>JAROYE020000012.1:4620661-13675661 GCA_029619315.2 Dynastes maya
AAAAAAACACCCCGTTACTTGGGCAAAATTTACACAAAAAAAAAAATAAGGAAGCAATAAACCATAATAAGCCAAAAAATAAACTCCCCAGTTACAGGGAAAATGAATTTTAAAAAAGAAATTAAATTCCGGGAGGTTTAAAAAAAACAGGAGGGCCAAGGGCGAAAACATGAAAATCAAAGCAGAAAGGTAAGTTTCTCAAAAATAAAAAAAAAAACTTTTTTTCAAAAAAACCATTAAAGTATACTTTTTCCAAAAAAAATTTTTTTAAAAATTCAGGTGGGAAACAAAAAAATTGAAATGAAAAAAATAGGTATCAGGGGGGCAAAGTAAGGGGGGCACCAAAAAACCCCAAATATGATCGAAAATAGCTCACGAAAAAAAAATAAATAAAAAAAAAAAACAGAAATTTCAAAAAGAAATTTTTTTCCGCTAAAAATCTTTTTAAATTTTTTAAAAATAAATGAAAAAAGATCACTTTTTGTATTAGATTTGAGCCGGCATTAACATTTCCACCTCTTGTTTACTACTTGAGAAGATACAGTGTCACTCTGAAAATTTGGCGAACAAAATACCAACGGAAATGCATTGCGCTATGAATACCACCAAACTCAAAAATTTATGCGAAAAATGTTATTGATTAAATTTATGTTCATATTACTTCTTTTGATAGAGAAAATCAGGATTTAAACAAACAATTAACGCTAAATACCGAGACTTCGCATTGAATGAAATTCGGAAAGTAAAATCCAAAATACAAACGATTAAAAAAACAGAAACCCAATTTGTCTAAATAATTTTAATGAATAAAAAAATAATTTTCACTAGGGGGGGGGCACTAAATGAGACGCAGTAGTAATCTGAAAAAAACCCTAGATACGCGAATAAAAAAAGCTAGGAAAATGGGGGAAAAATTTTCAAGATTCGGTAACCTAAAGCCCCAAAAAGAACGAATTTAACTGGTAATAAAAAAAATTTCCATCCCTAACCCCAAAAAACAACCCATGAAACAAATCAAAAAAATTGGGACGCCAAAAAAAAACACTAAAAACAGAATCAATAAATCCAAAGCTTACTAAGTATATCAAATCGGCCAATCAGAATTGAGCTTGAGGTCACGTGATCTTTCACCCCAACATGAACGCTTTTGTTAATTACTTTTTCTAATATTAACGCCAATATTTGAAAATTTAATGAAAATCCGTGAATTCAAAACGATATTTCGGAAGGAGAAGCGAATTTTCATTTAATACTATGCGAGAATTTATTGAAACCGTGGGCAAAATTGCTTAAACTAGTTGTATTTTCTAGAAATTTCCATCCTTTCCAAGGATAATTTCGAAATAGGTTAGGCAAAACATGAATAAAAGCGAGAACAATTCGAAACATTAATTTTCAAAGTTAAAATCATCTAAATTGGTTTAAATAAATACAAAGCGTCATGTTTCTGTATCAAGTTATGTTGGAATAGGCATTAACCTTACCCCTTGTGCGCATCTTCCGCAGGTTCTGCAACATATTCGAGCATTTCTTATGCCCAAGCACAACACAAAACTATTCAAAATTGAAAATGTAAAATATAACGCAAAATGCGTCTTATCACTTTACAAGGTGCAGCGTCACTTTGAAGATTTTAGCGAACGAGATGCTAACGGAAATACCACTATGGGCACCATCAAAGTCAAAAAGAAAGGGAGCGACAATTATAAACAATTTATTTATGCTACAAATGATGTGAATTAAATTTATGCTCATACTACTTCTTTTAATAGAGAAAATTATGATTTTACCGAATTTTTTTGGGGAAAAATTATTATAGGTGGGAAAATTTGCCCAAACGCGAAAAGTTTCTAGCAAATACACCCTTTTTTTTAAAAATAAAAAGAGAACTAAATGATTACTAGAAATTAGCGAAAAAAAAGGGAAAAAATTTTTAACTTTAAAAAATTGGGGAAAAAATTTGGCCTTAATCTGTTTAAAAAATATTTGAAACATTTTTTAACAGAATCAAGGGCCCCAAAGGAAAGAAAAAAATTTGATTAATTTTAAAATAGTGGGATCACGAAACTAAAGGGTTAAATTTAAATTACTATAGAAAAAAAAATCGTAAAAAATAAGTTTAAAATGATAAAGAAAGATATATGGGGCTAAAAAATTTGGAAAATGAAAACGAAAAGCCAAAGCCCTTAAAATAAACTTTTAAGCTCACAAAATGGCGAATTTTAAAAAAAAATTTAACGCAAAAATCCGGAATTTCGCATTGAATAAAATTGGAAAACAAAATCCAAAAACAAACGATTAATTAACAGAAAACAATTAGTCTAACTATTAAAATTTAAATAAAAAAATTTCATTTTTTCGGACGACTAAGTGAGCGCTTGGGGTAATCTAAAAAAGCCGCTAATACGCAAATAAAAAAGCAAAAGATAAATCGGGCAAATTAAGGTTCGGTAGCATAAAGCCCCAACAAAAATCAAATTTTAACTGGATAAATTAAAAATTTCCACTACCTAATGCCAAACACCACATAGAAACAAAAAAAAAATTAAACCCTTAAAAACTCAAACAGAACCATAAAAACCCCCAAAAGCTTACTAAGTATATCAAATGGGAAAAATCGAATTGAGCTTGAGTCACGTGATTTTTCACCCCAACATAAACCTTTGTTTTTATTTTTTTCTAATTTAACGCCAATTTTTAAAAATTAATAAAAATTTTCCTGAATTTAAAAACGATATTTAAAGGAGAATCGAATTTTCATAATACTATGCGGAATTTATTGAAACCGTGGGAAAAATTGTTTAAAAACAGTTGTATTTCTAAAAATTTTTCCTCCTTTCCCAAAGGGTAATTTGAAATAGGTTGGCAAAACATAAATAAAAGCGAGAAAAATTAAAAACTTATTTTTAAAAGTTAAAACCCATCAAAATTTGTTTAAAAAAATAAAAAGCGTATGTTTCTGATAAGTTTTTTTTTGGAATAGCATAACCCTTTCCCCCTTGGGGCCATTTTCCGCGGGTTCTGAAAAATTCGAGATTTCTTATGCCCAAGCACAACACAAAACTATTAAAAAAAAAAAAAAATGTAAAAATATAACCCCCCCCAAAAAGCGTTTCACTTTTAAAAAGGGCAGCGTCACTTGAAGATTTTAGGAACGAGATGAACGGAAATACCCCATGGGTCCCCCCAAAGTCAAAAAAAAAGGGGGGTGAATTATAAACAATTTATTTATACTAAAAATGAAGTTGTTAATTAAATTTAGGCTCATACGAAAATGGATAAATTTAAAACGACTTTTCGGAAGAAAAATCTATTTTTCAGTTAACATTATGCCAGAATATATTGAAAAGAGGCAAAAATTACTTCAACGTATAGTTTTTTCTAGGGACCGCCAACTTCTCCAAGAGAAATCAATATGATTGACTATAAATTACGTCATGCTTCGATTTTACGCTGATTTCCCAAAAAGGTTTTGGCAAAAAAAATAAATAAAAGAAAAGGGTTTAATCAAAAAAAATAATTTTAAGCTAAAAATTTTCTAAATTTTTTTCTTATCAAATATGCTGGAAAAAAGGGATTTAAAATTTCCCCTTACCCCTTTATTAGATTCTACAATATATTTGCGCATTTCTTATACCCAAACATAACACAAAATTAGTAACACATATGTTGCTCTAACACGAACTGTAGCAAAAATGTGTAATTAGCTCATTAAATCCATTACATTTTCACACGTTTGATTCTTGAAAGGCGTGGAGGGGAGGAGAATGGTGGTGGTTGTTTTTATATTATTATATTATATTTAATAAATTATTAATTATTAATTATTTTAACATTAAAATGTGCTTAAAGCTGTAATTTTGATTTTTTATTTTTTAAAAAGTGAAAAACCACTTTTTGTAATTAGTTTTTAAATAATGTTTAGTATACAGGGAAAGGTTTCCGATATTTGTGTAAAATTTTTTTATTGAAAATTTCAAAATTTAATCGATTTTTAAGCTATTGAACTATTTTTAGGCAGACATAAGTTTAAATAAGAGAGAATAGTGAATTAAAACGACTAATCCTCGAACAGCGATTTATTGTTCTTAAAAATGCAGCAGTAACCACAACCTTTCTCAAGCAATTTTTTTAACATTAAAAACTATCATCCACATATTGTATGATAAAGCGTAATTAACAAATTAAAATTGATAAGATATTTATCTAGTAACTAATCTACAGAACAAAGTCCTGTATTGTAACTTTTAATATACAGAATGTTCCACTACTGCCTGCCTGTGTAGAAGATAATTCCTTTTCTGAGCAATTTACCATAAAGAAAAATCTTTCGAATAAAAATTATTAGGATGCAAGTTCTGCATAGGATAAAATTATATTCAAGTATACAGGATGTTCAGTTTCTGCTACGGACGATACCGGTTTGGTTTTCTAAATGGAAAACCTGTATATTATGGCATTTTTGGATGCCTCTCTTTAATTTGTTTCAACTTTCTTCAATATACCCTACACCTCACATCATTTAAAATTTTTGCTGAATACTGTTGTTTTTTTAACGACCGATATCTTGAACGTCTTACATGTTAGGGCAACGATTCAAATTTTATTCCATTGGATATTTCTTAGAGTTTTCGGTAATATAACAAAAAATTGTTTATATCAATTGGATTCTACAAGGTGGCTATACAAATTTTTGTCATGTTTGATTCACGTTATTTCAGTTTTTTAATGGAATGTCCTGTATATTGTAGCATGTATGAATGAGGATATGATAAGTAAAGATACTCTCATTGCACGTTTCTTGTCGAACTGTACAGGGTGCAGCAATAGTACATCCGTCCTTTATTATTCGGGCTGTACGCTAGACATCAATTTGATATTTTGGGGGTGTAATATAAAACAATTTTAAATGGAACATCCTTGAATCAAAAGAAATATTTTCTTAGCGTGACAAGTATATACTTGTAATGAAACAATTGTATTTCTTTCTTTAAGACATTTGTTAACTTGTTTCAAGAAAACCTTGCAGAGAATTTGAAGAAAGCGAATAATGTCCAAACAAAAGTGAACCTAATGCAGAAGTGCCATCAAAAAAGTGCATAGAAACAACAACTTAATGCTAATATAAATGGGTCATGGTATCGATAGAATCGCTCCCAGCAAAAACAACGTGAGAAGAGAAAAGCACTAACGCTTTTTGCTCCTGTCCACATTGTTGTACATCTTTCAGTTTACGCCACTAATCTTCAAAAACAGCACTGAAATATTACCAGGCGCCACCTACGTTCAAGAGATATAGTCATGCCGTCCTAGATAGTAACCATAGAAACCAGAATACAAATGCCATACTTACCCATACAACCTTTAACGTATAACGTTTCATACACATTTTCAAAAGATAATCCCTATTTAATTACATTTTTAAAGAAATAGTTTCATTATACTGTAACATATAAAAACAAAACTTTTTCAGTAATTATTAACTTTACGTTTTTTTCCATTATTGTAATTTTTCTTTTCTTGAATATCCTTGTAACTGGCTTGATGATGGGTTTTTTTTTAACACGAAACCGGTCGCCTAATTTTTCAATAGAAGTTTGTGAGATCTGGACTATTTTTTCATTCCTACCTTTAACATGAATATTTTCTTAACTTAAAACTAAATGATTTACTTTCAAGAAACATTTTTCTGTCTTGTATTTTCTTGATTTTCTAATCCTAAGAAAATATTTATTTAATATATATAAACTTTCAAGAAAATTATGTTCTTATATTATACATTTTTATAATCTTGAAATAAAAATATTTTCTCTCGTATCTATTACTAATTACTATTGTTACTGTCCCCTGCAGAAGTGAGAAAGATGGAAACCAAAAATTGTTGGAACAGTATACGTTATATTATGCGTAAGCGAATGAACGACAGATCAGAATAGCAGTATTATGTTTTCTCTCTCTGCGGTAACTCCTCATCTAGAGTTCCTGACCAATGGCGTCAGCCGAAACCGTATAACAAATAATTATAATAACAGGGCTCATTTCCAATACATGCGCTAGCGGTAGCTCCATCATAGAGATATTGGAATTGCTATGAAAGTAGTTTCTTACAAGAAATTAAATCTATTTTTACATTAAATACGTGCAATAAGCATAAATATGAAATACTGAACTTATAAAACAAATTTATTATCAAAATCAGCTTCTATTATAAACGGAAACTTTTCTCCGTTCCTCTATATTTAAAATTTACAAAAACAATTGTAATAATTTTTACCATCAAATAAAGTCTTATGGAAGAAAATATTAGTTTTGGTTCTCACACTTGCCTTAGTAAGAAAAGGAGGTAATTCCAGGTATTATCAAAAATGAGATCTAACTGCAATGTGATAATAATAAAAAAAGGTTTTCAGAATTATTGTTTCCTAGAAATTCAAATTATTCTATAATAGCCTCTAAAAGAGAAACAAGAATTTACATTGTGAGCATACGAAAACCAAACAATTTTTTTGGTCTCGCGTGCTTTTCTCTTTAAGCCATAAAAAAGATCGTAATCTTTTTATAATGTTGAAATCTCACCGCTCTGGCGAACATAGGAACATCCCAGAATTCTAGCAACTCAGAAATAAAAACTGCTGATTGTTTGGCTTGTATAAAAACACTTTTTCTTGATTTTTACAAATAACGTAGAGCTTATTTATAGGATATTTACTTTTGTAAAATTTAAGGGAAAGCGCACACAATCGATTTTTAGTCAAGCGATCGCTTGATTCAAGAAAATCTTGAAAATTTGATAAATAAAATATATTAAAATAAAGTATTTTTTACTTAGCATTTTTGAAATGCATTTTATTTATATGCACTTTATTAATTGCGCTTACCTTGTTTAAAACATTGCTTGTGATTTTAAAAAGGCTAAAGTAGAGGTTATCTACAGAATAATAATCAAAAAAATGAACTTAATGTAGAAGTACACATGAAAAAAGCGCCTAGGAACAATAACCTAGCCAAGATAATGCTTAAAGAATGACCTTAAACCCTTTTGTCATCTTATGCTAAAGCTGGCTCATTTCGCGCAGCTTAGAATTGAGTGGGGTAAAAAGAAGGGTGTATACATATTAGGTCATCGCTTTATTTTAGAAAGGAAACTAGGGCATGTCTGGGGGTCATGTGTGGTCGTATGGGGCCTTTGCGCGGCTAGAATTGAAAAAGTCCGCTGGGCGACGTATTCTCACTAGAGGAGGGGGCCTCTCCTGGGGGTCGACGACCATCTGTACGCATGGATTTTCATTTTCGCGGGCCCTTGACCACGCCGAGTTGAGTGTCTTCTCCAGATGCTCGTGAATCGCTGGAATCAGGGCAGAAACGTCTATCTGCAAGTACTTCTTCATAATTTTCCATTTTCTGTGCTGCACAAATCTGCTACATTGGTCATATGATTTTGAACTGGCACGAGTTTTATTTCACATGGAAATTCGTTGCCTGGTTTATTTGCTTTATTCTTGCTTTGATATCTTCTATTAATTGTATATAGCTTTACATTAATTTTTGATGGGCAGTTTGTATTACAAGTCCTATTTCTTTGTGAGGCATTGTAAATACGATTACATTGCGTATTATGATTGCAATGTAAAAGTTGCTTTAATTTTATTCTAGCACCTGTACACCTGATGATCTTATAGAGTATGTACATTTTGTCATATTTTCGTAAGCATTAAGCCATTCTTTAGTATCAATGGATTTCACAGCTATTCGAAATAATATTTCTAAATTTCCTGATTCTGATATATAATTTATTTCAAACACATTTGTTTTCCATTTGGGTAATAAACGCTAAAAAAATATGAATAAGCGACAAAATTATATCAAAATTTAGTGCATAGAATCGAGATTTTACAAAGTAATAACAATTAATCTTACCTCAATATCTCTTACGCTTAAATTTAATTCTTTCAAATCACAACTGTACGTAAAGTACTCCTTTTGTTTATGAAAATGTATCGCTGTTGAGGAGAATTAAAAGCTTTTTCGTTTATTGAAAGTATTTTAACAGTTTATATTTTCGTTTTCAAGTCAAATTATTCAGAGTACTTCCCGCTACAATTTGACATATACAATCAATTCCGATAATATCCGAATGTTCATCCGAAGTTAATAAGCTGCATTTGAATTTTCGCGCCTAGCACGTGTATAGCCAAGCCAAACTTGAATATCAGATTATTGTATTATATTGTAGGTAATTATCATACAATTTTTTTAACTGTGTATAAATGTTCCTCTTTTTTTGCAGCATTTGAATGTGCTTCAAATGCGGTGACTGGTAAGTCAGAAGAGTGCCTTACAAAAGGTATTTAATTTAGTTCATTGTAGTACCTAAACTTGGCTTCCTTGCATTTATTAAATTATATAATTTTCTTCCAAAGTCATGCATAAACTGTTTTCAGTTAGAAAAAAATTACAATAGTAAAAAAAATTATCATTGCGTGGAAATGCATTTTATGCTATGGGCTTTGGTATATTATAAAAAATGTTTTCACTTGCAAAAAATCTGTGAATTGATATTAAATATGCGATTATAGTTAGTTTTATATTTTAGATGGCTGAAAATACAGGGAACAATACTCAAATAGTAGTAAGAATTAGGCCTTTGATGCAATATCCTGAAAGGATTGTAAAATATCCTAGAATTAAATTCAGAGCTAAATGAAATAAGAATCAAAAATAATGACGAAGCATTTTCATACAATTATGTATTTAATATTTGCTTAAAGGCTACAACGTCAATATACTGGCATATGGTCAAACTGGTTCGGGTAAAACCTATTCACTTGAAAGCGCATATCATGGCAAACAAAATGAAGGTATTATCCATACGCTTTCGTGGATATATTCAATTTTGTCAAATATAATTTTACGTAAGTATAATTCTTTTCATTTTAGTAATTGAAATTTGATTTAAACAATTTTAGATACAATTTTACCACTACAGTATCGTTCATGGAGCTTTACCAAGAAGTTCTGTAGGATTTGCTCTCAACAAAACCTAGAGAACAACGGATAGTAAAAAGCAAAGATCTAAATCGATTATAATTCCTGGGTTGACGGAGCAGCTTGTAACCAGTTCCTTGGCACTTGAATATTTAATGAAAGGCTCGCAAGGGAGAGCAACAAGATGGTTCTCATATCAACATTTAAATTATATAAAAAATGCAATGAAGTTATTTGCAACCACGTGTTTTATTAATAATTTAAGACAACACACCTTGGCTGTAGTATATGTTAGGTATTTTAGTAATAAGGTCATGTAGAATAGGATAGCTTAGCAGCACTAGCTAGAGGCAGTCACGCCAATAATGGAGTTACACGCAATAAATAATATTTAAAATAACAAGTGTGTTATTATAGTATCAATGAATTAATTGTAAAGAATACTAGATGCGTCCTAGTATTATTATATTCTATTTATTGAAATGCATTTGAAACCGAATCCGTAGTGAATGGGTTTAAAAGAAAACACACAATTTACATACGTACGTAGATATTTAATTATAATAAAACACATAATACAAATCTTTAAAATGCATGAATGTGAAACAAACTTTGTATTATATCACAAGAGCTTTATGATTGTCCAAACATTTATCTAACACAAACTGAAAAATCTTCAAAATGAACAGCTAAAACTAAAAGGAATACATGAAACATGTTGCCTTTGGCTCTAGGTACATACGAAAACTTTAAAAGAATAAATATAAAGAAAAAACATTTAACAAAGAACACATTGCTTCTTATATTATACAAAGAGAAATTTTAGTAAATGTTAACCAAATTAATGTTTACATTTTGTACTTGACATTTTGTGCAAAAGATATCGACAATTTTTATACAATATTGATTGAAAAATATTGATCTTCACACGTACTCGAATATAATAGAAAAAGTACAAATTTATTACAGTACATGGATTGTAATTTATCTACTAAGCTCGACAAACGATGTAGGTAACTGTGGGCGAGTTCGGGTATTCGCTCGGAGTAACTCTATTTACTCCAAATACCTCACTCGCGCTCTTTCGCATTCGGGAATGTCGAAGAGTTACTCCATCCATTCGTTTAAGAGTATGGGTTGCGTGATTCATTCATGCTCTGCTCCTAATCCCCTCCACGTGCTCTGTGTTCTTAATCCGCTCAGAACAAATACCCGAACTCAGCTTGTATTATATTCAAAGCTCCCACCCTTGACATTTATATCGACAATATACTAGTGTTGGAAAGGATTCATTTATATGCGCCGGTCCCATTCATATAGCGAATAGTGTTGCCGTGTATGTGTAAGCACACCTTCCTCACTCCTCAGTTTCCCCATACACAATCATACATCAATGCATCTTCTTTGATTTTTATGGCATTGATGAAATTTAATCGTTGATTTCCAAATAAATACTTTATTGTAATATTGCTGTATATGAAGCAAAGAAATTGTTTTCAATCAAAAAATGACAAATTGCAAAAATAGATACAACCTCTCATTATAAAATAACTAGATTACATCTTTCGTTTCCAAATATTCAATATATTAAATGTTCAAATAAAGTGCATAACAAAATGCAACAAAGTGTAAATTGAATTCTAAAACAAAAACATGCTTTCTAAATCTAATTAATGGAACTTTATATCAAAATGAATCGTGTTTGTGTGTAAAAATTGAACCTATTATTACGATAGATAATGGGTAGATATTCAAATAAACAGTCATTTACAGTACTGCTAGTATCGTAGTACCAGTAGTCGTTAAATGGTATTACGTTAGAAAGAACATAATTCAAAAAAAAAAACTTCCACAGTATAACTACGAGATACAAACAAAGCAAACCAAAAATAACAAAGGTGCAAAAGGCCGAGAAAGGCAACGATAACACTGGTATGCATCAAATTTGCTTCAAGAGTGAAAAAACTGATTTTAGTCAATTGAGATGCCTTGAATTCAGATCTGTTTTTAGTATTTCTCTATTCCGTCAAATTTTTTTGTAATTTTAAAAGATATGTAATAATTTACACAAATACTGGACATATATATAATGAATTTAAACATCTATATACATATATTTTATAAATAAACAAGGATAAACTAATTCAATGTAATTATAACTGACAATTTTAAAATGACCTAGTGATTACACCGCACTTGAGACCTTTCGCCATTTTGACGTTCTTCTATGGCGGCCGGAGGAATCTCTCTTTATGCACCAGCAATAATCTGCCATCATTGTTTCGTTTCAATTCCCCTGGTATCTTGTTTCCATAGTTTCGATGTCCTGGTGGAATCTTTCACCCTGGTCGTCACTCACCGCATCCAGATTTTTGGGAAAATAGTCGATATAGCTATATAGAAAATGAACTTTGACACTCATTTTACAACCCAAGGCTTTGAAATGTTCCAACATTTCCCTATAATTTTCAGCTTTATTGTTCCCAAGAAAGTTTTCGGTTACCCTTTTAAACGCCGACCATGCAGAAGCTTCGAGTTCATTCATCGAGGAAGTGAAAATTTCGCGTCACTTTTATTTGGAAATTTGATATGAAGGTATAAAGGAATATTGCTTTTATTACTTAAGCTTGTCACGAACTGCTTTATAAGTCCAAGTTTTATATGAAGAGGGGGCAACAGGACTTTTTCTCTAGAAATCAGGGGTTCAGACAGTACATGTTTTACATCAACTATGTATTTTGTATACACAGAACCGAAATAAATACGTGTACAGTGTATTTAATTAATTTGCATAAAAGCAATATTTTTTTCTTACAAATTAAAAAAAAACTTGAGGTGATAGAGAAAAATTAAAAACAGATATGAATTTAGAGCATCTCAATTGACTAAAATGAGCTCTTTTCACTCTTGAAGCAACTTTGTTTTTTAAAAATACATACCAGTGTAATCAATTAAAGAAATAAACTAGAGGTATAACGCATCGCTTGACTAGTCTACTGCGATCCTCTCATGGCAGCGGTTAGATTCTTACTGATACTGATTCGTTCCCTTGGCGCAACTCCCTCCCTTATACTTTTATAGCGAGCAAATTTTGCAACAGGGCCCATGTATTTTAGCGGCTCACTTTATTACGGAACTTTCTAACACGGTATGTGTAAGTTCGTAATGAAACGAAGCACAAAGTACCTGCAATGTTATTAATGAACAATTATTTCAGATCCAAATATAAAGTGAAACTACACACACATCTTTTTTAAAACACTAAATATTTATAATAGATATACCAGTTTCACGTCAATTATGTAAAAATTGGATAATTACCCCATTTGTTAATTCTTTCTAATCAAGCTCAACACTTGCAGTTGTTGCCCGATGGTGAGAATAAATAGCAACTTGAAACGCAGTAAAACGTTTCAGAGATATACATATACAATGGCCAAAAATTGTATTATATAGCACCATTGTATCGCCCTACATATTCCGGTCGCATACGTTAAATAACGCATTTCAGTAATATATGCGATATTAGTGAACATTTGTGATTGAAACAGTTAACTGGAAGACATTAGTAAATTATTGCATGCAGATCTCTTTAATACGGTTTACGCGATCTTTTTAACGCGCTTCATCTTCTGCTTAAACAAGGTAAATTCCCTAAGAAATAATTGTTGTATATAGGGCTTGAAAATAACATATAACAAGTAATAGTAATCTATTGTTAACGCATAACGACGTTAACAAGTTGTTTAACCAAAGACCAATCGACAAATGTAAATGAAAAATGTCAAGCGTATAAACTACGTGCCTATACTCCGTGTCACTGGTATTGCTACTTATCCTGCAAGATCGACAGTTAGGTTTTTTAAGTTGTTTCCATGTTTCTATGTACGGTAACCGGTGCAATAATGCAATTTCTATGTGGCACATTGATTAAATGAGTATCAGGCAATAACTCTTGTAATTTAGTTCGTTGCGTTTTGACTTGGGGCTGTTTGGAAGAGACGGACGTATTGATAGAAGTGGCGTCAGATATGTCGTCCTCTAGCGAGTCGAGCTCAGGAGGGACGAATGAGAGATGCTCCGACTCGTCGTGCGGCGTCATCGTCGAATAACCGTGATCAGAATCAGCCACCGTCGGCGGCCTGCGATATCCTGTAGATACGCAATACGGCGACACCGGCTCAAGTTTCTTGCTGTCCTGCAATAACTTATCCTGATGATTATCGACGTCTCTGTAGTCGTCGCTTACGTTCACGTCGCTCATGCGGACTCGGTTCTCGTGAGCCGACGTCAAATAGAATCTTTCGATACTCGGCGAAGTGTACGACCGATAACAGAAGAACAAGAATACCAGGCCCAGACACACGCCGAAAATGGAGCCGATGACGGGCCCGATGGGCGAGTACGTTCTTCCCAGAAGATCCTCCGAATTTGAGGCGCTGTCGATTTGATCGCTGTACGGCGTGGGCGAGCCAAGGATACCGTTGAAGCACGTCTGAATGGAAGTACAAAAAGGATTCGCAAGCAGGCTATCGCCGTCCACGTCTATCCTACACCATTCGCAGCCTAGAACGCCCAAACAATCTTCGTGTGTCGGCTGCGATTCGCAAGAAATTGGAAGACACGGTTCCAGCTCGGATAAAATGTTGGCAATACCATTTTCAACGGGGACGCTCTGCTGTTCGGGTATCGTGGGGCAAAGGGAATTGTCGACATAGCTGCTATTGGGATGCGTACAAGTGTCTAAATTTAGAGGACATTCGCAGGGGCACTCGCATTCCCTCTGTTCCATCCTATTGCAATTCAAACAAAGACGGTCGACTACGCTGCACGGGCAAAACGTGGCCACTACTTCGCAGCTGGCGTTAACGACACCGATAAAGACGTTTGTATCCTTAACGACGCTTACCTGATACTTGACGCCGTGTTCTCCGTGTACCGCGTTACCCAATACGCCGTCTAGGCTCGTGTTTAAGCGGTAGTAACGCTGCACTGTATCGTCTAGGTAATCGTTGCACAGAACCTTCTTCACGAAATGTTTATGATTTAAAATGTCGTTCGCGACCAACGATTCCTTATGAATAATATGTTGCTGCTCGATTGGACCATGCCCGTTCGGATCTATCAGGTTAGGATGATAGATGAGGTACCCGCGATCGTCCATCATAAAACATTTAACGTTGGGCTCCTTGCAGAAAGGCATATGTTGCAAAATCAACTTGTAAACGTAACCAAAAGTAACGTCCATCGCGGAAACGATATGCGAGGTGGCGTGAGATAAAGTGACGATATATCCGGCACCGCCAGCGTCCAAATACGGCGGCGTCAGTATCGTCTTGTGTTTATGCTCCACGCTTTTCAAGTACCAGTTTCTCTTCGTCGGTTCGAGATCGGAAGACAACAAGACGCCGGGGAATATTTGCACGACTCCGTTGCGGCTCGCCACGTACCGGCGGACAATGTACTTCGATTTGACACCTTGCAAATGCTGATCACGCAAGTATTCGAGGACGTGCGCCATCGCCGCGACGTCGTCCCGAACCTCTTCCCGCAGACCCGGGTTGGCGAGGAGCCTGGTGCCGTCCTTCAGGTAGGCCATATAGCTTTGTATCGTGAGCGAAGATAAAGCGTTAGCGGTCTGGGCGTAGGCGTACGGCGATTGGAAGCACGACGAACTTAAGTATAGGGTGCCGGCGTCCAAAGTCGCAAGCTGGTTCAGATGCTTGCATAATTGCGTCGACGAGTAAATATCCAATCTGTGATGCACCAAATCTACTCCCGGCGCGCCAGGATGCCAGCTAACTTTGTACGGCCTCAACGGCACTTCTTCTAATCCACGAACGACAATGCAAACGGTGTACCAATCCAAGACCTTCTGCCAAACGTAATAAACCTAAAAAAAAGGCACGCCAATGGTACAAACAATATATGAACCTACGTACATACGTTATGGGTTGAAACGCGAACTGTAAAGTTTCCCTTCGTTTCGGCAAGTAGTAAACTTCGTAACTTTTCAATGTTCGGAACCTTCTCCAAGTATTGTATGTCCACAAATAGCGGTTGCTTTTTTATAACACTGGGTCTTGGATACGAGGGATGCATTACGGCAATTCCTAATAATAATTAATCCTGTTTATCGGAATGAAATTATCATTACCACTTTCAATTACCTTTATTATCGATTACGAAGGCGTACGTATAGTGTTGGTAGTTACTATAGAACGTAATATCTTCGATAAAATTTAAAAAATGTATGTCCAGTCCTAAAACGCCGATTTCACTATTATTGCCGCAACCGATCGTAGCTGCTACGGTTATATCTAAAACAGAAAACCTTGAAAAACCCTTAACATGCCACTGTAAATAGGTAGCTAGGCGACGAAATCGAATTCCTACCTTTAGACACATCATCCCATCGTGGTAAGCTTAACATTGGCTCTGATCTATAAACTATAGAATCTGGACTCAACGTATTAAAGAATCTAGCAACTGACAAGCCCACGCTTCGTGTCGAATTAACTGGCAGCATAATTCCCTCCAACATCTGTCTCGTAATGCCGGTACTATATTTACTGTAATTTTTAGCGATGTCGCCCAGAAAATGCATTTCGTACAGTACAGATTTCGTTTCTAAAAGACATATTTACATAAGTTAAACCACAAGCGCGAAAATGTGAAAAACCGTACCATCGATTACGGCACATGTGTTAATAATGATAGAATTATTAAGAATGCTTAAGTGATCTGAAATTGTCTTCAACACAGTTTTAGCTTCGGTCAAAACGGATAGAAGTCCTCGGCTGATGTAAATTAACATGACGGTTTCATTATTTGGTATATTACTAGCACTGATGGTTTGAAGAGCTTCTTGAAACCCAAGCGAATGGTTAGTTGTCCCTATAAATTGTATTAAATATCATCACGAGATTGTACAGCGAGTCCACCTAGTAGAAGATAATTCATTCCCTGGGCGATTTAGTGAAAGATACAAGGTATATCCTATACCAATAACTGAGATGATTGATTGGAGATTTTTGCAAAATATTACTATTACATTTCTTCTAGAATTTTTCGATAATTATTTGAAAACTTTTTCTCTAAACTACTCAGGGATGGTGAATATTTTGTATATAGTTCTCATAATGTTACTTACCTGATCCTTTAGATAGGGAGTTGATAAAATGTATTAACAAGTTCTTATTGTGTTTCGTTGCCAGTGATATGACGTACGGATCTCCAACTGGTGGCGCCTGATTTGGCATCAAACACTGTTCGGTCTTATAAGGGCTACTAAGATCATCAGCCAGCGCTAATAATCCAATTCTGTCTTCCTCTCGAAGATACGATATTATAGATTTCGCTAAGGAAATAAAATTATTCATCTTGAAGATCAGTCATAAATAACATACCGATCATTTTTACAATTTTGAATTGTTGCTTGCTCAACGAGCCGCCATGGTCCAATAAGATCATTATATTCCTTGGTGCAGTTCTAACACGTGCAACGTAAACATCCCAGAATAAAGAATGATCTTGACTTTTGCACGCTGATATACTCGCATCAACTGTAGTCGCTACATTATAATTTGATAGAAAATAATATTGCTTTATGGCACTTTTAAAAGTTTTACTAGGTTCGATACAATTCCCGTTGATATTAAATCCCTTACATTCCAAGGCTTCATCGTTGCACGGAAATACAAATGATTCTAACCTTTTATTATTGTCACCCTTATAATACAATTCCTCGATAAGTCTACAAGTTTTATTCAAAAGAGCAATAGACTCATTAATTTTCAGTTCCAATTTATCTGCTATCCTCTTCATGTTTCTTTCCACATCTTGAAGCACCGCTGTGTACTTAAATTTATTGTATACCTTCTGTAATTAAATAAATTCAATGTATGTCGACAAGGTAATCTAACAATAAAACAACGTAATACATACCTTTATTAGCGCGATTCCGAGTTCCTCATTTGCCGTAGCAGATATTTCCCTTCTTAGTTTAGTTGCTACTGCGTCCAAAGAGAAACTTAAATTTTTATTTATTTCCAACTTGGTTATTGTGTCGTTGTATAATGCGGTACATAGACAACTATCGTAATGAGAAATAAACATTAATATTATCAAATAGCGGATGCAATGTACTTTCTTCAATCTCTTCCTATAATAACTCATCTTTTAGGTTATGTTGCACATCTACATTTCAACAGATATACGGCACAATCACTTGGCATTTTCACGAAAGTATTAAACACCATGGATACGCATTGCAAGTGATTTTCTAATTGAATACATCTACACGTGCAATTTGGTAATCAAAAGCAAAATAGAAGCCATCATTTATATAAATAAATACATCAACATATTCCACATATTCGAAGGAAACGCTACGTCATACTATCAAACAACTTTGCCAGACCTTAAAAACATGTTTGTATTTTAATATTACAATGATATTGGCCAGCCTACTATCACATTTGAAATTTCGTTGAGATTATAAGAAATTAGAACAATTTTCTAATTATGATTATTTGGAACCGATTCATTTTATTTATTTCAAACAGTTTCCAGGAAGCGGTCCCTGGATTAGCGTAGCAATACCACCTAACGACGTAAATATGAAACTCCCCAAATTACATCAAAGACGCAAATATTTTGACTTGGATCCGGTAGATGACGCCATCGAGCAATACGATATGCGCATGTGTAGTTTGGTTTTAGCCGTTGCTCGAACCACTGAACGACTTTTCCAATTGAATGTAGGTAACTAGAAAATAAGTTGTCACCATTGCCAACATATGTTAAATGTGGTTAAAGTATACGTGTACCTATCAAACAAGAAATAAATTAACATTTTTTTGTTGATTAGTTTCGCTTATTATGGTTGTAATTACGTAGCGTATGATTTAATTTTGAACAAACTCGTAACAGTACGTATGTGCATAATTGTGAAGCAATTACAAAAGCAATAGTCATTTAGACAATCATGGCGGATGAACCTAGCGGAGCGAGCGTTGAAACAGAAGAAGAATCTAAGTCAAAAGAAACTATAATCTCGTTGACGGTGAAAACCCCTAAGGAAAAGGAAGTTATTGAAGTATCAGAAAATGCTACAGTGGCAGAAGTAAGTGTGATAGTATTTCAAGTGTATGTAAGTATGCTATGTAACGATATGCATAAAGTTTAAGGAGCTGGTATCAAAGAAGTTTAACGCCGATGTCGAACAGCTGTGCCTTATATTTGCCGGGCGAATCTTAAAGGATGCAGAAACATTAGCATCTCAAAATATAAAAGATGGTTTAACTATTCATCTAGTAATAAAATCAGCAACACGATCGTCAGATTCAACAAACACCAGACCACCAGGTATACTTTCATATTTAAATTATAAACTAACATAAAATGATTTACGTATTTTTGCTTCTAGCTGATATCAGTCAAACACCATATAATTTAGGAAGCATAGGAGGATTATCGGGTTTAGAAGCGTTAGGAATGAGCACCACAAATTTCATGGATCTTCAGAATCGCATGCAAACCGAACTATTAGGAAATCCAGATTTGTTGAGGCAAGTCTTAGATAATCCTCTAGTGCAGCGCCTTATGAATGATCCCGAAAATATGAGAGCATTGATTATGAGCAATCCGCAAATGCAAGAACTTATGGAAAGAAATCCGGAAATAAATCATATGCTTAATAATCCGGAATTGTTAAGGCAAACAATGGAATTAGCTAGAAACCCGTCAATGCTCCAAGAGTTGATGCGAAGTCATGATCGCGCTATTAGTAACCTGGAAAGCATACCAGGTGGTTATAATGCCTTACAACGTATGTACAGAGATATACAGGAACCAATGCTAAGTGCTGCTTCGGAACAATTCGGTCGAAATCCATTTTCAGGTAAAATAGCATGAAAGTATACAACCGCTCGTAAATTTCATTTAAAGATTTTATTTCCGGTGGCTTTAATATGGAGATGAAATTATATTTACTTTTCATCATTCTTTCCAATAGTCTGTATAGGTACTTGTTAAGGCTCTCCAAAATGCTGCTTTACTAGTTATATATTTAGAAAATCCTACTTACTGTGCAATTTGAAGGTTGCAACTTATTGTTTTCGAAACACCAAGGAGTATGGTGGTCGTTAGGAACTAACGTGGTTAGAACTATTGGGATGACGATCGAAGTTTCAGAAAAATGTAAATTTCACCAATATTTTGCTTTTATTTTAATGCTTCATCAGGGCCATACTACAAATTCAAATTTACAGATATAAATTTAAAAAAATAGTAATAATTAAATTATAACTTACAATGAGTTAAAGTAGATAACCAACTTAAAGATTCAACGATCTACATCTTAGGAGCTATGACTGATGAATGAGGAAATTGATACATGTATCAATATAATAAATTTGAAACAGGTCAAATTAAGTTATTGAAAATATTAAATGACAAACAACAATTAAATGTGATTACATTATTAAGAAGGAATTACCTATTGTTTAATTTTTTAATTGTATCTAAATGAAATAAATAGTGCTTAAACGTTACCGTCGATATAACAAGGCCACAGCGTTCTTCGATGACGTCACGCTGTTTAGGTGATGTATCGTCATGCATAATATTGGTCTAAGCAGTAAAGGAAACGTTTTTTTTTTGCATTTCTTTTTTAAGTTTTGAAGGGCTTCCGGTTTAAAGTGGAAACCAGTCGTCAGCTGAGCCCTCTCCTCGTGTTCAAAAACAAATTTGTTAAATATAACATAAGAACATAAAACTATTTTAACAATAAAATCTTCACGTTTTTTGTCAAATACAACGGCCACTTAGGGAATTGAGTTGGAATAGCATCTTTTTTAGGCCTAGGATGAAATATGAAATATCTAACAGTGCAGCAGTAGGGTTTGTTTCACTCGTTTGAGTGCGATTAAGTGGTGGTAAAGGTAAGGTTAAGCCATATATCGCTCTATTCAAAAGAAAATAAGGATAGCCATAATTGAGGAAAATATTGAAACACTTGCGCAAGTTTTGTATATGAAAAGATGGATGAGATAGTTTGATTACTCTGTTTCTCATGGTTCTCATGAAATTAAGTTAATTTTTTAATTGATAGGATATGCTGAGTGATGAATGTATCTTCCTGAATGTGTGGGAACTTTCATGTCAAAAAAGAGGGATTGATTTGGTTTAATGTATTTAACAAAGTTTCACGTTCATGTTATGGAAGGGAACACAAAAGAACATCAATAAATTTCCTAATGAATCCTAGCTAAAATGGTAAAGTTGGTATGACTAAGTTTAAGAAATGATCCATGGCAATGCGTGCTAGTTCTCAGCAATACTGAGGAACAAAATCAGATTAAAATATACACTTCCTCCACCCCACATTTTTATTCTTTGTTCATGCACCTTCTCGATTCAACTTAGGTGGTAGCGCAAATAACGGAGACTTTTAACTATTGATCGTATTGTTTGGCTTGCAGCCTTAATGGATTCGACGAATAACGCTTCAGGAGCGAACCCTCAACAAGGAACTGAGAATCGCGAACCGCTGCCAAACCCTTGGTCGTCATCGAACAGGCCCGACGCCAGCGGGGCGACCAGTCAACCGAGAGCGGGCACCATAACCAATCCACCGATGGCTAGCTTGTTACAGCAAATGTCCGAGAACCCGCAGCTCATGCAGAACATGTTAAACGCCCCTTATACGCAGAATATACTGCGAGCTTTGGCAGCGGATCCATCGGTCGCGAACTCTATCTTTGCCGATAACCCACTTGTCCAAGAGAATCCGGCGTTGCAGGAGCACATGCGCAATATGATGCCACATTTCCTACAGCAATTGCAAAACCCGGAGATGCAAAATCTAGTGACGAATCCTCAGGTAAGCGACGCGATGCGCAGTGTGAGATCCGTTCGATCGTTGTAACTCTTTCACAGGGTGCGATGCACCTATTTGCGATATTATATTGATATTTGTCGTCAATAGGCGTTGAACGCGATTATGCAAATCCAGCAAGGAATGGAAGCATTAAGATCCGCGGCGCCTGGGCTGATGACCAATTTAGGGACGACGCCGTTTTCGTCCTCGTCGACATCGCAATCGACCAATGAAACAACGGCAGCCGCTGGGGCGGCGGGGGCAGCAGGGACGGCGGCAACGACGACCACAACAACAGGAACTACGGCGTCGGCGACGAGCACGAATCCGACCAGTTCCACCACCAATGATGGCTTCTCGGAAGTACGTACGCCCGCCGGCATGAGAGTTCCTTATTTATTTCCTTTGCGTTTATTGTTTTAGTTTATGGCGAGGATGCTGGCAGGAATGTCGGTCCAGAACGATTCGAACATACCGCCGGAACAACGTTACAGAGCCCAGTTAGAACAACTAACGGCTATGGGTTTTGTAAACCGAGAAGCGAATCTTCAAGCGTTGATCGCCACGTTCGGGGACATAAACGCGGCCGTAGAGCGATTGCTCGCATTAGGCCAGATGATGAGTTAACCCGATAGTAACGGCTGCAACGTCTTTTCTGTTCTTGCAAGAATTTCTATTTTTTATTCTATTCAAATTGTACATCTACGTTTGCATCATCAATATAAAGCAGTGTTAAAAAGGGGTACGGTGTATGTAATAGGCAAGTAGATATGCCTGCACGATGTAAATTTGAAGAAGCTACATTTTCATTTCTTTAAACGTAACATTTGTTTTTAAATAGAATTGGTGGTCAGACGTGCAAATATATATGACTTTGATTTAATTCATTTCTTTTCCTTATTCTTTTTACTAATAAACAATCATTTGGATCATATATATATAGGTATTTGTGTCATTTTCACCTAAGGAATGTTTATAGACGAACGGACCTTCTAAATCGACAAACAATAGCCTTACTATATACAGACTGTTATACGAAATAACCGATAATGTAGGTGTATTGCGTACTTTTTTATCTCCAATTTGCCTTCTGTATTGTGCATTTGTTAATGCCCTTGGAAATGTTAGCGAATAATTTATACTACCGGATATTACAATTTGGAATTATGTTTATTGTAGCATTCCATATGTAAAATATATTAGATAACCGAATCGTTTCGTTTCATTCCGCTCAAAGTGTCCGGTTTCATTGATATATGCCCAACCACTGTATGATACTACTACAACTTCCAACGTAACATTGAACACATACAATGTACATACATTTAGTCTAGGTGCTTGTGGTGTATTTTGGGTTCTAAATAAATTGTTAAACTGAGCGATTTTATTCTCGAAATATGCAATAAGTCGAATTACAAAATAATGTATAAACACCTCTACCAGCCGTCAGTCATCATTCATCATATTTACGACACGAGTGGTAGGATTGTATTACAACAAATATCCATTAAAATAATTACCGCGAAATTCAAATAGGTACTAAACACAACAGTACCAAATAAATCTATGGAATGCTTAAATGCGTACGATATAGATACCGCATTTTTGAGTAGCAAACTTGTGTCAAATTCCACAAAAATGAATAAATAAAAAGAAATTCAATGTATACCTACTCATCACTATCACAAAACGTTAACGGCAAATTCTAGTGTTTATTGGTTCAGTTAATTTTCTAAGTTTTTCTCTTTTAAACTCGTATGCAAACAAGAATTATCCAACATCACTTTTGTTTTATTTTATAGTATTCTACAACGTAGTACGTCGCCACATTATAAAACACTTGCAAATAAACGTTAAGTACTTAGTAAGTAAGAATTGTGGTACCAAATTTAATCGTACAATATAAAAACGAATTCTAATTGAATTTAATTTGTATTGCTTATGAACTTACCAGTCTTATCGCGCGAACATTTCTTATCCTATTTACAATGTGTTAGATGATGGCGGGATGAGTTAGCGGTTTTCTAAATAAACACACAAATGTGTATGGCAATTATAACTTCAAAATTTTTGTACTTTTACAAGATTGGTGATATTTGTAATAGTGATACATCGTTACCATAATGAAATAGCCTGCCGTTATATGTTCTAAGTAAGTTGAGAAGATCAATAATGACTTGCTTATTTTAATTTAAGCACTCGTTATTTAGATAATTATAGGTAAATATAAACAATTGAAATATTTCTTAAAGTATTGCAGATAAATAGCATTGATATAATTAATATATTAAGTTGTGTATTACATTATTATAGGCATGAATACACCAAATTCATTTAAAACAAGCAAATTATTGTACCTACGGGATTTGTTCACTTTAGTAATTTTCCTAGAACACTCTTTATAACATTGTACTAGTTAGATATAGCATACCCTATACTAGATACTTGTTTGGAGAACAAACGAATTTTGCCAATTTTTTGACTCCAGTAAACATTATTTAAATTTCGCGGACGATTTAAGTTGGTAGTTCCGGCAATGATCTTTATTGTTGGAATCACCAACTTAAATCGTCCGCGAAATTTAAAAAATATTTGCTGGGACTATACTGTATTTTAAAGCATATTATGTATTTGATACATTGAGAAAGAAATATTTTGTTGTTAAAGAAACAATATTATTTATAATTGTATACTTCAAAATCAACTAATTAACTTTCAATTAACCCCTTCGGTACCATGAATCAAACGGATGATTCATGCCGTGCGCCTTGTTGGTACCATGATGCAAACGGTTGATTCATGGCTTATTTTGCAGCAAACCATGATGCAATCGTTTGATTCATGCTCTATGTGTTCTAGATGGTGTTTTGAAACCTGGTTTTTCTATATTTTTCTTAAAATTTGTGGCGGGGGAGCGAACAGATGTTTTAAGTTGCACTACCAGTTACAACGTGTCAAATGTTTATTTCGCATTGCAGCCGCAGTTTAACAAGTATCAACATATTGTAGTGTACTTTTGTGTTATAAATGTGAAAATTGTGAAAATCATGTCATCATCAGATTCGAGTGAGTACCTACCCGATCAAGACGAATTCGAAGAAAGTGATATATCAGATTCTGACGAAGAATTTTCTGACTCTGAATTTGAAGATGAAACAGAACCTAGATGTTTTGGAAATGGAAAATTGTTACAAATCCATTTGAAGATGTTAGAGACACGGATCTAATTGAACATACTAATGATTACGACATTCATCCCGCCATCGGTCCGGGGGACATGAATTCAACACGAAAATGTTTTGAAGCTTTTGTTTCTTCAAAAATTGTTAGACAATTATGTAGTTGGACTAATACACGAGCAATGATGTATTTTGAAGAAAAATGCGATTATGAAATGAAAGTAAATTCTTTGAAATGGCGAGATGTGACCGAACAGGAAATGTACATTTTTATGGCGCTTATTTTTCTAATGGGTTTGATACATTTGCCCGAATATCAGATTATTGGCGTAGAAAATTTTTGTTAGGTGGCCCGCCAGTGTTTTCAGCAAAAGTTATGAGTAGAAACAGTAAGAGTAGTTTTATTTTGTCATATTGTTGAAACTCATGCAGACATATTTTTCTAGATTTGTGACAATTTGAAATTTTTACGATTCAGTAACCCAAAAACAGTAGACAAAAAAAAGCCACTCACCCGATTAGCGATGTTTTTTGCATATTTACGAGAAAATACTACGCTATTGATAGATGTTGGAAAAATATGCGCAATAGATGAGTGCCTGATGTTATATAAAGGGAGACTTCATTTCAAGCAATTTATAAAAACCAAACGTGCTCGATTTGGCCTAAAATTGTTTTGTCTTTGCCCAAGTGCTGCTGAAGTAAGAGGATATACTTACAACTTTCTCTGTACATTGGCAAGGACATATACGATGTTTCACATATACCTGGCGGAGAAGAACTAAGTATGTCTGAAAGAATTATTGTTCATCTACTGCAAAATAATCTATCTGAAGGTCGTGAAGTAATTATAGACAATTGGTATATGTCAGTTAGGTTAGCAGAATTCTTGCTTTCTAAAAAACACTTACGTTACTGGAACTATAAGAACCAACCGAGGAGTGCCCAAAGAACTAAATGAAACACAGCTTCGACCATATCAATCGTGTTTTATTAGAAATAAAGATTTGCTTTTAGTAAAGTTTAGAGATAAACGAGAAGTATACGTTCTGACGAGTAAGTTGACTGCTTCTTTTGTAGAAAAATCGCGACACAATAAGGGGCAAACATCAACACAGAATACTATTTACAAAAAAACCGGAACATATTGAGCATTATAATCAAAAATAGGGGGCTGTTGACGCCGTTGATCAGGATTTGGAACCTTATAATGCTGCACGCAAAAGTTTTAGCTGGTTCAAAAAGGTTGGCATTCACATGCTTCAACGAATGGTACTAAATTCTAGAGTTTTATATAGTGTCTGTAACAATAAAAAGAAGCAAATGCCTATGTCAGATTATACACTCTTTTTGTGTGAAGATATATTAGCTAAATATGTGCCCAATTATGAAGAAATAAAAAACTCGTATGAAAAAATTTCACAACCACAGAGAGAAGAACACAAATTGATTTCT
Organism: Dynastes maya; assembly: GCA_029619315.2. Classification (NCBI taxonomy): domain Eukaryota; kingdom Metazoa; phylum Arthropoda; class Insecta; order Coleoptera; family Scarabaeidae; genus Dynastes; species Dynastes maya. Next base: position 4,646,165 of record JAROYE020000012.1, read on the forward strand.
TTACCAAAAAACGAGCAAAAAGAAGACGTTGCACAATTTGTTATAATAAATATAAAAAAACTAGATATACTGTAAATTTTTGCTATAAATGTAATGTAGCATTATGTTCGCAAGAACATTTTATTGATTTTCATAACTAAATTTTTAATGTATTTTGTATTAAATAATTTACTTTTAGTTATTGTTCTTACGTTTTGACTTCTAAACTTTACAATAAATATTCTAAACACAGTATAAAACATTACTTATGTATTACTGATTGAGTATAACATGCGCGCTTCGACTGATGAAATCTGGTACAGAGCGGGCGCCACGCAAACAGTGCCTGGTAGCGAAGGGGTTAAGGGATTATGATTGGAGAAACCGGTAGGTATTACATTTGTATAAAAAAAAATGAATAGAGCGAATTTCGATTTTTACATTCACCATCGCTCGTAAATAGACCTTGTGTTGGCCATATATGTACATATGTGCGAAAATAAAAGGTCTCGTTAAAAAGAACTCGAAATAAAAAACAATATATAAGATCAAGAACCGGTTAGGCTTTATCAAGATCTGATCTGAAGTTAGCTTTGGGTATTCATCAACGAAACGAGTTGCGTAAGTGTAATCAAAATTACTTTTATGCCTAATGAATTAGACGCTTGTATATGTAAGAATAAGAGTTCTGGATTTCATTTAGATAATTTCGATAAAGTGAAATACCGCATAATTCAAAAATTTTGGTAAAACAGTGTATGTGTAAGCAGTAAATTAATTGATCGAACTTCATGTTGAATGAACTGTCAGTTTGAGTGTATTCAGTGTGTGGACATGTCATGTTTTGGCTGTCTATACTTTTTTACTAGTAGTTTTATACATAAAACCTTAAATAAATATATATGACAAGTATTCTGCAATCGTATAGTATATTAGCATTTACGCTACCTTCGTAAAACATCTTAGAAATAGTCGTTTGATTTTTTTTGTAAAATTACAATGTCGCAGTTTAAAACTAGCAACTCTGAAAGGACTAGCATACATGATATGTTAAAAGATATTCCAGCAAATGAAAATAAAGGTTTGTTAGCAATTTGTTTAAATAGAAATAGGAGAAGCAGTAAAATATTTTATGTATTTTAGCTCTGTCATCTTGTAAAAGTTCGCCCGCTATATTAACACCTACAACGCCAATACAAAATGAGGATGCAACGGTGTTAAAAGCATCATCTAGAATAGAAAACTTAAAAAATTGGTCAATATCGACATACAAATGCACAAAGCAGTTGATGTTTGAAAAGCTAGGAAAGTCATCAAGGACTGTGGATGCAGGTCTGTTTGGATGTTGATATGTTTTCATTGTTTTTCATGTACCTGTACTTTAGAATTGGAAGCTCAAATAGAACAATTACGAGACACTCAACGTAAATATTTGAACATTTTACGTTTAGCACGTGGCTTAACCAATCATTTTTACCATGTTGTTCAAACACAGGTAAGCTATATTTATTTCATATGTTACTAGTATATAAATTCTATGTAATCTTACGTATTCAATGATTGACAATTCTGTATGACATAAGACTAAAAATGATCTCTCAAGTCAAGTCGATTTAAGAATTAGAAAGAAGGAAATGTACAACCAGTTCAAGACATTTGGGATTAATGCATGAAGGAAGTTTACGTTTTTTACATAAAAGAATTACATAACTTTACATTGCCTCCTTGTATTGTTACAAATAATTAAAGGATTTATTTTCGGAATGGCTAAAAATTATAAAAACGTATGCGCTATAATATGAAATAAATTTGCGAAGTTAACCCCGTATTAACATTTTATTAAAGGCCGGGAATAGTCAGATTTATTGCCCATCAAACCAACACGAGTTGGTTTGACTGTACTACACTACCGCTCATAAGTATTTGGGCACCTCAAATTTCAGGATAAATCATTAAATATTTAAATGGAAATATTAAAATATATATATGGTATTGCAGTATACACGAATATACAACTTTAACAATTAAAATTATTTATTTGACCAAAATTTTAGATTAATCTATGTGACCTCCTTTAATTTTAATGAATGCCTCGCATAATCGGGGCATTGTTTCCGGGGTTATTCGAGCCCATGCTGCCTGTAGTTCGTTCCACATGTCATCTGCTGAAGTTGGAGCAGCTTCTCTTACTTCCCGATCGAGTTTGGGCTGGCCATTTCATGATTGTTAGTGTCCCTTCCTCTTCCAACTGTTCTAAATATTGCTTGCATAATTTTGAAGTGTGTTATGGGTCATTGTCTTGTTGGAATACAAAACTTTGACACAAAATTCTCACACCAGAGGGTATTGCATTTTCTTCTAAGATGCGTTTGTATTGCTCTTTTCTCATTATTATGGATGTACCGGCAAATCATTACCGAACCACCGTCGTCTTTGACAGTAGAGACTGTGCATTGCTCTAATACACGTTCACCTATAGATCTTCTTACAAACACTCTGAAGATCTTGAATTTGGATTCGTCGGTCCACAATACCTTGCTCCAATCTTCTACCGTCCAATTTCGACGTTCACGTGCGAAGCAAGGGCTTTCGCATCGCAATTCGTCTGTCAAGGCCGGCTTTTTGCAGACGGCGTTTAACCGTGGACACGCCAATCAGCTTCGGAAGTACAGCGTTGATTTCTGCGGCGTTTTCTGGATTTTTCTTCTATTTCGCTTGCTAGACACTACGATTGTAATATCTTGAGCGGATGTTGTCGCCCTTGGTCTACTACTTCTTACTTTATTTAGAAAACTGCCACTTTCACTGTATTTTTGATGTTATAATCAACAATAGATAGATGTAAATGTAATTTTCTAGCAATTTGACGATTGGTTATGCTTAAGTTATGTTGTGCTACGCGTTTCAACACTAATTTCTTTCCTTTTCGATATGTTTTATAATTTTAAACGAAATTATAAATACTATTCGTTAAGAGATGTTATCGATTACTTCAAATGGCTTTATTATAGCTTCATGATTCATAGTAAAATTACAAACTGTTATATTTTTTCTGGAATTTCAAGAAATACGCTTTTGGTTGTCGCTACTACCTGCGACATATGACAGTATTACCGTCCGATATTTAATGAATTTAAATGAATCTTAGTGATTATTAGCATACTATTCAATAATGCTGGAATGTATTTCCTCAATATACAAAAGTCTAAAATCCAAGAGTACCCAGATACTTATGAGCAATGGTGTAGTTATCAGTAAATTCTATCATGATCGTAATAATTGACTGTCTCTTTAATAGCATGCTCTTGGCGAAGCATTTTCCGATTTAGCCCAGAAATCTCCGGAGTTACAAGAAGAGTTCTTATATAATTCAGAGACCCAACGAAATTTGACAAAAAATGGGGAAACGCTTTTAGGAGCGTTGAACTTTTTCACTTCGTCGATACACACTCTGTGTAACAAAACTATAGAAGACACCCTGCAAAGTGTGAGGCAATACGAAGCAGCACGTATCGAATACGACGCGTACCGTAGCGATCTAGAAACTTTGTCGAATAAGCCCGATAATGCGGTCGGTCTGGAAGATGCGCAACAGGAATACGAAATCCACCGGCAACATTTTATGAAATTGCGAGCAGAAGTCGCGATCAAAATGAAGTTTCTAGATGAGAATAGGGTACGAATAAGTTTCTCCTTTTTAATGTTTTTGCGATTTTTATTTATTTTTTATTCTCTTTCAGATTAAAGTTATGCACAAGCAGTTATTGCTATTTCACAACGCTGTTTCCGCGTATTTTTCGGGAAACCAAACTGCGTTAGAGGCCACTTTAAAACAGTTCAATATTAAAATAAAAACACCAAATTCGACATTCCCATCGTGGTTGGAACAGTAGCCTGTCTGTTTTGAGTTTCATCATCTATTCTAGTCAATATTATATAATTTATATAAGGAATGAAAAGAACGCATTGTATAACGCATTATATAACTTGACAAGTTGTAGTAGTTTTCCTTTTATATTTTGTAAATTCATTTAATTAAGTTAATTTATTTCGTTGTTGTTAGTTTAGTTTACTTGACACGTAAATATCGCTTAGTTATCTGTACACAGCATAATTGTAACATTCTAAATATCATTGACACTTGAAAATCGAGCATTTTAAAATTGTTTCCGGTCAGTAGAATAAATAACTTTTTTCCACACATGAGTTTATCTATGTTTACATTTAAGAGAGCATTAGCCATATCGCAAATGTAAACTATTCATCACGAGGGAATGGGACGACCTTAGAACCGATGGAAAATATATAGAATGCCGTGTAGAATTATACACGTTTTTAATTCCATCTTTGTTAGATAAGCCTGTACATATGTATAGGGTGAGTATACAAGGTTAGGCAAAAATAACGCATTATATATATATATATATATATATATATATATATATATATGCAGCGTGTCTCACTAAGAGTGGGGATCGGCGATATCTTGGAAACTACAATAGCTCTAGTGACGGAAAAAAAAAATAATAACTAAAGTGGTAAAGAGAAATTTAATTAAAATACTTTTAAATTCCAAACATGAGCGCTAGGGGGCGCAGTTGTTAGGGTCAACAGTAAATTTGAAATTACTCGGTAAAAGTTCCAGGATTAACTATGATTTTAAAAGCTTTATTAAAAAGCTTAGTTAATTACGCTGGTGCGTAATTAACTTTGGTTAAAGACGCTTAGTCATATTGTTAATAATAAGTGTAGCAGGCGTTGTCGAATCACGTAAAACTAAACCTGCTACAACTTCTGCAGTTTTTACTCGAATTAAAGAAATGTGGGCTTGTTTGAAAGGGCATTCAGCGCTGTTTTAGACGTTGCAATTTGTGCCACTCGTTAATGTTCTACCAGATGGCGCTATTCCTAACTGTACGAGTTTTTCTCAATTATCTCTAAAAATTCAAATGTAACAATATGCTTTTCTTATGTTGTGTTTGAAGAGTTTTGACAGATTAAAGTAGTGGTGAAAACCGCATAGTGATATATTTTTCCTTTTTCCAGATAATAGTAAAAACAGTCCATTTTCAGTAATAATTTCCGTATGTTACAAATACCTACTTAATAATATCTTTGACACACAAAATTGTATCGGTATTAGTTTAATATGACTGTTTGTTTTTTATCACTTTTCAAATAAAAGTAACAAAATCTAGTATGATTTGAATAAAACTGCAGAATTTAGTATGCTGTGGAAGATAGAATAATATGACAATTATAGTATTTAGCGTGGTTTTCAGTTGCGAATAATTTCGGTCTCTACTTCTACCCATTATAACTATTTATTGTTTATTATTTATTTATAGACAGTTTTCATTACTTTTCTTCATTGATACGTCTATAATATTGAGTATTAATTATTCACTTATCCTGAAATCTGAAAGAAATTTAATAATCATTAAATACTTTCTTATTAAAACAACATATGTAATTAGATTTAATTTGAAAAGAGGTAGTAACTTAGTACCTGATATCTAATGTATTGATTTATGGATTTAGGGTATTTCACTATAAAGGGCGGGCAACATTGTAATATTGGTTGCATAGATATATAGGTCACGTGGTTTCCATTCTTTGATGAAGAGCCTGTATAACTTGTGTATATGTTTAGTTGCATACATTTAAGGTAAGTAATTATCCTTTACTTGACCGGTCATACGGTTGACGATGAGGGTCCACGAGTCCTTGAAGTAGCTGTTTCGAATTAATTAATAAATTGTGATGCGGAGTGTGCCGATACTTGGTGTTGTTTGCCAAACGTCTAGGTATTCGTAAATTTTTATAAGCAGTACATTTTCGCTATAAAAGTCAAGCAAGAGTTGAGTTGCCATTCGCTATTTTTCAATGTAATTAATAGTAAATCGTCAAAATAATAAATTACAATCTAGTGGATTTCTTTTTGTTTATGCAACCGATCGAACAATGAGCGATCTCCGCAGCCAAGCCAACATTTCATAGACCTATTTTAAAATTGTAATTTACGTTTTCCAATATTAGATACCCGAAGGTTGCCTATAGAGTCGGAGTAACTACAACAGATGGAGCTACTTAAAATTTGAATCGTGTTAAATAAATAAAATTATAGAATGAAAATAAAACAATATTTTATTTATAGAAATAATAAATTTGCTGCTTGGGATGCTATATTTAGATAGATTTAAGATAACTGTAGGCTGTTTGCTCATAGTAAAAAAGCAGTAAAGTTAATAATTAAGGCAAAAGCAATTAATCTGAAAGGTAAATATTTGGCGACAACCCTATTAATTTTAAGTTGAGTGTACTGTTACTAGAATTCGATATTTAATTACTAGCTAGGATCGCAATAACCAGTTTCTTGTCTCACTACTCGCCACTAGATGACATAAATATATACGTAGGTAAAATTAAAAATTATAACGTAATATACTTTTATAAAATTTACGTTGTACCTATTATAGAGGGACAATTTAAATATAGCTTGTCATTACATGTTTTTGATTGAGTGATTCATATTTGTTCATAACTCGTTTATAAAATAAAATGTGAAAAATGAGTAAAATTCTTCAGAGAACGTTGTTTCTCATTGAAAAAATTCTCACAATCCTATTACATATCTATGCGAATATACTCGAATGTTGTACATGTGTACAGTATGTAGTTTATCTTTAATGAAATGATAGAAGCTGATTTAAATTCAATTTGGTAATTGGAAAGCCGATTCTCAATACAATATTACGATATAATGTGAATAATTAGACCAGGTCAGCCTTAATACTCCATTAGGGTATTAGATGAAAGGGTCCTGTGTTTATATTGACTATTAATTAATTATCCTTAAATTTCAATAGATTTAGTTAGCATCGTTGGAATTTAATTGCTTTAATGTGTAATGATTTTAATCGAGGAAATGACTTGAATTACCTTCTCAACTCCTCTTTTTATGGTTACGAGGCTCTCGGCTATAGTAGTACAAACTGACCAAAGCAAAATGATTTTAATTTTAATCGACCTACCGCCTTGCTTCCTCGCATTAATCTGGGAATTATTGCCATAGTGAAAATAATACGGTTTATTTATTTGAATGAAATGAGACAATTGAATTTTAGAAATTTCGTTTTAGTTTAATCTCTTACCGTTTCATGGAATCAGAGAATTAATCATCGGGCAGAATAGAAGGAATCATGTTCTTGAACCTTATTTTATAGGGCAACATTACAATAAAATATTTGTTTTTATATTTGATTTACAATTGCCGATTGTCTCAAAAGGAATTTGGTTGGGGGTTAATATGTTCATAATAAATACACTCTGTCACTTGTATGCTATTTATTTGTAACTTTTACAATGGTCATAATCACAATCATTCTCATAATTAGAGCGAGGTAATCGTCTCTGCAATACATAGGCGTTTCACCGGAGTAGTGGGCTGTGTGCAAAAAGCGTTTCTCGCCTTGTCAGCGTCCGCTTGTTTATTTTTCGTTCAGTTTAGGAAACGAGAGTGTGCGTTGTGTTTTGTGTTACGTGTACAAAATAGAGCATTGTCCTTAGTGAAGTCACTGCAAATAATGGACGAAGTACGCACTATAGATGACGCAAAAAAAATAGCGTTTTAAAAAAGTTGGAGAGTGTGTTAGAGAAAGATTTCAATTTTATCACATTACAACAAATTTGTAATGGTACTTCGATTAATCCATTAATTAAGTTCAAAGATTATTTTAATCATACATGTATTACATCGGTAGATATGGAACGATCTTTCCCCAAATATAAACACACTTTTTCACCACTGCGAACACGGTTCCACGAGACAATTATTGAAACATATCTAATGCTATCAATTTTTTACGATTCTTATCCATTGGGTTATAACACTGAAGATGGTGCTTCTACTTCTCATGTTCAGTAATTCCAATGTAATCCGCCAGCCTACTTGATTACGCTGCTTAAGAGGGCAAGTGTTTCACAGCCATACAGATATTATGATCCTTGATTAGTTTTATTATTATTATTCACTTTATTACTTCTTTTTCGGTATTATAAATATTGAAGAAACCGCACGCCTATGGCGCGACGAACGATTATCTTACTCTAGTTATAAATATGTAATGTAAATAATTTTTCAGATATTATAATTCTTGATTGGTTCTGTTATTAATCTTATAATACACAAAATATATTTTCACAGAAATTCATGCATATCGTCGTCCCTTTTCCAACGGTTCGCTTATCATGTTACATACACGACAATATGCTAATTAATTTCTGAAATGATGAGCTTGAGTACGATGCATCAGTACCTTCTTCGTCTTTCGCTTTGTTTATGGTGAGATATTCTTTAATAATAACAATAAAAAAATATAGGGTATTGTAAATGCATAAGCGTTAAACTCATGTTTTATAAAGGAAATTATTCTTTAATTCAAATTAAATTTCAATTACACAAGCGAATACGTCATAATCTATACGTTTCTCTGCCAAATCAAAATGTTATCGTTTAGGAATATCTACAATGGGGAACTGCCCTTCTAAAAGTCTAAAGGCATTATAACTGGACGATAATATTTTCGTTCAGTGTTGTCACCTCTACCGCTTTTTCGGTAAATCTATAAATATTCTCTTCAATTTACCAATCTATCGAAATAACATTGTTTTCGGGAAATTTAAGTTAATGTTTAGGTATGTACATATATAAACTCTCTCTGCCTTTGTCATCTATTATCACGTTAAAGAAACATTCACCCCAACTCTTGGGAATTCCCGAAAAACGAAAACCCGAAAGTTACTTACATTTAATTTAGTACGATTTAATCTCTTCTGAGACAAAAGCAAAACCCAAATTTATTTATTTTTTTATCTGAACTGGTAGTACAGTGTGAATTTAAACAAATAATATTTATTTTATTGATATTGTAAGTAGTAAAAATGACGTTTTAATAGCTGAAAATATCTTGCAAAAGTCACAAGACCTACAGAAGAAATTATATTTTCGGTTTTTGAATTATGTTCTGCCATTTTTCAATTAATTAAATTGAGAAATGCAGTCCGAATCCACAAAAATTCATCTTTTATATGGAAAAGTAATTGCTGTGCTACAGCTTTTTGATTGCTTTCTTAAAAGGGATTATATCGTTAAAACACCTATTACCAATATTGACTTAAAAAACCCAAGAAACTTTTTACCCATTTGAAAATATGTATTTTTGAACAAATATAACTGCCACTCTGAGCACTTCTAAAGGTATTCCACCTCTTTAAATTCAAATAAGGTCAAAATTTTCTTTGTACAACAATATTTAAAAAAATTACATATTATAGATGCGAAAAAAGTTAAACAAGGAGGTATTCCATCAATAATTGATATTCCTCTGTCATTTTTCCATACTATTAATGAGAATAAACTACAAAAATTAGATTATGAATGGTGATTTTTTAGAAACTCTAAGGAAATGCAGAGTTTCAGCAACAATGTAGAGTCATTTTAGCAATCAATGAAACAAATAACGTTAGGAAATGAAGCTCCCGTATTTCCAACGTTATGTAATTATGCGGAAAATCTCCTATGTTTACTACATTCATCAGGAAATTTCGAAAGAGTTTTTTCAACTTACAATTTGTTGAAAACAAAACAGAGAAATCGTCTGGAAACGACAATAATCTCTGGTTTGTTGTATACAAGACAATACGTGTAAAAATATGGGAGAAGAGAAGCATTAAACTTTCTTTGTTGCTCCTGGCCACATTGCTCTTACATCTCTCAGTTTGTGGCACTAATCTTCAAAAACACCAACTGAAATATTTCCTGACGCCACCTAGAGCCAGTAGTTATAGTCATGCCGTTCTAGATAGTAGCGACGGAACTGGAATACAGATACCATACTTACCCACACAATGATATAACCTTTAACGTACAACGGTTCATAAACATTTTTTATTACTATTTACCACGTGTACTAATTTAACTATAGTTTTCTTAATATATAATAAATAATAATAATAATAAAAGGGATAAATAAGCTTGAATATTAACCCATTAATTATTAACTTTATTTTTTTTTTTCATTATTGTAATTTTTCTTTTATTGAATATCCTTGTAGCTGGCCTGATTCGTATTAAAATACGAATATTTTCTTAATTTAAAACTAATTGATTTACTTGGAAAAAACATTTTTCTGTCTTGGATTTTCTCGATTTTCTAACCCTAAGATAATATTTATTTAAACAAATAAAATTTCAAGAAAAATATTTTCTTATATTATACAATTTTGTAGTCTTGAAATAAAAATATTTTCTTGAAAAGAGATTGATTTTTACAAGAAAATCTATTTTCTTCATGTAAGAAACCATTTTTCTGCGTGTGCTAATTTTAAAAATCTACCGAAAATTGTCGAGATCTACCGAATTCGTTACAACCGAAGCTGGCAACTCTGTTATCGTTGCTATCGTTTAGTACAAAACGGTTAAAATGTTATTCGAAGTTTTCTTGATTCCAATTCTTTGTTTCGAAAGTAAAAACCTACAAATGTAAAGGATGATTGTGTGTGGAATTGATGTAAAGTTACTATTTTAAATAATAATTTATTTTCAGCAAATACAGATAGAAACTTGACAGTAGCGTTGTTTATGCTATAAGTACATAATATATGTATGTATATTTTGTCCTTACCATCTAATCTTCTGTATACATTCATATTTATAGTACAATCAATTTTTAACATACATCAGGTAATTAAATAAATAAATAATTGGAAACATATCTCTATAACTCTTTCTATTTCAACAAAATCATATTAAGCGTTTTCTCATTTGCCAATGAAGTGGTTAATAACTTTGAGCAGTTTATTGGCAGCAGCCCTCGGAGTTCTGAAAAGTAGAAAAACGGAAGCACTGTAGCATATCAAAATTGAACTACTATATATGTAAAAAAGGCTTTTTATACTACGTAGAAATTTACATTTATTCGATATTCAATAGATTAACTAATCATTTAATCACTAGGCAGGTGCGAATTTATAAAAGGATTTGGTTTTAAAGGTACTGCACACATGACGCACTTTTCAATAGGTAGCCTTTAATAATTTAATATGGTTCAACAAACGAATTCAAGTAAATATATTTTGCCGCTCTTTTTTTCACTAGATACGTACACATAATACGAACTCTATGCTTTACAGTTTAAATACGGACCGAGTATTTGAACTTACAAGGAAATACAGGTACATAAGTGCATCCCACCGATTTAAATGATGCTTTGTATAGTATATGGAAGGTGATACTGATATACGCGTTCTTTGTCTCTATAGAATATGGTTGCGCGAATTTGAAAAACTTAGAAGTAGTAATGTAATTTTAACAAGTTAATGTTGTAGGTACATTAAATTTATGTATGCTTTTTGAAAATTTTATTCAGAGGAAAACATACAGTTTCATTGTGTATGTGTGTATATATAAATATATGAAATACAATTGAGATATCCTATATATGCAAGTTAATAAATACAGTGAACCACAACATTGCGAAGAATAGATAGATATTTTGCAAATACATTCTATTCGAACTTAGTTAGGGGAACTTTCTTAAAGAGTGGTGTGCTAGGGGTAGATTTAAAAAGTGAATCTTTTAGGATTCTACAAACCACTAATCGGCATCTTGCTGGATCTTATATCTCTACAAATAAGGAAGATATAACGCTTATAATATTGAATCTGGGATCCCCGGTACACCGAATACTACAAACACATTTCTTTTGTTTTTGAGCAATAATTGTATCTATACATTGCTGCGTTATGTTTCACTGTATAAGTATGTTGATGAGAACACTCCTACACACTAAAAAGAACATCTTCCAGCATCTTGGACCGTCCGTTTAACTTGCTTTGTTCATTGATTTGTTCATATTCAACTATCCCATTAACAGAGTAATACCTATAATATAAAATTTACTATTATATTCGAAATGATTTTTTAAAATTGTCGATTGCCGTGGTGGTCTTCCGATTCAGTTGATATTTTCTTTCTTCACGGTAAAATGTTCGCAAGCAGTTTGATCAAATTTCAAATCGCTGATTTTGTATAGGTAAAGTGTATGTTAAAATATGAAATTCTGAGATAATCTTGTGATTTGCGCATGCATTGATATACTTGTTACTTAAAAGAAAAATTAGGAATTGAATCCGACGCGTGGTATCTTGAGTAAACCGATCGATTTCTTCATATTCGCATAGGAAATCTTCATATCCGGCAATGGCGTGTTCCTTTTCCTAATACGATCGAAAATTAATGTCTAGATTTGTATATTTCAACTATATACGAGGTGTGGCAATTAAATAACCAGGCTGGTGCTACAAAACATTTTATTGATTACCAATTACATTACAAAGTTTATCCCCTTGCCGATCCCTACAACGCTCCATACGAATTTTCCACTGTCGAAAGCAATGCTGGAAGTCCGTTTTTGTCAGCTTGTTGAGAACCTTCGTCGCTTTCGCTTTCACCGCTTCCACATTGTCAAATCTTGTCCCCTTAAGCTCCGATTTTACCTTAGGAAATAAAAAAAGTCGCAGGGGGCCAGGTCGGGCGAGTACGGTGGGTGGTCCAACACGGTGATGCCGGATTTCGCAAAGAACGCCTTCATAGACAAGGCGCATTGTCTTGGAGGAGCATCCAGGATTTGCTCTTCGGCAAATCTGGGTCTTCGTCTTCTCACTCGTTCACGAGGGGTAGTTAGAACCTCGTGTTTCACAAGAAACTTGAGGTTAACTCGTTGCTCGATCTTTGCATTTTTCCGACGCGATGCTAGCGTAAGGACTTTGCCCATCGTAGTATACGTATGTGCAATAATATAGATCAGATCGCACTAATTCTCGCATTTAATTTTTCCTTCTCATCAAAATTTATCGATTTTGATTTTGTTTTTTCTAAGCACAGTTAATATAATAACTGTAAGTTGACAAACAAAGTGGGTACATAACACTAATTTATCCTAATGAATTTTTCCTATGCATTTTATCAATTTCTATTTATTTTAGTATTTGTATTTTTGTTTTTCCATTAATTTATATCAAAAAGAGGTTATATTTGTATCGAAATAAAGGTAAATTGGGAAAATTCAGTGGAAGATATTCTGGATTTATTTTCTTCCTTAGGGCATGGTCTAGCTGTAGCAAGCAAGCGGGCGACAGAAAAATGTCAAATACAAATTAAGTATTCAAACTAACATAGTCTGTGACTTTTGAATTCCCCGCGTTGCAAATTGAAAACCAACACTGCTCCCGTCAACCATCATCTGTGAATACACTTCTGTCAAAGTTTAAGAAAGTTGCGTCATTTGGTTAATGTTTGACAGCCATTGAAAGCAGAAAGTGAATTTCGTGTACTCATAAAGCATTATTTTTTGCGGATGAAAACCATCACTCAAACCAAGGCTAAACTTGATAGATACTATAGGGATTCTGCACCATCAGAATAAATGGTAAAGAAGTGGTTTACTGAATTTTATTGTGGTCGTACAAGCACTAATGACGCCGAACGTTCTGGACGTCCAATTGAGGGGGAACAACACGGGAAAGTCCATAATATGGTGTTGGTCGACCGTAGATTGAAAGTGCGTGAGATTGTAGAAGCCATAGGCATATCACATGGCTCAGTAGTTTCGATTTTGAATGATCACTTGCGGATAGCTTTTTTGGATCGTGTGACGACTTCGAAGGAGTGTTTGACGTTGTTTAACCATAATCTGGACGAGTTTTTGCGCCGTTTTATAACCGTTGACGAAACATGGATACATTACAACACACCAGAGACCAAACAGCAGTCGAAACAATAGATTTCTCCGGGCGAAGAAGGCCAAGGTGGGTCTGTCGGCCAACAAGGTCATGGCGACAGTATTTTGGGATTCTCGCGGCATAATCCACATCGATTACCTTCAGAAGGGAAAAATAATCAACGGCGAATATTACGGCAATTTATTGGATAAGTTCAATGACGATTTGAAGATAAAACGACCGAATTTGGCCAAGAAGAAAGTGCATACGTGCGTAGTCGCCATGACAAAATTTCATTAATTGGGGTACCAATTACTCCACAACGCCATATTCTCCGTATTTAGCCCCCAGTGATTATTTCCTGTTTCCAAATCTGAAGAAATGCTTCGGCAGAAAGAGACTTGGTTCCAACGATGAAATCATCGCTCAAATAAACGCCTATTTTGGGAGCCTCAATTAATATTATTATTTGGAAGGGATCAAAAAATTGGAGAAACGTTTTTTTCTCTCATTCAAAAAGTCACGGACATATTGACCCGCCCTCGTATTCTTTCGTTTTCTTCTTTCGTATACACTTTATAGTCTACATTTGAATAAAATACAAACGAAATAAAGTGTGAAAAACAACAGTATGTAATTACATGAAATGGCCTAGCATTAGTTTTGGAAGCGATAACAAAAGACAGTCATTTCGAATGGAAGCGTTATCTTGTAGCTTGTAGCTTGTACGTGCCTTGCTTTGCGATATAAAAAAGCAATCATGTACAAAATCAGTGTCGAGTATCGAGTATTTCTATGTTTCCGGCGGGAGGCATTTGTTTTTCCTTCCTTAACTTCAGTAAATCCTACCGGGACCGAGAACTCATTTAACTTGGAATGTGTATTTATTTTATTAGTATCACAACTAATGATGTATTACATCCAGTATAACGTTGTCCGAACGTGCTTTGAACGTATTAACTTGTATTTTAAGGAAGCTTTGTTGGGAAAATAACCGAATTCAGTAGTACGTCGATAACTTTAAATGTTTTTGAAATTAAGTTACTCTACTCGTTTAGTAGTAATATCGATTGTTTATTGAAGCTAAAAAATCTATATTAGTATGCTTGTCATCATTCAAAGTACCTATTAAAGTAGTTGAAAACGTAAATTTACTCGACAAAAATGTGCAAATGAGAATATCTAATTAGATTTCCTCATGCGTACATGTAAACAAAATACCTATTAAAGTAATTTATTCTGTATTAGCTAAAATTTTCAGTGGGAAACATTGTTAAACACAGCAGACAAACTAGAACCATCGAAATTAAAAGAAAAAGTACTACAGTCCGTCTCAAGCTTATGTTTCTCTTACTATCTTTTAAGATTTGCCAATAAGGCTATCTCTATATCCGGTGGCTACGTTGCGGTAATGACAGTTTCATTTATGTTCTGCCAAACGTTAGTATTCAGCATTTCAGTCAGCTTCTTCACGGTTTTCCAATTAAAATACTTATAATTGTTGATAAGTCGTTCTTTTCAGAACGGCAATATTTATAAGTGTTTTCAGTAAATATACTATTACATAGTGTTATTTTAATGAACTTAACCTATACAATTGTAAATTTTGACACAACAAATGGAGCCAGGCGATAAAAAACGAAGAAAAGGCGAAAATTTCAGCTGTAAAGAAAAACAGATGGTTTAATATCCTTCACTATTTAAAAAAAATCTATGAGTGAGTGCCGCTGTTAAAGAAGCAAGTAAAGCTCTATGTTATTCAGAGCGTAGTGTTTATAACGTGCAAAAAGAACAACGGCAAGGTCCTGTATCTAGTCCAAAGAGTAAGAAGAGGGAGGGTGCACAAATAACTCATCGACTAAATACATATGACGACAACATACAAGCACTTATTCGCCGTCAAGTTCACGCCTTTTGTAGACAGAACATACCACCTACTCTATACGCAATCCTTGCCGTTATTAATAATGATGAAAACCTTCCTAATTTTACACGGGCAACCCTGCGCCGGTTATTGCATATTGGCTTTGAATTTAACGAAGTAGGGCGGAGGAGTATTCTCATGGAGCGAGATGATAAATACTTACGTGATATCAAGAAATTTAGAGAACAAAGTATTATTTTCATTTAATTGGCAAAATTATATTGAGAATGTGAAAAATTTTGAAAAAAATATGTGGACAGTGGATAATTTGCAAGATGATATCGAGCAATTTATAATTTATGTTACGTATCCATCATCATCGGAAGAAGAAAGTGATAATTTTTTGAATAATATAATTTTCCTTTTTATAAATACATATAATTTTTTATTGTTTGAATTAATTCATATTATTAACATGATATATAAAAAGGATGTATTGATATTCAATAAAATATAAAACCAAACGCTCTATTATTGTTCATTAAGTAATAAAATAATATAATAGTCCAAGTTTGTGTATCAATTTCAATAATAAGAAAGCATCTTCACTTATTAGAGCGATGAAACGACTTTAAACTATATATATGCTTTCTCCATATGAACTCTCAAATAATAACCGGAAATAACCTAAATTTAGTGTGGTCTAACTAATTAGCAACAATGTACAGTATGTTCATAAGACCTGTACTGCATAATAAGATTGAGACGGACTATAGTAGACATAGAATTATCACCGAATGAAACCCAAAAAACTTGGTCAATATTTGCAAAGAAAATCGCAGAAGCACTGTAAAGGAAATTACGTCTCTTAGGAATCAGCGCAATGGTTTTAATGTTCCCCGAGGGTATTGTCAGAAACATATACATAAAACAAGGTAAAAATATACTTAAGTAAATTTAATACATGAGTAAATTTAGGCCAAAGAGAAACCTTTATTAACCGCTGTTCAGAAGCGAAACCGATTGATTTGGACAAAATCGAAAGCATTAGACTTTTGACGATTCAAAGAAAGCTTTTAGTGACGAGTTTAAGTTTGACGTTTATGTAGGGGATAACCGAGGACGGGCGATTAGAAATAAAAGAGAGACTTTTCATAAAGATTGCCCCAAAAGGACTGTTAAATTTCCAAAACGGCAAATGATATAGGCTTGTCTGTCTACCAGTGATTTGGGCCAATTGGAATTGATTCAAGGTAGTTGAAAGTATTTTTAAATAAACTTACTTTTTACCTGTACAACAATAAAATAAAAAGTACAAGCCCGAGTTTTCTTAATCTTTATACATCTGAGGTATAAGATTTCATGTATAAAAGGGCGTATTAATGCCTCATTATTTAATTTTCAAATTAGAATATAATAAGAGGTGATTGTGAAAACCACGTAATCTCTCTTGGTGTGGCAATTAAAGCTCGATGGGCACGGTTGTACGTCGCTCAGTCTCGCCGTAGCAATCGTCCGTTCAAGTCCTTACGCTAGCGTCGCGTCGGAAAAATGCAGAATGTTCAGATCTCGCAACGAGTTAACCTCAAGTTTCTTGTGAAGCACGAGGTTCTAACTACCCTTCGTGAACGAGTGAGAAGATGAACTCAGATTTGTGGAAGAGCAAATCCTAGATGCTCCAGCAAGACAATGCGCCAGTCCATTCCGCTTTGTCTGTGAAGGCATTCTTTGCGAAATCCGGCAACTTTCCGGTGACTTTTTTTTATTTCCTAAGGTAAAATCGGAGCTTAGGGGGACAAGATTTGACAATGTGGAAGCGGTGAAAGCGAAAGCGACGGAGGTTCTCAACAAGCTGACAGAAACGGACTTCCAGCACTGCTTTCGACAGTGGAAAATTCGTATGGAGCGTTGTAGGGATCGGTAAGGAGCGTACATTTAAGGGGATAAACTTTGTAATGTAATTGGTGATCAATAAAATGTTTTGTAGCACCAGTTCGGTTATTTAATTGCCACACCTCGTAAATCGGTCGTCCGTAGGCGCGAGAGGAACGGGAAAGAACGTCAAAAGGAAGCATATTGTACAGGACTTGCGAAAAAGAGGGAACCAGCTAGAGGGTTGCGATCTAGCTACTAGTTTTCCTATAAAATAGGTGTAATTTCGTTAATATAATATATTAACCGGCCCTCTGTATTTTCAAAATTTATCGTCGTAAGGAAAGTAGAAACCTGGAACGTATTGCGATTGTCGAGGCAAGACGTTAGATTTATGATACTTTATCGGAAAGTAGACATAGACAAATAAACAACTTTTGATTATCATAAGCGTAGGTATCGATTAGTAAGAGAATCGGGAAGCCTCGTGTAGGGAATAATTACTGATGGGTTATTCTTATTCTTTTCCATTATGAATATATTATGGAGTCAATTATCGTTAGCTAACAACGCTGTAAATATTGGTTTACGGCTTACACGCCTTCTTTCCATAAAGCCCCTTATATAATACGTATCTAATTCGTCTTATAGACAAATCAATTTAATTGTATGGCTAAATGTATAACTATGCGTATATTATTCACACAGAAGAAAGTTTTTGAATCAAACAAATATATATCTTTGAAATTATTAATATATATAATATTGTATTGTTGAATCAAACACATTACGTATGTTAAATCAAATAGATATATTTTCAAATCAAACTTGAAGTTGTTTGTTTCAAGAGATCATACGTTTGAATCAAGAAAATTGTGTTTTTAAATTAAAACAAAACGTATCTTTGCCATTTAAAATTATGATCTGGTTGACTGAATGCATATTTGATTGCGTTAAGAACTTTTTTCTCTCTGTGCACTAGGCACCCTTGGAAAATCCCCTCATACCATGCACATAGCTGTATTTACTTTCTCTACGATATTTTGCAACATATTGCAATATGTTGCAAGTGAAACGTTATTTGAGTTAAAAAGCAGTGGATAGATAAAACGGAAAAGATGGAACCGTTACCCTCGTGCGTATAATGAATTATTAAATTCTTCTAAACTGACGAAAGATGCAATGGATAAGTACAGCTTAACGAACGAAGAGAGGGGATCTGAACGTAATGCAATCATTATATGTATTGTGTTTTAGGCTGTAATCTTTAATTATTCAAATCACCATAGAAACGTAGTAATTTTAATCCATTGTTAAGTTAAACAAACATTTAACGCCATTGTTACCCCGTTTCACTACATAATTGCTTTTAATTTACAGAGAAGCACGATGAGATATCGCGTTTGCACGTTTCCATTATATCCGATATACGTAGTCACAGTGAAAATCGTCCATCTATGTACTTAAACTTTTTACCTAATTCAGAAGATAATCGACGACGAAGACTATGAGATAAGAAATTATTTCATAATTTTATACGTAAGAATTTTTCATTATTGTTCAGAGTGATTCAGGAGGACGAGAATAACAGCAAGAAGAGGAAGCAGCAAGAAGAGGAGCCAGCATCCACAGTATAACTTAAAATATCTCGAAGGGAATTTGAAAACTTTTATCGTTCACGCTTAAGTTTTAATTGGAATAACGGAATGAATTTTAAATATATTCAAGACCCCTAAATTACAATTCCGAATGTTATTATTCGAAATCTAACGATGACGATTATCGCAGAGGCAAGATTTTATAATTACTTTGATTTGGTGTTTTCTAAACATTTCATTTGTGTTAAGAAATTATACTTAAGAGTATAATTCACATTCGGCCAAATAGAGAGAAAGTCATTAAATCACTTCTTCCTTGTTGTGGTATAAATTTTTCCTGCATGTCAAATTGCTTTATACATACTCGATTTAATTGCACACGGAAGAAAAATGTTATAAAGAATCAAACAATTGGAGAGCAATTTACTATGATTTGTTTGAGAATATACGACTAGCTGCAATTTGTGCAAATTCTTACTACTCAATTGTGGTTAACGGATTGTACTTCTATTAGATCAGGCGTTCACCCAGAAATGTTTGGGAGGGGAGGGGGCTCACAAGCAGATATAGTATACTATATGCTACGCATGATGCTGGAACTATTTACTATACAGATTGGGAAAATGAGAAATTAGCTATTAGAGCGTGCGGGGGATTGCCACGCTCTCTCGCATGTACGGCGAAAGAGCGAGGAGGGGATACCGATATAGCTAATTTCTCATTTTCCCAATCTGTATAGTAAACAGTTGCAGCATTATGCATAGCATATAGTATACTGTATCTGCCTGTGCCCCCTCCCCAAGAACATTTCTGAGTACACGCCTGATTGTGATATCCCAGCAATTCGATGTGGGAGGTGCTAGTCCACTTGGAATAATGTTGGGATGTAGACCTACTGTGCGAAAAACGCAGTTAAATTTTTGAAGATAACTTTTATGTTTTGCAAATCTATCATTTAATTGTACCAATATTTGATCCAAAACCGAAATAAATATTATTATTCTATAATAGTCTTCTAAAGACTCTGCTGGAGTATTAGATCTATGTACTTTTGTGGTTCTCTGTTTGTTAAAATTGATATTAAAATCAGCAGCTTTCTCGGTAATAGTTTTAAATACATTTTTTAAATATGATTCTGAATCGTTTCTTATTATTTCTAATTCTTTTATGACTTGATCGTTAAAATTAAGAACCGTAAAAAGATCTAGGTCGCTCTTTTGGAGAATTGTACACAATGCGAGGGGTGTACGATAAAATTGTATCCAAAATGTATAGAGAAATAATAAAAGTAGGCTGTGTAAGTGAATTCAGGAGTATTTGAGCATTTGTAGACGTTTCTTTTTCATCCCAATCGCTAATTTCTTCGAAGCTGTAATATACGGGATCAAACATTTCTAACATGACTATTACTGCTTCATAACATTGAACCTATCTTGTTGAACACAGTTGCTTTAATTTTTTTTCAAATTTTCGGGGCAAATATCGTTAATTTTCTTCGTTAAAACTTTGAGTATATATTTTTTCAATTACTCCTAAAGAGTTTCTAATTTCTTTAATTTGGAGTCCATTCCCTATCGCCAAATTCAGATTATGGCTAGAACAATGGACAAACAATGTTTTGGGGTATAGGTTCCCAATAATCGTTTGCATGCCATTGAATTTTCCCGTCATAAACGCGGCCCCGTCATATCCTTGTCCAATAAGATTTTATTATTTGAGCATTTGTAGACGTTTCTCTTTCATTTCAATCGCTAATTTCTTCCAAGCTGTAGTATACGGGATCAAACATTTCTAACATTACCATTACTCCTTGTTCAATAAGATTTTTTAAATGAACTCCGCAATTTTGTAAACTTTCCAGAATAACATTGGCGAAATTTTGTCCAGTTGTATTAATTACAGGAACAAATTGTAAAAATTGTTCATATATTTTTAAACTTCATATTCAACATAGTGAACACATAAAGGAAACTGTTCTGTATTGGATAAATCGCAAGTTTAATCTGCCATTATACAGAAATATTGAGACTCGTTGATTTTTGGCATCATTTGATAAACAATTATTTTATTGCAAATACTTCATTTTGGATGTTCCAGTTTATGTACGTTGCGCTTTTACCGCATTCTAGAAAATGTTTGATCAAAACTTTCAAACTCAATTTTTGTCCGCAATATAAAAAACAGTATTTATAATAAACGCTATTCTCTATTTCAGAATATAGTATCCAATTAAATTTTATAAACCAGGAATATTGAAAACTTCTCTTTGTTTTTGCATTTGTTGGAAATAAAAATTGGTTTCCAAAGCACATTTAATACATCTAATTTTTCCTCTGATGTTAAAAATTTGTTTTTATATGATGCAATATCGTATTTAGATTTAGAATATCGTTCTGTTACTTCGGTAGATGTTGATGTTGAAAGCTGTGGAGGTGAAGGAACAAGAACAACGACATTATCGACATGTTCTTTCCTTTTTTTATAGAAACTAAGAATTGTCGTTTGTTTTTTTTTTATCTACCATTATTATTGCTGCTACAACTTTTTTTATATATCAATAATCAAAGAAAATATGTAGTAAAGAAACAATTTACTTATTTATTAGATATATTATTAGTTATCAATTTACAAAATGTGTAAAATCTCGGTATAAATGCACAAGATTCAGAAAAAACTTTATATAAGCGAGCCTCACAAATAATTAAATACAATCCACAAACTTTCGTTACAAAGATTTAAGAGAAACTGGCGCTGGGCAACATTCATATTTTTATATTTCAATAAAGTAAAGGAGTCATCGAGAATTCGACTGTTTTTCAGAGGCTCATAACACCTCATAATTTAAATTCAATATGAGGCCACGTGCCGCCGCGCCGTATCAAATATCAATGGAAGCCGCCG
This sequence comes from Dynastes maya, assembly GCA_029619315.2. NCBI lineage: Eukaryota > Metazoa > Arthropoda > Insecta > Coleoptera > Scarabaeidae > Dynastes > Dynastes maya. Next base: position 4,668,162 of record JAROYE020000012.1, read on the forward strand.
CCCGCTTTAGGACTTTGGTCTTTGGTCTGTGCTTTGGTCATTTCGGTACTTTATTTTTAGAATGATTCGAGTAATTATAATTGAATTTAGATTTGTCTTGGGGGGTGGTGGGGCTTAAGTTCATGAGCCCCTACGCCCCCGGGTGCGCATTGGTGTAAAAAGTTACACCATTTGCTACAATAGTGTACAAGTTTTAATTACACACGTTATAAAAAAATGTAACAATATTGTTCTAAAGATTGTATTGCATAATACAATATGTATGCAGTGTTCTTATAATTAGAATGGTTGAAAGAACAAGTAAAACACCTGTGCTGTTTCGCAGGCAAATATTCGATAAATTTGGAGCAAAAAGATAAACTACAGAAGATTTTATTTCAGGAGAATTATGAACCCGATGAAAATAATCTGACAATATAAAACCAGATGATTTATTAGAAAAAAGTTTCCCTTGCGACAACTATTGGTGAATAACCAATACTATCTGGGTGTAATCCTAAAGCAGGAAACATTTGGTTCATGTATTTTGGTAAGCTTTGATAATAAAATCGTCAAATATCGTCACAAATAGGTGATGATAAATCCACTCATTTTCTATTATTTATTTTGAAAAATGTTAGGAAGTAAAAATTGCCACAATCTTGTCCTGCACGTCTCGACACAAAGATTGTTGGAAAAAATGATACATTTATGTGAAACAATACAATAGAAACTTGACCATAGCCTTAAAGTATTATCTGTGACAACAACATCTAATAATTAACAATATATCGGGTCATGTGTTAATGACTCCTACAATATTTTCCCACAATATTGTAGTACATTCTATCAAGTGATTTTTTTCTGTGTAGCAATACATACAAACGTCAGAAGGTTGTTCAGAGTGCTGATATAAAGGTTAAAACTTGGCTTTTTTCTTAACACACGTTAATATTGCAGATTTAGGTTTATTTTTATGCATACAGTACCGTGCAATCGAATTAGGGCCACTTTGATTTTATACAAATATTTGCTATTAATATTATAATAACCAAAATTTCTAAATATTTTCTGCAATAAAATGTTTTTAATTGTATTTGAGATAATCCTCTTAAATAGGTATACAATTCTCGTTATTACAACCCCCACCAAACATTCCTTCCTATCCAAGGCACGTTTGGGGTCGGTAATCGGTGACTGACTTTACCTGCTTCAAGTTAGTTTACGTGTAGTTTTGATGGTGTAAAGTGCAAGTATTATATTTTCGTGTTATAATATTCGTTTTGCACGTTGTTTTAGTGTAATTAAATTGAAATTTCGTGACGTTTAGTTTTCTTTTTTTTTGAATTAAATTTTGTGAAGGGCAAACGTAAAGACATTTCAAATGAGAAAAAACAAGAATTCAAGTGTTATTAGAGACGGGGCTGTATTCGCATCGGAATAGCCAGAAGAACGAGTTTCTCGTCAAACAGTCGACAGGGTAGCGATGTCAAGAAAAAATTTACCAGCGACTTCAAGTGGTCATTCTCATTGTCGCGGTATTCGCAAAACTTTGCCACGGGAAGACAGAATTATCATAAAAAGGGCATTAGAAAACAGGCAACTGTGCATTAAAGAACTTCAGCGTATATTACAGGCTGATAATATAAAAATATCAGATCGAACATTAAAATCGCGCTTATATAAAGCCAATATCTGAAGTAGACGCCCTGCAAAAAAGCCGAAACTTACTTTAAGGATGAAAAAGGCAAGATTGCAGTGGGCGCAACAGCATCGGCATTTTACTGTTGAGAATTGGAAAAAAGTATGTATCAATATTTTATGTATATTTTCAAAATTTGGAACATTTTTAGTAAATTCGAAAATGTAATGAAAATTTCTGTTTCTAACGGTTGTTTTTAGTGACGAGTCACGGCTAGAGGCTGTAACTGAAGTTGCACGTTTTGTTAGAAGAAGACCATCGGAACGATATGATGAAAGCGCAGTTGTAAAAATAGTGAAACATCCACCGGCAGTCATGATTTGGTCCTGTATATCAGGGAAAGGGCTTGGACCGCTCTATTTTGTAACGGGTACCATGAATCAAATTCAATATAAACAAGTTATGGAATCAATCTTAATCCCGTATATGACCTCTTTAGACCCTGAAAATTACTCTTACACATTTATGCAAGATGGTGCACCGTGCCATAGGGCAAAAACAATTCTAAAAATGTTTTCAGCAAGAAAACTGAAGATATTGCCATGGCCAGGCAATTCCCCCGACCTGAATCCAATCGAAAATGTTTGGAATTCTTTAAAACGTACAGTTTATACATCTCCCAATACAACAGTTGACTTTTGAAAGCAAACATAACAAATAGCTGGCAAAATAATGCTCACCTTAAAGAAGTTGCAGCAGCGTGTGTAGCAAGCATGCCAAAAAGAATTGCTGCTGTCATAAAAGCAAGGGGTGGTTCGACGAAATATTAATGTATTAACATAAATGTATATATATAAATAAATAAAAATTGTTTTTATCAAACGTTGATACTTTGTATTATTTATTAAGCTAAAACTCAAATTTATATGGTGGCCCTAATTCGATTGCACGGTAGGGCGTTTAAGACGTCGGGTGTTCTCAAAAACTGGGTTAATTTAGTATAGGGAATCTTGAAGAGGGGCATACGAATATAAAACATTTACATATAATTACATTAAAATATTGTCGGCGGAATTTGTAAATATTATCGATCAAATGGGAGAAGCTTTTAATCAATTGTAACTGAATCCTGTATTGCTTGTTTTATGCCTTTCCAACAACCTTTTACTAAGATTAAATGTAAACAAATATCGGGCGCCGTAGTGCATCTTTCCAGAAATTGAATTTGAATTATTTATTATGTAATTGGAGAGTGTCAAGTTGGCTATCACAGTTTTCGTTCGCTTACAATTTATTATGAGTCATCGTTATCAATGCAGACGTACTTTTCTGGCTATTCAAAACACTTATAGTTATTAGAATTTAGTCGGTAGATATCGAAATAAAATTTCCTCTTTTAAATAATAGATAAACCACTCAAAATTCCAAATATAAAGTAAGTAAGGTAGATATCCACAATAGAAAGAGTCATAATTTTGTCGCGGTGCTTTATGATTTAAAAGAAAAACCTGCACGCAAATTTTTTTTTATAAAGAATCAAACAATTGTAGAACAACTTACTATAATTTGTTTGAGAATATACGACTAGCTACAAATTGCACAAACCCTGCTACTCGATTGTGGTTAACAGATTGTATTTCTATTAAGTACATTATTGTTGTAAAAATGTAATCAATGATCTGTTACAAAGGTTGCTACAATAGTGCACAAATTTTAGTTACATATGTTGTAAGAAAATACAACAATATTCTTCAAAAATTGCCACACATTGTCCTGCACGTCTCGACACAAACATTGTTGAAAAAATGATACATTTATGTGAAAAAATACAATAGAAACATAATTTTGAAATATTGTGTGTGACAACAACATGCAATAATTAACGAAAACCTGCGATCAAGTAACACAATTGTGTCAATGGCTCTTACACTATTTTTCCTATAATATTTTCCATTCTATCAAATGATTTTTTTCCATGAATCAGCATAGTTTCATATTTCATTTACTAAAGTACGCATTGTAGATATAGGGAAATGAATACAAAAGGTATCCTAGAAGAGCGTCTTTAGTAGACTTTGGAAAAAGGTACTGGATGTTACAATAAAAAAGAATCACACTATCCTATAGAATCTAGTTAATATAAAAGAATTTTTCGATTTGCTTTACCTTTTGGGATTAACATTTCAACTGAAATCTTTCTACTTTACATGCTATGCATATATTTGAATACATAATATATGTACATATATATGTACTACGATAAATATCACTTGGGTAGCGATGAAAGCAAAATGTACAGTTTAAAAAAGGCCGCTTATTCCGGTCTCGTTGTTTTTCTTTTTGTAATCAGGGGTGATTATGTTCCACATTTAATGTAATTGAAGTGGGACGCATCGGAAGGTTGTTTGGGGTGTATATCTAAATGTCAAAATTTGACCTTTTCGTCAACATGCGTACAATAAAAGGTACCCACATTTCTTTTTTCCGTTAGTAACTGAATTTACAGCACTGTCAATTTTAATTCACTAATAATACTATGAAAAAATGTGTAAGATCGTGCTATGTAGGGTATAAGAATACGATCAAACAATAATAATAATCGTTAAGTAGACAAATATCCGGGCACATCATTCCTGGTATAATTACATTAAAATATCGTTTGCATAATTTGTAAATATGATCGATCAAATTCAAGAAGCTTTTAATCAATTGTAACTGAATCTTGTTTCGTTTGTTTTATGCTTGTCCAATAACCTTTTACCAAGATTAAATGTAAACAAATATCCAGCGCTGTTCGACATCTCTACAGAAATTGAATTTGAATTATTTATTATGTAATTGGAGAGTGTCAAGCTGGCCATCACAGCCTTTCTTCTTACGGCAAATTTGTATCAGATTTCGATATAGTAATAACAAGGCGAAACACACACTAATACAATGACTATTTAAAGTTTTGTTAAAGGAAACCAATTAATTGATATGTCTAAAAGGCTTTTAAGATACACTCTACCGGTCATAATTATTTTTCCACCTACATTTTTGCTTGGTCTTTAGAAAATTATTTATTTATTGTTATTTAGGGGGTATAGTTATTTACCAAGAAGTAAAAAAAAGATATCACATTAAATAATTTCCCAAAAGACTCTTCTGATATTTGGTTATCGATTGAATTTCCTTAATTCGATAATTGGGATCCAGGGTAGGGTCATAAAAAGACTGGAAATTAACCTTCGTTATTAAATATTTAATGTAGTGTAGGTAAAGATGACAATTCCCTATTTACTCGAACTAGAATTATTAATTTAAAATTTAATGGTTATTCTTCTTTTAAACAGTAAATATCCTTAATAAATTATCTAAAATTAGTATTAAAATGCCGAAAACACAAGAATTGCCTTTAGAAATCCGCACAATGATTATTGCTTTACATAATCTTGGCCGAAATAACAGAGATATCGCAAGAAAATTGAAATTAGGTCGCCGAACTGTTGACTATAACGTTAAAAAATATCAAGAGTCTAGCACGTTATTAAATAGAAAAAGAACAAGACGACGGAAAGTGATAACACCAGCGGAAGATCGTCGAATAATTATGACGAGTAAACGGAATAGACAAAGAACTGTATCTGAAATAAATATTGAGCGTGAAAAACGACTTAGTTTTTCCCGTGAAAAGGAGGTTAAGAGTTGGTGATTTATTTAGCTGAATAGCGTTGCGTAAACCACTCTTACGCAAGCAAAATAAAATAAAACGGCTGTAGTGGGATAGAGAGTATCAACATTGGACAGTTGATGAGTAGAAAAATAGTTTGTAAACCGATGAGTCCAAATTTGAACGAGCAGAACCTACAGTCAAGCATGAGGGCGAATCGGTAATGGTTTGGGGTCGTTTTGGCGCTGCATCCATAGGAGACTTGGTTAAAATAAATGGAATTCTAAGAAAAGAGTGCTACCGGAACAACAACTATTTTATATTTCAACCTCTAAACTGTACCGCGAATATTTAGAATGGGTAGAACGCGAAAGCAATATCAAAGCCCAGATGCTAATCTCATAGAGCTTTTGTGAAAATAAATCCTCTTCCAAGGATTCGTTGTGGAAACAACTACAGGAAGTCTGACTTAAAATAGAACCCGCTGCTCTGACGAAATTGATAAAGAGAATGTCGCAAGTGTGTACGGCAATTGTTAATAGTCGAGGCGGACATTTGGATGAAACGAAGATTTAATTTTATAATTGAATAAAGGCTATCAATTTCTTTGTTTTAAGAGTATTTTATTGAATGCAAAACTACATTTTTTTTTTTCATTTAACACTTCCTCTATTTCTTAGGGTGGGCAAATAATTATGGCCGGTAGTGTATGTAGGTTTTCCGTTTCGTACCGATCGTTTCATTCCGACGTGCTCAAACGCGTCAATGATTTGCCGAAGATTATTTTTTTCGTGTTATGTGCGATGTGTTGTTACACATCGGTGCCTTAGGGAGTTTGATATTGCAGAGCACGACATGTGTAAAAGAACCTGAGACTAAATAAATTTATTCCCGCCGTATGATATGTATTTATTGTTAAACCTTATTATCAAAAGTGACATACACACAGTACGTAATTGGTAATGACTTAATGATTAAGTAATAAAAATAAAATTTACCTTTGGTTCGTTAGTTTCCCAAGTGGCTGGAGGACATCCGGTGTCTATCGTCTCGTCCGTAGTTTCGATATCCACTTCGTCTTCACTATCCTCTCCCTTCTTTGTTGAGAAACTGTCACTTGTGGATTGCTGAACTGGTTTAAACGCCGACTGGTAATTCCTTTCGATGGAGAAGAAAGGGTTCTCGTTTGGAAATATTATCGAGTTCCGCTTTAACCATGGAAATGCCGAGTACGAAGCAAACGCAAACGGTTTATGATAGATGAAATCCATTGCCATTCTAGAGATGGGCAAGGAAACATCCTGACAAGTAGGTATTCTGGGAGACGGAATAATAGGGGTAGTTTGATTTTCGCCAACTTTACATTGTTTAGAGCTTCTCGATGAGATCGAGTGGTTTAACAATCTTTTACGAGTACCACCATTAAACATGGCCTTTACGTCCTCCCAAGCGTGGACGACTTCCTCAGGAGAATCTCCGCTTAGTTTCATATGTCGCCTCCAAGAGTTAAAATTTGCCGCATCCGGTTGGACGTATTTATCGCTTGGACTTAAGCGATGAGAGTGGAAGATAAATTTGTTCGGGGAGAAAAATACACCGCATATCGTACACTTTATGCATTTTGCTCTCGAGGAATTATATCTTGATGGTAGGAAGGAACCACGACAACCCCAAGCACACTCGTGATGTACAGAGAATGCGAAATCTTCTGGTAAGCGTGGGGGACTGTTATCCCCTAAAAAACTTTTACAAAGTCTTTCGGCTTCTCTCTTAGTTATCATCCCGCATCGTCTAGACGACACTGGCATAGCACCGGCTCTTCTTAATATCTCTAATTGTACAGGTGTGCACTGCACACAGGTTATTCCTTATATAAAAACAATTTACAATTTTCAAAAATCACCTCAAGGCGAAATCTTACCTAAAGCTACCCGTCGATTATGGATTTCATTGTAACTATATTGTTTCAGTAATGTATTTGATATTTGAGCCAAACATAGTCTTTCTTGGGATTCTATGATTAAAGAGACTATAGGAACACCGTAGAGTATAACTGTACCAACCTGGAACTGAAATCAAATTCAATCAAATGGGTGTTTTCTACATTTGCATACCAAATATTTTTATTTTCGTGATATTCTTATAAGGTGATGTATGTATGTGCCTACATATTTGTTTATCGCTTCACTGGCTATGAAAACCTTTATTGATAACAAGGAATACTGCTAATACATATAGGTATAGTGATTATCCAACGAATTAATATACATAATTAGAGCGGGCCAAGAGCGCCACGCGCCAGGTTCGCAATCAGGCTGTCGGGCGCATATATGTATGTAAACATAGGTAATTTAAATATGTAATTATTAGGACGAGGACCAAAACCACTGTCTATTACGTCGTGAAGACGCGCAAATATACACCTGCAGTTTGGGTGTTCGTTGATAAATAGGCGTTGTTCACAGTGGGCCACTACAAAAAAAAGTTCATTCATCGACGGCTACGAACTAACAGCGCGCTTATTCATTTACGGATGACGCGCTCTATTCATCAACAAATGACGAGTCTGCAGATGTTACGTTTGCACCACTTCGTGGCATACTAGAAACAAGCGTCGGTGTGCTCGCTTTAGTGATTATGTCTAACGTAACTATTAAAAATAAACGGCCATTACCTACGAAAGTTAATAAATTTCTTAGTGAATTTGGGATTTACACTACAATGGGAGTACAATTTTCTGTAAAGTTTGTAAAAAGAAACTACTGTGCTGGAGCAAACGTGATTGTGAAAGACATATAAATAGCGCACACCACAGAAATAAAAGAAATGGTGTGTCACAACAACGTCAATTTCAATTAGAATTGCTTTTAACGTTTATGGTATGTGGTCTACCACTTCGTATACTTGATAAAAAAGCATTTCGAAAATTGTGGGGTACATACAATACCGAGTGGATACTACCATCTCGGACAGCGTTACGGAGAGATATTCCACGAATACGTGAGGATATTGAAAATCGAATTAAAGCCGAATTAAAAGATAAACAGCTGTGGCTATGTCTTGATGAGACGACAGATTGCAAAAAAAATTCTATTTTGAATATAATAGTGCGCGTATTAGATCCTATTAAACCAAATTTTGCAATTCTATTAGCCAGCAGAAGATTAAAACAGTGTACTAATAAAGCAATTACGGCCGTAGTTCTCGAAACGTTACAAAAACTTCAAGTGTCAACCAGTCAACTGTTGTTGTTCATGAGCGATGGTGCAGCAACAATGTGTAGTGTAGGCCGTTCCCTTAAAGAAAAGTGTGAAGGACTTTTACATGTTACGTGTAAAGTCCATGCTTTACATCTTGTGGCACAAACTATTCGAGAGTGTTACCCGGAGGTGGATGCATTAATAGCAAACACAAAAAAAGTGTTTCTCAAAAGTCCTAAGAGGACTAGGGTATTCCACAGGTTATGCCCTGGTATTCGAGAACATATATATATATATCCGCTCTAATTACTAAACATTATTATTGCGTCAGCTTTTATTTTTTTACTCTTGTGTATTAATTTCGAAATATCACATATCTGCTGTGACTCACATATACGCTATTTACAATAAGCGGCCGTTGCGCCTGATTCCGATTCTGTTGGATGGCGCAATTTGGCCCGCTCTATACATAATACTAACGAGCGTGGTTTATTCCTTAGATTACTAAGACCATTTAAAAATATTATGATTTTAGGGTAAAATTTAAAAAAAAACAGTTGGTAATATTAGCAATATTATTATTGAATTACATATAACATGCAAATAAGTATAATTTGAACATATATTTACTAATATTTGCTTGTTCCTCCTCTGTGTTTTATTATTTCCTTAATCCTTTTTGGCATACTGTCAATGCAGCTTTTTATTGAAATGTCATTCGTACGTACAATAATTATGTTTAGTTTGAATTGTTTCGTTCATTAGTTCGTTAGTTTCATTGCAAATATAAACAAAAACAGTATTTTTACCGATTTTCCACGAATTTCTGCTCTTCTAGAGACAGGAGAGTTCTCTCAACGTGAAGTTGCACAAAAAGGGGGTGTATCACATCAAACTCCTCAAGTTCCAAGAATCGCGAAAAGAATTAAGTAGTGGCAAAACATACTGTGTCGGCAAACGTAAGATATGATCGTGGTATAGTAAAAAGTGGCTACAGAACATCGTTTTTTATCCACTAAAGGTATTCATAAAAATCATCATCATTTTACTTTTTCCTAGATTACTTATAGCGACGAGTGCTAACGGAGAAAAGCCAATTTGTTCGTCATCCTTCAGAGCGTTATAAAGAAGCATGTAGGATCAAATCTATTAAACACCTCCTATCTCTAATGGTTTGGTCGTGTATTACGACAGAACGACCGGGCCACAATATTTCGTTAACGGAACAATGGAACAAAAACAATATAAGAAAGTTTTACAAAACTATCTATTACCTTATATTGGTTCATTGGATTCGACTCAAGGACCATATACTTTCACGCGAGACAATGCACCGTGTCATAAGGCAAAAAGTGTAGTGCGATACCTTGAATCTAAAAGTCTGCGTGTACGACCTTGGCCAGGTAATTCACCAGACAAACCAATTGAAAATGTGTGAAATGTCTTGAAAAACATCGTAGGTACACGAAACTCAACTACAAAGGAAGAATTACAACAACATGTTGAAGATGTATGGCATAATAGCAAACAATAAAAAGCTACATTGACAATACGCCAAAAAGGATTGAGGAAATAATAACACAGAGGAAGAACAAGTGAATATTAGTAAATATATGTTCAAATTATACTTATTTGCATGTTATATGTAATTAAATAGTAATATTGCCAACATTACCTGTTTTTTTTTTTAAATTTTACCCCAAAACCATGTGGTTCTAAGTCGATGGCCAGGGACTGTAATACTTTTATTAAAAATTCGACAACGTTTAGTGCTATCTCCTTAAGATAAAGAATGATATGACCGTTGAGATTATTATGTACTGTAATGTTTAGCACTAACCTCTAACCTCTCTTATCGCAACGTAAATAAGTAAATGGCACATGGTTGTCAAGCGAAAAACAAAGAGACTTAGAAAATCTGATAAAAAAATATGCTTTCCCATTTAAAAAATATTTTTTTTCACTGGGCAATTTGTGGACCATCCTGTATTAATATCTTCTACCTATTCAAAAAACCATCATATTGGTTGTGCCAGAAAATCTGGGACTCCGGGTATAAACGTCTACCGCCGACAAAACAATGAGCTACTATACCTGTCTAGCCGAGTTTTATAATTAATTTCAGGTTAAGGTTATTTGCGCACGCAAAGCAATTTCCCCGTGTGCAAAGCATCATAAATTTGTGTGTATTATAGCTTTATTAGGAATTTTTTTGGCGGATCTGCCGATCGCGTGTAAAAAGTCTAAGGAATTGTTGTGCAATATTTTGATTAATTATATGTTTCGCACTGAATTCCGCGGTATTCCCCCGTGAAAGCTTAAATCGTTAGCTTAATACATGTATACATAATGTATTCATAACTTCATATGGAAACAAGAACGAAAATTATATTAAATAATATCTAATTTTTCTTGAATGTTATTTAATCGTTTTCCCCAATCGCTTATTCGTTTTGCTTCTGTAGTCACTTATATACGTAGAAAAAAATCAATACCCAGTTAGAATAATGGTTACCCCCAAGAGTTTACAGACTGTGTAGTTTTAGGGTTAAATTAACAACGTACTATTGGGGATATACGCATTTCAATACGCGTTTCAATTATCCACTGTTTTAAATCAAAAGAAATATTTTCTTAGCGTTTTATTCTCCGCTTAAGAGAAGTATATAATTGTATTTCTTTGTTTAAGACATTTGTTAACTTGATTCAATAAAATCTTGCAGAAAATTCGAAGAAAGCGATTCTTAGTTCAATATTTTCTAAAGGATAGTAAAAAAGAGTTTAGGTATTGTTTATAAATCAATAGCTTCATTTTCTTTTAATTCTTGATATGCATATTATTTATATCCACATTATTAATTACACTTATTTTGTTTAAAACAGTACGACATATCCCTACATAATGCAGTAAATTATTCTCATCGCTTTGCGATTTTAAAAAGGCTAAGGTAGGTTATCTACAGAATAATGTTCAAATAAAAGTGTTTAATGTAGAAGTACACATAAAAAAGTGCCTAGAAACAATAACCAAAATAATGTTGATATATGGCTCATCGTATTGATGGAATCACTCCCGGCAAAAACTATGTGAGAAGAGAAAAGCACTAACGCTTTTTGCTCCTGCCCACATTGCTATTCATCTCTCAGTTTATGCCATTAATCTTCAAAAACAGAGCTGATATATTTCCTGGCACCCCCTAGTGCCAAGAGATATAGTCATGCCATCTTAGAAAGTAGCGATAGAAACTGGAATATTTACCCATACAATTTTTTTTGATTTTCTAACCCCAAGAAAATATTTATATAAAATTTCAAGAAAATTATTTTTCTATATTAAACATTTTTATAGTCCTAAAATAAAAATATTTTCTTAAATAATTTATTGATGCAAGAAACCATTTCTGTACGTGTACACTTAAAAAACTTCGAAATTATTAAATGCTGCTACTTAATTTTGCAAATTATATTTCAAATACATATAAAAAGATACCTTAAACTCTTTATTCTTTCTTTATAGGAAGAAATAAAAAAGCAGTACTAAAAACACCAATTGTTTATGCAAGCAGTGTGTAAAGCAATTGTCTTTTGCCAGTAATGGCCAAGTTATCAAAACTATTATTATTGGATAATGTGTTTTGTGTTGTCACTTCGACAGTGAAGGGAAATGGAACTGTCACTGCCTTTTTAATTTCAGATACTACGTATGTACATACGTAAATATATATTTTTATTTAAAATCGAAGAATTATATACATCAAGATGCACTTATATATTTCTTCATTTTTGAAACGTTAAGTGATTTTGATAAGAGAATGGAGTTTTGTGAAACGATGATAGAGAAAATTAATAATAATTGTTTCAATGATGAATCAACATTCTATCTAAGTGCTTTTGTAAACCACCATAACTGTAGATATTGGGACAATGCAAATCCTCATTTATTCAAAGAAGTTCACACGCAAAAACCTGAAAAAATTATCGTTTGGGCTGGTATACTTGGAAATGAGGTAATCGGTCCTGTTTTCATTGATCAAAACCTTACCGGCGAACTATACCTCGAACTATTACAAAATACAATTAATCCCTTAATAATACAAAGTTTGGAAAGCCAGCAAGATAAAATGGGGAATTTATTAATTAATGAAAATAAGTTTTTCTTCCAAAAAGACGGCGCGTCCTGGCATTGTGTCGCTCCGGTTAAAAACTGGTTGGATTATAATTTTGCAAATCATTGGATAGGGCGGCGAGGATCAATTGAATGGCCTGCTCGCTCTTCAGATGTGACCCTACTTAATTTTTTCTTGTGGGGTCACCTGAAAGCAGTTTTGTACCAAACACAACCGCAGAATATTGGCGAACTTAGATATAGAATTACTGAAGAATACAGGCGTATATCACCAGAAGCATTTGAAAGGGTCAGAAGAGAATTTGAAAATAGGCTATAGTATTGCCTTCAACTAATTAATTTACTAATTTACAATTTTTGCTTAGCATATTTTTTGTTATAATCCCCAGAATTTGGCCAAATGTGAATTCATAATGAAAATATCTTTCTAACAACGTGTCACAAATATAATATAATATAATCCCATTTAAGATTTTTATGTTGGGGGGGGGGGGGGGGGGGGATTAAGGAGGTAAGTTAAGTATCATGATATATTAATCAAAATGGTTCCCCCTCGAAACAAAAATTGACCTGTCTTTGCATTTTTTAATAATTTTATTAGTTTGGGATGGGAAGTTTTTAAATCAACACACTGTATGTATTTTCCAAGGAATATACCTAAATAACCACACATATTTCTGACTACCTCGGTTGGTTGTTACATTTCGATTTATAGAAATATATACAACGCAGGTAATATAGTGAGAAGCGAAGAAGTTAAGAAGAGGTTCTACATTTTACCAATATCTTTTTACTGCATTCATTTCTCCCAGCAATAAGCTAACAACATAAATAATGCATTGTACCTATTTTAAATTTAATTCATAGATGAGTTCTAAGAAAACGTGTGTGTGTTATCGTTCTTCTGAGGGTAAAATGCACGAATGAAGCTCAAAAATACCTGTATCGTTTTTGCTGATAAATCCTGTTTATTTGCAGTAAAACTGGCCGAAACTTCTGCTGATTTAATTTTGGCAGATTGTTCTTCGACCCTATAAGGGGTATGTTATCGATTTTGTTGTATAACAAAGACAAGGAAATACTTACATTTTTACAAGAACACAAATTGTTATTAAACACACTCTGTTTTTTCACTCTGCTGCTCTTGTTATTCTTTCACTCAAACGTGCAAACGGAATGAATAAAGCTGGTCTTCTGTAAATGAAGTCCGGAAGCTCCTCCTACAAGTCCGGAGGGGCTGACAACTCCAACCGTTCCTCCAATCCAATGTTTGAATAACCTTTATAATAATGCTTGCACCCTCCTATTCTAGTGTTAACCAATAGAAGTATAATTACATATATACATACATAAGGTAGAACAAAAATTCCGTGTTTAATGTTTTATTTATTATTTCATGTGTATTTATTATCTGTTGTAGGTACTACATTTATTTTAAATTTTACCTTTACCATTGATGAAATTATTATTATCTTTGGTCTTTTGCGTTTACAGAGCTACTTATGCATAAAACAATGACGTAATGGTAATACCATAATACACTATAATCATGCTATTTGACACAGTTGATAAGAAACTGCCATTTTTTTTTATTTTCTGGCTCTAATTGTATTAAATATTATTTAAAAAATACATTTTAAGAATCAAAAAGTTATCTAAGCTCTGGAGAACCTTCATATCCCTTCCCCCAATTACCACTTAATACTTTTTCGACATTAAGGCTCGTTGTCCGCTAAACGGACTCTAATCATTCATATCGCACGACTAGTGTTGTAACGGAACATTCTCGGTTATTATTTACGTATCATTTGTATAAACTACTATAATAACTCGAGCCTGAAGATGGGACATTAGTCTCGAAACCGGTCGCTCTTTTCTTATTAAATTTTGAGTTATTGTGAGAAAGTGGACTTTTCTTTTTCCTCCAACTTCATTTATATAAATGCCTCATATATGCCTCTGTAAAAACAATACTGTCGCTTAACCAGCATGGTTTTATTCGTGGGAAACCTACGATCACGAATCTGAGTTGTTTCTCGCAATACGTCTCTGAAGCTATGGATGAACAAGGCCAGGTGGATGTTATACGTACTGATTTTTAAGAGGCTTTTTATCAGATTGATTATCATGTTCTCCTGGCCAAACTTGAAGAAGTAGGGTTTTCACGAGGTTTACACGATCTTTTTGGATCTGTCCAAGGATCTAGCTGGAACCCGTTTTATTCCTAATCTTTATAAATGACAGCGTTGACACCTTACATTGCAAACACCTCATGTTTGTACGAAATAAACAGCAATGGCGATTGTTTTACACTTCAGAATGATCTTAATTGTGTCTTAGTGCCAAAGAAATCGCCTACATCTCAATGTCAACAAGTGTAGAGTTGTAACATATACAAGAAAAACGAAGACCAGTACACTATGACTATGTTTTGGAGGGAGAAATACTTGAAAGATGTAGTGAAGTGAAGGATTAAGGGAATACATTTGATGGCAAAACACCATGGTTGTGCGTGAATACCGTATGTATAGGAATTGTCATGATTTTAAAAACGTACGTTGTCTAATTTTATTATACAACGCATTTATTCGTTCCAGATTAGAATATGGAGCATTGATATGGTATCCCATTTATCAAACCTACATTAAGAATATTGAAAATGTTCAACGACAATTCATAAAATTTCTGATGTTTTTGTCTGATGGTGAATATCTTGTGACAGGCTACCTTTATAGGCTTATATTGAATCATTTTGACATGGTGCCCCTACAACTAAGACGCAAGGTGATTAGAATAAAGTTGTTATATAACTTATAGAATAATAGAATTGATTGCACAGCGCTCCTTAGTCAAATAAACTTTCGTATACCACGTCTTGAATCGCATAGTCGTTACACATTTTACTTACAGATAAGTAGGACCAACGTTATGCTAAAATCGCCCATTAATATTAAATGTCTAAATTATAATGTTATTTTTGGTAATGTAGATCACAGAGAAAAGAAACAAACACACATATTTTAGGAGCAACAGATTGAAATTGTTTAAATGTTTTGTTGAATCAAACAAATATATGTTAGAAGTCGCAATCGTAGTCGTAGTTTTGGAAAAAAATGAAAATCGTTCAGTCTATTCTTTACCTAGGGTGGCGCAGATTTACATGTAGTTCCCTACACCACAACCTGTTAGAGAATGCCCTTAAGGTCGAAGTGTTACTCTTATGAAAATAGCACTAGACAGATTTTCAACAGAAAGGTATAGGATAATAATACAATGTAACTTTACAAATAAATCGAATACTTAAATTAATTTAATAAAAAAATATCTGTTTATCATTGCAGATGAGTATAGCAGATATTAGGGAAGTTATTAGAAATCCATACAAGATGTTTTATTTAAAATAAACAAGTTATTATCGATCGAATTTTGTCCACCTAAGCAATTTATTTAGAACATTCTGTATATCACCACGCCATTTCAGTGCGCCCTAGACTAACTGCCTACGTACCACAGGGTTTAATCTTTGATCAACAGAGCATTGAAATATAAACAACTTTATAAACACCTCCAAAATAAAATTGTTTTTAAATAAATTGTAAATATCTCCAAAACTATTAGACTAAGATGTAATGTGCTTTCAACAAGAAATATTCGGAATGTCGTAGGTGTAGAATAGAAAAATTGTATAATATTGTTATGATCTGCCATGATGGGTTAGTTTTTAACATATGGTGAAGGCGCCGGGTAACTTTTTTGCATTACACATTAATAACAGGTCAAATTTTAAAATAATTACTTAATAAATCTTAAATATGTATAGGACTTATAACGAAAGTTTTCCGAATTGTGTCCTATATTTAAAATTTAACATTGAAGCGGTTAGTAGTCGAAAGACGGCAGGACACGAAGACAAACCACCAAGAGGACAACTTATTACGGATACAACCCGAAAAGTAATCTAGATAAGTTTCGTCGCGATAATTGGCTAGTTAGTAGGATAACTACCACGTACCGTTAGTTGAAAGCATATATTCGGCAGCTTGAAATTTTCTAGGTCGTTGGAATAAATGCCAATATATTCACAGATTTGTACGTACACGTTCCTATATACAAATACATAGCAACGCACAATACATTTCGATGTTGAATCAGTACGTACGCTTACTGTAGAGCGTTAGGTCAGCCCCTAAGGCTGAATAACTCTGTCCCAAGAGACGCTGGTGATAGGAACAACATGAATTATTCAAGCAACATTCAATTATAGCTTAAATTATATTCACCCCTCTATTAATTGTGACAGAAATGTATAACACATTTTTGTTTTATAAAAAACAATTTGTGTGATCTGTAAGCGTAAAATTTCTGCTTTATTGAGTTTATGTGATTTTGCGAGGCAATAAAGTGATAATTGGATGGCTATTTTGACGATCTACGCCGTATATTACACATTTTTCGGAATAATATATTCTTTAAACTTCTTACTATTCGAGATAAAGAGAGATTGTTACGTTTCAATGTTATAATTTTACTACTTGCATACACACAAAAAATAATAGCTTCCCTTGAGATTATTAGCTAAGTTTCATGTTGATGGTGTTTGTTCAAAACCTCAACACATTGGAATCTCTGTATGTTCATTATTCAAGTCCCTCTTTGCATCAAGGTGCAAAAAAAGTTGGGTATACAGTCAAGAGAACTGAATCAGCTAAGTGACACCAGATCGTCATGCCGCTTTAAGTCTGTAAGTTCAATTAAATCCATGTATGATGCACTAGTGAAATGTTTAATAGCTGAAGCATCAGAGTGCAATGACTACAATGCAATAACTGCTTCGGGACTTTTATCCAATATCAGACAGCCTTCTTTTGTCATTAATCTATTTATATTGATTGATATACTCAATATTTTACAAATCATTTCCAACAAACTTCGTTTCGTCGTTCGTGCCCTTAAAGCAGGCGTCTAAATAAATTGTGACAAGTGAAAATAATCTGAGGGAAAAACCGGGTCATTTACACATATATCCGAGGTGTTAGGTTTTCTAATATTTTGGGTAAATGAACTTCTTAGAAACTGAAGACGAATAAAGTAATTTCCATCATCATCACTTGAATTATTCAAATTACTTTAATTTCACGGCGAGATCTTTTGTTAAAAACTCGCACCACAATTGCTGTAGATTATCTAAAACAGAATCTGGAAAATGTAGAATTTAAAACGGCAGGCGATATTTTTCAAGACCGTATAACATGTATGTACCTATCAAGCAGCAATTAGCGGGATTCTTTAAAAGAAAAACAAAAAAACTGCGATAATTTCCACAGTATACGTATTCCTTGACACGAACATTGTATGTAAAGATATTTTTTTAAATCGTTTTCTCTTATTTTTAATTGTAAAATATACCTACAACATAAGATTTGCGGGTAAGTGACCCAGACAGTTTGCAAAAGATAAGAAAATTCTAAATTATACCTTGTCATTTTGTACTTTCAAAGAGGTGAAAAATTAATTTAAGATGTCATAAATCAAAACTGTACTGTTTGAATAGTAGGCGTAATAAGTGAAATTTCAAACCAACAAATTGCTGATATAGTCATCTAGGTTATCAGAAAGAAAATAACGCCTACGGAATATGTATATTCGCAAAGTGAAATTGAAAATAGTTTAAAACATCAGCGAAGATATAAAATATCTCATTCCAAATTCACAGTTCAAAATGAACGTTTCATTAGTTAATATCTTAAATATTTTAATAAATTTAATATGTGTTTCTGAGTGCATCTTGCAAAAATTAAGAGGAGATCCTGCAAAAATATTATGGTATGTAATTTTTCCTCTTAATTACCAACCAATTTTGGGGAAATATTCAATATTTTCAGGGGCCTCGCTAATTTTGCTGTGCAATCTTGTCAGAGTGATCAAAATCATTTCTACAACCATATTAATTATCCTACTATCGAATCAATATTGGGAACCTTACATTTAATTAGCAAAAACGATGACCACCACTGTGTGCCAAAATTGCTTTGTGAAATGATATCTGGAGGAGGAACAATTTACACTGGTAGTAGACAAGAATCTTTCCTCCCAACGTTTCAATTTGATATGGATTCACTGTCAGGGTAATACAACCTTTTTTCTTCTGATGGCGGGAGGAATCTTGTAGATAATTTTCCAGATTATTGTCAGCATTTGAAGGTCCAAATACCTCTCCAATATTGTTATTTGGAAAAGCTGCTTTATTAGGGTATATGTCAAAGGATAATTCTGATAAATGCACTTACGCCTATCCTAGATGCCCGAAAAATCCAGACGTTCTTTTAAATTATTTAAATAATCATAATGGAGGATTTTTTCGGTTCTTTAATGGCGTGAGAGATTATTATGATGATAATCAAATCGGCAATGGAAAAATCAGTTTCCTAAATATAGACAGTTTTAGTTATCCTTACATGAAAGCGAAATCCTCGTTAATATTCCCGGATTTTGTCGGAACTAATAAAGATAAAGGTATTTTCCCAATAGCGTATTCTGATCGAACAGGTACAGGAGAATTAATAATAGACTCACCAAAATTTTATGATTAATTAATATTCTTAAACGCTTTTAATACTGTGTTACTTGTTTTATCGTTGGAACACGCAATATTAGATAAAATTTGAATTCAAGAAAAAGAAGCTACACTGGGAAAAACAGCAAACGTTATCAAAAGTGGTCTTGGAGTATTGGAGAATAAGCGCAAAGACGATAATTTTGATAAAGTCTTCGAAGAAGTTGCACGTTTTGCAGAGAACATTTCGTTAGAACTACCTCTCAGAACTTCAAAAAGGAAGAAGAAATGGCCAGGAAGCCTTTCTTCATTTGTTGTAACTACTTCTTGAGTTCTGAGGAGGGTTCTGACTTAGACTTAACACCAAAAAAATACTGGAGGGTCAATTTCTTCTATAGGATTATTGATTCGATTGCCGGGTTTCTCCAAACGCGGTTCTCTCAGCAAACTCTCAGAATAGTCGGATCTGTGGACAAGTTTATGGCATTAGACTTTGATGGTTCGCCAGTTTTCATAGATCATTATTCGGTGGAATTAAGCGTGAATAAGAATAGTCTAAAAGCAGAAATGATCGTACTGAAAAATCTTATTCAGCAAAAGAATGAAATCATCTCTCGAATCCACGAACATCAAAAAATTGTTGACTGATCAATAGAGCGGGCCAAATTGCGCCATCCAACAGAATCGGAATCAGACGCAACGGCCGCTTATTGTAAATAGCGTATATGTGAGTCACAGCAGATATGTGATATTTCGAAATTAATACACAAGAGTAAAAAAATAAAAGCTGACGCAATAATAATGTTTAGTAATTAGAGCGGATATATATTATATATATATATATATATATATATATATATATATATATATATATATATGTACACGCTGAGGTGTTTTTATTTTCATTATGATTTTTTATTTGATTGAAAACGGTATGCGTTGTAAATGGGATGTAATAAGGAAATAACTGAGAAACTGAACGCTTTTTTATTCTGTTGTACTTAATAATGTAACTGTAAATAAAGATATAATAAATAAATTCTATCCTTCTTAATAACGCGGATAGGCTTGTTTAAAAAGTTGCACCATCAGATAAGTTTCCACATTTGCCTCGGTGAAGGATGTTCGCCGAGACGAAAAATGTTCTTATATTTCGAAAACGACCGTTCCACGTCTACCGAAGTAAGACAGGCGTAATTAAAATAATCTTTAGACTTAGTCAAGGAATCTGCAGATGCCCCATCGCACATATGTCTTAATCTCGTGTAGTCCGGATTCTTTTTTAAAACACTATCGAACTTAGCTAAAACTCGTCCACTTGTTGCATCGTTTATACTGTGTAACAATGTACTAACTTCGTCCACGACTTGCACTGATTCTACCAACGACAATCCAGAATTTTGCAAATTTTCTATCGCGTCTACTAACCCTTTGTAATTGTTGCTAATATTCTTTAGATGTGTTTCAACAGAAATATCGAGAAATCCCTTCTGGCTCATCCTAATAGCTCTAGCTTCGGCAGGGACGAATTGCAAAATAACGGATTTGACTTCTTGAAAATGTTCATTATAATAAAAAGCGGCTTTTAACCACGTTCCCCAACGCGTAAGAATGGGCTGTGGTGGTTCTCGAATACCAGGGCATAACCTGTGGAATGCCCTAGTCCTCTTAGGACTTTTGAGAAACACTTTTTTTTGTGTTTGCTATTAATGCATCCACCTCCGGGTAACACTCTCGAATAGTTTGTGCCACAAGATGTAAAGCATGGACTTTACACGTAACATGTAAAAGTCCTTCACACTTTTCTTTAAGGGAACGGCCTACACTACACATTGCTGCTGCACCATCGCTCATGAACAACAACAGTTGACTGGTTGACACTTGAAATTTTTGTAACGTTTCGAGAACTACGGCCGTAATTGCTTTACTAGTACACTGTTTTAATCTTCTGCTGGCTAATAGAATTGCAAAATTTGGTTTAATAGGATCTAATACGCGCACTATTATATTCAAAATAGAATTTTTTTTGCAATCTGTCGTCTCATCAAGACATAGCCACAGCTGTTTATCTTTAATTCGGCTTTAATTCGATTTTCAATGTCCTCACGTATTCGTGGAATATCTCTCCGTAACGCTGTCCGAGATGGTAGTATCCACTCGGTATTGTATGTACCCCAGAATTTTCGAAATGCTTTTTTATCAAGTATACGAAGTGGTAGACCACATACCATAAACGTTAAAAGCAATTCTAATTGAAATTGACGTTGTTGTGACACACCATTTCTTTTATTTATGTGGTGTGCGCTATTTATATGTCTTTCACAATCACGTTTGCTCCAGCACAGTAGTTTCTTTTTACAAACTTTACAGAAAATTGTACTCCCATTGTAGTGTAAATCCACAAATTCACTAAGAAATTTATTAACTTTCGTAGGTAATGGCCGTTTATTTTTAATAGTTACGTTAGACATAATCACTAAAGCGAGCACACCGACGCTTGTTTCTAGTATGCCACGAAGTGGTGCAAACGTAACATCTGCAGACTCGTCATTTGTTGATGAATAGAGCGCGTCATCCGTAAATGAATAAGCGCGCTGTTAGTTCGTAGCCGTCGATGAATGAACTTTTTTTTTGTAGTGGCCCACTGTGAACAACGCCCTATTTATCAACGAACACCCAAACTGCAGGTGTATATTTGCGCGTCTTCACGACGTAATAGACAGTGGTTTTGGTCCTCGTCCTAATAATTACATATTTAAATTACCTATGTTTACATACATATATGCGCCCGGCAGCCTGATTGCGAACCTGGCGCGTGGCGCTCTTGGCCCGCTCTACTGATCAATGACACATTTCTGAATGTTTTCAAGTTATACGAAACTGCCCTTATTTTACTTGTTTCGTCGGCAACGTGTGAAAGATCTTTCTCGGCTTTGCGAAGAATTTCAAATTGGCTTCGATTGAAAATGGGACAAGAAAGGTTCACCAGTTTGTCTTTAATCTATATTGAGAGAGATATAAGGGTCGATCTTGACGAAATCGTAGTTTCTTTTAATAAAACCACCAGGTTTCTCTCGGTGACCTTAAATAAAACTTAGTGTTTCCTATACATCTAAAAATGTATATTTCGATATAGTAAATAAATTTTTATAGAGATCAGAAACTCTATTGCGTTTTTTTAAATTTATAATTTAATTTAAACCAATTTGGGCGGGTCAGGTCTTCAGCCCCCCCAAAAATTGTAACCCAGTTACGTCCCTGGTACAGAAGTAGACAATTTTAGTTAGAGGAAGGAGATTATTTACCGTGTTGCTTGTACTTGATCTTCTCTTTACCGCGGGTAAACAAAAGAAGTATTCAACTTAGTGGAATTAATAAAAACTATTAACTGAAATCAGCATTTTAATTACTTTTTAAGCTAACAAGTAGAAATTGAATCAGCAGTAAGTAAGAGTTTGAGCTAGGACTAGGGTACAAATAGCCAATAATGGGAATTTCAATTGGTTGTACACGGCTGGTGAGCATGTTTTCAATCACTGCGAACATGTTATATGGTGTTCATTCATGCGTTATAATACTCGTACGTATACGTAGTAGTAAACGTAGTAATTATTGTGATACTCTAAGATACGCTGCAGATTATCCCGGATTTCATGTTAGAAGATTTATATTTCTTACAAAAGCCGTAAAGATGTGTTCTGGATATTTAATTGTGTGAGTGGGGATATAATCGTCAATAATTTAAGCTTACATATGCATGACTAACATTATTTTGCTTTTAGAATGGATTATATATTTAATAATATGATTCTACCTTTCTTTTGTAGTTAAAGAGTAAATTTCAACGTATCATTTGCAAGGTTTTGGTGAAAATAATAGCAGCTGCTTGTACAAATTGTATTGTAATACATAATTAAATTTGCATGTAGGTTTCATGTACGTTGTTATTTATACACCGTGGTCAGAAATTCACGGAAAATCGTCAAGTAAGGCGATTCTATGATTAATTCTGAGACGGCAATCCTAATTCAGAAAAATTGTATGGTCATTCATTTTGGCACACAAGGCTATAAGAATTGAAAATATACGACTAAAAAATAACCAAGATTTTTTTAAATCTTCCATGGCAGCGGTTCCCAAACTTTATCACTCCGCGGCGCACTTACAAGTTTAGTATTTTGTCCCGGCACCCTTTTCAAAATATGTCTACAATTACATAAATTAGGCACAGCAATGAAAACAACTTTTAAGATAAACCTCACAATATGAAGGTCACATTTATTAAAATTGAATCACAAGAACCATCAAACTAAAATGTAAATACAAAAAAATTGAGAAAACCTTCAACGACAAGTAAGTTGAAGGGTGAGCTTGCTAATCGTCACACATTTTTTCAAAATGCGGAATAAGGTTTGACACTGACACTCTCATTTCTCGCTCCTCATCGATTTTTGAGCGATATCTACTTTTTATTACAGCTACAGCTGAAAATACGGCTTCGCATTCTTGATTGATATCCAAAACTCCACTAAATCGGAAGAAGCAAATTTTGTTTTCAGGCTGTTGTCGCAAGAGTGTTGAATTAGACTCTCTTCTTCCTGTGAAGTGAATTCTGGTGAAGCTTGAGCACGGAAAGCATCTTGGATACACGCAAATTTCTCGACGATTCCTCAAAGTATTTTACAAACCAGTCAGTGAGGTTTTCCTCGAAAAGGGACAGCAAGTCTTGTGAAACAACAACTTTATTACAGGCCACATCTTTGTGTAATTTAGAAAAACTGCAGCTTTTTCATAAACGCCGTAATCTTCTCCAAAAGTTTCAAAATGTGCATGCTATTGCCTTGCAGAGACAGATTGAAGGCATTTAGCTTGCCAAGTATATCGCACAAATACGCTGGTTTCAGCAAAAGGTCGGGTTCGGCAAAGTACCTGGAATACTTTTCTAGAATATTCTATGTGCTTCGAGAATGTTCCACATCTTTCTAGAAAGTTCCACGGGAACAATCTAGTCTAGATGTTCTAGAAAATTCCATTAGGTTCGAAACCGTTTCGAAATATTCATTCTAGAATTGAAATTAAATTGAAAAGGAGTTACCAGTATTAATGTGCAACAGCACCTACATATAACACAAAAAGTATACCCACTCACTCAATACAGGATTGATGCATTCATGTCTTCCAACATTACTTTCTCCTAGGGTAGTAGGCGAATGAACTTATTCCCTGTTTTATTTTTAAGTCGTGTTTTCATACTGTTTACCCTCTTCATGAAAGCTTTAATTCTCTATTAATCAAAGAATTCCTGAATCTTTACCTTCTACTTTATTTATCTGAAGTATTTCCTTGCAAACAAAAGGTAAAGATTATGACTACGAATTGAAGCAAAACCTTTTATTTCTACCTTTAACTTTCGCCTTTACTTTAAAGTAGGTGCTTTATTCTTATAAACATGACGTATTACCTCCATCAAAAGATAATATGGAGATTGGAAGTCTACTTCAGTAACGGAAACGTATATCGAAAATGTCAACTTTTAAGTTTTGCAATTGTTAAGGACTAGAAAATATGTATAGTAAGTTAGTAGAAAACTACAGCATAAAAATAATTTCAATTGTTCGTACAATGAGGTTTACACCGGGTGTTTTTTAAGCCCCTATAGAACTTAAAGTTATAAAAAATAATACGAAAAAATACATTCTAATCAAATTTTTGATGATTCGAAAAATTTATTTACGGCATTAACATTTGAAAATGATTTTGAGCATATGGCCACCACGGCTATTCTTGACGAAGCGTATTCTGAACGTCCAATTTTAGGCCACTTATTCGAGCATTGCTGGCTGTATGTCACGAATAACCCGAACAATGTTGGCTTCCAAGGCGTCAGTTGTTGCTGGTTTAAAAGACGTATCACAGCGCGGATTTCGCACCTGGCGGCAGTGGCGATCGGGAGTTCCACCTTAGACGGCTGCTTAGTCAACGCTGAGCGGCGTAGCCAGACGGGAATGGTACATATTTAGAGTGGGAGAGCTGCTGCACACGCCAATGTTGTCAGATTTCGCCTAACATGTGTTATTACTGCTGTAGGGCTTTGGGAACCTTATTTTACGATCATCCCTCGTATATTCTCGAAGCGTATTCTGAACGTCCAATTTTAGGCCACTTATTCGAGCATTGCTGGCCGTATGTCACGAATAACCCGAACAATGTTGGCTTCCAAGGCGTCAGTTGTTGCTGGTCTATTGATATAAGCCAGTGACTCCACATAGCCCCACAGGAAATAATCGAGAGGTGGCAAATCGCAAAACCTTGGAGACCAATTGATAGGTCCATTCCTCGAAATTAACTTATCGTCAAATTTTAATTCCAATAAGTCTATGATTGCCGTATTTTTGAAGAAATAAGGGCGAATAAAGCGGCGAGAAACCGCACCAACCGGTGCATTTTTCTGGTTGTAACGGAGTTTGTAGGATCTTTTGTGGATTGCTCCCGCTCCATGTGCGGCAATTTTGTTTATTCACAAACCCGTTAAGACAAAAATGAGCCGCATCGCTGAACACAATTTTGCGAAAAAACAACGGCTTGAGTCCAATCGGCGAAAGAACGACGCAGATAATGGTCTCGTGGCTGTAACCCCGCATCAGTTGAATCTTATAGGGGTGTTGGCCAAAATTTTTGCGCAAAATTTTCCACGTAGTGGACGAATAAAGTCCCAACAACTGTGACCGGCGACGATTGGATAAATTGGAATCTTCTTCTATACTTTCGTTTACAGCAACTACGAGGGATGATCGTAAAATAAGGTTCCTATATTTTTTTAAAATAGACAGCATTCTTTATTTCCTTAACATTACACATCGTTTTAAAGGTAAAAATTTAAGCTATTTTTCGACATAATCGCCATTTTTATCCAAGCATTTTTGCAGACGGTGCTCCAACTTCTCTATCCCCATGTCGTAAAATTCTGCCGCCAGTCCTTTCAAGAATCTTTTCAATTGTGGTGCTGGAAATCTCAGGAGCCCGAAGAGCGAGTTGACGAATGGTGACCCTCCAATCTTCAAGCAGTATGCTCTCGACCTTTTTAACGATTTTCTCTGAAACTGATGGTCTTCCGCTGCGCTCTTCATCGTGAATTTCCGTCCGAGCTCCAGTGAATTCCCTACACCATTTGCGGATGTGTTGAACAGCTATACACTTTTCTCCATAAACTTCGGTTAATTGACGACGAATGTCTATAGGTGAAACCCCTTTCGCGTTTAAAAAACGTATCACAGCGCGGATTTCGCACCTGGCGGCAGTGGCGATCGGGAGTTCCATCTTAGACGGCTGCTTAGTCAACGCTGAGCGGCGTAGCCAAACGGGAATGGTACGTATGTAGAGTGGGAGAGCTGCTGCACACGCCAATGTTGTCAGATTTCGCCTAACATGTGTTATTGCTGCTGTAGGGCTTTGGGAACCTTATTTTACGATCATCCCTCGTATATTCTCTTCAGTACGCTCTTCCCTTTGACATGTTGGTGTTATTGCATCATGTAGAAAGTAAAAATTACAAAGTCATATGTAAATTGCACGAATTGATGATTGATTTTCAAAATAAATTTGAATAATTTGGTAGCGTTGTTCAAACGTGAGTCATTTCGTGATGAAGTGCCAGAGTATACTGGTCATAAATGTTAAAAAATTAACACAATATGACAGCTTGGTTGACAGTTAACTTTTTCGTAAGTTCCATCTAAGCAAAAAAAAAACACCTTTTATATAATAATAAATAATATTGTAAAAATTAATTAAGCGATGTTCGTCTACTTCATTACTTATTTTTAATTCGGAAAGGTTTTAAGTATTGATGAGTGTTATATTTCGCTTCTATTGGTTCAAAAACACTCTCGTAACATAAACAATTTCATAAATCATATAGAATTAAAAGTTTTTTATTTTGTTATTAAATTAATTTCTCCGAAGAGACTTTGTATATATGTACGTGTTGTACATATTTATTCGAGGAGATGAGAGAGATAGAAAAATATGTAATACAATGGGGAATGGTGGTTTTTTCAATTATAAACTCTATTTGGCTTAGCACAGATTGTTGTGTAATCAGTTTAACTCGTTACAGCCCGTGCGCATTGGACGGTAAACCACAACGGGAAACAATCTAAACTAAAGCAAACCTAAACCTTAACTGGGGTAGAATGATTGCATTTAGAAATACGGGTTTCAATCATTTCACTTCACCGTAGATATCTATAAAAAAGATGTTTTCGAATAGGAGAGTGCTTTTATGTAGGTATATGTATATGTATGTACCTCTAATATATATAACTACATAATATACAATGCAATCTTGCCTGATCAACTCGTTTTAAAATGAATGAGAAGAAAAAATATAACATTTCAATTTTTGTTACGCTATTTATTTTCTCTATGTATTAAAAATATTTGAATTCATTTAACATTACATCCCTCTTTATACGGTAACTGTACCCAATTTCGGGAAGATATTGTTTGGATCTGTTTCAAAAATCTAATTTTTATGTTGCTTTACACTTTTTGAAAATATTTTTGAACTCAATCAAATTGGTTGTGCATAGAAACATTTGTACTGTTTAAAACTAACTATTAGGAAATATAAAAATAAAATAACGTAAACACACTAAAAGGTTTTTAATAAATCTTTTCTAAAGTTGATCTCCAAATTGTTTTCTATTCAGATAATAGTCTCAAAAGATTTCAATAAACTACAAATACCAAATACCCGAAAGACTAATCAAAGTTCGGTATAGAGAATATTTGGTTAATTTTAAATTTAGATGACTTGACTTATGAAGGTATGGAAATTTACAAAAACAAACAGTGTAGCGTTTTGGTTCACTAAAAAAAAATTATAAATGGTTTTTTGCATCAAGAAATTAGATTTCCTTGCAAAAATCAGTCTCTATTCAAGAAAATATTTTGATTTCAAAACTATAATAATTGTACGTTAAAGTTTATATCATTATATCAGTAAGTATGGCATACTTGGCACTAGGTGGCACCAGAAAATATTTCAGTGCTGTTTTTGGAGATTAGTGGCATAAACTGAGCGATGAATAACAATGTGGACAGAAGCAAAAAGCGTTAGTGCCTTTTTCTTCTCACATTGTTTTTGCCGGGGATGATTCCATCAATGTCATGAGCTATATATCAGCATTATCTTGGTTATTGTTTCTAGGTACTTTTTTTTTCTAGGTACTTCTATATTAAGTTCACTTTCGTTTGAATATTATTCTGTTACAAGCATGAGAATAATTTGCTGCATTAAGTATGGATAGGTCGTACTGTTTCAAACAGGGTAAATGCAATTAATAATGTGGATGTAAATAATATGCATTTCAAGAATTCTAAGTAAATAAATGCTTTGTTTTAAGAAAATGAAACTATTCATTTTTGAACATTACTTAAACGCTTTCTAGAATTAAGAAAACTATTTACTATCCTTAAGAAAATATTGTTTTGTGTTATAACGGCCATTTACTTATACTAAGAATCCCTTTCTTCAAAGTTTCTGCAAGATTTTCTTGAATCAAATTAACAAATGTCGTTAAACAAAGAAATACAATCATTTCGTTACAAGTATGTATTTTTCTTTTGGGGAGAAAAAAACGCTAAGAAAAGCTTTTTTTTAATAGGTGACAATGTAGGAATATTTCATTAATAACAAATATAAAAAAGGAGAAAATTTTAATAGAAAGAAATGCCCAAATGTATGCTTATTTTATCGACTTTATCATATTCGGAATATTAAATTGCTACCGTATATATTTTTTTCTTTTGACTTTGATATTTTTCTTTTTTTTTAATACATTCCCTGGTGGGTATATATTTGTTAAAGCAAGTGTAGGTAGGTATTTCATTTGTAAATGTATTTATTTCAGCTTACTTTAAACACGTTCTTAAATCTCAGAAAAATGTTTGAATAAAAAGAAAGTAATCTCTTAAAAGAGGCTTTAATAAAAATGAATAGAAGACTTTATGTAGATATAAATAGGCCCTCATTAAATTTCATGTATTTTTCATTAAACGTAAGCTTATTGTTAGTCTAGGCTACTAAAATTTGCAGCGTTTTTCGTTCGCAGTAGCTCATAATTAGGTAGCATAATACCTACGAATACCAGGGGGTGCTGATAGCGGTACAGAAAAGCTTGTAACTTCGGGTGATTTTTCTTTTAAAGTAAGATCTTCGTTATTCTTTAATTGGCAAGCTTCTCAAATTACTTAGGTATTAAATAGCTTTATTACCCGATAATATTTATTCTTTATATCTGACCTTTTACATTACAATACTGTATTACCTGGATATTCGAATATGAAATACATTAATCTATTTAAACAACTGTGAATTATCCTCTAATATAATTTCTTCGTTTGGTTTCACATCAAAATTTACAAATTTCATTGCTTCCTATTTAGAAAATAGATCCGCATACGTCTGCTGTAACGGCTTTACCTTCAATATATACAGTCTGTTCGTTTGAAAACTTCCCAGGCGCGGCCTATATCCGATACTAATAAAATCATTAAAAAATGCAAAGATAGGTCAATTTTTGATTAAATTGAATGGAGTTTTGTGAAACGATGCCATCTAAGTGGTTTTGTAGATCGCCATAACTGTAGATACTGGGACAATGAAAATCCTCATTTATTCAAAGAAGTTCACTCGCAAAAACCTGAACAAATTAACAAGAAGATATCCCCGTATTCTCATTCTCTCGATTCAGCAATATCGTCACTGGCTGTGCTCCCAACGTCATTAGAATTTATCAAGTTTACCACGTATTCTTCCAAAATTCCGCTTGAAATATGTTCTAAAAATTCTCGTGGAACCTTGGAGCTTAATCCAGTTTCTGGATTTTGGCCAAATAAAGCCTTATACGGTTCCATTTTGATTTTTATTTTGATAGCACTGTACAAACCCCAATCCTGTAGTCCAAGATGATGTATTATTATCACGCAACCAGGCGATTAAAGAATCTTTTAATGTTTGATTCCTTCGTTCTACTGAGCCTTGGCTCTGCGGATGTCTAGGTCTACCGTTAACTAGTAATAATTCCGGCCACAAACTTGCTAATTCGCAAATAATATTTGCTGTTGATTCACGCCCGTTATCTGACTGAAAATGATGTGAAGCACCGAAGTCTAAAAATATTGTAAACAATTCCTTGGCAACTTCTACAGCTATAAGTAAGCGGTCTTAGAACATTGTATTTGGTTAAACGTTCTTTATAATGCAAAATAAATTTATATGGCCCATCAGACAAACTTTGGAAATCAATCAAGTCAGCTTGACTCCTTTGACTCAGGTCCTTAACCGTTATTGGACGTACTACGAGATCTGCAATCGACATTTTCTTTGTTTTCTCCGTACATCTTTCATATTCTTCTATAAATTGTTTTATAACGCTCATTGGTTTCTAAACACCAGATACCCATTGAAATTTCTAGCGCGTTTAGAAACCGAGCAGTAATAATAATCCTTTGAAGCATAGCAACATACATACCTACAAAAGTATTTTTTAGTGCTGCTGTGACTTATTTAAGGTCACTATTGCCACTGATTTACAAAGGAACATCAAGGGAATATATGAAAATAACACCCTAGTTCCATTAAAAAAATTTATGGCCTCCCACACCGCTTCGATAAGGAACATATTCAAATCCCGCGTTATGTATGTTACGGAACTCTTCGAACAGTATAAAAATTATATTTTATTTTATGTAATATAGGTATTAAAAAAAGAAATAGGGATAATCATGTTTTATACGTTAATATATAAGACTGAATGACATATAAAATACATGTTACATGACGTACCTCCTAAAATATAACTTATGTATACATGTATGTATGTGCGTATATACAAATAATTACTGTATCTTCATAAAAATGCTTAAATCATAAAAAACGGTTGCACCAGGAACACAGTATTATAGCACAGGAACCACACATGGCACATCGCGATGGAACTTGAAAATCTTCTGTGAAAGCAAAATGTACCAGATTATCGAAATGATCTGTATGGTTCTCAATATAATCGCTTTTGTACCAGGCATAAGCAAATAAATCATGGTATTTTGTAGAAGATAATTGGTTATGCACTCAAGATTATAATTTAATAATGTTGTAAGAGGGCCATGTCGGAAAATTTCCTTACAAAATTTTTCCAAACATGAAATCTATAAACGTCCAATGGTTGCATCATGGCAGTAGTTTTATTTAGTATTGTAAGGATGTTCACGTTCTTGCCGGCCGATATGTGGGTAATACCCAGTCCATGAATCTAGCAATAAAACTATTCGAGGTGCAGTATTTGGAAGACATACCTTTGTGAACCATTCCATAAATAATCCTGTTGTTAGTTTATCGAATGCTGAAGGAGTTACATATGTAAATATTTGCTGCTCCGTATATTTATGTGGCCACTCGTGGTCCAAATGTACCACTTTGTTCTTTTAAAAACCCTACGTTACTTAAACGAAAATACTTTATTTTACATCTTAGTTTGTCACTTATTATATCACGCAGATGGTAAGTAAAAAAAAACTCCTGTGTCTATGCACGCCACTCTTCTTCTCGGCAAGGTGTTTCAATGTTTTAGTGCCAGTGTTCGAGTACGTAATTTAATAAGATAAAATTTTTTTGAATTTTAAAACCATTTTTTTTTAAATACAGATAGTTATTTTTTAACGAATAACTCATATCGACCATTTCTTAAGGAATGATTTTTGACCTGAAGAATTATTAACTTATTTTCAAGCAAGCCTTCTGATTTACATGTGGAATTCACTCTGGGGTTAATTATATTCATGTTGAATACTTTAAATTAAATTTATATTTTTACGCTATCTATTCTCGAATAGGTACAATATCTTTCCTTATCGGTATATAACATTCGATAGGATTCTATTCACTTTATAGGTTTCTGTAATTTCAGTGAATAAACTAAGAGAGTATTATTGGATATTTTTATACGAGTTACGAAGTCGGGAATGCGTTCGCGGAATATAGCCCGTGGGCGTTCGTGGTCGAGCTCCAGGAAATCCTTGAGTGTTATAATACGATATGTATAATATGCTTTTATTCTTTATGCAGATGATTCGGTAGTTAACTGTAGAACAGTCAGAATGAAAATTTATTAATAAAGAAGTTTGTGGCAATTATATTTGTTTCTTTTTAAAAATCAAAAGGTCGAATAGAAATTGCTAACTGGCGCAGTCAGTAGGATTGAACTGTGACGAAAATCGAATCAAAATTTTCGTGTTTCGGTTCGTTTCAACGATTTACACGGACACCTACGCAAGTGAAGTTTCACGCGAGTGGATAAACTTTTCCAACAACGTGTGAAGAAAACACCAGGAAGTGCAGCACACCGAATCGTGGTTCTAAACATCGAATCAACCCATCTAGAATTGGTGGAAACCAGGAGCAACAACAGGAGAAACGAGGAGCAAACAAGAAAAGTGAAGATCGAACGAAGAAACTCAAATGTATTGTACCGCAATTTTGCTGTAAGTCATTTGAACATTTTTTGCATGCATTTATCGCCAGAATTTCCATATTACCGATCCTAATCGATTCATTTAATTATATTGCGTCGATTTGAA
The DNA here is from genome assembly GCA_029619315.2 of Dynastes maya. Taxonomy (NCBI): domain Eukaryota; kingdom Metazoa; phylum Arthropoda; class Insecta; order Coleoptera; family Scarabaeidae; genus Dynastes; species Dynastes maya. The sequence goes on from JAROYE020000012.1 coordinate 4,700,955, forward strand.
TGAGCTTTCGGAAGACGACTTATCGGATTTTGCTACTGATCAATCGGAAGTGAACTCTGATAACGCGGCTAGACGAACAGATAGCGATTTAGACGAATTAGTAGGTAGGTTAAATTCTATCAACTTGAATAACGCAAATAACGCAATGGCTCGTCCGGAAATCACAAAGAATCACATTGACTTAATACCTGTATACGAGGGGGATCCGAATACTTTGTCTATGTACGTAGGGGCGTGCGAATATCTAGCGCAAACTTTTGGAAACGCGAATGATTCTGCGGATGTTGTTAACGGTTTTCTTTTAAGAATATTTCAAGCGAAATTAGCAGGGAGAGCGTTACAGCTAGTTGGTAGCAGGGAAGTTATTGAATCATGGTACGAATTAAAAAATTTATTGCAACAAAATTTCTGTGATCAGAGATCAGAACGGTGCCTAGTCCAAGATTTGATGCAAATACGACCAGAGAGGGGAGAAAAACGGCTTATAATTTCGGTATCAGATGCAAAAATCTCTTAAATTTAATTCTTACAAAAGTCAAATTAGCAGAAAATGATGTTAACAGACGACGAATAAAAATGGAACTCCATAACGATACCGTTCTCCCAAGCATATCTAAGGGGAATCGCACAATTTGGAGATATTGGACATAGGGTTAGATTTAGAAATCCGCGAATATTGAAGCCGCGATGTCATACGTACTCGAGGAAGAAAATTTCAGTTATTTTGTCAAACAACCAAATAACATACATAACATAGAATTTAAGCCGATGAAACAACAAGCACCTTTGCGGTCAAATTCATTTAGTATAACCAAACCGAATGTGCAAAATGTCACAAATCCAAATCGAATTATACCGCAAACAAATCAGCGTCAATACCAGCCAATGCAACAATCGTTCGGCAACCAATGATGCTTCAAACACCATCATCATCATTCAGGTATTCACCTCAAATTCGACCCCAATGGCCTCAACAGGTACAACAAGGAAGACTTTACGTACCACAAGCGAGCAAGCCACCGCCGTTTAATTTTGCAAAATCACCTGGACAACTGGAGCAACGTCGACAGCCCAGGTCGACGCCATGGAACTCGGAACTATAACAGCACGCACACAAAAAACCTACATCTTTCCAATTTAGGTCAACTAACAAACCAAATTGGGTGTCAGAAGAATTATACCATCAGACTAATAAAGGGACAATTTATGCTATGAGGAAGAACAGCATGAAGAACACCAATACTCCACCGAGGAGGTCCAGTATTACGAAGAAGGCTTACAAGACCTAGGACAGGGAAGTTACGATGAAGAAGAGGCAAATTTTACTACACCCGGCCTCGAACAAACAATCAGAGATGACTGAAGAGGAACCCGACGAATGCATCAAACTAAACACAAACACATCTTCTAAATTAACCACACATATTATTACCGGAAATTAACGCAAAATTTTTAGTAGATACAGGTTCGTCAAGATCCATGGTAAGTACAGGAAAGGTTACTGATATTTTTATGACTATGTAGTGCATGAGCCATTTACAATTCAAACCGCACATGCAACCACAAACCATGATTACGTTATAAATATACCATGTCTAAAACTTTTAAAGCACCAAAAGAGATATTAAAGTTTCACGTTTTTGATTTTTCGGAAAATTATGACGGATTAATAGGAGTAAATTTAATGAAGCAATTAGGCGCTGTAATTGACGTTCCTAACGGAGTAATGCGCACGAATTTGGAGAAGTCAAAATTCATTGGAAAATAGTAAAATAATATAGGGCCACGCGAACGAAAAATAGTTAGAATACCGGTTACGAAAAATTACGCAAATATTATAATAAATCATCAGATAATAGCACCCGGTGTCGAAATTCCAACTTCTATAACCAATACAAAAGATTTTTACGCGATAACGGAGGTAGCAAATTTTAACAATTACCCTGTAGAAATCGAAATAGAAAAACCGATTACCGCCGAAATATATGACGCAAAAAATGAGTCAATCAATGGGCAAATACCATATAACGCTAGACAAATAGAACAGATGCAAATTGAAAATGTTCTTAATAAGCTTCGCTTACAACATCTTAACGCGGAAGAAGCGGATGCTATAGAAGGGATATGTCTTAAGTATAAGGATATATGTTATGATGATCGATTGCCTTTGACTTTTACTAATAGTGTAAAACATCGATTAAATATGAATGACGACACACCAATTTATTTAAGACCATATAAAAAGAGTCCTCAGCAAAAGCAAGAAATTAAAAAACAGGTCAAGAAACTTTTTAGAACAGATGTCATTCAGGAAAGCAGTAGTCCATGGTCAGCACCGGTGAGCATCGTGCCAAAGAAGATGGACGCTTCCGGAGAAGTAAAATATAGGATGGTCATCGATTACCGAAGGTTAAATGAGCAGACGATCGACGATAAGTATCCTATTCCTAACATCACGGACATATTGGATAAACTCGGGAGATCACAATACTTTACTACGTTAGACCTAGCATCTGGATATCACCAGATCGAAATGGACCGGAAGGACATTGAGAAGACTGCATTCTCTACAGAGCAAGGACACTACGAATATAAAAGAATGCCATTTGGCCTGAAAAACGCGCCAGCGACATTTCAGAGGATGATGGATAACGTTCTACGTGGATTGCAGGAGGATGTCTGTCACGTTTACTTGGATGATATAATAATCTACTCTACAAGTTTACAGGAACATCTAATGAAACTAGTTAAAGTATTCGAACGACTAAGAGAGGTTAATTTAAAAATACAGCTAGATAAATGTGAATTCCTGAACAAGGAAGTTGCATATCTGGGGCATGTAATCACGAAGGATGGAGTATACCAAATCCAGACAAAATAGAGGCAATTAAAAGATATCCCATTCCGAAAACAACCACCGAAATTAAATCTTTTCTTGGATTTAATTGGCTATTACAGAAAATTTATAAAAGATTTCGCGAAGTTAACGAAACCACTAACCAAATGTTTGAAAAAAGGAGCTAAATCGTAATAGGGGAAGATTAAGAAAGCATTTGAAACATGTAGAAATATACTAATGGATGCACCAAATTTACAATATCCAGACTTCCAGAAACCTTTCATTTTAACAACAGATGCGTCGAATATCGCTGTAGGAGCTGTCCTTTCACAAGGAAAACTGGGAAGTGACAAACCTGTAAGTTACGCTTCTAGAACACTTAGTGAAACTGAGCCAAAAATATTCGACCACCGAGAAGGAACTACTGGCAATTGTGTGGGCCACAAAGTATTTTAGACCGTATTTATATGGCCGCCGTTTTACCATATATACAGATCATAGGCCGTTAGTTGGCTTAGTTCATTAAAAGAAACCGAATTCAAGATTAGCCAGATGGAAAATCAGATTAGACGAATTTAATTTCGATATCGTCTATAAGAAGGGCAAATACAATACGAATGCTGATGCGTTATCTCGTATAAAAATAAATGCGATGGAGACCGAATCTATGGCCAATAACGCCGGAGATAATACCGAAGAACTTCTTGAAGATATTCGAGAATTCCTAAATGAAGAAACGGGAGATCTACCACAAATACCGCAAGAAACGATCGACGAAATCGTCGTCGCAAACGAAGACACAGATACAGCACCGGAGGCTGAACTCGAAGAATTGAGAGAAACGGCTCATTCGAATGAAAATGAAGAACCAGCGCAATCAATTCCATCGATGGATGAAGCAATAGATAGTAGAAGTCCTCAATATCATTTTAGATATACTCATTTGAACCAACTAAAAGTGGAATTTAATCAAGATCAAGGCAAAAGATTTATTTAGTACAAAGTACCAAAGAAAATAACGCAGAACAACTTTTTAATTTTATTAGAGAATATATGGACCCAGGAAAACACTATTTATACTTCGAAAAGGAACAACTTTACAAAGATCTCTGCAATGTTATATAACGCATTTCAACAACAATGGACCGAAACTATATAGGTGTTTACGAAAATTACAGATCATCGAGAACGAAGAGCAACAGCTGGAAATTATCAAAAACTACACGAAGGCAAGGACCAATCATAGAGGTATCAATGAGACGGTCAAGCATTTACAACGGCGATACTATTGGATGAACATGAAGAACACTGTGACAGCGTTTCATTAAAAGATGCGAGATGTGCAACCGAAGTAAATACGATAGACAAGCACCACACCCAGAGCTTAATGTAACCGAAAAGGTCGATCAACCCTTCCAGAAGATCAACATGGACACCTTTGTCGCAGGTGGAAAAAATATATCTAACCTGTGTAGATGCTTTCACGAAGTTCGCACAAGCATACCCGTACGAAGCAAAAATGCAGTAGAATTGGCTGAAGCAATTATAACATACTTTTCTATGTACGGTGTACCAGAACAAATTATTATGGATGGAGGCACTGAATTTACGAACGAATTAGTGACCGAACTTCTAGACAAACACAAAGTAAGTACACACATTTCAACCCCATATATCCAAATTCGAACAGTAATGTAGAACGAGTACATTCGACTCTATCGGAGCATATCCGATTGTTACGAGAAAAGGAGCCGAACGAAGATATTGGAAAGTTGATGAAATTAGCAATAATCGCTTATAATAACACAATACACTCAACCACAGGATTAACACCACTAGAACTAACACTAGGACACACCAAATCACGAAACCCATTCGATATTTGTTATGATCGGACATTCTATAACAACTATTTAACACGACATGTAAACCGTTTGAAATTGCTGTATGGAAAGTTAGGAGAAGAGATTCAAGGAAAGAAAACAGACACTTAATTCCAAAACATAGATCTAAAAGGGGCGCTATTAATATAGCAGGAAGCATTATTAAGGCAATAACTGGCAATCTAGACAACGAAGATGCGAAAAGATATGACGAAGCCATCACTAAAATGATTGATTCCGGAAAGAAAATTAAAACTATTCTGGATGAACAACTAACTCTTACATTAAATACTATAGATACATTCAATAAAACAGTCAAGACGATACAGGATAATCAACTAATATTACAAAGCAGAATAGAAGAGATAGGAAAGGAAATTAATAACTCAAAATATCGATTAATTGGAAATGAATTACGAATCCATATATACGCTATTTTTAATCAACTAACATTTTTGATAGAAACCGTTAATAATATTCTAGATACATTGATCACTGCCTTAACGTTTTCCAAATTACAGATTTATCATCCTTCGATTGTCGAACCGAATGAACTATTGCGTGAGATAGTAGAGCTTCAAAATTATTTCACTTCTCGCGATTTATCGTTAGAACCTATTAGAGGCGATTTTCATTATTTAAATAAACTATTTAAAGTTAAAGCTTATATTAAAGATCAAACAATTGTTTATATAATTTTTGTTCCTTTAGTTGAACCTGAATCTTTTACTTATTACCACTTATATCCTTTACCCATACCTATAAATGAAACCTTTTTCCGATCAATCAAACCAACCTCTAATTTTCTGGCAATAAATGAGCAAAAATTTTGTGTTTACCAAGTTTCAATGCAATGAACTAAAAGCGACGGAATACATTTGTGATCATGGTGAAACCCACCAAGTAGTAACATCCTCGCCGTGTGAAGTCCAACTGCTCATGTATTCCAATAAGTACGATAACTGCGTACATGTCTCGGAAAAATTGGAAAATATCAAAATTACCAAGTTATTAAGTAATCAATGGCTGATGTCATCACCAAACGCCACATTAGTAAAAAAGATTTGTGATAAAGATCAGGAAATAGAAAAAATTGAGTGGTACATTTATTATTGCTATGACAGAACAATGTGTGATAAAAATCGGTCATATAACTTTACGTTCGCAAGAATCACTACGCGAATTAAAAGTTCCGAAGTTACCCGATTTAAATATCAATCATAAAAGCATAATTCAAAACAATCACATTAAAAGTGCGGGAGAAATTAGCGAACTAAATTTACAAAACCTGTCGGAAATATACGCGAATTTAGAAACTCTTCAACACGAAGTAAGAAAAATAAATGATGTGGAATTTCACGAAAAACCGATATCAATTTGGGCAATAATAATAACTGTAATCATTGCTATATGGTTTATAGTCGCTTTAGGAAAGTACCTATATAAAAGAAGAGAGGTAACCAAGCAGTCAACCGACAACCAACCAGCAGCCGAGGCAGAAGCCAGCCACCCTGTGGACAAGAAGAGAAAACATCCCTTGTCGCTACCACTCCACGGAGATGTTTCCGTCTAGGCCCCCAGGAGTTACGAAGTCGGGAATGCGTTCGCGGAATATAGCCGTGGGCGTTCGTGGTCGAGCTCCAGGAAATCCTTGAGTGTTATAATACGATATGTATAATATGCTTTTATTCTTTATGCAGATGATTCGGTAGTTAACTGTAGAACAGTCAGAATGAAAATTTATTAATAAAGAAGTTTGTGGCAATTATATTTGTTTCTTTTTAAAAATCAAAAGGTCGAATAGAAATTGCTAACTTACGTACCAAATCGCTTATTGCAACAGAAAACTGTAATAGGACACACACGTCTTTATTTAGTTCGAAAATTGATCTAATTTTGATTTTAGTGGCTTTGTTCACACAATTTTTTTCAAGGGTTCGTAAAAATAAACATTTTTAACGTTTGGTTGTATGTTTTATTTCTTTGAACTGCAACAAGTCAATTATTTATTTCCTTTTTCTTACATAAAATGTCAATAAACACATTTTAATTTTTTTTAAACAATAAAATTTTACGTGTTACATTGTTTGTTTTTACATTATTAAAATAATTGTTATTAACATTTTGTCAGCTAACGAAAAGGCAAAGATCTAGATACCCAACAAAACGACGCACACACCAGAATTTTTGTTTAAATGTAAAATACTTCTACTAATTGTCAAACTCAATCCAACGTAAAACTGCATATGTATATATTTGAAGCAAATTTAACATTATAAAATAGGATAATAAATTTTGAATAGTCCTTCGATTTCAGTTTTGTTATTGAGCGCATTTTTATGTTTGCTGATTTGAATCATTTCTAGTGTACGTCTTGCTTTGTAATTAATTTCTTTATCGAGTATTGTCGAAATTAAAAGTGGGTCCCGTATTTATTCATGGAATTTACCAGGACGAGTATTTAATTACGTCGGAAATTCCAGGGAAATTACAAATTTTCATAACTCACCGAGGACAGCCAAAATGTATTAATTAATTAATATATTAATTATTAATAAAGTCATTTATTATTAATTAATGTACTTGGCATGTAAGAATTAAAAATCGTCTGTCGAAATATTATGATATATTTGCAGATAAAAATAATAACTAGATATTAAAAAGTTAACATTCCTGGTACCAAGGTCCTTGTGGTGTAGTGGTTAGCACGCCCGTCCGAAAAGCGGGAGGTGTCAGATTCGATTCCTTGCCGAGACGAGGTATTTTCAAGTACTTAATTACGATTTGCTTTATTAACTTTTTACGACTATTACATTACATACATAACAAATGCTGTTTTCAAACAAAAAATGTAAATAAAAACACTTCACCGCGTGCATATATTCGCTATATTTACCAAACATTTTTATTGCATCAGTTTTTATTTTTTAGCGTAGGGTATTGATTTTTAAATTTAATTTCTGTCGGGTGTGAGTCACGCATACATTCTTTATGTAGGGCGACCCATGCGAGTGATCCGATTCTGTCGCGAAGACCGATTATGCCAGACCTAGTTACAATGTTATTCGCCTGAAATATAATTTGAAATTAAAGATGAAACCTACAATCTTTATTAAAACATAAAACGGTAGAAACTAAACGACGTTTTAAAATATAAGTACACATTTTTGAAATAAATATAGGCTTGAAGGGGATTCTAACGAAGTTGAAAATCTAATAACTGTGTCTTGTCCGGAATGACAACACAAAAGTGCGCAAGAGTTTAATAATTTCCATTTAGTAAGCACAGACAAAGCCCTAAATATTAAAGTGTTAACTATAATTCTTTTGTAAGAAAAAGGAAATAAGTCTCGTTGAAATCTGTTTCATTTTATCTATTAGCAGAAAGAGTTAATTTATTGTCGCTTTTAAAAGGCTATTTATGCTATTTTAACAAATGTAGGATTAATATTTATGGTTTGTGTACATTTTAATTTTGTCTTCTTGAATTTCTGTACTAAAAGAAGGCCAATTGTTGAATGATAACATTTTTGTAACATTAACATGTTGTCTCGTTCGTATACGTCGTGAAGATCGATTATGCCAGGTCTACTCATCATCGTTGAACAAAAATAAAATGTGAATAACAATAACAGCGTAAGTTATAGTCGTATATTAACCCCGTCAATAAAAAACTACATAACATCTTAACAAAATAACATTACAAAAATATTATTGCCAAAGTTAGGATTTAAGCTATTTTAATTTGACCCAAATCGCTGGCCAAGTCTCTTGTTTTCTTCAACTTCTTATCGACTCCCAAAATAGGCCAATAAGCCTTTTGGCAATTGATGACATTTTCAATTGTAGTTATCGTACTAGGATTGATTGTTTCGATGTTGAGTTTGGGAAGCGCGTCCCCTAACAGCACTTTAACACACATATTCATAGAATACGCTAAAGTATTGGCGTTGTAACCACCTTCCAGCGCTAAAATCAATTTACCCATCGCAAGCGGTTTTAGCAGTTGTATAAAATGTCCAAAAGCTTCCGGGGACACCATGTAGTTTCCAATTGTATCCCGGACGCCGGCGTCGAAACCGGCCGAAACTATGACGACATCGGGTGAGTAACTGTAAGATATCGGAAGCACTATACGATGGAAAACCGATATGTAGTCAGAATCGCTCATTTTATTCTTATTAAATGGAATGTTAACGTTATAACCGATACCTTCTCCAGCACCCACCTTATCGTAATTGGCTTCCTTTAGAAAAGGAAAGAATTTCGCGTTGTTATATTTGTGGATGCTTATATATAACACGTCTTTAGAGTCGTAAAACGCATTTTGAGTTCCATTACCATGATGTATATCAAAATCAACTATTAGTATTCTAGAACAGGAGAAGAGTATATGAGAATGATCATAAAAACCGTATTTTCAACAAATTACCTCTTCGCATAATTATTGTTCAGTATATATTTGGCTGCCACGGCTACGTTAGATATGAAACAGAATCCCTGAGCTTCATCGGACTGGGCATGATGACCTGGCGGTCTAATCAACGCAGCACCGCTTCTGTAAGGCCCGATCATAACGGCATCCACTACACTTAGTAAACAACCCGTGGATGTCAGAATACTGTTTAGGCTATTAGAATTAAAGTATATATCCTTATATTTAGCGCGGTAGGTATTGTTTAATAATGAATTCACGTATTCCTCATCATGGACTAGCTTTATTACGTTGATATCAGCCACCTTACTCTGAAATAAAAGAGCTCCATTTTGTATTAGCTCGTATCTTTCAACTATCAATCTTACTTGTACTTTTTCGCAACGCTCGTTTAACTTAATCGCGTGGAACAAATCGTATATTCTTTTCAATCTAAGAGGATTTTCTGGGTGCATTGATGAAGATTCGTGTTCCAACATGACATCGTCGTAAGCGTAGCAAACATTTCCGTTCTTTATGTTTCCATATTCTGAAACACAAATATATCAATAAATATGATGTTTCAACATCAGTTTAAAGATTTACAGAGGGGTCGTACTATCAAAGAATGTTAATAATTTCACCGCACAGCTGTTTGATGGAAATTCTCCAATCTAATTAATTTCTATGGAAATTTATAGATGTCCAACATTATTAATCATTCAAATTCAGCTAAGTTGTTTACTATAATTTCTTCACTCATTGTCGTTCTTTAATGCCAAAATTAAATTAAATAATTTTAAAATTAAGGAACTTAAAACAATCTTTTCTCATAATTTCAACTATTGTAGGGAATTCTTTTTTGGGGACCTAACTCTTTAAACAATGGACGATTAACTAACATCTTGTGGTCTCTGAGGGAGGTTAATATCAAAGTAAGGGCAGGGAGGGGATGCCCTTAAGGAGGTGTACTGTCACCACTTTTATGACTTGTCTTGATGAGCTACAATCAATTCTGGTAGAAAAGAAATATCATATTGTTTGTGTTGCCGAGCATTGGTTAACAGAACAACAACTGCGGATGGTGCATATTGATGGCTACAATCTTATGTCTTGTTGCTGTAGAAATCATCATAAGCATGGTGGAACTGCAATTTATGTATCTAGAAACTTATGTGCCGAACCATTGGAGGACCTTCAACATATATCGCAACTTCACGTATTTGAGTGCTCTGCATGTGAATTGCGTATTACTAACTGTAGACTTGCCATTGTGTGCGTTTATAGAGTTCCCAATACTGACGTTTTTGTGTTTCTAGAAAAATTAGACTATCTGTTGAGTAGATTGAACTCTAATTATTCTCTCTTCTGCGTTGCAGGAGACTTCAATATAGATACACTTGCAAAGACAGCGAACTCAAGCTTATTTTATGACTTATTACACTCTCAAAATGTTGAAATTGTTGTAACGCAACCTACGCGTATTTCTAGAGATTCGAGTAGTTGTATAGATAATATTATTGTTTCGAGAAAGCTGTTTGATCGAGTTATACAAACGAGTGTGGTGGCTACTGGCTATTCGGATCATCTAGCTTTATTAATGAGATGTAATATCAATCATATTGGTAATGCATCTACATTTAAATATTCAAGACTTTTTACCGATGAAGCACTTACTACATTTTGTAATACTTTGCGTGATGTTCATTGGGAGGAGGTGTTTACCTTATTTGATGTAGACGCAAAGTTTAACACCTTTCTTTCAACCCTTGTTCGAATATTTAATGAGTGTTTCCCTATTCGTAAGGTTAAGATTCGTAGAAATAGCTGGAATAATACACCTGAAATCTTACGATCTAAAAATAATGTTATTTTGTACCAAATATTATCTATGTACAACCCGGATTATAAGCCCCTGTATATTTATTTTCAAAAGATACATCGTGCAAATATACAAAATAGGCAAAGAGATTATTATGGTAACAAAATTCTACAGTCTCAAAATAAAACAAAAGAAATGTGGAACATTGTAAATTCGAAATTAAAATCTGAAAAAGGCGTAGTTTTGCCTGATCATCAAGATGCTGAGTTTCTAGCAAATAATTTCAATATGCATTTCATTCTACAAGAATCTTTACAAAAGGCAAACAACTTCTCTACTATCAATATAATTAACAATAAAACATCGATATTCCTCGCGCCTGTAACTGAGCTAGAAATTCTTTCGTGCGTCAAAAACATGAAAAATAAGCGGTCTGCGGGTATTGATGGGATCCCGACTTGTATAGTAAAATCATGTATTGAACATATTTCTTACCTTTATGTCATTTAATAAACTCTTGTTTTACAATTGGAACTTTCCCACAGCAACTTAAGGTGGCAGTAGTTAAACCTATATATAAGAAAGGTGATATTAATGAATTAAGTAACTACAGACCTATTTCTTTGCTAAGTAGTTTTGCTAAAATTTTTGAATATTTAATTTTTGATAGGCTTCTCTGTTTCTTTAAAAAAACATAATTTACTTAACAATTTCCAGCACGGCTTCACAAAAGGAAAATCAGTTGAAACTGCTATTTTTCAGTATACCGATGAGGTTCTGTCAATACTCGAAGACCGCGAATTAGCATGTGGTATATTTTTGGACTTGAGCACAGCATTTGACAATGTGGCTCACTCTATACTGCTTACCAAACTTGATATGTACGGCATTCGTGGGGTTGCGAGTGATCTCATGCATTCGTACCTTAACAACAGAATGCAATTGGTTGAACTTACAAAGAATGGCAAATCTTCACGATCACAAATTCTTCCTCTTAAAAAAGGATTACCACAGGGAAGTGTTCTTGGCCCTATATTATTTAATCTGTATGCAAATGATATAAGTAATGTTGTGCAACGATCTGAACATATCATTGTAAACTATGCAGATGATACCAATTTACTGGTTCGGGGAAGTGACTATTCTGAATTGAACAGAGAATGTAATAGTTATTTTTGTGCACTTGATAACTGGTTTCTTAACAACAACTTAGCTTTGAATCTAACCAAAACATCTTGCATGGTTTTTCGAACTTCTGCAGCAATACCAAGGCCTTCTTGTATTGAACTGGGCGGTAGGAAAATTGCTATAACCAGTTCAACCAAATTCTTAGGTCTATATATTGACGAATTTTTGACGTGGTCAGTGCACACGGATAACATCAGTAAACAACTTAATTCGATAACCTTTGGATTTAAAACTTTAAAAAAGATACTTAATACTCCCGATCTGTTCGCGGTTTATTATGGTGTATTTTACTCACGCATGAGTTATGGTATCATTTTCTGGGGTCAATCTCCAGAAGTATATAGAGTTTTTCTAGCTCAGAAGAAAGTCCTTAGAGTTATTTTCGGTTTATCAAGTAGAGACAGTCTAAAAAACCGTTTTTAAACAGCATAATTTACTAACCTTTTATGGAGTATATATTTACAATTGCATAATTTTTTTGTTTCAAAATAAAATGAATAAAAATGATTCTAAATACAATCACGTACATAATACTCGTTTAAAAGATGACTTTTATCAGTACCCAATACATAGGTTAACATTAACAGAAAGGAATGTGTATTATTCTAGTCTACGTTTATATAACAAACTACCACTGTTCATCAAAACTAGCAACAATTTAAGAATATTGAAAAGCAGATTGTTTGAATATTTAGTTAATTTAGAACCGTATTCGTTAAACGAATATTGGAATAATTAAAATTATGTGGTTTTGTTGACTTTTCTTGTATACCTTTGTATACTTCGAAATAAATATAAAAAATAAAGATAAATAAATATGGTCGTCTCTCGTCGACGATCTAACAAAGCTGTCCAAAGAAGGCCTTTATTGCATAGGATCTAATCTAATCTAAGCAACTATTACATATTTCCAAAAACTAAACAACATTGTAGTATAATATTGATTCCTGTTTAGATGTTAGATATTAGATTGGTGCAACTAACAATGTCTAAACTACGATACCTAAAGTTGTAGGGTGGCTTGAGGGTTATTTTTATTATTATATGCATACCTGCTTTTAACATTTCTATGATCTGAGTATCTCTACTAATAGAGGCTTCGTCCTTTACTAAATAGCAGTTTCGAGTTTCGAATGGTGGAACCAACGGACTTCCTAGATATTGAACAGTAAGTTCATGAGCCTCTTGGGAATTGTCTATTTCATCGAGGAGTTTATAAACCTGGAAACATTTCCAATACGGACGTAGCACCAGCTTCAAACTATTTATAACGTCAACAACAGAGTCGTGTATTTTAGATGATGTATCTAATTTAGCAGGAGCGTCATCTAATAAACTTTTGATTGTCATCGCGACTCCTTCGGCTAACGACGGTGGAAAATAACCGCCCTCCATACAAACGGCAAGTTTTCCTTCAGCCAAACCTCCAAGCAATGTTATCAAATGACCATAGAAACCAGGAGTTATTCGCATTTCGCCCTATATAATATGAATAAAATAAAAATATAATTATTAAAAGATACTTTCATAGAAAATGACTATTGGATAATCCTTGCAATATCTGTTAATTAAATATTTTTAAACCAATATTTTAGAAACTTTAAATATTAGAAGTGATATGCAAGGTGTAAGCAATAGGTCGTTTTAGACATGATTCACCATTGGTTGTCTCTTTTTATTTTTATGATTTGGCTAATAACAAACCTTTTCGTCACCCAAGGCTGAATCGTAGCCGGCAGAAAATATGACTAAGTCAGGGTTAAACTAAAACAAAAAAAAAAATGGTAAGTACCTCAGGACAGCCAAGACAAGCATCATATCCAGCAGAAAAGATTATTAGATCGGGGTCATACTAGAAATGAGTTGATCGTTAATTAAAAATGGCTAGCGTGTAAGGTACATTACCTCGTAGGCAACGGGCAACAATATATGCAACACAATGCTCAAATAATCTACATCTTTCATTCCGATCTCGTTTAATGGAAAATTAATGTTGTAACCCAGACCAGCGCCAGTTCCTATGTAATCAAAGTGGCTTTCTCGTAAATGTGGCCAAAACGTACCATTTTCGTATCGATGAATTGAAAAGTACAACACCCTGTTAAGAAAAGCGCTCTTAATAATATTATTTCAATGCTATGACGATGACAACTTACCTACTATCGTCATAAAACATCTGTTGTGTTGCTTGACCATGGTGAACATCATAGTCTACGATTAAAATCTTTTCAGCCCATTGATTATCTAATGCTTGTTGAGCAGCAAGACCGACGTTATTAAAAAAACAATAACCACAATATTCGTTCGTCATCGCATGATGCCCTGGAGGTCTCACTATTGCCATTCCATTCTGAATAGCTCCTTTACAAATATTTTCTATTACCGACGTTACACATCCAGCAGCTATTGCTGCACATTCAAATGTGTACTGTAATTATTCTCAGATTATTCCTTAACTAAACATTTGAAAAATTATCCTTACATTATTGAAATATACTGCGTCATATTTTGAAGCTTCTTCTTCAAGCTCGCTCAAATTTAAAGTCTGCATATTTATTAACTGGTCGTAAATCTTCTGGGAATGCTTTTTGAGAATGTCTTCTTTACTAGCTATGTTATAAGGTAATCGTGTGCATCTATCTAATAGTCCCAATTCATTACATCTTAAAATAATAAATAGATTATGAGAATAAGGCGAAACAAGTTTGAATATACAGTCCCTAGCCATCAAACTGCACAAAACTCAACTACAAAGGAAGAACTACAACAGCATATTGAAGATGTATGGCATAATAGCGACGAAATTAAAAAGAAAACAATAAAGCAATTATTAGTAAATATATGTTCAAATTAAACTTATTTGCATGTTATATGTAATTAGAAAGATTTGTGGACCAGTAAGAGTGACCGAAAATGAATACAGAAGAATGTATAACAACGAGATAGATGAAGAGTTAAAAGGGGAAACTATAGAAAAAGTAATGAAAGCAATGAGAATAAGATGGTTCAGGCACATAAATAGAATGCCTAGTGACTCAACTGTGAAAAAAATAACTGAATGGAACCCATGCTGCCACAGAAAATGGGGAAGACCTAGAATCAGATGGGAAGATCAGGTCAAAGAAGACCAAAGAAGAATGGGAGTGGGTGATTGGCGGAACAAAGTGAACGACAGAAAGGAATAGAAGATAATAGTACAGAGAGCGAAAACACAGAACAACCAGTAAAGATAATGTTAAAAGTAATATGGAATGACTCACCATAATAAAGGAGTCTTTAGAACTCATTAGAGTGATTACAATTCCGGCAGAAATATATAGCCATTTATATATATGTAATTAAATAATAATATTGCCAACTGTTTTTTTAAATTTCACACTAAAATCATATTTTTAAGAGGTCCTAATTCGATTGCCAGGGACTGTACTTCATATCATAGAAATGTAGTTTCTTTTTCTTCAGCATTTCTTGTTCAATAATGAACTATATTTTTTTAAGTTTATTGTTTTCAAAAATAAAAAAAGGGGATATATTTAATTATACAAATCGTGTAATACACTTATTTAATAATTTCTAACACCTATTGAATTAAAGGTAGAGGATCGTTAAAAGATTGCGACAACAGTGTTTAACATGTTCCTAGCAAATGTATTTTCTATTTTGTTGATTGTATACAGAGGACAATTTTATTATGTACTCAGGTACTGATTACGCATACACAGGTCTACTATAGTTTCTTTTAGATATGCTCAAATTATAAATATTATTATACATTTAAATAGCTTTTAAAATATTCATCAATAGCTGATGACAAATGGAGTGATTGTTTCCGTTGCAATATTATAGGCGAATAAAATAATAATACTTTAATCAAGATTCATTCATACCTTTCCAATACAGCAGAATATCTCTGTGGGTTTTCAGGGTACTTTTCATCCCACTCGCATTTATGTAAAATCATCTTATTATCATAACAAACACCGGTTTTCTTTCGCTCCATAGAATTAGCTTTTTCCGCCTATATTTAATATTTGCACGTTTACAACAGTCATTATACACATATCTCTTTATACTTACTTTCTCATATTCATTCTTTACAAGATTCTGTTGTGGTTTTGAGGTACTTTTATGAGATTTCAATCGTTGTTTAACTTGTTGCAAAGTTTCCTACAAGAAATGGGAAATACATAAGATGTAGTCTTTACAATCTTTCAAAATATTCACCTTTTTAGTGGAAGATCTTGTATCCATATTTATATTGTAAAATAGGTATTATTTAAAATAAGAACATACTTATAGTATATTTGTGGAATAACTTATTGGATGTGTATTTGCCTGTATGACATAAGATATCGTCATCTGTTTTTAATAAATGAATCAGATAATTCCAAATATGTACGATCAAAAGTCGCCCACTTAAGTATATAGTAAATATAATAAATTTTGACTTGGTTATCAAATAATCTTGGAGTATAACACATTTAGTCGCCAGAAATACATAATCTTATTTTTTTCGTTTGAAAACCAAGCAAGATGTATTAAAATAATCATTTAATGTAATTTGATGTATAGGTTAGGGACGTAAACGAACAGCTGAACATAATTGCACCCTCTTACGACCCTATAGATTAGTTAAAAAGGCGCACTATACAAATTTGTACATTGGTAGAAAGTCAAAAAAGTTTAGATCTGGCAAATATCGTTTATATTTAGGTATTGTTTTTAATTATGAACATATTTTTATATTCCTACTTTTATAATCAGGGTTTTTTTAAATTTTATACGGCATTGTATTATAAGTAAGTTCCTTATAAATCTATGAGATGTCGCTGTTAGCAAAAAAGTAAAAAAGCCCACTTTACATAAGGAAATCCTTTTACATCACAAAAGCAAGATCCAAGCAACTCTAATATTGTTTGTTATATGTATTTATTAAATGTTATAATTTGACTAACTACTAACTATTATAAAGAAATATAACAAAAATAAACAGTAAAAAACATGCAACCAAATCGTATAGGCATCATTTCTTATTTCAATCTATGTATTTTTAGATGTTTAGATAATTACAAGCATAATTTAATAAAAAAAATTAAATACCTATTAAACTAATGCATATATGTAGGTATAGCATACGGTTAAATAGGGTTTTAGATATCAAAGAAACCATTGCAAAACCAAAGAAATGTACAATCTATAAATAATATGTATAGATTGTTTTCTAATGGCCAACAACAGAAAATATACTTGACTTAATCAATTATAACAATTTTTTAAGCTGTTCCGCATCTCATTTGTACGGAACAGTGCGTTTACTTCCTAAGGATCTAACCCAGTTTCGTGATGGTATGCTTTATCATGGTATCTAAAGATTTATCTACACCGAAGTACCCGCAGCGAATCTTAAATATACTCTTATACATTATAACAGTAATTAATCTTACTAAGCTGTCATTAATAATAACAGATGCATGTGAAGTAAATATTTCTGAATAATAAAATAAAATAAGAATGCTCCATAAAGTCGCTAGGCTACCCCCCCCCTCAATCAAAAATCCGAAAATCCAGGTTTATTCAATATTGTGAAATTAATTGTAACAAAGAACCAATCACAATCCAGCCGGATACATACATCGGAGGCGCACAATTTCCGCGGCCAGCTTCCTTTTATGTTGTTGGTTGGCGTAGATTTTTCCGCGTTACCTACATGGCGACAAGTAGTGCGTGTGTTTATCGTAAACTTAAAAATAAATCGAATTAGTGTAATTTTGAACAGTGAGTTTAGTAGACTTCCTCTGGAGAAACATTAGAAAAATAGAATTCAGCCATTATCTCATCTAAAATACAACGTTCACGCGACGCTTTTCGATTTTATGTACGGCATTTGCTTTTGACCGGTAAAACAAATATGGCGAACCATCGACAATTTTGACGAAAAAGTGATTTCCATGAAAGACTAGAATGGAATTTAATTATATACGTGTGCATGTAGTGTTTTTATAAAACGATAACAGTGAAGGAAGCCTCCAAGGATCATTGTAAGCTAAAAGGTAAGATTTTATCATATTCTTTACAATCGCGCGCCTGCACTATGGAGCCAAACTGCTTTGCGACGCTTAAAAATCTGTAACTTTCTTATTAATAGAAATATAGCAGTGAAATTTGGCAGACATGTACAGAAATGTTTAAGATCTCAAATGAATACAAAAAATGTTAACTTATGGTCATTTTAATAACAATGCGAAATCAATTTTTTATTAAATCAAAGTAAACTTTTCGGTAATCCTGCAGTTTACGGCTCCCATATCAAGTGCCTCACCACGCATGCGCATAACTACGCAGTATTGCCAGATTAGAATATCAATATTAAAAGAAACACTAAATAGTCAGATTTTTGTATGAATTTCTTTATTAAAAGAATATAGATAGATATATAATAGAATTCTATTGGTAAATAACAGTTAATAACAAGAGTTAAGTGTTTGTGCGATATCTACATTTAAAAAATTTTAATTTATTGTAATCATGTGAAATTAGTTCTTTATTAAATAAAAGCAAACTTATCTATTAATAAATAACAGTACATATTTACATAACAACAATTAGGTGTTTGTACGAAATCTGCATAAAATACAGCAACATTTGGTATCTTATTTTAGCAATATTCACTGAAAATTACGTTCGGAGTTGGATAACATTCAACCTTAGTATCCCTCAGTTTCTTGTACGATGGCAATAAACTGCACTGTTTAATGTGCAAGCAGTTTAATATATATTGGTACTTGTTTCTTGTTAAAGATATATCTTAGTATATAGCCAGAGCTTCATCCGGTGTAAATAGTTCCGCAGTTGTGTTGTTTCTTAGCATTTGCAGTAGAACCTCTTTCTTTTCTATTGATGCTGCGTGTAATTCTTGTATAATTCAGCTTCAACGGTTTGTCCAATTGAGCGCAATCCTTATACATATGAGCTGTGAATATGATCCAATCCAGATTCGCGAAAGAGTTTAATTGCTTTACGCTTTTGGGTCGTTTCAGCTGAATTTTCAAGTCTTGCACGGTCTTCCACGTACCATTCCAGATGACGTCGATGGTTCTTCCCTTACTTCAAATTGCACAAGCAGCTCAGTGTCTAACCAATCCTTGTAATTTTTTAAAAACACGCCAACTTTGCGTGCCGCCTTTTTCCAGCGCATTTTGAATTCAGGAAGTACGTATTTTTGAATATTCACGATTACATTTATTAGTAAACTAAATGCCTTGTGTTACCAAATACGAACTTTGAAATATATAATTGAACACAATAGTATGCTATCTTACTGTTATACTAATGTTCATAGTAGACTATCTTATGGTATCACAGTATGGGGTGGGGCAATTTTTGTTAAGGAGGTTTTTTTTAGCACAAAAGAGAATTATTGGATGTATGGCAGATATTGATAATAGACAGTCATGTAGACCTTATTTCCTAAAATGGAATATCTTTCCCGTTGCCGCGATCCATATATATGAACTTCTTATATATATTTATAAAAATAAATCTGATTTTTTGTGTAACAATATTCATCAGTGTAATACTAGATCTAAATTTAATTTTTACATACCTCCTTATTGTTTAAGTTTAACAGAAAGGTGTCCTAGAATTCTGGGATTACGTCTCTCTAACGCTTTGCCTCGCGACCTGAAATCAATTTCAAATATAAAATGTTTTAAGCGGAGCATTTTTTGTGCATCACTGTATATATTCATTAAAGGAATTTTTTGAATTGGGTCGCACATCCAGCAATGCCTAAAAACTGTGGACTTAACAACTATAAATAAAACTTGTTTGTTATTATGTGATATTATGTATTTCTGACAATTGTCTATATTCTTTTAAATTTACGACAAATATACTTGTTATTATTATTATTACTATTATTATTATTATTATTCGTGCATACGAAGTATCTGCCATCTGAAAAGGGGTGAATCCTGTAGAGACAGCTTCAAAAGACACAATATACTTACCTTGCCAGAACTGTTCGTGTACGAGTATGCTTGTTTCGCCAAAGAAAACTATGAATTTTTAAAAGACCAACAGATTAATCATGGGTATACTACACGCGGTTATACAAATTCCAATATACTGTTGCCGCAAACGACTAAAGCTTTAGTTTCAAAAAGTGTCACACATCAAATTGTGAAAGTATATAACCACTTACCAGTATCCATAAAAACACTAAACATCCACAAGTTTAAAATCGATCTTCGCCGTCTACTAACAGAAAATTCCATATATACCATTAATGACTTTTTTAACATAAAATTTTAAACTGTTTATGTGACAAGTTAATTTTTATATGTAAACTTTTACTAATTATTTGACGTGTTCTATACATTGCGATGTAATGAAGGAACAAATATATTATTATTATTATTATTATGCGGAACTTTGTTTATACTAATAGATCGCAATTTAATTTCATTCCCAAAATTACTATAACGATTGCATTTATTATAACGGTTTATTGCAGACGCCTTAAAAATTAAATATCACTTTTTAATTGTAAGTAAAAAGCGGTATTACTTATCCTTAATTACACGATTATTCATTATGTATTTAGCTTTAAAGAACAATCTTGTAAATAAAGGCAATACTTTTTCTTATTTACAATCACAATTTCAAAGGGTATTTTGGGTTGCATAAGTCAATGTTCCCCATTTTCCGCTTAGTGTATAGCCGTTACCACCGATATAACGAGGCCTGTATCTATACTCAATAAAGAAGTTAATTACAAAGCAAAATATATACATATTAGGGATGATTCAAATCAACAAACACATAAATGTGGTCAATGATAAAACTGAAATCAAAGGACTATCCAAAATTTATTATCCAATTTTATAATGTTAAATTTGGTTCAAATATATACTAGGGTACGTAAGGATTATTCATAGTCGCGAGTCCTATACATATATCGAATAGTGTTGGTGCTTGTGCTGGAGCGTCCTTGATTCGCTTCGCGTGCTCCCTCGAAGCTCAACACACTTGTGTAACGTTTCTCTAGCTTCTCGATTCCCTCCCTGAAGTGATTTTCTTCGAGGTTTCCAAAATAATCGTTTACAGCATCTATCAGTTCTTCATTTGACCAAAATCTCTTTTCACCTAGAAATGTTTTGAGTCTCGGGAACAGGCGAAAGTCCGACGGAGCCAAAACAGGCGAATACGGCGGATGTGGAAGGACTTCGAACTATAATTCTGTCAATTTTTACTGAGCGATTGCACTTGAATGAGTGGGTGCATTGTCGTAGTGAAACAACACTTTTTTCTTAATCATTCCCGGGCGTTTTTCCTGAATTGCTGCTTTCAATTTGTCCAAAAGTGTTGTGTAATATTGGCCAGTAACAACTTTTCAAGATAATCAATTAGCAACATTTCTTCTCCGTCCCAAAAAACCGATGCCATCACCTTTCCAGTCAAGTGAATGGTCTTTGCCCTCTTCGGAACCGATTCACTGCGTTCAATCCACTGTTTTGTTTGCATGTTTGTTTCTGGTGTGTAGTGATGAATCCAGGTCTCATCCACGGCAACGAATCTCTTGAAATCAGTTGGATTCCTCGTAAATACTTCCAAACAATCGGCCGAGGTTCGAGCTCGAATGCGTTTTTGTTCCGAATTGAGCAAATGCGGCACCCATCTTGCAGAAATCCTTTTCAAACCTAATTCATTGTGTAAGATATGAACCACTCGTTCATAAGAGATGCCCACGGCTTCTTCAATTTCATGTACTTTTATTCGGCGATCTGCCAAAACCATGACATGGATTTTATCCACAATTTCTAGCGTGGTAGCCGTTTTCAGACGTTCCGAACGTTGTTCATCATTTGTATGCGTGCGGTTACGCTTGAATTCCGAAACCCAAAAACTCACAGTGGAAAATGAAGGTGATGAATCCCCAAGAACGGCATCTAACCTGATTTGATTTCGGTTGTGGTTTTCCCTTCCAAATAGAAACATTTGATAACCGCTCGAACTTCGTTTTTATTCATGATTGAAAACACAAAAAAGTACTTGATTTCAATGCTTGCTAAAACCAGACTATTTGACAGATCGATTTGATTTTTGCAGTCAATTGATATGAAAGAATTGCCAACACAACGACATAAAGTATTTGGAAAAAAACAACCTTCTAGCAGCGACTCCGGAAACTTGTCAATATACCCTCGTAAAAAGACTTTATGAAATTTGACCATTTCACATGGAATAACCCTGTATTTAGTTAAATACAAATAGGTTTTTTTAGCCTCATTTTTTGTGTTCTTATAAATTTGACCGTTGATGTATGTAAGTAAGTATATACTGTTTAAATATCTTATAATATTATTCTTGCTCGGGAATTATTTATTCGAATTAATTAGGTGTATTAAACAGTAGGGAGGCCGTGTAAATTTACACTGCTCCATTTCTCTGCAAACGTTTGTGCTTGAACCCTAAAAATTATATGTAAGTACGTGCAACTCGAATGGCAATTCGTTAATCAATTTATTCAAGAATCCTCACCACTTTTCTGCTTTTTCGTCTCATCCTTACTGTGTCTACCCATTTATATTCGTTTGTATAGAATCGACCCGAAACTTAAAGTATTTGGGTAATACTCGAGTATACCTAGCTGCTGACTTAATAACCATTACTGAATACGCTTTCTTTCACATTTCATTTACATCATCGACAATTGCAATTTGATTCAGGTTTTGGGTTAAAGATGTACCAACAAATTTCTATATTCTATCTAGATATAATAAATTTACTAAACGCAGAAGATGCAAAAATCTCTATTTATTGTTGAAGAGATTTTATTTTAAGATCTTTAATACGGATCATTAGTGAGTATATTAAACAAAACTCAAAATAGAAACCGTTTTGTAAACCTTGACCTTGGGAGCCATAATGTCCGAAGTATAGATCTACTTCAGTTTAACTCAAGTAGAGAGCATTAATTTATAATCAGGAAGTCCCTATTGCAGACATTCCTATTGTTCATTCAATTTAGGTATTCGAGCAATGTGAAACTATAATACTGGATTCCGTTTAATAAATGAGCTTTAGGTGGAAGTTATTAGATATTAGCTTTTGTAAGAGCAATACAAATCATTTGCATAACTGTCTTCCGCTAGGTATCCTAACTTAATATTTTACCCTTTCCAGTCGTGTAATACAAAATGTGAAAATGCAAATAAAAATTATTTACATCTGAGGATGTTATTATTTGCTATGTTAATACACAATGCGGTCTAGGGATTGCGAAAATTCTTTAAAAATTTTTACAATCCCTTTTTGTATTAAATAGATATACAAACAGAATAAGTATAGAAATAATTATTTTCTTAGTTTTTCAACGTTACTTAAACAAAAATACTTTATTTTACACCTTACTTATTATATCACGCACATGGTAAGTAAAAAAAAACTCATGTGTTTATGTTTTTTACAATTTTTGGCGCACTTTAAAAACCGCACTTGAAGTATTGTATTTGTAGCCATGTACCGCTTACAACGTGTTGTAGCGTGCAATGAGCAGGCTTAGACGTGTTCAGTATCTATACTAGAAGGGGTACGCCGCTCTCCTCGGCTCTGATTTTATTCTCGTGGGTGCAGCGAATTTGTAAGAATAATTACATACACGGTGTTCTATTAAAGAAAATAAAACTATCAAATTTTTATTTGATAGAGGTAAAACACTACAACTTTTGTTTGAAACATTTTTTCCGGAACGTTTCCGGAACAAATAAATCTGGAACCAGTTTAGGCACTAATTGTGCGATTTGGTCGACATTTTAACAAAATCAAATCAAATGCCGGCTCCAAAATCTTATGGTACTCGAAAACTATTTTTAGCACCATACGTGTGTTTCAAAATTCAACCAATCTTTTCATCTTTTCATATTAGACCTAACAATATTCTATACTATAACTCGATAAATAAAAGTAACATATTGTGAAACTTTATTTTTTATTATTATATATAAGTTTGCAAGTATACTATGCAACAATGTTTAAACGAGAAAGCAAAAAGGAAAGTTCCGTGTTTCTTCTATTCTTCATATACTTTTCTGAAAATAATAATATTACAAATGTTATTTCTTTGCAATTTCAAAATCATGTCATAACTCTAAAACTAGTATATTTTTAAAAACTAGAATTGATGGTTTATTTTCCCAGATATTGATAACAATTTGATAGCAAAATTATGAATGTTATTATTACATTGTACTGTAGATTAGATTTATTTGTATCTGTAGTGCAACATGCATAGATTTGTCAATTAAGATATCTTGTACAAAAGTACGTAAGTGTAGATATAAAAGAGTAAATATAAAGTTGTAAATATAAAATTGTAAATATAAAACTGTAAATACAAAATAAACAGGGAAACAAAACAAGGAACAACATCAAGAAGACAAAGATATTAAAAAGAATGCTTTACTTAAAAGGAGCGTCCTGCAGATTCTTATTAAAAAAGTCCTCTACGTTATACAGTGCACTTTTTACAAGGTGTTTAATTTCGTTTGCATTTGTTTTCTTCCAGGTCTTTAAGTCGCATTGGTAAGTGGTTGTATATTTTGATCACTTGTGATAATACACTTTGTTTTATTTGACTTTTTTTTGTTTGAGCTGGTAGCAGGTGTTTATTTTTTAAACCACGTGTATTACAATTATGTTGCTGTCGCTGGTCAATGAACAATTCGTAATTGTATGTATATTGTTGTAGCCCTTGACTATATCTAAGGTATATAAGTAAGACAGAAATCTTAGTCAGCATATTTAAAATGATATAAAAGGGGTACGCGCTCGTACTCTTTAGAGCAATAAGAACTCAGACTCTCGCGCGTAAAGTGTTACTCTGCCCAAATTACTATCGAATTAAAATCGAATCATAATTTAATTATATATTAAATTCTATTAGTATAATATTATATTGTACTTAAACTGTGTTACGGAGCACACTAATAAAAGCTGCCCTGGTGTCAGAAACTGTCTTTTTTTAAAAACAACTCGTGTTATAAGGAATACAACAATATAAACATTCATAATCCTTAATAAACGTATTCTGTTTATTTTTGTTGGTAGTTACTTTGAATATATCTACACATTTACTTATTTTTTTAAAGATTTTTATGGAAACTTTCAACCGTTTAATATTTCTTGTTTCTAGCAGAAAGAAAATTGCATTCTTCATTAATATGATTAGCTCGCTGCATAGCTATATTAAGTTCTTTTATTGTACGCTACGATACAATTAATTAAAAATTTCGTTTAATCAATACGTTTAATCATACGTAGAGAATAACAATGTTTTTATTTATACAACGTGTGTCAAAAAGTATGTACCATATGGAATTTTTTTTTGTTATGAACTTTATAAAATTATAGTAATTCAGAAAGTTTGAGCACCTTTTAAAACTCATTTGACACCCATTAATCGCAGTTTATCTTCTACCGTATACAGGGTGGGTATTTAAAATTGAAAGAGGCTCTAGTAAAGTACCTTTATTTTTCAAAATAGAGGAAAATATTATTAAGAAAAGTTGTTTAGAATTAACAGTTATACTCAAATATGAAATCCCCGCCTCCTATCCCAAAAATAAAAAATTGCCTTTTTTTCTGGATCACCCTTTTCACTTCACATTTACATCTAATCTGCTTAAAGTATCCGTAATTGTAACTAATAGAAAACGGGAATTAGTGGCACTCCTTAGGTGTTTTGAGTTGTTATAAAGAATTATTGAAAGTTATGTGAAAAATTCAGATATTTCTTAAGACATGAATGGAAACTATTCTAGAAATTTCACTTTAAAATAAGTAATATTTCAAAGTAACGTAATTTAATATATTTCTGAGTTACAGTTCAGTATTGTTCGTTTCTTTTCGTTGGTGTACGACATTTTTCTAGTACTAACGAACGACACTTGAAATGTTTGACAGTTTGAAATTTCATGGCTACCTTATTTGATCTTAAAATGTCATCGCCAATTAAAGTATAATATCGAAAACTTTTGTCTAACTTAAGCTATTGCTATAACAATGCACATTGTACATATATGCATACATCTGTTTCTTAATAAAGAAATACTAGCACTTCGTTCCTACTAATAATGTAGGTATGTTGTACCTACATACATATGTAGTCGATATCGCTTATTTTCGTACAATCTAAAATGGCGATGTCACCGACGGCGCATAACGAATAACAAATAACGAATAACAACGGGAAAGCATCGATCTTGCAACTTAACAACACAACGTGGTGGTTGAGATTGCGTCAGTATGTGCGTGAAAGGTAGCATCCGTCTTTGGCGCTATAAACATGTGATGCGGTGTGAAAAAGCACTAAAACGCACGTTTGTACATTGTTTGTAATCTATAAAGTCGGGTATCCATTGCACGCATACAATGCCAATACAGACATGAAAAATAGAACGAATAGGAAGCCGAAAGGACAAAACCAAAGACAATATACATAATGAATCTAACGGTTTTTCGTATTTTTCATTTTTATAGTTTGTCGCACAGTCTATATTTTCGTATACGAATGAGCTGAAACTCGGTTACTTTTGCGCGGGGCGAAGTTCATTTATTCACCAAACAAAGATGGAATTAAAATTTCACGTACATGGCAATTATTAGTGCGTAACCTAAAAGTATTTATAACTTCACAGGGTTATTATCTATCTACAGTGTAGCGTAGCTGTTTTTTTTTTTAATGGAACTCCATTTTCATGTAACATATTACTTAAATCCTCTGCATTCTCTAATCCTTTAATAATCCGTGTAACATGTATCTCGAGCCCTCACTGAACACAATTTAACTCAGCTTAGATTAAAAAATATGTAGCCTACTGTTGTTATTCGATTACAACCAAGGAATAGTACAACATAAATAGTAAATGTTACATTTCAAAATGTCTATGAATATGAGAAATTTCACGCCTAATTAAATAATCACACTGCATACCCAGATTCCAGGGATATTAATTATTAAATACATTCATGCTAATGAAAAAGATTTTTTTTTATAGGTTACAGTATAATTATTGAATAATTAAATTTTTAATTAGGGATTAGGAAAAGTCAAAGTACATGTGTGAAGTTTATGACTACTTCACTCATGTGCTTTGATTTTTTCACTTCTTTTTAAAAATTTGACTGTGAGTATTTTAATTTTTACATTTAATGTAGATTTCATACATTTATAGATTTCTTGCTGAAGATGGCTTTTTAAGTTTTCAATTTAATAATTAATGAGTTAATATTTAAGTTTATTTATCCCTTTTTTAT
This sequence comes from Dynastes maya, assembly GCA_029619315.2. Lineage (NCBI taxonomy): Eukaryota > Metazoa > Arthropoda > Insecta > Coleoptera > Scarabaeidae > Dynastes > Dynastes maya. The sequence goes on from JAROYE020000012.1 coordinate 4,728,419, forward strand.
TATTATTATTTAAGTATTATATATTTAAAAAGAAAAAAAATTACATTAACCGGTATCTTTTGAAAATGTCATCTATTTATATTTCGGTTTCTATATTCGCTACTCTCTAGCAAAGAGTATTCATATACATATGTATATTGTTTTTAGGACGGCATGACTATAACTACTGGTACTACGTGGCGCCAGAAAATATTTCAGTTGTTGTCTTTGAAGAATAATGGCATAAATTGAGAGATGTAATATGGCCAAGAAGTTATGTCAATATAAACTCGTATATCACAATATAAACTAGTGACGCACAGGGTGATTACATATAAGCAAACAAACAACCCTCTGCGTCACGCACTGCAAATATTATTGTAAATGTCATTTAGATATATCATTCGTTTACTAATGATTAGAAATTATTATAAATATAAGAAGTAGAAATGTATAAGCACACATAGTATACTGAAGCATCATTACGCTTGAAACTAGTCTATCTTTAAGTATCGAGAAAGTTTGTCTGTTGTATTGTACAAGTTCTAAATAAATTATTATCTTGTGTTCCTGATTGTTTTAAAAAACCTGAATCAAGAACCAAAGAACAAAATTGGCGCAGTCTGTAGGATTTGAAGAACTCATTGGAGGTTAGTTTCTACTATTCGCTTCAACGAACCTCGACCCAAAGGACCTTTTGGTGGAATATCTCCAAGGCAGACGGTAGGAAGCCGTACCAGAAGTGATTGAATCTCCGAACTCTGAGTAAGTCGTACAATTTCCTTTCTCTTTTTCCTTTTGTACTGAAACAACATTTTACTCTGAACATTTTGATATTTATCCCCTTTTTCTCTCAATTTATTATATATTTTTTATTCTCAATATTGATCAATTAACGGAGTTATTCGAAACAATGGCTCTAAACGGTCAAAATACCACTAATAACACTTGCTATCTCTCCGCTGCAAAAACTATTGCAGAATTCTTGCCGACATTTGGTGGAGAAAGCGATCAGTTAGAATATTTTATTAATAGATGTGACAAATTTTATAATACATATGGTAGGACAACTGACAATAATTTCAGCGAATTGTATTCAATGTCATTAGTTCAAAATTAAAACATAATGTCTATAGTTTCTTAATGTGCAGACCAGATATTACAACCTGGCCACAGATAAAAGCTACATTACGAGAACACTATGGCGACAAAATCGATCTTTCTAACGTTGACCCGTGAATTTTTGCAATTATCTAAAAATAGAAACGAATCAATTCTAGACTTTCTAGAAAGAATAAAATTCGTGAAATCCAAAGTTGAAGTTAAAATTCATATAGACTCTTCGTTATCTGGCGAACAAAAGCGAGTCCTAATTAGTCAAAACGAGCTAAACTCATTGGACGTTCTAGCCGCGAATTCAGATGAAGGATTCCGATTAATATTGGATATTAAAAACCCTACAACATTAATGGAAGCATCGGAACTCGTAACTAGACATTTCTACAATGACACCCGTATTAACAATCTATCAAAGCGATCGGACAATTCTCAAATTTCGAAGCAACCAAACCCCCAAACTAACTTCAATCAGAGATATATCGCACCCAGTTTGCAACACCACCTATTCGACAGAACCTTTTCTTACGTCCCCGACCTGAATTCTTCGCACCACATGGTAATTATCCCAGATCAACAATTCAAACCGATTTAATAATTTCCAACACATTCCGCAAAATAATTTCCCTTCTCAACCGATTCCCATCCAAACTAGACCTGTGGGACAGCAATTCCCCCACCAACCGACAAGTCTTTGGTAAACCCCCTTCTCAGAGAAATGTTTTCGCTCCAAAATCTAACCCGCACTGCGTAACTTTGAACTATGGACACTTCATCGGGCCGTACGAATAGAAACAGCAATTCTTTAAACCCACCGGACCTAGAAACTTTGTATCTCAGGAACTAAATAATATACAAAATTACTCAGAAGAGCCGTACGAAAATTCTCAAACACCTGCACAGTATAACGATGAAGCTTACTACCAGGAACATCCACCCACTTATCCTGTGGAGTACGAACACCATTATTCGGGATACGTGCCAACAGAATACAGCGACGAATACCAACACCCTGAAAACCAATACCCCGAACACCAACATTCTGCACATTCATCATCATATCAAGACACTGCTAATACCCCAGAATATTCGGATTTTTCGCACCCTTTGCCAAAGAAAGGACCCAGAATAGAATTAAACAATATTAATTTAAATAATTCGTTACCGTATATTAAGCTTGCAAACGTCCCCGTAAGATTACTAATTGATACCGGATGTTACAACTCCCTCTTAAGACCGTATATAGCGGAAAGGTATTTTCCAGACAAAATATACCAACACAGTACACCTATTTCCACTTGCGCAGGCACTAGAACCAGCCATTTCAAAGCAAACGTACCTTTATTTAGCGAATTAGACATATCAGAACCTTTCGAATTCATTCTATTCGCGTTTCACGACTATTTCGACGGGATAATAGGAGCCAGAAATTTAAAACGATTAGGTCTAAGTATGGACACACAACGTCAAGTACTCCGAAATAATTCTTTGGAGATTCCGTTCTTTTATCGCACCGACTTCGAAACACAAAAAATAGAGATCCCTCCTGGATCATCTATCATGAAAGGCATCCAAACCTCATATCCTGAAGGCACGGAATTAATAGTAGATGACATTATATACAAGGAAGGATTACTAAAATTCCCATCGTGTATCACCCTTAGAAATTCAAAATCCAACAGATGAAATACAATTGATCGAGTTGAAACCTAGTTTTGTGTCAAAATTTGGGAAACCATTTAAGTCCGATGATCACGAATTTTACCACATTGAAGATGTTTTCACGCCAGTGTATGACCAATACGACCACTCCTTATTCCGAAACCTGAGAACAAATCATTTAAACTCTGAAAAGAAGTATCATTTAGAAAAGATTGTTAGGGAATTTCCGGACGTATTTCATTGTGACACGCGTCATCTAACATTCACCAATAAAATTAAACATGAAATTAAAACGACGGACGACATCCCCATACATTCTAAGACGTACAGATATCCCTATGTCCATAAAGAGGAAGTACAGAACCAAATAGGTAAGATGTTGAATGAAGGTATCATAAGACCGAGCCAATCCCCTTGGAGTTCCCCTATTTGGGTAGTCCCAAAGAAACTAGATGCTAGCGGCAAACAGAAATGGCGTGTGGTAATAGACTACCGCAAACTGAATGAAAAAATGATCGACGATCGATACCCCCTACCCAACATTACGGACATCCTTGACAGACTTGGTCGGTGTAATTACTTTACCACCTTGGATTTGGCATCAGGATTCCATCAAATCGAACTTCACTCAAATGACATGCAAAAAACCGCATTCAGCGTCGAAAACGGACATTTTGAATTTACCAGAATGCCATTCGGTTTGAAAAATGCTCCAGCGACTTTCCAAAGAGTAATAGACAACGTACTGAGAGATTTACAACACAAAATATGTTTAGTCTATATGGACGACATAATCATATTTTCCACTAGTTTAGAAGAACATGTTAACAACTTAAGAAAAGTCTTTCAAAAGTTAAAAGAAGCAGGATTAAAGGTTCAGCTGGATAAATCCGAGTTTCTTCATAAATCTGTAGAATTCCTTGGACACGTAGTGACCTCAGAAGGAGTTAAACCTAACCCGAAAAAAGTCAATGCTATAAAAAACTTCCCACTACCAAAAACCGCAAAACAGATAAAGTCATTTTTAGGATTAATCGGTTATTATCGCAGATTTATCAAGAACTTTGCGCATTTAATAAAACCTCTAACGCGTTGTTTAAAAAAGGATATACGTATAGAACACACCCCCGACTTCATTAGGAGCTTCGAAACATGCAAAAATATTCTCACGAACGACCCAATTCTCCAGTACCCCGATTTTAGTAAAACATTCAACATTACAACTGACGCCTCAAATGTAGCTTTAGGTGCCGTATTATCTCAGGGACCCATAGGTAAAGATTTACCAATAGCTTACGCCAGTAGAACTCTCAACCCAGCCGAATGTAATTTAAGTACCATAGAAAGAGAATTATTAGCGATTGTTTGGGCAGTAAAAACTTTCAGGCCCTACGTTTTCGGAACAAAATTCAATTTAGTCACCGATCACAAACCTTTGCAATGGTTATTTTCGATCAAGGATCCAAGCTCCAAGCTCGTACGTTGGAGATTGAAATTAGAGGAATATCAGTATACTATAATCTATAAAAAGGGTAAGATGAACACAAATGCCGACGCCCTCTCCAGGATAGAACTTAATACCCTAGAACAAGATGAAACCGACTCTTTGATTGTAAACCTAGACCATGCATCAACTACGCAAGCCAACTTGGACGACCTCGACGAAATAATTTCCCGTGACGTTTTACCTGACCAACTTTTACCAATAATTCAAGAGATTGACACATTTCCGACACCACAATCTAACGATTCCCAAAAAAAAAATCGTACATGAAAATATACAGCTTAAGCCCCAAGGATTTACCCTTAAATAACGACACAGTTCATTCTGCAGTAGAAGATCCTGTTATCGGTTTACCATATACTGAAAAGTCTTTAAACATGCACCATAACCAAATTGTTTTTAACAAGTCACCCACTAAAACTATGCAAGTACATTTCGACAAAATATTTAATAAAAAACGGCACATCTGGTCGATAAATCAAAATCTATTAAACAATAGAGACGATCTGGAAGAGATATTTTCTAAACTAATCAAAGAATATGTCCGTCCTAATCAGCACTATTGTTTGTATTTCAAGACATTAGAATTCGAACAACCTTTTATAAGATTCTTGCAGAAGTACTTTCGTAATAAAAGTTTTAGTATGACTATTACAAGATCTATGTTGGAGGATATTGTGACTACTGAGGAACAGAACGAAAAATTAAGGTTATACCACGAAACCAAAACATCACACAGAGGCATTGTCGAAAATATTGCGGCAATAAAGAAGTACTTTTTCTGGCCCAACCTAGAGCAAGACGTTAGGAGCTATGTCAATTCTTGCGAAGTGTGCCAGAAAACCAAATATGAGAGGCACCCCAATAAATTAGTGTTCAAACCAACCCCAATAGGTTCCAAACCATTTCAACATTTGTATACCGATTCTTTTAAGATATTGGGCCAATATTTCATTACAATAATAGACAGTTTTTCCAAATTTGGCCAAGCATACCCAATCACCTCCCTAAACGCCATAGAGACAGCTAGTAAATTTATACAATACTTTTCCTGTTTCGGCATCCCCGATAAAATCACCTGTGATAACGGAATAGAATTCAAAAATGGTATTATTCAAGACCTTTGTAAGTTATATAACGTTGAATTACACTACACAACCCCTTATAACCCCAACAGCAATAGCCCAATCGAAAGATTTCATTCAACTATTATAGAAGGTATACGCGTTTTAAGAGAAGAAAAACCACACCAGGATATAACCAACCTGATGAATTATGCTATTCTATCATACAATAACAGCATACATTCCGCTACCGAGTATACTCCTTTCCAGATTGCTAAGGGACAATTAGATCTCAAAACCCATTCGAAATCACGAAAGGCGAACAAATTACAAATTATATAACGAAACACACGCAAACACTGCAGTTAATTTCGGATCACGTGGTAAACAAATTAGAACGCAAACAGAGACAGAATTTGGAACGAGCAAATCGTCATCGTGTAAGATCTTTATCTTTAGATGTAAACCAACCTTTATATTCGAAAAACAACAACAAAACCCAAAAAGATCAAAATGCTTTCATTAAACTTGAAGACCCCGTAGTCAAAAGCGACAACAAAATATTTACTAAAAACAAAGTAACCCATCAAAGGCAATTGAAACCTCAAAGGAAACTTATTGTTTCAGAACACCAAGATGACGAGAACGACATTTTTGATTCTGATAACGACGATGTACCTTTATCTTTCTTGTTCGGTAAAAATAAAGGAGATAAAAAACCCAATATTGCCGTTACAAATAGGTAAGGCATATATAACTAATTCAGAGCACACTTTCCTCTATCATGTAAACGTTAGTAAGCCATTAATCATAAGCTCCAATGTTCAAAACAAAATTTCTCTAATTAAATCATATCTAGATAAACATGCAAATCATTTTTCATTATTGTTGTCCCAAAAGCTCGACATCGCAATAATGTTAAATTACAAAATTCAAAATAAAGTTCTAACAATGAGTCATACCCGCAGTAAAAGAGGTATTTTCGATGGGATTGGAATTGCTTCTAATTATTTGTTTGGAACAATGGACGTAAATAATAATAACTATATTAATAAATATTTAGATACATTAAGTAAGAACGAATTAGTATTTGAAACTTCATTAGCAAGGCAACAGACAATATTGAAAGAAATTGTTTACAAGTATACAGAAATATTCGATACTATACAAACTAACCAAAACCAAATTATAGTACATGTTAACGAGCTCATTAAAGACAGTCAAAGATTGGATGAACAAGAAAACATTCTTTCATTAAGTCTAACGATTGATAAGATTATATTAGAATTACAAATTTTACTAGATGTAATGAATAATTTGGAAACAGCATCATCATTCGCCAAATTACATGTCACACATCCATCCATCATCCAACTTGTAGAAATTCAAAATTTAATAAATATCTTATGCAATAATCATGACAATTGTTATATGCCAAAATTTAATCATTTAGCGAGTTATTATTCACTCTTTTCAACAGATGCTATAATGACGAATGATATCATTCTGTTCAGAATCCATGTACCCACTATGTCAAACCTTTACAACTATTTTCAATTATTTCCTGTGTACCAAACCAACTATACTATATGTGTCACGTTGTCACGTTTCACGAGTGTACATGTGCTGTGCTATCACTACTATTTTGCTTTTTTTTGCTAATAGTTGGTTTCTTTATTAATTTTGATTTATACTACCTTATAGCCTAAAGAATTCTCTACAAGAAAGAGTGGTTGTTTTTGTATTCATGTGATCATAAGTTCACATAGGCTGGTAAGTTACAACATTCAACTTCCTTTTAAAACCTTTTTCTGCCGTATTATTCCTTTTTTTTGTCTCTACTTCTTGTCGGTCTGGCTTTTAACTTTACATTTATAAATATACGAGGTGTGTTCATTAGACTCTTGGCATTTATCTTTCGAGTTTGTATTCCTTTTCTTTCCTGTTGTTCAAAATTTTACCTATCCGTTGCCCTTTAACCATTGTGCGCGTCTTATCCCACTGTTTACAGTTTTCTTCATTAGAACATAGCACTCACTTGTCGGTCGTTTATTTATACATTACAGAACTCGTTATTACATAACACCTTAACATTATGAACGCGTGTGAACATTGCGGAAAGTCTGAAGCTCCACATCTTATGGTAAACTGTTGCGTCTGTAATAAATTCTATAAGATTGATTGCGTGGATATCTCTAAATCTGAGCTCGCAAGATTCATTCCAAAATCGGACTTACATGGACTTGCAGAGCCTGCGCTGGATTGGGGAATGATCTGAATAGCCTTAAAGCTGCGATTGTTGGACTCCAAAAGGAGATAGCTGAACTTAAATCGAAGCCTGTTAACTCTGACGTTTCCTTTACAAGCTGCCTGGAAACGGAGAGATTATCCAGGAAATTGCTGAGCGTGATAAACGCAAACTAAATGTGGTGATATATGGTTGTACAGAGGATAATACCCTCTCGAGGAAAGAACAAATTGATTCCGACACTGCTGTTATTACTGATGTTCTTTTCGCATCTAGGTGTTCAGGAGCAAAGTGTTCCTCCAGTACGGTTGGACGGTTTGATGGCACGAGGGCTGACTTGCGTCGTCCGATAAAGGTGAAGTTGTCTTCTGAGGAAAACGTATACAAAATTCTGCGTAATAGTCACAAATTAAAAGAGACTGAGCGCTGGAAAAACGTTTTCGTCTCTCGTGATCGCACCGTTATGCAAATGGAATTACATCGTAGCATGAGACGCGAGTTGAGGGAACGTACTGACAGAGGAGAATCCGGACTAATACTTGAATACAAGAATGGAATACCTTCAATTGTGGGTAAGAATGCGGGAAACTGAAGGTGCCCAACAAAACACCTATCGAGCTAAACATATATTACCAAAACACCCCGTGGTTTTAAAATCTAAATCTCATCAATTTTATGTAAATATCTGCGAACAATTGTACGATGTCGTCATTATTACCGAAACATGGCTTAACAGTAACGTTATTTCGAGTGAGCTATTTCCTTGTTACTACAACGTAGTCAGATGTGGACCGTAAGTTTGACATTGTCGAACGGAGTGATGGTGGTGGAGTTCTTATTGCATTTGCCAATAATGTACGATATGAGTTGGTCGATACGTCCCACATTGCTAATCTTGTACCGCTTATCGATCTAATCCTTTGTAAATGTTATTTTGGTTGCAATGTATACCTCGTAGCTGGCATTTACATTCCTCCTAATATTTCTAATCAAGACTTTGAACTCTTCATTGATGCATTTGAGATAGCGATAGTCAATCAATCTGTAACTAATAGTCGGAGATTTTAACTTTTTCTGACTATGTCGATACTGCTTCTAATATTCACAATAAAACAAATACTTACAATTAAATGATCTATGTAATACAATGGAATTGCAACAATACAATAATATCAGAAAATATTGATGACAATATACTTGATTAATTTTTGCAAATCATTGTGGCGAACTCACTATTTCCCGCGAAGATTTTCCTTTAGTTCCTGAAGATAATTATCATCCTGCTTTAGCGATGAGCATCCAACTCGTTGGTTACAGTAAACCAGACTTATTTCCGTCTGCACAAAATATGCGCTACAATTTTCGAAAAGCAAATTTTGCCCAATTATTTGAAGATCTAGCTCAATGTGATTGGTCATTCATTGAGGATGCATCAACCATTGATCAAGCTGTCGATGAATTTTATAATGTTTTGTACAAGGTAATTAACCGTTCAGTTCCTCTATACAGTCAGAATAGTTCTTCTCATCCTCCGTGGTTTACTACAACAATTCGACAAAACCTAAAAAACTAAAACCTTCTATCATAGAAAATGGATACAAACTAAAAGTGAGATTTTTTACATGAGGTTTAGAGATATCAGGAGATTAGTTAAGCAACAGATTCAAGAAGCTTACAACGCTTACATGTCAAGAATACAAAACACAATTAAGCAAAATCCGAAAGAGCTGTGGCGGTATAGTAATAGACTAAAAGGTGTTTCACGCATACCAAACACAATCACTGATGGGGATGTGGTATATCAGGATCCCCAGGAAATTGTTGACGCCTTTGCTAGTAAATTTTCTTTCTGTTTTATCTGCCACACTCCAGCAGAGTAATCGAAAATGTATTTAGCAACATACCATCTTTTGACGTCAAGCCTGTGAGTGAGACTGACCTGCTAACTATAATGAGTCACCTAGCAAATACGGACACAGCTGGTGATGACCTCATCCCTAGTTTTTTAGTGAAGGAAGCACGCATAGTACTTGTCAAACCACTCTTGCTTCTTGTCAACATTTCTTTGAGATCTTCTACCTTTCCTAGGCGCTGGAAACGAGCAAGAGTTACGCCAGTTCTTAAGAAGGGAAGCAGCACTGATGTGACTAACTATCGTCTTATATCTATTTTATCTAACTTCGCCAAGGTATATGAACAACTTTTATATTTTTCTATATTCAACAATGTACAGCCGTATATATCTGCGAAGCAACATGGTTTTATACCTAAAAGATCTACAACAACTAACTTAGCGACAGTTACACAGTTTTATAAGTGACCACATGGATGAGGAGGGCAAGTCGATGTTTATATACACGGATTTTTTCTAAGGCCTTTGACAGAATTGACCATGATATTATGCTCTTTAAATTAAGTTCTTTTGGCAATGTCACCTCGCCTTCGAGATCTGATGGAGTCCTACTTAAAAAAGCGGTCATGTTATGTTTTTCTATAATGGCTTCAGCTCATGTGAATATGCTATTACGTCAGGTGTTTCCACAAGGATCCAATTTAGGACCTTTGCTCTTTGTGCTTTTCCTCGACGATCTGCTGGAAGCGTTGACCTGTGACACCTTAGCTTATGCAGATGATGTGAAGGTGTACGCAAGAATTGATTCCATTAATGATATGGTTAATCTGCAAATGAGTATTGATTACGTATTCCATTGGTGCCAAGAAAATAGTCTTATTGTTAAATGAAGCAAAATGCACGTATGTAACATATACTCGCAAAGTAAAAAGCTTGCTACTACGTACAGTTTAAGCGGTTACCCCGCTGCAGAGGAGCGAGACCATAAAAGACCTAGGAGTTATCTTTGATAGTCAACTATCCTTTAAACAGCATGTTTCGCAGACGTGTTCCTCGGCCGCAGCCATGTTGGGATTCATCATACGATCTTCGAAATACTTCACGAATCAACATCTTCTGAAAACGCTGTATAGAGCATTTGTCTTAAGCCGGCTAGAGTATGCTTCCATTGTATGGTATCCTTACTATCAATCCTACGAGGATTCTATTGAGAGAGTACAGCGAAGGTTCCTGAAATTCCTATCTTTTAGGATCGACGGTATATATCCAGTGAGGGGTATAGACTATGCCACATTATTGGAACGACATGCGGTCCGGAGTATTTCGGAAAGAAGGCAAATTTGCAGTGCGCGGTTTCTCTAACAACTTTGACAATCAAATCGATTGCGCATATCTGCTGTCAAAAATTAATTTGAACGTTCCTCGTTTGTCTTCGCGTAGTGTTCAATCGTTTCGGCCTTTAACTGCAAGAACTAATGTGCTGCTGAAATCGCCAGTTCAAAACATGTGTGTGAATGCAAATAAATATTATGCAGATATTTTTGTCGGTGACGCTATGCATTAATCGTGGAGCATATATATATTATTTTTTTTTCTATTATTTTTTCTTTTATTAGTATTATATTTTATTTTTCTCTTTGTATTATGTGCACATGTATTCGTATTATTATTTCGTCCTGTAATTGGGGTATCCTGTTGGGCGAATAAAGTTTATTATTATTATTATTATTATTATTATTATACCATCATACCCCAAACCCAGTACCTATTGCTCGACTCTGTAAACTATTGAAACACCGAAAAACCGTGTAATGTAATAGAAACCACGTATTTCTGCATCCAAGAGGATTTGGTTCAAGGGGCCCCATGTCTAATGAATCTAATCAGGAACGGTGTCAACGAGTGTCCAATCACAAAGATTAAGTTGACAGAGACCATTGTTCACAAGATATCATCAACTAAGATTCTAGTAAATCCTAAAGAAACAATCACCGTTCAATCATCTTGTGACCATGACGGACTTCTTATTATTCGCAATCCGTCAGTCATTGATATGGAAGACTGCAGCATTAAAATTTCCAACCAAACCTTTTGGCCTAATGACACACCTTTGGGTGAGAAACTCTTCACATTACCTGATCTAAATATCTCCTTATCGAACGAGACGGAAAGAGAAGTCCTTCGAGTATCTCATCTCAACCTAGGGAGTATAAGGAACATTAAATTATTAGCGGACAACCTAGGAAATACCACCAGTGAATTCTCTGCTGTCCTGTGTACAAGAAGTTTCAAGAGATCAGAAGACGTCTTGGAAGACCCGTTGGAGAAACTCAAGAACAAATTGAGGTCCCCCCAATTGTTCATTTTAGGGATGGAGGAGTTATGTCAATATAAACTCGTATATCACAATATAAACTAGTGACGCACAGGGTGATTACATATAAACAAACAAACAACCCTCTGCGTCACGCACTGCCAATATTATTGTAAATGTCATTTAGATATATCATTCGTTTACTAATGATTAGAAATTATTATAAATATAAGAAGTAGAAATGTATAAGCACACATAGTATACTGAAGCATCATTACGCTTGTAACTAGTCTATCTTTAAGTATCGAGAAAGTTTGTCTGTTGTATTGTACAAGTTCTAAATAAATTTATTATCTTGTGTTCCTGATTGTTTTAAAAAAACCTGAATCAAGAACCAAAGAACAAAATTCAGAGTAAGAAGCATTAATGCTTTTATTCTTCTAATATTGTCTTAATATAAGAATAATTTGTCATAATATAAGAAAATTGGAGTCTTTCTCTAAAACACTTTCAAATTTTCGTATTACACACCAATTTGTTTCGCCTTCTACAGCGCATAACTGTGCGTGAACATCATTCACAATTTGAACAGAATCCACTAGCGACATCGAAATATTTTGTAATTTTTCTATTTCCTCCGCTAGGCCGAAGTAATTGTTGTGAATAGTTTGTAAATCTCTTTTAGCCTGACTATCTTGAAATATTTCCTGGCTTTTCTTGATTGCTGCAGCTTCTGTCGGATTGAATTTTAAAACTACCTTCTTTACTTGATCAAAATATTTGTTGTAATAAAACGCAGCCTGCAACCATGTTCCCCAACGTGTAACAATCGGCTGTGGTGGTTCAGGTAAATCAGGGAACAGTTTGTGAAATAGTCGGGTACGTTTCGGCGACTTTAGAAACACTGAATTTGTATTAGCAATCAATGCATTTACTAGTGGAAAACATGTAGGAATCGTTTGTGAAGATTTAGAGTGTGGATTTTACACGTTACATGTAAGAAGTTACCACTGTGTTCCTTAAGAGATCAGGCCAAAGAACGCATGTTTGCGGCACCATTACTCATTAACATTAAAAGTTGCTTAGTTGAAACTTCAAATTTGTTCAATGAGTTCAACACCATCTTTAAAATTTCATCGGCAGCACAATTTATAACTCTTTTGGAAGCAAGTAAGAAGGAGGATGACGGTCGATGTGGTTCCATTGTACGTACCATTACATTAACCACAGAATGTTTTTGACGATCTGTTGTTTCGTCCACCCACAACCACAGTTTTTTATCTTTCAATTCCGTTTTCATTCTTTTTTCTATATGTTCACGAGCAAATGGCACTACATTTCGTATTGATGTCCGACTAGGTAATTTACAGTCCGCATATTTATTCCAGAAGGAGACAAATGCTTCTTTGTCTAGTAAATGAAACGATAGATTACATCAAATAAGAGTAACACATAAATCAAATGTAAATTTTTCTTGGTCTCGTATGCCACTTTTTGCAGAAGAATGCTGTTTGCTTTCGATGTGACGTTGACAATGGCTTCTGGACCAACACATTAAAGGGATTTTACAAACTAGACATTGAATTTTAGCGCCATCAAAAACTAAGTCCGGCATGTCCACTATAAAGTTTTTAACTGTGTCTGCCATTGGTCGTTTTCGCGACGTACCTAACTGCGACATTTTTAAAGCAAACATAAGCGTACAATTACGAAATAAGTTACGACAGCCTACATATACACAGAACTACTCGCATACAGCATCGATTTAGTACTGACGCTGTGAACGCGTGAAATAAATAATCGCCAACCCCGCACCACATATCTATTACACTGACTGTTACCGCTGTTTGCCCAGACTAGTTATAATTACAGCTTGCAGAGGTAAAATTCCTGAATTTTTTACAGTGTATATAGAATGAAAGGAAGATTCAAAACTGGATGTTTTTTTTTCTGTTGATGAATTACTCTTTGTGTATATGTACCATCATCAATCATGGATTAAATAATAAGTTTCGAAAGAAAATCTTAAATTGAATATGTTGTTAACACAACATTTGTCCGATTCAGAGTTAATATTCGTACTTCCACAATGAAAACATCTCAGATTGCAGTCGAATTTCCCTGGAAGGCGACACGAAAACCGCAATCTACATGGACTCAAACCGCAGTATAATACCCAGGCGATTGATTTCGTGTCGGAACGCATTTTAAATTACTAAAGAGATAAGCAGGAGCGCTGAGTTTATTAACAAGCTGACTAGAATGACTTCTATGTTAATATTTTGTTCAAATATAGGAACAACAAATTTTCAATTATCTTTAAGAAATCAATTTTCAAAGTACATCAAAGCTGAAGCAGCCACGCTTGCAAGACAGCGGAACCATCATGTAAAAATCGGGAAAATATTTACCTCAAAAGACATACATATGTACCCATTCATTTCATTTTATAAAATATCGAAGGTTACGGATATCTGTAAGCTTCGATATTTCATAAAATAAATTAATTCTATCAACTGCGTGGATATCAAAGAAACGACATTACTGGGTCAGAAATCAAATAATCCAGGAAAGTCAATTAGAAGTATGAGATACCGCTTTTCAAAGAACTAAGCAGATATAGAAAGTCATTTCCAGATGACATAAGTAATTTAGAGAACTGCTTTGACATCTTTGAAAGAAGAAGATTAAAGCCAGGTAGGTAAATAAGGTCGTAAGTTTAAATTTCACATGCTATAATATTATTTTTCCTGGATTTTTTAAATTAACTTCTTTTCAAAATGAGATTTCTTTGCAAAGTAGAAAATGTCAGTTACGTAATGCTGTAACTGAATTTCAGAAACTGATAATAATTTCCATACTTCTTTGTATCTGTATGCATATAAGTTAAAAAGAATTTTTTCGTTTTAATATGTAATACATTTGACGAAAATCATTAGTTTATAAATAGGCATGCATTGTAAGGAGTTGTTCGTCTAATTAGACATCTGTTTAAAACGTATTAATATTATGTGTTTTTACAGAGAAAAATAACTTTATACCACTAATCTTCAAAAGCAGCAACTGAAATATTTCCTGGCGCCACCTAGTGCCAGTAGTGCCGTCCTATATAGCGGCTACAGAACAGGAATATAAATACCATACTTACCCATACAGTGATATAACCTTTGATGTAGAGCTCTCACAACTTAAGAAGTACATATTACGTCATACATAACAGTGACGTCAACAAATTTTCATTGGCGTCGTAAATTTGATGCACAAGAGGTAACCGGGGTAGCGACAAAAATAAAACAATACATTTGATAAATAATATATCTTTATTGTGTAGGTAATCAAAATAAATTGTTAATTGTTTTCTGACGTCATTTAAACATGTAATTAACACTGAATTTGCAATAAGAAGCTCAAATAATATTGAAGTAATTTTGAATTTTTGACATTCTTGTTGATTTTTAAATTTCAGATTCTTATTTTCAGATAAAACAAGGACAAATCATTTATTGTAACATTTATTACTGATTTATTACAAAATTTACATATATGTATATTACTAACAACAAATAAAAAATCATGTATGTACAAATTTCTTTCGTGGCTGTTTATTTACATTATAAATAAATTTAATCTAAAATTTTATATTATTCGGGTCCACTATTACTCACTTTCTTCATCGTAATCAGTTGTATCTTCCTTTGATTCGCCGGTGTTGACCATGAATGTGAATTCTTCAGTTACGTCTTCAATTATTTGTTCCCGAGCCATATATTGTTCTACAATTTTATCAACATGATTGCACACTGATGCCCGTTCTTCTGTTGAAATGTTTGCAAATTTTTCTTTAGCCAACTTTTTGACGTCATCTATTTTAAAAGTTACATTTCGTGCAGCCACCCAGTTTTTGACAATAGCTCATATTTTTTCTATTGGGTTGAATTCCGGGTGGTAAGGTGGTAGCCTTAAAACATTATGCCCATACTTCAAAAGCAGTGTATCTAACTTATATCGTGGATTTTCCGTTTTATGCATTTTAATTAAATCATATCATATCGGTTTTGTAAAATATGGATCATGGGGAATATTTCGCGTAGCTAACCATTCTATTTTATCTTTCCTTGATGTGCTAATAGGATCACGAACCATTCCAATATTGTGATATGTAGCATTATCCAATACAAGCACACTTCTTGAAGGAAGATTTGGTAACAGCTGCTTATCTACCTAGGTAAAGATATTTGTAGAATTCATTTCATCGTGGTAGTCGCCAGATTTTGCGCCTAGAAAATATTAAATCTTTATTTTCTTATAAACCGTAATAATATTGTTAAATTTATAAATGTAATACATACAAAAGAATTGCTAATACACTTGTATTACTTTTGCTAAATACCTGATTTAAATGTAAGTAAACTATTTGATATAAATCCCATTTTCCCTCCAGCATGCACCATAATTAATCTTTTCCCCTTGCTGATAGGGTTACTATTGTAAAAGGCATCGTTCATTCTTGTAGGTATCTGTTAGGTTACTTGGTTTGAAGAAGAGTGTTACTTTCTTATTGAACGTGGGAATTATGGTTTATTAGTGCTAAGGTTTTTTTGTTCTTTCAGGTGCGACAAAGCAAATGCCGATTTCCACATGCTATATGCAATGTTTCTTTTGATTTCTGATTATGTATTTTGTAAAGGTGTCTTTCAATTTTATTCTTCGTTGCTGTTGTCTTTATTTCATCTTTATCTAATAGTTCCCTTCTCTAAGGCAGTATTCACTTCACCGTTACGCACAGTATTCATTTATGAGACAGATAAACATTCGCTTGATTTGATGTGCACAGATTTCAGTAAGCTTTAATTAATCGAGATGCTGTATAATTCTATTAGATTTGTGTATTCTAATGGAGCTAAATATGATTTATAAGGGATAGTAACTATCGATAGCATTCCGATAGTGCCCATAAGTACATCTAGTACATTGAGTGACAGCAGTATATCAACTACAGTCAGCCACAAAAGTGTTCGTAAACCTACCTAATGTTAGAGAACGTCAAATCTAAACATACAAGATGCAGAATTTTTATTTCTTTTTAATACAGTTAGAAAACATTAATTACAACATGAAAGCAATTATTATTTAAAACTATGACAGAATATAATAAATATTATGAAATGGAATGCCACGAAAGTCTTCGTACACTGCGTTTAATGCAGTGACTGGCATCAGTCGCAGTTTTTTCAATGTTAATAAATTTGTTCATACAATTTATTGAATTGTTTGGCATTTTCGGATTTTTTGACCTTCTTATCATACGCGGTATTACCAATTGCTCAGCTAATTCCTTCCAAAATAGTCGTCTACCGTGTGTTACATTCCTATGATAATCGGGTTTCAAAGTGGAAAATATAATAAATGCATTTAGTGCTGCAATATCGATCATATTAGAAAAAAGCGCCATAGGCCAACGCTTCGTTTGCCTTTTACATGTATAGTTGGACTGTTTTTTGATCCATTACGTTTACTTCCCCTTTAGTCTTGTTATAACAAAGTATTAATTCCGGTTTCTGCTTAACATTTTCACTTACAGACATGTCATTGTGCATGGTGCTGAGCAAAATGACTTGTTTTTCTTAGGAATGTAACCAACCATAGTCATTTTGTCATAAAAGCCAAATGTAGAAGAGTGGATTGGTTTGTTCTTTGCATCTCTTATTTCATTTGGTATTTCTCTCTTATTTTTTCTTAGTGTTCCAACCACTGTTAGGTTCTTTTCTAATAAACATTTAGCCACTGGAATGCTTGTAAAGAAGTTATCCATTGTAACATTTAGTCCAGAGAAGCGGATGCTGCGTACTAAAGTTTGCACTACTTCAGAAGCAAGATTTGTATGGATAGGTTGATTGGGTCGTCGTCCGGTATATACCATTCCATCAATTGCAAATCCTGATTCTGACTCACACATCCAGAAAATCTTGATACCGCATTTTGACGGTTTATTTGGCGTACACTGAATAAATGAACATCTCCCTCTATACGAGAGTATACGGCCTCCGCTGTAGCTACATCTTCTTCAGACTCAGAATTTGAAGAGTCTGAATTGGCTTCTAAAGAATCTTGACCAGGTTTTTCAATTTCAGACGTTTCACTCTCTTCTTCTTCATCACATTCCTCTGCCTACATTACTGACTTTACTTCTGATTTGTGTTTTATCATAGTCGGAAGATGATGCATTTGTTGACTCGATATTGGCTACAATGTTATTTAGGGGGATATTTTTATTAACTGTATAATGTAAACTGAAATTTGGACCTGAACTCAGTTTGGCGATTAGTAAAAGTGTCTTACATTTAAACAAAAAATTCTTGTGTGTGGTGTTACTTTGCTAGGAATCGAGATCTTCACATTCGCCTTTTTGATAGCTGACAAATGTTAGTAACAATTACTTTAATAATATAAAATTAAACAACGTGACATAAAATTTTATTGTTAAAAAAATGTAAAGTGTTGTGTTTGTTTTTATGAATCCTTCAAAGATTTATGTCAACAAAGCCGCTAAAATCAAGATTCACTTTTCAAACTAATTGCAAGAATGGCTAAAAAATAAATTACATTGTTCTATTTTTATAACAATTTATTGTGTTGTATTTCAAATTTTGCGCGTGTTGCGGTTGTTATTAAAATGTATTAACGATATTATTACATTTTCGCCTTCGTGCTTTTAGGGAAATTACATTGCAGACAAGTTTTGACCAAATGATCTCTTGGAAGCGAGATTTCGAAAATTACATTTATATCTTGTGGCTATTTCGTATTGCGGATAAATGTAGAACGTAAAATATTATGATTATAATGACACTTGTCGTGGGTATAAACCCTATACGAAAACTTAATTTAACACTTTTTATTTAAAAAGGTTATTAAATTGAAATGTTCATTGCTCGTTGAGAAAGTTTGCGTATGATGGTAGTTTTGAAGGTGTTCGTGTTTCCATTAATCATTACAAGTATATTTTTCCCTTATATAATGCGATATTTTCGAATTTTAATACAAAAGATATCGTTAAAAAAGTTATTGATCATAAGTGCGAAGGAATAAGATCTTAAAATGTTCTATTTTGGTAGTTTAAGGTTTTTTTATCGGCGAATTCTTGATTTGTATTTTTTCCTATGCCTACATTAGTACATGAAGCTCGTAATCATCATTACCTTTGTAATTAAAATTTTCCATTGTACAACGCACAAGGTGAACTGTTCTCTTCTAAAGTTAGGCGCATAGCGAAGATCGATGCCTGAATATGAGGTTACCCAGTTTAGTCACCAGATAGCGTTTAAAACTTGGCGGGCACCTTTCCTACAGTGCCGGAATTAGATTCAGTTCGAAACTGGACGTTGCAGGTTCTGTTGCTTCTTTTTCCGAGCCATCATCCGGCATACTTTTCATATTTTTTCACTATTACTGCTAGTAGCAACTACTATCATCAGTGAAATTATTGGTTAATATTAATTTTACGAAAAAAAAAAAATAGTAATTGAAATTTTCTAGACTTTTTAGCTGTGGAAAACGTGTTAGAGCAAGACATAACCATAAATAGGAAAAAACAGTAAATAACATCACTGAAAGAAAAGCGCGTAAAGGAAATTCCTTTACGCACATATTTCTTTTTTAAATAAAACTCACTGTGTACCAATTTTCACTGAAGCTTTCGTTCTCAATTTGTTTATTAGGCCAAACTTTGTTTGTTTTTTATGCATTAACTGTAAAAGTGCATTGTGCAATTAGTCAATAGAAAATGGCTCTGTTTAATAGACTTATTCCTTTGAAGAAAGAAAAAACGAGCTTCTACATTTTGCACATTGTTTGCGGCTTCTTCGTGTCGCTAAATACAGGTTAGTATTTTATTGTTTGTTTATTAAATACATAATATTGAAGTAGGTTTTATGTGAGCGCACAATGTTCAGTATGTTTCAACAACATGAATGCCTATGATCCATAAATATTATATAATTTGATTTAAAAACGGAACACTCTAAGTAAACAATCGTATCTTGTTTGTACACTCGTTTTTGTTATTTATTTAGATTTTTTTACAGTGTTCGCACCATGATGCACATACATCAAATGTGAATATAATTGTTTAAAAGTTAGTTGCGACTATACTTGTGCGAATTGTAAATTGAATATTAATTTTCGAATATATCACTGAATATTTTATTTAAATCATCGAAAATAAGTTGCTATTCTATTTAGATAAATCTCGGCGAAAGTCAACGTTTGTTGTTATACTCGTAACAGAAAAGTTTTGCTTCATAATTGTGCCAGTAAACTATTCCATAACAAACTTAGGTCTGTGTTAATACAATAAGATAAGTTGCAGTATTAAATGTTCTGTTTTATGACTCCAATTAATTTTACTACTAAATAAAAAATCATAATTGTAGTGAATATAGTCGTAACCGAAAGTTACCTGTAGTTGGTTGCGATATTTGGAAAATATAGTAATGTAAGCATGCATGTCGGGTACGACATCAACACTGCATTCTGTGTACGAATTACAGCAGACCGGCATATAATTACTCTAGGAATTACAAATAGGGAGATATGCAATAATTTAAGGTATTCCCAAAAGATTTGTATTATTGCGTTACCGTAATATTATATAGCCTTAGAACGGTTGTGCTAAGTTTTTACATGATGTGAATTTTTATAAACTATACAATTGTCTGTACGGTTGGGTAATACGACATATTGAAATCGAAAGTCCATAACTAAAACCGCGGAATTTCAAATGGAATGTTTGTCGAAGAATCTGATGAGTTATAGGTTCATCCTCGCCCCAAGTTGAAAGGAGCTTATTCTAAATTCCATTAGAGAAAGATGTAAACCGATTAACATGGTCAAAGTAATTTGGCTTTAAGTGTGGTTGTTTGTAAGTAGAATTATTCCGACACATTTTCGGTCTCAAATAAATCTGAAGTATAAATGATTAAAAGGGATACAATTCTATACCTCGAACCGACACGATGGAATTTCCATTATACGAGGATGGTATGATAAATACCTGTATTAAGGAAGCATTTAGTAAATTTATTTCTCGACATTATCTCCTTGTAGCTCTATACACTTAGTCTCGCGATATCTGAAATAATAGTATTTGTAGAATGGGCCTCTGTTCCGGCAACGACCTCTTCATTTGACGTGAACCGTTTTCCGCCAAGCCATTCTTTCAAGTTTGAAAAAAAGCAAGAAGTCACAGAGAGCCAAATCTGGCGAATGTGTCGCAAATGTCGATGAGTGGGTCGGGGCGTTGTCGTGATGGTATCGGGTCTATCAGGATTTTATTTCTTCACTTTTTTTCTTTAGTTCAGCGTCGAATCGGTCCAATAAATCTGTGATTGTCCTTATCTTCTCCAAATAATCACTTGAGATTATGCCCTGCGAGTCTCAAAAAATCGTCGCCATTTTGCCGACTAACCTTTGGTTTCTGGCGTGTTCTGTGTCTCATCTATAGTCACATAATGTCGCAGAAACTCACTCGTATTGCACTTCAACATGTCCAAACATTGCTTTGAAGTTATTACGTAATTCCGTTTTTGATCAATCGTCAGCAGACGCAGCAGCCATCTTGCCGATAGCTTTCTGATCTGTGTCTCATCTACAGTCACATAACGCTGCAGAAACCCACTCGTATTGCGCTTCAACATGTCCAAACATTGCTTTGAAGTTATCACGCGATTCCGTTTTTTGATCAATCATCAGCAGACGCAGCATCCATCTTGCCGATAGCTTTCTAATCTGTGTCTCATCTACAGTCACATAACGCTGCAGAAACCCACTCGTATTGCACTTCAACATGTCCAAACATTGCTTTGAAGTTATCACGCGATTCCGTTTTTGATCAATCATCAGCAGGCGCAGCATCCATCTTGCCGATAGCTTTCTAATCTGTGTCTCATCTACAGTCACATAACGCTGCAGAAACCCACTCGTATTGCACTTCAACATGTCCAAACATTGCTTTCAAGTTATTACGTAATTCCGTTTTTGATCAATCGTCAGCAGACGCAGCAGCCATCTTGCCGATAGCTTTCTGATCTGTGTCTCATCTACAGTCACATAACGCTGCAGAAACCCACTCGTATTGCACTTCAACATGTCCAAACATTGCTTTGAAGTTATCACGCGATTCCGTTTTTGATCAATCATCAGCAGACGCAGCATCCATCTTGCCGATAGCTTTCTAATCTGTGTCTCATCTACAGTCACATAACGCTGCAGAAACCCACTCGTATTGCACTTCAACATGTCCAAACATTGCTTTCAAGTTATTACGTAATTCCGTTTTTGATCAATCGTCAGCAGACGCAGCATCCATCTTGCCGATAGCTTTCTAATCTGTGTCTCATCTACAGTCACATAACGCTGCAGAAACCCACTCGTATTGCACTTCAACATGTCCAAACATTGCTTTGAAGTTATTACGTAATTCCGTTTTTGATCAATCGTCAGCAGACGCAGCAGCCATCTTGCCGATAGCTTTCTGATCTGTGTCTCATCTACAGTCACATAACGCTGCAGAAACCCACTCGTATTGCACTTCAACGTGTCCAAACAGTGCTTTGAAGTTATCACGCGATTCCGTTTTTGATCAATCATCAGCAGACGCAGCATCCATCTTGCCGATAGCTTTCTAATCTGTGTCTCATCTACAGTCACATAACGCTGCAGAAACCCACTCGTATTGCACTTCAACATGTCCAAACATTGCTTTGAAGTTATCACGCGATTCCGTTTTTTGATCAATCATCAGCAGACGCAGCATCCATCTTGCCGATAGCTTTCTGTTCTGTGTCTCGTCTACAGTCACATAACGCTGCAGAAACCCACTCGTATTGCACTTCAACATGTCCAAACATTGCTTTGAAGTTATCACGCGATTCCGTTTTTGATCAATCATCAGCAGACGCAGCATCCATCTTGCCGATAGCTTTCTAATCTGTGTCTCATCTACAGTTACATAACGCTGCAGAAACCCACTCGTATTGCACTTCAACATGTCCAAACATTGCTTTGAAGTTATCACGCGATTCCGTTTTTGATCAATCATCAGCAGACGCAGCATCCATCTTGCCGATAGCTTTCTGTTCTGTGTCTCGTCTACAGTCACATAACGCTGCAGAAACCCACTCGTATTGCACTTCAACATGTCCAAACATTGCTTTGAAGTTATCACGCGATTCCGTTTTTGATCAATCATCAGCAGACGCAGCATCCATCTTGCCGATAGCTTTCTAATCTGTGTCTCATCTACAGTTACATAACGCTGCAGAAACCCACTCGTATTGCACTTCAACATGTCCAAACATTGCTTTGAAGTTATCACGCGATTCCGTTTTTGATCAATCATCAGCAGACGCAGCATCCATCTTGCCGATAGCTTTCTAATCTGTCTCATCTACAGTCACATAACGCTGCAGAAACTCACTCGTATTGCACTTCAACATGTCCAAACATTGCTTTGAAGTTATTACGTAATTCCGTTTTTGATCAATCGTCAGCAGACGCAGCAGCCATCTTGCCGAAAGCTTTCTGATCTGTGTCTCATCTACAGTCACATAAGGCTGCAGAAACTCACTCGTATTGCACTTCAACATGTCCAAACGTTGCTTTGAAGTTATTACGTAATTCCGTTTTTGATCAATCGTCAGCAGACGCAGCATCCACCTCGCCAATAGCTTTCTGATATTCAATTTTTCGTGGAGAATGTTTTGCACACGTTCAGTTGAGATGTTTACTATCTTATTTTTTTTTTTTTTTACAATAAGACGACCTGGCCGCTCCTCATCAAAGACGGATGTTGGAACACGCTTAAATTAATAAACTGCATCCAACTTCTCTTTGATTTTCGCATACGTTTTCCAATTCAAAAACAAATCGAATCATTGACCGGTATTACTCTTTTTCAATGATTCCACAAATGCATAAACTTGGTCACTTTCAACAGCTCTCGAAACAACACTAACGCCGACTAAAGAATGGTTAGTACTCACAGTCGGTAATGCAGATTTCGACACAAAACGCCATCTGTCTCCAAGCACGGGCACTTCTCATACCATCCTCGTACGTATGTATATATACCGGGTGTCTTAGATTCAATGTTAAAGGCGATATCTTCCTTATATGTAGAGATATAAGATCGAACAGGGTATCGTCAAAAATGGTTTACAGATTTCCGAAGGATACTTTTTTTACACTTCCAATAAGTCATTTAGTTTTAACACAAAGTTCTATTGAGAAATCAGGCGACCGCTTTCGTGTTAAAAAACACATCATCAGGCCAGCTACAAGGATATCCAATAAAACAAAAATTACAATAATGCACAAAAAAATTATATTCGGTGAATTTGACAACAATTACTACGAAGTGGAACATAATTAACACTGCCCTTGCACAGTCGGAAGTATTTGAACTTTGCGCTAACAAGACCGATTTAAATGAAACTTTGTGGCTTTGCAGACCGATTTAATGTAAGAACAACGGGAACTATCTTAGCTGCCCATTCGTCCACTGGCGGGGGAATTTTTCTAAAAACGCTAGCTTTTGTCGTTCATAAGTTAGTATGGGAGGGGATACATTAGAACCTCACTAAGTATCGTCCCATTAGGACCATAGCCAAATGCAGCAACACTCAAACACGAATTACAAGGGAAACTATAGAAATAGAAAAACGACCATCGAGCATGAATAAGCGGAACAATACCCAACGCCTCTCCACAACATGGAAACCTGTCTTGTTCGAACACCGCATCATTAAACCCGATTCGATGAACTGAAAGTCGATCTCATACCCTGCCTGACCAATCACGCGAAGCCGAACGAAAGAGCAGAATCTCCCCTCTTCTGAACCGGAGCTAGAAATACAAGCGTCCGCACAGTTATAGTAGTACACTTCTGTCACGACTTGCTCCAGAAGAAGATGAAAGAGACTTTATTGAAACATCGAGCTACTTTAGGTTCTTCTACGCGGATTAACACCCGGAAAAATTATATTTCATATATATATGGTATGGGCAAAAATACTGCCTTTCCTGAAGAATCTACATGAAATCATAAAAAATAAAAGAAACTGTGCCGATTGCCGCGACACTGTATTCAAGAAAGTTTATTCAGCCTAATGCGTCTTTGCTCCGAATTGCAAAAAGCTTTTTTAAACCTAATTCATTATGTAAAATATGAACTACTCGTACCCACGGCTTCCTCAATTTCACGCACTTTTATTCGGCGATCTGCCAAAGCCATGTCATGGATTTTATCCACAATTTGTGGCGTGAGAGCCGTATTCGGACGTCCTTGACGTGGTTCATCTCCTGTATGCGTGCGACCACGCTTGAATTCCGAAACCCAAAAACTCGGGGTGGAAAATGAGGGTGATGAATCCCTAAGAACAACATCTAACCTTGATTTGATTTCCGTTGTGGTTTTCCCTTCCAAATGGAAAAATTTGACGACCACTCGAACTTCGTTTTTGTCCATAATTGAAAACACAAAAAGGTACTTGACTTCAATGCTTGCCAAAACCAGACTATTTGACAGATCGATTTGACATTTGCAATCAATTGATATGAAAGGGTTGCCAACACAACGACATAAGGTATTTGGAAAAAGGCAACTCCCCAGCAGCGATTCCGGAAACTTGTCAATCTACCCTAGTAAAAATAGGCTAGAGCTGCGAGTAATACGAAGCGAGATATCTACATTTATTTGAGATTCTTTCTTGTTTTCCCTCTACTGTCAATAGCATTAAATATGTATATGATGAAGGTAGCTACGAAATGTTCAATAAGTGTTTTCCTGTTTGTGACAATAGAGACTGCGATTTCAGTAGCGCTGAATATATTACGCTCGAATGTATGTATGTGTAAAATATGAATAATACTTTCTGCAGTGATTGGACTGTTGCCAAATTAAAACCGTAAATATAGTGTAGTCTTAAATGATTTAAAAACAGAATATCAACTGTACTATTATTAACCCTGATAACTGAACGAAATGTGCTTCGTACACATTTCACGGTAATTGACTTATTATTTCAGACTAATAACAATTCAAAGGTAGAAATAGATTCATGTCGGTTTGTGAAGAAATCCTAAGTGACTTCGAAACATTTCTGTGTTGACTTGCCTTCGAAACGCAGCGTCTATTTATAAAAATATAATAGTTACACAAAATTATCACATTCTGTCGCCGTGAAAAATTACTTCTAGAACTATAGTGTATATAACTTTCTAATAAATACGTACGAACACCACTAACATTGCTTCGCATCATAAAACTTGCAACAGTAAAAAAGAAAAAGCAAAACAAAATAATAAATATCATATTCATAACAATATATGTTTCATCTTGGAAATTTAGGTTATTTAGAGTCTAACGGTACAAAATACCCTAAGGTCGCAATATAAATTGAAATTTACGAAAGAAAATGTCGATTTAACATTTATACTTAATATTGTATATTTCTCTTATTATGCGTAGTTTCCTATTTTGAAGCACTATGTATACACTCCGCGCAACATGCACGCAGAGAAACGTTTACTAGTATCAAAGCTGTCCGCATTACTAGATACTGGTCGTAGTACATACACTACCGCTCATAAGTATTTGAGCACCTCAAATTTCAAGATAACCTTTTTTACTTTGAATGATCGCATAGTCGAGGCATCCTTGCAATTAATTTTAACCATGTTTTCGAAGTTATTCGAACCCATGCTGCCTGTAGTTTGTTCCACATGTCATCAGTTGGAGCAGTTTTTCTTACTTCCCGATCGAGTTCTTCCCACAATAACTTGATGGGATTCAAGACCGAACTTTGGGGTGGTCATTTCATGATGGTTAGTGTTCCTTCCTCTTCCAACTGTTCTAAATATTACTTGCATAATTTTGAAGTGTGTTTTGGATCATTGTCTTGTTGGAATACAAAATTTTCCTCTAAGATGCGTTTGTGTTGCTCTTTTCTCATTATGCCTTGAATTTTTACGAGATCACCTGCGGATGTACCAGTAAAATAACCCCAAATCATTACCGAATCACCGCCGTGTTTGACAGTAGAGGCTGTGCCTTGCTCTAGTGCATTTTCACCTACAGATCTTCTTACAAACACTCGTATTTGAATTCGCCGGTCCACAATACCTCGCTCAAATCTTCTACCATCCAATTTCGATATTCACGTACTCATTGTAACTTCTTTTCCTTATTAATTTGGCGAAGCAAGGGCTTTCGCATCGCAATTCGTTCGTGAAGGCCGGCTTTTTGCAGACGGTGTTTAATCGTGGACACGCTAATCAGCTTCGGAGGTACAGTGTTGATTTCTGGAGCTGTTTTTCTTCTATTTCGCTTGCTGGACACCACGATTGCAATATCTTGAGATGATGTTGGTCTACCACTTCTTACTTTATTTAGAGAACTGCCACTTTCACTGTATTTTTTGATATTATAATCAACAGTAGATGGATTTAAATATAATTTTCTAACAATTTGACGATTGCTTATGCCTACGTTATGTTGTCCTACTATCAGAGCAACGTTTCAACACTAATTTCTTTCCTTTTCGGCATGTATCAAAATTTTAAACGACATTATGAACACTATTCGTTGATGTCCTAGTAACATGGAACGATAACTGACCGTAATTTAAAAATATTACTTCGAACGGCTTTATCATAGCTTCATGATTCATAGTAAAATTACCAACTGTTACTTTTTTCCTGGAATTTCAAGAAATACGCTCTTGGTTGTCGCTACTACATGCCCTTTCGTCAGCCAATGTATAACACTAGGTAATATTACGCAATAATGCGTATTATTTGCCATATCATATCATTACAGCACTAAGCAAAAAAAATTTCCTTCTAGTAAAAACACTATATATAATTTTCGCAGAGCTAATTTTGTAGGATTATATAATGATATGACAAATGTTGATTGGTCATTCTTAGATATGTATAATAATGCTAATCTAGCTGTAAATGATTTTTACTCAGTAATTTATTCTATTGTTGATAAACACGTCCCTAAAGTTTCGATATCGCCTCGGAAATTTCCAATTTGGTTTGATAGAAAAACTTATTCGAACAGTAAAACTAAAATGGTATTACTTTCGTAAATGGAAACAGTATCGCACAGATAGATATCGCCAAGAGTTCGTTAGGTTGCGTAAAGTCACTAAAATTAAATCTCAAGATGCATATAGGCAGTTTATGTTAAGTACTGAATCTAATATTGTGGCGGATCCGAAACAGTTTTGGCAGTATGTTCACTACAGAAGTGGCAATACCAGAATTCCAGCTACAATGAAGTATGGCCCAGAGACATTGGATAAACCTCAAGACGTTGTTGAGGCTTTTGCAGATGTGTTCGCGCGCGTATACCAGGCATCAGATATACCCAGCTCCCAATTCATGGAGAACGTTCCCCTTACTTTCAGCATTCCTGAAATCTTAGCTGAGGAAGTTTTGTCCGCAATGAAGGATATAAGAGCCGATACTACTGCCGGACATGATGGACTTCTGAATTTTTTTATTCGAGACTGTGCAACTGTCTTGTTTACACCATTAACTTTCATATTTAACTTGAGTTGTAAAACCTCTACCTTTCCTGAGTTCTGGAAATTAAGTAAGGTAA
Source organism: Dynastes maya (assembly GCA_029619315.2). Classification (NCBI taxonomy): domain Eukaryota; kingdom Metazoa; phylum Arthropoda; class Insecta; order Coleoptera; family Scarabaeidae; genus Dynastes; species Dynastes maya. Next base: position 4,756,830 of record JAROYE020000012.1, read on the forward strand.
CCCCTGTTTTCAAACATGGTGACAAAAGTGACGTATCAAATTATCGTCCCATTAGTATTCTTTCCACCTGCTCGAAAATGTTTGAACATTTGCTGTATTCAAAGCTATACAACGTTGTAAAATCTTATATATCTCCATATCAACACGGCTTTATTTCTGGTAGGTCAACTGTGACAAATCTGGTAGAAATTACTCAGCAAGTCGATGTTATTTACACAGATTTTGCCAAGGCATTCGACACTATTGACCACTGCATACTTGCCTCCAAAATTTCTTCATTTGGTTTTACATCTGAAATTACAAATTTCATTGCTTCCTATTTGGAAAATAGATCCGCATACGTCTGCTATAACGGCTTTACCTCTAATGTATACACTGCTTCTTCGGGAATTCCACAGGGTTCCAATTTGGGTCCCCTTTTATTTAATGTATATATTAACGATCTCCTATCCTGTCTTGATTGTGGTGTTCTCGCATACGCAGATGACTTAAAACTATTTTCTGAGATATCGTCTACCGCTGACTCAGTAAAATTACAAACAAACCTGAACAGAATCCATTCTTGGTGTATTAATAATAAAGTTCGTCTCAATGTTAGTAAATGTGCTGTTGTTACATACTTCAAAACCAAAAATCCTATGCTTTTTGGCTACACGGTGGACAACGTCGCCATATCAAGATCAACGCAGTTTAAAGACTTGGGCGTTCTATTTGATTCACAACTTCAATTTTCTGAGCACATAATTACTATTTGCAATTCTGCCTCTCGATCGCTAGGTTTTCTTATAAGAACATGTCGAGGATTTTTGAATCCTCAAACTCTTAAAACCTTGTTTTTTAGCCTGGTGGTCCCTAGATTGGAATATGCTTCTGTTGTTTGGTACCCAATATACCTTTACCAACAACTTGCAATTGAGTGGACACAAAAGAGGTTCCTAAAACACTTAACCTTTAAAATCACTGGTACGTATCCACCACGCGGAACAGATTATGACAGCCTATTGGAACAACATAATATGCAAACTATAACTACTCGTCGGGAGATAGCCAGCGCTAAATTTCTGGCTAAAATATATTACTAATAAAATTGATGCCCCGAACATACTTGCAGCAGTTGGGTTTCTTGTACCTCAGTACAAAACTAGACAAACGGAAACGTTCTTTGTTCCCACAGCGAAGACTAATATTTTACTTAAAGCCCCAATAACGCACATGTCGAAGAATGCTAATAAACTTTATGGTGATCTTTTTTCTTAATTAAGTACTGGAACTCTGTGGCACTGAATTGGTTCAGTATCTTTTTTTCTTAATCAATGTTCTTATTTTTTTTTTGCTATTAGAGTTGTTTGTTTTATAATAACTGGCGTTTGTATATGTGTACCCTGTATATTATGTCCAGAAGTGCTGTGCACCTTTTTCTTTTTTTTCTTTATTATTATTATCCTGTAATTAGACTTTGTTTTCTGTTGGATAATAAAGACCATTATTATTATTATTATTATTACAGATTTGCATTACAATTTTAATGAATTAATTGCGTTCGAATTTACCGAAGGCTTGCAATAAATCTGTTGGTTGTATTCATGTAGCGCGGAGTGTATTTTAACGGAAGTAGGATCGGTAATGTGATCAGGTGTGTTATAGGCTATACTTGGATGTTATTTCAATGTAACTAAATTTGGAGGAAATATTGACACTAGCAGTATTTTTGTGTTTATAGAATCAAGTTCAGAACGGTAATGTGTTGACCTTAGTTCTTGGTGGATCGTTAACTTGGAACGATTACATTGACCTCTTGGCGAAAGAATTGGCAAAGGTTAATTACATTATAAGGAAGCTAGCAAAATTTTACGACATAGAGATCCGAAGAATTGTGTGCTGTGCGTGCTTTGATACTGCTCAATGAATGAAATAACTTGACTGGAACGGGCAAACTGAACCCTTAGGACATTTTAGTTAAAAAATCCTGTCCGTACGTAAGAGTAGAGTGATAAATTTAATTTATAAACCGAAGAAATGCTTTTGCGGTACCCATTTGATAGACCTAATGGCGTGCTTTTTTGTGTAAACAATGTATCCTGTATCCGAAAATGTAAAAAAGGAAGCAACGATGAGATTAAAGTAAATGTCGAGTGATCTGAGAAAAATGTAGAAAAGATGAATAGGACTGGACTTGAAGAAAGGACTACGTTACGTAGTGAGAAACGAAGGTGAATCGCGAACTTCCACCGACGCTAACATGAAGAGATGGAGAATCTTGTACGATTGGTTTATAAATGGCTTTGAGGAGGGTGACCTCAGAGACTAAGGGATTAAGAAGTGACAGGTTAATAAATACGCACAAAGATGAAACATGCAATTTTTACGGCGATTGGAATCCGTTAGAAGAAGAACTTTGTGTTAAGGTATTAGACGAGAAAAGCTTTCAAATGATAGTAGTAGATATTAGTAAACAATACAATTACGCCAGAAGGAAATTCATTTTGTTAAATATTAATAAAATGTTATAAGAGATTGACCAATTCGTAAAACTGCGTATTTCCGATATTAAAAAGAAATAAACTTTGAAAAATGACTACAAAGCAACACCAACATATACATACATAGATCCTTTAACTTTTTTTGTTTAAGTGTATGAAAATAATTCCTTTTAATTCCAAAATTTATAAAGGTTACTCTTTCATTTATAAAATATCGGAAATTCTTGCTGATGTAAATTAATAGCAGAATTTAAATAGGTTATTGATGGAGTGATTGCTGAAAGAATATTAATTCAGAAAAATAACTAATTAGCAAAGAATTACGTCTTCAAAGGTGAAAATTGTTTAGCTGAGAGATCTTTTCTAAAAATAAAGACGGGAACGTTATTGAAATTTATGAGCATTTCTCCCGCGCTATATAAATTAAACGCTGAATGAATGTTCCTACTCAAGAGATCTTAATAACTCTAAAAGGTGTTCCTAAATTAAAGGATAATGATAAATAACGTAACTTAGAAGGAAACATTCCCAACTTGGACTCACCGATTTTAACGCTTGGACCTTATAGTGATATATAAAAAATATTTATATCATGGTATCCATCCAAAAAGGGACTATCCCCAGAGTTCTCCTACATAGTCATAAATAACCTGGGCAAATATGCGGTAACAGCCAGAGGCGTGGCGAGCGCATAAAAGTTTACACATAAAATAGAAGGTAAGAAATAAATTATAAAACGTGCTGAAACACTTACCGTTTTAAAAGTCTTCCATGAAATCACAAATCGGGTAACATCTGTTAAATATTTGAATCATTAGATATGTTTCCACAGCTGTTTCACTCAAGTGAGTACGACGTTCGGAATAAATGTCTTTTAATACCGACAACGACCGTTCGACATCTAGCGATGTTATATTTGCATATTCAAAATAATCTTTGAAACAACTAAATGCATCTTCACACGCACCTTCACAAATTTGTCTTAATATAAGAAAATCGAAGTCTTGTTGTGAATAGTTTGTAAATCTCTTTTAACCTGACTATCTTGAAATATTTCTTAGCTTTTCTTGATTGCTGCAGCTTCTGTCGGATTGAATTTTAAAACAATCTTCTTTACTTGATCAAAATATTTGTTGTAATAAAACGCAGCCTGCAACCATGTTCCCCAACGTGTAACAATCGGCTGTGGTGGTTCAGGTAACACATAAATCTGGTCTCGTATGCAACTTTTTGCAGAAGAATGCTGTTTGCTTTCGATGTGACGTTGACAATGGCTTTTGGACCAACACATTAAAGGGATTTTACAAACTAGACATTGCATTTTAGCGCCATCAAAAATTAAGTCCGGCATGTCCACTATAAAGTTTTTAACTGTGTCTGCCATTGGTTGTTTTCGCGACGTACCTAACTGCGACATTTTTAAAGCAAACATAAGCGTACAATTACGAAATAAGTTACGACAGCCTACATATACACAGAACTACTCGCATACAGCATCGATTTAGTGCTAACGCTGTGAACGCGTGAAATAAATAATCGCCGACTCCGCACCACATATCTACTACACTGACTGTTACCGCTGTTTGCTCAGACTAGTAATTAGTCAACTATTAACACAGTAACCAAAAAACATAGACTTCGTCCGTGCAAAGTAAAAATACATTACATACTCATTATTTTGATAATAGTCCGCTAATTATCCAAATGAAGTGAACAGACGAAAACTTGTTATTATACCAGTAAAATAACAAGATGGTCTCTGTATTGTTGTCAAAAGCATTAGAAGCTTTATACAAATACGAAGCAGTCAAAGTGCTTTCTATCTTGTAATGAATAATTTAACTTCTTTTCTCTTTTTGGCTACGCGTATCGTTGCATAATGGTCGGTTTCATGGGGGATATTTCTCAGTGGAATCTCTCTAGCAAGAAGAGAAGCGGGTTTTATAATCAATTTAAACTTCAGAGCCATATATTCCGAAATAAAACTGGAATTTACGTATTACATACTCGGATAGGTACAGAAAAAGAAGACGAAATGACAAGATACATTAACTAGTATCTTGTCATTGTTGTATCTTGACCTACTCATATTTAATCAAAAATAAATGAATCAGCAGTGACTTGTTAAAAGGTTGCAATTTGAATGTAGCGCTAGAAAGATCTTTACTTATCGTACTAATGTGCCAGGTCCCTTAGAACGATACGTAATAATCGACCAAGGATACGGGTTCGCCCAAAAATTAAATATTCCCATTACTCATCCTAACCAGTCAGCCGCAAAATCCAAAATAATGGATCCTGAACGATAATCTCAAGAAGAGTAATAATATATCGCATGTATGGCAGAAGTACGCGGAACATGCATTATGGAAAATGTCGCCTATAAAGAAACTGGAAAAAGTACACTACCACTCATAAAAGTTTGAACGCAACATCGTTTAAAAACCTAAACGTATTAGTAAAAGGTGAACACTCCAAAACCGCGTAATAGAAATTGGCAAGACATAAATGATGGGTGTGACATTGAACCTAGTTTGCGAAGATTGCATCGTATTAGAGTCGAAAAAATATACAACAAAGAGAGAAATGTTGGAACTATAGTACTGAAATGAAACGACAAAAATGTATAGGGAAAATACTTATTAGGCAACACATAAATCACTCGCGAGATTTACGAATTTCAAATTCGTGTTAAACGGTTTTTTCTAAAGGGCTAATGTGTGAGTGATTTACGAATCTGCGGTTGAAGTAGGAGTTAGGTACAATATTATTACAAACACACGAATAGTAAATTCAGGAACATAAAATCCAGGCTTTAATGCCTACCTACAATGTAATCACGATGATATACTTTAGCGAAGAACGACCGACGCGCGGTAAGGTCAGCGTGCCGTAGACCCACCCTTCGAATTACAGTTTAGGCGGCCGTCAACTTTTCTACGGCCTGTTGTGTGCGCTCTGGACATATCCAGCATATTCATACTATTCCCGAGACTCAACGCTAACATTCAATATTAAATGTTACTCACAATAAGATTACGATATGAATGTCATTGTAAACGAATATTACTCGAAAGTTTGATGTTGTGCGATGTCAGCCCTTGGGTAACTGAAGAATTGCATCATCTCGCATTATATATTGTACAGGGTGAGTCAATTGTTTGGCAAAATCCACTTATTCTCAAAATACACACAAAATGTTGAGAATTATTTAAGCAGCTGCGGATAAATTGAGAAAAGAAAGTGTTATTTGTTAGCGTAGTCGAAATAAAAAGAATAGACACGAATAGTTTCGTGTATATAATAGTAATTTTGGTATAATTCGGTACGCGCCTTAAAAGATCTGTTGGAAAGTGCCTCAAAGAAAAGCATGCAGAGAAAATAGAATCGAAATATCGATATTTTCACACAACCCTCGTGTGAACAGCTGCAAATATACTGCCGTGAAATAAATTTTATCCGACTTGGCAGGGCGTCTCTCTCGGCATAAACGGCGTCCGCGTGAAAGAAGAGATCGCACATCATCGAGTGCAAGAGCATTTCTCCCTAAAAAAATTGTCGCTTTCTTGAGTACATACTTTCTCCATAAAATCTGATACGAATTTGTTATCGAACATTATTTTAGCAGTACGTTCCTTAATAAAATTTTTATCACCGCTCATCCCGGCAGAATGATTATGTAAAAATCGAAGCGGATGACAGATACATTGTAATGTTACAAGGATGGTATGATAAATACCCCAGTTGAATCAAGTTGAATCGAAGTATCATGAACTTTCGCCGTAGTGAAAAAATGTGTTTATATTTTGCGTCATCTACAGTATTTGCAGTGACTCCACTAACGACAATGCTCTATTTTTTTAATTGTTTTTTAGCCTTGTTCACATTATAGATTTTAAATTAATAATTATATATTTATAACGAATAACACGTAACACAAAACACAACGCACGCTCTCGTCTCCTAAACTAAACGAAAAATAAATAAGCGGGCGCTGACAAAGCGAGAATCGATTTTTGTACATAGCCCGCTACTCCGGTGAAACGCCTATGTATCTCAGAGATGATTATCTGGCTCCACTTAATAAGCACATCTCCTTTCATTTATTTTAACAAATATAGGTTGTCCGATTTGAAAATTTTATCGATGACGTCATAATTCTATTAAATATGACAATCATAAAATACCAACGAACTTATTTTTGTTTTTGTTTTCGAAGGACAGACTTATAGAAATAAGAATTTTATGTTACTCCCGGGACTTCATTGAATCTCGCTTTTCAAGTCGTAAATGCTTTAAAAGTCGAACAAAATGAGACAACCTGATGTACATATGTATATGTACATATACATATGTATGTGATCCCTACTAATGTGTGTGTATTTTTTTTGAGAGACCATTGCACCTGTTGGATTTCATGAACAATTCGGATAACGTAATTAATTCCAACAACAGCCACAGTGAGAAACCGTTCATCATTCTCGGCATTGTCAGTCAGCTAGTCGCCCACGGTTATATCGAATTTATGGTATTCCTACGTACGTATAGACAGCAACGTATTGGGGAATTTCATTATTACCACGTACATATGAGATCTTTATTAATATTAATTTTTGTTTTTAGGGGGAAAGATTGCACCTGTTGTATAATCGATCGAACACACTTTTTTCATTTTGACCACTTTGGTAGCATAGCCGTATGATCTGTACGTTGGAAGAACTCAATTCTTGTTTTTGGAAAGGGTCACTCGACTTTATTAGCTCTGATTCAGTTTTGTATTGAAATTTTAAAAAACATAGTGGCTAGAAAGTCACCAATCACTTGACACATATTTTCCAATTGAAGTTCACAACTATCTTATAAGTTAAACTCGAATTCATTTCACATTCGTTCCTTGTGGCAACATCTTGCACCGGCTCTCAATCTGACTTCCACCTGTTCAGTCTCACCGTTCTATCTCAATTTCTCCGGCACGGTATTCGGTCTACTTTCGAAAGGGGTCTATTTCTTTCGTATGTTTTGTAGGATAGTATTGACTTATCTTTCGCATTAACTTCGTAAATTAATTAATTGCCATGCTTTTCCGATAAAATACTCTAATTAAAATCATTAAAATACTTGAATATGTTCATACGTTTTAAAATCCATTTTGATTGTATGCAATTTATTCGTTTTTTTTAATATAATTTCCTAAATGCTTGATGAATGGATTTTACACACGGAGAAACGTTTACTTGTATCAAAGATACCTGCCTCAATTCTAGGCAATTACTGTTTCAATTATCCACAATACAATAACTGTTTTAAATCAAAGGAAATGTTTTCGTAATTTTTTTTCTCCGCTTGGGAGAAGTGCATACTTGTATTTCTTTGGTTAAAACATTCGTTAACTTGATTCAAGAAAATCTTGCAGAAAATTTGAAAAAAGCCATTCTTAGTATAAGTAAATGGCCGTTATAATACAAAACAATATTTTATTAAGGATAGTAAATAGTTTTCTTAATTCAAGAAAGCGTTTAGGTACTGTTCACAAATTCATAGTTTTATTTTCTTAAAATAAAACCTTTATTTACTTATAATTCTTGAAATGCATATTATTTATATGCACTTTATTAATTGCACTTACCTTGTTTAAAACAGTACGACATATCCGTAAATAATGCAGTAAATTATTCACATTGTTTGTGATTTTAAAAAGGCTAAGGTAGAGGTTATCTACAGAATAATATTCAAACAAAAGTGATAATACAATAACCAAGATATTGGTATTGATGGAGTCACTACCGGCAAAAACAATATGAGAAGAGAAAGGCATTAGAACTGCTTGCTCCTGGTGACGTTGCTCTTATGCTCAATTTATGCCACTAATCTTCAAAAACAGCAACTGAAATATTTCCTGACGCCACCTAGTTCCAGCAGTTATAGTTATGCCGTCCTAGATAGTAGCGATGCAATTGGAATACAGATAGCGTACTTACCCACACAATAATATAACCTTCAACGTACAACATTTCATAAACATTTTCAAAAGATACCGGTTAATGTAATATCTTTTTCTTTCTATTACTTTTTACCACGTGGACTAATTTAACTATAGTTTTTTTTTTAATATGTAATAAATAATACAAAAAGGGATGAATAAACTTAAATATTAAGTATTAAACTACATAAAAATAATCCCTATTTAGTTGCATTATTACAGAAATAATTTAATTATACTGTAGCAATTTTTTTTTCATTAGTTAATTATTGTTTTTCCATTATTGTAATTTTTTTTTTATTGGATATCTTTATAGCTAGCCTGATGATGTATTTTTTAAACACGAAACTGCTCGCCTAATTTCTCAATAGAACTTTGTGAGATCTAGACCATTATTTCATTCTTACTTTTAACATAAATATTTTCTTAACTTGGAATTAAATGAGTTACTTGGAAGAAATATTTTCTTGAATATTTTTGCAAGAAAATCCATTTTCTTGGTGCAAGAAACCATTTCTCTGCATGTAGACGTACACTAATATCAAGCGAGTATTATAACAGTGTTAACGGCTCCCGATGAGATTGTTCGGAACGTTGTCGGTGTTGTTAAAACTTGTAATGGAATTTTTAAACGTCCTTTGATTAAACTTGGCCTCTTAGTGCCGTACCCAAGGAAGCGTCGATAAAGTTGTCGAGATGTGCCAAATCATGACTAGGGTGTCAAAAAGGCGACACACATACGTACATAACATCTTCAAAGAAAAGCGGAGAAGTGGAACATTTCCAGCGTAAAAAAGAATCGGCAAACATACCGTTAGCGTCAATAAATATACGAAGAATACTAGACTATAAACAATTTTTGGGGAATTTTACAGCACATGTAGGAGGCAAATTTGTTACTTCTTTTTTTATGTAAACTTCCTCAAATGGAAAATTTTAACTTATGATGTGAAAATTACAACGCATCAGTTTAAAATTACGCACCACTTCTAAAATTTTGTATTTAAAATGTAATTTTATTAAGTACATTTTTCTGTAGTTTTTACATTTCATAGGGGTTCAACAGTGATATTTCTTTTCTCACTGCATATTACCGAAGTATTTAATATTACATTGGAATAGTTATTTTTTTCACACTGCAAGGTAATCCTCTCTAGGATTTATAACCTTCAATGCAATTTTATAAGTGATTTTTATACTATCGGCGTTATATTGTAGGGTAATTTTACCGAGAAATTTTAACTTTATATCTATTTTTGGACGGGATTTTTACATATTAGGATAATTTTCACTAGAACTTATACCTGGGCTCTTTTGGGATCCCCTGAGTGCCTATAATGCTCTTAGCGAGACTAGTGCCTTATATAAATCAAAAACGTTATTGTGTTAAGACATATTGATTAACCGGAAGTGTAACTTTACTTCGCTGATATTAAAATTTGTTGAAATATTTTAGAGAATTACTCCAAGTATTTGCTTTAGAGTTGGTAAATTGACTACGTTTTGAAAGTGCTACAATTTGTGATCTATACATTTCAGTCACTTCTGTCAAATAAAATATATGTTGATTACTAGAGCGGGCCAAATTGCGCCATCCAACAGAATCGGAATCAGGCGCAACGGCCGCTTATTGTAAATAGCGTATATGTGAGTCACAGCAGATATGTGATATTTCGAAATTAATACACAAGAGTAAAAAAATAAAAGCTGACGCAATAATAATGTTTAGTAATTAGAGCGTATATATATATATATATATATATATATATATATATATATATATATATATATATATATATGTACACGCTGAGGTGTTTTTATTTTCATTATGATTTTTTATTTGATTGAAAACGGTATGCGTTGTAAATGGGATGTAATAAGGAAATAACTGAGAAACTGAACGCTTTTTTTATTCTGTTGTACTTAATAATGTAACTCTAAATAAAGATATAATAAATAAATTCTATCCTTCTTAATAATGCGGATAGGCTTGTTTAAAAAGTTGCACCATCAGATAAGTTTCCACATTTGCCTCGGTGAAGGATGTTCGCCGAGACGAAAAAATGTTCTTATATTTCGAAAACGACCGTTCCACGTCTACCGAAGTAAGACAGGCGTAATTAAAATAATCTTTAGACTTAGTCAAGGAATCTGCAGATGCCCCATCGCACATTTGTCTTAATCTCGTGTAGTCCGGATTCTTTTTTAAAACACTATCGAACTTAGCTAAAACTCGTCCACTTGTTGCATCGTTTATACTGTGTAACAATGTACTAACTTCGTCCACGAGTTGCACTGATTCTACCAACGACAATCCAGAATTTTGCAAATTTTCTATCGCGTCTACTAACCCTTTGTAATTGTTGCTAATATTCTTTAGATGTGTTTCAAACAGAAATATCGAGAAATCCCTTCTGGCTCATCCTAATAGCTCTGGCTTCGGCAGGGACGAATTGCAAAATAACGGATTTGACTTCTTGAAAATGTTCATTATAATAAAAAGCGGCTTTTAACCACGTTCCCCAACGCGTAAGAATGGGCTGTGGTGGTTCTCGAATACCAGGGCATAACCTGTGGAATGCCTAGTCCTCTTAGGACTTTTGAGAAACACTTTTTTTGTGTTTGCTATTAATGCATCCACCTCCGGGTAACACTCTCGAATAGTTTGTGCCACAAGATGTAAAGCATGGACTTTACACGTAACATGTAAAAGTCCTTCACACTTTTCTTTAAGGGAACGGCCTACACTACACATTGTTGCTGCACCATCGCTCATGAACAACAACAGTTGACTGGTTGACACTTGAAATTTTTGTAACGTTTCGAGAACTACGGCCGTAATTGCTTTACTAGTACACTGTTTTAATCTTCTGCTGGCTAATAGAATTGCAAAATTTGGTTTAATAGGATCTAATACGCGCACTATTATATTCAAAATAGAATTTTTTTTGCAATCTGTCGTCTCGTCAAGACATAGCCACAGCTGTTTATCTTTTAATTCGGCTTTAATTCGATTTTCAATGTCCTCACGTATTCGTGGAATATCTCTCCGTAACGCTGTCCGAGATGGTAGTATCCACTCGGTATTGTATGTACCCCAGAATTTTCGAAATGCTTTTTATCAAGTATACGAAGTGGTAGACCACATACCATAAACGTTAAAAGCAATTCTAATTGAAATTGACGTTGTTGTGACACACCATTTCTTTTATTTCTGTGGTGTGCGCTATTTATATGTCTTTCACAATCACGTTTGCTCCAGCACAGTAGTTTCTTTTTGCAAACTTTACAGAAAATTGTACTCCCATTGTAGTGTAAATCCACAAATTCACTAAGAAATTTATTAACTTTCGTAGGTAATGGCCGTTTATTTTTAATAGTTACGTTAGACATAATCACTAAAGCGAGCACACCGACGCTTGTTTCTAGTATGCCACGAAGTGGTGCAAACGTAACATCTGCAGACTCGTCATTTGTTGATGAATAGAGCGCGTCATCCGTAAATGAATAAGCGCGCTGTTAGTTCGTAGCCGTCGATGAATGAACTTTTTTTTGTAGTGGCCCACTGTGAACAACGCCCTATTTATCAACGAACACCCAAACTGCAGGTGTATATTTGCGCGTCTTCACGACGTAATAGACAGTGGTTTTGGTCCTCGTCCTAATAATTATATATTTAAATTACCTATGTTTACATACATATATGCGCCCGGCAGCCTGATTGCGAACCTGGCGCGTGTCGCTCTTGGCCCGCTCTATTGATTACTTTTAATATTTTTCGTTAATGGATTAACTCATTCATTAATTAGGTAAAACGATAGAATTTAACTATATTACTATATAAGGTATCAAACCGAAATATTTCTAAGTATATACAATACCAGGGTAGATTGAAAAATTTCCGGAATGACAATGAAAACAAAATAAATCGGATTCAAGTTATATTTTATTTTTCAATATAATCCCTTCGAAGCTACTACGTTTTTGCCCCGAATTGAGCAAATGCGGCACCCATCTTGCAGAAAGCTTTTCTAAACCCAATTCATTATGTAAAATATGAAGTACTCGTTTATAAGAGATGCTCACGGCTTCCTCAATTTCACGCACTTTTATTCGGCGATCTGCCAAAACCATGTCATGGATTTTATCCACAATTTCTGGCGTGGCAGCCGTTTTTCGGACGTCCTGAACGTGATTCATCACTTGTATGCGTGCAGCTTCGTCTGCATTCCGAAACCCAAAAACTCACGGTGGAAAATGAAGGTGACTAATCGGAAAGAACTGCATCTAACCTTGATTTGATTTCCGTTGCGGTTTTTGTTTCCAAATAAATTTGATGACCGCTAGAACTTCGTTTTTATCCATAATTGAAAACACAAAAAGGTAATTGACTTCAATGCTTGCCAAAACGAGACTATTTGACAGATCGATATGAAAGAGTTGCCAAAACAACGACATAAAGTATTTGGAAGAAAGCAACCCCCTAGCAGCGATTCCGGAAACTTGTCAATCTACCCTTGTACATACACTTTACTTGTGCGTCTTTAAAAATTTAGGATATATGATTTTCTACTTCGATAAATCTTTTGGGAAGCAACTTAAACATTGCTGAAAGACAAAATCCATAGTTAAACAAAGTTGAGGCTATATTCAATTTAGGTACTTACCTTTCATTCTTTATAAATTAATTGTTTTCTTTTTCATTCCGTTAGTTTTGTCCAATGCAAAAACTTAAATTAAATATAATTTAAGACATAATGTTTCTGTAAAAGCTATTATAATGTATTTGTTATGTTACTTCCGCTCTTCAATTGACTTACATTCTTTTCTGGAGAACTCTAAGAATTACGTTCTTGAGCATTAACGAGCTCGTTCGTTAAAGGAACGATTTTGGTTTCCCTAGTAGTAAATAAAATATACATAATTAGAAACTCAATATTCCTGTAAGCAGAATTTGTTATTGATTTGTTATTTCCATTCTTCAATTTAATTTAATGAATAAAAGGAATAACCATGTTTGGAAAATTAAAAGATTACTGATTGAAAAAAGAAAACCAATAAAAAAAGTACCTAAAATAGATATTGGATAAAAGTTCTAATACACAGCAGAAAGAATTCAAGGTTAGGTATGAACATACTTATCTACATTTAATAAGAACTTATATGCCAACACGTTCAAATACCTTTACCACTATTAACTAGCAAAAAGGAAATACAGTCATAATGTCGAATCTTTTGTTTTTTATCTAATATACGAGGTAGGCGCCATAAATTCTCGGCCTGATATAGAAAAAATAAACTTGGTAAAATATAATCTCCCCTAACTTGAATACATTTATTATAACGATCAATTAATAGTTCTATACCCTTGTAAAAATAATCTAAAGTTTTTAAATCACCATAAATGCCATCTATACGTTGTTTAATGTGGTTAGGCGTATGTCTTTGTTTTGTTAACAAAAAGACCGTCAATGTCAATTTTCGATAGCTGAGACATTTTCATACACTAGTCACGTTGACTGGCTGGTTGCTAAAAACTACTACTCTTCGTGTGTTTGTTAGCACTTCTACATAGCAGCCGAGCCCCTTTATGGAAGTAAAAATCAATTCTATAAAATAAATGTACTTTAACAATGAGGAATTCTAATATTTCGTAGATAAAAACACTAAAGAAGCGAATAAAATATACAAGAATTAGTAATTGAAAAACCATTGAAATGTAAAATAAACTAAAAAATGTGGGTATTTAATTTTGTTGGGGTAAACTTGTACCAAGGACTGTGTTTTGTTTACCTCAAATTTCAGGTAATATTCAACCATTTTTAAGTTATAGCATAATTACAGCTTGCAGAGATAGAAATTCAAATTTTTTTTTTACAGTGTATCTGACGAATATTACATTTTTTCTTGAACCAAACAGAAAATGAGGGAATATTTAAAAAACGCACTCGAAATAGAAAATTCGTCCTGTAAACTCTCACCGCCACACATATATTCTGCACTACATGCTGAATATTTAAGACACTTTACATTTTTCAAGTATTTAAAAGTATTTTATATTACTTTTATCTGGAATTTTTTCAGCGTAGGAGGATTTACGAATAACGGTAGAAAGGGTAGAGGAAAAGTTTGTAAATACCATTGTTTTATTTAGAAATTAAGAGGGACGAAAGCAGGTATTGTCAATATACAAGAGTTCTAAAGACTTTTAAAAATATTTTCAGAAGGGCCGAAAGCTATTATAAAGTTGATGTAATTGACATGCACAGTTTTCGTATAAATGTTTTTTAATTAAAATGTCAACCTCCAGCACTTGAAGCCGCCGAAAACAAGTACGAAATCGTTCCAGTAAAACAGGCGATGCTGAAAATAAACTCCAAGTTTTCCCTTTTTTATTTTACGCATTTTCCTATAAAACCGCATATCAATTAGGTATACATATATATGTATGTATGCCACACGTATAATGTTCTCATACAGATCGATTGGCAAACAATCCCATTTCAAAAAATATATGCAGCAAACATCGTTCTGTTTTTAAAAATAATCTTAACTAAAGTCAGGCACTATAGACCCGATATGTTCCGTTAAAATATTATTGAAGAAACCATTTTTAATGAAAAGCGGAAAATTAGTAATTTGTAATAGCTTGTTTAGTGTCATCTTCTATGAAATTAAGGCATTCCTCAATAACGATAGTTTACAGCTCTGTAGACATGGACGCATTGCAGTAGTAAACATTCGTTTCAATTTTTCTTTAAGTGTGATATTATGTAGGTAATACATTGTAACGGTTTATTATTTGGACCGCACTTAGTTGGGAAAGTACAATAATTTATAATTTAGTATAGGATGCAGGGGATACTTTGGGATGTGGTGTGTAGGTTAATCATCATTTAAATTAGTCTCATTTGCGGGAGATCCCAATATTTTGTTATAATTGCCAGCTCTTTCGGCAGTTTCTCTATACACAATAACAGTAAATGTTACATAAAAACCAAGTACACAGCTTGGGAAAAGTTCGTAACAATAAAAATTTAAAAACAATATATTCAAGTGCTTTATATTACATTCGTTATTGGATGTGGTACTCGTGTGCATGGAGTCCTGATACACTTTAACTGTAACCTACGTAGAGCGCCCTTTATTTACTGATTTAACGATTCGTGAGCATATTTTTTCCTTTCTATGAAGATTTGATGTTATTTCCCGTTCTGCGACGGTTTTTTCGTTCCTTTTTATGTTGGTTATTGTTGCTGTAGAAATTCTAGATATACATATAAGTGAAAGCATCTCAAATAAGCGTGAAGAGATCTCCTTAGCGACGTAGAATTTTATTCGGAGAATTTCAACGAAAGTCGTCATTTTAGATTTCGTGGAAAAATAAGTGATAGTTTAGTTACTGCATGTTACTCATACAGGCTGGATCAATAACGCGAGATAATAGAAAGAAACTTCCTATATAAAAATCGATCGTTATTTACATTTTTTACATGACCTTCCCAGCAGGGCGCAATGATTTGTGGCGGTAACAGGATGGCGCTCAATGTCCAGCTCGCTTGCCAGACTTAAGCCTACTGGACTTCTTTCTACGAATTTAGAGAATTTAGACGATTTGAAACTTAAGATTCGGTGTGCGATTAATTTTATGAATTATGAATGTATTTAATGTTTATTTAACTTTCTGCAAGAATTTTTTTTATTATTTATTATGATCATTTTGTATTAAATATTTCTTGAACGCAATTTTCGTTTACACCGTTGTATTTTAAACTCTTCGTACATCATTCATAAAGTTAAAAAGATGAGGGGTGCAATTAAAGAGAATTGGTTTGAGGGAGGTTTCTGAGAGGGTCGTTTACTAGGGACGGTTTTAAAAAGTATATATTTTAGGACTCTGCAAACCATTTTCAACGACATCCTGTTCGATCGTATATCTCTGCAAATAAGGAAGATATCACTAGTAACATTGAATTTGGGACACCCGGTGTACTACCAGATGAAATCGTTTTGCTACAAGATAATACAAGCACCATATCCTTAATTCACTGTTAATCAAGCAATTAATATGCTAAGTCATTAATATATAATGAATTAGTTACTAAATTTGCTAATTAATGGTATCGAATAAATTAATGTTCACATATAATTGGCCAAAGATTATTTTATCATTTCACAAATATTTGTTTCTGTTGATTGTTAACAGGAACGTTTCGAAATAAAAATGATAAACTGTACTACGTAGTTATTTTTTCGGTGTCATCGAGATTTATGTCAACTTTATATAATTTCAGGCAACGCACGCGAGCCATAAGACACAGTTTTGCAATGATATACGTGTGAGTTTTACTAGAGAGTTATAAAGCCGCGGTATTACTTGCTTGTTAATCATATTCTAAAATATTAAAATAAGAATAGCACAGGGAAATCTATGGAAAAGTATATTTACTGAAATCGGAGTATTTGTGGAGTAAAAGTTAACTGTATACTTTACACTTCAAACAAAAGAATCATTTAAGAACTGTTTCATGTAATTTGATTCCACATAAAACGTATTATTCAAATGTGGACGTAAATATGACATTTAATGGTGTCATTATAATATCATTAACCTCTACCCAATGGTTTTTTTTCTAGCGTCTACATCAGATTCCCCCCGAAATCATTAATCCCATTTGCTTAGATATTTTTTAATATAAACTATATTTCAAGTAGAACGTGTTCGAATACTACGACTTGTTATTTTATTCATACACTTGTGATTAACACTACAATAACGCTATTTAACTATTTTGTCAATAATATTCTAAACTCGATTAAGAATAAATATTAGGACACTAAAACTTTGATGATTGTTCATCGGGAACTAGATATATTGCTTTACTATACTATCAGTAAGGTTCGACAAACGAATGCAACGTCAGAGGCGTATCGCGCAAAAGTAGGTACGTGAGATACAGCATTATTAAAAAATAATATATTCTTACTTTTTACTGAGGTCTTGACGTCTTGGGGCAGTAGTATTTTGTCGCAGTAGACATCAAGACGCTCAATAAAAGGTAAGAATATATTATTTTTGAATAATACTGTATCTCACGTACCTACTTTTGCGCGATACGCCACTGACGTTGCACTCGTTTGTCGAACCTTAACTATCAGTCGCATAATCCACATCTTTCATTTTTTTCATTTCGTTTAACAGTTACGAAGTTATTGGCACAAAACGACGTTTTTCGGGAAACCGGTTTTCCACATAGTCCTAGTAGCCTTACAGACCTGCCAAGTTTCATCGAAATCGGTGATTTCTAAGCGTTATTCACTTACTTTTAGATAAGCATTGACATACATACATCTTAAACGAGATAGGTTCCTAAATCTGTTTAACAACAATGGGCTTTTAATACAATTTGTGTTAAAACGGGATGTGTTCTTTTCGGCGAAATAAAACGTGGCGCGACTTATAAAACCACTTTTATTTCTAACCTTTAAGGCATGCGAGTTCACCACTGACTAGAGCACTGCAGGAAAAAACTGGCCCGCCTAGGGCCCGCGGGCGGGCTCGGGTGGGCCTCGTCTTTTTTCATTGCGGGCCAGGCTGGACCGAGCTTGCGGGCCGAAAATGTTTTTTTAAATACATCCAATGGATATAACGTATACAGTAAATGCTGTTTCGTTTTTATGTTATCGTTTGTATTAACAATTTTAATGTATGCATTGTTGTGTTACGTTTTCTTTTGGTTAAAGAAAATGTAAAAATGTTTAGAAATAGACAGTGCCGATATAATTACTTAAACAGGCTAAAATGATTTAGACGGACCAAACGGGCCTAAATTTTCTAACGGGCGGGCCTTATGCCGAGGTAATGAACGCAACGGGCGGGCCCACTCCATACTGTAACGGGCCACGCCGTGAAAAACAGGCCCATGAAGTGCTCTACCACTGACGACGTCTATAGCGGGTGAGATACATTCTTGACTACATAGTCAAGAATGTTACATTCCGAAAATACAAATGATAAACAACCAAAACCACCTTATTGGTATGAAAATTAATTCCATATTTTTATTTCTTAATATATAACTTCCCTTAAGATATTCAATAAACTTTTATTCTCGTTTCATTATTTATACTTAGTACTTCACAAAGCAAATTGGGATGAGGCCTTATAAATTATGGAAGTAGAGTTTCTCGTGAACAATGTTGTGTCTTCCATTTGTAAAGAACTACCTCATAGTAAGGGAGATGTTGAGTTACGTAAACGGAAATGTAGTCACTTCAATTGGTTTGATTCCGATTATTATATTAGTTTAGTAAGTATTGCGTTTCTGGCAGCGTTATTAATCGGAATTCCATTTATATGATATTCTTCAACTTATTGATTTTACAATTTAGCATTGGGCTACTATAATTTTTCTGCGTATACAACATATTACCAACCGTTAAACCTGTTAAATTCGATCTTGCTCTACTCAAGGTTATTTCTAACACAAAAATCGTTCGATTTGTTCGCTTGAAAACAGAAATATTTCCGTTCTTTTAGATATTAAGTATTTAGTTCACTAGGCGATTCAAAATTTCATTCATTGAAAAGATAAAAAAGTTTAATAACATAATTACAATCTTCATTTAAAAGCATGTTCATGTCACGGAAAAAAGCAGAACAGAGAAATAAAACGTTCTAAATAATTCTCACCTGCGTTATACAAAGTTATCCCATGAATTGGAATGACCATATGAATACGTCTTTGTTCACATTATCACCAGAATTTTATACGTCGCAGCACTCTATGTATTTTAACAAAAAAAAAATTATCTGTATCTTTTCATATTGAATTTACTAAGACTAGGCAAATGTCTCTACCAGATTCTAGAAAAATATACAGTATGTTCCGTTTCCTTGTATCAAAGCTGTTCGCCTTAATTCAAGACAATTACTGTTTCAATTATCTGCAATACAATAATTGTTTTAAATCAAAAGAAATATTTTCTTAGCGTTTCTTTCTCCGCTAGTTTATGCCAGTAATCTTCAAAAACATCTGAAATATTTCCTGGCGCCACCTAATGCCAGTAGTTATAGTCATGCCGTCCTAGATAGTAGCGACGAATCTGGAATACAGGTGCCATGCTTACCCATCCAATGATATAACCTTTAGCGTACAACGTTTTATAAACATTTTCAAATAATACCGGTTAATGTAATATTTTTTTTATTACTATTTAACTATAGTTTTTTTTTAATATACAATATGTAATAATAAAAAAGGGATAAATAAACTTAAATATTAACGCATTAATTATCAAACTACATAAAAACAATCCCTATTTAATTACATTATTTAAAAAAATTTAATTATACTGTAACTTATAGAAAAAACATTTCCATTAGTTCATTCACTTGCTCCTAATTCCAATTATTAACATTATTTCTTTTTTTCCATAATTCTAATTTTACTTTTATTGGATATCCAGGAAACTGGTCGCCTAATTTCTCAGAACTTTGTAAGATCTGTACCATTTTTTCATTCCTACCTTTAATATGGGTATTTCATTAATTTATTAAATGAACTATCCAGTTATGGTGATATTGAAGCATCTCCTTTAAAACATACAATAAGTGAACAACTGTTAACGTCACCGTCAATCCCCTACAATAGACGTCTGACGAGGTCGTGTTCTAAGGACGTACTCGAAATGTTAAGACATATGCATATGTATTTGTAATATTACCCTATGTATAATAAAATATTGAGATGGGTGTTTTTAGTGTTAGTATAATTGACATTCACTTTAAAATTAGATTCTAATTCTAATTTTAATTCTAATGAAACCGTTTCGACAGATTTTATTTCCTCATTGCCATCGCATTAGCCTTTCCAATAGTGAGATAGTAATTCTATTAAAGCGAATAAAGATTTGATTTCATTAGGCGAAACGCTGCCAGTTTCGTATCAATCGAGTAGCATTTTATCCTTCCTTCAGCACCCTATTTGGGCGATCCGCGGCAAGCTGGTATCAAGTCGGTTAAATCCCCTTTAATTAGAGTTGTTAGTCACCAAATCTAAACCTTCGATGAATTATCTGATTACGAGATGTTTCAAACACAGTTAGGAGCAAAACTGAGTTGATATATTCTTTACAAGAAAAAGAAAATCAAAAACGTTTTTCCGTTATTGCTTTTCCGAGCGTGTCCAATATGAAGGAAGTAAGTACGAAAACAAAACGTATGCGTAGTCAATCGATAAACGAAAAAAATCAATTCCAATTACGATGAAATCAGTAGCCTAAAAGTGTATGTACTTATCAAACAATTTCTGTTAAGTCTACACGATATTTGGGCTGAAAGTAAATAGTTTATGATTTACAGTCGAATATTTATCGCATAGACAATGATTAATGTTTCCAAAGTAAGAAACAAGAAGTTAACGATGCTTTAAAAACATTTTGTTTAAACATACAAAGCATTAATTCTTAATTGAATGTAATAGAATCCTACTCAAGTTTAAACTCACAAATTTTCAAAGCTATTTTGACGGGTTGTGATATCTCGCACAATTACATCACGGAAAGTGGATTTAAAGAATGGGGTCTTGTAGAATAAGGAGTCCAAGAAATACGTACACGCAGAGAAATGTTTACTTGTATCTGCCTTAATTCAAGACAATTACTGTTTCAATTATCCACAATACAGTAATTGTTTTAAATTAAAGGATATATTTTCTTAGCGTTCTTTTCTCCACTTAAGAGAAGTATATACTTGTAATGAAATAATTGTATTTTTTTTTTGTTTAAGACATTTTTTAACTTGATTCAAGATTCTTATAATAGTATAAGTAAATTGCCGTTACAACACAAAATAATATCTTCTTAAGGATAGTAAAATATTTTCTGAATTCCGGAAAGCGTTTAGGTATTATTCATAAATCAGTAGTTTCATTTTCTTAAAATAAAGCATTTATTAACTTAGAATTCTTGAAATGCATATTATTTATATCCGTATTTTTAACTGCACTTACCTTGCTTAAAACAGTACGGCATGTGATTATAAAAGGGCTAAGGTAGAGGTTATCTACAGAATAATGTTCAAACAAAAGCGAACATAATGTAGAAGTACACATGAAAAAAGTGCCCAGAAACAATAACCAAGATAATGCCAATAAATAGCTCATGGTATTGATGGAAGCACTTCCGGCAAAAAACAATGTGACAAGAAAAAAGCACGCTTTTTGCTCCTGCCCACATTATTATTCATCTCTCAGTTTATGACACTAATCTTCAAAAACAGCACTGAAATGTTTCCTGACGCCACCTACTCCCAAGAAATACAGTCATAGTTTTGAAATAAAAATATTTTCTTGAATAGAGATTGATTTTTGCAAGCAAATCTATTTTCTTGATGCAAGAAACCATTTCTCTGAGTGTAATTGTAAGAAATACTAGTGCCTTTAATTATAAAGTGGTACCTGCCAGCAAGTCCTCCTTGTCTACTACGTGAGATACTCTCTTACTTTGAGAAATCAAAAAATCCCATTAGAATCCGGTAATATTTTGAAATACAACGTTTGGAAAACGTTGACTGATGTATAGTAGCCGAAGCGATGTGTATTAAATAAAATAACTAATTTAGACCAACGTTTAATGATTATGTTAATGACTTCAAGCATGCAATTTAAATGGTACACAAAGATATGAACGTAGTTACATATGTACATTTGATGTTACCAACTGACTATATTGCACCCTCATTACTAAAACTACAATTATCTCCATGTATAAATTATAATACTTATTTTGTACGTTTTAACAACAACTTACAAGTCTAATTTATGGGGTCTGAATCATAGTTTCTACAATCTTTGTTTCTTTTTCGCTTTTTCCGGTTCCTTGCTTTCCTCTTCCTTCTCTATAGGCGTTTCCTCAACCCTTTCGTCTTCTTCCTCTTCCATAGCTTCCCTAATAATTATATTTCTTATATTCTCCTGTTCAACAACCTCTGTATTTCTGCCTTCTTTCACTGTAACCAATTCTTCCAAACTCTGATTAGTTTTAAGCAGCTAGTCTGTATGCCCACACCATATTTTCATCCAATAATCTAATATTCATTCTTTCGCCTAAAACTTCGCCTATCTTGGCTTTCTTTCACGATCTTATTTTAGGATTTATATAATCACTGGCATACACTATCTCTTCCTCTGAAAATTTCACGATTCTTCCTTTATCTTCTATTTTCTTACCGTTATTCGTTCGGGGTTTAATAGCAAATCTAATCTGGTATTTACTTTCCTGCCAAACATTCTTTTTGCAGGGCTCTCTCTCCTAGTACCCAATGCGAAGTATCTATTGATAATAGTATCTATCGAACTATTTTTTTCGTTCAGCAATGCTTTCCTTACTGCGTATTTAAATGTCTTCATTGCGTTTTCCGACGCGCCGTTCGTCGTAAGGTGATTTGGTGGTCCTGTTTAAAACCTAATACCGTTCTTGGTACAAAATTCTATAAATTCGCTATCTGTTACTATCAGCTCAGTCATTCCAAATGGAGCAAAAACTTCTCTTAGTTTTTCTACACTTAATTTAGTTAGTCATGGTTTTCATCTTAAATACTTCCGGCCATTTAGAATATGCATCTGTAATATTCAAATAATTTTGACCCTGTACTAGTCCCAGAAAATCCAAATGAATTATCTCGAAGACTCTCATAGCTTCCTTCCATTTAGATACGCTGCAATTCCTCACCAACTTCTCAATATTTGCGTCTAGTCCAAGCCAAAAGAAGCGAGCAAAAGGTGCCGAGTATAGTTCTGCCAGTAGTTCTTGTCGATAAATGGTATTATTAATCTGTACCCCTACATTATCGTGTCTCCTTCTATGTATAATTCATCCTCTCTTATGTAATACGGTTTTAATTCATCTGTAGCCTCCTTTCTGCTTTCTGGCTATCCATGTTGTATATGTAGCATTACTTTATTTAAAGGAATATCTCTTCTTGTCGCTGTTTTTACCTTATAAAAATCAACTGGCGCCAATTCTACTATGAAATGTATATATTCCGCTTCAATTTCTTGACTGTCCGCGTCTTGAGGTGGAGAAAATACTATAAAGCAGAGTGATCAATACGGATGTGTTCTCTGCGTGTATCCTTTTTTCGTATAAACTTTAGAATGGGGTATAAGCCGAAACGTTAAGTATTTGACAAACGCGTTATAGTTAATTTATGGTTACTTCCTGTTAACTAGGAAACAGCTAAAATTTACCTGTTTCAAAATGTGGCGAGTATAATATTTCAAACAATAGATCAATATCTATGTTATTTGCTGCGGCTAAGGTGTTCGAGACCATTATTAGTAGGCGTGCATATTGTCATGTTAAACATGGGTTGTTGCCAGTCCGATCAGCTAACACAAATTTGTTAATCTTTAGTCAAAGGCCGCCGGATGCCATTGGGCATAATTTGCGGGAAGTTGTTATCTACGCTAATTTCGCAAAAGCATTTGACACGCCGTATCATACTACTCTATTTAGGTTGCCTCCATTGAATATACGCCTACATCAAAGTACTTTTATTTTTATCTTTTGCAAATCAAAAAAAATGTAAAGATCACGTAATTGAAGCTATTTCAAAATTGCAATGAATTCATGAACTAAACTTTGATCATAAGATTGAGATACGTATATAACGTATCAATACAAAATGAAACAATTGATTGCTTTTCAAAATACTTAGATGTAAATCTGTGGAGATTGTGCAATACCGTTACCACCGGGAGGACAAGGCCTCAGCGCTCCTCGAAGACGTCACGCTCTGTAGGTGATGTATCGCCATGCACGATATTAGCCTAAGCAGTAAAGGACTCGTTTTTTTGCATTTCTTTTTTAAGTTTTGAAGGGCTTCCGGTTTAAAGAGGATGCCAGTCGTCAACTGAGCCCTTCTTCGCGTCCCATTCGATTTTATCTGGGAAAAACGAAGTTTCAAAACAAAAACCAAACACGTAACCGGGCACCGTTTTCGAGAAAGATCGACTAATTATTATTATTTTTTGAAAAATTTTAAATCCAATTAAAAAATTTAAACGGTTGACTGAAAAATTTTAAATCGATAAAGATTACTCGTCATTGTTTAGAATTCTCTGTCGCGCGCAGCAAGCCGTGACGTGATGGAGAAATAACCCAGCTATCATCTATCAAAGTTTGTCATAGAGATCGTAGAACACCTATATTATTTAGGAAAAACAAAACTGATCATTAGAGCGGGCCAAGAGCGCCACGCGCCAGGTTCGCAATCAGGCTGCCGGGCGCATATATGTATGTAAACATAGGTAATTTAAATATGTAATTATTAGGACGAGGACCAAAACCACTGTCTATTACGTCGTGAAGACGCGCAAATATACACCTGCAGTTTGGGTGTTCGTTGATAAATAGGGCGTTGTTCACAGTGGGCCACTACAAAAAAAAAAGTTCATTCATCGACGGCTACGAACTAACAGCGCGCTTATTCATTTACGGATGACGCGCTCTATTCATCAACACATGACGAGTCTGCAGATGTTACGTTTGCACCACTTCGTGGCATACTAGAAACAAGCGTCGGTGTGCTCGCTTTAGTGATTATGTCTAACGTAACTATTAAAAATAAACGGCCATTACCTACGAAAGTTAATAAATTTCTTAGTGAATTTGTGGATTTACACTACAATGGGAGTACAATTTTCTGTAAAGTTTGTAAAAAGAAACTACTGTGCTGGAGCAAACGTGATTGTGAAAGACATATAAATAGCGCACACCACAGAAATAAAAGAAATGTGTGTCACAACAACGTCAATTTCAATTAGAATTGCTTTTAACGTTTATGGTATGTGGTCTACCACTTCGTATACTTGATAAAAAAGCATTTCGAAAATTCTGGGGTACATACAATACCGAGTGGATACTACCATCTCGGACAGCGTTACGGAGAGATATTCCACGAATACGTGAGGACATTGAAAATCGAATTAAAGCCGAATTAAAAGATAAACAGCTGTGGCTATGTCTTGATGAGACGACAGATTGCAAAAAAAAATCTATTTTGAATATAATAGTGCGCGTATTAGATCCTATTAAACCAAATTTTGCAATTCTATTAGCCAGCAGAAGATTAAAACAGTGTACTAGTAAAGCAATTACGGCCGTAGTTCTCGAAACGTTACAAAAATTTCAAGTGTCAACCAGTCAACAGTTGTTGTTCATGAGCGATGGTGCAGCAACAATGTGTAGTGTAGGCCGTTCCCTTAAAGAAAAGTGTGAAGGACTTTTACATGTTACGTGTAAAGTCCATGCTTTACATCTTGTGGCACAAACTATTCGAGAGTGTTACCCGGAGGTGGATGCATTAATAGCAAACACAAAAAAAGTGTTTCTCAAAAGTCCTAAGAGGACTAGGGCATTCCACAGGTTATGCCCTGGTATTCGAGAACCACCACAGCCCATTCTTACGCGTTGGGGAACGTGGTTAAAAGCCGCTTTTTATTATAATGAACATTTTCAAGAAGTCAAATCCGTTATTTTGCAATTCGTCCCTGCCGAAGCTAGAGCTATTAGGATGAGCCAGAAGGGATTTCTCGATATTTCTGTTGAAACACATCTAAAGAATATTAGCAACAATTACAAAGGGTTAGTAGACGCGATAGAAAATTTGCAAAATTCTGGATTGTCGTTGGTAGAATCAGTGCAAGTCGTGGACGAAGTTAGTACATTGTTACACAGTATAAACGATGCAACAAGTGGACGAGTTTTAGCTAAGTTCGATAGTGTTTTAAAAAAGAATCCGGACTACACGAGATTAAGACAAATGTGCGATGGGGCATCTGCAGATTCCTTGACTAAGTCTAAAGATTATTTTAATTACGCCTGTCTTACTTCGGTAGACGTGGAACGGTCGTTTTCGAAATATAAGAACATTTTTTCGTCTCGGCGAACATCCTTCACCGAGGCAAATGTGGAAACTTATCTGATGGTGCAACTTTTTAAACAAGCCTATCCGCATTATTAAAAAGGATAGAATTTATTTATTATAGTTCAGTTTCTCAGTTATTTCCTTATTACATCCCATTTACAACGCATACCGTTTTCAATCAAATAAAAAATCATAATGAAAATAAAAACACCTCAGCGTGTACATATATATATATATATCCGCTCTAATTACTAAACATTATTATTGCGTCAGCTTTTATTTTTTTACTCTTGTTTATTAATTTCGAAATATCACATATCTGCTGTGACTCACATATACGCTATATACAATAAGCGGCCGTTGCGCCTGATTCCGATTCTGTTGGATGGCGCAATTTGGCCCGCTCTACTGATCATACAAAAATATTCCGGCGCTTGTAAAATGTCGAATATAACGATAGTTCGATATACTTCAATTTACATAAACGAAAAATACTGGATACAATTATCAAGGGCTGAATGTGTACATTTGTGTCAGCATCAGAGTCAGTAGTTTTGTAACGTTATTAAAATAGTTCATTGCAAATATATGTATACGTCTGTATGTACGCAATTGGGGACGTTTTGTGTTATATGTATGAGGCATACATATGTATGTATACGGAATCACAAATAATAAAAGCAACGGCAAATACGTTGTTTTTATTAGTTGGGGTATGCTTTTTACAATTTTTGTTCATCCGCGAAAAATCGTAAAAAAGTCCATATATAATTGTTAATAATTGAATTGAAGTTCTGTATGACTATTAAATTTCAAAATTAACTTTTTTTTCATTTTTCATATTTCAACATTCATTGAAGGTTAAGTTTTTTTTTACCTTAACATACTTTTTAGTGCATCTATCTTCTATTTTCGAAGCTTTACCAAAACGAAGTCATAGCAACGTTGATCCTTAAAATTTATGAATTTAAATCTACAAAAACGTGCAACCAAATAAATTATTTTATCACCAAAACTTATACTTTGGGCCAATTTTAGAAACAACAATAGA
Organism: Dynastes maya; assembly: GCA_029619315.2. NCBI lineage: Eukaryota > Metazoa > Arthropoda > Insecta > Coleoptera > Scarabaeidae > Dynastes > Dynastes maya. Next base: position 4,784,273 of record JAROYE020000012.1, read on the forward strand.
AAGACAAAAAATGGGATTATATCGGTGTTTTATCGATTAATTCATGTGAAATGAACCGTCAAACCGAATAGCCAAATTGTGCGAAAACATGCCAACAAGACTCCAACATGAGCGTAAGCGTTTCATTCCAGAATAACGTTTTCACCTAATAAAACTATTTGCACTCCTGCTGAGGTTTGCCATAATAGAATTCCCTCCTAAAACTACAGCAAATTTCCGCATAATGTAATGGTATTAAGTTTGGCGTAGATATTTTAGATTGTAAGCGACGAAAAGCGTATGCCTTACGATATTTATTGCTGACAAGTTTGTCAAAATGTTCTCCCCTTGATAACAGGGTTGAATGTGTAGCGTGGTTCAAGAACTTTTCGGCCTAGCGGTTATGCTTTACTTGCTTTGATGTTAATTGAATCTGGCGGACTTGCGGGATATGTTTGTTGTATACGTAACGGGAAGTGTTTAATTTTTCCACAATTTTGGAAAGACCATCAGACTTTCCAATCTGTTACATTAAAAAATAAATACTACTTACTACCTAATTGCGTATTGTAAATAGTGTAAATCGCACATTTCTAGTAGGTCACCGAATGGCAACAACTACTGATTCAGAATATTTCTAAACATTTTAAAGAAGCAGAAAAATTTTGTAGTCGCCTGGCATCAGATTTTTGTAATCTATGGTGATTTGTTTTAAATTTAATTACATTGCTATACCTGTCGGCAGCTGTTGATTGATAATAAGGGAGGCAAAATGTGCCACCAAATCGGATGAACGCTGCAGTAATTTCATGTAGATAATGTAAATGTAATTAACTTAATAAAAAAACTGAAATATCTACTAAACCATTGCAGATAGGCATAGCACGTGCTTAATAAAAGTTTTAGATATTATTTAAATCAATATGTAAAAAGTAGGAAATCTGAAATCATATTCTTAGACTTGTTTCATTTATATTTTTGGAAATATATCTATGGTTGGGTTGGATATCCTGTACTGTTATTGAGATTTGTGGAACTAATACAATTATAACTGAAAATAATTTTCGAAATTCATTTGATATGTTTCGTATAACTGTATCTATACACATACGATATTTATTAGTATTTTAACACGTTCCCTACTTAAAAAAAATGGAATGGATGATAATTTTGCGACCTTATCTGCACCGTCTGACAAACCACCTCAACAAATTTCAATCTACAAAGCTGTTAAAACTTAGCTGAATAATTGCTTACAGAAGGGAGAAACTAATTTGCATATTAAGTATCGCAATGGAATTCCTATTATTATTAAAAGCTCTGTGGAAAACCTCATACATCCCCCAGATTACTAATTCCTTTTAATGTGTAGGTATTACCACACCCTTTGGAGGGTCCCCTTTCAAAACGTTTATTTTTTTTTAACAATGGAGCCTATTATTTGTGTTATTTGGTTGACGAGAGCTTGATTAAATCTTTGAAGGTATCTCACTATTTTTTATATTAATCTTCTAATGCTTTATTAGGTACACATATACAAATATGTATATGTATTTTTCTTATAAATACATTTTATTTAATATATTTAAGGACTTATCAAAAGGATATGATTTTTTACATGTTCAGAATAATCAAGTAAGAGACAGCTAACTAGAACAGGAAAAGTTCGTCTCCAAAAATAAAGTTTCCAACAAATATAAACCTTTATTTGGTTCTTAGTATGTGTGTAGCAGTTACCTTTAACTTTAGGTACTTTGGAAGGAAGATAGTTGATAATCCGAGGAACTATAGTTTGTGCGTTATAGGATAGCGAATGCTTCACATGCGCGGTGGAAATACAAGACTTTATTTTATAGTCGTTTTTTATTATGCTAACATAATTTAAAAAATAAGTCGAGCTACGCCACTACATGTTGCATTGAAACTTGAATTTTCTCGAACGATGTTCGACAGTACCTTCGGACAGCGCCGGAACTCGCTATCCTACAACGCGAGACCTGTAATTGAATATAGGAAAGGTCTTGAGAAAAATATATAATACTGTTTTCATAAATATTTATTATTTTTAACTATATACAAGCCTTGAGTGTTTGTAACAATTGTATTTTTTGTTGTTGACACAAAGTGTTTTGCTCTCTTCCGATCGAAACTAAATAATTTTATTAAAGTAGAAATGCGCTTTTGTTGAAATAATGAAGGTGTAACGTTAACCTAGAGTTGGGCAATTGAAAACACAATTTGATATTAAATGAGCAAAACAGGTTTGGTTATTCTAATAATATTTAAATGCTATTTATTTTAATTTCATGTCGTATTAACCAAAGAAATTTCTTAGATTAATAGCACAAAATGGATAACATAACTTACCTATTCACTTGAAAAGACAATGTATTTATATTTAATTAATTAATTGTTATTATCACTTTTACAAAAATATATTATCAATTATATCTTTTATAAATATTATTTTCTTTGGATTTTCTTTGGCTTTATTTATTATTGAAAATGAGACTGGTAATTATTATAAATACTTAGATTAATTTTTTTTTTACGTTCCGAAACATATTTTGGTCTCGTTTTCAAATTAAATCTTCGTGAACTAGATTTTTAACATTAATTACATTAAACTGTATGATTTAATAAAAATGTGTTCATAATTACAAGAAACTTACAACTATTGCATATTAGATTTGAAGCAAAAAGATGTTTCGGAGCAATAGAAGCAAAATAAATATACTTATTTCAAATAGATATGTAATTTCATTTGAAATAAAATAAAAAGCCAAGAAAACCCAAAGAAAACATAACAAATCCTTGAAGATAAAGCTGTCAACTAAAAAAAAAAACGGAAGAAATCGTTTAGTATTGTTTACTAAAGCATATTTTAATTAATTCAAAATTATTCGAGTTGAAATGTAAAACACATTTTAAAGGCAAATTTAAACGATAGTAGTTATTAGTTTGCTGATTATATGAGCCTTTTGGCACGTAGATCAGGATGAAACTTGTATTGAAAAAAAATTCTTCAATAATTTGCAGCAACCTGTAACATTTTTCGTATCTGATCTAGTATTTAGTAGAAAATTTAAAACATGTGTACAACAATATAAAATCAGGAATATTTTATATGTAGGCATGTGGTATATAAATGAAGTAATGCATCAAATAAAGAAATAAAGAAAAACTTATTTTAAGAGCAGCATTGACAAGAGATCTCAAAAATACAATAAGTACCTAATACATACATTAAATAAAGAGTATTTCTGTAAATACATTTGGAGACACTTCCGGCCATCTGGTAAGCTAAGCGTAGAAAATGCATTGTTATGAGAAATTAATTTGAACATAATACAACGCTTGGCAGTGCATGTTCATACACAACACGTGTTACATGCACCCAGATCGATGCAACAAATAAACAATAATTGACAATCGATTTCCTACTTACCCTTACACGATGCTGATGTCATTTGTGTCCTACCACAATCTAAAAATATAGTGAATGTTAATTTAATGAATCTTATGTGTTTGATTAACCTTAAATATTTGTTAGAACAACTGCTACGAAGCTTAATGTTGATCATTACATTTTAGTAATTTTGAGAGAATTATTTTAGTTAATATAAAGAAAAAACTTATTTCATTTATGAAACAACTAATATTTTTCTTTAATTCAACAAAATTATGTTAACCAAAATAAATTTTAACCGTAACAACAAATTTATGTCGAGTCAAACGAAAATATTGTTAGATCAATGCGTATACTAAAATATCTAATTTTTATTAAATTAATCATATATGTTTTAAAATATACATAGATGTAAACTTTTTTGATTATTAATTACAAAAATTTTATGCAAATAATGATTAATTCAATAAAAATTGGTTCACTTTTGTTTGAACATTATATCTCTAGATATTTATTTTAAGAAAATTGATTTAGGAACTGTATCTAAACGCTTTCTTGACTTAAGAAAACCATTTACTATCCTTAAGAAAATATTGTTTTGTGTTATAAAAAAAAAGTTAAGAAAATATTTCTTTTGATTTAAAACAGTTATTGTATTGTGGATAATTGAAACAGTAATTGTCTTGAATTGAGGCGGAGAATCTTGATAAAGCAAATGTTTCTCTGCGTGTACATACATGGATCAGCAATGTGCTCTTCATTACACTGTGATATATTTCCGAAGAAATCGCGTTAAATTTATTGAACGCCTGTTACGAAGATGAAAAGGGGTACAATGTTTATGTACGTCATTGCATCTTAATTTCTTCATTACAACGTGGCGTAGTTGAAAGGAGGAAATAATAGGTAGAATACCTATGCAAACAAATTCTACCCTACTAATTTTAAGTATTAAAACAGAGCTGGAGTAAAATTTCTCATACAGCATCAGCATTACAAGCGGACCCAATAAAATGAACTAAAGTGTGCGCAAACATCAGTAGCCAAAGCCCCACCCTGTGCTCCAGTAAAGAACTCAACCAAGGAGTAGGAGCATTTGTCGTTAAGGTAATTTGTAACATTTACCCTGAACCGCGTGGGTGAACTCGAGTTTGACTGAAATTTATTAATGTTATTACTTACTTGTACCGAACAGTCTACCTCTCGAATATATAAGCTGTAGACTGTCGATATACCCAGTGTTCGGAGAAAAATTTCTTATATCTCTAATATTGTAGATCGTAACATATGGTTAGTTTTGGATAATTTAATTTATTAATAAATATTCAATATTGACTTATGATATTTTTAAATGAAAATGTTTTATAAATTCCTTCTATGATTTTAGATCAAATTTATATCACATAATATCATGTGGCTAAAATAATCCACACGTAGAGAAACGTTAACTTGTATCAAAAATCTCCGCTTCAATTCAAGACGATCACTGTTTCAATTATTTCTTTAAGACATTTGTCAACTTGATTCAAGAAAATCTCGCAGGAAATTTGAAGAAAGCGATCCAATATTTTCTTAAGGATAGTAAATAGTTTTCTTAATTCCAGAAAGCGTTTGGGTATTTTTTACTTAGAATTCTTAAAATGCATATTACCTTGTTTAAAACAGTACGACATTGCTTGTGATTTTAAAAAAAGCTAACGTAGAGGTTATTTACACAATAACGTTCAAACAAAAGTGAACTTAATGTAGAAGTACACATGAAAAAAGTGCCTAGAAACAATAACCAAGATAATGCTAATATAAATAGCTCGTGGTGGAAATGGAATCACTCCCGGCAAAAACAATGTGAGAAGAGAAAAGAAGAACGCATTTTGTTTCTGGTCACATTGTTGTTTGTCTCTCAGCTTAAGCCCCTAATCTTCAAAAATAGCACTGAAATATTTCCTGGCGCCACCTACTTGCATGTCCTAGATAATAGCGATAGAAACCGGAATACAGATGTGATACTTACCCATACAAAGATATAACATTTAACGTGTAACGTTTTATTCAAACATTTTGAAAAGATACCGGTTAATGTACTTTTTTTTCTTTTTATTATACTATTTACCACGTATACTAATTTAACTATAATTTTTTTAAATATATAATAAATAATAAAAAAGGGATAAATAAACATAAAAATAATCCATATTTAATTACATTATTAAAGAAATAATTTAATTATATTGTAACATATAATAAAAAATTTTTTCATTAGTTTTTTTTCCATTATTGTAATTTCTCAATAGAACTTTGTGAGATCTGGAACTTTTTTTAATTCCTGCCTTTAATAGGAATATTTTCTTAACTTAAAACCAAATGATTTACTTGGAAGACACATTTTTCTATCTTATATTTTCTTGATTTTCTAACCCTAAGGAAATATTTCTTTAATGCAAATAAAATTTCAAGAAAATTATTTTCCTATATAATTTTTATAGTCTTGAAATAAATGTTCTTGAATAAAGACTTTTCTTGATGCAAGAAACCATTTATCTGCATGCAGTTTGTGTTATAAATTGACTGTTGACAAAATAAAATTTTTACATTTTATATAGATAAGCAATACACAAGGGGTTAAGAAAGTTTTGGTCAAGAATTGATGAGAATAATGAAAATGTGGGGTTGACATTTGAAAAAGTGAAAAATTTAATACATTTTGATTTAAAGGTAGATAAATGAATATAGCAATATTTGTAATGGTTTAAAAAGAAGCTTAAGTTAGGCAAAATATTTACATACATATACATCGACTAAAGTTAATTATTATTTGTTTATTAATTTAATGTCTATTAAAAGCTGACTTTATAGAATTAATGGAATGGTTTCAGAAAAAAACTATTTGTTTTCTGATTTCGATGCTATATTTCCGATCCCCTTCATATTGATGTATTAAAGAGAAGAATCAAATTTCATTAGGTCCAACTAACTTTTGTAAATTAAATGATAGAATGATAGAAGTTATTGCGGGCCATGCTGCTTTTTGTGCGATCAACCATCATCTAATAGAATGACTATCCCGTGTATTTACTAAAGATCAACTAGGAGCAGTTTTCGTTAAATCTTTTGGCTTTTGTGTTTTCTCCTTGCGTACACTAAATTTAATTTTATATAAATTAGACTAGGACTTGTCTTGGAATATTTTTTATTTGAAAACGTTTTCTCTAAATTGCTCAGATAAGGAATTATCTTCCGCCCACGTGCCAGGTGAATTATATTTGTATTTGTAGAGACAATTATGAGCGTTGCTAAATCTCCCTGGAATTCTAACATTGCAGAAGTATTTTTTATTTAAAATTGTTTTGACACGTCACCATAATTTATATTACGATATCGCTCGAGAGGAGCAGTAGTAGGAGCAAAGAGCTACAGTAGATGAGTTATGCCTAATCGATACGAGCATATTTTAAATTCCTTTGCTCCAGTGTTTCTCTCAGATTATCAATATGCGATATAGTGGCGTTTCTAAAGTATATAGGATATCTCAGGTTTTGTTGCACAGCCAGTGTGATGATTATTTGAGTAGATAGAAGATTATTGTTTTGTAAAGAAAATCTAGGGTAGGAAATGTACTTCAAGGTGCATCTTCTTATATAAATACAGGATGGTCCATAAATTGCCCAGTGAAAAAAAATGTTTTATAAATGGCAAGCCATATTTTTTATCAGTTATATCATTGTATGAGTAAGTATGATATCTGTATTCCAGTTCCGTCGCTACTGTCTAGGACGACATGAGGCACTAGGTGGCGCCAGGAAATATTTCAGTTGCTGTTTTTGAAGATTACTTAGGAGCTTTAATGCTTTTCTCTTCTCAAATTGTTTTTGCCGGTAGTGATTCCATCACCAGCAGGCTATTTATTAGCATATTATCTTGGTTATTGTTTCTAGGCACTTTTTTCATGTGTACTTCTACATTAAGTTCACTTTTGTTTGAATATTATTCTGTAGATAACCTCTTCTTTAGCCTTTTTAAAATCACAAATGTGAATAATTTACTGCGGATATGTCGTACTGTTTTAAACAAGGTACGCGCAATTAATAATATGCATTTGAAGGATTCTAAGTAAACAATGCTTTATTTTTGTGTTATAACCGCCATTTAGTTATATTAAGAAAACAGTTATTGTTTTGCGCATAATTGAAACAGTAATCGTCTTGAATTAAGGCGGACATCTTTGTTACAAGTAAACGTTTCTCTGCGTGTATGTTCTGCATACAGGAGTTTAAACAAATGTTCAGCTGAGGTGTGTTTGTTATTTCTCAAGAGCATAAATAGTTTAATAATATTTAACGTAAACATAATTGGCACGCGGGTGTAAAGCGAAAAACATGCTATTTAAAAAAAATTGTTCATTGTACTATTTCTAGACCACTCTGTATTCATCTTAAGATACACCTGGAAGCAAATTCCTGTCCTAGAATTTCATCCCAAAAAATAATCTATCTATTCAAATAACCATCATATTCACTGTGCAACAAAATCTGGGACACCCGGTATAGAGTAAAAATACACCCACGATTCATTTATGAATACGTCATCTTCTGCTCAAGAGAATAAACTGTGTTAATATTTAATTTCAGCTGAAAAGAGCAACTCCGCTTTTGGTAAGCGGTAGGAAGTGTAAATGTGAAAATAGGCAAACAATAGTCTCACATAACTTATTTGCACCGCGGAGTAATATGTGTTTTATTGTCACAGCTGCGTGTGTTTGTACAGTCTTGAATAAACGTTGAATACAATATATGTTACACTGAGTTACGAAGGACTAAGGGATAATCCATTTCAGAGAGCAAGAACACGATCCTTCTACAACCCTAAACTTTACTTATCCTGTTCATAAGTTAATGTTATCTGAAAAACATCAATTTGCGTTGCTATTACCTTCTTTGTAACGCATTACAAAGGAATATAATTACGATAAAAGGAGAGAAAAAATATACACATACTTAACAATATGCTTACAACTTTATCTGTCAACCAAACTTTGAATTCTCCCTTACGTTTAATCATCAATGGATATCCGTCTGTTAGCTTGATATGTATTCCCTTGTTTCAAATGAAAATCTTCAGTGTTGCCAATTTTTTGAAAATGTATACAGGCCAAGAACTTTCTACTCGAGCCTGCGAGTAATACCGTTACCTCAAGGCCTCGGTGCTATTCGATGACGTCACGCTGTTTAGGTGATGTATCGCCATGCACGGTATTAACCTAAGCGGTAAAGGAATCGCTTTTTTGCATTTCTTTTTTTAAGTTTTGAAAGGCTTCCTGTTTAAAGAGGATGCCAGTCGTCAACTGACCCCTTCTTCGCATCCCATTCGATTTTATTTTGGAAAAACCAAGTTTCAAAGCAAAAGCCAAACTCGTAACCGAGCACCGTTTTCGAGTCTGTTCAGCTCCTTTTGTGACAAGGGCATCGGCTACCTCGTTGCCATCGATGCCTGTGTGTTCTGGTGTCCAAATGAGGACGACCTTGTTATTTCTACTTAAGACATTAAGGTTGTTCCTGCAGTCAGCCACAAGTCTAGAGAAAATCTTTCCCGCTTCGTGCACCCTGGCTGTCAAAGAACATTTTTATCGACTTGATGCGTCGCCCCTATTCAAGAGAATCTCGACACCCATATCGATTGCAAATATTTCTGCTTGAATCACATGTTCGCCCAGCCTATATGGCTGTTCAATTGAAGGAGTCGCAATTGTTGCTTCAACAATCATTCTCAAGGTAATACATATCGAACGTGTTATCCAACGATGTTATAGTAACATGACCGAAGGCATGAAGAGAACCTCGTTAAGGAGTTTTAAGGTTTACTACACCTTTAAATTTAGATTGAAGTTACCTCTAACACCCGATATCGATTATGTTAAACGAGGACCTATAACAATGTACATTATTTCTAAAGTAGTATAGATTATCCTTTGCAAATCTGTCATGTATATGGGTTAAATATTCAGAAGACATCGTATCGAAAAATTCACGTAGAGCTTACGATTGTAAGCAATCGATTGAGAGAAACTAAAACAGCAGCTTGTTACTTCACGCGGCCGTTTCTGAGAAATGCTAAATGCCGCCCCATATTAATATGACATATGTATGTATAATACATATATATGTACATAGGGTAGTCGTAGAATGTTTTAGTTTGTGAAATTCAATATGACCGTCTCCAAGTATATTCCTTAAGATGTTTCTAATAGGGTACAGGAGCTTTTTGTACAAGCTATCTAGCAAAAATTAAATCAAAATCTTTTTTAACTCAATAATAATGATAAAAAAAGGTAATGACGGCCAAAAAAATCGTAACCTCAGAGTTGTTACTAACATATTTCTGATAGAAAACGTACACGCAGCGAAACGTTTACTTGTCCGCCTTAATTCAAGACAATTACTGTTTCAATTGTCCGCAATACAATAACTGTTTTAAATCAAAAGAAATATTTTGTAGTAAATAGTTTTCTTAATTCCAGAAAGCGTTTAGGCATTGTTCATAAATTAATAGTTTCATTTTCTTAACAAAAACAACTGAAATATTTCCTGGCGCCACCTAGTACCATAGTTATAATCATGCCGTTCTAGATAATAGCGACGGAACCAGAATACAGATATCATAATATAAATAAAAAGCATAAATTTAATAAAAAATATAGGAATTTGATCTTGTTTTCGTTGAAATTCGGCTTTTCCTTCATGTTTTATCGCATGTATATACCTGTCTTTAGTTTTTGTTTGTTTCTTTGTTATTTATTATTGAAAATAGTGAGTTCAAATCCTTTATGCAATTCATCTATATGGATGAAATTTGCTTTTTTCTTAGATACTCTGTTAATAGCTAAGAAACAGAGGCGACTCGTCACGGTAGGAAATGCCATCCCAATCACCTCAATGCTGGTAACGGATTTGGGAAAGTGATAACGATTTTTTCTATTATGGAATTGTTTATGCTCTATATTTCAAATAATTTTTGAAATTTAATAATTTTTTACACATTTAATGTCATTAAAAAATCTTAAAGAACTTCTGATTCAAGAATGTTTGTATCATCCACATGAGTTATTTTTATGAAATCCATAATTGATTGACATGTTTCATACTTTTTGTATACTATGAAATGTTATTATTATTATTATTATTTACGTATATTGTTTTGGGTATATATTTCTCATACCCGCTTACGCTTTTGTAAATGTGGTATAATATAATCAATACCAGATATACATACACAGATATTATTTTAAACTGTTATGCTTGAAATAAAATGTCATAAATTTGGTTAATAGTCCTAATACATTTTGTTAACAAAGGACGCCCCAATTAAATTATTATGCAGTTTATTTTACTTGATGATTTAGATGATCCGTGTTACATCTAATATGAGGATTAAAATTCCATTAGGAGGTCCCGTATCTGCTGCTTCTTCGGTAACATTACCACATGATCTACAACAAAGGGTCTATAAACAAACATAAGAACGCTTCAATGTATAAATGAGAAGTAGATGACGTGATATTAAATTTGTAACACGTAATCCCCGTTGTAAGATAGCCAGTTTTGTCCACTTACTTGATATAATCCAAAATAATGGAAATCACCACAACATTATCTATCTGTTAACACTTTAAGGTAGAGCCTAACCCAAAGTGAAACTCTGAATAGCATAGATTTTTAATTTTTTCAAAAACAGTGAGTGTAATTATTAAATTAATTATATTTGAACCAAATGACAAATACATTTTTTTTGTTAGGTGTGATTTTCAGATTTTCGTAAATAACAGTTTTTTTCATTGACGTTATTATTCAATTTACAACTAATTATTAAATATAATTTCCGTTGTAAAATGGATATACAAATTTCGCTCTATATTCGTAATTCATACAAAATGGCGAATTTTGTGAGGGTATGAAAGAATGAAATTTAGAGAAATATTGTGCGTTAATGCATGTATCGATTAAATTAAATAATTTGGATGTGTTTATTTTCATTAAATTATTATTATTCTCGGCGTTACGTTGGTCTCGCATCAGAATATCTGTGATGTTTGAACCAACGCACTCAGAAAAAAAGGGAAGTTGTAAATTGGATTGTACTTTTGAAATGTTAAAGCTCATGACCATGACTGATAAACATCTAGCTGCATATTTAAATTCTCAATTTGTTAACAGCTAATATGAATATTAACATTTAATTAAAAACGGTTATGTAGCGAAATATGTATGTATGAACATATGTAGAACAGGATAATCTCTTACAATAAAGTGGCTACGTATCATGTTATATAATATGCTCAAAATTTAATTACATTTATTCACCTCCTCTCCCTTTGTTTTACTCTGATTTTATTTGATCGTGCTTTGTGTACTATTTTTTTTAACATTTTTGCCGACGTTCGAATCTGTTCCTAAAATCTATTGCAGATACATTTTTTATCGGATACTGGGATCAATTTTCTCGCAAAAATAATTTTGAGAATCCTGTTGGTTTATGCAACAAATTGGTTAAAGGAAGTAGATTCAAACTAGGGATTGCAATACCGGTAAATTGCGAAAATTCTTTCAAAATTTTTACAAGTAATTTGTGATCTTTTACCGGTAATTGGAAAGAATATTGAATTCAAAGCATTTAGTAGAAGCCTTACATTACTTAAACGAAAATGCTTTATTTTACACCTTAGTTTGTTATTTATTATATCACGTAGATGGTAAGAAAAAAAAAACTCATGTGTTTATGTCTTTTACCATAGAAGATGCAGCGAACAGTGCGAGTGGTTATAGTAAAAAACCGAAGGTAAGAATATCACTGATTGTAAAAATTACAATTTGTAAGAATAATTACATAGAACATAAATGTTGCTGTAATCATAAAAGACTATACAATAGATTGTAATAGTAAATTTATTTGAATAATTGAGTGTAAGAACTAGTAAAATTATATTGTCATTTAAAATATTTATAGATTCACAGTGGTATTATTTTAATAATAATAATAATAATAATAATAATAATGTCAATTGATTCCATAATACACAAATTGTATAGAATACGTCACACTTATATAAGAATAAAGTACATCGAAATATGCATGTATAAACTACACCGTATTTGTCGTTAAACGTAAATAGAAAAAGTACATACAATATATAAAAAACACAAGCAACACAATTAAAACACACATTAAAAAATAATTTAGTAAAGAAAATTACCCTACAGAAACTGTTTTAGTAAAGAATTCTCTAGTAGAGTAAAACGATTCACCGATCAAATATTCTTTTAATTTGTTTTTATATACCATTTTTGTGTTGTTTTTAAGTGTTTCTGGAAGGTGATTAAATATTTTCAGACATTGATGTATGGTTTGCTTCTGCATCTTAGTAAGATGTGTTTTAGGCGGTAATAAGTGAGAGTTAGCGTTTCGTCTAGTACTATGGTTATGCGCGAGTTCATATTTTTTAAACAATTCACTGTAATGTTGTTGGACAAACAAAGCAGTCTCTAATATGTAAATAGACGACAAAGTAAGTATTTTGTTGTTTTTAAATACTTCCCTGCACGAATCTCTAGGTTTTATCTGAAACACTGCTCTTATACAGGCTTTTTGAATGATAAAGATTCTTTCAATATTGACTGCATTCCCCCAGAATATAATTCCATACTGCAGCCTCGATTGTACACACGCGTAATATACACTTAGTGCTGCTGCAGCGCTCACACTCCGCGATATAACTTTGAGTCCGTAACACAGCCCACTCAGTTTTGATGACAAGTCTTCAATGTGAGGGTTCCAGGATAATTCCGAATCTAGTGTGATGCCCAAGAAAGAAGCCCGTTCTACACTGGTAAGTATTTCACCCCCGTAGTTCACCGAAAAACTGCCCGAAGTTATGTTAAATGGCAGGATTTGGGTTTTTAACCGTACACAAGTAAAAGATGTGGTTAAAGAAAATTATAGCATCTGGTGGAAGTACCAACGATTTACATAGTCATCTCAGAAGTCAGCACAACATTAATTTATTGAAAAGAAGATACTCACGATAGTATCACTCCGAATGAAAATATGAATCTCAAAATTGACAAGGATTCCCGATCAAAATTTGCTTCATATTTCAAGAAAACAACTGATAAATCTTTCCCTGTCGTAGTAGCGCAAATGACGGCACAAGACGGAATTCCATTCACTAAACTTTGTACATCACAAGATTTACGAATGCTAGCGGTCAATAAATCTATAGTAACGAAGATAATCCTAGAATTAATTGAGCGCATTTACGACAAAAACGAAACAGACACTAACACTGAATTATCAAAAACTAATGGTTCTGATTCCGAAGACTCTGAATGGTTTATGTCAGTTGAGTCAGTTTCGTCAACATCAGCTGCGCTATCAATGAAAGATAAACTGCAGCTCTTAATAATCTTGTCAAGTACCGACTCTAATGCAAGGTAAAAATAAAAATTTAACACCAGTAGTTAAAAAAGGAATAAATTATTTTGAAGAGCAAAATATAAGAGGGAAATACATACAAATGATGTATGATTTTTTACTAACATGTCGGACAACAAGTGTAGAATTGGAAGCGGCCTTTTCTGCAGCTGGCTTAATTTGGAGCAAGATTAGATCACAATTACGTATCCCAGTCTTGATAAACTATACTTTTTGCGATCGTATTTTCAAAAAATACGGAATAATAAACAAAAAGTTTGTACAGAATAATTTAATTAGACTAGTTACTTAATTTCTTTAGAACATAGTTATTTATTTAGATTTGTTATTTACTCGGAATAAAAGCATAATTTTTCAAGTTTTCAATAAAATTTCATTTCTTTATGTTTGTTTGTAATGCGCGATTAAGTACGTTTATAAATAAAATTCTTGTTATTACTGCTATTTTTCTAATATAAGTAAATTTTCTTAAAATAAAAATTATCGGTAAACCGGTAATGATAAAATTTTTACCGAATTACTGATATTGAAAAGAGTCGGTAAATTTGTAATTCCTAATTCAAACTTTCTGAAGTAGTAGTTCTTTTTTATCGAACCATTCAGCAGTATCTACTTGATAACCTCTTTTATATTCAATTTGATTACTTAATACAAATACGAAAACGTAATTGCCAAACAATTAAAGAATAGTGAAAAGGATTGGCACGACCCTCTAACGCCAAGCCATAAAAGAACTTATAAACGTTTCGTTTGAATAATGAAAGTTGATTCTTTAAAGCTTTCTTGTACAAGATAATCAATATGTCGATCGAATTCGCGCTTGTTAGCTAGTAATGTATATGTATATAATGTTTATTATGCGAGTAAAAGGTATAAATTGTGTATCTCAGTTCGAAGATAACGTGTTTATCGCAGAATGTTCGGCAAAAATTGTTTAGTCGCTTTGAAATTTAACACTGCTGTCGAGAGGAAACCTCTTCAAAATAGTTTAGCGCCCTCAACGTAAACTGAGCATTGTGGAATCTGTCGAACCGATCATCTTTATTAAAGAGCTACCTTAGAAAGCAACTGCATTTTCGTAGGGACGCGGATACTACAACGATTAAAAAATCGTTAAATCTATACAAAAAGTACTTCTACGATAAAATAATATATGGCATTTATTATTTGCGGTGTGTAATTACAATTTGTTTAATGCAATGAGAAAAAAAGTTTTTGATTCAAACAAATATGCATTCATTCAACCAAATCGTGACTTTGGCGGCAAAGATAATTTTTCTTAATTTAAAGAAATAATTTTTTTTGACATCGTTATTTGATTCAAACATATAATCTCTTGCAACAAATAACCTTAAGTTTGATTTGAAAATATATCTGTTTGATTTAATATACGTAATACGTTTGATTCAACAATGCAGTTCTTTCTTATAACGAATGAAACAAATATACTTTCCTTTACCATTTATTTAATTTCACCTTTTAATGGCGAAATTGGAACATACTAAAAAAATCTAATTTTTATTCGAATTAATCGTATATTATATATCTCGGTAATCTCGTAGGAATCCTGAGAATTGTGAACGAATGACAAGGATAACTATATTGGTTGGTGCTAGAAGGGTGCTAGGTATTATGACAAAAAGGGTAGGAGATATAACGAGAAATACCTTGCCTTTGCTGAAATACCTGTTATATAAAAAAAGGAGGAAATATAGTAACAATTAGTTACAAAATATGAAAACGGAAAGATCAAAACATTGTTAAATGAGCGGTGAATTGAATCGCAATTTATTTAACTGCGAAACGTGGGTGTTGCTGACATTGAAAACGATATCGGCGAGATTTTTGTAATTTTCGCTAATCCCCAATACAAACAGGAATTCTGATATTCACCAATTTATGGCAATTATTTTATTATTTTTTTTATACAGGAATTTTAATGTTAGTTATCCAATGATGAAAATATATAAATCCATTATCCTACTTACATATTATTTTCTTCATTTACATCTCACAGCTTATGAACCATCATCTCACATAACCACGTAACTAGGACTACGATTGCGATTGTTCTGCGTTCACGCAACTGAAATTGCCGACGACGTATGAAGCGTACGATTCTAACATATATTTGTTTGACTAGACAAAATTATATCAAATAAAAACGTTTGTACATTCAAACAAATTCAATCTAAATTTGTTTGCTTCGAGAACTTTTTCTCTGTGTAAACATCAATGCATATTTTATTAGTGTAATGTAAGCACGTATTACGCTTTAGTGTTGAAGATATATAGAGATGTTGTGCATACGTATCTACATCGAATTATTCGATCCTTGTATGTTTCAATGCCTGAAGCAGCAGATATCCAAGGCTTGTCTTGTCTTTGTACTGTATAGCGATAGAGTCAGAAACAAGGTATGGCATTCAGTTATGGGGCTTATCGCTGGGTATTAAGCGAGTCTTGTAGCAGAGAATGCTATTACAGAACGTATTGTTGTGACATATTTCATTGAATTGCGTAGGCGGATTATTGATTAAAGAACTAAATATATTGATATTGTTTAAAATTATATATTAAAGTAGCAAATCTCTCACACACTTTCAAAATACCTTGCTGTGGAACTAAAAAGTTTAGAAATTGAAATAGTCCTGGCTATTGTGAAGGATTTTAGATAAATACATAATGCTAAAATTTATTATTGACATGATCTTGTTTCAACCACAAGAATTTCGCGAAGATAAAAGCGGTACCATACTAAGGATGCATATTTTAGACGAGTGCGAACCAATGCAAATTAGAGTCTTTTTAAAGTATTTGCAGTTACGAATGATGGAACGTAGTGACTTTTTCATAAAGACTTTGACTTTATCATAAAGACAGTGCAATTTGATGCTGTTTTCAAATTTAAACTAAGTTCGTGGACTTAGTGTAGTTACGGAAATTAAGGGTAATACTATTTGCTGACAAAAAATTCGCTGTCGTCATCAACGGCCACCTCCTCGTCTTCATTTTGTGCCAAAGAACTTTGTTGGTTAGTTTCTTGATCGTCAGCTATAGCCTCATTATAAAATACTTTAGCGTTATCGCTTAGTTCAAGAATGAAACAGAAGTAACAGCAACATGAAAATGCAATAAACTCTTTTTTTACCTAATTGTTTTATAAGGTGCAAAACGTTGTTACGTTTCATATCTGAAATGCTGTTCTTAATTTCGGCTAATGGAGCACTTTCAGCACCAACTTTCGAATTTATTCTTTTTTAGTATTGAATATGTGCATTAGTCTCCAGTGTAGGTATTTTGTATATCTATTGTTGTCGTCTCTTTTTTATAAATAAAAACTTGTTGCAGTCATTTCAAAATCCAACTTTGCGAAATATATGCATAATCTTCTGAAATACTTTGCTTTGTTGAACAAAGTATAGTAAAACTGTTGCAACGGTTTAATTTTTGTACCGTATGTTTTAGCATGGGGACTTACAAGGGAAGATCCCGAACCCGGAAATTCAAAAAAAAATGAAACTTTGGGAATATATAGAACATATATAGGTGTGCAATACGCAATTTTTTTTTTGTGCGGACATTCACTTTTAAGGGGTGAAACACCCCATCGAAAATTAACAGATTTTCAATTTTTTCCATACAACTCCAGTAAAAAGAAAGATAGAAGATAGGTGTAAATGCAATAGTTGCAGCATACATCAAGCTCTTTCAAAATATGTGACTATCATATATACAGGGTGTTCCATTAAGCCCTGCGCTTACACTGCTGGTGTTTTTGTAACAATACAAAGAAAAGTTTAAGATATAATCTGTGTGACTTTTAATTCTATTTAAAACTGTATAGGTGTTACAATATACAGGGTGTTCCTAAAGTAAATATCACCATATCCTTGGTTATATCTAACAGAACTTCATGTACTATGTTATTATATATAGGTATATATATTATTGAATACTTATTGCAAGGAATGATCTCAATCCCACAAATTTAAAATATGAAATTTGAGAATATGTAAAACCCACATGCAAAGTTAATGAAATTTACTGTATATCTCTGCGGTATTATATTGATTAGATAACACATTGTTTTGTTTGATAATAACAGTAAGAGTATTGATTTCGGAAATATGTAGAAGACATATGTAATATTCAATTCTTTAATTTGATTTAATCACTCGCTGTTGTAAGAGGAAAAGGTTAGTATTTTAGACCAAAGTTATATCTTATAATTAATCGATTTTATTAAGCGATAACAAATATATCATATTTTTAACATTTTAAGCAATACAAATATTGATAAGTACATCAAAATAATTTATATGTGATTAGCTGATTAGTCATGAAGTATAGGATATATAGGAAATGTTTATAGATAACACTTTACATCTTTTGGTCATGTCTATTATGTAGTGAAATACTGGCTACTGAATAATATTCTGTATGGTGATGAAATTCTTCAAAGAAATGTCTAAAACATAGGACTTCGTTGCACCACGCAAAATCGTATGATGGCCTGGCTACCGCATATGGAACACCTA
Organism: Dynastes maya; assembly: GCA_029619315.2. Lineage (NCBI taxonomy): Eukaryota > Metazoa > Arthropoda > Insecta > Coleoptera > Scarabaeidae > Dynastes > Dynastes maya. Next base: position 4,802,681 of record JAROYE020000012.1, read on the forward strand.
GCAGGATGTATAAAATCCTGTTGTCTAAAAGCAAAAAACTACCGGATTTTCAAACTTATTTGGTTTTTGATCAATGTATCCGCTTTTATACCAAGCATAAGCAAATACATCGTGATACTTTGGTGCCGAAAGTTGGTTGTGAATAAGGGACTGTAGTTTAATAACATTATTGCGTTCATGCAACACAATATCATAACCAAACAGTAGCACAAGATCGGAAAATTTTCTTACAAAATTTTTCCATATGCGGAAACCATATACATCTAGTGGTTGTATCACTGCCGTAGTTTTTTTCGGTATCGTCAATATTTCAACATGTTTGCTTGATAGTATACTCTTTTGCAATGTAGCAGGACAATGACCAGTCCAAGAGTCCAAGAATAACACGCTCTGAGCTCCCACATTTGGCATATACACACGGGTGAGCCATTCATTAAACAGTTCTTTTGTTAATTTTCCCGACGTTGAAGCCCTAACATAAACATTCCACGGTTAAAACAAAGACTGTGTTACACGCGGACCGAAGCTACCACTTTGTTCTTTCATGACAATAAATAGAGGGGAAAGAAGTTTTCCAGAAGCTGATATTGTGGGAAGTATGGTATAACTATGTGTTGTTGCGGATATTGACTGCACAACTGCTGTAACACTTTTTGAACCCTGCACAGCTAACGTGCGACCAGAATGAAGCTCTAGATTAAAGCCACTTTCATCGGCATTGAATGTATTATCTTCTCCGACTTGCTTTATGAGATCTTTTGCATGGCTAACAAATGTTGAAGCGATTTCATTTAGCTTTTCGGAATCTGTACCATATGATCGCGTAATAAATTTATTTATTTTTCTTGAAACTATTCTATATGCTTTCTTAAAATTCCAGACCCAATGCCGGGATGCTTTTAAGTTTTCTAAATGTATTCCTTGATTAGCTTGCAAAGCCCATCTTTGAATGTCCAAATCATGAATAATATCACCCTTATCAATACTCTCCACAAAGTTATTATAAACGGATTCCGAAATTTGTAGCAATTTTTCCCGTCGTGTGCCTCCCCGGTTTACTGTTTCATCCCATCTAGAACAAATAAAAGAAAATGAAGACAAATCGTAGTTATATTAAATGGAGTTCACTGTTTACCTGTACAATTGTTGGAGAGTTGAAACTTTTCGAAATTTATTTTGGACGGTTGCTAACGTAAGTCGCTTCGTTTTCCCACTTTTCCAATATTCCACAGCCTTGGTTTTATATTCTAAAGTGATAATACCGCCTTCTTCTGGAACACATTATTCATCTTCAGCTTCCATCGCTTCTAGAACTTCTTCGCGTGTAGGTGCGTATTCATCATCTACGAAGTCTACAGAATGTGGTCTAACTGAATTCAAAAATTCCAGTGTTGTGTCAATTTCCAGCGAAAATGAAGTACTCTTTTGAACGTCAAGAAGCATATCCTTTATTATGTCGTGTAGTTCTACTTCGTGGTTATTCACAGGTGTTAGATTATTGTTATTGGCAAACGTTACCATGAGCAAGCGAATTACATTTAAAGTATTTACGACAACCATTTTCAACGCCACAGGTTTGTTACACAATCTAACAACAAATACTATTAATATCAGGTGGGGAATTTATATAAGCAATGTTATCATTTATCATTGCATTTGGTTGATTATTGACTTAAAAAAAAAAAATGTTTACACCAGTAGATAAAAACTTCGAATGTAATTACCAAACAAAACAATGTGTTATCTAATCAATATAATACCGCAGAGATATACAGTAAATTTCATTAACTTTGCATGTGGTTTACATATTCTCAAATTTCATATTTTAAATTTGTGGGATTGAGATCATTCCTTGCAATAAGTATTCAATAATATATATACCTATATATATAAACATAGTACATGAAGTTCTGTTAGATATAACCAAGGATATGGTGATATTTACTTTAGGAACACCCTGTATATTGTAACACCTATACAGTTTTAAATAGAATTAAAAGTCACACAGATTATATCTTAAACTTTTCTTTGTATTGTTACAAAAACACCAGCAGTGTAAGCGCAGGGCTTAATGGAACACCCTGTATATATGATAGTCACATATTTTGAAAGAGCTTGATGTATGCTGCAACTATTGCATTTACACCTATCTTCTATCTTTCTTTTTACTGGAGTTGTATGGAAAAAATTGAAAATCTGTTAATTTTCGATGGGGTGTTTCACCCCTTAAAAGTGAATGTCCGCACAAAAAAAAAATTGCGTATTGCACACCTATATATGTTCTATATATTCCCAAAGTTTCCGGGTTCGGGATCTTCCCTTGTTAGTCAAGCTTTCCTTTAAACGCATGAGCGGACTTAGATAAGCTCTCGAAAAAATCGCAAAATTGTCAGAAGTTTTATGCAGGACTAAGATGAGGGAAAATAAATCAGGCGTGTTAGCAACAGTATAGGGCTATATTTGAAACCATCCCTACCGCATTAAAAAAAAAATGGCACTTAGTGTAGATTTGGAATGGAACTCTTCAAATAAGGAGACATCTGCGGTTGGTGGGAAGAACCAACCCAGAAAAATCATTGAAGTATATCCTAGCCTCAAACCACATACAACAGAAACCAGTAACCGAAGCATTAATTAGGGATTATTGAATAATTCAATTATTGAATAACCCCTAATTAATAATTTCATTATTTATTAATTTAGTTATACTGTAAGCTGCACGTGTGCTCCTTCACCAAGGTAACGCACCAGCGCATCGGGCGAACGCGACGCAGCAGTTTCTTCGTGAAGTGAAGTGATTTCTCATGCTCCTTACTCACCTGACCTGACTCCTAGCGACTTTTGACTGTTTCCAACGATGAAAGACACTCTCCGTGGCCGCACATTCATCAGCCTTGCTGCTATCAGCGATTTTCTAGTGGTTAAAACAGACTCCTAAAGAAACGTTCGCAGCGGCCATGGAATCATGGCGTCGACGTTACGTCGAGAAGTGACACAAGTTTCATAGTTTTCGTGTGATTAGTTAGTGAGAAAAAAAATCGGAGGTGTTATAACTTGAATGCACCTTGTATTATAAATTTTTATAGTCTTGAAATAAAAATATGTTCATCTTCAGATAGAAATTAAGATGTCATTCGCTGCAAAGCTATTGACACTTACATAATAAAACTTGATTACCGGTGTTAAATTTCAAATTATCTTCGATCCTACCACCCTTGTTGGGATAAAGCACTCTTGTTTATTGAAGAGACAAAAGGCAGAATATCTCTCATGTCAAACGCAAAAAAAACGGTTGACTGCATATATTGATATTATATGAAAGCAGCTATCCATCAACTTACAGCTGCTTAAATCCATATCCTAATTCAAATATCTGCACGCAAATGGAAATTCACGCGTGGAAGCGTATTCACGATCGCACATCCGTGGCAAAGCCACCATACGACGACAGACTAGCAAGGCCGGAACTACAAATATTAATTATTGTAGGTAATCAAGAAACACCCTCCCAAGCTAGACTTTACGACGTGCGAGGCTCTCGTTATAATTTAAATATGATTAAAGCAGGCATTGTACATGACCTATTGTAACATATACGTAGTAATGTAAATGTATGCAAATGAACCGAATAAAATAAGTATGAGTAATTGCTTTCTATGAACGCAGAACTTTCGTAAAAGTTCTAAAAAAACAATGTACCCGGTTACGATCTAATTTACTTGCGTAGAATGCAAAAGCAAACCAAGAAATTCCTAGATTCAGAAAAAAGCATGCTTTTACTGGATCTTTTTAATACCTATTCAAAAAATATCTTGATCCCCAATTTTTAATTTTTCTGATGTGTTACTAACAAGTAAATCTTTTTGTGAACTTATTTCGGAATGATTGTAGCATTCTTTAGAAATATTTCGATGATTGGTCAATGGTTATGGCTTCTCTTGAATGTTAAATTCAGTAGCATTCGTAAGATGAATAGAACTAAAGAATCTATTTAACGTTTCATTTTATTGCATAAGAGAAATATACAAACAATAACAGGTCACTAATAATGAATATAAAAAAAAGGAAAAGTTGAAATATGAAAAATAATTTTCTTTAGAAAGTTTCTTTTTCTTCCAAGCAACAGAAGTTGTAATGATGTCTGTGTGTCATTTCAGAACTTATAAAAACCATCAAAGAATTTAGCAGAACCCTCCTTTGTACAAATTTTAGTCTTATGACTTTTCGCAACCGTGGTTTTCTTGCATTGATCAGTTACTGTGTACTACCGTGTCCTTCAAAGAAATATAACCTGATTGAATTCTTTGGGCACTTATTTAGTAACAGGTTTACGTAAGGCATTGACTCATTGTAAATAGAACTTAATGAAACTAATTCTTTAGTACATAAACAAAATGAAAATTAGATTTTTAAGTAACGTGTTTTTATCTCTGGAAATTTCTTTTAATATCATTATTGGCAAGTTGTCACGTCTTTGTTAATTAAAAATTACAAAGAAAGCATCGTTATTGATTTCTCCTAATGTCAGGCGTATTTTCACTGGGCAGATAGCCTAGGGAACGAGGGAGAAATCGTTATATAATTTACCTCCAGTTTTTTTGTTCGAAAAATCCTATTTTAAGGAACCTATAAAAAACTTGGAATCGGTTTAGAATTTCGATTATTTCTTGTTTACGCCAAAGAATACTTTGTAAATACAGCGGTTATTGGGGGATGGGTTGAACGCGTGGAAATACTAACATGAAACAGGTGTTCAATTTCGTTACCATAACTGTGTTATATTACATGATTCGACATGTTATTTAAATTAGTAATCAAGCTGAGCCCTGCAATGGTTTGCCTTGATGATAGACAGGGTAGAAGGCCGGCAATCTAACGTGAAAATAGCACACCTAATTAATGCAATATGTTTTCAGCTTCATATTGAAATCACATTGAAAAAAAATCACGGCAATCACGAAAATTATTATTCGAGATTCTAAATGAAAATCTTGTATTTAAAAATCGAAGCGGGATTATTTCACTAACAATAAGCGATAATTAGCGCTGGGTATATAGGGCTCAGGATGGAATTGGGTAAAGCACGCGAAGCAAATCAATCATAATATTCGATCATCAAAAAAAAATGACAATAGCGATAATCTAACCTTTTCTTCTTCCATTATAAATCCAATATATCATTCTGTTCAGTAAGGTTATGAATTTTCGTAGTTTTAAATTGAACTTACTATTTTAATATGAAACGTAGTCGTTCATAAAAAAATAATGCATAATTTCAAGAATTATTTATTATCTTATTACTTACAAAACCAAAAATTTCGAAAACTTATCTCGAAAAAATGACATTTTTGTTTTGTAACAAGGCTTGAAGCCAAAAACGTTTTTGGGCAGAAAGGGAACTTTTTTGACAGAAAGCGGACTGCACAAGAAGGATGTAGATTCACCTAAAAAAGGGTGGCACTACACGGTTAAATAGCATCCATTAAGACCCTGGTCCTTCTTAGGAAACATGTTACACAAGTTCGTACTTGCAATGAAGTAATATTTAATGGCATTTTCCCGCAACTCTACGCTGCTCATAGTAATCCGAAAGTCCGATCCCTAATTTTACGTAGAAAGATTATTGTTAATATTTAAATAGACTAAAACTCTTAAGTTAAATGGAAGCATGGTGATATAATTGAATACAAAACCTAGTAATCAGTTTAAAAAGTATTAATATTTTATTATACCCTTGCATGAGATTAATAATCTCCTATAAATTCATTTTCATGTTTATATCTTGCGCAACTTTACTGTCGTCAAATATATTTTTCAAAAGTGGCACTAAATGTTCAATTAATTGCTAGGTTATGCTCAGCAAAGAAAGCCGCTAGTTGATTTCTGCAGTTTTAACTCTCATTTCATGTTTCTTCGGATGTTTCTCTAATTCACTCTTACCCGATACCATTTCTTTGTCACAAATTTTACATCTTTTTTGCAACCTTTAAATATAACTTAATCATATAATTTGTTATGCGTTAATATTACCTTGTTTTAGTAGGATCTTTGCATTTTTCAATAAATAATTTTAAATTTGGGTCTTCTAACCAGCTTTCTTGGAAATATTTTGGAACCGTTTTGACCTTTTTCTTTATTAGTATATTATTAATATCATCGTCATCGTTACCAAACATTATTTATAGTTACTGTCTAGATCTATCTATTATCTAATAACACTTAACCCAAAATCACACAAAATGAGCTATTTGTTTAAATCTTGAATCGAAGAATTGTCATTGACCAAATTGACTCACGCAAATGACGAGAGGAAAGATACCTAAATTTAAAAAGAGCCTTTCGACCAAATTTCCCCATAATTTGAACAGATTTTAAATTTTCTCCCTTCTCCCCAAGGCATCAAATTTTCTGTGATTTTCTCCGCAAAATGGGAAATTACCCACGGGTTGGGATCACTGCTTCAAATGGCCTACATTTTTCCTAGAATTTCAAGAAATACGTTCTTTATTGTCGCTATTACTTGCGCTTTTGTGACGGTATTACCTCTCATACAGATAAAAGAAGAAAATAGATCGATGTTATTTAATGAATTTAAGCGAATCTTACTGACTATTCAATAATGTTGGAATATATTTCCTAAATACATTCTTTGTATACAAAAATCTAAAATCCAAGGGTGCCCAAACACTTGTGAGCGGCAGTGTATAGTGATGTGCAATATAGATGGACTAAAATTTTGCACTAAACTTCAATTGTGAATTAAAATGGGAAATTCACTAACTTATTATTATTCAGTTCCCTCTACAAGGATTTTAGTCCATTAATTGATTTTAAACACTCCGAAAGAGGAACACATTTACATATCTAATTACTTTCTTCTTCATGCATTTCTACGACTGTGGGATGAAAAGGTCCGGTTTCTGTATTATTAATGGCATCATTTGTAAGTCCCTCTTCTCAATTTCCAAAATTTTCATCACAAATAGCTTCGTTTTCCATAAAATCTACACCGATATCAACATCTTGCTAAGATTGCATATTCAATACAGTTTGAATATCCATATATAGAGCCCTAATCAAAAGGCGGTAATATTGTTAAAGGTATTCTTAAGTAAAAATGTGATACTATGTGTGCAAATAAATAGATACACCTGAAATTTAATCTTTGTTTGGAGAATAAATGGATTTTGTCAAACGGTTGAGTCAGTCTCTATAATCTTTTGTAAATGTAGTTTAACGAGTTCGAAAGACAAGAAGATCTCAAAATCTGCACTCTCGCATTTGCCCTTGTCAACCGCAGTTACCTTAGCGGTCGTAGTTCGTTCGTATGGAACTTTTTGTAAAGAATTAGAATTTGTTTACTTTGCTAAAGTGCCTAAGGCGAAACGTTTTCTGTTGAAAAATTGTTTTAAGAGTTGCTGAAAAATGTCGAAATCTGGCAACTTTTTACATCATCCTTTAAGAATATAAACTTTTACATTAAATTCTAACAATTTGTTTTTATTAAAATTTGCACCTATAGAAACTTTTCCGCTTTAATCTTTAAAGAGGCCAATTTTATATTTTAAAGGGTTTAGCTTATCGATTTATTGTATTTCAAATAAAATTCTTTTCCATACGTAACAATCTAGATTATATTATGTACAAAAATGTATAATAACTAGTCTGGACAAACAGCGGTCCCAGTCAGTGTAGTAGATATGTGGTGCGGAGTCGGCGATTATTTATTTCACGCGTTCACAGCGTCAGTACTAAATCAATGCTGAATGCGAGTAGTTCTGTGTATATGTAGGCTGTCGTAACTTATTTTGTAATTGTACGCTTATGTTTGCTTTAAAAATGTCGCAGTTAGTACGTAGCGGAAACGACCAATGGCAGACACAGTTAAAGACTTTATAGTGGACATGCCGGACTTAATTTTGATGGCGCTAAAATTCAATGTCTAGTTTGTAAAATCCCTTTAATGTGTTGGTCCAGAAGCCATTGTCAACGTCACATCGAAAGCAAACAACATTCTTCTGCAAAAAGTGGCATACGAGACCAAGAAAAATTTACATTTGATTTATGTGTTACTCTTATTTTATGTAATCTACCGTTTCGTTTACTTGACAAAGAAGCATTTGTCTCCTTTTGGAATAAATATGCGGACTGTAAATTACCTAGTCGGACATCGATACGAAATGTAGTGCCATTTGCTCGTGAACATATAGAAAAAAGAATGAAAACGGAATTGAAAGATAAAAAACTGTGATTGTGTGTGGACGAAACAACAGATCGTCAAAAACATTCTGTGGTTAATGTAATGGTACGTACAATGGAACCGCATCGACCGTAATCCTCCTTCGTACGTGCTTCCAAAAGAGTTATAAATTGTACTGCCGATGAGATTTTAAAGGTGGTGTGAACTCATTGAACAAATTTGAAATTCCAAACTAAGCAACTTTTAGTGTTATGAGTGATAGTGCCGCAAACATGCGTTCTTTGGGCCGATCTCTTAAAGAACACAGTGGTAACTCTTACATGTAACGTGTAAAATCCATACTCTAAATCTTGCGGCACAAACGATTCCTACATGTTTTCCACTAGTAAATTGCTAGTACAAAGGCAGTGTTTTAAAGTCCCCGAAACGTACCCGACTATTTCACAAACTGTGTCCTGATTTACCTGAACCACCACAACCGATTGTTACACGTTGGGGAACATGGTTGCAGGCTGCGTTTTACTACAACAAATATGTTGATCAAGTAAAGAAGGTAGTTTTAAAAATCAATCCTACAGAGGCTGCAGCAATCAAGAAAAGCCAGGAATTATTTCAAGATAGTCAGGTTAAAAGAGATTTACAAAACTATTCACAACAATTACTTCGGACTAGCGGAGGGAATAGAAAAATTACAAAATGTTTCGATGTCGCTAGTGGATTCTGTTCAAATAGTGAATGATGCTCACGCACAGTTATGCGCTGTAAAAGGCGAAAACAAATTGGTGTGTAATACGAAAATTTGAAAGTGTTTTAGAGAAAGACTCCCATTTTCTTATATTAAGACAAGTTTGTGAAGGTGCGTGTGAAGATGCATTAAGTTGTTTCAAAGATTATTTTAAATATGCAAATATAACATCGCTAGATGTTGAACAGTCGTTTTCGGCATTAAAAAACATTTATTCCGCACGTCGTATTCATTTGACTGAAACAGCTGCGGAAACATATGTAATTCAAATATTTAACAGATGTTACCCAGTTTGTGATTTCACGGAAGACTTTTAAAACGGTAAGTGTTTCACCACGTTTTATAATTTATTTCTTACCTTCTATTTTATGTGTAAACTTTTATGCGCTCGCCACGCCTCTGGCTGTTACCGCATATTTGCCCAAGTTAATTATCAATGTAAAGCTACAATGTGATAGTATCGTTACTCCATCTTTTTATTTAATAAAATTGTGGTTTGGGAAAACTCCGGGCCAGCAGCATAGTGATGCGTTAGGTATGTTATCAGATCTTTAACTAATTAACTTGTCCCTAAAGGTAGAGCTGTCTGTAAAACCATATATCACAGTTGTAGGGTAGTTGTTTAGATTGTTTCAGAAATTCTAGATAATAATCGCTATGAAATAAATGCGTAGCGGTTGAATGGCTGATGCAGTAACGTTGAAATACAATTACTATAACGTAAGATTTCTGCCGTGTATGACTGCTATTTTTAAATTATGTGGTAGAAAAAGCTGAGTTATCATATTGTAATAATACTCGGCGGGCAGATCAACTTGGTTATTCCAAATATAGCGCAGCAGGAAACAGAACAAATGTTTTATTTAATAGTTGACAGCATAAAGAGGTTCATATATACAATGTATCTACTTAAGTTGGAGATATATAGAAAACTTTTTTATTATTAATTCTAGGGGAAAAATGACTATATAAAAATTTCTGCTTTCTGAGAAAATAATATTAATACATTCAAATTTGAGGTAGCATGTACAAGGTAGTCAAAAATGGGTACGTCGCGTGGGTACGTTGTCAAAAATTTTCGAATTTTGACTTCAGATTCTTAAAGATCATAATAAAGTAGTCCTGGAAAATGGTCTTCGTTTTTCGATATGTCGAATAATTTTCGAGATATTCGACTTCGAATTTAGGTCGGGAGGAAGTTTCGAAGTTCGTATACTTCGTATCTTACTTATTATTAACATGTTATTCAATAATGCTGGAATGTATTCCTAAATACATTATTTGTATACAAAAATCTATAATTCATGGATGCCCAAATACTTAGCGGTAGTGTATATTATGTAAGGTATTAGAATGGAAAATATGGACATTGGATGTAGGTAATACGATTATAAATAATGCAAATTATGTCGTTCAAATTGTTTTTCACTTTACAATAAAAAGTCCACATTTTTTTAACATACAAGGCATTCCAAAAAAAATATACAATATCAAGTTGATATTCTCGAATCCACGAAAAAATCTATCTCAATCCATATTTCACGCTATTACATTTACTTCATTATAAATTTTTACAAAAAATTATCGTAGTTGCACGTATTTCTTTTCAGCGCATAATCCAAAGCTACCTTTACAGCGCTTAAATTTCCTATTTACTGAACGTAGGTAGCCCAAGCATTATCTCATTTACCGTGAAAATTCATCTGCGGTTCTCATTTCGTGCCATTCCATCGATTTTGAATTTCTTCCGTGCGCACAGAGATAAACTAACCCTATGTCAATACTAAAACTTCAGTATGTTTGACCGTTGATACAGTATAATTCAGCAAGTATTTTTTTAATCTACTATCTTTCTATCTCATATTTGTCGTCATTAATTCAAAGTTGTTGTTAGAAATTACTTTAAAATTTAAATTTTATGCGTTTATGTAGTGTTCTATTTATCTATTTACAGAAAAATTTTTTAAGATTAGGATCCGTAATTTCCCTTAAAATATCACGCGTATAATTCAGTGTGCTGTACAGCTCTTAAACTTAGAGTACGAAAGTTGCTACGATTTTATACTACGTTCGAATAAGGTTTATATTAGGATGGAGATAACGTAAAGTGACTTTTCCTCGCCCAAGCAATACTCGTATGGTCTCCTTCTTATATGCATGCTAATCAAATTGAACAAATTTAAGGAGAATTTTTGAAACAGTTCGCCGTCTAGTTCGATTTTTTACAAGCAAGATACGGCATGAAATTAAGAGAGTTAGGGAACCAGTCTACTACATATGCCTTAGTATCGTTGCGAAGTTAAGTAAAAGAATGGTTTGTTATAAATATATACCTAAATATAAACGGTCATTTAAGGAGAATATAACTTTATAAATTAATAATAAAATAGATGCTATGTTACGTTCTTAAACAAAAATTCTATATATACGTACAACGAATAATAAATATAAATAATATAACTGGGTGAAGGGGCGTTTCGTTGCACTGTAAATATAGCTCTCAAAAGGTCTGCTCATATTTTCTTAAAAAGTACCAGCATTTCATAAATATCCAATCCGTCAACGTCAAATATCAACAGATACTTTTAAATAAAGATCGACAGGAAGTTAATGATGTGACTTTTGACATGTACCTAATGATTCTTTCTGAAATATGAAAACTTCGACATACACTACCGCTCATAAGTATTTGGGCGCCCTTGGATTTTAGGTTTTGTATACAAAGAATGTATTTAGGAAATACATTTTTCAGCATTATTGAAATCTGTAAGATTCACTTAAATTCATTAAATATCGATCTATTTACTTATTTATCTGTATGATAATAATAATAATAATAATAATATTTATTTGTGCCCAACAGTAAAACACCAAAATAGACACATATACATACAAATTATCTTAAGTGTAGCAAAAGTAAAAATGAAAAAAATTAAACTTCTTAGAGATACACATAAGACTATAACGATGAATACATACATAACAGTTGCATAATATACACGTAACACTAAACAAGTTGACCCAGAAAAATGTCTTTATATAACATATCAGCGCAACGACAGATGCGGTTTATTGGCGCTAGGTGCATTACATTAGTTCTCACAGGTTTCAAGTAAAATGAAGACACATTCGCGATTCCCTAGCGGGAACATGAAAAGGTACCCCACACAGTAACTCTGGACAATCAATTTTATTATTAATGAGCCTGTAGAGAAACACCGCACTAGTGCGTTCATAACGTTCATGGAGTGATGAAACACTGTGTGCCCAAAAGAAGCTGGCCATGATCGTAGTTCCTTTGCGGATAGTTACCATTCTCCTTGAATGTTAATATTTTAAAAACCGCCGTTGCACTCGCTCAAGTCGAAGTTGGTGACATGTGTAATAAGAGTACCATACAATCGCTGCGTATTCCAACTTACTTCGAATCAACCGTAGTAAAAGAGTCTTTAGAGCAGCGTTAATCAGTAAATGTGCGTGTGTTACGAAGAACGAAACCAAGAACTCTGCAAGCACTGTTGCACACCGACATCACCTGCTGGTCAAAGCAAAGTCGATCATCAAATAACACTCCAAGGTCTTTCACAGTGTCCGATGAAGGTAGCTTCAGACCGTGTATATTATAATCGAAACGATTTTGGACACCTTTCGAGTGTATCTAACTACGCAACATTTCTCCACATTAAGATGCAGTTTGTTATCAACACACCAATTACTTATAGTTATCAGATTCTCTTGTAGAAGTCTGGCATCATAAAGTGAATCAATTCGGTGAAATATCTTTAAGTCGTCAGCAAAACGCTAAAAAGCGGCACGTTAGTGATTGTAAGAGGTCATCTATAAATATTAAAAACAGCAGGGGTCTCAAGTTGGAACCTGCGGCACTCCAGATGTTGTTAGATAACGCCTAGAAGAAAAACCATTGTACACTACACAATTGACTCTGCCAGTGAGATAGGATGTCATCAATTTCAGCAACGAAGTGCAAAAGCCGATAGTACCCAACTTCCGTAGCAATAACGAGAAATCAATAGAATCAAAGGCTCTTGTGAGATCTGTGTAGACCACATCTAACTGTGAGCGTTGATCAAGAGTTTCACTAAGCTTTGTGTTACACAGGCCAGGTTAGTAACTGTTGATTACCTCTCACATAACCGTGTTGGTGCCAAGACAACCTGATTTTGATGTTACCGTAGATAGCATCGTATAAAATTTGCTCAAACACCTTAGAAAAATTACTTAGTATAGAAATAGGTCGATAGTTCGTGATTAATTCCGTTTGCCTTTTTTAGAAACTGGTGTGATTCTAGCGATCTTCCAAAACTGGGAGGGTACACGCAAGTTTTCATACATAAATTGTAGATAGCACATAGCGGAACAGCTAAAACCATTTCCGACAATCCTTTAGGAAGAAAGAAGGAATTTGATCTTCTCCGGCAGTAGAAACTATTCTTAAGCCTGGCGATACTGTTAACCACATCTGTCTCAGTAATGGTTGTATACTGAAGGGTTGATAAGAAGAGTTCGTATCATAAATGCGAATATCGTCGCTAGGTAAAAAATGTTCATTAAATATATCCGCAAAAGCATCTACTATAGCTTGTGGTTCGTCAAACTTTGTATCACCCGAAACAATCGCCCTGGAATGCGTGATTGATTCCTTTTTGTATTAATATATTTCCAAAATGCCCTGGGGTCCGACTTTAGATTTGTTTGAATTTATTCAGGTGGGCTGTATGAGAATTGTTTATTTCCCTCTTCGTAACTCTACGTAACCTCGCAAAATCTTCATAAAACTTCGGACTGCCAGTAGCTATCCACTACGGTGATAGTAGTTCTTCATTTTAAGTCCATCAATCAAAGTCTTACCGAACCAAGGAGGATAAGAGGAACGTACATATGAGTGGTTGGAACTGACTTATTCACGATATTATATAATGTTTGATAAAAAATGTCAAGGCTGTATTTACATCTTCGGCGTTTTGGACGAGGCTCCAATCTGCCTTGAACATATCACTATAGAGCATATAATAATTAGCACGGAAAAAAATTGTAGCGCATGTTTGTATTGGTTGGGAAACGTTTTACTGAAGATGGACATGGAACTTTAAGTAAGATATGTAGAGCTGGATGGTATGAGTCCTCTGGAACAACAGGATCATCGCAATGGGCAACCAATACTTGATAATCAGTACTGCAAAATACGAGGTCGAGAAGGCGTGAGTTAACGTTGGTAATGGTATTAAATTGGTTAAGGCTTACAGATGAAGTGAAATGATTAATACATGCATACTTAGGATCACTAAAAGTTGGAGGAAAATAATTTCTGATATTAAAATCGCCAATTAACATCACTGGAACATCCAAAATTATCAGCTCAAGTGCTTCAAGGAAAAGAGTAATGTCATCCGCGGATAAGCTGGGTGGTATGTATACAGCTACAAGCATGAAAGTGAAATAATCGTAAGTGCACTTTATAATAATAGCATCAATCAGAGGACCAAAGTGTTCAGAAAAATCATGGTCAACAACCTCACATAGCACAGTTGAATTCACTGCAACAAGAACACCACCTCCCCTTCTCAGACCAGTAATATCAAAATTCCTGTCCTTGCGAAAGACAGTATAAGAAGACTGAGGTATAAATTCACTGTTGTCAACATCAGCGGACACCAAGTCTCAGTGAAAATAATGATATTTAAGTTAGAAACAAAACAATATTCATACACTAAGTTGAGTTTAGTTCTAATCCCACGTACATTCTGATAATATACGCCTAATTGGGTGCTTAAATTACTGTTGGGATTAATTAGTTTTCCTGAGTGAAATTATTTGAAACAATAAATGGTATACCGTTTTTTATTTAACCACTAAATTTGTTTCACCGCCATCCAGACGTTTTTACATTCAGACTTAACCAATTGGTACAAGTTACGCTGCATAGGAGTTTTTTCACTAGACACTGAGACATCGGCCAAACTTATTATGACTTTTAATTTTTGAATTCGGAACACTTTTGATACACAATCAGCAGATGGTAGCCGAACTTTGATAGGACGTTTCATAACTGGCCTGGTAGTATCAAATTTACCCAAACGAATGGTACAAATATCACCCGATATGTATATCCAAGCAATCCAACATTTCACCGATTGAAAAGCCTATCATCCTCTTCTGATCTCGCTTAGAGCCACGCTTTGCTTCCACAAGACCATAAACAACCAAATTAGTACTACGACGCTCCCGCTCAGATAATTCGGATATGATTTTTTCGTTGTTATAAAGAGTGTCTAATTCAGAAGCAGGGCTGGAAAGATATCTTAGATATTTTGGATTCCAGGACCTTTAATTGATTTTGCAAAGCAACAATCACAGTTTTCAAACCGATAAAGTCATTCCCTATACTTGCACACTCAGAACACGACCAAACAAGACCGGTCCCTTTTTATGAATTTTCCGCGCTTCAGCTTTCGAAATATCTACGCAATCAATTTTATAACAGTGACTACAAATACTACAATTAACAGTTAAATGAGGTTCGGCATTGGAGCCGCAACAAGTACATTTATTCATCGTAAAGTAAAGTATCACCGAGGAGTTGTAGGAATCGAACGGGACACACACTTCACCCCAGAGCTGCCCGTCCCGGGTCTTTAAAACAAACGTACACAGGAAAAATCGGGCAACGGATAGGATCAGCAACAGAGACAGATGGACGAAAGAGATGAAAAATATTGTATATACGAGTATAATACTTTTGTTGACGAAAAGGAACAAAAACTTTAGCAAAATAGCAAGCGCAAAGAAATATGAAACGTGAATTAATTTATACAAAATTGCTTAAAACAACAACACTGTTAATACTGTTTAAATCTACTTAATACTACAGACAGAGAAAAATGAGAGGTTTATAATGATGTAAAACACAAGCATCAAAACACTAAATTAACCTGGTAATAATCGCAAAATTTTCGGAGCAACAAAAATACGTGTATCTCGCTTTAACTTATAAAACATATACGTATGAGAGGTAATAGTGGCGACAACCAAGAGCATATTTCTTGAAATTCCAGGAAAAAAGTAACAGTTGGTAATTTTGCTGTGAATCATGAAGGTATAATAAAATCATTTGAAGTAATATTTTTAAATTACGGTCAGTTATCGTTCCGTGTTAGTAGCGACATCTCTTAACGAATAGTGTTTATAATTTCGTTTAAAGTTTTAAAACATGCCGAAAAGGAAAAGAGATTAGTGTTGAAACGCGTGCTTTGATAGTAGCAGAACATAAGCATAAGCAATCGCCATATTGCTAGAAAATTTCATTGAAATCCATCTACTGTTGATTATAACATCAAAAATACAGTGAAAGTGGCAGTTTTCTCAATAAAGTAAGAAGTCGTAGACCAAGGGCGATAACATCAGCTCATGATATTATAATCGTGGTGTTCAGCAAGCGAAATGGAAGAAAAACAGCTCCTATTTCACTATTCATTTCGGTTAGGGTTATTTCCTTTAATATTTAGATGTTAACACTTTGACTTCTGAAAGCAGACTGAGCTCTTAGCGGTTAACAGTGCCGCTTATACACCCGTTATCCAAGTGGCAGTAGCGAGGGTGGAAGTTTCTAGAAGGTTCACGAATGGTCCATGGAAGGTTCTCGAATGTTCCAAAAAGCTCTGCGGCCATTGATCAGATTCTCCAGAAAATTCCAGAATGTTGCAGAAGGTTCTTTGGGTCTAAAATGCTTGAATTGAAATTGCTCGAAAACGCGAGCTAATTTTTAAAAAGGGTTGGCACCATTGGATCCGCGTGCTCGAATTAGGTTTACCCAGCTTGTTGCATTTTGCAACTAGCATAGTGTACTCTTTTAAAGTGTTTTATCGGAGAAATATCGTGTGGGTACCTAATATTTTCAGCTAAATTACACTATAAAACTTACTGAGGAAGATGTAATAAAAGCTGTGAAAAAGCTGAAAAACAAATTTACAGCAGGTCATGACCAGATACCTAGCTTTCTCGTTAAAGACTGTTGTAACGTCTTTGCCAAACCACTTGCATTTTTATTCAATCTCGCGTTACGTACTTGTACTTACCCTAACACCTGGAAGTTATCTCGTGTATGTCCTGTTTTGAAGTCGGGGAATTTGTCTGACATTCGAAATTATAGACCGATTTCTTTACTCCCGAATTTTTCGAAGGTATTTGAGCGCATTATATACAAACACATCCATGCAAAAATTTTACCCTCCATAACCGATTTACAACATGGGTTTATTGGTGGCCGCTCTACGATTACTAACTAATGAGTTTTATGGAGTATATTGTGCCTCTTGTAGATAAGCGTGGTCAAGTGGATGTGATCTATACGGATTTTTCGAAAGCTTTTGACCGTCTGGATCATTGTATATTATTGGCAAAAGTTGGATGTTCTCGGGTTGAGTTTTGGACTGTTGACGTTTTTACGCTCATATTTATCGGACAGATGTTTCTTTGTATCGTACAGTGGATTTGCATCTAATACGTATATGGCAACTTCAGGGGTCCCGCAAGGGTCGAATTTGGAACCACTACTTTTCTTAGCGTATATCAACGACATTGTGAGTTGCGTGAACTGTGGAATATTATTGTTCGCCGACGATCTTAAGCTATTCGCAAACATATCATCGATTGCGGATTGCGAGATGCTACAAAGAAATGTGGATAATATCTATGAATGGAGTGTTGCAAATAAATTAGATTTGAATATATCTAAGTGTAATGAGATTTCATTTACACGTAAACTATCCCCAATTACGTATGGATATCTTGTGGATGATACCACCCTTCAGCGCTGTCAAACTGTGAGGGATTTGGGCATAGTATTTGATTGTGGTCTATCATTTCGCGAACACCTATTCAAAATTATATCTAGTGCTAATAGAATGTTGGGTTTTATTTTACGAGCGTGCAGTAAGTTCTACGATCTCACAACATTTATCACGTTATATAACACATTGGTACGTTCAAAACTCGAGTACGGAAGCATTATTTGGAACCCAGTATATAAGGTACATACATTAGCTATAGAGAACGTTCAGCGCAAGCTGCTCAAGTATCTGGCTTTTAGGTCGGAGGGTGTGTATCCACCTAGAGGTCTACCGCAAGACTATTATCTTGATGGGTTTTAATGTGATCTCTTCGCATTACGGGTATTGCATGGGGTAATACATGCCAGAACCCGATGTTCAGAGTTTTGTACAGTCTAAACTTTTTAGTTCCGCGTTGTCAGCTCGTCAATCTCAACATTCAAATTCCAATTGCTAGAACAAATTTAGCGCTTAGGTCTCCTTTGGGTTTTCAGTGTAGGTGTACAATGACATTGTATGGATTGTGATATTTTAAATTCTAGTGTACGAGAGCTATGTGAGGGTTTATTTGTCAAAGAAATAGTTTGTAATCAGGTTTGGGTTGTAAAATTTTTAGAATTTGACATTTATGATCATACATTGTTTGTTACGTTTTTTCTTTGTCCTTAATTTGGCCTATGCTGTTGGACAATAAACCTTATTATATGATGTCGTTTTAAGCATTTCATTCAATATTGTGTGAAATAACATTCCCTTGTTTTGTTTTAATCCGATTCTGCAGTTGCTTTTAGCGAAAAAAACTGTCGCCGTATGACGTATGCATAATTTTAAGTTACGTTTCTCCGTACCGTACTGAAAAACAATCCGTTTTGCAAGTCAAATCCTTACTTCTACAATAAGCATGTTTTAAAACAGTAACGGAGCAGGAGTAGTCTGGCAGCGAGAGATGTGCTTTGAACACAGACCATAGACCGTATGCGCAAATTTTGCGGTCGCAAAAAACTTATTTGTCTTAGGGCTCTCCATAGTGCAGCATACGCGAATTTTTTTTTACAATCTTTTCGATATTAAATATAAATCAATCAAACTTCAGTAAATGCAGACACATTGCGAGACCGCCGTTGTAATCAAGCCCAAAAATAGAAACCTTTCTAATTACGGTTCTGGTTTACAAGGCAACGGGACCGTTGCGTTGGTGGATTAAAAACTTTAATAACTGGGTTAAAATACGGTTTGTTGCGGGAGAATTATGTTTTAATATCGATCGAAAATTCATAGGTAGTCAGACTGTATAAGAGGATCAACGATGTATTACAACTCCGTTAATATGGTCGATACGAAAACGGCAGAATATGTTTTTTTAAAAAAATTTTTGGGTTAGTTCATTGGGAGAAGTTTTAAAATTTTTTGAAATATGCAAGGTGACTCAAAAGAAGTACACACCAATGTGAAAATTTAAACGGAATACCTTGTATATTATTGCATATTTTCATAGTGCGGGGTAAATAAAGGCAAGTTACTGTTATGTTTCCTACATCTAACTCAAGCCGTTTTTGAGACATTTAACTATTCTTGAAAATGTAGACCAAAATTTAATTTATCTTATGTATTAAGCTAGATATTTCTAATTGTATTTACTTTTAGTCGAAGCATTAGACTTGATGATAAAATAAAAATGATCCCTAAAAATTATTACAGGCTGGACGAAATATACTTTTAATTTGGACTATCATAAAGTCAAATAACTTTCTTATATGAAATGGAACGCCCTGTATTCTTTATCGTATTTAGATTCTAATTTTAACCATTTATAAAATCATATTAAGGTTTCCTATACTTATATCTTATACTTTCTTAGTAATTTTTTGCCATTTATTTTACGAAAGTAGACTTTGACGCATACAAGTCAGCGAATAATGAATGAAACTACAGGAATAAGCAGACGAAGCATCGAAATAATCATAAACACACATTTTATCCGTACCACATACAGTTGCATCAGGAACTTTTGGAAGTAGATTACGACCGACGACTGGAATTTTGTTTATGGATCCTAGAAAAGTTAGGAGATGACGAACATTTCTTAGATTTTGTACTCTTTTCAGATGAGTCAACTTTCCATAATAACGGATTAGTTAACAGATATAATTTTCATTATTTCATTAATGAAAATCCCATTTTTTTAGAACCCTCGATCGTCTGTGAATATTTAGGGTGGAATAATTGGAACGCGTATTGGGTCTATGTCCATCTGTTGTAAAATCCTTTCCAACTCGTTTTTCTATCTCCTTTGGCTCATTTTCTCTTCTTATTTTCTTCTAAGTTGTTCTATTGATTTTTATAACCAAAATACTTTTAATTTTGATTTAAACTAAATTTCGATATTTTTATGGTTGGTCTATCGATGATTCTAAACTGCGTTTACTTTCGGAAGACACCCAAGCTGCGCGAAAATTGTCAGCTGATATGTATTGACCGTCTTAAATATGTTGACCAAAATACGTGCGCTTTTTAAAAGTATACGAGAAGTTAAACGTGTATTAAATTGTATATGATTGTAATTTTTTATACAAAACAAATTTAGATTCTGATAGTATAACAGTTTTATAATTATAGTATTTAGTAATAGCATAAATTTTACTTATGTGTATATTAATGTATTTTTTCTTAATTTTTCATTTCACTTTATGTATTAAATAATTTCTTTAAAAGAAAAGTAGGAATATTCAGTGCTTAGAAAAAAAACATAGGTGAGGAATGTTTGGTCTGTTGTTTATAATAATTAATATTTTTACTTAATAAAAAAGAGTAATCGGAATGTAATTACACCTTTATTTATTATACATTTAAAGATAATATATACATATTTAAATTAACTGTATCAAATATAATTTTAATTTAATCATCATCGGAAGAAAAATCAAAATCGCTGTCACTGTCATCATCAAGGTTTATAATAAGTTCATCGGTAAGCTTATCCATTATGTGTTCTTTTTGTATATAATTTTCCTCAATATTCACTGCATGCCGACAAATATGTCACCATTCATCTTTTGTGATTTTTCCAAATTCTTCTTTAGCGAGTTCCTCGACATCATTTCGTTTAAAAGTTATAATAATAATAATAATAATAATAATAATAATAATAAGCTTTATTGCCCAACAGAGAAAATTCCAATTACTGGACAAGTAATTAATTAAACAAATTACAAAACGAGTACAAAAAACAAGTAAGAGTAACAAGTTACAAAAATTACTAAAGTAAAGAGCAGTGACTATCCTTATTGTATGTAAAGTATCGTGAAAAATATCACATTGCGAAGATATGAGATTAAAGTTTGTACAAGTCACATAAATAGGTGATTTTGAAAGAGCATTTGTTCGAGGAAACGGCAGATAAAACGTATTCGAATACCGGACACCAGAGCGTGGGATTATAAATTGTAATCTTGTAAGTAGTGCAGAGCAGTCAATGCAGCTATTACACAATTTCCAGAGAAACACCAAACCGGAGGATATGCGCCGAAAGTTAAGAGAGGGTAAATTAAATCGGAACAACAGTAACGTATGATCAACGCCTCTCGGTTGGTACATTCCGTCTTGCCGGAACCAGAGGAGTTTAGCAAATTTGCCTTGGACCAATTCCAATTGGCGTTTATGCGTTAAATAGTAAGGGCACCATATGATGGACGCGTATTCCAGACGGGATCTAACAAGAGCGTAGTACAAAGATTTCAAGGCTACCTCATTGGTAAACTCTCTGCAGTTTCGCACAATAAAGCCAAGAGATCTTCTAGCCGCATGGAGATACTGATAATGTGTTGCGCAAAAGTCAGTTTGCTATCAAACAAAATCCCTAGATCCTTAATTAGTTCGACACGTTCGTTGTTAACTTGATTAAGCTCATAGTTGAAAGTAATTGGCGTAGATGCACGTGTGAAGGAAATAACTTTACATTTGCTGATATTCAGAGGTAGATTATTTGATGTACACCATTTAGAAATATTTGCAAGATCGCTCTGCAAGAAGTAACAATCCTCGGAACAGGACACCTTACGATATAACTTCAAATCGTCAGCGAATAGTAATGCATTAGACGATACACATGTACTTATATCGTTAATGAATAAGTTGAAAATCAAAGGTCCAAGATTAGACCCTTGAGGGACTCCCGAAGAGGCAATGAATTGACGAGAGCAGAAGCCATTATAAAAAACATATTGAAGTCTATTGAACAAATATGATTGAAACAGGTGCACAAGCGAATCACTAAACCCAAAAGACATAAGCTTATATGGAATTAAAGAATGGTCAAGGCGGTCAAATGCTTTGACAAAATCGGTATATAAGACATCAACTTGCACGCGAGAATCTATAGCATGAGATAAAAACTGAGTGAACTGACATAGATTAGTTACAGTAGATCTTTTCTCAGTAAAGCCGTGTTGGCAAGAAGAAATGCTGTTTTTAACGCAAGGATAAATAGCAGTGTATAAGCATTGTTCAAACACTTTGGCAAAATTCGGTAAAATAGCTATTGGGCGATAGTTGGATATGTCAGCCGCGCCTCCGGATTTAAAAATGGGTACAATGCGTGCAACCTTCCATAAATCGGGAAAAAGTGAAGTTTTCAAGACTAAATTAAAGATTTTGAAGAGAGGATGTACCAATAGGTGTTTACAATCTTTAATAAAAAACGAGGGAATTTGATCATGTCCAGAACTGTGACTATTCTTTAGCTTATTTATGGAAAGCAAAATAGAATTCTCAGAAAATTCAGTAATGTTTATGCAAGATGAACCATTAAACCTAACTTGAGGAATGTTGGCAGATGAAGTTTCGGTGAAAACACCACTGAAGTATGTCCTAAACGCGTCGACGATTTCCTGGGGATTATTGAGGTGTGTATTATCTAGAACCATACTACCAGGAATGCGACTCCTTTGCTTTTTATCGCGAATAAATGACCAGAAATTCGTAGGATTGTTAGCAATATCACGTTGTACGTTATTAAGATAGTTGGAATAGGCTTCTGCTGCTTGTCTTTTTACAACACTACGAAGTTCTCTAAACTGCCGCAATGAAGCAGCGCACCCGAAACGTCGGTACTGACGGAGGAAATTAGATTTCAATTATATTCAAGTTATATTTTTAGATGCTACTCTGCCCTTTAAAATTGCCCATATCTTTGCAATAGGGTTAAGTTCCGGATGATATGGGGGCAATCTCAACACTGTATGTCCACCTTTTGCAAATATAGAATCTATAGTGTAATTCTTGTAACTTGGTTTATGCATATGTACTAATCTATACAATTCAACTTTTGTCAAATTTTCATTTAATATGATGCCACGTTCACTTAGCCATTTTATCATTTCTGATTTTTTGCTGTTAGTAGTTGGATGTTTAACTGAGAGAACGTTGTGGTAGCTTGCATTATCCATCACAACAACAGATTTAGGTGGCAAATTTGGAATCAACTGTTTTTCTAACCACCTTCTATAATTTATGAAGTTCATATCGTCATGATAATCTCCACTTTTTTGGCCGGACTTATAGATCAACAAGGCATTATCAAGAAATCCATGTTCACTGCCTAAAACAATAAATATACAGTACATGCTAAAAATTTTAGAAGAAATTTTACTAACGTACCTGCATGTACAATTATTAAACGTTTCCCTTTTGATATAGGGCACTTAAGTCCATTGTTAGAGTTATCAACCCATCCATATGGAGTTGTGTGACTGGCATGGAGGTATGTTTCGTCTAAAATACAATACTTTAATTTTTCAACATCATATAAAAATTTATTTTGCTTCACCTGTATACACGATTGGTCGACCTTGTAACCGATAATTTGTAACATTTCGGATATATGACGATCTTAGCTCACGTATATTTAATCTTTCCATCAAAAGCTTTCGGTTATCAATAGTCTTCTTCCACCTGTTATTTGATAAATATATTAATTACTAAAATAATAATAAATTTGAATATTAGTACGTACCTAAATCCTAATTTTAATATTAACTTTCTTAAAGAGCTGCGTTTGCCTACAAAACCAATGGTATCATCTGATTGTATTTTATTATATACAGCATTTAATGTAGGCCTCTGTTTGTCAGTTATGTGAAAATTGTGAATAACCTGACGTAAAACTGTTTCCCCAGCATTATCCACAGTAGATTTTGGTGAATGTCTTTTGAAGAACAGCCACTTTGCTCTGCTTCAATAGAATTACTCTTTCGAATAATTCTGACAACAGTACTTTTAAATATTCCCGTAGCTTCACTAACAATATCTAAAATGTTACCTGTAAACAAACATAACGACTTCACTGATATATGAATATGTAAAAATAGTATTAAAAATACTTTAGAAAAATATTATCATACCTTCTGTCTTATATTTTTTAAAATAGTTATAGACATTAAAAACAATGTTTCGTGATCGCTCATGCAAAACTTGCCTCTTCTTGGCGATGTTCGATGATTCGGACATTCTCACCTGTAACTTAATTATTTAATACAACTTAATTAAAATCTGTTTAAAACAAAATACTTACAGTAGAATATTACCCCTAATTCAAAATAGTTTTGAGAAAAACTGATTTTTTAATAAATAGTACGCCAATAACAATATTCAAAGTAGAGAGCACGAAACGAATTCAACGACAACACATCAACAACTGACGCCGAAATGAGGTAAATGTTTGTTGGTCTTACTGTAGGTAAGAAATGCATAGCTGTTTCTCTCGGTTAGCACCAACTTCTCTTTCTAATCCTAAAATGCGTCTTTGCGCTGGTGTCTTCCGAACTTTAGGCCATCTTATAGATGACATTCAAGATTTTGATTACTAGATTTCATGTAAATAGTGTTGCCCATGATCTTTATGTGTTTTTTTATAAAAAACATTATTGAGGGGTAAATTATTGAAAATAACTTGTGACTTTGATTATTCCCCATAAATTAATATCAATGAAACTTTTTTTTAAAGAATTAATAATATAAGTTATCAAAATGCCAGAATTCGAGTAATGATTAAAAATAATTCAAATTCTGTAAATGTAAAGTGAAATTTTGACTTCACCTCAATATATATATATGTACATATATATGAATTCAGGACCGAGAATCCAACTGACAACCCTCATCTTACCACGACGAATGGAATTGAAAATAAAGGTAAATTACCTGAGAGAGAGATATGTAATTATTTTCAAATATACCATTCGTACAGCCACAAAATGTTCTGTTGGAAGTGGAAAACCTCTAGTTAAACAAAGTTTGAGAACATTGTTTTTTTTAGAAAGAGAGATGGATGGTCTCCATGAATGAAATATAATATGAAAATATTGGGAAATATAATACACATCATATTTCCCAATATTTTCATTTTGAGTGTATTTTTATTATCCAATTTGATGCGCTCAATTAAAAATACTAGACTTCTCTCATTGATGAAAATATGATGTTTCTAAGCAGTTACGAGAAACAATTTTGAAAAACGGCACTGAAATTTGTTATCCTTTACAAAAATGCACTAAACCGATCGCGTGATAGCCTATATAACAATAGCTAGAAAAGTTTAATTTTAACATCTGTATATTTAACGTTTTTGGAAAGATAATAGACTCCAACAATGCAACATTTATTAATTAATGAAAATGAGTTTTTCTTCCAAAAAAATGGCGCGCCCTTGCATTATGTCGCTCCAGTTAGAAATTGGTTGGATAATAATTTTCCAAATCATTGGATAGGGCGGCGAGGTTCAATTGAATGGTCTGCTCGTTCTCCAGATTTGACCCCACTTGATTGTTTCTTGTGGGGTCGCCTGAAAACACAACCGCAGAATATTGGCGAACTTAGACATAAAATTACTACAGAATGCAAGCAACATTTGAAAGGATCAGAAGAGAATTTGAAAATAGGCTATATTATTGTCTTCATCAAAAAGGTTAACAATTTGAATATCTTTTTGAATAAAACTTTATATTTTACAATCTATGCTTAGAATGATATTTTTTTTGTTATAATCCTCAGAACTTGACCAAATGTCGAAGTAAGATATGTATATTACTGAATTCGTAATGAAAATACCTTTCCAACGATGTGTCACAAATGGTATCATCCCATTTAAGATTTTCATGTTGGGGGTAACGGGACTTTAGGGGGTAAGTTTAGTATCGTAGTATATCAATCAAAAATTGACCTGTCTTTGCATTTTTTAATAATTTTATTCGTTTGGGATGTAAGCCGCCTGGAAAGTTTTCAAATGAACACATTGTACATAAGTATAGTCAAATTTATTTAATTTGCAAATTCATAATATAATATTAATTATTACATTCGCATATTTTTGCGTTAACCTCCACTGTAATGCCTTTTTTAAAACTTTCTTTCATCATTCTCTCAGCTAGACCCGGAGGTGTTAAAAGTGATGACCTGGGCGACCATGCCACTGGACTAAATCTTCGCGTCCATCTCCGTGCAAATTTATTATTTAAACAGGTTTTCATCCCTTGCGAATAGTGCGGTGACGAACCGCGTAAGTGAAACCGCAATTGCAATTGCTTCTGTACCCTACCTGAATTTAGTTTTAATATGTTATTGTCAGTGCGAAAGGGGCCTTATTATTTTAACCACTGGACATGTTCATGTATTCAAACCATACTGCTTTTGTTTTGTTCTTAAACTTTTCTTTTAATGTTTGTTTTTTGTTTTGACTTGTCTTATGCCTTGTAAGTCTTATAGACAAATAAACCATTATTATTATTGTTATTATTATTATTATTATTATTATGAAGATAGTCTTGCCTAGGTATCACAAGTATATTATCAGAAAGTAAACCCACTGTTTATTTGACAAAAAAAAAAACACTAATTCACCACCTCATCGTTAGACTAGGTCGAGTATCGTGTAGGTCTATTTTAGAAACAAACAATATATTGACACTCGAGAGTATTTTTATATACAAATGTGCTATATTTATATTGGTTTGACGAGAATTGCGTGCACTATAAATACGAATCCAGAAATAAAGACATTTACTCACAGGACAACTCATTTTGTCTAAATAAAATAACTTTCAAAGAAAAACTAAAACGGTTTCTTCTAAACGAGTGTTCTTTAGTGAATTCATGACTAATTAAAAACAAGGACTGTCTGTCGCTTTTATTACTTTATTTTATATTTACGTACCCTACATCCCTCATTTGAGATGAATTGGATTAAATATATTATCATTATTAGGTCAGGTACAAATTCAATCAATTTTAAATGTTTATCTGACCATCTCTTTTATCAACTAATTATTTTCTTGAAAAATATATTGGAAATTGGATAATGGAAATAACTAATTTCCTGGAAATTGTATAAAACAGCAATATTCGTATTGAGGTCATTCCACTGAAACTGTTATTGATTACTGGAATAAAAATAGTGTCCAACGTCCTGCAGCATTTAAATATTAATATTGTTTATTAATGATTTCCCGAAACATGTTGGAAGCTGGTTTATTTATATGTTTACTGATAGTGCGCTTCTAACAATTAATACAAATAGTCATAATACTCATAATTCATAAGTAAATTCAGACACGTACCGTATGTATTAAAACATATTTTTACAGATAATATGAGACCATATCCATTTAACAGAATAAAAGATCGATATAACAATTGGAATAGTTTACTGTTACACCGCTGAAGCAAGTAATCTAGGAATAATTGATCTAATGCGACTCTGTGTGAGAAATACATAGTAAAGATGGTTGAAAGAAAAGTCCACTTTCTTTCAAGCACCTTTGCAATCTAGGAATACATGTTTATACCGGATGTCCTAAATTTGTTGTTATGAATGATATCTTCCTTATTTATAGAGATATAAGATCGAGCAAGGTGTCGTCAAAGATGGTGTGTAGAATCCTAAAAGATATATTCTTTGAAACTACCGGTTTCAGCACTTATTTTACGCTGAGTGGTCTTAATTACAAATTTTCCACACACGCAACAAAAGGTATTCAATTTACATTGACTCACCCTGTGTATACATATGATTGAGTGTAAATTAAGTAAATTAATTACATTAGCATTAAACAGTGTATTGTTTTAAATGCAATGAACATTTTGTACGTTGTCAAGATTTACATAGATACACACCAGCACAACTTTATGTGCAAATACTAACTGTTGCGTGGTGTCAGTTTTAAAAATAAAGCGTTGCGCAATGTTACGTTGAATCAATAAATGGCGAGATTAATGTTTAATTTTGATGAATGCTTCCATATGAATGTTACCCAAAAATTATATATTCTGCGTATGTACGTCCAATACATCGTACAATAGCCTGTATGAAGCCTTATGTCGTTGCTTGATGTGAATGTTCCCATATTGAATTTAAATAGACGAACAAAAAATTATAAAAGTTTTCTTTTCGATCCATTGTACGTATATTGCCATTAAAAGGAAAGAATAAAAGAATAGGGTAAAATAAGTGAGGATTGGAGTCGATCTTCCTCACAGCGACTTATTGACATAGATATAAACTGCGGAATTGCAGAAGGACACGAAAATATTGGCGTCGATAGGTATATACACTAAAAAAAGAAATTCCCGTACGGATAACCTGCAATTTAATTACCGGTTATCCGTACCTTAATTTTTGTCGCAACATGAAATTTCCGGCAGAAAAGTAAATTTCAATGTGAAAATTTACATAGATAGAGTATAACACTTTTATATTATTTTATATTATTATATAAATCCGTCATAATGGCAAGCTAGATCCCGGTTTTGAATACAAAATATTGTATGCGGTCGTAAATATTTCAGTTATTTTTCAACATGATTGTAATACGAGGGTAAGTCAAAAATTACTTACACTTTCAGTTCTACAGCTGTATTAAACAAAGGTAGGTGTACAACAGATACATTATTTTTCGATATAGTCTCCACCTTTAGCAATGCACTTGGTCCAGCGAGCCACAAGCTTCCGTATGCCTTCCTGGTAGAAGGTTTTCGGTTGGTGGTGAAGCTTCTATGAGCGGTCCAAAGAGATGAAAGTCTGAGGGAGCGAGATCCGGGCTGTAGGGAGGGTGTTGCAGGGTCTCAAAGCCCAACCTGTTGATAGTTTCTATGGTGTTATGGGCCGTGTGCGGCCGGGCGTTGTCTTGCAACAACAAAACTTTCTTTGAGAGTACACCGCGGCGTTTGTTTCGAATTGCTGGTTTCAACTTATTCGCCAACAAATCACTGTTTATGGTAGTCCCCCTGTTCAAGTAGTCATCCAGTATAGGGCCTTTTTTGTCCCAAAACACGGTTAGCATCACCTTCCCAGCCGATGGCGAGGTTTTAAATTTGTTCGTGCTAGGAGATCCTGGGTGTTTCCATTCCATACTCTGGCGTTTCGATTCGGGCTCGTAGTGATGAACCCACGTTTCATCAACGGTCACTATTCTGCTTAAAGATGCGTCGATCCAGTAAGCGTTGGCAGATGTCCAAACATTTGGTTTTGTTTTCTGCGGTAAGCGTTCGTGGTACCCATCGCGCACAAATTTTACGAAATTTGAGTTCATCGTGGATAATTTGATAGTCAGAACCGTGACTGATGTTTGAAGAAGATGCAACCTCACCTATGGTAACTCGTCTATTTGCTGTAACCATCTCTCGACCTTGCTGAATGTTGTCGTCGGTGGTCGAGGTTGACGGCCGTCCAGCTCCCTCTTTTTGTGTTACGCTCGTGGGGCCACTTTGAAACATTTCGATCCACAAAAAAACGCTTTTACGAGATAAAGCACTGTCCCCGTATTGTGACAAAAGTCTCCGGTGAATTTAAGCACATTTCACACCCTCTGACCCCAAAAATCGATGCTTATGCTGTTGTAGCTAACAGACAAATGACACGATCGTGATTAAATTCCGCACACGTGACCACAGAGGCGCCAGCTCAACGCATGCGCAAGCGGCCGCCACTACGATAACCTTCAAAGCCTGTTATGGTGAAAGTGTAGATAATATTTGACTTACCCTCGTATTTTTCTGAAAATAACACACCATTACAAATTTTATTTCTTTGCAATTTCAAAATCATGTCATAACTCTAAAACTAGTGTATTTTTAAAAACTAGAATTGATGGTATATTTTCCCAAATATTCATAACAATTTAATAGCAAAATCATGAATTTTATTGTCAAATTGTATACATGTATATAAGCATTCATAGTCCTTAGTAAACAAACGTATTCTATTTATTTTAGTTGGTAGTTTGAATATATCTACACATTTGCTTATTCTTTAAATATTTTTATAGAAACTTTCAACCGTTT
The DNA here is from genome assembly GCA_029619315.2 of Dynastes maya. Classification (NCBI taxonomy): domain Eukaryota; kingdom Metazoa; phylum Arthropoda; class Insecta; order Coleoptera; family Scarabaeidae; genus Dynastes; species Dynastes maya. The sequence continues at coordinate 4,832,802 of JAROYE020000012.1, forward strand.
GATATCTGTTGTTTCTAGCAGAAGGAAAATTGCGTTCTTCATTAATATGATTAGCTGGCTGCAGAGCCAGCACCGTGGTATTAGTAAAAAAGCCCAACGGCTCATACAGATTTTGCGTAGATTACAGAAAATTAAATTCAGTCACGCGCAAATCCTCATACCCTCTCTTTAATAAATGATATCCTAACATATTTAGGTGGAAATATGTATTTTTCAACTTTAGATTTAAATTCAGGATATTTTCAATGTGGCATCAAAGAAAGTTATAAACATAAATCTGCTTTTACTGTAAGCAGCGGTTTATACGAGTTTAACTGTATGAGCTTTGGGTTGTGTAACGCCCCAGCCACTTTTCAACGCCTTACAGATATGGTTTTTAAAGATCTTAAATGGAAAGAGGTGGTAATATATTTAGACGATGTTATAGTAATGAGCAAGACGTTTGAAGAGCATTTGCAACGTCTTCAAAAAGTATTCGACAGAGTTAGGTATCCTGGGTTAATATTACAATCTCCAAAATGTAATTTCGGTTTAGAAAGCGCTAAAGTCTTAGGCTTCCAAATTTCCGAATCGGGTATTTTACCAAATTCCGAGAAAGTTCAAGCAAAATCTGAATTTACCCGGCGCCTCCACCAAATATGTTACGTGCCTAGTAACTGAGAGTGTTTGAATAATAATTTCACTTACTAGTATGGACACTACGATTATTCTTTATTGTCTCTGGTTTAGGTACAACCTCTCTTTGCTTATTCTAATTATCAACCGTAACCCCACTTAGTGCCTTCCTTATTAATGCTTAGTTGGTATAAATCGGTCAGCCTCCTTTCCTTTAATAATTAAATAACTACTTAATCTAGTGCCTTCGTGGCAATACTAAAGTTCTTTTATTGCATGCTATGATACAATTAATTAAATAAAAATTTCGTTTAATGAATTGTTTGTTCTTTTGAACAATCTAATGAAAAAATATGGTCTTAGCAAACCTTCTTTCGTCACTGAACAACGAGGTTTACGTTTATAGTCCGTTTCATTTTATTTTAATCTGACTAAATAGTAAATATTTTTTTCTTATATATATATATATATTTATATATAACGTATTTACCTGCCCATTAGTCAAATTAAAATAAAATGAAACGGACAATACCTACATATGTAGAGAACAACATTGTTTTTATTTATATGTACACGCATAACTGATAATCACAAAAATTGCTTGATTTAATCAAAATATGCAAAAGTAGGAGGTTATATTACTATATATTATTGCCGATTTAGTATATACATTACAAGGCAATGCGTAATACATTACAAGCTCCAAATAACGTGTCCTATATAACTTTATTTTCAATTTTCATGCAATAAACCCTTGCATACACTAAGTATTGATATGGATTGTTTAAAATAAATAACAACTTACTTTTTTTTTCTTTTCTTGGATCCAAAGTATAATATAAGCACTAATGCCACACAGATATGCCCGTGTAACATGCATACGACGATAAAGAGCTGATGTTTTGTTCTAGGGTCAACACCTCAAATATTTTAAGGAATAGGAGATATAATACTCTTATACGTACCGAAATTTTGATACCAATAAGTAAGTTCCGGTTTAATTTTAAAACACGCTTTTATAATTTCAGAATTTTTAAAAATTTCTGTAAAATTTGGATTGAGATCTAAATTCTCGCATAATTTCATATAAATACTAAAGGTTTATCCAATTTGAAGGAAAATTCCTTATGTTTATATCGGAAATTTATAATATGAGGACTTAAATTTCTTTCAGTGTAGATAGGGGGCAGTTCGTTGCATATCTTGGGTAAGAGAACTTGCAGGAGAAGGAGTTGATGTAGATAATTAAATGAACACATAATTGCAGCGAGTACTAGTGCCTTTAATTATAAAGTGGTACTCATCACAAGTAGGATTGTATTTACATTAGAAGAGTACCGCGTGACATTTGTGGTGGAGGCGCCGGGCATGGCCTTAAATTCGATGGTACGAAATTGTGTACCAATCTTATTCCGTAAATTATATTCCCTCGTGTAATTTCATTGTTTCTTAGATTAAAATAAATATTATAGTCATCTAGAAACGTTATCATCTACATTCTAATTTGCCTTGCGGTTTCTTATTTTTTTATTAATTTTGTTGAACATACGAGCTTGAAAATCTCCTAATTTCTTACAGCAATTCTGGCATCGGTGCAAATGTGTAAACGTATGCGCCTCTTTGGTCATAGAACTAACCAGAACTTTTATTATACTAATTTTTCAATTTTCATAAAAATTATTTTATATTTTAGTCAAAGTTATCGAAACATCGAACCTTTACACCTACTGCTTGCAAGTAAAAACTTACTAAACTAAATTTAATTAAGCCAAAAAAAGTATTAAAATAAACAAAAACCGAAAAACAAACGAGTTACCTACGAAAAAACTAAAAAATGTAAACGAATTCATTAATTAAAGAAAAAGTTTAAGGGTGGTACTTTAGAATCTCACTGTATATTTGTCGAAATATTGCTTGTTGTAGTTCTGAGAGTTTTGGCGACTACGGAATAATCTTAATGTTGTTACGCGGCAAAAAAGAACACGTATGTTCGAGCCCTGTCGTACCTACAAACATCGAGCTTGTACATACATACAGAATGAAATCTAAATAACGTGACTGAGTTGCCGCATGCTGTACGTTGTTTATGCATACATGTTCGCATAATTAGCGTAACTATTATTTATTTCTCACTCGCTTAGCTGTAAACTGGTCAAATATTAAAAGCTACAACTAAGTATACAGGTTTTCGCTACCCTTACATATAGATGTACGAGGTAGGCGCCATAAGTTCAAGCTTATACAGATTCTAGCGTGTTCCGTTGCGTCATAATTAAAGCTGGCCACGAGCGGTACCGCGCAGTAGCGTAGAGTCGACCAGGCCTCGCGTTCCACTAGAGTTATTCTGCTAATAGAGATGTTTGCTGCCGCAAATAATTTCGCTCATCTTTTAAATAAAAATTAAATAACACTTGCTCCAACACTTACCATTTTAAGAGTCCTCCGTGAAATCACAAAGTGAATAATGTCTGTTAAATATCTGCAACATTAGATATGTTTCAACTGTTGTTTCGGCAAAACTAGTACGGCATGAGGAAAAAATGCGTTTATATGCAGAGAACGAACGTTCTACACCTAGTGACGTAATATTTGCGTAAGTAAAATAATCTTTCAAATAACGATTCTGTTGACGCACCTTCACAAATGTGTCTTAATGTGCCAAAATCAGAATTTTTCTCAAAAACTCTTTCAAATTTTTCTAGAACAGAAACATTTTTTGCGTCTTCAATCGCGCATAGCTGTGCGTGAACATGTTGCACTATTTGTAGAGATTCTTCTAACGGCACCGCAGGATTTTGTAATTTTTCTATTGCATCTGCTAGCCCGAAGTAATTGTCGTGAATGATTTTTAAATCCATTTTAGCCTGACTATCTTGAAATTTCGACTGGCTTTTCTGGATAGCGGCAGCTTCCTTTGTATCGAATTGTAAAACCACGTTCTTATTATTGTCAAAATATTTATGATAACAAAACACGGCCTGCAACCATGTTCCCCAACGAGTTAGAATAGGTTCTGGTGGCTCTGGTATACGGGGGAACAGTCTGTGAAATTCGCGAATACGTTTCGGTGATTTGACAAATACTGCTTTGGTATGCGCTATTAAAGCGTCTACCTCAGGATAACATTTTCTGATACTATCCGCCACAAGATTGAGAGCATGAATTTTACATGTAATGTGTAACAAATTAGCAGAATGCTTTTTAAGAGACCGGCCTACAGAAAGCATGTTTGCAGCACCATCACTCACTAACATCAAGAGTTGGTTTGTTGAAAGTTCAAACTTGTCCAATGTATTTAACACTAACTTTGAAATTACTTCGGCAGCACACTGTTGTATTCGTTTGGAGACTAATAGAATTGAAGGTGCCGATTGATGAGGTTCCAATTTGCATGCCACTACATTAAGAACAGAATGTTTCTTCCGATCTGTTGTTTCGTCGACACATAACCACAATTTTTGATCTTTCAACTCCGATTTTATTTTTTGTTCAATATGTTCGCGCGCAGATGGCACAATTCTTCGTAACGATGTTCGACTTGGTAATTTGCACTCCGAATAGTTATTCCAAAAGCAGATAAATGGTTCCTTGTCTAGTAAATTAAACGGTATATTACATGCGATAAACGTAACGCATAAATTAAGTATCAATTTTTCCTTGTCTCGTGCGCAATTTCTTTTTGAGACATGCTTTTCACTATTTACGTGTCGTAGACAATGTTGTCTGGACCAACACATTAACGGGATTTTACAGATTACACCTTTAATTTTAGCACCTTCATATATTAAGTCTGGAATTTCTGCAATAAATTTTCGAAGTTTGTCCGACCGCGGTCCTTTTGCTGACGAAATCATAATTTTTCTAGGACGGATAAACAATTGCGCAAATGACAGGCAGCGAAAATGTCCGTATTGCTCCGCAGACGAAGTAATACTACCGTTCCTCTCGGTCCGAACTGATTCTACGCCGATGCGCGGTACCGCTCGTGGCCAGCGTTAGTCATAATTGCACATGTGCGAGGTCTACACTATATATATTACGGCTCGAAGAGCAGTAATTCTTTGTAGCCAGCCAGACAACGCGACAAGTGGTCATTACATTTTTAACAAAAGAGCGGCATATGCCTAATCCTATTAAACAACGTTTAGACGGCGTTTATGGTGATTTATCTCCTTTATATTCCACTGTAAAAAAGTGGGCAACATTTTTCCGTTTGGGGCAAGAATTCCTTGATGAAACAAGTATTCGCCGAATTCTCCATAATCATTTGTTTATTTTTTCTATATCAGGCCGGGAATTTATGGTGCCTACCCGTTTCTACTGCTAATACAAAGCTAAACAACTTTGACGTCAGCAGGTTGTAACGTCTTTGAAGTAGGCCATAAACGCGTTTACACATTCAGACCATCTTTTCGTTTTGAATTGGTTTATCCAAATTATATTGGTTTTATTAGAAAAAATACTGTGTAGTGATATTTGTGTAGTTTGTTGGTGTTACCTGCAATGCTTTTCTAGTGTTGTACAAGCGATAGAACCTTTTCTGAAACGACAAAAACGGGGTAAGCTAACCTAACATGGCGTCAGCTGTTTTGTATGTTTTGTTTGTGAGTTACACTTTGTAAATAAAAGATGATATTATTTATTTTTCAACAGCTACAGATTCAAGGACCGGTGAAACTATAACTGTAAGTTTAAAATATCCTAGGCTTAAAAAAGATGCTATTCCAACTCAATTCCCTAACTGTCCGTTGTATTTGGCAAAAAACGTGAAGATGTTATTTCCTTTACCGCTTAGCGGTGAGCCCTTCTAGTATCGGTGGTAACGGCCTCCCTTGTATGTGTTTTAAGTGTTGGACTTTGAATTATGACTGCACATGTATCCAAATTCCACTATATTTCTACATCCATACAGAAAATCCTAATCACATGAAGAAGTCATGATCAAATCTTTTAGAGGTGTCCAAATTGTGAATATGTAGCATTAAAAATACATGATTCATATTTTAAGGAAATTATATTGTACTATTAAAAAAAAGTCAAATAGCAACAGTGTATGAAATAAAAATGTTCATGTTGGATCCTAAGTTACCACTAATTCTTCTTTCTTGCCTACGGTAAGTAATCATTCGTAATAATTACTTAAATAAAATGCTATTTAATTATTTTTATATGAAAGATTATATTTTTCCTCTTTCCTTTGATACGACGTTTACGATAACTTCAATTGCCTTTTTCACGTTCTTCCTCCAGTAACCGATAAATTGTTGTCTCTCCTAAGCCAATCATACTATCACACATTTCAGCTGCTACCTCCACAAAATCAGGACGTACTTACCTTCTCAAAGAGGATTAGAAGTGTTTACCACTATAGTATCTTTATATCTACGAAACTGCCTTCTTTCGATGGTTTACAGTTGAATGCATATGCTATTTTTGACGTAGAGAATCCTTTTAGAAGATTTATAAAATAAGCAGAGAACTAAATTATACGCCTTTTCAGTTTCGTCACAAATTTTTTCTTTATATGTATAAAACGAATATTTCTCGGTCTTTAATGCATACGAGGTAGGCGCTATAAATTCTCGGTCTGACAGGCTTATACTAGGTTCGAGCGTGTTGAAACTCCGTTGCGTCATAGTTATAAAAAGGTGGTAACAAAACATATGATCTGGACAAAGCATTCTATCTGCCAAAACTTATTCATTATTTTCGTAATTCAATGAATATCAATTTTTATACTTTCTAAGGCACATGTGTGGGGCGTATACTATATATATTACGGCTCGAAGAGTAGTAGTTTTTAGTAGCCAGCCGTACAACGTGATTAGTGCATAAAAGTGTTCCAGGTAACGAAAATTGAATTAGTAGTGATGTCTAACATTTCTGAAACAAGTATTCGCCAAATTCTCCATAATCATTTGGGTATGAATAAGATTAGTACAAGATGGGTGAACGTCGGGTCAAATGTGCGCGCTCGTTTTTAAACATGTGTGAAGAGGGCCTGACAAAGAAAACACGTTTTTTTTTGTTCAAAATTAGCTTTATTCATCAACGTAATTTCCATCAAGAACAACGCAATCATTCCAGCGCCGCTCTAACATTTCAATACCACTTTTGTAAAACGATTTATCTTTTGCCTCAAAATATGCCTCAGTTTCAGCGCTAACCTCTTCATTCGAGCGAAATTTCTTACCGGCGAGCATTTTTTTTAGGTCTGCGAACAGCCAGTAGTCGCTGGGAGTCAAATCTGGCGAATACGGTGGATGTGGGAGCAATTCGACGTTCAATTCATGTAGTTTTGCCATTGTTTTGATTGACTTTTGACACGGTGCGTTGTCTTGATGAAACAAAATTTTTTTCTTCGCCATATGCGGACGTTGCTTTGCAATTTCGGCCTTCAGACGCTCCAGTAAGGCTATATAATATTCACTGTTGATGGTATTTCCCTTCTCAAGATAGTCGATGAATATTACACCACGCACATCCCAAAATACCGAGGCCATAACCTTTCCAGCCGATTGTTGTGCTTTCGGGCGCTTTGGACGAGGTTCACCAGTTGCTGTCCACCCAGATGACGATCGTTTTAATTCCGGAGTGAAGTGATAGATCCATGTTTCATCCGTTGTCACATATCGACGCAAAAATTCCGGTTTGTTACGTTTAAACATGGCCAAACACTGCTCAGAAGCATCAACACGTTCTTGTTTTTGGTCAACAATGAGCAAACGCGGCACCCATTTTGAACAGAGCTTTCTCATAGTCAAATGCTCATGCAATATAAAGCCAACACGTTCTTTTGATATCTTTACGATGTCAGCTAACTCACGCAACTTCACTTTTCGATCATTCAAAACGATTTTGTGGATTTTTTTGATGTTTTCTGGTGTTACCGCCTCATTTGGACGTCCATTGCGTTCTGCATCATCGGTGTCTCTACGACCACGTTTGAAGTCAGCAAACCAACTTTTTATTGTTGTTTCTGATGGAGCGGAGTCCCCATAACACTTTTCAAACCATTGCTTCGCTTGAACGGTATTTTTTCCCATCAAGAAGCAGTGTAAAATTAAAACACGAAATTGTTTTTGATCCATTGTTTTGGAAATAACAAAAGTAGCGTCACTCTTAGCACAATAACTCACAAACTAATGAATAGAATATCATGAAATTTTAACAGCTGTCTTTTTAAGGTTAGTACTAACTGCAAAACAGGTGAATGCAATAAAACTAGCGCCATCTATGTGTTAGGCCCGGGACTTTTTAGCCCATGTGTTATGTCCCAATGTTCATATCATTCCACGTTGTATACATTTTTATTCCGTTTTAGGTAGGTTCTATATACAAAAACATTTTAAAGTTGTATGACGAGGCGTCGGTCGCTTACATTTGCACGACATTGTATAAGCGTTTTATTTGTAGAGACCATAGAATATGCATATCTAAAAATAAACCTCGATGTATAGAACTGATACTATATTTGCTGTAACAAAGGTTTTATGTGACATAGTGACCTTAACCCGGTTTTAACTTCATTTTCTACATTTGCAGGTATGCCAGGACGTAATATTTACCGTATATACATAAGCATACTTACGTCTACTTTTTATGACGTGTTTGTGTTTTTGTCTATTTTCATCCTTCCTTTCCGCAATTTGTAAGGTTACGATTCTGCTCAAAATTTATTAGACATTAACGCAGTGTGAATCAATGTTTATCCAATAAATACATATTTTAGTTCTATAACAACATCCAATTTGTATTGTCGTTACCTTGGATCTTCTAACAATGTTGGTATTTTTAGAAAGAAATATCGTTTTTACTTAATATTGGTATATTCCAAGTGCATCTCTCTGCTTTTGCTGTCAATTATGACAAGAGCTGGCACTCTCCGCTGCTCTATGTAGGTAATACGTGGTATATAGGCATCTCCGATCTGCGGTCGATGTTAATATTCGCTTCGCAGAGTTGGCTCGCTGTTTGTAGATACGTATATACTACGATGCTGACGAAAGTGACAACTCTAATTATGACTCTAAGCGCAACTTTACTTTCAAATTATTATCATTATGGTAAACATTTTATGTTTATTATAATATTCACATTCTATTAAGTATTGGGAGGAAAGGAGCATCAAATAAAGTAACTTAAAAAACTTAGACAATTTCAGACAAGGACGTGAACATATGCGTCGTATCTGTATCTACCTTTAATTTTTTCGGAGAAATTGATCTTTCCAAGCGAAATGTCCTATGTATGTGTATCTTCTATCGTTGCAATTTTGTTAACGACGCGAATAAAGCCGTGGGAGAATAGTTTTATAACTTTTACATCTGTTCACTAGAAATCGATCCCAGAGTACTTTTCTAAGAAATTGGAAACCTAAGGTTCATTTAATAACAAATTAATTAACTTAGCTATTAGATAACAACCCATGTCGATGTAGATAATCTCTAATAAATGACATTATGGGCAATTTATCTATTCATGGATGATATGCAGATTGAGGTAATCGTCTCTGCGATACAAAGATGTTCACCGGGGTAGCGTACGTTCAGACTAAGATTACATAAATCTTATTCTTGCATAATATTTACCCTAATTTGTTATAGAAGTCTAAAATTGACGAATGAAATTAACCTACGTGGTATTACTTATTTGCAATTCTAACTGCTTCACGCGATGAGCTTACAGTTGCTCAATTCTACCATTTTAGCATTAATAAATAGGGTAATCATGATGTTCGTATATGACTACATTCCAAGTTGCATAGTTGAGAATATTCCCGATTTCAAAAAATGTATTTTAAACGAAATATTTATGTATGCTGTATTTGATGTATAAACGTATTTCATTAACATTTTTTTTTCGGTTCGGTTATTCTACTCAAGCTAAATTACTGATTCATGCACTTGTTTGTACATTTTCCATTGCGTTATCTACATGTGTTACCGTTTGGTAATATTTCTCTCTTTTTCTCACAGAGCAGTTGCCATGAAAGATGAGTGCACTTTTGGTTGCTGCAATGTATGTAGTATCCATATATCTCGAGTCGCCCCGCTTTAGCGAGGATCATTAAAAGATACTACAAAATTATCAGACAAATTTATTAGTTATAATTAACGTATGAAAATTAACATACGCATTACATACATATTCTAAATCGAGATATCAACCGCGGTACAATATTTGAGTGCAATGTCGAATAACAACGATTGCTGACATGGAAATTTGGAAATGATTTGTGAGCATCGTTGTCTGCGTCACGCAGAAACTAAGAGGACACAATTTTCACACACGATGCAAGTCATGGTCACTAAATATCGATTTAAAACAACCACTACAATATTATGCAATGAAAATTTAACTCGGCTATAAACCGAGATTTTGGTCCTGTGTATGTTGTACATCGGGATTGTAATACCGGTTTACCGGTAAATTGCGAAAATTTTCAACATTTTTACTGGTAATTTGAAAGAATATTAAATGCATATACAAACAGAATAAGTATAGAAATATTTATTTTAAGATTTTCAAAGCATTTAGTGTTACTTCAGCAAAAATACTTTATTTTACACTTTAGTTGGTTACTTGTTATATCACGCAGATGATCGTAAAATTAATTGAGCGCATTTATGATAAAAACGAAACAGACACTAACACTGAATGATCAGAAACTAATGATTCTAATTGCGAAGACTTTGGATGTTTAATAATAATAATAATAATACTTTATTGATTAAAAGTATCCGAAAGGATAGTAAAATCAATGGTCGAATACAAAAATTCTATCAAACAAAAAAACAAGAAAAGATCAACCAATCAAACAAAAGGAAAGGAAACAAAAACAAAATAAAGAATAATGCTAAACTAAACTAAACATGAGGATAAATACGAAATGTACCGATGGGGTGGCTTATCCCTATAGATTAGTTGCTAGGGTTGAGAAACTCTTCTACACTGTAGTAGCTTTGCTCTATTAAATACCTCTTAGTAGACTGCTTAAATCTGGTGCTAACTCTTATTTCGCGAGGTAGTTTATTGTATAGTTTTTTTCCCAGTGCTCGTTAATCCTCTATCAGTGATATGCAGCGTACATCTAGAAATATGGAGATCACTTCTTCGCCGGGTTTCATAGGGATGTATGTCTTTTATAACGGTATACTCCTCCTTGTGATTATGGTGGTAACACACGGCTTCAAGGATATATAAAGACGGAAGAGTTAGAACACGCAACGTTTGAAAGAGAGGTTTACATGATTCTGTAGGTTTTAGCCCGCCCAACATTCTAACAAGTTGCTTCTGTGCCACAAAGACTTTGGCAACAGTAGATGAAGATCCCCAGAGGAGTATGCCATATCCCAACCGCGACTGTATTTCAGTATAATATACAGACATTTTCACTAGGTGGTCACAGTGAACATTCCAGAGCAAGTTATCCTGAACATGCACTCCGAGAAATTTTGTTATCTCTGTTTGGGAGTGTCAGTTGAGTCAGTTCCTTCGACATCAGCTACGCTATCTATGAAGGATAAACTGCAGCTCTTAATAAAGGAAAAAACCGAGACATCTTGTCAAGTACCGACTCTAATGCAAGGTTAAAAATAAAAATTTAACACCAGTAGTTAAAAAAGAAATACATTATTTTGAAGAGCAAAAAATAAGAGGGAAATACACACAAATGGTATATGATTTTTTAATAACCTGTCGGCCAACAAGTGTGGAATCGGAAAGAGCTCTTTCCGCAGCTGGCTTAATTTGTAACAAGATTAGATTACAATTAGGGGGTCCTAGTCTTGATAAGCGATGCTTTTTGCGCTCGTATTTTCAAAAAATACGTAAAAATTAACAAAAAGCTTGTACAGAATAGTTTTTTGGTTAGACTAGTTATTTAATTTCTAGAGATCATAGTTATTTATTTAGATTTGTTATTTACTCAGAATAAAAGCATTATTTTTTGTTTATTTGATATGTTTTATATACAGGGTTATTACAAAAGAATCAACGGGTTTTTAAAAACATATATTTCAGAAAGTATTACTGATACAATATCAAGTGACATATCGCTAGAAAGGGAAAATGTCCACGTTTGAAACGAGCGCCTGCAAACGTCGCTGTACACGCCCAGGTAGCGCCACGACTTCAGTATGCAAAATGATCTGTTGCAGTTGTGGTTATTTCCGCAACTGACACAAGATTCTAATAAGTTTGTATTCCAACAAGATGGAGCTCCGCCTCGCTGGCATCATGAGGTGCGTATCTAAACGAGGAAGTCCCTCACCGTTGGATTGGCCGATGTGCTGAACAAGATTTGGCATTGTTCACGTTGCCTCCCAGGTCTCCCGATCTTACACCATGCGATTTTTTTTTCTTTGGGGGTGCATTAAAGATAGGGTTTACGTACCGAAACTGCCAACACTGGATAAACTCCGAGCACGCATTACTACTACTGTAAACAGTATCGATCGAGACACATTGCAGCGTGTATGGACTGAACTGGACTATCGTTTCGACATGTCATTTACTATTATATCTGTCATACTTTCTGAAATATATATTTTTAAAACCCGATGATTCTTTTGTAATAACCCTGTATAATAACGAAGAGAAAAGAACCTAGCTGTGTGTATAAACATATATAGGGTAGATATAGGAATACGATCCTGTTAGGAGGTTGAGGTGTGCTCGCTCTAGTTATTACATTATCTGCCCTTGCCGACATCACACGTTCCCATCGAGCAATTCTTCGGACCTCGCATATTTGCTGTAGGGCTGACACAACTACCCAAAAAACACCGCACGTTCACACTTTTCGACTCATCTTAGCGTATTAATCAACTAACCTGTTAACCCTCTAATCACGTTTACCGGTTTATTGTCTCTTAATTTTCCTTATATACCCTCGTTATTTTAGCAGCAACCGCTTTATTATAAAAACATGCATGCTTTTGCTTTTTTTTAATGATTACTGTCTGGAGATGTACTGAGCTTTCTGCATCTTCTGCTGCTTCTCATAAAAGGCGAGAGAAATTCCACTAAATATCTTCTCTCAGGACACCTTGAAATTTACATGAAACTGGAAAAATATTCAGTGGGATAATTTTAATTATGTCTTCTGCCACAGTTCTAACTGAAATATGTGGATTCAATCCAACATAAGCCAGTAATTTTATTTGCATTTCTTCTGTTCTAACTGGTGTTACATGATGAGAATCTTTTTAATTTGATGGAAATAAGCCCGTTCGCATTTTAGCTTCAACGCGAGGAAATGCCATATGTGATGGTACCATTAGGAAATCGCTGTCCATAAAGTATCGCTGCTTCACGAGAATTTTTATGACACTCTCGATAAATTAATAACATATCGACACGTTCATTTTTACGTCTTTAACTATACGTAAACTATTTTCGCTATTCGAAATAAATATCTGAATCTTATATATATTATAATATTTTTTTTTTTTAGTAGCTATTTGTTAAATGACATGTTTATTTATGCTATTGTATTCCTAACTTCTAGTACTTCAATCATAAAGTCAAAAAGACGAAGGGCACAATTTAAAAAAATTGGTTTGGGGTGGTTTCTTAGGCGAGCAAGGGGACACCTTGCTCGATCTTATATCTCTATAAATAAGGAAGATATCGCTTTTAACATTGAATCTAGGACACCTGGTATAGTGCTATAAAAAAGAATAGATATTTTATCGTGAAAACTATAAATTGTTTACTCATCATCAAAAAGTTACATACCTACTTCGAAGTTTCTTGATGTTTATTTCCTAAAAACAGCGAGAATGTATGTAGGTAATGTGATGATAGAAGCGCTTTCGTATCGGTTCATAAGGGGAAGCAACATTAGTCATCTAGATGGCATCCATAAATATATATCAGTCAGTATGTTTCAGAAAATGGCGTGTCTTTCCAATTTTCGAGTAGGTTATGCTTTCACAAAAGTTTAACATTATAACAAGTATAATTATATGCAACGAATAGCGTTCTCATGTGTTGTATTATTTGACGTAATAGCATTTGGCATAATTGCTTGTTTATGTTGAAATTGATCCTTTCATTGTGTACGCGGAAATTTAAATACTTTTCTACACTTGTGATAGTTGGACAATTTACTCATCTGCAATTTCACAACAAGGAATACTGTACTGAAAATAATACTGCAAGTGACTTACATATAAAACGATAAAAATAATAAAACTTGTTCAAAACATCACATTAGTATTTGGATTTCATATTTTTATCATTACTATACATTGAATTTCCTAAACTAGATAAATAATTAGAGCGGGCCAAATTGCGCCATCCAACAGAATCGGAATCAGGCGCAACGGCCGCTTATTGTAAATAGCGTATATGTGAGTCACAGCAGATATGTGATATTTCGAAATTACACAAGAGTAAAAAAATAAAAGCTGACGCAATAATAATGTTTAGTAATTAGAGCGGATATATATATATATATATATATATATATATATATATATATATATATATATGTACACGCTGAGGTGTTTTTATTTTCATTATGATTTTTTATTTGATTGAAAAACGGTATGCGTTGTAAATGGGATGTAATAAGGAAATAACTGAGAAACTGAACGCTTTTTTTATTCTGTTGTACTTAATAATGTAACTGTAAATAAAGATATAATAAATAAATTCTATCCTTCTTAATAATGCGGATAGGCTTGTTTAAAAAGTTGCACCATCAGATAAGTTTCCACATTTGCCTCGGTGAAGGATGTTCGCCGAGACGAAAAAATGTTCTTATATTTCGAAAACGACCGTTCCACGTCTACCGAAGTAAGACAGGCGTAATTAAAATAATCTTTAGACTTAGTCAAGGAATCTGCAGATGCCCCATCGCACATTTGTCTTAATCTCGTGTAGTCCGGATTCTTTTTTAAAACACTATCGAACTTAGCTAAAACTCGTCCACTTGTTGCATCGTTTATACTGTGTAACAATGTACTAACTTCGTCCACGACTTGCACTGATTCTACCAACGACAATCCAGAATTTTGCAAATTTTCTATCGCGTCTACTAACCCTTTGTAATTGTTGCTAATATTCTTTAGATGTGTTTCAACAGAAATATCGAGAAATCCCTTCTGGCTCATCCTAATAGCTCTAGCTTCGGCAGGGACGAATTGCAAAATAACGGATTTGACTTCTTGAAAATGTTCATTATAATAAAAAGCGGCTTTTAACCACGTTCCCCAACGCGTAAGAATGGGCTGTGGTGGTTCTCGAATACCAGGGCATAACCTGTGGAATGCCCTAGTCCTCTTAGGACTTTTGAGAAACACTTTTTTGTGTTTGCTATTAATGCATCCACCTCCGGGTAACACTCTCGAATAGTTTGTGCCACAAGATGTAAAGCATGGACTTTACACGTAACATGTAAAAGTCCTTCACACTTTTCTTTAAGGGAACGGCCTACACTACACATTGTTGCTGCACCATCGCTCATGAAGAACAATAGTTGACTGGTTGACACTTGAAATTTTTGTAACGTTTCGAGAACTACGGCCGTAATTGCTTTACTAGTACACTGTTTTAATCTTCTGCTGGCTAATAGAATTGCAAAATTTGGTTTAATAGGATCTAATACGCGCACTATTATATTCAAAATAGAATTTTTTTTGCAATCTGTCGTCTCATCAAGACGTAGCCACAGCTGTTTATCTTTTAATTCGGCTTTAATTCGATTTTCAATGTCCTCACGTATTCGTGGAATATCTCTCCGTAACGCTGTCCGAGATGGTAGTATCCACTCGGTATTGTATGTACCCCAGAATTTTCGAAATGCTTTTTTATCAAGTATACGAAGTGGTAGACCACATACCATAAACGTTGAAAGCAATTCTAATTGAAATTGACGTTGTTGTGACACACCATTTCTTTTATTTCTGTGGTGTGCGCTATTTATATGTCTTTCACAATCACGTTTGCTCCAGCACAGTAGTTTCTTTTTACAAACTTTACAGAAAATTGTACTCCCATTGTAGTGTAAATCCACAAATTCACTAAGAAATTTATGAACTTTCGTAGGTAATGGCCGTTTATTTTTAATAGTTACGTTAGACATAATCACTAAAGCGAGCACACCGACGCTTGTTTCTAGTATGCCACGAAGTGGTGCAAACGTAACATCTGCAGACTCGTCATTTGTTGATGAATAGAGCGCGTCATCCGTAAATGAATAAGCGCGCTGTTAGTTCGTAGCCGTCGATGAATGAACAACGCCCTATTTATCAACGAACACCCAAACTGCAGGTGTATATTTGCGCGTCTTCACGACGTAATAGACAGTGGTTTTGGTCCTCGTCCTAATAATTACATATTTAAATTACCTATGTTTACATACATATATGCGCCCGGCAGCCTGATTGCGAACCTGGCGCGTGGCGCTCTTGGCCCGCTCTATAAATAATTAACAAATTATTATTACATTATTGTGCATTATTGATTATTGGATATCACAACACAAGATTAAATTTGGATTTAGCTAATTCTTGTAGTTGATCCGTTTTTTAAGTTTTTAATCGCAAGGGATTTAGGTTCAAGTAGCTATGTCTGTATGTATTATGTTAGCAATTAAAAATAACGTTCGCCACCTTCATTGTTGTAAAGTATCATGCTAAAGAGGTCCTTTATCTGAGAAGTAACGTCAAACAAATAAAAAGTTAGTTGTTTAAACGTCTATTTCTTCTAAATGCTTATTAGTACAGTGTTAGGAATTGCAAATTTACCGATTTTTTTTTAATACCGGTAATCCAGTAATTTTTTTTTTCATTTTTTATTGGTTGTAATGCTGATATTGTATTAGAAAGCAAAGTAAGCTTGTTATCAGTAAAACTGACACTCTAGCAATTTGAAACTTGAAGCTCTTATTGGATTACTGACGTGAAAACACTCGAATTTCTATTATATGTTACATATAAAAATTAGGATATAAACAAGTGATCGTGAAAAAGATTAGGTTTCTCTTCTCTCCTTCGTGTAGGTATCTCTTTTGTTCGTTTCTTGTTTTTCCGTGTAATTCGTTTCGATAGGTGGGCAGTCGTGAGACGTGAAACACGTTTTTACTCCCACGTCCTTCTTCACCCTTAGTAACTAGCAGCTCAGTGACAGGTTCCGAAATTAGGAATTTATTTGCTCGTCTTTGTCCTATTACTGATGCCGTACAACGTGGCGATATAGGCATTGATCTCAAGCGCAAAAACCAGTCGTAGAGAAAAAATAACGTTCGAAACCGATATACATACATACATAGAGTTGAGTCATAAATTATGTGTGGCGCAGGTAGCGTCGGATTATCCTTTCTGAGAAAGCAAATTATCACGTAAAAAAGTCACGTGCCACGATTGATGTGTTTAATACTGACTACTTGTTTCTCTACCCTTCTTATATCACGTTATATTCTTTTTAAAAAATGCGTCGATTCCTACATCTCCTCATAGCTTTTTCCATGTTGGTTCTGTTACATGATTTGCGAATGAATCAGGCGATTGCGGAAAATTCTGCTCTACATTTGGTACTAAGGTGTATATAAAAAAAAATTAACAGAGCTTTTCTGTCAGATTCTGGAAAAGGATATAAAATGAATCAAACATGGCAACGATTTAGGAACGTCTAGGAATAAGCACCCTGTTTCTCTATCTTAAGCTAAATTCTCAATGAATAATACAAGAATTTATGAAGTGGATGTTCTGAAGTTAAATGTTGAAATAAAAAAGGCGAGATTCTTCAGCTAATGCTGCTTATTCTACCCTCATATATATGATGTAAGCCGACGTTTCAAAGATACTATCTTCTTTGCGAATCAAGGGCGCGACAAGCGACAACATTTGAAGCATTGTGAGCACACGCAGAGAAATGGTTCCTTATGGTTTCTTGAAACAAGAAAATAGATTCTCTTGCAAAAATATTTTCTTAGGATTAGAAAATCAAGAAAATCCAAGATAGAAAAATGTTTCTTCCCAGTAAATCATTTAATTTTATTGAGAAATCAGGCGACCAGTTTCGTTTCAAACATCATTAGGCCAGCTACAAAGATATCCAATAAAAGCAAAATTACAATAATGGAGAAAAGACCTAAAGTTAATAATTAAAATGAGGAGCAAGTGAATGAACTAATGAGAATTTTTTTTTTACATGTTACACTATAATTAAATTATTTCTTTAATAATGTAATTGTGGGATTATTTTTAAGTAGTTTAATAATGAATGAGTTAATATTTAAGTTTATTTTCCTCTTTTTATTATTATTATTTATTATATATTTAACAAAAACTATAGTTAAATTAGTACACGTAGTAAATAGTAATAAAAAGAAAAAAAAACATTACAGTGACCGGTATCTTTTAAAAATGTTTATGAAACGTCGTACGTTAAAGGTTATATCATTGTATGGGTAAGTATGGTGTCTGTATATTTCCGTCGCTACTTTCTAGGACGGCATGACTATGACTACTGGCAGTAGGTGGCGCCAGAAAATGTTTCGGTTGCTGCAAGTAACATTAACGCTTTTCTCTTCTCGCGTTGTTTTTATCAGTAGTGATTCGATCAATACCATGAGCTATTTATAAGCATTAATCTTGGTTATTGTCTCTATGCACTTTTTTCATGTGTACTTCTACATTAAGTTTATTTTTGTTTGAACATTATTCTGTGAATAGATAATCTCTACTTTTAGCCTTTTTAAAATCACAAGCAACGTGAATAATTTATTGAATTATGTACGGATAAATCGTCCTGTTTTAAAGAAGGTAAGCGCAATTAATAATGTGCATATAAATAATATGCATTTCAAATATTCATTGCATTTATGAGTTGAAATTGTAATATTTTAAAGTTAGAAATAATAATAATAAATAACAATACTTTTTATCAAGTGAAATTACTAATTAATGTAATAATAGATTAATCACAAGTCTATACAAGCGTTGTCAAACAATATAATTACTTATATTATTAATGTTAATTAATTTTGATTAAAATTGAAGAAAAGAATTGTAAAATTAGAACAATATTTAATAATAATTAAAATCAATAAGAACAATAAATGTAGAGTAGATACGTCTTTTTCCTTTGAATAAAACAAATCAATAAAGGAATGTGTTACATGGAACGCCTAAAGGAAATGAAATTACATAGACATGTGACCATCTAAAATTGCCGTTACGAGGTAACTAACCAAAAAAAGGTTTTTGTGGACGAAACAATATCGGAATTAGTGCCTGAATAACTGGAAAAATGCCCTCTGAACGGATGACTCGTAGTCTGGGATTTTCGAGCGAAAGCGAAGGATTTATGTAAGAAAATCTGCTGTAGAAGAAAGAAAATGCTGCCGAATTGTATTATACCGTCAATCGGACCTTAAGGTGAGTCGATATCGATATGGAATTCCTTTGTTGCGACAGAAATAGGAAAAATATAGTCGAGATTGAAAAAATTCCAGATTAAAATTAACACTTTGTTTTCGGAATGAATTTGTGTATGTAATTATAAAAATTACTAGACGAACCTTTTTACGCATAACTTTGATTTGTACAACTGGACACCTTCCAGAGATGTATAAATTAATAAAATATATATACTATTATAAAATATATACACTTTACTGTTTTGTGCGTTATTATTTGCGATATAATTAATGATATTTACTTTACTGATAGGCCCTTTACAAGCTGCAATATATATTTTGGTTTTAAATTCAATTCGATTCGAACTGCGTTTAATTTGTAAAATCAAAAGCTGTACGGTTTTTAATTGATCTTCATTTAATTATCCTACAAAAGGAATTGCTTGCCTTTAAACTGCTATTAGGTTTATATGCGACACAGTTATAGAGACGAACAATTTATCGATTTCCATTACCGTTTCCTCATTGGGGGTTTAAAAAAATAGCAATAATACAAATATAATATGATCGATACCAAATGCAAACATTATGCCATATATTTTCTGAAATTAAAAATCTGTTTTGTACCGATTCTAAAATAGATTTTCGGAAACCAACATATTCATTAATCGTTTCATTGAATGCTACTGTGTGAAGCGTATAAAATTTATTAGCGTATAAAATTCCTTGATATTAATTCTGTAAAAATATAAAATACATGTAAATAATATATTTTAAAATATTCTTAGATTTATGGAGAACACAAGTACACATTACTTTTTGTCTGTTTTCACATAAAATTTGAAAAGTTACAAAATGAAAAAGTAGATGTTTGATAAATTTGAAATTTCAATTTCATCATAAGCAGAATTTTTATTTTATTTTATATATTCAGATTCTAGGGTACTCCTCGCTTCCTAGCTTCTTTTTTTTTTCATGGGTTTTCATGAAATTATACGAGTAATTATGTGCTTTTAGCCTGTTTTATATAACAGAATAAAAGATATTCAATCAATGTATTCGTAATTCAGAAAAATTAAGACTAACAATATGTATAAGCAATCAATAAATTGCGTACAATAGAAGGTTTCATAATTGAAAAATGAGAACAAAGCCCATGTCATACGCAAGCAGTACTGAAATTAATATTACAATTTTATACAAAGGAAAAAGAAGTAGGATGAGATTTTGTACCTTGGGGCGACAGAAGAAATGATTGTAAACAAATCCTTAACAAGAAAGGACAAAGGAAATAACTAATTAAATTGAGGATGTTTTTCCATCAGTTCATATTGAAAATACAAATTTATTTTTTTAACATCAAAGCTCAAATTTCACGTAGGATTGACTGCCAAAAGAATGTTAAAAAATATAATGGAAATAATGTAATTTCAAGAAAGGCAAACAGCTTGTTTATTCTGCTTATTAAAAAAAGAAATGTGATCAGATTTTTTCACATTTCCGTTATTTCAACGAATGACATTAATAGAACTATTTTCCCTTCTATTTTTGTCGAAATTTTGATTATTTTCTTTCTGATGTATTTATATTTAAATTATTGTCGTGTCAGCATGTACTAGTTTTTGTGCTTTTTCCACTGCTCACCCCATATCTGAACTACCTCACGCACTGGTGTAAGCTTTCAGTTAATATACATCGTTAGATTAGACGTCAATAACAGTAACGTACGAAAATGAGGGCATTTCATTTCAGTTAACATCTAAATTTCATACTTATTAAAAACTTTAAATTATCACGTGTTTGTTGTATTTATCGTTCTGGTAACAGTTTTCCCAAATTTGTAAATAACAATTGGATTAAACCACACGTAGAGAAACGTTTGTATCAAGACTGTTCGCCGCAATTCAAGGCAGTTACCGTTTCAATTATCCACGATACAGTTACTGTTTTAACTCAAAAGAAATATCTTTTTAGTGTTTTTTTCTCCGCTTAAAAGAAGTATATACTTGTAATGAAATATTATTTCCTTTGTTTAAGACATTTGTTAACTCGATTCAAGAAACTTTTGCAAATAATTTGAAGAAAGCGATTCTTAATTTAAGTAAATGGCTGTTATAACACAAAACAATATTTTCTTAAGAATAGTAAATAGTTTTCTTAATTCAAGAAAGCGTTTAGGTATTTAATATATTTGGCTTCCGTCGGTAATTATGAAACTATAATTTTTCCTTTGAATTTTCCATGCGAACTGTGGAAGATTCGTTCGATCTTTAAGCCTAGATGTTACGAACGAATCTTCCACAGTCTGCATGGTGTAGTGGTTATCACGCCTACCTGGGTAAGCAGGAGATGTGGGGTTCGATTCCTCGCTGTGGACGGTTTTTTTCAGTAATTAATTACGTCGTTTAAGTATTGTTCAGAAATCAATAGTTTCATTTTTTACTTAGAATTCTTGAAATGCATATTATTCATAACCACATTATTAATTGTACTTACCTTATTTAAAACAGTACGACATATCCGTACATAATGCAGTGAATTATTCTCATTGCTTGAGATTTTAAAAAGGCTAAGGTAGAGGTTATCTTCAGAATAATGTTCAAACAAAAGCGAACGTAATGTAGAAGTGAACACATGAAAAAAGTGGCTAGAAACAATAACTAAGATAATGTTAATAAATAGCTCATGGTAGTGATGGAATTACTACCAGCAAAAACGATATGAGAAGGGAAAAGCACTGCCACTAATCTTCAAACACAGCAACTGAAATATTTCCTGCTGCCACCTAGTGCCAGTAGTTATATAGCGCGTTTCACCCTAGTTTCGAAGTATTGTGCTTATGGGAACGGCAGTAAGTGTTGCCAGATTTAGGCTATTAGGTTAGGTTAGAAATGTTAGCTGTCAATCTTATTTTAAAATGTACATGAGAATAAATACATGTTTAAACAAATGAGAATAAATACTAGTTTGTTCTTTTTTGAAGTGCAAACATGTACGACTTCAATAGATTATTTTATGAGTTAGACGAACACCTCCAGAACGATGTTATACGAAACTAATCTACCAAAATGATATTCATAAGACAATCACAAGCAATATAATTAAATGTTATTTATTACTTCAGAGATTAATATATTTATAAGATACAGTCTAAAATGATTCAAACAGGTATATTTACAAACAATTGCAATAATTTTCACATGTCAACCTTTAATAAAACAAGTACTCTTTATTATTAAAACAAACAATTTTATAAGAATCGGTTTAATCAGTTGAAATATCTGACAGTGAGAAGAAACCAGTCGCCTAATCTCCATAAAACTTTGTGAGATCCAGATCAGTTTTTCATTCGTACCTTTAATGTAAATATTCTTAATTTAAAGCTAAATAATTTACTTGTAAGAAACATTTTTCTGTCTTGGATTTTCTAATCCTAAGAAAATATTTATTTAATCAAAATAAAATTTCAGGAAAATTATTTTCTTGTATTATACATTTTTATTGTCTTGAAATAAAAATATTTTCTTGGATAGAGACTGATTTTTGCAAGAAAAACTATTTTTTTGATGCAAAAAACCATTTCTCCCCGTCCATGTAAGAGGCGACCACGGCCAACTAATGTCAATTACAATAAAACTTCACATTAAATTGCCAATAGATTGGTTTATACATGGTAGAATACTCTGAAAACAGTGCATGCGAGGAAAAAAAAGTAAGGAATCTCTTTTGGTTTAAATTGAACAAGGAATCTAACAAATTAACCAAAATTGTATTTTAATCAGTGGCGTAAAAAATATTTAAAAGAAGGGACAATAGTCCCAGATCTCCGCTACTGGCACCGGTAGTACTAAAATGTAGAGATCATTTAGCATTATTGCTGACAAATTTCAAATCATTGTAATTAGCTATTTTCTTAAATATTTAAAGAACATTATTTTTTCGAAAATATTCAGTTCCTTGTATCTTGTCTAAAATACTTGAGAAATCGCAAGTGACATTTTCATAGATAAAATCTGGACCATTCTACATACAACTACTTACGACCAGTAAATTTCAACGTACCTCTTTACTTTATTAATAAAATTTATCCAGGATTAAATGGTTAATATACGGTAAAAATATGCTGTGATGTTTAACTTTACGGCGGTTCGAGCCTAGCAACTGCGCCCCCCACATAGACATATTTAGGTGTAGTAATTTTTCACCAACCACTGTGTTTATACTACAATTTATTGCAAAAAAGATGAAACAAGCTGAACGCACAATAAATTATTTAACTCTTGTTTGTGCAAACACTTTTGCACATTAGCAGATGCAGGTCACTTCGGCAAACGGAGGCAAAGCACGATATCTCTGGTATAAAGGGAATATTGTATTAGTATACGTCCGAACGTTTATTAGTGGCCATCCCAAACATTACAGGCCCACAAAGGGCTCCGATTGCTTTGCAACGGTTAATTTACTCAATATTTCACGTAGCTCATTTATAACATCGTAATCAGTTTTGTCATTTTCGTGAACAAATAAAGATTATAAATCGTCGGTTATTGTGATTATATAATTTTCATTTCATTGTGATAAATTACTCAATATTTCGTCGAGCTCATTTATAATATTGTAATCAGTTTTGTCATCTACACCAAGCAGTAAGAAGTTTTATTTTCATCGTTATTTTACTTGTATTTTTTTTGTCTGGATAGTTTAGCCGTTTGATCTCATTTTGGAATACGACAAGCTGAAATTTTTCATATTTTTAGTATTTCAAAAACGATAAAAATTATTTTACATTCCATCAAGTAGCCAGAGCTAAGAACAGGGAACTTTCCATAGTTTTTATCTTTTTGGGGTTAGGTTTTATTCAGTTGTCAGCAATGACACGACTTGAATATTCCGCTCTCGTTCTCGCAAAAATTCCTATTTATTTGGTTGAAACGAACGTTATGTAATTGGTCGAGAATTAATTTCACACCTTTCATCCATTCGTTCAAGGAAAATGAGAAAAGAAACAGCTCAATTTCTAAGATGAAAAAGTCGAACAGTGTTTATTACACAACAAACTAAAATTCGGATTGAAACAAAATTTTATGTTTGTAAGTGATAATACAGATTAAATATGTATGAAACACATATTACGTATAATATAAGCATAATCCACAGAGAGTTGCCAAATACGGGAATCTAAAACAAGTTAAAAACAAAGCGAAGACGGCACAGTGGAAACAGCATAATAAACAATTACAAAAAAGCCGCAGAAATTGAATTTTAATACAGTTATACTTGCTGTAATAAATCTAATATGTACGAAAACGTATCAGAATTGTAAGATATATATATATACATATGTATGTATAAAACATGTAAGAGGGATTTCATATTTAAATTAAATCTCGAATTTTAATTTGAAATGTCTGCGAATGTTGACATTTGAAATAAAATGGACGGTATGAATTTTTTAAAGTTTAAACGAAACCTGTTGGTTTATATAAATGTTTAATATAAAAGTTGTTTGACGGGATCTTGAAATTTCCAACTCCTTCCTGCGTCTTTTTTCCTCAATTGTTTTTAAACGGCATAACTCGCTTCTCTTTATCAATAACACTTTTCACTGTATCTAATAATTCATTCTTTTTTGTGAAAATCCGACTTTGTACAAGATGGCTAGGAAAAGCCCGGACTTGGGCGGGCCTCGTCTCTTTTCATTGCGGGCCGGGCCGGGCCTGAATTTGTACGGGCCTGACGGGTCGAGAATGTTTTATTAAATACATCAAATAGATATAACGCAAGCAGTAAATATTGTTTAGTTTTTATGTTATCGTTTGTATTAACAATTTTAATGTATGCAATGTTATGTTACGTTTTCTTTTGATTAAAGAAATTGTAAAAATGTTTAGAAATAGACACTGCAGATATAATTACTTAAACAGGCTAAAATAATTTAGACTGGCCAAACGGGCCTAAATTTTCTAATGGGCGGGCCGGGCGGGCCTTGTGCCGAGGTAATAAACGCAACGGGCGGGTCGGACCGTAAAAAATAGGCCCGTGCAGTGCTCTGCAAGATGTTACTCTTCGTTTTTGAAGAGTATAGTGGATAGGTCCATTTTGCAAGATCCTGCTGCAATTCTCCCGTGTAATCTGTCTTGTCAGGTTGAGCGGGGTACGCTGAACACTACATTTTCCGACGCGATGCTACTTGAACGGACGATTGCTACAGCGAGATTGAGCGACGTACAACCCTGCCCATCGAACTCAGCGTGGGGGAAGCATCTACAAGCACAGACATTTTCAAACCTGCCGTGGGATGCTCGCAGTTTGCCGATAGTAGCACCAGTCCGGTTATTTAATTGCCACACCTCGTATTTGTTTGATTCAAGAACTTGTTTTTCTCTCTGTGTTTGTTTTGATACATTCTATATATATCCCGAATGGCTATTAGGTAGTAATGGATGAGATCTCTCATTTTCCTCCATAAAATATTTAACTACAGCTACAATGTTTACAAAAGGCTTTAGGTATCTTCGGTTCCAAGAAATTCTGACAAGAAACAGCAAGAAAATAAGCAAAAACTAAACAAAAACACAGAATATGCGGTACAGTAACCAAAATACGAGATTAGATTGTCAATATCTCTAGGCAACATCGTGTTCTGTATCTGCCGATGTCACAACATTCTCAAATAAATATCCTTAAACGTAAATCGTATATTTTCTATTTACTTGTCTTATTCTCATAATTATGTTTTGTAATAATAAGTAAGTAACGTAATGTTTGAGCAGATATTATTTCAGATTGAAATTTGTTTCAATTAAATGTATTTTTCAAAACAGTATCGCATATGATGTGCGTTCATTCCGAAAAAGATCAGAGTACTATATAGTATTTTTTTGCCCGTTTGATAAAACTATTTTTTCTCGTTGTGACTCTCGCCCAAAACGTGAGATTCATTCATAAACGCTGTTAAAACATACATTAGAAGATAACTCGAAAAAATTTCGTTAGCTGTAGACAATATGTATATATATGTATATATGTACATACTTCGAGTTTATTTACATATTTCTTAACAATTCGTAGTCTAAGAGTAGTTCAGGAATTGAAAGCAAATATTCAATTAAGGGAATTATCCTTGCGTATTTCACTATAAATGAAAACGTTTTTTATCAAGCGTGATGGTTTCATTATCCCGTCTGGGGTGACAATGAGAGGGATTACAGACCGTCTCGATGGCGAAGCTGGCGCTACCAGCAATGAGCAGGGATTGTTGGGAATTGGTTTAGCTTGACCATTAAGTATGTTATAATATAATAGGATTATTTATACCTAGATATTGCGGTAAATACTTAATAAAGGATCATCATTAACGATAAATACTTCGTAGAATCTATTTTTACTATTAAGTAGTAGTTACACAATGACATTTAAAAAATTTCCTGTAATAACCAGATTGACAATTGAATACTTGAACTGTTAGTTATTTTATTTTGAATAACTTTGCGATTTATTATATATCTTCCTTATTTGTAGAGATATAAAATCGAGATCAACAAAAATTTAATTTAGTAAATAGGTACTAATGAAAAGATATAAATTATTAGTTTAAATTTGGTGGTACGTATACAATCGTATAGATCGTTCGAATAAAAACGATTCAGATATTCAGTTCGATTTGCGAAAATAGTTTACGTATAGTTAAATACGTAGTAAAGTAATGTTATAAAATCTTTAAAATGTCTTTTAATTTTTCTCCAAATGAATGTGTCGATATGTTATTAATTTATAAAAAGCGTCATAAAAATTCTCGTGAAGCAGCCACATTTTATGGAGAGTGATTTCTTAACATAGTGCTACCATCACATATGGCATTTCCTCGTGTTGAAGCTGAAATGCGAACGGGCTAATTTCCATCAAATTTCAAACATTCTCATTATATAACACCAGTTAGAACAGAAGAAATGCAAATAAATGTACTGGCTTTTGTTGGATTTGAATCCACGTATTTCAGTCAGAACTGTGACGAAAGATATAGTTATAAGTAAATCAACGGTATACAGGATACTAAAGTTTCACAAATATCATAATTTTATCGCCATAACTACCATTACTGGGGTGTCAACGTTTTGGTGAATTATTTATTAGTCCATGCATCTTTGAAGGAGCTTTGACAAGGCAGCGTTACTTGCATTTTTCACACAATGACCTTCTCGAGTTAATGGAAGATATTTCATTAGCAGGGCGCAATGGTTTGTGGTTGCAATAGGATAGCGCTCCGCCTCATAAATCGCGATTGGTGTCGAGTATTTAAATAACTTATATCCCAATAGATAGATTTGTACTAATGGTCCTATTCAGTGGCCATCTCGCTCGCCAGACTTAAGCCCAATGGACTTCTTTTTGTTAGGGTATTTGAAAGAAGTTGTGTATTCTATTACGCCTACGAACTTATATGATTTGAAACTTAAAATTAAGAGGAAGCAGCACTGAATATGTCGCGTGACTGTGTCTCTTAGCGATAGGTGTCGCCGAAACACATATTCAGTGCTGTCTTGGAGATTAGCAGCATAAACCGAGAGGCAAACAACTCAGAACCACGCTGATGACGCCGGGAAGGCAGAAACATGTTCGTGTGTTAGAGCTATTTTCTCTGCGACATTGTTTTTGCCGGGAATCATTCCACCAATACCATGAGCTATATTAGCATTAATTTTTAGTTAATATCTGTAAGTGATTAATTTTATGAAATTTTGTAAGAATGTTTTTTTTATTATTGATATAATCATTTTGTATTAAATATTTCTTCATTGCAATTTTCGTTTATACCGTTATATTCTAAACTTTTCATACTTCGGTCATAAAGTCAAACAGATGAGGGGTGCAATTTAAAAAAAAAAGATTTTGGGGGAGGTTGCTGGAGGGTGGTTTACTAGTGGTAATTTTAAAAAGTATCTCTTAGGATTCTGCAAAACATTTTCAACGACAACTTTTTCGATCTTATATCTCTCCGAATAAGAAATATATCGCTTGTAACATTGAATCTGGGGCGCCCGGTATATGTATTTTCAATCCTTTTCAGAAATTGCAATTTTGCTTCTTTTCTCTTCGAAATTATATCTTGTATAATACTTCCCCCTTTCTGGATTTTCTCTATTCAACGTCCTTTCATTTTCCTTTTTCTTTGGTTATTAACATCGGCAAAAGCTTTTCTTTCACTGCTGAACAACTGCTTATATTTCTCGAGTTTTCTTTTCAATTCCATTTTAATTTATAAATGATATTTTCTTGTACTTCGTAAATAAGAATATAAGATTTAATCTTTATATCAAACAGTAAATGTTACGCTTTTAATTCATATTTTCAATTTTCTACAGCACTCAAATATTGCATGTCGCAGCGGTTTCTGTTGGAAAACATACTTCCCTCTAAAAATATACGGAGTGTTCCATTAAAAAACACATACTTGTATCTATTATGATGTATAAACCTAAATAATCTAGAGTATCACGCTTTTATTATCAATTAACTCAGCCGTTCATGGGAGATAAGCTAAACTCTTTGGCAGGATTAGATTGTCTTTTCGAGCATGGATACAAGGTCTACATAACGAAAATATTATCTCGTTAATTGAATAATATTTGTATTAATCCTTACAAGTTTTAATCTCACAATCCTTTCAAAGTCCTTACGCTTCTGACATCTAACTCTGCTTAAGAAACACTAATAACTTCTTAGTAATTATACTCAAAACAATTTAAAAAGAAAAGCCGGTATGCAAATTATATTTCAGCCTGAACTTTACCTGTAAAATTTGTCTGATGCCTCTTTAGAAGCATAGAAATTTTCGCCGGTCTGTTAAAGCGTGTTATACAAATTCATAATTAAATTTCTGGTAACCACATCCGTTAAACCAAAACCTTTAGCAAACAGCATTCGTGGTGAAAATCGACTTCTCTGTGAGTCTTTACTCGTTGTACGTGATGCGGGCAAAATTACTGCCCATATACTATTATTCCCATTGATGACGATACGGACCTTGTACGTAAGGACGAAATATCTAAATTGTCGGAACTTGCACGTGCTACTTCCACAATTTGCAAATGCTATCTATTTTATTATCCTCTATTTAGATACTTGAACGTCGTTTAGCTTCGCCATTACTAGCAGTGTTTCGTCCACTTACTCTCGCGAAAATTTTAATGAGTTGTGGCAATAGCACCTTTAGCTACTAGACACATATTTTCAATGAAATAATATTTCCCGCCGTTAATATTTACGTTTCTCCGATGCAAAACAGAAAAGTACTTTCATTTATTATAATAAATTATAATAAATTTACGTATATTGAAAATAAAAAGCAGTAAATAGTATGTAATTACATGAATTTTATTTATAAACGTTCTTAATCGCGCATTACAAACAAACATAAATGAAATTTTACTGAAAACATGTATAACACATATCAAATAAACAAAAAATGATGCTTTTATTCTAAATAAATAACTATGTTTTAAAGAAATTAATTTATTAGTCTAATTAAATAACTATTCTATACAAACTTTTTGTTGAATATTACGTATTTTTTGAAGATACAAGCGCAAAAAGCATAGTTTATCAAGACTAAGATCCCCTAATGGCGATCTAAACTTGCTACAAATTAAGCCAGCTGCGGAAAAGACTCTTTCCGATTCCACGCTTGTTGGCCGACAGATTAGTAAAAAATCATACATCATTTGTGTGTATTTCCCTTTTATTTTTTGCACATCAAAAAAATTTATTTCTTTTTCAACTACTGGTGCTAAATCCTTATTTTCACCTTGCTTTAGAGTCGGTACTTGACAAGATGTCTTGGTATTTCCCATAATTAAGAGCTGCAGTTTATTTCATAGCTAACGTAGCTGATGTTGAAGGAACTGACTTAACTGACATTAAACATCCAAAGTATTCGGAATCAGAATCATTAGTTTCTGATAATTCAGTGTTAGTGTCTGTTTCGTTTTTATCGTAAATGCGCTCAATTAATTCTAGGATCATCTTCGTTACTATAGATTTATTGGTCTTATTAAAAATTACGTAGTCTTCTTCATTTGAATTCTTGAAATTGCTACCATAAAGAAATTGCAAAACATCAGAATAAACAGTTCGACATACAAATTAACCTTTTCACAACGTAGTGTTTCTAAAGCAACTTTTATTGGTTATCATGCTGATGTATTAAAAAGCAAAGTAAACTCGTTTTCAATAAAACTGATATCTGACTTCAAATCTATGAGACTCTTTCTAACACAGTTTATAATCTTCAAAAAACGCTCTAGCATAATAAGTAAGGTATTCCAACGTGTTTTAGGATCCATTATTAACGAAAGTTCTCGACCAAATTCTTCTGTTACATGTTTTTATAATATATCATCGTTTTTTGTTGGCGATTTGCGAAAGATTTTGACTAATTTTCGTACCTTTGTTATCAGAGAATTTAATTGTATATCTTGTATAGAATGTAATTGGGAGTCAATAGATACGCTTTGTTCTATTTGGAAAGTTTCGTCATTTTCATCGTCTTCGTCGTCAGAATGATCTGTATCAGCTCTTCTAAATTATTTTTGCCATAAAGCACTTCGGTTACTGCCAAAAGTATACCATGTGTCTGTTTTGAGATTAATATTTTCATTCGGAGTGATACTATCGTTAGTTTTTTTCTTTTTCCCTTTTCAATGAATTAGGGCCGGTTGTATAAACACTTTGAACTACAGTTCACTGTTGAACTGCAGTTCAAAGTTAAAAAGTTGTTGCATCAACAATATTTCAAACTGATCTTAGTTCAAATCCGGAGTTCAAGTGAACGCCCACTTTCGGCCGTTCAGAAGTTGAACTGTCGTTCAAAACGATTTTCTAACCTCACACTTTTCCTTTTGTGCTGTATTGTATATCCTTATCAAGTTTATAAAAATGTATGAATATAACGAAGTTTTAACCGATGATGAAGATTTTTTGGGTCTTGTGGATGCTGCAATGAATACTAGGATGCCACGGACATTTAGGGAACGTCCGAATCATTTCACTAAATGGACAAACACTGAATTTTTGCAAAGATTTCGCTTAACAAAAAACACAATTGCTTATATTATTGAAAGTGTTTCTCCAGCAATCTCTTCCACAAGCAGAAGGTAAAATTAGTCGGTGTTTCTTCATTATAACATAATATATATACATTTTAAGGAATCAAGCTCTATCAGCTTCAGAAATGGTACTCCTAACCTTAAGGTTTCTTGCAACAGGGTGTATTTTGCAAGTAGTTGGAGATTTTTCCGGTGTGGACAAATCTACAGCAAGCAGAGTCATTAATAAAGTGACCCGGGCAATTGCAGATATGCATGAAACATATATCATTATCCAATGACGAAATAAATATTGCTCGCCAGGGATTTTTCAACATAAGCAGATTTCCGAGATGCATTGGAGCTCTTGATTGTACCCATGTAAAGATTCAATCTCCTGGTGGAGAAGAACCAGAAATTTTTAGGAATCGGAAAGGCTATTTTTCTTTCAATGTGCAAGCAATATGCGATTCCCAATTAAAAATGTGGGATATTGTCTGTAGATGGCCGGGATCTGCCCATGATGCAAATATATTCCGGAATTCCAGAGTGCGTGCTCGGTTTAAAAATGGAGAATTTGGTGAAAATTTATTGGTCGGTGATAGTGGATATGGTAACAAACCATACCTGATTACGCCTCTTTCTAATCCAAGAACTCCAGTACAACATTTATTTAACGAAGCACAAATGAGAACAAGAAATCCGATAGAGAGATGTTTTGGTGTATTAAAACGTCGATTCCCAATATTAGCATTAGGAATTAAATTAAACGTGCAAAAAGTGGAAGCAATTGCTATATCATGCGTAGTGCTTCATAATATAGCATGCATGTTGAGAGATGATGTTCCTGTCGTAAATGAAGAAGTTGAGATGGCTATTGAATTGGGAAATATTGCTATACCTGTAGTACAACCAGGCGTTGAGAATATAGCCTTAAATAATATTGTACGGCAAGCTTTGATAACTGAGTACTTTCAGCCTTTGTTAGATAATGTAGCACATGGATAGAATGTAAAATTTCAATAAAAAGTATTTCATCAACTTATTATTTCGATGTCCATAAAAGCATTCTCACATGTAAAATTGATTTAATCTTAAAAATCGAGATCAAATAAAAGTGAATATATCAAAATATTTATTTTAAATAAAACAAAATCTCTTGCTAACAAAACAATACATATGCAATATAACAATATATAATAATAATAATAAATGACTTTATTGTGTTAAATAATATACACAATCCTAGGGCGAGACCCAATAAGGAAAGCAAATGCCTACATCTATACTTCTAAATTAATAAGAATGCATTGTGACTGTGTACGTTATCAAAAAACTACAAAGAAAAGAACACACGAGTAATGCAAACGCTTAAGTAAGAGACTACAGTTATTAGGTTGAAATTACAAAAATAGCAGAAAAAGAAAATAATTTAGCTATTAAAACAAATTTAAAAATATTGCAATCCTTGTATGTAATATATGAATTTACTAGGAGCTATACTGTAATTACTAGATTCAAGTTTTGTTTAGCAGCTGCTCCTTCTGCAGTTGCAGGATCTCCAGCTCTAGTTCGGCTTTTTTAGCTTGGAGAAGTAATCTTTGATCACTCTCCTTTGTGTCGAGTGCCATTTGATGTTTATGGCGTTCCTTCATCAATTCAATTCTCAAAAGGTGCTCTTTTTCGAGAAAATCTCTCTGTTGAGAGGCGCATTCGGCTTTACTTGCAGCCCACAAATTAATTTTGTTCGATAGAACATTTGTATTCTCTAAAAAAAAAAAACTGTAATACATTAGAGATATTATAATAACTACAAAATTTACCTTTACCAGAGGCCTTCCTCAAAATGGTTTTCAATGGCTTGGATGTTGGGGTTCGAAGCTTGTCTGGAGTCATTTTTGTCCAATCAGTCGGTAAAGCAGCTAAAAAGAAAACTGATCAATCAAATGTATATTTGCTACAACCAAACAACTTTTGTTTTTAGTTTTGTTTTCTATCTATAATCGAAAGTAAGATAAGATTAAGTTTACCACTCTTTAGTACGGAACCCTAAAAAGCACTTAGGTACCTTCACCAATTTATGTTAGAATACTTACTCGAACAACTAGGTACTGATTTGCATATAACCTGCGAAACCTCTATCTTTCTTCGCTTAGAAGTCACTTCTAAAAAACATGTTATTTGTTAAATTAATATAAGTAGAAATATTGTTTAGTTATACCTGGCAATGAAATTTCTTCCTCGTCAGAATCTTTGACTTCTTCCTCCAGTGGTTCTACATTTAAAAAATTGATTAGAGCTATAATTAATAAAAATCCATGATATGAACTTACCTGAATCGGATATATTGGTATGACTACCTTCCATCTGCGTGTTTTTATATTCTGAAACAAATGCTGCTTTTATTACGATTTGATTTTCATTAATTTTGCTAAAAACTTACTAACGTCTCCACCAAATTCGGAATTAAAGC
Organism: Dynastes maya; assembly: GCA_029619315.2. NCBI lineage: Eukaryota > Metazoa > Arthropoda > Insecta > Coleoptera > Scarabaeidae > Dynastes > Dynastes maya. The sequence goes on from JAROYE020000012.1 coordinate 4,866,349, forward strand.
CTGTCATCTGAGTGCCCAGGATATCTTTGATTTTTTCATCGATATCGTCAAATGTCTTGGGTTTTTCAGGTCCTCCTCCAGTTCCTTGCAAGTAAGCTTTCCCATCTGCAAACTTTTGTTTCGACCTCTTTTTTTGGTTTTCATATTTGCCACGAAGAACTTTTGCATCTCTATATGGTTCTCCACAAATACTGTTAAATTCATCGGACAGCTGCTCCCAAGCCTTCTGCTTTAGTTCATTGTTCGTTTTGTCAGTCTTTTTGCACTCGACTGTACTTTTGTATTTCAGTACAAGGCTCATTAATATGCCAATCTCTTTTGCACTGAAATTAACAGTTCTTTTCTTAGAAGAATCCATGTTGATATAAATTCTAAGTCCACCACCAAAGAAGAATCTAGAAAAAGTTTAAGACCTTAATAATTTAAGCTATTTATAAATGCAGAGGTAATGTTCATAGTGCAACTAGCAAAAATATTAATTTATACCTACCTACTTGTATGCTATTAGTATGTGTAGAAAACACACTTTAACAGATAATAACGATTTATTTTTAACCTAGCCCACCAAATCAAACAAAACTCTTAGGTTATGTTATATGTCAAAAATCGTAAAAGAGTGTAACTAAATATTAACAGTGCCAACATAAACGAATCACAGTTCAGCTGAACTAAAGTTCACTTCACATTGAACAACGTAATAACGAATGAACGCAGTTCGCAGGCTGATCGACGTTCCGTTGAACCTAAGATCAGAATTGCTGACTTCTGAGATGGCTATGTAAACCGCTGGTACATCCACCAGATGCTTTAATTTTCTTTAAACACCGTTTACATACAGCCACATATTTTACTTGTGTACGGTTAAAATACCACGGTGAAATTTTATCCATAAATATTTTAAATAACAATATAATTTTAATAATTCTTACATTCTTTTTAGTTTTCTTAAATTTACGTATTTTAATTAAAAACCTCCTACTTACATTATTTAATCAATTATTCAAATAAATTTACTATTACAATCTATTTTATGATTACAGCAATATTTATGTTCGATGTAATTATTCTTATAAATTGTAATTTTTGCAATCAATATTCTTATCTTCGGTTTTTTACTATAACCACTCGCACTGTTCGCTGCGCCCACTAGAATAAATTCAGAGCCCAGGAGGAGAGCGGCATGCCCCTTCCAGTATAGATACTGAACACGTCTAAACCCGACACGCTACACATCGTAAGCGGTACATGGCTACAAAAGCAATACTTCAAGTGCGATTTATAAAGAACGCCAAAAATTGTAAAAGACATAAATGCATGAGTTTTTTTTATTTACAATTTGCGTGATATAGGCAACAAACTAAAACAACATAAAGTATTTTCGTTTAAGTAAGATAAGGCATTTTACTAAATGCCTTGGAAACCTAAAAAATAATTATTTCTATACTTATTCTGTTTGTATATGTATTTAATATTCTTTCCATTTACCGGTAAACCGGTATTCCGGTATTGCAATCCCTAGTATTAATGTACCGATTACTATAAAATAGCATAAAATTATAAATGCAAATGTTTTGTAAGTTTGCACAATAATCTTGGATTCTCATAAGCAGTTGTTGCAGGACTATTATGCAAATTAACATTGGCCTAATTAGGGGAGCATATATAAGCAATATGTAGCTTGCGGCAACTCGGTCTGTATGGTCTATCACCCCTGCAGTACCAGTAATATAAGGCATCGTATTCAGTTTGTGTATTGTATAAGTTTACCTACCGTTTGTAGAGCGGTGGAACAGACGTAGTGTACGGGTTTCATTGATGCGCTAGCTATGATAATTTATCTTCAATTTCTAAAATAAAGAATGAATTTATAGCCCAAAGATTGTAATAATAAGGCATATGCACATCTCTAGTTTAATACTAGCAGGTGTAATTTACTTCACCCCTTGAAGTTATCCTAACATTGAAAAAGTAAAACAAACCATTTTCTCTCGAAATGCACTGAAACTGAAAAAAAATAAAATAATTAATTATCAATTACGTCACCTTAGGTATTTGCTTGACGCTATTTCTATTTACTCTTAGTTGGCTTTAGCAAATTCATTAGATAAAGGATATCTCTAAATTTTAATCAATTTACTTGAAAGGCCTCCTAGCAAACGCCGTTTATAACTTTCTAGCCTATGTACGAGCGGCCCCAATACTTGGGATCTCCGTCCTGTAATCGGTGACTCTTTCTGGTTCTCTTCCCACCAGACATTAACGTTTTTGATAAATTGATAAATAAAATACGGTGGATAACTAATACACTACCGACCATATTTATTTGCCCACCCAAAGAAATACGCATATACAAAAGAAGTGCTAACTGACAAAGAAATTGTAGTTTTGCATTTAATAAAATACTCTTAAAACAAAGAAAATGATAATCTTTCTTCCAGAATTGCGCGGTAGTGCTCTTTTCTTAAAATTCCATCTATTTTAACCAAGTCTCCTACGGATGCGGCGTCAAAACAACCTCGGACCATTACCGATCCACTCCCACGTTCGATTGTACGCCCCACATGATTCTGCTACTCGTTCCACTTTCGATATTTGAACGAATGTTGTTCTCTTGGAACCGAAAAGCTCAAATTTGGACTCATCGGTCTACAAACCATTTTTTACTCATCAATTGTCCAATGTTGATGCTCTCTATCCCACTGCAGCCGTTTTATTTTATTTTGCTTGCGTAAGAGTCGTTTTTCACGCTCAATATTTATTTCAGATGCAGTTCTTCGTCTATTCCGTTTACTCGTCATAATTATTCGACGATCTTCCACTGGTGTTGTCACTTTCCGCCGCCCTATTCGTTTTCTATTTAATAATGTGCCAGCCGCTTGATATTTTTAACATTATAGTCAATAGTTTGGCGACTTAATTTAATTTTTTTTGCGAAATCTATGTTAATTCGGCCAATATTATGTAAAGCAACAATCATTGTGCGGATTTCTAAAGACAACTTTCTTGTTTTCGGCATTTTAATACTAGGTTTAGATCATTTTATTAAGGATATTCACTTTTTAAAAGAACAATAAACACTAAATCTAAATTCATACCTCTAGTTCGGATAAATAGGGAATTATAATTATAAATAAATAATTTTCTAAAATCCAAGTAAAAATGTGAGTGGGCAAATAATTATAGCCGGTAGTGTATATCATGCGATGTTAAATCCTTTACGTCAGCGTATAAGATTTTTCGAATTTTCTCATTCAATTATACTTTATAAACATTTCTTATCGTGTCTTACCGTGACAAATTTTCTCCTTTAATTAGCAATTAAATATCAGAAGAAAGGTACTTCTGTAGAAATAAGAAATTAGGAGAAATTACGACAAAATATTCTCATGTCAACAGAGCAGAATAATAGCATCAAAAATCGTTGAACTGAAAAGGTTTATTACGCTCCACGCTTCAGTTAAATTTTCAAATAAAATAACGAAGATATTTGATTTCGTAGGAAATAAATCTATTGATTATTGTGAATTCAATACTGAAATATGCTTTTCTTTTAATGGATTCTGGATATATGAAAGTACGGTAATTATCTATAATTTCCGAAAATGAAATTAAAACAGGAGTATCCCGAATTTAAATTGAACAGTGTCAATAGGCACCTATAGCTGTAAAGATGTTGGCGCATTACTAACTGTAAGTATTACATAAATTATAAATCGAATCTGATTTTCCTATTCTATGTGACTCACGTAAAAATAAAACGCAAAGTTTGGAGCTTTTAAAGTTACTGGACGCAGCATGTACAGGTAAGTATGTGGTCCTTTATTTTCAACTTTGGCAGTTCTCATTTCTTCCTCTTCGCGTAGATGCATGATGTATTTTCTCCGATTTTCCACATTTAGTCTTCACCCAACTCTGCAGAGTAAATTAATTAATTAACTATAGTTTCCTATTTCGCTTCGTTCCTTTACTCCGTTTAGCAATTTCTTCGGAATTCTAAATCACTTATTTCCAATATATTATAAATGTTTGTTAGGGTTCGTGTTCAGTAAGCGTGATGAGGTATATGAAAATATACTGGCATATTATTAACCTGCCTTTCCTTCTGTTTCGAATCATTACGTTATCGACATGGAAATACCCAGCTCAAATCTGAAGTTAACCGTAAATTTTCTTTCTCTCTGTCATTTCATCGACGAGATTTTCAACCCAATATTCATTCGCGTCTATTCTAAAATTTGTAATTCGATACTAAAAACCTGTAGTTATACTAATTCTAGAAAATAAAGAGTGATGTAAAGGCCTCTTAATGCAGGATAGAGAACGAGAAAATACGCCGGAAATTAAATACATGGTTACTAGTAAAGGATTTAAATATACAAAATTTATACATATAAAGACAGGAAACCGTATGTAAGCAATTTCCTGTTGCTAGTGATGGAAAAATCTTTTTAAACCGTCATGACATCGGAAAGGAACAGATTTCGTTTGCGATAGCAATCATGCATGAAGCCGAATTAGTGCTATTTGGCGAATTTTGGCAAGATATAAACCACGGGTCTGTTTGTTTCGGATCCATACCTTCCATCCTTTTAAATATTTTAGTGCTGTAAGCGAGGGAACCTCTGAAACTGTATGTAATCTTTTACATCAAAGGTTGAGTACTCAACGCTTAACTTGTTTTGTATACCGTTCATGTTACTTAAATTGAATATGAACTAGAGATACATAAATTAGAATCCTCAAGGACATTTTCCACACGGAAAGAATCGTTTACCTGTACCAAAACTCTCCGCCTCAGTTGAAGGAAATTACTGTTTCATTTATCCGCAATACAATAACTGTTTTAAATCAAAAGAAATATTTTAATTCAAAATTCGAAACTATTAAATTTACAGTAGAAGAAGAAGTGAGCAATCAACTACCATTCCTGGATAGTTTAGTAATCAGAAACAAAAAAAAACTGGAAATAGATATCTATAGATAAGAAACAAACACTAACAGATACATTATGATCGATTCTAACCACTGTGGACAACACAAAATGGTAAATCGCGGCCATTTTGTGTTGTTAGTTAATAGACTTGTGAAATTCCCTTTGAATAAAAGTAATGAAGTGCTTAAATTCATAAAAAATGTAGTTATTTACAACGGTTACTCTTCTATAGATATCGACTGCATTCTTAAGAAAGTCCAGCATAGGTATTATGTAAGAAATTCTACGACCTTGATTCCGGTAGAAACCCGCGATAAGAAATTTGTGAAATTTCCCTTCCACAGAATATCGAAAGGTGTTAGAAAAGTTTTTAGGGGAGAAGATATGAACGTATGTTTCAGTTCACGTAATATACTCAAAAATCTTCTTGGCAATCTGAAAGACAAACCGGACATGAAAGAAGGGTCGGGAATTTATAAAATTGCATGTAATGACTGTAATAAAGCCTAAACGAGCGATAGGTGCTAGATTAGACGCATTTGAAACCATCTATACAAAAAAGGAAAGTAATCTGTTAAACAGAGATAACCCGCCTCTTCATTCCTCTTGTCTTTTTGATTTATTAGGGAAAATCGAACATATAGTTTAAATACCGTGCTACATTGACAAAAGACTCGGTCGTGGTTTTCTGTATATATTGAATGGTTTAGATTTAAAATGTATAGAGGGAAGAAAAACAGATTTGACGAGATGACGCCTTACCGTTTGTCTTGCTCTGTTTTATGAGGGCGGAACAAATACGCGTCAGGCAACAACAAGGGACCTTCTCGTTCCGTATGTACTTCGTATGTTAATGTTAAGTGGCAAAGAAGTAGGTAGTCGTACATATAGATATATCTATTTTCCTGGAGAGTAGGGATAAACAAACATAGTAGAAATAGATTTGTTTTTGTTTTCGCTCAAATTTATTCGGTAGTCCGGTTGAGAATGAAGGCCCAAAGAGCTCTCGAAACGGTTGTTCCGAATTAATTAATATTTTGTGCGGTGAAGAGTGTGCCGATACTACTCTGTGTTGTTTGTCATACTACCCTACAGTCTTTGCTATCATTATTGAATGTCATGGCAATTTTTGAGCAATTTTTGTTAAAGCAACAAATAAATATTATATTAACTAACAAATTCATTACAACAATAAACTATGTTTATCAAATTGAAACCTATTTATCAATATGTTTATTAACTTACTTTGTGAGAAGCGAAACAAACTAGGGATTTTCCATTATACATTAATAAATGTATTCTTTATATCAATAAATCCGTATATTGCATATAGTGTATATACGAAAATATGTGTTCATCGATATAATAAACAGCTATTTATTAAAATTATAAATTCGTTCACTGGACCAATTTTGATGAAAACATTATTAAATTAACGTACTTTTTTTCTCCGTTTAAGAGAAGTATATACTTGTAACGAAATAATTGTATTTCTTTGTTTAAGACATTTGTTAACTTGATTCAATTACCTTGTTTAAAACTACACGATATATCCGTACATAATGCAATAAATTATTCACATTGCTTGTGATTTTAAAAAGGCTAAGGTAGAGGTTTTCTACAAACTCACTATTTGGACTTATTCAATAATAATAATAAGTTTATTGGCCTGACAGTACAAAATATAAATACAAAATGAAAATGAAGGAGCCAAATGATAGCTAAAAAGACTAAATCGCTGTAGTACATGTACTGCTAGTAAAGCAACGCAACTGCGCTGAAAGCCAGTGGCGGACGCATAAAAGTTTACACAAAATAAATTAAATGTGATACGTGTTCAAACACTTACCGTTTTAAGAGTCCTCCGTGAAATCACAAAGTGGATAATGTCTGAAACAGTTCACTAAAACCCTTACCACAACACTTGGATAATGTCTATTTAATATTTGTAACATTAGATATGTTTCCAAAGTTGTTTCGGCAAAGTGAGTGCGGCGTGAAGAAGAAATGTTTTTGTAATTTCTTCTGAATAATTTCCAAATCTGTTTTAACTTGACTATCCTGAAATTTTAAGCGACTTACCTTGTCAGCCGCAGCTTCCTTTGGGTCGAATTCTAAAATCACGTTCTTTATATTCTCAAAATATTTAAGATAATAAAATGCAGCCTCTAACCATGTTTCCCAACGAGTAAGAACAGGTTGTGGTGGTTCAGGAATACCGGGGCATAGTCTATAAAATTCCCGAATACGTTTTGGGGATTTTACAAACACAGCTTTTGTATGCGCTATTAGAGCGTCTACCTCGGGATAACATTTTCTGATACTATCTGCTACGAGACTGAGAGTATGAATTTTACATGTAATATGCAACAAGTTAGCACAATGTTTTTTAAGAGATCGACCTACAGCAAGCATGTTTGCGGCACCATCACTCATAAACATCAACAGTTGATTTGTTGAAAGTTCAAACTTTTCCAATGTATTTAACACCAACATTGAAATTACTTCGGCAGTGCATTGTTGTATTCGTCTGGAAGCTAGTAAAATTGAGGGTGGCGGTCGATGTGGTTCCATTCTGCGTACCATTACATTAACCACAGAATGTTTATTACGATCTGTTGTTTCGTCCACACATAACCACAGTTTTTTATCTTGCAACTCCGATTTAATTCTTTTCTCGACATGCTCACGAGCAGACGGCACAACTCTCTGTAATGTTCTCTCACTTGGCAACTTAAAGTCCTAATATTCATTCCAAAACGAGACGTATGCTTTCTTCCTTAGCCAATGAAATGGTAAATTACATGCAATAAACACATAAATTAAATTTAAATTTGTCATAATCTCGTGTGGAATTTATTTTTGAAACATGCGCTGCACTATTTACGTGCCGTAGATAATCACTTTTCGACCAACACATTAAATCTATTTTACACACTACACATTGAATTTTAGCGCCATCACACTTTAAATCAGGCATTTCTGCAATAAATTCTCTTATTGTGTCCAACTTTGGTCGTTTTCGCGACGTAGGAAACATTTTCAAAACAAACGTAGAACTACGATATAGTATACGACAGCGTAGATGCATACACAACAGATCGGCTTTCGAGTCGCAGTTATACTGACGCTTATACCGAATTGTCCCGGCCGTATTTATTTTATGTAAACTTTTATGCGTCAGCCACTGGCTTTCAGCGCAGTTTGCGTTGCTCTAACTGCTAGTGCTCTTCCTTTAGCATAATACATGAAATGAAATTTAAAACACAGTAATGATAACAAAAGAAAAATAACGAAAAGAAAAAAAAATAATAACAGTACAAATTCTCGTAAATATGTATAGCGTTCATAAAACAAAACTAGTGAACTCTCTATATATTACAAATAATGAAACGGGCAGGTCGGTTTTCGGCACAGGAAAGTGCCGAGATTACATATGTGTCATTTCTCCGATTTTACATCAATAAATTAATTACATGTTTCCTTATAAGTTTTGTAGAGGCGGTACGTTGTATTCCCTCATTCAATAAGGAAGTATTTATTAATTTACTGACATTATAGCTATAACTGGAATGGATAGAAGGTTGGAAGCACGGGTATTACGTCTATGTTCTTAGAATCCAAAACGGACCCTGCTGTACAAATAGCGCGGTGTTTCCTTCTGAATAATGTTTATAAAAAAAAGGATACAGTGTAGGGTGCGTCTATTGTACATATTCAGGGTGTTAGTCTGAGTAAATTGTGTGGTAACACCACGTCTGCCGCGGAGACCGTAGATTAAACGAATGCAGGAATTCTGTATCATCTGTATTCTCCTTTTATCCTATTGCGTAATGCAGAAATTGTAAATACTTTCACAGAATGTAAAGTTACTCAATACAAGTGCTTCGCAGAGCATCAGTCTGGTCGATAAATCTAGTGCGTGTCTATGCATGAAAATTGTTTTGAGGGTTGGGATTGATTTTTGAATTAAATGCGACGTATTGATGTAGAAGCGGATGTTGTTGTCCAGAAGTAGTCCTAAGGTTTTTAGACTATTAACCGGCGCTAAAGTTTGATTTTGGATTGTTACATTTAGAATTAATGTACAAAATATCCGGTGTTTTTTAAGACCAAATAAGATTATCTGTGTCTTTGTCGGGTTAATCTGTAGATGGTGCTTCTCCGCGAAGGCACATATTTGCAAGAGGTCATGGTTAATCCTAGACTGAGCTTCTGCTAACTGGGATGGAGGAAATGGGATGGATGGAGAAATTTAGGCGTGTAAATTAAAAAATTAAAAAGCGTGAGACTGAGTATTGCTCCCTGGGGAACTCCATGTACTGCTGTTATAGGAGCCGAGATATTGCTATCAACGATCACTCGATGTGCCCTGCCCTTCAGGTAAGCCTCAAAAAACTTTACCGTGGAATCAGCCATGCCAATGCATTCCAATATCGAGAGTAAAGAGGAGTGGTGAACCGTATCGAAGGCGCGACTAAAATCAAGCAATACTAACGCTGTTACATTTCCTGTGTCAGTTTCCGCAATAATATCATCAACAATATTTGTAAGTGCAGTAACACAGCCGTAACGAAAGCCAGACTGATATGTTGGTAATATATTAGATTCTGCAACAAATTGATTAAGTTGTAGTGAAATACATTTTTCGAATATTTTTGCTAAAACACTATTTTTGTTTTAGGAATTGGATTTATTAATGCAGATTTCTAAATACTAGGATACACAAAAGTTAAATATATGTAGTATGTAATCCTCTAAGTAAGACAAACATGTTCTAAGCATATGATAACCTCTACCTTAGCATTTTTTAAATCACAAGCAATGTGAATAATTTATTGCATTATGTACGGATATATCGTGCAGTTTTAAACAAGGTAATTGAATCAAGTTAACAAATGTCTTAAACAAAGAAATACAATTATTTCATTATAAGTATGTGCTTATCTTAAGCGGAGTAAAAAACGCTAAGAAAATATTTCTTTTGATTTAAAATAGTTGTTGTATTGTGGATAATTGAAGCAGTAATTGTTTTGAATCGAAGCGGACAGTCTTGATACAAGTAAACGTTTCTCTGCGTCTATTCAAGCGAGAAACAAACTGTGCTGACAGTTACACACCTCGTTGTTTTAGCGTTAATATACGACCGCTAATACCTTCACGATGTCTAGTTAAAATTGTAGTGTAGGGTAAAATCTGGCAATTTAAAATTGTTAGCGGACATCTAACAATAAGATTATATTGAATTTTCGCCTTTTATTGAGACTGCAATACAGTTTCAAGTGGGGTAATAGAATATAGCGATCCTAAACCTAAAGCCTTTTATGGCAAAAAGTTGTATATAAAGTTAACTTAATGCGATATTCTATTCTCCAAATCTTTATATATTTATTCCAAATCATATGTCTGTACGTTCGATATCACAGGGGGAAACGTCCAAATATCAGAAAACGGATCGAATGAAACTCCATAAATTTATAGAACCTATTGAGTATTGTAAAACGCGGCTTTTTATCCTCGCGCAACTGAAAGCAGCAGGGTGAAAATTACCCCCGAAATTTCAACATTCTTGAGAGTTCTACAATTTACAGTGTTATTACGAACGATAAAAAATTTAATTAAATAAAAGAGTTGCAAAGTTTGTTTTCAGAAAGCTGTGCAAATATGTACATAAAAAAAATTAATATTCACATCCCAAAAGAGGAGTTTTGATTTAATTTTAACTCTTTTCTCTTGTCATAGTTTTGTTTAGCGTGTTTTGAAGATTTGATTGTGCCTAGAGTGGGGCAACGTGGAAATTACCGCCAGTTGAGCGAATTCGACAGAGATCGAAGGTTGTTTTTCGTTCAGGGAAATTGCAAATCGTTTTAAGCGGAACCAATCTACCATCATGCGCTGTTACCAGTCATGGAATAGCGAGGGCCAGCAAAGTCGTCGAAAAAGAATTAATGGGGTGCAGGATCGCCACCTTCGCCTAATAACACTAAGAGACCGATTCTCCAGAGTACCAGGTCAATTGCTGATCTTTGGTTAGGTAATAAAGGTCGTCCTATGACCCTTCGAACCGTTTATCGGCGAATCAGGGCTTTCGGCTTGTAACTCTATGGACCACAACTTGTGTTACTGTTATTTGCAGTGGTGTAGGTTGCGAATGCACTGGAACGTGGACTGGCATAGAGTGGTGTTCAGATGGCCGCATGAGGGTCAGACGAAAACATGGGGAACATCGCGATATTCAATTTTCTGTTGAGAGGCGTGTGAGTTATGGTATGGGGTACTATAGCATGTGGGAGTAGGTCTCACAATTAGTTAGTGTTCATCCGTGGCACCATGGACGCCCAGTGTTACATTGATGAGGTGGTAGCATCCCATATTCTTCCATATTTTTAGCAACTCGAAGGCCCACTTTTCCAGGAGGATAATGCCCGTCCCCACCTAGCGAGATCTTCTCTATACCGATTCGAAGAGACCACCTCGATCTCCCGACCTCTCGCCAATCGAACACGTGTGGGACATTGTGGAAAGAAAACTGAGAAACTTAGCGAATCCTCCGCAAATACTGGAAGCTTGTGTTAATCTTTCGTTCTTTTTCTTTGAAATTCTAATCAATTATTACCTTTGAATAGTTATACGTTTCATATTCCCTTTTACCCTAAGGAGTCGGGATTATACAAGCATAAGTGTCTACTCATATACAAATTTACATCGCTTTATTTATTATGCAGTATTTTTCCTATTGCGCCTCTTGGTCGTCCTTATCTTCTTCTTACACGTACTCTAGCTTCCCGAACCTTTTTCACTTGTCTACTGCTTTTCATTCTTTGTAAATGGTCTCACCAGCTCAATTGACGTTGCTCTATAAATTTCAGGATTGGTTGAACTTCCAAATCCCATCTTATTTGTTTCTCATATATTTCATCTCTACTGCTTGTATTTTGCTTTTTCTTGTCGTGTCACTGACCAGGTCTCACATCCATTCGTCAAGATTGACTTATATACAGCTTGGTAGACATTTTTTTCTCTGGTTACCTCTTTTTCTATTTATGAAATTTTTATTTAGGCTGTGATGTACTTTCATTGTGTTTACTATTTCTCTTTCCTGTTTTCCGGTGTCTTCTTTTGTTACGCCTATTCCATTGGTGCTAATGAATAATAGAGTATGATGAAATAGAGAGGTTACAGTGCGTGGCATTCAACTTTACCGGGTAATATTATCGTCCTTAGCATGTTTTAATATGCGAATCTCGTTTTCATTGTCTTCATCCCTCGGAAATTTTCACTTAAAACTTAACAAACGAACTAATTTTCAAAAATTTTGAATAAATCGCCTGTAATAATTAAAGTGCTGAATCGCTTTCAGCGTCCTTTACTTTCCCGTGGGTAGGGAAATTAATAATGGCTAAAACTTTACTTCCGTCTGGTTGTACTGCCTCTGACATAATTTAGAAGCCTAAAATAGTTTCCCACTGCATGCAAAAGTAACATTTAAACATTTTAAGTGTTAATCAACCTGTCTGAAACCAATAAAATGTTATTTTGTTAGTCTATACGTTCATGGCACTTTTGCGCTGTTGAGTTAGACGCCCATATACACTATCGCTCATAAGTATTTGGGCATCTCAAACTTCAGGGTAAATCATTAAATATTTAAATGGAAATATTGAAATATGTATTTGGTATTTAAGTGTTCGCAAATATACAACTTTAACAATTAAAATTATTTATTTGACCTAAATTTTAGATTTTAGATGCGTCGCATAATCGGGGCATTCTTGCAATTAATTTTAACAATGTTTCCGGAGTTATTTGAGCCCATGCTGCCTGTAATTTGTTCCACATGTCATCTACTGAACTTGGAGCAGTTTTTCTTACTTCCCGATCGAGTTCTTCCCATAATAATTCGATGGTTATCAAGCCCAAGTCCGGGCTTTGAGGTGACCATTCCATGATTGTTAGTGTCCCTTCCTCTTCCAACTGTTCTAAATATTGCTTGCATAATTTTGAAGTGTGTTTTGGGTCATTGTCTTGTTGGAATACAAAATTCTTACACCAGAGGGTATTGCATTTTCCTCTAAGATGCGTTTATATTGTTTTTCCTCATCCCACAGTAGATCACCTGCGGATGTACCAACAAAACAACCCTAAATCATTACCGAATCACCGCCGTGTCTAACGGTAGAGGCTGTGCATTGCTCTAGTGCACGTTCACCTACAGATCTTCTTACAAACACTCGTCTTTGCGAACCGAAAATCTCGTATTTGGATTCGCCGGTCCACAATACCTTGCTTCAATCTTCTACCGTCCAATTTCGATGTTCACGTGCCTTATTAATTTGGCGAAGCAAGGGTTTTCGCGTCGCAATTTCTCCGTGAAGGCCGGCTTTTTGCAGACGACGTTTAACCGTGAACACGCTAATCGGCTTCGGAAGTGCAGTATTGATTTCTACGGCGATTTCTGGAGCTGTTTTTCTTCTATTTCACTTGCTAGGCACTACGAGCTGATGTTGTCGCCCTTGGTCTACCACTTCTTATTTTATTTAGAAAACTGCCACTTTTACTGTATTTTTTATGTTATAATCAACAGTAGATGGATTTAAATGTAATTTTCTAACAATTTGACGATTGCTTATGCCGAAGTTATGGTGCGCCACTATCGGAGCACGCGTTTCAACACTAATTTCTTTCCTTTTCGGCGTGTTTTAAAATTTTAAACGACATTGTTGTCGCTACTAACACGGAACGATAACTGACCGTAATTTAAAAATATTACTTCAAATTGCTTGATTATAGCTTCATGATTCATAGTAAAATTATCAACTGTTATAGTTTTCCTGGAATTTCAAGAAATACGCTCTTTGTTGTCGCTATTACCTGTGCTAAATTCTAAATTCCCAGGGTGTCCAAATACTGATGAGCGGTAGTGTATATTATTTTAGTAGTAAGGAAGCACTGAATATTTATGAAAGATGGTACCTACAAATGTATGTCACAAAAATGCATGTAATAAGAAAAATTACTTTGTCTGCAGTTAATTACAAAGGTAGTGACAATAACAGCGTCATACAAGATAATTGCTGAATAGGAATAATTCATAATTACGAAACGAGAAACCCAAACCTAAACGTGGAAAAATTTCACAAGCTTTAGTACAAAGATTCCATTTCTTCCTCAACGTGCAATCGTGAAACCACTCCCAACCGCCTTCGAAACGAATCAAAGTAGTATTCAGGCAAAAAGATTTCCTCTATAAAACAGCACGCTTACATTGATACAAAGTGTAGGAGCGAGCTAGTATGTACGCCTTTGATCTTATCGGCTTCTATCTACGTTTCATTCGTTAAATATGCTTTATTAAAATTGGATGAAAAAGTACCGAGTACAACCTTTAGTACAACACAGGCAATACATTACTATTGATTATAGAAAGGCTAAATTTACTGTGAAGATAATACTAAACTGAAGAAGAGTAATTACATACTTGCCATGTGTACAGTGTGAATCAACGGTTTGGCAAAGTCCATTTATTCTCCATTACAAATCCGTAGAAATATACTGTTTAAATAAACAATTACATTCGAATTTTGGCAAATCATTTTGAACAGCCAGTATAACTAGAGTTCATTTCAATATGATAGTAGGACGTCACATGCCCTAGACTAGGTGCTTAACGCAGGGTCTAGTCTTTTATTAAAGCAGCCATGAAATGCATCTTCAAAACTATTAGACTAAAGTATAAGTGTCTCTAATAATAAGAATTACAAGGGAATACCGATAACTGATACTTACGATTTAAATAAAACCAATTTAATGTAAAAAGTGTTGTAATTTCTTTAGGAACCCAATCACCAGTTTTCGGGGTGTAGAACTTAATATACATGTGGAAATTCAACGTAGTTTTTGTTTTTTGCAAATAAAGAATTTAGCATTTGAAAGAATGTATGGGGTGGGGGACTGTCCCCGATAACTGGTAGTAGCTTGAAGAAAACTACTTATGCTATCATTTAATACTAGTAAAACAGTTAAAAAGTTATCCAACGTATTTGTATTATAATACTTCCCGTAGTTTCAGAAATATTAACGCAAAATAGCAAGGAGGGGGCCCAAAAAAATTACCACTGTTCTTACATTAAACCAACAAAGTTTCATTCAAATCAGTGGTTTACCGGTGTTCTCTTGGTAGTTGCACCATACCTTAGATAATTATTCTATAAAGTTACAAATGTTTTTACACACAGAGAAACGTTTACATGTATCAAAGCTGTTCGCCATAATTCAAGACAATTACTGTTTCAATTATTCGCAAAACAATAACTGTTTTAAATCAAAAGAAATATTTTCTTAGCGTTTCTTTCTCTGCTTAAGAAAAGTATACATTTGTAATGAAATAATTGTATTTTTTTGTTTAACATTTGTTAACATAATTATATTATTATTTATTTATATGCACGTACATAATGCAGTAAATTATTGACATCGCCTGTGATTTAAAAAATAGTTGAGCTCTTACATCTCTCAGTTTATGCCACCAATCTTCAAAAACAGCAACTGAGTCATGTCGTCCTAGATAGTAGCGAACCAGAATACAGATACCATACCCATACAATGATATAACCCTCAATGTACAACGTTTCATAAACATTTTCAAAAGATTCCGGCTAATGTAATATTTTCTTTTTATTACCATTTACCACGTGCCTATACGATGCTTTACAGTATTAATTAAGCAACATTAGGTGTTGTAATAAATAGCGTATATAATCTGTCACTTGCAGAATTGCCAAGAACATCCGTATCATTTGTAAAATGAAGAAACCTCACACTATAACAGTTACTTCCACACGGCTCCATTTCACATTATCCCCACCAGTCGAACGTTCCGTAAAATCATAACGCAAGACACATGTAGCTTACAGCTGTGTCATTTCTACGCGGAAAAATAGGGAAAAAGAAATACCAAATAATCAAATTTTCGCCACCTTAGTCGGGCGTTTATGACGTGAACACGACATTCGTGATTTGGGATCGGTTTAAATATAGGAACTTTAGAAAGCAAATCGTTTCGATCTTTTATTACTCACGAACACGAAACGATTCTAATTAATGAAGACATCAGCTCGACTAATTACTTGGGCAATAGAGTTGCTAGGACGAATGAACCTAACGAAAGTTAAAGAAGGCGTCAAACTCATCATTTACAGGATTATTCACAATATAAAATGTCCAATTGGCCCGTAGGAGACACCATCTATTGTAAACACTTTAGACAAATTTCATTCAATTGAATGTTAAGTACTGATCTATTCGCCAATTAATATGAAATACCCTAAAGAATTGTAACATTTTTGGAAAGCGTATCACCGGTAAAGTTCATTAATGAATTAATTAGTAGCGGGACTTTGTTTCCTAAATAAATAAAAATACTTGGATAAAGAAAATTATTCTGTACGACCGCTTAAAAATGATCAACGTGGAAATAAAATAAACATTTTATTCTGCTAATCCGTATACCACTAACCAATCTCGGTCAATCTTGTGAACTAACTCAGAATAATAGCAAAACTAAAATTGATATAAAGACACTAAACAATGCAGCTACGTTAAGCGGTACAGAGCAAGATGGAAAAATAAATATTTGAATTCTATTTCCTATGGTTAATTTCTCTTCCAATTCGTTAGATCAGCATGACTCTACCCACCCGGTAAGAAAAATCAATATAGGATAAAAAACACGTGATGCTGGATTTTCTAACGCTTGGACTGAATAATCCTTTTTCCAAGACCATTAATTTCCGGTTTTAGTAACATTAACTTTCTCCCAAGATCTAAGTGCTCCTACTTTTTTTAAGGGATTATTTTAAAACGCAAGGTGGATCAGCGCGGAGTTCCTGGTAACCCAAAAAATATTAAAAGTGCCATTAGAAAAGATCTACTACAGAACGTTGTGTAATGGCATAATTTAGCTGAAGAATGGAAAATACGAGGTGTGACAATTAAATAACCGGACTGGTGCTACTATCAGCAAACAACGAGCACGCCACGGCAGGTTTGAACATGTCTGTGCTTGTAGATACTTCCCCCACCCTGAGCTCGATGGGCACGGTTGCAGCAATCGTCCGTTCAAGTCCTTACGCTAGCGTCGCGTCAGAAAAATGCAGAGTGTTCAGATCGAGCAACGAGTTAACCTCAAGTTTCTTGTGAAACATGGTTTCCATACGCTTAAAAGATATACTTTTTAAAACTACCCTTAGTAAACCACCTTCTAAGAATGCTCCCCAAAACCAATTTTTCTAAACTGCACCCTTATCTTTTTGATTTTATGATTGAAGTACAACGGTATAAACGATAATTGCACTCAACAAATATTTAATACAAAATGATCATATCAATAATAAATAACAAACAAATTCTTATAAAAAGTTAAAGAAACTGTATATACACTAATTCATAAAATTAATCGTCACCATTCAGTGACGCCAATGACCACCATTCGACGTAACACATGCTTCAAATCGATCAATAAATTCCTCTGTACTGATGATTTACTTATTCCCATGTCTTCTGTCGCAGTTTTAACTGAAATATGTGGATTGAATCCAACATAAGCCAGTACATTTATTTGCATTTTTTTCTGTTCTAACTTGTGTTACATAACATACCCGTTCGTATTTTAGCTTCAACACGAAGAAATGTCATATGTAGAGCGGGCCAAATTGCGCCATCCAACAGAATCGGAATCAGGCGCAACGGCCGCTTATTGTAAATAGCGTATATGTGAGTCACAGCAGATATGTGATATTTCGAAATTAATACACAAGAGTAAAAAAATAAAAGCTGACGCAATAATAATGTTTAGTAATTAGAGCGGATATATATATATATATATATATATATGATTCCGATTCTGTTGGATGGCGCAATTTGGCCCGCTCTAGTCATAAGTTCATTATTTTTTGGTTTCACCGCTTATTTTCTCCTAAATTTTCACCTTTAGTCTGCTTTTGGCAAAAATTACCAAATAATTTCTAAATGGTAACAAACCCCACTTATGGGATATGATCAAACACCAAAAATAACAACGCTATATTGTATTTTGCCAAAACAGATGAATTGAACAGATTGTAGAAGAAAATTCTCTAAAAATAAATAAAAATATATATAAAATATATATATATATATATATATGTACACGCTGAGGTGTTTTTATTTTCATTATGATTTTTTATTTGATTGAAAACGGTATGCGTTGTAAATGGGATGTAATAAGGAAATAACTGAGAAACTGAACGCTTTTTTTATTCTGTTGTACTTAATAATGTAACTGTAAATAAAGATATAATAAATAAATTCTATCCTTCTTAATAATGCGGATAGGCTTGTTTAAAAAGTTGCACCATCAGATAAGTTTCCACATTTGCCTCGGTGAAGGATGTTCGCCGAGACGAGAAAATGTTCTTATATTTCGAAAACGACCGTTCCACGTCTACCGAAGTAAGACAGGCGTAATTAAAATAATCTTTAGACTTAGTCAAGGAATCTGCAGATGCCCCATCGCACATTTGTCTTAATCTCGTGTAGTCCGGATTCTTTTTTAAAACACTATCGAACTTAGCTAAAACTCGTCCACTTGTTGCATCGTTTATACTGTGTAACAATGTACTAACTTCGTCCACGACTTGCACTGATTCTACCAACGACAATCCAGAATTTTGCAAATTTTCTATCGCGTCTACTAACCCTTTGTAATTGTTGCTAATATTCTTTAGATGTGTTTCAACAGAAATATCGAGAAATCCCTTCTGGCTCATCCTAATAGCTCTAGCTTCGGCAGGGACGAATTGCAAAATAACGGATTTGACTTCTTGAAAATGTTCATTATAATAAAAAGCGGCTTTTAACCACGTTCCCCAACGCGTAAGAATGGGCTGTGGTGGTTCTCGAATACCAGGGCATAACCTGTGGAATGCCCTAGTCCTCTTAGGACTTTTGAGAAACACTTTTTTTGTGTTTGCTATTAATGCATCCACCTCCGGGTAACACTCTCGAATAGTTTGTGCCACAAGATGTAAAGCATGGACTTTACACGTAACATGTAAAAGTCCTTCACACTTTTCTTTAAGGGAACGGCCTACACTACACATTGTTGCTGCACCATCGCTCATGAACAACAACAGTTGACTGGTTGACACTTGAAATTTTTGTAACGTTTCGAGAACTACGGCCGTAATTGCTTTACTAGTACACTGTTTTAATCTTCTGCTGGCTAATAGAATTGCAAAATTTGGTTTAATAGGATCTAATACGCGCACTATTATATTCAAAATAGATTTTTTTTTGCAATCTGTCGTCTCATCAAGACATAGCCACAGCTGTTTATCTTTTAATGCGGCTTTAATTCGATTTTCAATGTCCTCACGTATTCGTGGAATATCTCTCCGTAACGCTGTCCGAGATGGTAGTATCCACTCGGTATTGTATGTACCCCAGAATTTTCGAAATGCTTTTTTATCAAGTATACGAAGTGGTAGACCACATACCATAAACGTTAAAAGCAATTCTAATTGAAATTGACGTTGTTGTGACACACCATTTCTTTTATTTCTGTGGTGTGCGCTATTTATGTCTTTCACAATCACGTTTGCTCCAGCACAGTAGTTTCTTTTTACAAACTTTACAGAAAATTGTACTCCCATTGTAGTGTAAATCCACAAATTCACTAAGAAATTTATTAACTTTCGTAGGTAATGACCGTTTATTTTTAATAGTTACGTTAGACATAATCACTAAAGCGACCACACCGACGCTTGTTTCTAGTATGCCACGAAGTGGTGCAAACGTAACATCTGCAGACTCGTCATTTGTTGATGAATAGAGCGCGTCATCCGTAAATGAATAAGCGCGCTGTTAGTTCGTAGCCGTCGATGAATGAACTTTTTTTTTGTAGTGGCCCACTGTGAACAACGCCCTATTTATCAACGAACACCCAAACTGCAGGTGTATATTTGCGCGTCGTAATAGACAGTGGTTTTGGTCCTCGTCCTAATAATTACATATTTAAATTACCTATGTTTACATACATATATGCGCCCGGCAGCCTGATTGCGAACCTGGCGCGTGGCGCTCTTGGCCCGCTCTAGTCATATGTTAGGAAATCGCTCTCCATAAAGTATTGCTGCTTCACGAGAATTCTTGTGACACTCTCCATAAATTAATAACATATCGACACATTCATTTGGAGAAAAATTAGAAGGCATTTTAAAGATTTTATAACAACACTTCTAAACTATGTTCATTTCTTTTATGATTTTTGTATAGGAAGTTTCTTTCTATTATCTCGCGCTATTGCTCCAACCTGTATGTGTAGGATTCGGTAACTAAACATTCACTTATTATGTGCAAGCTCTGTTAAAATGAAAATTCCATGAAATCTAAAATGACGACTTTCCTTGAAATTCCACGAATAAAATTCTACGTCGCTAAGATCTGTTCACGGTTATTTGAGTCGCCCGCACCTATATCGGTACTATGTCTAGAATTTCTACAGGAACAACAACCTACATAAAAAAGGAACGAAAAAACTGTGGCAGAACACGAAATAACACCAAATCTTCACAGAAAGGAAGAAATATATTCAGGAATCGTTAAATCAGTAATTACAGGCGTTCTGCGTAGGTTACAGTGTTAAGTGTATCAGGACTCCATGCAATTATTTCCGCAAATCGAAATAAATGTCTGAATCTTTCTTGTTCGAACAACCTATACGATTGTATAATTTATAATATGTTTTTATTAGTAGCTATTTGTTAAATGAAATATGTGTTTATATCGTTGTATTCCTAATTTCTAGTACTTCAATCTTAAAGTCAAAAAAGTTGAACAAGGGTGAATTTAAAACGTATCTCTACAAATATGGAAGATATCGCTTGTAACACAGAATCTGGGACACCCGGTATACAAATTGTATATCAAAAAGCCTAAAACACAGCAGGAGTAAAGAGAGAAAAAGACTCCCGGTTATAACGAAAGAATGTTGTTCAGTAAAGCGTAACTTTCCAATTTTCGTAAAAAATTAAATTTATAATATATATCTATATATATATGTATATGTAAGCAAAAATCGCTGCTCTTAAACTGGCAGCCTTTATTAAAAATGACTTGCTTGGCAGAAAAAAAATTAAACTGAGGCTGTATACAGAAAAAAAGAAAATTAGAACATCAAACTGATATATAGGTTAGACTAATAAAAGGTGCTTTCTTATTGAACTGACATTTTTTGAGATTCTTCTTTACAGGTACATAATATAATTTAATCCAATTTTACGGCGCGGCGGTAATCTAAACATAATTTTATTTAATAATTTTATATATGTGTATTCTTTAAAACAATGCAGATCAAGTAGGTTGGCAATGGAGAATCTTTCAACTCATATCAATCAATCTCTTATTTTAAAAGTCAGGTAAATTATTGAATATTGAATTTAATGAAATGAACTTTAGTTTCAACTAAATAAATATTTTTGAAAATTATAAATTTCTCTATAAGATTTTCAAAAAAGTAAATAATACAGTAATGCCTAGATATAAGTATTTATTGTTCAACTCTCCAAAGTTGCCTGATTGTATGTTGTGTGTGGTCGAAATACTAAAGCAGTGGTATACCTATTAAAAATTAATTTCTAATTTCCAACGCATTTCAAATTCACCCAAATAGCTTGGAGTTTGTATAAAATCATAATGAATCGATAAAGCTGGGAACAATTCTAAATCGCATCTTTCTATTTATTTAATATTAACTTTAAACAGTCTAATTTATTCAAGCTCCAGGCTTATTTATTAAAATAAGATTCGGATTAAATTCGCCTCCCCAGCCGGGAAAAACAGAAAATCAACCAAAAACAAATAGCCATTTACGAGATATGAACGTTTAAAGTTTGCCATATCATATACGAAAACAGAGACAAAATGCGCCGTAGCGCTTTCAATTATATATCGAAAGACGCGGAAATTAAGAAAAATAAAAATGTTCGAAAATGACAGGATAAAAAGAAAAAATGTCAATATTTAATAAGATAACAAGATACAAAAAATCGGAGTACAAAAAAGAAGGATAAAAATAAGCCTACGGGCGAGGAGAAAGAAACGAGGCATAAAAAGAATTACATGGGTAGATCGACAGAAACTCTTCTCCTAAAAAAGTAAATTTTCAAACCTGATTTTTCGATACTACAACCGGGGAGAGTTATATGACTTGCGTACATGGCAAAAAAATATAAAATAAATTGGTAGGCTTTGATTATCGTTTTTTTTTTCTTTAATAAATGGAAGATGGTTATAATTTTATCGAGAAAATACAAGGAATTTAATATAATTAATTAAAAGAATAAAGCGAGCAAAAAAGAGTATAATGAATCAATTCTTTTGGTTCAATAGGCCCAATACATGTTAATGTAATCTTAAGATCGTAATTTAAATAAACGTTTTATGTAACTCTTAAATTAAATCAACTTGCGTAAACAATAATATGTGTTGTACCGACTATTTGATTAATAATTAACGTATTATTGGTAAAAATTACATTTCAAATCAAGTTCAAAAATTTTGAGTTTTTCTCAATTTTTTCTCTTGCTAGATTCTTTTGGTTTTCTTGTATTATGTCTTAAAAATATGAAATTGCAAGAAAATCTATTTTCTTGATACAGTGTGCAACACCATACGGCCCAAAATTTATGATCCCCTAAATTGCATAATTTCAAATCAAGTTAGCCGTTTGGTATCTGATAGATTTTGAATAAACACTTTAATTTTATGTTGTATAACGCTCAAATTAAGGACTGTCACCGAAAAGTGTTTGACATCTTATTTGCGGAATACTACACACACACTTAACGCATAAAACCGAGGAAAATATCGTATAGCGGCACTTCGGAAAATGCGTGAACATTTTGGCATACGCAATCGTCTCTGTCGTATCGCAATTGTGAAAATAATCAATAAAAGCAACTGTAGTGAATGAAAGCCGCTGTTGAAAGCCATAACACTGCGGTTCGCTATCGTTCACAACAATTAGACATTTAAAGTATCCCGTAGGGAGCTGTTGTGAAATAAAACTGCATCTGCAAAACTCAAGTGACGCATGAAACTAAAGCTAGCCGACTATATGTACTACATACATGTTATGACTCATTCAATGCCAGCCTTGCTAATAGTTCTCAGACGATTCGATAATTGAAGAAACGTTCAAAGTAAGAACATCACCACTATGGAAACTTTCTTAATTCCTACCTTAATTTCACGATACCTTATATGAACGCTGCTTTAGAAAAAGCTTGGGAATATTAATTTTAAAATCATCTTCTATTGAAACTTATTTGTAGAGTAATAATTTCATTAATAGTTAAAGAATTAAAATTTCAATAACTCTTTAAAATAGTATGGTGTAATCTATTATAGTGTCGCTCGGCTTAAGTTAATTTTAATTAAATTTGATTAATTAATTTTGTTTTAAAAGTCGTTCGTTTTACTTTCACTGCAATATGCTACCATTTTAATTTCTTTTACTTATTTTAGTAACGTGTAGATAATGTCACTTAATTATATTATCTGGCGTGCTTAAGATTACCAGCTTTAGAAAACATCAAACCGTAATCTACAATTCGTTTCACCTTTTATACGAATTCCAGCAGTTTCCATCACTGTAGAGCTGTCGAGTTTCAATATAATGGATTTAATTTCATATACACTAACAGAGTGCAAATACGCATTGATGGATCAGTGCTGTTGGTTACACAATTAAGCTTGTTTTGCGAATTATTGCTAGAGGTGATGTATTGTTGGAATAATGTAGAAATCGAAGCGATCCAATTATTAATGTTATTAGCAATTGTGCATGGGACAATTTTTATTATTTCACGAGTCCAATCAAGTAGTCGAATGTTTCTGGAAATACCTATTAATGGTATTAAAAGAATTTAAATGGAAATTATTTCTTTGAGCATCTCTCTATCTATGATTAATGTTTTCTGTTATACGAGGCGTCTAGTTTAGTCGATTTTTCAGGAGAACTAAGAAACTGCCGTGTTCACAAACTTCAATTCCTGTTGATATTTTGTGGCCCAATCTGCTCCATAGTGCTTAGATAGCAACGATATAATGCTCAGTTTTGTGTCTTTAAAAGAAAACACCTTTTCTCGTCACCACTTCGCTTTACCTAATATTGTAGTGGTATATGGTTCCTCACCATTAATACTTACACTTTGTTTGATCTTTTTTAAGTAAAACCTTTTAGTGGGATTTAATTTAAAATGCCAACTTCCTAACGGTTTGAAGATCCTATTAGCTTCTTCCTTAAACTTTTAAAGGGGAATTTTGTCCAAAGCTAAATTGTAGACTGTATCGAAATTTTTAATAACATTCTGGTATGCTTCTGCGCTAGTTATCCTATCCTGCTTACAAAATACCCTCTCTTTGGGCAAATACGTTGTCTGGAGGCACAAAGGAATGTCCAACAACAGGAAACATTTATTTAATCCTTGGGCCTTGTATCTTTCGATGTCGGCTGGAGGGAATTGAGTCCCATTGGTTTCCTCCATATTTCTCTCCAGTTTATTATATTCTTAGCTAATCCTGGAATGTCTTTCCACCTTACCCCTCTTCTCTCCGCTGCCTCTCTTACTTCCTTTTTCCACGTTCTTCGTGGTCTTCCTCTCCTTCGTTTTCCGTTTTCTCTCGCTTCGAACACCTTTTTCACTAGCTTGTCTTGTCCCATTCTTTGCACATGTCCCATCCATCTCAGTTGTCCCTGTTGTATTGTCTCTTCCACAGGTATTATGTTCAACTGCTCCCTGTATTCCACATTCCTTATTTTATCTCTCCTTGTCTTTCCTAGTATTTTCCTCAGATATCTCATTTCTGCAGCTGTCAGCTTACTCCTCTGCCTTTCTGTTGTTGTCCAGCTTTCATAGGCGTAGGTGAGCGTTGGTTTTACAACTTTTCTAACTACTTCGGCCTTTACCTCTTTCGGTATTTTTTTCTTGTTGAAGAGTTTTCCAGCTTTCGCAATTCTCTCGTTAATTTCGTCCTCAATGGTTCCCATCTCATTGATGATTGTTTCCAGGTAAGGTATGAGCGTACTAGAAAGCATTTCGACTATTCCTTGAACAAGGTGGCGTTCAGAAGGTTATCTGTGTTGCACATTCGTAAAAGGAAAATATTGCGCCACATTCAAAATTAATAAACAATAAGAAAACGAAATTTGCTTCTTTATTATTACCCGCCTTTTGAAAATCTAATAGTTTACTTCTTTCTCTTTGACTTAGTGAGTATGTTATTGTGTAATTTTTTGCATATATTCCAAAAGCACGCAAAACACAAATCACATTTGGACTATAAAATGCTTAGCGATTGTATCGAACTATTTGCGATAATCCTGCTTATTAACAAGTACAACAGTATTTTATAAATGACTTTTTTGGAAAATGTCTAAAATTCTCTCAGAAATTTATCAAAATTTAAATTTGCCAAGTAACAAGATCTAAGAGATGCATACATGTTACCGGTTGTGGAATGCGATTGTAGTTTGGTGGATGTCGAAAGAATTTCAACGCTTAAAAGGCGTGGGACGGTAGTCTTTGTAGACCCGAGATACCGCGCCGCCTCGTCGGTTCATCGTTGGAATGATACTCAACCCGAGGAACATGATATTAAAGACACGTTTTATAATTGATCGCAAGATCTGGGAGGTTGTATAACAGACATAGTATATCGGCATACCTTACAAATTAATTAATTTATTCGAAACACGTGTTTCGCAAGTTCGTATTTCCTTGTATTTCCGATGTCGTTTGCAATATCCAATGATGTGCGTACGTACAAAGGGCTGACAAACACATTAGTAAACGCAAACTGTTTCATAGATTATATTGAAAGTACTATCACAATAAACATATCAATGCATTACGATGTACCTATAGATTTAGTAGTGTTTGATGCTTTGATGTTGTACACCCTAAAAAAATAGATGAAAATTACTTCAAAAATAGAAGGCAACTTCCTATAATATCGATAATTTAAACCTGTGTGTGAATTTTACTCGTTGGAGTTATCTAAAACAAAATGTAATATACGATACCGGACGCTATGTGGAACGCAAGCGACGTCACACTGTGGACTTTACGTCTGACAAATATTTATAACTAAAAAGAAAACAACCGCATCTTCAGTAAGACAAACTAAGACGTAACGCAGACAACAGACAATCGGTCTACGACAATTTTACATATTTGTCACAATGTACACTACGGTTTAGGATGCGTGTGAATAAACCCAGGCACAATCGATCATCGCAACAGAATCGCATCAGCCACATGGGCCGCGGGTTATAAATGACTCACAGCCGACAGAAGTGTTATTTTGAAATCAATACCCCAGTATAAAATATGCACACGTCGAAGTGTTTTTACTGCTATTATCATTAATAATAATAATATACTTCTGCAACAGAAATTACAATAGATAAGTAGTAATAATAAGTAATATCTCAAGTACAGCTTGCAGAGAAAATCGAAGGGCTGAATTCAAAACACAGTGATACTGGTTTTGTTCTTCCAGTCAGTCCTTAACAGAATAAGAATATGAATGAAAGGAAGTACATGTCTAATACTAACTTAAAGCTAGGTTCTGTCGCTCTTGCATCAAGCAAAATAACTACATATAAATTCTGCAAGGAAGCAAATGAACATCACACACACTGCAAAGCTACATGAAAGAAACAGAGATATAGTCGCGACTATTAGTTTTTTTTGTTTGAAAACAGCATTTGTTGTACATGTAATATAATAACCATAGGAAGTAAGTTGTTTCTTCAAAAATCTGTTGTGTTGTGTTGTTGATGTGATGGAGCTGAATGCTTTCTTTAGGTGGAAAGAAACTGGGACGTACCGATAAGAGAACTGTTTTCTTCTGATAAATGTAATCCTATTTATCAAGCTACTATGGGAATTAATCGGTTTGAAGATATTAGACGGTACCTGCGTTTTGATGACAAAAGAACTAGTGATTTTCGCCTATAGACCGATAGATTAGCTCCGATATCGTATATATGGAACTTATTTTTACAACAATGCAGGTCATCTTTGGTGCCAAACGAAAGTGTTACCATTGACGAGCAGTTACTCTCGTATAGAGGGAGATATTCATTTATTCAGTATATGCCAAATAAACCATCAAAATACGGTATCAAGATTTTCTGGATGTGTGAGTCAGAATCAAGATTTGCAATTGATGGAATGGTATATACCGGACGACGATCCAACCAACCTATCCATACAAATCTTGCTTCTGAAGTAGTGCAAACTTTAGTACGCAGCATCCGCTTCTCTGGACTAAATGTTACAATGGATAACTTCTTTACAAGCATTCCATTGGCTAAATGTTTATTAGAAAATAACCTAACAATGGTTGGAACACTAAGAAAAAATAAGAGAGAAATACCAAATGAAATAAGAGATGCAAAGAACAAACCAGTCTATTC
Source organism: Dynastes maya (assembly GCA_029619315.2). NCBI lineage: Eukaryota > Metazoa > Arthropoda > Insecta > Coleoptera > Scarabaeidae > Dynastes > Dynastes maya. The sequence goes on from JAROYE020000012.1 coordinate 4,893,807, forward strand.
TTCTACATTTGGCTTTTATGACAAAATGACTATGGTTGGTTACATTCCTAAGAAAAACAAGTCATTTTGCTCAGCACCATGCACAATGACATGTCTGTAAGTGAAAATGTTAAGCAGAAACCGGAATTAATACTTTATTATAACGAGACCAAAGGGGGAGTAGATGGATCAAAAACAGTCCAACTATACATGTAAAAGGCAAACGAAGCGTTGGCCTATAGCGCCTTTTTCTAATATGATCGATATTGCAGCACTAAATGCATTTATTATATTTTCCACGTTGAAACCTGATTATCATAGGAATGTAACACACGCTAAACGACTATTTTTGAAGGAATTAGCTGAGCAATTAGTAATACCGCATATGATAAGGAGGTCAAAAAATCCGAAAATACCAAACAATTCAATAAATTGTATGAACAAATTTATTAACATTGAAAAAACTGCGACTGATGCCGTTACAAATAAAAGGAAGAGATGCATGATGTGTCCCTCTAGTTTAGACAGAGAAAACAAACTAGTTTGTGAAAAGTGTCGCAATAATATGTGCAACGAACATAGTGTAAGGATTTGTAAAAATTGTTACTTTTGAACATGTACTTACATTTATAAGAGCTGTAATTTTTAGTTAGAGGTTTTGTTTAATTATTTAAGATTTTTACACGCACAAATAAATGATTTATATATATTTCATTTTCTTATATATTTTTAACGGAGTAAAAAGCAACCGGGCCTGAGAGACCCGAGAAATGTTAATCTGTATATTCGAACACCCATGCATCCTAGGGTTAAGAGAACGGCCTACACTACACATTTTCGCTGCTCCATCGCTCATAGGTAGAGCGGGCCAAATTGCGCCATCCAACAGAATCGGAATCAGGCGCAACGGCCGCTTATTGTAAATAGCGTATATGTGAGTCACAGCAGATATGTGATATTTCGAAATTAATACACAAGAGTAAAAAAATAAAAGCTGACGCAATAATAATGTTTAGTAATTAGAGCGGATATATATATATATATATGTACACGCTGAGGTGTTTTTATTTTCATTATGATTTTTTATTTGATTGAAAACGGTATGCGTTGTAAATGGGATGTAATAAGGAAATAACTGAGAAACTGAACGCTTTTTTATTCTGTTGTACTTAATAATGTAACTGTAAATAAAGATATAATAAATAAATTCTATCCTTCTTAATAATGCGGATAGGCTTGTTTAAAAAGTTGCACCATCAGATAAGTTTCCACATTTGCCTCGGTGAAGGATGTTCGCCGAGACGAAAAAATGTTCTTATATTTCGAAAACGACCGTTCCACGTCTACCGAAGTAAGACAGGCGTAATTAAAATAATCTTTAGACTTAGTCAAGGAATCTGCAGATGCCCCATCGCACATTTGTCTTAATCTCGTGTAGTCCGGATTCTTTCGAACTTAGCTAAAACTCGTCCACTTGTTGCATCGTTTATACTGTGTAACAATGTACTAACTTCGTCCACGACTTGCACTGATTCTACCAACGACAATCCAGAATTTTGCAAATTTTCTATCGTGTCTACTAACCCTTTGTAATTGTTGCTAATATTCTTTAGATGTGTTTCAACAGAAATATCGAGAAATCCCTTCTGGCTCATCCTAATAGCACTAGCTTCGGCAGGGACGAATTGCAAAATAACGGATTTGACTTCTTGAAAATGTTCATTATAATAAAAAGCGGCTTTTAACCACGTTCCCCAACGCGTAAGAATGGGCTGTGGTGGTTCTCGAATACCAGGGCATAACCTGTGGAATGCCCTAGTCCTCTTAGGACTTTTGAGAAACACTTTTTTTGTGTTTGCTATTAATGCATCCACCTCCGGGTAACACTCGAATAATTTGTGCCACAAGATGTAAAGCACGGACTTTACACGTAACATGTAAAAGTCCTTCACACTTTTCTTTAAGGGAACGGCCTACACTACACATTGTTGCTGCACCATCGCTCATGAACAACAACAGTTGACTGGTTGACACTTGAAATTTTTGTAACGTTCCGAGAACTACGGCCGTAATTGCTTTACTAGTACACTGTTTTAATCTTCTGCTGGCTAATAGAATTGCAAAATTTGGTTTAATAGGATCTAATACGCGCACTATTATATTCAAAATAGAATTTTTTTTGCAATCTGTCGTCTCATCAAGACATAGCCACAGCTGTTTATCTTTTAATTCGGCTTTAATTCGATTTTCAATGTCCTCACGTATTCGTGGAATATCTCTCCGTAACGCTGTCCGAGATGGTAGTATCCACTCGGTATTGTATGTACCCCAGAATTTTCGAAATGCTTTTTTATCAAGTATACGAAGTGGTAGACCACATACCATAAACGTTAAAAGCAATTCTAATTGAAATTGACGTTGTTGTGACACAGCATTTCTTTTATTTCTGTGGTGTGCGCTATTTATATGTCTTTCACAATCACGTTTGCTCCAGCACAGTAGTTTCTTTTTACAAACTTTACAGAAAATTGTACTCCCATTGTAGTGTAAATCCACAAATTCACTAAGAAATTTATTAACTTTCGTAGGTAATGGCCGTTTATTTTTAATAGTTACGTTAGACATAATCACTAAAGCGAGCACACCGACGCTTGTTTCTAGTATGCCACGAAGTGGTGCAAACGTAACATCTGCAGACTCGTCATTTGTTGATGAATAGAGCGCGTCATCCGTAAATGAATAAGCGCGCTGTTAGTTCGTAGCCGTCGATGAATGAACTTTTTTTTGTAGTGGCCCACTGTGAACAACGCCCTATTTATCAACGAACACCCAAACTGCAGGTGTATATTTGCGCGTCTTCACGACGTAATAGACAGTGGTTTTGGTCCTCGTCCTAATAATTACATATTTAAATTACCTATGTTTACATACATATATGCGCCCGGCAGCCTGATTGCGAACCTGGCGCGTGGCGCTCTTGGCCCGCTCTACTCATAGGCATCAACAATTGACTAGTTGACACTTGAGTTCTATGTCGCTATTCTTGAAATTGTGGCCTGCATTTTAAAAATGCGAAGCTATTGCAGTTTTTTTATTTCTGTTCCTAACGTGTAATTTGTGTTCATACAATCGCGTTTCAAGATTTCTTTGGGTCCCTCCAATGTAACAAAGTTCGCACTTATCACAACTAATTTTAGAAATACCTGTTCTTTTGTTTTTCCCTACTGTGTCAAGCTTATTTAAACTTAGAAGATGTTTTAAAGTATAATGATTGGAGAAAACGGGAATCAAATTGAATTTTTTAAAAGGCTGGTAAATTTGTTTTCTAAATTCGGGTGATAAGTAAGTTTCAAGTATGTATCTATTCTTCAAATCGACATCTTTCGCCAGGAGTAAAGTGATATTATCTAAAGTATTTTGTTTTCTTTGAAATTTTTTATATATTTTCGTCATCATAACCGTTACTTTTTCCTATATCACAGTTAAAATTTAGTTCTTTATTAAAATTGTCTTTATATAATTTAATTGTTTGTGAAGTAGACTATTGAAAGTTGATATTTCGTATTTGTGGAACGTAATGGAATCCTTTCGGATGTAGTTATTTGTGTGAATAGGTTTTCTGTAAATGTCATATTCTAAAAGTGTCATCTTTTATCGAAATTAAAGTGTCCAAGGAGAATAAACTTTTGTTATTTTCTTCTTTAAAATATCAAGCGTCTCCCCAGTTGGGATGCTGGGAAATAAAGACGTGATGTCAAATGACACAAGTCGGTTTGAAGTATCGACTTTTAGATCTTTAAGTTTTTTTACTAAATCAATAGAACTTTTGATGCCAAAATCATTTTCGAAATTAAGAGTGTTGAGTTGTTCAACTAGTCATTTTGCTAAGTGATAGATGGGAGAATATTTATATCCGTTTATCGTATAATTACGAATTAGTGTTCTTGCGTATAAAACCGCTGCCTCGGAAACAATATTTCTTATGAAAAAATAAAGGTACTGAAAATCTGTTTTCCTTCTTACAAACGTGTTTTTATATGATATTCTTGTAAATAAACCCCAGCTCTCTAAAATACCATTAACTTCCTCCATTACGTTAAGGTGGCATCAAGGCCTTTCTAAACAAAAACGGTGAACCTTAAACCTCACAGATTTCCTTCAAGTTTCTTCGAGATTGATTATAGATTTCCATTAAATTTTCTAAATAACTGTTCAATAAATATATTAATCTCGTTTTCTTATTTTCTGTCATTTGGATACTTCTAGTGTTAGAACAGTAACACCATATATTATTGATTAAGCCCACAAATGTTCATCCCATATAGGTAATATTTTTAGACAACCTTCGTCGACATATTTTCCCCTTAATTTTGTAAATCATTGATTGATCGATTGTGATTGATGCTCTCTTTGGTATTCTCACGCTTGTATGATGTCTTCTTATTTACCCGAGTTTCTGGCAGCGTATAAAGTGTATAGAAAGATGAATTGCGATGTTGTCCAAACGTGTAACAATTAATAATCCGTCATACTTCATTCACGGTAGGCAAGCTGAGAAAATGTGAAAGTATTCGTTAAATTAAAAATGTTTTTCTCAATACCTTCAGCAATTTTGGGAAACTTCAATAAAGAAAAAACATCAAAAGTGTAATTCGTAGAAATATGCTTATTATGTAAAATATATACGCGCATCCGTATATCGTTATCTGTGTACAGCGTCAAAGAAACATTTCAATTTGAAATGGTGGAAAAAATTCCCTTTTATTCCCTTTAAAGCTGTTTGTTTTGATCGAAAAATAAATGTTTTTTCCTTGAAAAACAAAGGAATTCCTCACACGCTTGACTTTTTTTGCTTGTTAGCTTATAAATTGTTTGAAATTTTTGCAATCACAGTGAACAGCAAGGATGACAGAAATACGAAAACAATATTTTTATGAATTAAAATTGTTAAATTTATGTTACCATTTGCCACGAACTTTTAAATACTTTGTTGCGTAGTAAAAATGTTGCCAACCTAATTCGCAGTTAAAATGAGAGAAAATATATACCTTTACAGTACTGAGTATGCGGTACGATGTGTCTGTGATATGAACAGTCGAGTGTTTTATCACATACATGTATGTAACGTTTTATATCTTTAATACGTTTACTGAAATTTATGACAAAACCAATGTTCTGGAAAGAATTTTATGACAATAATATTATTTTTATTCTTTATCTTTTTCTCGTTCTTAGTCTTGGTAGCAATTGCAAATGGTATTTTAATGTTCTAGTTCTAGTAAAAATTCATTTTAAATATTTAGCCGTACTTTTACGCATCTTCATGCTTACATGTAACAACTTTCTGTTACGGTGAAATGGTTTTAAAATAAACCAATAAAATTGAATTAAAACCAGTATATATATGAAACAAAGAGTGTATTCCGTACAGATCTCTTTCTAGAAGTGTATTAAGAAATTAGAGTATAGCGCAATATTTTAAATAATTTGTAGAAAGTTCTTCGAATTACTGCTTAACCACGAACGGGCCTTGTGTGTGTAGTTCAAAAACATTATACATTTCAAAAGTGGTCTGAATGCGAATGAAAGAACCAATTAAAGATGGAGAGGTTGGCTATTATTCTTATTGGTTGTACCTGCTATTTCATGTAATATTCAATGTAATTATCTTTATCCCTTTCATGAAAGTATTATCTTTAAATTTAGATCTTTCATATCTTTTCAAAGGACAATTATAATTCTCCCCGTTAAGCGGACAATTCCCCTTTTGTTCTGACAGAAGATAAGAAAGCCATGTTCCTCCAGAAAGGTTGTCTTTGCATTATAAACGTTTCATAAGATGTTCTATATAGGAAATTAAGCGATAATCATTAAAAATAAATGTTAAGACAAATTCCGTTTCAGTTGGAACATTATTACTTTATATTGTCGCATATGTAATACTATGACAACATTATTCCAAATGCAAGCCTTGCTGTTTCATCAATAAAGCGAAGTAATGTCTCTGCGCGGCATAGGCGTGTGCTTCCTTCAGTAAGTACAGTACCAAAAAAGAAGTAATAAATCGAATAATAATAACAGAACCAATCAAGAATTATAATGCCTGAAAAGTTGTAAAACTAAATCGAAATTACCGAACATTAAACGTAGAAGCACCATTATCAGTATTATCACCCACTGGGTGATGAAAAAAAGTGTTTATATTTTGAAAAACATCATTCGACATCTACGGATGTAATACATGCATGATTAAAACACTCTTTGAATTCAGTTAATAGATTAATTCGAACTGTTCTAAAAGGCAATTATATTTTGCGTCATGTATAGTGCGTAGCAGTGTATGTACTTCGTCCACTATTTGCAGTGGCTCCACTAACGACAACGCTTTATTTTGTAATTGTTGTATTGCGTCATGTAATCCTTTCTAACTCTGTTTCAACGGAAATATCTTATCTGGCTCTCCTTAATAGCTGCAGCTTCGGCAAGGATTGAATTGTAGAATAACAACTTTTACTTATTCGAAATATTCAGCATAATAGAGAGCTGCCTGCAACCTGTGGTGGTTCACGAATACCAGGACACTGTACGTGAAATGACCGAAGACGTTTTGTTCACATTACATATTTTAAATGAATAATTATATATTTATAACGAATAACACGTAACATAAAATACAACGCATGCTCTCGTTTCCTAAACTGTACGAAAAATAAACAAGCGGACACCGACAAAGCCAGAATCAATTTTTGCACACAGCCCGCTACTACGGTGAAACCCCTATGTATCGCAGACACGATTACCTCGCTCTACTTATTACCCCCCTTTATCACAATATCTTTAATTTGACATTCTATTTATTTTATATCTTTCGTTTCAGAAATGCTTGTCAGTGCTGGTGTCCAAACCTCAGGTGGGGGTGGATTTAACGCACTTCCAGAAAGTGCTACAGCAAATCCTTTGGTAGCCCCTACCAGTGGTCGACTTGAGCCCTACTTCGATGTAATGACTCCAAGAAACGTCACCGCCCTTGTGGGAAGGTCTGCGTATTTGAGCTGCCGAGTGCGAAATTTAGGAAATAAAACGGTAAGAAGTTTCATCATCATTACCATTTGTACGGTACGAATAAACTGTGCACATGCTTGACAAATTACAGAACGCCTAAACAAAATTTACTATTTTCTTGTTAAACATATAATAATACTAATCTCAGACGTTAAAGTTTTCTCGTAATAATAATTTTGATAATGGGAATTGTTTAGAAGTTTATTTGGAACGCGTTTGAAAGTTTTATTATTAATATGAAACTATATCACAACTCACAACACAATAGATCAAAGTATAATGTCACATACAGGCATCATTCTTCCAAATATTAAATTATATACTCACAAGAGATTAATAGAGTTGCTCAATTTGCGCCAACAGCCAATGGCGGGCGCATAGAAGTTTACACAAAATAAATGGTCAGAAATAAAATATAATACGTGCTCAAACACTTACCGTCTTAAGAGTCTTCCGTGAAATCACAAAGTGAATAATGTCTGTTAAATATCTGCAACATTAGATATGTTTCCACAGTTGTTTCGGCAAACCGAGTGCGGCGTGAGGAAAAAGTGTGTTTATATGCAGAAAACGAACGTTCTACATCTAGTGACGTTATATTTGCGTAATTAAAATAATCTTTGGAACAACTTAACGGTTCTGTTGACGCACCTTCACAAATTTGTCTTAATGTGCCAAAATCAGAATCTTTCTCTAAAACACTTTCAAACCATTCTAGAACACAAACATTTTTTGCGTCTTCTACTGCGCATAGCTGTGCGTGAACATGTTGCATTATTTGCAGAGATTCCACTAACCACACCGAAGGGTTTTGTAATTTTTCTATTGCCTCCACTAGTCCGAAGTAATTGTTCTGTTCTAGTTTTTAAATCCGTTTTAACCTGACTATCTTGAAATTTCGAGTAGCTTTCCTTGATAGCCGCAGCTTTCTTTGGATCGAATTGTAAAACCACGTTCTTAATATTCTCAAATTATTTATGATATTAAAACGCGGCTTGTGACCATGTTCCCCAACGTGTAAGAATAGGTTCTGGTGGCTCAAACATACGGGGGCACAGTCTGTGAAATTTGCGAATACATCAACAGTTGGTTTGTTGGAAGTTCAAACTTTTCCAATGTATTTAACACTAACTTTGAAATTACTCCGGCAGTACATTGTTGTACTCGTCTGAAAGCTAATAGAATTGAAGGTGACGATTGATGTGGTTCCATTGTACGTACCATTACATTAACCACAGAATGTTTTTTACGATCTGTTGTTTCGTCCACACATAACCACAGTTTTTTATCTTTCATCTCCGATTTAATACTTTTTTCAACATGTTCACGAGCAGATGGCACAATTCTTTGTAACGATGCCCGACTTGGTAATTTGCAGTCCGAATACTTATTCCAAAAGAAGACATAAGCTTCCTTGTCTAGTAAATTAAACGGTAGATTACATCCAATAAAGGTAACACATAAATTAAATTTAAATTTGTCATAGTGTCGTGTGCAATTTTTTTTTTAAGAATGCTGTTTACTATTTACGTGACGTAGACAATCCATTTTGGAACACACAACTTATACAAGATTGATTTAGATTTAGCTAATTCTTGTAGTTGATCCGCCACAGTCGTTGTAAAGAATCATGCTAAAGAGGTCCCCTATCTGAGAAGAAACGTCAAATAAATAAAAAAAATAGTTGTTTATGCTTGAACAAGCCCCCCAGAATCGAAAACTTAAATTAATTTTGATATTTTTATATAAAACTTAACACTTTGATTAATAGTAATAAATAAGTACATACCTAAATAATAAATTAACTCACAAGGGAACATCCCCCCACCCGAACCCGAAAATTCAAAAGAATTTGAAATTTTGTGAACAAGGAGTCCACACCCAAGGATGTTCGAAAGTATCCGCCCAATCTCGTTTTAAGGTGAAACTACCCCTGAAAGTTTAATAGATTTTTGGTTTTCTTAAAATAACTCGGCAGTGGAAAATCCCACGTTATATATGTTACGGAGCTCTTCGAACAGTACAAAAATTATATTTTACTTTATGTAATATAGGTATATAAAAAAGAAATAGAGAGAATTATGTTTTATACCTTAATGACTGAATGACATACTACATGGCATTCTTCCTAAAACTTATGTATACATGTATGTATGTGCGTATATACAAATAATTACTGAATCTGTATGGTAATGTCCCTCTTCATCAAAATGCTTAAAATATAAAAACCGGTTGCACCAGGAAAACCGTATTATAGCACAGGAACCACATATGGCACATCGCGATGGAACTTGAAAATCTTCTGTGAAAACAAAATGTACAGAATTATCGAAACGATCTGGGTGGTTCTCAATATAACCGCTTTTGTGCCAGGCATAAGCAAATAAATCATGATATTTTGTAGAAGATAATTGATTATGCACTAAAGATTGTAATTTAATAATGTTGTTACGTGAATGTAAATTAATATCGTAATTGTGTAAGAGGATCATATCGGAAAATTTCCTAATAAAATTTTTCCAAAAACGAAATCCATAGACGTCCAATGATTGTATCATGCCAGAAGAATAATCGAGAAATTTTAAAAAGAATCATATTGAACGGGTCAAAATCTATTAGGTACCAGAGTAATTTTCGAACTTGATTGACATTATGCGATTTAGGGTGATCTTAATGTGTGGTTTTTTCCGTTAATTTGGATAATCCTGCATATTGGCTAACTGTAAAGTACTTTTTTTTAAGTAAAGTTTAAATAAAAGATAGATTTTGCGTCCGAATCTAAGTTCGCATTGAAATTTTGCAGTTTCTATAACTTGTATATAGAAATATATATATTCAAATTAAATTCAAAAAGATAAAGGCATATGTGGAGAAAGTTGGATGGAATAAACAGAGCGCAGCTTCAAATCAAGGGGTGCGGAACGTTAACGAAACCCTAGACTTGAGAGAATAACACAATACATAGTAATCGGCTGATAGAAATAGAAACAAAACAACTTCAACCGAAAAGATAAAAACACACTCTGTTAGGCATGGTAAAGCTTACTAAGAACACAACAACACAAATCGTCATGGCATTGAAGTACAAAAGTTTCGCTTGAACGCGCACTACGGATATCTAACGAACGCGTCAACGAAAGTCACTCGAACGACACATCCTAAAGAGGTTGACAGCGTAACATGAGATTAATAAACAGCACTCAGCAAAACCCGAAAGAAGATACATCGTTTTATTCAATGTTGATAATCGTGGATTTGTCTGTGGTCTTGCTCTTGCGGTCCGTTGAAATCCCTTAATTATGAATTAGTGCTATTACAGTGGTTTAAGATAATTTTGATGTATGCTTTTGTTTATTGTTTTGCATTTAAGCTTGGGGACTATACTATTGAGATAAACGTTCGTTTTGTTTCGCCTTGGTGCGTTAATTGTTGCCTTATCAGGCCGATTAAATTTAAAATTATCTTCGTAACTTTTAAGTTACCCCCGTATTCCTCTACCGCACGAAAAAGCGTTCTTAAATCCCACTTTATTGTATGTTTTATTTAGCTTTTGTTTGTTTGCCAATATTTTGCATCTTCTTTATTGAAAAATAGAAACTCCCTGTAGTATGGGTCTGATGAAGTTATGTTAATAAAATAATATTAACAGCATACATGGATCTTTAGTTTTCATGCTCCTTTTCGTCTATGAACACTTCTTGTCTGAGATTTACGTGTTTTGGACGATACCGCTACGTATGTATATTAGCTCCATACTCACTTTTCATAAAATTCTTTCTTATTGCCTTCCTTATCTCTTTGTCTGTAAAGCTAATAAAAATGCAAATAATAATTAGAGCGGGCCAAATTGCGCCATCCAACAGAATCGGAATCAGGCGCAACGGCCGCTTATTGTAAATAGCGTATATGTGAGTCACAGCAGATATGTGATATTTCGAAATTAATACACAAGAGTAAAAAAATAAAAGCTGACGCAATAATAATGTTTAGTAATTAGAGCGGATATATATTTATATATATATATATATATATATATATATATATATATGTACACGCTGAGGTGTTTTTATTTTCATTATGATTTTTTATTTGATTGAAAACGGTATGCGTTGTAAATGGGATGTAATAAGGAAATAACTGAGAAACTGAACGCTTTTTTTATTCTGTTGTACTTAATAATGTAACTGTAAATAAAGATATAATAAATAAATTCTATCCTTCTTAATAATGCGGATAGGCTTGTTTAAAAAGTTGCACCATCAGATAAGTTTCCACATTTGCCTCGGTGAAGGATGTTCGCCGAGACGAAAAAATGTTCTTATATTTCGAAAACGACCGTTCCACGTCTACCGAAGTAAGACAGGCGTAATTAAAATAATCTTTAGACTTAGTCAAGGAATCTGCAAATGCCCCATCGCACATTTGTCTTAATCTCGTGTAGTCCGGATTCTTTTTTAAAACACTATCGAACTTAGCTAAAACTCGTCCACTTGTTGCATCGTTTATACTGTGTAACAATGTACTAACTTCGTCCACGACTTGCACTGATTCTACCAACGACAATCCAGAATTTTGCAAATTTTCTATCGCGTCTACTAACCCTTTGTAATTGTTGCTAATATTCTTTAGATGTGTTTCAACAGAAATATCGAGAAATCCCTTCTGGCTCATCCTAATAGCTCTAGCTTCGGCAGGGACGAATTGCAAAATAACGGATTTGACTTCTTGAAAATGTTCATTATAATAAAAAGCAGCTTTTAACCACGTTCCCCAACGCGTAAGAATGGGCTGTGGTGGTTCTCGAATACCAGGGCATAACCTGTGGAATGCCCTAGTCCTCTTAGGACTTTTGAGAAACACTTTTTTTGTGTTTGCTATTAATGCATCCACCTCCGGGTAACACTCTCGAATAGTTTGTGCCACAAGATGTAAAGCATGGACTTTACACGTAACATGTAAAAGTCCTTCACACTTTTCTTTAAGGGAACGGCCTACACTACACATTGTTGCTGCACCATCGCTCATGAACAACAACAGTTGACTGGTTGACACTTGAAATTTTTGTAACGTTTCGAGAACTACGGCCGTAATTGCTTTACTAGTACACTGTTTTAATCTTCTGCTGGCTAATAGAATTGCAAAATTTGGTTTAATAGGATCTAATACGCGCACTATTATATTCAAAATAGAATTTTTTTTGCAATCTGTCGTCTCATCAAGACATAGCCACAGCTGTTTATCTTTTAATTCGGCTTTAATTCGATTTTCAATGTCCTCACGTATTCGTGGAATATCTCTCCGTAACGCTGTCCGAGATGGTAGTATCCACTCGGTATTGTATGTACCCCAGAATTTTCGAAATGGTTTTTTATCAAGTATACGAAGTGGTAGACCACATACCATAAACGTTAAAAGCAATTCTAATTGAAATTGACGTTGTTGTGACACACCATTTCTTTTATTTCTGGGGTGTGCGCTATTTATATGTCTTTCACAATCACGTTTGCTCCAGCACAGTAGTTTCTTTTTACAAACTTTACAGAAAATTGTACTCCCATTGTAGTGTAAATCCACAAATTCACTAAGAAATTTATTAACTTTCGTAGGTAATGGCCGTTTATTTTTAATAGTTACGTTAGACATAATCACTAAAGCGAGCACACCGACGCTTGTTTCTAGTATGCCACGAAGTGGTGCAAACGTAACATCTGCAGACTCGTCATTTGTTGATGAATAGAGCGCGTCATCCGTAAACGAATAAGCGCGCTGTTAGTTCGTAGCCGTCGATGAATGAACTTTTTTTTGTAGTGGCCCACTGTGAACAACGCCCTATTTATCAACGAACACCCAAACTGCAGGTGTATATTTGCGCGTCTTCACGACGTAATAGACAGTGGTTTTGGTCCTCGTCCTAATAATTACATATTCAAATTACCTATGTTTACATACATATATGCGCCCGGCAGCCTGATTGCGAACCTGGCACGTGGCGCTCTTGGCCGGCTCTAATAATAATTCAAACTTTTAAACAGATATTTTAACCTGCATTGGCTGCTTTTTATTATATTTAATTTAGTTTTTATTCAAATGTATTCTTTGTGTTGTGTTCTGATATATGTATGTCAGCAGAAAACTCTAATAGGTAACTATGGAAAAATATTCCGATTTGCAGCATAGTTTAAAATTCTCACGTGCTCACATAATGCCGTAGGCACATCAAGATATCAAACATACCTACCTCTCTCGGTGATCTTCCGGGTACGGAAATTTTTTGCATGTCTTTTGTGTGTAGTATCATAGTGTGTAGCCTCGGTATTCGATAAGCAAATTGTTTGCGACCCCAAAGTACTAAGACCGCTAAGAAGCTGACATTCCCTTGCGTGTGGCTTGTATCAAGTGTTTATTAAATTTTGTGTATATATACACTACCGGACATAATTATTTGCCCACCCAAAGAAATCTGCATAAATAAAGGAAGTGTTAACTGAAAAAGAAATTGTAGCTTTTAATATAATAAAATATATACAAAATAAATACAAATAATTAATATACTTAAAATATTTCTTAGACACTTACTTATAAAACAAAAAAGAAAAATTGTTTATTACTTTATGACGTAATTGTATTATACTATATTTATTCCTGGTGTCCTTTTATAATGTTGCCTGAGGATGAGCTTGTCTCGAAACCGGTAGCGATGATAGATATTATTAAACAAACTTTGTGAGTAATAGACCAGTTTTATTGACCTCAATTCTAATAAAATACTCTTAAAACAAAGAAGTTGCTAGTCTTTATTCAATTATACAATTTATTTGATACAAAAAAATTAAATCTTTGCTTCCTCGAAACGTCCACCTCGACCATTAATAATTGCGGCACATTTGCGGCCTACTTCGTCAGAGTAGCGGGTTTTATTTTAAGCCAGACTTCTTGTAGTTGTTTGCACAACGATTCCTTGGAAGTTGTAGGATTTATTTTCACCTGCCTATCGAGTTCCTTCCACAAAAGCTCTGTGGAATTAGCATCTGGGCTTTGGGGAGACTATTTCATTATTTTGATATTGCTTTCGCGTTCTACCGATTCTAAATATTTGTGGCACAGTTTAGAAGTGTGTTTCGAATCATTATCATGTTTGACTGTAGGTACTACACATGATTCTGCTGCTCATTCTCCTTTCGACCTTCGAACGAATGTTCTTCTCTTGGAACCGAAGAGCTCAAACTATCCAATTGATGCTCTCTAGCCCACTGCCTCCGTTTTATTTCATTTTGCTTGCGTAAGAGTGGTTTACGCAACGCTATTCGGCCAAATAAGCCATCCTCTCTTAACCTTCTTTTCACGGTGGTTAAACTAACTCGTTTTTCACGCTCAATACTTATTTCAGGTGCATTCGACGGTCTTCCGCTGGTGTTGTCACTTTCCGTCGTCCTGTTTTCTATTTAATAATGTGCCAGCTTCTTGATATTTTTTTAAGGTTATAGTCAACAGTTCGGCGACTTAATTTCAATTTCCTTGCTATATCTCTGTTACTTCGGCCAAGATTATGTAAAGCAACAATCATTGTGGGGGTTTCTAAAGGCAACCCTCTTGTTTTCAACAATTTAATACTAATTTAGGTATATCTTATCCCAAGCGCTCGTATTAAGTCATTTCAATTACGCGGACACAATTTTATACAGCGTGTTCAGAATAGCTGCACCCGCTTTATCCATAGAATGCGGGGTAGACGAGGTGTTACCAAGATGCTAAGGGTTACTGACACATTGAATATGGCTCGCTTGAGAGTCTTACATTCGGCACTATCATTTGCAAAGATCGTGAAACATAAAAGACCCGTATATCTATATAGTAAAGTTAGATTCAGATATCAATCGGATGCCAGGGATACTCGTAATAATTATCTTTTGTCAATTCCAAAGCATAGGAATGAGATTTTCAAGGACAGTTACTCCTACAATGTAGCCAAAGTACTGAATAGCTACGTACTACCGACTAGTGATGGGAAAAATCGCTATTTTAAAATAACAGTTTCAACGGTTATCGTTATTTTGAAATAACGGTTACAAAATAACAGGTTTAGCGTTATTTCGTAGTCTACAGTTCTACACGATAACGCATCATGATTCTACATAGCACATATGTAACTGCTGATCTTGCAGCACGCTAAAATTTAAATTCAGAAGTTTTTTGTAATATAAATATTTTATTGCGTTTTTTTGCAGATAAATTACAAACTGGTTAATAGATTAAAATAAATTAAGTGATAAACAGATTCAATGCAATCATTATTACAGCATCGTTTAATTTCCACCATTTTGACTGATCCTACTGTTAATTTTCTTATATTTAATCTTAGTTAATCTTCGAAATGCGAGCACATCTATGTGCTTAAATGCTATATAATAAATAAACCGGTTTTATTTTTAGTTTTTATAAGTAAATTTTTTATATAACATCGGTATTTTTTTTTACATTTGATAATTCCAATACATACAATTATTTAGAAAATATGTCTATAATAAACGTCCGACGTCCGACTCGATGTCGACTACCGCCGTAATAACCGTTCGAGAGGATATTTATGTAGGTAAATGCGTGATAAGTTATTTTTCTAGGGGAGTTGTAACTATTATATGTAATAAACAGCGGCTTCGATCAGACAGTCGTAGCGCCACGCAGTTGAGTACGCCGCAACGGCGGTCGATGATATGTTCACAACAGTCCGAAAGCAACCGTGCTATACCTGTTATTTTCTCAGCAAGATAACAGTTGCAACCGTTATTGGATCCATAACGGTTATAAAATAACAGATAGTTAAATAACGACGTATCCCTACTACCGACCTGAACGTCAATATGTACATCCCTCGCATTAGACAATATTTACTAACCAGGCAATAATTTATACTTACCACATTCGATAAACTGTACACCCGAGTTCGAAATGTTTGTAATTTCACTGTTTTGTTATTCTTTCTTTTTATATATATTTCCTTTTTATATATTTTACATTCTCTTTAATTTAATTATATTATAGGCTAAAGGAAGAACGCCATCTGCTTTTATTATTAATGCAAGGCAATTTAGTCTTTTTGGCACCTGTACCTTTTAATCTACTGCAATGAAGTTGCGTTATGTATTATTTGTTCTAATTGCCAATAAACACTATTATTATAATTTTAGATAATTTTATTAAGGATATTCATTGTTTTGAAAGAACAATAACCACTAAACCTAAATTCATAATTCTAGTTCGAGTAAATAGGAAATTGTCGTCTTTACATGTACTACTTCAAATATTTATTAATGAAGGATAATTGTATTACATTTCGGGTCTTTTTAAGGCCCTACCTGGACCCCTAATTATCGGATTAAAGAGATTCAATCGATAAATACATGACAATAAATAAATAATTTTCTAAAATCCAAGCAAAAATGTAGGTGGGCAAATAATTATGACCGGTAGTGTATGTATGCAAAATGTAGATAACTTCTACCATATTTGAACCTTTTCTTAAGTTACGTCAAATTAATGTATGTATTTTTCTCTCATACAACAGTAAGTATACAGTTAAATGCACAATTTTTACAACATCTTTTAACAAACTTTTGATATAAAAAACAACATTATTTCAAAACACAGTTGATTTTATTTATTAGCTATTGTTACCAACACTTCTTTGATATCTTTCTATAAGATGATCGATACACCTTGAGTACACTTCAAAAAGTTGCGATAGAAAAAACTTTCGGACAAAGGAATAAAATCATTTGTGAAATATCCCCAATGTATCAAAGCACGTTGTAATACCCGGAAAAGGAGACAATCTCTTAGAACGACGTCCGAGGAGTACAGAGGATATGCGTAGCACAACGGGGCGACGGCGACGGGGATACGTTATTAACCTATTGACAACTTCAGGACTATTTTCTTCGATTATTTCCCGAAGACGTTCCAGTTGTTGAACCTAGGTTTCATTTCGGTTTAAAAACTCTTCACATACGATTGGTAATACAATTCGCCTTTATCACATTCGTCATTTGTGAACCCTGCACTGCAGCTGATCCATTTGCAGAAGTAGAAGTAAATAGAGTTATCGTAGTATCCACCTGTTTGTCTTGATGTTAAATCTATTTTAAGAAATTTACGCTTTCGTAAACAAGGAAAATTGGAACACACAAGAATTTTTTTCAGTGTGTGTTAGCAGTTTGTATAGACGTAAAAAAAGTTTAATATTTCTTTTCACGCTATCGCACATAAGTTTAATGCAGCATCTCAAAAAGAATGAGTTAAAATAATTAAATAGATTAAATATATGTAAATATTCATTGAAAAAGCGTATACCCGTATGAACATGTTTGAAAGAAACTACTGTTAGAGTATAACAAGAATAACTATACATATCATGTTGGAAATTTTAGAAATTAATTTCAAATTATAACCTCTTTGGGTATAAAACAGATTTACCTTCCGCCTCGTATATTGGTAAATTATTAAACCAAGTAGAATCATAAAAACCAAATTTATGTCGAATATGTAATTAAAAGATACAAAACATCAATAAAACCATAAATATATATACATTTATATTAATAAGAGAATTAGAACATTAAAGAACGAATGGGTATTGAAAAATGATCGTTTAACAATTTAAATACCTCTGGATAACATAAATACAATATATTATTCTATATTGCAGACAATATAAAAGTTTTTAGAACAGTACAACCAATATCAATAAAGGTAGCCAATGTTTCCATAATTATATAATAACAATAAATATAATGCCTATACATATTGCAAATATAAAATATATTCAACTATTTTATTCATATATAATTGATTAATTTGTGAACGGCTGCAACTGTTAGCTGCTTTAAAATTCAATTTTCACGATGTAATTAATTCATCAAATTCCATATAATGAGCTTTAATTGTATTTTGAATAACTTGAATAATTAATTACATTATTTACTAGCTGAAGATTAAATAGCATTAAGCTGACATTTTTCTTAATTACTTTATCAACCCTTTTTGGTCTTTTATTGAAGTCTATTCTTTTGTGATTTTCCAACCGAAACTGGAGTAACAGTATCCCTACACACGTATATATATATAATGCGTATAAATATATACAGGGTGTCCCAACCTTCTGGAATTGTAGGATTGCGCCTGTACTATAAATACTAGGAAGTTAAAATTTTCTGATGGTACATCTTTTAAAAATATTCTTGCATATACAGGCTGATCGATAATTAAGGAACTACAGATCTACTTTGCTATTTTATCAATCTCTAAAAATAAATCAATGCAAATCAATAGCCTAAAAGCAGAAATATTTATTTCTAGTCTGGGCAAACAGCGATAACAGTCAGTGTAGCAGATATGTGGTGCGGAGTCGGCGATTATTTATTTCACGTGTTCACAGCGTCAGTACTAAATCGATGCTGTATGCGAGTAGTTCTGTGTATATGTAGGCTGTCGTAACTTATTTCGTAATTGTACGCTTATGTTTGCTTTAAAAATGTCGCAGTTAGATACGTCACAAAAACGACCAATGACAGGCACAGTTAAAAACTTTATAGTGGACATGCCGGACTTAATTTTTGATGGTGCTAAAATTCAAAGTCTAGTTTGTAAAATCCCTTTAATGTGTTGGTCCAGAAGTCATTGTCAACGTCACATCGAAAGCAAACAGCATTCTTCTGCAACAAGTGGCATACGAGACCAAGAAAAAATTACATTCGATTTATGTGTTACTCTTATTTTATGTAATCTATCGTTTTGTCTACTAGACAAAGAAGCATTTGTCTCCTTCTGGAATAAATATGCGGACTGTAAATTACCTAGTCGGACATCGATACGAAATGTAGTGCTATTTGCTCGTAAACACAGAAAAAAGAATGAAAACGGAATTGAAAGATAAAAAATTATGGTTGTGTGTGGACGAAACAACAGATCGTCAAAGATATTCTGTGGTTAATCTAATGGTACGTACAATAGAACCACAACGACCGTTATCCTCCTTCTTACTTGCTTCCAAAAGAGTTATAAATTGTGCTGCCGATGAGATTTTAAAGGTGGTGTTGAACTCATTGAACAAATTTGAAGTTTCAACTAAGCGACTTTTAATGTTTATGAGTGATGGTGCCACAAACATGCGTTCTTTGAGCCGATCTCTTAAAGAACACAGTGGTAACTTCTTACATGTAACGTGTAAAATCTATACTCTAAACCTTGCGGCACAAACGATTCCTACATGTTTTCCACTAGTAAATGCATTGATTGCTAGTACAAAGGCAGTGTTTCTAAAGTCCCCGAAACGTATCCGACTATTTCACAAACTGTGTCCTGATTTACCTGAACCACCACAGCCGATTGTTACGTTGGGGAACATGGTTGCAGGCTGCGTTTTATTAGAACAAATATTTTGAACAAGTAAAGAAGGTAGTTTTAAAATTGAATCCGACAGAAGCTGCAGCAATCAAGAAAAGCCAGGAAATATTTCAAGATAGTCAGGTTAAAAGAGATTTACAAACTATTCACAACAATTACTTCGGACTAGCGGAGGTAATAGAAAAATTACAAAATGTTCAAATTGTGAATGATGTTCACGCACAGTTATGCGCTGTAGAAGGCGAAACAAATTGGTGTGTAATACGAAAATTTGGAAGTGTTTAGAGAGGGACTCCGATTTTCTTATATTAAGACAAATTTGTGAAGACCGCTAGATATCGAACGGTCGTTTTCGGCATTAAAAAACATTTATTCCGCACGTCGTACTCACTTGACTGAAACAGCTGTGGAAACATATCTAATGATTCAAATATTTAACAGATGTTACCCAGTTTGTGATTTCACGGAAGACTTTTAAAACGGTAAATGTTTCAGCACGTTTTATAATTTATTTCTTACTTTCTATTTTATGTGTAAACTTTTATGCGCTCGCCACGCCTCTGGCTGTTACCGCATATTTGCCCAGGTTATTTATTTCCTTTAATAAATTCCGAATATAAATACATTTTAGCGTAAATTTTTTCTATGTTAAATTAAATGCCAGGATCTATTTAAACGTGGCATCAGAACGCCTTGGAAATATACAGGGTGCTCAGAATTGACCGCACTGTATAGAATGCGTTAAATGCGTTATTTTTGTTGTAGGAACATTAAATGAGAACGATAATGAATAAACCAAAAAAAAAATTAAATTAGATTAACAATAATACAATCCCTTTGCTGCGGAAAGAATTTTAGATATCTGTACTTAATTGAAATGTACAGACACAAGCTCGTTAGTGCTTGTTATATCTTCGAAGCATTTCCGATAGAATTTTCTCCCAACTATATAAATAATATTGGTTTTTCCTTGAAACGTCGTAAATGTTACGTATATTCTGATCTAAACGTTTGCTAAGCCAGACCGAACTATAATGCGTGAGTATCAAAATTGCACTATTATTTTTTACGGACGGAACAACATGCATATCAATACCCAAAAAGTAATTTTATTCCACATTATATACCCTATTAAATGTACAGCTTTTTATCTTGTACGAAAGTAAAGTTAGGTTGTGATACATACAATGTTGGTAATATGAATTCTGAATAACATATTTAAGCTTCCTAGAAGCATGAAATTTACACACAGAAATTTACTGCATATACGGGACTCTTAGCTTTCATTAATCTCTTTCATGCAGCAACTTCGCGTAATTATACGTTTATTTCGGAAGACATTATTTGTAACAAGAATTTTACATTTGCGCCTTGTCTTACGGTAGGTTTGAATAGAGAGTGGCGAAACTAAGATTAAGTTAAAGATTTAATGGCATTTGCTTAGAATCATCATCAGAAAAATGTTATTAGAAATTAATAATGTTTCTTTTTTCAGGTATCATGGATTAGACATCGCGATATTCATATCTTAACAGTCGGGAGCTACACCTACACCAGCGACCAACGCTTCCAAGCAAATCACCATATTGACACTAACGACTGGACACTTCACATTAAATGGGCACAGAAACGTGACTGCGGGGTTTATGAATGTCAAATTAGCACGCAGCCTGTGAAAAGCTATTTCGTTGATCTGGATATTGTTGGTAAGTTCCCAAAGTGAATTCTTATTTAATAAGCTGTTTCGGAAGTTATCTCCAAATTATTTACGTTGATGAAGAAATTTTTGTAATTTAGAGAACCGTTGAGAAGATTAATGGTTGAAATTCTTTTCGTATCGGTATATTTCATTCTAGATATTTAGTAAAAATAAAAATTTAATTTTGATATACGAGAATAATCCATGGTTTTTTTATAATTTGGAATCGAAATAATGAATATGAATACCATTAGACACGTTTACGCAGAGAAACGTTTACTTGTATCAAGATTGTCCGTCTCAATTCAAAACAATTACTTTGTTAACTTGATTCAAGAAAATCTTACAGAAAATTTGAAGAAAAGGATTCTTAAATTGCCATAATAATACAAAACAATATTTTCTTAGGGATAGTAAATAGTTTTCTTAATTCAAGAAAGCGTTTAGGTATTGTTCATAAATCAATAGTTTCATTTGCTTAAAATAAAGCGTTTATTTTCTTAGAATTCTAGAAATGCATATTATTTATATCCACATTATTAATTGCACTTACCTTGTTTAAAACAATACGACATATCTGTACATAATGCAGTAAATTACTCTCATTGCTTGTGATTTTAAGAAGGCTAAGGTAGGCTAAGGGTATTCAAATTCAACTTCCCTAGGACTTGTTACAGAATTCCAGTTGGATTTTCCCGTAACGCATTTGAAGTTTCCAACCCCCGAGTATATTTTTTTTGAATACGTAATTTTTTACAAGGTAGAGGCTTATGCTCAGTTCCCAGTAGGCTGTTGAATAGCTCCATAATCTATTTAGCGCTAATAACTCCTTTCCTTTGAATTTATGTCAGACCTGGAGACTCTGGTGACCAATTTGATTCTTTCTCAAGAGATGTTAGATAATTTCTATATAAACGAGATTAATGTTTGGGATCATTATATTCTTGAAATAAAGTTTTGGCCACAAAGGAGGGTTGTGGCAATATTCTTTTTTACATTAGGAATAAATCTTTAGAATTTATCTGAGTATTATCGCAGTAAAGGTTAATGCAGCTGTAGCTATTACAAAATTGTGTTGTTAAAATTAGATCTATTAACAAAGGATGTCAAGATATCAGTATTGATGTCTCTATATGTTCCGATACTCTTTTCAGTCGTCCTCATAAATATGAGAGTAGTGTATATTAATGCATAAAAATACTGAATCTAGATACCTTTTATGTATATGAAAAACATGCATCGTGCAAATGTGCAAAAATTAGTGATCAATGCGAAAAGTTATGCATTCATATTAGTTGTCCTTCCAATTGTTTTAGAAAGTTTGTTTTAAATTCAACTCTTCTCAATGAGATCGTTCACTGATTTTAACTATTAAGTATCTAAATAATTAACACAAAATAAAGCTACAGTGGACGACCAAAATCTGCCACCAGAAATTGTTGAAAAAATGTTGAAAAATCGATGTTTTAAGATGTTTAAGATAGTCACGTCTGTAAACACCTTCAAAGAGCCCTCAAAGTATAGTTTGAATAAAGGCTTGACCATTAAGAAATTGCTTCCGAGGTGGTTACCATGACTGTTAAGTGTTGATCAAAAATTGTTCGTAAATGTAACTTATTGGCAAATACTTGAAGCGTTTTTGGAAGACCGAAACAAATTTAATGCGCTGATTTATCACCACAACTAAAACTTGGCTCTATCATCACATGCCGGGGTCCAAACGACAAATTAAACAGTGACTACGCTGGTCCACCAAAGAAGGTGGTTGCTGTTCAATTTGCACGAAAGGGAATTGCTTCAATTTCTTGACATTTAGGAAGGTGTTCTTCCGATTACTTTCCAGCAGGTGAAACCATCGTAAACGAATACAACATGAATCTTCTGGACAAAATTAAAATAAAAAATCTTCAGAACAATGTTCAAACAAAAATGAACTTTAATATAGAAGTACACATGAAAAAAGTCCCTAGAAACAATAACCAAGATAATGTTGATATATAGTACATAGTATTGATGGAATCACTCCCGGCAAAACAATGTGAGAAGAAAAAAGCACTAACGCTTTATGCTCCTGCCCACATTGCCGCTCATCTCTCAATTTATGCCACTAATCTTCAAAAACAGCACTGAAATATTTTCCGACGCCACCTAGTGGCAAGAGATACAGTCATGCCGTCCTAGAAGGTAGCGGCAGAAACCGAAATACAAATACCATACTTACCCATGCAATGATATAACCTTTAACGTACAACGTTTCATTAACATTTTCAATTTCTATTTCTTTCTCAATTTCTTTCTTTATTTCAACTAGTGTATATTTTATACAGTACTTGAATAGTCAGGAAAATATTTAGTATATAACATATATGTAATAAATAATATGATATTTACCTAAGTATATATCAAGTCAAGATATTTGTAAACATTTAAAATTGCATTAATGATGTATATATAAAAATGTATAAAACGTATAAAAATGTATATGGGACAATTACAAAACATACATAAAAGTATTCTATAACCAGATACACAGCGGAGCATCGTTGCTGAGGTATTCTTCAATGTTGTAAAAAGTGCCAGTAATGAGGTGTTTGTTTCTAACCGTCTTGAAACGTTTTGCGCTTAGTTCTCTCACTTCGCTTGGTAGATAATTGTAGAGCTACATAGTTTGTACTGGACTGTGCTCGGCTTATACGGTGGTAGGGTATCACTAAGTCGGATTTATGACAGGTATTGTAGGAATGATTGTCAGAGTGAACAAGTTTGGGGTGGTTTTCATGAATATATAGTAAGCAGGTAAGTATATAGTATGAGGGCAAAGTAAGAATATTTAGATGTTTAAACAGGTCTCTGCAGCTGGTTTGTTTTGTTACACCCACAATTGCTCTTATAGCTTCTTTTTGTTGCAAGAATATTTTTTGTGCCCCTACCGATTCGCCCCATATCAGAATTCCATATGTTATCCTACTGTGGAAGGTCCCAAAGTACGCTGTTCTTGTCGCTCTCCATCCTGCCAGTTTTCTAATTCGGCGGATTCCATATATTGATGACGCTAATTGGGGTTGCAAATAGGTAATGTGATCATTAAATATTCTGTCACTGAAGTGTATACCCAGAAATTTCACACTTCGATCCTCTGTTCGTTTAGTGGAAAACACTAATGATTGGGTTTTTTTAATATTGATTTTTAGTGCATTAGCACTAAACAATTCAGTGGCCTCCTTCACCGCTTGGACAGTACTTGAATTTGCTGAAAATGGACGTATCATCGGCATACATATACGTCGTAATGGTATTTATCTTCGCTGGCAAGTCGTTGATGTATACCAGGAAAAGGACCGGCCCCAAGACTGATCCCTAGGGTACCCCTCTGTTGATAATTTCTGTTTCTGATAATTTCCCATTCCAGTATACATGTTGCTGGCGATCCTTCAAGTACCTTTTCACAAGATTAAACGGGACTCCTCTAACACCATGCCTTTCTAATTTGCCCAGCAACATTGTGTGGTCCACACAGTCAAAAGATACCGGTTAATGTAATATGAATATTTTTCTACCTTTAATATGAATGTTTCCTTAACTAAAACTAAATGATTTACTTGGAAAAACATTTTTCTATCTTGGATTTTTGTGACTTTCTAACCCCAAGAAAATATTTACTTAATACAAATGACATTTCAAGAAAATTATTTTCTTATATTAAACATTGTTATTGTCTTGAAATAAAATAAAATGTAAATTTTAGTGATGACACCCTAATGTGTTTACGTACAGTTGTTGATTCGGTTAACACTTTATTCGCGGAAAACCTTATTTAGAAATAACCTCTTTTCTCAATCTCTCGTCCTCCAGTCTCAGTCTCCTGTGTCCAGTATCCAATGTCCAGACTTCAGACGCCCATGTCACTCGTATTGAAAATGCTATCATCACCCATCGAATATAATAAAGCGACTCTCTTTCGATGTCATGTCGGATAGTACTCGTATTTACGTCTACTAAAATTCGTCATGAAGACATAATATTTTTTATGTTTCCCTTATGTTCCTATATTTTATATTACCATAATAATAAACCAATAAACCAAGCTCATTACTTCCGCATAAAACGATTACATTTAAGGTACCTTGAATGCTATTTTATATTTTTATTTTAAAATGTATTTCCCCCAAGCGTAGAGATTTTACCCGAACGACTTAGAATTTTTTTGCCGTTTGTATTGCTCTCGCCTACACAAGAACGAAACGATGCGATGATTGTATTTTTAAAACGTTTTCACAGGTGACTTAGTTGTACAATACCACGTTCCACATTTAAATATTAAATATCTCTCCGTTTTGACAACAAATCTAATTTGCTCTAAAAACGTGGATTTACGGATTTGATGTAGAAAGATTGAGAGAGAAAGAAAGAGTCAGAGAAAAAATGAAATATAAATATATATCGAACGTAAATAAAAAAGGCTGTTTGAAAATATATTGTAGATCTCGTCGTTTTATTTAGATTTTTAAGTCTATTTTCTAACTTTCTTTAAATAGGAGATTATATCTTAGTTAATCCAATAGTTTTGAAGATATTTACAAGTGTTCACGTAATTCCTTATACCGGATGTCCCAGATTCAATGTTACAAGCGATACCTTACTTATTTGTAGAGATATCATTTTCCTTTCTCTCCTAAGCTGCCAGTGAATTATTCTCCTTAACCTTCTCCTTGTGAAATAAGTACACGATCCTTTTTGCCATTTGCCATGCACTTTTACGAGCACCTAAAATAATCTGCGTTTCTCTTACAAATGTTCAACTTCTATACCTATAATTTCACAATTTTCATATGTTAATGTAACTGTAACATAAGAACCCTAGTCATAAAATCCGTTAAAGTACTTGGCAACACTCCTACTCCACTAAAAAAAGATATTTAGATACAAGTCGGTATAAACTAATACAAGACAGCTATAATCTATAAGATACTTTGATCTCAACTTGAGACAGGCTACATATTAATGTATAGTGGTCCCTGATACTTTTATAATCTCTATGTTGTACTTTTCAGAATCTAAAATTTTTGGTGATTGTTTTTGTAAATTTCCATGCCTTCATAACAATTTAATTGAACTGTGTTCTTTACGTTTTTGATTAACTTTATATTATCAACATTATGGTTATTTTCAAGCATATGTAGGGCAACACTGGATTTATCAAACCTTCTAAATTTGAGATGAGCCAAATGTTCTTTGTACCTAATTCTGATTGATCTTTTTGTCTTTTTGTTACTAACATATCGAGGAATAGAATCCTGTTGTCTTTTTCTTCTTCGTGGGTAAATTTGATAGAGGGAAATTTTGAGTTAAGTTGTTCTATGAAATCCGTTATTGAACACTTGCTGGTGTTAAAGATGCAAAAAATGTCTTCGACGTATCTAATCCAAAGCCGAGGGAAATAAGCCAAAGTATTCTTAAGATCAGTTTCACATTTACCCATAAAAAGTGTTGTTAATTTGTTTCATACAAAGTCTTGTCAAAGAAATTAAGCTAGCAACTTCCTCTCTATCCATTTGGTTATCTAAAAAAAGCTTTTCTAAATATTCTGATGATGATAGCTTGACGGCTATCGAAACGTGCGTTCAGTATGAATTAAGTTTTGTGGTAAGGGTTTTAGTGAACTGTTTCAGTGTTCATTTTAATTGTTTACTTTGTTTATCGAAATGCTATTACTACAAACAACCATTAATTTTTAAATTCCATCGTTATATTGATTTTACTTTTATGTCTTTTTAATAATTAAAATCATATGTTCGTCCTTTGGCTTTGTCTACAGTAAAATGTTATCCAGCTCGCAGCATTTGTATTGGTATACTCGCTAATACGTAGTACATCTTGAATACTTTCAGCTTGATATTTTCTCTCTCATTTTGTTGCGTTAACAAAATGTTTGTTTCCAGCACACCATTTTCGTTATATAATAGATAAATTTTTAGAACTTAAGCATTCGTAACGGCATTTTAATTACATCCCACTTACAAAATACCGTGGATTATCCTTCGCAGATTTATGACTGTCATAAATTACAAATACATTAATCGCTTATTTATTCTAGAAAAATGTTGAGATTTATTTTAAAATCGTATATCCTTCATTATATCCAAGGTGTAAAAGTAATCTGTTTTAAGTGCAGGAGCCAATATGCCTATACAAAGTAATAAGCATACACTCTTCACAAAAATGTGTTTTAAAACGATTATATTTAGATGCATTTTCATATTTAAATACATGCAGAGAAATGATTTCTTGCGTCAATTTCAAGGCTATAAAAATGTTTAATATAAGAAAATAATTTTCCTGAAATTTTATTTGGAATAAATAAATATTTTCAAAAGATAAGAAAATCCAAGACAGAAAAATGTCTCTTCCAAGTAAATCATTTGGTTTTAAGTTAAGAAAATATTCATGTTAAAGATAGGAATGAAAAAATGGTCTAGATCTCCCAAAATTCTATTGAGAAATTAGGCGACCGATTTCGTGTTCAACAAACACATCATCAGGCTAACTAGAAGGATATCCATTCTGAATTGCGGTTTCTATCGTTACTATCTAGAACGGCATTACTATATCTCTTGAAAGTAGGTGGCGCCAGGAAATATTTCAATGCTGTTTTTGAGGATTAGTGGCATAAATTGAGAGATGAACAGTAATGTGGGCAGGAGCAAAAAGTGTTAGTGCTTTTCTCTTCTCGCATTGTTTTTGCCGGGAACGATTCCATCAATATCAGGAGCTATTTATTTAGCATTATCTTGGTTATTGTTTCTAGGCACTTTTTTCATGTGTACTTCTACATTAAGGTCACTTTTGTTTAAACATTATTCTGTAGATAACCTCTACTTTAGACTTTTTAAAATCACAAGCAATGTGAATAATTTACTGCATTATGTACGGATATGTGGTACTGTTTTAAACGAAGTAAACAAGCAATTAATAATATAATAATAATAATACAGTTTATTGGCATACCACACAGACAAAGATCAAATGTACAATTATAATAATATGAGAACCATTATAATAATACGCTGCCAAAAAGGACTTTATGGCTAATTATAAACTAATTATTTAGCGTTCTACCTATAGCCTATTTTTGAAAAAAAAAAATAATTGAATGAAATAAAATAAAACAGTAACAATAATAAACAATAAACAAACAAAGTTACACATAAGGCGTGTGGCAAGTAATTAGCCTAAACTGAAAGACTGCACAGAACACCACATTACTGCGTTTCTAGCAAGGCGTGTTTAATTTTAAATTTTAGGCAATTTGTAGAAGTTGTGTTAGAAATAATATCCTCAAGTATATATCCGTTCAGTGTTTTAGCAACGCTATACGAAAAACTTCGTTTGAAGATTTCTTGCCTATGTTTTGGTATGGTTAAAAACGATTTGTTACGAACATTAACACTATGCACCTGGCGACGATTTCGCAATCTGCAAAACAAATACGGGGGTTTCTTTTTTTTTATAAACTGTCCAATAGAGAGCAACACAATGCAACTTCCTTCTATTGACCATATCGAGGATGTTTAACTCTTTTTTTTTTTGGAATCAGCTTGGGTAATACACCATAGTTGAAATGTGACAACACCAGTGCTTCGCAGAGAAGCTCTTTGGTATCAATGTCAAACAAATGTCGGTGAGGATAAATTGATTTTAAAGCAAAGAAAGCTTTCTTCACTAAATGTGATGTATTGTGGTTAAATCGCAAACGGGAATCGATGTACATACCTAAGTTTTTAACACAATTAATAGGGGATATATGTTCGTTTAAGATACGGATGTCTATATTATTTTTCACATGCACCCGAGCATTCTTAGATCCAAATACCACCAATACCAAAATGCACATAAGTTATCAAGATCTTTATTTATTAATTCTTGCGCGACTGGTAAATCAGATGAAGGAAATGACAGATATAATTGGATATTGTCCGCATTTAAATGGTAGCTGCAATGCTTGATAACTTCTGGAAGTCTTGACGTATAAATAGAGTAGAGGAGCAGGCTAAGTATTACGCCTTGCGCGCAACACCGCAGCGTACGTCTAATTCGTCGGAGTAACTATTGTCTAAGAAAACTTTTTGGTGCCTGTTTGTTAAATAAGAGTCGATTAAAGATAAAGCGGCGATATCTAATCCGACAGAGCTTAGGATCGAAGATAATATTGCATGCTTAACCGTATTAAATGCTCTGCTAAAGTCCAAGAGTATCAGCACTGTAACCTTACCCGCATCAGTTGCTTTTAGAATATCATCTGTAATGCACGACGGAGCCGTGGTGCAACTGTATCCGGAACGGAAACCGGATTGAAATTTAGGCAAAAGCTCTTGATCAGTAATATATGAATGTAGCTGTAACGCAATGATTTTTTCGAAAATCTTGCAAAATGTACATATAAATAATATGCATTTCAAGGATTCTAAGTAAATAAATACTTTATTTTAAGAATACCTAGCCGCTTTCTGGTATTAATATATATTTTTTTTAGTTTGTATCATACATTTTAATAGTTAGAAATGCGTATTATTTCGGCCATTTTAGAGAAAAATAGAAATCTCTACTGCCTCCGAAGTAATTAGACTTTTAGCTTTGTACCCTAAGCACAAGAGGGCCTTTGCTTTACGGAAACACATTTTTTCCTATCTCTGCGCTTTTAGACTAAAACTAGTAGATGGATTAAAGGTCCATTCTTCCTTTTTTCCTTTTAAACCATTTTCGTCTGTTCAACCCACAAAGAAAATTCGCGAATATATATCGTAAAAGAGAAACGAATTAAATTAAAAGTATCACACCGAGGCAAATGCGTTTCAACTCCGCTGTAGCGTAATTAATAATTAATTTGTATAACACATCGTTATCTCTCGTTGGGGTACTTACTTTTTTAAACGACTGTAATATAATTTTGCTTAAAAATGTTTACTCGTAATTAATTGTAAAGCAAGCAGGAAGATTTGCAAATTCAATGTAAATAACATTAATTAATTTCCTCCGAGCGACAATAACAAATTTATCTTTATAATTTTTTGTCACCGGCGGGCGCGGCGAATCTAGTTAAAAAATTTTAATTTACCTTTATTATTATTACCATTTCTTGCGGTGGCCTGCTACAGACATGGGAATTAAACACTGTAAAAATCGACAATAAATCTTAACGAGAAACGTTTCCTTGTATCAAAGCTGTTCGCCTTAATTCAAGACAATTACTGTTTCAATTATCCCCAATACAATAGCTGTTTTAAATCAAAAGAATTTTCTTAACGTTTCTTTCTCCGCTTAAGAGAAGTATATACATACTTGTAATGAAATAATTGTATTTCTTTGTTTAAGACATTTGATTTAAGAAAATCTTGCGGAAAATTTAAAGAAAACGATTCTTAGTATTGTGTGAATTAGTGAATTTTTCTTAAAATAAACGTAGAATTCTTGAAATGCATATTATTTATATGCACATTATTAATTGCGCTTACCTTATTTAAAACAGTACGACATATCCGTATATAATGCAGTAAATTATTCATATTGCTTGTAATTTTAAAAAAATTGAACTTAATGTAGAAGTACACATGAAAAAAGTGCTTAGAAACAATAACCATGATAATGCTAATAAATAGTTACTGGTGTTGATGGAATCCCTACCGGCAGAAACAATATGAGTAGAGAAAAACATTAAAATTTCTTGCTGCTGGCCACATTGTTCTTACATCTCTCAGTTTATGACACTAATCTTCAAATACAGCAACTGAAATATTTCATGGCGCCACCCAGTGCCAGTAGTTATAGTCATTCCGACCTAAATAGTAGCGACGGAACTGGAATACAGATACCATTTTTTTTACCTATGTTTTGGGTGCGCTGGCGACTAAAGAGATACAACTATTTGTTCGTCAAACATCTGGCGATGACGCTAGCAGTGCGGTGTTATTGACCTTCTTACGCAATTCATCTTATCTACGGGCCGAGACACTTAGAACAATACGTTCCTTTAAAACTTACTTACGTCACACACCACACAGGCAGATTTTATTGCAACGTAGACACAATCCATTGCATTAAATAGTCAATACCAGCAGTTCCCAAACGGTTTTCTACAAAACTTAAAAAATCGTTCTTTCATTTGTCTTTGCCTTGAGGGGATTGTTTCTCTATAATTATAGCTTCAATTTCATGTAAACTTTCACCTGTCCAAATGTGTCGTGCTAGTTGCGAAAGATCCTGTATACTAAATAATAAAAAAAGGGATAAATAAACTTAAATATTAACTCATTAATTATTAGACTAAATAAAAATAATCCCACGAAAATATTTATTTGATACAAATAAAATTTCAAGAAAATTATTATCTTATATTATATATTTTTATAGTCTTGAAATAAAAATATTTTGTTGAATAACGCAACTGATTTTTGTAAGAAAATCTATTTTCTTGATGCCAGAATCTATTTCTTTGCCTGTATAACGTTTTGCCCGATCATCGTAAAATGTACATTTACCTCCTTAATAGGTATTTTATTTATTGTTTTTGCCTTTCTTGACATTTCAAACATTCTACGCTAAACTCGTCACTAATTAATTAATTCACGAAACCTGGCGTTAATTGTTAATTAGGCTACGCTAGCATAATAATTATTTTCGTGACGGTGCGACATTTTTTTATTTCAATGTTTCTTATTTGTCAAGGAATATTTTCCAAACAAACTTAATCTGGAAGTAATTCTAAAGCAAAAGTTCGTTATAATTAAGCGGGAGATTTTCTGCTTCAACAATTTATGTTGCCTAATTATGTTGTTTATCAAGAATATATTCGTAGTCGAAATAACGAAGTAATTAACTGTTTGTTATCTCAAAAGTACAAATTGTTAAATATATCTAAGAATCAGTACATAAGATAGTGGCACCATTAATTGTCATTTACTAAATTAATTCCATTTTATAAGAATATAATAATAATAAAATATTTATATCACCCCCGTACTGCTTTCTCACGTGAAAGATTACTTACAAAGCTTCAAATAACTCGTACTTTTAACGTACGTATTGATCATTCACCAGATATACATACCATTGTTAAAAATCATGAAAAAACGAATTATAATACAATTAAAATTTGCCTAGTTGCTCGTACCCTCACTCAAAATATAATTTAATACCTGAGAAACTTGTGGTAAATGAAACTTCAAACAAATTCCAGTATTTCAACTCCTTTCAAAAATGTACTTTATTGGCCCGAGGAACGTGACAGCTCAACGTTACTGTGCAGTTTTTAACGATGAGCAATATACGAGATGTTGCAATTAAATAACCGGACTGGTGCTGCTATCGGCAAACAGCGAGCACGCCACGGCAGCTTTGAACATGTCTGTGCTTGTAGATGCTTCCCCCACCCTGAGCTCGATGGGCACGGTTGTACGTCGCTCAGCCTCGCCGTTGCAATCGTCCGTTCAAGTCCTTACGCTAGCTCAGATTGAGCAATGAGTTAACCTCAAATTTCTTCTCAAGCACCCTTCGTGAACGAGTGGGAAGACGAAGACAAGTTATTGTAATTGTTGCAATACGTTCGCTGCTGTGAGTGAATATGACATTTACATACATCAGTATCCAAATGGCTATGTTCGGTGATATAATTGAAAATATATTGTATTAAAACAGAACGTTTATTATACACATTTAAGAACATCTCTTCGTGTTCAAAAATAATTTTGTTAAATATAACGTAAGAATATAAAACTATTTGAACAATAAAATCTTCACGTCTTTGTCAAATGTTAAGGAATTGAGTTGGAATAGCATCTTTTTTAAGCCTAGGACTTTTTAAACTTGCAGTTGTTTCACCGGTCCTTGAATCTGTAGCTGTTGAATATACGACGTCACAGTACTGCAGGTTAGAAAAGGTTTTATCGCTCATACAATAGTAAAAAAACATTACAGGTATCACCAGCAAATATCACTACACAGTATTTTTTAAAATAAAACCAATATAATTTGGATAAACCATTTCAAAATGCAGAGACGGTGTGAATGTGTAAACGCGTTTATGGCTGATCGTTCACCTAAGATAATATGCGTCACCCCCTGCTGACGTCAGAGCGCTTAGGCCTTGTTTTATATCAGAGGTAATGACTCAAAAAACTGATCTGCATAGCTTCGTATTTAATTTACTAAAAAACAAATTTGTTTTCTTATATTCATTTATTTCAGATTATCCGGCAGTTAGTGACCCACCTGGAACATCAGATATATACCAACAAATGCAGGGCGATAGAGGTGTATATATTACCTAATTTGGCAATAAAATATTTCAAACGTACAGTAAATTCATTTCTATAACATTAGTAGTTTCCCCACAACGAACCTTTATAATGATTTCCAGCTTACATTTGATAACATAGTACTAACATTTGCTTAACAGATTTATTGTACTAAGACATTAACAATAATCTACAACTAAAACTAATAACCAGAGTTGTAATATTCGGATTGTTGCCAGAGTCGAGGCAAGTTATGATATTAAATATGACTTCGTCACATCTACAAACTTATTCAATCTGTATCAGAGGGAAGTCTATGGTCTTCGTGGAAGACGGGTAACCATGAAGTGTCAAGCTTTTAGAACACGTACATATGTACAAGCTCGGATTCTGTCTATTTGAACAGTGTACATCAAGACAAAATAGTTTTCGTCCAACCAAAAGAATAAATAATTTTCCAAATGTTCAGATGTACAATTTACACTGAAAAAAGAAATTCCGGTACGGATAACCTGCAATTTAATTACCGGTTATCCGTACCTTAATTTTCGTCGCAACATAAAATTTCCGACAAAAAAGTAAATTTCAGTGTGAAAATTTAGATAGAGTATATTATTTTATTTTATTTCTCCGACGTACAAATTTTAAAACTAAAAATTCCCCGGTATCTACATGATATTTACTGCTTATTATTACTGCCATAATAAAAATTTGCTTTAGACTTACATATGTACAGGGTTCTTCATTTTATTTTGACCACTATCTCTAAAAAATATTTCAATTGAAAGTTGTAACGTTTCTACTGAATAAAAAATGTAATAACTATCAGAATTGTGTATACAGGGCGGCCAACAAAACATAATTATACTTTTTTTAATTTAATACCCTAGATATTTCTATATTTTTAGATAGCCCCTCATTTTCTGGTTCCATATATATTATATTACATATAAAAGACTATTTTAAGTAATTAGTAACTTATTTTACTGAATAAAATTAGGATTTTTTTTTGAATTAGAAAGCAAGGCTTTGAAAAAAATGCTTCTGAAAATACGTTTGTCAATATTTGCTGTCATGTAAGATACTAGGTGTGTTAGAAATATAATGAGACTGGTACCATTGCGAGCGATCTGGCAACGTTGTAGTTGTTCTCCCTCTTAGGCATGTTTGTTAATTCATACTGTCACCACATGATTTTTGAGAGCGTTATCAGTAACGCTGGCCACGAGCGGTACCGCTCATCGGCGTAGAATCATTTCGGACCGAGAGGAACGGTAGTATTACTTCGTCTGCGGAGCAGTACGGACATTTTCGCTGCCGGTCATTTGCGCAATTGTTTATCTGTCCTAGAAAAATTATGATTTCGTCAGCGAAACGACCGCGGTCGGACAAACTTCGAAAATTTATTGCAGAAATTCCACACCTAATATATGAAGGTGCTAAAATTAAATGTGTAATCTGTAAAATCCCGTTAATGTGTTGGTCCAGGCAACATTGTCTACGACACGTAAATAGTGAAAAGCATGTCTCAAAAAGAAATTGCGCACGAGACAATGAAAAATTTATATTTAATTTATGCGTTACGTTTATCGCATGTAATATACCGTTTAATTTACTAGACAAGGAACCATTTATCTGCTTTTGGAATAACTATTCGGAGTGCAAATTACAAAGTCGAACATCGTTACGAAGAATTGTGCCATCTGCGCGCGAACATATTGAACAAAAAATAAAATCGGAGTTGAAAGATCAAAAATTGTGGTTATGTGTCGACGAAACAACAGATCGGAAGAAACATTCTGTTCTTAATGTAATGGCACGCAAATTGGAACCTCATCAATCGGCACCTTCAATTCTATTAGTCTCCAAACGAATACAACAGTGTACTGCCGAAGTAATTTCAAAGTTAGTGTTAAATACATTGGACAAGTTTGAACTTTCAACAAACCAACTCTTGATGTTAGTGAGTGATGGTGCTGCAAACATGTTTTCTGTAGGCCGGTCTCTTAAAAAGCATTCTGCTAATTTGTTACACATTACGTGTAAAATTCATGCTCTCAATCTTGTGGCGGATAGTATCAGAAAATGGGAACATGGTTGCAGGCCGCGTTTTATTATCATAAATATTTTGACAATATTAAGAACATGGTTTTACAATTCGATACAAAGGAAGCTGCCGCTATCCAGAAAAGCCAGTCGAAATTTCAAGATAGTCAGGTTAAAATGGAATTAAAAATCATTCACGACAATTACTTCGGGCTAGCAGATGCAATAGAAAAATTACAAAATCCTGCGGTGCCGTTAGAAGAATCTCTACAAATAGTGCAACATGTTCACGCACAGCTATGCGCGATTGAAGACGCGAAAAATGTTTCTGTTCTAGAAAAATTTGAAAGTGCTTTTGAGAAAAATTCTGATTTTGGCACATTAAGACACATTTGTGAAGGTGCGTCAACAGAATCGTTAAGGTATTTGAAAGATTATTTTACTTACGCAAATATTACGTCACTAGATGTAGAACGTTCGTTCTCTGGATATAAACGCATTTTTTCCTCATGCCGAACTAGTTTTGCCGAAACAACAGTTGAAACATATCTAATGTTGCAGATATTTAACAGACATTATTCACTTTGTGATTTCACGGACGACTCTTAAAATGGTAAGTGTTTGAGCACGTGTTATTTAATTTTTATTTAAAAGATGAGCGAAATTATTTGCGGCAGCAAACGTCTCTGTTAGCAGAATAACTCTAGTGGAACGCGAGGCCTGGTCGACTCTACGCTACTGCGCGGTACCGCTCGTGGCCAGCTTTAGTTATCAGTGAAGTTGTGTTTTTGTATTATGATATATTACAGCCGATTTAGTATATACATTATAACGAAGCAGTATGTAATACATTACAAGTTCTAACCTCCAAATAACGCGGCCTGTATAACTTTATTTTCCATTTTCATGCAATAAACCCTTGCATTATATATGTACAATAAGTATTGATATGGACTGTTTAAAATAAATAACAACTTACTTTTTTTTCTTGGATCCAAAAGTATACGACAATAAAGATGTTTTGTTCTGGCGTCAACGCCTAAAATATTTTGAGGAATAGGAGATATAATACCCTTATACGTACCAGAATGTTGATACAGAAAAAAAATTTCGGTTTAATTTTAAAACACGTTTTTAAAATAGAATTTTTGAAAATTTCCGTAAGATTTGGATAGAGACCAAAATTTTCGCATAATTTCATATAAATACTAAAGGTTTATCCAATTTGAATGAAAATTCCTTGTGTTTATACTTTTTTCGCACCATATATTTCATATAAGAGCAAGAGTGTTTACAATATTTCGCAATTCTAAATCCAAATGCTGTTTCCATTAAAGACGTAAATATGTAGCAACAAAAATCTGATTAACATTGAAAACGGTTGATTTTGCACGAATACGTGTAAAAGCGGGAGCTTTTTTCCGAATATTTAGGATCAAAAGCTTCTTTGTACGTAAGTTATTTCCCGGCACCTTTTTAGATTTACTTTTTTTTTGAAGTTGTACGTATATTCTCAGAACGCAGCACAGCGGCCCACTTTTCAATCTTACAGGGACATTGCTATTTTCTTCTTTCAAAGGAATTCTTAAACGAAATTAACCATAGGAAAATGAACTTGTTTACATATTTTATCAAGTGCTACATAAATTTCTCGGTAATATAAGTACAGTTAGTTGATAGAATTGATATTAGTTACAGTAGCAATGAAAATCACCATCTATCAGGTGTCTCAGATTCAATGTTATAAGCGACATCTCCCTTATTTATAGAGATATAAGATCGAGCAAGGTTTTGACTATAATTAATAGAGTACTAAAAGTTAGGAATACAACGGTATAAACAAACATTTCATTTAACAAATAGCAAATTTAGTTGTACGTGTACAATCGTATAGGTTGTTCAAACAAAAATGATTCAGATACTTATTTCGATTTGCGAAAATAATTTACGTGCCTATAGTTAAATACGTGAAGTAGTGTTGTTATAAAATCTTTAAAATGCCTTCTAATTTTTCTCTAAATAAATGTGTCGATATGTTTTTAATTTGTGGAGAGTGTCATAGAAATTCTCGTGAAGCTGCAACGTTTTAGGGAGAGCGATTTCCTAATAGAGTGGCACCATCACATATGGCATTTCCTCCTTTTTCTTCTTTATATGCAACACAACGCCAATGGCACAATTTGATCCTTGCTATCCTGGCATCTTCTAATAGGATCCTGGCAGGATCGCCATGTAATAACTTCGTACTCACTTTCTAACTACTTTTATTTAAGTATTCACTATATTACTTATATTGCGCTTGTTCAAGGTAGATTAAAGACATGGTATAATCAAAGTCTGTAGTTCTAATAAATTGTATTTATTATATTACCTTGTTTCTTAATCTACGTCCAAATATATACTCTCTCTAGTGTATATATTAAAAATGCATAATTTCTATTGTTGCGAGGTAAAGACTCTCAATCAACAGCGGATGTACACACGAGTATCGATACATTGACCCGCACTGGTTTTGCTGATTGATGGGAATTTATTGAATTCCACTACATGTTGAAGCTAAAATGCGAACGGGTTCATTTCCATCAAATTCAAAACATTCTCATCATGTAAGACCAGTTAGAATAGAAAAAATGCAAATAAAGACTCATTTTCAAGTAATATGGGGTGTCCGCACCAAAGTTTGCTGCGGATTATTGAATGGTCGTGTCATAAGTCCATACATCTTTGAAGGAACTTTGACAGGGCAACGTTATTTACATTTTTTACATGATGATCTTCTCGAGTTAATGGAAGATATTCCATTAGCAGAGCGCAATGATTTGTGGTAGCAACAGGATAGCGCTGCGCCTCAACTCGCGGTTGGGTGTAGAGTATTCAATGACCAGCTCGCTCGTCAGGCTTAATGAAGCGTGTGTTGCGTCGAATAGTGGTAATTTTGAACAATATCTGTGTGATTAATTTTATGAATTATTAATGTACTTGATGTTTATTTAACTTTTTGTAAGAATTTTGTTGTTATTTAATATTGATATGATCACTTCGTATTAAATATTTCTTGAATGCAATTTTCATGTATACAGTTGTGTTTGTTTGGGGGAAGTTTCTTAGAGGGTGGTTTACTAGAGGTAGTTTTCAAATATATACCTTTTAAGATTTTCGACGACACCTTGCTCGATCTTATATATCTACAAATAAGGAAGATATCGCTTGTAACATTGAATCTGGGACACCCGGTATATGAACGCAGTATGTAGATTATGATTCTGTTGTTTTTAATTGGAAAAATGTCAATCCTATGCGCGCTAATTTAATATGTGTATATAATTTATTAACAAACGATATTTCGGTTATTAAAAAAAAAACATTTTAAATGTAAAGAACCATAACATAAACATATGTTTTCGGTCATTTCTCCTCTTGTTTTATTTCTGTTAGTACCTCTTTTTTTCTTGCTGGCTTTTTAACGGGAATATCGTTTGAAATGCTTTTGAATAAACATCCGACCTACCTTTCGTTTTGCAATTTATCTTTTATATTATCTGATAGGTCGGTAGTAACTGACGTGGTACCTTTCTTCGGACATTCGGACATTTGCGCCTGAATACATTTTTTCCAGTATCTGATTCGGTATTGAGAGTAACGGTAGAAGACCATATTCTCGTTTTGATTTATGCCCTTTTATATCCGTACAGAGGTAGGTTTTAGAACGTTTTCTTTTTTATGTCCTTTGTTTTATTAACTGTTTACTATTTCCTTTAAGTAATTAACATCCACAAACGCTTTTCAACTCTGATAACTATCCAAATAACGCTTAGTAAAAGCTAATCGTTTTTTTGTAATTCGGTAAATTGTTCTACAATTGATATTCACGTATTGTATTCCTTATGTTGCAGTCCCAACAGCCACCATTCTAGGAGCACCCGATCTACACGTTGGCAAGGGGAGTACCATCAATTTGACTTGTTCCGTACGTTTCAGTCCTGAACCTCCTGCATATGTATTTTGGTATCACCAAGATGAAGTAAGTATAACGACCTATTAATTCAGTTTAAGATTATTTTCAACATTTTATAGCTTTTTCTAAAAGTAGAAAACATCGCCAATAGCAGAATTGTAAGTCTATATCGATGTGTGTGAAAATATTGTTTTTGTTTACTAATTTCTGTTTGATTTGATTAATTTAATGTTGTACTAATACTTTGCTGTACCATTTCATCGTTTACTTTTGTTTAAAACTTACATTCAAAGTATCCACAATGAGAGAAATGTATTGTAACCAAAATAATAATGATCGTACACGATATGTTAATCTATTGTCAAGTTTTGTAAGGCTCCTATATACAACACGAGATTGTAGAGTAAACTATATAATACTATATTGTAGTAGCATTACAGTCACGTTTCAAATTCATTGTCATAGCAACGCAATTTTCTTTGAGTAAGAAAACGAACGTTATAGTTATACTACTTGAACTGTACGCACTACGAATTAATAAGTTGTTTATTTACAATATAGTACATTTTTAATTTATTGTATTTTCCATTTTACATACATCTATTAACCTAAATAATTTCTTGCTGTTCTAATTTTATTTCAAATGTTTAACTTTTAGACATATTGTACTTTTCCTTTGGTAGAAACAATCTTCATTGAGATAAAGCATAGAAAAAGATATTCTTTGATCTTAGTTAAATTACCTACTTCATGATCGGTATCACTTCCTAAAAAGATTGAATGCTATTTTTGTATTATAATAATATGGAAATATTCTTCACTTTTGGTGGAGGCGCCGGGAATTACGTTACAAGTAATAACCTAGTTTAGTGTACATACAAATAACAATACACGGTCTCACAGTATAAATTTGTACAACACATTTCTTTCAGTGAATTGATTGCAGCTTCCATTGCATTTTTTCACCAAGTACCTATAACAGATTATGCCTACGTATACCTATCATAAGAATATATACCATGTCAAAAATATCTCAACTGCGATATATGATCTATCTATATACTTTTCATTCGTAAATAACACCCGTTTAGAACACATCTATTACAATGGCTGTTTAATTTTGAATAGCTTACCGTATTAACTACACTACCATTTTACAATAATAAACAGTACTTCTACACAAATTGTACAACTGTAAATAATAATCTTTAATTCTTTATATTTTATAGATATTAGTTCCGTGCTGTTATTAAAAGCAATTCTTTTTTGCCTTTTTGTTTCGCCGTTTTTGTTTCATAGATCATTTCCAGCGATAGGCTATCAGATGTGCTATATTAAAAACAATTTTCTGCATTATACGTTCAAGCTAAATGTGTGTTTTTAGACACATCTGCATGACAATAGAAATTTACGGAATTCTCTAACAAAATAAAACATATATAATTGGACGCTTTGTACTAAAAGAAGTGAGAAAATTATCCAATTAGCCGTAGCATGAATAGAAAAATGTGAACGAGACTAAACAATGGACGTTATCATTCTCAACTCAATACGGGCTAATGAAAAGAAGCACTGTGACATTACAATAATGAAATTAATC
This sequence comes from Dynastes maya, assembly GCA_029619315.2. NCBI lineage: Eukaryota > Metazoa > Arthropoda > Insecta > Coleoptera > Scarabaeidae > Dynastes > Dynastes maya. Next base: position 4,934,834 of record JAROYE020000012.1, read on the forward strand.
TTGTACTAAACATCTTTATTGTTTACTTTTTCGTTTTAAGTGACACCAATTTACTGCCTCTAACTATTTCTTCTAGTACTAAATTAAATAGCAATGTTAAGAGAAAGTCTGTCGTCATAATAAAACCTTATTGTTTTCTTTAATGTTTTTTTTACCAAATCCATTTCTTTTTTTTAAGTTCATGTATAAGATAGATCTGAGAATATATATTCTCCATTCACCGCTATATTAGGAAATCATAATTTAGATTATAAATATTATAAACTATTAAAAGAAAGGCAAATAATATTGTTTGAATCTTGAATTACCATTAAGTTAATTTTTCTGCAGCGATGTTCTCGTATGCGTTATATAATATTGAGGTCATTGCTTTATGATTTATTTCACCTTGTAATATCTCTCTCTAAATAATGAGACACTGGAAAGAATATTTTGAAGAGTTACTAGAAGACGCCCCAAAGAAGAAGCCCAAACACCACACATCAGCGAGAACTCACAAAAAGATGAAACATATATAACGGAAGAAGAGTTAAGCGACGCAATGCAAAAAATGAAAATAGGAAAGGCACCAAGAGATGAGATTATTGCCGAAATGGTAAGATACATGAGAGAAGAGGACAAAGAGGAACTACTAACTCTACTATACTTAATAGTCAGAAAAAAGAGACACCTGAGGACTGGAGAATGGGAATAATAACACCGATATACATCAGCTCGTGTCGCGGGTGGAGGCATCCCTAAACAATCAAGAAATTGCATTAGCTGCGTTCCTTGACATAGAAGGTGCGTTTGATAACACCTCATTTGCATCACTATTACAGGCTGTGAACAGCCATGGAGTAGACAACACTGTCTGTAGATGGGTTGGAGCCATGCTCCATGGTAGACAAGTAGAGGCAGCACTGGCAGGTGAGACAATGCAGGTGTCTGTCGCCAGAGGATGCCCGCAGGGAGGGGTATTATCACCTCTATTGTGGGATATGGTGATAGACGAACTGCTGATCTTGCTAAACAATGCTGGCTACTATACACAGGGATATGCTGATGACATTGTAATACTCACCAGTGGGAGAAACGCCAGCATAATCTCAGAACTAATGCAAAGAGCATTAAAAATGGTAGAAGTATGGTGCAAGAAGGAGAACCTTAGAGTAAATCCTGGAAAAATTGCACTTGTACCCTTCACTAAGAGAAGGAAATTGGACGGTTTAAGGGAGCCGATTCTTTGCAACGAAGTAGTACAGATCAGTCAGGACGCTAAGTTCTTAGGTGTAACCTTGGACTCTAAACTGAACTGGAACTCACATTTACAAAAAATGACCGACAAATGTAAGAGGGTGTTAATGACAACCCGTAGAACAGTTGGGAAAACATGGGGACTCAAACCACATATGACGTACTGGCTGTACACTACAGTGGTAAGACCCATGATAACTTCTGGCTGCCTGGTTTGGTGGCCTAAGATCACACAGAAGCATGCGATAACTAGTCTCTCGAAAATTCAGAGACTGGCATGTCTTTGTATAACAGGAGCTATTAAAAGCACTCCAACAGCTGCTATAGAAACCATGCTAAACCTACCTCCTCTTGAGATTTATATCAAGGGAGAAGCCAGAATGGGGGCATACAGACTGAAAAATACTAGCAACTGGAGATCCCACAGTGGATCTGGGCACACCAGAATAGAAGCGGTAGTAACAAACCCTATCTATGATATGGGTAGTGATACAACAATCTCTAGGATCTCCTATGACAAACCTTTCAAAGTTTTCTGGAATTGGGAAGAATGGAGGGATGGAGAGGGAAGAAAACCAAGAACACTAGTCTGGTACACAGATGGGTCCAAAACGGGCACTACATCTGGCGTTGGTGTATATGAGGAAAACCAGGGATACAAAGTATGTGTATCACTTGGGCGATACACCACGGTATTTCAAACAGAAATATATGCTATACAAACCTGCGCGTGGGAGAGTCTGCGTCGGCGACCGCAGGGTGGGACGATGTGCATTCTCTCTGACAGTCAGGCAGCCTTAAAGGCACTAGCATCTTATCGCATAACCTCCAAACTAGTATGGGAGTGCCTGCAAACCCTAATGGCTCTGTCTAAACACAACAAGGTCACACTGGTGTGGGTGCCAGGGCACAGGGGCATAGCGGGCAATGAAATTGCAGACCAGCTAGCGAGGGAAGGTTCAAAATGAATTATATAGGCCCTGAACCGGGTCTAGGTATTACCAAGAGTGCAGTGCGTGGTGCAATTAATGAGTGGATTATAACACAACACCAATTAAATTGGAAACATGCAGCTGGACAAAAGCACAGCAAACGGATGATGGGAAGACCGTCGCAACATCTGACTGCTGACCTGCTTGAATTAAACAAGATACAGCTTAGAGCAGCAACATGTCTATTAACAGGACATGGCTGTTTGAGAGGCCACTTGCATAAGATGGGGATCTACAAAGATGAGCCCTTATGTAGACTTTGCAATGAGGAGGAGGAAACAGCCTCTCACATTATTTTCGAATGTGCAGCGTTAGCTCAACGCAGATTCGCTATGCGAAGCACAATTGAACTACCAATGGAGAAAGATTTACTACATAGGCTGTTAAGCCTGATTGCGGGAACTAACCTGTTTAAGTAAAACAAAACCGAAGCAGGAATAATACAATAAGCTACTAAGCTTCAGTGTTAGGGATGTAAAGACCAGCCCTGCTCTGGTAGAAAATCAATCAACCGATATACAAGAAGGGCGACAGCAAAATATGTAGCAACTTCAGAGACATTACCCCATCAAGCATGGCAAAGAAAAATTATTTCAGAATTCTGAAAGAAAAACTATGCCAAAAAATTAAAAATATTTTAGAAAAAACGCAAGCGGGATTTCGTAAAGGCATATATAACTAAATCTTCATACTACAGCAAATAAGTGAAAAAGCTATTAGAATTGGAAAAGAACTACGTCTTTATTTCATAGAATTCGGAAAGCCTTCGATCGAATAAACTAATAGACACATGGACAAATAACTCAGAAAATGTATATATTAAGGGTATGTATAAAGAAACAACAAATTACGTTCGAATAAAAAATGAGAAATCTGATTGTTTTATAAGCACTTTTCAATATAATGCTAGACGAAGCAATCAAACAGACCAAATCAAACAAAAAGAAATACACGGTCGGTCTTTGGAGATTACAAACAGTCAATATCGCGGAGTTATGCTACGCTGATGATATGATCATATTTGGAGACTCGGAAAGAAATCTACAACACAATGTCAACATTATTAACTAACAGCTAAAGAAGATATTCATGAAAATAAGTATAGAAAAAACAGAGGTCGTGATAGTGGGAAAAGACTACAAAAGCATCGGAAGACAAAAAATTGAACGAGTAGAAAAATTTACATAAAATATGGATGACGAAACAAACTAACAAATATCAAAAACTGGATGACTCTACAATGCCCTAAAAACAAACTTTCACGGAAATAAAGAAGTCCCAAAAATAGCTAAAATGGAAGTTATAAAGAAGATAGTCCTAACCAATTCTAACCTTCGGATGCGAGACATGGACCACGACCGACAGACAAAAAGAAAAATTAAATACTACGGAAATGAGATTCTTAGGAAGAATAGAAAATAAAACAAGGAAACAACTGAGCAAGAAACCAACTGAAAATAGTTGAGACATCAAACACAATACAACAAGGACAACTTAGATGGTTGGGACACATTCTAAGAATTAAGGAAAATAGATTGAGTAAAAGAGTTTATGAGACAAGAGCAAGCGGAAAAACAAAAAGAGGAAGACCAAGAAAGACATGGAACGAAGAAGTGAGAAAAGCAGCAGAATAAAGAGATGTCAAACGGGAAGATATTCGAAAGAATACACAATAAGGAAGAATGGAGAAAAATATGGAAGAAAACATTAACTCAACTCCATATAACCTTACTTATTATTCTGAACATTTTCAAGAAGTAAAATCTGTGATTTTACAATTCGACCCCGATGAAGCCACAGCAGGAAAGCCGGAAAGAATTTCTAAATACTTCTGTTGAAACAGATTTAAAAAGTATTGGCAATTATAAACGATTAGTAAACGCAATAGAAAAATTGTAAAATACTGGGTTGTCGTTAGTAGAATCAGTGCAAATCATGGACGAAGTTAATACATTGCTACACGGTATAAACGACGCAAATAACGGTCGCGTTGTAGCAAAGTTCGACAGTGTTTTAAAAACAAATTCGGATTATACGAGATTAAGACAAATGGTGGTGCATCTGCAAATTCATTAACTAACTCTAAGGATTATTTTAATTATGCCTGTGTTACTTCCACAGATGTTGCACGGTCTTTCTCGAAATATAATTAAAATATATTTTTCATCACAGCGAATAACTTTCACCGAGACAAATGTGGAAACATGTCTGATGATGCAAGTTTCTTAACAATCCTATCCACACTGTTAAGAAGTTACGTTTCTTTATTATATTATTATTTATTGTTACAGTATTAAGTACAACAGATTTTTGAAGAAACTACTTTGTTTACTTTTTCCGGTTATTATATTACATATACAATAGATGCCGTTTTCAAACAAAAAGAATAATAATGGCAATAAAAACCCTTCAACGTGTGCATATATTCGCAAATTTACCAAACATTTTTATTGCGTCAGCTTTTATTTTTTTACACTGAGGTATTGATTTCAAAATATCACTTCTGTTGGCTGTGAGCCACACTTACACTATTTATAATCCGCAACCATGCGACTGATCCGATTCTGTTGCGAAGACCGATCGTGCCCAGCTTAATTATCGTATCTGATTTAGAACGTAATAGCACGGACGAGCTTAACACTTCATCATTCTTCATTAATTACATTGAAAAATTATCAGCACTCACGTTCCCGTTAACAAGAGCTATTGTGCACTATAAATATAGCGCATATCCGGTTCAATAGTGTCACAAGTGCTCAAAACGGAATTTTACTGAAATTAAGCATTTGATATTGGCGTAATAGTTACATGGTTTCTATAATCACTATAGTTTTTCACACTTTTCTATTAATACAGTGAAATTATTATTCATCGCTTCGTACCGATTTATGAGGCAAATTTTACTCGATGTGTGTTACACGCTTTACTGATCCACCTGTAGGATAATGTATGTATATAAATCAATACTAAATTATGACTGGCTGTATAGTTTAGGCTTTCCAGTGCTTTATGAATAAATCAATTAATATATTTTTTATTTAAATTATAAAGAATTAAATATTGCAAAGAAATATGTATTTCTTTTGGTAATTATCTTTTTATTTTTGAAACAAATAATTCTTTGTACTATCGACGTAATTGCCGACGCTACTGTGTAACCGAAAAATCGTTAATGTGAACAAATAAACGATGTTTATAAAGTTTAAGTGCTAAAATGAAAAAAAAAAAATTAATGAAAAGTTTCAAACGGAGTTCGTGGAAACTTGTTTGATTCAGTGCACACTGCGTGTGGCGCAGTTAGCTTTTGCATAGTGTGCATAACATTTGCATAGCCTAGCCTTTGTTGACGGAAATCCCCCACTAAATCGAAGGAAATGTGGAAATGTTCGGTTTTGTTTTTTTTTTTTTTTCTTCGGCTATATTGGAGCTCAGCTCATTGAAAGATACATACTTTTGCCTGTCCGCCAATATTGAATTTGTTCACAATGGTTTTCGAATACGCTTTTAGCGGAAATAAAACAAAGGTCGAAATAACGATACCTTTTGTGCTTTATTTACGGGCTGCCAAAGTAACCACTCTCTAAAAGGTACACGATGAACAGATCTTATACTTTGGTCTATTCAAGGAAATAATTCACACACGCGACTATTCTCTCAGTTCTTCGACCCTAGTTTCCACCGGGTGATACACTACCGGCCATAATTATTTGCCCAGTTACGATTTTAGAAAGTTATTTATGTATTATTAGTTAGGGATATAATTATTTATCTACAAGTAAAAGAAAGATATCACATTAAATACTTAGTTATCGATTGAATCTCCTTAATCCGATAATTAGGGGGCCCGGTAGGGCCATAAAAAGACCCAAAATGTAATACAATTCTTCACCGATAAATAACGCTGGCCACGAGTGGTACCGCGCATCGGCGTAGAATCAGTTCGGACCGAGAGGAACGGTAGTATTACTTCGTCTGCGGAGCAGTACGGACATTTGCGCTGCCGGTCATTTGCGCAATTGTTTATCTGTCCTAGAAAAATTATGATTTCGTCAGCAAAACGACCGCGGTCGGACAAACTTCGAAAATTTATTGCAGAAATTCCACACTTAATATATGAAGGTGCTAAAATTAAATGTGTAATCTGTAAAATCCCGTTAATGTGTTGGTCCAGACAACATTGTCTACGACACGTAAATAGTGAAAAGCATGTCTCAAAAAGAAATTGCGCACGAGACAATGAAAAATTTATATTTAATTTATGCGTTACGTTTATCGCATGTAATATACCGTTTAATTTACTAGACAAGGAACCATTTATCTGCTTTTGGAATAACTATTCGGAGTGCAAATTACCAAGTCGAACATCGTTACGAAGAATTGTGCCATCTGCGCGCGAACATATTGAACAAAAAATAAAATCGGAGTTGAAAGATCAAAAATTGTGGTTATGTGTCGACGAAACAACAGAGAGGGAAGAAATATTCTGTTCTTAATGTAGTGGCATGCAAATTGGAACCTCATCAATCGGCACCTTCAATTCTATTAATCTCCAAACGAATACAACAGTGTACTGCCGAAGTAATTTCAAAGTTAGTGTTAAATACATTGGACAAGTTTGAACTTTCAACAAACCAACTCTTGATGTTAGTGAGTGATGGTGCTGCAAACATGCTTTCTGTAGGCCGGTCTCTTAAAAAGCATTCTGCTAATTTGTTACACATTACATGTAAAATTCATGCTCTCAATCTTGTGGCGGATAGTATCAGAAAATGTTATCCTGAGGTAGAAGCTTTAATAGCGCATACCAAAGCAGTATTTGTCAAATCACCGAAACGTATTCGCGAATTTCACAGACTATGCCCCCGTATACCAGAGCCACCAGAACCTATTCTAACTCGTTGGGGAACATGGTTGCAGGCCGCGTTTTATTATCGACGCGAGGCCTGGTCGACTCTACGCTACTGCGCGGTACCGCTCGTGACCAGCTTTACTGATAAAGATAAATATTTAATGTAGTGCAGGTAAAGATTATAATTCCCTATTTACCGGAACTAGAATTATGAATTTAGATTTAGTCCTTGTTCTTTTAAACAGTGAATATCCTTAACTAAATTATCTAAAATTAGTATTAAAATGCCGAAAACAAGAGGGTTGCCTTTAGAAACCTACACAATGATTGTTGCTTTACATAATCTTGGACAAGTAATAGAGATATCGCAAGGAAATTGAAATTATATCGCCAAACTGTTGACTATAACCTTAAAAAATATCCAGAAGCTGGCACATTATTAAATAAAAAATGAACGACGGAAAGTGACACCAGGGGAAGATCGTCGGATAATTATGACGAGTAAACGGAATAGATGAAAAACTGCACCTGAAATAAGTATTGAGCGTGAAAAACAAGTTAATTTAACCGCCTTGAAAAGGAGGTTAAGAGAGAATGGTTTATTTGGCCGAATAGCGTTGCGTAAACCACTCTTACGCAAGCAAAATTAAATAAAACGAAGGCAGTGGACTAGAGAGCATCAACATTGGACAGTTGATGAGTGTAAAAATGTTTTGTAAACCGATGAATCCAAATTTGAACTCTTCAATTTCAAGAGAAGAGCGTTCGTTCGAAGATCGAAAGGAGAACGAGCAGCAGAATCATGTGTAGTACCTACAGTCAAACGTGGGTGCGGATCGGTAATGGTTTGGGGTTGTTTTGGCGCCGCATCCGTAGGAGACTTGGTTAAAATAGATGAAATTTTAAGAAAAGAGCACTACCGGGATATTTCGGAAACAAATGCTACACCATCTGGAATGAGAATAATCGGCGACTATTTTATATTTCAACATAATAATGATCCGAAACACACCTCTAAACACTGCCGAGAATATTTAAAATCGGTGGAACGCGAAAGCAGTGCCAAAATAATGAAATGGCAATCCTATAGAGCTTTTGTGAGAGGAACTCGATAAGCGGGTGAAAAGATATCCTCTAGCTTCCAAGGAATCGTTGTGGAAACAACTACAAGAAGTCTGGCTTAAAATAGAACCCACTACTCTAACGAAATTGATAAAAAGAATGCCACAAGGGTGTGCCGCAATTATTAATAGTCGAAGTGGACATTGCTGCGATTTTTTTTGTGTCAAATAAATGTTATAATTGAATAAAGACTATCAATTTATTTTTTTAAAGAGTATTTTATTAAGAGCAAAACTACAATATTTCTTTTCAGCTAAGGGTGAGCAAATAATTATGGCCCGTAGTGTATATACTAGTTGTACTACCTAAAGAAAGCAATAGTCGTGTTGCTTTTGCGTGTTGCCAGCATATAAACGTTAAAATTCTGATTCTTTTACGCATTAACTACTGCATCGAATTGGATTGATTTCACTTTCCTTATTTTTATTGACCTTTACCAGCTCCGTGACTCTTGCCAACCTTGTTTTTTTTACTTTTATAAACCCATGTGAATGAAAATTACAACAGTTGTTTATGAATTTACTACTAGCAGCGCTGAAATGTTATAGTATTTCTCGTATTTCTTAAAATACAATAATAACGTTAGATACCGTAATAATAATCTCACATCAGGCTATATACAAATACATATGTTATACATCATTTAAATTTGCACGGAAAGGGAAATTCAACAACGGTGGCAACCACTCTGCTCTCAGAGTGAATTTGTATCCCTAAAAATAGATGGATAAATGAGTATTACGACACAGGATCCTTGAAATTGTTTTTCTTTTACCGTTCTGTATCTAAAAACGCTTCGTTTGTATCGTTTGCTTTTGTCAATTCCTGATAAAGCCTCACACAAACAGAACTACAGATAAGGAAGCACTAAGAAACACAACTCTAATTAGCTGCTAAAACATATCCATTCTTTTCTTCTCAGCATTCGGTATCTCTGTTTCACAATCAACACAGTTCATATGTGTGACTGAATTGTTTACGCATACATTATAAATTTGGTTCTTGGACAGGAAGAAACAATTTCTTCTATTATTTGTTACTCCCGAAATAAATAAAAGAAAAAGCAAAAATTTATAATAAATTACGAAAGAGAAATCTTGGAATACATCAACTAACGCAATTTAACTAAACTTTCGTTTAACATCGCAAATACGTACAATAAAAAACGTTCATAACAGTAGAGATCAAGTTTCATATGAAGAATAGATTTTTTACAACAATAATGTGTTTATTAGGTTTTTATGTTCAAAGCTGTTTTTCTTTCAACTGTAGTACGTACGTTTGTTTGAAAAATAATGGGAGTTGAATTTTTGTATGCTTATGTTAAATAAAATAAGCTACTTTCCCTCTATTTTATTCTAAACACTTTTGCTGTGCTGTGGAAAACGTCTTCATTCCGAGAAGAAACAAAATAGCTCAGTTTATTTCATAAACATCTGAATTTAATACTATCTAGACGTTGCGATTTTTACCATCCGTCAATGCTAACGCCACAAGCTAACATTAGCGAATGCTGGCAATTGATTGATTGAACGATTGAGGAGTGCTTGCCACGCATTCTCCATTCGTTTCCTTTAGCACTTACCGTCATCGTACGGGTGACTGATCTAGTAGGCTATACTGGGTACACTCTCAGATGATGCCTTTCTTGAAAAATGGCAAAAATTTAGACGGCCAGTATAAATCATAACTAATCGTTTAAGAAAAAGAAATAGTAAGAGAATAATACATGTGGGCCTTTCCTTCTATGCATATTTGATAGAACTCTCTCGCATCATCCTTGCAATGCATTGATGCACTCAAAATATAAACAACACACTAACGCTACAAAACATTATACAAATAACAATTCACTACAATAGCATCGAACATCTGTAGTCTTTACTTTCATTCGGCCAAATAGTAATATTTCCATATTTTATTCGCTGAGGTAGCCCATGTCGATTCATCTGCATACATACGTCGCGTCGTGGGCACGGCAATCTCACTTCTAACCTGGCGCGAAGCTCTCTGTGCCCAGCACACATATTAATTACAGACACACTCTTGATAATCGCAATCGTCACATCAACGACCATTAAGTTAATTTAATGTTGTGGCTAAATAAAAACCACTTTTATTTTTAACGTATTATTCCTATAGTTAACTTGGTATGCCCTACGAATCATATTTGCAATCACTCAGTTGTCAATATATCAACCTATGCTACGCTTATTGAAAATAGCCAATTACATTTATCTCTTTAAAGATAATATTTTTATCGTATTTCCAAGCAAATAAGTGAAACGTAGTCCATAACTTGAAAGTTCCAAATCAATTATAGCTTTGACTCTTCCCATTCGTGCAAATATTTCCTCTTCTCAGGCGCAGCTGCTGGGGGGTGCGAATATGTTGAAAAGCAATGCCTATGAAGGTAGCGGAGCCAGGGATTTAATTAATTTTAGATCAATATTATGCAATTGCCTTGCTTCCCACGGCTCATTCACCTTAAATATCAGATATCTTTCCATATTTAAGCTTTGATGTTACTTTGTGTTACTTCAACTCTAACTTCCAACTTTCGTCGGAGAGCGATTTGTATTTGTCGCCATGTATAAATTTTGTCTTTCTCAAAATTTTGATTCATCCATATGATTTTTATTAAAATCCGTCGTAATATAATTATAACAGAAAGGACTCAACAGTATAATGTATTCAGTAAAAAATAATCTGTGTATGAATATATATATAAAATATTAAAGCTATTTCCTCTGGAAATTGTTTCCTTTAACCTTTTTGGGTACTCCCAACAATTCTGATATGTGGCATAGCTTAAATTTCTCACGTACGTTTTGATATCACACAACGCCCTGGGCACATCAGAATGTCAAACATACCTACTTTAAGTAATCCTTCACGTGCTTTCATGTATAGGAATTTTTTGCGTAAACCTCCTGTGCGTATTATTCCAGTCTCTAGTCCTCTACATCCCTTCGAAAGCTGAAATGTTTTCTTCTAACTTAGAAGAAATACCTCACTGAGTAAGCTGTTGCAAAAATGGAATAAAAATACTTTAGAATTAACAGCCGCAATAAAATAAATAAATATATCTAAGTTAAAGGTTCTTTATCGAAAATTACCACATACAAATTCTCTTTTTTAAGAACTTGCAGCATATCTTAACCTCCTCAAGAACGTTTTGGTCGAATAACACTATGCTCGAGTTGAAGACTTTTTTGTAACAAGCTGGGCACCCGAGGGATGAAATTAATTCGAATACGCTGGTGCTGGCCGTTTTTAAAAGTTAGCTCGCGTTTACGAGAAATTTCAATTGAAACATTTTAGGCCCAGACCCAAAAAAAAACCTAATTTTTATAATTTTTCGATCATTTATTGAATTTAAATAGATGGAAATCGATCGAATAGAAACTATTTGAAAAAAATTGAATCGATTCAGTCCATTTTTTATATTTTTTTTTGCAAAAAGAAGCATTTTTCTTGATTTTTTTTTTTCATTTGTCATTATCTGATTGCCCTGGTTCTTCTGTGTCGTCATCTTCTTGTAAATTCCAACAAATTTTTGCCGCTGTTCGATCCTCGCCCTCACTTGAAAACGATCGCCATGCTCATCGGATTTCTTTGGTGATTGTTCGGCGAATTTTTCTACATGGGAATGCTAAAAATGAATTTTTAATGACATCCCAACATTTAAACGGTGAAAAGCAGTGAGCATGTCTTCGAAAATTTTCGGATCGATGAATTCCGAGAACGTTGTCAATAACCGCTTTCACACAATCCCATGCCACAAGCTCCATGTCATTGAGTGCATTTTCAAATCGTTTGTCCCTCACCAAACGACGGATGTCCGGTCGATTAAATATTCCTATGAAATAAATATAATACAACATTAAATTTGAATAGATCAACATTCAGATTCAGACATCTACCTTCTTTTATTTTCACCCCACTTAACCGTGGAAACATGCGACGCAATTCTAGGTTCAATGCTTTTATGAAATTTTTAACAATTCCTAGTCTGATGTGGAGCGGTGGTAACAAAACCTTTTCGATCGGCACAAGTGGAATCTGAATAATGTTGTTTTGTCGCAATCTAAATTCCTCACGTAAAAGCCAGTTCCGTTCGTTATATTGGTCGCCGACAAAACGGGTATTCCACAAGCACATGTAGCTTTAATATTTAGATGTTAATACTTTGGCTTCTCAGCGGTTAACAGTGCCGCTTATATACCCATTTGACCAAGTGGCAGTAGCGGAGGTGGAAGTTTCTAAAAGGTACACGAATGGTCCATGAACGGTCCATAGAAGGTTCTTAAAGGTTCTAGAAGGCCCTTCGGCCATTGGTCAGCTTGCCCAGCTTGTTGCGTTTTGCAACTAGCGCAATGTAATCAGATTATGCTCTAGGCACACCCGGATATCAAACGTAACTCCTCAATAACCCTCAATATGCTTCCGTGTATAAACATTTTTTGGGTAAGCGAAGTAGTACGTTTGTAAAGGGTTGTATAAAGGTAATGCGTCATAGAAAATTGTTTTAGTCTCACCAAAGTCTGAGCAGCGTGTTTCTCGATTTTTGAAATTGCTATTATCTTTGTTACATTTATTTGCTAATCATAAATATTAGCATAAATATACGACTCATCATTCGTTTCTTTGAGAGAGAGAAATATATGCTGTGGTCAAGCAAGCCTACATTCAATCAGAGAAAATTAATTTCTCAAAGCTTCACCAACAATAAGGCATTCTTATTTTAAAGAATAATAATACTTTAATTGCCCAAACGCTATACGATACTTACATATATTGCTATATAATCTTTATATTGCTACCTTCTAGTGTTTGAAATGAATTTCACTTATTTTGAGTTTTCTCAGGTCGTCTACCAAATGTCGTGAATCATACTACACGGACGAGAGAAACGCTCTTCAATCTTACTTATACGCTCACCCACTTTAAATTAAAGCCATACAATCGATAGTTAACTTTTAAAATAAAACTTTTCCTGCTACTGAAAATACAATTTATATTTTTTTATCCTACACCATACAATTTCTTCTGAAACAGATTATATATTTTTTGCTTTCATTTGTTCCTTATTTAATCAAGGGAAAACTGATTTCATTGCGAATTTACTTTTTATTATTTTCCATACATTTTCATTACATAAATCCCAACGATACTTACGGGTTTACTTTTACCTATCGGCAAACTATTTTAAAAAAATCAAAAACAAATAGAATTCGTTCTTGGAGATAGAATGTTACTTGCTCAATATCTGCGGATGATGTCACCCTAAAGCATGTACCGTTGCTATTCTTATAACTAACCTGGGCAAATATGCGGTAACAGCCAGAGGCGTGGCGAGCGCATAAAAGTTTACACATAAAATAGAAGGTAAGAAATAAATTATAAAACGTGCTGAAACACTTACCGTTTTAAAAGTCTTCCGTGAAATCACAAACTGGGTAGCATCTGCTAAATATTTGAATCATTAGATATGTTTCCACAGCTGTTTCAGTCAAGTGAGTATGACGTGCGGAATAAATGTTTTTTAATGCCGAAAACGACCGTTCGACATCTAGCGATGTTATATTTGCATATTTAAAATAATCTTTGAAACAACTTAATGCATCTTCACACGCATCTTCACAAATTTGTCTTAATATAAGAAAATCGGAATCTTTCTCTAAAACACTTTTAAATTTTCGTATTACACACCAATTTGTTTCGCCTTCTACAGCGCATAACTGTGCGTGAACATCATTCACAATTTGAACAGAATCCACTGGCGACATCGAAACATTTTGTAATTTTTCTGTTCCCTCCGCTAGTCCGAAGTAATTGTTGTGAATAGTTTGCAAATCTCTTTTAACCTGACTATCTTGAAATATTTCCTGGCTTTTGTTGATTGCTGCAGCTTCTGTCGGATTGAATTTTAAAACTACCTTTTTTACTTGATCAAAATATTTGTTGTAGTACAACGCAGCCTGCAACCATGTTCCCCAACGTGTAACAATCGGCTGTGGTGGTTCAAGTAAATCAGGACACAGTTTGTGAAATAGTCGGGTACGTTTCGGGGACTTTAGAAACACTGCCTTTGTACTAGCAATCAATGCACTTACTAGTGGAAAACATGTAGGAATCGTTTGTGCCGCAAGATTTAGAGTATGGATTTTACACGTTACATGTAAGAACTTACCACTGTGTTCTTTAAGAGATCGGCTCAAAGAACGCATGTTTGCGGCACCATCACTCATGAACATTAAAAGTTGCTTAGTTGAAACTTCAAATTTGTTCAATGAGTGCAACACCACCTTTAAAATCTCATCGGCAGTACAATTTATAACTCTTTTGGAAGCAAGTAAGAAGGAGGATGACGATCGATTTGGTTCCATTGTACGTACCATTACATTAACCACAGAATGTTTTTGACGATCTGTTGTTTCGTTCACACACAACCACAGTTTTTTATCTTTCAATTTCGTTTTCATTCTTTTTTCTATATGTTCACGAGCAAATGGCACTACATTTCGTATCGATGTCCGACTAGGTAATTTACAGTCCGCATATTTATTCCAGAAGGAGACAAATGCTTCTTTGTCTAGTAAACGAAACGATAGATTACATAAAATAAGAGTAACACATAAATCAAATGTAAATTTTTCTTAGTCTCGTATGCCACTTTTTGCAGAAGAATGCTGTTTGCTTTCGATGTGACGTTGACAATGGCTTCTGGACCAACACATTAAAGGGATTTTACAAACTAGACATTGAATTTTAGCGCCATCAAAAATTAAGTCCGGCATGTCCACTATAAAGTTTTTAACTGTGTCTGCCATTGGTCGTTTTCGCGACGTACCTAACTGCGACATTTTTAAAGCAAACGTAAGCGTACAATTACGAAATAAGTTACGACAGCCTACATATACACAGAACTAGCCGCATATAGCATCGATTTAGTATTGACGCTGTGAACGCGTGAAATAAACAATCGCCGACTCCGCAATAATGATAATCGTTATGTATATTGTAATTACAAATGTTTTTGAATGAATAACAGAAAAATAGACTATTTTAAGATAGTTTACTAACACATTGACACTTACTATTACATTAAAAGTGGTTATAAATACATCTTTACGGTATCATTATAAGAATTTAAAAAAATTACCGCGTTATGCGATCTGTTATAGACACTTTGCATCATGCTTTTTCATTCATTTTCCATTAACGTAATCTTTGTTAAGTTCGACCTATATTTTAACGACACGGAGGCGTCAAAATAATATCTAAAGCCCATATTCCTCGAAAGTTTTCGTTTGCTCTAAATCAAAATAAATATTATTTATGATTACGAGTACGAAAATGTTTCTTAAGTAATCAGTTTCATTATTATAATACTCGCGTCACTAAATAACTGAGTTTAAAAATAATAGAAGAACTTAATTTCAAACTTTAAATCGATTCTCATTTCGCTTAATGTAACTGCTTTCTCCTTTATAGGTGATTAGTTACGATTCTACTCGAGGCGGTATTACTGTAATAACCGAAAAGGGAGACATTACAACAAGCTTTCTCCTTATCCAGCACGCTGTTACAGCTGATTCAGGAAAGTATTCTTGCAGTCCATCAAACGCAGACGTCGCCAATGTTAGAGTTCATGTATTAAACGGTAAGGAGTTGTACTCAAACAAAAACTAATTTATTGATTTTCAGCGATATCCCATTTTGCTTCTTTCTTTTGTAAGATAAGACATGCCCATAAATTTTCAACGCGGTATTTTAAAAAAAGCTTTTGCGCTATATGCGTGGCAAACCAAAATGTAATCCTTTCCAATTACAAGTTTTCTAAAAAGCTTTTGCGAGAGTTGCTGGTATAAGGCTTTCCATTAAATAAAACAGTTTTTTTTGTTTAACTTTCTAACCTTTAATTTAGATAGAATCCACATAATATGGGATTTATGTTCGTAACTAAAATCAACGGACATTTATAAGTCTTTATAATCCTACTATGTATTCATTTTTTTTTATCCCGAAATGTACCTTTCGCGGTTTAAAACTACCACTCAGCTTCTAAGAATGCCCAAAGTCTCTCACTTTTGTTTAACCTCCTCAGACGTGAAATGAGTTCTCATACGATAGGAAGTGTATTAAAAATACATTTCAAACAAAATTCCTTTTCATATGAAACAATTTACATCATCTATCAAACTATACAAAAATATATCAATATATTTATTTATGAAATAAACATCGAGAGACCTACTTGATTAAAATACATTGCTAGCATCAATACACTGCATTATTGCAAAAAGATTTACAATTACACTACCGATCATAATTATTTGCCCACCCAAAGAAATACGCATAAATGAAGGAAGTGCCAACTGAAAATGAAATTCTAGTTTTGGATTTAATAAAATACTCACAAAACAAAGAAATTGATAGTCTTTATTCAATTATAACATTTATTTTATGCAAACAAATTAAATCTTAATAGTAGCGGATTCTATTCTACGCCATGTTTCTTGTAGTTGTTTTCACAACGATTTCTTGGAAGTTGGAAGATTTATTTTCACCTGCCTATCGAATTCCTCTAACAAAAGCTCTATGGGATTGCCATTTCATTATTTTGGATCTGCTTTCGCATTCCATCGACTTTAAATATTCGCAACACCCCGAACCATTCCGCCCCCATGCTCGACTGTAGGTACTACACATAATTCCGCTGCTCGTTCTCCTTTTGAGCTTCGAACGAACCGAAAAGCTCAAATTTGGACTCATCGGTCTACAAAACGTTTTTCCATTCATCATCTGTCCAATGTTGATGTTCTCTAACCCACTGTAGCCGTTTTATTTTATTTTGCTTGCGTAAGAGTGGATTACCTAACGCTATTCAGCCAAATAAGCCATCCTCTCTTAACCTTCTTTTCACGGTAACTCGTTTTTCACGCTCAATACTTATTTCAGGTGCATTTGACGATCTTCCGCCGGTGTTGCCACTTTCTGTCGTCCTATTCGTTTTCTATTTGATAATATACCAGTCTCTTAATATTTTATAACGTTATAATCAACGGTTTGGCGACTTACTTTTAGCTTTCTTGCGATATCTCTGTCACTTCCGCCAAGATTATGTAAAGAAACAATCATTGGGCGGGTTTCTAAAGGCAACTCTCTTGTTTTCGGCGTTTTAATACTAATTTTAGGTAATTTTATTAAGGATATTCATTGTTTAATTTAAAACAACAATAACCGCTAAATCTAATTTCATAATTCTAGTTTGGGTAAATAGGAAATTATCATCCTTACCTGCGCAGTATTAAATATTTGTTAGTGAAGGATAATTGTATTACATTTGGGGTCTTTTTATGGCCCTACGTGGACCCCTAATTATCGAATTAAGAAGGTTCAATCCGTAACTAAGTATCAGAGGAGTCTTTTTTGGGGAATTATTTAATGTGATATTTTTCTTTTACTTGTAGGTAAATAATTATACCTCTTAAATAACAATAAATAAATAATTTTCTAAAGTCCAAACAAAAATGCAGATGGACAAATAATTATGGCTGGTAGTGTAGGTACTTTGAGAAGCAATCGCTTTTTTTCTATTCATGATTGTAGTGCACAGAACAAGGTACATAAAAATGATGGAATTTATGAGTAAGAATCGTAGTATTCCCATTACAACTAACTTTTTGTCGTAATGAAACTTCAGGAGAAAGAATAGCGTTGTCAAATTCAGAAAATTCGTCATCAGAGTTTCCATATTCGTTCCATATCGTTCTCGTCATTGTTAATAGTACGCTACTCGTGTCTTCATCCTCGCCGACAGCGGAAGTATTTAAATTAGATGTCGTTTTTTTGTAATTCGGCATCGGAAAGTTCAATTCTAGAACAAATCCGGTTGTGGCGTATTTGCTACGTCAAAGAGACAAGTATAAAGCGGCATTACGTATTCAAATTAAAGAATAATATTTTCTGGAGTATATAAATAATGAAGCAGCTGTAAATTATAGTTATTCGGGAGAATGAAGTCACTTACCCTCTTTAGATGAGGAAACATTTTCACAGGACACTTGCCATAACTATGAAATTATTTTCGAAAATACAGCTATCTATCAAAACACGGCATCCTGTTTTAATGTCGACTATATGCTATAACAGGTTTTGTTCCAATTTTGACGTTGCTTTACACGAAAAAAAAAATAAAAAAGCAGCCTAACATACACTACTACTCATAAATATTTGGGCACCCTTAGATTTTAGATTTTTGTACACAAAGAATGTATTTAGGAAATACATTCCAGCATTATTGAATAGAATGCTAATAATCAGTAAGATTCACTTAAATTCATTAAATAATATCAGTCTATTTACTGTTGGCAATTTGACTATGAATCATGAAGCTATAATAAAGCCATTTGTAGCAAGAGTTTTAAATTACGATCAGTTATCGTTCCATGTTAGTAACGACAACATCTCTTAAAGAATAGTGTTTATAATTTCGTTTTAAGATTCTAAAATATGCCGAAAATAAAAAAAAATAGTGTTGAAACGCGTGCTCTGATAGTAACACAACACAACTTAAGCATAAGCAATTGTCAAATTGCTAGAAAATTACATTTAAATCAATCTACTGTTGATTACAACATCAAAAAATACAGTGAAAGTGTCAGTTTTCTAAGTAAAGTACGAAGTGGTAGACCAAGGGCGACAACATCAGTGCAAGATATTGCAATCGTGGTGTCCGGCATGCGAAATAGAAGAAAATTAGCTCCGGAAATCGCCGCAGATATCAATACTGTACTTCCGAAGCCGATTAGCGTGTCCACGGTTAGACGCTGCCTGCAAAAAGCCGGTCTTCACGGACGAATTGCGATACGAAAGTCTTTGCTTCGCCAAATTAATAAGAAAAAGAGGTTACAATAGGTACGTGAACATCGAAATTATACGGTAGAAGATTGGAGCAAAGTATTGTAGACGGACGAATCCAAATTCGAGATTTTCGATTCGCGAAGACGAGTGTTTGGGGTTGGTACATTCGCAGATGATCTCGTAAAAATTCAAGGCATAATAAGAAAAGAGGAATACAAACACAATACTCTCTGGTGTAAGAATTTTGAGTTAGAATTTTGTATTCCAACAAGATAATGACCAAAACACACTTCAAAATTATGCAAGCGATATTTAGAACAGTTGAAAGCGGAAGGGACACTAACAAGCATGAAATGCCCACCCCAAAGCCCGGACTTGAATCCCATCGAGTTATTATGGGAAAAACTTCAGCAGATGACATGCGGAACAAACTACAGGCAGCATGGGCTCGAATAACTCCGGAAACATTGTTAAAATTCTTTCCTAAAATGCCCCGATTATGCGACGCGATCATTAAAAGTACAGGAGGTCACATAAACGAATCTAAAATTTAAATCAAATAAATAATTTTAATTGTTAAAGTTGTATATTTGTGTACATTCAAATACGAAATACATTTACCCTGAAGTTTGAGGTGCCCAAATACTTATGAGCGGTAGTGTATATGCTACATCGGGTCTGAGGAGGTTAATCAAACGAACTTCCACATGATTCCTTAATAAACCAACTTCAGATAATATTGCGTAGGGCATTGATTTTCATTTAATTTGGGAAAGAAAACAAGGCTTACAAATACGGAATGACCTCCTTAGGAGTTCTTGTGACTGTTCCCTAGTAACCCCTTATTGAGAAACTGGAACGTTGTAATTCGTCCAAATTACATACAATCAGATGTCGCGTCTAATGTGTTCGTCTTTGAAAATGGCCTTCTCCATTCATAAAATTACAAGAAATTACAGCGTGTCCACCTAGTGTGTTGGTGATTGGAAAAATTATTCAGAATTCCCTTTCTGAATAATTTAGAGGAAATGTTTTCATGTCAAAATTCGTAACGAGATCTTGCACATTACAAAATTATATTCAACTATACTAGCTGTCTTCTTAGTTTTTAGCATAACTCGAAATTTTTGCAAAAAAATGTTTTTTTTTATCACCCGATATATTAAAGGTCCTGCATGCTAGAGTGGCGATTCAAATTTTACTCGATTCAACATTTCCGCGATATATCGAAAATTATTTAATTCTTTTTTTAATGGAACGCCTGTATATCTTATAAATAAATATAATAAAATCTAAGGGAGTGTCTAAATCTCTAAAAGCCGCTGTGTATTCGTGGAAGTGTAGTACTGCAGAGAATTATGTTAATATTTCTTACTTTACATATAAACTAGGACGACGCTGACGTGTATATTTTACAATAAACATCAGGATTGCTTCTGTATTTACTTTAAGTCTTTACATGCTTATATTTTGTACACAGGGGAGAGACCTGCAGCTATGCAAACAGGATCGGCTGGATTATCTAATAGTTTTGTCAACATATTGGTTTTAATAACCATGCTGTACTTCTACAACAACATCTGCCAATATCTTCAGGTTGTTTCAGCCAAATTGCCCGCTCTAAGATAATTATATGGCACGAGAAGATTCTAAATGCGATCAGTTGGTCATCTCAATCCCCAACAATATTTCATCAAAATAATTTAAATGTAAACGAGAAATATACAGGAAGGAACAAGCAAGATTCCATTACCATAACAGAAACCTTTCCAAATGGCTTTTACAACCAAATTAAGTAAGACAAACAGCTTCATACTTCCTCTAAAACCTACATAAAGTACGCCAACTGTTTCCAACAAAACACGTTCTTATGATGTATTAATTTTATTAGATTCACAGTTTCTGAATTCAAGAATAAATATACACCTAGCGTAGCAATAGTCACATATCTTAAAAAAAGTTAGTTCGCGTGATCATAATATTAATTTCGAATCCATCGCTTAAAACTTGATTAAACAATTAAATATACAGTAAGTACTTAACATTTAACATTCCCTTTTTAATTTTTGGGTTCTCAGGACGTTCAGAAATTTAATACACAGAACGATTGTACTTGATATAAGATATCATTCCTAAGAGTTATGTCAGACTGTTACAAACACAAACAATTCAAAACCGACTAGTTACTCGTTAAAACGATAAAAGAGTTAACTGAAAAATATTTTCAAATCATTAAAAATTACATTTTCGTAGTAAGATACAAAACTTTCTTGATGAAACATCTTGTATATCAAATGAATGACATACTGTGAAAGTTTTCAGATATGCATTTATCAGTTTGGATTATTATTGACTGAAAGTACTAAGTATGCTCGTTATAGTGATAGCTTTTACTATTTAATAGGAAGTAAAGCGTTGATGGAAAGTTATGTACTATCGTAAGTCGCTCCTTAAACACCCAAAAGATAGTTACTTAGTATTATAGCGATAATCGCCTCCTATTACTGAAGTTATAGTAATGAATACATCCCAGACGACAATTAAATGTTAGGATCATGCTTTTGAGTTCCTGCCTTTATATACAATATTACATACACTTTATAAATACATTACATTATTTTCAAATTTTTGGAAGATGTCACATGGAAAAATTCATTATTTTCTATTTTTTGCTAATTATTTTCAACACTCTAGTACTTTTTCCACTTCTTATACTGATTATATATTATAGGGTGACACACGGGAGAAGGACGTTTTTTAATCAAAGGATACTCAGAAAATTCAGAAATTGATATATGTTTATTGACATTAAAGCTTACTAGTTGCCATTTTTATGTGTGAAAAATAATGTCGTCGAGGTGATGTCCATCATTTCGAATGCACGTCTGAATTCTTTTCTCAAAATCCTGCATCACACGGTTCAACATCTCTATGGGGATGGCAGCAATTTCTTCAGTGATTGCATTCTTCAATTGGTCCAAATTTCGCGATTAGTGGACATAGACACGGCACTTGAGGTACCTCCACAAAAAAAATCACACCCTGATAAGTCGGGGGATCTGGGAGGCCAAGGAACATCGCCAAAACGTGAGATAAGTTGTTCAGAAAACATACGCCGAAGAACTGTTAGTGAGGCTCCATTATTGCTAAAATGGCGTCTTGTGTTGAGAAGAACTGCCTGTCATACGACCTTCCCCCACCACTGCGCAGTTCAGAAACGTTCGTCTCCCGTGTGTCACCCTCTTTATAAATTTATTTTTTTTTCGCAAAGGTCACCATTCATATCAATTTTTACTAAATATTGTTATAAGTAGGCAATTTTTATGTAAATAATAAATATGCAAAGGTGATTTAGCAAATCTTTCCTTAGACGTTTTCCAAAAATTTTAAAGATACCAGATCTTGTAATTTTCGGAAAAAAATATCCAATTGAACAACAATTTTATATAATTTCTTTAAGCAAGAAAAGAATTTATGTGTGACACTATAATATTGATAGACAAAGATTAATTTAGTATATTTATTTGGTTTAAAAATTAGTAAAATTTAAAGTAAAATTTAAGAAATCCAATTCCGCTTTCGGCGTTAATTTCAAAAAGTATCTAAAAGTAATTTACCACCAGTAGCTTGTCAAAATACAAGATGTTTCGTTATGAAAACGAAAAAGTTTATTTAATACACTTAAAAGCGCGATACTCAATTGGATTTTGCGATGTTATAAGAAAAACTGTTTGTACCAATAATATAAGACCGGTAAAAAATGTTTCCAAAGACAGGATGAATGAAGGAATCAAGTATTTGTAAATAGTAAATTTTATTTGAAGGCGTACCTCATATCACAATATTTATAAAGGTGCAAAACCAAGAATATAAACAACAAAATTAAATCAGTTTTGTTCCTAACTGTATATGGAAGTATACCCCACATAAACTGATAAACAATGTTGTACAGAAATGGTGGTAACTCGAAAATTCAAATTGTTCTTTTAAAAGAAATGAATTTGTGTGAATTCTCCATTTACCATATTTCTTTATAAATGCATATCCATAACTCTACCTAAATAACCAAAGATGACCTATACATCAGAACTAATACGACAATGGCTACGGAGAAAAGGATAAACCATTTACGGAACACAAAAAATATGCAATTTTACTATTTCCCGCTCAGCAATCGGGTTGTCGTAAAACGCATATTAATGTATGTACCTTTAATTCTTCTCTGTGCTATAATCTGCCTCTGTAAATAGCGAAAGTTTGTTTGGATTAGTATTGGTTGTCAGAAAAAGTGGGATAAGGAATTACCTTTGAAGGAAAGCGTAACTTGTTTTGATCGAAAAAGATAACAAGAATTTGATGCAAATAAGGATTAAATTACCAACTGTTCTCAAATTCTAGATTACATTAATTTAACAGAAAGAAAACAAACGTGTCCAATGCATGTTACAATTTCTTCAACCCAATTCAACTCATACATACTGATTTTGACTGGACCACCTGTATATATCGTAATAATCTTCGTTTAAAGAAAGATAGAAAAGAAAATATGATATAAGAAGGACAAACATGTGATAATGCAAGTGTGATTAGATTGCTTAATAGTATTAATTTATTATTTATTATTTAGTTTTAATCTGATATTTATTTATTTATACACAATTATTCCAATGGATTTGAAGAAATATAAAAATATATATACGACGACTGGCAAAGGATAGAATGAATACGTTTTCCAAATTGAAATTTTGAATGTTTAATGAAAAGTACAAGAGGCATTATTCAATTTATTGTAACTGTTGTAGTAATTAGCTGTGAATCCGTTACCTTTACCTCTTGCTTAATCTAAAGATATAATTGTAACTGCTAGACCTTACTATTTTGACCGCTTTCATAATCTTTACGAAATGCACTCCTAGTGATAGACTAGATGTCTAAGATTTAAAAGGTGCAAATACCATAATCTTTTCATGTCTAAATACGATTTGTTGTACAAAACTTCCAACGTGATTTTACCACAAAGGAAGTAAATTATTGTAGTAGTAAAGTCAACACGTAACCAAAAAGAAAAAAAAAAATCAAAAAATATTTGTGTATAGTAAATAATGATCGCAGAAACTGTGGTAGTATAACAAACACAATGCTTCGGTACACTCCGACCTTTACGAATTTGTGAAGGTAACTAGCTAATATTCGGTTAGAATAAGTATGCCAAATTGAGCTTAGAAGGTGGGTTTTGCTGTTTAATTTAAAATTTCCTATTTTAACTTTAAACACCGTTCTAAAACGATTTCGTCTGTCCATTTTATCTCTTGATTTTCGTGATATCTTACCTTGACTTTAGATGCTAAAATTAAGGAACAAATAATGATTTAAAATTATTTTTTATAGCAGCCTTTCTTCCTGAAATACCTTCTATATGTAATATTACTTTAATTATAATTTTTCATTTGTAAAATTTTAAATTCGGATTTGTGTAAGCAAGAGGTTGAATCAAATTTTTCGTAGGTTTACACCTACAGTTGCTGGAAAGGTTTGATTGCGTAGGGTTACTACTAGCAAATGTATGTTTAACTAACACAAATAGTAATTGGGATTAGATTTTGAGAACGCATAACATATTCTCGTTATGGAAAGTTTGAGTGGCCAACTAAAAGATATGTGTATGAAACGGGCCGTAATATTGAAATAGGAAGCCTTACATTAATTAAAAGGGTAATTTCACTCTGAGAATTGACGTAGGCAAACCGTAGGTGTGTTAAAGTAAAGAAATGTTAGTTTGCTAAGGCGATTCAGTTTGATAAAAGATAGTAGCCAACGGTACAGGAACCTCGCAAATACCAAACTAGTTTCGTTTAGAACGGAGTGTTCAAATGTGGCGAATCTGCTGTTTACAGTAAATGTATATGTCTTTACCAACCAAACTTGCAACTATACTCTTTTAGAAAATCATAAATTCAAAAAAAAGGAAAAAAAAATAAATGTTTTAGTGTTGCACGATTGTAGAAGAGTATTTCTTGTTATTTATATATTATTCTACGCATGTATTGCTGTTGTGTAAAACAAAAATACTATACATTTTATGTTTTTAGTGTTACAAGGAGAAATATATGTGTATAAAAGAGTAGTTCCAATTTTAATAATTATATACAACTAGAAAAAAAGTATATACGTTTTCACCTGTACCTTAAAGCACATAACTTATTTACAAATCAAAGGGTATCAACAATTCACGTTTAATCAAATCTAGAATATTTTATGTGCTTCATCTAAAATTATTTGTATATGTAAATATATATTGACATCTTCCAAAAAGTTGTACCTGGATTTAGAATTGAAAATTATTCTTTTTGGAAGGATTACATTATAGTAACACGTAAATGTATTTGGAAATTATATTCATCTCGTTTAAAATTGAAAATGCATTGTCTTCCTTCTTTTCTATTCATCCCTAATTTGAATAAGGAAATTTTACTTTACTTACAAGTGAAAACTCTTAATTATTTTCTATTGTAGGATCATTAACTTTGTGATCTAATATTAGAGCTGTCAAAAATTATCAATAATGATAGCTGTGGACTGCGGGATAGTATGGCAAACAACAATATTCTCGATACACTCCGCACCAAGCGATAGGTACTAACTGGATTCAATGAACACATCAGGTATTACAGATACGGGAAGATCGTCACGTGTAACACAACACATAAACGATACCCGACATAATATTAAATGAGAAAACCTAAAATTGATTAAAAACATGATTTCGCCGCTTAAACTGGACACCGAGAATATTTTTGTCTGTCAAAAATGGTTTATACTTGCCTTTAAATTGATGCATAATATGCCTAAATCATAAATAAAAGAGATACTCTTTAATGACGGTACAAAAACGTTATGGTAAATTTTCTAAGAAAACTGCAGAATCTATACTGTAAATTATTATTTAAGAACTAAAATATATTCCACTAGATTTAGTGTATTGATGAAGAAAAATGTTTATTGTTGATTTTGTATTTTTTTATGGCTTAAGTAATTTTACAAATAGATAATTTTATAAGTGTTTCTCTCAATGCTAACAGGGTAATCTTTTGCGTCGTCATAGAATGTACGAGGTACGAAGGAAATCGTTGTTTAAGCGAAAGTAAGTTGTTTAAAATGTAATTTTCAAACACCTTTGAGTGGAACTATATAACGTTAATACACACATCGAGAAAATAATTAAAATATTTTTACTATATATCTATTATAAGATTATTAGTGTAAAACGATAGTTTTACATAGATCTAGAAATGTTAAACCAAATCTACAATTTTCTTTTTCGGTATGTATTTTAAAATTAATGGAAGTTACCTTCGTTCAAACAGTACGTACATATATTCTATTATATGATCATATTATACGAAAAGGAAGTACTTGTAACTCGGAAAGGCTAAATTCTCCTCGTCTAGAACGGAAGAGCTGTTTTGAGGATCGCGGGAGGAGATATTTACAGAAAGAAAGAGAAAAACTAAAATTTATATATTTAAGATGTTTATCTAATAATAATTTATGAATATAATATGTGTAAATTCTATATGGTGTTACTTCGATCATTCAAATTATAAATGTAATATTCTATAAATGTAATGTTCTCCTAATTATGCACGTATTCCATGCAAAAAGGTGTCTGAAGTAGTGTTCACATAGGGTAATACGAAACTATTTTATCCTTATTTTTAATTTATATGAGCGATTTAGAATATTGTGATTGCAATACAAATTTCATCCTTTTTGCATAACTGATCTCAGAAAATAATCTGAAAATATGAATGTTGCAAAGTTTTCTTAAGTTATATTGCAAAAAGCTATCATGTGAGATTTTGCAAAATAATTTAAGAACACTTTTTGATCTGTTTGCCAACTACGGATATCCCAAGTCTATTCTTAATAAATGAATATAGAATCCCGATTTTTATGGTGGCCCATAGATCATAATATACTTTTGAAATAATGGATGATTCATTTAGAGAAACTTTTTTTTAAAAATACAAAAAATCAAAAAAATCAATTTTATCGGGTAATCTTTATTATCATACAAAAGAACCATTCTTTACATTTATTTTTTGAAGAGTATTTCTTTCAAATGTAGGCCGTAACTGCGGCTAACATGGTCCATTCTGAAGTTCCAATTTTCGATGACGCGTTCGAGCATTTCGAGTGGTATTTGGCCAATGACGTGACCGGCTTATCCATGTACGGGGGCTACGTAAAGTCCAAAGTCTTTACGTAGCCCCAAAGGAAAAAGTCTAGAGGTGTGATATCACATGATCTAGGCGGCCGAATTGTTCTCGCAATAACGCCATGGTTTCACGGGCTGTGTGGCAAGTAGCGCCCGTCTTGCTGGAACCAAATGTCGTCGAGATCATGGGCTTCAATTTCAGCCAGCAAATAGTCCGTTATCATGGCGCGATAACGGTCGCCATTCACAGTTACGTTCCGGCCGGCCTCATTTTTGAAGAAATATGGACCGATGATTCAACCAGCCCATAAACCACACCAAACTGTTGTTTTGTCTGGATGTAATGGCAGCTCTTGAACCTCTGTGGGTTGCTCTTCAGCCCAAATACGGCAATTTTGCTTATTGACGTAGTCATTAAGCCAGAAATGGGCCTCATCGCTGAACAAAATTTTGGTCGAAAACAGTGAAACACTGAAACGCAATTGCAATATCTTACAGCACAATAACGAATAGTTTAATCTTTCTGATCAGCTGCTTTCAGTTTTTTTTCATTTTCAATTGGTTTTTATAATAGTTCGTAACGATTTTTCAATTTGTATTTTAAAATTGTTGTTAGAGTGTTACTATTTTGACATTTTAATCATTTCTTTCTTCCCGTTAAATAATATTAACATTTTTCTTTGAAATTATTTTCAAATTTAAGAAAGTTTGACTAGTCAAAGATCAAATTTGCTGTTTCAAATTATCTCTATTATAAACAAATACAATTTTGATAGATTTGTTTTATTGTAACCACTTTGCACGTACGTCTTGCCGAGACTTGGTTATGACCAAGGCTCAGCAAACCATACGGGATGACTCACACGTAGCTGACGAATATGAATGAAATACGTTATTTTTTACACTTCCATAGGCGTGCGATGCTATAGGTTTTATCGTTCCGGTTTTAGAATCTCCGGGGGTTACTTATTTACAATATTAATTAGAAACATCTTTAAATAAAAAATTACTTTTATTTAAAGATGTTTTTAATTAATATTATTAATAAGTATCCACAGATTCTAAAACCAGAACGATAAAACCTATTGCATCGCACGTCTGTGGCAAAAATTAATGTATTTCATTCATACTTGCGCACGTTTTATTGAGGCTTGGTTATGATAAAGCAAATCATTGGTCTCGGTTGTCAAACTCTTACACTAATTTCGCGCTACCCTATGCGAACGCAGCCAAAGTCTTTCGTTGTAATGTTAATCAAATGATATGTTGTCTTCGTGAAGGTGCGGATCCATCTGAGCAAATCTGCACGCAAAAACGTTGAAGTGTGTACGAGGCGAAGTACTGTTCGCGTGAGCGATAATTTGAAACTAGTCATGTGTGCGTTGTATGTCCAAAAATATATCTTTTGTTTGTTTGGCGAGATACTTTTGGGTTGGCAAGAAAGTAATTTCGGTTTTGTAGTGTGAAATGAAACTTTTATTACACAAAGAATAAACTTTAGTGAATTGTGTATTTTCCATTTTGTTCATTGACCTTTCGCCATCTTTCTTGCGGCAATTTTGGTCCTTATCAACAAAAAGTAAACCAAATGCGATTTAAGGTCATCATCATTTCTGAAAGTTTTATCACTTAAAGGGTTTTGCAAACTTTGAAATAAATGACACGTGGGTTCTTCACATATCTCTCTGTGAGCCTCAGCAGCTTTCTCTCCCTTACGGAAATAAAAAATTAAAATATGCCGAAAATGCACTCCATGTTAAAATTGACCCTAAACTAACAGCTACAAACAAAAGTACGTACGACTTGCTTCTAAAGTAACCTAAATGTAATTGATGTCAAATGCCAAAAGGAAAAAAAAAACATAACACTGACAGGTGCTCTCCAAAACAATTACAATACTCTCTATGTGTAGCAACCGAAAATACTTTCTTGCTAACCCAATAGAAAGTAATCGGCTATTGCAACCTCCGAACAGTTAATTATGGAATGAAATAATGAATTATGTTTGCAATTAATTGATGAATATGAAAAATGGCCGATTTTACTGCAATTGCTATATAAACACAACTTAAAACTGGAGCAGATATTTACACGCATAAATGTAAGTTAAAAGAGAGTGTGTGCGCGTAAGGCTTGAGATCCATATATGGGTAAACATAGGTAACGCAACGTATGTGTAACAGCACCTCAAAATAGTTTAAATGTAGCTCACATCAACGGATAAGCAACGTAACGTCAAATAGTCGAATAGACAAAGACATTTTTTATTGGTTATTTTTGTTTCATTCTCTTTCTCAGTATCTTCTAGTCAAGGTGCTATTACGGCTAAATCTTCATTAATGTA
Source organism: Dynastes maya (assembly GCA_029619315.2). Lineage (NCBI taxonomy): Eukaryota > Metazoa > Arthropoda > Insecta > Coleoptera > Scarabaeidae > Dynastes > Dynastes maya. The sequence continues at coordinate 4,964,467 of JAROYE020000012.1, forward strand.
TTTATTCAACATTTATTACTTTTTAAATATGTACAAATTTGTAAAACGGCTCTAAGTTCAACTACAGAACTTGCCACTTTGTAAGAACGACTGAGAATTTCTATGTGAATACTATAGCCGTTCCTGATCTGTTCCTTTACCTGTGTTTGCACATATACCATGTGGAAATCGGCGACTCAATCGGGCACGTACAATATTTATATGGATATTTGCTTTGTCACAAAAAAACAGCTTTAACATAACATAATAAATTATGATTCCCAGATTCAATGAACAATAACTTGAAATCTATAAAAATATCAACTAGAAGTAAAGTTACTCGGGCCACGAGGCAAAGTATGTGTGCAGACGAATCAACACGAAGCTACCTCAGCGAATTAAATTATTGATTTATTGCAACAATTTCTCTTCAACCTTTCGCAACATTACGTAATTACAAAGACAAATATACCGCCTAGGAATCCTACTGCTTAAAATAGCAAAACTTAAGTGTTTGAAGTGAAAACACAGAGCAGGAAACTAAACAGCCGTTCACTACTAAATCTTACTATCTAAAATATCAAACCAAACATTTCAAATAAAAACTGGATTCTAAAATTTAAATCGAACTGTATTACCCAAGAGAAAAAAACAGCTATAACTATTATCGTGAACAACCAATAAATGCAAAAAAAACGTGCTTCATACATAAAACTAAAAAATTCCCACGGTTTTTGTTGACATTACATTAGACACCGAAAAATTAGGTTTCATAGGCGGTATGTATGTATGCCTAAGGTACGTTTGAATTATAATGGAGCTACATAAGGTATTGCGAAATACCTTTAATGTGCTGGAACAAAGGCAACTGTAAAAGACATAAATATTAAACTCGAAGTTATTTTAATTATGCCTGAGTTACTTCCGTAGATGTTGAACGGTCTTTCTCGAAATATAGGAAAATTTTTTCATCACAGCGAACATTCTCGACTGTGATGAAAAAATTTTCGTCGGGAAGACGCTTCTTTACGATAAGTCTTTCACGTTTAGATAACAAAAATGCTGCGTGCGGCAGTCTCGCAGTGCAGCATTCAATTATAGCGTTTGGGTCGCTTCTTTCCAGTCAGTATGTGAATTAAACCTAAATAGTTCGCGCACAGAGTTGCGCTCAAATTTGCTCAAATGAATAAGCACCTTAAAAGTATAATAGAAATCTATGTACCAACAATTAAAAGATGTATACCTGTAATGTATATGTATATGGTGTAACAATTATCAATAAATAAATAATATACTATTGTCCTTTATTCCCTTATCACGGTCTAAACCCACTACCTAACATACATAGATACATAGACGTAACTGATATTCAATTTGATATCTTAACATTAGAAAAAAATTGGAAGATCTATCTATTTAAAAGATATTCTTGTATTATAATCGACATAAATCCATTTATTTTTCTTAAATTACAAATTACCTAACATATTTAGATTTCGTTGTTTAATTATTATTAATTACGTGAATGGTTTAAATTATCAATGCTTTCTGAAAGTCCTGCACAAACTTTTATATAAAGTTGCCTTAATTTTTAGTCGTCAATAAACTACAAGTAGTACATGTTGTCATCATTTCTATAAAGTAATCTTTTTAAAGATTATCAACAAGATACTAATACTTTTTATGCTGTCACCGCCCATAATTAATATTAATAAAAATATTGCAAGAAATATTCGGTCTATTCAAAACACGTTAGGGATCAAACAAAAAATGCAACCAGGTGCAGGTATACTCCAGATAGTATACAGGATAAATATAATTCGACAATAAATTTAGAAACATATTAATGTATATTTATGATTGACACTGATAGACAATTTGACAAATTATTTAATTGTCATATTTTAAAAGATGTTAAAACTGGATAATGTCATAATAGTATCATTTGTCCCAGATTTTTATGAAAGCGATAGTAAATTGACTTGGAATGAAATATTTTGGCCACTGTTACTACGTCAACAGTAACACGCTTGACTAAAGAACCAATCGCAGTCTAGCCGGATATGTTGTACAATTAGGACGCGCAATTTTCGCGGCCAGCACAAATTTTCTCCGCGTGTGTTTATAAGAAACTTAAAAATAAACAGAATTAGTGTAATTTCGGAAATTGACTTTAATAAACTTCCTCTGGACGAAAAATGTAGAATTTTGACGAGAAAATGATGGAATGCAAGCTAAAAGGTAGGATATCATCATAGTTTTTTTTACAATAATTAACGGTTATGTTTAAGGTAGTTATTATTATAGAAATGCACTTCAAATGGGCGGTGTTACCTACTATTTATTGTAAATTAGTAAAATTTAAATTTGAAGCCGTAAGCATAGAAAAATACAGCATTGAAAAGCAATTTGAAATTTGCTGCGTATCCGTCAGAGATAATGTTAACATGTTCGGTGTCAATGTTTTCATTAAAAATACTTTTTCAGTTTTAAATATTTATATAATCCTAATGTTAATACGTATTATTTTAGCTGGTGATTTAAATTTAGATTCTTCAACAGGGTTTTTATATATTGCACAAAAAACCATGAATTTAACACAAAAAATATTGCAAGAAATATTCGGTCTATTCAAAACACGTTAGGGATCAAACAAAAAATGCAATCAGTTACTACAAGTATACTCAAGATAGTATACAGGATAAATATAATTCGACAATAAATTTAGTAACATATTAATGTATATTTATGTTTGACACTGATAGACAATTTGACAAATTATTTAATTGTCATATTTTATAAGACATGTTTAAAGCGGATAATGTCATAATAGTATCGCTTGTCCCAGATTTTTATGAAAGCCATAGTACCTTAACTTGGAATGAAATATTTTGGCCACTGTTACTACGTCAACAGTAACACGCCTGACTAAAGAACCAATCGCAGTCTAGCCGGATATGTTGTACAATTAGGACGCACAATTTTCGCGGCCAGCACAGATTTTCTCCGCGTGTGTTTATTAGAAACTTAAAAATGAACAGAATTAGTGTAATTTCGGAAATTGACTTTAATAAACTTCCTCTGGACGAAAAATGTAGAATTTTGACGAGAAAATGATGGAATGCAAGCTAAAAGGTAGGATATCATCATAGTTTTTTTTACAATAATTAACGGTTATGTTTAAGGTAGTTATTATTATAGAAATGCACTTCAAATGGGCGGTGTTACCTACTATTTATTGTAAATTAGTAAAATTTAAATTTTGAAGCCATAAGCATAGAAAAATACAGCATTGAAAAGCAATTTGAAATTTGCTGCGTATCCGTCAGAGATAATGTTAATATGTTCGGTGTCAATGTTTTCATTAAAAATACTTTTTCAGTTTTAAATATTTATATAAACCTAATATTAATACGTATTATTTTAGCTGGTGATTTAAATTTAGATTCTTCAACAAGGTTTTTACATATTGCACAAAAAACCATGAATTTAACACAAAAAATATTGCAAGAAATATTCGGTCTATTCAAAACACGTTAGGGATCAAACAAAAAATGCAATCAGTTACTGCAGGTATACTCAAGATAGTATACAGGATAAATATAATTCGACAATAAATTTAGTAACATATTAATGTATATTTATGTTTGACACTGATAGACAATTTGACAAATTATTTAATTGTCATATTTTATAAGACATGTTTAAAGCGGATAATGTCATAATAGTATCGCTTGTCCCAGATTTTTATGAAAGCCATAGTACCTTAACTTGGAATGAAATATTTTGGCCACTGTTACTACGTCAACAGTAACACGCCTGACTAAAAAACCAATCGCAGTCTAGCCGGATATGTTGTACAATTAGGACGCACAATTTTCGCGGCCAGCATAAATTTTCTCCGCGTGTGTTTATTAGAATCTTAAAAATGAACAGAATTAGTGTAATTTCGGAAATTGACTTTAATAAACTCCCTCTGGACGAAAAATGTAGAACTTTTACGAGAAAATGATGGAATGCAAGCTAAAAGGTAGGATATCATCATAGTTTTTTTTACAATAATTAACGGTTATATTTAAGGTAGTTACTATTATAAAAATGCACTTCAAATAAGCGGTGTTAGCTACTATTTATTGTAAATTAGTAAAATTTAAATTTTGAAGCCATAAGCATAGAAAAATACGGCATTGAAAAGCAATTTGGAGTTTGCCGTATCTCCGTCAGAGATAATGTTAATATGTTCGGTGTCAATGTTTTCATTAAAAATACTTTTTTAGTTTTGAATATTTGTATAATCCTAATGTTAATACGTATTATTTTAGCTGGTGATTTAAATTTAGATTCTTCAACAGGGTTTTTATATATTGCACAAAAAACCATGAATTTAACACAAAAAATATTGCAAGAAATATTCGGTCTATTCAAAACACGTTAGGGATCAAACAAAAAATGCAATCAGTTACTACAGTATACTCAAGATAGTATACAGGATAAATATAATTCGACAATAAATTTAGTAACATATTAATGTATATTTATGTTTGACACTGATAGACAATTTGACAAATTATTTAATTGTCATATTTTATAAGACATGTTTAAAGCGGATAATGTCATAATAGTATCGCTTGTCCAGATTTTTATGAAAGCCATAGTACCTTAACTTGATATGAAATATTTTGGCCACTGTTACTACGTCAACAGTAACACGCCTGACTAAAGAACCAATCGCAGTCTAGCCGGATATGTTGTACAATTAGGACGCACAATTTTCGCGGCCAGCACAGATTTTCTCCGCGTGTGTTTATTAGAAACTTAAAAATGAACAGAATTAGTGTAATTTCGGAAATTGACTTTAATAAACTTCCTCTGGACGAAAAATGTAGAATTTTGACGAGAAAATGATGGAATGCAAGCTAAAAGGTAGGATATCATCATAGTTTTTTTTACAATAATTAACGGTTATGTTTAAGGTAGTTATTATTATAGAAATGCACTTCAAATGGGCGGTGTTACCTACTATTTATTGTAAATTAGTAAAATTTAAATTTGAAGCCATAAGCATAGAAAAATACGGCATTGAAAAGCAATTTGGAGTTTGCTGTATCTCCATCAGAGATAATGTTAATATGTTCGGTGTCAATGTTTTCATTAAAAATACTTGTTCAGTTTTAAATATTTATATAATCCTAATGTTAATACGTATTATTTTAGCTGGTGATTTAAATTTAGATTCTTCAACAAGGTTTTTACATATTGCACAAAAAACCATGAATTTAACACAAAAAATATTGCAAAAAATATTGGGTCTATTCAAAACACGTTAGGGATCAAACAAAAAATGCAATCAGTTACTGCAGGTATACTCAAGATAGTATACAGGATAAATATAATTCGACAATAAATTTAGAAACATATTAATGTCTATTTATGATTGACACTGATAGACAATTTGACAAATTATTTAATTGTCATATTTTAAAAGATGTTTAAACTGGATAATGTCATAATAGTATCATTTGTCCCAGATTTTTATGAAAGCCATAGTACCTTAACTTGGAATGAAATATTTTGGCCACTGTTACTACGTCAACAGTAACACGCTTGACTAAAGAACCAATCGCAGTCTAGCCGGATATGTTGTACAATTAGGACGCACAATTTTCGCGGCCAGCATAAATTTTCTCCGCGTGTGTTTATTAGAATCTTAAAAATGAACAGAATTAGTGTAATTTCGGAAATTGACTTTAATAAACTTCCTCTGGACGGAAAATGTAGAATTTTGACGAGAAAATGATGGAATGCAAGCTAAAAGGTAGGATATCATCATAGTTTTTTTTACAATAATTAACGGTTATGTTTAAGGTAGTTATTATTATAGAAATGCACTTCAAATGGGCGGTGTTACCTACTATTTATTGTAAATTAGTAAAATTTAAATTTTGAAGCCATAAGCATAGAAAAATACGGCATTGAAAAGCAATTTGGAGTTTGCCGTATCTCCGTCAGAGATAATGTTAATATGTTCGGTGTCAATGTTTTCATTAAAAATACTTTTTTAGTTTTGAATATTTGTATAATCCTAATGTTAATACGTATTATTTTAGCTGGTGATTTAAATTTAGATTCTTCAACAGGTTTTTTATATTTGCACAAAAAACCATGAATTTAACACAAAAATATTGCAAGAAATATTCGGTCTATTCAAAACACGTTAGGGATCAAACAAAAAATGCAATCAGTTACTACAAGTATACTCAAGATAGTATACAGGATAAATATAATTCGACAATAAATTTAGTAACATATTAATGTATATTTATGTTTGACACTGATAGACAATTTGACAAATTATTTAATTGTCATATTTTATAAGACATGTTTAAAGCGGATAATGTCATAATAGTATCGCTTGTCCCAGATTTTTATGAAAGCCATAGTACCTTAACTTGATATGAAATATTTTGGCCACTGTTACTACGTCAACAGTAACACGCCTGACTAAAGAACCAATCGCAGTCTAGCCGGATATGTTGTACAATTAGGACGCACAATTTTCGCGGCCAGCACAGATTTTCTCCGCGTGTGTTTATTAGAAACTTAAAAATGAACAGAATTAGTGTAATTTCGGAAATTGACTTTAATAAACTTCCTCTGGACGAAAAATGTAGAATTTTGACGAGAAAATGATGGAATGCAAGCTAAAAGGTAGGATATCATCATAGTTTTTTTTACAATAATTAACGGTTATGTTTAAGGTAGTTATTATTATAGAAATGCACTTCAAATGGGCGGTGTTACCTACTATTTATTGTAAATTAGTAAAATTTAAATTTGAAGCCATAAGCATAGAAAAATACGGCATTGAAAAGCAATTTGGAGTTTGCTGTATCTCCATCAGAGATAATGTTAATATGTTCGGTGTCAATGTTTTCATTAAAAATACTTGTTCAGTTTTAAATATTTATATAATCCTAATGTTAATACGTATTATTTTAGCTGGTGATTTAAATTTAGATTCTTCAACAAGGTTTTTACATATTGCACAAAAAACCATGAATTTAACACAAAAATATTGCAAAAAATATTGGGTCTATTCAAAACACGTTAGGGATCAAACAAAAATGCAATCAGTTACTGCAGGTATACTCAAGATAGTATACAGGATAAATATAATTCGACAATAAATTTAGAAACATATTAATGTCTATTTATGATTGACACTGATAGACAATTTGACAAATTATTTAATTGTCATATTTTAAAAGATGTTTAAACTGGATAATGTCATAATAGTATCATTTGTCCAGATTTTTATGAAAGCCATAGTACCTTAACTTGGAATGAATATTTTGGCCACTGTTACTACGTCAACAGTAACACGCTTGACTAAAGAACCAATCGCAGTCTAGCCGGATATGTTGTACAATTAGGACGCACAATTTTCGCGGCCAGCATAAATTTTCTCCGCGTGTGTTTATTAGAATCTTAAAAATGAACAGAATTAGTGTAATTTCGGAAATTGACTTTAATAAACTTCCTCTGGACGGAAAATGTAGAATTTTGACGAGAAAATGATGGAATGCAAGCTAAAAGGTAGGATATCATCATAGTTTTTTTTACAATAATTAACGGTTATGTTTAAGGTAGTTATTATTATAGAAATGCACTTCAAATGGGCGGTGTTACCTACTATTTATTGTAAATTAGTAAAATTTAAATTTTGAAGCCATAAGCATAGAAAAATACGGCATTGAAAAGCAATTTGGAGTTTGCCGTATCTCCGTCAGAGATAATGTTAATATGTTCGGTGTCAATGTTTTCATTAAAAATACTTTTTTAGTTTTGAATATTTGTATAATCCTAATGTTAATACGTATTATTTTAGCTGGTGATTTAAATTTAGATTCTTCAACAGGGTTTTTATATATTGCACAAAAAACCATGAATTTAACGTAAAAAATATTGCAAGAAATATTCGGCCTATTCAAAACACGTTAGGGATCAAACAAAAAATGCAATCAGTTACTACAGGTATACTCAAGATAGTATACAGGATAAATATAATTCGACAATAAATTTAGTAACATATTAATGTATATTTATGTTTGACACTGATAGACAATTTGACAAATTATTTAATTGTCATATTTTAAAAGATGTTTAAACTGGATACTGTCATAATAGTATCATTTGTCCCAGATTTTTATGAAAGCGATAGTACCTTGACTTGGAATGAAATATTTTGGCCACTGTTACTACGTCAACAGTAACACGCTTGACTAAAGAACCAATCGCAGTCTAGCCGGATATGTTGTACAATTAGGACGCACAATTTTCGCGGCCAGCATAAATTTTCTCCGCGTGTGTTTATTATAAACTCAAAAATGAACAGAATTAGTGTAATTTCGAAAATTGACTTTAATAAACTTCCTCTGGACGGAAAATGTAGAATTTTGACGAGAAAATGATGGAATGCAAGCTAAAAGGTAGGATATCATCATAGTTTTTTTTACAATAATTAACGGTTATGTTTAAGGTAGTTATTATTATAGAAATGCACTTCAAATGGGCGGTGTTACCTACTATTTATTGTAAATTAGTAAAATTTAAATTATGAAGCCATAAGCATAGAAAAATACGGCATTGAAAAGCAATTTGGAGTTTGCCGTATCTCCGTCAGAGGTAATGTTAATATGTTCGGTGTCAATGTTTTCATTAAAAATACTTTTTTTGTTTTGAATATTTGTATAATCCTAATGTTAATACGTATTATTTTAGCTGGTGATTTAAATTGATTCTTCAACAGGGTTTTTACATATTGCACAATAGACCATGAATTTAACGTAAAAAATATTGCAAGAAATGTATTCTATTCAAAACATGTTAGGGATCAAACAAAAAGTGCAACCAGTTACTGCAGGTATACTCAAGATAGTATACAGGATAAATATAATTCGATAATAAATTTAGTAACATATTAATGTATAGAAACTACACAAATCATAAATAATACATAATATTAATTCCAAAATACTGCATTATACATTTTTCTTAATGTACATGTTCCATATTTAACAAAGAAATGAATAAGAAATGGATTACTGACAATACCTAGCACACGATTAAAAGATTTCCTGAGTTAAGTCATCTTTATAAAGAAGCTAAATTGTTACAGGGCTCGAAACATTCATATTATCACTCAAAAATTAATTAGATATTCAAATCTACTTGCAACCACTTGTAAATTAGTATCTGAACTAGCAAATAAGTCAAATGTTGTTAATAATTTTGTATCTTTGAAAAAAACGAGAATGTTTATCCGATAATTCCGAGGTTGTTGCTCAACTCTTTAACAATTACTTCATAGATTCACCTAGACAAATTTTCAGTATCATTCCACTCTTATCCAATAACTATGATACATAATATCATTAATGACTAGTTTCTCTTTGTTTTCATATCCTTTTCTAGAGGATGAGTTACTGCATTTACTCATTTGGGTTATTCCATGTCAAGTGATCAAGTCCTCACGCTCGACCATCTCAATTTTTTTTCAAATTTTGTAAGTTTCACAACCGACTAAAGGTAATTCCCCAAATTCTTAGCCCCTGATATGCAGTATAAGACCTGCAAGAGCCAACTATTTTTTCACCAGTTACACAAAAGATGAGCTTTCTACATTAATTTCCGTGGAATTAGAATTTTTTTGTCGCGACAAATTTTCAGCCAAGTTTGAGTACCAAAAGCCAAGAGCACTAATCGACTACTTTTGTTAAAATTTGGAACTTTGGGACGCTGATAACTACTAAGCAAGCACAGCAATTTCCAGGCAAATATCTTTCTTACTTACAAAATGACAGCTAGACAAAAATGGCAAAAAGTGTCGGGGAGCATCCGCGACATTTTAGCAGCCATCACTTAAGAGGCTCTTACAGGTCATGTATTGCATATCAGGAGCTAAGAATTTGGGAAATTACCTTTAGTCAGTTGTGGAACCTACTAACAAAATTTGAAAAAATCACTTGACATGGAATAACCCAAGGGCCATGGAAGGTTCTCGAATGTTCCAGAAAACTCTTCCAGAAAGTTCTTTGGGCCTAAAATTTTTAAATTGAAATTGCTCGAAAACGCGAGCTAACTTTTAAAAATAGTTGGCACCATTGGATTCAGCATACTCGAATTAAGTTTATCCCCCCCGAGTGTCCAGCTTGTTACATTTTGCAACTAGCACAGTGTAATTCGTAAAATTAATGAAAATGACCAACATTCGATGAAACACACGCTCCAAATCGGCCAATTTCCTGGAAGTTGCTGCTGTGACCATATTCATTGTAACGGAATTACATGCACGCCGAATTTTAAGTTTCAAATCGTAGGCGGAGTAGAATTCACTTCTTGCAAGTACCCCCACAAAAAGAAGTCCATTGGGCTCAAGTCTGGCGAGCGAGCTAGCTATTATACATCATTTAAATACTCTACAAATAAGGAAGATATCGCTTGTAACATGGAATCTGGGACACCCGATATACATACCTAATGCAACATTTATAACACTTGCTTCTTATAATAAAAAATTCGAAGAATTTGAACTTTACATTCTTCACTTCACTTCCATATTGAAGAAATTCGGTCGGTACTCACTTGTAATAAAAACTACGTATACAATTTTTATATTTTATTTTCAACATTTATTATTTAATAGAAGTACAGTATAACAAATAGTTGATAGAAATAAAAATTTATTTAGAAGTAATAATTAAATGTATCACCATCAGGTACATTTAGGTATAATTAACTAAAAGCAACAATTGACTATCGAGACGTTGTAAATATTCAACTAGTTTTACTTTTTTCTTTCGCTTTAGGAACAAAGGTGAGCTTTTGCAATATTTCAGTGAAGATTAGGGTACCAATAAATACCAGTGCCGTTCCAAGCCAATGCATGTAAGTGAATGGATTCTTGAAATAAATAATTGAAAATAGTAGAGAGAGAAACTTTCTTAATGTGATTACTAAAGTCACTGTCAATGAACTGCATTCCGTTGTCAATACGTAGACGGAACTGATACAAATATATTGAGTCAAAACATTAGCTATTAAATAAAATAAAAGAATGGGTATCTGGAAATTAAATAATGGAAATGGAATAATTTCACTCCTACTAACTATCCCAATATGTTCAATTATATTGGGAGCGTAAAATATAAATGCCGGTAAAGAAAGCATATGCTGAAAAAGAAATTAAAAAATTGTAGGTAACGAAATTTCATGGTATCTTTAACGTACAGTATAATAAAGAGCCTCGTCTGGATGTTTTCCATGTCTTTTGTATATAGATTCTTGGTAAATCCCCATACGTGCCGAAAGAAACAGAGAAGCACTTAGAAGCGCAATGCCTATTAACCACCAAAACATCTTTGCATCTTCCTTTTCAGTATTTGGTATTTTTGTATCACAATCGGCGCAGTTTAACTAAAATACAATACCGATCTGGTTAATAATAATATGCAATCAGTTTCACTTATTACACCAGGGGTTCCCAAACTTTATCAGTCCGCGGCGCACTTACAGGTTTAGTATTTTCTTCCGGCGCTCTTTTAAAAATATGTGTACAATGACATAAATCAGGTACAGAAATGAAATCAACTCTTAAGATAAATCTCACAATATAAACCATCAAATTAAATTATGAAAATACAAAAAAATATGAAATAAATAGTGAAAACCTTGAACGACAAGTAAGCTAATGTGACGGGTGAGCTTGCTGATTGCCACATATTTTTTCAAACGCGGAATAAGGTTTGACACTCTCATTTCTCGCTACACATATTACAGCTACAGCTGAAAAATCTGGCTTCGCATAAATAGGTTATCGCAAACGGAATGAGGATCCTTACAGTTGGATATTCATTTTTGTCGCAAGCGAGTTCAATTAGACTCTCTTCTTTCTGCGAAGTGAATTCTGATGGAGCTTGAGCATGGAAAGGATCTTGGATCCACGCAAATTTCACGACATTATTTTCCTCAAAGTATTTTGCAAACCAATCAGTGAGCTTTGAGATGTGTTCCTTGAAAAGGGACAGCAAGTCTTGTGAAACAACGACGACTACAAGCCACGTATTTGTACAATTCAGGGAAACAATGTTGACCTCCGTCCTTATTGATTTTTCTTATCCACAACTGCAGCTTTTTCCTAAACGCCGCAACCTTCTTCCAAAGTTTCAAAATGTGCATGTTATTGCCTTGCAGAGACAGATTGAATGCATTTAGCTTGTCAAATATATCGCACAAATACGCTAGCTTCAGCAAAAAGTTGGGTTCGCCGCACAAAGCAACACACTGAAACAATGCGGGCGTCTTAAAACCGTTTACTTTTCTTCTCAGATACTCTTCGCTTGTTATTTAGGGGGGTGAACTGGTACGCCGAAGTGGTGCCGTATTTATACTAGCCGCCCCACCTACTTAGAATTTTCGCGAAACTTCGAGAATGTCCGATAGTATGCTATATAAGTCTACTAGAAAGTTCCATACTTTTCTGGAATATTCTATGTGCTTCGAGAATGTTCCACATGTTTCTAGAAATTTTTACAAGCTACTGTTTACTCAATACGGCGCACACTTAGGGAACCCCTGCATTATACTATAGGATTACGATTTACCATTAATCATTTCTAATATATTTGATTAAAACCTAATGGCTGATTGAATGGTATTGGAAGAAAAACAAACAAAAAGAAGTTTAATCACTAGAGTTTGTTAAAAAGGTGGTACCGGATGGCAGTAGCGTAGCAGTAGCGTAGCGGTAGCGGTGTGGGTAGGGGTAATTTTCAACTCGTAGTCGATCTCGACAGTACCGTGAGAGAGTTCAAAGCGACAGTACGTTGCACGCTGCACGCCAAATAAGTACGCGGAGATTGGACGCCCAAAGGGTGTAACGTTCCCTTCGAATGTGAATAAATATCTCAGGAATTTCCCTGGATTGGAATATAAATCTGCCTATGTGTGGATAAAACAACTGATGCTCAGAAACACAGCGTCATTCATGTTGTAGCGCGTCCTTTAAAACGTGATGGTCCACCAGCTTCATTGTTATCAAGATAATAAAAGATTCGTTGAGAGAATTTTGTATCACAGGAACCCAAGTCACAATGTTCGTTACTGACGGAACCGCAACAATGCTGAGAGTTGGTAGGATGTTGAACATATGCTTTCTGACTCTTCTTCGCATAACATGCCTCATACACGCATGTCACCTCGTAGCAGAAACCATTCGAAAGAAGTATTCGATGGTGGATGAGTTAATAGCATCTACCAAAAAAGCGTTCATCGGTGTATTCAAACAATTGTGTCCGAAATTACCACCACCACCTCAGCCTGTAGTAACGCGATGGGGAATGTGGCTCTAGGCAGTATCTTACTATCACAAATATTTTTCACAAGTGAAAAATGTCGTCTTGAAACTTGATTCAAATGATTCTGCAGCAGTTCGAGGTAGTCAGCAACTTTTCTCCAATTCGGACGTTCAACAACAAATAGATAAAATTTCCATAAACTATTCTGCAGTTGCACAAGCTATTGAGTAATTAGAAAACAGTCCCTTATCTGCACGAGACGGATTAAATTGCATAAACAATTTACAAGCCGCTCTAGAAAACTTGACGAACATTATAGGAGTCGATGTTGCTCAAAAATTTGGTGCAATTTTAACGAAAAATCCCGATTTACAAAAGGTTCGGTCTATAACTGAAAATCAAGAGTGCCCAGATGAGGAAAAGGAATATCTGACATTTGCAAATCTTACTTCACTGGATGTCGAACAATCATTTTCGAAGTATACGACAACGTATTCACAACATCGTCGACGGCTAAATGAATCGACAATGGAAGCGTTGCTGATGTTGCGATTGTACGCAGCTTACCAGGGCGGTTAATATTGTATATTACGTACCTACTTTTATGCGGTGCGCCACTGCCGGTACCACCTTTTTAACAAACTCTATTAATCACTAATAGAATCAAATAAAATAGAATAGATCTATTTTACTACAGACAAATCATAACTTGTTTCCTGTCTCTCGGGAAAAAAATCGAATTTATTATTAACCAAATCCAGAAATACAACTTACCTGTTTGCCGGTACTAGATATTATTGTACAAATTGCTATTCCAACGCTTATCATTACGACAGATAAAAACTTTGAGAACGCATATCTTTTCTTTAGTATTATAATGCCCATGATCATGTTTGCTATTAATGATCCCTAGAAATAAACGTTTAAATTTAATGAAAAAAGTTATTTTTATGTAGAGCCCCAAATAAACAGGTACGGCATGCAGTTATTTTGATAACAATTGTACTAAAAGTACTATAATAGCCTTTACAAACTTTTAATTGCACGACAGTTGGATATTACTCCTAGATTTCCTTTTACGAATCAAATTACATTCATCAACTACTCTGTCATAGCTCTGCAAACTAGCCTAATATCACGTAAAAATGAAATCATTTTATTGAATAAAGTACCAACCAAGAAAACTGTTTATCAAATTAAAATATAAAAAGTGTAGAGAAGGAAATCCGTCTTCCTCTGATACTTAAAAAAAACTAACGATAATACATTCCTATTTACAAATTAACGAATATTTCCAAGGTAGTGGTTTTAAAATGCACACGATAGTCAGTGCGGAGATTTACTCTTGTACACAACATTTAACGGGTTCTACCATGTACAGGATGTATCATCGTTTACAACCCTGTAAGATGAATCTATTCTATACAGAGTGTCACAGGATGAACTTACGTTAGCTGTGTATATCACAAAGTAAACAAGTTCCAAATTTGTAAATTTGCAGGCTCAATTTAGTCGAAGAGGTTAACTTTTAGAAAATATCGCCACGTTTATTCAACTTCCGGTTTCACCGGAAGTAACGTACGTAATTTTCTTAAATGGATTGCCCTAATTTTTATAAAACATTCGAATTCAGTAATTAATTTGACGTACAATCGTTGTATTTCGATATGTATTTTGATAATTGAGAATAATATTGGGGTTAGCACATATCCTTGTTTCAATCCAATATTTGAAATTCTTTAGAATCATCGTTGTTAATTCTTACTCCCATCTATTTCATGTTCTTCTGATTCCTTAAATTTTTTACTTAATATCTCTTGGTATTTCTCTCGATACTTTATTTCTTTAAGTTTATGACTATATTTTATAGTTCATTTTCTAATTTCTTTTTTCCTTTTCCTCTGTCTTCCACTTAATCATATCCATTTTAACCAAATAATGCCCACTTCCTATTTCCCCTTCTATTGTGACCTTTACATTTTTCTACCATTTTCCACTTTCCTTTTTGATCAGAAAATAATCAATTATCGACCTCTCATTTCTATTAGGCTCCATTCTTGTATGTATGTCCCTATGTTTAAATTTTGTATTACTAATCACCAGTTCATTTTCAATGCGTAAGTTCTATAATTCTTTCTCTATTATTGTTTTTCGATTCTTCTCCCTTCTTTCCCATGTACTCCTCTATATCTGTATTTTGTTTTCCTACTCTTCCATTTAGGTTTCCGATTATTATCACATTTTCCTCTCCTTCATCGATTACTTTTTGTAGTTCTTCATAGAAATCATCTTTCCGTTTTAAAGCTAACTTGATTTAGTAAAGTCATCGTAGAACTTTGTCGCTTATTTTCTCGGTATGCAAAGGTGTTAATTAATGATTAATGATTGTCACGAGTTAGTGAGCCATTTTTGTACAAATCTTGCTTAAATACTTATCGGTCAAATATATTATGGACTACATATCGTACAATTTGACGATAATATTATAGTTTTCTCATCATCTTCAATGCGAAAGGTACCTTTTATTTGGGGCATGCTTTATTGATATAATTATGACTATCTATCTAGACAAATAACAGGCAAAGATAATAAGTTTAGTAAAGGTAGTAATATCACAAACATAAACTTACAAAGACAATTATTATATATCAATATGCAATACAAAATCATGAACTTGAAACATAAGCTGAACAACGCCACTACATACATTAATTTAATAGCAAACCAACATCACTTTGTTGCTGTGAAAGTTTTATTATAGTAAAAACATTCAATAACTTGTATAGTTTTAAGTTCAATAATTTTAGATTAATAAAATATAGATATGATCAATAAGTAATCGTCTAATCATAGTTGAACCACTTTATTTGTTCAATATTAATTATTTTTTTTTAATTCTTAGTTATTCACATTGCTGGCGCAAAAGGTAAATGACACATTTGTTGTTACTCAATAGTAATGTCGAAATATAATAGAGCAATATAGTAATTCCATGAAATGTTATTTGCCTAGGTAAAACTTTCACAATCTTAAACATTCCATAGCAACCATATCTCCTGTTTAACGCCGAATTTTCAAAGAATTCATTATTACGCCATTCAAATTGCTCTTCTTATTTAAACCATTTCTGAATCTCTAACGAAGTTTTGCAGGGTACTTTTATCTGAATACTGTACGTCGGACGTAATCAATTTGATGACTCCGTAGGGAAGCGACGACAATCTGCCCAATTGAGTAATTACACAGAATTGACCGCATATTGACTATAATAAGACCAACCAAGATAATGCATCGTCTTATCCTTCACAAATATATGTTTGTGTCCTGTTATTTAAACCAAACATTTTCTTTGAATGGACAGATTGTATTTTTCAAAATTATCCAATTATTCAAAATCTATCCAATTTTGAAGAGAGGCATAGTGAAAATTGCTACTACAACTAAAATATAAATAAAAATTTTCATTTTGTATATCCATCTATTAATTAATTAATTATAACTATCCTCATTTATTAATTAAATAAAATCATAAGATCCTTTTTCCTTAAAAAGTTTCCTTGTTGTATATTGGCAAAATTTCTCTTATATATTTCTATTCGTAAATGGACTTTGTGAACTTTCGTGTAAGCATGTAAACTTAAACTTAATTTGCGATTTACTGTATATGAATTATATTGTTGTATTTTGAAAAATAAGACTTCCTTTCAATAAGCAGGCGAGTAATCGATGAACCAATAGTGGTTACTTTAATGACACACACATTTCCAAAATGTACTTACGTCTCATTTAATAAATAGTGCGTGTTCTAATGGATTTATTTGAAAATTTTTCTCTGCTGTCAGCCAAAATAACTATCTTTATAACAAAATCAAAACGATCAAGAAGATAATGGGTTAAAAAAGGTAATTTATCATTAGTTGCATCAGAATTTGCAACAGATCCAAAACTGTTTAAGAAATACCTTCAGATGGACGAAGATTCTTTTAATAAACTATTGAAAGCAGTCAAAGATACGATTTCAAAAGAGGATATATTTCTTCGAATTGCTGTAACTACGAAAGAAAAGTTAATAATTACTTTATAAATAAAATGAAATAATTAAAAAATACTCTTAAGGAATAGGTAACTCTCGAACACCGGACGCAACTAGACACAACTAATGACCAAGCCTCGGTAAAACGTACGGGAGGACCACACGCACCTGGCAAGTACGTTATGAAATAAGGGTTGAATTGACTTTTACTAGAAGTTTTCAACTGTAAAGCTAGTTCTTCTTGATGTCAGTATTTCTTTAAATGCAGGAAATATTCTTCCAACATCACAACCAGTTAGTGGAACAAATTTTAAATATGGTATACATATACGGTATTTTATAAGTACATCGGTATTAGATTTGCATTAATAGGCAGTTCATTTAGTATATACGTAAATCTGCGTGTCTGTTGAACACTGACATAATTTTCTGATTGAACTACAATCCAAATTCTCTGGGAATAACTTTTAATTGTTTTTTTTTTTTTGTATCATTTAAGATATTTGGAGTTTCCACTAATGTTATGTTGCTTTTCTTAAAATATTTTATTGTTATTGTTTGTAAAATGGCCACTAACAACGGCAACCTGAGCTTTGTTCACTCGGCCTACACGAACTACAGCGAGTAACCCGTGTAAAAATATGTGTTCGTTGAGCCTGCGTGCATACCCGTACAGCTGCACTGGTGCACTTAGAGCCAACACTTTTTACACGCAGTCTAAAGTAGGAGTAAGAAATATATACAACGAAATAAGTTGCGCTGAATACTGTGATGAAAAATGACGGGAAATTATTCATTCGCATCTGCTTGGTGTCAGCTGCACGACCATACACTTACTTGCGATGTCTGCTGTAGTGGACGTCATTTTACACTACACCAAGTAAAAAGTGCAACCTCCGCGAACAAACCTCTGGTTAGAACTATTCCCATCGCCAAAACAGTACGGTACTTATAACAGCGGTTACCATTGAGCAAGAGATTACTTGCCAAAAATTGCTTAATAATAAAGTGTATGTGATTAGACCTATGTTCTAAAGACAATGGACGGTTAGTAGTTTACAATTGTACTTATTCTAAAAAAGCAATTAAATTGCAAGAATATACACTACCGCTCACAAGTATTTGGGCATTCTTGAATTTTAGATTTTTGTATACAAAGAATGTATTTAGGAAATACATTCCAGCGTATTTCTTGAAATTCCAGGAAAAATGTAACAGTTGGTAATTTTACTATGAATCATGAAACTATAATAGAGCCCTTTGAAGTAATATTTTTGAATTACGGTCAGTTATCGTTCCTTGGCAGTAGCGACAACATCTCTTAACGAATAGTGTTTATAGGTTTGCTCGTTTGTCTTGCTCGCGTTAGTTCTAGAGTGTGATAGGATTATGATCACGTGATCGTTTTGATTCCTCAGAACTACTCTAAATGGGTACAAACGAACAATACAAATTGGTATTTATATAGTATACATAACCTAAAAGATTGAGAATGGTGGCAATGGGCAATCACGTTAGCATTAGAAACTCCTTATTATTTATTAATTGTTGTATTTCACTTTCAATGATTACAACGGATGTCATTTTGTATGAATATGAAGTAAAGTTGGGTTAGGCAAATAATGGAATGACAGCTGTACTGAACTGCACAATCCTACTCCACCTCCTGAGGAAGTGTAAGTTTGTGCAGTTCAAAACTGTCGGAAGCTACCCAACATATACAAACGAACATCGGATTGCCATTTTTTTTTTACAAACGAACGGACAATTTAGAAATTCGAGCTACTCCGTATTGCATTAATTGACAAACGAACAAACCTTATAATTTCGTTTAAGATTTTAAAATCTGCCGAAAAGGAAAGAAATTAATGTTGAAACGCGCGCTCTGATAGTAGCATAAGCAGTTAAATCCATCTACTGTTGATTATAACATCAAAAAATACAGTGAAAGTGGCAGTTTTCTAAATAAAGTACAATGTGGTAGACCAAGAGCGACAACATCAGCTCAAGATATTGCAATCGTGGTGTCCAGCGGTCGAAATAGAAGAAAAACAGCTCAAGAAATCGCCGCAGAAATCAATACCGTTCTTCCAAAGTCGATTAGCGTGTCCACGGATAAACGCCGAAAGCCGATCTTCACGGACGAATTGCGATGCTAAGGCCAAATTGGTTACAATGGGCACGTGAACGTCAAAATTGGACGATAGAAGATTGGAGCAATGCATTATGGACCGACGAATCCAAATTCCAGGTTTTCTGTAGGTGAACGTGCACTAGAGCAATGCACAATTTCTACCGTCAAACACGGCGGTGGTTCGATGATTTGGGGTTGTTTTGCTATCCTCTGGCGTAAGAATTTTGGGTGAGAATTTTGTATTCCAACAAGACAATGACCCAAAACACATTTCAAAATTATGCAAGCAATATTTAGAATACTTAGAAAAGGAAGGGACACTAACAATCATGAAATGGCCACCCCAAATCTTGGACTTGAATCCCATCGAGTTATTATGGGCAGAACTCGATCGGGAAATAAGAAAAGCTGCATGGGCTTGAATAACTCCGGAAACATTGCTAAAATTAATTGCAAGAATTGCCATCTTACGCGATGCAATCGTTAAAAGTAAAGATCACATAGACGAATGTAAAATTTAGGCCAAATAAATAATTTTAAGTGTTAAAGTTATAGTATTTGTGTATTAATACCAGATACATATTTTAATATTTCCATTAAAATATTTAATGATTTACCCTGAAATTTGAGGTGCCCAAATACTTATGAGCGGTAGTGTATTTAGCAAGAACAATTTTCAATACTACAGCTTACTAGTGAATTTCTTAGTATACCTACTTGTAAAATATTTCCCAAATATTTTATATATTCCCACTGGGATCTATGTAGACATTCGTGATTAAAAATTATCATACTATAAAATCCAAAGTTACAATGTTTCAAGCACCGGATCCAGCAGTTGCCAAACCGATCAAAGCTAAAGTATTTATAGCATAAATATTAGCCACCGGTTATTTTTAACATTCAGAGCATTAAAAATTACGAAGAAAAGAACTTAAATTGCAAAATAAAACATACAAAACTTACTGATCTAAATATCATATGTAGTGGAACTGGTATATGGAAGTCGAATACCCAGTTATTCAAAACACTGGTAATAAAAAACAACGTAACAAGTGTAAAATAATCACTAAGAGGTATCACCCTCGAGACTTGTCCAAATTTTGAAGTAAATATAAAGCCGTGGATTGCAATAAATACAAATTGACTAAATGTTATTAAATTACCGGTACCTGGTTCATTCCTACAAAATTATCAAATTGGAATTTATTTTTACATGTAAAATATTTACTTACCTTACTAAATATTCTAAGAAAACATTATTTAAGCCACATCCTACGTATACTAATACAATTGCTGTTATAGCTTTTGAATTCATTTTTTTTTCTATTCTAGACGTCGATTTACATTTACACCATGTCATATACAAATACAAACATTTAGGTTATACATACAGCCTGACGGAACACTACTAAAGGTATAATTTAGCTACTATGACTATTATTTTTTAACGCACATTCATTACGATGTGGTATTTGCATTTATGTAACGTTAAACAATGACGAGGTACATTTTCTGATTTATCATTACATTCCTAATTGATGTCTCAGATAACTTTTGCCTATAAAAAAGCAAAATGAGGTTAACAACTAGCAGTAACATTGGTAACCGACACTGTATGCAAATGAAAGTGCACCATACAAAATGTTATAATATGGAGCATTTTTTACCAGTTACTATGAATGAAAGGCTTTATTTCCATGAATACAAATTAAATAAAATCATTTTTTAAACTCAATTGTATCATCAAAAAGAAATTGTAATTTTTGTAAATAACACATTTTTGATAGACAACATAAAATTCCTAATTAATAATAATATACAAACAATAATACGAGAAACCAAAATGTCAATTTCTTATTAAAAAAAAAGTATGGAGATATTTCATTCTTAACAATGTTATAAATAAAAAGCATAAATTTAATACATATATTCGAAAAAAAACCTCTTCCTTTCTTTATACGAAAAATGAACACCTGCGTCTAGTATTTCTTGGAAATTGAGTTAGGCGTGTTCCTAGAAATCCTTCGGATACGCTCGTGCAAGGCCGTTGTTTACTATAGCGCCGATTGGCGCTTAGTCCATTCATTTCCTCCGTTCGTCCATCTCCGTAAGTTATCGTTTGGACTCGGATATGCAAGGTCATCTGACAGGCATGGCGCCTTGCATTTCCAGGAATTCCAACTTGTTTTCTTTGAAATTTAATTGGGCGTTTTTACTACGTGTTTTATCGTTTTTTTTTACGGTTTTTGTTTGTTTCTTTGATGCTTATTAATAAAGCTGGCCACGAGCGGTACCGCGCAGTAGCGTAGAGTCGACCAGGCCTCGCGTTCCACTAGAGTTATTCTGCTAACAGAGATGTTTGCTGCCGCAAATAATTTCGCTCATCTTTTAAATAAAAATTAAATAACACGTGCTTAAACACTTACCATTTTAAGGGTCCTCCGTGAAATCACAAAGTGAATAATGTCTGTTAAATATCTGCAACATTAGATATGTTTCAACTGTTGTTTCGGCAAAACTAGTACGGCATGAGGAAAAAATGCGTTTATATGCAGAGAACGAACGTTCTACATCTAGTGACGTAATATTTGCGTAACTAAAATAATCTTTCAAATAACTTAACGATTCTGTTGACGCACCTTCACAATGTGTCTTAATGTGCCAAATCAGAGTTTTTCTCAAAAACACTTTCAAATTTTTCTAGAACAGAAACATTTTTTGCGTCTTCAATCGCGCATAGCTGTGCGTGAACATGTTGCACTATTTGTAGAGATTCTTCTAACGGCACCGCGGGATTTTGTAGTTTTTCTATTGCATCTGCTAGCCCGAAGTAATTGTCGTGAATGATTTTTAAATCCATTTTAACCTGACTATCTTGAAATTTCGACTGGCTTTTCTGGATAGCGGCAGCTTCCTTTGTATCGAATTGTAAAACCACGTTCTTAATATTGTCAAAATATTTATGATAATAAAACGCGACCTGCAACCATGTTCCCCAACGAGTTAGAATAGGTTCTGGTGGTTCTGGTATACGGGGGCACACTCTGTGAAATTCGCGAATACGTTTCGGTGATTTGACTAATACTGCTTTGGTATGCGCTATTAAAGCGTCTACCTCAGGATAACATTTTCTGATACTATCCGCCACAAGATTGAGAGCTTGAATTTTACACGTAATGTGTAACAAATTAGCAGAATGCTTTTTAAGAAGACCGGCCTACAGAAAGCATGTTTGCAGCACCATCACTCACTAACATCAAGAATTGGTTTGTTGAAAGTTCAAACTTGTCTAGTGTATTTAACACTAACTTTGAAATTACTTCGGCAGTACACTATTGTATCCGTTTGGAGACTAATAGAAATGAAGGTGCCGATTGATGAGGTTCCAATTTGCGTGCCATTACATTAAGAACAGAATGTTTCTTCCAATCTGTTGTTTCGTCGACACATAACCACAATTTTTGGTAATTTGCTAATTTGCACTCCGAATAGTTATTCCAAAAGCAGATAAATGGTTTCTTGTCTAGTAAATTAAACGGTATATTACATGCGATAAACGTAACGCATAAATTCAATATAAATTTTTCATTGTCTCGTGCGCAATTTCTTTTTGAGACATGCTTTTCACTATTTACGTGTCGTAGACAATGTTGTCTGGACCAACACATTAACGGGATTTTACAGATTACACATTTAATTTTAGCACCTTCATATATTAAGTCTGGAATTTCTGCAATAAATTTTCGAAGTTTGTCCGACCGCGGTCGTTTTGCTGACGAAATCATAATTTTTCTAGGACAGATAAACAATTGCGCAAATGACCGGCAGCGAAAATGTCCGTACTGCTCCGCAGACGAAGTAATACTACCGTTCCTCTCGGTCCGAACTGATTCTACGCCGATGCGCGGTACCGTTCGTGGCCAGCGTTACTTATTAATCTTATTATTGTAAATAATTTAAATACACTTTTTACGTATTTTGTAAATAGTTAAGTAACAGTGGCGGCTCGTCAGGATAGGCAATGCCAGGCTATATGGTGTAATGATAGTGATTTATTTGAAAATACAAAGGGATTTGTTGGTGAAGATCATTTTAGTATGAATATATTTATTCAGGCTTATTGCAATATGTATTTTTATTTCGAATACGAGGCTATGGACATATTTGACGCTATTACGTTTAGGTTTAGTTAGTTTAATTAATATAACGCATGAGGTAGATGTGTAATTAATTAATGTTATTGGTGCTTTACGACCAGATATACCAACAAAACAATATCTAATAGTAAATAGTAAGTAAGGTTCTTGAACGAGTAAATACGAGGGTAAATTGAAAAATTTCTGGAATAACAGTGAAAACAAAATAAAATGGATTCAAGTTATATTTTATTTTTTAATATAATTCCCTCGAAGCTCAACACACTTGATCCAACGTTTCTCTCTATCAATTCTTTATCTGACCAAAATCTCTTTTCACCCAGAAATATTTTGAGTTTCGGGAACAGGTAGAAATCAGGCGAATGCGGTGGATGCGGAAGAATTTCGAACTTCAATTCTGTCAATTTTTGCTGAGCGATTGCACTTGAATGAGTGGGCGCATTATCGTGGTGGAACAACACTATTTTCTTGGACATTCCTGGACGTTTTTCCTGAATTGCTGCTTTCAGTTTGTCCAAAAGTGTTGTGTAATATTAGCCAGTAACAGTTTTTCTTTTTTCGAGATAATCAATTAGCAAAATTTCTTTTGCGTCCCAAAAAAACCGATGCCTTCTTCGGAACCGATTCATCGCGTTCAATCCACTGTTTTGATTGCATTTTTATTTCTGGTATGTAGTGATGAATCCAGGTCACGAATCGTCTTTTAAAATACGTTGAATTCCTCGTAAACACTACCAAACAATCGGCTAAGGTTTGAGCTCGAATGCGTTTTTGTCCCGAATTGAGCAAATGCGGCACCTATCTTGCAGAAAGCTTTTTTAAACCCAATTCATTATGTAAAATATGAACTACCCACGGCTAACGTTGTAAATAAAAAGCATAAATTTAATACATATATACAAAAAAAGTCTCTTAATTTTTTTTATATTCGAATTTAATTCATTTCTTTATACGAAAAATGAACACCTGCATCTAGTATTTCTTGGAAATTCAACTAGGCGTATTCGCAGAAGTCCTTCGGATACGCTCGTGCAAGGCCGTTCTTTACTATAGCGCCGATTGGCCCGTACCTCATTCATATCTTCCGTTCGTTCATCTCCGTGAGTTATCGTTTGAACTCGAATATGCAAGGTCGTCTAACAGACATGGCGCCTTGCATTTCCAGGAATTCCAGCTTGTTTTCTTTGAAATTTAGTTGGGCGTTTCTGCTACGTGTTTTATCGCATTTTTTTACGGTTTTTATTTGTTTCTTGGTGCTTATTATTGTAAATAATTAGAACACGATAAATTTATACTATGTAGGTATTTTGTAAATAGTTAAGTAACAGTGGCGACTCGTCAGGGTAGGCAGTGCCAGCCTATATGGTGTACTGATAGTGCAAATTGCGAATATTACTGAATTAAAATCATATTCTACCCTGATATTTTCACTGTCATATTTGAATGTGTAAACGCTGCAATTTTTAGTCCTTTTTACAGCAATAAATGTTGCATATAATGAAAATAACATACAATATTTGAATGCTTTAAATGTGAAGCAATTTCAATTGTAGAGAGTGTATTTAGAAGCTTGTGAATTAAATATGTGCATTACAGAGCCATCTAACCGCTGCGATGTGCACTTATTGAATAGCATAAGTTTCTAATATTAGAATTAGGAACACATTAACTTTGAACAAATGTTTTAATAATTTACTGGTTTCCATAGTTAAATTTTCAAAATTCACTTTAAAAAGTTATATTGCAGTTCCAGATTCACTTTACTACTTTGTTTTTTTTATTTAAAAAACAAAGTAGATATCAATACAATACATTTTTCATTTAGCTATTAATTTATTTTTATCGATGTACAGTTATGCAAGGTATCTGCTGAACAAAGTTTTGCTTTCAACAAACTTGTTTTGTATTATATTTTTAGCTTCTAGTGACGTTTAATTTTCCTTGCTGAAAATATAATATGTAAAAGACATAGGTATGTATTACACATAACAAAATCTTATGTATTTTTTTAAACAGAAAATGAATGTAGCATTTGCGGAAACTTAAAATTCGTTTATAACTCATTTTGGAAATCATTTTAATGAAAAGGTAGACATTTTAGCTAAGAGGGCATGTGGGGAGCATATTTTCGAAGAGTGCTTTATCCCACACACGGATGTTTTTGCAAATTTGAAGCATAGAGATCGGCATACATTATATACCAACTCTTTCCCAAAATTGATGGACAGCGATGATATAATAACATCTATGTTGAAAAGAAAATGCTAGACTAAATTCTAAGGATTTCATTTAATCATAGGAGGTTTCCGGCTCATCTACACAAAATTAATTTTTGGATATATGTATTGTAGACTTCTTGCAAGAAATAGGTCTTAAGTTGTAGTAGCTGTTGATCCATTGTTGTTATATTCCTGGTATATATCATCCCTATTATCCGTGGATAGTATTGTATGTCAACTAAGTCGTCACTAGGGATTGCAAATTTACCGACTTTTTTTGAATACTGCATATTCAAAGATGTTGGAATGTTTATATACCCATTTGCGATTAACAGCATTCGTAAATCTCGTGATGTACAAAATTTAGTGAATGGAATTCCGTCTTGTGCCGGAATTCACGCTAGTACGACACGAAAAGTTTTGTCATTTGTTTTCTTGAAATATGAAGTAATTGATACTATCGTTAATTTTTTCTTTTTTTCTTTTCAATAAATTAATGTTGTGCCGACTTCTGAGATGGCTGAGTAAACCGCTGGTACTTCCACCAGGTGCTTTAATTTTCTTTAAACACCGTTTACATACAGCCACATCTTACTTGTGTACGGTTAAAATAGTACACTTTTTTTAGTTTTCTTAAATTTACATTTACATTACAATCTATTATAGTCTTTTATTATTATTTTTATTATGTTCTGTGTAATTATTAGAGTAACCTAAACTTGCGGACTCGCATAGGCGTCGGTATTACGGGTTAATATAAGAATACGAAAAATTCATAAATAAACTAAACCGGTAGAGAAGCAGGCATGTAGTGTCGACCTTGAATATAAATCATGTTAAACCGCGCTGAGAGAGATTTCGTTTTAGTACCGGTTGAGCTGTTGCAGAGATTAGTCGAACGGTCAAGGTTATGTACTTACGTGTCGCTTTTGAAAATATAGCTGGTGTTTTTTGTGTGTTGTAGTATTATACCAAGTACATAATTAGTGTATCGTTTCATATAGAACTAATATTTACATACCTAAGAAAACAATGCCTCGTAATAGATTTGCTACTAATGTACATAAGTATGTGTCACTTTTTCCTCATTTAAAATATGACGGTAGTGCAGTTTTTTGCTTAATATGCAATGTTCGTTTGGCTGCATTGGACAGAACTGATTGCCAGAGGCATGTCAATGGTATTAAGCATATAAGAAATGCAAGAGCTGAAATACCTTATACACTATTCCTCATACATTTATTAATTATGTTTACCTCTTGTAATCTTCCGTTGGCGTTGGTGAGAAAAGCAGCTTTTAAAACGTTTTGGCGACAATACGTTCCAAAGTACCCATTACCCTCACAAACACAATTACAGAATCATTTGCCGCGAATGAAAGAGATGCTAGAAAATGTGTGTAAACGTGATTTGTGTTCCAAAAAAATATGGATTACCGTGGATGAGACGACCGATATAAAGAAAAACAGTATTGTGAATCTAATAGCTCGCGTTTTATCTAGCGAGAACACAGCATCTCGATATTTGTTAGCTTGCAAACGTGTTCAACAATGTACCGCGGAAAATATTCAAAAAGTGATAATGAACGCTTTGAAAAAATTTAAAATTGCCCAAGATCAAATTGTGATAATTGTGACAGATAGTGCAGCAACGATGTTAAGTGTTGGACGATCCTTAAAACATATATTTCCTAACTTAATACATATAACCTGCGTGCTGCATGCTTTGCATTTAGTTGGTGAAGTTGTTCGACAACATTACGGAAACATTGATCGGATGATTGGAAGTACTAAAGCAGTGTTTCGTAAATCTCCTAAACGTTTAAAAGAATTTCGTAAATTTTGTCCAGGTATTCCAGAACCTCCTGAACCAATTTTAACGCGATGGGATACTTGGCTAACAGCAGCTTCTTACTATTTGATCCATTTTCAACAAATTCAATCAGTTATAATGCGATTTAATCGGAATGAATCCAAAGCAATTAGAGAAAGTCAAAGAGAATTTCAAATTCCTCAACTTTTAGAAGATTTAACAACAATATGTACCAATTATACAGTATTACTAGATGCCATCAGAAAACTACAATGTACTGAATTGTCATTGCAGGAATCATTAGACATAGTGGAGAGTGTAAAAAATAAATTACACACATTAAATGATACGCCAGGATTATGCGCTAGTCAAAAGTTGGCAGATGTTTTAAGGAAAAATCCCGATTTTAATACTCTAGAGGTCGTTTATAATAAGTGTAAGAATAGTGAACTTTTAAGTGATTTTGAAAAACAGTTTCTACATGCAAATGTATCTTCCTTAGATGTGGAGAGATCGATTTCTATGTATAAGAATATTTTTTCTTGTCGACGCACAAGGTTTAAAGAAGTAACTGTGGAAACATATGCAATAATGCAAGTTTACAGTAGTTCACATCCTGATGCTTCTAATTTGTTGAATAATTAGCAAGTAAGTTTATTTATGAATTTTTCGTATTCTTATATTAACCCGTAATGCCGACGCCTATGCGCGTCCGCAAGTTTTGGTTACTCTAGTAATTATTCTTACAAATTGTAGTTTTTTTAATCAATGATATTCTCACCTTCGGTTTTTTACTATAACCACTCGCACCGTTCGCTGCACCCATTAGAATAAATTCAGAACTGAGAAGGCTTCAATCATTTTCCTCTGATGTTGTTAGGTTTTCAAGTATTTTATTATAACTAATTAATCATATTGTTGTGGCTGATGGCTTAGATGCCAAGGTTAGAGACACAGAAAGATTACTAGGTTTTTGACTAAATTGCCTTTTTTTAGAGCATTACTAAACAAGTGTTTTAAAAATACTACATCAACTCTCTTATTGCGAATTACATTGCCTTTCGATGGATGTAGGTTTTCAAAAGAAGAAACTCCATTGTGAATGATTTGAGTTGAACTGGTCATCTACCTCACAGGTAAAAAAATATCAAGGCATAGTAAAATAGGTCGATGATTAATAGTAAATAACTGCGGTTTCATAATAGAAACAATCTATGCCGATTAGTAATTATCAAAGTTGAATGGAAATAACCTGAGAGATAAAAAATAGCTGCAGAATAATACATATACTATTGAAACTCAGAAGCAAAGTTATTTTTGATGTATTCTGCAATGTAGCAGAAACCGAAACGAACGTGGTATTTTATTGTATCGTGTTAGACGGCTTTCAACTAAATATAAATTTGACTTTGGAAATGTAAAAAATACCGGAAGCCCTATTTTTATTTAGACTTCGTTAATTCAATTTATCTGTTGTATTAGAAGACGAAATGACGTTGACTTTGTTGTTTTGTTAGTTTTAGTAATTAAAGTGCAACACAATGGCGCGTTGCCCTCGTTTCTTCTCAATATGGTACACAATGTAAATAAACACTGGCCCCCCTCGCCCTTCTAGTCACGTCACTGTCGTCTATCTCCCATTCTGAGTTTGTTGATTGTAAAATCTAAAGCCGCGTAGTTATTTTGAACCGAATTCCGCCGCAAGTTGGAATCTAGTCGAAAGTAGATCTGTTCGGCAAGTATCGACTAGAGGTCGGCCGGAGAGAGGGATCGGAAAGGGGCACGAAGGCGGTTTCCGAGAGGATGCGTACTTATCGAGCACAGTATTTGAACCGAAGCGTGCTCGCAAGTGTGTATTTACCTTAACGTAACCTTGATTATAATATTCCTACGCCAGCAGTAAATGAATGTTTAAGCAAATAAGTGACCGAGCGTGTGATAAATGGAATAGAGAAATATTAAAGTTGTAAAGTATTTCGCGTGTCGCACGGGTTTTAAGCGAGCACAATACGATTTGTTCTAGAAAGTGTGTAATATTGTGTATTGTTTACATGTTACTACTTATCGTTCGCGCATGTTTTGTAAACGCATAACACCCAAACAGTGGTCGTTGGAGAAGTTCGCGAACCAAACAGTACCGAGTATATACCTAATCATCAGTCACGTTTATAACGTCGAAGTGTAAACGTAGACGATTACGACTTATTTGTTTACAAATACAAGAGTAGTAGTAGCTGTTGTTGTTGTTGCCGTGCATCGTTCTAACGGTTAAATGATAACTATGCCTTCAGCGAATATGAGAACGACGAATTCCGGATCGAAATCGAACCTACCTATTAAGGGACCGGAATTTAATATCAGCGCTAAGGACATGGAAGGGCTAGTCCTTGAAATAAAAGAAAATCTACGTGTCTCGACGACAATGAAAGCCATTCCTTGCAGTCATCTGTCAAGAAAATCGTCACGTGCATCGCCCTACCGTATACCTGGCAAATTTTGCACCTGCGATAATACGTGCGAGCAATCGAGTTGCGCCAAAAAGATGAAACGTAAACCTATCCAAGATGTGACACAGGAGGATCCGTACGAATTATTGCAAAAGTTATTACGGGATGGCAGTTTGGTAAACGAGGCCGTAAGACGTGTGCAACTCGGTTTAACGTCGAAACAACGTTATTTTTACGAGTCAGATGACGATACTAGCCCGATGCTTCGCCTATGTTCTCAAGAGAATTGAACTACGTATTAATTCTAATTTAATTTATTATTTTTTATATATATAACATTCGATGTTCCTTTTTTTGATTCAAGTGTGTGTCTGTGTTGTTTGGTTGATCATGTTCTGGGATGGAAAGGTATAATATGTCGAATTCTGGAAGAGATGCGATCCTTGATGTAAGATGTAAATATAAACAATGAATACTTACTTTATTAAGCTCTGTTGGGGAAAAATTCATGGTGTATTAAGTACATACGTATGTCTATATGTGACCTGTGCCGCCCTTGTTATTCTAGTATTATACGCTTAACACAGAATCTAATAATCGTTATTATATAACTTGATACGCTTAAGGTAAAGTGGACTGTAAAAGATTTTGTTTAGTATATAGTTAGTAAAAGATGCAGATCACTCTGTTATTTCATATCTGTGATTATTAATATCTTACATGTGACAGTTTCACTTGTTAGATATTAAAGAAAAATAAATACAACTGCTAGCTCAGTTTCTGCAAACACCGAAAGAGCAGCAATAGATAAATTAATTATAGAATTATTCCAAAATACTTGTGCAAGGACGATATATCTGTCTAACATGTCTTGTTAGTAAAAATTAAAAAACACTCCTATCGCGCGGTATTTCGCTATCTCTCTTTTATTTTGTACAATCATTGCTAAAATATTTTTCAATTAAGATGACTCATGTAAATATTTTACCTGCAATGTAAACAATCGTCGCAAGGACGTTGAGAGTTAGAACGGTATAACAAACGCATGGTATGGGTTCACGTGACATCACATAAATTCATTTTAAACGTTACAATTAACGTCGAAAAATAACTCATTTCATCCTAATACGCGTACAAAAACCTTGCGTATATATGCGCTAGAATACGCTAAAAAAAACAATCGATATTGTTTAGAATGGTAATGTCCGCATTTACCTGATTAACTTGCATTATTTTTGTTGATAGTACAAATTTAACGCAACTATTAATACCAACAAAAATTGCATCATAAACATATCCGTACCTTCGTTCTAAATTTATCAAAGTTCAAGTATCAGCAAAATACTGTATACCTATTAGTTATAGAAAAAAAAGAATGATTACATAAAGTCGTATTCTTTAATGTAAATCGTACTGCAGAAGCTCAATTATCCGGAATAAAGTAAAAATGACAATAATAGAATTTTACATCTTTATTATTTGAATAAATGTACAGTTATGTATGCATTTCCGTAAGATATGTACGGATGGATTACAGCTTTATCAGAAAAGATTCGAGCGTTGACTGTTTTGTACATTTGTTCTTAGCAACGTAGTCTCTCCTTCTTCTGAGTTGGTTGCTATTATACGTATTCCAAAGTCTTCACTGCGACATTTTGTGTGGTTCAGCAGTCTCATCATTGGCATCATCTTCTTCTATGGTATCCATTGTGACTAGATTTACTATATAGTCTTTTTCATCATCATCCAACCATTCGGTGAAGTCTTCCTTAGTAACATCTTCACGTGGTGAAGATGCATTACTGCATACTCGCTCTTTAGACTTCTTATACCCAGGCGCGGCAGATTCAGTCCTTGACGCTGATATTTTAAATTTGAGACCCGTTTCATCGCAATTATAGATTTGGTCTATGGAATAACTTTCTAAAACGGTGTGTGAAGTCCCCGATAGCGTTTGTGTCCGCTAACAGTTTTTCTCCACATATTGTTAACTGTCTGATCCCGGGACGTTTTTTTTTCCACCTCCTTAACCGCAAACGTATCTGAATATTCAGCAATCGAGTCTTTAACTAAGGAAATTGCCTTTTGATAATGCCTTTGCTGGGCAAACTATAGATGCAAATTTTATCAATTTTGTTATATTCAGGAGGTTTCATAGTTTTTCGCGTAGATAAAGAAGAAGTTCATAAACTACACCACTTTTCGATACCTTTCTGATTTTTTTTTTTCGAGTCTCGTACAGTGCTCACGCCCACTCCAAAAACCTTTGCAACGCTTTTTAAAAGTTCACTGCGATCCAAGCGCTTTATCGCGATTAATTTATCTTCCAATGAAACTCATTCACGGTTCATCGTTTAGATGTTCACAGTAATCCGTCTAAACAGTCCCGTCAGCGAGCAGTGACTGACTAATTTACGCAAAGATTGCAGAATGCAACAAGCATGCTGCAACTGGCAAAAATTTCTAGTTCATTTCGGCAAATTCCGGATAAAAACGGAGCATTTAAAAATTATGTTCATGCCGAGCTCTTGTGGTTTATAGGGGGTTACAAAATGAATACCTATTTTGTATATCGGTCAGAAGTGTTCGCCTGATTTTCCTAATGTATAAAAGTTAAAAAAAAAAAACATTCTTGCTGGTAATAGCTTCAAGCTACAAACAAAATAAGATGATAGATAGATAAGTCTATGTCACTTTAAAGTGTTGCAAGGAGCAAGATAATTTTAACATTTAGTGACACTCTATTTTAAAAATCTAAAAATGTATTTATTTATAAGTTATAATACGTTTATGTCATTCAATATTTAACCCCCTATAAACTATGTAAGAATATATATATAAGAATATATTCGTCGAAAACACAAAATTGAAGTTTTGTTTATAACTCAAAAACAAAAGACGAGAGCTAATTTCTCTTTTCACCATTGAATTTATCTTGAAAAAAGACATCGAGGATGTATTATTCTTTTTTCTTTTCTATACCTAATTACTATGAGTTATCATGTAAAAGTATCCAGATTTATTCATTCTGTACACAAAAATTCTTTTGTCAAAATATTTACGCTCTAAGATCACAAAAAAAAACAACAAAAATACAGAAGAATGTTTATCGAGAATCCATTAAAATGGTGATCTCAGTACATTTTTTTTTTTTTAATTTTTATTGACAAGAATTGTATAACATCACGTATATCGATACTTTCTTATTAATTTTGTTAAAAAAATAACAGTGCAATAGTTTAAAATATGTACGTTTAAATGTTATAGTGACGGGTCTAGAACGGTGTTGTTCTTAAATCTATATCTCAATGTAAAAATTTTTCAAATTCATGTATAACCTTTCTCATAGTTATTAGATAGATGCATATGTTTTAAATATATCTTGATCCGTCACTAAGTTTCACGATTCATATATAAATATATAAATTCGCCGTTAAAAGCAGGAGGTACATAATTCCAATATTAAAAAGTATACGAATTAGTACTTAAATTTCAAATTACTTGTTTTTTTTCTTTTAGTCGGCTTTTAATCTAACTAAATAAATTCTTTTTATGAATAGAGACACATATTTAAGAATGCTCAATTATTAATATTCCACATCCAGTTGGTCGAATCACTTCAAATTAGAATATTGTTTTTATAACGTTAATATTATAGTGCAATTTTTACTTTTTCTGTATTTTAGAATTAGTGAATATTAAGTATTTGGAGGATGTACAATTGATGATAAACTGACTTTATATTAACGTGTGATATTATTTATGTAAAGAAAAATATCAATGACAAATTTTCCATTTCTTATTATAAGGTACCAAGTATATTTAATTCATTGATTTTTTCATTTAATTGAAGGCTTAATTATTTGCTCGCTTGTGTCTGTTAATCTCAAGGTTTACTAGTTTATCCTGTATCCACTTTTCATCGAAATTATGTATTAACATGTTATTTTGATGCATTTCATCATATAATGTAATAATTTGGTCAAATCTATTTCGAATTCTCTCTTGAAAATTTGGAACGAAATGTGGTTATAAAAGTGGACTGAATTCCAAAAACGTTAATTTCGATTTTGGTTGGAATATTCTTAATTTTTCTCTTGTGTAAAAAAACCTTGCTTCCAAAGAGGCTCAAGCGGGCTAACATTTTACTCTAATTCAAACATCGTACGTCGATTTGTAATTTATTATATATTTCATATGTTTAATTCATTTTTTTCAGAATCATCTTGTATTATTTTTCATTTGATGTTGGCAATAGCACGACGTCTTACTGCCATAAGCAGAGAGATGTTCCTCTTTTTCATTGTTTAGTGGTTTATAAATATTTGTAATATTTGACCTGGAAGTGAAATGATGTTTTTGTTGCGGTTGCAATAAGCTATTAATTTATATTTTTTCCTGATGCCTATGGCGTTAATTTTGTAATAACCAAAATAAAAATATTTTGTGCGAAATTTGTGTTTATCTAGATCCTATACATGCACTTCCCCGACATCAATTTATAATAGGGATCGACCGATATCGATATCAGTATATCGGCGTTCTTGGCTGATATGTAAAGTGCAATATCGGCCTAATAAAAATATAAAGTATTTTAAATGATAAAGACTTTTTAAGGAAATTAAAACAAAAATACTAATGTTAGAAACTCAAATTGTACGCCAAAATCTCGTTCAACCTGCGGTCACTCCTTCGTTTCGGATTTCGATCTTGTGAAGACGTCGATTATGCCAACCCATTTGTACAGCAAGTTAATACTTCTAACACAATTCAAAAGAAACAAAATAACTTCACTTATCGTCAATCTACTATTTCGGGAAAACGTGTGTGTAGCCCGCCACTGCACTGTTAGAAACTCAAACTGTTCGGAAGTATAATTTAAGAAACAAAATTCTAAATCGTAAAACAATGGTTTAACAATATATTTCTATATGACAAGTATAACGTAAGAACTTCTACAGCAGTAAGCTGGCGTTGCTGGATCCCCTACCGCGTCTCTCTCCGTCGCCGAAGAACATCAGCGTCAGCATTTTCTTTCAGTCGGCCATGATCTCTGTACCTAAGCATTAAACAACGAAAATTAGAAATAATATATTCCTACATGTACTGGAAGTGCTCTCTGTAGCTGAAAATAATTTTAATTTACGTTTCTTATATCTTTCCTTAATCTCCTTTTGCTTCTTCCGTATTTGAGTAACGGCCTCTTCGCGCATTTCCCGAAATTGTTCATTTTGGTCAGCTTTCGAGACCTCGTTGCTCAAATATGCATCGGCCACACCTCGTGGTCTGTGTCCAAGAAACAGTTCGTAAGGAGTCTTTCCTGTGGCTGAATTTACCGTTGAATTCAGACCAAATCTCACTTTACTGACACACTCGTCCCATCGTTCTTCGTCTGTTATCGTTGCAGACAAGGACGACAAAATCGTTCTATTGTTCCACTTGCCCTTTGGCTCGTAGTGTAGCAGTTGCGATAACTACTTTAATTCCCAACGTTTTGCAAAAATCACCAAACGCTTTGCTCGTGAAAGCCGTGCCTCTATCGGTTATGATTCTCCTTGGTACGCCGAAAGTGTCAATAATACTTTCTAGAAAATTTAGAACAGGACTTACCTTAGTACTCGATACGGCTTTCATGAAACAA
This sequence comes from Dynastes maya, assembly GCA_029619315.2. Lineage (NCBI taxonomy): Eukaryota > Metazoa > Arthropoda > Insecta > Coleoptera > Scarabaeidae > Dynastes > Dynastes maya. Next base: position 5,000,247 of record JAROYE020000012.1, read on the forward strand.
AACTTTGTAAACCCGTCTATCGCCACTACCAAATAGCAATTCTTCCTCTTGCTCTCTTCACAAAAGGACCTACATGATCTACGTGTAATGTATCCATCAGCATAGAAACTTTTTCTGTGGGATTCAAAAGCCTAGGACGTTTCCCAGTGAATTCCTTATTATGCAAACAACTCAAACATCTTCCTTAGTAAGCATCGCCAACGTTACGAAGTGCTTTATGAACTTTCTTAAATAGCTAGTAAAGCCAATGAACTGCCACGCTTCGTGGACGTTCCTGGGTACGGGAAAGTTCATTACTGCTGCGATTTTCTTCTCTCCAGGTCGTATACCTGCTGCACTTATCTCATGCCCTAAATACTCTATTGTAGTGCGGAAGAAATAGCATTTTGCCAATTTTAATGTCATGTTATACTCTCTGAACTTATTGAGAACTTTTCTAAACCTTTTGAAATTGATTTAGAAGGAATAAGAACATCGTCCATATATGCCATAACTTCTGTGTATCTCAGAGATCCTAATACTTTATTAATAGTTCTTTGAAATATTGCCGGTGCACACACCAGACCAAATGGCATTCTTAGATATTCGTAATGACCATCAGGGGTCACAAATGTAGTTTTGGCAATTGAATCTTCTGCCATCAGTATCTGATGATGCCCAGAAGCTATGTAAGTCCAAACCTGTATAATAGCAAGAATTCTTTAATCTGTCTAAATGATCATCAGCTCTTGGTAACGGATATTTGTCTTTCATAGTTTTGGCGTTTAATGCTTTATAATCTTGAACAATATTACATACAACTTCGCGCTTAGAAAATGATAATCTATACGGTCTACAAGTTACTGGTTTTTCATCCAAAAGCTTAATGGACATTTCTGTATCTTTGGCCTTACCTAGTTCTTTAATATTTGCCGCGAAACAATCTCTGAATTCATTTAAAGGAGCTAGAAGGTTTTTCCTGTCTTTCAAGCTGAATTCTGAATCTACTTGAGTATTGATATCCTCCAAAGTAAAATCATTATTTTGTACAGTAATACTTAAGGCACTTACCTGTGGTTCGATACCTACTGTTTCTAAATAGCATAGTTCTGCTCTGGCCATCAGTTGGTTCGATGTTTGATGAACACTTCGCCCTTATAGTCAGATGTCACCTCGATGAGGCCCACGTAGCTTGGAGGAATTACCATATCCTTAACGGCCCTTAAAGGAATCTTCTTTGGAGATAGTTGTTCCATTTCGGAACGCTTCGCCAAGTCTTTATTGAAAATCCTAATCTTTCCCTGCCTTATTACTATAGTCACATCAGGATGATTTATTACTGGTTGGCCTACGATTACTGGTACGCCTTGTATTTCATCACCAACAACGATGATTTTTGTCTCCATCTTAACTAAGTCAACTTCCACAAACGCCTTACATTGTCCAACTGCCCTAGTTTTACCTCCACTATATCTAGAGGTAACTGTATTACAAGGTTCTAGTTCTAGATCGAGATTAGTCGCCTCTTTATTTCTAATAATGACACCTGTGGCAGCTGTATCTAGATATCCGCGTAATTTGTTACCATTTACTTTGCAATCTACAAAATATTCTTTATTTAAATCTTCATTGTAGGCAATTGTTCATATTACAGCGAATGTACGTGTACATTCCGAAGCATTATGTCCTAGTCTTTTACATTTAGCACATTATTTTCTAGGCTTTTTGCATTTAGTAGCTACATGTCCGGTTTCATGACAATTGAAACACTTAATCTTGTCATACGACTTTTCATGAGATTGATTTCACACATTACTAGGCCTGCTACGCGTCGGAACAAATCGCTTACTAGTGTCTTCTTTGGATTGCAAATTGTCATTAGTATTCGGCAACGTTGATAAATATTCGGTGTATAGATCTTCTGGTAGACTGTACCTGCCAGTTTTTGCGCCCATTTGAGCCGTTACGCTTCCTATACCATCGATAACGCATGAAACCACATTTTTCCCTTCAATTTTGCAAGCCCGCATTAATTCCATTTTTGCAAAAAATATTCGTCCCACGATTCTTTTGGTTGTTTTGTTCTAACAATTTATTTCTTTAAAGATTGTGCAAAGTCATAATTTCTTGGAAAAATTATCAGAAGATGTTTCCACTCATCCCACGTATGATCATCCGATGTTAGGCCGTTATACCATGTTCGTGCTAAACCTTTAAGACGATTTTGCATATGATAGATTTTAGCGCGATCATTCCAATTATTTATTCCAGCCAATTGCTCAATTTTCTCGACCCAAGATCGAGACGTCATGCCTGTATTTCTCGGTTCAAATTAAGGTATACAATAAAGTATATCGAAAAGAATCCCGCTTATTTATACTAGTTGAATGATGATATTGATGATCTTTCAATTGCTCGATTAGACGTTCTAATCGCTCTATGCGGAATTCTGCCGACGTTGACGGCATCGACGAGTCCAAATAACAACAGTAATGATAATGATACATCATCAAGAATATCACGTCGTAATAAAGGAGCTTAAACAACAACATTATTGTTATTGCTGTTATTACAGTTATTAGCAGTATTTGTTACTAGAATCTCAAGGCAAGCTTACATTAAGTAACTAAAAAACAATTTATCTTTTTAATATTTTAGAATATACATACATACTTAATATTAATGGACAAATTGCATTCAAATAACGATGATATTTCGAATTACAGTTGGAATGGTCATTCGAATGCGAAATTTTAATGCATTGTATAATTTTTATTTGTTCCCTATTCTCTAGATTGAAAAAAAATCCTTACAAGTAAAGATTTGCATTTTCCTAGAAGTTAATGAATGTGGAACGTGAACGGTCAAAGTGAATTAAATTTTTAGGCAGTTGATACGAAATAAAACTTTAGAATTCATAAAATTCTCTTGATGATTGTGAGAAAATCGGCCCTTATAGAGGCAAGTTAGATAAAAGAAATTATTTAATAGGATCAAAATGGTAGTTTAAAACCAACGGTGTTATGTTATATGTTCCATACAAAAGAAATTGAGTTGAATGACTTTGCCACTCCATGAATAAAACATATGTATGTATGTACAACATGTAAGTCTGTATAAGTGAATCTCGTACACTCATAAAAATATTCCGTGTTACAAAATATAAAATAAATCTAAATGTATTAAATAAACAACATTTATTATTACGTTAGCTACTCCATAATCCTTGCTGAATTTGCTATAAACATCGTTCAAATAAAAATGAGTAGAAAGATTAGTAAATATGTAATTACGACATAATTGTATATCAAAACAACTGGTACAGTTGTGAAACAGCGTAATCTAGGTTGTTTACCAATGAAATCTATGTTATTTATTGATTGAAAATACATTTAATAAATAGGGAGGTAAACCTTAATATTCTCTTTTGTTACCTTAAGCATTTTATCTGGCTTATTTTTGATTAAGCTAAAGATACCCCATTAGAGTAGCAAAATAGTATATGTTTCAATAAACCTTATTAAAATTTATACAAAAATATTAATACTTACATTTCAATACACAAAGCAATTAACTTTTTACAAGGCATTTCAATGCTTTTACGTGGATAAAGATAGTAAATATACGATAAAGAGGGTATATTTGGTCCTAGAACTATTTTCTGCCATGACGCGTTAGTATAATTATTAGAGTAACCTAAACTTGCGGACTCGCATAGGCGTCGGTATTACGGGTTAATATAAGAATACGAAAAATTCATAAATAAACTAAACCGGTAGAGAAGCAGGCATGTAGTGTCGACCTTAAATATAAATCATGTTAAACCGCGCTGAGAGAGATTTCGTTGTAGTACCGGTTGAGCTGTTGCAGAGATTAGTCGAACGGTCAAGGTTATGTACTTACGTGTCGCTTTTGAAAATATAGCTGGTGTTTTTTGTGTGTTGTAGTATTATACCAAGTACATAATTAGTGTATCGTTTCATATAGAACTAATATTTACATACCTAAGAAAACAATGCCTCGTAATAGATTTGCTACTAATGTACATAAGTATGTATCGCTTTTTCCCCATTTAAAATATGACGGTAGTGCAGTTTTTTGCTTAATATGCAACGTTCGTTTGGCTGCATTGGACAGAACTGATTGCCAGAGGCATGTCAATGGTATGAGAAATGCAAGAACTAAAATACCTTATACACTATTCCTCATACATTTATTAATTATGTTTACCTCTTGTAATCTTCCGTTGTCATTGGTGAGAAAAGCGGCTTTTAAAACGTTTTGGCGACAATACGTTCCAAAGTACCCATTACCCTCACAAACACAATTACAGAATCATTTGCCGAGAATGAAAGAGAAAATGTGTGTTAACGTGATTTTTGTTCCAAAAAAATATGGACTACCGTGGATGAGACGACCGATATAAAGAAAAACAGTATCGTGAATGTAATAGCTCGCGTTTTATCTAGCGAGAACACAGCATCTCGATATTTGATAGCTTGCAAACGTGTTCAACAATGTACCGCGGAAAATATTCAAAAAGTGATAATGAACGCTTTGAAAAAATTTAAAATTGCCCAAGATCAAGTTGTGATGATTGTGACAGATAGTGCAGCAACGATATTAAGTGTTGGGCGATCCTTAAAACATATATTTCCTAACTTAATACATATAACCTGCGTGCTGCATGCTTTGCATTTAGTTGGTGAAGTTGTTCGAAAACATTACGGAAACGTTGATCGGATGATTGGAAGTACTAAAGCAGTGCTTCGTAAATCTCCTAAACGTTTAAAAGAATTTCGTAAATTTTGTCCAGGTATTCCAGAACCTCCTAAACCAATTTTAACGCGATGGGGTACTTGGTTAACAGCAGCTTCTTACTATTTGATCCATTTTCAACAAATTCAATCAGTTATAATGCGATTTAATCGGAATGAATCCGAAGCAATTAGAGAAAGTCAAAGAGAATTTCAAATTCCTCAACTTTTAGAAGATTTAACAACAATATGTGCCAATTATACAGTATTACTAGATGCCATCAGAAAACTACAATGTACTGAATTGTCATTGCAGAAATCATTAGACATAGTGGTGAGTGTAAAAAATAAATTACACACATTAAATGATACGTCAGGATTATGCGCTAGTCAAAAGTTGGCAGAGGTTTTAAGGAAAAATCCCGATTTTAATACTTTAGAGGCCGTTTATAATAAGTATAAGAATAGTGAACTTTTAAGTGATTTTGAAAAACAGTTTCTACATGCAAATGTAACGTCCTTAGATGTGGAGAGATCGTTTTCTATGTATAAGAATATTTTTTCTTGTCGACGCACAAGGTTTAAAGAAGTAACTGTGGAAACATATGCAATGATGCAAGTTTACAGTAGTTCACATCCTGATGCCTCTAATTTGTTGAATAATTAGCAAGTAAGTTTATTTATGAATTTTTCGTATTCTTATATTAGCCCGTAATACCGACGCCTATGCGAGTCCGCAAGTTTTGGTTACTCTAATAATTATAGTTAAATCCTTTGATGATTATTTAATTCATCTTTTATAGGTACACTACCGATCAGAGTACCCTTGGATCTAAGATTTTTGTATACAAAGAATGTATTTAGGAAATACATTCCAGCATTATTGAATAGTATGCTAATAATCAGTAAGATTCACTTAAATTCATTAAATAATATCAGTCTATTTACTTCTTTTATCTGTATGAGAGGTAATACCGTCATAAAAGCGCAGGTAGTAGCGACAACAAAGAGCATATTTCTTGATAATCCAGGAAAAATGTAAGAGTTGGTAATTTTACTATGAATTATGAAGCTATAATTAAGGTTCGACAAACAAGTGCAACGTCAGAGGCGTTTCGCGCAAAAGTAGGTAGAATATGTTAAAAAATAACATATTCTTACCTTTTGTTGACGTCTTGATGTCCACTGTGACAAAACACTATTACCCCAAGACGTCAATTATTTTATAATAATACTGTATCTCACGTACCTACTTTTGCGCGATACATCTCTGACGTTGCTCTCGTTTGTCGAATCTTAGCTATAATAAAGCCATTTTGAAGTACTCGACAACATCTATTAACGAATAGTGTTTATAGTTTCGTTTGGAATTTTAAAACATGCCGAAAAACTTAGGCATAAGCAATCGCCAATTGCTATAAAATTACATTTAAAAATCAAGGTGTAATGAGGAAAGAGCAATACAAATACATCACAGAGGAAAATGCAATACCCTCTGGTGTAAGAATTTTGGGTCAGAATTGTATTCCAACAAGACAATGATCCAAAACACATTTCAAAATTATGCAAGCAATATTTAGAACAGTTGGAAGAGGAAGGGACACTGACAATCAGGAAATGGCCACCCCAAAGCCCGGACTTGAATTCCATTTAGTTAGTATGGGAAGAACTCGATCGGGAGGTAAGAAAAACTGCTCCAACTTCAACAGATGACATGGGCTCGAATAACTCCGGAAACATTGTGACGCAATCATTAAAAGTGAAGGAGGTCACATAGAATCTAAAATTTAGGTCAAATAAATAATTTTAATTGTTAAAGTTTTATATTTGTGTATACTTAAATACTAAATACATATTTTAATATTTTCAATTAAATATTTAATAATTTACTAATGTAACTATTATTAAATTTCTTCTAGAATCCCAAATGTCTCAAAAACGTTAACCAAAACGTCCTACGTCTGGTTGAAGTGCAGACAATGGCAATTTCAACAATAGGAAGGTGAGTAGAATCTACTTTTCTAATTTGTTGCCTCTAACTACAGAACAGAATCTGTTACTAACTTGCTCTGAAAAAAAAAACGAACAAGAAATAGAAACTATGAAAACCCCGGGATCATTGAGCCTTTTTATAAGAATCAACTTTCCATTAAACAACCAAAGTACGGTCAAAACAGTTCCCCTTTGTGAGTGACTAAAGTGTCTTTGAATATTTCAGAATTTTAATGCTCTAAAACCTCCTAATCCGGTAAAAATTTTAATTTCCAATAGTTTTGTTGATAGTAGTAGGGATCTCTTGCAAAACCATTTAATTAAAACATCCTTTTTGATAGTGAAATTCTGAAAATAACTTTTTTTTGTTTCCTGAAAAATTAACAAAAAAATGATTTAGGAGGTTTTGGACGACGAATTGTATTGCATCTCCTGCTGCGCGGGAAGTTGAAAGCGCATATCTTGAAGATCGATAACATCCAATTCTCCCGGTAAAAGTTTGTTTTTAACAATCAGCGCGACTCCGAGCATTTCCACGAAAAACCACCTCAAACACAAAAAACTTCTCATCTATTTATTATTGACGAGTTACAAGAGAAGATAATGATAGGCACGCGGTTGAAGATGAAAACGCACGTGTCTTCGAAACGGTCTTTCCGAGTTAATTGGTTATTTGTGTGGTGCGGAGTGTTCCGAGAATATTGTTGTTTACAAGAGAAGAGTCGAATTTCTTCGTTGTTAAATTATTTAGGACAGAAGTATTCCCCAAAGGAATCAAATGCTAAACACCATGAATAACAATGTTAAATATGAGCTTTCATATCGATAATTTTGCACGTGCCGGGCAAAAATTAATAATCTAACTGAAATTGCTCAAGCGATTTATCTGAAAATACATTAAAAATCGAGTCCATGAAGTTTGAATATCTTTAAGAAAAGGCAAATTGTTTATATAAAAAAATTGGAAAAACATTAAACGGTACTAAATGAAATCAATCCTTATTTTACTTTTACTAAATATTCATATTTTGTTGTTTCCAGCTGTACACGTAGCCATTAACTTTTAAAAGTATCGGAACTACTAGATATGAAGGTCGTGGCTTAATTTTTCTATTATCTTATTAACATTTAGTGGCGTGGGAATGTTATGCAGTGATTTAATATTAAGGATACGCATTTGTCTACATTGTAAATTGTAAAGCTACTTTATAATTTCAACATGAATTTATCTAAAGTGTTTACCATTATTGAACCAAAATTTTATTATTTATTTGTATAGTTTAATTATCCGATAGCGCTAACATTATTATTTTCACTCATTTTATTGCATCACGAAAAGTAATCCAATGTTATTTATAAAATTTTCCTTTCTACTTTTAAAACTTATTTTATTTTCTTTACTTTTTAATAACTCATTTCTTCAAAATTGAATATTACCCTAATAGATATTTTAATAAACCTAGGAGATTGTTATCAGTGCACGTGCATATGCAACATATTAATTGTTTTTTTGATAAATTGTATTTTTCATTTCTGTGACAACAAATAGGTAAACTAATTTTTTGGAAAATGGCTTGACTCGTCCCATTTATTCCTACTTGTATACTATTTTGAAGTACCTTCCTAGTTAAATAATTTTATATTGTGTTCATTGCGTTGTAATCCTACTTAATTTATTATTATTAATTAAAACAAATCGAGATAAGTAAATAAATAAATATGATGTTATTATTTTCAGTCATTTAATAAGCAAGAAATTAATCCAAAAATATATTTTGGAGTATTTAAAAAAATATCCGAGATATAGGCAACCTAATTTACGCCACCTCCGTTATATAAGTTGCCTACCCACAGAACTTTGAATTGAAGGTAATAAAGGTAAACCACTTCCAAGTTATGAATAAGTTTACCTTCCTACTTCTGTGATAATTTTATTTAAAGAAACCTAATCTAATATTCACTACATAACACTGGACCTCTTGTATTCCAACTATTTCCTTCTCATGATGCCCTGGAGCATATGTACAATCTTAACGTTCTACTTAAAATAGACAAATATTTTGCAACGGATTCCGTTTTATTTTAAATCTACAAACCTAAATTTCTTCTCTTCGTTTGTGAAGAAATCCCCAAAAAAACAATTAAAGTCAAAGAGATATTTGTTTTAAAATTGTATCGTAATTATTGTAATTAACATACAACAATATTTTATGGACGAATTACTCCTCTATATTGAATTTACTTTTTTCATTTTAGTTGCATCCTTTGAACGATTTATTTGAGAGAGTTTTTGAAATAAAATAGAACCAGTGGTTAAATATGTCTCTATTTTAGGAGATATGTTAGGATATCCATTAATTTTTTAATTCTAATTTTTAAAGGAAATAGTTTGAAGAAGGCAGTTTTAGAATCTGTTAAATGACCTCCCTACGGTTTCAGCTCAAATCCCGACTAATTAAAAAAAAAACTATCCTTTTAAAACTTAGAAATTATAGTGCGTGTTTCCTAAACTAGAAATATTGCTCATTACTGGCTAAAATGAAATGTATCTAATGTTGTTTACGCTAAAGATAGAGAATTTTGTAAATGGCCCAATTGTGACTATATATTCATTGGATAAAAATATTAAATAAAATTGTATGTTGTAGAATAGAATGCCTTCCTTATAAAATGATGCTTTTCTAGAAAATTGTTCCTATATATAGATGTCGTCATCTATGGAATTTTAAGGTTTAAAATAGGCAACTAATTCACAAATTTGGATTAAAAGGTGGCGGACATTGTCAAAATAAATAAAGTTTACAACAGGGCGCTCATTTAGTCGGGACTGTCAACTTTGATTGTTTATAGAAATTGTTATTAAAACGAGCGTTAATAATAAGCATTAATGAAGCGAATAAAAAGAGCAGAGTTTGGTGTATATTTCTTTTATTGATGACCCTGTATTTACAAAAAATTAATACCTAGATATCTCTCATTTTCAGTAACCAGAAGGTGATGAAGAAAGGTAGTACGGGACAGGAGGATCCTTGCAAGAAAAAAAATGCTGTATTGGTGATATAATATAATGTAAATTTGTTGTATACAGGCTAATTCAAATTAACGGGCTAGTAATGTTTTGCCGCTGGTTCATATGCAAGTAATAGAAAAAAATTATAATTTTTTTAATGGAACTTCTTATACATATATTTCTCATAATTTTGAAAAATTATTCATCTTCTGATATAAAGGCTTTGTAGACTATTGTTTTGAAATGAATATTGAGAAGGTTACAGCAGTTTCTAGTTCCTATTAGATTTTTAGTCTAATATTTACAGTAGGTTGTAATTCTATGTAAAACCAATTAGTTTACATCCGTAAAATGTCAAAATGGTACATTGCATAAATTTCTGTCGCGTTTAATTATCAAATGGATCTATTCAACACTCAGACGTAAACTATTTGGTTTTACATGGGGTAAGAGTATCCTACTATAAATACTTATCAGGCTACAATCTTTAGTAGGAAATAAAAACCAATGTACTTTTCTTATTATTTATTTCAGAGCAATAGTCTACAAAGGTTTTATATCATAAACTGAATGACGCTTCAAAATTTTGAAAAATATTGGGTGTTGCGTTTAAAAAAATAGTAAAATTGTAATAAAATTTGTTTTTCTATTATCTGCATATTAACGAGCAGCAAAAACACTTTTAGTTCACCAATTTAACCAACTTTGTAGGACCAAGAACAACGGAGTTAGCAATAGTAGTCCCTTAATTTGAATCAGCCTCTGTTATAAAATGACATTTTGTAATAATTGTTGTAATTTATATATACATATACATATATAGCTATATACATATATGAAATAAAAATGACATGTAGAATAAAGTATACATAAAAATAAATTTCGTTTATTTGGAAAACACTGCGTTTCATTTGTTGAATAGAAAGTATTGAAAAGCTCTAAATCGTATATGCAACTATCAAAACAATAAGAATATTCAAGAGAAATTTTTTAAATAAGCACTTTTGTAGCAGGTTTAAATAAGCAGGTAAAAATAAATACTCTGAAAATGATGACGTCACTTTTCCAGTTGGCCGAAAATGATGACGTCATCTTTTCGAATTCTGAAAATGATGACGTCACTTTTCCCGAGACTTGAAAACGATGACGTCACTTTTCTAAATTCTGAAAACGATGACGTCATACGGTGCAAAAATTTGACATACTTTTTTCCAAAAAGAAATATTTTATTCCAAAAAGACATACTTTTTTCCAAAAAGACATCTAGCGCCATCTAGCGGCCTCGAATGGAACTAACTTTGAATCGAGTACGGTGGCGCCCCCTGGCGGAATTTTTTTAGAACTAAAAATTTCGGTTCGCGGTTTTTGAAATAAAATTGAGCCAATTCTATCGGATTGTAACAATTTTACTCCTGGTACCAGGAGAGCAGAAAAGCGAGGAGGTATATTTGTATTGGGAGCAAGCAACAGCGCCCCCTGGCGGAATTTTTTGGAACTAAAAATTTCGGTTCGCGGTTTTTGAAATAAAATTGAGCCAATTCTATCGGATTGTAACAATTTTACTCCTGGTACCAGGAGAGCAGAAAAGCGAGGAGGTATATTTGTATTGGGAGCAAGCAACAGCGCCCCTGGCGGAATTTTTTGGAACTAAAATTTCGGTTCGCGGTTTTTGAAATAAACTTGAGCCAATTCTATCGGATTGTAACAATTTTACTCCTGGTACCAGGAGAGCAGAAAAGCGAGGAGGTATATTTGTATTGGGAGCAAGCAACAGCGCCTCTGGCGGAATTTTTTGGAACTAAAATTTGATTTTTTTTATGTGGCGCCCCCTAGCGGAATTCCTTGGAACTACAATTTAAAGCATTTTGCAAATTTTTGAACAATTTTGCTCCTGGTACTAGGAGAGCAGAAAATCGAGGAGGTATCTTTTGGAACTTTTCTTAGTTTGGCACAATTTTTTTTTCCTTAGTTTTTCAATTGAGACTTGCATACACCGTGCTATGAAAGAGGAATTTATAAAATTAAAACTCAGTTAATACATTTTACATTCAATTTATTTAAAGACTGCTTACATAATGAATTCCACTACAGACTTGGTTTGTATCTCGACTAAAAGTTTAAATTACAGATTTGGCTAAATATATACACTATAGAATAACCTTTTAATTATATTTTATATGTTTTCGGGTTATAAATTATTTAAACGTGCCATATATCAAAGATATTGAAACAAATTCGGAACCTATTCGAACAGTGGCGCAAAATTTAAATAATTCAAGACCATCTTATTAAACATACCAACAAAACAAACCAAAAACAAATATTTTATTTATAGATACAAGTAAACGTAAATATTAAAGTAAACATCTACAAAACAGAAATTATTAAAAACTGCAAATATCTACAGAACTATAATTAGACGGCTGGTGCATTGTCGCTGTGGAGTTACGTTACAACATTTCCGTTGCATATCGTCTACGTTGTACTATGCAACGGAAACAAGGAAATTGAAGCGTTATAATTGGGCTGCTGTTTATGACACCACCAGCTATCACTGGTTATAACCCTAATAACAATTTTCAAATGTAGCGTGTAATACAAAAATAAAATAATACATAATATACACAGTGTTCTGTTAACATTTGCACTATACTGTAGATAATTGTCCTATGAAGTTATAAATATCGCTAGGTTATATACAGGATGAATCAGCGGTTTTGCAAAGACCATTTGTAACTTCGCAGGATGATTACGTACAATGTGGTGCAACTAAGACAATTATTTTTAATACAACATTTTGCATTTGCAATAAAAAAAATCTGTTATCAACGGTTTGGCAAAGTCCATCTACTCTCAAATTAGAGACAAAACTTAAACTATATAAACGATTATCTACAGAGTTGCACAATTATTTGTTTTTACAGAACCTTCCTTATATTATATCATTTTTAAATTCTACACTACGTTCCAAATATTTTTTCTCCGGAGTACTTTATATCTCACAATAGTTTGGGAGATATTTGCAATTTTTTAAAGAATATTTATTTAGACTTACTTATTTCAAGTAGAGCAGCTTACAATGGCTATTTCACCTATGAAATTAAAAACTAATACATTAAGGTATAATGTACCCGTAATCAAAAATATAGAATACAGAAATGGCATCATATATAGAGTCCTATTTTAAAAAGATAACTTGCGTCACTCTGTAGATTCAAAATCATTGAAGATTATCATATACGTTAATATAAACAAATTATAAAGGCTTACTGGCAATACATTCTAATAATATTTTGCAATATGAACGGTGTTTAAAAAAAGCATTTTCTCTAAGATGATTCAAATTCTTCTGCTTTTAGATTCTAGGCCAAATAATGTAAAATGTTAATTACTTTAAAACCGCTAGGAAAAAGCTATAGGGACCCGTATATTGCACAATATTTTTAAAATACGGATACAAACGGCTTACATGTGCCTACAAGGTACACATATAACGTTGGAAAATATATAATTTGGTACAGTTCCTTTGTAATGCATAATACATAATAATTTTTATTTAACACAATAGCTAACGCAGCTATAATTAGTAAACGATCAGTGGCAGTTGAAGTTCTTCGAAGTTTTGTTATTCTTTTGTAACTGACTTTGGCAGGTATTCTGAGCTTACATTCCTAGGTGTATTGGAGCTTAAAGATTTTCCAGATTGGAGAGCTAAATCGCTTGTAGTTAAATTATTCTCATCTTTGCTACCTGTTAAAATAAAATGTATTGTAATTATCTAACAAATAAAAATATACACACGTAAATGTATAAAATATAGATCAAATTATTGGATTTTCTAATAACAAAAAACATTTAAAAAATAAATATTATTACTTACAATTACATAACACCTTTCAAAATCCTCCTAGGGACCCTGCACGTAGTCTTCAGACAATGACAAACAGGAATACTTCCACGACGTTGTGCACTTGTATCCTCTTCACTGAAAATAAATAAAACCGATATTATTATACGAGTTAAATAGGTCTGGCTTTGGTTTAACTTATTTAGTCGTCAAGCTAATTGAATGAAATTGGTAAAGATAACCGAGAGTATATATAAAAGATACAGTCTGCACTGAGCAAAATATTTAATAAATTTCAAACGCATGTTCTTACAGAGTGTTATATTAACTTCTTATTAGCCCACTATGGGTATTAGAAGAAAATGCTTCTGATAATACCATTTATACTACAAAACAAAATTATTATTTACATTAATTTAATTAACACAGAAAATCATCTTCACCTCTCCGAAAGGTAATACCTTTTTTTTAAGCTAACTCAAATTTACAGCTTTGCTGTGTATTACATAAAATGACATTGAAATGATAGGACGATGATGGCGTCGTTATTAAAATTATTAAATTATATTCTTCCTATTGCGTTAGAATGAACTGCTGCAGATAAACAACGCTCTTTTATATATGAAAGAACTAAAATTCTTTGCTACGAAGCACATCGCTAGATATTTAGACATCAAAATATCCAAAAAAGGTTAGGTCATAGTTCCGAGTGATTGTTAACGAATTCGCAATCTATACGCACATTAACTATAAATTCATGCTTTGTTGAGTCCAAAATGATTTTTCTTTTTTTAGGAAACGAATAGAAAGTACTTAAAAATCAGTTTAAAAGTTGCCATTTCTAGGTTATGTTCGGAGACTATTTGACGTTTCTAAATAAAATTTAACTTGGTAGCACTGCATGTATTTTAAAAGTGCAGTTATACCAACTTAAAATTTCGTCCCGAAATGCCAAAAAGCTTTGGAACGTAACCTAGAAATAGCACTTTTTATATCGACTTTTACATACTTTCTGTTCATTTCCTAAAAAAAGGAAAGGTAATTTTGGACTCGGCAAACCATAACCTTTCAATTAATGTCGCTATAAATCGCCAATTCGTTGACCATTATTCAAACCTCATCAAAAGTTAAGTCAATTATTTACCTTCTACTTCAAAGTTTATTGAAAACGTAAAAAGACGTGTGAATGCAATCGACTCGCTATCTAAATTTTCACATCTTTCTCACGAAGCAAAGAGCAGTATAGTAGGCTCTGTTTTCCATTGGATGTAGTTCTATTGACGATTCTGATGGTAGTATGTTGAGTGCGATATTCTGGAATATGTAATACTTTACATTAATTGTTAATAATTTCAGCAATATATTAGTTGCCTTTTTACCTTTTTCACTATCTTTAGATCCAAGTTGTTCTATTCCAGGATGTTTGGACTCCAATGTAAGAACTTTTCCATTAGCTGCCAATGTGTTCAGATACAGTATTGTAGTAATTACGATCATAACAGATTGATTTCCACGTACCTACATACACAATATATTTTAATTAATATTTACCCATAAGTCAATTATTTACCTTTTACTTCAAAGGTTATTGAAAATATAAAAAGACGTGTGAATCCAATCGACTCGCCATCAAAATTTTCACATCCTTCTAACGAAGCGAAGAGCAATATAGCAGGCCCTGTTTTCCATTGGACGTAGTTCTATCGAAGATTCTGATGGTAGTATGTTAAGTGCGATATTCTGGAATATGTAACATTTTACATTAATTGTTAACGATTTCAGCAATATATTAGTTGCCTTTTTACCTTTTTCATTATCTTTAAATCCAAGTTGTTCTAATCTAGGATGTTTGGACTCCAATGTTAGAACCTTTCCATTAGCTGCCAATGTGTTTAGATACAGGATTGTAGTAATTACGATCATAACAGATTGATTTCCACGTACCTAAATACACAATATATTTTAATTAATATTTACCCATGGAAGTAAAATTCAATATTTAAAAATGTTGATTACCTAGTTGGCTGTATTACTAATTTATTGATTTTTAATTTACAAAATATAACTATCATTACATACTTTACCTTTTGATGGTATTTAGAAGATAAGGTAGTGAAATCGGGAGACTTTTAGACCAAATTTGGAAACATGGACAGCTCATTTACACATACGCCTGTATACATAAAATATACACGTGGATTGGTCCAGCACAATGTATATACAATAGACGAGTTCGGGTATTCCTTCAGAGTAACTTCAGTTATTCCAAGTGCCCTACTCGCGCTCTTTAACGTTCGTAAATAACGTAGAATTACTCCATATGGGTTCAGGTATGATGGACCATTGCTAAAGAGAGTACTCGGTGTTAGTTTAGGAGTATAGCTTGAGTGATCCATTTCGTGCCAAAACGTCAAATTTTCAATAGGTTCTATAATTTTCCAACAGTGTACATGTTAATGGTATCGTGTCAATTGTGCTGCAATTGCAATATAGTCAAGTCAAGTCAAGTCAATTTTACAATTATTGATGAGATATTTGACATCTTAATTAAAAATAGCGCCCTCTCTATTTGAGTGTTTAAATACAGAAAAGAAAGGGAGTCATCTTATTTGAAGTTTCCTACTTTCATGATAATGTAGATTTCTTATATTTAGATTCTTGCAATGACCATGCAATTCTTCATAGGTGTTGGCAAAGCTTGTGCAATAGATGTCGCTGCATGTTTTCACAATTTCCAAATTTTAGGATTTTAATTCACATTTTATATTTTTTAGGATATTATTTATAGCTATTTACTGGTGTATACTCAATGACGAAGAGAACAAATAAATTATTATTATTATCTTCATTTTTAAAGATTATATATTCTTCTTTTAGACAGCTTAATTTATATGGTAAATTCAAATAAGAGATTAATGCTTTATGTATAATGTAATATCTATTTTTTTTTCTTATATAGTTATTTTGTATTTAAATCGAATTTATTATTTTAATGTTGGTGCACCTGGATATATTAAAGAAACCTTATTCAAAAATAGCGCGAATACAACCTAAAGCTGTTCTTAGTACTTTTGATTCTTGAATGTAAGAACTGTGTGTTAGAACAGATCAATAGTGCAGGTATTCTCAAGGGTGTATCATTTGTAGTATGAATGTAAACTATTTCGATAACAATGCCGAAGAAAGTATTGACTCAATCAAATACACTGTTTAAATATTTTCAATCTTCAAATGAAAATGCATCACCTACACCATTACAATGTTCTCAGACAATGGATGTTGAAGATGGTAAATGTTTTTATAATTTTGATTAGAAACTCATTTAACATACTAACATTAATCCTTAATCTTTAATTTTTGCCAAAGATGCAGAAGATATGAAAGAGAAGATTCAATCTGCGAGCAAAAAAAGGCTTCGAGTAATAGACAGTGATTCCGATAGCGAAAGTTCTGAACCTCCATTAAAACCATCGTCATCAACATCTAATCAAAATAAATTTATTAAAAAGTCCACATCAACATATGATTCAAATAACTTAATTAAGAAATTCAAGAAAGAATCGTCACCACGAGATAACTCGAGCATAGATGATGCAAAGCCGTCAACATCGAAGAAACAAGAAAATGAAACTGAAGTGAAAGCTAAAACACACTGGTTGCATGATGAATTAGAATTCTTAAAACCCAATAACATTCGCGATGCGCAAAAAAGAAAGACGGATCGTCCAGATTATGACCCGCGTACTTTATATGTACCTGAAAGTTATCTAAATGGTCTCACGCCTGCAATGAGACAGTGGTGGATTTTGAAAAGTAAGCATTTTGATACTGTATTGTTCTTCAAAGTTGGAAAATTCTATGAATTGTATCATATGGATGCTGTAATCGGAGTAAACCATCTTGGATTTACTTTTATGAAGGTAAAAAAAAACATTTAATTTTAATTCTAAAATACTGCGATGAAATATTATAAATTCTGTGAGATTTAATTGATGCATACAATTTCAACATCTATTCAAAGTAGTAGTAAGATGTTATGGTAAATTATTTCAAAATAAAAATTGAAAATGTTAAATAAAAATCTCCAGTTTTTTCGATATACGAGCTAGACGCCATAAATTCTCGGCCTGATATAGAAATAATAAACTTTGTAAAATATAACAATTTTTATTTTTCAATGTAATCTCCCCTAATTTCAATACATTTATTACAACGATCAATTGATAATTCTATACCCTTGTAAAAATAATCTAAAGTCTTTCTCTCAAAATGTTGTATTACAGCTGCTTGCAACTCACTATCGTCCTTAAAACGACGTCCCCTAAGATCTTTCTTTAAGTGAGAAAATAAATAATCACTTGGCGCCATATCCCGACTATACGGTGAATGTTCCAATTCTTGAAAGCCGCATTCGCAGATGGCAGCTTGTGAAATGGCAGCAATATAGACGGGTGCATTGTCGTATAATAATCGAACACCATTTGTCAATTTTCCTCGACGTTTTGCACGAATATTGTCCCTCAATTTATGCAACAAAGACGCATAATATGTGCTGTTGACAATTGTATTGCGCTCTTTAAAGTCAACGAGTAAAATACCCTCACAATCCTCAGAATATTGTGGTCATCATCTTTTCCGTTGATTGAACGACTTTAGCCTTTCTGGGATGAGGTTTATCGGGTCGCCGCCATTCCATCGATTCCTTTTTGGATAGAGGATCATAACACAGAACCATTTTCTCATCTCCTGTGACAATAGACTCCAAAATAGGTTTCGGGTCGTCTCCGCACATGTTTAAAAACGAGCCGATGTTCACGTTGGAGAGCAGAAAGATGATGCGAAGAATTCGACGAATACTTGTTTCAGAAATGTTGGATATCGAGCCGTTATCAGTTCAATTGGCCGACCTCCAAACGGAAACATTTAGCCCATTTTTTTACAATGGAATATCAAGGAGATAAACCACCATAAACGTCGTCTAAACGTTGTTTAATGTGATTAGGCGTATGCCCTTCTTTTGTTAAAAATTTCATGACCGCGCGGTACCGAATTTTCGTTACCTAATACATTTTCATGCACTAGTTACGTTGTCTGGCTGACTACTAAAAACTACTACTCTTCGAGCCGTAATATACATAGTGTAGGCCTCGCTCGAACCTGTATAAGCCTGCATAGGCCGAGAATTTATGGCGCTTACCTCGTATTTGTAATTTCTTCTATCCATTCTAAAGTAATAACTTTTTCTAATAATTTCTAATTATTTAGGGTGAATTTGCGCATTCTGGCTTTCCCGAAATTGCTTATGGTCGTATGGCTCAAACATTAATGGAGCAAGGGTTCAAAATAGCTCGAGTAGAACAAACAGAAACACCGGAAATGATGAATGAACGCTGTAAAACTAAACACTCGAGTAAATTTGATAAAGTGGTTAATAGGGAAATATGTCAGATCTCAACTAAGGGATGTTGTGTTTTCGGCCCCCAAATAGGAGATGAGGAGAATCCATTACCTGTTTATATGCTGGCTATTGCTGAAAAGGTATGTTTTATTTATGAAAATTTATATACCTTATTTACTTTATTGATATCGACGATTTTTTTTCTAGGAGCAAGATGATCATAATATTAAATATGGTATTTGTTTCGTTGATACTTCTATCGGTGTATTTCACATAGCAGAATTTTTTGATGATAGGCATTGTTCGAAGCTACTTATCTTATTATCCGAACATCCTCCAACTCTAGTAAAGTGTACATTATTCATAATTTATTTTATACCCTACAAATTTATAATTTATAGGTATTGACCGATCGCAACAGAACAAGTAATACCACATACGAAATCTTAAGAAAAAATGCTGGTTGTGCTCGAGTTGAAAAGTTAGTTAGTCCCTTTGATTCTAATAATATCGACGGACTTCTGCAAAAGTTCAAAGAAGCATCATACTTTAAGGACAAAAATGGCGAATTCTGTTGGCCAAACATTCTTTGTGATCTAATTTCAAATGGTAATTAATAAACTTGCTCTAGTCCATTTAGAGAATTCTAAATAATACATTCCGTTTCTCTTTTTAGATACATGCGAGCCCGGCAATGAATTAACATTGTGTGCATTGGGAATTTGTTGGGGCTACTTAAGAGATTCTTTGTTAGATATTCAAGTGTTCACAATGGGACAATTTGTTAAATACGAACCGTTTGTACATGTTGAAGTAAAGACCGAAAAAGAATATATGATATTAGACGCTATTACAATGGAAAATCTCAATTTATTAGGTGCAACTGGCACATTGCAAAAAACACTAGATTTATGTTGTACTCCGTTTGGAAAAAGGTTAGTAATTTAACCCAAATATGCTCAACGTCCTATATGTAGAACAGCTGCATTCATGTTCAGGCTTGCAAAAACGCATATGGTCGAAGCTGATTGCTGCATCCTAACGGTTATTACAATTGAGGACGACTAGACGGACGCAATTGAAATAAATCTTAAGCTTTTTGTCAACAAATGTTCTTTTGATATTGTAAATACAAGATTTTCACAAAAATTGCGAACAAAATATTTACACAGTTTGCTTGGGCATATCTGGGTTAAAAGAGAACCTAATATAATGTTTATATTGCAAAATAATTAATAAAATTATTTTGATATTAAACTAAAACAAACAAAATTAATTAATTCCTTTATAGGTTACTGCAGCAATGGATTTGTCATCCTCTGTGTAATATAGAAAAGATCAATGGACGACAGCAAGCTATCAAAGAACTGTATTCTAATAACGAATGGTTAAATGCAGCTCGAGATATTTTAAGAAAATTACCGGATCTAGATCGTCAAATAATGAAGTAAGAGTACAAATACGTCATTTTTTGCAATATACGACCCTGTAAATTGTAGGATTAATACGTTTGGAAACAGACAATTTGCTGAAGAACACCCGGATAGTCGAGCTGTACTGTATGAAGCTCGCACATATTTTAAAAGGAAGATACTTATTCTTCTCAATACTCTTAAAGGATTTGAAATTGCGACTGAAATTTTAGATATTTTTAAAGGTAAACCCAATAACGTATCTAAAGTCGTCCTAAAATAAAATGTGGTTAGATATTGCTGATATAGTGAGGCCCTAAAGAATCCCCCCCTACTAACTTGAACGACAGAAGCTAGCGTTTCTAGAAAAAATAGGCGGATCTCAATTTTCAACTTTCCACCCTGTATATTTTTACGTTTTTGGAAAGGTAATCAAAAGGCGAATCCAACGATACTACATACTAGGGTACGTAATGATTTATTTATAGTCGCGAGTCCTATACAAATATCGAATAATGTTGCCGCTTGTGCTGGAGCGCGCTCCCCACCTTTTACTTTCATAACGGGCAAACGTTGTAACCCTGTCCATATATTTTAGTGGTTCACTCTACTATGGAACTTACGAACGCGGTATGTTATACTTTAACTTAAGAAATATGACGATATGTAACAATAAACGTGTTGGTAATCTGTTTTTGTTGTTGGGCAAAGTTGGCTAGGAAAGAGCGCCAGATTGTTTGTTGTGACGCCAGACATCTAAAAAGCTCGTTGTTAAGCAGAGGAATTAGAACAATTGCCAAACTATCAAATCTCAATTACAAAAGCATAAATTATATACCTTCGTTCTTTGTTCTCGTTATGATTCTCTCTCATTTTAACTTGTTTTATTTAATTGTTATTATTTTCTTACTTTATTGTAATTAATTAATTATGGTAAGTTTAAACGGATACTCTAAAACTGTGGCACTGGAACACTGAAACAGTTCACTAAAACCCTTACCACAACACTTAATTCGTACTGCGTCCAGTACGAATTAAGTGTTGTGGTAAGGGTTTTAGTGAACTGTTTCTATGGTAAGTTTGTTTAAATTTGTTAGTTTTTGATAGGCAATCTTTGTTGCTGCATATTTTCTAAGTTAAAGTATAATGTATATGGTGCCGTTGGATTCGTCTTTCGATTGCCTTTCTGAAAACGAAAAAATATGCAGGTGTTCTATTTAAAATAAGAAAGTTGACGTAACTTCCGGTGATACCGAAAATATAATTGAACTACCCATAACGACAAAAGTTAATTGACAAAAAATCGAAATCGACCCATTTTTCTAAAAACTCTAGCTCTTGTCGTTCAAAAATTAGCTGGGGGGAAGGGGGACTTCACTGTATAATTAAAAATAGACTAATACCTTTGACTATATATATTATAGACTAACAGCCTTATGGAAATATTGGTCACACGCTTTGTAAAGCAAGTTGCCTATATAGCAGGCTTTCCTTGTATATTTTTATTTCACGAGGAATTTGAAGAATGTGGCGGGAAACAAGGGTGTGACCACAAACCATTCATAAGCTTGTTCTAAGACGTGCATTCATATCTATCTAGTAAATGAACATAAACGATGTGTTGTCAAAGCATGAATTTGTCGTATTTTGTAAACATTAGAATTGCCTTACTTTTATTAATATAAACAAAAAACACTTACATAATGTAGTAAGAAACTATATTGAAAAGAAAATAAGGGCCGATAATATTTTCTATTTCTTGTAAAACAATTTAATTCAATTAAACGTAAGGAAAACATTAGGATTAGTGAAAAATAAAATTAATTACTAACGATTTATTTAAAACAAAATATAACCATACATATACCTAATATTTGAACACTTTCTTGCTTGCAGCATTTTAAGTTTCTCGGACACTTTCTTTTCATTTCAACCGGAAGTCATCTGCTTTGTCCTTTTGAATAATGTGGTATTTATTAGTGTGTCAATAAAAAATTTTCTATGTGCACCACATTGTGTGGAACTAATATCGAAATCAGGTATTTTGTTTTGTAATTTCGACATTATCTTCTTTTTCAGTTTTCTTCGATGAGGCTTAGCTTTTAATACCTGATTTATAATCTGCATACCTTTTTGTACAACAAACTCAGCATTAGGTGTTGCTACGTAGAAACCTTGTAATTTTTGTAAATTGTGCTGAATAGCATATTGTTTTTTAAGAATTAATAAATCCTTTGGATCTGTTAATTGACAATTTGTGTCTATTAATAATTCTTTGCAGACGTCACATTTGAACTTTAAAAAAGTTCTTCTGGCGAGGTACCCTGCGAAATATGCTTCAGCTGATTTCTTTAATGTGTTTTCCTCATCTGATAAATCCTCATTCTCTGTTGATGATGTGGATGTTGTAGATGATGAACTCATATCATCTGGCTGGAAATGTATAACATTACTGCATTCCTCACTTTCTTTTTGGAAGTTACTCAACAAAATATCTTCATCCGGAGCATAACTTGCTGTATTTGGTGGATCCATTAAATTATTTACTGACAACAATTTGAAGCTGCTTCTAAATAATTTAGTTGTGGGATTTCTATTATATCCTCCTTTTTGCCTAATAATAGAAAATAAATTTTCAAGTGGATCTTGACTTAAACGAGCCGTCAACAAATAGTCACGGCCATAATTTCTTTGTTTTTTTTAAATATAAAATAAACCATTTATTTATTTATTTTTTTTAATTTTCTTACAAGTTCTAATCTTTTCTTGCACTTCCTGTAATTTGTCAAGTAAAGGTGATTCTTGTGAAATTGCTACTCGGTACAGATTACGATGGTGTAGAGTGTAACTGTTTAATATATCAAATATAATGTTCATGTCTTCAACAAAATCGGCAGTTTGTAATGCGGTCTCGCTTGCTAGCTGTCCTGTTGCCACACAAGTCTTTATAACTGCAGATACACTATGACTGAATACTTGTGTAGCTAATTTGACAGACATTTTTTCTACTACTTGCTATACTATTGTTGACAATAGTAACGCGGTAATGGCGGCAAAATATGTGAACGCGTCGATGTAGTATTTTTCTAGCCAATCATGAAAAAGCAAAATTTATGAATGGGAGCAGTGCTGCCTCTGTACCGTGTATCCAGAATTACTGACTTTCTGTATCCAATTCGAACAAAAAATTGTGTGACACTATTCGAAAGGAGGGTGTTAGTCTATAATATATATAGTCAAAGCTAATACACTCCGATATTACTTAGGATGTGAATCTCGCTTGTTGCGAAAAATAACTCTAACTCCTCCTGATGGATTATTCTGCGATCTTACAGAACCGCTACAGTATTTTCAGGTAGTATAAATTAATTTGTAAAAATGAAAAAAGGAACATGTTAACCCTTTATTATTTATATTTATATCATAGAAAGCATTTGATCACAAGGAGGCAGAAAATCAAGGCAAAATTGTACCACAAATTGGGATCGATGCAGACTACGATAATGCGGAGGCAATCATTAAAGAAATTAACGAAGAACTAGACCATTATTTAGAAGAACAAACGCAATTCTTTGGATGTACAGTAAGTGCTATCAGGGTTGATAAAAATCATGATTTTTTTTATTTATTTTAAACATTGATACTTCTTAAAAGCGTCCAGCTCGTAAATTTTCTTTGTCCGAGCGTTCATTTTTAAAATATAAATCCGATCACTTATTCTCATTACTGAGTCAACCCTAAAGTCAAATTAGCTAGTATTTTCTTGGAAATAACACTATAAAACACAGTATGAATAACTACGGTGCGCGGAACACCCACTTAAATTGAAAAAAAAATCGCAACGTATAAAGGTGTTATCCTCGAAGATAACACCTTTATGCAAACCAGTATGAAATGACACCAAACATGTATAGAGATTACACTGTTTTGTTTACGTATAAAACCTTTTAGAGCGCTATCTACCTTAATAATTGACTTAAACTTACCAAAAAGTTAGTTGACATCTTCCATCAAGGGCTTCAATTATTAAGAACTTTAGAAAACGAAACACGCTTCACTTTCAACACGAATTTATTCCGATCTTTCAAAAACAACTTGCAAAACTGTACTGGTTCGTTTGTTTACATATTGCACAATAGACCGTTGAACACAAAAAATACGGCAAAAAATATATCCACTTCGTTCAAAACACATTAGGGATCAAACAAAAAATGTGGCCGGGTGTTGCAGGTATTCTAAAAATAGTATAATCGGTAAATATAATTTAAAGATATGCCAGGATGGATTCATGAAAAATCTATCGATTTTTTTTCTTTTGTTTTTCTTTCGTAAAAATTATATGAATGAATAAAGAGACTTAAAAGAAAAATCATGAATTTTTAAAGCAAAAATTACTGATTTAAATCATCTCAACCCTGAGTATTATTGCTAAAATAATAACTACAAAGGATATGTCGAAAATATAATTTTTGAAGGTCCGTTACTTTGGCAACGATAAAAAGCGGTACCAGTTAGAAGTTCCAGAAAATAAATCTCATAAAGTTAACAGTAACTACACCATAGAAGGTACTAAAAAAGGAGTCAATAGATATACAACTGCGAAAACCAAGGTATAAGTTTTTTTTCTACCAAGATTTTCAGATGAAGTATTTATTTTCTTTTAGGAATTACTTGCAAAAATGATTAAAGCAGAAAACCACAGGGCTGAAATTGTTAAAGATTTTAATCGAAGAGTATTCGAAAAATTTAGCTGCTGGTATGTGAAATGTTTAACTGTGCGATTTTCATCAATTCAAAATTGCGGTAGACTAATACGTTTTTTCTTACCATTTACACATTTTAGGCATGAAGAATGGGATCAGGTAGCACGTTGTTTAGCGATGCTAGACACTTTATGTTCGCTTGCTAAATATGCACGGACCTATTCTCATGATATCTGCTTGCCAACCATGTTACCATTTACAGATAAAGTATGATATTCATCATTTATTGATCGCTTATGACTTATGACTAAAGCTGGCCACGAGCGGTACCGCGCAGTAGCGTAGAGTCGACCAGGCCTCGCGTTCCACTAGAGTTATTCTGCTAATAGAGATGTTTGCTGCCGCAAATAATTTCGCTCATCTTTTAAATAAAAATTAAATAACACGTGCTCAAACACTTACCATTTTAAGAGTCCTCCGTGAAATCACAAAGTGAATAATGTCTGTTAAATATCCGCAACATTAGATATGTTTCAACTGTTGTTTCGGCAAAACTAGTACGGCATGAGGAAAAAATGCGTTTATATGCAGAGAACGAACGTTCTACATCTAGTGACGTAATATTTGCGTAAGTAAAATCGTCTTTCAAATAACTTAACGTCTTAGTGTGCCAAAATCAGAATTTTTCTCAAAAACACTTTCAAATTTTTCTAGAACAGAAACATTTTTTGCGTCTTCAATCGCGCATAGCTGTGCGCGAACATGTTGCAGTATTCGTAGAGATTCTTCTAACGACACCGCAGGATTTTGTAATTTTTCTATTGCATCTGCTAGCCCGAAGTAATTGTCGTGAATGATTTTTAAATCCATTTTAACCTGACTATCTTAAAATTTCGACTGGCTTTTCTGGATAGCGGCAGCTTCCTTTGTATCGAATTGTAAAACCACGTTCTTAATATTGCCAAAATATTTATGATAATAAAACGCACCTGCAACCATGTTCCCCAACGAGTTAGAATAGGTTCTGGTGGCTCTGGTATTCGGGGGCACAGTCTGTGAAATTCGCGAATACGTTTCGGTGATTTGACAAATACTGCTTTGGTATGCGCTATTAAAGCGTCTACCTCAGGATAACATTTTCTGATACTATCCGCCACAAGATTGAGAGCATGAATTTTACACGTAATGTGTAACAAATTAGCAGAATGCTTTTTAAGAGACCGGCCTACAGAAAGCATGTTTGCAGCACCATCACTCACTAACATCAAGAGTTGGTTTGTTGAAAGTTCAAACTTGTCCAATGTATTTAACACTAACTTTGAAATTAATTCGGCAGTACACTGTTGTATTCGTTTGGAGACTAATAGAATTGAAGGTGCCGATTGATGAGGTTCCAATTTGCGTGCCATTACATTAAGAACAGAATGTTTCTACCGATCTGTTGTTTCGTCGACACATAACCACAATTTTTGATCTTTCAACTCCGATTTTATTTTTTGTTCAATATGTTCGCGCGCAGATGGCACAATTCTTCGTAACGATGTTCGACTTGGTAATTTGCACTCCGAATAGTTATTCCAAAAGCAGATAAATGGTTCCTTGTCTAGTAAATTAAACAGTATATTACATGCGATAAACGTAACGCATAAATTAAATATAAATTTTTCATTGTCTTGTTTGGACCAACACATTAACGGGATTTTACAGATTACACATTTAATTTTAGCACCTTCATATATTAAGTCTGGAATTTCTGCAATAAATTTTCCGTTTGTCCGACCGCGGTCGTTTTGCTGACGTAATCATAATTTTTCTAGGACAGATAAACAATTGCGCAAATGACCGGCAGTGAAAATGTCCGTACTGCTCCGCAGACGAAGTAATACTACCGTTCCTCTCGGTCCGAACTGATTCTACGCCGATGCGCGGTACCGCTCGTGGCCAGCGTTACTTATGACTACAGGGTGACAAACGGTTGACCCGTTGTGTTTACTATGTACATACAAGGAATCGAGTGGACGTTCGGTTACACGCACACCGATCAACCAATAATAACCGAACGTCCACTCGATTCCTTGTATGTACAGCGGGTGCAACCGTTTGTCACGCTTTACTTATGACAATGTAATTTTCATTTTTAGCCTTTTATTAAAATTAAAAATGGAAGACATCCTTGCATTCCCAAAATTGATGATTATGTACCAAATGATACCGAATTAGGTACCGACGGTAAACCAGGCATTTTAATTCTAACTGGACCTAATATGGGCGGCAAATCTACGTTGATGAGGCAGGTGGCCTTGATTATAGTAATGGCCCAAATAGTAAGTTTTTTTTTATATCTACCTTTGACTAAAAACAAAAGTCTAGGCTTTCAATGGAACACAATTTCAATTAAATCATTTCACCGATGTTCCCTTGTTAGTTGATTCCTTAATATTATCTACAGCCCTTGGTCATGGAAATAGGACCACTGAGACTTAAAAATACTTATTAAATATAATTTTAATTTCGAAAATGAATAAAAGCACCTTAATATATTATGACCACAGATAATTGCTGGTTATGGCATAATAGCGACGAAATTAAAAAAAAAAACAAACAAATAGTAAAAAGCTGCATGGGCAGTATGCCAAAAAGGATTGAGGAAATAAAGCACAGAGGTGGAACAAGCAAAAATTAGTAAATATATGTTCAAATTATACTTACTTGCTTGCATGTTATATGTAATTAAATAGTAACATTGTCAACATTACCAACTGTTTTTTTTTTTAATTTTACCCCCAAAACCATATTTTTAAGTGGTTCTAATTCGATGACCAGGGCCTGTATAGTGAATATAGTAAAAATTAAAAATATCTACACTATTTTAGGGAAGTTACATACCAGCTACGTCTTGTGAAATATCCTTAATAGATCGCATTTTTACAAGACTTGGAGCACAAGATGACATCATAAGTGGCCAATCAACGTTCTTCGTGGAAGTATCCGAAGCTTCGGCCATTTTGCAGCATGCAACCAAGCAGTCCTTTGTATTATTGGATGAATTGGGACGTGGAACATCAACTCATGATGGGAATGCTATAGCAACAGCTTATATGAAAAAGTTACTCGAAATCGATTGCAGAGTTATATACTCTACGCATTATCATACCTTAGTTGAGCATTACGGTGGAAGAACGGACATACAATTAGGACACATGGTACAGATCTCTTTTCGTCTTATTCTTACTGATGGGATTCACTTCCAATTATCGTTACAGGCGTACATAATTCAAGATGATGAAGAATCTGGAGAGCAAGGAGTGACGTTTTTGTACAAATTAGAACCAGGGGTATGTTCAAACTCCTACGGTTTCAATGTTGCCAAACTAGCTGGTCTTCCAGAGAATATCATTAAAAATGCACTGGAAATTGCAAGTAAATTAGAGTCTTCAACTGTCCATCGGCAATTATTCGTTCAGTTGCTAACAACAAATAATACTTCGACTATAAAACAAGCCATAGCTTCACTAAAAAGTTTAGAAACAGTTTAATTTGACGTTTTATTTAAGTTGCCGTTCCTAATTCGTTTTGTGTTATAATTTTGGTTTTTACAAAATCATATAATAAAGTCTATTTGTAAATTATTTTGTTATTATTTACCTTTATATGTTGTATTAAAGAATAATATATGCATCTTTTTTTATCAATCTTTGAGATATGAAGTTCTTAAATTAGGAAACCGCCTATTATCAATAGGTAGTAAAGTAAAAAATGTCTCTGGGTTACGGCGGCCAGTGACCCTATTAAAGTAGTTTAATCGTGTGGAGGTCAGGGATGGATTTGGGAACTTTTAATATGTACTGAATTCCAACTTTCATTTGTACTGATACGTGGGTAATTTGTACTGATGGCGGGAAATTCAATTTCAAAATAAACAGCAAAATTTTGTATTTTATTTATAAAAAGATTATCAACATTTTTAGTATAAAACGATAGAATTTCTCTTTTTACATA
This sequence comes from Dynastes maya, assembly GCA_029619315.2. Taxonomy (NCBI): domain Eukaryota; kingdom Metazoa; phylum Arthropoda; class Insecta; order Coleoptera; family Scarabaeidae; genus Dynastes; species Dynastes maya. Next base: position 5,029,344 of record JAROYE020000012.1, read on the forward strand.
TTAGTAACTATATTATCTATATTATTATATTTTAAAATATTTGTAGGTAGAACCCATTTAATTGAACCGCCGTCAATCGATTTTAAAAAATCTTTAACAATTAATATTGCTGCACAGGTTTCTATGTTTAATTTGTTACGAATTTTTGTTTTGTTCAGGTTCAACTGGGAAAAACCCTCTTTCAGCAGCTGCTGAAGAATGTGGCAATGTTAATATTACACTAACAATTTTATTTAAGTTTGGAAATAAAAATTCATTTAAGCTATTTTTCATCTGCGAAACTTCATTCCAGAATTTCGCTATATCATTGTTGAGTTTTTCTAGATTATCAAGACGTATCAACATTTGCCATTCTAAATTTGCTTCTTCGATATCTATATGTACTTGTGGAAAGAGATTTATAAAATTTGCTATGGAATTATTGGCTTTCGATTTTTATAATTTCTGGAGCAAACGCCCGCGCAAAAATTAAATACTTATCTTCTAAGTCAAATCTTTTTAAAATTTGTTTGCTGAATTCGATATATAACAATAACATATGTTTTTTGAAGTTTTCAACTTCTTGAGGGGTTACTGTATTTTTCGCAAGTTCTTGGGACAATGATGCTTCGGCTCTGGCACCAACATAGAGGTCATCTAAACTTACATAATTTTGTGGATTGGTGATATTTATTGTAATAATATTCACATTCATTAAATTTGGCTTGATGTAATTTCTTAATATTAGTTTGTAAAATGAGGATATCCTTTCAAGCACAATTGGAGTTTTGGGACCCTCTGCTTGTAACTCAACATTTATCTTATTGGTAATCGTCAATATATATGACAGACTTAGTAAGTAGAATTTATATATAGGGTTCTTGAGCGCATTTAAAATAGCCTTTGCGTTGGGTAAATTATCTTCCAATGCAGCCCTCTGGAAATAAAGTGTCAACGAATTCCAGTGCTCTAGAATCCTATCAACAACTGCCTGCAATTGAAAATCAAGATGGTAGAGCATTACAAGTATAAGTATAATTACAACTTACCTTTAAGGACAGCCAACGAGTTTGAGAAGGGTACAGCATTCTATGCGGTTTCTCGTTAGCGAACACCTGGCATTCTTTTAATTCCTGTAACCTTTTGTTACTATGGGCAAAATAAGAATAGATATCTCTCACAAACTGTTCTATGTTATCAGGTACTTTCCTGACAGCTGCAGAGGCACATAAGTGCAATGAATGGCAAATACATATTTGAGTATAAATATTAGGAATTATCTCCTTTAATTTTGCCTGTACTCCACCTATATTGCCTGTCATTGTACTTGCTCCATCAGAAGCAAAACCGATTACATTATTATAACCTATTTTATTTTCATCCAATAATTTTTTTATAATATCGAATATAGATTGTGATGTACCACTCTCAACTTCGCACAAATCTAATATTCTATCGCTAATTCGGCCATCTTTCCAATATCGCACAATTATAATAAGAGATTTCTTACAAGTAATATCTGTTGTTTCATCAATCATTATACAAAAGTAAGTATTTCTTAAATCTTGCACTATAAGATTTTGAATATAAGGTGCCAAAACACCTACTGTTAATTGTGCAATTTTTTTCCGATTCAGATTAAGAGCATTACATATTTCTGAATCAAAAAATACATCTTTAAGTAGCAGTGGAAATGTATCCATTAATTGAAATGCTAAATTATGCTCACAAACATATGCAGCAAATTTTAATTCTGCTTTTTTAACAAGATAACGATTATTGTTATTATTATTATCCTGGTATACATATTGTGTTAAAGATGTTGTTTTAGCAGCTTTCATTTTTCTAACATGCGAAGGGCAAATTTCATGTCTCTTTAAATGAAATTTTCCACCGGACAATTTTGTTTGACATATATAGCAAAATGGAAATGTTTTCTTTTGATCTAACCATGTAAAGTGTGTTAATTCGCTTGGTTTTAGTTTGGGCGTCCATCGTTTCCTTTGAGGACATGCTTTCTTCTTATCATTTGCACTTGAGCTTGAAACGCCTACCTTTTGATCCATATCTGTATTGTTGGGCTTTGTCCACCTACAATTTTTAACTAAAATAATACTGTACACAATAATTACATAACCACTTACTTATCCATTTCAAAATAAATAAAACTATCGTAGAAAGATTAATCGCAATCTCAATACCATTCAAGACGCTATTGTACCGATTGACGGTTATCTAACACGTTTTATTTGAAAAATTGAATATATGTTCTGTCAGTATTCTGTTTAATTTCTACACTCTCCCCCTCTATCGAAAAGAGAATACGATTTAAATTATAGATTTCTACTATAGTGGGTAAGTTGGCTTGCTGCTTTATCGTTAACAATATATTTGGTACATTTGTACCGTAAAACAGGAAAATATCATAAAATAACTGCATATTTGTGTAAATGTACTGATGTACTGAATAATAGGTCATTGTACTGGTTTTAGTACAATTGTACTGAAAAAGCCATCCCTGGTGGAGGTTCCTCCATATAAAGTTACTCCGCCTGGAAATTTACCGTTAGCGTAATGAAGTTAACAAATTAAAAATTCAATTTTAGGCGTTTTTCAAATTGATTGAAAAAAGGTGCATTTTAACATTTATAATGAATAGTAATACCTTTAGCTTAGGCAACATCAGGTACACTTTTTAAATAGGAATAAACAATGTCTGTAACCTAGGCAACTTGTCATACTCGTTTTAAAAACCAACATCCCACCGAAACCGGTGGAACCAATAGAGTCCGACAGAGGGCACTGTGAACATGATTGATAATGACATAACCCTATGTTTATAGGTTATGCATCATAACCTGCAAAGTTCTATGTTAAAGATATTTTAAGACGAATAATAAAAATGATTTTAAAAATACTTAGAATTAATGAAATGATAAAGAACCATTTAATAAAATACGTAAGATATGAGTTCTTATAATATCCTTTTTAATTGATAATATTTTAGAGTTCTATCTCGTTAAGAAGTTATTCGACAGCAGCTGAAAAGGATTTAGCAGATATTTTAAGAAAGAACTTCCCAAATGCCAAAAATGTAGTCGTTGAAGATATTTCTGGTGGTTGTGGTGCAATGTACCATATTTATGTAGAATCTATTGATTTAAAAGGCTTATCGATTATTAAACAGCATCAAGCAGTTACTAGTGCGTTAAAGGAACAGATTAAGACTTTCCACGGACTCAGAATACAGACTAAGATTCCAGAAAGCTAAATTATGTTAAATTATTGTATTAAATTATAGTCAAAATATATCCTACTGTTTCGTTATTTGATGAATGCTTTATAAGTAGGCCTGGTCTTCGCGATAGAATCAGATTTTCATTATTTCATAGATTTAAAAATTAAATCGTAATATTTAACTAGAGTTTCCACAAAGACCGATAACTAGAGCAGGTACTTTTTAAATTTCGCGGATGATTTAAGTTGGTAGTTCCGGCAATAATAGATATATTTTAAAGCTGGGTTCACACCACAGCTGTGTCGCTGTACCGCGGTGTTGCCGCGTGCTATTGGCTGATTCAAAGAAAGCTACACTGGCGCTATAGGAAATTCACGACGCTAAAAGTTCGTTCAACTTTAACTTTTAGCGGTGGCACAGCGCGTCCTTGTCCAACTTGTGGTTTATCCTTTTCTAATGAGAACTGAGCGGGAAACATCTTTGACAAAACGTGGTCAATTGGGTTGAATTGTCCCACCCTCTGACGCGCGGAAGATAGTATTGATAATCGATGGCCGATATGGTGGGGGCATGACCTATTTTGCTTAGTGTACATCTAATTACTGCATAATGTATATTAATACATTTTTAAACATTTAAACTATGCAAAAAGAGTAAATTTATTGTATCCCGATTGAATTTATCTACTCTTCGACGGAACATGTGGAACACGTAACTCAGATTACATCGCGAGATTAGGACATAAAAAACCAACACGACGGAAGTTAGGTTCTTTTTATTATTCAAATTCCATAAAATATTCACACAACAATAAAAAAGAATTCACCATGTAGATGAAATTTACTTACATCTGAATTCTTATTCTAAAATATCAGATTAACTCAACATAATCGGCAGACAATGGTTTTCTTAATGGAATGTAAAGAATGCTCCAGCCGCAGTAATTTATTAGCATTCCCACCAAGAAAAATAAAATACGGAAATGGAATTTAATTAGAAAAGATTTTAATTTCTACTTCGATTATTAAACAACAGATATTACTTAGGATAATAACATAAAAAAATAGTAATTCACTTCACACACCTTACAATTCAGTCTTTTGTTTTGAATTTCCGCTTCTATCGTAACCTTTCAATTCATTTGTAGCATGTTTTGCAATATATTTAACGAAATCGTTTAGTTCACGTCCGCCCTAAAAATTTAAACGTTTAAATATTACTGTTAATTATAATTAAAGTTTAAATTCTGGGAATGTCGATATACTTACCTCGTATTTTACTGCTTCGTCTTTGGAACCCTTTGGTGCCCAGTATAGGGTGGGGAAACCCCTTACTTCGAATGAAGGAGGAACATCATTAGCAGTAGCATCCATTTTTACTATAGCAACGTCTTCGTCTTTCATCTAAAATAAGATAAATGTAATAAAATCAGCTTAGGGGTCTAATGGGAAGGACTGTGCTTTCCAATCCCACTAGGGTCAGATTCGCATGCAAATATACGAATAGGTAATTGTTCCTTGGGGAATCTTTCACAGCGAGGGGGTGATAGTAACAAAGCCACGGGACACTTTACACACACAATTTACACTTTAAGAGGTTATACCAATGTTAAAAGCTTATATACCCCGTGGGGCCATCACCAGACGCAAACGAAATCATGTTATAGTTTGGTAAATGTTACAGCAAAGCCAAAATAATAATCATCCGACAAAAAAGACCAAAAAAATACGTTGAAAATAAATTTATATATTCTAGCCTCGTACGATGAAATGTTTCTACGAGTCTATATAACTTTCTTGTTTTAATTACTTATTAACTAGTTCTATTACTGTAAATACTTTGAAATAATCAACAAAGAATTTCATCGAGTTCATAATGTAAGTAAATGTAGTGATGTTTACCTTTTCACCAAGTTCATCGAAGGTTGGAGCCAATTTTTTGCAATGTCCACACCACGGGGCGTAAAATTCAATGAGCGTATCTTTATCATTATTTACGACTATTTCGTTGAAGTTTTTGGCAACAGCAACCTTAACTGGCCCATCATTCGACTCTGGAATATCTTCTGACTTAATATATGGTTCCAACTTATCATCCAGAAGGTCCTGAACGAATTTCTCAAGGGCTTCAACACTGTAAGATAATGTCGCTGTTTAAGAACTAGTTACAAACCTAACGTTTTTAATAAGCAATATCTGCTACCAACTTACGAGAATTCTTCTACCATCTTCAGCTTTTGATTCTTACTATTTCGTGCAAGAATAACTGGTTTGTCACCTTTGACATAGTCGATTCCATATTCATTCAATTCGTGTTGATGTTCATCTTTGGCACTGACTGCAAAGGTTACCTTATCTCTGAATTGTTTAGCAACCTACGAAATAACAATAGATCTCAAGGTTGATAATTAAGGAAGTTAAAAAAACAAGGTACAGTGCGGCCTCGATAATCCGCATCTTCAGTAAATCGGATTCTTCGATAATCCGAACCTGCATTTTTCTTGACTTCAGAAAAACATTACGAAGAGTCGAATATCCAAATCTGGAAACTCGTTTGTATGCATAGTTTTGTACACAACGATCAAGACACGTTCCAATTTCCTATGACATTTTATCTACCAAAGCACAATAGTTTGATTCTGAAATCTATGGAAGTGATAATTTTAGAGTTAGCAGGGGTTGGATTTCTTATTTTAGAAAAAGGCATGGCCTGCGTTCTTTAAAAATGTGTGGCGAAATACTATCCAATGATCAAAGTGCTGTCGATCCCTCCCTAAGTGCATCTGCAGAGAAGATTAAACAATTAAACTTCCCACCTATTCAAATATACAATGCAGATGAATCTGCTCTGTATTGGAAAATGTTGCCTGAAAAAACGCTGATTCGTGCTCAGGAAAAGACCGCACCAGGTAGTAAAATTTACAAAGAACGCGTTACATTTCTAGCATATTGCAATGCTGATGGTTCACAAAAATTAAAGCTGTTGGTGATAGGAAAGGCAAAAATCAAAGGGCATTTAAAAATGTGAACATACCTGTTGAATACAAATCATCTCCCAATGCATGGATGACTATTGCAATTTTTTTAGATCGGTTTCATTGTCTATTTATTCGTCAAGTTAGAAGTCATTTAAGAAGTCTCAATTTAATCGTCGATAACTCCTCGAGCCATGGAACTATAGAAGAGCCGACTAGTGAGGATGGACAATTTACAACATTATTTCTTCCACCTAATTGTACAGCACTTTTGCAACCTCTAGATCAAAATGCCAAAGTTTCAATGCGTGCATAAAGTGGGCAGAATAAAGTAATATTCCACTACATGATGTTCTGTTTTACATATTTTTTTGTTTATGTACTATTTTCTAGTTGTTTTATATTAAATGTTTCACTTTTCAATAAAAACTGTCCTGTTTCAGTAATTTACTAATCCGGATCACCGCGGTCTTAATTAGTCCGGATTATCGAGGTCGCACTGTATATTGTTAAGAAACTACAATACAATATACCTTTAAAATCCTATTGCGCCAATAATTAGTTCCTTTTGGATTTTTGACATAGTCAACAGTATAATAAGCGATGATAAGTGGATTATTAAAGTCCTGGAGATTATCTGACTTACGATGTCCAACTAAACCATGACTAAAATTTTATAAATCAAAACTTACTTTAAAAACTTAAAATGTTTTTAAAGTAAGCTTACAAATTTTTCGTGATGAAGGTGTTTATTTCACCGGAAGACGCAGATCCAGTGTATTTAACCCTATCATCTTCAAATTTGTTATTCAAATGCGCAGGACGGAACAAGACGATGTCATCACTAAAACATTCCACATTAGTATAAGAACGTTTCGAGATTGTAAAGTGAAAAGGTGACTTACTTGACTTCATATTTCTCAAGTATATCTTTAAATGATGTATGCGCGAAACGAACTTTTTCTCTCAATTTATCCGCAATTTTCAGGAAAGCACCTTTAAGGTCTGTTTCCTTTTCGAAGAATCCAACCACTGAGACATCAGCTTCAGCACTGAAATATTTCTCTAGCTCCTCGATACTGGATACCTCTTTGGAACTTGGTCCTACTTGAGCTTTCATGTACTTAACAATGCCTTTAATAAGGGAAAATAATATTAACATTTGTAAAAAAAAAAACATTACATTTATAATTATTATATTAAGGTAAGGTCGACTAAGGGTAAGTAAAGCCGACTAAAAGAAGGTTCGAAATATTTGACGATACTGCTGTGGGAATTAATAAGTCATATACATGATTTCAACAAACGTTTCTATGAGATTACTTTCAAAGGTCTTTGAATACTGGCATGCCAGTGGTAATGACTATGTAAATAGCTTCCACTGTTAATCTTCATCAAAAAGGAATGCAACTACCAAAATTTTTAAAGGCAAGGCTATATACAGGCGTAAGTAATCCAGCAGTAGTATCAAGAAGAACATGGAACAGTGAAGTAGAGGAAATACTGAGGAAGATTGGAATTCAGCAAGAGTATTGGCAAATAACGGAAGCGAATGAAAGAAATTTACAACCTCCACATATTAGGGTAACTAGAGAATTGGGATTATGATTTATTTTTCAAGAATGTAATTCTTGGAGAAAGAAATATAAAAAATTAATGGTCTTAAAAATGTACCACCATTAGTAGGTAGGTTCCTTGTTACAGATAATTCAAGTTTTGTTAAAATACCGATGTAAAAAATTAAACTTTTTATCATAATAGAATTTTTTTATCTGGCATTAAAAAGATGAATTTAAGGTTAAAACTAAATATATATTTTTGTAAGTTTTCAATATACCGTGTGAATATTAATTACACACAGTTGAAATATTGAATCATCTATAAAACTATATAAATAAAACTACTCACCTGAAGCTTCTCTCGGACCACCATATTCTTGAGTAAATTCTCCATTTTTAAAGATCTTTAAAGTTGGGTAACCACTAACACTAAACTTGTTGCAAATATCTTTACCACCCTCTGTACAATCTACTTTAGCTAATATAACGGGGGGATCATTTCTAATCAGATCTTCAGCCGCTTTAGCATATTCGGGTTTTAATCGTTTACAATGTCCACACCTACATACAGAAGAATCAATCAATTTCACAAACAATAAGAAATTTATAAGGGTGCAATAGATTGCCAGCTGCTAGTGATAAAAAATATAGAATTTTTGATGTGTAAAGTTGTTAAAGCCGAAAAAAATAACAATTATTTGCATTTGTAGAATCAGAAGACCGGGTCCACTTACCATGGTGCATAAAACATAACTAGGGCTGTTTCATGTTCGGTGATTTTCGAAGAAAAATCACTGTCTGTAAATTCAACAACATCTTGTTCACCGGCTAAAGATAAATAAATTAACAAGGAAAACGTTAGTATATTAAAAAGAAACATCTTTTGTATTACTGATTTATAATTTTTTACTACTTCCTCTGCCGATCTATAGTTGAACAATGTTTTCTATCACGCCGGGTTAATTCTTTACGTGGCCGTGCAATACGCATGCGCATCACTTTGTGTTGGCTACATGTGATTGGCTTCGGATCTGCAATTTCACTTGTCAAACTTCCTTTGAAATTGCTTTTGAATATAACGCGGGTTTTAATTATAGGCAACCAATATAACACGAAATATGTTTATTCGTTTACGAACTTGATAAAACAAATAATCTAACCAATTTCCCCGTATATTAATTGTGAAATCATCACATCTGATTGAATTGCAACTAAAAAAACATTGTTGGTTCTCATCTTAGCTAAATTTCTTGTTAAATCTAGTAATTAATATACTAATTAATTTATATTATATTATCATACAGAGTCGTCTACAAATATAATTTTTTTTTTCCTTAAATTTTATATATAATAATATTATAATATATATAAGTAGCTCGTTTAATAAAGAATATCAAGATAATCTGTACTAATTAAATGAGACATTAACTCATTTTTAATGAATAAATTTATCTACAAAAATCTATGATTTGACATATTTTATTTTCAGTAGTATAAAATTAAAAAAAAAAACAATTTTTGCCTTCACATATTTTCGGAATCAAAAAAACCAATCAATCCTGGCCCTTTTTGGATTGCTCAGTGTCGTCAATTCGTCTGCTCAAGGTTAAGTCGCTAGTGTCGTCATTTGCGTTTTTCAGAACTTTTGCGAAAACGGGTAGATAATAATCAAGAAAAAACAATTTCCAATAAGCAAATTAGTCGGCTAAAATACTATTTTAATTGACAAGACATATGCACTTTAAACTTAATAGTCATGTATAAACGCAATAAGCAATAATGCAAAAGTTAAACTTTGAAGTAATGTAACGTATTTAAACAAGAAAAAAAGAAATAAAATGATCGAGGGATCCCTATAGTACAAAATAACGAAAATAAATATAGGCTATATTAATACTTTCACTAAAAATAATTGAATATACAGGGTGATTTATAATCAGTGTAAAAAACTTTGACATCTTATTCGGGAAATCATTTCAAAGAAAAAATGTTAAATAAATATAGGTCCTATTTTTTTATTTACAGAATTAAAACAGATGTAACTTTTAATAAACCGGAGACGATTATTAAAATACAACTTTAAAAATAAATTACTAAAAAAAGAAACAAATGACTATGTAAGAAAATATTGCCTATAATAGTTGTTCAAAACGCTCTCCTTGAATTCGAATACAAGCATGACACCTACGAACCATTGAGTCGTAAACATGCACTAATGTTGCACCATCTTGAATTTCATTAAATGTAATTGTTATTTGGTCCTGAAATCGTTCGCGTGGGTTTATTTCGACGCTGTAAACAAGCTACTTCAAATGGTCCCAAAGAAAAAAAATCGAAGGGATTTACGTTGGGAGATCTTGGGAGCCAAGCAGTAAAGCCTCTACAACCAATCCATTGCTCAGGAAAATATGCATTCAACCATTAAGTCATGTCTACCGTAGTGAATTGAATCGCCATCGTGTTGAAACCACATTTGCTGACGATGTCCGATTTACTCAATGAGCGTTTCATCTGGAAAAGTTAGACAGTGTTTTGCATTTAGCCTGCGTGGTAATATCAGCGCAAGTATTCACACTAAAACGATGTTGAAATCACGATTGTCTAACAGCATGTAGATTTTGATGATTCCATAAATACAATCTCTAATAAATTGGGTCTCATCATTATATTCTCTTTAAAAAATATTTTTTGTAGCAACCATGTACATGCTGACAGTTGTAATGCTTGGACGTGTTGAATGTGATAGAGGTGTAACTGTTGACGATGTAGTGTTCGCCATACAAAATTTTGAGAAAGACGAAACTGCGTCACAATGCGTCTAGTGCTTAGAGTGAGGTTTACCCAACACAATTTCTTCGTTGTTTACATTATTTTCTCTAGCGTGGTTCCAAATCAATAACATTTGAATCTGTTGTAGCTCCATAAATAGAAAAAAATAATACCTATGTTTATATAAATTTGTTTGGTTTAAATGATGAAAATCTTTTACACCGATTATAAATCACCCTGTATTAACCAACACTTCCAATATATTGTGTATTTTTATGATTTCAATCATTAAAAATACGTAGATATAAATATTCTTATCGTTAGTAAACCTGTTTAATTTTTTTTTTGTTTCTGTGAATGGTTTCGCTGAATGGTAAAGTATCCAAAATCCTAATCTGATTGAGTAAATGTTTGTAAAGCATGGATGGTATGAAATAGTTTGAAACGGTATTGCAGCAGTAACCTCCCCCTCTAACCAACGCCAATGGCGCATTGTTGGCTGCCGTCTGGCTAGAATCTTCCTTTTAATAGTAAAGCGAACGCTGCGTATGTTGTACGCGTAGCGGCAGAGCATCGTGCCGAATGAAAACTAAAACCATGCTTGTTGATCTAAATGGATAACGACACAAACTGAAGGAAAAGTGTATAGAGATACTTCATCTACAATTCCACCGATGTAAGAACAAGTGAATGAATTTCTTATACGTATTAACTCCATATAGGAAAAGAATGTGTGCGCGAAAAGGGTGAATTTTAATTTCATCCCCCTCTTACAGCTGTAGAGGATGATTCTTTTTCGGCATTCGGAATCTGCGCACACAATAATGGGTACTGAGGGTGTCGAGGGTGTGTCTGATGAAGATGATACCGAAAAAGTACAACTGACATCCCTTACCGACAAGAATAATCTGAAGAAGGCCTGTGAGGGTGATTCGCAACATAATGCCAAAGGTAACTTACTTTTCTCACAACTATTTGCGTACTCTTGCTTTAAAAATATTAACTGTACTTAGAAATAGGAAATCATTTTCAAATACATATACAGGTAAAGGAAATAGGTATAAAAATGAAACAATTTCCGGTTAGCAGTCATGCAATTATATCATAAATAATGCAAAGCCCATAAACACATGTGCTTGAAATATTAAAGACGTTTTACTTGAATTTTACTGAATATAAAAGTTAAATACCTTTTTTTTTCGTTAAACAAGTTACAAGTTTAATGAGAAATTTATATTAACTGATTGTCAGTTGCTGATTAGATTTGATGATGCGATGTAAGAGGAATTATGAATCAATTTGCTACCGATTAAAATAGTCACACAACGTACTTATTTTTGTACACCAAGTCGAACAAGTTTCGTTACATTTAAAAGATTTTCTTTTTCTGGAACTACACTATCGGTCATTATATTTGCCCACAGAAAAAAATACGCAAAAGTAACTGAAAAAGGAAGTTTTGCATTGAATAAAATACTCTTACAACAAATAAATTGATAGTCTTTATTCTATTATAAAATTTATTTCACACAAAAAATTAAATCTGTTAATTGAACTATTAATAATTGCGGCACGCACATTCTCTCTATGAATTTCGTCAGAGTAGCGGGTTCTATTTTAAGCCAGACTTCTTGTAGTTGTTTCCACAACGATTGCTTGGAAGTTGGAGGACTTATTTTCACCTGCCTGTCGAGTTCCTCCCGCAAAAGCTCTATGGGATTAGCATCTGTGCTTTGAGATTATTTCGATATTGCTTTCACGTTCCACTAATTCTAAATATTCGCGGCACAGTTTAGAGGTGTGTTTCGGATTATTATCATGTTGAAATATAAAATGGTCACCGATTATTCTCCGGATGGTACAGCTTTTGTTTCCAAAATTCCATCATTTTAACCAAGCCTTCCAAGAATGCGGCGCCAAAACAACCCCAAACCATTACCAATCCGCCCCTACTCTTGACTGTATGTACTACACAGGATTCTACTGCTCGTTCTCCTTTCGACCTTGAACGAACGTTCTTCTCTTGGAACCGAAGAGTTCAAATTTGGACTCATCGGTCTACAAAACATTTTTCTACTCATCAACTGTCCAATGTTGATGCTCTCTAGCTCACTGCAACTGTTTTATTTTATTTTGCTTGCATAAGAGTGGTTTATGCAACGATATTCGGCCAAATAAACCATCCTTTCTTAACCTCCTTTTCACAGTGGTTAAATTAACTCGTTTTTCACACTCAATACTTATTTCAGGTGCAGTTTTTCATCTATTCCGTTTACTCGTCATAATTATTCGACAATCTGCCGCTGGTGTTGTCACTTTCCGTCGTCCTGTTTTCTATTTAATAATGTACCAGCCTTTTGATATTTTTTTCTTGCGATATATCTGTTACTTTGGCCAAGATTATGTAAAATAGTAATCATTGTGCGGGTTTCTAAAGGTAACTCTCCTGTTTTCAGCACTTTAATACAAATATATTTTTTTCTAATTTGGCATTTCGTTGTAGCGTATTTGCTACATCAAAGAAACTATAAAATAACTACTAGTATAAAGTAATATTACGTATTTAAATTAAAGAATAACACCTTCCGGAGCTTATAATGAAACAACTTAGATGAATAAATTATTTTCGAAACATGATAATAAAACATAGCATCGCGCTTGCATGAGCTTTGGGAGGATGGTACCCAAACAAGCTTAAGGTTAATAAAATTGGGAATCTTTGTAATTACAATACTAGAATTGATTAACATGATTTTTTTTTTCATTTAATCATTTAATAAATAACTTACTTCAGGTTTTAGACTTTAGTGAACAGAGTCTTGGAATGGATTATGTTCGTTAACTGGTCACGCACTTTACATATTAGATCTGCAGCTGAAGTGGTTCTATGAATAAATTTTTACTTCTAGTTTAATGTAATTCGTCTTCTCTATCCATTATTTCACTCAGAATCGTTTTTAATTAATATGTAAAAATTGTTATTGGGATTAACGGCCAATAATAAAAAAAAAAAAATAATCCATAGAATAGAGAATACATTACCCAATTTCAGGTGTCTCGTACCGTTATGTACCATATTTTGGGAGTGTAGACTTAATTCTAAGAAGAAAAATCGCAAAAGTTGTACGTCGATTGTTATTTGTTTTAAAGTTTCAGAGTGTTTCAAAGAAAATAATAAATAAACTTTGTCAAGTAGCCATTCGTATTTCACGTCTGTTTTGTCGTATTCGTTCGCCAGTCTGCTGAATATGTTCCAATAATTCTTCCCTAGAATTTGAAACTTGGGCGTATACTAAATCTTTCATACAGCCCCGTAAATAAAAATCTAGGAGGGTAAGGTCTGGTGATATAGGTGACCATACAACAGGACCACTTCGTCCAATCCATCTTGGATAATTGGTGTTAATTAAATTCCGGACGGTAATTCCAAAATGTGCTAGTGCACCATCTATTTGAAACCACATGTCTCGCTTTGTAATCAATCGAACATCCTCTAAAAGTGGTGGCAGTTCCTCAACAAGAAACTAGATGAGCGTATTGCATTCGGATTTTCTAACTCTCACTTATGCAGGTTTCTCGTATTTGGGACGCCAGTTCTTGTGAACGTAGCTTTATCTATCCAGAGAACTGTTCTGCAGAAATTAAGACTAAGATCCAGTTAGAATAAATTAAACGAGGATAGTGGTCTGTCTTAAGCAAATTTTGCAGCTTACAATAATGACCTTTTAAAATTCGTCAAATACAAATGACATTTGCACATTATCACTAGTATTTTATTAATGTTAGCATGTCTATTGTTAAAACGCCTATAACTTTGAAACAAATAACAATCTTCTTAGAATTAAGTTTACTTTACGCTCCCAAAATTTGAACATAACGATACGGGACGCCTTGTGTATGATCCAAAGTCATTCTACTTACTAATATTGTTCCTTGAAACCGTAGTTCATTCCTAAACTTGCGGTGTTTTTCTTGTATCATTACATAATTGTTCGGTAGTATTCATATCCGGTGATTGTGAAGGTGTGAAGCGGTTTTCTTCATCACTTGTGAAGCGTATTCTAACGACTTCCAATTCCAAGGCTTTCAGAAATTTTACTGTTCATTTAATATACTGGGATTGATTCTGAGATTCGAGCTTTCCTGGTTATTGGGATAGGAAGATTTAGTTCTCTAAATTTATCTCCTAACGATTTCATTTTATTTGAAGTATCTTAGATCTAAGAGATAACGCACATTTATTGAGTAATCAATAAATTTTTGCAAGAATTTCAAGATTGACTTGCGTATTGTTTAGAATGTGATGGAAGTCATTTAGAATATTAAAAAAAAAAGTAGGTATCGAAATTTCTAATTTACAATAAATAACTTATAATTGATATACATATATTGGTACGTAATATTTTGATAATTTGATATTTTATATAATTCTGATTATGTTATTTTTAATATACATAAAATACGTGTACAAACTTTGGAAAGTCTGATTAACGAATAAATTATACAATTACGTAAGAAATATATGAAATATTTCGCCATAAAGATACAAGTGGTTTTGATGCAATAAGTTATTTGTAATATCACAAAAAGAATTCCACTTCACGTGACCAATTTTGCGTAAACATATACCATATCTTCTATACACACCAATAAAACGTCATAGGAAATCATTACTAAGCGTTAGGATGCAAAGTTGGTATTGTTTTGATCGCATTGAAGAGGAGTATTTTTTACAAGCTACCTAGTATGAAAGACCCTTTAATGCAGTGAATTGATGTATTTTATTGTTAATAATGTTGTAAATTGAAACCCTTAGTGCAAGATATTAATTCAAAATTTATAGTTTCCAAAAAAACTGGTTTAAAGTTTTGTAGCGAGAGATTTTTCGTTAAACATCTTTCACTATTTCTAATGGGTGATATATTAAAATATACCAGGTGTCCAGGATAACGTGAAGTGTTATATTATATTGGAAACCGTTAGAGATACAAGGTCGGTTAAATGGGGAAAAAGTTCCGCACTTATACGGCTAAGTATAATGCGGGATTACATTTTAAAAAATCCATTCCGTTACTGAGATACAGGATGAAAACGAAAAGTGTGCGTTTTCTAAAAACCTTAATATTTTCTTTATTATAAAACAATACATCATCAAATTTTCAGCATAGGGGTAGTTAGTAATGGAGACTTCAAAAATGACAGAAAAATTCTAAGCTCACTAGGTTCTTTGCGCTTGTACCCAACTTTTGTTTTTCTTATGGGCACCATATGGGATTTTTACATTTTAATTTTGTTGAAATATTTTGAGTTAACACCTTCTTGCACCATGAGCTTCAATTTAAAGTATAAATTTATAAAAAAAATACCCCTCAATTTTATTTATTCGAATTTAATTCATTTCTTTATAGGAAAAATGAACACCTGCATCTATTATTTCTTAGAATTCAGCCGCTCGTTTTCACAGAAGCCCTATAGCGCCGGTTGACGCGTACTCCATTCATTTTCTTCTATTCGCTCATCTCCGTAAGTTATCGTTTGGAATCGGATATTCAACCGCATGGCGCCTTATATTTCCGGGAATTTTAGCTTGTTTTCGTTTTATCGAATTTTTTTACGGTTTTTAGTTATTTCTTTGTTTATGATTGTAAATAATGCCTTTAAATTCAAAATCAAGCTCACGAAAGTTATTTTAAATATTGTATTGTTTTATTGTTGATTTGTTAAATATTTTTAAAATAATGACGTAACAAATTAATATGATTGATGCATTTTAATGATAACACTGTTTGTAGACTTTTTTTGCAATAAACTGGACACCCGGGGGGTGAATTCGGGTATACTGAATCCGATGGTGCTAACCGTTTTTAAAAGTTAGCTGGCGTTTTCGAACAATTTCAATTTAAAAATTTTAGGCCCAAATACCCCAAAAACATGATTTTTTTTACCATTTATTGAATTTAAATCGATGGAAATTGATCCAATAGAAACTATTTGAAAAAATTGAATCGATTCAGTCGTTTTGCAAAAGAAAACGTCTTGATCTTTTTCACTTTTCATTCTCTGATTGCCCTGATTCTTCTGTATCGTCATCTTCTTCTTGTAAATTCCAACAAATGTCACCCAAAAAAGCATGTAGCTTTTTGCCGCTGTACCAATAAATATAATACAAAATGAAATTTCAATAGATCAACATTCAAATTCAGACACCTGCCTTCTTTTATTTTCATCCACTTAACTGTGGAAAAATACGACGCAATTCATTAAATGCATTTCCTTCTGGGTTCAATGCTTTTATGAAATTTTGAGCAATTCCTAGTGTGATGTGGAGCGGTGGTAGCAAAACCTTTTCGATCGGCACAAGTGGAATGTCAATAATGTTGTTTTGTCGCAATCTAAATTCCTCACGTAAAGACCAGTTCCATTCGTTATATTGGTCGCCGGCAAAACGGCTATTCCACAAGCGTAAATAGCGCATATTTTTGGTATAACCTCTTTTAAGTCGGCACTTTTGATCATTATATTGCATTAAATCGATTTTTTTTAGCGATGCATATGTCCATGGAAGGTTCTCGAAGGTTCCAAAAAGCTCTTCGGCCATTGATCAGATTTTCCAGAAAATTCCAGAAGGTTCTTTAGACCTAACATTTTTAAATTGAAATTGCTCGAAAACGCGAGCTAACTTTGGGTGTCCAGCTTGTTGCATTTTGCAACTAGCACAGAGTAATTTGAAAAATGTAACGGAGATAGAATGTTCGTTGTTGATAAACTGCCCAAGATTTTTAGAAAAACGTCTTATCTAAATTATTTCGAATAATTTGTTGTGTTTTAATCTCATGATAATAGGTGTAATGTATTTTTATTGCAAACGTATGTAGATGTTAAATATAATGTAATAGGTCAGAGTCAAAATTATCCATCTGTATATATGTATACAGGAATGGCATTTACTTGAACTACATCGTACTAATTATAAGGTGGATGCTGAATAAAATAAACTGAATAAAACGAACTTGGTGGAATTGCGATGTCTATTAATAGAATCTCACAAAAATAGAAAATTACAAAGAAATATTTTCAATTCCATAAATATAAACCGTACGACAATTTGATAGGTATTAAAAAGATTCAAGTAAGTTAGTTACTTATAGTATTTATGTTAATTTAATAAACTTTTTATTTTCTAAATAAATATGTACCTCTACCTATAAGTACTGCGCATATACTTGACGTAATATTTACTACTTTTTGTAGCAATTTTCTAATAGGATCGTATTTGAAGCAAGTTATTTATTACAGCTCCATCTCTGCTAGTTTGATAAATACATGATGTTTGATGTACGATACCGTCTGATGATAATCATGTTTTGAGTTTGGTGATTGCAAAAGAACAAGCATATATTTATGTTGCAGGTGTTCACATCCAGTAGAATATGCAGATCTACATAAGTATCACCATTATATAATGACATCATATATCACGTAGGCACTTGGGATTGAATTGAATTCGTAAACAAAGGTTGATAAAACATGAAATAAATGCATGAGATATGTTCCTGAATCTAAACAGTTTATATCATTTGAATATGCATAGGAGTTTGGCCACAGTCGTGAAAACTTCTTTCAAATTCCTTGTTCTCCCTTGAAGTTTTATAAAATGTATTTGGCTTAAGGATTAAACTAAGAGGAAATAACGTAAAAAATTATTGAATAGCATTGGACTTGTTTACAGGAAATTTATTTACAAGAATTACTTATTTTTTATAAATGTGAAAATATTTCCTTCCATAAACGTAACATAGATTTAAATTTCACAAATTGAAATGTATATGATAATTTAAATATTATACATACATACATACTCTTGCTAGATTAACATCTGCAGAATTCCTTGTCTAAAATTAGTTTCTTTTTTACGCATTGTTATTCATTGCATATCAATTTATTCGATAGAACTTTATACTTGTTTGATTAATGTTTTTCTCTATTTTGATACAGTGATTAAAATGAACTTGTCTCGTATTACCAAGCATTGTATTTATAAGAATCTTCTTGAAGCAAATAAGTACACTTTTAAATAATACATTCTTATCTTTCAATCAAATTTTTTTATAGATTTTTATTAATATTTCTTTATAATTCCATTCATATATTTGATTAGTTCATAGAAAATCGTAATAAGTAGGTGTTGTAATTACTTGCACAAAGTAAATCAAATTCATGCAGTTTAGTTAAAAATATCGACCCAAAAAACTATTTAGTAATAAAATTACATTTAATTACTGACTTTTGTATAGAGGTGGGAATTTTTTAACTTATGTTATTCGAGTAATTTTTCTAATACCATTTTTGATGTATTAGGATGTATATACCGCTAATTTTTGAGGTTTTCGTATTCGATTATTTCAAGCAGTATGTTAGAACGTCTTGTAGAGTTAAGAGAATGTTGCGATGAAACCAATAAAGACCAATATTTATATCCCTAGGCATGGAGAGAACTTGAAGATATAGTGCGTTCTCTAATCCTAGCACGTACGAGGTGTGACAATTAAATAACAAAACATTTTATAGGATCACCAATTACATTAGAAAGTTTATCCCTTTCAATGTATTCTCCTTGCCGACCCCTACAACACTCTATACGAATTTTCCACTGTCGAAAGCAGTGCTGGAAGTCCATTTCTGTCAGCTTGTTGAGAACCTCCGTCGCTTTCGCTTTCACCGCTTCCACACTGTCAAATCTTGTCACAGGGGGTCAGGTCGGGCGAGTACGATGGGTGGTCCGACGCGATGATGCCGGATTTCGCAAAGAATGCCTTCATAGACAAGGCGTAATGGGCTAGCGCATGGTCTTGGTGGAACATCCAGGATTTGCTCTTCCACAAATCGGGTCTTCATCTTCTCACTCGTTCACGAAGGGTAGTTAGAACCTCGACATAATGTTGATTGACTGTCTGACATTCGGGGACCCAGTGGACGTAGCTTAATCTGAACACTCTGCATTTTTTTGACGTGACTTGAACGGACGATTGCTACAGCGAGATTGAGCGACGTACAATCGTGCACATCGAGCTCATGGTGGGGGAAGCCTCTACAAGCACGGACATGTTCAAACGTGCCGATAGTAGCACCACTCCAGTTATTTAATTGCCACACCTCGTATTGCGACGAGAAGATTGCAAAATTTGAAAAATAATAGTATATTGTGTCAAATTTTGCGGTTATGTGATTCGTGTGGATAATTTTTTTCAGTATAAAATAGCGAAATCGAAATTTAGCTATATGGATTAATAAAATTCCAATATGATGCATACTTTTTGTGTGACATTGTATATTATATTCATCACCTTACCTTTTTGATATCATCACAATCAATATCCTACGTAAATTTCTAAATTAACATGAAGGATTCACCCACACACTAGTTGGGAAAATAACAAAAGTTGCGAAAAGTACATTATTTGAACATTGCCCTTGACATTTTTTCTTTACCTACATATTCATTTGATGAAGTGAATTTTCAAAATACACATAAGGATTTTGTTTACAACCACTCTACATTTTCCTAAATAAATAATTAATATGCACATTAAATTTATATTGTGAAGCATCTAAAGTAAAATTCAAGCAACAGAAACGAAATACCTAAGCGATATTAAAGGAGAAACCAGACTTGATAAATTTAGAAATACGACAGTACGCGAAGAAGTAGAAATCGCATCCGTTTTACAATTTATAAAGAGGCGACTAGGGAATCTACAAGAAGCCTGAGCAGAGGGAATGTGAGAGAAAAAAACAACATCCTTGCATGAATGCAAATGAAACATCTTTTACATTTAATAATCCATAATGACTCTGTGTGAGTCGAAATTAATGAAAGGTTGGAATGAAAAAAGGTCCAATTCTCACAAGACTCTCTATTTTAAAAAAATATTAGGCGACAGATTTCGTGTTTATGAACACATTCTCAGGCTAGAATTAAATACAACATTAACGGATTATGTCAAAAGTAAAAATAATACATATGATGAAATACAATTGAAATACCGATAACGGCAAAAAGTTAATAAAATATAAATCGCCCTATTTTTTCTAAAAACGGTAACTTCCATCGTCCAAAAGTTAGCATGGGGGGGGGGGCACTTTAGGACCGCACTGTATATGCTATTCTATCACAAAAAATTAAGTCATGACACCATATTTTAAAGCTGATGAATAAAATCTTTTCTGAGATCTCGCTAAAAAATGTTTTTGATATAATGTACTATAGCGGCTGTAAAAACATTATTCGATAGAATTTGAACACGCTGTATGTACATATATTCTAATATAGTGAACATACCTAATATGTAAGTACCATTCTGCATATTAAAAAGACATGCGTAACTAGAATATTGTAAATCAGTCAGATGACCCTAAAGTGCGGTCCTGGTTTATTGTTTATGTTCACAGACCATATCATGCTAGGTTCAGTGACAGTAAGTACAAACTTGTGTTTAGTGCTGCTTCTATGATGGTACTTTGTGAACCGTTTTCCAACATCGGTAAGAATAAACGCTAGGTGTATTATGAAACGCAATAACATCTTTAAGCGTAGTGCAATAATATTTACGTTTTCGATGAAAAAGTGCGTAGGTCAATTTAATATCGCCATTTCGCAACATATTTTTATTAACGTGCAAGAAATAACGTGAGTACTTCGATGGTAATTCGACTTGAAGATGACTCATGTAATAAATTCATATCTTCTATACACCATGCATTGTTTTTAATCATGTGCCCACATAAATACGTGCTAAAGTGGTAAATCGCCTACATTTTAAGCCACTGTTGTATTATTTTTAAGCCGCATAGTTCGTTCTTACATAAGTAATGCACAAGAAGTATTATATGTGTTCTAATTTCCGATAATTATATAAACTTACGGACTTTATACATGCCTTAATTGCGGTAAGAAAGTATATAGTGTAAAAATAATTAATGCTATACTTTTGTAATTATTACTAGTCGTGGCTGTCGGGAATATAGAATTAATCAAAAAAAAATATTGAAACCGGATAATAGTTTGAAATAAAAGATAAGTAATTGGTTGTCTTCACATATAATAATGCACCTATATACATAATAATGCAGTTAATACACCATCGTATAGGCAACGACGTCGAAATTGTTTTTGAAGAAAAAATATTAATATTAGACTAATTCGAAAATCATTTATGTACAATTTTGAAAATATGGAATACCATTTATTTAATATCTCGTATCAGATCGTATATTTAATATCTGATTTAAATTAGACGCAAATATTTAAGGACTGATGCTTTCTCTTTACATTTTACTTTGCCGAGAATAATACAGTCCTATTTGGACCGAAAAAATTGAAACCACCAATACTTCCTGTATTATGAGAGCTTGTACTAATTTGAATAACAATTACATCTGCAAGCGCAAAGTAAAAAACCTAAGAGTCATTGTTGATGACGAATTGTATTTGAATGAAATGTTAATTTATGTGTTCAGGTTGTTTATAGCGGGATATATTAAACAATAACTTTGCGAGGTACTTGTATAGTTTAAGCAGTGTGTTCATTTGAAAAGGAACCACCTTGAATATCGTTAACGTAACAAATGAAAATGTGTAGGTATTTATGAATTCTATTACAAAAGACAGGGAAAATTGAAAAAATTAACAATATACTGATTTCTCTACAACCACAATGTCTATTATACACAGAGAAAAAACAAATATATTTTTTTTAATTTTAAGAAATCGTTAAATAATCTCTTAAAACAAATAACCTCAAGTTTTTTTCAAAGAAAATTATTTGCACAAAATTTTTATATGTTTTGAAATATACATGTAAACTTATCTGATTGTTAGCTATAAAAATTGTATGCAATTTATATCATTAATTCATAAAAAATCTATTTTTTAGTATGTTCCTATTTTGGGAAGGTTAGATAAATACAGGCTGGAGCAGAATGGAGTCCCCCATTTGACGGGTGAATTGTGACAAAACGCTTCAAGATAAAAGAAAAAGGTTTTTATTTTCGGAAAGCACATATCATGCCATTTTTTTGTTTAAATTTTAAAAATATCATTCATGTGGCTTCCTTGACGGGCGATACACATATTAAGTCGTTCTACAAAGTTTTCGGTCACTCTTCCTAGCATATCTTGTGGAATTCCGGTGATTACGTCCTCAATTACCACCTTCACGGCTTCCAGAGTCCGAGGTCGAAATTTGTAAATCTCAGCTTTGAGGTAACCCCACAGAAAAAAGGGGCTCAAATCCCGGGAGCGGGGTGGCCATGGGATATCCCCTCGTAAGGAGATCAAGCGACCGGGAAACATCTCCTGTAAAACTTCACGTGAACGACGGGCAGTATGGGCCGTTGCTCCATCCTGTTGAAACCAGAAGGCTTCTCCGTCATACTCTTCCATTTTGGGGCGTAAAAACGTCTGCAGCATCTCACAATAACGCGCTGGAGTCACGGTAACAGTTGAGCCTCCTTCTTCAAAAAAATAAGGCCCAATGATGCCTATAGAGGACACTGCGCACCAAACTGTCACTTTAGGGCGGTTGAGAGGTTTTTGGTGCAAATGACGAGGGTTTTCACTTGACCAGTAACGAAAAATGATCAATTATTCGGGTATAATCGATATATATCGATTATATCATTCATAATCGCCCAACACTAGTATTAATGTGTTAAAAATACACAATCTTTTGAAAAACGTTATTAACATTGTGGATAAACTAACAAAAGTACATAAAGAATAAGTATAATGCCGAAAATTAATCTCCATTTTGTAGTGACGTGGTGCTTTCATTCTTGTAGTTCCCTAAAATACTAAAACAACCTCCTGCATTACGTTAAGGTGCCCGGCCTAATCATAACCGTTAAATTCGTATGCATGGATAACTGATAGTATTTATTTTTCAAGAAAAATAAGGCCCATTTTTATCGGTTTTTCAATTAAATTGGAAATACTCCGGCATAATGTTAGTTTGATTGATATTGGTAATCCCCTATAATAAAACAACGAATACAGAACTGGAAATTCCAACATAAACAATAAATATTTAAAAGCCATTGTGCTACTTATATATACACTTCTACCGCTCTACATATAAGACAGAGAATCAGCGAAGAAACATTTTAACAATAAATTTTATACATCGTCTATTAGATTCAAATTTATTATTTATTGAAGATCATTTAATACTTTTAAACCAATGAAACCGAATACATCTCTTGATTTATACATTCCGTTTGTAAATATAGATTATTTAAAATTACCCGTTCTTGCGAATAAGAAACTGTCAAACGTTTTTGTTTGCAGTAAACGGTAAATAATAAAATGGTTCATGCGTTACCTTTCTCATTATTATCGTCTGTGTAAATATTACTATCTGGTTAGTAATACACAGAATAAATATCACATTCAGTGTTTATAGTAAACGTTGAGATATGTAGGTACATATGTGCAATACATTTACATAAAAATATGTAAATGGAATATATTAACAATTAACAAAATAGAATCTCTTTACGAAATTTTAACTTATTACAAGCTAAGTGAAATGATACCTGTAAATAACTTCAGGGAAATACTATAGATGCTTTTTCGCCTCAACACTAAACTTCTTGGAAGTTCTGTAGGGTATTGGGATAATTAGATTCTCGGTACCTTGACCATCGTATAGAAATAACCAAAATAGAACTAACATAATATTGATTTCTCGGTTAAATAAAATTTACACAATTGATTTTCATTGCATATTTTTATTTTCTTGCTAGTTATTAGTATGAGTATACAATATTTATTAATAAATCACGGTCCAGAACTGGTTTTATCGAAGTATTAAAATATATTCAATTTTCAAACAATGTTTTAACAGCAATAGGAAAAAAATGTTAGTCGTGGTCCAGAACTGGTATAACTTCATCCAGCAACAAGCAACGGAAGCAACTGAAAATATTGCGTATCTACTGTCATTTCTAATGTTCAAAACAATACGTAATATTTGACCTTCCGAAAGGTGTCTTGCTTAGAATGTACAACAATAACCGTAGGAAACGTCTATTTAAACGTTTTTTTTTATTCAGGTTTTTTTCAAGAAAACAGAAGCTTGTATTTGTATTCTCGTTATTCTTGAATAATTCGTTTAAAGTTTTACAAGGAACTTTAGTAAACATTAAATTACAGATTCACGCTTTATAGCTTTGTTAGATTAACGTATGAACTACTGAAATATCACTATCAATTAGGTAAAACACCACATAATAGGAAATTAGAGACCCTGGTTAAATAGCACGTCTGTAAATTTTCTCGTGAAATTGAACAAAATTTCGAATAAAATTGCAATTACTGTATCGTTTCAACCTTAGTTTCGTGTAAATACATGTGTAATTACACATAATAATAATTAGTCGATTAAATATCAACCACAAATGAAAACGGTGCTCGGTTACGTGTTTGATTTTTGTTTTGAAACTTCGTTTTTCAAAAATAAAATCGAATGGGATGTGAAAAGGGCTCAGTTGACGATTGGCATCCTCTTTAAACCGGAAGCCCTTGCAAAGAAATGCAAAAGAAAACGATTCCTTTACCGCGTAGGCTAATATCGTGCATGGCGATACACCTAAACAGCGTGACGTCATCGAAGAGCGCTGAGGCCTTGTTTCCGTCTATTAAACTTACCCATGAAGAAGAAAAAGACAACTTCCTCGATATGTTAGCAATAAGTAATAAAAATAAGTCAGAATTAGACGTATGTAGAAAACCTAGTCGTAATAATAGATTTATCTTACAGGATTCTAATCACTCATGTGAACACAAACTTTCGGCTATTTTTTTGCTACATCGTTACTCAATTCTCCTTCAACTAAAGCTAAAACTAAAACAACTAAAAGAAATCATCAAAATTGCTAACTTTAACGGATTCTTTGAAGATGTAGTCTATAATACTATTAAGAAACATAAGAATAGATTAAGAGTTAGAAATATAAGCACACTTGAACGTATTGACGGCGGTAATAAGAAATATGTTAAATTACCCTTTTATCCAAGTTACACGGGAAGGGATTATCGTTCGTCCACGCATTTGTGGCTGATACAACACAATATATTACTTCGCTTTCGGTTCTTCATTTGGATCCATGAAATTATTATTTTAAGAATTATTGCAGGTGATACTTTTAGGTGGGAGAGAGATGCATATTACTGTGTTAATGTTTAATATAGCCATTTTATATTTACAGATTTAAGAAGCTGGAATGGTAGTATTTCCCAGAGATGGCGAAAGATAAGGCGATGCTGTGCTGCGTTGACATCACCAACAATCCAGAATACAACAGAACCATGCGAAGACACGCTTCTAAGAGAGAATTCGCAAATTCTAGTCAACATACCCCAAATAAGTAGCTCACTCAGAATTCCAAGTTCAAAGAAGAAAACTAGTGTGCAAGATGTTATTCGTTCCCAATTTAATAGAATGCATGTCGCTCTTAGGAAGAGGCGTGCTTTATCGGTGCAAGAAGTCTTTAACAGTCCCACTCACGAGCAGCCTACATTCTATGTTCCGTCCGCTGCCGATCCAGACTGCTGTTCTGGTTCGGTTTCTTTACCAATTATTGACACTGGGAATGTAATACCGCACACTAGAGGTAGACTACGAACAAAATATAAGAACGGCAACACTAGTTGCGAAATAAATACCAATGATCACGGTTACCATAGTTATGAAGATACTAGCTTACTCGATAAGTTACCTTATGAACCAGAACCCGATTACGATGATGACAATAGATGGTGTTTAACTCACCACGAGAACTCGAAACAACGTCGATGGTCAATAGTCGATGGTTTAATGAGATATAGCGCGAATTCAACACCAAGGCCAAAGATACAATCGACACAACTAGATTCTGGTTCGAATTCTATCCAATTTCATTACAGA
The DNA here is from genome assembly GCA_029619315.2 of Dynastes maya. Lineage (NCBI taxonomy): Eukaryota > Metazoa > Arthropoda > Insecta > Coleoptera > Scarabaeidae > Dynastes > Dynastes maya. The sequence goes on from JAROYE020000012.1 coordinate 5,055,828, forward strand.
GATGATCCAAAAAGTTATACAGGAAGTCAATACCAAAGAAAATATGCAGTTCAAATAAAGAATCAGATACCAAAGGTGAAACTCAACAAAAAGCATCATGAAAGAGCAAGATCCCATTCTCCTGCGAAAAATGGTCCTAACGATAGCAATAAAGAAGAAATTAAAACCCCAGATGCTAACATTTATAACTCCATTAATAAAAGTAAAAATTCAACCAAAATGAATCCAAAAGTAAGTGGCAATAATGCAGAGTACGTAAGGAAAAATGATTCACAAGTATTAATATCAGTAAAAGGATTAACTTTATCGAACTAATTAAAATTTTAATTTTAGAATTGGCTTGAAGATTTAGAGGAGGAAAATTTCAGGGAGGAAGAAGAAAGTAAATTTTGTACCTTGCCGCGTGGTGGTGGAAGTACTTTTACAATAAAACAAGTTGTTTTCGAAAAAGGTCCTGGCCTAAAAGCTTTAGGTTTTACTATTGTTGGAGGAAGGGATTCTCCAAAGGGAAGTATGGGTATATACGTAAAAACCATAATTCCAAGTGGACAGGCAGCTGAATCTGGTCATTTAAAAGAAGGTATTGCATATATCGTCTGAATTTAATATAAGTTCATTTGTTTTTTTTTTGTTAAAGGCGATGAAATATTGGCAGTTAACGGTAAACCATTGCATGGTGCCTCTCATCAAGAAGCAATTGCAGTGTTTAAGCAGATTAGAGCCGGAAAAGTATTACTCCATATTGGTAGAAGAGCAAGTCGCAAAAAGAAAGAGAGATTATCGCTTGTTGTCTAAAAGCTGCAACATTCCTGTTCTACATTCTATTCCAAAGATAGTTGTAATTTTATAACAAATACAGTATATAATATATAAGTACATATATAAAATATAATTTTTATAGTACATATTTCTAATTTATAGAAAAACATCGCAATAACAAATATTTAAATAAATTGATAAGTAACATGTTTCTCTATCCTATTTTTTTTTGTAGTTTCAACGATTATTTTTCCTGAAACTCTGGGAAGTCTATCAATATGCACATATCTCGGCTCTACAAAACCTAATCTTTTAAAAGATGCCTACAGTGTAATATGAATTGATTTAATATTAGTTAAAATCTGTTGCCGAGTAATAATCGCAAAGCAAGATAACGCTAGATAATTCATTAAAAGCACAAAAAGGAAGCAAAGCGTCTACCGTTGCTTTTCTGTGTTATATATTTTAAACTCTAAACTCCCTTAAATAATCTGACATGACTATTCCAAAGAAATTGATTAAAAACCTCTAAATTTGAAGAATTTTTTAAAATTAGCGGCAAAATTAAATCAAAAAATGGTGGCGCGATCTCACGGGCAAGGTCGTAAGCTAGTATGAAATTCAAGAAGTTGGAGAAATAAATGTATAGATAGCGCAACTAGTCGTTTTAGTTTATTTTTCTTAAATAATACCTTCTGGAATATATTTTATTTTAATAAATCAAATTAAAACTATAAAATAATAATTTAGTAATTTTTCTCTATTAAAATAAATGCATAATATGAATTATAACATTTTTAAAAGAACTCATTATATTCTAACCTCAACTTGTCAAAAATGCGTGGTGCATATACAACGCAGCGTTTTATGAGTTGTTCTTAGCATTCAAAGTAAGTTCATTTGATAAATATTCTACATATAAATACATCTAAATGTTCTTTCTCTGCAGGAGCGTTATTATTTTGATTTTCTCCTAAGTTAACGTTTTCAATATGTTCAAGAAACCCTTTAAAATAAAATCGAATACTCAACTCAAAACTACTGAAAGGTATGCACATAAAGTAAGTTGAGTTAATGAAATATTTATGTTAAGTTACTATTTTAGAAAAGTATTAAGAGAAACAGTGTTGAAAGCCTTTCCAAAGCTTACTGAAGAAGACATTGACAAGATCTTGCCAAAGAAAGAACTCGCATTCTGCATGAAAATAGTAACTTCCAAGAATAATACAGTATTTGTATACTTAGTTCAAAAACGAGCAATAGCCTTTGACATAGATAGCATTCTATATCCGTCCATATACCTTTTGTGGAAATATAACGATTTGGTTCTAAGTTTTACGACAAATTCTTTTGCCATCTCGAAAATAATGAACGGCGCTGATTTAATGGCACCTGGAATTATTAGAGATCCAAGTAGATGTGATGTATTTCAAGAGAATCAATTAGCCAGTATTAATTCTAACAATAATGTTGCTCCAATAGCTGTAGGCGTTACAGCAATATCTTCGCATGATTTAGAATTAATAGATTCGAAAGGAAAATGTGTTATTGTCTACCATGTTCATGGTGACATGTTATGTAGCTTAGAAGATATGCCAGTGCTTCCTGTACCCAATTTAGGATTGCCCAAATGGTTGACTTATTCTGTAGAAAGTACAAACGATTTTCCACCGTTAAGTGGAAACGAAGAAACAAGTGATATTAGTGTTATAAAAGAAGCGCCTGAAACACCAATGGAAAGAATAATTGTGGAAGAGGCAGGTGAAGAAGCTACTATTAATGTCAATAAGGATGTTGATGAAGTAGCTGAAATGGAGAAAATTCTAACAGACTGCTTTCTAACAGCAATAAAATATTCTAAAACCTTAGAATTACCCATGTTAACCTCTTCATTCTATAAGTTAGTATTAATGCCTTTATGTCCACCTGACAAAAATTTAGATATTAAAAAGACTTCGTTTAAGAAAGTAGGTCAATTCTTAAAACATATGGAAAAGGTAATGAAGCAATTTATATGTTTGACAATTTTTTCACAAATTTCTATTTTAGGAAGGTGTAATAGTAATAAAAGAAAAGAAAAAAGGAGTTGAAACTCTCGAAGCTATTAATTACCAACACCCTACCCTATTAAATTTCTACGTTGATGTTGAGAATAGACCAAAGAAGCTATCAGAAGAAAATATTGACAGCATAATAGGACCTAGTATTGTAGAAAGCTATGTAATAACAAATGCGGTGCTGCCAATATTCCAAGAGTTCGGTTTGAAGTATGTATCGCTTACAATACCATCTACATTCTATTATCTTACAATGTCGTAGGAAAAGTGATAGTCTGACAGCGATGGAGATAAGAAAATTTATTACCACGTACGTTAAAACCCACAATTACCAAAATAAAGAAAACCAAAGGTAAGACACGAAAAAAACGAAGAGATCTCAATATTTAATAGCATCTCGATTTAGACTTGTGAACGTAGGCAATACTCCATTTGGGGCACTTTGTAAAAACGAGAATTCTGTTTCCTGGGAGGAACTGATGGAGAAAGTTTGCTCCGCAATGAAATCATGCTTCAAAGTGACTTCTGGACATGAAGAGACTGTCTCCAAAGGCAAAATACAACCAATTGTGATGTCAACACAAACAAGATCCGGAAACAAGAAAGTAACGCTTGTAGACAACCTCGAATTATTTGGAATAAGATTGTCGGAATTTGCGAAAGAATGTCAACATGGCGTAGCAGCTAGTACCAGCATCACCAGACCACCAGGAAAGAAGTCTGATCAACTATTAATCCAAGGCAATCAAATCCTATTTGTACATAATCTCCTTGTCAATAAATACAAGATTCCCAAAAAGTACATTAAAGGATTAGAACATGCTCCCAAGGTGAAGAAATAGTTCATAAGCTATCATTTGTGATGTTCTATTTACTTTAATTAAACAATGTAATTAATTACAGGTCTGTACATATATAACTAGAATTGATAATAAAATTTTGCATTTTTTAATTAGACACTTGACTCAGCCCTTTCCAGTAAATGTAATGCTCATAGCTTTGTAAATTTAAACGGATTTTGATTGCACTTACCAGGGAAATTGAAATACGAAGTAATATGTTTTGAGTGTAGCGCTCCGATTGAGGATTATCAACTATTGGAGGATATTGCTTCTGTTATGCCAGTTATACGTCGAGATCAAGTCTCAATGACCGCTAATCACAGGAACGCCCATTCCTGCCTGGGTTATGGTATCCTACAAAAGACCTGTATTAGAATGATCTTCAACATCAACCGACGTAATACCTGGCAATTCCGATTTCCGTTACAAAGCGCCAAAATTGCGAAAACATTCATGGAACTCCCAAGCTGTAATTACAGTCTTATTAGGAGTGGACTTGGACGAAAGAGGTATTACACAAAGAGACCTTAACTTTAAAAACAGTCCAATTTATTAGGATCATATATTAATTCTCACATGAATAGTACAAAGTATATATATTGCGACATAATAAAAAACTTATTACTATTTCGGAATTCTAGTATTGCAATTTCCATGCAATACCACAATTTTATGTTTACATTTAAAGTAGTTGTAAAAGATTTCATTATACCCATGGTCTCTCCACCATGTGCAAAGTTGTCGATTAAGACCACAATTCAGAGTATAAAACAATTTTGGTTTCTCGTAACCAAGTAACGTATAGAAATCTTGATCACCTAAATGACCTTTGAAATTGTATTTATTAGCTAGGCTATCTACAAAATCTCTCGATAATATCCGATTATATTCATTGGATGCTCTAATTGCACTTAAATTAAATAAAATCACTCCAGAATTATATCCTTGGAAGCCTCGAGGATGGGCCCCTATTGTAATGTTGTAGTCGTGATAATAATCTCCCAATGATGTGTTATGTTGTAGTTTATAACTATACAAGACATGTCGATAAACTGGAGTTAATTCTGGAGCTAATCCAAACAAAGCTTCGTCGCCAAAACTATGAAAATTGAAAAATTAATATTAAAAGGTTTCGTTGTAATTATTTTACTAACCGTTTAATTTCATCGAATAAATGCACAATATCATCTTTAAAATATAAATCACAGTCTAACATTACAGCTTGCTTTTGCACCTTGGGAGCAATTCTGTACAGCCCTAATGATAAATAAAACAAAGAGTCACTGTAATAAGTTCCTAAAATAAACAAGAATGAAAAACATCCACACAACTTTAAATCAAATATTCATTACCTGGACGAGAGCTAAAATGCGGTGTCATGATACCTACAATATCTTCTATTAATTTAGCTGATGCTACAACATCGTAGAAGCTATATTTATAGCTGGCACTTGTAGCATTTGCATCTACCAAGATCTTCTTAGCGAGAGATTCTGAGGAATTATCCACGAATATATGGAAATGTAAAGGTACCGAAGTAACACCCAAAAGATTCGTTATGAGATTTTTAAAATTATACATCAAAGGCGATTTGTCAATAACTTTCGTAAATATTAGCCAAACATTGTAGTCGTCATCCAGTTGTATAATTTTTGGCTTATATCTTCTATCAAAGGCAATATCTGTTATGTTCTCATATTTATTATGGTACTTTAATTTGATGTTGTCCAATAAGGAAAAAGTACACAAAAAGACAAGTAGAAAACTTAAAAATACTGATACATTAAATATTGTCTTCATATAAACAGTCTTAATCATTGTAATAACTAAAAAATACAATAAAATTAATACATTTTAGGTGTACTATACTATTCACTATATCGACTTTTTGTTTGGAACATTGATTCTTTATGGCAACAAAAGAGGGCGCTTGTATGAGGAATCGAGGAAAATGATTAATAATAAATATAATTAATTTATTATTCCAATTTTATTCGTTTTTCGTAATAAAATTATTTTATCCCCTACGGTTTAATATATATTTAAAATATAATTGAGAATTCTTTGCTATATTAGCGCCAAATTTGAAATAAAAATAAGAGGTTGCCATGTCAACATATAAAATGTCAAAATCGTATGTTGCTTTGTACTTTTACGCATTTTCCTTATTTATTCGCAAAATAAAGAGCACAATTGAAAAACAAATAAATAAAACTTTCATTTACGCGAATCTAAGAGTAAAGGAAGAATAAAAAAATATCATCTTATCAAATATTAAATAATGGGTTAAATTTCCCATACTGAAACGGGTTTATGAGCAATCGGTATTATGTAGGTATTAAAACAACATTAATTCTCAGAAAAGGTATTTTTCGGTACTTTAGTTCTTTTCTAGAGTTTATTTTGTGCCAGATATATTTTTAATTTAAAAATAATGATTATAATGGACCCTCCTCATCTTGACGGGTATGAATGGGGATGTAAAATTGGTGGAGGTAGTTTTTCTTCCGTTTACAAAGGAGTTTTAAAGGTACTGTTATAATTTAATTTAAATAAAATCATATAGTTGTATATTTATTTTAGAACGCAGAAAAATCGCCTGTTGCTATTAAGTGTATAAGTCGAAGAAATGGTAGGAAGGTCAGTAATGATGCTGCCGTCATGGAAATTGCTTTAATGAAGAATTTAAATCATATAAATATAGTTAAATTACACGATTTTCAATTTGATTCTAAGTATAAAAACCATAATTTATTATAGTATTATATTACATGTAAATGATTTTTAGAAATATCTATATTATAATGGAATTTTGCACCGAAGGTGATTTAGCCATGTTCCTAAAAAAGAAATATAAATTTGCCGAATCCTTTGTACAAATCCTAATGCAACAGTTGGCATCGGCTTTAAGATACTTACGTACGAAGAATATTTGCCACATGGACTTAAAACCCCAGAATATCCTCTTAACCAAGACCCCGGAGCTTGTATTAAAGGTTGGCGATTTTGGACTGTCACGTATTTTATGCGATGAAAACATTGAACAAAGTAGATTTGCTGGATCGTTCAGATACATGGCCCCAGAGAAGATTTTAAACCAGAAATATGATTCAAGGATCGATTTATGGTCGGTGGGTATTATAATGTACGAATGCTTGGTTGGACGGACCCCGTTTGGTAGTACAACATTAAAAGCCATAGTTGATACGATGGTTCAGCAGAAACCAATTGAGGTAGGAAATGTAAATTTCCAGTTTTATTAGAAATAAAAACTTATTCACTTAATTTCAGGTTCCAGCAAGTATTAGTATAAGTTCAATCTGTGAGAACTTGCTCTTTAGTCTCTTAAAATATAACCCAGCTGAAAGAATTGGTTTTGATGAATTTTTTAACCATGAATTTTTGCAATTAAACTACTTACCTTGCCCTGAAAACTATGAGCGAGTCAAAACCTTAGTGAACGAAGGCACTTCACTGGAAAAAAATAAAAAATTCCCAGATGCGTTAACAAAATGCAAAGAAGCAATATGTTACTTGGAAGGTTTCTCTTGCACAGAAACAAATCCTGGGCAAAAGAGGGTGGTATTAGAAAAGATAACCGAATACAAACGTTGGCATGCCCAGCTCACTTATTTAATCGAACAATCAACACCAAATTCAAACAAACCCTCGATCATAACTGCCGAAAGTCAATATCAACCTTTGTATAATATTTGCAAAGCTACGCCCGATATTAAAAACGCCTTAGACATTGGACGCGTAGCTGAAATGTATGTGTTAGATGGTAAAAAAACAATAGCATTAGAAAAAATTACAGCAGCACTTGATATCTTGATTCCATTAATCAACACAGAACCCAGTGGTGTACGTAAAGATATGTTGCACAAGCAAATCCAACAATGGCTTTTATTAGGGGAAACTCTGAAGAAAGCATTGTAATGGTACGTTGTGAAATAAGAATTTTAGTTCAATCGTTATAATCTTATTTATGTTTTCATGGTATAAGTTACATATTTGAATTGTTTAAGTTAAAATAACCATTTAGGATGTTGTGCATCACAGGTGATCATGTTTTTACCATGTGTCACCAGTGAAAAATGGGGATGTCGAAAATGACATCCGATAATTTTTTGTGCAATAGGGCAATTCAACAACAGCATAATAGATGAAGACGAACTACATAAATAGCTTCTTTTGGAACAAACTCTACACAATACCACCGTAGACTAGTCGTTTCACGCTTAAGATTGTAAACAGAAAAGGAATCGCTTCACAGCATTTAGGTAATAAGTTTGCATGACGTTCAAGCCCCATGTGATATATCTAATATGTAATATTTATATTCAGAAGTAATGAAGTACAAAAATTTTATAGCTAAAAGAAAAAAATAGCGTTTTCTAAACTAGTATATGTAGAATTCGCGCAATTTGTAACTTTGTATAAAATGGTTGCCGCGATAGAATAAAATTGCGTATATTTTCGATAATATTCACTGCATGTGATCTTTAGGAAAGGCCGTGATAACCATTCCTTTATAACACCAACTTGCGCTGTTTGAAAATATATTTTATTATCGCATTGAAGACTGTATATTTGCACTGTTTCATTTCTAAAATATTATTTTTGTTTAATAAATAAATTCCTAATCAAATCATGGTTTTATTTCAACCAAAATGTGCCTATATCTTTCAACACTTTCTTTAGATCCAGAATCCGTAGTTGCACAAGCGTTTTCTGTCCAAGGAGCATTATTTTGTATAGCTGCCTATTCAAGCATCTAAAGAAGTTCCTGGAAAGGAAACATTTTTATTTGAATCGGCCTATTACGAGTTAAAATAATATCCGAAATATGAAAATATTTGCAGAAGAAAAATCCATAGCTAGTGGAATTAGAGGAATATTAAACTTAAAATATATATTTCTTTAATACCTGATTAACGCGAGTCAGAGCAAGAAGTAAAAAAATGCAAAATACCTCGAAAATGACAACCTTTAACAACGAAAACAATGTTACAACGTGTGTGTATCTACTGGATCTAGAATTTTTTTTATTAGAAATATTGAAGAATGTCTATTGTTTCACTCCCTATATAAGATTTACTTAAATAAGAGTTATCAATAAAGCCAGGCAATGTCTCTGTGTCGCGGCATAAGTTTAACTTTCCTTCAGTAAATACAATACCAAAAAATAATAACAGAACCAATCAAGAATTATAATATCTGAAAAGTTGTGAAACACTCGCCCTCTTAAGCAGCGTTATTAAGTAGGTTGGTGGGCTGCATCAGAATTACCAAATCTACTGGATAAGAGTCGTAAAAAGTTGACAGCATTAGATGTTTCCACAGTTGTCTCGTTGAACGATGTTCGCCGTGGTGAAAAAATTTGTTGATTTTTTGAAAAAGATCCTTCGAAATCTACGGGTGTAATACACTCTTTGAATTCACTTAATGGATTAGTTGATGCACCATCACAAATTTGTTTTAATGTGATAAAGTCGAAATTTTACTTTAACACACTCTCGCACTTTTCTAAAACGCGATTATATTTTGCGTAGCAGTGTATGTATTTGCAGTGACTCCACTAACGACAACGCTCTATTTTGTAATTGTTCTATTGCGTCATGTAATCCTTTATAGTTGTTACGAATAGTTTGTAATTCTGTTTCAACGGAAATATCTTGAAATCTTGTCCCGTTCCCATAACCAAAAAAATAATCAGAAATTCATTTTATGTATTTTAAATATAATTGATCACATAGAAAATAAAGTTACGTAGAAAAATCAATAAAAACTCGTAAGTTTAAAATTAAACAGAAATAACTTCACTTACATAGGCTACTTTTAATAAGGACTCTTTCCGGCGCATGGAAGACAGTGAGTGTGAGGTGGCTTTTTCATATATATTACAAAAATAGCGACGCGACAGATAAGAAATTATTTGACAGTAGAACTTTCGGCTTTGTTCTTTAAAAAAGATTTTATACAAAGATAAAAGGAATTTCGGATAAAGTAAGAATAATATTGATTATGAATTCAAGTCAGGTGCGAAGTTAATCACACAAACCATCGCATTGTATTGTATATAACAAATTCCTTTTAGCATGTACACGAGTCTCGCGGAAATTCTGCCGAATCTGTAAAAGTTCTAGCCGCGTTTTGTATCCGGGAGTACCTTTCTGCTTTGGAAACAACAATTCATCCAATTTTCTTCCGTTATCCGAAAATTCCGTAATAAAATACTACCGTAAACCGAGGAATCACTATATATGTATAAAATGTAACTCTCTTATATCACATTTTAATTTTATTCCGCTTAGAAGTTGAATGAAAAAAATATAGAAAAGTCTCTTGTGGTAATAGCTAATTCATTTCTCTTGTTTCCTACTTGAAACAAATTTATTGCATATGTACATATCTTCTATTTCAATTTATAATTAATATATGAATTTCATTTAAGTACATTTACAAAAACTTAGCGTCTGAAGTATGCAACATATACTTAGTGCGTTTCTGTATCATGTTTACGATGCGCAGCTCTGAGTCATACCCCTTACGAGTTTGCCGTTCACTGCTAGAATAACACGTAAGACAAAAAGCGAAGCGCGCTCTCGTTTCCTAAAGTGAACGAAAAATAAACTAGCAAGTCCATTTTTGCGCACAGCCCGTTACATCAATGAAACGTTTACGTATTGCAGAGACAATTACCTGGCTCGTTATCAATGTAGCAAAACGATGTAATCTAAAGATGGACAAAGTTTACTAATATAACAAAATAAATTTAAACACTATACGTATTCTTAATTGTTTTATTACATATTAACGCAATATTCTTTACATAAACTAAATATGTAACTTTCCATATATAGACAATGTGACAAAAGAGGAATCTTCATTACTGTTAAATAGAAATTTCTCATTTTTGAGATGTAACTATATAAATTAATATATAAAGAAGAATAGGTTATCATTGTTAAATTTGTTTTTTTAGAGAAATACAACTAAAAGAAACGATAACTTTAAACAAGTAATAATATCAATAGAAGGTGAAAATCACCTTTAAATTCATCTCGTAATGAATTAAATAACACGTTACAAAAATTTTTCTTTTACATATTTCCAAACATTGCATCGAAAATAGAAAATCAAATTTAATTTGTAGTCTTCGATTGTATAAATATAATAATTCCTATTAATAATAATATATACTCTATAATACAAGGGAATATACACATATATATAACATATATAGATTTATATATATTATATATAACATATATATCTGTACAATTTTATGTATCTACACTTAAACACAACTGAACTTGATGCCATCCTCACTCGAATAACAGTTATGGCAGTGTAGTTTCTGATTACGGACCCTTACATCTGTTCCCATGAGACCATCACCAAGCCTCATGTGGCATACACAACATTTGAAGCATTCCATGTGGTAGAATAGACATAAACTTTCAATGATCATTGCTGCCCCTCGACCTAAAAGACATATTAGGCATTAATAACAACAGAAATATATATTATTGCTCAAACGTATTTGAAAAATGCTGGAATTAAGGAGAAGGCTATTGTGAATTAGTGAAAATGATTTTTTTATGTTCTAACGGAAAAATTTTAGACCGCGAACAATGTACACATGCGCAAATATTATTTTCAAGTAAACATCTGTTATAGTTTTTTATTTAATAGTTTCGGCTTCTAATCTTGAGATATGGATTTCAATCACTTCTAAACGAAGATTTGTCAAGAAATTATAGAAAAATGATTCCTGCCGAACATGAGATACAAAGTGAAAAAACTTTTTTTTCATTTGTTAAATTACTGTACTACTTTTTTTGTATTATAGGATACAATCAACCCCCTGAGGGTATCATAGCATTGCTTATTCATGTGGGGCATACTCTATACAACCGGCTACGCAATATAATTGTCTCCGCATTCACTTTCCCACGCCGAGATACTGGAGGGGGTGGAGATATTTCTACAGAAATTGGGGAGAAACGTGAATCTTGGGTAACTCGTATTGGGCGTTACCTATGCAGCTCTTTTATAGGAGATGGATCAACTGGTTCATTAACAGAGGGTGAAGACCATGCAAATGGAGAATATGAAAGTGAAGAACATAAGTGTACAAGCCAAACTATACAGCCTTGTCCTTCCACTACTGTTACAATTGGTTCAAGTATACCATCAGGAAGTGACTTGTTTGAAAGAGAATCAGATATCGAATATTTTTACCCCGATCCAGCATTTGTCCTCGATGGACCTCCTTCTGAAACAGAGGCTAATATTGTTCATAAATCTATTTCGCAGAATCTATTCAAATGAAATTGATATCGTTCTTAGTGTTCGCAAAACATAATTTTAGTCGATTGTATTATTTATAGTTAAAATTAATTAATTATTATTAACTATTAATTTTTTGTAAATAAAAGTTTCAAATTTAATTAAAAAATGGAATAATTATTCTAAGTGAAGTTATATGTTATTTAAGGCAGGCAAAAATATATACATATTCGTATTCTTAATTGGGAATATAAAGGATAACTGAAAACATTTTTATTATCTTTAAGGAAATTAAAAAAAAATTACAATAAAAAATATAAGGGGGGATTTTATTGGATTTTTATGAGATAAAATAATCACTAATAAATGCAATTTTGTTCTTCAACTACTGTTGATTGAGTGCATCATTAGGAAGTAACTTATAAAAAAGGGGATTAGATACTAAACTGTTCTATCCATATGCAGCATTTATCCCTGATGGACCTCCTGCTGAAACCGAGGTTAAAATTAATATAATCATTCTAAAGTCGATATCTTTTAAAAATCTTTTAAAATTATTAATTTGAATTTTCAGCCAATTACTTGTCCATCTGATTGGTTCAAATTTAAATTGAAACATTTGAGCAACAAAACGGTTACCGTCCCTACTTCCTCAACGGCATCTACGCAGTTTAGGTTCCGTATTTCTCCTGTTTGTCATAAAATTAGTGAAATTTTGGTAATAATCGATTAAAAAAGTAGTTCTAAAATGGAAAGAGAATCCGGTGATGGCGATGATAATAGAAAAAGGGACAGAAGAGGTGCTTTCGGTAAATTTATAGTAACGCATGAGCTGTGATGAATATTTCTTATTTCAGGTTATCGCTTCCGTCTGTTCAACCTCTTCTTGCTAGGGCAATGGGCATATTTTATTTTTACAAGAATGCGGAACATTATTCAAGCTCAAAGAAGAAGATTCGTTACAAGGCGTTGGGGTATTCGCCTTATGGGTACTGGAAAACCAATCGAGAAACCGAATCAAAGAAAGTACAATCCACATCAACGAGGTGACAGTTCTTCAGGTTCCCAAGATGATGACGTTGCACCTCAGGAATCTATAGCAATATTTCACCAAGGCGTTGTCCCCATCGAAGGTGAAGGAAGTGCTATTGCTGGACCTTCCGGTCTTGAAAAAATATCTTCAAAGGAAGATACATCCACCGATGTAACTGAAGCTGAATCCAAGGAGGCAACTGATGTACAGGGGAAAACTATCACCACCAACACATCCAACGCAACAATTACTACTTCTGAGGAGCAACCAACACAATTTCCACATACCATTCCTTTAGCTGATGCTCTAGAAGGAACTTCGGATGATATTAATGAGATAGCTCTAGATGAACGTGTTCAATTTTCCCCAAGACCGGGGAGCTCACTAGATTCCGAAGATTCATCGAGCGATGAAGAGGAATACACCAGAGACAACAAGATGGATACTACTGGTAGTACTGCGGAGGGTGCTGCTGGTAAGGGCATCGATGATAAAAATGCTACCAAATGAGACTAGAGTGTCAATAAATGAATTAAAAATATTTAAATTAAATTAATATAATTTTTAGTGTTCATAAAATGTGTTATTTTAGGTAATTTGTACTAGTTGTAGTTAGAATGAATTAATGTTATAGAGATTCTGTAATGATTAAATGTTAGCGAATAAAAGTTTCAAATTTAGTTCAATGATCGCTTTGTTTTGAAATGGACAAATATAATTTCCTACAAAAAGTTTGGCTCAGTCGTTAAGTGTAAGAATATAATGGCATAACGAGCAATAAATACTCACACGTAAAAGGTTATATGTTATCTACGGTAAGTAATAATGAACATATTTGTATGTTTTAAAAAGATTCCTGGTAGAATTAAACAGTATTCTTTCAGAACATTTAACCAAAATTACAATAAAAAATATAGCATAAGATTTTTAGAATTAGAAATAAATTATTTTAAAACACTTCTGATTCTATTCATGTATTTTATACTCTAATATTTAATTATATTTGATATCGAAATTTTATTTCATTTAGAAATTCTAAAATAAAACTGGCTGATTATAATAAAATATCTTTAAAAAATATGTTTTTAATTATAATTAATTTGAATTTCCCGGTAATTACCAACCCCTTTATTTCAAATTAAATTAACCAACAGATTCAAAATCAACCCAAATAATTGAATGTGGAAACGGTTAGTCTATAAAACGTATTTGAGTGACAGATAGGCAGTTAGGTTCTACCTTCCAGGTATTTGCAATAAAATTGTCGATTAAAAAAGTTCTAAAATGGAAAAAAAACCCGGAGATGGCGATGATAGAAAAAGGGAACGAAGAGGTGCTTTCGATAAATTTATAGTAGCGCATGAGCTGTAATGAATACTTCTTATTTCAGGTTATCGCTTTCGTCTGTTCAATTTTTTCTTGCTAGGACAATGGGCATATTTTATTTTTACAAGAATGCGTAACATTATTCAAGCTAACAGGAGAAGATTCGTTAGAAGACGTTGGGGAATTCGCCTTATGGGTACCGGTAAACCGATCGAAAAGTCGCATCAAAGATGTCATCAGCATCAACGCGGTGACGGTTCCTCAAGCTCCCAAGATGAATATGAAGAAACTTCTGGATCCGCCGTACCCCAGGAATCTGTAGCAATCGTTCACCAAAGTGCTGAAGGTGAGGGTGAAGGAAGTGCTATTGCTGGACCTTCCGGTCTTGAAAAAATATCTTCAAAGGAAGATACATCCACCGATGTAACTGAAGCAGAATCCAAGGAAGCGACTGATGTACAGGAGAAGACTATCACCACCAACACTTCTACAGCAACAGCTGCTACTTCTGCAGAAGGAACTTCTGATGATATCGATGAAATAACTCTATATAGAAGTATTAGATATACTACTTCCATCGAAGAAATAACTATTTCTGTAAGACCGCAGAGCCCACTAGTTTCAGAAGATTCATCAAACGATGAAGAGGAACACAATGGAGGTAGTAAGTTGGATACTAATGAGAAAAAAGCAACCGAGTGAGATTTTATTACAGAAATATAAATTAAATTAATATAATTCTTAGTGTTCATAAAATATGTTATTCTAGTTAATCGCATTAGTTCTATTTAGAATTAGTTAATATAATTAAGATTGTATACATTAAATCTTCAATAAATAAAGAGTTCAAATTTATTTCAATGATTGTTTAATTTTTGAAATAGATCCAACAAAAAGTTTGGTTCCATTAAATGTAAGTGACCAATCGCAGAATATGGTGCCTGACGAGTAATAAATATTAACACCTAAGAGATTATATCTTAACCTTTCAAAAGATTCATGCGATAAAGAGAAACACAATGCAGACAACAAGTTGAATACTACTAGTAGTATTGCGGAAGGTACCACTTTATCCAAATTTTATTTGTTCCTTTACGTTTCTTCCATAACTAAACTCTTATAATACATATTCCTATTTAAAATGTCAAATACATTATCTATAAGGGGTATTGAAAATAAGCCAGTATTTACAAAGAATTTATAGGACGTATCTATAATTTGCATTTCAAAGTAATTTTTAATGATAAATTTAAGCTTAGCTGTTTAGCCATCATAATATTTAAAGAAGACATATTTGCAAAAGAAAATCCAGTTAAAATGCTTTATTTTCGCTAAAACGCTTCACTAAAACCTTTACCACAATATTTCACTCGAACTGGACGCACGTTTCAATAGCAAAGCTATCATCATCAGTAGTAAAACTGAATTAACAGACTAAGCGAAAAATTAACCTTATATAGTAATTTTAAATATTGCAAATCTAAAGTAAGCAATTTTAAAACAAATAACTTTAAAATATGCAATTCCCAAAAGGAAATTTAGTGGTCCTAAATCCGAATTAATTTTTGTAAATATCCATGCCTTCATAACAATTTAATTGAACAATGCTGTTGACGTTCTTAACTAACTTTAAACCATAAACGCGGATAAGCTATTACCCATTGCTGTTCTTTTTGTTTGTTGACAAAACGTGTTATTAATTAGAAAAAAAAAATGTTTCATACTAAGAAAAGTTTTTCTAAATATGCCAAAATTAAACCGACCCTAGGAAACAGTGAACTTACATCAAACGAGGTTAAGATTTCTTTGTCAGTAAACTCAATGTCCTTAATTTTTTCATTTATCTTTTTATGTTTTGTTTTAAAATTGCTCACGTTAGATTTTAATAATTTAAAATTACTATATAAGGTTAGTTTTTCGCTTAGTCTGTTAGTTCCGCTTTACTGCTGATGATAGCTTGGCTGTTGAAACGTGCGTCCAGTCGTTACCGCCGATATAAGAAGGCCTCAGCGCTCTTCGATGACGTCACGCTGTTTAGGTGATGTATCGCCATGCACGATATTAGCCTAAACGGTAAAGGAATCGTCTTTTTGCATTTCTTTTTTATTTTGAAGGGCTTCCGGTTTAAAGAGCGTCAACTGAGACCTTCTTCGCATCCCATTCGATTTTATTTTGGAAAAACAGTTTCAAAGCAAAAATCAGACACGTAACCGAGCACCGTTTTCGTGAAAGATGTACTTGTAGTTGATATTTAATCGACGAATTATTATTATTTGTAATTGTACATGTATATGGACGAAACTAAGGTTGAAATGACACAGTAATTGCAATTTTATTCAATTTCACGAGTCTTTTACCTAATCTATCATTACTTTTCCCACAATAATTTTTAAGGAGGGAAATTTTTGCAATACGTTCACTGCTGTGAATATGACATTTACATATATCAGTATGCAAATGGCTACGTTCGGTGATATAATTCAGAATAAGTTGTATTAAAACAGAACGTTTATGATAGTACACATTTAAAAACATCTCTTCCCGTTTAAAAATAATTTTGCGAAATATAATGTAAGAATATAAAACTATTTGAACAATAAAACCTTCACGTTTTTTATCAAATATTAGGGAATTGAATTGGAATAGCACCTTTTTTTTTCTCAAAACTTACAGTTATAGTTTCACCGGCCCTTGAATATGTAGCTGTTGAGAAATAAATAATATCTTCTTTTACAAAGTGTAACTCACAAACAAAACGTACAAAACAGCCGACGCCACAGTTTTTAGGTTACCCCGTTTTCATCGTTTCAGAAAAGGTTTTATCGCTTATAGAACACTAGAAAAGCATAGCAGGTATCACCTACAAAGTACGGAAATATCACTACACAGTATTTTTTAAAATAAACCAATATAATTTGGATAAATCAATTCAAAACGCAGAGACGGTCTGAATGTGTAAACACGTTTATGGCCGATAGTTCACCTAAGACAATATACGTCACAGCCTGCTGACGTCAGAGCGCTTAGGCCTTGTTATATATCGGAGGTAACAGTCCAGTGCGAGTGAAGTATTATGATAAGGGTTTTCGTGAAGTGTTTCAGTGTTCCAGTGTCACAAAGTTCGAGTACTTGATTAGTGCTTTATTTTCAACAAATAATTTATTAGTCTTAAGCGCTGTAATTAAAAAAATTTCTAAGAACAAATGTATACAGGGTGTTAGTAAAGGTAACGCATTAATTCAAGGAGGTGATAGAAGACATTATTTACAGTACCGTTTTAAAGATATGAATCTAAAGAATGGCAGCACTTAAATAACGCTTTCTCGTCATTTATTTAAATTAACTCATGACATTTCCAAACACCCTGTACACATGTAGAATGTTTGAATTGAATAGAGTCAAATACCTAATTCATTTCCGCAATTTGAACATTTTTTCTTGCCACTGACGCTAAGCATTTTATCTTGAGTATCTTCTATTTGTACTGTAGGAGGATGTGACAAGGGGAGTGCATGACCAAGGGTTTGTGGATGATGGCCCAAATATGGATGTTGTGTGTATTCTTTACTTGGTGGACTATTTTCAGGTCTAATGCTAAAATGAAAACAAGCATTGTAGGAGAAATAAAAAAAATGATGAAGTTGCGAAACTTAGGTAGTAAATGGTATGAATCTTGAATTTAAGATGCTTACTTTCGTAAAACTTGAGGATTTCTATCGTTGATTATAACTCGATTTTGTACTCTTTGCGTGAGGGACTGTATCACTGAATCTGGGATATGCTTGTCTGCCCTAGGCTGCCAATTTCTGCTTTGAAGTGCTGCAGCATTCTCTTGCTCGGATATTCGTCTAAATTCCGCTTCCTAAGACGATAATGGAGAAAAATATTAGATTGTTTTATTGAGGGTAATAAGAGGTAGAACAAAAATTAAATATGATACGTTCACCTGATATAACCAATGTTGATTATAATTTTTCACTTCATTATTTGGCTTTGGAAGTATCCAATTATCATTTGGTAGGTGTCGAGGTCTAGGTACAGCACTTAAAATATGCAAACTATGCCTCGTTAAAGGTCTAATATGCTTATTTGTGGGCTGCATCAATTCAGGTTCAGAATTTAGTCTGTAAAAATAAACCTGATAAATATTAAAAGCTAAGTTACAGAATTCGATGATACCAGACCTGTCTTTCTCTTGTTCCTTTGTTATCACCCTTAATGGTTTCGCTGCGATAATCGGTTGCTGCCTGATGATTGGGGGTGGTGACCTAAATCCTGTACGTTGCATTTCCTGTTGAAGCTCCGGCATAGATTTCCGATGATCTATTAATCTAGAACGAGCGTCAGGAGGGCTTATGTTCCGATAATCTGTTATAGATCTATTGTAAGCGTGTTGTATGTCTGGCATAGATTTTCTATATTGAAAATCTATTTCAGGTGCTGCTTTATAATTCGGTACATCCGGAAGTGACTTCCTATATTCGATAGGAATCCGTTGGAGTTCAGGCATCGATTTCCTATAACCTACATTCTCGCTGTATGCCGGATAACCGTCCACATCGCAAATATTTTCTAGAGAATGGCGATTTTGTCGTATCTTAGAGCAATTGCCGAATAAAAGATTGTCACGTTGACGTTCCATTTCTTCACGCTCCAATTGGAGGAGCTCGTGTTCAACCCTTAGAACCTGTAAGCTACTCGTCAATAAATCCTAAATAAATGGATATTATACAGTTAATACCTCTGAGTCTGATGTATCCAAATTGTTCCCATATCCAGATCTCTGGAATAGAATTAAGAAAATAAACACCATGTATAAGCAAACAACAATATTCTCAGTACACTCCGCACAACACAAATTATTAATTAACTCGGAAAGGTCGCTTCGAAGACACGTGGGTCTTATTAAATCTAGCGAACCCGCTCTATCCCTACTCTTCAAGAAAAAATATAAAAAAAACAAGTACCCACTCTTGTCCCTTAGACTAAAAAGCAAGTTAAAATAAGGAGAAGAGGCGGAAAAGAGTCTTGTCACCACGAAACGCAAGACATGTGTCCATCCCACCCTAATAAAAATAAAAATCGAGTACCTCTCAACTAAATACTGGACATACGAAAGGATCGACGTCTACTTGTTATAGCACAACCATAAATCAAATGACCTCTTTACCGTAATAAATCGAAAAGACAGGAAAAGTGTAAAGAACCTTTCTCTTTATTGATTAGGTTTGCATTCTTATTTGATGATTGTGCTATAACAAATAGAGGTCGATCCTTTCGTATTTAGTTAGACATAAACGTTGTCTCACTCGATTTTTATTTTTATTAGGGTGAGATGGTCGCATTTTCTCCTTATTTTAACTTGCTTTTTAGTTTAAGGGGCAAAAACAGGTACTTGTATATTTTTTCTTGAAGAGTAGGGATAGAGCAGGTTCGTTAGATTTAATATATGTTCTATCACATCAATCGGTACGCGGTTGAGGATGAAGACCCACGTGTCTTCGAAACGGCCTTTCCGAGTTCATTAATAATTTGTGTGGTGCGGAGTGTGCCGAGATTATTGTTGCTTGCCATACTTCCCCACAGTCCTTGCTATCATTATTGATCATGTATAAGAATTGAGCTGTAAGCTTATAACGGAAAAGTACAAGAATTGAATATTACTCACGGTTGAATAATAAGGTCTATCAAATTTATCACTACCCAAATTGTTATCGTAAGAATTAATGTCATCATGCTTGTTATTAACTGGGCTTAACGTCGTTTGGCTTGAATAATCGCTGTCTCTCGACTTTTCTTCTTTTTCCACCAATTCAATGATTTCCCGTTCTTTTTTGGTAATTTCGTCCTCTTCCGATGTAAAACTATTAGTTTGCTATAAAAATTAACCCATGAATACATAAAATAGGACTTCGTTAGATAAACAAAAACTCACCTCACTGTCCTGTCTCTCATGGATCGGAGTACTCGAATCAATAAGGCTGCTACACCAAGTATCGCTTGATAATCTTCCTCGCTCAATGTCCAAACCAGAATCTTGACTTTCAACTTCGCTGAAACCACCTTCTCGACTACCCTGCAATTTTTTGTACATAGACTTCTCCATTCTAGATTCCTTTTGCAAGAAACTATTAATATCAGGAGGTTTATCGATGGGAATCTCCGGATCGATTTGGTCATCGGTGGGTTCACTCAAACCCAAGAAACTTGACCGTTTGATTTGAATCTCCTTCTTAATCCTTTTCGTCGAGTTTATGCGTTTGAAATTGCCTTCACCATCATAAACTTCTTGTGGTGGGGGTGGGGGTGGCTTTACTTTTGGTGGTTCTAATTTTCCCGGCGTTATTGGATTTCCAAATATATCCCCTGCAATGAAATCCATTGGGAAATTCACATCAGGGTTTCTGATTTCTATATTTTCATAAGGGGAAATTTTCACGTTTTCATAGATGACTGGCTTCCTTTCGACTTTGTCGATGTTTGGGATAGGTGCATCAATTAGTAATAGATCTTCGTTTAATGTGTTTGGTATGAAATTCATAGGTTTCATCGCTTCATCGTCTGGAGAATCTGTATCCTCAACATTATCGTCTTCAATTGGAGCTTCTTCAATTACTTCATTGTATCTTTTTGAAACAGGAAGTTCTTCCATGTTATACGCACAATCTTTTCGTTCATAATCTAAGAAATCGTCAGTTGCTTCCTTCAGATAGTTGATATTGAAAATT
Organism: Dynastes maya; assembly: GCA_029619315.2. Classification (NCBI taxonomy): domain Eukaryota; kingdom Metazoa; phylum Arthropoda; class Insecta; order Coleoptera; family Scarabaeidae; genus Dynastes; species Dynastes maya. Next base: position 5,076,871 of record JAROYE020000012.1, read on the forward strand.
TCTGATAAACTGAAGTTATTGTTGCTTAAATCTGTTGTTATTACAGGTTTATTATCATTACTTTGGCATTCTATACTATTTACATTATCTAAGGGGTCTTTGGATTCAATTTCTTTGCTTGTATCTTCTATTATTTCCTCGTTTTCTTGATTTTCATTTTCTTTGACAATAGTCAATTTCTCAATGCAAATCGGTATGGTTGATGCTAAATCTGCATCTTCAAAAGGTTCATCGGCCTGACTAACTGAACAAGAGACATCTGCTGTGTGGATACCACTATCATCACGATCCGAAGATAACGCCATAACTTCCGTCGAAGACGTAGAAGGAGGGTAATTTGAACTCCTTACAAAATCATCCAAATCGTTATCGATACTGTGAATTGATTTCCCATACATTAGATTGTCGAGATCCCTATGAAACATATTCAATTTATTCATATACATTTCAGTTTCTGGGCTTGAAGATCTGTCGAAAATGTCTTTGTTCTTCCATTCCTCAACTGGGCTTCTTTTGGTTTCAAATTTAGAGGTGCTATTGCTTTTATCTAGAAGATAGTGTGAAATTTTGTTATTATTGGGGACGTCGTTTATTGTAGATTTAGTACTATTATTGTTGTTATTGTTTTTGGTATCAGCTTCGTTCTGCTTATTGAAATTCTGCAAACGCGTCTTCACAGAACCAATTTGGTTAATCTTCTTATCAGCACTTTTCAAAGCTTGATCCGTACACTTCTCCAGACTTTGTAAACGTTCCTTAATACTCTGCGTGTTTGCAAAATCTTCTGATAATCGCCTGATGGCTTCTAGATTGCTGTCATTTCGATTTTCAACCTCAAAGATCTCCTTTCGTTTGAATATATTCCCTTTGGGTACGATATTTTGAACGTCGCTGTCTTTATTTTTACACTCATAAGGTTTATTGAATATCGACTCATCAATGTTGATCTTTGATCGAATCCTCGTTCGATAGTCCTGAATAGCACCCTCATAGGTGTACTGAGGTTTCTCCAGAAGATTTATATCAGTTGTTGAAGTAGAATTTAAGATAGAATCGTAACTGGTTCTTATGGGTGATTTCATTGGCATATAGGAAGACTTGATGAGATTTGTGTACATGTTTGAAGTATAAATATTTGGCTTGACTTGATTCTCATTATTGTAATCTTTAGTGAAATCTAAAGGTCGAGAATCTTTTTTGTTTAGTGTTGTTTCATCTTCACTTTGACTTTGGTTTGATGCACTTGAATTATCTTTGTTGAAATCAAAATCCTTCATATCTTTTTCATCCTAAAGGAGACATCAATGTTAATATTTAGTTTATTAAATATTTTAGGAAAGAGAACTCACTAAAACGCTACTATTATCATCCGTATCTACATCTTTGATGCTATTCGTTTTGGAACTGCTGCTTCCTATGCCGTAATCACTTAAGTCGTTGATATCGTCGTCATTGTAGATTGGTATATTGAATTTGTGTCTACCTTTACTTCTATATTTTGAAAAATAAAGAATAGAATTAAAACGGGATCTTTAAAATGATTAAAATAAAATAAATAACCTTTCTTCCATCATTTCGCTAAATGTTTTGTTCTTTCTACGACTTCTTTGACTTTCCTCTTGCTCTAATTTCTTTACCTCAACCACTCGCTCAATTATATGCTCCTGTCGTTTTCTCCGACTACTTTTCCAGTTATCCAGGTTCTAAATGCAGATATAAGAAGGAAACAGTAATTTTATTTTGACTTTTTTAAAAAGAATTTGTTTTAATTTTTAGAAAATTTGTTTTGAAGCCTTAATAATAAAAAGAACCACCAAATTCCAAACCAAATCATATTCCTTAATTCCAGAGGGAATAATTTGCTAGTTTGGAAAGAAGCGCTTCTGGAATAGGTAAAAAAGATCTTAACGTACATCAAGGTAACTTACTTGTTGCCAATCTTCAGCTTCCTCGTGAACTTCTTTCCTCATTACCTTGATTTCTTCAACTTTCTTTATTTGTTCCTGAGCTTTTTGAAAGAGAGGACAAGGTGCTACTTTAACGAATTGTAGTGGGTTTGCTGCGGGTTTCGGAGGTGGCGGTTTTGTGACACGACATTTTGTTGGCAGGTATTCTGTATTGTAATTCTTAAAGTATTCGATTAGTAATAAGTTTTAACTTAATCGAGATGAAGTATACCTTATTTTTTTCTGCGTCTGTATCTTTGTGTATGGAATCCATGGTATCGTTTTTCTTTTCCGTGATAGTCAACAATTAACAATTTTTCATGCTAGTTTTAAATCTGCAAAGAGAAATAAAAATAAATTATTAAAGTACATAAGAAGAATTATAATTTTAACTGTAATTCATCTACTTGCTTATAAATAATACGTTATTCATTGTTGTATTTAGGACGAGAGCAATTTGCAATACCTAAGTATTAAATAACTGACACAATTCCAACATGTATATAATCGTTTATTGTTATTCAACTTCACACGACCTATTCGAGTTACTGTTTCACTCAATGCTGCTATTTATTGTGAAAAAACAAGGCTTTTATTCAATAGAGATGAATACCAACAGTTATATCTATATGTATACAGTAAATAGATTGTTAAATTCTCCCACAAAGTAAATATCTATCAAATTCAATTTTTCCTTAAAATAGTTTTATTGAATTAATTTTAGATTTTCCAAAATTATAAAACACCGTTTTTGTGAACCCAGTAGAGCAACGCAATTGCGCTGAAAGCCAGTGGCGGACGCATAAAAGTTTATATAAAATAAATTAAATGTGATACGTGCTCAAACACTTACCGTTTTAAGAGTCCTCCGTGAAATCACAAACTGGATAATGTCTATTTAATATTTGTAACATTAGATATGTTTCCAAAGTTGTTTCGGCAAAGTGAGTGCGGCGTGAAGAAAAAGTGTTTTTGTATGCCGAAAACGAACGTTCTACATCTAGTGACGTTATATTTGCGTAAGTAAAATAATCATTCAAATAACGGTTCTGTTGAAGCACCTTCACAAATTTGTCATAATGTGCCAAAATCAGAGTCTTTATCTAAAACACTATCAAACCGTTCTAAAACACAAATATTTCTTGCGTCTTCTATCGCGCATAGCTGTGCGTGAACATGTTGCACTATTTGCAAAGATTCCGCTAACGACACCGAAGAATTTTGTAGTTTTTCTATCGCATCCGCTATTCCCACGTAATTGTTCTGAATAATTTCCAAATCTCTAACTTGACTATCCTGAAATTTCAAGCGGATTACCTTGACAGCCGCAGCTTCCTTTGGGTCGATTTCTAAAATCACGTTCTTTATATTCTCAAAATATTTAAGATAATAAAATGCAGCCTCTAACCATGTTCCCCAACGAGTAAGAATAGGTTGTGGTGGTTCAGGAATACCGGGCATAGTCTATGAAACTCCCGAATACGTTTTTGGGGATTTTACAAACACAGTTTTTGTATGTGCTACTAGAGCGTCTACCTCGGGATAACATTTTCTGATACTATCTGCTACAAGACTGAGAGTATGAATTTTACATGTAATATACAACAAGTTAGCACAATGTTTTTTAAGAGATCGACCTACAGCAAACATGTTTGCGGCACCATCACTCATAAACATCAACAGTTGATTTGTTGAAAGTTCAAACTTTTCCAATGTATTTAACACCAACATTGAAATTACTTCGGCAGTGCATTGTTGTATTCGTCTGGAAGCTAGTAAAATTGAGGGTGACAGTCGATGTGGTTCCATTGTGCGTACCATTACATTAACCACAGAATGTTTTTACGATCTGTTGTTTCGTCCACACATAACCACAGTTTTTTATCTTGCAACTCCGATTTAATTCTTTTCTCGACATGCTCACGAGCAGACGACACAACTCTCTGTAATGTTCTTTCACTTGGTAACTTAAAGTCCGAATATTCATTCCAAAACGAGACGTATGCTTTCTTCCTTAGTAAATGAAATGGTAAATTACATGCAATAAACACATAAATTAAATTTAAATTTGTCATAATCTCGTGTGGAATTTTTTTTTGAAACATGCCCTGCACTATTTACGCGCCGTAGACAATCACTTTTCGACCAACACATTAAATCTATTTTACACACTACACATTGAATTTTAGCGCCATCGCGCTTTAAATCAGGCATTTCTGCAATAAATTCTCTTATTGTGTCCAACTTTGGTCGTTTTCGCGACGTAGGACACATTTTCAAAACAAGCGTAGAACTACCATATAGTATACGATAGCGTATATGCATACACAACAGATCGGCTTTCGAGTCGCAGTTATACTGACGCTTATACCGAATTGTCCCGGCCATGTTTATTTTGTGTAAACTTTTATGCGTCAGCCACTGGCTTTCAGCGCAGTCTGCGTTGCTCTAGAACCCAGTCAATAATTTATATTTGAATTAGTTTTAGATTTAAGAATAATAATTAATTAAGCATATTTATTTAAAATTTCGTAAATATGGACTCTGGGGTACATACACTATTGTTAGAATAGTAACTCCATTTACAAAGTTTAGTAACTTGTTGATCCACCCTTTACTTTTATAACTGCTAACATGCGTCTCTTCATACTTTCAACTAATTTGTTCGTTACTGTGGGATCAATGGAGTTCCATTCTTGTTGTAAGGCGATTTGTAGCTGTTCCTTGTTGCGGATCATGTTTCCTTATTCTTCGTTCCAGTTCATCCCATAGGTGCTCTATAGGATTCATGTCCGGCGATTGTGGAGGTGTATGAAGCTGTTTTCCCACATTAAATATCAACCATTCCTTGACCCGTTGAGCGATGTGCTTGGGATCATTATCTTGCTGGAAAATAAATGACCGTCCAAGAACGAATTTTTGGGTACTAGCTTGTAAATTTTCTCTCAGTATATCCATGTATACATATTGGTTCATTACACCGTCAATAAATTTTAAATTACCAACGCCTGCAGCACTCATACACTCCCACACTAAAACTTTTCCTCCACCAAATTTTACAGTGGCGCACAAATTTTTAGACCGTTGGCTGATAAAGTTCAGACAGCGAACATCCTTCACCGAAACAAGTGTGGAAACAAACCTGATTACATTATATTATTTATTGAAGTCAAGGTTCTTATGTGACGTATTCACTTTTGTCAGGTGTGAGTCACACATACACTCTTTATTTAAAATAGGCGGCCCATGAGACTGATCCGATTCTGTCGCGAAGACCGATTATGCCAGGCCTAGTTATCAATGAATAGAACTATACAAGCTATAGAAATCAGTTCAACATTAAACAGCTTACGTAATAATTGTTGTCTCTTAAATATTGAACCGCAAAGTGTTAATTATATTTATGAAATAAAAAAAAGGAAAGTAGGTGTCGTGCATAACACCAATTAGGATATACTTTGGATCAAAGGAATACATTCCTCTGGTTAAATAAGAAAAGTACACTCGCTTTTTGTAGTTCTGTAGTTCTAGAAATAAAATTTTATGTACCGTAATATGTATATTGTTGCATCTGGATACTTTGATAAAATCCAAGAAGTTAAATAAATACATCTTAATATTTAAAATTCCATGGCATAAATTTCGCAAACAATAACTGTACAACCTCGCCCATAGGATGACAAATGACGATTTATAAAAGCATTTTTGTTATGTAGTCTACCCTATACTATGCGCCATGGTGACACGATGTAAATAACAATTGGAAACCGAATAGCTGCAGCGAATTGTTACGGTCTGACTCAATATTTAGTGTTGTACGTGGTCCTTTTATTTATGGCACCCATTAGAATAATTACCATTTAATTGTTATGCAACCTTGCTTGAAAATAAAACAGAACAATTTCAAGAATTCCGAGTAACTTTCACGTGGTTAAGATTCTAACGTTTAGGAAATCTCATTCTGTAGTAGATGTGTTCATATGGTATGCCCACATGGTTTGATAATACGGTAAATATATAAAGTTAGTCGTGGAAGAATTAAACACTGCCGTTTGCTGAAAGCAAAGTAAATTAATGTTCCATGTTTTGTAATAAATTCCTTCGCAGATAAAAATAATTATCGAATGTTTAAAAAAATTGTTGCAATAACAATACACGAGCGATAGTTCTGTAGAAACACATTTAGAAGCTGAATTCATAACAAAACACCATTAACATTAAGGTGATTAACCCTACAATTTGCTGGCAGGTCAAAATTTCTTCTAGTAATTATTTTTGAGCAAATATGTATCAGTTTTAATTCGTAGAACTGATGCATATCAAATATTATAGATACATTTCTGTTTCAGATTACTGAAGGTGCAGAAAAGTTCCTCTGCAAAATCAGCAATTTCAACCTTTTTGTTAATTACATTGTACTAGTTGCAAAATGCAACAAGCTGGGCACCCGGGAGATAAACCTAATTTAAGAACGCTGAATGCAATGGTGCCAACCGTTTTTAAAAGTTAGCTCACGCTTTCGAGCAATTTCAATTTAAAAGTTTTAGGCCGAAAGAACCTTCTGAAACACTTTGGAATTTTCTGGAAAATCTGATCAATGGCCGGAGAGCTGTCTGGAACCTTCTAGACCTTCCAGTCTGTTTTCAGAGGTCAAAGTGTTAACATCTAAATATTAAAGCAAATAACCCAAAGAGATTGTTCATTGTATTGGCTTGTAAAATCAATTAATTTGAAATATTAAAAATAGATAAATGTTCTAAATTGAACACCTTTTGTTACGTGTGTGGAAAATTTGTAATTAAGACCACTCGGCGTAAAATATGTGCCGAAACCGCTTCAGAAAGCAGTTTGAAAGCGATTCTGCTTTCTTTTGCAAAAGAAAATATATTATCGAATGTTTAAAAAAATTGTTGCAATAACAATATACGAGCGATAGTTCCATAGAAACATATTTAGAAACTGAATTCATAACAAAACACTATTAACATTAAGGTGATTAACCCTACAATTTGCTGGCAGGTCAAAATTTCCTACAGTAATTATTTTTGAGCAAATATGTATCAGTTTTAATTTTTAGAACTGATGCATATCAAATATTATAGATACATTTCTGTTTCAGATTACTGAAGGTGCAGAAAAGTTCCTCTGCAAAATCAGCAATTTCAACCTTTTTGTTAATTACATTGTACTAGTTGCAAAATGCAACAAGCTGGGCACCCGGGGGATAAACCTAATTTAAAAACGCTGAATGCAATGGTGCCAACCGTTTTTAAAAGTTAGCTCACGCTTTCGAGCAATTTCAATTCAAAAGTTTTAGGCCGAAAGAACCTTCTGGAACACTTTGGAATTTTCTGGAAAATCTGATCAATGGCCGGAGAGCTGTCTGGAACCTTCTAGGACCTTCCACTCTGTTTTCAGAGTCAAAGTGTTAACATCTAAATATTAAAGCAAATAACCCAAAGAGATTGTTCATTGTATTGGCTTGTAAAATCAATTAATTTGAAATATTAAAATAGATAAATGTTCTAAATTGAACACCTTTTGTTACGTGTGTGGAAAATTTGTAATTAAGACCACTCGGCGTAAAATATGTGCCGAAACCGCTTCAGAAAGCAGTTTGAAAGCGATTCTGCTTTCTTTTGCAAAAGAAAATATATTATCGAATGTTTAAAAAAATTGTTGCAATAACAATATACGAGCGATAGTTCCATAGAAACATATTTAGAAGCTGAATTCATAACAAAACACTATTAACATTAAGGTGATTAACCCTACAACTTGCTGGCAGGTCAAAATTTCCTACAGTAATTATTTTTGAGCAAATATGTATCAGTTTTAATTTTTAGAACTGATGCACATCAAATATTATAGATACATTTCTGTTTCAGATTACTGAAGGTGCAGAAAAGTTCCTCTGCAAAATCAGCAATTTCAACCTTTTTGTTAATTACATTGTACTAGTTGCAAAATGCAACAAGCTGGGCACCCGGGGGATAAACCTAATTTAAGAACGCTGAATGCAATGGTGCCAACCGTTTTTAAAAAGTTAGCTCACGCTTTCGAGCAATTTCAATTTAAAAGTTTTAGGCCGAAAGAACCTTCTGAAACACTTTGGAATTTTCTGGAAAATCTGATCAATGGCCGGAGAGCTGTCTGGAACCTTCTAGGACCTTCCAGTCTGTTTTCAGAAGTCAAAGTGTTAACATCTAAATATTAAAGCAAATAACCCAAAGAGATTGTTCATTGTATTGGCTTGTAAAATCAATTAATTTGAAATATTAAAAATAGATAAATGTTCTAAATTGAACACCTTTTGTTACGTGTGTGGAAAATTGTAATTAAGACCACTTGGCGTAAAATATGTGCCGAAACCGCTTCAGAAAGCAGTTTGAAAGCGATTCTGCTTTCTTTTGCAAAAGAAAATATATTATCGAATGTTTAAAAAATTGTTGCAATAACAATATACGAGCGATAGTTCCATAGAAACATATTTAGAAGCTGAATTCATAACAAAACACTATTAACATTAAGGTGATTAACCCTACAACTTGCTGGCAGGTCAAAATTTCCTACAGTAATTACTTTTGAGCAAATATGTATCAGTTTTAATTTTTAGAACTGATGCATATCAAATATTATAGATACATTTCTGTTTCATATTACTGAAGGTGCAGAAAAGTTCCTCTGCAAAATCAGCAATTTCAACCTTTTTGTTAATTACATTGTACTAGTTGCAAAATGCAACAAGCTGGGCACCCGGGGGATAAACCTAATTTAAGAACGCTGAATGCAATGGTGCTAACCGTTTTTAAAAGTTAGCTCACGCTTTCGAGCAATTTCAATTCAAAAGTTTTAGGCCGAAAGAACCTTCTGGAACACTTTGGAATTTTCTGGAAAATCTGATCAATGGCCGGAGAGCTGTCTGGAACCTTCTAGGACCTTCCACTCTGTTTTCAGAAGTGTTAACATCTAAATATTAAAGCAAATAACCCAAAGAGATTGTTCATTGTATTGGCTTGTAAAATCAATTAATTTGAAATATTAAAAATAGATAAATGTTCTAAATTGAACACCTTTTGTTACGTGTGTGGAAAATTTGTAATGAAGACCACTCGGCGTAAAATATGTGCCGAAACCGCTTCAGAAAGCAGTTTGAAAGCGATTCTGCTGTCTTTTGCAAAAGAAAATATGAAAAATCGACTGAATCGATTAATTTTTTTTTTTTTAATAGTTCCTATTCGACTACGTTTTTTGGGGGGGTTTTTGGGCTTAAAATTTTTAAATTGAAATTGCTCGAAAACGCGAGCTAATTTTTAAAAACGGTTAGCACCATTGGATTCAACATACTCGAATTAGGTTCACCCCAGGGATGCCCAGTTTGTTGCAAAAAAAAGTCTCCAATTCGAGCATAGTGTTTTATTAGTAATAAGTTTAGAAATGTTAATGTAAGTCAATTGTAAATGCTTTTAGCCCACTGTTTAAGACTGTATTTAATATATTTAGTACAAAATATCCAATTTAGAGTAAACCTATTATGGTCCAACAAGTGTTTTCCTCAATTAATTATATTTGTCGTTTTCTGTAGTAAATGCTTGAAGCTTTATTATAATATTCCAGTAAAAACGTTGTTTAACTAAAAATTTTAAGTAAAATTGTTATTTCTTTAGAATCAATTGATCAAATATAAGAACCACCAATACAATACAACAAAGCCAATACAAAGAAGGTTTATAATTAAATAATTTCGTTTTTTACTCCATGAGATGTTGCAACAAATTCCTTCAGCCAGCTATTTTATTGTTTACATAGATAATTGCAATATGAAAGCTGGATTATGCAAATATTTTAATAACATTGCGTATATCCTCTGTATTCTATACATATCTCAATTAACCAAAATGAGATTTTCCTTGCAACCATTTTATAATAAAAAAAAATTATTAGCAGGAAATGTAAGAAAAGTAATTATAATCTAGCATTACCTTATCCGCAGTTTTATAGTATATTTTCCATACTTTACATAAATAAATTACATAAGAGTCATTCACTTCGTTGCAAATTGTTGCAATATTAGTTTTTAAAAACGGCCTTTGATTGCGAAATCACATGCTTCTGCCGTAAACATGTTTGCTAGATTTGTTTTGGAATTTGGGAGGTTGTAAAGAGATTTTTTTAGATGAGATAAGATAAGAATCAAATAAAACGTCGGCTAGTTAGAATAGACCTTAAAATTTTGAAATTCTGATGAGATAAAAAGGTTAGTGTTATAAACGATGCTATTAAAATGTAATAAATTGTATATATGTATTAGGTTCACAGCAAAATGCAGGTAAAGGTTCTTCAATTTCTAGTACCATAAGGGTGTGGCAAACTCTCATTAAAAGAGTCACGAAATTTAAAAACAAAAGAGTACTTCCAAGACGTACACATCATAAAACGTTAAAAACCTTTTTGCAAGAATCCCTCTGTCTCAAATCAAATAGTGTTCTAATCGCTCTTTTTTTTGTAAAAATAAAATACGATCTGCGTCAACGCAAGAGCCCCAATGTATAATTCCGTAGTGCATCTTTGAATAAAATTCCGAATAGTAAAATGATTTAACGGTGAAGTCATAACATGATTTTTTCAATTGGTAAAGCGCATAACATGACGTCGCCAGCTTAGGACATAGCTGCTCTACATGATTAGACCATTTTAAATTCTCATCTATAACGAGGCCAAGTACTACCTAGTTCAGAGATTCCGTATTTCCTCTTATTAAGGAAAAGCATACACCTAGTTTTGTTGGCATTTAAAACCAATTTATTTGCACTCATCCAATTACTGATGTCAACAAAAATCGAACTAGCTGCTACGAGGAGATCACTGGTGTTTAGCATGGAGACAATTATCGGCATATAATGTCACAGCAGCAGCATTACACAGGCAATTCGGAAGATCGTTGACAAAAAGTAGGAACAAGGATGGTTCCAGTACCGTTCCCTGTGTAACGCCTCTTTCCACAACCTCATCACCTGAGACGCAATTGCCAACGTTAACATATTGTTTTCTCATTGAAAGGTAAGATTGGAACCACTTTAAACAAACACCATTGATCCCATACCTTTCGAGTTTGCAGAAGAGAGTGGTCCACACAATCGAATGTAACAAGGGTTTTACAATGAAGCGGGTAGAGAGCCTTCGTCTTTCATAAGCAAAGGAGCAATTACAAATTGAACGGAAGATGCGAATGACGACATATTCCCAGAAATTTAGGAAGTAAATGTATGAGGACCACTATAAAACCGAATGTTTACGGAATCTTAACAAATTAGGAGAATTCAACGAAAGCCTGATTTTATAGCGGTTGTTTGTGCCATTTTATTCCAGAAACTGAAAGATATACTAAAAGGGTTTGCGTTTCCTTATTATACAAGAAATATAACTAGAGCGGGCCAAGAGCGCCACGCGCCAGGTTCGCAATCAGGCTGCCGGGCGCATATATGTATGTAAACATAGGTAATTTAAATATGTAATTATTAGGACGAGGACCAAAACCACTGTCTATTACGTCGTGAAGACGCGCAAATATACACCTGCAGTTTGGGTGTTCGTTGATAAATAGGGCGTTTGTTCACAGTGGGCCACTACAAAAAAAAAGTTCATTCATCGACGGCTACGAACTAACAGCGCGCTTATTCATTTACGGATGACGCGCTCTATTCATCAACAAATGACGAGTCTGCAGATGTTACGTTTGCACCACTTCGTGGCATACTAGAAACAAGCGTCGGTGTGCTCGCTTTAGTGATTATGTCTAACGTAACTATTAAAAATAAACGGCCATTACCTACGAAAGTTTTAAAAAATTTCTTAGTGAATTTGTGGATTTACACTACGATGGGAGTACAATTTTCTGTAAAGTTTGTAAAAAGAAACTACTGTGCTGGAGCAAACGTGATTGTGAAAGACATATATAAATAGCGCACACCACAGAAATAAAAGAAATGGTGTGTCACAACAACGTCAATTTCAATTAGAATTGCTTTTAACGTTTATGGTATGTGGTCTACCACTTCGTATACTTGATAAAAAAGCATTTCGAAAATTCTGGGGTACATACAATACCCAGTGGATACTACCATCTCGGACAGCGTTACGGAGAGATATTCCACGAATACGTGAGGACATTGAAAATCGAATTAAAGCCGAATTAAAAGATAAACAGCTGTGGCTATGTCTTGATGAGACGACAGATTGCATAAAAAATTCTATTTTGAATATAATAGTGCGCGTATTAGATCCTATTAAACCAAATTTTGCAATTCTATTAGCCAGCAGAAGATTAAAACAGTGTACTAGTAAAACAATTACGGCCGTAGTTCTCGAAACGTTACAAAAATTTCAAGTGTCAACCAGTCAACTGTTGTTGTTCATGAGCGATGGTGCAGCAACAATGTGTAGTGTAGGCCGTTCCCTTAAAGAAAAGTGTGAAGGACTTTTACATGTTACGTGTAAAGTCCATGCTTTACATCTTGTGGCACAAACTATTCGAGAGTGTTACCCGGAGGTGGATGCATTAATAGCAAACACAAAAAAAGTGTTTCTCAAAAGTCCTAAGAGGACTAGGGTATTCCACAGATTATGCCCTGGTATTCGAGAACCACCACAGCCCATTCTTACGCGTTGGGGAACGTGGTTAAAAGCCGCTTTTTATTATAATGAACATTTTCAAGAAGTCAAATCCGTTATTTTGCAATTCGTCCCTGCCGAAGCTAGAGCTATTAGGATGAGCCAGAAGGGATTTCTCGATATTTCTGTTGAAACACCATCTAAAGAATATTAGCAACAATTACAAAGGGTTAGTAGACGCGATAGAAAATTTGCAAAATTCTGGATTGTCGTTGGTAGAATCAGTGCAAGTCGTGGACGAAGTTAGTACATTGTTACACAGTATAAACGATGCAACAAGTGGACGAGCTTTAGCTAAGTTCGATAGTGTTTTAAAAAAGAATCCGGACTACACGAGATTAAGGCAAATGTGCGATGGGGCATCTGCAGATTCCTTGACTAAGTCTAAAGATTATTTTAATTACGCCTGTCTTACTTCGGTAGACGTGGAACGGTCGTTTTCGAAATATAAGAACATTTTTTCGTCTCGGCGAACATCCTTCACCGAGGCAAATGTGGAAACTTATCTGATGGTGCAACTTTTTAAACAAGCCTATCCGCATTATTAAGAAGGATAGAATTTATTTATTATATCTTTATATTTACAGTTACATTATTAAGTACAACAGAATAAAAAAAGCGTTCAGTTTCTCAGTTATTTCCTTATTACATCCCATTTACAACGCATACATAATTTCGAAATATCACATGTCTGCTGTGACTCACATATACGCTATTTACAATAAGCGGCCGTTGCGCCTGATTCCGATTCTGTTGGCTGGCGCAATTTGGCCCGCTCTAAATATAACTATATAAAAATTCAAACAAACTAACAATAGTTAGGTACATTTAGAGCCTTCATTCTTCGAAGAAACATGGCATTCGTTCTTCAACGAAACAGATATAGTCATGCCATCCTAGATAGTAGCGACGGAACCGGAATATAGACACCATACAATGATATGACCTTTAACGTACAACGTTTCATAAAGCTCATTCACTTGCTTCTAATTTTATTTATTAACTTTAGATCTTTTTTTCATTATTGTAATTGTTCTTTTATTATTTATTAAAAATATTTATGTAATTCAAATAAAATTTCAAGAAAGTTATTTTCTTATATATTATACATAGTATACATTTTTATAGTCTTGAAATAAAAATATTTTCTTGATGCAAGAAACCATTTATCGGCGTGCAGAAACGTATAAATTATAGAATATTAGTCCAAGATTCGAACATATCACAAATCACCTATCCTCAAAGAGTTCTAAACATTTCAGGAAGAAGACACATTAGATTACATGTTGCATGACTCTAGGACATTATAGGAAGAACAATTAAATACCAGCAGTCTAAATTAACTCTAACAATTAAAATGCTTAAAATCTATTCGTGGATCAAGTAAAATATTTTGAACCAGTTTAGTTGCATTCCTAATAAAAGCCATTGTAGTTCTAAAATAACTGAAAATACCTTTATTTTAACAAAACAAATTTCATGGTGTATACCTTTTGTGTATAATTTCTTTCTGGTCAACGACTGTCATACTTTCATGAAACTTTTCGGTCCAATTATAACTTATTCGGTTGTTCTAATTATATAACTTTTGCATAACTCTGGTAAATTAGGGTAATTCTTTGAGATTGTATACTTTCATTGACGAAAATATAAAAAGAAACCTTCCTTTTTGGTTAATTATGAACTGTTTAAAAATAATAAGCATATCTTTTGAAATGTGCTACTTTAATTAAGAGGAAATAGTATGTAGTATTAAGTAGACGTATCTTGTTATACTTGTACGCAAATTTACTTTTAAAAAAGTCGCTTGATATTATTTTGACCAGCTCGACCTTCAGGTTTAAGAAAGGTATCATTTTTTTTTATACAACAGGTGGTATGAATCATATGTCGGTTTATTTTTTCTTCATCAAATGACCATGGATATTGCGTTTTATAGAAAGTATTCACATACGCAGTAAAAAGTCGTAAAGGATATATGAACGGACTTCACTTGTAATCTTTTAGCATCCACTCTTGCTAATGAGTCAAAAGGCGAATTGTAAAATATGTAACGCGATTGACCTTTAAAAACAAAATTACTTCGTAATAAACCCCACTTTTAATGCTGATGAGGTTAATACTTATATAAAAAACTGATTGCTTCTTAAATGGATTGAAGCAATAAAGATATGGATATGGATTTTACAGTGCTTGGGAAAAGAATCAGTCCGGCTGTAGAATCTTTAATTCAAAAAATAAATTAGAGATTTGGGAACAAGCTAGCTAACAACACACAGAGAAACGTTTACTTGTCCGCCTTAATTCAAGACAATTACTGTCTCAATTATCCACAATACAATAACTGTTTTAAATCTTCTTTGTGTTTCTTTTTCCGCTTAAGAGAAATATACACTTGTAATGAAATAATTGTATTTCTTTGCTTAAGACATTTATTAACTTGATTCAAGAAAATGTTGCAGTAAATGGCCGTTATAACACACAAAACAATATATTCTTAAGGATTAGTAAATAGTTTTCTTAATTCCAGAATGCATTTAGATATTGTTCATAAATCAATAGTTTTATTTTCTTAAAACAAAGCATTTTTAACTTAAAACTCTTGAAATGCATATTATTTATATGCACATTATTAATTGTTTAAAACAGTACGACATATACGTACATAATGCAGCAAATTATTCACATTGCTTGTAATTTTAAAAAGGCCAAAAGTAGAGGGTATCTGCAGAATAAGGTTCAAACAAAAGCGAACATAATGTAGAAGTACACATGGAAAAAAATACCTATAGTCGATTCACTCTAAGTTCCGTCTTCCCCCAAATTGAGGGCTGATGATGCCAATCAAGAAAAACAAAATTACCAAAAACATAATTTAAAGAATACAATTGCTTTTTGTGTTAGAAATAATTTAACACCTTTGGAACTATAAGAATATAGTAATTGAATTAAATTGAAACTAATATTTCAATTATTGAAGCTGTAATATAGAAAAAGAAAATTGTATATAAAATAACTTTCACCCCTCCACAATGCTTCGTTGCAAGATAACCAAAACATCAGTTGTTTACTGTTTCTCGTGCGTTGACGTTTTTTTATTCCATTTTGGTTGCATTTTGTTATTATATATCGTGTTATATACGTTTTAATAACTGTTCTTTTCAGAACAAATTGTGCATTATGCCGAGAGGTTTAAATTCGCAGTCAAAAGCGCTGGGTCGCGTCACTTATAAATTATTTTGAAAGAGAACGTGATAATGGTGGACCCCTTATTCCATTAGTCTCTGTTCGTCAGGTAAAATTATAAAAAGTATTATACATATACTACAACTTAATTTTTAGAGAGTTGCAGATGCCCTGTCAATTAATAAATCTACCGTTTGTGGTATCTCGACAGAAGTAAAAGAATGCCGCCCCCTCAGTAGCCCGAAGAAAACCAGACACCGCGTAAAAACAGTGACAGCTGTTGATGATTTCACTGTTGTGGCAATCCGAAATGCACTCTATACTATGTATAGACAAAGTAATACTATTACATATTCTAATGCGGTTTGAAGTGCTAAATTTGTATCTTTTCAGAAACAACAAGTAACATTAACTTTACTTTTACAAAAATTGAAGGATGATGAAATTTTCTCTGGGGGGAGAACTTCGTTAATGAAAATTTTAAAGAATATTGGGTTTTCTTGGAAAAAAGACGATCCTCGCAGAGCCATGATGGAACGTTCGGATATTGCTCTTTTAAGAATTGATTTCCTTCGAAACTACGTTCAAAATATTAAAAATAGTTATTTCTGGGACCCGGTATTCCTTGATGAAACATGGGTATTTGAGAATGGCACAGTTGGTCGATCCTGGCAAGATACCAGCGTGCAAAGTGTTAAAAGAACAAAAATTGATGGGAAAAGGTTAGTGAACTGATATTATAGCCCCATGAGGTCCACATGAATATTATTTTTAGATATATCATAGTACATGCAGGTAATCGCAGTGGTTTTATTCCTGGTGCATCATTGATTTTCCCATCAAAAACAAAAAATGCAGATTACCACGGAGAAAATGAATGCAGAGACATTTTGGACTGGTTTGAAAATTATTTATTAAGAAACTTGGAAAAACCGTCTATGATTATTATGGACAATGCCCCATATCACAGAACATGCGTCAATGTTTCTCCAACAGCAGCTTGGAAAAAACAGGACATTCAAACTTGGCTGACACAAAACAACATTGTATATGCTGCTGATATGTTAAAATTGCAACTATTACATTTAGTTCAATTGTAAGTGTTGTTTTACTATTTTTTAATATATACAATACATATATATATATCTATTTTAGACATAAACCAAACAAAATTTATGCTGTGGATGAACTGGCACACCAGTACGGACATAGAGTTTTGCGATTGCCACCGTACCATTGCATATTCAATGCTATTGAGAACATTTGGGGTATAAGTAAGGTTTACTATAACAATCATATCGGAAGAGATGGATCTGGGATGGAAAAAGTGTTGAGTATGTGGCAAGAGTCAATTGACCACATTACAACGGAAATGTGGTCCAATACTGTTAACCATACAGAAAACACTGTCATTGAATGGTGGGAGAGAGAAATTGGTTTTGACCAAGAAGAGGTGTTACCTTTGATAATAAACCTTGAAGGGGAATCTTCAGATGAAGAAATTATCTCAAGTTCGGAACCTGAGAATGAATATTGAGTTTTTCACATATTTAATTACATTTGTACTCATTTCGCACCTATGTATTTAAAATCCAGATAACCACTTGTTTCTCTTGTATATTTCTCACTACAGCAATAAATGACTTGAATGAATTTTATATGTCTTGCATAATGTATTCAACAAATTTAATAAACAGTCTAGTTGTTTCGCATTTATTTCTTTCTGTATTTGATGCATTCCCTTTTTTGTTATTCTGATAGAGTAATACTTCAAGGTGTATTGGTCAAGTTAATATAACGTCTTGTATCTGAAAATTTTGCAGGTTAAAACCATTACTTATCCTCTAGCAATGTAAATCCGTTTATAATTTCGCAATCGTAATTTATGAATTTTTGAAATCTTGCATTGATAACAGGAATAACTATAGAAATATCCAGAAATTTGCCTAAATTTAACAGAATGACTAATTACTCCCATATTTTTATGGTTTTATTCGGTGATTTAAAAATCTTGTGATTTCTAACCTATATTGGCTAACGTCAGTTTGGCGGATTTGGCATCACTGTGGAGGGGAAGTGCCCTTTAAAAAGACGGAACTTACAGTGAATGGACTTTAGAAACAATAACCAAGACGGATAATGTTAATATATAGCTCTTGGTATTGATGGAATCACTACAGGCAAAAACAATATTAGAAGAATAAAAGCATGAATGCTTCTTACTCTTGGCCACATTGCTTTACGTTTCTTAATTCATGCCACTAATCTTCAAAAACAACAACATCAATATTTTCTGGCGCCACGTAGTGCCAGTAGTCATCCCGTCCTAAAGACAGTATACATATACAGTGACTCACAGCTTAAAAAATGTAGCATATATAAAATCACAAAGTGCTAGAAAAGAAGGGGAAATAACAAAAAGAGAGTAAAATAGTAAATAAACTTTAATCAATCATAATGTTGTTAAGCATTATAGATTAAAATTAAACTTAAATTGTCATAAGTAACGTGTATAGTAAACAAAAATCTAAAAGTAGCTCACAGCTCAAACACAAAAAGAACACAAGAAATCTAACTAGAACCATCCCAAAATATTTTTAATATCGTGTAGGATATCCTCTATGTTTTAACACTTCTTTTAATCTATTGGGCATTGATTTGACTAATGTAAGTGTATATTCTGGGGTGTTTTTTTCCCATTCTTCCAAAAGAGCTTTTAAGTCAGGAGACTATGGGGAAAGTTTAGTCACACGTGGACAATTATACAGTAGCCACTCTTTCACCAAAGCGCAGGAATGCTTAGGATCGTTGTCCTGTTAAAAAGAGAAATTTTGTTGTATACCTAATCAGGCTGCGCTAGATTTAGGATTTTGTTTCAGGATATCTAGATACATATTGCCCTCAATGAAGCACAAATTACCAACTCCAGAGGCGGCCATACAGCCCCAGACCATCACATGCTCTCCCCCAAATTTCACGGTAGGACGCAAATTTTGTGGTTTTAACGCTTCATTCGCCAGGAGCTTTTTCATGTGTACTTCTACATTAAGTTCATTATCGTGTGAACATTATTTTGTGGATAACCTCTACTCTAACTTTTTTTAAATCACAAGCAATGCGAATAATTTACTGCATTATATAGGGATATGTCGTACTGTTTTAAATAAGGTAAGCGCAATTAATAATGCGCATATAAATAATATGCATATCAAGAATTCTTAGTAAATAAATGCTTTGTCTTACGAAAATCAAACTATTGATTTATGAACAATACCTAAACGGTTTCTGGAATTCTCACGAAAAAAAAGTATTTAAACAAAATATTACTTGTATTTTTCAGTAAGAAACCGATACTTAAAAGACACGTCCGATAGATTGAAATAAAGCAGCAAAATAAATGTTATCACCTTACAAACTTGCTAACTGAAAAGATTTCGTAACTGTATATGGACGTTCATACAACATACGTACCCAAAGGTATTTACGTGCTACAAAGATGAATCACGGTGTTTTCAGCTTGAGAATAACGTACACATCTCTATTATAGAGAGATGGTTAACATTCCGGCCAAGTAACACGTTATATATTTATATACCTAAAGGCTTGCATGCAGATACTATACGGTGCAGTGATGGAATGGTTACAATCACAATCAAAATTAACGACTTCAATCTCATTCCGGCAAAATTGATATGGGCTAATCTTTATTAGAAAGTATTCAGTATTTTTTTTAAATACCCGAAAAAAGTGTTTAGTGTAATTTTACATATAATATGGATATTTACAGTTCAAATGGTAATTTACATTCTGCCATGTAAAGTAATTTATGTACATTTACACATTTAATTAAAATTTTGAGGAAATTGGTTGAAACTGTCTTGAAGTCAATTAGATATTCTTAATCTGCTCATTATCGAAAGTTTAATTTAAAAATACACATGATTCATCAAATTTTTGTAGGAAAATTAATCTTCTAATCATAAAGAACATCTTAAAGAATGCACTCTATTAATAAATTCGAGAAAAACAATGATAATACAATCTAATCTCTATGATTTCAATTAATATTTAATAAAGAAAGGAAACTTACTAATATATCCGTTTCAGTTATAGTTGTAAACCTGGAAATAATAAAGAAATATCATTAATACACTTTTTTTTTGAAAATCTAACTTATTACTAACATATTTTCTTTTTTTTACTTTTTGCTATAAAAATGCTTACAAAGCTTTTGTTATCATTTGCTGTCATTTTTAGGAAAGCTTCTGATACTGCGTAAAATACAGGTGTTATGTGATAAAGTTAAGTCAGAAGTATTATGTTCTTTAGTGGTTTGTAACAAAAATATGTTCAGCCTGCCATTTCTCAAATCTCATTAACTTTATTTACTTATATATTATTATTCGTTTTCATTTTGATTAACTGTATAGGAATAAACACAGTTCTACTAGACTAGTAGCATTTATCGAATAAGGCAAGTGTAACTGTATATTTTATAATACTAGCCGGAAGACTATTAATCAGAAGAACAACACATTTCGTGAAACTCGTATTTTTTCAACTGAAGAAAAGGACTATATTTATTTTTAATTCATATCATGCTAACCTGTTGTTAACATATTATTTAGGTATATATGTATATCCAATAACGTCTGTGTATGTGCATGTAGACAGGGCCGTATTTAGGTTTAATGCAATCGCAATCGCATTTCCTTGGGTACATTCAAAATATTAAATATTTTTGATCGTTGGTACGGAAACCCGGAACTCACTGGTTTCCGTACTTTCAATGCCTTTCCTTGCTCCAAAATGGTGTGTCAACCTTTCGGAACTCGCGCTAAATTTTGTAACAAATAAACTTGCCGCGGAGTCACATTCCGCATTTCCTGGAACAATGATTTTGATGTTGAAATTAATTTTTAATGATCGAATTAAATAGAATTTGTGTTTATAACTAATATCTTTATTAAAAATAAGAAGCATTAAACGTAATTAGATAACTGAAAATCAGTATACTCCTTCTTCTACATCTTCGGATTGCTTAAATTGTAAACAAATAAAATTGTAATGCTGTAAACGCATCCACATTCCACAAAGTCCGCAAGAATACCGTGTAGGTCGATTCTTTTTTTCTGTCACAATAGTAACATCGTAATCAATATTGCAAGAAACTACATCTTCCGCGAAATGCTTCCAATTTCTCGTCAGCCGTAAGATTCTCAAAAAGTGTATATGCACTTTGACAATTTTCTACAAATTGATTAAACACATCTCTTATAGGAGCTAATTTATCAATAGCCTTCCTTTCTTCACGAGTATCAATATCGTCAAATCTAAAGTGGTAAAGAATATAGTGAAATCTAGTTCTAGATATAGTCAGCCTAAACATTTCAACTCCCAAACCAGAATGATCCCACAGTTCTTTTACATTTACATGGCCAGATTTTAAGACAGAGGTTAGATACAATAATCCAATAACTGCTTGCAGTTCATGAATGTCAGTAGGCTTTGCATCCCTTCCTCTTTCGTATTTGTATCTGTATTTTTCAATGTGTTTGTTGGTGTTATTTACAATTTTGTTTATTAAATTATCGGTTATTAAACTACATAAAAATAATCCTTGTTATTATATTATTTCGTTTTATTTATTTTATAGTACATTTTTAAGAAAATCTATTTTCTTGATGCAAGAAACCATTTCTCTGCATGTGCCTTTTCATGTATGTAACCAAAAAGAAACAACAATATTACAGTAATTTTAATTTTGAAGGTATAGCAATATGCTCTATTGGAAAGCGACAGATTATTCTTAAGCCAGCTCTGCTTGCATCTATGGATGTATGTGAACAAATACAACGGATCTAGGTAGCTGTAAATATCATGTTATGTCAGGAGCTTTTTTGTCGTGCGGCTACAACTCAAAATTAACATTTTCCTGTACTAAAATGTTAATCTCATTATTTGTCCACGTTATTTATGAATCATCGACGAAGAAATTGGGAATTCTTTTAATATTTGTCACGAATTTTTCGCGTAAAATGATGGCAAGGTATTGCAAATCGATCAGTAGGTGTTAACTGTTTTCTTTTTTTTTATATAAACTGGGTGTTTCTTTTAGATACCTAGAAGTAAACAAAAAATTGGCGCCAGCGAAGATTTGGCAAGAAGAAGAAACAAAAACTAGATATGGTAATTTCAACTACAGTAGTGTGAATTACTAAGATTTTCTATAATTTTTTTATATGTTTATATATTATATGAAAGTTGAGAAAATAACTATAGTTAAATAAATAGAATTTAATTGAATTTTCTTGCAAATGTTTCTTTACGATTCTATTAGCATATGTGAGATCATTGCTGCAATACCAAGTCTGGACTCATTAAACATTGTCCTGATGCTGTAACCAAAGCCTAAGAATGTTCAAACGTTTTTTTTTTTATTAATTTTCCAGTGATTTTCACTAAGAAACTGATACTAGATGCTATTATGCATCCTGAAACATAAACAGAACCATCCCATGTTTAATAGTTGGATGAATACACTTAGAGTATCTTGTCTGGGGGTTCAATCCCCATGTTCCCGTGGATATTCAAAACGTTTTTGCTTCGTTCCTGGGCAATATATTCAACAACTATCAGTATTTTTGATATGCAGCTAAAAAGCGCATGTGCAACGTATTTAATTGGTTAAACCAGGGGTTCCCTTAGAGTGCGTCGTGGCACCTCGGGGCGCCGTAGAGAGTAAACACGGGCGCCGCGAAGTACTCCTGCGAACGCGGGCAGACATAGCGTCTGGAACATTCTAGAATGAACATTTCGAAACGGCTTCGAAGCTAATGGAAGTTTCTAGAACACTTAGAGTAGATTGTAGAATTTTCCAGAAAGATATGGTACATTCCCGAAGCACAAAGAATATTCCAGGCTATTGACAATAACCTTATTTGTTATATACGCTTCCTGAATAATGATATTATCGTTGAAGACCTTCTGTTCTGCAAAAGCATCACTGGAAGTGCAAAGGCTCAAAACTTATTTGAAATGCTTGACAAGTTTATAACCGAAAATGGTTTGGATTGGGAAAAGTGCATCGGTTCGTGTACTGATGGAGCTCGATCAATGTCTGGTTTTTGCTGAAATTAGCATATTTGTGCGATATATTTGACAAACTGAATGCCTTCAATCTGTCTCTGCAAGATAATAACATGCATATTTTAAAACTTTTGAGGAAGGTTGTGGCGTTTAGGAAAAAGCTGCAGTTGTGGATGAAAAGAATCAATGAGGATAGCGGTCAACATTGTTTCCTTGAATTGCACAAATACGTGGCCTGTAATAAAGCCGTTGTTTCACAAGACTTGCTGTCCACTTTTTAAGGAACACCACTCAAAGCCCACTGACTGGTTTGCAAAATAGTGTCGAGAAAAAAAAAATGTCAAGAAATTTGCGGATCCAGGATCCTTTCCGTGCTCTAGTAGCTCCACCAGAATTCACTTCGAAAGAAGAAGAGAATCTAATTGAATTCTCTTGCGACAACAGCCTAAAAACAAAATTTGCTCTTCCGATTTAGTGGAGTTTTGGATATCAATCTTCTCTTTGCGACAACCTATTTATGCGAAGCCAAATTTTCAGCTGTAGCTAAAATCGAAGTGGAGCGAGAAATGAGAGTGGCAGTGTCAAACCTCATTCGCGTTTTGAAAAAATGTGTGGGGATCAGCAAGCTTACCCGTCACATTAACTTACTTCTCGTTGAAGCTTTTCACTATTTATTTTTTTTTTTTTTGTATTTTCATATTTTAGTTTAACGGTTCTTGTAATTCAGTTGTAATAAATGTGAGCTTCACATTGTGAGGTTTATCTTAAGAGTTGTATTTATTTTTGTGCCTGATTTATGTCATTGTACACATATTTTGAAAAGGGCGCCGGGACAAAATACTAAACCTGCAAGTGCACCGCGAACCGATAAAGTTTAGGAACCCTTGGGTTAAACAGTTAATTAGCATTATAGACTTTGTATATTTGGTCTCCTGTAAATTTCCTTTTAATGAAGTTAGGCGCTTTGCTTAAGGCGACGATTTGTAATTCAAGTTCGAAATAATTCAAAGTCATTTTACGCAAAACGAAATACGCCTACAGTTGTAATCCATCTTGCTAATTAATAACTGTGTTTGACTCTGACATTTAAACTTTTTCAGTATTTACCTGTTATCCTATTGTGAGTGTAATTACGTGCCTTTATACTGGTATGTATACAACGAACAAACTATTGAATTTACATTGGTCATGGTATATCAAATTACCTCTACATATGTATGTAAAAGTTAAAAGAGAATGGTCAACTCTAAAGGAGGAACAGTTATTAGCGAATTCCTTTAGGTAGGCATATGGATGCTGTTTTTTTCCTTCTGGC
The DNA here is from genome assembly GCA_029619315.2 of Dynastes maya. Lineage (NCBI taxonomy): Eukaryota > Metazoa > Arthropoda > Insecta > Coleoptera > Scarabaeidae > Dynastes > Dynastes maya. Next base: position 5,101,078 of record JAROYE020000012.1, read on the forward strand.
AATGCTAACCTTTGACCATAGGTCATTTAAGCAGTATCGACTTATAAAGCAGGAACAATACATTTTTCACTAGTGTTTAGTCTTATATTTCAAAGGTAGTTTATTTAAACAGCGATTCGGGTTACCGAAGAATTTATTTTTAAGCAGTCGTTTCTTTGTTATTCACAACGAGAACATGCTTTTCTTTCCCAACACATTAAACACAGTTTTTTATATAATATAATAACGATAACACCTTAGACATATTTGTCTCTTTATCAACTGCGTAAGATTATATACTTTATCCTATTATTCACGAGGTGCTTAAACTGTAATAGGGTTTTATTGTTTTATTACTAAATATTTAAGGTAGATATAACGCATTAAAAGTGTTACAACCTACTTCACTGTATGTATATTTTTAGCTTGTGTAAAACAAGAATCACCAGCTATAAAATATGCAATTCCAAGATAATATGCAGATCATTTTAGACATTAAATATACAGGGGAGTGGCGCATAACTTGTCACCTTTAAGCTACTACCTAGAAAAATTTAAAGAATTAAAAAATTAATAAAAGATACCATAATTATGAGAAACATTTAACTTCAAATAATCTTAAATATTTCTTCCAAGTAAAAATGGTCCAGATCTCACAAAGTTCTATTGGAAAGTTAGGCGACCAGTTTCGTGTTCAAAAAATACATGCCAGCTACAAGGATATTGAATAAAAAAAAAATTACAATAATGGAAGAAAACCCCTAAAATTAATGAGCTAATGAAAAAGTATTTTTTTTATACGAGGTGTGGCAATTAAATAACCGGACTGGTGCTACAAAACATTTGCATTACAAAGTTTATCCCCTTCAATGTACCCTCCTTGTCAATTCCTACAACACTCCATACGAATTTTCCACTGTCAAAAGCAGTGCTGGAAATCCGTTTCTGTCAGCTTGTTGAGAATCTCCGTCGCTTTCGCTTTCACCGCTTCCACACTATCAAATCTTGTCCCCTTAAGCTCCGATTTTACCTGAGAAAATAAAAAAAAACAGTCACAGGGGGCTAGGTCGGGCGACTACGGTGGGTGGTCCAACACGGTGATGCAGGATTTCGCAAAGAACGCCTTCACAGGCAAGGCGGAATGGGCTGGCGCATTGTCTTTGTGGAGCATCTAGGATTTGCTCTTCCACAAATCGGGTCTTCATCTTCTCACTCGTTCACGAAGGGTAGTTAAAACCTCGACATAATGTTGATTGACTGTCTGACATTCGGGGACCCTGTGGACGTAGCTTAATCTGAACACTCTGCATTTTTTTGACGTGACTTGAACGGACGATTGCTACAGCGAGATTGAGCGACGTACAACCGTGCCCATCGAACTCAGAGTGGAGGAAGCATCTACAAGCACAGACGTGTTCAAAACTGCCGTGGCGTGCTCGCTGTTTGCCGATAGCAGCACCAGTCCGGTTATTTAATTGCCACACATAATTAAATTACTTCTTTAATAATTAGATTAAATAAAGATTATTTTTATGTAGCTTGATAATTAATGAGTTAATATTTAAGTTTATCTATCCCTTTCTTTATTTTATATATTAAAAAAAATTGTACTTAAATTAATACACGTGGTAAATAGTAATAAAAAGGAAAAAAAATATTACATTAACCGGTATCTTTTAAAAATGTTAAAGTTCACTTTTGTTTGAACATTATTCTGCAGACAAACTCTACCTTAGCCCTTTTAAAATCTCAAGCAATGAGAATAACTTTACTGCATTGTGTACAGATATCTCGTACAGTTTGAAACATGGTAAGTGCAATTAATAATGTCGATATAAATAATATGCATTTCAAGAATTCTAAGTAAAATATTATTATATTATCTTAAGAAAATGAAACTATTGATTTATGAACAATACCTAAAGGCTTTCTAGAATTAAGAAAACTATTTACTAGTCTTAAGAAAATATTGTTTTGTGTTATAACGGTCATTTACTTATACTAAGAATAGCTTCCCTCAAATTTTCTGCAAGATTTTCTTCAATCAATTATTTCATTACAAGTATATACTTCTCTTAAGCGGAGAAAAAAAGGTAAGAAAATATTTCTTTTAATTTAGAAGTTGCGCTGTGGTTAACTGAAACAGCAAGTGAATTTATACAAGTAGACGTTTCTCTGCGTGTAGTTTGGCTCAAATTATGAATATATAAATAAGAAAACCCATAATTTCAAATAACATGACGTTAAACGAAATTAAATAAAATACCTTCTAAATGATGATTATTAACATCATTTTCGATTGTTTTAAAAGCAGTAAAAACTTTTGAATGTCCATGTAGACACAGTAATCTTGTTTAAGGTAATTACGAAAAAAAATGAGCACATTTCTACCTTGATCTTTAAGTAAATATTTAATAAATGCCATAGGTACTTAAGAACAAGAAACACGCGATTATAGGAACAGATTTTAACTTGCAAACAGCAATGCACGTGAGTCGAGCCAGAGTTTTTTTTTCGCTTGCAATGGCTTCTTGATCTCATCTCGTTCTAAACATTCTGTTCAAGTTGGAATTGTAAAGTTTCTCCTGGAATGTAGAACTATATTAGGAATATACCAGTTTTCATAAAAAACGGAGAAAAGAAATGCAGTCATAGTTTTGTACGAGAGACCAAAAGATCCTTTACAGTTTGCAAAGAATATTTCGTTAAGTGTAGATGATTTTTGTTTCCATAGGATACACGATTGTGTAAGGTATTGTATATGCACCTATGAACATGTACAGTATTAAATAGCGATGAAGTTATTCGTCCTTTAAAGGTTACTTTATACCGTTGAGAGACCAGCCACTGCTAGTACAGTTATTGCCTTGATTACATCTACGCTTGTACTACTAACTTCACAACATAAAACAACGCATGCACTCTTACGAGTAACCATTACACTCGGAATGCTGCTTCTGAAATTAAATGTATGTTGCTGTTGCATTTTAGCAATTCTAATGGGTATTTTTATGAAAACACCAATTATATAACTCCGAGGATTTTTTTAATTGCGCAATTAAATTTATGTTTCTAAACAGAAATTAAGCATTTTCCGAATAGAAATACGAGGGCGGTACAATTAAACTTTTTGCTTCAGTAAGTACAATACCAAAAAATAAGTAATAAATTGAATAATAATAACAGAACCAATCAATCGGGTGAACACTGTCAAATTGTTTTTGCCACAAGATGCACTTTATACGTGACATATAAACACTTGCAACCTTGTTCAAGAAGATACCAGTACACTTTTCCAGTCTTATGCTAGCTAGTTTAGTATAAATAATTAAGCAATGAATGCACGTCAACAACGAATGACGTCAGATGTCTAGATGTTGTCTTGTCGCATTGTTTATGACAGCTGTTGTTTGCGTTAAGTGGATTAATATTAGGTTAGAATACCATGAGCATTAAGTGCAAAATTGCACATAAAATATTATTAGTAAGAAAGGACAGATATTTTTAAAGTATCTGAAGGAAGTGAAACAATTTAAATTATAATTCTAAAAAGAACTAACAAAACTCTACAACAAAATCGATTAATAAAACTGCAAGTAAACAGTGATCAGCTGATCACGTTAGGATTACATTACAGTTTACGGCCAATTCAAGCCGGTAACATCGATGTTTGTTAACCCAGGATGACCACCATGGTAAAAATAACATTCCCTATTCATATATATTTTCCTTTATAATATATGAGTTTCTCTAGTGCAAATATATCAATATTAGAAAGAAACTACAAATTTTCAATGTACGACGTCACTAATACCGTTTATTTTCGAAAATTATAGATTTTCGTGTTACAAATCAGGCACCGTAATTTTTAGTAAGTTTATGTTCTTATAATTGCAATAAAACGTCATATAAACGTCATGGATGATGTGCGTTCATTGCTTAATTATTTATACTATAACAGTGGAAATGTTGGTTTATAAGGGTCCAGTACACGTACATTCAGAATTGAATTTTTTTTTACAATCTATTATCTCGTCAACACATAACCAAAAAACTGATTTTTTAATGTAGATTTGATTTTCTTTTCCACGTCCTCGCGTACAAATAAAACATGCTTATATGCCGTTTTGGTAGTTGGTAACTTCAACTCGGGGTTGTACTTATACCGAAAGTTCTGAAACGGTTCTTTTTCGATTAAGCGATACAGATAAGATTGATGAAAAATTTGCACCATCAGGTTTGTTTCCACATTCGTCTCGGTGAAGGATGTTCGCTGTGTGAAGTTTAGCTCCATTATAATTTAAATCCGGAAATTCACTGATAAATTTTGTGACTTTATAAGCCACCGGTCGTTGATTTTCCTTGCGTACGTTGGACATAAATAAATAATTTCATTCGCCGAAGGAGCTCATGCCGATTCGTCTATATACATATGTACGGCGCGTCGTGAGACGCGCAACCTTACCTCTAACCTAGTGCAAAGTGCTCTGTGCCAGGTTTAATGATCACTTTGATTGTACCATCAATAGCCAAAAATGCAATCTTTTATCAAGACAACTGTGGGATGTTAAAACCAAAGGTTTTTCCTAATTTTTCAAGTTCATTGAGGAATCGTCATGTGGGTTTTTTTAAGAGAAAGGTTAACAGTAGAAGTGAATCAATTATACTTAACTGTAATGTAACTATCATGATATCATTTTGCATTAACGACATTGTCATTAATGTGGGCAGTTCTATCCGTTATTTGCAAAGGCCTGTTATTATTGGAGATATTTAAGGTGGTTTTATTTCGCTGGCATGCGTAATTTTAACAGAGTATAAAGCAACTTTTTCCCATGTTAAAATCTAAAATGGAACCGAAGAGAACTTAGAAGTAGAATTATTACATTAATTTATGCATATAGTTAATGCTATTATTTAATTGAAAATGTATACGGAAATCAAAGCTATATATGGTGAACCCCGTTGGGTCACCGCCATACACTAAAAAAATTTAATTATATATGAAAATATAGAGAACACTTTTACGCAATTCACCTACTTATTAACATTACAATTATGACAATTAGAAGTAATTAAAACTTACTATAACCATTCTAAGAAGGAAAGCGTTAGATTCCTTAGTATGATGATTTTTTTAGTGAAAGTAACAGTAATTAGCAAGCATACATATAGATTTAATTATATCCAAATGTTAATAAGTGCTTATAATATCCATTTCCTTAACAATCTATAGAGAAGTTCTTGAATTCTTGACCAATCCCTCAATTATCAATTCCGACATTTTTTTCATTACTATACATTAATTAATTCCTTAGACTGTGATAAAATCGCATATATTTACAAATACTTAATCTTCTTAATCTGAAATGAAGTTCCCATGGCAAAAAGAATATGTTTCTTCTAAGATCATATTACTCCAAAGTATTTTTTCGTTCCTTCAACGATTACATCTTGATATACTTTGACGTCGTCACATATTCATATTATATTAATTTTTTTTCCGAAACCTTAATATGTCAAATCCAAGGTTAAGTTGATTATATGGCCCCCTTTATTTCTTGTTTGCAAAGGACTTTTTCATTGTACGTACGACGGCAAATACCGGAATTTTTAGCATATCATTAGAATAGAATATTAAACATTATATGAGAAGTTATCGTCATAATTAGCTGAATAAGGTACGAATAATTAATTACCATTAATTATCTAGATGTTGGTTGTTTATTTACGTTCTCTGTTCACTGTTAAATTTGCAAATAACTTGTACATAATAGTAGCCGTGGTATGTACAGAAGAAAACTTTCTAAACACGTGAGAACTAGCTACTGTACAAATACATCCATAATTGTAACTGTAATAGCGTTTTCCTAGAGACAAACAGCATCAATTTTGTAATTTATACTGTTAATAATTTCGTTCCTTAAAGGAATACAAAACTTGAACGTATATTTTAGATTTTTTTTCTAAACAGACGTAATTAGCTCGATTTTAGACATTGCTAGCCTAAGAATCACGTAGGAATTGCGCCGATTGAAAAACTATTTCTCTTTGGCTAAAGGGTGTGTCTCAATATTTCTTGAACTTCATTAAAACAAGAGTATGCCTGAGTCAAGGCGAGTTACAACGTTACTTCGTGCAAGGTTCACGCAATGCATGCGTTAAAATTCTTAAAATGAATGTTGGGGCATGTGATTTACTTTACGAATTGAAATTACTTATATAATGCCTCTAAGGAGATTTAGAACTATTATTATTGGATTTTTTTTTATATTACATACAGCTACCGGAGGTGGGTTCCTAAGTAAAATCGGCCACGTAGAATCGATTGTCCCAGATTAGATGATCGAAAATATATCTAAGTTAATTGATTGAATTACTGTAGTAGGTATATTAGTATTTATAGGATAGTTTTAGAATAAACCTTGTATTCATCTACCGCAGAGGTATTAATTTCAATAAAAAGGATATGCATATCCAAACTAATAAAACAACTTTGTCATCTATCGACTATCACCTTCCACACTACATACCTCATTAGAAGTATACATATAAGTAAACATAATTCTTTGCTGTGTTAACATGGGAATTAAAGCGAGATTAACACAAAAGTACGAACACAATCTAGTGAAAGTAAGAAGTGCAGGGTTATAACTAGAGTTTGTTAAAAAGGTGGTACCGGATAGCAGTAGCGTAGCGGTAGCGGCGTGGAACACTTTCGTCTTTTTTGGGCTAAGTACGTTCCCTTATGGAAGCTGCCAACATCTATGCAATTACGATACAATTTGCCACGTGTGCAAGGTATAGTAAAGGAATGTATAAAAGACGAGTTGAGAAATAAGAAAATCTGCCTATGTGTGGATGAAACAACGTCATTCATGTTGTAGCGCGTCCTTTAAAACATGATGGTCCACCAGCTTCATTGTTGTTATCCAGTAAAAGAATTCAGAAAACTAATGCAAAAACCGTTGTCAAGATAATAAAAGATTCGTTGAGAGAATTTTGTATCACAGGAAGCCAAGTCACAATGTTCGTTTCTGACGGAGCCGCAACAATGCTGAGAGTTGATAGGATCTTGAAAATATGCTTTCCGATTCTCCTTCACATAACATGTCTCATACACGCATGTCATCTCGTAGCAGAAACTATTCGAAAGAAGTATCTGATGGTGGATAAGTTAATAGCATCTACCAAAAAAGTGTTCATCAAATCTCCCAAACACATGCGTGTAGTGTATTCAAACAATTGTGTCCGAAATTACCACCACTTGTAATAACCTGTAATAACGCGATGGGGAACATGACTCCAGGCAGTATCTTACTATCAGAAATATTTTTCACAAGTGAAAAATGTCATCTTGAAACTTAATTCAAATGATTCTGCAGCAGTTCGAGATAGTCAGCAACTTTTTTCCAATTCGAACGTTCAACAACAAATAGATTAAATTTCCATGAACTATTCTGAAGTTGCACAAGCTATTGAGCTATTAGAAAACAGTCACTTATCTGCACGAGACGCATTAAATTGCATAAACAATTTACAAGTCGCTCTAGAAAACTTGACCAACACTATAGGGTTCGATGTTGCTCAAAAATTTGGTGCAATTTTAACGAAAAATCCCGATTTACAAAAAAATCAAGACTGCCCAGATGAGGAAAAGGAATATCTGACATTTGCAAATCTTACTTCATTGGATATCGAACGATCATTTTCGAAGTATACGACAACGTATTCACAACACCATCGACGGCTGAATGAATCGACAATGGAAGCGTTGCTGATGTTGCAATTCTACGCAGCTTACCAATTGCCACAGTGGACATTAAGACGACAAGAAAAGGTAACAATATTATTTTTCACTAATATTGTATATTATGTACCTACTTTTATGCGGTGCGCCACTGCCGGTATCACCTTTTTAACAAACTCTACTTATTATGCTTAAATACTGTTATTTAGTGGGTATTAATTTTAAGGTTATGTATATTTGACTTGAACAAGAATAATTGATCATTCCTTATCCTTTCGCATCATCAATTGATCTAAATATTTCAGTTCATGCAATATCATTTCTGTTCACATCATTTACGAATGGAAAACGCCTAATGTGTAGTATAGGGACTTTTACTGTTTATTTTTTTATGGTTATTACATTATATATACAACAAATGCCGTTTTCAAACAAAAAAAAACTTCAACAAGTGCATATTCGCTTTATTTACCAAACATTTTTATTGTGTTAGCTTTTATTTTTTACACTGAGGTATTGATTTCAAAATATCACTTCTGCCGGCTGCGAGTCACACGTACGATTCTGTTGCGAAGACGGATTGTGCCCGGCTTAGTAATTAGTACAATCATCGATATAAGAATACCTTTGTGGTTCAATAGTATTCTAGCTTTATCGATTAAGTCATTAAAATGAAAAGAAATTTATGCAAAATACCATTGATTAAGGTTTAAACCTCCACACGCATGCGCAATAGTTCTCAAATTGATTCAAACTGAATGAACTCATTAGGGCTAAGTCTGTATATATCCCAATAGAGTTGTTCACTCATAAAATTTCTACAAAAATCATAAAACTGTTTTGGGCACAATCATCATTTAATTTATTGCGCCATAATTTACAACCTTACTTCGCCTTTTAACTTTACTGAACGTGATTTATACATTATCATATATTTAAGGATTAAAAGATTACAGGACCTCTAATGAAAATGGAATGTAAACTGGTTTTATATAGATTTTTGCGGGATATAGGAATTGGGTTGGGTTTGCCGTCAAAACTTATTTTTTTTATAATGTTATTGAATGTAGGTGGTTTTAAATTTATTTTTAACTTCGTTAAAGTTAATGAAATGGATTTTGCATCACCAGTGATACACACAAGAATTGATTTAAAATTAATGATCTTAAGGGATATATAAATTGTATAAATTCCTACTGTTAAAATGTCATGTATCACCAGTGATGTATAATGATTTACAAAACAGTTCGAAAATTAAATGTTCATTATATAGCAAGTTTTATGAAATGTTTCTAAAACCATAAAGAATGTTCACAATAACTTAATGAAGTATGTAAAATTAGGAAAATTTAGAACTACTTCAATCTTTATTGTGAAATAATTTTGAAAGAAATAGAATTTTGATTGAATTCCTCAGAAAACCATTGATGGATTTATTGCTTTGTTTTTTAAAGTGTCGATTGCGTACCTTAGAAAACATGCAAAATGTAGTAATCCTTTTGTCTAGTGTAGTGGTGTTTCACGCGATGTTCGGCTGAGATAACGCATCTAGGCACAAAAACAAACACCATGCATAATCACTTCACCTTTTTTCGTGAAACTGCGGAACACTACTACTACCACTACATCCGCTGCCATCAACGTAAACTGCTGTAGTCGTACTGCAGTACTGGCAACGATGAACAGCTGATTTAAGGTAGAAAGTGAATATAATTCCGCTAACGATGCAACGTTGTGCTACTAGAAAGTTATTAAAACCGATTTAAAATCCTAATGGTGTCCAAGTCAATCCATATACCGACGCTTTTTTCACATTGCATCACGATTAATTCGAAAATGTATGCATCTATTCTAAAGAGAAAACAAAACTATTCAAAAAACGTAGCGAGATCTGACCAGAATTGTGCAACGTTTTAAAATACAGTAGCGTATAAATGTTTGATATTTCCATCAAGTTTTGATGTGTTAGAAATTATGTTAAACTTAAAAGATTGATTATTCAAAATTAAATTTGTTCTTACCTTTGTAAGCATCTATTTTACACATAATGGGTGTGTTTTTTAATTGCCCGAACCTTTGATCCAACAGGTCGAGTAACACAAATGCGTTTTTTATAAGTGCGTTTAAAAAAAATTTAAACGCATGTTCGGGCAATTTAAAAACACACCCATTAGAGAAATGAAGATGGATTGCGCATGTGCATTGCATTTACATCGATAAATAATTACACATGCTTGAATCCCTATCTTACAGGCAGAACAGTACCGTCTACTATTTATATTTATTGTGATTATATTAATAAAAATGTTTTATTCTCTTACAAAAATTGTTTTAAATTAAAGAGAAAATTATTTTTTGGTGTATAACTTGAATAAAATAAACTTATTTCATTAATAAATAATTACAACACTATAAACTTAGTTATATACAAAGAGGTTGTTTAAAAACTGCTCCAAAATCTTATATCTTCAAAATTAATGATTATTTTGGGAATTTCGAAGAGAGTCACTTCCGGAAGGGAATCGAGAAGCTAGAGAAACGTTGGATCTAGTGTGTTGAGCTTCGAAGGGATTATATTTAACTTGAATCCGATTTATTTTGTTTTCGTTGTTATTCCGGAAACTTTTCAATCTACCCTCGTAAATATAGGACATTTTTAATTCCTCTACAATTCAATTTACGCGACTTTTTGTAGAATTCAGTCTTTTCTTTCTATACAAAGAACTTAGATATGTGCTTTTACAGCTACTTGACCTTCTTTTAGCAATCATTGGAGATAGACACCGTAAATTGAAATCTGGCGCAATTGACGGTGCTGTAAAATGACGATTTGGTTCACAAGTATTGAACATATCTATTCTCTCCTATATCATGGCCTTACATCACATCTTAAATGCAAGGAGTACAGTACTTAGAAATTATTGACGGGCAAACATTGAATTGACAATGAAAATGTTGGTAAATTATCTAGGGAAGGTTTTTATTGAACTGGAGCATTGTTAGTTAAAAGAGACATAATGTTATTGGTATTAGACGCGATTAGTGAAAATATTTTTGGATGATGTGTATGCGTTAGTTACTTTATAAATGCCTGAGATATTAGTCATGTAGTACCAGAAAAAAATTGTAGATAAATCTAAAGTTTCCCATTAGTAATCCAATCAGTTTTAATAAGTGACTTTTACTTCTACTTACTAGTAAAAAACAGCTGTTTATATAGAGATATTGATAGGGAAGTTTGATTTTGTTGAAATAAAAGATATCAGCTTTTTCCTAAATTTAAACATACTCGTTTTGTTTAAATTTAGTTTAACATTATTTCACCGGATGTAGTGACTACAAAGCTCGATGAAACGGGGTTTTACTGTATCAATTCTGCTAACATTATACCAGTTTCTTTTAGGCATCGATAAGTACCGTAAAACTGATCAAAATCTACAACACGCACATCATGTTATCTCCTTATTAGTTCTAAATAAATGTTGCAATAATAATACCCACCGTACGTATTAAAAATAAACGTAAAAGCTTAAAGAAGTATCGAAAAAGCGGACTCGAACACATCATCGCAAGGGAATGAAAACAATGCAGTAAAACAAAGAGCAAAACGAGTTAAAAAAAAGAAGCAAAGGTCGTCGAGATGACATTGGGGCTAGTTCATTCCGACTCATTGTAAAATGTCAGACTCTTAAACACCCACCGAGTTAGCAATTATGGTTTCTTCTTCATTCCGAAAGAACACGAAGTGGCAGAACTGCATTTTTTATTCTTTTTTATATAAATTCTAGTTATGATTCATATCTACGACATTGGCCAATTAGAGATTTGAATATAATTATTATAGTATAAATAAATGTGAAGTAGTAAATGATTAATGGGTTTAAAATTGAAAATTTTCATTAAAAATCCATCTAAAATTCGGATGTTGAAATACGTAAACCAAATTTCAAATATTCAATACTAGTACGCATACATAATCATTTTCCATGTATGGAATTAAAGATTTGCATCAATGCAGTAGAATGTTATGAAGATAAAAGTACTTAGTGCCATTTGGATTTAGGTTAATTGAAATTGTTTATCTACAACAAGATGAAGTGATTTTTTACAGTAACAAGAAGAGGAACAGGTCTTGATAAATACGGTTTTTAGCAAAAAAAGTATTATATTTTCCATTTGCTACAATTGACATGATTTGGAATTGCACCATGACAAAGCAAAGATCAATAGTAATATATAAACCGGACACAATCAGTCTTCGCAACAGAATCGGATCAGTTGCATGGGCCGCCGACTATAAATAGTGTATGTGTGACTGACAGCCGACAGAAGTGATATTTTGAAATCAATAAGCTAGTGTAAAAAATGAATTGATTGCTGAAATTGGCCAGGTGGTGAATCAGTAAAGTTTGGATGTTTATGCAGAAAAAATGTTATAAATAGAGCGGGCCAAATTGCGCCATCCAACAGAATCGGAATCAGGCGCAACGGCCGCTTATTGTAAATAGCGTATATGTGAGTCACAGCAGATATGTGATATTTCGAAATTAATACACAAGAGTAAAAAAATAAAAGCTGACGCAATAATAATGTTTAGTAATTAGAGCGGATATATATATATATGTACACGCTGAGGTGTTTTTATTTTCATTATGATTTTTTATTTGATTGAAAACGGTATGCGTTGTAAATGGGATGTAATAAGGAAATAACTGAGAAACTGAACGCTTTTTTTATTCTGTTGTACTTAATAATGTAACTGTAAATAAAGATATAATAAATAAATTCTATCCTTCTTAATAATGCGGATAGGCTTGTTTAAAAAGTTGCACCATCAGATAAGTTTCCACATTTGCCTCGGTGAAGGATGTTCGCCGAGACGAAAAAATGTTCTTATATTTCGAAAACGACCGTTCCACGTCTACCGAAGTAAGACAGGCGTAATTAAAATAATCTTTAGACTTAGTCGAGGAATCTGCAGATGCCCCATCGCACATTTGTCTTAATCTCGTGTAGTCCGGATTCTTTTTTAAAACACTATCGAACTTAGCTAAAACTCGTCCACTTGTTGCATCGTTTATACTGTGTAACAATGTACTAACTTCGTCCACGACTTGCACTGATTCTACCAACGACAATCCAGAATTTTGCAAATTTTCTATCGCGTCTACTAACCCTTTGTAATTGTTGCTAATATTCTTTAGATGTGTTTCAACAGAAATATCGAGAAATCCCTTCTGGCTCATCCTAATAGCTCTAGCTTCGGCAGGGACGAATTGCAAAATAACGGATTTGACTTCTTGAAAATGTTCATTATAATAACAAGCGGCTTTTAACCACGTTCCCCAACGCGTAAGAATGGGCTGTGGTGGTTCTCGAATACCAGGCCATAACCTGTGGAATGCCCTAGTCCTCTTAGGACTTTTGAGAAACACTTTTTTGTGTGTTTGCTATTAATGCATCCACCTCCGGGTAACACTCTCGAATAGTTTGTGCCAAAAGATGTAAAGCATGGACTTTACACGTAACATGTAAAAGTCCTTCACACTTTTCTTTAAGGGAACGGCCTACACTACACATTGTTGCTGCACCATCGCTCATGAACAACAACAGTTGACTGGTTGACACTTGAAATTTTTGTAACGTTTCGAGAACTACGGCCGTAATTGCCTTACTAGTACACTGTTTTAATCTTCTGCTGGCTAATAGAATTGCAAAATTTGGTTTAATAGGATCTAATACGCGCACTATTATATTCAAAATAGAATTTTTTTTGCAATCTGTCGTCTCATCAAGACATAGCCACAGCTGTTTATCTTTTAATTCGGCTTTAATTCGATTTTCAATGTCCTCACGTATTCGTGGAATATCTCTCCGTAACGCTGTCCGAGATGGTAGTATCCACTCGGTATTGTATGTACCCCAGAATTTTCGAAATGCTTTTTTATCAAGTATACGAAGTGGTAGACCACATACCATAAACGTTAAAAGCAATTCTAATTGAAATTGACGTTGTTGTGACACACCATTTCTTTTATTTCTGTGGTGTGCGCTATTTATATGTCTTTCACAATCACGTTTGCTCCAGCACAGTAGTTTCTTTTTACAAACTTTACAGAAAATTGTACTCCCATTGTAGTGTAAATCCACAAATTCACTAAGAAATTTATTAACTTTCGTAGGTAATGGCCGTTTATTTTTAATAGTTACGTTAGACATAATCACTAAAGCGAGCACACCGACGCTTGTTTCTAGTATGCCACGAAGTGGTGCAAACGTAACATCTGCAGACTCGTCATTTGTTGATGAATAGAGCGCGTCATCCGTAAATGAATAAGCGCGCTGTTAGTTCGTAGCCGTCGATGAATGAACTTTTTTTTTGTAGTGGCCCACTGTGAACAACGCCCTATTTAACAAACGAACACCCAAACTGCAGGTGTATATTTGCGCGTCTTCACGACGTAATAGACAGTGGTTTTGGTCCTCGTCCTAATAATTACATATTTAAATTACCTATGTTTACATACATATATGCGCCCGGCAGCCTGATTGCGAACCTGGCGCGTGGCGCTCTTGGCCCGCTCTAGTTATAAACATACGATTTTTCAAAACATACGCATTTTATCTACAATCTTTACTTTATTTCTAATCCATTTAGCCTCTGAATTGAATGAAATATAGCGTGTAACTAATTAGAAAAGAAGAGAACCTAATTCAACATAATCGATGATATCTCAACATTCAGATTCAATGATTGATTTTGCTAAATTAAATGAGACAAAAAACAACAGATTGTAAACAATTATAAATCTCTAATTGATGAAGAAGTCAAAACATATTATTGTGAAATTATTAATCATATTAATGTTCCATAAAAGTAAGTTTATAGATTTGAATATATTTTTTTTTATTAGAATACAAAAAGGTAGCATGTTTACTTCTATCAAGGACCAAATTTTCATAATATTTAACTAAAATGTTATCACATTTACATCAATAACATCGTATTAAGAAATTAATCAGTTATAATAAATAAAACAAGAATATACAGTTTTCAATTGTAAGGACACTGTGATAACCTACATTTGTATTGAAAAAACGATATACACGTGATTTAAGAATAAAAGAAAGGTGAAAAGATTACAGTTGTTTACTGTTGCGATACATCAGTTCAGAATCAGCGCTATGATTTACACATTCGATATTTCTGTTGGTGTTATTTGACCTTGATTCCTACATGGTATATAATTAACATTTCTCGCGTATGACCTTGTCAAAAGTGCATTTTTTTAAAGAAAAAAGTCACGTAGGTCGATATTAATGATCTAACACATATATAAAACCTAACTGTTACTAGCGACAACAATTACTTAAATTATTATTCATGATTCTATGATGATTGGGTATATTGGAAGCTGGAAGCAATGAAGTGTTTTTTTTCCTTTTGAAATTAACAATCTTGCTTGTTATTTTCTGGGTGCTGGCTCATAAAAAATGCAACGTATTAAGGTTAAGATTAAATAATTAAGAATTCAAAAATGTTGAGGTAAACAACTTATAATTATAATTAATTATTGTTCATGCTTGGTTCCCTTGAAATGCTGTAAAAAAAAGCATCTAAATTACTAATTTAAAAATTAATCTAATAATAGTGCTATCGTTGACTACGTTCTATTTAATAATAATACTGGTATATTAATATAATAATAATAATATATTGAAACAGTAATTGTCCTGAATTAAGGCGACCAGCTTTGATACAAGTAAACGTTTCCCCTAACATTCCATTTCGAAATTTTGAATTGTAACAGAGAACTAGTAGCTAATAATCACATGCAGATGAATTACAATATTGATACATAAAAAAGGTGCTAATGTAGTGCACTGAGGTACACCACATGCCACAAAGTAAGCAATACCTTCAAGGCTTTGATAAATAATTATCTCGAAAGTAAAAAAAGAACTTAATTTTGGGCATTATGAAAATCCATGCACAATTTATTTTAATATACGGATTATATATATTCAATACGAAAATTGATGTCTAGTATTAATATTGATCTTGCGTTCATACACAAATAAATAAATAAAAGCAAAAAAATATTACAATGATATTCAATTAGACATAAATCCGTGAATGGATTAATCGATATGTAACTGGAACAAAGGTCATACGATTTTATCACTTAATCTTTAAATTTTGAATAATAAAGAGACTTATTGATCAGAGATAAAATAAACTGGATTTAATATTGTTACCTTGCATTAACAGCTTTAGCTAAGTCATATTTTTTTTTTGGTTATTATATTTAAAGATAAAATTAATAATAAAATTTTCCATATTTCACGAGGTTATTGTTTTAAACGAACTACACAAAATTCATTCTCCAAATATCTCGGGTAAGCTAGCCAGCCATAAATCCTGTCGCGTATTTAAACTTGTGATATTTTTAGGATGTAAACAGTAACAGGAAATACTATTCACATTTGTTTCCGCAAAATCCAGTCAACTGTTTCTCGTTCACCGTCTGTTTACAGGGGCATTCGGTATCACTGCTCATAGCCAGCGGTTAATGAGAGGATTTAGATTTCATATGACAAATGGTAATGTAAAGCTGCACACCTATGTAACTTTATACACATTTTGTTGTGTTCTAGTAATTCTTCCAGCTAGCAATGTAAAATGTTAACTAGTCCCGTATTAAATTCCTCCAGTCGTTATTTCCTTTGAGAAATTAGATTCTCAGATCAAACTTGAAATTAAAAAACTTTTTGCAAAACCTGAGTAATTTTAACACAAATTTTCAGAGAATATGGTGTGTTGTGTCAAGCACGTGTAAGATATGTTAATTCCTATGGAAGCAGATATACAATAACCATTGCGATATGTAAGAAAGAAACGTTGATGAGTAACGCTGGCCACGAGCGGTACCGCGCATCGGCGTAGAATCAGTTCGGACCAAGAGGAACGGTAGTATTACTTCGTCTGCGAAACAGTACGGTCATTTGCGCAATTGTTCATCTGTCCTAGAAAAATTACGATTTCGTCAGCAAAATGACCGCGGTCGGACAAACTTCGAAAATTTATTGCAGAAATTCCGGAGTTAATATATGAAGGTGCTAAAATTAAATGTGTAATCTGTAAAATCCCGTTAATGTGTTGGTCCAGACAACATTGTCTACGACACGTAAATAGTGAAAAGCATGTCTCAAAAAGAAATTGCGCACGAGACAATGAAAAATTTATATTTAATTTATGCGTTACGTTTATCGCATGTAATATACCGTTTAATTTACTAGACAAGGAACCATTTATCTGCTTTTGGAATAACTATTCGGAGTGCAAATTACCAAGTCGAACATCGTTATGAAGAATTGTGCCATCTGCGCGCGAACATATTGAACAAAAAATAAAATCGGAGTTGAAAGATCAAAAATTGTGGTTATGTGTCGACGAAACAACAGATCGGAAGAAACATTCTGTTCTTAATGTAATGGCACGCAAATTGGAACCTCATCAATCGGCACCTTCAATTCTATTAGTCTTCAAACGAATACAACAGTGTACTGCCGAAGTAATTTCAAAGTTAGTGTTAAATACATTGGACAAGTTTGAACTTTCAACAAACCAACTCTTGATGTTAGTGAGTGATGGTGCTGCAAACATGCTTTCTGTAAGCCGGTCTCTTAAAAAGCATTCTGCTAATTTGTTACACATTACGTGTAAAATTCATGCTCCCAATCTTGTGGCGGATAGTATCAGAAAATGTTATCCTGAGGTAGACGCTTTAATAGCGCATACCAAAGCAGTATTTGTCAAATCACCGAAACGTATTCGCGAATTTCACAGGCTGTGCCCCCGTATACCAGAGCCACCAGAACCTATTATAACTCGTTGGGGAACATGGTTACAGGCCGCGTTTTATTATCATAAATATTTTGACAATATTAAGAACGTGGTTTTACAATTCGATACAAAGGAAGCTGCCGCTATTCAGAAAAGCCAGTCGAAATTTAAAGATAGTCAGGTTAAAATGGATTTAAAAATTATTCACGACAATTACTTCGGGCTAGCAGATGCAATAGAAAAATTACAAAATCCTGCGGTGCCGTTAGAAGAATCTCGACAAATAGTGCAACATGTTCACGCACAGCTATGCGCGATTGAAGACGCAAAAAATGTTTCTGTTCTAGAAAAATTTGAAAGTGTTTTTGAGAAAAATTCTGATTTTGGCACATTAAGACACATTTGTGAAGGTGCGTCAACAGAATTGTTAAGTTATTTGAAAGATTATTTTACTTACGCAAATATTACGTCACTAGATGTAGAACGTTCGTTCTCTGCATATAAACGCATTTTTTCCTCATGCCGTATTAGTTTTGCAGAAACAACAGTTGAAACATATCTAATGTTGCAGATATTTAACAGACATTATCCACTTTGTGATTTCACGGAGGACTCTTAAAATGGTAAGTGTTTGAGCACGTGTTATTTAATTTTTATTTAAAAGATGAGCGAAATTATTTGCGGCAGCAAACATCTCTATTAGCAGAATAACTCTAGTGGAACGCGAGGCCTGGTAGACTCTACGCTACTGCGCGGTATCGCTCGTGGCCAGCTTTATTGATGAGTAATATTTCTGGGTCGTAAATCAGCATTTTATATTAAACCAATCCATGTACTAGTTGTGATTGCAAATTCTTTAAATATTATTCTTTGTTTTAGGTATTGTTACAACAATTACGTCATTTGATGTTGTATTGATTAGTTCTTCACACCTATATGCACCAACGCAACCTATTGTTTAAACAACCTAAAATAAACACCAACTAAAACTGTATGAAGCTTAAAGCCTGAATATGCTCCATACTTTTATAAGGAGGCACATTATGTTATATCAGTAAGCCGGGTACAATCGGTCTTCGCAACAGAATCGGATCAGCCGCATGCTGTGGATTATAAATAATGTATGTGTCACTTACAATCGACAAAAGTGATATTTTGAAATGAATACCCCAGTATAAATAATAAAGCGAATATATGCACACATTGTGTTTTTATTGCCTTTATTTGTTATTTTTTGAAAACGGCATTTGTTGTATATGTAATGTAGTAACCGTAAAAAGTAAACAAAGTAGTTTCCTCAAAAATCTGTTGTACTTAATACCATAACAAATAATAATATAAGAAATAAACGTAACTTCTTAACAGTGTGAATAGGATTATTGAAAAACCTGCAACATCAGGTATGTTTCCATATTTGTCTCGGTGAAGGTTGTTCGCTGTAATGAAAAAATGTTCTTATCTTAATCTGCAGATGCACCACCACACATTTGTCTTAATCTCGTATAATCGGATCTTTTTTTAAAACACTGTCGAACTTTGCTATAACGCGACCGTTTTTTGCGTCGTTTATACCGGGTAGCAATTTAAATCTGTTTCAATTTCAACAGAAGTATCTAGAAATCCTTTCTGGCTCTCCTTAATAGCTGTAGCTTTGTTAGGGTCGAATTGTAAAATCACAGATTTTACTTCTTGGAAATATTCAGAATAATAAAAAGCCGCTTGCAACCGTGTTTTCTAACGCGTAAGAATCGGTTGTGGTGGTTCGTGAATACCGGGACAAAGCCTGTAAAATGCTCGAATCCGTTTGGGAGATTTGAGAGACACTTTTTTTGTATTTGCTGTTAATGCATCCACCTCCGCAGTGGCGTAGCTACACCCACGCAATGCGTAGGGGCCCTAGACGCAAGGGGGTCCAAAGGGCCTTCCGATCTTCTATGTTTTTACTCCTGTTATGATAAATAAATCTTTGAAAGATCTTGCGTGGGGGCCCAAATTTGATAGTTACACTACTGCACCTCGTGTAATATTCTCGGATAGTTTGTGCCACAAGATGTAAAGCGTGAACTTTACACGCAAAAGTCCCTCAAACTTTTCTTTAAGAAAGCGACCTACACTACACATTGTCGCTGGTCCATCGCTCATAAACATCGACGGTTGACTAGTTGACTGAAATTGTTGTAACGTATCGAGCACTACTCCCGTAATTGCTTCGCCAGGGCACTTTTTGAGTCTTTTGCTAGCCAATAAGATAAATAGACATCAAGGCATATCCAGAGCTGTTTATCTTTTAATTTTGCTTTGATCCTATTTTCGATAACTTTACGTATACTTGGTAGTTCTTTCCGTAACGCTGTCCGTGATGGCAAGTTCCACTTGGGATTGTACGTACGCCAAAACTGCCGAAACGGTTCTTTATCGAGTAAGCGAAGCGGTAAACCACAAACAATAAACATCGAAAGTAAATCCAACTTAAATTAGGTTTGAATTAAAGGCATTTTGCAAACTCTACACAATATTTTCCTTGCGCACGTTAGACCTATTTACATACATATATTTATCTCTATAATTACGATTAACGCTGCGAAGGATTGATGAGAAACTGTTGCAATAAATCAATAATTTTATTCGCTGAGGTAACCCGTGCCGATTCATCTACATACATACGTCGCGTCGTGGGCGCAGCAACCTCACTCCCAACCTGGCGCGAAGCTTTCTGTGCCCGGCCTAGTTATCAGCCTTCTCAACAAATGCATTAATTTTTTCCATCCCTAATATTTTTGATTTCTATATTGTGGCACTGGAACATTCCTAACCAGAAGAATAGTTTGTTATCCAAGAATTGCTTCCATATTTTTCGCTTTGGTTTATTAAAATTTATTCAGAATTCACTTTTACGTAGATAAAGTGAACGTGTTATTAATTAATTCAATTAAAATAGCAGGATATCTTTTAAAATATGTACGTTACATAAATATTTATACCTATCGATCGACAAGCTTCATTATAACATGTTGTTAAAAAAGGATAGAAAAAAAACTCGTTTAATTTCAATTTGCTAATTACATCTACCTGGATATGTTTCCGCAAAGCATTGTTCTGGTCAATTTTGCCTTAGCGTGACAGCAAAGCGTTAAAACACAAAGCGTAGATAGCAACGACACCTTAACTGGTATAACGACCATATTTGTCTAAAAACTTTCTATTTTCCCAAGAAAAGTGAAATCCCATTTTAAATTAATAGACGACTTGACCTTATATATGTATAAAGAAGTTAATTATATATCAGAGACTAAATGCTAGTCTGCTAAGTTGGTATCAACGAATCCCTCTTACCAACTTTACAATGCAAATTGTTTAGGATCTAAAAGAGCGCATAAAAACATTCTACATTGTTTGCTCCTTTGTTTTTTTTTGTCCTAACGTTTTAATTATTCTTTTTCTTTCAATGGATTATAGTTGGCTTTACACATTTATTTAGCTTTCAATGCGAATTTCACGGTAAATTGTTTTGAATAATTATATACAAAAAAACACTCCACACGATGCTATTGAAGTTTACTGATGTAATATCCTTTGTATTGTTTGTAAAATCATATTTAAACTCTACTTTTTTCTTAAATAGATATGAGCAAAATAAGAATTTCTACTTTAGAATTCCAGAAATCCAAGAACAGGGACAATCTATCAATGGAAATTCCCCTTTCTACTGTCCAGTAGCAAGTAATCTACTAACAAAGCAGGATCTTACTTTGCTTAATACCTTCGTTCTAATATGAGTCCAGAATATACATCTTTGATACGATTTCAGAATATTTTTGGTAATAATGCACCATGAAGGGCATAAACAATTTAATATAGCTATCTTTAAAGCTGGCCACGAGCGGTATCGCGCAGTAGCGTAGAGTCGACCAGGCCTCGCCTTACACTAGAGTTATTCTGCTAATAGAGATGTTTGCTGCCGCAAATAATTTCGCTCATCTTTTAAATAAAAATTAAGTAACACGTGCTCAAACACTTACCATTTTAAGAGTCCTCCGTGAAATCACATAGTGAATAATGTCTGTTAAATATCTGCAACATTAGATATGTTTCAACTGTTGTTTCGGCAAAACTAGTACGGCATGAGGAAAAAATGCGTTTATATGCAGAGAACGAACGTTCTACATCTAGTGACGTAATATTTGCGTAAGTAAAATAATCTTTCAAATAACTTAACGATTCTGTTGACGCACCTTCACAAATGTGTCTTAATGTGCCAAAATCAGAATTTTTTCTCAAAAACACTTTCAAATTTTTATAGAACAGAAATATTTTTTGCGTCTTCAATCGCGCATAGCTGCGCGTGAACATGTTGCACTATTTGTAGAGATTCTTCTAACGGCACCGCAGGATTTTGTAATTTTTCTATTGCATCTGCTAGCCCGAAGTAATTGTCGTGAATGATTTTTAAATCCATTTTAACCTGACTATCTTGAAATTTCGACTGGCTTTTCTGGATAGCGGCAGATTCCTTTGTATCGAATTGTAAAACCACGTTCTTAATATTGTCAAAATATTTATGATAATAAAACGCGGCCTGCAACCATGTTCCCCAACGAGTTAGAATAGGTTCTGGTGGCTCTAGTATACGGGGGCACAGTCTGTGAAATTCGCGAATACGTTTTCGGTGATTTGACAAATACTGCTTTGGTATGCGCTATTAAAGCGTCTACCTCAGGATAACATTTTCTGATACTATCCGCCACAAGATTGAGAGCATGAATTTTACACGTAATGTGTAACAAATTAGCAGAACGCTTTTTAAGAGACCGGCCTACAGAAAGCATGTTTGCAGCACCATCACTCACTAACATCAAGAGTTGGGTTGTTGAAAGTTCAAACTTGTCCAGTGTATTTAACACTAACTTTGAAATTACTTCGGCAGTACACTGTTGTATTCGTTTGGAGACTAATAGAAATGAAGGTGCCGATTGGTGAGGTTCCAATTTGCGTGCCATTACATTAAGAACAGAATGTTTCTTCCAATCTGTTGTTTCGTCGACACATAACCACAATTTTTGATCTTTCAACTCCGATTTTATTTTTTGTTCAATATGTTCGCGCGCAGATGGCATAATTCTTCGTAACGATGTTCGACTTGGTAATTTGCACTCCGAATAGTTATTCCAAAAGCAGATAAATGGTTCCTTGTCTAGTAAATTAAACGGTATATTACATGCAATAAACGTAACGCATAAATTAAATATAAATTTTTCCATTGTCTCGTGCGCAATTTCTTTTTGAGACATGCTTTTCACTATTTACGTGTCGTAGACAATGTTGTCTGGACCAACACATTAACGGGATTTTACAGATTACACATTTAATTCTAGCACCTTCATATATTAAGTCTGAAATTTCTGCAATAAATTTTCGAAGTTTGTCCGACCGCGGTCGTTTTGCTGACGAAATCATAATTTTTCTAGGACAGATAAACAATTGCGCAAATGACCGGCAGCGAAAATGTCCGTACTGCTCCGCAGACGAAGTAATACTACCGTTCCTCTCGGTCCGAACTGATTCTACGCCGATGCGCGGTACCGCTCGTGGCCAGCGTTAGCTATCTTTATCAGTATCAGTAGGCCTGGCACAGAGCGCTTCGCGTCAGGTTAGAATTAAGGTTGCGCGGCCCACGACGTGACGTGTGTATACAGACGAATCGGCATGAGATACCTCAGTGAATGAAATTATTGATTTATTGCAACAGCTTCTCCTCAACCTTTCGCAGCGTTGCACATAATTATAAAGATATACATGTATGTAAGAATGTCTAACGTACGCAAGGAAAATAAACGATCGTTGGCTGATAAAGTCACTAAATTTATCAGTAAATTTCCGGATTTTAATTATAATGGAGCTAAAGTATTGTGTAAAGCTCACACAGCGAACATCCTTCACCGAGACAAATGTGGAAACAAACCTGATGGTGCAAATTTTTCACCAATCGCTGTTAAGAAGTTACGTTTACATTTAATGAAGTCAAACTTTTTATGTGGGGTATTAAAATTAACATAAGTTTAAATTTAAAAAGCAATCAATATATATGCTTTTTACTACATACATTTACGGTATTACAACAGATTTTTGAAGAAACTACTTTGTTACCTGATCTTAACTCTAATATATCTTGATTTCTCTTGGTCCAACATTCCATTTAAAAGACTAATCTTGTTTAAATTACGTATTACTTTGCAACCATTTATGTATATGCACATGGCGTATTATGTAATACCAGCTGATGTATTAAATAATATACAGAAAAGCAAATATTGGACATATGACATAGGCGAATGCCTTTATTGTAAATAAGAATATATCTAGGTCAACTTGCTTCTGGTTATTAAAAAAAAATACAAAACTTCCGTAATGGTATGAACATTTGTTACTTTGTGTTCTTGGTAGTTAAAATAGGCTTTTTGTGAAGTATATATAATTTATTTTGGTGAAATGATCCCTGAAAAACATCCCTTATTAAATTTAATATCTGGGTTTTAACATCAATTCTAACGACTTAGTTGTTTTAACATAGTTTTTTTTTTCTCATAGACTACATCCTATTTTAGAGTACACCGCAGAGGCATCCGCTTTATCTAAAATTGTATTAACCATATGTTGTTTAAGACATGAAACCTAGGTTTCTTGAATAGGGTGTACTTCAAATTAGGGAAGAGCTTATATTAAAAAAATCCTTTATATTATACATAGGTGGTACTTCTGTTCTACCATCTGAAACCTCTATTAATGCATTATGCACTATCTTAATGATATAGTTAACGATAGATATAAAAGATCTTTTGGTTGTATCTGAAAAGGGTTTAAATATTTTTTTTTATTTTTTAGATATAAAAAATATTGAAATATCTTTGTGGGTCTTTAGTCTTCGTACATATGGCCTTTTTTTTGTATATTCTTGTATACATGGTACTACATTGCATGGGGAAAACAATAACGACATTATTAAAACAGGTTGGTCAAAGAAAGAAACGTAATTGCGGTAAATACTAAGCTATTAAGATAAGGACTGTTAATGCATTTTCGATAAAGTTTATGAACTTTTCTTTTATTGTTTTTACGACATTGAAATTCA
This sequence comes from Dynastes maya, assembly GCA_029619315.2. Lineage (NCBI taxonomy): Eukaryota > Metazoa > Arthropoda > Insecta > Coleoptera > Scarabaeidae > Dynastes > Dynastes maya. The sequence continues at coordinate 5,125,780 of JAROYE020000012.1, forward strand.
GAAATAACTTTGCATTCTACTATTTACTTTTATGTCAGTTTAAATGCCGCAAGAATCGTCTTAAGGTTGTTAAATAGATTTTTTTTAATAATATAGAAAAACTTGTCTGAATTATTACAATATGTAGCAAATTCTTTACAGAGTATATTATAGCACCAGTTTACATTTGATATACATGTAAACATAGAACAGATTGAGAATTTTAACAGGCTTTCTGCCACATATTTAACAAGTTTCGTAATACCTGTTTTGTCAGCATGAATACCAAATGAAATGTTGCAATTAGAAATTTTCAGTTTCTAAAAAATACATTAAAATGTATCACGGCATACCCTGATTTAGTTTTGTATGCATAATATTCATGTAAATCGGTACTATATGCTTGTTGATTCAATTTGAGAATTAAGCAACGTTTATAGTTGAAAAAAAAAATTAATTTTAGAAAATGAATTGATTAATTATATGACTCGAGGGTTCGGAAGTGTTCTAAAACACTTTTTTGCCAATTTAAACGAATTTTAAGATCTAGTGAGATTTTAACGAAAATGAAAACTAAAAATTAAAACTAACCTGGATTTTATGCCGATCTCAATATATATTAAAATCAGTCAGTAAAATTTAATAGTTATCCATATTATTTGCCTTTGGAAGATACTAAAAATTGCATAATATATTTAGAATCTCGTACTAGACTTCAAAGATATCTCCAAGTCTCTAGGTCGCCAAATAGAATTCCAACAATCTCTCAACAAATATGTTAAGTAAATAAGACATGAAAAATGCTCGATACAATAGATTTGTTATCAACGATTTCTCAAGCTGTAATCTTCAGTATAAATCATAAAAACTACTTGTAAATTGAACACAGAAAATATACAACAGTAATTATATTTCATTATATCATTTTGAGCAAGTAAAACTGTACTATTTTAAGGTTCGACAAACGAGTGCAACGTCAGAGGCGTATCGCGTAAAAATAGATACGTGAGATGCAGTATTATTAAAAAATAATATATTCTTACCTTTTATTGACATTTTGATGTCCACTTGTCAAGACGTCAATAAAAGGTAAGAATATATTATTGTTTAATAATACTGTATCTCACGTACCTACTTTTGCGCGATACGCCTCTGACGTTGTACTAGATGGCCCAAGGAAATATTGCTGTGCTGTTTTTGAAGATTGGTGGAATAAACTGAGAGATGAACGACAACGTGGGCAGAAGCTAAAAGCGTTAGTGCTTTTCTGTTCCCACACTGTTTTTGCCGGGAGCGATTCCATCAATACCATGAGCTATTCAGCTTTATCTTGATTTCTAGACACTTTTTTTTCATGTGTGCTTCTCCATTATAGTTCACTTTTGTTTGAACATTATTCTGTAAACAAGCATTATGTACGGATATGCCGTACCGTTTTTAAACAAGGTAAGTACAATTAATAATGTGGATATAAATAATATACATTTCGAGAATTCTAAGAAAGTGAAACTATTGATTTATGAACAATATCTAGCTCGTTTTCTATAAATTTTCTGGAAGATTTTCTTGAATCAAGTTAACAAATGCCTTAAACAAAGAAATACATTTGTTTCATTACAAGTATATACTTCGTTTAAGCGGAGAAAGGTACTCTTAAGAAAATATTTCTTTTGATTTAAAAATGTAATTGTGTTGCGGATAGTTAAAACGCTAACTTAGTAAGATGCAAAATACTAGGGATTATTCCTGTCTTAATTTTTCAGTTTTGTTTATACTGTTGTTTTAACGATAGTCTACGTATGAATCTTTTTGTTTGAAAGTAAATTTTGATGATGAGCCAGATTTTCTTTGTAAGGTCGTCATAGGTGACAAAAGTTGGATTTATAGGCATGATTGTCCAGCTTCGCCACACTCAAAGAAAGCCAATCAAGTCAAAAACATCTGAAGTAGCTGTATAAATTTTTCGAACTTAAACTTTGTAACAAATACCGCAAATAAATTTCTATTTTTAAAGATGCACATATCTTGATTGTTTCAATTAATAAATCACCAGCTATTTATAATTAGAAATACATTCCTTTAGTCATTTTCGGTTCGGCTTGTGTAATTAGCTAATAAATAATGATCAAATCGTGGCAGGATATAAATTCTCATTGTTATTAATTATTCAACATGAACACAACAACGAATTCAACAACATAAAAAATTAGTCTATGTATATTTGAAGATACATATCGTCAAATATTTAAATAAGACTATTCCAGATAATAAATGCGATAAAGAAATTATCGCATTCTTACATGATACAGTTACAATGTTTATTGTTCAAGGAATAAATAAATGCAATTTTAATTATTATTTGCATTGTTTTGTAAATATTATCTACTAAATTTATTGTTCGATGTTGTTAGGTGGAAATCGTAAGTAGGGCTCACGTAAGTCTCACTGGGATTCAATGTTTATGGTGCAAAACTGGTTGCAACATGAGTAAGATAAAGAAACAATGTTCTGAAGAGGATAAGGATATGATTTAAAATTTCAAATAACAATAATTCATATTCACACTTGTAACATAATCTAAATCTTACCGTTTACCGTCCATGAATACTTTAAATTTAGAAAGTCTACAAGTGTTAAATTGGATCGAATTGACACCACCACAACATTTTACAATATTAATTTTACGCTGTAGTATTTAGTGGTATAACTGATTTTATAACAGTACTAGTTTGTATTTAATAATGGTAAGAAATGTCTTCTTTCCCCCTATGTTCCTTTACATAATCCATTTAGTTGCCCACTCTTTAATAAACCAACGAAAAATATGAAGTCAGACATTACTTTTTATTTTTTGATATATGAGCAACATTAATTTATGTATATAAATGACGAAAATGATCAAAAAATGCTTTAGAAGTAATTATTCAGCTCTTAAATTACAATAAATGTTGACAAAAGTTAAAAGTTTCGGTAAAACTGTGTTGGGAAATACATTATCTAAGAAACTTAAAAATATGTTTATTTTATACTTAAGACAAATATTTTCTGGAATTGGAATGTAGAAATGTAGAAACAAATAATATGGATAGATGAATATAAATCTCAAATATTCAGCACACGCAGAGAAATGGTTTTTTGCATTAAGAAAACAGATTTTTTTGCAAAAATCAGTTTTTATTCGTGTTCAGAAAACGCCCTACCGGGCCAGCTACAAGGATATCCAATAAAAGAAAAATTACAATAATGGAAAAAAAACCTAAAGTTAAGAATTAAAATGAGGGGCAAGTGAATGAACTAATGAATAATTTCTTTTTTTATATGTAGAGTATAATTAAATTATTTCTTCATATTATATGTAGTTTAATAATTAATGAGTTAATATTTAAGTTTATTATCGCTTTTTTAATCATCATTTATTACATATAAGAAAAAAAACAATAGTTAAATTAGTACACGCGGTACATAGTAATAAAAAGAAAAAAAAAATTACATTAACCGGTATCTTTTGAAAATGTTTATGAAGCGTTGTGCATTAAAGGTTATATCATTGTATGGGAAAGTATGGTATCTGTATTCCGATTCCGTCGCTACTATCTAGGACGACATGACTATATCTACTGGCACTAGGTAGCGCCAAGAAATATTTCAGTTGCTGTTTTTGAAGATTAGTAGTATAAATTGAGAGATGTAGGAAGGAGCAAAAAAGCGTTAGTGAATTGGACAGAAATGTGGGAACAACTGTGATGACCTTACAAGTGTTTTGCACAATAAACCATCATATATTCTCCAAAAATTTGAACATGGGGCATCAAATGTCTATTACTCTTCGAAGAAATTGACCACACTATTACAAAAACCTCACAATGACACACAGAAATGGTGGAGAACTTTTTGACACCTCAAATGGAACAGTTGAGAGGAAAATTACTAGTTCTAGCAAGTCGTACGGCAAAATGGAAAATTTTATACGGCGTTTAAAAGAGGGTATTGTAGCTCACGATATTTCATTGACAAACTTTCCATATCTGTGGGTTATGTTTAATAGTAATAGAATCTATGAATTTTTTCGTCTTTACTTCTTTAATATTCATACCACACCATTTTTCTATTAAATTATTACGTACGTATATCATTCCATTCTATTTATAAAGAGTTACATGAAAATAGGGTGCTTGCATCTGCCACTTTCAACGGTAAATATAGAAGATGCATTCGAAAATAAACCCAATTTTATTTTAGTTGAAATAGATAAATTTGGATATTCATAAGCGCATTAGAACTGGGTTAATATGAATGAGAGTCACCGGAAATACAACGTACCATGACTCAAAATTTTATTTTTGAATCATCGGTTGTAGGAAGAGGCAGGTTTAATTTCAGCAAACTCTGAAACGGTTGATTTTGTAACACTCTAACGTTTGTCTGAATCACACGTACTTCTGCTATAAATTACAAAGGATATCTTTAATTCTTTTCCCTGTTTGCTGTAAATTAATCTTAAAAAGGAACTTCATACTTAACATAAAGGAATTGAATACGTACATTCTACTTGATATTTAATCTTTGTTGTAACTAGACCATGTGTTCTAGTAAATTTCCAAATAATTAAGGCATTTAAGTCATAAATATAAATGACCAAACACGAAAAGTGAAAGGCAATTCAATTAATTTTAATCGTAATTAAGAAAAACTACATAGTTTGTGAAAATAAGAATCAAATTTGCGTATTATTACATATTTATATATGCATTGTACCAATCCAAAAAATAAAATTAATGATAGTTTTATTAGCATAGCAATAAACTAGTTAATCATACCAGAGAAAAGTGTAAAAATATCGGTCACGAAAAGGTTAATACTATATCCATACGATATATACAATAAACAAAAAGACTTTAACAGAAATGTTGAAAATATTGCATATACAAAACTGGACACAAGAAACTAACATATATATAAGTACAGCGAGGTAAACGTCTCTGCGATACATAGACGTTTCACCGCATTAGCGATTCTCGCAGCGTCCCCTTGTTTATTTTTCGTTCACTTTAAGAAACGAAAGCGTGCGTTGTGTTTTTTGTTAGGGGTTATTCGTAATAAATATATAATAATTAATTCAAAACGTGTAATATGTACAAGGTTAAAAACGACCTTTTGCTGGCACAGTAAATAGGTGCTTATGGTGCTAAAATGCTGGGACAAGACGGACTGTAACAAACATGTAAATACCGAAGAACACAGAAATAAAAAAAGGGCTTACCAACGAGATAACCTGTAATTCACTTCACTTACTCGAAAAAGAACCGTTTCAGAACTATTGGTATAAGTACAACCCCGAGTTGAAGTTGCCAACTACGAAAACATGCACGTAAGCATGTTTTATTTGCACGCGAAGACGAAAAAAAATCTAATCTACATTAAAAAGTCAGTTTTTTGGTTATGTGTTGACGAGACAACAGATTGTAAAAGAAATTCTATTCTAAATCTTATAGTACGTGTACTGGACCCCCATAAATCGACATTTTCACTGTTACTATGTTGCAAAAGACTAGGAAAGTGTACTGGTGCAGCAATTATGAGAGTGATACTTAGTACGTTAGAAAACCTTCAAGTCTCAGCACGCCATTGTTGAGGTTTATGAGCGATGGTGCCGCGACAATGCGTTCGGTAGGCCGTTCTTCTTCTTGAACATGGTTGCAAGTGTTTACATGTTACGTGTAGAGTGCATGCTTTACATCTTATGGCAGAAACTATTCGACAATGTTCACTCGAGGTAGATGCATTAACAGCAGGTACAAGAAAAAGTGTTTCTCAAATCTCCAAAACGTCTTCGATCATTTCACGCACAGTGTCCCGGTATTTGTGAACCACCACATATAATTCTTACACGTTGGGGAACATGGTTGCAGGCAGCTTTGTATTATACTGAATATTTCAACAAGTAAAAGCTGTTATTCTACAATTTAATCCTGCCAAAGCTACAGCTATTAAGGAGGGCCATAAAGGATTACATGATGCAATAGAACAATTACAAAATAGAACGTTGTCGTTAGTAGAGTCACTGCAAACGTAGTGGACGAAATTTACCAAGTACGCACTATACATGACGCAAAATCGCGTTTCACAAAAGTTTGAGAGTGTGTTAAAGAAAGATTCCGATTTTATCACATTAAAACAAATTTGTGATGGTGCATCGACTTAATACATTAACTGAATTCAAAGAGTGTTTTAATCATGCATGTATTACATCCGCAAATGTCGAACGATCTTTTTAAAAATATAAACACATTCTTTCACCACGGTGAACATCGTTCAACGAGACAACTGTGGAATCTAATGCTGTCAACTTTTTACGACTCATCCAGTGGGTGATAATACTGATAATGGTGCTTCTACTTTTAATGTTCCGTAATTCCGATGCAACCCGCCAACCTCCTTGATAACGCTCTTAAGAGGGTGAGTATTTCACAATTTTTAAAATATTACAATTCTTGATTGGTTCTATTATTATTATTCGATTTGTTATTTATTTTTTGGTATTGAGCTTTCGCGCAGAGACATTACCTCGCTTTATGAACTGTCGATAACACCGTCTTTTTCCAAACCATTACCTTCTACCTTCTAGCGTTCAAAAGTTAAAAGGGGACACATTAGAATATCCCCTATGTATTGTATATGAGATCTAAGCTTGCACAGGAGATGTTTATGTAAACAAACTTTTAGGTACTACTGTATATTTTATCTGTTAATGTACAATAAAGAAAATATTTATAAGAAGATAGCCGCTTTGGCTGAATGTTTATATGATAAATGTAATTGCCTTTTCCGCAATAACAAATACAACACACATCATTCATTATTGCCTGATGTACACTTTCAATGCATCTCAGAAAGAGATTTTGTTTATTTATTTATATTATAGATCATTGGGTAAATTGATTACCATGTAATATTTGGTCAAGTGCATAAAATGATAATTTTGAGATGATAAATATTGGACAAACAAAAACCTCAGATCAGATTTTAATGATGTATAAGGTCAATTAGTGCCTACCAAATAATCTTAGCAAAATCAACAGAGCTACTCTTCAAATAATGTCCCAATGTAATTCATGGCACCAGAAACGTATTAGAGAATAGTTTTGATACATACTATAGATTCCAAAATTAATATTACAGATAAATATTATCTGCAATATTAATTCTAAATAATAAATTTAAAAGATCTAAGATTAATACTGAATATAGTGTTTAACAGGGTTGTTAATTAAAATGATTCGTACTGAATTACGTAAACCTGAAATGATCAATATATACGTTGGGATGGATGCTTGTATATGCTACTAAAGATAGTAAATACTATACGCAGCGATCTTAGTAGCCTGTGCGCAATAGGGCGCTAATCAGAGATAATATTTTGTCCTATATGCCTGTCTGATCCATCTTGTACATTAAGATTTTTAAAAATAAATTGATAGTGCTGTAGGTATGGCTAATAATCCGCAACATGTTGGTTAACGTTCATAGAGTTCAATGTTCGCATTCAACCTCCGCAGGCGCAACATTCTTAATGTGGTTTATAGAAGCTACATGTGATCTACCATCATATGCAGAACTACTCTTGATACGAGCCAATGGTGACCGAATAAGAGTAACACCTCTATCGTCTATGAAAAAAAATACCTTTGTGTTAATTGTTTCCCCTTTGATTGCATTTTGAATTTATGTAACACTTAATTTAATGTCTTAAGCGATTTCCTTGAGATACACAGAACGTTTTCATTGTAACAGGTAATAATTTTCAATTAATAGTTATAGTAGGAATTAAAATCTATTTACCATAGATAAAACAAGCCGTATAAATTTGATAAGTCTTTATAAGTACACTGGTGCTCGTGAAAATTTGAATGAATGGGTTAAAGAATAAGCAAATTTTCATGGGATTGAGAAAAATGTGATGTAGATTAGGTATTAAAATGAAATCTGACAATCTCCGGTAAAATATCGGCCCACAGCCATGCTTAAATAGCACAATGTTCGCAGCTATTATTCTATATACAAACCAGCTTTTTCAGTAGTTACCCTAATTGAAATCAAGCGACTGCAATTTCTGAGTATCTTTTTCGTTTGTTTCGCTTTATTCGTTATCTTAAGCTACCGTTGCTGATTTAGTATCATGTTTTAATTCACGCAGGTTCATTAGTGTTGTGTGGTCAAGATTAAGCTTTTTAAATTTAAAATTATTACTTGTGAAGTTAATGTGGCTATCGTAGTTTAAAGGATGACGATTTCTTAATTGCCACCTTCTAAAAGGAGCAAAATATTGCAAGAGTACAATCCCCTCTTGCAAAAAATGTATTTAATTTTTCTGAAATTGAATTTCTTACAATTTTTATTTAATCTTCTTTTTTCAAATGTAAAACTGGGAATACCGTCCATCAAAGTTATAATTTTCGTGATTATTTTGTAATATCAAATCAAAAATATAAAGGTGTTATGTAAAATTAATCACCTACAGATATTGCTCAAAATAACCACCATTCATTTACAACATTAAAACATTCACCATATTCCACTGCAGAAGACATTTCATCTCTTTAGTGCCACTTTTACAATGAGATATAAATTTAATAATTAACTTTAATTTCACGATAATTAACTGAACTAATTAGAGAGAATAATTATTGTTGTACCATTATTAATAGAGATATAGTTTTTTTTGTGCCTATCAAGATAGGATACCATCATATAAACCGATATTTTCCCTTTATAAAACGCAGTCTTGTTATATTTAGAGCTACTCGGAAGAAATATCGCTAAAGACATGAAATGCTATTTTGGATTAAATAAAATAAACCAAAGCCGCCCGTGATCTGCGTGATCTGTGTTCTATGCTATACATGCTTTGATTTTAATCTAAAAGGAAGGCTGTGGAAGAAATCTGTTTCGCAATGATTAGTGGTTATAAAAACGGATATAAATAAATTTAAGCCCAGAATATTACTCGTAAATTGCCAATATATGCTTGCTAATTAGGATTTTTGATATTCAAATTAAGGTAAAATAAAAAATCATGGAACCTGAAAGATATATTGCGCTCGTACATTTAATTGAATGATTTAATTGCATTAGAAATACGAGTTGGTGCACGTTAGCGGCGAAATACAAGCGAAATAGTTCCTTTGGCCTGGTTATTCGCGTGTTTTTCAAGTAAAACTACAACGGTATTGCGTTGAAACAATAGCCTAATGTACCAGATTTGAGTTGTAGCCGTTTTCTAATGGTAACACAGGAAAGTGATATACCTATATTTAAATAAACTCCTTTTCCTGCGTGTCGTTTATGTAAATAAATGTTTATAAACTCTAGAAATGGCCATGAAACTCGTGTGGATGTCTGTATTATTCATCGACATACCTTAACAATGACATGAGATTAATTACTTTATATAAATACAGTTGCGGTCAAAGTAATAGCAGTACAACTTAAAAATGTACATATTAAATAATTTTCTTGTCTTAATAATAAATAATTACTTTGCCAGAGATCACCAAACTTGATCATTAGAAAAACGACCCCCATATTATTGTTAAAATAAGCTAATATAAATACTTTATTTTTACGTTATCCTAATCGTAATATATACTTTTGCCCACAACTGTAAATGTACGAATGTAATTTTTTATTTACAGCAGATTATATCGGATCTTTTAGGAATAACTTGTATTGGTTATAGCAGATTTTTTACTGCACAAAATCTAGGTTTATTTGCATCAGATTCTGGGGAAAATTATGGAATGTCAATAACTGTAAAGCAATTCCTACTCACAGAGACAGAAAAATATACAAACGTACAGCTTCTGTCCAGATTGTTTTACAAACAAATTTAATATAAGTCGGTCGATTGTGAGGTACTTAGCTGATATACATAGATTGATGTCCCGAAGTGTGGTCTAGGTTCCATACGGTGGTAAGAATAAGTAGGATTCTCCAGTAACCGATGTATGCTGGTACCATATAAAATTGATCCTGCACAAGGCCGAATGGTTATCTAATACGAAGTAGCGAGAACTAGTTATCCAGAGAAAATCCAAATCCGATTATGAGATGCCAATTACTAATTTTTAATCCTAAATACTAACTGCCAATTAGCAATTCCCAAAAACTATTCCAAATTCTTAATTACTAGTTCCAATTAGTAATTACAAATTGCTAAATTACTAGTCACAAATTACCAGTTCCAATTACCAAGTACAAATTACTAAATGCCTAAAAGAAAAGAACAAAAAGGAAAATAAGAATCCGATAAAAGAAGAGAAAGTTACAAGTAACATACTGAAGATGGAAGTAGGCAAAAGAAGCGTGGACGCTTAAAGATGAACGTTTTAGTGGGTAAGATCCAGATAAATCCTACTGTGCGTTATTACAATATTGCTCAAGCCACGAATCCTGCACTCAGCAGTAACTAAATATCACCAAAAATCACAATTTCCAATAACTTTAAAACAAGCTTCTAGCAAGCCGACCAAGTAAGTTCGGCGTCCCAGCATGTACTCCACTTACAACTAAGAAGCCGGAAGAACTGCCAAAATCGAAACTTTACCCAAAGAACATAGATCTACCATTCTTGTTTTTTCCAATACCGATAATGAACTAGAATTATCGTAAAAAAATAAATAACAATAAATGATGACCCAAAAAATGAAAAATAAATGATAAATAAGAATATTAAATTAATTTGGAAAATGTATCGAGACGAACTGAAGCCAATCGAACACAGATGGCGCAACCCGTATTAAATATGAATTGAACGTGAATTAAATATTACAAATTTATTTAAATTTTGCACTAAATAAAATTTCAACCATTACATATTAGCTAGCAAAAGACTAAAAAAGTGTACTGGCGAAGCAATTACGGGCGTAGTGCTCGGTACGTCTCAACAATTTCTAGTATCAGCTAATCAACAGTTGATGTTTATGAGTTATGAGTATTAAAGAAAAGTGTGAGGGACTTTTACGTGCTTCACATCTTGTGGTACAAATTATTCGAAAATGATACGCGGAGAGGGTGCATTAATAGCAAATACAAAAAAGTTTTTCTCAAATCTCCCAAACGGATTCGAGCATTTCACAGGCTTTGTCCCGGTGTTCACAAACCACTACAGTCGATTATTACGCGTTAGGGAACATGGGTACAAGCGGCTTCTTATTATTCTGAACATTTCCAAGAAGTAAAATCTGTGATTTTACAATTCGACCCTGACGAAGTTACAGCTATTAAGGAGAGCCAGAAAGGATTTCTAGATACTTCTGTTGAAACAGATTTAAAAAGTATTAGCAACAATTATAAACGATTACTAGACGCAATAGAAAAGTTGTAAAATATTGGGCTGTCGTTATTAGAATCAGTGCAAATCGTGGACGAAGTTAATACATTGCTACATGACGCAAAAAACGGTCGCGTTATAGCAAAGTTCGACAGTGTTTAAAAAAAATCCGTTTATACGAGATTAAGACAAATGGGTGATGGTGCATATGCAGATTCATTAACTAACTCCAAGGATTATTTTAATTATGCCTGTGTTACTTCCGTAGATGTTGAACGGTCCTTCTCAAAATATAAGAAATTTTTTTTTTCACCACAGCGAACAACCTTCACCGAGACAAATGTGGAAACATACCTGACGGTGCAAGTTTTTCAACAATCCTATCCACACCGTTAAGGAGTTACGTTTATTTCTTATATTATTTATTTATATAATCAAATAAAATCATCTAATGGTGATGATTTTCATCTAGAAGAACAAAAAAAAGTAACCAGAATCTTATTTCTTCTCTAAATATAACATTCCAAGATTAAAATCAAAAAAAAAAAATCAGATAATTATTTACAAAAACTCCAATTAGATGAATATCAAAAACTAGCCGTCAGTTTTACTTGCTCGTTCTAGGAAACAACATCTTGTAAAGTATTTGTCAAAAGGTCACTCATTAATCTACTTTTTTTGTTTATGGATATCTTCCCTGATTTTTTTTTTAATTCATATTTCTAAAAAGTTTAAAAATAAAGTATACTAATTCACTCATACTTTTTTTCGCATTAGGTACGTAATATTTTCTGAGAAATATGAGCAAATTTGAATACGACATTAAAGTGTTAAACAAATATTATAAAGACAGGCGTATTTCTGTTGATTTTATCTCAACAATGTTCAAATATTACAGCATTTAACTTTACGAATAGTTACTTTGTAACATGTACAACTAAAACTTTTTAAATAAAATAAAGTGAATAGATAAGCAGATATATACCAAAAAATATTCTACAGAATTTTTTAATTTTTTTTAAGTATTATTATTTATTACGCAAGATAGAAGAATTACACGAGATATCAATTTGGAGCAGAGTAATATGCAACACCAAATAAGTACTTGTCTTGTAATTCAGGAGTCCAAAAAAGAGATGACTACATCATCCTAAAGTTAACGAACGTCAGGAAATTAAACCGTAAGTGAAAGTTTTCGAAAATGAATGCAGACTTATTTTTTCCGTGTTGATTATACATTACCACATATACTTTGTTTAATCGACTGGGTAATACGAAGTTCAATCCAACATTTTGTGAATGAAAGCTTGCAATAATACACATGAAAAAGGAAATCTTTATCAATGTATACTTCCCAACAAAATTTAAAGTCTTTGAATTTGATCAACGTCAAATTAATGTGGTGAATCTATAGGAGGAACATTAAATGACAAGATCTTAATAACATTAATGATTCTATTTTTCAATAATAGTAAGTCAGATAGTGTTCTAAAAATATACTTTAAAAGTTCATTTGTCATCTTCATTTTGTTATTGCATTTATTTTAACGAACTCATGCATTAAGAAAAAGCCTGTTTATCTCAATACAGGATAATTGTTAATTTACAATGACTTCGAATAACGCAAATTATTATATACACTACAGGTTATAAATAAGGGAACACTTATATACCAACAGTTATCGCTTATTTTTCTAATAATTGTCTTTCAAAGAAGGCATAACATTTTCTTGTAATTTACTTAGTAATCTTTCATTTATGGCCAGTAGTGTACATAGTTACTCCCACATTCTGTCAATAATGATGTCATACTGTGAAAAATGCATGAATACGTTTTGTGATTATTTCTCTATCAATAGAATTTACATTCAAATCATTTAATTTGGGAAATAAGAGTTGGAAAAAAAAGGTTAGAGTGTATTCAGACTGTGTTCATAGAACTTGCTGAATGAACCTGTGTTTTGTGATAGTTTCAAATTCTATGAGACTTAAGCCAAGATAAAATTATAAATTGGGAACAGCGATAATTAGATCGGCAATAGTATACGCAAAGAATAAACGCATTGTAGCCCATTCATTCCTGCTGATCTATTCACAGCAGGCCGAGTTTTTTCAATTGTTCTTTTTGTGGCGGGTTTTTCGAACTGAATTAAAATTTTTGGGATTGTTTGGGGTGTCTGAGGGTATTTCTGATTCATCCAAAATTACGGTGAAATACGTACTTTATAAAAATATATAATTAGAATGTCTAAAAATAAACATGAAAACTATATAAATTTAAACTATGACGTAATACTTTTAAGGCAAAATTGCTTCGGGGAATATAGTTCTGGATTTAATCAAATTCTAATCAGTGAATAGTGTTTGGACTTAGATAAAAATTATTCCAAGCATAGAAAAAAAATCCAAATATTAGTTTTGGGACAATAAAGGTAGAGATAAATAGTATCAACGAATAATAGTGGGTTGCAGATGTAGCCTTATTATTACTGTCGATAGTTAGATAATTGGACCATCCACATTCTTGACTTTTAAAAGCATCTTGCACAATGCAAAACATCAATTAAAATTAGAAATGCACCAATTGGAATGCCAGACATCTAGTGAAAAAGAAAAATTCTGCAAGCTTACTCACATCTGACAACCATATATAAATACAACCTATTAATTGCCAATCTAGTTCATGCGTTACCTAACAATTTAAATTTGTAATGAAGGTATTACCATCTAAAATCAATTAATACAATGCTAGTGCAAGAAATCATTACTAAATCCTTAATTTTTCATTTTCCCAATAAACGTGATCGCACTCGTTTGAACTTTAAAGGTATTTTTGTTACTGTTTACAGAAAAAGGTAAATAATACAGTAAACACAAGACAAAAAAAGGTCTAAACTATAGCAGAACTTTTTGCTACTATTTCTATCAGCTTGTTTTACTGTTAGGATATCCGTGTATCGCATATCAACGAATAGTCACGTGTATAAAAAAGACAAAATTGGAATTGAAAAACATACCCCTCAGGTATTATCCCTGCCAGAGAACACTGTCAATTTTTGTCTATCGCACAGAGTAAAATGCTTTTTTTTTAACCGAGCGCGGATTATTAGGTTAATAAAATGATATCTAGATAATTCTTCTCAATTCACTCCTTGGGAAAATAGAGGTATTTACGTAAGGAAGTTTATTCCAGCATGAAATCCAAACACGTTCATATACTTTTAACGCAAATGCTGGGCTGCGCAACACACCCCTTATCGCACAAAACACAACTGATATGGAATGGATTTAATGTACTAAATTTACGCATGCGTATTGAAAAATTAACATATGAATAAAAAAGAATGCTATTAGGCATATGTTTCTAATCTCACATATAAACCAAAGTATTAGAGGTACAGTCAAATGACCTAATTCCACTCGTACTCATTCGTTGAACTTCGATTAATTTGTATCTCAGGAATTTACTTTTTATACACAAATTTAAGCCTTAATTGAAACTATCTCCTGCGTACGAGAAAGTAATGCATTCGAGTTTTAAGTTTCAATTAAATTATTCGAATATATTCAATGTATATAAAGATTTACGTTAATATACATAAATTTAATTTATCTAAAATCAAATTTCAAAAACCAGGAAAAACCTTTCTATAAATCTAATTCGTAGTTTTATTAAAAATAATTCTACACGTTTATAAATTGATACATATTGAGATTACTTACTTATAAAACTAAACTGGGCAAAGTAAATAGGATAACATCTGACTATTTGAATCAAAAATTGTTTTAGGAAGAATGTACTTTAGATAATTTTTACAAGGACGTTACTGGAATGTTGCTTGTTGCCATATCGATACTATTATTGTTGAATAATGTATTACCTTTTTACTACTTTTAAAAGGAAATGCTGTACATTTCATAGATAAAACTATAAATCAGCAATGAATAAAGATATCACTGATTTCAATAATCCCCAACTCTGCGAAATGAGTAGAGATTTCATTACCAAAACAGAGATTTGTCAACGTCGTACTGTCAGTGATGAACTTTAACCTACTTAACCTCTAAGATTTTTCCATTGTATGTAAATATTGTAAAATATTCCTACATATATGATTTTCAAAATTTGTACTCGGGTTTCAAAAACTAGTTCAAGATTTCTTTTAAATATGGCGAAAAGAAATTACAGCGACTACGAAGGTTTTAAAAAGTTGGTGGACTCGGCCCAAAACATCGTAGCATTGACAGGTGCTGGTGTTTCTGCTGAATCCGGTATTCCCGTATTTCGCGGTGCAGGGGGTTGGTGGAGGTCACATAGAGCAACAGAGTTAGCGACACCAGAAGCTTTTGCAACAAACCCAGCACTCGTATGGGAATTTTATCATTACAGACGAGAAGTTGCATTTAAAAGTTCCCCAAATAATGTACGTAATTACTTATTATATCCCGTCACGTTAATATATAATATTTAGGCGCATATAGCATTAGCTCAATATGAGGAGAAATGTAAAAACGAAGGTCGACAATTAACTGTAGTCACACAAAACGTTGATGGATTGCATTATAAAGCTGGTTCTCGAGAAGTGGTCGAACTACATGGTTCTTTAACAAAAGTAAAGTGTTCGAAATGTCATCAGATCGATGTGAATATTGAAAATCCCATCTGCGAAGCTTTACGGGATAGGGGGTAGATTAGAAAAAATGTTTTGTTGGGATTTTACTTGAGTGAACTTTGTAGTGATCCCATCGCAAATGAAACTGAGGTGTCACCGATTGCTGTTGAGGATTTGCCGAAATGTGCCAAATGTAATAGTTTGGTAAGGCCGTACATTGTTTGGTTTGGCGAAAGATTAGACCCCGATACTTTAGATAGGGCAAGTAAGTTCAATCGATTTTAATAGAAATACTGAGAATCTAACTTATTTCATTTTAGTGGCTTTAATCGAGGAATGCGATTTATGCCTTGTAATTGGTACATCATCCGTTGTTTACCCTGCAGCGATGTTTGCTCCTAGAGTTGCTGAGAGAGGCAAACCTGTTGCTGAATTCAATATTAACGAAGAACCGGCAAACGATGATTTCAGGTTCCATTTTCCTGGACCTTGCGGAGTTACTTTGCCTAAAGCTTTGGGAATCAAATTGTAATCAAATTATATATTGTTATCAAAGGTGTAAATATGTATAAAAAAACTCAAGGTTGTTGGTTATAAAGATGTTATTGTACACGTATTTTAATATATAATTTTCAAAACTAATAAATACATTTTTTTATATTACACAGAAAAGATTTTAAAAAATATACAATTAGTATTTATATTTATTTTTTGATTTCATTATCAACAAAAATCAAATATTTATAGCAGTTACACTTCATGATAAAAGAAGTAATAGATTATTTAAAATTGGAATACAGGCAGTCCCAAAAGTTCTTGATCTCGCTTAAGGGATGACAATATTTGTTAAATAAAAACCTAAAGTTTCATAATAAGTGGGAAATTACATGCCATTTTGTTTTGAGACAGCCTGCATATATGTGCTGAATTATAGTATTACAAATTTAGGTAAAAAAAGGGTGTAATTTTAAAGGCGCTCTTAATGGACGATAATTGTTAGGAAATATTAATTAAATAAAAAATAAATTAGAATTAAATATAAAACAATTTGATTATATATCCCAGCTAAAAAGATGGTGTTTTACTAACATATCGCGAACACCATCTTTGAGGGGTTGGTTATTGTTATCTTTCTTCAGCGGCAGCTCCCAATCGGGGTTCAAATTGAAAGATAACTGCGAAAGAATACGTAGATCACACTTAATCTGTACCCAGCCTGGACTGTACACAAATGACCATGGATAATACCTAAGAATTGACAATTTTAATACGTAACGTAGAGTAATTTAAGGAAATTTTAAACACACCATTTTTGAACTACATCCATGCAAGAGCATAATACTTCTAACCAAAGATGTAGAACTTGCTCGTTTAGCCCTAAGCAGATTAGAGATCGTAGTTTAACGTCCATTTGTGCATGAGCATTATCATGTGATAAATTGATTGATTGTACGCAGCGATATAAAAGCTAAAATAGTAAAATAACATGATTTTACTAAATTACCAGACTATAGATATGCAACAGACCTCTTCCGGGGTTAAAACCTTACCATCCTCATCCAGTCGATATGTCTTACATAAAACTAGCCTGCTATATACCGAATTAAAATCCTTCTCAACCTCTTTTGTAGCTGCTTCTTCAATAAAAAGCCATGGGTGACATGGACCACCTATGAAATACATTTATAAAGTATAACAAGAATAAAAAGAGGATTAAATTACCTAAGAAATTGGGTCGTTTCATCCCATGCTCTAATACTTGTTTAACGACAGGGCATAATGTTCCTCTAACCAAATCTGTCACGGTTTCTGATATACTATCATCACCTGCACTGCTGTATTGTTTACTTCTTTCATCTAGGAGTTCAACGAATTTCGCAGGAAACCAACCTTAAGTATATAGTAAATACAATAAATATTACTTACCAAATAAAAATTATTTACATAAGCTTTTTCTACATTTACAAAATTTTTAGGATACTTAGTGTTTAATGAAGTCAACGTTTCTTCCAAAAAAAGCTTGTATTTACCTCTTAGGCCATTTAATTCACCAATCCAACAATGTTCATCTTTCTGAGAGATTATAGTGATTATATCATTCTTTCTGAATCCCAATTCATCATCATCATGCCTTTCAAAATCTAAAAATTGATATCTTCAACATCTAATTCGTTTTTTTTCTTTCGTAAGATAGATATTAAAATACCTAAAAGTGCTTTAGCTCGTCTCTTTCTATTTTTAGACACGTTTATATAATTAGTGTGATCAGATGAATGACTCTCCATCGAATAATCAGCAATTAGAGATATCTCAGATGATAATTTTGGATCTACCTGTAAGAAATGCCTTGCAATCTAAAATGAGATCCCTGAATTATTTTCTGTGCCAAATCATAATGCAGACTGCCCCAGTACTTGCTAACGTTATTCTAACGAATGACTACTTGCTACTCATTAGAATAATTTCGACAAGTTTCGAGACAGCCTGTACATATATATTCACTATACTTGTAATATAGCTTCACGTAAATCGACTAAAATCTCAGTTTGTTTGATGTTTTTGCATTTAATATCATCCTCACTATTTTCATTGAAAAGTAATAATTGTATAACTGATTTATTCTTTTTAACTTGTCGCCTTAAATAAGAATATAAAAATATAGATAAATTTCATGAAAGAAGTAAAATTATTAATTACCGAGCTAAATGTTGTTTGGGTAAATTGGGTGCAGCCTCTGGATTGCCAACTAGGGCCCCTTGATCGGCCATTAGATAAGCTAAATGCCTACGACGATAGGTTTCAATCATGACCTCGTTTAGAGAATTGGCGATATGCATTGATATCTACAAATATTATTTGTGCATTTTTAACTAATTTTTACAGTTAATTTTCATACCTCTAACAATTTGTCTACATCATCCATATCACCAGGAATGTCTGATAGAGCGTTAAAGATTTGGGCGGAATTTTCAAGCGTTTTCAAGTGAGGTTCTTTCATTTTTAGCATACCTAAGGTAATTTGAAATAGTACTAAAGATCCTTCGAAGAAAAACACATCCCAGACACGTAGTAGAATCTTCATATGTACTACGCTAGCAAATAATGTTAGAAACCAATGTAACGTTATTAGAGAAAGTTCTATATCATGATTCTTTAACGTTTCATCTATATCAGGTAAATAATTCATGATTAACGTTCTAAGCACTCGCTGATCTGCCTGAATCCCAATTAAAGTAGAGCTATAATAAGAAGCGGGTAATAGGTCTTCGACGATTGTAACCATGATCCAGAAAGCATCTTCTTCTTCCAATAACAAAAGCAATGAAGCAACTATCATTCCAGTACCTTGGCAATAGCTAAATTTATGAAAATTAATGTATATTGACTATTATAGATTAATAAATTACCCTATATCTGGATATAACCAGGCTAGTCCACGTAAAATTCTCCTTAACCGAGGAATACCTGTACTATTTACATGACTAAAACAGGCATTTGTAGGCATAGTATGTAATAGGTCCTTTTCGATTTGTTTAGACGTCATTAATGAATCATTACTAGACATTTTAACGATGTCTTTATAACTTAATTCTGATTGCTGCTTCTTTTGCAAAGCACCTGACATACGCATCCACATTTGTGGCCTCAAAGAATGCGGAATACCATTCTTAATCATTATGCGTAACTTATCGGTACGTGGTAAACGTATTTCTACTTTATCCCATGTTAACTCAGATACTTCTTTATTATGTGAAAACTCTAAATGCGCAACCCATTGTAATCTATTACAAAAATCTTTTAAATTAACAATAATAATAGAAATATATCATTCTCACCTGTGCTGAGCATCTTCCACAAACGGTATACCTAATAATTTGTTTGAATTTTGCTCGGGACCATCTTCTTCGTCAACACGAAAGCCAAATTCATCAAACCTGTACTCGGGTTGAGAATTCGGATCATCAGGTACTACCGATATCTTTTGCATTATATCTTGAGGCCACATACTTGGTGTTAAAGCTGAAAAAGGACCACCAGGACTTGGTGTCAGTAGGTTAGTCAAATTAAGGCCTTCAGCAAATCTATCCGTAAGAGAATCATCATCCAAATCATCCTCTGAGATGGCAAGCTCAAGTTCACGTTTCTAAAATATAGGTGATTTTAGCAAATCAACACACCGCATACTACTTACATTATGGTCCGCTTTCCCAACGTATCCATCATGATCTCTATGACTAAACAAAGATTTTGCAATATCCATTTCCAATTTGATATGTTGTATGTGTTAATTCAATCCGATGGTGCAAGTCCTTTCGATTTACAAGACGGTCATTATAACACTTTTTTTGTTTAAAAATGCAGAACACTTGATTTTTATATTTTGATTTTGGAATAAATAATTAAAATTATGAAATGTTACGTCAATGTCAACGTCAAACTTTTTAATGTTGTCAAATGCTAGGCTAACAAATCTTTAAAAAATGAAAGTAACTGAAAGTTGCTCTTTACGTAACCTTGAAATTTGAACCAATATTTTAACAAAAAATTTTGTTAAAAAGATTAAGTTATAATTAAATTTTCTAATGACATTATTTTTTATTACTTTCAAGTGATAATATTCAATCCTTAAGGAAAGTCAACAGTAGTCTATGAAAAGATAAATAGTTTTGGCGAAAGATCAAATCTATAATATTTAAATATAATATATAAACGTGCGTAAATTTGAAACAACAAAATAATTAAATCAAGAAAATACGTAATGAAATAGTGCATTCCCCAGACAAACTTTAATTTACGTTTCCTGAAGCTATGCAACCAATTTAACTCAATGGTGTTCAGTAATGCCAAATCTCATCTATCGTGCGCAGCAAAAATATAACATCCTGTACACTTCAATATAATTTTATATTATGCAGTATTTGTCTTCGAATATTTTTTATTTGAAAACCTTTTCTCTAAATTGCTCAGGAAGGGAATTATCTTCCGTCCACGCACTAGGTAGACACGCTGTATGGATAAAATACATTTGCATAACTTGTGCAATATCTTTCAAATTTTTCACCTAGTTTTGGACCCAAAACGGTTGCTGGCTTCAAATATCCCCATATTCCAACACCATTTACAATTAGTAAATTAAACCAAGGTACCTTTATTAAAGTTAGATTAATAGAAGCATTTGCAAGTGAGGTCAACATGAAACCAAAATATTTGCAACAAACCCCAAGAGTGTGTACAAAAACGTCGGCATATTGCGAGTAGGGTGTGATGCTGCTATTACTTTAACTTTTTTGAGTTTATACCATAGTGGCGGGAAATTACCGAATTTTCATCAAACTTTTAACAGCCTAGTTAATGTATGTGTCAAAGGATGACGCTGATACAAATGTCGAATCCTAATTTAACACCTTAAATTGTTGTTTTTATATAGTTTCTTAATATTCTCATTGCATAAAATGGTAATTAACCGCTATTTGAATGTAAAGGATGACTTCTCACGGTATTTTACGAGTTTTCGAGACCAAGCTCACGAATTTTCCATTTTCTAATCCGGCAACACTGATCGTGTTTAATAAGTTGCCTGCACTGTTACTTTTTAATAACATTGCTGTTAGTAAATCATATGTTTATTATACGAGATCTTTGTATTAATAAAATTAAACAAAATTAATTTGAGAATTAACATTGTGCTTAATAGAACAAGTAAATTGGCTACCGTAGCTATTTATATAAAAAAATATTATATCCACATGTTATGCTGTTCTGTAGGTAATACTTTTCTACCATTGTAAATTATTTTTTCATATAAAGGAACAGTATAATAGATGTGCTTTAATTTTTCTATATTATAGATAATATTCTGTACAAATATAGATGATAATAACTTTAAAACTTGGCAATCTCAAATAATAAAAAACTATCCACATAATTAGATCATTGACACCTATTTATACTGTGTTCGAAAATAACATACTTTCTGCCTAAGCCGATCTTAAATGATGTAAAGAGCAATGAAATGATAGTTATGAGTATATAAGAACACGCTAGGTGTTGAAAAGAAATCATTCTCGAACGCGGTATATATAACATGCAACTTATAGCCTTTGAAATTCAAATAAACCCATAAATTGATATTTAAAATTTGAATATTAGAGAGCAGTTAGAGGCAGGAAAAAATTTCGTATAATTTATCAGTAGTAGAGATATCACCGATGATAAATGATAAGGCAATAACAACAAATAACATTTATTATCGCGCATAAAAACAGCTGAGGGAGATCCCGCGCTGAGATATTCATTTTTCGCTGTGTATCTCTGATATACCGACCGGACAAGCTGCGCATTCTTCTAAACGCGTATGGCTAGTATACAAGAAAAGAAGTATGTATTGGTGTGAATGTTGATGGTAACTTATTTTATACATGTAAAATGTGACTACCGACGTATAGCTGAAAATGGGACGTTCTAAATTTCCTGGAAAACCTTCCAAGCATGTAAATAGGACGCGTATAAATGTTCTTTGCACTCCATTGGACACAACAACAGTTGGTGATACCAACAATATTGTGACAGTTAAAATAGAAGATTCGAAACAGGTAAACAATATTTAATATCGCTGTATAGTTAACAATAACGCTTATAAATTTATATGATATACCATTTAGATTAATAATGGGGGAGAGACTTCGCAGGAGGAGAAGAAATCTGAGAATACTAATAAACAAATTACTAAAACTATACCTAGAAAGAAGCAACGAACAAGACTAGTAAATAAAAGGACAGCTCTAAAAAGGAATGGCATGCTTCCAAGTGTATCGTCGAAATTAACAAACATAAACCAAGTACCAAGAAGAACTCGAAGTGCAGTTACTGGTCGGAGAGCAATACGTAATTTTTCTAACATTCGTAAAGTTCCAAAGCCTAAACATTCGGTTAGTCCAGTGAAAGAATCTAATAATTTAGTTGGTAAATTCGTCTTACCAAGTCGTAGTGTTCATTCATCACGTGTAATTAAACCAAATAAACGTTTTATAAATGTTGAATCAAATGAAGGTCGTGCTTTTAAAAAACGTGTCAGTAATAAAAGATTGTGCATCCGAGAAACTGAAGATAAGTGCCCACCCGATAAAAGTAGTACTAAAGAAAATGCCGATAATGAAACGAATGATATAAGTTCAGTTCATTCCAAGGGGAAAGTTGTGTTACGGCAGGCTCGACTTCAATTACATACTCAATCCACATCCTCTGGACCAGAGGGACC
Organism: Dynastes maya; assembly: GCA_029619315.2. Classification (NCBI taxonomy): domain Eukaryota; kingdom Metazoa; phylum Arthropoda; class Insecta; order Coleoptera; family Scarabaeidae; genus Dynastes; species Dynastes maya. Next base: position 5,148,959 of record JAROYE020000012.1, read on the forward strand.
TTTTTCTAGTAATATATCAAATACGGTTAGTCCTCCAGGTACTGTTACATGCGGTGTTTGCGGTGCAGTTCGATTTTATCGATTCGTCAAACAGGCAAGGAAATTTAATATTTATAGTTGCGAATCATGCAGGAAATTCATTTCAAAGATGATAAAACGCCACCAAAGCAATTTGACGGCATTGGTGTGTCATAAAGGCCAAGGTATGTGTCATGTACCACCGATAGTGAGAAGCCAGCAGTGGAAGCTATTTAGATGTGCCTACCGAGCTCGATGCCCTGCTTGTTGGCTGAAAATGTGCCTCAGGTCGTTTCAAATGCCCACTGCCTTGAAAAATAGTTTAGCACAACTGTTGCCGAAAAATATGCAAACATGCGATTCACTATTTTCAAATTCTTTGTCCTTACTTTCGTGGCAGTCAAATGTTGACACTGTCACCGATAAACCATCAGTTTCAATCAATGCAGAAACAAGCGAAGAATCTAACATCAGACGAAGACCTGTCCGATTAAAAGCAGTTAAAAGAGACACAAAACCTATCATTAGCATACCTGTATCTGAAATTAAAAGACAAAAAGTAGATTTAAAAGGTCCACGAGTGAAACATGTCTGTCGTAGTGCTTCAATTGTACTGGGACAGCCGATAGCCACATTTCCCATTGATAATACGAAGAAAAATGTTGATAATGAGGAGAAAATCGAATCTAAGAAAATTATCGAAAGTAAAGACACTAAAATACCAACCATTACAAAGGAAAGTACACTTACAGAAAAACTAAGAATTGAGGATGATACATCAAGCAGCTCCTTCTCTGAAAAACAAAGTATTGCTGTTGCGAAGAATAATTTAGGTAAAGGAGATATCAAAAAAGAAAGGAATATGAAGAATGTAACAACGTTAAGTACAGTTACAGAGGTATGAATTTTTTTTATTTGTCATGGACCTTATAGTTTTAAACAAATATTGTCATCTTAGAAATGTAATCCCATAGAAATTATTTTATTTAATTGACCACTTTACCATCTAGATTATTATGTATTTAAAGTGGAAATCTGATAGGTGCAAAAAAAAAAAGTCAATAACCAAATTGAACCTTAATTCTATATATTTTCTTATTTTGTAATTACTATAAATGCATTACTTAACAGTTTGATACCCGATTTAAATTCGTTCACTGCGCATCTTTATGTCTCACCAAGATATCTGTCAGTTGTTGTATTCTAGAGTTACGAATTCTTAAAATTCGCTGAGCTTGAATATGTGTAGTCATTATTTTACGGCGAGGAAAATGAATTTCTCATATCCTCCCCCCCATGCTAACGTTTGAATGGCAGAAGCTAGCGCTTTTAGAAAAATAGCTGGATTTCTATGGTGGTCATATGTGCCACATTTGACTGCAATATTTAAGAATATAAAAATATTACAATATAAGTTTCATTTGATTTATAAACGTGATCAAATCTATACCCTATGTTGGAGCTGGAATTGGAATGGGTGTATGTTCGTATCAAGCAAATATTATGAATACCCTGCTTAATTTTGATCTGTAAATTGTTTGATTAAACTTTTACGCATTTCTAAGATGGCAATTCAAAACTCACAACGATAATTAAGCATAACAGTTGTTTTGTTTATTTGATTCAGCCTAAACCAGTTTCTTACGTCAGAAAGAACATCTTAGAACGTTGCAATACAATATCGATTGATTTTTGGGAAAATTACGACCCAGATGAAATCTGTAAGAGCGGTTTTGGACTCACTTCGTCAGAAATGTTTCCCATGCAAGCGATTTGTTTTCTTTGCGGAAGCTCTGGACAAGAAACCCTACTCCATTGCCTTATCTGCTGTGAACCTTATCACACGTATTGTCTTGAACAAATGCCAGTTAATTTTGTAGAATACAATGAGAAGTATAACTGGCTATGTCCGAGATGTACTACTTGCGAAGCTTGCGGGCAAGCTGATAGACAAAAGATTAATTGCATGAAATGCCATAAGGCTTACCATCCGAATTGTTTCAATACATTATGGAAACGGGACGATAAGCCCACGGTATGTATTTTGCTATTTTTTTTTTATCGGAAACGAGGAGGTATTGATATGTATTCTAGTGTTTTTTTAAACTTCTGTTACCCCATTTTTAAGAACAAAAAATCTGTCTAATGCTATTGATTTTGAGAATTTTCAATGTCAGTCTTAGTAAAATCCTAAAATGTAAACAATTTACTATTGGCACTCATTTTGACAAATACATCATGAGAATTTATTAACATCAAAATCGTATTCTTAGACTAAATTTATTTGCTTAAAAGTGACAATTTGGATTTTATCAATTTATTGATGTTTTTCAAATTGATCCATTTTTATTTACCAATTTTCTTTCCAATCTGTTCTTCGAAGGATTCATGTATTCATTTAATAAGCAAGGAATCACACACTCTGATTAAAAGTGAAATTAAAGCAAAGTATCAATTGACTTAATACAAATTTTTGCACACAAAACGTCGGTGACTACAGAAAACCAATGAATTTTCCTCCTTTGACTGTTTTATTATTTCTGAATGCCCTAATAGTTACCACACTGTCGTTTGATAAATATTAGTTACCATGGTAACCAGTTTGCTTGTCAGTACCGTCTCGTAACCATATTTACTTATTGGATGGGTGTAAAAGTTATGATTTCATAGAATTGTTAAGATTTTGTATGATATCTTGTAATTTTTTTGTTAATTGCAATACGTGAGAATATATATTATTGATTTATTGTTTCTATTATTTATTAACTCGAGAACATTTTCAGCTATGTTCAAATTGTTTGCGATGTAAGAGTTGTGGAAGTGACAGCATCGCAAAATTTGTTGGCAACTTTGCATTATGTCATCTATGTTTCAAATTGCGAAATAAAGGCAATTATTGTCCGCTCTGTCAGAAATGTTACGATGATAACGATTTCAATACGAAGGTAAAATCGATTTAATTTTGAATGTATTTTTTTTTTAAAAGGATAATTTTTAGATGATGGAATGTGGAAAATGTAAAAAATGGGTGCACGCGAAGTGTGAAACCTTAGCTGATGAACAATATCAGATACTAAGCCTTCTTCCAGAATCCGTAGAATTTTTATGCAACAAATGCTGTAATCAATCGACGCCATTTTGGCGGGAAGCAATTCAGAACGAACTCAGGTCGAGTTTCAGTAATGTCTTAAAGTTGTTAAGCAAAAATCGTGTCGCCCGTAATATGCTGAAACTGAGTCCATATAAGAATAACAACCCAAACAATAGAACTCCGACTCTGGGAAGGAAAATACAATTCCAAGATGACGAAAATCTAGATACTAATGAAAATAAGGAACCAAACTATAGATTATTAAACAGACGTTTAAGTTTTGAATCTCAAGATGGTATAATTGACGTCAGACAAGAATCAAAATCGCCAATATCGTCCACAATAGTCGATATAAAGAAGAAGCTTAATTCGAACGAGTATATATCGTTGCAGGATTTTAATACGGGTATGGAACATGCATTGGAGGGTGCAGATTCCGAAGAATTACTCAAAATATACCGGAACATCCTGAAGGAGGTTTTCCCTTGGTATGATCCGACGCAAAAAGAGGAAAAGGAAGAAAATATGGATCTTAAGAAGTCTACGCTTGAAACTCCTCCCCAAATACAAAGCTCTCTATTTGACTCGATAAAATTGTTCGATTACGATATGGGGAAAGAAAAAGGCAAGGTGGATAATAGGATATGCGGATTATGTAAGGTAGTGGGCGATGGGTTACCGCATAAGGAAGCTAGATTATTGTACTGTGGACAAAATGAGTGGGTTCATGCGAATTGTGCGTTGTGGTCTTCGGAAGTTTACGAAGAAATCGACGGATCCTTACAGAATGTGCACAGTGCTCTGTCTAGGGGGCGTTTGATAAAATGTGCACATTGTAAACAGAAAGGCGCTAGCGTTGGGTGCTGCGAGAAAGGATGCCATGAAACGTACCATTTCGCATGCGCCTTGAGTGTTAATTGTTATTTTCTTCATGATAAAACGGTGTATTGTCACTCTCACGAGTTAACTAATAAGAATTTATTAACGAATCCATCCGACTTTGATATTAGAAGATCTGTATACGTCGAATTAGATAGGAAACGGAAAAAGTATTCGGAACCCGATAAGGTACATTTCATGGTAGGATCTTTATCAGTAACTAGTTTAGGGAAAATCATACCTGTATTATCGGATGACTTTGATGCTTTGGTACCGTTAGGTTTTACTTGCACGAGATTATTTTGGTCAACCTCCGAACCTTGGAAGTTAATCCCATATTACATTAGCACATCGATATTAAATTCGGAAATCAACAATATATGCATCGATAGAAACTTTACGGTGGATCACTCGTTGCCAAAACCTGTTGTTGATAAAAAGCTAAAAGAGATTTTACTGTGGCAACGAGATCTTTCCAAGGAGACCATAGATTTGGACTTTGAGGATGAACCGCAAAATACAGCAGATCTACTAACTCCCGAACTAACCGACGCGATATTTGAAGAATTACCCCATGATTTCCTAGATGGCATCTCGGTGCAAGACGTACTGATGTACGAAGAATTACTAAGCATGGATTTCAAATCGGAAATAAATTATAACGACAGCAATCTCATTTCTAACAGCGAGCAAATAAAGAATACTAAGGATAATATGGAAGAAGTGGACTCTGATTCGAAAAACTCTAGGGAATTGAAGCGAAGTAAATCAGAAGTTTTTAATCAGTTTGGAAATGCGGATAAGCTAACTAAAAACAAAAGCCATCAAAGATCATGTAGCCTAACGTGGAGCTGTAAATTGGACAATTCTTTAACTCCAACGATTAAGAAAAGGAAAATAACATCGAGGGACAATAATATGTATTTCCAATTATTGCAAGTAGATGGCGCTTATGATTCTAGTAGTAGTGAATGCGAGTCTCCCATACATGAAAGTGAGGACATGTGGTCGTTCGAAAGTACGGAAGAACCTGTAACGTGTGAGCGATGTCAATGCACGTATAGGACGCGTGCAAGTTATAAACGCCACCTAACGACCTGTGATGCTTTATCTACAAGCGAAAGCGACTCTGAAGATCAAGTAGTTCGAACCAACATGATAAGTTCAGAAGCCCCAATGTACGTAAACGTTACGGAAGCTGGTGAACCGAACGTGATAGCGTCTTACGAATCTTTTAGTTCCTATCAGGCCACTCAAAACGAAGTTCACTCAACTATTATGAATACTCAGACTTTAGTCACCGCAGAGGCAACTTCGGAAGTGATAGCGGTTCCAGAAAACGCGAACGTGTTGTATCCGACGTTCCAACAGCAAGTGCTTGAGCAGAAAACGGCTACGTTGCCCGTCATTACTCATCCTAGTATAACCATTAGTGATATGTCGTCTATTCCTATTAATCAACCGGCAATTACGATGAGCCAACCTCAGCCGATTGAGGAATCAACGCAGATGCAAGGGAATCAGCAGCAAGCAACCTTTTGCATTAATCAGCAACCGATATGCGTAAATCAATCAAATACTCTTTCCTTGAATCATACGGGTTTGATTTCTTTAGATAATTCGTCCATAACTTTAAATCAAACCAATCCTATTTCGATAAACCCGATTACAATTAATCAAAATTCTGCTTTACCCATCAATCAAGTAGAAATTCAACAGCCAGTTGCAATACAATCCCTTCCATTTACATCAGAAGTGACTCCGCTTATAAACATTTCTCCACAAAATCAAATTACCATCGACGCTAAAATGTTGGCAGCACCTTGTACTAATCTTGTTAATTCAGTGGTAGCTCAAACCATGACCGTGCCTCAATCGCCTTGGGTAAAACCTGTTGTCAAATCATCGATGATTACGCAAAAGGCAATAAGGCCAAGAGGAAAACCTAGATCGTTAGCGGCGAAAAGAGGTCGATTAACGGCTGGAAATACAATTATTATGCCTCCATCCAGTAGTACTACGCCTGTTATAGTTCAACATCTACCGTCTTCGAATATGGTGCCGACATTTGTTGACGCTTTCCAACAACAATCTGGTCAAAATTTACAGTACGTTACTACGATTACACCTCAAATAAGTTCAACGATAGCGCCACAAACTCAATTGGTTCAGATTCAACCCGAAAACAATTTTTTGAGCTTAGTGCCTGGTGTCCAGCCGACTATGATTATCCAGCAACCACGCGTTGTGACCGACCAATTGATTGTGGACGGAAATGGTTCGATGATGTGGGCTACGCAACCTGTTTACTATGGATTTGAGACCATCGTTCAAAACACTGTAATGCAATCTCAGCAGTTTTTACCTACCACAATGAGTGGAGTGCTGACGACAAACAGTAGCTATTCCGCGACAACTCAGGTGTTTCAAACAAGTAAATTGGAGCCGGTATTAGATGTTTCGCAAGGCGGTTTTGTCCTTGTCAATTCTGGGCAGATCGTTAATTCGCCAGCGATACAAGTACCTCCTCAAATTCCCCAAAGCGTCCACGCGCAAAATTTAAATAACATGCACGTACCGGTGGTTAGCCGACAAAATAGAGCGCATATGCGGAATCAAGCGGAATCTGCTAATAGTGTAACAGCAATTAGTGATATACCAACTCAAACCGTGCAAACGAAACCTGTTACTACCTTGCCGACGTCTACAAATAACTTGCACAGTATCACTTTACCGTTAGCGCCTTTTGTTCCTGAACAAGGTATTCCGACAAATATAGTTACTCCAACTCCTAAACCACCGACGTCAGCTCAATCTAGACCAATGAGCCGGGTTTTACCTATGCAAACCAACTTACCGCGAGAGCAGAAGAAAGTTGAGGAGAAAACTGTAAACGAGAAGCCTATAGAATGTGCAAAGGAGACAGCTATAATCACTTCGTTTATTAAACCGAAAGTAACAATACTCGAAAATGAAATTATCAAAGAAGCAAATGAAATTATACGCGAGAAGGTTGTAACGGCAAAACCAGAGAGTCAGATCAAATTGAATTTACCAAAGACTGCGGAGAAAGTAAACCACAATCACATAAGCAACAACAGCTTCTCACCAAAATCCACTTTGCCAATTCAAGTTGCATCCCTCAAGCCGATTGTTACCGAGATCAAAGCTAACATTCCAGTAGATTCTGTTCCAGAAGACAAACCCGAAACACCGCTTACCCCACCAGTTACCGAAGAAGCGATACCGTTTTCAATTCCCGAGGTATCAAAACCACCATCTTCCCCATGCGAACAAAAATTATCTCAAGAGAAAACTCCCAATGTGAACAACTCTAATAACTTCTCCAAAAACGGAACTTCCATTTTATATACAGTAGAAACCAGAGATGGTTTTCGCTATTCTTCAACATCGATCTATGAACTTTGGTCGAAGGTTTTTGAAACGGTGCAAGATGCAAGAGCGGCGCATAACATGCCACCTCTACCAGCGAACGCTTTAGATAAAATAAATAATTTACAATTACTAGGCTTGAAAACGAACGGTTTACGGTATCTACTTGAACAACTACCTGGTGCTAGCAAATGCGCCAAGTACAAGCCAAGTTTCCACACGAGAAAAACACTGGATGATTCCGACGACGATATTGATGTAACGAGTGCTTCAGGATCAATAAGAACCGTCTCTTATGTCAGAAAAAAGGAACCTTATGATATGTTTGGATGGTTAGCTTCGAAGCACAGGAAACCTGAAAATTGTGTTATAGACTCGGATCTTTTACCAAGGTTTGTTTCAAATTCACATCTAAAATACCAATAAAAAGTAATTGATTGACTTTCTGTTCTTTAGACGAGGTTCTATAACAAATCTACCGATGGCAATGCGTTTTCGACAACTCAAATTAACTTCTAAGGTATCCGTCGGGGTTTATCGCTCAAATATACATAGGAGAGGGCTCTTTTCACTTAGAGACATTGAATCTGGAGAGATGGTAATTGAATACGCTGGGGAGGTAATTAATTAGCAGTTTATTTTATTCCATTCCTAATACTTGTTTTAATTTTAAGGTCATACGTTCCATTCTTACTGATAAAAGGGAGAAATATTACAATTCGAAAGGTATCGGCTGCTACATGTTTAGAATCGATGACAACTTGGTGGTTGATGCAACAATGAAAGGGAATGCAGCTAGGTTTATAAATCACTCTTGTGACGTAAGATATTTAATGACAAATATTAAGTCAGTGAAATAATAACCTCATTCCTTTTTTCTAGCCGAATTGCTACTCAAAGGTGGTGGAAATACACGGCCACAAGCATATTATTATATTTGCTTTGAGGAGGATACTGTGCGGCGAAGAACTAACTTATGATTACAAATTTCCGTTTGAAGAAGATAAGATACCGTGTACTTGTGGTGCCCGTCGTTGTCGTAAATTCCTTAACTGACATCTGCTGATCGTGTTAGAATTTTTAATGCTGCTTTATTTTTCTTAACGTATTTTAATTTTTTTGGATTTTTCATCTGCGTAATCATGGTAACCATTGGCGTCGCTAATACGAAATTCGAGACGATTCGTTTTAAAAGAGTTATTGAAAAGATAATTTTTCGTAGGTATGGTATACAAACTATAATTTTATAAAATACTCAGGAAATTTACAATGTGGGGCCACAAATAATCATAAAAATTGGGTTTTAATTAAGTCAGAGTTACAATACGCATAATTTCAACGCCCATGTTAGTGCTGTTATTATTAACTTTTATCAGGAATAGAAAAGTTTCTCGTTTGTTGAATACTTTTTATGTCAAATTAAAATGAATATAAAACTTTTATATAGCAATTTTGCACAAACCGTGTGCTGTAACGTCAGTACAAATGTATCGAATACTTTATCTGTGCTGTGCAGGCGAATTAGAACAAACTTGTTCTTTTTGACAAGGAAATGTTTAAAACTTCTGTGTATTTCATAAAATATCTGTTTTTGAATTATGCTTACGACATATACAGCTTTATTGAAGCTTTAGGAAACTGTGCAAAATATTTACTATAGATGAATTTTTTTCTATTTTCAATTTTAAAGTATTTTGACCCAGTGTTTAGGAAAATATTACTATTTATACATAGATAATTACGCTTCTCTTCAAAGCGACGCCTATGGTTTTTGCAATTATATTGTTTACCATCATGTTTTTATCAACTTTATTTAGAATTTATACTTGTATAGCGTATATATATATATTCTATATAATTTTTTTTTGCAGTGACTCGAATGTGTGAACTGTAGCACCTGTACTAACCCTATTTCAAATACTATTTGATATATTGAATCAGTAGCGGATAGATTTTTGTAAAAAAAAAAAAGAAGAAAATTGTCAGTATTTGCATTTTAAAAATATTTTGGCTGTGAAAAATATGCATTTTGTGCCATTAGGTAGCGCAGGTACTACAAGAGCATTAAAAATAAAACTTCTTATGTATATGTATAATATTTCTTGTGATAATTTCTAAAGTTACTACTAAAAAAAATCATTGAATTTGTACCTAATTGTAGTTCATTTTTAAATGCGAGACTTGAAGTTTAAAATATCGTGAACAATATTAGATAACATTTGTACATTATGTATTATAAATATAAATATAGTAAAAAGAAAGAATGAAAGAAAAAAGAAGAGATAAATATATATTATATATTATGTATATGTAAAAATAAATTTTTTTTAAAAGCGCCTTGCGCTAATATTGTATGTGTACAATTCTACCCGAATTGTACGAAATTGTGATGATAGCTTTACTTAATTTCAAATTGACAATATTCACATATCAATATATATTATATTGAGTAGAGGTCTTGGTCCTTCTACAGAGTGATAAAAAGCCTTGGGATGTGTACATATAAGAGAGTACAGTTTACAGTGTCTTATAGGTTTAGTGAAAATGGAACAGATTATAGGCTTTTCACTTATTTCACACGAAAAGAACACATTTTTTGGTGCTTATTTATGCCTAATTGTAACATTTATGCTGCAACTTGTACTTTCACAATAAATAAAACACTTTTTTCTTAAAATACTGACTTTATTGTGTACTAATTTGATTGAAATATAATTTTTATACGGAATATGCTTTAATTTATTTCGCATTCCTTATCCCAATCTCCAGGATAATATTTCTTCATTGCCGTCAAGAAAATATCTAAATTACATTCGTTATTACAATAGGAAGGCATCTTTAATTCCGATGGTACGTATGGATTAGCCTTATACAAGATCTAAAATTTATACTGTGGGCTTGAACAAGAAACTATGTCATAAATATGAGTACCTTAATTCTACCACTTCCCGCTTCTTCATGATGCTCTATAAAAATTGACGCCCCAAACTCTGGTTTTAAAAGCCCATCGAAACCCAAAACTCTCATTAAACTAACAACAGTGAGATCATGTCCAGAATATAGAAACAATTTTCTATCCGGTTTTAATGTCCCATCTCGTTTGCGCTTTATATTATCGATAATTTCTTCTACTAGAGCACCTATAAGTAATTCTTTCAAATTTGCATACAGTAAAATTAGTGAAATACAAGTGTCAAAAGTTGAAGGCTTGGCTTTTACTAATAAAGTTAGCTGTGACGATTAAAGCAAAGTAATAACTCTGCGTGGCGTAGGCGTGCGCTTTCTTCAATAAGTACAATACAAAAAAAAAGTAATAAATCGAATTATAATAACAGAACTAATCAAGAATTATAATATTTGAAAAGTTGCGAAACACCGACACCCTCTTAAACAACGTCATCATGTAGGTGTAGGTTGGCATCGGAATGACCGTACATTAAAAGTAGAAGCACCATTATCAGTATTATCACCCACTAGATAAGAATCGTAAAAAGTTGATAGTATTTAATATGTTTCCACAGTTATCTCGTTAAACGTTGTTCGCCGTGGTGAAAAAATGTGTCTATATTTTGAAAAAGATCGTTCGACATTTACGGATGTAATACATACACGATTAAAACACTCTTTGAATTCCGTTAGTGGATTAGTCGATGCGCCATCACAAATTTGTTTTAATGTGATAAAATCGAAATCTTTCTTTAACACACTCTCGAACTTTTCTAAAACACCATTTGCAGTGAATCCATTAACGACAACGCTCTATTTTGTAATTGTTCTATTGCGTCATGTAATCCTTCATAGTCGTTACAATTATGTTCCAACGGAAGTATTAATGCATCTACCTCGGGTGAACATTGTCGAATAGTTTTACCACAAGAAGTAAAGCATGCACTTTACACGTAACATGTAAACACTTGCAACCGTATTCAAACGCATTGTCGCGATACCATCGCTCATAAACAACGCTTGACGTGGGGAGACTTTAAAGTTTCCTAACGTACTATCACCCTCACAATTGCTGCACTAATACACTTTTCGTCTTTTGCTAGCTAGTAACAGTGGAAATGTCGGTTTATGAGGGTCCAGTACACGTACTATAACATTTAGAATAGAATTTCTTTTACAGTCTGTTGTCTTGTCAACACATAACCAAAGCAACTGATTTTTTAATGTAGATTTGATTTTCTTTTCTACGTTTACGCGTACAATAAAACATGCTTATGAGCTGTTTTCGTAGTTAGCAACTTCAACTCGGGGTTGCACTTATACCAAAAGTTCTGAAATGGTTTTTTTCAAGTAAGCGAAGTGATAAATTACAGGTTATCATCATGACAAGTAAATCGAAAATAGAGACACTTCTCGTTGACGCGCCCTTTTCCCTATTTCTGTGTTCTTCGGTATTTACATCTTTATTACAATCCGCCTCCGTTCCAGCATATCAAAAGTTTCTCGCACATTTTACAAATTATTTTAGCACCATCGTAGAACAAATCTGGAAAGTCACAGATAAACTTATTTACTATGCCAGCAAAGGGTCGTTTTTTAGCCTTGTCCATATTACACATTTTAAATTAATTATATATTTATAACGAATAACCCCTATCAAAAAACACAACGCACGCTCTCGTTTCCTGAACTGAACGAAAAATAAACAAGCGGGCGCTGACAAAGCGAGAATCGATTTTTGCACACAGCCCGCTACTCCGGTGAAACGCAGAGTGATAGTACTTCAAAGAGACTTCTACGTTAGACTCTGGCTGTAAAACTCTGCATTTGACTAGAATTATGCTACTAATACAAATATATTAGAGTATTATTAAAGCGACACTTAGAATATGTACTTTTTGCTTAACAAGTACTACACATACCTCCATGCATTCTTTTCATAAAATCAGTTTTTGTAAACATCGCTAGACTTAACGCAGCTAAATCTTTCATTTTATTCGGAAATACCCCTTTAGTCCATTCGGGTAAAGTTAAATTATTTAAATATTCAATCTCTAATGTATTGAAAAGGAACTCAACTGCAAGAATCCCTTGAATAGTATCCCCCGTATATTTACTTAGATAATCGTACAATTCCTTATTGTTTTCATCTATTTGTTTTAGATAAATCTTTCTAGCTTCTTGTAAAGCTAACAAATATTTAGGGCAGGTCCGTTTCAAAGCAATTTTCTATAAATATTAAAATGTAGTTGAAATTATATAAGGAAATATGGCTATATATCAACTCACATCATCGGCAGACCTCGCAATACTATGAATAGGAATTGGCTGCCAAAGCAAATCCTTATTCCAAATTTGATCACCTACAGGTGGATATAAACCAGCTAACAACAATTGTGCACTCATGTGACATCGATCTGCATAACTACTAAATACGTATACATCGTTCGCTAAATAATAATGAGGAATAAACCAACTATACTCAGCTCTGATCGTCTTACCAAGATCATACATCTCATTTTTACCTTTCTAAAAGATATATAAAGCTAGAAATATAGTCATTTAACTTAAGGCGATTCAATACATTATTTAACTGGTCAAAACCTCCAGGCCAATTGTAATTCTTATACGGATCATTTGTGTATGAATTTGTAGGGCTCCTCTCACCATGTCGGAAAAGCTTAAAGGATAATAGTTACACAAAAATATTTTTTTCTTATTTCTACTTACGATATGAAGCGATTTTAATGTGTGATCACTGCAGGTAAAATCAATTACCAAGAATATATTAAATAATACACTGAGATACATTATTGAATGTTTCAAACTGAATTTAAAAATATTAGTATCGTATAAACTTTATTTTGGTTTATATTATCAGGAAACAAACATTGTTTGGGTCAAATTTCGTCTTCTTGTTTATTAAGCAATCTACCTTATCTCTTCATTCCAACTCATAGAATTTATCGCAATAATGACGATTTATTTAAACAGAAGTAATGTAATAACAAAAACATTATAGTTTATAAACATAACTAAAAAAAATATGTGAATTTGATAGTTGGCAATTTAAAAAATTGCTTACAAAAAGTATGAAGCGCCATCTTCCCAATTTTGTTTAAATGAACGCCTCTTCCGCACTATTTAAATTAAATAAAAAAAGTAATATCATTACTGTTATTCTGATATGTACGAAATTGTTAAAAATGAAGTAAAGCTAATTTAATAATTAACGTTTATGAAAAACAATTATATTAAATATAACATTCACATACATCAACAACTCGAAGAACTAACACATGTTTAACTAGATAAGTATTTCTTCCCATACGATTGCACTTTCTTCTCGAATGCAACAGACTTTATTGGTGTGTTTTCTTCATAAAACGGATTCATTGAATACTTAATGTATGCTTCGTACATTTCATTAAAGAAATTCTTTATGCCATCCTCATTCCTATTGTCATGAACTATCACAAAACGAATTAAACTTGCTGTTACAAATGCAGAAACAAACCATTGGTTGAACTTGTCAACCGATTTCAAATACATGTTGTGGGTCTTCCATTTATGTTCATCGATCAAATCTAAAGCGGAATGTGCTATGAATTGGTTTAGGTGTCCATGGTCTTCTTTCTGGAATACCATTTTTTTTTTTATAAAGAAAAACCAATTAGTAAACACCATTATATATACCTTTGGTTCTTTTGTATTGGTAAATTCCATTTCAAATATTGGATTATCATTGTGTCCCACGATTACAAAATAATAACTGCTTGACATTTTTTGCGGTTTCTTAGACATTTGGAATAAATTTCATTCCATATTTGGAAATAAACCTATTTAATTAGAGACAAATTAGACAATATGATATGCTTATTGGGTTGCCTACCCGTAACGCATAAGAAGCGCAGAAAAAGAACTATAATTTAAAAATAAAATTGCTCTATTTGTTAAATTATAATTAAATCTCTACTTGAAATTAACGTGAATAAATTTCCAGGAAATGTTGAATTATTCTCTCAATTACACATCATCTTTTCCCGAAAATAATTTATTTGTAATTGCATGAGTAATAAAACATATTTTCCAATGTCCTTCGTATTTCCCTGTATTACGACATATATAGGAAAAATACATTTCGAAATGTTCTGAGTATTTTGTTGAATAAAATGTGAAAATTGCATTTCAGTGAAGAATTAATAGTTTTTGTATTATATTTTTTACTCTATGTTCATCGATAAATAGTAATAACACCGCAAGTTGTTCCATTTTTGCTGTGTTTAGATTGAAAGGTGTTTTGTGGTGATTTATTTTAAATGTATTATTAAGACATTTTGTGGTTTGTAAAAGATTGTGTATAAGTTGAATTTTTTGAAAATTCGTTTAGTTGACGATTTTCCCGCTAGATGGCTATATAATTACCCTTTGTATTTTCTTATTTATAGCCTTAATTTCTTCTTGTATATTGTACAAATGCTTTATTCGGGGTATTTTAAAAATAAAACAAGGAATACGTCTCACGCATTGCTAGTTTAAAATGGAATTTATTGACGGAAACGTAAGCGATGTTTGTTCGATTTTGATGGTAAAATAAATAGCGATGTTAATTAATTGAAATATATTATAAATAATTACGGCAAGTGGAAGGCAGTTGCGTTCTTAGGCTATAAGTAAATGTAAAGGCCTACGTGTAGAAATAAATATTGATAATAAAAAAGAAATAGTACAACCGTCTACCGTTATCTATTAGAGTCAATACTGATCGGTAATCGGTACGAAAAGAACCAACATTAGTGTAACTGCATTTCGAGATGCTAGTAGCAGATGCGTGCGCACGTGAACGCTTGCTATGGCGTGTTTTCGTTGCGTGAATTCGATATAATTTTTCTTGACAAAAAAATGCATAGTCGGTACCTGCTATAAAGTAACAAATGTTTACGTACGATACTACGGAATATTTTGTTAGTTGACGGTCCAAGTTTATTATGGAATTGAAACTACATTCACCTGCAGGGGCAGAACCAGTCTTATACACTTGGCCGTTAACCTCTGGTCGAGGAAATGTAAGTTGCTAAATAATTTAGACTTTGTTCTCTAGTTCGCCTTTTAGTCATATAGATATGTGTCACAATCGATCAACAAACATAACAATTCACAATTGTATATTAGAAATAATCTAATATTCAACTTAAACCACATATCTCCATACAAATACATATGATTTTATATCTTTATATGTGTAAATTATATATATAGATTAATTTCCATGTATGCACACACACGTAAATACAGGCAAAATTAATATATAGCACGCTTTTTTACTATGGATTGCTCAGTATGACTTCATGTTTATGCACAGATACACATCTCCTGATTAGACTTGGATTACATTTTCATCATCTTACCTTTAATTCTCAAAATATTTTCAGAGCCAATATAATTATGTAACCTATAAATTTCATATCAATTGTCTTTTTTGGAACAGCCGCAGTATATCAACAAGATCTTTATTACCCCAAAATGCATTGGCCCTGTAGATGTAAATAATTGTGCAAACTAGAAATTTTAAGAATCCACGTATCATAATACACAAATTCAAATAAATCTAATAGAAATATATGTCAACACTAGAATTTTATGTTAATAAAAACAATTGTAATCGTTTTTTCTTTTTGTTTTGAATGCCATTGACCTAATCTAGAATTTTTGATCTTTGTGTATAAGGATCATATTGGATTCCTAAAAATAATACACTGGTCTTATTTGTTTCATTCATCTAATGAAAAGTTTCCTTAAATAATATAGCAAAGGATATTGAATGATACCAGGGACCTATTTTTAAAGGTACATTAAGCATTTTATTCTTAATATATAATTAATTCATCTCCAAAGCATCAAATGTTAAACACATAATTTATTATGCTTTCTTACAATTCAATTGCAAAGAACTAAGCCAAGGTTATTAAATAACGCATTATGTATTTAGTGCTACTAGAAGGCAGGTGTTCGTATAAAGAAATTGTTTCATTTTTGCTTTGTAAGGTATAAAATATCGTTCACATTGCATTTCAAGTGTTACACTTATAATAAAAATTTTATACATCGATTGATGTAATTCAGGACCGACACGATGGAGCACTCGAAATTGTTGAAACAATTCGTTGGGTTTGTGAAGATTTACCGGAGCTTAAACTACCTTTGGAAAACAATATATTATGCGACTATGATACAAGGAGTTATGAAAGCATGAAATCATTATGTGATAGATTCAATAGAGCAATCGACAGTGTCGTTGCTTTAGTAAGTTAATCATTTTTGCAGATTTTCTGAGAATTGACTCTATTATGTTGCTATATAGGAGAAAGGAACATCATTACCTGCTCAAAGATTAAATAAATACCCATCTAGAGGCTTGCTGAGGCATATCC
Source organism: Dynastes maya (assembly GCA_029619315.2). Lineage (NCBI taxonomy): Eukaryota > Metazoa > Arthropoda > Insecta > Coleoptera > Scarabaeidae > Dynastes > Dynastes maya. The sequence continues at coordinate 5,165,717 of JAROYE020000012.1, forward strand.
TTCAACAGACTTATAATCAAGCCGTTACAGATCCTGACAAATTGAATCAGTACGAACCGTTTTCTCCCGAGGTACTTTAAAATATCTCTTTTCTAGGGGATTTAGGAATATCAAATATTGAATTTATATTTCAGGTATATGGAGAAACGTCATATGATTTGGTTTGCCAAATGATAGATCAAATTGAGATAACGCAGGATGATATATTTATTGATTTGGGGTCTGGAGTTGGTCAGGTTGTTCTACAGATGGCTGCTGCAACAGGGTGCAAAATTTGCTATGGTATCGAAAGAGCTGAAGTACCTAGTCGATATGCCGAGGTAAAACTATTTATCTCTTAAAAATATTTCCGTTACTGCATATATCTCCATTTTCCAGTCAATGAATAAGAACTTTAGAGCTTGGATGCAATGGTATGGTAAAAGATTTGGCGAATATAAATTGATAAAAGGCGACTTCTTAAACGAAGAGCATAGGGAGAAAATTACTTCTGCAACTATAGTTTTTGTCAACAATTTCGCATTTGGCCCTAATGTCGATCATCAATTAAAGGAACGATTTGCTGATCTAAAAGATGGTGCTCGAATAGTTTCCTCGAAAAGCTTTTGCCCGTTAAATTTTCGTATCACCGACAGAAATTTAAGTGATATTGGTACCATCATGCATGTCTCTGAAATGTCTCCATTGAGAGGTTCTGTATCGTGGACTGGGAAGCCTGTATCATACTACTTGCATATTATTGACCGTACAAAATTGGAAAGATATTTTCAAAGACTGCGAAATCCTAAAGTAAAGGTTCATAAACTTCATCCACAAAAGGTGTTATTTTTTTAAGCAAAACTATACTTTTAGGGTGGCAACAATGATGACGAAAATAATGGAGTTACAAGAGGCTGCAGGGATAGAGCTCGACGGGATATCTCCAAACAAATGCCTGAATCTTCCTCAGATTCTGATTCTTACGATCAAGATAAATATGGTCCAACAACTCGTAGGGCTTGGTCAGATTGGTGTTCCAATAAAGGAAAGAGCAGTCAATCTGAAGAGGAAAACATGGTTAGTTGGAAATTATCAAAATATAAATACATAAAATGTCCCAGAAATTCACGTCTTTTTTCTAAGGGATGGTAATACTCGTTAAGCAAAAGCCCATTTTGAATAGTTTTTACATAAATTTAATAATAACAGGAATGCAGTGTGTTGATTTCATTAAAACTTGTAAGCAAATAAAATAACGCATGGCGCTTGCAGAATGGCATTATAGAGCAAGAGCTCGGTGGTCTAGTGGTAAGAGGACCCGCGCTTGACTAGGCACTATGTGTTCGAGTCCCGCTAGGATCAAATTTTCTTAGCAACTCGCACACACAATTTACACACTCAAGGCTTCTGAAGTTATGACAAGCTTTAAAAAGCTTATACACCGCGTTGGTCCGTCACTACATTAAAAAAAAATTATTCTGCAAGCGCTAAAGATACAGTGTTACGCCAATTAAATATCTTTTTCTCCATTGGAACTGCTATTTCAATAAGGTGCTGCGCATTATTTATAGCATTTTCACCAGTATTTCATATTTCAGTGCACCAAATAAACACAAAAATCGGGATTTATAGAATAAATTAATTTAAGAATTAACTAAATAAAGCTCATTTTGTTTGGCGAATAGTGTCATCCAGAATAGACTATATTGCGTTGATGAACACTATATGGGTTCCGTCAAAAAAATCACCGACTATTCTCTAAAAGTGGGACTATATTCTTTTTTCAGAATTAAATGATGTCAAAATCTTTCGTTTATGTACCTTATTAACATAGTAATGTAATTTAATAGGTTTAACCAGACACGCCTGTGTGCGCTTTATGAACGGATCAAAATGAAAATTTCCTGAAATGACACTGCACCGCTGTTTGGATTACGATAAACATTGTGACTAAAGAAGCATTTCTTCAAAATGGGATGAACTGAAGAGCTGCTAAGCAGGAGCTCAAGTTAATCAGAAAAACGCTTCCTCTGCAAGTGTGTTGCGGAGCTGTTTCGCCTTATTATTAAAGCGATTCTTCTGGGCAACGTCCTGTTTGACTAGATGCCCATAAGTATAACAGATTGTCAGTGATTTTTAAACGGAACCCTTTACATCCAATTGCACGTTAAATAGGAACACATGCAAATTTTATGTTTGTTGTTTTTATGTTAGCTTAAACGCCAACCTAAGAAGCTCAGACGAAAAATCCAAAGAGGCGGTAAAGCTCAAAATAATCCATCTACAAAAACAATTGGTAAAACGAAGCGTGGCAGAGTTAGAAAAGCTAAACCCAAGAAACCCCTTAAGATTAATGGTTTGGATCTCCTGCATAGTCAAACTTTGTTAAGTACATCACCTCAAGGTAAGAAACGTAGACTTACGTTGAAATTCTTGTTAATGAAGATTTCTTGATAGCGAATGGGAAGAAATTACCACCTCCACCAGGATGTGTTGATCAACAACTAACTGCCCTTAGCACGGATACCGTTCATGACGAATTGGATATACCACCAGCACCAGGAAGCACGCCATATGCCCTCCAAATTATCTTAAACGTATATTGTGCTCAATACATGAATATGATTAACCAAATGAAAACACCGGAATACAAGGATTCTGTTGAAAATTTGATCACCGAAGAGAAGGTGAAAAAAAAAGCATTTCTTGATTTGTCCGTGTTTATTTATTTCTGATATAATTCCAGGAAAGAAACCAACGTCTTCAAAATAGAGCTGCCCAACTTGAAAAACAAATCAAAGTATTGATCGATGACAGTGTCGCATTATTAAAAGCCAGGATGAGTGAATTGGGTATAAACGCGACATCCCCTGTCGATTTACTGGCAAAAGCAAAAGAAATAGTGTGCAGACATAAAGATTTGCAAGCGAAAGCTAGCAAATTGCAAGTTCAAGTATTCGGACTTGAGCAAGAACAAAAGAATTTAGTAAATCAAAGACAGCAAGAAATTACTGAGAAATACGCAAAACAAGAAGCCGGGAAGGAGATGTCTCAATTAATTCCTGAAGAATGCATCTTAAGGGAAATATCCTCTACTTTATCTCATCGTAAAAAATTACACAGTCAAGTTTCTTTGTTGGAAGGTGAAGTGATGAATTTGGAAAAGACAAGCGAAGAGCGCAAGCAAGCGCAGTCTTTATCAGCTGCAAGGCAGCAGCAGTCTCTATCGAAGACCTCTAGAAAATCTAGAGATTATAGGACGAGGTCACAGGATTGGCCGGAAATTCCGGATATTGCTAAGATCGAGGAGCAGAATCCCGAGATCCTGGCGCAAAAAATATTGGAAAAGGGACGTATGATAGAGGCGGGGAAATTATCGGCAAATAAAACCCAACAAATAAATCAACCGCAACCACAACAACAACAGCAACAACCACAACCTCAACAGCAGCCTCCGGCTTTGCAACAACCACAACAACAGCAACGTCCGCAGGAACCACCAAGGATAACTAATTTTGAGGATAGGCTGAAGAGTATTATCACTTCAGTTTTAAACGAGGATCAGCATAATCGGAATAAAACTCAAATGTATAGCCCGCCGGGAACTTCCCAATATAATCCTACGACACAGGCTAGTACAAGCAGTACATATTCAAATTGCCAACAGTTTACTTATAATCAGTTTGTTGTAAAATCCGATCAGCCCCAGCCTCAGAATCAGAAACCAAAATGTAAATACACGCGTTGTGAGACTATAGTAAAGCCAATGAAAGATTTTAGGGGGTACTCTCAGCAACAAGAAGGATTGGGAAGTATGGTAGAATGTTATAGGGAAAATGAGTGTAATCGAATACCTCCACCAAGTGCCAGACAGATACTAACTGAAAAACCTGATTACACTCAAGTATCCCCTGCAAAATTAGCGCTCAGAAGACATTTGTCACAGGAAAAATTGGCTGCTCAACAACATCATGCTTATAATCACCCAGAGAGTATGGTCGCAACAAGAACGATAGGCGATTTGGTATCGGGGGAAATTGAAAGAACCCTAGAAATTTCGAACCAGTCAATTATAAATGCTGCCGTTGATATGAGTGATATTCAAGGAACTACAACGTTAACCTCTAGATCGGTGGTAAATGCGAATATTCCACCACGTCCAGAAAGGGTAAATGTAAAAGTACTGAACACCCCAGAAGTACCAGTGCCAAACGTCACAAAAGATAACGAGCCGATAATTCGTCAAGTATACAGTCCAATTTCTAGACCTTCCTCAACCGAAGGCCTTGAAGGATTAGCCTATGTACACAATCATCCGAAAAGTAACTCGCATGCTCATAATTTACATACGTACGTGGCAGCTCCTCAAGTCTCGCCTAGGACCACCATTTTGTATCCGACGCAAGTGCGCCCGGGTTCCATGAATCCTACTTACGGCCCAAACGATCAATACACGCCACTTCCTCGGGCCGACATTAAACCTTATCATGAATCATATTTTCACGACATAAAACCGCCCGTTTCGCTAGATTCCGAAAACAAATGCAATTTCGTACCTGAAGGATTGGCCGCTAGTTTGCAAGCTAGGGTTCTCAATGGTCCCCAGATTAAAGAGGAGGTCGATATGTACGAGCGTAGGGTTTATGTACAAAACGGAGTCTCCCTCTATCATTCAGAACAAAACGCAAGTCATATCAAGACGGAAAATATATCGAATGATTGCCAGTACAAACGAGAATCGCCTGTTATTCAAGGTCCTATACGTACAGCTATGAGAAGAAGCTCTGTTTATGTTTCTGACGGTCAACGCCATCCGAATGAGAGCAACCACTCGCCAGAGCCGCATTCTAACACTTCCACCCCTTTAGTTGACGAAATACAAGAATCGTGCAGACAGAGGAAAATGCACGAAGAAGGTAAACAACTTTCTTTTAATATGGTTCTTTTCTAATTTTTATTACATATATTTTTCTTTTTTAATGCGGTTTTTATTACTTTTGGTTATCACAATCTACACTAACATATACAAACTGATACTTTGTAATGTTTTTAATGCGCATGGTTTCTTTGATGTCACATATTAGGTTAGGTCATAGTTTTGTATCTGGACAACTACTATATTAGATATTACTTGATGTATTTTTTATAGGAGAAAGTACTTAATAGCATTCACTTTACGAATAAAGTATGTTGGCTACATATTTTTATCATATTCATCCACATATTCGAAATAATAATAAAATATTTATTATCCAACAGCAGCCAAACTGTTAATTACATACACTTTCGATTTTGTGTTATTAACAAAGATTAGCAAAAGTAACGGTCCTAACACAAAGCCCTGAGGTACACCATAATAAAATACAAAACATTGACTTTCCCTAATATGTGGCGTAATCAGAAATGTTGCGTAATAATAATCTCCATTTAAAAACAATCTGAAACGTGAATATTTTTAATTTGGAAACTTTATTAGTTATAAAAACTAGATTTTCACATAATTTACTATGTTATTTTGCCAACATTTTATTTTAGTGTTAAATCGCAAGGGTGGCCAATAAAAAAAGAACTTGTAGCTGCCAGTAGCTGTACATTATAACATTTGTTACTCATTTAAGAATTGCGGCTGCGTGATAGAGTTTATATCAATTGAGATAAGCAAAGACACGCTACGAATCCAAAACTTGCGCAGATGCGATAAAACCGCAATTAGACAACCAAATGTTGGGCATTCTTCTCTATTGAAACAAGCTCTACTTTAAAAAATCTTAGCATGGGGTGCTCTGTTACGTGAAAATTGTATTTGCTAAGGCAATATAGTGTAGTATTTTTTATATTTGAAATTTATTAAGTTGAATTTAATACTTGTTAAAGATATTTTAATATCTAATATATGACTTGAATGCGTTGTTGTAATTTTTTAATTATATAAAGAGAAAGAATAAGGGTAGGATTGACATTTTAAAAATGTTATGTTATGAAATGTGATGTATAGATTAAATTTTGTTTTTACTTAATAAAATATTGCACTGGTATTGTATTTGTTTTCTCTGACGGAATTCCAAATTAAATATGTTAGAAAAAATTGGGTTTTTACGGGAAATCTATTCATCTCATTTCATAATTTTTTTTATTAATATTGATTGGATTCTGAAAACACTTCGCTTTCTTTAAAAAAACCTGGCCACCGTCGCAGTAAAGTAGGTTCAATATTAAAAGATATTTCTAAAGTTAAAAAAAAAGATTTGGTTTTGTAATTAACAGAAAAAGACATACACTCTTATTAAAGCGTTTTTATGAGTTGATTCTATTAAGTGCGGTATTTTAGTTAGATATTGTAGCAATATTTTTTGTAGATACTTTTTCATTATTATTTCCTTTTTGTTTTGTATTTTCGTTGCAGAATTTTGTCTTAATTTTAATTTTTTATCATATATCTAACACTTCTGTATTTTCTTAAGGATAATATATTAACAACTGGGAATAATACCGATATATTCTCAATACATAGTTATAGTGTTATATCGAATTTTTGTTTGTATTTCCTACCAAAAGTGGATATTTTGATTGGTTCTTGAGTAAGAAAAACTTGTAATTTTGTCAATAATATTTGAGATTGTAATATTTTTGTTTAGTAATTCCAATTCTAACGATTTATAAACAGAAATAATTTTATTTTGATAACAATGTCTTATTTAATTTGTGAAACTGTGGCATTGTTAGAATTCGTAGGGTACTCTCTTGAGTATGAACGCACCTTTTGTTCTACACCGAGTGTCCCAGATTTTGTTGCATAGCCAATATGTTGGTTATTTGAATAGATAACCAAAACCAATAATAATAATAATAATAATTGAATAGATAGAAGGTAATTTTTTGGAATGTGCTTAAAGATGCATCTTATGATATTATTAATACAGGATGGTCCACAAATTGCCCAGTGATAAAAAAAATGTTTTTAAATTTCAAGCCATATTTTTTTATCAAATATTCTTACTCTGTTTGTTTTCTTTTTTTTAATTGGACAACAACAAACACTTCATTTGGCCAGTAACTATGCAAAACTTTTAAACATGAATACAACATTATTACAATAATTTTAATAAATCAAAACTCGAATTAAAAAAGAAAAACAAAATTATAAACATTGTTCAATCGTAAATTATACATCGTTAGAATTAAAATATCTCATATGATAAAACTAATTTTCCTGTTATGTTCCGCATACAGGAGTCTAAAAAAAATGTTCAGCTGAGGTGTATTTGTTGTTTCCCAAGAGTATAAATAGTTTGATAATACTCAACGTTTGAAAGAGAGGGAAATAAGTAAATGGCACATGGTTGTAAAGCGAAAAACAAGGAGAGTCAGAATAAATATGCTATTTAAAAAATATATTTTTCTTTTCATTGAGCTATTCTTGGGGGTGCATGTCCTCAGCCCCGCCACCCCCGGATTTTGAAATTTCCTATTAGCTATCATTTTGTGCCGCAAAAAGAAAATTTTGAGCTTTAATGTTCAAAATTCTAAACGTTATAACTCCCTTAATATTGAAGCACAAAATTTCAAAATGCCGAGGTGGCGGGGCTAGCATGTTCCCAGCCTCGCTAAAAAGAAACCGTTTTAGCTCCGTTAGTATTGGAGCACATTTTTTTACGGCACAAAATGAGTATAATATGATAGCGTATAGGAAATTTCAAAATCCGGGGGTGACGGGTATTAATAGTACAAGATGCACTTGGAAGCACATTTCCTACCCTAGAATTTTATCCCAAAAAATAATCTTCTATCCATTCAAATAACCATCATATTCGCTGTGCAACAAAATCTGGGACACCCGGTATGTATCCCTTGTTTATTTTGCTAGGCACAATAATAACAAAAGAGTTTTTTAATTGTGTGCACTGTATATACTAACAATGAACACATTTAATTATTAATAATTTCTTCGCTTAGGTTACAAGTTCGTAGTTGTACTCTACTTTCAAGATTATCTTTAACTAGACGGTTTGTAAAGCCATTAACATTCCTCATCTAAGAGCATCTATTAGTGCTACGTATTGAGAATATTTCTTTCAAATTAATATTAGAGGAGTATTAGGTATATGGTTTGCATGCATGGCTTACGTTTGCTTTTATTATTAACAGTATAATATTATTACATTGCAAATTACAGGTTTTGTGGTACTTTGTGTGAAGCAATAAACATATTTTCAACTTGTTTCTGTATTAATTCGTTTTCTTTTTTTGTCTTTGATTAGGAATAGCTATTATATTGGTAAGCTTATAAGCTTTTTATTTCTATCATCTGGAGTTGGTATATATTTTATTATTCTTGCAATTTGCAATGTTCAATTAAAGATAATGTTAGTCTCCTACTTCAATATGATTTTTTTGGTATCTAATTTGAATAGAATTGTAAAATTGAAATGCCATTATTACACGACTAAATTTTCAATCATAATTCTCAAACTATTGTTAAGGTTAAGGCAACGTCGCGTAAGAAAAATAGATGGACCTGTTAGTTTAAGATTAACTCATTTGTTTTTCTAGCGTCTTGCGTTGTTTAAATCTTATTAAGGGATCAATGGAAGTGGTAGAATTAACGAAAAGTTAATCGTGTTTTAATGCTAACTAGAGTTTTATATTTACTGTAGTTTGTTTGCATTGACATAGGAGGCAGCACAGTACTGGCATGCACAAACACTCGTGCACAAAAAAGCGCATGCATAATATCCGTACCATACTAGATTTTAGATGGCTGATTAAATACGTAAGGTGGTAAGTAGCTTTATGCTATTCTATAATTATTTCTTTGCTTAGTTTTTCTTTGTATTGTTTTTGTGTATCGGTGATGGTTTTCCTTTTACTATTTTTTTAATTTAGGTTTGATTAATTTTCATTTTTGTGCATGTCCCTCTTAAAACATTTACTTACAATCGAGTAAAATTATATTATATTTTTATATTATTTCAAATTCACTATAAAAAAAAAGAAAATGTACCGCCCTTCTCCACCCCAATTATTATTTACCACCGTTCGATTTTATATTAAGGTTTTTATTTGCACGAGAATAATATCTCTTCTTTTTCATGCCGATTAAGACGTGGAAGTAGAGGAAGAAGCTGAAGAATCGAGATGGCAAGACCGAATTAGTTCTGGTTTTGATAGATTGGTTGCTTTCGCTTCGACAGAGTTGGATAAGAGAAGACGATCAACCGAGGAAACGATAGTTGTAATACGTCCCCAGATTCAGGTGTAGGGCATGGAGATCCATCACCTACAACTCAATAAACACCAATTCGACTTTGTTGCCTTCAAATAAAAGTAATAAGTAAAAAGAGTCCTCCGATCTCAGATTATTATCGTGAACGCGGACCCCCTAAGGACTCCATTGCCTTCTTCCACCTCGAAAATAGTGGATGCCTTATAATCGAGAGCTGTCAATTTCTACCAGCGTTCATGAGTAGTTGGCAAAAGAAAAATTGAGAGGATAGATACCACGTTAAATGGCAGATGTCCTCGTTGCTGGTCAACGAGGACATCTGCATTATTACGCAGATAACACTGCTCCTCAAAAAAATTACATTTTTTCGGATATTGTTGGAAGAAGTGAAATCGTTTAACTTATACACATATATATACATGTATATATATAATGTATGTATATTTTTGATACATACAGTCTTATAGAAATATGTATACATTAATTAATTTAAAAAGAATGTGTTTTAGCGCCCTTATACTATTATATATTTCTTTCTTCTTTAATCGTTGACTGAAAATTTATTCAAAATAAAAAAAAAAAAACAACGTTCTTTTGTAACTCATGTTAGACTGTAATTTTGTGTTCACCAATTCGTATAATTTAGTAAAATCTTATTTATTATTTAAATTATAATTAAATTAAACAGATTTCTTGTTAAAGAGAATAACTTAAGCAACACTGCCTTCATGAAAAAAAATTACATCCCAATATTTAAACTAATTTTGTAGAATAAATTCAAAAAGAATACAAGAGATTGTATAATACCTGTATATGTAAGAAATAAATTTTATGTATATTTCAGTGTATTCAAGTTTTAAGTACAATTAATTGTAAATAGGCTAGATTATTTAATTTTTTTTTCGTATAGTAATTGTACCTTTTTTTTTTCTTTATGAAACCTGTATTGATGATAGTGTTCTTTTATACAAAATGTTCATCACTGCCATGAATTTATCATTGTAGGTTTCATCTGTAACCAAAATACAGATTTTTTAATAAATGCCACTGTCATTATTTTAAGGAAATTAAAGATGATAAACAATCTGTGGTATGTTAAAAAAATGTTATGTAGTTTTTACTGTCGATAGATTTTATGCCTTATATTTTTGTCATTTACTTCCTTTTTTTAAACATTATTAACTATTGTTAACAAATACTTCTTGGTGATATTAACGCTTTCTTATTATTTTTGTCAAAATGTGGTTTTTCACTTTGCGTATTTTAATCGATTGTTTGCTATTAATTTTTTTGGTTATATATCTTTTTTGTATGTTATTCATTTCGTTATTTCTAAAAATAAAAAGAAGACTGCAAATAAAAATAAAAAAAAAAACATGGAAGACCCAAATCTGGTCGTATTATACAAATGTACGTATAATGAATGCAGAAAAGTTTAGCTGAGAAATGCGGTCGCTCTCATTCGAAATTTGTGGGTCTTCAAGCGAAATATACTTCCACAAATTGTAGATTGTATTATCGGATGTTTATAAAATTACTGTAAATGGAAATGTTAGCAAAAAGTGTCTACGTTTTGAAAAAACGAGGAAAAATCCAAACAATCTCAGGTCATTGTGCATAAGTGCATTTGTATTTTTTCTTTCATACATCTGATAATATCGGTGAGAAAAATAACAACTGCCAATTCAAATACACTACATGTACATTTTTTTTAAATTTTATGCTGTATGAGAAATGTATTAATTTAAAAAGAAACTGTAATAAAGTAGCGAATTAATTCTTCATTTGTTTCTTTAAATAACCTAATGACCAGTGAACGGCAAAATCGTAAAGGGTATGACTCAGAGCCCTGCGATACAGAGACGCATATTTCAAAGGCTAAGTTTGTATAAACGTATTTAAACGAAATTGATATATTAATTATAAATTGAAACAGAAAATATGTAATAAATTTGTTTCAAGTGGAAAATGGGATAAAAGGAATTAGCCATTTACTAGAGACTTCTATATTTCCTTCAATAAAACGAGTTCTTTTTGAAGTTAGTACATTATTCAGTATTGAAAACGTTCTGTCAACTTCACAACTTATAAGCGGAGCAAAAGTAAAATGTGATATAAGAAAATTATATTTTACACATATACAGTGGTTCCTCGATTCACAATAGTACTTTGCTACGGAATTTTCGGTTTACTGAAGAAAATTTGGGTGAATTTTTGTTTCCAAAACCGAAAGGTGCTTCCGAATACGAAACGGCTTATAACTTTTACAGGTTCGGCCGAATTTCCGCGCGACTCGTGTAGATGCTAGAAAAAGATAATTGTATACAATATAATGCGATGGGTTGTGTGGTTAACTTCGCACTATTCCACCGCTTTGCATCTGACTTGAATTCATAGTTAATATTATTCTTACTTTATCCGAAAATCCTTTTATCTTTGTGTAAAATCTTTTTCAAAGAACAAAGCCGAATTGCAATTGTATATGAAAAAACCACTTCACCCACACTGTCTTCATACGCTAAAAAGAGCAGAGCCCTTGTTAAAAGTAGTGTATGTAAGTGAAGTTATTTCTTTTTAATTTAAATTATGAGTTTTCCTTGATTTCTCTACGTAATATTATTTCCTATATGTTCAATTGTATTTAAAATGCATAAAATTAATTTATATTTTTGGTTATCTCTATTTCGTATAAAAACATTTGATTCTAGTTACGAAATTTCGGGATTACGAATGTTTTTGGAACCAATAACATTAAACCAAGGTACCACTGAATTTCTCCTGTAGACAGTTGGTATATTGTATTTAAATCGGGGTTTCTGCAAAACAGCGCATCTACTTTTTGAAACAGTTTATTTCTAATATCACCGGGAACACTTTTTAATTTATTAATGGTATTGTTTAATGTATTGTATGCGTCTCTCAATTTCATAGTTCGTCTTTCGAAGTATTGTATAGTCGCTGTTAAGTGTTTAATATGGAAAATAAATATCTTAAAAACCCAATAACGAAATGAAGAATAGATATAATAAATATATGTAGAATAATTTGAGGAGAGCTCGATGTGAATACTACGACTACATACCATTTCACTGATTCTTCGATCTTGAATTAATCACCCCGTACATCACATGCTCTGCATACGGCCCTGCTGCGGCTGACGTCATCCCATACAATTTTGTCATTTTCTGCTAATGACGTAATACATCAGAACCATATCACCACCAATTCCGATTTTGCATTTAAAAAAAGATATTAGGAAAACAGAAGGGTAAGGTCGTAAAGGGATTGCAGAATTCCCACCATTACATTAGCGCGCAAGCGTAATAAAATAACCGATTACAACGCCATCTAGGATATGCTGAATATCGCCTCTTTTCTTTGTTGACCTCCTAATACCGAATCAAAATTCTCTGGCAAAACGCATGTATTCTATATTAAATCGCATTTGTAACATGCTCCCCTCCTTCGAAAACATAAAATTCATTCTACTTTTTTGAAAAGTGAATTCGAACTTACATTGAATTTCTGGAATAACTGGCGTTATCTTCTATCCTTGTTTGGAACTGTTGTACAGCGATAAAGAGAAACATTCGAAAATTGTCTTGGTTGAAGTATATTGCTATCCTTGTTTGAAATATAGATTTTTAAAGAAGATAATGCGCAAGCGCACACTAGACGTTTTAACCAATCAAAAACACGACGACTTCCTTGTACATTAAATTTTTATATTGTGTATTTCGTTTAATCCCTTGTTTGTTAATAAAAGGACTACATTATCTTAATTATTGTTTTTGAAACGAAAATTAGGTTCTGACAAAACGAGGGGATCATTAAAGAACATAATATTGTCGAAAAACAAAAAATGCAATTGAATTTTAAAATAAATATAATATCCGAAATGGTTTATAGGAATTTTTAGAAAAACTAATATACAAAGTATCTCATATCATTATGTTCAAATCTTGGGAGCGTAAAATAGACTTAATTCTAAGAACAGAAAACGCGAAAGTTGGCGATCGATTATTTATTTCAAAGTTATAGGCGTTTTAACGATAGTCATGGTAATGCTACTAAAATACTATTGATAATGTGCAAATGTCATTTGTGTCGACCTTTTTAAAAAGAGGAATTTATTTCATTTTTAGGAGCAAAAACTGCGTCACATTTTTTACCGAAAGTCTATTTTGAATGTTATTTAAAGTATTAATTCTCGTTTGTGGCTTTACGATTTCTGTTTTAAAATATTTAAATATATTATTATCTCTTGCAGGAAAATAACGGAAGAATATTCATTTTGATAACATGTACGCATGAGAGATTCTAATAAAGATATTGTTTTATACATTCTTATCGAATTAATTGCTGCATACGCCTATCTTAATTAGATTCCATCATGCGCACATGTTATTATCTACTTCGCATATACACGTTAACCCAGGTTTCACAGGTGTGCGAGATATATTGTACGTAGCGTGATCTGGCATTTATCCCCGCCGGCCAGCCTCGTCGCGCGCAACTGCCGTAATTCTGAGAGGCCTATCTGACGCACTCTTTATCTATCTATGCGCTCGCAAGGTTCTAACAAGTGATCGTGAATTTTGGATACACTATGTCAGTTTATACAACCGCAGAGAAGGTACAAATCATTACAAGGTATCTTGCCGGAAATTCCTACGAAAGCACGGCCGATCTATTTGCCGTAGAGTACGTGGATCGTCCTATTTCTTTGCATAAGACGATTGAAAGGATCGCCAAAGCGTTTAGGAAATTTGGTCGCGTAGTCGGGAATTGCCGTAAATGCCAACAAATCCCTCTAATGGCTCCCAAGTGGGAGGAGAGAGAAGTGAGGGCTTGTTCGTTGGTTGAAATGGGTGAAGCTTGCAATCGAAATCGGTGTTAGTAGAAGTACTATGAAACGCACTTTGAAACACAACAAACAAACTTCAATATTACCAGGAGATTTTTCTCCTTAATAAAGTAGTTCTGTATTAACACATTTTCTCAGAAGGCGTTGATTAAGCGGACATGCGTGTTTATAATAGGCGTGCGTACCGCTGTTCGCTTTATGATATACTGCGACTGGATGCGATCTGTCAGTGAGACTTGAGTGCGCTGTTGCCAACGTAGATACGATTTAAAATATTGAAATGCCATTACCTTCTACAGAACGCAATGAGGAGACTAAAACGGTGAAACGCGTGTGTGTATAGTGGATAGGCTTTTATAATTTCAATATTCATTTTATGTTTCAGGAAAATACAAAATACATCCTTTTAAAATTACTTTATTTGAAAAATTTTACTGATTATAAAATAGCATCATAAACTATATATATATGCATAGTAACATTAAAATACTCATAAATAAAGGGTACATTTTTAACTCGATAAAAAAAATAAAATTAACCGTTGCTATTGAATGTAAGTTTTGCAAGAGAACGGAAGTATAATAAAAAAACAAATATGTATAATTTATACACGACAGGTTAGGATGTAAAATTGGAGGAACGTATCACCAACTTCGATTGTAATGTTAAGTTCCTTGAAATCTTGCATTCAACAGTCTACCAAAACAAATGAGTACGACGTTGATATGTTGGAATGCTAGCAATGGCTCGTACTAGTACCCGAAGATGGCGTTACGGTGCCCGAACTTGTTGAATATTTCAGATCTCCATCACAGATGTATTTACCAGAAATGAACCGTCTTTTGACTAGAGATAGACGATAACCTGTACCAACTAGTTGAAAATCCAAGCCCGACAATGTTGTACCTTCGCAATTGAATTGGCTTGACAGTATAGATGGCGTTGTCGGCCCGTTATCTATTTCGAATCTGGCTAGCATGGAGTCGACACCGCTGTTTTCCGAATGTTGCGATAGCTCGGTGAATTTCCATTGAAGACGATTACTTTCCGATAACCTAAGTAAAGGATAGTAGTTGGTGAGATTTGTTTATTTCTTTAAATTAGAATCCATTACCATTGAGCTATCGGCTTAGAATGCATGTTCTTCACAACACCATCGATAGGCACGGTAACGATTACATTTAGTAGAGGTGATGGCGAGCTCATAGCATGAGAATTGTACTTGTAATCTACTTTTAAATCCGTATGTGACGATTCACATTTCCAATATGCAACTAGTTGAAGAGGGCAAGAGTTTGCGCCAGGCTTCGCTCTAATCTAACGTAAACAATAGCAATTAAATATTAGAGAATATATTTTCTACAATACTAGACTTACTTGATACTTTAATATATCTACATTAAAATACGAAGCAGTAGGATTTTGTTCTGATTGTTTCTTTAATAGGGCACTTAATGCAGTCATATTAAATTCAATTAACACACTTTCGCTACCAGTTTGTCCATTATCCTTGCCATCAGATTCACTTAGCAAAAACCTGCAATTAACAATTATACAGTGCGCTCCTAAAATGCACCTCAACCCCCCATGCTAACTTTTGAACGACAGAAGCTAAGGTTTTTAGAAAAATACGTCGATTTTTATTTATTGTGAATTAATTTTTGCCGTTGTATTTCCGGTGTCACCGGAAGTGACGTCAACTTTCTTATTTTAAATAGAACGCCCTGTATATTTTTACATTTCTGGAAAGGTAATCGAAAGGCGAATCCAAAAATACCACATATGTTATACTTTAACTTCAGAAATATGATTCTATGCAGCAATAAAGGTTTTGGTAATCTGTTTTTGTTGTTACGCAAAGTTAGCTAGGAAACAGCGCCAAATTGTTTCTTGTGATGCCAGACTGATCTAAAGAACTCGTTGCTAAGCAAAGTAATCATAACAATTGTCAAACTGTCAAATCTCAATTCCAAAAGCGTAAATCATTCTTGTTGTTTATTGTTATTATACGCTGCATTTGTCATATTTTTCTTTTTTGTTCTAAACAGAAATCGACCTATTTTTTCTAAAAACGCTAGCTTCTGTCGTTCAACAGTTAGCATGGGGGGGGGGGGGCACTTTAGGACCTCACTGAATGTACCGTATGACCCTATATGGACACACAACACGATAATGTTTCAAGTGTTATTGTCGCTAGCTGTTCTTATTATTTTAATAGAAAAATGACTTCAAGAGGGTTGTCCGATAAATAGCTACAAGCAATACTAGAAGATAGCGATTTTTATTAATTTCGAGTATGTAGCTTGTGATAGTGATGAGATTCTACCAAATTTGTCGTGGAACTTATTTTAACCCGAAATCAGTAGATATAGAATTGAAAAAGGGTGAAATTAAATTAGCACAAATACGAAAGTAATAGTGGTAAAGTGGAGAGACAAAAGAAATGTTCGCATTCTAACAACTAAAACAGTACCAGAGATGGTGGAAGTTAAAACAAGACGTAGCTTAGTACAGAAGCTATCCACTATCTTACAATATAATTCAGAGAAAGCGTTTATCGACGTTTCTGACCAAAAAGCGGCTTACAGCTCGCCAATTCGAAGAGCTATCGAATACAGCTATCGTGGATGCACATATTCTCCACAAAAGCATTATTTAAACTCTCCTTGATGTTCCAAAACCAACACCTCGGCAAGAATTGCTGCCAAATCATTACCTAGAAGAAAAGGAAAGTTGTGGGCAGTGCTCAACGTGTTATAAAAACTTTTCTCAAAATAATGGACGAGAATTTGATATGAAAAATGCGACAAAATTTCATACTTATTGCCCTCCTTGGCCAGAAAATGCTACTTTTATGTGCATGAAGTGTTTTTTTCCAACTTCATAAGTCATTACAAAACAGTTTCTGGTGTGCCAACATTGTGAACCAATATGATGCATAAGAACTGTTCCAGAAATAAGCTTCTTTTCTTTACTAACAGACCGTGTGCATCAAATTGGATCACCAGCTTTATTTTACGTAAAAACAACAAGGTGTTCCTAAAAGCTTGTAAATCAGAAATTAACTACAATTCGGAAGCGTCACAATTGCCTTCCCTCTCTGGGAGTTAATGTGTTAAAGTATATCTTAATATACAGGTCGCGCGTTGTAGGATGGCGAGTTCTGGCGCTGTCCGAAGGTACTGTCGGACATCGTTCGGGAAAATTCAAGTTTGAATGCAACATGCAGTGGTGTAGCTCGACTTATTTTTTTAATTATTTTAGCATAATAAGAAACGACTATAAAATAAAATCTTGTATTTCCACCGCGCATCTGAAGCGTTCGTCATCCTATAACGCACAAATTGTACACTAAATATCTTCTTCAAGTCTTACATAGATGTTAGTTGCTTATTTGGTACAATATTACTCAATCGATGTGTATTTCTAACACGAAAAGATAATTTTGCGGGATTAGGGTTATTTGCTAAAACAGTCACTATGCCAGCAGGAAAGGATAACATCATTTCACCAGACATCTTCACTTGACATCTGTAAATCATAAGATTCCTGTATATTTAATCGAAATAAATAAGTAAATACAATTTGTCTCACTTAGTTTCATCCGCGCCACGAAAATAGGAATGAACTATCTCATGAAAAGCAACCGCTAAGGGAATTGTGTCTGCCATGCCGATAGTTAGAGGTGATGGGCCTCTAGAGACGCCGACAGGCACGCAAGCTGTCCGAAATTCTAAGCTACCGACACTATCTGCTCTAGGTATAGTCGCTGGACTTATATGACCTCTTGATTGGCTTTCGGATCTTCGTGAAGATGGTCGAGGGATAGACATGTAACCGGAAGTTGGGGTGGGGGTTTGTCGAGGTTTCTGGGGAACGTTTGCAGGAAGAGGTTGTATTTCGCCAACTTCAGTAAATAAGTCCAAATCTGGAAAAAGAATGATAGCTAAGTGGTTGAATGATTGAAAAGTTTCTTCTCTTTTATATCACCTGCGTATCTTGAAGATCCAGAAAGTGTGGGAGAATTTAAAGTAGGCTGTGAAGGACTTTGCAACGGAGCGTATGGATGTGAACTAGTTGGCGTGGAAGCATTCGAAGCGGCTGGGCTTTGAAATAAATTTAAACCTAAAAGATCACTACTCGGTTTCGTCCCTAAATGTTGTGAAACTGATTGTGATCTTTTCATAGTATTGTCTTGACTATCAGCACTAGATCCTCTTCTTCCTAAACCTCCAGCAGCTGGCGGCAAGTATAAATTCTCAACGGTAGCGCGTAATTCATCTACGGAAGCAGATATAGGCGCCGATCCGTTATTTAATGGCTTAATTTCCACTCTAAAACGATTTCTTTCGCGCTCTTCATCGGACTCTGTATCTGATGAAGAGTCGAAGTTAGCTTTTGGCTCTTTGGTCGCCCAATGATGAGTAGGAGCTGGTTGAACGACGTAGCCATCTTCGTCTACTTCTCTGGAATCTGGCTCACCTTCAGGTAACACAACGACTTCTTTAACTTCCTCTTTTTCTTCTCTAGAAAGGAATTACGTTAGCATTTGCTTGATATGGCAACAATGAATTTAAGGAAAAAATCAGCCGCACTGTATGTTAATGCAATAAAGTTAATTTTACTTTAAACAGTTAAGATAGTGGTTAAATTATAATTAATGAGCATCTAAAGGTTAATACAATTGCACTAGCATCCCTGATTACTAAAGCTGGCCACGAGCGGTACCGCGCAGTAGCGTAGAGTCGACTAGGCCTCGCGTTCCACTAGAGTTATTCTGAACGAACGTTCTACATCTAGTGACGTAATATTTGCGTAAGTAAAATAATCTTTCAAATACCTTAACGATTCTGTTGACGCACGTTCACAAATGTGTCTTAATGTGCCAAAATCAGAATTTTTCTCAAAAACACTTTCAAATTTTTCTAGAACAGAAACATTTTTTGCGTTTTCAATCGCGCATAGCTGTGCATGAACATGTTGCACTATTTGTAGAGATTCTTCTAACGGCACCGCAGGATTTTGTAATTTTTCTATTGCATCTGCTAGCCAGAAGTAATTGTCGTGAATGATTTTTAAATCCATTTTAACCTGACTATCTTGAAATTTCGACTGGCTTTTCTGGATAGCGGCGGCTTCCTTTGTATCGAATTGTAGAACCACGTTCTTAATATTGTCAAAATATTTATGATAATAAAACGCGGCCTGCAACCATGTTCCCCAACGAGTTAGATTGATGAGGTTCCAATTTGCGTGCCATTACATTAAGAACAGAATGTTTCTTCCGATCTGTTGTTTCGTCGACACATAACCACAATTTTTGATCTTTCAACTCCGATTTTATTTTTTGTTCAATATGTTCGCGCGCAGATGGCACAATTCTTCGTAGCGATGTTCGACTAGGTAATTTGCACTCCGAATAGTTATTCCAAAAGCAGATAAATGGTTCCTTGTCTAGTAAATTAAACGGTATATTACATGCGATAAACGTAACGCATAAATTAAATATAAATTCTTCATTGCCTCGTGCGCAATTTCTTTTTGAGACATGCTTTTCACTATTTACGTGTCGTAGACAATGTTGTCTGGACCAACACACTAACGGGATTTTACAGATTACACATTTAATTTTAGCACCTTCATATATTAAGTCTGGAATTTCTGCAATAAATTTTCGAAGTTTGTCCGACCGCGGTCGTTTTGCTGACGAAATCATAATTTTTCTAGGACAGATAAACAATTGCGCAAATGACCGGCAGCGAAAATGTCCGTACTGCTCTGCAGACGAAGTAATACTACCGTTCCTCTCGGTCAGAACTGATTCTACGCCGATGCGCGGTACCGCTCGTGGCCAGCGTTACTGATTACTTTTAATGACGACATAATAATCAAACAAATTGGAATATCCTACAAGAACTTACATTTTATCTATCGATAATAATGTGCAGCTAATTTTTACACAGAAAATTGAAATAAAAGAAGAGAACTAAAGAGATATAAGATAATAAGTATAGAGAAATCTTACAAGTCAGATTTCTCTTCTTTGTTGCTTTGATTGTCTGAATTATCCTTTTTCTTTTTAGATTTCTTTTGTTTTGCTTTGTCTCGCCGACTTCTCAGGAACCCTGGAAAATATAAAGCGATCCACTAAGAAATATGTTGTAATAGAGTAAGAGTTGAAACACATACTAAAATAGATATAAAAGTGTATAAAAAGATTTATATAAAATACATTTGAAGTAGATAATAAATAACACTAAAGATAAAAAAGTACATCGATAACAATATTTAAAATTATAAATAAGAGAAATGAGAAAAAGTGTCTATAAGTGTGTAAAATTAAATATAAAACAATACGCGGAGATTTAATTGCTCAAAGTTAATGTTACACAATTCACTTTCTAAGACATAGCTTTATAAAAAGAAATAAAGTTCAAAACCTATTTTCTCCATGGTTACAAACACGTTTTTGTTTCATATTACATCAACTACAAAAATTTTAAAACCGTCTGTTTATCTTTCTTATAAATCTAGTACTTATTGGATTACGTTTATCAAAATGATTATTTTTTTAGGCAAGATCGCAGATACAACGGATGCTCAAATACTTATTTCTAATTTGAATTCTTAATTTTATTTGGAATTAAAAGAAATTTTGTAGCTTTATCTTAGGAAGTAAAAAAAAAATGTAGACATTAAATCACCCGCATATTGCGAACAGCTAAAAGAAGGGCAAAGGGCGAGCATAAAAAATGGAAAAGGCCCGCCAACACAGCCTAGTGGAAAGGTGGGAGTGCGGGGTGGTAGGAGTAATACAAGCTCTACAGCAACCAATGAGCGTGCCAGGAGCCACCACCACGAGCCGATGCCCGCAGCATGCACCGTACAATACAGAAATGAATTACACTTGGATCCTCGGTGAGAATTACGAACGATTTGCTGACCATCGGCTGAACTAGTCGGGCTAGACGGAGCACTGCAGGGCCCGGCTCGGCCTTCACGTGACCCTGCAAAAAAATCCCAAGCCCACGTTAAAAGCAAATACCTTCCTGCAGGACCAACACAACGTACCCTGGGAATTAGACATGAAGAGATTTAATAGGGAAGTTGTACGGCGGGATTGTTTGGTATGTGTTGGCATAGACTGTGACCCTGTTATATCAGATCCGTTACCTTCTCTCTTTATTGGCTTCGTCGTTTCGGTCTCTTGTACCGGTGATGTCAATGTTTCGTCAAAGTCAACTAAACCTGTAATTAAAACAATACGCATTCATATGCCTAAAGTTACAAAAGATTTAAAATCTAATTTATATATCGAAATGAATATTTCCAAAGTTTAAACCCTGTGAGATGCGCCCGCTGTTACTCTAACATTGTCATTCGATGCGTGCAGTTCATATGTAGGAATCTGGTAGTTTTGTGTACGCAAAGGAAGGCTATAAAGTTTAAGATAAGGATTTCCTCGAATTTCGACCGTAGATACAATTTGATCTTTTATGCGACATATATCTGGCGATTAGATGTTTAGGGAAATATTAGAAATCTATAATTGTTAATTAATATATTTGGATTCCGTCGGCAATTATGGAATCTATAATTTTTTCCTAGGAATTACTGAAAAAAAACCGTCCACGGCGAGAAATCGAACCCCGCATTTCCTGCTTGCCGGGTAGGCGTGATATCCACTACACCACGCGGACTGTGGAAGATTCGTTCACTCTTTAAGCCTAGAGCTTCAATTAAAAAGTTTAACATTCGTTTTATAGTTCAAAATCGATAGCATCGATAACATTAAATATAGCCCCCATAGCTACTTATTTTCTTGCTATGTACCGCATACGGAAGTTTAAAGAAATGTTCAGTTGAGGTGTGTTTGTTGTTTTGCAAAAGAGCATAAATAGTTGGATAATATTCAATGTTTGAAAGAAAAGCAAATAAATAAATGGCAAATGGTTGTAAAGGGAAAAATAAGGAGAGTCAAAATATCTGATAAAAAATAGCATGCTATTTTAAAGACATATTTTTTTTCCACCCTAAGATGCATTTGGAAGCACATTTCCTACCCTAGAATTTTATCCCAAGAAATATCTTCTATCTATTCAAATCATATTCGCTGTGCAACAAAATCCGGGACACCCGGTATATACATATAAAACATACCTGGTTTTTCGTGCCCAGTATATTTGCTCAAAACAAATTGTTCCAATAATTGATCCACAGTAAGATCTAAACATTGCTTCTTAAATTCCTGATGCACTTGTCCCATTTTCTCGTGGGCCCATAGCATGAGGTCCGCGTATGTGTTTAGGAATTCTTTCATCTGCACCAGATGGGCTTCCTCTAATTCTTGAAAGTGTCTACACGTTATCGACATCTTTCTCTCGAAATCGTCCTTAATTAAACCGTATTTTTCGACAAACGCTTTGTAGTCTTCCTGAGACTTTTTCAATTTTATTTCAGCTTTCTCAATTTCTTTCGGGGATGAGTTCTCTTTCTTCAATTTTTCTACTTCAATTCCTCTTTGTGTATATAAGTCTTTTGATTTTTGAACCATTAACGTTATAGACTGTATTGATTGTACCGCTTCTGATGTACCCGATTCATCTTCTTTAACCTAAATAACATTTCAAAGAGGGTGTTTTATGAGATATGTATTTTCTATTTTTAACATTTAAAAAGTGAATCTAGTTAGATAACAAATTAAATATTGTGCTTTAAATTTGGTTCAAGTGAATTGACATCTATTTCAAAGATGTTCCTTAATATAATTTAAATCAAACAGGTGAAATGGATATTAAAGATATTAGTTAATAGAAATAAATTGAAATTGACCTTGGAGTCAATTATTTTAAACAGCCAAGTTATCTAGAGGGTCATTTAATATACAATGCACTCAGAGGTGAATCAGTAATTTAATTTTCTTAACAAGAAGAAATTTTATATGGGAATAAAACATTTCTATGTCGTTGATATAGTTATTCTCAAAGTTGTATTGTTTGATGACATTAACTATCCAATAAAATACTTAAAATTAAGCATGAAATAGAATTAATGTTAATATATTTCGCTCGATTATAGACGTAGATGATAAAGACTAAGACTAAGTACACTACTACACATAGAAGTTTGCACTATTAAACAAAACTCATCAAACACTCTAAAGAAATAAAAAGGCTAATAAACTAGTTCTGGAAAAATATATCAGGACAAAGGTAGATTATATTATTAATAAAAAAATAGGTCTTCCAGGACAAATTAGATCCATATCGAATCGGATCGTTTCAAGTATAAATGTTATTTGACAGATAAAAGTGAGATATCTCTGCAAGTCGCAATCACAACGAACCAAATACAAAAAGATCGTTTGCAAACTACTGCAATTTAAGCAGCACAAATAATGGAAATATTCTACTGATCTTTTTCAACGTCTTGCAGAATTAAAGCCATTATACAAAAAAAGTAAGGCGGCCATACAAACTACCAATTTAATTATTTCCCTCTTTAACAGTAATAGATTTTAATTTTTTCTTCCGCTATAAAAGAGTAATCTAAAAAATCTTAAATTTTGTGAAGAATATTGTGTATTAACATTTTATTGAGCATTACTATGTTTGTGATTTTGACTGCAGCTTAATACCGTTAATAAATACTGCAAATTGAATTAAAAATTAATTAAGGTAAGATAAACCTTTTCAAATTAGAATTCTTAACGTTAAGTCAGTCTACTTTACGCCCCCAAAATTTGAATATAACGATACGTGATCCAAAATCATTCTACTTACTAATATTGTTTGCTTGTATAATAAAAAAGAAGCTAATACCGCTGTAATTGTATAATTATTTGTAAATAGTGCACTTAACGATATGCTAACTTTAATGAGCGATAGTGTAGAAGAATATAAACAACGGGAATGTAAATTGTAAACAAAATCTTTTATATTTAAGCTGAAAACAATTCTCAAGTCCAATTTTCTTGATCTGTAGTGTACATAGTAAATCTTATATGTCATCCTAAATAACGAATATTGATTCTTATGCCCTGTTTTCGATTACAAACAACAGAGTATTGTTTGATTATTTTAGTCTGCAATTCCTCTTACAAATGAGCATTTTGTTGTCGAACTAGAGAAACAGCGTTATGATTTATATTTACACAAGAGATAATGATTTTTAAACATTACTAGCACGCTATGCGAAATTAGCGATAAAGACATTTTTGAAACTATGGTTTAAAATTCATTTAATGACGATACATACTGCAGCAGTTAAAAAGACGCATGTGACGTCAATGAAACCAAATGAAAATTTGAATTTACATATTAATGATTTTATTATGTAATTCAAATAATTACTATAGAATTACTTTACTTTAGAAATCGATTTAATTTGAAAAATTTGTATCTCCGTAAAAGAATTTATCCAGTGTGAAATGTAAATTGATATTTCTTAAATCAGCTGAATGATAATGGATAACATGTAACAATAAATAAGCGAGATTTACCATGTCTCTTCGTGTATAACCGTTATATAAGGATACTATGAGAATATGGGGTTAATTTTTAATGATAAATTTTATTCTAAAAACATACGAAGGCAAGCTCACCGTTTTATGCTTCTTATGTAATTCCTCTGCATATTTGCTGACTTCTTTGACTAGATCTGTAATTTTCTGTACCATTTGCATATGCAGCGTAGAGAGTTTCTCGGCAGAAGACTTTAGTACCTGCCATAAGGGTGCGAATGTACCTTGACTACAACAACCACCTGCTTGTTTCGCTAGTTTGCTAAGTAGTTTTGAATTGTTCTCTTCTAAATTAGATACTTCTCGTATAAAATCCACCAATTCTTTACTTGCAACTAGTCCATATTTCATGTTATGGTAGAGTACGTCAAAACCATTGTTTTTTTCGCCCTACAAATTCGTAAAAGGAAAGATAAAGTATTGTGTTTAATATTAAATCTATGATTGTTTTGAAATAGACGACTAATCATTCATGAAAATAGAATTGGTAAACAGTAAACAATCTAGATCTCTAACGACAATAAATTAAATAATTTATCTATTAAAAAATTAATTTTGAATTATTTAATCGAATTCTGCAACATATAATGAACAAGTATATTGGTCTATTAAATTAAAAACAGTAATAGTAAACTTACCCAAAAATAATCGTTAAAGTCTACAGTCATGTTTACTATCGCTAGTCCATTCCTTAAAAAAGAAAGATTTAAACGTTGCCTTAATATCGCATCTATAGGGGTACATAAAACGAACTAGAGGAAAATAAACACACCTGAATAATAAACAAAATTCATTAAACTATTTGCATGTAACCAATGTGAAAATCTAAATGTCGTCAACTTCACAAGGGGGCGGAACTCAAGAAACATGCACGGTGTAGTTGCCCATTGCGACGATAGATACCGGTAAGTATGGAACGGTCGTCAAGGTAGATTTTTATGTTTTAGTCGAAGTTCACTCGTTTCTCTATAGGTGCCGCTTAATATCGACGTTTAAATTTAAAATATTTCATTTTAAATAGGTACGAAATGTAAGGATAAGGTATGGTTTAAATAAATATCTCGATAATTTTAAACTATTTATTTATTTTTAAGATATTAGAGTTCGATTATTCAATACATCTTTCCTTTACGTCATAGCTTAAAACCTTATGAGGAGAAACTTCTATAAAATACGTAGTAAATATATCAACTACTAATTCAAATTTAAAAATAAACAATATCCTTTTTGTTTTTTCTTTAATTTATAAGTCCATCACATATATAAAATAAAAACAGATTTTTCTTTCCTTTTTTTCAGAATAAAGTCAAGACACTAGGTGCCCATAGACTAGATCAATATTGAAATGCATTCGTTAGAAAAAATTTACATTTCGTCACAATATTTTATTCCCCATCACCATCTCTATGAATGTATGTACCTATATTTAAAAGGTTATTCTGACATGTATAATATACGAGTAGCTATTGTGAATATAAAATGTATATCGATAAGATTATCCTTTTATGTATAAGAAATACATAAAAGATATTAAAAATATATAGTCTATAGCATATTCATAATATTCTGAGCAATATTTAGTTAGATTAATACTTTGAATCTCTCCCGAAAACCAAACATATTCCAGTCGATATTCCATCGATTACAGCAGCAATAGCGTTTAACATATATATATGTATAAGTGTGTGGATATAATGGCTGACTGGTACAGGCAAGCACAATATTATTAATAGAAATGTTAATGATGAAAGAATTAAGGTATCTTATTGAGAAATAAATTTTATATCAAAATATTCTTAAGAGTAAATTTCAGTCCGTTCATCATTGACATTCCATACGAGATTTTTTTTTAAACAAAAAGTTAACACTTTCATCTAAGACAATAGCGTAAATCCTACGGTTTCCTTTAGTTGTAAATCGCAAAAAAGATCAACAAAATCGTTCGGACTGGCCGATTCATCACCACTAAGCACCTTTTTAAAGTTAGCTTATATTAACTTGACTGTGTGCCAAAACCAGAATGTCCTTTTTCTCCTTTGGAAAGCGTAATTCTCTACCGGCTAGTCTTGCGGATTCCAATTCCCTTTCAGCTTGATTCAATTCCTTACGCAATGCTCCAGCACATTCTTGCTCCCTTGCTATCCAATCCAGTGCCATCTGGGATCTCATATCATCGTCAAGTGCTCGATTCGAATAATGGGCAACTACTTCTTGGCGACTGCATTGCCTTTCTCTCATCGCTTTCAAGCTTCCATTCCAATGGAGTAATTGAAAGACAGTCATGAGTTCCTGAAATTCCAACATGGTGCGCCCTTTATTGGATTCGAGCATGAATCTGAAAGCGCCTATTCCTGTATTGGGATTATCTGCTTCTTCGGGATCACCCTTGAACGATTGTCGAGCTTCAGCTACTGCTTTTTCAATGAAATCATCCGAAATTCTTCTTGACGGATGTTCATTGAAGACAGAATTCATTAAGGCAATTTTAGCAGCACTTCGTCTTGCTTCAGCTTTTGTTGGACAGTTCTAGCGAAAAAATTGATTAAGTTTTCAAATAATAGTTTGAGAAGAAGCATAATGGAACAAAAACTGCAATTAAATTTATTTACAAATAAAACTATATCAATTGGGGAAATGATTACTTCTTCGAAGTTAATTAATGTTATAAAATTTGGTCTCAATTCTTCCAGTAAATTTTTCAATACACACAGAGAAATGGTTTCTTGCAAAAATCAGTCTCTATTCAAGAAAATATTTTTCTTTAAAGACAATAAAAAAGTATAAATGTATAATATAAGGATATAATTCTCTTGAAATTTTATTTAGATTAAATAAATATTTTCTTAGGGTTAGAAAATCCAAGACAGAAAAATGTTTCTTCTAAATAAATCATTTAGTTTTAAGTTAAAGGTAGGAATGAAAAAATTGTCCAGATCTCACAAAGTTCTATTGAGAAATTAGGTGACCAGTTTCGTCTTCAAAAAACCACATCATCAGGCTACAAGGATATCAAATAAAAGAAAAATTACAATGAAAAAAAAAACCTAAAGTTAATAATTACAATTAGGAGCAAGTGAATTCAATAAACCCTAATTAATGCCTGGGTTACTGGTTTCTGTCGAATGTGGTTTGAGGCTAGGGTATACTTCGACGATTTTTCTGGGTTGGTTCTACCCACCAACCACAGATGTCTCCTTATTTGTTATTAACATTAAGAAGGATTATTATATATCATATAAAAAAATGAAGGGAAATACAAAGCAGGTCCAATTTTCTTACAAATTCTTTTAACTGTCAGACGACCGGTTTCATCAGGCCAGAATTCATTAATCAGTGGGAGGAAGTCAACGTTTAAAAAGGAAATCTACTGCAATTGTACAAATTAACAAGTAGTGCAAAGTTGTTGCAAAAATGTTTTATACAGTTGACATATTCGACGCATCATATTGCAATAACGAATGAAAAACTATCTATCTATCTACATAGCAACTATTTAAAACTTAAGACTTACAACGAAGCACAATAAAACTCTTAAAAATTATACAATGGACGTATACAAAACACTTTAAAATCAACTTTAAACTTTGACTTCCTCCCACTGATTAATGAATCCTGGCCTGATGATGTGTTTTTGAACACCAAACCGGTCGCCTAGTTAATAGAATTTGTGAGAAAATTGGACCTGTTTTTTATTTTCCTTCATCAACTAAATACTCACACTTGAGTCACGATGGAATATATAAAAAAATTACAATTTGTCACATCTAGTTTTATTATAATAAATCAGTTTTTAACTTGTTGTATACGTGTCCTTTTTACAATTTTATTTATACTTTTGTACTTCGATTTAGATGAATTTTACACAGACAAAATTTTATTGTCTCATGAATGTAATTTACACAGTTTCAAATTTTAGTTTTAATATTTGACATCACCTCCTACTGATTATATATAATTGTAAGTAACATTTGAAAATAATTTTTCTTCTCCCTTTCATTACTAATGACTACATGCACTAATTGCTCCACCTAATTTGCAGTAAGGTTTTTGGTGATGTGAGGGGCATGAGTAGGAAGAGCATTTTTACATATTTTGATAGCTAATAATTTAGTTACTAGACTAAAATCTTATTATATTCTATAGTGCAGATGTTTTTATATTACAACTTGTACTCATATTAAAAAAAAAGAGAACACCAATTCTTTGATTTCCTTTTCACTGTTTCAAATTATTTCATAGCTTGTATTATGACATTTGCATACTGTCTTTAGGACGGCATGACTATAACTACTGGCACTACGTGGCGACAGAAAATATTTCATTTGTTGTTGTTGAAGACCAGTGGCATTAATTGAGAGATGAAAGAGCAATACGACTAAGTGTAAGAGTTTCAAGGCATATTTTTCTGTGTACTTCTACGTTAAGTTCATTTTTGTTTGAACGTCATTCTGTAGATAATCTCCATTTAGCCTTTTTAAAATCACGAGCAATGTGAATTATTAGCTTCATTATGTACGTATATGTCGTACTGTTTTAAATAAGGTAAGCGTAATTAATAATGTGCATATAAATAATACGCATTTGGAAAATTCTAAGTGAAAGATGATGCGTTATTTTAAGAAAATGAAACTATTCGCATTCTGGAACTAAGAAAACCATTTACTATCCTTAAGAAAATATTGTTTTGTGATCTAACGGCTATTTACTTATATTAAGAATGGCTTTTTTCAAATTTTCTGCAAGATTTTCTTGAATCAAGTTAACGAAAGTAATACAATTATTTTATTACAAATGTATACTTCTCTTAAGCGGAGAAAGAAACGCCAAGAAAATATTTCTTTTGATTTAAAACAGTTATTGTATTGCCGATAATACAAGTAAACGTTTCTCTGGGTGTAATAAACATTTTTGAATATGCAAGAACAAGGTACAAAATATTTTGAATGATCCTGTCACCATTCTTTTCTTCGCAATAATTAAAAAATAGATAAAAATGTTTAATGATTTCCTTCGAATTCCCGATTATTCCGAAGGAATCGAACCTGACACCTCCCCCTTGCCGGACGGACGTGCTAACCACTACACCACGGAGACTTTGATGCCAGGAACGTTCAGTTTTTAATACCTAGTTGTTATTTTATCTGCAAATATATCATAATATTTCGACAGATAATCAATTCTTAGATGCCAAGTACACTAATTAATTAATATATTTTGGTTTCCGTCGGTGAATTATGAAAATTTGTAATTTTCTTGGAATTTCCGACGTAATATTTGAAAGAATCTCATCCCGGTTCATAATTCACCGACGGAAACTGATGTTTAATGATTTAAAGCTTAACAAAAAATTAATAACAAAAAAAAAATAAATCAGAAAAAACAAATCAAATGAAATGAACTAGTTCTCGAAGAAATTAATTAAGAAAAAAAATTCTGACCATAATAAAACAGTTAATAAATATACAAGCGATGTGAATGTTATTAACTTTGAGTTCAGAAAAGGTTCTTGTGCTGTATTATATTTATAAATTTGCATTGGAACACGTAAATTCACATTTGAATTACTGTAAATATTTACAAAGATATTCTATCTTTAATTGTCTGAGGAAAAATAATTTAAATCGGTTACGTATCGAATAAGAATAAAGTAAACAAATTTTTCCTTTGATTGTAATGTATTTAAAAAAATAAATCGTTTCATGTATCTTACGAAAGTAAGTAATAAGAAATACTTCTTTCTATATACGGATACTTAGGTAAGTTATTTAGACTTAGCATATTATGCGAAAGATAAACACGAAAAAAAAAACCAACACATTTCTATTTCCGACTTAATAACCGGTTTTGTGCTCAAGCTGCCAGTCAACTCGAAGAGTTCAATTACTGTTGGGTGAAATGAGTCAGACAGTTTTTTAAAAAGGATTTTTTTAAGGTGATTGTACTTATATATAAACAATATAGGTACGTGTGTAATAAAAAAAATAAATTAAAACCTCCTATTTCCGACTAAAAGAAAAAAAAAACACTGTGCTAATCAAATTAATTTCAAATAACTAAAAAAAATATTTTTTGATGACTGTACTTGGGTAAATAATTAGATTCTTTGAAAAAAAAAATAATAAAACATCATTGAAAGTGTTAATTGAACAGTGAAGGTGTAAATCGGCAAATACCACGTAATTCAAGACGATTTTAACGGCTTATTAAAAAGTGAATATATATTTCTTGCAAAAAAAGCTAATTACCTGAAAACTGCCAAAACACGAACCACCGGGCAGGGTCACATAGCAGACATAAGGCTGTGCATTGGAGGGTACGGATTCATAAATGACAAGTGCTCCGTTACGCAAATCAGCGCCCCGAGCGTGCTTCATCTGCCAAAATTCCTGCAGGGCTTCAACAACGTTTACTGAAAATGAAAAATAAAATAAAAAAATTGATGTAAGAAAAAAAGCGGAAAAGGATAAATATTATTAGACGAAGGGAGCGTAGGAAGTAGGATATTTAAGAGCATTTACCTGCCCTCATTGTCGTTTAATAAACTAAGAGGTTTTCTATACGATTTCGGGTGCAAGACGAGCATCAGGTGAAGTGCTAATGGGAGCGGTGGTCCTGTATCGCGAATAACATAGACATGTTTTGTACAAGCGAGAACCATCAAGACAAAGCATTGTGTACTGATTATAAGTAACAGAGCGGATTTAGCGGCTGCCTTTTGCGTCTGCTCCAAGCCAGTTTTTAAACTTTTAATGGTCCAAGTTACAGTTCAAACAAAATTTATGCTGCTGCATGCGCAACTTTTTGCCGTCTGGCTATGCCATGTGAAATGCCGTGCCTCCGGATCTCGCCCACCGGGTTCTTTAGCTTTTTAAAACGAATTACGTTCCTCTCGTTCGGATTTCTTGTGCATGCTGAACCGTATGTGTGTATCGCGTAGTGAAAATGTAATATACAAACATACCCCGCCTACATAACTCTTTTTCTTTTGTAAAATTTCTAACTGTAGATATTAGAAAGTACGTAATATTTTTCTAATTCGTTTACTTTTTCTCTTATCGAAATTAATGAGCGTAAAATCAAGTTGTACGTTTTATATATGGCCATATCTAAAGATTTTCATTATTTACTTACCGCGAAATCCCACATCGTCGTAGTTATGGAGCATTGGTGTCGTCGAACAATTCCATTGGGGGTCGGGGTAGACCATCATAATATCCTGTGGATGTACCTCGCTTCGAGAACGAAATTAGGTACCACCGAACCTTTTTTTTTCAAGTTTCTGCATTGCCGCTGATTCGGTGTTGCTATGGCAGCGTGTGTGTTGTAACCTTATAATAATTTGCGACGATATTCCTTCAATTCTAGCTCTCTCTCCCACTTACTAGTTGTCACAATGCTTCTATTCTAGTCACTCTAGAATGAGTGCAAGGATAGACTGGATTGGCAGCTGGAAAGAAGAGGTCACCGCAACAGCTTCTTTATGTGGAAGAGAGACCAACAACTTTCTCACGAAGTATCGACGCCACTTTTGTTCTTGTTTTCTTTTCTTCTCCTTTTTTTTTAAACAGCCTCTTTCATTCTTTTTATATCGATTTTTATTATGAATTTTAGCGTTCGCGGCCGCCCTTGTATTTTTCTTATTTACCTACTTATTAATATATTATTAAATCACACCTCTTAACCTTTCGCCAGTTAAATCGTCTCATTTAACACGATTTTTCACGTTGACAATTCACGGTAATCGTCGACTGATTCACGAAAGATAAGCTTAACTTCAGGTGATTTCAATGAATGGATGTTGCAAGAGATCACCGCCGGATACAAAAAGAATAACATAGAATGTCATATTATCGACAATATTATCGAGCAAATAGGCTATAGGCCATCTGGCGGTGCGAGATCTTACGAAATAGAACGAGAAATTCCAAAAGATGACGCTGACTGGAAGTGAGAATATATTTTATTTTGCTTTGGCATTCCGTGTATTTAGCATTATAATATATTAATATTACATAAAATGTGTGTAGTAAATGTTATTATTATTATCATTATTACAGTATTTTATAAGATTTGGTTTAATATAAGAAATACATGCAAGTCAAAAATATATCTTATAGAAACTACAAGACAAGGTATCTCAATGTCAAATTTCACCTATTCAAAATCAAAATTGCAGCACTAAAATACAGCGATAAATATTTCTTCAAGCAATTGAGAACAAAAAAGAGAAGTATGATATATTCAAATATACGAAGTGGCTCATTGAAAACGTAACAGACGGATTATCTTTATTAATCATATATAAATTGCATTTTCTTACTAGTCATCAATTTCGACCTAACATGGTTATCCCCAGATTAATAGTCATTAAAATATGTTGACAGACAAAAGAAAACAATCTTATCAAACTTGTGGAAGTCACACGGACGTTTACTTATACTACCACACGACTAGTAAACGTCCGTGTATATAATAAACAAAAATTTAAGTTTTTTACTTACTATTACAAAGTTTTCACTCTTGCATTTCAACATTTTGATTTCTACAAGTTTTCTTTCAACATATTTCAATGACTATTAGTCTGAGGATGACCATGTTAGGTTAAAATAAATAGCTAGTAAGAAAATAAATCATGGTATACAAATTGTAGTTTCCTAATTTTAAAGATGTAGCACTCAAAATGTTTCTGTCTTTTGATTTTAATGATTGCTTTGGATGTCTGAGGTTTAGCATTCCACCTACATATATAAACCTTTGGGCCTACATTGCCTGCATTATACTTCTCCGGGATTCTGTGAAAGATTTCCTTTTTTGCAGGAATATATTTGCATTGTAGATACTTTTTAAATATTTGATTTCATTAAGGATCTTTCTAGATCCCGTTTGAAATTTCATTATTCTCGTTTAAGCCTTCCATTACTCTTGTTCAATTTCTTATCTATTAATGTTACTTCCTCGATCTTCATTGTTATTGATGCACCCTAATATTCGATATAATTCACATATAATTGCATCCCCAAGTGATGTACTTCTCTTTTTGAATTACGGTGTTCAAAAGTGTACATCTGCAAATAATTAAACCATATTTTCAACTTTTAAAATAAATTCTGCATTGTAAAAAAAAGCTGGAGGGTGATAACTTTTTTCCGAGATGTTTTCATTGATAGAAATATGAAAATTTTTTCTATAAATCTTAAATTTCAAAGATAAACCGTCTCTTTCGTATTCCACAGGCCTCTTTATATATCGTTTTTGAAATTACAATAATAATTATAATAATATTACAATAAAATTCGCCAAATGCAGATTTCATTATAGATTTTACGTTAATTATTATTGCAAGCTAAGGGTGTTCTTTTTTGGTTTCACCTTCAAATTGTTTCGCGAAAAGAATTAAAAACTATTCTGGCCAGTTTATTTGTTTTTTAAGAAGCTTTATTCTTTGTACTTGATTGTAATGCTTCAAAATGTTGACACTATAAAGACAGAAGTATAATATTTTATTATTCACTAAATATCATGGCTACATGTTATTGTATACATTTGTCATTTTCTTCCATAATAATATTTCTATTTGCTGTAGTTAATATATACCAAATTTATAAATTACAAAATCTTTAGGCAATATCTTTATATTAAATATGTCACATTTACGTTATATATATATATAGTAAGTTATCCAAAAACGAAACAAAGACAAATCTCACCATACAAAGTTGATTATGATAATATTAATTATAATACCATATATGTATATATATATATACATATATGTATATATATATAGTCGCATCTAATACATCAACCATATTGGAAAAGCTGTACACATTCGGTGCACTTGCAAAAAGAGCATTGTGCAAAATACATATAATTCAATTCATTTATGCTTAAGTTCTTTTTTCTACTTCCTCTTTCAGTAAACAATTTTACATACTAGGGTAAATATCAGAACTAACCCGGATACAGTGTTTCCCTGTGCAGCACCTACAAATAAACACAAGAAGTTCGTCAACGCACCATATACATACATAAACATCAAATGAAACGTTAATTCATTAATTTTAGATTATTCAATGAAATTATAATTAATTTAATACATTTTGGTTACTGTAATTAGTAAAACATGTAATTATCAAAGGAGAAACTTGGACATAGGTGCTAGCACCTTATCAGACAGCCTTTAACCTTTAAGTACTATCATGGCGCCTACGAGGCGCCAGGTCTTTTACAAATTGTAATATCTTTCACAAAATTTCATTTATGTCAGTTTACCTAATATGTATTCCTCTAAAACCTATGTAACATGATATAGTCCAGATATTGCACGCATTGAAATGTAAACAAAAGATAATTTATGACCCTGCACTCGGTGGTGTCTGAAAGTAGTTACGTTTGTTTTTTAAGCTTTCATTATACATAACGGGTGTTTTTGTGAGTGATTTATAGTACAGTATATAACAATATCTATGCCCATTGAATATTGAGTTAGTAGTTCGTTGAACCTTAACGTGTACAGTTGACATTATGGGTAGTAAACGTGGATTATGTGATGAAGAAATAGCGAAACTGTTTGAAAGTGACGATTTTTGGATAGAATTTGATAACGAAAACATCTATTCCGAAAGCAACTTAGGTTCAAATCATGAAAGTGTATCTAGTCATGATAGTGATTCAGTCATTGAAGAAGATGGTAGCAATACGGAAGAGTTATCTGATGTTACAGATTTTTACTTTACACGAACACGAAAAAGTAATACTGTTATTCATCTTCCTGGTAGACCAGGAGACACCACCAACCCTATAGAAATCATGAGGCAAAAATAGTTTTCTTAAACAATTGGTTGACATTAGAAAAAGAAACGGGTTTAGTTGAACAATAGCCCATGATAAGAAATGGATTTACAATTCCAAGGAATGAAAAACTGCTAGATATTCCAAAGGCAAATGAGGTAATCTTTATGTTTTCAAGTGAAGGTGACATTGTAGATTATGTTTAAAAAAAATTAACAGACAATTTAAAAGATTTTGAAAACGAAGAATTCTTTCTAATTTTTTTACCAATTCCATATGTTGATGAAATAATCTTGTTATAAACAATGCATTATAAATATACTTGCCGTTGCAATCGTATTTGTAGTTAGGATTACTTAAGCAAACACATACTTTCACATTTTCCTTTTTAGATTGTTCACATTGGGCACCCCTTATACATTCCTCATCAATAGTACATAAATGGTTTGGACCTAGAATTAAGAACAATATTCAAAAGTACGAATTAAAATCGTTAATCAAGTTGACGAATGCCTTATAATATAATACTCATCAACCTTTCTGTCTTCCTTCGAATATAATAATCTGTGTATTGTTGCAACACAGGTATCAATTTTCGAGCTCAAAGAAATGAAACTCAATGTTACAATAGAAATAGGTCGTGTTTTCGAAATGACATGCAAAGATAAAATCTGAAACCACTCAACGTAACAAAAAATAACTAATGATCAATGTTCATTATGTATTCGTGCGACTGCTTGTATTAAAATTTATATAATTTGAATAAATAGATTCATTGTATGGGGAAAAATCAAATGCGTGGGTTTTCACGTGGAAAATTTCGGGGTAGATATGGACAAAGAAAACCAAAAAAAAGGATTTTTTTAGACATTATAAATGTGAATATAATAATATTTGCAATTTAATCTAGTAAAGGACAATATCTATACTGAGAGAAGAAAACATTCAGTCAAGCAACACTTTTAACTACTTCCCAATGACTGAAAAACTTTTAAACTGAATTGGTTGGAATAATCGTCTGGCAAGATATTATAGGTATTTCTAACACAATATTTCCGGCAATAAGAATCACTTCCTGCTGATTAGGACAACATGCATAGTACGTAGTAGACGTCATAAATTCTCGGAATAATTTTTATTTTTTCAATATAATCTCCCCTAACTAACAATGAATTAATAATCTTATACCCTTACAAAAATAATCTAAAGTTATTCCCTCAAAATGTTGTTCATCGGGTCGCCGCCATTTCATCAAATCTTTTTTGGATAGAGGATCATAATACAGCACTATTATTTCACTTTCCGTGACAATGGACTCTAAAATCTGTTTTGGGTCGTCTCCGCACATGTTTAAAAACGAGCGGGCACATTTGACCCGACGTTTATGCTGGAGAGTACGGCGAATAGTTTCTATAATACCATTTCTTCAATAATTGAAACGTTTTGAGGCGTTATCAGCTCAATTTGCCGACTGGGGCTCAAGGGATTCTTGCCCCAAACAGAAGCATTTTGTCCACTTTCTTACAACGGAATATGAAGGAGATTAATCACCATAAACGCCATCTAAAAGTTGTTTAATGTGATTAAATGTACGCCCTTCTTTTTTTAAAAATTAAAGACCGCGCGGTACTCAATTTTCTTTACCTGAGACATATCCATGCACTAGTCACGTTGTCTAACCGGCTACTAAAAACTACTACTCTTCGAGCCATAATATATATAATATAGGCTTCGCACATGTGCAACTATGACGCGTTTGAAGACGCTCAAACCAGTATAAGCCTGTCAGGCCGAGAATTTATGGCGCCTGCCTCGTATATTAACGTAAATGTAAGTGGCTGATTTCGTAGTAGTCAATAACAATAATTTCCAATAACAGTTTTAACGTCTATATATTGCATTAAAAAATGTTGATTTAATTTCATAACCAAAAGATTGCAGGAACGTATAGTAGCAGATTCCAGCTAAAATGACAAATAATCTTGTCAATCTAAATAATTTTAAGTTATTTAGAACAATAAATTGTGGAAATAATAACTTGATTCGCCAATAAAATGTTACGAGGGTAAGTCAAATATTATCTACACTTTCGCCATAACAAGCTTTGAAGGTTATCGTAGTGGCAGCCGCTTACGCATGCGTTAAGTTGGCGTCTCTGTAGTCATGTGTGCGGAATTTAATCACGATCGCGTCATTTGTCTGCTAACTACAACAGCATAAGCATGTCAGCTCCGCTATTAGTTTGGACCAAAGAGGAACAACGAGCAGTGATCCGATTTTTGTGGTGAGAGGGTGTGAAAGGTGCTGAAATTCACCGGAGACTTTTGTCACAATATGTGGATCGAAATGTTTCAAAGTGGCCGCAGGAGCGTAACACAACCTCGACCACCAACGACAACATTCAGCAAGCTCGAGAGATGGTTACAGCAAATAGGCGAGTTGCCGTAGGTGAGGTTGCATCTTCTTTAACCATCAGTCACGGTTCTGCCTATCAAATTATCCACAATGAACTTAAATTTCGTAAAGTTTGTGCGTGATGGGTACCACGAACGCTTACCGGAGAAAACAAAACCAGACGTTTGGATATCTGCCAACGCTTACTGGATCGCTTCAACGCGGAAGGTGACACATTTTTAAGCAGAATAGTGACCGTTGATGAAACGTGGGTTCATCACTACGAGCCCGAATAGAAACGCCAGAGTATGGAATGGAAACACCCAGGGTCTCCTAGCACGAAAATATTCAAGACTTCGCCATCGGTTGGGAAGGTGATGCTAACCGTGTTTTGGGACGAAAAAGGCCCTATAGTGGACGACTACTTGGACAGGGGGACTACCATAAATAGTGTGAGGTACAGTGATTTGTTGGCGAATAAGCTGAAACCAGCAATTCGAGACAAACACCGCGGTCTACGTTCAAAAAAAGCTTTTGTTGTTGCAAGACAACGCCCGTCCGCACACGACCCATAACACCATAAAAATTATCAACAGGTTGGGTTTTGAGACCCTGGAACACCCTTCTTACAGCCCTGATCTCGCTCCCTCAGACTTTCATCACTTTGGACCGCTCAAGGAAGCTTTGCGAGGTCGTCGATTTGCCTCAGACACAGACGTTCGGGATGCGGTGCAAAAGTGGCTTCACTACCAACCGAAAACCTTCTACCAGGAAGGCATACGGAAGCTTGTGGCTCGCTGGACCAAGAGCATTGCTAAAGGTGGAGACTATATCGAAAAATAATGTATCTGTTGTACACCTATCTTTGTTTAATACAGTTGTAGAACTAAAAATGTAAGTAATTTTTGACTTACCCTCGTATTATAACCAGGTTTAAAAATAACTAAAATATTTACGACCGCATACAATACTTTGTATTCAAAACCGGGATCTAGCTTGCAATTATGATGGATTTATTATTGGGGCTTACGCTGGTTGTTACCTTGTAAACATAGAATATCAAAATAGCAACGACATTCACGCAATGCTATGCTGATGACAACATTAAAACATAAATAACGAAGTAAATGCTGGATTTGGAACATGAAAGATATTTTGCTATTGATTTCGTTTGAAACAATATTAGAATTTGACATTTATAACAAAAATGCGTACGGTAAACATGTTTATTTTTTAACGGCGCTTTTAAAATCCATTCGTTAAAGGCGAACAGCGTCAGGTGTAGTAATGAATGCTTCGCTTGATATTACACACACGTTTTGTTCTTTAATTATTGATTTTACAAAAAAAAATCTTAAGGGGGAATTTCTTGACTACGGGTATAATACATTTCCAGCCTTTCTTGCTTGCGCACACTTTAATTGTATCGTGTTTCGTACAGCGAAAATGATATTCCTAATTTTCCAACCAAGCAACGTACTCCTTATAATCCTTATTTAAAATTTCGTAGTTTATTTTCTGGTCACAAATAAATATGTTTTTTTTTATTCCTTTTCAAACGATTTAAAAAAATATCTTCTGGAAAGATGCCAATGATCTAATGGTTCATAAAAATAATAAGAATTAAATACGGAAATTGGTATGAGTCAAAAATAGGAGCTCAAAAATGCATAATTAATGCATTTTTGGAATTACCAAATTCATAGTTGGCAAAAAAATTTTGCTTCGATAGCATCAATTGGTGCAATCGGGCAACAAACGGATAGTTCTTTTAATCAAAAGCCTGCAGAAGGATAAGGCATAAAAAATATGGTTATTAATATAGCCAATGAGAAAAAGAAGGTTAAATTTCTTACAGACGTCACCACATAAACTTTTGCAACCATCACACAAACTATAGGTAAACAAATCCTTCAAAAACTTTCAATTAAACTCATGAATTTTTGAAGAAAGATAAAAGTTATACTTTGCAACTTAAATATTGATTTGAATGTACAAAGCGAAACATTGCAATTGTGCAAGCGCGAGATCAATACTCGTAAGGAAATGTCCACTTTGGAATCGGCAACAAAATATTTAATTTTGCAGTACAATCAAATAAAGAATGTTTCGCAATCGTGGATCTAGAATTGACCTGATTTTCACAAAACAATGCATACGTATTGGTGGCTACTTAATTATTCACTGTGTTTAGATTAGTTTCCGGTGGTAATGGCAAAGAGTCAGACAAACTGCTTTAATTGGTTTCTGAATCAATTGAGGTTATTCAATGCAGGAAATTAATTATACGATGTATGATTGGAGAAAGTTAGTTTTCTTTCTATAATAACTCCAAGAAGATAAAAGGAAACCCTACTCTAAGGCTGGAAGAGTGTCTCGATTGATTTTTATTGATCAATAAAGTATTTGATGTAGAATTAAATGTTTTATTGATTAATATTTTTTTTCCTGATGATTATTTGAACTTCAGAACAATTTTCTCCGCTGTAAATAAGTGCTAGTAAGACTTCCCCAGCGCTGCCACCAATTTTACAATCAAGTAAACTTCAAAGTAGCTAGTTATGTTTTAATTTGAAGTAAATATAACACCAAACCTGGCAAGTGGAAATGTAAATATAAATATTTAAAGCTTCAAATGCAAAATAATGAAGAATATTTCCGAATACCAATCAAAACTTTATTTAGAGTATTGTACATAGTAGTAATAAGATATGTAAATATAGGGTTTTTGCAAGCGCTAAAGTAATTAGGTCTGCTTCAATATAAGGTTCCTCCCAAGAAATTGTTGTATAACATTCCGAGATTCTATAAATCACCTCACAAAAGAGAGATACGGACTTGCGAGATCTTTTACAGAACAATAAAATTTGGCGGAAATAGTTTAAATTAAATAACAGAGCTTTTGTTAATATAATATATTTGTGTACGTTTAAAAGAAATGAAACAATTTGCTAAAGCTTTTCAAAATATTTTTGGGAAAAGAGAGAACAATCTAAATTAAATCTTCTCTTCATGCAATACTTTATCATCTTACCTTTTTTGCTGACCCCACAGATTCCATTATAAGGTGGTTCATTGTTTCCGCATAAACAAAATTTGCCCTGATTATTATGGTAACTAACACAACTAGTTCCATTAACACCTTGGCAATTCGGATGAGTTACACATGGTTTCGCTTGTACTGCAATAAAAATATGTATAATTAGTAAAATTAACGTCAAGATACTCGATGAGATTTACAAGCAATACAAATACCAATAGCAGCAAGGACCGATAAAATTAGAAAATAGCAAAAAAAATGCATGACAAGAAGAGATTTCTTCTGTGTATCTTTCCGAGGGATGACGTGAAACGAAAATGAAAGATATCGTGTGCGGATTTCATGCTTTTGCTTGTTTGTTTATTTTAGGATTTTAAGGGATGGCACTGAATGGTATAACGACCTTACCCGCAGTTTTCGGGTTCTCGTGGTTATTATTCTGCGTTTTACCGAATGTCGTCAAACCGTGGGCATGATTGAACCCCGCCAGTATCAACAGTAACGGTACTGACACAGTCACGTAAAGAGCGTTCATCCTCCTTAGATTGACACAACGAGGTTTTGAAATCACAGCCCTGGTTAAAGTGAAGGCTGTGACACTACTATCAAACTGACCATAAGAAATTACGCTTGCGCCTAAGACGTACATTAACTTATGCACGTGTATAGTACAGCATAGAATTAGACCATGGAGGGATCTTAAAACGATAAGCTAGCTGGTGGCGACCAACAATCGCGACTTCGTCAATATTCCTTAAACACGCAAACTGTTGCGTCATAACCTGCAATCCTTTTCGAATCTTACTGGTGGCTATACTTTCATAGCGGTAAATCAGTGACCAATCAAACATGAGTATTTATAGTGATTAAGCTCTTGATAATAAAGGTCATCGTGTCAATGTTGTCTGTTAGAATCCGTTCGGAATTTTTATATATCTACTACTATTATATTCTAAATTACGCTGCATAATACCGCGAATATAAGGCACTTGCAAAGAATTGCGCCAAATTAAATAGCTCTTGCACCCCAATACAAAAAGAACTAGTTAGCTTGTTCGTCGTTAAAATGTCTTGGCTGTGATTTATTCTGCAGAAATTAAAAAAGAAGGGAAGGTTATTGTACTTATTATTTTTTTCTCATTTATAACATATGTATATGCTATATTTTGCTTTAAAGAAATTTCTTAATGGAATGACATGGCTTAAACTAACACCTGTAAAATTCTAAACTGATCAGTAGGCCTGGCACAGAGCGCTTCGCGCCAGGTTAGGAATAAGGTTACGCGGCCCACGATGCGACGTATGTATACAGGCGAATCGGCATGAGCTACGTCAGCGAATGAAATTATTGATTTCGCATCGTTATACATAATTATAAGGATAAGTATGTATGTAAATATGTCTAACGTATGCAAGGAAAATAAACGACCGTTGGCTAATAATGTCACTAAATTTATCAATGAAAAGCAATCAATGTAAATACGTTATTTTTGAAAAACAAGCTTACCTTTTACGGCTATTACATTACATACTGTAATATTCAATATTTACAACAACAACATCGGCTGTCAATATAGAATGATTAGGGTATTCGGGATAGTCACCCGTTGGTAGTGAAATATCCCTCTTGCGGGTAAAAATGTAATTTTCCAAGTCACCATTTCCCCCCAGCCAACTGGCCTTGGGGCGTTGATGTTAAACAATAAATCCAGTCTTCAGTTTATTTTCCTAATCTCGTAAATCGTCAAAATTAATGTAAAAGTCATCTAAAACAAACAACAGGGTAAATTGGAAGGTATTTCAAACATAATTTCCTAAATTAAATCTTTGTCCGAATATTATTAAGTATATCGTTAGTGTATTTCGTCATATTTATGTTGTTAGATAGAATTTAAGTAATAGATTTGCCTACCTTTTGTCAGCTGGTTGCGTTACTGCATGCGTTCTTCTATGCTATTTCCATAAATAACGTAATTTCATCGAAATGTATCATAAAAGTTTATATTTGGGTTTAAATTATCAAAATACATAACAAATGCCGTCTTCAAATAACGCGTGCATATATTCGCTATATTTACTAAACATTTTTATTGCGTCAGTTTTTATGTTTTACCATAGAGTATTGATTTCTAAATTTCACTTTTATCGGGTGTGAATCACACATACTCTTTATTTATAATACGCGGCCCGATTCTGTCGCGAAGACCGATTATGCCAAGCCTACTGATCAGTAACGCTGGCCACGAGCGGTACCGCGCACCGGCGTAGAATCAGTTC
This sequence comes from Dynastes maya, assembly GCA_029619315.2. Taxonomy (NCBI): domain Eukaryota; kingdom Metazoa; phylum Arthropoda; class Insecta; order Coleoptera; family Scarabaeidae; genus Dynastes; species Dynastes maya. Next base: position 5,208,810 of record JAROYE020000012.1, read on the forward strand.
GGACCGAGAGGAACGGTAGTATTACTTCGTCTGCGGAGCAGTACGGACATTTTCGCTGCCGGTCATTTGCGCAATTGTTATGCGCAGCAAGTTATGATTTCGTCAGCAAAACGACCGCGATCGGACAAACTTCGAAAATTTATTGCAGAAATTCCCGACTTAATATATGAAGGTGCTAGAATTAAATGTGTAATCTGTAAAATTCCGTTAATGTGTTGGTCCAGACAACATTGTCTACGACACGTAAATAGTGAAAAGCATGTCTCAAAAAGAAATTGCGCACGAGACAATGAAAAATTTATATTTAATTTATGCGTTACGTTTATCGCATGTAATATACCGTTTAATTTACTAGACAAGGAACCATTTATCTGCTTTTGGAATAACTATTCGGGGTGCAAATTACCAAGTCGAACATCGTTACGAAGAATTGTGCCATCTGCGTGCGAACATATTGAACAAAAAATAAAATCGGAGTTGAAAGATCAAAAATTGTGGTTATGTGTCGACGAAACAACAGATCGGAAGAAACATTCTGTTCTTAATGTAATGGCACGCAAATTGGAACCTCATCAATCGGCACCTTCAATTCTATTAGTCTCCAAACGAATACAACAGTGTACTGCCGAAGTAATTTCAAAGTTAGTGTTAAATACATTGGACAAGTTTGAACTTTCAACAAACCAACTTTTGATGTTAGTGAGTGATGGTGCTGCAAACATGCTTTCTGTAGGCCGGTCTCGTAAAAAGCATTCTGCTAATTTGTTACACATTACGTGTAAAATTCATGCTCTCAATCTTGTGGCGGATAGTATCAGAAAATGTTATCCTGAGGTAGACGCTTTAATAGCGCATACCAAAGCAGTATTTGTCAAATCACCGAAACGTATTCGCGAATTTCACAGACTGCCCCCGTATACCAGAGCCACCAGAACCTATTCTAACTCGTTGGGGAACATGGTTGCAGGCCGCGTTTTATTATCATAAATATTTTGACAATATTAAGAACGTGGTTTTACAATTCGATACAAAGGAAGCTGCCGCTATCAAGAAAAGCCAGTCGAAATTTCAAGATAGTCAGGTTAAAATGGATTTAAAAATCATTCACGACAATTACTTCGGGCTAGCAGATGCAATAGAAAAATTACAAAATCCTGCGGTGCCCTTAGAAGAATCTCTACAAATAGTGCAACATGTTCACGCACAGCTATGCGCGATTGAAGACGCAAAAAATGTTTCTGTTCTAGAAAAATTTGAAAGTTTTTTTTGAGAAAAATTCTGATTTTGGCACATTAAGACACATTTGTGAAGGTGCGTCAACAGAATCGTTAAGTTATTTGAAAGATTATTTTACTTACGCAAATATTACGTCACTAGATGTAGAATGTTCGTTCTCTGCATATAAACGCATTTTTTCCTCATGCCGTACTAGTTTTGCCGAAACAACAGTTGAAACATATCTAATGTTGCAGATATTTAACAGACATTATTCACTTTGTGATTTCACGCAGGACTCTTAAAATGGTAAGTGTTTGAGCACGTGTTATTTAATTTTTATTTAAAAGATGAGCGAAATTATTTGCGGCAGCAAACATCCCTATTAGCGGAATAACTAGTGGAACGCGAGGCCTGGTCGACTCTACGCTACTGCGCGGTACCGCTCGTGGCCAGCTTTACTGATCAGTGCAATATTTCTAGATATACGACTGTTTGGTTTTTTATCATATCCCATCTGAGAAGTTCAAATTTGTAGTCTTAGCTTGATTGAGAGTGTCAGAGAGTGTTAATAATAAATGGATTGTAGTCTCTCAAGAGACCATCCATTTATACCTTGACAAAATGTAGAAAAAAAAGGAGACAGTCATAAGAGCCAAGGAGCTAATTTAGTCCAATATTGCTACAACGGCTAAATAACTCTCGATAAAAATATCTAGCGAAAATATTGACCTCTGCAATAATAATTTAATCAACAAACCAGCACGTCATATTTCATCATTTTATCAAGCCAGAGCAAGTGGTTGGAAACATCCGTTTTTGTAGGGACGAAATAAATACGTCATATATGATGTCAAATACGGAATCAATAAATAAAACCGCTAAAATAGTGGAAAATGCATGACAAGCACGAGTTTCCTGACCGTTTTGCACCAACAGGATAAACAGCCTTGCGAACTTCCTGGGACTTTTTATTAGTTTATCTAATTGAAATATACATTCTCTAAATTACATCGCACAATATGTTAGCACGTTAATATTTAGTATAATGACCTGTAAATATATAAAAGTATTGATTTTACATTTACAAATTACTATTAACCGCTTTGGCATGTATAGCTCCGGGGGAGTTTGGAGTATTTGCAAATGTTAGTTAACTTAAGTTTCTTGGAGACTTTTCTAAACTCTTTTTGTGAAGTTCAATAATAAAAAATCTTTGACATTAGTGGTATTAGTATGGGCAAGTTATATAAGGGGCAAGGTTAGATGTAATAAATGCTAAAAAAGAATAATTTTTACTTGTTGATTTTGTGTTGACAATTACTATTCCTATTTTTACCGCAAACTTTGAATTGACCACTAACTTCTGAATGTGTGCGATTACACGATGTGATAATATCTAAGGATCCTAATTTATTAATAATGACGGTTTGGAAGGAAATGTAGTAGTAATAGTAGATGGTAATTGATAAAAATATCACCTAGAACTTTATTTCTGACTACAAAAAGTTTGACAAATGAAAGTTTTTATGATTTGTAATTTTCTTTGTTATGTAAATTATACGAATTATACTCTAAAATATTTGAGCCAATTCTTAAGGTTTAGGACAATAAAAATCAGGCAAAGCATTTTTTTGAATATCTTTGATCTCGTGATTAATATTTTTTTTCAATATTTAATTTTATTTAAACACCGTTTACATACAGCCACATCTTTTACTTGTGTACGATTAAAATAGTACAAGTACGTACAAGGGAAATATTTTAAATGAAAATATAATTTTACTAGTTCCTACATTTTTTTTTTAGTTTTCTTAAATTTACATATTTCAATTAAAAAACCAGAAGTGGCAGATGGTTTTTTAATTAAAATATGTAAATTTAAGAAAACAAAACAAAAATGTAGGAACTAGTAAAATTATATTGTCATTTAAAATATTTCCCTTGTACGTACTTGTACTATTTTATTGCTTCCATAAATAATGTCATTTCATCGAAAATGCATCATAAAAGTTTATATTTGGGTTTAAATTATCAAAATACATAACTAGAGCGGGCCAAATTGCGCCATCCAACAGAATCGGAATCAGGCGCAACGGCCGCTTATTGTAAATAGCGTATATGTGAGTCACAGCAGATATGTGATATTTCGAAATTAATACACAAGAGTAAAAAAATAAAAGCTGACGCAATAATAGTGTTTAGTAATTAGAGCGGATATAAAAAATCATAATGAAAATACACGCTGAGGTGTTTTTATTTTCATTATGATTTTTTATTTGATTGAAAACGGTATGCGTTGTAAATGGGATGTAATAAGGAAATAACTGAGAAACTGAACGCTTTTTTTATTCTGTTGTACTTAATAATGTAACTGTAAATAAAGATATAATAAATAAATTCTATCCTTCTTAATAATGCGGATAGGCTTGTTTAAAAAGTTGCACCATCAGATAAGTTTCCACATTTGCCTCGGTGAAGGATGTTCGCCGAGACGAAAAAATGTTCTTATATTTCGAAAACGACCGTTCCACGTCTACCGAAGTAAGACAGGCGTAATTAAAATAATCTTTAGACTTAGTCAAGGAATCTGCAGATGCCCCATCGCACATTTGTCTTAATCTCGTGTAGTCCGGATTCTTTTAAAACACTATCGAACTTAGCTAAAACTCGTCCACTTGTTGCATCATTTATACTGTGTAACAATGTACTAACTTCGTCCACGACTTGCACTGATTCTACCAACGACAATCCAGAATTTTGCAAATTTTCTATCGCGTCTACTAACCCTTTGTAATTGTTGCTAATATTCTTTAGATGTGTTTCAACAGAAATATCGAGAAATCCCTTCTGGCTCATCCTAATAGCTCTAGCTTCGGCAGGGACGAATTGCAAAATAACGGATTTGACTTCTTGAAAATGTTCATTATAATAAAAAGCGGCTTTTAACCGCGTTCCCCAACGCGTAGGAATGGGCTGTGGTGGTTCTCGAATACCAGGGCATAACCTGTGGAATGCCCTAGTCCTCTTAGGACTTTTGAGAAACACTTTTTTTGTGTTTCCTATTAATGCATCCACCTCCGGGTAACACTCTCGAATAGTTTGTGCCACGAGATGTAAAGCATGGACTTTACACGTAACATGTAAAAGTCCTTCACACTTTTCTTTAAGGGAACGGCCTACACTACACATTGTTGCTGCACCATCGCTCATGAACAACAACAGTTGACTGGTTGACACTTGAAATTTTTGTAACGTTTCGAGAACTACGGCCGTAATTGCTTTACTAGTACACTGTTTTAATCTTCTGCTGGCTAATAGAATTGCAAAATTTGGTTTAATAGGATCTAATACGCGCACTATTATATTCAAAATAGAATTTTTTTTGCAATCTGTCGTCTCATCAAGACATAGCCACAGCTGTTTATCTTTTAATTCGGCTTTAATTCGATTTTCAATGTTCTCACGTATTCGTGGAATATCTCTCCGTAACGCTGTCCGAGATGGTAGTATCCACTCGGTATTGTATGTACCCCAGAATTTTCGAAATGCTTTTTTATCAAGTATACGAAGTGGTAGACCACATACCATAAACGTTAAAAGCAATTCTAATTGAAATTGACGTTGTTGTGACACACCATTTCTTTTATTTCTGTGGTGTGCGCTATTTATATGTCTTTCACAATCACGTTTGCTCCAGCACAGTAGTTTCTTTTTACAAACTTTACAGAAAATTGTACTCCCATTGTAGTGTAAATCCACAAATTCACTAAGAAATTTATTAACTTTCGTAGGTAATGGCCGTTTATTTTTAATAGTTACGTTAGACATAATCACTAAAGCGAGCACACCGACGCTTGTTTCTAGTATGCCACGAAGTGGTGCAAACGTAACATCTGCAGACTCGTCATTTGTTGATGAATAGAGCGCGTCATCCGTAAACGAATAAGCGCGCTGTTAGTTCGTAGCCGTCGATGAATGAACTTTTTTTTTGTAATGGCCCACTGTGAACAACGCCCTATTTACAACGAACACCCAAACTGCAGGTGTATATTTGCGCGTCTTCACGACGTAATAGACAGTGGTTTTGGTCCTCGTCCTAATAATTACATATTTAAATTACCTATGTTTACATACATATATGCGCCCGGCAGCCTGATTGCGAACCTGGCGCGTGGCGCTCTTGGCCCGCTCTATACATAACAAATGCCGTCTTCAAACAACGCGTGCATATATTCGCTATATTTTCTAAACATTTTTATTGCGTCAGTTTTTATGTTTTACCATAGGGTATTGATTTCTAAATGTCACTTTTATCGGGTGTGAATCACACATATACTCTTTATTTATAATACGCGGCCCATGCGACTGATCCGATTCTGTCGCGAAGATTGATTATGCCAAGCCTACTGATCAGTAGAGCAACGCAAACTGCGCTGAAAGCCTGTGGCGAACGCATAAAAGTTTACACAAAATAAACACGGCCGGGACAATTCGGTATAAGCGTCAGTATAACTGCGACTCGAAGGCCGATCTGTTGTGTATGCATCTACGCTGTCGTATACTATATCGCAGTTCTACGTTTGTTTTGAAAATGTTTCCTACGTCGCGAAAATGACCAAAGTTGGACACAATAAGAGAATTTATTGCAGAAATGCCTGATTTAAAGCGTGATGGCGCTAAAATTCAATGTGTAGTGTGTAAAATAGATTTAATATGTTGGTCGAAATTTAAATTTAATTTATGTGTTACCTTTATTACATGTAATTTACCATTTCATTTACTAAGGAAGAAAGCATACATCTCGTTTTGGAATGAATATTCGGACATTAAGTTACCAAGTAAGAGAACATTACAGAGAGTTGTGCCGTCTGCTCATGAGCATGTCGAGAAAAGGATTAAATCGGAGTTGCAAGATAAAAAACTGTGGTTATGTGTGGACGAAACAACAGATCGTAAAAGACATTTTGTGGTTAATTTAATGGTACGCACAATGGAACCACATCGAACGTCACCCTCAATTTTACTAGCTTCCAGACGAACACAACAATGCACTGCCGAAGTAATTTCAATGTTGGTGTTAAATACATTGGAAAAGTTTGAACTTTCAACAAATCAACTGTTGATGTTTATGAGTGATGGTGCCGCAAACATGTGGGTCGATCTCTTAAAAAACATTGTGCTAACTTGTTGCATATTACATGTAAAATTCATACTTTCAGTCTCGTAGCAGATAGTATCAGAAAATGTTATCCGGAGGTAGACGCTCTAATAGCACATACAAAAGCTGTGTTTGTAAAATCCCCAAAACGTATTCGGGAATTTCATAGACTATGCCCCGGTATTCCTGACCCACCACAACTTATTCTTACTCGTTAGGGAACATGGTTAGAGGCTGCATTTTATTATCTTAAATATTTTGAGAATATAAAGGACGTGATTTTAGAATTCGACCTAAAGGAAGCTGCTCAAAACAATTACGTGGGACTAGCGGATGCGATAGAGAAACTACAAAATTCTTCGGTGTCGTTAGTGGAATCTTTGCAAATAGTGCAACATGTTCACGCACAGCTATGCGCGATAGCAGACGCAAGAAATGTTTGTGTTTTAGAAAGGTTTGAAAGTGTTTTAGATAAAGACTCTGATTTTGGCACATTAAGACAAATTTGTGAAGGTGTGTCAACAGAACCGTTAAGTTATTTGAAAGATTATTTTACTTACGCAAATATAACGTCACTAGATGTAGAACGTTCGTTTTCGGCATACAAAAACACTTTTTCTTCACGCCGCACTCACTTTGCCGAAACAACTTTGGAAACATATCTAATGTTACAAATATTAAATAGGCATTATCCACTTTGTGATTTCACGGAGGACTCTTAAAACGGTAAATGTTTGAGCACGTATCACATTTAATTTATTTTGTGTAAACTTTTATGCGTCCGCCACTGGCTTTCAGCGCAGTTGCGTTGCTCTACTGATCAGTGCAATATTTCTAGATATACGACTGTTTGGTTTTTTATCATATCCTATCTGAAAAGTTCAAATTTGTAGTCTTAGCTTGATTAAGAGTGTCAGAGGGTGTTAACAATAAATGGATTGTAGTCTCTCAAGAGATCATCCATTCATACCTTGACAAAATGTAGAAAAAAATGGCGATAGTCATAAGAGCCAAGGAACTAATCTAGTCCAATATTGCTACAACGGCTAAATAACTCTCGATAAAAATATCGAGCCAAAATATTGACCACCAAAGCTTTTTTTTCAAATTTATTATGTATAATATTTAAGTAACATGGCGACAAAACCTGTATTTTTAACTTATGTAGTACACAGCATGTTCGTGATGTGTTAACTTCAGCGTGCTAGCAATACTTTTGCTCTTTTTCCTATCTAAGATAATTTCGAAGTAAAGTTCGCGTTTAGGCACGATTTGCATGTTAGCTCATAAATTAATAATCTTATTCTCGTTTAGGAACCAACCTTGGTTAGTAACATTTCGGAATTAATAAGTTATTAACTTCGTCGATAAACTTAAACGTGAAGAAATGTTACGTTTAACGAAACGCTTTCCTTATGATGCATAATTATACGATTTATGCATTCTGGAATCAAATATGCTAAAGAATATTTAGTTTATTTACAATACGAATGTAGAATTTTTACTTACATTTTCTTTTTTTTATTTATTAAACTATATAGAGTAAAATACTGCATCTACAGTTGTTTTAATTAGATTCTACTGCATCACCGTTTAATTAGCTGTTATATTCGCTACACTTATTTTAACGTAGAAGTAATTAATTAACATATATTAAGTTTATAATTTATTATTTTCATGTTAAACACACGTATATATTTTCATAATTTATTATTAGAGTGTATATCTATATATCTAGATTTATAGTTGCAGTTGCAATACTACCTTTATATAATTCCATTATGTATAACCTAAATCTACAGCAGGTATATTTAACAGAAAAAAATCAATGAATGCTTACATTTCTGTGTATTTAGAAAATAACCGGTGTAATATAATTGAAACGACCGTTTTTAATATTTGAAACCTTTCGAAATAAACTGAAGTGTTTTAGAAACATAATCGATTGATTTACAATAAAGAATTGTTCAGAAATCTCTATAAGCTACTCTAGATGTTTCTCATTATGTTTCAGAGGCATTTCAAAATTTTTAAATTAGAATCTAATATTTACTTCAGGTCTATTCCGTATACTCGTCATAATTATTCGACGATCTTCCACTGGTGTTGTCACTTTCCGTCGTCCTGTTCGTTTTCTATTCAATAATGTAACTTAATTTCAATTTTCTTGAATATCTCTGTTACTTCGGCTCAGATTATGTAAAACAACAATCAGTGTACGGATTTCTAAAGGCAACTCTCTTGTTTTCGTCATTTTAATACTAATTCTAAATAATTTTATTAACGATATTCATTGTTTAAAAGAACAATAACTACTAAATCTAAATTCATAATTCTAGTTCGGGTATATAGGGAATTGTCAACTTCACCTGCAATACATGAAATATTTACTAGTGAAGGATAATTGTATTACATTTCGGGTCTTTTTATTACCCTACTTGGACCCTAATTATAGGATTAAGGAGATTCAATCGATAACTAAGTATAAGAGGCGTCATTTGCGGAATTATTTAATGTTATATCTAGAGCGGGCCAAGAGCGCCACGCGCCAGGTTCGCAATCAGGCTGCCGGGCGCATATATGTATGTAAACATAGGTAATTTAAATATATAATTATTAGGACGAGGACCAAAACCACTGTTTATTACGTCGTGAAGACGCGCAAATATACACCTGCAGTTTGGGTGTTTGTTGATAAATAGGGCGTTGTTCACAGTGGGCCACTACAAAAAAAAAGTTCATTCATCGACGGCTACGAACTAACAGCGCGCTTATTCATTTACGGATGACGCGCTCTATTCATCAACAAATGACGAGTCTGCAGATGTTACGTTTGCACCACTTCGTGGCATACTAGAAACAAGCGTCGGTGTGCTCGCTTTAGTGATTATGTCTAACGTAACTATTAAAAATAAACGGCCATTACCTACGAAAGTTAATAAATTTCTTAGTGAATTTGTGGATTTACACTACAATGGGAGTACAATTTTCTGTAAAGTTTGTAAAAAGAAACTACTGTGCTGGAGCAAACGTGATTGTGAAAGACATATAAATAGCGCACACCACAGAAATAAAAGAAATGGTGTGTCACAACAACGTCAATTTCAATTAGAATTGCTTTTAACGTGTATGGTATGTGGTCTACCACTTCGTATACTTGATAAAAAAGCATTTCGAAAATTCTGGGGTACATACAATACCGAGTGGATACTACCATCTCGGACAGCGTTACGGAGAGATATTCCACGAATACGTGAGGACATTGAAAATCGAATTAAAGCCGAATTAAAAGATAAACAGCTGTGGCTATGTCTTGATGAGACGACAGATTGCAAAAAAAATTCTATTTTGAATATAATAGTGCGCGTATTAGATCCTATTAAACCAAATTTTGCAATTCTATTAGCCAGCAGAAGATTAAAACAGTGTACTAGTAAAGCAATTACGGCCGTAGTTCTCGAAACGTTACAAAAATTTCAAGTGTCAACCAGTCAACTGTTGTTGTTCATGAGCGATGGTGCAGCAACAACGTGTAGTGTAGGCCGTTCCCTTAAAGAAAAGTGTGAAGGACTTTTACATGTTACGTGTAAAGTCCATGCTTTACATCTTGTGGCACAAACTATTCGAGAGTGTTACCCGCAGGTGGATGCATTAATAGCAAACAAAAAAAGTGTTTCTCAAAAGTCCTAAGAGGACTAGGGCATTCCACAGGTTATGCCCTGGTATTCGAGAACCACCACAGCCCATTTTTACGCGTTGGGGAACGTGGTTAAAAGCCGCTTTTTATTATAATGAACATTTTCAAGAAGTCAAATCCGTTATTTTGCAATTCGTCCTTGCCGAAGCTAGAGCTATTAGGATGAGCCAGAAGGGATTTCTCGATATTTCTGTTGAAACACATCTAAAGAATATTAGCAACATTTACAAAGGGTTAGTAGACGCGATAGAAAATTTGCAAAATTCTGGATTGTCGTTGGTAGAATCAGTGCAAGTCGTGGACGAAGTTAGTACATTGTTACACAGTATAAACGATGCAACAAGTGGACGAGTTTTAGCTAAGTTCGATAGTGTTTTAAAAAAGAATCCGGATTACACGAGATTAAGACAAATGTGCGATGGGGCATCTGCAGATTCCTTGACTAAGTCTAAAGATTATTTTAATTACGCCTGTCTTACTTCGGTAGACGTGGAACGGTCGTTTTCGAAATATAAGAACATTTTTTCGTCTCGGCGAACATCCTTCACCGAGGCAAATGTGGAAACTTATCTGATGGTGCAACTTTTTAAACAAGCCTATCCGCATTATTAAGAAGGATAGAATTTATTTATTATATCTTTATTTACAGTTACATTATTAAGTACAACAGAATAAAAAAAGCGTTCAGTTTCTCAGTTATTTCCTTATTACATCCCATTTACAACGCATACCGTTTTCAATCAAATAAAAAATCATAATGAAAATAAAAACACCTCAGCGTGTACATACATATATATATATATATATATATATATATATATATATATATATATATATATGTACACGCTGAGGTGTTTTTATTTTCATTATGATTTTATAATTAGAGCGGATATATATATATATATATATATATATCCGCTCTAATTACTAAACATTATTATTGCGTCAGCTTTTATTTTTTTACTCTTGTGTATTAATTTCGAAATATCACATATCTGCTGTGACTCACATATACGCTATTTACAATAAGCGGCCGTTGCGCCTGATTCCGATTCTGTTGGATGGCGCAATTTGGCCCGCTCTAGTTATATCTTTATTTTACTCATAGGGAAATAATTATACCTCCTATATAAGGATAAATACAAAATTTTCTAAAATACAAGCAAAAATGTAGATGGGCAAATAACTATGGAAGGTAGTGCAGATGATTTTGGTCTTCTATGAAATTGATATAAATAAATTGGTAGGCAAATGTATGCTTTTTACATCGTTGTTGAAAGTGAGTCATAAGATACTTAAATGCTTTGTATAAAACAGCAATTAATACTTTTTATTTTATATAAAATACCGTTCCAAAGATGCAAATGTCTTAAGTACCGTATATGTTTTATTTTTGAAATGTATAGATAAACTCGAATATTTATAAGACGGTTTTTAACGTAACGTTGTTGGTAGGTGCATAGTAGAATGAGGAATAACACGAGCTCGGATTTTTTCAATATTACACTCACACACGTAAGTGCGACTTGTGCGGCGAAAGTTACACGCAATAATGCGGCACCATAATCAAGCATTAGCGTAACGTTGCCTAGTCAATATCGTATATAATTCATTATTTAATGCATATCAGAATTGTGACCCCACGACGATACCTGATTAAAAGCGTCCTTGAAGAAATAAACACGCTAAGAAATTCAACTTTTTGACCGGTGCTAAGTGCCCGCCGTATTGTTTAAATTAAAAGCTTATTAATAGTTCCCCTCCAAAACCTCCATAACATACCCTATCTGAATAAAGGTTTTTAACCTCTAAGACAATGATTTTTCGAGGAGATTGTATCGATTTAATCTAAATTAGCTTCACTCTGGTTCTTTGAATGGAGTGTAAGAATTTCAGTTGTGTTGTTTTTGATTACTTTATGAAATACTTGTAATTATTAAAACAATTCTACAATAAGAGAAACATGTTTTATTTCTATTAAAAGAACACAGATTTGGAAAGTTGAAGAGCATGACAGTCAAATATTTCTAGAATAAGCTTTGAAATAAGTTGCAAAAAATTATGGATTTTATCAATCAATAACTTTCGTCCTGGTTTTCCTAGGAATCAAGTTTTTCCCTAAGAACATATTTTAACATACAAGTTGTCTGTAATAACATACAAACACATTTTTAATTATGCTTATGTTTTGTTACTTAGAAACTATCTGATTATGAGTTGTATTTTCGAGATATTTCAATAAACTTTCCAAATAGTACTAACCAAAGCAAATATATTTAAAACTATAAAGATGATATTGATGAAACTTTGCTGCTAAGTGTAATGACTAGTCTGGGCAAACAGCGGTAACAGTCAGTGTAGTAGATATGTGGTGCAGGGTCGGCGATTATTTATTTCACGCGTTCACAGCGTCAGTACTAAATCGATGGTTAGGTACGTCGCGAAAACGACCAATGGGAGACACAGTTAAAAACTTTATAGTGGACATGCCGGACTTAATTTTTGATGGCGCTAAAATTCAATGTCTAGATTGTAAAATCCCTTTAATGTGTTGGTCCAGAAGCCATTGTCAACGTCACATCGAAAGCAAACAGCATTCTTCTGCAAAAAGTGGCATACGAGACCAAGAAAAATTTACATTTGATTTATGTGTTACTCTTATTTTATGTAATCTATCGTTTCGTTTACTAGACAAAGAAGCATTTATCTCCTTCTGGAATAAATATGCGGACTGTAAATTACCTAGTCGGACATCGATACGAAATGTAGTGCAATTTGCTCGTGAACATGTAGAAAGAAGAATGAAAACGGAATTGAAAGATAAAAAACTGTGGTTGTGTGTGGACGAAACAGATCGTCAAAAACATTCTGTAGTTAATGTAATGGTATGTACAATGGAACCACATCGACCGTCATCCTCCTTCTTACTTGCTTCCAAAAGAGTTATAAATTGTACTGCCGATGAGATTTTAAAGGTGGTGTTGAACTCATTGAACAAATTTGAAGTTTCAACTAAGCAACTTTTAATGTTTATGAGTGATATTGCCGCAAACATGCGTTCTTTGGGCCGATCTCTCAAAAAATACAGTGGTAACTTCTTACATGTAACGTGTAAAATCCATACTCTAAATTTTGCGGCACAAACGATTCCTACATGTTTTCCACTTGTAAATGCATTGGCTGCTAGTACAAAGGCAGTGTTTCTAAAGTCCCCGAAACGTACCCGGCTATTTCACAAACTGTGTCCTGATTTACCTGAAACACCACAGCCGATTGTCACACGTTGAGGAACATGGTTGCAGGCTGCGTTTTACTACAATAAATATGTTGATCAAGTAAAGAAGGTAGTTTTAAAATTCAATCCGACAGAAGCTGCAGCAATCAAGAAAAGCCAGGAAATATTTCAAGATACTCAGGTTAAAACAAATTTACAAACTATTCACAACAATTACTTCGGACTAGCGAAGGGAATAGAAAAATTACAAAATGTTTCGATGTCGCTGGTGGATTCTGTTCAAATTGTGAATGATGTTCATGCACAGTTATGCGCTATAGAAGGCGAAACAAATTGGTGTGTAATACGAAAATTTGAAAGTGTTTTAGAGAAAGACTCCGATTTTCTTATATTAAGACAAATTTGTGAAGGTGCGTGTGAAAATGCATTAAGTTGTTTCAATGATTATTTTAAATATGCAAATATAACATCGCTAGATCTCGAACGGCATTAAAAAACATTTATTTCGCACGTCGTACCCACTTTACTGAAACAGCTGTGGAACCATATCTAATAAAACTTTTTTAACTAAATCTAACACCTGTATATTTTTGCAGATTATAATAGACCTTCTTTTTGTGGATTCGACCATGTTGGTTTTAGTACCTTTATCTGCAAAAAATGGGAAAAACGCTTCACATTTACTGAACAATTAATTTTATTTATTGTAAATAAAACAAAATGAGAATCATCCAATATAAACAAAATCATTTCAATAACATCGTTTCCGTTTTAAAGATATTTACTTGGTTCCATACTTTATCTCAACAAGTGCTAGCAACAAATCCGATTTATCGGGATATTCGGATATCCGGATATTCGAATATCCAGATTCTGAATGCAATACAAAATCCGTATATTCGAATATCCGGATTTATTATCCGATTTATCCGTTTTATTCGTAAATCCGGAATTATTATCCGATTTATTCGTTTTATTGGAATTAACTAGAAACCGGATAAATCCGGATTTGGATATTCGAATATCTGGATTCTGAATGCAATGCACGTTTTCATTTGTGACAGTGACCTTTTAGCTTTTATAATGGTTAACTTTCAAACTTGAAACCTGAAAATTATCCGGATCTAATATCTAATATTCTAAAGCACTATTTTTTACGAATGTACATATATTTGCTCTTTTTAATACGCGGATTAATACTTATTAACCATCTCAATAACTACTACTAAGTTATATCAACAATTGAAAATGTGTAATTATTTTATTTCATAAAAATAAATTATTATTTTATAGAAATAAATTTAAACTTAAATACATTTCTAAACTTAAACTGAAATACACTTTTATACACTAATATTATTATAAATTATTATTTAAAAATACCACCTGGTCAACAGTTGAACCCTTCAAGTAGCTTCTTTTGGCGGTTACTATCTATGTATTTATAAAATAAAATGCATAAATGAAACAAATAATTTATCTTGTGACCTTTTTATCGAATTAATTGTAGTTTTTCAACGTCAGAAACCAATTTTCCATATCCGTTGTATATGTTTTTAAACGTTTTTCTTTACACGGATTTTTCAGGAACCAATCTAGCGTGTCAAAACAGGTCTGGGGATAAAAATCCGTACAATCGAATAAAATCCGTATATTCGAATAAAATCCATATATTCGAATAAAATCCGGTTATTCGAATAAAATCCGGTTATTAATCCGGATATCCGTTTTCCGGAAATTCGAATATCCGGATTAAGAAATTGACGGATTTTCCCAGAACTAAATTCTCAACCCGGTATGACGAGGTCATTAGAAATCGACTTACAATTAGGCAACCTAATATACGCACGGTAAGGTAGAGATCTATAAAACGGGGAATTAATGATTTGAAAAATGCATTTTTGTAAACAGTATAAATTCATGTAAATTAAAATAAATATGTGCTAACTTTAATATATAGGTGTATATAAGCAAATATTACGAATACCATTTTAATTAACTAGATACAAACGATGTAAATACATAAAACTTTGTATATTTATATTACCCATTGTTTAAGTAACTTTTTCCGTAATTGTGTTATCATTGTTCGGAAATATAATAGCAAGGGCAAAACATTTCATAAATTGATGCGAAGATAATATGCGAATGTTTTGATTTACGATTTGGATTTGTTTTATCTGTTATTGTTAAGAAATACAATATATTAAGGGGCGATTTGTCCAATTTTATAGAAGGATTTGATTTCCATGTATTTCAATATCACGCATGATTTATCGCACGTTTCATTTTCATAATGGAGTGCAGTTTAAAATAAACCAATCTTAATAATCCCTGTAAGACTAATCGTGATTGCATTATAATTAATTACTAATATTGTATTTACACTTTTTCTTTATACGTTTTGTTTACATGACTGGTTACTTGCTTATCCTTGCGAGATAAAATTAATTCGGCCACGACGTTTTTAATTCCTAGCAACAATAGGCCGTATGGGTCTTCGCTGTGATTGGTGGAGGATCTCACGTGACCGATGAACGTCAGATATATCAAACAAAGAGAGACGACAACTGGTTAGGTTATTCTGAAGCAGTCAGTCACGTACGCAGTAACATTGTCGTTTGAAATCGTTCTTTAAAATAATTACAATAATTAGGTATTTTATGTGCATAATATTACTGGCTTTGTACTTCGTCTAAACGAATTTGATCGTCGTTCAAGATGTCATCTTCAAAATCGAGCGCAGACGACTTATTAGGAGGCAAGTTATTTCTTGTTTACTTACCATCTGGCATATCACTGTCACCAAAATACGTATATATACATAACAAAAATATTTAATATCTCCATTTCATTTTCCTCGAGTCATCTTATACGAAAAAAAAGAGGATGACATCGCTTTGTTTATCAACTCTCACTTTCAAAAGTAAAAATAGCAACATCTTTGTTTCTGTTTATTTTTTTTATTTTTCACCATTCCTTTTGTTTATGTAAACAGTCGATCTAACGCTTGTCAATACTCCAGAATCATGGGTGCATGTTGGAACACCATCTTTAACTGGTTCCCAAAGTGGTGGAACACCTGGTTCTGTAACACCGCAGATCCCAGCAGAGGAATGTTTGAGGCTACTTCGTGAAGCACAAAGGGAATCTAACTCTTCTTCTGCGAGAGTATCACCACGCAGCAGCCCAAAATCACCACCAAATAGTCCAGTTCAAGAAACTCCACTTATTATGGAATGGCATTCGTATTACTTAAATACTGAATCGAAAGATGTAAGTTATCAATTAAGCTAAATTGTTTTGCTTCAGAACACATCCTTTCTTAAATTGCTTTCCTTTTTCAAGATATTTTGCTAAATAAATATTTACTTCATTATTTACATAAATGTTGCATTATCAGATGTTTTTATTGCTATACACGTATTGACAATAAAAAAATAAATATGGTTTATATGAAAGATAAGTCCATGAATGTATTGACTGTGTTAAAGGATATTCATTTATTTATTCCAAATTTCAACTTTTAAAATGAGGAATATATATACAAAGCAAAGTTGGATAAAGCAGTTTAATGAATTGCTTCAATTACCAAGCTCCAATAGTGAGCTGGAGTGCAGTAAGATAAATATAAAATACTTCCATTTACAGAAGTGTTTAGTATTTGAAAAAATAAAACACCAAGTACTCACAGTAGAAATATCAAGTACAAATTTCTTCAAGCACTGTTAAAAATGGCTCATTCTAGCAAAAGAAATACTAAAAATAGGGCTTCAAAGATGCAAGCATCAAGTACCAAATATTTTCCTTTAAAAGTACTTTCTTATTTTTCAATTTAACCTTTTTGAATAAATTGCAAGTATTTCAAGAACCATGTATATAATGCTCAGGTCACTTTTGTTTATATTAAACTTCATTAAATGTTGTCTATTCTGTTAATTATTTTAAACCAAATATCTATAGATGGATTTTAAGTGAAGGAGAGATTATCTAAAGCCTTAGTAGAAGGTAATTTAGTCGAAAATTTCATGGCGCGTAATGCATAAACCTTTTTTCTTATTATAGTATAGTATCTCTGCAACGATATTGTATTACCACAAATTATATGTTATTGACCTTTAATTACAAGCTGTGAATCGCCTAGTTTTAAAGTTAAACCAAGGTTATTATAAATCTTTCAAATTTGAACTCAGAACTAACATTTAGAACATTTTTTAAAGCCAATATTTCATTACTTTTTCAAAATACTATGTATTTCTCAATTATAAATTAAATAAGCTTAATTATTACTTAATGATATTAAAAACGTCCTTATCAAACCACAATTTGTTAATATATAGTTCGTTTGATAAAAACATTTCATTTATACTCGTTTTATCTAGCGTTTATGCAGGTTGTTTGAGGTAAAAATTATGAGAAGCTTTGTGTACTGATTCTAACGTATTAAATGAAAAAAGCAACACGTTTGCTTGGTCTATGTATGTAAATCTTATTAAAAATCAATATTCTAATGTAATACGCAAATAAGTCAACGACCCTTCAACTTTAAAAGGAATGTTAGATTTGAAATCGTTCATCTGCATTCTTTATCATCGAAAGTGTCAAAATAAGTAAAATTGGTGCTTATCTCAATAAACTTTGTAACAAATCTCGTTTGCTAAACGGGTTTCCTCTAGTTTTACAATTATCTAATTATTTTGTACGTATTCCACATATTCGAAGTGATGAAATGTCGTCATTACACAAATGTAAACGGCCATTTACGACTTAACGCATGTATAAACAGGCACAAAAATTATATTATTTTAAGATGTCTAACGTCACAGGCTTTCGTTGCAAGTTTAGCTAATAGTTTCTACATAAAACGAAACAACATGTGTACCTATTGCAATATTAAATAGACACTGTTTGGTTTGGATCGCGTTCAAAATAATAAAAGAAATGAAAGAAATGCAGTGCCATGCGATTTTATTACATTAACATTTTTCAAAATACTTATACAATATTTAATTATTATTTGGATCTCGTTGTATTGTTTTGTAATAATTTTTATACCTAAAACGTTGTTCTGTTATATTAATTATGATTAATAAGTTAATAACATTTGATTTACCCTCATTCAATATATTGTATATAACAGTAAGTAATTTAAATGGTGCAGGGAAAGTTTTTCTGGATTTATTGACCAGTTATTCGATATACGAAGCAAATGATGCTTGAAATTGATTTACAATATCGTCGCTAAAATGTTATCGTTTCTATTTTTACTTAGTAATATACCTCTGTTCCAGAAATAAAGGCTTTACAAACGAAACCGACACCATTCTCTTGTTTAGAGGATGTTGCAAGAGCGACTTGATTGTATCAATTTAATTTCAATTACTGTAATAAAAAATTGACCATTTCTGATTATTGATTCAAATGGTGTTGCATCATAAATTTAATGGTTTTTGCGAACATACAAGGTATCTTTGAATAGTTAGCCGAGTTGTATATACGAAGTAGGCCGTTACTGCCGATATAACAAGCCTCAGCGCTCTTCGATGACGTCACGCTGTGTAGGTGATGTATCGCCATGCAAATAAAAGATAATTTATCATCAAAGCGACTTGGATCTTTTATAGATGCAATTGTTGTATTACATATTGCATATTCTTCTATATCCTAAGCGTAGCTTATCGAAAATAGAGTATTTAAAGTTTTTACCTTACTTTTAGAAATTTGACGGGTGATATCTTTATTAATTTAATAGCTTTAGTGTTTAAATATTGTGCCAAATTATTCAATTTCGTTACCAAAAGGTCGTAAAAATGAGTCATTTAATCATTCCGTTTTGGAGGCATAAATAAATCATTTATTCTTTAAATATTTTATTGCGTTGAAAGTTTCAAACTATTACGGTAATAAAATGGAGTTATTTGAATTTTATACATTTTTGCTTTTAGGATGGTGAGTTCTATACCGATTGGAGTAGTCGCCCTGACCAACAGCCCCCAAAGAATTGGGGCTTTAGAAGACCGAAAGGTGACATGTTAAGTCTGCGTTACGCAAAAGTGGGCAATGAAAGTGTTTTCTCGCGTAAAGGGCTTTGCACCTTGTTCCTATCCAATCTGTTGTCACTATTACTTGGTGCTGGTGTTGGATTTTGGCTGAGCAAGTACGTCTTCATACCGACCATCAAAGTCCGTTAGTTCTTACTGAAAGAAATGATGCTCAGGAGGTGGAGGTGTGTTCCAAGCTAGGCTGGGGTGGACATTGCTATTTTTCACATAAATTCGTGTGATTATTTCTTCTTGTGGCTTGTGAACGCTGCCTTGTAAAAAAGAGACTGGTATTTTTTACTCTTAATATAGTGGACGACGTCTAATGTACTCTGCTACCAATACTTAGATATTTACATATATATACATATATATTTGTATTTTTCCTCCTTTTTTACATTTTATTTTTACGAGGTATATATATGTAAATTATATACAATATTAATTTAGTTGAACATCTTGCTATATTATTATTCTTTTTTCTTATTTTTTTAAATATTATTAAAATAGTAATAATCAATGAATTTGCACTGTTCAACTTGGAACTAAAATATTAATATAATACTTTCAGTAAGCCCTGCGGCTTAAATAGGGCGTGGCGTTTAGAATTTAATATTAAATTTATTAAGTAGAATTACCGCATGTCTTTACTGGGACTTAATTTCTTGGGAAAATGGTTTCTGTGTATTTCCCTTATCACTATTAATTATGTAATTATGGTCGAAATATTGCAAATGATTTAATAATTGAAATGTTATATAAAGAGCTATTAAATATACATAAGATAGATTAGTGCTGCCCTCCTTTAAGGTACAGAGCGTTTCAGCGGCCTGGCAAGGCGTATTTTCATGATATTATGAATAAATGAATGAAAAATTCATAACTGCGATTGCGCATTACTCAGCAGGGTTTCATTTGTTTGAAATTGATTTTTTTTTAACATGTAATGATTGAGTAAACTTTGCCAGATCGTTAAGATTGTTGTATCTTCATTTTTATTCAGTTTTATACATACGATTAAAGTAAAAAGTTGGTATATTGTTATATGTGACCATATTGATATCATTAATGTGTTGTATTCGCTAATTAACTATATAGGTATTCGTTATAATTATTACTATTACTATAATGCATATAAGAAAAAAAATACTGAAAAAGCCCAACATGAAATGTACCATTTTATATATTATTGCATCTAAAATTCAGATACAATTGTAATAGCCGAGAGGTACTTGTAATACAAATAAAAGAATTCTCAATTAATTTGTGCGTGTTTTTTAAAATTTATCCATTATACATCCTTGAATTCTAACATCTGAGAAACTTCTATAAAAAATTCCAAAATATTTTCATTTCAATTACTCCTATGTATTAAAACCTTTGCTTTTTCTTCTAACATTGATTAATATTGCATTGCACATTGTACCTATTCAGAAAACCGTCACATTAGAATACGTTACCCAGACAATAAACTCCATCAATTTCCCAAATCAAAATTCGATCGATGGAATCTGATCACACGAACTCTATATGTAACGATAAAGATAATTGTTAGGTGAGCGACATTCTCTTTGTAAGTTAGATGGCGCTAGCAGCGCGGAAAAAAATATAGGTGTAAAAAAAAGGTATAAGTAGAATATAACAGCTGTAAGACAAATGTAATAAAATGATGTATTGGTAAAAGAATATACAGTAAATATAAAAAGAATAAGAGTGTTTTCTTAAAAGTGTAACAATATTTAACAGGGTTATGGGCCCAGGCCGCCAAAATATACAAGATTGGTTAAATAAATAAATAAAATAAAAAAAATTGTAAAAAAAAAACAGGTTAAGTACATCGTCCATTTTTTGGTTTTCCTTCGAGAGGAAAAAAAACGACGCCAACGAAAAACGGTTAAAAAGTGCTGGTAAACATTAAAAATATGATCTCAAAGGAAAAATTTGCCATTGTACCGTTTGCGGAGAAAATTTCGATACATGGTCGTTCCGGATAAAAGCGATACTGAGGGAAGCAGGAGTACTCAAGGCCATAGAGGAGCAACAGTTTTCAGAAGAGGATGGTAAAGAATTGCTAGAAGCAAAAGCTCAGGCAATCATTATTAGCGGTGTGGCAGATACTCATTTAGAATATTTAAAAAAAGAAACGGCGTATGATATGTTTAAAATTTAGAAGCAAATTTCAAGGCAAAAGGCGTAAGAAGTCGTATATACTTAAGGAGAAAGCTATCGGAAGAAAAATATTTGGAGAGCAAACCACTAATAGAACATTTTGTCACGATGGAAGAAATGTTTTCTCAATTAAAGGATGCAGGAAATGAATTAAGTAACGAAGAAAAAGTGAATTATATTTTATTATCAATGCCCAGGAGTTATGAAAATATATCACTGTGCTGGAAACCATAGAAGACATAAAACTGGAGTTTGTGAAGAATAGATTACTAGGGGAAGAAGAGAAAAGAAAGAAATTGCATAACCAAAATACAGAAAAGGTAGAAAGTTCCTTTTTTTGTTACACATGTGGAAAGAAAGGACATAAGCAGTATCAATGCACAACACAAAGCACCTCAGGATATAGGCAAGGACATGGTCGAGAACCTGGACAGGGTTTCACTCGAGGAAGAGGGTACAATCAAGGAAGAGATTTCAGGCGAGGCAGAGGTTTCAATCGTGGCAGAAGTTCCAGTCGAGGCACAATCAACACTCGAGGAAATCAAAAGCCTAAGTTTCACCAACAAGAAGACAGGTCCATGTTAGCAGAGAGTAATGAACTAGAAGATCAAGCATTTCTATGTGGTGAGACAGGTAAGAATAATATAGAGGATAGCAATTTGGTGTGGTTTCTGGATTCGGGTTCATCAGACCACCTGATTAATACGAAGGACTTTTTTAATGAATATGTAGAACTAAAAACCCCAAGAAGGATCAATGTGGCAAAAAATGGAATAAATTTAGAAGCCGTAGGTGTTGGAAATCTCAAGGTAAAATTTTTTGTTTACAATAAGCCTAGTTTTGTAACAATAACCGATGTTTATTATGTTCCGGATTTAAGGAAAAATTTAATGTCAGTATCAAAAATAAGTAGTAAGGGATATAAAGTAGTATTTAAGGAAAACAATGTAAATGTTTATGATAAATTTGGTGAATTAGTTATATTAGGTTATAGAGATGGATCGTTATACTCAGTAAATTCATTGATAAGAGATTTTGAAAGTAATTTAGTATCAGAAAATAATAGAGAAACATTACAGTTGTGGCATAGGCGGTTTGGACACCTAAATTATAATAGTCTTAAAGTGTTGACACAAAAGAATTTAGTGGAGGGTTTATCCGATATTCACAAATGTAAGAACGAACAAATATTGTGTGAAAATTGTATATTAGGGAAAATAACAAGACAACCATTTAATAACAAGGCCACAGAGCAAGTAAACCATTGGAATTAGTACATACAGATGTTTGTGGACCAATAAACCCACCAACATGGGATAATTGTAATTATTTTGTAACATTTATAGATGACTATACACATTTTGTTGTAACTTATTTAATAAAAGAAAATCTGAAGTCTTTGAGAAATTTAAAAAGTACTATAACTATGCAACTACTCATTTTAATACAAATTTATTAAAGCTTAGATCAGATAATGGTAGAGAATATGTTTCGAAAGAATTTCAAAGGTGTTGTGATGAAAAAGGAATTCAGTTACAATACACAGTTGCTTACAATCCTGAAATGAATGGAGTAGCAGAAAGGATGAATAGGACACTGGTAGATAAGGCACGCACAATTTTGATAGAATCGAAAATGTCAAAACAATTCTGGGGAGAAGCTGTATACTACTCTGCGTATGTAACCAATAGAAGCCCAACAGCAGGGAAGGAAAAGACGCCTAGCGAAGAATGGGAAGGAAGAAAACCAAATGTAAGACACATGAGAGTATTTGGTAGTATTGCCTATAATCATGTACCAAAGGAACTAAGAAAGAAATTTGATGCTAAAGGAAAGAAGATGATAATGTTAGGATACTGTACAGGAGGATATAAACTATGGGATGAACAGAAACAAAGAAGTTATTATTGCAAGAAATGTCATATTCAATGAGAAAAGAAAGGAAGAGGAAGAGAGTGAGTTCGAAAAAACAGAAAAGGAAGAAACATTCAGACTTATTGGAGAAAATGATGAGCAAGAAGAAGAAACTCAAATGGAAGGTTAGGGGAGGAGTTTCACAATAAGGAAAATGAAAATGGTAATATGAGAAAAGTAGTAGCTAGAAAACAAGAAAATAAAGAATTGAGAAATATTGAAGAAATCAATGATGAACAAGTAAAACAAAAAGGAGAAGGCGAAGATGCAAGCAGAAGAAAGATAAATAAGCCAAAGTGGCAGAAAGATTATATTCTGGATTTGGAGGACGAAGAAAATGATGCAATGTTTGCTTTATACGCAGGACAAACAGATGATATACCGAGGAATTATGAGGAAATTGAGTCAAGAGAAGATAAGAGGGAATGGATGAAAGCAGTACAAGAAGAAATCGAGGTACTTCGAGAAAGTGAAACATGGATAAGCGTACCAAAACCAAAGGATGTAAAATTGATAGATACAAAATGGGTTTTTACAAGAAAAGGCTATGATGATAAAACAATACTAAAAGCAAGGCTAGTAGTTCGAGGATTTCAGCAGCAAGAAATTTTGACGATGTGTATTCACCAGTATTAAGACTACAAACTCTAAGAATTATGTTGTCAGTAGCTGTTCAGCGAAATTATCATATCCATCAAATGGATGTCAAAGGGGCATTTTTATATGGAAAAATAAATGAAGAAGTATTCTTAACACCACCACACAGGGGTAACAGTATCAAATGGCCATGTTTTGAAACTAACAAAGTCACTTTATGGTTTGAGAAAGTCACCAAGATACTGGTATGAATGTTTTACAGGTACTATCACAAAGTATGGATTTCAAAGATCAGAAAATGATTTTTGCTTATATTACAAAAAGGATTTATATTTGTTGTTATATGTCGATGATTTATTAATATTAGGAGCTGATTTACAAAAGGTAGAGGAAGTAAAAAGAATTTTATCTACAAAATTTAGGATGAAAGATATGGGAAATGACAATCTAACTTATCTTGGCATAGCAATCACTAAACAACAAAATAGTATTCTCATTAATCAGTCAAAATATCTGCGAAATGTTCTAAAATGTTTTGGTATGAAAGATTGTAAATGTGTAGAGTCACCTATGGATGCAAACTTCACAATTGATGAAAATTGTACTGTTGATATAGCATATGAAAAACAATGTAGATCTTTGATAGGTTCACTGATGTATGCAACGGTAGGGTCAAGACCAGATTTAGCTAATTCAGTATATTATCTTAGTAGGTTTCAATCAAAACCAAGTGCTCAATTGTGGATAGCACTCAAAAGAGTTTTACGATATGTTAAAGCCACAGTTGATTTTCAGTTACTATATAAGAAAGATTGTTTAAGCGAACCTCTAATAGGATATGCAGATGCCGATTGGGCGAGAAGTAGCGACCGAAAATCAACTACAGGCTATTTATTTAAAGTATTTAGTAATACAGTTATATGGAAATCCAAGAAACAGGCAACTGTTGCATTAAGCACAACAGAAGCGGAACTTGTCTCATTATGTGAAGCTACTGCTGAGGCATGTTGGATCAAAAAGGTAATGCTAGACCTAAATGTCAATGTTGGAGTAATAACAATGTATGAAGACAATCAAAGTGTAATTAAATCAATTAAAAACTCTGATCAAAACGATTAAAGCACATGGATGTAAAGTTTAACTTTGTAAAACAAAAGGCAGCAGAGGGTATCATTCAAATAGAATATATTTCTACTCAAAAGCAACAAGCAGATATGTTAACAAAACCATTACCCAAAAGATCTTTTAAATTAGCTGTAGCCGAGTTGGGTATTTATCACAAGGAGACTGTCGAGGAAGAGTGTTAGGTGAGCGACATTCTCTTTGTAAGTTAGATGGCGCTAGCAGCGCGGAAAAAAATATAGGTGTAAAAAAAAAGGTATAAGTAGAATATAACAGCTGTAAGACAAATGTAATAAAATGATGTATTGGTAAAAGAATATACAGTAAATATAAAAAGAATAAGAGTGTTTTCTTAAAAGTGTAACAATATTTAACAATAATGAAAATAAAGCTGCCCGGTGAAGATATTTCTGTGTTGATTGATACTGATTCAAAAACTTGCATGTGTTTTTTAATACCTCAAGCTGAAATAAACAACAAAATATATATTAGTTTTTCTGTAGGTAGCTCGACTCTTTCTTCCTTCAAATAACAAATATTAAAACAGTCAAAATAATTTGAGCCGTGAAAATAAGTAATTTTGGCTCAATATACATAAAGCTATTTTACATGAGGGCGTCAAAAGAGCTTGGCACGGTCCTGCTCGTAATGCTATCCTGTATTCTACTATAGATTTGTTCGATTCTATTCCGTATACGTCTATTCGGTGTATGACACGAAGCGCTAACCTTACCGACATCTAGCGTAATCCTGTCGTATTACATTTCTTTGTCTACCGATAATAATGAATTGTAGTTTCCTAATCTTTCCTTATTCAATTCTGTCAAATTGGCCAGAATTGTTGTTAATTAATTTTTTCTGGAAATAAATGTGTACCAAATATCGAAATATAATAGCAATCGGATTAAAATAATGTCCGGGAAGATGCGTGCACTTAAAAATTACTGATCAATCGTCAAACAATGGCCCAGTATCAGAAAAAATGGTATTTTGGTAAGCTAACAAGGAACGAAGCTGAGCAAAGATTAAAAGAAGGTATTTTTATGCAATCTAATCTAATAGTCATCGTTTGCGATATATTGTAAATTTTAGAAGGAAAAGTAAACGGCGCCTTTCTTGTCAGAGAAAGCTCGACATCAGCCCGAGACTTTGTTTTATCTGTTTTACATGACGATGCATTTACACATTTTCAAATCAGGAGGTGTACTATTGATGATGCGTTCTTCTCAATAGGTTTGTTTTTTTTATAACCTCAATTTGATAACAGTTTGTTTGTTTTAATAATTTTAGAAGAGAATACTAAAATTCATGGTCTAGATAGTTTAATTGAACATTACCAAGCATCTCCAGAAGGTCTTGAAGGAATTAGATTGACAACACCGTGCACAGGAGAAGCTCCACCTCACGATGCTTGTTTGTATGGCCGTACAAATCTTTTGCATCGAGCAACAAGTCAAGGGAATTTTAAAGTTGTTTCGGAGATACTTAAAACTGATTATAATTTAGAGATTAAAAATCAAGACGGTCAAACGGCAGTACATTTAGCGAGTATAAGAGGACAAGATGATATTCTATGCCAGCTTATAAAATGTGAAGCTAGCGTTAATTCTAGGGATACCGCTGGATATACACCGTTACATGTAAGTATCGATAATGTTTTGAAAAGATTAATCTAACGTTTTCTTGTATTAATCTAGTATGGTTGCCAAAATAATTTCCCAAGCACCGTAAGATTACTTGTTCAAGTTGGTAATGCTAACATTCAAGCTAGAAATACGGAAAATGGTTGGGTACCATTACATGAAGCGGCAAGTCGTGGCCATAAAGAGGTTGTGAAACAATTGTTGAGTTTGAATGCGCCTGTGAATCCACGAACAAAAAAAAATTTTTTACCTTCACAGTTAGCAAGATTAAATAATCATCATGAATGTGCTATAATATTAGGCAAGTTAAATTTTGTCAAAGGTAACTTATTATTTACTTTAATTTCTCTGTTATAGAAAATTATAGAACTCCCAATCCGAAAACTCATCGAAATAACTGGTTTCATGGCACACTAGGTCGTCAGGAAGCTGAAAGAATAATCAAAAATTATAGCGATAAGAATGGTACTTTCCTAGTAAGATATAGTGATCGTAACAAGGGTCAAGTCGTCTTAACCTTGCTCAATGAAAATGTATTTTACCATTATATAATATGCAAATCGGTAACTATCTTAAAACGAAGCAATTGGGGATGAACTTATATCTTTATGTCCATTTTGCATAGGATAATTACCTATTCATCGATGACGGGCCTTATCTTGATTCCTTAGAGCACGTAATAGAGTATTATAGTTTTATAAGTGATGGTTTACCAACTATGTTACAAACATCTGTGCCTCCAAGGCCTAAGCCATCTTTACCTGATGTAAGTTGCTATATGACTAATTTGGAATTTGCTGGTGTTTCTTTTATCTTGTATCATTGCCTTATAGAAGCATTAAATTTATTAAACGCTTTTACGAGGTGGTACCGAAAATTTCCCGAAATTTGAATGACGCGCGTGAACGGGTACAGTTCCAATCAAACCCGCTAGGTGGAGTTGTGCACAACTTTTGTGAGTTAATATGCTTAGCGGCGTTTTTGCAAGTGGAAACGTGCTTTGTTGGTAAACAAGTTCCGTTTTAAACTCGGGGTCATTCTATATCAAGTGGACTAAGGGTCATCACTCGACCTCCAATTTTGATGATATTTTTACAAGATGTACATATGAATCTTACATGGAGTCGTGTCAAATTACAGCTTCATAAATAGCATGGTTGGGCCACTAGCCACATTTTTGCAAAGGCTAGTTATATTGTCGACCCATTCTTGTTGGTGATGGAACAAGAATAACAGAAATTATATTCAGGTCCACTGGGATACATCATTTTCTTCATTAGAGATTTCAAAAACATTGCCAATCCACCATTTTCCATCGTAAATACAGGTAATGTACTGTCTTAGTTGAAAATTTGCAATGTCGACATGATGAACGGTTGTTCTTGCACTTTCATTTACATTTATCACAAAACAATGTTATTGAATACTATTCCAATGCGAATTTGCATTTTATTTAATAGCACATCTCTTGTTCTTGAAACTAGGTAACCATTCTTGAACCTGTCAGCTTTTAGTGCTTCATTTCTTCTTTTGAAATAAAAAGGAGTTCAATTCCATTAATATTCTTTTCATAGTATTTAAATAAATCAGTTGATGTCAAAATTTAGTCTTCAGTTGATCATTGAAGGCTTGTTGCTGCTGCCAGACGCTTAGCGGTTCCTCCTACTCCATTACATGGAGATTTTCTACGGTTTGTGCTAAAGAAGTTCCATTCTGCTAATATTTCAAGATCACTGATGATATTCATGACATAGATTTTTAAAGTTTTTGACATCTTCATATTGCGCTGCTGACCCATCATTGAAATTACTGAAAAAACTTTTATTAGCTTCACTAAAAATGCATGTACAGCATTTGTATCGTGCTTCAGGCAGTCGCCAATAACACAGTAGCTGATGCTTTTGATGTCCAAGCTGTTCTTGCAGTACACAGTTTTACAATTTCTGAAATCGGATCTTCAATGGTCATCTGCTTGGTTTCTGTTTGAACTCAGTTGAATCTTCTGGATCAAAACCTTCGAAATAGCGCTCCAAAAGTTATTGCACGGATTCTTTTCCAGGACACATTTCTCAGTGACGCAATCAACATTTTGTAATCTTCTTTAATTGGGTTGCTTGCAGCGCATCATTTATATATATTTTGATGTATAGTACAGATACAGAATGAATGAGATCTCGCTGCGCCTAGAATGATGTACCATTTTCCAACTGCACAGAAACTTTCTTTTGATCTATTCTTATAGACACACAATCCTTTCTTCCTGGACAAATTCGGCTAAATTATTTATTCTGAAAAAATTGCACTACTCTGTCCTTCACGGCCTCTGGAAGTTTCTTGCCATGTTTATTCTTTGGCTGATTTTGTCATCCTTTGTGAAACAGCAAAAATAGCGCGTTCAGCAAATGAAATTAAATTAGATTAAATTAGAAAATTACCTTAGTGTAAGCAGTCCTCTTTCCCATATCTTCTAATTTTACTTACACACTGCCTACATTATCCCAAAATTACTTTGAATAACATTAAAACCTCAATACTATTGTAGTTTTCCACTATTCCAAGACAAAAGAATAAGAAAGTTTTGGGAAGTGCCGCTTCCGTACAAGAATTGTCAACACAAGTAAATCATTTCAATAACATAACTTTCAAAACTCCATTTACTAGTGTCGATTTAGTAACTAACAACAATTACATGACTGAGAATAATGAAGAATATATACCATATGAAGCTTTAATACAGACAAGGAAAATTGGTGAAGGGGAATTTGGTGCCGTATATCAAGGTATTCAATTTTGTAAAAGCCCTTAAAGTGACACCAATACGAATTAAACTTATTTCTAGGAAATTACCGGAAGAGAAATGGTGAAATATTGAATGTAGCAATTAAAACTCTACACAATACGCAAAACGATATGAATCGTGAGGCATTTAGAAGTGAAGCTCAACTTATGATGAAGTTAAATCATCACTGCATAGTCAAATTGATAGGATTATCTTTGGAGAAGACCTGGTGCATGATTCAAGAACTGATACCATTAGGTTCAATGCTCAATTACATATTAACTCAAAAGGAAAAAATTAATCCGAATTTTGATTTTAAATTGTGGGCTGCGCAGATCGCCTGCGGTAAGTATCGCGTATAATTACCAGTACAAAATTTACCTTTGATTTATTGTTTCATTATGCATTTTTTGGAACTCTTAGTAGTAAGTAATAGATTATAAGACTGGAGAAACTATTTCATATATGGAAATATACATTTTTCTTATTTTCAAGGTATGAAATACTTAGAAGAACAAAGATTTGTCCATAGGGACCTAGCAGCCCGAAACATCCTATTAGCTTCACAAAATCAAGCTAAAATTAGCGATTTTGGGTTATCACGGGCTTTAGGAACTGGCTGCGAATATTACAAGTAATTTCTTCGTTTAAATCCGCAAATGAATAGTTTTCTACAAACAGATATTAATTTTTAGAGCTGTTCGTGGAGGTAAATGGCCTTTAAAATGGTACGCCCCAGAATCTTACAATTACGGTACTTTCTCTCATAAAAGCGATGTTTGGAGCTATGGTGTGACGATTTGGGAAATGTATTCTTTTGGTGACCAACCTTATGGTGATATGAAAGGCGCTGAGGTAAATTTACAATTTTTAAAGAGTTATAACCTTCCAATTTCATTTTAAAACCTTTTTACAGGCGATTAAGTTAATTGAAAGCAACGAGAGACTTCCACAACCCGAAGATTGTCCAGATTACATCTATAAGATCATGCTTGAATGTTGGAATTATGATGTCAATATGAGACCAACGTTCAAGGAGCTTGTAGACATTTGGACGTCGGATAATGCTTATGCTAATATAAGAGAATTGATTGTTGAGACGAATCTAACATGAGAAAAAACCTGATGCAGTGGAACTGCTTTAAAATGACCTTTTGAATGATCAAATTCCCTTAAGAACAAATATGATTTATGTGACACAACCATTCACCATTTTACTTCTTAGAACGGTTTAAATCTTTGATTCGAAAACGTCGTAGTGTATTTTCAAGAATTTATAACCGTTGGAAGTGGTCTTGTGTCCGGTAATTCATTGTTTGATAGATAATTTGCTTTCTTCATCTGTCCATCGAGGATAATTATCTTTAGAAATAAAATTTCTTCAATTTCCAGGCTTGGCATGCTTGTGATATTAAATGTTGTTGCCGTTTTCGGTGCTTCTTCTAATTACTTGCTAAGCTGATTCAAATTTGGTACTAAAACAAATGATGAGAAGTCATAGTGTTGTATCTAAACAATAGCAATATGAGATTTTACCCTGAAATACATGTTTTTGTCTATTTCTAGAGTTAAAAACGAAATTCTATTGCAAAATATAGACATTCTGACAGAATTTCGTTTATAACTCGGAAAATAGAAAAATACACATATCATTGAAACTGCTTTATACTTTAAGTGTTCTTAAATGCAATCCAATATCGTTGTTGCTTAGATACCGTGCACTAAAAATTGTATGCAAGATATTCAATATTTTTCAATGTTTCAAATTGTTTTATTATCAAGGGAGGTTGTTACTAGCTAGAATCGAAGTTATTTAAGACTAATTACGTCATTAAAGATCGTTTTATGGAAGTTCCACTGTATTCTCTTGTTCTTAAATTCCAATATGTGAATAATGGTCTGTACATCAGTGTCATGCACTTGTAAATTTTTTTTTATATCATATTTATTTAATTTTAGGAATTTTTAGGAAGAAGGTGAATGAGAATTTTTGTTAGAATATCGAATGAATGTTAGGCGAATGTTAAAAGTTAAAGTACAGATACTATAATATGTGCAATATATATAGAAGTGTTTTTCAATGTTTACATATAGGCTTCTTTTTTAATTGTTGATTAAGGTGTACATTTCTGAAGACAGAACCAACTCATTCCATTCTAAATGTACAAGAGTTTTATCGATATACATATTTTAATTTTTTATGTACTATAAAATATATATATTTTTAAAATATATATACAAATATATTTTATTTTAATATGAATCTTGTTTTTTTTCCATTACGCTTTAACTTTCCTTTTTATTCCATCCTTTAAAACTTTGAGAACAAACTTTTTCCTACTTTGAAATGGATATAAATAATTTTAAGCTACTAACACCACGGTGCTACACAATGTAAACGGTCACCGCAAAAGATCATTATTAAACAAATTTAATCAAGCTTGGTTGACGGGATGAAATTTACCCCTTTCCTTACGCATATCCTGGGCACCAAAACTTCAGGAAGAACATCTTTCCATCTAACTCGAGCATGTGTAAGCTGGAGCATCTATTGTACATGCGCGATATCAACGAGAGCTCCAACCAATCGGGTCACTTTAGGTTCTTGGGCGTTATTGACGTAAATATGGCTCCTCCTCAATCCAGGGTATCTTCTTTACTTAAAAGATGCCGTACCTCTTCATATTAATAGGCTTTTGTTATGATTCGATTACCAGCAAGTTTAATTGCACCGAGTAAAATATTCATGATAGGGCACGTGGAAAATTGATCTATGCGGTAAGTAAAGACGATCCAAGATCATTAATTTTTATAAATGAAGATTTGGAATAATACGTCAAGAATTGTTAGGGGAAAAGCCATCGTGTACGTTAAGTGACGTACAGTAATGATAACAAGAGTTTCATTCTCTTAAATAAATAAAATATATTAAGAGGAATTCATATTACCTCCTAGACATGTAACAGATACGAAATATTAAGAAAAACTTTTATTATTTTGCGTCTTCCTTGAAGATGTCCTTGAGTCTAGAAGTAATAAGAGACTAATATTATAAAAAAATATTGGGTATCGAAAATTCTTAGTTCCATAACAAAACAGGACTGATTTTCATTTATTTTTTTGTTTATTTTCATTAAATTATATTTATATATGCATGTTTTTCAAACCTTATTAAGCATATTATACCGTTGATGAAATCTCTCATAATTTTGTAACAAAAACGCCATTCAGTGGTGATGGCAAGATCATTGGTGTACGTTTGTTTCACTCTCACATACAATTTCTAGTAACTCAAACTCCTTGGTTCCACACTACTTATAAAAGTGAAATCAAGATGTTAAGGTTTACCAAGCCAACACTTGTACTAGCCTCCAAATCATAAGGAACAATAAACCAAAAATTTTGCGAATTGGAACTATTTATTTTTGGCAAAATAATTAGAATAACATTTGTTTACATCTCAATGGCTTTTAAAGTTGTTAAATTTGTGCGAATAAATTCGTAAAAACAAACCAATTTTTTCATATAATTTTTGAAATAACAATACCAGAAACTACTGGAAATAAATCAAACAATCAAAATGTAGATTAGAAATATAATTGTTATGGAACAATAATAAATATTGATAGTTCATCACAAGGTGTCAAGCTGGACCGTTATCGCCGATATAAGAAAGCCCCAGCGCTCTTCGATAACGTCATGCTATTTAGGTGATGTATCGCCATGCACAATATTAGCCTAAGCGGCAAATGAATCGCATTTCTTTTTTAAGTTTTGAAGGCCTTTCCGTCTAAAGAGGATGCCAGTCGTCAACTGAGCCCTTCTTCGCATCCCATTCGATTTTATTTTGGAAAAAACGAAGTTTCAAAGCAAAAACCAAACACATAACCGAGCACCGTTTTCGTGAAAGATGTATTTGTAGTTGATTTGTAATTGTACATGTATTTAGACGAAACTAAGGTTGAAATGATACAGTAATTGCAATTTTATTCGAAATTGACAAAGATGCTATTTAATCAGGGTTTTTAATATCCTATTATGTAGTCTTTTACCTAATCTATCATTGCTTTTCCCACAATAATTTTTAAGTAAGGTATTTGTATAACGTAAGAATATAAAACTATTTGAACAATAAAATCTTCACATTCTTTGTTAAATGTTAGGGAATTGAGTTGGAATAGCATCCTTTTTACGCCTAGGTTTTTTTAAAACTTACGATTATAGTTTTACCGGTCCTTGAATTTGAAACTGTTGAGAAATAAATAATATCTTCTTTTACAAAGTGTAACTCACAAACAAAACAGCCGACGGCACAGTTTTTAGGTTACCCCGTTTTTATCGTTTCAGAAAAGGTTTTATCGCCTATACAACACTAGAAAAACATTACGGGTATCACCAACTAATTACGGAAATATCACTACACAGATTTTTTTTAATAAAACCAATATAATTTAGATGTTCAATGGTGATTCGTTGCGAGTTGTTCATATTAGGAAGAAGGGTTGATAAAAAGGTCCTTTTACTCGCAAAATTATTTTTTAATATAACTAAATAACGACCGGTTTCGGGTTAAAGCCCATCCTCAGAAGGGGACGAACACATCAAGTTAAAATACAATTAACAATTGTATTTTAACTTGATGTCTTCGTCCCCTTTTTACACTTGATTTTAATCTAATTTTAATATTACATTAATTACAAAATTTTATATGTCCATTCTTCGCTTTACATCTGGAATATATTTTTTATTGTTAGACGACTTTTGAACTGTTATTAATAAAAATTCTTAACCTGAGAATGGGCTTTGACCCGAAACCGGTCGTTATTTAGTTATATTAAAAAAGAATTTTGCGAGTAAAAGGACCTTTTTATCAACCCTTCTTCCTAACAATATAATTTAGATAAACCAATTCAAAACGCAAAGATTTTATGGCTGATCGTACACCTAACACAATATTCGTCACAGCCTGCTGACATCGGACCGCTTAGGCCTTGTTATATATCGGAGGTAACGGCTGGACACCGGTTATCTTGAAATGAAGCATCTAAATGCCTAAGCATCCGAGAAGAAATTTTAACGTTAGCCCTTCTATCATTTATCGTACGTGGAATCCCTACCTAGAAACCGGAAGATACAAAAGACGTATTGAACAATGTTCTAAACGGAAAACAAGTCGATCCTCCTTGTATTCTCGCATTGGGTATCCAAAATTCTTCGCTCCATAACAAAATAGGACTGATTTTCATTTATTTTTTTGTTTATTTTCATTAAATTATATTTATATATGCATGTTTTTCAAACCTTATTAAGCATATTATACCGTTGATGAAATCTCTCATAATTTTGTAACAAAAACGTCATTCAGTGGTGATGGCAAGATCATTGGTGTACGTTTGTTCCACTCTCACATACAATTTCTAATAACTCAAACTCCTTGGTTCCACACTACTTATAAAAGTGAAATAAAGATGTTAAGATTTACCAAGCCAACTCTTGAACTAGCCTCCAAATCAACAGGAACAATAAACCAAAAATTTTGCGAATTGGAACTATCTATTTTTGGCAAAATAATTAGAGGAACATTTGTTTTCATCTCAATGACTTTTAAACTTGTTAAATTTGTGCGAATAAATTCGTAAAAATAAACCAATTTTTTCATATAATTTTTGAAATAACAATATCAGAAACTACTGGAAATAAATCAAACAATCAAAATGTAGATTAGAAATATAATTGTTATGGAACAATAATAAATATTGATAGTTCATCACAAGGTGTCAAGCTGGACCGTTATCGCCGATATAAGAAAGCCCCAGCGCTCTTCGATAACGTCACGCTATTTAGGTAATGTATCGCCATGCACAATATTAGCCTAAGCGGCAAAGGAATCGCATTTCTTTTTTAAGTTTTGAAGGCCTTTCCGTCTAAAGAGGATGCCAGTCGTCAACTGAGCCCTTCTTCGCATCCCATTCGATTTTATTTTGGAAAAAACGAAGTTTCAAAGCAAAAACCAAACACGTAACCGAGCACCGTTTTCGTGAAAAATGTATTTGTAGTTGATTTGTAATTGTACATGTATTTAGACGAAACTAAGGTTGAAATGATACAGTAATTGCAATTTTATTCGAAATTGACAGAGATGCTATTTAATCAGGGTTTTTAATATCCTATTATGTAGTCTTTTACCTAATCTATCATTGCTTTTCCCACAATAATTTTTAAGTAAGGTATTTGTATCACGTAAGAATATAAAACTATTTGAACAATAAAATCTTCACATTCTTTGTTAAATGTTAGGGAATTGAGTTGGAATAGCATCCTTTTTACGCCTAGGTTTTTTAAAACTTACGATTGTAGTTTTACCGGTCCTTGAATTTGTAACTGTTGAGAAATAAATAATATCTTCTTTTACAAAGAATAACTCACAAACAAAACAGCCGACGGCACAGTTTTTAGGTTACCCCGTTTTTATCGTTTCAGAAAAGGTTTTATCGCCTATACAACACTAGAAAAACATTACGGGTATCACCAACTAATTACGGAAATATCACTACACAGATTTTTTTTTAATAAAACCAATATAATTTAGATGTTCAATGGTGACTCGTTGCGAGTTGTTCATATTAGGAAGAAGGGTTGATAAAAAGGTCCTTTTACTCGCAAAATTATTTTTTAATATAACTAAATAACGACCGGTTTCGGGTTAAAGCCCATCCTCAGAAGGGGACGAACACATCAAGTTAAAATACAATTAACAATTGTATTTTAACTTGATGTGTTCGTCCCCGTTTTACACTTGATTTTAATCTAATTTTAATATTACATTAATTACAAAATTTGATATGTCTATTCTTCGCTTTACATCTGGAATATATTTTTTATTGTTAGATGACTTTTGAACTGTTATTAATAAAAATTCTTAACCTGAGAATGGGCTTTGACCCGAAACCGGTCATTATTTAGTTATATTAAAAAAGAATTTTGCGAGTAAAAGGACCTTTTTATCAACCCTTCTTCCTAACAATATAATTTAGATAAACCAATTCAAAACGCAGAGATTTTATGGCTGATCGTTCACCTAACACAATATTCGTCACAGCCTGCTGACATCGGACCGCTTAGGCCTTGTTATATATCGGACACCGGTTATCTTGAAATGAAGCATCTAAATGCCTAAGCATTTAAGAAGTTGCAAGAAATTTTAACGTTAGCTCTTCTATCATCCATCGTACGTGGAATCACTACCCAAAAACCGGAAGATACAAAAGACGTATTGAACAAGGTTCTAAATGGAAACGTCGATCCTCCTTGTATTCTCGCATATCCACAGCAGAGGATCTTCAAATCGGGCTCAGAACGACTCATGGATTGGAAATTTCTGACTAAACAGTTAGGAATAGATTGGGAGAAGCAAATCTGAAATCAAGAAAACCCGTGGGAAAACCTGGTTTAATTCCGAACCACATAAGGTGTCGTTTAAATTTTGAGAATGATCATGTTGCGTGGCAAGTTCGGCATTGGAGGCCAATACTTTTCACAGATGAGTCACGATTCGTTTATCTCGTTGTGATGGTCAAGTACACGATGCCCACATGAACGCCATTTTGCAGCTACCATAAAAGAAGTCGAAAAATTTGGTGGTGTGTCTGTGATGGTTGGGGGCGGAATTAAAATTTAGGGATACTCTGAACACTCAACAGATACTAGAAATGTATTTTGTTTGAGCAGAAATCACAAATTAGTCACAGGCAATTTGATTGGCAAAAAAAAAAAAAACTGATTTCACGACAATTAATTGGCCCCGACTAGTTTGTGATTTCTGCATAAACAAGGCTTATGTTATGTGCAGAAGTCTTACATAACTACGGGATTCTTAAATTGGAATAAATGTGAAGTTATCAATTTATTATTGCGCATTTTAACGATTGTTATTGCAGCAGGCATTCGATGTTAGATATTGATACATCAAAGGAAAATAACATCAAAAACAGCAATTCCAAGAATAGCAAAAAATGAACCAATTTATTTGAAAACGAGGCTCGTTGTTTCCATATTTTTCTCCAAACAAGATACTATTCGCTTGACGATACAATTTTATTAACTTCGTTATCGTTTTTTCCGAGGAAATTCTGTTTTGTACCTCTCTCTAGGACGAATTTTTAAATTGATTCTGTGACTCTGATTTGATTTACCCGTCGACGTAACGATTCTAAATGAATGTTAGCGAATTTTAATAAAACGTCAAGTTTATTACGTTTTTTTCTCAAACTGAAGGAGGCAGAATTCGTAACTAAAAGCTGATATTATATATATATATATATATATATATATATATATATAAAGAACAATTTCTTATATAGGTATATAATGTATGAAGAAAAAAATTTAATCGAGAAGATCAGGAAAATTAAGAACATAGGTACTATTGTTTGGCGAAGTTTTCGATATTTCACTCAAACATTTTCTAATTAAATCAACTTTTAATGAATTTATGAAATCAGTAATCGTATATTTCAAAAGCAAGACCTCTCATTGTTATTTTCAACTCGAGAAGTTTTCTACTTGAAATTTCTGCCAATTAATTTCGTTAATGCCTTAAGAACTTCCAAGAATTTATATCTGGGAGTAATTTGAAAACATTAATCGATGTATTTGACCATGATATCCACGCAGTAACTAAGTACACTTGGCAATATCTGATTTTTTTTCAACATATGTTAGATATTTGTATTAAAGGAAGCTGCTTTGTTTTAAAAACTCAATTAATCAAGTCACATAATGGGTGTATTTTAATTGCTCGAATCTTTGATTTAACCGTTTCTTACAAGTAGAGTAAAATAGCTGTAGAATTATCGAACAATTTACTACAATTTGTTTGTAAATATACGAATGTCCTCTAATATTGGAAATATCTAGCTGAAATTCGTTTTAGTAGTATTAGTAGTTTCAAAGAATCATACGAGGTATTCTTCAATTACATATATCTGGTTGTCCTTCAATACTACACACTTTAAAATTAGCGATAAATGTTCGCAACGGCCAAAGCCCGAGTACAGGCAACAATTATCGAAAAGTATTTCGACTGTGTGGGCAAGTAAAGCTATCAATTCATTTTGGATGTTATTACTTACAAGGGAACATCCCGAACCCAGAAATTCAAAAAAATTTGAAACTTTCCTATCCTGTATACTTTTTCTAAAATTCCATAACCAATGTGGAGATGCTTTGAAATTTGTTAACCCTATTTCTTCATTGGTTTCCGCAAAGCTTGTTTCAAATGCAGGGGTAGCAACCGTTTCAAATAGGTGGTCCCTTAAGAAGTTAACAAGAGCCACATCTCGGACATCGTTTGAAATTCGTTTTGCACCAGAACCGACTTTTCGACTAAATGTTTGTTGCAGATCAAACCTTTTTTTTTAATTTTCAGTATAGTACTCTTATTCACACCTAAATCTGCCGCCAACATGCAGATTGACCATCCACATTCAAGTTTGGCCACAATTTGTGCTTTTTGAATATTACTTAACTGAGGTGGCATTCTGAACTTAAAAATAATTAATGTTATTCAAATTCAAAATATATTTTGTGACAGCGACGAATATTTTGTGAAATCAACAATTAAAGGTTAAATTACACAGCTAAAATGTAGGTGTTCGCTTTTTCACTGAACAGAGGTGTACCTTAAACGGATTTGTTTCAATTCGAACAATCAGTTGTTATACAATTTATTACATTCTTGATATCAAAGCCAGGATCAATGTTGAATGCAAAGTTTGTTGACAATTTAACAGATCGAAGTAATCT
Organism: Dynastes maya; assembly: GCA_029619315.2. NCBI lineage: Eukaryota > Metazoa > Arthropoda > Insecta > Coleoptera > Scarabaeidae > Dynastes > Dynastes maya. The sequence goes on from JAROYE020000012.1 coordinate 5,248,187, forward strand.
AGAATATTTTGAGTATTTAAAAAATAGATTGCTGTATAGCTATCACTTGGATTTCAATTATATTTCATAAAAGGTATACAGGTAATTTTGCCTTTGTATTTTGCGAATTAAATAAAGGAAAATGGCGTAGATTACAAACACGCACCTTGAATTCTTAACACAGATTGAATTATTCTTTCAATCCTTATAAAAAAGCAATAAATGAATTTAAAGGTAGGTGAAGATTCTCTTGTTTTGAAATTATATTTTTTATATAAAAAATAACATTGCCAAAACTTAATCAATTATCCTGAACTATTAATTCTACTCTAGAATATATCAGACCAACTCTCATGGTGTATACTAATTAAGAACAGATGCCAAGTAACTTGAAATTAATGAATATCCTCACAGTTGGAGGAAAATCAATTCATCCTACAGCATTTCCTTCCAACGATATATACTCAATCAATATTTGAGCAAATTGCGAGCAAAACAAACATTCTAAAAAGGAAAATATTGAAGATTACAACGTAACTAACTCACAGCCTGTGGAAATGTTGGAAAGCAAACAAGACTATACGTATTTTTGATTGGTAATATTTACTTGTTTAACTAAGAAAGTTGTGTCTAGCAACGTAATAGGTTTATATTTCGTGGTATGATTTTCTAAATATAAAAAAGTGTGGGATAGATATGTTTACATTTTTGTCAACCTACATTTTCTATATAAGAAATAAGAAGCAATTCTTTTTATATAACCACGTGTTCAGCTTTTTCTAAATGAGAATAAAAACAATTATTGTTTGCTGCGTACAGGGTTGCCAGGTAAGGCGATTTATAGCTAAAATGATTACCTTTTCCTTAAAAATGCTTCAATTTTTAAGTACTTTATTTTTATTATATTTTAGAGGGTGTCTACCGATTTTGGAATCTCCTCATTGACTTTGATCTTGCATCTGCGTAAATCAAAGTCATTAAGGTGGTTCCACAATCGGCCAAGACGAGTCAAGATCAAGGTCTTTCCTTGGGGACAGGACCATTTCATAGGATCAAAGGCGAACGATTTTGGCAGGTCAAGACCAATTCTCAAGGGCAATGACAAGGTCGTTCTCGAGGTGAAGGTCGTTCCTCAGGGTCAATAAAGAAGGGAATTTCAACTAGCATATCGTAACACGGAATGTATTGTTTATTTTTGAATTGAAGACGTCGTATTAGAAATTTTATTACAAGTATATACTTATTTTAAGCGGAGAAAGAAACGCTAAGAAAATATATATATTTTTTTATTTAAAATAGTTGTATTGCGGATAATTGAAACAGTAAGGTCTAGCGCGCACGAGCGGTTTTCTACCGCGCGATGATTTTGCCGCGACGACAAAATAACCGCCCGAATTAATTGAGCGAACGCACGAACGGCGAAATAATCGCTGCCTCCTTATGTCATAATCAACATAAGCGGTACAAAACATAAACATGAAGTTAAAAAAGCTGCAATTTTTAACCTATTTAAAACCCATTTGGAACAAAGCCTTAGCAAACAACAACCACTAGAGATTTTTTGGCAGGTGATTTTTTTTTTTTGTATTTTACAGAGTTCAGTATGCAGAGTGTTAGAAATATGTTATTTTGCCCATTTAGGGTTCCGATAATTAACTATTTCAAAGAAAGAATGATTTAATATTATAATTAATAAACAGCAATTGGTGTAGTACAAGTAATTGTGGCTTTTATATGGTTTAGACCAATTTCAATGCTTTGCGAAATGCACTTTGTTGAGAAAATTAATAGAAAACACGTTTTTTTTCCTACATTAAAGACAAAATTATACATCTTTACAGATATTGTGTTTGGGCAGATGAAAAGCAGAGGCCCCAGATCTGGTGGTCATCGACTTTTTAATTTTTAACTAGTTCCTCACATTGTTTAGATAGCTTGCCTTAACCCATTTGCATCATTTTACGGAAAAATCCGCAAACAATGATTGCGGATTTTTCTGTCAAATGATCCAAATGGGTTAAATTGTATACATTACATTAGTGTCGTCCATGCAAGGAAATTACGTCTGCTTTAATAAGCCGGACCTTCACGGCCGGTGCCTAGTAAAAGTAGTTCTTCCAGGCTCTGGAGCTGTGGTCTGTAGGAATTTCTACCGGAAGAAATTCTCATGGACCACAGCTCCAAAGCTCGGAAGAAACACGTTTATCTGCTTTAAGCATTTCTTGCTTTAAATATTCCTTAACGCTCCGCAGTATTATTTCGAGATCACTTGTAATTTATTATATTGTTTATTATATCGTTGCCTTAGTAAGAAAAGCACGTAACTCAATTTTTTTATCCAAAATGAGATTTAGCTGCCGTCTAATAATAATTAAAAAAAGGTTTTCAGAATTATTTTTCCCAAAAATTATTCAAATTATTCTACAATAGCTTCTAAAAGAGAAACAAGAATTTACATTGCGAGCATACGAAAACCAGGTCTCCTGTAATTTGATGGAGTTACGCGCTTTTCTTACTAAAGCGACGATATGTTGTTTTCCAGGCTGCACCCCAATTTGAAAAAAAGGAAAATACGTGGGTCAATCCTCTAGTAAGACAATGGTTTCTGAAAGGATAATTTTACAAGTTATACCATGATCTTTACATATATTCTTAAACAGTGTTTGTACGTTTTCGAATGAGTATTTGACCATTTAATTAATTTTTACATATAATAAAGTTCCTATCACCATTTTGCTTATTATATATCCTCACGTATATGTAGCAAGGATTACAGCAGCAGCGGCGGTTTTCCCGCTCATGCGCCCGCTTTCGTTTGTACACATTTGTTTAATAATCCAATCATTATAATCGCGCCGCCTCAAAAATAGAGTGTATAGCGATAAATTCTCCGCCGCGGTAAAACTGCCACCTAGTGCGCCCATTTATGCTGAAAATAATGTGTTCTATGGAAGCAGCAAAATAACCGCGGCGAAAAAACTTCTCGTGCGCGCGAGGCCTAATTGTCTTAAATTAAGGCGGACAGCTTTGATACAAGTAAAAGTTTCTTTGCCTGTAGCGTTGGAAAGTACTTTTTGACATTATTTCAGAAGCAGTAATTTAAAGTTGAATTTCACTTTATCTCGATAAGTACAGATCAGGTACAGGTAGATTAAAAAAGGCATCATTTAAAATGTTGCGATTTTGAGGTAAAGTGATGCTTTTTTTCTTAAGAAACCGTCACCTATCCTTTGAATGAAGTGTTATGGACTCTTTTCTAAAAATAAATTTAATAATTTAAATCATTTAGATGCCAATAATGATCTAAATAGTGAAATTTAATGAAATTATTTTAATTTCATTAAATTGATGAAATAAAATCTAATCTGTATTACGTAGATTAAAAACAACGCAAAAATATAATATAACAAACTCTGATTTTCTTTTTGTGTCTTAAATAATCCTCTACTAAATATAAATTATCTTTTTTCCTTCAAGAAATCCAAAAATAATATCCTATCAATGTCACATCCAATTTGTTTTGGCTTCGTGCTTTGGCTTCAAGGCACGTGGAGATTTAATACTTATATGCGCATATATATGGATGAAATATATAGGAAACTTGACTGTCACAGCAAATCCTCATTTCCGACGAAGTGTTGTAGAAATCTTATTTATCAGGTGACAGCCCGAAGGCGAATCGACAAAATTGTAGACCTGGGCATCTTCTACATTTTGCCGGGGCAGTATTCAGCACCTAAACCCAACTAAAATTATTTTTAACGGCCACAGCTCCATCGATTACTTGCACGGCTATGCTGTCTGTATCATCCCAGCTCGTAGCCATGGCAGTATTCGCACCACCTGCCCAAATTTAATCGTGAGCTCTCAAAAATATGATTTCGGTTTATTTGTACAAGAAACCCCTGGTAAAACATCTTTATATAGAATCTAGCTCGATATTTCCAAAGCCTAAAGGCAGATTACTATTTGAAATTGAAGTAAACATCATTTAAGATCTCTTTGGAGTATTTTAATAAATATAAATACAAATATAAACACTATATGTAAATAGCATTCATAATAATGATTACACAGCCGTTGTATTTAAATCTAAGTTATTTAAATTATATTAATTACCTATGAAATGAAAGTTTAAAGTATTAAAAGCAGGAATTTTTTGAAGATGTTATCTAATATGGCGAGTATAGTATCTTAATTTGCAAAAAAAAAAAACGATTCTAAAAATTGCCTTTAAAAGAGTTAACAGATTGGTTTAGTGTCTAAAATAGTGTTAGGACTTCAGCGCTACAACAAAGTAATAAGAATTCACTGGAAGAAAGAATATTTTATCAAAAAATGCTGCAAAATGTTAGAAAAGACGGAAGCGTCTAAAATTCTCCAGAGAATAAGGCAAAATTAAGTCCAGTTCAAGGCAATGATCTATTTGTCCTGTGAATTCGTTCACTGGAAAGAAAGAACAACGTTCAACCAATAGTTTTGAGACTTTCAACGTTTTATACATTGAATTAAGGATATTTCTTTTCATTAAAAGTATATATTTATAAGTGTTGCTTTTCACAAAACTTTCTACACGCAGAGAAATGGTTTCTTGTCTTTTGTGGGTTAGTTCTTCCCACCAACCACAGCCGTCTCATTTGTTATTAACATTTAAGAAGGAATATTATATAAAAAAGAGAACATCAATTCTTTGATTTCCTTTTCACTGTTTCATATTGTTTGATAGCTTGTATTATGTTTATTCTACTACGTTTTCTTTTCTTTGAATACCCTCTTAGCTGGCCTGAGGATGTGTTGGTAAAAACACGAAACCGGTTGTCTGATATCTTTAACAGAATTTTGTGAGAAATTGGACCATTGTTTTTAATTCCTACCTTAATAGGGATTATGTTTATGTAGTTTCATAATTAATCAGTTAATATTTAGGTTTATTTATCCCTTTTTTATTATCGTTATTTATTATATATATAAATTTATTATTTATATAATTAGCCTCTTTAAAATCACAAGCAACGTGAATAATTTGCTTCATTATGTACGTATATGTCGTACTGTTTTAAATAAGGTATTCTAAGTGAAAAATGTTTTATTTTAAGAAAATGAAACTATTGATTTATGAACAAAACCCAAACGCTTTCTGGAATTAAGAAAACTATTTACTATCCATAAGAAAATATTGTTTTGTGTTATAATGGTCATTTACTTATACTAAGAATCGCTCTCTTCAAAATTTCTGCAAGATTTTCTTGAATCAAGTTAACAAATGTCATAAGCAAAGAAATACAATTATTTTAAGCGGAGGAAGAAACGCTAAAAAATATTTTTTTGGTTTAAAACTTTGATACAAGTAAACGTTTCTCTGCGTGCACCCATTTTATTGAGACCCAAGTTATTTCTTTTCAAATCTGAAATATTTATTCGAAAGCCCCATAAAAAAATAAAAAAAAATGCTTTATATACAAGAACGTTGAACTCTAGCTGATAACCCAATGAAGAAAGCTTTTCTAATGATCAGAGCGTCATGCGTCATCGTAAATAAATAAATAATATAAAACGGAATTTACCGTCCGAATTATGTACCAATCGTCAACGTAATGGGTACATCTCAATCCTCCTAGGTGTAACAGGTGTAGATTCAAAAACATTCTCACAATGTAACACTAGAGGATCACCATTTTCTACATAAGTCCTCCTTATAATGCTATAACGTCTAGGACGTCTCTGAACACTTGTTTTAGATGGAGTTATTTGAACACTACAAGCTATAATTAACCCTAAAGTAAACCCAATGACTAAGGTTATAACCAAAGATAAAATTGGTGATAGTTCTATTATTTCCAGAAGTAATCCCTTAGCTTCGTAATTAATCTTTGTGCAGTTGCAAAAAAGAATATTTTCATCAGTATTCTCTTCTTCTTCATACAACCAATCATTTTGCTGCTTGGGTTGTTCATCTAAAACAATCATCCTCTGCGATTTCTCTAGATTAGGCGGTTTTACCTTGCTGCAAGGATCCGTATATTTGATATTTCCTTTGGTGTATTGCTTAAACTCGTTCATAACGTCGCCGCAATTGAATGGATTATTATCTGCGCTGAATGTATCCAAATTCTTCAAAGGTTTTATAATGCTGGGGCTTATTTCTATTAAAAAGTTTCCATCTAACTTTAAAGATTCTAATTTTGGCAGTTGCGTAAAGGATATTGCAGTTAATTGAGTCAATTTGCAGTTAGAAATGTCCAAAATCTAAAGAAAATATCTTAAGTATTTGTTGATTTCTAAATCAGTTACTTACCTCTAAGGTTTTACTACTTATCAACGGACTAGTGGCCTTTAACTTGAAGAAATTGTTATTGTTCATGTAGAGTTGTTTGAGATTTGGTAAATCGATAAACCATTCTTGTAAGATATATTCTATAACGTTATATGAGAGGTCTATCACTTTAATCTTGTTTAAACCTCTGAATGAGTTCAAATGCATGTGGCCAACTTTGTTGTGTGACATGTTAAGAGATTTTATGGATTTGAATCCTAAATTCTATAAAAAAATACACGCATATTATGGTTGAATTTATATTGATTATGTAGATTATGCTATCTATTGATTATAGCTGCAATCATTAAAAATGTTCCAACTTACCAGGAACTCATCTTCAAATAGTTCACTTATTTGGTTATAAGAAATATCCAGAATTTCAACACCTAATGGTATATCATCCCCAATATTTACCAAATTTTGATTTGTGCATGTTACTCTTTTAAAATTCGTAGACTTGTCGCATCTACATTCATTGGGACAATTAATAATGCGTTTTGACGAGACCCATCCTATGATTGTCATGATTACTAAGACCCTCATCTTTCCAAAGTATGATTGGGCACTATTCACATGATTTTGAAACTGTTACTGCAACACATATCGCACTAGACAGAACTTAGCATCAGACTAACACATTACTTGAAATGCTGATAAGATAAATTCAATGCTACAGTTAATCGCCTTCCTGCTAAATGATGACTCATATCGTTAAATGGTGAATGTACGTAAGATAAAATTTATCTAAAGATAATAAAACGAGGTGGTACCCAAAAGTTCAGGAAAGATTACGTTCAAAGTCGTTTCCTTTGGAACTGCAGACACAAAAATGATAAGTTGTTCACTAACAAAGAACATTCGCCATTCCAATGACGCTACTTGGCATACTGATTCACAGAATTTCTGGAACTTTTGGATGCCATCTCGTAATAAACTTTGGATTTTAAGATTGATTTGGTTTAAAATTAAAGATGTAATCACTAGAGCGGGCCAAGAGCGCCACGCGCCGGGTTCGCAATCAGGCTGCCGGGCGCATATATGTATGTAAACATAGGTAATTTAAATATGTAATTATTAGGACGAGGACCAAAACCACTGTCTATTACGTCGTGAAGACGCGCAAATATACACCTGCAGTTTGGGTGTTCGTTGATAAATAGGGCGTTGTTCACAGTGGGCCACTACAAAAAAAAAGTTCATTCATCGACGACTACGAACTAACAGCGCGCTTATTCATTTACGGATGACGCGCTCTATTCATCAACAAATGACGAGTCTGCAGATGTTACGTTTGCACCACTTCGTGGCATACTAGAAACAAGCGTCGGTGTGCTCGCTTTAGTGATTATGTCTAACGTAACTATTAAAAATAAGCGGCCATTACCTACGAAAGTTAATAAATTTCTTAGTGAATTTGTGGATTTACACTACAATGGGAGTACAATTTTCTGTAAAGTTTGTAAAAAGAAACTACTGTGCTGGAGCAAACGTGATTGTGAAAGACATATAAATAGCGCACACCACAGAAATAAAAGAAATGGTGTGTCACAACAATGTCAATTTCAATTAGAATTGCTTTTAACGTTTATGGTATGTGGTCTACCACTTCGTATACTTGATAAAAAAGCATTTCGAAAATTCTGGGGTACATACAATACCGAGTGGATACTACCATCTCGGACAGCGTTACGGAGAGATATTCCACGAATACGTGAGGACATTGAAAATCGAATTAAAGCCGAATTAAAAGATAAACAGCTGTGGCTATGTCTTGATGAGACGACAGATTGCAAAAAAAATTCTATTTTGAATATAATAGTGCGCGTATTAGATCCTATTAAACCAAATTTTGCAATTCTATTAGCCAGCAGAAGATTAAAACAGTGTACTAGTAAAGCAATTACGGCCGTAGTTCTCGAAACGTTACAAAAATTTCAAGTGTCAACCAGTCAACTGTTGTTGTTCATGAGCGATGGTGCAGCAACAATGTGTAGTGTAGGCCGTTCCCTTAAAGAAAAGTGTGAAGGACTTTTACATGTTACGTGTAAAGTCCATGCTTTACATCTTGTGGCACAAACTATTCGAGAGTGTTACCCGGAGGTGGATGCATTAATAGCAAACACAAAAAAAGTGTTTCTCAAAAGTCCTAAGAGGACTAGGGCATTCTACAGGTTATGCCCTGGTATTCGAGAACCACCACAGCCCATTCTTACGCGTTGGGGAACATGGTTAAAAGCCGCTTTTTATTATAATGAACATTTTCAAGAAGTCAAATCCGTTATTTTGCAATTCATCCCTGCCGAAGCTAGAGCTATTAGGATGAGCCAGAAGGGATTTCTCGATATTTCTGTTGAAACACATCTAAAGAATATTAGCAACAATTACAAAGGGTTAGTAGACGCGATAGAAAATTTGCAAAATTCTGGATTGTCGTTGGTAGAATCAGTGCAAGTCGTGGACGAAGTTAGTACATTGTTACACAGTATAAACGATGCAACAAGTGGACGAGTTTTAGCTAAGTTCGATAGTGTTTTAAAAAAGAATCCGGACTACACGAGATTAAGACAAATGTGCGATGGGGCATCTGCAGATTCCTTGACTAAGTCTAAAGATTATTTTAATTACGCCTGTCTTACTTCGGTAGACGTGGAACGGTCGTTTTCGAAATATAAGAACATTTTTTCGTCTCGGCGAACATCCTTCACCGAGGCAAATGTGGAAACTTATCTGATGGTGCAACTTTTTAAACAAGCCTATCCGCATTATTAAGAAGGATAGAATTTATTTATTATATCTTTATTTACAGTTACATTATTAAGTACAACAGAATAAAAAAAGCGTTCAGTTTCTCAGTTATTTCCTTATTACATCCCATTTACAACGCATACCGTTTTCAATCAAATAAAAAATCATAATGAAAATAAAAACACCTCAGCGTGTACATATATATATATATATATATATATATATATATATATATATATATATATATATCCGCTCTAATTACTAAACATTATTATTGCGTCAGCTTTTATTTTTTTACTCTTGTGTATTAATTTCGAAATATCACATATCTGCTGTGACTCACATTTACGCTATTTACAATAAGCGGCCGTTGCGCCTGATTCCGATTCTGTTGGATGGCACAATTTGGCCCGCTCTAGTAATCACCTATTTTAATCTAGATTTAGGTAAAGTCCCTAAATCCTATTTTATCTAGTTCTTTCAATCCTTTTACTGGCTAACAACAGGACGCGCCACAATATGAATTACGCTGTGTTTCTGAGCATCAGTAGTTTCGTCCACAGTGAGCCAGATTTGTTGATTTCTCAACTCGTCATTTATACTGTCTTTTACTGTACTTTGCACATGTGGTCAATTGTACCGCAATTGTCTGTTGTTGGTAGCATCCATGATGGAATCCCAAAAAAGACGAAAGTTTTCATTATCTACTAAGTGTTTTGGGATGTTGCACGTGCTCAACATGAAAATAAACTCATACAAAAATTTACAGCGCGGAATATTGTTTCCTAAATTCAATACATGACGTTTACTTTTAATATGACTTCTACATTCAAATGTCGTGCGACCTAGCAACTCTATACCGCAAAATTTGCAACGAATGTACGAACCTGTAAATTCCAAACCAGGGAAACGCCAAATATAATAATAATGTCTTTATTCATTCCTCCAAAAAGAAAAATTACAAGGAGAAACAAAAACATTATAAGCATCTAGGTTGTTAATTAATTTTAAAACAAAATATAAATTAGCAGTGTACATACATGGAGAATTGAATGTGGCGAAGTTCAGTTGCCACTGCGTAGCAATGACACCTGTTCTCCCACTCAACCACATTAAACTAACTTAATTCTAAGGAGAGAAATTATATTTCTTCACATGCGATGCAAGAGGTACACCAGGCTTACGTCCCATGTTTTCGAAAACACAATAAAAATCCGATAAATAACCGAACGACTGAACTCCTCAATGTCTACTGCATTACTGAACTCTACATCCACATACGTACATCACACAAAAATAACAGAAAAACAAAATAATTTAGCTGTTAAACCAAATCTAAAAATATTGCAATCCTAAGATACATCAACCAGATTCCTGACCCGAAAACAGAATCGCTCGTAATTTAGATCGGAATTGGTCGGTAGAGCATTGCTTTAAGCGGGGTGGCAAATCATTATACATTTTGTAGATGTTATAGGAAAAAGATCTCTCAAAAAGAACAAGCTTGTGCGATGGGGTGAGATTGGTCCACGATGGCGTGTAATCAAATTATGTACATCGGTTCTAAATCGAATTTTATGATATATGTAAATATGGAGGGCATCTAAACGTTATGATTTTGTGGTAAAGAACCAATGTTTGCAGTTCTCTCTTGTTGCTCATGTTTAGCTATCCTGTGTCTATAAGTTTGTGTGAAATATGCTCAAATTTCTTTATTCCATGAATGTATCGTAAACAAACGTTTTGTATTTTTTGAATGCGTTTAATTGTAACATCTTGGCAAGCATGATATAACTCAGCACAAAAAGTGTAACGTGAAAATACGTAGGAGTTGTAGAGAAGTGTTTTGATACCTTTGTTCAACATTGATCGGAAGGGAAAAATCCTTTTTAGATTACAATATCCCTAATGTAATTATCCACCTGCTCACGATATCGGAAAGTATCATCAAGTGTCAATCCTAAGTTTCTGGCGCTAGTAACAATAGGTATCTTGACGCTGTTAATTCGTATGTTTAAGATATTACCTAGGATTGTAGTGATCTCCTTATTACCAAAAAGAAGCACTTTTGATTTATCTGGATTAATATGCAATGAATGTGCAGCTGATATAGAAAGAAAATGTTAGAAAGGTCTTTATTTATGTTTTCAACGTCTGTGATCCTGTGATCCATTCCAATGATATATAATAATCCTTCTTAAATGTTAATAACAAATAAGGAGACAACTGTGGTTGGTGGGAAGAACAAACCCAGAAAAATCGTCGAAGTATAGCCTAGCTACAAACCACACACGACAGAAACCAGTAACCCAAATTAATTATTCAATAATTTAATTATGCTGTAACCTATAAAAAAAACTTTTTCAGCGTCATTTTTAGCTCATTCACTTGCTCCTAATTTTTTCCATCATTGTAATTTTTCTTTTATTGGATATCCCTGTAGCTGGGCCTGATGATGTGTTTTTTGAACACGAAACTGGTTGTCTAATTTCTCTGCACCATTTTTTCATTCCTACCTTTAATTTGAATATTTACTTAACATAAAACTAAATGATTTACTTGGAAGAAACGTTTTTCTGTCTTGGATTTTCTAACTCTAAGAAAATATTTATTTAATCTAAATAACATTTCAAGAAAATTAATTTCTTGTATTATACATTTTTATATTTTCTTGAATAGAGACTGATTTATGCAAAAAAATCTATTTTCTTAATGCAAGAAACCATTTCTCTGAGTGTATAATGCATATTGTAACGCTTTTATTGCGTCTGGTACATTATATATTTTGATACACTAATGTATAACGTTTCTCTGTATTTTAGATATTTTCTTGAATCAAGTTAACAAGTGCCTTAAGCAAAGAAATACAGTTATTTCCTTACAAGTGTATACTTCTCTTAAGCGGAGAAAGAAACGCTAAGAGAATATTTTTTTTTCGATTTAAAACAGTTATTGTATTGCGGATAATTGAAATAGTATGTAATTGTTTTGAATTAATGCGGACAGCTTTGATACAAGTAAACATTTCTCTACGTGTATAAGAAGAGATTATAATAGAACTTAGTAACGCATATTACCTAATTTAAATAAAATTGCATTAGTGTATTTTAATTGTGAATATTTAAACACGTGTATGTGTGTTATATGTATAAGTACTCATTGTTTACTTATGATGATTAATTATCACTGACGTATTTTATGCACCACATGCAAAATGAAATTAAATATATTATTATTATTAAAATACATACTTATATACTCACACATCTACTTAGCATGGAATGCATCATGCTATTGAAATCCCTTATCTATCAAAAATACATATAAAAAGACACTCCAACATTTCTATTTTCTATTGATGACCGGATGTTCTCAATTATAGTGTCATTAATAGTATGGGTACGATACATGTTTGAATGCAGTTTTTGTCCAGCTAAACTGTAAATAAGGAATTAAGAAACGAATTCTGCAAAGAAGTCACAATTGGAGTGCAGCAATGATGATTGCAGGAAATGGCACTGTAAGGCCAATTACACTACGAATATCTTGCTACCATTAGGTCCGTTTGTGGCATCTGTGTGCTATACAATTCTCAATTGTTTGCTCATTTTTTTTATCGTATCTATCGGTATTGTTGTCCTCGCAATTATTAAATTACTTGTAGTTTCATATAGAATACGGAATAAATATTTGTTAATAAAAGTGATTGATAACCTTAACCTATTTTCAGGATTGTAAATCAATGTATGTAGATTCTATTTATGAAACGCTTAAAGAAATTGATAAATTAAGGAATATAGAAGGTATAGAGAAGTATTTTCTACCATTTAAACAGAGTAATTAATTTTTTTCTCATATACTTTAACTAGAACAAGCGTCAACTTCAGCTAATCAATTCTTTGAATCATCAAACGGCAGATCTTATGGAAATAATGAGCAATTAAATAATTTATTTCCCTAAAGTGACGCACATTCCACATCTGATCACGCAATAACTACGTTCTAATTGGATCTGCTAATTCATTTATTAAGGAATTAAGAATTTAGTTTCTCGTAAACTTGGGGGAATTTCTTATCGGGTAAGGCAGAATTTGTGCAGCTCGAATTACCCGGAACACATTACTAATTCAGTGTGTTCGGTTGTATTGTTTGAAGTAAAATGTACTTGTTCTGCTAAGATACTGAAATATCGTCACTAGATACAATGAAACCATGAAGACGTTTTATTTAGGGAGTTCTAATTAGTGATGGGAAAAATCGTTATTTTAAAATAACAGTTTCAACCGTTATCGTTATTTTGAAATAACGATTGCAAAATAACAGGTTTAGCGTTATTTCGTAGTCTACAGTTCTACACGATAACCCATCATGATTCCACATAGCGCATATGCAGCTGCTAATCTTGCAGCACGCTAAAATTTAAATTCAGAAGTTTTTTGTAATATAAATATTTTATTGCGTTTTTTTGCAGATAAATTATAAACTGGTTAATGGATTAAAATAAATTAAGTGATAAACAGATTCAATGCAATCATTATTACAACAGCGTTTAATTTCCACCATTTTGACTGATCCTACTGTTATTTTTCCCATATTTAATCTTAGTTAATCTTCGAAATGCGAGAACATCTATGTGCTTAAATGCTATACAATAAATATAACGGTTTTATTTTTAGTTTTTATAAGTAAATTTTTTATATAACATCGGTCTTTTATTTTACATTTGATAATTCCAATACAGACAATTATTTAAAAAATATGTCTATAATAAACGTCCGACGTCCGGCTCGATGTCGACTACCGCCGTAATAACCGTTCGAGAGGATATTTATGTAGGTAGATACGTGATAAGTAGAGCGGGCCAAGAGCGCCACGCGCCAGGTTCGCAATCAGGCTGCCGGGCGCATATATGTATGTAAACATAGGTCATTTAAATATGTAATTATTAGGACGAGGACCAAAACCACTTGTCTATTACGTCGTGAAGACGCGCAAATATACACCTGCAGTTTGGGTGTTCGTTGATAAATAGGGCGTTGTTCACAGTGGGCCACTACAAAAAAAAAGTTCATTCATCGACGGCTACGAACTAACAGCGCGCTTATTCATTTACGGATGACGCGCTCTATTCATCAACAAATGACGAGTCTGCAGATGTTACGTTTGCACCACTTCGTGGCATACTAGAAACAAGCGTCGGTGTGCTCGCTTTAGTGATTATGTCTAACGTAACTATTAAAAATAAACGGCCATTACCTACGAAAGTTAATAAATTTCTTAGTGAATTTGTGGATTTACACTACTATGGGAGTACAATTTTCTGTAAAGTTTGTAAAAAGAAACTACTGTGCTGGAGCAAACGTGATTGTGAAAGACATATAAATAGCGCACACCACAGAAATAAAAGAAATGGTGTGTCACAACAACGTCAATTTCAATTAGAATTGCTTTTAACGTTTATGGTATGTGGTCTACCACTTCGTATACTTGATAAAAAAGCATTTCGAAAATTCTGGGGTACATACAATACCGAGTGGATACTACCATCTCGGACAGCGTTACGGAGAGATATTCCACGAATACGTGAGGACATTGAAAATCGAATTAAAGCCGAATTAAAAGATAAACAGCTGCGGCTATGTCTTGATGAGACGACAGATTGCAAAAAAAATTCTATTTTGAATATAATAGTGCGCGTATTAGATCCTATTAAACCAAATTTTGCAATTCTATTAGCCAGCAGAAGATTAAAACAGTGTACTAGTAAAGCAATTACGGCCGTAGTTCTCGAAACGTTACAAAAATTTCAAGTGTCAACCAGTCAACTGTTGTTGTTCATGAGCGATGGTGCAGCAACAATGTGTAGTGTAGGCCGTTCCCTTAAAGAAAAGTGTGAAGGACTTTTACATGTTACGTGTAAAGTCCATGCTTTACATCTTGTGGCACAAACTATTCGAGAGTGTTACCCGGAGATGGATGCATTAATAGCAAACACAAAAAAAGTGTTTCTCAAAAGTCCTAAGAGGACTAGGGCATTCCACAGGTTATGCCCTGGTATTCGAGAACCACCACAGCCCATTCTTACGCGTTGGGGAACGTGGTTAAAAGCCGCTTTTTATTATAATGAACATTTTCAAGAAGTCAAATCCGTTATTTTGCAATTCGTCCCTGCCGAAGCTAGAGCTATTAGGATGAGCCAGAAGGGATTTCCCGATATTTCTGTTGAAACACATCTAAAGAATATTAGCAACAATTACAAAGGGTTAGTAGACGCGATAGAAAATTTGCAAAATTCTGGATTGTCGTTGGTAGAATCAGTGCAAGTCGTGGACGAAGTTAGTACATTGTTACACAGTATAAACGATGCAACAAGTGGACGAGTTTTAGCTAAGTTCGATAGTGTTTTAAAAAAGAATCCGGACTACACGAGATTAAGACAAATGTGCGATGGGGCATCTGCAGATTCCTTGACTAAGTCTAAAGATTATTTTAATTACGCCTGTCTTACTTCGGTAGACGTGGAACGGTCGTTTTCGAAATATAAGAACATTTTTTCGTCTCGGCGAACATCCTTCACCGAGGCAAATGTGGAAACTTATCTGATGGTGCAACTTTTTAAACAAGCCTATCCGCATTATATATATATTATATATATATATATATATATATATATATATATATATATATATATATATCCACTCTAATTACTAAACATTATTATTGCGTCAGCTTTTATTTTTTTACTCTTGTGTATTAATTTCGAAATATCACATATCTGCTGTGACTCACATATACGCTATTTACAATAAGCGGCCGTTGCGCCTGATTCCGATTCTGTTGGATGGCGCAATTTGGCCCGCTCTAGTGATAAGTTATTTTTCTAGTGGAGTTGTAACTATTACCTGTAATAAACAGCGGCTTCGATCAGACAGTCGCATCGCCACGCAGTTGAGTACGCCGCAACGGCGGCAAAAATGGACATATAATTACGGAAGAAGAACAAATTATGGACAGATGGCGACAATACTTTCAAGAGTTGACAAATACAGACATAGAGAATATAGAATATAAAAAGAGGAGCGAAGAAATGCAAAAGATAGAACCAATACAAGAAGAAGAAATAACAGAGACCATAAGAAGATTGAAAGTAGGAAAGACACCAGGATGTGACAACAAAACAACCGAAATGATTAAATATATGGGGAAAACAAATAACCAAAATAATGTATGAGTTCATACAAGAAGTGAAAATTCCGAAAGAATGGAACACTGGAATAATATTACCAATCTATAAGAAAGGAGACAAGAGAATTATAGGGGAATTACACTAACAAGCATTCCAGGAAAAATATTAGCTAGCATCATTGAACAAAGAGTAAGAAAAATAATCGAAAGTAGTATAGAAGACACGCAATGTGGGTTTAGAAAAGAAAGAAGCACACAAGACTTGATTTGCGATAAGGTAAGCAAGTGAGAAACTAATAAACAAGAACGAAGAAATACAGAGTAAGAAGGGAGGACATATGGAATACCCTTGAAAAAAGGAATAGTTAAAGGAACAATCGGAATAATAAAAGAAATGTATTGGAATAACACAAATATAGTAAGAACCAACAACGAAGAATCGACAGAGTTTACGTCAAAGATAGGGGTAAAGCAAGGATGTGTGGTAAGTCCACTGCTGTTCTCGATTATACTAGATGAAGCCATAAAAACAGCCAAGAAATGAATGAAACCACTAAAAATGGGACACTGGAAAATGAAAGACACCTACTTGTGTGAAATGATGTTTGCAGATGATATGGCAATACTAGCGGAATCAGAAGATGAACTCCAAAGGAACCTAGATATCTTAAACCAGGAAATCATAAAGATAAACATGAAAATAAACATAGAAAAGACCAAATCAATTATAATCGCAAGAGAAAAGAAAAAGTATAACATTAAGATACAACGAAAAACAATAGAACAGGTGGACAACTACAAATATTTAGGAACAATAATACAAAGTGATGGAAAAATAGAGCAAGAAATAAATGAGAGAATGAAAAAAGCGGGAAAAATGAAAAGATCAAATCACGAGCAAATGCCATGGATATGAGATTCTTAAGAAGGATAGGAAATAAGACAAAATGAGACAAAATAAGGAACAAGACATACTGGCAAAACTTAGGGATCAAACCTATATGGCAAATAGAGGAAGGCCAGTTGAGATGATTCGGGTATATGTGTCGTATGAGTGGCGAAAGGTTGGCAAAAAAAGTGTATGAGACGCGAGTGGCAGAAAAAAACAAAAAGATAGACCAAGAAAGAAGTGGACGGACGACATCAGAAAAGCAGCGGAAAGAAGGGGAATAAAGTGGGAAGAAATTAAACAGCAGACCAGAGACAGAAAACAATGGAGGAGATTATAAAGAAAAGAAGAAACTTGACTCCAAACCAAGCCTTACACCAAAAGGTAGAGAGGCATAGAATTAAACAAACAAACAAACAAAACAAACATTTTCTTAACTTAAAACTAAATAATTTACTTGGAAGAAACATTTTTTTGTCTTGGATTTTCTTGATTTTCTAACCCTAAGAAAATATTTTATTCAAATAAAATTATTTTCTTATATGACACATTTTTATAATCTTGAAATAAATTTTGGAAGAAAATCAATTTTCTTGATGCAAGAAACCATGTACAATTCCTTCCTTGTTGTTGCAAAATATCTCGAAAATAAATAAATTTAATCGTAAAATACATGAAAATTTTGATTGTACATATATCTTGTAGCAAAAATCTACAATGTAAATTAGTTAAAAAATATCACGAACAATACTATCAATTTACGATAAAGACTGTGGGAATTCTGATGGGAAATTTCGTAATTTAAACCCAACAAGAGTCGCGTATCAACTTGTAATGTCTGATTATCTCCAATCGCACTGTATATTAGCATACGACAAAAATTAAAATTCAGCAGGTGTAAAGCTAACTAAAGAATTTGCGTAAATGTGTGTGCATGTTGAACGACATCCAGGTTTGTTTTCAGATTCCCATAAGATTTTTCGTTATATTCCGATGGTGTACTTTTCCCTTTTTAATATCCGGATGTAACAGATGTGGAATATAACGCTTTTCTTAAAGGAATACACAACTGGAATTCTTAGAAGTTACAGATACTTTAGTGCAAACACGGAATAATTATATTTACGTATATAAACATATTTTTGGAGAAGTCAAATAGTAAGAGTAGTAGAGACGTGTCTCCTGTCCTCGTATTAATGTTACTACTAATGATACCAGTTCATATACACAAAAAAAAAAACGAAGATCAAGACGCTACTAGAGTTTTAGAAAAAAAGCAGTTTTACTTCCTGTAATATCTAACATGTCAAATGGGTATTTAAAATTGTATCCGGTAGAATTAAACTTTCATTCCATCTAGAGCACTAAGTATACTTACGAAATTTGAAGAATTCATGTTTTAATATTAAATAGGATGCTTGAGTTGAATTTTATTTAGATAATGTTCTTTGCGTCGAGCCTATGAAATACATAAAACAATTATCGCAGTCTGTACTACCGTTACACGTTTCCTGGTATTAGTAGTTTATGTATAGTATATGGAAAGGCTTCAAGATAGTTACTCCTATTGTTGATATAGATAATTAAAGCTGGCCACGAGCGGTACCGCGCAGTAGCGTAGAGTCGACCAGGCCTCGCGTTCCACTAGAGTTATTCTGCTAATAGAGATGTTTGCTGCCGCAAATAATTTCGCTCATCTTTTAAATAAAAATTAAATAACACGTGCTCAAACACTTACCATTTTAAGAGTCCTCCGTGAAATCACAAAGTGAATAATGTCTGTTAAATATCTGCAACATTAGATATGTTTCAACTGTTGTTTCGGCAAAACTAGTACGGCATGAGGAAAAAATGCGTTTGTATGCAGAGAACGAACGTTCTACATCTAGTGACGTAATATTTGCGTAAGTAAAATAATCTTTCAAATAACTTAACGATTCTGTTGACGCACCTTCACAAATGTGTCTTAATGTGCCAAAATCAGAATTTTTCTCAAAAACACTTTCAAATTTTTCTAGAACAGAAACATTTTTTGCGTCTTCAATCGCGCATAGCTGTGCGTGAACATGTTGTACTATTTGTAGAGATTCTTCTAACGGCACCGCAGGATTTTGTAATTTTTCTATTGCATCTGCTAGCCCGAAGTAATTGTCGTGAATGATTTTTAAATCCATTTTAACCTGACTATCTTGAAATTTCGACTGGCTTTTCTGGATAGCGGCAGCTTCCTTTGTATCGAATTGTAAAACCACGTTCTTAATATTGTCAAAATATTTATGGTAATAAAACGCGGCCTGCAACCATGTTCCCCAACGAGTTAGAATAGGTTCTGGTGGCTCTGGTATACGGGGGCACAGTCTGTGAAATTCGCGAATACGTTTCGGTGATTTGACAAATACTGCTTTGGTATGCGCTATTAAAGCGTCTACCTCAGGATAACATTTTCTGATACTATCCGCCACAAGATTGAGAGCATGAATTTTACACGTAATGTGTAACAAATTAGCAGAATGCTTTTTAAGAGACCGGCCTACAGAAAGCATGTTTGCAGCACCATCACTCACTAACATCAAGAGTTGGTTTTGTTGAAAGTTCAAACTTGTCCAATGTATTTAACACTAACTTTGAAATTACTTCGGCAGTACACTGTTGTATTCCTTTGGAGACTAATAGAATTGAAGGTGCCGATTGATGAGGTTCCAATTTGCGTGCCATTACATTAAGAACAGAATGTTTCTTCCGATCTGTTGTTTCGTCGACACATAATCACAATTTTTGATCTTTCAACTCCGATTTTATTTTTTGTTCAATATGTTCGCGCGCAGATGGCACAATTCTTCTTAACGATGTTCGACTTGGTAATTTGCACTCCGAATAGTTATTCCAAACGCAGATAAATGGTTCCTTGTCTAGTAAATTAAACGGTATATTACATGCGATAAACGTAACGCATAAATTAAATATAAATTTTTCATTTCATATATTAAGCCTGGAATTTCTGCAATAAATTTTCGAAGTTTGTCCGGTCGCGGTCGTTTTGCTGACGAAATCATAATTTTTCTAGGACAGATAAACAATTGCGCAAATGACCGGCAGCGAAAATGTCCGTACTGCTCCGCAGACGAAGTAATACTACCGTTCCTCTCGGTCCGAACTGATTCTACGCCGATGCGCGGTACCGCTCGTGGCCAGCGTTACTGATTATATTTTCTTTGTCTTTAAACAATAGAAATAAGTTTTATTTCTTATTGATGTCTCAATACTATGTTTCGTTATTTTTTGAACTACTCTATTGGATGTGAGTAAACAAATATCTGTTTCTATGTTTCTGGAATGTTTATCATTAGCATAATTTGAGAAGAATTTAATTAAAAGTGTAAAAACAATGTCATTGTTTACTATGGCAATGTATCTGACAAGAATAAGTGTAAATGATGAATTGATGTCTGAAAACCTTTATTAATAACAAAAACCTAAAAAGAGAGTCTAATTAGTCAGAGACCATCAAAATTGTGATGTTGAAGTGTAAAACTTTCTATCTAGCAGTTTGGGAAAATTTAATTCTATTTATTTAGATTATTGTCTGAGGGCAAATTCCTGCCATGCGTTTGTCTTTTGTGGTCTTTGGGTATGGTGCTGGGTTATCCATTCTTTTTCTGCGATCAGCATTGGCAATTATTCCCATTAATAACACCATTAAGGGAAAATGATTCTTAATCGAGAAAACAATTCTGTTAATTAAAATTATTTCCTTAATTTTGTCCATACCATTTTTCTGGACTTTTTACATGTAGTATTCGCAGACGATACTGGAAATGGACAAAGTCGTATTTGCAATAAGGATTGTAATTTAACTGTTTTCAATATCGGTAATTCGGTAAAATTTCTTTTCATTGCCGGTTCACCGATAATTTACCGGCTTATTTCGATGGGAAGTTATTTGGCCATTTGTGTCTTCTTCACCAGCTAAGAGAAATAGTAAGAATCGACCAAAGGGAACATTAGTAACCCAACAAATTAAACGGTAATTTTTCATTTCATATATTAAGTCTGGAATTTCTGCAATAAATTTTCGAAGTTTGTCCGACCGTGGTCGTTTTGCTGACGAAATCATAATTTTTCTAGGACAGATAAACAATTGCGCAAATGACCGGCAGCGAAAATGTCCGTAATGCTCCGCAGACGAAGTAATACTACCGTTCCTCTTGGTCCGAACTGATTCTACGCCGATGCGCGGTACCACTCGTGGCCAGCGTTACTGATTATATTTTCTTTGTCTTTAAACAATAGAAATAAGTTTTATTTCTTATTGATGTCTCAATACTATGTTTCGTTATTTTTTGAACTACTCTATTGGATGTGAGTAAACAAATATCTGTTTCTATGTTTCTGGAATGTTTATCATTAGCATAATTTGAGAAGAATTTAATTAAAAGTGTAAAAACAATATCATTGTTTACTATGGCAATGCATCTGACAAGAATAAGTTTAAATGATGAATTGATGTCTGAAAACCTTTATTAATAACAAAAACCTAAAAAGAGAGTCTAATTAGTCAGAGACCATCAAAATTGTGATGTTGAAATGTAAAACTTTCTATCTAGCAGTTTGGGAAAATTTAATTCTATTTATTTAGATTATTGTCTGAGGGCAAATTCCTGCCATGCGTTTGTCTTTTGTGGTCTTTGGGTATGGTGCTGGGTTATCCATTCTTTTTCTGCGATCAGCATTGGCAATTATTCCCATTAATAATACCATTAAGGGAAAATGATTCTTAATCGAGAAAACAATTCTGTTAATTAAAATTATTTCCTTAATTTTGTCCATACCATTTTTCTGGACTTTTTACATGTAGTATTCGCAGACGATACTGGAAATGGACAAAGTCGTATTTGCAATAAGGATTGTAATTTACTAACTGTTTTCAATATCGGTAATTCGGTAAAATTTCTTTTCATTGCCGGTTCACCGATAATTTACCGGTTTATTTCGAAGGGAAGTTATTTGGCCATTTGTGTCTTCTTCACCAGCTAAGAGAAATAGTAAGAATCGACCAAAGGGAACATTAGTAACCCAACCTGTGGAAGTTGTCAATAAAGAAGAAATAAGGAAAATGATACTGCATAATTTAGTACCAGCTATACGCGACAAATGGCCCCTTCGTTCTCGTAAAAGTACATTATACGTACAGCAAGACAATGCAAAACCGCATCTCTATTCTAATGATGCTGCATTGATGCGGGCGTTTACTGAAGACGGTTGGGATATGCAATTGAAATCTTAGCCACCAAACAGCCTAAATTTTAATGTGTTGGATTTGCGATTTTTCAATTCCATTCAATCAATATAGCATCAGTTACCACAAAAAAATATTGACGAACTGATTGAAGCAGTACAAAAGGCCTATTGGGATACAAATTGGGAAACCTTAGATAATGTATTTCTGTCCTTCCAGAAAGCTATGGAAAGTACATTATTACATAAAGGTTGTAACACCTACAAATTGCAACATGTACATAAAATGATATTAAGACGAAATGCTCTATCAATTGGATCCATTAAATGCCACGAAATGCCATTAAAACCGGACAAGAATTTTTAAATAACCGAGTATAAATGTAGTGCAAAGTTGATAATGTTTGTTTTTAGTTGAAACAATAAAGTCTTGTTTAGTAATTTCTTGTTTCTTTATTTAATTTCACATAAAACAAAATGTAGCAACTTTTTTCGGATAAATATTAAATTGAAATGTCGCAACTATTCTCGGGCAGAGGAAGTATTATTATTACCTATTAGTTCGAAAAAATTGAATATGTAAAATGAATGAACGTAAATGTAATCTTCAATTTATAATCCAAATTTAATTTGTACACCTGGAAAAATGATTATTGTTATACTGTAATAAGTCCCCAAAATTTGTTTTTCCTATAAAGGAACAAGAAATCTTTCAATGTATAGACATTTTTTAAGGAGTTGCGCTATCGTCTAAAGTAGATATTCTCGCTGTAGTATAGTAAGTAGTAGTAGGCTTAGTAAAATTGAAGAAATCATGAATGAAATGTGTACAATTGAAAGTAACGCCCACTAGAATTTAAAGAGTCCCCTCTCTTATAGACTAGGGTACATGCATAGCCTGGAAAACACCTGGTAGTTTAACAGGTGGTACAAATACCACCCAGAGGTCATCAAGTAGTCAGACTCCATTCATATTTTAAGAGCAGCACCAAGTAATACGATATAAGAACTTATTCAGGTAGCATACACTACGTGAATCTTATGTAATTTAATTCTTGTAAAAATCTTAGTACACATAACGCAGTATATAAGTTATAAATTTCCGTTTTGACTCGAAATCGAATTGTGTTAAACTAACGATGAACAGATACAGTAAAGATGATTTATATTATTTAAACAATTCGTGAATTTCTGAAGATAGAAAAGGATATAACAGAGACTAAAAAAAAATAATATAATATAAGATAATGATATCGCAAGTTGTTCTAGTGTTAGTGTTAATTGTAGCTTCAATAACTGCCTCAAAACTAACTTTTGAAGTTTACCAACACCGTAGCCACCACCACAGAAAAAAAGTCCAAACGGATTCAACCAGATTAAGAATATTATATCAAATAGGGGTGAGTCTTAAAGATAATATAAAAAATTCAAGTTATTTTTTTATTGTACTAAGAAGTATTCAAATATTTTGGGGAAGTAGAAAGCAAAGAATGCAAATTTGAACATTCTTATGAAATGAATCAATATAGTTTATTGATTTCCGGTTTCTTTAAGATCTTATGCAATATAGAGACCAAATTTTTAGTGAATGGAAATCATTACATATACTTTTCTAGCCGAATATTTTAAATATGCCATAATTAAAATTAATTTAACTTACGTTATATTGGATCAAGGATATGGGTGATCAAAATTTTTCGTTTACCAAACTAAATTAATAGATTAAAACGTTTCGTTTTTAAAGAAAGAAATTTTAAACAATATTTATTAAAGGAATGTCACATTCCTGTAGTATACAAAAAAAAAATCAGTACAAATATACTGTTGCATAAGTGTGATATTCTTCGCGCCTTCACGGAAATTGGCTTGCTTCTCGTAGGTTAAAGATTGCCTTAGGCAATTAGGCACAACAATTTTACGAGATTCTCTTACCATTCACTATCAAGTCCATTCATAACGTTAACAGGTATAGTCGCGAGCAGAATACTAGTTGCATCCATTCTAACTGTTCTTATACGGTCATTTTGGTTTAAAAAACGAATCTGTACTGT
Organism: Dynastes maya; assembly: GCA_029619315.2. Taxonomy (NCBI): domain Eukaryota; kingdom Metazoa; phylum Arthropoda; class Insecta; order Coleoptera; family Scarabaeidae; genus Dynastes; species Dynastes maya. The sequence goes on from JAROYE020000012.1 coordinate 5,272,587, forward strand.
ACATATGCCGCACTCATTGTCAGCGCAAGGAATTACAACTAAACAAATATTTTCAGCGCATTACAAGTAATAAAAGCATGTGAAGTTATTTCAATGAAACTCCCGTGTTAATTTTAGACCAAAATATAAAGTTCTGTTTGCTAGGGACTGTACGTTAGTCAAATACAACGTACAGAAGCAATTGGATGCTTTGTACGAAGTAAACAGTTATCTTGTGATAGGTCTTATAAACCATACTTTTTTTCCGTTTATATATAAAAATAATCCTTAATTATATCAAAAGAAAACATGAAAAAAAATTAAATTCAAGTGCAGATCTTAATGTTTACTAGGAAATGAATCTAGTAATAAGGAAAGCTTTTAAAATCATAAATTTTGAGGAGATTCTTGCCTTATCACTTTCAAGAAATGGTTTATTCCTTCCTCAATTGCATGAAGTCCTATCCTTTTTATCAATTCCTTTGTTATATTTTCAACGATAAGGAGTCCTTTTTACATAATTTCCGAAGGTATTCACTATCGTAAGTCGTATTTGTGTAAGGATATACAACCCTATACGGATAGGGCAAGAATTTATTGAAAATACAAGAACCGGAAGCTAAGCGGTACAGATCCTGTCCCTTGCTCTCCGGGTATTGTGTTCTTTTGAAAGGAAAGGAAGTGAAATACATAATATCCGCATTGAGACCGTCCAATCCCTATTTACACTCACGCATCTTAAATGTAATTCTATTTGCGAGAGAAGCGATGGCTTAGAGTACAGCTATGAGATTTTTTCGAGTATAGTAGGGCAATTAAGGATTTCCCGACAATATTGAGAGGAAACGAGATGTAAATTTATTTTCAATATCATTTTGTTTAACATACTTATATTTTATAAATCATATGAATAGAATTGTTTAAATTTAGAAGCTTTAGAACTGATGACGAAGTAATCTGTGATATCTTTTCTTTGCAAAATAGTATTTATTTGTTTTATTGTTAATAGCAACGAATTCAAAAATTTGGTGGAAGCAATCTCATACACGCGATTTATAGTATAAGTAAATAGCCATTATAACAATAGTTTTCTTAATTTCAGAATGCGTTTAGGTGTTGTTCATAAATCAATAGTTTCATTTTCTCTCTTTGCTAGAGAGTAGCGAATATAGAAACCAAAATATAGATGTCATACTTATCCATGCAACGACGTTTCATAAACATTTTCAAAAGATATCGGTTAATGTAATATGTTTTTTCTTTTTATTACTAATTTAACTACTTTTTTAAATATATAGTAAGTAATAATAAAAAAGGGATAAATAAACTACATAAAAATAATCCCTGTTTAATTATATTATTAACCTCTTCAAGGACGAATTAATTTTTGGCAATAAATTTATTTAAAAAGATATATCCGTGTAGCAATAAATTACATTTTATTGTAAGAAATAGAAAAAAAAATAAATTCATTATTTTATACACACTTTGTACAAAAAAAGAAACGGCCACGCTTGTGTCTAATGGGCTGTGATGTCTAAGGCGTATGAAAATTTGTCATACATTCTGGACACGCTGGTTCATCGCATTTTTCTCACCTATATCTGGTTTTTCTTGAACAAAGTTTATCATGACATCGGGGTGGGTTCTTACATTCTACCTTTATTGGGTAGTGATAAAGACCATCCAGCCTAATATCTGTGGTGGCTTTCATCCAATATTTTTTTTTTCTGTCGGGGGCCTTCGTCCTGTGTTGGTGAAGATCTACCTCTTTGCTTACGTGAATCTACTGAATGTAGCAGAAGGGTGGCTAACAATCCTTTAAAATCTAACAGTGGCATTTTTGTATTTTTCTTTTGGTTGAATAGCAGCCAACTATTGATGATGGCTATATTTATAAAATTAAATGTTATCTCATATAACATCGTTTTGATTTTACTCCATGAGGATAATGAGCTATCATCCTGTCGGCAATGTATACGCCTCCCATGAATTAGTTATATTGTACAACAGCATCAGGCCTGTCTACTTCGATATAGGCCTTATTTTTACGATCCCATCGTTTTGCTTTAGTAATAGGCTCTTTCCCAGCAAATGTGGACACCAAATGCACAGCAGAATTATCTAACCATCTCAAGATTGTGACGTCCTTGTTAGATGTTGTAACTGATGTGATTCGCCGGCCTTTTTTCTTCATAGTTTTGAAACTTTCAAGATGCTTATCTGCACCACACATTCTGTTCATTCTAAGCGCCCCAACAACGTATTTTTTTTTGTTAGAAGGTAAGTAATAAGCGGAATGGAAGTAAACAAGTTATCCAAAAAAAGTTTATGATTCATATCTTCAATTCCCTCACACAAGCGAAGAACTGTATTTCCTATGCTATGTGAAGAAGAGTTGGAAAGCATATTTTCAACATCCCACCAACTCTCAGCATTGTTGCGGCTCCGTCAGTAACGAACATTGTGACTTGGGTTTCTGTGATACAAAACTCTCTCAACGAATCTTTTATTATCTTGACAACGGTTTCTGCATTAGTTTTCTGAATCCTTTTACTGGATAACAACAGTGAAGCTGGTGGACCATCACGTTTTAAAGGACGCGCTACAACATGAATAACGCATCAGTTGCTTCATCCACACATAGGCAGATTTTCTTATTTCTGAACTCGTCTTTTATACATTCCTTTACTGTACCTTGCACACGTGGCAAATTGTATCGTAATTGCATAGATGTTGGCAGCTTCCATGAGGGAACGAACTTGGCCCAAAAAAGACGAAAGTGTTCATTAGATACTAGATGTTGTGGGATGTTGCACACACTTAACATAAAAATAAAATCATAAAAATTGCCAGTATGGAATACTGTTTCTTAAATTCAATACATGACGTTTACTTTTACAATGTTTTCAACATTCAAACCTATCGCGAATTAGCAATCCGCTATTGCATATTGTGCAATAAATATGCGGACTTCTATATTCTAATCCAGGGAAATGCTTGAGATATTTATTCGCATTCGAAGGGAACGTTACACACTTTGGGCGTCCCATCTCCACATACTTATTTGGCGTGCAGCTTGCAACGTATTATCGCTTTGAACTCTCTCGCGGTACTGTCGAGATCGACTACGAGTTGAAAATTACCCCTACCCACACCGCTACCGCTATGCTACTGCCATCAGGTACCACCTTTTTAACAAACTCTAATCATTATTGGTAAAATGTAGAAAGCGTTTTATTTCTTCAAATCTCTTCAAAGACATTGCATTAGCAATAATATCAAATCTTATGTTAACGCACCCTAAAATAAAATGCCGTAGGAGATTCTTGATTGAAAAAACGCGGAATAGCACGCCAGTAGTATTGCTGTCAGCTGTATTGTTTGGGAATGCATTCGTAATATATTCGAAGCATTTACTTTACTAATAGCTGGAGTAAAGTAGATAAAAACGGTTTTCTTTGTATTAAGGTAAAGCGTATTATTCTCAAACCATACCACTAAGATATTAATCATTGATCAACTTATCAAAGAAAGGGTCAGAAACTAGAAGACTGGTATCATCTGTGTATACTACTAGATTATTATCCGTTATTACACTTAGCAAATCGTTAATAAAGAGAATAAACAACAAAGGACCCACTACGGACTTCTGTGGTACTCCTCTCACATTAATAAGGGTATTAGAAATTCTCCCATCAATTTCTACGATTAAAAATATACGAAATAATCCAATTATCCTTGAAGTTTAGTGAGTAGTATGCTTCGCTTAAGACCATAAAGACTCCGATAGATACATTTTCGTTGTTTATTTTATGATATAGACTGCGTTTACTTTCGGAAGACATCCAAGCTGCGCGAAAATTGTCGGCTGATATGTATTGACCGTCTTAAATATGTTGACCAAAATACGCGCGCTTTTTAAAAGTATACGAGAAGGTTAAACGTGTATTAAATTGTATATAATTGTAATTTTTTATACAAAACAAATTTAGATTCTGATAGTATTAACAGTTTTATAATTTATAGTATTTAGTAATAGCATAAATCTTACGTATGTGTATATTAATGTATTTCTTCTTAATTTTTCATTTCACTTTATGTATTAAATAATTTCTTTAAAAGAAAAGTAGGAATATTCAGTGCTCAAAAAAAAAATAGGTGAGAAATGTTTGGTCTGTTGTTTATAATAATTAATATTTTTACTTAATAAAAAAGAGTAATCGGAATAATTACACCTTTATTTATTATACATTTAAAGATAATATATACATATTTAAATTAACTATATCAAATATAATTTTAATTTAATCATCATCAGAAGAAAAATCAAAATCGCTGTCACTGTCATCATCAAGGTTTATAATAAGTCCCCTTTTGATATAGGGCACTTAAATCTATTGTTAGAGTTATCAACCCATTCATATGGAGTTGTGTGACTGGCATTGAGGTATGTTTCGTCTAAAATACAATACTTTAGTTTTTCAACATCAAATAAAAATTTATTTTGCTTCACCTGTGTACACGATTGGTCGACCTTGTAACCGATAATTTGTAACATTTCGGATATATGAGGATCTTAGCTCACGTATATTTGATCTTTCCATCAAAAGCTTTCGGTTATCAGTAGTGTTCTTCCACCTGTTATTTGATAAATATATTAATTGCTAAAATAATAATAAATTTGAATATTAGTACGTACCTAAATCCTAATTTTAATATTAACTTTCTTAAAGAGCTGCGCTTGCCTACAAAACCAATGGTATCATCTGACTGTATTTTATTATATACAGCATTTAATGTAGGCCTCTGTTTGTCAGTTATGTGAAAATTGTGAATAACCTGACGTAAAACTGCTTTCCCAGCATTATCCACAGTAGATTTTGGTGAATGTCTTACAACATTGTCTTTTGAAGAACTGCCACTTTGCTCTGCTTCAACAAAATTACTCTTTCGAAAAATTCTGACAACAGTACTTTTAGATATTCCCGTAGCTTCACTAACAATATCTAAAATGTTACCTGTAAACAAACATAATGACTTCACTGATATATGAATATGTAAAAATAGTATTAAAAATACTTAAAAAAAATATTATCATACCTTCTGTCTTATATTTTTAAAATAGTTGTAGACATTAAAAACAATGTTTCGTGATTGCTCGTGCAAAACTTGTCTCTTCTTAGCGATGTTCGATGATTCGGACATTCTCGCCTGTAACTTAATTATTTAATACAACTTAATTAAAATCTGTTTAAAACAAAGTACTTACAGTAGAATATTACCCCAAATTCAAATAGTTTTGAGAAAAACTGATTTTTTTATAAATAGTAAACCAATAATATTATTTTAATAATATTAAAAGTAGAGAGCACGAAATGAATTCAACGAGAACACATTAACAACTGACGCCGAAATGAGGTAAATGTTTTTTGGTCTTACTGTAGGTAAGAAATACATAGCTATTTCTCTCGGTTAGCACCAACTTCTCTTTCTAATCCTAAAATGCGTCTTTGCGCTGGTGTCTTCCGAAAGTAAACGGACTCTAGTAAATGTTAAATCTATTTTTTTAGGCTGGTATGGTCTAAAGAATTAAAACAAGCTAGAAATAATTGATTAATAGGATTTAATTTGAAGATTACATCAAAATCTGTCTTCATATATCAAAGATGTGTGTGTGAAGAACAAGAACAACTCGATAAATTATCACTTCATCTACATCCTGTGCTCGTACAAACTTATACCTGTGTATAAGAACGTAAGAAAATTGTGTGAGCTCTGTTTCCTGTCTTCGGCGTAAGACAGGAAATAGAAAGTTAATAAAAACTGTAGCATTTTACTGATAATTGTCGTACTTATTCGTTGGATTTCAAAGATTTCCCATAATTATACAAATTATGCGTACAAACGGACTAGATCTACGTTGGCGTATACGCAATTTTTGCTTATAGTTTATTTCATGTTTTCCTCATATTACAAGACCATTATTGGTCTTCTACCTTGTTATACCAGCATGTGTAACGGATACGTAGAATGGTCTAGAGATAATTATATTCAATATGTAGGAAGATTGGATTATTAATAACGCGGTAATAAGTAATTCCTCTGTCTCAAATTAATAATTAATTCTGCGTTTATGTTTGCTTGCTTTCTGTAATATTCAATTTCGATAGTATTAAGGAGTTGGTTCAAGACAAACACGTCATCAAAATACTGTAGGCATGACTATGTACAATATGTGTTCTAGTAATTAATTTCTGCAAAGCAATTTATATCTTATAGTGAAACAATCACAGCCAGATTTAGATAAAGTTAACTCCCGCGTCACAGATAATTGATTAAGGAAATTAATAATCTGAAAGCTGTAATATCTAGAGTCTCCTTTTTAAAAGAATTATATCTTATCATATCCAGAAAATAAAACTTTCTCTACGAAAAGAATGAAATTATTCCATAATATGTTTTTTGTTTAATTTCCTTAATCTTCAAGACAGCGAAGTAATTAGAGTTTTGTGAAAGCTAATATATACTTTTTCCGTTATCCCAACAATGTTTTCTCTGGAAGTTAAATTTCATTTATAATTGCTTTTTCTTCTTGTTTGGAGAAGTAAGTTTCATAAAAAAGAAATGCTCTCGGGGGTTGAGGTTCGATGGTGTAGGATGAGGAATTACCTAACCTTAGGGCAGATACCATAATTACATATCTTGGAAAGTATTACTTTCATTGTATTGGAATCAATTGCTTTTCCAGTAAAATTGAATTTGAGCACAATACAATGAAGGATGATTTTATTCATCTCTCTAAAGCAACATATTTATTAAAATTAATTTTATCTCACGGACGATTTAGTGATTTTCTACAAATTTTGCCTTAACCTTTACAAAAATTATAAAGATACTATAGAATATTAAGTAAGAATTTAACAACACTTTTACATATTGTAGTTTCTTTTCTTTTTATAGAATAAAGAAGAGGATCTTCCAGTATGCAGTCCACGTGCAGTATGCAGTAAAGTAGATCTATACGAATCGCCGTGGCTTGAGCGCCAATGTAGATGCCCAAATAAAAAGCTATGCCTTGGTTCGCTTGCTTCAAACGATGGTTTTACGATAGCAGACAAGACCAGACAATATAAAATGTGCGAATCTGTGAAGAATCTCCCAAAGTGCAGGTATTTAACGTTCGGTAACTTTATACCTTTTAAAAACCTGGCGTGGTCAAGAAATAGGCGTGAGAGAAATTGAAAAAATCTTTTGCATGGGGTGTGTTGTTACACAAAGGAAGTTGACTGTAACATCTTTTGTTTTCTTAAAGTTATTTGATACGGAATATAAACGATGCATTTATTTTGGTGTTCTAGATATTTCAGAGACGTCACATGGACTCTGATTTTAACTCCGAATAACGCGACAGAACAAATTGTCCACTGTCATTGTCCAAGGAATTCTGTTACGTATTTAATAAATAGACACGCATTCCATTCTATGGATGGGAAAACAAGTTATGAATATTCATTTGCTTGCTCACCTCAAAGTGTAAGTTGTTTGAAAATTTTCTAAAGTGTTGATTATCTTGACTTAGTCACCTTTGCAGAGGATGAAGTGCCAAAGGAAAGAACCATGTCGCCTATTTACAGTTAGGAAGCGTCCTGAATTGTTAGAGGAAGTCAATACGAACACTCTCTGTCAATGCCCCCACAACCACAAATGTCCCCATCATCATACAGACTATGGGGTTATACCAGGGAAAGTTTATACTGAGGAATCGATAAGAACATACAGTGGCTATTGTCACTGACGTATTCTGTGACCCAATAAATAAATCATTATTTTTATTTATATCTTACATTTTAAATTAAATCGCGTATAACCCCTTTTTGATATACTGGTGACATTTGAATATCAATTGACGACATTTTGAATATCACCAGTGTACATTTTAATGTACAATTTATAAGATAGAATTGTCCCAATTCAACGTGGCCAAAGAGAATTAAAATTAATCAATCATATCATTGCCAATATTTAATACATATCTATATCGTATTTTTCTTCCCATTAATTAACTTATTTTTGTATATTTTGTTCATTAAAGATTTATTTTTTGTACTTAACGTTTTACCATATAATTTATAAGCTGTATATATGTAATAGAATATATGTAGTTATATGTTTTAGATTTATTTAAAATATTTAATGTAATATACAGTGTATCCCCGGATGGAGTTGCCAAGATGAAAAAAATCTTTATTATTAATTTTACGATGAAAAATTCTGCTTTTCAAAGAAATTAGCTTACCGTGAAAAAAACTCAGACTAGATGTACAGGGTGTCAGTAAATTAAGAAAATGTAAAAATGCCTCAAAAGAGGAATGCTGTTGTTTTGAACAAAATGCTTATAAAAGAAAGTTCTTTGTACGAGGGTAGATTGATAAGTTTCCGGAATCGCTGCTAGGGGGTTGCTTTTTTCCAAATACTTTATAAGTCATTTACAAAGAATTTATAAAGAGAACAAGGTTCTGTCTTTTAAACCAACATTCAAACATATCTTTGAAAATGGATATGAAGCGAAGCGATTGGACTTTTGTTTGTGGGTTGGTGAAAAATACCTCGTAATTCTTTTAATAATAATAATAATAATAATAATAATAATAATAATAATAATAATAATAATACTTTATTGATTAAAAGTATCCGAAAGGATAGTAAAATCAATGGTCGAATACAAAAATTCTAACAAACAAAAAAGCAAGAAAAGATCAACCAATCAAACAAAAGTAAAGGAAACAAAAACAAAATAAAGAATAATGCTAAATTAAACTAAACATGAGGATAAATACGAAACGTACCGATGGGGTGGCTTATCTCTATAGATTAGTTGCTAGGGTTGAGAAACTCTTCTACACTGTAGTAGCTTTGCTCTATTAAATACCTCTTAGTAGACTGCTTAAATCTGGCGCTAACTCTTATTTCGCGAGGTAGTTTATTGTATAGTTTTTTCCCAGTGCTTGTTAATCCTTTATCAGTGATATGCTGCGTACACCTAGAAATATGGAGATCACTTCTTCGCCGGGTTTCATAGGGATGTATATCTTTTATAACGGTATACTCCTCCTTGTGATTATGGTGGTAACACACGGCTTCAAGGATATATAAAGACGTATTGATGATGCAACTTTTTGCACCAACGGTCGTGTTTCATCGCAAAATAGTCTTTGGGCTTTCAAAATCCAAACTACGTCATTCACAAACGAAATCAACGTTTTCAAAAAGAGGTTGTTTGGTGTGGAATTTTTTATAATCGAATCGTTGGTCCATATTTTACTGACGGAAATTTAAAATATCGTGTTTATCTGCGTCTTTTGAAAGATTTTCTGTTACAATTTCTTGACACCTTGAAGCCAGAAATGCAACGCTCATTCCACACTTCCGGTACAACAATGGATGAAAAGATTTGATCCAATTAATTTTCCTGATAGATCTCCTAATCTTACACCAATGGGCTTTTTCTTGTGGGGTGTTTTCAAACAAAAGCTTTATCTAGATCGTGAGATGAATACAAGCCGCCGTGAGTGAAATAAATGTACCAGCAACATCGTCTATGATTGATTTTTTTATATGTATAAAATATAACGTTATTGAAATGAAGCACGTTAGACGAATAGCTGGAAAGACCAAATGGGACAAACTAAGAAATGAGGAGATCAGGAAGATGATACATCAGAAACCGATAATGACAGAGATACGAGAAAAACAAATGAATGAAGACCTAGGAAAACATGGATGAACCAAATAGAGGAAATAGAAAGAGAAAAAGGAAAAACCCTTGATGAAATGAAGATTTTGGCAAGAGATAGGAAAGCATGGAAGATATAAGTAAAAGAAGAACCGGAATCCCACTCCGACGCCTGAAAAGGCACAAGGAGAAGAGAAGAAGAAGAAGCTTTTTTTGAGTTCGTTATTATCGACAATCCAAAGTATAAAATGTAGGATTTATTGTGAATTTTTGCGAATTCAACTTAAAAAGATAAAATTCAAAATTCCGACTTTAAATTTTGTATTTAAGTTTAATTTTGAATTACAAACAACTTTCTTTGATAAGCATTTTGTCTAAAATAATAAATAACAGCACTTGTCTCCTGAGGCATTTTTTCGTTTTCTTAATTTACTAACACCCTGTACATCTAATAATGGTTTTTTTCACGGTAAGTTAATTTCTTTCAAAAGTAGAATAACTTTTCGTCGTAAAATTAACAATAAAGATTTGTTTCTTCTTGTCAACTCCATGCGAGGACATACTATGTTTTATTTTTAAGTATAAAAATGTTTTAAAGAAACCTTTGTGCTTTATTTATTTGATCAAAAGCTTGGATAATCCGTCAAGTTTGAAATCTTTCCTTGAAATGACTACCTTATAAAAAAAATCCTGTAGGTGGCAGCATTTACTTGACACATGGCTAATGGCTACGCCCCAACATGCAAGTGACATCTATCAACAAATGTTGTAATTATTTTGAATATAGATTTCTTCGAAGGAGGCATAATACTCCCAATAGGAAGTAATTTTTTTATTTGTGGATATAAAAATTTATTTGTATTAAAAATTTGAATGTGATCTGTAAAATTAATTATCAAAAAGAATAGAATCGACAGTTAAGTCGGTAATGATCATCAAATTATTCCATGAAGTATTAATAATGCAGCTTCCGTTCAGTAGAGGCCGTTACTACCAAAAGTAAACCCACAAAATATATTGTGGGAATTTAAAGCATCTTTATTACCTTCCTAAATACCGTACGTATTGTGGGAATTAAATATTAAGTTATTGTTCCTGATAAACCTTTCAAAATTGACATCAAATGTACGCAGTTATGGATCAGGTGATCTTAGAATTAATACTCTGTGAATGGAGATACATATTCATTGGCGCCAATGATGTATGTTCTAGATAATTGTTCGAAAGAGTTGTTTAATTATTAAATAAAGATAGAAAGATCTTACATTTGAAACAATCTCAGTTTTGCAAATCTATCCGAGATTTACAGAATTGATATGCAAATAACATTTTAATTTATTACTCTATTAATATTAACGGCTTTCCGGTGCCCAGTGGTTTAAATTCAACAAGTGCGCATATATTAACATATTAACATCAATCTTGTGATGGGATAATTGATATGTAACAACGATTTGTGGTTACTTATCACTGCCAGTGGAAACTTCGAGCCTAAAACCGCGAAAATATGCAGTCGTAGTTGTGACACACCTCCATCAGACAAATTTGTTCTACACTACGTCCTAGACGAGATTTACTGACGTCTGGCTATAAAAATCGTCATGAATCACATTTTCCATGCAATCATGTTGACATTGATGTAATAAATTTCATAGTATTACACTTATAGTTATATAATCATGTTTACCAGATTTATTTAAACTGTCTGGGTGTTAAATTGAAAAAGGTAAAAATAAAATATATAAAATAGCATCCAAGGTATTTCCTTTAAAGATATGGAAGATTTTGGAATATATATATATTTTTTTTTGAAATTCTATCGATACATACTTTGCTTTTGGTGTTGTAGCTTTTAATCGTGACAGATAAAGCTTGTAAGTACATTTTAATCACATTTAATATATGAAATATAAAAAATAGACGAGAGAACAATGATCCCTAGATCTTGCTATTGGTAGTTGGACTAATTTGGAACAAAGTATCATGACAATGATCGCACCAATCTAAAACGTAAGTAATAAATTACAATTAACGACAGAGATGCTATAAATCTTATTAATAAACAATTCAATTACAATCGATTATAAATATTAAAAAGGAGCATTCTTCGATAATGCGCCACAAACAGTACTTTGAGATGACAGCACCGTGCGAGATAAACTCTTAATAAATCTAATTTTTATATACGTTATTATGTGATGAATTGTACAAAGTTTATTGAACTATACGTAAGATGGCATATGCATTTTATTTATTGAAATCACTCGATATTTTTTTGATTTTTTTCTTTTTTTTTACGGTGTCTTTTTAATATTTTTATATACAGTACGGTTTTAAAGAAAGGAAAAAAAAACGGGTCGATTTATATTTTTTCTGAACTAAATTTTGGTGTAAATTCGATGAAGCAGCACTTCGTGAAACATAGTAAATAGAAAATAAAACACAAGAAAACACTTAGTAACTAGATTTAGATTTGTTTTTGCAACAAGCTGGGCACCCGGGGGGTGAACCTAATTCGAGTATGCTGAATCCAATGGTGCCAACCGTTTTTAAAAGCTAGCTCGTGTTTTTTTCTAAGTCCAAAAACCTCCAAAAAACGTAATTGTTATAATTTTTTGAACATTTATTGAATTTAAATCGATGGAAATCGATCGAATAGACGAATACACATCGAATAAAAACTATTTGAAAAGAAAATTGAATCGATTCAGTCGATTTTTCATCATTTTTCTGCCAAAAAAAACATTTTCCTTGATTTTTTTCATTTTTCATTCTCTAACACTCTCTTAACACTTTGGCTTCTGAAAACAGACTAAGACGAATGGTCCATAAACGGTTCATAGAAGGTTCTCGAAGGTTCCAGAAGGCTTTTCGATAATTGATCAGATTTTCCAGAAAATTCCAGTATGTTCCAGAAAATTTTTAAATTAAAATTACTCGAAAACGCGAGCTAACTTTTAAAAACGGTTGGCATCATTGGATTCTGCGTACTCGAATTAGCTTTACCCCCCCTCCGGGTGCCCAGCTTGTTGCATTTTGCAACTAGCACAGTGTAATTTGTGTGGTGCGGAGTATACCGAGACTTATTCTTCTTTGCCATATTACCTCACAGTCCTTAAAAGGACAACTGTTTGCAATATTAGTTTTTATTCCTCTTTTAATTTTAAGGATGAAGTTTTAACCATCAAATTGAAAATGTTCTGTCAAAATGCGCTCCTTGATAAAAAAACTCGCATGAACCATATAAGAAAAATCTGAGGCAATTTTAGGACCTTCCAAAGATGTTTGGCAAAACTTACACTTATCATTTTTGAATTTGATCTTTCACAAATTCAACGTACCGCATAATATTCCATGCTATCTCTAAAACAACTGGATTTCAGTTCTATGTTCGCTGAAACTTTCTTGTTTGCCTTAATAAGAACTATAAATAGATAAAATATCCAAACATATTTTTTTAACACCCTGTATGTAGTTTACTTTTTGCTGTGAAATCGTAAAACATCATTTTTATTATACTTTCACAACCTTCCAACAATCTGCTTTTACGTCAACGACCTTGCATAAAAAAATATTTCAATTGCTTCTGTGAGATGATGCGAAAATTTTTTTATATACAGTCTTTGCTAATACCAGAAAAAACATGGCAGCATACCTGTTCGGAACCAACAAAACTCAATATTTAATAAACCTTACTGTTGATATTAAATGTTCTGAGAATATAAAAAGAAAAAAGGCGAACGTAATTCACCTCTGTTTAAAATGTTATCTGCTCGGTTAACTGGATTCTTTACAGACTACAGGAACCTACATACGCCTTCCCCAGCACCAAATTAAGTATGTTGACTTCACGAGAGTTACGAGATCTTGTGGATGACGGAATAGTTCAATTTCGAAGACGATAGAACCTACAAACTGCATCGGCAAGTTTTTAGAATCATCGATAAATGTTGGTATATACAAAACAATCACCAAAAAGACCACATACCTTTAGATATAATGGCGAGAATACAATCCCGGATGTGAGGACATTATTGCTTGTAATATATAGTTTGTTTGATCTTAATTGTCTTTGAACCTATGAGTCCGTACCTAGGATAAGGTAAGTTTTTATTCCGTACGTGTTGTAGACAATAACTTGAGAATTAAAACGAGAAATGTTGAATTTTTTGCTTCTCTAGATCAGACCTTGACCTAAACAAGGTCAAGGTTACCAAGAAGAGTAAAACAGGCTTATTCCTTTTTAGTTATAGGTATGATAAAGCAGAAGAAATTTGCTATATTTTGTATACACTAGTTCTCAAAAGTATTTAGACTTAGGTGAAATTTATTAATAAAGCTACTTCCTAGATACGGGATGTAGATGATGGTTTCTTATAGACTCGCAATGTATTTTTTTTTCGCCGAGTAGATTTATGCTTCTGGCGAATTCCAGAAATTCATTCATCGAGATCTTGAGAAAGGAACATAAAAAAAATCTGATTTTCCAGACAGCAGAATAGTGACAAAATATGCGCTCATCTGTTTCTTCCTCATCCAAACATAAACGGCACTGCTCCTCTTGAGCGAGCCCCACTCTGTGTGTTATTTGTAAATGTTAGATTATGATGCGATTCACATTCCCTTAAAATCATCATATACACACAGGGAAAAAAAATGTCTAGCTATACGAAAAAGCGTACATGCGACAACGGTAAACGCGAAAGGGTTACGACGGTTACGAGTTACGAGGTGGACTGCATTATGTGCGGACGATCTTAGTAAGAATATCTAGAGTATTTATTTTCCTTTTATTTTATCAAAATCTGTTTTTATTTTCGTTTTTAGAGTTTCTTATTAGATTCGCACCAACAACAAAATAAATATGCGAAATTCTCATTTCCAGGCGACCATGACTTCACATTGTTACGTGCGTTCTTGCACAGAGTAGGTCTACAACCCAACATTGTTAGAAGCGTACTAACGACACGCATGGAATCGATCGGATTCCACTCAATCCCCTCCTCGCTCTCTCGCCGTAGATATATAAATATAGCTAATTTTACATTTTCTCAATGTGTATAAGAAAACTGTCGATCCATTTGAGAAAAAAAAAACTGAAATTTATTTTGGAAATTTTGGAATCATTTAAAAGGACAAAAGTTAGTTTTATAAATCACCAGTAAGCTATTTTTACAAATCCTTCCAATATATTTACTAATATATATTTTTGCAACTGTTAAAGGTTAAATTTTGACCGGTTACGTATACTTAATCTATTTTCCCTCAGAAGATAAATAGTACAACCAACTATTGCAATAGTGACAATTTATTGGTTAGATTATAAGGAAATAAATAAATAAGCAATTAATTAATTATTACCATTATTAATTTCTATCTGTCAATATATCTTTTTCAACTTTGCTCTGTAACATACTGAATGCCTCTCTAATGTTGCTTTTAACATCTGTCAGTAAAATATAGGTGGATAAAACATTAATCCCATTGTACACATCACTTGTTGTAGGTGGTGTTGCTTCGTTCTCAGCGACAGGAATCCTATACACAACAAAACAAAAATGTTTGCCTCAGGCCGATTACTACCTACGGTGCCCTCTCCTGGTCCAGCATGTCTAACTTCCTTGATTATGCGAAATAACTAGCCAAGAAGACATGGTAGCGTGCTGGTATTTCTGCTAGCCCGAGTTTTACAAGATCTACAAAATCCTCCACTTTCCAGGAACCGTATTGTTCGAATAGCTGAAATGATTGATCTTGAAGAGTAGATACAAGTTCTCTTTTCCAACACCACGTGCTTTCCCCAAGTCACTAAAAAGGAACAAATGAGCTAATAGGTCTCCACCTAGCTCTAGTAAAAGGGTCAGATAGCAGAAATACCGAGTCCTCCACATAGACGACCTTAGATAATTTTTTATCAGTTTTAATTTCTGAATGAGCGCCCTACAGAGGCTATAGTGGGAGGAATTGTCAACATATATATTTGAAAAGAGTCCTTCTGGTGTATCTTTTCAAGCAAATCAGTAGCTCTTTCCAAAATTTGCTTAATGAACTCACAGTTCTGTTTGGTGAATTGATAGGTACTTCCAGAGGAAGCTTAACTTGACGAACAGTCAGCTTACCCATAAAATTAACCAATATTACATCGAAGACAGATTTTCTGAAATCTTTTAAAACATTTCCCCTACATCACTATCGAGGAACGTGATAGAACTGATCATTTTTTGCAATTGCAATTCTCAGAAATAGGCGAATAATAAGCACAGAGCTCAGTAACCAGCTTGAAGCAGTTAGAAATTACAGAGTTCTTGAGAGAATTAAGTTTGAGTAGTAGAATGCCTGCAGTTGGACCATTACTTACTAGAAATCATGCAGATTGAACAGTTGGATACTGGAAGCGAGTTTTGTTTTCGGACGAGACTAGAGTAAGTTCAAAATCTCCAAATGGTCGCAAGAGAGCATGGCGAAGAACTGGAGAAAGATATCTTGACTACGTAAGCTTTCAAAGAGAGCCCTTTGGTGGTGTATCAAAATATTCTGGGGAAGTATTTGCTTTGAGGTCTGCACAGAGTTAATCCCTATTTGCCAAAGGTCAATGAATGCTGAATACTACCTAAAGAACATTATTCAACACCATGTAATGCTTTTAGCAACATTTTTATAGAACAATTTCATGTTTTTACAGTTTCTTATTAGTTTCGTCTAAGATTCGCACCAACAACAAAATAAATATGCACAATTCTCATTTCCAGGCAACCATGACTTCAAATTATTACGTGCGTTCTTGCACAGAGTAGGTCTACAACCCAACATTGTTAGAAGCGTACTAACGACACGCATGGAATCGATCGGATTCCACTCAATCCCCTCCTCGCTCTCTCGCCGTAGATATATAAATATAGCTAATTTTACATTTTCTCAATGTGTATAAGAAAACTGTCGATCCGTTTGAGAAAAAAAAAACTGAAATTTATTTTGGAAATTTTGGAATCATTTAAAAGGACAAAAGTTAGTTTTATAAATCACCAGTAAGCTATTTTTACAAATCCTTCCAATATATTTACTAATATATATTTTTGCAACTGTTAAAGGTTAAATTTTGACCGGTTGCGTATACTTAATCTATTTTCCCTCACAAGATAAATAATAAGTTGGCAATTGGTGGGCGTTCTAAAATGCCGTCTTCGAAGAAAAAATAAAATTAAGCCGAGACGTCTTATAGCAGTATTTTTCACGTGCGGCTTTCTCTTTCAAAATGAGTCCCATGATAGAGAATATTTTTATTTTGTTTTGGCACGTATACATATGTGTTCATAGATCACGTGGTGACGCTAAATTGAAGGAGTTTACTTGCATAACTTGTTGAAGCACGGACGCAATTTAATTTTAAACGCATTCGCTAAGTTTGTAAACAGCTGGAGGTAAAATTATAGACCACGACGGTAAGGACCTCACGTTCGCATAGCTATTGTTAGCTAATCAGTTCTGATTCAGTTGGAAAATTGTGTAGTCATGGCATTGGTATACATGACATAATTTTAGAATAAGTAGAAGAAAATGTACAACCTTCGAAATATAGTTTTAACTTCCGTGGTAACAAATATAAAAGTATAGAATTTTGGTATCATGCATTTTTGATGACCTTCAATCAGAACTATGATATCAAGAGAAATATTTTTAATTCCAAACAGTCAATTTATCTAATCCTTTCATTTTTGCACGACTTCTTCTTTTGATTCTTTATTGGGATATAAAATATTTTTGATTTAATTGAAATTCCCCCTAATCAAGTAATAAATTTGTTTAGATATCAGAAATGCACGGATTATATGCAACTTATAATTTAGTTAATAGGAAAATGTGATAACTACAATAAATAAATTAGTTTATTGTTTGTGATCATGTTTTGACATTAACAAACCTACGACAAATTTTCTTTTTGGAATTAGAAGGTAGCCTTCCTCGAAAATAAAAGTTCTGGTCTTTGTTAGACATTACCAAAATGATTTCATTGCTTTTTTTATCTAATACGGTTAAAGAAATTTAGAGTTTCAAATTAGAAACTACTATGTGTTCAAAATCTTTCTAGAAAATTACAGGCAGAATGTTACGTTAGGGTCAGTGGCGTAACTACCAAATTTAGGCCCCCACGCAAGATCTTTCAAAGATTTATTTATCATAACAGGAGTAAAAACATAGAAAATCGGAAGGTCCTTTGGACCCCCTTGCGTCTCGGGCTCCTACGCATTGCGTGGGTGTAACTACGACACTGGTTAGGGTGCCACCAAAATTATTTTTGTAGCCTATTTTGAAATTAATTTCATTAGAATCAGAGAATAAGAAAATGTAGCTGTTAGGAGCTTCGATTAATAAATTCAATGACTTATTTGATAACAACCATAAATGATTTTATTTATCATATATTGTCTTAGGAATTAGAAGCCATCATAAATCTTCAAGATCTTCCTCGAAAATAACAGTCAAGGCCTTTATTGGACACCACCAAAACGATTTCTGTTGCCTATAATCTATTTTTAGGAATCGCGTGATATAATGAGCAAAACACCTTATTAATCTACTCAATATTTTAAACGCAAAAAGCTGGGGCGCTACGCAATTTCAAAGTCCTTTAAGCAGCTTATTATCGACTCCCAGGGTATTATCCTTTCAAATACATAGTTTTTTTAGACGTTTATCTACAAAATTTATTGCGGCAGCTTTGAGTACGCTAGAAAATCGTCCGATACAGATTGATATGTTGTCTGCTGTGATAAATTCACCGATTGACCTTCGAAAATTCACGTTCTAACTACGATTATCGGGGAGTTTCATAATCTTATCAGTATCAACGTCCAATTTGTCGCTACGTCACCTTTCGGGTATAATCAGATCGAGGAGTTGATCAATTCAATGTCATTTTTCCGTATATGCAATACCTACTTAGTTATGAACAATTGTTTCTATCGATTTTCGATAATGCGACTTCACTTATTACACCACTGATATCTGAATCAGACAACCAACTATTGCAATAGTGACAATTTATTGGTTAGATTATAAGGAAATAAATAAATAAGCAATTAATTAATTATTACCATTATTAATTTCTATCTGTCAATATATCTTTTTCAACTTTGCTCTGTAACATACTGAATGCCTCTCTAATGTTGCTTTTAACATCTGTCAGTAAAATGTAGGTGGATAAAACATTAATCCCATTGTACACATCACTTGTTGTAGGTGGTGTTGCTTCGTTCTCAGCGACAGGAATCCTATACACAACAAAACAAAAATGTTTGCCTCAGGCCGATTACTACCTACGGTGCCCTCTCCTGGTCCAGCGTGTCTAACTTCATTGATTATGCCAAATAACTAGCCAAGAAGACATGGTAGCGTGCTGGTATTTCTACTAGCACGAGTTTTACAAGATCTACAAAATCGTCCACTTTCCAGGAACCGTATTGTTCGAATAGCTGAAATGATTGATCTTGAAGAGTAGATACAAGTTCTCTTTTCCAACACCACGTGCTTTCCCCAAGTCACTAAAAAGGAACAAACGAGCTAATAGGTCTCCACCTAGCTCTAGTAAAAGGGTCAGATAGCAGAAATACCGAGTCCTGCACCTAGACGACCTTAGATAATTTTTTATCAGTTTTAATTTCTGAATGAGCGCCCTACAGAGGCTATAGTGGGAGGAATTGTCAACATATATATTTGAAAAGAGTCCTTCCGGTGTATCTTTTCAAGCAAATCAGTAGCTCTTTCCAAAATTTGCTTAATGAACTCGCAGTTCAGTTTGGTGAATTGATAGGTACTTCCAGAGGAAGCTTAACTTGACGAACAGTCAGCTTACCCATAAAATTAACCAATATTACATCGAAGTCAGATTTTCTGAAATCTTTTAAAAAATTTCCCCTACATCACTATCGAGGAACGTGATAGAACTGATCATTTTTTGCAATTGCAATTCTCAGAAATAGGCGAATAATAAGCACAGAGCTCAATAACCAGCTTGAAGCAGTTAGAAATTACAGAGTTCTTGAGAGAATTAAGTTTGAGTAGTAGAATGCCTGCAGTTGGACCATTACTTACTAGAAATCATGCAGATTGAACAGTTGGATACTGGAAGCGAGTTTTGTTTTCGGACGAGACTAGAGTAAGTTCAAAATCTCCAAATGGTCGCAAGAGAGCATGGCGAAGAACTGGAGAAAGATATCTTGACTACGTAAGCTTTCAAAGAGAGCCCTTTGGTGGTGTATCAAAATATTCGGGGGAAGTATTTGCTTTGAGGTCTGCACAGAGTTAATCCCTATTTGCCAAAGGTCAATGAATGCTGAATACTACTTAAAGAACATTATTCAACACCATGTAATGCTTTTAGCAACATTTTTATAGAACAATTTCATGTTCATGCAGAATAATGTGAGACCACACATCGCTAAACAAGTTTTGGATTACTTACAAGAGGTCAATACCCAAGTCATAGACTGGTCACCACGAAGCCCAGACTTAAATCCGATCGAGCACTTTTGGGATGCTCTAAAAAGAATAGTAAGACATCATTTACCACCTTCTGGTAATCTCCAGGAATCGGAACAAGCTGTTCTTTTCGAGTGGGATAATATTCCACAAGAAGTAATCGAAAATTTGATACTGAGCTCACCAATCCAAGCAATTGTCAGAGATAGGGGAGGTGTCACGCGTTATTAACTTTTATTCTTTTATTCCCTTTCTTTTTATTTAGAATTTTTTAAAGATTTCCAATAATATCGTTTTGTCTCTGAGTTTCTAATTGAAAGGAATTTGTATTTTTTTCCATAAGTTTCCATTAAAAAAGAAGTTAATTGATGAACCGATGTTTTATTATCTTCAGTTATACTGTTTTTATGATACTAAGAAATAATTCACAAATTAAAAAATTTTGTAAAAATTATATACAATTATTTGAATGGTGCGTTAATTTCGAGCATGAGAATACGATAAAATTAGGAACGTTTGAAACAAATTTAATAAAAATCTTTAGAACCCTGTCAATAACGACCTATATAAATGCATTCTATTTAGTATTACATATCACTGTAGGACTATAGTATAAACAAAATAGATTATAAATTATTGTTACGTTAAAATCATTTATCCTAACACAACGACAAAACAATAAACAAATTTAGGTAACAGCTCCTGGAGCACACCAAGATAACTATGAGTACATTTTCAAACAATAGTAATGTTTATTAAACAAACTCTATGAAACATGTCTTAAACATAATTTTTATCAACAAGTCATGCTCTGGTTGTAGCATTTACTATAAACAAAGTAAGAACTGTGCGAACTGTTAATTATTTCTTTCCCATATTAAGATTCCATTTGCAAATAGAGCTGCCTTGTGTTTTATTGAGGTTTGTTTTTGATTCTAAGAATATTGCACTCAATTCCGACTAACTTATTTATACGAATATGCAATTTGTAGTAAATTTTAATACACATGGAAGCCATAAACTCTATTAATAGTCATTTGTGAAATCCGCACGTTTCATTGAACGATTGCATACACATATTTAAATGGTGACATTTCTATTATTGTATTGCACGATAGTTAACGCTAATGTCATTGCGACAAACGGGGTCAAACATTTGGTTTCAATAAACACCCTTGCAAAAATATTTTCGAAATGATACGATGTTCTAAATAGGAATTTTGCGCATTGCTTAAAAAAAGAATGGCGATTTATAATAATAAAAGTGTACCATTTAAACTTTATCTTGCTGTACAAACTCAGTATGTATTAGCATTGGTTGTACATTTCTACATATATAATCCACGGAGTTATAGAAAGCTTTTTTCTTGTTCTAATAACGTTGATTTTGTAAGCAACTGTTTGTTGTCTGAAAGTTCCATCAGTAGTGGTTGGATACGTGAGGGAAACAGGTTCTGAGATTATATAGTATAGAAGTAAAATCTTGGCTCTTGTACTTGTTTTAAGAGTTTGCCAGCATCTTATGTTGGCAAAATCATCTTTGTATTATATACACACCGGTCACAAATAAGGGGTCACTAAGTAAAATATTAAATATATGTAGGTATATATTGGTTGAAATAAAATATACTGCGCCTGGAAAAATTATGGAATAATTTAAAAAATTGTTTTAGGCAATTTCTCTTTTTAATTTTATATTTTTTGTTTTGAGATATTTATTATTTAAGCAAATCTCCAAAATGTTCATTGATAAAATCGAAATTATTTCGTGGAGATGGACCCTGCAAAACAGTTTTACATTTAGTGTACACTTATTTAAACTATCTTACAATATTTCCAACTTTTTTCATTATTAGAATAAAAACACGTTTGAGCTTGTATTTACTCGTTCAAGAATTTTCCTTGGTATATCTGGGTGTAAAATACCAGTAACTACGTTAACTACCCTTCTACGAAATGCATTTATTATTTCGTCTGAACTCATTCCAAAATAATTCTTTCTATTAGCCCTAAACCGAAAAAAAAAATAATAAAAATGAACGTCTAAAGGAAAAGAAATAAATATCGTCCTAATAAATTAAAACTTAGGAATTTTAAATTTAACAAAATAATTTTTAGTGGTAAATTAGAAAGAGGAAAATTAATAATCTTATATACAGGATGTTTATTAAACATACGGCAAAAATTCAAGGGGTTATTCCATGAACTATTCTAAGAATATTTTGTCCTTTGATGATTTTTGAAAAGCCCCTTTATTTCGAAGATACAGGGCGAGAAAGATTTTCGACGAAACCAACATGTTATTACCAAAAATTACATTTAAAGTTTCTTAATCTACAAGAACTGTTGAAAATGACTACCTCCAGCTAGGATGCAAGAATTCAATCTTCTCCTCATTGACTGCCGAACTCTTTCAAAAACACCAGGGTCGTTTCTTATTGAGTTACACCCAGCAATTATCCGATTTCTTAAATCTTCCACATTTTCCACTAGAGTAGAATAAACTAATGACTTTAGATGGCCCCATAGGAAATAATCCAGGGGGTTTAAGTCCGGTGATCGAGCAAGCCATAAGTGAGGTCCACCTCGACCAATCCAAATATCTCCGTATGTTGCTGTTAAAAACTCACGAGCAACCACACTAAAATCCGCTGGTGCACCATCGTGCATAAACCACATTGCATTTCTTGTTGCCAATGGTACACCCTCCAGAAACAGAGGTAGCGTTTGTTCCAAAAAGTTTCGATACACCTCGCTGGTAAGTCTTCCTGGTAGAAATACCGGTCCAATTAGCCAGTCATCCACAATTCCTAACCAAACGTTCAACGAGAACTGATGTTGAAAACGATCTTCAAGTACCTCATGTGGATTTTCTTCAGCCCACACATGGTTATTGTGAAAATTCCTTATTGCACTTTTTGAGAAATTCGCTTCATCGGTAAAAAGAGGAATTGACATTTTTCACAAAATGCGCGATTATTATTGGCAAACATCTCAAAAAAAAAGAAATTAACCAATTATCTCTCATTTATGTCCGGTAATGTATTTGTTAGCTTTCAAGGGAAAAATGTAAATATTCATTATATTAAAAATCATATCATCTTTAAACTTTCGACACCCTATACATATATCGTTCATCTTTTATGTGCGATGTATCATCCTGATTGCTTATTTTTGTGAATTTTCTGTTAGTCAGTGCAATTGGGGTAGACAACCCCCATTCTGGGAATGTAACCCTAACAAAAGCAACCTTGTTTCTGAAATGAGTATTTTTTGTTCCAGGTAATTTGAACCTGTAAATACATGACTAATTTTATTAAGTTCAATTACCCAAAAAAATGAAAGAAAATCTTTCATTTAAAGTTAAAAAAAAATGAGGAGATAGTATTGACTGAAGAAAATTTAGTTGTACAACTTTTTTAATTGCTTTAGTTCAATGTCATTAGCTGTAATTATAGGTAATAATACCATAACATCTGGTACAAAACGGAATGCATCCATAAAGATGACTAAATCCTATGTTCTTTGCCGCCTGAATCACAACGAATTTTAACTCCTAAATGTAAAAAAAAATGTGTGTATTTATATTCTGCTTATCTCTGTTTGTCTGATTATCGGCCCTACTTCGTGGAACTATAATATTTAACTTAGATCTTCTCCAATAGGAAAAGGTGCATCATAAATTTAACATTCAATATATACAAATAGATCTTAAGGTATCTCACATCTTTACAAATGTCTAAAAATAAAAATTTTAATGCCAAAATAATATTGATTTTGGAATTTGGAAATGTTTCCATTCGTGTAAAGTTTAAAACGCCCACAGTTTCACGTGATGTTTTATTATTATTTTGAATCTTAGTAGACGATGTTGGATAAAATCGTTGACGCGTATTAAAGACGTAAGATAACTTATTTGAAAACCGTGCCACGACCCCAACAATTGTAGAATTGCATACAATATTTAATGACGTACTTACTGTAAGGAGTTAAAAATAGATAAATGTTGGAGAAATGGCAAACTGTATAATTAATGTCTCGTTCGAACAGTGTTGGTATTTTTAGCTTTTTTATAATTTTATAATATAACGTTTTGTTTGTTAGTTTAATTGGATAATCAAATAATCTACGACTTTTGATAGTTGAGATAATTTCTTCCATCCTGGACATTTTTTAATAGCTAGAATTTTGCAAATTGTCGCGTGAGAAAATATGGAATTCTAACTCATGGCTTCCAAAAAAAAAAGCAACAAATTTATAAGTAGTATTTTAAGTTAATCATCATGTTTAATAAGTCTGACGCACTAGAGCAAATTCTACCAATAATTAGACAAAATTTCATTACCTTCTGCACATCTGGTGATGTAATTTGTTTATTTGTTACACAATAGTTTTTGCAAAAACAAGGCTACACTTAGCAACACCAAAATAGTAGATTTTTTTTATAGTCTATTGGTAGAGATTTTATCAGAAACATAGGTAACATTACCGAGGTCATGGGTGTTACCGCACGACTACTAGATCGCTACTTTTAATTTAGATATGCAATTTCTTCTTTCCTCATACGTATTGTTTTCTGCCAATATATACATTCTCATAAATTACTAAAACATCGATAAATATTAATTTACTGTATGCACATAAAAAATGCCATATTTGCGCAAAAGATAATTTTTTTTTTTGATCAGCCAATGGCATCAATTCTCAACAAAAGGTATAATGTATTGTTTTGTGTGGAGGGATATATAATTCAGATAAGGTGTCATGTAGATGTGCGAGACGTTGGAAAAGTAACGTAGGACCTTTTCCAAGGGCATTCTAAAGGGCATTTCAATTTAAATGTGATCTAAATAATAAAGCAGCAAGTTTAGTCAAACGTTATCGCTTTTTATTATGTTTTTTTTACAAAAAGGCTATTTATTATATATAAATTACATGATATGAGAATTCTTTGGTTTAAATTAATATAATTTAAAGGCCAATTAAACAGTACGTTCTTTTCTGTCAAAAAAAAACATACGATACACAATAAATAACTTAATTAATTACACTTATATAAAATAAATACATACGAATATGAAAAAAAATTGAGCAATAAGTCTTAATACTTATTTCATTCACACTTGATATTCATAATACTGAAATTTTATTTGCTATGTGGATTAAATGTATCACTGTACACGCCATTGTTAACACATTGCCCATTGCTATCCTCATATGGACTTTGCGGAATGATTTGTGGATCTGAACGTATCTTGGACATTTCGCTAACTGACCTGGATCGTGTTTGCCAACTTCCATCCCAACGCCTGCGTTCTTCTCCATTTCATTCTTGATTGTCATGAACGCCAACAGTGGCGGAGTGAAATACAGTCTTATGATTAATTCAGTCATGAAGCAAACTGACATTGCCACAGCCTGCAATCAAAACGCATATTTTAATCGTACTATAAAATTAATAGGGAAGTATTAATTTACCTGAACGAAAACTTCTCGCTTGAACAATTCAGCGTTATGGTGGTTTAAGTAGATGACTAACGTGATGAGACTCAAAATCGAATTCAGAAGGAAATATTTCGGGAACAGGACCTTCTGAACCTGACCAAAATTATGCCGGGGTAAAGCGAAGTATAAAGAAAGCCCGGAGACGAAGGTCATCCAAATTTGTGCTCCAAAATGCATTGAAAAAGACATCACATGTAGGAAATTGAAGAACTTCGACGGTTCATGTGGTTTGTGTTCACTGGGAAACATGAAGAAGGCTATGATGATTATCGCCAAAATTGTGATTAAATGAGCGGGTTGAGCAGTCTTGAACAAAATTCTGAAAATAGCAAATAAAAAACACATTAGTTCTTTGCACTGATTACCACTGGCACAACACACTTGATCTTTCTGAACACTTACTTGTAGACAGGAGACTCTTGAAATTTACTGTATTGTTCATCTAACACATAAAAGAACTCTTTAGTTAATCGGGTTGATTCTGACAGGATATCCGTGAAGTTCTCTTCATGTTCTGATTGATTAAGGTTTAAATTCTTCATGAAGGTATTTGGTGAAAGCTTCCTTATGCTAGTTTTCACATTATTTCTCACACACATTGTTAATTTGGTTAATGCAAAAAACACACGTCAACAATTCTGAATTACAATCAACTGTCACTATACCATTCACAGCTGCCTGATTCGTACTACTATCTCGGAGTCACCGAAACACTTGTATATACAACTTGGCTCCCACTCTTGATCCCACTCCCTTGCGTCACTATGTATTGGAATTATTTCATATATAAAAGTATAAGTAGTAATTTCCGAGTAGCATCGTACTTTTTCGAAAAATTCGGGATTTACAATTTTTGGGGAAGTTAGCGATCCGGGGGAACAGTTTCGCACTTTCTAAATTACACTTTGAGGAAACGAAGAAGTGTTACCGGCGTTACCATGCGCCGCTGTGGCTTATCTCGCTGAATTATAAATTTGCCTATGTGCAATTCATCACGTAGTGCTGGTTATAGACATATTTAGAGCAGGGGCATTTACGAGATGATGCTTGATTTGGCTTAAATTATATCATGTTGCATAATATTATCAATTACATATTGAAACATTATCCAGATAGTTTTTTTTTTTTCGTTTTGCATTAATTCTCTCGATTATAACAATCGTATTTAAGATGACTGCGAGACGGTGCAAGTTGGGCACAAGGACAACGAACCCAACTCTTAAATGGTATTAAATTATGGAAGGTCAGTGAAATTTGTCAGTACGCACTTGTGCAATATTTTATTATACTATTTTTAAAGAATTTATTTACTTATCATTTTACAGCATTATATATACAGTATCCTGCTATTTTATTTGACTTTTCAATAAAATTTATATTGTTAAAGAAAAACTTTACGAAAGTACTATCAAGGAATCGCATAAATATTACAAATTCATTTCAAATTTATCAATCTTCAAGTCACTTTCTATAAAAATATTTCATAAATTTACTTTAAAACAATTAATAATTATAATAACAGAAATAATAGTAATCATAAAAGTATGAGCTTTTACTGAAATTCTCAAACACCAAACAAGATAACATAATTTAATTCAAATCTTCAAAATTTTTCAACTAAATTTATTATCCCTCTAAGGCTATGCAGTAGATAATTCTAATGTTTCTTCCAAAAAGCATAGGGAGATTTGAATAAATTAATATATATTATTAAAGTATCAGCTGCTTATGTGAGCTCTTCTAATCCCTTTTGCTTGATGGATGAGTCCGTTTCCCTGGTCTTCGTACTTCTTTCGTTAGAGATTGTTGTGTTTTTTTGCCAGTTCGGTCACTTTCCTCCATGTAACGTTTATTTTCCTCAAATCCTCGTAGGTCTGCTCTTCTCATCTTGTTTTCGGACGCCGTCGAGGCCCATTTCCTGTTGGTATTCATTTAAGTATTTTCTTTATTAGGGAGTCCTCTTCTCTTCTTTGGATGTGGCCAAACCATCACAGTCTTTGAGTTTTTTATAAAGTTTACAATGTCTTCCTCGTCCATTAGGTTCCTTATCTCGTGGTTCATGAGTGGTCTATCCCCTTCTTGTGTCCTTTTTAGACCCATTACTCTTCTCAGAATTTTGCTTTTCAGTATTCGTAGTTTTTCCTCATCATTCTGTGCTTGATAAATGTTTTGTATACTCTTATTTTCGTATGTTTGAATAGTTTATTTCCTGCCTTAATTCTTCAATTTATGTCTATGCTTCTTTCGTTTCTCATTAATTTTTACCCCCAGGCATTTAAGGTCGTTAACTTTTTGGAACTTGTATTTGCTAATTTCTATTTGAAATACCGCTGACTTTACAAATATGTAAATGCAATTCCTTGCTAATTCTTTCTTCAGAAAGCCAGAACTCACATATCCAATGGCTCAAAATGAAGGTAGTATGTAAAAGAGGAGGTGTCAAGTTCCAGAACTAGCTAATTCAATTAAGAGGTTCAAAACGAAAGTAGATGCTGTTCAAATTGTCTCGTTAATTTGGGAATAGATTCACTTAGCAGATGATTTTAATTTTGCCCTAATAGAATGGAAAAAATCATTCTATTTACACTTGAGATTAAATAAATTTGGACAAATATAATTGTAAATCTTGTATAGTTTTCAATAGCCTTGTGACTCATTAGATTCTGAGAAACTTATTTTTGTATAACTTGCACGAATTTTCGAAATATATTGCAGAACACTGACAATGTATAACTTTTTTTTTTTCAACAACGCTCTTGAAAACGCTATCAAAATGAAGAATATAATAGAACAATTATAGATTCTATTTGATTCTTAGAGACATTACGAGAAAGCATTTAAAATGAAATTATGAAACAAAGTACTTGCGATCAAATAGAAATAGTATTAAATCATTTCAGAATACAATCATTATTGTAAATTTTATCATCATTTACTCTCTATTATTATTTTCAAGGCTATGTTATTTATAGTTAATACTATTAACCTTTCAAGAAATATACCTAGTCACTATGTTCCGCTAATATAATCCAATTAATCGTAATGCATTAAATAAATGCCTCTGGTTTCCTAATGATTACTGCATTATAAGAATTATAACTGAACTCCCTTGGATTCACATATTTATTTACGAATGTTATTTATTTACTTGGTCGATAATATCTTTTAAGGTATCGTGGGGTCTGCTCCGAAGTCTGCGAGATTGTATCCATAGATATGCAGATAGATACTCCCCAGATAATAGACTCATATTCAATTTAAAATTAGCGCGTTACACAACACGAAATTTAATATTGTAATATGATATTTTTGATAAATATACCGTCAATTTACTTTTAATACCATATTTACCTATCAAGATAAATTATATCCTCTCAATAATTTTCAATCATCAAACTCCCAGATTACTTACATTACTTGCTAAAATCGATGAAGCCTGAAAGAACAAGATCTTAAGGGCTAACTCAGGTTAAATGAAACAAATTTCACTTATATAAGCGTTAGATCTGAGAAGCAAATGATCTTTTACGGTATTTGATATGTGCATGAGTACATTTATTCTGCTAAATTTTTTTTATAAAATTTCCAAAATGCAAATGCATTTATTTAATATGTAAAACGTCCTTAGATATAATTTATCAGTAGGAGTAATGTTGTGATATTCGTTTACCTTGTTGAAAGTAGGTTGAGATGTCAAATTTTGTATTATTTTAGTTCATCGTTTAGACGAGGCGAAGCAATGTTGTTGCCCTTTTCTGAGGGCTCAAAACAAAAACAGATCAGAGAGATATAAATAGAGCGGGCCAAATTGCGCCATCCAACAGAATCGGAATCAGGCGCAACGGCCGCTTATTGTAAATAGCGTATATGTGAGTCACAGCAGATATGTGATATTTCGAAATTAATAATGTACACGCTGAGGTGTTTTTATTTTCATTATGATTTTTTATTTGATTGAAAACGGTATGCGTTGTAAATGGGATGTAATAAGGAAATAACTGAGAAACTGAACGCTTTTTTTATTCTGTTGTACTTAATAATGTAACTGTAAATAAAGATATAATAAATAAATTCTATCCTTCTTAATAATGCGGATAGGCTTGTTTAAAAAGTTGCACCATCAGATAAGTTTCCACATTTGCCTCGGTGAAGGATGTTCGCCGAGACGAAAAAATGTTCTTATATTTCGAAAACGACCGTTCCACGTCTACCGAAGTAAGACAGGCGTAATTAAAATAATCTTTAGACTTAGTCAAGGAATCTGCAGATGCCCCATCGCACATTTGTCTTAATCTCGTGTAGTCCGGATTCTTTTTTAAAACACTATCGAACTTAGCTAAAACTCGTCCACTTGTTGCATCGTTTATACTGTGTAACAATGTACTAACTTCGTCCACGACTTGCACTGATTCTACCAACGACAATCCAGAATTTTGCAAATTTTCTATCGCGTCTACTAATCCTTTGTAATTGTTGCTAATATTCTTTAGATGTGTTTCAACAGAAATATCGAGAAATCCCTTCTGGCTCATCCTAATAGCTCTAGCTTCGGCAGGGACGAATTGCAAAATAACGGATTTGACTTCTTGAAAATGTTCATTATAATAAAAAGCGGCTTTTAACCACATTCCCCAACGCGTAAGAATGGGCTGTGATGGTTCTCGAATACCAGGGCATAACCTGTGGAATGCCCTAGTCCTCTTAGGACTTTTGAGAAACACTTTTTTTGTGTTTGCTATTAATGCATCCACCTCCGGATAACACTCTCGAATAGTTTGTGCCACAAGATGTAAAGCATGGACTTTACACGTAACATGTAAAAGTCCTTCACACTTTTCTTTAAGGGAACGGCCTACACTACACATTGTTGCTGCACCATCGCTCATGAACAACAACAGTTGACTGGTTGACACTTGAAATTTTTGTAACGTTTCGAGAACTACGGCCGTAATTGCTTTACTAGTACACTGTTTTAATCTTCTGCTGGCTAATAGAATTGCAAAATTTGGTTTAATAGGATCTAATACGCGCACTATTATATTCAAAATAGAATTTTTTTTGCAATCTGTCGTCTCATCAAGACATAGCCACAGCTGCTTATCTTTTAATTCGGCTTTAATTCGATTTTCAATGTCCTCACGTATTCGTGGAATATCTCTCCGTAACGCTGTCCGAGATGGTAGTATCCACTCGGTATTGTATGTACCCCAGAATTTTCGAAATGCTTTTTTATCAAGTATACGAAGTGGTAGACCACATACCATAAACGTTAAAAACAATTCTAATTGAAATTGACGTTGTTGTGACACACCATTTCTTTTATTTCTGTGGTGTGCGCTATTTATATGTCTTTCACAATCACGTTTGCTCCAGCACAGTAGTTTCTTTTTACAAACTTTACAGAAAATTGTACTCCCATTGTAGTGTAAATCCACAAATTCACTAAGAAATTTATTAACTTTCGTAGGTAATGGCCGTTTATTTTTAATAGTTACGTTAGACATAATCACTAAAGCGAGCACACCGACGCTTGTTTCTAGTATGCCACGAAGTGGTGCAAACGTAACATCTGCAGACTCGTCATTTGTTGATGAATAGAGCGCGTCATCCGTAAATGAATAAGCGCGCTGTTAGTTCGTAGCCGTCGATGAATGAACTTTTTTTTTGTAGTGGCCCACTGTGAACAACGCCCTATTTATCAACGAACACCCAAACTGCAGGTGTATATTTGCGCGTCTTCACGACGTAATAGACAGTGGTTTTGGTCCTCGTCCTAATAATTACATATTTAAATGACCTATGTTTACATACATATATTCGCCCGGCAGCCTGATTGCGAACCTGGCGCGTGGTGCTCTTGGCCCGCTCTAGATATAAACAAACTTTCGAGATACAAATATTTTGCAAAATTCTTCGATAATTTCTTTAAATTTTTAAATATACATGAAACTTTACTGAGAATAAACTGCAGTACAACTTGTCAAAAGCTTTTGCTGATACAACCGCAAGTAATCTCGTAAAAATTTAAAGCATAATGAGAAAAAAGGAATACAAACGCATCTTAGAGGAAAATGCAATACCCTCTGGTGTAAGAATTTTGGGTCATAATTTTGTATTCCAACAAGGCAATGACCCAAAACACACTTCAAGCAATATTTTAAACAGTTGGAAGCGAAAGGGACACTAACAATCATGAAATAGCCACCCCAAAGCCCGGACTTAAATCCCATCGAGCTATTATGGGAAGAACTCGATCAGGAAGTTAGAAAAACCGCTCCAACTTCAGCAGATGACGTGGCACAAACTACAGACAGCACGGGCTCGAATAACTCCGGAAACATTATTAAAATTAATTGCAAGGATGCCCCGATTATGCGACGCAATCATTAAAAGTAAAGGAGGTCATAGACGAATCTAAAATTCAGGCAAAACAAATAATTTTAATTGTTAAAGTTACAATACATATTTTAGTATTTCCATTTAAATATTTAATGATTTACGCTGAAATTTGAGGTGCCCAAATACTTATGAGCGGTAGTGCATATGCTACATTTTAGTTCACACCCATCTTTTTTTGGCAACTACTGTATATTTATCAAAGTCTATATTTATCAAAATCTAAAGGTAAGTAACCTCGCCTGTTCCTTCGATTTTTAAAGTCTTAGGGATATAAAACACAATACTGATGAAGTGCTGAATACATGGTGATAACCTCCGTTCAGCTGTTGTAGGTTTATCTAGAATCAGCTCCATTAGGATTAACCTCAGATTTTCTAAATAAAATTTATTAAGGAAAAATTGTATTGACACTATAATATTTGCATATTTTGTGAGTATTAATTCTATAAACAATACTGTATCGGTTAAAAATAGAGTAACCTTTAATCTTTGATAACAATTCCATTACAAACATATCAGAGGCTTTCCTAACTTTTCTCCTCCAGCGGTTTCTGAACAAATTTATTTGTAAATAACATTTAGAAGCTCGGGCAAAAAGTTAATACGAATACAACGAATTAATTTAAACTATCACAAAGTAAAACAGGTACATTTGTATGCCATCCAAATCATACCTGTCTGGTCTTTTATGCCAGGAAAAACGAAATTAAGGTTTTCCTTTTGATAGACGTGACCGTAGGGCAATTCTTAACCCACGTCACAAAAGCGCTACGGTTCATTTTCCAACTGACAGTTGCAAATGGCTTTTATAATGTTAGATCATTTTCAGCATTACGAACTTTTTTTTTAATTTAATAAACTTGCATAATGGAAACGTTTCCCAACTAACATTGAACTCAAAAAAATATATTAAGTAAGGCATACAAATGAAAGGTAATAGTAAATATTTAATGTTTTTATCAGTTAGTTATATCACTCAAGAAGGGTAACGTCACACGACTTATATTTATACATACTAGAACATATTTGCAGATTTGAATTGTTAATTTACTTTCTTGTATGTATACCCTTAGTAAATTAGAGTTATTTGCTCAACTGCAAAGTACTTTATTGAATGTTTATTAAGGTTAAGTCAGGTTGCACTAATTACGTAAGGAGACAGATAACACACTTTATTTTTAAATAACACTTTGTTTTTATAAATCTTGAAAGCATTTTCTTAGATATTCTCATAACCAGGTAAGTGGTTTGTTGAGATTCAAGAGCAAAAAATAGGACTATAGTCGATCCCATGTTGAAATCAACGTATGTGGTATCTATATACCGGGTATCCAGTATAAGATGAGGTACATGGGTATAATGGAAACCGTTAGAAATACAAGGTTGGTTAAATCGGGAAAAAATTGCACACGCTAAGTACAATCCAGGATTACATTTTTAAAAATCCATTCCGGTACTGAGATACAGGGTGAAAACCAAATATGTGCGTTTCCTAAAAACCTTAATATTTTCTTTTTTATAAAAAATACAATCATCAAACTTTTAGCATAGGAGTAGTTAGTAATGAGGATTTCTTAGAAAAATTCTAGGCTCACTGGGTTCTTTGCGCTTGTACCTAACTTTTGTTTTTCTTATATGCACCATATTTGATTTTTACATTTTTTAAATGGCCATAAAAAATGCTTGCCAACCATGTATAACATCCGTACGCTCAATAAAGAAAAACTATGAAAAATAGCAAAATTACGATTTGAAAAGGCCTTGTATCTCTAATGGTTTCCAATATACATGTTATGTTGTAGTTTTGAAATTTTAAGTTCACCGAAGTGTACTAAATTTCCATCACATGGTAATTAAACTTTACGATCACCTTCTTAATTATGATTGGACTTTGTTAAACCGTTCCGATGTCAATTTCGCAATTGACCAGTTTTATTCCGTGCTGTACAAAATGTTTGATGAGTGTGTACCCAAAGGGATCCTGTCAATAACTCAGAATTTCCCACCTTGGTTCTCTTTGGAAATTCGACGTAATCTGAAACTAAAAAGACTACTATCGAAAAAAATGGAAAAAAACGAAAGACTCTACTTTTCTTCATGAATTTTAGAAGACTTCGCTCGTTAACAAAAACGAAAATATCACGTGCATATGAAGCGTACATTTCTCAAACGGAAGGTGCTATCAAAGTAGAACCAAAACGCCTATGGTCTTTTGTACGAAGTAGGAAGGGAACTACACGCATACCCGGTAGATTGGTGCTCGATGGAGTAGCCCTCGACGAACCCTCAACAAAATTGTTGACGCTTTTGCAACAGTATTTTCTCAAGTTTATACTTTGTCCAACGTTACCGACCCCCCCGCCCAATCTTTCCACAACTACAATCGTTTAGTTTGGTTCCGACAACAGAAGACGAATTGGGTTAAAAAATTATGGCTGCCTTTCCAGATAGGGCCACCGCGGGCGATGGGCTTGGTGCCCAGCTTCTGTGTTAGGAATTTATGTAATGCCTTTGCGATACCTTTATGCCAGATTATTTAAACTTGCCATCAGGACCTCCACTTTTCCCGGGTAGATGGAAAACGTTGCACGAATTGTACCTGTCTTCAAGAAGGGGATTCTACTCAAAATTCGAAATTATAGGCCCATCGCTATACTTAATAACTTTTGCGAAGATTTTTGAACATATTATATATACTACGATATACAGGAATACTCGCTCACATATCGCAACTTGCCGACACGGCTTTGTGAAAGGGACGCTCGACAGTAACAAACCTGGCCTGTTTCACCACAATTTTTTAAGCGAAACTTTAAAATGACTGCGGACAAGTTGACGTTATCCTTTTCCGGGCTTCTCACATGCATTTGATAAATCTCAGTCCTTTAATTACTTCTATATAAACTGGACTCGTTTGGTTTAGCTCCCACTTCTTCCTTGTTAATTAAATCTTACTTGGTAAAAAGAACTAACCCATGTATTTATAAGGATTTAATTCGTTTGAATTTGTATCTAGCAGCGGTATCTCACAAGGATCCAATCTTGTCCATTGATGTTCATTCTATACATAAACGACCTCTTAAAAATCCTTATCTTGCCATGTCCTCGCTTATGCCGAGATGTTAAAAAATATTTTGTAATATAACTGCCAACAAGATACGAGAGTCTTCAGACGAGCATTAATATACTGACCGAGTGGTCCAAAATCCCCAAAACACTGACATTAAATTCTAGTAAATGTAATTTTATGTGCTTCACGAGAAACAAATCCATATATCTCCACTTATCAAAAACAACGATATTTCCATCGACAAGATTACCAATCTTAAAGATCTAGGTGTCACTTTTGATTCCAACTTCATCGTTTAAACTACATATTGAACAAATTTGTTCTCTGCCTCTAAATGATGGGTTTTCTTATGAGAACGTTCCAAATACTTCAAGGACGCACTAGTGCTAAAATCCCTTTATTTTGCATTTTTACTCTCGAAATTGGGGGTATGCCCCTATTGTTTGGTATCCTTTCTTTTATGGTCCCATCAAGCTCCAATTGAACGTGTTCAGCGTCGATTCCTCAAATTCGTGTCGTTCAAAGTTAATGGCGAATATCCGCCTTGGGATACTTCTTACAACACCCTTCTCGAATCGCATCAATTTCGTTCATTGTCATCCCCTCGTTGATTACCAAGCGGCCCGATTTTTTACACAAATTATTAAATGATAGGATCGACTGCATGCAGCTGGTCTCCCACATAGGATTCAACGTACCTCGAATAGCATCTCGTTATGTCCCACCTTTACTATTCGACACCGAGGGGCCAAACTTCGTTTGCGGTCGCCCCAATCTATCACATGATCAGGAACGCTGAAAAAGATATTTAGTGATATTTTTCACCGGAGAGTGGCGCCATGGGTACACGAAACATAATGTTTTTTGTATAGTTATGTCATTTTTTAATCAATATGTATTGTGTTCACAATGTGTATATTTGTCCTGTAATTGGGTTTACCTGTTGGACAATAAACATTATTATTATTATTATTATTATTATTATTATTATTATTATTATTATTATTATTATTATTATTATCCTGGCCACCCGGTATAGATATATATATATATATATACATATAACTATACTTTTTGTTCACTAAAAGGGTTGCCAAGTAATTTAATGGATTTTATTCCTAGGGTAATACATTTATTTTGTTTATGTTTATGTCATTTATCAAATCTGAATCGAGCTCTAACGATCATTTTCCGTGTCTTTCCTTCATTTCTATGTTATCTGCAAAGATGTTAAAAGAATTGTTATAGAAAAGTCTAGTCAAATTATTTTACATACTTAACATAATTCTCAGATGTGATTACTGACACAGATCACTTAAAATTTAACAAATCATAATGATACCAAAACGTAAACAGAATAAAATTGTATTCGAATTGAATAGCAAGTTTCCTAATAGAAAAAAATGGTTAGCTTTAATGTTCCTGCACAAAAGCTGCACTTGAATATCTTCGGAACACTTAGATACTGAGGAAGTGTCCATAAAGAATTCGTGGTAAAAGGTTAAAGGTATTTATTAGAAATATAAAAACGGTGATTTCTGAAACTCTTAGTAAAGCTACTAATTGGTGTTTCCTTAATTTTATATTCTCAATTTCCAAGCACTTCGTTTTTTTCTTACGGTATCTAAAGTGATCACGTCAACAGTCTGGGAATTTAGTTTTTTTGTCAAGTAAACCCATCTTTCAGTATGAATGAAATCATTTCGATATTGTTAGAGATAATCAAGAGAATGTAACAAAAAATCGTGGCTATTTTATTGTAAAATAATCATTTATTTTAGTCATAATATTACATTAATGGAATAAAGTTGGTAATAACATTACAGATTACGTGCAGAACCCTGCATACGGCAACACAATTAAATTAGTTGAATAGGTGTTGCAAAATTGTCTTTCTAACCTTGATACTTTTTTTATAAGCAATAAAAGTGCAGTGTTGCGTAAAAATTGCCTTTTACCTTTGCGGATTTCGCACTATTGTAGGAATTGTAGGTGTATTTCAAGTTAGTAAACTTAGACGAAAAGAATCAAACGATCACGGTTACGTAGGCATGTGTATTTAACAATACGACAGATTAAAGTTACACAGATAAAAAGTAATCACAATTTGCACCTTTCGGTAAATGTACAACCGCTATA
The DNA here is from genome assembly GCA_029619315.2 of Dynastes maya. NCBI lineage: Eukaryota > Metazoa > Arthropoda > Insecta > Coleoptera > Scarabaeidae > Dynastes > Dynastes maya. The sequence goes on from JAROYE020000012.1 coordinate 5,309,891, forward strand.
TGAATAATTACGTGTATGAATCATAAAAATAATTGATTAGGAACAAATCTAAAGTAAACATAGTAGCGTTAGGGTTTCCTTGAATGGATGAATAATATTTGAAACGATAGGCAATTTGTATTCTTCAACGTATAGTGATAATGTTGTAGTACAACAGTAAATATTAATTGAAAATTATCACTTGACTGTAGTAAATTCCAAGAAGTCTACGAGGTTTTCAATAGAATTAAATCAATCAGTAAATATTTTCAACAATAAAAGTAAGAGGTGTGTCTACTTTATATAAGAACCGTTATAAAATGTTATGAAAAGATTTTTGGAATCACTAATAATGTTCCTTTGCTAGAATTGCGTTAATTTTGGCATTAAATCCCTAGTTTTCGACAAATCCAATTCTGGAACTTATACATACAGACAAAAAGTTTTTGATATTAAGCAAGCTATCATCAAAACATATTTTTGGGGACAGCCAGATCTTTTAACGGGAAGCATTTATAATTAAGCAGACAATTGATTACACAAAAGTGCAACAATATATGTTATAATTTTTTTTAAATTATCTTTTTTTTGAGTATTCTTGAACTAGAAAGGTGCCTGTAGTCATTTGCGAAACAGTGAAGAAGATAGAACTGAGGATAACATTACTTACACCTATCACTTCAACAAATTTTGTGAATGATAACTGATTAAAGTAAGTGTTGAATCAAATAAATAGTCTACGCATGCGCAACGCTTTCCACAACCAATTATATTTAAAATAATTAACTTTAATAACCTTAGTCTAAGGGAGGGAAGTGAAAAGTAGAAATGAAAACAATTGGGAACCATCAAAGAAGGATGGTAAACGATGTTAGAGTGAGAAAAGATGTGGAAATAGGCAGCGACCAGTACTTGGTAGTAAGAACAGAAGTATTAAACGAAAGCCAGTTAATTATGAAACAATTAGAAGTTATAGACTGACTGAATAAGCGACATTAAATGAATATCAGGAGGATAGTATGTAAATAAAACCTGGCAAACAATTAAAATTAATTTTCTAGAAACAGCTGGAAGGGTACGTGGCACACGCAGAGAAATGGTCTCTTGCACTTAGAAAATAGATTTTCTAGCAAAAATCAGTCTATTTAAGAACATATTTTTATTTCAAGACTATAAAAATGTATAATATAAGAAAATAATTTCCATTAAATTTTATTTGTATTAAATAAATATTTTCTTAGATTATGTAATCTTTAACGTACGACATTTATCACGTGTACTAATCTAACTATAGTTTTTTTTTTTTAATATATAATAAATAATAATAAAAAAAGAGTAAATAAACTTAAATATTAACTCATTAGTTATTAAACTTCATCAAAATAATCCCTATTTAATTACTTTATTAAAGAAATAATTTAACTAATGTAGGAATAAAAAACAATGGTCCAATTTCTCACAAAATTCTATTAAAGATATCACGCGACCGGTTTCGTGTTTTTACCAACATATCCTCAGGCCAGCTAAGAGGGTATCCAAACAAAAGAAAACGTAATACAATAAACATAATACAAGCTACCAACCAATATGAAACAGTGAAAAGGAAATCAAAGAATTAATGTTCTCTTTTTTTTTAATATGAGTATAAGTTGCAATATAAAAACCTCTGCATCATAGAATGTAATTAAATTCTAATTTAGTAACTAAATTATTAGGTATCAAAATGTATAAAAAGACTTTTCCTCCTCCTTTCCCTTCCATCACCAAAAATCTTACTCTAAATTATGTGGTGCAATTAGTGCACGTGGTCATTGAGAATGAAAGGGAGAAGAAAAATTATCTTCTGATTCTACTTACAATTATATACAGTGAGGACCTAAAGTATCCCCCCCCCACCCCACCCTACTAACCTTTCAACAACTGAGGCTAGCGGTTTCGGAAAAAATAGGTCGATTTTTATTTTTTCTAAGCCAACTTTTGGTATTGTCGAGAGTTCCAACACAACACCCTATATATTTTTACATTTTTGGAAAGGCAATAGAAAGACGAATTCAACCATACCACATTTATTATACTTTAGCTTAAGAAATTATTATTATAATTAATAATAATTAAAAAAAATAAATAAATAAAAAAAAATAAAAAAAAATTATTAATAATAATTATTATTATTAATAATTATTATTATTATTAATAATTATTATTATTATTAATAATTATTATTATTAATTTTTTTTGTTTTTATATGCGCCAACTCCTCCTTCGCACCAACTTGACGACGGCCAAAGCCAAAGCGCAAACCATGCCCGTCCGCAATGGACACGGCCCACACAATGGCCAACCGCCTCCACTTAATTGTTATCGACATCATAGAACAATTGAAACAAAATTAATTAAGCCGCTACAAGTAATCAATTCAGAAGAAAAAATTAATAAAATAAAGCTAATGGCTAAGCACATGGAGTAAGTCAAATTCAGATGTCACTAAGTTTGTCAATCAGTTTATCAGGACGTTTTTAAATCTGATTTTTGTAGCTGGCCTGCCCTGTTCACCCCCAAAAAAAACTAATCCAATTCCCCCAACTTAAAACCAAAATTTTTTTCATGTAAAATCATAGATTATAAAAATAACCTTTTGAAGAGCTTTTCTCTTAAAAAACTGAGAAGCTTGAAATCACGCATATCACCTGGAAGTCATTAATAGCTCGGAACTGCAATCCAGAGTCCTCTGACCATACTTATTCGTAAAAGGAAGCTCTCTAAATTTCATTGACGTTATTGCCCTAGTGTTGTGTCCATGATCTATTCCCACGCGATATTTATTATTAAAATAAATTATTATTATTAATAATAATTATTATTAATAATTGTTATTAATAATAATTATTATTATTAATTATTATTATCATTATGATTATGATTATTATTATGATTATTGGACGGGCGAGAGTAAAAAAAAAAATAAATTATTATTATTATTATTATTATTATGAATGTCCCGGACACCAAATTGCCCAATCTTTTCAAATCTAGTTCTATAAGCGAAAATTTTCAAACCCTAGAAAACAAGTTTTTTTACTGAATATGAATCTTAGGGAAAATTTTTTCATTTTTCTTGAGCTCATTTTGTCACAAAGTACAATTTTATCGATATATAGCGAAGTGGTTCGTTGAATTCGTTTTAATGCCTTTCCCAAAAATGTAAAAAATAGGATGTTCTATTTAAAATAATCCCAAAAGTTAGCTCAAAAAAAAAAAAAAAAACGACCTATTTTTTTCCGAAAACGCTACCCTCATTGTTCAAAAGTTATGGGGTGTGGGGATATTTTGGGCCCTAAAACGGGGTAAATTTTTCATGAGATAATAAAATTTGACCGTGAAAATTTCATTCAAAGAAGTACAAAAGTATAAATAAAATTTAAAAAAGACGCGTAACAACAAGTTAAAATCTGATCTTTTTACAATAAAACTAGATGTGACAAACTTTTTTTTATCGATATATAATAACCCTTTTTAAATGTTAATAAAAATGGGAGAAAAAATTTTATTGCAAAATTTCCCATTAAAAGTTTAATTATACCTATAAAAAAAAACTTTTTTCATTGGCCAATCACTTGCTCAAATTTTTTAATTATAATTTTAGTAAACGGATACTCTAAAACGGTGGGACTGGAACACTGAAAAATTTCCCCAAAAACCCCCTTACCACAAACCTTAAATTCGTACTGGACGAAAGTTTCGATGCCAAGCTATCATATCAGCAGCAAGATGAACAAAACAAGCTAAGTGAAAAAACTAACCCTTTTAAAAAGGAAAAAAAATTTATGCAAAAAGTAAATTTAAATCGTAAAATTTTTAATCCCCTTTCATTGCACAGGATTAAATACCTAAAAGTAAATGAGCCAAAAATGACGTGATTTAAATAAACCCTAGTTTTAAATGAAGGGGTTCATTGCACGGTTAAAAATTTTACAACATAAAGAGAACATGATGTAACAAAGGATAAAGGCGGGAATTTAGTGGTCCTAAACTGATTCTTAAGTAGTTTTTTTTTGGGGTAAATTTCCTGCCTTCATAAAAATTGAATTGAAAAGTACTCCTTCGTTTTTAATTAACTTTATATTATAAACATTAGGGTTTTTTTAAAGCTAGAGGGCAACGCTAGATTTTAAACCCTTTTCTAAATTTGAGATGAGCCAAATGTTTTTTTGTACCTAATTTTGTTTTGATCTTTTTTTTGGGCCCAAATTTATCCCCTTGATCACAATTTTTTACATGAAATTTTGAAATTTTCCTGATTTATCCTGTTTCCACTGGGTCTTTGGAATTTCCTAAAGGTTTTTTAAGGTTTTTTTGCTCGAAGAGAAAAAAAATTTTGGCGGTCAATCTTAAAAAAATTTTTTTTGAAGACCCTTGGTTAACAGGGATAAAAGGTAATTTAACATTTTTCTTATTTTTTACGGCCGTCAATGCTTTCTAATGTGCTTACATTTCTAATTTTTAATCTATTCTTATGTTTCCTAATAGTATTTGGAACGACATTTTCAGAGAATCCGTTAAAGTTAAAATTTGATGATTTTTTTTAGTTCTTTTGATACTTTTTTTCTTTAAAAGGGAAAATGAGAAACCGGTGCACCAAAATTTAAATAGCCAAAAGTTTATTTTATATGAGTGTTTTAGAATCCTGTAAGATAATCTATTATTATAGTGGGTTTTCTATTAGTCTATTTCTAACTTTTTTTTATTTCTTTTTACTAACATGTGAGGAAAGGAATCCTTTTGTCTTTTTCTTTTCGGGGAAAGGGGGAAATTTTAGTTAATTTGTTCTATGAAACCGTTATTAAACATTTACTGATGTCAAAGATGAAAAAAATGCATCGACGTATCTACAAAAGCCGGGGGAAATAAGCGAAAATTTTTCAGGCAGTTTAAAATTTTAAACCCTAAAAGGTCCCTAAACGGAGATAAGCTTTTCCCCATGCTGTTCCTTCCTTTGGTTGAAAAAAAGTGTTTTTTAATTTTGGGAAAAAAGTTTTGTTTCATGAAAATTTTTGTCAAGAAATAAGCTAGAACTTCCTCTCTATCCATTTGGTTATCAAAAAAAGTTTTTCTAAATATTCCAAATTTAAATCAACGGAACACTGGGGAACAATGAATTACGTAAACGAAACAAAAAAATTTCTTTGTCAGTAAGCTAAATGCCTTTATTTTTTTCAATGAACTCCTAAAAATTTTTAATAGCCAAATGGGAAAATTGTAAGGTAACTGGTTCAATTTGTCAGATAACCCCTGGAAAGTAATAAGTTGGACTGTTGATATTCGAAATAAAGGGTTCATCTTTTTCGGGCTTTTGATTTTAGGTAAAAAAATACATCCTAGGGATAGGGTTTGATACCGTAGCTAAATCTTTAAAATTTTCGCAAGACAGCCTTTCATTCTAAAAAGGGCTTTTTTTGGTTTTTGTAATTTTTTTAGACAAAGGGTTTTTGATAATTTTTTAATAAGAACTTTGTGACAAAGTGTGTTGATCGACTAAAATAAACTTCTTTGTTTAAAATGACTACAGTGTACCCTTGTGGTTTTTTAAAAAAAAAACAATTTTTTTTTTTTTAGTCTTCTGCATGATTTGATCTTTTCGTGCAATGTAGGTGCCTTCCTTTGCATTTTCCAAAATTTTACTTTTTGCAAGCGGTGAAAAAAAATTTTTTTTTGTTATCATCAAAATTACTGATCGCGTTTTTTTATGCCAAAATATAATTTCTTCAACCGGGGGGCTTATTTAAAATTTGGTTTTCAAACCTTTGTTAATAAATGCTCTTCTTTGCTAAAAGACTCAGGGGATCTTTTTTAACAATGCTTGGGTTAATTATCTCGGCAGGTTTTGGTTTTTTAGTGGGGCTAATTTTGGGAAAAATTTTTTTTGAGAAACCCTTTTTTTTATTGAAACTTTTTAGCAAAAACGTCTTCAATCCTGTTTAGATAATTAACCATTCAAAATATTCAAAATAAAAGGGGTTTTTACAAAGTTTTAAATGTAAACTATATGCTTCTAACTTATTTTTAATTTTTTAAAAAACGAAATTAATTTTTGAATTTAACCAACAACTGATAAAATTTTTTTCCTTATAAAGGGTTTGTTTTTCACTTAGCTTGTTAGTTTTAGTCTTGCTGCGATGAGAAGCTTGGGTTCGAAACGTGCGTCCAGTAAATTTTGTGTTGTGGAAGGGTTTTTTGTGAATGTTTTGTATTAACTTTTTGGTTTTTTTTTTCCCTTATTGTAATTTTCTTTTTTTGATATCCCTAGTGGCCGAAAGTTTTTTTTTTAAAAAATGAAATGGCGCCTAAATTTCTCAAAAGAACTTTTGGATTGCACCATTTTTCATTCCTACCTCTAATATGAATATTTACTTAACTTTACTAAATGATTTACTTGGAAAAAACGTTTTTCTGCCTTGGATTGTCTAACCCTAAGAAAATATTTATTTAATTCAAATAAAATTTCAAGGGAATTATTTTCTTGTATTATATATTTTTATAGTTTTGAAATAAAAATATTTTATTGAATAGAGACTGATTTTTGCAAGAAAACCTATATTCTTCGTGCAAGAAAGAAGAATGAATAGAATATTTTTGAAGCTACACATACACAATTACGGTTATAAAATCGGAATATACGAAATTCCTATCCTATTATGATTCACATATTAGAAACGAGACAAAAATAATTACTTAGATTAATAAAAGATTTGTAAGATTTTTACAAACGGAATTGTAATCATTAAGGATGTTACTCATTCTATTAGATACATACATATAAGTATGTACATATTTCACAACCAGCAAAATTTTAGAGGTTATTTTATTATGGAACGAGAATCATATTAAAGCTTTCGGGTTATTTTTAAAAGCAATTTTGTTTGTGCATCATCAAGATGCAGACCTCGTTACAGAATATGTCAAAACAAATTACGTTTTCACCCGATGACAACAATTAAAATTTTCAGAATCTATTAGATATCCCGAGTAATAATATTGATGGAAATTTGTTTTTGCTCTCCATGACGGTCAAGCTCCGTGAGATTCATCACGTTTAATAATTCCATAACTTTAAATTTTTAAAAAAAATTAAAAAAAAAATGCTCTGCTTAAAAAAATGGTTTTAAAATTTTTTAAATTTAGACCTCAACAGTAAACAATATTTTCTTCATTCAGTGTACTGTCGAGGTATAGATGCATTTTGTTTTTATTTGCAATTGCTCATCAATTAATTTACAATGAATATCGTAATGAAATCCGTGATTAAATTTGCAATTTTAATTATTCCTTACTATTAAAAGTAAAGACTACGTGCAAATATATATATATATATACCGGGTGTCTAGGATAACAAGACGTACATACATGGGTATATTGAAAACCGTTAGAGAGCAAAAGGGCGTTAAATGGCGAAAAAAATTGCCCATTTTTTTTTTACGGGAAGTACAATCCGGATTATATTTTTAAAAAAACCATTCAGTTACTGAGATAAATAGTGAAAACCAAAAGTGGGTTTTTTTTAAAACCTAAAAACCCGTAACGGGAAAGGATTTTTCAAAATGTAAACCCGGATTTTTTTCCCTTTTTATTTGGAATGTATTCATGTTACCCCTGGACATTGGTATAGAAATGAATGATAAGGCTTTTTTGTGGCCAAATGCTATGGGGCCTATTAATTTTCTTTGGTCATAGACTTTGCGATACCCAGAAATTCGTAAATATTTTATTACGGAAGTTTTAGGAAATTTTAACATTATAATTAAAGCTGGCCCCGAGCGGGACCGCGCATCGGCGTAGAACATTCGGACCGAGAGGAAAAAGGTAGTATTACTTCGTCTGCGGAGCAGTACGGACATTTTTTGCTGCCGGTCATTTGCGCAATTGTTTATCTTTCCTGAAAAATTATGATTTCTCAGCAAAACGACCGCGGTCGGACAAGCTTCGAAAATTTATTGCAGAAATTCCAGACTTAATATATGAAGGTGCTAAAATTAAATGTGTAATCTGTAAAATCCCGTTAATGTGTTGGTACAGACAACATTGTCTACGACACGTAAATAGTGAAAAGCATGTCTCAAAAAGAAATTGCGCACGAGACAATGAAAAATTTATATTTAATTTATGCGTTACGTTTATCGCATGTAATATACCGTTTAATTTACTAGACAAGGAACCATTTATCTGCTTTTGGAATAACTATTCGGAGTGCAAATTACCAAGTCGAACATCGTTACGAAGATTGTGCCATCTGCGCGCGAACATATTGAACAAAAAATAAAAATCGGAGTTGAAAGATCAAAAATGGTGGTTATGTGTCGACGAAACAACAGATCGGAAGAAACATTCTGTTCTTAATGTAATGGCACGCAAATTGGAACCTCATCAATCGGCACCTTCAAATTCTATTAGTCTCCAAACGAATACAACAGTGTACTGCCGAAGTATTTTCAAAGTTAGTGTTAAATACATTGGACAAGTTTGAACTTTCAACAAACCAACTCTTGATGTTAGTGAGTGATGGTGCTGCAAACATGCTTTCTGTAGGCCGGTCTCTTAAAAAGCATTCTGCTAATTTGTTACACATTACGTGTAAAATTCATGCTCTCAATCTTGTGGTGGATAGTATCAGAAAATGTTATCCTGAGGTAGATGCTTTAATAGCGCATACCAAAGCAGTATTTGTCAAATCACCGAAACGTATTCGCGAATTTCACAGGCTGTGCCCCTGTGTACCAGAGCCACCAGAAACCCATTCTAACTCGTTGGGGAACATGGTTGCAGGCCGCGTTTATTATCATAAATATTTTGACAATATTAAGAACGTGGTTTTACAATTCGATACAAAGGAAGCTGCCGCTATCCAGAAAAGCCAGTCGAAATTTCAAGATAGTCAGGTTAAAATGGATTTAAAAATCATTCACGACAATTACTTCGGGCTAGCAGATGCAATAGAAAAATTACAAAACCCTGCGGTGCCGTTAGAAGAATCTCTACAAATAGTGCAACATGTTCACGCACAGCTATGCGCGATTGAAGACGCAAAAAATGTTTCTGTTCTAGAAAAATTTGAAAGTGTTTTTAAGAAAAATTCTGATTTTGGCACATTAAGACACATTTGTGAAGGTGCGTCAACAGAATCGTTAAGTTATTTGAAAGATTATTTTAATTACGCAAATATTACGTCACGCATTTTTTCTTCATGCCATACTAGTTTTGCCGAAACAACAGTTGAAACATATCTAATGTTGCAGATATTTAACAGACATTATTCACTTTGTGATTTCACGGAGGACTCTTAAAATGGTAAGTGTTTGAGCACGTGTTATTTAATTTTTATTTAAAAGATGAGCGAAATTATTTGCGGCAGCAAACATCTCTATTAGCAGAATAACTCTAGTGGAACGCGAGGCTTGGTCGACTCTACGCTACTGCGCGGTACCGCTCGTGGCCAGCTTTACATATAATGAACCGACTTCACAACGAGTAAACATATCCGTTGTATTGATTGATACTTGAAGAAATGTGTCGTTAGTAACATTTTTATTAAGAAAAAGGTTGTTGTAAGATGAACTATTACACGTGGAAGCCTACGACAAGACAGGAAGATCATCATGAAACCAATTTGCCATTTCCAGGAAGAAACTTTTTTCTATTGAATTGTTCCTTTTATTTGAAAAAAGAACTTTACTCATAGTATCGTATTTCAAACAAATTAAAACATACAATGGAAACGCTATTCAATTAATGTAATAAAATATTATAAATCCTAGCTGTGCTATGGATCGCAATTAGTATGTTTCTTATTACTCTTATTTTGTTTTAGTGGTGCTAGGTCGTCAAATTTATAACAGTGTTCTTGTGAACTACTTTTTAGTACGACCGCTCACAGTTGTGGAGCACAAACGTTAGACTACAGCCTGCTACGGTCAAATCGTAATTTTGCTATTTTTCATAGTTTTTCTTCATCGAACATAGATGTTATACATTGGCTGAAAAGCATTTTTGTGACCATTTCGAAAATTTAAAAATCCAATATGGTGCCCATATGAAAAACAAAAGTTAGGTACAAGCGCAATTTTTTTGAAGTCCTCATTACTAGAGCGGGCCAAGAGCGCCACGCGCCAGGTTCGCAATCAGGCTGCCGGGCGCATATATGTATGTAAACATAGGTAATTTAAATATGTAATTATTAGGACGAGCCACCTGCAGTTTGGGTGTTCGTTGATAAATAGGGCGTTGTTCACAGTGGGCCACTACAAAAAAAAAGTTCATTCATCGACGGCTACGAACTAACAGCGCGCTTATTCATTTACGGATGACGCGCTCTATTCATCAACAAATGACGTGATTATGTCTAACGTAACTATTAAAAATAAACGGCCATTACCTACGAAAGTTAATAAATTTCTTAGTGAATTTGTGGATTTACACTACAATGGGAGTACAATTTTCTGTAAAGTTTGTAAAAAGAAACTACTGTGCTGGAGCAAACGTGATTGTGAAAGACATATAAATAGCGCACACCACAGAAATAAAAGAAATGGTGTGTCACAACAACGTCAATTTCCATTAGAATTGCTTTTAACGTTTATGGTATGTGGTCTACCCCTTCGTATACTTGATAAAAAAGCATTTCGAAAATTCTGGGGTACATACAATACCGAGTGGATACTACCATCTCGGACAGCGTTACGGAGAGATATTCCACGAATACGTGAGGACATTGAAAATCGAATTAAAGCCGAATTAAAAGATAAACAGCTGTGGCTATGTCTTGATGAGACGACAGATTGCAAAAAAAATTCTATTTTGAATATAATAGTGCGCGTATTAGATCCTATTAAACCAAATTTTGCAATTCTATTAGCCAGCAGAAGATTAAAACAGTGTACTTGTAAAGCAATTACGGCCGTAGTTCTCGAAACGTTACAAAAATTTCAAGTGTCAACCAGTCAACTGTTGTTGTTCATGAGCGATGGTGCAGCAACAATGTGTAGTGTAGGCCGTTCCCTTAAAGAAAAGTGTGAAGGACTTTTACATGTTACGTGTAAAGTCCATGCTTTACATCTTGTGGCACAAACTATTCGAGAGTGTTACCCGGAGGTGAATGCATTAATAGCAAACACAAAAAAAATGTTTCTCAAAAGTCCTAAGAGGACTAGGGCATTCCACAGGTTATGCCCTGGTATTCGAGAACCACCACAGCCCATTCTTACGCGTTGGGGAACGCGGTTAAAAGCCGCTTTTTATTATAATGAACATTTTCAAGAAGTCAAATCCGTTATTTTGCAATTCGTCCCTGCCGAAGCTAGAGCTATTAGGATGAGCCAGAAGGGATTTCTCGATATTTCTGTTGAAACACATCTAAAGAATATTAGCAACAATTATAAAGGGTTAGTAGACGCGATAGAAAATTTGCAAAATTCTGGATTGTCGTTGGTAGAATCAGTGCAAGTCGTGGACGAAGTTAGTACATTGTTACACAGTATAAACGATGCAACAAGTGGACGAGTTTTAGCTAAGTTCGATAGTGTTTAAAAAAGAATCCGGACTACACGAGATTAAGACAAATGTGCGATGGGGCATCTGCAGATTCCTTGACTAAGTCTAAAGATTATTTTAATTACGCCTGTCTTACTTCGGTAGACGTGGAACGGTCGTTTTCGAAATATAAGAACATTTTTTCGTCTCGGCGAACATCCTTCACCGAGGCAAATGTGGAAACTTATCTGATGGTGCAACTTTTTAAACAAGCCTATCCGCATTATTAAGAAGGATAGAATTTATTTATTATATCTTTATTTACAGTTACATTATTAAGTACAACAGAATAAAAAAAGCGTTCAGTTTCTCAGTTATTTCCTTATTACATCCCATTTACAACGCATACCGTTTTCAATCAAATAAAAAATCATAATGAAAATAAAAACACCTCAGCGTGTACATATATATATATTATATATATCCGCTCTAATTACTAAACATTATTATTGCGTCAGCTTTTATTTTTTTACTCTTGTGTATTAATTTCGAAATATCACATATCTGCTGTGACTCACATATACGCTATTTACAATAAGCGGCCGTTGCGCCTGATTCCGATTCTGTTGGATGGCGCAATTTGGCCCGCTCTACTCATTACTAACTATCCATATGCTGAAAATTTGACGATTGTATTTTTTATAATAAAGAAAATATTAAGGTGTTTAGAAAATGCACACTTTTGGTTTTCACCCTGTATCTCAATAACAGAATGAATTTTTAAAAATGTATTCCCGGATTGTACTTAACTGTACAAGTGTGCAACTTTTTCACCATATAACCGACCTTGTATCTCTAACGGTTTCCCAAATACCCATGTATTTTATGTTATCCTGGATACCCGGTATATATACATAGGAAGTGTTTTTTTAGCACCTTAGTATGAATAATTTTATTATTAAATGATGTTATAGATAGAATACCACCTCTAAAATAGCTTGCTTAATTAATAAACACATTTTAAATTGTATCAGGTGATAGAGTAACTGTATATAGTTTGTACATGCTGGTGAAAGGTATTACTAAGACAGCTTTCGACTGAGATACAACGAATAACTGAACCGTATAACACAAGTAGATCATGTAGAGCTTGTTTCAATAGGGAAGAATATTTTGAATAATTTTGATATTTCTGGTGATCAATTTGATTTAGGTCAAAGTTCTAAATACAAACATTCTGGGTCCGCTATTGTTTGAATACAATAATAAAAGTATTGTATTTATTATTTTTTTTATTATTATACTTTTATTGACCCTTAAACTGTTTAAGAAACAAATACAGTACGTCAAATATATATTGTAAAAATAACAATTTAAATATCTAGAGAAACGTTCAATTTCTCTCTTGAATAACATCTGAAAGAGAGTTCCAACTTTTGACAACACCTCCTTCGAAAGCATTGAGAGGGCAACTTTTGCCAAAGGTTTTCACCCATCGTTTGCAAAATGTCCTACAGAAATCTGAAAGCAATCGATGCCTTTAAATGTGTCTTCGCAGATAACATAGCAATTTAAGTAGAAAGTGAGAAAAAATTTAGAAAGAAGCATTAAAACTTTAAATGAAGTGTTAACAGGCAATGGAATGAATATAAACAAGGACAAAACGAAAATTACGGTAATATCACCCGAAAATAAGAAAATAGAAATAAAATAAGATGGGAAAATAATAGAGCAAGTCGATAGTTTTCAGTATTTAGGATGCACACTAGAGGAGATAAAAAATTGAGCTGAATAACAAAATAGAGAAGGCAAATAGAGTGTATTATATACTGTATAAATAAGAAAGAAGTTCCTACTAAAACAAAGATGAAAGTCTACAAATCAATATATGTCTTATTCTGCCACACGTGAGTTTTGTCAGAGAGAGAAAGAGAAGTAAAATGAGAGGATTAGAGGAACGGAAATGAAATTCCTGAGATGAGCTAGGGGAGTAGTTAAGCTAGACAAGATTAGAAATTAACAAATTAAAACAGACCTTAACGTAGAACCGATTGAGAAATACACTACCGTCCATAAGTATTTGAGCACCCTTGGATTTTAGATTTTTGTGAACACCCTAAAACCCGGACTTGAATCCCATCGAGCTATTATGGGAAGAATTCGATCAGGAAGTCAGAAAAACTGCTCCAACTTCAGCAGATGATATGTGGAACAAGCTACAGGCAGCATGGGCTCGAATGGCTCCGGAAACATTAAAATTAATTGCAAGAATAAAAGTAAAAGAGGTCACATAGACGAATCTAAAATTTAGGTAAAACAAATAATTTTAATTGTTAAAGTTGTATATTTGTGTATATTGAAATACCAAATACATATTTTAATAATTACAATGTAATGCCAAAATACTTATGAGTGATAGTGTATATCGAACAACGACAACTTGACTGGTGGGGGCACATTTAAAGCATTTAGAATATACACTTAGAATACATATAAAATTGGAATTAATTTTGGAATTTTCTGAGTAATAAAAATTAAAATAAATAGTGGCATTAAACCCATGGAAATCGATTCTATGGGCCTGTTTTCCGTTAAGGAAATTGTAGTCAAAGTTATTCAAAAACCATGTTATATCAAATTCTCAAATGTTCAAAAATTGAATTTTAATTCAAATGCTAGTAATATCTTATTCAACTTATATTTTAATTTGGGTTTTACATGGAACTATTTTGAGATGCTAAAATAGCCGCCAATATATCTCCTTTCTTTTATTTTTAATTCTTTCCGCAATGACTTTGCCAGTGGGAAATTCCGTCCAGGAATGGTTGTAGATATAAAATTCCCTTGTAGGATTCCCACGCAATGGAAAGATTTTTGCAAAGGTCACTGAGATATACCCAAAAATAAATAACAAAACTTGTTGAATATTCCCATTTACGTAAATAGGTGGTCAAATACCTTTAACAGGTGTAATAACCCATTGTGACTTTGTTTCATTAAGTAAAAGCTGCAAAGTATAGGAGTACGACCCCTTCCATCTTTAAAACATCACACAAACACCGTTAACAGTATTGTAGATACAGTTAATATTTTTTATACGGCATATAATGTACATACATAGTTAACTTACAGCAAGACGTAAGCAAAATTTACCATAAAGATAATTCTATTTATATACCTTTGTATATGCTTAATAACAACAATATTAAAATTAAGCATTAAGCAAATAAAATTTATGTGCACAGGAAAACATACATGGTAGAAATTCTCAAATAGTATTATTTATATGTCTAAATGACATACTTTTGGTCTCTTGTAAGAGGTAGACCCGTTTAGTTTGTATGCCATATGTTTGGGCAACTGAAATAACATCGTAACCCCTCAAAATTGTGAGAATCTAGAAGATACGCGTAAAATTAAATGCATTTACCAAACGTTGCATGTGTTTGTTTCTGTGTTTTCAATTATACAGGACGTTTTATCTAATGTACAGCGTGTCCATCTAGTGCGTTGGTGGAAGATAATTCCTTCCCTGAGTAATTTAGTGCAAAAGCTTCCAAATAAAAAATATTCAGAGACAAGCATACAGGGTAATACGTATTATTTTGTAATAATTTTCGAACGAAACTCGGATATACTCGTACGAGTCAGAAACTAAGCAACTGTTTGGGCGTTCACAGTTCTTCCAAGAAAATGATTGCTTGTCTCTTTGGTTGTACTGGACATGTCGCAAGCATTGGAGCAGATCGTTGCTTTCTCCTCTTTGTTGAGCTGCTCTTCTGCATACATATTCATAAAATGTACCCCTTGTCCACCTCTTGGCTTCCTTTTCCAATACCCCTTCACAGTTTGGTACTCTAGATCTTGCAACTATGCCTAAAGAAAATATTTCATTTTGTACTAAGTATGACACTTAAAGTAAAGTGACAGAAGATACTGTATAATTTAATTTTTTATTCTGCATAATCTCTGAATTACATTACCAGTAGTCACCAAGCCCTCGTCGTTATCATTCAAATGATAGCAACCATTGTCTTTATGCTTCAAAACTGTAAGCAAATCCTGAAATACCAGCAAGAACAAAAAGTTTGATACTCACGCAGTCTTGCAAGCTGTACTGGCGTATATTTGTGTATCAACAGTAATACTTCTGTATCTTTCTAACAGGTTATCAAGAAGAAGGACTGTTTTTTTGGCAATATTTTGTCGTTTTCATTGAACTTTTTTTTCGCTCACGGTTCCTTTTATTTGTGAAGAGCTAGTTTTAAATCCCCAATAACATCTAATACTAGGCATATACACAAATTACATATAAATACATACATATTCTAAAGTGTCTATGGAAATCCTGCCTAATAATATTTGCAATTTTATAGAGGTGTAATTAGTCTAGAAAGATATACTTGAAGAAATAGTATGTTGCACACGTATTCATAATTAATGCTGATAATTTTTCAGTGCCTTTAAAACTTCTAATTGACTCTATAACTTTTCTAGAATCTACCAACTGAATTATTGGCTCATGTTTACTATCCTGATATTGTTCCTCTACTATTATTTCGACTTCAAACTGGGAATATTGTTGATATCAATCATCTTTACTGTCAAAATGAGATTTATCGTCAACTAAATCATCTTTCCTTCTTTGAAAGAGGTCTTTTCTTTCAGATTTCCATTTTGAGTGTCTGTAAAAATTCATTAATTCACTGTGTAACAACATGTTCAAATCTTTAAGATCTTGCCTTTGATTACTCAAACTCTTCATGTTACGAAAACAATGTAATTTACACAAAACCATCAATTCAACCGCACGCATTGAAACAGCATTCACGCTCTAGGTGGACACGCTGTATAACATTTAAAATCTAAGTGAATAACTGAAAAAAAAAACAGCTGCCAAAAAAATATTCAATAGTTTATACTTTCTTTCAGATGATCTGCAAACTCTATGCAAAGTTTATGAAACACTCTGTATAGATCGTAAAGAAGACTAGACAATGCCACTACATTTTACGAGATACCTGTAAAATCTCACGTAGATAAGCAAACGTAATCCACAATATCGGGACCTCCTACGAAAAGGTAACGTATTCGAAATTATCAGAAATTTATCTTTGTAATACTAATAGATGACTGTGTCATTTCGCAAACTGACGAATTTACTACTATTAATGTTAGCTACACGTGTACCTCAATACAATACCTCATACGTCATAAACGTCATCTATGCTTGAATTTATTCCATTCAAGTTGCTAAAACAACATTTTTAATTTACTTGCTAGTGGTATGGTATTATTTCATTACATATCCACGTAATAGAACAATAAACTACAGCATTTTATCGTCTAACTATAAATACTTGGATATTGTCTGATTTGACTTTCGCTGCAGAAATTGAAGCTATGTATGTATGTACATACATAGACAAGGAGACTCTTCTGAGATAAAGAAATTAAGTAAATTTTCCAAATCAAGCTTATAACCCAGTTTCCTATCCATATACAGGTTAATTCATTTTCTTCAAATTTTTATGAAATTGAAACCTGTTTGTCAATATAATAGATAACCGTTTATTAGCTTACTTTGTTTGAGGCGAAACAAACTTTAGGGATATTTCATTAGGTATATTATGCCTTTATCAAAAGTAACTTGGAATACGTTAGCGTTGCATGGTATCCGTATTATCTGCACCTTCTACTTTCCGTGAAACGTGTGCATATCAAGAATTTTTAGTAAATAAATGCTTTGTCTTAAGAAAATGAAACTATTGATTTATGAACAATACCTAAACGGTTTCTGGAATTACGAAAACTATTTACTACCCTTAAGAAAATATTGTTTTGTGTTATAATGGCCATTTACATATATTAAGATCCGCTTCCTTCAAATTTTCTGCAAGATTTTCTTGAATCAAGTTAACAAATGTCTTAAGCAAAGAAATACAGTTACATATTTCATTAGAAGTATATACTTCTCTTAAGCGGAGAAAGAAACGCTAAAAAAAATTTTTTTTATTTAAAACAGTTATTGTATTGCGAATAATTGAAAGAGTAATTGTCTTGAATTAAGGCGGACAGCTTTCATACAAGTAAACGTTTCTCTGCGTGTAGGGAACGAGCCAACACGTCAGCGAAGGCTCCTCTATACCACATGGCGATTAATTGCAATAAATTTTACACAGAAACTGTCATATAAAAATTTCGAGTACACCATTAGATAGAAGATCGAAAGTGGTCTTGAGAATATGGTTTTTCCGAATCACGAACGTCATTTGTCACAGGTCCATTTTCTCTTCGGATTCATAACAAGCACAAAATTAAGCAACTTCTATCTCCAATAATAAGCGAGATCTTTATAATGAGGGTCGAAAATGAATCACCTGTATACTTCATTAAAAGTTTTTCATTGTCCTTTTTTTTCAAGAGAAGAAAATATTCTGCAAGCTTAAAGTAACTTTCTTTTAATATCATCTCCTCGAAAACAAAAGTTATTGGAGCCGTCAAAGATCTAAGGTTCCTTGTAATTGTTTTTTTTTTTATATATATATAAGAAGGACTTTGTAAACGTTATATTAATTTTCTTGTTTTTCATTTTCATTTACGAAAAAAGCCTTCTCAAGTGTAAATTAATTTATATATACAGTAGAAGTTGTCGTATCTCTTTATTATTTTTTTTTAGCTCATAAAGATTCGTCTTTTTTTGCTAAGAAATGAAAATACAAAGAATGTTTTAATAAAAGGTGAAAGTGTATGTGTATTAAAGGAAATAATATATATTTCCTTTAGTACATATACATTAAAGGAAATGGTATATAGTATTATTCAATCAAGGTATCACTAGCATCTATTTTCTATATATTACTACAATACGGTATAACAAAATTGAACTAAAAAAAAATTGTTGAGTTTTTATCTACATTTTTACAAATATGCTACTGGATATTATTATTATTATAGTCGGGCTATGGCACAAATGCCTTTAATCATTGCGACCTTAATAGATCTACTGGAACAAAATGCCCTTATGAGTGTTATGTTGTAATTGGAGTCTTTTAATAAATCTTAGTACTTCTCTAGGATCTGTTTCCTTCAGTTTAGTAAGTGTAACAAATGGCCTACTGAAATGTTGGTGTCGTGTGCGACAAATGGCAACACATTCACATAGCATGTGTTCTGACGTCTCTACATCTTCTTTGGCATAGACGGCAGATTTGATCTTCAGCTTCTTCTAGTTTAAATAAGTGATATTTTAAGGCTACATGGCCTGTCGGAAATCCTGCCAGTAATCTAAGATCCCGCTTGCTGAACAATAGCACTATTTTTGCTGTTTTTGGCGAGCCTGATGTGAGTGCTTTCGCCTGTTTTTTGTCCTGGAACATTTTCCCAGTACGAGGCCTTTTGATTGTCCTCCCATATCTTAATTGCTTGTTTTATGTGGCTCTTTTGGAAATCACAAAAGGGATTAGGATCAATGCAGGGTATGTTCGCCGCTTCTTTGGCCAGTTTATCTACTTTTTCATTTCCTTCGATCCCTTGGTGGCTTGGGACCCACCGCAAAGTAACGTGGTTATTGCGTCCCAATTGCCGTAGATTGTGTACATATTTGTGTATTAGAGCAGATTTGTATGTATAGGCCTTAATAGCGTTTAGAACTGCCCGACTGTGGCTGAATATATTAATAGTTGCGCCTAGTAACCCTCTCTCGAGGTTCTTTATGGCGCGCAGGTTTAAGGCAGAAATCTCGCTGTGTATTGTTTGTACTCCCGCTATTTCCTGGTAATATATTTCCTTCCCAATTTGTGTATTAAAATCTCCGATAATGAGTAGTATATCATGTTTTGTTACTTTATCCCCTGCATCTTCTAATTTCTCATAAAACTGTTATTTGATACCGTCATCATTATTTTCAGTCGGTGCATATACATTGAAAATGGATAGCCTTCTTGGCTTACAGTCTATTCTTATATAAGTTATCCTTTCGTTTATTATTATAAACTCTGTTACTTGTCTTCTTACTTTATCCCTTACAATAAATGCTGTACCTCCTTGGCCTTGCTTTTCTTCTCCTGCGTACCATATTGTATATTCTTTCTTCTCTATCTTATCTTACCCTGCCCATCTAACCTCCTGTATTCCTGCGATATCTACATTATATTTTTTTAGCTCATTTACAGTTCCCTGCATTTTACCTATTTCTAATACGGTTCTTACGTTCCATGATCCAATTCTTAATTTTGTCTTTTTTATTCTTTGTCTTTTCTTTCTTTTCTTGTTTACTTTATTTTCTTTCTCCTCCCGCGTTTCATCTTCTTCACTATATTTCCCACTATATTCCCTTCATGATCAACTTCTTGTATCCAACCTTAACCTTTTTACCTCTAGATCTTTCTTCTTTAGCCATTACTCTTATTTTTTTTTTGTATTTCCACCTCTGTTTTTGTTAAATCATCATCAATGTAGATTCGTTCATCCCTAATATCTTTTAACCTATATTTATTTTGCATTATCAGCTTTTTGTCTTCTTTATCTCCTATTTTTTTGTTGGTTTTATTTCTGCTTCATTGTTCAAATTCTGCTGAACGACGGTTAGAGAGGTATACGAGGGTTGCCTCTTATATTTCGGGAATAGAAAACACAAAAAGAAATTAATCATGGCAAATGGTTTTATTGTTTTTTAAAATAGTCTCCATCAAGATCTATACACTTTTGCATGCGCTTGAACCAATTTTCGAAGCACTTTTGCCACTCTGAAGGAGGTACCCCCAAAACATTCATTTTAAACGCATCAGCTGCTTCTTGAGGTGTTGAAAAACGTTGACCTCTTAATTTATTTTTGATGTGCGGGAATAAGAAGCCATTGGGTGCCAAATCAGGACTGTACGGTGGATGACTCATCAATTCGACTTTCTCGGTCCTCAAAAACTCTCGTGTTGAAGCCGATGTGTGAGAACTCGCGTTGTTCTGGTGGAGAACGATCTTCGGCGGTTGGTTTCCCTCATTTTTCCGAAGATTTCTGGCAAACAAATGGTTGTGTACCATTCAGAATTGACCGCCCGACGTTGCACTAACGGTACAGTTGCCCGGTTTTTCCGAAAAAACAGGCGATCATTTGTTTCGAAGTGCTTTTGTTGGATTCGGCTCGTCTCTGAAGACCCATACTTTTGACTGCTGTTTAGTCTCGAGCTCGTATGCATACATCCATGATTCGTCGCCTATAACGATGTCATAGACGTGTTTGGAAACACCGCAATCGTTTTTCTTGAGCATTTTTTTCGACCAATCGACACGAGCCCTTTTTTGTGCGGGTCTCAAATTATGTGGTATCCAACGCGAACAAATTTTTTTATTTGCCAAGTATTCATGCAGTATTGAATGTATGCTGGTCCCACTAATGCCCAAGGATGCCTGTATCTTACGATAAGTCACATGACGATCCTGCAATATGAGTTCGCGCACAGCATCGATGCTTTCTGGAACAGCAACCTTCACGAAATTCGTCACTGAGCGAACCACCGCCACGATTGAATTCCGTATACCACCGATATATGGTGGTTTTTGATTGTGCTGATGAATTTTTAACTCACTGTAAACAACACAAATGACGCCTGTACGTCAAAACGTTCCGAGTAAAATATAACGACAAAAACTCGAACTTTAAGATAGGGATGTCGGCTGGTAGATGGCAGCACCAAGATAGTCCATTCCCGAAATATAAAAGGCAACCCTCGTACGTAAGTTTCAGTAATCACATGTAAAGTGTATGTGATCTTCTTTAAGAATAAACACTGTTTAAATATTGTCACACGTTTTTCATTGACAAAACCCAACAGTAGTGATGTAGTTGTTAACAATATAAAAAATTATTCAAAAAAAACATGGGCCTTTCGTTTACGTTGTTTTATGATCATACTGTATTAAAATCCAATAGATCTATCTGTATATGTGGAAAGCAATCTTTACCCGTATTCAGTATTACGTCAAGCCTGACGTTAGGGTCTATTGGAATTCGGGGCTCAACCCCAAGATCAAATTAATCCGGTTTATCGGTGGTGAAATCCTACAGGAAAGAATACGTGTCTATCAAACAGATGTACAGAACAGGGATATGTAATTACTAAGCGAATGACGACTAAGTAGAAATGGTGCTGAATTAATTAATTCTAGATATTAACAGCAAAATCGATTAATGTAAATCCGTTTCTGGGAAAGGAGAGCTTGAATATTTAGGATACCCGTTTATCAGGGATATAGTGAACTATATAGGGCGGTACATATGATAATCCTATATCATTTAAAAGGAAAAATTAATTCAAATGAGTTAATACTTTACCACTTAAAAAAATGTTAACTGATAGCATAATTTGAAATGCAGTATCTACTTCTTTAATGTACCCCTTGTATATTAAAGAAAGGTGCAATATTTTTGGAGACATTTATCCTAGTATCTCCTATCTACACTGAAAGAAATGGGGGTAAATTTAGTAGTAAGTATATATCTCCGGTATAAACATAAGGAATTTTCCGATAAACCTTCAGTATTTATTAGAAATTATGCGAAAATTTAAATCTTCATCCAAATTCTACAGAAATTTTCAAAAATTCTGAAATTTTAAATGCATGTTTTAAAATTAAACCGAAACTTTCTTGTCGGTATTAAAATTCCGGTACATATAAGAGTATTATATCTCTTATTCCTTAAAATATTTTAGGCGTTGACGCGAGAACAAAACATCAACTCTTTATTTCGTATGCATGATACACGGGCATATATGTGTCGCATTAGTGCTTATACATATTATACTTTTGGATCCAAGAAAAAAAAGCAAGTTGTAATTTATTTTAAACAATTCAACTTAATGTATGTAATGCAAGGGTTTATTGCATAAAAATGAAAAATGAAGTTATATAGGCCGTGTTATTTGGAGGTTAGAACGTGTAATGTATTACATATTGCTTCGTTATACGTGTAATGGACTCATGAATGGAAGGATATAAACAATGTACGAGGGAGTGGGGCACATTCGGACACTTAACTTTGAACGGAAGTAATATTGTAGCTTAATTTTAATTTTTGAAATATAATATGTATTAGACATATATCTGCATTTAAGATAATTCATAGAAAAAGCGATATCTATTTTTTTTAAATATGCCTTGTTTTAGAAATTGCATTTGTCTGAATCTGCCTCATAGTGGGACACTTTCAGACAATATATTGGGTACATTCGGACATAACTAAATGAAGATACACTTTATTTTCGGAATATATAAAAATATATCAATAGTACTCAAAG
The DNA here is from genome assembly GCA_029619315.2 of Dynastes maya. Classification (NCBI taxonomy): domain Eukaryota; kingdom Metazoa; phylum Arthropoda; class Insecta; order Coleoptera; family Scarabaeidae; genus Dynastes; species Dynastes maya. The sequence goes on from JAROYE020000012.1 coordinate 5,332,681, forward strand.
GTCAGTGTTATGAAAAAACTAAATTATAAAATGCTACAGTAAATTTCAGAAATCCAGACTGTCTAGCAATTCCCATAATGTTAATAGGTTGCGAAAGTTTGGAGACGATATCTTCTCGATTCACAACTCCGATATCGTTACTCGTAGGAAAAACAAAGCCCTGGATTCCCTTTCTTGCGCATGAATTTTACCTCATAAGTCAATTGTATTTTACCGTTCTTTTCATAGGAAATTTGGCCAAAATGTAGTTTCCTACAGATATTTCTGTATCATCCAATATACCTTGGAACGGATCTCCCTCTTTATCAAAGTCTTGATTAAAAACACTATCCAAATCTAAATCATGAAATATCGTGAGCTTTTTTTCTTATCTACAGGCTCTTCGAAAACAGATGAATCACTTGAAGATTGAGCTTATCCTTATGCTTCTTAACTCGCTCCGTCTGAAAAACTTGTTTCTTCACTTTGACAGCTAACATTTTTACTCTTTTCTCAATTTCTTGTACTTCTATTTGATTTTTTTGTAATTTCAGTTCTTCGAAAACGAAACAAAAAATACGTCTATAATTGCATAACTTATCTAGAATTTTTTAATGGTAGTGGAACTTTCTAAGTTTGGGTCAATCTGAGATAAATCATACGATGGTAATGAACTAGAGAATGGTGATCATTCACACTAGCTGCCTGAAAACCCATCATCGGTAAACACTAAAACTTTTTTTATTGGCCAAATTCCTGCTTTAGTAAACCCCTTTGTGATGTTTGCTGATGTGAAAGAATTGAAATAATAGGATCCGTAGTAATTTTTGGGATATCGTGGATTCTTATTGGTCTTGCCAGGATGACTGTATATGTGATCTTTTTAAGTGCAGTTTGCATCGTGCTTTAAATGGTCCATAGACCGATATATCAAGTGACTGCTTTACGATGCGTGGAATGAAGCGGGAGCGATAGTAGCACAATACCGTTTTCTCTGCCATTATTACAAGAATCGGATTTTCCTTTTTTACAGTTATATTCTTTTAAATTTGTTTCAGTATAAATGGAAATAACTCTGTGGTCATCCATCCAGTTTTTGAGCCAAATGCGGACAGCACCAGGTACTGTCCCATTACAAGCAATCTTCCCTTATTCTTTGTCTGGGAAAAACGGTATTATCGGAGGAATACTCTTTCCCTGCAGCAGTAATTATCCCAACAGAAAGTTACTAACGTCCCACGCTCCCCTAATACTGTTAGACCTACTTGTTTTGGCCAGTTGGTCGCAATTACTTTGGAGATTAACAAGACTGTGGATGTACCTATTTCATCTAAATTAATTATTCTCTGAGGAGTAAAATTATTTTTTTCGCTGATCTTGGAGATTCCTGAAAAAAAGCTTCGACATTGTATCTATAAAATGATGTAGCTTTTGTTAAGCTGGTATTTTTGGCTTCCTCAATGATAAATACTTATTTGCTGCACTAAAAACACAACAATTTTTTGTCATGCAATAACACTTTATATTAGCAATATGGCGTAAGCTTCACTGCGAGCTATGGCAATATTAGGCGGATTTTTTAAAATGTCCGAATGTGCCCCATGTCCGAATGTTTCCCCACTCTCCCCTACTACAAGTGGCAACAGAGAAAAAAATAGGTGGGAAGACAAATATGCAATTAGAAAAAAAAAGGGTGTAACAAGGAATTGACAAATAATAAGGGAAAAAAAGAAAAAAGCAAAGTTAAAATGGTTAAAAATAAAAATAATAGAAGACAAAAGAAAATTGTAAAAAAAAAAATGAAAAAATAAGGAAATTGACTAATGCTACACTGCAAGGCCACAAAAAAAGACCACAAACAACAAGGAATAAGGAAAGAAAGCAATAAACCATTAGGAAAAGTGAGAGGCAGGCAATTGATAGATACATACAGCAAATTGGAACAGAAAGAATAAACGGAAATATAAAAAGTTCCTATAAGAAAATAACACGAAAAAAAACATAATATGTAAAGGTAAAATGCCACGTTAAAAAGAATCGAGAAGAAAATCAATATAAACAAAAAATGAACAGACCACTTACGAAGGAGACAAGTTTCATGAACGAATATCCCAAAACTCATCAGAATATCTGGAAGAATAAAAAAGTATGCCTAGTAAATGGGAAATAGAAAAAAATTGTGAAGTGCAAAAAAAAAAGGCCCCCAAAAAAGAATTGTAATAATTACAGAGAATATTTTTTATTAAATGTAGCATAAAAATACTTTCTCCCAACAAAAAAGACTAGTGGGACAATAATAGGGCAATATTAGTGTGGAAATTTACCCAAGGATGATCAACAGTAAATGCTATACACACAATAAAAATAGATTATGGTAAAATCACATAAACGCCAAATAGATATAGAAATACTGTTTATAGACTTTCAAAAGGCTTTTGATACAGTAAATGGGGAAAACTTTTACAAGCCTTAAAAAAGAAAGGCATGAATCCAAGGTTAATGGAATTAATAAAAATGATAGTGGATAAAATCCACAGCTAATATACTAACGAAAAAAAGGGGGAAACCGAGGAATTTACAATGAATAAAGGAGTACGACAAGGTGATTTGCTATCAAGCGACCCTATTTACCCAGCATTGGAATCGTATTGAGAAATATAAATAAAGGAAATCTAAAGGTAAGTGGGAGGGCAAATAATCACGTATGTTGATGACATCGCTATCGTTCCTAGAAGAAGACAAATAACCTATCCAGCGACGCGTCAATATGGAAGAAGGAATATACAATTTCTATATTGAGATTCTCTTACCTTCTTAAATTTGATAAAGCCAGAAATACAACAATCTGTAGCAATCAACGCCTGATGACTCTTCAATACATACTGGAAAAGAGCAGAAAAAAACAGATTAGAATCAGGTCATTTTCGACTAGAATTTTTAAATAAATTAAACTTTCCCCCAAATATACAGGAACAAGGCTCTAATCCAGCGAAGCTCCCGCGACCGGAAATTTAAGTCTCTTCAATACTCACTGTAATGTAACAGAAACAAGTCAATATAGAAAAAAATTTTTACATCGAAGTTATGATTTACCCTTAAGAAACGGAACAAAGCTGTAATCCAGCGCCGAATCGTCCTGGCAATCTCAACCCGGCTGCTCACAAGATTCCCCACACTAATCACAAATGACACCTGAAACAAAAGAGAGAAACATTGTAAATAAGAATAACATTTTCGATAAATACTATTTTCTATAGAAAATAGGGGACATCAACAAGCCTTTCATGTGAAAAAAAAAGGTGGAAAAGCGAGGACAATAAGCATACTTCAAGCAGATTAGATGTAAATGTGAAGTGGATATCTAGAAAATGCATCTAGAAAAAAGGCATTTTTTTATTTTTGAGAAAAGGGACAAGCGCTCATTTTGGGTATAACTGTTAATTCTAAACAACTTTTGTTAAAAATATTTTCCTCTATTTTGAACAATAAGGGGTATTTTTACTCTTGAGCCTCTTTCAATTTTAAATCCCCAGCCTGTATACGGTAGAAGATAAACTGCGATAATGGGTGTCAAGTGGCTTTTAAAAAGTGGCTCAACTTTCTGAATTACTATAATTTTATAAAAGTCCATAACCAAAAAAAAAAACCCCTATAGTGCGTACTTTTTGAACATAAACTAAACCCATTCAGTGACGGAAGAAGATTTGCTAAGACCATATTTTTTTCATTAAACAAAAAGGTTGATTAAAAAGAAACTTTAATTTAAATTTTATCGTAGCCTGCAATTAAAATAACTTTAATATGCTATGCAGCGAGCTAGTCATAATGAAGAATGCAATTTTCTTTCTGCTAGAAACAAAAAATATCAAACAGTTGAAAGTTTCTAAAAATCTTAAAAAATAAGTAAAAAGTGTAGATATATTCAAAGTAACTACCACTTAAAATGAATACGGTTACTAAGGACTATGAAAAGTTTATATACATACATACAAATGTACAATGTGACAATAAAATTCGTAATTTTGCTATCAAAATTGTTATAAATATCTGGGGAAATAAACCGTTCAATTCTAGTTTTTAAAAATATACTAGTTTTAGAGTTAGTCATGATTTGAAATTGCAAAAGAAATAAAATTTGTAATTGTATGTGAGTTAAACTTATCCCTTTTTTATTATTTTCAGAAAAGTATATAAAAGAATAGAAGAAACACGGAACTTTCCTTTTTGTTTTCTTTTTTAAAATTTTGCATAATATACTTACAAATTTACAATAAAAAAGTTTCCCCAATATATTACTTTATTTATCGAGTTATAGTGTAAAATATTGTTGAGTCTAATATGAAAAGATGTAAGTGATTAACATGTAAATCTAGCAAACCAATTTGTTGAATCTTGGAACACACGTATGGTGCTAAAAATAGTTTTCGAGTTCCATAACTTTTTGGGGGGCGGCATTTGATTTGATTTTGTTAAAATGTCGAAAAAAATGCACAGCTAGAGCCTAAAACTGGTTCCGGATTTATTTGTTGCGGAAAACGTACACCAGGGTTCGTACGAGGGTGAAGCTAAAACATCACACTTCTTTCGACCGCAATCTTAATTAAATGCATTATGAATGTCGAATTGGCAATTAAACTACAGGCAGTTTTTTTTAATGGAACACCGTGTATATGTTTATATTTTTGAATAGCTCTTTTTATTGCCTGATTCCAAACATATAATATTTGGTATATAAGACCCCCAAAATTTAAACGGAAGCAGCAGCTATTCGATTTGGATGTAAAACATTCCAAGCTTCTGAACAAAGAAGTTAAATCCTATTCGCTTTTGTTTATATTATGTTCATAAAACCATTTATATAATCTTCTGTTCCAAAATCAACATTGAAAACAAAACTATTTTTAATCAAAAATATAATTTAGAAAAATAAATCCCTACAATTCAATTTAAATGCAGTTTTAATCCTGGTAGTACTCTAAATTAATCTTAAATATCCACCAGTTTCATAACAATAGATAAAAAAGCTACGTAGTAATTATTAACTTTTTATCTAATACGGCTAATTCAAAAATCTACACAAAAGTGTCTGCAGCTGATAGGTACAACTTGGTCGCGACGTCATTTCGCAAGTTTATACCCTGGCTGGTGTTTTAAATTTATTCTCTAAAGAAGACCATTGATTTTTCGAGAGATCATTGCCCTGGTGTCTGTGAAATGTATCAGGTTATTTCGTCTTAAAACAATCCACCCCTGTCAAAAACAAAAGCCAAAAAGGGCAAAAAAAGAGAAAAGAAACTAAAAAGGAACGTTAACAAATGCTTTCGGAACAGAAATGAGGCAATTTATGTTTCTTGTGTTTTCTTTTTACATTTTAGATGGCAAATTATTTTTAATATGACGTTTTTGTAAACGAAAAACGTTTCATAATCGCAATTTTTAAAGGGTTTTAATTTTTCATTTTGTTTATTACATGTTACATCAAGCAATTACAGCTCTTTGTGTCATGGTATGTTTGAATTATACCTTGTTTAAGATGCTCTGACTTTTACAGACTTGGTCTGTCTTCCTGTGTTGTTTTTAAACACTTTAAAGCTTACGATAGTTTTAGCGAAGAATTAAGGGGGGAATTTAACGGTTCTACATCTAAATCCTTAAAAGTGTTTATTTTTCTAACATTTCTTGTTTGAAACACACTGCACTATCACAGAAAGAATATTCCTATTACAGCCAGCTTTTACTAGCACTAGCACTTATACTAAGAATCGCATTCTTCAAATTTCTGCAAGATTTTCTTGAATCAAATTTAAACATTTTTTAAGCAAAGAAATACCATTATTTCATTGCAAGTGTAAACGGAAAAAAGAAACGCTAAGAAAATATTTCTTTTTGATTTAAAACAGTTATTGTATTTTTATGGTTAACAACCCCTTCGCCATCCATTTTGTTATCCTACGAAAGTTTTTCTAAATATTCCAAAGGTGTTGTTTTAATTGTATTTAATGTAATAGTAATATAAACATTCTATTATTTACAATTTATTATAAAGCCACATGTGTTTTAATTTTATTTCTCCTAGATTAAGCTTGAAAACATGTTGACCTGTTCAATAGAATCAATTTTCTAAGATTCCTTGAACTGGATATAATAATCTCCCGCAAAGTATTTTTTATAAAAATAAGAGGGTTTCCAATAACGATTGTGTTTTAATCATAAAAATAATGCGTACTTGTCCATTGGTTCTATAAACAATGGCCATACACTTGTACTTACGGTTTCTACATTTAAAATTGTGTCAATTAACATTAATATTGATGCATCACGATATAATTAAATATGTATATATAACGAGTCTGTAAAGAATTAACGCTTGTGACGTTGAGTAATTAGCAATGGAATTCTAAATACCCCCTTATGTGTCTTTTGTACAAAACGTCAGTGTGAAAACAATCTTAAAAGAAAGTGATATTGTTTTATAAAAAATTGATCATTAAACAACATTAATTAAGTATTAAGAGTTTAAATTGAAACGATTAGCAAAACTATATGCATTATACAACAAAACATTTCAACTGAGTATTAAAATGTATAATTATTGAAGCAAATTTATTTATTCAATCAAATTTGACAATATTAGCGTTTTGATTTGTACAATTGTTTACTCTTGCAACATGAAACATTTTAAGCCAACTATCTTATGTATTCCATTCACAAAAAACAATAACCTAAGGTTAGATTTTTCTCAGAAATTCCAAAGACGTATTTCGAAATGAAACTAAGGAAAGGGGTCTCATTTTAATTAGAGCTCTCAAGCAATGTTTGCTGTTTACTTTTGTCGAATCAATTTGTAAGCAATGCCTGTTATTTTCTTTCATTGTTTGTTAATCTAATTAAAGTACCTCTTCTGTTTTATTGAACTCATCTGAATCTGAGGAAATTTTGTGTTAAAAAAGCAAGGAGATCAATAAAATCCAGACGATATCTAGAAAAAAAAAGGAAATTTTATCTTTTAAGATTTGTGATCACTCGAAGTGAAGTTGTTGTTGAGAGACGCCGGTATCATAAATATATAATTCATTGTTTTAGGATTACCATCTCTTACATTATAGCGTTTTGAAGCATATGAAAGCTATTGAAATCCATTCTTGGAAAATTCACAAAATAAAGATTAAAACTACAAAACAGATTACATTACACAATATATCGTAAAAATATTCCCAGGAAGTTTACATTGAGTAATATAAAGTATATATTTGAAATATATATTATTTCAAGCATGCAAATATTGAACAATATTTTTTGTTAGGATAAATACATTGGAACGTCTAAGAATATAATTTTACAAGTTGATAAGGTTTTTTGTTTAATAGTTCATCAATTTGTAACTGCTTTAATTATTACTAATCTGCATGTATGTGCTAACTATTACTAAATCTACCTACATATACCGTAAAAGAAGATCCAAGTTATCGGTGGTTGTCTAATTTGCCAACACCGGCGAATTTTGCGAAAAGATCTTGGATTATGTACTTACAAAATTGGCTTTAACTCGAGAACTTAAATCAAACGATCATTTGTTCTGTAATTGAGCTTCAGCAGAATATGATGAATTTCATAAGATCTTTACCGACGAAAATCACTTTCTGGTTTCGTGAATAAGCAAAATTGTCGCATTTGGTCTGAAAATCACCCAAAAGCATCAAAAACCATTATATTCTCTTAAGCTTACTGATTGGGGCGGAGGAAATTCATGCTTGAGGGAGTCATTGGTCGTTACTTTTTTGTTAACGTTGCTGTGAATGGAAATGGTTGTCGGCTTAATATTTGTAACATCTCGATTTTTGTAACGTAAATAAATCGTCGTAAATATTAACAGCACTATTGTTAGTTATCGGTTATCCGTAACAGTCTTGTTAACTGCTTTACCCCATACTGAATCTGAATCCGTTTTTAGACAATTCTTTTCAGCACGCTGAGATTGCAACAAACATGAAGGAACAACTTATTGAAATATCAAGTCATGGAATATATAAAACTAGAATTTTTTTTTCGCAGAACGCAGATCAGTTTTGGACTAAAAGAATGCAAGAATACCCCCAGCTCGCAAACGAAGCTGCAAAGTGTTTGGTTCCATTGCAAACATCATATTTATGCGAGTTGCAGTTTCTTGTCTATGACCGTCATCAAAACAAAAGTGAGAAATCGTGTCGAACTTGAAATAAATCATTGTGTGTGTATCAAATACAGAGCCCAGATTATTTGAGATGCTAGTTTTTGAAAAAACAGGCACATACGTCGCATTAAGATTCTTTTACTTTGTAATTTTTTTATGTATAAAAGTGTTAATGTTTTCGTTTATGTTGAAGGTGCAAGAGTAGTCAAGTTTATGTTCCTGAATATACGATAAAACTTAGGTTAGTTAAGAGTATAAAGAATTATTTTTTTGTTTTCATTTCCGTTTCGAAAGATGGAAATAAAATGTCTTAGTAAGGCGTTTTCTTTTATTTTGGAAATCATCTCGCGACCCCCTCAGTTCTTTAACGCGACCCACACTTTGAGAACCGCTGGTATAGACAATATGATCGTCATCGTCAGTTACAACACTTTTCTGTTCCGTCAAGCACAAACTATTCCTAAAGAACTTAGGATAATGTTCGCGTCGTTTGCACTTACTACAAATATGATAAATAAGCAATAGCACTTACCCACGGCTTGTTCTTGGCCACAGAAGAATCACATTTGTTTGCCTTTTTTTCGATGAATTTCCTTCTCGTCGCGATTGTGTGTTGCCCTGAAGCCGATCCTTTGCGATCGAGAAGAGATTTACTTCTACTGCCGCACACTAACAACATCACTTTTCGCGATCTTCTTTGTAACTACACCTTCTTTCCATTGATCCGCCAATTTGCATTGCTTCATTTAGCTTCAAATCGGCACTCTGAAGCAATCTTTCTTGGATACGAGTGTCGTAACCCTAATACTAGTCGATCCCGAATCAACACGTCCCTTTTTTTAATTTGATTTACAGGTACACTGTTGTTTTTACGGATACTTTTTTTTCAAAAACAAAAAAGGTTCATAGCACTCTGTGTCGTTTCACTAACAGTTTTTTTACCGCGATCACGGCGCAATAACAAAAAACTATTTTTTCCCAACACATCCAATAAAACGTAACCTCTTTAGCGCGCTTTTTTGCTGCCACCACATGTAACATCTCGATTCTTGTAGCGTAAATAAACTGGTTTAATATTAATCACTAAAAAAGGTTTTATTTTATTATTATACACTTATTATTATAGTTATTAATAGCACTATTCTTAGTTATCGGTTATCAGTAACAGTCTTGTTAACTGCTTTACTACATATATCTCTACTGCTCATGCGTCCTACATTACCGACTGTTTCTTACTACAATACATACATATGTAACAATATTGACTCAATTTTTTTGGCTCAAATTAGATGCTCTGGACTTGGATGAGGTGTAGTTTCAGAAAAAACTACTTGCCATACTGCCCATGAAACAATTCACTTATCGCAATACAACTTCGGCGAATCAGTAATTTGCAAAAATAGACCCGTCAGTTATCCTCCTCGCTTGTGTGATTTCAAACCTTTAGACTTCTTCTTGTGGTGTTATGTTAGATCGTTAGTTAACGCTAACAAACCAGCAAAATTACTAATAAAGTAAAATACAATCTCATGTTTATTTTGCTAGCACATGTACGAGTTTCTCATCACATAACGTGGTTAGAGTTGCCATCTTTTGTATGTCTTCGACGAGGACAAGCCTAAGGGTTGCTACATTTAATATAAAAAATTGTTTGTTACATTTGTTTTATATTACCAATAACTTAGTCAGTCAAAATGAAACTCGTACACCATTCCTTTCGGTATTTATCTCCTCTAAAGAACAAACACCATATAAAATAGATATGTTTTCATTTAAATGAGTAGGTATAGAGGATCCATTGTAATACATTTTACACGTGTTACACAGAAAATATACAAAAACACTTGCCAGTATTATGAAAAAGAGAATATTAGAAAATCTATGATCTTAAAATGAAACTCCTACATTTAATTTATTTTAATATGAACAAATTAATATTAAATTCTAACTTGGTGTTATAGCAACATTTCCGTTTTCCTGGTGTAGCAGTGATATACCTTTGTTGAAATTATCTTTTTAAACATGAGGCGTCAACGTAGGCAAACCGGTATCGTCGAAAGAGAATTAATAATTCATCATTTTAAAAATGGGAAATCGTACCGTAAAATAGGCAAAATAGTCAATAGAAGTCACACGAAAAAAAACACAAATTGCACAGTAGAGTAGCTCGAAAAAAACCTTTAAGTTTTGGAAACAGGTCATTTTTACGGACGAAAGCAAATTTAATATTTTGGGTTCAGATGGACAACATCGGGTATTGAGAAGAGCCAACGAATCGTTAAAAGAAAAACATTTACGAGCTATCGTATGAGGATCCGTCATAGTTTGGGGGTCTATGTCTGCCCAAGGCCCAGGAAATTTGGGAATTATGGATCAAGATATGTATTTGAATATTTTGCGACAAAATTTAAAACAATACGCTGAAAAATTTGGAACGGAGAGATCATTTAAATTTTACCAGGACAATAACCCGAAATATAAGGCATATAAGATTAAACTCTGGTTACTATATAATTGTTCAAAGGTTATCGAAACACCTCCACAGAGTCCAGATCTGAATATTATTGAAAATTTATGAAGTCAGTTAAAGGTTTCAATAAGACATTATGAAATTTCAAATAAAAATTAACTGAAAGCTGTATTGAGAGGAGAATGGTCAAAAATATACCTAGAATATTGTGAAAATTTGGATAAGTCGATGCCTGACCGCTTAAATGACGTCAATATTAAATTAATTTAAAAGGTGTGTGAGTTTTTCGACCTTCAAAATATCTATTTTTATTTTATTGCAAACTATGTTGAAATTCAGAAATATTTTACCGCATTTTTATTTCGTTTTTAACAGAAAATAAATGTTGAGAACTTCTTTTTATATTTTTTGTGTTTCTGTTATAAGATCAATAAAATATTCATTGTGTACGAGTTTCATTTTGACTGTATATAAATGGTGCATTTATCAATACAAGATTGAACTTGTCCGGCGAGGATTTTTTGTTATCAAAAAGGTATCTAAACGAGGACAATCCTTGCAAGACGAAGATGGGTGGTAACCCTAATATATATATATAAGATTATAAAGACATATAATAAGGAAGTTATCGTAAATTCATTCAGTTTTAAAATGTTTATTCAAAACACTTATACGTCACGCTCCATTGAATAACATTCCCGAAAAAAAAACAAGGCGTTTTTTTATGTCTGCTACTAGAAAAGTTCCTAACTCCCACATTGGTGAATCAGAAAGCATAAAACATGAAAAGCATGCACGTGAAAGATCCACACACCGTACATAAAAAATACCACATATATTTCGCAGAATATACGGTACATTTTCCTTGGATAATCAAAACACGCGTCGATTCTCAGAACTTACGTTTCAAAGATCAGCTTTCGCTTATAATAGGACTTTTAGCAGTAGCTAGGTCATAGATAAATAAATAATAATTTTATTTAATATGTACAGTATGCATGAATGGATGATACATTGAAATATTATAAAGGAGACGGTTGTATCTTGTATCTGTTTGCACTGACGTCTCCCAGTGAATCTCAACAAAATTAAATCAGAATATAAGTGATATGGAAAGTGTGCCATGCATAAGAAATTGATATTATTTGTTGAAGGGCGTTTTGCAGTTTACTATGTAAATAAATAAAATACATGGTCAGAAAATACAATACTTTAATTTATTTTCCTTATATAAAAGATGATGTACACCGTTAAACGTAAATATTCCTTTGTTTACTAGGAATTGAATCGTAACAATTTAAAGAGGTTAACATTAGAGATGCTCACTAGCGCCGACGGGCAGTGGCGGAGGTTCGATATAACTCTCAGTATAACTGCGAGTCTCAACCAGATCTGTTGTGTATGCATGTACGCTGCCGTAAATACTATTTCGTAGTTCTACGTTTGTTTTAAAAATGTTGCCTACGTCGCGAAAACGACCAATGTTGGACAAAGTTACAGAATTTATAGCAGAAATGCTTGACCTAAATTATGATGGCGTTAAAATTCAATGTGTAATTTGTAATATCCCTTTAATGTGTTGGTCCGAAAGGGATTGTCTACGTCACGTAAATAGTAAACAAAAAAAAATTGCACACGACACTATGACAAATTTAAATTTAATTTATGTTACCTTTATTGCATGTAATCTACCGTTTAATTTACTAGACAGGGAAGCATGTCTTCTTTTGGAATAAATATTCGGACTGCAAATTACCAAGTCGGGCATCGTTACAAAGAATTGTATCATCTGCTCGTGAACATGTTGAAAAAAAATTAAATCGGAGTTGAAAGATAAAAAACTGTGGTTATGTGTGGACGAAACAACAGGTCGTAAGAAACATTCTGTGGTTAATCTAATGGTACGTACAATGGAACCACATCAATCGTCACCTTCAATTCTGTTAGCTTCCAGACGAGTACAACAATGTACTGCCGAAGTAATTTCAAAGTTAGTGTTAAATACATTGGTAAAGTATGAACTTTCAACAAACCAACTGTTGATGTTTATGAGTGATGGTGCCGCAAACATGCTTTCTGTAGGCCGGTCTCTTAAAAAACATTGTGCTGACTTGTAACATATTACGTGTAAAATTCATGCTTTCAGCCATGTGGCAGATAGTATCAGAAAATGTTATCCTGAAGTAGACGCTTTAATAACGGATACAAAAGCAGTGTTTGTCAAATCCCCAAGACGTATTCGCAAATTTCACAGACTGTGCCCCCGTATGCCTGAGCCACCAGAACCTATTCTTACACGTTGGGGAACATGGTTACAGGCCGCGTTTTATTATCATAAATATTTTGAGAATATTAAGAACGTGGTTTTACAATTCGATCCAAAGGAAGCTGCGGCTATCAAGGAAAGCCGGTCGAAATTTCAAGCTAGGCAGGTTAAAACGGATTTAAAAATTATTCAGAACAATTACTTCGGACTAGTGGAGGCAATAGAAAAATTACAAAATCCTTCGGTGTCGTTAGTGGAATCTCTACAAATAGTGCAACATGTTCACTCACAGCTATGCGCGGTAGAAGGCACAAAAAATGTTCTGATTTTGGCACATTAAGACAAATTTGTGAAGGTGCGTCAACAGAACCGTTAAGTTGTTCCAAAGTTTATTTTAATTACGTAAATATAACGTCACTAGATGTAGAATATTCGTTTTCTGCATATAAACACACTTTTTCCTCACGCCGCACTCGGTTTGCCAAAACAACTGTGGAAACATATCTAATGTTGCAGATATTTAACAGACATCATTCACGGAAGACTCTTAAGACGGTAAGTGTTTGAGTACGTATTATATTTTATTTCTGACCATTTATTTCGTGTAAACTTTTATGTGCCCGCCACTGGCTGTTGGCGCAAATTGAGCAACTTTAGTATCGCAAACAAAACACATCTACATATGTGTATCAATCCTTTTTAGAAAAATCTCTGGATACTAGAGGCCGCAACTAGTATTTCGAAACAAAAAAGAATTTCTTGTTTTATTTCAGTCAGTCATCTAGGGAATTGATTTGCAAGTACGAATAATAGCAAATCAGATGTTGATAATACAGGATATTTCCTATTAGTTCAATCTCACCGATTGTAATTTTGTGAGGGGGAAATTGCAGATTTCAATGCAGAGTTTTCAGTTCTTTTCGTGGTTTAAGGGTGGTAACAGTTTTTGAAATCGTTCTTAATAACTTTACACACAAGGGATCTAGAAACTATTAGTGGAGTTATTGAAATATCGGAATTAGTAATGGAATAAATCTACTTTAAGGACAATAGCTTGTTTGCTATTTTTTACTCTCGAAATGTAATGAAAACAGATTTTGATTCTGTTCAAATATTTCACCATAACATGTGCTTCTGGAAAGCCTAATTCAAATAGATTGATTCACATTACAAGAAGTTATAACAACAAAGTGTTAGTGTCGTTTTTATTGTAAGCTATTCGCGAGTGTTCTCGGACATCTGTGACTAAGATCTTAGTGTGCGTTCAGATTATTGGAGGAATCAGCCCAGGAACAATTACACACTCTGGAAAGGTTAGGAATTATCTTATACCCTTTGCTTCTTTTAAACATTTGCTATTTATATACTTGTTTAATTAATTAATTCTTCTTTCTAGACCAATGGATATACGATAAATCTATTCAGGGTGCAGAGTCAGCGAAAGGTCAGATATTTTTGATGTATGCTTTTAAAATGAGTAAAAATTAATAGCTTTGTACGAAAATTTAAAAGTGATTTGTGTAAGTGAATTTTTAGTGTCTCATTTTTCTATTTGGAAAGGTAAGTATGGTGTCCTATATTATCTTCTAGTGTGACAAATTTTCATGGATCTAATTTAGACTCCTATTAAATAATATTGAAATAATCAGATAAGTAGATTTATCCGTAAATATATTAGATGAAATCATCATATTTGTCTTAATCCGAATGCTTATTTTATTCCTAATCATCCTTAGTAATTTCAAGTCCTTAAAATAAACTTCTAAGCCTTCAATCTTTAACGATTAATTTTAATAATTGAAAATAGATTTATGTATCGAACTCCTCAATATCTAGTTCTGCACAAAAAGAAAAACTTAAAAAAAAACCGAATTTGAACAATACTTGTTCTCTTTTATCAAAAACAGATAATCTAAGTATAAATAATTATCCAATTTTTTACAATTTGTATCTCATTGTATTTAGAATCAGTCGGACATACTTTTTTGCTGCACTTAACACCTATTAAGGAAAAAAAAACACGTATTTCTATATAATACGCCTTTTCTTCAACACGTGAGGCAAATCATTTTACTTACTACTAAAAGGATGACAATATCATGTTACAATGATTCATTTGAAGAATTTTAAGTATGTAAAAAATACGATAAAGTAGATAAGGATCTACATATACACAAATATTAATTAAAAGAAAGTGATTACATTAAAGTAAACGAGGTAAATGGAAATATGATCTCTTCTTTGCATTAGATACATTAACTATTAATAAAGGTGTATTTTAAGATTTTCTAATCAAAATGATAATATCCATATTAGCGCATGATATTTATGAATCTATAATCGTCTCCAAGGTTGAAAATATAAAAAAAAGGTGGTGTCAATTTGAATTTAATTGCTTCAGCATGTATTTTATAAAGGCTAAATGGGTCAACCAGATTTTTTATTGCATTTTTAGCTTCTTATACTACAACTTTCCTTTTTCGAATTAATGGACTTGTTTCTGATATGAATAATGTACATAAACCTTAAAGGGATTTTGGTATTGCTCAATGTACCGAAATATACGTGTTATGCGAGAAACATTTAGATAATTAACATGAGACAAAAATAAATTTACTACCTTATATCCTTGTATGTTAACCTTTCATATTAATGTTGTAAATATGAGAGGAAAAGCAAGTATATAACACACCCAAGTACTGATTTTTTTTTACGTAATATCTGTCCAACTCAGTGGTCCAGAATATGTGTTAGTTTCATAGATGATTTCAGAAAGAAAAACGAAAGTAAACCATTGTACACCCAGAAAAACGTTTACTTGTATCAAAGCTGTCCGCCTTAATTCAAGACAATTACTGTTTTAATTATCCTCAATACAATAACTGTTTTAAATCCAAAAAAGCGTTTCTTTCTCCGCTTAAAGGTGGATTTACATTATACGAAACGACACCAATACGATAACGATCCGATACGACACGATATTTTAGTACACATTTACACTATCAGGCATAGGCAGACACACAACGCAGATTACAGTTTTATGAGAGTAAATGATGGATTTACAAACGTTGTCAAATTGTGAACTGGCAGTTATTGCTTTATTACTTTATGAAGAGGAAGCAAATTTTTAAAAAAGAAGACGCGTATGGGTGCATGGCATGTTAAAGAAAAGAAAAGCAGAAGGCGAATATCATACGTACACTGTGGAAAGAATTACAAGATGATGATTGAAAGTTCTATCAATATTTTATGAAGTCCATGCTCCAATTCAATTATTTATTAACCCTTTGTGGCCCAAATCATTATTTTTTTCTTGAATAGTTTTTTCATCGTAAAATATTGAATAAATAAGTGCACTAAGATTAAAAATTAAGAAAAGAATAAATTTTCTTTATTTTTTATTGAAAAAACATGTAATTCCAGTAAGGGACCACTGGGAAATAAAACATCATGTGACATATTGAGGTAAAAAAAAATTTTTTTGTACAAAAAATTTATACAAAATAATAACTAGTTATTTTTTATGAAATTCAACAAAACAGTTTTGTCTTTCTTGCAGACAAAGACTTATATTACAGGAAGAACAGTGCCACCTAGTTCTATGAAGCTCCTTTCGCGTACTGCAGTGTGCACATCTAACCTTGTTTCCGTGAACTGGCATATGTGCTGCCTTAACTTTACGTCTCTCCAAAGGAACGTAGACTTTGAATTTATTTTTAATTTTCTCCATGCTCCTTCTGCCTTTATGAGGTATTTCAGGATCTGCACCAATCAACCTATTTGCAACTGCAAGTCTAAAATGTTTCAAGGACAAGGTTTTACTGCCAATTAGCGTTCTTTCTTGAAAAATAATAAAAGCATTTACAACCGTTAAATCAACGAAATGCCAAAAAATCCGATGCCACCACTTTTTGGACTTTCTATCGATCTCGTAGCATGATTTGTACATGTAGCTTTTGTTTACATATCCCATGTGTTATATAGTCGTCTTTCTGTTTTCGAGAAATTAGTTGTGTCCTGAGGGTTATGGAAATTACTAAGGAAATATATCGGCTTATTATCCATCCATTTTAGGGCTAGTGACTAAATTATTCAGTATCGAAATGTATAAAAAGACTCTTCTTCCTCCTGTCCCTTCCATCCACAAAAATCTTACTCATCAACCAATAATACCTTCAGAAAGGAACAGGTAACTACATTGCTATTAACTACGCTTAATAAAAAGTACTCTTAATAAAGAGTACTACTTCTCTTCATTAATAAAAAGTAATGCGCGTAGATTTTTTTTCAATTTTTTGCAACTGTGGAATAGATCATTAGTATGTAATTTCATGGACAAATGAAAGAAATTGAAATTAAATAAAATTTCACATGTATATGATGAAAATGTTTCATCTAACTGTCACATATATGACGTCAAATTTGACAAGAGAACGTGATGATATTGTAATCAATAATCTCAGACAACCCATGTATCTTACACAGCATAAATCTAGATAGTAATGACCCCCCCAAAGAAAACAATCCTTCATACATTAACGATTCGTATTTGCATTTCGATTTTTATCCTTACCTTTATGATTATTACATGTGGTTGTAAATTTAGCTGTAATACCTATTTAAGCACCTTGCAATATTGGTTTTAAATATATTGATAAAAAAAATTGTACACATATATCACATCTTTAAATGTTTATAGCCGTCATATAATTTTTAATTATCTGTAGTATTTATAAATGCAATTATAAATTGTCTATTTTGACTTCAATCTAGCTATAGATATATCGAAGTAATGGATTTTTTTTAACAATATGTGCTTTTTTCATTCAAGGAAACCGTTTCATAGCGAACTAATATATTTAACCTTTTTACCTACAATTAGTATATTTAGCATATAGATGTTCAATTCACAATAAACCTCAATATGCGTTAAAACACATACAGCGTGTTCAGATTGTATGAAATTATGTTTCTACAGCCGCAAAAGGTGTGTGACTTTTACATAAATGTATTTACTCCAACTAAAAAAATATATATATATTTTTTTTGCTTTTTTAATTTTGTAAGAACTAGAAGAGTTTTCAATTTTTATATAAAATATCTTTTCATATAACGTACTAGAGGGGTTGTAAAAACATTATTCCATGCAATTTGAACACGATGTACGAGGCGTGTTTTTAAAGTACGTACCGTTTTGAAATTCTGCTACCGTGAGCGTTGCGGCGGCCTTAAAGGCGAAAGATTTATTCGCACATGTAGCCAGTGCGTTGACTTTTCTTTAGCGATACAGTGAGGGGGGTGATGATTTTTTAAGCCAGCAATCCATGGAATGGCGGTACTCAACATCACCCAAGAAAATGAAGTTCAAGCAAACAATTTTAGCCCGGAAAATCATGTGTACTGTGTTTTAGGACAGAAAGGGGGTGTTGCTTGTTTTTTTTTTGCCTCGCAGTGACGCAATAAATGCTACGACGTATTGTGAGACCTTAAAAAAACTGCGCCGTGCAATCCAAAACAAACGGCGAGGCATGTTGAGTAAGGGGATCGTTTTGCTTCAAAATCTCTTCGCATCTTTTCACTAGGAACAACTTGATCACCTTCCATACAGTCCCGATCTTGCGCCCAGTGTCTACCACTTGTCCCTGCATTTGAAGAAGCATCTGGGTGGTCAGCGCTACGACGACGATGATGATGTCAAAACGACGGTTGTGCAGTGGTTGTTAAATCAGGCGGCAGACTTCCATGACGATGGGATTGTAAAGCTAATTGTACGATACGATAAATACTTCAATATTGGTGGAAATTATGTAGAAAAGTAGAATAAGGTACCGGTTTTCATGTAAAAATAAAATTGTTAAGAAAAGTTTAATTGTTTTTGTTTTATTTAAAATCGTTTTTAAATAAAACAAAAACAACTAAACTTTGCTTAACAATTTTATTGCACCGTTGCTTCCTTTTAAAACACGCCTTGTGTATGTACATCGTCACTAGCTGCATTAGATTCTTTTATTTAAATAGCAGATTAATCCTAACAATGTACTAATAGTAGAATGAGCAGAACTACAAACATTGTTAATGGTAATAAATTATTTTTCACCATGTTGTTACTGTTGTAAACATCAACCTGGCCATGATGTTTGCTTGGAATTGGTATGGAATGCGTCAATTGGCAAATACTTATAATTTTTGTAAGCTGACGTAACAAAAATTAGGAAATTCGGCATTTTTGGGCACGCACCAAATCAATATTCTTGAAATAATCTAAAAATTTTCAGATAACACTTGCAATATTTAAGAATTTAAGAAAATCGTATCGATAATTACTTCTATAAACTGTAATAAATATTTGATAAAATAAAGATTGTAATAAAGCTTTGTGTTGTTTTTACGACACATAATAATAACAAGTGCACATAGGAACTTCAATAATTACTCGTTACGCGAGCTTCGTTGAGCTAGTATATTATTATATTATCTAAAAATATCCAGTCTGTGGGGCTCCTAATTACCCAAAATTTGTGCATATATTCTACTATTTTTCAACCTTGTACACGGTCACAGATGTCAATATTAATTTTGTGTCTTACCCAGACAGGATGATGGGTTTATAATTTCCCAATTAGTTGATTGGTTTGCTCATTTTTCTTATTTTTTTGCTAGACACTGGAATGCGATTCAATACTATACCCAGTAATTGGTGGAAACCTAACACAAATGCCTTTATATAACTCAAATGTTATAGTTATCAACAAGTTAACAGAATGCTTTTTAAGAGACCGGCCTCTAGAAACCATGTTTGCGGCACCATCACTCATAAGCATTAACAGTTGATTTGTTGAAAGTTCAAACTTTTCCAATATATTTAACACTAACTTTACAATTACTTCGACAGTACATTGTTGTACTCGCCTGGAAGCTAATAGAATTGAAGGTGACGATTGATGCGGTTCCATTTTACGTGCCATTATATTAACGACCGAATGTTTTTTATGATCTGTCGTTTCGTCCACACATAACATCTTTTTTTCTTTCAACTCCGATTTAATTCTTTTTTCAACATATTCACGAGCAAATGGCACTATCCTTCGTAACGATGTCCGACTTGGTAATTTGTACTCCGAATAATTATTCCAAAACAAGACAAACGCTTCATTGTCTAGTAAATTAAACGGTATATTACATACAATAAAAGTAACACATAAATTAAATATAAATTTGTCATAGTCTCGTGTGCAAGTTTTTTTTGAAGCATGCCGTTCACTATTTACGTGCCGTAGACAGTCCCTTTTGGACCAACTCATCAACGGGACATTACATACTACACATTCAATTTTAGCGCCATCATACGTTAAGTCAGGAATTTCGGCTAAAAATTCTCTAACTTGGTCCGCCTTGGGTCGTTTGCGCGACCTACGCAACATTTCTAAACAACACGTACCGCGCTAATGGTAGGTCGAAGCTACACTGAGGCTTGTATGTAACCGTATAGATACGACGCAGCTGCCTGTTGGTGCGCGTGGCCAACTCTAGTTATAAGATATGTACAATAATTACATGTACTGAACCTCATTAGGGAAAGTTAAATGCCTACGCCCTTTAGTAGAGACACGTGCACCTACGATTGTGTGGAGCTGCTATTAAAGATAATTCTACACCGTCCGGAAATTTTTGTTAGATATTAGAAACGGCTCTGCATTTTATATAACATATTTTTATTATATTATAGTTTAGTACCCCGATTTTGTGCATTTTGGAATGTTTCTAAGATTTTTTATGTACACGTAGAGAAATGGTTTCTCGCATCAAGAAAATAGTTTTTCTTGTAAAAATCAATCTCACCATACTTGTTTAACTTTTCGTGAATTTTCCATTCTCTAAAAGTGGTCCCACCAACTTAATTACCTTCTCTCTATAAAATCCAGGACGGATTCTACTTTAAGTTAATCTCTTATTTCCTGGTTCCTAATCCTATCTCTTCTCGTAACACCTTTCACTCTCCGTAGGTATTTCATTTTCAGCTGCTCGAATCTTGCTCTTCTGTCGATCATTCAGCACCCATGTCTCAGCCGAAAGTCAGTATTGGTCTGTAGATAGACATGTGTACCTTCATTTTGGTCTTCTTTGAAATTTCTTTGAGATTTATAAAATGTTATTGTATTTTCTATTCTCTTACTGATTTCAACATTCTGATTTCCGTTCTTTTCTATCACCACTCCCAGATACTGAAACTCGTGTACTTGTTAAATTTTTGTATTCTCTATATGTATATCGATGTTCTCTATATCTTCCGTTACTGCCATTACCCTAGTACCAGTAATTCCTAGGGATTATTTTTACTACTTTACTCTCTTTACTTTACTTCCATTACTTCCTTTTCTACAAAACCATTTTTCTTTCATTTATATGATTAGAAAAGTTATGTACACATATCACTTGAGAGGCGTAGTGCACAAAGTCAGCTCAGGTCTTGATAATAGAATAACTTCATGCTTGTGACAGGAAAGCAATTTACATTACTACTTATTTCAATCTACAATCTTTGTCGAATAACTTTACATCATTCAACCATTAAGTACTGACATAAATTACATGAATTTAGCATTGTTTGAGTACTTCATAATATAGGAGTCAGGCAATGTCTATCGACATATCTCTACCTCCGCTTTTCGGCAAGCGTCGGCAAAATCGCTGAAAATCGTAACTCTGTCCAATATATGAACATAAACATTTCCAATGTTAAAACTGCAAGAAAAACGAAATATTCTCACTCCGGATGATACTATGAGACTAAATCAATAACATATTATGCTTTTGTATTATTCATAGAACTCACATCATATGCAATATACCACAATTACTATTAAAACTTTATTTGTCTCACAAATTCAATTTTTCTTGCATATTAGAACTTTAAATAATAGTAACCTTATAAACTTGTTACCTTGTTATTGCAGCTGGTTAAAACAATAAAATATAAATAATCGTAATACTGTGTTTCATAATTGAAAGGTAACCATGACTGGAAGAAAAATGAAAAACATTTTATTAGATTAAAAACAGCCAAATCATGTATACATTATATATTTTTAAATGTATATAAATGCGACTATATTCAAGTAAATAATTACGACATACTATTTTTATTTATCTATTTTGTCTAGAATGAGTAATAGCTAAATCAATTGAAAATGCTATTATTTACATGGTTATTTATGCAAAATAATATGCGTAACGTGTTTGTTTTTTTTTTTCTTGGTGAAAAATATATTTCGGTAAACAAAATACCAATTTAATTATTTTCGTGTCCCAAAAAATGCTACTAAAAATTTTGGAATTGTTAACAGTTGTTGAAAGTCATTTTGTGAATAAACCCAAAGAACATTATATACATTCAATATTCAGAAACACTTTAAAAAGCCACCCATTCAAGATGCTCACATATAATTAAATATTTACAATAGACGCAGAGAAACGTTTATTTGTCCGATTTTATTCAAGACAATTGCTGTTTCAATTATTCGTAATACAATAACTGTTTTAAATCAAAAAAAATATATTTTCTTAGTGTTTCTTTCTCCGCTAAAGAGAAGTAGACACTTGTAATGAAATAATTGTATTTCTTTGCTTAAGGCATTTGTTAACTTGATTTAAGAAAATCTTGCAGAAAATTTGAATAGCCATTATAACACAAAACAATATTTCCTTCAGGATAGTAAATAGTTTTCTTAATTCCAGCATGCGTTTAGGTATTGTTCATAAATCAGCAGTTTCATTTTCTTAAAATAAAACATTTTTTAGTTAGAATTCTTGAAATGCATATTATTTATATGCACATTAGTAATTGCGCTTACTTTATTTAAAACAGTATGACATATACGTACATAATGAAGCAAATAATTCACATTACTTGTGTTTTTAAAAAGGCAAGGTAGAGGTTCTTGTAGAAACTATTTCATATCTCTAAAAATTCTGACGATGATTTGAATTATATATTCTAGAAGAAATAAAATTTTAAGAAAATTATTTTCTTGTATTATACATTTTTATTGCCTTGAAATAAAAATATTTCCTTGAATAGAGACTAATTTTTGCAAAAAAATCTATTTTCTTGATGGGTTAAAAATCATATAAGAACTTTTAAATAATTATTAATGAGAGAGATAAGTCAACAGAAAAAATGCTTTACCATTTTAATACCTTTCGTTGTATTTATACCTTATAGGCGCGGTAAAACAATATTGATTAAATTGAAAACATTGTTCATTATATGGAACATAATAATACAACCCGACATGTGTGACAAAGTAATTATCTATAATATTATAATTTGACATATCATACCATCTAGCTTGAATAATATGACATAGATTTATTTGGATACATATTTAATATTTAGAATAAAATTTATGAATCTTTTTCTATCAACCATTTTTTACAAAATACTTTCAGTGACGCTGAATTTAGCTATTAAATATTGTTGTAAAATGGGTCTATTAGAGCTTAGAGTACCTTTGGCTGATTACATTTTATTCAAAACTTCTAGGATATTCTGTAAATTACATCTTAGGCTTACAAAATGTAAACAATTTAACTTGGTGACAAAATATTGTGTAATCATAATATTTATATAGAAATCATCCTATGTACTTGCAATTAGTTATAAATTTCATTAGAATGCGTATTTAAAATAACCATTTCACAACATAACATGTGAAACAGAAAAATATTTTCAAAATCGATGATGATACCAAGAATTTAATCTAATTTAAAAGATTCCTATCGAATTTGGAACCTTATACTGTAAATTTTGTAAATAACAAATGTCGATGTTAATAGGAAGTTCATTCATGATCTTAGGAACAAAATTGTTATAGCAAACATGGTAAATTTACATTCCAGTGACTTTATAAAGCGATAGGTTATAGGAAATTGGTCTTTCATTTTTACAATCAGCTGCAAGTGAATCATATTTTAAATTGTGCTAAGTATTAACTGAATTTGTCTAGACTTTTTAACTAATTAGCATACAAATTTTTGTTGGAATCTCTAGAATAGAAGAATTGTGAATATCTTTGAAGTTTGTTTAGAATCTCACTGTTGACCGCTTTAGCAAATGCGTCCATCTTCTCTTTAGAGGAGATTTATGATGCCATCATAAGCCTTTATCTCACGTTTTAATGCATTAAGAGCAATTTGACATAATCGCCATCAATTTGGGTGAAACTATAAATAATATGGGAGGCAAGGCCAACACATTCAAAAACCATATTCATGCGAATCTAAGGAAATAAAAGAATATAGGAGAGTAATATCAAAATAGGAGATCATAAATTTGGAGAAGTTATCGCTTCAATTACTCGGGAATGAAAATAAACAGTGAAATCGGTAGAAGCCAGGTGTTAGAACAATGGATACCACAGAGATAATATTGACGATGTTATACAAATAATAGAATTTTATAACAAAAGTAGGAGTACCAAGATAAAAATTTATAGAAAGAAGTCACATCAAGAAGAAAAAAGCTTGGAATATTTAAAAGAAAAGTGATAAGGATTATCTTGGGACCGGAAAAGAAGAGGCCGTACCTAGACGGCGAATAAACAATAAATTGGTGGAATCAATTAAAGAGAAGGTAGGAGGTTCTGGTAATAACGAACATATTCGGATACATTACGCTTAGAAATTGGCGAACCCTATGGTTAGGTGAAGACATTGAAAAAATGTTCATAACAAATAATGAATCTATTATTAGCATTAGTTTTCTGCTTTAAGGTTATTTTCATTGTTAATATCCATAAGAATATCCAAAATAAATCAGCTGAAATACAACTTTGTCGAAGTTAAATTGATGAAGGGTACAAGTTGTGTAATAAAGTTGCTAAGAGAGAATATTATCATTCTGTCAAGGGAAGATTGAATACTTTGTTCTGAGTTTAATTTTATATAAACCCCAGTTGTTCTGGATGAAGGAAATATCCCCAAAGTCCCTTTTTTGCGTTTTGCATAAGATCATAATAACATGTTTAAAATACTCTATAAAGATTACATCGATGCAAATTCAAACAACTACTGATTAGAGTTTAAATTATTATAAATAACATTGTAAAGTTGTTGTAACCATGCCTTCAGTGCCATCTACAAGTTGTTTCACGAACAAGCTTTATACTTGCAACGTTATAATTCGAGTAACCTAGCAAAATTACCTGAGTATACAGTGTTCTGCGGTAAACTGGTGACTTGTTATACAACGTGTCGGCCAATAGATACTGCTCAAAATCCATTATATTTTTTATATCCGAAAACTTTGAGTGGGGTAAGCTCTGACAGTTTACTTGTTATGTTCATGTGCCGTACTAGAGTCAGTTCGTTCTAAGAAACCAACCCTGTTAACCCCTCTCCTAAGAACTTTGTTTTGCTCTTATCATTATTTTATCATGTTATGTTTGAATTTATAGTTACTCATATTCCTTTATATAATTTGATGATCCTTTAATTTATGTAACGTTAGGCAAGACTGCAATAGAATTTTATTTTTTTTCGAAACTTTTTCTTAGTTTACCTCCAAATATGTAATCTTCAACTTCAACAAAAGTTTATTTTTTTCTTTTTTTGTTTACCTTTGATATCCATATTCCCAGATATGTGATCTACAGCCTAGGTAAGCATGAACAACTTTATTCATATTGGTGTCATACTGTTTCATATCTCGTCATGTGGACATTATGCTTATACAGTTGTTTTATACTGTGTATTTATGTTTTTAAATAAGTATGCGTGTAACTTTTAATATGCGCTTTATTCATCATTGTATATTATATATTTTTTATTATTATCATTGTTATATTTAAAATTTTAATATATTTATACATAAAATTGTAACATGATAAAATTTATTTCCATAAGTATATAAGTGGTTTCATTTTTTAAATCTTTTAAAGTTTTACATGGTATACAAATGTATATAAATAGAAGTTACAAGTAACTAATTGGAAAATTTCTATCGTGCACATGAGTTCTCAATTTGTTGCGATATATATTTTTTAATGTTCGTCAAAGTCGTTATTTAAAGTAGTTGTTATTGTAGTCAGGTTTTCGTTGTTTGCAAAGTAAATATTTATTTAAATATTGCAAACATGTTTACAGGTATATGCGTACTATTATTACTGTATCGCGGAAGTTTTATTTTTCACGAAAAACTTAAAAATTCAAATTATTTACGCCAATAAAGCATATGTGATTGAGATTTTTTTCACCTTACTCAACTTTCATTAACTATTCAGTTTCTGTTCCTACAAAAATTACTAAATTCAAGGCCAACTGTTGTAACAATAATGTACAGGAACTATTTTATATGTATTTCGCTATAGGTAAGTTTTTGTAAAGGTATCCGTCTTTAAAAACGCTGACGACTCTTAATTTTTGCAATGTATGATTTCAGTGACGGAATAATTGTAAATTAATGCATTTATGTATTTTATTATATATCCTATCTATGTGTTACATGTCTAACTATTTTTTCCGTACATATATGATGAAATTTAACTTTCTCAGTTGACCCAAAAATCTCAGGCTATGGGCATAATTCTTATAAAGTGCTCTTGCACTGATTTTTTTCTCTTCCTTTAATTTCTACATTCACATACAAGTAAAAGTATTTCAAATTTAGATTCATGTTCTCAAATTAGATGGGTTCAAATTTTAGAAAACGATTTTTTTTTGTACAAAGTAGTCAAATATCGAAAAAAACAATTTCTTTAACCAAAGATTCTTTAAGTACTTTAGGTTTTGTCCATCTTTATATTTTTCGAAAAATTACATTATCTTGATTTTGACCACATATATTTAAGCAAATAATAGCACATAAGATCGGATTTGGGCTAATTAAAAGCATAATTACGTATACAAAAAAATTATAAAGGGTGACTACGTAAAGGTTGGAATAAATTCCATAAAAATTCAGATCAACGTTTATTTTTTATCACCCTGTATATGGCGGTGATAAAAAATAAAAATTGACCTGAATTATATATATGGACTTTATTCCAACCTTTACGTTTACTGTTTACATTTTTTTTATATGTAATTATCTTTTAATTAGCCCAAATCCGATCTGAAGAGCTATTATTTGTTTAAATATAAATGGTCAAAATCAAGATAATGTAATTTTTCGAAAAATATAAAGACAGCCAAAATCTAAAATAAAAAAAAATGTTTTTGGGAAGTACTTAGAGAATCTTTGTTTAAAGAAATTATTTTTCTTTAATATCTGACCACTTTGTACAAAAAAAAAATCGTTTTCTAGCAGTAAAGTAAAATTTAACAATACAAAATTGTTGTTGCCTATTTCCTAGATGAATGCCAGGTGTTACGAGGAATTAACACCTTCAGGGCTGTTACTGCACAGTAACAGTCCTGAAGATGTCCCATAAGAGTGTGGACAAAACGTCGGCCAAAGCTACGACAACGACGCGGTTCCAACCCGGGAACCAAGAGTATAGTATTATTGACGACGCGGAAGCCTATATAACAGATATAATTCTTTTTTAGAACATAATTTGAAGTATATAAATTATTTTCGGAAAAAATATATAACGGGGGACCAGGTACCCCCTACTCCCTATTTTTTTTTATAAAAAATAAAGTCACTTTTACGTAGAACACGGTGCTGTATAACAAATTTAATCGGTCAAATATTAAAGATATTAAAACATAATAATAAAGCTTTATTAGTTACCCCGGTCGTACTAACAGTAAAGAGCGAGAAAACCGTTGAAGGTGTTATGCAGTCTTTGCACTCTACAGCTCATAATTACACAATTTTACCAGCCATTTAAAAAAAAAGATAGATCTGTTATAGCTTCCGAGATATTTAGAAAAATTTTAAAATCGTGCAATCGTGGAGGGCGCTGTACCCCGAAATCAGGCGATTCAGCCGGTAAAAAAATTATTGTTCTTATACCAAGGTACTATTTCAGCCTCCATCAAAATCGGAATTTTCGGTGTTAATCCTAAATATTATAAATATTTAGGATCTTCTGTAAATTTCAAAAATGTAATAACAAATTTTGGCCACGCCTTGAGCTAAAAAAGGATGGCAATAAGCGCCATTGGCCATATACTCTTCTGAAATCCTAGACATTCGGATGGATGCCAGGGCACTCGCACAAGACACTCTTCACACTCGGGGCTGGTAATAAGAAATTAAAATTAATCTGTTTTCTCCAAATAAATATCTTAAATTTTTATGGAATTTATTTCAACCTTTGCGTCCTCACTGAAACAAAGCTTTCCTGTTTGATGTTTGACTTCTTCCAGAGTCAGATAAAATGTAACCAAATTAATTTTCCTATTTGTTCTTCTCTTAAAAAAAAAAATTATTGTCTTTTTAAATTAATCCAATTCGAATTTTCTTACTAATTGAAGACTTGAGATTTGCACATTTTTAATATGTGGATTTCTAACGCAAAAAAAAGAGTAAAGGGTGGAAGGAGAAGGTGGTAAATCTTTTCTCCTTGTAGATAAAATTTCGTGAACTCAGGAGAATAAGGCTTTTAATTAAAAGGATAAAGTTTGGTACTTTTTTAATTTCCGATTCGTCCCTCTTACATGCTTACATTTCTTAAAATCATTCTTTTTTGTTCATTTTCCCAATAGCGAAGAAGTAATTAAAACTTTGAAAACCTATCCGGCATCTTGAGAAGTCATTTCGGAACTTGAAAGCCAGCTTATTGAAAGAGCCGATATAAGGTGAACAATAGTATTTTTTTTGCCAATCCAATCTCAGATTTCTACGCTTCATCGTTTATTGAGAAAAACCCCTTTTCTTCGCCGTCTAACTGACAAATATTTACTAAGGTGAAAGAAGTTATCATGTTTCAGCGACACTCTCACTCACCTCTGAATTCTATAGAATACCTATATAAATCTGAAATTGATATTAGACATTTCAAAAGGAGTGTATTGTGTAACCTAAACCTAATTGAAAATGAAATGAAAATACCCTATAGTTGAAGGTTATTTTTACATCTTCATTTTCCTTCTTCCAATACAAAAGAATTCCTTTCTTGGAGCCAATATCGTAAACAACTTTTTTTTCAATTTATTCGTTTCAAAGGATCATTTTTACGGTATCTATTGTGAACTCTTCATAAGGAAGCCTTATTTCCCTTTTCCAGAAATACTTGAGATAATTTAATTTTCTTTTTGACGTTTTCTGAAAAGAAGTTTTTGCAGAAATCATATTCTTGCAATTTTAACTTTTTTTTTGTCGGATAGCATTACATATAAATTAATTTTTTAAGTCTTCTTTATTGTACAATTTTCTTGCTGGTCTAATTTCTCCTACAGTTAGCTAGGAAAAGAATTAAATTGCCTCATCTAATGACATTTGTCAACTCTCAATTTAAAAAGCGAAAATTATTTTTATTTATTATAAATCCTACGTTTTACATACATTGCCGATCATAAGTATTTGGGCACCTCAAATTTCAGGGTAATTTATTAAATATTTAAATGGAAATATTAAAATATGTATTTGGTATTTAAATTTTAAATTCGTCTATGTGACCTCCTTTACTTTTAATGATTGCGTCGCATAATCGGGGCATTCTTGCAATTAATTTTAACAATATTTCCGGAGTTATTCGAGCCCATGCTGTCTGTAGTTTGTTCCACATGTCATCTACTGGAGTTGGGGCAGTTTTTCTTACTTCCCGATCGAGTTCTTCCCATAATAACTCAATCGGATTCAAGTCCGGGCTTTGGGGTGGCCATTTCATGATTAATAGTGTCCCTTCCTCTTCCAACTGTTCTAAATATTGCTTGCATAATTTTGAAGTGCGTTTTGGATCATTGTCTTATTGGAATACAAAATTCTGACCCAAAATTCTTAGACCAGAGGGCATTGCATCTTCCTCTAAGTGCGCTTGTATCGCTCTTTTCTCATTATGCCTTGAATTTTTACAAGATCACCTGCGGATGTACCAGCAACCCCAAATCATTACTGAACCACCGCCGTGTTTGACGATGGAGACTGTACATTGCCTATCGTAATTTAGACATATTACTTCAAATGGCTTTGTTATAGCTTCATGATTCATAGTAAAACAATCAACTATTACATTTTCCTGGAATTCCAAGAAATACGCTCTTTGTTGTTGCTATTCCCTGCGCTTTTATGACGGTATTACCTCTCATACAGATAAAAGAAGATATTATTTAACGAATTTAAGTATTTTCGTTCTACGTTTGCGTTACTATTTTCCCTTATCGTTACCTCTTGTTAATTATTTCATCACTTGATCGAATTTTACTGCAATTCAAGAATTATGATTGATAAGTTTTTGATAAACAGTATACTTATTTTTCTGTTTTAAAGAAATTGTTGTATATCCAAAGGAACTTTTCAAAAAATTGCTTTAAAGCACTTTTGAAGTAATTGAAGTACTTGTAAAATAACTAAAGCCCTATTTTGAGTGTTAGTAGCGGAACTGAGGCATTTTTTTTCCGTTAGGTACAAAATTATTTACAAATAATTGTTACAAAAGATTTGTGTTATTTCTTTTATTATATTAAAATATAGTGATGAGTAGAGATGGCATTTTTTAAATTTCGCGGTTAATTTAAGTTGGTATTTCGTCTGTATTACGTTTAGAAATTGGCGAATATATCCTTTATTGCCGGAACTACCAACTTAAATCATCAGCGAAATTTTTAAGAATGCCGGCTGTAGTGTGGATAAGCGGATAACTATTTCTAGATATACAGGGTATCCCAAGATCAATGGGATTGCATTGCTAGCTCCATAATTATTGATTTTAACAAATCAGTTAAGTAGGCAAAGTAATAGGGGTTTTGAGGTTAATTTTCTAAGCCACTTTACACGATATCGAAAAAATAAAAATCTTCATATTCGTGAGCTTGCTCTAACTTTTTTGTTGCATTCTAACAGGTCTACACTTCCCATAAAATGGTTGTACTGTATAACTGTCTGTGGCCCTGAAACTTGAATGTGGAGCCTAGATTTTCTTATCCCATCTTTTAACGTGATCTTGTGGGTCCACCCAACGAAACGTTGTTAACATGACCCCTTTCCCCGTTGCACTCATTATCGTCACTAGATTGCTCATCTTGCTATTTGAGATCGTACATTTGCGGAGTGAAACTCATCCCCTGAATGATCGTCGTCCTCAATCTCAGATTCCTCTAAATCTGAACGATTTGGGTTTTTAATGCGAAATGGATCTTGCTTGGAACTTTTGAAACCATAAAAGGTTCTCGTGAGGATTCCTGGATCCATCGCTAGTTTGAAAAGGAAAAATTTCGAGTTAGACAAGTGGAACTTGTATACACACGTCAAGAAAGAATACAGTAAGATCCCATATTCAACATTTCGACGCTAATTTGCACAGCAGAATCTGTAGAAACGTGTGTAACTGCAATCTCGCGTAAGAAATACAGGAATTTTCTTTGAATGTAACTTATTCACATTATACTCGACATTAATTGCTTCAGTTTTAAAAATGCACCATAGATTACGAAAATAATGCTCATATCCTTGAATAATATAGCTGGAGCAAGAATAATTAATGTAATTATTTATATATTATGGGAATTAGATGATATTAAAACGTTACAAGCATATACAAGCTTTATTGTTCGTGTAATTACATATATGATTTTTCGCATATATAGGTTCACCATAATATATTTGCTTCCTTACGTTGATATTTTGCTTCTGAAGTTATGGAATCTAATTTAGATGAGTTACCACCTTCAACTGAATATCTGCAACTTTTCTTTAACGAAGCAACAGATTGTCAGCCCGAACAGGAGATCGAAGAGGAACACCCTGTACTAGATGGTAAATACTTAATATTAATTAATCCTATAGAAATCAAATAAAATTCAATCGAGATAATATAACAGAATGTTCAGTTGAACTGATTTAACTCTATTCGCGCTTATCGTTATTATCTCAACAGAAAATGTTCGTGGAGATAATAATAAACATATTACAATAAAACCACATGCATTTAATTAAATTTTAAATTAAGATTAATTAATTAACTTTCAGCATAGATTAAACATTTTTTATGAGTTTAATATGTTTGAGTTTCCTGATATCGAAATTATTTTGAATGGAATTCAACTGTTCATTGTTTGTCCAATTGACGCACCTGTCAAAAATATTTACTATCTGCATACATGCTAATAAGGTGAAGAATTTGCGAAGAATCCGCATATCTTCAATCAAAAGTTATAATAGACATCGGAACATTTCTTGATTTGGTATATTGCAATTTGTAAAAGGTTTGTCGGCATTGTATGTTTTTGTTTTTTCGTTGTGTTGTTCTTCTTGGTGTGCTAAATGTTCGGCTGTTATCCTACATCATTTTCCGTTAGAAATCCATTTACGCATCGGAAAGATAACGTCCGTAGAAGTAAGGGATTCATATTTATAGAACTATTTTTTCCAAACAAAACTTCATTTAAATATTCGGAAATCAATGTAGCAATCAAGCCACGTGAGCCATATTTTTTTTAATTCATTTAATTCATTACTGGTGTTGGTTGTTATAATATAAAAGAAATAGAAATAATATTTCCTAAAACTAAAAAAATATTATTATAACATTTTTTTTTGATTTTCCTGTTCTATTTTGTTCAGCCTCCAATGGGGTTTGTTTGCATATTTCATACAGTGTTGTCCTCATAAAAAATTTTTTTTCAATTATTAACTGCATTGGTAATATACAGGGTTGGTCACAACCTCTTGTGTATATTTTTATATTGGGCAGCCTATTACAATAAAATAAATTATACTTTAAATACAGGGTCCACTTTATCAAATAGTTACATTTTATGAAAATTTGTTTATTTCAATGCCATAACTTTACCTTACGAATTTGCAACTAACTTTGTATGCAAGAAACAACAGCGGTCCTAGGATGGAGCCCTGAATTTCTAATGAATTTACTTAAATAATCCTTTAACCACTTTCAATACTGATATAACTTCTCTTTTTATAATCTTTTCTTTGCAATATGCTAACAGATAATAATTTCTTTATGTGTTCTACGATATCTTCTAGTGTTCGTAATAACAGTTTTAGAAAAAGAAATTTTGTGTCGATTTTAATTTTCAACGAAGAACATTTCTCAACATGATTTCCGAGAAAACAAACAAATTGACAGAAAATTACAGAAATCTAGGAAAATTATCGTATTAATAAATTGAGAAAAAAGTGTAAATTCCTACAATTCAATACCAAAACATTAAAATTCAAAATAATTTGAGAATTCTAAAATAATAATAAGGAAGATAAGATTTTAAATTTTTAAATATAAAAATCTATTGGAGCAGGAAAAGTTTTTGCATGAGTAGAGTAATACACAGCGTATTCAAATGGAACATGGAATAATGTTTTTATAGCTGCATAAAATATGTGACAGCAACATTTTATCTAAATTCTTATAATTTTTGTTAGAGCAACGACATATTTTTTTAAATTAAATAAACTTGTTGTAATTCTTATTGTAAACTGTTCTTATTTCAAAAATTAAAAATAGAGGTGTTCCAAAATTTTAGGTAAAAGTTGCTTGGCGAGATTTTAGAATTTTTTTGTTACGTAAGAAAAAATGTTGTTTGTTAAATTCTTAATTTCCAATCACAAATGAATTGTTACAGTGACTAGTAAGAAAATCTGGTCACACGTGATAACTTATAATAATATTTTGGTGAAATATACCGGGTGTCCAGGATAGCATGAAGTACATGGGTATATTGGAAGCCGGTAGAGATACGAATGGGATTACATTTTTTAAAATCCATTCCGTCATCAAATTTTCAGTATAGAGGCACTTAGTAATGAGGACTTCAAAAATTACCTTGGAAAAATTCTAGATCGTCAAATTTATATCAATGTTTTTCTGAACCGCTTTTAAGTAGTACGACCGCTTACAGTTGTTGAGCAAATAAGTTAAATTACAGCCTTACTACGGTCAAATCGTAATTTTACTATTTTTCATAGTCTTTCTTCATCGAAGATAGGGATGTTATACATGGCTGAAAAGCCTTGGACAAAATCATTAGGCAGCCCTTATATTTCGTTGTATTAGAAAACTGATGCCATTTATGTAGTTATTTAATCATTCGGGGAATTATAAATAGTATATATAAATGTTCCTCGGGGAATTACCGAGTTATATCGCATGTTTGGAAGTTAATAGAGCTTATTGTGTTTAGCGCTGTTAGTTACGACAGTAATTTGAGGGTATAAAAACATTTGTGGGCCATTTTAAAGCAGAAGGTACGTACTCGTGTAATAAACTCCCAAGGAGGATCAACATGATATTGAACTTTATACCATCCGTTTCATTTATTTACTGGTGAAAGTTGAGATATAAACCAAATGCGATTGTGTCTAATAATTTTGTCCAAGGCTGTACGTTAAATCAAAGCCTACTACGGTCAAATCGTAATTTTACTATTTTTCATAGTTTTTCTTCATTGAACACGGGGATGTTATACATGGATTGAAAAGCATTTTTTATTACCATTTCAAAAATGTAAAAATCCAATATGGCGCTCATAAGAAAAACGAAAGTTGGGTACAAGCGAAAAGAATCCAGTGAGCTTAGAATTTTTCTATGGCCATTTTTGAAATCCTCATTACTAAATATACATATGCCGAAAATTTGATAACTCTATTTTTTATAATAAAGAAAATATTAAGGTTTTTAGAAAACGCACGCTTTGGGTTTTCGCCCTGTATCTCAGTAACGGAATGAATTTTTAAATTTGTAATCCCGGGTTGTACTTAGCCGTATAAGTGCGCCATTTAACCGACCTTGTATCCCTAACGGTTTCCACTATACCCATGTCTTCATGTTATCCTGGACACCAGGCATTTTAAATAAGGAGCAATATAGTTCCGATGTCTACTTATACTTATAAATAAAATAACAGTATTATTATACTAATACATTAAGTAAATATTATAATTAGTAACTGGCCTTTACCTTCTATGATATAACAGTTAAATTACGACATGTATAGTTGCGAATTGATTATATAAGTAATTAATATTGTTACTTATTATACAGTAAAATCAAATTAAAATATTACTTTTTTCAATGCTAAAAACGCTGGATATTCTAAAGCGGTAAACATTCTTACTTACCCTCTTATCTTTCCTGAAAATGAAAGCAATTATTTTATCTGCAGAAGTGGAACAAGCTAGAGACTTCCTCCTTAAAGCCGGGCTTTCCGATTTATCAAAAATATTCCAAGAAGGCAAAGAGATATCGGAAGCGGTCGTAAATGATTCTGTTAGGGAAAAATACTTAACTGAAAAACAAGCTCAAACTGTTAGATCAAGGGTTCGCACACTGAATAAAACTTTAGGCAATAGGAAACCAAGGCGAAAACAAAGACAGGATATTAGGGATATTGCTTGGAATGTAGAGGTAACTTTTTAAAGTAAAAAAAAGGATCTCAGATAAAGGATTGCGGTATAGGATTTTAATTAACCAAATTCAAGTAATATTTTTTTTCCTTGTATGTGTTTAAACTTTGCATATTTAAGACGTCAAGTACCGGATCCAGATCAAGAAGTGCAACGCCAGACTCATTAGATTCCGTTGGAGCTTTGAATGAAGAACTAACATCTGATGAAGAACAGCAATTACCACATTTGTAAGTAGATCATTGATTTTATTAATAAAATGGAATTGATGGGTTTAAAAATTTTTCTCAACCCGTATTATATTAAAGAAAAGCACAAGGTTGGCAAAAATTGTATCGACCGAGATTTTTTGTTGAGAGAACCAATTTATGTCAACAAAAAATTCCTGGAAAGATACGACAAAGGTAACGTTGAGATAAATGAAAATAGCAACAGTAATCTAACAAAATAATAATGATTAAGATTATATAAGATAATGAATTATATGGATTATATCCAGATTTTCAAGTTAAACTTTTATCTTCACATAAACGAGGATGAGCTGAAAAGTTTGTAGGATGCAAAGAATTTTGAGCATTAGAAATATTTGTATCTGGATTGAGATGATTCAAATCATGTGAATAAAATTGGAATTTGAATTGTTTTTTTTTTCTTGTACCGTCAAGTTGTATCTTGTACTTTGGTATTTTCCAAACTTTATTATTTCAAAAAAATGGTATAGTAATATTACCACTATTGAGTTGACTATGTTTGTCCCTGCATATAGTTGATCGAAAACACTTTTCTTTCCTTGCAGGAATATTTTACATGTAAAGTGTTTACATAATTTTAGATTAACTTTTCATGTAAAATCAAATTTACTTACATTTGTAAAAGATCAAATTGATTAATTTTTACTTATGTTTTCCTTTGAATATTTCCATTTTTCGTTGACGATTTTCTTTACTTGTACAAGTTTACAGAATAAAAGTTACTTGCTTACTTACTAGTATGTGATATCTATTACTAGAAGTAGCCACATACCATTTAAATGTATTTTTTAAAAAGCACCTACCTGTATGAATTTAACAGTTTTTCACAAGATATCAACGTTAAAACAATATAAGGACAACTTTGATCACCTACTACTTACTTGTCCGCCTTAATTCAAGTCAATTACTGCTTCAATTATTCGCAATACAATAACTGTTTTGAATCAAAGAAATATTTTCTTAGCATTTCTTTCTCCGCTTAAGAGAAGTAGACACTTGTAATGAAGTAATTGTATTTCTTTGTTAACTTGATTCAAGAAAATCAATCAATAACAAATTCGAAATGCCGCTTCCACAAACCAACTACACTAAACAAGAGTTGGAAAGAAAGTAAAGTATAAACCGAATTTTTAAAACAAATAATTTTTACACGTGTTTTGCGGGATTCGATTGAGATAGTTACCGGCAAAGCCTTCCGCGTGTCATAAATTTAATTGCTCCAACAAAGGAAGCCGCACCGACGAAAGCAAAATTTGCGGAATTTATTACAAGACTTGACGCAAGAAATCGTTCCTCTGACTGTAGTGAAAAAATCTTTAAAATTTCAAATTTAAGTTGAGAATTACACCCAAAAAGCAAATAAAAAAAATTAATTTCATGATGTTCCCCGGCGGTAGTGAAATGGCGTTGTAGCTTGTTCATTTTTTCATAAGTTTCTGTTTTATATCCTTTTCAGAACTTTCAAAAATTGCTTCAAAATTTTTCCATTCTTCAACTGTATAAGATAAACAGGCATATTTCTGCTGTGGTCTATCAAGTGTCATAGAGATTGGTTTCATTAACTTTAAAAAGTCTTTGGTCATTCATTTCATTTGAATCACTGGATTAACGTAATGTTCATGTTCTTTACAACTTTGTAGAAATGTTGTCCATTCACTGACATATATTTCAAAACAGTCTTCTTGTCCCCTTTCTCTTTGTATGTTCTTATACTTGTTTAATTTCTAAATCTTGTATGTAACTGTTTCCATTTCCCTTTGTCAAAACTACACAAATTATTGCTTCATTATGAACATACAAACTGAGTTGTCTTATAGATTTTTACAATATTTTGATTTCCCCTTTACAAATATTTCATTTAAAAGAACCGATGATAACCAATAAATTTCAATTACTTTCAATTGACCTGAAGCTACAATTTTTTGCAAAAATGGTCTAATTCTTCTTTTTGTACTGGTCAACACAGGAGCTTAAAATGTCATCACTGCAACTGTTGTTATGGCAACCAGCAAAGTTGGTACTGCCAGTCTAAGTCCTACCTTTATCAAATTTTTGTTGGAAGGTCATAGTTGTGTACAAAATCGGCATTATATTGGCTTCACACCGAATAATGCTTACTTCATTCCAGATCGTTGGATGCTGCCCAGACAGGAAAAGGAAAATTGAAATGGACATCTAGTGAG
The DNA here is from genome assembly GCA_029619315.2 of Dynastes maya. Lineage (NCBI taxonomy): Eukaryota > Metazoa > Arthropoda > Insecta > Coleoptera > Scarabaeidae > Dynastes > Dynastes maya. The sequence goes on from JAROYE020000012.1 coordinate 5,370,468, forward strand.
CCCTTGCAAAATAAAGTTTTCCAAAGACAAGCCCGTGACAATGTTGCTCATTTAGACTCAAATAACGTCGTACTTAAAGGTTATTATCCGTTAGAAGAAAATCGAATCGTTAAACCTAGAAGAGAGCGAAGTGGTAGTGATCCAACTCCTGATATCCTCCTCAAGCAGATTCAAAACGACAGTGAAGGTTATTTGTTAGTACTTTCGTCTAGAATTTAATCAATTTATTTTAGGTCGTAACGTTGTTGATTTTTCCAGAAGCAGTTCTCCTAATTTCTTAGCGTCTAGCAGTCCTCCAAATGTGCTTCCCCACGCAGAAGCATTAAGTTTTGATGAGATTATTAAAACAAAACAAGATGAGCAAAATTGGGTATTGTGTTACTTTTATAAGACGACGTAATGCTAATGGATGATTATTTTTAGAATATTGATATCTGTGATGACGTAGTTTGTATTGATAGCATTAATGATTGCGAATATCAACATTTAAAACCGTTATTATGGGTAGAAGTAACATCCATATTTGATCATTACAAGATATTCACCTTGAAAAGGAAAACAAACAAAAGCAAAAGTAAAGTTCTCCACTTGTACATCTCTAAAAAGCTTATGGTATCAAATTTATTTTAGGAGGCAATGTATTCAATGTCAACCTTTCCACATTAGTCATGCGTGATATGCCAAATCCTTCCGAAAATACCATGGTTCCCCAAGTTTACCAATCAGTTATCAATCAACTCATAAGCAGATGTCTTCGGGAAGACGGATTGATGCGAATTGCTGGGCAAAAACAGAAATTAGAGATGCTCTGCAAAGATATCGAGGATCATTTTTACTCAAATAGATCCCACGTTGATCATCTTCTGTCTGAAGCATCTGCCCACTGTCTTGTTGGTGTATTCAAAAAGTTATTACGTGATCTACCTGACTCAATACTAACTATGGAATTATTTGATATGTTCTACAAGACGAGTTGTAAGCATATTCTCGCAAAAAAATATCGTCACAAACTCTTCGGACGTTTAAATGTTTTTTTTTTTTAGTGATAACATCAACGGAAGATCAAATACGTGCATTGAATTTACTAGTTTTATTACTACCAATAGAACATAGGAATACTTTTCGTTATTTAATAGAATTCTTTCTCCAAATCGTTGCCAACGAACAATATAACAGAATGAATTTGCAAAACATCGCTATGATTGCTGCTCCATCTTTTTTTCTACCAAGAATTCTTTCTCCGGGGTTAGTATTTAAACCTTGCAGCCTTAGCAATTCCATCATGAGAATTCAAATTTTAATGTTGTTTTCTTTTAAAAGTAGGTTAAGTAGGGTTCCTGATAAGCTCTCGAAAGAACAACTGCTCAAGCAACTCCATACTGCGGCAACCTGTTGCAGTATCATGGAGGTCATCTTGAAAACTGGCGAAAAATTATGGATGATACCAAACGAGCTGGTCGTTCAAGCAAGGGAAGCTCAAAGGAAGGCCCAAACCCGGAAGGAGCTAGGGATCAAAAAAATGAAACACGTATGTCAAGTTAACGTTTGCCCATGGTGCTTTGCTTCTCAGGTGTAAAAAGTTTATGTAATATCATCACAAAAGGATGCTTTTCCTGCTAGGTATACCCTCAGAATCATATTCTAAATGCACTGTTATAAAAGACTGATATCAGACGCCATATACCAGAAGGTTACATATTTTTTTAACCAAAGATGATGTTCATTTTAATATTATTATAATTACAGTACAAATCTTCACATTACTACTACAAAACCAATTCCCTAAACTGTAAGTTTTCCCCAAGAATGGTTTTAAAGTGCTGTTTGTTGCTTGTTATGCATAATTCAATTGTGTAGTTAGAGAATAACCATAAATTATTAATCGTGTCTTTTAAAAAAGTAACAAACATGACTAGTCATTTTTCGTCTATTAGGTGTTACATCTTGTGCGTGGTTCGTACACGCAGAGATCTCCCGCGCATAGTAAACAAGGAAAAAGATGTATACGCTTTAGAACCTTGTGATACGACACTGCTGTCAATTCGCAATGGTTTCTTTAGAATTAATTCTCATATTAATTGTAGCTTTGTCATGGCCCTTGAGGGAACGTAATTTTTGGTGAAGGATTTCCATTTGTAAGGTTTGAAGAATATTGTTGTGATTAATCAAGATACGCCATGATTGTATTTACTCAATATATTAACATTCTTGGTGTACTATATATAACAAAATATTTAATCATATTTAAACATATTTAATCATATTTAAACATATTTAATCATATTTAAACGTATTTAATCATATTTAAAAAAATCTTGATGTGAGACAGGTAGGAGTAGAGTAATTATATAGGGTTTCTTGAAAATAGACTACTGATTCAAATTCCACTATTATCTAAGCATTCTTTTAGGACTGATTGCCAAGTTCGAGATGACATAGTCAATTTATCCAGGGTAGATTAGGAAAAAATCACTAGTGTATTATGAGAAACTCTGTATTGCAAAAAAATTAATGTTCTGGACAAAAGAGGGGGGTTGTGCAAATTCTTATCCAAAATATTTACAATAGCTATATTTCTCATATTAACTCAGATTGAGGAATCGGTGTTAATTTTTTGCATAATACCCAATTCAATTAACAATAGTTCCAATAAATAGAGACGCTCATTTTATCGCTCACGCAGTAGTGTGGATCTGAGGTGGTGGGGACAACCCGAAGAGAACTTTTTTTGCCATCAGGGCCAGACCACTGTGTGAGGATAAAAATATTTGGTCAAAATTTTGGCCCCCTTTACATATTTATCTTGGATGTATATCATCGTTAAAAGCACCAGAATGTACTGCTTGAAATGAAATGTAATATATATCATAAGTTAGAATTAAGGATTTTAGAAGAAAATGCCTTTAATATCGGCATTTTCTCGTGCCACGTACTATAAGAAGTAGCCACAAGAGACTTCTTTAACAGTATGGAGATCTTTTCAATGTTGATTATGGAGATATATAAATATATACTTACTATCCCGGACTGTCCAGCAGTTTCTGACGTATAAACATATCTATTTTGGAGTCGTTTAAATACTACAGAAACTTGCTATAAAACGGAATATTTTTTAACTACACTGCTGAAAGATGCATAACGCTTCATGGCTACTAATTCCTAAAATTCTAAATTAATATAGATTCTATATGTGTGTTTACTATATATATATATGTATACAGGGTTTAATAGTAGTACAAGAATATATTCGTAACTGGGTTGCAAATGGAAATCATTGGTGCCTTCCTTACAAAGAAATAAAGTAGATTATCGGATTATTGATTGAAGTAAAATAACAAGTTTTGAAAAACCGGGTATGCTGTGTGTTTCTGGATAGTTTATTAATATTCTTTAGACTCAATATTTTGTTCTTCATTTGGAACTTATTATTATTACAAAATATAATATAGCAACTGCTCCTAAACATCTGCAATGATGTTGAAGCTAGCGGAAAACACAAATTTTCTATAAATTTCTTTGGAAACAAGTTCATTTTTGGATATTTTTATGTTAAGACAAGGAAAATGTTGCAATATCTTTTGCACAGTACTTGTAATTCTTTCTGGGAAAAAGTTTCACAATAATTCGAGGTCTACTTGTGTTCTTATCTTGCTAATACGTCTATAGCCTTGTTCGAGTGTATTAGATACTCCTGGTTCGACAAATTCGTGTTCCACAATACTGATGCTAGTGCAATCAGGAATATGTGGAATAGACTCTTTCTAAATAATTTCATGTCAAAAACATCTCAACCCGTCGTCGCAATACTTCTTAAAGGGACAAGGGAAGACATCGTGGAGATTATGTAACTTGAAAAAGACCATTTTACATGGTTTCCATCGAAACCTATAGTTGAACCTTCTTTTTACACAGCAAGTAAAGCGAATCGGCCTTGTAAAGTTTTAGGATGTTAATTTGTTTCCGTAAATGATTTCTCTGGCAAGTACGTTCGTGGCGTTTCCATTCAATTTTGGGCCTATTGAAGTAACTATGGAAGCAACATGGATAGAACTTTTTATCGGTCTCAATTAAGGACCTTGTTGCAAAAACGACACAACTCCATTTTTGTTGAAAAGCTATAGGCTCCAATATCCTGGTATTCAGAATCCTTAAACATCTATACAAGTGGGCTCATATTTTCATCAGTAAAAGATAACTGTCTTATTTTATATAAAAACCATCATATCATCAGCTAAAACGTTATAAGGGTTGTAAAAAGTGAGATGTCTAATTTCAGCAATGCTGTGACGTAGGTGCTGATCTTTTCTCTTGGATTTGATTGATAAATAGTTCTGGGATTGCGAAGCTAGATCGATTTTGCTTTTCAAATCCTCAAGAAAAAAATTAAAAAATTTTCGTAAATTTTGAATCTAGTACAGATGACTTAGTGAAATCCACGTACATATAGTGATTAATTTACGAAAGTTCACACTTGTTTTTGTTATCTTGGTTTGTCGCATGGTCTTTGCGAAAAATGGACAACCAAGAAATCCGGTACCAAAAAAATCATCTCCATTTGCAACAATTATATTATAGATATACTTATATGATATATATATTTATGGAAAAATCTTGTTATAATATTTAATCAAGTCTATATATTTTTGATTTTATTATAAAAATTATAAGAATGTTGAAAGCTCCTCAAATCATATATATTCTAAATGTTGAATGTTTATAGATTCTATGTGTGTTTTAAAATCGCTTGTTGTAGCAGGACCGAATTATAGAATAGGCAACCAATATATTATCACGTTACTGCTCAGGGATTATGTTGTTTCCCGAAATGTTTCTTTTGTCCTATTTATTTATCTGCTAACAGCGGATGCGTTTCTTAGAACGAACCTAAAAATTATATAATATATGTCTTTTAAGAATCTCAATGTTCCAATTCGGTCCTGCATATTTACTCAATATACTTCTCTATGTGTATTCTAACCAAAAATATTGATGTATTAGCTACATCCGTACATATTTATTAACAAATCATTGGTATTTCATTTACATTCTTTTTATTTTTGTGCATCTTGACGGTGGGTAAAGTACTTCACATACCATTTAACATAGGTAAATCAATAATATAAAGATTTAATTGTAGCACCCAGCCAAAAAGAAGTTACAACGAAGCAATACGCAATATGAACCAGGTGCCATGCTATCTCCAAAAATAACCAGAGATTTCGTATATTAAGGAATAGTAATTTATATACCTTTTACAAAGAGAAATAAACACCGTACAGATGCCAGTTGCTTTAATGAAATTATTTTCAAACCAAGATAGTCCAGTAAATTATATACTCTTATATAATATATATATATATTTTTATATTACTTTATGATGAACCTCATTTATTAAAAGAACTTAATTTATACAATTGTTATAGAGATATATTATTACATTGCATTAACTTGTTTTTCCTTGTGATTTTTAATAGATATGTATTGTTCGTATTTAAATAAATGTAATACAGTTCGTGCCAACCAACCAATAAAAAGATATGTGAAAGAAAAATCAAAGGATCTAAGAATACCAAAAAATCCTTCACTGAACAAAGTCGATTAGGATTCATTTTACCATCAAAACAAGGTTCTTTGAATTTTCTTCAACAGATACAAAAAAATACACATGTGTTGTTTTATTTGTTCCAATTTTGTAACCAATAATAATAATAATAATAATAATAATAATAATAATGTTTATTGTCCAACAGGTAAACCCAATTACAGGACAAATATACACATTGTGAACACAATACACATTGATTTAAAAACATGACATAACTATACAAAAAACTATTATGTTTCGTGTATCATGGCGCCAACTCTCCGGTTGAAAAATATCACTAAATATCTTTCAGCTTTCCCTGATCATGTGATAGATTGGCGCCGCAAACGAAGATTGGTCCTCGGTTCGGCATAGTAAAGGTTGGAGCATAACGAGATGCTATTCGAGGTACGTTGAATCCTATGTGGGAGCCCAGCTGCATACAGCGATCCTATCATTTAATAATTTGTGTCAAAAATCGGGCGCTATGGTAATCACGACGGGATGACAATGAACAAAAATTGATGCGATTCGAGAAGGGTTTTGTAAGAAGTATGCCAAGGCGGATATTCGCCATAACTTTGAAGGGACAAGAATTTGAGGAATCGACGCTGAACACTTTTCAATTGGAGCTTGATGGGACATATAGAAAGGATCCCAAAAACAATAGAGGCATACTCCAATTTCGAGAGTACAAATGCAAAAAAAGGGATTTTAGCACTAGTGCGTCATTGAAGTATTTGGACGTTCTCATAAGAAAACCATCTTTTTAGGGGCAGATGAACAAATTTGTTCAATATGTATGTTAAACGATAAAGTTGGATCAAAGTGACACCTAGATTTTTAAGATTGGTAATGTGTCGATGGAAATATCGTTAAATTTGATAAGTGGAGATATATGGATTTTTTTTTTCTCGTGAAGCACATAAAATTACTTTTACTAGAATTTAATTTTCAGTGTATTGGATTTTGCCCACTCGGTCAGTATATTAATGCTCGTCTAAAGACTCTCGATATCTTGTTGGCAGTTAATATTACAAAAAAGTTTAACATCGTCGGCTTTAAGCGGGACATGGCAAGATAAGGATGTTAAGAGGTCGTTTATGTATAGAAATGAACATCAATGGACCAAGATTGGATCCTTGTGAGATACCGCTGCTAGATACAAATTCAAACGAATTAAATCCATTATAAAAACATAGTTAGTTCTTTTTACCCAAATAAGATTTAATTAACAAGGAGAAGTTGGGAGCAAACCAAACGAGTCCAGTTTATATAGAAGTAATTCATGACTGAGAGTATCAAATGCATGTGAGAAGTCGGTAAAGATAACGTAAAAATTGTCCGCAGTCATCTAAAGTTTCGGGTTATAAATTGTGTGAAACAGGCCAGGTTTGTTACTGTCGAGCGTCCCTTCACAAAACCGTGTTGGCAAGTTCGATATGTGAGCGAGGGATTCCTGTTATCGTAAATATAATAATAGTTCAAAAATCTTTTGCAAAGTATTAAGTATAGCGATGGGCCTATAATTTCGAATTTGAGTAGAATCTCCCTTCTTGAAGACAGGTACAATTCGTGCACGTTCCATCTATCCGGAAAAGTGGAGGTCCTGATGGCAAGATTAATAATCGGCATAAAGGTATCGCAAAGGCATTACATAAAATTCCCAACACAGAAGCTCGGCACCAAGTCATCGCCCGCGGTGGCCCTATCGGAAAGGCAGCCATAAATTTTTAAACCCAAATTTGTCTTCTGTTGTCGGAACCAAAAATAAACGACTGTAGTTGTGGAAAATTGGGCGGAGGGTCGGTAAAAGTTGGACAAAGTATAAACTTCATAAAATACTGTTGCAAAAGCGTCAACAATTTGTTGAGGATCGTCGAAGGCTACTCCAACCAATGAGGCGTATCCAAACTAGTACAAATATCCAAATCCGATTTATCTGGATATTTGTATATCCGGATTCTGAATGCAATACAAAATCCATATATTCGAATATCCGGATTTATTATCCTTTTTATTCGTAAATCAGGATTTTCGAATATCCGGATTTATTCGCTTTATTGGAATTAACTAGAAACCGGATAAATCCGGATCTGGATATTCGAATATCTGGATTCTGAATACAATACACGTTTGCATTTGTTAAATAATAATGGTTAACTTTCAAACTTGAAACCTGAAAATTATCTGGATCTTACATTTAACATTCTAAGGCACATTTTTTTACGAATGTACGAGGCTCGTCCGGAAACTAGTACCCGATTATCTACAATAATATCGCGTCAGTGTGAGTTTGAAATGTTTAAGAGCCGTTTGACACTTAGAAGAATTATTATGAAAATTTTTAAATAAATTCTTTTAAAAATTTGACGTGGCAAATAGTATTCTTATTCCGAAATTTATTATGAAAATTTTCACAATGAAAATATAGAGAAAAATATATACGTATATGTATGTGAATACACCTATTTTTCTCCGGCGATATTTCTTTCCATTTTTCATTGGTTTTTTGTATAATTAATTAGTTGTGTTGTACACCAGTGTGTAGTGCATTTTTTCTGCGTTCTTTGTGATACCTCTGCTGCGAATCAATTAGACAGTAGTCAACATTTGTTAGTGAATTATTTTCTTTGTTGTCCCTCGTGTTTTTTGTATATTTTCTTACCGCGTTGATTTTTATTTGTATCTTTGGCAATACGAGGTGCACTCTAAAATATTCCGCATTTAGTACTTTCCTTCTGTTTCTGTTGCTGATCCCTTCCGTTGCCTTTTATCCTTTGTGCTGTTTTTGTAAAAAGCCCCTGCGACTGGCACCGCTAGGGTGAAGTGAGTGTCCCCGTTAACATCCTACTTGTCCTTTGCTTGTGCTGCGACGATGAGTTCTGTACCGTGCACTTGTTGCCACACTTTGGCTGAAACCGCACAAAATAGTAAATTGTGCTGTTTGTAAGAAGGGATACAGAATTGATTGCGTGATATATCGAATTCTGAAGCACGTAAGATCACTCCAACACTGGCTTGACTTGTGTCCTGTGGATCGTGTGCCAATTGGGTAACGATCTAAACAGCTTTAAGCGGCATTTTTGGCTCTGAAGGAGGAAGTTAGGGTTTTGAAAGAGTCTTTTACAAAACTTCACCATCATCACTTCCATGATAGAGACCGAAAAAATAATTCAAGAGGTAGCTGATCGAGATAAACGTAAAACGAACATAATTATTTATGGTTCCAAAGAGACAAATGCTAAAAATAACAACGAGCAGGTGAAGCTTGATATCGCTTTAATAAAAGAATTCTTTACTGCAGTACAGGTTGATGAAACTGAATTCAACGCTCAAAGATTAGGGAAACTTGATGAAACCTCGCTCCGTTGCCGTCCAATTAAAGTGCAATTGTCTTCTCCAACAGCAGTGTTAAAAATCCTGAGGAACTCGAAAAGATAAAGTCTATCACTAAATGGAGGGATATAAGCTTTTCAACCTGATCGGACCAACAGCAACGCGAATTACATCGAACTATGAAGCAGACTCTGCAGGATCGTTTGAACGCGGGTGAAACCGACTTAAAGCTGAAATATATTCACGGTATTCCATCTATAGTGCGTTCGGAAAACTGAATAGATCCAACAGCGCCCAATTACACTGAGAAATTTATTATCAAAACACACGTAGTCTTCGTTCTAAATCACATGCATTTTTCTCGAGTTGTTGTGAATTATTTTATGACATTATTGTTATATCCGAAACCTGGCTTGATGATTCGTTTAGTAATTCTGAATTTTTTCCAACATCCTATAATGTAATTAGATCTGACCGAAAATTTACACTTGTTAATAGACGCATTGGCGGTTGGAGTTTTACTAGCATTTAAAATGAACATTACCTTCGAAGTTATAGATACCACCGTACTCTCAGCTATAGCGCCATTGATAGACTTGCTTATTTGTAAATGTAATGTTAATTCCTCTGAATTCTTAATTGCGGCTATATAATCCCCCCAGATGTAACTCAAGATGTTCTGGAGAATTTTATGGATGCACTTGAAATCTTTTTCTTGAATGAGTCAGTTTTATTTATCGGCGATTTCAATTTTCCCGCTTCTACGATCATGTCAGCAATGGCTATACCGAATTCAACAATTCCTTTTTTCTCGACTTCTGTGGTGCAGTCAAGCTAAATCAATTTAATGATGTCCTAAATGTTAACCATCGACTTCTAGACTTAGTTTATGTAATTTCCATTCTACTTTAGAAATCGCAAGAGATGAGCATCCTTTTGTACCAGAAGATCATACCATCCTGCTCTGTGATTAGTTTTGAAATTTTAAGTTCACCGAAGTGTACTAAATTTCCATCACACATGGTAATTTGCGTTTACAACTTTTCGAAAAGCTAATTTTGATAAACTTTACCGATCACCTTCTTAATTATGATTGGACTTTGTTAAACCGGTCCGATGTCAATTTCAGCGATGACCAGTTTTATTCCGTGCTGTACAAATTGTTTGATGAGTGTGTACCCAAGTATCCTGTCAATAACTCAGAATTTCCACCTTGGTTCTCTTTGGAAATTCGACGTAATCTGAAACTAAAAGACTACTATCGAAAAAAATGGAAAATAACGAAAGACTCTACTTTTCTTCATGAATTAGAAGACTTCGCTCATTAACAAAAACGCAAATATCACGTGCATATGAAGCTTATATTTCTCAAACGGAAGCTGCTATCAAAGTAGAACCAAAACGGCTATGGTCTTTTGTACGAAGTAGGAAGGGAACTACACGCATACCCGGTAGATTGGTGCTCGATGGAGTAGCCCTCGACGATCCTCAACAAATGTTGACGCTTTGCAACAGTATTTTCTCAAGTTTATACTTTGTCCAACGCTACCGACCCTCCGCCCAATCTTCCACAACTACAATCGTTTAGTTGGTTCCGGCAACAGAAGACGAATTGGTTAAAATTATGGCTGCCTTTCCAGATAGGGCCACCGCGGGCGATGACTTGGTGCCGAGCTTCTGTGTTAGGAATTTATGTAATGCCTTTGCGATACCTTTATGCCAGATTATTAATCTTGCCATCAGGACCTCCACTTTTCCGGATAGATGGAACGTGCACGAATTGTACCTGTCTTCAAGAAGGGAGATTCTACTCAAATTCGAAATTATAGGCCATCGCTATACTTAATAAACTTTGCGAAGATTTTTGAACATATTATATATACTACGATATACAGGAATACTCGCTCACATATCACAACTTGCCAACACTGCTTGTGAAGGGACGCTCGACAGTAACAAACCTGGCCTGTTTCACACAATTTATAAGCGAAACTTTAGATGACTGCGGACAAGTTGACGTTATCTTTACCGACTTCTCACATGCATTTGATACTCTCAGTCATGAATTACTTCTATATAAACTGGACTCGTTTGGTTTAGCTCCCAACTTCTCCTTGTTAATTAAATCTTACTTGGTAAAAAGAACTAACTATGTATTTATAATGGATTTAATTCGTTTGAATTTGTATCTAGCAGCGGTATCTCACAAGGATCCAATCTTGGTCCATTGATGTTCATTCTAACATAAACGACCTCTTAACATCCTTATCTTGCCATGTCCTCGCTTATGCCGACGATGTTAAACTGTTTTGTAATATTAACTGCCAACAAGATGTCGAGAGTCTTCAGACGAGCATTAATATACTGACCGAGTGGTCAAAATCCAATACACTGACATTAAATTCTAGTAAATGTAATTTTATGTGCTTCACGAGAAAAAACAAAATCCATATATCTCCACTTATCAAATCAACGATATTTCCATCGACAAGATTACCAATCTTAAAGATCTAGGTGTCACTTTTGATCCAACTTTATCGTTTAACATACATATTGAACAAATTTGTTCATCTGCCTCTAAAATGATGGGTTTTCTATGAGAACGTCCAAATACTTCAATGACGCACTAAGTGTTAAAATCCCTTTATTTTGCATTTGTACTCTCGAAATTGGAGTATGCCTCTATTGTTTGGTATCCTTTCTATATGTCCCATCAAGCTCCAATTGAACGTGTTCAGCGTCGATTCCTCAAATTCTTGTCGTTCAAAGTTAATGGCGAGTATCCGCCTTGGCATACTTCTTACAACACCCTTCTCGAATCGCATCAATTTCGTTCATTGTCATCCCGTCGTGATTACCATAGCGCCCGATTTTTACACAAATTATTAAATGATAGGATCGACTGTATGCAGCTGGTCTCCCACATAGGATTCAAACGTACCTCGAATAGCATCTCGTTATGCTCCAACCTTTACTATGCCGACACCGAGGACCAATCTTCGTTTGCGGTCGCCAATCTACACATGATCAGGAACGCTGAGAAGATATTTAGTGATATTTTCACCGGAGAGTTGGCGCCATGATACACGAAACAATAGTTATTTGTATAGTTATGTCATGTTTTTAAATCAATATGTATTGTGTTCACAATGTGTATATTTGTCCTGTAATTGGGTTTACCTGTTGGACAATAAACATCATTATTATTATTATTATTATTATTATATTTTCAACAAAATTTGACAAGAATCGGCGCGAAAAAGTGCGCACAAACACCGTGCGAATTAAGACATTCACGCTTGAATGTGTCTTCCCATTTCATTTAATGTCACCTTCAATTAAACTCGATATTAATTGGAAGTAAATGTTAGTCATTCTTAGAAAATTTTTGTAAGCATTGGTATCTTCTTGCTTTAATTCATTGTTTAGCAAAGCCAGAGTTCCTTTCCCTTGCTTGTTTAACAACCACTTTCTTGACCAGTACGATCGTTTCCTTTCATAATTTTTTTCTTAGCCATTAAATATATCAGATAACAGGTAAGAATGCCTGCTGCAGTAATAACTAGAGTAACCTAAACTTGCGGACTCGCATAGGCGTCGGTATTACGGGTTAATATAAGAATACGAAAAATTCATAAACTAAACCGGTAGAGAAGCAGGCATGTAGTGACGACCTTGAATATAAATCATGTTAAACCGCGCTGAGAGAGATTTCGTTTTAGTACCGGTTGAGCTGCTGCAGAGATTAGTCGAACGGTCAAGGTTATGTACTTACGTGCGCTTTTGAAAATATAGTTGGTGTTTTTTGTGTGTTGTTAGTATTATACCAGTACATAATTAGTGTATCGTTTCATATAGAACTAATATTTACATACCTAAGAAAACAATGCCTCGTAATAGATTTGCTACTAATGTACATAAGTATGTGTCACTTTTTCCTCATTTAAAATATGACGGTAGTGTAGTTTTTTGCTTAATATGCAATGTTCGTTTGGCTGCATTGGACAGAACTGATTGCCAGAGGCATGTCAATGGTATTAAGCATATGAGAAATGCAAGAACTGAAATACCTTATACACTATTCCTCATACATTTATTAATTATGTTTACCTCTTGTAATCTTCCGTTGTCGTTGGTGAGAAAAGCAGCTTTTAAAACGTTTTGGCGACAATACGTTCCAAAGTACCCATTACCCTCACAAACACAATTACAGAAACATTTGCCGCGAATGAAATAGATGCTAGAAAATGTGTGTAAACGTGATTTGTGTTCCAAAAAAATATGGATTACCGTGGATATGACGACCGATATAAAGAAAAACAGTATTGTGAATGTAATAGCTCGCGTTTTATCTAGCGAGAACACAGCATCTCGATATTTGTTAGCTTGCAAACGTGTTCAACAATGTACCGCGGAAAATATTCAAAAAGTGATAATGAACGCTTTGAAAAAATTTAAAATTGCCCAAGATCAAGTTGTGATGATTGTGACAGATAGTGCAGCAACGATGTTAAGTGTTGGGCGATCCTTAGAACATGTATTTCCTAACTTAATACATATAACCTGCGTGCTGCATGCTTTGCATTTAGTTGGTGAAGTTGTTCGACAACATTACGGAAACGTTGATCGGATGATTGGAAGTACTAAAGCAGTGTTTCGTAAATCTCCTAAACGTTTAAAAGAATTTCGTAAATTTTGTCCAGGTATTCCAGAACCTTCTGAACCAATTTTAACGCGATGGGGTACTTGGCTAACAGCAGCTTCTTACTATTTGATCCATTTTCAACAAATTCAATCAGTTATAATGCGATTTAATCGGAATGAATCCAAAGCAATTAGAGAAAGTCAAAGAGAATTTCAAATTCCTCAACTTTTAGAAGATTTAACAACAATATGTACCAATTATACAGTATTACTAGATGTCATCAGAAAACTACAATGTACTGAATTGTCATTGCAGGAATCATTAGACATAGTGGAGAGTGTAAAAAATAAATTACACACATTAAATGATACGCCAGGATTATGCGCTAGTCAAAAGTTGCAGATGTTTTAAGGAAAAATCCCGATTTTAATACTTTAGAGGCCTTTTATAATAAGTGTAAGAATAGTGAACTTTTAAGTGATTTTGAAAAACAGTTTCTACATGCAAATGTAACTTCCTTAGATATGGAGAGATCGTTTTCTATGTATAAGAATATTTTCTCTTGTCGACGCACAAGGATTAAAGAAGTAACTGTGGAAACATATGCAATGATGCAAGTTTACAGTAGTTCACATCCTGATGCCTCTAATTTGTTGAATAATTAGCAAGTAAGTTTATTTATGCATTTTTCGTATTCTTATATTAACCCGTAATACCGACGCCTATGCGAGTTCGCAAGTTTTGGTTACTCTAGTAATAACCGATTTGTACGCATTTTAATAGTAATTCGCACAATTACAATTCCCGCAACCTTCACAATAAATATTTAAGGTTCATTAATACCTGTTGCGTGTCAATACTACCAATACATTACCAGTGTTGCTGAACAATTTTACGAAATGCGCCTGCGTATGACAATAACTATCCTGAAAATTTTGTTGCATTTTCTAGTCGTTGCAAACGGCAAAAATAATCACAAAATTATTATTTGGAAATTTATTGTGAAATAGTTATGAGATTTCTGTGAATGATTTTCATAAGAATTTTTATAATAACTCTTGTAAGTGTAAAACAGTTCTAAGACACTCGACAATACCGCCAGTTGTGAAGTGCGGCCTGTAATGAGATTCCCGAACGCCAGAAATATGATGTCATGTGACATTCACCGTCAAATTCAAGAAGTGTACGGCAACGATGCGATGGACGCATCATCGGTTTGGCGATGGTGTCGCAATTTCAATGCGGGGAGAGACAACGTTCACGATGAAGGTCGTCCAGGGCGTCCGTCCGTTATTACTAACGCTGGCCACGAGCGGTACCGCGCATCGGCGTAGAATCAGTTCGGACCGAGAGGAACGGTAGTATTACTTCGTCTGCGGAGCAGTACGGACATTTTCGCTGCCGGTCATTTGCGCAATTGTTTATCTGTCCTAGAAAAATTATGATTTCGTCAGCAAAACGACCGCGGTCGGACAAACTTCGAAAATTTATTGCAGAAATTCCAGACTTAATATATGAAGGTGCTAAGATTAAATGTGTAATTTGTAAAATCCCGTTAATGTGTTGGTCCAGACAACATTGTCTACGACACGTAAATAGTGAAAAGCCTGTCTCAAAAAGAAATTGCGCACGAGACAATGAAAAATTTATATTTAATTTATGCGTTACGTTTATCGCATGTAATATACCGTTTAATTTACTAGACAAGGAACCATTTATCTGCTTTTGGAATAACTATTCGGAGTGCAAATTACCAAGTCGAACATCGTTACGAAGAATTGTGCCATCTGCGCGCGAACATATTGAACAAAAATAAAATCGGAGTTGAAAAATCAAAAATTGTGGTTATGTGTCGACGAAACAACAGATCGGAAGAAACATTCTGTTCTTAATGTAATAGCACCCAAATTGGAACCTCATCAATCGGCACCTTCAATTCTATTAGTCTCCAAACGAATACAACAGTGTACTGCCGAAGTAATTTCAAAGTTAGTGTTAAATACATTGGACAAGTTTGAACTTTCAACAAATCAACTCTTGATGTTAGTGAGCGATGGTGCTGCAAACATGCTTTCTGTAGGCCGGTCTCTTAAAAAGCATTCTGCTAATTTGTTACACATTACGTGTAAAATTCATGCTCTCAATCTTGTGGTGGATAGTATCAGAAAATGTTATCCTGAAGTAGACGCTTTAATAGCACATACCAAAGCAGTATGTGTCAAATCACCGAAACGTATTCGCGAATTTCACAGACTGTGCCCCCGTATACCAGAGCCACCAGAACCTATTCTAACTCGTTGGGGAACATGGTTACAGGCCGCGTTTTATTATCATAAATATTTTGACAATATTAAGAACGTTTTTTTACAATTCGATACAAAGCAAGCTGCCGCTATCCAGAAAAGCCAGTCGAAATTTCAAGATAGTCAGGTTAAAATGGATTTAAAAATCATTCACGACAATTACTTCGGGCTAGCAGATGCAATAGAAAAATTACAAAATCCTGCGGTGCCGTTAAAAGAATCTCTACAAATAGTGCAACATGTTCACGCACAGCTATGCGCGATTGAAGAGGCAAAAAATGTTTCTGTTCTAGAAAAATTTGAAAGTGTTTTTAAGAAAAATTCTGATTTTGGCACATTAAGACACATTTGTGAAGGTGCGTCAATAAGATCGTTAAGTTATTTGAAAGATTATTTTACTTACGCAAATATTACATCACTAGATGTAGAACGTTCGTTCTCTGCATATAAACGCATTTTTTCCTCATACCGTATTAGTTTTGCCGAAACAACAGTTGAAACATATCTAATGTTGCAGATATTTAACAGACATTATTCACTTTGTGATTTCACGGAGGACTCTTAAAATGGTAAGTGTTTGAGCACGTGTTATTTAATTTTTATTTAAAAAATGAGCGAAATTATTTGCGGTAGCAAACATCTCTATTAGCAGAATAACTCTGGAACGCGAGGCCTGGTCGACTCTACGCTACTGTGTGGTACCGTTCGTGGCCAGCTTTAGTTATTACTGATGCGTTGCTGCGTGCAGTTGACGACTTCATACAGCAGGATCGGCGTGTCACATTTAATGACATCAGTGCACGTTTTCCACAGATTCCGCGCACCATAACGCATGAAATCGTCAAAGATCATCTGCATTACAAAAAAAATTCTGCAAGGTGGGTGCCGCACATGCTTCTTTGGAGACAGCAAACGTACCTGCAAAGAAAAGACCAGTTATGTTTGTTTATTTCCTTTACAAGTATCTTTTTTGGAATATGTAACATTAAAATAAATGAAGTTCTGTTGGCAATGTAGCTTATGTTTCAATGAGCTACATGTTTTTTTTTTGAGTTAATAACTTCATATTTACGCTAAAATTAGCTGATACACGCAATATCAAAATTTTCTAACAATTATTTAATACGTTGCCAAATAAAGGGTTAAATACATTTCTAAACTTAAACTGAAATACACTTTTATACACTAATATTATTATAAATTATTATTTAAAAATACCAACTGGTCAACAGTTGAAATCCTTCAAGCAACTTCTTTTGGCGGTTACTATGTAGGTATTTGTAAAATAAAATGCGTAAATGAAACAAACAATTTATTAAACAATGAAATTACAACTAACTGCCATCAACCACCATACATGGACGCGTTTCGCTGTTATACAACTCTTCAGCATGTCTTTGAGGAAGATGGATTTAAGTTGATAAGTCGTATATACGATTTAATTAATTACCTTTGGTAGTCGAGTTGCTACCTTCGCAGAAAACCGATGCAATGTTGGTTGCTCACTTCTGTAGACGTCGATATAGCGTTTACTTTCGACATTTGAAGTGATTAGGGCGTAGTTAATTATATACAAGTGAAATAATTAATTATCTTGTGACCTTTTTAACGAATAATTGTAGTTTTTCGACGTCAGAAACCAATTTTCCATATGCGTTGTATATATTTTTAAACGTTTTTCTTTACACGGATTTTTCAGGAACCAACCTACCGTATAAAAACAAGTCTGGGTGTATATTGTAAATTGCTTCTCGAATAATGAATCCAGATATTCGAATATTGGTTTATTCGGATTTATTGAATTCACGATAAAAATCCGTACATTCGAATAAAATCCGTTAATCCCGATATCCGTTTTCCGGAAACTCGAATATCTGGATTAAGAAATTGACGGATTTTGCCAACGCTAATCCAAACCTTGAGTACGAATTCACAACTCTAATCATATGTTTGAAATATTTTATTACAACAAAAAACTATTTCTTTTAACAAAAACTTACAAAAATACGTATTTTATACATTTATTATATCAATCCAAATTGATCCATCACAAATTACAAAGAGTATCCAAAATTCTTCACCCATTGTAGCCCACTAACAGTTGAACTTGCTGGTTTATATTCTAAACCAATCCAGTCTTCATATCCGTGCTCCTCTAATGTCTTAAGTACATATTGATAATTCAATTCTCCACTATGTCCAGGTTCATGTCTATTTGGTGCTTGGGCTATTTGTACATGACCAATTTGATTTTCAAAATCTTTTATGGCATTCGTCACGTTTCCCCTAATCATTTGCAAATGAAAGACGTCCAGCATCAATTTAAGATTTGGGCTGGAAACCTCGGATATCACCTTCATTGCTGAAATATATTTTCCAGAGAAAATTAGAAGATCCCAATGAATATTAGGTTCTTACCCTTTTGGTAGGAATTCATGTAATAATTTGGTACTGAATATGAGTTAATTGGTTCAATTAAACCCAGGATGTTTTCTTTTTCTAAAATTTGCGAAGCGTATTTTAAATTATTCACGTACGCTGTATCATTTTCTAAAGTTGGTTGTTCCACTTTACCGGCCATTATATGTATTCTGCAATTAAAGTTTCGAGTATTAAATATGATATATTAGGCCCAAATGGGCTTTATATAAAGGATAAAGATTTAGAAACACTCACCAACACCCTTAAGTACTTACTTTTTCACATTTAATCTCTTTCCAAGATTTATAGTTTGATTTATACTTTCTTTAAATTGTTTTTCTTGTCCAGGAAGTGCAGCAAATCCCAATTCTCCTTTCCCAACATCTCCTAGATCAGAAAAAAGTGTTCTTTCTGTATTTAGGCGGTGTCATTAATTATTACCTGTGTAAATATTAAGAAGAATCTGATCAATGCCAGCTGCTTTTTTTGCAGCAACTACATCATCTGGATTCAATCCATATGGAAAGCCAGATTCAACAGCTTTGAATCCCGCATTTTTTGCTAATTGATATCTTTCCAAAAACGGCTTTTCCAAGAACATAAACGATATATTTGCACAAAATTTAGGCATCCTTACCATAGCTAGTATCTCGTATTGTAAACCACTTGTCAGTTAGTGTTTAAGAAAAAGATTATGGTTATCACTGCAATTACGATAATTAATTCAACTGAATTGCCTAGCCTAGATAAGATTCAAATTAAACGCGGTATTATTTAGGTTTTAGAGATAACTAATTATTAAAAGATTCGGATTCTTATAGGTTATTTGTTAATGGAACTTTAATTTAGAATGCAATTTGTTAATATTAATGTAATCGTTTTTAATGTCAACAAAGCAGTTGACGTAATATGAAAGATTTTAATTTTAATGTTGGCCATGTTGCGTAAAAATTTATTTAGATTCATGTTTTTTGATTTAATTAGCGAATATAATAACAAAAAGATGCCATTATTAATCAAATTATCATTTATAATTAATCCTTTTAAAAAGTTAATAACATTTTTAAAACACGCATTCAGCGAAATTCAGCAATTCAAGGGCTTGTTTCACTGCCGTGGTATCCTTGATGATTTTAATACCTTTTATGGATTAGTACATTTTATATATAAATGTAAAGGATTATTATTTACTTCTCCACAATATTTTTTTTAATTGTAATTGTACAATTACTTTTAGTCGTCGCTATAGAATGCGCTAGATTTCGTTGAACACCAGTAATACCTGTTAACATTCCCTTTCTACTTCCCACTTCTAATATCTCGGTTAATTCTTCAGTGTTGGTAATACCTGTTCACGATTATTCACTAAGAACATGAAGTGATTCATAAATTTAATGTTTCTCGTTGTTTTCCGAAAGAATTTACGGTAATAATGACAATATGGCATCAAAGATAGTTTTATTATTACTTCTATTGGCGATTCAAAATGGAAATGGTATGAAACAATTTGATTTTATGGGTTGTTATCAAGTTTTACCGACAGCTCGAGTAAGCAAAATAAACGGCCAAAACACACCCATTGATTGTACCGAAATTTGTTTAAAATCCTTCTACAGGTGGGTCTAAATACTTCTCCGATAATTCCATGATTATTCAGATAACCTCTTTTTTTTGTAGATATGCTTTACTTCGTCAGAATGATCAATGTTCTTGTACAAATTTATTAGGTGAACAGAAAAGTATTGAGTTATGTGAAGACTACTGCAAAGATAAAACTAACTGCACTTTTACTGATGAAATGAAGAATGTTTACTACACTGGGTTATCAGGTATAATTTAATCCCTAATATAGATCAGAATAATTAATATTTGAAATAAAATTCAGTTTTGGGGCCCCCTAATAACATAACTATAACAAATGTAACTGATGCCAACCTACACATTGAATGGACACCACCAGATTACATCAAAGACTTGACCAAATATAAAATTCAAGCTGAAGTATTGTCTACATACACAAGTAAAATATTAGACACTAGAACATGGGAATTTTCAAATGAAACCTTGCATACAGAACTGAATTCCTTACAACCAGGTACAATCTATAATATAAGTATTCGTGGGGTCTCTTCTACAGATGAAGGAATACCAGCACATCAGACCATTGAAACCAAAATAGGGGGTAATACAAGCTTTATGAGGTGTTTCTATTTAAATTAATTCATTATCGCATTTGAAGAACCCAGTGATATGCCAATACAACCTTCAATAGTAAACAGAAATGGCAGTACTATGATAATCCACTTTGATCCAGTTGAAAATGACAATGGACCAATTTCTACTTACCTAATAGTTGTCATCAATAGGAATTCTCCACAAGAAACTGATACAGATAACTTGAAAAGTTTTAAAGAAGCCCGCGTTGATGGGCTTCCATATTACATTACTGCTGAGATACAGCATGAGGTTTGTTTGGTTGTTTGGTACCTTAATTATGTAGATGATGCTTTCCTTCTCTAAGTATATATTAACAAAGAAAGAAACGAATGATAATACGGAAGAGGCATTTAAAAATATAGAGCTCTTTTTCATCCATTAACTTAAAAGATTCTTAAGGATAAATGTCTCTTTGGTGATTATCTTCGTAATTAGTATCTTAAATATGTAAATAATTCGCTGCTACGACTTTGTAGAGGGTAACAGAAAACACAGAATTTGTTATTGGTGATGGACGTAATTATGGAAATTACTATAACGCGCCATTGGATACAAAAAACTCATATTCTGTATTATTAGGGGTTACTAGCCGAAAAAATGGACAAGAAAAAATTTTATACAGCGAGCAGAATGACAATATCCACAATACGATCGTCTATGTTGGTGGTGAAGCTGAACCAACAGGACTTACGATAGCTCTATCAATCGGTATAGCTATCGTCAGCTTGTTGTTATTAGCAGGGATGGTACTATTTCTCATACTAAGGCAGAGAATTAACAATAGATTTAGGCACCGCCTTCAAGATGCTCAAGAATTGACAATGCAGGGTCCTATGATAGATATCGTAAGTAATTCCGCAGCTTTGAAAGCCTATTAACATCTTGGTTTTTAAGGAAAACACCGGATATATATCAGAAGAACACGACGAACCTATAAATCATTACAAAAACTTAAGAGGACAAGTTTGGATGATCCCTCATAACTCCTTAAATGTGGATAATACTCTTATTTTGGGTGAAGGTCGTTATGGACATATTCACAAAGGAATCTTAGAGAAAGATAACGCATTAATACCTGTTTCCGTATATAACATTGCTGATAGGAGATTGACACGCGATCAAAAGCATAATATGCTTAGAGATATGGATTTGGTAATAAAAGCTGCAAAACACGAAAACGTTTTAGAATTTATCGGTACTTGCGAAAATATTGATACAGTTAGTATCGTATTTGAAAATACTTCTTTGACATTGAAAGAATTCCTTATTGGAAGTAGAATCCCATCTACAGAGAAGTTCACTTCAATGACTGAGTTGCAAGCAATTAATTTTGGCATTGGTATTGCTAATGGTTTAAATCATTTACATTCTAGAAGGGTGTGTAATGTTTTTCAAGCTCATTTCGAGAAATTAAGTTAAGAATATTTTTTAGGTATTGCATAAGCAAATTTGTGCTAGACATGTTGCTATAGTAAGTGGAAATATACCTAAGATGACAGGTTTTGGCTTGACAGCTTTTTACAAAGATGGGAAAAGTCCAAATTGCACAAGATGGACTGCAAAAGAGATACTTAAAGGTCAAAATTACACTTATAAAAGCGACGTATGGTCTTTTGGTGTATTACTGTGGGAAATCTGTAGTTTAGGTAATCTTCCTCTTTTAAAAAGAGAATCTTCTCTACAATTTTTCCCTATTTCTAGGTGCTACTCCTTATACTAAAATATCTAACACCGAATTAGTCGAAAGAGTATCTAAAGGTCTCCTATTAGATCGTCCCAGTTATATGGACGAGTCACTATACCAAATACTTCTGAACTGTTGGCAGATGAACTTGGATGAAAGGCCAACGTTTAGGGATCTAGCAAATGCTCTAGAAAACTTAAGAGATGATCAATTCTCCATGTACTTATCTTTCAAGCTATACAACGGTTTTAAATATGAACCCTTGCAGGTTAATCTGGAGTTAAATAACTCTGTATTTTAAAGTACTGAAATTGAGATTATATCTTTGTGAATCTCGTATTATTACCGTCGTTTGTGTTCTATATTCTATTAAAAAAATCTCGTTTTTGTGTATATAATACCACGTTTTAAAAAGAAAAGAAAAATTATACGATATTTTTATATGTGAAATGTATAGCTTTTTTTAAAACTCTGAAGCGCTCCAATAACGAATTTAATTTATAATAATATACGTAATAAAGTTCGTTGTTTTCCTGATTATTTTCAATACCATCATCAAACATATCTGTATGTTTTTTTCTTCGTTTGTAACTTAATTGTGATTCAACGTGCTTTACACTGTTACGTTTAGACATTTATACTCTTTTATATTTAAAATTTTATTTTTTTTTTCTATCTTCCTTTTTTATAACTTTTATATGTGTATTTTATGTATATTATCTTGTATTATACGATTTTAATAAACTTTATTCCGTCCATTTCACACAATTTTCTTTTAATTCATTTAAAAAATTTCTACTGACTCTATTTTTACCTTCAAAAGCTTAACTGATATGTTTCTTGTTCTTCAACTGAACTCAATCATCTTAGGGAATACTTCGGGCATTCTCCGAGCAAAATATGGATATTACATGCTCACTGGACACTCTAGAAAATCTCCTAACACTTCTAGTTAAATTGCAACTGATAACATTTGTAAAACAATTTTTCAACTTTGATGTGATACGTTTACAGGTCAAAATCGACTAGTAGAATGAATTTCCACATTTATAATGTTGGTATTTCTTTCACTTTTCGAATTATAACTTAAAAATTGTGAAGGAAGAGACCTATAATTTCTTAAATCCTAAGGAAGTAATTCACGAACTGCACAGCTTCTTCAGTTTGAATTAGCTTGATGAATATTTTACCTCCCTAATTGAAATATGAACAAAATCAAATAGATTTTCTGAACATGTCACACAGGTCTCGTGTAGTAGGATGGCGAGTTCCGGCGCTGTCCGAAGGTACTGTCGGACATCGTTCGGGAAAATTCAAGTTTCAATGCAACATGTAGTGGCGTAGCTCGACTTATTTTTTAAATTATGTTAGCATAATAAAAAACGACTACAAAAGAAAGTCTTGTATTTCCACCGGGCATCTGAAGCGTTCGCCATCCTATAACGTACAAATTGTACATTCTATTTAATGACAACTTTAAAGATTCTAGGAATATCAACAATTATTTCATTTATGTTTGTAATTTTTCTTTTTTTTTAAGTTCTACGAGGACCTTAATAATCACAATGTGGCTGTGATTGTTAAGGTCCTCGTAGAACTCATATATACTGCAAAAATATGCTCGCAATCAAAACTGTGGAAGTGGTTGTGGATTTACCCGAATGATGTGGTATTTAATTTAGATTTTAAAAGGAAATGTCAATGCAGTGGACAAGATATTAACGTATTTTCGAAACCCATAAACATTTTTATCATAGTGAGTCTCTGTAACCACTTTCATTATAAATAAATCTAACTAATAATAGCACATACATTCTTTCTAAATTAACAATTAAAGCTGTATCCAAAAAGTGCCGGTTAATTAAATTTATCAAAAATAAAACTTGGCATGGGAGCAATACATATCGCTGAAAAAATATAGTAGTTTTTTTTATGTTCCTTTGGATTTATTTAAAAAGATATGTTTATTTGTGTGTTTTGAAATATACAATCCAGAAAAAAAAAATTAAAAAATAAGAAGCCAGTAATCAATGATTTTTAACGATTTTAATTATACCAAAGTATTAGTTTTATTAATTGATAATATTAATCCTTTACTAATACTTCTTATAATAGACTTAGTATATATCACGTATGTGTATTCTTATCGTCAACCCATGATGGATAATTCAACCTTGAGCGTAATTATATGCGTATATTTTTGTCAAACATAATATATTCATTAATACATAATTTGTTACCACGTTTTCACCAGCTAAACTCAATTAAGTACCTTAATGAACTGACTTGATTTTGCATAGGATCTATTCGTAGAATTCAAAATTACGTTAGTGACGTCACGAGCTACAAATAATCAAAATATACAGCTACGGTCAAAATAATTTTATAGGAAAATATTAAATAACGCCTTTTTTCTTTACCGGGTTGGAATTGTCTACGCCGACGAGGCACCACTGTTACTTAACTATCAACAGAGTATGTAAGAAGTGTAAATCTCATCCATATCGATGAATTGCAAAAAGAATTTAAAAAATATTTACAACAATAATAATAAACAACAAAGAAATAAATAAAAATCGTAAAAAAAAAAACCAGGAAGCTGTGCCCTAAATTTCAACGAAAACAAGCTGGAATTCTCGGAAATACAAAATGCCATGGACGTGATTCAACCTTTCATATCCGATTCTAAACGATGACTTACGAAGGTGAACGAATGAAAGAAAATGAATGGAATACGCGCCAATCGGGGCTGTAGTAAGCAACGACCTTGCGCGAACGTATCCGAAGAAGTTCTGGGAACTCGCGCGGCTCAATTCCAATAAATAAAGGCAGGTGTTCGTTTTTCGTATAAAGAGATGAATGAAATTCGAATAAATAAACGAATAAATAGCCAGCTAACGTTTAAAAACGATTTTAGCACCATACTCGAATTAGGTTCACCCCTCGGGTCCCCAACTTGTTGCAAAAAAGTCTACAATTCGACCACAGCGTTATCAAATTGTCAAATTTCAATTCTAAATGAGCAAATTATTTTTACTATTTATTGTTATTAATAGAGCGGGCCAAGAGCGCCACGCGCCAGGTTCGCAATCAGGCTGCCGGGCGCATATACGTATGTAAACATAGGTAATTTAAATATGTAATTATTAGGACGAGGACCAAAACCACTGTCTATTACGTCGTGAAGACGCGCAAATATACACCTGCAGTTTGGGTGTTCGTTGATAAATAGGGCGTTGTTCACAGTGGGCCACTACAAAAAAAAAGTTCATTCATCGACGGCTACGAACTAACAGCGCGCTTATTCATTTACGGATGACGCGCTCTATTCATCAACAAATGACGAGTCTGCAGATGTTACGTTTGCACCACTTCGTGGCATACTAGAAACAAGCGTCGGTGTGCTCGCTTTAGTGATTATGTCTAACGTAACTATTAAAAATAAACGGCCATTACCTACGAAAGTTAATAAATTTCTTAGTGAATTTGTGGATTTACACTACAATGGGAGTACAATTTTCTGTAAAGTTTGTAAAAAGAAACTACTGTGCTGGAGCAAACGTGATTGTGAAAGACATATAAATAGCGCACACCACAGAAATAAAAGAAATGGTGTGTCACAACAACGTCAATTTCAATTAGAATTGCTTTTAACGTTTATGGTATGTGGTCTACCACTTCGTATACTTGATAAAAAAGCATTTCGAAAATTCTGGGGTACATACAATACCGAGTGGATACTACCATCTCGGACAGCGTTACGGAGAGATATTCCACGAATACGTGAGGACATTGAAAATCGAATTAAAGCCGAATTAAAAGATAAACAGCTGTGGCTATGTCTTGATGAGACGACAGATTGCAAAAAAAATTCTATTTTGAATATAATAGTGCGCGTATTAGATCCTATTAAACCAAATTTTGCAATTCTATTAGCCAGCAGAAGATTAAAACAGTGTACTAGTAAAGCAATTACGGCCGTAGTTCTCGAAACGTTACAAAAATTTCAAGTGTCAACCAGTCAACTGTTGTTGTTCATGAGCGATGGTGCAGCAACAATGTGTAGTGTAGGCCGTTCCCTTAAAGAAAAGTGTGAAGGACTTTTACATGTTACGTGTAAAGTCCATGCTTTACATCTTGTGGCACAAACTATTCGAGAGTGTTACCCGGAGGTGGATGCATTAATAGCAAACACAAAAAAAGTGTTTCTCAAAAGTCCTAAGAGGACTAGGGCATTCCACAGGTTATGCCCTGGTATTCGAGAACCACCACAGCCCATTCTTACGCGTTGGGGAACGCGGTTAAAAGCCGCTTTTTATTATAATGAACATTTTCAAGAAGTCAAATCCGTTATTTTGCAATTCGTCCCTGCCGAAGCTAGAGCTATTAGGATGAGCCAGAAGGGATTTCTCGATATTTCTGTTGAAACACATCTAAAGAATATTAGCAACAATTACAAAGGGTTAGTAGACGCGATAGAAAATTTGCAAAATTCTGGATTGTCGTTGGTAGAATCAGTGCAAGTCGTGGACGAAGTTAGTACATTGTTACACAGTATAAACGATGCAACAAGTGGACGAGTTTTAGCTAAGTCCGATAGTGTTTTAAAAAAGAATCCGGACTACACGAGATTAAGACAGATGTGCGATGGGGCATCTGCAGATTCCTTGACTAAGTCTAAAGATTATTTTAATTACGCCTGTCTTACTTCGGTAGACGTGGAACGGTCGTTTTCGAAATATAAGAACATTTTTTCGTCTCGGCGATCATCCTTCACCGAGGCAAATGTGGAAACTTATCTGATGGTGCAACTTTTTAAACAAGCCTATCCGCATTATTAAGAAGGATAGAATTTATTTATTATATCTTTATTTACAGTTACATTATTAAGTACAACAGAATAAAAAAAGCGAAAAAAGCGTTCAGTTTCTCAGTTATTTCCTTATTACATCCCATTTACAACGCATACCGTTTTCAATCAAATAAAAAATCATAATGAAAATAAAAACACCTCAGCGTGTACATATATATATATATATATATATATATATATATATATATATATATATATATATATCCGCTCTAATTACTAAACATTATTATTGCGTCAGCTTTTATTTTTTTACTCTTGTGTATTAATTTCGAAATATCACATATCTGTTGTGACTCACATATACGCTATTTACAATAAGCGGCCGTTGCGCCTGATTCCGATTCTGTTGGATGGCGCAATTTGGCCCGCTCTAGTTATCACCGATACTAGAAGGGCTTACCGCTCTTTGATGACGTCACGCTGTTTAGGGGGTGTATTACCATGCACGATATTAGCCTAAGCGGTAAAGGAATCGTTTTTTGCATATCTTTTTTAAGTTTTGAAGGGCTTCCGGTTTAAAGAGGATGCCGATCGTCGACCGAGCCCTTCTTCGCATCCCAATCGATTTTATTTTGGAAAAAACGAACTTTCAAAGCAAAAACCAAACACGTAACCGAGTACCGTATGTATTTGTGGTAGATATTTAATCGACTAATTATAATTATTATTTGTAATTGTACATGTATTTGGACGAAACTAAGGTTGAAATGATGTAGTAATTGCAATTTTATTGGAAATTTTGTTCAATTTCTCGAGAACATTTACAGACATGCGAGTCTTTAATTTCCTATTATGTAGTAGTTTACCTAATCTATTATTACTTTTCCCACAATCGTTATTAAGTAGGGTATTTGTAGAATAAGTTATTATAATTGTTGCAATACGTTCACTGCTGTGAATATGACATTTACATATATCAGTATCACATTTAAAAACATCTCTTCGTGTCCAAAAATAATTTTGTTAAATAAGAATATAAAACTATTTGAACAATAACATCTTCACGTTTTTTGTCAAATACAACGGACACTTAGGAAATTGAGTTGGAATAACATCATTTTTAAGCCTAGGAATTTTAAATTTACAGTTATAGTTTAACCGATCCTTGAATCTGTAACTGTTGAAGAATAAATAATATCTTCTTTTATTTAATAATAATAATAATATCTTTTTATTCAATATTATACATAAATCTGTCATTCTCTTGTACAGTGTGTGTGTACATAAATAAACAAACATAACAAATAAAAAGAAACATCGCACAACAAATAAACATTGATATAAAATAGCAAAAGTACAAGGCTAGGTACCGTATGTAGGTACCGTAATAGCTGTAGTAAAACAGAATAAAATAAAACGTAAGAAGTATGATACAAAATTTGTTCGTCTCAATTAATGAAAACAGTTACAACTGATGACGAAAATACTTGTTTACATTATAAAAGATATTAGTGGTAAGCAGTTCTTTTAATTGTGATTTTAGTTCCTTTACCGGTAGATCTTTTATATGAAACGGTAAGCGATTAAAAATGTTTAATATTTGTGTGATTACACTTTTATTCACACTGCTTTTTGTAGTTTGAATTAGGACAAGATAAGCGTTTTTAATTTAGAAAGTGTAACTCACAAACAAAACATACAAAACAACCGACGCCATTTTAGGTTAGGTTGCCCCGTTGTTATCGTTTCAGAAAAGGTTTTATCGCTTATACAATACTAGAAAAGCATTGCAGGTATCACCAACAAAGTACGGAAATATCACTATACAATATTTTTTTAAATAAAACCAATATAATTTGGATAAATCAATTCAAAACGCAAAGACAGTTTGAGTGTGTAAACGCGTTTATGGCCTACGTCAAAATACGTCACAGCCTGCTGACGTCAAAGTCTTGTATTAGCGGTAGTAACGGCATGGCGATACATGACCTAAAGATCGTGACGTCATCGAAGTGCGCTGAGGCCTTTTTTTCTCGGTGGTAGCGGACAACCTCGTTTTGAGACATTAGTCCCGGTGTCCCGGCCGATTTGATAATATAATAGCGCCCGTGGTGAGAAATGTTTGGTCAGAAAAACGCGGGCATATGCAAGTATCTACTGTAAAAACAGTTTTGTACTGTAATGCGAATAATTTTATAGATAATTTTTTTATAATAGTCACAGCCTATAGATAATATATCTAATTCATTGAAAAATTAGACCAATTTTTTTTATACCACTATATAAATTTTGAAAAAAGAATTGTAGATAATATTTAATTTTGTTCTTTTTCTTAATCTCATCCTATATTCATTTTGAAGAAATCTAACAACTACATTGATTAAAAATAAAAAAAAAAGTTAATTAAAAACAAATTTATTTTAAAAATATTTGTTTATTAAAATATTCTCAGAAATCGAATTACTATCAACAACAACATTTAGTTGGTTCCTTAACTGCACTATCTCGCAGTATTATTATCAAATTATTACAATTAATTTAAAAGACACAAACACAAAACATCAAAACCGATAAAATTCACAGAATTCGTTTATTTAATATACTAATCTCCCATGCACGCGTTTTTCAACGTACGAGATCTTAACCTTGTATATCAAAGTAATGGGTCACTGATTCTGAAGCAGTTCTTACTTATATTCGATTACGAGAGTGTTTCGCAAATAGTTATTAACAATTTCACTTGAAGATACACCAGAGCGCTTGAAAACTTTCATTGAATTATTATAAGTGGAGTGTTAAGAAGTAAAACTAATGTAAGTACTTTAATACTACAAGCATATATAATTCTGTAGTTATTTCTTTTGTTTCTCTAATAATTCTAAGGTTCTTGCCAGAAATAACAAGTTTATTGCTAGTTTAACCTTAATAAATTCTTTGTATTTAAAGATATTTTACATTCGAATTAACTTGCACTTATTACAGAATTGTCACTTGCAGAATCTACAATTAATATTTTTCTATCTCAAAATAAATATTGTCTTTTCCTGACGTAATTCATTTGAACTTTATATTGATGGATGTATCAAGTTCAATTACGTCAATATTTACTTGTATACAGTTTCAATTAAATATTAAATATAGCCGGAAACTCCTATAGAATTGGCTTTAGTAAATTTGCTATTGTTACAACGTGACTAATTTTATTGAGGGATAATATAAGTGTAAGTGGAAATCACTGTATTTGATTTTATTCTTTTTTTCATATTCTATAGTTTTAGTATTTCCCAAAAATCTTAGAGAGTGAAATCACATTTAGTTTAAGAAAGCGTAAAATATATTTTTTTTTATTTGGAAAATTATGTGCACACAATTAATAGGTTTAGAAATAGACTACAACGCTCCCCTCTTTAGTTATTTGTTTTAATTTTTGAATGTGAAGTAAAATGCAATTTAAGCACAATAAAACAGTTATATCTCTAAGATTTTTTGTAGAATTTTGGGAGTTAAATACGTACAGCATCTACTTGTTTGTAACTAGACTTTATTTGATTATTATTACTTTTAGAGCAAAAATTTCATATCACAGATTTATTCCGACTTGACATATTTTATTTCCATATCATTACCACAAGTTTAAGTAGTAAACACTTAACCTTACTGAAATTAACAATTACGTTGGTTACTTGGATTACATATAGAAATAAATTATAATAGGAATCCCCGATGACTTCAAGTTATAATCAGAAATATTCAAATTTTTGATTAAGCTGACATATAATCCCTATGCCCCAAGAATCTCCAGACTTTTTAGCAACAATTGCCTCAGTTAGCGATTGGTTTTAACAAGTGTATAAATAGTTATTTAAAATTTTCTAGCAAGTTACCTAATTCTATTAATAATTATATTAAAAACAACACTTCAAATTATCTTGAACTTTCAAAAAAGTAAACCTTATTAAATATTGTTTTCGCGTAGTTTTATGGTTTTACTAAATTAATCCGATCTTTTGAGATTTTTTATCTTTCTAGCGCAAGTCAACTACATAGAAAATAATGGGTACGAAATGTGTCGAAGCAAGATCGCGGTATACCGGCTGTCGCTGGTATATATTTGTATTATTTTTTGTCCTAAGTTCCATTAGTGACTTGGAAGGCGCAACAGTAGGTAGGCAACAACCAAAACAACCGGTACAGACGTCGCAATCAGGTGGTAAGGGCCGAAGAGTCATGGATCCCGCTTTTGCAAACGCTGGTAGAACACCTGGCCTTGAAATTTGGAGAATTGAAGTAAGTCAAAATTTCGAAAAATTTAAATCTGAATGAATCATAATTTACGTACATAGTTATTCCATGTACAACATACAAGTACGGTTAATGTAAAATAGTCTGCCGCTTCCGTGTTTTGCAACAATTAATTTCTAACTTGAATGCTTTGACCTTAACGAAGGCTTTTACATGGTTGACCAATTACAATGGACTTTATTATTGATTAGTAATTTATTTAATGTTGTAATAGGGTTTAAAGCAGTTGAATTCATTGTTTGTTCCTGTATAATACATTTATTTGTATCCGTTTTTAAAGATATAACTGTTATTTACTTGGTAATCATTCCTGTCAGTAAAAAAATATTATACAATAATATATGTAACACACCGGGATTTCTAATGATAAGACTTTATCGATAGGAAGTATTTACCACGCAACACATTATTTAAGTTTTAAAGAGGTCCAGGTATATAGGAATACCGCAAGGCGCAATCTAGGTCCATTGTTTTCTTTGCTTTTATTAAAAATATATTTGAAAGCATTTGATCTCAATATTACATCAAATTAAACTTCTAGTTAAATATAAACAAAACGGATATTATATTTTATTACACCACTCTATAGTTCTAAAATATCTCCGAGTGAATTCAACGAGAGTTTGACTACAATTCCGAGAGTTCCAAATTTATGAAGTCCATTATTTAACTCTCAGAAATAGGCCTCAAAATATACATCGCTTTTTAAATATAAATGACCAGTCAAAAATTCCTTTTCATATATCCTCAGGTTTCTTTTTCTTATACATATTTATTCAAAGGAGTCGTTGAAATATTTATAGAAATGTTCTGTGAAAATAAAAATAACTATGAATATGTGTTTCTTCACATTTTCTGGCCTTTTTAATTTAATTAAAAAAGTGTCTAAATTATATGAAATGCGTTTTAATCTATTTAAGGATTATAGATAAAGATTACATATGTAGAAAGCTAAAATAATCAAGACTCACCTTTTCTAAAACTATTAAAAAATATTAGAGAAGATAAAATTATATAATTGGCATGATAAATCTAAAAATGGAATTGCTTTATGAAGCAATCTGATTTGATAGGTATTTTTTTGAATTTGTTATAAATAAAGATATGAGTATTTGTTCAGATAAAAGAAAAAACTTGAACATGTTTAGTAGATCATAAGTAAAATATTTTTTGTAGATTATGTTAAGTCAGCTTTTAGATTGACTGAGAGCTTTTGTTTCTTCTAAAATTTATTACAATTGAAGGTAATTCTATTTCGTATTAACTTATATTACTATATCAAGTTGCTTATTTTTCTTCAATTGTGTTCAATTAATTTTTTAAAGATTTCCTTTGATTAATAGTTTGTATTACCACTTTGACAATTTTACACTTACATAAGTAAGATATTATTTACTAAAACAAGCTCCATTCATTCAATTCATGGATTTTATTATTCTGATAGGAAAAATCAATAAATTTTATATTTTTATTATATTGAGATAAATAAAAAAAAATACCGGTTAAATATATTTATCAAACAATTATTAGCACACAACACCTACAACATATGGCATTTTGTTTCATCAGGTTGAATTAAAGTATTATCTATCTGGTAAAATAAACAGATAAGGCTTTAACAGCCAAAGTAAATATCCCTTATTAGGTAATTTGACGTTTTTTAAAATCTGTGACTCATTTTTTTGCAAAATAGGTTAACAATAGATCTTTTTCATCCTTGAAATTACGTGTGTAATCGAGGTTGGTACTTAATTTTTTACTTGTATTGTCAATTGTCGCTTGGAATAATTCAAACAAGACGGTTTCACAATAATTGGTATATCCGTTAATTTTTTTTGTAATTTATTTCAAAAAAGGGACAAAACAAGAATTATAATTAAAACCACCGGTATAATAATAATAATAGTACTGCATTAGGAAGGTTATTGAGCAAACGGAAAATTGCCAAGAGACCTAAAGCTGCTAAAACAACGATTCAGAATATAATCAGAAAGAAAAACCTTCCAGAGACTTAGCCAGTGAATTGCAAAATGTTACTGGAACAATCAATGGTGTCTTCATCGTGCATAAGATATCTGATAAAGTAACAACTAGTAGGTCGTATTTCCTTCATCTAGGAAACAAGCAAAAACGTCCAAAATATCCACTAAATTATGGAATTGTATAATATATGCATATAAAGGAATTCAAATTTAAAGTAACAAAAAAGATCAGCCAACTGCTAAACACAAGAATGCTTCCATTTTTTGTTTGGAGATGCATAATAGTGTCTGGTGTTAACCTGGGAACGTTATTTTCATATTCTCAGTGAAGACACTGATCTCAAACATGCTTAGCATGGTGAAAACATTTTCTAAAGAAGAATGGCAATGCCAAGAAATGCAAAAATATTTCATAAACATTAAATTGTATTTATTTAGTATTTAAATAGTAAAAGCGGCTTCGCAAACGTTTTGATAGATAAATAAAAATACAGCGATTTTATCAAAAGCACCGAAGCAAAAGCACTCTAAAAATTTCATGAGGTACGATAAAATACAAATAAAAATGAAACCGCATTTCTAATTACAATCGGCGTAATCAATGGATTAGCTTTATCAGCAAGATAATACTTTTAGTTCAAAGAATTTTTAGTTAATAAAAATTAATTTTGGATATAATCATTTCTCATTTTTTAATTTGCTAACCTTCCAAATATTTTGGCAACCACCCTATTACAAAAAAATATCTCAAATTTCCCATGCATCTACATTGTATTCAGGATCTAAAAAAAGAATCTTGTTAATAGTTGTATTTAAAGAATATAAAACTTATTTATTGGCGAGTTGTGCAGAACTGTAACATCTGCTCTGTTTGCAGAGAAATCAAAATCTCTAAATTTAGAAAGTATTTGTAATCACGAAATTATTCGGATGTGTTTTCTTTGCTATAAATGAAAAATTGGGAACATAGGTAAATAAAGTATTGAAATTTATAATTTGGCATGAAAATGCAAACTTGAGATCTAATAAATAAGAAAAAAAATATTTTTTCTATCGTTAAACAACTTATTTTTATATCGATAAGATTTAAATAACAAAGTAAATAATGGGGTGATATTTCTATAAACTCTGCATTTATTAAATACAGGGATATGTCGTTTTCAGCTTTCATTCTTATTTAAATGAAGTCTAGACATTGGGCGCCAGAATACTGGCCAACTATTGATTTTCTTTCCTTACCCACACTAAACTATGTTATAGCTACATTTTTCTCAACAGTAAAATTTGTATTATATAAATTATCTACTTACCTTTTTTTCAGAATTTCCACCCCGTAGCTTATCCTAAAAGCGATTATGGTAAATTTTACACTGGTGATTCTTACATAATCTTATTCGTAAGTATAGCCTCAAGTTCAAATTAAAATGTTGCTTCATTATTTCATTACCTTAGACCAAAGAGAAAAACGGAGTCTTCGGCTGGGATGTTCATTTCTGGTTAGGTAAAGAAACAACTCAGGTAAATATAATTGGATTTCTGCAATTTGCGAAACTGACTTCCTAATTTTTATTCTAGGATGAATCAGGTGCTGCTGCCATCTTGACAGTCCAATTAGACGATCAACTAGGTGGTGGACCAGTTCAATATCGCGAGGTCCAAAATCATGAATCACAATTATTCCTGTCTCATTTCAAAAACGGTGTTCGATACGCTGCTGGAGGCGTAGCTTCTGGTTTTACTACTGTTGATCGTGATGCTTTTGAAACGAGGTTGTTCCATGTGAAGGGACATAAGAATGTAAGAGTGAAGCAAGTCGAACCATCAATTGCTTCCATGAACCAAGGGGATTGCTTCATTTTGGATGTTGGCAAAACTATTTACGTTTATGTTGGAGCTGACAGCAAAAGGGTTGAGCGTTTGAAGGCAATTAGTGCAGCCAATGATGTCAGAGATCAGGATCATTCTGGACGTGGCAAAGTTCTTATAATTGATGACACAGCAACTGAAGATGAAATCGAAGCTTTCTTCGAAGCACTAGGTGGTGGTTCCGCTGATGATATTCCGGATGAAAGCATCGCTGGAAGTGACGATGAATTTGAAAGCGACGAAGAACAAGCTGTTACCCTATATAAGGTCTCTGATTCCACAGGATCCGTCCAAATTACACCAATTAGCAGTAAACCTTTGAAACAAGCATACTTGGATACCAACGACTGCTTTATTCTGGAAACAGGCGGTGCTAATATTTATGTTTGGGTTGGAAAGCGATGCACAAACAATGAGAAAAGCCAATCAATGACTAAAGCGCAACAATTTATCGATACCAAAAATTATCCTGGCTGGACCCGAGTTCAAAGGGTTGTCGAAGGTGCTGAACCAGCATCATTTAAACAATACTTCCAAACATGGAAGGGTCCCAATGAACAATATACCCGTCTCATTCGTTCTGCTGGTGACGAAAGAGAACCGACAAAGTTAGAACAGAAAAGCGGAGGTGAGGCGCCTGAATTTATGCCTGATGATGGTTCCGGCGATGTAGAAATTTACCGCGTAGAAGATTTCGAATTGGTTCCAGTTCCTACGGAAAATTATGGAAAATTCTTTGGAGGGGATTCCTATATTATTAAATATACCTACGGAAACAAATACATCATTTATATGTGGCAAGGAAATGAGAGCAGTATTGATGAGAAAGCCGCTTCAGCAATGCACGCTGTCAGATTAGACAACGAATTATCTGGAGCAGCAACTCAAATAAGAGTTGTCCAGGGTCATGAACCAAAGCATTTCCTTCACATTTTTAAAGGTATTAACAAGCTTAACAATCTTTCAATGTGCAATCTTTAACATTCTTTTCGTTTCAGGACAACTCATCATCTTCTTGGGTGGTCGCGCTAGCGGATTCAAGAACATGAAAAACCATGACACATACGTACAGGACGAAGTAAGAATGTACAAGGTTAGAGGAACGTCTGATGTTGATGTTAGAGCAGTACAATTGGTAGCAAAGGCCGGCAACTTAGAATCCGATGATGTCTTCATCGTTGAAAATGGCACTATCGCCTGGATTTGGCAAGGCCGCGATTCAAATGATGACGAAAAGAGCTTTGCCACTGGAATTTTAGATAGCATAGACCCCGATGCTCAAAAAGAAGTGATTGAAGAAGGAGAAGAACCAGAAGAGTTTTGGAATGCTCTAGGTGGTCAAACCACGTATAAAACTAGCTTCGAGGATGATCTAATTCCATTATCCACCACCCTTTACCACGCACGCCTTAATCGTAGTAATAAATTATTGGTGGATGAAATCGAAAATTTCTCCCAGCAAGATTTGGTTGAGGACGATATCATGATCTTAGATGGTACAAACTCGGTGTTCCAATGGGTTGGTAAGGATTCTTCGGAGAAAGAAAAGGAAATGTCGTATAATCTAATCCAACAGTTCTTGAAGAAGAAGAACAGGGAATCAACTGTAGTATTTACCATCAAACAAGGTGAGGAACCAGAAGCGTTCACTTCGCTGTTCCCATCTTGGGATGATGGTCATTGGAATGATGTCGAAAGTTACGAATCTGTTAGAAGCAGATTCCAAAACATGGGTACCGATGACTGAATAAAACGTATACGTAATTAAATTTTTTAAATGTGTTATTGCTTATTTAAATATCTTGTGAAGAATGTTATTTTTTGAGAATGTATTCCGTATGCCAAAATAAAATATATTATACATTTTCTTGATCGTTTATTACAATATTTGATTAAATGATACATGATGTGCTAGTACATTTATCTTGTATTGTTACAACTTGTCCGCCAAAATATAAAAGAATTGTTAGTCCAACTAAACAATTATTCTTCAATATTGCTTCAAAATGATTAATAGGTTAGATATAACACATCGTCATTTTTTTTATATATATTAACAAGCTACGTTATAAAAAGGGAAAAAACAAAAAAGAATATCCAACAAATAACAACAAAATTATTTGATACATCATAAGATTATTACAATATAATTATATATTTAGCAAAAAGATGTGGTCCATTTTGATTTATCACTTTGTATAATAGTACGAATACTTTTACGAAAATTATTGCAGACCACCATTTGTGTATCGTTTATTCTTTCAACTAAACAACAAACTACGCACATGTAACATACAACTTGCGATATAAACAATAAACATCGAAATTTTCAACCTAGCAATGAAATGGGTGTGTCAATTGTAAAATAACTATGCTAACGTATGATTGGAAGAATAACTTTGGTTTTGCAGCATCATCTTTAGATACGAAAGCATATATCATCATAGTTTATCCTTGTCTTTTTACCAAAATCCAGACGATTTACCTCCAGGGGGATTCTTAACACGTATGCAAGATTTTCTCTCCACATCAAGGTCTTCTGTATGGAAAAAATATATTAATCACTAGAAAGGAAAATTAATACATAAAAATAGATAGATCAATTTTGTTTTCTGTTGGAAAAGATTTTATCGCCGATCATCTGGAAATAGAAATAGGTAATAAGGGTACTTGCAAGACTTCATACGTCAATATCACAAAATGATTGAGATGTACAGAGTAATGCAAACAAAATCCCATAGATAAAACATACTCTTGATTTTTTACCAATTTATTATAAAGAAGTGGGGTCGAGAAGTATACTACTTTTCAGGTTTTTTATGTTGTTGCTTTCACGTTGGCCAAAATAGGTACAAATAAGGGAAAATATTAAAAATACAGTATTTAATAACAATAAATAGTAAAAATAATTTGCTCATTTAGAATTGAAATTTGACAATTTGATAACGCTGTGGTCGAATTGTAGACTTTTTTGCAACAAGTTGGGCACCCGAGGGGTGAACCTAATTCGAGTATGGTGCTAAAATCGTTTTTAAACGTTAGCTCGCGTTTTCGAGCAATTTCAATTTAAAAATTTTTGGTCCAAAGACCCCAAAACCGTAATTTTTATCATTTTCTGACCATTTATTGAATTTAAATCGATGGAAATCGACCCAATAGAAACTATTTGCAAAAATTAAATCAATTCAGTCGATTTTTCATTTTTTTTTGCAAAAAAAAACTACATACTGTCAAAAAACTTCGATCGCACACATCAAAATATATTAAGTGTATAAGGGCTGTATTTCGGTTATTTGACACCCTAGAGAGTTAAGATTTATCCTTGTGCTAAGTCCAGTTAGGGAAGAAGTTAATGCAGTTTTATAAACAAGTTGCTGAAAAAAACATTTTTGTAATTTCACAAACAACCCGGCGTGATAAAAGATTTCTATCTGTATATTTGTCATCGGAAAACGTACAAGTTAAAAAGTTTTTTTTTGAGAAGACAAAACTTTAAATTTGTAAACTTCTCTTTCCAAAAACTTAAAAGTATGTAGATGTTCAATTGAACTGCTGATAACACCAAAAGTTACAAAAAAATGAAACTGACATGTTTCTCCAAAAAAAGGTAACTAATACCAGTTAAAACTTAATAGATTGTAAGCGGTTCGTTTCGAAATGTTAATTATTTGTTTTTTTTTTTTTCTTTGAAAGGTGTGCTAATAATTTGAGAAACATTATAAGAGCAAGTTTATATTAACCATTCAGCGAAAGCCACCCGTATAATAATGTTAACAACTCAAAATAGGTGAATCTAATAAAGTTAATTGAAAAAATAATGACCTGTCCCAATTACTAGCAACATCTCACTTAATTCAATAAAAGTGACAATGTTTCAATTACAACGGTTAGTCAAGTTCCTAGTCGAGTGAATCATCCATAATCCGCATTCAAAACAGTCGGAAATTATCAATAAATATACGCTAATAACTTACCACTAACTGAAAACGTCGATTCCTGTATATTACGTTGACCTTCGGGTCTAGGACCTCTACATGATGGGGTGCTGACCGCCGAATTTGGTAAGGTTGGCAAATTATACACCTTCGGTTCCAGTTCGATCTATTTAACGTAAAGAATGTATCTTAAATACCATTGGAATATTAGAAATAGGACTAACCTTTGCTAGTTTGTTTGACAATTCAATCTCGTTGATTGCACCATTTTTAGCTGGTCGCACATCTGCCAATTTTTCAGGATCATAAACGAATGGTGCAAAAACAGGTGTTTCGACAAATTTTCCATGACCTTGAACTGCTCTTAATTGTTCTTCATCAACACAAACTCGGCCATTAACGATGACGTACTCGGGGACACCATGGCACTCCATTCCCTGAAAATCGAATAACGAATTAAGAAAGGGGGAATTTAAATTTGATTTCAACATATTTACTTCAAATATATTAAAATCAACTGCTTGATGATGCGTTTTAGCAGAGATAATCCTAGTCTTATTTGGATTCCATATTACGATATCAGCGTCGGATCCAATAGCTACACATCCTTTCCTAGGGAATATATTGAATATTTTGGCAGCATTTGTACTAGTTATGGCAACAAATCTCATTGGATCAATGATACCAGATTGAACACCTTTTTCCCAAATTACAGACATACGGTCTTCAACTCCATTCACACCGTTCGGTATCTTAGAAAAGTTCTTCACACCCATTTCTTTCTGGTTCTTATTAAACGTGCAATTATCACTTCCAGTCAATTGTAAAACATCCCTACGAACATTTCGGTTAAAACAGAGTCGAAATTTTGCATTGAAAATGTTCTTTTTTTGTGATTAGCTTTAAATAAAATGTGTTAGTAAGAGATTTAATGTATGTCAGTAGAAAACAGCACACTTACGATCCCAGATACCCTAAAAGCTGAGCAGGGGTACCTGGATTTGAGCGAATAGGTGGAGTAGTGATAGTGCTTGCAGTTTGCGCGTTTCCAATAAGCGCTAAATTGGAAACATACACAGTTCCATATATGTTTTGGCCAAGTGAACGTTTTTCTTTTATTATATCAGCCGTTAATCCACTCGACACGGTATCAACACATAATGGGGAGTTCACCTGCGTTTACATCAATCAAAAAATCAGAGAAAAAAACAACAACAAAACTATTGTTGTATTACAAATTTGTCTCGGAAAATAAATCGAAAATTACCAAAATGCAAAAAAGAAAGGGTAAAACACCATACTTCAAACATCAATAATTTTTTTTTCTATCTAAAAATTCGCTATTACATCATAAATTCAATTTCGAATGTACTCTCCAGATATTAATATTCATTGGTATTTGTAGAGAAAATTAGCAAATAAAATGTAAACTCCTATGATTTGGAGCAACCTATCTTTTCATTTCATTTTATCCAGCGTACCCAGCAAAATTCAGAGCTAATTTTTGCTAAAATTTAGTGCTTATATAATATTGTGTTAATTTCATATCTCCTTTTAAAAATAATTACCTTGACATTTTACAAAAAAAAAATATATACACTACCGGTCGCAGAAGTTTGACCAAGAGGAAAATTTGTACAATACTTTCGTACCAAACAAATAAGGGGTTTATTGCAGCTCCCCTTGTTCCCAGAAGCCCTTATTCTCTGTCGATAACACTGTGCTAGTTGCAAAATGCAACAAGTTCAGCACCCGGAGGGTAAACCTAATTCGAGTACGCTGAATCCAATGGTGCCGACCGTTTTTAAAAGTAAGCTTGGGTTTTCGAGCAATTTCAATTTAAAAATTTTGGGCCCAAAGAACCTTCTGGAACATTTTGGAATTTTCTGGAAAATCTAATCAATGGCCGAAGAGCTTTCTGGAACCTTCCATGGACCATTTATACTACCACTTGGTCAAATGGGTATATAACCGCTGAGAGCTCAGTCTGTTTTCAGAAGTCAAAGTATTAACATCTAAATATTAAAGCAAATAATCAAAGTGAATAGTGAAAAGTATTGGCTTGTAAAATCAATTAATTTGAAATATCAAAAATGGATAAATGTTCTAAATTGAATACCTTTTGTTACGAGTGTGGAAAATTTGTAATTAAGACCACTCGGCGTGAAATAAGTGTTGAAACCGCTGATTTGTATCAACAATATTTCTCACAAAATGTTTTTACTGATGTGCATTGGACACCGTCTATTGTTTTTACAACGTAAACGTTTGAATAAATGGACAAAAACCGTAGCCGCTATGCTATTGGGTGTTCCGATGATTTGGATAATTCCAAGAGAACATGATCCAACCCATTTAGAATAATTCACCGCATTGATATCCGTGGTTTGATTTTAACGATGCACAGTGAATATAATCCCGAGCATTGGCGATTGTGGAAATGGATTGTGGAATGGAAAAAATTACGTTTTTTTGGAGTCTTTGGGCCTAAAATTTTTGTATTAAAATTGCTCGAAAACGTGAGCTAACTTCTAAAAACGGTTAGCACCAATGGATTGAGCATACTCGAGTTAGGCTCATCCCCAGCGTGCACAGCTTGTTGCAAAGAAAGTCTCCAATTCGAGCACAGTGTAATGAGACATTATTGAATAATTTAAATTAATCTATACTTTCCATGACCGATAGTGTACATATGTAAATGGTTATTTAATAATATTTCAGAACTGGATTCTATTAAAGAACCGAAATTAATGACAAAGCTTACATTTCAAAATAAAAATTAAAGGAAAGCGATAATTAAATTGTCACGATTAGTTTATACAGTAACGACCTTCAAATACAATATTTATATGTTCTAACCATATGTGTCAATGGTTATTATGAAATGATTAAAACATTCGGAGTTAAAATAGATGTTAATACGAATATAACATATAAAGCGAATATAAGAACAGAACTGCATATGTTCTTATGATTATAATAGCTAAGGATGACAACAATTTTTAAATATTAAAAAAAACTATTTATGTTTGATGCATGCACATTAGAGATTGCGTTTTGTAAAGATGTTATTCACTCTTTTTACAAGGGCTGCACCATAATTAATAATAAAATTTAGAAAATCCACCATTTCAATTCCATTTTCTGAATTTAGTATTTACCAGAGTAATAAAAGACAGGCACTATTAATAAATCAATAACGAGAGATAGTGTAACGTGTACAAGTGGTTCCAAAAGTAAATAACACTTTTTTGGGGTGTAAAAGAAAATATGTTTTTTTTTTTTGCTTCTCAATACATTACCTTCAAACGTAAAACATATATACCCCCATTAATTATAAAAGATTGAAATATTCCTTCTGAGTTTCCCAAATCATCAATTAAATTGTAAAACAAAAATATACACAGTGAAAATTGGAAAAGATTTGGGAAACATTGTTCTTCCGTCAGCAGTAACTCTCTTCATTTTTATTAATGCATACACTGCAATTCCACCACTGCACTGTCAGGAGTAAGAGATATATAGGTTATCAAAAAAAAGTAAGCATGAAATCAGAAAAAGGCCAAGAAAATTGTGCATAAAGGCTTTTATCTGGAAATCAAAATTTTTATTCTACAGTGTATCCATGGATTTTGTTCACAAAAGAAAAAAACACTGTTTTATTTTGAGTTTTATGAAAAAATTCACGGAATATATTCTCCAATTCATTTCCAAATTGATACTGAAATTACGAGGTAGAATTTTGATTTGAATTATTTTCAATGAGAGAAGAAATTTTTATTTATCTACCTGGAATCATTTTTTTTCACTAACTCAAACTAAATTCTAAAATTCACTATCGCGAAGTTCTAAACTACTGTCAAATGGGGCGAATCACAATTTTCACTACTTCAAAGAAAATGATTGCTTGTTTCTTTAAATGTACTAGACATGTCGCAAGCTTTGGAAGATCAAAGAACAGTTAATGCTGGATAGTATACAACAATTTGTTTACCAGAAGTCATCGATGAAATTAGGACAAACAATCGACAACGTCGCATCTTTCATCATGACAATGCCAGCTGGTTGTTCGAAGGAAAAAACATCGAATTAATGTCTCATTGCCCGTATTCACCTGATCTATCGCCTAATAAGTTCTGTTTGTTCCCGAATGTCAAACGTACTAAATAAATACATTTTTGATATATTTGAAGACTTTTCACTTGCATTATGAACTTCCTGCATCTTCTACACTTTTTTTGTGAAGGATCGTTGTCATTTGGCTTCCACGTTGGGAAATAGGAATTTAGATGAGTTTTAAGTGACTGTTGTGATTAACCCCGACTGGAGGGCAAATCACAACAACGAACAAAGAAATAAATAACAAGCTTTGCAATATAGTTGAAAATCTGAAATTACTTGTAGGTAAAGTGGAATAGTAGATAGGACTTTTGCGCTATTTACCAATTGTTAGAAAAATTTTAAACGAGAGGTATTTAAATTGAAAGGTCAAAGAGTGTTGTGATTGACCCCATTTTGATAAACTGTATTTACTTAATTTTTTTTTTGTAAAAATGTCACCCTTATTGTAGTGTTCTTCATGAAAACAAGAGTTTTTCTTTTGAACCAATTCCTTGGACATCCTGTATGTATAACAAACTGTGCCCGATATTCTATATATGTATATATATATGTATATAGGATACTTCAAAACAAAGCAATAAGCAATTAATTATAGTATAGTCCTTGTAACTGATATAAAAAAAAGATTTCTAACAACGCACAATAGTAGTAAGGTATTGTTAATATGTGATTACCATTCAATGCAAGTTATGTTACTAAAAAAATAAATAAAATAAAATGAATATAACAGAAAGGAAATTGAAAAACCAAACTTACTGTGCTAATAAATTCATAAGAAATTGCGGTGTGGTTTTATCGGGCCTTATTGGTGGACTAAGTACATGAGCAGCCAAGTAATTATAACAAGGATTTTTATAATGGCTACCATCGCAAGCTACGCCGGCTACTAAAGTTTCACCGATTACTTGAACACCTCTTTCGCGTGCTTGTTTTACTGCAAATCCAGCTGATTTGCTCATTACATGCACTACATACAATGGACTATCTACCTATAAAAACCAATACCATTCATTCTAATATAAAATAAAACGAAATTAAAAGGAAGGAGTCTACAAAATTATGGGCACAACTATTTCCATTAACATAAATAAATAAATATGCGTTTTGTGTGAATTACTTTCTCTGCAAGTACTATATGATTACAAATACCATAAAGGAGAAATGTATCTCACTTAGAATAACTATTAAAATTAAAATTTAAAACTGTGTAAACTACATTCATGAGACAATAAAATTTTGACTGTGTAAAATTCGTTAAAATCCAACTGCAAAAGTACGAGGCATGTCTGGGAATAAAGGTACACTCCTGCGCATGTGCATGATATCGCGTCATTTCAACCCTGCAATCAAGTCGTCCTATTGTGCCATCTTTTCACTCAATGTCAGTGCGTCGTTTATTTTGTTTCGATCAGTACTTTGGAAATTATTGCGATAATAATGGAGCCTCCTCTGTCAAAATGCGTCCCACTGGAAGTTTGTGCAATCATTCGCTAATTTTGTGTGGCAATGAAGGAATCGCCGACGAATTTCCGAAGTTTATGACGAGGTTATGACACGCAAGCAAGTGTCGGTTTGGTGTTCTGGGTTTCGAAACAGTCGGACAAACTTAGATAATCTTAGATGACCGAAACATCCAGCGGGTTCAAGAACTTATCAT
The DNA here is from genome assembly GCA_029619315.2 of Dynastes maya. NCBI lineage: Eukaryota > Metazoa > Arthropoda > Insecta > Coleoptera > Scarabaeidae > Dynastes > Dynastes maya. Next base: position 5,415,338 of record JAROYE020000012.1, read on the forward strand.
CACCGACAGACGTTTGAAAATTCGAGAAATGGCATCCGAATTGTACATTCCGAAGACAATCCACGACATTGTCCACAACAAGCTTGACGACCGAAAAGTCTCTGCACGGTGGGTGCAACTCACGGATACGCATAAGGAAGCGAGACTTGCATGCTCTTTGGAAAACCTGCAACGTCACCATAACGACCCCTTGTTTCTTATGGATATTGTAACTGGAGATGAGACGGGGGATCATCACACGACGCCTGAGAGCAAAGTTCAAAGTATGGCATGGAAGTCCTAAAAAAGTCCTTGCTACAGTTTTTTTGGGATTGTAAAGGCGTCCTTCTACTTCAGTTTAAGCGTTATGGTGAAACTGCAAATGCAGCAACATACTGTGAAACCCTCGATAAATTACAGGAAGCGATTCGACGAAAGAGGCCTGGTCTACTTAGTCACGGAGTCAACGCAACGCCTCACACCGCCAGAATTACCACGGATAAACTTCGTCATTTCGGATGGGAAATCATCACTCACCCAGCTCACAGTCTGGACTTGGCTCCTTCAGATTTTCACCTTTTCAGATACATGAAAGGTTTTTTGGGAAGACAACGGTTTCGGTCGGATGAGGACGTCATCCAAACCACAACACAATGGCTGCGTCGTCAGGGACCTGATTTTTATACCAAGAGTATGTTAGACTACGTTGAAGAATAGTTTAAGGACCGCACATTCATCTTGTAATACGCTTTTTATTTTTTAATACATTTATTTGTATCCTCTAAGCGAGTGTACCTTTGTTCCCGGACGCACCTCGTATAAATAAAATTGTAAAAAGGACTCGTACACAACAAACTAAAAATTGATCTATTATAATAAAACTAGATGTTACAAATTATAATTTTTTTTTTGTATGATATAATCTTCTTAAATGTTAATAACAAATAAGGAGACATCTGTGGTTGGTGGGAAAAACCAACCCAGAAAAATCACCGAAGTGTACCCCAACCTCAAACCACATACGATAGAAACCAGTAACCCAAGCATTAATTAGGAATTATTGTATAATTAAATTATTGAATAATCCCTAATTAATAATTTAATTATTCAATAATATAATTATACCTATAAAAAAGAACTTTTTCATTAGCTCATCATTCACTTTCTCGTAATTTTAATTATTAACTTTAGATTTTTTCCATTATTGTAATTTTTCTTTTATTGGATATCCTTGTAGTTGGCCTGATGATGTGTTTTTTGAACACGAAACTGGTCGCCTAATTTCTCAATAGAATTTTGTGAGATCTGCACCATTTTTTCATTCCTGCCTTTAATATGAACACTTACTTAACTTAAAACTAAATGATTCACTTGGAAAGAACATTTTTCTGTCTTGGATTTTCTAACCTAAGAAAATATTCATTTAATCCAAACAAAATTTCAGGAAAATTATTTTCTTGTACTATACATTTTTATTGTCTTGAAATAAAAATATTTTCTTGAATAGAGACTGATTTTTGCAAGAAAATCTATTTCTTGATGCAAGAAACCATTTCTCTGCGTGTATTAAAAAAAGAATTTTAATTCATAATTTCCTATAATGGAGCCTTGAACATTATATCTCAAGTATCTTGAGTGTCATGTAAATAATCCTAACATCAACTTTTTAACCGCTCCCCGTATAATTTAAAGTAAGCCTTAGTTACACAAATATTTTTTTATGAAATCTATAAAAAGATATGCCATGGACAACATACGAATGTCTCGTTTGCATGTTAACTCGCTATTACTTAAATAATAGATGCAATGAGTCATCAAAATAGAACTGACGGAACTGGAAGTTTTTATTTGAAAAGAAAATACCTAGTTTTTTCTTGTTTCCTTAGAAAGCTTGTATATAACGGGCGACATTTTAATTCTACTTGCTATTTAATTTTTAAAGAGAACCTATGGATTTTTAAGAATATTGAAGACTTGATCAATAAATGTCAGACGTAAATAAAAAATCTTTTAGAAATAATTGGACATTTTTGAAGCTTCACTGATTAATATTATCGTTCTTTTATTACATAAGTATTGCTGATTAATTCTTACAAAATATTGCAATGTAATACAAATTTTTGATAAGTGAGTAGATTTATATTAAGAAATGTAAATGAAATGCTAAATGAAACGCATATAATTTTTATGTTAAAGAAAGCCCTGTTTGCAAGTATTTTTTGATCTTCCTTTTAACATTTTATATGCTTTTTACATTCAAAAAAGTAACACAAAAGACACATATTGAAATAAGATGAAGATGCAAAATAAAATATTAAATCAATATAAACATGCAATTGTTTACGCTAAAACCAGATTACATTCAAACATTCACAATGTGCAAAATTAAAGGATGTGTAAATTTACATATTTCAAAGTAATTTTACAAAATAATTGGTATTTTTACGTTAGAAATGATATTGTACTTACTTGGTGAGCTATGGTGCATGCACGGTTGACAGCTTCAGCTTCAACTTCTTCTGGTCGAGACATCTCGTGCCCTTCTGGCCCTGTGACACCCTTGTTTAATAATTTATCAACATTTTTACTTATAATATGACCATTTTCCGCGTGAACTTGCGGCACAGCGCCGAGATTCTTACAATGCTCGAATACAGAGTATAATTCAGAATCGTTTAACATGAAAGAATATGCCATGAATGTTTTGAACGAATTTATACCATGCTGCGAACATAAGATACTCATGTCTTCTTTAACCCTATCTGACCAACTCGTTAACGCAACATGGAGACCATAATCACAGCACACTTTGCTGTCAGCTTTTTCTCTATAAGAATAATAGGCGTCTAGGAGTGATTCTCCTTGCTTGGGGAAAGCAAAATCAACTGAAAAAGATTAGAAAACATATCCAATGGATCTTGGAATTTTGCTTAGAATAGGTAACCAAAGTATTGGTTCTATGGAAAATATTTTTTTATTTATTACACATTTACCTTAGGGGAGGGTACTTCATCATCTTTACTATGCAAGCAGTGTAATATGTCGTATTTTTTCTTGGGAAGGGAAATATCCTAGAGGCAATTAAGAATCAATTTTAATTTCATAGAAAAATTTAGCAATTTAATTTTTTTTTGTGTTCCAAGTTTTTGAACTAAAACACACTTTCTTCCAACAAAAATCAATACTTGACAGATCAATTCAATTTAACGCAAAATAAGTTTAAATTCACTAATACTTTAGTCACCTGCTGTATATAAAAAAAAAATAGGAGGCCTATCTTACTTATCATTGTTGTACCCCCAGCAATAGCAGCTTTTGTGCCCTGATAGAAATCGTCAACACTAGTCGTTCCCATGAACTCAAATTCAAAATGCGTATGAGGATCGATACCACCGGGGATTACATACCTCCCCCTGGCGTCAATAACCCTTGTACCACCAGGAATTATCAAATTCCTTCCGATTTCCTTGATAATTCCGTCCTCAACGTAAACGTCTTCCTCAATAATATCATCTTCGTTGATGATTTTCCCATTTTTGATCAGAAGACGATTTTGCGAGCTCTAAATCGAAGGGAAAAATCAAAAAAAAAATACGCATTTAGAATTACACGACGGTATTAAAAGGGAAAAGAAAAGACGAATCAATAAGATCTTGGAGTAATACAGAATACGGCGAGAAAATCAATAATTTTTTTCAACTCCCTAAATTGAAACGCAATTAAAATGCTCTAACCGAAAGTCTCATTGAAATTTAAATGTTCTGAATTTTAAATTACCCGGAAATACACTTCCTTTTCGCACGTTTAAATAACGTTATGCAATATATTCGGAACAAAATTCACCTGTTACCTATAGCTAATTCCTACCTGCAAATGTATAGGTACCTTCTTAACAGGCGTACTCATATTTTGGATATATTTTTAACTAATTACGCTGCGTAAAGTGAAGGCTGAATTTATGGTAAAAAAATCTAAATGCGAAAACACACAGAGGCACCCACGAACGTTTTTTGGTTTGGTTCTGAATACGAACCTTCTATTGCTACTGCCGTCTCTAGTATGACCAAGTCTGACGTTCTAAGAACCACTGTTGACTGCAATGTGTTACTATTATGATTGCCCACACAGATCCCCCGTTAAATTGCTTTTGTCTCTCTTTAATGTACACCATTTCACGCTCTTGCTCCTTCTTAAATGCGGCAAGCGGGAGTCCGGTCTTGTTTTATTTTCAGCAACCAGTGGTGGCGACAGAGAGCTTAAATAGGAATATCCTGAATTACAAAAGCCACATAATATGAAAATTTTAATAATTTAACAATTTACAAGTATATCTATTATTTTGAAATAATTTTTACCGTCCTTCAATGCTTTAATACGTCTTAAAACCAAACAAATAAGATTTCTTTAGAGTTGTGTGATGACGTCTTATATAAATGCGTATTGTATACATACCGCTATGTCACGTAAATGAACAGTAAATTCACGCATCGATTTTCATGCAAATCAACTTTAAATTAGACATATTTCAAACAGTATTACTTTATATTTTAAACTTGAATTTAATAATAATTTTTAACCTTTGTAAATGGTACTTATTTTTGTCAGATACCATTTCTATAACAGGAATATTTAGGAAAATTGATTTTAATACATTATTTGCCTAATATACTAAAATATTTAATTCTTACTATGAAAACGATTGTAGAAACAGGTACTTGATGCATGTTTTTTAACAATTATATAATATTTTTACGTTTATTTACATATGCAACACAACAGCTTATAACACCTTAAATCCTAGTACTTGGGGGTTAAAATTTAAGGTAAGTTTAAAACGATTTTTAAAATGAAAACTTAAAAATAATATATAATTTTGTTCTAAAATTCTTAAAGTTTGCTAGTACAGTGCATTAGATTTTGGCCCTTAGACACTAGTACTTAAGAATTAAAATCATTACAATATTTTATCAATTTTTTAAATGAAAAGAAAATAGTATATTGTTTAAATAATTAATTACTTTCGTATATCATTTAATTTTTTCTAAAATTCCACTTAAAATTTGAAATGAATTAAAGATGTTAAATATATTAAAGCATATACAAGTGTACTACATTAAATTTTGACCCTTAAATCCTGGTACTTAAGGGTAAAAGTTCCAAATATTACAGTATTTAAATGATTTTTAAAATGAAAAATAGTGTAATACTGTTTAAGTAACTCATTTCTTCTGTATGCCATTTAATTTTTCCTAAAATTCTTGTTAAAATTTCAAATGAATTTGAAATATTAATATGCTAACGTCACAGGTGCAATGCATTGAATTTTGGCCCTTAAATTCAAGTACGTAAGGGTTAAAATGTAAAGTATTGCAATAGTTTAACGATTTTTAATATGAGAAGTAATAATATTTATTGGGGATCTTTTTAATCATGTGTTATTTAATTTTTTCTAACATTTTATTGAAATTTGAATGTATATCTTAATGTATATAAATGCATTGCATTAGATTTTGACTCTTAAATCCTTGTATTTCTCCGACGCCCTAAAAAGGCAAAAGGAAGAAGGGAAGAAGAAGAAATCCTTGTATTTGAAGGTTAAAATTGTAAATATTTTAATGACTCTAAAGTGGCAAGTTAAAAAAATACGTAAATAATTTACTTCTTTCATATAACACTGTTTAATATTTTCTAAAATCTTTCTTAAGTAAATATAAGATGTGAAATGTGACGTTAACATGTGAAATGATCTTTAAATGATTAAAGATTAAATTTGATACTTTAAATAATATTAATTCTCTTTAAATTTTTTGAAATTAAAATAGACCGAATGCTAGGGGAAAATATTCTTTGTTATTGGTTACCTGTGTACACAAAAATAGCAATAGCCATGAAATACCGTTAAGTATTAGCTTTTGTTTTCTCTAGGTTTGTTTATATATAGTGGTAGTTCTAACCGGTATACGTAGGACGATTTGTCACAGTTTGAGTGTGTTTTTGACTAAGAATCTCTTGTGTTATTCGTTTTCTTTAATTTAAAGTTAAATTTGGGGCATCAGCGAACTTGTCAAGATGTGGTAGTAAGTATTATTTTATTTATTTAATATATAATCTTCTAGTAACGGCGTATATAACCTCATTCTTACAGCCCTGAGGAGAAGAGACCAGACACATGGCAAGATATCGTCGAAAATTGCGTGGGGCCTTCCATAGGATCCTTGGGGGATCAACTAGTTGTTAATTTTGTTATTAGTTTAATATTCAATTTAATTGTTCGCACTGGTAAGTCACGTCGATTCTTTGGGGCAATACCTGGCTTAGCTTATCTTTTCCATATTTCAGGAAAATTGTCTGAAAATGTGTTCCATGTATTTTCTATGTTATGTGGTTTGATAGTTTTATATTACGGGCTTCTTGGGGCCGATATTATAACTCATCTATCTCTCTTAATTACTGGTTATATCATGCTATATTACTCTTTCAAAATAAGAGATCTACGCGCTGGTCGTTTGAATCCAACTTACATAGCTGAATTGATCTGTGTTGTCTTCCTAATTTTAGGGTAAGTTGGATTTATTCAGTAAATTCAGAGCTTTTAACAAATGTTTTCAGTGAATTCTACTATCCAAACGCTGATTTGTGGCTACGTTGCCGTGGTATAGCCATGATAACCGTCATGAAGATCATTTCAATGGCAGCTGACTTCCGTGATCTTGAAAAGCCCACCTTCGCTCAATACGCTGGCTATTTGCTATGCCCCGCTAATTGTATGCTTGGACCATGGTGTAGATACAGCGAATACATCAGGGTGAACACGACTCGTTCACCATTGGTAAGAAAATTTACTTTCCCTTCAAAGCCTTAAGTTCATCAAATTTAATTCTTTTAAGAACTTCAAGTGGTTGTTTAGAATCCTAAAGACGACAGTAATGGCATTCGTTTTCTTGGCGATTTCGAATTGTTTTGCCGACTATTATATCTCGCAGAACCATGAGTAGAGTCCTGTTTAAAAAATTGCTGTATCCGTTTTATTTATATGGTATTGTTTCAGGTGGATTGGAGCTTATAAGAAAGCTTTATGCTTTAGGACGAGCCATTATTTCGTCTCCTACCTGGCAGAAGCTGTGATGTTGACTGGTGGTTATAATGAGAAATTTGGGACAGCTTCTAATGAATGGTCTTACGTTATAACAAATCCGTTCTATGTTGAACTACCTAGGTCCCTTGCTATAGTTGTTGTCTACTGGAATATGCCAATGCATCGTTTCTTGAAGATGTGTAAGTGATTGATTCCAAATTCTTACTGATCACTATTTAATTTTCTTTGTTTCTTTATTATTTGCAGATATTTACATCCTTTTCCTTCCATACAGCGGCATCTTGGCAATTTTTTTGACATACTTTTTCTCATCTCTACTTCATGGTATGAATATTCAAATTGCTTTGGTGTTGCTAAGTTTGGGAGGATTCTCTTACATCCAAGCGGTCAGTCAAAAGCTTGCCAGTAGAGTATTTAACGCGTGCGTGAAGATAAGACCATGCACCAACTGCCAACATCGTTTCAAGAAGTACCATCCTTTTACTTTTTTCATTAATTTTGCTTTCATGCTCTTCAACGTCGCTCATTTGACATATCTCGGTGCCGTCATGAATATTATAAGCACTAATAGATCTATTTATGATACCTTGATAAAATGGGAGTCTTTGGGATATAGTTCTCATCATATCTTCTTCATGGTGTTCTGTATCTTGTGGCTCTTCAAAGGATCTGGGGCTGCATCGGAGGACGTTGCCCCGCCACCAAGTTATGGGTATTAACATCGTTTTAAAAAAGAACTGTTACATTGAATAGGTTCAGAACTATATCTTTCCATGTTTTCTTGTTATCAAAATGGAAATAAAAAAAAATAGCTTTTTCAATTAATAAATGTTCTAGTCAAATTCTTGATGTATGTATGTTCCATATTTGCCAGTATCTCAATGCTTGCCTTTGATTCTTGAAAATTTCCAAGTTTCTAAGTACTTAAACTATGCAGTACAAATTAGTTGTACCTTAATTTTTCTCTATAGTTTTATAAAGATTGAACCATTCATGTGACGACATTTATTATAACTATGTTATTTTGGAAATCGTAATTTATTTTATTTGAAATTTTTAATTTAATTTTGTTTGTTGAGTTTCGATATACAAGTTTAAGTGAAAATCCTGTTTAATTGATCAGTTTTGAAGGTAAACTGATTTTTTTAGGTGCAATAAGTTAATTAAACAAGGCTTTGTTTGTTTTCCTTGTATTTTTTTTAAATTATAATTGGCGACATGTTATAATGAATATGCATATTATATAGTTCCTAAAAACTAAATGCCTTTTTGAAGGACTTCAAGTTCAACAGCAATTTTTGACTTAACGCAATGACTTCAATTTGTTTAATCTTTTCTATCATAGTCTTCAACTGGTAGCTTTTTCAGAATCCTTTCCGTCCATTTAAATAATATGCATATTCAAGTTGTATTTTTTAAGGATGTTACCGCATGAATTTTAATGGACTGACTCTTCCACCGCAACAATCATTCGAAAAACAATAACTTCTACAATAAATATTAGCGTTTCACAGAGGAAGCAATCTCAAACCTATTTTGTAATAAAATACATCATATTTTTCGTGAAATTAACGTGTAACATATCATTAAATAATAACTATAAGAATCTTCATGTCTAAAATGAATAAAATGTACAAAATTTCTTATCTCATTCGCATTTTTCAAAATTTGATTTGCTTCAGGATTCAGTAACTATATTTTTATTCACTAACCAACTTGTGTGAAAATTTTAAATAATTTAGGATAATGTTTTAAAATTGCAGGTTTATTCTTTTCAAATTTTGTATTGTAATAAAGAAAATATGCGCATATTTTGGACGTAAATGGTGTTACTTCTCACAAAAATTACGTCATTGAACATGCGCATCCGTTTTAAATTACGCCACAAAGCTCGGAAAGAATAGATATCTTCATAGTTTGGCATTAATATCCTGTAATCGAATGCTATCTCTGAAAAGTGTCCTTATTTATATATCTTTAATTACATGTGATGTCCCTTAAAAATTAAATGTTTTGACAGTATTATTTTCTACGTATGTGATAGAAAGATTTGTTGAATAAAAGTTTTTTTTTACTTTTTCATTGTTGTGTTTTAAATGACATTTCTCCCAGATAATTCCTGAATTGTGTTTTTTAAGTATTCCGTCCTGCCCTCATAAAATAGAGCGAGACAAACGATCAGATGTATTCGGTAATCCGGTTAATGGGTATCCCAAATAGCCCTCGAAACAGCTGTTCCGAATTAAATAATATTTTGTGTGGTGAGAAATGTGCCAATACTTTGTGTTGTTTATATAATTTAATAATAGAAATAAAATCATTTCTTTTCGATTTTTACCTTTTTATCCCATATCAATCTACAGGGTATGTCGTATTTTTTAAATAAAACAAATGTGAAATTTAGAATATATTTATTAAATAATTAATCTACAATGACTACTAATCTACTGACCATTATTTTCTACAACTGTTCTCCATCTTTTAAGTAGTCAATTAATGCCGTCACCAAAAAAATTCCCAGGTTTGGAATCGAAGTGCTCGGTTAAGCCCGTTCGAACGTCATCTTCTGTATGAAAAGTTTTTTCATTCAAAAAATTTTGTAAGGATCGAAAAAGGTAAAAATCTGAAGGTGCCACGTCAGGAGAATATGGAGGATGTGGCAAAATTTCCCAGTCAAGATCTGCCAATTTTCTTTGAGATATCAAAGAAGCATGGGGTCGAGCATTGTCATGCTGAAACACAATACCTTTTCTATTGAAATATTAATTAATAAATTTGACAACTATTCACAATATTGTTCAGCTCTGTTCTTAAAATATCGTCATTCATTTTCAGAGGTCTCCTTTCTTAAACTTCACGAACCATCGTTGCACTATACGTATGTTAATAACATTTCCTCCAAATACATTACACAAATTTTCGGTGGTAAGTGACACGGTGTTTCCCTTTTCAAACTCATATAACAAACAGTGTCTCAAATGAACTTTATCAACAGGCACCTTTCTGCTTTGTTAAAACAACACAGACTGGCGAATTTCTCGTATAGTGTAAGGAGTAGGGTGTAGTTGTAAACGCATTAGGACAATTCCTCCAAAACTACTTTGGTGATCCATCAATTACTCTTCTTTTCAAGGAAATAAAAATACGACAGAACTCTCTGACATACCCGATATATTTGGAAATTCGTTCTGTTATTTTGACCAGCAGTGTTTGTAACGTAAGTTGCCTACCTTAAATGCGTTATCCCCAATTATGATCTTAATTTCTGTATACATAAGGCACATTTCATCAAAATGTTATTTGGGGACGACATAAGACACACCCTCCATATCTATCAAAAGAGGAAAGCATTAAAATAGCAATAAAACGTTGAAAAACGAAGATCAGAAGATTCCTGAAAGAACAATAATCATTGTAAGTTGTATGTCTTGATGCAACCTGTTACACATAATAGCTGTGTCTCTTTTCAATGTGCAGTCATTGTTGTTAATTGATGTTAATTGTTTGATGTGGTGAGGAGAATATGGACAATATTGTAATTAAATATTAGTTACTTACGATTATTTAAAGTTAACTGATTTGAATGGTATTGATTTTTCAGCTTTATATTGATGCATCATGGTGTCTTGGTTTTTACGAGGTATTTTATCAATCAAGCCATTATTGTTCTTGAGATATCCCTTTGGTTAAATTCTTAATGCTAGAGATCAATAATATGTTACATTTAAACCAACCTATCTCATCTATGCTTTAAACGATGCCTAAATCAGCTACCCATGTGTGTTTGGCGTTATTATTCTGAATTAGAAACCTGTGTAAGACAAAATTTTTATTTCTAAAATATCTATATATCCATCGTAAGTTCACTAACAGAAGAATCACCTCCAAACCATCTTGTTCTTGAATTAATATTTAAGTTCTTGTTTTAATTTTGAAACCATTATAAATGGGTTTATTTTTGTTTGACGTAGAAAGAAATTATTTCCTTTTTTTCTTCCCACGCTGCTCTCATTTTAGCAAAGCATATTAAATTTTTGTAGAAAGTTATAAGGTTGACAATGGAAATGTACGAATTTGCAAACATACGTTCCGAATTAATCAAACAATGTTACCTTAGAAGTTGATCTGTTCCATTAAACTTTAAAATTTCAGTGGTTGTATGTAACAAAACATAATACATCTAAATATTTTTGATACAAGAAGTTTGTTAAAAGTTACAGTAGAAATAAATTTGTATTCCAATATCTTAGTCACTAGATACTGTAAAATCACAATTTTATAATAAATTTTGTTAATGTTCGTGATATTTTAAAAGTTGCAGTTTTAAATTTTATGATTTATTTTTTCTATTTCCGGTTCTTCCTGATCTAAGTCTGTTATTAATGCCCCTAGGTATACAAATGTTCTTACTCCTTGGAAGTTGTTTATTTGCTCTTTCTCACTCATCCTCATATATTTGGTCTTGTCTTAGTTAATTTTTAGATTATATTTCCTGGAGTTGTTCCCCAATGCTCTAAATATTTTGCATAATTCTTATCTTGATCGTGTGGCTATTGCTATATCATCTGCATACGCAATGCATTAATGTTTTTATTGTGATATAATCCCTTTCCTATTAATATTACTTTCTCCCATGATTTGCTTCAAGACGAAATTAAGCAGAGTTATAGAGAGGAGGTCCCCTTGTCTGAGCTCTTTTCGTACTATGAATTCCTCTGACTTTTCCATTTTTAACAGTACTCTGTTTTATGTATTCTCTAAGATTGTTTCCACCAACTTTGTTTTTTTTTTTGAATGCCTTGTGATTCCATTGCTTCATATATTTTGTTTCTGATTATATTGTCATATGCCTGTTTAGAGTCAACGAACAGCCTTTGTTCATAGCTATTCTTCAGGATCTGTTTTAGGACAGAAATGTCTGTTGTGTCTCTGCCCGGGATAAAGCCTCCTTGATATTCTCCTATGGAAGCTTCGGCATCTCTTTCTTATCATTTTTGTTAGAACTTTGTTGTGACGTTTCGTCAAAGCATTGAAGTATGGAAAGCAAAATTATAAATATCTCGAAAATTGTTTGAAATGGACATATGAAACCCATATTACGTTGATTTATGTCTAAATGAGGAAAAATGCTTTAAAATATAGGATGTCCTATTTAAAATAAAAAGTGCCGTTTCTTCTATTGCTTCAAAAATTTCAAAAAAATTATCCTAAGCATATTTATCTTGTTCTTCCCCCGGAACGTCTTCCCAAAAGATTTCTAAAATTTTTTTCCAATAAAATTGATGGAGTTTATCCTGAGCGTGGTCGTTACCTCAATATTGCAATTACTGTATCATTTCAACCTTAGTTTCGTCCAAATACATGTACAATTACAAATAATAATAATTAGTCGATTAAATATCAACTACAAATACATCCTTTACGAAAACGGTGCTCGGTTACGTGTTTGGTTTTTGTTTTGAAACTCCGTTTTTTCAAGATAAAATCGAATGGGATGCGAAGAAGGGCTCAGTTGACGACTGGCATCCTCTTTAGACCGGAAGCCCTTCAAAACTTAAAAAAGAAATACAAAAAAAAAACGATTCCTTTACCGCTTAGGCAAATATCGTGCATGGCGATACATCACCAACACAGCGAGATGTCATCGAAGAGCGCGGAGGCTTTGTTATATCAGAAGTAACGGCGTGGTACCTCTTATTATTAACGCTGGCCACGAGCGGTACCGCGCATCGGCGTAGAATCAGTTCGGACCGAGAGGAACGGTAGTATTACTTCGTCTGCAGAGCAGTACGGACCTTTTCGCTGCCGGTCATTTGCGCAATTGTTTATCTGTCCTAGAAAAATTATGATTTCGTCAGCAAAACGACCGCGGTCGGACAAACTTATTGCAGGAATTCCAGACTTAATATATGAAGGTGCTAAAATTAAATGTGTAATCTGTAAAATCCCGTTAATGTGTTGGTCCAGAGAACATTGTCTACGACACGTAAATAGTGAAAAGCATGTCTCAAAAAGAAATTGCGCACGAGACAATGAAAAATGTATATTTAATTTATGCGTTACGTTTATCGCATGTAATATACCGATTAATTTACTAGACAAGGAACCATTTATCTGCTTTTGAAATAACTATTCGGAGTGCAAATTACCAAGTCGAACATCGTTACGAAGAATTGTGCCATCTGCGCGCGAACATATTGAACAAAAAATAAAATCGGAGTTGAGAGATCAAAAATTGTGGTTATGTGTCGACGAAACAACAGATCGGAAGAAACATTCTGTTCTTAATGTAATGGCACGCAAATTGGAACCTCATCAATCGGCACCTTCAATTCTATTAGTCTCCAAACGAATACAACAGTGTATTGCCGAAGTAATTTCAAAGTTAGTGTTAAATACATTGGACAAGTTTGAACTTTCAACAAACCAACTCTTGATGTTAGTGAGTGATGGTGCTGCAAACATGCTTTCTGTAGGCCGGTCTCTTAAAAAGCATTCTGCTAATTTGTTACACATTACGTGTAAAATTTATGCTCTCAATCTTTTGGCGGATAGTATCAGAAAATCTTATCCTGAGGTAGACGCTTTAATAGCGCATACCAAAGCAGTATTTGTCAAATCACCGAAACGTATTCGCGAATTTCACAGACTGTGCCCCCGTATACCAGAGCCACCAGAACCTATTCTAACTCGTTGGGGAACATGGTTGCAGGCCGCCTTTTATTATCATAAATATTTTGACAATATTAAGAACGTGGTTTTACAATTCGATACAAAGGAAGCTGCCGCTATCCAGAAAAGCCAGTCGAAATTTCAAGATAGTCAGGTTGAAATGGATTTAATAATCATTCACTACAATTACTTCGGGCTAGCAGATGCAATAGAAAAATTACAAAATCCTGCGGTGCCGTTAGAAGAATCTCTACAAATAGTGCAACATGTTCACGCACAGCTATGCGCGATTGAAGACGCAAAAAATGTTTCTGTTCTAGAAAAATTTGAAAGCGTTTTTGAGAAAAATTCTGATTTTGGCACATTAAGACACATTTGTGAAGGTGCGTCAACAGAATCGTTAAGTTATTTGAAAGATTATTTTACTTACGCAAATATTATGTCACTAGATGTAGAACGTTCGTTCTCTGCATATAAACGCATTTTTTCCTCATGCCGTACTAGTTTTGCCGAAACAACAGTTGAAACATATCTAATGTTGCAGATATTTAACAGACATTATTCACTTTGTGATTTCACGGAGGACTCTTAAAGTGGTAAGTGTTTGAGCACGTGTTATTTAATTTTTATTTAAAAGATGAGCGAAATTATTTGTGGCAGCAAACATCTCTATTAGCAGAATAACTCTAGTGGAACGCGAGGCTTGGTCGGCTCTACGCTACTGCGCGGTACCGCTCGTGGCCAGCTTTACTTATTATGGTCGTTTGGATATAGGTTCCTGTTAGAAGAAAGAAATATAGTGCCTATTTTTTATTTGATGTTTATTTCCAACAACATTAACACCTTGCATTTTATATTTACATTATTCTTTTGGTATATAAATAACATTTAATTTCCTTAATTATGCATAACATAAAGATTTTCTAAATTCATGCAGAAGTGCTCAATTTGTTTCTAGTCTCAAATTCGATCTGGAAATGTCTATTTCATAAAAAAATGTTCCTGAAATGAAGATTATGCAACCAGCTTCGCAAGTAGAGAGAAAAGTATAACTCAATCATTCGGTATATTTAGTTTATTGCTCATACTACCCTATCTCTAGTTGGACCCTTCCGTTTATATTTGGGACTATGCTGGCATAAGCAGGTCACATTTATTCAATTGCTCAAAGTAAGAACGGAATATTTTTTTTATTGAGAAAAAAAGACAAAAAAAACCGATACTGTAACTATATAATTTAATATTTGACTTGGTTTGAAACAATAATCCGTTAAAGTTTGTGTTCTTGAATAGTTTTGGATTATAATAGAATTAAATGCAATGATTCCTCAACTGATCCGGTAAGATGTGTGTTCAATTTTATTTTGCCTGAATAACAATCAATTAACCGTCATTATATGGTCAGCTTTTAAATAAAAAATTTATTTAAATAAATCTCATGTGAAAAATAAATCTTTTCAATTTTCACCTCTGTTTTGTGTCTAGTCGTTAACTGTCCAAGGTTATAGGCCATATATTGCGGCCAAAAAGTCCTACAATTTCCTCTTAACACTCAATAGTAGTTTTATTAATGTTTGTATTTAACGGAAAGCATGTGCTTAAATTATTTATAGATTCATTCAGGTTGTTTATTGTCTTTACGAAATGTACGAATTTTTTTGCGATCAGGCTCATTTCAAAGTTAATTTCCCACTGTACAATATTCAATATGAGAAAATGAGTGCCCTCTGTTGTTTTTAGAATTAAATTTATTTTTTACCATTTCTTTTTTTGAATCGTAATCTTAGATCTTGGGGTGAAACATATAAGAAACAAAAAAAAACTAGTGTGCAAAATAAAATTATTTTAAATATACAACGTTGGTGATTTATTATTATTATATTATTTTATTACACATTTTTTTTTATCGTACAACAAAATCAAGGTTAGCTTTATCATAACTCCTAATAGGATTTTCAAACAGTTCCGTTTATTACAACAACGTTGCTTCGTTTTTGTTTTAGAAAATCTCATATAGCTTAGTCTATTATCCAACCTTTTTCTTTGGCTTGTTTTTGTTCATCTAAGATCACATTACAGATTAACTCGTATAGAACAATTTGCGAACACAAAGCCCTTCTTATGGAAACTTCTCATAATACCACGAAGTTTTGTTCTTATCGAGAAATCTAAGGTTGACCTTTCTGGGTTCTGTTTTTTGCGTCAGTTCGTTGTACCTCGTCCTAAAAAGTTGTCTATTGCGCTTTTGTTCGTGTACCTAAAGAAAATATCTTATACCAATTATATTTTGATAAAATCCAAAAATAATTTTGTCAAAAAAATATATTAACGCAAACACCAATTTTCCCCACAAAAATACGACTGATCAAAAATTTATGATCGTTTCTAATTCGTTGAACACCTACTGTATGTATGAAACTTACATGTCCTAAGGGATCTTCCGAAAAATCAATACCAGCGTTAAATTCTCTACCTGAGAGCGGTCCAACAAACTTTTTTAATTGCATACCCTTTCACCTATAAGGAAACTACCAAGAGTTTTGTTTAGAGAGTGAAAATTATATGGGATTTTTTTTCACAAACTACGGGGTATTCATGTCTACCTATAATTTTTTTTTTGTTACAAACTTACTACGTGTGACAGTTATAGGCGAAATTAATATAATACTTCTACCTTTTTTTTGTAAATGATGGATTGCTCCTAATATATGTGTAATTGAAAATCCATAGATATATGTATAAGTTTTTCTCTATTACATCCTTTACAAATTTTGCCAACAAAATCATCTTCATTTGTTAAGTATATATGTTAAGATCACTAATTCATAGTTATACTGTCCGAATTAAATTTAATTCTAAATTTAACAAAGTAGTTTGTAACGAAATTTATTGAACAAGTTTTATTGATATACATAATGTATTTTTATTTCATTCGTATTCAAGACAAATGCTAAGCTACTTTAATTTAAATTTGCTGTCAAAGATTGCCATTAAAATCTGCATCCTACAAGGAAGGGTACCCAACCCCGCAATTTAGAATTTAATGAAACTTGTGTGGGATTTTCTTAGTTTTTCGTTAATTATTTGATATTAGAATGCTTAAAGGGCGGGGCTTCCCCCCCCCCCCCCATCTCTATGTATAAAGTGGTGTGTATCCGTTTTTGTGGGAATTATATTTACTTTGATATACTATTCACCACAGAGAAATGGTTTCTGGCATATATTTTTTTTCTAGGTAACAGCATAATTAAATTATTTCTTCAAAAATGTAATTAAATAGGGCTTGTTTGAGTTAATATTTAAGTTATTATTTATTAAAAAAATATAGTTAAATCAGTACATGTGGAAATAATAATAAAAAGAAAAAAAGTTACATTAACCGGTATCTTTTGAAAATGTTTATGAAACGTTGTATCATTGTGTGGGTAAGTACGGTATCTGTATTCTGGTTCTGTCGCTATTATCTAGGACGACATGACTATAACTACTGGAAGTAGGTGGCGCCCGGAAATATTTCAGTTTCTCTTTTTGAAGATTAGTGGCATAAACTGAGAGATGTAAGAGCAATGTGGCCCGGAGCAAGAAGCCTTAATGCTTTTCTCTTCTCACCTTGTTTTTGCCGGGAGTGATTCCATAAATACCATGAGCTGCTTATATTAGCATTATCTTGGTTGTTTCTAGGCACTTTTTTTTCATGTGTACTTCTACATTAAGTTATGTCGTACTGGTTTAAACAAGGAAAGCGCATTTAATAATGTGGATATATATAATGTGCATTTCAAGAATTCTTAAGAACATGAAACGATTGATTTATGAACAATACATAAACGGTTTCTAGAATTAAGAAAACTGTTTGCTATTATTAAGAAAATATTGTTGTTAGAATGGCTACTAAGAATCGCTTTCTCCAAATTTTCCGCAAGATTTTCTTGAACCAAATTAAAAAAAGGCTTGAACAAAGAAATACAATTATTTCATTACAAGTATATATTTCTCTTAAGCGGAGAAAGGAACGCTAAAAAAATATTTCTTTTGATTTAAAACAGTTATTATATTGCGGATAATTGGAATAGTAATTGTCTTGAATTAAGGCAGACAGCTTTGATACAAGTAAGGTATGAGAACTTAAAATTAGGACCATTTTTCAAAATTATAATTTTATAATCTTATTTCTTAACCACACTTAGTGTCCCATGAACAGCGGCTTCGTTAATTTTTGTGCGGTTGTTCTGCAACAGTCGCTTAAAATAATCTTGACCAAAGTCTTTAATTTTCTTATTGATTCGTTGTTTCAATTGCCTAAATGTCGAAGCTGACCAGTTTTCATCGTACACTTTATCTTTTAAATGAGACCAAAGGTGCTCTATTGGTCGTAACTGTGGAACATTTGGGGGATTCTCACTTTTTTTTAAATAATTTCTATGTAATTCTTCCAAATCAGTGACCGTTTAGTTGATTTATTGGTATGACGTTCCATCAGGCCAAAATATATATCTACCTGTTTGATAATTTTTTTCTATAAATGGCTTTAATCTTCGTTCCACACATTCTGCCGAATACCTTTCTGCATTTAAAGCGCATTTTGCTTCTACAAAATAGGGTTCACTGGCACCTTTTACTGAAACTGCCATCCATACGCACAATTTTTTATCAAATTTTTTTGTAGAATATAAATTCGTTAAAGCCTGGTACATTCTTTTTATTTTCTGCACGATAAAGTTTATTCGAAGAAGTTTTGTCGCTTTGGAAGGAAAAGTACGATTCGTTATAAATTTTATATTTTTTTTCACATAATTCAAAGTCACCAGAAACTAGGCTGTTTAATCTCTTTCTCTGACGTTCCATTTGTTCAGGTGTACATTTTGGTGCATCAATTTTAATTCCCTTCTGTTTTAAAATTTTTGGTATATAGCGATCTGACACATGAAATCTCTTCGCAACTTTCAATAGAGTCGTCTCATTTTTCTTCGCTAGTCTTACAATTTTACCTATTTCGTCTTCTGTTGACTTCCTTCGTATTTTTCCGGAGCCTTCTTTCCTTTCTATGCCACCATCTTCATCCAGAATTTTCCAAACTCCGTATTTATGTATTTCTACCAATTTAATAAATTTTTAGCCCTTTAGCTGCTAAATATGGCGTAATTTTTGGTTCTCTGTGGTATACTAATTTTATTAACTTCCTTTTTTCAATTTCTTTTAACGAAGTCATTGTCTGTATTGACAGTTTAACCTGAAATAATAAGCATGAAAGACAAAATGTCAAACTTAAAGTGCCACCATGCTACTTGATTATTTATATACGAAACTCGCAAAAATTATTATAGTCCCAATTTTAAATTCTCATACCTTAAATGTTTCTCTACGTGTTCCTTTTTTGCTTTACCAATTTCATTGACCTTACAAAAATCTCCTATATTATTTAAACACTAAATAAGAGAATTGCTAATGGTATCACTCCGAGTTGATTGTTTTAACATTGGTATCATAAATCCATTGACTATTATTACACATGTTAATCTATAAAACAATATTTTGATGTGTATTTCACATTTTTTATTCCATTACATTTTCAAAGGTGTGCGTATCCAAGTGTTATAGGATATAGAAGAATTGAAAACAGAAAAATTGATTGCATCTTGAACATTTAATAAAAGCAGCCTCGTTACAAATAGAACATCCATCCATCTCCATAAGCGATGCTCTTCTACCTCACGGTGTCGAGGTTACAAATAAAACAGTAAAGGAAAAAAACCGTAATTAATATTACTAAAAGCAAACTCAATAAGATAGTCGAAATGATCGAGTCTATTTTTCAATTAGCCGCTTTTAAACCAGATTTCGGTATCTAGATGCAGATAATTGTCAATGTATCAATGTAATTTTTATAATGTGGTAAATGTGTATGGTATTGCTTGCAAGGTCGGAAAATTTTCTAACAAACGATTTTCATGTACGAAATTCATACACATCCAGAGGTTGAATCATGCCGGTTGGTTTCTTAGGGATTGCATATGTACAATATCCCTAATGATTGGAACAAATTCCTTTAAAGAATTAAAACTGTCTGTCCAAGACTCTAATAGTAAAAGACTCTGTGATCCAGTGTTTGACATACATACACGTCTCTACATGCAGAAAAACGTTTACTTGTATCAAAGCTGTCCGCCTCAATTCAAGACAATTACTGTTTCAATTATCCATAATATAATAACTCTTTTAAATCAAAAGGAATACTTTCTTAGCGTTTCCTTCTTCGCTTAAGAAAAGTATATACTTCTAATGAAATAATTCTATTTCTTTGTTTAAGACATTTGTTAACTTGATTCAAGAAAATCTTGCAGAAAATTTGAAGAAAGTGATTCTTAGTATATAAGTAAATGGCCATTATAACACAAAAGAATATTTTGTTAATTCTAGAAAGCGTTTAGATATTATTAATAAATCAATAGTTTCGTTTTCTTAAAATAAAGCATTTTTTATTTAGAATTATTGAAGTTCATATTATTTATATTCCCATTATTAATTGGGCTTACCTTGTTTAAAACACTACGACATATCCGTACATAATGCAGTAAATTATTCACATTGCTTGTGATTTTAAAAAGGCTAAAGTAGAGGTTATCTACAGAATAATGTTCAAACAAAAGTGAACTCAATGTAGAAGTACACATGAAAAAAGTGCTTAGAAACAATAACTGAGATAATGCTAATAAAATAGCTCCTGGTATTGATGGAATCACTCACTGTTCTTACATCTCTCAGTTTATGCCACTAATCTTCAAATACAGCAACTGAAATATTTCCTGTCGTCACCTAGTGCCAGTAGTTATAGTCATGTCGTCCCAGATAGTAGCGACGGAACTGGAATACAGATACCGGTCAATATAATTTTGTTTTCTTTTTATTGCTATTTACCACGTGTACTAATTTAACTATATATTTTTTTAAATATAATAAATAATAATAATAAAGGTATAAATAAACGTAAATATTAACGCATTAATTATTAAATATTTTCTTGAATGGAGACTGATTTTTGCAAGAAAATCTGTTTTCCTGATGCAAGAAACCATTTCTCTACGTGTAGACCTGAAAATCGCCAGAGATGAACCCTTACGTGAGAATTGATACCCCTAACTCAGTTACTGTCGTACTTTGTTTAAACATTTATTTTTTTTAAACCAAGAGATTTTCACCTCTGAAACTTATGTTTTTATGAAATAAATAGTAACGGTACTACCTGACATAATTTCGCGGCACAAGCTTGAGCTGCCGCCGCTATACGGGTCAACTTAGAGAGACTATAGGGTATTCAAAACATTTGTTGTATCTGCACTAGTAACGGAAATAAGTAGTGGTCAAAATAAAATGAAAAACCCTGTACACGATATGCATCGGAAATACACGAGAGAATCGAAGCCTTGTCCTTGACTTCCCGTTTATATCACCATCAACCGCGACTGGAGGTCAACAATTTTTAAAAAGTAATATTTTGTTGAAAAAGAGCCCTTTAAAATTAAAATCCCAAATGTAAATTGATTTTACAGTTAACTAATAGTATCATCTTTAAGTAATAAACAATGTATTTTCTTAAGCGTTATTTATAACTTTATAAACACCCATCGTGAGTCCCAAATGTTCGTCAGTGTAAAATTGTAGTTCAAATTGTTTAGATTACAACATGTAACACGTGTGTGATCAGTATACGATTAGTTCTCGTAAGGTCTGTAGCGTGTAAAGGTACAGTGAGGTAAGAGAGGGTTTCCCAATTCCCTTTCGGTTATCAACGGACGACGGGATCGGGATGACCCGGCGCATTACCTGATATTTATTCGAACTGTACCGTTAGGAAAGTACCAAACAGATTTCGTCAGTTAGTACTTCTGCATCGTCGGAGATGGCGTTGTAAGGCGACGCCTGCTGTCGACGTCGAAATTTGTTAAAGCTACAAACCAGCAAAACACTATGCGGGTGTTGACTCACAAATGCACGACTTTTTAACGCTTTCAAAAAACATGGGCAAGTGAGAATAGGCGTAACTTTTCAATTTAAATTTAAGTGTTTTCTTTCGTAAATACAAAAAAAAAGAAAAAATTAATGTAGAAGAACTCTGTGCATTGTAATGTCAGTGTTTAATAATGGAGAAGAAATTTTCAGCGACGTTAACTTACTTTAACTCTAGTAATCTTAATAATAATCATCATCATAATAATAACGATAATAATAGTATTAATAATATCGAAGATAAGCATCTTTATCATGGATACATCTGGTAAGAATTTATTTTTCTAAGGATATTTTGTTTTAGTTTTAAGTTTTTGTCGAACATAACGTGCGATATGCTGATTTGTTTGTGTCTTCTTCCAAACATTTTTGGCGCGATCTTTTTTTTTTGAATATGCCTACTAAATTTATAAGCTCCTATAGGATATTTTAAAGATTTTATGTGAATTTAAATAATAAAATAAACGCAAAACAAAATAATTATGTTTCGTTATATCCCAGCGTACTACCATTGTATATCACGCTCATGATGCGGCCTGTTCAAAGTACATCACTTTGATTAACTTAAGTTCATATCATCATCTGCACCTTTTTACTTTAAGTAACTAGCTTTTTACATCAATTTTAATTGTTTGAAAACATCGGTATACTATAAACCACACCCTTATAACGATCAATATTATATACATATAGGTTACCATAAGCATAGAGCCTTTGAGGTACTGGTTATCCATCCGTATGACTCTATTCTTTTGTGAACAAAGGATACAATACATTAAACATTATGTACATACAAAAAATAATTGAATATATGTCCCAATATTTCGACTTTTTTCAGCTATCTAGTTTAAGCATCAAAAACGCGCTTTTATCGTAGCTCCAGATTGGATGTTAGCAGATATAAAACTTTGAAACAAGCTGCCCTCTAGTTACATTCAAATTTATATTTTAATTTCTTCCTTGCGAATCGCACGGTATAAATTGGATTGCTTCCGTATATCTTACGAAATAAAATGTCTAAAGAAATTTAAAAACCCTATCTCATTTGATTACATGAGACTTCACATAAAATGTCAATCAATGCCAAGAACAATCTACGCTTCCTACGTCGAACCTAATAAAAGTTTTTATAAGAAAGATTATACCTGAAAAGCTAAATGATAAGATTAGCCGGCTAAATGAGAACTTAGGGAAGTTATTTTAAGCGGCGCTTCACTTTGTGTACGGAAAGTGTTTTGCGGTTTGTTGTAAAGGAACTAAAGGACCAGCAATTTAACAATGTTCTCAAAATTTTCTTTATAGATTTTTCAAAATCAAAAATTTTGTACTCTTACATCCTTAGTGAGGTAAACTGCAACTAAAATAAGATGTGTATGAGAATATATGGCACACATTTTTATAAAAACAATAACACTGGTTAACAAGGCTTTTGTCCCAAGTATAAAAATGCCCGTTTCCTATGTATTTTTGCTCGGTGAATTAAAATTCACTTTCAGAATTACTGCATCACCCACAGTTTTTGAGTTTCAGTATACCCACGTAGCATAATACTGTGTGCTTTACAATAAAATGCCAATAAATGTGCCGGTGATATTTAGGCATTTGAAATAAAATGTTACACAATATTGCGTAATTCTAACTAATCTTGCGTCATTCGGAACAGGCAGAGCAGGTCTCGACAATTACCTCCACATTTGCCTTGTTCTAACCCTTGAGAAAATGTGCTGTTATGTTTAAAGTGTTGTGTTGATACCCCAGGTGTCACTGAAATGCCGAGGAATTGTAAAAATAATCCAAATTCGTTCTGCTACGTCTGCGGCGAGTTGACTTTTAAAATCCAGAAACGTTTGTTTACACCGTTGGTTAGAAAATGTTATGAACTTTATTTTGGTTGTAAAGTAGCCGACCAGGATAAAAGTTGGGCTCCCCATATTTGCTGTGCCACATGTGTTCGGCTTCTCACAGTATGGGCAAAAGGTTCACGTCATATGCCTTTTGCAGTTCCTATGATATGGAGAGATATAATTGGTATTACATCAAAATCTAAACACTCTGTTGTATATCCTAATCTGCCATCTGCACTGAGACCAGTATTTCATAACGAGGAGTTACCTGTACCAGCACCTGCAGAAAACATGACTTTGAGTGATGATGAGTCTAGTGATGAGAAAGCACATCAAGTAGCAGAAGAAAATTTGAATCTGGATCCCACATTTGAATCAGGATGTTCTTCAAATGAACCATATTTGCTGACTCAAGGAGACCTCGTTCGCGATTTGTCTAAGAAGCAAGCCGAACTTTTGGGCTCCAGATTGAAGGACTGGAATCTACTTCAGAGTGACACAAAAATTTCGTTTTATCGTAGTCGTCATGCCAAATTCAATGATTATTTCTCCCTTGGTGTTCTGCAATGATATTGTCTCGATTGTGAGTGCACTTGGCCATGAATATCACACTGATGAATGGCGTTTGTTCATTGATTCATCCGTTTTACTTCATAATGGAAATAAATTGCCCTCAATTCCTCTGGCCCACTCAGACAACATGAAGGAAACATACGACAACATGAAGACTCTTTCAGAAAAAATCAACTACGATGAATTTAAGTGGAATATCTGCGGAGATCTAAAGGTTGTGGCGCTATTACTCGGATTGCAACTCGGCTACACGAAGTACTGTTGTTTCCTGTGTGAGTTGGACAGTCGAGACAAGAAAAACCATTATGTAAAGAAAGTGTGGCCGACACGAACATCATTGACTCCAGGGGTTAAGAATGTCATCAACCCCCCTTTTGTCGATCCTCAGAAAATGTATCTGCCCCCTTTACATATAAAATTAGGACAAGCAATAAACAAAAACGATCGCGGATTCGCGTATTTGAGGAATAAGTTCCACAGAATCAGCGATGCTAAAGTAAAGGAAGGTAGGACCCCAGATCAGAGACTTGTTTCGAGACGAAAAGTTCGATATAGAGCTAAACAAAAATGAAAAATCCGCCTGGCTGTCATTTAAGAATATTTGTGAGAACTTTTTAGGCAATCACAATTCCGAAGACTACAAGAATATTATAAAAGACCTTTTGACTTCGTATGAAACACTGAGGTGCAATATAAGTCTAAAAATTCATTTTTTAGACCCATTTAATTTTTTCCCCGGACAATCTTGTAGCCGTCAGTGACGAACATGGGGAAAGATTTCACTAAGATATTTTGGACATCGAGAAGCGCTACCAAGGCAAGTGGAGCACCTCTATGCTGGCACTATTGCTGGACACGGATGAGAGACGTTCCTGACGCTAAATATAGCAGAAAATCATACATTTGTACATTTTAGAAACATTTTCAGTTGTTTTATAAATAAACACATTATACACGTTGTTCTACTATTTATTGCGCTATCACTTAGAAACCCTGCTTGATAGAATATTTCTGAAAAAAGATTTGATTTCAGCATAAAAAATGCTGCAAGGTTCACATATACTAATTTACGGGACAAGAAAAAGTTTAAATTTTGTTAACCAGTGTAATTTTAAAAAATACATTCACTTAGAATTCCATTTATATTTACGACCAGAAAAAAACGGTTCTATTTTCATTGCATCCCCTTTTATTAAACAATCCTTGCTTATTTAATTACATATTTTACAAAATTCCTCTTGGAAATAGCGATTTTCTCCCGAAGTTAACTTTTGGAATTTAAGGCATTCAAATTGCAATCGTTGTTTATTGAAAGGAATTTTAAGGACTTATAGGGTATTATATTTTGTTTACTTACCGGAACAAATTTTCCCCTATTTAAAAACGAGAGATAGGGGAAAGTGTTTGGTGTTTGGTTTGGAGTTTGTTTGCGAAGGAAATGTTTTAAAAGAGGGTCGTAAGTTTGCGTACGAAACCTTGTGTTTTTTGCGGAATTTGATCTGTAAATATAGTCGCATTATTATACGTAATGTCCCTAATTAAAAACTATCATCGTAAAATATTTATAGAGACTATTGTGGTATGGTTCGTGTTATAAATAATATGCATCCGTAGATAAAATGTACGAATATAGGCTCTAGTAAAATATAAATCGACCATGAAGTGATTCCTGTGTGTTGTAGCTAGTAAAATTTCATTGGCTGTTTGCCTAAAAATATCCACAGTAGTATATTACTAACTTGCACTTGAAATGCATTATATTTGTTTACTTTGTTAGTTGTATATACACGGTATAGAGAAGTGATTTTAATTACACTAAATAGTGCAGTATGATTTAATTTTAAATCGGGTTTTCTAGTTATTTATTTTCTTTTAGAGCAAAGATATAATGTATTTACATGAAATTTGTTACAACACAAGTTGTATATAAAGTAGAGCTACATCTGATATACTAACCTATAACTGCTTCTATATTTTGACAAAAATATCAAAAGAAATAACAATTTCATGAATATTGCAGACATCTGCATGATTTCCGTTTAATCTTTTAAAACGAAAAAAAAGCTCGGTAAAGATACATAATATTGATCTCACATTCTGTATTTTTTTCCTTTTACCTCAGAAAATAAATTTCAATTTCGTCTTTTATTCCCTTTTAGCGAAACGAATAATTGCCTTTTATGCTTCCTTTTAATTTAGATATTTCTAAATTGAAATCGAGACTTCAAAAAACGGCATTTCCGGGTTTCCTTTCCATCTGTTCCTGACACTTTTCCGGTGTACAAAAAAGATTTAAGGAATTTTCGACCTCCAGCTTTGAATAAATGTGACCTGAATAATAAGATCTTTATAACTTTTATAATTATGACATCTGGCTGCTTTCTTTTGTTCTTTTCTTTTTCTTCGAAAGAAAGAGAACTTATTAGAGAACTCATATTTCAGTCAAAAGTTTTTTTTAAGGCGTCAGGATACTTTTCTTTGATTTATATGTAAATGTGTATTTTTGGTATTACATTCCGCTTATATTTTGTAGTAATTCGTTGTTGAATTCCCTCTTATTGTTAGTAAGTAATGTGAAGGTGGATTTTCCGGAACAAAAAATTCCAAATCAGGTGCAGTATGCGTCATTACATTTATCTGCAAATTTTCATCAATGTCATCGTTTTCGTTTTAAAGATATTCTTCCTTATTTTATCCCAACCCAGTTTGTAGGAATATAAAAAAGGAACTTGTATTTTGGATGATCCCGTACAAATGTGTGAGGAGGTGATCCATAGCTCAAAGTACTTGTAGACTGAAGGAATTACTTTGGATAAAGCCGTACAAAAATTAGTTTCCTTTAAAACTTTTTTTGGAAAAGAGCTGAGACCAACTGGTTGAAAATCCGTTAATATTTTCCACAACTTGTGAGGAAACTACCATACCCATTGAGAAATTATGGCGAAAAAGGTTAAAGAAGATGATGCCAGCAGAAGAGGCTAGAGATGAAGTCTTTACATGTTTCAGTAGGACAAAATCGGTCTTATCTTATAAGTTAATTTCAAGCCTTACGAAAACTGATCCATCATGTTCTTTTACCACTTGATGTGACAGAAGAACGTGAATTCTTACCAGAAATTAAAACGGTTAAAACTTAATCTTTAACCAGCAAAAGTTGAAAAGGATAAAGCTAAAAAGTTTATCGTGGAAATAGACTTCCAAGAATCAGTCCCTAACTTATATTTGACACTAAAGACTTTTTCGACACTGTGTTGTTTAGTTGCTTCTTGGGAGAGAAGCGTTTCAAATTTGAAGTTGATTAAAAGCTATCTTTAATCAACAATGAGCCAAGTAAGACTTAACGGTTTGGCAACTCTTTCCATTGAAGATACCGTAGCTAAAAACATTAATATTGGTGAAGCTATAAAAAAAATTTCAAAAGTTAAAGTTCGAAAAAAACAGTTTTAGATTCTTTTATTGACAAAAACACTTATAAAACATCAAAAGTGACAGATGTAAGCGGTTTTTTTTTAGTCTTAAGATATTTTGTTTTCCAAATCATTTTAACTATTTAATTTTAATTAATGGTAATTATATATTTGTGTTGACATTTTGCATGATGATCATTCCAAAAAGGGGAGTTCCGCTCCGGGCCTCGATAGCTGTAGAAAATATTATCATACATCTTTCACTGATTTTTTTAAATTGGTATATATTACAGTTCCTTTAAAAAAGTTAAGTAGTTTTATTATATTATTTCTTTTATTGTATTCATGAATATCTTTAAATTGTATTTCTTAAAGTAATCTAGAACATGTATTGCAATTTATCTACCATTCATTGTACAGCTCCTGGCCATCGAATTTGGACCACTTAAAAATATTATGAATTTGGGGTAAAATTTAAAAAAAACAGTTGGTAATCTTAGAAATATTATTATTTAATTACATATAACATGCAAGTAAGTATAATTTGAACATATATTTACTAATATTTGCTTGTTCTTCCTCCGTGTTTTATTATTCCCTTAATCCCTTTTGGCATACTGCCAGTTATTGTTTTTTTTTTTTGATTTCGTCACTATTATGCCATATATCTTCAATGTGTTGTTGTAATTCGTTCTTTGTAGTTGAGTTTCGTGTACTTACGATGTTTTTCAAGACATTCCACACATTTTCAATTGGGTTTATGTCTTGTGAATTGCCTGGTCAAGGTAGTACATGCAGATTTTTAGATTCAAGGTATTGCATTTTTTGCATTATGACACGGTGCATTGTCTTGCATGAAAGTATATGGTATTAAATGGTTTCGTAAAACTTGTTGATATTGTTTTTGTTCCATTGTTCCGTTAACGAAATATAGTGGTCACGGTTCTTCTGTCGTAATACACGACCAAACCATTAGAGACGAGGCGTGTTTAATAGATTTAATCGTACATGCTTCTTTATAACGCTCTAAAGGACTTCGATAAATAAATTGGCTTCTCTCTGTTCGCACTTCTAGCGGTGATTCGTCGCTATAAATAATCTAGGAAAATGTAAAAAATGTAGAGAGCCATTAAACGAACTATGAGGATGAATTTGACCAAAAATACAGATGATAAATGAAACTTACCTTTCCCCAATCTTCAACTGTATTTTTTTTTAATTCTTTAGCCCATTGAAATCGTGTCACTTGCATTTTAGATGTTAGTCTTGGCTTCATTGCCAGACGTCTACTTTTCAAGACGTCTAAGAATTGTTCGGATTGATATTTGTATACTTTCTCCACTAAGAATTTTATGAACAACTTTAGTGGATAAAAAACGATGTTTTGTAGTCCCTTTTACTATATGTTGTTTTGCGTTTGCCGGCATAGTATGTTCTGTCACTACTTTTACTAGGAATATTCTCCATAATCAGTTTCGCGATTCTCAGAATAGTTTGATGTGATACACCCTCTTTTTGTGCAACTTCACGTTGAGCGAACTTGCCTGTCTCTAGAAGAGCAGAAATTCGGGCTTGTTTCTCTGTGGTTATACCCTTCTTCTTTCCCATTATGATAATAATTGACCGCGAAAATAGACGCACACAAATAAAATTCAAACTCTTTGAAATATAATTGAAAATGTGTGGAATGCCTTGAAAAACATCGTAAGTACACGAAATTTAACTACAAAGGAAGAATTACAACAACTGCATTGACAGAATTGAGGAAATAAAACACAAAGGAGGAACAAGCAAATGTCAGTAAATATGTGTTCAAATTATACTTACTTATATGTTATGTATATATAATTAGATAATAATATTGCCATTATTTTTTATTATTTAAATTTTACCCCAAAATCATGTGGTCCTAATTTGATGGCCAGGGACTGTATGTTTACTAATACTTCAATTGCTATGTCTTGAAGTAATTGTACTCCATTCATATCCATTAAGTCAATTAGCCAAACTATGCTAAAATAAGGAGTACTTTCTAAAGTATTATCTTAAGAATTTCCCGCAATGATTGAATGCACCTATTTTTTTGGGAGATTTTCTTATTTATGCATTACAAATCGCCACTAAATTTCCTTAACTTCAACTCTTAAGCAAGACATATTTTGAAAATATATTTATCTTGTAATTATACTTATTTTGTAATTCTGCGTCATTTCTAAAAAAATTTGTGATTTTTTCAAATAAATCATGTGTAGTTCCATATACAACAAGCTCTGCTGGTAAAGACTTGAATCTTTCTAGATGTTCCTAGTTGGAACCGGTTGTAACAGCGAGGATAAGAATATTCTGACTGTCCGATTTATGTTGTACATATACCCCAATCCACTTGAACCCCTCACTCAACTTCAGTTTAAATCCGCAAAGTGATAAAAAATCAATAGTTTGATTGACTCGTGAAAAATAAAAAGGATAACTGTAAATGTGGGAGTTAGACACGATTACCGTTTAGACAAATGTCATTGATTTTTGTTGTTTTGACCTACATTTGCAAATTGTCCCTATACTATTTTTTTTTGTTTTAACGTTTTTCTATTGATTTACACAACGTTATAACGATAGTAATCGTGTTACCGGGGTATGTCGTAAAATTAATAATAAGGGTGACGCTCTATTGTGTAATACAGTCGAAATCGATAGGTTTAATTCCGCTAACATTGTTATATTGAAGTAAATTGCTATCTACCGTCTTATTCCAGATCAAAATTTATTGGTAATAGTAATAAATTAAGTTACTATGCCTCAAGTTCGAAAAATATTCGTAAGCTTCTGTTCATCATCCCATTTTAGGGATGGTATTGACTTTCTGCCTTGTTGTTATGCTAATGATAAAGAAATGTTGATTCAATCTTGTAACCAACAAATTCTAAAAACTATTCGTTTAACCATTTCACTATTGTGGTTTAAATAAGTTTTCTGAACGTTTCATTATTCAAGTCTCGAAACTGTTGGTTGAAATTATCCTTTTTTCTAGCCAATTTTCTTCCTTATTTTGTTTCCTCATCATTATTTATAACTTGCAATTCATTTCCAGTAAGCAGAAGGGGTTCTTTGAAGTAGTTTTAATACCACGTCAATAATAGAATAATGACGAAAGCAGATACCATGCAAAACATCAGTTAATGTATTGAGAGTGATGTGATTTTTATTGCGAAACTTGATAGCTGATAATAGCAGTCACCATTTAAAGAACCCAAAATAAATCCATTGAACGTCAATAAAGTACTTTCGTCTCATTTCCCATGCTAATTGCGTGGAATAAACTGGTTTTAGCTGCATCCATCTAATTTATTTAGTAGAAAAAGCTTGCTATGGAAAGATAACTTAAAAACAAAAGCTTTATATAGAGATTTTTTCCATACTCTCTAACTTAATTTTGAATGAAGGTAAATAACCTCTCATGGTCAATTAAGTCCCAGTCAAAATTTCTATACCGAAACACTACCATAAATAAGAGATTATGATAATTTCGTTTTATTACCTGGAAATGTGTTTACGGCCGGGAGTCCTTTAATAATTATTGACGTGGGTGAGCAGAGATGGGGTTGCTACCTCCTGCCTGCCTGATGCAATACGAATTCACTCGTCACAAAACTCGACGTTTTATCGATTATCCTCAGGGTATCTTCAATATTTGCATCTTTCCAAAGCTAAAATAAATATTACAAGCGAGATCTCATTTTCAAATCGCGACCAACGTACGCATAGTCTCTGATTAAATTATACAGTAAGCAAGGTTGGAATAAATTTGAAAAAACAGGTCAACTTTTATTTTTTATTGCCATCTTTTTTAAGTAAAGGCAGTAATCAGAATCAGTATAGTAAATATGACGTCACAGATTATTTTTTTAAATGAAAATCCAAATTTTCTTTTTCATTTTTGAAATCTACACAATCCTTTTTGACTGCCTCCAACCACCTTTTCCTCGGTCTACCTCCTCATTTTCTCTGTCCTTCTCCTTTGAAAAGTGCTTTCCTTGCATGATCAAGTCGGGCACAATTGGTCTTCGCAACAGAATCA
Source organism: Dynastes maya (assembly GCA_029619315.2). Lineage (NCBI taxonomy): Eukaryota > Metazoa > Arthropoda > Insecta > Coleoptera > Scarabaeidae > Dynastes > Dynastes maya. The sequence goes on from JAROYE020000012.1 coordinate 5,446,988, forward strand.
GATCAGTCGCATGGGCCGTGGATTATAATTATAAATAGTGTATATGTGACTTACAGCCGACAGAAGCGATATTTTGAAATCAATACCTTAGTGTAAAAAATAAAAACCAACGCAATAAAAATGTTTGGTAAATAAAGCGAATATATGCACACGTTGAACTATTTGTATTGCCCTTATTTTTTTTTTTTTTTTGATTGAAAACGTCATTTGCTATATATGTAATGTAATAACTGTTGTACTTCGTAACAATAAATAATAATATAATAAATAAATAATAATATAATAAATAAACGTAACTTCTTAACCGTATGGATAAGATTGTTGAAAAACTTACACCATGAGGTATGTTTCCACATTTGCCTCGGTGAAGGTTATTCGATGTGGTGAAAAAATGTTCTTATATTTCGAGAAAGACCGTTCAATATCTACGGAAGTAACACAGGCATAATTAAAATAATTCTTAGTTAGTTAATAAATCTGATGTCCTACCACACGATTGTATGTACACCAAAACTTTCCAAGCGGTTCTTTATCGAGTAAGCGAAGCGGTAGACCACAAACAATAAACATCAAAAGTAAATCCAACTTAAATTGGGTTTGAGGTGGCACGCCATTTTTCTCATTTTTTTTTGCTTTACACTATTTATATGTCTTACAGTCGCCTTTGTTCCGGCACATTAAAGGCATTTTACAAACTCTACATAATACTTTGGTTCCATTATAGTTCAAATACGGAAATTTACTGATAAATTTAGCGACTTTATTAGTCAACGGTCGTTTATTTTCCTTGCGTACGTTAGACAAACTTACGTACATATATTTATCTCTATAATTACGACTAACGCTGCGAAGGATTGATGGGAAACTGTTGCAATAAATCAATAATTTCTTCCTCTTGTAACCTGGCGCGAAGCTCTCTATGCCCAGCTTATACATGATCCAGCCAGTTTCTTCTCCGGACTTTAACTGCTTGTGCGATATTTGCGTGTTGGTAAACATCCATGACTTCTTTATTGGTTCGTCTTCTCTCTTGTTCATCTGCAAATATACTTCATAAAATCCTTCTTTCCTAAATTCCAATGTTTCACAACCGTAAATAACTGTAGCTCGGATATTTTTTGTTCTTATATTTATTAATTTTGATTTTATCATTTTCTACTTCCTCCAGCTAGTCTCTTATCTATTTAAACATCTTCTTAGTTTTCTTCACTGCTTTCATTTCTAGATTAGGTTTTTTTTCATTAATAAGAAGTCCATACTCCCTTTCTTTTCCTTCCAATTATCTAAAAACCTTCAATTCACTTTTTGTTCTCGTCAGTAGTATTTCGCTCTTTCTAAATATATTTTCTAAGAACAAGTTAAACACAATAATGGATAATGAGTCTCTTTGCCTTAAACCTTTGTTCTTCTCAAACTGCCTCGATACCATTCCTCTTACAGTCACTTTACTTAGAGATTCTTTCAGTGTCATTCTCACCAAATTTAGTATTTCCTTTTGATATCTAAATTTGACCGATTTTCCAGGAATCATCATCTAACTTAATATATTTTGGCTTCCGTCAGTGAATCATGAGAATCTGTAATTACCTTGGAATTTTCGACGTGATTAAATACATTTTTGAAGTGTTTAATTACGTCGGAAATTCCAAGGAAATTACAGATTTTCATTGTTTAACTTATTCTCTCTGATATAATAAGAATAAATTAAAGTCAAATTTTGTCTTTCCCCAAGTAATTGACAACGAACTGTTATAAAACGTTGTGTATAACATCAGGTTGAATGGATGTAATTTCGTGAAGAATTATATCTTTTAGTTTATCGATGTTGTTTGGTTTGTTGATAGAAATCATTGATTTAAGTATTTCCAGAGGAAAAAGTCGATTACGAAATGAAATGTCTAAGTAGTCATGCACAGGACCTGTATAATGAGTAACGCTGGCCACGAGCGGTACCGCGCATCGGCGTAGAATCAGTTCGGACCGAGAGGAACAGTAGTATTACTTCGTCTGCGGGGCAGTACGGACATTTTCGCTGCCGGTCATTTGCGCAATTGTTTATCTGTCCTAGAAAAATTATGATTTCGTCAGCAAAACGACCGCGGTCGGACAAACTTCGAAAATTTATTGCAGAAATTTCAGACTTAATATATGAAGGTGCTAAAATTAAATGTGTAATCTGTAAAATCCCGTTAATGTGTTGGTCCAGACAACATTGTCTACGACACGTAAATAGTGAAAAGCATGTTTCAAGAAGAAATTGCGCACGAGACAATGAAAAATTTATATTTAATTTATGCGTTACGTTTATCGCATGTAAATAACCGTTTAATTTACTAGACAAGGAACCATTTATCTGCTTTTGGAATAACTATTCGGAGTGCAAATTACTAAGTCGAACGTCGTTACGAAGAATTGTGCCATCTGCGCGCGAACATATTGAACAAAAAATAAAATCGGAGTTGAAAGATCAAAAATTGTGGTTATGTGTCGACGAAACAACAGATCGGAAGAAACATTCTGTTCTTAATGTAATGGCACGCAAATTGGAACCTCATCAATCGGCACCTTCAATTCTATTAGTCTCCAAACGAATACAACAGTGTACTGCCGAAGTAATTTCAAAGTTAGTGTTAAATACATTGGACAAGTTTGAACTTTCAACAAACCAACTCTTGATGTTAGTAAGTGATGGTGCTGCAAACATGCTTTCTGTAGGCCGGTCTCTTAAAAAGCATTCTGCTAATTTGTTACACATTACGTGTAAAATTCATGCTCTCAATCTTGTGGCGGATAGTATCAGAAAATGTTATCCTGAGGTAGACGCTTTAATAGCGCATACCAAAGCAGTATTTGTCAAATCACCGAAACGTATTCGCGAATTTCACAGACTGTGCCCCCGTATACCAGAGCCACCAGAACCTATTCTAACTCGTTGGGGAACATGGTTGCAGGCCGCGTTTTATTATCATAAATATTTTGACAATATTAAGAACGTGGTTTTACAATTCGATACAAAGGAAGCTGCCGCTATCCAGAAAAGCCAGTCGAAATTTCAAGATAGTCAGGTTAAAATGGATTTAAAAATCATTCACGACAATTACTTCGGGCTAGCAGATGCAATAGAAAAATTACAAAATCCTGCGGTGCCGTTAGAAGAATCTCTACAAATAGTGCAACATGTTCACGCACAGCTATGCGCGATTGAAGACGCAAAAAAATGTTTCTGTTCTAGAAAAATTTGAAAGTGTTTTTGAGAAAAATTCTGATTTTGGCACATTAAGACACAATTGTGAAGGTGCGTCAACAGAATCGTTAAGTTATTTGAAAGATTATTTTACTTACGCAAATATTATGTCACTAGATGTAGAACATTCGTTCTCTGCATATAAACGCATTTTTTCCTCTTGCCGTACTAGTTTTGCCGAAACAACAGTTGAAACATATCTAATGTTGCAGATATTTAACAGACATTATTCACTTTGTGATTTCACGGAGGGCTCTTAAAATGGTAAGTGTTTGAGCACGTGTTATTTAATTTTTATTTAAAAGATGAGCGAAATTATTTGCGGCAGCAAACATCTCTATTAGCAGAATAACTAGTGGAGCGCGAGGCCTGGTCGACTCTACGCTACTGCGCGGTACCGCTCGTGGCCAGCTTTAATAATGAGCCAGGACTCCATCGTGCTAATACCGTAGTACCTTATTCGGAACATTCAGGTTTTCATTATTTGGATATAAATTATCTAGGGCTGATATCAAATCATTTTGTAGGAAATCTAGATGTATTCAACGTTAAAATATGGACCCAAAATTCAATTTTCTTCAACACCTACCAAAACGTTTACCTTGTGTATTATTCCATTACCCAGTGCGGTTTTTCAGACCCTCACTAATAACAATTTGGCTTATTTACTTTGTACATTCAAACAAATTGTCTCTTCGTGGGAAAGTACAATTCGTTTCAAAAACTAGAGGTCGTTGTTGCATCTATGAATTGCACTATTCTATCAGAATCATCCTAGTTTAGTTCCTGAACTAAGTGTGCTTTGTAACTATTCCATTTTTGTCGTCCTGTACAGATGATAATCCATTTAATCGGATATTATCTGCAACCCCAGGTCGACATTTTGTAAAGTTATCTCTGACATGTTCTTAAACTGTTTCATTATTTTGCTTTCGATTGGTTGCCTACTCCCAGAGAAACTGCAAAGCTGTCCGCCTTATTTCAAGACTACTACTGGTTCAATTATCCCCAATACAATAACTGTTTTAAATCAAAAGAATTATTTTCTTAGCGTTTCTTTCTCCGCTTAAGAGAAATATGTACAGTGAGCGAAATAAGTCTTCGGACACCAACATAAATTACAAAGTATAAGCGTTGATATATTAGTAATGCTTGAAAATTTAACAAAATAATTGTTGTAAAGTATAGTTACTTTCAAGAAATGTTGGTATTTCTCTTAAAATTAAAAAAATATTTATAACAAAAACATATATATGTCTACCACTAACAAAAGGTACCGGAAAAAGAGTGTTCGTACAGTCTGCATATTCTCATAACTAAAAAGTACAAAAAATAAACTAATATTTTGTGGGATTACCCTTTAGAGTCTATAACGGCTTGTAATCGCCTAGGCATCGAATATACTCAGTTACTTGCAACAAACATATCAATTTTGGACCATTCTGCAATTAAAATACGCTTCAGTTCTCCTCGACTTGTTATTTCGAATTTTCGAATACGACGATCCAGCTCACCCCAAATATGTTCTATGGGATTAATGTCTGAGGATTGTGGTGGAGTTTTCAGCGAATGGGGTGTATTATAGAGCAGCCATTCTCTGACCAAATAGTGAGCACTTACTCCCAAGTTATGTTTTAAAATGTCTAAGTAAACTTCCTTCGTCATTATACCTTTAATGATGTGCAAATTTCCGACGCCATTAGCCGCCATGCACCCCCACACCGTTATACACCTTCCACCGTGCTTGACGGTCGGTCTTCAATTTTTGGGGTTTAGAACTTCTCCTCGCTTTCCCCATACCCAGACATTAAACTTACATAAGTTTAATGTCTGGGGATCTGATGGTCGAAAGTTGGTATGGAGAATTTAAAACCGTCCGGCAAGCACGGTGGAGGGTGTGTAATGGTGTGGGGGTGCATGGCGGCTAATCGCGTCGGAAATTTGCACATCATTAAAGATATAATGACGAAGGAAGTTTCCTTAGACATTTTAAAACATAACTTGGGAGTAAGTGCTCAGAATTTGGGGCTAGAATATAATATAATAATGTAATATATTTTTTTCTTTTTATAATAAAAAAAGGATAAATAAACTTAAATATTAACTCATTAATTATGAAACTACATAAAAATAATCCCTATTACATTATTAAAGAAATAACTTAATTAAGCTGTAACCTATAAAAAAAAAACGTTTTCATTTCATTCACTGGCTCCTAATTTTAATTATTAAATTATTTTTTCTTCTCCATTATTGTAATTGTTCTTTTCTTGGATATCTTTGTTGCCGGTCTGATGATGTATTTTGAACACGGAACCAGTCGCCTAATTTCTTTATAGAACTTTATGAAATCTGGACTTCTTAACTTAAAATTAAATGATTTACTTTCTGTCTTGGATTTTCTTGATTTTCTAACCTTAAGAAAATACTCCAATAAAATTTCAAGAAAATTATTTTCTTATTTTATACATTTTTATAGTCTTGAAATAAAAATATTTTCTTGAATACAGACTGAATTTTACAAGAAAAACTATTTTCTTCCGAAAATTCAATACGGAAATCAGTTTTATTGAACACAATAAGTTTATTAATTGCTGTATGAAACTTTACGCGTATATCATTTAATCCTATTAATGTCTGACGAAATTAATGTAGCCTGATGTTCTTGTATTAGGAGCCAAATTACATTAAATATAACATCGCCTAAACCTCGACGGAACGTCAGGAAGCAGTCAATTTAATAACTTTAATATATCTACCGCGGAAATGTTCGCCTACTAAACTGGGATTATTACCAGGAAATACCCTTCATACAGTATGTTCAAATTGTATGGAATAATGCTTTTTTTTACATAAACGCTGTTTGACTTAGAATTATTTTGGGTTATACAACAAGAATGGTGTTTATTAGTTTTGACGTATGATCATTAACGCTGGCCACGAGCGGTACCGCGCATCGGCGTAGAATCAGTTCGGACCGAGAGGAACGGTAGTATTACTTCGTGTGCGGAGCAGTACGGACATTTTCGCTGCCGGTCATTTGCGCAATTGTTAATGTGTCCTAGAAAAATTACGATTTCGTCAGCAAAACGACCGCGGTCGGACAAACTTCGAAAATTTATTGCAGAAAGTCCAGACTTAATATATGAAGGTGCTAAAATTAAATGTGTAATCTGTAGAATCCCGTTAACGTGTTGGTCCAGACAACATTGTCTACGACACGTAAATAGTGAAAAGCATGTCTCAAAAAGAAATTGCGCACGAGACAATGAAAAATTTATATTTAATTTATGCGTTACGTTTATCGCATGTAATATACCGTTTAATTTACTAGACAATGAACCATTTATCTGCTTTTGGAATAACTTCGGAGTGCAAATTACCAAGTCGAACATCGTTACGAAGAATTGTGCCATCTGCGCGCGAACATATTGAACAAAAAGTAAAATCGGAGTTGAAAGATCAAAAATTGTGGTTATGTGTCGACGAAACAACAGATTGGAAGAAACATTCTGTTCTTAATGTAATGGCACGCAAATTGGAACCTCATCAATCGGCACCTTCAATTCTATTAGCCTGTGTTAAATACATTGGACAAGTTTGAACTTGCTGCAAATATGCTTTTTGTAGGCCGGTCTCTTAAAAAGCATTCTGCTAATTTGTTACACATTACGTGTAAAATTCATGCTCTCAATCTTGTGGCGGATAGTATCAAAAAATATTATCCTGAGCTAGACGCTTTAATAGCGCATACCAAAGCAGTATTTGTCAAATCACCGAAACGTATTCGCGAATTACACAGACTGTGCCCCTGTATACCAGAGCCACCAGAACCTATTCTAACTCGTTGGGGAACATGGTTACAGGCCGCGTTTTATTATCATAAATATTTTGATAATATTAAGAACGTGGTTTTACAATTCGATACAAAGGAAGCTGCCGCTATCCAGAAAAGCCAGTCGAAATTTCAAGATAGTCAGGTTAAAATGGATTTAAAAATCATTCACGACATTTACTTCGGGCTAGCAGATGCAATAGAAAAATTACAAAATCCTGCGGTGCCGTTAGAAGAATCTCTACAAATAGTGCAACATGTTCACGCACAGCTATGCGCGATTGAAGACACAAAAAATGTTTCTGTTCTAGAAAAATTTGAAAGTGTTTTTGAGAAAAATTCTGATTTTGGCACATTAAGACACATTTGTGAAGGTGCGTCAACAGAATCGTGAAGTTATTTGAAAGATTATTTACTTACGCAAATATTACGTCACTAGATGTAGAACGTTCGTTCTCTGCATATAAACGCATTTTTTTCCTCATGCCGTACTAGTTTTGCCGAAACAACAGTTGAAACATATCTAATGTTGCGGATATTTAACAGACATTATTCACTTTGTGATTTCACGGAGGACTCTTAAAATGGTAAGTGTTTGACCACGTGTTATTTAATTTTTATTTAAAAGATGAGCGAAATTATTTGCGGCAGCAAACATCTCTATTAGCAGAATAACTCTAGTGGAACGCGAGGCCTGGTCGACTCTACGCTACTGCGCGGTACCGCTCGTGGCCAGCTTTAATGATCATGACTTCATTTTTTGAAAAAGAATAGTATAATGTTTGATAAAGTTATTCTTTATATATATATAACGGTTTATAACGCACTACGACGTCTTCTTAGTCTCCATTCTAGTCTGTCGTGGCACATGTCTATCGCTTGTCCCTAGCTTTTTCGTGGTCTGCTCTTACGTCTTTTATACGGCGCCAAATTCAGTATTTGTTTTGGGTGACGATCATCTGTCATACGCTGTCCATGCCATTTTAACTGCTTGTTTTTTTATATCGTCTATTATTGTATGTGGCATTGCCATTATTTCTCAGTTTGTGGCTCTTTCTAAGCGCGATCTTCCTGCTGCCCTTCTCCAGAAGTCCATCTCCCTTACTCCTAGTGCTTTCTCCGTTCTTATTTTCGGAGGTCATACTCCATTGCTATACGTGACTATGCTTTTTACAACCGTCTTATATATCAATCTTTTATTTCCTTTCGAAATGTTTTTGTCCCACAATATGCTATTCACCATCGAGATGGCTTTTCTTCCTTGAGAGTTTCGGTCTTTTATTGCCTCGTCCAGGGCTCCCTCGTTTCATTCCTACGTACTTGTAGGCTTTACAGATCTTTCTACCATCATCAAGAATCAGGTCCTGTCTTTGTCCACCTACACACACGTACTCCGTTTTCATCATATTAACTTCTAAGCCCCACTTCTCGTATTCTTCAATAAGCTTACGGGTCATATACTCTAGGTCTTTGTACTCCTGGGCTATTACTATTTGATCATTTGCAAAACAGAGTGTATACAATGTGCTATTTGTAAATGGTATTCCCATGTTCCTGCATTTCCTCTTCCATATTTTTAGGACTTGCTGTAAATAGATTTTAAAGAGCTATTCTCTATAACTTTTACAAAAACACTTTTAGTTTTTACTTAAAAATTTAAAAAAGAAGACATGCCTGTGCATAAAACAAAATTTTTTCTTGCATAACCCAAAAAGACCTCTCCAAACTACTTTTCCTCTTGAACAATCATTGTATTGTCAGTAATTCATTGAAGTGATTGAATCTCTGTATATACAGATAAGAGATTATGTCGTGGAAAACAAATATTTATCGTGGCATTATTGATAATGAAATGTTAAGCTAATTCAGATGAACAATCACCTACTGGTTGTTCGAATTATAATATTATAATCAAGATTGATATCCATACATTCCATTATAATTATATTTTTATTAATAATAGATTTTAGACAATTCATGCCAATTTATTCACCAAAATATGAATTATCGTTAGAATAGGTTTTAACCATATGTATAATAACTAAAGTTTGTATGATTAATCAAAATTTTCTAGGTAAAACAACAAATACATTTGAAATGACACACTAAGCTTCCATAATCTAATTATATATCATTTCTCCGAGGTAAAGGACGGCGTTTTGAAGGAACACGTAGGTGTTGAATAGAGTGATTCATTAGCGTGAGTTATCAAATGAATAAAACGTGAATTGATCGACAAACTTGTTCCTTTTTGAAATCCACTAAAGATCCTCTTAGTTTTATAGAGGAAACGGACGCCCATAAAAGGTTAACATCTGTCTTTACTCTTATTGATTTCTAATTCCACATTTCGTGTCACAAGGGTTTGTCTACTCGCAGGAAATATAGCAAGCGATAGAATTGTTGCTAAATAAAAGGTGAAAATCGATATTAATATTTCACGAGGGTAACCTTCCCCAAGATGTCTGTAAAAGTTGAACCTAGACAGACGTATGAATGCACAGAAAGACATTTTTAACAAAAAAATATACGATTTCTATCTGAAAACTGTTCATATCTCCAGAACCTTTAGAAACACAGTCAAATGTATTAAATCAGCATTATCAGCAGGTCAAAACCTATATAATAGAGTCGTGAATGATTTGATGCAAATAAAGAAAATAGCAATCGATTCTGTGGGTCTGATTTATATAGAAACATCTAACAAGAGATTTTTACGGTTTTAAATAGGACAATGTAAGAAATAACCTTTTGATTTTGAGTGTGATTCTCCTTAAATATAATAAGTTCTACTCTTTTAACCAAAATCATCTAGAGGTGGTCTAAAGAACTTATAAAGCATGTACCAGTTTACTCAAAACTGAAGAAAACATACTTTGAAGACTTCAAGTACAAGATTGCTTCCAAATACAAAAGTGGATTAAAACATAAGTTTCTGGTGTACAAAGAATGTAGTAAACGCGTGCAACATTTCAATAATATTCATTTACTATTAGCAAATTAATCAATATCTCAAACAATAAACTTTGTTTCTGGAATGGATATGAATGAACTTTACTAAAAGCATGGCTAACCTTAACTGAATTTAAGTTAATTGCGCTGGATCTAATAGACATTAAGAACAAAGAGGAATGCTATGCTTTGTTCTGCTAATTTGACCGCGCAAATTGGGTTTGTGAAACCGGAACTTTTTTAGTTAAAAGGATTGTTGTTGGAATTTACTTTTTGACCAAACAGATTTAATTATTTGAAAAAGAGAATTATAGAGTTATTTAGATATAAGTGACTCTAATTAATATTTTATTTGTTACTTAGTGAGTATACTGGTTCCAGTCTAGTAACTAAATTATTAGGTATCAAAATGTATAAAAAGACTCTTCCTCCTTCTGTCCCTTCCATCGCCAAAAATCTTACTGTATAGATTTTGCAAATTGTTTGGAGCAATTAGTGCACGTGGTGACACGCTACAAACTGTTATTAAATACAAACTTTGTATAGTATATAATCGTCATAGACTTAGAGTTGCCCACTAGCGCCAACGGGCAGTGGCGGAGGTTCGATACAACCCTCAGTATAACTGCGAGTCTCAACCAGATCTGTTGTGTATACATGTATCCTCCCGTAAATACGTATTTTCGTAGTTCTACGTTTGTTTTAAAAATGTTGCTTACGCCGCGAAAACGATCAATGTTGGACAAAGTTACAGAATTTATAGCAGAAATGCCTGACCTAAATTATGATGGCGTTAAAATTCAATGTGTAATCTGTAATATCCCTTTAATGTGCTGATCCAAAAGGGATTGTCTACGTCACGTAAATAATAAACAGCATTCTTTAAAAAAAAATTGCACACGACACTATGACAAATTTAAATTTAATTTATGTATTACCTTTATTGCATGTAATCTAGCGTTTAATTTACTAGACAAGGAAGCATATGTCTTCTTTTGGAATAAATATTCGGACTGCAAATTACCAAGTCGGGCATCGTTACAAAGAATTGTGCCATCTGCTCGTGAACATGTTGAAAAAAGAATTAAATCGGAGTTGAAAGATAAAAAACTGTGGTTATGTGTGGACGAAACAACAGATCGTAAAAAACATTCTGTGGCTTATGTAATGGTACGTACAATGGAACCACATCAATCGTCACCTTCAATTCTGTTAGCTTCCAGACGAGTACAACAATGTACTGCCGAAGTAATTTCAAAGTTGGTGTTAAATACATTGGAAAAGTTTGAACTTTCAACAAACCAACTGTTGATGTTTATGAGTGATGGTGCCGCAAACATGCTTTCTGTAGGCCGGTCTCTTAAAAAACATTGTGCTGACTTGTTACGTCTAAAATTCTTGCTTTCAGTCATGCGGCAGATAGTATTAGGAAATGTTATCCTGAGGTAGACGCTTTAATAGCGCATACAAAAGCAGTGTTTGTCAAATCCCTAAAACGTATTCGCAAATTTCACAGACTGTGCCCCCGTATGCCCGAGCCACCAGAACCTATTCTTACACGTTGGGGAACATGGTTACAGGCCGCGTTTTATTATCATAAATATTTTGAGAATATTAAGAACGTGGTTTTACAATTCGATCCAAAGTCGAAATTTCAAGCTAGTCAGGTTAAAACGGATTTAAAAACTATTCAGAACAATTACTTCGGACTAGTGGAGGCAATAAAAAAATTACAAAATCCTTCGGTGTCGTTAGTGGAACCTCTGCAAATAGTGCAACATGTTCATGCACAGCTATGCGCGGTAGAAGACGCAAAAAATGTTTGTGTTCTAGAGAAAGATTCTGATTTTGGCACATTAAGACAAATTTGTGAAGGTGCGCCAACAGAACCGTTAAGTTGTTCCAAAGATTATTTTAATTACGCAAATATAACGTCACTAGATGTAGAACGTTCGTTTTCTGCATATAAACACACTTTCTCCTCACGCCGTACTCGGTTTGCCAAAACAACTGTGGAAACATTTCTAATGTTGCAGATATTTAACAGACATTATTCACTTTGTGATTTCACGGAAGGCTCTTAAGACGATAAGTGTTTGGGCACGTATTATATTTTAGTTTTGATCATTTATTTTGTGTAAACTTTTATGCTCCCGTCACTGGCTGTTGACGCAAATTGAGCAACTCTAGACTCATAGTAGACTATCTTGTGGTATCCCAGTATGGGGTGAGCCAACTTTTATGATGGAAGTTTCTTTGCATTTCTTTGATTATTAGATGTCTAGACAATCATGTAAACCTCCAAACATAGAATATTTTTCCTGTTGCTGCAATCCATGTTATATGTACTTCTTATCCATATTTATAAAAATCTGATTGCTTGTGTTATTTGTGTTGTTCCACACTGCCGCCCATAAGTATTTGGGCACCTCAAATTTTAGAGTAAGTCATTATTTAAATGGAAATATTAAAATATGTATTTGATATTTAAGTGTACACAAATATACAACTTTAACAATTAAAATTATTTATTTGACCTAAATTTTAGATTCGTCTATGTGACCTTTACTTTCAATGATTGCGTCGTATAATCGGGGTATTCTTGCAATTAATTTTAACAAAGTTTCCGGACTTATTCGAACCTATGCTGCCTGTAGTTTGTTCCACATGTCGTCTGTTGAAGTTGGAGCAGTTTTTCTTACTTCCCGATTGAGTTCTTCCCATGGGATTCAAGTCCGGGCTTTGGGGTAGCCATTTCATGATTGTTAGTGTCCCTTCCTCTTCCAACTGTTCTAAATGTTGCTTGCATAATTTTGTGTTTAAGTGTATTTTGGGTCATTGTTTTGTTGGAATACAAAATTCTGACCCAAAATTCTTACACTTGAAACTAATAAATTAATTCAAACGAGAATTAAACGGATTCTTATTCAAGAGATTCTTCTGCATGAATGTCTTAGTCTTTACTGTTGACCTTTTTATTATGTGAGGTTATATAGGTACTTTTTTGTAATTTCTATGATAATTGTTCATGTTCAAATGAATTTATGGCAGATATACTTTATTTATTTACTTATTTAATCTTATGGATAGTCAAAAATGTTCCATAAAGTCTCTAGAAAATATTGATTATCTCCAGTTCGATATTGTAAGGTATTTCAATTCTAGTAATACAAGTTTTATATACGTCGCTGCTGGTTACTGCGCCTGACATGTAATCAAATCACTCAAACCGAGAAACAATTCCCTCAAAAAGAGGAAAAAAGAGCGAACAAAACGCGAGAATCGAGCAAAAAATGTTATTAGATATAAAAGCAACTAACCGAGAAAGGTTCTCTTAAAGCTCCTCAAACATTTGACGATATTTTTCCGACAAACGTCCATGAAAAAAATCGAATATATACATTCGTAAGGTACGTATTCGTCTGTTCGCGCTAAATTTAATATTGAGGGAGTTAAATCAACCATCAGAAATGGGACTGAACATCGTATCTCTTGTTAATAACCCAGTGGGATGTAGCATCATTACGAATATAGGAAAAGGAGAATGAGATGCTAATACCTTTATGTATTTCGTTGTTTACGATTCGTTCGAAATTGAATTTTTTCCTTTAAGCTTCAAAAGCTTAAGTCTATGAATAGAACAAGAATACCTTCGTGAAGGAATACTTTAACAATATTGTAATCGTATTATATCTTGATTGTTAGACTATGGTGGGTAAATGTATGGAACCAAGTAAATATCTCTGGAATTTCCAGAAATATCGAAATTAAATTTGATAAACAAAATCCTTTCATACATTTTGGAAACAGTGCTGGTTATTGCTGTCCTTCTCTTTCTTAAATATTGATGTCACAAACCCTATCTCTTAATCTTTCGGTATCACTCCTTGGTCCTAGGATTTGTTACAGATCTCTGTCGGTACTTTGAGACTTTCAATTCACAAATTGTGTAGAATTTCTCGGCTAATCTGATCTAGACCAGCGACTTTTTCCTTTTTTTAACACGCAGAGAAATGGTTTCTTCATCAAGAAAATTTTTTTTGCGAAAATCAGTCTATTGGTGTAGATCCTCAATAAGTTCTAAGCGCTCAGCAAAGAGAAAATCGTCTTGCCTGGTAACAGAACATCGCACGCATGATTGGAGCGATGTCATTTTTAGTGATGAAGCGAGTTTCTGTATACGAAATCCTATTACTAAAGGCTGGTTTCGACAGGATAAGAAACTCATTGAACAAACTGTTAAACATCCCCAAAAAAGTCCACGCTTGGGGATGTTTCAATTCAAGAGGATTTGGCAGCATATGCATCTTCAGTCAAACACTAGACGCAGCATACATGAATAAACTATATCAAAAGGGATTACTGCCTTCAGCAAAAGGGGTGGCTTAGTGTAGGTGATAGATCTTAGGTACTGTTGGGGGATAATGACACCAAACATCGAAGCCGAGCATGCCGTACGTAGAAAGAGACTAACATCACCACGATGAACTGTCCCTCACATTCTCTGGATGCGAAACCCATTGAAAATGTATGGACTCTCATGAAGCTCCAATTGTGAGGGAAAAATTTCATTAATCGCGATCAATTTATCCGCAATTTGAAAAAAATTTGGCGATCTTTTACCAGGGGTTATGCTGGGAAATTCGTGGAAAGTATGCCTGTATGTTGCCAAGCAATTATCGACGCTGGTGGCAATTTGACTCTTTTTTAGTTAAATAGCGCGTTGGTCAATGTATTATACTTTCTTAATAAAACAATATTTTTAATTTGTTAACGTTTTTCATTTTGCTCTAAACCGCACGCTCTTCTTTGAAATACTGTAGGTTCCTGGAAAGCTAACAGAAGGTTATTAATTTTGGTGATGATCTGCACGTGTATTGCCCAAAACTCTTTGCGGTTTTTCGTTTTATATATAATTGTACTTGCTAGCTGGACTAGAAGTGCTTTAAAATTGCGTATTTCTGCGAGTACAATCTAGTATCAAGAGAGAAATTTTCCAAAACCCTTGACAAAATTAAAATGATAGATTAGTAATTAAAACAGAAAAGCAAAAAGACAAAAATAATCTTGCATTGCAAATCTTATCTTTGTTTTGGAATTAGAATATATAAGAATAATGTCTTGGTATGTATTGATTTAAACTTAAGGATCGCAAGAGTTGATTAATTCTAATACCCGTCAAACAATTACGCATATCCATGATTCCAAGTAAGAAGAATCGTCTAAAACATGTTAAGATCGTTCTTATTTCCCTAGCATATTTACTAGTGTGCGTGAAAGTATTTAATAAAGTTTCAAGAGAATGAAAATTATTTATGTTAAGTTAGAGACGTATGCAAGGTCAACTCGAAAAAGAAAATCTAATCATCATTTCATATTCTCGACTATTTGCATAGCAATTGAAGCATACCCATGTCTGTTGTAGGAGTAATGAATGTTATTAGAATTTAATTACGCAAAAATTAACATGATAAAAGCTTTAATATTAGAAATACGTAGTTCTCTACATTTTACTGACTCTTTGAAAGCTATAATTAGATTTTGCCATTATGGGACCATTTCCTTTACGTCCGTTTTCCATGTCCTTTTCATTTATTTCTTCCACGAATGCATTTGGAGGTTATAAATAAATGGTAGTACCGTTTGTACTTCAGAAGCAACGCTGAACAGCGGTGGCAGAAAAAATGTATTTAATTCAATTTCGCTTTCACCTTGTGCGATTTTGGAATTTTAATATTGAAAATTTGAAATGGAATATGTAATAATGAAATACGAAATATTAAATTTAGTTAGTATAATTAATTTTTGGTTTTTCCCTTTTTTCTTTGTGATCCATGGCACAGCTGTGTGTACGTCAGAAATAGGATTTACAATATTTTATTACTTTAATTGAATAACGTTTCTATTTTATGTTTTAATTTGTAATAATTGAAACAAAAATTGTTTGAAATACGATATTATGATTAAAGTTATTTTTTGAAATAATGGGAACAGTTCTATAGAAAACAGTTTCTTCTTAGAAATGGCTAATCAGGTGCAATTGGAAAAGCTAACAGGTAATATAAATCCAGTCTAATTGGTTTCAAGAGGATCTTGTTGCCTCGTTGTAGGCTTCCGCTTGTAATGGTTCATCTTACAACAACCTTTTTCCTAGTAAAAATGTTACCAACAACACATTTCTTCAAGTATCAATCAATACGACGGATATGTTTACCCATGATGAAGTCGGTTCATTATAAGTGTTAAAATCCGCATTTTTTGTAACTTTTGTAATTAAATTGAAACTGGAAATCAACTAGTTTCCCAATATTCCACACCCGACATTTATGTTCCACCTTCTTTGGAAATTAGTTCCTCTGATCCAATGTGGATTTTTAGACGACCAGCAATGTGAATGATGACGACTGACTATTCCGCTGTTTGAAAAGTTGCCCTCACCAAACCATAGAATACAAGATAGGAAATTTAGAATTTGTAAATAATGTTCCATAAAATCTTCCGTGATAAAATGAAGTCTACAAATTTCATCGCTATCGTAAAGTCCACCAAGTAAATTTTAAATGGTTTCTATTTATGATGATGCGAGGGTGAGATAGGTCCAATAGCATTTAGGCCACAATAGCCCCATTATGCATTATCTATACTGGGTGTCCAGGATAATATAAAGTATAGTTTATTTCAAATTATAAGAATATAACTGTAGACTTACAAGGCCTTTAATACTTTTATTGCACCTTCTGTGACGATAATAACCTGGCAATGCATATTGAATCTAGGGGCCGTATTGACTATAAATTACGGCCCTATAAGATAAAAAAGAAACGCTGTTAATTTCAAGTATATAATAAAAAATATCTATACATTGGGTTTATATACAAAGAAAAAATAACAAATCGTGTGGCAATATGTGTAGTGGATACATATAGATGTATAAAGCCAATTAGTTTGTAATACACTATGAAATTGTTATGTTAGTAAAGGTGTCACCGCATTTCATAAATCATCTTCTGTGATTGAGTCGTCTTGCAAATCGGTGTCTGTGTCTGAATCATATTGCAAATTTATAATCAAAGGTGCTACTATATTGTACATGCGCATATATTCGTCCTCTTTTGCTATTGCGTGTTTAACAGCATTTTTCCAATTTACGGCAGTTATGTGTTCCATAGCATTTTTTATGTGTGTTACACTGCTTTCACTAAATTTCGGTGTTTGATTTGTTCGTCTTATGGTATTTTTAAGCTGGGCCCATATCAATTCAATGGGATTGAAAATGCAGTGGTATGGTGGTAAACGCAAAATTGTATGTCCTGCTTCTTTGGCTCTGTTATCCACATAATAATCCTTTAAATATTCTTTTGTCTTCATCACCTCTAATAATTGGTTTTTTGTATAATGATCCTCATAATATAAATCATTTGTTTCTAAAAATTCTTTAATATCTTTCTTATTATTACATTTTATAGGAATTTTGGTTTGCTGTCGAGAATGATACAGAGCGTTGTCCATCACTATCACACTCTCTTTTGGTAAATTTCGCAGCAAAGTGTCACAAAACTATTCTTCAAATAAAGATGGGGTCATATCTTCATGGTAATCTAAACTTGAGGATTTAAAATTTTTAGCAGATAATAGCGGTTATCCGATCCATCCCTTTTCTGACCCAGCATGAAGAATAATTATTCTCTTCCCCCTCAAAACCGGCGCCTCCAACTGACACATACTTGAACTATCCACCCAACCTTTGCAAATTGTATCATGGGTGTCATACCACGTCTCGTCTAAATAACATATGAATCGTCCTTCCTCTCTATACCTTCTAATTGCCGTTAAGTATTCATATCGAAGTTTCTGGAGCCTCGGACTTTCCATAATTGTGCGACGTTTATCTATTTTGGAAAACTTAAAACCAGCTTTCTTTAGCGTCCGCCACAAGGTGGCTTTAGAACACAGAATATTTATAGACTCATCACTGATTCTTTTATGTAAGCAGTCTAGTGTAGGTACAACATTTCCTCTGTAGAAGGAGTATACTTGCTGCCTAATAGTATCAATTTCATACTCATCAATTTTTCTCGGTGCTCCTTTGTCACTTCTTTGCTTTCGGAGCACCTGCGTTATTCTTAATTATCTCATATATTGTTCCAAAAGGCACCTTGGTTAATTGCGACGTTCGTTGAATGTTCAGGGTTTGTTGTTCGTTATTTCCTTCCATCAGGGTACGATAGACATTGAGAATTATCTGTTTTGCATCTTCTGATAGATGCTTTCTCTGCCGTGCTCCAACAGTATTATCACTATCCACATCATCATCATCACTAACACTTTCAGCAAAAGGTCGCCACATGTTCGTGAAGTAAAGAGAGAAAAATCAAATATGTATACAGCAGTAAAGATTAACAATAAATGATACATAGACTCAATATTAGATGTAATATATACCAACTCTCCTATAGCAAACGCCAGATTAGATGGTGAGCGGTGGGAGTATTAATTACTAAACGAAATGATATAAATAAGGAGATTGTAATGTATAAACAGGTATTTAAGAATATTTTACAAACAGTATAAATTTACATAGTAAGCAATTCGACGTTACGAGTAATTAAAGAATTTACATATTAAATGAGATTTAAATGTACAAACAGGTAGTTACCCATATCGCAAATCATAATTCCATTTCTATTCAATTCACTTAAATTTTGTCATTATGGTCCTTAGCAGTTTGTTTGCGTATCCAGGTAGTTATTACCGCAGGTGGTGCAATAACAGCATTTAAGCCGTTCAAAGTTATATTCTTATAATTTGAAATAAACTATACATGGGTATATTGGAAACCGTTAGAGATACAAGGTCGGTTAAATAGGAAAGAAGTTGCGCACTTGTACGGCTAAGTACAATCCGGGATTACGTTTTAAAAAATCCATTCCTTTACTGAGATATACAGTACCGTGCAATCGAATTAGGGCCACTGTATAAATTTGAGTTTTAGCTTAATAAATAATACATAGTATCAACGTTTGGTAAAAACAATACTTCGTCGAACAACCCCTTGCTTTTATGACAGCAGCAATTTTTTTTGGCATACTTGCTATACACGCTGCTGCAACTTCTTTAAGGTGAGCATTATTTTGCCAGATATTTGTTATGTTTGCTTTCAAAACGTCAACTGTTGTATTGGGAGATGCATAAACTGTACGTTTTAAAGAATTCCAAACATTTTCGATTGGATTCAGGTCGGGGGAATTGCCTGGCCATAGCAATATCTTCAGTTTTCTTGCTGAAAACATTTTTAGAATTGTTTTTGCCCTGTGGCACGGTACACCATCTTGCATAAATGTGTAAGAGTAATTTTCAGGATCTAAAGATGTCATATACGGGATTAAGATTGATTCCATAACTTGTTTATATTGAATTTGATTCATGGTACCCGTTACAAAATAGAGCGGACCAAGCCCTTCCCCTGATATACAGGACCAAATCATGGCTGCCGGTGGATGTTTCACTATTTTTACCACTGCGCTTTCGTCATATCGTTCCCATGGTCTTCTTCTAACGAAACGAGCATTTATTTTATCAGCCTGTAATATACGTTGAAGTTCTTTAATGCACAGTTGCCTGTTTTCTAATGCCCTTTTTATGATAATTCTGTCTTCCCGTGGCGAAGTTTTGCGAATACCGCGACAATGAGAATGACCACTTGAAGTCGCTGGTAAATTTCCTTTCTTTGACATCGCTACCCTGTCGACTGTTTGACGAGAAACTCGTTCTCTTTTGGCTATTTCCCGATGCGAATACAGCCCTGTCTCTAATAACACTTGAATTCTTGTTTTTTTTTCTCATTTGAAATGTCTTTACGTTTGCCCATTTCACAAAATTTATCAATAAAAAAAGAAAACTAAACGTCACGAAATTTCAATTTAATTACACTAAAACAACATGTAAAACGAATATTATAGCACGAAAATATAATACTTGCACTTTACACCATCAAAACTACACGTAAACTAACTTGAAACAGGTAAAGCCAGTCACCGATTACCGACCCTAAACGTACCTTGGATAGAAAGGAATGTTTGGTGGGGGTTATAATAACGAGAATTTTATACTTACTTAAGAGGATTATCTCAAATACAATTAAAAACATTTTATTGCGGAAAACATTTAGAAATTTTGGTTATTATAATATTAATAGCAAATATTTGTATAAAATCAAAGTGGCCCTAATTCGATTGCACGGTACTGTAGGGTGAAAATGAAAAGTGTGCGTAATGTAAACATCCAATATGGCGCCCATAAAAAGACAATAGTTGGGTACAAGCACAAAGAACCCAGTGAGCCTAGAATTTTTCTAAGGCAATTTTTGAAGTCCTCATTACTAACTATCCCTATGCTAAGAACTTGATGACTGTATTTTTTTATAATGAAGAAAATATTAAGGTTTTTAGAAAACACACACTTTTGGTTTTCACCCTGTATCTCAGTAAAGGAATGCATTTTTAAAAATGCAATGGCGGATTGCACTTAGCTGTATAAGTGCGCAACTTTTTCCCCATTTAACCGACCTTCTATTTCTAACGGTTTCCAATATACCGATGTACTTCCTGTTATCCTGAACACTTGGATAGAGTTATTAATTACATACTCAATACTGTTCTACAAATCCATGTGTATGAAATCGGGATCTGTTTAGAGGATCTCAAATTTAGTATGAACATGCGACATTATCATGTGTTAAAGGATATGAAAATATTGACAAAAGCACAGAAGGAGATGTGGATAGTATTAAATAGTATCCATATATTCTATCCTTATAATTTAGAATATTGTATTAAATCCATTCAATTCGTTGATGGGATTTGTAGCAAGATAAACAATGGATGTGGTAGCCTGTCATTCATCTTTTATTTATAGTCCATATGTATTTGTGTTTGCTACACATGCACTTTATATATACACTTATTTTAATAGCACATACGTATTATGTATATAAAGGACGTATTCGCTGTACAATCTGCATACAATACAAGTGGATTATAAATAGGTGTATAGAACGGGGGTTTGGCAGAGGCGTTGTCTTTTTCATGACAAAATAACAGTTTTTTTGTTTCGTATAATTTAAAGTTAATTGTTTACTACTTGCTTTAAAGTTCTCAATTGTGAATAACACAGTATTACACTTGCGTCTAAAAATAGGACCCCCTCAGCAGTTTGAATTATTTAACTTGTGCGAATTTTATGTAAAATGTCCGTGTATTTTTGTTTCGAAAAGCGGTACAAAATTTGCTTTCGTCAACTGTAGGATTTTTAAAATAATTTAGACTCTTAATGGGAAGCTTTTGAAAAAACCTAATATGTAGGAATAATAAATGTTATTAGCAACAATTTCCTATAAAACATACATAAAAAATAATAAATATTATTATTATTGCAAATCAATCTATATAAATAATAATAATAAAAGACTTGCTCCTAATTTTAATTATTAACTTTAGGTTTTTTTCCATTATTGTAATTTTTCTTTTAGTGGATATCCTTGTAGCTGGCCTGATAATATGTTGTTTGAACATGAAACTGGTCGCCTAATTTCTCAATAGAACTTTGTGAGATCTGCACCATTACTTAACTTAAAACTAGATGATTTACTCGGAAGAAACATTTTTCTTGTATTTTCTAACCCTAAGAAAATATTTATTTAATCCAGAAAATTATTTTCTTATATTATACATTTTTATTGTCTTAAAATAAAAATATTTTCTTAAATAGAGACTGATTTTGTAAGAAAATCTATTCTCTTGATGCAAGAAACCATTTCTCTGCGTGCGGTTTTCGGTCAATCGCATTTTTTAATTAAATCAAAATCGGTTTTCAAACCGATTTTTGGACCGGTTTATAAATCGGTTCGTAAACCGGTTTGGGCTTATTTTAAAACGGTTTCTAAAATGAATCTTTGGGTTTACAAAGTCGGTAACGGGATGTTTTTGCAAAGTTTATGTAAATTTTACACCTTATTTGTAACAAAGAATGATAATATGAACTTATTTGTAATGATTCCCTGCAAACAGTTTCTTCTGACAATGATAACATTTTCCGCAAAGGAAATCACTCTCTCAGCCGGAACGGACATTGCTGGAATTGTTACGTAGTTTTTTTTGCAAGTTTGGAAAGTTCAATTCACTATTCTAGAGGGCACTTATATTAGATATTTGTTTTTATTAATATATTTGTATCCGTTTCGGCTTCCGAAGTAACTATCCCTAAAAGAAACAAGTCATCTAAAAGAGATTTTGTTTCCAGTTGTTATTTGTTGTGATGCTAGTTATAAGGGGCAGTCAAATGAAAACAAGACAGATGGAAAAAAGTAAGTAAACTGTTTATTATTTTCAAAGTAGTCACCATAACTGTTAATACATTTATTCCACTGTGAGACAAGACGGTCAATGCCTTCATGGAAAAATGGTTGCCTATGAAACCATGATTGTACCCAGGCGTGCACCTCTTCGTCCAAAGTAAATCGACGGCTACGAATGTCTTTCTACAGAAGTTTTGCTGGGAAGCCCTTACACATCCTCCATACGAAGAGGTGCACACCTGGGTACAATCATGATTCCGTGTGCAACCGCAAACATTTTTTCATGAAGGCATTGACCGTCTTGTCTCACAGTGGAATAAATGTATTAACAGTTATGATGATTACTTTTGAAGTAATAAACAGTTTACTTACCTTTTTTCCATCTGTCTCGTTTTCATTTAACTGCCCCTTACATATATTAGCGAAGTGTATATCTGAATTGTAAAAAAAAATATTTTAAATATATCAGTTGTAAAGTGAGGTGTTGATTTTATTTCTTTACATTTGATAATTCACAAGTGCATTATTTCTCTTTGTGAGGTCTTATTGATGTTCCAATAATTGCTGTTTCACATGCACTTCCATAATCTTCTCACTTAATGGCAACATGTTTATGGGACAATATTCTTTCACTTCACGACTGAGATTTTCAATCTTTGAGTAACCACTTGTTCTTCAGAAGATTTATTGATGATTCCTACTACTACTACTAAAGATTATTCATGTCGATAATATAATTAATCACTGAAATGGAATAATCAAACCAAGGAGTTCCACCATTTGCTGCTCCTTCAATATTGACGTAATAAGTGTCAGTTCCAAACGCAGGCCGACGATGAAAAAGAAACAATAAATTAATATCCTGCTTCCGAGTTTTTAATATAACGAACAACGGAAGGCCCCACGCTGGGAAAATTAAATTGACGTGCAGTTGCAGTTATTAAAAAACCGGCAATATTATAATCAAACCGTATCTAGAAAAGCGGCGTTATAAAACGGTGAGCTACAGTTAAATTTTCTCTTTCTCGGGCGAAATTTGAAAAATAATGGAAGTATTAGCTTGGTCTTCATTGTCGCGTTAATAAATTCTTCTTAAATAAAAATTTTTATTATATATTTTATTTGACACTACCAGCCATATTTCAAAAATTATTTAATTGAAATAAATTGTATTGTTGTTAAAATACACATGAAAAGATTGCCTAGTAACAATAAGCAAAAAATTAATGCTAATATAGCATTAATTTGGTATTGGTGGAAGTGGTAGGAGTCTGCATCCCGAGTTATTGTCGCTATTCTCTAGACGGCATGTCTGTGTTTCTCGGCGCTATGTGGCGTGGGGAGATATATCGTGATTCTGTTCGTGGAGAATGGCAACATACTCAAGAGGTGAAAAACAATAGCGAGGGAGAAGGACACGTACGGAACCGCGCTGATGAAGCCGAGTAGGCAGAAACATGTTCGCGGGTTGTCCCTTTTCCCTCGCTTTGTTTTTTACCGGAAATGATTCCACCAATACCATGAGCTATATTAGCATTAATTTTTTGGTATATTGTTGTTATTTATTTACTCATGCTAGAAAGTGTTGTATTTTAACAATTAAATTACATTTACTTCCATTTTATTACGAAGTTGATGATCTCTTCCCTTCAATTTCAATTTCTAAGGTAAATTGTAATTTCGGATGAAAAATGTTGAATTTTTGTAGAAATTATTTTATTTTCTCAACTGGGATACAACGCCAAACAGTTGTCTAGGTATCTTTTGAAAAAAGTTGGTTTAAGTCAGTCATAATTTGCTTTTCTAACTGTTGAAGAACCAATTTAGCTATTGTGCTAGATATTGAGAAAGTTATGGCACATGCAAAAATTTGTTTATAAAATTTATTTAAAAACTGGAAATAAATTGTAGATGGGGTAAGTTTGAAAGCATCTAAAATTCATTTAAAAATAGTTCTTTGTAATATTGTAAAATGTCCCAATTTTTTTCCACAATATTTAGTGCATAATCTATTGGGATATTAGTATAGATAGAGACAATATCTAAAGAAATGTATTTATCTGAATCTTTAATTTTAACATTATCAATGAATTGATTTCAAAATGTCGATTTTGATCAAATAATATTTCTAGTTCCAATTCACCTTGTGTACTGGTTATTGTTGACTGCCCAGAATGTTTTCAGCATTCAGTGTTCTAGTGGTGTTTCAGCGTTCCCTTCCTCCACTTTTCTAAATTAAAGCAAAAGAGAAAGTTTTAAGATTCGCTCATGCAATTTAATACAGATATCAACGTAATCTTTGAAAGCATGCCAGAGCTGACGTCGTGGAAAGATTCGCAAGGTGCTTTCAGATTGCTTAAATCAGTAAACAGAACACAACGTGTCTTCTTATCGTTCATGCAGAAGAGAATTCATAACGCTCCAATAAGCCGTCGAAATTTTCTTTTGAAGTAAGCAGTTGGCTTCCGAAAGTTCGTACCCAACTAGGGATTGCAAATTTACCGACTTTTTTCAATACCGGTAATTCGTTAAAAAAATTTTTACCCCTAATTTTTATTTATAAACGTACTTAATCGCACATTACAAACAAACATAAATGAATTAAATTTTATTAAAAAAATATATATAAAACATCAAATAAACAAAAAATATGCTTTTATTCTGAGTAAATAAATCTAAATAAATAACTATGTTCTAAAGCAATTAAGTAACTAGTCTAATCAAATAACTATTCTGAACAAACTTTTTGTTTATTATTATTAGAGTTTGTTAAAAAGGTGGTACCGGATGGCACTAGCGTAGCGGTAGCGGTGTGGGTAGGGGTAATTTTCAACTCGTGGTCGATCTCGACAGTACCGCGAGAGAGTTCAAAGCGACAGTACGTTGCACACTGCACACCAAATAAGTACGCGGAGATGGAACGCCCAAAGGGTGTGACGTTTCCTTCGAATGTGAATAAATATCTCAGGCATTTCCCTGGATTAGAATATAAAAGCCCGCATATTTACTGCACAATATGCAATAGCGGATTGTTAAGTCGCGATAGGTTTGAATGTAGAAAACATTGTAAAAGTAAACGTCATGTATTGAATTTAAGAAACAGTATTTCATACTGGCAATTTTTATATGATCTTATTTTTATATATAACCACTCGCATTGTTCGCTGCACCCACTAGAATAAATTCAGAGCCGAGAAGAAGAGCGTGACAAACTAAGGTGTAAAAAAGGCTTTTACTAAATGCTTTGAAAACCTAGAAAAATAATTATTTCTATACTTACTCTGTTTGTATATGTATTTAATATTCTTTCCAATTATCGGTAAAAATTTTGAAAGAATTTTCCCAATTTACCGGTGCAATCCCTATACCCGACTTGAGTTTATATCCTTCATTGTTTGTTTCATTCGAATTCGATCAATTCTAAGCTTTTACGCCTCTAAGTTTATACCTTTTAAGCTTTTTACGTAACAAACGAAAGTTTTAATTTAATTCTGCGCGTTCTGCGAAAATTACCACCCCTTCGAACTCCAAATTCAAGCTATAATAATACAAATTACGGACTAAAATCCCTACGAAATTAAGTTAGATTTGTTAGTCGACTTATTGATGGTGTTTAGTATCCTCGGATTTTCTTGTTCCAGAGCTCTTGCTTTTGCTGACATTCCCTTGGAGGGATTTCGTATAATCTCTTTGTTCTAATAGCTTACGTAATACTGTTGGAGTGGGAAATAATGAAAAATTTGCCAGGGAAGATGTAGATAGAAATGTTAAAATGAAGATAATAGCTTTGTAAAGAGAGACCACTACAAATTAAAGTAATATCCGAAATATAAGGAAAATATCCTGGGGAAAAATTCATAGACATCTCCCTATTTATTTTATTCATGTTGAATTTCTCTGATGCCTTTTTATATACTTCGAAACTCTTGTTCAATGTTCTTTCATTTTTCTATCAACAGGCTATTGTATTTAAAATAAAAAAGTTGACGCCACTTCCAGTGATATCGGAAATGTAATTGAACAGCCAATAAACTCAAAAGTTTTTTTTTCTAAAAACGCTAGCTTCTGTCGTCTTTAGAGCCTTACTGTATAAAACATCACATTGTACTTCACATATATTTTCTTTATCCGACATTGTTTAGCGCGTTTCAGGATACTCTAATTTCAAATTTACCAAAACTAACAAAAATAGGTTGTGAATGCAATAGATAACATCCATTGTATTTTCACGCGGTTGGTTTCAACCGTATTGTCGATTTTTGCCGCGAATTCGTAGATTGTTCGCTGTTCATCTATTAATCACATCCCAAAACAATGCTAAAATCTCGACAAATAACCAGAAATATGCAGAATTTTCTCGAAATTGGAAAGGTTGACTTTGCTATATACTTTTAAAAGAAGACTTGCCAAAGAATTTTAGTAAATGAAGCAGAATTTAACCGATGAACACCCAAAATTTAGGGGAAAATTAAATTAATCTTCCCGAACTTGCAAACTTCGGAAAGTTTAAGCCCGAACGACTACTTTAAAACTTCGTGGAATTACATTATGTACCGTTAGATGTTCTTACCTTGGATATTAATTTTTGTTAAATTGGAAAAATTATAGATCCAGAAACGGTATATTTTAGGAAGGAAGAAACCAATTGATTGTCAACGGGCATATAAATACAATAAGAAAATAGAACATCTTAATAAAATAGCAGTAATTTAATAGGGTATATGTAATCTTATACGTTTCACCTTTTCCTTACGTTGCGTAAAATCTTTTCTGTAAATACAGAAAGTAGGAAGAGAAATAAGTGATTTCCGGCAGCACATGTCCAATACTCACAACGAAAGCTTTTACTGTCAAGGACTTCGATGGAATTCAGCAGTTCTTGGAATGAACTTGTTTTCCGTGAAACGCAAGCTTATAACAGCGGATTATTCACGTGGGACTCCACTAAATGAGACGTCGATGCTCCTTCCGGTAAATTGATATTTTCTCTTACAATGTTGGTTTAATGTTCTTGAATATGGATAGAAATTAAGGTAATTCAGAAAAAATAATAACGATAATAAAAATAACTTTAAAAGGAAGTATATGCCAATCATGAAATTTAATAACATCGATCATGTTTGTAAGTTTTCTCATTTTTTAAGGAAGAAGATAAACTGCCCAGAAATTCCGGAGGGTAATTATAACTTTTCCAATTTCCTTCCCTTTTATGTTTTGCTTCTGAAATTTATTTACAAATTAACTTTACGTTTTTTCTCTCCTGCGAACAAACAAAATACTTTCTTTAAAGCAAAATCTATATCTGAAAAGTTACCCTGAACTTTTCCATTTTAATCCACATCTGTTCAAGCGGAACTTCTGATGTATACAAACAAAACGAAATTAAAGGAAACCAGGTCCCAAAAAAACGATTTGTTGACATAGAACGTTAAATTTGATAGGAAAACGAAGTTCACGTAAATTTAGGAGGAATTTCATGTTTATTATGTTTAATATTTATCGAAACGCATTCACAAAGCAACTAAGAGGATTATTCAAGCTTCCTACACAAAACTAGAGATGGGAAATCCTAAATTAATTGGGAATTATGCTTGTTATAGGTTCCACCTCGAAATATCATTTATATTATCTCAAATGACAAATAGACATTTCAAAACTGAAAAGCTGATTTAATTACCATTAATTTAATTTATCAAGGGGAACGAAAATTCTAAGGCGCTCAATTATCCCTAGCGAAAATTCAATTCTTAATTTTTACTTCTAAACCAACACAAAGTTTAGAAAAGAGGTTTTTTGAAATCGGTCAACTTCTATTTTTTGTGCATTTTCTGCACGAGCTAAGCGTTTATCAAAGCGAAAAATCGCTATTACGTGCTCAATAGCCACAACAAAATATTCCTGGATAGTTTACACCCGGAAAGTAGGGTCGTGAAATTTCAAACAAATTAGATTCAAATTCCAAGTAGGATTTTCATGTTATTGACTTTTATGATTTTATAATTGTTCATCGATAATTAAAAGAACTTCAAGTGATGGATTCTAGATAAAATCAGATGCGTAGAATCGATTGCCGTAAGTCATTTACTACTTATCTAGAATAAGTGATACCAAATGTTTAAAAATTCTACATCTTTAAGTTAAATTTTTAAAGTAGTCAAAAATATAGTTCTAACTATCCTATTTTATAGAATTAAACCTTCTGAATACGTTAATTTGATCGATTTGAAGATATCTTCAAAGATTTTCGTAATATGAAAGTTTATAAAGTGATATTTTTTGTAATTTTCCCAGAGCAACATTATACAGGCTCCCAATCTTCTGGAATTGTAGGATTGTGCCTAGTGTGTAAATGATAGGTCATAATATTCGGATAATGTAATAGACACCATCAGCTATTTTTCAAAAACATTTTTGGATAATAATAATAATAATAGTTTATTACATCCCCAACAGGTATTACATCCAAAACGGACAGTAAAATAGAAAAGATAATACGTGTGAACATACAGTAACAAAATAATATATATATATATAAACGAAAATATATCAAAATAAATTTAGAAAATCAAAAGAAAATTAAACATTATTGAGAACAAGATTGTTAATATAAATCGAGGCCAAGATGATTAAAGTTTCTTGCCATGTGGATTAAAGGTGCTCGCCACAATACGTTCGTCCGCGCAGTAGCAATGCGAAATAATTGATTCGATCTTGTTTCTAGACGTGGTACGAGGATATCAACTCTGGAAAGTAAATCAGGAGAGTCGATTTGGTTGGTGATAATATTCTTCATAAATGTACCACTAATGTTTTTTCTTCTATCGGCAAGTGTAACTATACCATGCTTCTCAATCAACTCCCTGTAAGGAATTCCGCGGACAATATAATGACCATCGATCTTATAAGATAGATATTTCAAGAATTTACGCTGAATCTGTTCGAGATCATTTATTTGAATATCATAAAAACGGATGCATAATCAAGTTTAGAGACAACGTAAGCATAGAGAAGGGCATCAATGTTGGTAAAATCTTTACAGGTGCGAAAAATAAATCCTAATGATTTAGAGGCCGCTGACGTAACCGCTGAGACATGACTGGAAAAAGTAAATTTCTCATAATAGAAGACTGGCGAGCAATACTAGTATTGTTAATGCGATCTTGAGAATCCATTACATGTATCTTTTTTGTGAAAGATAAGAAGAAACATTTATCAATGTTTAATTTAAGGTTATTATCTAAGCACCAGGAATAAATTTTGTCGAGATTTCTTTGCAAAAGGACAACACCATTGGGTGATTTAATGGCATGGTAAATCTTAATATCGGCGTAGGCTAATACGTGGCAGTTGATGGATTTTGATGGCCAAGTTTCGAACCGTGTGGTACCCCTGAGCTTCAGTAAAGAAGTCGGGACTTAAAGCCATTAAAATAAACATAATTAATTCTGCGCAGAAGATATGATTAATGAATAATGATTAATTCAAGAAAGTCTTTGCCGATGCTGAAAAAACTCAGTTTTTCCAACAAAATACGACGGTCTATGAGGTCGAACGCACGTGAAAGGTCGATGTAGACAACATCCAGCTATTGTTTGTGAAATTTGCGCAAGGTTGGTTGCAGTATATCTGTGCGACGTAAATCCATGCTGAGATGTAAAAAGGTGGAATCTCGTGCTATAGGAGATACGCTTATAGATTAATAATTCAAAGACTTTAGCAAGAGAAGAAATTACAGCAACAGGTCTGTAATTGTTGGTGTTGGAATTATCACCCTTTTTAAAAATTGGCGAGATTCTAGCCACTTTCCACATATCACACATTATAGCTAAGGGAGTAGCATAGATGGAAGCACAGTACTTAACAAAGAAACAGGGAATGTTATCGTCACCAGCTGATAATTTGTTTCTTAAACATATACAGAGAGATCGATAAGTAACGAATCAAGAACTCACTTTGTTATTTTAAATGGGACAACCTATATTTATATATTACATTTTTAGTGTCTTCATGGGCTTCATATATCTATTTATAGCAAATTTCGAGATATTTATTATTTTGTTTTCAATCATGTAAATGTAGACATACCTATTTCCTTCAAAAATTCGGGAATGCAAATATATTTTGCCGTACCTTTTTAGGAGATTAAATTACATACTTGGCTCTATCTAGACATGGTACTATAATGCCTTCGAAATATACAGGGAGTTCATTATCGAACACCAAACTTTGCCAAAACGTAATTATTTTAAATGGTACTATATATTTTTTCTGTCTCCACCGTATAGGACATTTATATTTATTATTTATTATAACTTTTTTGTATAATAATGCATATGTCTAATATTGAAACTAAGAGATATTTACAGGTAAACGCATAATGTTTATTGTTTAATACCAATTACCGGCTTTATTAAGGCTCCTCTATTTTCACGGAATCAACCCACAGTTGATTAGATATCTTAAAACTTTTAGACCACTACACCCAGAGAAATGGTTTCTTGCATCAAGAAAGTAGATTTTCTTGAGAAATCCGTCTCTATTCAAGAAAATATTTTTATTTCAAGACTAAAAATGTATAATATAAGAAAATAATTTTCTTTTTATGTGGATTAAATAAATATTCTTAGGGTTAGAAAATCAAAAAAATCCGAGACAGAAAAATGTTTCTTCCAAGTATATCATTTAGTTTTATGTCAAGGAAATATTCATATTAAATGTAGGAATGAGGAAATGGTGTAGATCTCACAAAGTTCTATTGAGGAATCAGGCCAGCTACATCTTGTACTTTCTTCAAATATATATATATATAATTATATACTTCTCTTGAATTGAGGAGGGCAGTCTTGATACAAGTAAACGTTTCTCTGCATGTAGAATAATGAGCCCTGTAGATAATATTATCATCCAACATGTTTATTTAATATTTTTATCTAATACCCTTCTTTCATATTTTGGAGGTAAATTTTCATTATATACGAAGATTATGAGTCTCCTTTCTGACATTTCCTTCTGAAGTAAACACAACAAGCCTAACTTATTTAATAAAGCAGAAACCTTGAAATTTCTCCCTTTTGTAACAAGGACGTAATTACAGATTGTATGTGGATACAAAAGTTACAGCCTAAAAGCTACGAAATTAACATCTAGTTAATTAAATTGCATGCTGAGTGAAGTGTATAACTTCATGCTTCATCAATGAGCATAGTGAATGTGTTAATGACACTTTCATACATTTATAAGTATTTGTATCATCGGATCAGTATCAGGGTATAATATTTTGTAACTTTTCCATATGCAATAATGAATCTAACATCCATTACTCGTAAAGGCAAAGTATTTTATGTTATTTCTAGAAGCAATTGAGGAACTTTTGTATTGATTACAATACGCACGCTATGTTAGAAATGATTGCAATTTGATTGCACCTATTCTCTTGGATTATTGAGCTACTTATATAAATTTATCACAATAATGATTCTTTTAAATTGCGCATGAGTCATTTGGGTATATTCTTTTTAATTTGGAGGAGTTACATTTGTGTTAGTGAAAACTTTACCGAGGTTTGGAAATTATATGCGCAGAGAAAATCTTTATTCAAGAAAATATTTTTATTTCAAGACAATAAAAATGTATAATATAACGACAAAAATGTATATACATAAATAAATAAAATGTGCTGCTATTATATTAAAAATGCTATTTTCTTGAGAAAGAAAAATCTCCCCTCACACAATCATAAGACTTGTACGTACATATTTCCTTTTGATCTTCAACGTGTTAGTTACATTTTATAAACAGCGTCGTTGTGGAAATAATAAAAAAGGAAATTGGATGGGAAAGGAAATACACCAGGTGCTCCTTCAATTGTTACAGTGTAAGTTTACTGTATCATATTTTTCAAAGGTACAAGAAAATCGTTTCAAAATAATATTGAAATATATTTGCAAGGCTTTCCACTTTACGATGGAAGATTTTATTGTTTTCTTTTATTTGTTCCGTTTTAAATTCCAGGTTTACAGTATGAGCCTCAAGATCCAAGTAACAATCGTTTGTTTTCTGTGCAATCGCCATATGCGGGATGTGCATGGCAAGGTCCTGTTAGTCCTAGAGCTACTACGATGAGTACCGTGGGGGCGGGTGTAACGAGCCCGGGTCAAACGGGGGCCCGTACGCCGACTGCCCCCAAACGTCCTGCACGTAGGGGTGGCAAACCGCCTCCAGATAGACCGCAAAGAGCCCTATTCTGTCTCCACCTGAAGAACCCCGTTAGAAAATTATGTATTGATGTCGTTGAGTGGAAGTATCCTTTTTTCATAGTACCCTAGTTCTTTTACTCTTCACAAGAAGCAAAAAGATATTAAATAGGGTAAAATTTAAAAAGACAGTTAGTAATGTTGGCAATATTATTGTTTAATCACATATAACATGCAAGTAAGTATAATTTAAACATATATTTACTAATGTGAAGGTACATTTCGTTTTTTCTTAGCCGTTATTGTTTTAATTTCAATTATTTCTCTTGATTTCAGCGGCTTAATTACTGTATATTAATAATATATATTTAGTTAATTAAAATACACCATAATGTTTCGACAAAATTTTTATTGTCGTCTTCAGAAAATTCTTTTTAACTATTAAGGCAATATATCCAAAAAATAGACATCGTCACAATCACAACACTTTAAAATTACTTGTTTCTTTACCTTTCCGTAGGCAAATAAAGATGGCCAGAATGATATTTAAAAAAAAAACCAAAAACATGATACAAATTTTAACATTTTAACATTGTAATTTCTAAAACAAGTAATTTTAAAGTATTTTAAAGTGACAACCTACTTAACTTAATGTATATTATTAAGATATAGTAATTAAGAACCGCTAACATCAAGAGAAATAATTGAAATTATATTTACCAGTATTTGCTTGTTCCTCCTCTGTGTTTTATTATTCCCTTAATCTTTTCTGGCATACTGCCAATGCAGTTTTTTATTGTTGTTTTTAATTTCGTCGCTATTATGCCATACATCTTCAATATGTTGTTGTAATTCTTCCTTTAGAGATAAATTTCGTGTTCTTGCGATGTTTCTTTAGCCCATTGAAATCGTGTCACTTTCATTTTAGATGTTAGTCTTGGCTTCATTGCCAGATGTTTGCTTTTCAAGCCTGCTTCATGAAGACGTCTATGGATTGTTCGGATTGATATTTGTATACTTTCTCCACTAAGAATTTTATGAACACCTTTAATGGATAAAAAACGATGTTCTGTATTCACTTTTACTATATGACGAGTTGCTCTGCGTTTGCCGGCATAGTATGTTCTGCCACTACTTTTACTAGGAATATTCTCCATAATTAATTTCGCGATTCTCAGAACAGTTTGATGTGATACACCCTTTTTTTGTGCAACTTCACGTTGAGAGAACTCTCCCGTCTCTAAGAGAACAGAAATTCGTGCTTTTCATGACCAATACCAACCTTTACAAACAAGTGAAACCATACTATCATCAGAAAAAAGGATGGATTTAATTCAAGTTCTGATTGGTTCATTATTCAAGTTCTGATTGAACCAATGACAATAATCAAGTCTTCTTTCCAAATCTAATTGTAATACATAGCTCTTGCATAATAGCGACTCTATATGGGTGAAAGTGTAACTTTTATTTCACTGCTTTCTATATAACAAACCTACAATAAAATGATTAATATGCGATACCATGTACCATATAATAATTCCTACCTGTTTGTTGAGCCACTTGATCATTTTACCAATGAAAGATTTCACAGTTTTCTTTAATAATTGGAATAAGGTCTTGTTCAATAACAGTTTTTGTGCCTCTTAATTTGCGTTTTGCGTTGTATATAAATGCCATTCACCGTTCAACCCTTCACCTGTTCTTCACTGTAGTCGTCCAGGTTATTGAAGAGTTTGTCCAAATGTCTATGCAGAAAATTTATTTTAATGCTTATATTAGTTCCCAGTTTGTCAAAGTTTGTTAACATACTGGCAGTAATTTTGGGCTTTATGGTTTCCTAAAAAATTTTTCACCGTCGATACAAAACTTGTCCAGGCATCAATTTCTATTTCTACCATGTAGGGGTATGAATTTGGCAACCGTCGAAAATTCCAACCTTTAGTTTTTCTGTATTCAGTACAGTAAAAGTTCTACAAATAATTCTAAGACGTTGGCGAATTGTTTCATTAGTCAAGGCTTAATATGAAGTGGTGGAAGAATGATTTTGTTTCTGTCTATCAATGGTTTGTTAATGTTTAGTGGCCAAACAATTCCGCTCCAGTGTTATTCTTTTGCATGGAATATTTACTGTACCCGCCTTGCTGGCCCAATAAATAATTTACCATCTTTAGATCAACATAAACCGACCATTGTTGACTGTAAAATTGGCTGAAGGCAATTTTTGTCTTTAAATCTTGATGCAAGAAGATTTTTTTTGATAGATTTAAATCACGAATCAAATCACTAATCTCGCTTTGAGAGAAGCCATGGGATGTTGAATGAAAAATTGTAAATACTAGTACGAATAGTTTTGATCGTGTGGTATTGGCGGGCTGGCTGATTCTATGTTAGAGTGTATTCAGCTACGTCTTTTGAACCGATTCACGTTTATGATACAAAAGTAACAATCACCGGAACTCCAAAGTTAAGCCGTCTACGTCCCCCTGGGATACACAAATATAGCAAAAACTGTTGGGATCATTTACACACCGTCTTCGTGGCGAAGTTATATTCTCCCAGTCAAAAAAACATTCAATAATAGCACTACACAATAACACGATAACACCAATCAATATTTCTAATAAAAACTAACAACGCCTATTAACAAATTATTTAAAAAACAACAAATACTGATACATTAGAATAAAAAAATTGAGTAAAGTTATCTTAAAGAGGTTGCATTTTTTGAAGTGGAAATTGTCAATAAACCTTTCTGTTCCCCAATGTAATAGATCTGACTATAATGTCGAAAAAATAATGATTTTGAAGTAAAACTCCTTGCATTACGAATAATAATGCTCCGACATCAAACGATGAAGTGTTAATTTAATATCAAGTCATACTTAAAGCATTAACGCGAATTGGTTGGATACTACATTGCCAGAAGCAAGCTTCGTTCCCAGGTTCTAGGGTATAACGTGAGAGACGTTAATGAACTTCGTTGGAGAAGATATAATTAGCTAGGTATATCTTATCAAGAACTGCTTCAAAGGGAACAGCGAACAGCTGGAATAGAAGCAATTAAAACGCAAGCACAGAGTAAACCAAATTATTCCGCCTTTAACAATTTCCATTTATCAAACATTATTTTGAGAACCGAATAACGCTGGTTTTTTTTTTGTAACAAAGGGAATTGAATATTTCAACTTGCTGAATCCAAAAAATAAACATAACTGGAATTTTTATCCAGGAAAGCTACCGAAATTCCTGTCGAGAAGCGTTCGTGATTTTCACGACTTCAGGGAAGCTCGCAACCTAAATATCTGCAGAATTGAATATTTTCTCGCTCGATCCAGCTTTAATTCGAAAGAATAAAACAACTGCGAGTTGGAAAATACGTAAAATCCATTAATCCCAGTTTATTCAGAACTTTGCTAATCCCGTTTAAAATTAATTATCGGATTGAAAACATTTTTTTTGTTTATTCATCCCTGCTATTCCATAAACGACGAGCCCAGTTCTACGTTCATTATCTTCTCTGGTAGATAATGAAAGAAAAACTCTCACAAGAATGGGAGATATAATGTATATGGGTTAATTACTTTACAAAGTTGAATTGACTCAGTAACCAATTAACAAAGGTAAGCTGCGAAGAATTTTAGTAAAATCAATACTAGGGAATGTTAAGTTCTTATTGTACAAGTTAAGACATCTTAAATGAGAAAATTTGCACTGAACGAAACGATGTTTTGGTAATATGTTCCTAAATTGGAAATGTTCTTTCAAAGCAAATAATAAATGAGAAACGTGACTAGAAATAGATGAAATGGTCTAAGTTAATTATCGTGGTGCTGATACTATATATATATATATAGAAGAAAACTAAGGAATTAAAGATTAAAATAAATACTTCTAATATGACGATTCAAATCAGGTGCCACAAAAATATAATTTCCATAATAATGAATGACTTACAGATATAATTTTGTTAATAAGAGTTCACGTTATAATTGAGATTTTTCAATAACTTTTTAGGCTTTTCACTAGATTATGAAGCAATTATACTGACAATAATACAAAAAAAATACACAGAAATGTTCCCATTTAAGATCAACTTGTTACAAACAATTTTTTAAGCTCCACATCTCCACATTAATTTTAACATAAATATAATAAAATAAAAATCCTTCTGTTTAAAATTTGTAATTCAATAACTGTAGGAAATTGTTTCTACCTCAGAAATATATCAAATTAATATTTTCCTCCTTTTATCCTTAAGATCCAATATCTTCTTGAAATCCATTTTGATTAATATTTCTGCCAATGCTCGCTCGCCATTTATACATAAATGTAATAATTGAAACGATGATAGAAAGCTGACAATTATTACAATTCAATTTGCGAATATTAAAAAAGTTTTTCAACGTCTTATCATGAAATCGAAAGGAAAATTAAAATTTTTTGGGTCTTCCAATTATTGGATTATTGATTGCTGCTGTCATTGCCGAAACTGGCCACGCAACACTACTTCTCGTAAGTTAGGGTGTTAAATTTAGAGCGGAACATTTACCGTTGAGCAGAAAAAAAATATTGATTCCACATCACGTTTTAGGGTAAAGCTTATTAGTTTACTAAAATATTACTGATGTGGATATGCTTCAAATCCATTACGTTAATTGCCCATTACGCTTTTGAATTCCTCAAGGTGATTCAAAGGATAATATCAATTTCTTACATTTATTTTTGTTTTTCTAATCTATCACAGGATGTCAACATATATTTTCTCGTCCAAATTAAACAGGGAATTCAATAGATTAGTTTCTGGTGTAACATCGCTCATATGGGAATTCAAAATTTTACCCAAAAATTAACTAAAAGCAACTTGTGTATCTAAATAATTAGATTAGTGAATTTGGGTATGTTTATACCTGCTGTTTTTTCCTGTGCTTTATAGGAAATTACTTTTAATTATATTATGGACAGGCCGTGTTGAGTTTATTATTCCATACAGCTAAAAATACCGTGTTTTCATTTGCTAATGTGCCTTTTTTAGCGATTATACCTTAGAAAAGAAAACCTAATCAAAATCTTCAATATACATTTTTAAATTTTTAAATTTATATTTTGAAAAATGATATTTTCCTTAACATGTTTCTAGGCCGTTTGAATATTTAATTTTACTGACAATTTTTGCAAACTGTGTTGCCTTAGCAGTGTACACTCCTTTCCCCAACGGCGATTCCAATAACACAAACGCAATTTTGGTGAGTATTATACAAATTACAACTTTTTATCCTTTAGTAATATCGCGTTTGTACAATATAAATATGAAACGTGTAAAATAAAATAATGAGACTGTTTATTACGTGCGTTCTAAAGATCAGTGGCAACAATTTCTGGCAGCACGACACTACGGAAACTTAGGAAAAACTTCAATATGCCCACGAAGACAATATTTTGTCAAGGGCCCAGATTTTTAGGTAACAGAAAGCCGAGATTCCATTGAAGATGAACTTCACACCGGAAAACCTTCAATTCGGAATTTTGCGCATTCTGATCGTTGGTTGACGGTTAGAATGATTGCGGAAACGTTGAGTTTGACTCAGGTAACCGTTCATTAGATTTTGAGCAATAAACGGGGCTAAAATGATCTCGAAAGACCTTTCGCAGGATCAAAAGGACAACACGAGGGAAGCGTGTCTTGACTTTTTGGGGCAAATTGAAGGTCACTCTGATTACTAGTGACGACCTTTAAATTTTTTGGTACGACCCGGAAACGGGCACCAAAGTTAGCAAACCAAAGATCAAAAGCATGCGCCTTAAGGCTAAACTGAAAACTAGTATCTCTTATGAGAAGTTCTTGAAAGATTTCGAAAAAGGGTCATTCGAACATCAAAAACATCTAGATGTTGGATGCTTATTCACTAAACTTTAGTCTCTGTGCCTTTTTAATATTCGCAAGTTTGAAAATTCACGTCAAAGGAGACGAATTTAGGACATTGGAGAACATTGAACTGACCAGTTTAAGGCGATTCCAGTATTTGCGTTCTAGCACTACTATGAAACGCGAACAAAAATCAATCTCATTATTTTATTTACGCACCTTGTACACTAATAAATAAAAGTAAGTAGGTAAATTACAAATTTTATACACTGAATCAAAAAATGTTTGAAAACGCGAGCTAACTTTTAGAAACGGTTACCCCCGGGTGCCCAGCTTGTTGCATTTTGCAACTAGCACAGTGTAATTATAGCTAACGTATATACTTCTCTTTTTCAATTACAGGAAAAGATTGAATATATATTTTTAGTAATTTTCACAGTCGAATGTATAATGAAGGTTATAGCCTATGGTTTTATGATGCATCAAGGTGCTTATTTAAGGAATGGATGGAATTTATTAGATTTTACAATCGTAGTAATAGGGTAAGATGATGAAATAATATTTTACTTTGATCTTCACGATTAATTTGTTGAATTTTAATAATTTTCCAGTATGATAAGTACAGTGTTAACTCACCTTACGAAAGACAGTTTTGACGTTAAAGCTCTGAGAGCATTTAGGGTACTTAGACCATTAAGACTTGTATCAGGGGTACCCAGTATGTCATTTCTTAAAATATTTCAGTTCAAACAGGAAATTTAATAATCTTTTTTAGGTTTGCAAGTCGTATTAAACTCAATTCTGCGAGCCATGGTGCCTTTACTCCATATTGCTCTGTTAGTATTGTTTGTTATTATTATTTACGCTATTATTGGTTTAGAATTATTCTCAGGAAAGCTGCACACATCCTGTTATGACAATTTCACGGGTATATTCCGTTTAAAACTTATATAATTTTTCCGTTTTATAAAATTTAAACTTTCTCAGGTGAAATCATGCCAGATCCCCATCCGTGTGGAGACGTTGGCTTTGATTGCTCAGAAATAGGTTCAGAATATATATGTAAGCCAGAATGGGAGGGTCCAAATTCTGGGATCACAAATTTTGATAATTTTGGATTATCTATGTTAACTGTTTTCCAATGCATTACACTAGAAGGCTGGACTGATGTATTATATAATGTAAGTTGTTGAAATTTACTTTCTGAATTGGTTCTTTGCAATTTAAAAAATCTTAGATACAAGACGCCTTAGGCAGAACGTGGCAGTGGTCGTATTTTGTTTCAATGGTAATTTTTGGAGCATTTTTCGTCATGAACCTTATCCTTGGTGTCCTCAGCGGGTAATTATTATCAAAAAGAAAATTCATACCAAAAATAAAAATTAATAAATCAAAAAATTCTTAGTGAGTTTTCCAAAGAAAGAGAAAAAGCGAAAGCTCGCGGTGATTTCCATAAACTAAGAGAGAAACAACAGATAGAGGAAGACCTCAAAGGTTATCTCGATTGGATAACCCAAGCGGAAGATATAGAACCAGAAGGGGAAGATCAAATAAACCAAGATACGAAAGTAAAGCCACAAGATGAGATGGAATCGACGGATAAATTAGGAGAAGAAGTCGAAATCCAGCAAGGCACTTGGTCGTGGCTAAAAAAAAAGAAAAAAGGCTTCGAAAGGGTTAATCGTAGGATGAGAAGGGCATGCAGGAAAGGAGTGAAATCTCAAGTTTTCTATTGGCTCATTATTGTGTTGGTATTTTTAAATACTGCTGTCTTAGCTACGGAACATTATAACCAACCTTATTGGTTGGATGATTTTCAAGGTAAGACTTTTAAATTTACGTGAAAGAATTGTGCAAAAATACTTTTTTGATTTTCAGAATATACTAATATGTTTTTTATCGCACTATTTACTTTGGAAATGTTATTAAAAATGTACAGCTTAGGTTTTCAGGTAATAAGTTGTGATTTCTTTTTCTTAAAAAGGTATTTATTAGATATTACAATTTTAGGGATATTTCGTGTCTTTATTTAATCGATTTGATTGTTTTGTCGTTATTGGAAGTATAACAGAAACCATATTAACGCAAACCAAAATTATGCCACCTTTGGGAGTATCTGTGTTACGTTGCGTTCGTTTACTGAGGGTCTTCAAAGTAACCAAGTAAGAACTATTTGCAAACACCTTCCAATAGAATTTAATATTTTTTCATTTCTTTCCCAGATATTGGCGATCTTTATCGAACTTAGTTGCATCATTATTAAATTCAATACAATCAATCGCTTCGTTATTACTTCTACTATTTCTTTTCATTGTTATTTTTGCTTTACTTGGGATGCAAGTTTTCGGTGGCAAATTTAATTTCAACGCAACTGAAGATAAACCAAGAGCAAATTTTGATAGCTTCTGGCAAAGTCTTCTGACAGTATTCCAGGTACGTCAACCCCAATTGTATTATTTATATTTTAATGAAATTTTTGGAATTTAGATATTAACTGGTGAAGATTGGAACGCTGTAATGTACGATGGTATTAGAGCATATGGAGGTGTTCAATGCTTTGGAGTACTTGCTTGTATATATTTTATAATACTTTTCATTTGTGGTAATTGTATCCTTTTTTTTGGGGGGCGAGGGTTAAAATTAGGAGAAATAATCGCAGTGTTGTATGTTCTTAATAATAATTAGATATCCTGTTAAATGTCTTCTTGGCCATCGCGGTTGATAACCTAGCAGATGCCGAATCGTTAACAGCTATTGAAAAGGAAGAAGAGGCAGATGGTCAAAGCAAATCAAAAAGTCCCACTCCAATTGGAAATGAAGAAGAGGGTGATATGGAAGAAAGAAGTTTGGAAGAGGATATGGAAGATGGAGCTTACAATTCAGAAAGGTGAGTAATATTCAGTAAAATATGAAGACCATTTAACTGATCTAAAATAAAATAAAGATCCAATCATGAAGATGAAGAAGAAGAAGAAGAAGTAGAATCGGAAACAAAAGTGAATCTAAATAACGACACAGGCTACGATGATCAAGACGACCAGACCAGCAATGAACAGGGTAAGTTAATTGTTTACTTTGTGTCGTATTACTATCAATGTTATAAGAAAAGTAGTAAAGAAAAATGGCGAAAAAAGGTAAAGGTAGCTAGGAACAAAAGCATTCAAATAATTTTCAGACGATATTGAAGTAGAATCTACTAAAGAGTCAGCACGTCCACGTAGATTATCCGAGGTAAACATCGTTAAGAAAGTTCGTCCAATTCCAAAGGGCAGTGCCTTCTTTATATTTTCTCACAAAAATAGGTAGGTCCCCAGATATGGGACATAGCTGCATGACAGAATTTCCAAATTCCCATCTCGAAAGATCGATTTTCCTAAGGTTACTTCGTCAAAATCGTAAGTTTTTTAACGACCTCTAAAGGTTGTCAGAAATTCTCAAATATCGTGCAGCTATGTCGGTACGAAACTTAGAGTAACATGTGTGGTGTGCAATATTACAGATGGAGAAGTCGCTGAATCGGACGCCATTGGAGCGAGACCACGTCGTTTGTCTGAGATAAAAACTGCATCTCAGAAACTGCCTATACCTCCAGCATCTTCATTCTTCATTTTCTCTCCCACAAACAGGTGATCTCTGATTGACACCGTAGTTTCCAAAATGCAAATAGTTACAGTAGTCTGCTTGCCCTACTTCTACATCACAAATAGCGTGGTCCTGCACAATTTTTCTTTTTTTGGTAGAGTGAACCTAGAATGATCTCCGGCACATAATTTTTTATATAGATTTTTTCAGTAGTATCAATTATTCCTTGGTTGACATCCTTCCAGTTCCATGGATGTTTTTTTAATTTATTTTCTAACTTTTATATTAATATTATAGTATAATCCTTAGTCTAGCGCGAATTTATGCTTTTCTAACTCCGATGTTGTATTTTTAAAGGTTCAGAGTATTTTGTCATTGGTTGTGTAACCATCATATATTCGGGAACATCATACTCGCTTGCATTATGATCTCATCAGCTCTATTAGCCTTGGAAGATCCAATATCTCCTCATTCTTCCATGAATATGGTAAGTATAATTTTATTTAAACACCACTATGACCTCAACATTTTGGATTTCACTAAGTTTTGGGTTCGTCTTCTATAGAGCAAAATTCACCATTTTCCAATTTGCTTGGATGGTCATAGTAAACCACTGTACCTTGTTCCTTTCAAGTATAATAAATGTAATCTTTGTATTTCAGGTGTTACAGTTTTTTGACTATTTTTTTACAAGTATATTTTCAATAGAATTATTGTTGAAAACTATTTCATATGGTGTTTTCTTGCACGATGGTGCCTTTTTACGGTCGGCGTTCAATGTACTCGATCTAATAGTCGTTTGTGTATCCTTAGTGTCAATATTTAGGTAAGCAATCTAAAGAAAATGATAGATTTTGTTGATGAACTTATGTGATTCGGAAAAATTTTGCATTTTTAGTGAAGGTGCCATGTCAGTAGTAAAAATTTTAAGAGTACTACGGGTACTGCGACCACTGCGCGCTATAAACCGAGCGAAAGGATTGAAGGTAATGTTCCACCCTGATAGGGTTTTCTTTTTTTTCTGTTATAATCATAATTAGGTAAACGGGAGTGGTGGAGGCAGGGCCGGGTTTTCGCTTTCTGACATATATCTGTCTCTAGCATGTAGTCCAGTGTGTGATAGTTGCAGTAAAGACCATCGGCAACATTGTGCTGGTTACCTGCCTCCTTCAGTTCATGTTCGCGGTTATAGGAGTCCAATTATTCAAGGTAGGCACCAGCAGTCCGTTGTTGTTTATGAGCAAATGCACCTATGGGTACCTTTACAGATTAGTCTTTATTTTTTTTCACACAACTACATATTTATTAACCATCTATGTGCTGGGTTCTCTCAGGGCTTCGGTACACTCTCAGTCACCCACACCATAAACATGTCCGATTCAGATGATTTTTTTTTTTTTTTTGATTTATAAATCGATTTTTATGACATCTTCAAAAATAAGAATGATTTTTATGAACATTTAATAGAAAATAATTAACGAGAAATGGAGAAACCGATTTCACCCTCCAAAACCGTTTTTCAGCAGAAATAGAAACCAGTATTAGGAATTGCAAATTTACCGACTTTCTTCAATACCGGTAACTCGGTAACATTTTTTTTCATTACCGGTAATTTACCGGTAATTTTTATTTTCGGAAAATTTACTTATATTGAAAATAAAAAGCAATACGTAGTAATAACAGGAATTTTATTTATAATCGTACTTAATCGCGCATTACAAACAAACATAAGTAAATGAAATTTTATTGAAAACATATATATATATAAAACATATCAAATAAACAAAAAATAATGCTTTTATTCTGAGTAAATAACAAATTTAAATAAATAACTATATTCTAAAGAAATTAAGTAACTAGTCTAATCAAATAACTATTCTGTATAAAGTTTTTATTTATTATTACGTATTTTTTGGAAATACCAGCGTAAAAAGCATAGTTTATCAAGACTAGGATCCCCTAATTGTGCCAGACAGGTTAGTAAAAAATCATACACCATTTGTGTGTATTTCTCTCTTATTTTTTCCCCTTCAAAATAATTTATTTCTTTTTTAACTATTGGTGTAAAATTGTTATTTTTACCTTGCATTGGAGTCGGTACTTGTCTCGTTTTTTTCCTTTATTAAGAACTGCAGTTTATCTTTCATAGATAGCGTAGCTGATGCTGAAGGAACTGACTCAATTGACATTAAACATCCAAAGTCTTCGTAATCAGCATCATTAGCTTCTGATAATTCAGTGTTAGCGTCGGCTTCGTTTTTATCGTAAATCCGCTCAATTAATTCCACGATTATCTTCGTTATTGTAGATTTGTTGGTCTTAGTAAAAATTCCGTTGTCTTCTTCATTTGAATTCTTGAAATTGTTACCGTAAAGAAATTACAAAACATCAGA
The DNA here is from genome assembly GCA_029619315.2 of Dynastes maya. NCBI lineage: Eukaryota > Metazoa > Arthropoda > Insecta > Coleoptera > Scarabaeidae > Dynastes > Dynastes maya. The sequence goes on from JAROYE020000012.1 coordinate 5,491,402, forward strand.
TTAACAGTTCTTCGTTTTTCAACGTAACATCGGCGACATATAAATTAAAATTTTCACAACATAGTGTTTCTAAAGCAACTTTTATTGGTTGTAATGCTGATATTATATTAGTTATCAATAAAACTGATGCCAGATTTCAAATCTATGAGACCTTTTCTAACACAGTTTATAATCTCCGAAAAACGCTCTAGCATAATCAGTAAGATATTCCGTGTTTTAGAATCTATTATTAACGAAAGTTCTCGACCAAATTCTTCTTTTACATGTTTTTGTAATATATCATTTTTTGTTGGAGATTTGCGAAAGATTTTGACTACTTTTCGTGCCTTTGTTATCCTGTATAGTATGTAATTGGGAGTCAGTAGATACGCTTTGTACTATTTGGAAAGCTTCGCCATCATTTTCATCGTCTTCGTCATCAGAATCATCTGTATCAGCTAACTCAACAAGATCCTCATTATTACACTCAATTTCTTGTAAATTATTTTTGCTATAAAGCACTTGGGTTACAGCCAATTGTATACCATATGCGAGACATAACTGATGGTTTGTACCGATGCTTTCCTACTTTCTTTGTTGAAGCTCCAAATGTAGTAGTTGATACTATATTTTTGAAAGAAATATCAAACTCCTGTAATTTATTTTTAATAAGAGTTAATATACGTAAATATTTATCGGCAGGCACAGATCCATGAATACGACCTAATCCAACGTTCCAAAAAAAAATCCCATATATAAACATTAACGTTCATGTATCGACGGTTCTTAATAGATGTCCACTCATCTAACGTTAAACTAAATGCTTTATGTTTATGTTGTGATATTTCGTTGACTATTTGTTTCTTAATTGTATCTGCATATTCAAAGACTATTTTTTTAACTGGATTCGAAGATGTTGGACTGTTTGTATACCCATTTGCGATTAACAGCATTCGTAAATCTTGTGATGTACAAAATTTAGTGAATGGAATTCCGTCTTGTGTCGTCATTCGCGTTAATACGACAGGGAAAGATTTGTCAGTTGTTTTTTTGAAATATGAAGCAATTTTTGATCGGGAATCCTCGTCAATTTTGAGATTGACATTTTTATTCGGATTGATACTATAATTAATATTTTTTCAATACGTTAAGTACGGTTTTTAAAGAGCTCAAAAAATTGTAAAAGACACACATTCTGTTAGTATATGTATTTAATATTCTTTCCAATTACCGGTAAACGAGAAATTATCGGTAAAAATTTTCGCAATTTATCGGTAAACCGTTATACCGTTATCCCGGTATTGCAATTCCTAACCAGTATGTAACATAGTCCTGTAAGATCTAGAAACTACCTTAGTTTCATTAAATTCTGAATTTACAGGTTAAGTAATCTCTCCTTGTAGGATAACTTAAAATTCAACAATTAACTCAATCTGTTAGTAGTTAGTAGACTATAAAGAAAATAAAAAGCGTGATATGTTATGGACATATAATACTTGACATGTTAAACAAGTTTTGTGTAAATCGATTGATAAATTAAAAAATAACTAACTAGACGTGGTTATGGTGTGGTTTTCTAATACATAAATACACCCGGCTCTATTCAGAGGCTTATTCCGGTGGTTCCTTGCTTGAGGTTGGGAGTCCCAGCCTTATTTATTAACCTGCATGCCCTGCTGTGTCTGTGCCGTGCTGTGTGCTCTTTTGCACTTGTAGTCATATCTAGGCTAAGGCCATGCCGCTGAAGCTGGCGCTGGCGCCGCTGGCCACAAATTATCTGCGCTGGCTCCCTTCCTCAGCCGATGTGACCCTTGGGTGCATTTGACCGTTCCCGGCTGGCTGCGAGATGCCCCAAAACCACGTACCACGTACCAAGTACCAAGTACCATATTTCTTCCATCGACGCCTAAGCTATTTTCTTCTTTTTACAATACTGACTGACACTGTTGTTTCGTTTGTTCCAAAAACCTCTTATGCCGAATCTCCTCATGGCTAGTATGTAGTGAAATGCGTGATAGTAGCCATTAAGACGATCGGCAATATCATGCTGGTTACCTACCTCCTGCAGTTCATGTTCGCTGTGATCGGAGTGCAGCTGTTCAAGGTAATACTCCACGCTTTTCGCTGCACCCTACGGTAGAACTGCATGTTCTGGTCGTAGAAAAACGGTTGATCGCGTGAAGGGGCCTCTGGTAAGTATATGTACATCAATCGTTAGCGCACCTATTATGTCCGTAACTCACCAGAGCTCCTTGGCGCACGCTACCGTATTAGTAGAACAATCGCGCAAGACATCGTATCGTAATAATTGTTTTGTCTGTCTGCATCTATTTTTAGTAGTATTACCATTATTATTACAGTAGTAAGCTTACAGTCTTTATCACAAGTTAAGTGGTACTTTTACGATCATATCATTTTCCATAATTCATTCAACAATGGTAACCAAAAAGAACGAAACACTCTTATTCTCAATATTTTCTAAAATAAAAGCGATTATCATTAAAATAGGACAGTTTTCGAAAAAAGTTTACTAAGAAAATATTTTCATTTTATAATTTGGATTACTAAGGTGCATTTTCTTTGAACTTCTCGAATTCACCACCTACACTACCACTCATAAATATCTGGGCACTCTTGGATTTAAAATTTTTGTATACGAAGAATCTATTTAGGAAATATATTCCAGCATTATTGAATAGTATGTTAATAATATTAATCGGTAAGATTCACTTAAATTCATTAAATAATATCGGACTATTTACTTCTTTTATCTGTATGAGAGGTAATACCGTTATAAAAGCGCAGGTAGTAACGACAACAAATAGCGTATTTCTTGAAATTCCAGAAAAAATGTAACAGTTGGTAATTTTACAATGAATCATGAAGGTATAATAAAGCCATTTGAACTAATTTTGTATTCCAACAAGACAATAATCCAAAACACACTTCAAAATTATACAAGCAATATTTAAAACAGTTGGAAGAGAAAGGGACACTAACAATCATCAAATGGCCACCCTAAAGCCCATCGAGTTATTTTGGGAAGAACTCGATCGGGAAATAAGAAAAACTACTCCAACTTCAGCAAATGACGTGGAATGAACTACAGGCAACATGGGCTCGAATAACTCTGGAAAATTGTCAAAATTGTTTGCGAGAATGCCCCGATTATAGGACGCAATATTTCCATTTAAATATTTAATAATTTATCCTGAAATTTGAGGTGCCCAAATACTTGTAAGCGGTAGTGTGTATCGTAGCATTAAATAATCAAGGTCTTATATCTCGGTAATTGTCATACCTGATACAAAACAAAATGAACAATAATTAGTGTTTCATTCTTTTTTTCCACATTGTGTCTTGTTCATCGTATACATACATCTATATTACAAGAGATATTTTCACAACTACAATGAATTTGTTGGAGAGCCAGCTGAACAGGTTGAAGAATCATTGGCAACATCAAGAAACAAGAAATTTACTTGAATTTGTTTTACCTAAATTAGAATTGTTTAATTGATTATGTTATTTGATAATAGGAAATTATAGGTACAGTAAGGGAATATTGATCCTACTGACAGTTAGAGGAAGCAGAATTTAAATGGAAACAAAGTTCGTAAGTACATACAAACATAGAATTTAGTGTAAGGTAATGTATTTTCAACTAAATAAAATTTAATTTAATTTTTTAAGTAGTACTTTATTTTTTTCATTTATTTATTTGACTATTTGACCAATAAAAATATCAGAAATCAAAATTTCTTTAATTTTTATAGCTTTTATAATCAAAATTAACTAATTTAGAGGTTGTGAAAATATCATTTGTACCAATAGATGTTATTCTTTAATAGATAGACTGAATAAAAGATATAGTTCGTGAATTCAGTAGAATAGGCTAAAAATTTAGAAATGTCTACTTTAAAATCATAACTTTACAAGCAAGGAACTATCAACGACAATAAAGCAAAAAATACCCAACGAAACCACTTGGCTATGACGAGATTCAGATAAAACAAAGTGTATAACGCCAGATAAAAATTGGACATCTAGTTTCCGAAGGGTGAATGTGTGATTGTATTTAACTAAATCATGCAGAAAATTGGCATCCACCTTTAGGAAACCAAGAGCACCAATTGACAAAGGAAAGAAACATCGAAAGTCATGTTGGACGACAGACAATGAAAAAAAAAAGCACAAAATGCACTTGAGAATGATTTTTGAACGAATATTTTTTTGTAAAGTCCACTTTGTGACAACACTGTATGTCAGTTCATTCTTTTTCTTTGTTACCTTATGATTACTTCTTTTTTTTACTGAGTATTTAGCTTGCTATTGGTATGCAGGCAGATTAAATTGAAAATAAATCTGTCATATAAATAGTTCTAACCCGTCGAAACTAGTAGAAATCTTATTTAATTATTTATGTATTTCAGAAGTTTTTTTATGTATTTTTTTTACTAGCTATGACTACAAGTGAACAGCATCTTTTAAAGCAGTTTTATTAACGGCACGAAGTTAATGCACGTTTTCAAAATTGCAAATAAAAAGTTTCTATATACCGTACGTATAACTTTGCATGAATTTTTAGTTAGTTTTTCTCATCAAATTCTTTTCACATCTTTCCAGATTTTGTACATTTCCAGTATTTTCGTTTGGTTTTCTTGAATGTTTTGATTTATTTAACATGCACGGACGCCCATAAAAGTCTAGTTTGTTATCTAACGTTACAAATCTAAAATTGATTTGAATATTCGGTATTTTATGGGCGTCAGTGTACTTGCATGATCTAATAACTAGAAAAATAACATTACACCCACATTTAAAAAGCAATAAATAATATTGCACTTTATGTTTAGGGAAAATTTTCAAAGTGCAGTGATCGTTCTAAATTAACTGCCGCAGAATGCAAGTAAGTGTTTATAGTATACAGGGTATTTCAAAAATAACTAGCAATCCATGAAAGGTAATTAACTGTAATAAAATAGAAGCTAAGAATCCTAATTATTGTACAGGAACTACTAGTTGGAATTTTTGCAAAATTTACGATTAATACAGTGCTAAATTGTTCTAATTCAGACAAAGCTCTCATGATATCATGAACGAAGGTGAACGTTACATTGGGCATTGAAAATAGAAACAAATATAGAAGCTATCTTTCGTAATTGATTGAAAAAGTAACATCATTTACGAGGGACGTTTAGTAATTAATTTTTTCTCTCTGTTATGTTTAAAGATGTATTTAACTTTTAGATACTGTATGATTACTAGAGCGGGCCAAATTGCGCCATCCAACAGAATCGGAATCAGGCGCAACGGCCGCTTATTGTAAATAGCGTATATGTGAGTCACAGCAGATATGTGATATTTCGAAATTAATACACAAGAGTAAAAAAATAAAAGCTGACGCAATAATAATGTTATATATATATATATGTACACGCTGAGGTGTTTTTATTTTCATTATGATTTTTTATTTGATTGAAAACGGTATGCGTTGTAAATGGGATGTAATAAGGAAATAACTGAGAAACTGAACGCTTTTTTTATTCTGTTGTACTTAATAATGTAACTGTAAATAAAGATATAATAAATAAATTCTATCCTTCTTAATAATGCGGATAGGCTTGTTTAAAAAATGCACCATCAGATAAGTTTCCACATTTGCCTCGGTGAAGGATGTTCGCCGAGACGAAAAAATGTTCTTATATTTCGAAAACGACCGTTCCACGTCTACCGAAGTAAGACAGGCGTAATTAAAATAATCTTTAGACTTAGTCAAGGAATCTGCAGATGCCCCATCGCACATTTGTCTTAATCTCGTGTAGTCCGGATTCTTTTTTAAAACACTATCGAACTTAGCTAAAACTCGTCCACTTGTTGCATCGTTTATACTGTGTAACAATATACTAACTTCGTCCACGACTTGCACTGATTCTACCAACGACAATCCAGAATTTTGCAAATTTTCTATCGCGTCTACTAACCCTTTGTAATTGTTGCTAATATTCTTTAGATGTGTTTCAACAGAAATATCGAGAAATCCCTTCTGGCTCATCCTAATAGCTCTAGCTTCGGCAGGGACGAATTGCAAAATAACGGATTTGACTTCTTGAAAATGTTCATTATAATAAAAAGCGGCTTTTAACCACGTTCCCCAACGCGTAAGAATGGGCTGTGTGGTTCTCGAATACCAGGGCTTAACCTGTGGAATGCCCTAGTCCTCTTAGGACTTTGAGAAACACTTTTTTGTGTTTGCTATTAATGCATCCACCTCCGGGTAACACTTTCGAATAGTTTGTGCCACAAGATGTAAAGCATGGACTTTACACGTAACATGTAAAAGTCCTTCACACTTTTCTTTAAGGGAACGGCCTACACTACACATTGTTGCTGCACCATCGCTCATGAACAACAACAGTTGACTGGTTGACACTTGAAATTTTTGTAACGTTTCGAGAACTACGGCCGTAATTGCTTTGCTAGTACACTGTTTTAATCTTCTGCTGGCTAATAGAATTGCAAAATTTGGTTTAATAGGATCTAATACGCGCACTATTATATTCAAAATAGATTTTTTTTTGCATTCTGTCGTCTCATCAAGACATAGCCACAGCTGTTTATCTTTTAATTCGGCTTTAATTCGATTTTCAATGTCCTCACGTATTCGTGGAATATCTCTCCGTAACGCTGTCCGAGATGGTAGTATCCACTCGGTGTTGTATGTACCCCAGAATTTTCGAAATGCTTTTTTATCAAGTATACGAAGTGGTAGACCACATACCATAAACGTTAAAAGCAATTCTAATTGAAATTGACGTTGTTGTGCCACACCATTTCTTTTATTTCTGTGGTGTGCGCTATTTATATGTCTTTCACAATCACGTTTGCTCCAGCACAGTAGTTTCTTTTTACAAACTTTACAGAAAGTTGTACTCCCATTGTAGTGTAAATCCACAAATTCACTAAGAAATTTATTAGCTTTCGTAGGTAATGGCCGTTTATTTTAATAGTTACGTTAGACATAATCACTAAAGCGAGCACACCGACGCTTGTTTCTAGTATGCCACGAAGTGGTGCAAACGTAACATCTGCAGACTCGTCATTTGTTGATGAATAGAGCGCGTCATCCGTAAATGAATAAGCGCGCTGTTAGTTCGTAGCCGTCGATGAATGAACTTTTTTTTTGTAGTGGCCCACTGTGAACAACGCCCTATTTATCAACGAACACCCAAACTGCAGGTGTATATTTGCGCGTCTTCACGACGTAATAGACAGTGGTTTTGGTCCTCGTCCTAATAATTACATATTTAAATTACCTATGTTTACATACATATATGCGCCCGGCAGCCTGATTGCGAACCTGGCGCGTGGCGCTCTTGGCCCGCTCTAATGATTACAGTTATTACCTGGAGGCTGATTGCGAGTTATTTCTGAAGCATCCTGTGTTTCAAAATAGTTCTCTTTTATTTAATTAAAATTATTTTGTTTCATTTCAGCGGTACCTACTTAGTATATGTAGATGGTGATACCAACAGTCCCACTAGAGAAAATCGTATATGGGAGAACAATAAGTTTCATTTTGACAATGTGGCAAAGGCAATGTTGACTTTGTTCACTGTGTCAACGTTTGAAGGCTGGCCAGGTCTCCTAATGGTTTCAATCGACTCAAATGAAGAAAACAAAGGACCAATACATAACTACCGTCCTATAGTTGCCGCATACTATATAATTTACATCATTATTATTGCTTTTTTTATGGTTAACATTTTCGTTGGTTTCGTCATCGTAACATTCCAAAATGAAGGTGAACAAGAATATAAGAACTGTGAGCTAGATAAAAATCAACGTAACTGTATAGAATTTGCCTTAAAAGCAAAACCTGTTAGAAGATACATTCCTAAACATCGAATTCAATATAAAGTATGGTGGCTTGTGACCTCGAGACCATTTGAATACATCATCTTTACTTTAATTCTAATAAATACGATCACACTAGCCATGAAATTTCATAAACAACCAGATGTATACTCAGATGCCCTAGACATTATGAACATGATATTCACGGCCCTATTTGCACTGGAGTTTGTTTTTAAATTAGCTGCTTTTAGATTTAAAGTAAGTATGCTGAAGCAAACACAAATTCCAATAGATTACTAACACCAATCCTTTTAAACTAGAATTACTTTGGAGATGCTTGGAATGTCTTCGATTTTGTTATCGTCTTGGGTAGCTTTATCGATATAGTATACTCAGAAGTTAATGTAAGTCCCATGCTCGCTCTAAACTCTTATGTTTACATTTATTTTCAATCTTTTAGCCTGGTTCCTCATCAGCTTGGATATCAATCAATTTTTTTCGACTTTTTCGCGTTATGAGACTCGTGAAGCTTCTAAGCAGGGGTGAGGGTATCAGGACGTTACTATGGACCTTTTTGAAGTCCTTTCAAGCTCTGCCTTACGTAGCGTTGTTAATCGTCATGTTGTTTTTCATATATGCAGTTATTGGAATGCAGGTAATCTAGAATTTAGATTACATTTGGGATGCTTTAGATACTTCTTTCTTTTTCTAGATGTTTGGCAAAATCCAAAGAGACCCAGATACAGCAATAAATAGAAACAACAACTTCGCAACATTCTTCCAAGCCCTTCTGGTCTTATTTCGTTCAGCGACTGGTGAGGCGTGGCAAGAAATTATGTTAGATTGCGCCGCAAGAGGTGAAGTTAAGTGTGATAATGCAACCTTCCCGAATAATAGCCTGGAAAGGGAGAAAATGGAGAAAGAAGGTTGCGGTTCAGATATTGCATATCCGTATTTCATTTCCTTTTATGTCTTATGTTCTTTTTTGGTAAGCGTATACATAAAGATTAACATCAAAAGATTAATTTCGATCCATCTTTAATTTATAGATTATTAATTTGTTTGTCGCTGTAATTATGGATAACTTTGACTATTTAACAAGAGACTGGTCAATATTAGGACCACATCATCTAGATGAATTTATAAGGCTGTGGAGCGAATATGACCCTGACGCAAAGGGTAGAATTAAACACTTAGATGTTGTAACATTATTACGTAAAATATCTCCGCCTCTTGGGTTCGGAAAACTTTGTCCCCATAGAGTAGCTTGTAAACGTCTAGTATCTATGAACATGCCTTTAAACAGTGATGGTACCGTTTTATTCAACGCAACCTTGTTCGCCGTTGTGCGGACTTCATTGCGAATTAAAACCGAAGGCAATATTGATGAAGCAAATACTGAATTGCGTGCCGTTATTAGGAAAATATGGAAACGAACCAGCCCTAAATTACTAGATCAAGTAGTACCGCCTCCTGGTGTTGACGATGAGGTCACCGTTGGGAAATTTTACGCCACCTTCCTCATACAAGATTACTTCAGACGCTTTAAAAAGAGGAAAGAACAAGAAATGAAGGAAGGTGACAAGGAAGCTCATAATACCGTTACCCTTCAAGCTGGCCTACGCACGTTACATGAAGCTGGACCTGAACTGAAGAGAGCGATTTCTGGGAATCTTGACGAACTTGTTGATGACAATCCAGAACCTATGCATAGGGTAAGTCCAGTTTTCTTATATGTTGAAGACTAGATTTAAGATCATTAAGTGTGAAATAACACTGATAATGATAATTAACGCTGGCCACGAGCGGTACCGCGCATCGGCGTAGAATCAGTTCGGACCGAGAGGAACGGTAGTATTACTTCGTCTGCGGAGCAGTACGGACATTTTCGCTGCCGGTCATTTGCGCAATTGTTTATCTGTCCTAGAAAAATTATGATTTCGTCAGCAAAACGACCGCGGCCGGACAAACTTCGAAAATTTATTGCAGAAATTCCAGACTTAATATATGAAGGTGCTAAAATTAAATGTGTAATCTGTAAAATCCCGTTAATGTGTTGGTCCAGACAACATTGTCTACGACACGTAAATAGTGAAAAGCATGTCTCAAAAAGAAGTTGCGCACGAGACAATGAAAAATTTATATTTAATTTATGCGTTACGTTTATCGCATGTAATATACCGTTTAATTTACTAGACAAGGAACCATTTATCTGCTTTTGGAATAACTATTCGGAGTGCAAATTACCAAGTCGAACATCGTTACGAAGAATTCTGCCATCTGCGCGCGAACATATTGAACAAAAAATAAAATCGGAGTTGAAAGATCAAAAATTGTGGTTATGTGTCGACGAAACAACAGATCGGAAGAAACATTCTGTTCTTAATGTAATGGCACGCAAATTGGAACCTCATCTATCGGCACCTTCAATTCTATTAGTCTCCAAACGAATACAACAGTGTACTGCCGAAGTAATTTCAAAGTTAGTGTTAAATACATTGGACAAGTTTGAACTTTCAACAAACCAACTCTTGATGTTAGTGAGTGATGGTGCTGCAAACATGCTTTCTGTAGGCCGGTCTCTTAAAAAGCATTCTGCTAATTTGTTACACATTACGTGTAAAATTCATGCTCTCAATCTTGTGGCGGATAGTATCAGAAAATCTTATCCTGAGGCAGACGCTTTAATAGCGCATACCAAAGCAGTATTTGTCAAATCACCGAAACGTATTCGCGAATTTCACAGACTGTGCCCCCGTATACCAGAGCCACCAGAACCTATTCTAACTCGTTGGGAACTTGGTTACAGGCCGCGTTTTATTATCATAAATATTTTTACAATATTAAGAACGTGGTTTTACAATTCGATACAAAGGAAGCTGCCGCTATCCAGAAAAGCCAGTCGAAATTTCAAGATAGTCAGGTTAAAATGGATTTAAAAATCATTCACGACAATTACTTCGGACTAGCAGATGCAATAGAAAAATTACAAAATCCTGCGGTGCCGTTAGAAGAATCTCTACAAATAGTGCAACATGTTCACGCACAGTTATGCGCGATTGAAGACGCAAAAATGTTTCTGTTCTAGAAAAATTTGAAAGTGTTTTTGAGAAAAATTCTGATTTTGGCACATTAAGACACATTTGTGAAGGTGCGTCAACAGAATCGTTAAGTTATTTAAAAGATTATTTTACTTACGCAAATATTACGTCACTAGATGTAGAACGTTCGTTCTCTGCATATAAACGCATTTTTTCCTCATGCCGTACTAGTTTTGCCGAAACAACGGTTGAAACATATCTAATGTTGCGGATATTTAACAGACATTATTCACTTTGTGATTTCACGGAGGACTCTTAAAATGGTAAGTGTTTGAGCACGTGTTATTTCATTTTTATTTAAAAGATGAGCGAAATTATTTGCGGCAGCAAACATCTCTATTAGCAGAATAACTCTAGTGGAACGCGAGGCCTGGTCGACTCTACGCTACTGCGCGGTACCGCTCGTGGCCAGCTTTAATGATAATTCATTCGATATTAACATACATGCTATGACATTTTTCAACAACTTTTACTGTAAAAATATAATTACCATGGATTCTCATGTATGAATTGCAAATTTACTCTTTTCAATACCGGTAATTCGGTAATTTTTTTTCCATTACCGGTTTACTTGTAATTTACCGGTATCAAATAAATAAAAAATAATGCTTTTATTCTGAGTAAATAACAAATCTAAATAAATAACTATGTTCTAATGAAATTAAGTAACTAGTCTAATCAAATAACTATTATGTACAAACTTTCTGTTTATTATTACGTATTTTTTGAAAATACGAGCGCAAAAAGCATGGTTTATCAAGACTAGGATCCCCTAATTGTGATCTAATCTTCCTACAAATTAAGCCAGCTGCCGAAAAGGCTCTTTCCGATTCCGCACTTGTTGGCCGACAGGTTAGTAAAAAATTGTGTGTATTTCCCTCTTATTTTTTGCTCTTCAAAGTAATTTATTTCTTTTTTAACTACTGGTGTTAAATTTTTACTTTCACCTTGCATTGGAGTCGGTTCTTGTCAAGATGTCTCGGTTTTTTCCTTTATTAAGAACTGCTAAAGGAACTGACTCAATTGACATTAAACATCCAAAGTCTTCGGAGTTAGCATCATTAGCTTCTGATAATTCAGTGTTAGTGTCGGCTTCGTTTTTATCGTAAATGCGCTCGATTAATTCTACGATTATCTTCGTTATTGTAGATTTATTGGTCTTAGTAAAAATTCCGTTGTCTTCTCCATTTGAATTCTTGAAATTATCAAGCATAAATTTCAACGTAACATCGGCGACATACAAATTAACATTTTCAAAACATAGTGTTTTTAAAGCAACTTTTCTCATGTATAAAAATTGTTCATTAGTGTTTTCTCCAAAGAAAATTATCCTTTTAATTTTCAGAGAAACCATTCTTTATTTGGAAGCGTATGGTCTTCAATGAGACGCGGTCACAGCTTTAATCGGGCTAAATCATTGAAGGTGAACTCAACCCAAATAAAGATAACACCAGCTTCTAGCGTAGATCTTCTTCCCTACAACTCCCTTCAGAGATCAATGACAGAACGGATGAACCATGTGGCTTCTGGAGGCAAGAACGCTGTCCAGAGTAGAGCAAGCGCCACCTCATTACATAATCAAGAAGGATTACGCGATGAAGAGATACCACTACGTTCTTTGACAAACGTCTATAACGGGGATAACGAAAAGAACAACTATCAAGTATTTGAGTAAGTTATTCTCGTAAGTTCCTTTTGTAAGGTACGAGCTATACTTAAATTTAGTGTAGAATTTAGATAGGTTCCCAAAAGCTTAATTTATCTCCATTAGTATGCGATTTTCATTTAATTTCTTGTAATCAAAGATTTTTTTACGTATTATTTTAAGTTAATTCTCATGTATTTCCATCAATCAAAGTTTAATAAATTATACTTGCAATTTTTTTGTTTAAACAATTACTCACAGCAGAAATTCTCAATAAACTTTTCAATAAATACATACGTCAAGTAAGAAATGAATTGATAAGCAGATAAATATTTTATCAATAATCTTGACATGAATCATGTTTAAACAACTTTATGTTTAACCAGAATCATATTAACGCACTTGTTATTTTGTAAATATTATTATAATAATAGTTTTAATGTTTCCAGAATAATTTTTTGAAATAAAATTGCAAATTGGAACTTCAAAAATGATTTCTAACAATAGGTGTAACATTTCTACCATAAGCTTAAGTGAGCTTGGTCTATAATAAAAGAACTTTTAGTGATATTCACCTAAATTTATGGTATCTACTTAATAAATCAAAAATCTAAAGGTTAGCTTATTCCTTTTATTGAGTATGCGTGCTTTAAGCTTTGTTCATATTAGTCAAGTCGCTTGACTTTATTTTAACTTGTTTGTATGTGAAGATGGTTTTAATTCCGAGGTCAAGTAACTTAATTAATGTGAGCAAGGCTTTAGATAGTGTTGGGGTTGATACAGATAAAGCAGAAAGTAAATTTAAAGAAAGTGTGTGCTAATGTGGAGAAGCCAGTTATATAATTGAAGTTAACAGTCTGATTTGACTTTCAGTAAATCTGGCTTCCTACACCCCCACTACAATGGTAAGCGTATCGAATGTGATTGTGTGCCTGAGGTTTGGTTTGATTAACTGGTCATGTGGTGATGTTGTGTTTGTGCCAGTCTGCAGGGTGACCACACTGAGTTGATGCCACCTACTCCACCGCCTCGTCGCGTTCTGCTGGGCCTAGGGGGTGGTTGCATGACGTCTGTTCCATCGCCTGTGCAACACTCACCCAGCTTTAGTCGCATTGCAAGCGGCCTAAAACTTGCACAAGCACAAGCTATGGCAATTGCAGGCATCTTGTCGGAGCCCTACGATTGGCCCGGCTCGCTACAGCCCTTGGATTCGCTGGGGAACGTCCGGCATGCGCGTTGTTCCCTTCTAAATCACAGGGCTTCCTTCCATGGCAGAGGTTAGCCCCCTAAAAACAAAAAAAAAACAAACTATGCTCACAGCACTCTTAAGCCGATTTGCACGAACGTTATTGTTAATTTTATGCATGCGTTTTTTTGCGATTGTTTTACTTTCCATTCATGGCAGACTTATCTAATTGCTATCCAATGTTTAAATGTTCAACATTAATTGGATTAGTGCCAATTTTTCTATCTGATTAATATGAAATTATGTTAGTTTCAAAATGAGTACAATTCCAAAGAAAAAATAATGCAATTCAAAAGAAAGGTAGTACCAAGGGATACAGGGTACCAAATAGTGAACTGTAGTGAGGGTTTTAATTTTATTGATGTAATAATCATCAATAGCAGCTTTTGTAAGTTTTCATTTGTGTCCTTTGAGTTAATATGAAGCATCAGAATATCTGGTCTCAATTTTCTGCGTCGTTTCAGTAATACAATAAAATTTCCGGGAAAATACATTTAGCTTACATAATATTCTTCTGTTGCTGTACTATTTTTCGTCCTTAATAATTCCAAAAAGTGGATGCTATTATGTTTCTTGGACGCTTAAGGTTACCGATTAATTCTAAATGTCTTGGAAAGGTCATCAAAGGTATATCAAAACCCCTGATATATGCACTCATAGCATATACTCAACGTAGTGCTGAAATTAATTTTTCTAAATATTTACTTGTCATCAGTCTGTTTCCATTCTTAGTGAGGTGACTGCTTTACAGAATAATCTTCCGCTTTCAATAGATGAAGCAACTATTAAATAAAGTTTTGAGTTTGTTTGTGCGGTAATGAAAAATGTGCTTTTAACCTCTCCTATTATTCAAATAAATTGTAAATTCATTTGACGTAATCAAGTTACAGGGGGAAAACTTTTACAGTTACATTAATAAAAAAAAAATATATGAAAACTAAATGTTCATTTCGTTTCCATCTGAGGAAACAAATATAAGAAAATTAAAATTATAATGTCTGTAGCTAGAAGGCGTAATGAAAGTAATTTATCTAAAAATGCCAAAGGGTCTGTTTGTGGAAATAATGTATTACAATACGATAGGTATTTTTATTTCGAATAGGATTTTCTTACAAGATAACAGTAGAATAGTAATAAATTCTTACAAAATAACAATAGAGTAATAATAAATTCGAGGTAGAATTATCTTTTTGAAACAGATACAAATCGTGACGTCATGGTGGCAATCGTGAGCATATATAGTTTATTTCAAATTATAAGAATATAACTGTAGACTTACAAGGCCTTTAATACTTTTATTGCACCTTCTGTGACGATAATAACTAACGCTGGCCACGAGCGGTACCGCGCATCGGCGTAGAATCAGTTCGGACCGAGAGGAACGGTAGTATTACTTCGTCTGCGGAGCAGTACGGACATTTTCGCTGCCGGTCATTTGCGCAATTGTTTATCTGTCCTAGAAAAATTATGATTTCGTCAGCAAAACGACCGCGGTCGGACAAACTTGGAAAATTTATTGCAGAAATTCCAGACTTAATATATGAAGGTGCTAAAATTAAATGTGTAATCTGTAAAATCCCGTTAATGTGTTGGTCCAGACAACATTGTCTACGACACGTAAATAGTGAAAAGCATGTCTCAAAAAGAAATTGCGCACGAGACAATGAAAAATTTATATTTAATTTATGCGTTACGTTTATCGCATGTAATATACCGTTTAATTTACTAGACAAGGAACCATTTATCTGCTTTTGGAATAACTATTCGGAGTGCAAATTACCAAGTCGAACATCGTTACGAAGAATTGTGCCATCTGCGCGCGAACATATTGAACAAAAAATAAAATCGGAGTTGAAAGATCAAAAATTGTGGTTATGTGTCGACGAAACAACAGATCGGAAGAAACATTCTATTCTTAATGTAATGGCACGCAAATTGGAACCTCATCAATCGGCACCTTCAATTCTATTAGTCTCCAAACGAATACAACAGTGTACTGCCGAAGTAATTTCAAAGTTAGTGTTAAATATATTGGACAAGTTTGAACTTTCAACAAACCAACTCTTGATGTTAGTGAGTGATGGTGCTGCAAACATGCTTTCTGTAGGCCGGTCTCTTAAAAAGCATTCTGCTAATTTGTTACACATTACGTGTAAAATTCATGCTCTCAATCTTGTGGCGGATAGTATCAGAAAATCTTATCCTGAGGTAGACGCTTTAATAGCGCATACCAAAGCAGTATTTGTCAAATCACCGAAACGTATTCGCGAATTTCACAGACTGTGCCCCCCGTATACCAGAGCCACCAGAACCTATTCTAACTCGTTGGGGAATATGGTTGCAGGCCGCGTTTTATCATCATAAATATTTTGACAATATTAAGAACGTGGTTTTACAATTCGATACAAAGGAAGCTGCCGCTATCCAGAAAAGCCAGTCGAAATTTCAAGATAGCCAGGTTAAAATGGATTTAAAAATCATTCACGACAATTACTTCGGGCTAGCAGATGCAATAGAAAAATTACAAAATCCTGCGGTGCCGTTAGAGGAATCTCTACAAATAGTGCAACATGTTCACGCACAGCTATACGCGATCGAAAACGCAAAAAACGTTTCTGTTCTAAAAAAATTTGAAAGTGTTTTTGAGAAAAATTCTGATTTTGGCACATTAAGACACATTTGTGAAGGTGCGTCAACAGAATCGTTAAGTTATTTGAAAGATTATTTTACTTACGCAAATATTACGTCACTAGATGTAGAACGTTCGTTCTCTGCATATAAACGCATTTTTTCCTCATGCCGTACTAGTTTTGCCGAAACAACAGTTGAAACATATCTAATGTTGCGGATATTTAACAGACATTATTCACTTTGTGATTTCACGGAGGACTCTTAAAATGGTAAGTGTTTGAGCACGTGTTATTTAATTTTTATTTAAAAGATGAGCGAAATTATTTGCGGCAGCAAACATCTCTATTAGCAGAATAACTCTAGTGGAACGCGAGGCCTGGTCGACTCTACGCTACTGCGCGGTACCGCTCGTGGCCAGCTTTAATAGTAACCTGGCAATGCATATTGAATCTAGGGGCCGTATTGACTATAAATTACGGCCCTATAAGATAATTATATGTTTATGTATATATATATTACAAACAGTATAGTATTTACATAGTATGCAATTCGATGTTACAAGTAATTAAAGAATTTACATATTAAATGAGATATAAATGTACAAACAGGTAGTTACGCATATCGCAAATCATAATTCCATTTCTATTCAATTCACTTAAATTTTGTCATTACGGTCCTCAGCAGTTTGTTTGCGTATCCAGGTAGTTATTACCGCAGGTGGTGCAATAACAGCATTTAAGCTGTTCAAAGTTATATTCTTATAATTTGAAATAAACTATACAATTTGATCGTTTTGATAAGGTAATCTTTGGAATATTTACGACGTTTTCTAAAGCTTCTAGTGATACTGCTTCGATCTTCAAAAAGAATTTGGAATAATTTGTGCCCAAAGAAAAGAAATCGAAATATAAAAATTGCACTAATCTAATGTATAGGTTCTTATAGCATTAAATCAATGCCTTTAGTTTCAGTAGCAAGCGGGGAACCAAATGGACACGTTGGCTCTGAAAGACTATCACATTCTCTTCCTGGAAGCCCGGCTGATCGAAGAGCAACCTCTTTTGAAGTAATTGGATCGGCGGAAAGCCTTGTCGGACGAATTCTTGCCGAACAAGGGCTGGGTAAGTACTGTGACCAAGATTTCGTAAGATATACATCACGGGAGATGCAAGAAGCATTAGACATGACCCAAGAAGAAATGGATCGCGCTGCCCATCATCTGATACAGCAAGAACGTCGTTTGAACGTAACAACGTTACAACCGGATTTATAGCAGCTCATGCCAACCCAGTCACTCATGGTCTCCTAACCCCCGCCATTTTAACCAAGTGCCTAATACAATTTCTTCTGGTCCAAAGAAGACTAATAATGTGTAGTTTTTTAACCTTTACTTGAAAAAGGATTGTTTCTCGTTTCAAATTCCCATTGTACAGGGTGCAAAAAATGATTTCGAAAAAATATGAAAAAAAAAAAGAAACAAAATAAAATAAATTGAATAAGCAAACTTAAGAACTGTAAAATTACAACTTTTGTAATATCAAATGTGTCAAACTATTATAAAGAAAAAAGATTAAATAAATCCTACTTCTTATTTATATGACTAATCCATATTTCAAATTTTACTTCTTCCCATTTGATGAAAATATTATTTTACAATGGTACGATGGTAATGAAATGTTCATATTTAAATCAGTAGACGATATTGAAGCTAAAAGAAAATTGTGTAAAAAAAAAAACAAAGAGAATTGATTAAGAGAAATGAATCAGAATGTAAAAGATCATAAGGGCCTCTATGACAACTGCGTGATGTATTTTTTCTTCATGTTCATATACTACATACTGTTAATAGTTAAGATTAATTTAAAAATGTTAAAATAATTGCAGAATTATGTTCTGTATTTCCAAGTATTTTAAATAAAAATCATAAGTAAAGCAATTACTTTTATTTTCTTTTTTTTAATAACCATCCTATTCTACTTTGCTACATTTGTTTTCAAAGTATTATCCCCAATTCCATTTTGGCCATTCTGTAGAATCATCTTTTAATAGATTAAATATGACGGCACAGAGCGTTCTGTCAATTATGTTTTTGACAGTACGCCAAAGTGAACGTCTGCTGTGATTTTGTAAACAATGGAAAAAACTGAGTAGAGGGCAGTGATAAATTATTTTCATTTGAAAGGCTTAACACCAACCGAAATTAAAGCAGAGCTGGATTCAACACTATTGGAATCCGTTCCTTCGTTTTCAATGGTTAAAAACTGGGTTGCCGAATTTAAGCGTGGTCGTACGAGCACAGCCGTTGTGAACGTTCTAAAACTGCAACTGCCTCGGATATGATTGAAAAAGTCCACCGTATCGTATTGGATGACCGTCGAGTAAAAGTGCGCGAGATAGAAGACATAGTGGGTATCTCAAATGACAGTGTGCACAGTATTTTAAATAATGAAAACATACTCGGCGCGTTGGGTGCCGCCGTTGCTCATACCGGAGCAAAAACTGAATCGTTTGAGTGTTTCTCGTGTCCTTTTGGCACATTTTCGCCACAATTCGAAGGACTTTTTACGCCGTTTCATAACCGTCGATGAAACCTAGATCCACCATTATACTCTCGAAACCAAGGAACAACCCAAACAATGAACACACAAAGGTTCTCCACCACCAAAAGAAGGCAAAAACAGTTTTGTCAGCAGGAAAGGTTATAGCAACTGTTTTTTGGGATTCTCATGGAATTATCTTATCAAAATCAAAGAGATACGGCCTCATTTGGTAAAGGATAAAGTGCTTTTCCAACAGGATAATGCACCTGCCCATAAGTCTGCGATTGCAATGGCCAAAATTCATGAATTGGGATTTGAATTAGCGCCTCATTCGGCCTATTCCCCATATTTGGCTCCCAGCGATTATCATCTGTTCCCAAACCTGAAAAAATGGCTCGGCGGTAAGAGATTTTCGTCTAATTCCGAGGTAATCGTTGCTGTAAATTGCTATTTCGAGGACTTGGATTCATCGACCTACAAGGAAGGTATTGCTAATTTGGAATATCGTTGGAATAAGCGTGTTGAGCGAGCAGGAGATTATATTGAAAAATAAAATGTTTTTTGTCAAAAAAAAATTGCGTTTTCTTTGTTAGGCCACGTAGTTTCCGAACGATCCTCGTAAGCGGCGCTGTTAACCGTTGAGAGCTCAGTCTGTTTTCAGAAGTCAAAGTGTTAACATCTAAATATAAAGCAAATGACCCAAACCGAAATGAACAGTGAAACGTTCGAGATTGTTCACTGTATTGGCTTGTAAAATCAATTAATTTGAAATATCAAAAATGGACAAATGTTCTAAATTGAATACCTTTTGTTACGTGTGTGGAAAATTTGTAATTAAGACCACTTGGCGTAAAATAAGTGTTGAAACCGCTGATTTGTATCAACAATATTTCCCACAAAATGTTTTTACTCTTGTGTATTGGACGCCGTCTATTGTTTGTACAACATGCGTTTTGAATTTGAATAAATGGACAAAAACCGGAGCCGCTACATCATTTGGTGTTCCGATGATTTGGATAGATCCAAAGGAACATGATCCACCTGAATGTTTTGGGTGCGTAAATGATACTGACGGTAGAAGCAAGCGCATCATTGTATGAATTATCAAATGTCACTGCGCTATGCAATCACATTGAAATCACGCAATCTCGTTTGAATAATATGATAAGAAGCCTGAAACTCCATTCTTGGCTTGAACATTGGCACAGCGGCAAAAAGCTACATGCTCTTTTGGGTGACATTTGTTGGAATTCACAAGAAGAAGATGACGATACAGAAGAATCAGGGCAATCAGAGAATGAAAAATGAAAAAATCAAGAAAAATGTTTTTTTTTTACAAAAAAATTATAAAAAATCGACTGAATCGCGTCAATTTTTTTTAATGGTTTCTATTCGATGTGTAATCGTCGATACGATGATAAAAATTAGGCTTTTTGGGGGGTCTTTGGGCCTAAAATTTTTTAATTGAAATTGCTCGAAAACACGAGCTAACTTTTAAAAACGGTTAAGCACCATTGGATTTAGCATACTCGAATTAGGTGCCCAGCTTGTTGGAAAAAAAAGTCTCCAATTCGAGCACAGTGTTATCAGTAACGCTGGCCACGAGGGGTACCGCGCATCGGCGTAGAATCAGTTGGGACCGAGAGGAACGGTAGTATTACTTCGTCTACGGAGCAGTACGGACATTTTCGCTGCCGGTCATTTGCGCAATTGTTTATCTGTCCTAGAAAAATTATGATTGATGTTAGAAGTGATGGTGCTGCAAACATGCTTTCTGTAGGCCGGTCTCTTAAAAAGCATTCTGCTAATTTGTTACACATTACGTGTAAACTTCATGCTCTCAATCTTGTGGCGGATAGTATCAGAAAATGTTATCCTGAGGTAGACGCTTTAATAGCGCATACCAAAGCAGTATTTGTCAAATCACCGAAACGTATTCGCGAATTTCATAGACTGTGCCCCCGTATACCAGGGCCACTAGAACCTATTCTAACTCGTTGGGGAACATGGTTGCAGGCCGCGTTTTATTATCATAAATATTTTGACAATATTAAGAACGTGGTTTTACAATTCGATACAAAGGAAGCTGTCGCTATCCAGAAAAGCCAGTCGAAATTTCAAGATAGTCAGGTTAAAATGGATTTAAAAATCATTCACGACAATTACTTCGGGCTAGCAGATGCAATAGAAAAATTACAAAATCCTGCGGTGCCGTTAGAAGAATCTCTACAAATAGTGCAACATGTTCACGCACAGCTATGCGCTATTGAAGACGCAAAAAATGTTTCTGTTCTAGAAAAATTTGAAAGTGTTTTTGAGAAAAATTCTGATTTTGGCACATTAAGACACATTAGTGAAGGTGCGTCAACAGAATCGTTAAGTTATTTGAAAGATTATTTTAATTACGCAAATATTACGTTACTAGATGTAGAACGTTCGTTCTCTGCATATAAACGCATTTTTTCCTCATGCCGTACTAGTTTTGCCGAAACAACAGTTGAAACATATCTAATGTTGCAGATATTTAACAGACATTATTCACTTTGTGATTTCACGGAGGACTCTTAAAATGGTAAGTGTTTGAGCACGTGTTATTTAATTTTTATTTAGAAGATGAGCGAAATTATTTGCGGCAGCAAACATCTCTATTAGCAGAATAACTCTAGTGGAACGCTAGGCCTGGTCGACTCTACGCTACTGCGCGGTACGGCTCGTGGCCAGCTTTAGTTATCAGTATCAATTTTATATATACTATTTGATGGCAAATACAGCCATTATAACCGTTTTCTGAAATTCGAACAAGTAAACGTAACGTACGTTGTTCCGTCTTTATTGTAACATCCTGTATATATACACCCTTTCCAGCCGAAAGCGATCATTAAATGGTATAAGTCCGCCATTGATACTTTTTTACTATCTATAACCGTTCAAAATTTATTTTGGAAAAACGAAATTTGGGGCGAATTTCAAAGGCAAATTTCACCCCCTAAATATGCAGTTCTGCAGCAACGAAAGGTACCGTTGTGCAAGACTCGTTAGAATTTGCAAACCGACAAAGTTTCATTAAAATCGGCCTTGTAAGTATTTTTAATTGAATTAAACAAGTAATTGTCGTCAAAGGGCAGAATAAAAGAAGCTCCTTTCTGTTCCAAACTTTAATTTAATTTAAATCTTCTCCAGGGATATTTAGTTAAGATACAATTGCTTTCCATAATTCCTTGGCTAGAGATTTAACAAGTATTTTCTATTTTAGAAATATTTTTATAAATTTTATCATTTTTACAATACTTTACGACCATTCTGTATGTAAAAATACTATCTTATATATGGAAAAAAGGTTCTCCCGCCCATTTAATTTAAATTTGACACCTCTAAATAGGCTAGGCTTTTTATCCATTTATCTAAAATAATGTTTTCCTTTTATTTTCTGCAAAATTAAAAACAACAAACCTTTTTTTAATCACCAAAAGAACAACAAAGAGACCTCCGCCCCACTATTACCGCATAAGCTTTCTCACCAAAATGCAAGGCTTTTATATTATATAGTCAAATAGTCTGCGCTGAGCAGTGCGTACAGCTACAAGTACGTATGAGATATAGCGGGCTGATATGAAAATTCAACGAGAACGTGTTTTTTGAAAATACTATTAACTAACAATATATCGTTTAGTCATGAGTGATGAGATTTTTATAAAATACCCCCGGGCCGCGACCATTTTCGCTTCAATTTGTGCTATTGTTTTTTGTATAGTTGGGTTTTTAGGTAAGGAATTTTTAATTCATTTTAAAAGAAATAGCGCGTCTATTCAATGCATACAGCATGAATAGGTCGCTTTGTTAATTTTTTTTTATCAGTACTAAACCAAGATCTATTAAAGACAGTGATTCTTTTATTCATGTAAATAACATCACTTAACAGTGCAGTGAGAAATGTTTGACTTAAAATCATTTGGTATATATGGACCTTTATCGAAACTCTCAATATCTGTATTAGTCACTCGATTTAGTGAATAGGGTCGTTACCAATAGGGAGGAACAACCCTATTCTCTACATAGGTATAATACACATTGAAAAAAATTACTTGTTATACGATTTTTGTTCCAGGTAACTTCGTAACTATAGTGGCCTTAGCACGATGCCCAAAATTGATATCCCAAGCAACAACAGCCTTTGTATTATCCTTATGCATATCCGATCTAATATTTTGCTCTGTTAGCTTACCATTAATTACATCCCGTTATATTTCTGAAAAATGGGTGTTAGGAATGACCTCCTGTAAACTATTTCCAGTATTGCTATACGGAAATGTTGCTTTGTCGTTGTTAAATATGGTGGCAATTACTATTAACAGGTTAGTACGATTAATATTAATAATATTTGTTTCAAAATTAAAAACAGTGCAGTATAATACCTCTAGGCACTGTACTTTATTAATGATTAAAATTCTATGTTCGGAAAACTATTAAACAAGCTGTATGCAGAATAATTTTATTAAATACTTCAAAGGGGTTGCTTATCAGTAAGTAAAAATAAATATAGGGGCATCTTGAAATGGATTACTCCCATAAAGCACCTAAGATAATAATTAGACCTTGGTTTAGTATTATAATTGTAAATATTTTATTTTCCCACTTTTACAGAAAAAATCTTTATTTATAAAAGCGAAATGAAGAAATTATTTATATATAACATAGGATAAGAGTAACAATTGTTCAAATTGTTCAAAGTTGTAAGGGATAACAACCGCTATAGTACATATCAAAAAAAAATTTATATAAAATTATTTGGTGAGAAATTTTCATGCAAGAAAAAATTTTATTTGTCAAATTTAATGCCATGATTAATTTTTTTTTAATAAAATGCTATAGTTTTTTTAACTATACCTATAATAAAGCATTTTTTTCTAATTATAACTATTAAAATAATATGAAAAAACAAAAGAAACCATAAAATATAAAATGTCAAAATATTAATCCATATGTTTTTATTTGCAAAGAAAGCATAAAAAAAATAAAGGGAAAAAACGAAAATAAAATGAATTCGAAACAATACATTGCAAACCATATAACGGAATACCTATCTTTAAAATACCTAGTTTAAACGCGATTGAATTTGTGCATAATAAACTGACAAAGGTACGCTCATTGTAATCGATGGTTTTAAACTTCGAAACAAAAAAGTTGTGCTTGAGAGAAAGAGAGTGAGAGCTTCACTTATGTTGATTCCCAAAATTTAACTGTTGGTGTTTTCTTTCTTTTTGAATTGGATGGAAAAGAATATAATTAGTCTTACTGTGATTCAATTGCAGCTTATTGCCGGAAAACTATTTAGCGATAGATTCAAGTAAGAGATTGGGCATTAGTTTCGGTTTCCCGAATGAAACTTGGAGTTGAGATAAAAGTGGTGTCATCTGCATACGTCAGAATATGTGCTCCGGATTTACGAAGATTCTTTACGTGACCTCTTTCTCTAAAACGCTTGAAAATTTTGCTTACAACAGATTGAATAATTGGTTCCCTATTTAGGTGTTCTTCACTGAAAAGGACATACACCCAGTGCCGTTTCAAACAACTTGGCCGCCTGTGTGCGAATATATTTTACCTCCGTCCCTCCCCTCCTTATTTTTTATACTGGCGGAATAATTATATGCGTAGGAATTGTTATAAAAACCACTAACTGGTGATTCACTTTATAATTTAATTTGAAAAATAAATTTCACTTTATATTACGGGACATACAACAAAAAGATGCTTAAAACAACATTACGGTGATCCTAGAAAATATTTTTAAATATAGAAATATAGAAAATGCGAAAAAATGTAGTCATACATATGTTAAAGATAACTAACTTAGATTTGCTTAAAAACAAAATACTTAATGAATATTTTACAGGCCGTACTTTAATATTGTAATTAATTATCATAAAAGACTTTTTCCAATAAACAAAACTGTTTATAAAAACTGATTTTATCGGTAACAATAGAAAAGTTGATAAGTATAGTTGTCCATTCGTAGACACACTGTATTCACCCTCAATTTAAAAAATAATCTATCGAATCGAATAGGTATTGAACCCATGTTATTGGGATTACTCGAAACTGAAGTTGATCCTGTCCATAAATGTGGTGGTGCTGCATTTTTATCAAAAAGAAAAGGGTCCAATCGTTTTCTTTTTACGTAAATAATATATTTATTGTACATTAATATGTCTCCATTCATTTCAAAAATATCTCCTCCGTATAAAAGAATTTAAAACAGGCTACCATGGCATTAATTGCCTGCTGTCTTTGAACAATATTATCATAGATATAAAACATGTGTTTTCTACTCTCCAAGCACTATGAATGGAGTTCTTTTAATTCGCTGCAGGCCGCAGTCACCACTTCCCTTGCTGCAATTACATTTTAAAAACTTTTAAGTGTTTTGATTTCTTCCTGGGATTATTAGTGGGTAATATGCGTGTATGACATGATGCAACGCTAGAGTCACCAGAGTTAATGAATGGGATTAAAAATAGCCGCGTTAAATCATCAAATTTGCGGTTATTGTTCATGATACCAATTGAAAATGGGTGTAATTTTTATTACGTGTACATCGTTATTTGATAGAACATTCGAACATATCTATAAGTACCTGTAAAATACTGTTTATTTAATATATCTTCTTTGCTTTTCAATGTATTATTTAGATAACTTTTACTTATCTTTATAGATAATTTGAAGAAATTGATCAGTAATAAAAATATATTTTATGTTTCCAGATAGATTTTTTTTTTCTGGCTTTTATACAGTTAGTAAACTTTATACTGCCTACCATGTAAGGCTAATAAGACATCACTGTTAATAACCGATGACATTTGACCTCCCTCACTAAGCGTAATTTATAGAACAATGGATGACTAATGAAAATTAAAAATAATAAAATGCGATACCCTACCATAATTTACAATTGTTTTACTACTTTTTTTGATTTAGATTATCCATATCTATCACAAGCACGCTGTTTATCTTTCTGGATATACAATTTAAAGGTGAAAGAACCAATGTTTACTTTTTGATAATGGAATATTATTACTTTAGATATTTACGACATTCCACACAACACCCATTCTATAGGGATGATTTTTTACAGGTTACAGTATAAACAAAGATGATGAAAATTACGATTTTTAAATAACCTAACAATTATTAACTCGTTTTTGATTGAAAACATAACGACACCTGAGTTATATTTAAATTTTATTCTTATTTTAAAAAAATCCTCCGAATTATTTAATATATGCAAAAAATTACAATCTAATTTCATTCATCCGAATTTCATTCATTTCTTTATACAAAAAATGAACACCTGCGTCTAGCATTTCTTGGAATTCAGTCGCGCGTGTACGTCAAAGTCCTTCGGGCACGTTCGCGCAAGGTCGTTGCTTACTATGGCGCCGATTTACGCAAACTCCATTCATTATCTTCCATTCGTTCGTCTCCGTGAGTTATCGTGTAGAATCGAATGTACAAGGTTGAATCCAGTGCATGGCGTCTTGTATTTCTGAGAATTCCAGCTTGTTTTCGTTGAAATTCGCCAGCTGCACGCTTTCACGTCGTATTTTAAGGGATTAATTTTTTTTTACCATTTCTCTTTATTTCTTTGTTAGTTATTATTAGAGCGGGCCAAGAGCGCCACGCGCCAGGTTCGCAATCAGGCTGCCGGGCGCATATATGTATGTAAACATAGGTAATTTAAATATGTAATTATTAGGACGAGGACCAAAACCACTGTCTATTACGTCGTGAAGACGCGCAAATATACACCTGCAGTTTGGGTGTTCGTTGATAAATAGGGCGTTGTTCACAGTGGGCCACTACAAAAAAAAAGTTCGTTCATGGACGGCTACGAACTAACAGCGCGCTTATTCATTTACGGATGACGCGCTCTATTCATCAACAAATGACGAGTCTGCAGATGTTACGTTTGCACCACTTCGTGGCATACTAGAAACAAGCGTCGGTGTGCTCGCTTTAGTGATTATGTCTAACGTAACTATTAAAATAAACGGCCATTACCTACGAAAGTTAATAAATTTCTTAGTGAATTTGTGGATTTACACTACAATGGGAGTACAATTTTCTGTAAAGTTTGTAAAAAGAAACTACTGTGCTGGAGCAAACGTGATTGTGAAAGACATATAAATAGCGCACACCACAGAAATAAAAGAAATGGTGTGTCACAACAACGTCAATTTCAATTAGAATTGCTTTTAACGTTTATGGTATGTGGTCTACCACTTCGTATACTTGATAAAAAGCATTTCGAAAATTCTGGGGTACATACAATACCGAGTGGATACTACCATCTCGGACAGCGTCACGGAGAGATATTCCACGAATACGTGAGGACATTGGAAATCGAATTAAAGCCGAATTAAAAGATAAACAGCTGTGGCTATGTCTTGATGAGACGACAGATTGCAAAAAAAATTCTATTTTGAATATAATAGTGCGCGTATTAGATCCTATTAAACCAAATTTTGCAATTCTATTAGCCAGCAGAAGATTAAAACAGTGTACTAGTAAAGCAATTACGGCCGTAGTTCTCGAAACGTTACAAAAATTTCAAGTGTCAACCAGTCAACTGTTGTTGTTCATGAGCGATGGTGCAGCAACAATGTGTAGTGTAGACCGTTCCCTTAAAGAAAAGTGTGAAGGACTTTTACATGTTACGTGTAAAGTCCATGTTTTACATCTTGTGGCACAAACTATTCGAGAGTGTTACCCGGAGGTGGATGCATTAATAGCAAACACAAAAAAGTGTTTCTCAAAAGTCCTAAGAGGACTAGGGCATTCCACAGGTTATGCCCTGGTATTCGAGAACCACACAGCCCATTCTTACGCGTTGGGGAACGTGGTTAAAAGCCGCTTTTTATTATAATGAACATTTTCAAGAAGTGAAATCCGTTATTTTGCAATTCGTCCCTGCCGAAGCTAGAGCTATTAGGATGAGCCAGAAGGGATTTCTCGATATTTCTGTTGAAACACATCTAAAGAATATTAGCAACAATTACAAAGGGTTAGTAGACGCGATAGAAAATTTGCAAAATTCTGGGTTGTCGTTGGTAGAATCAGTGCAAGTCGTGGACGAAGTTAGTACATTGTTACACAGTATAAACGATGCAACAAGTGGACGAGTTTTAGCTAAGTTCGATAGTGTTTTAAAAAAGAATCCGGACTACACGAGATTAAGACAAATGTGCGATGGGGCATCTGCAGATTCCTTGACTAAGTCTAAAGATTATTTTAATTACGCCTGTCTTACTTCGGTAGACGTGGAACGGTCGTTTTCAAAATATAAGAACATGTTTTCGTCTCGGCGAACATCCTTCACCGAGGCAAATGTGGAAACTTATCTGATGGTGCAACTTTTTAAACAAGCCTATCCGCATTATTAAGAAGGATAGAATTTATTTATTATATCTTTATTTACAGTTACATTATTAAGTACAACAGAATAAAAAAGCGTTCAGTTTCTCAGTTATTTCCTTATTACATCCCATTTACAACGCATACCGTTTTCAATCAAATAAAAAATCATAATGAAAATAAAAACACCTCAGCGTGTACATATATATATATATATATATATATCCGCTCTAATTACTAAACATTATTAATGCGTCAGCTTTTATTTTTTTACTCTTGTGTATTAATTTCGAAATATCACATATCTGCTGTGACTCACATATACGCTATTTACAATAAGCGGCCGTTGCGCCTGATTCCGATTCTGTTGGATGGCGCAATTTGGCCCGCTGTAGTTATTATTAGAGTTTGTTAAAAAGGTGGTACCGACAATGGCGCACCGCATAAAAGTAGCTACGTAATATACAATATTAGTGAAAAATAATATTGTTACCTTTTCCTGTCGTCTTAATGTCCACTGTTGCAATTGGCAACCGCCCTGGTAAGCTGCGTAGAATTGCTGGTAATTTCGGACACAATTGTTTGAATACACGGATGTGTTTGGGAGATTTGATGAACACTCTTTTGGTAGATGCTATTAACTTATCCACCGTCGGATATTTCTTTCGAATGGTTTCTGCTACGAGGTGACATGCGTGCATGAGGCTTGTTATGTGAAGAAGAGTCGGAAAGCATATTTTCAACATCCTACCAATTCTCAGCATTGTTGCGACTCTGTCAGTAACGAACATTGTGACTTGGGTTCCTGTGATACAAAAGTCTCTCAACGAATCTTTTATTATATTGACAACGGTTTCTGCATTAGTTTTCTGAATCCTTTTACCGGATAACAACAATGAAGCTGGTGGACCATCACGTTTTAAAGGACGCGCTACTGTGTTTCTGAGCATCAGTTGTTCCATCCATACATAGGCAGATTTTCTTATTTCTCAACTCGTCTTTTATACATTCCTTTACTGTACCTTGCACACGTGGCAAATTGTATCGTAAATGCATAGATGTTGGCAGCTTCCATGAGGGAACGTACTTAGCCCAAAAAAGACGAAAGTGTTCATTAGATACTAGATGTTGTGGGATATTGCACACACTTAACATAAAAATAAAATCATATAAAAATTGCCAGTATGGAATACTGTTTTTTAAATTCACTACATGACGTTTACTTTTACAATGTTTCCTACATTCAAACCTATCGCGACTTAGCAAACCGCTATTGCATATTGTGCAATAAATATGCGGACTTCTATATTCTAATCCAGGGAAATGCCTGAGATATTTATTCACATTGGAAGGGATCGTTATACCTTTTGGGCGTCCCATCTCCGCGTATTTATTTGGCGTGCAGCGTACTGTCGCTTTGAACTCTCTCGCGGTATTGTCGAGATCGTCTATGAGTTGTAGAATACCCCTACCCACTCCGCTACCGCTACGCCACTGCCATCCGGTACCACCTTTTTAACAAACTCTAATTATTACTTTAGATATTTACGCCATTCCACACCACACCCATTCTATAGGGGTGATTTTTAACCTAGTATACAATTAATCAAAATTAAATCATTTTTTTAACACGATCGTATTAACAAAAAAGGTTATGAAAATTACGATTTTTAAATGACCTAACAATTATTAAGTCGTTTTTGATTGAAAACATAAGGAATCCTCAGATATATTTAAATTTCATTCTTATTTTTAAAAAATCCTTGAAATTATTTTATTTTTAATAATGTTGTAAATAAAAACTATAAATCTAATAAATATATGCAAAAAATTACAATCTAATTTCATTCATGCGAGTTTCATTCATTTCTTTATACAAAAAATGAACTCCTGCGTCTAGCATTTCTTGGAATTCAGTCGCGCGTGTACGTCAAAGTCCTTCGGGCACGTTCGCGCAAGGTCGTTGCTTACTATGGCGCCGATTTACGCAAACTCCATTCATTATCTTCTATTCGTTCGTCTCCGTGAGTTATCGTGTAGAATCGAATGTACAAGGTTGAATCCAGTGCATGGCGTCTTGTATTTCCGAGAATTCTAGCTTGTTTTCGTTGAAATTCGCCAGCTGCACGCTTTCACGTCGTATTTTAAGGGATTAAAATGTTTTTTTACGACTTTTCTTTGTTTCTTTGTTAGTTATTTTATTATTGCATTTCGTTCTGGTTCGTAGTATATTATGGCTATATTTTGCAACGCATTATTCGGAATCTTGCACAAAATGTTGATGAAATAGTATGGTTTCATTTCCCTTAAGTAGACTTCAAACCACAGAATTTAAATCCTATTCGTTTGTAATATAATACGTCTTAATCTGTTTATATTTAGTTGTAATCGTGGTAAAACCAAAAAATTCGTAGATTCGTTAGTTGGTTTTTACCTGCTTTCATACGCAAATCATTTATAATCCTAATTGCCCTTGTTTGATGATAAAGTGGAAATACCAATTAAAATAAATAAATCGTTATTGATAACAAATTTAATTGCCTTAGTCACACTGACTGTTTATTTTTGGGTTGTGAATACAAATAATAATCTCAAAATGGTAATTCATTGGATATTGCTACTAATTTTCAAAATAATTTGAACTTCGTCTTGACTTTTTATCAATATATTTCAATAATACACTTGTTCATTTCTGCAACAACTGATTTCATATATTTGGATTTTTGTTAATACTGATTACTAAGAATATGATGTCTAATGCTCGAACTATCAGCTCGTGCTATTTTATCATTGTTTAATAGCGGTGAAATAAAGAATAGAATGCAGAATTGTTTAGGTAAATAACACATATCTTGGAATTTATCATCACCATTTTTCTTAAAACAGCTAGAGAAGGTTTTATAGTGTATGGGAATTGAAATTCAAGTGGCTTCCCTTGATAAATAAAACAAAATAATAACAATAAAGTACAGAAGCATTTTCTTTAATGAAAATAAAACGTTAAATGCATTATCTTAAAATACGAGTTAGTTGAATCAAAAAAATTGGGATTGTGTGTTTTCTTATGTTAATTTCTTGAATTGAGAATATGTAAAATGCATTTATACAGAGTACTATCAAAATAATTATTTACTTTTTTGCTTTAATACTTCTAATTTCGATAGCGTTAAAACATTGGCTTCCTTTTATAATCTTAATCAACATGAATCCGTCTACGTTTGATAGATCGTCGTTTTGGGCTACAATAAATTCTTTCTCGTACATTTTATAACTGGAGCCCGGTAACTGGAGAGCAATCGCAGCGGCGGTGTGACTGTCTTTAGGTGGGCGGGGAGGGCTGGTCGATTATGATACGACACGACAAATCATCATCACTCAGTTCAGTTTAGCATTGGATAGCGGATAGGGCGTGTTGATTTTATTGATATATTTTAGTGAACATATCGTAGGCTAAAAAACGACCATTTCAAGACATAGTAAATAAATTTATTTCTGACTTTCCCGATTTGTTTT
The DNA here is from genome assembly GCA_029619315.2 of Dynastes maya. NCBI lineage: Eukaryota > Metazoa > Arthropoda > Insecta > Coleoptera > Scarabaeidae > Dynastes > Dynastes maya. Next base: position 5,523,325 of record JAROYE020000012.1, read on the forward strand.
ACAACGAGAGTAAGATAGTTTGTAAAGTGTGCAAAATACATTTGATGTCAAATAAGATGTGGAACTGTACAAGACACGTAAATTCCGCACAGCATAGAAAACGAAAATTAGGCGTGCCACCGAGAAGTGCATTTTTTTTTATGTAATTCTTATATTGATAAACTGTAATTTGCCACTAGGCTTACTCGATAAACAACCATTTAAGGACTTTTGGTACAAATACAATCCCGAGTTGCGGTTGCCAACGGAGAAAACGGCACGTAAGCATCTTGCATTTGTACGCGATGACGTGGAAAAGAAAATGAAACGCATATTGAAAAAACAGTTTCTTTGGTTGTGTTGACGAGACAATAGACTGTAAAAAAAAATAAATTGTAAATATTATGGTACGCATACTAGACCCTAGTAAACCTACATTATCACTGTTACTAGCTAGCCGAAGACTACAAGAGTGTACTGCTGCAGCAATTACGAAGGTTGTACTTAGTACATTGGAAAAATTTCAAATTTCAAAAGGCCGTTCTCTTCTTGAACATGGTTGTTTACATGTTACGTGTAAAGTGCATGCTTTACATCTTGTGGCAGAAACCATTCAACAATGCTCTCCCGAGGTAGATGCATTAATAACAAGCACAAAAAAAGTATTTTTGAAATCTCTCAAACGCCTACGATCATTTCACACACGTCAACCACCGGAACCAATTCTTACAGGTTGGGGAACATGATTGCAGGCAGCTTTTTATTATGCTGAACATTTCAGAATAGTAAAAGCTGTTGTTGCACAATTCAATCCTGCCGAAGGTGCAGCTATTAAGGAGAGCCAGACGAAATTTCAAGATATTTCCGTTGAAACAGATTTAAAAAATATTCGCAGCTACTATAAAGGATTAGCTGACGCAATAGACCACTTACAAAATAGATCGTTATCATTATTGGAGTCTCTGCAAATTATGGACGGAGTGCATACACAGCTACTGACTATACATGGCGCAAAATATAATCGCATTTTAGAAAAGTTCGAGAGTGTGCTACAGAAAGATCCCGATTTTAGACTGACTAAGTACAAAGAGTATTTTAATCATACATGTATAACATCGGCTCTTTTTCAAAATATAAACTCATTTTCTCACCACGGCGAACATCGCTCACCGAGACAACTGTAAAAACATCTAATGGTGTTTACTTTTTCCCACTCTTATCCATATGATGTTAATACTGATAATTAGAGCGGGCCAAGAGCGCCACGCGCCAGGTTCGCAATCAGGCTGCCGGGCGCATATATGTATGTAAACATAGGTAATTTAAATATGTAATTATTAGGACGAGGACCAAAACCACTGTCTATTACGTCGTGAAGACGCGCAAATATACACCTGCAGTTTGGGTGTTCGTTGATAAATAGGGCGTTGTTCACAGTGGGCCACTACAAAAAAAAAGTTCATTCATCGACGGCTACGAACTAACAGCGCGCTTATTCATTTACGGATGACGCGCTCTATTCATCAACAAATGACGAGTCTGCAGATGTTACGTTTGCACCACTTCGTGGCATACTAGAAACAAGCGTCGGTGTGCTCGCTTTAGTGATTATGTCTAACGTAACTATTAAAAATAAACGGCCATTACCTACGAAAGTTAATAAATTTCTTAGTGAATTTGTGGATTTACACTACAATGGGAGTACAATTTTCTGTAAAGTTTGTAAAAAGAAACTACTGTGCTGGAGCAAACGTGATTGTGAAAGACATATAAATAGCGCACACCACAGAAATAAAAGAAATGGTGTGTCACAACAACGTCAATTTCAATTAGAATTGCTTTTAACGTTTATGGTATGTGGTCTACCACTTCGTATACTTGATAAAAAAGCATTTCGAAAATTCTGGGGTACATACAATACCGAGTGGATACTACCATCTCGGACAGCGTTACGGAGAGATATTCCACGAATACGTGAGGACATTGAAAATCGAATTAAAGCCGAATTAAAAGATAAACAGCTGTGGCTATGTCTTGATGAGACGACAGATTGCAAAAAAAATTCTATTTTGAATATAATAGTGCGCGTATTAGATCCTATTAAACCAAATTTTGCAATTCTATTAGCCAGCAGAAGATTAAAACAGTGTACTAGTAAAGCAATTACGGCCGTAGTTCTCGAAACGTTACAAAAATTTCAAGTGTCAACCAGTCAACTGTTGTTGTTCATGAGCGATGGTGCAGCAACAATGTGTAGTGTAGGCCGTTCCCTTAAAGAAAAGTGTGAAGGATTTTTACATGTTACGTGTAAAGTCCATGCTTTACATCTTGTGGCACAAACTATTCGAGAGTGTTACCCGGAGGTGGATGCATTAATAGCAAACACAAAAAAGTGTTTCTCAAAAGTCCTAAGAGGACTAGGGCATTCCACAGGTTATGCCCTGGTATTCGAGAACCACCACAGCCCATTCTTACGCGTTGGGGAACGTGGTTAAAAGCCGCTTTTTATTATAATGAACATTTTCAAGAAGTCAAATCCGTTATTTTGCAATTCGTCCCTGCCGAAGCTAGAACTATTAGGATGAGCCAGAAGGGATTTCTCGATATTTCTGTTGAAACACATCTAAAGAATATTAGCAACAATTACAAAGGGTTAGTAGACGCGATAGAAAATTTGCAAAATTCTGGATTGTCGTTGGTAGAATCAGTGCAAGTCGTGGACGAAGTTAGTACATTGTTACACAGTATAAACGATGCAACAAGTGGACGAGTTTTAGCTAAGTTCGATAGTGTTTTAAAAAAGAATCCGGACTACACGAGATTAAGACAAATGTGCGATGGGGCATCTGCAGATTCCTTGACTAAGTCTAAAGATTATTTTAATTACGCCTGTCTTACTTCGGTAGACGTGGAACGGTCGTTTTCGAAATATAAGAACATTTTTTCGTCTCGGCGAACATCCTTCACCGAGGCAAATGTGGAAACTTATCTGATGGTGCAACTTTTTAAACAAGCCTATCCGCATTATTAAGAAGGAAAGAATTTATTTATTATATCTTTATTTACAGTTACATTATTAAGTACAACAGAATAAAAAAAGCGTTCAGTTTCTCAGTTATTTCCTTATTACATCCCATTTACAACGCATACCGTTTTCAATCAAATAAAAAATCATAATGAAAATAAAAACACCTCAGCGTGTACATATATATATATATATATATATATACTCTACAAATACTCTTGTGTATTAATTTCGAAATATCACATATCTGCTGTGACTCACATATACGCTATTTACAATAAGCGGCCGTTGCGCCTGATTCCGATTCTGTTGGATGGCGCAATTTGGCCCGCTCTACTGATAATGGTGGTTCTAGTTTTACTGTTCCGTAGCCAAGGTTGCTTAAAAGGGTGTATTAGTTCTGTTATTTTTTTTCTATTTTCTTACTATTGTTTTTGTATACTAGGCAGGTACGGCTATAGCACGGCTCCCTGTTACCGGGCTCTATTTATAACACAACATTCTCCGCAAATGTTTATTTTGTACCACTTTTTTACAAAACAATAAAATCGAGATGGAATTACGTTTTTTAAACAGATACAAATGATGAAATAAATATCATGACGTCATGATGGCATATCCGAATCTGGTCGTTTTACTAAGATAATTTTTGAATTTAAATCTTTTTTTACGCATTAAACGAAGTTTGTATTGTATGAACATGACATACATATATTGCTGTATTCGCACTATATCTTTCATACGCGTGTGAGTATTCAATTACAAGGACCAAAATAAGTTTAATTCGAATTCACACTTACATGTCCAGAAATATACCATTTACCAAAATAATACACAAAAGTATTGGTTTTCATAAAATTCTTTACAGTCCTAAAAATACTGCGGAGTTTATCAATATTTTTATTCTTTTTTAGATACACCATTATTTCCTATTACCCATACTACAGTAAATTGTACTGTAAACTATCGATATGTCTGCAACTTCTGTTTATTTGGGCTGTTTCGTTTCTGATAATGGTAAGTAAGTGTTTTTACCGGTTTTCTTGCTTACTTGTAGTCTGCTTATTGTGTTTAAACAGTGATAACTTCGTCCATCCCATTTCGTTATTATCTGAAGTGTTAAAGAAGATTACATTTTACATCTTGACTTATTATTTACTCATGTAATGTATTTTATTTAGTTACCACCGCTTCTGGGAATCTGGGGGCAACTAGGTTTACACAGACCTACATTCTCCTGCACAATTTTAGAAAACAATGGAAAATCGCCGAAAAAATTCATCTTCCTAGTTGGATTTGCGTTACCTTGCTTGGTCATCATAATATCTTACATTTGTATCTACTTAAAAGTTAGGAGTTCCACCAGAAAGATACGGAAACATCAGTAAGTACTTAGTAAGACCATCAATTCAATGAATCCAAAATACAAGGGTAGATTAAAAAGTTTCCGGAATGACAATGAAAACAAAATAAATCGGATTCAAATTATATTTTATTATTCAATATAATCCTCTCGAAGCTCAACACACTTGGTCCAACGTTTCTCTAGCTTCTCGATTCCCTCCCAGAAGTGACTTTCTTCGAGATTCCCAAAATAATCTTTTTTCAGCCAAAAATGTTTTGAGTTTCGGGAGCCAAATCAGGCGAATGCGAATGCGGATGCGGAAAGATTTCGAACTTCAATTCTATCAATTTTTGCTAAGCGAGCGCATTTTCGTGGTGAAACAACACCGGCGATTTTCCTGAATCGCTGCTTTCAGTTTGTCCAAAAGTAGCCAGTAACAATTTTTCCTTTTTCAAGATAATCAATTGGCACAATTCCTTTTGCGTCCCAAGAAATCGATGCCATCGCCTTTCCAGCGGAGTGAATGGCCTTGCCTACTTCGGAACCGATTCACCGCGTTCAATCCACCGTTTTGATTGCATTTTTGTTTCTGGTGTTTAGTGATGAATCCAGGTCTCGTCCGTGGAACGAATCGTCTCTTGAAATCCGTTGGATACCTCGTAAACACTTCCAAACAATCGGCTGAGGTTCGAGCTCGAATGCGTTTTTGCTCCGAATTTAGCAAATGCGGCACCCATCTTGCAGAAAGCTTTTTTAATTCAATGCATTATATAAAATATGAACGACTCGTTCATAAGAGATGCCCATGACTTCCTCAATTTCAAGCACTTTTATTCAGCGATGCCAAAACCATGTCATGGATTTTATCCACAATTTCTGGCGTGATAGCCGTCTTCGGTCGTCCTGAATATGATTCATCACTTGAATGCGTGCGGCCACGCTTGAATTCCGAAACCCAAAAACTCACAATGGAAAATTGAGGCGGTGAATCCCCAAGATCGGCATCTAACCTTGATTTGATTTCCGTTGCGGTTTTCCCTTCCAAATAGAAACATTTGATGACCTTTCGAACTTCGTTTTTATCCATAATTGAAAACACAAAAAGGTACTTAACTTCAATGCTTGCCAAAACCAGACTATTTGCAATCAATTGATATGAAAGAGTTGCAACACAACGACATAAAGTATTTGGAAAAAACAACCCCCTAGCAGCGATTCCGGAAACTTATCAATCTACTCTCGCATACACAAATAGCTTGCTCAAATCAAGGAATTAATTAATTAATTTTTTACAGAGTAAACGATACAGCGAGAAACAAAAATAGTAGACGTCAAAGAGAAGATGGACGACTTACGAAACTGATGTTATTAATTTTTATCTGCTTCGTTCTTTGTTTCTTGCCACTAATGTGTGTTAATGTATTCGACGATGACGTCAGATTTCCAACACTTCACGTCTTTGCTTCAATACTAGCATGGGCTTCTAGTGTTATAAATCCATTCATATACGCAGCTAGTAATAGGCAATATAGGACAGCCTATAGTAAATTATTTCACGTGTTTAGAAGCAGTGTCACGCCTTCCGACTCCAGACAATTGTCTAATTCTCAAAAATCACGTGGAACTGACAATAAAAACACTCACCAGTTAGTTAAAGTAACACCCAATGAATAATTTCCATTTTCTCGAAGAAATTTAAGTTATTTTTTATTAATATTTACTATATCATAGCTTTTATTGTGACAAAAATACTTATATACATGTATCCATGTCTCAAGACTGATCCACAGTTACCTTACTCATAATTAGTGTAAGTGGTGTACAATTAAATTTATAGGTTTAATTGAGAAAAAGAAGCGAAATATTTAGAGATAAGTAAGTTTAAAATTTTTGAATACTTTACGATTTCAGTATTCCAAAAATAATCTGAAGACTTAATTTATATATTGTAGTTATTAATTAGCAAGCAGGTCTTTTAAAGCAAGCACTAAGTGAATCTATTTTTTTACGTTTTCTTTTTAAATCCTTTGCACTTTCGTATAAGTATGCCAAAATATGTAATGCCATAGTCGCGATGTGATATGAAAAATATTTATTTATGAATAGTGTTAGTATATATATATATATATATGTAGAAGAAAAAAAATTAAGTTTATATTTTTTGTAGCCATCTTTAGATAGTAAGTTTGAATAAAACGTGTTTGATACTCATTTGTGTTTAAATGCATGGTTTTTGCTATCAAAACCAAGAATTTGTCTTTTCGATATTCAACCCATTACATATAAATTTCACGGATGATTTAAGTTAATACTTCCAACAATAAAAAACGTTCGTTAATTTCTTGGTGTAATTTATGGGAATATGCTTTTTATTATCGGAACTACTGACTTAAATGGTCCGGGAAATTTATACAATTTTTAGTGGAGATTACTTTAACTGCACTGTTATTGAAGTAGTTAGACGAGTACATATTACAAAACTTTTAGAAAGTGTTGTATGCGTATAAATTCCTTGTAAATATTTTGTCTACAACAAACAAGCGAACATATTACTGTTCAATTTTGTTGATCAAAGACTTTGAATGGGAATTTTGTAAAATTCCAGTAATTTACGGCTTGGTACATTTTTTTTTAACATAAAAAGCGTTTTTCAAATTTCGTGAAAGTAACTGAAATTCCTTTTCAAACAGAAGTATGGTATTTAACTTTTACAAAAAAAAACAACTTTCAACGACATATTTTTGTTTGTTTAATGAAAATTAAGTTTTATCCTATAAAAATATCCTTTTAAAACTTCAAAATGATTGTTTTTAAATGGGGGGCTTCTTCATATTTTCGACTAAACTAAAAATTAGATTGAGAATATACAGAATACTCTATTCCGGTTAAGCAAATGTTGTAGAAGACTCCGGTGTGGTATTCTGCAACCCGGAATATAGCTATTCATTCGCAGATGGCGTCAGAACCATGCAATAATTTTTATTTTCAACGCGGAAACCGACATATTAGATATCGTCCTTTATTGTGATTCATTACTGTGTTATAAATTTTAATTAATTGTGAATTTAATTTATCAATTTTCATCGCCTACATGTTGTTATTAATTGAATCATAATTTCTGGTAAATGGTATAGTCTGGGTTTATCGTGTATGGAACGATTTTCAAAGCGAATTTGTGATATAATTTTACGGCCAGCCATATTCAGATGAAGACAATTTGTATTTATATTAGAGCGATTACAAACATTTAAGAATTCCGAAAACAACTTATTAATTACGATTGATATTTCAATTAAAAATTCGTCCATGGATCCGAGGGGAGATTACAGGGATAGGAGCAGCAGATCACGGTCTCGCCATCGAACTCGTTCGAGTTCCAATTCGCCACATTATCGAAGGCACAATGGACGGAGGTCCCCTCACAAATCACACAAATGTGAGTCATTTAAAAATCAAAATATAATAAATTCAAATTTAGCGCCGTTTCTGTTTGGAGTTCGTATATTCCATTGTTTTGTGGCATTTCTCTATTGCACATGATTTGTTTTTTGTACGAAAATGTTCTAAAACAAAAGCAAAACAAGTGAACAAATCCAAACAAATGAATATCCAAAAGATGCCCAGTGTCTTGTATTAAAATTAAAATGAAAAACCTATATCTAATGGCGTGTTTGTACTTTACTTTAACCCTTCTAGATCAAAGATACAATGAGTACCAGGATTCACCTCTTGGCAGTGATTATGATAGTGATTATGGAAGAAGTGACTCTAGAAGTAGATCGAGAAGTAGGGAACATAGAAATCGAGACAGATACAGAGACTACGAATCACACAGATCGGATTATAGACGAAGTAGAGACAGACGATCAAGTAGTGGTTCGAGATGGGAGAGGAAATCGGAAGAGAGAAAATTGCATGAAAGAGACAGGTCATATCGTGAGAATGATAGGGACAGTGTCGATAGGTATGAAGTTTTAATGAACGGATTTGCAAAATGCAATTTTACTTTTCTTTAACTTATCATGGTAGATTCCCAGAAAACGGAAACTCTTGCATAACACTAATAATTACATATATATTTCTCGTAATGTTAACAGTGAACGTAGCTCAACTGGAGGTGTTCTTGGAGCTAGTGGATCTGAAATTATTGGCTATAAGAGCCAACCACCCAATAACACTATCATGATTAGAGGCCTTGCCCAGCATATTACTGAAAATGATGTAAGATTATTCTGTGTTATATGCATTTTTCTTTCAAATAGTTAGGAAAGTCTTATCAAAGCTAAAAATTTTTTTCGACAAAAACTACAAAGACTTTTCTATCTATATTCTTCTATTTTACAGTTTAATTCATTGTATTGTTGGTAAATATGGAGAATCAGCACCTGAGAAATGCAGAGTTGGACCGAGTCAGGTTCATTTCAAATCAAATTGGACTCGCGACTTGTGGCGAGCCTTCTTTTTTCAGTAGGCGAATATTCTCTCCTTCTCGTCCATACATTTGATCACTAAATAATATCAAAAATTACTTCACACACATTTAGATAAAATAATTTTGTATTATATATAAGTAGTGCAAGGAAACTCCCATATTAATTTTTATACTTATGCTAATATACTAGAATTCACTAAGGCATTATGGTAAATCCTAGCACTATCTTCTGTTTGATTGTACGGTTGCCCGTCAAATTGAATTTGAAATGAAACACATACCGTCGTTCACAGCGAAAATTGTCCGTCCACTTTGTTTCGAAAAAGTGTTTTTAAGGAAAAATGAAAATACAGTAATAATATTAACTCTCTACGATGATATAAACAAAGCTTAGACAATACTTCATGATACAGAAATATATCAAATTAATAAAATTATAAAGGAATTTAAAAATAAACAGTACTCTTCATTCTTCATTGTTTCATTTTGCATGTACCACCGCAATGACATGAAGAATTAACCTTTAATACTTCGTGGGCCATCCTTTACTGATTTCGATCTTTTTTAATCGCTTATTCATAGACTATACCAGATGTTTGGTATAATCCAATGAAATTCTTGCCCATTCTTTAAGCACTGCTGTTTTGAATTCGGATTTATTTCTATTCTGGCGTTTTTTGACGTTGCTCTTTAGTTCATTTCAAACATTTTCAATTACATTAATATCAGTTAACTGTGGTTGTGTGTCTAAAACTTTAGGGCTGTTATGGAGGAGCCATTCCTTTACTACAGCTGCCCCTTATGTTTCGGATCGTTGTCTTGATAGAAAATGAATGTATCAGAAAGATGTGTCTAGTTTTCTGGCGCTTTCTTTCACATTTTGTTTTAAAATGTTCAGATACTTCCATTTGTCCGTAATACCCTCGATAAAATGAATATTACTAACACCCACCGCCGACATGCGTGCCCATACCATTACCGAATCTGTATATTTTACAGTTGGAGTTAAGTTTGAATATTTATTTTTGTTTCATCAACAAAAATTAATATTTATGGCTCTGATGATAAAGAATATGTATGGAGACAACCAAATACACATTTACAGGCTAAAAACTTAACTCCAACTGTAAAACATGCAGATTCGGTAATGGTTTGGGGATGCATGTCGGCGGTGGGTGTTGGTAATATTAATTTTATTAATGGGTATTATGGACAAATGAACATTTTAAAACAAAATGTGAAAGAAAGCTAGGCATGTCCGATGCATTCATTGTCAATCAAGACAACGATCCGAAACATAAGACAGCTGTAGTAAAGGAATGGCTCCTCTATAACTGCCCTAAAGTTTTAAACACCGCCACAGTCACCTGATATTAATGTAATTGAAAATGTTTGGAATAAACTAAAGCGCAACGTCAAAAAACGCCAGAATAGAAATAAGTCCGAACTCAAAACAGCAGTGCTTAAAGAATGGGTAAGAATTTCATCGGATTATACCAAAAATCTGGTACAGTTTATCAATAAGCGATTAAAAAGATATCGAAATCAGTAAAGGATGGCCCACGAAGTATTAAAGGTTAATTCTTCTTCATGTCATTGCGATGGTACATGCAAAATGAAGCAATGTTGATAAGTGGACGATTTTGATTGCGACCTTATTCCTTGTTAGAATATTGTTTATTTTTAAATTCCTTTATGTTTTATAATTTTATTAATTTGATATATTTCTGTATTATGAAGTATTATTATAATATTATGACTGTGTTTTCATTTTTCCTTAAAAAAACTTTTTCGAAATAAAGTGGATGATTTTCACTGTGAACGACTGTGTATAAATATTAAATTCAATGAAATGGAGCTCTGGCAATAGTGTTGTGTCTAGCAAATGCATTTTCTATTTTGTCGTTTCTACACAGAATATGGTTCTATTATGTCTTCAAGTACTGATTCTGCAAGTTAAAATTATTGATATACATATATATAAAATTCAAAATATTGTTTTGATATTGTATTTCTAGCGTAAAACCCTGTATATGTACTTTTTCACAATCAAATTTCATTGTGAATTACATTTATTTTAATTTAATTGAAAATCATGTATTTTTTTACACTTTTTTTTTCTATTTTCCTATTTTTCTTGTAGATAAGGCAAGATATTATACAATGTGGACTGATGCCAAAAGACATTCGCCTGATTAGAAAAAAAGATACAGGTAAACTACACATGTAGCATAGCGTTTTTGTACCTATTTTTGAATTAAATATTGAGCGGTGATGATTTTTGTAAATATCTGGCTCGGGTAATGCCATTGGTATCTATTGTGCTGTTTAGGTGCTTCACGTGGTTTTGCCTTTGTCGAGTTTACAACACTAGCTGAAGCCACGCGCTGGATGGAAATGAAACAGGTATCTTAGCTTACAGAGGGATCAATACCACCATGAGTAATCCACTCTTTTATAACAAGTAACGATTTTTATTTATAATTAAAAAGAACAAAGCAAAAAAAAAAAATTAAAAATTGTGTGCACGATTGATCAGTACTTTTTCATTTAATTTAGAACTTAAAACAAAAAAAAATAATAAATAGAGCTGAGTAATCTAATTAAAGATAGTTTTCAAAGAAATCATCATAGAAGTACAAACAAATTTGCTGCCTGGACAGCAGGTCTCTTTAGTAAGAGGGGTGGGTTTACTAATTCAAGTTCGTTTACTAATTTCATTGATATTTTACAGGGTATATTAATGTTGCAAGATCAATATCGGGCTATCATGCAATATAGTATACCTAAAGAGTTGTGCCCTAGTTCCGAAAAAGCACCATCACATAAAGCATCAGCGGATTGGTTCTGCATAAAGGTATTTTATTAATAAAAAAGAAATCATACCATTTAATTTCCTAATTGGATCATAATTACAGTGTGGTGCCCAGAATTTTAAGAGAAGAGATAACTGCTTCAAATGCCACGCATCTCGAATGGAAAGCGAAGAAGGTGGAAGTGGGAGCGATGAGATTTGCAATTACGCCACTAAAAGTAATTTGAATACTAATCCCCAAGCAACATTAAAATATCTCTTTCCATTTGCCAGCTATTATGCTTAGGAATCTAGATGCATTGACCACTGAAGATACTGTGATGTCCGTTCTAAATACAGCAATACCAGATTTAGTAAAGAAAATTTCTGCAGTTTCTATAGGAAGAGATCCATTGACATCGACTTCCAGGGGAATCTGTTACTTAGGGACCGAAAGTACCTTAGACGCTCTTTCAATACACGGAGCACTTTCCAATTTACTCACGCCTTTAAGTATTGACGGAAAAACAGGTAGTTAAGTATATAATCTTTCGAAAAATCGTTTTGAAAGTAAAATATTTCAGTTATTTTATCATACTGTAAATATAACATGGGAGACACCAAAAATGTTTACTCGCAACCTGATAGTACAATACCAACAGCAGCTATTGCTACTAATTACACTCTAAACGATGTAGATAGGTTAGCTGAATACTCAGCAAGACGATATGCTCGGAGCGCCATGGAATATCAGCAATATTTAGATTACTATAAAAGTTACTTCGCGCAACAAATAAATGCTGGAAACTCGATAACTTTGCACCAGGAGAATCAAATGGATGCAGCCAATGCTGCGGCCGCTGTAGCTCAATCGGCAATTCAACAGATGCAAGCAAATAAGACATTCTTTGATTCCACTCATATGTCCATACCAAATGGAACTGATGGTAAAAGATATCGTAAGTTTTCTCTGTCAATGATCTTCTATCTTTTCTTATTAATTTGAAATATTTTCCAGCTATTCCTGATATAACAAAGTACACTTATGATAAAAGTAGCGGGTATTACTATGACCAATCTACGGGATTATATTACGATGCAAATTCAACGTATTACTGGAATAGCGTAATACAAAAATACTTATATTGGGATAGGGAAAAACTGACATACGTCCTAGCACCAACAGCCTACGAAAACTATTCAGGAAACCAAAGTCAATCATCAGATACACCACCGACTGAAACCGAGAACAAGAAACCAAAGTCTGAAAAGCAGGACAAGTTCAAGACGGCTAAAAAGATCGCAAAAGACATGGAACGTTGGGCGAAAACCTTAAACCAAAAGAAGGACATTCAATCCATTAAGACCAATCAAGAAATTACCACCAATAACGTAAATCTATTCCTAGGTTCGGCAGACATAGGATTCTCCGTACTGGAAAAGAAGAACATCCAAATGAACGGTTATAAACCCGAGATAGCGGAAGTAGTGGAACCTCAGCCACCTCCATTGGTAGCAGCTTATGGTGGTGAAAGCGATTCTTCAGAAGACGAAGATCCTCCAATGAACGACTTGGAATTCTTGGATTACTCAAAACTCATCTGCAATCTCTGCAAGCGCCAATTAAATTCAGCGGATGCCTTAACGAAACACGCTCAGTTATCAGCGCTACATAAGCAGAATTTGGAAGCTAGAATAAGGAAAAATAAGATGGAAACAGCTGAGAAAACTGTGTATAGAGACCGCGCTAAGGAACGGAGGATGAAATACGGAGATCCAGATGAACCCCAACCTAGCAAATTGAAGGAAAAGTATTTGAAATCGAGGGAATTGGTTGATTTACCTGTATCAGCATCGGTTTCAGAACCGATAGGTGCTGAAAACGTTGGAAATCGATTGTTACAAAAAATGGGATGGACTGAAGGTCAAGGTTTGGGGAAATCGAACCAAGGAAGAACAACAATCATTCAAGTAATTTTATTTATTTATTGTAATATCGTATTTAAAGCTTATTCTATTGCATTTTTAGGCTGAACTTCATAATAGCACCGTTGGTTTAGGCAATAAGACTTCAACTTACAGCGCGATGGCTGGAGAGTCCTACAAAGATTGCGTCAAGAAAATGATGTACGCAAGATATCAAGAACTGACTGAAAAAGAATAATTAATCCAATCATTTTTTGTTATATTTATTTTTCTTACTTTTTCTATGTATAAAATAAGAGAAAATCAAGTGAATTCCTTTTAATTAATTTTAGACAAAGAGGCACCGCAAATTTACTCCACAGTGCCAAAACAATGTAATTTCTCTCCTTTTTCTTTTGATTACGTCGTTGTTTGATGTAAAGCTAAATAACTTTATATGTATAAATGATTGACACTTTTTCTATCTTTTTAGTATTATAAAAACGTTGTAAGATTTATTAAAATTAAGTAGTTACAAAAAAAAAAAAATTAATTAAACGATATGCTTGTTTTTTTTGCAAGCTTCCTCAAGGTCATGCCTGGTGATTATGTTAAAATCAATGATTGACAAACTGGGTTCCGGCATCACAATATAAGTCGTTGGAGGGGGAGATCCCATAGCACTACCTTTTGCCACAACACCACCTCCACCAATTTTCTTGACATATCTTTCTTGTATAGTGATCTTTTCCGAAGTCCTTGTTGGACTTCTATAGTATCTTGAAGAATATGGTAGTTCATCTGCCGAAAATTCGCTGTCATAATTGACATTCAAGTCTGTAAAATGGACACATGCTGGTGTTTTGGTTGTATTAGGTCTTCTAAACGAATTCCTTGTAGTTGAACGAGATGTATGCCTTCTTGACCTCCTTTTCTTCTTTGAAATTAAAGCTGGCAGTTCTTCTGGGATGATCCCAATCGCTTTGTAATACTCCAAAAATGCTCTTAATAAATTTCTACCACACCTCATATCTATAATGACCAATTAAGGAGAATACATAAAGAGATTTTTATATGCAGAAATAACTCCGTCATTAAATTAAAGAATACAACTATCTTCAGTGTACGGAATAATAACTTCACTACCATTTAACTGATATCCAAACAGAGACACCTCAAACGTGTAACAATTCACTTGACTACTTAATATTGTACACAAATATCTTCTTGCTGTTCCAATTTTTGTTACATCTGCATTGAACATTGTATTACTTGCAATGTAATCGTCACAGACAGTTGCCAAAATTTTTGGGAACACTGTATGTCTTTCATACCTAAAATTAACTTTTAACTATGGGTCAAAAAGGAAAAAATCGTTTTAATAACCTGTAGACGTCTTCATATGTGTTTCCATAGATAAAACACCCTGTTAAACTCGAGTGACTATGTATATCAACAACGTAGTCGAGTTGGAAATCCTAAAAAAGGTAAGGGAAATTAAAAACTAAAATAAACAAAGATAAAATTAACTTATCAACTTTATTTTTAAATATTTAAAATTACGCGGTTAATATTGCGTCAGGTGTGAAGTTCCCCGCATGTTTAAAAACTTACTTCGCTTACTATTGTTGCTATACTCACATCAATCAAATTTAATTTGACTGCTAAGCGTCTGTTTGTGCAAAATTTCTAGTTTTTCCACGAAGAAATTGAAGTAAGTTATTATTTTTAGATTTTCATTATTAAATGTTTTAGAAAAAGTATTTTTTTGCACGTTAAAATTAATTAACGATAAAAAATTTGTATCTAAACATACTAACTTGGTACGGCGTTATAGGTTTAGTAAATCATTTACATTTTAGAATTGTTGCGCTAAAGTGTTAACATTTTGCGGGAATTAAGTATGACAATAGTCGAAAAATATTTAAAACGAAAGTCGAATCGCAGAACTTTACTTTTACAAATGTTAGGAAATACCAAAAAATATGCAGTACCTTACTTTTATCGATAGCAATAATAATATCAAGAACCGCCCTTAACGTTGGATGCGCCCATTGCGAAGCAATATGCCAAATTCTATTCAAATCGAAACCCATTCCAGAACTTCGGTAATTACCCATAAATACGCCATCAGGGTTTAACATAGGGATAACTTTGAAGGTTACTGTCTGCCTAAGTAAACTCGATAAGGAATTTACGCTAATCAAAAATTCTAAAAGACCTATAGGATTCGGTGAAGCTTTTATCCAAGGATCAAAATAAATAAAATATTTTACCTTGACATACAAAACTGGATGGTGATTCTCCTGGATGTACTCTCGCTAATATAATTATCACTCTTTGTTTTTCGTTCATATTTTCCGGTGCCCCTATAGTAATTAAATCCAATTTTCTCTTTTGCTGGAAGAGAATTCATGTAACTATGGGAGATTATCACATTTTTAATGGGAAAAACATACTACGCTATTTCCAATAACTTCTCTTTTCAAGAAGCATTTTGAATGCCTTCCTTTATTATCTAAAGATAGTAGAAACGATTGTAGTCTTGAATAACTGTACGGGGGAGCTAGAGCAAATTGAAAGATGTCATCTTCTCGGTCAAATCCAAACGTGAAACTAAGGACGTAGTTATTTTGATGCACCGGTGAACGACAATAGAAGACATTCCGTTTTGGAATTCGTTGCCTTCAAAAGAAATTATCTTTCAAACAAGTAATGTAATAACTTGGCGGATGTGAATTACCATTTTGGACGTGTAGATGATTTAACTAATGGTGTCATGCTTGAATTAAATAAATTTCTTGACTTGCTTATATTGACTATATTGAAAATAACTCTCTAAAATAGAATAAAATTAATTTGTATAGAAATTAGAATAGGACAGCCTGTATATATTTACTTGTAGCTAAAAAATGTAGGAAACAAAAAAGTTACAAAGAGGGATTTTGCAAAACAGAACGAAAATGATTGCTTTTAAAGAGGTAAGAGAACAATCTGCTATTCATGGGGGATATTTGGTAAAACAAAGTCGTATTTTTTCAGAATAAGTGTCGTTTGTGTAAAAAAGTGTTTTGTTGCATTAAGTGTCGGAAAAAACATGAAAAAACTACGCACAACGTGAATCCTGATTGCGATATTTGTTTTTACGGTGAAATCGTTTTTAAAAATCTAGGAGAAGACCTAATTGAACACATCTTGAGCCAGCATTGGCCTTTACACTGTAGGAAATGTAAAAGAATGTTTGGATCTATCGATGAATTGATTTTACATAACCTGTGTCCAATGAGTAAAAAATTGCTTAGTGATAGTTCCAATAAAACACCTGTACGGCCTAAAGATGCAAATTTCGATTCACCTCCTGTAATGTATCCATTTGGTGATAATAGCGTCAATACAAATATCATCATTTCGGTTACAAATAACATTTTGGCAGTAACTACCAGTACACCCATGCACAATGATGATTTCTTGGAAAAGATCCCAGATTTTTTAACACCTGTCGAATTAAATAAAAAGGGTATCGGCATTGATAGCTCACTAGAAATTGCAGACGAATCAAAAGGTTCAGCAAGTATCAATAGGAAAGTGACAATTAACGAAACCCCACTAACTGAGATGCTAACTGAAAGAAGTAATAAAAAGGTGCATGTTCAACTTAAAGGCGCTTTGAAGAAAACCATTGATAAAGGTGGGTTAGTTCTCTCGTGAAGGCTATGATTTTATTAATAGCTATTTTTTTTCAGGTAAGGAAGAAATAAACAAAAAGACTTCTGAATTACCAGACGATACAATTGAAACCTGGAAAACAGCCTTGACTGAGTCTTCACCGCCTATTAGAAGAAATGAAGTAGAGGTTTTAAGTGATGTTACTAACAAATTGAATAGTCCAGACAAAAAAGACCGCGAAAGGATACATGAAATCAAAAGTCTCGCAGGAAAAAATTACGTCAATGAAGTCCAAGCGCATTCCACAATCTGGAGTTCGATGACAAATATCGTTAAAGGCGTCCTTGCAGGATTTTCATCTTTAAGCTCCTATAGTAAAGGTAAATTCCTCATAAAGATGACTTATTTCCTCGTTTATTATTGAATGATTGATTTTTTTCAGAATCGGTGGAGGAAGTTACCCATGAAGTGATCATAACTAAAAGAAGATTGTCTAATAAAAGATTACGGAGTGATACTGACGTAACTGAGGAGCTAAAATGTTTTAAACGGATGAAGTTTACTGAAATCAAATGTAGGAAACCGATAAATTCAACAACTCCATATAAATTTCTTTTGGAAAAGAAGGTGGTTGAGGTTTCTCATAAATCAACACAAACTGAGGAGTAAGACATGTGAGCAATGGTTTAAGATTAGTTTTTTTTCTATTTCAATGTGTTCTGTAATAAAAATTTTCTTCTCAAATAAATTTGTTTTCTGTCAGAGATTTGGCATTTTACCAAGATTACTAAGGAAGCTAAATAAAGTTACCTGGTCTTGTCTTACATTATCCACAGTAAAATTAAACCAAAACCTTAACTTCGGACTACAAGTATCTGGTCTTATGAATAAATCGTACTCATGCTCGTTGATTAAATCAACCCTTCCTAGGTTTCCCGTTTCGAACGAGGCATCGAAGCATAAATGACCACGCTTTGCTTTACCACTATGACCAGGTGGTCTCATAATAACTCTGTTCACGTTGCCCAAACTTCCTTCGCCATCGCTTTCATCACTATCTAAAACAAGAAAATTAATATATAAAAAAAAATACAAATCAATCGTAATAAACGTAATAAATTTATTAATAAACCTTCTAGTGCCATACGATAAATGCTCGTATGGTCTAGAGGATCGCAAGCCATGGTATCTTTGTAACGCAACTTTCAACAACTTGAAAGCAAATAACACAATTTTAGAGTTGGGGTGTTCATGTGTGCAGGCAATTCCGCTGTTAAAACGGAACTGCAAGTTACTTTAAGGACTTTTACACATTTTAAAAGCTTCTAAAACTAGCACACGTCGGGTAAAATGTTATCAGGAATTGATCTGGAAATGCACGAAATCCTGCATACCTTAAACGTCTGGGTGTTATAATTGTTTATTGTTCTAGTTGTTCGTGTAATTTCGCAACCTTTGAAATAGACATTAATTAAAGTTAGCCTCATACAACGCATAATTCCGTGATACTATTAACAAGAACCTAATTCCTCATTATACAGTATGTTGCTTTGATAGAATTACAGAATTTTATGAATGTCGTGTTTGGGGATGATTAAAACTGATTATCTATCATTCTGTTTATTTTAATTTTTAAAACAGGGATCCTATATGGTTTATCACAATTATGAGAAAACATTTTTTCTATTTTGCTATTGTTTTGATTAATTTCAACAACACCCATTATGTTTGTAATGATTTAAATTCAAATGAAAATGATCTCGTCTCCACAAAAGCATTTTGGCTTAGTCCCAAAAGCTTGTAAAAACAATATTGCTATTCTAAATTCTTTGTTAGGTGCTCGATTTATAACTAAACGATTTCCAAATAATCATAGATCCTATTTTCTTTTATTAAATTTTCCCATTATTTCCACAAGCTTTGAATGACAAGCTCTGAAGATAATTTTGCTAACTTCAGAAAAGGAACATAATAATATATCTATATAGGTATTCTTTAATCATTCATTGGTTTTGGTCCAAAGTCTTGTAATCAAGTTTATTGCATTCTTACTTTAAATGTTCGATAAGGTTCTCAGTTGACATCAAAATTGTGAAGATCGATAACCCTTCACTAACTTGATAAAAAAAAAATTACTCAATCCTTGTGATTCGCTCTGTACATACACATCAATCAAAATTGCTCGTATATAGGTCAAAGCAACTTTAAAATATGCCTCCCTTTTCCAGCCACAAATCATCCTTTGCTTTTTAATGCCAGGTTTTATTTTTAATGCAACTGAACATAGCACGATAATGCGTGTCTTCTAGGGGAAGTTTATTTGAAAAATTTGCAAACCTTCTCCAAAATCACCCATGATTACACAGCGTAATTGTTCGTCAAAACAGACACTTTAATTTCAGAACGAAACATGCGAACTTTACGGAAATTGAACACCTCTGCACAACGTTCGTACTACTATTTACTGCATGGAAGCATTGGGAACTGTGCTTTGAAGAAATATCAAAATATAACTGCCTTTGGCTATCCGATTTCATTAAAGTTGTTGACACATTTTTGGAAATGTTTGATCAATATGGCTTCGTTATACGTATATAGACATTATTATCATTTACGTACACCTAAGTGTTTGTAAATTATTGACATATAATTGCCACCATAAAAAGGAGTTACGGGGTCTTTGAAATAAGTTCCTTTCCCTACGTCTATTTTCTTTGGGAATCTAAATATCTTCTAATTATTTAGTAATTCTGGCGTTGCCACCAAAATATTAATGGGATTAATTGTATTCTTGCATATGAAATGAAATCTGAAAAAAAACTGCAAGATTTAATAACAACGTATGGTCAAGAGATAAGAAAACAACAATTTTTAAAGCAATTATCCCCTTTAATATTACAATACCCTCTATGGAAGTAACACGCCCACTTGCATAAAACCTTCATCAGGGACACCACTGTTATTGAAAACACATGGTGTAAAAAAATGCCAAATAATTGATCAAAATATATAAGCTGTACATCTATTTTGATATATCAACAACTCTTTGTCTGAATTTCCGGGGAAACAAAAGCTGAGGTCCTTGACCTTTATATATTTTGCCAGCAAAAGTAAATATTGATCGCAACTTGGCATTTTCATAGAAATAGACCACAATGAAGCAAAAAACTAATTTTATACTGTTGAATATCAATACTGCGAAATCTGTGTTTCCAATCTATAGGGTGGCTTCCATATGAGCGGTAATGTTTCATTTCGTATTTTTTTTAAATTTTCCTGACGTAATTTAATAAGGAGGAAAAATTAATAGGACTGTCAAGTTCATCTTCTCATTCTCAAGTTTTAATTACTAAGGAAACAATCCCCTTGTACCTTGGGGGTTGAAATTGATAGAAAATTAAGTCAACGCAACGTTGTAATCTATTTATCATAAAAACCCGGTGGGAGAGCGAAATTAGTTTAAAAGAAAAAAGAAAACCGAGGAATTCTTGTAAGAAGGGTTTATTTTAACTTGGGTATATTAATTAGATTTTACTAAGGGGAAATTGGAAACTTAAGCAAAGAAAAAATGAAATCGTAAAGAGAACTTTACATAGAATAAAAGTTATTTTATTTTGGATTATTTAGAAGTTGAAAGTTCACATCCAAAATAGTATTCATTTCAATTTAAACACCATTTGGATTATACGAATAAATTGAAGATGGAGCTTTTCAAGAAACAAAGAATTTTTAAGGAACAAAAAATTATTTAAAAGTTGAAAGCTCAATTCTAAAGTTATAAATGGGGTTTTGGTTGATTTTTTGGTTTGATTTTAGTGATTATATTAATCAAATTTTGCTAAATAGAATTTGGTTATATAAACCATCAATAAAGAGAGCTTTTTAAGGGCTTAAGAAGTTTTTTTTTCAATTTCGATTATTTATAAAGTCGAAAGTAAAACAAAAAATTTAACCATAAATAAATTTTGAAACAATTAAACCGAAGAAGCGAATGAAGCTTTTCTAAGAGAATTTCCTTTGATTATGGTGCTTGATAAGGTTGAGGATTATGCCTAATCCCTTTTTGGTGAAGGTGGAATTATGGTGAATGGTGAATGGTGTACTTTCAATTATTTTGAGTTACATGTAAGTGTGTACAGTATTTTTTCGCATTTTTTTTATACATTTACTGCGACGGAAGTAAAATGAACATGAAACGGGGGGGATACCTAAGTAAAGTAGGTGCTCGTGTCCCGGGCGAGGGTAAAACGCTTGCGCATGATATCGACCGCTAAAGCAACCCTTGGCCGACACCCTTCCTTCTATCTAGCATCATTTAGTTGTTGCACTCTCTGAATAACACTTGTGTTACGTTTGGTAGTGTACGTTATGTAATAATATCATTGCTTGCATAATTACTTATTACTAATAATTCCTACTAATATTGTATATTTAAATGAAATAGTATAATATATAAATTATTTAAAAGTTTAATTAACCGTTCTCGAATAAGTTGGAAGAATTGTTGTACTAAGTTGCTTGATACTTTATCGTTAACATTGTATTTTAAGATTTAAAGGTATACGTGCAATTTCTTTTATCATCATCCTCTTATAAATATTAAAGAAAATACTCATTCTATCAACTCCTGAAAATAAACCATACTAACAACTTCGAATCGAACGTAAGATATCATTACATCTACACCGAGCATTAAAAAAAAAAAAAAAAAAACGAAATTCGAACATTTATATTAGCTGGTACTTCAAACAAACGCGCATCTTGTCGTCCCTCCCCTCCGATATTATTTTCGAAGTCGAAAAAAACGAAAAAAAAAAAAGATTTAAAGGATTTGAGAGGAATCGACCAAATTATTGACAGAAAAAATTATACGCAAAGGTAAGCTAAAATTTTCCATGTAATTTTACTCAATTTTTTTTTTCAAAGTTTAAAATTTGCATGGTTTTAGTTGCGCTTTCTGTAGGGTAGAAAACACAGATTAATTTTTGCCGTGTTTTACTTCAAGAGCCGCGGTATAGCGTTTTGCGGGGTGCACTAGGGAAGAACGCGGTGGATCAATACTAGACCGAGCCTGGTTAAAGCTTGACGATTAGGCTTTGATTGCCCCCGATCGTAATAATTTTTTCGAAATTTATCATTTTAAAGTCGAATCTTTAAATCGTCCTAATTATACGCTGTAAATCGTGCGATAATTAGAAAAATGACCTTTTTAATTAAGACATAAAAGAATTTGAAGGAAAAAATCTTTTTTTGTTTAATTAAATTTTTAAAATGCAAACTAAATTAAAATCTAAGAGGGTTAATGGCCTCTATGACACATACGCAAGTCATGGGGAGAGAGACACTATATCAAAAAATTAGGGGGAGACACGCTTTTGTCTAGCATCAGCTGTTTATACGTCACCCTTCTAAGAGTGAGAGTCTTACGTTCTCCTCATCAGAACTAGGCTTTGTATATACAGAGTAGACCTATAATGTGTATCTCTATTTAAGGAGTAACGCACGCTATATCTCCCCCGCCCCACTTCCTCCTACTCCGGTGATTTAAATGACCATATGCCATTCTACACGCACAAGTTACTATATAGCACATGCTCGCTTTATTCAAATAAATAAATTTAACCAGTTCCTTAATTCGACTTGAATTCAAACAGATATTGTAACCAAACAATGGGAATGTAATTCACGCATACAGGGGCGTCACCTAAATTTTTTTTTAATCAAACGATCTTGGTAATGCTTCAGCGAAATGAAATAGTGGAGAAATCATTGAATATCTTGCAATTTCTTTATCTGGAATCGGGGTATTTAAAGATAAATACACGTTGAAAAATACAATACAATATTAGCATAAACATTGTATATTTCGGTGGTTTCGGGTCAAGTTTCTCAAGGGATTGCGGTCCCAATTAGCTTCAGTTTGCTAAGGTGCGAACATCGAACTTTCGAGTTCTAGGAGGTAGGAGGCAAGTTATAGGATATTTTTTGTGATTTGATTGAGAATTAAACGCGCCTCTTTACCCTAACGATGCCGACGCCCATGGTCGATTGGGAGAACTCCAGGAAGCAAGTGTGTTTTATTCATTCAGTTCAATTTTGTAATATTTACCTGATTGTTACATTATTTTATTCTAACGATTGATTTTTATGATAAAAACGTTAATTTTACGTCTTCTTATTGTTAGATGGCGTGTTCGCACTCGGAAATTTTAGTCGGGCATCGCTGTTGTTCAATCGAGCCGAATCGGAATACATCTACATCACCTATTCTCAATTATTTACATGTAATTATTAGACGTAGATAATTTTAAGGTATACGTACACATTAAAAAGTACGCAAATCAATAATGTACAATGTGCGAGATATCTTGTGCGCATGATCCTGTCCCAGTAATGATTTTCAATGTTTTCAGCAGTACAATCTTAGTTTGCGTGACAGGAGGTTGCGGTAGAGCCGCTTTTAATTTTTTTTTATTTTTTGTTTTCATGTTTAATTTTTATTATTTCGTAAATAGTTGATAGGCTTATTTTAACTGTGTGAACTGTGGCGTGGATGTAGTTTTAATACTAGGACTTGGGTAGGTGATACTTTTTCTATAGAATTTTTTTTATTATAATAAAAATGTCATGTCAGCACACAGCGTCATGACTACGAAACATTTTATAATTCAATGCATACATATATGTACCATTTAAATAATTATTAAACCACTAAGCTTACTACATATACCGTGCCTAATTCGATCGTGTTACCTAAAAAGTTCATTGGAATTGATGCAATAATATAGTATAATATATACGATATCGGTTCTTATGTTATATGCCGTTTCTATGGTAATAATCCCCTCCTACCAATCACGATCATCCCCTTATAGGTACACCCTAGACACTGACCGACCCTATAAAATATCACCAGCGTTACCGAACTATTTACATCTAAAATGGATGTGTTTGAAAAAAATGTATACCAAATATGTGTGTTGTATATACGTTAAATTTATTTTTAGGCATATTACACTGCAAATAAAACAGTAAAAAAAAAAAAACATCTAATTTTGAGTGGTAATTGATAAATCACATTAACTTGCTACGCGGTGAAAATTTATGTAAATATAAAAATTTTCTACTTTCCACATATTTCTATTATATATATACACACGTAAAATATGTAATTTTGCTCTGTGAATGGGAAGTAACCTTGAAACAGAAAATTCGTAAAAAAAAAAGAAGAAAATGAACTACATAGAAGAACCCTCACAGTAATCGTAATGATTCCGTAGAATATCTGTTAGATTTTGTGGGATTGTATATACTCCTTTTCCAAAAATAGATAGAGCTACTAAAAATATACAGAATTTCATATTGATGTGTCGTGTAGTCAAAGAAGCAATTCTCTTATATTATTAAATAAAATGAATATATATTTTTTGATTTCTTGCATGTTTCTTTTACAAATCGTCAAAATTAAAAAAAAAATAGTCGAAATTATGGCATATCTATGATGTATCGTTTTTCCAGCTTTAAATTACGGATAATTCAACAATTTTTTCGTTAAACTATCTCGACGTGAAGCTTGAGCTCGAAATGATGTCCAATGGTTTGGATACTGGTGTTGTTGGACAACAGAATGGTGGTAACAGTGGTCAAGGAGGTGGCCAAGAAGAATCCAAAACGAATTTGATCGTGAATTACCTTCCCCAAACTATGACTCAGGAAGAAATACGTTCCCTATTTTCAAGTATCGGAGAAGTAGAAAGTTGTAAATTAATACGAGATAAAGTTACAGGTAAAATGTTTTGGGGGGAATCTTTATATATAAAAATTAAAATTGGTGGATAAATTTTATATGGACCACCATTAAATTATGAAACAAACTGTATATATCTTACATCATCAATTACACCATAGTTAGTAGGTATTTCCTGCTATACCTTTATTAAATTGAGAAGTGCTAAAGTACACGTTTAGTAACGTGGGAGTTTGAGTGCGATCGATATACTAAACAACAGACGCATGTCCAACATTTTATGTGCCATGGTATTTTTTCCAACTCTTAATTCGATTTTCTAAACATTCAGCAACGTCCTCTACGTGCACCGTCTCTTTCTAACGTCGATTCGGGAATATGTACGCCAATGAATCATCAACACGTGTATTGTTTCAGGAAGAATTTATCGTATAATATATTTTTACTAATTTTTTTTGTCAACTTCCTCTGTTATGTATTATGTAATTAGAATTTTTTTTTTTTTTGATTATTTATTTTTGTTCTACAGAATTTAGTTCAATTTGATTTTGTTTTTGTTCGCGAAATTCGCGTTTTTCATTTCTTTTTTGTTCCGTTAATTTATTAATAGTTCGTTTTGTAATTCTTATTGCCTGCAGTTCCTGGCGGAAGTTTGAGTACTCCCTTGGTTGCAGGGCAAAGTCTTGGATATGGATTCGTTAATTACCATCGACCAGAAGATGCTGAAAAAGCTATCAATACGCTTAACGGGTTGCGACTTCAGAATAAAACAATTAAGGTATTATTCCTTTTTTTTTTCTAAAATGAAAAAAGAAATAGGGGCATTGCATGTTCTTGATTGCAAATATTTCCTTTAAAATTCTCAATGTTGCGAAAAAATTTGAAATGTTAAGCAATAGTTTAACACGTAGTACTTTTGTGATGTTAATCTTTTTAGCACCTAATTGTTATACGTTTTTACATATGTATTTTGCTGAATTTAGTACTAATCACGTTCTATGTGTTAGATTTTTTTTTTGCATGTCTTCTGATTTCATTTTTTTCTTTAAATTAAAGGAAAATACTTACTAAAAGGACTGTTTTTCTAAGAGCAACCGCACATTAGAAGCAAAACAGTCTGCTTACTCTGTTTTAACTCTTGTCTGATCCTTGTATGCTCACCAAAAAACTGTTTCGCATGTATGTTCATTACAAAATGGATCTTGTAGTAATGTCAATGGCTTTAATCATGAAATGGAGAAAATAAAAGAAAAAAATATATATTTTTTTATCATTTAATCTGAGCCTTCCGAACGGCCCCTGTCCTTAAGACGAAATCGAATCCAGACAAAAAGTTTCCTATATGAGGTTGCTCTAAATCAAGAAATACGAAATATAATACTTTTAATAATGTCAACGTTTTAAAATTAATTATTAATTCATCAAAATGATTTCAAATCCAATTTCAAATTTTTTATATTAATTTTATTAACTACACGGAAGTCTGGATTAAAAAATGTATCGTGTAGAATAAAAATTACTTACCAAATGGAAAACTCTTTTATTGTTAATGTTTCAAAAGGTTGTTACAAAGGTATATTTGCAGCTTGATTTTAACCAATGATATGTAGAATCACACTTTCGGTTTAGGAGAAATAGATGAAATTTAAAAAAAATATTTTTTTTCAAAAAGTTATCTATTTAATACGTATCGTACACGGTATATTTTAGATTATTTGAAAAAAGAATAATGCTACAACAAAGTCCTTTTAGATTCTTTCCATAGCTCTTGAGTTCTTGGCACTAATCTTAATTGCATAGTCTGCATTGGTGTGAGGTTAGATGTCAAATAACGAATAAATCTATTCAGCAGGTGGTGTCTGTTGTTCTCACAATATATACTAACAAATCCACCAAAAACAGTTCATGTAATACAATAATAGGTGTCATTAACATAAAAGGTGCTTCTTGTTTTTCTTCTATTTCTGCTAATAGGTTTCATATGCAAGACCCAGTTCGGAAGCAATTAAGGGAGCCAATTTGTATGTATCAGGTCTCCCGAAAAACATGACCCAGCAAGATCTAGAAGCTCTATTTAGTCCATACGGTAGGATCATCACTTCACGTATATTATGTGACAACATCACTGGTAAGAAAATTTACTTTAATGGGTATGAATATATGTTATTTATACAGTACATAGATTTTGGGATGTCATTGTTTTGATATAATATGAGGTCTTTTCAAAAATTCGTGTTGCATGTCTATGTTGTTCTTCTATATAAATGTTTTAAACTGTTTATTTCTTAAATTTCATTTATTTTTTTTTTTGGCTAGACCTCGTATCATTTCACCCGTACATAAAATTTACTGTCATAGCTATTATAGCAAGTTTAGCAATTGCACAATTCGTATATTTTTTTAACTGTCTTTACAACTGTAAAATTGATTTATATATTTTGAAACCTTTGCAAGATTAATTTCAATTAAAACAATTGTACATACGTACTTGATTTTTTATTCCATGTATCGTTAAAAATTTTTAATTATTAGCAGATAAAAAAAAACTACCGTTAACAAAAATTTGTTTACTTATACTTCTTCCTTTGAGATGCTAATATAAACGACATCCTATTGAAAAGTCCTACTTTAAAATTGGCGAGTTCAAGGACTTTTTAATTTAGAACAAAATTCTAATGTTCTTCAATTTCATAAAGAATAAATCAATGTTCTTGGTGTATTTTCCAAAAATTCTGTTAGAAATGTTATACAAATTATTCATTTGACATCCAATAATCTTCTAGTCAAATGAAAAATATGATAACGGAAGAATTACCTGTAATTATGGTATTTCTGTATTAAACTTGCGTCAAGGTTGTTTCTATAATCACCGATTATCTAACATATCAGCTCCAAATATAAAATGAATGGGCCATTTTCTGTTTTGGTCCTATTTTTATTCATGGCTTACTGTGATTAGGTCTATTATGAGAATCGTTTAAAAGAAATGTGTCAAAAATATTACAGAAGGTAGTATATACCTGATTTTAAAATATTCATATTAAACCTTTTATTTATTATTATTTGGTTTTAAATTAAAACGATTGGAAAAAAAATAGAGAAGATAGCGAGACGCAATTTAAAGCAATCGATTCTGTGGGTTCTTTTTATCTAGAAATACCCCACTTGAGCTTCTATAATTGCGCTATATTTAATTCTTGGATTTTTCTCATTAAATTGCCAATTTATAATAACTAAAGGTCGTTTATTCGTTTGGCTTATTGCCAATGCCATGATGAAAAGCAATTCACAAAATTGCAATAATTCTTTATTTATTTCTTTTACTATCAATTACATTAGTGCTATATTTTGCACGTTGGCAACGTAATTAAAAAAAAATATTGCCCTGTATATATGTCCTACAAATACCCATATATCTTTCTCATCGATGAAACCTTTTAGACGACAACAAGCAAACATGGAATTAAATCGATCGAGTTTCAAGCGTGAAATGCGGGTTTTAAATACAAAAATAAGCCCAAATAAAGTATAAGTTAAATGTTGTAAATTGTAAAATAATTCCAATGCGTTATATTTCTCTTTTTCCTTTTGGAAGGTCTCTATATTTAATTTGGTATAATTTTTTTCAATTTAAATCATCGATATCTCAAAAACCACTAAAATATCTCCATAATTAGTGGGTTAAAATCGAAATGGTAATTTTGGAAAAATTTTATGCCGTTAACAATTTGGGAGGTTTTAAATCACGTTTTTTTTTGCGTGTTTTGGACTAATGCTCAAAAAAAAAGCGAAGTAGCGAAACAGATTGTGGAAATCGATTCTACGGGTTCGATTTTATCAAGAAACGTCTTCTGGGGCTCTTAGATTCCGAGGAAACCATAAACAAATATCAAAGTTAAGTGTTATATGCTCATGGATTACATGAAAAATATTTCGCTGTATAGAGGGGAAATGCATTATTTATTAATATTTAGCAGCCGTTCGATTGTTTAATATATAGTGATATTAAACATTTTAATAAAGTAGTCACCAAAGTTCGTGTATTTTTTTTTATAACAAATTTATTGTGTCATGTAAATTGTATGAACTTTTTTGGTTACCCACTGTAATAATTATGATGATCAGAGCTGGATAATGCGTCATAGAAAACACTGAGTGATATGATAAAGTGCGTTAATCAAAATTTGAAGCGGTAAACAGCGGCATATTATTGTAAATTATCTTTAAAAATGCTACCTTTGCGGAACCAATAATAAAGTTGCGCCACAAAGCTAATTTATAAACAAAGAACTCCAGCTCTAATCATTATGGTACAACTTTTATAATCAGCAAAATATTTTATACACATAATAGTCGTCGTTAAGAGTGTTCTAATATCAGCGTTGTTACTTGAATTAAATAGTGTTTAATGTGCACTACCGGCTGTAAATGAGAGATCAATACGATGACTCATTTTTTCTACTTGTTTTATTTATTTATTGAATTAGTAAAACCATTAAACGAGACTAGAACAGGCCAAAGTAGGCGTAGTTTTGTTCGAAGACATGTTGGTAAAAGGACGATACCTAAAAGCATCTAATTAAATGATATAAATGATGATCGTTCATTTATAACCGGTACTGTAAGTGTTGATAATTGTTAAAGTTTAGAATTTCTACAAATTCGTTATTTATGGAGATTCTGAAATTGAATAGAAACAATGTCTCGTATTGTTGATGCCACCATAAATCTCACATTGGACATAATACATATACATTCAAAAGAAACATCAACATACAGCAACAAATTTGTTCGTTGATATTTTGATTATAAATTTCATATGTTCCGTTTTCGTTTTAATGTTGGTACAGCTTGAATTTATGATTTTGGCATTTTTTCAGTACTTGAACGTTATCTATTGATTCCGATTTTTCCGATAGAAATTATTTTTTAGCTTCAATATTTGTTTATTATTATTATTATTATTATTATTGTTATCGTTATTTATTATATTTGTCTTACTGTTGTACCTATATTTTGCGTTTTTTTCTTCTTTCCCCTAGTACGTCAATTTGTCACTGGGGCCGGAGAGAATTTACCTGGTACGTAGCACCCTGTCTCTCTACCATAACACCCCACTGAACACCAACCACAGTCACCAAGCCCACTCTTTGGTTGTTCTGTTTCGCCAATCGGAAAAATAGAGAAAACCTACGAATTTGGTCCGGTATTTTTTCAAAATTTCATTTGAATGACTTTCACTTCGTAAAATTCAAAATAAATTTAGAAAAAATAATACAAACATGTCAACAAACGATGCACTCTTCCCCCATTGCAATTGACGAAATCTACTTTTATATATTATTTATTTACTTATTGTCCTTCTTTGGTCATCTTATTTTGTTATTTCGTTACTATATAATTTACGTTATTAGTTTATTATTGCATCGTGGCATGTTATTATAATATTTTTTGCTATTTGTTTAGTTTTTGTCCTTATTTGCTATATCATAAATGTCAAAATACAAATATAAAGCAGAGCAATCCACATAAACATTACAAATAACTACACTTTATAAAAAAATTCAGAAAACATAGTGATTTCAAGTTATCATCTTTTTCAGTCTTCATTCACATTTACACATACAATTTTCCAAGCACACTTTTACTCATTTGCATAACACACATACACCAAAGCGCTTTTTGGGCACTTTACATTCAAAACTGGCTATTTAGGAGACAAGGACACATTCCAAATAATCGTTTTACTACATGAACATTGATTGTCTTGTAAATACATATATCGATGCTATCAATAAGGATTTTTTACTCCGTTTGATTTTTTGATTTCGTCATCATTTTCTGCATGTAATTCTCTCTCTGTCTCTGTCAGTGTTATTTATTTTCTCATCCAATTGTGTGCTCTGACTGTGTTTTAAATAGCCAGATCTGTCTGTTAGTTGGTGACTTCTTTCTCACACATATCCATCAAATATCCATTGCTAGTTAATTTTTGGCACAGGCCTGTCCAAAGGTGTGGGTTTTATTCGATTTGACCAGCGGTTGGAGGCTGAGCGAGCGATTCAGGAACTAAACGGAACCATCCCTAAAGGTTCGACTGAACCGATTACCGTAAAATTTGCGAACAACCCCAGTAATAACAACAAAGCGATTCCTCCTCTGGCAGCATATCTTGCACCACAAGCAACGAGAAGGTTTGCTGGACCTATACATCATCCCACTGGACGTTTCAGGTGAGTTTTCACGTTATTTCCATCATATTTTGTTTCTCTTTTTCTTGGCCCTGGTATTATTATTTGTTGGGTTTTAGGCCTTTACTAGAAGAGAAAAAAAACCTTCTTTCTGTTTCTTTTTCTTATATTTACTTCATTACAAGGTTACAAGCATTTTCAAGTATTGCCTTATCATCCTTTTGTTTTTTCATTACTTTTTTTTTTTACTTTAAAGTTAATGTAAGGATCACATCACGTAGATTATTTTTAAAAGCATTTTTATCTAATTAAATACAAAATGTATATGACGAAACAGACAATTTTTATGTTGTCATATACATTTTGTGTTTAATTGGATAAAAATGTTTTTAAAAATAATCTACGTAACATGATTCTTAGGATACGACTACGTTAATTTTAAAGTAAAAAAAAATGCTAAAGAAAAAGACAATGTATTGAAATGAAGTAAATATAAGAACATTTCTTCTCTTCTAATAAGGACCTAAAACCCAACAATTAACATTCAAATATTTATTTCCATTTAATTACCCATGATTTTAACACCCTGTATATCTATTTGTACGCGTCAAATGTACATTTCCCCCCGTGCAACGTCAACGTTTATAAATTCAAAACAATTTCTTTTGATTGTTTTTGTTTACACAAACAAATAGCCGAAACACCGGTACGATTAAATGTGCTTATTCTAGTCAAAAGCCGCTGTTTCTTATCACCAAAATACTTTAAACATTTCAACTTTAGCTTCATTAATTTCATTATTCCATAGGAATTTACCGCGACTTTTATATGAGAATTATGGGACTAGAAAAAATGCAATTAACATTTTAATTACGCAATGTTCAAATCCCTTTTATTACGGCGCTTAACAGGAAGTATTGATTAGGCAATGTTCTATTTTTAATATCGGCTGGTTGTATATTGTGGACGTGTTAGCATTCAGGTCTATTTTCATCAAAAAAATAAAAGGTAAATTTTATTTGTATAGGACAATGATATACAATTGAAAATTTGGCATATATTTATTAAAAAATAGATCAATAAACTTAATTATATACCATAATATCTATTCTATATTTCGATATAAATTTTTATGTGGAAATGCAATTAAATATAAGCATTTTTTAAAGAAAATTTTTATTTAAATTACGCAGAATTAGTCTGTTGAAGATGTTATGGTTTATAATGAATTGCCACAGAGTTCATAACACATCTTCAAAAAATCTAGTGTTTTTCATGAATCTCAATTTCCTAAAGATGAAAAATTGTGCTTCCTATTGCTTAAATACCTTCGGAATTAACTTTTTAGGATGTTTTTTTGGATTAAGATATTATATAGTATTCGAAAGAATGGTTTATTAGATAATTTCCTCTAAAATATTAAATGTTTCTCCTTAGAAAATTAAAAATTTTTATCTTCGAATATTTTAATGTTCTGAATTTAAGGTGCTATGAGATTATGTTGAGATATCATTAAGTAAACTGAAAATATCTTTTTAAATGTTGTCTTTCTAATTTTATATCTTAGTTTTAATTTATCTAAAGTTGTAAAACTTATTCTAAATACAGTAGTGATCGGCTAAAACGAGCCTGCTTAACCCTGCCATAAAAATAATACAAAAAAATACTTTTTATTGCAAACCCGCTTATAACGAACTTCCGTAGAATACGAACCAAGTCTTATCGGAAATAATCTCTGTTTAAAGCGACCTCGTTTAGATTCTACATCAATAGACAATATTCGGAAAGCCCGGGCAACACCGACAAGAAGCTTTCAAAAGATAGATTAACCTTATTTCTGTTCGCTAATTTAATGGGAAGTGAAAAAATAAAATTGCTAGTGATAAGCATGCAGCAAACAAAATCCACGATGTTTCAAGCACATCAAACAAATTCCTGTGAATTATAAATCAAATAAAAAAGCATGGATGACTGGCGATATTTTTATAGAAGAACTGAGACTGTGGGATGAAGAGTTATTACTGAACTGATTGACAACTGCTCTGCACATCCTCCAATGACAGGTTTACGTAATATTAAAGTAGTGTTTATGTCACCAAACACTAGCTCCAAGCTTCAGCCGCGATTTTTTTGCTTATAAACTTAATTAATTCAATTGACAAAGGTAAATCTAGATCTATAAATGTACTGGATGGAATAAAATTTAGTCGTAAAGCATGGCAAAAAGTTACAGAGTTACTTCCTTTCATGAGTTTGACTCTAATGATGTATTATCGCTTTCACAATGGTTGGAGAAGCAAAAATCATATTTAACAACTACTGGTTTATCTGCCGTTGATAATGAAGTCGTAGAAAGTGTTATGCAGAATATCGATTTTAACGAATTCGTTCATGTAGATGATCAAGTTGCAATCGCCGAATTCTTAACTGACGATGACATAATCAACAGCGTACTCAATGAATCTGTAGACGCAATGTGTTAGAAAGCTTCGCTACTTTTTACAGTTTCGTAATACCCCTAAAGATGCTTTGGATATATTCGCCAACATTGAGGATAATAGGGAACAAATTTGCGCTGGCACAAAATTGAAACAGTCCAAAAATTACGGACTTTTTAAATCAGTAACTAATATATGTAATATTAAAATGTATGTATGCAGTATTTCTCTAAATTTGTACTCTTATGTAAATAAATATCGTTTGAATGATGTAGTTATTATAATTTTTTTAATTTGTCAAATGTATTTCATCCGTTTTATTTATTACGAACTCCGCGTATAACGAAGTGAATTTCTCAGTCCCTTGCGGTTCGTTATATCCGGACACTATTGTACTAAAATTAATATGTAACAGTTACTGAATTATATTAAAAGTATTAATATTTTCACTTGAATTGAATGTAGGGATATTGTAGTAAATGCCTCTCTTCAAAATATTCTTTTCTAACCGTTTGAAAATATCTTTTACTTGTTCCTGAAACATTCATAATAAAAAAAGCTAGTTAGTCAATTTTTTGAGAGAATAGTTTGTATACTACTTTATTTCCTTGAATGTTTTAACAGTCCAAATGGAAATGTTTGCAATCTAAATAAGTTATTAGACTCTGTGGTATTATAAATGGAATACACCAAGTGAGGAGATATACAGAGAACAACGTAAAGTGTCAGTTTGAATTTCAGGTATTCTCCGCTGGCCGGGGACCTGTTAGCTAATTCAATGCTGCCAGGGAATGCAATGAACGGATCTGGGTGGTGCATTTTTGTATACAATTTGGCGCCAGAAACGGAAGAGAACGTTCTATGGCAACTGTTCGGACCTTTCGGAGCTGTCCAGAGTGTGAAGGTGATCCGCGACCTTCAAACGAACAAATGCAAAGGCTTCGGCTTTGTCACAATGACCAATTACGACGAAGCGGTGGTTGCCATCCAATCTTTGAACGGATACACTCTAGGCAACAGGGTATTGCAAGTAAGCTTCAAAACCAACAAGAGCAAAACAACATAGAGTGAAACGGCCGGTATCTATCTGGCCGGTTAGATAACCGCTATGAACTGCGCATGCCTCGGGCCCTTAGTATTTATTATTTATTAGTATTTAACTTATAAAGAGTAATCATGAAAATGTTAGGTATTTAATACGGTGGCATGCGACAGTGCTTAGTGGTATTGGAATATTTTACTAGTACTTAGACATACGAAACTAGTCAGAAGTGCATTCGCGTTTCCTGTAGCAAATATTAAGATCTGTGTAATTGTATTATTATTATTAATTAATTAATTGTATTGTGCCATCTCTCTTCTTCATTGGGAGCAGCCCAAAGATTCAAATATGAATAGTAAATTATTATAGTTATTAATTGTAAAATCTTATCGTTTCTCGTTCTACTATTGTTTCTATTTCTCTTATGTTCAGTTCCAGTTTATACTTATTATTATTATTA
Source organism: Dynastes maya (assembly GCA_029619315.2). Classification (NCBI taxonomy): domain Eukaryota; kingdom Metazoa; phylum Arthropoda; class Insecta; order Coleoptera; family Scarabaeidae; genus Dynastes; species Dynastes maya. Next base: position 5,558,349 of record JAROYE020000012.1, read on the forward strand.
TTATTATTATTTAGTTTAGATTAATTCTAAACTAATCTTTTTTTATTTCTCGTTTTTCGAATTTCAATTTATTTAGTTTTACTACTATTTTTTCTCAATAACTACTACTACAACTACTCTCACCTTTATAGTATGATTTACACAATGTAATTTATGTGTAGTGTTCTATTTGTGTATTTATATATATGCATATTATCTTCATTATATAACGAACTAGTCGCATTCTGCAACACCGTTCTTTTTGATGACGCTGCTAGTAGTGTCGTAGAATTTTTCTGTCTGTACGTTTTTGTGGCGTTGCTGTTGTCTCATTGTATTTTCAAAAGAAAGAAGGTGATGAAATGATGGCACCTCTGAAGGTGTGTAGCTAAAAATCTCAACAACCAAAAAAAAAAAACCAACACCATAAGAAGATAATACATAATACGCAAGGTTTATATATATAAAAAAAAAACATCATTTCATCGCCGTATAATCTTATTTCTGTGTGTTTGTGTTTAATTAGTTTCTCAATATTATTATGATGGTTATATTACATATTTTAACACCGTAAAAGAAAGCTTTGTGGTGGATTATATTGCAGTGGTTTTGCTTCAAGAAAAAAAAAAAAAAGAAGCTGCGCCATCTCGAGATAAATGAAAGGCTAAGTGGCTTTTTAGCGAGACCACGTTAAAAACAATATGACCAATAATTCCGAAAAGATTCTTTTCTTTTTTTTCCTTTCACACCTTTCATTTTATTACGATTGTTATTTATAATTTAATTTTATTTTCACTTTAAAAACAGTCCCACGGACAGTTATTATTTATTTTAACTTTTTTTTTTAAGTTTTAAGTTTCCCTTTATTTGTTTCAAAAAAAAGTTTAAATGGTTTGGTTTTCTTCAATTTTTTGCTTTGTTTATAAACTTAGTTAATTAACAATTATAATTTTTCTCTGGACATTTAATTTAATACAAATTAATTGACGATTTATAATTTTGTTTTTATTCTTTTATTTAACCTTGTTTATTATTATTGTTTGAATATTATATAAGGTTAACAGGTTAACTTTTTTTTTAAATTCAATAAAGTTAACTAACATATATATATATATACATATATATATATATATATATTGAAACAATTTTAATTATTATTATTGTTTTTTGTGTTTTTGATTTAATTTTTAATTTGTCCTATCTCGTATGGTGTCCACTGGCGTCCAAATTTTCAAATTATAACGATATAATAAAATGTACAATAGGGAAAATTATATAAAATGCAGAGCACAAGCAAGACGGGGATTATCAACCGTCTCTTACGTCATAACAAAATAAAATATTTAAAAAACACCTTTTTACAGACTAACCAACCACTTCCACATTATTAGGAAAAAAAAATAAATAAGAATAAAACAAAAAAAACCAAAGAAACTGAATCAGTTTATTTTTGTATGGATATATAATATAACATATTTCGTACCTTGAAATCCAGATTTATCAAGTATTTGAATAGATGAGAAACGAAGTTGTCCTCAAATTTTTCCAACATTTCATTTTTGATGGTTCGGTTAGTGTTATTTTGAAACGCACACAACTCTGCCCGCAGACACAAACACATGTATATAGTGTTTTAATAGGTGATCGAACTAATCTAAGTACAATTAAGATATTTAAGCTACACTCACATTATTTCGAGAGAGTCCAAAGAACCGTTTGTGAAAGTTGTGCGCGTCCCTTGCCCTTAATATATTAAATAAATAAAAAAGAATGTCGCAAACCAGTAGGTCGACTACGACTAGTGCTTTAACGTTACTACTTATTAAACGAGCTAAAAATATAAGTCTACATTGAGAACTTACAATTGATTCTCTATGTACACGTGTATTAATATTGAATTTATTTTGAATTGAAATTTACGAGCTGCTTAAATTTTGTAAATTACACTTAGCGAACTTTAAAGAAAACTAGTAATAATAACTGACGTGTATTGATCGTAAATTTGAAGTTTAAACTCTGTAAAGATTAACAAGTCAAATATAAGAACCTGACGTTGTTTGTTCGGAAAGATGAATAGAAAACAGTAGAACGGCATGAATATGGAGTGAAATAAAGACGGTTTAGATCCGAGAATTCATACAGCTTGCTTTATAGGTGTGTTTGGTCTGAAATTGCTCATCTTATTTTGTAATCTGGTTAATTTTTCCTGTGAATCTTTTAAACTCAAACTACGATCTATGTAAATACCTTTAAAATGATTTCTTTCAATTCGGATTGAAATAATTACGTAATTTGCAGAATTTAACCATACTAACATCATGTATATACATAAGATCTATTTTACGTGTGTACACTGGTAACATTTATAAAGTTTCCATGAAATGATCCCGTATTAAATTTTTTAAACGTTATCGGCTTACCAGTGGCGTATATACCCAATTCAGCGTATTTATCGATAATACTAATGAGAACGATTAAAATTAGGATAATAACGTAGCTTATAGCTGTTTTAATGTCGTGATTTTCCTCCCCCTTTTTGATGTTTAGAAATAGCAAGTGGTTGTTTGTAAAAATTCTCGTTCACCAAATCGTTCTAATTCAAGCGTTGTGATCCAAGGTCGGACTAAACAGTTTTTGATCTACGTCTGTGATTAAACGAAATAAAACAATTTTGGAGATCATTCCAATTCTAAATCAACGGCTTCCTTGTGATATAAATTAAAATTAAATAAATGTCGATTTATATCGGATATAAAAGTAAGAAATTAATTAACGCTGTATTGTTACATTTACCACGATTTAGCAAGTACGACGTATGAATCGAAATGGAAATTATAGTTTGAATAAAAAGGGTATAAGTTAAAGCACTAGTGTAGTATCGATAAAATATTATACGTGTTTTAAAAGATTGTTCGATTCGATTGAACTTACACGACAACAATTACGTACTGCGGTTATTTAATATACTTCGATCGCGTAAAATAGTTATTTCGCGTGATAAAAATATATTAAATTACGATTTCGAAGTTGGCGAATCTTAATCTAGTCCCTAAATCGAGATATCTCGTGAGAAAATGTTGAACGGTGAAGATAATTTCAAACCTTGGAGCAATATTATTTTATTTTGAAATGGAACAAAGATACTAACTTGTCCCACATATGATATATGTGTTTCAAGCGCAATTGTCAATGTGATATAGATAAAAAAACGGCAAGCCTCGAAAATAGATATTTAAGATACCCGTAAATATGGTCCAAAAAATCTAAAAAAAAAACTTGCTCTTTGATGATTGAACACCATCGCAAAAAAAATCTTTTTTAAAACGTAGCTTTCGAAGCAAAATACAGTGAATCAATAATTTATTGCCTCCTTTAAATATTTGGAAGAATACGATGAATCAAATTAATAAAATTAATAATAATAAAATCGCCGAAATATTTAGCTGAGACATGACTATATTGACTTACTGTACATTGCAGGTCAAACTCCAACAACGCGAAAATATCTGACAATCAGAGCAAGAAGCAATGTTAATGATTAATAAAAAAAATGGTGCAATAGCAAGCCTGTATTTTAAAGCTGTCTAAGAGATAAAAGAAATACCAGCTCTGGTTTTACGGATGAAATTTTTTTGTTTTGCTTCACATTTCAAACAACGTGCAAAGAACAAAAAACTAAGTAATACACTGTTATAAATAACGCATTCACTATATCTCGGAGCACAAAAAAATGTATATACATGAAATTTTAATTGTCCCTTGTTTTAGAAAAGAAATAAAAATCTTTTGCATTTCTTAACACTGTAAAGTTCTCAGTAGTATTATTTATAATTTACGTACCATCAGTTTCAAAGTGAAATAATCAACTTTTAATGTCGCAAAAATGTCTTTCCAAACAAAAAATATACAGATTAAATAATCCCATATACCTGTAAGTCCTGTGTCAGTATACTGATAAATTCCAAGTTTGCAGTGACTGACAAGTGTAAATATGTAAAAAAAAAAATAGGGAATTAAATAAAATTTTAATAAAAGTCTGTTGTCCAATGAACAAGCTGTTATTAGAATAGGGATACACTTCCCTGTATATATTAAAAATATCTCTATTTTGAGAAAACTCTATGTACAAATAATAAAATATCAAAGTTCGTGGGGGATCCACCCGTATATTTAGAGACGAAAACTATGCCATTTTCATCACGAATAAAATTGTAAATAGAATTATTGGTACTTTAATGAGAAATAAATGGGGTTAATAATAAAAAAAATAACTACCAACGAAAAAAAATTGATATGTTTTTAATTTTAATATAGAATTCATCCCCAGAAACTATAATAAAGGTATTTATTATTAACGCCGCGTTACGTTATTTAAATAAAAAAAAAAATTAAACCCGCTAATGAAAATTATACCTAGTCGAATATAGAATGAATTTTTTGTCCCGCATCAAAGATCTGTTACATCTAATAGTTCCAGCCGGTCCCAGAAAAGAAAAACGTTTAGGCTTAGATTATGATTGCGCCTGCGTAGTGTCACTGCACGTTGAAGTATTTGATGAATCAGGTCTCAAAAAGATATTGGTTCGGGTCTTTTTTCAAAAAAAAAAAAAATTAATTAATACGAGAACTTTATTTCTTTGAAAATGCTGATTAAAGATGATTATTTTGCTTTATGGTAGTAGATTCCATAAAACTTGTGACTGTATCCATATCTCTAAAGCAATAAATAGAAAAATAATATGGATATAATGCCGATTAAGAAGATAGGAAAGTAGCTTATTTTAAAAAGAATAAAAAACAATAATAAACGCGTTTTTAGAAAAAAATCGTATAGTTGTGTCTGATGGATTGTGCACGTAGAAATGGTTGCTTCTTTTGGCCACCTAAATTCGGTGGTTGATAACAGCTTCGTAAAATTCGGATGTTTAATAATAATATGTAATAAGAAAAGAAAACGGGAAAAATGGTGAAAACTGTTCGTTCGACCCGAAATCACGTACGTCATGAATGAACAAAAAATAAATAAACAATAAACACATAACGTACGGCAAAATGTGTTTAACAAAAGCACAAAAAAGTAGTGGCTATTGTTATTGGTTATGTACTCTGGCCTAAAAAATATAACTACTGAAACTTATGTAGACTAATCCATATACAGAACAACGATCTATTTGCAAATGATTATACTATTGCTTGTTTACGGTTTCTTAATGCTAAAATATACCTTATGCTTATATTTTATAATACGTATCTACTATCTCTACATACAAGTTATCTTTGTGTGTTGTGTAGACCTTTAGCGTAAATGTAAACAAGAAAAAAAATTGATAGTTATATTCCCATTGGTTAATTTTTCTCTCTATGTGTAGCTGTTGTGTTGCTAGCAGGCAATTCGGCATCGGCCCCCATGGATTGATTAATTTTTAAACTATATAAAGATATATCCCAGCGAAAAAAAAACAAGGCCTTTGCCGAATCGCCAGCAGAAGGACTTTGGGGAAAACCCCACGTGTCCCGCCCCGTATTAACCGCGGGGCTTATAGCTCAAATATTGTTGTGACAAGAAACATTCCATTATTGAAACCACTGATTTTATATAAATATATTATATAAATATAGATATATACATGATACCTAACATAGTTATGTACATATACGAATATTTAGACGCATATATACTCCGTTTTTTAAAAAAAAAAAGGAAATTTTAAGTCGAATATGAAGTGATTAAATTTGTCGTGTGTAATGCAGGTCTTTTTCCATTGTTCTATAGATAGATATAAATATATGAATTTCGAAATAAAATCAGTATTATTATCATTATAATTTATACCATTTGCTAGATGTATACTTCTTAAAAGTAAGGTCGTTCGTCTTTCAAGGAATGCGTAAAGCCGGGTTCTTACGGGGCAAATTCAAATCCTTCTAATCTAGTCGCCTTGGATGAACGGCCTGCTGATTCTAATTCATAGAAATAAACAAATATAGTGCAATATCAGGCGACCCAAAAGAAAATATTTGAGTATTTCTATGAAAGACAGTTTTCGGGAATTGGAAAACTTTAGGTCCATAATTATCTGCGAAAATGCGTCCCACTAATATATATCTCCCTTATTTTGTATATATTTAACCCTTTAACACGTTCGAAACCAAAGAATTAAAACGGTTTAAAACTGGAGAAAGTTTTGAGCGAATGTATACGTGTTAAGGGGTTAATGCATAAAGACGTTTATTGTCCTTTATTTTAGCAGTATTTATGTGTACTATCTTAGTAAATTATCTTAATTAAAAGAAATTAAAACGCTCCTTTTTAATCGCAGTTGTTTCAAGCAATTATTTGTGTACAATAGGAGATAGTTATTATTAGTATTTATATTAGTAGTAGTTAGATGCTAAATACTCTACTGTTTTTCATTTGCAACTCAATAAACATTTTTTTAAATTTTGCCGACGATTTAAGTTGTTTCGATAATATGAATTTTATTGTCGGAACCGCCAGCTTAAATCGCCCGCGAAATTTAAAAGATGTTTAGTGGAGTAACAAGTTTTTTCGTGGTAATTTCAACTTATATTTAAATTTAAATGTAATAAATAAAAAAACAACACAAATGGAGAAGGTGTTTAATAAGAACTACCGGATGTAATTTGCGATATTGTTTTTATAACTCGGAGCTTACGCAAATAAAAACAATATTCCTAGTCAACTTAAACCGGAAACGAATTAGATAAGTATCGAGAAATGTTATAACAAATAAGTATTGGAAAGAAAATGAGATAAAAGTATAAATGCGGATACAAAAATCGTATATGTTCACAAATATAAAATAAAACATATATACACTCTTACTTATATTCTATCTGTTTTGATAATGGTGGTTATTAATAATTAAAATAAACGAGTGCAAAATTATATGTACAGGTTATATATAATTAGGAAATACAGTACCTCATAAACTGTAATTCATGCAATAACTTATTATAAGAAACAAAAACCTTAATACAATATTACTTAGCTTTAGATTAAGAGGTAAGGGTTTGTAAGATCTCTACAATTACCTTTGACACAGAGCCGGACTCGAATCTAAACCCGCAAATAAAGAAAAATAGATACAAGAAAAGATGAACATTGGGTACGGTTCTTTGTCACATCCTCGTGAAGGTCTTGGATGATAAAGGAGGTGAAGCGACATATCAACTAACCGACGCAAAACCCAATAAGAACATTTGGTGTAACCTTCCCACCTTCAGATGAATAACAAACTGACTGAGATTTATTTATTGTGCTGGACTGATCAGATCAGATCTTATATATTAATAATAATAAAAAAGAAATATGTGTTTTCGACTCTATTTAGTTAGTTACTAATTATTATAATCTATTCAACTGTTAATTGTCTTTTTCTTGCTTATTGTCCAGTGTCACATGCTGCATTTGTGTGTAATAATTGTCGTTTGATGGTTATTTGTAATCTGTATCTATTTATTGTATCATAACCATTGATATTAGACATATAAATATAACGTAACATAATGAATTAGTTGAGTACGCCGTAGATAACAAAAAACTAAAAAAAAAGTAATCATAACTGAGATCTTTCTCGAACTTCAACTCGATCTCATTTGCCACCTTTAGAAGCTAACGTGTTTGCCGGTTCTACGTATTTGATAATAAAATCGTTTATGATAGGAAACCAACCGTATAACGGTGTTGCTCTGCTAAAAGAAAAAAACAAAAAAAAAACGGTTTTGTTTGATTCGTTTCGGTTTGTGTTAATAGGTTTCATTATTGATATGACATATGACTGTGTCGAAGATGGGAACCAGATTGTCGGATTAAGTGGGGATGTAAAAAAAAATAAAAAAAAAAACGTACACTGGCACTGGACACGGGCAAATACTATGTGTTATGGCTCTAATCGCACGTGCGTATAGGTTTGAGCGTTCGAATGCTGGTTTCCTAATGTTTTCTGCAACGCGCTCCATTTAACTTTGGTACACATGCATCTACGGACGATTACTTACATTACACACAATGTAATTGTGATTCCAGGCTAGAAGTCGGTGTATTGCAATATTTGTACTTTTCCATGTTGACAAAACTCAATACAATAAACCATACAACTTAAAATTCAATTCACTTATATATTTCTTTTATTTCGACTATCCTTTTAAACGAAAAAATATACTGGAAAAAAATCCAAGGATACAACAATAAAGACACCGATTGTTAAAGCCTATAATTTCTGTTTTACAAACCGTCATAGAAAGTGGGAAAAGAATATTCTAAAATAATTACGCTTACATCTGGTGTGAATCTAGCTGTATTATTAATAAAGTAAATTATATCGATGTAAAATTTCGATTGCGTTTCATTTTTAGTGTACACCGCTGTATACAAATCTGTAGAGAAACATTACATTTCTGGCTGTAACAGAAAAATACACCATGTATTAGATTCAAAATTTCACACCATAATAGTACAGAGATAACATTATATAATTTTATAATATTTAATTAAAATAGATTAGGAAGCAAAGATTAATTGACTGGACCATCTAACTATACGGTAAGTATTCTCTTTTATTAAGATTACTATGATTCTTTATATAGAATTATATTCCTTTTAAATAGAAGATCTCTATTTTCAAAAATTGGGAGATTTCTACTTTATATTATTGCTTTAGTAGAACAAAATGCTACATTACCGATGAAAACGTAAGCAGACGAATTGGACGAACTATACCCAAACTCTATTACCACAGATTATTCAAATACAAAACTTTAGAATTGTAATTTTAAGGAGAACGCATTAAACGGTCATGTTGTTGGTGGTGTTTATATCAGCGCCATTTATTTGTTTGCTTGTTTCAGAATTTCGCGAGTTTGTATTTATTACAACGGGAGATTATTTTTTGGGAGTATCTTGGCGGAAACAAAAAATCCAACCCCAATTCAGTTCCAGAGGGCTTTCAAATCTTATCTTATACAAATTTCTTATTATAATTTAATCATCCTTGTAGTAATTTTCCACGGGAATTTATTTCTTCAATTCATACAATGCACTAATCATATTTTATTTCACAAAACGAAAAGCAATCTAAAATTTCAAACTTAAAACGTTTATAAATAAACAAAAAAATTCTTAATTTAAATTTCACTCACGCACACTATTAACCAGATGGCGCTTTTACGCTTTCAAGGTCATATGCATCGCAAAGATCAAAGTTGCTACTAGATAGTTTCGCGTTTTCTATAGTCTGTGGTATTACCGATCTCAAGCAGTTTGACTATCGTGCGTCAGATGGCGCCTCACTCGTAGATAATTTAATTGGGTTAATATTCAAAGAAATTATGTGACCTGCATTGAGGTCGCCGGTTTCCTGGTTCCATTAAATATTAAATTAAGAAAAATTGCTCGGAAAAAAATATCCTCACATTAAAAAGGCTTTAATTAATTAATTCATAATTTACTGTCTATTGACAGTATAAGTTATAATAGACAATGAAATTGAGGGATTTTTTAATTTGCTGTAAATTCAACACTTAATTAAAATTGTTTGTTTACTTACAACAGTGTAAAAATAACAATTTCTTGAAAAACCTCTCCTTACATTTTTAGAATATTTATGAACAAGTTAATTACTGATACTTATTTGAATTGAATAGAAGATAGCGAGAAAATCAGAATTAATTCATGAAACGAGTCGTTATTACGATTGGAGTATAATGGAAATTATTTTTTTGCAATACTTTGGATTTATTTTTCTTGCAAAACGGGCGTTTTAATTCAATGAAAGTCTATGTTTAGATAATGATTTAATCGGTACATTATATGGATGAATAATGACGATTGTAATGCTTTGTCGTGTTATGTTTATTGCCTTTTCTATTACCAACGTGTAAGGGTTTTTCGTAAGTTTTTAGGTAGTTTAAATTTTCTATTTATTTGAAAGACCCGCCAAAATTGGGTTTGTACCGTCCTCTAGTAGGCGAAAGTCATTTAAGTGAAATAAGAAGAACTGGTTAACTGGAGTTTGCCTCCCATCAACTGTGTTTAGAACGTCGCCATTCTATAATATTTTTGTATATAATTATAAAAAATTAAAGGACAGTGCAGTTATTAAATTGACGGGATAATTCATTGGAAAGCTACGAATTGGATTTAATGGTATCAGTGCCCATTATTTGTCATGTTTCAAACGCATTCAGACAGGAGCTATCAAGCGATGAAAACAAACCTATTTACCACAAAAAATGCATTCATCAGGTATTCGAAGCTGAAATAAACAAATTGGAGGCGAGCTGTTGGAAATTGTGTGGAAAATAATGAAATATCTGTGCGAAAAGCCAGAATGCCCAGAAATAACCAATTGTGTGTTTATAAGTTTCTTTCTTCACGTCAAATGTCACATAAAATTTTGTTGACAGTTATGTCACATTAATTAATTTACTTTAGTTTAGTATCAAAACATGTGTTAAAAATATTGAATAACTGTGAGGACAATAGCAACAAATGGATATTAAAATGATTTGTGTTTTAAATTTCATTTACAAGCTGTATTACTTGCGAAAAGTGCTAGGTTAGGTTTGTTTGTTGTCCATTGGATTCATCAGAGTCCCTCAACCCATGTATAAACAAAAGATGTGGTGAAAAGATAATCGTGTTCCGACGATATAAATGTGTTTCATGTTTCTTTATAGAACATTTAGTGATGGTTTTTGGGTGAGCAGTGCTGTTATTTGTGGAAATGGATCGGGATACACCAAGTGTTCCGATCACCACATTAGCAGGGGTAGCAAGTCTAACAGACTGTGAGTATTCGTTTTGTATTCATAATATATACGTAACCTATCACTTATTATACAATTTTAAACGAATATTAGATGTATTCTATCAATAACAAACTACTGAATACTGTTTTTAATAAATATCGATGTTTGCGAAGATCTCCTTATCATGGTAAACAAAATTTAATAAGTACCACCTACAAATTCAAATCCATGCTCTTAATACATAGTAAAATATATGTTTTTAATCAGAATTAAAGGATATCTCTATGAAGGAAACAGTATTTAGTATATTTAAAATGCTGTAACCTACATACATAATATTCGAATTTTGCTTTGAAAATATTAGTGATTCTAAGCAATTTAGATAATTACTTCTTAATTTTATCAATTAGTATAGTTTCGACAAGACATATAACGAGTGGCACAAAAGTAACTTTCATTTTACATGCAAATAAGATGTTACTTCTTTTTATACTCAAAGTTGTGGTCTCTCTGGAACATTCTAATATACACGTTCACACAGCTGAGTGTTCGTAGCCAGATTCTTGAAGGCAAAGCTTCAAACCTTCAACAGCTTCATTTAAAACATTACTTTCGGTTTTAAATTTACCAAATAAATTGTCAACAGCCTTCTGCGTTGATGGATTAGACTCAAAATGTTCTCCCCGTTCATTCGATACAGCATTTACGTCACTTTTGTAAACAGTTTTTACAGAGAAACTCTTTTCGTGTTTCGTTAACGTCTTAAGAAACTAATGACAGAAGGGAATTGCTTGTTCTTGACGATACATGGTTGTTTAATTTATTTTGCTGAGTATGAAGTTATTTTTGAGCCACATAGTTAATTATAAAATGTAATATTAACAATTATATTGTTTTAGTGTTACCCGAAATGCCTTTACCTACACCGCTTCCACAAACACTAAGTAACAAATCATTACTATTTCATCCGAGAGTGGCAGAAGAAGCATTAAATTTATTAGGTGTTCGGGATGAAACACTTGTTCCCCAGTTAGTTCATTCTTTAGTTCAAACATCAGCCGATCACATGTATGTCCTTAAGTAGTGTTTATTGTTCTCATTTTAACGTCTGAATCTATTTTAGTGAAGTTAAGGATAATTATGCGGGGACAGAGCCTTTGGTTGATCAACAGGAACGTATTCCAGAGCTATTACGAGCTATGATGGATACTAATCCTAATGTTTTTAATGGTACAAGTAAGTACACTCGATAAAGCTCTAAACAGGGCATTAAAATTATTACAATCAAAACTCGTTACAGCAAATACATGTCAGACATCGCAGTGGAACCATACGAATCAAATTTCAACCGCTAATCTAAATCAAGCATGTGATAGAACACAATCTCAGCAACCTCAGATGCGTCCACCTTCACCGAAATCTGCAAGATTGCCAGGAACTATTTCGCAAAGACCATCAGTCATAACAGAGCAAAAACTTCCTGCCCCTCCAGTGGTTTGTAATAGTACCCACATATCAAAGGACGGGTCTACGCAGAACGCACATATACAGGGACCTGATTATTCGCAAACTAATACCCATGAATCTAATCCAACGGAGCAATTACGACAGTTGAGAGGTAAGCAATACAAAAATAATATGTATGTGTTAAATCAACCATTTTTCTTATATGCTTACGTTAAAAAGCTGTATTGTATACATACTCAATATTTGTAACCGCACTCATTACTGAAATCGAATAATTCATAACACTTTTTACTCTAATTACACCTTATTTATTCATAAAAATCGTATTACCCCAGATTGTACGTTATTTTACAAGATGGCTACCTTTGTTTTTAACAATTATAATAGAATTGCTAGGAATGAAGGTATCATAGTAGGTATTGTGACATAATACGCAGGCGTTGTGTACCAAAAACAATAAGCATATATTAGAACTGTCAAAAGTATCATCTACTTGTGGTTTTTGCTTTTGCCTAACTAATTAGTGTGTTTATCAAGTGAATATTGTTGTTTCCATAAACTTATTATAATCATTCAAAGTTGTAAGTTCAAATCTAGTTTGATATAAGTCATATTAGCGCAGAATGTTGTCAAGAAAGGGTAAATATTATTTTGATATTTTTCTTTTATTCAACTTATTATTGTTACGTTATTTTAAGCAATTTAATAAAATCATACACCATACAAGTCACAATTAACTTAATGCATGCCTTTTTAATTCTTTCAGGGCCATCTCCTGCCCAAGCAAGCGATGCCCCTATTCAGTCTCCGGTACCAGCAATGGAATCCCATAATACTCGATCAAAAACTAAGGAAGAAGATACAAAGAAGCAGCCTGTGGAGGAGATGAAGGAGACCGCCAAGGATATCAAGAATACGATCGAAGAGAAAATCGTTACGAAGGAGGTTTGTAAGAAATTGGACAATACCAATGATAATAACGTGAAAGATGCGGGTAAAGATGTACGGAACAAGGAAGTTCCGGTTAAAGAGAAGCAATCAGGGCCCGGGATAATGCAACCTTTCGTCCGATTACATCGGATCTCCACCGAGGACCAACAGCTTATCCAGTTGAGCTTGAGCGATTTCGCTGAGAATAGGCCCAAACTCGCGAAAGAACTAGGGATCGTACCTTCTAACAATAAGCTAATGGATGAAAACGCTGCCTTTCACGAGAATTCCGATTCTGACGCCGAAGATCCAAAGCGGAAATGCAGGAAGGACCGGAAGAATTATAACGAAGAGGAGGACGACTATTTCCCCGATAAATTCTCGCAATTAGTCGGCACGAAACGGAAACGTAAAGAGGAGAAGTTTGAACCCGTCGTGGTCAAGCCTAAATTACGAAGGGTAGAGAAGAAATTCGTGCCGGTCCTTGAGAAGCTATCGGTGGAAGAGCTAATGGAGACCAACACCTTTGATCGCTTTAATAGAAATGTCGAGCACGTACTGAAAAGTTCAGAAGACATCGATTTCTCGGAAATAAGTAAGTACTTAGGTTTAAACCTCTTACGCGCATGCCTAATAATTTTTTTTGTAATATTACAGCTGAAGATGGAATAGTACCTGAAGAACATCTATTAAATAGGCATACGCTACAAGAGTTAAACACAGAAACGGCGAAATTACGAAATTTAGGCGCTACTGAAATGATACCCGCTGAGAAACTTGTTAGATTACTCAATATACTTGAAATTAACATCCGTGGAGGTGATCGTGTCTCTCCTATTACTGACGTAAGTGTTAAATTTAAAAATTTCAACGTTAATACGTTCTAACATATTTTTCTATTGGAAATCGTAGGAAGACAACGAAAACATTAGGCAAATGTGGATGGAAACAACTATGGAAAGGGTCATGGGTGCTGCTGATGCTTGCCTTATTTGTTTACACATCCTAACATCACCGAATATGCCAAAACGAGTGTACATAGAGGACGTTATCGACAGAGTTGTTTTGTTTATAAAGTACCAGATGCATAATACAATATTTCCGTCGTATGATTCTACATATAGGCTAGATAATAAGAAAAAAGGTATGCATTTGTTTAAGTTTACTTAAAGTAAGAAAGAAAAAATCTACTGTATTGCCTCTTATAATTTTTTTCTGTAATAAAATCAATTTAGGCGCCTCCAGAACATTCTCAAAGATGCGGGTTCAATTCCCGTTTCAAACTATCGATTTTTTAATTGCCGATGAAGATTAGATTGTCCGTTTAGCACACATTTTGCGTCATTTTTAATGTATTATAAATGACAGCATTCGGTAACTTAGAAGAACATGTTATTATTAGTTTTGGACTTCACCATTGTGATAGAAATATCATATTTTAGATTTCGATTGAATAGAATGATAGCTTTGTATAGTAGTAATATTTTTATAATTTGTTCTCCTGAATCTTGTTTCCTTCTTGTAGATGGTCGCCGGAAGAAAACAGCTCACGTCTTGGAGAAAAGTGTAACGACGCTGTACAACAAAGTCGCTGAAATGATCAACCTATTAGCGGAACTGTTAAACATTCAAATTCTAACGGATACATCGGTATTGCATGCGTCTTCGATGGGCGTGTCACCGTTTTTCGCCGAAAATGTTAGCGAACTGCAGCTGGCATGCTTAAAATTAGTCACTACAATCTTTACAAAATACGAAAAACACCGTAGATTACTGCTAGACGATATTCTAGCTTCGATAGCTCGTCTTCCTAGCACAAAACGTAGTTTACGAACATATAGGTTAAATAGTGAAGAATGTATACAAATGTTAACTGCTTTAGTTTTACAATTAATACAGTGCGTTGTTGCTTTACCGGAATCACTCGCGAACAAGAACGCAATCGATAGTATACAGAACGAAAACGTTAAAAACGTCGACAGTGACGTCCTCATCTGTAACAAATACGAGAAAGCGACATCTACCGCCGGTACATTTCTTACGGTGTTCTTGAGCAAGTGCGGAAGCAAATCCGAAGACATCGATTATAGACCGCTGTTCGAGAATTTCGTACAAGATCTCCTATCCACTGTAAATAAACCTGAGTGGCCGGCGACCGAATTGTTGCTTAGTTTACTTGGAAAGATGCTCGTCAAGAATTTTTCTAACAAAGGAACTGATATGTCATTACGGGTAGCCAGTTTGGATTATCTTGGAGTCGTTGCTGCTAGGCTAAGAAGAGATAGCGTTATGTCTAGATGCAAATTAAACACTATCGATCAAATTATCAAAGAAATTAAATCGGAGGAAATGAAGGAGAACGACGAAGAGATCCAAACGAAGGTAAGAGTTTTCTGAGACTTGACATTAAATCATTTTTTTTATAAAACAACTACATGAATGTTTGGGACACTTAGTATTACTTTTACAAATTAAAGTAAAAGTTTACAAATCAACATTGTTAAATGCAAAATAACATCTATGTACTATTACACGTACACTAATATCCGGATATAACGAACCGCAAGGGACCAAGAAATTCAGTTCGTTATATGCGGAGTTCGTAATAAACAAAACGGATGAAATATATTTGACAAATTAACAAAATAGTGATAACTACATTATTCAAACGATATTTATTTATATCCAGTAAATTTATAGATCTAGATTTATCTTCGTCAATTGAATTAATTAATTTTATAAGCAAAAAAATCGATAGTAGCTTTTAAACGCGTGTATTATTCTCTGATCCATAGGCTGAAGCTTGGAGCTAGTGTTTGGTGACATAAACACTACTTTAATATTACGCAAGCCTGTCACTGGAGGATGCGCAGAGCAGTTGTCAACCAATTCAACAATAACTCTTCATCCCACAGTCTCAGTTCTTCTAGAAACAAATCGCCAGTCACCCATGCTTTTTTTTGATTTATAATTCACAGGAATTTGATTGATGTGCTTGAAACATCGCGGATTTTATGATTTGCTTATCACTAGCAATTTTCTTTTTTCACTTCCCGTTAAATTAGCGCATAGAAACAAGGTTAATCTATCTTTTGAAAGCTTCTTGTCGGTGTTGCCCGGGCTTTCCGTATATTGTGTATTGATGTAGAATCTAAACAAGTTCGCTTTAACTAGAAACTATTTCTGTTAAGACTCTAAAATTGGTTCGTTTTATACGGAAGTTCGTGATAAGCGGGTTTGCAATAAAAGATATTTTTTTGTCGTTTTAGCCGATCATTACTGTATTTCAAATTTACATTGAACGTTATTTTTAAATGATAAATTTCATCAAACTACCCCGAATATAAAAAAAAATGTTTATAGGTTTTGCAATAAAAACTCAATTTGCAACCTTTTTAACGTATCTGAACTTTTAATAGTACAATTCAAAGTTCTTGAATTAACGATATTAGAATCATTTAGAAATTTGTTTGAAACCTTGCGCAGTTATCTGGAAACCTACATGTTTGTAATAGCTCTATCCAAATATTTTTAACACCTGTCCTATATTCTTCAGTAATAAATCTAATCAAATTATAATATATTTCTAGAAACACATGGACATGAACAATGACGAAGAAAGAATACAATTTCTACAGAGGGTTCTGCTAGATTTCCTAGCGGTGAAAGCACACAACGACGAAGCCTACAAGTACGCCAGACATTTCTACATTGCTCAATGGTATAAGGAGGCCGTGAACGAGAAATCTCAATTAGCGTCTGGTGATAGTAAAAATAAAAGATCAAATGCCAAAGAAAATCACAAAAGTCGGAGAGCTGATAAAGGTAATTTCGCAAGTTTTTCATTTCCTAATTTAAAGTTTCAATGAATTGTAGATGATGATGACACGTCGGAGGATGAGAAGAAGGACAAGTACAAAGAACAATCCCTTGATCAAGCTAACGCGGAGAAGTACAAAATTATAGATGAAAGGAAGAAGTTCCTCGTCAGCAAGATCAGGCCGTTTCAGGAGAAGACTTCAGCGGGGAATAGAATTCAAGTTTTCCAGACTTATATTGATTATAACAGCGCTGAATTGATAGCACAATATCTAGCTTCCAAAAGATATTTTTCTCAAAGTTTTGATCAATATTTAAAAGCGGTAAAATATACTTAACACTGTTTTAACCCTAATGACAAACAATTTTTCTTTTTATAATTCAGATTCTGATTGTGCTAAAAGAAACATCAATCGCAATTAGAACGAAGGCAATGAAATGTCTAACAATGATAGTTGAAGCTGATCCTTCAGTCTTAGGCAGGCATGATATGCAAATGGGTGTTAACCACTCATTTCTGGATCATTCAACCTCGGTGAGGGAAGCAGCAGTTGATCTCGTTGGTAAATTCGTTTTGAGCAGGCCGGAATTGATAAACAAGTATTACGAGATGCTCTCAGCGAGAATTTTGGATACGGGTGTTAGTGTAAGGAAAAGGGTCATTAAGATATTGAAGGATATTTGTATAGAATGTCCGGAGTTTCCAAAGATACCTGAGATTTGTGTTAAGATGATTAGGCGGGTGAATGATGAGGAGGGCATTCGTAAATTGGTAATGGAGGTCTTTCAAAATATGTGGTTCACTCCAACGAAGGACACTTCATTGCTACGGAGAGTCATGAACATCACAGACGTTGTAGCTTCTTCCAAGGATATCGGCTTGGAGTGGTTCGAGCAATTGTTAGTGAGTGTAAGTAGTCCCATTAAATCGCGCATGTGCACTTTTAATTAAACCTAAAATACGTTTTTAGTTATTTAAACCCAAAGAAGATAAGGATGATTCAACAAAAATACAGTTAGAACCACCAAAAGCGCTTTTATTAGCTTGTAGGCAGATCGTCGATTGTTTAATACAGAACGTTTTGCGTTTGGAAGAAACGAGCGACAGCAATAGTTCATCACAGAGATTAGTTGCTTGTCTTACTACTTTATATCTTTTTGCGAAGATTAGGCCACAATTATTGATAAAGCATGCAATCACTTTGCAACCTTACTTGAGCCTGAAGTGCCAATCAAATGGTGATACGCAGATCATTAGTAGCGTTGCTAGAATGCTTGAGTTAGTCGTACCTCTAATGGAGCATCCTAGTGAATCGTTTCTAGCTCAACTAGAAGAGGATTCCATGAAACTTATATTGCAGCATGATAGGATTATAGTCGCAAGCTGTTTATCTTGTTTAGGTTCGATCGTTAACAACGTTACGAGGAATTTTAAGTTAATTCGGGATTGTTTTAACAAGTACTACGAATATCTGGTAAGATATAAGATTTGGTTGCAGTCGGATCCAGAAAACCCAGCCTTGAGAGAAATCAGGTGTAGACAGTACATACGAAGAGCTCTGTTTATAGTTGGTTTACTATTGAGGCATTTTGATTTTAAAGATCACGAAGTGATTGGGGACCTCCCTCGAGATATCAAGGACCAGGTCTTCTCTACGTTGTCTTATTTCCTTCATCAAGATGATTTCGACATACAAGCGAACACCTTGAAAGCTATAGGGTCGATTTGCATCCGGCATTACGAATTCATGTTGCAGAATGATTTGAAGTTGTTTTACCATCGAATGTTGACGTCGGATGCTGTACCTTTGAAGATGAAAAGTGAAGTCCTCATCAACATCGAGAACTATTTATTAGAAGAAGATAAGCGCATGATACAACAAGATCTTGAATGTAAGTCCTTATGAGGGAAATACCCTTATAAGTGTAATAATTATACTTTACTGCTTTCAGGGTCCAAGAGGTCAAAGGACGAAAATTTAAAAGAGATGGGTGACGTTTCCTCGGGTATGGCCAGCACGGTTATCCAGTTATATTTGAAGGAAATCCTTCAGTCTTATTTACATCCTGATTTACATGTTCGACAACCAGCTCTTAGGGTGATACAACTAATATTACAGCAAGGATTGGTGCATCCTGTACAGGTTAGTAAAATGAATATTGAGAATGTTGTACATTTCTTTTATGTTTTCCTTCATTGAAAGAAATATATAAATTTGTTTATAAAATCTTTCATTGTTAACGCGCATGCTCTATTTTAAAATAACCATACACAGTGTAACAATTAACAGTATGCGACGAAAGCTGTTGGAGGATATAAAGGCATGAATTAGAATTATTTAAAACGGTCCTAAGTAATAGAACCAGAAAGTCGCATAGGAGATATTTCTGTCCTTATTTCACTTATTGGGTCTTGCGACACATTATGGTATGGAGTGCATAAAAATTGAAATATTTAATACACTTTGCGCATTAAGCTATAAGGTAGGCATAATAAATTCTCGGCGTGATAAGTTTATACAGGTTCGAGCGTGTTCAGACTTTGTTACGTCATAATTGCAAATGCGCGAGGCCTACACTATATATGTATATTACGACTCGATGAATAGTAGTTTTTAGTAGCCAGCCAGACAACGTGACTAGTGCATGAAAATGTCTCGGATAACGAAAATTGAGTCATTAAATGAAGCGCATGCGCCTAATCGCATTAAACAACGTTTAATGCGTTAGGACAAGAATCCCTTGAAGATAATTAGCGGCCCGGTCGGCTAATTGAACTGATAACGCCTCAAAACATTTCAGTTATTGAAGAAATGGTATTAGCAGCTGTTTGAAAGTGAATTAGCAGTATTCACTGTATTTATTCTTCATAGCCATAGGTATGAATAAAATTAGTGAAAAACGGGTACCACATCTTTCTGCGAATCTTCTTTGAAATGTTCACTGCATATTACAGTGTTCACGTTTGGTTCAAAATTTTGTAAATGGATTTACCCATTTCTCCAGCATCTCAGGAGATTTCATTAGAAATCTGCCAAAGTAACTGATATCACAATATTATTTTACGAAATTTGAGATACGGGCTTCATTTTAAGATTGTATTTGGTTATCATCCCTTAAATAAAATTATAATCTACTTATGAAGTTGTATGTGTTGACCGGTTTTCCAGACATTTGTACATCCGTAGGCACCACAATATTTCACCTATTTTTCTGTCTCATCCGGTTCACTTCGAAATTAACAAAAAAAGCACAGTTATTTTAATTACATGCTTAAAAAAAATTAATAAAAAGATTTATTACATTAGAATTGCCATATTATATTGATTTAAATTACCCGCAAAAAAAAATTCCAACGCTAGTTATTTGAAGAAACTTGGGCGTGCGCGCCATCCTTCTAACCTACATTGAACTAAACTGTGTACCAATTTTATATTCTATGCTAGCTAATTTATTTAGCGTTGGCACTACTAAGATACGGTGTATATTTTAAAGAACTCTAATTTCATTAAATATGAGTACAAAAACGATTACTTTTTTGTGCATTTAATCGAATAAAGACGGGTTAATTTAAGTGGGGTTTGGCGTATAAAAACATAAAATTCGTATTTCAAAAATATTGAAAACAGAAATAATGGCTGAAGTGGTGCATTTTACAATAGATTTTCCTGCAATAATTCCAGAACCTGATATAATCCAAGAATAGAATCAAAGGAGCACTGTTATTGTTACTTCTTGAATTTCTTCATGATTTCATCGTTAATACCAAATATATAAAGTATTTTAATAAAGATCTGCAAAATCAATAGTTATTTTGTTTCAAAAGATATACAAGAGTTCTTCAAGGAAGTCAGGTTATATGTGTATATTACCCGAAGCAAAATTTATCTAGAAATGATGGTTTACTAAAGATGTTAATTATGAATTTATAATGTGTTGCCAGTAATTAATCTAATACTATCTAAGAAATATTATGATCACTTTACGTACTTATGTAGTATTAAGAGAAATATGCCAAAGTCGAATGTTAAGCATTATTTTGTTCGAATTATATTAAAGAGGGTTTCGAAACACTTTGAAGCTAATTTTATATATTTATGAAATAAAATAACTTTTTAAAATAATACAATTTGTATTTTTAACGTCAAAAATTCAAAAGGAATAGGTTTAACTGTCACTGTGTCTGTGCAAAATTGACCCTTAAAATACGCAGCCAATAATAACCTGACACGTTATTAGTAACCACTTAGATTTGTTATTTCAAAATAATTGGTGTTGTGATCCGTTAAAACAACTGAAAATTAAGCAAAAAGGAGCTTAAATAGTGACGCGGTCGCCATAATTGGATTTTAAGCAAGATTAAAATGTCGGAAGAAGTTAATCCAAAAGCTTATCCGTTAGCTGATAGATACCTTACCAATAAAATATTGAATTTAATACAAAGTGCCATGGGCTATAATCAATTACGTAAAGGGGCCAACGAAACAAGTAAGAGCGTCAGTCGTGGTGTTGCTGAATTCGTCGTGATGGCTGCTGATACCGATCCAATCGAAATATTACTTCATCTACCTCTGCTTTGCGAAGATAAGAATATACCTTACGTATTTGTGAAATCCAAGAGGATTCTTGGATGTGCTTGTGGATTAAATCGTCCCGTCATTGCTTGTAGCGTCGTGAAGGGCTCGCACTCATATTTGACACAGCATATACACACAATTTTGACTGACATTGAACGTATTCTTATATAATTTATGTAAAATTACATTTACTTATGTAAAATTGAATTTTCGTGTTAATAAAACGTTTCTAGTAGAATTTAACTTGAATTCTGGTTTATTTAAATATACATTTATTACAAAAATTAAGCCTAAATGAACCTATTTTATAATCTCTCCTGCAGATTGTCCCATATTTGATATGCATGAGCACCGATTGCGAGAAGATGGTGTCCCACAGTGCCGACAAACAGTTGCTGGAGATAGAAAAGAAGTATCCGGGCTTCATCCACACAAAATCTTCACTAGGAGTGCGGCTCTCCTACGAACTGCAGAAGATCTTTCAAGACACCGAGATCGTCCGTGGCTTTAGGGTGAAAGAGCAAGGCGAATATCCGTCAGCGCTGAACGGATATCTCTATTCGATACTTCGTAATTCTAGACAACAAAGACGTGCCTTAATTTTAAATATATTGAAGCAATTCGATGATCAAGCGGTGAGTTGTTGTTTAGTAGTTGATTCCTCTTTCAATGTTTTTAATTTTCTAGCGGACTAGTTTATCGTACATGTTGTACCTAGCCGATAATTTAGCGTACTTCCCGTATATGGTACAAGATGAGCCCTTATTCATAGTACATCATATAGATATCATGATATCGGTATCTGGAACAAATTTGCTGCAATCTTTCAGAGAGGTAAATCTCAATATTGTTTTAAGCTTGTTTTACACGCCACGATTTATTGGCCAATTAATTGAACAAGTTGATCTTCGATTTTATCGTACGATTAATTGAATTAAATAGAACACGTTCTATTTTTGCCACGATTTTTCACTAACGTTGCTGTTTTGGCACCAACCTAGTAACAAAAAAGTACCTACGAATTTTGTTTAGCGTTTTTAAAGAAAGGCAGTTAAGTAACCGAAACCGAAGCAACCTAAGTTAATCTATGCTTGTACCAAAACTGCCAAAATATTTGACAAAGACAAATTGTGAATCTATTTTTATAAGTAAATGAAAATTTCCTACTTAATAATTCCCCACGATCGCTAAAAAAATGTTTAATTTATTGTAGAATGTAAGACGGCATATTTCTACCGATTTCTTAGTCAAGAACTTATTCAAATAATTGGCCAATAAATCGCGGCGTGTAAAACAGGCTTTACGTAAAGTATCATTTCCCTCCTTACAGTATATTACGTTATATGACATGCGCAGAAGTATATTTTGTGTAAGCAGTGTAATACGTTTGATTTAACATGATTTATTTCATTAGGGATTAATAATGACAGAACCTCAAAAAGAAGCCATGGGCATAACTGATGGCAAAGAAGAAATCTGCATGAACCAAGTATCGGCCTTAGACGAAGACGATGACGATGAAGATCAGTTAGTAGAGCGTGTCCCAGAAGATGTATCCCAACTACAAGCTTGCATAACAGCTGCCCAAGGTTGTTTGTTGTTATTAATGCTTAAACAACATATAAAAGATGTGTATGGTTTAAGTGATAGGTAAGAATATCATCATCCGTTTGATCCTTTAAATAAAAATGTGTTAAATTCTTTTTGTTTTACATCAGTAAAATTCAGCAGTATTCACCATCCGAACCAGCAAAAGTCTACGAAAAGACTGCGAACCGTAGGAGCAACGCGTTGTTTAATCCGAAGACGACGATAAATAAGATCAAGGAAGGTAGTCCACCGGAATATTTGGACCTAGAAGGTCGAAAAGATCTCATTAGGCAGTATTTGGATGTAAGTCTCTATACCAGAAAGAAAATTTAATATATCTACGACTGGAATTTACTTATTTGCTTCGTTTTCAGTTCAAACAATTGATGCTTCAACTTGATCCGGATGATCCTGATGAAGATGAAAATAATAAAGTGTTAACAGCTCTTAGTGTAGGTGCTCCATCGGCTACTACTGTAGTGCCGGTAGCAACTGGCGGTGCATCTGTTTTAAATGAAGCTGACCAAGTAACATTATCAAATTATAAGGTACGTATATCAATATGGATTTTTTACAGTTACAATTGTTATTTTGTAAAGCAAATTATTAATTAATTATATATCTGGGACAAGTTTTTACGATCCTACTTGCGCACAGCAAGCTATAATCCTTCTGCGCACGTACTAACATTTCCATCAGCATCCCAATATTCACGATATACATATATAACAAATTGCATATAAAATATAAAGATTAAAATTAATGCATTTAAGTAAATGCATCTGCAATCCTTCTTAATTTTAAATTCCTTTGGATCTACCTTTCATTATCATTAAATGAATTTGAAATAACGATAAATGGGTACGCCGTTCCTAGAAGATCAAATCTTTGTGATACAAATTATCTTTAAAATTAACAAGTTCGGGGATATTTTTTATAATAATAATAAAAATAGTAACACTGTGCTAGTTGCAAAAATGCAACAAGCTGGACACCTGGGGGGTAAACCTAATTTGAGTACGCTGAATCCAATGGTGCCAACCGTTTTTAAAAGTTAGCTAGCGTTTTCGAGCAATTACAATTTAAAAATTTTAAGCCCAAAGAACCTTCTGGAACATTCTAGAGTTTTCTGGAGAATCTGATCAATGGCCGAAGAGCTTTCTGGAACCTTCGACGACCTTCTAGAAACTTCCATCCCCGCTACTGCCACTTAGTCAAATGGGTATACAAGCGACGCTATTAATCGCTGAGAGCTCAGTCTGTTTTCAGAAGTCAAAGTGTTAACACCAAAATATTAAAGCAAAAAACCCAAACCGAAGTGAATAGTGAAAAGTTCGAGATTGTTCATTGCATTTGCCTGTAAAATCAATTAATTTGAAATATCAAAAATGGATAAATGTTCTAAATTAAATACCTTTTGTTACGTGTGTCAAAAAGCAGTTTAAGTCTGCTGCACAACACCAATTCATCAAGTGACGGCGAGGCTCGAAAATTGGTACAGCGGGACAAAGCTACATGCTCTTTTGGGTGACATTTGTTGGAATTTACAAGAAGAAGGTGACGAGGGGACAATTAGAGATTGGAAAATAAAAAAAATCAAGGAAAATGTTTTTTTTTTTGCAAAAAAAAAATGATGAAAACGATGTCTGTTTATTCGACCGAGTTCCATCGATTTAAATTCAATAAGTGGTCAAAAAATGATAAAAATTACTTTTTTGGAGATCTTTGGGCCTAAAATTTTTAAATTGAAATTGCTCGAAAACGCGAGCTAAGCACCATTGGACTCAGCATACTCGAATTAGGTTCACCCCCCGGGTGCCCAACTTGTTGCAATAAAAAGTCTCCAATTCGAGCACAGTGTAATAGATGGAATACCATTTTCGGTGTTTCCTAGTTGGTGGCTGCAATGGTCTTTGCACATATTCATTAGCAGTTTCAGAAATTCCATGTATCCCTAGATTGTTCTTTCTATTCTTATTAATCAATTGCTTCAAAAGTCTTTTCAAACTTGACATTTAAGGCGTCGGACTTTAAAACTTTCTTCAACACTTTTGTAATTTGACAATCATCACGTAGGACACAGTTCGAAACCATTTGTAATGATAATTTAATATTAATAATACTTAAAGCTCCTGGTACTGACAATCCCAGAATTTCTTCTAGTTTTTTTCTCATTATGCATAGATAGAAAGAATTTTGTTACTTATATTTCTTTGTTTTGACAAAGTGAGTTTGTAAAATGAACTGAATATGTGCTGATGGAACACGCGATAATGTGGAACTGTTCTTTTCGGGTTGCCTCCACCATCCCGAGACTACGCCACTACGTAAGCGAGAAAATGATCATCTCTAGTTATAAATCGGAGGAATCGAAAGTATTTGATAATAATAATAATATCAATTAATTCCATAATACACAAATTGTATAAAATACGTCACACTTATATAAGAATAAAGTACATCGAAATATGCATGTATAAACTACACCATATTTGTCGTTAAACGTAAATAGAAAAAGTACATACAATATATAAAAAACACAAGCAACACAATAAAAACACATTAAAAAATAATTTAGTAAAGAAAATTATCCTACAGAAACTGTTTTAGTAAAGAATTCTCTAGTAGAGTGAAACGATTCACCGATCAAATATTTTTTTAATTTGTTCTTGAATACCATTTTTGTGTTGTTTTTAAGTGTTTCTGGAAGGTGATTAAATAGTTTCAGACATTGATGTATGGTTTGCTTCTGCATCTTAGTAAGATGTGTTTTAGGCGGTAATAAGTAACGCTGGCCACGAGCGGTACCGCGCATCGGCGTAGAATCAGTTCGGACCGAGAGGAACGGTAGTATTACTTCGTCTGCGGAGCAGTACGGACATTTTCGCTGCCGGTCATTTGCGCAATTGTTTATCTGTCCTAGAAAAATTATGATTTCGTCAGCAAAACGACCGCGGTCGGACAAACTTCGAAAATTGATTGCAGAAATTCCAGACTTAATATATGAAGGTGCTAAAATTAAATGTGTAATCTGTAAAATCCCGTTAATGTGTTGGTCCAGACAACATTGTCTACGACACGTAAATAGTTAAAAGCATGTTTCAAAAAGAAATTGCGCATGAGACAATGAAAAATTTATATTTAATTTATGCGTTACGTTTATCGCATGTAATATACCGTTTAATTTACTAGACAAGGAACCATTTATCTGCTTTTGGAATAACTATTCGGAGTGCAAATTACCAAGTCGAACATCGTTACGAAGCATTGTGCCGTCTGCGCGCGAACATATTGAACAAAAAATTAAATCGGAGTTGAAAGATCAAAAATTGTGGTTATGTGTCGACGAAGTAACAGATCGGAAGAAACATTCTGATCTTAATGTAATGGCACGCAAATTGGAACCTCATTAATCGGCACCTTCAATTCTATTAGTCTCCAAACGAATACAACAGTGTACTGCCGAAGTAATTTCAAAGTTAGTGTTAAATACATTGGACAAGTTTGAACTTTCAACAAACCAACTCTTGATGTTAGTGAGTGATGGTGCTGCAAACATGCTTTCTGTAGGCCGGTCTCTTAAAAAGCATTCTGCTAATTTGTTACACATTACGTGTAAAATTCATGCTCTCAATCTTGTGGCGGATAGTATTAGAAAATGTTATCCTGAGGTAGACGCTTTAATAGCGCATACCAAAGCAGTATTTGTCAAATCACCGAAACGTATTCGCGAATTTCACAGACTGTGCCCCCGTATACCAGAGCCACCAGAACCTATTCTAACTCGTTGGGGAACATGGTTGCAGGCCGCGTTTTATTATCATAAATATTTTTACAATATTAAGAACGTGGTTTTACAATTCGATAGAAAGGAAGCTGCCGCTATCCAGAAAAGCCAGTCGAAATTTCAAGATAGTCAGGTTAAAATGGATTTAAAAATCATTCACGACAATTACTTCGGGCTAGCAGATACAATAGAAAAATTACAAAATCCTGCGGTGCCGTTAGAAGAATCTCTACAAATAGTGCAACATGTTCACGCACAGCTATGCGCGATTGAAGACGCAAAAAATGTTTCTGTTCTAGAAAAATTTGAAAGTGTTTTTTGAGAAAAATTCTGATTTTGGCACATTAAGACACATTTGTGAAGGTGCGTCAACAGAATCGTTAAGTTATTTGAAAGATTATTTTACTTACGCAAATATTACGTCACTAGATGTAGAACGTTCGTTCTCTGCATATAAACGCATTTTTTCCTCATGCCGTACTAGTTTTGCCGAAACAACAGTTGAAACATATCTAATGTTGCAGATATTTAACAGACATTATTCACTTTGTGATTTCACGGAGGATTCTTAAAATGGTAAGTGTTTGAGCACGTGTTATTTAATTTTTATTTAAAAGATGAGCGAAATTATTTGCGGCAGCAAACATCTCTATTAGCAGAATAACTCTAGTGGAACGCGAGGCCTGGTCGACTCTACGCTACTGCGCGGTACCGCTCGTGGCCAGCTTTAGTAATAAGTGAGAGTTAGCGTTTCCTCTAGTACTATGGTTAGGCATATATTTATTCGAAATTATTTGAAGTGCCTGTTATTCCCTGGAATAATCTTTATAAATACTTTATAAGGTAATTAATTAATTTCTATGTTTTTTTTGAAGGATAATACACCACCAAAAGTGCCCAAATTAGTGATTTCAAATCGAAGACTGGACAGTGAAACTAAAAGAACTCCGCGTCATCAGAAAACGTCAGAGAAAACTAAAAAACATAGGCACAAGAAAAAACGACGGAAGTTAGTGAGTTCATCGGGTGACGAGAGTGAAAATGACTACAGTGATCCCGACTTTATGGCCTAGCTGTTTGTGCGTGGTGAACAATAATAAATAAAGCCCCCGTGGGAATTTTTACACAGTGTACAGTGAAGTCTAGTGTTACATTAACGGCGCATAATTTTATTAAGAGTTTTTATAAATTAGAAGAAAAAAAAAAAGAACAGTTACTAAGAATTTTGTATGATGCACGATTTCCATTGAAAAAAAACATTTTTATTTTGAAAATAATTTTTCAGTCTATGCGATTTTAAAACTGAATTTCGATTTGAATTGATTTGATTAATTCATCGTTCTTAGCATGGGAACTATATTTTACACTTTAAATTAATTAATTCACGACATCAATGTGGTGGCATCATCATTATATACCTATTTCCCCCCCCCCGTTTAATTGTTTAATTTATTTTATGCATGTTACATTAAAAAAAAACGATTGATTGATGTATATGTAAACAGTTTGGTAATTAAAAATATTTAGGGCTGTGTAATATTACCTTTACGTTATATTTGTTGTTTCATAAATTGTTAATGCAATAATTTATTACAAGGAGAAAGTACCGAATATCACACTGCCCTACCATCACGGGAAATTTTTTCAATATATAGATACCAAGAAATAACTTTAAATTTGTAGTAAATTACAAAAAGTATCTACCTTTTTTTGTGTTCCATGATTAGTATTTTTCCGGATCCTAGTTCATTCAATTACAATCGTATCTGTAGATATATATCAATTAATTAACTGTAATTAATTTCAAACAAAAACCTTACAAATATAAATGTGAAGTATTGTTCCAAGACCAATTCTGTACAAAGATGTATTATTAAAAGATAAAACTTAACAGTTTAATTTTCATCGGTTTCTTAGATAATTTTGTTTTCGAATACTGATATAAATATAAATATATATATAAATATATATATACTTAGCAGAAAAAGACCAAATTTAACAAACTATATGGCTTTGTTTAATATAAACGAATTGTTTCGTTTTTTTCTGTTTTCTTTTTTTTGTATTCTAATTTTAAATTCAGGGTTCCCAAATCCAAAATTAAGCTTCTGCCAGCATGCCTGTAATTACAATACATTAAATTACCTATTTGAAAACGTCTCCCCCAATAAATAAATAAAAAAAAGATAATGCAGTTCATTGAATGTTGCGAGAAAAAAAAATTTAGAATCGTCGGAGGCTTTTATTTGGATTTAATTTCTATCGTTTTCCTTTAAGAAAAAAAAAAAATCAAAACAATCAGACAGGCACATAATGAAAAAAAGGAAGTGTTTGTTCTGTGTTTATTTTTAGTATAGATTTAGCAGCTTTTTCTATTCTTCTAGACTGTAAATCTTTTCACAACATTTTGTTTCATAAACGTGATAGTATCAAAATATGCAATATTATTTATTAATTTAATTTTTCTCAGAGAATCCATCACTAATAAATAATTACTTTAAGTAGCCTGTTTATACAAATTTGCTTTTTTTTTAAATTTTAAAAAAGTAAAACAAAATCGTTTTAAATCGGAGAATACAAAAATTTACAGTGACGTTGTTTTGGAATCTTTTAAATTTTTATATTGTACCTGAAAAGACGAAGTTAAAAAAAACTAGCTACTTAAAAAAAAACAAAGTATATATATTGAAGTTCAGATCATCAAAATTTGCCATTTAAAACATCCATAATATGCATTAATTATTAATACATCATTTATAACTACCAGTTACCTAAATATTCCATTTACCGCTTGAATGTATGCCACAGAGTAAGGTGTTTCATAAATTTGTTTCAGGTTATTTATAGTAATTTTACATTTGACAATTTAGCAATTTTGTGAATTTATGTAACAGCTCTGGCATCAGTCGCTTGTCACCTGCCAACGTTATTAATTCATTGTAAAAATAGTGACTTAGATTGGTATTGACAGGTGACAAATCGAATTTGTTATGAGTAAATCCTCTTCTGTAAAAGTCCCCATTTGTATTTAAATAAATTTATATTTGTATTTATGTTATATTCATTGCGTTGCAATCCCGTAAAGTTAACTTTAAACCAAATTGAGATAATTAAGTAAATATGACAATTAGTTATCATCACTCCAAAAAAGAAATTAATTCAAAAAGTTAATTAGGCAGCTTCTGTGGTGTAAGCAACCCACCCTACATCTTTTAAATTAAGAATTACCAGGCTCTTAGTAATATTTATTTTATTTAATAATTTTTGTTTAAAACTTAAAAATAATATAGAGCAAAAAAATATAGATTTGGTATCTATAATCACGACATAAGTAATAAAGGTAAATCAGTTGGGAAAACCGTCTACCGCTACAGATGAAAGATCACAACCTACCAGCCGCGAAATATGTACAAATTCAAATTGCGCATTGTTCCTCCTAAAATAGACAAATCCTTACCACTAATTCCATTATTTTATTTCAAATCTATCCCCTTGGATTTCTATCTTTCGTTTAGGAACAACAGTCACTTAAAATAAACAATTCAAATCATCTGTACATACTTAGCCTGAAAATTGTGTCGTATAGGCAACCTAATTCACTCACCTTGTATACATCAACATTGCGCATTCTCATGGGCGAAAATTACTCCTGATATCAGGATCACATAACATCGAGGAGGTGGCATACGTAACGGCGGTTGCCTATACGTATTTAATAAAAATTACAATGATAAAATTGTTTAAAACTAGCATGAAGCGGTCATTTTTCATGTAAATGATGACGAAAATACAATTTTCAATATAAAAGCCTTAATAGAGAATTTAGGGAAACAAATAATTAATAAGTATTCAAACGACTCTAAGTCGAGATCTGAACCGAATTTACTAGATAAAATAAGGGATTTATTTAAAATAATTTATTGTATTTTAAGATACAGGATGTTAATTTATGATAATTTGCGTTATTTAAAGTTAATACCTGCGTTAATTTAATATAGAAAAGTAAATTAGTATGAGCGGCAGATTTGGTTCCGATCTCGGCTAACTAAAACTTCTGCCATCTCCTCGCTTTTATGTGATCCTGATACCAGGAGTTGTTTTCGTCCGTAGGAATGCCGTGTTCGAATTTAAAGCATATAAACGAACTGTGTGTTGGTTGGGTTGCCTAGACGGGGTAATTTTTAATATCTTTTCTACTGGAGATTTCATTTTGTCTCTTTTAAATAATTGATTTGACAGTAAATTAAATAAATTTGAAATAAAATGTTAGAACCAGTGGCTAAACATTTCTTTATTTCAGGAGATAATAATATGAAAAGCAAATAATTTGAAGAAAGCTGTTTTAGAGTGTTTGAAAAGCGTTATAACAACGTAAATACCTGAATAAGAATTGTTATTAATAAGGCTCTTAATATTTATTTTATTTAGAAATTATTTAAAACTTAAAAATAATAAAAAGCCAAAAATATATAGATTTGTTATCCCTAATCACTGGACAAAAGTAATAAAGGTAAACCAGTTCCAAGTAATGAATGATGTGTGCACTAAAAATAACTGTAGGCTTTCACGGTTGGCGTCTTAATTTTTACTAACAGTACATATTTCCGCGTTGGTCTGGGAACTGCTATTGAAACTAGGGTCGGCCTGAAGAACCTTGAACACTTTTGTCCTCTTATATTAAAGCTGACTCATTTCGCGCAGCTTGGAATTGAGTGAAGTAAAGAGAAGGGTGTACACATATAGGGTCATCGCTTTATTTTAGAAGGGTCAACTAGGGCATATCCCGGGGTCATGTGTGGTCGTTTGGAGCCGTTGCGCGGCCAGGATTGAAGGAATCCGCTGGGCGACGCACTCTCACCAGGGGAAGTGGCCTGTCGTGGAGGTCGACAACCATCTGAACGCATGGGTTTTCGTTCTCGCGGGCCCTTGCCCACGCTGAGTTGAGTGTTTTCTCCAAATGCTCGTGAATCGTAGGAATGCCCAGATCTCGACGAATCTGTTCATTCCTGACAAACCATGGGGCGTCAGCGATGATGCGCAGAGTCCTGTTTGGAAGGCCTTCCAGGCCCTTCAGGTGCGCCGGGGCCGCTGATGACCAGGCCATGGCACCGCAGGTTAACAACGGTTGAAGTATCGTCTTGTAGATCCGGGCTGGTAGGCGGTGGTCTTCCATATGTAGAGGTCGACGTTTCACCGTTTGTAGTGTTAGTACAAATTAAAATTGTACACTGTTTCTCCTAAAATAGACAAATACTTTACCACTGATTACATTATTTTCTTTCAAATCTATTACCTTATATATCATAGATTTCTATCTTTCGTTTGCGAACAAAAATCACTTAAAATAAACAATTCAAATCAACTATACAAACTTAGCCTGAAAATTGTATCGTATAGGCAACCTAATTCACTCACCTTGTATACTTCAACATTGCGCATTCTCATGGGCGAAAATTACTCCTGATATCAGGATCACATAACATCGAGAAGGTGGCATACGTAACGGCGGTTGCCTATACTTATTTAATAAAAATTACTAAGATAAAATTGTTTAAAATTAGCATGAAGCGGTCATTTTTCATGTAAATGATGACGAAAATACAATTGTCAATATAAAAACCTTAATAGAGAATTTAGGGAAACAAATAATTAATAAATATTCAAAGGACTCTAAGTCGAGATCTGAACTGAATTTACTAGATAAAATAAGGGATTTATTTAAAATAATTTATTGTATTTTAAAATACAGGATGTTAATTTATGATAATTTCCGTTATTTAAAGTTAATACCTGCGTTAATTTAATATAGAAAAGTAAATTAGTATGAGCGGCAGATTTGGTTCCGATTTCGGCTAACTAAAACTTCTGCCACCTCCTCGCTTTTATGTGATCCTGATACCAGGAGTAGTTTTCGTCCGTAGGAATACCGTGTTCGAATTTAAAGCATATAAACGAACTGTGTGTTGGTTGGGTTGCCTAGACGGGGTAATTTGTAATATCTTTTCTACTGGAGATTTCATTTTGTCTCTTTTAAATAATTGATTTGACAGTAAATTAAATAAATTTGAAGTAAAATATTAGAACCAGTAGCTAAATATTTCTTTATTTTAGGAGGTAATAATATGGAAAGCAAATAGTTTTAAGAAAGCCGTTTTAGAATGTTTGAAAAGCTTTGTAACGACTAGAATACCCCTATAAGAGTTGCTATTAACAAGGCTCTTAATAATTATTTTATTTAAAAATTATTATTTAAATCTTAAAAATAATAAAGAGCTAAAAATATATAGTTTTGGTATCCCTAATCACTTGACAAAGTAATAAAGATAAATCAGTTCCAAGGTAAGAACGATGTGTGCACTAAAAATAACTGCAGGCTTTCACGGCTTGTGTCTTAATTTTTATTAACAGTACATATTTACGGGCTGATAGGCCATGGTCTTCCATATGTAGAAGTAGACGTTTGGCCGTGTGTACTGTTAGTACAATTTAAAATTGTACACTGTTTCTCCTAAAATAGACAAATACTTTACCACTGATTCCATTATTTTCTTTCAAATCTATTACCTTATATACCTTCGATTTCTATCTTTCGTTTGCGAACAACAATCGCTAAAAATAAACAATTCAAATCAACTATAGATACTTAGCCTGAAAACTGTATCGTATAGGCAACCTAATTAACTTACCGTATATACATTGAAACATAGCGCATTCTCATGGGCGAAAATTACTCCTGATATCAGGATCACATAACAACGAGGAGGTGGCATACGTAACGGCGGTTGCCTATACTTATTTAATAAAAATTACTAAAATAAAATTGTTTAAAACTAACGTAAAACGATCTTTTTTAATGTAAATTATGACGAAAATATAATCTTCAATATGAAAGCGTTAATAGACAATTTAGGGAAACAAATAATTGGTAAATATTCAAATGACTCTAAGCCGAGATCTAAACCGAATTTACTAGATAAAATAAGGGATTTATTTAAAATCATTTATTGTACTTTAAGATATAAAATGTTAATTTATGATAATGTGTGTTATTTAAAGTTAATACCTGCGTTAATTTAATATAAAAAAGTAAATTAGTATAAGCAGCAGATTTGGTTTCGATCTCGGCTAGTTAACACCTCGGCCATCTCCTCGCTTTTATGTAATCCTGATACCAGGAGTAATTTTCGTCCGTAAGAATGCCGTATTCGAATTCGCACGTAAACGAAAGCGTCTGTAAGTTGTATGGAGTAATTTTTAATTTGGTTTCTACTGGAGATTTCATGTTGTCTCTTTTAAATGATTTATTTGAGAGAAAATTAAATCAATTTCAAATAAAGTATTAAAACCAGTAGCTAAACATTTCATTATTTTAGGAAATAATAATAGGAAAAAGGGCGAAAGCTATTTTAAGGTGTTATAACGAAGTAATTTTTATAATAAAGTATTTCTCATTCTTTTCATTCATCAAAATTATAGCCAAAAATTGTAAAATATCTCAAACAGAATATAATTTGTGGCCGATGATGGGTCACACTTATTTGTTACACGGGCAATTTTATACCTATATTGTCAATAACATTTTGCTTTTTTATTTTAAATCTACATTCTTTTAATCTCTATTTGAACGATTTGAATAAAAAAAAAAGGGTATTTCAAAGATATATCAGGCTACCGGTTTCGAGTTGAGGAACACATCCTCAAACCAGAATTATTTATATTATATAGGATTATTTAATTTTTATTTTTTTCTAATTTTCCAATGACTATATATGTTTGATAAAAATTAATGAACTAAAATTGATTAAGGATAAATAACAAAAATAGTTTATATGAAATTTGTATTTGTTATTTTATTAAATTAACTTTTAATTTAAATTAGAACCTAATCTACTTGATATATTTTTTTCTGAATGAATTGTAGTTTCAAATATAGTAAACCAATTTATCCGAATTCATGTTGTTTAAAGTTAATTATTACATTGATTTACCATAAGGCACTAAACTTGATTAACATAATTACTTGTTCCAATTCCTTGCTCTTCTGTGAACCTGATAATAGGAAAAATTTCATTCCTAGGATTTGTATTGTTAGTATTTATTGGAATTGGATTAGAATGGTAAATTGAAGTCAAATGGATTGCCTATCTCTTGTGTAAGTTCACGTAGCGTAATAAATATACCGTTTTCTCAAAATGCACTCCACGAAATATTACTGACTTAGACGGTGTATAATTTTTATGTGGGTCATTCTGTGCAGAATTAAACGTCGAGCAAACCAGCCTTTAAATCATACAAGAAATAAAAGACAAACAAGTAATAAAAGCTTTTATTATATCAAACTTTAACAAGGTATACAAATCACATTCATTTTAGGAATACGTATGCGACTACAGGTGTATAAAAATATATGTATATTACATATTTATTAAAAATTAATAAATAATACGTTTCAACAAGTATCACGTCAATCTGTTAAATAAGTATAATTTTGATAATAATTTAAGTGTCATGAAATTAAAGTCGGAGAGATCTCTTGAGTGGCAGTAGATTCTGAGTTAATACTATTATACTCAGGGATAGGCTCATATCCGTGCCGTCCTTCTATGTATACACAAAATCGTAAAAAACATGTTTTATCTTGAGAACTTTATACCTACCTACCTCTTATTCTTTTAACTAAAGACATCACAGCCAAAGATCCTAGAATTGCAGAACCTCCGCAGACGTAAGTTATGACATCTCTGTAGTAATTTGTTTGGGAAGCAATATGTCTGTAATATACGTTTTATAACATCTTAATCATTCGTAGATTATGTATTTTGAGTTGCTTACAAATTCTGTATAACCATAACAGCTATACCATTTGCTATTTTATCACAGAAACTCATTATGCCATATACGAATGCACCACTTCCAGTTTTGTCCCCAATTAAATCTGCCGTTATTCCTAAACTTGTAACTAGGATAATCGAACCTCCGGAACCTTCAAAGTAAATTTATATTAGTACTGAGATAATGTGTTTAAACATCAAGATCTACCAATAAGAGCTCCTACTATATAAATTTCGTATTTCACAAATTGATCGCCTGATCTATATCTAATCCATGCACATGCTATTACTCCTAGTAAACTCCCAATTATATACGATAACTGAAATAATATGATTGTTAGAAGAAACAAGTACTCGAACTCTGTGGCATTGGAACACTGAAACACTTCACTACCACTTACCACAATACTTCACTCGCACTGAACACACGTTTCGATAGCCAAGCTATCATCATCAGCACTGCGAGTGAAGTATTGTGGTAAGGGTTTTAGTGAAGTATTTCGTTGTGTAGAAAAGTTAAAAATTGAAGAATTCTGTGTATGATATTCATAAAATATATAAGGAGTTTTGTTTTCTTTAGTAAAAAAAATATCATTAGGCTTAGGATTTATTTCTTTAACGGGAAATTGTTTTATAACACAATTTCACTCCAACACGGTTCGAGAATTGAGGAAAACCTACATACAACAGGGCATCCCACCACACGTCGCAGAATTGTGAAAATAGAAAAGACTCTTAACATCTGAATTGAAAAAGGAGAATCTGCAACTAACCCTGGCTGTGTTGCTAGCGAAAAGTGGATAGGAGACGTTTTCCACTACAAAACCTAAAAATACTAGGAGAAAGTGCTGATATAAAAACTGCCAAAATTTAAAAATTAAATTCACAGTAGAAGAAGAAGTGAACAATCAACTTCTGTTCCTAGATAGTAATTAGAAATAATAAAAAAAAGGAAATTGACATCCATGGAAAGGAAACAAACACTAATAGATACCTTATGTCCGACTCCAACCATTGTGGAAAACACTTATTAATTAATAGATTGGTGAAGCTCCCCAAGAGCTAAAATTCATAAAAAATTTAACTATTTATAGCGGTTGCTCTTCTATAGAGGTCGATCGCATGCTTAGGAAGGTCTAACGTAGGCTCTATGTCAGAAATTCCACGACCTTAATCCCAATAGTAACCCGCGATAAGAAATTTGTGAAAAACACTTTTGGTTTTCAACCTGTATCTCCGGAATGGATTTTTTAAAATGTAATCCCGGATTGGTAACATTTGATTTACAATTTTTAAAGCCTTTATGGTTTGAATAATATACAAAACACCCTCTATACTTTCTATATTTCTATATACTACTGTACAATGTAATTAAGATCAATTTATTTCAAATGTAACAATTATTTTTGTGAAAACGAATTGAAAAATAATTGATACAACTGCATATCTAGTTTTAAAAATAGTTTTAGAAGTAAGAAATCTAATCTTTAGCAGTTTTTTAAATATTTTCAATATTTCAGAGTTTTTGGACAGAGTATAATAAAAAAAAAATATTAAATCCCCTAAAACATTATCTAAGATATAGCCTTTGAAATTAATCTATTTTAATTACATTGTAAAAGAGTAGTGTTTGTAAATAAAATTTTTCTCCTTGTACAAATTTACCCTTCTTCCAAAGCCTCGATTTAAAGCCTCAATCGACATAGTAGTTACGAAACTTCCAATAAACATGATCAATGGAACTAATGCTAAAGCACTAGCAGCCATATTCAGAGTTTCATGTAAATATAAGGGAATGAACACTTGGCTAAGATTTACGAACAATCTTGTTGACATATAAACAACAGCAACCTAAAAAAAAAGATTACAATAAATAAATTATACATTCGCATATAGAATTTAATTACTTGATATATTTCGATCCTACCCATCAATTCCCTGACTCCTACACGCAGCTCGCCTCCCCTAACATCGTTGCCAGAGTAACCTTCTTTAACGAATATGTGGAAAATCAATGAACATAAGATACCGACTGACATACCAGACCAAACGACATATTGAAATTTCGGAGCATCGTCTGGGCCAATTTGGCTGCCACTCCCGGTACCAATATGTAATACCCACCAGGTAATTACATATACCAACAAATTCGAAAAGACAGTAAAACAATATCTGTAACAAAATTAAAATCATTTACTATATACACATGGCATTTTTTTTATGGTAAACATACCTGATAGCTGTTAACTTCGTTCGATCATGCTCGTTTGGTGTAAGTTCAGGTATAAGTGACAAATGCGAAATTTGTACTGATGCCCAGCCGAATTGGAATATTATAACAAACATTGAATAGTAGAATATCTGTGAATTCCTATCACCTTGTTGGCAAGATGAAAATATGAATGGGAAAGCTCCAATTATGCAAATTGTACCTGGAACACACAATAAAAAACAAGAACGCAAGTATCAACAGCAGTGCTCACCAAACAAATGCCATGTTTTCCTTCTTCCGTACCGACAGAACCAAAAATCGTCTGTTTGATCCGAATGAAAGCCAACAAATGGTGTAGCTAATGCATCTGCAATCTATGCAATTATAGCAGAAATAACTTAGTGAAATACAAAGATAAATACCTGTCCAATTAATAGTATTAACCCAGCATCTGAGTTTGAAAATTGTAGCACTAAATGGAAGAAAACTAATAAATACGTAAACCACATAGAAGCACAAACATCATTTAACACATGGCCAATACCATAGGCAATTTGTAATTTATAAGGCAACCGCCGGTAGACTTCCGTGTACTCATCACTAATCAAATATTGAGAGCTTTGATCCATTACGTAGTGTTTCCCTGAAAAGAATTATTATATTTGCACAAATACTCATACGTAAACCTCTTAGTTTCGAATAAACAAAGAAGTGAAAATGTATTAAATATCAACATGAGAATTCTAAACACCGATACCATTATGTGGTGAATAATTCTTTAAAATTTTTGTCAATGAGTAATGCAATCGCGATAGCATTGTATCAAGTTTATGTATTTATCTTATCAATCCTTCGGATTAAATTGCAAAACGGTACCAAAATTTTAACCACAATTATATCTAACATACGTAGGATGTTGACAAGGGAAAATTAAAAGCAATATTTTGATCTTTTATTTACCTACGTTCACTTTCTATTTCATCTAAATATGCATGTAAATAAGTATACCTACTCTATGTACAGCAATGTCCATTTCAGATGTCAGGGGTGCGTTCAGATTTATGGAGTTTAGGTTAGTTAGGTTGCAAAAATCGGAATAATAAATTTATTAACAAGGCATTATTAGTGTAGTTAACAAAATGTTTAAAATATCTTCATCGAGCAGTAGCACGAAGATAATTAATTTGAAGTAAATGAAGAAAACAGACCCCCAAGGAGAAAACCAGTGAGGATTGAACATTTTTTGATAATTATATACACATTATATATATATAATATAAATATAACTTGTGATATTCGACAGCCAAATTGCATAGAATATAAACATGTCAACAAAAATTTAAATAAAACCAAATCTGCGCAGGCGGGACATATTATAGAACACGTCTGGCATATACCCGGCGTTAAATCTGAACGCAGCCCTGGACTGTCGCGTACCCACAGAACAAGTAGGATAGAACAGTGGTTCTCAAAGTGTGGGTCGCGACCCCCCGGGGGGTCGCGAGAGGATTCCCAAGATAAAAGAAAACGCCTTACTAAGACAATTATTTCCATTTTTCAAAACGCAAATGAAAACATATAAAAAAATAATGCTTTAACACTTAACTAACCTAAGTGTTATCGTATATTCAGGAACATAAACTTGACTACTCGTGCACCTTGTGAAACATAAACGAAAACATTAACACTTTTATACATAAAAAAGTAAAAGAATCTTAATGCAACGTATATGCCTGTTTTTCAAAAACTAGCATCTCAAATCTGAGTTCTGTATTTGATACACACACACAATGATATTATTTTCAAGTTCGAGACGATTTCTCACCTTTGTTTTGATGACTTTCATGGACGAGAAACTCAACTCGCATAAATATGACGTTGCAAATGGAACCAAACATTTTACAGCTTCGTTTGCGAGCTGGTGGTATTCTTGCATTCTTTTGGTCCAAAACTGATCTGGGTCTGCGAAAAAAATTCTAGTTGTAACATTCCATCACTTGATATTTCAATAAGTTGTTCCTTCATGTTTGTTGCAATCTCAGCGTGCTGAAAAGAATTGTCTAAAAACGGATTCAGTATCCATCTGTCTTTATCATAACTGTTTTAAATTTCTTTGGGAGAGCTGCTGCTTCAAATTCTGCAAACTGATTTGCATATCTGCAAAAACATGCTCAGAATTTATCGCACTATACTTAGTTAAATCTTTCATGAGTTTTTGAATGCACTGGAATGAATTAAATTTCTTTTTTTCCCAATTGAAGTCGACCATAAATTAAGTTTTTTTATAAATTCGTTAATTTTAACCGTGGCTGTTATTATATTAACATCGTAGCCTTGCAAGCGATTATTCAAAATATTTAAGTGTTCGAAAATATCAGCAAGGAAAGCCAGTCTAAGAAGCCAAAGAGGACTGGAAAATAGGTTCTCATATTCCGATGTTTCATCGTGCTAGTACCTACATCAAAAGTTATTTTAACTGTAAAATTCTTCCTGATATCGAAGCTCCACAAATCTTGGATTATGCGAAATTCTGAATTTTTCATAAATAATTATTAATTAATATTTAAATGTGTGCCATTATTTCTCATGTTTTTATAAAAAGATTTGTGGAGTTTCGATTGGCATTTAATTTGACCTAAAAATCATTTTGTCCTGAACAGGTACACAGGTATAAATATTTTCATAATTTGTAGTAAACTGTGCTTAGCAACACAGCATTTTATTTATTTAAATTAAGTTGTTACAATGATTTTTTAAATAATTTATTCAATAATCATTTCCTAAAATTGTTATTCAAACCTTTTTTCGCAATATAATCCAGATAAATCGGTTATTTAGACAATAAATTATATCCTTTTTTACATTTTTATTAAACAAGTAACATTGACCAGCGGCACAACTTGGGTACAATGGACTCATTGGTCTACACGCCACTGAGAAGTATTGCAAATTATAATAAAATTAATTTCAAAACTTAATTTTATTTCACTAAATCAATTGAAATACAACTCCTTACTGTTGATTGTTTGTAATTGACCTTTGATTCCCAATTTTGTAAAGACACCATTTATGCAATAATTGCATTCCTATCGACTATTAATGAAGATGTTTTGGATCATAATTATTATACATATGCCGTATCCATTGGGTGAGTGCAAAATTAATTATAACAATTTGTATTTATGCTTTAATAGTGTAGCACATTGTATTGTTTCAGTTAAGTATTGGTAAGTTTTAATTTCAAATAAGTAATTGAAATATATTACATAAGAGACAATTTTGTACTAAAAAAATGCCTTTTGTAGTAATAATTTTGAAACCTAGTATATACACTTCGACATGAAAAAAATATTAATCGAAGATCGGTGCTATATAGGCTGCCTATTCAAACGCGTCAATTCCAAACATGCCCTTTAGAGATAACACAAAGCACCCTGTTTACCTAATCAATGTTTAATTTCAAACGGAATGTAATTAAGATTAGGAAATCATTATCATCTAAAGCAGTAAATCGCTTGAACTCATAATAGCTTTAGGCATTTCTGAAATTAATATCGTTCTCGGTTTGTTATTGGTTCCCTTAAGGGCGGATTTGGCTTTCGTCGAGATCGCATGCGTATTACTTGTGGATTCGCTCTAAATTGTAGGCTGCATATTCGATCAAACTGATTGTACGCTTTTTTAACGATTCCCTCCCAATTATACGAAACTCCTTCATAATTACGAGACGGTAATCTCGCTGAAAGCTCGCCTGATTTAAAGGATTTACAGGATTTTTGTTTGCGTATGCATATTTGCGTTAACGTTAACAAGTTTACAAATGTTAAAGATTTGTATTTTTCTATAATTCTTATTTAATTATACCAGAAATAATATATTCAACATATTGATTATACAGATTTCCCAAGCAAAAATTTTTAAAATCCGCGGACAATTTAAACTGATAGTTCCGGTAATAAAAATCAAATTCGTATGAAGCACGTCGGAATTTAAATTGTCTGCGAAATTTAAAAATTTTAATGAAAGAATAAAATTATGTCTTTGTTGAAATTTCGTTGTAAAACTAAAACAAGTAGCAAATGGATTATTTTTCATAAACGGCTCAGTATATGGTTGCCTGTTAATAGATCCGTTTGGTTTTGCGTTTAATGGTTTAAGTTGTGTTTATATGTGTATGGAATTGCGAAATCGAAAATTCCATTATGCAATTCCCAGTTTTAGTTGCTAATTTTTTTTTATTGATATTTCTTCTCTTCTTTACGTAACAATCTTAGGAGGCAAGGTTTAGAGATGAGATTCGTCGATATGAATTATTATGCGATGTGTAAACAACGGTATACACCTACGATGTACGTTTATGTTCCCTATAAAATGAGTAATAATAAATTAATATTAATAAAGATATGAAACTAAATCAGTGTATGTATATACATCGCATGCATCAAAGATGGGCACCCCCTAAAGGTATTGACGTCAAGCCAAGTTTACAAGTAAATATCAAAGTACATGCGCACTAGGCGAAATAATTTTTGTACTCTAAGCGATTTCCTAAATACAAATGAATTGAAACACGGCTTCTACCTGAGCGTTGCGAATCTAGTATATATTTTATCCTATTATAGAAATTGGATTTATTGTATTGTAAGATTATTTTCGCGTGTAATTATTACTCGAAATTGGACGACCCAGTTCCAAGATTCGGTGTGAGATGTGACAAGAAAGACACAGCCAACTTTCAGTAGTACAAACAATTTTTTACTTGTACGTAGTGTGGTGTATTACCCGATAAATAATCTTGT
Organism: Dynastes maya; assembly: GCA_029619315.2. Lineage (NCBI taxonomy): Eukaryota > Metazoa > Arthropoda > Insecta > Coleoptera > Scarabaeidae > Dynastes > Dynastes maya. The sequence continues at coordinate 5,601,113 of JAROYE020000012.1, forward strand.
TTATGTCCTTTTCGTTCGTTTTTAAAACTTGTTGCATTGTGATTGTCGTATTAACGATTTCTATAGCTTAATTTCGACTCGGTGTGTCTGTTCTATTTCAAGCGATTAAACACGGAAAATAATTTGCTAGATGTAAACATGGCTACTATTCTACATATTCTTCAGTGTATTTAAACGAATATTAATGCTTCAAAGAATAGGAATTGAAGAGAAAACAACATGATCCTGTTTAGCCCAGGTAGGATTCATTAATTTTTTATACACCATAAGTCTGTTGCCTCCTGAGAACTATCTTGGTCCACAACATAGATACACACAACACACCAAGTAAAAGGAGATGTGAAAAACTGTTAATTAATATTGTCATGAAGTTTAACATCAACAACAATTACAAAAAATTGCGATGGTAAACAATTTGCAACTATATCATTTGGAAAGTATCTTGTTGTAATTTTTTTAAATTTCTTTAAATGTTAGTTTCGATGACTATTTATTTTTGTAGCTTTTTTCTATTATAAAAATCATTTCGCTTTGTACTAATTTGGTATACTTGTTAACCATGCATCGTCCATTTTTGAAACGAGCAACTCATTGGAAACGTTACATTTATTTATTTATCTAGGCTGCGTCTGCAAGTCAGGCCGAAGTCTGGGCAAGCTATGAACCTTTTTGGTTGCCTTTTTCCCTGTGCTCTGCAGCACAATTGGTGGAGTGTTAGAAGCGATTCGTGTATGACACAAGAATTTGTACACAGGATGGGGGTGAATGCATCGACAGCAAACTCCGGTGATCCTGGCAATATATCCGGAACGATTACCCTGACAGACTCAATGCCTGTCTATAGAGATGCTATGGGTGTTATTGTCAGGTATGTTACGTCATATATATTTTATTCGATATGCAATATAATTTTTACAATGTCGTTGATGTATTTGGAATAAAATTACGTCGAACATTGATTACTTTACATACAAATTATAGATTTACCTTGAAATACTTAATATAGATTTTAAAAAATCAATATATTGGTTTTAAAACACCACACAATGTAATTGGAAAAAGTTAATAAATAACTAAATCTAGAGTAATCATGTACAGGATGCTCATGTTTCAATGATAGTATTTTTGTTTCTTAGTAATTTCTGTAAGTGATCTTCAAAGTCACTCCAATGTATTTTGATTTAATTTATTTGCTAAACTAACAAAAAATATTTAAGATACATTTTTCATTTCTGTAAGTAGTTTTCCTAAAAACAGTAAAATAAAAATACAGGATGTCTCAAATGAAATTGTAAATATTTTAGTAGGTGTTTGTAATAACTACTCTGAATAAAAAAGTTAATGTAAACATGTTTCTAATTCTCAGTTATTAAAAAGATTTGAGATTTAATTATAATCGGTTTTCTTCCTCTTTTTTGCCAGGGAAAGAAAGAAAAAAGTAACGGGATTTGCAACACTAAAGAAGAAATTCATAAGGAGACGTAGATCATCGAAAACTTGTGATCATGGCCGAATGCTGCGCGAATTGGTTTCTGATTGGAGTTCCATAGAAATAACGGCTTTGTTAGAAGAATACGAAGCATTGGCTGCGCTTAAAGATTTGTGTGTTCAAGCAGAGCTAGCTCGCCCACCTGCTGCTACCTTCAAACAAGACTTATCAGATTTATACGACTTTAAATATTGTACTGATGCGGATTTGGTGTATCGTGGAGCTTGTTTCCCAATACATCGCGCCTTATTATCAGCGCGATGTCCGTATTTCCGCGACTTATTAGCTGGGTGTCCTGGTTATGGGGCAAGGATATGCTTGGAGTTGCGTACAGCAACTGTTGATGTGCAATTATTTTCAGCGTTATTACGTTATTTATACACTGGCGATATATGTTCGCATGATACCAATATTGATTTGAACGTATTGAGACGATTGCGTGAAGAATTTGGCACACCGAACGCTTTGGAGACAGACTTAAGGTACCTGTTAGAGAGTGGAGATTACGCGGATGCTGCCTTAGTATTTACTTCGGATGGTTCGGATTGCCAAAGGCCCGATTCCGGTAGTTCCGAATATGGCTTTCGTCCAAAATTGGAATTACCTTGCCACAAAGCCATATTATCGGCAAGATCTCCATTCTTCAGAAATCTTTTACAAAGGCGATCTCGTAGTGGTGAGGAGCATACAGAGAGAGCATTGCATATTCCCACGAGGATTGTACTTGATGAAAGCGTTATACCTAAAAGATACGCTAGAATCTTGCTTCACGCGGTGTATCTGGATCAAGTTGATTTATCGTTGATTACGCGAGGTGGCTGTGGCGGTGGTCTTGGGGAAGCGCAAGCATTAGCTCATACCGGAAGGGTGAGGCCATCTCCGCTAGAGGAAGCTATGGAATTGTACCAAATTGGGAGATTTTTGGAATTGGATATTCTTGCTCAAGGCTGTGAAGATCTCATTCTGGAATGGCTTTCTTTGGACACCTTACCGACTGTATTACAATGGGCCAAGCAACCCCACGGTTCAGCATGGGTTCATAGACAGGTAATAAACTCCACTTACTGCTTCTCAAACTGAACTAATCATATATCTTTTTAGACGTTACATTTTCTTAGAGAAGAATTCCAACCGATTTCACAGTCACCCGTTCTACATTACTTAGATAAGGAACATTTAATCGAAGTTCTTAAAAGTCCATTTCTTCAAGCTAGCGAATTGGAAGTCCTTCATGCTGTGTTGAAATGGGGAGAGAATGAGCTGATAAGGCGTATGGAAGATAGAGGTATGATTCTAATATTATTGTCACTTTCCTGTACCCTTTTTTATATATATATATATATTATAGATAGTACTCGTTAGACAAAAACATATTGATATAATATATATATTGCTAATAAATAACTTACATTTCAGAACCGAATTTGTTAAGTCATACAGCTCACTCCGTTACCCGAAAAGGTGTGAAAAAGCGCGATCTAAGTGACGTAGAACTGCGCGAGATCCTTTCAGATCTCTTACCATTAGTACGAATGGACCATGTACTTCCACCGAATAGTGATATATTGAATTCGGCCATACGAAGAGGTTTAGTAAGCACGCCGCCAAGTCACATGATCGGCGGCGATCGTGAGAATCTACGGGTGAATGCTTGGTTACGCGGGGGCAAGAATAACGGGTTATTTATTCAACCGAGGTTATTCATGCCCTATTACGAAGAGGTCAAAGTACTTGTTGAGGATCATTTTGTTCAGGACGTTGAAATAATGCGCCTAAGAAAATCTAGATATATACAAGACATTCCAGATACTTTATATATGGTAGAAGATAAACCACGTGTCCATGGTGCTGCCGGCGTCGATGTTCTAGCTTCAGCTTTGCCAGTACCTGATCCAGCGATTATGAACGCAATGCTGAAACGAGAACAGAAACTTAGACAGTCGCCGAGTTGCCAGAGGGCGCTCAATATGCCTTTATCATCGAGGCACGAGATCTACAGACAGATAAAATTGCGAGTTGTTCGAGAATTCAATCTACCTGATCCAGTAGCCGACATGTTAGATAGTTGTTATTTTGTACCAGACCAAAGTGATAACGAGATAAACACTGCGAATAACGAGGGATCCATTCAACCATCTCCAGCTAAAGTCTCAACGTTAAGTAATAGAACTTGTTACACCACACATAACATGACCTTTCCGAGGCAGAGCGGTTACTCCCATAGTAACCGCCATGAACTCCCAGCGTTGGTTCCGGAGGGAGAGTTTCGTTTTGCCAACGAACCAGAGAGCAGTTCTTGCAGCGATGGGCACTTGTCCGATATCATGCCGGACGTCGCCATGGCAACCTCGACCTTAGGACAGATTCAATTACAGGAACAACAGGAGATGGAACTGGATCTAGGAGATGGGGCCGTTCACCTGCACGGGTCTCTAGGTAATCCCCAAGAACATCAGAACTCCCTACATCTTTCCATGTCGTATCGGAGATATAATCCTGGAACTTATCCTCACCATAGGTCAGATACGCAAAATTATCACACACCTATGCCAAGATTTTTATAGTTTTAATTATATTGTGTCAACTCATAGATATAGGTCGATAAATATAATGTACAACTGTGATTTTCCAAAAGAAAAACTATTTTTTGTCTGTTTATTGATTAAATACTTTAGTTGTTATCACTTGCCTTGTTTAGATATATCGAATATTTTAGTCGATCCTTAACAAGAAAAAAAAAACAATTTAAACTTTAATCATGTCTTACCGTCTGATGGGTTTTATTTTGTATTTTTAACGAATTTTTCGTATTATAAGAAGTAGTGATGGAAAATAGTCGTTCTTCATATACAATCCTTCCATTTTATTTTTTTCTATTTTGTTTTTATCTATTCGATTATATATTTCTTTGTATCAATCAAACACAGTGCGACACTTTTAAAAACAACGTTTGTGCGTATCAAAGTTTTATACCACCTTGATTAATTAGAAAAGAATACGTACAAAAAATTTAACCAAAGATACGTAAATTCAAATGAATAATGTAGAAAAACCTAGAGCTTTGCGTATGATATATACATGACGTAATATGATGTTTATAACCGTCAATGGACCGATTTCGTGGAGAAATATGCGATGTTTTTAACTAAAACTTTGATTCTGCATGTTGGACTAAAAAAAAAAGATTTTAGAGTATGTATATGAGTGTAAAGAAATTTTCTACCTCTGGTCGTGTCGCTTAATCCCGAAATTGTATATGTAATACCATACTTTGATCCAGGCAATTTGTATGCAAATCAAAAAAAGCTTAATCTTCCATTAAGGTCTTGGATCTTGGGCGCATGTCACTATTCAAATATTTGTTGAAAGACATATGGGTTGCCTAACCTACAATGAAATTAACTTACGAACATCATTGTTCATGCTAATTGTTTCTTATCTAAACTATGTATTTCTAACTGGGCTTATTATATGCTATAGAAAATTTATGTCTCTCCCTCTCTCTATATATATATATCTGTATGTGTTTTGATTTATAATCTATTCTTTTGACTTAAATAGGAAGTAATTTTAAGTTACAGATTTTATTGCGATAAATTCTATGATGTGTTAAACAACTGCATGTATTTTAAAGGTTAAATTTTTTGTGCTCTCAAATTTCTCTATGCGAAATCGTCTTTTTTAATCGCTATATTTACTGTGCACTTCACTTCGACAAAGTTGTATGTGTATATATATATTCTCCATTTAAACTTATACAATTTCCAATCAAGAAGTCTCTTTATTGGTGTTCTTTTACTAGTATGTAATTATTGTATCTTTTAAATAATATAAAACATAGGAAATTCTTTATTGATGTACTATATTAGTGTTGTAGTTGAGAAAAAGACATAAAATTACGTGAAGATGCTTTTTGTAATAAAACAACTTTCCCGGCACGTTTTATAAGATTATTTTATTAAGGTTACAGTTGTATGTGAAACGGTAGGAGTACATATAACATGATTTCACATACAATTCCATAACAACATAAGAAATTGATTAAGAAGGTAATAAATAAATTTACAGAACATAATTAGTGAATTGATGCAGGGAATTACTGCTTCAAATCACTAAGTATCTCAAAAAGATATCTTCTAAAATTAATTTTGATCGCACAATACTAATTAACTATGATCTTTTCCATTTAAAATGCGTTCTTAATCAAGAAACGAATTTTTTATTGTTATTCTATGACTGTAAATTGTTTATATACTTAATACAACGTTTATTTGTTTAAAGATCATTTGTAATATATTCCATTCTTTTTAAAAGGTTAATTTACGTGTGCCAAAAACCAAAAAAATGTGTTTTTTTTGTCGATGAATGTTTAAAAGTATTTGATGAACGAGACATCACTATTTTTTCCTCTTCGAACATCAATTTTCAATAGAATTAGTGTAATTAATGGTCAATGAATGTAATAGAATGAATAGAAGAGTTTAAACAAAAAAAAAAAGTGGAAAAAATATCATTATGCTTGTAAACTGTGTATTTATAGTTAACATGCAAGATATAAATAAAATAATTTTTTTCAAAATTACCTCTATTGTACAAATTAATTTTGAGCTGATAATTGTTAATTAATGTACCTGTCTATGTATTGGTATTGTCCTTTTATGCATTATATGGGAATGCATCTACTTGGGAGGTTGAATATGTCGTCTTTATAAACTTGTTTTTCTTTATTAATGATTAATTTGAACATCTTATTTATTCTACATTATACAATGGATTCCTGTAATAAATTGTGTATAACTATCAAGTTGAATAAAAATTCTCTTATATATTTCATATACAAAAATATACATACAGGGTGTTCAAATTATAACAGCCGTTAGTGTATACAGAAAAGAATCGAAAAATCGGTTACATCTCTTGACTATTTTTTTTTGTTTTCTTATAATATACATTCTTGCTGTCAACTTAACACTTTTATATTATTACAATCTACAACCTGTAATGTATTCATTTGTTTTTGTCTTCATACACATTTGCTGTATCTTAATTTAACAATCACTTCATGTACTTATTTAATATAACTCTAATTTATGTAGGCTGATATTATGTTCATTGGACTAGCATCTTATTCCCGATGCAGTGTATTTTGTTTAAATAAAAAACAGGATTCTAAAATAAATGTATTGTTAGTATCATTATTTTAGTTATTCGTTAAAACCCGAAACCACTTCCTACATAGACAAAATTAGTCTCCCGATAGCGCGGCATGGTAGGTAGATATCGTGTTAAGGACTAGTGGCGCTGTGTCTTTGTATCAATCGTGGGGAACTGGGTTCGAACCCCGGGCTCGTAACTCTGAGTAGTTTTCCTTACTCAAAATCATATCACACGTTGGTCCAAATGCGAACGGGAGATTGGCTTTGTGAATGGCAACTAGTACATCATAAAGCGAACACCGGTACGCACACATTTCCGCTCAATTACGTAATATAATTCAATGCCTTCTGACAAAATGTGTTAATACAGAATTACTGCGTAATTTTTCTATATTCTCAAATTATGTTAGAAAATACAGTTTCTTATATTCATTTTGTTGCTGCTATGCGATATAATAATAATAATAGATAAGCTCTCTAGAATTAGAAGGCCCATGGCTTCATTACACAGCTGTTTCCATCTCTTTCTGTTTAAGGCAGTTCCCTCCCACGTTCATTCTCCTAATTCATTGAGGTCACACACAACTTCTTCTTTCCATTTAGTTCTCGAGCGCCCTTTTCTCCTTTTCATTTCTCTTCCCTTGAGTAGCACCTTTGGTATTCTATGTTCCTCCAGCCTATAAACGTGACCCACCCAACGCAGTCGCTGTGCTTTCACAAATCCTACTACCGTTGCTCATTCATATAGTCCCATCACCTCTTCATTCGTTTTTCTATACTACATCTCTCCAATTTTGTTGCCTCCCAGTATTAACCTCAATATCTTCCTTTCCCATATTGTCACTTTTTGTTGTTTTACATTGAATGTCCATAACTCTCTCCCATATGTGACAACCGGCCTAATCACAGTTTAGTATATCCTTATCCTAATCCTGCGAGAAATATTTCTGTTCCTGAAAACTTTCAAAAGTGATCCCATGCATCTGTTTCCCTTCGCTATTCTCTCTTCCTCGCCCTCTTTCTATGTTATAGTTACTCCCAAATAGCAGAAGGTGTTGCCTCTCAAAAATTTATTCCTCTCAATTTGCTGTTGTCACTCGTAAATTGTCAACTCTTAATGTAGTTTTAATTCTTGGTATCAGAGTTAGGTCATCAGTGTAGGCTACACTCTTTGGTTGTAAATTGGTCCGGTCGTCAGGTCACTCTTCTTTATTATCACTTCCTTATAATGGATCTCCTTGACGTAAGCCCGTGTTACTTCAAATCTTTCTGAGATGGAACCCTCTACTGACACCATACATTTCGTATGCTCCAACGTCATTTTCACGAGTCTAAGTTTGTCTGGTATTTTACATTCCTTCATTGCCACATACACACGTTCGCGTTTAATCGAATCATATGCAGTTTTAAACTCTATAAATAACATATGTAGAGGGAGCCAATCCTCGTGACTGCTATCTTGGATTTGCTTTATTATAAATACTTGGCCTAAAACCAGCTTGATATTCACCCAGAGTAGGTTCTACTAGCCCATCTATGCGTTATAGGAAAATGAAAAAGTGATTCTAAGTAGGAAAATAAACAACGATTCTTATAAAACTAAACTAAAGAAAAATAAATTCGACAATTATTATACAAAATAAATTGAAATTCTAATGTTCCATTATTAAAGGGAAAAATCTCCTGGCAATTTTAAACTTTGTAACATTTGTATTTGTTGCGTTTCAAAATACGCTTCACAGTGCTTCTACTAACACCGATTTCGTCTGCAGTTTGCCGGCTAGAGTAAGATTCGCCCATTTCAACTAACGAGCAAACCCTCACTTCTCTCTCCTCCCGCTCGGGATGCGTTAGAGGAATTTAAGACTGTTCGTCTGTTTGTTGGAATTTAGGGCAATTTCCGACCACACTGCCAAGTTTCCTAAAAGCTTTGACGATCCCTTTAATCCGAAATAGATCGGCCGTGCTTTGCTAGGAATTTTCGGCAAAATATCCTTTAATGATCTGTATCTTCTCTGCGGTTGTAAAACTAACATAGTGTATTCGAAATCCACGATCATTTGTTAGAACCTTACGAGCGCACAGAGTGCGTCAGATAGGCCTCTCAGAGCTACGGCAGTTGCGTAAAGGATATAAAGATGCCAGATCGCGCTACGTACAATATATCTCGCACCCGGTGAAGCCTGGGCCAACGTGTATGATATCGGATAAGAATATAATTTTCTTACATGAATTTCACGTGTACAATTCACTCTTGGAGTTTGGTTCGTTACTCTCGACTCGTCCGTATATCATATCGATCTAAACGGTCTTACTTTAATTTTTCTTTCAAAGAAGTAAATAAATAACCAAAAATATATTTTAAAGATGAAATAGAAAATGAGAAAAGAAGGAAAATCATGAAATATTATGCCAAAACGACGAAATAATATAACGCCTGTGGCTGGATTACCAATAAGTCATAATGTGCAGATATAATTTCAGTTACTTAAGTTAAGATTTTGAATTAAATACAAATTACATTGGACTTTTTAAGAATAAATGAAACTCAAAACATATACTATACATAAATTTTATTCAAACAATATTTTATTTACCAAAATATATAAAAAGAAGAAAAAAAAAGGTATAAAACATAGAAGATAGAATTGTACGTAGAGATTTTTCAAACATAAATAAAAATCATATATCCCAAATATGATCTTTATAACACATATATAAAATATCTAAAATAAATCGATTATTTATACATAATTACAACAACTTGATATTATTTGCAGCGAATATGGTAGTACATATATCAGACATTGGTATAAAACGTAGAGCTAGATTTTCAGTTGCAATTATATTGCTACCAAGTTTGATGGTGGAATTAGGCAAATTTTGTATTCGAATTGTATTGATTTGTGTTGGAAATCTGGGTTTTATTTCTATTGGTTTTGGTTCAATTTTAATTATTTCGATAGGAAGTTTCTTCGGTGATTCTATTTTCGGTGGAGGTGGTGGTGGGGGTGGTGCTGAAATTTTCTCTTCTATTTCCTCACCTCCTTTCCCAAACAAGTCCAATCCTCTCAAATTTTCTAAAATACTTACTCTTTTAGGCTTAATTTCGATTTCAACATCTTTTGGTTTAATTTCAGCTGTTGTCCTGTAAATAACATTACTTTATAAGTAGCACAGTTAAAAATGTAATAATCTAATTACCAATCGTTAAATTTTTTGTATGTTATCTTTGATCCGTATTCTTCATATTCTTGTTTTGAAACTAGAAGTGATTGAAACTTAGGATCCCTCGCGAGTTGCTTTCCTCCATGCCATGAATAAGTAATTGGGCTAAAAACAAATTTATTCATTAAAAATACTTTAAATCTAATACCATGGTACTTTTCGGCTCCATGTATTTCGATTGGTAAATGGCAAGGGGTATACGATCTCAGATCTACGTAAAGTCTCTCGTGATATCCGGGAAATTTAGTATTTCCACCTGTTAAGACTATATTTTTCATTAGTTCTGGCCATTCGGATTTTGGACACTTTTGAATGCATTTCGCAAGCATTTCTGGGATCCCCATGCTTTGTATACCAATATTCGATGGCCGCATCAGCAGTTCAGGTACTGTAAATCTTTCATTGTTCAATCGTAATATTTGACAATTCTCTGGAAGCTCGGTATTTTTATCTTCTGGACTTTGAATGTATCTGAAAGAATTACAAAACAAATTTCAACAATAAAACGATTATTTTTGTTATATTACCCTCTTCGTATATTGTTGAAGTCGGGAAGAATATAATTCCTCAAGATAGAATTTCTTTCATCAGAAAATTTTGCGATTTTCATATCATCTTTGAGACATTTAGACATAAAACAAGCATCTTCTTTAACTTGGTTGATTACATACGTTTCTTCCATTACATGAAGTTGTCTATATGATAATATATCTTTTAAATAATTTGTTAGTAACTACAACAAGTAAGTTAGAATATAAACAACATCATTAAATGGAATAATTACTTTTCCACCAACGTCTATCCTCCGTACAGCAGGGTAATATTTCTTGCCGTTAATATAAGGTACAATATGCGTACAACTATACCCCGAATCCACGATTACACAAGAAGTATCCCTACCTACCATAAATATTTAATCGATGATCATAAGAAAACTTTACGAAATAAAATAAAGAAGCTTACCTTTTTTATAAGCATACTCGTATCGTGCTAAATCAACAGAATTAACACGGATCATAGATTTAACTTCATATTCCTCAAAAAATATCTCATCAACGCATTCCTGTATCGAACGGAAGTTATAAATTGGTTGTGTCATTATTAACGGTTCATCTTGCACTGGATAGTTTTGAAATACATAATCCCAAACTGGTTTTTGCACGTCCCATTTAGTAATGTACCCTCGCTCGCATGGTATCAAATAATAAAGTCCCGATAAATCACGGCAATCTTCTATTTGATTCCCAATGAATAACCTTTTCCGTTCAGATTTCGCTTTCATTATGCAGTTTGGAATTAATCTAAATGGATATGTGTTATTAGCAGCATTACAAGATTAAACACACGAACTCACACTGGTTCCTTTAAAGAAGCTTTGCCGGCTTTCATTGTATGTCCACCCGAATCAAAAATATAAACATGGGGTGTTAGCTCACCATTCTTTTGCTTACTTCCTAGAGATCCATCTGGATGGCTTCGTCGTTTTGGGATGTAATTACGCATAAATGGATATGGTTTGCTCTCAATGCGTAATCTTTTATTTGGACTTTCCATTATTCTTCAATGTTATCTGTACGAAGCACAAAAAAAACAACCTTCACAATTAATTTAAAGCAGTATAACCTAGAATTACATAAAAAAATTTCAATAAACAAAACTAAAATTTTCTTACGTTTTATTATGATAATTCTTCTTGGTATTATTCATTTTTTTATAGCTACCTGTTTTAATTGCATACTTTTTGTAGCTATTATTATACAGATGGCTACATAATTAAAAGTATTTCTTTAAGAAAAAAAATAGCTTTATAAGTGTTTTAAGTTAGATAATTGTTAAAGTAGAACTTTTCTCACGGTTCTGAACATGGCTTCTACACTAGTACCATCTAGTGAAAAATAATAGGAAATATTATTACTGTTCGGTTTTGTTATTGTATAAAATACTAAATTCCTCAAGTGTTTTTGTATTTCTTTATTCCTTTCCGTACCAAGAAGTTTTTTTAATAAGGAGTTCATTAATTAAAATTCTTCCCGGTTCGTATTACAACGACAACAACGATGGAAATAACTTAGTAATTATGTAAAGATAATGCCAAAACAGAAAATGATCGCAAAAGGTTGTCCTAAGTGTGATCAACAGGTAAACAACTCAAAAATTCTTTCTCACTATTAAATTAATTTACAATACCTTCAGGTTCCTGTAGCCTGCAAAGCATGCCGTTGTGGATATTCGTTTTTCAACGCTAAACGTAATTCAAAAGTCTTAGCACGTGGAGATGATCGAAGACGAACGCAAAGAGTTCGGAGGGAGAAACCAGATTACTATGACGCTTTAGAATATGATAAGCAAGTCAAAAAGGTTTATTGAATTCAAATCTGCATATAAACTTTATTTTCAAGTATTTATGTTTGTTTTTAGACGAGATCAAGGAATAGCGAATGTGATAACGATGATGAATCTTCTAAGAAGGATTTGAATAAGCCGAAAAGAAAGAAAATAAAAAAGGAAGAGGAGGAGGAAGACGACATAGTTGTGAATTTGAGTCCGGAGAAGCAACAACAATGTTCCTTGATATTGGAAGAATTAAATCGAAAAATGCAACTGGTTATGTGGAAACCAGTATAACATATTTATTGTTGATGGGTATATTTTAATTGTTTGTTTATGATCTCTACGTGTCTGAACAAATTAAATAAGTTAATAAATGTAGTTTAAAGTACTAATAGCTTTTAATTTGTTTTTGTTTAATATTATTTAGAAGTATATAAATATTGATTAAATCTGGAAAAAATTAATTGGAAATATAAAATAAAATTAATTTGGTCATATACGTATGAATAAATAAACTACCCAGGAAATATTCTTTTTGAATTTCGCGGACGATTAAGCAGAGCCACCAACTTAAATCGTCCACAAAATTAAAAATAAATTGCTTCCTAAAAACATAAATGTATATTGAGTTGCTTAATCTCATGGCGCAAATTTTATGGTAAAAATATAGATAGAATAAATTTGAATTTTAGAGTTACATGGAAAAAGAAAGCACTATTTTGAATATTGAAATATGTTAATATAATTTTTTTTACAGATGGTAGATGTAAAATTGGTGACGCTCATTCTTAACGGCGAAATTGCGTACTTTGAAAATTTCAAATGGCGTCTGTTAGGTAAGTAAATTTATCAAACTTCTAATTATTCTTTCAAAATAATTTGCAACAATAACGAGACTATTAAACGATTTTCTGATGTATTTAGATTTAAAGAGGTAACATATGTTATAGTACAACATTTATTCACATTAATATATCGATAATTTGTACAAAAATCTAAAGCAAAAGTATGTTTAGTTACATGAAATATCAGTAAAACATATTTATTGTTGATGGGTATATTTTGTTTGTTTTTATGTTTATGATCTCTACGTGCCTGAACAAATTAAATAAGTTAATAAATGTAGTTTAAAATACTAATAGCTTTAAATTTTTTGTTTAATATTATTTAAAAGTATATAAATATTGATTAAATCTGAAAAAAATTAATTGGAAATATTAAATAAAATTAATTTGGTCATATACGAATGAATAAACTACCCAGCAAATATTCTTTTTGAATGTTGTGGACGATTAAGCAGAGCTACCAACTTAAATCGTCCATGAAATTAAAAAGACAATTGCTTGGTAAAAACATTTGTGTATATTGGGTTGCTTAATCTCATGGAGGTAAAAATGTAGATATAGATAAATTTGAATTTTAATTACATAAAAAAAGAAAGCACTATTTTTAATAATTAAATATATTAATATAATTCTTTTTACAGATAGTAGATGTAAAATTGGTGACGATCATTCTTAGCGGTGAAGTTGAGTACTTTGAAAATTTCAAATGGCGTCTGTTAGGTAAGTAAATTTATAAAATTTCTAATTATTTCAAAATAATTTGCAATAATAACGAGACTATTAAACGATTTTCTGATGTATTTAGATTTAAAGAGGTAACATATGTTATAGTACAACGTTTATTCATATTAATATATCGATAATTTGTACAAAAATGTAAAACAAAAGCATGTTTAGTTACATGAAATATCACATTTGTCATTTATATATGCTACTCACTTACATAGAAAAATAGATTTTATACGTATGAATATATATAAATTGATATGTCCTTTCAATAAAAAAGAGAATTGTAAAGTTAGAATGTCATCTTCTTTTATAAAATAGCACGTAAAACTGGCAAGAGAGAGAGTTATTAATTTATTATTTGGCATTTTCTCCTGTTTAAGTATACATGTTCTATAATGTAATAAATTAATAAATTATGCTTCCACTGCAGGATGTAGTCAGAAATTAATACTGCAACATATATACAAAATTACCTATTATATACAGGACTATCAAAAATGATTATCCTTTGAAACAATGTCATTAATTTGAACTCCATGCTGAATTTCATTTGAGCATGTGAGAATGGTGGTTTTTTTTTTGTTAACCCTGTATTAAACATACACAACGTCGCTTTAGTAAGAAAAGCACGTAACTCCATTTTTTATTCAATATGAGATTTAACTGCCATCTAATAACTGAAAAAAGGTTTTCAGAATTATTTTTTTCCCAAAGACCGGCCTCTTGTAAGTTTCCTATTAATGGAGTTACGCGTTTTTCTCACCAAGACAACGATATAATAATTGTAAATGCACAATCTATCATAAGGAAGACATTTACTACGTAGGACGACAAAACAATTAATAAATTAGCATTCACTTAATTCGGTATTTATTGGTTCCTTCTTCCTAACGAACGGTAGAAAGCCCCAGATTGAGGCTCCACATACTAATATAATACCTAGGGTACAAAATAGGGACATGAAAGATTTGGTATTCTCGTACCAAACACCGCATAAAGGGGGACCTATTAATTGCACAATACCATTGACAAATAGTGAAATCCCGTAGGATGATTGAATCCTTTCTGTACCTAATAAATCCGCCATGATGACAGCAGTTACACCTACATAAACTCCAGATGCTAAGCCGAAAAGAGCACAGTAGGCGCTAATAACACCATAGGTTGTAAAAAAAGGCATTAAAGTTAAGGATATACCCGATATTAAAAGACCACCTATGAAATACCATTCCTTTGGCATAATTGGCAGATCGGAAAGGGCTGAACCGCCTATCCTTCCGACGAGATCTAACGCTGAAACGATTGATAGAAGTAAAGCACCGCTATCTTTATCAAAACCTAGAGCTAGGGCGTATGCTGGTAATAAAATGACGAAATTCGTGTAACTGATGGCGTTGGTACAATTTGATATTAGAATTATGAGGTATACAGGATCTTTTAATAAGGAAATATCAAAAAATTTCTTTTGATTTCCTTCTTCGGCGGCTTTAGTTGGGGATTTCAAGCTAAAGGTGCTAGCGAACGTCTCTGGTTGTAACGTTAAAGTACTTCCGTGGTATGGAGTCGATACATATTGAAATGAACTTGTGGATGGACTACGACGCGGAGTTCTTGTTCGCTTCGCGATCAATTTGTTATGAATATCGCCTTCCTGAGTAGTATTTAAACCTGTATTGCTGTTCAGACAATTTAAACCACTCGAACTGTTATTGTGATTTAATCCGGTGGAGCTATTTTTGTTACTCCTTAATCCTCGTACAAGGTCTCCTTTGACGCCAGGAGCACTAATTTTCCTCTCCCTGCCACTAGGGCTTCTGTAATTTTGCATGGCCGCACTCGATGCGCTTCTCGTAAAAGTGCTATTGGGCGTGGTCTCCACGAAGGAATCGTTGTGATTGAGTTGATGCGTTGAATTGTCATCGGCGCTGAAAGAGAACGTCGGCTTCACGTTCAAGGGTTCCTCTTCTGGTTCGATTTCTTCTTTGATGGCATCGTTTTCGTTGATCGGCACCTTCTTCATATGTTGCTCAACGGGGTCGTAGAATAAGGAAGCAACCCATACATTAAGCGTAACGCCACCCATTAACAAAACGGCGCCTCTAAAAACAGGGTAATGAAAACAATTCCCCCCCGGATATCGCTATCAAAAAGACTGCAACTTTTTTATTCACCTGTACCCATACGTTTGTAAAAGAAAACGTAAAAATGGTGGTAGTATTATCGATCCGATTGCTGAACCCGATATACAAATACCGTTTGCGAGACCTCTTAATCTCTCAAAGTAACCTGTTACTATGTAAACAGTCGGTGGAAATGACAAGCCAGCACCGGTACCCACCAAAATCCCATAACTGAAAAGGAAATACTTAAATTAGATTGAATATTGACAATTCAAGTCAAGCGATTATCTTAAAATATACACAATACTTCAAGATTACGAATTGATTTATAATCTGTAGATCCATCTGATCTCAGGGGACTCCAAGCTAATTAAGTGTATTAGTGTTGACTAGAAAGTGGAACACCACACAAAATAAGAAAATAATGTTATTCTCACAGAGATTGGTCATCATGATGCATGAAGTTAGCATTCCCTTTGGACTTTATTCGGATTCTATTCTCATTGAATTCATATTCTATATTCGAACTCTATTTATGTTTGGATTCTATTCGCGTTCGATTTGGATTCCGTCGGATTCTAGTTTTCTTCTATTCGGACTCTATTCTCAATAGAATCCGAATAGAATAAAACTTGAATCCAAACAGAATTCAAATCGAGCGTGAATAGAAACTAAATAGAATGGGAGTAAATATGCTTTTTCGAAAATATGTTACAACTTTTAATCTGTTGATAAAGAATCTTACACTTAAGAGATTAATATTTTACCTTTTTATCTGACTAGGAGTTATACTTATTAATTATTAATTCAATTCTTTTTCTTCTAATCAATTAAAACGTAATAAAAATGCTTAACATGTTTAACGTTTAATCAAAAAAATTATTATAAATCTGTAATGGAGTATGGTTAATTACTGTTCGCTGTGTACAGCGATTTTATTCAATTTAGTTAAGTATTTTTGTTTTGTTTAAATACAAATTATGGTGTTTCTGAAGTGTTGCCAAATCTGAAACCTTACAACCCTTCGTTACGTCATCAACTCGTTACATTTACTGATGTAATAATTGTTTTGAAGAGAATTCAAGAACTACGTAGTTTAATCCTATCAATCAAGTGGAATTCAATTTAAGAACAGAACCAGTTATGTCATTAGTTCAACGAATGGGTTACGATTTCAAAACAATAACGTTAATAGAATTTTGAGGAGTGCAAATAGTTTACGTAAATGCGTCGAAAATTACGTCAGAATCGATTAGTCCAGCAAATCGTACACGTGCCTAATATTGTTTTTAATTACTTAAGGACTTTCAATATATCTATAGTAAAATAGCAACTAAATAAATACTGTAAACTGCAAGTAACAAGTGTTAGATAACTTTATCACATTATGACATAAACACAATTCAAAATTAGTTTATTTTATGTACCTGATGTAGAGGTAGCCAACCGAGTTTGCGTAGAAGCTCAGCATCATTCCAAGCGCGGCTGAGGTACCTCCCAATAAGCTAACAGTTCGATAGGAATACTTCAGAGAAAGAATACTAGATATTGGCCCTAAATCGTAAAGCCAGGGATAAATAACTTTTGCGCAAATATCTTAACATTCTTACCCAATGAGCTGTATAGGAAATAGCATAGCGCGGGTATCCAAGCTGCTGTTGACGCGGATGCTTCGAATACTTCGATAAATTCAACGAACAAAACTCCAAACGATTTTATTGTTCCGGGTATCAACATATTTACTGCAGTAGCACCTACAAGTACCAACCAACCCCAGCCTCCATCCGGAGGTACTAATTTCCAATCACGCATCTTTGACACATTATTTTCCTTGATAGACACGCCTGGAACAAAAACAGGTTGTTATTTAAGCATTGCAAAGATTGTCGCAAAAAAAATATCAAAAGTGATTTGAATTTTTGAAAAGCACATATTAAAGTTCATAAATTTTGCGACTGACCTCCAGGATTTCATGATCTGTATCGTTGATATTTTGAAATTACAGGCAGGATTGACCCGATTTAAATCAACTGTTTTTTTTTTTTAAATAAATCGTTGATTTTAACCAAAAATGAAAAAAAAAAAATTGTAATTATAAGAAAAATGTATTTATTTGCTACAAAAGTATTTATTAATACTAACAAAAAAATTCTTTACATATACTGTATATAATAATATCTTAAAATTAAATGATATTTATCACTTTAATTTTAATATACATATATACTACCATTCATGGAAATTCGGGCAAGCAAAAAAATGTACGGAAGTCAAAGAAAATAAGAGAAATATTAAATGGCCATGTATTTAATACTTACTTACATGATTTTACATATTTTCAAACACAAATTTATTAAAAAGAAAAAGTTAATGTAATACAAATAATTTAAATCCGATTTTCATCGAAAAATCCACCTTTTGCCTTTAGGACTGCTGCCACTATTCTCGGCATCCAATTCACTAATTTTGCCAATGTTTCATTGGGCTAGCTTCTCCATACCTCCTGGAGAATGGTCCACAAATGTTCCTTCATTTTTGGACACTTTGTCCTAACACATCGGTCTAATTCTTCCAATAACAACTCTATCGAGTTCAGATCGGGGGACTGTGGCGGCCATTCCATAATTTTTAGGGTTCTTTCATTTTCTTCTTGCTGCAGGTAATCTGTGCACAATTTAGATTTATGTTTGGGGTCATTGTCCTGCATAAATTCAAATCCACGACCAATTAATCGGACTCCTGACGGTATGGCATTTTCCTCCAGGATTTTCCGATATTCTTCTTTTTTCATTATGCCCTCAATTTTGAGCTAGTCCCCTGTTCCGATTAAGGAAAAACAACCCCAAACCATTACAGATCCGCCTCCATGCTTCACTGTAGGAACTATACACTCCTGTAACATTCTTTCCCCTCAGCCCCCCAGCCTCTTTCAGCCGACGTTTCACAGTACTCACAGAAACTTTGGAATCTCGCTCATTATTGAATTCTGCAGCAATTTCTGATGCTGTTAGTCTTCTATTGCGCTTACTAATTATTTTTATTCGTAAAACTTTTCCGCAGGAGTCGTTTTTCTTGACGGTCCTGGCCGATTACGATCTTGCACGTCACTGGTTGTCTTAAATCGAACTATAGTGTCATGTACTGTAGATTTTTTTTTATTTTTAATTTATCCGCAATCCGTCTTTCTGCGTACCCTTCCTGATGCAAGGTAATAATAGCAGATCGTTTTGAAACAGCTAGAGGCTTTCCACGGGGCATTTTAAGCAGTCAAACCGAAATTATTTTATTTTTCACTTGCACAACCACAGATACTTTCACAATAACAATCTCTTCAGAACTACTGTGTTTACAAATGTTATAAAACTTTATAAAGGGTATACGAATATTTCCAGGTAACATGAGTGAATCAGCTAACCCTCCTAGGGATTATTATAAAGCTTTATTGTCACTGTAATTACTGGGGATTTCCAACATAATTATATATTTTATGATAACGGTCTTATAATAGACAAATACTACCTGGAAATTGGTAAAAGGCTTTCAGAAAAGGTTAGTTTTAATAATTCCTCACAGAAATGTATATTATATAATTTTAAAATTTTTTCCTAAACAGTTAATATAATTTGTCAGCTTGCCCGAACTTCCATGAACGGTACTGTATATATACCTAACAAAAATAAAATTCCTTTACTCTCTTTAGTTTTATTCAGACGAATCTTTTTGATTATATTTAAATGAGAACACCAATTTCCCAGCTTTTTCGTCGGCCAGTTTATTTCTCAGTTTGGATGCACAAGTCCAAGAGAAGAGAAAACTCCTTCAATTGACGCTGATGAAGATATTACACACAAGAACTATTTAAAAAAACGTTTTGTAGATTCTTCTTCAAATATTTTGTCCAACAGTGTCATCGACAGCATTTTTCTCGATAGAGGTGTGTATCCAGGGCGTAACATGTTTATGACTTTAACCACTTCTGGGTCTTCCACACATCTAAAACTATAGTTGTTGCAAACACAGCCTTAGCTATTTGTTCATCAAGTTCTAATTTCATGTTGATAGATGTTCGTCCAACAAAAGAGCTTAAGGAACCACATTTTCCCTTTAAGTTTGATGGTCCTGCCTCTGATGAAATAATTTACGAAGATGGCAAAATTACATTTTAAAATTCTGACTTTTAAATCGAACTGATGTTTTAAATATCCACAGTTCGTCAAGCAATGGAAGTAGTAGTTAAAAAAACAAGAACAAAAAATATTCAGAAAAATATTAACGGAACACAAATAACTTTTTTTACTTAAAATATAAAAAAAACGATATAGGGAAATTATATATTTTTTCTATAATTTGAATATGTTCTGCATTTAAAATAAATTTACTAAAATTCAGTAGATTACACAACTACACAGCATTTGTAATAGTAATATTTTAACCATTTTTTTAGTAAAATACAAACATGGAAATTGTTTCTAACGACGGGGAATATATTCACAGTAAGTACTTTAATGTTGATGACGAAGATAATTAAAAAGGAGAATAATTTATTTAGCGCGGTTTATTTTTACTTCCAAAAGCATTACAGAAAACTTGTATTCATTCGTGTTTAATTGGGGCATGTTTTTTTGTATCGTTCTACGTTAAACCGAAAAATATATGTATATTTATTCTATTTTCGTCAAAGTCCTCTATAAAATCAGCTCAAGTGCACTTAAAACATAGGAATATGCGTAAATTAGACCACTCTCTGACTTGTTTGCTTGCATAAACAAAAGATTAATTCAAGCAATTTATTAAATAAAAACGAAAGTCAACGGAATTATACCCAGCATATTCATAAGCGATAACTCCACAAGTGTTTACAAGTGTATAGATATTGATTTGGTAGTGATTGGAATTGAAACATAAATATTACCAAGCATAAGTACATATAAACATATGCTTGAATTACATCGATAAGCTTTGTTATAAAACAACGTTTTCCTACGTATATTTTCGATTTTGTCTCATATAGTCACACCCAAAACAATTTCATTTATTCTAATTGGTGTTCTGACAGATTAAGATGTATTTTGGTATACGTCACCATCAAAAAATAGTTGCCATTGCCAAACCAAACAGAAATAGAGCACGAAAAGTGAATCTAAAGGTATTGTAAGTCGTCCAAAATCGAGACTATATTACTTATATTACCTCATGATTTACTAACAATTAGAATAAGTTTAATAGGTGTCCCATTTCGATAAAACTTAGCAAACTTTTTTAAATAATAATATACATGTTTTTGAAAGCAAGAAAATATTGATATAAATATGTTGATTTAGTCAATGTCTAATCTAAAAATGTTTATGGAATTATATGTTACTATGAACTACTTTTTCGTAATAAAGTTCGAACTACTTTCAACATGAAATACACATAAATATTGACTCTGTAATTATGACGTCTAGAAGTCTAGATTTTGTTTGAAGTGTCTACCTCAATTTTACTTTTTCATTAAATTACGGTGGAGATACTAGATGAAACAACATAAATCTAGAATTGTGGCCTTTTGAAATCCATTATCGACATATGATGAACTCCTTTTATCAAGATTTCTAGATCAGCAAGAAAAATATGAATTATACATTCGTCATGTGTTGATTACCTTTTTTGAGACAGAAAATAATAAAAAAAAAATTATTCCAAAAATTCAAGGAAATCTTTTAGGGAGGGAACGACAGCTGATCAATGGAATAACACATCCGCTTGACAATTTGCCAGGTATTTCTAAATTTTCTTGTATATTTTGTAAAGTAAACGATGAAATATGTTTACCTTTAACGAAAGGTTTAATTTTAGAGCTTTGGGAAATCATTTGTAATAATGTTGGGAAAAATATAGCGTGGTCTATATTTTAAATTTCGTAAGGAGAATGAGCAAGAAAATGATTCAACAACTATTAGCTTTCACCCATTGTTTTTTTCTTAGTTTAAAACATCTTAAAATATTCACCAAAAAATAAGTTCATTTTAAAATTATATCTAATATTCACGTTTAACTGGTTATTCAACGCACAAGACAATATTGCTTAAGTTTGCGTAAAAAAAACAGCCTACGTTATAACTTACATGGAAATTAGTTATCCACATTCACACATTCTTAACCACTGTAGTTGGTTTTTTAATTCACTCATCAGCTGAAATGTCAGCAGCATATTTTCGACTGCTTTCATGTAGACTCATTGTATTAAAAATCAATAATCACACCAACCGCCAAGTTCAAATAGTACACGATTTATAGTGATGAATGCGATGATATTTATATTTTGTTAAGTATCTTCTTTTTATTATTTTTTTAACCATTTACTAACTAATGTACATACACAAATTTGGTACTGGAATTCTGGTCTTATTCGGAATCAAGTATTATTATTATTATTATTATTATTATACATGAGTTCTATTGCAAAATTTTGAATATGCAGTCAATTAAAAACAATTTTACTATTTCTCAATAAGATTACATGTTTAATTCTTTGACAAATTTACGAGATCTTTTCTTTAGAAATTATATATACATGTATAGTTCTATAGGGAAAAGAATGCTTGATGACGTCAGTAACAAAATTTTATCTTTTAATTTACAGAAACCAAGTTGGTTTTAAGTATAATAAGAAGTCAACGTAGACCTATTTTCAAAATCAACTTTTCCTGGTGATTTTGAAAGTTAATAGAGTTGAAACTTGTTTTTGAAATGGCTGCCAGTCTCATCTTAATCTGAGATTACCCAACACTTTTCCAGAATCATCTAGAAGGTTTTAGATTATACTTAGGAGGTTGTAAATTGTTCCAGAAAATTGAAGTTAATCATTTTGAAAGCTCAAAATTTCCTTTCCGTAAAGTAAATTGATTTTTTTTTTTAATTTATTAAAAACTCTGGATGGAAAATGTATTCTCCTTTTCAGGATATGTAATGCTTCTATAAAATGTTCAGAGATTGATATTTTTTAAATCGCGCATGGGTGTCATCTCAAAATGTCACTAGCGTCAAACAGTAATCAAACGAAAAATAAAATTGTCACTTGATTCAATTTTACTTCAACGTAATTACTATCCTTTCAATGATTAAAACAAAAAAAAACAACAAAATATATGTTTTCCAGAATCGAGATGAATACGGGCGTGAATCATTTGTTGCCTAATGGAAGTAATTGAATTGATGCCTTATATGCCCGATATATTGCGATAGCTCAGATTTGTAGTCACTTTAACTTGGTGATAAGATCCAAATCTCAAAATTGGAACATGTTAATCCGTCTTAGATTGCTTGCAAATGCTTATAAATGCATTTGAAAAATACATTTTTGATTATATTCTTCAAAATGTGTCTTCAAAATTTTTCCTTATAAAAATTGCCGTCATAATCTATAAAATAAAATTTATACCGTATACCGAATTAAATTACGTTATTTCTAGAAATAACGTACCCAATCAGAATTTAGTTCATATAACTACGCATGCGCACGACTTAAGTTGGTAGTTCCGGCAATAAATGACGTAACGTAAATACATAACGCATATATGTACGCGAATTTCTTAACGAAATACAGACAAATATATCCTTTATTGCCGGAACTACCAACTTAAATCACCCGCGAAATTTAAAAAATGCCCGCTCTATATATCTAGAACTATACACTTTATTTTTCTTATCAATTTTATTAATCAAGCTGGTTATTTTTAGAATTCGTAAAAAATAGGTCAACTATAATTAGATAATTATTTCAAAATCAATTGTTTGAGTATTGAATTGTGAAAAAAAAACTTTATTACAGGCTCAATAAGCCAACAAAGAGAGATTTTCTAGAGAAAAACAACAAAGGCAATTAGAAGTTAAACGGAGATACGTATGTATGAATCATATGCTTGGTAATAGTAAAATTTCCTTTGTAATTCTCCCATTGATAATTTATCTACAAGGCTCTAATCAGTTTGTCGGCTTTCTAAACTATTTCTTGTGAATATCAAATTAACGCCGAGTTGACAAATCTATACCAGTCAGCGCCTATGTTGATAAAAACCATTATAATAATGCAAACATTGTTTACAGATACTTAATAGCTTTTAGAATAACTTTAATTACATGATTACGTACAGAGGGAACTAGAAAATATATCATTAGTTTCTAAGAATCACCTGTTTACTTTACAGATGTACTTGGAAACATTGCTAAAGCATAATTTATTATCTGTAAACAATTTAATATTCGAAAACAACAATAAAAAAAGGCAAGGAAAACCTTAACGTAACACATTACGCATGAATATTACAAATATGGAAAATATATACTTTGAAAGTGAATGTTGGATATAACTGGATTAATTTAGACAGAACAAACATGACTTATTAACTTACTAGTTTAATGGGCACTATCATCGTTTCTCATATCCATATCTTAGTGTCATATTTATTAAATAAAATGCTTGTTACGCACAAGATAATATACATAAGAACATAACACTACTATACACCTTGCTTGTTTGTTTGTTTTATAACATAAAAAATTTTTTTTCTATAAGTATTTTATCTAATACTAGTGAAGTCTAGACGTATAAGATAAACGAAAAATATAATAAATTTCAAAATCAAAAAAAAGTGAAACTACATTTTTAATTGAAAATCCCGTTAAAAGAGAAAGTACTATTTGAATTTCACTTCGAATGCAAATCATTTTCAAGGTTTTCGTACAAAATATTCAAAATCGTTAAAAAAAAAACATGTTTATTATTATTTTATTTTTTGCGAGTTCATTACACTACTCAGATGTACTTACATACGCAAAATAAATTTATTTTTATCGCACGTAAAACGAACAAAGAGAAAGAAAATTATAAATGGTACAAAATAAAACATTCACCGATAAAGGTGATTGAAATTAGTATTACCTTTTCTTTGTTTACTTCTTGGTATGTGATTTATTGTTTCTTTGGAGTTCATTCTCTTCCCACCTTTTCGAACGTCCAAATTATCATTTAATAAAATCTTATCATCGTTGATCTTGATCTCGGTATCCGTTATCGACATTTTCGATCATTAAGAAAAAAAATAAGGAAACAAAAAACTAACGATTGCACTGTTACAAAGTAAGTTCGTAAAACATAATTATCGCTTAGTCGCGTGGAATACAACATACACAGTCAACTATCTCGCTTGTACTGGCAGTATTTCATACCAATTCTAGATATATATATATATATATATATATATGTGTATACTATACACTATATAAAAAATAAAACATCCAGAGAAATAACGTATATCACACGAACAACGCTTCTATAGTATTTAATTTTTGTACTTGATTAACAAGCCGATGCTTCTGTATGGAAGTAGCAGGACGAAGGTCGTGTAAATACTTGGAATTTTCATTTGTATGAGTTTACAGCCGAAACAAATTGAAATTTACCGAAATTCCCACTTTTCATTTCTATAAAAAAGCTTAGGTTACACAATTAATACGCATGCTCATTTTTAAATACTTAATCATTTTTAGCTTTATACGCTACAAAGGCTAAAAATGATCACTACGATTAAAGACATTACTGTAGCTGGAGTTCTTATCCAGCTAATAAATCCATATTCAGGCAATATATACAGGGTGCATTTTAAATTATGTCACAAATTTCGAAAATAGAAAGATCATTAAAGAATAACGCAATTATTCCCCAGTGAAAGAACTCCAACAGTTAAGGGAACTGAGATATGAATTTTTAAAGTTACCCTTAAATATTGTTTCGCTAAAGCGTCCCACAGTCTGTAGTACAATAAATTCTAAAACCAATTGCATCGTAAATCGGAGAGACCAATCGACAATACTTTTGTCCACAGACGTGTAAGCATTCCCAAGCGATCAGTAGTACAATTGGTTTAGTATACTGTTCGCAATGGCACCATCCATTTCAAGGAAGAAAATATCTGCTTTAGTAGTGGTTTTGTATTCAGTAGATAATAGTAATAATAATGTCAAAAAGAAGATAAAAAAACAGCGGTGTAAAAAATGGTTACTGCAATGATTTTTCTAAAAAAGTTTCATAGCTTACGTTACGTTTGCGTTTGTTGGAATACTCATTCTCATTGCTTTTCACGTTCCATAAACAAAAATGTTCGCGATACATTTCTATAAATTCTATCCAAAATTTTCTATTGCCTTCAATTGTTTAATTAAAGACCGGAAAACTCACCACCATGCACTTATAAAATCTTGTTTTGAATAAGTTAAAAAATTGTATCAACAAGTCTAAAAGCAGCTACACACGTTCAAACTTACTGCAAATTTTTAAGCATGCTATACTTCCGTACGATCCAACCGCGTCGAACGATCGATTGAACAACAACCCCATACACGTTGCAATTATTGTTCCAACGGTTGCACCAATCAAAATTGTACAACTTGTTGGACTACAAATTCTACCGTCTGTGGCTCGTTTAACGCTGATATTGGGGCCGGGCGTGGCTTATTTACAAGGCTCGGCAAACGTACGGGATGACTCACACGCAGCTAGCAAATATGAATGAAATATATTAATTGGAAGTGACAAAAATAAGGTATTTCATTAATATTTGCGAGCTGCCTGTGAGTCATCCCGTACGTTTGCCGAGCCTTGCTTATTTATTAAATCGCAAGGCAATGCCTAAGTTGGCGAGGAGCGAATAGAATAGCAGTCTGTTTTGATGATTAAATGTATCTGTTATTGAATTGAATTTCTACACAAAATTATACCCCGAGAACTATTATGGGGCCGTAAATCAAACCGAAAAGATAGCTTTACTTTTTCCGTTTAGAAATCTGCTTTGTTCTGGAAAGCAGTGTTTTTTTTAGTATTTAAATGAAAGGCATTAAAACGTTCAACACGTAAGAATAATACAGGGTGGGGCAGAGTAACTTGCTTATTTAAAAATTCAATTAAAAAAAAGTAATGCAGATATATATTTAATTCTTTGAACAGCATCAAGTACAACATAAAAATTTTATGTTTTCCCAGTTTTAAAAAGGATATCAGGCAGATGGCATCCATTATTCTTAATACACTGCGTTAATCGAACTCGGAAGTTTCGTTCAACTCTTTCTAGCATATCGACGGGTATGTTGGCGACAGCTTGACGAATGTTGTTCTTCAGGTGAGCCAGGGTCCTAGAACGTTCGTTGTAAACAAGTGATTTTAGACAGCCCCGTAAAAAATAGTCGCAGGGGGCTAAATCAGGCGACCGTGCTGGCCAGTGCAGATCGCCCCTTAAGGAGATGAGGCGTGCTGGGAAGTGTTTCCGTAAAATAGTTATTGACACACGCGCTGTGTGTGCCGTGGCACCGTCATGCTGAAACCATACATCTCCTACATCCATCTCGTTGAGTGTTGGCAGGAGAAACTCCTGAATCATGTGGACGTAACGGTCAGAAGTCACCGAAACTGCCCGTTCGTTTTTTAACTTTACGCCCCGCCCTCTCGAATGTGCCTACTTCCACCCTCCTCAGAGCAACCATCGCTTCAGGGCGCTAAATTCAAATAAGCAAGTTGCTCTGCCCCATCCTGTACTTTGAGCTATGTAATTATGTATGCATACTTTGCTTTGATGTTTGACAGTCTAAATTTGTTATACAGCGCTGTTTTCTACGTTAAAGTGACTTTATTTCTGATAAATGAAAAAAAGAAATTATAACAAAACTGGGGGATATGGGGTCACCCGTTACAAATAACACGTCCTCCTTGAGACTTATGTAGTCATATAACTCAAGTTATGTTTTAAAAAAGAATTTATATGTTGTAGCTTCCGAGATATTTACAAAAATTTAAAAATCGTGCAAATTTTCGAAGGGGGGCTGTACCCCGAAATCTGTCAATTCAGCCGCAAAAAATAATTGTGTTGTTCTTACACCACGATTATACTCTTTCAGTTTCTAGAGCTTCATGGAATTCTGAATTTTCGGCTTGCTCTACCATTGCCAAATAAAAAATTACCATACATATAGGCAACCAATTATACTGTCGAGTATGGAAGGAAAAGAAATTAAATACATTTTTGTTAAAACTATTTATTTAAAATCTCTGGATAATGTAAAAAATAACGATAACAGATTTTTAAAATTCTCTAGAATAATAATTAAAAAAAAATGAAACTTCACATATTAAAAAATAATTAAGTATATCTATATTCAACAAGTTATATTTTTATTTACACTTATTAACAACCATACGTTTATTTGCTTTGAGAATGTCGAAATATGATAAATTATTGAACACAATATTTATTGTTTTATAGCTCGTTTTGTCAATCCTTTTTTTTCTTATATAGAATAAAATAAATCGTTTGATAATTGACACATTTTCCAAAATTGTAAGTGATTTTGCCTCGTTATATATGTTTTATTCCATTTTTTTTGAGCCTCTAAGTTTCCATGCTTTAATTAAATTTAAAGCAAAGTACGCTGTGAAAGAATGAACTTGTACGGCAGCTAATATAAAACCGTACCAAAGTAAACCATATGGCATTCCCTAGAACCCAAAATGCATGATAAAATTAAATATAAATTAGTTGTAAAAATATTTACCTGCCACATTTGAACTTGGGCTAATTCTTCATCCTCATCATCAGAATCAGCTCTCAGATAAATTAAAGTTTCATTGAAATAATATCCCAAGGCATATAATAAAGGGAAGTAACCGAAAAGTACAAGACCAACAAGGTATTGCTTCATAGGTCTGATTGAATTCCTTCTAACAGCTGCTAGGCCAAAGAACGAAAATAATAGGCTTATACACCAAATATATTCCCACCATAGCGGCTGAAAGGGTTGAAGTATGATGTAAAATTAATAACCACCTTTGTTAATTAGTAATTACCTGAGGAATTCTGAGTTCTTCGATTTCTAAAATAAATATATCTAATTTATCTAGGATATCAGCAGAGAGCTTTGCTAACATAACAAAAAACAGGAGATAATGGAAAAATATACAGTGCTTCAGCCTCGATTTATTTAAAGAACTAGAATACAAAATTTCATTAATAATTTCTAATTTATAACTGTATATACTTGAGACTTGAAAAAAGAATAGGTTAGGTTTACCTTATTTGATACTGGAGTGCAATTCGTTGCCTATAAGCATGATCGGTACCATCGGTTCCCGCTGGTATATAATGCAACCCTTTTGTTGCCATTTTTTTTGATAATTATAATTTTAGATTTCAGTCCATGAACGAAAATAACATACCAAGACCTCCGCGTTGGAGATAGGCCTTGGGTGAAGAAATCTAACTTACCGGTAATGTCAAATTTAAATTTTAAATAGCCTACTAAGGATGAAATATTAATCATCCTTCCGGCCAACTGATTCATTTTTGATAAGCAGCAGCATCCTGGATTTCAGGTATAAAAGTAAGCAATTAACAGGAATAATTACGTAATGAAAGAATTACATATTAATATCTTTGTACAATAGAAATAGGAATCTAAAAATAAAATGTAATGATATCGATATGAGTATACAAATATACAATGTAATAGTTGGTATTTCAACAATTAACGAAGAGATTGAATGATTAATTGAGATTAATAATAAGAAAGTAAAAAAAAAACACTTACGCTCTAATTGCTTAAGCTTTTAAGGGAAATAAGTTGTAAGTAAATTATTCCTGATTTTATGTTTAAATGACGCGCGGTTTACACGTTAGTTCGCAAGTATCTTCAATGATGGCGCTGATAGTACAAAATAACTTGTCAAATATCTTACATTAGCTGTGTATGTTCAGTGTTAGCTGTCATTTTTTAGAATCATTTACATCTTAATTTAAATTTATTAAAATATCTTCGTTTGATTTTTTTATTCTTATTCCGGTAAGTATTGTGACCTTTTTCTCCGTTCTAGTTTGTAAAACATTCAGCTACCATATAGATTAATGCCTGTTTTTTTTGTTGGCTAACTTTTTTTTCTATTTAAGACTTCTTACTAAATAATTTCCTATTATTTTTTCCTGTATGTTAAGTATGTTGTTTTTTATCTTTCTTGTAGGTCCAATATGTACTGATCTGAAATATATGGAAAGATGGCCGCAACTATTAAAGAAATATACGACAATGTAGCTTTAGCTAGAGAAATGTCCATGATAGGAAACTATGAGAGTGCAGAAGTGTATTATGAAGGAACAATACAGATGTTGAACCGTTTTATCATCACAATATCAGAACCTTTGAGAAAGAGCAAATGGCAACAGGTGAAGACTAACACATGATTCATTTTATTCATGCATACCATAGATTAAACAAATATCAAGAGCCACTGCCTTTTAACAATATTCCTTATGGTTTAATAATGGATAATTTTAGTGCTAACAGTGATTTTCTTTGTATTTTTTATTTTAGGTTCAGAGAGAAGTTGCGGATGAATATGATCAGTTAAAAGGAATTAAAAATACTTTGTTAACATTTAGTTTGGATACGAATGTGGATGTCCCTATTGGACGCAGGTTTGTAAGCGACGAACCTGTGAATGTTATGGCTGATTCGTTCACTACAGATCAGTTATCCGCCATTAATGACCCTGATGTTTGGCCCGCCCCGATTCCAGCAGATCATAGCTTCCCAACTCGGTAAGTCAATGCAAGTGGTTTTCTGATGTTCTTTATGTATGTATAATATATATAGAAATGGTCCTGCAAAATCTAAAACAACCCAAAAAAAATTAGATCCTCGTAAAAGTGTTGGGAGAGCAACGTCTTCCAAGACATCTCGAAAATTAGATAGCAGTCGAAAGCCTAAACGAGATGAAAGACCGTCCTCCTCAAAGATTAGCGATTCAAACAAGCTGGAGAAAGATCAAAAGGAAAACGAAGTTAATGGTAAATCAGAAAAGGGAGAACCCGAGGAGGAAAAGAAATTTGAATGCCGTAGTATGGAAAGGGAATTGGTGGATATTCTAGAACGTGATATAGTCCAGAAAAATCCTAATATAAAATGGGATGATATAGCCGATTTAGCAGAAGCTAAGAGGTTGTTGGAGGAAGCTGTTGTGCTTCCAATGTGGATGCCAGAATTTTTCAAAGGTGCATTTTGAAATCTATAAATAGAATTTATTTTAATCAATTTATTTTTAAAGGTATCAGAAGGCCATGGAAAGGGGTCCTTATGGTAGGTCCTCCAGGTACAGGTAAGACCATGTTAGCAAAAGCCGTCGCTACAGAATGTGGAACCACATTCTTTAACGTTTCATCATCAACATTGACCTCTAAATATCGTGGTGAATCGGAAAAAATGGTTCGATTGCTCTTTGAAATGGTATTTCCAATTTATGTTTCAATACTTTCCTTTAAATAAACATCCCATTGTTTCCAGGCGAGATTTTATGCACCCAGTACTATATTTATTGATGAAATCGATTCCTTATGTTCACGAAGAGGTTCAGAATCGGAACACGAAGCTTCCAGACGTGTAAAATCAGAATTACTGGTACAGATGGATGGGATCACTGCTAACGACTATGAACCTGGGAAAGTTGTCATGGTATTAGCCGCGACAAATTTTCCATGGGACATCGACGAAGCGTTAAGAAGAAGATTGGAAAAACGGATTTACATCCCATTACCAAGGCAGGAAGGTAGAGAAGCTCTTTTGCTAATTAATTTAAGAGAAGTCAAATTGGATCCCGACGTTAATATTCCTGAAATCGCTCAGAAGTTAAATGGATACTCAGGAGCCGATATTACCAACGTTTGTCGAGATGCTTCCATGATGTCCATGAGGAGGAGGATATTCGGATTGAAGCCCAATCAAATAAAACAATTGCCTCGCGAAGAGCTCGATTTACCAGTCACTTGCCGTGATTTCGAAGAAGCTATAGTGAAGAACAATAAAAGCGTTTCTAAAGAGGATTTAGATAAATATGATAAGTGGATGAATGAATTTGGATCATCATGATAGTAGAAAATAATCCTTTATTGATATTTTAACTTATTTTTCTTCCATTTTTTTTACTTAACTCTCAATTTCTACTTTAAAGATACTATTACAACCTATTCTTCTATTAATTGTTACTATAGTACTAATTTTCCTCAGTATTTACCCCACATAAGCTCTACTTCTTATACCACTCAAAAAAAAAACAAAATTTCAAATAAGTATTATACTCTAATTACATTATGTACGTCATATCATCTTTATTGTCTATAAATTTATAGAGAAAAGCTTTTAATGTAATGAGGAAGTTATTCAAAATCTATTCTTATCTATTTGAAACTTGTTTTAAAATATTTGAATCTTGTTCTCCAATTTTACGTCGGAAAAAATGAAATGATTTAAAAAACTTTACTAGAATTTATCTTAACTGTTTAATAATTTATTTGCAGCTAGAATTTGAACGTTTGTCTACGGTCGTAATATAACAAGGGTATTAATTTGATTTTATATTGTTTAAAATAAATCGTTACAAGAGGTTTCTTTGTTTTATTTTAACTATCTCCAATTTAAATCATGCTTAACGTCTAAGTAAATCCAAAATTAAAATAGTATACAAAGCAAACTGATACACATACATTCTAAGGTTGAAATGGACCATTCTTACTGAGCGTCCTGGTATACTATTTATAGATGGAAATGTGTTTTAATATAAAATAAATCGTCAAAAGAGATCCGGTTGTTTTAGAATACAGTTGTTTTCATTTTTAAACGTTAATAAATTAAATAATGCAATTTTGTAGGTTATTATTAATGATGATATGTTATTTTGTGATAAATAAATCATTTTTATTTAAAGTGTAATGTTTACGGGGGAAAATAATAAATTAAGAAATTGATTTCGACTCATAATACTTGTTAAATTATGCGTGGCTTGTTGTTAGATTTATAAAATAATTATTAGGGAATATTTTTTGCAACATTTAAGTATGGCGCGTTTTCGTCCTGTAGAAAATATAACCGCGTTTACGTTTCAATTCTATACATTAGCGCCATTGTGGTGTTTGTGTAAGTATTGTGAAAAGTAGTACCCGATTTAGATGGAATATTTTAAAATTAGTGATAAAATAATTCGATTTCTGGGTTTGTACGCCGTTATAAATGGATAAGTGATAGTTTGAAGTATGAAAAAACATTCCTATACAAACGTGAAAAGCTTAATTATAGTCTAATATGTTGGCGTAGGAACAAGAAACATTTTCCCATAACCTCCTTTCGTGTTATTGGAGTAGATACGGAATTAAGTTGTGTGTCAGATGTGTCTATCATTTTGGATTATTCAAAAAGTTTTGTGGCTTTATATATTTACAGATTTGGAATAGTGGTTTCGCGACTAATCTAGTATGTGTTTACATCGTTGTGGGTGCAGATTTAGCCATCAAAATGAAGGAAAGCATCGGTTGCTGACTATAACGGCGGGGTGTTGGCAACGATTGCCTGTGCTAGATCGCAGTCGTTTTTCTTAACATGGCTGCAACGCAGGCCGAAAAGCAACAAAATGACGTGAATAGTGAAAAAGTGCAGTCGGATCAGCATCTAAACGTGCGGAATTCGTTGTTGCAAAATGGGACCGATAAGAGTAGTGTACGAGGAGGTTGCAGTGTAGTGATAACTAAAACGAAGAATACCGGCTCCAAAACCCTTGGATTAGATATGAGTCAATATCGACAAGACGGTGGTGGTGGTGGCGAACAAGGGCTTAGTGAAACGGAAATGGGGCCGAGTAGTGAATCCGGAATTTATTCATCCGCGCCAACCTCTGGTCCTGAGGGACCAACGGTCGGTGACGGGCACAGTTACAACTTCCCGTTCAGCAGTAGAGACATGCATAATAGTGGTGATGGGGGACTCCACTCGTTCGGGCAGCGTCAAGCATTCGGGGGGCCCAAACAACCGCCTGGAGTTGTATCGCAACAACAACGCATTTTTTCGGGTCAGACTATATCGCAGCCGACGGGCCCCACTCCGACTTTAAACCAGCTGCTACAGAGCACTAACCCCGTGACGGTTACTCGATATCAAAATAGTTACGGTCACCCAGAGCAGCCCTACAACCAAGGTTGGCCGCCCCAAAAACCACTTGCGCCCTATTCTACATCAGGGGTTCCGAACGCACCTCCCGCCTCAGTATATCGTAATCAATCGACGGTAAGTCTCATTGTTTCACCGT
Organism: Dynastes maya; assembly: GCA_029619315.2. Classification (NCBI taxonomy): domain Eukaryota; kingdom Metazoa; phylum Arthropoda; class Insecta; order Coleoptera; family Scarabaeidae; genus Dynastes; species Dynastes maya. The sequence goes on from JAROYE020000012.1 coordinate 5,635,159, forward strand.
TTTTCTTTCTTTTCCTTATTTTTCATCTAAAATCCCATTCCTCGATAAAAACTGTCTTCATTTGGCCGAGGAATGTTGGCGTTTGTTTGACAATCGACCACGTGTAGTTTATTGTTTTGTGTTATACAAGGAATGAAAAAAAACGACTCGTGTTATATTTACATACGCCATAATGAGCATATTACGTTATTTACGTGATCTGCGTTGTATCTGATTTATTTTCAACGTTTCAATGTTTTTTCTTTCACTTTTTTTTTTTGCCAGAAACTTTCTTCCATTCTACGTTGCCCTTTACAGCTTATTATACCAAATCTGTACATATTTATGTAGTAATTTAATTGTATTAACCAATCAGGATATATGGGCGGAGACACAGCCACGTGCTTTTTGTTTACAAGCACATACAATTTGTATAACTGAAGTTCCTACTTTACAACCTATTAAGATCGAGCACCTTTTATATACGTTGATTATAATACAGATAAAACAATAACAGTCGTTCATAATTGTTCGCAACTTTGCTATACAATTCCTTTTAGAATCTACTTTAAATTGCTTACAATTTACCCCTTTCTAAACTTAATTTCTCTTTATTACATTAATTTTTGTAAAGAAAAAATAGTTCAACAATACCTGAACAAATTTTGAATTAGTACTGATGTCTTAAGTAACTTAAATCAGTCGTGGTATTATATCAGGTGGTTTCATGCGCACGCGTATTGCTTAGGAGTGCCTAAAACTCAAACATAATCCACCAAAATAGTATGACATGGAAATACCTACGTTAAGTTAAGCCAATCAGTTAATTTTACTATTGATTGTATCGATTTGTAAAAATGTTGAAAAAACCAATTGGAATTGCAAATTATTGCCTGTAATGTATTTTTCTTGCACAATAAAGTAACAAATTGAGGAGAAATAAGAACTTTTTATTGCTTCAATACCTATAAATCTATAAAAAAAATGGTTTTCAAAACATTGTTTATAATCTGAAACATTAGACAGATGGGAAACTTTAAAATATGTTATTATAGGGTTCTTTAATCCTATTTTATTTTCTAGTAAGATGCTGTTTTTAGGGTTTCTCATTTATCATTTTTTTTAATCAGATATAAATATCCTGCCTAAGAAAGTAAATATTCACCGCTTGTTGTTTGTTTATATATTTGTTTGTTTACTAATTTAGTACGGAATACTACAGGTAGTAAAGGAAAGATCAAAGGAGAGATTGAAATGCCTAAAACAAGGAATGTGTATACACATAAACAACCACAACGTATTGTGTAAAGTTGGCCTTAAACTTGAGAAACCTGAATATAAATTTAGACTTCATTAATGCATCTGACTTTATCGCGATCTCAATTTTCTCCAATTCCAATTATGTAAGCTTCAGCAAAATCTATCCTAAACAAACAGTAAGGTTAAATTAAAATTTTAATATCCGTGTTTGAAGAAGAATGAGGTAAAATTTAATTCAAGCGTTGTGGGGTATAATTTTTTTTTTTTGATCAATTGGATGTAATTAGCGATCGCATTCAGAGACATGGAAATAGGATTTGAAATTAAATTAAATCAATATTGTTTTTTATACAGTTCCATTTGAAATGAAATAATAAAATTGAAGGAGAAGATAATAAAAATCTTTGGAAATTGAATAACCTATTCTATTGAATGGTTTCTTTGAAGTTAACGTTGCTTTATAATTGGGAATAATCTGTAGGTTAAATAATACACGATTAGGCAAGCTCCAAATATCGATTTTCTAAACTTAGCATGGAAGCAGTTCTCATATACAAGGAAGGATTCAAAAGACGGCGTTTTTATTTATTAATTTTAAGACTTTAATATCTCGATAATCCGTTTTTTTTCTCTCTGTTTCCTTTCAGTTATCTCCAGCGTATAGTGCTGCAACATCATCAAGTCCAGGATATGGGGAAAGTAGAGGCGGTTGGGCAGGACCACCAGTAACCGGCCAACATGGTCCTGGTAGTCCAGGACCTCCATCCAGTTCAACACCCGCCAGCCAACCTTCTCCTCAACCATCCCAACCTCAAAGCCATTCACCAGGGCCCGGTCTACCTCCTAGTCCTCAACACCAATCCCAAGCATCCTCTCAACACCAGGTAAATAACAAGATATTCAAATGTCGATAATTTATTTTTACATTTCGCCTTGCCATCAAACCATCAAGTATTCATTATTCCGACGAAGTTTCACGAATTTATTATTTAGGGTTACGTACATTTTTAATGCATTAAGTTGAATTTATTTGAGGACGGAGGATTTAATCCGTAATAAACCATCGTTTAAACGTTTTTGGGGGATCAATATTTACGAATTGGGACAATAAATTTTGCGTAATTACAAGAATTTTAGGTAATGATACAAACAGAAGTTGTATATACATAGATATAATTTTAGTAATTTTGTACGATTACTTCATTTTACTTTTATGTAGTGGTTGTATTTTTCCAATTTGTACTGTATCTCTATTACGATGATATTCCATTCATTTCTCAACCTTTTTTGGACAATTGCTATCTAAAAACGTCCTTTTAAAGATCACCAAGGCCTAAAAAGTAAACAGTTTTACGCAAAATTTAATTTCAAAATAAAAAGTTTTTATATACCAAGAATGTAGTTACATTTGATTACTTTGAATGCATCTTCTTGCAATTTTTTAATGGTAATACAAGAAATAACTTTGCAAACTATTCTACAGGCTTGTTTTCGTTAATTAATTTACAATTGGAATCAATTTTAAGTACAAATTGGAAGATTTTTTAACGAATTTTATCAATTAGAAATTATCTGGATCCTTTCCCTTTTTAGGGTTTTCCCAACAGGCCAGCTCAGCCTACAACTCCAAATGCCCATGCACCCGATCAAGCGGTGAGTTCTATATTTGTTCCATGTTTTCATATCCACGCGAAAAGTTATTTATAACCACAATAAAGAAAATACGGCTAGTTGAACGTAATTTTTCCTACTGTAATTTGGGTCATATTGAGTTGGAATATCGTAATAACAATAACACGTTTTTTTTTCCTTTTTGTGTTAGGTAAACAAGATTCATCGATCAAAAACTTTAATTTTATTGGAGATGATCACGTGTAATGTTTTTAAACCGGACTTAACAATTGTGAATGAATCGTTTTAATCTTGTCAATTAAAACGGGATTTAGATCAACATATGTGTTCCTATATTAATGAATGGGTATGGTTATATTAATTTTAACCTACGATATTCTCGGAATATAGCAAATACTTCAATTACACAATAATAAATATGTTTATGTCCCGTTATAGCGATAATTTACGTATGAGTAATGTTAACGTTCTCGTGTACTTTTCCAGTTAAAGAAAAGCTATTTTTCGGAAAGTATTTCACGCAGGATGCTGTTGAAATCGTCATATATGCATATTGTTAGATGTTAAAGTATTTCTAGACTTGGCGGCCAACTTTCTCTAATATATCTTGCCTGTTTTGTATATGAATGTGTTTGTTAGATCGAAGAGTATTTCATATTTGTCTACAGTTCTCCTTAGTCTTTCCCGTTAGGGTTTCTCAATGTATAAGTGGTTGTAGATTTTGTAGTATAAACTTTATCTTTCAGAAGTTCCCGAAAAGTTTTGTTGAGATAAGGTTTAATGAACCCGAAACTCTTCTTCGTTTTGCATACGTAAAATAGAAATATCCATGATGAGCCTTTACATGCTGGCTTCATTCCTGGTTTTCTCATATTGCCAAATTCGCAAAATTGAAGAACAAACTTCAACCAGATCTTTTCCATTCATGTTAGTCATCGACACATTTTGGACAGTTAAATAATATATCTTTATAATTTATTTCTTTCGTAATCAAATATATGGCAAAATCATCCAGTATTTTGCCTTAAATCCAATCACAAATTTTTTGGATTAATTATCTATCTTCCTTAGAAATAATACCTGATTTATCAATTCTTGACTTTGATGTTTTGTAAGCGCAAATAATTTGTTCCTACATGGAATTAAAACCAAGGAATCTATTTCTTAAAATTTCATAGGGTTTCCATATATTTTTTTTTGAGTGCTTTAAAAGCATACAGTGGTCATTTCTTTGTTGAATAAACATTTAATTTACTTTAAAAAAATGCTTTAAAAGTACTACGATTTTAAAATTACATTCAAAATTAAAGCAAAATTTTATTTATCGATGTAGAAGGATTTAGCATCTTTTGTTTTAAAAATTCTATCTTCCAGAATAATGAGAAGGCTTATTGAACGAAATTCAAAAAATTATGAATTATGAAGATACTGCATTGGAAAATATCAAAGTTAACGATTGAGAAATCAAGCTTTGTTTCTGACATTCTTTCGAAGTCTCAATGAACATTTTTTTTTAATAAAATTTATTGGTGTGTTTTACAGGCATACAATTTTTTCGTTAAATAAATCCTTAATTTACTATAAAAATGCCCAAAATTGCAACGGTCTTAAAAGATTCTCAAGCAATTTAGATTTGGTGATTTAAAATTAAAGCAAAATTATATTTGTTAATGTGAAACGATGTTTTAAAAATGTTATCCTACAGGATAGTGAGAAGACCTAATGAACTAATCTCAAAAAAATATGAAGTCACCGAAGTGGAAAATATAATAAATGATTGAGAAGTCAAGTTTTGTTTCTGGGAGAAGTTGAAATCTCAATAAATAATTTTTTGGATCAATATTATTTGGGGATATGTTTTACAAACAAGCAATAGTTAAATAAACACTTAATTTGCTCAATAAATTCAAAAAATGTTGTTGATACATACAAGTCATGAATTGAGAAATGAAAACTATTTGGGGATATTAAAATGAGTTTGTAGAACAATTTTAAAACAAAACCATATTTATAAACCTTTCGTTTTAAAAATTATATCTCATGGCACAATAAGAAGACGTTCAAAATCCAAAGTGATGCAATAATTTGGTATAGCATTTGATACAAATACATCATCATCTAAAAATCTAATTAAGAACTCATCCATGCATATGATTTGAAGGTTGGCAATCCCTACCCGACGGTCATGTCCCCCACTTTTCCTTAATGAGATCCTGCCACCCACTTTCAACAAAAACACGTGGTGTCTACAACTTGTGAAAGATTACAAAGGTCAAGAGCATTACTGATTACGCAATCCTTTATCATCAGAATAAAATGCAATTTCCCTTTCCGGATATGCAAATAGTAGTGTTTTTTTTTGTTCGGTTGTTGTGATCCCGAACAATTGTCGTGTTAATGTTTTGGTTTTAACTGATGGAACTTTAACCTCTCCGATGATGAATAATGTAGACAGAAGAGTGTATTGCCTTTCGAATTTTTATCAGCTAAATATACTGATGAATACGTAATTAGACAGTATTTAAATTTAAACGATTTCATTTTTTTTTTCACGGAAGTTGTGTTTTATTATCTTATCAAAACATTACAAATTCCTCATATTTAAGCTTGGGAAACAATGTGGTTTTTTGTAGATTGCTAATCTTTTTTACGGATCATGTTGCTTTGTATCATAACGATGTTGTTTATTCTTATTTATCTATTCTGGACATGTTGGTGTTTTGTTGGATATGGAAAAAGAAAGTAAATCGATTTCATTTTCTTCTCGTATCTGCAAAATGATTGTTTTGGTTTTGGTAACATTCTTGATTTAAGATGGTTTTGGGAAATGTTTCACCCGAGGTTTCACCTTTCTAGTTTGCTATCACAAAGTCGATAATCATCAGATTCCATCCGATTTTAACTTTTGATTTTGCCATAAAATGACTTATTGTAATTTTAGTAGAACACGGAAACATTTATGTTAATAAAAGATAAATGATCAAGACAGCTTTAATTTAATTTGGATTTGAATGAAAAGATTTTTCTGCTTATAATATATTTTAATAACACTGTGGTCGAATTGGAAACTTTCTTTGCGACAAGCTGAGCACCTGGGGGGTGAACCTAATTCGAGTATGCCGAATCCAATGGTGCTAACCGTTTTTATAAGTTAGCTCGTGTTTTCGAGCAATTTCAATTTAAAAATGTTAGGTTCAAAGACCATTTATTGAATTTAAATCGATGGAAATCGATCGCATAGACATCATATCGACGAATACACATCGAATAGAAACTATTAAACAAAAATTGAATCGATTCGGTCGATTTTTCATCATTTTTTTGCAAAAAAAAAACATTTTTCTTAGTTTTTTTCATTTTTCTGTCTTCATCTTCTTCTTGTAAATTCCAACAAATGTCACCCAAAAGAGTTTCAGGCTTCTTATCATATTATTCAAATAAGATTGCGTGATTTCAATGAGATTGCATGGCGCAGTGACATTTGATGGTTCAATATTGATAAGCCTGCTTCTTCGGTTTTCATGGTTTCTAATGCTGATGGCTCAGATTATTCTGTTGAAGTTGGTTTTGTTGGAACAGGAATTGTATTTGAATGCGGCAGCGGCAATTGAGTATATGTTATTGGAGTATATTTCAAAGAACCACTTTCCTTCTGTTCATACCGTCAGTATAAACATGTTCCCTTGGATTGCCAAATGGCATAGCGGCTCCGGCTCTTGCCTATCTATTCAAATTTACAACGCATGTTGTACAAACAATAGACATCAGTAAAAACATTTTGTGAGAAATATTGTTGATACAAATCAGCGATTTCAGCACTTACTTTACGCCGAGTCGTCTTAATTAGAAATTTTCCACACACGTAAACGAAAGGTATTCAATTTAGAACATTTCTCCGTTTTTACTATTTCAAATTAATTGATTTTACAAGCCAATACAATGAACAATCTCGAACTTTTCACTATTCACTTCGGCTTGGGTTATTTGCTTTAATATTTAGTTAACTCTTTGACTTCTGAAAACAGACTGAACTCTCAGTGGTTAACAGCGCCGCTTATATACCCATTTGACCAAGTGGCAATAACGGTAGTACTCTATGAACGGTCCGTGAAAGGTTCTCAAAGGTTTCAGAAAGCTCTTCGGCTATTGATCAGATTTTCCAGGAAATTCTAGAATGTTTCAAAAGGTTCTTTGGGCCTAAAATTTTTAAATTGAAATTGCTCGAAAACACGAGCTAACTTTTAAAAACGATTGGCACCATTGGATTCAGCGTACTCGAATTAGGTTAACTTCCCCGGGTGCCCAGCATTTTGCAACTAGCACACTTATTTCAAATTCTAACAACTAGAAATGTGATGAAATATTACATGGTCTCCTAAACAACATCCACAGCCTCCGTTCTTAACGTTCAACAGTAGTTACATAGCAGGATTCCATTTGCTCTGGCATCGTTTTTTCATTCCCAAAATGTCCCGGTGGAAGCATTTATCGTGCTTATCACTCCCATATTTTCAAGATTATAGTCTAAGTGAGAATAGAGAATGTGCACTTTAAGAGACATGTTGCAATCAGCAACGTAAAATGCATAACTAAAGTTTTGTAATTTTTTACTTTTTTGTTTCCCAAAAAACTGGTAACAAATTATAATATGGACACCCACGCTGCTTTTTCCAATGCAGTTTTGGTTTCAAATGTTGCATCACTTACTATTCCTCGTATTTGAGGTCCAACAAAAGTACATCTTTTAATTCTTCCTCTGTTCCTTTTGAGAAAAGTATAAATTCCATGGATCTAAATTAAGACTTTCGAACTACTGCCTATCAAGTTTTTTCACTAACGTATTTCATATTGAACATATTGCCAGCTTCAGAAGTTTTCTGAAGATCTTCGTTGGGAAATTATTATTAAGTAATCGCGATGGCTTACATTCAAAAATTGAGGCTAATTTTTGGATGAGAGAAAGTTTAAAAATTCAAAGTATTCTATTTCTACAGCTTAATGTTTTGTAGAGGTAAATTATTTCCTATCTTAAATTGAAAAGAGAAAGATATGATACTATAAAATAAGTTTTAAATTTTATTACATTTTTGATAAAATTTAATTCTAAAAACGCATTACAATTTAGCTTCGTTCTCATTTAATAGGGGCGTATTTCTACTTCTTCACTACCCTAACTTTTCCTCTTAGAAATAAGCATAAATCGCTTTAAAACGTACTGTATTTATTGGTTGATTAAACGCAATTTATACCCTGTATACTTTGAGCGATCTACTAACTAATATTACATACATTGGTCCCGTAGTTGTTTGTATCCATTGTTGCCAGTGCCGGGAAATGTTCCGCTAAGGGTCGGTTTGTATTGATTGGTTGGGCTAAAGTTGGCAACATCGCTTGCTACAGTACACTGCACCGCATTTTAAAGCTTCGTTGCATTTCTCAGTCCTCTTATACACTTCTTTTTTTTTGTTATACCCTCTTTCATTTATTACCACGTAGATCTAAGATTTTATTTGGCATTTCAACTTCCCCCTATTTTATTTCCTCTTAAATATAACTCAATATCCTACGCAAATACCTTTCAGAATTCATTTTTTCACGAACTATCTTTCGAAGGGTAAAAAAGGAATCTTCCACATATAAAGAAGACGAATTTAGTAGGGAATTAGTAATTTCGATTTATTAAGGTAAATTCTTTAATAAAATTGTGCAGAGAAATTTGGAGATAATGTTTTGAATCCCCATTAAAGTGAAATTGTATATTGAATTGTTAAAGTCCATCATTGATTAAAATAATGAACATGTTATTTTGGGACAGAGGTATTATAACATTTGATTCAGTGATTTGCAATTCTTCATTAATTGAAAACTATGCATTAGCATTGGCAATTGCCCTCTAATATCAAGTTGTATATAATTCAGAATATCGATAATAACATTAAAACTCGGGGACGTCTCCATTATATTGATTCATAATATTAATCACATCATCATGGAAATCAATGTCTAATCTTCGAATCAAGAAATACATGAAGAAATGTGAAGTAATTATAATCATACCATATACCGGTTTGAGCAGCGGATACATCAAGAATGTTGGTCAAAGCTGTAAGCTTAATACAAATAAAATAGATGTCAGATTTCTAACAATAGTTCCTACTACGTCGTATCATTCCGTTCTTCTCTTGTAGACTATGCGGTTGGACTGTTGCTTCGACCTTCGGCTTCGGAACCAGGAGTATAAATGCCCCTAATGGCATACATTCGCATATTTTTGTTCCAGTAATTGTATACATTAAACCCATTCAGTAGATTCTATCGATTCCCTTTTTTTTTGCTTTTATCTCTTACGAAGGAATTTTACGAGGAAATGTATGGTATTGGAATGTTGATTATTTTACTTTCCTGATGATTTAGAAAAATCATCCTTTTGTATGATGAATTTTGTTCTAAAACCTTTGCTCTTAAGTGTACACTCGAAATGTATGATATTTCTGATTTAAATACGAAGTAGTACTGTAATTACCAGCGTAAGATACAATTGAAGGTCATATTGCATCACGTTCTATGGAAAAGGTTCCTGCTATTTGATGCCTGTGTATCAATGCTATAGTTCAGAGATCATCACGGTTTAAAACCTCTTATTCAATATGTATTTCGCGTATTTGCAAATTCATTTGAAGCAATGTTGGTGCTCTAATTTATTTATGTCTTCCTTATTTATTTGCTACGACATAGTTAGTTGCTGGATTTTGCTTTGTTTACTTGTTTATAAATTACAGCCAAGCCTCTCTAAATTCCTTTATTAAAAACAACAATTCCAACAAGATGTAATTTGGAAATCGCTCAGGAAATCCCCGATGGAAAATTACAAGATAAAATTGCACGAATAAGCTTGTTTATGTAGTTTGCTGCTCCTAACACTAACTTCTTTATATTTTCCAAATAATTATTTGCGATACTCTTTACTTTTAAACACAAGAGACTATCTGGAGTCAAATTATTTGGTTCAATTCAATTTTTGGAAGTGGTGTTGATTTTTCAACAGCAGGATTATTTCCTTAACAGTTAGAATTCCTTACACATAAAGCTGGAGATTACAAAGCCACATCAGTTTCAAGATCTTATTACTTATGGGCAAACTGGAATTTCCACCAAGAAGACAATAATATTGTTTGTATTTTATACCAATTTTGGTTCTAGGGATTCGGTGCCATAGTAAAATGTTTGATATTAATTTTATATGCGATTATTCCTTTCTTTTACTATTTTTGTTAGTGAGGTGGGCTGGTGTATTGTTTCGCTTGTTGAATCTCACTTGATTTTATCTACGGTTTGTCAGTTCCTAAGTTTTGACAATCAATTTTATATACTAAAATTAATACGTAAAACCTTTAATCATATTTAATAAAAAAACCTTCTATACTTCTTACTTCAAATGGTTTGGAAAAAAAAATAATGGACTAAAATTTCACCAAAATATTAGTTCGAGTGTTTCTATTTAGAAAAAGAATACAAATTTCAATTCCATATTATGTTCCATTTTTGTTGAAAAAAATTAAACATATTATCCATACGTATAAAAAATTTCATTCTTATAAATGTCAATTTGCAATAGTGTTCTTCTTTAGTGGCATTTATTTAAGCTCATTTTCTGAATTATGATTTATTAAAGTCAATAAGTTTTCCGATTTGGAACATATATAAAAATTATTTTTATTTTTATAAAATTGTTCTTTCATTTGGCAATCGAACTTGTCGGAACTTGTTAAAATAGAATTTATACGGATTTCAAATCCTTAACAATTTGCATTTCCACCTGCCAGAATCATTATTAGTCCAATCAAAACAACAGTCCTATCAAAAAATCCAATTCCAGAGATTTCCCAATGAGTCTGTTTCTTTTTTACTTTTACTTTTGCGATCGATATGTGTAGTAAATCTAAATGCACCCTCGTTTAAGCGTATGTTTTCTGCGTCTGTCTTCTTTCATTCTTATTCCATCTTTTTTTGTTGCAACTTTCGCGACTGCTGAAAGTTACGTAATGTCCGACTCCCTTACAGAAACTGTATTATCATATTTGCGGAAAAAGTTTTCTTTGATGACGAAAGCGTCATGGCTGGGGCGAACAAAATAGTACTTTCTATGTTTGTAAACTTGAATTTACATCGCAATTTATAAAACCCCGAGTTCAACGCCCCGAAGAACTTACCCCAGCGGAAAGGTTTTAAGGTCAGGGTTACGAATGATAGAGTAACATCGACAACGGTTCATTTTCCCTTTTGCTGAAATTCCCTTACAATACCATTGTTTACAATTAATCTAATGAATTACACGGTTCACGAATTAACATGAGAAAGAATGTGAATTACCCCTTAACATATCGTTTTGTTTACAAGTACGTTTGCGAAATATGTACACATTGTATGTTACATAATTAATACCGTTTATTTGCGTTCTATTGTATTTCTCTTGGGTGGTTGTTATCGCCATTAAATTGTGCCTCAGGTCGCTTTCCCTCGAACAAAATATGCCTTTGTCAAGCGAAATTATAGAACCACGTTAGGTGTCAAGCAATTTACAAGGTGTTCTCGATTTGGAAAGAGCAACAAGTGCTAGAAGTAAATATTTAATTGTACAAATCATTTGTAATCAATAAGATCTTCTAACGAGAATACTAGATTCACATGAAAAGCTATCCTCTGGTGGATGTTTTTATTAATAACGTTCGTTTGCCACGGTCCCCTAGTGTAATGTACCTAGAGGTGACTTTTGACCAAAAATTGACCTGGAAGAACCATATCATAATTCCATTGATGTGCATAAACAGTGCGTAAGATTTATTTTAACTTATGGTGCATTGGCGTGGTGTACAGTCGCTAATTGTCATCTAAAGATTGATCGCACTGTCACCGTGGTTCGTAAGGAACACGCGACTTAAAAATTCCACCTTTGCTTGACTAGTGAGGACATGACGTCGAGTGGATGAATCTGAAAACTCCCGCAGGCCATTAGATGATCAATTACACAAGCCCTAAGCAGTGCAAACTGCTAGCTTCAAATCATGGAACCTATAGGCTGGTGCCTGGCTCTGGCATGAGGAAATTGACATTTGCCGGGTTGATAAACATGTTGGACGAGGCGTACATAAATCTCAAAAAGCCCACCTCTAACTCTATCATGTCAGATCTTCGTCTCTTCAATTTGATTTTCATTGTTGGAAAGAGGAAGAGATGGATTCCAGTGTAATACCAGTTGATGATCCGTGAAACGTTCACCGTCATCAACTGATATTCATGCATTTTTGGAACAAAGAACATTTCCATTTAAAATGATGGTATTCACAAAGGATGTACATAACTCTACGTGCTTTTTTCAACATAATTTTGAGGTCTTCGCCATCCAAATTTTCCTGACAAGTCTTTGTTCTGGTTTGAGCAGGTTGAGGGAATACATCTCTTTGCCACTTTGTTCATCCATAAATCTTCGTGTAAACCCCTCTTGCAATAGCCTAATTTTATTTTATTTATTGCTTCCTGTGTTCAAACCAGATTTTGGATCGTATTCAATGGATTTTCGACCCCAATGAAATTATTTGAGCAGAATTTTACTTGAAAATGTAAGAAGCATAATACTTAAAATATTTTACATTACTTGGGATTCATTTATCATGGTAAGTGCATCTCATCGATCTAAATGAAACTTTCTGGGTTTATAGACCGATCAAGTGGGGGTGTAAACTATAAGAGATATCAAAAAAAGCTAAGACAAGATTTAACGATGGCGTAAATATTTTCCCTATAACAAATATCTGTTTAGGGAATTTTTATATACTACAAAAATATAGAAGCTACGTACAATTTACATATACACACGCAGGCTTGTCGCAAATATCTAAGCAGAATCTTACAGGATCTTTAAAATATGGTCGCCGTTCGGCGATGTATTCACTTTTATACCATATACTTATATATTATCGGTTCCTCTTTCTACCCGTAGGTGTAGAGGTTATCCTGTCTTACGTCTCACTCACTGCCCTCCTCCAGTTCTTCCTATTGCTCGATAGTGCAACTGCTTATCTCCATGTCAATCCCCTTTCCTTCAGTATTTCCGCCATTTTACTGTCCTAAGTTGTTCTAGTCTATTCAGATGTCCCCACCATCTCAATTGAGGCCTTTTTATAATTTTATTAGGACTTTAAACATTTAGGCGTTCTCTAACGATGTCATTCGGTGTTTTATCCATCAAAGTTACCCCTGCCACTCTCTGTAGATATTTCATTTCTATTACTTGCAATCTTTATTTTAGCTTTTTTGTTAATACCCATGTTTTGCATCCATACAGCAATGTTAGTAAGTATACTGTTTTATATATCGATAGTTTAGTTTGAGTACTTATCTCTCTCTTCTATTCAGGAATCCGTTTTTGATGGTATGGACGTCTCTAATAGTTGTTGTTACTCTGTTGTCTATTTCTTCCCCTATTTTCTCAGTTCTCTGTATCACTGCCCCCAGATATTTTACACTTTACTTTCATTCCTTTCCGTTCTAAAGCTTTTACCCACACGTTTACGTTATTTTATAGATTCCTCTCTCAAACACACACTCACTCATTATTATGTTCTTCATCCTACTGTATCCTACATCGATCTTCTTAGTTTGTTCACTACAATCTTTAATTACATCATCCGTATACAACACAAACAGCAGTGGACTAAGAACTCTCCCCTGCCTCAGACCTTGTGATGTTGGGAACTTCTCCGATTCCTGCCCATCTGTTCTCACTATGGTAATACTAGCTATGTACAGAGATCTAATTGCCTCACTGAGGTTCGTATCCACAGCATGAGTATTTAAGGTATTCCATATCTGCCTCTTTGGCACTCTATCGAAGGCGTATATACAGATCTTTGTCGTATTTTAGAAACTTTTCCATCAAATTTTTAATGGTAAATATGTGGTCTTACGTACTATGTCCTAGCCGAAACCCACTTTGCGAACCATGCAAGTTTGTTTCTGTTACTACTCTTAGCCTTTTCTCTAAAATAGTTTCATACACCTTACACGCACTGCACAGTAGTACCTCTGTCATTATTACATTCCTTTCTGTATCCTTTTTTATATATTGGTACTATCACGAATGTTCTCCAATCATTTACTAAGGTACTTCTTTATTTTTCCATGCCGTCTCTATAATGTCATGTAAAACTGTAATACCATCTTTCCCCATGTATTTGAGAAGTTCACCTTTAATATTATCTACACCGGCTGTTTTCCCATTCTTTAAGTTTCTCACTGCACTTTCGATCTCGTTAATTTCGATATTGTCTTCTCCGCTCCCGTCTTTATCTACATTCAATATTTCCTCGTCCTCCTCTCCCCGTAACTCGTCTAATAGTTCTTGGTAATGTTCCTTCCACCTTGACACTATCTCATTGACGTTCAGTAGTATTTTTCCATCTTTATTTTTTATTCGTTTCATTATGCTCTCTTTCCCCGGGTTTTTTAAATTTCTTTAGAGCTCTATAGAAAAGCTTTTGATTGCTTTTACTTTCTCCAGTTTACGCCCAAACTCATCCCATTCCTTCGCTTTAGCCGGTTTAACTTGTTCCTTCGTTAGTATTCTTGCCTTCTTGTACATTTCATAGTTCTCCGTTGTTTTGCATTCTAAATATTTTTTCCATATTCTTTTCTTCTCTTGTATAGTTTGTTTCAAATCGTTACACCACCAACTGGTTCTCTTGTTAGCTCCTTTAATCACCATCAAATGTTGAAAAAGTATCATGTGTAAGAATACTTTCTATTAATATTATCAACGGAAATTATTACTTTACTTTCCTAAATAACAAACCGAGATAGTTTCCCTTTTTAGAATTTTGAAAGATAATAAATATATAACTTAAGGTTACATTAACCTTATAATTAATGTGTTGTTTGTGATCTAGGTTTAGTATTTCTATATAATCTTTCCGGAAACTTCCTCAGTTATAATTTACAATCTTCAACTCATAAGCAGTTGTCATCGCCAATGTTCTTCAATCTTTACCAACATTGCTGTATGGATGCAAAACATGGGTATTAACAAAAAAGCTAAAATAAAGATTGCAAGTAATAGAAATGAAATATCTACAGAGAGTGGCAAGGGTAACTTTGATGGATAAAACACCGAATGACATCGTTAGAGAACGCCTAAATGTTTAAAGTCCTAATAAAATTATAAAAAGGCCTCAATGGAGATGGTGGGGACATCTGAATAGACTAGAACAACTTAGGACAGTAAAATGGCGGAAATACTGAAGGAAAAGGGATTCACATGGAGATAAGCAGTTGCACTATCGAGCAATAGGAAGAACTGGAGGAGGGCAGTGAGTGAGACGTAAGACAGGATAACCTCTACACCTACGGGTAGAAAGAGGAACCGATAATATATAAGTATATGGTATAAAAGTGAATACATCGCCGAACGGCTACCACATTTTAAAGATCCTGTAAGATTCTACTTCCCGAAGGATGCACAAAATACACAACAATGTGGTATTTGCGGCAAACCTGCGTTTATTCGTTGTGCATTCGATGTGCGAGCAAATCCTTCGTTTTCAACATTTCTACACGGATTACCTATCATTTTTACTGGGTATACGCAATACGTATCATAATGTATTTCTTAACTTACTTTTTAAACAGTCGTCAATAAACTGTATACTCACATTTTATTAATAAAATCATCTGATAACCACCTGCGTGTTTTCTTCATTAGTGTAAATATGGCACATCAGTTATGATTTTTTTTTTAAACGAAATAATATTTCGCCGCAGATGTATAATAGCGTATATTTTTTAAAAAAGTACAATGTTTATATCTACAACTAAAATATCCCTATAGGTGGTGGGTTTCCAAAGACATAGTTCCACGAAATTGGAATTTTGATGTGATGGTTAGATTTTCCCTTTATAACGTCTGCTTGTTTTAGTATGTTGAACATGAACAATCGCATCTGGTCTATTATCATCTTCAGATACATATTTAGCAAAAATAGTACACTTAATGGTATCTTCTAACAATTCATACAATTTCATTGCGAAACCTACACCATTTAGGACATATTTTCCAAATTCATTTAATGAAACAGGTAAGATATTAAAATTCTCAAAATTATTAGGTGAATTACTAATGTAATGGAATGAGGTTGGATTCAATATTGTGGAGCTCATAAGCAAAAATTGTTGATAATATTACAACATTATGAATATGTGAATTAAGAAATTCATCTTTTAGTAACTTAAAGAAGTCTAAAGACCATTTGTGTTCTATGCTTGACCGCAGTTGGATGACAGCAATTTTTAGGGCCTCGTTTACATACAATACAATGTTCTTCTGTCTCCAGTTGATATGGATCTCCTCCAACAGATGGTACGATGCCAGGATGCCAAACAGTTCCTACTTTCTTTAAGTTGAATGATGTAATTATTAAATCTATTGTTAATTGGTCTACATTGCCACCAGACACACTAGGAATAATTAGAGTGTAGTTGCTTAAGTTCACAGACTCAGTAAAGTAATGTATGTAAATTCTACGTAGCTTCTATATTTTTGTAGCATATAAAAATCCTGAAATTACAAAAAAATAAAGGGGTGGGGGGTTGTTTCCCTAATTAGATATTTGTTATAAGGAAAATATTTATGTAATCGTTAAGAGCATGTAAAATAGTTTAAATCTTGTCTTAACATTTTTTTTATCTCGTATAGTTTCTGAGTCAAATAGCGAAGGGTAGTGTTGAGCTTGGGGTGCTTTACACCACGCCAGTGGGCGATTGGTGAGCTAAGATAGTTACCGTTGTTCTTACATTAAATCGGTGTATAAATTCACAAAATTACATTTAACTTCTACGATAATTTCTTTTAAAAGAATTCTCATCCAAGATCGAGTTAAGAAGTATAGTTCTTTTTTATTGTATTCTCTTAAGCAGCAAGCAAAAGAAATAAGAGTAAAAATCGTAAATCTTGTTTATTTTATTTGTAAACTGATGTAAGAGTGTTCGTATGCGAACCATTTTGTAACACGTCAACTCTAAACGTCTAAAGTGTTTAAAAGTGCTAAAACACGGCTCCCGAATACAACCTGTTACATTTACACGTGATTGAAGACTCAAAATAAGATTAAGTAAACAACACTGGTGAACGGCACGTGTGGAAAAAAATGAAACGGAATAGACGGCTGACGTGTGCGTAAATTTATTCGAAAAGGGAAGTGCAAGTTTTATCTGAAATATAAATCCATTCATAAGTACAGCAGGTGGGTTTTGCTACTTGATTTTATACATAGATCGTATGTGTGTGGTTGTGTGACCCAGATCGAAAGTTAGGGTAGGTCTAGAAGCGTATTTATCCCAAAATTATTTTCTTAAACGTCAGCGTCTGTAAATTAAACAAACTCGCCATTGTATAAACATGTCACATTTCCCAAGGAATATTTCTATTTTTATAACGGGCCGGAAAACGTAACACGTTCAAATCAAGCATATTTCGTTTTGGTATCATTTTACTTTACGAGGTATCACTCTATTTTTAGATTATTAATTAAATTACGCTTTTAGATTGTCTGAATATTTTTTACTCCTTGGATACCTAACGTAAAGATCATTAAATTTGATATATATTTGATATTGTAAATATTTCGACTTTATTTATTTGATTTGATTCTCAGTGCGTTTTGTCAAGTTTTTTGGACTTTTCCAAATTATTTCCAAAGCTACAGAGTTACAAACCGATTTACCGGGTATTTCGAATCATTTGTATCTGTTTTAAAAACGTAATTATATATCTCGATTTTGTTATTGTTCTATTATTGTTTTGTAAATAAAATCGTACGAAATAAACGTCTATAGATGCTAGAGCAAAAATGTAAGTAAATATACTCAGGGCAGCATAAATATCGATGCACGTCATTGATAGTAAATACCGTCATATATTGCGCTGTTGTCAGAACACGTTGAGAATCATATTATTTATCATGGATGTAAGTATGTACCTACACTACCGCTGATAAGTATTTGGCACCCTTGGATTTTAGATTTTCGTATACAAAGAATATATTTAGGAAATACATTCCAGCATTATTGAATAGTATGCTAATAATCAGTAAGATTCACTTAAATTCATTAAATAATATCGGTTTATTTACTTCTTTTATCTGTATGAGAGGTAATACCGGTATAAAAGCCGGTATAAAGCCATTTGAAGTAATATTTTTAAATTACGATCAGTTATCGTTCCATGTTACTAACGACAACATCTCTTAACGAATAGTGTTTACAATTTCGTTTAAAATGTTAAAACATGCCGAAAAGGAAAGAAATTATCATTGAAACGCGTGCTCTGATAGTAGCACAACATAACTTAGGCATAAGCAATCGTCAAATTGCTAGAAAATTACATTTAAATCCATCTACTGTTGTCTATAACATCAAAGAATACAGTGAAAGTTGCAGTTTTCTAAATAAAGTACGAAGTGGTTGACCAAGGGCGACAACATCAGCTCAAGATATTGCTTAAATACCAAATATGTATTTTAATATTTCCATTCAAATATTTAATGATTTACTCTGAAATTTGAGGTGCTCAAATACTTATGAGCGGTAGTGTATATTACCAAAAAGAAATGGGAAACTTACATCAAAGTATGAGGTAAAATTTGTTTGTTTTTAGTGAGTAACATCAGGAAAACTTAAGTGTTACTGAAATAATTTTTGTGACTATTAATCGTAATATAAACGAACATCTGAGGATGAACATGTACAGTGTCCGAATTATGTTTCCGGACAAGCTAAGACCGTTAGTACGCAGCCCGCCTCTATCTATTGGAGGAGTGAATATGTGTCGTCTTTATCATTCTGTTTTTAGTCTCATTTCAACGGCAGGGTCAAAGTAAAGCGGGTCGTCTTTGTAGTTTTTATCTCTTAGTCCTTTACATTTACAATCTAAACATACCTTGTTCGGGAAAAATGCAAATGGAATATTTACTGAATGAATATTGAAACATTAAACATCATAAATGGAAAAAAAGTATATGTTAGAATTTAAAATGTGCTTTCTTCCAAATAAGAGATTTTATTGTAACTATTTCAATTAGTAAGTAATAAACGATAATAAGCGAATTCATCCTTGCTTGAAAGTAGATAATTTTACAAACTTTTATATTTTGGTTGGTTAATTGATTATAAAGGAACACATGTTATTTTCATTTTAATGAAAGCATCATAGTGTGAAATACGTCTACAGCACCATTTTCCAAATAAAAATTCATATTGTAATGAGCCTGCTTAAATATATTCACATTCAACTGATCTTCACAAACGAATACCCTTATATTTTTAGATAAATCGCTTTCACTATGCCTTGTAGCCTGTTGCTATAACTTTCGTTTTTTTATACATTGTTTCTTCATATAGCAACCGTATCCATAAATTTTAAGAATCACAATTTTCAATGTTTTTTTTTTATGTAATTGAGTTGAGGATAGAATCATTCCACCAAGTAATTGGTGCAAGATTTATCGGCGATATTCAGTCAGTTTCTATGGTGACAAGAGAAAAATAGCTTTCCTAACAACCTGATTGCTATAGATGGTGGATGGTTCTGAAAATATAACGAGCAAATTTATTATTGGAAATGCTTACCATTGCAATACAGCGAAAATGTTTTTTATTCAGAAAATTCCTAGAAATCTTGTTTTGATGCCCTTAAATCTTTTTATAGTTGATTTTCCAGAAGATTATGATAATCATAGCGTAGATTTTTTGTTGTTCATAAGTATTTGGGCACTCTTGGATTTTAGATTTTTGTATACAAAGAATGTATTTAGGAAATACATTCCAGCATTATAGAATAATATGCCAGTTGGTAATTTGATTATGAATCATCAAGCTATAATAAAGCCATTTGAAGTAATATTTTTAAATTACCGTCAGTTATCGCTCCATGTTAGTAGCGACAACATCTCTTAACGAATAGTGTTTATAATTTCGTTTGAAATTTTAAAACATCGAAAAGGAAAGAAATTAGTGTTGAAACGTGTGCTCTGATAGTAGCATAACATAACTTAAGCATAAGCAATCGTCAAATTGTTAGAAAATTGCATTTAAATCCATCTACTGTTGACTACAACATCAAGAAATGCAGTGAAAGTGGCAGTTTTCTAAATAAAATACGAAGTGGTAGACCAAGGGCGACAACATCAGTTCAAGATATTGCAATCGTGGTGTCTAGCAAACGAAATAGAAGAAAAGCAACTCTGGAAATCGCTGCAGATATCAATACTGTATTTCCGAAGCCGATTAGCGTATCTACGGTTAGACGCCGTCTGCAAAAAGCAGGCCTTCACGGACGAATTGCGACGCGAAAGCCCTTGCTTCGTCAAATTAATAAGAAAAAGAGGTTACAATGGGTACGTGAACATCGAAATTGGACGGTAGAAGATTGGAGCAAAGTATTGTGGACGGACAAATCCAAATTCGAGATTTTCGGTTCGCGAAGACGAGTGTTTGTGAGAAGATCTGTAGGTGAACGTGCACTAGAGCAATGCACAGTCTCTAGCGTCAAATACGGCGGTGGTTCAGTAAAGATTTAGGGTTGTTTTGCTGGTACGTCCGCAGGTGGTCTCGTAAAAATTCAAGGCATTATGAGAAAAGAGCAATACAAACGCATCTTGCAAATGCAATACCCTCCGGTGTAAGAATTTTCGGTCAGAATTTTGTACTCCCATAAGACAATGATATAAAACACACTTCAAAATTATCCAAGCAATATTCAGAACAGTTGGAAGAGGAAGGGACACTAACAATCATGAAATTGCCACCCCAAAACCCGGATCTCATCGAGTTGTTATGGGGAGAACTTGATCGGGAAGTAAGAAAAACTGCTCCAACTTCAGCGGATGACATGCGGAACAAACTACAGGTAGAATGGGCTCGAATAACTCCGGAAAAATTGTTAAAATTGATTTCAAGAATCCCCTGATTATGCGAAGTAATCATTAAAAGTAAAGGTCACATAGACGAATCTAAAATTTAGGTCAAATAAATAATTTTAATGGTTAAAGTTGTATATTTGTGTATACTTAAATACCAAATACAAATTTAAATATTTAATTTACCCTGAAATTTGAGGTGCCCAAATACTTTTGAGCGGTAGTGTATACACATATACATTACGTATATTTGTTATTTCACGTTTGTCAAACTTTGTTTTTGGAATATTTTGATGCAAAATACATTTGATTCAAAACCGCTCCTATTTGAACGTTCTGAACGGTTGCAAATGCCCAAAATGTGCTTTTTAATTTTGTTCATTTATTTCTATAGTAAATAGAAACATGTTTACCGAAAATACGAGCCGTTTTATATCCATACAGTACGCAACGCAAAATATGTAGTATCATTTCTATGTATTCGTTTGAGTTTATCAACTTTCTTAACAGATAAGGTCCGTTCAATTTTGTTGTCAGCGAACTCGATAAGATATAGAACGGAGTGTGTGAATATGAAGCTAAGTTTGTCGAATATATGTATAGTAGCTTTTGTATAGTGGTAATTTCTTTTTTAAAACTTACATCTACCTGCAACCATTTTAAACATTCCAAGGTAAGCGAAATAAATCTTGAAGAATTCTAATTTTATCCTTGATAATTAGCACTTACATAATTATAATAATTTTATTTATTTATTTACGAAATGATGTGGACTTTTTTTTTATCGATGCAATTATCAAAAAGTGCACATGTTTTTGTTTTATTGTTACAATTTTAGATATCTATTTCTTGTTAAAACACTAAAGTTTTATATGTACAAATGTATTACCAATGTTTTATTTTAATCTCACGTAGACGCAGAGAAATGGTTTCTTGCATCAATAAAATAGATTTTTTTATAAAAATTAGTCTCTATTCAAGGAAATATTTTTATTTCAAGACTATAAAAATATATAATATAAGAAAATAATTTTCTTGAAATTTCATTTGGATTAAATAAATATTTTCTTAGGGTTAGAAAATCCAAGACTCACTAGTTATCCATTTCTTCCATTCCTTACGGTTCCTGGTTAAGGCTCTCATTTCATCTATAGACGTTCCTCTTCTTATACTTATTTCTACTATCTCATGCATCCATGTCTTTCTGGGTCTTCCTCTCTTTTTCTTTACAGCTCTTCTTGCTTCTGCCACTCTCCTCACGAGTCTAGACTGGTTCATTCGTATATGAGGCCATACCACTTCAGCTGTTGTTTCTCTATTGTCCGTATTGCTGGTTCTACTTATAATGTCTCTGTGATCGCTTCATTTCTTATTCTGCCCAGTTTAGTTTTTCTCATTATTCTTCTTAAAAATTTAATTCCCGCTGCATTGATCTTGTTATCATGTTTTGTTTGTCTAACCCTTGTCTCACTTGCGTATGTAATTATCGGTGCGATCATTGATTTATACACCTGTAACAACTTGATCCTTCTTCTTATTTCCTTTTTACCCAGTATCGTTTTATTTATATTGTAATAAATTCTGTTAGCTTTTTTGGTTGTATTTGCAATTTCGATATCTATTTTGTCATCGTGATAAGTACAGTTGCTCAATTTGCGCCAACAGCCAGTGGCGGGCGCATAAAAGTTTATGGTAAATGGTCAGAAATAAAATACAATACGTGCTCAAACACTTACCGTCTTAAGAGTCTTCGGTGAAATCACAAAGTGAATAATGTCTGTTAAATATCTGCAACATTAGATATGTTTCTACAGTTGTTTCGGCAAACTGAGTGCGGCGTGAGGAAAAAGTGTGTTTATATGCAGAAAACGAACGTTCTACATCTAGTCACGTTATATTTGCGTATTTAAAATAATCTTTGGAATAACTTAACGGTTCTGTTGACGCACCTTCACAAATTTGTCTTAATGTGCCAAAATCAGAATCTTTCTCTAAGACACTTTCAAACCTTTCTAGAACACAAACATTTTTTGCGTCTTCTACAGCACATAGCTGTGCGCGAACATGTTGCACTATTTGCAAAGATTCCACTAACGACACCGAAGGATTTTGTAATTTTTCTATTGCCTCCACTAATCCGAAGTAATTGTTCTGAATAGTTTTTAAATTCGTTTTAACCTGACTATCTCGAAATTTCGACTGGCTTTCCTTGATAGCCGCAGCTTCCTTTGGATCGAATTGTAATACCACGTTCTTAATATTCTCAAAATATTTATGATAATAAAACGCGGCCTGTAACCATGTTCCCCAACGTGTAAGAATAAGCTCTGGTGACTCAGGCATGCGGGGACACAGTCTGTGAAATTTGCGAATACGTTTTGGGGATTTGACAAACACTGCTTTTATATGCGCTACCTCAGGATAACATTTTCTAATACTATCTACCACATGACTGAAAGCATGAATTTTACACGTAATATGTAACAAGTTAGCACAATATTTTTTAAGAGACTGGCCTACAGAAAGCATGTTTGCGGCACCATCACTCATAAACATCAACAGTTGGTTTGTTGAAAGTTCAAACTTTTCCAATGTATTTAACACTAACTTTAAAATTACTTTGTATTGTACGTACCATTACATTAACCACAGAATGTTTTTTACGATCTGTTGTTTCGTCCACACATAACCACAGTTTTTTATCTTTCAACTTGGTAATTTGCAGTCCGAATAATTATTCCGAAAAAAGTCATATGTTTCCTTGTCTAGTAAATTAAACGGTAGATTACATGCAATAAAGGTAATACATAAATTAAATTTAAATTTGTCATAGTGTCGTGTGCAATTTTTTTTTGAAGAATGCTGTTTACTATTTACGTGACGTAGACAATTGAATTTTAACGCCATCATAATTTATGTCAGGCATTTCTGCTATAAATTCTATAACTTTGTCCAACATCGGTCGTTTTCGCGACGTAGGCAACAACAAACGTAGAACTACGAAATAGTATTTACGGCAGCGTACATGTATACACAACAGATCTGATTGAGACTCGCAGTTATACTGAGGGTTGTATCGAACCTCCGCCACTGCTCGTTGGCGCTAGCGAGCAACTCTAATGATAATGGTACCCAAGTATTCATAGGTTGCTATGTTCTCCAAATCTTTTCCATTGCACGTGATTCTGTTTCTTCCTCTTTCAATATTTTCATTTATCGTTATATACATATTTACTTTTATCCTCTTGATTGATATCTTCATCTTCTCTATTTCATCCATCCACATATTCAAAAGTTTCTGCATTTTGGCATTAGATTCTGCTATTATTATTATATTATTAGCATAGAGCAATCCTTCTATCCTAATTGGTAAGATGTTTCTATATCCGATCAGTGTCTGTTTATTTTTTTGTTCTTTCTTTCACATTTTTTGTAATCCTATCCATCACTATATTGAATAGTAAGGGGCTCCGAAATGTCCCCCTGTTTTACACCCCTCGCCATTTCGGATTCTCCAGATCTTTCCCCATTTAGTTGTACTCTAGCTTTCACTCTTTTATATACCCTTCTAATCACTTGTATTATGCTGTCAGGTACTTTCAGTTCTTGTAAACACTGCCACATGATCTGTCTCTCCACTGTGTCAAACGCAGCTTTTATGTCTATAAATATGAGATGTAATTCTTCTCCAGTCTCTTGTTTTCGCCCTATTATGTTTCTTATTATGTGAATGTTGTCTGTTGTTTGCCTCCGTCTTCTAAAAGCTGCCTGTTCCTTCCAAAGTTAAGAATTAAAATTAGGAGCAAGGGAATGAGCTAATGAAAAAGTGTTTTTATAGGTTACAGTATAATTAAATTACTATTATTATTATTTTCAAATTTTCTACAAGATTTTCTTGAATCAAGTTAAATGTCTCAAGCAAAGAAATACAATTACATCATTGCAAGTGTATACTTTTCTTAAGCGAAGAAAGAAACGCTAAGAAAACAATTTTTTTTTGATTTAAAACAATGTATTGCGAATAATTGAAACAACAATTGTCTCGAATTAAGGCGGACGGCTTTGATACAAATAAGCGTCTCTCTGAGTGTACTAGCAATAAATTTTGACTTCTACTGTCATCCTCAGGTTAATCTGAAAGACATTATAAGAGTACTAGTATACTTTCTTCTTCCTAGACTAAATTTAGCAACTTTGTCAAATTTGAACCTACTCTTTACCTCCAGTAATAAGCGAGATCACCATGGTGAAGGTCGATAAGGAATCAGTCTGTGAGACACGAAGTTGTTACTATATTATTACACGATATTTACAAAAATTCTGATTAAACGTTTTTTTTTAATCTAAAAACGAAGAAATTTGAACCGGAATTTAGTTGTACAAGTAGAGAATTAAGTCAGAGTCGTGTAGGGGACGATGTGGGTTCTTCCATTGTAGTTGTAATCGATTGTTCACCAGTAGACTTGACCTAGCTTCCCAGCTAATATGGTTTATTTAGATACGTCTCAGTGAGAAAAGAAGGCTTACAGCAACAACGATTTCTAATCGAAGTAAAATGAAGAGTTTCGGTAAGAAAGATTCTTTAAACTGTCAAACTCAATAGCAATTCAGATTATCATAATTTAAATTGTAGAACTCTTTAGTATATAGCCCATTTTAGACAGTTCTGTTTAACTTACTCCTTTCATATGTCACTAATATCTGTGTACGCACACATTAAGCGGACTATGCGGTCTTGCATACTTGATAAATTCTGTGTACGAATGTAAATACTGTAGTGAGTCATTATAGGCAATTACTACGTCATTTAGACATTCTGTTTCCAACGGATTCGAATAAACAAGCCGAATCCATTAATAATAAATTTGAATACTAGGAAAGTTGTAACGTTTGAGGATTTACGTAAGGTTCTTCAATTTAAGTCCTATTAACTACGTTATGTAACTCCATCCTTTTTGCCTACTTATCTACCCTTATAGGGTGTAAGATATTGTGGAGGTGGACGCCATCTCTTCCTGTCCTTTTTGCATTCTCTTCACGTGACCATACCATCTCATTTGAACTTCCTCGATGGCTTCCACTATGGATTTCACTTCCAGATTATTCCTGATAGTTGTATTCCTAATTTCGTTTTGTTCTTAATTCTTCTTAAGAATATCATCTCTGTTGCAGTTATTCTTGCTCGGTTTCTCTCCGTCATTGTCCACGTTTCTGCTCCGAATGTTAATACAGATGTTATTACTTTTCTGAATATTTCAACCTTGATGTTTTTTTGGGTTTTTTTATAATAATTTTTTCCTCCTGTTGTCACCCTTTTTGTTATTTCCTCATTCAAGCTTCCATTCTCTGATATCATTGATCCTAGGTCTTTTAAATTTTCGTACTTATTCTACTTCCCTTTCATCTATTCGTTCTACATTTTGTTGTTGTCTTTCCTATTCTCATGGTTTTTGTCTTTTTTTTTGCTGATTTTCGCTATAATAACCATATCGTCTGCATATGCTTTGACCTCCTTTTTCCATTCTTTTATTGCTTCATCCAGGACCAAGGAGAACAGTAGCGAACTCAGGATACATCCTTGCCTAAGGCCTAGGGTTGTTTCAAACATTAAAAATTTTTCTTGCCTTGTTCTTAGGTAGTTTCTGTGATTTTGTATAAACTTTGTACTCCTGCTATTAGTGTTTCAGATGTCCCTCTATTCCTTGATATCCTCCCTATGCCCTCTCTTCTGATCCTGTCGAAGGCTTTCTCTATGTCTACAAAGCTGAGATGTTCCTCCTTGTCCTCTCTTATTGCCTTTTCCCCTAATTGTCTCATGATAAATAGTGCATTATTTACCCCCCTATTTGGTCGAAAACCAAATTGGGTATTTTCTAAATTTCCTTTCAACCATTTTCCTTGTATTCTGGCATAAGTTTATTGTGTTAATTAATTTTGCTCTCTTGGTAAATCTCTGCCCTCTAGGAGTTGTTTGCTACTTTTAATCAATATTGGTCAGGATTTTTTGTGTCATCTTAGGAGCTTTTTGGTTCTAAAGTAACCGATTTTTTAAATCTGACAAACTCTAAGGACAATCCCCTAAATAAAATGAAAAATGTTCACTACTTCTTCCGAAATTCGAACGTAGGTATTGTTTAGAAAAATATAAGAATTGTGTTACCAAATTCAGAGACGCTTTTCCATTACTTTTTGACCTTCATTGTTTGAAATGCTAATGGTAGTATTTTGATTGAATTTAGTTATTAGTCTAGTCAAGAAAAGCATTTCTGGTGTTAATATATTGAGGTGGCTTGTAAGGATTATAGCGAAAAATAAACGTAGTTTCAAACCACGTACAATCATTCCACGGATATTTTGAACAATCGTATTTTCCACGATGTGTTTGGAATGGAAGGCATCTGTACATAGAGTTGGAGACCTTGTGGTCGCGAACATCTGTACAAATACTCATTACCTTCACCGTACACACAAATCTACAACTTCTGATGTTAAATACATTTCGAATATTTACGAAACGTTATTGGATTTTTACTTGCATAGCCAATACGAAAAATTTTGTGTGGTCCAAGAACCCGTTCTAAATAACGCAGCATGGAAACCTCGCCATACACTGCGCATGTTTGCAAGGTGCGGTCTAGTACACATCTACATTTCTTGTTGTCCCTGTGTATTTAACTTCGTCCCCTCCAAGCGTAGAGTTGCTTGGTATTCCTCTCTTTGTCGTACACGTTGATCGGTGTTAGTTTCTGTATGGCGGGACAACACAACTGTTGTCGGTACTAAAAGATATTACAGAGTGGTTCTTTTTTTTTACTACGGGCTTTTCCATTCATATACAATTACGAAATTCTATTTTCCTTAAATTTCATGTTATATACTCGTTGTTGTTATGCACATGTTTTGATTTTTGACTTCATTTATCATTATACCATACGTGGAGGTCTTGAAGCTTTTGCTTTTATAAGAGATGAGACGTGGTCTTGTCACGTAGCGGATATTCAACTTTGAGAATAAAATTCCATGGCGAATCTTGAAAGCTAATGGAGTATGCTTTCAAAATTAAATGATTTAAATTTTTTATTTTTGTTTTTGGCAACATTGTAACCCATTTCCAAATAAAACCAAAAGGGAAATAATAAGATAGACAATTTGATGGATTTGCAATATTTAGCAATAATAATAATAATAATTTTATTGAGAATCTTCAATTTTGCTTTGTTTGGAAACGGTTTACTTATGTAATCTTTTTGATTGTTTTTAATTCAGACTTTTACATTATCTCATTACCTGAGCAAAAATTCTTGGAATATTTGCCTCTTATTAATTTTGCTCATTAGAATTTATCCTTATTATTTCTTTTTAACTTTTTAATTACCTCTCCAAACAACAGCCTTTCTAATTTAGCTTGTTAAAAAAAGTTTTTAATTTAGACTTTTCTAGAAAGACAGAAAATACCTTGTTGTCACTCGCATCCATATATCTGAATCTTGTTGGTTGTCCTGCTATGTCAGTTACAGCCAGCTTCGCTTGTGTCACGTGGTTTAAGTAGTTCACATTAACATCAACGTGATAATATATTACGCGTGTGTATGAAACACGTTTTAAACTTATTGTTTTAAAGCTATCTTATATTTTTCGCAAAGTTAATTAATCAAAATGTTTCTGAAGAGGGTAAGTTCTTTTATCTCTAATTGGATAAATTAAATAAATAAATAATGTAGTGTATTTAGGAATGCTAAAACATTGGAGATTTAATTGCAAAAGTAATATTTATATTGATATTATGTCTAGAAGATAAGATACAGTGAGGTCCATGTTTGATGTCTGGAATTTCGTAGACTTCTCAATCAATTTTGATCTACATTTGTTTTGAATTCTTACATCTTTTCGACATTAAATTTATTCCTTTTTGTAACCAATTTTAGATGAATTGGTACTATTTTTCATTTATAATTGTAGTAATCTAAAATGCCGAAGGGATTTCTTCTAGGGTTTAAAATACCATAAATTTCAAAATATCGTATATTTATCAAATGTAGCTTACGGGTAGTTTATTTATATTTATAAATTTTAGCTAATTATTTGTGCCTTTTTTACTGCTCAAATTTGACATTTTTTTTCTGGAAAATTACAAAATATGCCGTTATTTCTCAAATTTTTGGGAAATGTAATTTTTTACCAATTTGTCAATTTTATCTTTCTTTATGATAATTTTTGAGTTAATTAAAGTAAGCCTGTATAAAATTGTTTTTTTATATAAAAGTCGCAATTCTGTTAAAAATATTTTTTTAGGTAGATATTTTTGTGTAATAAATAAATAAAATACATTAATGAAACTGTATTAAGATGATTTATTTTGTATAAATAATTACAAAATCTATTTTATTACGATTTTTTATAAAGAAATTTGAATGCCATTTTAAAGCTAAGCAACGTTTTCCTTTGAAATTTCTCAAAAATTAAAAAAAAAGATAAAGGCATATTTTATAATTTTCTTAAAAAAAATTTCAAATGTGACAGTTAAGGAAGGGTCCATGATTAGTTCGTGCGTGCATCACTTGAAATAATAAACACAAACCAACAGCAAAGTCAAAATTGTCTTTATGATATACATTTTTTGAGTGTATTTTTGGTTTTTATATACACAGATAATACTTTGAAAATAAGCTTCTCCTTTTCAAAGTTATACTCGAAACACATATGGACCACAGCAGCAAATTCCACTAAACCATAGTGCATTGTTTCCAAAGCACGTTGTAATCTCTTAATTAAAATTAAAAGTGTATTAGATTAGTAAATCCCATCGAAAAAGTGATTTATATTTTTACTGTGAGACAGTAAAAGGCCCACAAATCACCATATTTTAGTTAATAAACTGTTAGTGAACTAGTGTTTAGAGGTTACTACCACATTTCAGCAATAACAATAGCAATTTGGAATTTTCTACAGTTTCTGATATTATACATACATTTCTCCTTTAAAACATCTTGCAATGTACTATCTAAGACATCTTAAATGGGAATTCTTTCGTACTCAACACTACATTTGAACGTCACTGTACGTAGCTACCGTGTATTCTGCGAAAATGATGTAATAAGCTAATTACAACGTTCCACTAACCCGAATGACTGCCTTAGTATCCGATAAACTTCTCACTGAATTTTGTGACCTCTGTCAGACGCGACTAGATGAATGGTTTTACTAGGAAGGAAACTTGAACAATAGTGTAAGATAAAATAAGTGCATCTGTAGTTGAATGAAGCCCACATTTTATATACATGACTAAACTAACCTATACTACTCCCTTACTTTCGATGCAGGAAAACAGGTTACTCTGAAATTTAAATGGGTATTAAAAAGCTGACCTTTAAAAGGGGCAAGGACATTACGTAGGGAAGGGGGAATTACATAAACAGAGTCAGCTGTTAAAGGGATAACGTGTTGCCTCTCGACATATATTAAATTTAACACTGAAATAATTATATCGTGAAGGCAATTTGGTGCAGCCGGTATTAGGTTCCACCATGCCATTCATTATGCATACGTAACACAAGGTTCATTGAATGGAATTTACTTTGATTCATCTTTCCGGGTTTTTTCTATTCGAATAAGAAATTCAATGAAAGTACTTTTTCTAGAACAGCTGTGTCATGGTTCCCTAAGGATATTTTGTCGGCAAAAATGTATCAAAATTTCCCAAAATGCACCGGAAAATATCCCTAGATGTACGTTACTTTTTCTATGTACACGCAGAGAAACGTTTACTTATATCAAAGCTGTCCACCTTGATTCAAGACGATTACTATTTCAATTATCCACAATACAATAACTTTTATATTAAAAGAAATATTTTCTTAGCGTTTCTTTCTCCGCTTAAGAGAAGTATGTATATACCTGTAAAGAAATAATTGTATTTCTTTGCTTAAGACATTTAACTTGATTCGAGAAAATCTTGCAGAAAGTTTAAAGAAAGCGATTCTTAGAATTCTTGAAATGCATGAAACTACATAAAAATAATCCCTATTTAATTACATTATTAAAGAAATAATTCAAGGAATAAAAAACAATGGTCCAATTTCTCACAAAATTCTATTAAAGATATCAGGCGACTGGTTTCATGTTTTTACCAACACATCCTAAGAGGGTATCCAAACAAAAGAAAACGTAATAGAAAAAACATAATACAAGCTATCAAGCAACATGAAACAGTGAAAAGGAAATGAAAGAATTGGTGTTCTCTTTTTTTTTAAGATATGAGAATGAGAGATATGAGAAGAAAAATCTTCAAATTCTACTTACAATTATATATAAGCAGTAGGAGGCGATGTCAAATATTAAAATTAAAATTTAAAACTGGGTAAATTACATTCATGAGACTATAAAATTTTGACTGTGTAAAATTTGTTTAAATCGAATTGCAAAAGTATAAATAAAATTATAAAAAGAACACGTACACAACAAGTTAAAAACTGATCTATTATAATAGAACTAGATGTGACAAATTGTAATTTTTTTATATGATATATAATAATCCTTCCTAAATGTTAATAACAAATAAGGAGACATCTGTCGTTGGTGGGAAGAGCCAACCCAGAAAAATCTAGCCTCAAACCACATACGACAGAAGCCAGTAACCTAAGCATTAATTAAGGATTATTGAACAATGAAATTATTGAATAATCCCTAATTAATAATTTAATTATACTGTAACCTATAAAAAAAAATTTTTCATTAGCTCATCCACTTGCTCCTAATTTTAATTATTAACTTTAGGTTTTTTTTTTTTCCATTATTGTAATTTTTGTTTTATTGTAGGTGGCCTGATGAAGTCTTTTAAACACGAAACTGGTCGCCTAATTTCCCAATAGTACTTTGTGAGATCGATCTATACCATTTTTTTCATTCCTGCCTTTAATATAAATATTTAATCGTTCTTATTTAAAATTTAAATTTTTAAATTACTCGGAAAAGGCTTCTTTTTTCATTTCCTCCTTGAAGTTAGTGCCTTTCATAATACATCAACTTCAGTCCTTTTTTGTATCGATTAAGAATTAATTAACAGATTGAGCTTCTATCAAATCTAATTGCTATTAAGTCATCAGGTATAGCAACTGTATCATGATAAACTTATAGGTGCACCTGAAAGGTAGATAACATACTTGTGATTTAATTTGTCATTTCTTCAGTGTAGTGTGTCTACTTGTAATACTAACCTCCGTTGTATATGCCTAGATTAGTACTAAAAAAAGAGTTGTGTGGATTGAATAGTTTAAACAAGAATTGATAAACTACGTTTACACGGGTATATCAAGGGAAAGTCTTTTAAAAAGCATTCAGTTTGTTGTATGTTTATTTTAAGAGGTGTTTAAGATTATTTTTGTTGTTCCAGGATCTTAGTGGTGGAAACAGCAATGATAGTTCAGGTGGAGCAGCACCAGGTACCCCAAATTCGCAGGGTATGAGACCCACACCATCACCAACGGGCTCAACTGGTTCCAGATCAATGTCACCAGCCGTCGGTACGTAATTTTTTTTCTTCCACGTGCCTATTTTCTTATATTTATCGTC
Organism: Dynastes maya; assembly: GCA_029619315.2. Lineage (NCBI taxonomy): Eukaryota > Metazoa > Arthropoda > Insecta > Coleoptera > Scarabaeidae > Dynastes > Dynastes maya. Next base: position 5,667,561 of record JAROYE020000012.1, read on the forward strand.
TCTCATTCGCCGTCTTTGATGTGGCGACGTTATGCAGGGCTTCCCTCACAGCATTGACCTATATTTTATTACGAACACTTTCCTTTTAAGATTCGGCACAACAACCACCTCCACCCATTCCCTCCTCGATCGTGTTTGTAACCTCGCCAAGTTTAGAGCCGTATTATTGGAAAAACAGATGTCTTTAAAATTCTCTTCGATTACTTTTATTTTCACTTTTATTTCTACCCAGCATTATGCTTTTTTATTTCGAGGACTTTGCAAGGATTTGTTTTTATGATTGCTCTTTTTCTGTCGTATATAATAGGAATACTTTGAATATTGATAAATTGAGAAGTGTTGCTTTACACTTTTCATCTTTTGTTAGTTAAAGATTTTCCATGGAAAATCTTTTAAAAGACTTGGTTTTTGATAGGATTCTTCAATAAAAGCGAAAGGTTTTATCTATACGAGACCTAACAATTACATGTTGCCACGGATTTTTTAAAAAAATTCAACATCTTTTTAAGATACTTTTTATTTTGTAACTAGTTATAAAATCGAAAGAAACATCTCAACGTTTAACAGTTGTCAACACTTTATTCTTTAATTGTATTTTTAATTGAAATTCCAAAAACATAGGACTTTCAAAGATAACTAAATATTGGGAGGGTGAAACAAATTTTATCAAGTAGTCATAGAAAACAAAATTAAACGCTTACCTTTCACCTTTGTTGGTAGTTAATGCCCAAGCAAATAGGAGTGTTGAATTCTTTTAGAGATGTCTCCACAAAAAATTACCCGAAGCGGTCGTGTCCCGATATTATTGAGGAAAATCATTAAAGCAAATCGCCACTGAATTAAGAATGCCAAATCTTCAATGGGAAATATTGCCAAACACTACAGACAAACTAGAATCATCGAAATTAAAGGATAAAGTTCTAGTAAAGCTAGAATTATAACTAGAGCGGGCCAAGAGCGCCATGCGCCAGGTTCGCAATCAGGCTGCCGGGCGCATATATGTATGTAAACATAGGTAATTTAAATATGTAATTATTAGGACGAGGACCAAAACCACTGTCTATTACGTCGTGAAGACGCGCAAATATACACCTGCAGTTTGGGTGTTCGTTGATAAATAGCGCGTTGTTCACAGTGGGCCACTACAAAAAAAAAGTTCATTCATCGACGGCTACGAACTAACAGCGCGCTTATTCATTTACGGATGACGCGCTCTATTCATCAACAAATGACGAGTCTGCAGATGTTACGTTTGCACCACTTCGTGGCATACTAGAAACAAGCGTCGGTGTGCTCGCTTTAGTGATTATGTCTAACGTAACTATTAAAAATAAACGGCCATTACCTACGAAAGTTAATAAATTTCTTAGTGAATTTGTGGATTTACACTACAATGGGAGTACAATTTTCTGTAAAGTTTGTAAAAAGAAACTACTGTGCTGGAGCAAACGTGATTGTGAAAGACATATAAATAGCGCACACCACAGAAATAAAAGAAATGGTGTGTCACAACAACGTCAATTTCAATTAGAATTGCTTTTAACGTTTATGGTATGTGGTCTACCACTTCGTATACTTGATAAAAAAGCATTTCGAAAATTCTGGGGTACATACAATACCGAGTGGATACTACCATCTCGGACAGCGTTACGGAGAGATATTCCACGAATACGTGAGGACATTGAAAATCGAATTAAAGCCGAATTAAAAGATAAACAGCTGTGGCTATGTCTTGATGAGACGACAGATTGCAAAAAAAATTCTATTTTGAATATAATAGTGCGCGTATTAGATCCTATTAAACCAAATTTTGCAATTCTATTAGCCAGCAGAAGATTAAAACAGTGTACTAGTAAAGCAATTACGGCCGTAGTTCTCGAAACGTTACAAAAATTTCAAGTGTCAACCAGTCAACTGTTGTTGTTCATGAGCGATGGTGCAGCAACAATGTGTAGTGTAGGCCGTTCCCTTAAAGAAAAGTGTGAAGGACTTTTACATGTTACGTGTAAAGTCCATGCTTTACATCTTGTGGCACAAACTATTCGAGAGTGTTACCCGGAGGTGGATGCATTAATAGCAAACACAAAAAAGTGTTTCTCAAAAGTCCTAAGAGGACTAGGGCATTCCACAGGTTATGCCCTGGTATTCGAGAACCACCACAGCCCATTCTTACGCGTTGGGGAACGTGGTTAAAAGCCGCTTTTTATTATAATGAACATTTTCAAGAAGTCAAATCCGTTATTTTGCAATTCGTCCCTGCCGAAGCTAGAGCTATTAGGATGAGCCAGAAGGGATTTCTCGATATTTCTGTTGAAACACATCTAAAGAATATTAGCAACAATTACAAAGGGTTAGTAGACGCGATAGAAAATTTGCAAAATTCTGGATTGTCGTTGGTAGAATCAGTGCAAGTCGTGGACGAAGTTAGTACATTGTTTATATATATATTTATATTAAGAAGGATAGAATTTATTTATTATATCTTTATTTACAGTTACATTATTAAGTACAACAGAATAAAAAAAGCGTTCAGTTTCTCAGTTATTTCCTTATTACATCCCATTTACAACGCATACCGTTTTCAATCAAATAAAAAATCATAATGAAAATAAAAACACCTCAGCGTGTACATATATATATATATATATATATATATATATATATATATATATATCCGCTCTAATTACTAAACATTATTATTGCGTCAGCTTTTATTTTTTACTCTTGTGTATTAATTTCGAAATATCACATATCTGCTGTGACTCACATATACACTATTTACAATAAGCGGCCGTTGCGCCTGATTCCGATTCTGTTGGATGGCGCAATTTGGCCCGCTCTAATTATAACCGTAACTAAAGAAACTTGGTCAAAATTTGCAAAGAAAACCACGAAAATGCAAGGAAAGTGTTGTAGGAAATGTATACATAAAACTGAGATTTTACATACGAGGGACGTTCAATAATTAACGAGGCAAATGGTGATAGAAAAAAAAAATTTATTCAATGACAATGAAATTTACACTACTTTCCAATGTAGCCTCTACCAACATTTAGACACTTATTCCATCTCTTTGTGAGGTTTCTAATTCCAATGCTGAAGAATTCTTGAACTTGGTGTCCGAGCCACTTATGTACAGCTTGTTTGACCGCTTTGTTGTCTTCGAACTTGGTGCCGCGTAAAAACTCTTTGAGTGAGCCGAACAGATGAAAATCGGACGGTGCGAGGTCGGGACTGTAAAGAGGATGTGGCACGTTTCCGCTACTTAAACACTTTTCACCATACTGTTCCAATATTCTCGAGTAAATTTCAACCGTTTTCACACCTTCGAATGACAAAAATCTTATCACTGAACGTTACTCTTCTACCGTACACCTTTCGAGGGGAGACGACATTTTGAAACGAACAAAAGAGGTTATGTTTGCTTTTAGTTTGTTCCCATGGTTGCCAACTTGACCCACGGAAAGTTTCATCTAATAATATTCAGTAGTTTTCCCTCTAATGCAGATTGTCCCGTTAATTATTGAACGTTCCTCGTATGCACATAAGTAAATTACATTAATAACTTATTTAGGACAAAGAAAAACCTCTATTAACTGTCGTTCAGAAACGAAACCGATTTGGACTTTTGACAATTGGAAGAAAGTTGTTTCTAATAATCTAAAACGGGCGATTAAAAAGAAAGGAGAGATTTTTCATAAATACTTACTGTCTCAAAAGGACTGTTGAATTTCTAAAAGAACAAATGATGGGTTGTCGGTCTGCCAGTGGTTTTCAATCCTTAACAATACAACAATTTTCATTGCATAATTCCGAAATTAATTATAAGTAAATCATCTAAAATTTCCTGTTGATCAAAAAGTTTCTGCAATAAATCTGTGTAAAGCATAATACAAAAATTAAGTCTTAATTTAACTCCCTTTATTACCATATACTGCATCTAACATCTTTTCTGAATATTTCCAAAGTTTTTAATGACGGAAAATTTTATATCCCCAACAACTTTAGAGTTTAGTAAGTTGTATAACAAGCATTATTATCGGGTTTACATGTAGCGATATAAACTTTATTTTGAATGTAAGATAATTAAAGTATTAACAATATATTTTCTCAAAAGTGAATTCCGATTTTTGTTGTCAATTAAGGGTGTTAATGAAATGCATTGTGTTACTTTGAGATTTGTCTGGAAGTTGTGTTCATGATCGATTGTTATTATTTGTCATTGTCTTTGATGTAAAAGTTTATATTATAACTCCGTTTTGAATATACATATAATCTAAAAAAGAGAAAGACTTTTTTTCAAGTCTTTTGTATCAATTCTCTGTTTTATACGCTAAGCTTAAAGTGCATTGGTCTCACCTATGCTGTCATTTTTCTATTGGAACTGCTTGCTACATAGTAAGTGTGCAGCCAAGTGTGATCTGTATTCAAGTATAACAGTTTATTCAGGTGTAAGATCATATTCTGGTCTTCTTGCCGAGAGACAACTTCTCGTCATGTATAACCTGTACTACGGGACAGATTTTCTTATACCTGATCTGATATTCTTTTATAACGATGTTATTTCTACGTCTCACTGGTAAAAATGGATAAAAATGTTATTTTTGGCGTTTAATATTTTTATTTTTCTTTTATTAAAAAAAAAATATGATAGGAATCATTATTTCCATTATATACATGAAGGAAGGGATATAATAGGGTCAAAGACCGGTAGTACTAACTTTCTGAGACCACACCTTGCGGAATAATGATAATAGCACCAATCATCAAGATAACTATGGATAGCGGATAGTACATAGACGAGCGAAAGTATCTGAATAAGAATAACTCTAGTTTGCAGGGTTTTTCTCCGAACGTGGTGTCGCTAAAAGTTATTGACAAAAAACTTTAATCACGTTACATTATAATAAATACACAGGTTTTTCACAAAAATCGCTTTACTCTCTTTTTTGTATAAATTTCACACAGTTTTTTTCAAATCCTTGGTATCACTGCTCGAGTCCTGATGAAAATGTTAACCTTCTTCATCACTCATGCATCCTAGATTCTCAGGAAAAAGAGTTAGGACGTGAATCCGGAAAGTGGATATTTGAAGAAATATTAACATCTAATTTGTGGTAATCAACTAAGAATTTGGAAACAATTTGTCCTTTTACCACTATTCTAAAAGATACCCATGCAGCCTTTTCAATCTCAGACAGTTTTCAAATTCTTCATCCTTAACGTTTCTCTAATTTGGGTTCAATAAATATTTTTTTCATTGAGTTTGGAAAAGTATTTAGAACCGGCTCCAAAATCCAAAATAGACGTTGGTCTTCCTTGATTCAAGCACGTTATTTTATCACAAATATAACAAAATCTGTTGAGATCTACTTTGCACCCTATTGTGAACATGTTTACAATAAAATTACTAAACAGTGCTATTTTAAAGACACCAGAAGTGATAAAGATTTCTATATGTATATTTCTCACCGGTAAACATACAAGTATTTTTTTGTGGGGAAGACAAAACTTTAAATTTGTAAACTAGTGTAATCTATTTAATTTATCGATCCCATTTAATTACAGGTCAACCAAACATTCCGATGCCTCCTAGACCATCAAGTGGTCAATCTGATGGAAGCGGAAATACACGTATGAGCCATTCGCCAATAGCAACCCAAGGTAGCACGTACCCTCCACATCATATGCACTCTTACAAAGGTCATCCAGGAATGGTGTCTCAGGGAGGTCAACAGCTTTCTCTGTATCAACCTAATCAACAGTACTCACAAGGTGTATATCCAGCGAGGCCGCCAAGTAACATGCAATACCCGAATCAGGGCTACGTGCCCGCTTCGCAAGTACCACCAAGTAATAATTTGACCCCACAACAGTACCCTAGTAGGTCCGTCGCTCCGAATCATTTGCCGAACTCTCAATACCCACCTTATCAGCAATCTTGGCCCGGTCCAACAGTCAGTTCTGGAAATCACATACCTTCGCCAGGGAGTAAAGGCAATGGTCCTCCTCCTCAAGCAAATTCTCCGTCACCTGGTCCGCCAAGACCCCCTCACTACCTCAAACAGCATTTACAGCATAAAATGGGATTTGTAAATGTACCACCTTCGATGCCTCCCAGTCCAAGTCCTCCACAAAACTATCATATGGGTCCTCCACCTGTCGGGCATCATCATTCTGGTATGGGACCTCCACCTACCATGGGACCTCCGAATATGCCACCAGCTACTAGCCCGCTATTAACAAATAATCACCCACATGATGGACCTATGCCACCTCCTAGTTCCACGCCAAATTCCCACAATCAACTTGGTTCGGATCTGATGGACAATGGAATAACAACTACAGCTTCCGGAAATCTATCTACTAACGTTACAGCAGCTTCCGTTGGTTCTGTGACATCTGTTGTTACCACAGGACCTGATGGCACACCAATTGACGAAGGCTCCCAGCAATCGACATTGTCAAACGCTTCAGCAGGTTGGTTTTTTGAAAAGAAATTCCCATTTTTTTAAACTTTTGGTGAGAATATCTCTTTGAATTTGCAGCATCCGGGGAAGATCCACAATGTACGACTCCGAAATCTCGCAAGAACGACATGGGGCATTATAGTCACCCGACTACACCTCAGAGTACCGTGCCTTCCCCAGCAGCGAGTATGAACTCGATGCACGAAGAATATGGAGATTTGAACAGTCCAAGTTGGCCACGTACACCAGCAAGTCCCGTAAGTACCTTTAGTATCACAAATCTCTCGCACATAAAAGAAATTTTGAAGAAACTACATCCAGGAACATTGTTTTTAAGCTAATTGTTTTGCAAAAAAAGTGAACGCATTTTTGGCGGTCATTGTTTTGGCAATAAAAACGCGGATTATGTAAAAGTACATACAGGATTCCCAGGAAAATAAGCGGGTGAAACATCAAATAAATCATCGGCATATGAGAAGTCTATTAATAACTTGTATTTACTTATGAAATTCCCTTTCAGATTTATTTTTATCGGGTTAATAACCTACTTATAAAACTATTATGTCATACGTTGAGATTTTTTTATGGGCGATTATAAATGTATCTCCTAAAATCGTTTTTAGCACTTAAAATTAACGGACCTTTGATATTGGCAATTTACATTCGAACTGATTATCAAATTCGAATGTTACGATGAAATTATTACAATGGATTTTATCGATTAAATCTACAATCAATTGGATGGAGAATCCCTTGTTTTGATTAAAATACGTCTACATCTTCCAATGTTGCACCAATTCTCTAACGTAATTCATAAACCATGGCTTTGATAAGCAATTGATCTTTTCAATGAAATTATTTGTTTATAAATCCCATGTAGGTCTTTGAATATCAAATTTATTTTAAAAAGATGTTTTTCCAATAAAACTCTCTACTTAGAGTTTACTGTTTTAGACGTGGATTCCAACGAAAATTTTGAACTCAAATCTAAACGAGAAATGTCTGAAATTGTTTGGGCTTATGCAATTCACCTTTATGCAAAAAAGGAGTGATTTGAATGTAGTTTCTTTAGCTTCTTTTTTTTTTGGGAGTGAAACTTGTCGTTTTATTTCACAAATCCACGAAATTCAACATGCATATGCATCTACTTTCCCATTTAGAGCAAACTTTTCAAGCCAAATAACTTTGGGAACAGTAAATGAGTATGAAAGGCGTACAAAATATAACGAACACCAATATACTATTAATACGCACTGACATCTATGAAAACATTTCACAATTCGTTTTGTTTTTCAAGGTTTCCGGCTATTGTTTACGTATTATAATTTTGAGGTTATGTATTTGCATTTGTTTTGTTTTTTTTTTAGATTTGATTAGCGACAGGTTATTAAATCTGTCAAAATATTTTTGTTATGATGTTTAATTAATCGTTTTACATCGATGATTTTAAATATCGCGTTGTGTGTACAGTGCCGTCCAATGGTATTGAAACAAAATATTGGTGTTTGATTTTATTGTGTGCGTAAATCATTGGTGTATACAGGATATCCCACGAGAAATTGCAAAGGTAGAATAGGATGCATACATTTGAAAATCACAATTTTTATAATTCACAGTTCTCTGTGAGACATACTATACATATACAGGGCATTCATGTATTGTACGTCGTTAAATTTGAAGTCTAAAGTGAACGTCTTGTACTTATGCTTTTGATTTGCACTATTGTATATGTACACTTGCAAAATATTTTTTTTTAATGTGAATGGTATTTCCAGGTGTTTAATAGTCATGTGCCACCTACGGATACGTACCGATCAAAGGTTTATATACATAATTCTTTTATTTTTGTTTTATTTAAATGCTTGCTAGCATGATTGCATGCATTATTTCAATGCTTGTTAATTAAGTACAAGTACCGCGCTGTTATGGATGATCAGCACTGATAAGTTGTTATTTCAGAAAACGGACAGCTTAAGTAAATTATACGAAATGGATGATAGTCCAGACAGAAGAGCATGGCTCGATAAACTTTTAGGATTTATGGAAGATAGGCGATCACCTATAACGACTTGTCCGACAATATCTAAAAATCCTCTTGATTTGTTTCGACTTTATGTTTTTGTTAAAGAACGTGGGGGCTTCATGGAGGTATGCAAGTCTTCGGTGTGTAGTCCAAGTAGTTTCTAGTACCTTTACCATTCCTCAAAAAAAAGAATCAGTGCTTCAACACATACACCATCATCGCTACATTACACTTAAAGCAGGTTTGATCTCATTGACTAATTTTTAAATATTTTCTAGGTAACAAAAAATAAAACGTGGAAAGATATTGCTGGCATGTTAGGTATAGGTGCATCTTCCAGTGCAGCGTACACACTACGTAAACATTATACAAAAAATTTATTAGCATATGAATGCCATTTTGACAGAGGAGGTATCGACCCCCAGCCTATCATTAGCCAGGTTGAAGCTACTTCGAAGAAGAAAGGTGGCAAAGCGTCTTCAGTGCCCTCCCCAGGTTCTTCCAATTCTCAGGATTCTTTTCCAGCTACTGCTTCAGGTAGTGCATCCCTAGATGGTTACTCGCAATATGGGTATCCATCTGGTGGTAATGCTGAATATAGTACGGGACAACAAAGACCTTCTTCCCAATCAAATGCACCATCACCACATGGTGGTAAGTTTTTACCAAATTTCATTTGACCATAATTTGTTTTTTTCACTTTAAAGAAGTAAAATGAAGACTTATATTCATTAAGTAATTTTTAGTAAGCAAAATCTTCCCAATCTTTAAAATTTGGTATTAAACTCCTAAGCAATTTCAAAAACTTACTGACAGAAATACTAGCTAACACTTTGATTATTTCAATTTCCTTTTATGATGAATCTTAACAGAGCTAAACTGTTTCCTAAGAAATTAAATAAAAGGCATTCTGTATATCGGGTGTCCCAGATTCAATGTTACAAGCAATATCTTCCTTATTTGTAGAGGTAGCGTGTTATCGAAAATGGTTTGCAAAATGCTAAAAGATGTACCACTTTTTTAAGATTGCACCCCTCATCTTTTTGACTTTATGACTGAAATACGAAGAGTTTGGAATACAACGGTATAAACGAAAATTGCATTCAAGAAATAGATACGAGGGACGTTCAGTAATTAATGAGACAAATGGCTGTGGAAAAAAAAAACAATTTAGTGTCCACCAACATTAGGCATTTCTCCCGTCGCTTCGTGAGCTTTCTAATTCCAGTGCTGAAGAATTCCTGACCTTGGTGTCCGAGCCACTTGTGTACAGCTAATTTGACCGCTTCGTTGTCTTCGAACTTGGTGCCATGACCACCATTCGACGCAAAACATGCTTTTGCTGCTGTGATCATATTCATTGCAACGGAATTACTTGCACGTCGAATCTTAAGATTAAAATCGTCTAAGTTCGTAGGCGGAGTAGAATACACAGCTTCTTTCAAATATCCCCACAAAAAAGTCCAGTGGGGTTAAGTCTGGCGAGCGAGCTGGCTATTGAATAGGACCGTTAGTACCAATCCATCTATTGAGATATACGTCATTTAAATACTCTATAACCAACCGTGAGTTATGAGGTGGAGCGCCATCCGGTTGCCACCACAAATCATTGCGTTCTGTTAATAGAAGGACACTTTGCTCGATCTTATATCTCTACAAATAAGGAAGATATCGCTTGTAACATTGAGTTTGGAACACCTGGTATACATACGTTGTAGCTCAAAAATAATTTTTTTTTTATATATATATTATTTTTTTTTAAATTGACAAAAATTGTTTGCAGTTTTTCGTTTTTATTTATTTATAAATACAAACAAATAATGTCAACAAGTCTTGATTAACACATTCTGTTTGAAAACCAATCCAAAATTCTAAAACGTTTACAAATTTTAGATCGTAAGAAAAGGACCGCTGTAAAAAAAACATGTTTTTGTATTGAATATAGTTCTTTTCACAAAATACACATGTTCCAAGTTAGTTCAGTTTGTTGAAAATATTTTAAAGGAAGTTAATTCCTTATTCGAATCAATTGAGATGGATTTTTATGAAATCCAATTATTTGGTAATTATTATTTAGTTATAGATTACGGTATGTTAATCTATTTTATAGCAGTTTATTTTTTTGTAATTTTAAACCTTTTCATTTTGATTGAATTTGGAATTATGAATAGGTTATTTATATTTCAAATATTTGTTCAGTAATATATACAATATAAACAATATAATAATCAGCGGAGGTTTTTGAACGTATAGTAGGATGAAAATCAATAATACAAACAGGTCGATTAGCCCACACAATATTCAGCAAATTCCCAGAATATTAAAATGAAATTAAAAGAAAAATTAACTAATTTTTTTAGGTAATGAAGATGGCTTAAGTTGTTATTCTTTTGTTCTAGGGACCGGAGGTGCTAATCACTTAGGTAATGCGGCGCCTGCAGGTTCCAGCCCTGCTGGCGGGGCCTCCGACAACGTCAACGTATCCAATCCATTCGATGACGTATCTCCAAGCCCTCCGCCTCGAGGTGGACCATTTCCAAGTGGTCCGCATCCTCCATATTCAACAGGTACACCACCTAGGCCACAAGGTCAGGGTTACACGGGCCAAGGAGGTTACAACCAATATCCAGGACCGGGACCGGGCGGTCCGCCAGATCAGTATTCAAGTTACGGGACCACGACTGGGTATCCGCCTCCTAGACCCGTGTACCCTCCATACTCTGGTGATTCAGCTCCACCACCTGCAAATCCTAATAATACTCAAGGGGCACCTCCGCAAGGACAAGATCCGTACAATAGATATGGTATCGCTGGTGCCCCGGGTGCTGGTTACACTCCAAGGCCAGCCTACGGTGGAGCACCAGGTGGTTCGGGTCCACCCACGTCACAGCCACCTGCGTCGTACTCATCCCAACAAGAATATTACAGACCAGAACAACAGGTAACGTCATGTTTCCTCTCATATTGCTTGGTAGTATGTTTTAGCGCCAAGTAAATTCTTTCTAATAGAATTATCCATCACAGCAGTCCAGCACTGGATCTGGTACCTATCCAGGAGTACCGCCGACCAGCAAAAACATGCCACCACCTGCTCCACAACCTCGGAGGCATCCTGACTTTGCAAAAGAACCACAAGCTTATACACAATACGGGCAACAAAGGGCTCAGTTGTATAGTAAGTATTTTGACAACTAAAACTATAAATGTTACCTTACAGTTTTTCTATTCTTCCTGAACGAAAAAAGCCTATCATATTTCTTCATGTTATTGGGTTTCTTTTTCAAGTTTCCAGTATCTTTGATCTTGCAATTACTTTGAGAATATAATTATTCAGCTCCATTTCACACTCATATCGTTGGTTTATGTATCCTTCTACGAAAAAAGTCAGATTTTTTTTAGAAAAAACGTACATTAGTAAGATTGAGTAGAATTTGACAGATAGCAAGCGAATTGCGTCACTCATTCCGCGCAACTTGGTTCTACTTCTCTGCTATTTTCCTACAACATCTAGCCGTATATTTTTCTGTATGGCTCCATGATATTTCAAACTCTTAGAGTTTAGATGTACCAAATTTACCAAATACAGTAGTGTCCGGATATAACGAACCGCAAGGGACCGAGAAATTCAGTTCGTTATATGAGGAGTTCGTAATAAACAGAACAGATGAAATACATTTGTCAAATTAATGATATACTATATCATTCAAACGATATTTATTTACATGAGAGTACAAATTGAAAGAAATACTGCATACATGTATTTTAATATTACGTGTATTAGTTAAATCTGTCATTTTTGACTGTTTCAATTTCGCCTCAGTGCAAATTTGTTCAATGTTATCCTCAATTTTGGCGAATATATCCAAAGCATCTTTTGGTGTGTTATGAGACTGTAAAAGTAGCGAAGCTTCCTAACACAGCAGGGCTTCTTGATGTGTTACTTGGTGACATAAACACTACTTTAAAATACACAAACCTGTCATTGGAGAATGTGCAACCAGTTCAGTAATAACTCTTCATCCCACAGTCTCAGTTCTTCTATAAACGAATCGCCAGTCATCCATGCTTTTTTATTTGATTTATAATTCACAGGAATTTGTTTGATGTGCTTGAAATATCGTTGATTATGTGATTTGCATATCACTAGCAACTTTCTTTTTTCACTTCCCGTTAAATTAGCGCACAGAAATAAGGTTAATCTATCTTTTGAAAGCTTCTTGTCGGTGTTGCCCGGGCTTTCCGAATATTGTGTACTGATGTAGTAGTTCGCTTTCAACAGAAACTATTTCTGTAAAGACTCTAAAATTAGTTCGTATTATACAGAAGTTCGTAATAAGCAGGTTCGCAATAAAAGGTATTTTTTAACATTACTTTTATAGCAAATATAACGGGATCCACGATTTTCGTACGCAACAACTGGTAGTTTGCTTTGTGCGGGTTCGTTTTAGCCGATCACGACTGTTTTAAAAATATATTTATTTAGAATAATAAACATATTTAATATTCTAAATAATAAATAATTCTTAATGAACAATGTAAGTCAATAAACGTAAATCGTAACAAATATACAGAGCATTTGATTGCTTATTTATTGAACGATCCCGGTATAAAGGGCGCTGGTGTTTCGATTCGACGGTCGTTTTTAGAACTGTGGTTCGCCAATTCAAACCGAACCGCTTAAATAGGCAAGAGGTACTTATATCAAAGGGTTTTCCAATAAGAACGACATGATTTTGCAATGAGTTGGCAACCATGTTGAAAATGTTATAAGTGTCACTAGTTGTCATTTGTGTCTAGTAAACACTGACAATTCATCATTGTTAAATACACCCTTCAGAAACGTTTGGTTATTACCCAAAAGAAAAAAAAAATTATGAAAGTAAACGTTGTTTTGTGATTACTTAAAATGCTTGTGTTGATCCAAGAACTGAATTCTCTGGACCATCGCAAATGCAGTAACTTTAATGCTTGGGCTTTAGAGCAACTTGTAACGGATCACCATAATTATCTTCTCAGATGCAGCTCATTTCTGGTTAAGTGGATATATTAAACAAAATTGTCGTTTTTGGTGTGCAAACTATCTACTAGAGATTCAGAAGCCCTTGCATCTGGAAAAGGTTGTTGGATGTGGTTTATGGCATGGTGGCATCATCGGACCATACTTTTTCTAAAACTAGATAGGAGATACCGATTGATGATAGTAGATTTTTTCGCCCAAATTTAGATGAAATTGATTTAGAGGACATGTGGTTCCTATAAGACGATGCCACATGTCACACTGCTAATGTCACTATCGACATTTTGCAAGAACAGTTTAGTGAAAAGATAATTTCAAGAAATGCGCAACTGTCAGTTGGCCTCCAAGTGGTTGTCATTTAACTCCTTTAAATTTCTTTTTATGGGGTTATTTGAAATCTGTGGTTTATACAAACGTTGCATTCATGACATTAGGCCCGAGTTGTTGCGAAGTCTGTATGGGCACTTAAATTGTTATTCAAAACTATGTTTAAAAATAATGTAAAAAGTTTGGTTGTATCTAGAATAATTTTTCTTTTATTTCGTTAAAAATCATCATATCGTTCTTACTGGAAAATCGTTTATAATGTTTCCTGTTTACCCTATTTTTCCTCTATCTATCCTCTTTTTACTGGATCAAGTTGGATGATTGAGACCACAATTTCGTTTTAACTTGAATGATTTATCTAATATATTAAAGGATATTTAACAATAAAAACCTAATCTATGTAATTCTTTCATTCTTTTAGGTGGCTGGCCGAATAATAGCCAATACAGAGGTCAGTACGTTGGGTCTGGCGGTCCTACAGCAGGTAACCAGCAATGGAATCAAGGTGGTCGTCCATCTGGTCAATGGGATCGTTACCCATCTAACCAAGTTTATCAGCCACCTCAGCAAGGTAATCAGCAATGGCAACCGACGCCGCATACCGGAGTTGTCGGTCCATCTCCTCCAATCCGTACTCCATTGGGACCGAGGGTTGGAAAGCCGCCATTCAACATCCAACCACCTCAAGCTGGTAAAGGAGGCCAGACTCAGTCGGGAGCTACAGGATCGTATACTCAGAACCAACTACCAAAACGTGAAATAACATTTCCACCTGATAGTGTAGAAGCGACGTTACCTGTATTGTACCGTAGGAAGCGAATGTGTAGAGCCGATTTGGGACCAGTAGATGCATGGAGGATCATAATGTGTTTACGTTCTGGACTTCTATCAGAAAGTTGTTACGCGTTGGACGTGTTGAACGTTTTACTTTACGACGATTCATCTGTCGCGTATTTCGGATTAAATCAATGGAACGGCCTTCTAGATCTTCTCCTAGAACATTTCCGCAAAAGTCTATCGGATATGTTTGACGGACCATTTCCTCCAGAGGAGAAACCTGACGACGTTGAAGTTGATTTGGGAGGCGTTGTGACTCCCATAGACGCCGAGAGTAAGACAGTTGTACTGAGTAAATCCGATAATTTTACGTTACTTTCGAGAAAAGGATATCCTGTAAGATTAATAGAGAGAAACGAGGATATTTTCGTACAGGATAACCATAAGTGTTGGGATACCAAGGGCGATGCGATAGGTGTAAACATTTTAGCGGAGGTTATAACCGATCCTTGGTATCACAGTTCCGAGCATATTCTACCAACATTTCAAGCAGAATTCGGACATATACCTTTCAATAGAAAATTAGAGGATAAGAAACGTACCGATTCCGAAGATGAGCAACCGGAACCACATCGGACGCCTCCGGCCGAAACGACGCCATCTATCGTTAAAATTAGTGACAAAACACGTAGGACAAAAACTTTAAGTGATGTGATATCTCGAATTAAGAAGGAGTCTGCGGATGAGGAGGACATACTCGCCTTAGAGATCAAAGGGAAAGTTAAGACTGAAATAGTGAGTGACAAAGTGAATTGTGAGGAGCAGCAACAGCAACCGAATTTAGATCTGAACACGAGTGTTAACGGAGAAATGCATAGTAGTGGTTTGCACGTGCGGGACACATCTCGCACATTGAAACGACGTCGTATGTCCGATTACGAAGACGAGGCGTATAGTAGGGATGACGCAAGCTTAGTCTTATTAACAGAAAGTCAAGATTGCGTCGGAAAGAGATGTGTCTGCATATCTAATATACTACGTAGCTTAACATTTATACCCGGTAACGAAGCAGAATTCGCGCGTAGTTCTTCATTCTTGGCTCTTGTAGGGAAACTATTATTATTCCATCATGACCATCCCCTGCGCACACAGAAAACTAGAAATTATGATCGTGAGGTATGTATTTGTGCCGAAAAAATAAGTTACACATGGCAAAATCTCAATTCAATAAAAATATCTTATACTATCGTCTTGCGCAATAAATTATAATCTTTCTGCGCATGTGTACGAAAGGTACCATTCGGTTGCCTCAAAACTTTCTAAACCTTCATTGTTGATGGTCTCTTTTCCCTTAAATCAAATTTTATTTTTATCGTATCCTTGTAATTGGAGTTATTTCGTAATGTTTATTTAGCGTTTTGAAGTGTGGATAATTTATCTTATTGACCTGTTAGCGGCATTGCTCAATTTTAAAAGAACGTTTTGAAATAAATGCTATTGTTTCATTAGCAGATCTAAGTATTGCGCTTATAGAGTTGACAATAGATATTGCCAGATTTTTAACAGGTTATAGTAGTAAATATATAGCAAGAAATCCATATTAATTTAGAATACATAGAAACGTAGTTGATGATACACATGATTGTCTATTTAACTGTATAACCTAACCCGATCATTCTTGAGCGATCTTGTATCATCACGTAAGACGCATGCGCAGTATCTAACAAACTGCGAACAATATTTATGTAATTTTGAACGTAGATATAATCTTTAAAAGCTTTATAACATGGAATTTACTTTGTTTTCAAAAAAATTAAATATTTTCCTGTAAAAGTAGCAAACGCCATCCTAAATTAAAATTTTGCATAAATATCTTTATATATAAACATCTGCAATTTGGTTATTGTTTGACTGTAGTATTTTTTTCACTTTTTTGTATTGGAACCATGGAGGATACGATAATTCTCGAATTGTACGCATTGACTGCATTGAAATAGACGCCTAAACATCACTATAACAGAGCTGGGGAAATATTTAACTATAAAATCCTACATACTTCAAGTATTTCAAAGAAAGTATTTGGTAGTTTATATTTGAAATACTTCATTTAAGTACTTGAAGCTTTAAAACACTTTTTAAAGTAAATTGAGGCACTTTTAATAAAGTAATTGAAGTTTTTGTAAAATAATAAGTTCTAGTTTTAGTATTTCACTTACTTTTGCTTGGACCACTTTACGAAGTGCTTGAAGCACATTTAGCAGTACTTGAAATACTTTAAGGGATTGCAATATTTTACAATGACTACTTTGTACTTGATACTTCCATTGTCAGTACTTGGTACTTTTTCAAGTACTGTACTTTGGTAAGTTGAAGTATTTGATATTTGTTATCTTAATGCACTCTGGTTAAGTGCTTTATCAAGCATTTAGATCCTTTTCCAAGTATTTTAATATTTTTTAAATACCAAATAATAAATGTATTTGAAAAGTACTTTTAATTATAACTACAAATACTAATCTAAGGAAAGTATTGAAATACTAAGGAAAGTCGTTTGGCGGGGAATCACTGATCTCGATGAAAGTTGGCAAGTTTGCAAAGTTACTAAGTTGGTAAAAGAAGATAAGCGAAATATTGAGAGATGTTGTTACGTAAAGTTTTGAAAAAGCTAAAGCATTCCCGTAGGAGGTAATATACATATAAAGAGAAGTCATAAATGCTTTCTTGTTTTAATTTTATAACGATAATGTTGTTTGTTGTTTTCAGAAAGTGGAGTAGCTTGTATCATTGCCATTTTAGTTTTGTATCAAAAATTTTTACCGTAAAGTGTTATAGATGATATCGAAGATATTTTTTTGGAGAATAGACCAAGTCGTTTTGAAAACCCATTGGAATTTTTGTTGCTGACAAGACTGGTTTGATTTTCGGCAAGAATATACGAAATATAATTATGTATATTATAAATATATAAAAATTTATTTGAAGCAAAGCACATACATGCAACAAAATTTAAATAATCAAATATTTTAAGCATAATTTTAAAATCTTATTACACAGGTGTTACGATCAATTTAAAGTATCACTTGACAATAAACCTAAAAACATTTACAATAAATTACTTAATGTAATACCGTTTATAGAAGTTTGGCCAAGATTTAAATTAGATGTATAAATTTATTATCATGACGTAAGTGTCACTTGTTTTGTGCAACTGGTGTTTGGAGGATGCCGCCATCCTGTTTTTTTTTTTTTTATAGGAACATACAGAAAAGTACATTATAAGCTTGTCTACTGAAAGATAATGTAAAGAACGTGAAAGATACAAATCATTCTATGCAGACAACGAAATAGAAATAGCATAAAAAAGGAACCTTATCCGAAATTCTAAATCCTTTAATCTTGCCCTATTAACATACACCTACTTTTAAATGTCACCAGAAGAAAAAGTCCGTTGGAGTCATGTCTGGGGACCGAGGAAACCGTTTAATCTGATTTCTTTGTCTAGTCCATTTCTCCGGAAGCATGTGATTCAAATAATTACGGACTTATCAGCCAAAGTGAGGTGCATCATCTTATTAAAACCAGATGTCCGGGTGCAAAAGTTGTGGTTTAATTTCTTTCATTCACGATACAATTTAATTTCGTAGTAGTTGTGTATGAATCTCGAGACTTACATGTGGATTCATTTATACTGTTTGGGATAGTCCCCAGTCATTTGAGCTTAATACTCTTTGTCAAGCAGATTAGTGTGCTCTATAAAGGCCATTATCTTGCCCAGGGGAAATTTGAGTATCTACGAAGGCTTCATTAGTTACTTTCTTACATGTGGAGATTACATTCAAACTCGTTTCCTCTTGTAGTTCGCATCTTCTACACCAAAGTTGGCTTACTCAATCTATGTTATATAAATGCTTTTTCAGGAGGCAGGACCTAGTAATGGTCTTGAGCTTTTTTTTTTGCTGCGTCTATTTGGGTTGACAGAGAACTTAGCATCTCTATTCTTCCCTATTAGTATTTAGTATGGATTTGACCTTCAGTTAATCTTCATTTCTTTACATGTTTTTTATCTAACCAAGACCAGATCTCGCTTCTAACGGAGGATATATTCCTCTGTATTTCATTAAGAAATTGGCGAACATATACTTTACTAGATACCAGCTTAATTCATCCGCAAAATATTAAAAATGTTAACTTTAGTTATAATAAAGAGTTTAGTGCTACCAAATATCAAACCTAAATGTCTTATATACCCACCCTGTATACACGTTGGCCCAGGTCTCACCGGGGTGCGAGATGTATTGTAGGTAGTGCGATCTGGCATCCTTGTATTTATCCCCGCCGGCCAGCCTCGCCGCGCGCAATTACCGTAGCTCTGAGAGGCCTCTATCTGACGCACTCTTTGTTTGTCTGTGCGCTTGTAAGGTTCTAACAAGTGATCATGGATTTCGAATACACTATGTTTTACAATCGCAGGGAAGATTCAGATCATTAAATGGTATTTTGCCGGAAATTCCTACCAAAGTACGGCCGATCTATTTGCCGTCTTGGCTGCGTGGTCGGGAATTGGCGTAAATGCCAACAAATAGACGAACAGCCTCAAATCCATGCTTGTCTATCCCTCCTCTCGAGGAAAAAAAGAGAAGAAAAGTATATACGTACATATATCTCTAAATGTGTATGCATCTGTGTATATCTATTTACGAATACCTACTTTTCTATCGTTTAACTCTAACATGCTGAGTGTATGTGGAACGGAAAAGGGTCTCTTGCCTCGTCCCGCCTTCGTAAAATAGAACGAGATAAATAGTATGGTTCCTTCCCGCTAGGGGGCAAATATTATGAACAATTGAAGGGTACGGCGATGGGCATCCACTATCCCCGTTCATAGTCAACTTGTTTATGAGTAAATTTGAAACGTGTTTAAAAAAGGACACCGCGTATTTCCCTAGAATTCGGCTTAGATATGTAGATGATATTTTCGCGGTTTTTGACACTAAGAACAGTAACATTCCGGATTTCCTCGCGACAGTTAACTCAAAATTCGGATCCATTAATTTTACAGTAGAAGGAGAAGCGCACAATCAACTCCCATTCCTAAATAGCCCAGTAATTAGAAACAATAAAAAACTAGAAATAGACACCCATAGAAAAGAAACAAGCACTGATTGTGACCGATTCGAAATTTTTGGGGGACAAGACATGAACGTATGTTTTAGATTTGGTCGAACAGGAGCGTCAAGTGTAGCTGAGCACATGAATGATACGGGACACGTCATCAAATTAGAAAACCTGAAATTAATTAACCGAATCTTTTAAACAAAGATAATACGTCACTTCATTTTTCTTGCCTGTTTGATTTATAAGGGTAAAAGAACTTTTCAGTGCACACTTAACAAAGACCGAGTTGTCGTGTTTTGTACGATATGTATTAATTTGTTTAGTTTTCTTAGAATGCGTAGATAGAGAATTAGCGGGAAGGAACCTTACCTTTTGTCTCGCTCTACTTTACGAAGGCGGGATGAGGCAAGAGACCATTTTCCGTTCCACATATACTCAGTATGTTAGAGTTAAACGATAGAAAAGTAGGTATTCGTAAATAGATATACACAGATACATCCATATCTCTTTTTTCCTCGAGAGGAGGGATAGACAAGCATGGTAGAATTAAGAAAAAATTTTTAGTTTTACGTTCAGATTTATTCGGTAACTCGGTTGAAAATGAGGACCCATCGAGCCTTTGAAACAGCTGTTCCGAATTAATTAATATTTTGTGTAGTGAGGAGTGTGCCGATACTCTGTGTTTGCCACAGTAACATTGTTAGAATTTCAATTTATTTTGAATAATTATCTAATTTATTTTTCTTTAGTTTAGTTTTATAAGAATTTTGTTGTTTAATTACTTGAATGTAAGAAACTGTACTTTCTAACATAATCTGAGAATACAGAAAAATTACGCGCTGTTGCCACTCAAGGTTGGTAGAATGTATATACTCTAAAGGTGGCCCCAATTCAAAATATCGTTTAGCGCATGCGTGCCAAAATGACGTCATTGGTTATCACCAATTATATTCTACTGAATATAAAACATGGGAGAGCCTTCGACTTGAACGTTACGAACAAATATAAACGTATTTACGTTTATTTTACTTGATTTCTAAAATTAAAAGTTTCTCAATGACTTTAGTGCAATTCTCAAGGAATGAATACCTTATTGTTATAAAATTGTCTGTATAATACGTAAAATCAGCTGCTATTACTTGTTTTCGAGACAGTTGTCGAGGTATGCATTGTGTATGTAATGGTTGCACTTATTATGAACAAATTGAATATTAATCCATGCGATGATGCTGAATTGTTCCGAAACAGAAAAGGGTATTTTTCCCTTAACGTACAAATAGTGTGTACTACGAATTTAAAAATAATAAATGTTGCATGATGGACAGGATCTACGTATGATTGCTTTCTTGTTACATATAGCATTTGTTTGTCAGCTAAAATTGGAAATCATACAAGCAATTATAATTCTCTACTGTATGTCGTATAACTGTGGCAATGAAATTCGTGATGATCTAACGATGTTTTAAGAAAAAAATGGGCAAATACCGGATGACCCTGTCAGGGAAATGTATGGTGGAGAATTACGAAAGCAATTTATGAATAATTTAATATGTATATAGACAAAAAAAATTACGAAAAAAGGAAATATAAAAAGAAAACGTTAGCTTTAATGTAGTTTATTTACAATTGTAAATTACATTCAATATATATGTGCTGTGAGATGCATTTCCACAACACCCTAGGTTATTCCCTTCTTTCATAAGGACGCCCATCTTTGTAATGTTGATATGCCTAAAATAAATAATTTTTAAACTGGTTTATGCATTGACATGTATATGAAAACTAAATGTTCTCTTAGGTATGTATATGCCGGCACGTTTGTTTAAATATTTTAGGGTAAAAGCATGTCTTCGTTTTTCCAATGTATACATTTTTTTTTATCAAAGCTATCTGTGAACGGGTTAATACTTCTTTTAATGCAATGCTTTCTTTTTGATACCACTAACTTTTTCCTCTTACTTTTTTATTAATTTATAAACTTGAGTTGATAAGGAATTTTACTTTTACTATGCTGTAGCTTTCTTTGTGCATCTCTTAGCTATTTTCTGTTTTTAAAATAAAAATTAGCTCTTCTCAATTTTCAATAAATCCTGACGTTGGTACAATTTGATTATCTGTTCCACACAATAATTTCAATGTATCATCAATATGTTCCCCAGTTTCGCTCTTTTGCTCATGTTCTTGTACTGCTCTTTCTGAAGTTGGTTGTGAAATGTATGTTTTCAATTTAAGCGTGGGAACTGCTGTGGATTTTAAAAGTAATGTGGGAGTTTCATTTAATATCTCAGCTTTAAAATCCTTGCAAAGTAATCTTCAGCGAAATGCAGTGAACAAATCCTTGCTGCATCAGGATTCACCATATCAGCCCTCTCGCGTCTTGCTATCCATATTTTTCGCAAATTCTCATCTTTCGGGAAGCTATTTTTTGCTCTAAAAGTTTTGCATGATAAAACTAATTCACAATGTGCATTTTTTTTAAGATGCCTATACGTTGTGCAGTATAGGCATCTTTAAAAAAAATGAATTAATAATACAAAATGTTACTGTTTTTATCCACGCAAGTGCCACAAAGCAAATAGAACATCAACAAATAAAATATTCACTTATAATTTCAATTTTCACTTATCATTAGTTAAAAAATATATCTTATAAGACGAGCTTCGCCAGAGAGTTCTAACCAATGACGTCACAATATGCGTCTTTCACCTCTCCGCCCACAAACTTTCGGTCAACTATTGCAAGATAAGAACTGAGGCCACCTTTAGAATATACATTCTACCAACCTTGGTTGTCACTCGCAAAAGCAATCCTCCGTTCATATCTGGACGAACGTGTATAATAGGTTTATTGTTATAATAATGAATGACGATGACGAATTATAAAGATTTTTCTCTTGGTTAAACTTTTGTGAACGGTAATATTAATTTTTATCTATTATCAATGTACTAATGTTTGTTATTTTATAGGAAGATGCAGATTTCGCCGATTCATGTAGCAGTTTACAGGGTGAAAGCGAATGGTGGTGGGATTTTCTTCTTCAAATACGTGAGAATGTATTAGTATCAACAGCGAATATCGCAGGACAAATCGACCTGGACCAGTATCCAGAAGATGTAGCTCGACCATTATTGGACGGTCTTCTTCACTGGGCAATCTGTCCTTCGGCACAGGGTCAGGATCCGTTTCCATCGGTCGGTCCATCATCGTTGCTATCGCCTCAACGTTTAGCACTCGAAGCGCTCTGTAAATTATGCGTCACCAATAATAATGTGGACCTGGTAATAGCTACACCTCCGTTTTCTAGATTAGAAAGATTGTGTACTGTGTTAACGAAACATCTGTGCCGATCCGAAGATCAGGTATTGCGGGAGTTTTCTATAAACCTGCTGCATTATCTGGCAGCAGCCGACAGTAGCATGGCTCGTGTCGTAGCGTCGCAACAACCGTGCGTGTCGCTGTTGGTAGCTTTTATCGAACAAGCGGAAATGAGTGCTTTAGGTGTTGCTAATCAACACGGTATAACAGCTTTACGGGATAATCCGGACTCTATGGGTACAAGTTTAGATATGCTGAGACGAGCAGCATCAACACTTGTCTTTTTGGCGGAGCATCCGGATAATAGGCCGCTACTAATACAACAAGAGTCCAGATTGCTGGCTTTAGTGATGAGCCAGATTCTTGACCAACAAGTAGCGTTGCTGCTATCGAAAGTGCTGTACAAGATATCTCACAGCTAATCCCCTTGTAGATACTTTTGCGGCCTTGGACTGGTGTACAGAGATGTATAGAGTGATTAATTGACATTTTACCATAAAATAGTTGTGCGTGTGACATCCTCCCAAAAAAAAAATATATTTCGGGTGATGCAGACTGGTGAACAAGATCGGGATCTCTGCTAGCTAATCCCAACATAGTGTAATCCATGTACCATTTTGTAAATTAAGCAACGTCTTTCTGGAAAATGTTATACATCCATGTTACTTATGTATTTATTATTTTTTTTTCCTTTTTATTTTGTTTTGTTTTTAAATTCGAGTGCCACACCGTCTCCGAAGTTCGAGACAAGAATATATATTTAAAATGAAAAAAAAAAAAGATGAAAAGACTGCACATTATCGATATAATACTTTTGTATGAATAAAACTTTACAACAATATTGTATGAAAGTGAAACGATGACGTAATAAAAAATCTCGGCGAAATCCTCTACTTTGGAGATGTGTGGCTCTCCAATGGCTGGTCTGGTGGTTATTCTCTGATTTTCTGCGCACCTAAGTTCTTTTATTTTCATGTTTGGTATTACTGTGCGAATGCTTTATATATGTCTCATATAATTAAATAAATGTACAAAGGAAGTACCGAATATGGTGTTTTTATACAAGTTTTAATTTTCTATATATGGTTAGAAATGTTTTATACACCCCGTTGTAGCTGTTACTGAACTGTTTTATAGACTCTTAAATGAGCAAAACTAGTAGAACGCAGATGTGCTCTAGACTCAAGTGTAGTTTAAAATATGTGGTGATATTTTTCTGGCTGTAGGTATAATCCATCTTATGTATGATTGCATATTGTAAGTTAAGTAAATGCTAAATATATTCAGATCTTTTACTCATTACTCCATTTTCAGATCAATTCACCAACTTTTATGTTTTTAATGTAGAATGTAAATTTATTTGAACCGTTCAGTTGTTAACATAATTTTTGCAATAAAGTATTAGAAATGATTAAAGCAAAACACTTCAAGTCTCATCCCGACTACTCATCTGCCATTCTTGTTTTATTTTTATACTACATATATCTCTCGTACACGATTCTTTTTTCTTTCTCCCTCTATACTTCTCAATTTAGCGGATCTCTTTTATCAAAGACGCTCTAGAAAGAAATATACCTGAGAAGTACGTTGTTATATTTATTATTCGCATTTATTTAATTAATGCCTCTGCTAATTTATGTGCAACTACAATTTATTATTTATTATTGGACATTTTTTATTTGTAGTATCATAAATATAATTAAAAGATCATTTCAAAATTTGTTGTTTTAATCAATTTATATCTGGTTTTATTTGTCATGAGGTCGTGCTATTTATATATATTAAAAAAAAAATACGTTACAACAATCTAAATATAACTCGGTATTTGAAACATTACAGAAAGTTGCAGGTGTCTAATGCAATTAGGGTAAGTAATTTAATGAAATAAATTATTAATATAATTCATTTTCCAAAGCAAAACCCTTGTCACAACATTTCACTCGTACTAGATGTACCATCACTTGCATAAAAATCTGCGACAAGCATCACCCATTTTAAACCTGTTTTTTGTAAATGATGAAAAAATATGTCAAATTGTGTGTCAATCGTAAATAGACAAGTCATTGTCACAAGATTGAAAAAACGTCAAAATGAGCTCATCCCAGACTTTTAAGCAAGTGATGGTACGTGTTGATATCATCAGCGGCAAAACAACTGTTCAGTTTAACTGCTGATGATGATAGCTTGGCTAGCGAAACGTACGTCCAGTACGAGTGAAGTGTTGCTTGTGGTAAGGGTTTTATTGAAGTGTTACAGCGTTAGAATTCGAACACCATAAATCTATTATAGTTTCGATTTCGAAGGTGTAATGCGGGTTGTCTATACGGCAGGCGTATAAAATAGAGATATTTTGTATAATAAAACTATATAAACAAATTTATAATTTGTAGGAAACTGTAATAATAAAGCCTGGATCCTGAAAATCTCACGTAATACTTAAAATTTTAACCCTAACAAATGGAATATTAAAAAAAAAAAATCTCGAACTGATTTTAATAGAAATAATTAACATGTAACCACCGTATTTTATTTATATACTTTCCCACACTCAGAGGAAGCCTTTTGGCACCTTTATGCATTCAAGAGTCACAATTTGAACACATCATTACTAAGAAAGATATAACGGTATTAAATTTCTTTGCGACATTTATATTCATTAAGCAGAATTTGCTTCCTCTATAAATTTAATGCATTTCTTTATCTTAAACAAATCATTCCCGTTGAGTCGGTTGATGATCCCTATGAAACACGTTTGTTTATTTGAATATATTCCTTAGTGCTTTAATTTATTTTTTTTTTAATAAAATTAAATAAAAAAGAATGTTAAAAATAATGCTTATAAAACTTATTAAATCTCGGGAAAATGTTTAAATTATTCCGATTTTCCGCAAAATTAATAATAAAAATCACAAGTGAAGTTGGAGTTTATTTAATCCGGGCATTTTTAGTTTGGTCACGTTACACAAAGAAAATTAGGTTATAAAATTTTGCTGTTAATTACAGAAGGATTATTAATTTTTTTTTTATATATTTGTGTATTTAATAATTAGAAATCGTTGAATGTATTTTTATATATAGGTTAGATAATACTGTTTTCTTTAGGTTACTGGCGCTTTCAACTTTGTTCATTAAATGGCAAATATTGTGTTATGTATTTCACGAATGTGTTTTAAATTTTATACCGCTATGTTATTTACATATAGGCAACTTAGTTTACGGAATAATATACTTCAAAGCAGATAAAACATTCACACCAATAAAGAGGTTACTAAAGTATACAATTTCTTTTTAAATTCTCACGTGTTATAAGGTAAAGATAATAAATTAAATAAATTCAGTTATTCTTGCACATTAATCTTGCCATTTAACCTAATACTATAAGGGGCTGTAACAGTTGTAAAGTACACGTTTGAGGTGTAGGGTGTTGTGAACAACCCTTATCAAGATGGCAGTCTCTCCCACCCTATACGTAATTTTTCTAGTATGGCGGTTGTTACCTTGTAAACACTGTTAGTTTTTTTATAAAATTGCAACAATTTATATTGTAGTTTATAATAAACAATCGAGTTTATTGTGTGCTGTGCTTTCCACAAAAATGTACGATAGTACGCATGTTTTTTTTTACAGATGTCTGCAGTAACACATTCTGTATCAGGTTAGTAAATTTATAATGTTGTTAATTATAAAATTTAACGCACTAATAACAATTTAACACGTTTTAAACGTTTCGTGTTGTTTGCAGCTATAAGAACTCTCATAGTTAACAATAAAATAGGAATTATCGTCCTAAACATGCTTGTAAATATGTGTCAAACCACAAAACAAAAATGCATGCTTCTTATACTTTTAATTGATTTTTATATTCATTTGTTTATTGCTATAATTAATATTCACGTAAATCGAACTTGTAGTCGTTACGAAATCTCAATAATGTGACAATACGTTTTCAAGTCTAATGTATTCATAATGAGGTAAATAGGTTGTTTTAATATTGACCTTAAATTTCCCGGTAATAAAAGATCTAATTTCTTTCTAGGTGCTGATCCCACAAAGGGTATTCAAAAACGTGAGGTCCAACTTTAGGGTGAGTGAGATATTTTTATTTATTTAGGCTATAAAAAATGATTCAGATGTAAATGTCAAAACAATTAGATCCTCGGAGATGGTTCGCAAGATTAGTTGATAATGAAGGTTTTTCTGTTATTGGTAATTAATTCGATGCCTTACGCATAGATGGAGCTCTCATCAGATTTCGTGTTCAAAATTCCTAAATGTCATCGATGTAAATATTGAACGCTACCACCGGAAAATTATTATAGATAAACATAATACATATACGAAAATCGTAAAAAAATCTACGCCTATAAAATGAACGTTGCTCTTTTTGATTTTTTTCATTAATTTATGAAAATTCCGCTTTCCTAGATTCATTATGATAAGAAAGTTATTTTCGTGTTATCAGTTCATAATAAGTCTGTAATGCCTGCTGGTATATTAAATATAAGAACATCCCTGTTTATCGTGGTAGCAACCCTCACTTCAACACTTTTAAAAAATTTTGTTAAAAGTAGCGCCGGTTGAACAGGAAATTTCGGCTATAATTTCGTTGAAAACGTAAACCCCATTTTATCTTCTAAATTGTTTTGTAAATTTTGAAACGCGTTTATCTTCTGAAATCGTAGTACGTCTTTTTTATATATAAATTTCATTTTTTTATTGTTAACTTTGAAATACTAAATTAAACCTTATAATGGGCAACGTTCCCAAAAATGGGAAGATACTAAAAGATCTCATTTTATTGAATTAATTAATAATTTTCTGATGCAAATAATAATTAATTCAAAAAAAATTAGATTTTTCGTATGTTCCTATTTTGGAACGTTCGCCATTAAAGGTTAAAAGGGATTTGATATACTATACAGGTTTAATAAT
The DNA here is from genome assembly GCA_029619315.2 of Dynastes maya. Classification (NCBI taxonomy): domain Eukaryota; kingdom Metazoa; phylum Arthropoda; class Insecta; order Coleoptera; family Scarabaeidae; genus Dynastes; species Dynastes maya. The sequence continues at coordinate 5,695,537 of JAROYE020000012.1, forward strand.
AAAGTTGAAAATAAAAAAGAAATTATTCTGCTGGTATCTATTAAATTTTGCTTCGAGAATGTATCGCGAACAAGTGATGTGGTATTTAAAAAATTTTTTTAATTTGAATTTACAATGGATTGTGTAATCAAATTATAATATATTGCGCATTTTTTCGTGTGAATAATGATGTCTATGTATATTATTTTGCTATTGTAACAACTGTTTTTTATTATCAATAATAGCTGCTTTGGACATTATAATATATTTTCTTTATACACGATATAATTGTTATGAAACTAGAGGAAAAAACAAACGCAATTCTTAATAAAATTCGAACTTTCCAAGGTGCACACAGTACGAAATACCCGGGCATAAATAAAGGTGTATAACAAGACAACCCAAATCAGTATTCATAGTAGCGATGCTCACCACCGATAGGATTAGAACGGATGACTCTGGATTTCGAAAATATTGTACCGCTATTAGGATAAAATATAAAGCTTTATAAATGGTGTCTTGTCTATAAACTCAAAGACTAATAACTGCACGAGTTTCATTTCATTTTTATTCTTTTTATTTTATAGAGGATCGTTTTATAACAATTTGCAAAAACGTTTGTATCTTGTTATAAGAGTAATAGTATTAAAATTAAATAAATAAAACTTTTCTAGTCTTTTTTCGGTGGTTTATCACGTCATCCGTTTTAGAATCAGTTATTTTGTCCATTCACAATTGGAAATAATTAATAATTAACAAACATTAGCTGTAGCGATGAAGTCATTACCTACTTGGTATCTTTTAAAATTTCGAGGAATAATTTAAGTTGGTAGTTTCAGCGAGAAGGTCATATTAATTCGCCAATTTCTTAGCATAGTGTATGTGAATATGATCTTTATTACAGGAACTACCAACTTAAATCATTCGCAAAATTTAAAAAATGCTAATAGGTATGTTATTAATAAAAATAATTGTATTCTCATTCGCAGTTTATATTGCATTGTCTCTGATTATATTAAGGTTAAAGTATTTTAAATAAATAACTTTACCCTATTTATTTTTGATATGGATCAATATCCTAATATTTTTCATATATCTACGGCTAATTCGCAAATGATAAATATCGAAAACGTCCTCCTTTGAATGTAATTTAATAGAAAAGAGATAACAATTACGCTAAATTGGATAAAAACGTAACACATTCTCGTTAAAAACTGTGTCCGTATTGCAATGCGAATTCGGATTTCTTCCGTGTTAAAATAGTTCTGAGGAAGATTCCTTGGGTTACAAACGAATCGTTTGTATTAATTTTATTTTCCAAATAATCTTCAGATTAATGGACTTCTTCAAAATCTAGCTATGGATCCCATTTCAATTTGAACGAAAACAAATACCTACATATTAATCAAACGCTTTTAGGGATAATAATGCCTGAATTCTTCTTATATACAGCGTGTTCAAATTGTATGGAATAATACTTGTTTTGGGTTACACATGGGTTATTCCATGTCAAGTGATCAAGTCCCCGCCTCGACCGTCTCAGATATTTTTCAAATTTTGTGAGTATGTCCCACAACCGACTAAAGGTAATTCCCCAAATTCTTAGCTCCTGATATGCAATACATGACCTGCAAGAGCCTCTTAAATAATGACAGGTAAAATGTCACAAATGCTCACGGACACTGCCATTTTTGTCAGGCAGTTCTTGTGTAAGTAAGAGAGATATTTGCCTGGAAATTGCTGTGATTGCTGAGTATGTAGTTATCAGTGTCCCAAATTTTCCAAATTTTAGCAAAAACAGTCAACTAGTTCTCTTGCTTTTGGTCCTCAAACTTGGCTGAAAATTTGTCGTGACAAACAAAAAAATCTGTATTCCAGGGAAATCAATGCAGAAAACTCATCTTCTGTGTAACTTGTGAAAAAATAGTTGTTTTTAAAATGTTTCAAATTTTAAGCTTCTTTGACAAATAGTTTTCTGAGATATTTGAAGACGAACATGACCCCAAAAAATGTTGATGCAAACTCAGCATATCTTTGAGCGTCTATATCTCAACTGGAAAAACCTAAGACTTCTTTACTCGACAATCATTTAAAAGAGCTTGTTTTTCTCTACAACATACTTGGTTTTCTGTGTCGGGGTTTTTTTCTTATAAGACTAAAAAAAGGAGATAACGTAACTGCTTGAAAGGCACTGTGGCGCTCATTGCTTAAAACTTTTTCTCCGTCTTTGTCGCCATGCAATCCAGTAAGCCAATAAGAATATTCTACTGAAAATTAGTGAAACTGTTTAGAATTGAGTAGAATATGAGTGCTGAAAAGCTTAAGGAACAAATCCCTTCTTACCACATGCACTCAAAATTGGGGGAAAATGCAGTTTTGACAATGTTGAAATCTCAGCAGATGCTTTCTTTATCCGGTCGTAGTTCTTTTTAATACTTTTATAGCTTGCTTGGTACCATAGTTACACAGAAGATGAGCTTTTCTGCATTGATTTCCCTGGAATACAGACTTCCCAGAAATTAGATTCTTTACGTCGCGACAAATTTTCAGCCAAGTTTGAGGACTCAAAAGCAAGAGGACTAGTTGACTGTTTCTGTTAACATTTGAAGTTTGGGACACTGATAACTACTAAGCAAGCACAGCAATTTCCAGGCAAATATCACCTCTTACTTACGTAATAACAGCTCGACAAAAATGGCAAAAAGTGTCCGTTAGAATCTCGACATTTTACCTGTCATCACTTAAGAGGCTCTTGCAGGTCATGTATTGTACATCGGGAGCTAAGAATTTGGGGAATTTCCTTAAGTTGTGGACCCTACTCACAAAATTTGAAAAAAATCTGAGCTGGTCGAGCGTGGGGACTTGATCACTTAACATGGAATAACCTACAGGAAAGAAAAATTGTTTGTCAGTTTTGACGTATTACCTCATGACTTCATTTTTTCAGCTGTTTGAGTCCGTTAAGAGGCTAGGTCTGTATGTCGCTGTTAATAGTGGACATTTTGAATATACGCTTTAGATTTTTTGAATGTGTTTTTGAAATAAAAACATGGATTTAAATTTTGACGCTACTTTATTGTTTTTTATAATATTTTTAATAAACATTATTTAAAGTGTAAATAGTAAAAATAGCTTTATTAAACAGTTAAAAGACTATACCATTCTGGTTAAAAAATGAAGTAATGACGTCAAAACTGACAAAAAGTTGCTCCCTTTTATAACTCAAAAAGATTTTTAGACCTCGCCAAACAATTTTATATAAAACATTTTTCATATAACGTATTTTAGCCGCTGTGGAATTCTACACAATTTGAACACGCTGTATTTTTATTTCCGGAAACTCTCTTTCATATAAGAAGCAGAACAGCATTGATATAGCTTATCATTTAGCACGTAGTGAGATATCAGTTTTTTGTGATAAGTTTTGCCTTTCAATAACTTCATATCATTACCATCTGCAAATAAATATATGATACATCTTTCACAACAGGATGGTTTGATTATCATATTATAAAGATTATAACAAATTTAAAATTTAAATATGAAATGTTATCCTTTAACAATAGTTGCTATTAACCCAGAAACAATTACAACCAACGAAATACGTTGTAAAAATAGATTTCTTAGAATCCCGAAGTAGTTTCTGCTCTTTTAATAATCACAGTTGTTTTAAAAGCGGCTCATTAACATTTTTGTAATAATCTTAGAAACGATAAAAATACACTTTGTACGTGTGTTTGGTTTGTAATCTCCTTTAAAAAGCAATTAAGCCTGTGCTAATGACTCGTGGCCATGTTTGATAATTTGTGAAACTAAAACATGATATTATAAAGTTCATGTCATATCTCTAAGTTAGCTAACTACCCGTGTTCTTCGTTTTTTATTTGTTCCTTTTTGCATGCAATTAACAAGTTCAAGGCGTTCAGGAATTATGTAATACGAAGTAGCAACGGTGGACTAAAAAATAGGTGTGAACGAATTTGGACGATGATCCTGAGTATACGTCTATTTGACATATGATGAACTGTTTCCGATAATTTGGTATGCGTTTAAAATACGTAAAAACATTTAAACAGAAATATTGGGCTGTTTAGATCTATTTATCTACAACATTTGTTTAGTGAAGCGTAGTTCGAGAAAAAGCAAACTATAAACTAGGTTTTTAGTAGTGTTAAAACTATTTATCCAGGGAGTTTCTTTAATATTTCAATTAAACCCATTAAAATATGTAATTTTACGATAATACGATCTGAGTTGTAATACTTATAATTTACTATAGCGGCAACCGATATTACTGTACGGACGTTTGTTGGTCGTCCGTACAATAAATATCGGTTGCCGCTTCCTACCACATTTCCCTCTTCTGATCTTCTTTCCATTGTTTCAAAAATTTTAAAATTTCATTTCCCAAATATCCATACAAAAATTTAAATCTTGTAAACGATCTTTAATTAATACCTTTAAATTTTGCTACTTCCACTACCATGGATGTGTGTTTTTTCTCATTACGTCAATGAAAGCCTGATGACGACATTCGTCGAAATCGATAGCTTGTAAAGAAATAATCAATCCTTTTGGTATCAAATTGAATATATATTCATTTATCCTTCATATCATGAATACCAAATTGAGTAATTTTATCACTTTTATTAATTTTAGGTTTTCTTTTCTATTATTGTAATCTTTTTTTATTGGATATCCTTGTAGCTGGCCTGATGATGTGTTTTTTGAATACGAAACTGGTCAATAGAACTTTTAAGAGATCTGCACCATTTTTGAATTCCTACCTTTAATATGAATATTTTAACTTCAAATTAAATGACCAAAAATTAATACTAATGGTATTGGTGGAATCATTCCCGGCAAAAACAATGTAGCAGAGAAAATAGCGCTAACACACGAACATATTTCTGCCTACCCGGCGTCATCAGCGTGGTTCTAAGCACAATTTTCTGCTCTACAATTGCGTTTGCTTCTCGGTTTATGCTGCTAATCTCCAAAACAGCACTGGATATGTCTTTCGGCGACACCTATCGCTAAGGGACACACTCACGCCGTCCAAGAGGGTAGCAAGACAAACCCCCCCAACAACGCCCCCTTGCGCCATAATAACGCCCCCTTGCGTTTGACAGCCCAGCTGCCCGATAGGTGGTGGACACTCCGGTTTGTCTTGCTACCCTCTAGGACGGCGTGGCTGTATCTCTTAGCGGTAGGTGTCGCCGAAAGACATATTCAGTACTGAGAGAGGCAAACGCAATTGTAGCAGCAGAAAATTGTGCTCAGAACCACGCTGATGACGCCGGGTAGGCAGAAACATGTTTATGTGTTAGCGCTATTTTCTCTGCTACATTGTTTTTGCCGGGAATGATTCCATCAATACCATGAGCTATTTTTGGTTATTGTTACTAGGCATTCTTTCCACGTGTGAAACTAAATGATTTACTTGGAAGAAACATTTTTCTGTTTTGGATTTTCTAACCCTAAGAAAATATTTATTTAATTCAAATAAAATTTCAAGAAAATTATTTTCTCATGTTATATATTTCTATTGTCTTGAAATAAAAATAATTTCTTGAATAGGGACTGATTTTTGTAAAAAAATCTATTTTCTTGATGCAAGAAACCATTTCTCATTTTTGATAAGTACATCAAATACTAAAATATAATAATTTAAAGATTGTAGAACATAAGATCTTTTGGGAGTTTAAAATCTGAATTAAAAATCGAAACGTTTTTCTTTGTTTTAATATATCTTACGTAAATTCTTCAAACTTGCTCGGTATTCTTAAACTAATTTAATGCATCTTATAGAGCGGTCTTTTCCCTATTAATGTTGAAGGGAAGAAGCAAATAATTGAACCGCTATCCCTTGCTTGCCACGCTGATTACACTCTTTTAAATTGACTAAATTAGAAATAACACTTTGAGGTGTATCTCCCGAGATCACTTAGACTTTAAGTTACTGCTCCTTCTCTAACCTTTAGGAATTGGTTTTTGTTAGGTTTACTTTTTAAATACTGCTTCTAAGGCCTCGAGATTGGAAGGATAAAGTATTTAAAAAACGAGGAAAATTCTACGGAGAAGTTTTTGATTGAATCTAATTAGGGAATTGTTTAAAAAATGTTTTACCATGCAAGTTTCGCTTGTAAGTAACAAAATATTTTATTTATTTACACGAAAATCGTCTTGCTAGACATTGTATAGTCGTATCGGATCAACTGAATACTGAATACTTGATGCATGTTGTTAGTAATTGTCGGTTGTTGATTATATGGCTAGGTATGCGGGGTATCAGGTAATTGCCGGGTATGTTTAATGTTTAGTCCGATGCATTTTTCTCTTGTGGCCAATCCTACGTCTTTTTCTATCGGTCTATGGAAAAAATCGCGTTGTTAAACGCAGACTCTACTTTTAAGTAGATAATTGCGAATTAAATAAGAAGAATTTAATCAAAAATACTGCTGCTATTTGAAACCGCCATTTTACCTTGGCAAGGCACTTGAAATGATGTAAAACAAATTCGTATATTGTTTTATTTTACACGTATTTACACATTAAAATTACGTTCAGAAGCTATGGTTTGTCGTGGAATAGAATTTTTACGGTCATGATTAGAGTTGCTCAATTTGCGTCAACAGCCAGTGGCGGGCGCATAAAAGTTTACACAAAATAAATGGTCAGAAATAAAATATAATACGTGCTCAAACACTTACCGTCTTAGGAGTCTTCCGTGAAATCACAAAGTGAATAATGTCTGTTAAATATCTGCAACATTAGATATGTTTCCACAGTTGTTTCGGCAAACCGAGTGCGGCGTGAGGAAAAAGTGTGTGTGTTATATGCAGAAAACGAACGTTCTACATCTAGTGACGTTTATTTGCGCAATTAAAATAATGTTTGGAACAACTTAACGGTTCTGTTGACGCACCTTCACAAATTTGTCTTAATGTACCAAAATCAGAATCTTTCTCTAAGACACTTTCAAATCTTTCTAGAACACAAACATTTTTTGCGTCTTCTACTGCGCATAGCTGTGCGTGAACATATTGCACTATTTGCAGAGATTCCACTAACGACACCGAAGGATTTTGTAATTTTTCTATTGTCTCCACTAGTCCGAATACCTAAGGTGATACCTTAAACAATCTGATTCAAAGGATATCGTTGTCTACTGTTTATCGATGAATTATCTCCCTCCAATCAAACTTCACACAGTAAAAACAGTTGTAAAATCTCAACACCATGCCTGTAAATTTTACAATTAAAAATATGTATTGTACGAACTCCTAGGACATTGACTTACACGTTTGTTGTTGTAGTTAGGGTTTAAATCGAATTTTGAATTTTGATTTATCTGCGTGGATGTAAAAACATCGGACGAAAATTGGAGCACTGTGTTCTTCAATGTTAGTTATAAAGTAATTGGTTCTAATATTTGTATTTTAAAAACAGTAACAACTTGCACTTAAACACTATGACAGAAGAGCTAATATGAACATAAAGGTAGTTGCGTTAGTGAGTATCTGATGTCGAATGCGTTCTTGTTTATTAATAGTAAAACGCAGTGGTGTACCTAATCCGCTTCACAACGGCGTCAGCAAAAAAAAATCTTCATATACAATATACAATACATAATAGTTCGAGATTCGAACAATTTAAAATGATGCATAGTTTTAATTGTTTCTAGAATATACATATATTATTCAATTGTTCTTTTAAAATAATGTAAATCTGACTTTACAGACGTCGACACTTATAAAAAGTAAATATTCTCATTTTTGGGACTTTCGTTGTTTTAAGATTAGGCTAACGTTGTTGATAAATGATAATGATAACTTCTGCAGTGTACTTCTTCAGAAATTACATTCATTATTTACAACATCTAATATCCTACCTAACGTAGGTGGAATGTAAAAGGTAATTGTGGATTTTACACATACTTACAGCCAATCAGGGTTGGAAAAAATCATGATTTAAAAAAAAAAAATCAAAAATCGCGATTTTAAAAAAAAAATCATGATTTTTTTGATTTTTTTTATTTTTGTTTTTGTAAATAGCACAATCGAAGTTTGTAACGTGTTCTGAAACATTCACCTATCTCCTAATATTTTTCGTTTTTATAAACTCTTATATTAAATATTTACCGCGAGAAAGCACTTGCACTGTCTTGAAAATTCCTGTCAGAACACGCAGATTTACTCATCTATATAAAGGGAAGGAACGCGGACGGGCGTCATTTCCTAGTTAAGATCTGTGCGCGCGAGCATTGTTTTTACGGCTAACTGAAAATTTTGATATTGTGTAAAATATAAAATATAGTTTTTTGAATATGTCGTTTCGAAGAAGTGGTAGAAAGAAAGACCTTATCTGGCAGTTTTTCAAAGAAAAATCGGGGAAAGCGGAGGGAAAACCGGGATGTCGCGCTACATGTAAAAAATGTAATTTGGAAATGCAAGGATTGGTGGAGAGGATGAAAAAGCACTGGGAAAAATGTAAAAGTGTAAATAATGAAGACATCGATACTATCGATACTTATAGTGACTCGTCAGCGTCATCACAATCAGTTTTAACCGTAAGTACCTTTTTATTATTTGTTAATTAGGACAGCAGGTTTGTTAATCGATATTAGAAAATAAAAACAAAATTCGAGAATGTTTTTTTTTTTTTGTAGTGATCGGCCCAACGGGGTCATAAGCTGATAGCTTGTCATGACCTCAGGAGCCTAAGTGTATTTTTGTGTGTGTAAAGTGTTTCATGGCTTTGTTACTATCTCTCCGTCGCCGTATAGAGAGAAGCATAGTTAATTTGTCCCAACTACGAATGGTAACTCGGTAACTACAATATTCAGAGAACAGCAGAACAGCTTTAAAAATTTTTAATTTTTACGATATTGGATTGTAACTTGTAACAAAACATGTTTTCTCCATAGTCCATTGTTTTGGAACCTTACTTAAAAAAATTTCTTCTTAAAAAAGTTCTAATCGTTGTTTCATCTTGTTATGTTTTTTCTTTCGTATTTACTGTTTTTGGGTTTGCGATTGAAGTTTTAATAAAGAGAAAGTATAAGTAGATTAAAAAGAGTGGATACTTGATTTTTTTTTGTTTGAATACGGTGGTTTTGCGTTTTGCTTTATGGCCTGTTATTGCTTCTGCTTCTCTACAGTGCTTTAACTATTTTTAAAAATGGTAATTTTCCATGTTTGGAAATTTTTTAAAACTTATTTACAACAATGTGATCAATGTGTTGGTTCTGGTGCACTTTATGTGTCACGGAATTTCACAATTTTTGAAAATGCTTTGGAATTGATACGTTTTTTTAAAACTATTTGCAACAAAAAATTCTTGGATGAACAATATTTTCTGAAAAAAAATACAATTTTTTTTTTTTTTTTATGCAAGTAACTATTAAGGTATGTAGTATTAATATGTAACTATGACTGATAACACAACACCTTTTATTTCTCAAAAAAGTGGCTCATTCAACGATTTTTTGCTTTAAATTGATTCCATTTGACGGGCTCTATCAAACTAAACTAGAAAAATTGTAAAATTCCGTGACACATAAAGCGCACCAGACCCAATGTGTTTTCTTAGAATACTTTACATGCATCTCTGGACAATTGAAGCCTCATATTGTTTTTTTTTTAATTGCAGGTACAACGTACTTCAAGTGTAAATACGTCACAAATTCAAACTGAACAAAACTTTCAGCAAGCAAGTACGTCGCACTCAGTTTCCCCTTCAATCCCAGTAAACAAAAAAGAAAAGAATGTAATACTGACATTACTGACACAACTTCTTCTGGATCTCTGATGTCTTTTGTTGTACGTACTAGTAAGCCCGCCAAAAATGAAATTGATAAGCAGATTGCCAGAGCCCTCTATGCAACTAATAGCAGTTTCATCTGCCTGGAGCAATCCGAAGTTAAGAAAGCTATAGCACTACTGCGACCTGGATATGTACCGCCCAGTCGAAACGATGTGTCAGGCAGACTGCTTGATGAAATATATACCGAAGAGAGAAGCAAATGCTTTAAGGGGTTGTCTAGAAGTAACGTTTGTCTTTCACTCGATGGATGGTCTAATGTGCATAATGAACCCATAGTATGTGCAACAGTTACTGCAGAAAATGGCTCCTCCTTTCTATTCGACACTGTAGATACAACTGGGCATCCACATACATCCGACTACCTAACAAAAATTGCAGCAACCCTTATAAACAAACTAAAAACCGAGTATGATTGTACAGTGAGTAGTTTCGTGACAGATAATGCAGCTAACATGTCTGCAATGCGAAATGAAATAAAGGCATCTGATAAATTCAATGTAATAACATATGGCTGTGCTACACATATACTAAATTTATTATGTAAAGATTTGGAAATCGTTGATATAAAACAGCATGTAGTCCAAATCGTAAAGTACTTTAGGAACAATCATTTTGCATCTGCAACATATGCCAATGAAGGAGGCAAAAAACTAGTCATACCTAGTGATGTTCGATGGAACTCGCTTGCAGACTGCTTGCAAGTATTTACCGAATCATGGTCCATACTTTTTAGAATCAGTGAAGAACACAAAGAAAAGATTGACAGTATTATCAGGGAAAAAATTTCAAACATTCATTTAAAGAGAAGTGCTGAAGATTACCTCAAAATTCTTAAGCCAATTTCCATTGCCATAGATAGGTTGCAAAAGACCGACGCCACTATTTCAGATGTTGTAGAGCAATTTAAAATATTAGAAGATTACTTTGAAGAAACTAATCTGACATTAAATCAACTGCAAAAATTTAAAAATCGATATAATATGTGTATAACCCCGTATCATTTGCTGTCATTTCTTATCGACCCAACGAAAACACAAAGTTTGACATATACTGAAAAAAATATTGCATTAGAAACTGCAAAAGAACTGTATTCAGATAGTGGTTTATTACCACTAATCATCAAGTTTCTTGCCAAATCAGAGCCTTTTAATGATATTATGTTTCAAGATGATATCTTGAAAAGCGTAAAATCTATTGACTGGTGGAAATCACAACGAAACGTAGATATTATTGAAAAAGAACTTCCCATAATTACACAACTGCTCTGTGCAGCTGCTTCGTCTGCATCAGTAGAGAGGATATTCTCAACATTTGGTTTAGTGCACTCTAAACTTCGCAATCGATTAGGTACTGAAAAAGCTGCCAAACTAGTGTTTCTTTACAAATATTACAATTAAATTTGTTTTTTGTTTTGAATATTTTCTGCAATAATACTTCTATCTATGTGTTCTTGTAATAAATTAGTTTACTATACTAACGTAATTTATTTTTGTTTCGATTTTTTTTTCATACCCCAAATTAATTCTTTCATAATATTTATTTTTGATTTTAATCATGATTTAAATAAAAAAAATCAAGTGATTTAAATCGTGATTTAAATCGTGATAAAAATCAATTGATTTAAATCCTTGCAACCCTGCAGCCAATGTTCTTACGGATTTTTTTTTCCACAGTTGCTGGTGAATGATTCTCCTAAGTTTACCCTTTACCATAGTCTAGTACATTATTTAATTCTTCAACTGACTTAGAAACATTAATTTTTTTACAGAATACGTACAAACACTGAAAATCATTTGCTTTTCTTTTTCGTAATAATTTTTCCCTTTACACTTTCTCTTACAACAGCAATACTATTAAAGTAGATATAAATTAAGGGAAAAACATGGAAAATTAACATTAGAGGAAATAGCAAAACAAGTCATGAGTCGAATTTGACAAATGACAAACGTATTACCGTAGGAATAAAATCTTCTTGTAGATACCAAATAAAAAATAAATAACATGACTATTAAATATGTAAATGTGTGAAATTGGCGAAAATTGAAACGATTGGCTCATATAGTGAACAATGACGTTTTTTCATTTCTCTTACTTATTCCTCAAAACTTATTACGAAAACACGTAAATAATATTTCATTGGAGGATTTTCTAAATTCTAGCAAAGAATAGGAGCTAAATTCAAGTGATGTGTATACTGCCAAAACAGTGAACTTCACATTTTTGCGTGGCGAAACTTGTCAGGAAATATTGTTCATTCATTTGTTACCATAGCAGTTGCATTCGGACATGATCCTGACTGCTAGATTACGTTTGCTTGTGGGGTGACATTTGTAACTGTGTCGTTGTAAATGTAGTGTATATTCCACCAGCAGTAGGTGAATCAACTGATGAAAAGATCTTTGAAGAAAATTGTGAAAAGACAGATGAAGACGTTGATATTGCGGGGACGGTTGAAGTTTTCACTGCTGGTGATGACTTGATGTATGATGACTTAAATGTTGAATCCTTATCGGAGAAACGTAAAAAGTTGTTAAAGGGAGCCGCTCTGGATTGAAAACCCATCTGGAAGGCAGGAGAATATATATACGATCCAAACAGCGATCTTGAAAGTAAAGACACAAACATAATTCAATATATACGGAAATACGCTCATGACTTGACAACCCACCGCAAACTGACTTGCATTGGTCTTCCGAAGAAATTGAAGGCTTGACGACTGTGAGAGATTGCATAACTCGAAATAGATTTAGAAAAATAAAGAGAAACAAACGTTCATCTATCTGACAATAGCAAGTTAGACATAAAAGATAAATTTACCAAATTTCAGCCATTTTTTGTGTCACAGTGCAACTACATATGTACGAGGGTAAGTCAAATATTATCTACATTGTCGCCATAACAAGCAACGACGAGCAGTGATCCGATTTTTGTGGTCAGAGGGTGTGAAAGGTGCTAAAATTCACCGGATACTTTTGTCACAGTACGGGGACAGTGCTTTATGTCGTAAAAGCGTTTTTTGAAACCAGCAATTCGAAACAAACGCCGTGGTCTACTCTCAAAGAATGGTTTGTTCTTGCAAGACAACGCCCGTCCGCACACGGCCCATAACACCATAGAAACTATCAACAGGTTGGGCTTTGAGACCCTGGAACACCTTCCCTACAGCCCTGATCTTGCTCCCTCAGACTTTCATCTCTTTGGACCGTTCAAGGAAGCTTTGAGAGGTCGTCGATTTGCCTCAGACACAGACGTTCGGGATGCTTCACAACCAACCGAAAACCTTCTACCAGGAAGACATACGGAAGCTTGTGGCTCGCTGGACCAAGTGCGTTGCTAAAGGTGGAGACTATATCGAAAAATAATGTATCTATTGTACACCTATCTTTGTTTAATACAGTTGTAGAACTAAAAGTGTAAGTAATTTTTGACTTACCCACGTATATGCGCAAAAATGTAATGTGCATGTCCACGCTAATTGTTTTGAAGCAAGAAATAATGTAGGTGCATTTTATTTATGATATTCTGTTATTCAGTCTTTAAATTATACATATCCGGCCAGTAATGGTTATATTCATCATCCTGTTTTTCATAAATTTAACAAAAAAAAATAATATAAACAATTTTTGTGCTAGATTTATGTTCAACGCTTTATTTTGCTTACGAAAATATAAACAATGGGTTAAAGGTAGGAATGAAAAAATGGTCCTCACAAAGTTTTATTGAGAAATTAGGCGACCGGTTTCGTGTTAAAAAAAGAGATCATCAGACCAGCTACAAAGATATCCAATAAAAGAAAAATTACAATAATGGAAAAAAATTTAAAGTTAATAATTAAAATTAGGAGCAAGTGAATGAGCTAATGAATAAGGTTTTTTTATAGGTTACAGTATAATTAAATTATTTCTTTAATAACGTAATTAAATAGGGATTATTTCTATGTAGTTTAATAATTAATGAGTTAATATTTAATAATAATAATAATAATAATACCATTTATTTGTCCAACGGTACACCCAATTACAGGACAACTAAATTTAAATACATACACTATAAATGAAATGAAAGAATGGGAATTCTGGAGTAGGTTGGTATGAGGAAAAGGCAATGAAAAGGTAGAAGGACAACGGGAGGAAATGCGAGGTACAAGGAAATTAATAGGAGAAAGTAAATTAGGAGAATCAACATAGCCATACACGACCTTCCAGATAAACTTAGCTCCTACAACATCACGGCGGTGTTTAAGTGACTCCAATTCATGTCTTTCCAGGAGCGAATCGTAATCTGTGCCGCGTTTCGGATAAACACCATCACTTTTAAAAGACATACTTCAAGAAGCGCCGTTGTACCTTTTCGATGGCTAGCTGAAGATATACATAATGCGGTGACCAGACAGCTGACGCATATTCCAGTTTGCTGACAACAAAGCTAAAGTATAAAGTTTTCAACAAAGACATGGAATTGAATAATTTAAAAGTACGTAGAATGAAACCTAACATTTTAGAAGCAGAAACACATAATTGCGTGATATGAGGAGAAAAACTCAGCCTAGAATCAAACAGTACACCCAAGTCTCTCACAGTATTAGCCCTTTTAAGAGCGGAATTATGTATCGAGTATGTCGAATCAATGTAGTTAATTTTTCTGGTGTAAGAGACGAACAAACACTTATTAACATTTAACTTTAGTTTAAAGGTTGAACACCACTTGGTAATTACATCCAGATTATATTGTGGATGTAGGACATCGTTCCAAGATCTAATTGGTAGATAGATTTTCATGTCATCGGCATAAGCCAACACAGGATAGAGATATTAATAGGTGGTTAACAAAAAGCACAAACAGAAGTGGTCCCAGATGCGACCCTTGAGGTACACCACATGATCATGGAAACAAGTATATACTTCTCTTAAGCGTAGAAAGAAACGCTAAGAAAATATTTCTTTTGATTTAAAACAGTTATTGTATTGGGGATAATTGAAACAGTAATTGTCTTGAATTAAGGCGGACAAGTGAACGTTTCTCTGCGCGTGTAAATTATCTTCTTGTTCTTTCTTTATTTTACTTTCAATACTAACGTTTAGCTTTAGAATGGTTGAAACTCATTAAACGATTACAAATATCCACGTACCAAACCTGAAGGAGGGTTTTTTGGGATGAAATTCTATTTTTCGTTTTCATTTAAGTCAATTCCTTTTATTCAACTGCCGATCGTAGTTCTTTATTGTCATCTCTACAATTTAAAAATCCAATGTCCATATTTGTGTTTGTGTTTTCTTACTGCTGACTGGTTTAGTTTTCTTATTTAAGCGTGCATTCTGTTGGCGTTTTTTGTTTTCTATTCTATGTATTTCTTGGCCTGTCCGCTAGCTGTCCAATCTATTTGTATTTGCGGTTTAATTTATAAACTCTTTCTTCAGGTGCCCTTGGTAACTAGTTTTTGGCTCATGTGCCGGCGCGCGATATATGTAGAATTGTGCTAATAGCGGAGAAATATCGTTTTTTTTTTTCTTTTCAGGTCTGCATAGACGTCAAATACCTTAAGCTTTAAAACTAAATTTACCTTGATTTATTTCAAAATATAAAAGAAAAGATCTACTTTACGTTTGTTCACAGTGCCTTAAGTGTAGTTTTCATAAATTTTAACATTTGCCACGCTACTAAATCATTGTTTTGTTTAGGACAGCTTGATTACATCAACAGGAAGTTGTCCTTACCTGAGAGAGTGGAACTTGCCTTGCGTTGAAGTTACTACGAACTTTAATTCATCTTTCTTCCAAGCTAGAATAAAGTTGACTGTCCTCTATTGTAGTAATGAACCACTGAATGATATATAGAATGTATACTACGCGGCAAAAGTATTTTACATCCTACAATAGTATTTTCTTTTATTTCTGATTGGTAATTTTTGTATCACAATCACATAGACAAAGTTATTAATGCATCTTACGATTTTTACCCTTTTAAGTGCCTTTTTCTGTGAGTACCTGTTTTACTGATATTACTAGTCCAGTGTTTCATGGACTCGAGTAATATCTATTGTCAACTCGAGTTATAACTAGAACGGGCCAAGAGCGCCACGCGCCAGGTTCGCAATCAGGCTGCCGGGCGCATATATGTATGTAAACATAGGTAATTTAAATATGTAATTATTAGGACGAGGACCAAAACCACTGTCTATTACGTCGTGAAGACGCGCAAATATACACCTGCAGTTTGGGTGTTCGTTGATAAATAGGACGTTGTTCACAGTGGGCCACTACAAAAAAAAAGTTCATTCATCGACGGCTACGAACTAACAGCGCGCTTATTCATTTACGGATGACGCGCTCTATTCATTAACAAATGACGAGCCTGCAGATGTTACGTTTGCACCACTTCGTGGCATACTAGAAACAAGCGTCGGTGTGCTCGCTTTAGTGATTATGTCTAACG
This sequence comes from Dynastes maya, assembly GCA_029619315.2. Taxonomy (NCBI): domain Eukaryota; kingdom Metazoa; phylum Arthropoda; class Insecta; order Coleoptera; family Scarabaeidae; genus Dynastes; species Dynastes maya. Next base: position 5,711,776 of record JAROYE020000012.1, read on the forward strand.
TAACTATTAAAAATAAACGGCCATTACCTACGAAAGTTAATAAATTTCTTAGTGAATTTGTGGATTTACACTACAATGGGAGCACAATTTTCTGTAAAGTTTGTAAAAAGAAACTACTGTGCTGGAGCAAACGTGATTGTGAAAGACATATAAATAGCGCACACCACAGAAATAAAAGAAATGGTGTGTCACAACAACGTCAATTTCAATTAGAATTGCTTTTAACGTTTATGGTATGTGGTCTACCACTTCGTATACTTGATAAAAAAGCATTTCGAAAATTCTGGGGTACATACAATACCGAGTGGATACTACCATCTCGGACAGCGTTACGGAGAGATATTCCACGAATACGTGAGGACATTGAAAATCGAATTAAAGCCGAATTAAAAGATAAACAGCTGTGGCTATGTCTTGATGAGACGACAGATTGCAAAAAAAATTCTATTTTGAATATAATAGTGCGCGTATTAGATCCTATTAAACCAAATTTTGCAATTCTATTAGCCAGCAGAAGATTAAAACAGTGTACTAGTAAAGCAATTACGGCCGTAGTTCTCGAAACGTTACAAAAATTTCAAGTGTCAACCAGTCAACTGTTGTTGTTCATGAGCGATGGTGCAGCAACAATGTGTAGTGTAGGCCGTTCCCTTAAAGAAAAGTGTGAAGGACTTTTACATGTTACGTGTAAAGTCCTTGCTTTACATCTTGTGGCACAAACTATTCGAGAGTGTTACCCGGAGGTGGATGCATTAATAGCAAACACAAAAAAAGTGTTTCTCAAAAGTCCTAAGAGGACTAGGGCATTCCACAGGTTATGCCCTGGTATTCGAGAACCACCACAGCCCATTCTTACGCGTTGGGGAACGTGGTTAAAAGCCGCTTTTTATTATAATGAACATTTTCAAGAAGTCAAATCCGTTATTTTGCAATTCGTCCCTGCCGAAGCTAGAGCTATTAGGATGAGCCAGAAGGGATTTCTCGATATTTCTGTTGAAACACATCTAAAGAATATTAGCAACAATTACAAAGGGTTAGTAGACGCGATAGAAAATTTGCAAAATTCTGGATTGTCGTTGGTAGAATCAGTGCAAGTCGTGGACGAAGTTAGTACATTGTTACACAGTATAAACGATGCAACAAGTGGACGAGTTTTAGCTAAGTTCGATAGTGTTTTAAAAAAGAATCCGGACTACACGAGATTAAGACAAATGTGCGATGGGGCATCTGCAGATTCCTTGACTAAGTCTAAAGATTATTTTAATTACGTCTTACTTCGGTAGACGTGGAACGGTCGTTTTCGAAATATAAGAACATTTTTTCGTCTCGGCGAACATCCTTCACCGAGGCAAATGTGGAAACTTATCTGATGGTGCAACTTTTTAAACAAGCCTATCCGCATTATTAAGAAGGATAGAATTTATTTATTATATCTTTATTTACAGTTACATTATTAAGTACAACAGAATAAAAAAAGCGTTCAGTTTCTCAGTTATTTCCTTATTACATCCCATTTACAACGCATACCGTTTTCAATCAAATAAAAAATCATAATGAAAATAAAAACACCTCAGCGTGTACATATATATATATATATTATATATATCCGCTCTAATTACTAAACATTATTATTGCGTCAGCTTTTATTTTTTTACTCTTGTGTATTAATTTCGAAATATCACATATCTGCTGTGACTTACATATACGCTATTTACAATAAGCGGCCGTTGCGCCTGATTCCGATTCTGTTGGATGGCGCAAATTGGCCCGCTCTAGTTATAACTAGAGTTGATCAATTTGCGCCAACAGCCAGTGGCGGGCGCATAAAAGTTTACACAAAATAAATGGTCAGAAATAAAATATAATACGTGCTCAAACACTTACCGTCTTAAGAGTCTTCCGTGAAATCCCAAAGTGAATAATGTCTGTTAAATATCTGCAACATTAGATATTTTTCCACAGTTGTTTCGGCAAACCAAGAGCGGCGTGAGGAAAAAGTGTGTTTGTATGCAGAAAACGAACGTTCTACTTCTATATTTGCGTAATTAAAATAATCTTTGGAACAACTTAACGGTTCTGTTGACGCACCTTTACAAATTTGTCTTAATGTGCCAAAATCAGAATCTTTCTCTAAGACACTTTCAAACCTTTTTAGAACACAAACATTTTTTGCGTCTTCTATCGCGCATAGCTGTGCGTGAACATATTGCACTATTTGCAGAGATTCCACTAACGACACCGAAGGATTTTGTCATCATAATTTTGGTCAGGCATTTCTGCTATAAATTCTGTAGCTTTCGCGACCTAGGCAACATTTTTAAAACAAACGTAGAACTACGAAATAGTATTTACGGCAGCGTGCATGTGTACAGAACAGATCTGGTTGAGACTCGCAGTTATACTGAGGGTTGTATCGAACCTCCGCTACTGCCCCTTGGCGCTAGTGAGTTACTCTATTAATGAGTTAATATTTAAGTTTCTTTATCTTTATTTTTATTATTATTATTATTTATTGTGTATTCAAAAAAAAAACTATAGTTAAATTAGTACACGTGGTAAATAGTAATAAAAAGAAAAACATCCGTAACGGTAACCGTAACCGTAACGTCGTACGTTAAAGATTATATCATTGCATGGGTAAGTGTGCCATCTATATTTCGGTTTCTATATTCGCTACTCTCTAGCAAAGAATATACACATATATATACTGTCTTTAGGACTGCATGGCTATAACTACTGACACTACATGGCGCCAGAAAATATTTCAGTTGTTATTTTTGATGATTAGTGGCATAAATTGAGAGATGTAGGAACAATATTGCCAAGAGTAAGAAGACGTAATCCTTTTATTCTTCAAATATTATTTTTGCCGGTAGTGATTCCATCAATACCAGGAGCTATTTATTAGGATTATCTGTCTTCGTTATTGTTTCATTGTTTTCTATGTGTACTTCTACATTAAGTTCATTTTTGTTTGAACGTTATTCTGTAGATAACCTCTACTTTTAACCCAAGCAATGTGAATAATTTGCTTCATTATGTACGTATATGTTGTACTGTTTTAAACAAGATAAGCGCGATTAATAATGTGCATATAAATAATATGCATTTTAAGAAATCTAAGTAAAAAATGCTTTATTTTAAGAAAACGAGACTATAGATTTATAAACAATACCTAAACGTTTTCTGGAATTAAGAAAACTGTTTACTATCCTTAAGAAAATATTGTTTTGTGTTATAATGGTCATTTATTTATACTAAGAATCAACATATTTAGCGATATATCCTTGAAAAAAGGAACACAAATAGTGTTTAATTACGTAAACATCCAATATGAGGTCCATTTAAAATAAAAAATTGTTTCTAATTTCTCGAAAAGCGTCATCTTGAATTTTATTTTGTAATCAATTAAAACTGTACTAGTTTTTCTTGTGACTAATTCCTAAATTATTTGAATTTTAAAAACAGTCATGGCATCTTTGAAATTTCCCTTTTAAAATTATGTAGTTACTAAATCTAAAGAAAATTCAGAGAGAAAGCTAATAAAATGTTTCCGAAATAATAAATTTATTTGAACCTTGGTTAAAATGGGATAAGTAATAATAGTAAATGTATATTCTGATTATTATATTACTGGAAAATTTGCTTAAAAGTATATAATATAGAAACGATGATTCATTGATAAATAAATCAAAATTAGACAATGGGGTATCCTCTGTAAACTTTTTCGGTGTTTATGGTTAAAGTAAATGTATTCTGGAGTGTCCAATGTACCTGTTGGTCTTCCCCACTACTTTTACCGCATCAGTCTACCACTACTCAGTTTGCGAGAATACTTCGTCTGGCATATACGTCGAGTGCGGGTGATATCATGCAACGTGCTTGAGTAAGTTACGTATTTACAAAATTCTGTACGATCCAGGAGAATATGAACAAAGTGGTCAATGAAAACGTGAATTATTTATTGTTTAAAATAATTTATATTCTCCTTCTCTCATTTTGCGGATAAAAAAATGTGTTTTTGAATAACATTTTTGCGCGAAAATTAGTGCGATCTCTTTTGAAAAGTTCGTCTTCGAAAAATAAAGAAGAAGGAATCATGTTTGTTAGTTAGCATATTTTGAATTTGAAGAAAATTTCCCAGTGCTCAATCAACAATGTGTGAATAGACTGTTTCCGAAGTGGATATGTACGCCTATGCTGGGGGCGGCCCCCCTCATTATGCGCCGCCCCCAACGTATTTGCAACCTCCACCACCACCTCATCACCATCATCCTCAGATACCACCCATGCCCGTGCCCATGCCTATGCCCATGCCTCCGCAGGCACAGCAACAACAAGCACAACAAGCACCTCCACCACCCCCACCTCAACCGGTGGCTCATTATTCTAAAAGAAAAAGGTAAAATTTCTTCCAATATTTAGAGATCAAATCATTTCGAACGCTGCTAATTTTATAGGAAATTTTCTAATAGAAATGCACAAAGATATGCATAAAATTTTGACATATTAAACTGTAGGTACGGAAAGGATTAACGAGGAAATTTCGGGAAATTTATACTAATTACAAACTTTCAAACTGAATCATTTCTTGTGAATCGTTTATGAGCAGAAGTAATATTAAGAAATATAATTAACCGATTTGCCATTTCCAGGAAAAGCAAACTGGATATTTTATATTAGGGAATTTGGGAAAACCTATTTAGAAAAAGAGTTTGAGACATAAATATATTTTTTTTCTATCTAAAAATATCACCACACACCAAATTGGTTTTTAGATCTTTTTAAGTAAGGAAGAAATGAATGCTAATATGGATTGTAAAAAGATCTGCATGTGAGAATTATGTTATTATATTCTAATCACGTTTACCTATATTCCCCTTATGTGGTTCTCGATTCGTCATCTTTTACTTTATTTCCTTGATTTTCTTATATTATTCCTATTGATTTTATTTTTATCTTTATATGGAATCCATCTATTTCATTTGCTCGAATTGATACATCGTTTTACCCATTTTTTTACATAAAAATACCACACAGCATTTATTAATAGGTGTTATTTCGATTTCAAGTGAGATAGACAGAAATGTGTATGATTGCTTGGTTTAAAGGCGATTGATACGGGTTCAACCCCCATTTCAGGCAGTTGATTTCTTTACTAAGTAGGCATATATCAATGTTTAAATCGTAAAAAAATCTCCCATTGTATCCGTAATAGTTTTGGGAGAATAGGCCCGTATTATATGTAAAATGATCTTTTTTACCTTCTACTTCAGAATTTTTAAATTTTTAGAAAACTTCAAAGGAAAAAGTTGTTTGTTTTTTTAATTCTTTTTCCAATTGTCAATACCTTAATTGAGTTTAATTTTTTTAATGTTTTTAAACTGGTTTATTATTTTTTTAATTTTTAACTAATTAATAAAAAAAATCGCAGTATAAGTTTTATAATTATTTATTGGTGCATTTTTTTATAAAAAAAAACTACTACCAAAGAACAACATTTAGCAACAAAAATACCTTTGAATGGTAATTTTGGAATAATTAAATAATTTTGTACAGAACTGCTTTGATTAGAATAACTCAAAAATGAATTAAATTATACTAGAGTGTTGAAAATTATATTGGTAAGAAGAACTCGGCCTTCAAGTTTGACAGTTAGGTGCATATCATTCGATATAATTTTGTAAATAAAAACGTGGAAAAGTTAAAATTTACCTGTGTCATTAATAAACAATTACCGCACAATATAATACAATAAAAATAATAATATTTGTATTTCTTATGGATTGGAAGTCGATAACATATGTAAAGAAATAAAGAACTTAATTGAAAGATATGAAAGCAGTTCTTTAAATAAATTTTGGAAGGAAGTACAAACTATCCAATTAAATTAGTTTTATAACTAAGTCGCATTCAATCGTACCCAACAATATTTTGAAGTCGTATTTGATGTTACATTAAGGGATATTCAATTAAAAATAAAATTAAGTTGTTTTTTACTATGTATTGAATAAACTCTTAAATAACATATGCTAGACAGATCTATCGTGGAGTTACACAGATTTCTTATCAATTGGAACGAACGTATAAAAGGTTTTTTGGGAAGATGAATCGTAGAAAACAAATAAAAGTGTTTGAACAGCATTCGATAACTTATAAACAGAAAAATCGACTCCAATTTCATTTTTTTCAGATTTAATTTGGTTGAGGACACTTACAACTTGAATTGAACATTGAACATGAATTGTTTTTATGGATTAAAAATTGAAACCCAAAAAAGATATTAACCATATATTCATTTAATTATTTTTAAGTATTTTTTTCAAGATAATACTAGTGGGATTATTTGAAAATGTTAACCATACATTGAAGAAAGTATATTTATAAATCCCTATCTGACGTAATACATGGGAAAATGTAATTTTACATACGATTTTGTATTTGTCCCCTTACACTATTTAATATTACTAAATAATATGTAAATCTGGTTCATATTAGTGTAACATAGAGTCAACACAAAGGATTCGGCAAAATGTTTACATCCAATCATTACTTTTTAATTATTATAATTAGATAAACGTTGGTTTCCTAGAATCTCCTCCATTCGTAAATTATAGTAAACATAATCGTTTTATTGCTATTATATAAATTTATCCGGATAAGAATCCCAACTCTGATTATAACATACGTCATATTTTAGGAATTGATTGTCTTATTGTTATGAATCCTTTTTTGCTTTTAGTTTTTCAGAGAATGTAATTCAAATCCATGAAATCATAGTTGTATCCTTCTTATATCTCGTACTACCTGCATGAGTTTCGCAATAAAACTTGCTGGGTAGTTAGGGAATATAAACTGAATTAAAACTTAGCTTGAAATGGCTGAAATTTGCTTATATAACATATAATGGGTTTGTAAACTCTGCATGGAAGTTAGAATAAGAGGAAAATGAGATTATGCATCAGAATTTTATACATTATAAAAGGAAAAAGATAACGAAAGATCTGTTGACTTTAAATGTATACAATAAAACAAAAGATATTATTACATCACTTGATTATTTAAACCGCGTCTAGATATACATCGTAGTCATTAAATTATCGACTTTAATACATTCTCTAACGTTTTATTCGGTTTCAAGGTTAATATATATTAAACTATTTATATATACGTGTACAGTATTGGATATTGTGAGCCCCTTATTCTACAAAGAACCCTTGAATGTCGTCGCGAAATGTAATAAGCTTTTTTTTTGGTGATAAATGACTTTTAAGAATAAATAACGCATTAGATACAAGACGCTCCCCTCAACAAGGAACCAACCCAACAAATGGGGTATTAGATTTTACATCTACAGTGTCTTTAACTGAAAAGCAAGTAGCCTAAAATATTTCGGACAGCTGTAAGCTTTCCATCAAGGGATGGAAAGCTTACAGCTTGCACAGCCTCCCTAACATCGATCTACACTGATATTGCTTTTGTTATTTTTATATCTGGTTTGCGTGAAAATAGCTTGTTGTCTTAAATGTATTGTGCGTTTATTACCATCTGTTATTTACATAAATGTCATGTAGAAGTTTTCTAAAAACAAAATAATTATTACATTAGGAGTGGTTATTGTTGGAAGGTAATGTTACGTTGAAAAACGATCTAATTATACATTAAATGTACTTACAAGGTAAAAAATATTTTTTTTACGTCAATATATGTATACCAGTTTTGTTTACACGTTTTATTCCTTACTAACCAATTTTCTTATCGAGGTTGTTATTCTACTATTAAGTTTGAAAACATTGTAACTATAATTGTACAGATAATTAAAGTTGTCCTATTAACAAATCGAATTCGTCATAACATACTTTTTTTTTATCCTTCTTTACTGCGTCACCTTCAAAATTATACATTTTATACTATTGTTTCATAACAATGATTATCGAAATTGAAAATGAGAAAGAACAAACAAGAGAACGTTGTCAGATTCAGAAAATCCTTCCCCAGAGAGAAAAAAACGAGAATTATTTATTTTTTTATTTAAGATAATCTCTTCGTAACATAAACCTCCTTCAAAAACTGTCCATTAGATGATATGCACTTGTCCCAACAGTTTTTTTTATGCTATAAAGTGCCTTCAGGGATTTTTTCTTAATCAGTTCAATGTCCTGAAAACGCTTTTCCTTTAGGTTTCTATTCACGCTTTTGAGGAAGAAGAAGTCACAGAAGTAAGAAGAAACCGTTTTTAGGCCATTTTTCGTTAAAAAGTGATTGATTTTCAACTCTGTATGGGCAGGCGCGTTGTTATGATGTAACGGCCAGTCCTTCGAAGCTACAATTCAGGTTGATTTTTCTCAATGCCTCGCAACACTTGCAGATAGTAAAACGGTGCTCGGAGGAACAAATTTAACGTGTACGATTCCTTTGATGTCGAAGAAACAAGCCATCATCGACTTCTTCTGTTTTTGGGTCGCAGCCGTAACAACAAAATTTATCCCTTGTCGTAACTTTTGACAAAAAAAATCAGGCTTAGTTTGTGCCTGTTCACTCAATTCCTGGCACACTCTCAGATTTTCCCTTTGGTTATCGGACAGCAGTCATGGAACAAACTTTGGCGCGATTCGTCTCATGTTCAATTCTTCAGTTAAGATTCTTTGGCTTGAACTTTCGGAAATTCCAGTGGTTCCAGTCTGTTTTTGATGTTGCGTGGCAACCCAGACGGAGTTCATCCTTAAGTGACATTGAACCTGACAAACCATTCGTAAATTTTCCCCATAAGCTGAATGCAGAACACTATCCAAAATATACTACGCTTTTTGGTCGTCAGTAAACGTGGTTTCAAATTTCAACACGATGGCATTCTAGCTCACTACGGTAAATACGTAATTCAATGGTTGAATGAACATTTTCCTGAACGATGGATTGGTCGTAGAGGTTTTATTGCTTTGCCCCCAAGACCGCCCGACCTAAACCCCTTGGATTTCTTTTTGAGGCTATTTGAAGCAGCTAGTTTAGTGTCGAAATAAACACAGTTGAACAATTGCTTGACCAAATAGCAATTAGATTTTGAAACAACTATTATGAAGATGTAAAAGTTTATCTATTATAAATCATCCTGTATAATGATTTAAATTCAATTTGAAATTGTTACTAAAAATAATATTAACCACGTGTGTTTATTCTGAGTTATTCAATAATTTTACTTTGTTTTACAAAGTTACAATAATATGTGTCAGATTTATATATTGTTTAGTAATACTAAATAGTGCCACAAGTACATACATACATTCTCTCATGTACTACGTTACATAGGAATATCTTTTTTTTTTGTTTTAATTTTTAGTTTATAAAAACAGTTACTCAATTCAAATTGCTAGGAGTCTTCAACCAAATTAAACCGGGAAAAATGAAATTGGATTCCGTTTTTCTCTTTATAAGTTACCAAATATTCTTTTGTACGGTTCTTCTTCCCAAATATCTTCGATACATTGATAGATCTTTCTAATTATTTAAGAATTTTGTCTGTACAAAGCAAAAGATTCGAAATTAAAACTGTTAGTTGTTAGTATAAAGTGAGTAAAAAAGGCATACTATAAGAAGCATAACTAAGATGTGGGATATTTGTTTTCTAATTTAAACGATTTCCTAGATAAATAATTTCTAAATAAATGATCTAGAATAATGGGTAGATTTTTTCGTTTCAGTGAAAACTTACTTGTTGTACGTAATGCATTATTCAAACTAAACATTTATTTGTATGCAGCTTACAACGAACTTTCTTGTTTGCTTATCTATATACACAGTGATGTTTGTATTTTTCATCCTTTTAAATCGATATTATTTTTCTAACGTATAATTTTTTAATTAAATCTAAAGAATTCTAAAAATATGAGATTTTATAATAGCATTGTAATTATGGACCATTTATAAAATGTGAATGAATATATTTTCACGATTTATGACAATCATCATAGCTATTATCTATCCTTAAAGAATATTGGGGATATTAATTTATTTATTGATATCAATTGTTCAGTTTTTGTTTGGTGTCAGTGTACGCGAAAGTAAGACATGTTGGTACATAAAGCTGTTTCCAGAATAACAAGCCAGCAACGTAGTTATTTTGCAATTCCTAACGATTTCTTGGCCTTCTCGAAAACAATGAAATCTAGTGCTTACAGAAAAACATGTAAAAATTATTGGTCTTTGCTTCTATAGCAAAGAAACGACATACCTACTACCACTACTAGAAACCTAAGCAACTGCGCTGTTAACTTCTACTGGGGACTTATTGATAGCCTTTGAATATATTCAGTGTTTGTCCTATGTGAAATATTCCTACAGAAAATCTATGTAAATTACCTTGGGAGTGTGGTTCCTTAATCTTGTAAATTCGTTCAGGATTTTCACGTTTTACATTCCAAGAAGTATATGTATATGTAAAGTTAAATAGAAACAGTGAGGTATTCGTTTATTTCTTAGTAAAATACATTGGAATTTATAAAATCTTTGAAGAGGTTCTACTAAATTGAATGACTTTTATAGGAATCGTACAAGATCTTTGTAATCAATTTTCCTTTTCTGAACTTACCATCATCTAAGAAAAATGCTTTCATTCTTCTATTTTATACACTCTCAAGTAAATTTTAATTTAAAATGGAATTGCTTTACAAATAATTTGTGTAGATTAATCACACTTTGCTGTGGTTCAATTAATCATCCGGTTTCACAGTAAATTATACAATGTTTCATGAAGATAACAAAAAACCATTGTAGCTGTGTAAAGTTCGTCTTTTCAATATACTCGTTGTATCATTAGATTGAGTGGGAACTATAAAAATGCCATTTAAAAGATCATTAAATTGCAAAAAATCATTAATTAATGAGACATAATTGATTTGAGCGGGATTGTGGATATAATGCTGCAACATCGTTATGAGCAAAATTGGGCATATTTTCCAGGATTAGGATTTTTGGTCCATAATGATAATGCCAACATTCTTCAACAATTTGGTGTGAAAAAGCATTACTTTTTCAATAAATCCTGCTTACCAATAAAAGAGAAACTATGTTGGACATTTTTCATACAAACTGCTGCTCATAAGCTTTATCACAAATTATCCTAGACTTCAGTAGCGTTCACATAGGGTAGCATGAAATTAGTGTAACTTTAACATTATTTTCTGCGTTTACTTTTGAATTTGAATGTCATAATTATTGCAGAAACTGCTAATAAACATATAAGGTTTCTGTGTAATTCCGTACATTACAAAAGCAATTGTTAATATCAATACATTAATTTAGGTTAGGTTATGACAAAGCAAATTACGAGCCCTAACAACTATATATTGGAAAAAAAATAAAGTATATATATAATCCGGTTGTTTGACAGTTTATTTTTTTTTTCTAATGTATTTGTTTAAAATTCAGAACTATTTGTTGGGGCCAATCAGCAACATAAAAATAAGAATACTTATTTTATCATCTCTCATTATCAATAAAAATATTCATTTTGTGTGACGACTAAACATTGGGACATGGCACGAATTTTTATTTTTAAAATGGAGTATTATCGCCCTTATATTTTATGACCGCTCGAATTCGGTTGGGCATTAAATTAACTAAGGTTCTACGCTTTTCAGGAGCAAATCCATTCCAAATTTGCTCTATTTTTGCTGTTCTGGTAATGTCTGTTGTGGGTGTTCCCCAACGTTTGTTTCATTTTATGCCACACTGATATTAAGGTCAAGACTGCAAGAAAGCCAAGAAGGAACATTTATATTGTGGCCGCCAAACCACTTTTTAGTGGTTTTGACCGTATGACAGAAATCCGTCCTGCTGAAAAATGTAATTTTCGCCAACATTTAACTTCGCGGTAGTTGGTAGTAGACTGTTTTGCAGTACAGTGGAAGCTCCCATAAGCGGGTTCCAGCAAATTCGTCCGCTTATGAGACAACTACATTCAAAAGCAAAAGTTCAATTTCCATTTATTTTCTATTGATAAATGTATTTATATGTACATACAGACTACATAGTTATGTTTTTCAGAAATCTACTTCACTATGTTAGAAGAATAATTGCCAAATTTCCTTTTCAACTTTTTTATTGTTCTTTTGATCCACAATATATACGTAGATACTACATACCTATCATTCAAACATCTTAAAAATATACATATTGTATATAGGCAAGCACAAAACATAGAAACAAAAACACTAAATACAAATACAAAATTTATTTAGGAGCAGCTTGAAACTTTGTTCCTCCGAAAAGCAATTCTGAAAATGACATTCCAAATTCTTAATGTGTTCAAAAGCCACATAGTCGTCTATTGAAAATTGTTTTAAGTCTTTAATACACTTCAGGGCCTGATAGTAGCTCTTTATTGGATTATCTTCTTCTGGTATGTCCCCTATTTCGGCCTCTGTTTTATTTTTCTTCTCATTGTCTTTAGATTCATCAACTTGATTCTCAAAATCAAAATTCATCTAGATTTTGATCATTTGTTATATCCAACTCTTTAACAACTCTAAACATTGCGGCAAGTGTAGACAACAGTATATCGTCTTTGGAGTCAAAATCGGAGAACCACGTTTTCGCTTTTCTGGACCCAGCTTTTCCGAAACAGTTTTGATTGTTGTGGAATTCACGTTCTACCACGCTGTTTTTATGAAATACAGTGCCTCTAAAACATTAATTTTCTTGGAAAGTTCAGATACTGATTTGATGCTATCCATGTTAGATAAAATGTGCTTCAAAATCTGATTTCGGTAATAAAATTTGAAATTTTGAATGCCCTTTCCCCTTGAACATTTGTCGGATTTCAAGGCAAGCGTTTTATTGGGAAGCGCTTGAAAAAAAAAATCCGCTCTCATCAGCATTGTAGATATCTTCAGGTTGGTATCCAAGCAACAAAGACGGAAGTTTCTCCATAAATGCATCAACCGTATCTTGTTTTACGTCAGCCGCTTCACCTGATATGCATTTGAAACTACAATTTCTACCGCCTTGGCTTTCATCACTAGCCCTCCTGAAATGGGTATGCTTTGATTTCTAGCCCTACAAACCATTCTATGTTTAAGCCTTCAGTTTTCAAAAAGCTCTTTTTTTGGTGCACATTTACACCGTCGGATTTCTTCTTTATTTTTTGCAATTGTAGTAGCTTCCGTTTTTCCTATATTGAACTTCAATGCCAGAGCCCGAGTTGACAGTTTTTCTTTATCAATTACGTTCACTACTTCCATCTTCTCTTTCAGAATTAATATTCTTTTTTTCGGGACCATTGTCGTACATAAGATTTTGTACACGCGTCCGATTCTGAGACAAAACTGCCACATAAAGAATAATTGATCCCGATGTAGCATCAAATAAAAAGGGGAACCACCAAATATACATAAACCAAAGTAAATCACCTAGCTTTGAAATATAATTCGAGCGGCTATTGTAACGTCGTGGTCGTTTATAGGAGATTTTAGTCAGCCTGAGAACAAAAAAAAGCCTGCCCGCGCCCGTCCATAGGAGCGCTCGCTTATGGGAATGCGCTTTATGTGTAAAAATATGGGAATAAATTTGGTTCAAAGAAATTTGGCCGTTTAAAGGAGATGGTCACTTGTTAGAGCTGCCCCTTACGAGAGCTTTCACTGTATTTGTTGCTATTTCGCAGCATTCACGGTTTCGCGGACTTTTGCCATTTTTATCTAGGATATTTCCAGTTTCTCCATAATGCTTAAATATATTCCACTTTGTAGTTTAAGGAATATTAAGTTCATCTGCCACTTCACGTATTGTTTTATTGTGGCAATAATTTTTACGCATTAACTCACAAATTTTTGGATTTGTAGACATACCACGCACCATTTTGTGCAATAAAAGCGGCGATTCACTCAATACAATAAGGAAGCAACTGTCGATTAATCTGACGTTTCGTTCTGCGTTGTTTTCGCAGCTCACTTATCTTATTTTGTTTCAGTTTTGAAAGTTTTCGTCACTTTTACATGTTATAAGGTTTGTTATTCAGAAATAAGGTGTATATTTTGCGACTAATTTACATTTCAACAATTTCTTATTCACCACTATTACAATTAATAAAAAATAATTAAAAGAAAATGAACTGTGAAATACCGGAGCTTCACATGTACATATTTTATTTTGTTCCAATATATATGTAGTTGTTAGGGCTCGTATTAATCTCAATTGTCAAATTCTTACTCTAATTTCGCGTTACCCTATGTGAACGCAGCCTTAGGGTCACGAATTAAAATTTAATCGTAAATGAAGTTAAAATGACAGGTAGAAGTCTTTCTATTTAATTGACTACAATCCTCATTTGAACTTAATTCAGGATTAAATTTTAATTTGTGACGGTGCAATTGATCCGTAAGGACATACGCTAGATGTGGTTATTATCTTGATAATTTCAACTATTAATTAGAGGCAATTTAAAGTATCAAAAAATCTTCTTGACAGTGGTTGCTGATTTGATTAAATTGGGACATTAATTTTAGCCTTTGTTTAAAAATAACTCAATCGCTGACATTTATGGGTACTAAGGTAATAAAATAAACCTAAATAAATAAATCCTTTTGAGAAATCACACAAGAATAAATTATCAACGATTATGGTTAAATTACGTCAAGTTTTATCCGTTGTTATAATCGTATTCATAGACAATAGAAATTACTAACAGTGAAAATAGCAAGTCAAATGTTTATTTTTGTGACATTTCTGTATATGTTTCTTCTTTTTTTTTCACATTGTAGCTGCCCCCATTTGCAAGTAGCGCAAAATTTGTTTTTCCAACACTTGGATTGAATGGCTCGTGAACTATACCGGTTTGGATACAGATATTACATGTTTACACTTCAGAATTTAAAAATTATTTGATATAAACATCAGCGATTATCGTAGAGGCAGTCCCAGCTCGCTCATTGGTCAACTATACATATTGGGGGAGGGGTTTACATCATACTTTTTTGTCGTTTGATAACTATGTATAATAATTATTTATAATCATCGAAACAGTACAATATTGCTATGCGTTTGATTTATATTATTATTTCTTTAATACTTCTTCTTCGGTAAAATTTGAAATGTTCTAGATATTATATCTGAGCTTCTGAACATTTTGAATATCCATTTCGGATATTTTTTAATACTTTTAGATCTGCGTACATTTTTTTAGAAGCACGTATATCTAAATGTTGATTAATTTTGGAATTAAGCCGTCAGAAAATGAAGCCTATGTATGAAGAAGATGGTGTTACAATGCGAAAATTTTGAAATAAACTAGTAATATGGGCTGTCGACTCCATGAATTGAATGTATTGCTTTCATTACTGATTTCTATAATAATTAATTTGCTATATTTTCACGTATTTGTAATAAGGTTTAAATGATATCGTAGGTAAGTATTTTTTGCAAACAACAGTGATATATTTCCATGCAAACTTCATATTTTCATGTCTCTTTTACAAAAACATAATTTTCAGGAGGTGATTCTATTTTAAGGACAATAAATTAACAAATTACCATAAAACCCGATCATTATATTACTTTCATAAATTGTACAACAAAGTAAGCACATACAATATAGGTTCCGAAGGAATTAAAAAGACATTGTAGTTTTTACTGCTCCACATTCTCTGCGTTGATTGCAAATAAAATGCCGCTTTTTTATTGTAAATACACTCGCGATAATACTTAAAAAAAGGCAAAATAAACAGTGAAGAGCCTAGCTAACTGATAAAAGACCAACAATCAAAATTTTAAAAACGTTTTCTTTACCTGAGAAAGATACTCCTGCAATGATAAAATATTTTTTATGCGACTGTGGTTTGTCTTTTATTGCTTTATTTACATGTAGTTCTATCTCATTTCCTGAAGTTGTAAAAATGTAGACATGCCTTGTTAACTAAAATTTTCATGTATACAGGGGGTAGATACAAAGTTAGAAATATGCCACAAAATACATATTTTATCTCCTTTTAAAGTCCGCATTTGATTCTGTGGTTTTGCTAACCAGAAACAGGATGTGCTTAGCGATATGAATGTAGACAAAGATGAATTGTTCAATAGTATTAAGATAATATTTAACTAGTTTTAAATTCATTAACATATTGTTGGTAATGGAATATTATTTTAATATTAAAGGTGACGTTTGTTTTAGAAATGATGTTCTCATCCTTTAATTTCTTATTCTAATTAATCTATTTGTAAACCAAAAAAAGGGTTCTTCCAAAAAAAAATGAATAAATACTTTTACAAGCTTTTGATAGTCCTTTTCGGTTAAGGATAGAATTTCTCAATGCGGCCGATTTCTGTACCCAAGTTCAAGTGGGCCATGACGTCACTTGCGTTCTGTTACCTTTTGTTCGCATTCATCATAAATGTTTTTGTAACTTTTTAAATTAAATTGAAAACGCCATAGATAACAGTAAAGAAAAAGTGTGTAGCAAGCAAACTAATTGTGTTCAATGTTTATTTATTAAAGAAACTATTTCAATTTATAATACAATATGTACATCTTATTGCTTAAAATTAAACACAGGTGGAGATTTTTTAAATTTCGCTGACAATTTGTCAGTTGGTAGTTTCGAGAACAAAGTATGTATTCATTAATTTCTTGAGTTAATACGTGCCAATATGATCTTTATTCCAGGAATTGTCAAATTAAATCACCCGTGATGTTTAAAAATTATTTACAATATCTAAGTGCCTTTAATAAGATGTTATATAAAAATTAATATATTTCTGTTATAAATGTTTACCATAATCTTAGCAGGGGTGTAAAGATTTGCAAAAATTAGTCTCCATTCAAGAAAATGTTTTTATGTCAAGGCATAATATAAGAAAATAATTTTCTTGAAACTTTATTCGGGTTAAATGAATATTTTCTTAGGGTTAGACAATCCAAGACAGAAAAGTGCTTCTTCAAAGTAAATCATTTAGTTTTAAGTTAAATATTCATAAAGGTAGGAATGAAAAAGTGGTGCAAATCTCATAAAGTTCTGTTGAGAAATTAGGCGACCAGTTTCGTGTTCAAAAAACAAATCATCAAGCTAGCTACAAGGATATCCAATAGAAGTAAAATTACAATAATGGGAAAAAAACCTAAAGTTAATAATTCAAATTAGGAGCAAGTGAATGAGCTAATGGAAAAGTTTTTTTATGGGTACAGTATAATTAAATTATTAAATTATTCAATAATTTAATTATTCAATAATCCGTAATTAATGCTTGGGTTATTGGTTTCTGTCGTATGTGGTTTGAGGCTAGGGTATTGATTGATTAATTGATTGATTTTCCTACCAAAGCAGGGCTGGTCTTTACATCCCTAACACTGAAGCTTAATAGCCTATTGTATTATTCCTGCTTCGGTTTTGTTTTACTTGAACAGGTTAGTTCCCGCAATCAGAGCCTATGTAGCAAATCTTTCTCCAATGGTAGTTCAATTGTGCTTCGCATAGCGAATCTGCGTTGAGCTAGCGCTGCACATTCGAAAATTCTGAGGGGCAGTTTCCTTCTCCTCATTGCAAAGTCTACATAAGGGTTCGTCTTTGTAGATCCCCATCTTATGCAAGTGGCCTCTCAATCAGCCATGTCCTGTTAATAGACATGTTGCTGCCCCAAGCTGTATCTTGCTTAATTCAAGCAGGTCAGCAGTCAGATGTTGCGACGGTCTTCCCATCATCCGTTTGCTGTGGTTTTGTCCAGCTGCATGTTTCCAATTTAATTGGTGTTGTGTTATGATCCACTCATTAATTGCACCACTCACTTCACTCTTGGTAATACCTAGACCCGGTTCAGGACGTATATAATTCATTTTTGAGCTTTCCCTCGCTAGCTGGTCTGCAATTTCATTGCCCGTTATGCCCCTGTGCCCTGGCACCCACACCAGTATGGCTTTGTGTTTAGACAGAACCCCAGGGCTAGGGTATACTTCGACGATTTCTCTGGGTTGGTTCTTCCCACCAACCATAGATGTCGCCTTATTTGTTATTAACATTTAAGAAGGATTATTATATATCATATAAAAAAAATTACAATTTGTCACATCTAGTTTTGTTATAATAGACCAGTTTTTAACTTGTTATGTACGTGGCCTTTTTACAATTTTATTTATACTTTTATATCTCGATTTAAATGAAAACACAGTCTATATTTCGGTTTCTATATTCGCTACTCTCTAGCAAAGAGTATACATATGTATACTGTGTTTAGGACGGCATGACCATAACTACTGGCACTACGTGGCACCAGAAAATATTTCAGTTGTTGTTTTTGAAGATTAGTGGCATAAATTCAGAGATTAAGAGCAATATACCTGATCAGTAAAGCTGGCCACGAGCGGTACCGCGCAGTAGCGTAGAGTCGACCAGGCCTCGCGTTCCACTAGAGTTATTCTGCTAATAGAGATGTTTGCTGCCGCAAATAATTTCGCTCATCTTTTAAATAAAAATTAAATAACACGTGCTCAAACACTTACCATTTTAAGAGTCCTCCGTGAAATCACAAAGTGAATAATGTCTGTTAAATATCTGCAACATTAGATATGTTTCAACTGTTGTTTCGGCAAAACTAGTACGGTATGAAGAAAAAATGCGTTTATATGCAGAGAACGAACGTTCTACATCTAGTGACGTAATATTTGCGTAAGTAAAATAATCTTTCAAATAACTTAACGATTCTGTTGACGCACCTTGTGTCTTAATGTGCCAAAATCAGAATTTTTCTCAAAAACACTTTCAAATTTTTCTAGAACAGAAACATTTTTTGCGTCTTCAATCGCGCATAGCTGTGCGTGAACATGTTGCACTATTTGTAGAGATTCTTCTAACGGCACTGCAGAATTTTGTAATTTTTCTATTGCATCTGCTAACCCGAAGTAATTGTCGTGAATGATTTTTAAATCCATTTTAACCTGACTATCTTGAAATTTCGACTGGCTTTTCTGGATAGCGGCAGCTTCCTTTGTATCGAATTGTAAAACCACGTTCTTAATATTGTCAAAATATTTATGATAATAAAACGCGGCCTGCAACCATGTTCCCCAACGAGTTAGAATAGGTTCTGGTGGCTGTGGTATACGGGGGCACAGTCTGTGAAATTCGCGAATACGTTTCGGTCATTTGACAAATACTGCTTTGGTATGCGCTATTAAAGCGTCTACCTCAGGATAACATTTTCTGATACTATTCGCCACAAGATTGAGAGCATGAATTTTACACGTAATGTGTAACAAATTAGCAGAATGCTTTTTAAGAGACCGGCCTACAGAAAGCATGTTTGCAGCACCATCACTCACTAACATCAAGAGTTGGTTTGTTGAAAGTTCAAACTTGTCCAATGTATTTAACACTAACTTTGAAATTACTTCGGCAGTACACTGTTGTATTCGTTTGGAGACTAATAGAATTGAAGGTGCCGATTGATGAGGTTCCAATTTGCGTGCCATTACATTAAGAACAGAATGTTTCTTCCGATCTGTTGTTTCGTCGACACATAACCACAATTTTTGATCTTTCAACTCCGATTTTATTTTTTGTTCAATATGTTCGCGCGCAGATGGCACAATTCTTCGTAATGATGTTCGACTTGGTAATTTGCACTCCGAATAGTTATTCCAAAAGCAGATAAATGGTTCCTTGTCTAGTAAATTAAACGGTATATTACATGCGATAAACGTAACACATAAATTAAATATAAATTTTTCATTGTCTCGTGCGCAATTTCTTTTTGAGACATGCTTTTCACTATTTACGTGTCGTAGACAATGTTGTCTGGACCAACACATTAACGGGATTTCACAGATTACACATTTAATTTTAGCACCTTCATATATTAAGTCTGGAATTTCTGCAATAAATTTTCGAAGTTTGTCCGACCGCGGTCGTTTTGCTGACGAAATCATAATTTTTCTAGGACAGATAATCAATTGCGCAAATGACCGGCAGCGAAAATGTCCGTACTGCTCCGCAGACGAAGTAATACTACCGTTCCTCTCGGTCCGAACTGATTCTACGCCGATGCGCGGTACCGCTCGTGGCCAGCGTTACTGATCAGGAAGTGTACTAAGTGGCGGCAATAATTTCTGCAATTTTTGCTGGATATTATTTCGCTGCATTTGAATACGTGGATGCTTGTTCACTTTTCAATCTTAAATTATGTCAGGAATGTCTTGCTTGAATCTCTCGAACCACCCGTGGCTTGCGGAAAAAGACAGCTTGCTTTCAGCTGAAGAAGGAAATGGCAACTAATTCATAGCTTTTTCCATACTTTCTACCGCAACATTTCTTCCGTATTAAGCTTTTTTTTAATGCAGTTTTTAAAGAAATGTTCTTTTCATTTGCGTTTTTCTAATTTCTTTCGGTATGCTGAAATTTTAATTGAATTATACAAAAACTGTAACAATTGTTTATTATACAAAGTTAATTCTGACGCTGTTGATGGATTATTATTTATCTAGAAAATACAGGATTTACATAAACTTTGCAAAAACACACGTTTAATTTACCACTTGTGAAATATCCCATTGCTTTTCATTTAAATTCCTGCTAACGCGGCCTAGTAGATCCATTCTCAACCAGGTTCCCGATTCTCATGGTGAGTATCGAAAATGATTCAGCCTGTTGATGAAATTTTAAAAAATTTACACCAAAAAATGCAGCGAGCAATAGCAAAAGCTAAATTTAAAGTTATGAAAGGTATTTAAGGAAGAAGAACAGGAAATATAAAACCATGAAAACACAACGCAGCACACGATACCCGACGCCATATAGAACCCAGGTGATGTCATACTATTAGGTGATTCAGAATACATTGCGGGATAATTCTAATTTGGTCTATAACTCAATTTAGGTTACCCTAATATTCTATTCCAGTTCCATACAAATTCTTTCGAAGGTAAATACATTCTTTTGGAGAAACTCTTTTATACAAAGTGTAGGTACCGTTAGTTAATTGTTTTAAACATTCCAGTCTTAAATACTACAACTAAAAATTGTTACTATCCAAGCACTCGTTAGGTAATTATTATTCAGTACCTTATTGTAAAGGTTAATCGTATGTATTTTTACATAAATGTCTTTTAATCATCCGGCAGAAAAAGCCAATGTACTTCGGTTTTTAAATCAGAATTCAATTCAAGTAGTTTTTCATTTTATTCTCTTGAATGACAATAAGATTCACAATGCGTTTGTTGTATCATGAAATCGTAGTCATTATCATACTGTTACTGCTGTGAGAAATATACGTTGGGTATATGTATGCCTGTATGCTGGTGGATTCGAACTGACAACTTCATTCGAATCTAGATGGCTATGCTTACACACAAGCTGCTATAGTATATACGTACACAGTTTAATCAAATTTATATTACTATCAACTCAGCGGCAGTTTGTTTATACTAAAGGTTTCAATTGATTGTTTATATATTTATTAATAAGTGTGATATAGTCCCGATTACAATTTTTTTTTTATTGTCTGTTATGCTAACAACGCATACTTTAAATTAGTTCCACCACTGAGAAATTCCCATTGCACCATGAAGAGAAATAGATTTCCTTTTAAAAATGCGTGTCTATAGTTCATGACCTGACGGTATCAAGGTTATATACGTCACTCATCACATCGCATGCATCCGTAAATTCTTGGTAAATAATACGTTTGACCAGAGGATTGTTGAAAGGGTATTTTAGAGATTTAAAACCTATTAAGAGTATTAACTATCTATACAGGGCATTAAAAAAGAGTGTCACAAACCTTAAGGGAAGATAGTATGGCCCAAAATATGCAGAAAAGTCTTAATGCGCAAATGGATGGTTTCGGAATTACGGAGGATTATTCCTTTATGTAGAATTTGTGCATTTTTTCGCCTATCCCTTCTTTGCATTTTCTTATCATAGTTAACATAGGATCTGTCAAACATACAGTTTGTAGTTGATATCCAGTGATTAATGCACAATTTGTCGAAGTTTCGCTATGCCTGTTTACTGTTTACTCTACACATGGAGAAACGTTTACTTGTATCAAAGCTGTCCGTCTTAATTCAAGACAATTACTGTTTCAATTATTCGCAATACAATAACTATTTTAAACCAAAAGGAATATTTTCTTGGCGTTTCCTTCTCCGTTTAAGAGAAGTATATACTTGTAGTAATCTTGCAGAAAATTTGAAGAAAGCGATTCTTATAGTAGTATAGTGGCGGGGTTGCACCTTGCTTTTGAGGATTTCTAAATCCATTTCACGGGGTGGATCAGCCCCTATTGTCATTTATACTTCGCTGCATCTTTTTCCATGCTATTCTGTTCTTCGCCTTCTCTTCCGCATTTCTTATTCCTGCCCTCTTTCACCTCCTCTATCCATTTTGATCGAGGTCTGCCTCTTCCCGGATCAGAATCCGGAGACGAGTTTGTGTAGAATTTAGCTAGTTTAGCTTTTTGCAGCTGATTTCTACGTAACGTTGTTGAGGACTCCAATTTTGCTGCTAATATTCTTTTTCCTGATGACGCCGGGTTCTCACAAAATCGATTAATTTCCACAATATGCATGTGTAGGCCAACGAAAACCCCCTTGCTATTTTGAAAACCAAACATCATTAAATACGTTTTTCATTGAACACTTTAATGGGTATTTTGGGTGGCAGGTTATCTGGTTCGGTTGTTTTACCAAATCGATTAACATGCGCTGGTTACCTAAACTTTCTGCAAAACACTATAGGTGATATTTTAGACGACATTCCTTTGAACCAAAGACAACAAATGTGGCTCCAACACGATAGGGCTTCGGCGCATTTTTCTTTTGCAAGTTCGTTTGATTTAAATCCCTAAATTTTAGTGCACGCTACGCTTGTAAGTGACCCCGAGGAGCTGCAACAATGAGTAGATTAATGATGTCACCAAATCCAACCCAACGCAGTGATTTTCGAAAGAATTGGAAAGTCCTTGCGGCGCAGACGTCGTGGCTGCTGTGAAATAGAAGGAGGGCATTTTAAACATTTTATTCAAGGTTCTACGTTAGTTGTTTGTTCATAAATTACATTGCACAGTTACAAGTTGTATAACCGGGTGTTGGTACAGTTTTGCAGTGTGATACAGGTCTCACAGCTGTTGCCAAGTTTGGGTAGTTTGGATACTAAGTAAGATTAGCTGTTGTCTCCTTTGTGGCCAACATCATTGATAGATTTCTGGAACTGGCCGGAAAAACCTAATGCTAGTTTTATGATTTCCACAAAAACTAAATTCAGAAAAAGATTAAAATTGGAATTTCTTTTTTGTGTTTGCTTTAGATACTTTCGAAACTAATCTCGGGGTTAAGTTTTCTTCTTTACTTAGTTACCTAATTTATTAATTCAATTTTATTTATGGAAGATTTATTTTATATAATTCCTTATAAATGTTATTGCAATTAATCATTGAAATGTATGTTTAGAAAGACAAAGAAATATGCTGTTCAGTTTTATTTTTTTTCGTTATCGTTGGAATATTTTCAATGCAACCTTACCTAAAAGGAGTGTATATTTGTCGATTAATTCTTTTTATATTGTTGTCTTATAAAAGGACGTATTGCAGGTTCGAAATCAATTGTAGTAAGTGTATTGACCTTCATAGAATTTTAAAGGCATTTCAAGCGATCCTTCTAAATCAGTTGCAAAAAACAGGATGTTTTATACCATATAAATTACTCTCAACTCTATCGGGTTTCGGTTAAAGGAATATTAGTACCAGTTTTTGTCAGCTTCTGCAATCAGTAATTTTTCCCTTAGTATCGGAATTCATACACATTATGTTTATACTGACGTTTTAGTTATTTATTATCTATGAACTCTTATATAAATTAAAAATTACCCTTTTAAAATATATCTACCCGGATTAGAGAATCATTCATTTCCAATAATACCTTCTATTTGATTAAAATTCATAATAAAATTCATGGAAAAATAGAACGAAATGAAATATCGTTAGCATAAGGATTTAATATTGAATTCATTGGATCCTGGATATTTTTATCTTGAATCGGATCGGTTCTAAAAGGAACGGAAAACATCATGGTTTTGGAGAGGTTTATTTTCAACCTGTTAAAAGCTCTATTTGCGAAAAGTAACAAATATAACGATTCTCCTAACATAATCTTTGTAGGATTTATAAATCTTATAAAATTCGTTCGTTTTTTTATATACAGTGTGTTCATTTGAAAACTTCCCAGACGGCCTACATCCGAAAGGAATAAAATTATTAAAAATTGCGAAGACAGGTCAATTTTTTGTTTCGGGGGGGAACCGCTTAGATTAATATATCATGATGCTAAACTTATTCTCTTAGACTTCCCCACCCCCATCATAAAAATCTTAAATGAGATGATACCATTTGTGACACATTGTTGGAAAGGTATTTTCATTACGAATTCAATAGTATATCTTACTTTGACATTTGCCCAAGTTCTGGGAATTATAACAGAAAAAAATATCACCAAGTGGTTAATGAGGGTAGACAAATAGAAGTTTTAGGTCATCCTCGCGCACCCATTACTAAATTAACTTCCGAAGCGCAATTCGCCATAAGTTCCGTGCACAAAATTCGGAAATTACACAATTCCGTCCTTATAAGATGCATATTGTTCAGCAGCTCAATGAGGATGATTTTGAGAATGGAGTTTTGTGAAACGATGACAGAGAAAATTAATAATATGAGATAAGATTATTCGATATTTGTTTCAGTGATGAATCAGCATTCTATCTAATGGTTTTATAAACCGCCATAACTGTAGATACTGGGACAATGAAAATCCTCATTTATTCAAAGAAGTTCACACGCAAAAACTTGAAAAAATTAACGTTTGGGCTGGTATACTATCAGTAGCTCTTTTCGGTTAATTTACTATCAGGCGTTATAGTGTATTAAGATCCTTATGTTGGGACCAATAAGTATACCTAAAAAAGAAAGACTATGTTTTGGGAAAGAATACCTTCTTTTAATTTTTGATCACTTATCCATGGAAACATAGTTTTCAGATGTAGAAATTCTTCACTATTGTTTTATTCATGCCTTTTTAACATAGCATCCAACTTTTTCATGCCCGAATCGTCAGTGAATATATGACAAACAAGTTCTTTTTGAGATGTCCACAACTTCTGCTACCTCCTCTCATTTGGTGAACTTTTCCGATATTATCGGTGGTGGTCGCAGTCTTTGGCCGTCCCAAACGTTCATTGTCGACCAAGCTGGTACGATCACGTTTAAATTCAGCTTCTGTCGTTCAAAACTTATCATGGGGCGGGGGGCACTTTAGGTCCGCACTGTATGTAGTAATGAGCATATGTATGCAATCAAGTAAATATCTCTAGGGTTTCTAGAGATATCGGAAATATATTATGCATTTAGTTTGAATATTTTTATCGTAATTGAACTAGTAATTCTGTCTTAAAAGTTTCTTTTTGTTTTGTATTAGAACATTTTATTGTGAATACAAAAATACGGGGTTCAACAAAAGATTAATTTTTGAGGCAAGGCCAATAAGAATATTATAATATAATAGAGAAGCTATCTCTACACCAAATTTAATTTCGATATCTTTAGAATCTCCAGAAATATTTACTTGGTTCCACATATTTGCCCATCTCTGTATGTTAGAATATGACCCAATTTTTGTACGCAAATGGTACAATAAGCTTACATAGTATACAATGAATTTAGATTTTCCTCAATGTTTTTGTAAACAGACGTGTCTAACTTGGTGTTAAATCTCCTGTGTATGCTTTTATTATATTATTACATATTGTTAAGGCCACACACATGAGTAAGTGCAAGAAGTATAACATTTCCTAGGAGTATTTTTAAAATAATCATATACATTTAATAACAAGTGTTAACAATGCTGATGCAGCACTGTGTTACATGTGTTCTTCGTCTACGATGTTTTATAAATACTATTTTTATTAGGTTAATTATACATTACAGTTGTGAAATTAATAGCAACCTATTATAGCTTGTCTATGTTGTTTTTGTATTTCCTTCCCAGCTTTTATTCTTTTTTACTTTTCAAGAAAGATAGGTAGCAAATAATGCCAGCAATCGATGTCTTATTAGTAAGTGTTAATTAAAATTAATTTTCTTGTTCTTTTATCGTAATTAAAATTATAAATCTATCAGTTGGTTCGTTTTATTCTTAACATAACTACGTTGTTTCTTACTAACTGCTCAATCATTTCTTTTGTATGTTAATTGATACCATATTTTCAAATGCGTCATTATTCTAACGCACAAAATGTACATTCTCTGACAGCAGAAACTCATTTCATTTATATTTTCCAAATAAACAAGACTAGAAGCCTTTTTAGATAAACCTTTTTCATTAAAAAAATGTTGGCCTTTTTACTACTCGTCGCCACTCGTTGCAAGATCACCTAAAATGTGCTCTTCTCTGGTTAATATTATGGTTTAATCCAAGTTGCCTACTACAGCCTTGTCCAATAAAACAAAGCACCTTAAACTTTGTAAAACCTAAAACTTTATTGAAATATATTTGCAATGGTTTTAATACACGCAGAGAAATGGTTTCTTGCATCAAGAAAATAGATTTTCATGCAAAAGATGGTGCAGATCTCACAAAGTTCTATTGAGAAATTAGACGACCAGTTTCGTGTTCAAAAGACACATCATCAGGTCAGTTACAAGGATATCCAATAAAAGAAAAAAAACACTTATTTTATTGAAGGAACGTTGACCGAGGAACGCTACTTAGAACTTCTTCAGTTCGATTTGATTCCCGCTTTAGTTGTCGCCTTTCCCAATCAAGAGGACATTGATCCACCAAATAACCTAATTTAGTTTTATCATGATGGTCCACCCTCCACACTATCCAAACAATGTTCTAAGGTATTTAGATGTGACTTCCCCTAACAGGTGGATTGGAAAGAGAGGAACTATCGAATGGTCACCTAAATCACCCCGTTAGATATTTTGTAGTGGGATTATTTATAATCTAATGTTTATTTGAACAGGGCGAATCATTTAAATGATTTAAAAGGTCGGATACGTAACGAAATTAATTTAATTTCTCCAACAATTTCAATTTATTTTCCAACACACACATTTAATTTATGTACACTACCGTTCATGGAAGTTCGGGTAAGCAAAAAAATGTACGGAAGTCAAAGGAAATAAAAGAAATATTAAACGGCCATGTATTTAATACTTTACTTACATGATTTTACATATTTTCAAACACAAATTTATTAAAAAGAAAAAGTTAATGTAATACAAATAATTTAAATCTGATTTTCATCGTAAAATCCACCTTTTGCCTTTAGGACTGCTGCCACTATTCTCGGCATCTGATTCACCAATTGTGCTACTGTTTCATTGGGCAAGCTTGTCCATACCTCCTGGAGAATGGTCCACAAATGTTCCTTCGATTTTGGACACTTTTTCCTAACACATAGGTCTAATTCATTCCATAACAACTCTATCGGGTTCAGATGGAATGGCCGCCGCAGTCCCCCTAGTGGCGGCCATTCCATAATTTTTAGGGTTCTTTCATTTTTAGATTTATGTTTGGGGTCATTGTCCTGCATAAATTGAAATCGACGACCAATTAATCGGACTCCTGACGGTATCGCATTTTCCTCCAGGATTTTCCGATATTCTTCGTTTTTCATTATGCCCCCAATTTTGAGCAAGTGCCCTGTTCCGATTAAGGAAAAACAACCCCAAACCATTACAGATCCGCCTCCATGCTTCACCGTAGGAACTATATACTCCCCTAACATTCTTTCCCCTTTTGATTTGGGTACGAAAACTCTCCGTCTATTTCCAAAAACCTCAAACTTGGATTCGTCAGTTCACAAAACGTTTTAAAAATCGTCCACTGTCCAATCTCTATGAGCTTGTGCCCATTTTAATCGTTTCAGCCTATTTCCTCTTCGGAGTAACGGTTTTCGACAAGCCACTCGCCCATGCAACCCAGCCTCTTTCAGCCGATGTTTCACAGTACTCACAGAAACTTTGGAATCTCGCTCATTATTGAATTCTGCAGCAATTTCTGATGCTGTTAGTCTTCTATTGCGCTTACTAATTATTTTTATTCGTAAATCTTCCGCAGGAGTCGTTTTCTCTGACGGTCCTGGCCGATTACGATCTTGTACGTGACCGGTTGTCTTAAATCGAACTATAGTGTCATGTACTGTAGATTTTTTTATTTTTAATTTATCCGCAATCCGTCTTTCTGCGTACCCTTCCTGATGCAAGGTAATGATAGCAGATCGTTTTGAAACAGCTAGAGGCTTTCCACGGGGCATTTTAAGAAGTCAAATCGAAATTATTTTATTTTTCACTTGCACAACCACAGATACTTTCACAATAACAATCTCTTCAGAACTACTGCGTTTACAAATGTTATAATACTTTATAAAGGGTATACGAATATTTCCAGGTAACATGAGTGAATCAGCTAACCCTCCTAGGGATTATTATAAAGCTTTATTGTCACTGTAATTATTGGGGATTTCCAACATAATTATATATTTTATGATAACGGTCTTATAATAGACAAATACTACCTGGAAATTAGTGAAAGGCTTTCGGAAAAGGTTAGTTTTAGTAATTCCTCACAGAAATGAATATTATATAATTTTAAAATTTTTTCTTAAACAGTTAATATAATTTGACAGCTTGCCCGAACTTCCATGAACGGTACTGTATTTGTTACAATAGCTCAAAAACTATTCACAATAAATCTACATATGGAAGGTTTACTGAAAGGCTTCTAATCAAATCCGCAAAAATATATAGGGTGTTCTGTTTAAAATAATAGAATTGTTGAAAATGGCAAACCAACATTGTAAATTGACGTGTCGTGATGTCTTTACTCGCCAACATTCGTTAGAATGTTATTAAATTTATTCTTTTCATCGTAAACACAGTGTATTACAAGTAGAACATTCTCCAACAATTATCTCCTCTAAATGTAAAACGAAAACGTCAAATTGTCATAGAAAACAGTATGGAAGCGTGCGAACTGGGTTCTGATAAAACTCTCATTTAAAATTTATGAGTTAACCTATAACCTGTAGGAAGTAAAGATCATTTACCGTTGCATTCGTATTTCAAATTACGTCTGTATAAGCATAAATAAGAATAAAACGTAGAAGCATTGTCAGTTTATGGGGAATCCTCGTGGCCAAGGAAAATATAAATAATTATTATCCTTTAATATTAACCCTAGAAAAGGATTCTTTACGCCATACAAACTTGGTCAATTGTTGGAAGCATCTAAAAAGGCAATAACTATAAATATTCAGTCCATATCTGCGAATATAAATCATACCATGTTAGTTTGTATAGTTCTTCTATAAAGAATTTTATTAGGTTATTAAAATTACTTAATGAAAATAGAACCACAAACGTATTTCCAGATAAAAAGAATGGGAACTTTTTCATTCAAACACGCAAGCTTCTGTGTTTTGCTAGTCTGAACAAAAACAAAATAAAATGGAAGTAAAAGAAATAGAAAGAAATTACAATTTAGCCTTTTTATGTCTCATTTTCAACATTCAGACTTTAGATAGCGTGCTTCTGTATTTATTTATATTGTAAATATGCTTGTGCTTACACCTGAAATGGCTTTAATACACTTGTGAATAAAATCACACTCTTACAAAACATAAGAATAGAATAAAAATTTGAATTTTTGTATATTATGTAAAATCATTAATTAATAATTTTGTTTATATACAGGGTGAGTTTTTTCCAATGTGTTATTTTCCGATTAATATGGGGATCTCGGAAGCTAGCGGAAAATTCTTAAAATAAAGCATTTTTCACTAATCTTCAAAAACAACAACTGAAATATTTTCTGGCGCCACGTAACGTCAGTAGTTATAGTCATGCAGTCTTAAGGACAATATACATACGTATATGTATACAAAATTCTATTAACCCTCCATTACTAACATTCGGCCTCACAGACCAACGATACTTTCTTATTGCTCTAATTCTGTCATATTAAGTGTCACACTTTGTACCTTCCCTGTTACGTCCCTAATTGTTGTATACGTATTCATAAGTGATTATTTTTATCGCTTCGGGTAAAAACTACAATTTCGGTTTCTCAGTTCGATATTAGTATTTGTGCAAGTGAGTTTTTCGTGTGTAAGGTTTAACGTTTCGTGCTTGTTGTAAAGTTATTTATTAAAAATCAGCTACGAAGATCAGGCACAACTTATGCGCTTATGGGAAGAATGTATGGCCGCAAAATTTCATAAGATTTAACATAGGGGTCCAAATTTACTTTTTATCCCCACCGCTCCTACCTCGGCCTTGTCAGATGACCCGTGACGTCATAGGCCCCGCTCCCTTGGCGGGCAATTTGAAACGTGAGTCAAGTGTACCAAGGGATCTTAAGCTGTACTTGGCTGGGGTGGGATGATTCGATTTTAACGTCAAAATGGCCGTAGTTCTTACGGGGGCTGAGATACCGCTCGGGGTTGGGGATGACTCAGTGCGCGTGAGTAATAATAGGTTTTTGCCAACGGCTACTGAACAGCTTCTGAACGGCCTCTGAACGGCTTCTGAACGACTACTGAACGGCTTTTGAACAGCTTCTGAACGGCCTATCCGTTCGCAACGGCTACTGAACAGCCTTTGAACGGCTTCTGAACGGATAGGCCGTTCAGAAGCCGTTCAAATGCCGTTCTGAACTATAGAATGTAATTAGATTTTAGTCTAGTAACTAAATTATTAGGCATCAAAATCACCAAAAATCTTACTATATAGGTATTGCAAATTAGATGGTGCAATTAGTGCACGTGGGCATTGGTAATGAAAGGGAGAAGAAAAATTATCTTCAATTTTACTTACAATTATATATATGCAGTGGGAGGTGATGTCAAATATTAAAATTAAAATTTAAAACTGTGGAGTAAGGGTGCAGTATCTCCAAACTTCACCTTTTTTTCCGTAAAACCTGTAATAGTAATAGTATTTATTGTTTTGTCCACAAGTGTACCTACGTTATACATAAAGTACCCCAACAAAAACTCTCATTTTCAAGTTTCTAACTAACTCAAAAGAAACCATATTTCTCCAATAGTCGTTGTCAAGTGGTAAATGCGGCAATTACAACATGCTGTCCATTGTATATGTCAATTTATTGTTTTGTCGTCTTTTGTTTATCTCTAATTGTTATACAGGCATTGAATATTAATAAATAATACAAAGGCTATAGATTTTCTAACCTAAATAGTTTAGTAGAAAGTATACACGTTATAAGGTGGTATGTTTCAATAGAGTTTTATTGTTGTCAGTCTTGACTTTTAACACAATTTACCCAATATCTAGACGTAATCGGAAATCTTTCTTATGTAGTAATGCACAGGCTGTTCTAAATTCGTGGAACATTTCAAATTTTAACTGGAAAAATTTGAAAGAATTGGAGTTGCATAGAAGGCTTTAGAATGTCAAATAAAAACTATTTTTATACAAAATTAACTTTAGCAACTTTACTAAACTTAAACATGTTATTTCATATCTCATTTTCAATGATATACCTGTAGTTGAGATAATTATCAGATGAATACACTTACCACATAAGTGCATTACTTTTTCGGCTAAATATTGTTTTATTTTACATACTATTTCTGAGATTTATACACAATAATACTTTTAATAAATCAGCGTTGAATGTGTTACAAGGGCTTACCTTCGCAATATAGGGTTTTACTTCTTGTATGAAATCCAACGAAATGCGATTTAACTCTGCCGTGTCTGTACCATATATAACGGGTAACGAATTTGGTAATTTTGTCGTGAATAATGGCGCCCGCTTCGCTGTTAATAACAAATTTATTAAAAACGTATTTAGAAATTGTTAACAATTGCTCTCTTCTTGTTCTTCCTTTTTGTAATGATACCTCCCATCTAAAAAGGAAAAAAAAATGTATGGAATGGTGTGAATGGCCTGCGATTTCTTACCTTTATAATTGATGTGAAGACTTTAGTCTCTAAAATCTATGCTTTACAGCTTCATATGAGCGTCGTTTTTTTTCCATTTTTCAAGAAGCCAACGGCTTTTTCCTTATATTCTAAAGAGACAATATCTTCTCCCTAAGGTATATTTCTAATATTTCTTTCTGTGAAGGTGGATATCTGCCATCGACAAATTATGCAGAATTTGGTCTAAATTCTTGCAAGAATAATTAATGTATCCCTTCATAGGTCGTGAATTTCATTTTATTTATTGTTGAAACCTATCATTTACAACACTAAATGTTACCATTAATAAACGAACTACACTTACTGGATTGATGACTGTCATTGTCGTGCTAATATTCTAAAGCTTACATGTAGTAGTAACGAATTACAAAAGCGACTTTTCATTATATACATTTTCTTATCTAAATAAATCAATAAATTGAAACTATTACACGTAAATTATAACTGGCATTAGAGATTATTATTAGTCATTCTTCATCATTGTTATCCTACGTAACTTTCAATGCACTCATTTTTCTAATTGAAATAAAAAAAGTCTATGTAAACATAACATGTGTATCTTGCATATGGATTCACAGTTATTTAAGGCGACGTATTGCAGGGCAAGTTTTATCTTTAACTGATAACTATATTACATAAAATAAAATATAATTTTTATACTGTTAGAATAGCTCTGTAACATACATAACGTGGGATTTGAATACGCTCCTTATGGAAAGGGTGGGGGAGGGCACCATAATTTGTTTTAATGGAACTAGGGTGCTATTTTCATATATGTCATAGAGCTGGATGAGATGATTATTTTGATATTATTTTAAGAAAACCGAAAATCTACTAAACTTTCAGTAGTTTCACCCTCTTAAAATGAGATTGGGCCGATAAGGAAAATACGTTCGAACATCCTTGGGTGTGGACTTGGTCACAAAATTTCAAATTTTTTTGAATTTTCGGGTTCGGGATATTCCCATGTTAGTAAACTATCATTGTTATCAAATTAAACGTGCGGAAATAATTTAGATTTGCCTCTTTTACTAATATCCATAATTATAAAACACAAAGCCACAGCGAGCATTTAAAAAGATAACTTCATTGCAACAAATAAAATAATAATAAAGCAGGTCAGAAATATTGCGGACATTAAACGTTCCCTTTACTAATGCATCCCTTCTGTTACTCACTCCGATATCTTTATTTGCCCTTTCGCTATTCCCAAATTATTTATGTATTAGAAAGTAATAACATTTTTCCATTTTTAAATTATTTGAAATTCTTTTGCACAGATAGATCATCAATTTCGACCACTGTGTATCGATTCGAATAGGATCATTACAATACAGAGCTAGACTTTACCAAAGAAGAAAAGGGAAATGACACTTCATTTAGACTTCACAACGGCAATAATTAGTAAATAGGTGCGCTAATTGTAGGATCTTAACGCATTAATAGTGATACAGTGGCGTTAGTTCTCTGCAAGTCATTCTTAATGCTTGCCGACGGATCATGAAGTTGCACGTGCTAGATAGTCACGATATCCTGCCTTCTCGAAGGGATAATGTAGCCGTCTTTATTTATTTGCCTTTTAATCAATATACATAATACCCGGATGTAACAAATTTATATTTTAAAATGTTTAGAATATTCATATTGATGCTGAAATTATATCATTAATTAGGGGAAAATACTGGATGAATTTGTTTAAAGTTCTCGTTACGATAAGTCTTAATGGAAATAAAAGAACAACAATGCTTTTAACATAAACATTATATACAAGGTGCTGCTCAAAAGTATGCCATGGTTAAAAAAACACAAGGATATCTAATAAAAGAAAAATTACAATAATGGAAAAAAAACCTAAAGTTAATAATTTATTCTTCAAATATTGTTTTTGCCGGTAGTAATTCCATTAATACCAGGAGTTATTTATTTAGCATTATCTGTCTTGGTTATTGTTTCTAGGGATTTTTTTCCGTGTGTACTTCTACATTAAGTCCATTTTTGTTTGAACGTAATTCTGTAGATAAACCACTACTTTGAGCCTTTAAAAAAAAACAAACAATGTGAATTATTTGCGTCATTATGTACGTATATGTCGTACTGTTTTAAACAAGGTAAGCATAATTAATAATGTGGATATAAAATAAGATGAAATAAGAAAATGAAACTATTGATTTATGAACAATACCTAAACGCATTCTGGAATTAAGAAAATATTGTTTTGTTTTATAATGGCTTATACTAAGAATCGTTTTCTTCAAATTTTCTACAAGATTTTCTTGAATCAATTTAACAAATGTCTTAAGAAAAGAAATACAATTATTTCATTACAAGTGCATACGAGGTGTGGCAATTAAATAACTGGACTGGTGCTAGAAAACATTTTATTGTTCACCAATTACATTACAAAGTTTATCTCCTTCAATGTACTCTCTTTGCCGATCCCTACGAATTTTCCACTGTCGAAAGCAATGCTGGAAGTCCGTTTCTGTCGGCTTGTTGAGAACCTCCATCGTTTTTGCTTTCACAGCTTCCACACTGTCAAATCTTGTCCCCTTAAGCTCCGATTTTACCTTAGAGGCTAGGTCGGGCGAATACGGTAGGTGGTCCAACACGGTGATGCCGGATTTCACAAACAACGCCTTTACAGACAAGGCGGAATGGGCTGGCGCATTGTCTTGGTGGAGCTTCCAGGATTTGCTCTTCCAGAAATCGGGTCTTCGTCTTCTCACTTGTTCACGAAGGGTAGTTAGAACCTCATGTTTCACAAGAAACTTGAGGTTAACTCGTTGCTCGATCTGAACACTCTGCATTTTTCCGACGCGACTCTAGCGTAAGGACTTGAACGGACGATTGCTACAGCGACGTACAACCGTGCCCATCGAGCTCAGGCTGGGGGGAGCATCTACAAGCATAGACATGTCCAAACCTGCCGTGGCGTGCTCACTGTTTGCCGATAGTAACACCAGTCCAGTTATTTAATTGCCACACCTCGCACTTCTTTTAAGCGGAGAAAGAAACGCTAAGAAAATATTTCTTTTGATTTAAAACAGTAATTGTCTTGAATTATCGGCGTATCTACAGGCGGATTCATCTTCGACCTTCACCGTGGGAATCTCGCTTATTATTAGGGATACAGGGTAGGTTTAAATTTGGCAAAGTTACTAAAAAAATCCATCTTCACCTTGGGCAAATCAAAAGCAACATTAAGTCCTTGCTATCTACGGAGCTGAATCGTGAACGGTCCTCAGCACATTAACAAAACAAAATTTCCAGAATCTACTTCTTGCATGCCAGAGAAACTGAGATGGGCGTTTGCACACTCAAGTGAACCAACTACTTTCAAGGTGATGGAGATGAATGAAATGCGCTAAATGAAACTAGAAAAGTAGTTAATTCCTTATATTTTTTTTATGAATTTTTTAGAGTGTAATTGGAGATATAAATAAATTAATGACTCACAACTAACGGCAATCCAACATCCAATTTTATTAAGAAACACAGGATTTAGGACCGTTGTCCTTTATAGAAATATTTCTAAATGATTTCAAAGGAGGAATGAAAAATGTTTCTGTACGTGAAGAAACATTGCCATAAACTGTTCTAAAACTCCACCAACTTCATGCAGGAGATTCTTTTAGAGAATACAATTTTATACAAAATAATATTTTTTTATTTTTACCAATGTTAGTACTAACAAATTTATGTTATTGATTATATTGGGTGCTCATCATTTTTTTCCGAGAACAATTTATTTTTAAACATTATTTAATTCAGTTGTGAAGGAGTAGGTAGGTATTGAAATGTAAATGAATAATTCCTGAAAAGCTTTTGTTTGCGGTATATGTAGTTGAATAAAAGGACGTTCTATTGAACGGTTGAACGGTTTGTGATGGTAATTTATTGATTTTATTTTATGCAAATTAAGTAATGCAATGTGGTGTATTTATGGAGCAATTAAAACGAAATCCGTATATCGTCTATATAAGTATCGGTTTTATATATGTATATAAACGGAACCGGTAATAAATATGTTATTTATCTAAAGGGCTTGCGGCACCACTATCGTTCGATTTACGGTTTACTAATGAGTCCTTTATCAGTAGATCATAGCACGTAACACAGATTTAGTGTTACAACAGAGGGAGAGAACAGACAGAGCGTTAACTCTACGACAAACACGAATTCAGTTCCCTGCACCCTGTGCTTCTGCCTTGGTCATCCTCAACATAGCATTGCCAGCATATCGTCAGCTATAATTACAATTTCCTACCTGGTGTTACATTTATTTCAATTTTACCATTTTGATGATAATTACAACGTCCCAAAAATGCTTGGGATCTTTAAGAAATAATCTTTCCTTTCAGATGTATTAAATCCCTAATAGCCTAAACCTACTACCTTATCTAACCTGGAAAATCCAAAATTACCCCCAAACAAATTTTAACACAACTACAGTCCCTGGCCAAATTACTTGAAATACTCAATATTTTGTAGTTTCTTCATAATAAAATATAAACTATACATGTATTACATTTTTTATTCATAAAATATATTGTAAAAATATGTAACATATGTAAATATTAAATAAGTAATTAATATTTAGTCCATAACCCATGATTTTTAACACCCTTAATTCTTCGGGGCATACTTTCAATGCAAGATATGATTGTCTCTTTTATATCTTCATCGTTCTCCCATACATCCTTTATATTCTTCATTCATATTTCCTTTGTAGGGTTTTCTCTTTCATATACCTTACTTTTTAATCGATTCCATAGTTCTCGATGGGATTGAGGTCCGGTGAATTTCCGGCCCAACGTAAAAGAAGTATGTTATTATTATTATTATTGGCCTCGGTTTATCGCCGTTAGCCATAAAAGAGGTATGTGATTGTCTTCAAAGAATTTCTTAAGCTTTTTTGCTACATGGCAAGGAGCATTATCTTGCATAAATATACGCCCTGTCGGTATGCGACGTCCTGGCTTAAAATACGGTAATAACGTGTTTTTTAACACATTTATGTACTGTTCTTGACGCATTCTACAAAATACAAGGGGCCGGGTCCGTCTCCACTAATCACTCCCCAGATCATTACATGCGGAGGGTGTTTTACAGTTCGAAGAACCGTGGACTCTATGAGACGTTCGCCAGGTCGTCTACGAACAAATTGTGCTTGCTGCACTAACACACAAATCTATTAAATAATGCAAACATTAATTCGGTAAAAATCATGTTGTTAAGTTATTCACCTTTTTCCAATTCTCGTCTGTGAAATGTCGATATTCTCTTGCAAAGTTGAGACGAGCAGATTTCATTTTTTCTGTTAAACGCGGCTTTTTTACATGTCTTCGGCACATTAGGCGATTTTCACGCAATCGGCGCCTGACAGTTCTGCTCGAAATCTCTATTGCTCAAAGCCTGATGAACAATTTCACGGTCAGATCTCTTTTCTTTTCCGACCGCACTTTGCCCGTCTTTGTGTCGATGTGCTAGCTCCTTCGTTTAAGTTTCTAGCTAAACGCGATACAGAGATACTTTCTGTAATTTTGCAATTTCTCGTTGTGAATGTTTGCTTGATTGTAGAAGAGCTTGCATAACGGCTTTTTGTTCACTTATTAAATCTTTCCCGGGCATTTTCTACAAAAAAACCCAAATATTTCAATTTTTTTCAAATTCCAAATAATTAATTATTAAGAGAGAGATAGAATAACAATTTTACCTTTGCAATAATGATATGTCAACACAAAACACTTAACGATACTCCACAACTTAGCTTCTGTACGGTTATGACGAAATATTTTAAAAAATCGATGCATTCTCTAAACTATGAACTCGCTAAATGTAAGTTGATATCTGAAATATTTATATATACGTACTTTACTCTTCTGGACGGCATGACTATAACCATTGGCACTATGTGGCGCCAGAAAATATTTCACTTGCTATTTTTGAAGATTAGTGGCATAAATTGAGAGATGTAAGAGCAATATGGCCAAGAGTAAGAAGCTTTAATGCTTTCATTCTTCAAATATTGTTTTTGCCGGTAGTGATTCTATCAATACCAGGAGCTATTTATTAGCATTATCTGTCTTGGTTAGTATGTAGATAACCTCTACTTTTAGGCTTTTTAAAGTCACAAGCAATGTGAATAATTTGCTTCATTATGTACGTTTCTGTCGTTAAGTGTATACTTTTCTTAAGCGGAGAAAGAAACGGTTATTGTATTGCGGATATCTTGAATTAAGGCGGGCAGCTTTGATACAAATAAACGTTTCTCTGTGTACAATTCACATGCAACCCCACACCATGAGGTTGCCGTCACCTTACTTTACTGTAATACTTCTCTTGATCTATGGCGTATGAATTGTGCTCCAGTCTTCCCAAAAACTGCAAAAAATACTTAATTTGCGATTATTCTATATTAGACAATTAAAAAAAAACTTGTGTATTGGATTTGTTAGAAAAAAAACACCTAGGACCAATCTTCGACAGACCAATACGATCATACAAGTCGCTGTTTTCGGTGCGCCTGTGTTAGGTAGAGTTTCTTCCTCGCCACACGATTACGCATTGTTCCTAAAAAAAGTTCAGCAAAATAGAATAAAGTGGCAGAACTATATATTTCGCGAAATCTTTTACCAAAAACTTTGATCGAAAAAAAAAATAAAATAAAGAAAATGTATAATCTGACTCTTTAATAATTAGCAGTAACTTTATACGTGTAACCTAAATTAGGGTGCCAGCTTATTTGCTTCAATTCCAAGGGACAAAGTATCTTAGTTTATGCCACTTGCTACGTGTATGAAATCCCCAGTTCTAGAGGAAGGTATTAAACTGTACGAAGTAGTGATTAAAATGGGAACATTAGGACAAAGTTTGAAGTGTGTTAGAAAATTATGCGCATGTTACCTTAATATTAATGTTATCTTAAGTCTAGACAATTATAGCTCATATATTCAAGCTAATGCTTTGTTTAAATTTAGAGGGTAGTTTAAGTTTATGTTTTATGCGGAGATAAAATATAAATTATATCATAAAAATTTAACATTTGGACCATTTTTTTCAAAAATGATTTGATAATCCCAAGTGAAAATTTCATTTAATTTTAGAAGCTAATATTTTATTTTTGTTATAGGTCAGATGAAGACGACCCAAGTGGTAGTAAATACACAAGAATGGAAGACGATAGTATTCAGGATAAGGAAAGGTTTGCCAGGTATCTATCAACTCCTTTAATAGCAAGATATTACTGGCATTTTTTTACCAATTCCTACTTACCATGCGATCTTAATTTAAGCAGCTTAGGAACGTGACACAATTCACGAATTCTAAGCGGTGTTTGCTGTCAGAATTTCGTCGAACTAAATCGTAAGATCGAACCAATTAATTAGCAATTGATATTAGGTGCCACGTCGTTGTAATTTCGAATGAATTGATTTAAACAATCGTCACTTTACAATGCAGAAAGATAATTGTGAAGCTTGCTCTAAAGATAAATGAGCTTTCGTGCATGGCATGTAAAATATTACAACCAGCGCATGTTAAAATATGACTTACTCTGCATGTAAAATATGACTTACTTTGGTGTATATGTTTTTGCACAAATAGAAGAAAAATTACGTTGCTTTAGATAAACAAATCGTCCATTTAACTATCTTTAAACGAATCTGGTAAAACATACGTGATATAGTTTAGATTTTAGATTTGATAGCATAAGTGAAATAAATTTTAAATTTATACGGCTTATTCACTGAAGATCAATAGCAGCTCCTTCTATCTTTTGGAAAATGTCACCATTTGTTCAAAATATTCCAGTTTTGCTTAAATATGCTTATAGACACCTATCAATAATTGATTCTACATCTTTTAGATCTCCATAGGCTCTGCAATTTTCTCTTTTAGCAATCTTATTTTTAATCTAAAATTTAATTTATATAAAACTCATAAATTACTTTACTGAAGACCAAAATCTAAAAATTATTAGTATCTAATTTTCATTCCTTTTCCAACTTTGGAAAATATCGTATTATTTTTGTGTGAAAACATGTATGTATATACAGCTTCACATTTCTTCACTGCTTTCTTCCATTTTTTTCCTGCCACATACTATCCCTTGCCAGTCCTCAACACCCAAGTGTGCTAGGTCTTTCTTCACCGCTGTCATCCACTTTCTTCTCAGTCTTCCAACTCTTTTCTTTCCACCTTGTCCAGCTCTTAGTACTCGTTTTGTATTTCTATTTTCTGGCATTCGTATCACATGTCCTAAGTATCTTACCTTTTGGACCTTGATTGCTTGCGATATCCTCGGTTTTCCATGCAGGCTCATGGTTTGTTCGTCTTCTCCAATCTGCTCCAGCGACTTTTACTCCTCCCAGAATCTTCTTCAGAATTCTCTTTTCCCGTATTTCCACTTTTGTCCCCATTTGTTTGTTAAAGATCCACACCTCACACCTATATAGTACTGCTGGCTTAGCTATTGTTTCGGACATCCTAAACTTTGTTTCAACTTCTTATTGTGTTCTCTTGCTGTCGCCATATCCAACCACCATTGAAGTCTCCATATCCAACCATCATTGAAGTCTCCATTTTTCTCTTTCTATTAATGTTACCATCCTAATTTATAGTCTCTGATTGCTTATGAATAAAGATTTGATAACCGTGTAACTGTATACGCTACCGCTATCATTAAATATTTGAATGGAAATATTAAGATATGTATTTGTTATTCAAGTATATATGAATATACAACTTCAACAATTAATATTATTTATTTGACCTAAATTTTAGATTCGTCCATGTGATCTCCTTTACTTTTAACGATTGCGTCGTATAATCGAGGCATTCTTGCAATTAATTTTAACAATGTTTCCGGAGTTATTCGAGCCCATGCTGGCTGTAGTTTGTTCCACATGTCATCTGCTGAAGTTTGAGCAGTTTTTCTTACTTCCCGATCGAGTTCTTACCATAATAACTCGATGGGTTTCAAGTCCGGGCATTGGGCTGGCCATTTCATGATTGTTATTGCTTGCATAATTTTGAGGTGTGTTGTGGGTCATTGTCTTGTTGGTATACAAAATTCCATACCAAAGGGTATTGCATTTTCCTCTAAGATGCGTTTGTATTGCTCTTTTCTCATTATGCCTTGAATTTTTACGAAATCAATAATGCTGGAATGTATTTTGCCCAAATACTTATGAGCGGTGGTGTATTTGTCATCTGTCAATATCTAACAAAATATTAATATGACCAATTTTAGTTTTTTAACATAAATCTCATAATCATCATTTTAAACCTTATACCGTTGAACTTATCTTTCGAGAACCATTGGAATCTTTAAAACTATACAGGGTGTAAAATAAAGGAGTTGGGTATTTTTTCTGACTCGCCCTGTATGTATAGTTAGGGAAACGGTTTTATACCTCCAGACTTTTATCTGATGTATATAAATAATTCATTCACATAATACCCAAGG
The DNA here is from genome assembly GCA_029619315.2 of Dynastes maya. Classification (NCBI taxonomy): domain Eukaryota; kingdom Metazoa; phylum Arthropoda; class Insecta; order Coleoptera; family Scarabaeidae; genus Dynastes; species Dynastes maya. The sequence goes on from JAROYE020000012.1 coordinate 5,753,222, forward strand.
CATAATCTTTAATTTTTTAATTTCTTGAAATTATTTTGCTTGTGTATGGAGCTTTTCCTATTTATGTGAAGTTTTCTTTTGTACGGTAGTGTATACATCATAAGCATCTTTTAATGTTGAGTAGCTTAGAAAAACAGTCCGTATAAAATTTGTAATAAATAGACGGTTTCGCTGTTGAAAAGACGAGGATGAAATATTCGTAAAAAAGGGGGTGGGGACAGCCGGAGCAACATAAAAAAGATGAAAGAGAAAAAAGGCTTGCATTTTACTTTCAGTATCGAGTTCAAATAGGAGGAAGGTATGTAACCTTTATTAGTGTACTGTAGCGCACCTCTAGTCGGTCAGCACCAACGTGGATTGCGACACAAGGAAATGAGAGGATCACCGTAGAGTTGGATTGAGGGGCAACGCGGGGAGCAAGAGGGGGCACCTCAGCAGCGTGGGAACTACTGCCTGACGGTCGCCTCCCCCGCGGCTGGTCACGATTGCTCGAGAACACGAGGCTGATGCTCCCTTTTAATATAAGTTTCATCTATGACCTCCGCCATACTCCCAGTCCACTGTAAATCAGATCTGTACCATTGCATGTCCTCCATCGGTCTCATTATCCACCGTTCTTTTCCCTCGTTTTTTCTATAATTCGAATAACTCAAATTACCCAATGAGTCCGTCGATATGTTACCCTAACTTATCCCGGCCGCGGTATTCTTCGTATGTGCGAGCTTACACTACGTTGAGACCATGGCCCAGTTATTTGCACCACGTGGTTTAAACTCTGCACGACCAACTTTCAATTTTGAAATGTCTTATTTTTAAATTTCTCGGCCTGCTATCGGGAACGTCATGTGGAGCTTTTCATCGTTCTGATGATTAAGTTATCAAACGTTAGAACTCGTATTAAACGCAACGCCCCCTACTATGTATATTTGTGTAGCTTCTTACAAATATTTTCAATGATTTTTTTATTATTAACACGTAAAGCTTTACATAAAATTAAATAAAAAAAAATCTGTCAGTTTTATAAAGATTTTTCACTTGCTACCAAATTGTATTTCCACTTTCAATATTTTTTTCTAAATCTTTTTCTGTATGGAAACATCTATCAATAACTTATTACTATTGAGGATTCCACATCCGGAGCAGCCACCAAAATTGTTCCATGGTTTATATACATATCTTTTTAATTGTAAACGTTTTACACAACATGTTCTTATAATATTAAATCTGCATGTTTCTATCTTCGAGTATGTATTTCGTAAAGTGCATTGTGAACGTTATACCGTACAGTTTCCTTTAACTACGGAATTAGTATCAAAAAATCTGTACAAAATGAAAGTAAATTATATGTGCTGCGGTAGAAAATGTTAAATAAATATACATATATTTGAAACTATTTCACGTTTTGTATCAGAAAGTATCTGTAATATAATACAGATGTTATTATTTTGTGGAAATAAACAAAATAACACTCATTGTTTCGTCAACATTATAAAATTTGCAATTTTCTTTTTCTTAAAGTAATTTTAAATTTTTTTCAAGTATTTAACTCTAACGTTCTGGGTTATTTAAGAGTTTTTTTAAAGATTTTTAAATGATTGGCAATTTTCCAATTAAAAGGTAATGCTTAAAAATACAGAACTACGTTTAAAGTGTTATTTGTAAAACAGTTTTCACTATACAACCTGAAAATCATATTGTGGTTCGTCATTTTCTTTAAAAATAACCGGTCAAAATTACCAGAAATTTGCAAAATTGAAGAAATTAAAGTTCAGAATATATAAAATCTTGTTCAGTATGTTGAAACTTGATCAATTAGTTTCGAGAAACACTTAGTAACTGGTTTTTATTTTGGTCAGTGGCGTAACTATCAAATCGTTATAAATTTTGAAATTTTTTTTTGTTTGGAGAATTTCTTATGAAAATTTATTAAATTAATATGTAGTAAAAAGAAAGATCGTTGGTAACGTAAATTTTACCAATTTATTGGCGACTTTGAAACCTTGAAGCTTTACGTAAATATAAAAAGAGTAATTTTCAAGTTAAATTTTGAGGTAAATCTATGTATGAAGTAATAGTTTCTTTTGATGTGGCCCACGAGAACCTAAAATTGTTACCACTGCAATCTATTTTTTCGTCTGAATGTGGAAAATTTGTAGAACACGTTATTTTACCACAAAAGGAACTTGAATAATATAAAATTAATGTTAAAGTACAAAAATAGTGTCATGATATACGGTTATTACAGGTGTTGTAAGGTTATTATTATTATTAAAGTAAGACGAAGATGATAGTGATGTTGGTAGATGCAGGTGCTGGAAACTTGTAATAATAGAAACGGTCAATGCTATGTTGTTGTTTTGACAGCAGTACTACAACATCGAATTGGACCATAACGTGATTGTGGTAAATAATCAATAATTGACGGTACGCTAAATAATAATGATTATCTTGGTTACTGGACGTGGGACCGACGGAACAGCCGACGAACTAATGGCCGTAATAGAGATTACAGAGGCACATAATAGCCCAGCAATTGGTCGGACAACGCAAACCCGATATCCTCCCTCTTTCTGGCTACGAAACGGAGCTTGAGTTTCTCTCTAGCGATGCTTCGCATTTTCTTATTACGATCGCCCGGCAACAATTTTACCCTTGTTCTTTTTTTCATTTATTGTTTTCTTTACCATTATTTTCCGCACAAATTGACAATAACGCTATTTCAAGCTTCTCCGAATATTGGAAAGGCCAATTAATGAAATCGTACAGGTGATTAAAGATACTTTTTATCATATTTTTAACTTTAAATCGGGACTATCATGTTAAGAGAAAATATACGCCAAATCAATTTTATGAGAATGTATACTTTGGGCAATTTATCAATAGACCGTGGATGTTTTTTTGTTTAATTTTTATTTTGATTTTAAAAATACGGTGGAGTCCGGACATAGTGAATTTGAAAATTGCTTCACTATACCTGAGGTTAACTATAAAAGCAAAAAAATCTTTACGAATATAGCTTTCGAAGTCACAAAAGTTGTTTCAAACTTTTTCTGGAATTTTTTACATGATTCGACATTTTCTTTGTACAATAATTTCTTCGTTCGAGAAAGAACATTAACGATAATATCCTCATTACACACAGAAAAATGGTTTCTTGCATCAATAAAATATATTTGCTTGCAAAAATCGGTACTTGGCTTGATGATAATGACCCACATGTCTTCGAAAAGGCCTTCCCGAGTTAATTAATAATTTGTGTGGTGTGGAGTATGCCGTGAATATTGTGTTTACCATACTACCCTACAGTCCTTGCTATCATTATTGAACTTTAGGTTTTTTATCTAGAGCGGGCCAAATTGCGCCATCCAACAGAATCGGAATCAGGCGCAACGGCCGCTTATTGTAAATAGCGTATATGTGAGTCACAGCAGATATGTGATATTTCGAAATTAATACACAAGAGTAAAAAAATAAAAGCTGACGCAATAATAATGTTTAGTAATTAGAGCGGATATATATATATATATATATATGTACACGCTGAGGTGTTTTTATTTTCATTATGATTTTTTATTTGATTGAAAACGGTATGCGTTGTAAATGGGATGTAATAAGGAAATAACTGAGAAACTGAACGCTTTTTTTATTCTGTTGTACTTAATAATGTAACTGTAAATAAAGATATAATAAATAAATTCTATCCTTCTTAATAATGCGGATAGGCTTGTTTAAAAAGTTGCACCATCAGATAAGTTTCCACATTTGCCTCGGTGAAGGATGTTCGCCGAGACGAAAAAATGTTCTTATATTTCGAAAACGACCGTTCCACGTCTACCGAAGTAAGACAGGCGTAATTAAAATAATCTTTAGACTTAGTCAAGGAATCTGCAGATGCCCCATCGCACATTTGTCTTAATCTCGTGTAGTCCGGATTCTTTTTTAAAACACTATCGAACTTAGCTAAAACTCGTCCACTTGTTGCATCGTTTATACTGTGTAACAATGTACTAACTTCGTCCACGACTTGCACTGATTCTACCAACGACAATCCAGAATTTTGCAAATTTTCTATCGCGTCTACTAACCCTTTGTAATTGTTGCTAATATTCTTTAGATGTGTTTCAACAGAAATATCGAGATATCCCTTCTGGCTCATCCTAATAGCTCTAGCTTCGGCAGGGACGAATTGCAAAATAACGGATTTGACTTCTTGAAAATGTTCATTATAATAAAAAGCGGCTTTTAACCACGTTCCCCAACGCGTAAGAATGGGCTGTGGTGGTTCTCGAATACCAGGGCATAACCTGTGGAATGCCCTAGTCCTCTTAAGACTTTTGAGAAACACTTTTTTTGTGTTTGCTATTAATGCATCCACCTCCGGGTAACACTCTCGAATAGTTTGTGCCACAAGATGTAAAGCATGGACTTTACACGTAACATGTAAAAGTCCTTCACACTTTTCTTTAAGGGAACGGCCTACACTACACATTGTTGCTGCACCATCGCTCATGAACAACAACAGTTGACTGGTTGACACTTGAAATTTTTGTAACGTTTCGAGAACTACGGCCGTAATTGCTTTACTAGTACACTGTTTTAATCTTCTGCTGGCTAATAGAATTGCAAAATTTGGTTTAATAGGATCTAATACGCGCACTATTATATTAAAAATAGAATTTTTTTTGCAATCTGTCGTCTCATCAAGACATAGCCACAGCTGTTTATCTTTTAATTCGGCTTTAATTCGATTTTCAATGTCCTCACGTATTCGTGGAATATCTCTCCGTAACGCTGTCCGAGATGGTAGTATCCACTCGGTATTGTATGTACCCCAGAATTTTCGAAATGCTTTTTTATCAAGTATACGAAGTGGTAGACCACATACCATAAACGTTAAAAGCAATTCTAATTGAAATTGACGTTGTTGTGACACACCATTTCTTTTATTTCTGTGGTGTGTCTTTATATGTCTTTCACAATCACGTTTGCTCCAGCACAGTAGTTTCTTTTTACAAACTTTACAGAAAATTGTACTCCCATTGTAGTGTAAATCCACAAATTCACTAAGAAATTTATTTACTTTCGTAGGTAATGGCCGTTTATTTTTAATAGTTACGTTAGACATAATCACTAAAGCGAGCACACCGACGCTTGTTTCTAGTATGCCACGAAGTGGTGCAAACGTAACATCTGCAGACTCGTCATTTGTTGATGAATAGAGCGCGTCATCCGTAAATGAATAAGCGCGCTGTTAGTTCGTAGCCGTCGATGAATGAACTTTTTTTTTGTAGTGGCCCACTGTGAACAACGCCCTATTTATCAACGAACACCCAAACTGCAGGTGTATATTTGCGCGTCTTCACGACGTAATAGACAGTGGTTTTGGTCCTCGTCCTAATAATTACATATTTAAATTACCTATGTTTACATACATATATGCGCCCGGCAGCCTGATTGCGAACCTGGCGCGTGGCGCTCTTGGCCCGCTCTATTTATCACTATTGTAATTTTTTTTTATTGGATATCCTTGTCGTTGGCCTGAACTGTTTATTGAACACCAAACCGGCCGCCTAATTTCTCAATAGAACTTTGTGAGATCTGGACTATTTTTTTCATTCCTACCTTTAATATGAATATGTTCTTAACTTAAGACTAAATGATTTAATTGGAAGAAACACTTTTCTATCTTGATTTTCTAACCCTGAGAAAATATTTATTTAACAAATAAACTTTCACGAAAAAAATTAAAATTAACAGCAAGTGAATGAATAATGTAATTAAATAGGGATTCTTTTTACGTAGTTCAATAATTAATAAGTTAATATTTAAGTTTATTCATCCCTTTTTTTTTATTATTATTTATTATATATTTAAATAAACTATAGTTAAGCAAATAGTAATAAAAGGGAAAAAATATTACATTAACCGGTATCTTTTGAAAATGTTTATGAAACGTTGTGTTTTGTAGGGGCAAGTGACATCTGTATTTCGGTTTCCACTATCTAGGACGGCATGACTATAACTACTCCAACTAGGTGGCTCTAGGAAATATTTCAATTGCTGTATTTGAAGATATAAGCATAAGCTGAGAGATAAAAGCAATGCGAATATTAATAAAAGCAATAGTGCTTATTTTTCTTTCCGCATTGATTTTTGGCAGTAGCGATTCCATCAATACGCGGGCCATATATCATTTCCATTATTTTGATTATTGTCTCTATGCACTTCTTTGATGTGTACTTTTACAGTACTCTTTTGTTCGAACATTACTCTGTTACAAGCAAGAGAATAATTTACTACAGTATGTAGGAAATGAAAGGGAGAAGAAAAATTATCTTCAAAATCTACTTACAATTATATACGAGATGTGGCTAAAAAGTAACCGGATTAATGCTATAAGATCTTTTAGTGAGTATTCTTTACAATTTCAACATTATCCCCTTCAATGTACTCCCCTTCCCGATCCCTGCACCGCTCCATGCGAATTTTTCATTGGTCAAAGCAGTGCTTGAAGTCATTTTCAGATAACATGTTCATGGTCTCCGTCGCTGACTTGTTTTTCCAAAATTTGAGTCGTTGTCTTCTTACTCGTTCACAGGGAGTTGTTAGAACCTCGGTGTAATAATGCTGATTCACCGTTTGACCTTCAGGTACCCAATTTGTGTACACAATCCCACGAATGTCGAAAAAAAACATCATTTCCTTGAATTTTGATTTCGTCATTCGAGCTTTTTTCTGTCTTGGTGAACCAGGGCTCTTCCAATGCATTGACTGGCGCTTAGTTTCCGAATCATATGTAAAAAACCACGATTCGTCACACGTTATGACTCTTTTCAAGAAATTAGGGTCCTTTTCAATGGATTTTAAAGTGTCAGAACAAATGTTCATGCGAGATTCTTTTTGTTCGGATGTCAAATTTTTTGGCAGCATTTTTGCACACACTTTCCTCATGTTAAAATTTCAGATTATCGATTCCAATCGTTTCGGCAACTGCACGAATACTTAACCGACGATCCTTTCAGATAAAAACACCAGTTTTGTCAATATTTTCGTCCGTTGTTGGCGTGGTCGGTCGTCCTGACCGTGGTTCATCATGAATCTCTGCTCGTCCGTTTTTAAAACTTTTAAATCACTCAAACACTTGAGTGCGTGGTAAACATTTATCACGGTAAACTTCTTTTAACAAAGAATAAGTTTCTGTGGCGAATTTACCAAGTTTTACAAGAAATTTCATATTTGCACGTTGCTCTTTTAAAACACTCAACATTTTTCCGACGGGCGGCTAATACATGATCCAACATAAACGATAGTCACGGCCCAACCAAGGCATCCATAGTCGTCGGGGGGATGTCACTTGATTCGCCTGCGTGCAAATTAACTCAAAAGCGCGCGCTGTTTGACTGTAAAACGATCGGTCCGGTTACATTTTAACCGCACCTCGTATAAGCAGTGGGAGGTGATGTCAAATATTAAAATTAAAATTTAAAACAGTGTAAAGTACATTCATGAGACAATAAAATTTTGACTTTGTAAAATTCGTTTAAATCGCAAAAGTATAAATAAAATTGTAAAAGGAACACGTACACAACAAGTTAAAAACTGATCTATTATAATAAAACTAGATGTGACAAATTTTTTTTTGTATGATGTAATAATCCTTCTTAAATGTTAATAAGAATTATACTGTAACTTATAAAAAGAACTTTTTCATTAACTTTTTTTTTCCATTATTGTAATATTTCTTTTATAGGATATCCTTGTAGGTGGCCTGACGATGTGTGCTTTGGACACAAAGCTAGTAAATGATTTACTTGAAAGAAACAATTTTCTGTCTTGGATATTCCAACCCTAAGAAAATATTTATTTAATCTGCAAGAATATCTATTTTCTTGATGCAAGAAATCATTTCTCTGCGTGCAACATCCTGTGTATTTACACGATAAAAAGACATTTTTAGAAAACGTTCTTATTACGAAGAGTTTTTGGAGTATTTGCATAAGAAATTTAGTGCACTACATAACAGAGTTTATTGTCAAGAAATATTTTTCACTAACAACATATGTTCATAATTACGTCCATATTTACTTCCACTTACTAAAACATTACTAATTTCTAACTCTAAAATCAAATTTTCCAAAGCTGTTTGGGAACTTAAAATTACTGGCTAATCCCAATTTCAAGATAATTATTGTAGGTCCTCAGTAACAGAAACACTAAAAATAAGTAATATTGTCATATGAATGGTTTAAGGTGTCAGCATTGATATTGACAACAGAACTTTTGCTTATATAACATATTTTTTAAGAATACATATTCCATTGTTCAATTTAATATCACGATAGAAACAATTTTCCAAATCAATTGATTGGGTAACTCTATATTAATTTATATGTATTGAGGGGAGTGAACCACCATCTTCCAAAGCTGATATTAGATAACTAATTTTGTAACATAATTGATTTGGCACCAGGTGGCTCATCCCTGCAATATTAACTCTATTTCTTTCTCAGGGCTTTATATAAATAAAGCTCCCACGTTTAGGCCGGTTTTCTCTAACACACTTAATTACGGATTTAATACCTTAATACATTGTAAGATAAGCAGCATTAAACAAACTAGAAATTGATAAAAATTCTGTATTCAATACATAATTTATTAATTACGGTTGTATTAGCCGATCGTTTCATCAAATTAATATGTAAGCTGTTCTTATTTAATATGACACACTCCATGAATAATAAATATTATAAAATTGCATGTACTGGTAATTAAAAAAATATACTGTGTGATTTTTTGAAGACGACTCACATGAAAATAAACATTTCCAAAAATACATCTACTTTTATCGTAAGGGAGATATGCTTTGACATATAAATCACACTTATGATGTTTACACCTGCACCCTCACAAATACCCTCCAAACAATTTTAAATCGAACGATCCACCATACCTTAACCTTTTAATGGTGAACGTTCCCAAAACGGTATCATACTAAAAAATCTAATTTTTATTGAGTTAATCATTATTTATTTATAACAATCAGAAAAGCTTACATCTAGGTATATTTTAAAACCTAAAAATTTTATGCAAATAATATCAATTCAATAAAAATTAAATTTTTTAGTATGTTTCCTTTTTGGGAACGTTCGTCATTAAAAGGTTAAAAGAAAGTTTATTTTCCAAAGAAAGCGTCTTATATTAAATCAAATTATTTAAAATAATGGTCCCTTCCAATGAAAGCTGATGATCAATATGAAATTTGACCTTCTCGTTTTCATAGAGAATCAAAGTCGCGACTTAACTTTTGTGTATGTACATCAAGTTGGACAGCAAGAATATCGATTGAGTTCAACTTTGTTTTATGGTGTCCGGATAATTTACTTTTCAAGGTGGTCGTAAAACGTTCTATACAGACACTGGCAATCTTGCCCGATCGGCCAGAAGCTATGCTTGCGCTGTGTCCTATGCTTGACATAAACTTGAATGAATGATCCTTATTCCGTTAAAGGATATGTCTCCAGGACACCTCTAACATAAACTTCTGACAAAATAAGATCCATGATCCAGTCGTGTAATCTTGAAACCATCACTCTTCCGTGAGCTTACTATTTTTTCTTCGAGCTCGTTTATATGCCGCCAGAAAGGGAATGAATAAGAAAATCAGTCATTAGGCGTATAAACACGGCCTAGCAGATAAATCTCGGTAACGTGAATACATTTTCTAGCATCAAGAACGAGTTAGACTTACTGCAGTTACAAGGATTCACCATAAAGCATTCCATAAAGGATTATATTTGAAATACAAACTATTGTGAAATGCTTCGCACCTTACTTTCGATCAAGCGTAGTAAACGTTACAAGGATTCCTCTGTGACGTCACCCTCGTTTCATTATATTTTATTACTGTTCTTTGTAATTATGTACATCATCCACTAAAACTGTCCAACCATCTGGCCACCTGGTTCTAGTCGACTATATAACTCTTCAAGATTTTTGTATGTTCTTCTCCATCTATTTTAATTCCTTCATATATTCTCCTTGCTTTTGCCTTTTTTGTTCATTGTCCATGTTTCATAAGCATAGGTTACTGTTGGCCTTCTATTGTTTGGTAGGCTCTTGTCTTTACTCTTCTTGCAATTGTTTGTGATCTTAAAGTTTTTGTTAACATTCTAGCAGCGTTACGTCTTTTTGCCTACCTTTTATCTATTTCCTTTTCTTCCTCGCCCTTGCATTTACCCCTATCCTGTACTGTCTGCTTCCATTTTCTTTTTCCCTCAAAATATGCCAGAACGTTAAGCACAAGCTCCTGTGCCTTGGAATCCAACCGCTTTCCAGGCATTCTCTGTAATAATAGTAAAAACATCAACTTCTGTTCGATGCATTGCCTTTATTCAAAATAACTTACTGAAGACTTTGCAGTCGTACTCTGTGTTCTAATAAGAACAATTTTTTCTTGCGATATACACAAAGAATGTAAAAAACGGGCAAGAAAATAACTAATAATAAACAAAATACAAAAATGCTGCCAACCTACATTTGACAACTGACAACACACTAAAAGGTAAACAGTGCACTAACAGCTTGAACAATATAATATATATGATTATCCTTGTCTGTCACTCGCATGAAAACAAACCAGCTACATCCTTGTTTGTGAGACAAGCTCAAAGGTTTTTCAATCAACTGGCACCTCCACCATTTTAATGGTAATTTATTGTATATTCATCTTTAAAATGCAAAAAGAGCCAAATGTCATAATTCGTTTTAATCCATCATCGGCAAGAATTTGGATAGCGATAGCTTATACTTTTTCGTTAACTATATCATCTTTCAAAATACAGCGTATTTAATAACAATCGCATAAAAGACTTGGTATTGAAGTGCGATTAATTTCAATGGTTGAAGATATGCATATTAGTAATCCTTTAGTGACTAGCACCGTTGTTATAGAATATGCTCTGATAAGTTAAAAACGAATAGCGAAATTATCGTATTGGATTAATTTATCAAGTAATATGTATAAACTATACTAGGAGCAGAGTATATATATATAAGAACGTAGTGTTATTGTATTACCGTAGTCATTATTCAGGTTTTGGTACAACAATAACGAATACAATAAATTGCCATCTTACACCTTGATAGTTTATAGCAAATTTTCAACTACAGGTATGTATTATTTTCGCTATTAACTTGACGAATTTTTCATTAATTTCAATATAACGAAAAGAATTGTATTTGAAAACATTTCTGTCTGAATGCCTTGTCAGCAACAACGATTATCGTGATTATCACCAGAATTCTTTAACAAGAGGGAGAATGTAATTCCTTTGGGAGTTCCAGGAACTACAAGGGAGACGTCATATAAGTACATATAGCCAATTTCCTTTAGAGAAAATCGGAATAATACCATTTAGTTTGCCTCAATAATTTCGACGATATAAATTCTACGTCCTATTGAAGTAATTTGTAATCTCCAAAAGCACCGTGAGGCCAATGGCAAAGTTACCAAATTATCTTGCAGTTGAAATTGCCGATCGTCCATCTGATATAGGGACAATTATTATTACAGCAATATGGCTTTAACTTTTAGTAATTATACCCTTTAATCTTGGAATAACTGTCGCAGAATATAATTTACGTAAAATAGATTCTTAAAAAGATATTCGACATATATAATTTAAATTATCTGCAATACGATCCTCTTAAAAAATAAACGCATTCCATTCCATACATTCTCTAATCTTAATTTATGTGCTGCCTATTTATTGATTGTTAAAATTAGAAGTACTTAACGTAAGAAATTTATTGTTATTATAGCACGCAACTAAATGCTGCTGCTTTCGCAATTTCGGTTTGATTAATCCAACGGGTTGGGTTTATTAAGAAATTCTTTCGCGAGTTCCATAGATATATATCTTTCTTTTCTAATTTTCTCAAAAAAAAAAAAAACAATAGAATTACGCCCGATGGATAGGTTTGTAAGGAGAATTGAATAACAGCAAACACTGTTTGGAAATGATAAATTTGTGTAATATCTCTCAACTTTTTCGCACCATATCATTCTTGCTTCATTAGAATCAACTTTATATGTTAATTTAATTAAATAAATTTCAATGTGAGGATGATATCGTGCTTATTTAGAAGAACGTAATTAACAAAACAAAGACAAAGTTATAATGACCGTTGGCTTTGTTTGGAAATTACTGTAGGGAGAATCATTGCGAAATTGAAAGGAGGAGACGGAATAAGATGACAGCTTACATTACCGAACTATCCGACATGGTACCGACCTGCAGTGCCCTTGCCAGGAAGCCAGACAAACTGACCATTCTTAGGATGGCTGTAGCTCACATGAAAGCCCTTCGGGGTAAGTCTTTTTTACATATCACTTCTAATTTTAAGCTAATATAAAATATATTTCCTTGCAAATCAGAAGAAATCTCATATAAATTGATTAATGTATTTCCTTCTTACTCAACAATACCACTGGAAACACTGTAATAACGTCTCTGCGAATTTACAGTACATTAGCAAAATTACATAATTTACAGTAAAATGCGAAATGTTTCTTTAACAGGCGGTATTTTAAACGCCTTACAGGTTAGGGTGGTGATTCAAATTTTATTCGATTGAGTATTTCTTAGAGTTTCAGGCAATACATCGAAAAGTTTCTTAAATCAAGTGGAGTCTACGAGATGGCTATCGAAATCGTTGCCATGTTTGATTAATGCTATTTCAATTTTTTTATATATTTTTCCGATCTTATAGAGAAACTGCAATAAATTTTTTTTATAAACATTTCCCTATATCTTAACCCATTAGAACTTCTTTATTGGGAATTTATTTTGAACAAAAAATTAAACGCAACATATATTATGGTAACATTAACAGAAAAAAAAGATGGATGCCCATACTCAGTTGGGTACATTGGGCACATATACTACACTAAATATTAGTAATTCTAAAAACAAAACAAACGATATTTAATTCTTCTAATAAATTTCTATTAATTCAAGAATATTAATTTTTGAAACAGTCGCGTTTGGCGGTGCAGAGTGTTACTTTGCACTTTGAATAACTCCACCTAGCCCTTTGATGACATTGTATGCATCTCAATTGTTTGTCAGGTTTTTGGGGAAAATATCCACCTTCATGTTGTCTTATGCTTACTGGTACCAGTCCAATTGGTCTAATTTTCGAGTATGTGGACTTCCTATGACAACCCAAATAATGTCGAACAATAGACATTACAAATTCAAGCAGACTAACGGTCTACTCCGATACCAACTGGAATAGTCTCCATGCGTTGAGAGTTGCCATATTGATCATATTGGTAAAAAGTACCCACCACCACTTTTACTCGAATAGATATTCTGTAATTGTTGTGTATACTTGGACATATTTTTCTAACCTCATTCTTTCATAGTAACTGTTAACTAAGTTTTCTCTGCTTTAAAAAGAATTATCTTAGGTAAAGGAATTTTGTGAACACCTTAATAAAACGAGATAAAAATATAAATGAAAATGTTATTTTTAAATGAGAATCAAAGGGATGTTTACCTAAATACAGGGTTGTTTTTGTAAGTCACATTAATTGACAGAAATTATTATAATCTTCTAGATTAATTAATATATAAAGATCATACTCCCTTAATACTCTAAATCTAAATGTTGTTGTTGTCCTACGATTTTGGAAAGAATTCCTTGTGAATAATACTTCAATTGAATATTCTCGTATGCATATGTAATCGACTAACCCTATTTTGTAATAGATATTACAGATACATTTTCAGATATTTTATCTGAACTGCTACCTCTGATATTATCTTACGTAATTTGCTTCTACTAAAACAAACATGTCCGTGAATTTTCGGGGTATTTTTAGTTCCCAAAACCTGATTCTATCTACTAGAACATTTCCTGTTGAAGTTGGCGAGGGTAAACATCTGACCTTCCAAATGGTTATTTGGTGGTTGGACATTTCATATTTAATCTTATATCATACCGTTCAAGTTGAACGATCACATTCTTACGGACGACTTTATATTTTTAATTTAATTACTAGAGCTAAAACAGTTCGCTGAGTGAAATAGACAAAAAAAAAAATGGGCCAACTGTAAAACATTTAATATTAATTCTTATAGCTTTACGGCCTGCTGGGAACGACAGGCAAATGATCAGAGTATCGCCGAGCATTCTGGTATCCTGTCGTGTAACTTTGACAGATCACACTTTTATATTAGTCTAAATGATTACTTACTCAAATCCAATAACTCATTCCCGCTTATACAAGTGCCAGACTTATAAAGATCTCGCTTATTCATTTTTACTTTGGGAAAAATAACCTTGCTTATATGAAGTGTGTTTTGTAATAAAACACGTGTTAAATTACAATGTTTAATGATTTCTCTTATTTTATTTGAATTAATTGCTATGGTGTTTGTATATATTGTATATACGTGTACTAGAGACAACAGAATCTGTGGCTTTTTTCTTAACCCTCTTGTAATAGAATGACGTAAGCAACTACTATCTAACTACGAAGTTAACTATGCTGGTATACATACACTACCGTTCATGGAAGTTCGGGCAAGCAAAAAAAATAAGAAATATTAAATGGCCATGTATTTAATACTTACTTACATGATTTTACATATTTTCAAACAAATTTATTAAAAAGAAAAAGTTAATGTAATACAAATCATTTAAATCTGATTTTCATCGAAAAATCCACCTTTTGCCTTTAGGACTGCTGCCACTATTCTCGGCATCCGATTCACTAATTTTGCTAATGTTTCATTGGGCAAGCTTGCCCATACTTCCTGGAGAATGGTCAACAAATGTTCCTTCGATTTTGGACACTTTTTCCTAACACATCGGTCTAATTCTTCCCATAACAACTCTATCGGGTTTAGATCGGGGGACTGTGGTGGCCATTCCATAATTTTTAGGGTTCTTTCATTTTCTTCTTGCTGCAGGTAATCTGTGCACAATTTATATTTATGTTTGGGGTCATTGTCCTGCATAAATTCAAATCCACGACCAATTAATCGGACTCCTGACGGTATGGCATTTTCCTCCAGGATTTTCCGATATTCTTCTTTTTTCATTACGCCCTGTTCGGATTAAGGAAAAACAACCCCAAACCGTTACAGATCCGCCTCCATGCTTCACCGTAGGAACTATATACTCCCGTAACATTCTTTCCCCTCTTGATCTGGGTACGAAAACTCTCCGTCTATTTCCAAAAACCTCAAACTTGGATTCGTCAGTCCACAAAACGTTTTTAAAATTGTCCACTGTCCAATCTCTATGAGATTGTGCCCATTTCAGTCGTTTCAGCCTATTTCCTCTTCGGAGTAACGGTTTTCGACAAGCCACTCGCCTATGCAACCCAGCCTCTTTCAGCCGACGTTTCACAGTACTCACAGAAACTTTGGAATCTCGCTCATTATTGAAGTCTGCGGCAATTTCTGATGCTGTTAGTCTTCTATTGCGCTTACTAATTATTTTTATTCGTAAATCTTCCGCAGGAGTCGTTTTTCTTGACGGTCCTGGCCGATTACGATCTTGCACGTCACCGGTTGTCTTAAATCGAACTATAGTATCATGTACTGTAGATTTTTTATTTTTAATTTATCCACAATCCGTCTTTCTGCGTACCCTTCCTGATGCAAGGTAATAATAGCAGATCGTTTTGAAACAGCTAGAGGCTTTCCACGGGGCATTTTAAGAAGTCAAACCGAAATTATTTCATTTTTCACTTGCACAACCACAGATACTTTCACAATAACAATCTCTTCAGAACTACTGCGTTTACGAATGTTATAATACTTTATAAAGGGTATACGAATATTTCCAGGTAACACGAGTGAATCAGCTAACCCTCCTAGGGATTATTATAAAGCTTTATTGTCACTGTAATTATTGGGGATTTCCAACATAATTATATATTTTATGATAACGGTCTTATAATAGACAAATACTACCTGGAAATTGGTAAAAGGCTTCCAGAAAAGGTTAGTTTTAATAATTCCTCACAGAAATGTATATTATATAATTTTAAAATTTTTTCCTAAACAGTTAATATAATTTGTCAGCTTACCCGAACTTCCATGAACGGTACTGTACTTCTCTTAAGCGGAGAGAGAAACGCTAAGAAAATATTTCTTTTGATTTAAAACAGTAATTGTCTTGAATTAGGACGGACAGTTTGATACAAGTAAACGTTTCCCTGCGTGTGATTTGATTTTGATCTCTGGTGCTGTATAGCTGGTATGAAATTTTGCTTATATTTTTGTTTATTGTTTAAGTATCTTTTCGTTTTAAATAATCACTTAATAGGTCCTTTTATCTTTGATTACAATTCCATTATTATGATAATAAAATAACTCGGTTATTTGTTGGTAAATATCCCAGAAACAAAAATTATATTAATGTTCTAAATACTCTCCTAATATTACTCCAAAGACTTTGTATTATTATTGTGCTAGCATATAATCATTGGACAATATATTCCCCATTTGTCTTTGTAAACGTTTACCGGTTTAACCTAGGGGTAATAAGATATTACTAACTTCATTTGATCTTCGTAATTAATGTTAACCCATTCGAGAGGTGTCTATTTAGGTTGTATACATTTGCAAATATTGACGGAAGTGTTTTCGAAGTGGTTTAAGAGATTTACTCGCGATTGAAACTGTTAGGCCAAGTGTAAATTAATTTTGAACTTCTGTTTGAGGTTCTTCGTCCATAAAACGTATTGTACTAATTAATTACAAGAGGTTCCAATACGGAGATGCAGAGACATATATATATGGAGGATTTTTATTTTATTTCTATTATAACAGCGTTAATCTTGTGTTTCTTCGAGAAACTCGATGCCCCATGACCATAACTAACGCGATAATATCTTTTGCCTTCCAAGGGAACAGTTGCCTGCTACCAGATAATATAAAAAAGAAAGGCCACCGTATAGAACAACCATATACACCGAAAAATAAAACAATGTACATACAACTACTGCTTAAGTTCGATGGTACAACAATTTTGAATTATTGTCTATATTCGAAGCAAGACAATGCACTATAAACATTTTTAATGTTTGCATTATATTGCCAACATAAAAGAAATACACAAAATCGTGATCGAAAAAACAAGGCTGCTAGAAAAGGACGGCCCTACTATATACAAATATTACCCCACGATCGGTTCTGTGGACGTTTCACATATCTCGTATTAACAATACATATACATACTTTGAATATGTACTGCATTTATTCCATCATATATACTATGTTGGTATCCATATGTTAGGGATTTGTGACAATTCCCCTTTATACTTTATACGATTATTTTAGCTATTTTACAGTAAATTGAAATTGTAATAATGCTATTTTAAATCAATAAAAATGACTAGGGTATATACTACTACATCCCCAAATAATTTTGACCAGTTGTTTCAATTGAAAACTGGAAATCTTCAAAAACTGGAAATTTTGAAAAAATGTTTTGTTTTTTGTTTGTTTCTTAAGGTATGACTGGGAGTGCGTTTGCATAGTGTAACTGCGTAATCCTTCTGTTTCTTTCTTTGTGAGTTTTCCCTTGTACCGTGGTTCTGTCATGTGTGTCAATTTATTAAATAATGCCTTGATGAACCCCTGGGCGAGAAGTGTGTAACCCAAGTTAGTCCTTTGTTTGAATCTTGAGCGAATGTGAGATGATGGCCATGACAAGCGCTAGAGCCATAAATTGACTAATCAATCAATCAATCAAAAAATGTTTTACCTCATAACTCTGGATTATCTGTGGTATTTATAGTCTTATAAATTTATTATTTTTCAAGTTACAGCCATCAAATGCAAAAATTTAGACCAGCCTTTTCATATAACAACTAAAGCTGCTAATTATAAGATATTCTTAATTTAATTTTAAATTAATTTGCATGCTTTTAATTCTTATATTTTTCAATAAATACTTTGAACTTTGAACCAATTGCCGTATTCCTTTAAACAAGTTGTAAGTTGCATTTTGATTAAATTATCAAATGTTTCTTACTTTTCCCACTCCAGAAAGTAATACGGCCGAGAAATGGAAAAACACACCAAGGCAAATTATGTCCCAGGATCGTCTTAATGCATCCCAATATGTTACCGGTAATTACGGTAAAAAATACTACAGAATTGCATGCTTGATAAGAGGTATAAATTGTATTTTATTTTTCTGCAAACACTAGCATCCCTGTTTCCTGGTTATGCACCTCGTTTTAGACTGTGTTTATACAAAGGTTTTATTCTCCGTCACTATCGTAAAACAAAAATAATGTACGTAATTTATATACAACGGTAGAAGTTCTGTATTTGTGGTAAAACATATGATAAGAGCGTTGCAAAAAAAGTATCTACACAACACTAACTCCTGTACGATATACACTACCGCTCATAAGTATTTGGGCACCTCAAATTTTAAGGTAGATCATTAAACATTTAAATGGAAATATTAAAATATGTATTTAGTATTTAAGTATACACAAATATACAACTTTAACATTTAAAATTATTTATTTGACTTAAATTATAGGTTCGTCTATGTGACCTCCTTTACTTTTAATGATGTTAATGAGCTATTCGCTGCCTGTAGTTCGTTCCACATGTCATCTGCTGAAGTTGGAACAGTTTTTCTTACTTCCCGATCGAATTTTTGCCACAATAACTTGATGAGATTCAAGTCCCGGCTTTGGAGTGACTATTTCATGATTGTTAGTGTCCCTTTTTCTTCCAACTGTTCTAAATATTGCTTGCATAATTTTGAAGTGTGTTTTCAATCATTGTCATGTTGGAATACAAAATTCTGACCCAAAGTTCTTACACCAGAGTGTATTGCATTTTCCTCCAAGATGCTCCTTTCTCATTATGCCTTGGAATTTTTACGAGATCACCTGCGCTACCGCCGTGTTTGACGGTAGAGACTGTCCATTGCTCTAGTGCACGTTCGCTCACAGATCTTTTTATAAACAAGGGCATTCGCATTGATTTCTGCAGCGATTTCTAGAGCTGTTTTTCTTCTATTTCGCTTGCTGGACGCCGCGATTACAACATCTTGAGCTGATGTTGTCGCCCTTGGTTCACTTCTTACTTTATTTAGAGAACTGTAACTTTCACTGTACTTTTTGATGTTATAATCAACAGTAGATGGATTTAAATGTAATTTTCTAGCAATTTGACGATTGCTATCCTTAAGTTATGTTGTGCTACTATCAGAGCAGGCGCTTCAACACCTATTTCTTTCCTTTTCGGCATGTTTTAAAATTTTAAATGAAATTATAAATACTATTCGTTAACAGATGCTATCGCTACTAACATGGAACGATAACTGACCGTAATTTAAAAGCATTATTTCAAATGGTTTTATTATAGCTTCATGATTCATAGTAAAATTACCAACTGTTACATTTTTCCTTGAATTTCAAGAAATACGCTCTTTGTTGTCGCTTTTATGACGGTATTACCTCTCATACAGATAAAAGAAGGAAATAGACCGATATTATTCGCTGGAATGTATTCTTTGTATACCAAAATCTAAAATCCAAGGGTGCCCAAATACTTATGAGCGGTAGTGTATGTTTGCGTTTTCATATAAAATGCATGGATTAGAAAATTCATGTCATGGTAATTAGATTCAGTAAAACATATTTTCGCTGAAAAAATTCTTACTGGCTTGCAGTTTTTTTTTGTTCTTGCATGATGTATTTCTATTGTTATCATAGGTTATTTATACTACAACCCTATTTTAAATGTTGAAAGATTTTGGTATTATTTCAAAATTTAGAGCAATTCGTTTGATTGGTCGGGTGTAACTTCTTTAAGTAGCTCAGTTTGCGTTACCAAAGCTTTTATCTTTCCTAAATTTCTAAATTTAATGTAAGGCCAAAATCAACGGAATTATTTTGCTATTTCTTTGAATACTGCTTTTTAAATGTGTTAGGATTTGAGAACCTACGTAAAAACAGAACCTTCGTCAATGTTTGGACGTAATATTCTAGGAAGCTAAAATGTGGTTTGGTGGCGATGATTTTCTATGAAACGGAATGATTATTGTATTACTACGCATAGTATTCGTATTGGTTTTATATGAATAAATTAAAAGTTGTTAATATTCAATAAAAACCACCACATCGTCGGACATTGTTATTATACATATTGTTATTCATCGTCTGTCTTCGTAAGAGAGAAGTTATTCAAAATGGCCGATTATGGTATTACAATACCATACGGCAGTTTCTTTTTGAAATAGGCTTTTCTATACGTGGCGCTAGTTTTCGCGTAATCGCAGCATTTGAAATTGATCCAACGTACTCTTTTACAGCTTTCTAAACTTATTGAAAATCGAACGCTGATAGATACGAAATATTTTTGAAAATGTTAATTAGGAGGTTTTAGGAATTTTGTGTTACCGGATGCATAAAACATACTCTGCATAAGAATAAGGTGCATTAACATCGAGCAAGGTACAGTCTTCCCGAAGTACAGTTGCTTACGTTATAAATTCTAAATGTGTCGACGATTTAAATTTCATGCAAGATATTCGAACTGTACTGTGCAGCCAGGGCACTAAGAACTAGCAAATCCAAGCTAAAATTTCTTCAAAATCTCGTATATCAAACATTTTAGGAATTTCAAGCTAGGTTCAGTTATTAAAAGTAGGATAACCATGTCTCTTGATAATCAAAACATGTTTCTAGGGCCTAGAAAGAAATTAATTGACATTCAAATAGAAATATCTCAAAAAAGCCTAGTTTACCCGTCTCAAAACATCATCGACTTAGAAAAATCTTTGAAATCGCAAAATTTTCTTATCACTCGTCGAACCAAAAGAGAAATCGGTTAAACTGTGACTTATTTATAGATTTCGACAAGCTGAATCGAATAAAAGAAGATTAGATTTCCTATCTATTACAGTCGAAAAGTTATAGTCCTCGAAAGTTTGGGAAATTCTACTTGAACTTTTTCGCATTTCAGGGGCTGTAGTTTAAAAAATAAGGCAGATATGGAATTGGGAGTTATGGAAATCGTTTCTACGGGTTCAATTTTATCTAAAAACAATATAATTTGTGCTTATTTAGAGAACGGGAATGTCGTAAGAGGATCCTGAAGCAGACAGGTTTCTCCACTTAAAAGAGGTATATACTATTAAAGAAATAATTGTATTTCTTTGCTTAAGACTAAAGCCTAAAAGTAGTAGTTACATACAGAATAACGTTGAAACAAAAGTGATATTAATGTAGAAATACACATGGAAAAATATGCCTAGAAACAATAATCAAGACAGGTATTGCTAATAAATAGCTCCTAGTATTGATGGAATCACTACCGGCAAAAACAATATTAGAAGGATAAAAGCATTAAACTTCTTACTCTTGGCTATATTGCCCTTACATCTCCCAATTTATGCCACTAATCTTCAAAAATAACAACTGAAATATTTTCTGACGACACGTAGTGCCAGTGGTTATAGTCATGCCGTCACAAAGACAGTATACATATATGTATACTCTTTGCTAGAGAGTGGCGAATATAGAAACCGAAATATAGATTTAACTATAGCTTTTTTTTAATATACAATAAATAATAAAAAAAAATAATATAACCCATCCTCTTCTGCCGTTAAGCGTCGTGGTTGTAAGTTATATCGTTTTTCGTTCCTGGAGTCGTCATTAATTTATTGCTATAAAATTCCTCCACTTTCTTTTATCGGATGCTAATCTCTTTGCTTCATTCCACGTAACACTCCTCTCCTCTAGCGCCATTACCAAACTTGCGTTCCAAGTAAGGTTAGGTGTTCCCGTTGCTCTTTTTCCTGTCTTTCTTGCTTCCCAAAGTCTTCTAACTTGTCTCTTTGGTTCCATGCGTTGTACATGTCCAAACCATGGCAGTTGTCCCCTTTTAAGATAATCTCTTATACACTCCTAGCCTGTCTCTTATTTCCTCTCTTCTTATTTTGTTTAATAAAGTAACTCGAGCTACCCTTCTTAGATACTTCATTTCTGGGGTGTATAAGTCTATTGTGAGTACCCAACCTTCTGCTCTGTATAGTAACGTTGGTAGATACATGGTTTTATATATTGTTCGCTTAGTTCTCTCACTGATTCTGTATACATGGATATACTGAGAGAAAATTTACAAGCTAATGCCCAAAAACTTGGTCTTGGATGGTCATTCATCTTCCAGCATAATAATGACCCCAAGCACACCGCTCAACGGGTCAAGGAATGGTTGATATTTAATGTGGGAAAGCAGGTTCATACACCTCCACAATCGCCGGACATGAATCCCATAGAGCACCTATGGGATGAACTGGAACGAAGAATAAGGAAACATATGATCCGCAACAGAAAGCATCTACAAATCGCCTTACAACAAGAATGGAACTCCATTGATCCCACAGTAACGAACAAATTAGTTGAAATTATGAAGAGACGTATGTTAGCAGTTATAAAAGCAAAGGGTGGATCAACAAGTTACTAAACTTTGTAAATGGAGTTACTATTCTAATAATAATTCCGGATTTGCTAAGTGTATGGAGATTTTTTTGAGATTGAAATTGCACCTACTTTTGTTCTTTTTTTTTAATGTAACGTTACTTGTACAGTAAAACATTATCTTTTTATGTTATCATGTTCGTTTGTATTCTAGTATACTGTTCACCAACAATTTTCTGCAATAAATAGGATTGCACTGTTTTTTTTAAGCACTCAAATCAAAATGGTTACAGGTGTACGGAGACTTTTTTGTCAGTGTACTTGGAAGAAACATTTTTCTGTTTTGCATTTTCTTGATTTTCTAATTCTAAGAAAATATTTATTTAATCCAAATGAAATTTCAAGAAAATTATTTTCTTATATTATACATTTTTATAGTCTTGAAATAAAAATATTTTCTTGAATAGAGACTGATTTTTGCAAAAAATCTATCTCCTTAATGCAAGAAATCATTTCTCTAGGTGTAGCATGTTCAGATTTTATGCAATAATGCTTCTACAGCAGCTATGCTACGTTATTAGAAAAAATGTTTTATACAAAGCTTGTTTGGCGAGAAATAAAAGAAACAATAAAATATAAAAAGTCAACATTTTAATCCATGAACACGCAGTATATAACAGTACTCCAGATTAAAAATGTATTAATATAGAAGTAGAACCATACTCCTTCTTCTAATTACATGCCAATTACACTCGTGAAATAATAAATAAACGCATATAATTGCGTTGCGTTGCATACAAAAACAACACGTGTAAATATTAATGTAGCTAATTTACTTAATTAATTCTTATTAATAGAAGATTACATGTAAAATAGATATATAATTTCATACCATTCTACTAAAATATCGGTACTTTTCTGGCTAACAATCAAATTAAAGTCCGCTTGGAAGTTATACGACAATCCGTAACAGAAAAAGGAGAAAATTCTCAAAATCGTGTATGTAACTAACTGTAAAACATAATAGTACTAAACGGTTCATTATAATCCAACTTTGCGCTAAAGTCGGTTAAATTGGATGAAATTAACTAGGATACCTATAAAGTAATTGTTGAATAATTTATATGAACTTATATATTTATATTTAAACAGGTGTACTGTTAGTATTAGTAAATAGATTTAAATCTTTATAGGTTTGATGAATTTAGCATTGACCTTTTTATATATATTTTTTTCCGCATCTGTTGTCGAAGCTAAGCAAAATATTACTGTTATAAATTCAAAATTTCACTTGGCAAGTCTATACCTTTATCTCAAAGTTCACATAATCTTAGCAGAAAATAGATATTGGCTGTAAAGATATTTGAATTTTGTAATACATTGACAATGATTAATTTAATATATTTAGAAAATACTTGAAAATTAGATAAAATATAAAAGAATCTTATCTATATACGTGATTCTGTACTAGTTCTATGCAAAGAGACGAGTGTTTTCTGCATAATGTAGATAAATATTGTACACTATCCCCCATAAATAAATGTCTTAATGCATACGAGGATTATGGGTGGTATCAGAGAAGTTACTTAACAGTTGCGTTGTAGCCTTTTACATTCTTTGATTATTGTTTTAAATCATTTTTACAGAACTTGCAGTTATGCTTGGGATTATTATCCTTTTAAAATGGTATTCATTCGGTGCAAATCTTTAAATCTTTCCAAGGAACGGACCCCCAAATCAGCACAATAATAATTTATGGAATTTCAATTCGTCTCTCAACAATACCGTTACCACCGAGACAATAAGAATTAAGCGCCCTTCGATGACGTCACGCTGTTTAGGTGATGTATCGCCATGCACGATTTTAGCCTAAGCGGTAAAGGAATCGTTTTTTTTTGCATTTCTTTTGAAAGCTCAAGTTTTGAAGGGCTTCCGGTTTAAAAAAGATGCCAGTCGTCAACTGAGCCCTTCTTCGCATCCCATTCGATTTTATTTTAGAAAAATGAAGTTTCAAAGCAAAAACCAAACACGTAACCGAGCACCATTTTCGTGAAAGATTTATTTGTGGTTGATATTTAATCGACTAATTATTATTTGTAATTGTATATGTATTTAGACGAAACTAAGGTTGAAATGATACAGTAATTCCTCACGTTTTTTGTCCAATACAACGGTCAGTTAGGAAATTACGATGGAATAGCATCTTTTTTAAACTTACAGTTAGAGTTTCACCGGTCCTTGAATCCGTAGCTGTGTAGCTATTGAAAAACAATATCTTCCTTTACAAAGTGTAACTCACAAACCTTAGTATACATAGTTGGAAAGCAGCCGAGGCCACAGTACTATAAATAGACCGCCCGAGTCACGCTTTTATCCTTTTAGAAAAACATTACAGGTATCACCAACAAAATACGGAAATATCACTACACCGTATTTTTTTAAATAAAACCAATATGATTTGGCTAAGCCAATTCAAAATCCAAGAAACACGGTCTGAACGTATAAATGTCAAAATTATAAATATGTCTGATCGTTTTCCTAAACTAATATACGTCACAGCCTGCTGGCGTCAGCGCTGTTAGGCCTTCCTGTCTCGGTGGTAACGACAATACTCGTTTTCAACTTTCAACATCCCAGTAAATTAGTAACATATTGTATGTAATACAAGTTCACAAAGAATGTCTTCAAACTATCAAGAAAACCATTTAAAAAACTGTTGGAAGCCGTGTGCGCGTCAAAGAAATCAGAAACTGATTCTAGTAAGAAATTAGTATATTGTTTGATTTTTAACCGATTATTTACCAAAACCAAGGTATTGTATGAGTTTAACTGTTCCAAAAAGTTGGTGTAAGATGAAGAAATACATTGATTAATTATTATTGATTCTTTTTTGAAGATGATCATACATGTAAAACATTTATAGATATTTATACTGACATTTTAATCCCCCAATAACAGTATATCAAACTTACAGGTACAGGAAATACCAGCACCGATGGTACTTACAAGCCATCGTTTTTAACCGACCAGGAACTAAAACATCTAATATTGGAAGCGGCAGATGGTTTTCTCTTCGTAGTTAGTTGTGATA
Source organism: Dynastes maya (assembly GCA_029619315.2). Classification (NCBI taxonomy): domain Eukaryota; kingdom Metazoa; phylum Arthropoda; class Insecta; order Coleoptera; family Scarabaeidae; genus Dynastes; species Dynastes maya. The sequence continues at coordinate 5,778,793 of JAROYE020000012.1, forward strand.
CAGGACGCGTTATTTACGTTTCGGATTCGGTGGCACCCGTTTTGAATTATCCCCAAAGCGAGTGGTATGGTTCTTGCATCTATGACAACATCCATCCTGAGGATGTGGAAAAAGTTCGGGAGCAGCTTTCAACGCAAGAACCTCAAAATACCGGTCGCATTTTAGATTTGAAGACTGGAACTGTTAAAAAGGAAGGACACCAATGTAAGATAACACCTTTTCTTTGAGTAATAACGGTGGAATTCTATGTTTGCTTTTTTTACACATTTCAGCTTCAATGAGATTGTGTATGGGTTCAAGAAGAGGGTTTATTTGTCGTATGAAAGTAGGAAGCCTTGCTAGCGAAAGCATCGGGCATCTAAATAGGTTAAAACAACGAAATAGTTTAGGTCCTAGTCGAGATGGACAGAATTACGCTGTTGTTCATTGTACTGGCTACATTAAAAATTGGCCACCGACTGGTTAGTAATCAATTTGCTAAAGATTTTTAAGATATCAAACGTGCATTTTCGATCGAAACGCAGATTACAAGCAGATAATATCAACACGTATTTCAAAATCTCCTTTAATCACGTTTGATTGACTTAAGGATCAGTTCAGTATTCAGTTCATAGTAAACGCAGTAGCGTTGTAACTTTACATACTTTCGAGAGTGCTTCTCGACAATTCTAAGTAGAGAAATATCAGATATGTTCACAGGTGTTCAAATGGAACGACAACCTGACGATGACGTGCATTCCTCTCATTGTTGCTTAGTAGCCATAGGAAGACTGCAAGTGACTTCAACACCCAACACCAGTGAATTGTCTGGTTCGAATAGTTCAGCGGAGTTTATCTCTCGACATTCGATGGACGGCAAATTTAGTTTCGTGGACCAAAGGGTAATAGGGTTACTAGGCTACGCACCTACTGAACTTCTGGGGAAAAGTTGCTTCGAATTTTTTCATCAAGAAGATCAAACGCATATGAAAGATAGTTTTGAACAAGGTAATTATTAAATATAATACTAAACAAGGTGTCTCAGGAAGAACAGCAGATAATAAGTAAAGGATAGAAGAAATATTATCAAAAAAAAAGACAAACAGTAATATGTTAACATTGGAAATGTGTATAATAGGCCGAATTACATAATTTTTTTGCAATTTTCACGTCTCGAAGTGTAGGCTAAAACACTTCACTAAAATCCTCACCACTTCACTCGTACTGGACGTACGTTTCGATAGCCAAGCTATCATCATCAGCAGTAAAACTTTAGTTCAGCTTTATTCTAGTACGAGTGAAGTATTGTGTTAAGGGCGTTAGTAAAGTGTTTCAGTGGCACAGAGTTCAAGCACTTGATTAAGGAAGTGTAAGGATTGCGAAATCTGAATAGATAGTTATTTTTAGCAAGACTTTCTTTTAATAAATAATTTTTACGTCGTGTATTTACATGATTTCTTGAAAAATAATCCGAAATATTTCAGGAACTACAAGGAAAATAAAAATTTCCAAAAACACATCCACATGCTTTGACATATGAGTCACCCTTATGACGTTTGCATCTGCGCCCTTCCGTTACCTCCGGTATAACAAGGCCTAACAGGTCTGACGTCAACAGGCTGTGATGTATATTGTCTTAGGTGAACGATCAGCCATAAATGCGTTTACACATTTAGACCGTCTCTGCGTTTTGAATTTGTTTATCCAAATTATATTGATTTTATTTAAAAAAAAATACTGTGTAGTGATATTTCCGTACTTTGTTGGTGATACCTGTAATGTTCTTCTAGTGTTGTATAACCGATAAAATCTCTTCTCAAACGATAAAAATTGGGTAACCTAAAAGCGTGACTTGGGCGGTCTATTTATAGTACTGTGGCGTCGGCTGTAAAAGAAGATATTTATTTTTCAACAGCTACAGATTGAATTGGAGGACCGGTGAAACTATAACTGCAAGTTTAAAAAATCCTAGAAAAAATGCTATTCCAACTCAATTCCCTAACTGTCCGTTGTATTTGACCAAAAACGTGTTCAAATAGTTTTGTATTCTTACGTTCTATTTAACAATTATAATGACTTGTTCTACAAATACCCTACGTAAAGATTATTGTGGGAAAAGTAATGATAGATTCTGTCTTAAATAGCGTGTCTGTAAATTTTCTCGTGAAATTGAACAAAATTTCAAATAAAATTGTAATTACTCTAACCTTTCAACCTTAGTTTCGTCCAAATACACATACAATTACAAATAATAATAATTAATCGATTAAATTTCAATCACAAATACATCTTTCACGAAAACGGTGCTCGGTTACGTGTTTGGTTTTTGCTTTGAAACTTCGTTCTTCCAAAATAAAATCGAATGGGATGTGAACAAGGGCTCAGCTAACCACTGGCATCCTCTTTAAACCGGAAGCCCTTCAAAACTTAAAAAAGGAATGCAAAAAAAACGATTCCTTTACCGCTTAGGCTAATGTAGTGCATGGCGATAAATTACCTAAACAGCGTGACGTCATCGAAGAGTGAAGGACTTGTAGTCTCGGTAGTAACGGCCTTTCCCCCACATTTTAAAGATAACCAAGTTGGATCTATATTATGATACGAACAATAAATTCGTGAACACCCAGGTAGGCTTTGAAACATTCTACAAGGAACCACTACTACATGGATAAGCAGTTCTTGTGAATATTGTTTTTTCAGCTTTCTATGTCGATTTTAGTTGTAGTAAAATTCTTTAAAATACTGCTATTGCCAACACCTACCTAGATGCTTAAAGACCTTTTGTTGGCTTCATAATGTAGATCAAACTTTTCATTTTTCAAGATACACTGGCGCTTTCTATAGAGAATAAGCTCTAATTTCCATTTAAGATTTTTAAGAGAGTGTTTGTGGGGGCGCAGGTATAAACGTCATAAGTATAATTCATAGGTTAAAGTATGTCCTTCTCACAATAAAGTATGTTTCTAGAAATGTTTATTTTCGTTTGGTGTAGAGTGTTTTCAAGAAATCACGCTGTGTACGTACGTCAGGTTAAGTCAAGTTAACGGTTTCAAACATATTCATGTCCAATTCTGAAACTAAACTGCTACATGCACTAAAACTGCATATTTCCATTTTCCTTTCATTTCTTAAAATATCGAATAATATTCTAATATATATGTTTCTATTGCAGTTCTGAAATTAAAAGGGCAAGTTCTTTCCGTTATGTATCGTTTCCGAGCCAAAAATCGAGAATGGGTTTGGTTACGCACATCCGCATATGCCTTTCTGAACCCTTACACCGATGATGTCGAATACATTGTCTGTACGAATACAACGGCCAAATCACTTCATACGACTGGTGAACAACCTCCAGCTGAAGCTCCGGAGCAAGTGACTTACCAACAGCCTGGCCTTGATTATAGTTTACAACGACGAGATCCAGGATTGTATACGCATATGTTACCCGCCACACATATCCAAAGTATGTTTGGTAATCTAACTGTTAGATTGGTTAATGTCTCTAAGAACTATTTTTGTGAAAGAAATAGGGTTATTTCATCCTGTTTTATATTCTGAAAACAAAAACAGTACTTTTAATTTACATTTTTATATTAACTTATTAAAATGATATATTTAGAGAATGCTTTAATATGTAAATTAAGTTACTAACATTAAGAAGTAATAGTTCAATTATTTCAAAAGAGTACAAGCTGAGATTTTTACTCTAATGTTTAGGAGTAGGTAAATATCGAACTATACATACGGAGAAATTTACATTATTTATATACACTGTACCAGCATTGAACATTGGATTGTGATGAATGTATAGTATCAAATAGAAAAGTACATATTACGTCATATGCGCGGATGGCTTATTTTACTCCGATGAGTTGATTGTCACTCTTGGAGGGGTGAACCGTACTTCACTAGCTTACGGTTACTGTTTGCGAAGAGGTTAGTGGTGTTCAGAGCAACTGACTGTTTGATGTTTCTTTTTTCTGTATTCATTATCGTTTTATGAGTTACTGAAGGGTGATTCGTTAAGCCCCTTTCTGTTTAATCTCATTATGGACAGAATTATTGGCTCAGTCCATAGGACGCTCGGATAAAAAATGGGTAATACCTATTTTCACATACTGTGCTACGCAGACGACGCTGTTCTGATGTCGGACAATGAAAATATCCTTCAGCGGCTGTTATATAGTTTTCACAAGCAAGCAAAACAAGTTCAACATGAGAATAAACAGAAAAAGAACCAAATGTATGGTGATGTCGAAGGAGCCTATAAGATGTAAGCTGGAAATGAATGGTGAGATAATAGAACAAGTCAACAAGTTCATGTACCTAGGATCAGAATTAGCCAGTACTGGAAACCTAAAGGGGAAAGTTAAGAGACAAACGATGAAAGCCTCACAAATAGTAGGACGACTGAAGGATCTGGTCTGGAAAAATAAGTATCATACGATTTAGAGCAAAGTACGAATTTATAAAACTGCGGTAAGACCAACTTATGCAGCAGAAACGAGAGCGGACACCCCAAATGATGGGAGCAACAGAGATGAAAGTATTACGAGACATACATGGGAAAACACTATTAGACCGAGTAAGAAATAAGAAATTCCGTCAGATGAGTAACATACAAAACGTAACAAAGTGGGTCAGACGAAGAAGAAGAGAATGGAACAAACATGTTGATAGGAGAGACGGCGATAGCATTCTAGAAAGAGTGAAACTTTGGAACCCCGTGGGCAGAAGATCCCAAGGAAGGCTGCCGAAGAGATGGAAGGAGTGCTGGACATCCATATCGAGGGAGGCCTAAGCCTACTTATATAGAAATATGTAAGAAAGAAAGAAGAAGAAGAATTACTGTCTTTTTAAAATCATTTGCGAGCTTTTCATTTCTGTACTGGTAAAAACTTTATCCATACTGTTCAAAATATCAACAAATTTTGTTCGCGCAGATAATGATGACGTAATATATACTTCTCTAATGCTTCTCAGCCATAAATGTGGGGGCAAGTGGATAATGGAGTTACTTTCCAAAAACTGTTTTAAAATAAATTGTTTTAATAGGGCTAGTTGCTATCTTTTATTGAATGATTATTTTCAAATGTAGTTTATTTGATTAGTAAGAGGGGGTTGTAGATTAATAATATATGGTAACACATTTAAATTTTCATGAAACTTATTCATTACAATCAAAAGTAGCTTTAAAAAGAAAATGTGACTTAACTCCTTCGTCCACTTGCCGATTCAAATATGAAATCTGGCGGTATTTGTTTTTGATTTTTGATGGTAAATGCGTGTGTAGGTTGTCAATCAAAACTGCGCTGGGGATATTGAGCTTGTATCACTATTATTATATTTATTTTGTCCAACGGCATTGTTGGGCGATGTTTATTCAATGTTAGTCCCTAATATCTATTACTGAAAATAATTCAATTTTACTTTATCAAAAAAAAAGCAAATCTTCTCTAGAATTAATTTACAGAGTAAAAACTAACTAAAAGACTTTTCTAATTAGAGCTAAATAACCCCTCGTTTCCTTCGCTTTCAAATAAATCTCCAGTAAAAAATAAACTAATTCCAGGATTCCTCTAGGTGATGTTCACGGTCTTAAACTACAAGATTAGCTTACTTTTCGTGTTTTCAAAGACCCCTCACATAAGCAACTTTGGAATTTACCAATAAAATTTTCTTTCCGCTTTGAAAACGTAACAAAAGATATACTCGATGGATTATATGGACATTAAAATCTTTCTTTTTGGTATTTTGATACTTCTTCCCTAATAAATTCTTGAAATGTTTACAGCACCCCAACAAGTTCCAAGACCTAGTAGTAGTCAAAACGTGTACAGTAGTTACGAACCAACAGCTTCACCAATAACAGCGTACGGTTCACCTTCTCAAGCAAATGCGAGTAGTAATGCCGTTTTAGGACGTTTAACGAAAGGTAGCACTACAAGCCCAACACCAGCGGCGGCTCCATGGAGTTTACGTCAAGTTCAACCCGCAGAAAGTTACCAATTCAGCCAGCCCAGCCCTAGATCCCCCGGTCCAACGTATACCCAATTAAGCGGTGGTGCGAGATCGACAACAGCGCCAACACCTTACCAATGGACCTGGCAGAGTACCAGTCAGGCATCCGATCCTGGCGGACCCGGGTCGAGTAGTTCAGTGCCACCACATCAACCGCATAACCCACACGAACTCTCAGACATGCTTCAAATGCTCGACCAAAGTGGCGCAGCTTCATTCGAGGATCTGAATATGTTCAACACATCATTTGAATAGCTTTACAATAAATATGCAGTTTTATATACGTACAAATTTTGTAATATATTTTGGATTCAAGTCTTATTGACTTGTTGTAGTATGGAAAATATTGCCATTTATTTATATATAAATAACATGAGGAAAAAAGTGTAGATGTGAATAAAACAAAAGTGAACTTATGTAAATGGGGTTTGATAAAACTGGGTTTAAAACGAGGAAAAAATTATATAAATACAAATATAAGGAACATGTTTATAGTGCAGTGAAACTAAGGAAACAAAATTGACGAATGTTACTGTTGTGGCGTCCAAATTGTATAGCTTAATTATCCGTAGCATACTGCTATTAGTAATCTGTATACTCATCGTTTTTATTTAGTATTTTTACTATTCTTGTACAAAAATGCCCAACACAAGATATATATTTTTTATATATACATAATATACATATATTTATTGTAAAATATATAATTTTATTTGTTTTATACTTAATTATTTTTATTGAACTTTTTTCTTTTTCATTTTACACGAGATAATCGTTAATAGAATTACGTTCTTAAATTGGTTTTCAATTTTTTATGACGTATGCTCGTTTTTAAGTTTTTTCTTTTGTACATTTTATGTGTTAGGTATTTTTCCCACAAGAAGAAGCAAATTACTGAAGAATGCCTTGTGTGCTTTGCAAATTGATTGTGTTACTTTTTCTAAAAATTATAAAAAACACTTGATTTTATCGAAATATTTGTATGTATATACATGATCGTGTTTATACATATGTATATATTTATACATCATTTACGTATCTTTATATAATAAGACCATAATGCACGGCACAAGGCACTTGTTTTTCTTGAGTTAAATAAATAAAAATGATTATATTTTAATGCAATTTGAAAGTCAATAAACAATTAATAGTAAACTAGCTCTAGCCTATATCGTTAATTCTTCCTATAACCTTCCCTATTTATTGAAAATAAATATGGAAGATTTAGTCAAATTCCAAGCACTTGGAAAGTATATAAGCAACTGTAGGCAGGCAACCAAATTAACACGTACTGCCATATTCCCTGCATTTAAATAAGTGACTATCCAAATGCTTTATTGGCCCCTTACCACCTAAATTTTGAAGAATAAAAAGTGTTCTAACAATAAATTTGTAGATTTTACATTTAATAAATTTTACCTTAGTTCAGAATCAAATCTAGTTACTAGGATGTTTATCCATTGTGGTTGGTGAACATGTTTCTAGTTTTGGCAAGGAGATCGTTTTACAGTAAACCTTGTAAAAAAAATGTAGCGCCATCTAGTAGGAAGATGATTGAATCCAGTATGATCAGAAATTAAAATTGTTTTCCTTCTAGGCAACACTCATTGGGAGTTTCCTGTGTATATTTTGAGGAAGGTGTCTAGACACCGTAAGTAGAACGAATTAATTTCTTAAATTCCTTGTGGCGCCATCGCAGCAGTAAAAGTTAAACTAATTTCTTATATGGTTTTAGATAGACCGGTTAGATTGCAGCACCTGTACTGTTTCTTGTCGACCTTGAGAATATTGGGTCAGATTATACGTCAAATTTTTACATGGTTCTACATATGAAAAGAAGAAAATGCCTAGGTAAAGTATAATTTATTTTTGTTTTAATATAGTTTTATTACTGGTTAACACATCTAGGCTAGGAATTATTAATTTACCAGTATTTTATACACATCAATTTAATTAATTTATTTGGAACTATTTTTTAATGATTAAAATTACATCTGAAAATAGGGTAAATGAGAATTTTTTTAATTCTGAAATTTTTCTATGTCAATTCTAAAAGAGAGACGACATATTAGTAGCTGATATGAAAATAAGAACATGTTCGTATTTTCATATTTTAACACCCTCTAGCTAAGTCTCAAAATATCTTCTTCAAATTCAAATAAAATAAAACACTTGCATTATGTTTTTGTACTTCAGTATATTATTGGCACATTTTCATGTAACATTGGCTTACAATATTTATTTAAAAAAATTTATCATTACACGTATTGAAAATGTTAGTTTTTTTTCTTGTTGACATTGCTACTGTTATTTTAACGTAAAAATTGTTAAACTATAAAAGAGAGACGACATTTTAGTAGCTAATGTTAAAATAACATATACATATATCTAAAATAAAGTGAACAAACGTTTCATTTTGGTTTTGTTGGCGTTCCGACGGCAATAAACATATGGTGTTTTACGGTATATCCATTAGGAAACGATATATTATTATTATTTCAGATGAAACTAATATATCGCAGGAGAAACTAATTAGTAGCTTCAGCGCTCCCAAGAACACGGAAATTACCCAAAAAGAAATAAGAGAATAAGATTTGTATAAGCGACTTGGTGTTAAAATTCCTTCATACAGCTCAAACAATTTAAGTTTGGGAGAAGAAGATGCTTTGTTAAAGAGTAGGATAACTGAGTAAGTAAATGTTTTTTTTTTTTTTGGTTTAATGATGACTCAAATATATTCCCGTTCATTTAAATGTAAAGCTTTAATAATAGGCAAAATGCAGCTTGTAAATTGCTTGGCACAGAACCCATTGCAATACCCAATTTTTCTTTACCGACGATAGAAGAGTTTGATAGTTTCACTAATCACATTGAATCGCTAAAAAATGAGAAACTTAAGCATGATGCCAAGTTCATCGAGACAACATGCGAAGAATTAATCTCGCATTGGAGAAATCCCATTTTGCTGCGGCTGAATGAGAATCCTTCATATATCTCAAAGATAACTCATATTCCGAAGGTTTGTTAACATTACACCTGATGGAAGTTGAAAAAATGGAAAGATATGAAGTAAACAAGTAAGCCATCATTGAAAATGATCCCCAAAACATTTTAAATAAATCGTTTCTTCCATAAGCAACCTTAAAGTTAGAAAAAACTTAAAGAATATTAGGAATATAAAGCTGAATTGGATGAAAAAGAAAAAGACCCGAAATTGTACAAAAACGGAAGTGGAACTCGAAGGAGGAGAAAGATCGTAATCAATTCGCCAAAAAGTTACGAGAGATAGAAGTGGACCTATCAAAGATAGCAAGAAGATATGAATTGGAGAATAGTAGGCAATTCTTGAGTTGGGGGCGTACCATCCGTGATATTATCAAGAAGAGAGGAGTATGAAATGGTAATGGTTAATCTTGTTGGTTTAGTTAATTTTTTCATTCTATTCTTGTTTTAGTCGAAAAAACAGCAGCTAAATAGTAAGAAACGGCAACACAATTTTACACCACCTAGTTAAATCGGGATTTTTCCATTTGACACTTTCAGATAGTAAACGGAATCCTCTCACTTTAATATCACCTCCGTCTGCTTCTCGTGGTAACTATTATAAATAAAACTCCCACCAACTCACCTACTCCCATCAAATGAGAAGAAGACTCCTTTGAAAGGTAAGCAGCATTTTCAATTAACATTTCCAAGTGTTAAAAAAAATCAAAATTGCTGAAGTACCTACCATAAAGCTGAACGACAAGACATTAAAGCAACCAACTCAAGGGGAAAAGTCAAGATACTCCTACGAAAGAAAGAAGAGGTTGGAAACAGTCCGTTAATTCAGTAAGATATTGCGCGAAAAGAAAACAGATGATAAGATGAATTATGATGCTTTCGAGGTAAGTTAAGTGGAGGGGCTTAGGTATGACGATAGCTATATTGTTTCGTTACTATTTCCGTAAGAAGTTAAGAAGCATGTGAGAAGATTTCAAACTCCATCTATATGGTGATTTCTAAGTGGTTTCCCAAAAATATTATCGCAATGCAACATTGTTTTCTTTTTTTATCAAAGCTCTACGATTGCTGCCTTTTTGAAACTTAAATTCTAAATGTTCTAGGAGACATTGCAGATTGTCCCCACCAATTGAAAAACTCTTATGAAAAAGAATCCACCCACAGCTTTGCGGATAATACCAATGCTTCAAATTCCGATTGCTTTTAGTGTAATTTCCTCGAAAACATTTTTGTTTTAATACAAATGATGCATAATAACAATTTTCTTTCACATCTGTAGCTACCATCATTTTGCATGGCTCTATAATTCTTTCAAATAAAAAGAAATATGAATTTTAAGTATTACCAGTATTATTTTCATAAATAACATCAGGAATTCTGTTGGGTGTGCCTTTAGCGCCAATATTGTTTGTCTTTTTAACGCATCTTGGATTTTAACTTAAAATTTGCCATAAAATTCTTGTTTATTGTCCATCTTCCTAATACCAGCTTAATCATCATAAAAAAATCATTTTCTGATTTTTTGATATGTAAAAATGAAAGCAGATGATAGGATGAATGAATTCATCCTATCATGGGCTTTCATCTTTTCACGCGACATCTTACTTCATCCACGGATTTTTTCCAACTTCTTTTTTTCGTAGGAGTACCTTGACTTCTTCCCTTGGGTAGGTTGCATCAGTGTCTTGTCGTTCAGCTTTATGGTAGGTACTCCTGCAATTTTGATTATTTTTTAATACTTGGAAACGTTAATTGAAGATGCTGTTTACCTTTCAAAGGAGTCTTCTTCTTATTTGATGGGAACAGGTAAGTTGGTGAAAGTTTATGTTTATAATCGCTACCTCCAGAAGTAGAAGATGTGTTAAAGTGAAAGGATTCCTTTTACTGCCTGCGAGTGTCAAACGCAAAATCTGATTTAACTGGGGTTGGTGTCAAATCCCGTTGCTGTTTCTTAGCACTTAGTTGCTGTTTTTTCGACTAAAACAAGAATAGAATGAAAAGATTAACTAAACCAACAAGATTAACCCTTACCATTTCATATTCCTCTCTCATTTTCTTGATAATATCAGGGATAGTACGTCCCTAACTCAAGAATTGCCTACTATTCTCCAATTTCGTATCTTTTTGCTATCTCTAATAGGTCCATTTCCATATCTCGTAATTTCTTGGCGAATTGATTACGATCCTTCTCCTCCTTAAGGGAAGTACTACTTCGATTCTTGTTGAACTTCGGGTCTCTTTCATTTTTATATTTGTAATATTCTTCAAATGTTTCTAGCTTTAATCTCCTCCTTCTGTCCACAAACCATTTTTTTCTGAAGAATTTAAATTGCACACATAAATCTAGTATTTCGCGGGTGTTTTCACATAAAATGAATAAGTATAGACCGAATATACGTTACAGAGAGACAAAATGCTTGGTCCTTCAATTTGAAAGAGACGTTAAAAAGGTTTTTGCAAACTTTTTTATTGTAAAGAAAAAACAGATATGCATAGGTATACGTGATGGACTTCATTTACTTAACTCTGCGTATCTTTGTATATAATAACGTTAATAATTACTTATATTTTTTTTAATGACAAGAATATCTTTTTAAAATAGATAAAAATTTAAAACAAAAATTTCCACAAATTTAACATTTTTCGACACAACTTTAACAGTGTCAAACGCAGATAAAAAAAAAGTTTGTAAAAGCTTTTTCTTATAAAGAAAAAACGACAGGTATGCGTAAGTATATATTATGGACTTAATTTACCTTTTTTTTTGTTACTAATTTTTGCGTGTCTGTGTATATGAAAACGTCTATAACTACTAATATCTGTTTAAAATTGATAAAAATTTGCACAAATTTAAAATTTTTCACGAGACGACATACCATCATTCACAGTCACAAACACAGATTAACCTAATGTGGTCGCACATTTCAATTGAAACTATTCCTTTCGTTTGATTGGTGGTTACATACCCTCGCCCTCGCAATTGGACAACAATAAAAGCCTGATTCAATCGATCACAATCAATATTTATATCTTCTAAATATTCAGGGAAAATTAAATTTATTTATTTGTTAAACAAACTTAATAATGCGGCACCTATTACAAGATAAATCATATCAAAGCAGATGAAATCGTCCTTCTATAATTATACATATCAGAGAGGATGCATAAATTTTGAATTGCATCAAAAACATCTCATTAAATAGCAATAAAAGCAATGTAAAGAAATTCACAACGTTATTTGTGAATACACCCAACTATTTGAAGAACATTTTTTCATCCATCGTTGGTGTTTTGTTCTATTCTTCGTTGTATCCCCACAAATTTAACGCTTTTCTTTACGGTCTAAAATATAAAATAAAATCCATTCGGTGAATTTTGTAACTCGAAAAAATCTCGAAAATAAAAATACTTATAACAGGATGAATGCAGAAAGGAATTTAAGTGAATTTATCCAAATGGACAAGTTCATCGTAATTACTTGAGGGTTTCCATGCCTATTGTTATTTTCATTGATTAATAAAAGATTGAAAATGTTGATGAAGATTTTAATATTCGTTTATGTAAATCAGCCTTTAATCCATAGATAAGAGAGACGCTTTACACACCGCGATTTATTAGCCAATTAATCGAATAAGTTGATTTCCGATTTTATCGTACCGTGTAAAAAGCAAAAATCGGTACGATTTCTTGGACAATTTATCGTACGATTAACTGAATTGAATAGAACATGCTCTACTTTTGCCACGATTTTCTGACGATTTCTCACTAACATTATAGTTTTATCACCGACCTGGTAACAGAAAAATATCTACGAATTTTGTTTTAGTCTTTTTAGAATTAAATTTCGAAAATTTACGGGGTTGACGTGATGGATAATTTGCATTAACTAACTGAAACTGAAGTAACCAAACCTATAGCTGTGCCTAAAACAAAGCTACCAAAACAAACAAAAGCAGATTGGCAATCTATTTTTATATGCAGATGAAAATTTTCTATTTAATAATTCCCCCCTTCAACTATTAACGAAGCCAAACGAGTATTCACAATCGTTCAAAACTTGTCCAATTTATTGTAGAATGTAAAACGGCATATTTCTACCGATTTCTTGGTCAAAAACTTGTTCAATTAATTGGCCAACAAATCGCTGCGTGTAAAACAGGCTTTACATTCTACAATAAATTGGACAAGTTTTTAACGATCGTGAATGCTCGTTTGGTTTCGTTAATAGTTGAACGGGGGAATTATTAAATAGTAAATTTTCATCAGCATATAAAAATAGATGGGCAATCTGCTTTTGTTTAATGTTTTGGTTGCTTAAGTTTCGGTTAATTAATTCAAATTACATCAATCTCCGTAAATTTCCGAAATTTAACTTCGGTTTACTTTAAAAACATTAAAACAAAATTCGTATGTATTTTTCTGTTACTCGGTTGGTATTAAACCAGCTAAATTAGTGAGAAGTTGTCCGAAAATCCTGGTAAAAGTAGAGCATGTACTATTTAATTCAACCGTATGATAAATTGTTCAAGAAATTGGACCGATTTTTGCTGTTCTACACGGTACGATAAAATCAACTTGTTCAATTAATTAACCAATAAGTCTGGCCCTGTAAAAATGCTTTAAACAAAACGTCACGCGAACTTCATGTGAAGGTTGCGAAGCTAACTTCTCTCTTTTTATGATTTGTCTGGCGGCCATATTGTCTATAATTTATTTCACCTTTTATCCATATCTGTTTCGTATTTAATCCACTAAATAAAAGGTAAATCCCACAAAATATAGTATAAAACAGTGATTAAATAATTATATAAGATCACAAATGCAATTTCTGTGTGTATAGTAATTGGTATTGCATGAAACATCAGCTTCTAAGTAAGAAATTTTTTTGAAATTTTTTTAATTGAACGCATATATTTCAGGTATTCTAAAGCAAGATGAGTCGTTTTTTCGTCAGATCAGATTCAGATTCCAACAGCTCATGGGAAAAGAAGCAAGTGCAACTCGCACCAATATTGCACGATGTATACTGGGGCTGGACGTATGGAGTAAGTTAATTTTCCAGACGAGAACATGGGCACTCTTTTCTTTACATTTGAGGTATGTGGTTGTTTTATTCCTTTGTGTGATGTATTAATGTTATCTCGTATGTGTTATTTCAGGTACTTTTTTTCCGTTCCTTCGATTGTTGTATTTTTACGTTCCTGTGTGACCGCTGCTAAATGGACTTTACCATTTCTACGCATGGCGTTTAAAAACTGGACCGTACCATTGGAAATTAGCAAGGGTAATTCTATTGGACTTCTAGTGAGATGCATTATATCCTTGGTGCGCTGCTGAAAGGGAATATTTGGAGCCTAATGCAACACCAGGTCAAAGGATCTGCCAGGTTAGACATACAACTCCATGTATACAAAGATTTATCTTAAAAAAAAGTTTCATCTGCTGATATTGAGAGATGAGAAATATATTCAGGTTTGTGGTCTTTACTGTGATGTGAATGGTACCAGGGTTTATGTTGTTGTGTGTTACAGGTCTCCGTCTGGGTACTATGATATATTTGTTAACAATATGAATAAGTTACTAAGAATGATTTACAATGTTGCGCATAGGATTATTTGTCGGAGATTTTAATGTAAATTTTCTAAATTATTCTCGTCAGGTACATTATATATGAGATATTGCATCCACATTTAACTTAATAGATTTTGTAAAAATACCAACTCGTGTACAGGGCAATAGTACTACTATTACAGAAGTTTTTTCTGACGTTGCAGAAATTGCAAGATGTTTGTGTTATGGATTCTGTTGTGAGTGATCGTAGGGCGTTGTTGGCTGTGCTATCCTTTTTCGATCCAACAAAGATTTCTGGCAATAATTCTGAATATTTTAGAAATTGTACTGATGCTAATTTTGTTAAGTTGTTAAAAAATTTATCTTAGAATCAACTCTTTTCGTACAGTGATGTAAATCTGGCTTTCGATTTCTTTTTTGATGTTTTTATAAAGTACTTTGGTCAATGTTTTCCTTTAATAGAAAGGAAAACCTCTAAGAGCGCCTTTAAGGATAAATGAGTAACTTGTGAGGTAAAGCGTTCGAGTAATAATCTTAAAGATCTTAGAGTAATATTTATTTACAGGCAAAGAAAAAACACAAATTGTTAAAAGAAACTAAACATAATTATTATTCCTCTAAATTGGCTAACTCTTCTAATTCATCAAAGGCTGCTTGGCAAATTATTAATGGGTTGTCAGGTAATATTAAGACATGTGAAAATATTGTTTTAGAACGTGACGGTAGAACTGTAGATGATCTCAATAATGTAGCAGAAAGTTTTAATGATTTTTTTCTTGAATCAGTTAGCAGAATAGTGGATCAAATTTCGATTGGAGATCATAATATTACTAATAACGTTAATATCTCTCATAGTATGTGTGCAATGCCATATAATGAAGTAGAAGTTCGTGATTTATTTAAGAAATTAAAAAAATAAAGCGTCTTCGGAGCCTGATGGAGTACCATATAATTTGCTGAAAAGAGTATCAGATTGTTTAATAGCTCCATTTATTTCTCATAGTCCAAGGGTGTACCTGCGTGATAAATACCCATTAATAAAGTGAATAAAAGGAACAGAATTTGATATGTATTTCTTTTGTTGTTCAGCCTATATCTTACACGTGCACGTATTTACAAAAAATTAATACTTGGGTTCTTCTCATTTTCAGCAACCAAAGGTGATCAAGAGACGATAGTATGGGACAGGATCTTTCCAAGAAGAAAAAATGCTGTATCAGTGATCTTATAATATAATTTTAATCACTCTGTATTCGCTGCATACAGACTGATTCAAATTAACGGGTTACTGTTGCTGTCTCCGTTATTGTTGGTCCAAGGAAATTAGTTAAATTGGCAAGCTAGTAATGTTTTGCCGCTGGTTAATGTGCAGGTAATAGAAAAAATGCTATTTTTTAAATGGAACTTATACATGTATACAAAATGTTGAAAAATTGTTCAACTTTTGACATGAAAGCTATATAGCTTTATAGACTATTGTTTTGAAATGAATAAGGTTGCAAAGGCTTTTAGTTGTAATTCTATGCGAAATCAATTAGTTTTATATCGTAAATAGAACTAAGCTTCAAATTTATCGAAAATATTGAGTGTTCCATTTTAAAAATAGTAAAATAGTTACTGAATTATTTTTCTATTAACTGTCTGTTAACGAGCAGCGACAACATTAGTTTACCAATCTAACCGACTTCCTAGAACCAATAATGGAGCGCGCAATAGTGACCCTTTAATTTGAATCACCCTGTATATTACAAAGTATTTTACATTGTATGTATGCATATAAAATAAAAATGACATGTAAAATAAAGTATACAATAAAATAAATGTCATTTATTTGGAAAACACTGCGTTTTATTTATTGAACACAAAATACTGGAAAAACAATAAGAATAACATTCAAATTTCCAAAATAAGCACTATTGTAGTCAGGTAAGTAAAAATACTCTGAAAATAATGACGTCAAATTTTAAAGTTCCGAAAATGATGACGTCACTTTTCCCGTGGGTTGAAAATGATGACGTCATTTTCCCTAAATCTGAAAATGATGACGTCACTTTTCCGAAATCTGAAAACGATGACTAACTTTGAATCGGGTACGGTGGCGCCCCGCTGGCGGAATTTTTTGGAACTATAAATTTCGGTCCGCAATTTTGTTTCAACTAAAATTATTCCAACTGTTAGAATTTCAATAATTTTACTCCTGGTACCAGGAGAGCAGAAAAGCGAGGAGGTATATTTGTATTGGGAGCAAGCAACAGCGCCCCCTGACGGAATTTTTTGGAACTAAATTTTTCCCGCCCGACAGTGGCGCCGTCTGGCGGAATTTTTTGGAACTAAAATTGACTGCACTTTGCTAGATTTTCAGCAATTTTACTCCTGGTACCAGGAGAGCAGAAAAGCGAGGAGGTATATTTGTATTGGGAGCAAGCAACAGCGCCCCCTGACGGAATTTTTTGGAACTAAATTTTTCCCGCCCGACAGTGGCGCCGCCTGGCGGAATTTTTTGTAACTAAAATTAACCGCACCTTGCTAAATTTTGAGCAATTTTACTCCTGGTATCAGGAGAGCAGAAAAGCGAGGAGGTATTTGTATTAGGAGCAAGGGGAATTTTTCTCGGCTATTTTTAATTTAGCAAAATTTTCTCTTTTCCTTAATTTCTAGACTTTCACACACACTGTGTCGTGCTTCACACAATGGAATGAGGGATACTGGGAAACATAAAATGAAAACACAGTTAATACATTTTGCATTCTGTTTATTTAAATATTATATTAGTGTATTTTATTACAGATTTGGTTTGCTTCTCGGCTAAAAATTATTTTGCCAAGAAATTTAATACATATTGGAAGAATATAGGGAAATTAAATAATTTAAAGCAATTTTATTAATGTTACCGATAAAACAAAACCACAAAAATAATTTATTTATAGATACAGTAAAGCAGATATGAAAATATGCATTCCATAAACATCTACAAAACAAAACTTTAAAAATACAATGCACATTACAAAAATAATATAATATACAGAGTGTTCTATTTTTAAAAGTACATTAATTACACTATACTGTAGATAATTGTCCTGTGAAGTTGCAAATAATGTTAAGTTGTATACAGGGCGAGTCAACAGTTATGCAAAAAACCATTTGTGACGTCACAGGACGACTACCTACAATGTGGCGCAACTAAGACGATTGCTTTTAAATACAACTCCTGTATTTTATATAATTTTTGGATTTTATACTACACTCTGTACATTTTTTATTACAGATACATTACATCTTGGACAAACAGGCGTGGAGAATTTACAATTAAAAAGAACTGTTATGAAGGTGAGTTAACGGTTTGGCAAAGTCCATTTTTCTCTAAACAGCCATAAAACTATAATTTGACATATGTGTGTATATATACACGTATATAGTAGTCACTAGTACACAACTTATTTTTAACTTTACAGGACGATTATCTACAGAGTGGCACAACAAAATTATTTTTCTTTAACAAAACACCCATATTATATCATTTTTACATTCTACAATACATGTGGAATATTTTCTATCCGGGGTACATTATACCTCACTCTAATAGTTTTGGAGATATTTGCAATTCTTTAAAGAATGTTTTTTTAGAAAGAGTTCACAAAGATCCTAGTATTTTATGAAAGCGTTGATCAATGGGGTACAGAACACCTCATTGACTTGCTTATTTTAAGTGGAACAGCCTGTATATATCGATGGATTTTAAATTGTAGTTACCTTAATATCTAAAACGTTTTTATCTACAATTATTTGATTGTTTTTTAAATTAAAAACTAACACGCTGAGGTATAATAACACCCGTAATAAAAATATTCTCAATACAATACAGAATACAAAAGTTACATCATGTGCAAAGTTCTATTTAAAAAAGATAATTTAGTTGCGCCAATCTATGGATTCATTGTCCTCGGAAGCTACAAATATTTTTAGGTTATGCACTGTGTATATATACAGTGCATATATATCACAATATAAATTGCTTTATTTGGGGAATATATATATGGGCTTTGCCGACTTGTTGATCCACCCTGCATATAATTAACATTATCTAATACAATGAAATAAAGAAGCATAGATTTACATATCATTAAGGTTCGACAAACGAGTGCAACGTCAGACGCGTGTAGCGCAAAAGTAGGTACGTGGTATACAGTATAAAATAATATATTCTTACCTTTTATTGACGTCTTGATGTCGACTGCGACAAAATACTACTGCCCCAAGACGTCAATAAAAGGTAAAAATATATTATTTTTTAATAATACTGTATCTCACGTACCTACTTTTGCGCGATACGCCTATGGCGTTGCACTCGTTTGTCGAACCTTACACATCATTTACAAATATACATTTCGGTCCCTAATAAAACTGATGACAAGACAAAGGAGGAATATACAGATATGCAATCGTATTGTAATTTATAGCATAAAATATTAAATAAACATGACAAATTCGACACAAAAAGACGTGAAGGTTGACCAGCAGTACAGGCGGTAAATACTCAACTTCGTAGGCACGTCTAGGCTGTTTGGATCTATTATTTTTTAATTATTAATAAATAATTAAACAAAAATATATTGCAACGTACAAAGTGTCTTCTTTTTTATTTTATTTTTTATTGATCCATTTTTAAATTAATTGTGAACAAATAAATCTATATTCCGGAGTCCCTATCTCTATCTGTTTTCGTCATAATTTTTTTTTTTTAATGTAAGGTTGGTAGGAAAATTCAACTTCAATCATGTATAACTTTGTTATTTCAAATTGAACACTAAGTATATTGTTATATTAATGAATACCAAATTTAATTGTATTTCTTAATGTATACATGGTACTTGTTCATATTTCCATATACCTATTTATGTTATATATATATATAAAAAGAAAACAACTTCGATGTTGTACATTGCAAAATATTTTTAAAATATAGATACAAACGACCTAAATGCCTGCGAGGTATCTTTTTGAAAAAACGACATAGCTTGCCTGCTATAAACCCGTGAGACACCTCTATGCATATAACATTGTAAAATATAAATTTAGTACAGTTCCTTTGTAAAATGCATAATACGAGAACCACTAGCGGCAGCTGTTAAAGTTTCTCGAAGTTCTGGGGTTTACCTTTCCTCAGTGAGTTGGAACTGAGGGATCTGCTATTTTCCTCTTCTCTGCCTATTAAAATAAAATGAGATTGTAATACGAGTTACATAAAATTCTTTCGTTTTAATCTAACTTATTTGGTATTTAGCTACCCGCACCTATTTGAATGAATCTATTAAAGCGAAGGGTCTGTCTTCACACGCTGTATGGCTTCCTTTCGCTAAACGATAAGGAAATTAATAAAATAAATTTTCTTAGAGTAAGGTAAACACAAAATGTTCGATATATAATGTCATTTATACTTCAGAATAAATTCCAGACGGGATGGACCCCTCAGAACTCAAAAAAGTATTTTTTAAGCTTCTGTAAGTTGCAATTTAGGTCATGCCTAATGAATTCAGACGCTCTGTATGTAAGGACAGGGAATGCGCATGTACCCATAGGTGAATAGACATTTAATATAATAAAACACTAAAACTGACCATCCAGGTAACCTTACATAGATTTAATTAACATAGGAAATCATTCTCGCCTTTCCGGCAATTATTACTTTCTTTTAAACTTGCTCTAATTTACAACCCTGCTGTGTAATACTACATAAAACGATAGGGTGATGATGGTGTTGTCAAAACAAATAGGTTAAGGGTAACTATTTCTATGCATCTGTTAATAGATCATGCATAATGTCTAAGCGATACGTGAAGAGCAGAATCTTTGCAATTATTAAAACATATCGTTCCTATTGCGTAAAAAGAATTGCTGCACATAAGCAGATTTCTTTTACACAAAAGAACTAACATTTTTTAAAACTAAGCACGCCACCAGATTTTTAGATATCAAAATATATATAAAACGTAAAATCAACGATTTACCTTTTACTCCAAAGTTTTCCAAATCAATCATCTTCCTATCTAGATTCCCACATCTTTCTAATGAAGTGTAAAAGGATGTAATAAGTTTCATTTTTGATTGGACATAATCCTTTTGAGGGTGGTAGCATGTTAAATGCAATATTCTGCGATAGATAATACAATATATTAGTTGTTAATAATTTCATTTAATATACTAAAGTTATTAGTTGCTCATTTACCTTTTCGACTGTTTTTAAATCGAAGTTACTCCTTTCTGGGCAGTTCAAACTCCGATCCAAGCACTTTCCCATGAGATGCCAGTTTGTTTGAACATAGTCATCCTGGAAATTCCATGTACCTAGATAACGTAATATTTACCCAACAAGGTAAATTTCCCTATTTATGTTATTGATTTTAATTTACAAATTATAATTATCATTATATGCTTTACCTGTGGGATTGCCTTTGATTGGTGGAAGATAAAGTACTGAAACCGGGAGACTTCAGATGAAACTGCATTTTTTTTTTTGTAATTTCCAAGGAATATACAATAACTGGAACTTTTCCTATATTGTTGGAAAGCTTCTGTTGAAACTAGGGATGTTAAGATAACCTATAATTAAATTGAGATATACGAGATACTGTTTGAATAATCTTTAAAGGGCATTCACCTTTCCATTCTTTGGAATTGTCGGATTTGATATTTAAATAGCACTACACAGCCCCCTCTCTATTTGAGTATTTGAATATAGAACGGAAGTTTTCTGTATCCTTGCCAATATAGGTTTCTCTATTTAGATTCCTGCAATTATTATGCATTTTATAAATATTACCGAAAGCTATGCAATAGATGTCGCTGCATGTTGCAATTTGACCTCAAATGCATTCGTATGTGTTGATCTGGTTGCATACTTACATCCTGTTTAGGCCTTCAATTCTTGACAAATTCCAAGGACGACATCATTTGCATGAAGGGGCGGTTTTCTAAAAAAGCATCGGATTATAAGTAACACATTCTTTTCTACTATACACAATTTTATTTCATATTTTTATCCAATGAACACATGGTCATATAAGATAAAACAGATTGCGCCATTTACAAAATTCTCTAGTGATCATAAAAATTACAATTATTGATAAAAAGAAACAAAAAAACGAGAATATAAGGGGCATATGTTCCATTTATTTCTCTTCTGTTTATTGAAAAATATACCGCCTTTGAATTTTTCCAATTACACCACCGCCGTTTTCGTTTTTGATTTGTCGTCTAGTTGTCTTCTTGTTTTATAATTTCTTTTCTAATGAACTACCATCAACAGTCATAGGTGGTTGATGTAAAATGGCGTAATCTGGTAACGCTAGTTTATACATATTATGTTAATTTGAAATAAATAGGATTCAATGTATCAAGGTACCTTTAAGGCTAGTTGAGATCACTAGTACTCTATCACTGCACACAGGCCATAGATGGACAGCCGAGCTTTCTGTTTAAGAATAAAAAATACAAACAAAAAGCTCCGAACAGTATTTTTCACTTGTTAAGCGTCGTATAGACTGATGTCAAATAGACCCAGGCGATTTCTAAATACTACAAAGAAAAACAGTACGTTGTTCTACACAGTCTAACATCGTTATTTATTTGAATACTTTAAGATTTCTCAACAGAACATCGAGGTGCAATAATATTTATTTTACTACACTCTACTAGTGCTTAAGATATTTTTTAAAATCCTGTACTTGTAAGACTAGAAAAAAGAAAGAAAAGGAGCAAGTAGAAAATTGCCTGGTTATTCCATTCATCTATGTATCATATTTATGACCCATATGTCACGCATGTTACACTTGTTTTGTCTTAACATCCACAAGTACTATCACCTTTCTTATTTATAATTTGACATTCACATTAGTTTCAGAGACGGTCCGTTTAACACCGACTTTAGAAACCTTTACGCCATCTTCGCTAATAATCAATAGCTTTGGAGGGTTAAAACAAGCCGAGGTCAAACTTACCGACTCCGAGTAAAATATTGCTCAATTTGAAGTATTTGTATACTTAATAGTATTAATTAATATATTTATTCTAAAAAGTTGATGTTTTCAGTGATTTCACTCATGCATTTTAACGATAAAATTTTTATTACTTAGTTATATAATTTGTCATGTATATATGTAATTACTTTGTTTCCTTATTCACTTTCTCACTCAAAAATATCAACTTACTTCATAGCAGAGTCATCTATAAATTATAGACGTTATATATCGAGAAGTATGTTTCGCTTACTGGGCGAAGATACCAAGCTATACAGCGGCGTCCAAAAGAAAATGTCAATTTCATTTAAACATCGCTGTACATAAAAATAATTTTTAGATGACTCTGTATAAATACAAAAAAAGATTGTACATAGGAAAATTCTATAATATATATAATCATACTTTGGGTATACATATATGTATATGAATAAATAAAATCATAGTCAAAAATATAAATATTATGAAAAGTAACAATTCATAAAACTTTGATATAAATATGATTTTTTTTTAAATAACAGAACTACATCGTATGAGAACATATTTTATCTTATTTAGATGTATAATTTCTTTTCATTATCACTAGACTCTACAACATATCATATTATTTTTTTGTAATTTTTTTAATTTCAGCTAAAATCCTACTAAGAAGAATCCAAAACACCGCATGCACGTTTTAGCTCCATCTAGATGTAGAAAAGTGAGCATCTCGCAGTTATTTCGATTAGATAATTGAAATTTTCATTAACATTTTGATTTGACACAGCATCAATGAATCATAGACGTATTAATAATTAAATGTATCGATTTTGTTGGGGAGGAATCGATTAAATTCGCCTGCGTTTTGCATTTTGTCTGGTTGGTACTGTTGTTATGTTGCTATTGGGTAAAACAGTGACAATCTCGAATTAAAAACTAATTATAAACATTAAGAAGAATAAATAAATATGTCTTTGGTTTCACTATTTTCTCTTTATGATAAAATCACTTGTACGAATACATATTACGAATAGATTGTTATTACTTCTTGACCGCCTCCTCTAACCATTAATACTCTTTCCAAACCTTCCGTTAATACTTCCAGGAATTCCATGTCTGAAATTGTACAAAAGACTCCATTAGACCGATCGAAATAAGCAAAGTGAAATCATAAAATCATTACAGTTAGATTCACGTTCTAATTTGGTGTCTTTGGGAGGTCCGGGCAGGTTCAAAATCACCAACTGGGCATCATGGGAACGATTCACTATGACCTCGTTCAATTTGACGGCGGTATGCATCCTCCTAACGTTCCCTTCATCTCTGCAATCAATTTAATTATTAATCAGTTCATCGTTAGCACAAAAGCAGTATGTACGGCGTTAAGTTAGTTGGTTTCTTTTCGGATTCCTCTGCCACTTCCATCACAACATCTTCCATAATTGGTTCCTTCTCCGAAGAATCGTCTTTTTCTTTGACATTATTCTCACAAACTGCCTTCTCTTCGCTAACCAACAGCTAAAAATTATACTACGTCACATTTCTGAATTCGAAATTAATGTTCCTTTACCACTTCATTTGATGGCTCGTCTTCGTTACATTCTATTGCACTCTCACCTGGTTCTTGGAATCTAACCTTGGTAGCGATTTTAGCATCTGGATGGTGTTGATCGACGATTGATTGTACCTAAATCGGATAAAATCGTAATAATTAGTAGATGGAACACCGAGATGTTGGATGAATTCTAACTGAGGAAGCTTAAAATAGGATTACTGATCAAAAAACTATGGCACAAGTGATGGTGTCCTCGCATGTAAAATAAAAAACAATTAAATAGAAAATTAGTCGAAATAGGGTAACTAAAATGTTCTCTTATATACTGATGATATTGAACACAATAAAAACAACATGCATAAAATAATAAACCATGATCTCTAGCGTAACACTTGCGTTACCAGAGGCAGTTTTTCTTCCGCTGATACTTGATTGAAATCCACCAAAGACTGTACCTTGCAAGCCAAGTACAAGTGTTTAGAATACAATGCTTACATGTGAGATACCTAAGATTTAAGCTATTTTCGTTGCATACTTACCACACCCATGCTTTCTTTTTTATTCAATCTCAATTCGCGTAACATTTGATTGCGTTGTTCCATCATCAGCGTACGTTCATAGGTGTAGGCGGATATATCACTGTCCATCTGAAAAATAAACGAAATTATTGCAATACAAAATGTCTCGATTTACAAGATCCAGCATACCATTTCTACAACTTCCACTTCGGCTTCAATTCTCAAATGATACAAGAAAGTCTTCAAATCTTTCTTCATCTGTATAGAGTTATCTTCCATCTGAGCTACGGTAAAGATCCTCATCTTGCAATTTTTCCACGTGCGATGTTGTTTCAAAAGGAAAGGTAACAACATCAACAGACCACCATCGTGTACAATCCACCAGACATCAATATTACCGACGACTTTCTCAGTTGAATCGGGAAAGAAATTAATACCTTTCGGTACTAGCAAGGCCATACGAGCTCCTGTAACATTCCTAACTGTTTGTAAGAATACCTGCCAAGTCCTGTCATCTTCAGATTGCCGCCAACCGTACGGCCATCCCAAAATAACCGTATTAGGCTTCATACCGCCAAGACCGGTCGTTTGGATCCTAGAACATCGATGGAAAGTTATGGAAGAATATTTAGATTAATTGGAAATTAAGTACAAGTGGCATAATCCATCTATGACATTGCTGGCTACTAAGATATCGACAAATCCTTTAACGCGTTCTTCATCAACCGTTTTTCTAAGACTTTGCTTAGCAGCCATAGCTTCTCCATAGGATCGTGTGAAATCGCCGCTGATCACAGACGCGCAAACGGTTAATCCTTTCCCAGCTTTCAATTGGGAAGCAAACGAAAACAATTTCCTATATTTCGGTACGAGATCACCAGTCAATTTAACGAGTATTAAAATCTGTGGTCTCCAATTCTTAGTATGAGGAGGACCCTCTTCCAGACGTAAAAGCGAATACCTAGCCGCAGACAGAGCTAAACCTCGAATGCCATCACCCCATTCCTTCTCAGCCCTGAAATATAATTGCGTTTCAATCAATATCCTCATTATTATTAAAAAAACATACCCTCTATATTCAATGTATTTGTAAATCAATCCTGCCATACCCATTGCGACTAAAGCGTAATACCATGACGACATGAACATAATCGCGATACACAGGGATAATCCGATAAACGACAATGACCAGTGGTAGTACTTGAATCTAGGTCTCCAATTGGGGGTCCGCAACAGTGTTTGAAGAGCGCAAGCTAAATTTACAAAACCGTAACACATGAGGAAGAACATGGACAACAGTGGAGCTAAATAATCAACATTGCCTAGGAGGATTCCGCATTGGCAGATGAGAATGGTCAAAATTAGAGCTCGTGTAGGCTCTCCTCGGCTGGAAGATACCGCAAAGGGCGACAGAAACGGAATAATCCCGTCTTTGGCGATAGCTTGTAGTAAACGTGGAGCTCCGGTAAGCGATTGTAATCCAGCTCCAAGAGTGGACAAGAAAGATCCGATCAAAATAACCCATTCGTTCGGCCAAGCGATGTTAGCAACGACTAATCTTCCTCCGATTGACACGCCGAACTTGTCTCGTAATAGCAAATTGTCAACAGTTGATCCAAATAAAACTACAGCGGATAGGTAGACGGTTGAAGTTGTTAAGATAGCACAAATCGTTCCGATTGGTATGGATTTTTGAGCATCAGCCAAGTCTCCTGAGCGATTAGAACCAGCCATGATACCGGTTACTGACGGGAAGAAAATACCGATTAGAATAGTAAAGGAAGTCGTTATATCGGCGACAACTTGATTGAACGTTTGAGTAGCGTCATTATTGTTGATATCCTCCTTCGCGTTACCTCTGGCGATGAATTGTCCAGCTTCCAAGAAGCTATCGTACAGATTATCTAGAAAGGAATTGGATTTAAGCGGACGTCTCTAATGTATAAAGCAAGAATATACCTAGAAGAACACCGGATGCGATTCCTTTGATGCCTTGAACGATGGATACCTCATTATTTTGAAAATATGGATCGCATGTTACGTTGCAAAAGATCTTATAGAGAACGCCGCCTTCGGTTTTGTTACAATTCTCTATTCCAACATCTCTGAGCAAACGGTTGCCCAAAACGCACAGGCTGCAAATTGAGAAGATGAAACAACGATAACGCAAATTTGTATGTTAATGATGGTGTTAAATTTCCAGTTAATTTCTAAGTTACTGTAACAGCATCTGGGGATCCTAGGAGAAGTTCAAGGTTATTATTGGAATTAATTCCATTAAGTTGAATGTCTTATTTACATTAACACATGCCAAACGGGTCCAACCCCGGCGTCGGCGTAAACACCGATTAAATTTTAATTGGTGAATTTACAATTAACCTTGACACTTTCTCTTGTCTGACGTTGTTTGTTTGTCGGATCTGTACCCATTTATATCTCAAATTTCCAATTAAAATTCAAATTCAAAGGAAATAACTTCTCCTAAGTACCAAATCTACGTTATTCATTACTTTTTTTTTCTCTTTCTTTGTAATTTTTTCTAATAGAAACGAATACTAACTGTAAGTTGTCACTGCCGTTGAAATTTGCAAAAATTCCGACATACACGGCCAGAATGGATAAAATGACGCATGCAAGTGCTACGGTGGCAAATTTATTGACAAATTTGACACCAATAAATACGATTGTCCCCATCACCATTAGCAGAGCAGTTCCATATATACGAAAATTGTTGTACATAGCACCTGCGTTTTGAGATAAATCGAATATCGACAAGCTTGGTGCGATATATGTCTGGAAAAACCTACTGCGTTAATTTTCGTGAATACAAGTACTATAATAATAATGTGTAAATTAGCCTTTGTTTTATTAACTTTAACGAAATGAAGCAAATAATTCAGAACAAAATTTTAATGTTTGTATGATGACCATAGTTGTTTAAATAATTTGAAAACAAAATAGAAAAGAAATAATATTTGTTCATAGTGATGTTAGCAGTTAGATTAAATATATCGATATCTTTAACATCATTATTGTAAAGGAGGGTGTCTCTAATTTGGTAATTTTTTTACGAGAGTGCGTATTAAATGAATTAATAATTTTTGGAGGGATGAAAGCGCCAAACAAAATAACCGATGCGTCAAAAATGACGAGAGGTTGTGCACTATTACGTAAATGTTGTTAATCGCGATAAAAGAAGCACCGTACGTCATTTCTGTGCAGAAACGATACCTGGTCGGCCTACAACAGTAGGTACCATTAATACCTAACGAGTGATTGCGAAGGCATTTAAGAAGTTTCTGTACGAAAATTGCCTCACAAGCTTAATATAGTAAGATTTACTCTGAGCTATATTAAAGTTAAGAAGCTAAAGATTAAGGCCAGGACAAAGAAAACAGTTCCCAAATACATTAACAATCAAGAGCAACGTGCAAAAACTGATGCCAGTTATATTGCAAGAAAATGCGGTCAGAAAATACTAATTATTGATGATGAGACTTACGTTCCTGCAGACCCTGCTGAAGTACCAGGTCAGAAGTTTTACCATAGTTCCAACCTTGCAGAACTAGAATATACACATAAATTTCATACAAAAACGAAATTCTTCAAAAAATATTTAGTATGGCAGGCCCTTGATCAATTTGGCAATGTATCCGAACCTTATATTTGCGAAGGGACCGTTCAATCGCCAGTACCATAATGAAGATTAAATTTTATTCTGGTCAGACTTGGCAATTACGCCAGAAATGTTACCGAGTACTTGAATGAACATAATATTCAATTTATACCGAAAGATCAAAACCCACCCAACCTCCCCCAAGCGAGACCAATTGAACAATATTGGTCTTTATGCAAAGAGCGATATGCGAATTACAATAGGACGACTAATTTTTTGTGCATATTTTTGTACGATGCAATAATCTGAACAATTTTCTACAAAGAAATTTACATGAAAAGATGCACAATTTTTATCTGGTTTTAATCCACTGTACTATTTGCAACGTAGCCAGGTTTTACTATAAAAACTGCAATAATATTGATTTCAGGCACGCACAAATATTATTGTTAGAAATATTGAGATTGTAAGTTTAATTCATCAATATGTTGGAATCACCGTTGCTTTATTAAAACTTGAAAATTATGAAAATGTGTCTATTGTCAGAGCTCTCATGAGCTCTCTCGATGAACATTTAAAATGGAATAAGCACATCGATAACCTGATAATTAAAAGACATTGTTGACATCAGTTTCGGCAGTTATCTAAGATATGGTATTGTACTATGGGAACAGAGTACGCACATTGATAGGGTCTTTGTTGCTCAAAAACGAGTTAAAACGTTACCAACGAAAAAAAGAAGGCCAAACGGCTTTGACATCAGCAGGCTGTGACGTATATTGCATTAGGTAGTCGATCGGCCATACTTGTAGATTGGACATTCACACGTTCAGACCGTTTCTTGCGTTTTGAATTGGTTTATCCAAATTATATTGGTTTTATTTAAAAAAATACCGTGTAGTGATATTTCCGTACTTTATCGGTGATACCTATAATGTTTTTCTAATGTTGTATAAGCGACAAAACCTTTTCTGAAACGATAAAAAAGGAGTAACCTAAAAACTGCGCCGTCGGCTGTTTTGTTTGGAGGTCTTCGCCGGCCCTTTACAGGTATTCTATGCCGTCTAAAGGTGTTTTGTGTATTACGTGTTTATAACAATGCTACGTACCTGAGTGCCACATATTGTCCACCAGCTTCATTGTTGTTACCCAGTAAAAGGATTCAGAAAACTAACGCAGAAACCGTTGTCAATATAATAAAAGATTCGTTGAGAGAATTTTGTATCACAGGAACCCAAGTCACAATGTTCGTTACTGACGGAGCCGCAACAATGCTGAGAGTTGGTAGGATGTTGAAAATATGCTTTCCGACTCTTCTTCACATAACATGCCTCATACACGCATGTCACCTCGTAGCAGAAACCATTCGAAAGAAGTATCCGATGGTGGATAAGTTAATAGCATCTACCAAAAAAGTGTTCATCAAATCTCCCAAACACATCCGTGTATTCAAACAATTGTGTCCGAAATTACCACCACCACCTCAGCCTGTAATAACGCGATGGGGAACATCTCTCTCGCTCCAGGCAGTATCTTACTATCAGAAATATTTTTCACAAGTGAAAAATGTCATCTTGAAACTTGATTCAAATGATTCTGCAGCAGTTCGAAAGAGTCAGCAACTTTTTTCTAATTCGGACGTTCAACAAAACATAGAGATGAAATTTCCATGAACTATTCGGAAGTTGCACAAGCTCTTGAGCAATTAGAAAACAGTCACTTATCTGCACGAGACGCATTAAATTGCATAAACAATTTACAAGCCGCTCTAGAAAACTTGACGAATACTATAGGAGTCGATGTTGCTCAAAAATTTTGTGCAATTTTAGCGAAAAATCCCGATTTACAAAAGGTTCGGTCTATAATCGAAAATCGAAAATCAAGAGTGCCCCTTCACTGGATGTCGAACGATCATTTTCGAAGTATACGACAACGTATTCATAACACCGTCGACAGCTGAATTAATCGACAATGGAAGCGTTGCTGATGTTGTAATTCTACGCAGGTTACCAGGGCGGTTGCCAATTGCCACAATGGACATCAAGACGACAGGAAAAGGTAACAATATTATTTTTCACTAATATTACGTACCTACTTTTATGCGGTGCGCCACTGCCTTTTTAACAAATTCTACCAATAATCGAAACTCCTCAAAACAAATGTAAAACGTTTTCTGCACCAGAGCGGGTTCTAAATTATTGCAGAAGAAATTTGAAATATTTTACAAAATAATGTGTAAATCCTTGCATCGTTACAAACGAGGTTAAAAGAAAAATTTATTCGTTTGGAAATAATCTAGTACCTTTGCCCGGACCTGTACAGTGTTGATAATCTGTCACTCGATTAATCCTCGCCATAACTGACGGTAAATACACATTCTGGAATGGAGAGCGGGGATTATGACGTTCAACGCTGAGAAAAATCAATCCAGTGTTATTGTTGACTTTACGGAAAGATATTACACGTGATGTCTTTAAGCAGCGGAAGGAAAAAAAATTTAAGGTAAAACCTTAAATCTTTTTTATTAAATGATTCGTCTCCGCAAATGGCTTTCTAGGATTCTTTGTCAATAACCGTCACTAGTTTGAAAGTATCGGGGGAGTTGCGCGAATATATCTGTTACAACGGCCATCACTTTAAAGTTATTCATTATACTTCTTCTCGAACTTATAACTTATAACTTTTCAAATATCGCTTACTAAAAGCGAAGTTTAAATGTTTTTTCCGTGTCCTTGAGAATTGACTGAAATTACCTTTTCGTAAATTCTGCAAATAAGTGACTATATTCCAATATCGAATACCGAGCCGAGAATTAGGTCGAGTCAAGAGGAAGGAGCCCTTGGCCTCCGTTTGGATTTACATTTTCTCTTGTTGCAGTACTATATTGGGTTCGGTAAATTTTAATGACGCTATGAATTAATAGCATATGGACACCAATACTACGTATCCAACTTGGAGGCACGTGAGCTTTCCCACTTATAAATTATTTATAAATACGCCACCTTTGCGTTACTGGCTATTCATGGCGACCCTTTTTCTTTGATGACAGCCTAAATTACAAAACAAACCGTTTTTAATTTTGAGCAAATTCTTTCCGCTCGCAACACTTTAAGCTGACTACTGGTGTTAGATTTAATCTCAATAATTAAGCGATAAATTTTAATTAAAGTGCACAAAATAATTTCCTTTACCCTAACATAGTCCAACCCTCTTTTTTTTTTAATTAAATACACGAAAGTTACTGACATTTCATTATCAAACAAACAACCCGTCGAATCCTATGCCTTTTGCTTCATTTCGCTAAATTCAACAGAATTTAAATTCCATTTGAAACTGGAATCCAGTTAATAGGAAATAAAAGGGTTCTAAATTTAATTCTCCCAAAATCCTTAAAATACAATATCCAAACTAGGATTTGTCGGTTTTCGAAAACCGGTTTTTAAATTTAGTAAGCTAGTTTTGTTTGATTTTTGTATAGTTGAATAAATACACAGGACGTTTCAGTAGATGATCAAGATTAAAAAAACACACACACTACCGTTCATAAGTATTTGGGCACCTCAAATTGGAATGGAAATATTAAAATATGTATACACAAATATACAACTTTAACAATTAAAATTATTTATTTGACCTAAATTTTAGATTCGTCTATGGGTTTTGGGTCATTGTGTAGTTGAAATACAAAATTCTGTCCCAAAATTCTTACACCAGAGGTATTGCTTTTTCTTCTAAGATGCGTTTGTATTGCTCTTTTCTCATTATACCTTGAATTTTTACAAGATCACCTAAGGATGTACCAGCAAAACAACACCAAATCATTATCGAACCATCGCACTATGGGGCCACGCGGTTGAAATCCGACCGAAAATGGCTTTTACAAAATTCATGCCGAAAATAAGCTCACATTATTCAGAAAAGGTCAAAGTCTAACGTACAGATGTTTGTTTTTAATTTTATAGCGAAACAACTTTGTACCGCACTTTCAATTGGTATTGCTGCAATTTAAGTGTCATATATGGATTGAAAGAGCTCATCTTGATCTACATTTTAGTGTTAGAAAATTGGAGATTAGTAGATTTGTATTTGTGTAATGACCTATCGAATTAGTGGGTGTCAAATTAAAGACTTATTAAACTTCGTGAAAGGTTTCAACTATTATCAGGGTCTATCCCGGCAAAACTGATGACTAACGCTGGCCACGAGCGGTACCGCGCATCGGCGTAGAATCAGTTCGGACCGAGAGGAACGGTAGTATTACTTCGTCTGCGGAGCAGTACGGACATTTTCGCTGCCGGTCATTTGCGCAATTGTTTATATGTCCTAGAAAAATTATGATTTCGTCAGCAAAACGACCGCGGTCGGACAAACTTCGAAAATTTATTGCAGAAATTCCAGACTTAATATATGAAGGTGCTCAAATTAAATGTGTAATCTGTAAAATCCCGTTAATGTGTTGGTCCAGACAACATTGTCTACGACACGTAAATAGTGAAAAGCATGTTTCAAAAAGAAATTGCGCACGAGACAATGACAAATTTATATTTAATTTATGCGTTACGTTTATCGCATGTAATATACCGTTTAATTTACTAGACAAGGAACCATTTATCTGCTTTTGGAATAACTATTCGGGGTGCAAATTACCAAGTCGAACATCGTTACGAAGAATTGTGCCATCTGCGCGCGAACATATTGAACAAAAAATAAAATCGCAGTTGAAAGATCAAAAATTGTGGTTATGTGTCGACGAAACAACAGATCGGAAGAAATATTCTGTTCTTAATGTAATGGCACACAAATTGGAACCTCATCAATCGGCACCTTCAATTCTATTAGTCTCCAAACGAATACAACAGTGTACTGCCGAAGTAATTTCAAAGTTAGTGTTAAATACATTGGACAAGTTTGAACTTTCAACAAACCAACTCTTGATGTTAGTGAGTGATGGTGCTGCAAACATGCTTTCTGTAGGCCGGTCTCTTAAAAAGGATTCTGCTAATTTGTTACACATTACGTGTAAAATTCATGCTCTCAATCTTGTGACGGATAGTATCAGAAAATGTTATCCTGAGGTAGACGTTTTAATAGCGCATACCAAAGCAGTATTTGTCAAATCACCGAAACGTATTCGCGAATTTCACAGATTGTGTCCCCGTATACCAGAGCCACCAGAACCTATTCTAACTCGTTGGGGAACATGGTTGCAGGCCGCGTTTTATTATCATAAATATTTTGACAATATTAAGAACGTGGTTTTACAATTCGATACAAAGGAAGCTGCCGCTATCCAGAAAAGCCAGTCGAAATTTCAAGATAGTCAAGTTAAAATGGATTTAAAAATCATTCACGACAATTACTTCGGGCTAGCAGATGCAATAGAAAAATTACAAAATCTTGCGGTGCCGTTAGAAGAATCTCTACAAATAGTGCAACATGTTCACGCACAGCTATGCGCGATTGAAGACGCAAAAAATGTTTCTGTTCTAGAAAAATTTGAAAGTGTTTTTGAGAAAAATTCTGATTTTGGCACATTAAGACATATTTGTGAAGGTGCGTCAACAGAATCGTTAAGTTATTTGAAAGATTATTTTACTTACGCATATATTACGTCACTAGATGTAGAACGTTCGTTCTCTGCATATAAACGCATTTTTTCCTCATGCCGTACTAGTTTTGCCGAAACAACAGTTGAAACATATCTAATGTTGCAGATATTTAACAAACATTATTCACTTTGTGATTTCACGGAGGACTCTTAAAATGGTAAGTGTTTGAGCACGTGTTATGTAATTTTTATTTAAAAGATGAGCGAAATTATTTGCGGCAGCAAACATCTCTATTAGCAGAATAACTCTAGTGGAACGCGAGGCCTGGTCGACTCTACGCTACTGCGCGGTACCGCTCGTGGCCAGCTTTACTGATGACACATATTGATAGTCTCGGATGTCCTGCATAATATCCTAAAAGAAAATCTTACGGTTTTGCTGTGTCTTTATTGTACGGCTAACGAAAAACGGTCAACATGCGCCTACCTTGGAAACTATTACACCTGTATCTTTTAATTTGTTCCCTAATTTGTTGCTGTGAATTTCAAATCACTGTTGGGATTAATTATAATTTGTTAAAAAAAATTATAAATGATTGATTTTCAATTTGTCTTGGAATAACTTTTGAAACTTTTAATTATTTTATTTTGAACGAACTTAAATTTATTGGTTTTTGTAAATTTTATTCTTGTACTTTTACTTATATCTTTAAATTTAATAAATGGCTGTGTCTAGAAAATGCTTTTTTACAGTTATTTGTTTGATATTTAAAATTGTTATTGAAAAATAGCTGAACTTCTTTCAAACTAGAATATCTATAAATTTCAGAAGGCTGTTTTACCACGCCGGACATGTTGACAAACATATTTACCGAATGTTAAAAAGGAAACAGAAAACGATCAATAACAGAGCATTGAAAAACAAGACTATATCAAAATAACATTTATAAGAAAAATATTTTCTTGTGGTTTAATGTAATATTCGATTTAGTATATATAATCAATTCCAGCTCAGACATATGCAGTTAGTTCTAAGCCATTCTACGATCCAAAATATTTTATACTTAAAGGGTATTTGACCAAAATGAGTAACTTTAAAATCGCTAAACGTGCTTTGTGCGCTGTTTTCATAGAACACGGGAAGCATATTTCCACCGCTGAAACTTATATTCGGAAAAATTTCAGCCTTTCCGAACAGTTGAAATGTATAATCGTGAATATTCAAAAATACGTACTTCCTGAATTCAAAATCCGTTGGAAAAAGGCAGCACGCAAAGTTAACGTGTTTTTAAAAAATAACAAGGATTAGTTAGACAGTGAGCTGCTTGTGCAATTTGAAGTAAGGGAAGAACTTTCGACGTCATCTAGAATGGTGCGTGGAAGACCGTGCAAAACTTTTGAAAATTCAGCTGAAACGACCCAAAGGCGTAAAGCAATTAAACTCTTACACAGCTCATATGTACGAGGATTGCGCTCAATTGGACAAACCGTTAAAACTGAAATGATACAAGAATTACGCACGGCATCAATTGAAAAGAAAGAGGTTCTACTGCAAATGCTAAGAAACAACACAACTGCGGAACCATTTACACCAGATGAAGCTCTGGCTGTATACAATGATATATCTTTAACGAGAAACAGGTACCAATATTTATTAAACTGCTTGCACACTAAACAGTGCAGTTTATTGCCATCGCACAAGAAACTGAGGGATGCTAAGGTTGAATGTTATTCAACTCCAATTAAAATTACTGACATAAGTGCGAAAATAACACTACAGTCGCTCCTCGATCACACATGCAAGAGAATTTTGATGATCGATTCTGTTGACCTGCAAAAATCATCACATTTACGTTCATACACTAAGTGGAGCTGTGATGGTTCTTCAGGACAAAGTGAATATAAACAAATTCTTTTTGGTGAAAGCTCCCTTATAGCTGACAGCAATTTATTTGTCGCTTCCTTGGTACCACCCAACTAACACAGAGTGTAATTTGGCAGAATCCCTCCCCAGCATCTGTGAGATATTGTAGGCCAATTTCAATCGAGTTTTCAAAAGAAACGCCTAAAAAACAAGAGCTACTGTGGACGAAATAGAAGCTCAGATCCGTACCTTGTTGCGCACTTCAGTAACGAAAAATGAGAAACGGGTCACAATAAAGCATGAGCTTTTGTTTACAACGATTGATGGTAAAGTTGTGAAGGTACTAACCCATACACCTTCTACTTCAACATGTGTTGTGTGCCTTGCCAAGCCCACGGAAATGAACGATCTGGATCGGGTGAGGCAGAAACAAGAAAACGAAAACGCTTTTAGATTTGGCCTCTCAAGATTGCATGCGTGGGTAAGATTCATGGAGTTAGTTCTTCACATTTCCTATAATTTGTCGTTTAAGAAATGGGCGGCAACCACCGAAGGCATGAAAAACTAAAAGCAAGCAAAGAAGACTTACGTTCAAGATAGATTTTGAAAAGGGTGTAGACTGATAATGGATAAACCACGACAAAATAGTGGAAACAGCAATGACGGAAACACCGCTAGAAGATTTTTCGCTAATTCGGCTTGTACAGCGGATATAACTGGAGTTGATGAAGAGCTTATTTCCAGATTTTACATAATACTACAAACAATGCCATGCGATAGTACATAAAGTCCTGATTCATGAGGAAAACATAATACGCTATAATGCAGTTTTGCCACTCGGACAATTATCTGAAGAAGTCTAGGAATCGCGCAATAAAGATTACAAATTATACAGATTACATCAGCAAGAAAATGTTCGCGTTCTGCTACAAACGAAGACGTTTTCCATACCTTACTGTTTACATCAGATCCCAATATATCCAGTCTCAGAAAAGTATCCACGCCTGTAAATGTTAAACTGGAAGAGGAAGCAGTACAATTGTTAGAGTAAAAGCATTTTCTGTTCTAGTGCTCTTCTATTATGTGAAACAACGTAATTTTCAGTGAATATTGCTAAAATAAGATACCAAATGTTGCTGTATTTTATGCAGATTTCGTATAAACACCTGATTGTTGTTATGTAAGTATGTGCTGTTATTTACAAAAAGATAAGTTTGCTTTTATTTAATAAAGAACCGATTTCACATGATTACGCTGTATTATTAAGATAACAATAAATTAACGTTTTTTAAATGTAGATATCGCACAAACATTTAGCTCTTGTTATTTACTGTTGTTTACCAATAGAAAAGTCGCATTTTATTAAAATGACCATAAATTAAAATTTTTTAAGCAAGCAATCGTGGAGAATTTCATATTCGTTTAAGATCTTAGACATTTCTGTACATGTCTGCCAAATTTCACTGCTATATTTCTATTAATAAGAAAGTTACAGATTTTTGACCATTGCAAAGCAGCTTGGCCCCATAGTGCACGCTCACCTACAGATCTTCTTACAAACATACAAAATCTCGAATTGGGATTCGTCGGTGCACAATACCTTACTCCAATCTTCTACCGTCCAATTTCGATGCTCACGTGCCAATTGTAACCTCTTTTTCTTATTAATTTGGCAAAGTAAGGGCTTTCGCATCGCCATTCGTCCGTGAAGGCCGGCTTTTTGAAGACGGCGTTTAACCGCGGACACGCTAATCGGCTTTGGAAGCGATTTGTGGAACTGTTTTGCTTACTGGACATCACGATTACAATATCTTGAGCTGCTGTTGTCGCCCTTGGTCAACCACTTCGTACTTTATTTAGAAAACTGTAACTTTCACTGTATTTTTTGATGTTATAATCAACAGCAGATGGATTTAAATGTAATTTTCTAGCAATTTGACGATTGCTTATGCCTAAGTTATGTTGTGCTACTATCAGAG
Source organism: Dynastes maya (assembly GCA_029619315.2). Taxonomy (NCBI): domain Eukaryota; kingdom Metazoa; phylum Arthropoda; class Insecta; order Coleoptera; family Scarabaeidae; genus Dynastes; species Dynastes maya. The sequence continues at coordinate 5,816,438 of JAROYE020000012.1, forward strand.
CACGCGTTTCAACACTAATTTCTTTCCTTTTCGGCATGTTTTAAAATTTTAAACGAAATTATAAACGCTATTCGTTAAGAGATGTTGTCGCTACTAACATAGAACGATAACTGACCGTAATTTAAATATATTACTTCATGTGGCTCTATTATAGCTTCATGATTCATAGTAAAATTACGAACTGTAACATTTTTCCTGGAATTTCGCTTTTATGGCGGTATTACCTCTCAAACAGATAAAAGAAGTAAATAGACCCATATTATTTAATGAATTTAAGTGAATCTTACTGATTATTAGCATACTATTCAATAATGCTGGAGTGTATTTCCTAAATACTTTCTTTGTATACAAAAATCTAAAATCCAAGGGTGTCCAAATACTTATACTACGAGCGGTAGTATAAGTTCAGGTTCGTTTCTTAACAATTACTTACGGAAATAATTAATGATGTTGGCACAATCTTTACAACAAGTAAGAAACAATAATTAAAAGAATTTCTAACTCACTTATAAACTGTTTAACTTACACTTAACACATTGAATTTCTATAGCATCATTAAAATGCAATATATCCTTGAATTACTTCTCTTTGTCATCCCGAATCATCCTGTTATATGTTTTTTTCTTTGTTTGTAAAATTCGAAAACCGGTTTATACAAACCCTAGTCGAAACTGAAGAAATTTCGAAGTCAGAAGTGCACACAACAGAGTTAAGTAAGTTTTGTGGTTATCTAGGTTAGAAATGGAGATTCAAATTCTGATTTCTCAAAATCTACGTGACATTTTGGACTAAAAATCTTACCAATACAATCTCAACAGCGCCGACGATGTACATGGCAGCTGCTAAAGTCGTTCCTGTATAAAATAACATCCCAACAGCTCCGCCAAACTCCGGACCTAAGGACCTTGAGATCATGAAGTAGCTCCCTCCGCCTGGTACAACTCCGTTGGTGGCAATGGCCGACATGGAAATAGCGGTTAGCATAGTGACACAACAGCAGCATAAGACAATCAGGAATCCTTGTATAACGCCAGCAGTTCCGACAACCCAGGTAAGACGAATGAACAATATCACACCGAAAATATTTTGAATGCAAGGTAAATAGACACCTATCAACGTTCCCATGCGAGCTCCTCCTGATGCAGGCCGTGCATCAGGATCAGCAGATGCTGGAGGAATGGTATTGGAATAATTGGCAAGTGAGTTAATGAGGGTTGAAATTCGTGGACGATCCTCCATCTCCTCCTAATATTCATTATGATTTATCAATAATTATTTCCTGGAATTCTATTATTTAAACAAAAAAAGACTCACCGAATAGAGGTAGAGGTTAGTCTCGTAACCAGACATTTTCTCCGTAACAAATGGCTGTTCATCAGGTCCATCTCCTGTAAAGAGAAAAAAAAAAGTAGGTATGGTCAACTAATTTACAAACAACTCCTCAGGCATAAATGTCATCAACAAATATCTCCTCATCAACGTTTTTTTATATTCCGAAAGGGAAGAAACAGGTTATCAAGTTTTAATTGAATTTTAACTTTTTTTATCATAACGTCAAAATTTCATAAAAGCCAGAAATTAAAAAGTTTATACGCGTAAAAAAAATTACTGGAAATAAATTAAAAAACGTAAAAACGGTGAAAAGTTGAAATTCGTAATTTCCCTCTAACAGCAGCAGAAACGCAACCAAAAAAAAAAAGAGAGAAACGCCTTTAATAAATTCTTTAAGATTACCTTTGCATGATAATCCCCTATTATCATGCAAAGGTAATTTTAAAGAATTAAAGGAAAGTTTAAAATGATTTCTATTTATAATTTCCTTCATTTCAACTTAACTTTCTTCCCCAGAAAGACTCGTTTAATTTACAATGTCAGCGTTGTACCTAGAAATATCTTCCTTTTTCAATTATCATAATAAGATATAGAACGTCACTGAGAAGATTACCCGTCAAAAGCAACCGGATAAATACGACAAAATTTAAATGAAGAAGACGTATAGAAGTAAAAAAATATAAAGAGAAACAGTTATTTCAGATAATAGACTAATGTGATAGTATGTAATAAAACAACTTTGTATGACCCGATAAAGAAACTATCTAACAACCTATGTATTTTATAATGTTTTGAATGGAATAATTATCTCAACAGGATTGAAGACATTATTGCTAAGAAAGTTTCAGATAAGCAAAAAGTTTTCCAAATTAATCACCTCATGGATTAATTACCTCAACTGAATTAGTTAAAAATGAGCCATCGGAGTCTTTTAGCAAAGAAGAGATCGACTTATTAAACAAAGGTTTGAAATACAACCTGAAATTTAATAAGCCCCCGGTTGAAGAAATTATAGTTGGCATAGAAAACGCGATCATTGGAACTGTGTATTCAATCATTCACGACAAGCTGAATTATCGCAAAACGTATTCGAGATGGGTTCCAAAGACAGTTGACTCAAGACCATAAAGAAACCTTCGCATTTGTTCTGAACTCGAACGACTGTTTCTAACGGAAGGTAATGACTTTCTAGACCGTGTTATAACCTGCGATGAAACGTGGATTCATCACTATGGACCTGAATCCAAACGGAAAAGTCTTGAATGGAAACATCCGGATTCACCCGCTGAGAAAAAAATTAAAACTCTCGCATCTGCCCAATTTTTTGTGACTATTTAGAAGAACAATGTACTGTGAACAGTGAGTACTATTGTAATTTGCTTCAACATAAATTGAAACCTGCGATAAAAAGAAAACTCCAGGTTGCTCTCTCAAAAGGTGTGATTCTGCTGCACGATAACACCCGTCCCCATACTCAACATACAGTACTCAAAGAGTTTTTATGCGGCACCAAGTTCAAAGACAACGAAGCGGTCAAACAAGCTGTACACAAATGGCTCGGACACCAAGGTCAAGAATTCTTCAGCACTGGAATTAGAAAGCTCATGAAGCGATGGGAGAAGTGCCTAAATGTTGGTGGAGATTACATTGAAAAGTAGTGTAAATTTCATTGTCATTGAATAAATTATTTCCACAGCCATTTGTATCGTTAATTACTGAACGTCCCTCGTATTTCAAAATTAGTATTATATGTCATGCTGTCTGGAAAAGTCGTACATATGATTCTTCAGTACACCAGAATAAAAGTGAAGAGATCAAAAAAATCAAAACATTTTGAGATTTGGTGCCATCGTGTGCAGGCGATTGAAACTTTTTCCTTAAATCTCTAGCATGTTCTGCTCTTTCCAAGACAACATAAAACAAAAGTGAAATTCTCTGACTTAATGTTAATTAACTTTGGAAAGATTGCACTTAGGAACTAAATACCAACATAAACCAATGTGATTGTTGGAAAACAAGAGAACAACATAGCCAACATTGAGTGAGTTTAATATATCAATTAAAAAAAAAAATCAAATGAACAAGACTTGGATTCAAAGCAATGCCCAGCCATTGTACATTGAAAAAAGTTTTTTTCGCTGCCACGACTTGATAAATTTTGGAAAAGCCTGATAGAAAAAAGTTTTAATAAAATGAACCTTAAAAGCAAAAGTCCATCTTATCCAATATTTGGAACGACGTCTTTCTAACCGATATAACCAACAACTAAATTACGCAATGGCTTGCGGGAGGTGATGAAGAGATTGTAGTTACGTATGAAGAGATAATTTCATCATTAACAGTGGATTAAATAAGTAATAAAGAAGAAGACGAGGAAGAAAAGGATCCACATGAGAAAGATGTACCGAATAAAGGAGCTATGAAGTGTGAAATCAAGCTACTGCTGTCCATATAAAATTTCCTCAAGGGATCTCATATTTTAATATTTAATACTAAAGTTTATTTGAAATAAAATGTTGTTCTGTATTTTTAAAGTTTTTTTAATGTATGTATACAGGCTATCCACCTAGTGAATGGATAAAAAATAAACAAAAAATATTCGGAGACAAGTGCTGCACAACATAAAATTATATTCAAATATACAGGGGGTGTTCACTTTTGTGCAGGCATTTTAACGAAAACATTAGGACAAATTTGCCTTAAATAAAACTAATGCGCTAAAGAATAGATCCAGATAAAGGTAGAAATAAATAGAATATTAGCGTTATACTCGTTCGACCTTTCTTGAAATAATCTATAGATTCTGAAGTGCATTATTATTAAATAAGCAATGCACTCGTTTCTTAAAATAAACACACAAGGCAATAATAGCATTAAGACGGTATAATTTGTGTAAAATATGCATTCACCACCTCTTGCCAAGGCACTTATTTACGGTAACGATGGAAAGTTATAAGTCTACCAGCCGCTGTAGACAAAACGCTATTTTTAAATTGAAAATAATCTTTTCGTAGGTATCGGATATCTATTCTTACATTCACTGTATCTCCTATTGTGAAATGAAACGTTTTTCAAAATATCCTTTGCAACATATATGAATACGTGAGAATTTCTCCTACTTCTGGTCAATTAAATCTACAATTTCATCTTCAAAAATAACTGGGAAAAACACGGCATGCTAATATTTGTCATAAAAAGAGTGCCCCATAAAAAAAGTCATAAAAAGAGTCCTTGTAATAATCATCACGGCAGAAAAAAACTTACTAAACTAACATCATTTGCGTATAAATAGTCATTGGGCCGAATTTATATCCTTCACCTATGACGTTAATTGCCTAATTTTAAATACATCAAAGAGTGCCTAGATATTTTCTTAATCTAGAATCTGATTTTCAGATTTCTTGCAAGCTAACAAGATAAGATTTATTAACTTATATTTTTATTGATCATCTTTAGTTCCCGAAGTATTGTCGAATGAAATAAATTGGATTGACCTATTCTTGCTTGTTCAGTGGTGACCAGTACGAGGTTTCTATTTCAAAGAAACGATCAGCGCATCCACCAAAATGGCGGATCATTTTAATTTAAGAATATCGTATTACATAATAGCACGTTATATACTTTACACTGAGGAATTTAGAAAGTAAAGTTTTTTTTTTTTTCATTTCGCGCAATAAAAACCTGAAACTATCTAAATTCAACCTAAATATTTCGCATTGTAGAGTGGCTTTAAATAAAAGGATGTAAGTAGGTCATTCACTTTCAATAGGCGACCATTTCTATTCCAATAGAAAAACTTATAATTTCAGCAAATGTTTTATCGGACGTCAAAGCTCGAATGACAAAAACGAACGTCGATAACACAATGATAAAAAAATAAATACATTACGCAAATACTACTAGATACAAAACTAGTTTTTTTTGCCCATTACATAATTAAACCGTTACACATTCTATTTGAAAACCGGTAAATCTTTTTAAACTCTGCTTTAGATTATCTAAGCGTACAAATTGTGCTACTGTTAATTATCCTGATTGATCCTCTATATCAGGACGTCGAAATAATATTTATTTTATGATAAGATTCGTAATTATATTACACGTACCTGTTGTGAATAGAAACGATCAATATCACGAACTATATATCATTTTAGGTACAAGTAATTCCTTTTCGGAAACGTAATTCCGTTTCCTATACGGTGTATTTACGGTTAATAATCGATCCTTTAATATTTAACAACAAAAGCCAAACATCACAGAGGACACACAAAGACATGTCGCTTTCATAGGGGTAGGGCATGAACCCTTTGATTGTCGAAATTCTACAGACCTCAGCAGGTATGGCACCATCACTTAAAGCGATGACATACGCAGGAATTTAGCCTACAGCTCTACGAAAGGGAGAGGTATTTTCGCTCAGAGAAGCTCCGTTGAGATATTTTTATTATCATTCTGTGTGGATATGACACACACGTCTGTTATTTGGATTTAGGCATATTAACACAAAGCGTTCCTGATAGAGATTGATCTTTGAATCGTACCTTATTAATTCAAAAAAGAGAATATGAATCATCAACATTTATTAAGATAAAGATCTGTAGAATTTGTCTATACACACACAGAGAAACGTTTCCTTGAATCAAAGCCGTCCGCTTTAATTCAAGACGATTATTGTTTCAATTATCTGCAATACAATAATATAATATAATATAATAAATCAAAAAAAAATATTTTCTTAGCGTTTCTTTCTCCGCTTAAGAGAAATATATACTTGTAATGAAATAATTGTATTTCTTGGCTTAAGACATTTGTTAACTTGATTCAAGAAAATCTAGAAGAGAGCGATTCTTAGTATAAATAAATAGCCATTATAACACAAAACAGTAAATAGTTTTCTTAATTCCAGAATGCGTTTAGGTATTGTTCATAAATCAATAATTTAATTTTCTTAAAATAAAGCTTTTTTACTTATTATTTATATGAAAATTTATTAATTATTTATTAGTTGTGTTTACCTTGTTTAAAACAGTACGACATAATGAAGCAAATTATTCACATTGTTTGTGATTTTAAAATGGCTAGATAATGCTAATAAATAACTCCTAATATTGATGGAATCATTACCGGCAAAAACAATATTAGAAGAATAAAAGCATAAATGCTTCTTACTCTTCGCCGTATTGCTCTTACATCACTCAATTTATGCCACAATTTTTCAAAAATAACAACTGAAATAATTTCTGGCGCCACGTAGCACCAGTAGTTATAGTCATGCCGTCCTAAAGACAGTATATATACAGTACCGTTCATGGAAGTTCGGGCAAGCTGACAAATTATATTAACTGTTTAGGAAAAAATTTTAAAATTATATAACATACATTTCTGTGAGTTATTATTAAAATTAACCTTTTCTGGCAGCCTTTTACCAATTTCCAGGTAGTATTTGTCTATTATAAGACCGTTATCATAAAATATATAATTATGTTGGAAATCCCCAATAATTACAGTGACAATAAAGCTTTATAATAATCCCTAGGAGGGTTAGCTGATTCACTCGTGTTACCTGGAAGTATTCGTATACCCTTTATAAAGTATTATTACATTTGTAAACGCAGTAGTTCTGAAGAGATTGTTATTGTGAAAGTATCTGTGGTTGTGTAAGTGAAAAATAAAATAATTTCGGTTTGACTGCTTAAAATGCCCCGTGGAAAGCCTCTAGCTGTTTCAAAACGATCTGCTATTATTACCTTGCATCAGGAAGGGTACGCAGAAAGACGGATTGCGGATAAATTAAAAATAAAAAAATGTACAGTACATGATACTATAGTTCGATTTAAGACAACCGGTGACGTGCAAGATCGTAATCGGCCAGGACCGTCAAGAAAAACGACTCCCGCGGAAGATTTACGAATAAAAATAATTAGTAAGCGCAATAGAAGACTAACAGCATCAGAAATTGCAGCAGAATTCAATAATGAGCGAGATTCCAAAGTTTCTGTGAGTACTGTGAAACGTCGGCTGCAAGAGGCTGGGTTGCATGGGCGAGTGGCTTGTCGAAAACCGTTACTCCGAAGAGGAAATAGGCTGAAACGACTAAAATGGGCACAAGCTCATAGAGATTGGACAGTGGATGATTTTAAAAGCGTTTTGTGGACTGACGAATCCAAGTTTGAGGTTTTTGGAAATAGACGGAGAGTTTTCGTATGCAGATCAAGAGGGGAAAGAATGTTACGGGACTGTATAGTTCCTACGGTGAAGCATGGAGGCGGATCTGTAATGGTTTAGGGTTGTTTTTCCTCAATCGGAACAGGGGCATAATGAAAAAAGAAGAATATCGGAAAATCCTGGAGGAAAATACCATACCGTCAGGAGTCCGATTAATTGGTCGTGGATTTGAATTTATGCAGGACAATGACCCCAAACATAAATCTAAATTGTGCACAGATTACCTGCAACAAGAAGAAAATGAAATAACCTTAAAAATTATGGAATGGCCGCCATAGTCCCCCGATCTGAACCCGATAGAGTTGTTATGGGAAGAATTAGAGCGATGTGTTAGGAAAAAGTGTCTAAAATCGAAGGAACATTTGTGGACCATTCTCCAGGAGGTATGGACAAGCTTGCCCAATGAAACATTAGCAAAATTAGTGAATCGGATGCCGAGAATAGTGGCAGCAGTCCTAAACGCAAAAGTTGGATTTTTCGATGAAAATCGGATTTAAATGATTTGTATTACATTAACTTTTTCTTTTTAATAAATTTGTGTTTGAAAATATGTAAAATCATGTAAGTAAGTATTAAATACATGGCCATTTAATATTTCTCTTATTTTCTTTGACTTCCGTACATTTTTTTGCTTGCCCGAACTTCCATGAACGGTAGTGCATATGTATACTCTTTGCTAGAGAGTAGCGAATTTAGAAACCGAAATATAGATGGCATACTTACCCATGCAATGATATAACGTCTAACGTAGGACGTTTCATAAACATTTTCAAAAGATACCGGTTAATGTAATATTTTTTTCTTTTTATTACTACAGTAAAAACTCATTATAGCGAACAGGCACGGGGGAAAGGATAATGTTCGTTGTAACGAGGTGTTCGTATAAACGATTTTTCTTATAAAAAATAATAATTGAATATCTTTTATTGGATACAGGTTTACCGGAAGCAATAGCGTTATCAATTTTGTTTTTATTTTTTATTATGGTATAATGGATAATGTTGATTTCGGAATTTTAGTTTTAGACATTTGTTTTTTTTTTACCTCTTCTAAAATTTACAATTTTCTTTTTGAAGAGATCCCTGTTTTTTGTCACTAATTTTTATTACACACACTCGCACAATTTTTGTTAACCACTAAACCTTAACTCTAAAACAACCTCCTAGAAACTAGACAGTAAATCTCCGTCCATCACAATGCACTACGTGCACGATTGTCGGAATATTCAGGCGCAGACGATTTTGTCGCTTTGTAAACAAATGTTCACGCAAATTATGTAAGTGTAAGATCATATTGGTTCGTATTAATGGTAATTTTTTGTATTCGTTTTTGCGTGTTGGGAGATTAAAGTTGTTCGCATTTCGCTTAATTGAAATTTTGTTATAATGAAATAAAGTGCTGTACAAATACATTAAAAGACTTCGTACAGTAATTCTTGTTTGTAAAATAGACAATTTCGTAGCATCGGTGTTCGCTACAACGAGGGTTCACTGTTTTTACCACGTGTACTAATTTAACTATAGTTTTTTTAAATATATAATAAATAATAAAAAAAGGGATAAATAAATTTAAATATTAACTCATTAATTATTAAACTACATAAAAATAATCCCTGTTTAATTACATTATTAAAGAAATAATTTAACTAAGATAGGAATAAAAAACAATGGTCCAATTTCTCACAAAATTGTATTAAAGATATCAGGCGACCGGTGTCGTGTTTTTACCAACACATCCTCAGGCCAGCTAAGAGAGTATTCAAACAAAATAAAACGTTATAGAATAAACATAATACAAGCTACCAAACAGTATGAAACAATGAAAAGGAAATCAAAGAAATGATTAATATGAGTAGTCTAGTAACGAAATTGTTAGGTATCAAAATGTGTAAAAAGACTGTTCCTCCTCCTGTCCCTTCCATCACCAAAAATCTTACTATATAGATTTTGCAAATTATGTGGTGCAATTAGTGCACGTAGTCATTAGTAATGAAAAGTCGAAGAAAAATCATCTTCAAATTCTACTTACAATTATACGTAAACAGTGGGGGGTGATGAAGCAAAGATTTAAAACAAATTTACATGAAAAAGTTTATTTCTAAAAATGAAGAGACGGTAAAATAAAAGAGACTGTTTCTATTATTAGAGGGGTCGCAGTGAGGGACTGCAACATAAAGGTTCTACCTCTCAATAATTCGATATTCGCTGAAAAGAAAGCTAATGTGAAATCTCTACTGGAAAAGAAACACAGTACAGTGAAGAAACTGAACTTATCTGTGATTGTTTGGAAGATGACCATGCCATACATATTTGAGTTTTCGTAGCATTTTTCTTCTTTTCAATAAAAATAATTCAGAGTACCAATTTTCTAATAATTTTTCGTTGAAAAGCAATAATAGATAGAATTAGATCCATGTAAATTCAAACAAAACCAGACACGTCGCTTGCATCCACGCAAAACAAGACGTATTTCTTTTTTTTTATTTTATCCTAAAAGGATGCACATTTTTCCATAACCATGACAGTATTAAATATGTGATTCAATACACTAGTCGTCATATCAGTTGCACACTCGTAATTGCAGTGCCCCTGGACTAAACAGTTTTTCGCGTTTTTCTCAAAATTAATTTATGCGGACATATCTGATTTTGCATGAACGCTCCTCAATTATTACAAAAAACAAAATTGAAAATGAAATCCAGAAATGTTTTTACATATACGATGTTAAAGAAGTTATTTTTAAGTGATTCCTATAAAAAGGACCAAGTTTCAGAGACAAAATCATAATAAGTATAATAGTGGACACTAAAAAGTTAACAATAAGAATTTGATACAATAAGAGATTAAAAAATTTATTAAATTAGGGCAATTTAAATTGATATCCTAATTTTAAAAAAAAATCACATAAAAGGATGTTAGACAATAAAAAAATCTCGACTTACCGTCCTTAGATCTATCTGATCTTTCCATTTTCTTTTTTAATTCGAAGCAAATTAAACTAAATTCGAATGAAGGCTAAAAAATCGAAAAACTATTAAACTAACTGCACGAGGGGATTTAAAATTTTACAGCGATGAATTCGAACCGAATCGCGTGCGTTTCGTTTGGAAGAAAATTCCAATTAAAGCACTTAACGATTAAACCTCGCAAACACTATTGTTGGAGCACATAAAGATATGTTCCGTGCACATATGATGTGTGATATTTCCTTAATCTCGTGCAGTACAAAAGCAGCCTGATAAATTGAAAGTGGAATAAACATTGAAAATGAAAATAATTACATTTACAATTTAATAGATATTGTATAACGATAAGATTGACATATATAATCCCCTTACGAAAATGTTTAAGTACGTATGTATGTATATTCATTTATATACATACAATATTTATGTGCATTCCTAACGGGCTTTAAATATTACTCTTTGGAGTGAGATAAAACTTCCCAAATATTGAAAAACGATTTTTCCAGTAACAACTGGAGATGCTTAGTGTTAGGAGAAGGATTATAGTTCGACACGTCATTATAAGTAAACGCTAAATTAACTCTAGTAAGTATTAATAATTCTCTTTATCAAAAAAAAAAAGATTACACATTTTAATATATAAAATGAATATGTTATCAACCCTTACAGATTATATAAGAATTTGCGATAAAATCAAGAGTGTTTCTATGTTTATTGCACGTGACTTGTACAGATTTAATCTGATCTTCTCTTTAGAATGACGAAATTAAAACAAAACTCTTAAATCTTAATTATCTACTTGGATCTATTTGTTTTAGAGGAACAATTGTTTTCTTTTCCTCCGCGAAAAACTAATTAACAAACTCATTGGAATTATTTCATTTCTAGACAGCTCCTATTAACAATTAAACAGCTTACGTCATAAACATGACAAGGGAATATAACTTTTGCATCTCGTAAAATATCACCTTCTCTTTAAGACTAACACAATAACGTCTTATCTAATCGATATGTACCTAAAGTGTATATCAAAGCACTTGTCACTTTTGGCATTAATTCGATTCTTACGATTTATTTGTGAAAACAGATGGATATCAACTTGGAGGGTTTCTAATTTATTTTTATCGTTTTATCATTGCATATATACAGGACGATGTATGTATTTATTTGACGATTTGGCAAAATCCATTTATTCACGAAAGATAAAATTAGAATTTGACATACAGAGTGTCCATCTAGTACGTGTGTGGAATATAATTTCTTTTTAAAGTAAATTAGACAAAAAGTTTTCACATAACAAGGGCTTTAAATAGAATATCCCATATATTGTTACGTTTCTGAGTATCATCATGTCATCCTCCATGAATACGAGATGTGTTAGAAATATAATGATACTGGCATCATTGCGAGCGATCTGGCAACGTTTCTATTGTTCTCCGTCACTAGGCATGTTTGTTAGTCCGCTCCAGACGCTTAGTCCGAGTTTGAACTTCCTACTGTCACCAAGTGATTTTTGAGAGCGTTATCAATGAAGTTGTGTTTTTGTTGTATATCACAGAATGAAACAGCGGTATTTGGAGCAACGTTATGCCATTAAATTTTGTGTCAAACTTGGGGAATGCGCGAGTGTAACTTTTGAAAAGTTGAACCAGGCCTATGGGGAACATTGCTTATCAAGAGCACAAGTTTTTCGCTGGCACAAATCATTTTTGGGTGGGCGAGAACTGGTGGAAGATGAACCTCGCTTAGGGAGGCCTTCAACTTCAAAAACCAATAAAAACATCGAACGTGTGAGGGCTCTTGAAAGGTTAGACCGTCGTTTAACAATAAGGGTGATGGCCAGTTACAATTGAACAGTTTCACCGTTCATCAAATTTTAACTGAAGAATTGCATATGCGAAAGGACTGTGCCAAAACGGTGCCCAAAAACCTCACAATTGAGCAGAAGGACATTCGAAAAAATGTGTGCCCTGATCTTCTTGAAAGAATTGCCAAAGACCCCGATTTCTTCACTCGTGTGATGAAACCTGGATTTTCGAATACAACCCTGAGACAAAGCGGCAAAGCCAGGAGTGGCACACTGAAAATTCTCCCCGACCGAAGAAAGCTCGAATGAGTAAATCAAAGATCAAATCAATGTTGATTTGCTTCTTTAACAGTAGGGGTACCGTTCACAAAGAATTTGTACCTCCAGGGCAAACTGCCAACTAAGTTTTTTACAAGGGTGTCCTTGAAAAACTCAGAAGAAAAGTGATTCGTGTAAGACCAGGCATTGCAGACAAGTGGATGCTACATCATGACAACGCCCCATGTCACACGGCCATCTCCATCACGGAGTTTTTGACATCAAACGGTATCCCTGTGGTTCCTCAGCCACCCTATTCACCTGATCTCAGTCCTTGCGACTTATCCCCAAACTAAAAAGTGTCTTAAAAGGACGTCATTTTGGGACTTTGGAGAACATCCAAAAGAATGTGACGGACATGCTAAAGGCCATACCGGCCATACAAGATTGGCAACGATTCCGCCGGTGTATAGCTGCCCAAAGGACCTACTTTGAACGGGATAATATTTTCTTGAATAGAGATTTTTCTTGATGCAAGAAAGCATTTCTCTGGGTGTAGCAACGTTTAACGCATAAGAGCGATACTTCATGAAACCAGCTATACAAGCGTTAAAAAGCAGCGTTTGGTAGGCTAATGTGCTGATGCACAGATACCAGTGTTTCGAGCTCCTCTGGCTCCCATCAGTGTACGGCACTGCAAGTCAGCTTAAATCTACCTTACTCCCGTTATTCTAACAGATACCAAGAGGAATTTCGAGAGACATCTATTGACACAACAAAAAATTCAATCTGAACGTTCTCATCTCTTGTCTATCAAGATAAGCATTTTTTACTAAATATACGTCGTAAATATATGAACTACATAATAAAATAATGATAAGTTACTATTTAGTGCGTTATTAATTAGCAAAATCGCAATAAAAAAATAAGTTGAAGAGAATAAATAATTTACGTTATAAATGAAGTTTTCTATCGTAATTTCCAGCATATTACTGAAGAAAATCGAAGTGTCTTGCCGGGAAACGCAATGAATTTAATCAGTCAATCCCTTTTTCCACATGAACAGAGATTGAAGTGGAATTACAAGATAATTAAAGCGTGCTAACATCTTCCTCGAAATAGACATTTTACGGATAGATTCGCAGCTACATCATAGGACTATGAACGCATGACTTAGCGTCGGTTAATTTGGAAATATCACGTAGAAATAAATAAAGATAAATCGAATGGAATGAAAATGTTCCTTCTAACAATTCTACGCCGTTCCCATTTTCGTGAACAGGTGAAGTTAATTACATTATAAGCGAGAAAATTACAGTAGTTGAGTTTGGACAACGTAAAATTTATTGATTAGAGTGATATCGAATATCAGGCTGACAGTCGTATTTGGAATACTGTAATTAATGAAAGTAATCAAATTTAATCCTGGAATATTTCTATCGAAATCAATCGCTGAAAAAGGGTTGGTGTCGATGGGTGAGCGTGGAAAACAAAAAGTTAGAAGTGGGCGGGGTGGAACAAACAAAAAAAACTTGGGATAACGAGACCGATAACAAGGGGTGAGGGTCAAAATTGATAAAATTTTAATTCAATCAATCAAGTTAGAAAGTTACTACCTAATTAAAAATAAACACCCATCCTACTCCTTCAAATATTCGCTTATATCTCCAAAAGATAATTGCCAGCAGAAGAAAATTACATTTAATTAATATCAGAGCTAACTTTTGAGAGCTTTCCAAACTTTGCGAATATAGAAAGTTAGACATAATACTATCAAAATCCTTTTGTCTTAATGCTATAAAAAGGATGCTGCGTAGGAATATTATATTAAAAAAACTTTTAAATCCCTTGCGGAAAAAATATTAAACCCTGAAAAAAAACCCGAGGAAAAAAATTGGAAAATCATCTCTCTGCTAAGAATTATCACCTTATATACCTTGGGATAATCTGACGCAAAGAAGACGTTTGATTAAATGAATCCCTAAAAAAACGTGAAGATTTTGAAATAAAATCTAAATCCGACTGCATGAAATGTTACATCTCCATTCTAATTGGGTTACGTGTTTTAAAATGCGATTTTGTAATTTTCAAGTATTCAAGCCAAATTCGAAACATGCACGCACCTGGTTCGAATCGTCAAGGCAACGAAAATTTAATCACATCGTCGCAGTGAAAATATCAAATATTACCTGGAAGAGAAATTGGAAACGAAATAAGAAGAATTATGCTTCCCTGTGATTGAATCGAATATAAACAGCGCGTTGAAGGAGAGAAAAACTTAACATTTGACCTTTTTCACGTTGTTTAAGGTTTTTTTTTCCAATTGCCTCTTTGAAGACGTATATGAAAAATTGACTTTTTCATATAGGACTTTTTCTTCTTTCGCTCCTTTCTAATTTAGTTTCAAATTTCAATTTCCCTTTTTTCTCTGTATTTCTTAATAAAGTTGAAACATCTCATTTATTGCCTCCTACGACTCGGAAAGGAAAGTTAACATTGAAAAATCAAAGCTTGAAACATCAAAAGCATCGAACGGAAAGCTTTTGACGTTTCAATTATTAAACTGTGACCGGAGAATCGAGTCTAAAAACGCGTAAAATGTCCATTTACGTGCAATTATTTCTGGTACATCAAACAACTGTACGTTGAAATTAAAACATCAATACTATTACATATTATCAACGTTTGATTTGCATTTCATATAATCTGTAAACAGGCAAGTTTCACCAGACACAAGAAAACAGACTTTATTGATCACAGCAAAAAAGAAAACGTGGTATGCGTTGGATTTTTTTTCCTTCCTTTCATATCATGTCTAGTTGTTTGTGTCACCCTTGTAAACAACAAGTAAGATGATACATTTCTGCCCAAGCTACTCGTATCCTTTTACTATTATAAATAACCTTTCCAAGAATATTCTTAAAGGTAAGGTGTTTGGTAACTCTCTTGTCATTCACTTATCTATTAATAATGTAGTCTTTAATAATCAAACAATTTGCGTCTCTCACTAATGCAAACTGTATCTCTTGATTTTTTTGTTTTGTTTTTATTGCGAAACAGAAACAACATCGAACAATAACCTAAAATGATGCCAATATAGCTCATGGTATTGATGACATGTTTCTGCTCATCAACATTGTTCCGAGTGTTTCTCTTATATCACTGCAAACAATATATATTCTAGCGCCATCTAGTGCCAAGAGATACACGACGCGTCAAAAAACAAACCCTTAGGCTGGTAGAACAAAAAGTGGTCTAGTACCTGCACATGCAAGTGATTCCACCAGGATTACCATTATGTTATTAGAAACATATAAAAGAAGTGGCTAAAAACAATAATCAAAGATAATAATATAGAAGCAGTAGAAACAACTCTGATGACGGCGGGTAGGCAGAAACATGTCCGTTGGCCAGTGTTTTCCCTACTCACATTGCTTTTGCATAATCTTTTTTAGGCAATTTTTTTACGTGTTTTTAAATAAACATAATTACATTTACTATAAAAAATCACCAATTATTGCAAGTTCCATCATTTTTAACACTAGAACCGCCGAGAATTCCTCATACCTCGAACCGGCGTCCCGGTCAAACTGACTGGCGATTAAAACTCAATTTTATTTCGACTGTTTTTATTAATTAACATAATTTGTTTGCATAAAAGTGTATATTTATTCACAAAATATAAAAATAACTTCTAACTTAACTTTGGTATTTTAAATATGATAACAATTTTTGCAATAAGTTACTTTAAATCCACATTTTCCACATATGTTCTTGTTACAGTTCTTACATCTATCGTAAATCCTATTTTCACATTTCTTTACTTGACATGTAGGTCTTTTGCGAGATTGCTTATCTGTCTCTGATCCAGCCTGTAAGTTCTTGTTGCATTTTTGATTCGAGGTTCCCTCCTGAGGGTCCTCTTCGTTGTTATCGGATTGTTGCGAGAGTCCTTCTGCCAATTGCAGAATGAAGTCGCGACGTTTTATTTTTTTGCCAATGATGTCTTTGTATACAGCAAACACATTGATTGCAGCAAGATCCAATATATTATAGAAAACGTGGACTGGCCATCTTCTTGATGGTGCCTTCACGCTGTATTTTCGGGCCATTTGATCTCCTACGTCAACGCCATATTTTATGCTATTATAGTATATATAGTTGTTTCTGGCTTTTTCTTTGTACCAGCATCAATCGAAACTGCTGGATGTTGCGTACTTAGATGGAGAACATTTTTGTTTATTTTGGCTTGATACACTGTCAAAGTGCAAACATTTTCTTTACTTCTGAATAAAACAGTTTCATATAAAGAACCTTTGCTTTTTTTGATTACTTCGGGAATTTCTTTTCTCGACCTGTTCACAGTTCCAACAATTGTGGTGTTTAGTTTTGCTAATTTCTTTGCAAGTTCCAAACTCGTAAAAAAATTGCCCGTTGTCACATTTCTTCCTTCCTTGGTGTAAGGCTCTAATGATTTTAGAACGACGTATTCATCAAGTGGTTATCCTATTGGTCTTGAATCATCTTTTCCTAAATATGGGAAGGCATTCGACACATATTTAGCTTCAGTGTCAACAGCAAGCCAAAATTTAATGCCAAACTTATCCAGCTTATTGGACATATATTGCGTAAATCGATCTTGATTTTGTAGGAAAAAGTTGTTCGTCTGTTGTTATGTTTTCTCCGGGCACATAACAAACTTTGCAATTGTAAGCAAATTTTTGCCATATTTCAGAAACTAAAGCAAACTTACCATGTTCCAATCTTTCTTTCCTTGTAGACTTGAGATCTAATCTGAGATATCGCATGATTTCTCTAAATTTGTTTCTAGACATCGTTTGAGTAAAAAACGATATTCTCCACTTTTTAGACCACAAGGAATCTAATTCTAAGCGACTGGAATCCTGAGCACCACGTGCTTATAGAATGGCAATAAAGGATTCTAGATCTCCTAGAGATAATTACCAGTCTTGACTGTCTAGTTGTCTTCTAGCTTCAGCCTCGGTACATTATTTTATGTGACTCAGCATCGAGTCATCGATAAATAATCTCCAGAAACTACTCAAATTTTCTGCAGTTACTTTTTGTTTTGCATAGCCTGTTGACCCTGGATTGTCCCTGAATATATTGGGTTGGGTTTTTCTGCCTGCAGTAGGCTGACTGGCAGAAATTACTCGCTATTGGGAATTGTCTTTTGATTTGCAAATTGTATCAAGATTAAAGGAAAATCCTTTTTGTCGGTTTCTTTTGCTGGCGATTAGAACGAACTGGACCACATACTGTTCAGTCTAACTAAACAGGACGAATGCACTTTCAGAGTACTATCGATCTTTTTTATATGTTCACAATAGTGCAGGTTGAAACTTGCAAAATATTTTGTACGCATACACCAAATTAAGTCAGCGCATGTGCGACACTAAAAAGAGCACGAGTAGAAACAGGTTTTTTGTCGAAGGCAAGGCTGGACATATCGAAACAAGTACTAACAAATGGGAACAAGCTCTGATCGGTTGATGCAGTTATATGCCTTGTTTTATATGTAATAAATGTTTGAAATTAGGTATATATTTACATGCGGTACATGCCTAAATTTTTAGTTCGTTGACAAATAAAGTTTGTCAAAACATTTTTTTAACATACCGGAGCGGCCGTTTAAGGTAAAATTTCCCAGAACACCGCTTAGAGTTCTACAAAATATTCAAAATTTTTTGAGAGCATTGCCAAACTAAATTTAGGAAAAGTCACATGATTTCAAGATCATATCAGAATTAATTCCGTTGAAAAAAAAAACTTTGAAATTGAAAGACGGTCAAATTGACCGGTGCGACGGTTCTAGTGTTAATGAACTGCTTTGGAGCATTCGAATCTCAATTTTTAAACATAAATTAAAGAAATATCTAAGTAAATATAATTGTTACCGAAGTTGAATTATTTAGCGAAGAGATTTGCAAATAATTCAGTTTGATGTTCTTTTTCCTTCTTATTTGTAAACTACTATATTATGTTTATGTTGTTCCAGTGCTATTAAATATGTTGTACATGAGAACAACGTTTTAAAGATTAAGTTTTTTATTTTAAAATAATATACGCCGATGCTAACCAGTTTCAGTTGGCGGTGACGTAAATGGGAGCAATTTGATTCCCTCGTGTATTTTCCTCGTATACTGCGCACATTGTACTGCGCAACGAAAATACACGACGAAATCTAATCTTTGTCCGCGCCCTCCCATTTACGGTACCGTCAACCGCTACTGATGATAATAGTAAAAGCGCTGCTGAAACGTTGAAACCCAATAATCCTACTTAAAAACTAACACCATTCCTATTTTCTGGTAGTATTTTTTTCTCTCGTCACTTTGTTAATAATAACAAAAGGTATTTCTGAATTTCAGGAGCTCTAATCCTACTTTTAATGCCGGTCAAAGTTGAAAATTTAAATTTATATTTTATGAATAAAGATGCGTTGGCCAAAAATAGGTAATTCCAATAATTAGGGCCGAGTATACTCGAGTTCCGAAAAGTTATTCTTAGTTTGCGCAAATTCGCGTATGCGAATAAAGGAAAAATCCTTAGGAAAAAAAAAAAACAAAACAAAATTGAAATTACATCACAATGAAAGTAAGAAAAAGGTAGCTAAGATGACGTGACGGAATAAGTTTTGAATAATCTTCAAACAATAAACACAAACAACGCTGCGGTATATAGCCCGTATAAAGTTGAGGGATTGATGAAAAAGTATCTGGGGGGAAAAGAAATTGGGAAACACGTGGACGGGGTGATATCAGGTAAAAATGTGTAATTTGGCGAGTGATAATGATAAGAGATCGATAATAGCGCACGGGTCGTACACGATCCTGGTATTCAGGATCCGGGTCTGGCTTGAAAATGTAGGTTAGCGTGAGCCATACATTGGGCGGTGGCGAGATCGATAAACACAGCTTCCCGCCATATCAAAATGCTCCTAGAGAACCACCTAACCTAGTGACATAACATGCTTTCACGCTAAACCACGCTGCCGAAAAACAATTCACTCTCATACCCCCCCATAAGCTAAGTGGTGCGAAACTAACATGAAAAACTACTGGAATTAAATGAAAACCTCTTATCTTAGCAAAAATACTAAAAGAAATTCCTACTTATACTCGAAAAAGAAAGGTACTATTATAATAAAAATTTTTTCTATCAAGTACCTGCTTCTTTAGTTGGGGAGCAGTGGCCATCGACAATTGGTTTTTGAATAGGGGATGTTGTAGCCTGATTATCTTCGCCAGAACTCATGGCTAAAATTCGGCATTCACCCCTTCAAAGTCGATGACCAAAAATTTCGACGATCTCTTTTTTTGTTTGAGCGATTTGAATTTGCGGGCAGCCACGTTGGAGTAAGAAGAACGACTGAACGCAGCATCCCTGTTTCTGAATCTCTAGTTTGGTACGGCGCGGTAGGAAAAGCGCATCATCCCCTAAATATTTTCCTCCAATCTTCGTACAACCTACCTGCCTCACTCTAACTAACGGTGAACCGTTACGTTCCGTTGTTTTCAGTATTAAACACGTGTATTACTCAAATATTATCACGTCATATTAAACGCCAGTAGCTAATAGCGTCCCGCTAATAAACCTCTTATTTAACACTTCGGACATCGGAAAAAAAATTACAATTTGAGGTCGACAGCACGCCGATAAGTAACATTCACCAACTATACAACGTTCATACTTCGAATTATTTGTGCATCTAAGAAAGTTTAGTGCCAAAAATTGTCGCAATACAAATCATCACAAACCTAAATTAAATTTACTTTAGATTCTCAAGGTTTAAATCTCGCGAAATGCATAATATACAGTTTTCTTTATCTTTTAACTAATTACTAGAGCGGGCCAAGTGCGCCACGCGCCAGGTTCGCAATCAGGCTGCCGGGCGCATATATGTATGTAAACATAGGTAATTTAAATATGTAATTATTAGGACGAGGACCAAAACCACTGTCTATTACGTCGTGAAGACGCGCAAATATACACCTGCAGTTTGGGTGTTCGTTGATAAATAGGCGTTGTTCACAGTGGGCCACTACAAAAAAAAAGTTCATTCATCGACGGCTACGAACTAACAGCGCGCTTATTCATTTACGGATGACGCGCTCTATTCATCAACAAATGACGAGTCTGCAGATGTTACGTTTGCACCACTTCGTGGCATACTAGAAACAAGCGTCGGTGTGCTCGCTTTAGTGATTATGTCTAACGTAACTATTAAAAATAAACGGCCATTACCTACGAAAGTTAATAAATTTCTTAGTGAATTTGTGGATTTACACTACAATGGGAGTACAATTTTCTGTAAAGTTTGTAAAAAGAAACCACTGTGCTGGAGCAAACTGATTGTGAAAGGACATATAAATAGCGCACACCACAGAAAATAAAAGAAATGGTGTGTCACAACACGTCAATTTCAATTAGAATTGCTTTTAAACGTTTATGGTATGTGGTCTACCACTTCGTATACTTGATAAAAAAGCATTTCGAAAATTCTGGGGTACATACAATACCGAGTGGATACTACCATCTCGGACAGCGTTACGGAGAGATATTCCACGAATACGTGAGGACATTGAAATCGAATTAAAGCCGAATTAAAAGATAAACAGCTGTGGCTATGTCTTGATGAACGAACAGATTGCAAAAAAAATTCTATTTTGAATATAATAGTGCGCGTATTAGATCCTATTAAACCAAATTTTGCAATTCTATTAGCCAGCAGAAGATTAAAAAAGTGTACTAGTAAAGCAATTACGGCCGTAGTTCTCGAAACGTTACAAAAATTTCAAGTGTCAACCAGTCAACTGTTTGTTTTTCATGAGCGATGGTGCAGCAACAATGGTTAGTGTAGGCCGTTCCCTTAAAGAAAAGTGTGAAGGACTTTTACATGTTACGTGTAAAGTCCATGCTTTACATCTTGTGGCACAAACTATTCGAGAGTGTTACCCGAAGTGGATGCATCAATAGCAAACACAAAAAAGTGTTTCTCAAAAGTCCTAAGAGGACTAGGGCATTCCACAGGTTATGCCCTGGTATTCGAGAACCACCACAGCCCATTCTTACGCGTTGGGGAACGTGGTTAAAAGCCGCTTTTTATTATAATGAACATTTTCAAGAAGTCAAATCCGTTATTTTGCAATTCGTCCCTGCCCAAGCTAAGCTATTAGGATGAGCCAGAAGGGATTTCTCGATATTTCTGTTGAAACACATCTAAAGAATATTAGCAACATTACAAAGGGTTAGTAGACGCGATAGAAAATTTGCAAAATTCTGGATTGTCGTTGGTAGAATCAGTGCAAGTCGTGGACGAAGTTAGTACATTGTTACACAGTATAAACGATGCAACAAGTGGACGAGTTTTTAGCTAAGTTCGATAGTGTTTTAAAAAAGAATCCGGACTACACGAGATTAAGACAAATGTGCGATGGGGCATCTGCAGATTCCTTGACTAAGTCCCAAAGATTATTTTAATTACGCCTGTCTTACTTCGGTAGACGTGGAACGGTCGTTTTCCGAAATATAAGAAACATTTTTTCGTCTCGCGAACATCCTTCACCGAGGCAAATGTGGAACTTATCTGATGGTGCAACTTTTTAAACAAGCTATCCGCATTATTAAGAAGGATAGAATTTATTTATTATATCTTTATTTTTCAGTTACATTATTAAGTACAACAGAATAAAAAAAGCGTTCAGTTTCTCAGTTATTTCCTTATTACATCCCATTTACAACGCATACCGTTTTCAATCAAATAAAAATCATAATGAAAATAAAAACACCTCCGCTCTAATTACTAAACATTATTATTGCGTCAGCTTTTATTTTTTTACTCTTGTGTATTAATTTCGAAATATCACATATCTGCTGTGACTCACATATACGCTATTTACAATAAGCGGCCGTTGCGCCTGATTCCAATTCTGTTGGATGGCGCAATTTGGCCCGCTCTACTAATTACTGAAGGACGAAAACCTCTTTTACCCTATTCGCGGAGATAACAATAGACGTTGCTAAATTGAAAAGAAGAACACGAAAAAATAAATTAATATTTCGATCTTTGGCGATGATATTGTTCAAATAATTATTCACACTATGGGGGACAGTTATCAATTATCATGTTCCCTGCAAGTCACAGTATATCACGCCTAGGTATTCGGCTTTATACATTTATTGCGGTACAAATAAAGATAATATTTCCTTTACAAATAATTTCTGTAAGAAGGGAAATGTGCTAAACAAAAGAAGAAGTTTACTTTTGAAAGAGAATTGAAAAGAAAATTATCTATTAATGATACAGATGAACAGTTTATACAATGTGTTCATTTGAAAACTTCCCAAGCGGCCTACATCCGAAAATGCAAAGACAATTTTTGTTTCGAAGGGGAACCATTTTGATTAATATATCATGATACTAAACTTACCCCCTTAAGCACTCCCAACCCCAACATAAAAATCTGAAATAGGATGATACCATTTCACACATCGTTGGAAAGGTACTTTCATTATGAATTCAGTAGTATATCTCACTTTGACACTTGATCAAGTTCTGGGGATTATAACGGAAAAAAATTTTTCATGCTAAGCAAAAATTGTAAAATATAAACCTTTATTCAAAAAAAATTTTCAAATTAATTAAATGTTCAAATTGTGCACCGTTTTGTTGAAGACAATAATATAGCCTTTTTTCAAATTCTCTTCTGATCCTTTCAAATGTTTCTGGTGATATACGCCTGCATTCTTCAGTAATTCTACAGTCCCTGGCCATATTACTTGAAACATGTCATAAATCAACCCTTTTACCTGGAAATTCCCATCCTATTATAGTGATATTCTTTTGCTTTGAATCCGATCGCTTATAGGGGGACTAGATTATTGTATCAATAAATAAAAATACCAGAGAAATGATATTCAAAAGAGTATTAAAGAACGTATATATAAATATTTCAGTTATCAACTTACATACATTTGGCGAGTTTACGGTTTAGAGAATGCATCGATTTTTTTAAAATATTTCGTCATAACCGTATAGAAGCTAAGTTGTGGAGTATCGTTAAGTGTTTTGTGTTGATATATCGTTATTGCAAAGGTAAAATTGTTATTCTATCTCTCTCTTAATAATTAATTATTTGGAATTTGAAAAAAATTGAAATATTTGGGGTTTTTTTATAGAAAATGCCCGGAGAAGATTTAACAAGTGAACAAAGAGCCGCTATACAAGCTCTTCTACAATCAAACAAACATTCACAACGAGAAATTGCAAAATTACAGAAAGTATCTTCTTCTTCTGTATCGCGTTTAGCTAGAAACTTAAACGAAGGAGCTAGCACATCGACATAAAAGACGGGCAAAGTGCGGTCGGAAAAGAAAAACTTCGAAGAGATCTGACCGTGAAATTGTTCATCAGGCTTTGAGCAATAGATTTGCTGCAATTAAAATGATTCAAAAAAATTTACAAGAGAGAGGAATAGAGGTTTCAAGTAGAACTATCAGGCGCCGATTGCGCGAAAATCGCCTAATGGGCCGAAGACCTGTAAAAAAGTCGCGTTTAACAGAAAAAATGAAATCTGCTCGTCTCAACTTTGCAAGAGAATATCGACATTTCACAGACGAGAATTGGAAAAAGGTGAATAACTTAACAACATGATTTTTACCGAATTAATGTTTGCATTATTTAATAGGTTTTCTTTAGTGACGAGTGCTCGCTCTGTGTGTTAGTGCAGCGAGCACAATTTGTTCGTAGACGACCTGGCGAACGTCTCACAGAGTCCACGGTTCTTCGAACTACAAAACACCCTCCGCAGGTAATGATTTTGGGGAGCGATTATTGGAGACGGACCCGGCCCTTTGTATTTTGCCATGTGGCAAAAAGGGTTAAGAAATTCTTTGAAGACAATCACATACCTCTTTTACGTTGGCCCGGAAATTCACCGGACCTCAATCCCATCGAGAACGTATGGAATCGACTAAAAAGTAAGGTATATGAAAGAGAAAACCCTACAAAGGAAATATTAATGAAAAATAAAAGAGACAATCATATCTTGCATTGAAAGTATGCTCCGAAGAATTAAGGGTGTTAAAAATCATGGGTTATGAGCGACGTTTACCCTTTATGATTCCGTCAATAGGCAAAATTGCAAGTACTGGATGACAGAGAATCAGTATTCGATCCAGGTGGAACACACTCAGCATCCCCAGAAACTGAATGCGTGGACGGAAATTGTTAGTACCCGAATTCTGGGTCCTTATTTTATTGAAGGAACGTTGACCGGGGAACGCTAAGAGTTTCTTCAGTTTAAATTGATTCCCGCTGTAACTGTCCTCCCTTACTGACCTACCAAATAGTCTACTTTGGTTCTAGCAAGATGGTGCACCTCAACACTAAGAAATATTCGAAAGTTGGATCAGGAGGAGGAAAATTATCACCTAGGTCACTTGACAGAATCTTATTAGACTTTTTCTTATGGGGTTATTTAAAATCCAATAATTTAAATAATTTAAAAGAACGAATACGTAACGAGGTTTGTTTAATGTCTCCAGCAATGTTGGAAAGTGTCCAAGAAGCAATAATTTCTGGGCTTTCGAAATCTTATGAAGTACATGGGTGACAGTTTGAACATTTGTGTTAAGAAGTATTTCAGTTTATTTTCCAAATTAGTCAAGTTCTTATGTGTTTTGATGAGTATGATTTAACGTACGCATTTGTTATAATAGCACAAAAAGTATTTGTAATAAACATGCATATGGAAAGTTAACTGAAGGGCTTATTTCACCTTCTATCCGAATTTGTAAAAATATATAAGAGGAGATACCACGTTGTAGTATAGGTAAAAAGTGTCAAATTAAAATTATAAATTAACGTGTCAGAGTATTTTAAATCACTAAAAGTTGCTAGAATTATACTGAAGTTATTCGTTTCATCATGAACGCGTTGTATATTGCATTTTGAACAATATTTGGAACAAATCAGATCTGACAATAAGATGGACGCGAAAGTTATATTTATAGGACAGCTTTCCGATATTTCCTCAATTACCTTCACAAATTCTATATGTACCCAATCTAAAATCTTTTTGGAGGCGTATAATTTTCGGATCTATATACAGACTACCTGGGAGTATCTTTATATTGATACATACGTTTTTGAATAAATATTGTAACATTACGCGTAATATATTCAATTTATTTCTTGATATCTGTCTTACATCTTTCAAAATCTGTCAATCCGTGTTTATTTCATCGTTTTTAGGAAAGTATAAAATTTGTCTTACTCGAAAATTGTCCGGAACAATCAAATTTTACACTACATTAAAATTTCGCCCCTTTAAAATATAAATTAATCGAGTCCTAATTAATTTAATCCATTTTACCAGCATATTCCCGTAACAAATCTTAGCTCTAAGATATATTATTGATAATCCTGAGCAGATTATTTGGTGAAACGGGTTAAGTGATTTGTTATTAATTAATGACAATGAAGAATAGAGTTGTTCCTCAATTACCAGCGGAGAATTTAAAGGGTATAAGGAAGGTTAATTCGGCTATGAATTACGGGAGATTTAACATTTTGTTTGAATGATGCTCTTCAAATCAATTTAAACTAAAAAGACAGAGTTTGATGGAATATATAACGAGTCCACCTAGTAAGTTGACAAAAAATAATTCCTTTTCTGAACAATTTAGAAAAAAAGTTTTCAGATAAAAAGTATTCAGATACAAGTGCTGCATAACATAAAATTATACTCAAGTATGCACGGCGTCCAATTTCCGTTTGAAGTTTGAAATACCTCTTTTCAATCTAAGTTTTTGAGATAATTTATGTAAATTGAAATTTTTATGAAATGCCTGCTTCTTTAATAACCGATACGCTGTAAAAAAATTCAGGAATATTACCTCTGCAAACTCTAATTACAACGCAAAAATGGATCTAGTGAGTGTTTTCATTAAAATTAATGCGAAAATATTAGTAATTACAGTCCTTGGCTATGGAAATTGGACCACTTGTGAAATATTATAATTTTAATTTCGAAAATCTATAAATGCTTGAGTAATACCATAATACATTATGGCCACCGATTATCCACCTGCTATGAATCACGCCTGTTGCCATTCGTACGTACGAGTACAATAATTATCTTTAGTTTGAGTTGTGTCGTTCATTAATTCGTTAGTATCATTGCAAATATAAATAAAAACAGTATTTTTACCAATCTTCCAACGAACTTACGATACTCGTATATTTCAAACAGTTTTAATTTTATTTGTGTGCGTCTATTATATTATTATCTATTATTATACGATCTAGGTTTTATTACAGTATTTTTTCTAATGAATGTTCTGCCTTTTTGGAAGATCGCGATTTTTAGAGACAACACGTTACCAGATCGATCGTGCAACTATACCATTAAAAGGCTATTACTGAATCACATAATGTACAAATTAAACCTTAACATTTTTAACGTTTAAATCTGTAAAGATGTATCTTGGAATTGATGCAAATTATGTAATACACATTTCTGTGAGGAATTATTAAAACTAACCTTTTCTGGAAGCCTTTTACCGATTTCCAGGTAGTATTTGTCTATTATAAGACCGTTATCATAAAATATATAATTATGTTGGAAATCCCCAATAATTACAGTGACAATAAAAGCTTTATAATAATCCCTAGGAGGGTTAGCTGATTCACTCGTGTTACCTGGAAATATTCGTATACCCTTTATAAAGTATTATAACATTGTAAACGCAGTAGTTCTGAAGAGATTGTTATTGTGAAAGTATCTGTGGTTGTGCAAAATGAAAAATAAAATAATTTCGGTTTGACTGCTTAAAATGCCCCGTGGAAAGCCTCTAGCTGTTTCAAAAGATCTGCTATTATTATCTGCATCAGGAAGGGGACGCAGAAAGACGGATTGCGGATAAATTAAAAATAAAAAAATCTACAGTACATGATACTATAGTTCGATTTAAGACAACCGATGACGTGCAAGATCGTAATCGGCCAGGACCGTCAAGAAAAACGACTCCTGCGGAAGATTTACGAATAAAAATAATTAGTAAGCGCAATAGAAGACTAACAAAGTTTCTGTGAGTAATGTGAAACGTCGGCTGAAAGAGGCTGGGTTGTATGGGCGAGTGGCTTGTCGAAAACCGTTACTCCGAAGAAGAAATAGGCTGAAACGACTGAAATTGGCACAAGCTCATAGAGATTGGACAGTGGACGATTTTAAAAACGTTTTGTGAACTGACGAATCCAAGTTTGAGGTTTTTGGAAATAGACGGAGAGTTTTCGTACGCAGATCAAGAGGGGAAAGAATGTTACGGGACTGTATAGTTCCTACGGTGAAGCATGGAGGCGGATCTGTAATGGTTTGGGGTTGTTTTTCCTTAATCGGAACAGGGAACTTGCTCAAAATTGAGGGCATAATGAAAATACCGTCAGGAGTCCGATTAATTGGTCGTGGATTTGAATTTATGCAGGACAATGACCCCAAACATAAATCTAAATTGTGCACAGATTACCTGCAGTAAGAAGAAAATGAAAGAACCATAAAAATTATGGAATGGCCGCCACTGTCCCCCGATGTGAACCCGATAGAGTTGTTATGGGAAGAATTAGACCGATGTGTTAAGAAAAAGTGTCCAAAATCGAAGGAACATTTGTGGACCATTCTCCAGGAGGGATGGACAAGCTTGCCCAATGAAACATTAGCAAAATTAGTGAATCGGATGCCGAGAATAGTGGCAGCAGTTCTAAAGGCAAAAGGTGGATTTTTCGATGAAAATCGGATTTAAATTATTTGTATGACATTAACTTTTCCATTTTAATAAATTTGTGTTTGAAAATATGTAAAATCATGTAAGTAAGTATTAAATACATGGCCATTTAATATTTCTCTTATTTTCTTTGACTTCCGTAAATTTTTTTGCTTTCCCGAACTTTCATGAACGGTAGTGTATATTTACTGCCAATGCAGCTTTTTGTTGTTTTTTTTAATTTCGTCCCTATTAAACCATACATCTTCAATATGTTGTTGTAATTCTTCCTTTGTAATTGAGTTTCGTGTACTTACGATGTCTTTCAAAACATTCTACACATTTTCAAGCATATTTCAAAGCGTTTTAATTTTATTTGTATGTGTCTATTTTCGCGGTCAATTATTATCATAATGGAAAAGAAGAAGGATATAACCACAGAGAAAAAAGCACGAATTTCTGCTCTTCTAGAGACAGGCGAGTTCGCTCAACGTGAAGTTGCACAAAAAGAGGGTGTATCACATCAAACTATTCTGAGAATCGCGAAATTAATTATGGAGAATATTCCTAGTGACAGAACATACTATGCCGGCAAACGCAAAATAGCTGTAAGAGATGATGGTCGTATAGTAAAAGTGGCTACAGAACTTAGTTTTTTATCCACTAAAGGTGTTCCGCGGGACATCCTCATGAAGCAGACTTGAAATGCAAACGTCCGGGAAAGAAGCCAAGACTAACATCTAAAACGAAAGTGACGCGATTTCAATGGGCTAAAGAAAATAAAAAATATACAGTTGAAGATTGAGGAAACGTAAGTTTCATTTATCATCTGTATTTTTGGTCAAATTCATCCTCATAGTTCGCTTAATGGTTCTCTACATTTTTACTTTTTCCTAGATTATTTATAGCGACGAATCACGGCTAGTGCTAACAGAAAAATACAATTTGTTTGTCAACGTCCTTCAAAGCGTTTTAAAGAAGCAATTTTCTAACTTAAGGTAAGTTTTTCCAATCAGCATCCGACAAGACTTGGATTCAAAGCAATGTCCAGCCATTGTCCATTGAAAAGTTTTTTCGCTGTCACGATTTGATAAATTTTGCAAAGGCCTGATAGAAAAAAAAGTTTTAATAAAATGAACCTTAAAAGCAAAAGTCCGTCTTATTCAATATTTGCAACGAGGTCTTTCTAACCGATATAACCAACAATTAAATTACACAATATCTTGCGGGAGGCAATGAAGATATCCTAGCTACGTATGAAGCACCACAAGCATTTGTCTCGTAGTTTGCATCATCAACGAAACCAAAACTTATATTGATGACGTAATCCAATGTTTAAAAGGTACGTTCCAGAAATACCGTCAGGATAGTAGCTTTCGAAATACAGACGAATCAATAACGACGTTCGTCTTTGAAACAATATATGCCACTAAAGCCTATAAAGAGAGGAATTAAGTTGTGACTCAGATCAGATTCCTTTACCGGATATACGTAGGATTTTAATATCTACACGGGCCGTGAAACTAGACGTTTAGATAGAACTCTCGGCGAACGTGTAGCGGACAAACTAATCTCTACGGCAGGAAAAAAAGATATTACTTTTTGTTTTGGCCGCTTTTTTTATTTCGACCACTCTATTACAGAATATAAATTATAGAGCAGTAGGAAAATATACCTAAAATCAGGGATAAACTGAAAAGAAGTGAATATGTGTTTCAGTGCAGCAAAAAGATGGACTGTTGTTTGTGAACTTTCCATATTGGTGTATGTCAATAAAACTTTAGCTCCAAAAGCAGTGTTCCTTGTCCAGAAATGGTTGCATCATATAGCCAGATTATGATGTCTATTAAGCTGTAGTAGCTACTTCATAAGCCCCACTAGCAAACCAGTTGCACATTTTGTTGCTAATTTGTTACGCAAGAATAGATTTTGTTGTGTTATAATGGCAATTTTCTTATACTAAGAATCGCTTTCTTCAAATTTTCTGCAAGATTTTCTTGAATCAAGTTAACAAATGTCTTAAACAAAGAAATACAATTATTTCATTACAAGTATATACTTCTCTTAAGCGGAGAAAGAAACGCTAAGAAAATATTTATTTTTTTTATTTAAAACAATTATTTAAAACAACTACAGGCCAATTAGTATTTTACCTATTTTTTCTAAAATATTTGAACGGTTGATGAACAAAAGGTTAATGCACTACTTAATAAATCAAAATATATTACAGGATACACAGCACGGTTTTATTTCAGGTAAAAGTACAGATACTGCTCTTTTTAGTTTTCTAACACACGTTTATAGGGCGTTGGATAATCGAAAATTCATTTTGGGGTTGTTCGTTGATTTATCCAGGGCTTTCGACTGTGTTAATCATAACTATCTTTTGTATAAATTGGATAAGATGGGTATTCGTGGAACAGTCAAGCAATGGTTCATGAATTACTTGAGCAACAGGCAACAGAGAGTTCGTTGCGACAATGTATTTTCTAATGTGGCTGTCACAAATATTGGAGTACCTCAAGGCTCAATACTTGGACCAACTCTCTTTTTGGTATTTGTAAATGACATAGTACATGCAGTTGATCACATCGATTGTCACCTTGTCAATTACGCAGATGATGTTAGCGTGGTTGTACAGGACGATACTTTAGAAAAACTCTTTCAGTGCACTCAATTAATCTACGACAAGTTATGCAATTGGTTTTCAGATAACAGACTTGTCATTAATCAAGCAAAGACAAAGTATGTGTTATTTGCTAATCCCAGATCCGTTGCTTTGGATTTATCACTCTTTTCCAACAAGTTATCGCTTAGTAATAGCGCTGCAGTATTGGGTTGGGAAATCGACAGTAATCTTAAATGGGAAGATCATGTTAATTGTTTATGTGGTAAATTGGGCAGGGTTTGTTTTGCATTGAGGTCCCTGCGCAAGTCATGTAATCTGGACACCATGAAAACCTTTTATCATGCTAATTTTATATCTGCTGTACGTTATGGTGTAATTCACTGGGGTTGTTCTCCATACGCATACCGTGTTTTTCTCATGCAAAAACGAGCTCTTCGTATAATGTTCAATTTAGGACCGTTGGAATCTTGTAAAAGTATTTTTAGTAAAAATAACTTCCTAACATTTTATGGAATATATATATTTGAAGTCTTATGCTTTGTGTATAAATATTATAATTCATTCAGTAAAAATAATGTTTCTCACAATTTTAATACGAGACAAGAACATTATCTTTTTGCGTCTAAGCATTCAACAGCAATTTTTCAGAAAAGTCTCGAATACAGGGGTTGCCTTCTATACAATAAACTGCCTATAAGCATAAGATCCATTAATTCATTTCATTTGTTTAAAAAACATACTAAAGAATACTTACTACAGCGCAATTGTTACAGTCTAGACGACTATGTTAACTAGTTTGTATGTTGTGTTTTCTTGGTTGACCTGTTTCTTCGTGTTGTGTATTATGTATGTGCATTGTATGGAACATTATAGAAATAAATGTGCTTATTATTATTATTATTATTGTATTGCGGATAATTGAAACAGTAATGGTCTTGAATTAAGGCGGACAGCTTTGATACAAGTTTCTCTGTGTGTAGCTTATATAATAATATGCCGTTTACTTCGTTTTGATATCTGCCAGTGAGTCAAAAGTTACAGCGAGTGACTACGCTAACAACAAAAATGCAACTGGTTTGCTGCTGGGCTTATGAAGTGGCTACGCCAGCTTAATACACATGACGTTATGGGAGGGGTTAATTTGGCGGACCAGATGATGGAATAATACGAACTAGATCGCAAATCGAACAAATGGCGGAAGAGGGTTTTCTATCGCCTTGCTTATGATGGCTGTCTTAAACGCATGGATTATCTATAAAGAGAAGACAAAGAAGAAAATTCCTTTCCTGCAATTTCTAGTGCCCCTAGCGGAAGAAACGACCAACGGAAGAAAAACGACAACTGTGCAGCGTTTATTGACTAAAGGAAGACCATCTAAAAACAGACAGGCAGATACAAAAATGTATCGTTCCAGTCTTCCAAAACAATATCCAAAACCGCACAAAGTCAATTCGTCAAGTAGTTAGGATTTATGCAAGTTAATTCTTTTACAATTATTTGCTTCTTTATAACATTTCTTTCCCGTGTAGTATGTAAGACGTTTAGGACAACAAGCGTTTAAAAAAATTTCAAATTATATCAATTATCACAAGTACTAAGACAGGTAGGTATAGGGAATATTGATGAAAGTTTGCATGAATTGAAGAAATGCATCTTAAAACCTAATAATATTTTTTATTTTAAGTGTTTTTTAAATTTAAAAACATATAATTTTATATTGTGCAGTACTTATCTTGCCAGGTAGTGTAAACAAGCTTTTAATCAAAGTTTTTAAATATTATAGGATCTAGGTTTTATTACAGTATTTTTTTTCTAATAAATGTTCTGCTTTTTTGGAACAGCAGCATAAACTACATTTTTACGGAAAAGGTTATTTGTGTTTCGTCCGCGATTTTTAGAGACAACACGTTACCAGATCGATCGTGCAACTATACCATTAAAAGGCTATTACTGAATCACATAATGTACAAATATACAGAAGATAAATTATTAAATTAAACCTCGACATTTTTAACGTTTAAATCTGTAAAGATGTGTCTTACAAATGATGCAAATTAAAGAATAAGAAATTAAAAACTCTTCTAAAATACAGTCCCTGGTCATCGAATTAGGACTACTTAAAAATATGATTTTGGGGTAAAATAAAAAAAAAACAGTTGGTAATGTTGGCAATATTACTATTTAATTACATATAACATGCAAGTAAATATAATTTGAACATATATTTACTGATATTTGCTTGTTACTCGTCTATGTTTTATTATTTCCACAATTCTTTTTGGCATACTGCCAATGCAGCTTTTCATTGTTTTTTTTTTTTAATTTCGTCCCTATTATGCCATACATCTTCAATATGTTGTAATTCTTCCTATGTAATTGAGTTTTATGTTTTCCAAGACATCCCGCACATTTTCAATTATATTTCAAAGAGTTTTATTTTTATTTGTGTGTGTCTATTTTCGCGGTCAATTATTATCATAATGGGAAAGAAGAAAGATATAACCACAGAGAAAAAAGCACGAATTTCTGCTCTTCTGGAGACGGGAGAGTTCTCTCAACGTGAAGTTGCACAAAAGAAGGGTGTATCACATCAAACTGTTCTGAGTATCGCAAAATTCAACATACATGCCGGCAGACGCAAAACAACTGTAGGAAATGATCGTCGTGTAGTAAAAATTGCTACAGAACATTGTTTTTTATCCACTAAAGGTATTCATAAAATTCTTAGTGGAGAAGGTATACAAATATCAGCCCAAACAGTCTGTAGACGTCTTCATGCAGCAGGCTTGAAATGCAGACGTCCAGGAAAGAAGCCAAAGAGAGCCAAGAGAGAGAAGTCACTTTGTTCGTCGACGTCCTTCCGAGCGTTATAAAGAAGCATGTACGATCAAATCTATAAAACATCCCCCATCTCTAATGGTTTGGTCGTGCATTAAGACAAAAGGACCGAGACCATTATATTTCGTTAACGGAACAATGGAACAAAAACAATATAAAAAAGTTTTACAAAACTATTTAATACTTTATATTTGTTCATTGGATCCAACTCAAGGACCATATACTTTCATGCAAGACAATGCACCGTGTCATAAAGGAAAGAGTGTAATGCGATACCTTGAATCTAAAAATGTGCGTGTTCTAACTTGGCCAGGAAATTCACCAGACATAAACCCATTTGAAAATGTATGGAATGTCTTGAAAAACATTGTAAGTATACGAAATTCAATTGCAAAGGAAGAATTACAACAAGATATTGAAGATGTATGGCATAATAGCGACGAAGTTAAAAAAACAATAAAAATCTGCATTGGCAATATGCCAAAAATGATTGAGGAAATAATAAAACACAGAGAAGCAAATATTAGTAAACATATATTCAAATTATACTTACTTGCATGTTATATGTAATTAAATAGTAATATTACTAACATTACCAATTGTTTTTTTTTTTTAATTTTATCCCAAAATCATAACATTTTTAAATGGTCCTAATTCAATATCCAGAAACAGTGTATTATACAATTTTACAGCAACTTTCTAATTTGTAAATTTTAAATCGATTTCCATAAACCAAATAAAACTTCAAATAAAAAAGTATCATCAACCATTATTGTTGAAGACATAACGCAAAATACCTAGTTGAAAACTATTTTCTAATTTTCAATTCATGTATTTCAAACAAAATGTAGTCGCTAGATTTATCAGTTTTATCACAAATAACAAAATCTGTATTTTAATTGTTTTAACTTGTAATAAACATAAAAAAAAGCGTACCTTAAAGATTTTGAGTATTTTTATGTTTTAATTTTATTAAAGGAAAAAGCTAATTGTTATACATACATTCCAAGAGAATTTTGTTTTTTTTCCAGAGAAAATCGAGAAAAACCTTTTGCATCTTGATGCAGCAGATCCATTAAATAAAATTGCTATACGAAATAGCGTATTCCCCTGACAATACTTGACATTTCACTGCACATTGCCTACAAATACTGAGAGACACAGAGCTTGTTTTTCTTAAAGAATAACTTGCTACAGGTAAATGGGTAAGATGCAAAACGGTTTAAAATATAAGTTTTATGTTTTTGTTTTTACTATGAAATATAGATTTTATATTTATGAGTAATTTTTTATGATAATGTTTATTCTACGCAAGCTTAAAGCCTAAACATAACAAAACTTCTAACTCAAGCCGCTTGGGATTTAACAATAACAATAACAATGTTGGAAGATATGCGTGTAATATTATATTTTGTTTTAATTTAATATTATTAACGAATTATAAGAGCACGAAAATAGGATAATACCTCAAACTTTATATGGGAAAGACGTAAAATACGTTTCATTTGATATAACACGAAATTTAATACTAAATACAAGATGGAATACTTTAAAGGATTTTCGGGCACCGAGAGACTTGAATTTAACGGAATGGAAATTTCGGTTTAGCATAATACATGTTTAATCTTTTACCAAGGTCTTCGCGTACATCCGTCAGGGTTTTGCGAATAAATAATTTTTTTGAGGTGAATATAAGGTAGGGTACTCAGCGTCAGGCTATTTTTGCTCCTTTTACATTTTTTATACCGTCGGAAATGCTAAGCTCTTTTCATTTTCATAAATTACCGCGAAAAACGGCTCAAATGAAACAGAATCCTTATTACATTTCAAAGATAATTCCAACGCAGGCAACACCAGTAATTGATTGTTTGAAGACATCAATATCGCATTTAAATTAAATTGCTTTATAAATAGCACCAACCGACGTAAATAAATACATGTACATATTGAAAAAGATTCAAGAATGGAAGCTAAACGACATGTGTACACAAGACACCCATTTTGCAAATACCCTGCGTATATCAAAGAATGAATAGGGAAAAAGTTTACTTAGCCGTGCTGTAGGATTGCTTCCTGTACGTAAAGTTAATAATGTTAATGTATATATTTACAAAATCGACCCATTCACTGTTAAACAGATCCGGATTAGAAAAAAAGTTAGAAATAAACCAGTAAAAAAGGTCTCCAAATTCTTAACTTAATAGCAAGGACTGTGGGGTAGTATAGCAAGCAATATTCTCGACACACTCCGCACCGTACAAATTATTAATTAACTCGGAAAGGCCGTTTCGAAGATACGTGGGTCTTCATCTTCAGCCGCGTACCGATTGATGTGAGAGAACTAATTGTAGTGGGATGTTCGACGTGAAGAGCGTACGTTTAAATGTTACTAAATTTACATTAATCAATTTAATATCAAAATTCGTTAAATATTAGATTTAACAGAACATTTGCGCAATCTGAATTATTTTGAATCAATATTCGAATTCTGACATTCTGATTATTTATATTATTAATCTTTTATTCTTAAAAAAAAAGACTCGGTTAATGTTACGTTGCAGGGAATAAAAATTCCGAGTTATTTTAAGTTATTTACATTTTTAAAACATTATTTGTAAAAATGACACATACACAGACAAGTAACAGTGGAAAACAACCATCAAAATCCCTTGCGTCATCTGCGGCACCGAATTCGATCTTCAAAACAACAAAATTAAATATCAAGTTGTTAGATTGACAATGCTGGGACAACCGATAAACAAGAAGTTAGTTACGTAAACATTCTGACAGTAAACAAACACTTTTCAACAGAAAAGTCTAGAAAATGCATTTTAAAAACTAAACGTTGCTGAAATTATTAAGTTTAAAGTATTGAAAAACTGTAAAAGTGAAATAGAAACAGTTACAAACAATAAGCAAGCAAACACCATTTTAAGAAGCAATCAAGAAAAATTTCATCGAGAAGACGATCAAAGGGGTTTTAGAAGAGGATAGTGGATATTACTGTCGAAAAAAGAAAACTAGGAATCATTAGAAGAAGGAACACACAAACACATATAATACACCCACATATTAACTGTAAGTAATAAATTTAATCTCTGTAAGTGAAAAATTTAAAATAAAAGGAACGCAGATTATCTCTCTATTCAATATTTTCAATCAGCATTTGAAATCGCAATACGAGGTGTGGCAATGAAATAACCGGACTGGTGCTACTATCGGCAAACGGCGAGCACGCCACGGCGGGTTTGAACACAAATAGGTACTAGATTCAATGAACACATCAGGTGTTACAGGTACGGGAAGATAGAGGCGTCAAGTGTAGCACAACACATAAGCGATACAGAATTAGAAAACCTAAAATTGATTAAAAACGTGATTTCGCCGCTTGAACTTGACGCCTATGAGACTATTTACATAAATAAGTATGCAAACCTAATCAATAAAGAAAAGGGACCTTTACACTTTTTCTGTCTTTTCGATTTATTACGATAAAGAGGTCATTTGATTTATGGCTGTGTTATAACAAGAAACGTCGATCCTTTCGTATATTCCGCGTAGGTCCAGTATTTAGTTGAGGGATATAGGCGGAAAGAACACAAATTTGACGGATAGAAAGAACATAACCATTGTCTCACTTGATTTTTATTGTTATTAGGGTGGGATGGCCACATGTCTTGCGTTTCGTGGTGATAAAACCCTTTTCCGCCTTTTCTCCTTATTTTAACTTGCTTTTTTAGTCTAAAGGAGAAAAGTAGGTACTTGTATATGTTTTCTTGAAGAGTAGGGTTAGAGCGGGTTCGTTAGATTTAATATATGTTCTCTTACATCAATCGGTACGCGGCTGAAAATGAAGACCCACGTGTCTTCGAAACGGCTTTTCCGAGTTAATTAATAATTTGTGTGGTGCAGAGTGTACCTAGAATATTATTGTTTCTGAAATATAAGTTTAATTATTGCATGTGAAGGCATGTGAAGTCATAGGGTAGCGTGAAATTAACGTTAAAAATTGACAACTGAGACCAATTTCGTGCTTACTAAACGTCTTAGAATATCTATGAGGACTTCCCTCAACCCATGATGCGTTTCTAAATAGAAATCGATCTTTAAAATTAATTACCGCTATTTCCTGAGTAATTTTAACCATGATTTCCGGTAAATTTTGATCCTTCAAGTACCAAGATCAACTTGATAATGGTAAAC
Source organism: Dynastes maya (assembly GCA_029619315.2). NCBI lineage: Eukaryota > Metazoa > Arthropoda > Insecta > Coleoptera > Scarabaeidae > Dynastes > Dynastes maya. The sequence goes on from JAROYE020000012.1 coordinate 5,854,481, forward strand.
AGTCGTTAAGCCAGAAATACTTACTGAGCAGTCCAAGTAATTTCCACCATGAAATTACAACGATAAAACCAACAACATGCTACTACTATGTAATCTATGCCTCCAAAAAAAGTCGAGAAACCGTCGTCAATATATTACGAAAGAAGAAAAAAAGGGAGAAAAGAAAATATAACAGAAAGTAGAACGAGCTCAGAATCTTAAATAGAAGGAAGAATACTCGACTACCCCTAAGGGCTTTTTCTGATGAATAACCTCAACAGTGATGAATGTATTGTGTTTGTATGAGTTTTGTGTGTTAGGTCACGGCTTTGCCAATACTTACTTCAGATAAAGAGGAACTACAGTTAACGATATAAGAATAATTTTATATCCGATATAATAACCAGAAAGGAGCATATTTTAGGTAACTGGTATTGTTTACTGTACGAGGATATAACCGAAATATGTGTAGTTCAATGTAAATAGATTTACACCGTTATCACCGATACTACAAGGCTCAGGGCTCGATGACGTCACGCTGTTTAGGTGATGTATCGCCTTGCCTAAGCGGTAAAGGAATCATTTCTTTGCAATTCTTTTTTTAAGTTTTGAAAGGCTTCCGTTTAAAGAGGATACCAGTCGTCAACTGAGGCCTTCTTCGCATCCCATTCGATTTTATTTTGGAAAAAACAAACTTTCAAAGCAAAAAAGCAAACACGTAACCGAACACCGTTTTCGTGAAAGATGCATTTGTGGTTGATATTTATTCGCCTAATTATTATTATTTGTAATTGTACATGTATTTGGACGAAACTAAGGTTGAAATGATACAGTAATTGCAATTTTATTCGAAATTTTGTTCAATTTCACGAGAAAATTTACAGACATGCTATTTAACCAGGATATTTAATTTCCTATTAAGTAGAGTATTTGTAGAACAAGTTATTACAATTGTTGCAATACGTTCACTGCTGTGAATATGACATTTCATGTATCAGTATCCAAATGGCTATGTTCGGTGATATAATTTAAAATATATTGTATTAAAACAGAACGTTTATTATACACATTTAAGAACATCTCTTCGTGTTATATAATATAAAACTATTTGAACAATAAAATCTTCGCATTTTTTGTCAAATACAACGGACAGTTAGGGAATTGATTTAGAATAGCATCTTTTTTAAGGTTAGGATTTCTTAAACTTAGGGTTATACTTTCAACGGTCCTTAAATCTGTAGCTGGCAAAAATATAAATAATATCTTCTTTTACAAAGTGTAACTCACAAAGCCTAGTATACATTGTTAAAAAACAGCCGACGCCACAGTACTACAAATAGACTGTTTCAGAAAAGGTTTTATCCCTTATACAACACGAGAAAAACATTACAGGTATCACCAACAAAGTACGGAAATATCACTGCACAGTATTTTTTTTTAATAAAACTAATACAATTTGGATAACCTAATTCAAAACGCAAGAAACGGTCTGAACGTGTAAATTTCAAAACGATAAATATGGCTGATCATTTACCTAAACCAATATACGTCACAGTCTGCTGACGTCAGAGCAGGTGGTTTCATTTATATTTAGCGACATGAGCTTGTATATCCGTCAAGCTCGGGGAGAGATAAGATGTAATAACTCAAGTGAAGATCACCTAGACATATATACCTCTACACCAATTGCAATTGCCATTGCTAAGCTGGACGAGTGTATGTACTTTGCATTTCAGTCAATAAAGAAAAGATAATGGGGCAGCAGTGGCGCGACGGTTCTTTTCGTATGATAAATGATTTAAGTACAATAATTTAAATCAACGTAACCATGAAAACGTTAACGCATTAGATACTACGTTACTTTTTCCGCATTTCCGCCTTTATATCTGGTTCTCTTCGATATGAAAACAGTTTTAAACCTTGAAAATGGTCTCTCAACATTAGAACTTGCGATAGGTGCAAAATTAAAGTATGGCAAATAATCGTAATACATATTTTATTTGCAAATCTAAATCGAAATCTGTTTCGCAATTTTTTTTTCGATATAGGGTCAATTTTTGCCGTCACGAGAGTGTTTATAGATTCTTCTAATTTCAAATTTCGGTTTTCAACATATTTAATTGTTTAATTCACTAAAATTACTTTTCTAGATATTTTAATTAGTTAGATTTTTGAAGATTAGATTTTTGAAGATTAGATTCTTGAAGAACTTCTTTGCATTGAATAATACATTTCCTTTAATTTAGTAATGGTGGCGATAAGCCTATACAGCGTTTTCAAATAAAAAGTATTCGGAGACAAATGTTGCACTACATAAAATTACATCCAAGTATATAGGGTGTTCAGTTTCCGCTGCGCACAATACAAGTTTAGTTTTTTAAATGGAACATCCTGTTTATTATTACGATTTTAGATGCCCCTCTTCAATCCATACCAACTTTTATCAACATTCCCTATACCTATTTATCTTAGTTTTTGAGATAATTGACATACTGACATGAGATTTTTACGAAATGTCGCTATTTCTTCGGCCGATATCTTAAACGCCGTTCACGCTAGGATGGTGATTCAGATTTTATTCGGTTGAGTATTTCTTGGAGTTTTAGGCAATACATCAAAAAGTTTTTTATTTCAACTGGACTATGTTGGATTCATGCTTTTTCAATTTTTTTTAATGGAACACTCTGTATATTTTTCCGCCATCTGATAATCTGATAATAGCTGGCCACGAGCGGTACCGCGCAGTAGCGTAGAGTCGACCAGGCCTCGCGTTCCACTAGAGTTATTCTGCGAATAGAGATGTTTGCTGCCCCAAATAATTTCGCTCATATTTTATATTAAATAACACGTGCTCAAACACTTACCATTTTAAGAGTCCTCCGTGAAATTACAAAGTGAATAATGTCTGTTAAATATCTGCAACATTAGATATGTTTCAACTGTTGTTTCGGCAAAACTAGTACGGCATGAGGAAAAAATGCGTTTATATGCAGAGAACGAACGTTCTACATCTAGTGACGTAATATTTGCGTAAGTAAAATAATCTTTCAAATAACTTAACGATTCTGTTGACGCACCTTCACAAATGTGTCTTAATGTGCCAAAATCAGAATTTTTCTCAAAAACACTTTCAAATTTTTCTAGAACAAAAACATTTTTTGCGTCTTCAATCGCGCATAGCTGTGCGTGAACATGTTGCACTATTTGTAGAGATTCTTCTAACGGCACCGCAGGATTTTGTAATTTTTCTATTGCATCTGCTAGCCCGAAGTAATTGTCGTGAATGATTTTTAAATCCATTTTAACCTGACTATCTTGAAATTTCGACTGGGTTTTCTGGATAGCGGCAGCTTCCTTTGTATCGAATTGTAAAACCACGTTCTTAATATTGTCAAAATATTTATGATAATGAAACGCGGCCTGTAACCATGTTCCCCAACGAGTTAGAATAGGTTCTGGTAGCTCTGGTATACGGGGGCACAGTCTGTGAAATTCGCGAATACGTTTCGGTGATTTGACAAATACTGCTGTGGTATGCGCTATTAAAGCGTCTACCTCAGGATAACATTTTCTGATACTATCCGCCACAAGATTGAGAGCATGAATTTTACACGTAATGTGTAACAAATTAGCAGAATGCTTTTTAAGAGACCGGCCTACAGAAAGCATGTTTGCAGCACCATCACTCACTAACATCAAGAGTTGGTTTGTTGAAAGTTCAAACTTGTCCAATGTATTTAACACTAACTTTGAAATTACTTCGGCAGTACACTGTTGTATTCGTTTGGAGACTAATAGAATTGAAGGTGCCGATTGATGAGGTTCCAATTTGTGTGCCATTACATTAAGAACAGAATGTTTCTTCCGATCTGTTGTTTCGTCGACACATAACCACAATTTTTGATCTTTCAACTCCGATTTTATTTTTTGTTCAATATATTCGCGCGCAGATGGCACAATTCTTCGTAACCATGTTCGACTTGGTAATTTGCACTCCGAATAGTTATTCCAAAAGCAGATAAATGGTTTCTTGTCTAGTAAATTAAACGGTATATTACATGCGATAAACGTAACCCATAAATTAAATATAAATTTTTCATTGTCTCGTGCGCAATTTCTTTTTAAGACATGCTTTTCACTATTTACGTGTCGTAGACAATGTTGTCTGGACCAACACATTAACGGGATTTTACAGATTACACATTTAATTTTAGCACCTTCATATATTAAGTCTGGAATTTCTGCAATAAATTTTCGAAGTTTGTCCAACCGCGGTCGTTTTGCTGACGAAATCGTAATTTTTCTAGGACAGATAAACAATTGCGGAAATGACCGGCAGCGAAAATGTCCGTACTGCTCCGCAGACGAAGTAATACTACCGTTCCTCTCGGTCCGAACTGATTCTACGCCGATGCGCGGTACCGCTCGTGGCCAGCGTTAATTATAAATTATAGATTTTCAAATGAATTACAAGAATATGAGCATTCGCCTTTTCGACAGCAGACAAAATAACAATAATCAATTTAGAGTTGCTCAATTTGCGCCAACAGCCAGTGGCGGGCGCATAAAAGTTACAGAATAAATAATCAGAAATAAAATATAATACGTGCTCAAACACTTACTGTCTTAAGAGTCTTCCGTGAAATCACAAAGTGAATAATGTCTGTTAAATATCTGCAACATTAGATATTTATTTGTTTCCACAGTTGTTTCGGCAAACCGAGTGCGGCGTGAGAAAAAAGTGTTTATATACAGAAAACGAACGTTCTACATCTAGTGACGTTATTAAAATACTCTTTCAAACAACTTAACGGCTCTCTTGACGCACATCAGAATCAGAATCTTTCTCTAAAACACTTTCAAACCTCTCTAGAACAAAAACATTTTTTGCGTCTTCTACTACGAAATAGTATTTACGGTAGCGTACATATGTACACAACAGATCAAGTTGAGACTTGCAGTTATACTGAGGGTTGTATCGAACCTCCGCCGCTGCCCGTTGGCGCTAGTAAGGAACTCTAATAATCATTTTAATAATTTAAAATCAAACAATGTAACATATACAGTTTTATTGCTTTTAAGTTTACATGTTTTATTTTAGAGAAAATAAAAACATACAATTCTGAAGAAGGCAACGTTAAAAATATTTTATTTTTATTTCTATAAACCCTTGAAGAAAAAATTATATCAACAAAAATTAAATTTTCCAAGTTAATTACAAGAAAGGCTAAGAAAGAAATTATATTATTTTATTAAAATATAAATTTTATTGTTTAAATAAATTGCAATGAATTGAATAAATGATATTTAAATAAGTTTGTATCATATATAGAAAGGATAAAATAAATATACATAATAAAAAATAGATAACACTAATAATTAATAGTTATTTTCCAAACAATAAATAAAATAACTTTAGAGGGGGCATACGCATATTACATTTGCAGTGGCGGTACAAGGTTACCTAAATTGTGTTCCTCTCTAATAATAACCTTAAACGGTGGAAAGGATACTGTACATAGGTAACGTACACAAAGTTCCCAAAATATAAACAATAAAATTGAAAATTTAACCTTGGAACACCTTATTCGACTTTTATTTGCTGGATTTAGGAAAATTTCGGTGTATATACAGCTAAAAATATTATTGTTGTAATAAAACAATTAAAATTCATATAAAGCGATAAAATTTAATTAGATGTATCTCCAAGTCTGTCCTCATTTTTTCCATAATTATTATTTTTAGTACCGTAGTATTTTCCCGCTTATACATACAGTTGTTGTTTCATACGAAGTTAACTAATTAAGAGTAATTGATAGATCAAAAACCGGCAAATTATTTAATTGTTACTTTAATGAAAATGTTAATAAAATAAACTAAGCATACCAGACGCATACGATAAAGTAACCGGACAGAGTTTCGTGGAAATACGATAAAAATTGTTAAAGGAGATAATAAAAAAAAATTATCCCCCTATTTAGGTGCATTGTCTGGCAGTAACAATATTAGTACGGTTTATTTATAGTAAAACAATGAGTTTGTATTATACAAAAATGCCGGTAGTTTACAATTAGGTTATAAACAAATACATGTTTAATCGTAAAATAGTTGATTTTCCATGTAAAAAAATATTTTCCAATCGGAATATAATATAATAATATAAAGGTCCCTAATATAATTTAAAAAGAACTCTAATTAAATAAAGAATAAAGACAATAATGGTATAACACTTACCCTGCTCCGCTGTACTAATTAAAGTAATATCGTTGGTCTTCGAAAGTAACTTTTCAGCGGGGTGATGGTCTAAATTTTCTTCGGTTTCTTCATTATTTGATATTGGATATTTATACAATTTACTCGTTTCTTCAGACGATTTCGTTACTTTGAATCTTTCCGGCATTGTTTTTATTTATTTTCGAACGTTAAAACGCGACCGATAAAATGCTTGTGTTTCATTTGTTAAATTGTCAACAATTAATACGGTTTGCGTATTTATAAACAATATTAAAAATCCTACAAACTCTACAAAGTAATCAAACACAACTGCTGCTGTTGCTGTTACACTCAATTCAATGCTGCTGCTTCAAGTTGTTTACATTCGGCTAGCGCCACCTATCAACAGCTGATCACGTTTGAATTTCAAATAAAAAACTAAACATTTCCAAGAATTTTTATATGGATTCTTTTCGTCTCTTTCAGTTTTTACACTAGTAACCTTAAAATTAAATTAAGGATTAATAAACACAATAAAGTAATCCGAAAAAGAACGAGATAAATTTATACACAAACTCTTGATTTATAGGTTAATTTTTCCGTAATAAGAATAATCATCCTTACCCTAACGCAATAGCTCACGATTGCGGATTTTACGTAACTTGTGAATAAAATATTTTTTACATATAAATCTAAATTAAAAAATATTCACATTCTAGTTGTCAGCAATGTTAGCAAGTAGGATGTAAAAATATTTCATTATTCGTCTTCTTTTTATAAACCACTGCAATACACTGATAAGATAAACATTATTTTTATCTACATTTTAAAAATTAAGAGGACTTAAAACACTTAAAGGATTTTTAGAGAAGTAAAAAAGGTATTATTTCTAAAACACAACGGTAGATGATAGAAAAAACAATACTCGGGATCAGCGGTGATTTCTTCATTACGTAAATTGGTCAAATACCAAACAAATGACAAGATATTTTCTCAAATTAGAATTTATATCATCCTTAAAATGTAATATATTTGCGAACGTTTGAGTACGAATGTAAAATATCTATTTATATATTTATTAAGAAAGAATAACACGATACACGGCGTATATATAATCATCACGCTGTAAATACATGTACACGTGTGCATGTTTGAATGTGATGTGTTATCTAGACACAGCCGGCATGACCCCGTTGTCTTAAATAAAGCAGAAGATTTTCCAAACTTGAACGATTACAAATAATGTGGCTTGGTACGTTTTTCTCGTGTTCGGGTTTCGGTTTCGTTTCACTGAGGTATCGATCTATCCAAGATTTTTTCAAAAAAGTTGTGAATTTTAATTATTTAATAAATTTTATTTTGTAGAGTGTGTGGGTGCGTGAAAAATTAAAATGTCACTTCCGATTTACAGACCACTCTCTAATTTTGAGTTAAATTCAAAATTTAATTAGAGATTACATTAATTACTGTTTACGTATACATTTTGACCTAATTAGAATTAAAATGATATTTGGGGCGATCGGCAGCAAAAATATGTTGATGGGTGCGTTAATGATTATACTTAGATGTTCCATTTTAAAGAAATTCTCGTTAAATTTATGGAAATGGCAGCAATTTTCTTGTTATTTTACTTTTTTCTCGTTGATATTGACAAATATTAAAGTGACATTTAGCCTTAATCACGACGCTAATGAATTAAATGTTGGGAAACGCTTAAAAGTAAAAAGAAATGGTCGCCCTTTGCCAGAAATTAAAATTAGGCTAAATAGTAAAGATAAAAGTAAAGAAGTGCATCGTAATTTCCGTACATCTATGTATGATTTGGCGTTGCTTGGGTTTATGGTTATGTAAATAATGCGTTTTATTGCTTTGTGTGCAGTATATTTTCGAACGATTTCAAAGAATGAAGAATTACTCTGAGGTGAGGCATGTGTTTATTTTTTTTTACGATGTGACCACAAATTTGACCACGAACTACCACCGCTGGGCATTGTAGCCGATCTTAAATTTTTAGTTATAATATGAAGATGAAGGCCATAATCTTTCGCCTCGTAGGTTGGTTGTAATTTACATCTTGTTTTAACTTCAATAATTTCAATCTTTTTATAAATATAAATATGTTAATTGCTGGAAATTTTCCAAACTCCTATTTGTGTAATTCTCTGATGAGTCTTCATCATCTACCGTTGTCCTAACGTGTACAGTCATTACTTCTATAGAATTAGTAACATTTAAATATTATTATTAAATGTAATGTAGAGAAATATTATAATATATATATTTCATTACCACAGAAACGTAATTAAAGCGGCGGTCACAAAGGATAGAGCCTAATCAGTGTAAGAATTAGTGCAATATTTCGTACTAATATGACAACCAACGCCAATGATTTTCTTTATTATAACGTAACTTAAATTTGTCTATTTTTCTTTTATAGTTCTCGGAATTATACGAAAACGTTATATGATGTGTTTCTTAGCAGTTTCTGCAGTAATCATGACAAAGTTTGACGTGTGTATAGTTTTGCACTGCGTTAATTCTTAATGTGAACAGTCGTATTAATTTGCTTGTGCAAACTTTCGCACTACACCTTAATCCTTGCATTAATTATGTGAGAGCTAATACAACTTGTAATCGCAAAATTTTACGCAAATTCTAATACACATGCAGGATGCTTTATTAAATGGCCCAATCAAATGATAGCACGTTGATATTATCGCGTGGTCTATCTGTCATTCGAAAATACTGTGTTGGTGAGTGTCTTATTTATTAACTTAGTTTACTTATTAAATAACTTAATTACTTAAAATGTACAAACATATATTAACGACGGTATTGTTTTTGTTATTAACGTTAAATTTAAGTGTCGAAAGTGGTTCTGAAAAAGATGTACTTAGACAAGCTAAACTACCACCATGCAAGGCTTGCAAAACGTTTGTACAATCATTTAAAATGGTAAAAAATACAAATCTTAACACCCGAATCTAAAAATCATAGTGCTAATTAAGAATGGTATTAAAAAAATCCGCATTTTCTTTCAGGGTGTGGATAGAACAGCAAAAGGTAGATATGAAGGTGGAGATACAGCATGGGAAGAAGAAAAATTAGGTAGTTACGCTAGGAGTGAAATTAGATTAGTGGAAATCCAGGAAAACATTTGCTCAGATGTAGAAGAAGGCAAGGAACAATGTTATAGGTTACACGAAGAGTACGATGCAGATATCGAAGACTGGTGGTTGCATTATCAAGATGAACACCCTGATCTATTCCAATATTTATGCGTAGAAAAATTAAAACATTGTTGCCCTGATTACCATTACGGAGAAAACTGTACACCATGCCTTGGATATCCCAACAACGTGTGTTACGGCAATGGAAAATGTAATGGTAGCGGAACTAGGAAAGGCAATGGAAAATGTGATTGTGATAGAGGATACGTTGGTGAGATATGCGATAGATGTGATATGAAGTATTTCGAAGCTTACAGAGATGACCAAAAAATGCTATGCACCCCATGTCCTAAATCATGTGATGGACATTGTACCAAATCAGGTTCTATTTGTTTTTACAAAAATTTACATTTAAAATACTTTTTATGAACCTTTCTTTAAATTTTAGGCTGTGAAAAATGTGCTATCGGTTGGTTAAGGAATGAAAAAGGTGATTGCCTAGACATAAATGAATGTGCCTCATCGAAACCAGTTTGCGGACCTTCGCAATTCTGTGTTAATACCGAAGGGAATTTCAAGTGCTTAGAATGTGATAGATCATGTGCAGGATGTACTGGAGATGGCCCTGACATGTGTTTCAAATGTACTGATGGATATAAATTGATAGGAAGCACGTGTACAGGTAATTATGATTGTATGTTGATTATTAAATGCAACGCCTTTCAATTTTCTATTTTAGATGATTCCCAAGAAAGTCGCAAACAATACATTTACTATACAAGGATTCTAACGTATATAGGGCTGTGTATCGCAACTTGTATCACTTACCAAAAAAATGTTATTGTAGCAGCAATTATTGGCTTAGCAGTAGCAATCTATATTACAGTTTCTGAATATGTTCTAAGTACATCACCTCAACCAAATACTACTAATCTAGCCGAAAAATTGTTACCGCAAACAAATTAGAGCAGATTGTAAAATCTAGAAAATTTAGTTTTATTTATTTTTTAATTTATACGTTTTATATTGATAAGTAGTCTTCCTAAACAATGCAACAAGTACGCTTATAAAGTAAATTTGAAAGAGTGATATACATTCTTTTGATATAATAAAACGTATATGACAGTATTTAATTCATTTTATTTTGTTTGCTATCCCCCGAATAATTGAATTTATTGCATATATGTACAAATATATATATATATATATATATATATATATATATATATATATATATATATATATCTATATACATACAACATTTGAAATAGAGCGCCATCTACGAGATAATAGCGATTCTACATAAGACAAGAATATTATACCCGTCATTACCTACGTCGGTAATGCAGATTTCTATATGACAGTAAGAGTAATTTAGTTTTTTGTAAAGGACCACAAAAAACGGCTCGCGTCTGTATTATGCACATTGTAAGCCCAGTGCGAAATAAAATAGGGTACTCGCTCCCTATAGACGGGTGTAACGATCGATTTTCGAAAATTGTGAAATACTCATATAATTATTTTTTTCTTACCGATAGAGGGACATAGGTACCACCTGTTCAAGTGACCGCGCAGGTAGAAAAGTGTAAAACAGTTGCACAAGTGGTGCTTTAGGAAAGGATAGCCGCTTTTTGTCATGGCTGCTACTAGTGTTGTCGTACTCGATAGAGGCAATAATACGACCTGTACGATTAATTTACACGGTAAGGATGAATTAGCATCGATAAGAACGGCCAAAACCTATTAGAATCCAACGTGAAATCCTTTCGTGCAATCGTATAACGTTCCCGTTAAAAAAACGTGTGCAAAAAACAACCTAACCTATAATTTTTTGTTTATATTCGGGCTCATGTATAATACATAGTTGCAGTATATATGCGTCTACTTTTTTTTTACTTTTAGGAGCTACTGTTGTATCGTGGAGAGTGAACAATCAAGAGCAACTGTTTGTGAGGTAAGGCAATTAATTAATGGTAAGCCATTTATTATAATCTTTTTTTTATTCCCTGCAGCAAACAGGCTGTGTTTGATGGCAAAAAACCTATAAGAGGAGGAATTCCTTTCGTTTTTCGTAAGTGTATTCTCTAATTGTATAATTTTGAATTAATGATTGGAAATTAAATATACATATGTAACCATTTTAGGATTATTTATTAATAGGGTATCTCCCAGAACAAAGAAAACTTATTTAAAATCTATACCAAACTGATTTATTGATATTTGCAGCACAATTTGGACCATGGACATTTGGCCCACAACACGGATTCGCAAGGATAATTCGATGGAACTTGGAAAAAGCGCCGGAACGTTTAGCCAGTGGAGATGTTGAAGCAATCTTTTCATTAATGGACACCGATTTTACAAGATCAATGTGGAATTACTCGTAAGTCATTCGGAATTCGTACTTTTCCCGATTGCATTCTCTAACTTTCACTTTTGAACAGATTTCGCCTAACATATCGTTTGATTCTCCGCGAGAAAGAGTTACATTTCAACATAGCGATCTACAATCCAAGCAAAGAATTAACGTTTAGCTTTAACATGCTCCTCCACACCTATTTCAAAGTTCCTGATGTGAGACGCTGCCAAATAACCGGATTGCACGGTAGCACGTTCGTCGATAAGACCAGAGAAGGTGCGATGTATCAAGAAGGCCGCGATGTCGTTACTATATGTGAATGGACTGATAGAATATATCAGAATACTCCTCAAGAGCATATAATAACGAACGTGGTCTCTGGAAGGAAGATGAGGATTCAGAAGTATAATTTCCCGGATACGGTAGTTTGGAATCCATGGATCGACAAGGCTAAAGAGATGTCTGATTTCGGGGATGATGAATACCCGAACATGATCTGTATTGAAGCCGGGCACGTGTCCAGTCCGGTTATTTTACTGCCTGGCACCGCTTTTGAAGCTAGCCAAATCCTACAGGTCATGTGAACTGAATCACAAAGGAATCGTGCTCACGGAAACGTTCATTCTCCTTATCCATTCCTTGTATTTCTAAGCTGGAAAAATCCATTGATATTATTGTTTTTCCATGATAATTTCTTTCATTTTTTAATTAAGTTAATTTAAGTTGAAACTTTCCAGCCAAGGAAATACATTAATATGGGTTGTGATGCTCTCAAAAAAGAAAACATAAGCAATAGTTTAGTTTTATTTCTTATCCATTATTATTATTATTGTGCTAGCTAATTTTTTTTTCTTATTTGAAGGACTTTTTAGTATGTAAGAATTTTTCATTTGGATTGCCAGTATCCAATTTATTCATTTTCCATTTTTATAATGTTTAAAATCCCATTTAATTGGGATATAAATAGCCTTACACATAGTATACGACTGGCATTTACTATAGTAAGTAGTGGATCTTTCTGTATTGATAATAATAATTATAATAATAAATAATTACTGTGCAATAGTGAATGTGAAAGTATACAATTTTGAGAATTATTATGTTAATTAATTACTATAATAAACGTCAATATTAGAAATTAAATGCTTTTATCTCAAATAAAAAAATTTTCAAAAATACCACGCTAATCTTTTTATTTGTTTACTCCAAGCGAAAAGAAAACAATAAGAGAACGAGGTAAGTATAAAATCTATGAATATTGTTGAATAATATTTACTTCACTTATCTTTAAAAAAAATTGCAAGATAAAAAAATTCATAGTCAGCGAATATTACAAGGTTAAATCGATTATTTTTGACTAGGACTATATAAAAATAAATTTCTTAAATTACAGAAATCGTCCCTTTTCAACGATTCTACGAAGAATCTGTATATTTTGTTTGTAATTTTTAAACGGATTAAAAATTACACAGTAACCAAGATAGTACAGATTATCTTTAGAGATGACAAAAACATTTCACAAATTGAATAATTTAAACAAGCCATTATTGTATTGTATAGCTACTTTTTAAAGCTTTTATCGCAGATACAATTGTTATATCCTTCAATATAGATGTAGATTGAGATAAATTAATAAAGAAAACGTTTTTTATGTATTTCGTTATTGGTAGATACCAGAATACCAACAATTATTAATAAATAGCAACAAATGAATATACACGGTAGTGGAATTAATTTACACAATACAAATGTGCCGGTGTGTTTCTAATAACAGTTAAAAGGTGCGAAAGCAAGTCGATATAAAACATGCGCAATACAAAGGTAATAATTGCAGGGTACGTTTACTAAATGTAGTGCATATTTTCACCCCAAACACGTGATATTATTGGAGGGTAGAGAAGCGAGTGATTTCCATTGAAGTACGTTCATGTCATCGAATTACTATTAAAAAATAGAAAGGTAATAAATTTAGTTATACTAACGTTTATTGTTAAAATATATAAAGTTTCAAGTTTTAAATCGAAAACGAGAGTTTCATATATTACATTCTCTGACGCTACGTAAAATAAACCGCAAAAAATTAGATTGAATAAAGAAATACTATAAAAGGATAACAAAAGATGACACACTTTTTCCCGCAAAATTCTCAAGAAACGGTATGACGCTCGATTTTCTTAATTGACCATTATTTCGTCTAGGAGATGATTAAACGATTGATCTTGTGTAATACATTAATTTGACCTCTATCAAAGCGCGGTTTCTTTTTATCCAACAAAACCAAAAGGAAGTAAAAACATCCTCTCTACGCAAAAAAGCACACCTATCGCAATATAATATTTCTTAACTCAAGGCAAAATAACGAACTTCCTTTCTGACGTATTTTATTTCAATAACAAGAAACCGGCATTTTAGTAGTATGGGTATACCGTTGACTTTTTTTCCGGAAAGATATACAGATATAAAAAAAACAACTCGTTAACATACTTTATTACCTACTTCTACGTGTTTATATATCTAACAAAAACAATTTGAACAAAAAAAAAATATAGCGGTCGCGTTTACATGTGTGTATTTCGTTTTATATCGATATTACATAATTTGATTTCACCTCTTTCAATCGTAAACAGTGATGTATACATATACTTCCCAACAAAGGAAGAGTCGCTGCGTTAAAAACATCAGAGAAGGCAACGAATAAATTAAATGGTAAAATGATTTAATTGATAGAATTAATTTTCTTCATACACCCGATCTTTTCTACTACGTAAGACCAATATTATTAGTTCGATATTATCAGAGATAATAGACACGGCACAGACACAAATCCTACTGCAATACATACAGAAAAACAACCAAATAGAATGTAATTTTTAATTAACAAACAAGAAAAGAACAACGCCGCATACGACTTCTTGAATCACTCGTGCAATTATCCTTTGCAGAAAATAATGTTGGATCTTTGGAAGAAACAATTCAATCGCGATAAACTGCTGATGCACCATGAAGAACCCCGGATATTCTTCCAATCGCAAGTAAGTGATATTTCTCATCCTTCTTTTCTTTAAAATATAACTTGAAAATTCCAGTGGCAAAAATGCGACGGTCCTAGCATATTTTATTTCTCCTATAGATGGATAGTAACCCTATACCTAGCTGGTACATGGCTGTTAACTGTGATAGATCCAAAAAATTTAGATAAATCTCAAGAATTTAGGATTAAATGGTTAATTTATTTAACCAATTGGGGTTATTCAACGTGTCTGGTCCAATCTATAATATGTAGCGTAATATTGAGCCTGTGGATTATTCAAAGGAATAAAATCAAGGGTATTTATATAAATATATGAATTAATATTGATCAGGTATGCGTCCACCACGTATACCTGAATTTAAATTAATGTAATGGATTAATAATAACAACTTATTTCAAGGACGTGAGCTAATTTGTTTTAGTCGGAAACTGCATATAATGAAATTGTGTTTTATGGTGTTTTATACAATGTTTCCTTATACAATGTTTACCAGAAGTTCTAAACAGCGAAATAATTGTTACCAATAATCTTTCTGTGACTTCAATTTATTCAATTGCTTTAATCAACGATTCATACACTTTGATCTTTCTTGTTGCCGAAAAATGTCACGCAACTAACTTAATTACCTGATTAAAGGTCTAACCCACACGAATTCTATTTTCAGATAATGAATCGCAAGATTTTTGTTGGATTAACAAGACTTACAAATTATATTGGATATGTAATACAGTCGCTACGGATATAGCTTTTGGTGTTACAGTATTGTATTGGGCTTTAATTTACGATTATAGAACAATGAATCTTGATGCTCAAAACGTCTTCGTACATGGCACTAATTCAGTTGTAATGTTCATCGAATTGTGCGTTGTGAAACACCCGATATATTTTGTACATTTTTACTGGTCGATATTTTTCGGATTTATTTATTCTATATTTAGCGTGGTATATTTTGCAGCTGGTGGAACTTCGAGGTACTTTATTGACATATCTTTATCTCAATTGATGTTCAAATAAAATCAAATACTTTTAGGGGCGAGGAACCCTACATTTACGCAGTATTAGATTGGAGAAATGGAGGGAAGACCACGGCAATTTGTTTAGCTGTACTACTATTCATCATACTTCTACATTGTTTTTCCAGCACCATATCATTATTAAGGGTATATATCTATAGGAAAATTAATGAAAGAAAATTAAGCACTTCCAATAAGACCAACAATAACGAACTGCATGGTTTTGATAATACGGCAATGTCCGATTTTCCAGTTTAATATAGTGTAGTAAAGTACGACTTACTAGTTCCTATGTGTTAAAAAAAAAAACTATAAAAGCAAATATTTTTTCTTTTTTGTACTATAAAAATTCTTTGTACAACATAAGTATACCAAAGGGGAATAAAACATATCCAAACAAAATTTTTCTCTTTCATTTCAAAATTAAAACAATTGCTTTTTCATTTAACAACACCGATGTATATAAAGTTGCCTAAATTCATATTAAGAATTCTTGTCGGTAAAATAGGGCACTTGGCGATTACAGATACCTATATTTTAGGACATCAATTTCAATATTATTAAATAATAAATATTAATTTGAATATTTAAATTCGGGGAATTTAAAACATCTCTGTTTGAATTGAGATAAAAAAACATGTTTATTACAATTATAAATCCATATTAAATGGAAGTCAAATTAATACGTTTATTACAACTGAATATCAGGTATTTTCAAAGCATTTTTCTTATATTTTTATGGGTGTAATTCGAAACGTTCGAAACCAATGAACTTGGGTGGTTTTGAATGTTGGTAAGGAATGAGATAGGGTCTAGCCACGTATGTATATGTCAATATGACACTAATTCATGGATATAACAACAATTAATCGAATTTAAAGCTCAGTGCAATATACGAGTGATTGGAAAACTAAAAAACTCTTATAATTAATAAGAACTTCACGAAGACATGTGATTTTTTAAACAAAAACATTGGCGTTCTAACCTAAACGTAAATTTGACAGTTCTTGTGACTATCACTGTATTACTATCCTAATTTTTCTAATATTTTACACGATATACATTGAAAAAAATGGCCTTTGAAAGTGGAACGTTTGGTATGGATGCACCACCCGCATTTATAGAAGCGCTACAAAACGATTTTAAGACATTATCACTTGAAACCAAGAAGAAATATCCACAAGTCAAAGAGGTATACTTGGGTATCAGATATATCAACAGTTAAATAAGTGTTTGGTACTTTTAGTCATGTGAAGAAGCTATAACGAAGTTAAGGAATATCAATTCAACACCTCAACAATCTTTGCATTATGTTATAAACCAAATAATGTATCCACTTGTACAGGGTTGTGAATCGAAAGACGTGAAAATCATCAAGGTAAGTAGTGATTTACGGTTGCCTTTCTCGAATGGTTGGTGATTAAAATGTTATGTTGTAGTGCTGCTTACAAATAATTCAAAGGTTAATCAAACAACAGGTAGTAGATTCAAAAGGGGCAAGATATATAACAGATACGCTATGGGTTTTAATGGAATCTGGAATCGAAGAAGTTAAAGTTTTGCAGTCTGTAACATTGCTATTGACAACGAATACAGTTGTGCATGGAGAAACATTAGCTAGGGTACGTTTTAAATATGAAATAAAATATATTCATTTTTCTGTGCGTAGACTTTGGTTCTATGTTTCCGCCTGCATTTTGCCAAAAATTCCACCACAATTAACACAGCTGGAGCCACAGTTCGACAGTTGGTTTCTCTAGTATTCGAAAGGGTAGTTGCTGAAGATGAACAATTAGCAAAATCCGAAACACCACCTTTACCACGGCAAGTTAATTTGGAAGAATTGAAATCACCAAGTGGTGTGCCTCTAAAAGGATTACCACCATGTGCTGCGGATGCTTATTTACTATTCCAAGATCTAGTACAGCTAGTAAATGCCGACCAGCCCTATTGGTTGATCGGCATGACTGAAATGACGAGGACTTTTGGATTGGAACTTTTGGAAACTGTGCTCACACAGTTTTCGTTGGTATTCTTCAAGAATGCGGAATTTAGCTTTTTGTTAAAGGAGAGAGTTTGCGCCCTGGTTATTAAACTATTCTCGCCGAATATAAAGTATAGAAGTACTGTTCCTGCTAGTGTACAACAGGCAACTCCTTTTGATAAGCCATATTTCCCAATAAGCATGAGATTGTTACGTGTAGTCTCTGTATTGATACAGAAATACCATGTATTATTGGTAAGTTCGTTATAATATTTCTCCAAACTTAAGCATAAGTATATTTGCCTTTTAGGTAACTGAATGTGAAATATTCCTATCGTTAATAGTGAAATTCTTGGATCCTGACAAACCAACATGGCAACGATCGTTAGCTTTAGAGGTTCTGCACAAGATGACTGTGCAACCGGAACTGTTAAACTCGTTTTGCGAATGCTACGATCTAAAAAAGCACACGACTAGTATCTTCCAGGACATAGTAAATTCCTTAGGAGCTTATGTCCAATCCTTATTTATAACACCACAAATTCACATGGCTACTACTGGTAACAAGTTAATAATTCAATTTTCATTGATTGTATTGACAATTCAGATTTTCTAGTATCAGTCGGACAAGCGCCACACCCGCCTTATTTAAGTGGGATTCCCCCGGGAATTGGAGTAACTCCTCAGCAAGGCTTCCTTTCAAGAAATGTATGGCTGCCTATAGTATTAACGTTTCCTAGTGGCCAAACAAAATCTGTATAGTAAGTTATTTAGAGCAACCACTTCTTCACGTAATTCGTAACTTTGTTTTCAGTTTAGAAATGCTCGATAAAATCGAACCACCAGTTATCCCAGATGGCTATGGAATATCGGTAGCTTACGCATGCTTACTTGAGATAATAAGATCTCTACATATTACAATAGTACCTCCTCAGAAACCTCCAGATGAGGAAGTGTCTCCAATTGTGGAAACAAACAAGGAATTACATTGCCAACTAATTAATTCCAGCTGGTGTGGCTTATTAGCTGCTTTAAGCTCTCTTATTGAAGCTAGTACGGATGAAGCTGTAACGGAAAGTTTGCTAAAATCGGTTCAAACCTATGCTTCGTTATGTGGATTGTTAGAATTACACACAGCTAGAGACGCCTTCATTACAGCTATCTGTAAATCATCTCTACCACCACATTACGCATTGACTGTCCTAAACACTATCACACCTGTTATTAATTTACGTCATAGAAGTGATGGTAATGATGTATCTTCTCAATATGTTAATCAATATGGTGAAACAGATTATAGGCAACAAGTCGTAGCTGTTGGTACACCTCTGCCAACATCGGCTGTACCAGTTGGTGCATCTCAAGGCCCTGTTATGTTAACAGCAAAAAATCTGCAGTCGATGAGAGCTCTTTTAAGTCTAGCACATTGTCATGGTGGCATATTAGGTTCATCTTGGCATCTAGTGTTAACAACACTGCAGCATCTCGTTTGGATACTTGGATTAAAACCTGCAACCGGTGGTAGTCTCAAAGCTGGACGTATCAGTGTTGAATCTAGCGCAGTGCAATGTCCGATAATGGCCGACCTTCCGGTCTTATCGATAATGCTCAGCAGGCTATTCGAATCGAGCCAATATCTAGACGATGTTGCCCTGCATCATCTTATAAATGCTCTTTGTAAATTATCGCAGGAAGCTATGGAAATGGCTTACACAAATCGAGAACCGTCTTTATTCGCAGTTGCCAAGCTTCTGGAAACCGGATTAGTTAACTTGAAAAGAATCGAAGTACTGTGGTGTCCGTTAACTAACCATCTACTTGAAGTATGCCACCACCCGCATATTAGGATGAGAGAATGGGGTGTTGAAGCTATAACTTACTTAGTGAAAGCAGCCCTACAATATAAGTATGCTATTCCATTAAGGGATAATCAGAAGTTGCAGACCTTACTATTGGGACCACTAGCTGAGTTGTCTTCGGTTCCTCATGGCGATGTAAGACAGAGACAGTTGGAATGTGTCCTGCAGATATTGCATGGAGCTGGGGAGACTCTATCACATGGATGGCCTTTGGTTTTAGAAATAATTGGTGCTGTATCTGAACATTATGGGTTAGTATAATGTTATCAGTAGAATTGTTTGAATTTAAATAATCTACTTTTAGTGAAAACTTAATTAGGATAGCTTTTCAATGCCTACAATTAGTTATAACTGACTTCTTACCAGTTATGCCTTGGAGATGTTTGCCTTTATGTGTCAATACTGTAGCGAAATTCGGCTCGCAAACGCAAGAGCTTAATATTTCTTTAACAGCAGTAGGATTAATGGTAAATATTTTTCTTCATTTTAATCGTTTCAAATGCTAAAAGAACTTCATTTCAGTGGAATATATCGGATTACTTCTACCAAAATCAAGCTAAATTAAGTCAGACTTTGACGGAAGATGGGACTATCCTTCCGGAATTCCCTGGCACTATAAACATGCCTAGTTTCGATAAGTTATGGATGTGCCTCTACGCTAGGTTGGGAGAACTATGCGTTGATTCTAGACCAGCCGTAAGGAAGTCTGCCGGGCAGACCTTATTCTCGACAATAAGCGCTCATGGGAATTTATTAAAACAAAGCACTTGGCAAGCTGTCCTGTGGCAGGTATTATTCCCATTGCTGGAAAAAGTTGGAACATTATCCAACAATGCAAGTAGTGAGAAAGTTGACACAGGTGGAAATATACTAATACACCATACAAGGAATACAGCTCAAAAGCAATGGGCCGAAACTCAAGTCCTAACACTCTCTGGCGTTGCTAAAGTCTTTAATACAAAAAGACAACTCTTGCAAGCCCTTGGAGACTTCCTAAGGGCATGGTCTATTCTGTTAGAATTTATAGAGAGCGCAGCCCTTAGCAGAAATAACGAAGTGTCATTCGCTGCCCTAAAATCATTTCAGGAAATCTTACACGGGAACAAATCTCAGAATACAGACAATAAGAACGCTTTAAATGATGATATATGGACGACAGCGTGGAAGGTGTGGTTAACCATCGGCACTGAGATTTACATCCCAACATCTGAGAAAGAAATAACGGAGGACTTTTTTTTCCCTAATCAAGGATACCTAACGGCTCTAGTTCAGATTTTCCCCAATATATTTCAATATATTAAATCAAGTTTTACGTTGGAGGACTTAAAGCAGCTTTGTAAAGTCCTAACTAACGTAGTTCGTGTGCCAGTTTGTGCCGATAATACGCAGTATTTACTTGCAAATTCGACTGAATTCAGTCTGACCGCTTTACATGATGGTATTTTGCATGCTGTGGATTTAGTGCAGAAAGAAGCTATGGCTAGGAATAGCTCTAAGATGATTCCAGAGATATTAAAGCAGTACCTCGTCTATAGCAAATTCATGTGTAACCCTCCTGTGTATAAGATCGAGTCAAAACAGTTCAAAATATCCCCAGAATGGGTAACAATGAACTATATTCCATTTGGGGAGAAGGCTCTAACGACAGCTGTGAAATTGTATGAGAAAACAGCTGATAGTCCCGATATAATCAAAAATAATATTTTACATGACATAATAGCAGTGTTATACGTTCCTTTATCGATGAAATATAACTGCATCTCTAGTAGTACGTGGAAATTAGCAACTAACAGCTTGATTACCGTACTTAAAGTTGGTCTACCTGTCGCTAGAAATCATGGAAATCAATTTGATTCTATGTGGAAGCAACTGGCAGAGACGTTGAACGTCTTTCTCTTCCCAAAAACGTAATTATTATTGGGAGTGATTAAATTTCAAACTTCATTCCGTTTATTTACGTTCCATGCGCAATAAAAGGGATGCAGTTTGAGATTTGAAGTTGTCTAATATATTTTTTTCTTTTTTCTATCTAGATGCCCGCCAGCTGATAGGGGACTCGATGAATTTGTTTCGGATGAAGCGGCAGACTGCCAACTCATCGAGTTACTGTGCACGCAAGTCCTTCCATACTCCTCAAGCATTCCGAAAGAATTCATATTAAAGGTTGTGGTTCTTTTAAACAAAGGGTCTATTCATTCGGCAACTAATACGAATATAGATTCAGAAACCGAGCTAACGTTAAGGGAAGAATTTGCTAAAACATGCTTTGAAACTCTTTTGCAGTTTTCCTTAATAGACGGAGGTAACGAAGCCCTTGTTCTCAGCGATAATGATAACCCTAGCGGCGTTGCTGGAAGACTCGCCGTAACAGCTTTGCTACACCGTTTTCAGGAGGTGTTAAAGAAGTTTGTAGAAGATGAGAAACATAGCGGGAAGTGTCCTTTACCAAGGTAAAATTTCCAAGAGTAAAATAACTAACCAACAATTTTTCTTTCTAATCCAATTGCAGATATCGTCTCTCTGAGGTTTCGTTCGTATTAAAAGCTATAACCACCCTAATCATTTCAATGAAGAAGGCTTCAATCGGTAAAGGTAATTGATTAAAGTACACTTCAGGGTCGCCGTATAACTCCAACATGTTGTTATTGCAGAGGATAGCTCGTCCTGGGAGCAACTGATAAGCATCTATCCTTATTTAGTGGAATGCACGACCACTACTTCGACTCAAGTGTCAAGGCCATTGCGTGAAGCTTTACTGCAATTCTGTGATTTGTTGAAACCTCCTAGCAACATTAAAATAGCAAACGGTGTCAAAGATTCGAGTTCGTTAATTTAAAATCTATAAAATATTCTATTAATTGATTATTTATATACTCCTTGTACATATTTAATAGATTACCGTTTCAGTTACGTACAATATCCGAATGAAGCCATCGTGTTTAATTATTATCATTTATGGTATTTTATTTGCAGATAGGACTTTAATGTTTTTTAACTATAAGAAATCGGAAAAAAATAATGTATTATAGATAGAGATATATCTTTTACTTTTTTTTGTTAATGTTATTATTATTATATTATATTATTACTATGTAGTAAACGACATACATTACAGATAAAAAGATATTTACAATGTACAATAAATTTTACAGTTATAACAATTAAAAAATTCAATCAATTAAAACGACTTCCTATATTAAAATAATAAATTTATTTCATATACACATATATAAACACTTAAAAACAGGAATGTTCCATCTTTTACCATAATAAAATACTTCTCTTAGTAATACAATTTTCATCCGCCAATATAGAATTTGATAATCTCAATTGTAAAAAGAGAATAAAAAAAAATTAAAATTATTTGCACAAACCACAGCACTTTGTCGAAGATTCTTCTACAGACACGGGATTTCCCCTACCGAAAACTTTAAGTAACTGGCAACGCACCCTAGAATTATTGTTTTTTTAAGTGAAGAGATGCTTCTGCAAGGGAAGTGCTTACTTTGCGTGTATATTTGGCTCGATTTGCACCTCACCATCACAGTTCCACCTGCTGGGCTTATTAATTGAACGGAAGTAGAATTCTCTCCCTTTATGTATTTCGATAAAGGGCAAATCTTCTATAGTCCCAGTTTTTTTTATTAAGCGGAGTAGTAGTTTTAAATTATTGACTAAGCTAGTATGGTGAACTAATACTAAGTATAAATTTCCATCACCAATATGACTGTAGGGAGCGATTCCGTTAGGACTGCGCGCGCATGCGCAGCTAATATTAGCACCACTAACCATGAAATATTTTCCGGTAATCGTCTTCCATGCTAAGTCACTTGCTTCTTTATTAATACTGGTACCACTATTACTACTGCTACTAAAATCTTCTACACTTTTTTCTAAGCACACAACGCAATCTTCGTAACATTTAGATTGAGATAATTCACTCCTTTCGAATAATACTGTAATTTCACCTTCGTAACCTCGATTAGCTACAATTTTTTTGAAACCTACAGCATACAGATATTAGGAGGTATTCTTCAAATAGAAAAAAAAACGAAGGCAATACCTGAATAATCGTACCGTTTAGGTCCCATCCACCTATGCCTATCACTATGATAAACAACATCGCCTAAGTATCCATAGCTTGAAACGCTAGCAAATAATCTAAGGAAACGGTTTTCGTCATAAACTGAAACTAGATCGAGTCCCAGGGATTCCCCTAGTATTATATGCAGTACAGCTGTAGTAACATCTGCTGTACCGTGTAGACAGTAAGCTATTGTATCTGTACTACCACCTAGAATGCGCACATATACAAAAAGAAAATATAAATTTCATATTGAATAAGCCCTTTTCTTCTTACATGTGTACAGGGTATGTCACGATGAACGTTGGTTAAAAATATATGGGGAAGAGAGTAAAATAGAAATTTGAAAATTTACATACAGAAATTATTCTTTAAAACTAGTTCAGCCAAAATATTTTAAATGGAACACTACCATTTTTATGTCAAATTTGGATTCTGTGCTAAATTTTAACATTATTTTATGCAACATACCCCATAGATGGGGATCTACAAAGATGAGCCCTTATGTAGACTTTGCAATGAGGAGGAGGAAACAGCCTCTCACATTATTTTCGAATGTGCAGCGTTAGCTCAACGCAGATTCGCTATGCGAAGCACAATTGAACTACCAATGGAGAAAGATTTACTACATAGGCTGTTAAACCTGATTGCGGGAACTAACCTGTTTAAGTAAAACAAAACCAAAGCAGGAATAATACAATAAGCTACTAAGCTTCAGTGTTAGGGATGTAAAGACCAGCCCTGCTCTGGTAGAAAATCAATCAATCAATCAAAGCAACATACCCCATCCCTAGAATTCACTCTGAAAGAGATATTGCAACTTCTTGAAAAAAATTGACAGATGTGGTGCACCACAGGTTTCAAAATAACTTACAAATTGTAATTGTAATACGCCAAAAAAATTATTCCGCTTTCTAGTGATGTTCATGAAACGATGTTTCCATTCCTAAATTATAGAGGTTGTGCCAGTAAGGAGAGGACAATATCAGAGATATTTAAACTGAGAAATCTCGTTTTTTTTTTAATAGCGGTATTAGATTCTGCATCAAAAAGTAAAGCGAAAATGATAGCAAGTGCTGTTGCTAAAGTTAATAGTTTAGGAGATATTTTGTGTGTGATATAAAAATTGTGTTCCATTTAAAATAGGGAAGTTGATGGCTACTTCCGATATAAGAAAGAGATATCGACAGTTGTTTTGGCTCAGCTAGTTTTAAAAGATAATTTCTGTATGTAAATTTTCAAATTTCTATTTCACTCTCTTCCCCATATACTTTTAACCGACGCTCATCGTGACACACCATGTATATATTTCGTCAATAAATTTTATTATTATCATTAATATACAGTGATGTCCTTCTGAATTTTTGTGAACCAACTTTTGGTCTTATCATCAGTTTCTTATCTGAAATGGAACACCCTATATATTTTTACATTTTTGGTAAGGTAATGGAAAGATGAATCAAATGATATCACATATGTACGTTATACTATAACTTAAGAATTATTATTAACATGCAGCAATATAGCTATTGATATTTTTGTTTTAACGCCAGATTCATCCACAAAGTTCGTTGCTAGGCAACGTAATCTCATTATGCGTCAATCTGTCATCTTAATTCCAGGTGTGGCTGGTGGTGACGTAAATGGGAGGTGCTCTTTCAGATCTACATTCTAAAAATATTTTGGAATATACGGTGTGTTTCAAAAAAACATGGGATATCAAAGTTGTTTTTTTTTAGTTGAACATCCTGTATATGGATTCATTTTCTGGGTGAAAAAACGGGCCTATTTATTTGAAAATGTATTATAAAATGAATTATAGATTTTCTAGTCAATTTGTATGAAACAACAGATTTTAAAACCTTTGCTTACTATTAAATTAAAGTATAACACACGTGGTATCATTGTATTCCTCTTTCAATTACCTTTTCAAAAACGAAAGCATTTGCAATGTATTTCAATAAAATAGGCATCACTTTAAATGATATCAGAAATAATTTTGAAGTGTTGATAACACCAAAAGTTAATATGAAGTCGGGGGATACTTTAAATGCACTTTGAATGTAATGTCACTTTATATTTATAAATAAATCATTTTAACTATCTATGGTAAAGTAATTTTAAGTGCACTCAAGCGTCATTTGAATGGAAAAAAACTATTATTACCTAAAAAAGGATTCAAAATTATACACACCTGGTATTACACCAACTGGCAAGCTAGGTCTAGGCAATTCTACAGAATGATTATCAATATTAATACCCTTCAATCTACATTCCCTTATAACTAAGCCATTAAATAATTCCGATACAGTACCGTCACCTCCTACGCAAGCTATAGAATCGAATATATCTAGATTATGGTACGCTATAAAATCTTTTATCTGATCTTTACGCTGAGAAACTGTTACGGTAACATCTATATTTGCTATGTGAAAGAGAGGCTTTGCGTATTTCTCATAAACCCGTAATGCATTACGTTTGCCACCAAACGGATTAACGAACATTAGTAACTTTTTCGGTCTTTGAGTAAATGCTAGAGAAATAAAATAATTAGGTTCTTTTATATAAAAATAAAAATGTAGACGCACATACTTTGTAAATGATTTTGTAACGTCTTAACCCATGAAGATATTTGTAACTGGTCTGTATGTCCAAACATAATCGTATTATATTTCCAGATTTTTTTAAGGTTTTTTTCAGCATAATGTATTATAAAATTATTTGGATCTATCCTAGGGTCGTCTAAAGGGTGTCTAGGTTGTAAAATATTGTGTTCGACTGCTATAACATTTCCTATTGGGACAGTGTTTTGTGCTAAAATAAATTATAGGTTATGTTTTCGTTAAATACATAAATATAATGAAAACATACCAGAAGGTGGCTTTTCATTATCCCATATAATTTTACCCTGGTGAAAGAACACTTTATATCTTTTTTTCTTACTGGAAAATGTTGTTAGCAAAACAGATTGTTGGGTTTCGTCCGTCATAATTCCTAATTAACACCTATTAATAAGTTAGAACGCTCATAACTTTCAACAACATGGGCAAATCATTCCAAAAGTCAAATAATTACCAGGTAAACTACATTTTTAAGCCATAAAACAGGCACAAAACAAGGTTAAAACCTTGTAACTGTCATCAGAATGCGATTATCATATCCATAGACAATTTGATATACTGTAGATGGCGATGTTAATTAATTCAATAAATGATATTAAAAATATATGTAGATGACCCGTTGAATAAGCGTGGTAAATTCAAATAACAATCAACCACAAAATAAACAAATTATTAAAAATTTATAACTGAAACAGTTCACCCTTACTTCACTCGTACTGGACGCACGTTTCGATAGCCAAGTTATCATCATCAGCAGTAAAACTCAATTCAGTTTTACTGCTGATGATAGCCATTTTCAGGAATTTTCTATTGCATAACAATAGTTAGTTATGTCATAAGTAGAGCGGGCCAAATTGCGCCATCCAACAGAATCGGAATCAGGCGCAACGGCCGCTTATTGTAAATAGCGTATATGTGAGTCACAGCAGATATGTGATATTTCGAAATTAATACACAAGAGTAAAAAAATAAAAGCTGACGCAATAATAATGTTTAGTAATTAGACGCTTTTCATTATGATTTTTTATTTGATTGAAAACGGTATGCGTTGTAAATGGGATGTAATAAGGAAATAACTGAGAAACTGAACGCTTTTTTTATTCTGTTGTACTTAATAATGTAACTGTAAATAAAGATATAATAAATAAATTCTATCCTTCTTAATAATGCGGATAGGCTTGTTTAAAAAGTTGCACCATCAGATAAGTTTCCACATTTGCCTCGGTGAAGGATGTTCGCCGAGAGGAAAAAATGTTCTTATATTTCGAAAACGACGTTCCACGTCTACCGAAGTAAGACAGGCGTAATTAAAATAATCTTTAGACTTAGTCAAGGAATCTGCAGATGGCCCATCGCACATTTGTCTTAATCTCGTGTAGTCCGGATTCTTTTTTAAAACACTATCGAACTTAGCTAAAACTTGTCCACTTGTTGCATCGTTTATACTGTGTAACAATGTACTAACTTCGTCCACGACTTGCACTGATTCTACCAACGACAATCCAGAATTTTGCAAATTTTCTATCGCGTCTACTAACCCTTTGTAATTGTTGCTAATATTCTTTAGATGTGTTTCAACAGAAATATCGAGAAATCCCTTCTGGCTCATCCTAATAGCTCTAGCTTCGGCAGGGACGAATTGCAAAATAACGGATTTGACTTCTTGAAAATGTTCATTATAATAAAAAGCGGCTTTTAACCACGTTCCCCAACGCGTAAGAATGGGCTGTGGTGGTTCTCGAATACCAGGGCATAACCTGTGGAATGCCCTAGTCCTCTTAGGACTTTTGAGAAACACTTTTTTTGTGTTTGCTATTAATGCATCCACCTCCGGGTAACACTCTCGAATAGTTTGTGCCACAAGATGTAAAGCATGGACTTTACACGTAACATGTAAAAGTCCTTCACACTTTTCTTTAAGGGAACGGCCTACACTACACATTGTTGCTGCACCATCGCTCATGAACACAACAGTTGACTGGTTGACACTTGAAATTTTTGTAACGTTTCGAGAACTACGGCCGTAATTGCTTTACTAGTACACTGTTTTAATCTTCTGCTGGCTAATAGAATTGCAAAATTTGGTTTAATAGGATCTAATACGCGCACTATTATATTCAAAATAGAATTTTTTTTGCAATCTGTCGTCTCATCAAGACATAGCCACAGCTGTTTATCTTTTAATTCGGCTTTAATTCGATTTTCAATGTCCTCACGTATTCGTGGAATATCTCTCCGTAACGCTGTCCGAGATGGTAGTATCCACTCGGTATTGTATGTACCCCAGAATTTTCGAAATGCTTTTTATCAAGTATACGAAGTGGTAGACCACATACCATAAACGTTAAAAGCAATTCTAATTGAAATTGACGTTGTTGTGACACACCATTTCTTTTACTTCTGTGGTGTGCGCTATTTATATGTCTTTCACAATCACGTTTGCTCCAGCACAGTAGTTTCTTTTTACAAACTTTACAGAAAATTGTACTCCCATTGTAGTTTAAATCCACAAATTCACTAAGAAATTTATTAACTTTCGTAGGCAATGGCCGTTTATTTTTAATAGTTACGTTAGACATAATCACTAAAGCGAGCACACCGACGCTTGTTTCTAGTATGCCACGAAGTGGTGCAAACGTAACATCTGCAGACTCGTCATTTGTTGATGAATAGAGCGCGTCATCCGTAAATGAATAAGCGAGCTGTTAGTTCGTAGCCGTCGATGAATGAACTTTTTTTTTGTAGTGGCCCACTGTGAACAACGCCCTATTTATCAACGAACACCCAAACTGCAGGTGTATATTTGCGCGTCTTCACGACGTAATAGACAGTGGTTTTGGTCCTCGTCCTAATAATTACATATTTAAATTACCTATGTTTACATACATATATGCGCCCGGCAGCCTGATTGCGAACCTGGCGCGTGGCGCTCTTGGCCCGCTCTAGTCATAAGGATCATACGCACAGTAATTGTGGTACCAGCAGTGAATGTTATTAGACGAGGCACTGACTGAATTACATACTAAATTTTAAGCATAAAAACATTATTTTATTAACATTGAAATAAAATTTGCAAAAATTCAATGACGTCAAAAATATGACGTTTTAAAATGTCAAACTAGCTGTACCCGTATTTCTATAGCAATGAAAGTAGATTTTTCACCATTCCTAAGACTGTAACGGTTTCATTATACTTGTTGGTCGATATTCTCCATTATAATACTCAAATTAACAACTACAATCGCCTTAGCACATTTTTTCTTGATGAGTAGAGATAGAGCGGGTTTGTTAGATTTAATAGATATTCTCTCACATCAATCGTGTCTTCGAAACGGCCTTTCCGAGTTAATTAATAATTTGTGCGGTGCGGAGTGGGCCGAGAATATTGTTGTTACAATCGTCTTATTATAGTATGCTAGCACATAAAATCGATTGTTTTGAAAGGACAATTTCAAAAGCAAATATTAAATAATTTTGCCATGAGAAACTTTTTGGGCAAGGGAGCGTGAAAAACTTTTTGCACAAGAGTGCCTAATATAAAACTATTTTTGTTTTAATATTTATTTCAGTCATGAATTACCAAAATACAATATCTCTTTTAATAATAATAAACTCCACGTTTAAAAGAACTTAGCAGAGTTTAAGAAAAAGCAATACAAGTAGGTGTAGGTATATAAAAATGGAAAAATATATACAGTATGTACAACATGAAATATAAAAAAACTGTAGTAATATAACTTTAAAAAAGGAAATTAGAACTAAAGCTTCATAATTAGTTGCAGTATTTGAAGAATTCCGCTTTCTTTTCTATTGTGTTGGTATATTCCTCCATCTCCAGCAGCAAATCAGCGATCTCGGTGCTTAGAGAGTAGATATTAACTTCAACGGATTCCTTCTTGAGTTTAAGTATGACTTCTTGAGCTTGCGTGACAGTCGCCGTAAGGTTTAGCGCGCGGTCGTGTAAGCCTTTGGCCTTTTGTTGAGAATCTTGAACCTGGGTCAGGGTGACATTCAACTTCTTTTCGGCGGTTTCATAATTTTCTTGCAACTGTTTCCAATTGCTATGCGTCTGATTCACTTTCTTTTCAATATTGACAGAGTCATTCTTCAAAGTTTGAGCTATGAATCGACTATTTTGAATTGATTTTTGTAGATCTTTCAATTTTTGATCTAGATCTGATAGTAATGAAGATGTTTCGTTGATTTTATTTGAAGAAATGTTGGTAATAACATCGATCTGAAAGAAAAACAATTAGATTGAATTAAGAAAAATAAGTAGAAGAGAGAAAAGAAAGGTATATAAATCTCATCATACGGATGTTAATTTCTCAGTCATCTCTTGGAAATCGCTATTGACAGCAGTTATAGCTTCATTGGCTTCTTTTTGAATATCTTTGCTCTTCACTAAGGCATCTCTAACATTATCAGCTGTTGTTTTTAGGTCTTCAGCTTTTTTCCTAAAACATGTAATTAAAATAACGACAAGGTAAAAAAATTAAAAGGAAATTAGTGATATTTACTTTGCCGCTTCCGCGTCTTCCTTTAATTTTTTTGCTACAGCTAAATTACCTCTAGTTTGAGCTATAACAGGCTCAATGTTAGTTAATAATTCTACTGTATCAGTGATTTTCTTGGCTAAATCTTTGATCTCATCTGGATGTAGCTTAATATCAAGATCCATGATCTAAAAATCATTCAAATAAAATAAGCAAGGTTAACTAGATCAATATACTTATCATATCAGCTTACCTGATTTATAATGGTAGTCATACCATCTGTAGAGCTCACATTACCTTTCAAGAAATCATCTATCTTCTCTTTGCTTTCAGTAACATTACCCCACATAACAAAAGCAGTTCGATTAGCTTCAAGAGCTTTATCTAAAGCTAACTCGGCTTCTTTTGCGATAGTTGTATTGACAGATGAGATGTTTCTAATAAAATCATTAGTTGTATCTTCTTTAGATTTTAGTAATGCTTCAGTTTCAACAGCTACATCGTAAGCTGTGTCAGCCAAGTTCTTGGCGCCACCTTCACAAGACACCCCTTCACCACAAAATCCACATTTAGCTCCACCGCAAACAGGATCACATGGGAATTCCTTGCTATCACAAACTAATCTGTTCAAGTTTGGAAGGGATTCCGTGAGATTGTAGATATTTCCACGGATTTCTTCAACTTGTTGTTTGTCTTTTTTCTGCTTATCTTCATAGTTCTTTTCGGTTTCGTTAATTAAATTTTCGGCGGCTTTACATTGCCGTTCCACTAAACCAAGGAGCTCCTAAAACATTAAAAGATCATCAAATATCGGAAATTCTTAACGCAAAAAAAAAAAAACTGAAAACAAACCCGTGCATCATTAGCTTTCTTTACTGCTGCGTCGGCTTTAACCTTTGCGTTTCTAACTATATCTAGAGCGCCCTGGACGTTTTGTTCTTGCAAATTGGTGGCGTTATTCTTTAGTTCCTCAGTTTTATTTTTCAACTTTGCAATTTCAATCTTCATGTTGTTCAACCTGACTTCAGTTAGTTTATTACTTCGACTTGTATTTGCCAAGATTTCATCCAGTTTCTTCAAATCAACGACCTTGGTTTTATTTATCTGTTCATCTAACTCTGCCAACTTCTTCTCGATGGCATCCAAATCTATAGTAGCTGATTTATTCAATAACCTTTCAATTTTGTGCAGTTGATCTTGGATATCGTCAAATTCTTTTGTGTAAGCTCCAGTTGCGCCAACCTTATTGATGTCTTTAGCGCGTTCTATTTCGATTATAGTGAGATCTAAAAGGTGAAAGGGTCTTAGTAGGAACTCAAGTTAGTTTTAACGACGTACTTTTATACTCTTGGAGAGTCTTATCCCAATTATCAAAGCATTCACCGCATGGGACACAAGAAGGAGCCGTCCCTAGGTATCCACGATCGCAAACATTGCATTGGTGTCCTCCAATTCCAGGATGACACTTGCAGGCTCCAGTTTTACGATCACACTGAGGAGTTTCTGAACCGTCAGGATCACAATCACACTCTAAAAGGAAGAAATAAAAAAATACAATTTATATATCTTCGGAATAAACTTACTTGTACATTGATTAGCTTTAGGATTTCCCCAGTGGTTTGCTTTACATTCATTACATTGCCTTCCACCGAAATTCTCTTTGCATTTACACTGACCATAAAACTGTATAACAAGGGGCATAATTAGAAGCTAAGAACATTCAGTAAGGGTTTTAAAACATACTCTATGACACTGTAAATCAACTGATCCAACAGGATCACAATTACACGCTTCACAACCAGATCCACTGGCGATTTTCCAATAATAATCTTCGCATTGATCACATTCCTGTCCAATTACGTGGGGATAACAAGAGCACTTTCCGGATTCCGAATCGCAAGGTCCTGCCGTAATGTTAGTGCCGAGGATATGACATACGCATTCTAAAAAAAGTACCTAGAATATTAATTCAGATTCAAATGGGTTTAAAGGAATCACCTCTGCACATTTCGTCCGGGGAATTTCGGAAAAATCCTGGCCTGCATCTCTCGCAATGGTCTCCGGTTGTTTCGTACAGGCATTGTTTACATTTACCAGTGTGTGGATCGCAGTTACCTGGTCTTAATAGGTCGATCTTGTCGTTACATTCGCATGGTCTGCAAGATCCACCAGAAACTTCCGGGTTGCCGAAGTAATTGTCAACACAAACGTCACATCTTGCGCCTGGATATGTTAGATTTAAAAAGGGAAGAGTTCCAAATTACAATACAAACATACCAGCATAACCTTCTTTGCAATGACAGACGACATCTCTTGTTGGATCCAAAGTACATGTGTCGGCAAAAGAATGGTTGGAACCAGCGACGCCCGGGCATGGACATGGTCGACATGGGATATCTACGTTCAATCTAGGATCCCCATAAAACCCATCTATACAGCGATCACATGCATAGCTTTCTGTATAGTCCCTACAGTTAGTACAAGTGCCTGTTTTAGAGTCACAAATATCAGCATGTCCGTTACAATCACATCTTTGACAATTAGGGAAGTTCCAGAATCCTGTGCGACATTGATTACATTCCCTACCGTAGGTGTTGGCTCTGCATTTACATTGACCAGTGGTAACATTACAGAAGTTGTCTAAAGCTCCAATGCTGTCACAATCGCATGCTGAAGAAACAATATGTTCAACTGAATATCAAAGGAATGGTTGCAGTTACATTAAATACCTTTACAACCCTCAGGTCCAAAACCGTAAGTGCCAGGAGCACAACTATCACATCTTCTTCCAACAACATTTTGTTTACAAGTGCAAATGCCACCATATTCTTTGCAAAGCTTACTTATGGAACCAGTAGGATCACATTGACAAGCTGAAAATTGAAAATTTAGATAATACCAAGAAAAGATAACAACTTACATTGAGCGCCATTGAAGATGTAAGCACCAATAGAAGTGTAATATTTCTGACAAATTTCCGGGACATTTTGTGAGTTCAATGAATACAAAGCATATTCACAATTGTCTTGATATTCCCTACGTCTCTGTTCAGCTGGTGATGATCCGCTAAACCATGGAATACTATCAGCGCGTGGCACTAAGACAATCTATAACAAGAAAAATATCTCAAGTAATCCTGGAAAAAAATTATTCAAGGGAAATATTACAGAGTCTATGAGAACGGAAGCTGTTGGTGTGTCTTGGTTGTATTGCGATCTCTTAAATTCAATGATTACTTTGTACTTTTCACCAGCCTCTAAGCAAATTGGAGGAGCTATAACTATACTTCTGTTTTCTACAGGGAGACTAAATGGTTTGATATCATCTTCAGGTCTTGTTTCTGAACATAAGCTAGTAGCATCGATTGGTTTCATTCGGATAATTCTCATTTCAGCGTCGTCCCAATCAAGATTTTGTAAGGGTTCATAACGTATAACAGGATCATACAAGGCGGTAGTTTTAATATCGTCAATATCGAATTCAATTGTCGATCCTTCAGGTGCTTTCATAAAACCTACACCAGTCCAAGAGTCTTGACGGTTATCCCTGTACGGTTCTCTAATGACAACCTGGCAATTCTTAGAAAAACAAAAAAATATTGGATAAAGGAATCGTCTGAATATTTAAAAATAACTTACTGGTGATCCATTAGCGTATTCAGCTTCGTATAAAAGAAAATCTAAACTTGCTGTAAAGTATTGTTGCTTTGGTATATGACATGTCCTTCCGGTCATATGTTCTCGACACTTGCATTGCCCCGTAATGACGTCACAATCATTATCGTACGAACCACCAGGATCGCAATCACATGGTTCGCAGCCATCTTGCTTCTTGGATAATCCCCAATGTTGTGGTAAGCATTGATTGCAATCTTTTCCAGTGACGTATCTTTTACAAGTACAATTTCCGGTCCATACATCGCAACCTTGATTATCGATGGTCCCAGCTATATCGCACGTGCAAGATTGGCATCCATCTGGATTTTCCGCAGTGAAGTTCCAGAAACCACCAATACAAGTGTCACATCTACGTCCTTCAACGTTGGTCTTACAGTGGCAACTCCCAGCTACTAAGTTATTGGATTTATCCGTTATTGAATCGCAAATACCACCGTCCAACGAACCATACGGGTCGCAATCGCATGCTGGAAACGATTTTTAGGTAAATCATCCAAGCTATTGAGGAATACTTACGTTGGCAAACTTCTGGATCTTGAATATCTCTCAATGGGTCTCTGTAGAAAAATGGTTTACATTGTTCGCAATGGATTCCGGTAGTATTATGCCTGCATCCATCACACACACCACCACTAACTCTTCCTGAGGCTTCATAGACAGCGGAATCGAAGTGACAGCTGGTTGCATGGTTATTACAGTTACACTCTGTGAAAGATGTAAACTGTAAAGCTTTTTAATGTAGGAAAAAAATAAATACTAACGTCTACAAGCATGAGTTTGTTTTCCAACAGCTGGTCCCCATGGAAAATCGTTAAAGAAATCTTCACACTTCTCGCAATTCCTTCCTTTGGTGTTATGAGTACATTCACATCTGCCATGGACCATATCATGCTTTGTTTCAGTTCCTGGAATAGGTAAACAGCGATTGGCATGGCCGTAGCATGAGCAGGAACCTCTAACCGTCATATGTGAAATTGCATAGTAATACTTTTCCTGCAAAATTGATGTATTGCAACCAAAAAGGAGATACACGAGATTACTTCATTTTTACCTGTATTTCTTCTCTTCTGTCAAGCAAATCATCTCCCAATGTATGTAGTTTGGTGAAATTTATCCTTAAATTGGTGATTTTCAATAGATTCTGCACCCTTTCTGAGTATGGGTTGTCTATCTTCGCATTTGGAATCAACACTCGATAAATAACTTCGCCGTCAGTCGAAGGGGATACCCCGGAGTATCTGGATTCACAAACTACGTCTGTTAGATTCTCGGGTGTTGTCTCTGGGATACCGGGAAAACTCTCTCCGCAATTGTGAGCAAAATATCGGTATACCTAAAGATAGCAGTTAAGTTTTTTAATTTAGCATGGAGCATCTATGGATAAATCATACCTGCCACGTATTGCCGAAATCGTAAGACCTTTCAATAAGCATAGCAGCTGGCCTAAACGTTTTGAACGTCATAATTAAATGGGTAAAGTGGAATTCAGCTTCAAGATCGAATTGAATGTAAACATTCTCTTTCCCATTCTCAGACTGCCACCAAGATGGTTCCCTTGTTCTACAAAAATTGGACATGGAAAAGGACAAAATGACTCATTTTTGAGGGGGATTACCCTGGATAGAAACGGTAGACGATACTACTGATGTTATGGTTTAAAGAGGGACGCTTTTCCACTCTGGAATCACACCAGAAACATTTTTTTCTATCCTCTAAATGAGAGACAATACAATATCTAGTTGGTCCAATCAATCCGCATGTTGAAGAAGCATATAGCTGACTTTCTCTGCCAATTAGTAAGTTACCAGTTTGTGGGTAACATGAACTTTGTTCACAAGAATGTAATTTATGTAAAGCGTGTCCTAGAAATGTAGATTTTAGGATTATTAAAACATGAAAAGTACTATTTTTTTCTGGTAGAAAAAATTAATAAATAAAAAGGTTTTAAGAAAGCAATAACAGATTAAGAGTTTGTTAGGGATTAGCCGGGAATACCAACACCTAAAATAAATTAATAATACAATATAATAAAATTATTTTGTTTTCAGAGGAAACCATACAAGTAACTACCTTACACCTCATTATCTATAAATGTATGGATACAATAATACTCAAAATCATTTCAACCTTGTATCTCTAACCTCTGGACTTGAAGTGCCAAACTGACAAATCGGTCAACGGATGTATGCCGTCTGTTTCAAAACCATCAATATCGGGGGGTGGTGGTTGATCACCACGCAGAACATAAGGGGCTAAATATAGCAAAAATATGGTATTTTTAAAATCGAAGGTAATTTGGTAAGGGTACAGAGTATAAAACAATGACGTATTGTAGCTGATTAGAAATAGTTATAAATTTTGATAACTAAAACATGTACTAAACCATTTTCACATCCCTCTATTATATTGGCATAGATATCAAAATATTCCATATACATTTCTAATTTTTGTTCGAGTTGGACTGGCTACACGCTGTAATTTGCCAGGTCTAGTCGGACCGAGTCGTGGCTGGTTGGGCTCATTCGTTACTACAGAAAGAGTCAATTCGCAGGCTTTGT
This sequence comes from Dynastes maya, assembly GCA_029619315.2. Lineage (NCBI taxonomy): Eukaryota > Metazoa > Arthropoda > Insecta > Coleoptera > Scarabaeidae > Dynastes > Dynastes maya. Next base: position 5,891,526 of record JAROYE020000012.1, read on the forward strand.
GAATTACTTGATTCATTTTTTTTGATAGACGAATATTTATTCGCTCCTTCTCGCCCATACAATTGATTGCCAAGTAACACCAAGAATCACTTCACATACATTTATGTAAAATGATAAGTAAATGTTGATCTAATACTTTCCCAAATATTTACAAAAATCTAAATTTTCGGGTTGCCGGTGTTTCTGATTTTTTTTTTCACTTGCTAAACTTCCATGACCAGTGGCGTACGTTCGCAGTTTTCCTAGTTACCGACTTAGCAACGAAGTATCAACAATTCTCACTTCCCTATCTAGATGGCGCACAACTTTTTAAAACATGAAATCTATAAATTTCTGACCTGATTTTTTTTAGGTATTTCATATAATGGATTAGATATAAAATAAAATATCTTCTAAATCGTATATGGGTGAATATTTTTTATTTGCCCAATTGAGACATGAAGCAACATTTTGATATCTACTCGTATGTATTTATTTGCATGAAAAAATATCTTAAGAAACGTAAAATAAAGATAATCTTACCTCTAGGGCTGCCTCTATATCTATCTCTAATGAAAACACCGTATGTGTTTAAAATGAAATTACCTAAAGATAAAATATTTTTGTTGAAAATTGATTAATTAAAATTGAAAAAAACTACTCACAAATTATAATTGTTATTACAGCTGTATATATGGTCGGTGTTGTAAAATGTTGAATCCTACTCATTTTAAAGAATCTTTTCCCCTTTTTCCTTTGATTTAGCACATCCTGGTTGTAAGGAAAGAAATAAACGTTAGAAAGAGAGTATATTTTTTGGGTGATCGCGATAAAAATTATGTAACTATGTAAATGCTCTATTTTTTTTTATTTATGTACAATGTAGTACAATATGTGGTAAATAGAAGTTGAACTTGTAACCTTTTTGTATATACAAAACTATATCAAAAGAATTTTATAGATAGTAAGCTTCCTAATTTGGATTTAAGAATTATTTCGTGCTAATAAAACTAAAAAAAAAATTAACCGGGACCGGCTTATAATGCTTTGGGATTTGGATGAGGTCATATCAATTTAATTTGGTGATTTAACATTTGAAATTGTCTTCTATGTATGTATAGAAAACACAAATAAATAACGTAATGTCAGACACATATGCTTCTAAATATACATTGATAAAAAGGAAAAAACTAAATTCTCATAGAATCTATTTTTAATTCGCCAATGTTAAAATGTAAATATTTAACTGCTTTTAGATAAAATTAATATTACACTCAAGTAAATAAATTTTTTGCTTCCTGTCGTTTAGATTTGAAATAAAGGATCATATAGAAACGAAATGCAAGATAAGACATTGTATAATTACGGCGCAAGCATAAAAACAGTACTCCTCTTTGAGCAATTCCAGGAATTCCATAGGAGTCTAATGGCGTTTTATGTTTAGGTTTAAATTGTACTCAACAAAAACCAGGGCGAATATATTAAATATAAAAATTAAACATGTCTATACTTACCAGGCAAGATTTTGATTTATTTTATGATATAAATCAAAAGTTAATTGTACATTACAGTGCTCGAAAAACGAATGCCATGTTCTCTCTTTCTTTTATCCTTGGTTTTATCCTCCTTTTCTTCTTGAAATCACTCGAAAATCACAAATATATTAACGTTAAACGTCGTGTAAAATAAATAAAACGCGAGATATCACGATGTTCGCTATATCAATGTTGGTTTAAAACTTTATGAAACACCGTCGCTTACACATAAAACATTATTTATTCAGGCCGTTGCCTTAAACCTCTATCTTACGTTACACCAGATGACTGTGTTCTGCTTTGGCTCTGTTTCTCAGACACTGCTCTATGCCCCTGCCTTTACCTCTTAAACACGCACTCCCTCACAGTTTTATTCTGTACAATGATCTATTTAAAATACACTTTAGAAATATATCAAATTCGAACATAAGAGCATACCGAATTCAATACGATATCGAATTTCTTTAGATAAAAAAAATTAAAAAAAAAAAATTATAGCTTCCTATTTAGAATTTAAGAATTATTTTCATAACAAGAATACTTCAAAATCTTTCTTATTTCTTTGTTACATTTACATCTATCAACATGTGTTCAACACTTGCGACTAAAGCAAGTTCTTGTTTCTATAGACACTTAAATGTAAAAGATAATATTTCACAATTACAAAAGCCCAAAAAAGGCTCTACAATTCAGGCCAGTGACTCGATTTTTATCTAAAAATTAATGACCTTTTCACATTTTCCAACGTTAAGATAAGAGTTCGATGCTAAAATGTTAGGCCTGAAAGTAATAATAATAATTACTATTATAATTATAATAGAAATAATATTAAATAAATATCTGTAGCGTATGTATTAATTTATCAATTTTATAGTGTTATCAAATGCTTTCTCCATCCTGTTTTATGTGGGTGGCTTTTAACATGATAAAAGCGCAAAACATACATCCGGATTTTTTGTTCCCATTAATGTTACATTTTAAATATGTATTATTTTTTTACAAATAAATAAACGTATATATTTACTAGAATCTAAAACGTATTTTTATCTTAATTGCCGAATTAATTAAATATAATGTAACCATAGAAATAAACGATATTAATTAATAAAATAATTATTAAAAAAGACAATAAAATAGCCCTAAATTATGAAAAAAAAAACAGCGCCACCTATAAAACAATTACTGCACTATCTAAGTTATCCGTATATAAGGAAACTTTCTGGCGACAAGTCTATCGGAGCGTCGTAAGATGTCACTCTAAGCCTATATTTTTGAAAATTTAAATTTTACATCCCTTAATTAAATTAATTATAAAAAAATATCGAACGAATTTGTTCTTCGTTATAGATGTTATGACAATATTGAAGTATATACTAGTATTAAAAAAATAATTCCTTTATTATTGAAAATGTAATAGATGGGGTATATTTATCATTTAAAAATTAACCGAAATTGCAAATTTGCAAATATTTTCTCGAGATTTTTCTGTATTTATTAAGATAAACTTTGCTATATCAAGAGTGACCTCGAAATTAAAAACCACCCCTTTTTCCGCGTCCCCTTCCCTTAAAAAAATCACCAAAAAGGGGGACAGGTGTGAATGCTCGCATTGGGTCATAGAAATTCAGCTTCTGCAACGTCACATATCGCGTAACCCATTATAATCAATTGTATCTGTACGTTGTAGAAAATCGTCGTCCTGTATGGCGAAGTTGGTACACCTGGGCCTAAAGCAACCCCTCTCGCATATTTGTTTTAATCGTGATTCTAAAGCTTCCAGAGGCTGGAAAAAAATAGAAAAAACGGGGTCGACCGGGATAAAACCATGAATGGGGTAGCCATATAATGGAGATGTGCAAGTTTACCCCTAAAACCCACCCTTTTGATACGCGATAATGTTGCAAGCACACCATCACGCGGTGACCTCGCTCTTTTTCAGAATGTAACGGTTCCCATGTCTAGAATATTGCGTTTTATTTGGAAATACAAGAATCAAATTAAAAAATATATGTATTCTCTTTACTCTTAAGGAACAGCCCTTTAAATGATTATTTTTCACTAAAAAGTGGACATTTCACTTCATGTATAATTTCACTCTAAACTCTGCTTTGCTAGTGAAATTTTCAGCTTATAAGAGAGATGACACGTGATAATCTTTGCATACTAGATTATTGTGCTTGTCATTTGACATTACATGTTAATATCAAGTATTTTCAGAAATAAACCATCTGTTAAGTGCTTTACTGTAGAATTATTGATTAATGAAGTATGTTTTAAATTATTAATTAAAATAAAGCTGAATATAGGGAATAAGTACGTAACCTGTTATTGTAGATATAATAAATTTAGTGCTTCTTATCTCTAAAGTCTAGTTTGATGCTAAACAAAAGGTATTTTATATAAACTTTATCGTTGTTCTTGCATTTTTAGCTTTAATATAATAATAATAATGAACACTTATATGTAACCTGTTGATGTTATTGTATAATAAATTTAGTGCTTCTTATCTCTAAGGTCTATTTTGATGATAAACAAAAGGTATTTTATATAAACCTTCTCTATCGAAGTTCTTACTTTTTTAGAACCTTTAATATAATAATAATAATGAATGAAATAATACATACGTGTCAGAGCAAATACGGGAATGTTGAATACAACTATGTTTTAAAAATGAATTAAGTAAAACGTTAAAAATATATATTTCGCAATCATTATTCCCTGGTCTTTTTTTATATAAAACCTAAAACTACCCCTTATCCCAAGCAGTCTTTTCAATGCATGATATAAAGGATCCTTCTTCATTCTGTGAGTCATTTTCTGCGTGTGTAAGTGAAAGGAATGAAGTGATACGTTTTAAAATTTACAGTTTAAAACGTGATTAAAAAATAAGAAAAATCGTTAGGAGGAAGAACAGTAAGTAGGATGTTGTTTAAATTCCGATAATTTTAAAGTGGAGTCGATGAAATTATACATATGTATGTGCTGCGTTTCAATATTGGTATTAAAATCGTTAAAATCCGATACATAACCCTAACATAAGAATTGTCACGATATAGATAAAATTATTTTCAATTAAATTACTACGATGATTCTATTACTAAAGAAAATAATTTTATTTAAATCTATATGCTAGTAAATATGTAATAAATTTTATCCTAAATGTAAATATATTAATATGTAATCATATCAATTCATTACCCTATGAAAAACGATATACAGTACTGAGAAAATATCCCACTAACCCTTGAAAGTAATATTTAAATATTATTCTTTTTAATTAAAAAATAATTGGCAAGTGTCATATATGTACTACAACAAAATTCTTATGGATATAATACATCAGATTTATAACTAAAGTTTATTGTTTGCAGATAAATAATAAAAAATAGAAGTTGCATCTTGCATCAAGAAAGAAGATCTTCTACTAGATAATTAATTTTATTATTACCTACTTATTGTAAGTATACCATGAATTGAATGATTTTTACTCAAGTATAATAAATTGTTTACATTAACTATCCTTTCTAGTATTTTTTTATTACATCTTAACCCGTAATAAAGTAATTTATTAGATGGACATATATGCACTTTCCTATAAGAATATTTAATTTTTTTTTGCTCAAACACATACAGTGGGACGAATAGTAAACAACCACTTAGTAAAATTAGCTACTTCAAATTTTCCAGGAAAGAGAACTGGTTTAGAATATTCCATTAGTTTTACAAGCTGGATGAGAAAGGCATTTAAATTTTAAAAAGATGCAATTACCATTAGGGCAGTTTTAAGCAGATGACAAACTTTCATATACAACTAAAAAAGGCGCTTGAAATTCTGGTTATCTGTATAGAACTTTTTAACAGATCCATTGCATGATATGCACATTGTTAATTCTGCTTTTGAAATTGTTAGACAGTTTACAGGGTTTTCTACTATAGAAGTCCATTAACAAAATATGAATATGCATTTCGTATATTATTTGAAACTTTTGAATATATGCAAATCTAGATATTATTTCGTATATAAATCTATATTTTATATTATATATTTCGTTGTCCAGACGGTTCTTTTAGAATAATAAAAAAAAAAAACGGTTTGACCTAAATTTAAGATTTGATAGAAAGTTTTTTTTCACAAAGAGCACATACGGGAAGCATCAGGTAAGGGTAACTATATGGTACATATAAAGAAGGGGGTCGAATCACCCTTCCTAAATATTTTAACGGATGATTTTTTAAGAGTAAATGTGCTTAGTCCTTTTTAGTACATGATATTTCATTGCAGCAATAAGTTGGTTGCATCCATCAACAGTTCCCGCGGTATAATTTTGTTTTTAGTGAATAGTTTTAAAGTTCTGTGATATCTTAGTGATACTATTTTAAAATATCAAAGGGGAAGAAAGGATTATCCCGTAGAAAAAGTGCCTTATAGTTCTTCGGATTAAAAAAAAAAAGTGTAAAAAATAGAATATTCCTATTCTATTGCTCTAAAAATACAGAAGTTAATACTTTTAATTAATACTTGAAACGCTACTCTTTTCATCTAATAATTAATATTTAAATGTAGCCACCATTTTCATTTAGAAAATAGGGGCGGAGTTTCTACTGCAATACACGGAGGGTTGGCCATTCAGGAGGGTGCAAACCAGAATCAAAAGTCCGTTTATGTCCAACTGTACGGGACCTACAGAAATAGCCACCACTAGCGAAGCTCCGATCATAGTTTGGAAACTGCATATTTTAAAAACGTGGTTAAGTTTTTATTTCAAATGCAATCGACCCAGTGATTTTTTCTCTACTTTAATTTAATTTCTATGTATATTTATTTTGGAATGTATTGTTTATTAGGTAAGGTTATTTTTACATGTTATCAATTTTTATTGAGTCTTACGAACATTTTTTCTCCAATATCTAGAACTTTATTAATAATTTTCCCGTAAACTGAATATACATCTAAAGATTGAAGTGACGAAGTGTAACTGACCTTAAAATACAGTAAAAAGAATTTCTTGTACCTTTTTTATAGGAAAATATATTCCTACTTAATTCCAAAGTATTTGCTTCATTATTGCATTATTATTCAATTGATAAAAAACATAAATATATTTAAAAAAAAGAAAATTTAAAGAGGTAAAGATTTCCAAGCATCCATTTTAAAAAAAGCCATTCCTTTTCAAAGCGTTGCTCACTATCAGGAGAAACAAAATAAGAATCCTTGTCAAAATTTTAAATAAGCAAAACCTCTCTTTCTTATATATTTACTTATCATAAGTTATATAATGTTTATTTTGAATAATTTTAGCTTGGAAAATTATGTAAATTACTTTATAACCAGTTATGTTATTGTCTGTAATTCTATAAGTTATCAAAGTTATATTAACTAATTAAAATATTTAACAGGATTAAGCAGATATATCAATATATCCAAAAATAGATCCTAATTGAAATACGGGAGATGCATATACGTTCCTAATTGCAAAATTGATCGAAATGATTAAAATTGCATCGGAATATACACACCAAATGCAGAAACCTTGTCACTGTCCAACCCAATTACAAAATCATGGGCTACTCGATGAAATAGTTAAGTATGATTGACGTGCTGCATTTACATCCCAATATATTTTTAACCAGACGATGTCACAGTGAAATGGGTAAATTTTGCATATTATCTTTCCACTTCTCCAGTAAATGACAGGGGCTAATATTATTTATTCAGCATTTTGTCTACACCTACCACCACCCATGGCGGATCCACATAACTTGGAACGCCACAGTCTGCTTGAAGCAGTACATTGGTGAACAGCAAGGTGGATTGAGCCCTCTGCAGCTTACCGAGGTGTTAGTGAAAATTTCTCTCTACATATGGACTTAGACGTTTTAGTCAGCTAGTGGAGATAGAATGTAAAGAACATTCCTCAATTTATACAAGTCTTTTTCCATCATCTACCAGTAAGTTAAAAAGGATTAGTGAAGAATGTCCTTACTTTAATTTACAGATTTTAACTATTTTTCATCCAATACTATATAGATTTTATTTCAGTATCAACCGAATCCAAGTGCTTTAGCTACAACCACCAGGTAAGTTAAAAAATTTTTTTTTCCTAACTTGTATAGACTTGCTACAGTAATGCTTTGAAAGGAACTAATAGAGTCAAAGCAAACATAATCATAAAACAAAAGTCAAAAGCAAGGAGTTTTCAAGACGACGAGAACCCAACAGGTGCTTCAAAAACTTCTACTCTATTCTTTGTGGTTTTGATTGTTGCTCAGAAAGCCTTGTATTTGAAATGGCTTTCGAGTAATAATCAATACCAGAATGAAATGTGTTCTACTAATTTTGGGAACAGCAATATGAAGAGAACCATCCTAACAAACTGAAACTAGTAAGGATTTTCTCGGATCAAGGATCAAGAAAGAAATCAAACCATTTACGAACTCAAGATCGTAGTAGTCGTCGAACTTGAAACCAGAATATATAATCTAAATATATTATATTGAAACAATTCTTGCGGAAAAATAAACCACAGATAAAAATCTCTTTTTATCTGTTGTACCAACATCGTATTCGAGTTTGAAAATTAAATTTTAAAATGCAAATAATTCGAAAACTTAATATTCGTCGCCATTTTTATGAGAATGTCAGTTCATATGACAAATTACGATTCTTAAAAGCCCAAATACCTCATATTAAGTAACATTAGTTTTTATACCAATTTTAGCCTACATTTACTAAAAACGCATAAAATATGATAAATGTACCGAAACGAGTTATAAAACAATTGTAATATATTTTTCACTTACCTGGTAAAAAGCCTAAACCCGTCTTTTGAAACGCCAAGCAAATCCTTCCAATTTCCCACAGAACACACGCGTTGTAAGATAGTACGAAATGTTCTGAGTCTGCCCGATAACACTGAATGACACATACACTACTTTAATTTGCCAAAAATGCGAAAATAAAGCGCGAAAATTAAGATGAAAATTCCAAAAGACAATTTGAAACAATGCTTGGAGATGATTCGAATTGGTCTGTATTACCGACTAAGTCAAAACTTTATTTTTATAAAAATTACTTGTTAAATTGTTGAATTTCGACAGTATTTAAAAAGACGTTATGTAAATAAAAATGAAAAAAAAAATTACGAAATGTATTATTTAAATAAACAATACATATTTATTATTTAAACTGTATTGAACAGATCGATTGATGGTTAGATTTTTAGTCTTGACACCGATAGATGGCGGTACATCGAACAATATTTAAATAATTACACAATTTATTTAAATTAATTAATTTAAATGTTATATTTATGTAAAAAAGAAAGGTGAAATAAATATTATATATTTTTAACGCATTAAATTTAAACAATGGTAAGTTTTGCTGCTACCATAGTAACCCCTAAACAAATAATTGGGAAAATACATAAAGTATACATTATAAAATGGATTTTATTGTTGAAACAATTTCTACTGACTCATTTTATTATAATTTACTGTTAGGAATACCAAAAGTATTAGGTAATAGTGTCACAAATCAAATGTTGCAATATATTTTTCTATGTAATACACTTATAGAACAACATAAGAAATTTGGTATAAAGAAGAAACATATAACAAGGTTTTTACCAGTAGCTCATTCTGAGATATGTGCTTGGGAACAGAAGCATGGGATACTGCTTCCAGAGGACCTAAGAAACTTTTACACATCCTCAGATGGCTTCTATTATCAATGGAATTGTACATATGAGAGTAATAATTCCACCAACTAAAATCCAGTTGAGATATCATAAAATTTAACATTTCTAGTGCATAGGATATCTGTAACTGGTAAAATTGAGATATACCCTTTAAATAAACTGTGTCAAATTATCGGATACAAAACAAAAGTTGATCCCGGCGTCCAACTTGATGGAATTAGGTACAAGCTAAAGCTTGGCAATAACAGCAAAGTATTTGAGATATGCAAGCTGGAGGATAATTGCAAAGTTTGTGTGGTATATTTGAATACCAGATTTATTCCTACGATATGGTTATGCACGCCTGAAATGAAGTTTTACTATCTAGCTGATAATTTCACAATGTACTTTCGTATGGCTGTAGCTCATTTGGGTTTTCCTTACTGGCAATTATTGTACACTCCAAGTGGAGTTCCAGAATGGACTAAAGTAAGTTGCGTGTATATCGTAAATGTATGTAATGTACAACCATCGCCTAAAGTATTTGCCACCCCATGGTTTCATAAAAACAGAGAAACAAAATAAAAATACAAATGCAAAATTTTTAAATGTAATTTATTAATAAAATTTAATATTTTGTTGCACCACCTTTAGTTTTTATTACAGCTTGTTTTTTTTTTAACAATTAACAAAAGTTCGCAAAATATAATCAATCACAAACGCACTTTACTCACTGAATATACAAAATAGAATAAGCTCTAAATCTAAGAAACACCATTTTATAGTTGAATACCCTTCTTAAAATACCTGAATAGCAATAAGAACTCAGAAATAAAATATTGTAATAATCCTCAAATATTGTTCCTAGAAATTCAATAGAAATAATAACATCGGATTTTCCCAGGGGTGGCAAATACTTATGGCCAAGGCTGTAATAAAAAATGATAGAATGGATTTATTGTTGAAAAATAAATTATATTTTGTTTAGCTGTCAATGTCAAATTTTGACGTTGACGTCGACATTTCTTGTTATTTAACGGTCATGTAATCTAGATGTAATATTGTAGGTTTTGATGAGATTGTTACATCCGAAAATATTAGCTAGTAATAAAAGCATGAAAACAATTGAAACGATGAAGAAACATAGGGCTAAGAGGTTACAGGAATGCTACCCTGACATTCCAGTCAATAAATTGGACGTCAACGTCTTCAAATATCATGTGAAATCGGTGAGGGTGCCTGCAGCAATGATTCGTCGCGAAGAAAAAACGCCTTCACCAATTAAATCCCCAAGGAAGAAGAAATATTATTGGGTAAAAAGTAGATATATGAAAAAATCATTTCAAAACACAACTGGAAGTAATGTACAAATAAAGAAATCTTAGAAATAATTTCGCATTTTCATTTATTTGATTACATTCACGCTATACAATAAAATTTACGGCAATTTCAATATGGGAAAGTGCTTGTTTATTTTGAATTCAAACTCTGGAGGGATGCTTGACTCCTTCTTATGACCTCCAGCCAACAATTTCAGTACAATAAAGTTGGTTTTCGATATTTTCAAAAGCTCGGGGATCTGTAAAGGCGAATCTTTTAAATATGCTGATTCCAAATTCATACTTACTTCTCCATCTAGAGGGCTTATGGTTTCAAACAATTGTTTTGCTTGGTGAAAGTGCTTGCATCCAGCAATGTAGAGATACATACTATCAACCGGTTGCTGCTGATATCTTCCGGGGGATGTTAAATTGCGGAATTCCGGATATTGCACTGGAGGAGGTGTCAGGAGATTTTGGAAGGGAGCAAATCTATGTTCAAACCTCACCTGCTCGCTATCGAATTGCGGATGCGGCATTGCTAATTTACCATCCATACGGAATCCCATCAAAGCCTATAGAATTAAGCATAATATCTTGGAAGCACGTGCCTGGGGATTTCTAAGATGACTTACTTTGTAATACCCACCACACATGTTCTGTAAAGCTTGGTAATATAGGATATCCCTATTATATGGCCTTGACTTTTTCTTATACCTGCTTTTCTTTTTATTTGTACCTTTTCCAGATTTCTGCACTTCAGTTATCAATTCTTGTTCGATCAAGAACGTGTCAGCTCTCGTTAATGCGGAAACTAACCAACCGTAGAGGAACTCATAGAGATACCAGTAAATGTAATAGTATTCATGAACGCTATACAATTCCAATTCAAACCCCGATAATAGATACATGATCATTATTTTTAGAGTATGATATAAGATCCAAGTACCGAAACATGCTAAATGTGGCCTAGAAAAGTTTAATGATATATTATGTAGATAAGCGTCGACTCTTTCGGCTTCATCTTGAAGTGCTGAGAACTCTTCGAGTAGGTGAGCCAATTTATCACGTTGTCTAGCTCTGTTGTGTCCGCATAACTGTAAAAAGCTTGCGAATGGTCTTGTGCAATGTGTAAAGAAGGTATCCACATAAATTTTTCCCTAAAAATCACAATGTACAGTCAAGTGAAAATTGGCATACCAACGTAATACGCTAAAGCATTTCGTTAAGTATTGATCGGCTAAACGTAAGTTCTAATATTTTTTTACCACCTAATACGTAGCTGGAATATAATTTCTTCCCTGAGTAATATTAAATAGAAGATCACGTATATTATTACGTTTTTGGGTGTCCCTCTTCAAATCATTAAACGATTTCGATGGCCATCTTGTGGACGTCAGTTGATATAGCAAATTTTTCGATGTATTGCCGAAAACTTCAAGAAACATTCAATCAAATAAAATATGAATCGCCGCTTTAGCTTGTAAAGCGTTTAAGATATCAGCCGTTAAAGAAACAGAAATTTCTCTGTACTTGCATTTAAAAAGCCAGTAGTTCTTCCCCCAAACTAATCATAGTTGTATTTTCTGGGCGACCTAAGCATTACGTTATTATACCCCAATACCCCTATGTAAGTTAATAAACGGTACTGATATTTCAAAGAAAAAATATTGCCTAGAATCAAAACTAAATTTAGAGGTCCTGTTGGACTTTTGGATCATCTAACACCCCAGTTTTGAATAAAAACCGTCGGATTGATTGCTGTAAACGGCAGATCGTTATCTCCTCTAGTTTTTGAGCTATAGTTTGGAAATTGCGAAATTTCGAAGGAGTCTAGCTGGCAAACAGTTAGAAATAAGTGATGTGGTTGTTAGATTTAGCTCGTCGAGACATAAATGAGCGATTATCTAACTAATGGGGACATTAAAAATTATGAAAAGAAATTCCTTACAGTTCATGCATTTTAGGTAGATCTATATGTATCTATATAAATCGCTTTTGTGTTAGAACTAATAAATTATTTTCTAAGGGTCGTCGTTAAAAAAGACCTATTCTCAACGGACTGACAAGTTTATGACGATTAGGGTAATTTATGTGACCTACAACTAGAAGTGACAAGGACCTTTTTTATTTAGTTAAAGGAACAAAACTGTTTGTATACCTTTTTTTACGAGAGTCGAGTGCTGCCCGCGCAAGCGGGAACAGTCTAGTATACAGTCCACTCCAGTAATATAATTCTATTAAAATACTATTAAACAAACAACCATTTCTATTTTGATTCTTGCAATACCTGCACTAGTTTTAAACATAATTTGGTCCTTCGAGCCGGATCTTATGTTCATGCATTTATATAGATACATATAGATCTACCTAAAATGCATGAACACTTACAAAAACAAAAATTCTTGAAGGATGATATTTTAACCATTCTATTTTGTAAATTTTGACCCGCTGATTACGAAAAAATAATCAGTTTTTGGATATCTCCAATAGTTTTTGAGATATGAAGATATACGCCTTTGCAAAGTGAATTTTAGTGGATTTTGAGCAAAATATCTATTTGATTATAAGATATATACATATATATATATATATATATATATGAATAATAAACTAAACGTTACTTATTCCTTGTTTCCGATTGTAAAAACTCCTTATAATAAACTTTTTAAATTACAAATCTCACTTGTTGATTATTGTGTAAAATAGCCTTTGAAGTGAGAGCAGGTGGTGAAATGAACTGCTTAGCTGCATCCCTCAAGATATCCTTTAACACCATAAAATTTGAAGACGTAAGCACAGTGCTGCTTCCTATATACAATAACTGTAAAGCTGATCTCGATAAAATACAAGGACTTCCTTTACTGAATTCTATAAAGAAGTCCTTAAAAGAGGTATAAAAAGTAAAGTTATACTTTAAATCGTAAAGAAATTAGGTCCCACCAAAGCTTGATGCAGAAACACGATGGACTGTATTTTTGATAAACACTTAAACTTGTCAATCATATCTTCAAAATATTGCAAGGCTTCTTTCCGTGGTTTAATTTTAGTATACCTTGGAAAAGTTGGTGGCAAAAGCCTTTGATTTACGAAAGGTTGAAATCCCATTACTTTAGAATAATCATCTGCAAAAAAACAGTAAATTTTTTTTTTAATTATATAAATAAAAGCATACCAACACCATTTTGCATTCCTAAATTAACAGTTTTCTTCATAATAAATAACATATCCGAAGCAGCACCTAATAGACGATGGCAATCTACTATAACAGGCATATCTTCTTTACGCTGTATCAACATTGTTAACGCTTGGTATAATACCCTTACAAATTTTATCCTTGCATATATAGCTACCACCTCATCAACCTGTACTTTAAAATTCAATATAAAGAGCGTCATCTAGAAATCAAATAAAATTTACTTCTTCGTTATCACGAGTGTAAATATTCTGCGTCTTCTTATTTAGTTCATCTTCAATTTCTCGTAACATTCCAATAATACGCTGTTCTGAGATATCCGGGTTTAAATGGTATCCATACTGCATCGGCTGGAAATCTTCCTCCTCATAAACCATAGCCCTCATAAAAGAAGATATCTTAAACTATCAAATTGCTACAGTCATACTTACTTGTGAATATATTCCTTGATAATTTCCAGCAACTTATAAACGGCTAAGCAAAAGGCTTTTAATCGTCTATCTTCAATTAAATATGGGTTATGTAAATATAGATTTGTAAAAACTGTTTGCGCTAAAGAATGTCCTTCTAACCATGATACAATACACGCTAGGGTCATGTCGATTATTCCAATAAGTTCCTTGTTCTCTAAATTATTTAATTTCAATGAACCCTCCTATAGTGGAATCGAATATAATTAAAGCATTTGTTTGTAAATTAAAAAATTTTACTTAACCTGCACTGTCTGCTCAAACGTCTTTGCTTTCTTTGTACCACGATTACACAGCATACCAGCATCCATTTTCGGATCCATCATTTCTATCGCAGACATTGCTTCAAATAGTCCAAATAATTCATCGTGCAAGAGCTCTCCTAATTCCAAATCCTGTACTGAAGTTAGAAATTCATTAGTAACATCGATCCAGTTGTAATTTACCTTAACCGTTGTTGTGTTTGTACCATTAATTTCTCTAGAAGATTATGTACATAAAAAATGCATTCAATTCACAATTTTGTTTTTTGTAAAATAATCATAAATTTCAATCTTACGTTTCGACAAAATCCATAATATAGGGCCACGTAAATAATGTAATAAAAAGGATAAAAATAATATAAAGTCTTTATGATTTTTCTATTAGTACACGATTAAATTTAATAGATGTAAATTTGCACAGTTGTCTTTTTTTAGATTAAAAAAAAAGAGACGGCGATGGCACATCTTCTTTACAGTTTTCGTTTATATCAACAAAACTTAATCCACAATAAAGGCATCTTTTTCGTTGCACAGAAATTTTATTTTCAATGCATAAATTTATAAGAAATTACCAAGTAAAACAAATAAATTTAATTGGACACATTTTATTAATTTAAAACTAATTACAGAATATAAAAAAAATATTACTTCAATTACAATATATTCCCCAATTTTTTTTTAATAAAATTATTTAATAAAAATACGTTATTTACTTTAAACAATATACATGCGCCTTGAAATAGTGTTTACTCTAAAGAATCATCTATAGTTGATTAACCTTTCCTCTTAACGTCATCATTCTTATCTCGTGGCTTTTTCTCACATTTAATCTTCGTCTTGTCCTCTTGCCGCTTGCTGTTCCATTTCTTAGATTTATTATACGAAACCATATTCCTTATTGTATTACTTAGAAACACTTTATTAGCTTTCATGGGTGTTTTCAATTGTGTCGCTCTAAATTCTGCATTTCGCTGTTCCATAAATTTCTTGGCATCTCTTAATAATTCTTCTGCAGCCAATCTGTAAATTATTTATTAAATTATAAGATCACTTTACATATTATTTATAAGAAATACCTAGTTAGTTCTTCATCGTCCATTGTTTATTTGTTAAATATGTATTGACAATTGACAGATAACATAACCTCACTAATTTAACATTTTCTTTCGACTAAATATAAAATAAAACAAAACGAATATTTCCTGAAAATTGATTTCTTGTTAGTTAATTTAATGACATAACATTCTACCTACAAGTAATTTAAAAGAAGTTACATAAAAATTATTGTAAAAATCTAATAAAATAGTTCTTAACTATTCACTTTTTAAAATTTCGCGGATGACTTAGGTTGGTGGTTCCGGAATATGATCTTTACTCTCAGAATCTCCAACCTAAATCGTCCGCCAAATTTAAACAAAGTAAAGCTATACTGACATATTGAAAATTAAATTAGATCGTAATGTCTTTAAATTTAAAATTATCTTTATTTTGCTTCAGCATAGATTTAGTACATTCCTAAATACGATACATACATTTTCCTGTCTAGAAACCTTTTTTGGGAATGCACCCTAAAAAAGCTATGTACATTGCAAATGTGTATTTTTTTATATATTACAAATGTAAAGCACTTAAATATACAATAACACGAATACTTACCTCTTTTACATTCTATTATTCTACATATAGAAAATATGCGTATATATCCACTTTCACATAAAATAGTTCAGATTATTTAAACGGGTTTAGTGCGCATGGTGAAGACAAATATGACGTAATCAAAGTTACATCACATTATTTTCATTTTTCAAAGAAATTTGCCTTTAAATCGCATATTTAACTATTCTAAATTGTTTTAGAAATTATTCAAGACAATCTAATACCACGCTTCTTTTCAATCTTCACACATCACGTATTTTGATTTAAAAAAAAATAAATTGTAGGGATATTCTATCTGATCGTCTAGATTCTAGATAAATTTTGGGGGCAATTAGTACTCGCCATTTTCGTTGTTAAGACAGTAAAAGTGACGCTTTACAAGAAAATTAGTTTCTGATAGTTTCCAATCAGCCTAAAGGTAAGTTTTTTATATGAAATTAAATTAGAAAATCTATTTAGACATGTTAAAACAGTTTTTTAGTTTGTGTATCGCTTAGTTGCAGGATGTCGGGAAAAATAAACGAGAAGCCGTTGATTAGAACAGTTGTTAGCGATAAAAAATTAAATTTTGTTGCTAAAAAGCTAAAGCTTCGAATCAAGCCATCTACCAGCATGTACACTGGAAGTTGGACAATCACTTCTTCTAAGGAATCTAATGAAAAAAAGGATGAAGCCCCAGGAAAATATTGTAAGAATATTGCCTACAAGATCAAGAGCAAGGCTAAATTGGGAAAAAATTGAAAATTGCCTTTTTCTTCAATGTCGTTTGATTGAATTAGGTACATTTTTAACTGATCATGCATGGTTCACACATGAACGTTTTATGTGAATTATAAAAAAATAGTATGTAGTTTTGTAAAGAAATAAACGAAAATTTTATACCACTTTCTTTGTATTAGCGGCAATTTAGTGATAAAATGAAATAAAAATGAATGATGAGGATGTTTAAATTCAATTAAATTATTTTTTATGGACTTGACTTATGAGTGATATGGAATTATAAAGGTATTTCAATAATTTTCTTAAATATTCATTTGTTTTATTTTTATATAATAGAAAATAAATTAGGTAAATAGATCTGATAACTGTATTGTCATCTACCTAACACACTATATGTGCATATACATTTCTCAATGAAAAATTTCTGACATATGGGCTTGAAGAGTAGGTAACATTACAAAAGTAGGATGCCATGGGCATTGAGAAGGAAGAACTAGAATTTTCTAAAAATGTTCTTTAAAGTATTTCATATAAATTTGATCTATATAATTTTTTAAACAAGTTATACTTAAAATTTAAATATGTATGTTTTATGATACACCCTGTATATTGCCTTATAATTAATATAATTATATATACAGAGGAATAGTTATATAAAAAAATGTGTTCAAATGTTTAGCTATTTAGATTTAAAGGGTATGACTGGCTTACGAGGTGTAGGTTGACGTTGCCTTGATAGAAATGACTGTCCTTGTCCGGCACTTACAACAGCTAACCTTTCATCAACAGCTTCCCTATGACAGTTGGAGCTCAATTTATAGAACGCGCTAGTGATCAATTTCTCCTCATGATCCTTCATACTACTTGAACGGATTGATTCTATACTGCCATTACTTTTAATATCGTAGGAGTTAGCTACTTCTTTAGCTTTTTCGACACTTCGAGTGTATTTAGCATTTAAAACTCGATACTCATTCTCTTTAGTGTTAAGAATTTCTTGCAGTATATTTATTTTTTGCTCGTGCTCTTTTAAAGGAATATACTGCTGATCCTTTGGATCCAATTGCTCCTCCAATTGGGCTTCCAACTCTAAAATTTTCTGGTTACAGGCACGATTTGTTTCTGTTAATTTTTTAATACGATTCATAGCATCATCTAGCAATGCTTGTTTGGCTATAGCATCCTGGCTTGTGGTCCTTAATATTGAATTTTCCTTTTCCAGGAATCTAAGACGTTCCTTCATCTCCGTTGGGACTAACTCCTGTGCCATAGCTGCACCACTCTTTTCAGTTTTTTGACTAATTTTAAGTTCTTCGTTTTCCTCCCTTAACATATCCCTTTCTTTTAACAATCTATCTTTTTCAGCTAATGCAGCTTCGTATTTTGATTCCAAATTCTTGTTTAAAAATAGCATTTTATCTGATTTTTGAGTTTGCTCATCTAATTTTTGTTGCAATTCAGCAGCTTGATTCTTATAAAGTTCCGATTGACTTTTCCATACATTCTGCTTCTTTAATTCCTCCTCGTAGTTCATGTTTAATTGGAGATATTCAACGTTTTTATCTTCTAATGTTTTTAACTGCTTTTTTATGTCAGTATAATCTTCTAATTTCTTTTTATAGGACATTAATGCAGTTTCTAGAGCTTGCACCTTGTCAGCTGTCTCTGATAAAGCATCAACTTCATCTTTTAAACGATTCGTAGCTTCAGCAGCCAATTGCAACTCGGCATTCTTCTCTTGTAATGTATGAATTTGTTTTTCCTGCTCTAACATCTTAGCTCTATAATCATCTCGTACAGTTTCAAGCTTGAATATCTCCTCTTTAAGTAATTCCATCTGCCTTCTATTGTCGGAAGTTCTCGGAATGGTTTCCGAATGTTTTTCCTTAATTTGCGTCATTAATACATGGTTCTCAGAAAGCAAAGTTTGTTTCTCCTCTTGTAGTGAATGCAGCTGCTGCTCAAGGTGGCGACATTGTTGACTTAATGTTTCTTTAGCCTCATTGGCAGCATCTAATTCACCGATTAAGCGCATCATTCTTGAATCTGTATCCCAGCTTCTTAAACTTAATCCTGATCTACCGGGACCACAACTAACTTCTTCTAATTGTTGTATCGCCAGCATTATAGACTTTTGAACAGACTCTTCTAATGTCATAATTTGTGTTATATACTCTTGTTTTCGGTCACAATTTACAGCACATCCTATAAATTAATAGAACATATAGCATAAGAAATACAATTTGGTATTTATTCACCTAATATTAAACGCAGTATCTTCCCTAATTGAGTCAAATCATTAGCTTCACCAAGTTTTGCAACATCTGGTTGACCAATATCTAATACTTGCAGATTTAGAACATCCTGGTAATACTCTAAGATGCTTTCATTAATCTTCTTCAGATTGCTCACTTTTAATCTCCAATTTGAGCCGACATCCAGTCTAATTTTAGAATCTAACTTATTGAAATGTTCTGGTGATATTTGCATTAATACATGATACATAGCAACACCATCGCTAAGCTCAATTACTGATCTAGCTCGTTCAATTCCGAGGGTTTGAAACCATTGCATTAAACTTATACACATCTCACGCGAAGGATCCATTGTGGCACTTAAATAAATAATAATACTGATAACAAACTTTCTCTAAAAACTTAAAAGCTGTAATACACAATCATAACAAAAACAAGTAGTACATACCTTGCAATAGTTGGGTGTAGCCCTATTCCTTCAATTTCAGCTGCCTACCTTATAAGTTAATACACAAAAATAGTTATTTAAGTGACAATATGTTAATTAAAAGCCCATAATTATACCTGAATATTTCCGTGCGTTCAGGGAGTTCTGGCGCTAGAAGCGGTAAGCGCTAGCGCTAGTAGCAAGCGCTTGAACCCGTAGAACGACATTCAAGTTCGAACTTCTAACGGCGGCTATATTTATTTCATACAAATTGTTTTTAACTTTAACAACACTTACTTCGAAATCCTAAGTAGAATTTATCCGCAAAGGCAACGAAAATCTATTTATATACTCTTACTCAGGGACGTAGATAACGGGGGAGGAGCACGGTGCCCGATCCAAAATTTGTAATTTTTGTGTTAAAGCGAAACCGTATTATATGGGGGTTGCCTGTACATCAAGACAACAAAAAAGGTATAATTAATGTTATTTGTCACATTTAACACAGTTGGGTATATTTATATTAATTCGTATTTGATTATTTCCCGCTATTCCCACTCTCCGCTATATCATCAAGTGAAATTTATTTGCGCTAGCAAACATGGAGGCCGCTAGATCTAGCGCTAACACTTAGCGATTGCGTTCTGGTCACCGCTTGATCGAGCGCTTGCGGCGCTAGAAGTCCCTGAACGCATTCTTTGTCAACACAAAATTTAAAGTTTTTTTCAGGTGAACACAATAATAACATTTCTCTTTTTGCATTTGTAGTGCGGAATTTTGCATGATAGATGTCGCTCGTAGTTTATGTTTAAATTTTCAATTATTTTAGATATTGAAAATATTTTCTTTTTAAATAAAATGTTGTCATAGTTATTATATTTATATATAAAATTATATATTTAAATATAATGAATATCTTCAATTAGTCACTATGAAGTTTTAATACATGCTCTTATCACTGCCATTTTATCTTCAGTTTATATTGAAATTTTCAAAATAAATTTATTTATGCGTTCTCAATTATAATAATGCTATATCGTTCAGGAACTACATAACAGTTACACCTATTTACATAATCGTTTGCGTAATCGGTATTATTAATATTCTTAGTAAAAAATCATCACAATTTTCCATTAATATGAATAAAATTTTATTACCAAAAGCAAACGGCTATTATGTTTCTTATTAAACTGTTTTAAGATAAAAAAGTAATATTTTCGTTTACTTTTTTATGTTAGACACCTATGTTAAATTTTACAAAAATTTTAATGATTAAAAAGTGAAAATTTATTCTGTAATTGTAATACAAGGCTAAATAAAAACAATGCCTGTACAATTGTGAATTAATTAATTTAATAATAAGTTCAGGCAACACTAGCTCCGATTTATTGTTGATTAAGTTTGAAATTTTAGTATTTTCAAATATTAGTGTACAAATACGAGTTTAATAATTGTCGCAGCACGTTAACTTGTTAAAGCATCACATTGGCAAATATAAGACAACTATTATTAGAAAGACAGATTATTAGTTCCTTAGTTCTTATAATCTAAATATAGAATTGTATGTTTTTGCTATCTGTAAAAATATTCAAGTTCTCATGGATGCAGGTAATAGAAATATTCGTTTATTTTGCATAACAACCGAGTCAAAAGTATAATAATGAGAGGGAATTATGGTGTTCAAACAACCCGCGTGGTTTAGTTCTGTGCATGGTTATTTCACACTAAAAACATTGCGACCAACACAGGATTTTCAGCGAAGAACGTTTGACAGCTCCGTAGTTAATAGTTATATATACAATATACATATAGATATAAAATAGATATTTATACCATTTTAATATATAAGCGAAATTCGACATTTTTTACAAGCACACATTGTTCATAGTTTATCTCAAATACTGTTGTTTGTGATGTTCTTCTATGTCAAGGCATAATAGAAGAGAACTGGACAATTGTCCCGCGAATCTAAGGGGTTCTGGAGAAATACCCAACTCTAGTGGCAGCAGCAAACGAAAACGAGGGAGTATTGGTGGACAAACTGATGAAAACATGAGCGATAACTCCTCAGAAAGGAATAAAAGGCCCAACTTTTCGGCTGTTGGCTCCAATGGTATCA
The DNA here is from genome assembly GCA_029619315.2 of Dynastes maya. NCBI lineage: Eukaryota > Metazoa > Arthropoda > Insecta > Coleoptera > Scarabaeidae > Dynastes > Dynastes maya. The sequence continues at coordinate 5,913,141 of JAROYE020000012.1, forward strand.
ACCGTAATGTAAATATTATCAATATAAAGACAAGTGGGACGAAAAAAATTGTTATCAAAAATCAGAAAGGTACAGTATCATAATCTATACAATCGTATATATACACATATATAAAGTAAGTATGCTAGATAGTAATTCCCGAGATCTTTTTAGTTATGTTTCATCTTATACTATAATAATAACCGATTAAAAATGTTTGCTCAATTAATCTAGTAGCATGTGTTTTAAATTCTTAAAGAAAAACAATAAAATTCTACCAAAACAACTGCCGAATTGACAATTCATGTTGTAATTTTAAACAATTGAATGTGCATCGTAAATATTGTTTTGATTCAATATATTTTTGAATTGACTTAAGTGTAATTTCTAGGGGAACCTAAATTACCTGATGATTACACTGATAAAACATGGGAAAAGTTACGTAGTGCTGTATTAGCCATCCAGAAATCCAAGCCAAATAAATATTCTTGCGAGGAGCTCTATCAAGCTGTTGAGAATATGTGCAATCACAAGATGGCACATACTCTTTATCAGAATTTGAGAAGCCTAACAGAAGCTCATGTACGTGCTAATATAGAACAGTTCCTAGCTGAATCGATGGATCGCTTCTTGTTCCTGAAAAAGATGAATGAGACTTGGCAAGACCATTGCCGTCAGATGATAATGATAAGAAGTATTTTCCTTTACCTAGATAGAACTTTCGTCCTACAAAATGCTCAGATTTTATCTATTTGGGATACTGGTTTGGATTTATTCAGGCAGTACATTTTACAGTATACTTTAGTCCAGACTCGTGTCGTTGAGGGTTTACTGATGTTGATTGAGAAGGAAAGGCAAGGCGACGCTGTTGATCGTACTTTATTGAAGTCCCTACTACGTATGCTGACAGATTTACAAATCTATGATAAAGCGTTTGAGACGAAATTTCTTCTTGCAACCGAAAGACTTTATGCGGCAGAAGGACAACGTTTAATGCAAGAACTAGAAGTACCTGAATATTTAGCTCATGTTGATAAAAGAATTAATGAGGAAAACGAACGCGTACTCCACTACTTAGATGCAAGCACTAAGTATCAGTTAATACACAACGTAGAGAAGCAGCTTCTGAGCGAGCATATTACAAACATCCTCCAGAAAGGACTTGATAGTCTGCTAGAAGGGAAGCGCATTCACGATTTATCCTTGTTGTACAGCCTATTTGGGCGAGTTAAGAATGGACATTCGGAATTATGCATTGCGTTTAATGCCTACATCAAGAAACGCGGTCGTACCATCGTTATAGACCCAGAGAAAGATAGAACGATGGTCCAGGAATTGCTGGACTTCAAAGATGCTATGGATAATATCGTTATAACATGTTTCAATCGCAACGAGAAATTTAGCAATTCCCTAAAAGAAGCTTTTGAGCACTTTATCAATCAAAGAGCTAACAAACCAGCCGAACTAATTGGTATGATTAAAACTTGATGGCCAATTTAAATTAATCCAATTAACACTTTTTTGAATTTGCAGCTAAGTTTGTCGATTCAAAATTACGCGCCGGTAACAAAGAAGCAACCGAGGAGGAATTAGAGAAATTACTAGATAAGATAATGGTATTGTTCCGCTTCATCCATGGTAAAGACGTCTTCGAAGCATTTTACAAAAAGGATTTAGCAAAGCGTTTACTGGTTGGGAAATCGGCTAGTGTAGATGCCGAGAAGAGCATGCTAAGCAAATTGAAGCAAGAATGTGGCGGTGGATTCACCTCTAAATTGGAAGGAATGTTTAAAGACATGGAGTTAAGTAAAGATATCAACATAGCGTTCAGACAGCACATCGCTAACAATAGGAAATTGATCCCGTTGGATATGACTGTAAATATACTAACGATGGGATATTGGCCTACGTATACCCCGATGGACGTGACAGTTCCAGAGCAGATGTTGCAATTCCAAGACGTCTTCAAGAATTTTTATCTCAACAAGCATAGCGGTAGGAAGCTACAATGGCAGCCTACTTTAGGCCATTGCGTGTTGAGAGCCAATTTCAAGGCTGGTATTAAGGAACTGGTTGTTTCGCTATTTCAATCTTTAGTCTTATTATTATTTAATAGCGCTGATGAGTTAGGTTTTGAATATATAAAAGCAGCCACCAACATTGAGGATGGCGAATTGCGGAGAACTTTGCAATCGTTGGCTTGCGGAAAAGCCAGAGTATTAAATAAAGTCCCTAAGGGAAGAGACATTGCTGAATCCGATAAGTTTAGATTCAACAACGACTTTGTTAATAAATTATTCAGGATCAAAATTAACCAGATCCAGATGAAAGAAACTGTAAGCCACTTAAACCCAATCTAATCCTTAAATAAATTAATTTCTCTCCTTATTTACAGACTGAAGAGCAAAAAGCAACTGAAGAAAGGGTCTATCAAGATCGTCAATACCAAATTGACGCGGCGATCGTCAGAATAATGAAAATGCGCAAAACTTTGAGCCATAATCTTTTAATTAGCGAGTTGTATATCCAATTAAAGTTTCCTGTAAAGGTACGTATACTTTTTCCATTCATATTCCAATCAAAATCAAGGAACCCTTGATCAGAGGAAAAAACAAAATACTAACGTTTAATTTCGATTCCACAGCCTGCTGATTTGAAGAAACGCATTGAGTCGTTAATTGATCGAGATTACATGGAAAGAGACAAAGAGACATCAAACCAGTACAACTACGTTGCGTAAATTTTATCGGAATCTCGTTCTTATCCCTAAATAAAAACTAAAAACTAAGAAAAAAACATACATTTTCTAAAATTAAATCACTGTCTTCTTTATTGTTTTTTTTTTGTAATTAATTCGTAAATATCTACTTCTAAAAAAAAATAAATAAAATATCGTTCGTTTAAGATTGTAAGAAAAGGAAAAAGCTGTACTTCTAGTCTTTTAGCATTCAATTGAATCGAGCAGATTTGATTTTAGTTTGAATATTTTGAAAAAGAGCGATGTAATTGTTCGTTGATTAATTCCTGTAAGTAAGAAGAAGGAAGCAGATGATTGAGAAGTGGGAAAGGAAGCAAATGTATTTAAAATATGCGAAACGATAGCGTTTGCTGGTTAAATGTAAATTAAATAATTTGAAAAGAAGATTTAAATCAAATTAACTCGCATATTTTAAGTGATATAGCTACATTGATTGTAAATATTTCTTTTTTGTGAAGCTCTATTTACGAACAAATTAAAGAAATATTGATTCGAAAATTTTTTTATAATAAATTATGGTCTCCAGAGACATCCCCTTGTTTTATTTTATTTGAAATCAAAAAAAAGGCACGTAATGTAAAAATGCGAAACATCAACTTGACCGGAAAGCGAAATACGAAAAGATCAAGTTGTCATTTCTCATTCGAAGCGTCAGAAAAAGCACAATCTGTGTGTAGTGAGTATAAATAAAGTGATTTCGTTGGAAAATTTCTCGCTCCAGGCCAAATTTTACTCCAAAAAGGTAGGATTATGCTCCTTTCACATTTTTCACAGATAATTTAACTTAAACAACACGTATTTCGACCGAAAATTTGAAAATACGCGTCGAAAGGTTCGTTCGGCGGGGATGTTGAAAAGGTTGCAGATATCGATTTTTTGGGATATCTTTTTGTTAGCGCCTCGTAAGCAATTAATTTAGTATATGCGTGTTCCTTAATGGTCAATTTTGATTTTTTTTTTTGAAAAATCGAATGAAAAATTCTCGCCAAGAAATGCGATTGTTTGATTGGTTAAGAGAAATTCTAGAACATACCACACCGTTTTGATTGGGTCACGCGATTTTGAAATTCGACGGCCATTGACTTGCATTTCTATTATTTAATGCGTATTCATCATAATTTCGATAAATATTTCCATTTAAATATAAATAAAACACATTTTGCATTTGTAAATATATGGTTTATTCAATAAATAGGTGATATATATATCAATTCCATTGCGAACATTAAATTTTGTATATAGAATAACACTTCGTTGTACTACAGAGATATTTATATTATACTTTGCACATTTTTGTCACGAATGGCTTACTAAATAGGGGGAAATTTATTGACTAGGGGTTGGCAAAAATTATTACAGTTCATCAACAATTCGAAAACATTTTTTTAACAATGCTTACATTTTTCGAGATCAACACTAAGTACTCAAAATATTACATACATTTCTATATATCGATGGCAAGAATTTGTCGTAACTGAATCAAAATTGAAAATATTACGCATTATGCGTAATTGTTGCAGCAATTAAATAGTAAAGAAATTATCTTAAAAAATTATCACAATAAATAATGAGAATATATTAATTGCTACTACCGGGAGAATACGTAGACTTGCACCAGCTTGTGGATTTACTTTCTGGTCATTTTTATTGTCTAAAACGTTAAAAATAAGAAGTATAGATTATTTAGAAATAAAAATACTGAATAATATACCTGATATTGTTTGGTTATTTTGTGCGGTAGTTTCATAAACAGGCCAATCGGGTTTCTTCTTATCATTATTATAACTATTCTTAGTCTCACTACTAGTCTCATTTCCAACACAAAGGACAGTCAATTGCTTCTGCTTAGTCAGTTTCATCCCTGAGCTTAAAGGATCCACATTTCGCTGGCAATGTTCTCCGGCTTCTTTAATAATGATGTAATCCTCCTTATCGGAAACTATGGAGCCTACGAAGCATTCGAAAGTACCTTGAGCTATTTTATCATGCCTTTTTGTATAGGTATAAAGCAAATCATTTTGCTTCCAATGTCCAAGGCATCTGTATTCGCGTTCCTCAATCACATCCATTGTATCACAATTGAAAACCTTGTAGTACATCAAATCTGGTGTCATACAGTCAGATGACAAATTAGTACAATATGATTTCATTTCTGGTATCACCCCTTTGAAAACCCCAGATATGGGACATTTAATTGGGGATATGGGGAGTTTTCGAGATTGAGTAATCCATTTGTTGAGCCTGTTAGAGGGATTACATACATGTTCAGTACGATACCTACTTGAACTACCTCCCAATTGAAATTCGAATACATCATCACTTCTTTGCTGAATCCATAAGCAGTTATAACGTTTTTCAGTGCTATAATTAATAATAATAATAAACTACATTAATTAAGTTAAGAATTTAATATTTAAATTATTATACCAATGGATCCTGCTGTATACAATATATTTATCTTGGTTAGCTTTGAGGCATTTCAAATCATAGGTGATAAAATCAGTTTGATCTCTATAGAAAAATTTATTATTTTCTACCTTAACATGCTCCCACTGACTTTGTAACCATGAGGGAAACCTATTCAATGAAAGAAATAATGCAAGTTATAAGCAAAGATTTTCATTTAGGCCCTCATAATACCCTGGGGTCTCTGAAGACTTGCACTTACACCTCTTTAAAATACTTTTATGAAAAATATTGACTTTTCTCCAGATTCTATCTGGAGAAAAGGCAAAGTTATTCAATATTAATAAAACCATTTTAAAGAAATGTAAATGCATGAAGAATTCAGAGACTCCATGGTATTATGAGGGTTAATTCAAGGCGTTTACTTGCAATCAGTAGAATCAATCTCTTCTTGCCATTTCTGGTCTTCCTGATATATAATAGGAGTTAAGCTTATTGTCTCGTAACCGAGTGTAGGACTTCTTAACCCCAAGTCACAGGTACTATCTTTACTTAAAGCGATATGTACTTTACCGGTTTCTAAGTTTTCATGGAATTGCTATTAAAAGAAATTATCTTATTATTATTGATTCTTCTGTGATATTAAAGGATTCTTACAGCACATCTATAAGCTGGTCTTTTCCTTGTATCTCCTAAAGCTAGGTACCTCTGCCCATTAGCACCTATCCATTGTCCAATGCAAGTGAGTCTGAAATCTGTGAAGAAATAAAGGATGGAATGATTTTTCAAAAGGATATGAAAGGCTTACCAGAGGTATTTTTCTCACATTGCGGGAATCTCAAATTCATTATAGCGCCAGAACCGCAAGTAGTTAGAGTACCTGAGCGTTCCATACACTGGTCTGAACTAGGATCTATTGAGCTATAAGAGACTTGGTACTTATCTCCCAATGGGCAAAATTCTTTTTGAGCTGGATATCCCGATACATCGGCTAGTTCTAAAAGGATGGCGTTCTATTTACATCTGTTCCCTCACTTTTGTATTCTCAACTTACTGAAAAGGATTATGTCGTCGATATTCTTGATATTTTCATTTGGACAGGATGTAATTGCTTCTTCCTCCTTGAGGTAACAGTGGGAGAAATTGCTTGAGCGAACGAGAAGGACATTCTTCGACTTTAAATTCAAATCCAAGCATCTCAAGCAAGGATTATCGTCGTTACTGCAAATTGGAGTAATTAAATACGTTAATTAGGCATTAGTAGTTGAATCGGACACCTTAATTTAAATATAAAATTATTATCGAATCTTTTGTAGCAATTTCCCCATAACGGTGTGCCGATAAATGATATAGTTATGTTGCTATACTCAATAGCACCTCCGGTATTTATACTTTTCTGCATGATGAATTCCCCTGTATACTCCGGTGGAAAGGTGCATGTTGCTACTACCACTGTGCATCTACTTCCTGGAAAAAGGAAAAGGAAAAAATTAAAGCGTATAAGGCATATGGTCTATACGTGCATCTTTTACGAAAAAGAACAATAGTAATTCGTAAGTTGATATGTATATCCATTTAGCTTTGTGTCGTATGACCGTGACACATAATTTCTTTTGCATAAGGAAGTTTACATTGCATTGTATTTAAATAATGATATCCATGGCACGTATTTAGTTCCGTATTTACATATATTGAGTGTTTAGTAAATAGTGTTATCTTTTAAAGCGTTTAATATGATCTTAATCTTATATTTGTACAGGGTGAGTCATATCCATCATTTTTGTATTCTACACTATATTCTGCATTTGTTAAGAAACTTCTGTTTATGATCATAAATTATATTGTATTATGAATTAAATTATAGAATCTGTGAATTATGTTTTGCGCATTTCATTACACGTATGTAATTGCATGCATTTTAACTTGTGGAAAAATTACAAACTCAATTTAATTAACTACATAGTTTATTACTATGTATTATTAAAAAAAAACAACTGATTGGTCACCTGTTTTAAATGTTAGTACCGTGAATGATTCATGTAATGCGCTGTATGATATTCTATTTAGTAAAGTTGATCATTGCGTACTTCAGTATTCATTTAAGAAAATGGAACGTTCTTGTCCACCTTGGTTTGGTGACACAATTATACGATATCTCCCCGATAAGAATAATGCTCATAGGAACTATACAAAATACAAATCTCGCTTCTATTATAAACGATTCAGGAATCTCCGTACATTATGCAAGACACTTATAAAGATTCTACCAAATTTTGGTCCTTTGTCAACGAAATACGAAGGCGTATACGAATCTGAGGGGGCTACGAGTTATAACCAAGGCTCGGCAAACCTACGGGATGGCAAATATGGATGAAATACGTTATTTGGAAGTGACAAAAATAACGTATTTCGTTCTTACTTGCCAATTGCGTGCGAGTCATCCCGTACGTTTGCCGATGCTTGGTTATAACTAGAGCGGGCCAAATTGCGCCATCCAACAGAATCGGAATCAGGCGCAACGGCCGCTTATTGTAAATAGCGTATATGTGAGTCACAGCAGATATGTGATATTTCGAAATTAATACACAAGAGTAAAAAAATAAAAGCTGACGCGGATATATATATATATCCGCTCTAATTACTAAACATTATTATTGCGTCAGCTTTTATTTTTTTACTACATATATATATATATATATATATGTACACGCTGAGGTGTTTTTATTTTCATTATGATTGAAAACGGTATGCGTTGTAAATGGGATGTAATAAGGAAATAACTGAGAAACTGAACGCTTTTTTTATTCTGTTGTACTTAATAATGTAACTGTAAATAAAGATATAATAAATAAATTCTATCCTTCTTAATAATGCGGATAGGCTTGTTTAAAAAGTTGCACCATCAGATAAGTTTCCACATTTGCCTCGGTGAAGGATGTTCGCCGAGACGAAAAAATGTTCTTATATTTCGAAAACGACCGTTCCACGTCTACCGAAGTAAGACAGGCGTAATTAAAATAATCTTTAGACTTAGTCAAGGAATCTGCAGATGCCCCATCGCACATTTGTCTTAATCTCGTGTAGTCCGGATTCTTTTTTAAAACACTATCGAACTTAGCTAAAACTCGTCCACTTGTTGCATCGTTTATACTGTGTAACAATGTACTAACTTCGTCCACGACTTGCACTGATTCTACCAACGACAATCCAGAATTTTGCAAATTTTCTATCGCGTCTACTAACCCTTTGTAATTGTTGCTAATATTCTTTAGATGTGTTTCAACAGAAATATCGAGAAATCCCTTCTGGCTCATCCTAATAGCTCTAGCTTCGGCAGGGACGAATTACAAAATAACGGATTTGACTTCTTGAAAATGTTCATTATAATAAAAAGCGGCTTTTAACCACGTTCCCCAACGCGTAAGAATGGGCTGTGGTGGTTCTCGAATACCAGGGCATAACCTGTGGAATGCCCTAGTCCTCTTAGGACTTTTGAGAAACACTTTTTTTGTGTTTGCTATTAATGCATCCACCTCCGGGTAACACTCTCGAATAGTTTGTGCCACAAGATGTAAAGCATGGACTTTACACGTAACATGTAAAAGTCCTTCACACTTTTCTTTAAGGGAACGGCCTACACTACACATTGTTGCTGCACCATCGCTCATGAACAACAACAGTTGACTGGTTGACACTTGAAATTTTTGTAACGTTTCGAGAACTACGGCCGTAATTGCTTTACTAGTACACTGTTTTAATCTTCTGCTGGCTAATAGAATTGCAAAATTTGGTTTAATAGGATCTAATACGCGCACTATTATATTCAAAATATAATTTTTTTTGCAATCTGTCGTCTCATCAAGACATAGCCACAGCTGTTTATCTTTTAATTCGGCTTTAATTCGATTTTCAATGTCCTCACGTATTCGTGGAATATCTCTCCGTAACGCTGTCCGAGATGGTAGTATCCACTCGGTATTGTATGTACCCCAGAATTTTCGAAATGCTTTTTTATCAAGTATACGAAGTGGTAGACCACATACCATAAACGTTAAAAGCAATTCTAATTGAAATTGACGTTGTTGTGACACACCATTTCTTTTATTTCTGTGGTGTGCGCTATTTATATGTCTTTCACAATCACGTTTGCTCCAGCACAGTAGTTTCTTTTTACAAACTTTACAGAAAATTGTACTCCCATTGTAGTGTAAATCCACAAATTCACTAAGAAATTTATTAACTTTCGTAGGTAATGGCCGTTTATTTTTAATAGTTATGTTAGACATAATCACTAAAGCGAGCACACCGACGCTTGTTTCTAGTATGCCACGAAGTGGTGCAAACGTAACATCTGCAGACTCGTCATTTGTTGATGAATAGAGCGCGTCATCCGTAAATGAATAAGCGCGCTGTTAGTTCGTAGCCGTCGATGAATGAACTTTTTTTTTGTAGTGACCCACTGTGAACAACGCCCTATTTATCAACGAACACCCAAACTGCAGGTGTATATTTGTGCGTCTTCACGACGTAATAGACAGTGGTTTTGGTCCTCGTCCTAATAATTACATATTTAAATTACCTATGTTTACATACATATATGCGCCCGGCAGCCTGATTGCGAACCTGGCGCGTGGCGCTCTTGGCCCGCTCTAGTTATAACGATTCCAAGCTCAGTCCGCCCATCCCTGATTTATCGGCAATAAAATTATGGCATAAGTTACTTACTATTCAAGCATGACTGAACCCCAAAGGATAAAATTTCAACTCAATAATTTTCTCTCTGCCTTACCTATCCATGCGTTAATCCGGGGACACGCTATATATTGGGACAAAAAAATACGTACATGCGAAGTTCGGGGATTTGACAGTTTATTTTTTTTTTATTATTTTTTATTATAATAATGAAGAATAAGCAATGGTTCAAATGTCAATTAATCACAAAACATACTTACTGTTTCTGAATAACAAACCTTATAGCATGTAAAAGTAACGAAAATGTGTGACAACTAAATCTTGGGACAGTGTCAAAAATGAAACAAACAAAATGGTGCTTGATATCTCTACAAATTCAAAAATTCGTAAGTTAGTGCTTAAAAGTTATTGCCACAATAAAAAAATACGTGAAGTGGCGGATGAATTTAATATTCCTAAAACTACAGTGCGGAATATAATTAAGCATTATGGAGAAACTGCAAATATCCTCGATATAAAAGGTAAAAGTTCGGGTCGTCCAAAGTTTGTTTCTTATAGAGTTAAAGGAATAGAAAAACTATACAAAAAAGACCGAAGAAATACTTCAAAGCAAATTACGGCTGAATGGAATCACGAAACTAAACTATAAATCTGTCAAGGGAATGCTGTCGTATTCTATTGCATCTCCAAAATTATTAGACTAAGATATAATCTACCAGTAACATAAAATATTCAAAATGCAAAAATTATATTATATGTATATATGTATTCTGTATAAAAAATTATTTTGATCTTATTTTTGTTTGGAGAATAGACTTTGCCAAACTATTGATTCACCCTGTACGTAAATGACTCATATTGCAAGGGGAGCGCGTGTAGATAAAAACTGAGTCAGAATATTATAAAATCATAGTGGACTAGCACGTAGTCCATTATTAATTAAAACTAGATTAATGATACATCCTGTCTCCTGTCCAATAAGACGACAATGTATTCGTATTCAAAAAAGAGGATCTATATACGCTCCAGCTTTAACTTATCCGTTCTCCTTTTTTTCACTTGGGACAGGGCTGATATACACTACCACTCATAAGTATTTGGGCACCTCAAATTTCAGGGTAAATCATTAAATATTTGAATGGAAATATTAAATAAAAAATATATATATATATAAAAAATATATATATATATAAAAAATATGTATTTGGTATTTAAGTATACGCAAATATACAACTTTAACATTGAAAATTATTTATTTGATCTAAATTTTAGATGCGTCTATGTGGCCTCCTTTACTTTTAATGATTGCGTCGCATAATCGGGGCATTCTTGCAATTAATTTTAACAATGTTTCCAGAGTTATTCGAGCCCATGCTGCCTATAGTTTGTTCCACATGTCATCTGCCGAGGTTGGAGCAGTTTTTCTTACTTCCCGATCGAGTTCTTCCCATAACTTGATGGAATTCGAGTCCGGGCTTTAAGGTGGCCAGACAGTAATTAATTTTCCTCTAAGCTGCGTTTGTATTGCTCTTTTCTCATTATGCTTTGAATCTTTACGAGATCACCTCCAGATGTACTAGCAAAACAACCTCAAATCATTACCGAACCACCGCCGTATGTGATGGTAGAAACTGTGCATTGCTGTAGTGCACGTTCACCTACAGATCTTCTTACAAACACTCGTCTTCGCGAACCGAAAATCGTGAATTTGGATTCATCAGTCCACAATACCTTGCTCCAATCTTCTACCGTCCAATTTCGATGTTCACGTGCCCATTGTAACCTCTTTTTCTTATTAATCTGGCGAAGCAAGGGCTTTCGCATCGTGGAGACCGGCTTTTTGCAGACGACGTCTAACCGTGGACACACTAATTGACTTCGGAAGTACAGTATTGATTTCTGCGGCGATTTCTGGAGCTGTTTTTCTTCTATTTCGCCTGCTGGACACCTCGATTGCAATATCTTGAGCTGATGTTGTCGGCCTTGGTCTACCATTTCGTACTTTAGAAAACTGCCACTTTCATTGTATTTTTTGATGTTGTAATCAACAGTAGATTGATTTAAATGTAATTTTCTAGCAATTTGACGATTACTTATGCCTAAGTTATTTTGTGCTATAATTTCTTTCCTTTTCGACATGTTTTAAAATTTTAAGCGAAATTATAAACACTATTCGTTAAGAGATGTTGTCGCTACTAACATGGAACGATAATGATAGTAAAATTACCAACTGTTACATTTTTCCTGGAATTTCAAGAAATACGCTCTTTGTTGTCGCTACTACCAGCGCTTTTATGATGGTATTACCTCTCATATGGATAAAAGAAGTAAATAGACCGATATTATTTAATGGATTTAAGTGAATTTTATTTCCTAAATACATTCTTTGTATACAAAAATCTAAAATCCAAGGGTGCCCGAATACTTATGAGCAGTAGTGTACGCTCCAGCTTCAACTTATCCGTTCTCCTTTTTTCACTTGGAACAGGGCTGATATATAAAAAATTTCAGAACGTAGAGAGAGACGCCGACTTAGATTATATTATGAGTTTCTTGTCGAGGAAAATAAGACGAACAAAAACTACCTGCTGACACTCTCTAACATAGCTCTAACTTCAAAGTTTTAAAACTTTCCGGTAGCCGAAGCAATCGGTCGCCTATTCTACAGGAGCGTACGTTTTTAAATTTAGAACACATAAAACGAATTACTGAGCGGACGAAGTTCAGCTATTCTTAAAGGAATTTTTAGTTTAATCCGAATTTTTCAATATTTCAGGTACTGTGCAAAGTAAATATTTGACATTCCATTTAAGCCGGATGTTGGATATAATAGATTTCCTCACAAAAAATCTCAATACGTTTCGGATTTCAAATTCACTACACACGAGACGCGGGACGCAGAACTGGTAGAGAGGAAAAAAACTCCTATCCGCTCTTTTAGAATATGGACTTCAAATCTTATATTACTCACCGTCCTCTTAAAAATAGAATGTTAATTATCGTTATTTTGTATGAGAGGTTTATAATACAAAGGAAATTCTTTTTTGATGAAACTTCACGGTTCAGTTAACTTTAGTTATCGTAGTACCGATTTGGAATTACGAGTTTGCGGATCACCTTTTAGAATACATAAATCTGGGATTATGTAACCTTGAAGATCCATTTTTTGCAACAGGAAACGTACAATTAGAGTTGGCGATGAAATAATAAGAAAACCAAAGCAAAACGGATGATTCCAACACAGTTCCGGTTAGAAATGAATATATTAAGACTTCCTTCATATGTGTGTACTTCAAAGTGCACGATTTAGCATTATATCGTGGTTGTTGGGCAATTATTTTTCCTTCCTAACGGTTGATTCTATTTAAATTAATTACACCTGATTTCAGTAACGTAATTATTAAGATAACGGCCTATGATTGTTCCTTTTTAACTTGTGCAGCGCAAATTCATGTAATAATTACCGTACTGTTCGTTTGCTTTCTTACAGTTGATGATCTTAATATTAATGTTTGTTCGTCTTCTTTTTTTTTTTGAATTACGTAAGCGTTATATTTAAAAATTATCTCTTCCTGTTTTGGTTCGAGTATTCTATCTCTTTTTTTGTTTTAAAGAAAAAGTTGTTTCATCCTACAATTTTAAATTAGTCTATTTGATTTTAGCGCGAAATATCTCCAGAATCGAAATTTAATTGATCCCGGTAACCCAGGAAAAAAAAGTGAAAAGGGTGGAGAATCTTGCGACATCTAATTATAAATCATCTAGGGTCTCCGTCTGGGGTAAATTTGTACAGTACAAAAAGTAACCACCGGATGCTCAATAATGCCCAGGAATTCCGCTGCAGCTTGGCTTCTCCCTACATACGTATTTCGACAAACAAAAATAAGAAAAAAGACCAAAAAATCATCTTTCGTTCGTTTTATCGTTAATTATCTTATTATGTAAACAAAAGATAAATTAATTAACGAACATGAAAACAAGTTTAAGCAATTATAAAATAAACAATGTTCCCGCTATAATTATGTGAAAAACTACACATAATTGTGAATTTTTCATTGAAAAATTATACGATTATTCTTGGAGTAACGAATGATCAAGTTTTAGTAGATATCCACAGGTAGATGTAATATTTTGTCATGCCTCAAAGAACTTGAACTCATAAAAATAATACAATATTTCCTCGTCATAATTACATATTAGTACTTCCTTGTTTGTTGCAAAATATTGCGTATAATGTAAGCAATAACTGTTACGGAGATTGTCTATTTGAATCCCTAATAAAATAATATTTTTAAAGTTACAAATAATAAGACACTGACCTTGCAAGATGAATATAAAAAGAACAAACGGAATCAGCTTTTGCATTCCTGAGGTAAACATTGGTTTATTTATTTATTATTTCTATGATCGCGTGTATTTTTTTAATTTTTAGCTCGGCGACACCTTGTAGAATTGATTTGCGAGCTTTTAATTATATGAAACACTAATTATTTTAACATTTTGCCTTCCAACTATATTTTTTTATTCAAGCAATGTTACAGCGGATCACAATCACATGTACTTTTTCTTATTTAATACCGGCTATGCTACTACTACCACTGTTTCACATAGAATAGCCGGAATAGCTTGCCTCTTATGAATGGGAGAGTGAATTTTGCTCTTTATGCGCATGAGCAGTTACTCTAGGCAACGATTAACAAAATGCCAGGTGTTCCTTGGATGCCAAGAAGTGATTTTTCAAATTCATTCTACGGATTTATTTGAATCGAAAATAAGTAAGAGCATCTATATTTTGATAGATATAAAATATAAATGGAATCTTGCTAAAATTAAAACGCTATAGGGTTGAGTTTCAAGATTGATTTCCAATTTAAACAAATTAATAATCAAATTTCACTTTAATTGCCAAAGGGAATAGTAATTATTCCAATTATATGCTGCTGATTAATCGAAAACGTTATCTTCTAGCTACTTCAATACCTGCAGGTGTTCTAAATTTGACGTCAAAGGAGGTGAAATTAAAGCTGATACATATTTTTTGATAATTCTTTATTTCTCTTGCTTTAAAATCTAACTTCTAGCAGATTTATTAACTTTATCGTACACTTCTGGAAATGCTTGCTGGCAATTCAGCTTCTCACGCAACTTATCGTATAGTTTGTGATCAAACATTGCTCTAAATTCCTCTCTGGTCATGTACGTGTCAGCATATAACATTTGATACCTGGATGAAGAAGATAAGATAAAAACAATGTGTGAGAGGCGAACAGGGCCGGCTTCAGACTAACTTACCCCTTAACATCCTTAACGAACTTCTCAACGTTTCTGGTACTATTTCTAGGATGGAAATTATCACTTTTAGGTACACCATACACCCCAACATCAACATACATCTGTTCTATTTTATTTGAAGGATGCAACATCCCTGGATTATTTGGTAACAAGAAAGGACATAGCCACAAAGGATAAACCTTCAATGAAACATGTTCTAAAATATTTTTTGAAAACTTATTTCAAATGTTACTCACATTAAATTCCTTTTCAAACAATTCAACACTCTCTTTCAGGTTTGTAATAGGAATTAACATATCTTGAATTACATGATTGCTTTCGTATAATTTTTTTATAGTTTTTCCTTGTGTCAGTTTCAATAGAGAGACTTTAGGAGGGATCATCCAGCCCAAAAGTAATCTAAAAATGATATTATTGCCAAACGGGATGATATCCTTAAACGGAAAACCGAAATTAACTTGAAGACCGCGAAAATCTCAGTATTTACCTGCAATTCCCAAAATATCGATCTTGTGTGTCGATGATAATAATCCCTTAGTGGTATATACTCCACCTCGTTTTCGTTTGATTCTAAAATGCTCTCAACGTGCTTGAAAAACCATGGTTTGTACCATTTTCCAATGTTATTTAGCTATGAATTTTAAAATATCGATTTGAAGGTCTCAGTACTTTATACTCGATACTTACTTTATCTTTTTTGATATCATCAGTCATATTCCCTGTCATTAGAATAGCTCTATTTTTATCATACATTAAAACCTCGATGAATTCGTTCGTCCTATCGTGACTTGTTTTAATAAATTCTTCGTAGATCTGTTCGTTTTTCAAAGGCATATAGTTTAATTTTATAAATTTTTTTGCTGGGATTAGTTGAATTTCAACTGCGGTCAAGATACCCAAGGTTCCATAAGACCATGGTACAGAATAATAGAGATCTGGATTTTCAGTCTTTGAGCAGGTAATTATTGAGCCATCACAAAGGACTAATTCATAAGAAATGCAAGTGTGTTGGAATAAACCATATTTATGGGAGCTTGATTCAATACCAGTACCCATTACTAAGCCACCAACTGTTAAATCGTCTAGTTCAGGTAGTACTGGTATTGTCCAACCCAGTGGATTTATGGTCTTTGTTAATTGTCCCATTGTTACTAAAGGTTCAACTCGTATAGTCTAAAACGTCAATATGCTTCTATTTAATGTTCCAATTTCATGGGTAACTACATACATACACTTTTCTTGGTATCAATTTCTAGTACATCAACAAGGTTTACTTTAATCTTATATGAGGTGTTTTTATATAATGGCCTTCTAAATGATATAGTTTGCCAACCAGGCCGTGCAGTACACATCGTACTCGTTTTTCCATCTTTAGCCCAGCGTAAAACCTTTAATTTACTGTTCGTTCACCTCAAACACATAAAATAGAACCTACTCACCTGCTCTTGAACGCACTTTACTTTCTTATTGTGTTGTTTGGGTGCACTACTTAGAGTAAACACTACATAGTTTCGAAAGTAGAACCAAATATCGTACAAAAATGAGATGGGTAGTAGGAAGAAACACACAAAAACCCATCTGTAATTAATTAAAATATTTTCAACAATCCCTTCTGGCTTATGCACCATGTTTTCGGCTTAAGTTATTCCATCTGATCACCCGGCCGAGTAAAATACATTTGTATACAGATGTATACGTGAATGCCAGTAATGTTATCGCTTTAGTTTTACGTGATGCTATCCAAGGACGTTGGACTGGTAGTAATTTTAATTCAAATTAAACAGCTCGGTAACAAGTTCATGTGTATATCGTAAAAATTAAGATATACATAGGTGCTTGAAAGATAATTGTATTGGAAAATTGGATATTTATACTCTCTTTTACTTTTTTATAGAAGCCTTTTCTGAAGGCATACAAGATAATAAGGCAGATCCGGATTAAGTTCGATTAATTAAGGAATATATTTTACCTTACCTTGTTCGGAGTCGTTGGTTGCTTAAAAAATAAACCTGGATCATCGCATTATCGCTTCCTTTCTGCTGGCGCAAAAAAATCATATCACATCACCTAGTTGCATCAAAAAAAAAAGTCTGGTGTTGCTAAATCTTAGAATTGATTTTTAAAGAGTCTAGGACCAAAGATGGCGATTGTATATTAAATAAATCTAAAATATTCGAAAATTGATCCGTATAGGCTTCATTTATTGTCTGAAATTCATTTTTGAAATAAAAGAAAATGAAAATATGTAAATTTGGATACTTTATATCTAGGTATTAAAAATATATAATTTTGTTTTTTTTTTTTTAACTTAGGGTGGAATTTGGCCCGGTTATGACGTTTAAAAAAAATGTAAATAAATAGGTGAGAAGTTGTATTTCCGGTGTAACAGTAAATTCCTTACATAGTGTAAGGTTTAGGGTACTAATGTAATGGAAGCTAGATATTGGAAAATGCGGGATGAAGTACGCAATAAGCAAGCGTAGTAGTTATTGATCGTCAGCTAGCCCTGTAACTGGCATTTACTGGTTTACCATAGAGGTGGGGTTCTGACATGCTGTCTGCATTCACCATTTCGACAGTAGACTTCCCAGTTGCATCAACTGTAGAAAAACGTTCACAGTCGCGAGTGTATGGCTTCCAAGTCTTACAGCCATCATTTTAATACCTGTGTTTGTGTATCAAACCATTAGACCTCATGATCGGTTCATTTTGGAATCTCTGTCGTGCTTGTCCTTCAATGCCCGTTGATAAGGTAAATGAAATCGACCTCCATTTTCCCCCTTTGCATCCATACATGCATACCATATGTGTCCCTTCACTTCGATCAATTCCAACGGACGATTCTCTTTAATTCTAGTTGCACTCAGAATATAGAAGCACATATAGATGGCATGAATATACAGGTCCTCGACAAGAAGTTATTCGTCGAGCACCGACTACGCAACCTAATGTTACAGTAAATTCTGGTAAGTCGTCGTTTTTTTCCTCTCCCAAATTTCCCCATCGTTTTTAATTTTTGCAAAAAAAATCTACGATCTTCTACGGTTAATATTCCAGACGAAAAAGCTAGCGATGTGCAAAACGCAACACGGATCGATGAAGAAACTCAGAATGAATGTAAGTCAATAAAAAGAGTGATGAAAAATGGACGTATCATTAGTTATATAATGTCTCCAGTGCCTAAATTGGAACCGGCTTTACCAAGACGTAAGAAACATCCGGACTTGGCCTATCGTCACCACGAGTTCCTTGTTTCTGATGGTTCAAACACCAGTGAAACTACTAATAATACAGGAAACGATAGAGCCAGGGTAAATAAATAAATAATGCACGCAAAAAAAAAAAACAACACGAGATAACACGCTCTCATTAATTATTTTTTCTTATTAATTGTTAAAAGAAAAAACTACGTTATTCGATTTTTACAATTTTTTTTTCTATTTTTTTAACACGCAGTCCTTTATATTCTCCACAGAATTATCAATGACAGATGTTAATGCTTCGCGTACATTAAGTCGAGTTGCTTGAGAGAATTTAAAAATTTTTTGAAACATCAAGTAGTGTTGCCTCTACAACTTTTTCATCCTCATTTTTATTTTTATTTTATGAAATTATCATTGTTTTATTTATTTATTACTTCAGGAATTAAACGCGTTTACCGTATCCAGGATAGAGTTTGTTTGCGTATAATAGGCCAAGAATTCAATCGATGCTCCTTTTATATATTTTCCTTTTGTATACGCTCATTTCTTTAGGGTAATTTTGATACCGTTTAATATCACGTTTCATTTTTTTTTTGCAATTAGAATTCTTCGTACTTTTGCATGGCATAAAATAGAGGTCTTTTGTTCATCTCAAGATATTGATTTGCCATTTCACTTACGAAAGCATCTTTGAAGTATCCGGCATCAATTTTAGCCACTAACTTTATACAATAATAATATATTAACCTAGCCTAAAATTACGTCATCAAGATCGATATTATCCACTTACCGTCGAGGTATTAAATGAATCGTGTTACCTCTGCAAATAATTTCACACTTTAATAAGCATACTAAGTTATATTTGATTTCGTTTAATTAGAAAATGATCTCGTTTTTTGTGTTAATTTTTCTAGCGAGAACATATTGGATACCGTCTAAATACGGACCTGGAAATTTTAAATTAAAATTATAGCGCTTGCGTGTTTATATCTAATGTTAGTCACCTAGTTGTTTTCTATTATTTATTTATTTTTTTTTATTAATTTGAGTTATCGGGATAGTTTGAGTTACCACCAAGGGAAGTTATTTTAGTGATATAATATGAAGGTATTCGATTAAAGTTCAAAGTTAACATATATTGATTATCAAGTATGTCTATGTGTGTATTATTCTTTATCTGTTTTTAGATCAGTATTTAAATATTTGCCATCTGTACAACTACAAAACGATCAATATCTTTGTTACTGCAGTTGATGAAGGAGTAGTTTTTTTTTTTCTTACATTACTTTAGTTCCAAACCATAAACGAAGACTTGTACATAAAACTAGTTGAATGTTTTATTAATTTGTTGATGAATGACCATTCTGGCACCTTTACTTACACAAATTATTAATTATAAATAGTTTCATTAGTGCATGCTGATACCTAGTTAACCAAAAAGTGTTCTTTACTTTCAAGCGATTTTTTGAGATAAAGAATAAATATATCTTCCCGCTATATCAAATTTTATATTCCATTGAAAATAATCTTATTCAGTATACCTATTCCGGTTACTGGAACGGAAAAAACAAAGTTTCACGCCGATGAATCTCAATTTCAGTTTTATTAGGGATGCTTGTAATCTAGTTCAGCCGGCAATAACTTTTTTATTACTTTCCTGCGGTCTTCTTTCATTATTGACATACTAGGGATGCTTTCCTTTCCAGTGTTCCTATTCGCTACGCTCTAATTTATTTTCTTAATATAAAAGAAATTGCATTATTTTCAATGGTGTATATTATATTGAAGTAATAGTTTTTTTTTGTTTATTTATTTTTATTTTGTGTCTCAGCCCTATTGTCGTAGCCCTGTTTCAAATTTGAAAGTAAACAACACACAAATCATCTTGTTTTATATAAACATCATCCTCCACCGTATTCGAAATCATCTAATTAAAGACAGTGACAATAACATCTCTTTTCTCTTTCCACGTGGGTCATATACAGAACAACCGTAATACTGTTTTACCTATCGCTAACCGAAGAAATAATATCCAATATCAAGTTACTGCATATTTTGAGAAGCTTGATATTTGATTTAAATTTATCTATAGTTGCTGTAAGGAGCCTGTAGACTTGCTGTCCTTTTTACCCCCGCTTGCATGATTTATTTGTTTCTTTATTGAATATATTGTAAAAATATAATTATTGATGA
This sequence comes from Dynastes maya, assembly GCA_029619315.2. Lineage (NCBI taxonomy): Eukaryota > Metazoa > Arthropoda > Insecta > Coleoptera > Scarabaeidae > Dynastes > Dynastes maya. Next base: position 5,933,664 of record JAROYE020000012.1, read on the forward strand.
TTATTAATGAATATATGCAGTGGCATTTTAAATATTACTATTATGAAATATTATTTCTGAATTAATGATTAATGCATGTAAAGTTATTGACTATTAAAATGAATACGTTTTCACTTTAGAGAACATGTAATATTCTGCATGTTAAACGCTCTAAAAAAAAGTAAATCTTGGGTGAGGAATTATCATGAAATACTTTAATTGGCATGTTGTTAAAAATGAAAAAAAATGATAAGAGAAACACGAAAGTAAGAACAGAAATGAAACGAAAGGGAAACTTAATACAGGAAAAACTGGAGATGTATTCATTTTAATTACAGTCTGAGGAGAGAGGTGTCTCACATTCGAGACCATCTCGACGTAGCAAGTCAGAGGGCCCTGTTCAGTCCAGCTCTTTGATCAACGAAGAAAAACGAAGAGATTCAGATCCGGATTTGGAAAATACGGTAATATTATATGTACCTTTAAAATGGTAAGATCTAATACAAATGAAGATAAAAGATTTTCATTAACATGGCTCTTTCATTATCGCATACAATTAAAGAAAAGAAGAGTTACTTTAGTGCAGACCTTTCGAAGAAAACACGTCATGAAACGTGTATAATGAAATGGCCATTTCTCTTTCAAGTTAATACTCAACAAGATAAGAAAATATTGGATCAACTACCTGTGCTCTTCTAATAATCTTCCGATTACCAAGAATAGTAAATGCTACAAGGATTGCTCAGTGCGGTCGATTTGCCCGCTCATGCTCAAGTTGGTCGTGACGTCACCTGCGTTCCATTACCATTTATTCCCATTAATTACACTCTGTTCGAATTGGAGACTTTTTTGCAACAAGCTGAGCATCCGGGGGGTGAACCTTATTCAAGTATGCTGAATCCAATGGTGCTAACCGTTTTAAAAGTTAGCTCGCGTTTTCGAGCAATTCCAATTAAAAAAGTTTTTGACCGTTTATTGAATTTGAATCGATGGAAATCGATCGACGAATGCACTTCAAATATAGACTATTTGAAAAAAATTGAATCGATTCAGTCGATCATCTTTCTGCAAAAAAAAACATTTTTCTTGATTTTGATTTAAAAAAATTCGTAAAACATTTTGTGAGAAATATTGTTGATTCAAATCAGCGATTTCAGCACTTATTTTACGCTGAATGTTCTTAATTACAAGTTTTCCACACACCTAACAAAAGGTATTCAATTTAGAACATTTATCCCTTTTTTATATTTCAAATTTACAAGCCAATACAATGAACGATCTTGAACTTTTCAGTATTCATTTCGGTTTGGGTTATTTATATTTAGATGTTAACACTTTGACTTCTGAAAACAGATTGAACTCTCAACCGTTAACAGCGCCGCTTATATACCCACTTGACCAAGTGGCAGTAGCGGGGATGGACATTTATAGAAGGTTCACGAATGGTCCATGAAAGGTTCTCTAAGGTTCCAAAAAGCTCTTCGGCCATTGATTTCCAGAAAATTCCAGTGAGTTCCAAAAGTTTCTTTGTTCCTAAGATTTTTAAATTGAAATTGCTCGAAAACGCTTGGCACCATTGGATTCAGCGTACTCGAATTAGGTTTACTCTCCGGGTGTCCAGCTTGTTGCACTTTTAAGTTACATAAACATTATTTATATATTTTTTGTATGTAGGATCATCCATCAAATCTAATCTTTCAAATGAACATGATAGTAAACCTTTAATAATAACATTTAATCTTCAAATCATGTTGAATGAATAGAATATCCTTACGCAATTCTTTGTTTAACTCATTAAATTTAATACGTTTAACATACTTTTAATAGGAGTATAAAGATCATATTTCAATATTATGTACTTAACCCTTTCAAGTCGTTTTTTTTTAGTGCAGCACTCAACATATGTATAAATATTTTTAATAAATATATAATAAAATAGCCGGTATAACATGATTTTTCAATGATTGTTAATCAATAAGGCCTTTTATAACTGGGATGTATGTGTCCCAACAGGCATTTTCGACGGGATAATAAATAATAGGTTATGGTAAAGTACCAGTACAGCCAACATTTATATTTTTGTAAAGCTACATCAGTAGGACTAAAAAGAATGATTTGCATATAAATCGGGATGATATTAAACTAATAGGCATTCGAATTAAGTTGTTGGGTTATATATGTCCCGATTGACTTGGGGGGGTTAAAAAAGACATTGTTGTCCTTCGTAGATGTTTTATTCATAGCAACACTAGGTTACGGTTTTTTTCTCTAATGACGAAAAGGGTTATGGTTATGGACAATGAGAGCATCGACAGCATTTAACCAATTGTTCCGCGATAATCTTCATGGCGAAAAAATTGACAGTTGCTAACTTAGTGTACTTTACTCAGTCAGTATCAAATGACCTAGAAAGTCGTGGCCAAGTGGATACAATCTACATAGATTTAAAGGCCTTTGATAGGATAAATCATGCCATACTCATCAAAAACTTGGATTCTTTCGGCTTTAGCAATCGTTTGCAGCAATTTTTTCCTTCATACTTGTGTGATAGAGTAAAGTATGTATCCTATAATGGATTTAAATCAAAACTTTATACAACAACATCCGGTGTAGCATAAGGATCCAATCTAGACTCACTTCTTCATTTTGTTCATTAATGGTTTGCTGGACGGGATCGATTGGGGTGAATGTATGTTTGCTGATGGCCTAAAAGGATTTAAAGAAATTAGTACACTCACTGATTGCATTTCTCAATGGTGTACAGACAACAAGCTACAAGTGAATATCAGCAAGTGTAAAATTTTGACATACATAAGGAAAATGGATTTGCACTAAGATATGATTACCGCCTTGACGACGTTCCTCTTGCTAGCTTTTCTATTAAGAACCTTCGCGTCTACTTTGAATCAAACCTTATCTTCACTCATCATAGAAATTATACTTCAACATCTTCGCTAAAGGTATAGGCTTCGTCATAAGAAATTCTAAGTTATTTCAAATAAACACTGGTTCGTCGCTATACAACACATACGTTAGAAGCAAGTTGGCCATGTGGAACGTAGCTGACGTCACGCTGTGACGTGACTCTAATTACATTACGAGATAGGGATTAAGCAACACTTGGAACGTTTATTACCCTTGCCTGATTACGGCCCTGTCTAACACATGACAATTCATACCACTACTCAGAAGTCTGTTCCTAAACGTGATAGACATATACTATCATGCATACATTACGTTCCTTTTACGTTTTACGTTACCCATCGTATTCATATCGCTTTAAATTGGAAATAAATTAATATTTCGTAACAATCTTTACTTGTAAACGTAATAAAAATCTATTTTTAAACGAATCAATTTTATTTTCTTAGCTTGTATGACTTTTAACTTACATATTTCTATTAACGAATAGATTTGATCTAGTAGTTTTTTTAAATCGTATAAAACGTGTTGTTCTGTATGACTATGATCCGACTAACTCTAAAATTAGACATTCTTATAAGTTTATTTAGTTGTTTAGTTTCAACGTTGATGCACTATTAATCCTCGATTCTTAAAATTAGTTTTAGAGTGCAAAAATGAAATTTGAATCTTTGTATCTTTGGACAATGTAGTATTTAATCTTTGTGACTAGTATAACTTGGCTGAATAGTGCATCAATACATTTTCTTTTACGCAAATCGTGAGAATTAGAATAGGAAATCAAAATGATATATAAAACAGGGTCGCGACCAAGGGCTGCTACAGAAAGCAATATCCAAGATTAGCACAGAATACAGACTACAATTTGCTTGGCCTCAGGGACATACGTCCAGACGTGACGCGACTGATTCAACCCCAAGGAAATCCCAATCAATGAGCGCCCTAAAACCTCAAGTCAACGCTATCATAAATAAAAAGCGCACGGACTTTGAAAATAAAGATGGTACATAGCATGTTTGACAACTTGATATGATTGTAACGAGTTCTTTTAGCCAGCGAGTTAGAGCCGTTAGTCAACGATAATGCCATCTTGGAAGAAGAGAAGTTAAAAGACTTCAATACCGAATATAAAAAGAAATTCCGACCATTCTCTCAATACGAATATTCTGAAGGCAAATTTACATCTAAGATCGAAGATGCCACCGAGGATATTGATGAAGCTAAAAACGCTCTATTGAATGGTACGGCTAAAGAATCTTGGTACAAAGAGGTCGTGGAACTGAGAAAGAAAGCAGGGGAATATAGAAACAGAGGATGGGGTAGCGACTTTGCTTCCGATAAGCTATCAGATGTTTACAACAAACAACTTGAATTATGGGATCAGGTTTCTAGAAGAAGCTCATTATCAGCTCTGTCTTTAGCATCAACAACCCATAGGTAAACTTTAGTTAATTGTCAAGATTCTTTGATCGCAATTAAGTTTATCTAGGGCATACACTAAAGAGGAAAAAGAGCAGGAGAACACTAAAAAGAGTTCTCCAACAAAAGCTCAAAGAAATGCCGATAATTCGGCAAAGATGGTAAGAGACATGATACGCCATCATCTCGAGAGAACAACTGGTGGTTCTGGTAGGCAAACTGAATCTTTGAGAGGAAATAGAACTTTATTTATCGGAACCGTTTTTAGAACTTGACGGGTTAATCTTGTCACCGACTAGAGAAAAGTTAGAACCAACGATTCCTAAGAAGGATGATGATTCTAGAGGTTCCCAGATCAACAGTCCGAAGAAGAATTCACCTCAAAAGGTTGGATTGCAAAAGAAAGGTTCGATGAAATCTAAAACAGCTACTAGAACTGGTAAATTTAGTTATAATAGGTGATCTAAAAGGATTTATGAAAGATTCTTTTGGATCATCTATTATAGCGACCGATTATTATTGTTGTGGGTGTTAATTTTTATATATGGGTACCTTTATAGTTAGGTCCCAATCAGTTGGTCCAGTGGAAGTAACTGAAAAGCGTTCACCGAAACGTCAATCACGTTCGGCCACTGTTAAAGAAAAGAAGTGTACTAGTACAAATACATCTTCGACGAGAAGGCCAAGACCTTGTATGTATAAACATGGTATCAAAGAAGTGTGTGCCAAATATCGTACTTATGGCTTTGCACAATTCCCAAATCCAAAAACGAACGATGTTCACCTCCTCTCACGAATCCCCTGTGTAGATTTCTCTTTGCATTGTGTTGTGTTGGCTTGATAATAGTTGATAGATTTACGCATTTTTCTTAACGTTTCTTCCGATGTTTTAGCATCCTTGAACACTGCCTCTTCCCGATTTAAAAGTAGATCAGTCCCTCCCAAAAATGAAGAAGAGCGATTGGCCAGTAAAACAAACAAAAATCAGTCTAGTATCGAGTCACAAAATCAACGAAATATAGATACAACGAATCGAAAAGAAGGTAAGAGAAGAACACGTCACCGGAGCAATGAAACAAAAACGAGACAGACACTGCTTCTTTTTCAATTCATTTTCGTTTATACTTTAGCGATTTTTGGCACACACTTTTATCAACAAGTTTATGTGCAGTCAATGTATAGGATAATGTTTGGAAAAGGTGGAATAATATCATGTATATCCTTAGAAGTGGGACATATTTAATTTATTTCTTCTATAATCTTATTAGCTGATACGATCAAGAACGAGAAGAATGAGAAGGAAGAGCCTCAAGTGATCGAGACAGAGATAACTGATTTAGAACCAGTGGTCAAGTCACCACCTGAACCTACAAGGGTTAAATCGCCAGAACAAATAATAATGAGGTCACCAGATCCAGTTAACTGGACGGTACCTTTAGATACTGGAAAGACATTCACTGTCACTCAGAATGTTAGGGAAGGTAGGCTATTTAGGAGGTAGTTTGAATTGATGTGCTGGAATTTAATCGTTGATATTGAGCAGGAGACATAACTACTCGTCCTCAAAGCGAAGTCAAGGCATGGACTCCGCCGGAAGTGCCCCCTCCAGTAGCTCAATCGGCTCCACCAGAGTTTCCGCAACAGAAACAACAACAAGGCATGTCCATGTCGTAACTTCGGACCTGATTTCTGCTTCATATCCGATTTGGTTGTATTGCTTTAGGTATGGGTTTAGCAGTCAAAGCATGAACTCAGGGCAGTACAGTAACATTTTAAAAACAGGCGAGTACTAGCTGGCAATCAACTGCACTTCTCTTGATATATTATAAAAAGAGTTTTGATTCTAGAATGGCTTGCACGTCGCTTATTTTGAGCGCTATTCAGTAGTTTTTTCCTCTTTAGGAGCGGATGGTTCAGATTCAAGAAGTGACCTTATTTGTTGCAATTTGAACCATCATCCTAAGGAATTTTAAAGTGTTTACTTCTTGAATTTACTTACACTAAAATTTAGAGAGTTAGACAGCTCGGTAATGAACATATTCTCTACTGATCGGTCGCTGTTTACAGCTAGTGGGACGTCCGAACAATGCAGAGATAGCACCCTTAAAACAGCTATAGCTTCATCTAAAACTACCGACCCGATATTAGGGAGGTGTGCTGAGGAACAGGCACAACTCATTGGTTATACGAAGGGTATTGGTTGTTTAGATGATCCGTTTAATGAATCCTCTAGCACTGCCAAGACTGTATATCAAATAGTCGATCCAACAGAACGCGAAGTATCGGACGAAACACTGCTGCCAACCACTGCATCGAATACAACACGTTCGTTTGCGGCCGACGTATTGGAGATGGCACGTAATCGGTTTGACAATTTCTGGAAGAGAAACTCTAAAGATGAAACGACGTAATTCGACATAAAATTAAAAACCAAAAAAAAAAAAAATCTAAGTGTGCGTTAGTATAAGACGTAACAATTGCCTAATCGTCATTTAATCTAATTCTAGCTCGACCTTTGGGAATAGCTCATCTTTGAAACGATAAATGAAGGGTAACACAAATAATCTTAGTCGGCCACGATCAACTGATGATGTGACTCGCTAAGATTAAATGAAAATTCACCCCAATCCTCTTTGATTTTCAATTCGTAGCAAAGTCTCTTTGTAGGAATTCGTGTTTGGCCCGATTCATACAGGGTGTTTACGATTATGATGACTACTTCCAAAGGTAGTTATATTTATTAACGATCTTGATCCATGTTAAATGTTTTTTAAAAATATATAAATTGGCGCTTTTTTATGTGGCGTCAATATTTTTTATTTTCATTGCTAAAAAGATTACCTGGCCTTATTACTAACTGCTTATGTTGTATGCCATCCATATTATACATATAATATACATAAAAATACATGTAGGGTGAAAAAATTTGACAAAAAAATGATAAGAATACCACATCCCATCCGACGCAACGCCTACTACTTAACTATTTATTATTATTGTTATACATACATATATACATTCATAATTATGATAAGTCCAACAACAAAAAGAAGTACCATACATATACCTACATTTCAAGATATTATGCCGTCTGGCCTACCTAGGGTTTGCTGCTGAGGCTGCACTATTTCAAGATATTATAAGATCGACTTTTATTGAAATATATTACATCTCCATGGATATATTTTCTGTAGTTGTGTTTGCTTGATATGCCTTTTGTAATTAAAAGGATTCTTTAGTTTTAAACATCGAATGTACCCATGTTTAAACTGAAAAAAATAGAAGCTCGCAGAATTTTGAACCTAGTAACCCTGTTTTCTCAACTGAGAGAAGAGATTGTCTCTAAGGAAGGCCATCAAAGGTCTATAGAGGTTGTTTTTATAGGGAATATATTACATGAAACATAGACTTGAGTATGTTGAGATTTTTATTAGATTTTTACAAGCCATTCAAAGATAATCAGTTATAAGCAACATAAGAAACGTCCGTTTCTCTTAATGCCAAAAGGGAAGTATATAGGATCCTGTAACACAAGATGTATCAAGTGATAATTGCTCGTAGGATAGTATTAAGAACTAAAAGTTTGTCCTGTATAGTTCTTCCAAGGTATTTGAGATTTTAAATGCATTTTAGGCCAATATTGATAACAATATACAAAAATATCACCGTCCTTTTACATTACATTCTTTTTTATTTGGGAACAAAACTCAAGAACATGTTTCATATTAAATTAATTTTCTAGAAAAACTTAATTCTTTTCTGTTAGATGCTCTATACGTTGTACATGTTATTGCAGAGTTTATTAGATTAAATTTGTTTGTGGACGTAGTTCACATTAATTTAAAAAAATGTTTCTTTTTAACCGGAATCAAAAAAAAAAAAACATACCCTAAATTATTTTAAAAATATACAATATTAATCTCATTATTACTAATTAGCGTTAACTACATGTATAGTTATCAGAGGAAATTGTAATATAACTTAAGTAATGAAAAGAAATAATACTAATAAAAGATAAAACATATACATAGTGAATTTTGAACACTCTATATATGGCATAAATATTTAGAAATATTTAAATGTAACCATGCTTAATCCGTTTTTTCGAAAAAAAAAAGGAGAGAAAAACCATCTCACGAATGCTCCCCCACCTCCCCATACTTTACGATGATAAAATCAATTTTTATTCGATTTAAATAAAATAATGAGAAACCCATAATACTACATACCTATATATTGAATATAAAACAGTGTTGGTAGAAGGTCCCCCTTTTATGACAAATAAGGCACTTACTAATTGCGATTTCTTTTCTTATTTTATTATACTTTCTATGGAATTGTATTTATTGTACGAATTGCGTTTGATTTTAAAAAGAATGAAATAGTTTAGGAGATTATAATTATTTCAATAAATATGATTTATTTTTAAACTCAGCTTTTCATTTCTCCGATAATGATTAGTAGAAATGGATTGTTTTGCCGACGCACAGTAGCGCAGCCGGTACGAATTTGGCCGGCGTCAGAATGATTTTATTTGTAGCTATATCGCGCAAGTGTACATTGATCATTAGTAAAGCTGGCCACGAGCGGTACCGCGCAGTAGCGTAGAGTCGACCAGGCCTCGCGTTCCACTAGAGATATTCTGCTAATAGAGATGTTTGCTGCCGCAAATAATTTCGCTCATCTTTTAAATAAAAATTAAATAATACGTGCTCAAACACTTACCATTTTAAGAGTCCTCCGTGAAATCACAAAGTGAATAATGTCTGTTAAATATCTGCAACATTAGATATGTTTCAACTGTTGTTTCGGCAAAACTAGTACGGCATGAGGAAAAAATGCTACATCTAGTGACGTAATATTTGCGTTAGTAAAATAATCTTTCAAATAACTTAACGATTCTGTTGACGCACCTTCACAAATGTGTCTTAATGTGCCAAAATCAGAATTTTTCTCGAAAACACTTTCAAATTTTTCTAGAACAGAAACATTTTTGCGTCTTCAATCGCGCATAGCTGTGCGTGAACATGTTGCACTATTTGTAGAGATTCTTCTAACGGCGCCGCAGGATTTTGTAATTTTTCTATTGCATCTGCTAGCCCGAAGTAATTGTCGTGAATGATTTTTAAATCCATTTTAACCTGACTATCTTGAAATTTCGACTGGATTTTCTGGATAGCGGCAGCTTCCTTCGTATCGAATTGTAAAACCACGTTCTTAATATTGTCAAAATATTTATGATAATAAAACGCGGCCTGCAACCATGTTCCCCAACGAGTTAGAATAGGTTCTGGTGGCTCTGGTATACGGGGGCACAGTCTGTGAAATTCGCGAATACGTTTCGGTGATTTGACAAATACTGCTTTGGTATGCGCTATTAAAGCGTCTACCTCAGGATAACATTTTCTGATACTATCCGCCACAAGATTGAGAGCATAAATTTTACACGTAATGTGTAACAAATTAGCAGAATGCTTTTTAAGAGACCGGCCTACAGAAAACATGTTTGCAGCACCATCACTCACTAACATCAAGAGTTAGTTTGTTGAAAGTTCAAACTTGTCCAATGTATTTAACACTAACTTTGAAATTACTTCGTTGTATTCGTTTGGAGACTAATAGAATTGAAGGTGCCGATTGATGAGGTTCCAATTTGCGTGCCATTACATTAAGAACAGAATGTTTCTTCCGATCTGTTGTTTCGTCGACACATAACCACAATTTTTGATCTTTCAACTCCGATTTTTTTTTTTGTTCAATATGTTCGCGCGCAGATGGCACAATTCTTCGTAACGATGTTCGACTTGGTAATTTGCACTCCGAATAGTTATTCCAAAAGCAGATAAATGGTTCCTTGTCTAGTAAATTAAACGGTATATTACATGCGATAAACGTAACGCATAAATTAAATATAAATTTTTCATTGTCTCGTGCGCAATTTCTTTTTGAGACATGCTTTTCACTATTTACGTGTCGTAGACAATGTTGTCTGGACCAACACATTAACGGGATTTTACAGATTACACATTTAATTTAGCACCTTCATATATTAAGTCTGGAATTTCTGCAATAAATTTTCGAAGTTTGTCCGACCGCGGTCGTTTTGCTGACGAAATCATAATTTTTCTAGGACAGATAAACAATTGCGCAAATGACCGGCAGCGAAGATGTCCGTACTGCTCCGCAGACGAAGTAATACTACCGTTCCTATCGGTCCGAACTGATTCTACGCCGATGCGCGGTACCGCTCGTGGCCAGCGTTAATCATTAGTCTGAGCAAACAGCGGTAACAGTCAGTGTAGTACATATATGGTGCGGAGTCGGCGATTATTTATTTCACGCGTTCACAGCGTCAGTACTAAATCGATGCTGTATACGAGTAGTTCTGTGTATATCTAGGCTGTCGTAACTTATTTCGTAATTGTAGGCTTATGTTTGCTTTAAAAATGTCGCAGTTAGGTACGTCGCGAAAACGACCAATGGCAGACACAGTTAAAAACTTTATAGTAGACATCCCGGACTTAATTTTTGATGGCGCTAAAATTCAATGTCTAGTTTGTAAAATCCCTTTAATGTGTTGGTCCAGAAGCCATTGTCAACGTCACATCGAAAGCAAACACCATTCTTCTGCAAAAAGTGGCATACGAGACCAAGAAAAATGTACATTTGATTTATGTGTTACTCTTATTTTATGTAATCTATCGTGTCGTTTACTAGACAAAGAAGCATTTGTCTCCTTCTAGAATAAATATGCGGACTGTAAATTACCTAGTCGGACATCGATACGAAATGTAGTGCCATTTGCTCGTGAACATATAGAAAAAAGAATGAAAACGGAATTGAAAGATAAAAAACTGCGGTTGTGTGTAGACGAAACAATAGATCGTCAAAACATTCTGTGGTTAATCTAATGGTACGTACAGTGAAATCACATCGACCGTCATCCTCCTTCTTACTTGCTTCCAAAAGAATTGTAAATTGTACTGCCGATGAGATTTTAAAGGTGGTATTGAACTCATTGAACAAATTTGAAGTTTCAACTAAGCAACTTTTAATGTTTATAAGTGATGGTGCCGCAAACATGCGTTCTTTGGGCCGATCTCTTAAAGAACACAGTGGTAACTTCTTACATGTAACGTGTAAAATCCATAAGGCAGTGTTTCTCTTTATTATTTAATATGTTTATCAATGACTTACATCACATAACATCAAGTTCTTCACATACCCTTATTAACTACGCAGGCGACACAAACCTCTTTGTGCATGGTCGTGATTCTTCACATTAGTCTACGAATGTAATAGACTCTTTGTTGACTTAACATAATGGTTTGAAATCAACAAACTAACATTAAATGTTGACAAAACTGCATGCATAATATTAAAGACAACTAATTCTAATAAATACTATCGCATCTCTAAACTTAAATGGTAACAGTTATGGCCCTATAAGCTCTGTTAAATTCCTCGGAGTTCATCTTGATGAGCATCTAAGATGGAATAATCACATCGACAACCTGTGTTGCTATCTGCTACGGTATTCGGAAGTTAAAAGACACTGTTGACATCTTTATTTTGAGAACTATATACAGCGTCTTCATCAAAGAATGGAAACCACGTGACCATATTTAATTGTAATATTGGTTGCATACTTTAGAGGTTTGCCACATTGAATAATCCCCTAAAAATTTCATTGTATAGATAGAATATGACAGTTGACAGTATTTAGCGTGGTTTTCAGTTGCAAATAATTTCAGTCTTACTTCTACCCATTATAACTATTTATTGTTTATTATTTATTTATAAACAGTTTTCATTAGTTTTCTTCATTGATACGTCTATAATATTGAGTAATAATTATTCACATATCCTGAAATCTGAAAGAAATTTGATAATCATTAAATGTTTTCTTATTAAAACAACATATGTAATTAGATTTGATTTAAAAAGCGGAAGTAACTTGGTACCTGATATCTGATGTATTAATTTATGGATTTAGGGTATTTCACAATAAAGGGCACATTGTATGGTAGTGATATAGAACATATGAGATCCGTTAACTTAAACGTTGTTAGGAACACACTAAAAGGTAAACAGTGCACTAACAACTTGAACAACGCAGTAGTATATATGACTATCCTTGTCTGTCACCCGCATGAAAACAAACCAGCTACATCCTTGTCTGTGAGACAAGCCCAAATCTTGCTTCCCTTTTCAACAGTAGTACTTGAGAAAGATAGTCAGATTAATAGATTGTCTTTACCCATACGACAAAACAATTACGTAGGTATAACCTAAAAATAGATAAACTGTATATCTATATATTAGTACCAATGACGTCAAAATATGAGTTCTTCACCCCTCCGCCCATAAACTTTTGATCAAGTATTGCAGGATAGGGGGTGATATCCTTCAATAAATTCGTATACGAATGACCGATTGATATTCTTGAACCGTACGATTCGGAAAATATACACTCGTGTACGGGTGCTTGTACCATCACTTGCACAAAAATCTGGGACAATTAATGATTTGTTCTTTTACGATTGACACTGACAGACAATTTGATATATTTTTTCATAGTTTACAAAAGACATGTATAAAATGGGTAATGTCGCTTGTCCCAGATTTTTATGCAAGTGATAGTACATCGTGTGATCGATATTGTCTGAATTCGTATACGAATGTATGATATTCACATGTATGTATATTGATATAGGTTATATTCAAATCAACTTAATAATAATGGTCAATTTTAATGAAAAATCCCAATTGATAGCTGTAGAGCTAGAAGAGGTAGAGCAACGAAACGATTTAGGCGAAAGTAGATTTAAAGCAAGGATTGACCCTTTTATTGAACTAAATAATGATTCTTTCCGTTGGCTTATTTCGATTAACAAAAGGGTTGGTTGAAGAACTTTGACTAAGACCTTATATTGTTTATGGCACCAGGAAATCTGGTAATTTTTCCCATAGTTTTTGAGCGCATTTAAAAGTAAAATCGTTACTGAATTTTCACTAAATTTGAACGGCTATTTAAAAAATTCAATAACGCCGATTTTTGCTCTAGGGAAATAGTTCCACAACGTTTCTTTGTTGCCATTTTCTAATTTGCAAACCACTGTTCCCTAAGTAAAATTTGAATATGTATATAGTGAATGTATTTCGCAGAAATAAGGGATTATTGCAACTTGCCGCTTATATGGGCAGGCCATCTGGAAAATTTTAAACCATTCAAATATGCCTCCCTTAAATTTTATTGGTTTATTGTAGGGATCAGTTCGAAGTAAGTACCGCCTGTAAGTTAGTCGTAATAGTCGTACGTATTTTCTAAGTAAGATCCGCATGTCATTCAGGAATACCAAATATGCATCGCATGCGAATCCCAACCGTACGAACGTAGTCGTATACGAATAGATTCGTGCAACTTTAAGAATAGAGCCGAGGAACTAAGACAACTTTTAGAGTAAATGTATTCAACCAACTTTGGTACTGCCCGTGCTACTGTGCGGCAGCTAAACGATCCGTCTCTAAATTAATCAGTGTATTGTCGGACTGGTTATCTATATTAGCAGAGGAAGATCATCCAAGGTGAGTATATTGAGTTGCATATATTTAATTGCTAAAAACGTGGATGTTATTACCTTAAAAAAAAATAATTGTTATTATTGGAGATAGCTATACAAATCTATAGGATTTAATCTCTTTTTTTTAACTGTTAATTGTTTAGACTATCTAGAAAATATTCTGCGCAAGAAGTAAATAGCATCGTAAGCATTCTATTTTGAAAGTCAATTGAATTTAGAATATAGCCAGATATAATTATCAAATAACGATGACTCAGATCTGAAAATATCCGGTATGTCTACCAGATGTTTGTAATTTTATGGCCCGTATTTTAGTGGTTAGCATAGCCCGTTTCCGTACCTTCGACGAAATGGTTTTCGCTTGAATTTCGAACGCTTTGGGTATCTCCTTTCCGTTTTAGAAGTGGAAGAAAAGCCTTGTTCCTCTGCCAGGATACGTTTCCCTATCAGTTTGTCAGTTTGTGGGTTGTATACCCTTATCGGGTCGAATAAAGATAATCTTACGCTTCTAATAGGCCGAATTGAAATATTCCAGATTTCACGTTGGTGGGGTTGTATTCATAAATGCGTTATAGTCGATGCATTAGTCATCTTTACCTTGTTTTGAATTGCGCATACTCCCTATATACTACACAAATGACATCGCAACGCAATGCGGGTATGAACTCACTGAATGAACAGATGACTCATAGCAGCGAAGCAAGAAGATCTCACGATTTTGATATATAAAACATTCGTCTACGTACGTTTCGTTCTACAGAAAATGTTCCAATTGTTACGTATTAATTTGTGTTTATCATCGACATATTTCGTTCTACTCTATCTGTGACATATAAAACAAAACGTTATTAAAAATGATACTACTACCTGTGTAAAATATACTGTGTGACTATATGAATAAATTTAGTTCCTGTGTGTATATATAATCATAAATGTTTATTTATATATTTATATCATCACTTCAACAACATTAAGACGTAAGTACCAAATTCAGCATAGTACAACGATTCATTTTTCAGATTACGAAAAATGTTCCAACTTTTTCCTATTTTTTTTAAAACGTTTCCATGACTAAATTCAACCCTAAATGTTAATAGTGTGGTTTTAACTTATTAAATCTAATATTAATTCAATTAATAATAGGAAAAGTAAAATAAGCATGATGTCATTATCACAATTACTTGTTATATTTTTTAGCCTTATCAGCAGATTATATTTTATGTTTCGTAGGTACACATACACACATACATCACACAATCATCATGTAAACGTTTTAAAATCATAAAAAAAATTATTCTTACGAAATTACGAACTGTTTTTGCTCGATTTAGAAACCAAACAATACGATAAAACTCGAATTGCATATACAGGTGTTGCTCGTTTAATTCTTTAAACCGGCTTACAATTAGATGTAAAATAGAACAGAGACACGCGAAATTATCGCCAATTTAATATTGAATTCTCGAAATATTATTGTTATTGGTTAAGAAACACGTGTATCACCCTGTATAATCGTAGGAAATTAAAACGACAACGAAAAGAAAAGATAGGCGACAATCACGGATTTTTTTTATCTAAAAACTTTGTGGTCCTCAATTTCCCTCTTATCAATACCTTCATTACGCATGCATTCGCGGGTATAAAATGCTGAGTTTAAAAGCTGTTTCATTCTGACGATTTATCTCGAAAACAGTTTTATGTTTCAAGGAGAGTAGATCGATGTATTCCTCGAAAAAAAGTGTAATTTCTAGAGCCAGATAAGGTGTAGGAATATTTTTAATTGTAATAGAGATATTGTTTATCTGCTAAGTAATGTAAACACCGTGCAATAAACGTATTGAAACAAAGAATTAAGATTATATTTTACAGATTCATTCCTCATGACTTAGAGGACGATGAGTTGTTATATTTACCTTTTTATTAGAAATTAAAGGTTAGGAAAACGGAAACACCTGTATATGTCTACAGTAGCGGCATTTTTTCTAATGTTTATGTGCATTATTTTTAAACCCGTTCTATAAATAAAGAAGAATATGAGTAATCGAAGTGCGAGAAAACAAAAGCAGAGGGATTTTTTAAAAGATTTCCTTTCTTATGTTTTCGTTCAGTATTGTCTTGTTTCTAAAACGATATAGGTTTCTTGGCACTTATGTCAGTTTTCCGTAGCTATTCTAGTAATAGCTTGTGTGACGTCTATTACAACGTGATGTCGGCAGTGTGTCTTGAGCCGTCGGTCGTGCGTTCGAGAGAAGCTTTGAAATTACCGTTAAACAGGAGCCTTAGCGAACCTGGACCACCACAGAATCCGCCGAATTTATTCTTAAGCCCACCAAAACGTTGCAAGCTGGAGTCGACCAGTGTTAGCCTACCGACCAGTCCTTGCGCTGAAAGTGTTACCTTACAACGGGCACTAACGCTAAGCAAAGTATCAACAATTGATCCCGATGGGTTGAAACAGAGATTGGAGAGTTCCAGGCCGGGTCCTAGGCCTTTTATCATTGTCGACTGTCGATCCTTCATATCATATAATATAAGTCACATATCAGGCGCGATTAACATTAATTGCACCGATAGATTTAATAGGAGAAGATTGCAGCAAGGCAAGGCAACACTAGCCGATCTGGCAACTAGAGAAGGAAAAGAGTTGTTTAAGAAGAGATCAATTAAAGAAGTGTTCGTTTACGATGATAGTACAATGGATAAGGATAGAGTAACGCCTTCACATCCCTTACTTCTTGTCTTATCCTCATTAGTGGAAGATAGCAGGGAACCAATACTTTTATTGGGTGAGTTTTTTTTTTATTTATTTCACACGTACGATTTGAGAACGTTGAAAATGATTAAACGAAAAAATTCTTAACGCAAAAGTGCTAATTTCTTCATGCTTTTTAGTAATACATCTCTAATGTATATATAAATACTATGAATCATTCTATATTTATAGATTTTCCTATATCCATGAGCCTCCTTCTCTACAAACTTTAACTTTTACTAGTAACACATGCAACACGTATTCGCCAGATTATAATCCCATTTTAATTTTCATCCTAACACCCCACAACCGGCATATTATGTTTTCTAAATATTCATGTTTAAAAACGATCCTGAAAATGCAAAACTACGCAGTATAAACAGTACACACAGGCACTGGATGTTTTGCTTTCACGTTAGTAATTTAATATTATTATAAACCAACAGAATGCTGATTTCAAATTTTCTCGCTCTAGCCTTGTTATGTTACTTAAATCAGCAAGTAATGTTGTGCTTAGTTTCGTTTTTCTCTTCGAGATTTTGTTTATAGCCGCCTGTTTAAAATTATCTATATAGGACCGGTCAAAAATATTCGACACATTCGAAAGTCAACTGTTTACACGATTAATATCGTTATCTTTATTAAATAGCGCCAATTAGACAAACAAAATAAACAGATATGATTCATAAAGCACACTCACAGTGAGTTATGCATCACCCTTTTTCAAACAGGGCGAAATAATCAATATATGATGTTACAATATTGGACAATTACGAATATTTTGTTTGTAGATTAATTTTTACTAGAATTCCTTCTCGTCTATATACGTAATACATGGGTTACTCGATTAGTAAATATCATTTATCATCGTTTCTTAACTTCAATGAATCATTATGTGTAAGAGAAATATTTGAAGAATGATTCTAAATATTCTACGGTTCGCAATCTTGCTTGATACGATATGTGTATGATGTGTAAATTTTTGCACGTTTTACTTCATTGAGTCATTGTCTGCAATGTAGGGCGATTACCAATAATAATAACATCGTAATTAGTTTATTTCAAACATGTGTAATCCAACATAAAGAAATGCCAAGTCATCATTTCCAAGAATTTAACTTAGATTATTTATATATTTTTTAACTCCTTGTACAGCTTATCCACCTAGCACGTGGACAGAACACATTTCTTTCCTGAATGAGTTTTTAAATAAAAAATATTCGGAGACAAGTGCTCCTCAAAATTACATTCAACCATACAGGATGTTCAACGTCCGCACACGATACAAGTTTGTACTTTTTTAACGGAACACTCTGTATATTATTACGTTCTTGAAAGCCCTTCACAATTCATGTCAACTTTCATCAATATTCCCTATACCAATCGGTCTTAGTTTTTGAGATAATTAACAATATTTGAGATTTTGGGCGAAATGCCGCTGTTTCACACGCCAGAACGGTTATGCAAATTTCATTCGATTGAGTATTTCTTGTTATTTTTCGGCAATACATCGAACAATTTGTTAGGTTAACACCTACAAGAGGGCCGTCGAAATCGTTGCCATGTTTCATGCTGTTTCAATTTTCTTATAAATGGAATACCTATAGAGAAAATTTCCTATACCTATTAGTAAATGAAATATGAAGACATGCAAACAAGTTTTTCGTTTAAAAACATAGAATGCTGCAAACGAAATTCTATAAACTTTTGTTTCGCTGAAAATATTCTTTAAAACTAATGTGTAAGTAAGTGTTATCGTATCAATCATTTATGGGAACTTGTTTTATAACGCATTATAGGTAAATTTGGACTTTGCCATTTGTTTGTGCTTAAAAAATGTTTACTTTTTTTAAGTGTTAAATTTTTTCAGGAAATTGAAAAATATCCCGTTTATTCTTCTTTTTTTTTGAAAATCTCAGAAAAAAATTTGCTTGCTTTTTATTTTTTACCAAATTAAATTTGTAAAATTAACAAAAAACCTACTTTATTACACATATCAGCAATAATTGCTTTTAACAAAATTTAGCTGCTCTTTTAAACAATATAATAATAAGATGAGAATATTATAATTTCGTTTTTTTTTTTGTACAGTTTGATGTCAAAAACTATTAAGTTCTAGTGCTGTTAACTGCTAATAGTGTTTAATTATAAAAAAATGCGTATTCTTGAAGGGGGTTTTAAAATGGTTGTGATACGTGGCCACCGACAAGTGACAGAAATCTTTATTGCTAGTGCAACAATCTACGGTTAGTGAAATAATGTCTAAGTTTAAATCCAATAAACTTCCCCAACACACTAAAGATGTATGTAACATAAAACTAAATTTAAACACTACAAATCTAGATTTATAAACATGTTAAAGGAACGTGATTTTGACATATGTTTGGATGTTTTTTCTTGATTTGAAGGGAAACGAGAAAAAAAATCAATTTCCCTTGCCGTATTTTTTTGAACAAATGAAGTCACATTCACGTTGAACGTGAGTACCTAAAATCGTAGATGGAGAGCTCAAGAAAATCCAAATTTTGTAATAGAATAACCAATATTGTTTCAAAGAAAACGGTATGGTGCGGTATTTTGAATAACCAAATTATCGGACCTTTTTTAGACAAAATTTAAATTCTGAAAACTAATATATAAATATCGAAATAATAAAGTTCTTGATAATGTGCTTCTTTAAGAAAGAAACAACTTGTGGTGACCAGCGTGACGGTGCAGCTATTCATAATTCAAGGATTCTTAAAGAATTTCTCTTGGAAATACTTAGGGGTAAAGTAATTGATCGCAATTTTTTCTTTGGCATATATATCAAGAAGGACAATTACTTGTATTCAGGGAGGGGAGGAGGGAAGCAACACACGGAAAAGTGATTTTGCAATATTCTAATCTTATTATTGTATTATTTAAAAGAGCAGTCAAAATTATAATGAATAATAAAAAAAATCCCATATGATGTGGATTTTGTATGGCACTGTATAACATACAATTGTCTAACAAGCAGGTAAAAATTCCGCATTTCAGCTAAACACAAATGTTTATGAAAACAAATTTTGGGTTAATTTCTTACAGCAACACATAACAACGTGGACATTATACAAAATATTACTCCTGAAGTGTTCAACAAAATACAAAAAAGGCCGTTACAGTTTGTATGAAAGAAAAATGTGGTCACTCTGAGTAGATGTTGAAATCGTATGTATGAATTAAATTTTGAATTCATTAAGTTTAATGAATATCTATCAGAAAAATAAAAGTTAGTAGTATTTCCTCACGGCACTTTATGCATTTTAGCAAAAAATGTATCTACATAGCTTAATATTTAATTTCTTAAAGAACGACACGTTATAGGTATTATAGGAAAATGTTTATAACAAAAAATAGAACAATTTATCAGATTCTTGAAAAATATACAGGATGTTCCATTAAAAAAAATTGAAATAAGATGAATCAAACATGCAACGAAACGATTCCGTAGATGCTAGCTTTCAATGTATTGCCGTTGAAGAAATATTTTGCAAAAATCTCAAATTATGCCAATTATCTCCAAACAATGATGAAAGTTATGAATTGAAGAAGTATCCAAAAACGTAATAATATATAGGATATTCCATTTAAAATACGTAATCTTGATAATAAAGAGAAAAAAAATCTAAAGAAAAGATTTTTGCAGTAACAGAACATCTCACGTTTCTTTATATGACATTACTATAACATAGTGAACATTCAAAGATCACAACTAATAAATCCACAAAATAATCAAACTACAAATTAAAATTTTCAGAACTCTCAAATCATATACTAAATTCATCGTCTCTTATTTATTTTTTTTTTTTTCGTTTTGGTACCATACTGTAATATAAATATAAATAATGTAAGTTAGCGTGAAAATAGGATGCGCAATTGTTTTATTTTTCATAAACACCTTTATCATCAAAAAAAGACACTGCTATATTGTCAATTTAATCAACAAAGTTAGCATTAGTGAGATGGTATGTATACCAGACGGCGGTTACAATATTTTCGAATCTCACCATCGATTAGAAACGTCTTAAAAATGCAAAGAAAAATATCTTCTTGAAAGAAATGTAAATATTCAAACAGTAAAATGATAAAAACTATCAATGCCTTTACTTATGTATAAACGCAAAAAGCAAATAAGTTTACTTTAGTCCTTAGACGAAACATAGTTATGAGTCACGCTATGTGTTCAGGTATAAACCTATTAAAAATTTAAATTTAAACCATGGTTGACGTTCGATCGGTTCGATATAGAGGGGAATCATTTTAAAATATCCAACCATGTCGTGAATTATCCTAGAAGCGTTCCATCATAATATTTCCAAAAGAATTCGTAATTTCGGCCAAAATAAATGATTCATTTTCGGTCTGTTCATTTCAATGTGTAATTGCGGTTATAACAATAATAACTTTGCAATAGTAACGCGCCTCCAAAGATATGTAACTTTTAGTAGTTTACAAATTTCATGCATATTTCTGATATAACATCATATATAGGTATACGCTAATGTATTGTAATTTTATACCTAATCTTTCCGAGGTGACTCATCCGAGTAGACCCGATTTATACATTGCAAAATAAAAACATTCGCTGTATGCATAAAAGGAAACTTTTCAGATCGAATTTAATGTGTATTGCAGTCCTTTTCTTAAAAAGAAATTGAGGCTATCTTGAAATATCCGCACAACTTTCCGTTACAAGCACCTGTTTAAAGGGCAATTGTACTTGGCTAGAATCTAGGAAATTTTCAATAATCTCCTCCGCAAAAACCCGTTCAAATACTTTCTGAGATAGCTATATCTACCTGGGTCTTTTTGGACGGTTCTAACATTGTTAGATATGACTCAGGTGCTACGAATTCCTCATACAGTAATATTTGAAATATGCAAGGAGTACAACGATGAATTTATCAAAGAGAAAAGAATTTTGTACAATCATCTATATCTCATATGTAGTTATTATTCATGAATGAATATTTGATAAGAACAGTGAATGTTATATGGTAATTTGTTTAAAAATATAAGCGTCATAGTTCTTATAAAAACAATTTTAATAAAAATAAAGGGTTTCCCACTATCCCGCGTTTTTCAAAGAGTTAATTCTAAGAACAAAACTTGTTAAATTTTAATTTCGTTGCCTACTATTGTGTATTAATGATTTATAAAAACTTATTTGTAATCAATCCATAATCGTCTTTACAAGTGGCGTAAGACAGATTCCATAATGAGAATACAAGATATAACAACAACTATGATTAGTCACAAATGAGGCATACATAACAAAATCACAACTTTTCAGAACTCAAAGCTCCGGAAAAGCGAAATGAATCACGTTTTTGCGTCTATATCCCTTGTAACGGCAAAGCAAAGAACATGATTGTACCTCTCGGCAGATGAACTAACTTTTACGTGAATATCTGCCGTGTAAACAAAAAAAAAAACTGCATCTAATTTCTGGAAAACAACCGAGGGTATACAGGAATGACCTTGTTTAACGTGAGTACGATGTGTGACGTAAACATATATGAATGACGCATCGGGCTGCTATCCCCCACCCATTAAAGGTCGTATCATTAGACAGAAGTGTGTTGTATGTTTAGTAGACACTTACCAATCGTATAACTTTATACAATTTTTTGAATTCGACAAAGTTCTGTGTGCCTAGTGCCTAATCCTGATATTATTAGCGGATTTCAGTGATATTCTCAGTGGATGTGGTTATAGTTTTAGTTTGTTTTGGATTATTTTCGAACTAGTTATGGGAATAAAGCGGCAAAGTACGTGTTTGATGCTTAGGTTTATGCCTGTCCAACAGAATATTAGCAGTAAGGTTTTGTTTACATTTTTATTTAAATAGATTTGAATTTGAAATCATTTTAATCGAATTGGAATTTATGCGTTTTAAAACAAATTTAATAATCAATGGTTTTCTTTCGAAAAAAGAACGTGTCTAATGGATATGATTCATAGTTATTGATAATTTACATACAATTACTAACTGTTTAAAAACTAGGTATTATGTGCCGAATAATGTTTTAAAGAAAATCCATGTTTCACATAGCATTATTATACAAAAAATAAAATAAACAGTTAATAAATGTAAGGTGACTAATACATTTTGTTTACATAAACATGTTGTCGGTAACGTTGTTATTTTGTAAGAGATGTAGACTAGAAACCTTCTAACTGTTATTTTCCCCATCTATCACATCTCACGTCGTTGGAAACAGACGTGGATCTAATGATTCATGGTTTGTTTACAGGAGGTCACAGAGAATTCCATCGAAAGCATAAAGAATTATGCGAGGATACCCTAGTTTCCGGTTTACCAATAAAAGGTCTTCCTTCTTCAGCGTCATGTCCTGCGATAGCTGACATAGATTCGCATCCAGCGTCTCGGGTTTTACCTTTCCTCTATCTCGGGAACAGCAGGGACGCCGCTGATCTGACACGGTTACAAGACTTAAGGACCACGTGGGTTCTTAACGTCACTTCACAGCTGCCCGGATACCATGAAGAGTGTGGTATTACGTATAAACAAATACCAGCTTCAGATTCTGGACAGCAAAACCTTAAACAATATTTCGAGGAGGCCTTTGAATTTATTGGTGAGTAAACTTGCTTTCCCAATATCGTCTTGTAATTCTTTTTTTCTTTTGAACGACGCTGTATGTTATGAAATCATAGATAAAGCCACCATGTTTAAAGTGTTTACAGTATCTCGTTGTATTACGGGTTATGAGTCAAGCGGCTTGTTATCTTTACCCTGACTATATTTAATGACATTTTGTAACAATTCAATAACAAATTTGAATTTACTGATTCGATGAGTCATATGATTGCAGCAAATTTTTGGTTTGAAAACGATTAAATTTTACAAGAGGGATCGAAATGAGGTCACTCTGAAGCTCGAAAAAAAGGGGGTTATTCATTTCGTACGGCTGTATTTGTAAAACTGAATCATCGCATGTATATAACATCTGTGATGTATGACTCAAATCTACTATTATTAATGCCCTATATATTGAATACAAATTGCTGTGAATCTCTGTTAGGTTGACCGCCTTTTTTTTAACGGTCGCTAAAAATCTGTTTAGAATAAGGGTGCATACGGTTGGGGAGCCCTCGAGCATATGACGAATATATATGGGTATTTGTGTATATCAGATTATGTGCTATGGGTAAAAGGACAATGGCCCTCTCCAGTACGTATGTTGTTGATGAGTAAGACCTGGGTGATTCAGAGGCAAGGCCGCTATGAAGCTGAAGTAAAGACACGAATCATTTATCAAGCTCTTATATATCAAGCCTTATGTACGTCTGCATTATTGCCTATAATATCGTGTATTAAATACACAAGGACGAAATCTTAAGTTCCTGAACAACTTTTTCTTTTGACAGCCGGTTGCATAAATATGTATATTTTAATTTTAAATCGTACTGTTTCGCTATTTCCTACATCGAAGTCAAATTCAAGAACGAACATTTTTGTTCTGGGATAATGCAAATTGATTCTATTTTAAACGAAATAATTTATTTGAACCAGGAAACAATTAAAACCTAAGATATTTTCGATGGACAAAAATTATACAAAGTGAAAGTTAATGAATTAATATACAGTACGTTCGATATTCACGCGATCGAATTCCTTTCTAAATTTAAACAATAATATTTTCGTTTGAACAAAAGGAATTCAAATTTAGAACTTGGAAATATTTACCGTCTTATTCATCGGGTCTAATTTATTCTTTGCATTATATACATATATGAATCATTCCTAAAATTATTTCTTTTGAAACGTTTCCAACAAATCAAGGACTTGGGTGACTTGTAAAATCCTTTTAAATACGCGCAATATCCCTTTTTCGATTATAATATTACTTACCTTTGTCGTTTTTTTTTCTTTTTGCAGAAAATGCCAGGAAAAGTGGTTCGAAAGTGTTAGTACATTGTCAAGCAGGTGTATCGCGTAGTGCAACGATAGCGATAGCGTATATAATGAAATATCAACAAATATCACTGGTAGAAGCCTATAAAATGGTTAAAGCCGCCAGACCTATAATATCGCCGAACCTGAACTTTATGGGTCAACTCCTAGAATTAGAAGAAAGTCTGAGAAGCGGTGATCCGCAAAGGAAATCCCCTTGCCATCCATTTCAATGGAGCCATCAGTCCAACGACGAGGTCTCACAGGGTTGTAGTGTTTGAGAATGAATATGAACGCAAACTGTTTTAATTTCACTCGGTGTATAATACGAAGATTTTTTTTGATATCATTAAAGAAAATATATTATATATATAGTAATATGTTCACTATTCATGTGAGTTATTCTAGTCTATGAAACGGAAATGAGGCTGTGCCATAAGAGCGGTGAAGAAAAATTCTCGGAGTTTGATCGGTTGAATTGGCAAAGCTCATTTGAGAAACGAGTCAATGAAAAAGAAAATTATCATCAGAACTTTCACATTACCCTCCATTTTTTTACGGTATCGTTCTTTGTTTGTTCCCACTTCTTTTTAATTTATTGCAGCTCTTAATCGAAGATAAATTAAGTAGATAAAGATTATTTTCTTTTTAAATTAGAGGTGTGGCGAGCATTTTAGTTGTATCTCAATGTCTACCTTTTAAAAGATAAAGTAATAAAGAAAATATTTGAAAATGGAAAAAGAGACACGATGGTAAAAAAAAATAATTATAGTAAGTGTAGGAATATTGACTGTTATTATGAAGTATATATTTATTAATTTTTATTGAATTTTGTCATTTTTTGACAAATTGTATATATAATATTTAATTAAATTTATTATTATTGAAGATTACACTGACTTTATTGTTTCCCAATTCTATCCCATTCTGGATTAAGGGAAAGGGGGACTTGTTTTATCGCGTTGCTTTAAAACAGACTATTTCTTCCCATATAGAATATATTCTATTTTCTTTTTGAATTACAGCACAATAACATCTCATAAAAATAGACACATTTGATAAACAATAATATGTACTAGATGTTATGCTTAGTGGTGTGCTTAAATAGATAAATATACTGTATGTCTTCACAACACACCATTAAGCAATAAATCTTGTACAATGTAGCAATGAGATTTTTTTTTTTTGAGAAAGGAACGTATACAAAAATTCCACTAATCTAAAAATATTTAATATATACTTTCCCTTCTTTTAAGTTAAGAGAGAAATTACATTAATAAAAAAAAATCTTCTACAAATAGTGGCACCTCACAAAAGATTTATAAAACATACAAATATACAGCGTGTCCACATAGTGTGTGGGTGGAAGATAATTCCTTTCCTGAGTAATTTATAGGAAGTTTTCAAATAAATATTCGGAGGCAGGTACTGCACAACATAAAATTATACTCAAGTGTATAGCGTGTTTCTAATGGAACACATTGTATATTAAGTTTTTGGATGCCTCTCTTCAATTCGTCTCAACTTTCATCAATATTCCCTATACCTATGCTGTTTCTTTATCGGCTGATATCTTAAACGCAATTAATTATTTCTTGCAGTTTTCGGCAATATATCGAAGATGTCAAGTTTGATTCACGATGTTTCAATTTTTCAAATGGAACGCCCTGTATATTTTTCCAGAATCTAATAGAGAAACTCCTAGATTTGATCTATAAACATTTCCCTATAAAAAAAACAAAATTTTGCAATCTTTAAATTACCTTAAAAACTAACATACAGTTTGTGCGTTATAGGATGGCAAACGCATCAGTTGCGCGGTGGAAATACAAGACTTTATTTTATAATCGTTTTTTATTATGCTAAAATAATTTAAAAAATAAGTCGAGCTACGCCACTGCATGTTGCATTCAAACTTGAATTTTCCCGAACGATGTCCGACAGTACCTTCAGACAACGCCGGAACTCGCCATCCTAGAACGCGCAAAGGAAGTTGAAATAAAATGAAGAGGGCCCCCCAAAGACGTAATAATATACAGGTATTCCATTTAAAATAAACTTATATCGTGTGCTGCGGAAACTGAACACCTTGTATACTTGAATATAATTATATGCAGTGCTAGTCTCCGAATATTTTTATTTGAAAACTTTTTCTGTAAATTGCTCAGAAAAAGATTTATTTTCCGCCTTTGCACTAGGTGGACACGCCTTATAGTTCCTCTCCGCTTTTTTTTTTAATTAAATCATTCGGTAATAGGCTTTAAACTATTCGCTTCAATAAATATCCAGAATAAATAAAAACAAATAAAAGGGTGACAAGTAAAACATTTTATTCAAAATAAATCAAAAAAAAAATACATCTATCGTAGAGTTTAGTTTTAAAACCGAGTTTGGATAAACGGAATTAATTTTACATATATATAATTAGCAACAATCGATAATCGAAAACTCTACATATATTTTCTTTTAAACATTTCTCTTGTTAAAAAATAAATAGCTCGCTTTAGGTGACTAAATTTAACGCAGATTAAATATATAGTACGTTTAGTTTTAATGACTTGTAAGTGTATTAAGTAGAAGTGGAGCTTCAAAGATAAGTTTTTTTTAAGTAATTCACATTTAACTTTAGCGAAAATATTAGTTACCTTAAGCGAACTACAACAATAACCCTACGGATATCAAGTATATTTTCTACACATATAACATGGAGCAACATTTATAACAAATTCAAAAATATAATTACGACAATCATATTCATTTATTCTATCATTTTGTGTAGGAGATTAGTGAAAAGACCAGGACCCCCTACGTTTTTACCTTAACAAAATTTAAGAGTGTTAGTTCTTTTCCTTTTTAGTTTTATTTGTATAATAATATAAATTTCTCTTTCTTTTTTATGTTAATTTTTTTCTTCGCTATATAAAAATATACAAAACAAATATTTATACATATTATGATAGTATTCTTCTTTCTGTTAAGTGCGTTACTTAAGATGCATACAGGATGTCCCGAAATCCGATTCAACGGAAAGGAACTTAAGGACAAAACCCTGTATTTAACCATTATCTAAAATCTTAACAATTGAAATCGTAAAACAATATTCACACAGTTATATAATGGCTTCAAAATAATTCGCGGTGCTTTTGTAGTCTCCTAGTTTGGATAATATATTGACATTTCTTCTAACTACGTGAATGATCATTTTTTTTGTAATATAATACAATATAAAAAAAAAATACATAAAACATAATCAAAACAATCTTTGATTATATACAGGTCTTGTAAAGCGAATACGTACAGCAAAAAGTAGTGAGTCACACGCTCCCTCTCAGCCATTGGCGATCGCAAGTTAATCACGTCGTCGCGCCCTCTTGCTCTCGCGTAAATACGTACGTTCTTACTTGCTCACATTTTTTGCTGTAGGCATTTGTTTTACAAGACCTGTATAATAATAAAAGTGGCAAATAGGATTTTTTTGTATTAAAATTGATAAAATAAGCGTAAACTAACGATATATCTACACGTTGATCCAGATACAAATGGGGGACTGCCTCTGTGAACGGCAACAACACATTCGAGTCTCACTGAGAGATCCTATATCATACAGCGAGCAGCAGTACGCACGCATATTATAAATACGCATGCCCGCTCAATCACGTAATATTATAATTCAACGCCTTCCGACAAAATGTGTTAATATAGAATTATTGCGTAATTTTTCTGTATTCTCAGATTGTTAGAAATTACAGTTTCTTATATTCATTCTGTTGCTGCTATGCGATGTAAGAGAACGAAAAATTAATTCTAAGTAGGAAAATAAACAACGATTCTTATAAAATTAAACTAAAGAAAAATCTCCTGACAATTTTGAACTTTGTAACTTTTGTATTTGTTGCGCGCGACGAGGCTGGCCGGCGGAGATAAATGCAAGTATCCTAGATCGCGCTACATACAATATATCTCGCACCTCGATGAAGCGTGGACCAACGTGTATATGTATACACAAAAATATAATATAATACGATACCAAAATATAAAGAAAGGAAGAGATAGGTTTTCGATAACGCGGGCGAACGTACGACGAAGAGTATCATCCGATTACAAATAAGTATACGTCTGGAGCTGCAAAATCGGATGCGTCTACTTTAAATCGCTTTGAAAGCGATAGAAACGATTTCTCGCACGTGACTAGCAATAAGAATGCAATATTTTGTACAGCTGTACGTAAGTTCTTATTTTATTTTTTATGAATTTGAGTCGTCTGATATTCGAAAGAATATCTCATTTTAATAAGAGCTCAGTTTTAAAATAGAGAGGCAAGCAATATCTCGATAACGTCAATTAAGAAATAACACAGTTTCATTTAAGAAATTATTTTCGAATGATACTAGCACATTTATTTTTAATATATTATAAATACTAATCAACATGTCACTGAAATTCAGTACAATAGCTACAGGCTTTTACATAATTTTCTAAGATTCAATTCATCCGCTTCTTTAATTTTACCACAGGTTTGTTCGCTCGGGCTGCAGTTGTTACTCGGATGTAGTGTGAAATGACGTCACTGAAGTGGTCAGTGCAAGTAGGTGTATGGTTGTGTACAGCTGCACACAGGCCCAATGAACGCATATTTTTACCCTGGTTACTCGGAATAGTTAGTGTAGACCGAGCGAACAAAGCTCAGGTTTTACAAGGTTGGTAAAATGCGTGTATTCTAAAGGATGTCTCAGTTCCTATGTTGCAATACTTGACCGAAAGTTTGTGGGCGAAGAGGTGAAGGACGTATATTTTGATGTCATTGGTAGTAATATATAAATATACTTGTTCGTAACACCGTTTAAATTAATGGATCTCGTATGCTCTATACAGGTTGTGTGAGATGCTATTTTGCCCCCTCTCTCCCGCCATATACATTTCTTACAAATATATATTAATAACAGACTTCCGAAAATAGTAGTATCGATGAGAAATAATAACAGTAAATAGGAACAATATTCGTTTTAAAAGGTTTATTTAAACTACTATTGCGCAAACGCTCACATCACATTTACATCGTAAATTAATTCAAAAGTTAAAAAGAAATAAAAAATTACCTCAAAAGCCTAGATTAACACCTCCCTTGCATTTGCGCCTGCAAATTCTTTAATTAAATCAGAACAATTCAAGTCCTGGGCAAAATACCATTTTGTATAGACAAAATTGCAAAATCTGACAGTCTATCCTGACACATGGTTGAACTTAAATAAGTTTTAATTTGCTGAAACTTCGTTCTCCTTTAACGATAGTGACAAGAATGGTTAGCAAAATTCGAAGTGCTGTCCACACGTTCGGGAATACATCCTGCCGTTTTGTTATCCATAATTTAGAGGTTCTGCTGATTCAAGCTTAAAAGTTCCTCAACCAGTTCACTATCAGATATGTTATATTTTTCCCCATCGGTTAAACTTATTTCTAAATCTGCACAGGCTTTTTCCAATTTCAACTTTTCAGGAATTGTTTTGATGTATAAATAGGATCATTTTACAAGGCATTTAATTATTATTTAAACAAATTAATTATGAAAGATAGAAGTTTTTTCACAATCATGTTTAAATAATAAATAAAAACCAACCCAGGTTGTGTGGTGATTAAGTTCTTGCGTTTATGAACTCTTCTTGATGATTAGTTTCTTAAAATATGTGAACCGCAAGCTGGGTTGTTAGGTTAGGTACAATTTCGCACCGTTCTAGGACGCCCCTGGTTCTATATTCCACTACCACCAACGTGTCATTGCGCACGCTACTTTTAAACTGAGACCACCTTTAGAGTAAATGTATTCTACCAACGACGCAGGTTTTACACCTTTTTGCAAAAAATGAGGAATGTAGAATAACGCAATTGTCTTCAAGAAATAGGCGAGCACGTGTTTGAAAACTATATTGAACTATGAAATTCGACCACGCCAATGAAAATCTGTCGCTGGCTCGCTCGCTTTTTCGAAAACCTAGTTTTAGATTCATTGATTTTAGCTTAGGATATTCAGATGATGGAAAAATAGAGATTCAAATTATGAAATAGCAAGTAAAACAATGAATCTTACCGTTCGGAAGGAAATGTCAATTGATAAAATTTACCTTCTTTAAATTCGTGTATGTACACAGGATGTTTTGATTTCTACTAGTCGAAACACTCTGCATATAAACATTAATAAAACAGGATAGTTTGTTAAATGCAAAGTACATGTGCATCGTACAAGTTAATGAATTTTTTAGGGAGTAAAACCAAAAAAAACCAAAGAAAGTTCCAATAAACGCGGCATACTCATTTAATCAAAATGAGTTTTTAGAACTTTTTACTTATAGGTAGACTTAGTTTTGCACATGGTTTAGCATCTGTCTCGTTTGCCCCTTGTGTATGCGACCTCCGTAGTACTTTCACCGATCTCGGGCTGTTAGTCTTATCTTTTTCCATCGTTAAAGATCTTTTCCCGCGCTTTATAGTTTTTATATCTCGTTTATCACCGTTACAGGTCTCTAGATTCTTAACGATATTCTGTTCGACTATCCAACCGTTCTCTTTCTTTTTCTGTACCACCTTGGGCTTACCATTAATTGTCGTAACGGTAGTACCTTTGATGATAGCCGGCTTTCTTAAATTTGACCTCCTTGTCGTCATGGCTCCGACCTGTGCTGTTTCGTCGGCTTCGATTCTGTTCCAAAATTGTGATGCTTTTAGTATTGATTATCTTGATCAACTAACTACAATATAGCGTTTTGTTTGTTTTTTTTCGATAAAAAGCTTCTTTTAATACTTACAGCTTGTGGTTAGTTTAGATTGTTTTTTTTTTAATGTAAAGTGTAATTGTGAGCTTATTTTTTTTTACTTTTTAAAGTGAAAAACATGGTATTTTTAGTTGTTGTATCCCTTTTTTGCGAGTGTATACACTGACAGAGTTTTTGATTATTGAAAAGGTTTACATCTTTCTGTAACAATATTTATTTGAGTTTATTCGAATGGTAAAATGCGAAAGTCGCCTGTATTTTTTGTTTCATTTGATCATTTGTTAGGAATGGTAAGCAATACTTTAAATCTAATCGAGATAGGTAACAATAGTAATCTAGTAGATAATATAGCAAACATGCACATGGACCATGCAATAAAACAAAACAAAAAAAAATGTTTTTACGAAGAACTAAAGAAAAGCATGTTTATTTTAAGCGTTCAGTGTAAATATATTCATACCTCTTGGCTAACACCCTAGAATGAGATGATTGGGGCGTTTTTATCCCTGGCGCTACGACTTTGCCAGGGCGGATCAAAGAAGTGGCCTCTAATGAATTGACAATGACCCTTGAACGGTGTTTCCTTTCGCTAAAAGTTAGAGGCGTAAAATCGAGACCTTTCCCTTACTGCGCAAGCTCACCTTGTATTGGTCGAAGTTTGACATTGGCGCCTTGCTTTGATCTCGTTCAATTTATCACCTTGCGTTATACTGCTTTCAGAATCATCATTTGTATCATCCTTATCGTTTAATTTCATTGTGTCCACCTTTTTCAATATTCGAGTTACTTTGTCGTTTATTTTGACCTCTTTAGGTTTGTTGTCTTCGCTTGTTTCAGGGATTACCTTACTGTATATCCCGAATTTGTGCTTGATCGGAATTGTGATGTTTTTCTTTTTGCGATACAATTCGCCATCTTTCCACATTTGTGCTTGCTTGCTGTAAATTTCATTTAAATAATTGCAATACTTCTAATCTCGCTGAAACTTACCCTTCCAACCATATCTGTTGATGTCCAATTACAGATCCTGGTCTGCACATTCTTATCCAGGCTATAGCTTCGTGTGCCGTGAATTGGTAATGTTTCATCAAATAACAGCCAATCAAAGTCCCTGTTCGCCCTAACCCAGCTGGAAAGGAAATTAAATTAATCATGTCTTCAATAATTTTCTATGCTGTTTTACCTTTGCAATGGACGGCAATAGCACCGTCCACTTTCTCACAGATATTGAGAAATTCACTCAATATCTTATCTGTTGGCGTGCTGCCATCGACAAAATACAAATCATAGTGACAAAAGCCCGCGTTAACAAACTTATTTGAATCATATGCTTTCTTGTTCAAGCGTATGATGCATGTGATGTTGTTCTTTTGGAAGTACTTGAAGTAAAACTCTGGGGAATGTATTGGGTAGCCTTTAACGTTCTTAGCTTTATTCTGAGGACCACAGAAACCAACAAATTTACCAGGTACAATCCAATTTAAGTCACCATTTTCAACCCTCTGTAATTCGAAGCAATTTTTTTGAACTCAGTTAAGGACAGCTAAGTGTACTTTGAGACAATGTTACACAATTAGTTTTTACCTCATAATGTTCATATTGGACATGATTAAAAGTGGAAAAATCAAAAAAACCCAAGTTAAAAGCTTTATGGATCCCATTCAAGCAGTCCATTAATGAAATAGTGTACGCTTCACCCAAAGATGCGTCCCTAAAATCTATGTATTTCATCTTGTTATTCTGGGAAAGGACAGTGAAAGCCTTAATAGGATCATAATTCAAATAAATAATCTAAAAAAAAATAACAGATTAGAAAGGCTTGGTCTGCAAATGATGATGAAATAATTCATACAGAATAACTGCCTATTAAACAAGCTGCATTAACTCTTTTTTGCTGATCATTGGTCGTTGTATGGACAATACGTTTGTTCTCAAGAGATGCACAATTCAGCTTCTTATTCAATTTCATACAGTAATGATATAACATCGATATATTCAATGGACCAAAATCACTATAAAAGTTCTCATAAACAAATTGGTCTTCAATAAAGAAATAATGTACGGTTGGTGTTGATTTTGGGTATTCTTTTGTACTGAGCGTTACAAAATATAACCGATCTAAAAAAATTACCGGATTAACGTTAAAAATTAATTTTAAAGGTCTATCCATATTTAAAGATCTTACCTTTAATAAATTCAGATGCGTTGATCAATATATCGTTGCAATCTTCCATATTTAAGGTTAAGGATGTTGATCAAACTAAACTCTTATTTTTCTTCGTATTTTTCTGCGTGAAACACGTTGAAGATTATCGGAACATTACTAAACGTAACATTACTTTATTTGTTTATAGTCGAGGCTGCATGTAGGTGTATAATTATATGGGCAGACCTATATTCATACTACAAATACACTTATGTTATGTATGTTTGGAAGATACACAAAAATGCAAAACGTATAACTGATGCGATTTCTTAGCATTTAACACTGTGACACATCGTTAAAATCAATTAAATTGTGAATGGTTCACGTTAACAACAAGTCCTGTATATTGTTTGAGACGTTATAACTTATTTTTGACACAATTTGATCCATTTATAACGAGCAAAACACAATACATATGAAACCGAATACTGTTATGGCGGAGAATCTAAATTCCAATGTTGCCAAACATAAATGGTCTCTAAATTCATTATAGTACACGATTTTTTCGATTGAGGAATCACAATAAAATGTAGTTTTCGTTTCAGGTAGAAGCGCCATCTTTCAGAGGATTCCAACAACCAAATCCAGCTGAAACATTCTGAATTGCCTAACTTAAATAAAAGGTAATTTCATTTTTTCAATCCATTATCGGGATTATTTATTTAATTTTACTGTATCTTCAATTATTTTTGCAGTATTAGCGACTGGGTAGCTGAATCGATCTATTTCGGTGTACAGCCTTCTCAGAAAATTTGCACGATTTTTAAATGTTTCTAAATATCTCGGAAATTATAACAGATCTATTTTTTTTTATATTAGTCTTAAGGAGTACCTAAATTATTTTCAGAAAAAAGTATATAGGGGAAACCGGGAAAATTTTCTGAGGGGACCGTATCCCGAAATACGTGGATTTAGCTACTAAAAAAATTGTATTACTGTTATACTCTTTCAGCCACCAAATTTCATTGAAATCTAAATTTTCGGGTTGCCGGTGTTCCGTTGTAAGTAATTAATTGAACTCCAAAAATCTTACTCGAAATCGAAAGTCGATTTTCAACTACTCGATTATGAGAGCCGCTGAGGATTTTTCTACCCTCTACAGAATCTCTAATGAAACATTTTTAGATAAAAACTTACCTGTGCAATCAATTACCGCAATTCTTACTCGGCTAGCTCCCTTATTTTGAGAGTTATGCTCATATAAATGTGAACAATTCGGCAGAAAATTTTCCATCTTTTTTTTGTAGTAGGAGATAAATAATGATACTTAATTTAAAAATGTTATCTTGATTTTAGCGACTTTGTGGATACAAATTTTTTTTCAAGGGTTCATAAAAATAAAAATATTTCTCCAAAATATTCGCCTTTTCGGCAGCTAACAAAATGTTAAGAATAATCATTTTAATAATATAAAATCAAACAGTGTAACATATAACATTTTATTGTTTAAAAATAAATTTAAAGTGTTGTATTCGTTGGCGTGTTTTATTTTAGGTTCGAATATAGAAAACATTGTAAAAGTAAACGTCATGTATTGAATTTAAGAAACAGTATTCCATACTGGCAATTTTTATATGATTTTATTTTCATATTAAGTGTGTGCAACATCCCACAGCATCTAATATCTAATGAACACTTTCGTCTTTTTTGGGCTAAGTACGTTCCCTCATGGAAGCTGCCAACATCTATGCAATTACGATACAATTTGCCACGTGTGCAAGGTACAGTAAAGGAATGTATAAAAGGCGAGTTGAGAAATAAGAAAATCTGCCTATGTGTGGATGAAACAACTGATGCTCAGAAACACAGCGTCATTCATGTTGTAGCGCGACCTTTAAAACATGATGATCCACCAGCTTCATTGTTGTTATCCAGTAAAAGGATTCAGAAAACTAATGCAGAAACCGTTGTCAAGATAATAAAAGATTTGTTGAGAGAATTTTGTATCACAGGAACCTAAGTCACAATGTTCGTTACTGACGGAGCCGCAACAATGCTGAGAGTTGGTAGGATGTTGAAAATATGCTTTCCGACTCTTCTTCACATAACATGCCTCATACACGCATGTCACCTCGTAGCAGAAACCATTCGAAAGAAGCATCCGATGGTGGATAAGTTAATAGCATCTACCAAAAAAGTGTTCATCAAATCTCCCAAACACATCCGTGTATTCAAACAATTGTGTCCGAAATTACCACCACCACCTCAGCCTGTAATAACGCGATGGGGAACATGACTCCAGGCAGTATCTTACTATCAGAAATATTTTTCATAAGTGAAAAATGTCGTCTTGAAACTTGATTCAAATGATTCTGCAGCAGTTCGAGATAGTCAGCAACTTTTTTCCAATTCGGACGTTCAACAAATAGATGAAATTTTCATGAATTATTGTTGCATAAGCTATTGAGCAATTAGAAAACAGTCACTTATCTGCATGAGACGCATTAAATTGCATAAACAATTTACAAGCCGCTCTAGAAAACTTGACGAACACTATACGAGTCGATGTTGCTCAAAAATTTGGTGCAATTTTAACGAAAAATACCGATTTACAAAAGGTACGGTCTATAACTGAAAATCAAGAGTGCCCAGATGAGGAAAAGGAATATCTGACATTTGCAAATCTTACTTCACTGGATATTACTCTTTCATGGAGACTTCCTAAATTAAAACCATAGATTCTTTATGCTTACTAAGCACACTAGAATAACTATAAGGAATTTTCTATAAGGTATTTTTAAGATATCATTGCTTGAAGGTCTAGTAGGTAAAGATGCACTGGTATGAATAGACTTTTATTTGTCAATAATATTACATTTTTCACAAGCAATTACTTTAAATGAAGCTTAACCACAATTTGAAGCTGTTATAATTTTAGTTATGTGCTGATGTGTACATATAGTAATATAAAAACATGAACAATTTATTAGGTCTACATTTGCAGAGTGTTTTAATTTAAAAAGACACTTTGTTATAACTTTATTATATCTATTCTTATCATTCTTACATTTTCTTTGTTATAGTAAGCAAGGAATATTTCTTTTTGATCTATAAAATTATTTTCTCGTGTAAATGAATCAAAATATATCATAGAACTTTTAATTATATATCATTCTTTACTCTTAAATTCTTTTTCTACAATAGCTTATCGAATCATAAGCCTCCATTTCTTGAATTAAATCTACTAAAAAATATACAATACTATATTGACTAGAGTAACAAAAATAGAAAAAAAGTATATTATAGCAATACAATAGTTAATTTCGGGCATATTTCAACATGGTTTCAATGTGTCAACGTTTACTTCTTGATTTTAGGAGATGTGGACTGGAAAACACTTGACGCAGACATTAAATTTTCAATATACTGACCTAACACTTGATTCTCAGATCGTAGCTTTAAATTCTCTTCCTTTACACTGTCAACGCGTTGAGATAAATCATCTAGGGTGTTTTGTAATTCAAGTACTTGAGATATAAGTCGTGCCTTCTCTTCTTGTTCATCAGGACTAGAATCCGGCTCTAGACTATGGTGCTGAGGGCTCGAACTACCATTTGTAAAGGTCGACTGAATAGAATCCATGCTTCTACCATGAATCATACTGGAGGAATTAGCCTCTGACAATGAAGTTTGTTCAGTTTCATCAAAGATGATTACTAGAATAAGAACAAGTATTATTTATCCAAAAGAAAATGTTGTTTTCTATGAGATTTACCTTGAGGGTCGTCATCGGCTAGCGGAATGTTATTTATATCGTCTTGTAATTTAGTTCCAGCCATTTTACTCCTGTTGTAATTCAAAATTACAAGCGACTAAAGCAAAATACTATTGACATTTGACAACTTGTCAAGATTATTGATATTGTTTCCTAGTCAACCAGTTTGGAATATTTCTTTGGCTAGCATCACAGGTCTTATCCAATTTAAACTTTATTTAAAGTCAATTTAATCCGAAAATAGGGAAAAACAATGACAAATCTTATTGATTTGCAGGTAAAGTTTAAAACTCTTATTTATAGGTCGCTATTTACTTTTACAGCGTCACCTATTGGGTTTATAAGTAAATATATCAATTCAAATTTACCGCCTTTAAAAATTACCCGAATGTACCCGAACCCACGGGTTAGATGTGTTGGCCGGTACTTTTGGAAACGCTTTTAAATCTTCACTTCTGAAGGGAGATTTTTGCAGTGAAACGTAGGTTAGGATATCGACTTAAAGCGAGTCTTGTTGTAATTAAGAAGTATAACTAAATAAATAATGTCTCTCTTGAGATCTTTCGGCAAAAAACAGGTGGATGTCTTAACCCTATGGTAAGCTACTCTAGAATTATTGATGAAAAAAGTCCATCATTACATAACTGGATATTATAGGCTTGGTTCAGCTGGTTGTTATTGTGCAGGAGCAGGAGTTGCAGTTACGTATTTTACTGACTGGAAATTAATTTTGCAATATTTACCGTATTATAATGGTAAATTCCCACCAGAGGAAAGTAGTTAAAGTAATAAATTATATATTTCTTGTATATTAGTAATGTTTATTAAATAAAGTATCTATTGACAATCTACATTCTATAAAAACCTATGATTCCTTTTGTTCATTTTCTTTTTTGTATAATAATGCTGCGTAGCTTTCAGCCTCAGATAGTTGTCGTTTTTTACTCCAAGGTTGATAATAATTTTTGTAAGCTATAAAAAATGAGGCAGTGAATCCAAGAACTGTAGCAATTAATAGCAGTGGATTCCCTCGTTGTTTAGCTGCCCAAGTTTTGTATGCAGACATTTTAAAAGCTAAAAAGAGCTTGATATATAATGTAATCTTCATTTTATAAAACTTACCTTCTATATGCTAAAATCAATGTATTTATTTCACTTTGGCTTCTTCTATAGATTGTTGCTCCGCTTGATATTGTTCAAATAAAGGTTTCCAGATGTAAATTCCCCCTAATACTCCAATCACACATGCAACTCCAATTTGCGTACCAGTTAAACCTCTAATTCTCTTAATCATTACAAAAATTGGAATGTCTTTTTTTATCTATTTATTACTTATCTTTATCGTTATTTTGTTTCGGCATAAACAACGGTTTACCAAAGTAGAATGCGAAATGTAATGTTACCGCTGTAGCTATAAGTAATTTAAACATGTGATTTCTTTGCATTGCACATTTAACAGTATTAAAAATAAATATCCAAAGATTACCAACTCAACTGACTGCTCTTTAGATAAGCTCTAACCTGTATCTTTCCATTGCCAACCTTATTTAATTCTAGGTGTACTATTAGAAAAACGAAAGAAATTTATCAAGTATATCATAATTTAGCTTATTTATTCTTTATATTATATAATACATGTATAAAGTTAGTATAAATAGATCACATTCTATACACAAAATAAAATATAGCTACTGGTATTCTTAATTTCTTATATTTTCTTTAATCCAGTCGATGTACTCAGTAACTCTAGTATAGACACCAGGATATCCTGGTTCTCCGCATTTATTTCCAAAGGAAACAACTCCAATTTGGATCCATCTGGTATCCCAATGGATCATCAAAGGTCCTCCAGAATCTCCCTAAGTGAACATTATTCAAAATAATATATCTTTGTCATTTATATAAGATGAAGTAAACAGAACCCTTATAATTATCTTTTTTAGTTAGGAGTAATATTGTCTGTTAGCACAGCTCCATTGTACATTTCTTATTTTCGAATTCGTGATCTTGCAACCACAGTCTTCACGTTTTTCAACAGTCAGAGTATATATTCACTTATAATTTGTAGCTGTTATAACTTCAAGAATACCATTGTATTCAGAAAAGTTACAAATTAATATAGTTTCTCGTCTAGAAAAATACTAAGTTCACAACTGGTAAATAGGTCTTTAGAACCCGTTTCTTAAACGAATTACAAGGGTGCCATGCAAATGATAAACGTTACTAAATCGGATTGTATTATTTTGAAAAATACTATAATTCATAATTTAATTTTTAAACTATTGTTACCTGACAAGCATCTGTACCACCTTCTGCGTATCCAGCACATATAAAATTCGACGTAATAGGCTGAAAATACGCTTGATCACATGCTTCATTCCTCCAAATTGGAACCACAGCTTCTCTTTGTACAGTACTTTCCTTACCACTGTAATATGTACTTCCCCAACCAACTACAGTTGCTCTGCCATCGGCGAATTTCTCATTTTTCAATGTTGGAGGAGGTAAACAAAGAGGAATTACGTATTTCGTTTTTCTCACCGGTCTATCCAGAACCAAAACTGCGATGTCGTTGTAGAATCCCACCCTGCTAAATTTGTTATGTGCTCTGATCTCTTTAACCCTATAAGTGGCTGGACTAGAAGGTTCGTCGTCTCGCTTCAAATCCACGTCTCCTAGTCGCACTGTGAATTGGTGTGGTGCAAATCTATTCTCACCTTAAGAAATTAGAATTAAAATCATTCCAAATGTATAAGACTTACGGTTTTTGCTTGAAATCTATGGTGCAATGAGCTGCTGTCAAGATATGCTTAGTCGAAATCAAGGAACCACCGCACCAAAACTCAGATCTTCTCACACCATGCAGGAATATCGCTGTCATCCATGGCCATTTTCCTGAAAGAGCTTCTTCCCCACCAACGACTCTAAATCCAGCATTTTCTGGTTGTCCACAATCTTAAAAAGGAAAAACTATTATGTATACTTCATGATTTCCAAAGGATATTACCTTCTGGATCCACTATGTTTCCTAGAACTGGTAAGTTTGGTGGAATGGTCACTGGAATGGAGACTGTAGTTGTAGACGGTCTGTATGTAGTTGTGGTTGCAGTAAAAAACGTGGGAGCTCTGGTTGTGGATGGTGTTAGTAGGTTTAAATTTGATATCCCATCTGTTTCCAAAGAATCTAATAAATTGGACCTTTTCGGGCAACAAACTCCTGGTATGAATAAGCTTTTAAAACATAGAGATTCGCGAAGGTTTCTTAAATTCAAAAGCAATTGCGGGCAATCGCTAAGATCGTCGCAATACCCTTCTAACCCATCCGGCGTTGTACAATCTACCCCATAACTGCTTTCTGTGGTAGTCCTTGATAATATTGGGGATGAGGTTGTGGTTGTATGGACTGGCAAAGCTTCCCTTACTAATGGTGCGATAGTATCAGTTACATTTCGTCCTAATACTTTTTCACTTAAAGTATATATGGCATCTGGTATATCCTCTGGGATTCCCGGACCTTCTCCTCTTGTCATGTTAACTAGATATCTCCCAACGGTATTTAGAGCCCCTAATGTTTCTGATATCTTTACTAAAGTATCCGGTCTTAAATATCTCCTATCTGTGTATTCGGAATTTCTGTATAAAGGTCTTATTTCTGATGATCGAGTATTCCTCGGAGGGATTCTCACCCATCGCGGGGAATTTCCGTAATATTTTTCGTAATACAAATTTGATCTATAGTTGTTTGCAAAATGTAATGAATTTGAAAGGGAAATTATGATCAACCATTCTGTAAAGAGAAAATCAAAACTTATTAGTAGGTGTCAATAGAAGAAGCAAATAAATAAATGGATGAGAAGCATTCACTTTCACTAAAAAACGATTAGTTAAATATCCGTTTGAGTCACGCAATAGGACTTCCCTAAAAAAACATTAGCAGTCCGATTTATATTTGAAAATACACGATATCCATTTCAATTGAAATTACGTATTATCGCAATGGGATTTTATGTAATAGCTTAAATTGCTTTATTACGCTAAGCATTTATTTCAATATTTATAAGGCCAAAGAAAAGCGTTACAAAATAAAACAGTCTTAAGGTCATAACGAAGTATAATCTGATGAAGAAAGTGAAAGCTTGATCGTGACTTTTGGGTAAGCCCGGATGACGAAATTAAAAAGCAATGAAAGTAAATATAAAAAAGAATAAAGTAAAATCATTGATAGTGACCTTGAGAGTTAACACCGCTTAAAAAAATAAATTTCAAATATTTGAATGAAAAATTGTTTGTTTTTAACTGCCTTAATATTATTTTTTATCTTAACGGAAGGTCGTGATTAGTAATTCATTAGAAATTAATTTATGTCTACTCATTTTATTTGTTAGATTTAGCTTCGTAATGATTTCGCATATTTAAAGAAACCTTACATCTACATACCAAATAGGTGTATCCAGAAATGCATGTTTTTTGAATTAAAGACGAACACCAAATACACCAAACACAACTTAAACTCTTCGTCATAGAAGAAATAAAACGCATGACCCAAATTTATCAGAAGAACTACCAAAGAAAGTGACTACTTTGATCCCTTCTTCTATTTAATATTCTCCCACTTGCCGACAAAAGACATTTCTTTTCGCTTTCGTTAAAAATAATTTCACTTGCCCGATTTGTAAACAAAAATATTATAAAGTGGACCCGGTTTTTTTTCATAATTAATATTTTGGCGCCAAAAATTAGTCGACAGAAAAAGGGAAAATAATATATAAGTAATACATGTAGTATGGAGTGAAATACGTGCTTTTAAGAATAAACATTTCCATTTGCTATTTTTTTTGTCATTTTAAACAATATTCAATTTAAAATTGCAAAATTTAGAAAATCTGGTCAATTTTTTGTGACCAATCCCGTATATCAAAGAAGTATGAATTAATATTTTAACTGCATTTTTTCAAATAAATAACTCATTTTTAAGCTATCATTCAGTCATCGAGTTCAAGCATGCAATTAGATAAGTATAAATAGATAATAAATCATGAAGTAGTACTTTTGCTGTTGATCATAACCTCAACGAATCTCGTTTTCAACAAATATTTAATCAAAAGATATTTTCTATTAAAAATGTCCGTTTCGAAGCTCTTTACGATAGGTAAGCGTTCAATAGACTATATATGATTTATTTTCATTACATTTTAAGGGAAAATAACCCAGAAAACCTTAGGAAAATGTAATTTAACAACAAACTCTGCAAATCCAAAGACTGCTATTGTGATGATTAATATGGGGGGACCAGATACGACAGATAAAGTCCCCGATTATTTATTACGTATAATGACTGATCGCGAAATGATACAATTACCTTTTATGCAGAAGTAAGTTTTCCTTTTGACTTAAAATTTGTCGTATTTTGACCTCATTACATGTCTAAGCAAACTGGGCCCTTGGATTGCTCAAAGACGCACGCCTGAGGTTCAGAAAAAGTACCACGAGATAGGAGGTGGTTCTCCAATATTGAAATGGACCAAATTGCAAGGGGAACTGCTCTGTAAAGAGCTAAATAAAATATCCCCCGAAACATCACCACACAAGTCATATCCTTGCTTTAGATATGTAGATCCTTCCACCGAAGATGCCTTCGAACAACTAGAGAAGTATTTCGGTCACCTAAAATCAGTTTAAGCTTGTTTTTATTGACGATTTCTTATAGGGATGGTGTTGAACGTGTTATATTGTTTTCACAATACCCCCAGTACAGCTGTGCTACTACTGGATCAAGTTTGAATGCCATCTATAGGTTCTACAAGAAGAGGTAGGCCCTCGATAAGTCAGAAATTATTTTATGACGTTTGTTTCATCTCAGAGACCTCCCAAAGGATTTGAAAGTTAGTCTAATTGATCGTTGGTCCACAAATATATATCTAGCACAAACATTCGCTGATTTAATCAAGAAAGAATTGCAACATTTCCCTCTGCATATAAGAAATGACGTTGTAATTCTCTTTTCAGCACATTCCCTACCTCTAAAGGTATTATAAAACGTTTTTATTTCGATAATCAAGGGATACAAGTTAGGTTTTAGGCTGTAAACCGTGGCGATTCTTATCCTAGCGAAGTTGCAGCTACAGTACATGCTGTAATGCATTTTCTAGAGCACAAAAATCCTTATCAGTTATGCTGGCAATCAAAAGTAGGCCCTTTACCATGGTTAGGCCCATTTACAGATGATACATTGGAAGGATACGTAAAGCAAGGCATTAAGAACTTTGTAATGGTGCCTATAGCTTTTGTAAATGAGCATATTGAAACATTGCATGAGATGGATATTGAGTATTGTAAGGAACTTGCTGAAAAGGTATCAACTTGATTCAGACAAACCCTTCTTAGATGTGAAAATTAATTTTTTGTCGATTTTAGATCGGCATTGAGAATATAAGACGTGTACCAGCACCAAATGATCATCCTTTGTTTATAAAGGCTCTAGTCGATGTAGTCAAGCCTCATTTAAGCAATAATGTTGGTGTAAATAAGAAATTCTTACAAAGGTGCCCTCATTGTGTTAATATAATTTGCTCCCATAGCAAAAAATGGTATTCAGAGGTTTGTAAATGATATCATCCGCTCTCTTTTTATTTTAAAATGTATAATTATGGTGAATGATTATATCCAAGGGTTTGTATGAAATAAAACACTCATAAACAAGTAACAGGAATAATTAATTAATTATCTCGAATATCACAATTAAGTAACGTATTGCAGTAAATGTAGCTTTTCATAATTACAAAATTGGAAATCACAACATTACTTTTAATAGATTTAAGGCACGTCTTTTTCTTTAAGTCTTCATGAACACAAGATGTATTGAAAAGGAATAAATCAACAATTAAACTAAAAGTATAAGTAATCCATAACAAATTCTACTTAATGAGAAGCCGGTGGTGGCAATTTCTTTATTGCTTTATGAAAGCCTTCTAATATGCAGTCTCTGTAAAATAGAAAATTCAATAACTACGAGAATCTTTTAAAATTATGGTAGAATGTACCTGAATAGATTCATGTGGTTTAAATATGCACTAACATGTCCACAATTTAAGTACCTCACGGAAGCACCTGGCCAAATCTCTTCTAGGGTAGATACCCCTTCTTTAGGAACGTAAGCATCCATATTAGCGCATATTGCGATTATCAAAGATGTATCTATAGGTACATCAAAATTTTTCAAATGAGTACATTCATCCATTAAACCTCTCATGAACCAAACCGCTTCCTTGTCCTTAACTTTAATCTCCTGCAAATCAGCCGATACTATCGTGGTTAAAGTGCGCAAGATTCGAGACAATAATGCTAGAGATATCACAACGCTTTGACTAGATTTCGAGCCTTCCATGTTATAATCGCCGAAGGATTTTGTCAACGAGAGAATTTCGTGTGGAGTTATGTAGCGTAAGTTACTTTTGTATTTCTCTGCTAACACTTTGGCAGGGGTTGCGAATTCTGTAAACGTAAATTTGAGAATTATTCACTTTTGAAACGCTTTAAAATACACTAGCAGGTCTATAAAATAATGAGAGTTAAAATGACTAGTGTTCCACTATAAACGAAATG
The DNA here is from genome assembly GCA_029619315.2 of Dynastes maya. Lineage (NCBI taxonomy): Eukaryota > Metazoa > Arthropoda > Insecta > Coleoptera > Scarabaeidae > Dynastes > Dynastes maya. The sequence goes on from JAROYE020000012.1 coordinate 5,978,552, forward strand.
ATTAGCTTAAAGAAACATAATAATAGCAAGCTTGAAGGTAATTATAGTCAGAACTGGAACTTGTGTATTTAAATATTTTCATTAGATTGTATTTATAATTAAAAATACTATTATTATGATGAACTAATTACCAATGCATTCAGTTTGCAAATCTCAAGTCCATTTCTCAAATATCATACTTGATGTAAAGTATTTAATATTCGAATATTTTGGAGAAGTATTTAGAACTTAATATTTAATTACATTTTCAAGAATGTTTACCAAGCTCTGATTATAATCATGTATATAGAATATTCTGCTAGTGTAATTATTTTTCGTTTAAAGTTTTAGAGATTCACATATAGTATACCTATTAGAAAGAAGTGCATTGAGTTCACAAATTTAACAATTATGTGTATCTCCAATATATAAATAAATAATATCCTACCGGGAATTTGGGCAAGTCCACACGAAAAAGGATTATCGACAATTTTACATAATTTAGATAAAATGTCTGAGTATCTATAGTCTGATGAATACTGTTTTTGTAAATCATCCCAATTAATAGCAGCACTCATTACACCCTAAAATTTAAAGAAGCGGAATATATGCAATTAAATGATATTTTTAGAGTACCTCTGTAAAAACCGAAGAAGCTGTTGACCAGGATAAACAAGGTACAAGTACTAAAGGTTTTGGCCAACTTGTGGCAGCAAGGGAAGCCATCTACAAAGCGAAATAATAAATCGTCTAAATGTTTTATTCAAACAGTCTTTTTACCATTAATAGGAGATCTATAAAGAGCTATCGTCATGGAAAATGATTTATCAGAATTATGTATATATCGAATGATAATTAAGTTTAATTGTCGGTACTTACATGACCTCCCATTGACAAACCAGTTACCCCTAGAGGACCGTAACCTAAACGTTCGCACCAATGCAATAAGGCAACGCATTCTAATATTAAACAGCCACCCATTACAAAAATATCAGAGACATTAAATAAGCACGAACGGACTTGTTCTTTAGGTTTTCTATATCCATAAAATGGATTCTCCAATAATATCGAACCGATCCCCTGTTTTAATAATGGTTTAGCCATAATATGGCGCCTTTTCCAAAAATACTGGAAAAATAAAGAAGGTAATAAAAGATAAATACACACCATACAAGAGTAAATACATACATGGTCACCAGTGCCAGCGAGATGGATGCAGACAGGTTTATACGGATACAAATTCCAATTCTTTGGGATTAAGATCTCAAAAAATGCTTCTTTAACAGCATCAGGAACGACATCGGGTAAATGTAGTCCAAAAGGGGACTTAAATTTACCATGAGCAATGTAACAGTCTGCTAGAGTTTGTTGCTAGATAACATAGACGATCACTAATAAATTTGTTGATAAATAAGTCGATACTTACATTTGTAATTTCGATGTGGTGATCGGTTTGTACGAGATTAAAGCAGGAATTGCGTGTCGAGACTATTTTACGGAATTTGAGCAATCTGAAAAGAGAAAATAATGCTAACCTCAAAATATATCGTTTATGAAAGACGCTGAAAATATAGGTTTCACAACAATGATATCTTTACTTTATGATTTTTTCTGGATCCCCCCATCCTTTGGTAAAAAATTTTGATAGAAGCATTCTTCTATAATATATATCTAAGCGGCTAACGGGCATTTTATTTGCTAAATAGTTTTTGTACGAACGGGCCAAATAAACATAACCAAACTGTCAAGTGCGTCAAGTTTTCAAATGTTGCTACGAAGCGATGGCTACTGGGATAGTAAAAAAAAAAAAATATGCAAAATTCACTACAAAAAAGGATATATTTATTAATTTATTTATTATACCCAATATATTTTCAATAATACATATAAACATACGATATTTTTTTTTAAGTAACAAAATATATGCTTAGCAGCTTTATTACAAATAAAATATATAAAATCAGCGCAAAAATAAAGAGAAATACACAATCAAGCATTAGATGGTTCCTCCGATACTAGAACATAAGAAATAATTACATCGAATCTAATCTAAATTATTGTCTTACCTGTATTCTGAATATCGTGTGTTTCTTCATCGGTATCTCCTGTAATTCCACCTCCTTGTTCTTCGTTTTCATCCTCCTGATCGGAGCCTTCTTCATCATCAACTCCATTGTCTACACCTACATCAGGTACCAAAAAATATTGCAACGGGTTGATATAGATGTCATCCTTAATTATCTCTGCGATGTCATCGGAAAGTGGATCGCTGTGATCGTTGATCCAACTAAAGAATGATTTGTGTTCTGTCCCCCTTTTTTGCCCTGGTTTCGATGTCGTATGCTTAGTTGCTGTTAGATCAAAACCTTCCTTCCATTTTATTGTAGTACTTTTGCATGTAGGTTCTTCTGAAAGCAATAAAAGGATTACATATTAATTAGATATAATAGGAGATCATATACCTAAAGAATCTAAGTGATATTCTTTCGTTAACACGCGATTTTCGAAGTATGGATTCTCTTCGAAATAGAAACTAAGTTTGAATCCAGATTTGATGTCTTCGAATTCCTCCATTATGACCTTGCTCAAATGGTGTAAGCAATCTTCTTCGGAATCACTTAAAATCGTTGATAAATCTGGGTGATTAACAAACTAATAAATAATTAAAGAAATCTATATTAAGCTTTGAGGTTATCTAATTGGACTCATTTTATTTAAGGATACAGCCGTAACCCAGAAATGGGGTATCTTGTTCAAGCTCTCGTTTCTTTTTTCATATAAAGGATTCCTCAGTAAGTTATATTTTTGTTCCACTTTGAGTATTTCTTCGCTAGCTTGTTCGTTTAAAGCGTCTATTTCGTTTTGGCATGAATCTACTTCTTCCAAGGCCTTTTGAATTTCCTCATCGTTATGATTTCTTTCATTACCATCGTCGTTATTGCTAGTATCACCAACTTTCCTTATTTTTCTTTGACTAGCCATTATTTGATTATAAGAAATTAAATATAGGGTAACGTAAACAAGTTCAATTGCTTAGAACGTGTCTTAATGGTTGTATATCGTTCAAATCGATGCGCAGTAATAGACAATTTGCACCTTGCGCAAGCGATTGTTTAAATTATTGAAAATGTAATTTATTAAAAATTATATGTACCTATTTGAAAATAAATTCTCTATTAATTTAAATAGGTCTAGAGCAAAAGAAATAATCTAAATAATTGTATAAAGAGATTTTATTATTAATTAAATATACTCTTAAATATAGTCTTGATATTTATTTAATGTTGTACTAAATAAATTAGTATTAAGTTAATATGCTTACCTTTAATAGGTGCTAGTAATGCTTATTATTAAATTTATAAGTTATTTATAATGTTAAAATAAAAAAGAGACATATATAATATAGAATTTTATTGTTATCATTTCAATGATGAATACTCATAAAATTACAATAAATGATTAACAGATGGATAGAAATAAAATTAATATGAGCAATAGTGAAACCTCTTAGGACAAAGCGTCCAATTACTAAAATTATAGTTCAACATTAAAATAAAAACTAAAATGTCTTTCTAGATTATGGCAAATATACAATTCCAGAATAGCGAAAGTATTCAGGCGATTTAGCCCCCTTAAACAGGGCAGGCAGCTTTGTACATGAACAGTGGATGCCAACCCTTAACTGCACTTGTTTTCGATGCGTACATAACAGACAAGAATAAACCCCACATCCTATTATTGCCAGGTTACATCATTAGTAATATCAAAAATAAAACAAAATACTCTGCAACATACACTCAGCACCACAGTAGTTATTTAGGATTGAAGTACGAAGGCTGTTGTGCATGCGGGGGACCTGGTCCGGGCCCCATGGTCTGCCCGCCTATCTGACTTCTCGGAGTTGTTGCATACAATTGCTGCTGGAAGTTATGATATTGCTGTGCGTAGTTAGGGTCGGCTGTAGTCGGTCCAACAAACGGAGAATTCTTAAAGCTATTGTTTTGTCCCATCGATGGAGGAAGAGGTTGGCTAGCATCAGGTGCCATGCCCATAGGACTACCTTTAGGTCCGCTAACAAACATTTGTGCATTAGGATTAGGCATATTCGGGCCGGGATTGAACATCCCTTCAGGTCCGCCACCTGGAGGACCGTTAAAGCCCATCTGGGGCATTCTCATCATACTGGGCGGCGGTCTCATAGGTCCTCTCATCATCGGTATCATACCCGAAGGAATACCCATTCCGCCGGCCATCATTGGTGCCGCACCGTTTCCTAACGGTCCTCCCATCATCGGACCCATCGGACCATCCGGCATCGGTCCTTCCATGTGCGCCATGTGAGGAGGCATCGGTCCCGGTCCTTGCATGGGACCATTTGCTGGATTGCAGTTAGGGAAGTACTGCAAATTCTGAGAAGGTATCTTATTCTCCATGTTCGTTAGGGGATTTGTGAAACGAAGAAAATCTAGACTAGGTTGCCCTCTAGGCCCTGCAGGGTTGCCAACTTGCGATTTTGCCGGTAAATATTGAATTGTGTTAGGAGCGTTAGGTTTAACTTGTACATTGGCGCCATTGTAAGGATTTGGCACAGGTGGTCTTCCTATCATCCTCGGCATGGACATGTGGTTTGGATAGGCACTAGTTAATTTTGGAGATAGAGAGCGTATAGGTCCCATGGGTGATGGTGGGTGATATCCATGCGGCGGCCCCTGCATTGGCATACCCATCATACTACCTGCACCCTGGTCCATATCGTTAATTCCATGGCAACTTCCCAATTCCATCATATGCATTGGAGGTGGAAAGTTGATCATACCAGGACCTTGACTGCCTTGGCCGTTTAAGGAACTAGCTACACTATTTGTTAGTTGTTGACTCATTTGAGCTAAAGAAGATATTGGATCGAAGTGCGACACTTTAGGATTCCCAGTCATAGCACTTGTACAGTTCGGATTTAGCGGAACATTATCACCTCTTACACATCCGTAATTTGGGATATCTAAGGGACTTGGTTTACCGGCTGATGACGGCACATTAACGAAGTTACCCATTTTAGAGCCAGGCGAAGCACTTGGTCCAGGAAATCGCGGCACATCCATCATATGCGGACTGGGAGTAGGGAACAGATCGTTCTTCAAAGGATCTGATGTAGGACCTGGAACCGTTTGAGGACTTAATCCAGGCGCAGAACCAGGACCGCTATGCCTCGGCGTTTTCTCCCCTAAACGAAATAACATTAATACAATAAACTCATAACTTTATATTTGCTTCGGTTGCTACCTGATGGAGTTGTTGGCGTGTGCGGACTTGAGATTTGAAACCTGCAACCTTCTGTTGGAACATTAGGCGTAGACGGAAAACGTGGTCCCACATCCATCGAGGTTGGTGTATTGGGACATGACACTCTGCTGTGCGGTAAATCAGATCCAACGAAACCACTATCGATTGTTGTTGGTAAAACGCTGAAATATCGAGGAAATCATTAGCACATATTTTTGGATTCAATAGATTTTAGCACGATTTATAGAGCTAGTCTTTATATTATTTGATACATACGGAGATGATATCATATTTCCTTCTTTCAAGCTTGTATTGGGTTGTTTCTGTATGATAAGTTCTTGTCCTTCAAAGGTATTTAGGTATTGTATTTGTTGGGGTGATGGTACAGGCATTAGGTTAGGTTCTTTTGTTGCAGGTGGTCCCCCTGGTGTTGTAGAGCCTTGTGTAGTCGTTAGTTGTTTCTGTTGTGCTATAGATTGTAAAGTTCTACCAAATATACCATCTGGAATCGAATTTATTAGAAAATCTCTTAGAAAAGAAAAGTTTTTGGATTATCCCCATTCTATCAAGCATCCGTAACAAAGGCAACAATCTCTACTCTATACTCACCTGTAGATTGATGACTTGTTGTAGGTTCACTGGTACTGCAAGTAACACTGGGAGAGACATGAGGAGACACTGGGGTTCCAGGATTGCTATGATTCAAGCGTTGAGGTTGCGGAGAATCTTGTAATGTAGGACTCTGTCTGGTATTCATATGTCTACCCAGACTGAAGGGTCTACTTGAATCTGCCGGCGAATTAAGAGCCGAAGAAGCTCTAGGCGATGGAAGTGACAAATTGGAGGTGGGATTGTTAGGTGATGCTGGGCTAGGGCTTTGCAAGGCAATAGGCACGCTAGCAGAACGCGGTGTCTGATGATATGGTGGTGGAGGTCCTTGTAGACGTGGGCCAGCAGGTGGTGCAGCTCTATGTCCCATAGGCCTGGTGTCCGGTTTCAGTTTCCTATCCTCATAATACTGGCTTTGAAGTTTTTGCCATTCCATTTGAGCATTAATCGAGTTCGGCATACCAGGCGGCATATTACCACCCGGCGGTTGTCCGGATTGTGCTGGCATCATTCCATGCTGCATATCCATCGTTTCGTTGCCTTGACCACCTTCCATATTCTGATTTTCGGGAAATAACATAGCTTGCATCTTACGTATCGTTGCAAGTTGTTCTTCACGATGTTGTCTTTGTTGGGGAGTTAAATTTTCATCAGGCACTTTAACACCCTGCAATGAGGGTTGTACGCTTCCTAAATTAGGACTACAAGATTCCATATCGGGCACAACATCTGGCAGACCGTTTCCAACATTTTCTAAATTCTCAAGATGGTGATTGTTCTTTTGTTCCCAGGGTAAATCAGAATCTGTCAAGCCAACCATGTCTTCTAATGTCTCCGGACCTAAAAATGAATCGAGAGAAGTTTGATTCTTGGGACCTAATCCTGGGCTTCGTGTACATCCTTTATTTTTCATCATAGTCAAATTATTAAGCCATTGTGCTGGATTCTGTCGATTAAATTGAGTAATTTTCAAAGGATTCTTTTCCAGGTACTTCTTCGTGCCAGGTTGTGCACAATGATAAGCTATAATCGATGGATATCTACCTTGCAGTACTTCATCGGCCCCCGAGTTAGCCAGTATAGTAGAAAATACGAAAATTTGACTTTGCTGCTGCATATATTGCACATCTATATTATTCGGCTGTTTGTTAATAACGTTACTGGCAAGGGGTTGGACCCCATCCGGCGGTGCTGCATGAGGAGCAGGAGCTGTTGATGGTAGATTTAAACCAAAAGGATCACTGGGTAATTCCGGTTCGATACATTCTTCACTCTTAAGCGGTATGTTGGTCGTATCGCTTGTAGTTGAAGTTTCTTCACTTTCAGCCTTCCTTTCACTCGAGCCATGCAAAGAACCTGTGTTGGTTGAGCCAATAATACCTCCATTTTTAGTGATGGGTCGGTTTGGCTCTTTTTTCACCGTACAATTACTACCTGTGGGGTCATCTTCCTTTTTAACGTGCAATTCGGTGCTAGTTGGTTCCTTCTCAGAGCTACCAGGCTCCTCCTTGACACCGTCAGGTCCCTTTTCAGACTTTTCTTTTATCATTTCGTAGTCCCTAACACTTATCCCTACTTCTCATGCTGGACAATTCACTATCACTACACAATCATCAACAAATCCTAGAGTTAAACTTATAACCGATCACTAATGCACGCTTTTATACCTTCCATTTGTTGTAAAACAATAAAATTATGTTTCTCATCACATATGTTCTAATGTTTTTATTTGCATTCTTTCATTTTTTATTTTCATCTCTTAACCAAATTTGAAGGGACGCATAGAGAGGATTAGAGACCACAGAAGCATTGCTCGTACGCAAACGTTGGAAGACTTCGATCTCGAAAACCGAAAACTGCTACTGATAATAACTTTTCTTTGAATTTTAACTTCTACATCATAATAAAAACTTTCGATAAAAAGCTCACATCACAAAATGCCAAACTGTCCACACGCGTTGCTGCCAACATTACACCGAGTATATTTATGCAGCGAAATGTTGAATGTTACTATGTTCGTTGTTATTGTTCCATCCTATAACTTATCTTCTCGTTACAGAAAAAAAGAAACGACAAAAATCCGATATATTTTCTGCATGCACGAGAACACGTTCAGACGCACAAAAATGATACTTTATTTAACATACACTTACTACAAAAACGTTATGTGGCAGCTGCCCACAGATAGAACCGTAATCAAAACTACGGTATTCAGCTATTTATAATATTTATAAACACATCGAAGCTAAAACGTTGTTTATCAATTTATAAATATCGAAGTATTTTCATTCAATAATTTCGCCTTTTTCCGTTCCGCTGCTTCAACCTATCGCTTATAAAACGATAACGTTGCAGATTTAGTAACCCGTTTTATAATTTTAGATACTGTACAAGAGTATTGTTATAACGACGATATTCATTTTATATTACTCTCGAGCATGCATATTTTAAACTCGACTTTCTTAAATTGTCTAAAACGCTATCTATTATCTACGAAATCGGAAGCATCTCTGTGAATTGTTCCCGTTTACCTATATTTTTATTTAAAATGCGATATTTATTACTAAATCAATTCATATCGAACGAATCCATAAAGTAGAGCAGTGTAAAAATATACATATATATAGAAACAAAAAATGGCGTTCTTAAGACGTTATCCTGCTTGCGAAGCTTGGTTAATCCAACCTGCCTTCAATATTCTGAGTAGTCACATGTATTATTTTCTAAATGATTTAATCCGGATTTATTTATATAAATCAAAGAAATTTTAATTGATTTCTTATAAATAAATTAATTTAGGTAGTTTACGGTAAAAGTCGTCATCTATCGTAAAACATGCGAAGCTTCTGGTGCTTCTTATAGTTCAGTACTTATCCGATAGGCGGCAGCACTAGCATGGAACTTTTAAATCCAGGATTAAAATACTTTTATTAATTAATTTATTTTTCAAGTATAATAAATACATCATTTTAAGCGTATTATCCTACATTTTACTAATACATATTTCTATAACGATTTCAACGCCACTTTTTATCATAGCATCCATAATAGCTTCGCTCAAGATTACACCTTTCTTTGCTGATTTTATCTCTTGCCAGCCAGTGGTCCATAGAGAATAGATAGAGTTGTGTATGCTGAGTAATTCTTGATTTTCTCGGTTATGGATCTTCGAGGACATTTGATATTGATTCGCGATTTCTTTATCTCCTAAAAACCACAACCACAAATGCACGTTTCCTCTAAAAAAGAGAAAAATACATGGTAAACAGTGTAAGAAAAACATTTTCCGACTTACTCCTCAGCCATGTGGGTGCTTTTCAAAATGAATACTTGTTTGTTCATCGTTATTAAGTACGTTTTATGTTTTCCCTGTAATAAATCTTCTAAATTTAACTTAATTGGCGATTGAAAGTACTGTATTAGTGGGCCATTATGACTATCTTGGAAGTGTTCAATTATACGGTCACCTATAAACGTTATTTTAATGAGTTGCTATTCGTGTATTGGATATTTCTTTAGACCCTATGTTAATACCTGCTATTATAAATGCACAATTTTCCTCGTAAGGACATCTATAATTCTTTACTTCGGATTGAAATAGATTCGAAGACACGGGTGCCTCTTCATTAACAGTAGCATTTAGGAATTCACAGGAGCCATGGCATGAAAGTGACCTTTCATTTGTATTCAAGAACGAGTTAGCTTGTAGACTATTGCACTTATTGATTCTAGTAGCAGAATTACTTCTAGATACCAAAGGACTGACGTGGAAAATTTCATTCGTCGAAAGTGATTTCGTTTTCAAGTTTGTGTTGAATTCATTATCAAGTGAAAGAGTCGAAGACTTACATTTATTCGAGGACAAATTCTCTACCGAAGAAGATTTTCCGATATTGAACTTTGAGAAAAATTTATTCGCGTTAGAATTGGCCGTCGTTATCTTAATCCCCGGTATATTCTTATTTTTAAGTTTCAATCTGAATATGAGATTCAATTTCGCGTTACGTTCATCTTGAGATACCTCTTTCAAACCAAAAACATCGCTTATCGTGGTGTAAATCTAGAACAGAATAGAAAGAAGGATATATTTTTGTTGAGAAGCAAAAAAACTTACGTGGTCAGCTAGTATTGAACGCGCCTTACTGTATTTCGTTCGGCAAACGGGGCATTTTTCGCTTTTCGTCTTACATCGCGCGCAAATTAGGTGACCATTATCGCATTGAAAACACGGAGGCGGTATTGTATCCAAACAAATTGGGCATTCTAGTACGTTTAATATTGAAGACATGCAAGCTGTCAATCGTTGCAGATTCGTTGGCATCGGGCCACAGCAAAGTGCCTGGAAATAATGATTTTTCATTAGAGAACATGCTGTACATATGCTTCCGTTCGTATTTTAATATCTAATCTCTCCAGTATTATTATAACATATCCTGAATAATATTCGTCGCTATTTCGATACATCTACATACATTATTCTCGGGATATTCTAATTATATATTATTACAATATAAAAAGATAGCAATTAATTAACAGAAATTCAGTTGTTTGTCGCGAACACACTGCATTATTCATAAAAATGAATTGCGAACAATGACATTTTATAACAATAAATCGTGTCGTTATTATATTTAAATTACTTATTGTTTCTCAACGTATTTCTTTTTGTTATAACTTTTGATAAACACTGCGTCAAATGCGAGGTACAGAATATACGGTATATGAGCAATTATTTTTGCTGTAAAACGTTTCTTTTGAAAAGCGTAGAATCAAGGTTCTGTTGCTTTTGTAAAATATATTTTGATGATGAAATACAAATCTATTCGTCATTGGAAGGAGTTTCATTCAGTGTTTTCATGGTTAATGCGTTCATAAATGATTCACACGACTCGTTGCAACAAATCTAGAAAGAAACATGCGAATTCCATTCGGATTAACATATTTTTTAATTTAGTCCAGACCAACATTATAAAAGTTTATCTTATATTTGCATAGTTATCGTTAATTATCAGAAAAATCTAGTCATCCTAGAGATATCCAGGATTTGATTTTAATTTTTTTTATGAGATCTGCGTTCCCTTTAAATCCAAAGATAATTTTTGAAGAATAAGTGTGTCTTTACGTCTTTAGAAATTAGAAAAAATTATTCGTTTATCTATCGGAATTAAATTCAGGTTGAGGTTGTTGTTTTTCAACGTTTCAACCTTGAAGGCTACGTAAATTTTTATCAAATACACCTCATCTATGCGTTTGAAGATGCAAAAAAATATTGTTAATGTTTGGTATTTACATTCCTTTATACAATATATGCAACTAAATTGTTTATTAAAATGATTGCAATATTATATAATAAATCAATAATTATCTTTTTTTGAAACTTTATCTCTTATTATCTATTATCTCTGTGAGAAAGAATTAAGTATAATTTGCAAATTACAAATGAAGTAGTGCGAATATTGCATAAATATATTTTCAGTAATTTTTATTTTCTGTAAAAAAAAATTAGTTTACATGCAAGTCAATTGTTGTAATTATTATATCGAAAACATGTGATTCATTAAGTCACCTGAAAGTGGTAGCACGTGAGAATAATTTTTTCTCTTCGTGGAATTTTGATGTTTTTTTCCTACGTACCTCTGGCGAACATAATGGGTCCGCACCGACGTTCCATAGAAGCAAAGTGACATGCTCGTCTTTTTTCACCAGATTAGCGACGTCCGAGATTCTCTGCCCGATTATATCTTCCCCGTTTACTTCTAATACACAATCACCATTTTTTAAACCGGCGTTAAAAGCGACAGAACCGAGTTCGACACTACTAACCCACGGATAGGGGTCCCACTTGCTTCTGGTTAGATCAAAACCGCAATTACCAGAAGCCTGCTTGTCTATTTCTAACGTTCTTATTGACGGACTATAATGGTCCAAATCTGAGCAACTAGCATCCGATATCATTCTGTATCCGATCGTTTTAAAATGATCCTTTCATCTCTTGATTTTCTCCACTAACATAGAACTAAATAATTTCAAGGCTCATCGTGCTGTCTTGATAGGTATATATTACTTGCTGACCTTCTATTGAAAGAAATTAGCAGTTTTTATTTTATTAACATTAGTTACCTGGATGACGTGATATATTTACAGAATTTATTTTTATTATTTTTTCGAAAATCACGCTCAAAGATGGCGGATTTAAGTCAAACAAGTTTTATTTTGGAAAAATATTTTATTTTATGTAATATAGCAATAATAATAATAATAATTATAATTATAACATTTCGAGGTCTTATACTTATAACAAATTATTTTATTTGAAATAAAATAAATACATACTCGTGAATCCAACTTACACCTTTTTTTTTAAGGAAAATACGATGTTGATCGTTGTTATTATACCAAGGTCGAAGAATATGTTTGAATTTCCACATTGAATACACTTATTTTCCGTTTTCTTTTTAATAAAACAAAAATATATATTGATGTTGCTCAATAATAATAATAATAATAATTATAACATTTTAAGAATAATAATATTAATTGTAACATAGTCTTTCTTTTTAAACAACACTTAAAACGATTTAAAGTTTCTGTACTATGTCGAATTTCTTCTTAAAATCCATCGTTTCTTTTTTGGGATCGAATTTCTTTTTGGCGGCGAGTTTGGCCCGTAGTTCTGCAGCTGTCATACTCAAATTTAGCGGTCCATTTTTCTCTTCTTTGGGCGAATTCTGTTTCTCAGGCGTCTTCGTAATATCCGGCACCTCTTCTTCATCGTCAGGATCGATGACTAACAGCCTGGTCTCGTTCGATAATTGCTTGATGGCTTCGACCACTTGTTTATGGGTTTTTGTTGCGATGCTCTCGCCATTAACTTCGAGTATTCGATCGCCCTGCCTTAAGCCAGCCGCTTCGGCAGGTGAATCTTTGTCGACTTTACCAATGTACTGGCCAAGTTTTCCTTTTTCTGCGTGCAGATTGAAGCCGTACCCGTCGAAATTATCCCATTTCACTATATGACACAGACGTGCTTTACTGTTAGTATTGTTCATTTTAGATATACTTTTTCTATCGACAAACCGCGAGAAAATCAATGGCACAACATCGTGTGTATTGTGTTTTCGCCAGGTGCGACTATAACTTGCTCAACACATAAAATACGACGATACTGGTAGTTGAGGTAAGTTGACTGGTATACCGAGACCCCCCTACGGCTCCCCCTTATCCCCCCTCTCTCTTGTGTAGGTCGTCACTGCGACCTCCGACAAAACTATGGGTAAAACATGTTCCAATGGACCATGCTGTTTGTTGCAATAGAGATTCTCGAAATAATTATGTATTTCCAATTGCTGCTATCTATTTAACATAATTCCATTGTGTTTACGTTCATACGCAAGTTCTGTAGCTTTAATTACCTTCTTTTCTACATTGTCGTAAACATTTTTAATATGAAAAACCGATACCACTCATACAATAAGTATATACAGACACGTCCTTCCATGGTTGGGAATTTTTTATTATAATTTTATGCACATACACATGCAAATGTAAAAGCGTAAAATGATTGGAAATATTCTAACACCGAAAAAGAAACTAATCACGCTAAACAATTATTGCAAAGGAGAAAAATATGTACTGTAAGTAAAAAAAGTGCATATTGTAAATTAAAAGCTACCTACAATAAAAATGTTTACTGGTCAAACGAAAAAAAGTGTGTTTGATTATTCCATTATTTCGAATCATTACCTTTGCTCTTGTGAAACAAGAAACTAAAGAGAAAAACAAACTAATTTATTAGCGTTTAGTGTTGTGTTCAAGTTTCGTTATCAGGAGCAAATTATCGCTTGCATTATACGAATTCCAAATCGTCTATACAGTATGGGATATTTTACGCAATTATTCATGAATTGTTTCCTTTAAGGAGGAAACATTGTTAAGCACTTAAACGATAATTACTTGTAAATTTGAATTGGAAACGTAATAAGGCGTCGAATAAGATCTGCACATTCAAATTTTGAATTAAAATTAACCGCCTTACATTATAGCGTCATCTTACATCTTCCCGCTAAACTAACTAGAACTAGAGTCGGTAAAGCACAGATACGACAGCTATCATCGCTGCTATTTACAGTTAGTCTTTCGTTTAAGCCACAGATGGCGCTAGCGACCAAATCGAATTTAAATGTTAGTATATTGATATTTTTTTATTTAACTTTGTTTATTTATTATTCATAAAATGATTTAAGTGTTTTTCCTAATAAAAAATATTCCTTTTGATTTACTACGTAAGAAAAAGCAAGGATCTTATGTAATTCAATTTAAAAGTCATTTATATTCAAATCTCAGCGTATAAAGTACTTAATATGCGTTAAATTATTGAATAATAACGGTTGTAGGCCACCTAATAGTTATTTGCAAATTGTATAAAATTGTATGCGAAATTAGTTGCCTACAATTTTGATGTATTTGATTTGGGGGTCGTAAACTGTGACGTGGGGACTTCTGTGATTTTACGATTTTAATCACAGCCGTGATTCCCTGAAATTAAAGGGAGATTTTAATATTTTCCGAATTTTTAAGGTGTCAGCTTCGAAATGTGTTCGATTATCTCTTAATCGATTTTAAAACTGGGCGTTTTAACTTTGGGTGTCGGCTGGAAATTTTATTTCAGCGTTAAAAATAGATAGCGCTGCCTGTATTTTATTTTCGTTATTCCCTTCCACGGAAAAAATGTTAAAAAAATGATAAGCAAATCATTGGGCTAAACGAACAGCTCCGGTGATTTTCGTTTCGCTAACTATTCTCTAGTACTGTGACTGTCAAAGGAGTGGGTCAGTCAGATACGTGTTCAAAATCCTCTCTATTTTAGTGAAATAGCATTTAGTATTAATTTACGTGCAATTGGGTGTGTTTCATATGCTTTATTGAGGCTCCTCGAAGATCGTCAGTAAAAATGTTTAGTTGGTTAAGTAAGGACAATAATAAACAAGAAGTGTACGGCACTGTGGTACAGGGATTAAAGGATATATACAAGAATAAGCTTTTACCACTTGAGACCCACTATCAGTTCCATGATTTTCACTCCCCTCAATTGGAAGACTCGGATTTTGATGCGAAACCGATGATCTTACTGGTCGGCCAATATTCTACCGGTAAGACAACGTTCATAAAATATTTATTAGAGAGAGATTTCCCAGGGATAAGGATTGGACCAGAACCAACCACCGATAGGTTCATTGCTGTTATGTACGATGATAAGGAGGGTATCATACCTGGTAATGCATTAGTTGTCGATCCAAAGAGACAATTTAGACCGCTATCAAAATTTGGAAATGCCTTTTTAAATAGATTTCAATGCTCGTTAGTAAATTCGCCAGTATTGAAAAATATATCAATTGTTGACACTCCAGGTATTTTATCTGGCGAGAAACAACGCGTTGATCGTGGCTACGATTTCACAGGAGTCTTAGAATGGTTTGCAGAACGTGTAGATCGTATTATCTTGCTTTTCGACGCCCATAAGCTTGATATATCTGATGAATTTCGAAGGTCGATCGAAGCACTTAGAGGGCATGACGATAAAATACGTATAGTCCTAAATAAAGCTGATATGATTGATCATCAACAATTAATGCGTGTCTATGGTGCTCTTATGTGGTCGCTTGGAAAGGTGCTGCAAACTCCCGAAGTGGCTAGGGTCTACATTGGATCTTTCTGGGACCAACCGCTAAGATTCGATGTTAATCGCAGACTTTTCGAGGACGAAGAACAGGATTTATTTAAAGATCTCCAATCGCTACCTAGAAATGCAGCCCTGAGGAAGCTGAATGATCTAATTAAAAGGGCAAGATTAGCTAAAGTACATGCTTACATTATAGCAGAATTACGTAAAGATATGCCATCTGTATTTGGTAAGGATTCGAAAAAGAAAGATTTAATTAAAAATCTAGGTCAAATCTACGATAAGCTCCAAAGGGAGCATCAGATATCACCAGGAGATTTCCCAGATATCAAGAAGATGCAAGAGGTCCTTGTTAATCTAGATTTTACCAAATTTCATCCAATAAAACCTAAATTATTAGAAATAGTTGATCGTATGCTGGCTGATGATATCTCGAAATTGATGGCTATGATTCCACAGGAAGATATTAAAAGTACAGAAACAGAAAGCTATGTAAAGGGTGGTGCTTTCGTTAATGTTGAGGACACCATATCGCCTTTCGGTTACAAGAGAGGTGAAGGAATTAATGCCGGATTTGGAGAACCAGAATGGATTGTCAGCAAATATAAGCAACAATATGATAATATATTCGACTCTTTAAGGCCAATAGACGGCAAAGTCACGGGAGCCGGTAAGAATTTTTAAAATTATTTACTGAAAGTACTGAGTCATTAAAAGGGAGTATTTGAGGAAGATAAGATTGCTCTAATTGGAAATTTCAACGTAGTATTTATTTAGGAATTCAACTGGTTATCTAAAAACTCATTCGTTGATATGTAATTTAAAAAGAGTTCAATTTTTACTAGATAAAAAATGCCAATATCAATGTTTGCTATGAACCATTCTGGAAATATTCACATGCAGCTGGGTTAGTAGTAATTTGTAGATTAAACAGTAATTAGACTATTAAGCCAATTGGTTAGCATCTAATACAATTATCCAATTAGAAAACATTATACAATAGATTTGCATTCATTAAACTTCTATGAAACTTTACAGAAAAAAAAACAATACAGGGAATCTGCCGCGATAATGTTTATTATCAGATCAACTAGAAAAAATTCTAAGTTTAGCGCAAATACGTTTGTAATTTTTCCATCTCAATAGGATGACTCAAATTAAGAGTACAATACACGATTGAAACCAGTGAATAAGCTCTTACATCACTGTTCAATAGCCAATTTCAATTTCCAATATCATCAGTGCATTTTGGCCGATATTCCCTAAAGAATACGCGTATTTTGCGATTCATAAAAACATTGGGGACTTTTTACCGGATATTTTGCAACCAGACGGTTAAATTCATTCCTAAAATATCTGAATCAACGAAATAATATGAAATATTATACCCGTAATAATTATAAATGTGACTATCTAACAACAATAAAGTTTATTTGCTATGCAGGGACGGATTAAGTAATATTTTGATTGATTAATTCTTAATATTGAATTATCCAAGAAAATTTTCTTTTATTTTATAAAGGGAATATGTATAAATAAATAGATAGAATGATAATATCGTTCATTGCACTCTCTTCTATAGAACAGACTCGTATATAACAGCATTTTTGTTCGCCGATATTGAATAATAAAAGAGATAAATTGAGTTAAATTAAAAGATTATTTAGGGTTGAATTAGGAGCATCTAGAAATTTATATGGAGCGTCTTTGGTGTATTTAATTATTAACCTAAATTAATTAAACAACTTATGTTAAGGTAATAAAAACAGCGATACAGTATAGGTTTATTTTCCAGATCAAATATTGATATTGCATAAGATCATAAGCCGGAGCATTTTATCTATGATTCTAATACGATTTTGTTTACATAAAACAAATGAGATATAGCAAGTGTAATTACGTAACTAGTGATAACGAATGAGATCTCAATATGCCGTGTGATATATCTACAGGTGTTTTCTTATTATATTTGAACCAGTAACATACCTTCGTTAACCTCCTCAGACTTGAGATGACAAATTTTTCATATTACGGTATTTAAACTGTGTAAATTTTATTTATAATCCAAAAAAAATTATTTTTCATATGAAACAACTTAGATCATTACAAAAATGTATAATACTACATAGAATTATTTATTTGTTATCACATGTATTAACAAAATGATTTACATCTAAGTATTTTGAAAAGCAATCATCAGAACAAGCTAAAAAAGTGTGTTTATAGTGGAGTTGCGATGTTCGATAAGAGCGGCGAGTTATCAAAGCGGACCAATCAGTGAGCGTTACACCTTTTCGTAACGCGTAGCGATTGGCCCGTTTTGCTAACTCACCGTTCTTATCGAGTATCACAGCGACACTAAAAACACACCCTAACTCGGCATCAGAAAGGCATTAAAACAACAGGAATTGTACTAAATTCTAGAACAAATCCCGTTGTAGCGCATTTGTTACATCAAAAAATTATATCATAGCTACAAGTACGAAGTGATACTGCTTATTCAAGTGAAAGAATAATATTTCCTCTGACTTATAAATAATGAAACAGCTGTAAACTCTAGTTATTCGGGCAAATGGGATCATTTACCCCCCTTTAGATAGAGAAATACATTTTTCACAGCACACTTGCCATAACTATCAAATTATTTTCGAAAAATTATAGTATTAGCTAAAATATAAAATGAGATCTTGTATATTCAACTAACTTCCGCCTATTTTTTAGCTGCCAAATCGGAGATGGTTAAATCCAAGCTACCAAACTCAGTATTAAGTAAAATATGGAAATTAGCCGATGTGGATAAGGATGGTATGCTTGATTCGGAAGAATTTGCGTTGGCCATGCATTTGATAAATGTTAAAATCGATGGAAACGATATTCCTAATTCCTTACCCGAACACCTTTGTCCACCTTCGAAACGTGACATTTTTGACCATCAATGATTAAATTTTCACCTCACATCATTCTATTCCTTATATTATCATTCTATACCAAATAAAGATGACGGAATCCCCGTATTTTTACTAACGTATTTATACAATATTTTAATAGTTATATCAATGGAAACGTCTTTGGCCTTGTGATTTATTCTAAAATAAAGTAAAAAGACAAAAACTAATTTAAGAACTACAAGAGAGCTGATTTATTTCAATGGATTCATAATATGTGATAGTTTTTTAAATGTAAATATGTAAATTTGTAATAATATTAAATTAAAAAAGAAAGAGAAAGAATTAAAAGTAAAATTTTCAGTTCTATTTGCTAGAATTATACAGTAAGTTAACTACTTTGTATACCCTTACATTTATGAAGAATTCGTAAATTTGTACAAAACAGAGAGAAAAATAAAACATTTCATTTTATGTACACCTTTCTAGTAGTAAAATTTAGTAAATTATATCTGTTGCATACCTTCTTGTACACCCTATATATATATATAATGTATGTACTTCTATATCCTAAGGAAGTAAAAGAAAATATCGCTGTTGTTTTATTTTTCCAAACAAAAAAATAAGTATTTTGCAAAATTTATCTTTAAATATTGCAAATAAATGTTTGTACTTTAGATTTGTTTCTATTCCAGAACTTTTTCCTGATTTGCTAATCATTATAGGTTTAAAAACGGTTGGAAATATCGCCAAACCGATCCGATTTTCGTTTTTAGCGGTTAAAAATCTCCAATACAACATTTTAATGACGTCACGATTATAGTTTGATCAAATTTTCTAGTTTGTACAGGCGTCTCAGATTAGTCAGATTAATGCAATTTTGTCTCCGATTGGTTAAATTTTAAATGTACAAAATAGGCGGGAATTATTGTAAATTTTAATTTGAGACCTTAATTTATATTTATAAGTTCAATTCGTAATATATACCGCGTTCGTAAGTTCCGTATTAAAATCAACCGCTTAAATATATGGACAGTGTTACAACGTTTGCCCGCTATGTGGAGAGCGCGCTTAGCGAATCGAGGACGTTTCAGCACAAGTGACAACACTATTCGCGATATGCATTGGAGTCGCGTTTGTAAATGAATCCTTACGTACCCTAATATATACTAGGGTACGTGAGGATTTATTTATAGTCGCGAGTCCCATGCATACATTGAATAGTGTTGGCGCTTTTGCTGGAGCGTCCTTGAGTCGCTTCGCGCCCTCCCCACCTTATACTTTCATAGTTAACACTGTCCATATATTTTAGCGGTTTACTTTACTAGGGAACTTACGAACGCGGTATACACATAAGGAAAAAAAAATGTCTAGCTATACGCAAAAGCGTACATGTGACAATGGTAAACGCGAATGGGCGATTCACCACAAGCGGAGCGGTTAGCGGCAGTCGACGGCCCACGACGGTTACCGATGTGGTTAGTTACGAGGTAGACTTCATTATGTGCGGACGATTTTAGTAAGAATTTCTAGAGTATTTATTTTTATTTTCGTCTTCTTATTCGTTTCGTAGCAATGACAAAATAAATATGCGAAACTCTCATTTCGAGGCGACGGTAACTTCAAATTATTACGCAGCGAATCGATCGGATTCCGCTCAATCCCCTCTCGCTCTCTCGCCGTACATATATAGATATAGCTGCTTATTTATGACACTAAAATATTTTGACCAGTCTAGTCGTGCAATAGAGGCTTAACGCTTAAAAACACTTAAAAAAAATTAATTCCTAATGAACAATCATTTTGCAAACTTTGAAGAGCTGAATTGATTTGAAAAGGCCCGATTTCTTATCCCTCGATTAATTTTCAACAATTCCTTTGCCTTCGTAGCACCGTAAAATAAAAAGTAAGGGAAATATGGCAAAAAATCTTCGGCAATCGATTCTACGGCTTAGTTTTTATCTAGAAATGTATCACAGGGGTTTCAGTGAGTTGTAGAATGATCGCCGAGTTGTCTCAAAGTCAAAAGTCTGAAAATCGAGCTTGAATTCCAAGGCAAACATTTTCGAAAAATTCAATAGGTCCAAGTTCGATTGATTCTTTTTAGAAAATGCAGTTAAAAACTTTTTAGATTATGTTAAAAATTGTTATAGATATACCAAAAGTGATCACTAGAGCGGGTACTTTTTAAATTTCGCGTATGATTTAAGCTGGTAGTTCCGGTAATAAATGACACTACCAACTTAAATCGTACGCGAAATTTAAAAAGTGCGCGCTCTAGTGATTACTTTTTCGATATCATCAGATGAAAATCTATAACATAGCATACCCGAAATGTTAATTTACAATTAAAGTAATAAATGTGACTCATCTTGAAAATCTTGAGAAATTGAATGGAAGTTGGTCTCAGTGGCGGTTTTTCCACTAGGTCAATGGGTCAATATCCTCCAAAAGTATTTCCAGAAGACCAAGTTATAATTTATATCTTCCTTACAACGTTATATATTTGCGAACATTTGTGTATACGGTTAGGTATTTAGTAGGAAAGAATAAAACGATATTCGTAGACGTGTGTATGATTTGGCTAATTGGATTTGTGATTGTGATGCAAACAATGTTTTAATGCTTTGTGCGCATTATAGTTTCAACCCATTCCAAAACAACGAAGAATTGCTTTGAAGTTCAAGTCCATATAAGCCACTGCTATCCCTTACGATTTGAACGTTAATGTTCGAAAATTTACGCCGAATTTTGTTATACTTTCGTGGGCAAGATTCAAAAAATAAGGAATAATTGGCTGGTAATGCCGGAAATCGATTCTATTTATCTTAAAACGCCTTACTGGAAATTCTGTAAATCATAGAAAAGATATCAGAGGATCTTCAAGTCAAGATACTAGAAATCGTGTTTCGATTATGATCACACTGCGGATCGGGACCGCCTTCATCATCGACGCTTGAGACAAAGCGGGATATTGTGGCCCAGTGTGATTATAACGGTTCTTTTTTCTATATTGAATTGGAATACTATCGAGGGGTATTAGAGGTTACTCAGTGGACTGGGGATAGCCATATAAAAACGCAAACAATAGTTTAAATTGGGTAAATAAGAATAGCACTACTTCATTAAATTTCACGGTCTTATTTACATCAATTACACGCCTTATTCTATTACGAGCATCATGTAGTAATCACGCGCTGAATACATAATTTTACGCAATGGAAGTTTTTTTTTTAATAAAAAGCAAGGTCTTCAAGAATAAAATTTCATTTTGCAAAAAAAAAACAATTACATTGTATACAAAAGAATCTTCTACATATTTTAAACACAAAACGTTGAGAGAACAGGGATCAAATGTTAAAGAAAAATGAATATTATTAATTAAAGGTAATTTTATAAACGATACAAAAAAAATTAACAAAACGTTTCATTTTGTTTTATATAAAATACCCTCTGTATCTGCATTTTTTTTTAATTTCAAATATTTTTTTAGAAGGGGAGACTCTAGTGCTACACTGCTAATAATTATAAATTATAACTTAAAGGATATTAATAGTAATAAAATGAAACCTGCATTGAATTCAGTACCGCATGTACTTTTGCTGTGTTATATATTTAATCATTTTTTTTTATATATAATAATATAGAAATCTACAATTATTATGAACATAAAAGTAATTACAGGACATTGAAGTATTTGTTTTTAGTTAAATACAATACTTTATTAAATTTTTCCATTTCCTCCTTTCCATTATTAATAAATAATGAACATGTGAATACAATAATAATTTTTTTACGATACTGTTACCAGGAGACGGCAACCAGCGGCCCGCCGGGCAATAACAAATTACATTAAGTTAGGATATGCAAAATTTTAATAAAATTGCTACTAAATAATTTTTTTTTAAGACTGTGCGGCCCGCCTAAAGATTTTTGTTTTGAAAGTGGCCCGCCATCCTAAAAAGGTTGCCGACCCCTGCTGTATACCACTCAGTTGATTATTAAGAATTACGAAAAGTAACAAAAACATTTTATTCCATTAAGACCGCAAGTGCTGTATCATTCATATTAGATCGATTAAATTAGTTTCTACAATAATAATAATAAAATAAGTAAAGTTGTATTAATTAAAATCAACACTACATTTCATCGGTTCCTTTCATTTTTTTTTTAATTCAATTGCTGTAAATATACATAAAGCCGGCTGCCCACCAAACGATTTCGACGCGGCTCGAAAGATGCGATTAAGTCGCGTCAGATAACGTCGGTGGACATAAATGGGTCTAATAGGTGCTTTCATCTACAGAAAAAGTAAAACCCATCTTAAAAATTATTTAACAAATGATTATCGTTTCTGTTTAACATGAATTCGCTAACTTAAACTTATACAAGTATCATATTACTCCATATTAAAAGTTAATTACACAAGATTTCTCAAAATCCAATAGTAATAGTCCGTTACATTATACAGGGTCGTATTTCCGTGGGGTGGTGGGTGTGGTGCTCCCATTCAAAGTCAATATTTGGAAAGTGACGCTTAGTACTAGAGAGAGAAAAGAGATGGTCGATTTTGTTTGTTTTAAAACGTTATTAATTAGTCAATATTTTGTTGTAATTCAGTATTTTTTTGAGCACAGGTGTACTTCTTTTTATCACAACGAAAGCAATTCACCACTCGGCGTCTCCACTAGCCTTTTGAAAGAGATAATCTTCACCGTTTAAGTTCATGATACCATCTTTTAAATGGAACTTCCACTTATTACGACTTCTTGTAATCTGTAATAATCAAGAAAACCATTAGATTGATTTCAATAATTATTTTATGATAATTTATCTTTACCTTATCGTATTGGCACACAACAACATTTTCTGTGTCGAATAGATCAGCAGGGTCTTCATCGGTAACATCATCTTCAGAATTTAAAGGCTCTTCCTCAGGTCCTCCTTCATCAACTTCTTGTTCATCATCGTCTTTATCTTCGTCCGCATCATCCGAGGCATCATCATCATCAGTACCGTCTTCATCTTCATCCGATGTATCCATAGGGCCGTCAACTTGCAGCCTCAATATTGGACCATCATTGATTCTGGATGTAGAAGGTTTTTCCTCGTCATCCGAGGAATCTGACATATGTATTCCGTCAGTTTGTATCACAGGCTTCGTAATTTGTCTAACAACTTGCTGCTGTTGGTTTAATACTTCATTTACATGTTGTTGGAGTACTGTCGAAGCTAGAGGAGGAGGTAAGCTCATTGCTGCTGTGATAATTGGACCTGTTAGCACTTTATGCAGTTGATTCCCTTGTAATGCCATCGCTGGGACTTGTATCGTTAAAATACGTGGAGCTATATTTGTTCCGGGTTGAGGGGGTAATGTAATTTGAATTGGGACCATCTTAGCATCTAATAATTGAGGCACAGCTTGCGTCTGTACATGATTATTTGGAGGTACTTGTCCTACGACTTGTTTCACTACTTGTTGCTGAGTTTGTTTCGGAAAACCATTAACATCATTTAGTTTTTTTAAACCTATACGAAGAATTTCAATTACAAAATTAATCCAATTGCATTTGTTACCTGCCTTGCTTCTCTACATCACTCTGGTTCTCAACAGCCTTTGTAGCACGTAATTTTGTCTCCCATGCTTGACGTAATTCCATTAACACTTGCTCATCAACCCCATCTTCAAGGAATAAATCTTTAACGCCGTTTATTACATCTTCTATTACCTCCAAATAAACTTTAAGCTGTAAATTAAATATTACATCAATACATCATCAAAGGCAAATTAAAATGTTTATTTTAAATATTACCGTTGTCATATTAGATACAAAATTACTATGCAGTTTAACAGGAAAACCAAGATTTCTAAAATTTTAAGCAAACATAGTTGAAACTATTCTTTACAAGATTTATTTTAAAATAACTTCTTAATTAAGCATATACTGACATGAAGATGTTAAAACAAATGTCACCTACTCAATAGAACTACGTTGTTACCAACATTTTCGTTTCAGAAATAACTAAGGTTGTAAAATAAAAATGATATTAAACGCAAATTGCTGACACAGTCGGAAAAATTTAGATTAATGTATGAGCAATGGAAACGTATTAGTAAACATTATTTTTAGAATTAACCAAGTATTTTCCGCGATTGGGAAATGTTATCATCGATATCGAAAATTCACATATAGACATGGTAATTTTTTACTGGGTTCTTCGTTTTAAGTACAAATAATCGATTTGTCAATACATAATATACGTACCACTGTCGATTTACATAATGCCGATGCCATAGCGTAGATTAATCTAGCTTGCTAAAAAATTAAAAAAACGAGCCGTTATAATATCTTCATTATTGTATTATCGACTTTCTCTTGATATATGCCATTTTGTGCATATAAACCACAGAGGGAATACATTAAATATAGCCTGCAACAAGTACCTGTCTGAAGTTAGCTGCGTATGTAAATTAGCAAACTTGTTTCTGATAGTGTAACTGGGATTATTTCTATTCTAGGGATGTGGAAAATTTAAAGTAGATATTATTTTATATGTATGTATGTTTATTTCTCCAATTTGGATAACTTTACAACAATTACATTAGCAACGAAACTTAACATTTCGTTTAGATCATTGTTAATAGCGTAATTTGTAATCTCGTATTACCGACAGCATTTATAGTTCATCTAATATCCTCTAGATGGCGCCGCTTATATACTTTTCGATTTTTTTTTTAAGTTAAATGAAATTGTCAAATGTGGGACTTTAATGAATCAATTCAATTAATTTTGAAATTTTATTGCATCCGGTAAAATGCATAACAAGTAGGCTTGAAGTATTTATGGAAATTACAAAAATTAAAATTTTAGATGCTACAATGACTTGATTTGAATTTAAATTTCGTGTTTTAATTTCTTCTAATTATTTTTCCATACTGGTAGCGACTTCTAATCAAAATTTTCATAATTTGACTAATATTTTTTTTGACTAATACGTGTATCGTAGAAAGTAAATGACGTCATTGATAACGTCAGTTTTTGAATATAATGGCGATCAGGGCTGATCAAAAAATTACGCTAAGGGAATTGCAGCTGTTTCAGATGGATATTTTAAGTGATTTTGTGTTAATTCTTCGCAGGTAGCAGCGCAAACATGGACTGGGGTTGAAAATAATGCAATTGGAACTTTGGTGAGTAATAAAATGTTTAATAACTGTATTAACTATATTGCACTTGTATACACTATGAACTCGTCACTATTAGTTGAAAACTGTCGTAATTATTGTTTTTATTGATATTATCCCGTAATTATTGCATGATTTACTTTTATAATTCGGTATGTTTTATTGGGAACCGCTTTAATACTGCATTGTAAAGATTGTAGAAGGCATAAAAACTAACCGTGATTATGACGACTAACGCGACAGCAAACACTACACTCAAAAAACTTCCGTCAATAACACCAGTAGCTTGTCGGTTATTCCTTCTGCCTTCGTTAACATCTAAACCAGCAGATTGTCTCTCAGCCATGGCCCTTTTCATATTATTCAATCTCTGACGTAGCTCGTCAATAGTCTCGTTGGGATTTTCATCGCTTCCTAGATCAGAAAATGGGATATGGGCAATTATAACAAAATTACGTGGGTTATTGTTGTTAGCAACCTACCTGTTTCCATCGTGATACGCGATTTTCTTGCACTAAATGCAGTTAGTTATATACTATTATCGATTTGCATTAGTTCAGGCTCACTTGGGCACACTACAGATGTGTTCTCAACTTTACAGCATCCCTTAAAGCAGTGGCGTTGCTGGGTAATAGAAGGAAATGTTTGAAAAACGAAACGAAACGCTTAATTCTCAAAGAGCGGATGACAGAATATTTTTCCGCTTGGATAAGTATCGGAGAAAATTATTCTTTAAGTTCTATATTTTTTGCGGTACGCGCTTTTTATATAACTTTTTTGATTGACATTTCTATCTAGACAGTCAATTTTTGCGGTGGATTGAAGACGGGACGGTATAAATATTTATATTTTTGCGATATTTCCAGTCAGCTGTGAAAATGTGGGTCGTCGTAGAGCATTTTAGGAATATCCTTTCTCTCAGATGATTTGTTGACGTTTTGGTAGATAGAAGAATATCTATTAAAGTCACAAGAATTTAGTATTGGTAATTCTGAGACTGCAATTTCTGTGATGGGAGCCTACGCTACTGGGGTATGTAAATTGCGCATGTGCCAGGACCTATAATCAACTAAAAAGTATATCCTTTGCTCGAAATGCTTGTGCACTTCGATTTTAAATTCTGTTAACATTTACCATTTCGGTTAGGGGACGCAGATATCTGAAGCATTCGATCGTACGAATTCGCAACAGGAGGAAGTGCGCAACTTCCGTAAAGTTTACCGGATCTCGAACATAGAGTTGAGTAGCCGATTCGAAAATAATCAAAAATAGAACGAGAAAGAAAAAAAGTTCATTCAGTTCGTTCGTCGCCGATGCGAAAGAAAAGTTGTTAAAACAAACGGTGATGCAAATTTCTTTTGAGTGATTCGATACTGATGTACGCAACAAGTCTTATAAATTTGCGATCGCATTTTAACGTTCGATGTAAGTGATAATGTCTATATGTTATAGTAGAAATTATCCCTTAATATATATTGAGGGTGTTCACGAAACGCGAGTGTTTAATTGTCTCTTTATTTTCCCTTATTTGTCGTTTATTGTTTCTAATTTGTTGAGCCGTCTTTGATCGATTGTGTTGTATTTACGGGTTTGTTATTATTAAAAATTTAGCCACGTGTTTGTGTCCCATTGTTTTTGTAGATTCTTTCAGTTGCCCCTTATTCTATAACATTATTGATTTTTCATGGGGTTACGAAGCCGCACCTATGTTGAAGATTCCCGCACGTTTTAAACAATGTGACCTGAGTGTTTCCCTTGCGTTTGATTATTGTGACTGCATTGTCAACATGGGTACACGTGCTGCTGCATGTAAGCAATTTCTCAATCCAGAAACTACATTGTTTCATATTTTTATAAAACATTTTTCATTAAATTTTTAGCTATATATATCGTTTTCCTTTTTTCTGTCTTATTTTAGAATAATTAATATAAAGAAGTATATATTTATTCCCTTTAGAAGCGGTAGACGTTAAAGAAACGGATCCTACGCGAAAATGTTTTATGGTCACTGACATTTCATTCATGCGTTGTGTTGATTTACTATTGTCTACAAGGTCTACTTGAAAATTATTTCATTACAGTTCCTTTATGTTGAACTAATCAATTATCGCGATGAATAGGTTTAATGAATGAATCCTTACCCCCCAAAACAAACGTATTAAATCAATTTAATTTGTTATATCAATCGGTTTAATTAGTATGGTGATCTTTTTGAAATAATTCTGCCCCAATTAGATATCGAAATTCATCGGCAACGTATTCTTTCGATAATTAGCCGTATTACTCTACGTTATTGACGGAATCTCGCGCCATCCTTCTCTTTCTCACGTTCTCTTTCATCCTTCGCTTTCAGGCCTCGAGGGGTCTCGTGTGTAAAATGAGACGTCCTCAAAAGTTTTATCATTACACATTTTATAACTCGCTTTGATGAAACTTTTTTATTTTTCATTTGATGTCGGGAGAGATAATTTATATCTTTTTATTGAAACGCTTTGCGTGACATATATCGGTTTTCTTCTTTATGTTATTTATTCTCCATATTCGTATTTTTTTTTACCTTTGAATGATGTCAGAAATGCTGATTAGTTTATATATGTTTAAGCACTTTGTGGAAGTATCCATTATTAAAGGAAATCATATCCTTTTATTTAATTCTTTTCTTGAAATTTATATGTCCTCATAAAAGATGATCTGAATTATCGTAAAGTTGCCATGTAAAAAATAATTCTCCCAGTAATTTAGATTATCTTTTATAACGTGTTCAATGTAACGGTAAGCATATTTCATATTTTTTCATGTATTCTTTTCTACTTATCGTACTCAAACATTTCTTCTACTCTATTTTGGTCGTATGCAAGGTAAGTTCGAAAGGCTAGAAAATGTATACTTTCAATTTAGAGTGCGTAGTTGTTTTAAATGTTTTTGCATCCATTTGAATCTTTGATTTTCTTCCATATATGATGTTATATTAAAATGCTCTGCAGTTACGCTGAAAATACGCAGTTTATACGATGTACAACTACGTCTAATGCAAGGGGCAGTGCCTTCACCATCAGGTTCCGATATAGCAAGCACAATAAAGTACTTCACGCAAATACTTTTAAGTAATTTTAAAATATGGGAAGTTCAAATGTCATGTTAACACTAAAAGGGTTTCAGCTGTTTTAAAAGATGTGCCAAACTCGCCGTTAGAACTGCTCAAAAATCCGGAAATGGACGCAACGAGGATGGCTCTTTTTCCGAGTTTAGATTATAAGGCCCTTTATAATTCGTTGATTCCTCTAATCGAAGTAGCTCCGTTAATTCAATATGGATTACACGGTAAATATAATATAAACAAATCGATAGAACGAAGAAAATATGAGAACTTTTTGAGCGACTCTCGTATACTTTGGATTCATTGTGCGGGTGAATTGATTTCCTCGCGCAAAAAAGAAAAACTTTCTACCTCTCCAATTATTTCATCGGCGTCTTCTTTCTCGAGAATTTTCATCTTATTAAAATTTTCCAAACTATTGAGCGCATTTTGCTTGTTATATTCAT
This sequence comes from Dynastes maya, assembly GCA_029619315.2. Lineage (NCBI taxonomy): Eukaryota > Metazoa > Arthropoda > Insecta > Coleoptera > Scarabaeidae > Dynastes > Dynastes maya. The sequence continues at coordinate 6,007,713 of JAROYE020000012.1, forward strand.
CCCCGATTTCAAAGTTGAAAAAAGTTCTTGTAGCTCTTTTCGCGTCATTTGCTAACAAAATATATCCACTGAATTTTCAGATAACATTTATAGAGGTGGATTTTTTTTTTATTTCCAGCGTTTGGACAAGCAATATTACAATGCCTGGGATGCCTTTTACCGTTTCTTGAACATGATTTGATAGATAATTTGCCTTACTTGACAGCATCATCTGTAGCTGTTCTACCAAGTAGCCTTCATCAAGATATTGTGAATTCTCTATGTTTTTATATTTTGCCGTTTACTATATGTAAGTAGAATATTAAAATAAAAAAAAATTATGTGTAAGAATTTCTCTAGCTCGTCATAGTAATAGTGAACAAGAGATTTATCAATCGGTCTCTGCTGTAATAATGATGGTTTTTCAATATTCGACAAATCCAGCCCATCACTGTCAGCTGTTAGAGTGTCTAATGACATTAAAGCAGAATATTTTAAAAGATATCTTAAGCGTGATAGCATATGGTGCAAGCGCAGCACGTTCCTCAGCCGCTAAATTACTTTTCTACTATTGGCCGACTTTTAACGCAAATTTATTCGATAGGAAAGGTCTCATGTGTAAATTTGCAGGTATGGTTACATATATTTTAGAAATAATCATTCGTATTAGAAATAATTTAAGGAGATCCCGCACCATTTGTTTGTCAAAACGATAAGTGCCCTAACTCTGGTAGCGCCGAAGCCGCGAAGGTCTGCTACGATCATTGCATATCGATAACGTATGCTTGTGATACTCCTCCACCTTTGTATTTATGTATCGAATGTGCGAACGAGATCCATCGGAAGCATCCGAATCAAATGTTTTTCGATATTTTACACCCGATGCAACAAGTTTCCATGGTCTGCGAAAATAAGGTAATACCGCTTTTGCTATCGACTAGCTTCGAATGCAGTTATTTTTCTGAATAGAATTGTAGGTCCACTGAAAAATTAGCAATATCCATATGTTTTTCTACCGAATGCGCAAGCTATAATGGCAATCATCCTATAAGATACTGCGAACAGTGTCACAATAATAGGCATAATAATAAAAGAGGTGGTGATCATATCGTTCACAAATGCATACCACCTACGTGGTCTATGGATTCGGAGATGCAAACTTATATGGTTGAAGCAATCGTTAGCTTATTCAAAGAAGCCAAAGTGCCAACAGTAGAACAAAATGATAATAGCGATGAGAAAAGTAGTTCAACAGTCGTTGATAACATGCCTGTTGAAGACCGACAACTCTTAGGGAGATACGGTGTTTGGTTATTAGTCGGAAGATGTAGTCCTACTGAAAAAACCCCGGAAGAAATCCTTGGCAGACTATTAGCTATGCTATTCCATTGGTTCTACGTTACCGATTCCCCATTAGAAGGTAATTCCAACAATTACTTTCGTAAAAAATCATACGATTACTTTACTAAAATTACTTTAGGTCAAGAAGATAACCCTTTAGAAAAATTGAAAATCGAATACGTCTGTGATTGGTTAAGAAATCTTAGCAAAACCCATTATAAACTATTCATTTCGTGTTTGTTACCGCATCCGCCTGAATATGCGAGGGTTGGGGGTCACTGGTACGCGTTCCCTATCAAACCTTTAAGGCCACAATCAAATATTTATTTGTACTTAGGGATACCTTGGCATCAAGAACGTCCCATTTAAAAGACGGCTTGAACAGATTGTTCTGTTTGGTGCCATACGAGGTAATAACGCAGGAGATATGGGATTATGTCATACCACATTGGATGGACGCGATAGTTAATGATGTACCTGTTAAAGAGCTTCCCGAATTGCGTGTGATCTTAAGTAAAATTTTAGATACGGGAATAAGTCCGCTTGGCTTTGACGCAATAAAAATGTACCATTTCGTCGCTGTAAGGTTCGAAAATACTACAGCAAAGGTACAGCAAAAAGCTTTACAATGGTTACAAGTAAGGAAATTTGTTTTCGGCTCCGAAATCATCGTTTAATACTTTTTTTTTTCCGCATAGACTATAACTTTGTTAGCGATAGTTATACCTTTACATTTGTTATTTACGATTTTCCAAGATGGAGTGAAATATATGAAAAATGATCTCCATTCCGAGAAAGTTACCAATAAAAAAAGCAATAACGGAAAGAAATCATGTAAGTTGAGAATTCTCGCGAATGTAACGTTTTGAATTTAAACATTTTAGCCGTGGACGACTGTGATTCTAATAATACATCAATATCAGATGAGGAAAATCATTTAACGAATCAAGCTGATTTCGAAACTGATGCCGAACATAATCTGTTTTGTTGTATACTTATGTTAGATATCCTATTAAAACAGATGGAATTGCAAGATATCGATAAACATACTGGAATTAACTCGTCATTAAGTAGGGACGTGTGCTCTCTATTGAAATCCATGCTAACAGCTGCATGGATTGGAAATCATACTTGCAATAACAAGTCGGAATGCGCATATTGCGAATCTAGTATAATGTGGCATCAGTTATCGCTTCATCTGATAAAGTTCTTAAGTCCAATTTACCCTGTACATCCCCCAGATGTAAGCTATTAAATTTACCTTTAAAAACGACGACCGCATTATAATCATTTTTCAAGGCACCAATCGAAGATAGCTACGAAAACGGGCACAGCCGTAGAAGCCCGCCAGAAGGGGATAAAAAGGATTGTAAATCGGATGTGGTATTGAACATGCCAACCCCTGACGTACCTTCTGTAGGGGGTGTACTTGTACACATGCCACACGTGTGTTCTGTACGCAGTTAATAGAGATCTCGATAATAGTAAAAGAGCGATAGTGAATATAACAAAAGAACGTTAACAAATGGAAGATTTATTGTAACTGTCAATATTGTTGAAAATATTGGCTGATAAATAGAGGACGATTTACATATAGGGTAATAACGGGAAAAATCCAACGTTTCAGCAGTGATTATATCATTATTTTTAGGATAGATTTTCCTTTGCAACATTCATCTTAGGGATAACAATATATTCACTACAAAAACGCTGAGATTAATATAACTCTGACAGTATATACTGACGTCACCACACTGTATATTTATATCCTATATGTTTCATTTTTAACTAAAATGTCATCCACAGCTAAATCACATAGATAAAATCGATACAATTAAACTCAGAACCCTTCATCACTAACACTCTTTCAGTATTATGGGGATTTTAGATTTTTCCAAATATTTTTCCAATATTATCGAATATTGAAATATGTTTCTTCCAGATTATGACTGCTACAGTCGAGACTGTATCAGAGCAATTAGATTTAGCTGCAATAATACCGGCTGAACGGGTGGTTAATGCTGTAACCAAAACGATAACTTTAGCTGAGATAGAAGAAAGTAATTAATTTATTACGTAGTAACAATTTCACGGAATTTATGCAGGTTTTTCTTACAGCTGCAACACCTCAGATGCTAAGTCATGAAGAATCTTTAGAAGCTAATCACGATGATGAAATGCGTAACTTCTGGTACACATCGTACGGTAAATTTCAATTTAACGTCGATGAATTACCCGAACCACTTCATTATATCTATCAATTGCTTCAAGTATGATGTTCCATAGATTTTTTCTTTTGGGTCACCAGGTGTTTTTTTTTTGTAGGAACTGCCTAAGGTTGACAAACCTGACGTGTTATATTACATGCTCCAATGCTTAAATGTGCTTTGTTTGCATGGAGATGCTTGTACTAAAGCTTCTAAAGAGCATCGCGGTTTCTTTATATGGTGTCAAGAGAATTTATTGATTAAGAAGTACGTTAACGTCCACATCTTATGGATGAATTTTTGATAAATCGTTGATCTCTTATAGTCTATGGAACTTGCTGAACTCGGAGCATTCCCACATCTGCCAGGAAGCTGTGCCGTTGCTTCTTCATTGCATAACTCTTCCAGCTGGTTCAGACGTGTTCTGGAGAGTTATCGAAGAGCAATTCCATAGTATAGACTGGCGGGTTCGCTTTGTAGCTGTCGAAAGGGTTACCGTTTTAGCTAGATTTATGGATTCAAGTCCGTTGAGGAATATATTGCCTTTACAAGCTGCGTTAGCTGATGCCTTCTGTTACTTGATTTCTAGTATGGATGATCCGAATGTCTACGTAGCCCAGCGAGCGACCCTATACCTTGGCACAATTCACGATTCAGCTGTAAAAGTAAATATTTTTTATTAATCTCTTACTATTTTCACCGAATTTTTTTAAAAACTCTCAGTGTCCTTATTTTTTGCTTAGATCTCATGCCTAGTGTTACTTGTTTATAGCCTCCCCATAATGTATCGAAGTATAAAACGAAATGTGCGCTTTTTGACGCTTAATTTCAACATATCAATGTTAAAATCATTGCATTCATGTATCCTGGGCATGTTATATGTACACCTACTGTACAAACAGATGTTATTTCTTTTTTATAGTAATGCGTATGTTGTAAATCACCTATAGCTACATTTTTCTCTTATCTAGTCGTTAATAATGTGTCTGGAAACCCAATTTGATTCTGTGATAGTCGATAGGCCAATGGTGCTTCAATCTATATATCAATTGCATAATTCGTTAAGTGAGAGGAAAATCTTGACGTGGGAGTTCTTCCTCAACCGATTTGATTCGCTCTTCCTAGAGGCTCAAATTAATCTAGAGAAGTCAGGCGATATCTCCTCAACGTATTTAAAAGGTACGTCGATTATAAGGTCCCAACATCTATAATTTATAGATACTATAAATTGTAGATTTGAGGGACACCGATTTAACCAGCGAGGCCTTCATTAGAAAGCTTCACCGTGCTCAAGAAGCTTTATCTCATTCAGACGGAAGCGGTGTAAGTTCCGTGAAGACTCTTAGTGCCAGTTTCGGCACTAAATGGCCTTATAAACGCACAATGTCGGCTCCGGCCTCTATAGTACCAAGGCACGAGAATAAGGGTAGGTCTTTCAGCCTCCAGCTATCGAGCTTTGGACCGTGTTTTGAAAATTAAATGTTTTAGTTATAGAATCAAAAGAAAAAGTTTATAGTCGTCAAATTTCTGCACCAATATTGAAACGGAAAACGTCTAGATTTGGCTTGGGTCAGTTTTTAGGCACTGTAAACAACATTTCAGGTAGAAACTAGATTTAGTGTCTTGCTGTAGTTGCCGCATGTTGTGTGTATCTTCATTTTCGTAAGTTTCTACATTTTTACCCCCCTGCCCTCTCATACTTTTTATATCTCTTTTCAAATCTATATGGCTCGGCATGATCTGTAAGTTATCTAAGGCGAATGTTCGAATTGCATTAACGATAGGGTGTGTTTTAGACGGTCACGTCCAATCAATTGCTGTTGTCCACGATCAAAATTTGTTGGGTGTCCTGCAAAGAGTTATCGATCTAGAGGAAGTCGATCGTGAAACAATGCACTTGTTAGTCTTCCTGTTGATGCAATTCCTATCGAGGTCAGATCAAGCGTTCCCCTCCGAGGAGAAGAACATGTCGAAAACGCAGGGAATCGTGTTGAAACACTTATATTTATTACTAGGTTACAGTCAGAATGATAGGATCTTATTTCTCCCACCGCAAAGATTGAGGTCTTCACCAGCTTTCAGCGTGTTTTTATCAAATTTACCCCAGCTAATGGATCAAAATCATTTAATGGGGAAGACCTTATTACCGACGTCTTTGATGCTCTTGCAATATGCTCCTTCGCCATTTTATATTCCGAGTAGCATAGAATTGCAACAACCAGCATATAGCTTGTGGGCACTAGAACCACATATTAGAAAGAATTGGCTGATGTCATTAGTCGTTTTGTTATATAAGGTATTCCATTTCCGTCTTACGTCCTCATTTTTCTTACGTTCGCTTTTTACAGTATCAATATAATCAGCAACCACATTGCGTACAGTTGACATCATTGATAAGGATTGTGCTAAATACATTGGATTCACAACATCATCACTGTAGAAGGATTCCAGCAACAATAATCATGGGAGCACCTCCTTCAAGGTCACGGGGTAAAATATTCCATTTCTTAAATTGCTAGGTCCGTAATTCTTTAAGCTTTTAAAATTTAGATGTTAGTCAACCGTCCTTAGGAACTGAAAATGAACAAGGTGATCGTTTAGCATCGACACCACCTCTGTCCCCAATGTACTCATCAGATGGCCAATCAGTGCACATGTCAGTAAGTTCTAAAGGTGGTAAGACGCAGGTTGTTTATATTAAACCATCATCAGCTACAAGCATGGAAACTCACTGGGAAGAAGCTATACAATGTACGCACCCAGAAAAGCATTATTCCTTAACGAGTAAAGTTACAGAAGTCGCTGATGTCGACGATACCGAATCAGAATTGATTGTTATCCCAGAAAGTTATACGTCTGACAGTACCTTACACGATAGCGTACAAGATTCTTTCGATGAAGGCACCGACGACCTATACTGTCCCTATCCTAAATCAGATAAGTCCTGTACGATACCAAAGAAGGACCACTCGGTACGTTCGATCCAACACAAAAGACCGACTTGGATCATTGGTAGTGAAGAAGAGTCGATAAAATCTTGGGAAAGCAAAACATGCACTTTACAAGAAGTGAAATACGACAATGGTAACAACCTAAAATACATAGATCTTTCAAAAAACTGCTCTAAAGTATCGAGTTTAGCTAGTACTGTCGCTGTAGTTGCAGGAGCTCCAGCAAAGACTGTAACTACAGACTCTCACAGACAAGTTACGTGTTCATCTATAGACACCCAACACATTGGGAAACCTACTTTAATAGGTAAACAGAAAAAAATAATCGAGCCCTGTATAACTCCTGCTAGTACGCCAGTGTCTGACTGCGAAGAATGCTCTAAGAACCAAAATCAAATGCTGCCAGTGCCTACTGTTGAAAGATTATTGCCTATAGGAGCTATAAGACAACAAGGTAATTCATTCTAGTACGTTAGTTACACATACACGAAAATACACTCCATTATTTTTTTAAAAATCAAGATATAGTGGTCCATTGTCTAAAATGGAAGTTATCATGAACATAGGTACAACTCGATGGACTTAGTGAATTAAAATTAAACGGATACCATTTCAGAACCCTCGAAAGCCAGCATGTATAGCCATCTTCTGGACACTCAGCTAGAATTACCCAATAGGGAACGCCTTCTGCCTATAGGTCAATACAATAAAGACGTATCACAATTAGTTGATAAGGTTAAACAAAGTTTAGGATTAAATGCTCAATTAAGTAGAGTAATGGATGCTAGTAGAAAAACGGATAATGGAAGGGAGTATCATCCAAGTCAAAGCCCTAGGAAGCTTATTAAGCAGGTGGCTTTGGAAAGTCCAACGCAAGGTGATTTTGACGAAACGTACTCCTACAAAAGCGCAAATTTGGATACTAAAAGTGAGTTTGTCTATTGACTAAAATGTATCTCTCGAGTTTTTACTGACTACCTTCGATAAAACAAGTAGAGACAACACAAATATTATATGTGCCGGTAATATAGTTACCCACATATTTTATTTTAAAGGAGAACCAATATTGAATCATAAGAATGCAATGAAAAAAGTTGGGCATTTTGTCATAGGAACTTCTAACAAAAGCCGAAGGCCGAGATTTTGGTTCAGCCCGCAGTTATCACCGAAAATCGAAGGCAGCGACATGAAACAGAGCTCGTTCAGAATTGGAGAAGAATGTGCCAGCGAAAGGTAATCTAAAATATGTGAAGCAAATATATCCTGAATTAAATCTTCTAGATGCTCTGAATGTGGAACTGTTAGAGAAGAGTATAGCGACGAAGAAATAGGCTTGTGCATTGTGAGTTTAGGAACTTTTATACATAGAGAACCGGCATTAGCTGCTCCTATGTTGCCAGATATACTGAACATCGTCGCCAAGTAACTATTTATCGTATATATAGATTTGAGAGAATCTATAAACACTTTTAATTTTATAGAGTTGCAACGACTGTAATATATCCGTGGCAAAACGATAGCAATATCCATCTTCCTGGTGGTGCTGTAAGCGTTGCACATCAATTTTTAAGATGTGTATTGCATCAGCTTGCTCCAAATGGCATATTCACCCAAATGTTTCAAACTAACGCCAATGGTAAGGTCTTTTCATGTCATTTTTGCGCATTCACTAAAGAGTATTGATTGTAGAAACATCTAGGACGCAATTTTTTAAAAGTGTTATTCAAGCATTAGTTGATTTCAACGAATTAAACCCTGTAGCACCTCTACAATTGCTTTTAGAAGTATATTTTTCCGTATATTTGTGTATGTTACAATTAAATCAGTAACTTGCAGACTTTGAATTCAAAAAAAACGTTACCAATTGATGTGTTACCGATAATTTTACAAAACGTTTCGTGTTATTTGGATTGTTTACCTTTGGAAGCGGCATTGGGACCAAATTCACCTTTATGGAATAATGTGTTGCAGCAGTTGGAAACATTTTTTCGCAGACTTATTTTTCTGTTACATACCTTAGATGATCTTTCTCCTTTACTGAAGATTATAATTACAATTTTTAAGATCCCACTGATAAGTCAATACAAGGTATACATTTTCAACGAAGCTATATGGAGAAAATTATGGGAAAATTAACGTTTTCAGGGCATGCTAGAACCGTTTTCGAAAATATTGAGCTACGCTATTCAAACAAATGTTATTCAGTATAGTTATTTGGTCGATATATGTTTCTTATGTAACAGAGCTTTTATCAAGGTAATTAAATAAAATTATATGCAAGTTTTAAAATATTTAGTTTCAGGATCGCGATAAGCTCATCTTAAGTCGTATGGTTGTTTTTGAGCTGGTGCAAGCATTGAAATTCAAGACGTGTATTCCTGATTCGAATTTATTAATGCTAATAAATCTAATTCTTCAAGTAAGTTTTCAGTATTATCAAATTTTTCTCAGGCGACCTTGACATTTTACAGGATGTCGGAGGATCAATACCAGCTAATGTGGTTTTAAAAGATTCGAATAAATTTTCGATAGATTATACCCCGATCTGGAATACTAATGTCTCGGAATGTATGAAAATGCATCTAACTGATATATTAGAATTTCTTACAGATTTCCATGCATTAGCTAAGGTTAAAGTACGTAGATATTAAAAACTTTCGCTGTTGTAATTGATTGAATGAATTTTAGAGTTACTGCAAAGGTGTAACCGTAGGATTAAACGAGGATACATTAGGAGGGATTTTCAAATGTAGCGTAGCTCAATATTTAGCTTTAGAGATAACTAAAGGTAATGGACGAGATAATAGAGCTGTTACTAGGTATCTGCCGTGGTTGTACAATACACCTATAGCTCAGCAGACGTAATATATTTTTTATTTTGTAAATATGTAGATTTATACATTGTGTTTGAATCGTTGTCTTAGGCCTAGGGAATTCGTTGAATGTATTGGACACGTTAGGTTATTATCATGGCTACTATTGGGATCCTTAACTCATACTGCTCTACATGGTACTTCAGGGCATACTAGCCAACCTATACCACAAGAAGCATCTTGCCAAATCGCCGATCACATACAAGTTATTATGGCAGGTTTTGCAGAGCAACCTAAAGCATCTGTATTACACATGTCTTCCTTATTTCATACTTTTATACTATGCCAGGTGTTATGTCGTTTACTCTAAAATAATTTGTTTAATTAAAATAAAATTTTTAAGCTATGGACAGTGTATTTAGAGCAAGGACTAGTTATTCACATGCATGTACCTGAGACATGTAACATTACGATGAATATATTATTTGATTTTTGGAGTAAAGTGACGCCATGTATACTTCAATTAGTCCAACAATCAAAAATGGTTAGTTACAATATAAACAAATAGATTATATAAAATTTTGTGATTATTATAGTTAAGTGAAATCGTTAGTCTACATTTTTTAAGCATGTTGGAAGCCTTAATCGAGTGTCATTCAACATTTATGGGAAAACTATTGCCTTTATGGACACCTGTGTTATCATCGAATCATATACAGGTACATTTAATAGATTTAGGCTAGTTTTGGAATAGCGTACGTTTTTATATGATTATAGTTACCCGGTCAACTTCAAGTGAGGTTGCAGAATTGTTTAAACTTCATTCCAGTAATTCATCCTGAAGTTTTGCCGGAAAAATCTAAGCCGAATCTGAGTAATCCGATTTTGTTAAAATGGTTACAACGTTTACAATTCAAAATGGGACAGATAGAACTTCAATCATCCACGGCAACTCAATTTTATTCACTTTAGTTTATAGGGTTTTTTACAAGAACAGAAATAACTGTATTTGTTGAATAAATAGATTTATTATGACATTTTTACAATGTTTATTTATAATTTCTAGCGTCTTAAGTAAGAAAACAAACAATAAACAATTTATATAATGGAAAGTTAGTCGGAAATATACGAATTTAGTATAAAAATTGCATTGCTTTCCCCCCCCTTTCTTATTTCTAAATTGTACATCCTGATTCTCTGGTGAGAGTATCTAAGGCGGATTGTCCTCGCGTAAATACAAAAGGAGATGTCTAAAAGGAAAGTTGATTAAAGTAATCTGAGAGAAATTTCATTTAGCGGCTTACATTGGTCACAAAATATTTAACATCTAACTTAATTTGTTCACGGATTTTGGCTTCATCTGAACTCAAATCTGCTTTAGGATTTAAGGATGGATCATCTGTTGAACTGACGTTTCGACTTTTCAATCTCCTTAGTGATTCTTCAGTTCTACAGACCGATTGCAAGACTTCCCTTACCAACTCGGTGTATCTGAAATAGATTACTCGAGGACCTTCTCGTAGTTATTTCAACAATTACTTACTGTTTTCCTATTTTGTATACACAACTATCCATTATATCATTTAAATTCTCTTTCAGTGCCTCTCGGTGGTTGTTGCTGAATTTCTCTAAGGGGGTAACGACATCCCTAATATAATTACTTTCCGTTGTAGGCGCAAACTTATTAGTTCTGCGGTATAACCTTGGAATATCAAAGATTTGCTGCAATAAAGATACACTCTCGTCCACTTTGTGATCAATCAAATAATCTTTAAGCTTCTTGTGACTTTCATTCAGCTTATTTTCATTGATTTTAATTATTTGCTCGATAAAATTCCACAATTTTTTTGGTACTATTTTATAGATACTGTTAGAAATATCGTTAATTTTCTGCAATCCTAAAGATTTCTTCAAATTTTGAATATCAATCATCAAATTTACAATGAAACTTTCGGAAGGTGGATCTTTCTTATTTTCAATTAAAGTATTGATGTAAAACAAGAATCTCGATAAGAGAAGTAAAGATAATTTGATAAATTGGTCTGTGAGATGGGCTAGGAATACTTCTGAATGGAAACAGTGATTGATTGATCTCCAGAAAGCTGCAGATATTTTCAGCTTCAAAAAAGGATGATCTGAAATGGTCTCTTGGGAATTTTCAATGATATCAGCTTCGAAGCTTGCTGAAATTTGTTGGAAACGTATCTCAAAGTACACAGGGAGATTGAATCTCTTCATGTGATCTTGGAATGATGTCTCATATATCAGAGATGGATCAACCTTATTCGATATGGTAAATAAGAATTGCCAAGTGTCCTGGAAACGTTTCTGGAAAAGTTCAGGGTTCCCAGGTGCCGTTATGTGAGATAGGTTATCTTGAAGAAGGTTATTGGTTACTTTCCAGAAGCTATTGACTATAAAATTAAATCCTTTCAAACCACAATTGCTGTAAATCATTATATTAGAAACATGATCTTGTAACCTGGTCATCTTACCTATTAACAAGGTCTACTAAATTTTTAACATCCGTATTCAAGAATTTTAAGGCGTCTTCATATAAAACGTTCAATCTATGATTGTTTTGTTCTAAATTTTTATTTGTAAATATCTTCTTTAAGACAGGTTCGACAATTTTTTCAGAATAAATCATTTCAGCTTGATTTTGTTGATTTAGACTCACGTATGCTCGCAAACAACAAATAATTGACTTCTGCATGTTATTTTTCAATGATTTTATGAAGATTTCATTCACTAATGAATTGAGTTTCTTCTCGATTTTCAAAGTAGGATCGTCTTTTGTAATTTCACCCAAATATAACTCGTCTAAATAATGGCTTTGGAAAGAACATTCATTGACAGCCCTTTCTAATATAGCTAAATCATCTGTGCTACTATTGAGTTGCTCCTCGATTATGTTATTAATATATAATGCGCTTGATTTCATGTTACTTTGTAAGGTTGACGTATCACGGGTTTTATTAGCGGCTTTTTCCTCATTTAAATATGTTTTGAGCGAGTGTTCGGCTTCTTTAATAACATTGTAGAGCCCCTAAAGTGATAATCTAAGATTTTTGTTAAGTACTTTATTGAAAGTTACCTTTATCTCTTCGTGTAATTGAAAAACAGGACTTGACAATTCTAACACTTTAGAATTCAAATTTGTTAAATGCTCGGCCAAATTTACTATTGCCTCGGTTTCAGTTTTTAAAATATCTGTCATAGCAGTATGCAGTTCATTTGCATATAATTTTAATTCCTTTCGAAGATTCTCCAAATCTGGTTTCTGTTCAAATTTAGCTAAGAATTTATCGATGGTATAATCATCCTGTAATATTGACAAACTTCAGTTTTTTATTGAAAATTAGTATGTTTTACCTTAAAGTATTCCTTATCCATTTCGAAGGGATTTATTTTTAAATTCTATCAACATAACCCCATAAATGTGACTGTCAAAATGATTTTTAGCGATATCTAGTTAGCAGCCGGTAAATTTATTTCGTTTATAACATCAGAGATGGCGCTGTTTATATTATTTTTGCAGCTACATTCGATGGGAATATAGAAATTTAGATATTGTAACATAGATGGCGCGATTGAACGAAATTATTTATTTAAATTTTATTTGAATTAAGATTATATTTTATATTTTTGATATTTTAATAGATCTATTATAAAAAAAAATAGAGGAAAAAACAATCGTTTCAAAGTAGAAACAATTGTTTTGAGTTAAATGTATTTAAAATCTAATAATTATGTCCATTTATCATTGTGTAGTTTATAAACCTGCGGTTAAGACAAAAAAAGCCTATTGCGTTTACTCATTATAACAAATCCATCGAAGCATTACATAAAATCAATAAATTATACAGGAAGTGCCGAGCAAGATTTGTCGCAATAGTTTTCTTTCATTCTCCCATTTTTTTATCTCTTGTTTCAATCTGTGTAACATTAAAAGAAATCGCGGGTGTTTTTTCCAATTTTCCACTGTTTCGTGTGAATATCACGCTTTTATTGCATTGTTTTTAGGTTGAATCGCGTGCTCTTAAAAAATGCTCTCTGTAGATATTTTAAGATTAAAAATAAGTTCCGCATTCCCACTTTTGGTTGAAATTACATATCTCGTGTAATTATTAACATTATGGGTTTTCCCTAAACCCCCCATCCTATTCAATGTTGCCTTAGGCCTAATGTGCCTGTTACGAGATCTGATTCCGGATTCATTGGGTCCTTTACATCATTTTAATATCCGGATTTGTAAACTAGTTATTGTGTGACTTTAGTATTTGAATGAATCAAGTCGCAAAACGTCCAATAATTAGGTATGCTCAACTGACCATGGTCTATATACATATACCTTGTAATAACAACGTTATTATATCGTATGATTCAGTGGGTATACTCTTGTTTTTTAAAAGGGTTTGATTACTACCCGGAAAATATTTGCGTTATTCACGATTCCCAGCGATTTTAATTAAGTAATTACCATGAAGTATTATTATTAATTTGCCAAACGCAACCGCATTTTTAACCACCGTTACTGCACCATCAAACGAAGCTAAAATCCGAGAAGGAAATAACTTGAAAATACCATTAAAATACTATTCGTTTCCGACATTATCATTTTCGACATCTCAAAGGCGATACATGGCATGATATATGTAAACACTCGATTTAAAATACGGAGGCATTATGAAATATTGTTTATTTAACAAGTTTTCACTACGATATATGTGTTAGAAAAAGTTCAGAGGCACGAAACTTACAAACAATGCTGTTGATTGGAATCACATGGCTTGCTTAAAAAGGAACGCGTTCAAAAGTACGATGGTAGATACTTTACGTATTTGAATTTTTAGAAAAACCGGCACATGAACACCTTACAAGGCCTTTATTTCACTTTTAAGCAATATTAATACGATGATCGTTTAGGATTTTTCTTCTGACAGCCCATTGCATGCCAGGTAAAAAATTGCCGTTTGAGAAATTCCGGTTTACGCATATGATAAACTATACGAAGTGCGCCCAAAAAATCAATTTCAAATTAACTATCCCTTTTCGTTCGATCGTGACAATCACTTGAAATTTTTTTGATACGAATAAAGAATCCAAATCATCGATTATCTAGGAATGTGTAGTGATTTCGAAACAAGGGACAACCCGTTACTACCGCCAATACAAGGCTCTATAGCTTTGACGTCTGATACCTGCAGTGATTTTCTAGTGTTATGAAAACGAGATAACCTAACCTAAGATGGTGTCGGCTGTTTTGTTTGTGAGATACACTTCGTAAATAAAAGATGATATTATTTATTCTTCAACAGTTACAGATTCAAGGACCGGTGAAACTATAAGTGTAAGTTTAAAATACCCTAGGCTTAAAAAAGATGCTATTCCAACTCAAACATATGACCAAAAACGTGAAACGTGTTAAATAGTTTTATATTCTTATGTTATATTTAACAAAACTATTTTTGAACACGAAGAGAACGTAGCCATTTTGGATACTGATGTATGTAAATGTCATATTCACAGCAGTAAACGTATTGCAACAATTATAATAACTTGTTCTACAAATACGCTACTTAAAAATGATTATGGGAAAAGTAATGACAGATTAGGCAAAACAGCATATAATAGGAAAGATAGATTAGGTAAAACACCACATAATAGGAAATTTAAGACCCTGGTTAAATAGCATGTCTGTAAATATTTTCGTGAAATTGAACAAAATTTCGAATAAAATTGCAACTACTGTATCATTTCAACCTTACATGTACAATTACAAATAATAATAATTAGTCGATTAAATATCCCCCACAAATACATCTTTCACGAAAACGGTGCTCGGTTACGTGTTAGGTTTTTGCTTTGAAAGTTCATTTTTTCCAAAATAAAATCGAATGGAATGCGAAGAAAGGAACGGTTGACGACTGGCATTCTCTTTAAACCGGAAGCCCTTCAAAACTTAAAAAAAAAGCAAAAAAAAATCATTCTTTTACCGCTTAAGCTAATATCGTGCATGGCGATACATCGCCTAAACGTCATCAAAGAGCTGTGTGGTCTTGTAGTTACGGTGGTAACGGATAACTACGATACTTGGATGAAACTTGAGGAATGAGAAATGCATCAAATTTTTTTTATATCACCTTCGGAATATGACGAGTTTTTTGTTTAAAAACATAGAGTGCTGCGACGAAATACTATAAGCGTTTGTTTCCTCAAAGATGTTCATTAAAACAAATGTGTAAATGTTATATTTTTTGGTACAATTCCAGCATCTTCTCGAAGTAACCATCATTTTCTTACATACATCGTCTAGCAAGTTAGCAAACCCGTATAAATAATAGTGAAAATAAGTAGACAAATGTTGATTAGAGTTTAGGTTAAAATGAATAGATTTATTGAAAGTTTGAGGCACTAAGTTCTTTAAAAAATTTCGCAATTTAGTTAAATAAAAATGTTTTTGAATAAACTTTTTTGATTTACTTCTTAAGGCAGGCTTAAGTCATTGCATTACAGTTTGTATGAAGAAGAATGATGTTTATTTCGAATAAATATTCAAATTATACGCATGAATTAATGAATATCTTTGAAAAAACAACATTTTATAGTATTTCATCGCAGTGCACTATGCATTTTATCAAAAGAACTTATCTGCATAGCTTCATATTTAATTTACTAAAAAACGACACATCTTAAGTATAGGGCAATGTACATGTAACAAATTCTAGAACAATTTCTCTACCAGATTCTTGAAAAATATACAAGCTGTTCCATTTGAAGAAGTAATATATTTTTTAAGTTTTGAAGGACTTCAGGTTTAAAGAAGATGCCAGTCGTCAACTGAGCCCTTTTTCGCTTCCCATTCGAATTTATTTTGGAAAAACGAAGTTTCAAAGTAAAAACCAAACACGTAACCGAGCACCGTTTTCGCGAAAGATGTATTTGTGGTTGATATTTAATCGACTAATTATTATCATTTATAATTGTACATGTATTTGGACGAAACTAAGGTTGAAATGATACAGTAATTGCAAACAATTTTATTCGAAATTTTGTTCGTTTCACGTCACAGCCTGCTGATATCAAATCGCTTGCTTAGGCCTTGTTATATATCGGAGGTAACAATTCAGGTCGAAATTACTAAAAGAAGCAATATTATGACCCATCTAAGTATGGAAGTATGGAAATGTAAAGTGTTATGGTCAAATCATAGCTAAATGAAAGAAAAATTCAAATGAAAAGAGTAAATTCAAACAAACCAAGTTGTTTGTAATGAAATTCGATAAGAAATCAATCCCTGTACATGTATTTGGAAGAAACTAAGGTTGAAATGATATAGTAATTGCAATTTTATTCGAAATTTTGTTCAATTTCGCGAGAAAATTTATAAATATGCTATTTAACTAGGGTCTTTAAGTCTTTTCCCACAATACTTTTTAAGGAGGGTTCGGTGATATAATTTAAAATATATTGTATCAAAACAGAAGGTTCATGATACACATTTAGAAATATCCCTTCGCGTTCAAAAATAATTTTGTTAAATATAACGTAGTTATGTATGTTCCCTAGTATACATTGTTGGAGTCAAATTTTCCCTATGCAGTGTATGGACTCATTTTTTACACATCTGAGGATTAGAGGGGCGACCGAATGTGTGATCCTTTGGTCCATTTTCATAATTACCGCGACACTCAGGTACGCAACAAGTATATGGCATTGTTATAAACACGTAATATGTTTTGTGTATTACGCGTTTATAACAATGCCATATACTTGTTGTGCCGTACACTTTAGATAACCGACGGCACAGAACACCTGTAAATGGTCACTAAAACACTAGAAAAACAATACAGGTATCATCAACAAAGTACGGAAATATCACTACACAGTATTTTTTTTATTAAAACCAATGTAATTTGGATAAACCAATTCAAAACGAAAAAAACGGTCTGAACATGTAAATTTCAATATATAGGCTGTTTATTAAACATACGGCAAAAATTCAAGGGGTTATTCCATGAACTATTCTAAGAATATTTTGTCCTTTGATGATTTTTGAAATGCCCCTCTGTTTCGAAGATACAGGGCGAGAAAAATTTTTCTTCAGCCCACACATGGTTATTGTGAAAATTCCTTATTGCATTTCCTGAGAAATTCACTTCATCGGTAAAAAGAATCAGTGTCAGTGGTTGAGGGATTTGAACCAATGTGTGCAAAAGCCACTGACAGAATGCAATCCGTGGAGGAAAATCAGTAGGAAGAAGGGTCTGAACGCGTTGTTTGTATGTGGTGTGGGTACAACAAATACTCCCTAAGAATTTTCCAAACAATCCCATTACTTACATTCAAAGTATTTGCAATTTTTCGAGTAGAAGTACCTGAATCTTCCTGTATCATGTCCAGCAGATTCTCTTCTAATTCTACCGTTCTTACTGTCATTGCCCTTCCTGGTCCTCCACTTCGTTTCAATGTGCCTGTTTCATGAAGACGTTGATGAATACTTTGGAAGGTTTTTCTATCAGGAACATTACGATCAGGAAATCGTTCAATATACAACCAATCACGAAACGTATTCAAATGAAATCCACGTATTAACTGATTTACTTTTCTATGTCTGCACTTGCCTATTGTTAGTGGGTAAAACAGCCGTTCTTTGTAATCGGAATGTTGTTAAAAGATAACAACGCGTTTTTACAATTTTTTATACATGGTAAGTCCTGTGTTGTACGCCATTAATAATTTAAAAAATATCAAAATGGGTTTTGTCGAAAATTTTTCTCGCCCTGTATCTTCGAAACAAAGGGGCTTTTCAAAAATTATAAAAGTACAAAATATTCTTAGAATATTTCATGGAATAACCCTTGAATTTTTGCCGTATGTTTAATAAACACCCTATATAAAAAAGGCTGATCGTTTACTTAAAGCAATATACGTCACAGCCCACTGACATCGGTGGTAACGGTATAGAGGATATTGAAGAAAGTGATGTTCCATTTAAAAATTAAACTTCTATCGCTTGTAACAAAAATTGAACACCCTGTATACATGGATATCATTTTGTGTTATGCAGAACTTGTCCCTGAATATGTTTTGTTTAAAAAATTTTTCTATAAATTACTCACTAAAGGAATTATCTTCCATACGCGCACTAGTTGGACACACTGTATGTAATATAAAATCTATCTACCTCACTTTTTTATATTTTTATTTAGAAGGAGTTTAAATGTTTCGAATACTAACGTTTTTTTTATATATTAAGGATATTTAAAAGGTAAACAACCTATTTTATTTTTTATCGCTTAGTTCTTTTTTTTTATTGCATCTCTAGATGAAAATATTACCTGCAGCGTTAAGTGCATCCCCACACAGAGCCCCCTACAATGAACTAATCTGATTTTGTCGTTCTGATGTTTAGAATTAGTTTAAGGTAGAGCTGAGAATCATATTCAAATACAAAATTTAGTTCGGAGTAAAATTATTACGCCGTAAATTTTTGAAATATGTCATGTTAGGCCTTGTACGCGATTGTTTAGTGAAACATGAGACGAAGACATTTCGAGAAACAAGGTTAGTTTGGATATTAGAATTTTGTTTGCAAGTACATACATGTTTGTCTTTTAAACCGTAATATCTTATTTGGTTGTATTATAGCTTTGTATGATTTTTTTACCGTTTCACATTTAAGTTGGTGTCAAAATTTTTGAAAGGTGTTTTTTTCTTTCCAGTGTTGGAGAATTTGATCGGGACCGGGGATTCCGCTGTCTTCGGAAATAAGGTAGGATCTTTTTTGGTTTTAGTACTGCATAAAATGATGACCACCACTAAATACTATTATCCGGACTGCATCTCGTGTTGTAATGAAAACACAACGGACGAACCCGCTCTGACGAGCCCCGCTTTATATTTAGATGCGTCTAATTATAAATAGATTATTTGAGTTCCTCCTTTTTTTTTCTTATTTATTCATCGCCCATTCTTTTCGACTCACACAGAGAGATGCGTATTAGAAACCCATTTATTTACAAGTCCGCGTGCGCTTCATCAAATGGAAACGTTACATTCGGAGCAGACCGCCGGGGTTAGAAAATAAAACCCAGGATAGTCTCATTACATTGTGCCGGTTCTTCCTTTAGCTTTAGAAAATTCCATTGAGCTGATTCAATGTTTTCACACATCACAAATTCGACACTTGAATTAATCGGAAAAAACTAGTAAAAAGGTTTTAAATGTATTTGCGTTTGTGTAAATATACAGTACGCTTCGTAATTATCTAACGTTTTAACTTTTTAAATGATTTTTCTGGTTTAAAACGCAACTAGGTAAAGCTCTGGTGCTAATTTGATAATATTGATTTCTAATAGGATTTTACGTTTTTCTTTTTTATTTTGGTGAAAGAATTTGTTTAGAAACACACGATTCAAC
Organism: Dynastes maya; assembly: GCA_029619315.2. Classification (NCBI taxonomy): domain Eukaryota; kingdom Metazoa; phylum Arthropoda; class Insecta; order Coleoptera; family Scarabaeidae; genus Dynastes; species Dynastes maya. The sequence goes on from JAROYE020000012.1 coordinate 6,027,429, forward strand.
ACGCGGTATATCACAAGAAGGCATAGATCGAACATCTTGTAGTTAAGAATATATTATTTACTCTATTGGTATAAATATCTTTATCCCACACAGAATTTTGTACGCATTCGCCAAAATCCAGCCGTATGCCTTTGTAGTGTTGTCATCGACATTATAGTCATGAGACCTCAAAGAATAAAAACACCTCGTTGTGCGTAAAGATTCCAATTTCATTTATTTCTTTCATTCAGATCGCCTCTATTTCTAGAATAAAGCAAATATTTTTGGTTTTGGCCATTCTATAAACAAAAGGGTAAAAATATCAATTGATTTGCAATCGATACTACGTAAATTTGGTCGATAGAATTGGAAGGCGTGAATAGTTTTAGGATGAAAAACACAAACCGAAATTAATTTCCTTTAAATTTATTTCGGGACGTGCCCATATTTTATTTTGTTCAAGTGTAGTCTATGAATTTTTTAAATTCTGAAACTTAATAATATCTAGTTGTCTTTAAAAAAAATATATATACTAGCCTCTTTACGTCTTAACTTCTAACATCTATTGTATATTTATGATAGAAAGAAAGCAGGAAATATGATGTTTATATTCTCGTATTTTATAGTTTTTTTACGAAGTGTATTCTTTGTTGAAATTATATCTTTTTTCGTCAACATTTAGACCAACCATGATTTATATGTTTTCTTTATCGGGTTTCATTTGTAGTTAATATATTTATTGCAACATTTATAATCCAGTGGTGTACGAAAGAGTGCTGTTTTGTGTTCACGGATTAAAATAGAAATATCACACTAAGGCAATGGAATGCATGTTTATGTTTGTTTTAATTTCAGGAAATTCCTTTCGCTATTAAATTAGCTACTACTGTATTGGAGTTAATCCAGAAATATGACTGAGTTTATCTTTGAGAATTGCCTTAGCTTTTCCATAAAAGGAAATTCTTTTCAATTAGCATGTTCACGCTTCTTATAAACCAGGTTATCTTAAAATTATAAATTTATATGCCAACAATATAAATCTTTCGCAATTAATTCGGCAATATAAAATTAAGGTAGATAATTACACAGGATCTCAATTTAGGATACGGTACATAAAAAGCAAAACACTAAATTATCTAGACCAGAGACACTATTTTTACGTCAGTAATTTTAAAAATGATTTTCACCTACTTATAGCTTGATTTATATTAATCGAGAGAATGTCTTGCGAGGCATGGTATGAAATTAACATTTCAACTTTGGATATTTTAAATTCAGGAATTAAATTATGTAGTTTAATAACCTTGAATATTCAAAAATCTACAAGAATTATATGGCTAGTTCCTGTTTAAAACCGACAGCCACTAGACGTATGATTCATTTTAATGTGGAAGCTGAAATTTTAAAAGAAAGTATAGACAGTAGAACGCCTACATTAACTCATTGACATAATTGTAGAGTTGATATTAATGTAATTAACTTAATATACATAACACTATTATTAATATTAATACAAAAATAACTCCGGCTAAAAGTAGTTTATCTGCCATATCCTATTCCACCACGCACGTGTTGTATTAAAATTATAAGAATTAAAAAAAGAACAACGGAATTCTTACGACATTAAACCGACACTTTTAATGATCAAAATATTTACAGGTTATGTAAATATTGCAACAGCCAACTATAAAATCGATGAGTTATTTGAAATTAGTAATAAAAATCATTGAACATTGATCAGATGGACTCCCCAAACTCTTGTAAGCTGTATGTAATCTAAACAACACATTGTTGTAGTCTGAGTATAATAAATTACATGAGCCTGGGCACCAGGCAATGTTTCATAAAGTAAAGATATAAGTGTAAACAGTGACCAGATCTATTCATTCATTAAACGCGTTATCAATGAGATCGTGTACAGTTTGTTCGATCGATCTTGGCAGTCATGTGACTAATTTTCATGCATAGAAATCCGTACTCCACAGTTAATTGAGCTGTTAGAAAATTGTATTTCAGTTCTAAATGTCTATTTAAGTATACAATCCTAAATTAAGAGCTGTCACTTTTCCTTTAACTATGTTTTTTCCATACAGGGTGGTGCACCACATTCGCGTCGGTTTACATACGAAATTAATATTCCAAATTGAAAATGCTAAATTACTAAGAAGATATAAGTATAGGAAACCTTAATACAATTTTATAATATATATTCGATAATGAATGTAGGGTGTTCCATTTAATATAAGAAAGTTATTTGGCTGTAATGATAGTCCAAATCAAAAGTATATTTTCGTCCATCCTGTATAACTTTTAGGGATCATTTGTATTTTATCATCAAGTCTACACGAGCAAACGTTTACTTGTATCAAAGGCTTAATTCAAGACAATTATATATATATATAAGGCTTCGCCCAGGCCATTCGGGCCTATTGCCTAAATCCTCATGGTTTTGTTTCTTCTTTCCATCTCTTTCGATCTCTCGCCTTCTCTTTCCAGTTTGTTATATTCTTTTCTCTGATGTCTTCCCTTACTACCTCCCTCCATTCTTTTCGCGGCCTTCCTCGTTTTTTCTTGCCATCCGGTCTTCTTCCTTCTATTCTTCTTACTGTTCTTGAAACGTCTGTTCTTTCCATATGCCCCAGCCATTGCAACCTTCTTGACTTTACCCCTTCGTCTATCATGGGCTCATTAAACAGCTCGTATATTTCAGCATTTGACCTTCTTTCCTATCCTTCGTCTGTCTTCCTCCCGCCGAAGACTTTCACTAAAATCTTCCTTTCCCATATCAGTATCTTGGTTTGCTCTCTTTTTGTTAGCGTCCATGTTTCACTTCTATAAAGCAGGGTGGATCGTATTATTGTTTTGTAGATCCTTATCTTTAGCCCCCATGATAGATCTTTACTTCTCATTACTTTTTGTAGCGCTGCCACACACCTATTGCTCTTTGTCAACCTGAAGTCTATTTCGGGGCCTTCTTCGCACTTGTTATTTATCCATACACCCAGATATAAATGTTAGCTCATCATTACTGGACGTTCGAATTCTTATAATTTTATTATTGTTGTCGTATTGCTTGTTCTTTAGCTGCATATATTCTGTTTTTGCTTCATTAATTTGTAAGCCCATCTTTGCTGCTTCTTCTATGAATGTTGTTATTACTCTGCTCAGTTCTTTACTACTATTTGCCATCAAGATTACATCGTCCGCATACGCTAGACATTGGTAACTTTTTGTGTTTAGTGTTCCTTGTCTATTTATGTCGCTGTTTCTAATATTAAGTTGAACAGCATTGTCATGAGAGGGTCTCCTTGCTTTAGCCTTTTCCTTACTACGAATTCACTGGTTTCTTGACCTTCCACATTGACCATATTTGTTGTTTCCTCTAGGGTCATTTTCACTAGCCTAATTAATTTCCCAGGTATATCAAATCTTTCTAGTACTTTTAGCATTTTTCCTCTGTAGATTGAATCGTATGCTGCCTTAAAAAAACATGAAGAGCATGTGAGTTGGCATGTTGTACTCGTATCTTTGGATTAGGGTTTGTCTTAGCAAGAATATTTGATAATCCTCAATTATTTTCTCTGCTAGTTTGTCTAGTCTTCTCTTTAGTATTGTTGCCATCGTTCCCCTATAGTTTTTGCATTCCGTAATTTCTCCTTTCTTGTAGAGTGGTGTGTAGTGTTGGTTTTTTCCAGCATTCTGGCATCCTTCCTTGAGACCATATATCTCTTATAAGTTCTGTTATTTCTTTCCTTAGTACTTCCCCTCCGTACTTTATATTCTCTGCCGTTATTTGGTTTCTTCCTGGGCTTTTGTTATTCTTCATACTATCTACCACTTCATTTACCTCTTCTTCGGACGGTATTATCGTATATCGTTCTTTATTTGTACTTCACATTCTTGCTCAGTTTCTCCCTCGTTCAATAACTTTTCAAAATATTGTTTCCATCTTCGTAGTATTTCTTCTTTACTTCCTATTCCTTCTTTTCTGATTCTTGATATCTAGCTTTCCTTTTTCGTCCTTAATAAATATTCGTTTTGGTTGGTGTCCTTTCTTTGTTTGTTTTATTGCTCTGTAGAAGTTTCTAATGTTTTTCCGCTTGTAATCGCATTCCATTTCTTTAATTTTTTCTTTCTGCAATTTCCTTTTATTTTCTCTGCAAATTCTTTTTGTATATTTTCTTTGTTCTTGATATCTTTCCTTGTCCTCATTCTTTTCTGATTCTTGATATCTTAGCCTTAATTGTCTCTTCTTGCTAGTTTCTTTCCTGCACCTATTATCAACCCATTCCTTTTTCCTACGTGCTTTCTGCTTGTAAAGCGTCTTCTCTGTTGCCTTTGTTATTGCATTTTCTATTTTCCCCTATCTCTAGTGCTTGATTCTTATGGCATTCGTAACTTAATACCTTATTTATTTCATTCCTGTACTTTTGTGCAGCTTCCTCCCTCTGTAGCCCAGTCATGTCGTATTTTGTATTTCTTGCCCCTTGTTTTCTCCTTTCCTCTTTAAGTGCATTTATCTGTAACTTCGCCACTACTAGCAAGTGATCCGAGTCAGCGTTCGCTTTTCTTATGTAAACCAACGCGCCACCCTGTACAATTTTAAAGAATTTAAAATTTTATATATTATTTTCTTAATTAACAAAAATATAGACCTTTTCTTTAATAATTCTTAGGAAGTAATAAAGCGAAATTAAACCAAATAGCAGCTGTTGAATTTAATTAGAAGTAATGAACAAAATTACCAAGCAATATTATACATTTCCAAGGACAACGTTACATTTTACTATTGAATTACGAGGGTAGTCTGAAAAGTTCAAAACCTCGACATGAAGATGGTGTTACTCGTCAAAAATATGCTGGTAATATTGTAAGATTCACCAAATGGTGCTAAACGTAAGCTGGATAGGAGTAGGGAATATTGATGAAAGTTGAGTTGAAGAGAGATATTCAAAAACGTAATAATATACAGGTATTCCATTTAAAATACCAAACTTGTATCGTGCGCAGCAGAAATTGAATAGCCATTTTTTATTTGAAAACTTTTTCTCAACATTCTCATTAACAAAGATTTAATATCTTTTTAGAAAATTACGAAATATAGCATTATTTTTCAATTTTTTTGGAAGTTGTCAAAAGACAAAGTCGCTTGTTTATTATTTGTTTTTTACCAATTCACCAATTTTCAAATGCTAGTACAACTAATTTTTAAGTTATTCTGATCAAAGCAAACCTGTATAAAATTCTTTCTTTCTTAACTTCACATTTACGTCACCACTGTTATTTGATTCTTATATGATGTGTGACACCGTATTTTATATTCTATTATTTATGGCATGTTGTGATTTAACTGGAAACCCAGTTCGATGGTAGACAGCCCGTCATTATTAAAAATGTATCGCTATTTGACACAACCACGCATTTCTATGATTAAACATTATTTCAAAAATGGTGGAAATTTGACTGCCATGTCTAATTTTTTGGTAAATAAAATGTTTCAATTGAATCAACTGTGAAGAGAATAATCGAAAAATTCGAGAAGGCAGTATTGATTACTGGTGTCAGGCCATCGAAACGTATTCGCCCTGGACGTTCAGCAGAAAATATCACGGCTGTTTGCCAGAATGTGGCCGAGAGTCCGAGAACATCAATTTGGCATCGTGTTCAGAATTGAACGTTTCAAGAAGCATTATGCCTACAAGCTAAGCTCGTCAATTGGTTCATTAAACAACAACAAGCGAATAGTTAGTTTTCCAACAAAAACATCTTTAACCCATTTGTATATTGATGGCTTCATAAACAAGTAAAATTGCCGCATTTGGAATGACGAAAACCCACATGTGTTTCATACATTCCAAACGTATCACTGGAGGCATTATTGGACAATTTTTCTTCGAAGACCCTGCTGAAAATGCACAAACAGTCAATGGCGAACGGTATCGGCGCATGATAACCCAGTTTGGCATTGTTGCGCGGGACATTCCCTGGTCGTGTAATCTCCGGTTTGGGCGCCCAGAATTTGCCTAGATCGTGCGATTTAACGCCTTTAGACTTCTCTTTCTGCAGTTTTTCGAAGTCAAAAGCTCATATCAACAAGCCCACGACCACCCAAGCTTTGAATGATTAGATTAGATACTGTATCACTGAAATCCAGCCACAGTTACACGAAACTGTGATTGGAAAAAATATGCCAACAAAACCGAGGAAGGCATTTATCAGATATGTTGTTCGATGCATAATTTCCACATGTATGGAAATGATTAAATCAAAATTTCGGTATTTTCTCAAAAAAAATCATTTGAAAATTTCATTTTCCACTCTTGCTGGGACACTCTTTATTTTACTACTTGAACTAAATGGAATATAGTGGCACTTGGCAAATATTCTATTCATTTTTAGATTGGGGCCGCATTAGAATCCAGCAAGAAATTATGTTAACGTATGACGTCAGTTGATTATAACCTAAATGTTATAATAAATAAAACCGGATGTATGTATATCACGTGACTGCTAAGATCGAACAAACCAACCATACTTATACTTGTCCTTGTATACAAATTAATTATCGAAAGTTTTAATTTAAAATAGATGATATAATCGTTATAATAAATTTAATATTTTAGGATAAAAAAAGTTAATTCCGAATTCGAATAATTCCAACTATGTTACACCATCTATTTTAGGTGTTTGCAAAATATATTGTATAAATAATAGGCACCAGAGTGTATAAATTTTCATTGAAGACGTAATATATCTTGTAAGCGTTTTGCCAACAGCTACCCCCGCATTGTGGGGGTGGCATAGTGTAATAAATCAGTCATTAGTACAATTTTTATATTCGAAAATAGTTAGACCGGAGAAATTTTGCTGTTTACATTACCTAACGCCACCAGTTTAGGTTATGTACGTTTCGGCAAAACTTACGAAAAACGCGCAATATTGTTATTTTTATTTTCTCGTTATTCACGATTTTGCTACCTTATTGTATGACTCAACAGTGCGCCATTTTTTTACGTCTTAAAAATTATCACGTCAGCTTTTTTTTGGAGGTTAATATATCGCGTCTAAATCCGATTCTTATTCTCGAAATCTTACATTTGAAAATCTTAATATTAATTTATTAATATTAATAATCGAATTGAAAGTAAATTTCTCTATATGTACACTCAATTTATTTAAAACTATTCATCTCGCGCTTAAAAATCTATTGACGTAAGTAACTACTAAAAAATCCTTTGAATTGGGGAATTTGAGTAGGCAATTTTTATTGGTTCTCTGATGGTTATAGGTTCATTAATATTATGGAAAGTAACCTCTTAACTGCTTTACAAGTGCTTTATTCACAAACTTTGGACTTGAAGGTAAACACAATGTCTTTGTATTATATACGCACAATTTTGTAATTTTATCGGTAGAAAGTGCTTTTATAATTTTTAAAAATCGCTTTTCAAGTGCATAGAAAGAAGTACAAAAATAAATAAACAGAATATAATGCGTTTATAAATATACGACGGACCAAGACCTAATAAGGACGTGCTAGTATTGTTGATACACAGGAAAAGGCTATTTAATATATGTACCTTAGTTACTCGTTTAGCAGTTTACCGCAAAACCATATTAAATACTTTGTAATTCAACGCCATGACATGTTAATTTCACAATACCCACATTCTCCAAGCAAATACTAATGGTGCGATAGTGAAATTTAGAGAAATCGTTACAGGAGTCCTTTTAAAATTATACTATTATGAATACATCTGCGATATAATAAATAATATGACTAATAGACCTTTAGAAATTGATCAAATTACGTCTGAATATATTGTTTCACCTCTAATCAATGCGGTGATTTTTTCAATTTGAGCACTTCGAAAGTATTTTAACCTCTAGGCGTTACCCATTGGCGTAGAAATAGTATAAACCTTTTGGAAAGTCCACCCATTAGTTTTTCTTTTGACGAACTCGACCATATTACTTTTAATTAATTAATAAATTATAGATCGTATTCCGTTCAGCATTGAGATTTGGCGATTTGTTGCAAAACAGGCGATTTACGATGTAATTTTGTGACAAAAAAAAACAGGACTAAAGAACATTTCATAATACGATTATTTGGCTCCCAGGAAAACAAAAAGAAATTCACAGAAAATTACAAAAATATAGCAATATTAACGTTTTAATAGATTGAGAAAAACTTCCAGCAATTCAATATCAAAACATTAACATTCCAAATACTTCGTGAATATAAGATTTTATAATTAAGATTACAAATAGGTTATGTTATTGAATACTAGTATGGATTTGAGTATCTAATTAAATATACTCTAATCACTGAAATTGTCGAAATTAATAGCTATATCGACCTCTACAGAAATGAGCAACTCATAATGTTCCACTTTTCTGTAATAGTAACAGCTCCACTGATGGCTTAACCTGCCAGAGGTAAAAGTTATGTTATTATTAAAGCGTGACAAACGGTTGCACCCGCAGAGACGCCCGTACGGGAGGTGTATGTACGTATGTGGATGCAGAGTTCAGTAATGCAGTGGACATTGAGGAGTTTAGAGGTTCGGTTATTTATCGGATTCTCATTGTGTGTTTTTGAAAACATGGGACGTAAGCCTGGTGTACCTCTTGCATCGCATGTGAAGAAATATATTTGGCGTTTCCCTGGTTTGGAATTTACAGGTTCGCACATTCGTTGCAAATTTTGCGGTATAGGGTTTCTAGGTCGCACAAAATTTGAATGTAGAAGTCATATTAAAAGTAAACGTCATGTATTGAATTTAAGAAACAATATTCCGTACTGGCAATTTTTACATGACTTTATTTTCATGTTGAGCACGTGCAACATCCCACAACACCTAGTAGATAATAAAAACTTATACGTATTTTTTGGGATAAATGTGTTCCATCATGGAAGCTACCAACAAAAAGACAACTGCGGTACAATTTAGCACATGTGCAAAGTACGGTAAAGGACTGTATAAAAGACGAGTAGAGAAATCAAAAAATCTGGCTCACTGTGGGCGAAACTACTGATGCTCAGAAACACAGCGTAATTCATATTGTGGCGCGTCCTTTAAAACGTAATGGTCCAGCAGCTTCCTTGTTAACCAGTAAAAAAATTGAAAGAAACCGAAACCGTTGTAAACATAATAAAAAATATGTCAAGAGAATTTTGTATCGTAGGAGCCCAAATCACCATGTTAGTTTCTAACAGAGCCGCAACAGTGCTATCAGCTTTCAAGGTGGTAGGATGTTAAAAGTATGCTTTCCGACTCTTCTTCACATAACATGCCTCATATACGCATGTCATCTCGTAACACACAATTCGAAGCAAGTATCCTAGGGTGAATGATTTAATATCATCTACCAAAAAAGTGTTTGTGAAATCTCCCAAATATATCCGTGTATTCAAGCAATTGTATCCGCTACCACCTCAACCTGTATTGACGCGATGGGGAACATGGATCGAGGCAGTATCTTACTATCGTAAATATTATTCCCAAGTGAAAGATGTCATTTTCAAACTTAATTCTTCTAATTCTCAAGCGGTTCGCGAGAGTCGGCAACTTTTTTCCGATTCGGACGTTCAAAAAGAAATAGATGACATTTCCATAAACTATTCAGTAGTAACACAACGCAGTTAGAAAATACTCACTTATCTATACAAGACTCGTTAAATAACATCAACAATTTAGCAGCCGCTCTAGAAAGCTTGACGGCTGATCATTTACCTAGATCAATATACGTCACAGCTTGCTGAGGTCAGGGCAGTTAGGCCTTGTTATACCAGGGGTAACGACTATACCTGCTATTGCTATTACTTCCCCTCTCAGTGGTTACGGCCCTGTATTATTATTACATAATTTGTACAGTCACTCTTGTATTGAATCTTTGAGTTTAATTATTACAAAAAATATATAAACAAATATAAACTATTTTTACTTAATAATAACGATGGAAACGGTGTTGTGTATATATGTATACATAACGCACGGATTAATACCGGATTTAATTTTTTTTATTAGTCATTGTTTAAATGGATTCTGCATTCACGTAGATGCACACAAATTACGATACTTTGTATAAATACAGTGACAGGGTCATTGTTTATTGCGTGACATCTCTCTTTAAATTAAAGTAACGAGTTCTTACTGGTATACCATGTACTTGCTAGAAGGTTTGAAAGTTCAAGATTTTGTAATATAGATCCATCCACTATAATTATTAAAATTATACCTTCTAGGATCTATAAAACACATACAGTAGTCGTTAGCGGGTCCATAAAAATTAGCCGCTGCATGCCGAAAAATTCTTAAGCTATATATTTACATTTTGTAAATTAACAGGATGTTTACGTTTAATAAACAAATAAAATTAAAATTATTTAAAACTGTACAATATCAATGACATAATTTCCTATAAACGCTATTATATAACAGTACTAGGTACGGATACCTAAATTTTAATGAAAACGAATATTTTCTTGCATGCTAGCTCGCACGGAAAGGACATCGCGAAAAAAATTATAGCATCTGTATGCTACGCTTTCAAAATGCGAGATGTAATCTCTAGATCCGCATAAAATAAATGGGGAAATCCTAAGTTTTTTCACAATTAATTAACATTTTAGAAACATAAGGTTGCAGCAGATTAAAATAGAGATTATCTGTAGGTATTAATAAGCTTAAAAATAAAAGAATTTTATATCTGTTGTTTTAACGGTACGAAGTTATTAGGAAATAACTCGGAAGAATTTTCTTTTTTTTTAATTTTTCAATTCTAGTAATACGTACTTTGTGTTTAATTTTAAATTCCTCCGCATGACTCAGATCTAACAATTTGTTTTACGCAAACAGATCCCAGCGAAATAAGACGTGTAAAATATACAAGAAGTATTTTGACTTACATCAAACTCAAATACGTCTTCGCTATTCCGTAAATAATAAACAAACAGTACGAAACGTGTTTCGTATATACAGAGGACGATCAGGAAAATATATTTAAAATTCCTCGTCTTTTTTTTTATATTTTAATCACTCTTCGTTACATAATGTATACAAATAAAATCGAAAATTAGATTCACGCAGTAAACGCATTAAATCTAAAATGGATTTCGTTATTACAAAGTGAAATGTCACTTTCAAATATTTTACAGCGTAGGTTACGTAAACTTTATAACGCTTTCATGTTTATACTTTGAAGTTAAAGTACCCATATCTATTTTGTGTGTGTTGCCTTTTTGATTAGTCGTGCACCTTTTATACTTTAAAAGTCCGCTGTGCGTTCGTAAACCGTAGGTAGGAGCCAAAGATTAACAGAGATGCATTAAGAGAATACAGAACCGGTTCTATATGGAGTTATTCGTTCCATGCCAAGTGGTTAAAAAGCTTTAAAAGCGTACTGGTGGACAATTCAAGCCCTCTTACATTAATACATATTGACTCACCCTGTGAAATTTATAATCGTAATTTCCCAATGAAATGTGCAAATTGATTGTATTAGTACTGAAGCTCACTGCCTCAAAAACACAAGGAACCTTCGGCAATCGATTCTACGGGTTCGTTTGTATCTAGAAAAGTATTACGGAGACTTTAGTAAATCGCAGAAGAACCTCCAAGTTCCTCCATAAAATTCACCTTGGTTCCTTCAGGAAATATAAAAAAATGACCCTTCTTAAAAAATTAAATAAAGTACCCTTTAGATCGTGTTATATTAAAAATTCTTAGAGATGTGCTAAAATTGATTGATTTTTTGAACTCAGTGGATCAAAATCTATAAAATAGGAATTTTCAAACATATTTAATTTTAAAAATTTTCATACCCCCAGATTTTTTTCTATAACTTCCTCGGACCTGAGTTAATGCTTTAAATAGAGGCGAATAATATTATAATTGTTGATCCTTACAGATTGTACAGCTCTGGCTTAAACACCGTTGGAAATATTACAAAACCAACCCGATTTTCATCTGTATAGTGATCAAAAATCAGCTTCATTTTGTGAAATTTATAATCGTAATTTCCCAATGAAATTGCAATTGATTGTATTAGTAGAAGCTCACTGCCTCAAAAACACAAGGAACCTTCGGCAATCGATTCTACGGGTTCGTTTGTATCTAGAAAAGTATTACGGAGACTTTAGTAATCGCAGAAGAACCTCCAAGTTCCTCCAAAAATTCACCTTGGTTCTTCGGAAATATAAAAAATGACCCTTCTTAAAAAATTAAATAAAGTACCCTTTAGATCGTGTTATATTAAAAATTCTTAGAGATGTGCTAAAATTGATTGATTTTTTGAACTCAGTGGATCAAAATCTATAAAATAGGAATTTTCAAACATATTTAATTTTTAAAAAATTTTCATACCCCCCAGATTTTTTTCTATAACTTCCTCGGACCTGAGTTAAATGCTTAAATAGAGGCGAATAATATTATAATTGTTGATCCTTACAGATTGTACAGCTCTGGCTTAAACACCGTTGGAAATATTACAAAACCAACTCGATTTTCATCTGTATAGTGATCAAAATATCAGCTTCATTTTGTGAAATTTATAATCGTAATTTCCCAATGAAATGTGCAAATTGATTGTATTAGTACTCAAGCTCACTGACTCAAAAACACAAGGAACCTTCGGCAATCGATTCTACGGGTTCGTTTGTATCTAGAAAAGTATTACGGAGACTTCAGTAATGTCGCAGAAAACCTCCAAGTTCCTCCAAAAAATTTACCTTGGTTTCTTCGGAAATATAAAAAAATTGACCCTTCTTAAAAAATTAAATAAAGTACCCTTTAGATCGTGTTATATTAAAAATTCTTAGAGATGTGCTAAAATTGATTGATTTTTTGAACTCAGTGGATCAAAATCTATAAAATAGGAATTTTCAAACATATTTAATTTTTAAAAATTTTCATACCCCCCAGATTTTTTTCTATAACTTCCTCGGACCTGAGTTAAATGCTTTAAATAGAGGCGGAATAATATTATAATTGTTGATCCTTACAGATTGTACAGCTCTGGCTTAAACACCGTTGGAAATATTACAAAACCAACCCGATTTTCATCTGTATAGTGATCAAAATATCAGCTTCATTTTGTGAAATTTATAATCGTAATTTCCCAATGAAATGTGCAAATTGATTGTATTAGTACTGAGCTCACTGCCTCAAAAACACAAGGAACCTTCGGCAATCGATTCTACGGGTTCGTTTGTATCTAAAAAAAAAAAAAAAAAAAAAAAAAAAAAAAAAAAAAAAAAAAAATTTTTTTTTTTTTTTTTTTTTTTTTTTTTTAAAACGAATTAGATCGAGAAGACATCCAAAATACTTGTCCTTAAAGGAAATTAAAAAAATGACCTTTAAAAATTAAAATAAGTGACGTAATAAATTCTTAGGATTGCTAAATAGATTATTTTTGTAGGTCAATTATAAATAGGAATTTCTTTTTAATTTAATTTATACCGGTTTTTTTAATTCCTCGGACTAGTTAAATGTTTAAAAGAGCGAAATAATATATAAATTTGACTTACAATAGTCGCTTGTTAAACACGTAATTTCAAACAACCAAAATTTTAATCTGTCTTTTTATTTTATCACTTCTTTTGTATAATAAATCGAATATTCCCATAAAGTCAATGATTGTTATACTGAAGTCATTTCAAAAACAAGGTTACTAACTTTTACGCTTCTGTTAACAAGTAAAGACCATTATTGGCGAATCTCCTTTATTAAAATCCTTGGTGAACTAGGTAGCAAGATTAAAGAGATTGATACGCGTTCTATAATAATAATAAAACTTTAGTATGTGCTTGTTTATAAAATATTGACTCTGGAATGAATTCTTTTAATTTTGAACTCTCTCATATGAATCTTTTCAAAGGAACTTTCAATCATTGATTTTAAAACATGTAATAGCGCAATCAATTTTTATTACTCTAATACTTTACACCTGAAATGCTTTAAATAGAGGCGGAAAATATTTAAGTTATCCTACGTTTGTACAGCTTTGTTAAACCTTGGAAATACAAACAACCGATTTTTGTAATGATCAATATCAACCATTTCGTGAAATTTATATCGTATTTCCAATGAATTGCAAATTGATTGTTACACTGAAGCTTACTGCTCAAAAACACAAGGAACCTTGGAATCATTCTACGGGTTCGTTGTTCTGAAGTATTACGGACTTGTATTCAGAAAAACCTCCAGTCCTCCAAAAATTTACCTAGGTCCTTCAGGAAATAAAAAAAATGACCCTTCTTAAAAAATTAAATAAAGTCCTTTAATCGTTTATATTAAATTCTTAGAATGTGCCAAAATTATGATTTTGAACTCTGATCAAATCTTAAATAGGAATTTTCAACATTTTATTTTTAAAATTTCATACCCCAGATTTTTCTATATCCTCGGATCTGAGTTAAATGCTTTAAATAGAGGCGGAATAATATTATATTGTGATCCTTACAGTTGTACAGCTCTGCTTAAACACCGTTGGAAATATTACAAAACCAACCCGATTTTCATCTGTATAGTGATCAAAATCAGCTTCATTTGTGAAATTTATATCGTAATTTCCCAATGAAATGTGCAAATTGATTTATTAGCTAAGCTCACTGCCTCAAAACACAAGGAACCTTCGGCAATCGATTCTACGGGTTCGTTTGTATCTAGAAAAGTATTACGAGACTCATATTCCAGAAAACCCAGTCTCAAATTTACTGTCTTGAATAAATGACCCTCTAAAATTAAAAGTACCTTACTGTTTTAAATCTAGATGTGCCAAATGATGACACTTGATCAACTATAAAGGATTTTCACATTTATAATTCAACCCGATTTTTCTATATCCTCGACTGATAATGCTTAATAGAGGAAATTTAATGTTGATCCTTCAGTTACAGCTTCTAACACCGTTGAATTACAACCACCGATTTCACTGTATAGTGTAAATCGTTATGTAATATAATCTATTCCAATGAATTCAATTGATGTTAGATAGCTCCTGCTCAAAAACAGGACTTGCAACGATTCTACGTCTTGTATCTAAAAGTATAGGGACTTGTATCGCAGAAAACCTCAAGTCTCAAAATCCTTGGTTCTCGAAAATAAAATTGCCCTTAAATATAGTACTTAGATCGTGTTATTAATTCTTAGACAAAATGAGATTTGACTCGTGGATCAATCTATAATAGGAATTCAACTTTTATTTAAATTTCATACCCCAGATTTTTAACTTCCTCGGACTGAGTAATGCTTAATAGAGCATAATATTATAATTGTGATCCTTACAGATTGTACACCGCTAACACGTGATCAACAACCATTTTCATTGTATGGATCAAAATCGCCTTGATTATAATGAATTCCCATGAATTGAAATGTGTATAGTTAGCTCCGCTCAAACCAGGACCTCGCATCGATTTACGCGTTTGTTCTAAAGTTCGAGACTATCGCAGAACCTCAAGTCCCAATACCTGTTCTCAAAAATATAAAAAAATGACCCTTCTTAAAAAATTAAATAAAGTACCCTTTAGATCGTGTTATATTAAAATTCTTAGAGATGTGTCAAAATTGATTGATTTTTGAACTCAGTGATCAAAATCTATAAAATAGAATTTTCAAACATATTTAATTTTTAAAATTTCATACCCCCCAGATTTTTTTCTATAACTTCCTCGGACCTGAGTTAATGCTTTAAATAGAGCGAAATAATATTATAATTGTTGACCTCAGATTGTCAGCTTGGCTTAAACACGTTGGAATATAATAAACCAACCCGATTTTATCTGTATATGATCAAAATATCAGCTTCATTTTGTGAAATTTATAATCGTAATTTCCAATGAAATGTGCAAATTGATTGTATTAGTACTGAAGCTCACTGCTCAAAAACACAAGAACCTTCGGCAATCGATTCTACGGGTTCGTTGTATCTAGAAAAGTATTACGGAGACTTGTAAATCGCAGAAGAACTCCAAGTTCCTCCATAAAATTCACCTGGTTCCTTCAGAAATATAAAAAATGACTTTTAAAAATTAAATAAAGTACCCTTTAGATCGTGTTATATTAAAAATTCTTAGAGAATGTTAAAATTGATTGATTTTTTGACTCAGTGGATCAATCTATAAATAGGAATTTTCAACATATTAATTTAAAAATTTTCATACCCCCCAGATTTTTTCTATAACTTCCTCGGACCTAGTTAAATGCTTTAAATAGAGGCGAAATATTATATTGTTGATCCTTACAGATTGTAAGCTCTGGCTTAAACACCGTTGATTTACAAAAAATACCGATTTTCATCTGTATAGTGATCATAATATCAGTTCATTTGTGAAATTTATAATCGTAATTTCCCATAATGTTCAATTGATTGTATTAGTACTAAGCTCACTGGATCAAAAACAAAGGAACCTTCGGCAATCGATTCTACGGTTCGTTTTCTAGAAAATTCGGAGACTTAGTATGCGAAAAACTCAAGTTCCTCAAAAATTTACCTTGGTTTCTTCGGAAATATAAAAAAATTCCTGCTTAAAAATTAAATAAGTACTTTAGATGTGTTATATAAAATTCTTAGAGATGTGCAAAATTGATTGATTTTCGAACTAGTGGATCAAATCTATAAAATAGGATTTCAAACATATTTAATTTTAAAAATTTCATACCCCCCAGATTTTTTTCTATAACTTCCTCGGACCTGAGTTAATGCTTTAAATAGAGCGAAATATTATAATTGTTGATCCTTACAGATTGTACAGTCTGCTTAAACACCGTTGGAATATTACAAAACCAACGATTTTCATCTGTATAGTGATCAAAATATCACTTCATTTTGTTGAAATTTATATCGTAATTTCCCAAAAATGTGCAATTGATTGTATTAGTATGAAGCTCACTGCTCAAAACACAAGGACCTTCGGCAATCGATTCTACGGGTTCGTTTGTATCTAAAAAGTTTACGAACTTCAGTAATATCGCCAGAAAACTCCAAGTTCTCCATAAAATTCACCTTGTTTCTCGGAAATATAAAAAAATGACCCTGCTTAAAAATTAAGTAAAGTACCTTTAGATGTGTTATATTAAAAATCTGAGAGATGTCTAAAATTGATTGTTTTTCGAATAAAGGATCAAAATTATAAATAGAATTTCAACATATTTAATTTTAAAAAATTTTCATACCCCAGATTTTTTCTATAACTCTCGACTGAGTTAAATGCTTTAAATGAGGCGAATAATATTAAATTTTGATCCTTACAGATTGTACCTCTGGTTAAACCTTAAATAACAAAACCAACCGATTTTCATCGTATAGTGTCATAAATCAGCTTCATTTGTGAAATTTATATCGTAATTTCCAATGAAATGTGCAAATTGATTGTATTTACTGAAGCTCATGCCTACAAAACACAGGAACCTTCGGCAATCATCTCGGTTCGTTTGTTCTAGAAAAGTATTACGGAGACTTTAGTAAATCGCAGAAGAACCTCCAAGTTCCTCCATAAAATTCACCTTGGTTCCTTCAGAAATATAAAAAAATGACCCTTCTTAAAAAATTAAATAAAGTACCCTTTATGATTGTGATTTTATTAAAAATTCTTAAGAATGTGCTAAAATTGATTGATTTTTTGAACTCAGTGGATCAAAATCTATAAATAGATTTCAAACTATTTAATTTTAAAAATTTTTCATACCCCCCAGTTTTTTTCTATAACTTCCTCGACCTGAGTTAAATGCTTAAAAGAGCGGAATAATATTATAATTGTGATCCTTACAGATTGTACAGCTCTGGCTTAAACACCGTTGGAAATATTACAAAACAATCCCGATTATGCATTGATTGTTGATCAAACATCAGCTTCATTTTGAAATTATAATCGTAATTTCCCAATGAATGTGCAATTGATTGTATTATACTGAGGAGCTCACTGCCTCAAAAACCCAAGGACCTTCGCAATCGATTCTACGGGTTGTTTGTATCTAAAAAAGTATTACGGAGACTTTAGTAAATCAGCAGAAGTACCTCCAATTTCCTCCATAAAATTCACCTTGGTTCCTTCAGGAAATATAAAAAAAATGACCCTTCTTAAAAATTAAATAAAGTACCCTTTAGATCGTGTTATATTAAAAATTCTTAGACGATTTTGCTAAAATTGAATTGATTTTTGAACATCAGTGGATCAAAATCTATAAATAGGAATTTCAAACATATTTAATTTTTAAAAATTTTCATACCCCCAGATTTTTTCTATAACTTCCTCGGACCTGAGTAAATGCTTTAAATAGAGGCGGAATAATATTATAATTGTTGATCTGTCAGATTGTACAGCTCCTGGCTAAACACCGTTGGAAAATTTACAAAACCAACACCGATTTTCATCTGTATAAGTTCAAATATCAGCTTCATTTTTGTGAAATTTAATACGTAATTTCCCAATGAAATTGCAAATTTGATTGTATTAGTACTGAGCTCACTGCCTCAAAACACAAGGAACCTTCGGCAATCGATTCTACGGTTCGTTTGTATCTAGAAAAGTTTACGGAACTGTTAGTAAAATCGCAGAAGAACCTCCAAGTTCCTCCATAAATTCACCTTGGTTCCTTCAGGATAATATAAAAAATGACCTTCTTAAAAAATTAAATAAAGTACCCTTATAGATCGTGTATTATATAAAAATTCTTAGAGATGTGCTAAAATTGATTGATTTTTTAGAACTCATGGATCAAAAATCTATTAAAATAGGAATTTTAAAATAACATATTTAATTTATTAAAAATTTTCATACCCCCCAGATTTTTTTCTATAACTTCCTCGGACCTGAGTTAAATGCTTTAAATAGAGGCGAAATAATATTATAATTGTTGATCCTTACAGATTGTACAGCTCTGGCTTAAACACCGTTGGAAATATTACAAAACCAACCCGATTTTCATCTGTATAGTGATCAAAATATCAGCTCATTTTGTGAAATTTATAATCGTAATTTCCCAATGAAATGTGCAAATTGATTGTATTAGTACTCAAGCTCACTGACTCAAAAACACAAGGAACCTTCGGCAATCGATTCTACGGGTTCGTTTGTATCTAGAAAAGTATTACGGAGACTTCAGTATGTCGCAGAAAAACCTCCAAGTTCCTCCAAAAAATTTACCTTGGTTTCTTCGGGAAATATAAAAAAATTGACCCTGCTTAAAAAATTAAATAAAGTAGCCTTTAGATTGTGTTATATTAAAAATTCTTAGAGATGTGCCAAAATTGATTGATTTTTCGAACTTAGTGGATCAAAATCTATAAAATAGGAATTTTCAAACATATTTAATTTTTAAAAATTTTCATACCCCCCAGATTTTTTTCTATAACTTCCTCGGACCTGAGTTAAATGCTTTAAATAGAGGCGGAATAATATTATAATTGTTGATCCTTACAGATTGTACAGCTCTGGCTTAAACACCGTTGGAAATATTACAAAACCAACCCGATTTTCATCTGTATAGTGATCAAAATATCAGCTTCATTTTGTGAAATTTATAATCGTAATTTCCCAATGAAATGTGCAAATTGATTGTATTAGTACTCAAGCTCACTGCCTCAAAAACACAAGGAACCTTCGGCAATCGATTCTACGGGTTCGTTTGTATCTAGAAAAGTATTACGGAGACTTCAGTATGTCGCAGAAAAACCTCCAAGTTCCTCCAAAAAATTTACCTTGGTTTCTTCGGGAAATATAAAAAAATTGACCCTTCTTAAAAAATTAAATAAAGTACCCTTTAGATCGTGTTATATTAAAAATTCTTAGAGATGTGCCAAAATTGATTGATTTTTCGAACTCAGTGGATCAAAATCTATAAAATAGGAATTTTCAAACATTTTTAATTTTTTAAAATTTTCATACCCCCCAGATTTTTTTCTATAACCTCATCGGATCTGAGTTAAATGCTTTAAATAGAGGCGGAATAATATTATAATTGTTGATCCTTACAGATTGTCCAGCTCCGGCTTAAAGACCGTTGGAAATATCGCAAAACCAACCCGATTTTCGTCTGTATATTGATCAAAATATCAACTTCATTTTGTGAAATTTATAATCGTAATTTCCCAATGAAATGTGCAAATTGATTGTATTAGTACTGAAGCTCACTGCCTCAAAAACACAAGGAACCTTCGGCAATCGATTCTACGGGTTCGTTTTTATCTAGGAACGTATTAGTAAGTCGTAGAAGAACCTCCAAGTTTCTTCAAAAAATTCACCAGGGGTAACCATTTTTGCTTAAATAATCGATTGGTTTCTTCTGGAAATATAAAAAAAATTGACCCCTCTTAAAAAATTAAATAAAGTACCCTTTAGATGGTGTTATCTTAAAAATTCTTAGAGATGTACCAAAATTGTTTGATTTTCGGACTCAGTGGATCAAAATCTATGAAGTATCAATTTTCAAACATTTTTAATCTTGAAAAATTTGTATACCCTTTGGATTTTTTTCTATAACCTCCTCGGATCTGAGGTAATAGTTTATTACAGTATTTAAACTTTTCTTTTTTACAATTTTCGCTCTTTTACGGTTTGTACTCTGGAACACTCAGAAGGTTTTGGGAAATTTCTGGAAAGGTAAAGACGATTTCAGGTTGAAAGTGGCGGCAATCGATTCTATATTCCGGTTTTCATCTAAAAACGTCTCAGTGGTGATTCTCTACTTCGCAGAAAGATCCTCAGAGGATCTCACATTTAAAAGATTAGAAATTTTGCAAAATTTTAATATATTTAATTTGAACCATCTGAAATGCAAATAAAACGTATGTAACTTGCTCTTATTGTCGTTTCTAATCTTTTAGCCTTTTTTTACGCTTAATTCGATTGCACGATAGCTTACAACATGCGCTGTACTTAAGTGTTTTCGTCAAGGTTTTGTTATAGCAGTGTCGGCTTTTCTATGTTGCAAATGTAGGTCACTCTAATTATGTTTTAGTTTCGAATTAGAGGAACGTTATCATTTGAATTTAAATTGTTGTGATTTATTTGTTTATTAAAAATTTTAAAATTTCCACTAAAATAAAATTTTTAAATTACCCGCGTTGTGAAAAATGTTCAGATACTATAAGAGATGGCATTGCTAGAATTCCTAGTTCTTAACAAAATTTACGCAAATCTCTTTTTTTTTTCGCTAGTTTTAAATTAATTTAATTACTGAAAAAAATATATATCCGTGATGTCATGGTGTTGATGTAATTCGTTATTTCTAAGAACTATAGGTACCGTTTTTTTTGTACCTCCAATTGTTTCGATATGACGTAATCGTGTCTTACGTGAATCACTTTATTAAAAAAAGAATACTTACGTTAGATATCTTATTTGATTCGGGAATAAGACATAAAAGGGTTTAAAAGGATTAAAACTACTATTAATTTATTATAAAAAAAATACATGAGTATATTTAAAATAATACTTTCTTGCATGACAATGTAATTAAAAGTAAAGTTGTTCTTTTAAATATAAATATACATAATTTACAAGGTTTGATATACTGTTATGTGATAGGGGAATCATTGGGTAGTCTTTTTTGTTTTTTTTTTTAATTATATTTTAAGTCAAAATCCAGGTGGTAATTTTTTTTTTCTCCTTTCTGAAATTCGACCCTCAGCTTCCCCCAAAATATAAAGTATGACATTAGAAATAAAAATTAAATAATAATAGTAACAATATCACAGCAAAATTATAGAAAAATATAAATAAAGAAATGCTAAAATTGACCCGTAATTATTATTATAATAATATTTTAACCCCTTGATGATTTCTGCTGATTACTTGGGGCAATGGATCTTCCAGATCGGTATTACTCTAATTTATCTATTTAATTAATGAAGATTCTATCGACTACCGCCTTTTTTACTTTACAGATCTTTTCAAGAACCTTTGCTCCCAAAAGGCAAAATAATATAAATATCGACGTGAAATTTTCAGGGTTAATAGTTTATTCTTTGGCAAAAAATTATTAGGAACACGCACATTCGAGTACTACCATATTGTCCCATTTCTCTACATGTAATTTTGTATAGTCATGCGGATCAACGCGCAATATCTCTAGATGGGTTAACTTGGATGGGGCACAACAGACACGTGGCACTGTCTTGTTCATTCGATGTACAATGCTTTGTATTCGCGAGTGATTTGTTGCGTAGTTATAGTTTAAAGGGCAGCGTCCTCTACAATATCCAGCTTCGTATGTCTTAGGTTGGATGATAGAGTCCATCTCGCCTAATTTTAACTTCTTAAAGTCCACTTGCAACTTGTGCCTGCAGCATTTTCTCTTCGGATCGTTAGATCTGCAATCGGTTCTTTCGATACCTCGTTTGGATCTGTGATGATTCTTCGGAAGAACTAACGCGTTTACTGAAGCTTGTAGTGGATGGAAATCTTGTCCGCAACCTAAACAATCGATCTCGATGCCCAAATTTCTTTCGCCAGACATCCATGAGCTCGTGGCTGATGTTAGATCGAAGTCCCACCACTTCGGTTCAATTGGGGAAGGATAAACCGTTTTCTCGGTTATAAATCGCTTCCTTCTACGATTTAGAATCTGATAAATGCTTATATTTAATAAGTCTGTATTTGGTATTGCCGGCGCTAGTAACCGTAGCTCAGAACTGTCGACTGTTACTTCCGATTGAGCTTGCTTAATCGGGAAATATAGACGTCTTCGTCGCCAAGATTTGCGTTCTGAAATTAAAAAATACACCACAAGGTTCAATTTCAAATATCTTTAATTGCGTTTTGTGTATTAGTCACATGTAGTACGTAGTAATGATTCACGGAATACGTGGGTTACTAAATTTATTTGTATTCTCTTGTGTGTCTTTTTTACATCCCGGCCTTTTAACGAAACGATTTAGGTCGTGCTGTCGTTTGATTTTTATTTTTATATTGTCTATTATGGCATCATACAATTTTTCTCTATTTTCCGTTCAAAGAAACCGATTTAATGTAATATACAAGCGAGCTAATATGGCGCCAAAGGCCTTTTGGATTCTTTCTATAACAATAACAACGCCACTTTAACACAACAGCTGTAATAATATCTCTAAAAGTCAATGTCCCTATATTTCTCTATGTAATAGTTTCGTGTTAAATTGGGTCATATTGAATTTTATGTACATTGGAAAAAAGAGTGTGATATTTTGTAACGTTAGATCTTTATCCTGGTAAGCATTAGATACTTTGCAATACGTATATAGAGCTTATACACATACAGTTTATTTCAAAATTATAGTTCATTCGAAATAATTATGTTGAAAGGAAAGAAATAATATATTAAAACCGGATTTGAAATTACAATTGAAAAAAGCTGATCCATAAAATAAATAATTCCACAATTAAACTAATTATAAAACTAAAAACAGGATATTAATACCGATACTTAAACGTAACGCCAAACGCTAGAGTTATTCACGGAATGTGAATTGCTTTTCCTGGGATATTCAGAGTTATTGTCGCTACATTTATACGTGTCTTATGTACGCGTATATCAAAATAATTGTAAAAAGTTATTTCGAAATTTCTTACGATTATATTTAGCAATCGGCACACCAACGCAAGGTAATATGACGTCACTACATCTACTATTTTCAACTATGTACCTGGTCGTGTCATAAAAATAATGAAAATCACATGTATCCATGTGATAAAAACGATTCTATCATGTTTGAAATTAGGTTAAAGGAGTTCAAGTGCTGACCACTCTAATTTATGTGTTTGCAGGATTTGAAAAAGAAAGAAAGGCAAGACGCACGTGTATTACGTGACGTATATCACACATATAAATAGAGAGCATATGTACACCTATATTGTTTGTCGCTACTAAAAAAAAAGTCAATTATTGGTGTAATACGTACTTGAATAGCTTTATACGTTGGAACACCAGTTAAATGTTGAAGTAATACGGCGAATAGAGCATGCGCAAACTATGAAGATTACATAAAAAAAAAAATTACAATAATAATTTCAATATAAACATCGGTAAAAAACGAATTCCGTTTTGCTAATAGCAATCGTCCGGGCGTGATCGAGGCGCCAGTTTTGTTTTGTTAACGTACGCTTTTAAAATTTAAATCTAATTGAGATGCTCTTAAATGGATCTAATTTAAAATGTCATACGCATAATACGCCTTATATCATTATTATTATTAAATAGTAATGCGTGATAAATTTAAATTGCGAAAATTAGAGACGAGACAACAATTGAAATGAATCAATTTACGATTTAACGTAGAAAATGTGTTGCTTCGGCTTTGCGAAATTGATTGATGTTTATTAGAACAATATGTAAGTGTATAGGACATTGACACATGCACATAGGATACCCCGTCAGACCGGTATGTAAGACGTATATCTGCGTTTGTATGCGTGTAAAATATAAGAGCCTTGAATGCAAGTGAATACTAACCTGATTTAAAAGTAAGTAAGCCGGGAATACTCTCCGTATTCTTTGATTCATTTTTCAAATTATCCAAATAAATCCTCATCATCCGCGTGTATTCCTCTTGGCTAATGTTGATCTGTGGGGAAACGTATAGATTTGTAGAGATATATCAACAGGTGGCTGTTTAGATGCAAAGAATTTTTTCTTTAAATATATTGGCAAGCGAGTAAGTAAAAGCTCGGAAAATTCTTCCTTTTTCCTTCGTGTACGGGATTACTATTTTATTTATTTACCTTTCTAATATCAGGATATACTTCTAAACCGAGATCTTCAAATAAATTATCTTCACTGCCGCAAACAATAATAATGCACACTAGACACAAGTATGTCCACACCGTTATGTGGGTCCAAAACTGATCGCCCATAGCCAGGGGCTTTAGCCTTCATGAAAAAAAATGCACCTCTTTAACGATGCATTTGCACTAAGTCGGTTAAAAACGTTTGATACTCTCTTAAAACAACCGTCAACCGTATGCTCGGTAATAATACTAAACTCATGCGCTACCTTGCACCCACATTTTTATACTATGATAGAGGAGGGGGCTTCTGACCGGAAATTTGAATGTTACTTATAAATGCGACGCACCCCTCGATGTCTAAGGGTTGAAGGAAACGAACACCCTCTTTTATATCTTTCGCGTATAATTCGCCGCGATCTTTTATAAATTCTTATTTACCACCAAAACAATCGATAATTGCGCAAATTCTACGAAGCAAGGTATACATTTATTGTTGTTAATACGGTGACTAAGCGCGACCGATAGGGTGGCGTTAAATATCCCCATTTCGTCGGAAAAACTCAATTGAAAACGCAATTTCTTTTAACTTCCCTGAAATTCATTTTCATGTTTTACCTGGACTTCGACACAATTATTATTATCTCACCTGATCGCCTTTGTATTAATATTATGAGGGTATAAATTAGTATTATATATCCATTTATCTGTCCGAAATGAATTATGATATCGATTAAATAACAAATTATTTATTTGTATTCGCTAAACTCACGCTTAAGACCTGCCTTTAAGGTTTCAAGATGACTGCATCAGGAAAGGTATTAAAATAAGTGATTTTTTAAGCACAACATTCTATTTGACATGTCAAATTTTACAATAATCGCCAAAAGTAACCTTGACGAACTTACAATTTTCCAAAAACAAGCTTTGGTGAAGTAATTTTTAATATATTTTTTTTCTTCCAACAGAAATTAAAAATTATTTTTACGACAATTAGTAGTCTTGGCATTAAAAAGATTTTTCCTTATCAACAATTTAAGCTTGCGCATTCCAGTATTAAGTCGCCTTTTTGATTGCACGTCTAAATTTAATAATTATCAATTGAATTGAAGATATTGTCTTGATCTTAGAATTAATTTTTTCGTCTAAATTAAAAAATAGTACTTTAGAAATCTCTGGAAATATTTCCTTATGATATTCATGAGCAAACTAGTTAATTGGTCTTGTTAAAAATAAAAGATAACCTAATTACGAATTCCGACACAATAATCTTTTTCATACAGAAAAATGTTATGTTTCTGTTGTCTACAGGAGCGAATAGGAAAGTTAACTATCAATTTCTGGTCGTGTTTTCTTGTTTAGAGAGATATCTTTTGTAATTACCTTCGTATATGGAACTTAACATTTCTCTACAGACTATTCTTGTGATCTTTCTCAACGGATGAGATCATTTTCAATTTAAAAACTAAGAATAAAAGCTGATAAAGATTAACAAATATTCTTTTGATATAATAATATCACGAAATTTCGACATTGTTAGGTAGGCAAAATTGCTTATTAATAATTCAGTCACAAATGGATTTCTGCAATAGAGCTATTATTTTAAATAATTCAATTTTTTTGCCATTATAATGACAATAACGAGGTGTATTAGAAAGTATATTTTCCTTTCTACTGAGTTAGTAATTTCGCGATACAGATTTTTTTTCCTTATTCCATGCCAATTACTATGGGGTTTACCATTGTACTTTTATGTAAACTCGTACAAATCTGTTAGACGGAGCAACGTTTAATAACGCTTTAATATGAAATTCAAGGGATACAAATTTATGATACACGATGTAAATATAGTCTTGTAATGATGTAACGTTTGTTTACTAGGGACCAGTTGAAGAGTGTATTTAAAAAACAAATTGATAGCCAGCCAAAATGTCAGATTTAAAATTATCTATTTCATAAGTGTGATCTTAATAATTATAATTAAATATTTAACGTACCCGGCGACTGCAAAACTTTTTCGGAATTTTTAATTCATCCGGTTCGAAAGAAATACACAGGGACGGATTTACGATTTTCTACGGGCCTCAAGCAAGTTATACGACGATGTAGAATATTAATGAGATTTTAATGTTTATTTGCTTATAACATTTAAATATCCGTATCTGACATTTTTTACAAACAAGCTTTCTAAAAAGAATAAGATTCGTTTAATAGTTATTTGTTGGTTTTCATTATATGACCGCGATTATAAAACTTTATAGCTACATAGATATGAGAAGAAATTCTTCCTCTAACATGTTGTGTCCGTTTAATTGCTAGAAACGCGGACATGGTTGTTTGTGAATGCAAACAACATTGTATAGTCAAATTAAACAGGTACATTCAAGAATTTTGTTTCGATCCTTGGAGAGTCAAATGTAGACTGTGCTTTAAATCAAACAGCATATCCTGAATGTTTAATAATAATGATTGTCAATATTTGACGTACGCTAAAAAAAAGAATTTCAATCATAGCAAATATTGCTGGTGATTAGTGACATACCTTAAATTGGTTAATTACAACGGGAGGCTATATTTTAAAATAAAAATTTTATAATCAAGATACTTGGCGTCATTTCTAAATACGTATGTATATGTATATCTAATTTGAATATTTTCCTATTTGTTGCAATAGGTATTTATCTACCTAGGTATTATATATTTCTAATAGGATAAATAGCAAATAAATTCATATTATGGAGAACTAAATCTTCTTATAAAGTCCAATGACGACAATGCCCTACTATTTATTAGGTTAAATGAAAACTTATACATTCTGGAATATAATATTTTACGCACTAAAATAGAATTAATATAAATAATTATCTAAAAATAATACTTTTCCCTAAACGTAGACATAAAATAAGCTGATTATTTTCACACAATTCGATCTTCGGAATTTTTATTTTTAGAGAGGTAAATATCTAAATGTTATTACTAATAGAATATAAACCTATTATGTGCCTATTCTGTAAATATTTTGCAATATTTATCATTCCGTTTATTTGTACCGCGTTCAAAATATGCAACGGATTAGAAAAGCGCCCTTTGTTTTATTCACGTTAAAACTTCTAAATTTGTCCGTGTCGTACTATATATAGATCGTCCATTCACTTAAAATAGCAGTTTAAAATTTTGCCCAAAATAATTTTCGCATATTTATCGTGCCTTTAATGATCTAACCAGGATAATTACGTAATTAGGGAAAAAGCAATCAATTTTGATTTCTTTGAAGTCGATTTATCGATAAACATTTTTGCGTTAGTCAACTCTCAGGATGTGTAATTAATGTTATTATTATTTTATTCAAGTTTGGAACCTATCAGAGTTCTAGCACATACTTGGCCCACCAGTATTATTTCAATTGTTGACTCATACCGATTGCTTTTCATTTCGGTATATTAGTTCTGATTGTTTCTATTTTGACGAATTGCATCGACTAGGGTCAGTTAATTAAAAAAAGCGGTTTTTAGAAACTGTTTTTTGATTACATTTCACAATTTCATCAAAAACATAGTTTTTAAGCTTAGAAAAACTAATTATCTTCAGTTTAACTTAACACAGTAAAAAAATCTTGTCGTGTAATCTTCATGGGGAAAATATTTAGCGTAGAATAGTACAAAGTCCAATGCACTTCTTAGTGGAAGTAAATTTAGGTACATTTTTAGTGTTACATAATGCAACGGCATATATAGCCGAACCGTCAGCGCCTCAGCGCTCTTCGATGACGTCACGCTGTTTAGGTGATGAAGGAATCGTTTTTTTTTGCATTTCTTTTTTAAGTTTTGAAGGGCTTCCGATTTAAATAGGATGCCAGTCGTCAACTGAGCTCTTCTTTGCCTCTCATTCGATTTTATTTTGGAAAAACGAGGTTTCAAACCAACAACCAAACACGTAACCGAGCGCCGTTTTCGTGAAAGATGTATTTGTGGTTGATATTTAATCGACTAATTATTATTATTTATAATTGTACATGTATTTGGACGAAACTAAGGTTGAAATGATACAATGATTGCAATTTTATTCGAAATTTTGTTCAATTTAAAAATTTACAGACATAGCATGTCTGTAACCAAGGCCTTGAATTTCCTTAGGTGCTGTTTTACATAATCTATCATTACTTTTCCCACAATCACTTTTAAGTAGGGTATTTGTAGAACAAGTTATTATAATTGTTGCTATACGTTCGCTGCTGTGAATATGACATTTACATATATCAGTATCCAAATGGCTATGTTTGGTGATATAATTTAAAATATAAAGCATTCAAAAACACCTCTTCGTGTTCAAAAATAATTTTGTTAAATATAACACAAGATTTGAACAATAGAACCTTTACGTTTTTTGTCAAATACAACGGACAGTTAGGGAATTGAGTTGAAATAGCATCTTTTTTAAGCTTAGGATTTTTTAAACCAACAGTTATAGTTTCACCAGTCCTTGAATCTATAGCTGTTGAGAAATAAATAATATCTTCTTTTACAAAGTGTAACTCGTAAATCCTAGTATACGATGTCACAGTATTATAGGTTAAAAACGGTTTTATCGCTTATACAACATTAGTATCACCAACAAAGTACAGAAATATCACTACACAGTATTTTTTTAAAATAAAACCAATATAATTTGAATAAACTAATTCAAAACGCAAGAGATGGTATGAACATATAAATCTCAAAACGATAAATATGGCTGATCGTTTACCTAAACTAATATACGTCACAGGCTGTTGACGTCAGAGCAGTTAGGCCTTGCTTTACTGGGGGTAACGGCCGAACACGATCAAGTTGCTGCTTCTACTAAATTTAGTGTAGAGTGTACACTATATTTGTATATGAACGTATCTAGATTTTACGCGTAGAAATAAATGTGGGAATTTATCATAGTTATCTACTCCTTTAATTTGAAATGTTTTCTTTGTCATTACATTAATTCAAAGATAATTTGCTTATTTAAATATTTTTTACGAATTGCAAACACTGTAAAGGCTATTGGCTAGTCTCTACGAACTCTTAAGAACTAGTGAGTAAGTGTTATGAAGTTGATGAAGAATGTTATGTATAACCTAAAAGCTGCAGAGTGCAATAAAACACAATGATTGCTGACGGTAATGTATCATACAGCTTATATTAATGCAATACTTTTATTAAACGTTTTATATGAGCTTTTCTTTTGAAGTAAAGGGAATTTTTATCTTTTTTCACTATCTTGCAAGCATATTCTCTTTCCTTTGCTTTTTAATGCACTGTATTGTTTACCAGCAGTAATGTACTTTCAACCTAGTGGTAATGTTATAAATTGACACTACGTTCGTGCTGTAAAATGCACTAGAATGTAACTCTATGTAGTGTAGATGTTCTAATTATGGTAGTGTTAATTTTACACTAGGCACTACTAGCGTGAACTCCCCTGAACAAATCGTAGTTATCTTAATGTTGGATAGAGTTACATTTTTTTTACTGTGTAGCAAACCCATTTTAACTTTTTCAATTTATCTCTGAAGTACTTCCTTTTCTTCCGGAAACACCCTGTACATCTAATATAATTTTAGCTACACGTTAATCTTATTGTTTGAAAAAGTGCTGCTTTCGACTTCGAAGTCAGTTTTTCAAAATACTAGGATTCAAAAACCGGTTTTTGTATAAACCCTAAAAGCTTTTATCAATCAATCAATGATTTTCCGACATTATATTGTGAAATTCGTTAAAAGGAAATTTCAGGTTCATAGGAATCGCGTTTTAATATTCTACTTTAACTATTGATCTATCTAAATGAGCGTGACCCGTGTATGTTCACTTTTATTGCGGCAATTGACACCCCCGCTTCAGCCTAATTCCGAAAACCTCAGATACCCACGAATTCCTAGTAGCCGTATTGTTCATAGCGTCGTAAAATGGGGGTGTTAGAATTATTGAAATATTCAATTAACGGGGGTGAAACGTTCCCAGAAAACATCTAACAAAAAGGAATGTAGAACGTAGCGTTTGCTTCGGAAAAAGAAGCGCACTTGTACGTAATTATTTTGGCTACTATCTTCTGGTTTTCTGTTATTTGTCTTTCATTCTCGATTAGATATTTATAGCAACTTGAAAATTATACATGTAATGAGTATACCCACATACGCTTTTAATGTTACGTAATTTATTGTTCTCTGTTGCATTTGTTGCCTTTAGGAGTTCCGAAATAAGTAAATCACATCAAAAATTTCAATTCCAAGAATTACAACTTTGATCATTACAATTAATTTCTTCTGTAAAACATTTTGTACTTTAATTAGATTAAAAATTCCACTTAACGATAAATTCAGTATTTAGAATGTGGATTCTCAATTGCGTAATCGCATAATAACTGTTCTTTGGTTTTTTTTTTTCATCGCGATCGAATAGCATTATATGTATAATTTTGTATCGTATATATACATATTTCCAGGTAAGCTTTTTACTTACGCTAAAAAAGCCTCATTAGAAAATTCGTTTTTAGATTTAGAAAATAAAATCGAATGTTTAGGGGATGAGTCACTTACTTTACGATTGAAGGTGTTTTCCATGGTTTAATCTTTTTGCCAAAAAACATGTCGGAAAGAGATTTTTCTTGCTAGCAAATGTAAACATTGATGGCAAGTGTAATTTACATACTGAGCTTTTTTTTTGCTTTTACTTGAAAATCGCAGCTTGTTTCTAAACATATCATTCAATAATTGTAACGATTATTTATTTTATCTGTATCTTAATACGTATATTCTATGCTACAATATTTATATACTATAACATTAAATAGACTTAAAAATATTTTTTTTTTGTTTTGAATTCAAATATATCACATCTTCGTCCTCGTGAGTGTAACTTATCTCAATTGCTACGCCTATGCATATACTTTTGAATCGCGTTGTATGTTCCTTTAAATGAAGAATATCCTTCTTTATCCGTTCATTTTCTGGTTATTATTAATTTTAAGGTGAAAAATCAATTTGTTTGGAGTCAGTCAAGGGAGACACTTAAATAATAATTAATTATTTTCAATATGATATAGGCAAAATAATTTTACATATAGTAAAGCTTAATTAGTATAGGTCAAAGGTCGCCAACCTTCTGTCTCTTAGCCCAGACAGATGTAATTTAAAGCTATCCGCGATGAGTGAAAGGGATAATTTTCAAATGTATGTACAAGGTGTAATTTCATGGAGGGATTTTTTTTCGTCTCTGAAATATTCTGCTAATAACTAGAAATAGGATAGGTGTTTAGATGTTGTGGGTGTGGTACAAGCTGTAAATATTACAGTTAATCAAATTGAAAAGGTACATACCAGCAAATATCTCAAGTACAGATGAAACTCCCGCACGTTTTTCAAGAAATTCAGTGTGATTTACTTATTCAACAGTTCTTGGAATATTAATTATAGTTGTCGCTCTAAGATATATTGTTTCTTTGAAATGTAAATATGTGGTAAAACACCTTTGAATTGTTATTGGTTTTTACTGCATCTTATGTAGAACATTTTTCATTTCATTTTCAAAAAATAATTAAATAATGAATTACGATCCGTCTTTTCACGTTTCATTTCGTAACTCTTTCTTGTCCAAAATAAATACAACGATGTACCGTTAAAATAAGAATTTAATTGCAGTAATATGAAAACAATTGCGTGCTACAATTTAGTGGAATGTACATCCCCCGCATATTAGCACTAGACAAGATCTAAACTGATATTTTTAAGAACCCGAATATTTCAACTGAATGCATACAACATGAAGCATTAAAATTCTTTTTAAAAAAATTTTTATGTATATTATCTTTCACCTAATTTTAGATGTTTTCTTTTTATGTACAGCCAACGATTGAATGTTGTATGTAACTCATACATTAAAGGAATGATTGAAAAAATAAACCAAACACTCTACTTTATGCGATGCTGTTGACATTCTGTTTGTTCTATACGAAATATTTAACTATTATGAGAATATTTAGGAATAGGATGTAAAAAGCTTTCAAAGAATATATAAACACGGATTACTCGACAAAAAAAAGCGATGCTGTATAGAAATCTTTTAAGATATTTTTTCCATTTTTAAGTAGAACACTCTGTATATTACTGTATTAATTCTTAAATGAAATGTATATAGTCTGCGTGCAACATGCAAGTTCCCCCTTTCATTTGAATCATTTTCATTTACGTTAAGTAGATTTTAGTGACTCACATCGGATATTAAAAAATTCCATGTTGAGGAACGTGATTTGGGAAAGGTATTGTAGTAGGTACCTAAGCAAATTCTTGGACGTCTGGACTCATTTTTAAGAACAGCTTTCTAGTCTCTTACTCGGAAATTTTATTTATAGACGCGACCTTTCTAAACATTTTGAACTAGCAGGAAAAGGATCAAATTTGCATATATTAATATAGTTTTTCTCTAAATTGATTTGGGAAGAGTTCGGAAACTTTTCTTTTGCATTGTACGTATTAAATATTTTACTATTCCTATGAATTGTTTACTTTTCCACCTTTTTTTTTTTTTGATTATTCTTAATTCCCGCACATCTTTCAAATATGTCGATACAGGAATCTGTAATATCGATAATATAATTGTGAGTATAACCTTCCTAATATAGCTTTTAAGCAACAGATGGCGCTGAATTATTTTTTTTTAATTTTTTTTACAGAAAAAGATTTGAGCTGTATAAGCTATTTATTATAAAATAATTACATAATACATAGTTATAAAAAAATTAGCACACAATATATTAAGAAAAATGCAAAATATGAAAAACCACAATACCAGATCATAATTTAAATTTAGAAGTATGACAAATAAAATTGTTATTAATACTTATTTGGGAAATATTTAACAATTTACATTGATTTCATTTGAGCCATCAATTCTTCTAAATTGGTGTCCTTCTGTATATCCTCTTGGTATGTCGCAGGTTCCCCTGAAGTTTCAGGTACTTCATAAGCATAACTTAGCCCCTGTCCAAGGTTATCTTCTTCTGTTGAAGAAGGAACCGCACTTTCCTCTACCAAACTTATACCCCACTCGTTATCTTCATGTATTGGTTCTTCCTTTTCTTCCTTTAATACTGCTTGTTTTTCGGGTTTTGGTTTAGCTGCATACTCTTCTTGCCTCTTCCTACAGTAATTATCCTCACAATTAGGATTTGGTTTCATGTTCATGCTTGGAAAGAAGTCATTCAAAGCACTATACCCTAAGTAATGTGTAACTTCTCCAAACTTCAAGAGATATTTCAAAGTATTCTGAACAAGAAATCCTGCTATAATTCCCATCGTTGTTGGTAAGCTTGCAGCGCATACTCCATCTCTTTTAAGAGTCTTTTCATCGATGTTTGCAGCTACAATCAACGGTGGAGCACACTAAAATAGTTACTTCTTAAAGAGAACCGTGTATTATTAGAATATTGTCAATATACCGCAAAGCAAGCTGTTTCTCCTGGCACAATGAATTGAATATGTCCCGAGACAGCATTCTCAGCAACGCCAGATTCAAACCATTTTATATTGAGCTCATTACAGGCAGTATTTATTGTGTACCTTGCTTCGAAATTATCAACACAGCTCAATACAAGATCAACAGGTCCACTCGTAAGATTCCCTGTTCTAGAATAACGAAGATAATAGTTATTTCAGTTGCATTATATTAAGGAGGCGATAAACTTACGATATCGTATCCATGAAATGTTGAAAATTATCTGTAGTTGTTATATTGTAATTGAAAGTAACGATTTCTACATCTGGATTAATATTTCTCAGCGTTTGAGCTGCTGCTTCAACTTTACTCATTCCAGATTGATGCGGTTGGAAGAATAATCTGTTCATATTAGCTAATTCTACCTTGTCATAATCAAAAAGGATCAGTTTACCGATTCCACATCTCGTGAGCATCTCGGCTGTAACGCTCCCAACTCCACCAACTCCAACGATAGCACAGGTGTATAGTCGAATATCTTCATAATTTTCTACAATTCCCATCCGTTTTAGAGCCATTAACCGACTAAAATTCTTTTTAATAATTAATTATAATTCTTATTATTGTATTATGTTCTTATATTACCTATAAGGATTTGAATCTACAACTTCTGCAGACATTGGTTCCATTTTCTTTCGAATACTTCCAACATCCGCTGGTAATTCTATAATTTGTGCTGTCGTTGCCATCTCTTTGGAATTGTAAAGTCGAACATATGTTCAACTCGGGTTTGAGCTTACGTAGAACTGTCACCTGTCACTTGTGATAGGTTCGGTTATTATCTGTATTACCGATAGTGTGTGAGGGTTATTTTAATACAGCGCTTCTTTGACAGATGGCGCCTAGGGCCACTTTTTTAGTGATTAATTTTTAAACGGATTTCTAGGTACATTTTCGAAATTTTATATTTTTAATAGGTAACAGGAGGAATAACACACATATTTTTTTATCTTTTATTAAAAAAAATCGCTTGAGACAAATACATTTTCATGAAAAAAGAGACTACTAACATAATATTGCGAATAATTATCAACATTGAGTTGTTATAACTTTAAAATTATAGATGGTGACGTATTTATGACATTGATTATGGAAGTCAATCATTCAATCAAAAAATAATAAACTTAGAAGTAACAGAGAGCTATGTCTACTAGCTAAAATAACTATCAACTAAATTTGAAAGATATAAAGAACTTATAGACTAAAATGCATACTCAAAAATATACAAAAAAGTAATATCCTTAAATCAGTACCATATAGAAAAAAGAAAAGTTACAACAAAATCGAATATTAAAAAAACTGTACCTTTTCTTGGATTGGGTCAGCCACTTTTTGAAAACGGCAATAATATGTAGTAACATTTGTAAAGCATTATATTCAGGTACGATTATCAAAATTTAATTTTTTTAATATATATTTTGCAAGTGACATATAAATATATATATATTATATAATATTCTCCCCCAAAGGTGACAACGAATGTAGTAGTTTTCTATCAAGCGACTATAGGCACCATTATCTAAACAAATACATCGTCATGTAGTATCTTGGTTTGCAGGATAACAATCTCTTTATCTTTGATGGACCACCATAGGGGCAGGAGGCATCTAATTAATTATCATTATTATCATTATTAACACATATATTATAGAAGAAAAGGCATCATTCGTGATGCTATGGCTTGTGCTTTCATATACACAATACACACATGATATAATATAATTATAAAAAAGAAAAACTATATTTTGAAAAGTTATAAATATGTACAAGAGATATCGTCGAGATAACTAACCCGAAACAAGTGTTCGTAGCAAGATTATGGTGCCTTGTAGATCATAATGCACCTATGAGATCATCAGTCATATGTCACCACCACCACATTTTACATTCGTTACATTCAATGCTATAATGATCACAAAGTATTTTTTAAATAGAATAGTGATCGGATGTTGTGTACAGAATGTTTCAAATTTACTCAGATTAGTACGGAAGGTATCGTTGTTTCTTTTTTTCTAAAAATTAATCAAAGGTGCGGGTAAAATTTTTCTGTTTGTTGCTGCTACGTGATCTTTCGAAAAACTGAGCATAAACTTGAACCATTCTGCAATGTAAAATAAAAAAAAAAAACAAGTGCTAACAATAATTTACGTTTGCAAAAAAGTATTTAATTCAACAATCTTTGATATAAACAATAATAAAAATCTAGAATCAACATTTACTTTTGCCTTAAAATGATTTCATAAAAACAATCACAACAAAGAGAATGGGGTACACGAAATAAAAAAATGAGCGTATAGCATTCTTTTTTTAAAATAAAAATAATAAAATATAAAAATTGAGCAGGTCAGTGGTCTAAGAGCTCTACGAACGTTATGTCTAGTAAGTCGTCGTCCACTGTTTTCAATTCTAAAAGGAACAGGTCTTCATTACAGTAGTAGGCTACCATGTCATCGTCCATCTTGGCTAAAATTCTGTAAAATATTTATAATGAGTTGTCGAATCATGGGTTACTTAGGGTAGCCATTAGAAAAACGTACAGATTCCTCGATTTAAAACCAAGTGTAAAGCGAGGAATTCTCCTTTTGGCCACCATATTTCCAATTACGTTAGTTAAAAAGCGTATATATTTTACTTCGCTACAACCACTAACTAGTCAAAAATCCAAACTTACCCCTTTTTGTTTTTGCGATACAAATTATTTATGCTGGAAGCAGATATTTTGTACTTATTCTCAATCTGCAAAATAAGGAAAGCAGAAATTAAATCGAAATTCAGCAATTTTGGGTGATGCACTTCTGTCTTTCTTAATTTTAGCATAGATTTCGAAGAAGTACTGAGCTTTTTGGAACTTTCTTTTGAATTTTCTTTTTCTTTTTGGAAAAATGGTGGTAGCGATATGGAACTCTTTCTATAGCGTAAATCCACTTGTACAAATACGTTTAGTGAGATCTGTGTTAATTGATCAACATGCCTTTCTCTTAGGTTTTAGTTTTGTTATTGATTAATCAAACCGAAACAAAAGGAAAATCAACGAAACAAATGTGTATTGTGTATATTGAAAAGCCCAGTACATCCATTCCATGCACACTAAGCAAAAAGCGAAGCCTGGGATGTACAATAACGGCTAGCTAATCATTTCAACACATTTTTCTAACATCTACTCAAAAAATATATAATTTCAATCTTCAACAAGGTTCTGAGACCGTAATCTACTTGGGAATCTAGAGCTTAAGCTAGCTAGCCGCCATTACATTCGATCTTTTTCAACTTAAACTTACCGCGTTCAATAATCCACTTGTTGTTGGTGGCACAACGTGTAAAGGGGTGTAAACGTCTTCAGATTCTTGCCTTACGTACAACATTACTCTCTCATTCAGTGGCGGAGGACCTGCGCTACCCATTCCAATATTCGTTCCTAGAAGCTTAGCTCTTTTCAATGGCGGCGAGAAGACTCCACCATCGGTATTGAGATTGTTATCCAAAATATTATCCTTCTTATCAGCGTCGGGCGGGAAGTGATTGTGAAACTTCAAAGTAGGTGTCGTAGGCGTTTTTGCTGCTGTGTGTAGTAAGAACGGAGATCCGGATTTGACGTGTTCCACAGGACCGTTTAGGGATCCCTCAGGGTCGTGATAGAAACCCTGGAGTTCCATTGAGGTGAGCTGCGAAAATATCCAAGAAGACTACATTCATTCCTTAATTTATTTTCCTTATAAGTAACTACTGACCTTATCTATATCTTCGGCGGGTGAGAATAGAACCGGTGGCTTCAGGAGGTCACTCATCGAGTAGAATTCAGATCTGTCGCACATTGGATGGTACAGTTCGTCGAGTTTCTTGCGACCGGTTGCCGTCATTTTACGTTTGGCTGCCCGTCGTTCTTCGTCGCGAGTTTTCCTTTCGGCTCCCTTATCACAAAATACTTTAATTTGGCAATATCCTCGGTGATAAATATTCGAATCCCTAGGATCTTCATATGTATCAATTTGTAGATGTAGTGGAAGTCCCTTAACACCTTTTTGACTGCTAAAATCTGTACTGAGACATTGAACAGCGATGTTGATCTAGAGAAATAAAATATAAAAGTGATTTTAGATGAAATTAGAGTTAATTTGGGAGTATATACCTTTGCTGCACTCTCTAGGGGATTCCAATACACAGCTATGGCATTGTGTGCTATTTCTTCTATACAACCAACTAATCCAACACTATTTTTGGTATCTAATTTTTTGATTTCGAAACAAAGAGTGTCAATGATATAGGTACATATTTTTTCATTTAAATAAACACATTTATTTTATATACATACTTTACCATTTCGTTTATTTAGTTAGCTTGTAAATAAATAAATAAATTGCATTAAAATATGAATGTGCAAAAGTGTTCTTGTAAAGCTAACATTCAGGGTACACGCAGAGAAACATCTTAACAATGAGAAAAACATCGTTTTAACCGTATTTTCTTAGGATATCAATGATAACGTTTTCACGTAAAAATGTTTATTCATGAAGAGAGTGTCAACATAACAACGCCAAGAAAATAAAATCTTCCTTTTTGAGATAATGGAGATAATTTGTGATTTTGCCAAATTCCACTGTTCCTTTAACGGCCGATATCTTAAACGCGCTACGCGTTAGGGTGTTGATTAAAATGTAATTCGATTGAGTATTTCTTGGAGTTTTCTGCAAGACATCGAAAAATCAACTAGTGTCTATAAGATAACCGTCGAAATCGTTGTAATGTTTAGTTTATGTTATTTCAATTTCATAAACGGAACAGCTTGTATATTTTTCCAGAATCTGGCAAAGGAACTGTTCTAGAATTTTTTTTTATCAACCCTATAGGACCTAAAATGTGTAATTCTTTAGTAAATTAAATATTCATTAAACTATCATGTAAACGTTATCTTTTTTGGTACAATTCCAGCATTTATTCAAAGTAACCACTATTTTCATACATTGTCTAGCAAGTTAACAAGTACGTATAAATAGTGAAGATAAACAGACAAATGAGAATAATTAAAATACTTAACTATGTATGTTATCACTCTATTTAATTGTAACACAAAACATCACTGCAGTATCGACACTTGAATGTGTCTTTTTCAAACGTATGAAGAAGTAACGATATTACAGTACCTACATATATACAGTCTGTTTATTAAACATACGGCAAAAATTCAAGGGGTTACTCCATGAACTATTCTAAGAATATTTTGTCCTTCGATGATTTTTGAAAAGCCCCTTTGTTTCAAAGCTACAGGGCAAGAAACATTTTCCACAAAACCAACATTTTATTACCCAAAATTACATTTAAAGTTTCTTAATCTACAAGAATTGTTGAAAATGACTACCTCCAGCTAGGATGCAAGAATCCAATCTTCTCTCCATTGACTGCCGAACTCTTTCAAAAACACCAGGGTCGTTTCTTATTGAGTTACACCCAGCAATTATCCGATTTCTTAAATCTTCCACATTTTCCACTGGAGTAGAATAAACTAATGACTTTAGATGGCCCCATAGGAAATAATCCAGGGGGTTTAAGTCCGGGGATCGAGCAGGCCATAAGTGAGGTCCACCTCGACCAATCCAACGATCTCCGTATGTTGCTGTTAAAAATTCACGAGCAACCACACTAAAAAGCGGTGGTGCACCATCGTGCATAAACCACATTGCATTTCTTGTTGCCAATGGTGCATCCTCCAGAAACAGAGGTAGCGTTGGTTCCAAAAAGTTTCGATACACCTCCCGGTAAGTCTTCCTGGTAGAAATACCGGTCCAATTAGCCGGTCACCCACAATTCCTAACCAAACGTTCAACGAGAACTGATGTTGAAAACAATCTTCAAGTACCTCATGTGGATTTTCTTCAGCCCACACATGGTTATTGTGAAAATTCCTTATTGCATTTCTTGAGAAATTCGCCTCATCGGTAAAAAGAATTAGTGTCAGTAGTTAAGGGATTTGAACCAATGTGTGCAAAAGCCACTGACAGAATGCAATCCGTGGAGGAAAATCAGCAGGAAGAAGTGCCTGAACGCGTTGTATGTGGTATGGGTACAACGAATACTCCCTAAGAATTTTCCAAACAGTCCCATTACTTACATTCAAAGTATTTGCAATTTTTCGAGTAGAAGTACCTGGATCTTCCTCTATCATGTCCAGCACATTCTCTTCTAATTCTACCGTTCTTACTGTCATTGGCCTTCCTGGTCCTCCACTTCGTTTCAATGTACCTGTTTCATGAAGACGTTTTCTATCAGGAATATTACGGTCGGGAAATCGTTCAATGTACAACCGTCTAGCTTCTAATGAATTGCCATCAGCAAGTCCATAAATGAAATGCATGTCAGTCATCTCGGCGTTCGTATAGCGATTCATGATAGAGGACTTCACTAACAAAAGTTTAAGTATTAAAAGAGAAAATACACGTCAATCAGTCTCAATAAATTTGACACATACAAAATTATAAATCATGAAACGTATTCAAATGAAATCCATGTTTTAACTGATTTACTTTTCTGTGTCTGCACTTGCCTATTGTTAGTGGGTAAAACAGCCGTTCTTTGTAATCGGAATGTTGTTAAAAGATAACAACGCATTTTTACAATTTTTTTATACTCGCGAAGTCCAGTGTTGAACGCCATCTTTTTATTTCGGCTACATTAATAATTTCAAAAATATCAAAATTGGTTTTGTCGAAAATCTTTCTCGCCCTGTATCTTCGAAACAGAGGGACTTTTCAAAAATCATAAAAGTACAAAATATTCTTAGAATAGTTCATGGAATAACCCCTTGAATTTTTGCCGTATGTTTAATAAACAGTCTGTATACAAGAATTATAACCATTAAAGGATATTAAATAATTATGCAGAGGTAATTATTAAATAATTATAAGATACAATTTATTACATGTATATTAACACTAACAGGTCCAAAAGTAACGAATTGAGGGTAAAACTATGTAATTAAATAACTATTTAAAACCGGGTTACAAAGGTGAGTACACAAGATCTATCTGATCATTAAGCACAGGTTTGGGATCAATTTTATTGCTTTTGTAGATCTCTAATGACACTAATAAATTTAATCCAAAACCTTTGTCTGTGATGTGTAGAGCCCGGTAACTAGAGAGCAATCGCAGCGGCGGTGTGATTGTGTTTAGGTGGGCGGGGAGGGCAGGTCGATTATGATACGACACGACAAATCATCATCACTAACGCTGGCCACGAGCGGTACCGCGCATCGGCGTAGAATCAGTTCGGACCGCGAGGAACGGTAGTATTGCTTCGTCTGCGGAGCAGTACGGACATTTTCGCTGCCGGTCATTTGCGCAATTGTTTATCTGTCCTAGAAAAATTATGATTTCGTCAGCAAAACGACCGCGGTCGGACAAACCTCGAAAATTTATTGCAGAAATTCCAGACTTAATATATGAAGATGCTAAAATTAAATGTGTAATCTGTAAAATCCCGTTAATGTGTTGGTCCAGACAATATTGTCTACGACACGTAAATAGTGAAAAGCATGTCTTAAAAAGAAATTGCGCACGAGACAATGAAAAATTTATATTTAATTTATGCGTTACGTTTATCGCATGTAATATACCGTTTAATTTACTAGACAAGGAACCATTTATCTGCTTTTGGAATAACTATTCGGAGTGCAAATTACCAAGTCGAACATCGTTACGAAGAATTGTGCCATCTGCACGCGAACATATTGAACAAAAAATAAAATCGAAGTTGAAAGATCAAAAATTGTGGTTATGTGTCGACGAAACGACAAATCGGAAGAAACATTCTGTTCTTAATGTAATGGCACGCAAATTGGAACCTCATCAATCGGCACCTCCAATTCTATTAGTCTCCAAACGAATACAACAGTGTACTGCCGAAGTAATTTCAAAGTTAGTGTTAAATACATTGGACAAGTTTGAACTTTCAACAAACCAACTCTTGATGTTAGTGAGTGATGGTGCTGCAAACATGCTTTCTGTAGGCCGGTCTCTTAAAAAGCATTCTGCTAATTTGTTACACATTACGTGTAAAATTCATGCTCTCAATCTTGTGGCGGATAGTATCAGAAAATGTTATCCTGAGGTAGACGCTTTAATAGCGCATACCAAAGCAGTATTTGTCAAATCACCGAAACGTATTCGCGAATTTCACAGACTGTGCCCCCGTATTCCAGAGCCACCGGAACCTATTCTAACTCGTTGGGGAACATGGTTGCAGGCCGCGTTTTATTATCATAAATATTTTGACAATATTAAGAACGTGGTTTTACAATTCGATACAAAGGAAGCTGCCGCTATCCAGAAAAGCCAGTCGAAATTTCAAGATTGTCAGGTTAAAATGGATTTAAAAATCATTCACGACAATTACTTTGGGCTAGCAGATGCAATAGAAAAATTACAAAATCCTGCGGTGCCGTTAGAAGAATCTCTACAAATAGTGCAACATGTTCACGCACAGCTATGCGCGATTGAAGACGCAAAAAATGTTTCTATTCTAGAAAAATTTGAAAGTGTTTTTGAGAAAAATTCTGATTTTGGCACATTAAGACACATTTGTGAAGGTGCGTCAACAGAATCGTTAAGTTATTTGAAAGATTATTTTACTTACGCAAATATTACGTCACTAGATGTAGAACGTTCGTTCTCTGCATATAAACGCATTTTTTCCTTATGCCGTACTTGTTTTGCCGAAACAACAGTTGAAACATATCTAATGTTGCAGATATTTAACAGACATTATTCACTTTGTGATTTCACGGAGGACTCTTAAAATGGTAAGTGTTTGAGCACGTGTTATTTAATTTTTATTTAAAAGATGAGCGAAATTATTTGCGGCAGCAAACATCTCTATTAGCAGAATAACTCTAGTGGAACGCGAGGCCTGGTCGACTCTACGCTACTGCGCGGTACCGCTCGTGGCCAGCTTTAATCATCACTCAGTTCAGTTTAGCATTGGATAGCGGTTAGGGTGTGTTGATTTTATTGATATAGACGTACTTATTAATTGTAGTTATTATTTAGTGTAGTGCGTTTTGATTTTATTGATACAGACGTAGTTATTCATTGTAGCTTTTAGTGAACATGTCGATGGCTAAAAACGACCCTTTCAAAACATAGTAAATAAGTTTA
The DNA here is from genome assembly GCA_029619315.2 of Dynastes maya. Classification (NCBI taxonomy): domain Eukaryota; kingdom Metazoa; phylum Arthropoda; class Insecta; order Coleoptera; family Scarabaeidae; genus Dynastes; species Dynastes maya. The sequence goes on from JAROYE020000012.1 coordinate 6,070,778, forward strand.
TTTCTGACTTTCCCGATTTGTTTTACAACGGGAGTAAGATAGTTTGTAAAGTGTGCAAAATACATTTGATGTCAACTAAGAAGTGGAACTGTACAAGACACGTAAATTCCGCACAGCATAGAAAACGAAAATTGGGCATGCCGAGAAGTGCAGATAAACTGTAATTTGCCACTAGGCTTACTCGATAAACAACCGTTTAAGGACTTTAGGGACAAATACAATCCCGAGTTGCGATTGCCCACGGAGAAAACGGCACGTAAGCATGTTGCATTTGTACGCGATGACGTGGAAAAGAAAATGAAACGCATATTGAGAAAACAGTTTCTTTGGTTATGTGTTGACGACGAGACAACAGACTGTAAAAAAAAATCAATTGTAAATATTATGGTACGCATACTAAACCTACATTACCACTGTTACTAGCTAGCGGAAGACTACAAGAGTATACTACTGCAGCAATTACAAAGGTTGTACTTAGTACGTTGGAAAAATGTCAAATTTCAAAAGATAAAGTGTTGATGTTTATGAGCGATGGCGCAGCGATAATGCGTTCGGTAGGCCGTTCTCTTCTTGAACATGGTTGCAAGTGTTTACATGTTACGTGTAAAGTGCATGCTTTACATCTTGTGGCAGAAACCATTCCACAATGCTCTCCCGAGGTAGATGCATTAATAGCAAGCACAAAAAAAGTATTTTTGAAATCTCCCGAACCCCTACGATCATTTCACACAGAGTGTCCTGGTATTCGTCAACCACCGGAGCCAATTCTTACACGTTGGGGAACTTGGTTGTAGGCAGCTTTTTATTATGCTGAACATTTCAAAATAGTAAAAGCTGTTGTTGCACAATTCAATCCTGCCGAAGCTGTAGCTATTAAGGAGAGCCAGTCGAAATTTCAAGATATTTCCGTTGAAACAGATTTAACAAATATTCGTAGCTACTATAAAGGATTAGCTGACGCAATGGACTAATTACAAAATAGATCGTTATCATTATTGGAATCTCTGCAAATTATGGACGGAGTGCATACACAGCTAGTGACTATACATGACGCAAAATATAATCGCGTTTTAGAAAAGTTCGAGAGTGTGCTACAGAAAGATCTCGATTTTAGCACATCCGTGTATTCAAACAATTGTGTCCGAAATTACCACCACCACCTCAGCCTGTAATAACGGGATGGGGAATCTGGCTCCATGCAGTATCTTACTATCAGAAATATTTTTCATCAGTGAAGAATGTCATCTTGAAACTTGATTCAAATGATTCTGCAGCAGTTCGAGATAGTCAGCAACTTTTTCCCAATTCGGACGTTCAATAACAAATTATGCTGAAGTTGCACAAGGTATTGAGCAATTAAAAAACAGTCACTTATCTGCACGAGACGCATTAAATTGCATAAACAATTTACAAGCCGCTCTAGAAAACTTGACGAACACTATAGGAGTCGACGTTGCTCAAAAATGTGGTACAATTTTAACGAAAAATCCCGATTTACAAAAGGTTCGGTCTATAACTGAAAATCAAGAGTGCCCAGATGAGGAAAAGGAATATCTGATATTTGCAAATCTTACTTCACTGGATGTCGAACGATCATTTTCGAAGTATACGACAACGTATTCACAACACCTTTTTAACAAACTCTAAACATTACACAAAAATATTACATCGGAAATGTTAGTAAATGTTCAACAAAATGCAAGTTTGTATCAAGGAAAATTATACTTACTTCGAATAGATGTTGAAATTCTATGCATAATTTAAATTTTACAGATTATTTTTAATGAAAAACAAAAGTTTATAGTATTGCGTCACAGCACTCTATGCATTTTAGTAAAAAAAACTTATCTGCATAGTTTTATATTAAATTTAGTAAAGAACGACGCATTTCAGGTATAGCGAAATGTTTGTAAAAAAAGAATTCCAAGAAATACTGTACCAAACAAACTTTGAATCACCGCTTTAGCCTGCAAGGCGTTTAAAATATCGGCCGTTAGAGAAACAGGCGTAAAAATCTCAAATTATGTCAATTATCTCAAAAACTAGGATAGATAGGTATAGGGCATATTGACGAAAGTAGAGTTGAATTGCAGAGAGGCATCCAAAAACGTAATAATATACAGGAGGTTCCATTAAAAAAAATAAATTTGTATGGTGCGCCGCGAAAACTGGTATATTTGAACCTTGTATACTTAAGCATAATTTTATGTTGTGCAAAACTTTTTCTCTAAATTACTCAGGAAAGGAATTATCCTCCACCCACGCATTGGGTGGACACGCTGTATATATTACTGCTAAAGTTTTTATTAACTAGAATAGAGAATATCAGCAGTTTTATATATAATACAGAAAAGATCATCCATTTCAACAATTTTTGTTTGTTCGTAACAGGTTTAGAACAATTGAAATTGTATGTTTATATCTTTTGTTTTCTATTAATTATTTTATAACAACTGTTTAATGTTAATAGAAATATGGAATAAAAGATGTATCTACTCAGGCATTAAAGATTTTTTATATGCAATTATATTAAATTTTTATTCTAAATCATCTTTGAAGAAAAGATGTATTATTACAACTACGCTGTAACAATATAAATATGGTCTAGCGTTTATTTAATTAAAATGTAATTATTTTGGCTGTGCTTTTTTTACTGAATGCAGACTTGTTTGACAAAAGCATATATTTCTCTGCGTGTACATGGGTATGGTATATAAGAAATGAAATTCGAATGATATAGACTATAAGCTGCCCACGTAAAAGACCTACGCAGTTCCAAGATTGTTGTGAAAAAAGCGGGAGACATACACATATTTCTTAAACGTATATCTACCAGCGTTTTACACATATGCATGTAATTATATGATGACGTCGTATATCTAGGAAAAAGAGCAAAGACACTTTGCGCGTTATAGAAATAATATCGCGTATTAAACGTTGTATTTACGAACTCTGGGCATTTAAATGATTTTCTAGCTCGCTAATAGGTGCTATTGAATAATTTAATAAGATAAGATGTCGATGTACGAGGTTTGGTGATAAAGTGGGGCGTATTTTAGCTTACCTGCGTCGAGTATGCGTTGTTTCACCGAATGCTGCCGTCCGTGCCAGAATTGCCATGCCTTTATCTCATCTTCCGGACTTTTCTCTTCGCGGAACATTAACATAACAATACTCTAGAAGATAGAACATGGAATGCAGATCAAAATAATACGCTCTTCTTTACGTTTATTTGATTTTAGGATTTAAATCCGTATAGATTTTTATTGTCATTAGGTTCACGGTAGGCCCTTTTGTAATATCTACCTGTGAAAACCCTAGTGGAACCCGCACCTAAAGACCTTCTAACCGTTATCATAGTCATTATTGAAACGGAACCGGTTTAACAGGTTTTCATGTTGGTATCTTTTTTATTTAATTAATAAACTGTATTTCGTAGGTGTCCCCCTCTGTATTTTTCTTTCGGATATTCGTGAGAAAGCTTTTGGCAAAGTTATTTATATTCGTAACAGATATAGAATAAACAAATTTCAGCTGTGGTAGAATCTACTAACGGAAATTTACACATCTAAAAATATTCATTTTTAATTGTAATTTGTCTACAAGGTTACCTCAATTAAAATTCTAAAAGCTGTTTTCTTTTCATCGCTTTAATTATCAAGTATATTCGAGATAATTTATTTGAAAGAAAAGTAATTGCCATGATGACAATTAATTGCATGGTAAACGTTTATTTTCATAACACAGAATTAATTTTTGTCAAATAGACTGTGATGAAGTAATTAATTTAATAAAATAACATTTCGATCGCTAAAAAGCTATTTGAACTGGGCCAAGTATATTTTCCTATCCAGTTTAAATATTGCGATCAAAAAAAAAAATCATCTTACCTTGACGGTTTGCGATTGCAGTTGTTTATTGGGGTCGTCTATGTATTCCAATGTAATTCCGTAAAATTGCCCTTTGTTGATGTAAGTAATTCTATCGTCTTCTCTTCGTTGCGATGTCGAAATCGGCGTCTCTAGGTAGTATTTGAAGCCGACGTTCGATATGCTGAAATTAGAAAAGGAGTACGTTTGTATGGCGTTTAAAATTTTTGGAAGGTCGTATATGGATATATAGCGTAATAAAAATTATTCAAGTTTTATGGCGTTAATTTTAGAGAGTGTGTATGTGTTTTACCGGCAACTACAATTTATATAAAGGTCATGAAGGGGTTATATACCGTATAACACGTACAATTTTTCTCTCTACATTGCTTATGTGTATGTCACATATCAAGTAGTCTGTATACCGGATCTAGTTTGTCCAGTTAACAATGTTTTTGTATGTACGTAATTCACACAGGGTTACTATCCATTTGACCTGTAACAGTTGTCGGATATTTGGACAAACAACTGGTACCATTGCTATAATATACGCGTGTACGTATAGCAGGTATTTTCGAGGAATCTTTGATGGTCTTACGGACACGATATAACTGCCCGCTTTTAATATTAAACCGACTTCCGAGAATACGACTTACATTTTCGGTATCTGTATTTTGTCGGCGTCATTTTGCCGGCCAAAATCGTGCCAGGGCCTACTCCTGTTGCTCGTCTGCGATCCAGGGGATTGGGTACTCGCGTTGTTCCTCTGACTCAAAGATAAGGGATCCAATAGTCCGGAGCTGTTTTGGCAAAGTTCGGTGTAGTCGAATGACTGAAAAAATAATTGAAAATACACTGAGTAAGCTAAAATCTCAAAAGTTCTGCTCGAAATTTTTAACTAGACATGAGTTCGAGCTGAACTTTTGATGCGAAATGCATCCCATAGCATTGCAGAGCTTTTCTTGACAAGATCATGCTTTTGCAAAATAAGGTTCGTCTCACCTGTTGCATGGTGTTCTGATCACGTGGTGTGATAGCATCTGCACCAATTCCGCTGTCTGGACTTGGTAGATCAACAGTAAGACCGGCGGCTGTTGCAGCTGCAATAACGCCTTTGGTGTGATAAGTGCTCTGTCTTACGTATCTTTCGACAAAGCTGGCGGTGTTAGCACCTCCAGCTGTTTCTTCACCATAAGCCAATTGTGTTTGGCGCAATTGTCCAGAATACGCAGGTTCGGGTGTAGCAGCACCGGAGGCCACAGTGGTGAAATATTCCCGATAATAAGGATCCGTAACGGAGAATGTAGCGGGATTTCCGGATCTTCCAGTCGTAGATGTCGAATATCCGCTTCCGATACTGCTTTGGGTGTATTGGGTGACATGGTCTGTGTATGGTATCGGCGAGGGTGTACCGCTTCCACTGTGCGGGTTGCTCATCGATGCGAACATTTGCGTGCTGTACATCGCTGGTTTGAGGCCATCCGAAGAAACGAACTCAATCGGTCCAGAATTCGGACCGTCTGTCAATAAGCTGCTGTGCGTCGAAGTTGGCGTTCCGTTCACGGAACGAGACTCGTGCTGAGGTGATTTCAATCCACGGTGATTCTCATCCTTGATGGAATTGACATCCACCACCAAGTCTCCAGGGGTGCCTGATGGGATCAACACCACCTATAACGACGAAGTTTTACACACTAGAAAATCACTATCTTAACCGTTCCAAAAAATAATCATATCAAAAGTGAAATAATTAATAATTGATGTACCCTTCTTAAAGGGGCAACAGGTGAGAACACCACAGTCACACAAACACTCGCACATTTCTCGTTCTTTTTTCAATGAAAATTCTTTGGAAATAGCAAAGATCCTAACCTTGTGCCGTGACTGTTTGCTAACGATAATCGATCCATCGAGACTGGGGGAGGAATTCTCTAATTTACGGTGGTGACTCAGATCTTCTGGCTCCCGTTTTACGATTTGCAAATTTTGTGTACCTGACGAACCCGGCTGCGTATACCCTACGTGCTGGTTTATAAATAAACCTTGTATATCTTGCGTACTAAGCTGGTTCGATAGAGGTGGGGTCAAATCTAAGCCCGCCCCACTCACTAAACCATTGGTCGCCTTCAGTTGAGACGTAAGGATACTACTCGCTTGAGAACTTGTCCTGAAATAAATACATTACATCATTGATAGAAGGGGGATACACAATTTTGATGCGTACATTTTCATCGGCTTTTTATAACGCGCTACACGTTACAAACGAAAATTTTCATTTATAAACATCATTTTGACTATCCATCTACGCCCATGATTCCCCAAAAATTCCGCTGTTTCCGTCGCGTTCAGGCGCGAATAGCAAAATTAGTCCAATAGGAATTCATTTCCGTCTATCCGTCTTTTTCTAAACACCCTACCATCTCTCGGAAAACGCAAATGTAGCATATTTATGCAAAGCATTGTCATCACTCACACTGTTATTGTACAACTATTGAATCCCATTGTTATCTTCTCTATACCAATTTAAATGCATTGTAAAATCCTGAATACCTAAGGTGCATCTCCGCATAAAAGCCTACCCTCCTCGTACACCCTTTCGACCCTAACGGATATACGAAACTTGACACTCGAGGAGGATCTTTATCGATGCCTTTTTTTCTCCCGAATATAAAATATAATAATGGGTGTCTCATGTATATATTTTCATATTTTATCCGTAAAACATTTCGCTTCCGTTCGCCAAAATCTCATGGTGTCTGTGCGGAACACACCTCAGTTAACTTGTTCTACTTAGTTTTTTGTTTTTGATAATTATTTTCGCGTCTAATATTGTACGGGCTAATCTAGACTGGTGAAATATTTTGGGCAACACGCTGGTGGTCATCTGTCTGTGTGATCTACCAATAAAAAAACCTCACCTTGACATTTAAACTAATCTATGATATAGGTACAATATATACAACGCTGTTGTTTTTCTTTATTCTTTTTACAATTAAAGTTTTTATTCCGTTTATTACATGTATACATAGTAAAAAATCGCGTCGTGTAGTGTATGCGTAAAATATTTAGTGTAGAATAGTGCGAAATCAAAAATACTACTACAATATTCGTAGTCAAACACGATGAATAATACTCCCTTCGTCCGAAAATATGGTATACATTTGAAATTTTTTTGAAAATTAATGAGGCATTAGTAAAGAATTATAATTAAATATACTTAGTTGGCAATTCTGATGCTAGGCAAACAACTAATACATAGTTGGCTGCTGTCCAATTTTGTTTGTGTCAAAAACGTCATTTCATGAAAAATAATTTTACACACGCCCTGTTCACAAAATGGCAGGTATTGTTATAAATAATGAAGTAAGCTTATTGAAAAGGAATTCCAAGTGGCTCAAAAACAGTACAATGACGGTAAAATTTGTACTGATGTTACTTCAAAAAAGAATGGTAAATGTGGACAGAAACGTAAAGATTATCCGTTAAAGTTAAGAAAGTTCCTTTCAATCGTCGAGGGTCTTTTGCTGTCGATATTCCAAAGTCTACATGTTTCGACATTTATAAACGAGGAAAGAAAATAAAGCGTTTATTTTCTACTGTTAAACCTTTGATAACAGATCGAAACAAGTTAGAGAGATTAAAGTTTTGCTTGTCGATGAGACCGGATGGACGTTTTGAAGATTTATACGGTTATGTCCACATGGACAAAAAAATGGTTTCATTTAACGCAACACAAGCGCTCTTATTACATTATGATAGACGAAGAAAAACCCTACCGAAGTTGCAAGAGCAAACGTTTTATAACCAAAGTGATGTTTATGGCTGCTGTCGCCCGACCACGTTACGATTCACATCGAAAACAATTTTTTTATGGAAAAATTGGTATATGGCCCTTTGTTTATCAAGAACCGGCTAAGCAAAACTCAAAAAATAGACCTAAATAAACTTTGGTAAAAAATGTGGAGTCCGTCAATTCAATAGAATGTAGAAAAATGAGTCTTGAGAACGTCATTGCGGCGATCAAGTTAAAGTTTCCCATAAGTCATAAGCAAAAACCGATATATACAACAAGATAATGCAAAACCTCATGCTTGTGACGACGATGAATAACTTCTGGCTCATTGTTCTACAGATGGCTCGTCTATTCAGTTTAAATCACAACCATCAAACAGTTCCGATGTAAACGTTTTGGATCTTGGCTTTTTCAATTCCATACAATCTTTGCAGCATAAAGCTTCGCCAAAAACAGTTGACGAATTGATCGAATGTGTTGAAGAAGCTTTTGACGATTTAGACAGAGAGACCCTTGATAATGTTTTTCTAACATGCAGACCTGTATGGAATCAACTATGTTGGTTGAAGGAGGAAATTCGTATAACATTCCCCACATTAATGAGGCCAAAATTCGGCGTGAAGGACGCTTACCATCTAGTTTAGTGTGTTGTAAATGTATACCATAAATTCGGACAAAAATAAATTCCAAACGTATACTATATTTTCGGACGGAGGGCGTATATTTTTTTGTACGCATGATGATGGTCCAGTAGGAAATTAAGTAGACCCCACTTAATTTCCTACTTGAAAGTACACCATCATTACAATCAGAATAATAAAAAATGTTTACTGTGTAAAAAGTACAATTTGTACATCTGTGTACCTATACCTATACCTATCTGAAAAGGTTAATCGAAATTATTCATTTCACCGTTAATAAAATTAAATCCTTGTTTATTTAAACAGAATAGTTTCGAACCTTGAAGGCATATAGATAGAGGGGTAGTATGGCAAAGGATATACATACATAAATAAAATGAATCTATCCCTCGAAACATGAAAGTTTAATCCTGCATTTTAAAAATTTTTATCTTGGCAATGATCTAAATGTAACGTGATATAGATAGTATCACACGCCACGGAGTTATACGTAGTGCCCCTGTGAGAGTTCCGTTTTAAGAATTATACCCTCGGTAAAAATGCGTACTGGAATTTTACTGTCACAAATATAATTGTTATAACACTTGCTTTGCCTTTTGTAACTAGTTTTTGTGTGGCGAGGTGAGTACTTCAAACCGGGTCTTATAAAATGCCAGTTAACCTCAACGGTGTTGTATTTACTACAGGAATCGCCGTTTAAGCACGGAAAAAATATAATTTCTTTAAGGAATCCTATATACAACTAAACATCGTCAGTACGACTGAAGATCGTTAAACGATACACAAAAGTATTTAAAAGCGTCGTGCTTTGTACCATGAACGATCGATGAGAAAGAGATTTTATTTCATCTCGTTTCATCATCGGTAACTTTACACAAATTCTATATGTATACATACAGAAATTAGTACAAAATAAGAGACAATTTAGGCACAGTATTATATCCGAGGTGTTATATTTAGAAATTGTCACAAATAATACAGCTTGAGGTATGTACCTTTGAGATCCTCTTTCAAAGGAGAGGGTTAAAATATGGGCGCTATTCATAAGATATATACCCAACCTATAAATCTATCTATAAGACATTTTCCAAAAGGAACATTAGGGCAGTGGCTTCTTTTATCGTCGTACATCTACGTATTCCCGCATCTTCAATATATGTGATTAGTATTACTTACGGCCAGATATCAGCTAACTTATCCTTTGAGTCAGCTGTTAAAGGTGGCAGCTTGTAGTATTCATAGATAAGACCCATCGTGGCGGTTTGATCTTCGGCGCCGCCTCCGATGTTAAGCATGGCTGTGGTGGCTGCCGTCAGGGGATGTTCGTAGTATGCTCTCCAAGTCTGTTCCTCTGGAGGGGCATTCCCCTCGGGCAGTTCGGCCATTACCCGATGACCACCCACTGAAACTTCGCCACTTCCACCACCCTGGTGAATGCTTCCGTTTGATTCTAAACTTTCCTTTCGTTTTCTGGAACAAATATAACGAGAATAAGCCTTCTATTGACGGCTTACCTTCATATGACACTAGCCACAACTCTTTTTAAACCAAATTACATCAGCCATGCTCATTACCATGATTTTTGACATGCTCCTAGATTTTCAAAAAGAATATCAAAGAAAGATTACGTTTACCGTAAACCATAGAGTCCTTAGAAATCAATGTTCCAAATAGATTGCATTACATCAGTTATAAACAAGCAAATAGCTAAAGAATCTATGGCTTATAGCACTTAAACTAATAAAGGAAAAAATAAAAAATAAAAAAAATAAAAGCGAAATAAAAACTTAATAAATAACTTGAAATATTAAAGCTAAAATGTTAGAAAATTAATTCAAAATATACTAACAGTAAGTATTACGCAGATACTGTAAATAGATAAAAAAAATAAATAAAATAATACAAGCACAAAGTAGAATATTAAAATAAATAAATCTAACATTCTATCTACTTTAATCGTTAGAAAAGGTAATTAAGATAATTTTTTTTAATTTCTTTGGTGTTTTTAAGACCACTTTTTGCCCTTTCTTTACTATCTTTGTTTTCCATTTTTTGTTTCACTTACCTAAAATACTTATACCTATGATATATTTTTTTTAAAGGTTAGGTAGAGTCTTTTTTTATAAAGCTATTTTTCAAAAAATCATTTTAGTGTAACATTTAATTATATTGAGCTAGACGTTTCGATATATATATATATATATAAATATGGTAGTCTTTAAAAGGGTGTCTGTATCGTTACCTAAACCAAAACTAAAAGCACCTTTGAGAAAAGGGTATCGTTCATCGGAAGATGTATGGAGAAGAAAGGTAAATATCAACATTAATGACAAAATATATCAATCAATGTCAATGGGGTAGAAATCCTTTAGTTCCAAATAATGCTAAAGCACACAAACCATAAAAAAATTCGCAGCGTATCCGATGTTATGGTAATTTAGCTCTCGTACCGAACTAATATCCTTAACATAGACGTTCTTAATTGCATAATAAGATTATTAAGTGTATTATATTACTTTTTTAAGTACGTTAGTATGTTTTATGTAAATAAGTTATTGAAAATGTTTGGCGTGTCAACCAACCTCAAGCTTGACATTTTAAGCACGATTTTCGATCTACTCTGGTTGTACCGTTAGCCAAAATATTACAAACGTGTGTGTGACATTTTATTGTTTCATACTAAAAGCCCTTTAATAAAAACTTACGCAAGATATAAGGTCTACTTGTTTTTTTTTTTCCTTTTATAAACGGTTTTGTAATCTCCACGCACAACCGTACGTATAAACCAGAACATTGATATATCTGCGAAAGTTTTCATTTAAGAAACGCATACACACAAGCAGAGTTTTACTCTGAGCAACGTCATGTATGGGTGACCACTCCTTTGAAACCTATATGTCAGAAAAGAACAAGGAAAAACGATGCGACCTAGGAGCTTGTCCAGTTAAGTGAACGTGTTTTATATGTTCCAATGTATCGAGTTGAGTTTCTTCTGTTGGATTATCTTCTAATTATTATAACAGATATAGATAGTAGATACTGCTTTTCTCTTTTCATATCGAAAAATATCATCATTATCGAGATATCGAAGATAAGATGAGATCCATACGCTACTAGGACATTACAAATTTCCTTGTATCGATAAAAATATTTTCACCATTGATAAGTCATTCTTCTAAGAATTCCATTTCAATTTGTTAACGATAATTGCCATTATCCCATGTTATATTCCGAAGAACTCATGTCATTTGCTTTATTGCCATGCATTACTTCGCCATAGTTAGCCGCTACGAGGTGCTCCTTTCAAAGCGGCCATAGAGATGCGTTCTCATCGTATTGTCTCATTTTTTCCTCTTCTCTTTTGAGGTATTTATTTTGTACGTATATCAAATTATCCCTTTTTGTATTAGTATTCAGGGTCAAGAACTCTTTAGGCGTCTGTAAAAATGTAAATAGACGCTTCGTGACTGAAATCTGGACATCAATCAAAAAGAAAGTTATTATAATTCTATTTGAAACACCCACTAAATGCTGGACGGAATAATAATAAGATCTACCTGAATTTAACTTGGTGTCAGGGTATTTGTTACTCGTACGATTCATTTTTTTGTTTATTTAAATAATTTGAGCTGGTACCAAATTTATCTTTATCATCCAAAAGCATTAAATACAACCAACATCCTCTCTGGTGTGAAATGTACATCCTCTCTGTGAGCATTAATCCGTGAACCCTCTAATCACTCTACTTAGTCCGAGTTATTGAGACAGAATAATGGGTAACGTGTGAAATTTCAACCTCCATTCAACCAGGCATTGATTTTTAAAGTTTAAAAACGGTGACGGTAAATAACTAAAAGTGCTGTGAATAAGTAACAAGGAATTGTCACGTGTCGTCGTGTTGTCAATGTTGGTTTTAGCGTTTTGTTGGAGCATATATGTACAGAACAAAAGAACTAGGCACAAATAATCCTGGAGGGGTCCTAGAGTTTTTTTCTTTATAATCAAAATTATCTTTACGATATCGATATACCTCTTAAATATTTCTCTAATTCCTCCGGTGTATAGGTATTTAAAAAAATTACAGTGTTCGGGCCGAAAATAACCGATAATAAACGTATTTTAAAATTTATAGCTTTGAAACTCGTATAGGAAAGAAAAAAAAAGCGTGCATCAACCGAGAGCTTGACTAAGAGATGTTGTAAAACTAATTTACATTAAAGATTTGAAATCATTAATTATGGGTTTATACCATAGCTGATTATCTGGCTTTTACCATCGAGTATCAACATCCGGTTTGTACCAAACACATAGCTTCTTGCGACATCCGCTGTATCTCACGGAAAATGATTCTATTAATTTTTATGATACTTTATAGCGGCTACTAACTTTTAAGTTCCTTTTTGTTAGTTCGCGTGGAAGAAGATATAATTCACTAGGGTTACACATCTTATTTTTCTCGCATGACATTTTATATTCTATGTATTTCTATAGAATCAAGTGTGATGGGCGTAGCAAATTCTTTTCGAACTTTTGTGTATCGAAGCACCTTTTCTCTTGTGAATGAAAACCAGTATCTATTTATCACTTCCCTATAGTTTTTCCATAAGCATTCTTTTTAAAATGTCTACGAATACACATAACTAAATGTAGCTCTCTCTTGTTGCAGGAGAATTTAGGACAATAGGAAGATGAAATTTGCACTTCCACATAAGGTAAGATTCTTTGAATATAAAATGTGTTCACAGTTGAATTTAACTATACTTATAAAGCCTGTTTTACACGCCGCGATTTATTGGCCAATTAATTGAACAAGTTCTTGGCCAACAAATCGATAAAAATATGCCATTTTACATTCTACAATAAATTAGACAAATTTTTAACGATCATAAATTATGAATTATTAAATAGGAAATTTAAAAATAGATTGGCAATCTGTTTTTTTCGGTTAGTTAATTCAGATTATCCATTACATCAATCCCTGTAAATTTTCGAAATTTAACTTCACTTTACTTTAAAAACACTAAAACAAAATTCGTAGGTATTTTTCTGTTACTGGGTTGGCATTAAAATAGCAAAGTTAGTGAGAAATCGTCGGAAAACCATGGCAAAAATAGAGCATGTTCTATTCAATTAATCGTACGATAAATTGTTCAAGAAATCAGATCGATTTTTGCTATTTTACACGGTACGATAAAATCGGAGATCAACTTGTTCAATCAATTGTCCAATAAATCGCGGCGTATAAAACAGGCTTAAGAAAAATGTTTACCATTCTCGGTAGTACTTTCAGCCAAGCCTAATTTTAACATTTTAAATAACTGGCGCTTTACTTTTGATAGAATTTCTTGTTTCCTTAATTTGTAATCAATATTCTGATTATCATAAAAGAATAGCTATATATACAGGGTGTTTTACGTATTTATTTCTATATGTGATGAAGATTTTTGCTTGTATTACCCATTATATATAGTATGGTATATAACGAATGTACATACTACCATGATTTAAATGAGGGTCAGATAACCGGTATATCCCCCTTTTTTCGTATACAGACCACTGTCCAGAGGGTTGGTAAAAATATTAATGCAAAGTGCCATCACATAAACCCTTCTGCCTTTTAAATATTTTTTCCCTATTTGGTTCTTGCGAAAGGACAAAGACTGTCTTGGTAGTAAGGGTCATAATTTTATACTGGTCATCAAAGGCTATGTGAGAAACGTTCTAACGTAAAGGAGATTATTTGCAACCGAAAATGTCCGTCTTTAGGACGAAGTAAGAAACGGGTATATATAGTATCATCTTTGTCGGATCTTCGAAAATAAAGTCATCTTGGTTATTGATACGTCGATACGTGTGAGGTGATTGATATAGAGTGGTGTTGATGTGTGCATGCATCCGTACGGATTCAAATATCTTCTTACCTGTGTACCACCGTACGCAAACACAAAGGTTTCATGCGTATACACCTTTTCATTGCTTCTCCTATGCACACATGCCTTCCAGATGAATAAAGAAAGCAACCCTTTGTTGGCGCACAATTTTTATTGTATTCGGCCTCATCTCTTTCTTAGAATCATTGAACACTTTATAGTTACGGAACTTGACAAGCAAATACTCAGGTTAGATAATGTTAGTTATCCTTTTTAAGGCATATTCGCGGTCTTGTTACCATGAGGGTTAGATTAGCGTAAATTAGAAGTGATATCTCGAAGAATCTAGACAATTTATATATAAAAATCATCATGTAAAATAAATAGCGGACAACAAGCCTGTGTAATGGTAGTGTAGTGTCCCTTCGTGTGAAATTTGCATCAAAAAAGGGTTGCGTTATTTAAACATCGTGCTACTATCATGGTCATTCGGACACACATAAAATACAACTACAGAAGCGTACACTATAGGTATATAGATATTTTTATTTTCTTTCCCGAGACTGAGAACTGGTTTTATACGTTGACCATCATTTTCAGTTGACCCTTATGAGGTTTTCGCATACTTTTTCGGCCCGATAAATCCGACGTCCCTTATAAAAATGCCCTCCAGGTCTCTTCACGTTAAGGGGTTATAATATTTTGATGTGAACATACGAACTTTAGTTTACGATATTAGAAAGTTGGAAACGTTTAAAGGGTGAACGATAAGTATGTTATTTATTTTATTTGAAACGTGTAATTAAACGTTGGTAATTAATGATTTGGTCTAGCCCGTGTAATAAATTACAATAATACCTGTTATTGTTATTCCTTCTAAATTAACTGCGA
Organism: Dynastes maya; assembly: GCA_029619315.2. Lineage (NCBI taxonomy): Eukaryota > Metazoa > Arthropoda > Insecta > Coleoptera > Scarabaeidae > Dynastes > Dynastes maya. The sequence goes on from JAROYE020000012.1 coordinate 6,085,842, forward strand.
CATATTGCGCTATTTCAAAATTACCAATTCATTTTCCTCTCGACACTCCTTAAATATAATTATATGATTAATTAAAAAACACCATAGCAGATACAAATAACGTTCATATAATGTGCATATATTATACGAAGTGAAAATCGGGACATAAATAATAACATTGGAAGAAACTAATTAGTAATTACAGCTAGCTTCAACGTTTATTTTCACCTCCGAAATATGAATACTTTTCCAGAGCGATAAATCAATATATCCGTTGGTGCTTGTTGCATAAAATCGGCTCATGTTAAATATGTAAAAGGCGTGAGGGTTTTCCTTTTTGGATGCATGTAATAGTAACCCTTGTACTACATATAGTTCCTATTATTTATGTTCTTGAATATAAAAATTGATCCTATATATCATGTGACACTGTTACTTATATGTAAATTCCGGAGGCATTTTTAAATTGTGTATAACGGTATTCTACACATCTGAATTTGTTGTTGTGTGAAACTGTTGTACAAAAAGAAAAAAGAAAAGAGATGGAGATAATTTGGTAAATTTTCGATACCCGAAATTAGTGAAACTATTACATTAAAAACAATTTAAAAGCAATTAAATGACCATTCAACATTATTCATTTGAAATTTTGAAAACTATAGAAAGTAAAAATTCCATTTAACAATTGCAGTTTATTTTATTTTTGTACATCGAGAATATCTAATAGGATCCCAAATGTTACACATTGTACAAATATGTAAACCCCTGATCGGTGCTATAGATATAATTATACTGATCAGAAGATATTTAAATACGAAAAGCACTATAGAGAAAAGGGGTTGCTGTCTGTCCTATTCTTAACTTACTCAGGTAGCGTTAGCGGTGGTCATTGCGTTTTACGAAACGGCGCGGGATTCCTAACTCGTTCGAATATAATGCTGACCCCTGGTCCCCTAGCAATAATGTCGCCTAAACTAACTTTAAATGTACATACAGAGACGTACAATATCTTAACTCTCTTGCTATTCCCTTCAGCCTTACATCAGATGGAAAATAAAATAAGTAAATCTGGTTATATTTACGATTTTTTAAACCGTTGCGATACGAGAGTAATTACTGTTTGCATAAACGTAAATGGAATGTTTTTTTTTTAAAGCGAGACACTTTCAATTTTTTCCGATTTCAAGTACCATTTAAATATATCGAAGAGAAAGTAAAAATATAAGGTTAGTGGTTGGAAATTAATGTTTGGAATCACATACATTTTTATTGATTGTTTTTTTTATACATAAATAGATAAGACAGTTCGTGGTTCTTGTATATATGACAGTGAAAACTAAGTTGATAAGAGAAAATTTCCTAGAAGAGTATTTCTCTCGTTCTTCGAGTAGATTTTCTTTTTTTTTTCTTTGGTATATTATTATACCTAAGTCTTTTTTTGTTGGCGTGACCTTAATAAGGTAAAATAAGAACCTATCGTCCAAACCCTATTCAATACCTACTATGTGTCTATTGGGGGTGATTTACCAAATTGATGTCGTTAAAAACAACCTGACACCTCGTCCTATTAACACCTCCAAGCACAGAACTAGCAGGTCCGCACTGCACCATACGAAATCACCGCATCCGATTCACGATTTCAGTTAAATATCGTATAAGTGCACTACATATTTGATAACAGTGGTGACCTCAAACCAAGTATACATACGACAACGTCTGTAGACGAACTGAACTGGCCAGGTGAGTCCATCGGGTCCGCCCATTAGACACCACAGGTAGCTACAACTTCAGACACCACTACAGGTCAACACGATGTCGTCCACTCTGCGCATGCTTTAGCCCCTGTGTTTGGCAAAAAAAAATTATTCAAAGTATTGCAGATTTTCGTCAAGCCCGAACAGTATAGGTGTATTACATCGATGTGTTTATTGCATGGGATTCAACTTAATTTCTCCAAATAACTTCAGCGTTGGAGTATTCGTTATCTTCCTGATCTGATTTGAATGGAATTGTTAGGTCTCCTTTACAGTCCGTTAGTGATTTCATAACACTACTAAGAATATTGACATATCCATCGTATCGAAGTCTTTTGATATTTTAATGTAGTCTTTGATTAAATTAAGATAAAAACCCGTAGGTGTTTGCTCTTTTTTATAACTAAATGATAATGTAAATTTGTTATCGAAGTGTGCATATGCTGGGCCATAATAAATGCAATATACAACGGTGACATTAATAAGCTGCATATGCATGTGATTAATAGAAAAGGCGAAATGGAAAATTATCAAATCTCAACCACGACTTGTACTCAACCCGGGTCTATACGAGCTGTACATATATGCTAATCGACAAACTAAATTCGACCTTAAGATTTATATCTGTGTAGATTAATAAAAATTACGAACTTGACATTTGATTTCTAGTTGTTAAAGTTTCTTAGAAATGACCTTCACGTATACATACATACGTACACATGTGTATTTAAAATATGGATCCACTTCGAGTTTGGTACACAAATTAAATTAACCCATCTATTATTCTTTGAACTAATTTCAAGGGTAAGCTGCCACCTGGAATTCTCTATGCAATATTTCTAATTTCATAATAAATACGTAATATGTAACTAATTATATTCGGTTATTATTATGTATGTTGTGTTACATATATAGTATGCGCGTTTTTTATTTCAACATGGAGTCAATTATAAACTCTGTACCTCTTAACAAATACATACACTTTCTTTAGAAGTCATATCTCGCATTCATGAGTTAGTAATAACTTCTCGACTTCTATACGTAGCGTTTCGTGAAAGAAATAGGTGTACTTTTTTCATTTGTACTTAAAAGACAATTTATAAATGAAAATGAATAATACATGAGCTTCGGCTATCTTCTGGAATTCAAAACAAAACATAAATAATTAATCTGCGTTTTACTTCTCCAATATAAGGAAACAAGCAGTCGACTCTTTTTAAATCTTTTATTTTACCTTATTATTACTGTGATTTTTTCCATTAAATAATAAACTCGCAAAAATCATTTAAAGCAATTGATATTTTTGCGTAGGTTATTGGAAAATCCCGAGAGCACATCTTCAATGCAATGCAACCTAGGAGGACGATTCCGTGGATACCGATATCATTGACATCATGATAACATCATCCCTAAAGATATAGAAGATATACAAGCTTAAGGTATGTAAAAGTATTGTTTATACAGGATATACGATATACGGATATTACGAATTGATTCACATGTTCAAGAATATGGCTCATGGTATTGGTGAAATCATTCCCGGCAATAACAATGTAGCAGAGAAAATAGCGCTAACACATGAACATGTTTCTGCCTACCCGGCGTCATCAGCATGGTTCTGAGCACTATCTTCTGCTGCTACAATTGCGTTTGCCTCTCGGTTTATGCTGCTAATCTCCAAAACAGCACTGAATATGTCTCTCGGCGTTTTTGCCGGGAATGATTCCACCAATACCATGAAGCTGTATTAGCATTAATTTTTGGTTATTGTTACTAGGCATTCTTTCCGCGTGTAGAATAAAGTGGTCTACAATCCAAAATTATGTTTTTCTGTACAAGGTGTTTAGTTTCTTTGTTTTTTATTTTAAAGTAAGTATATTTTCAGATTCCTTGACGAAATGTACAGCAAATTTATTATGACAGGCATACCATGCACTAAAAATAAATCATTTTTAAGAGATTCAACTTTTAAGAAAAATATGCGTTTGCAAATGTTTTATTTTTAATTATGTTGCAACAATGTCTTGCTATCGTTATAACAATAGTCGAAGTTGGTTAACCGATGTCTAACATTGTCATATTCAAAAAGATTTTTTTATGAAACACCTCTATATTTTATGCCATTTGATACAGGTTTTATTTTCATATAACACTTCGTATACCTAAAGTTAATATGTATGTTTTGGGCGCTTGAATTTAGTACAGGAAATCAATATTTAACAAAATGAAATATCTCAAATCCTCATCAGATGGTATACAAATACAGCACGTTTTCCATTTGAAAAGTTTTATATGTTTAAATACAATTAAGTTCAGGTTCTTTTTGAAAACAGCCTATATAATAAAAGAAGAATCGTTGATATCAGTTGACCAAGATCGTCTATACTTATAACGACAGCAAAAAATGTTACAAAGTAATTAAATATAAAAGAAAGACTGAATTTTTAAGAAAGCACTGCAACTGCATTTTTTTCTCAAAACCTGAATGTGTATTCCATTGAAAACAAGATACTTCTATACTGTATACAAGAAGTTAAACACCCTGTATATATGATAATTTTGGGTTATAGACTACTTGATCCCAAGTAACCTACGTTTAAAACATTTTTTTTATCAAGTGATTTTCTTTGTATACATAATACTTTGGAATCTTCTTCTTAATCTTAAGCCTTTTGATAATATGGAATCAATAAATGTTTTCTGTTGTTCTACAGGTGTGACAATTCCTTGAGATTTTTCAAAATGTCGTCACCTTTAACGGAAGATGAAAACCGCGGAAGATCTCATTAAGCACCACATCAGCAACAAGTGAACACCGAGAGAATGCAGAACCATTGTAAAATGCAGCTAAAATATGATGATTTGTACCTTATTTAATGTGGAATCTAGTCAATAAATACCTAGTAGTAAAAACCTATTATTGTCTTTTAATAATGTCCCATACCTACAGTAAAATTGTTCAGTTTTAAACATTTGCACGCCTGGTATTAAAAAATCCAGACAAATATAAAAAATAAGCTCTCTTGTAGTCAAGTAAGTAAAAATACTCTGAAAATGATGACGTAAAATTTTAAAGTTCCGAAAATGATGACGTCACTTTTCTCGTGGTTTAAAAATGATGACGTCATTTTTTCGAAGTCTGAAAATGATGACGTCACTTTTTTAAAATCTGAAAATGATGACGTCACGTTTCTAAATTCTGAAAACAATGACGTTACTTTTCAAAATTCTGAAAATGATGACGTCATACGGTGCAAAAATTTGACAAAAAGACATACTTTTTTCCAAAAAGACATACTTTTTTCCAAAAAGAAACACTTTTTTCCGAAGAGGAATTCTTCTCCCCGGGGGATTGTTCCCCCAACATGGAAAACCATCTTAAAGCTTGTATTGCTAGGAAGGAGTCAGGATGATGAACCCACCCTCCCGTCCCTGCGAAGATAAGCTACTTATATAGCGCCGTCTCTCAACCCAGTGAGCGAGGACTTTAGCAGCGCCATCTAGCGGCCTCGATTGGAACTAACTTCGAATCGAGTACAGTGGCGCCCCCTGGCGGGATTTTTTGGAACTAAAATTTTCGTTCCGCAATTTGCCTTTAACTAAAATTGTCCCAACTTTTACAATTGAAACAATTTTACTCCTGGTACCAGGAGAGCAGAAAAGCGAGGAGGTATTTGTATTGGGAGCAAGCAACAGCGCCCCCTGACGGAATTTTTTGGAACTAAAATTTGATTGTTTTTTATGTGGCGCCCCCTGGCGGAATTCCTTGGAACTAAAATCGGTCGCACTTTCTTGCATTTTAAACAATTTTACTCCTGGTATCAGGAGAGCAGAAAAGCGAGGAGATATTGGAAATATTTTAAATTTAGCAAAATTTTTCAACCTGGTTTTGCACACACCGTGCCTTGCACTATGGATGAAGGAATGCAGATTAGGTTTATATCTCGACTAATATTTAAGTTACAGGTTTGGTTTGTGTCTCGGCTAAAAATGTATACTGCACTTTCTTAATATTTTTTTTTACTTTTTTACCTGTTGTAATAGCCATTTAAGAGACGTTTTTAAATGTTTTGACGAATTGGATTTGGTGATATTGGAGTAAATAAAAGACTTTACGTCACTTCTTTGGTTTTATTGAATAATTTCAAAATTACAAAGGTAAAGTTTTATGTATAGGGATAAATAGACTTTCATATACAGATAACATATACAGATAACACATACATATAAGAGTGTGTAAAAGGTTACATACACATGAACATATATACTGTTTGAAAAATATATATACAGGGTGAGTCAACAGCGTGGTTATTTATTCTCTAAATAACTATAAACTTTAAAATAATTATAACTTCACAAGCCGATTATTTACTAGTGGCGCAACTAAATTATTAAAAAAAAAATAAAACAGCTTGTATATTATACAGCGTGTCCATCTAGTGCGTGGACGGAAGATAATTCCTTTCCTGGGTAATTTAGAGAAAAAGCTTTCAAATAAAAATTACTCGGGGACAAATGCTGCATAACATAAAAGTATAGTTAAGTATACAGGGTGTTCGGTTTCCGTTGCGCACGTTATAAGTTTAGTTTTTTAAATGGAACAGCCTGTATATTATAACGTTATATATGTCGAATTTTAACTTCATCTTTGTTAAACATTGTGTCATTCTGTACATATGCACGTACAGTGAGGGCTTAAAGTTCCCCCCCCCCCCCCAATGCTAAGTTTTGAACGACAGAAGCTAGCGTTTTTAGAAAAAATAGGTCGATTTCTATTTTTTGTAAGCTAACTTTTGCCGTTATCAGCATTTCAATTGTATTTCCGCTTTCACCGGAAGTGACGTCAACTTTCTTTTTTAAATAGAACACCCTGTACATCTTTACGTTTTTGGAAAGGTAATCGAAAGACGAATCCAATGATACCACGTATGTTATATTTTACTTGAGAAATATGACGATATGCAGCAATAAATGTTTTGGTAATCTGTTTTCGTTGTCACGCAGAGTTGGCTAGAAAAGAGCGCCAAATTGTTTCTTGTGACACCAGACTGATCTAAAGAGCTCGTTGCTAAGCAAAGTAATTATAACAATTGCCAAACTGTCAAATCTCAATTCCAAAAGCGTAGTTAATTAATTGTGGTAGGTTTGTTTAAATTTGTTGGTTTTTGACAGGCAATGTGGTTAAGTTTTTTATGTTGTTGATGTTACAATGGTCTCCGCATGGGTAACATAAGATAACTATCAAGTACCTAATTTTAATATACGGTAAATTTGACAACAACTGCACAAAGTGGGACATAATGAATACTGTTCTTGTACAGCCGGAAATATTATAACTTTGGGCTAAGTAAGCTAAATAGTATAAAATTTGCAGGACGACCTGCTTTAATAGAAGATTATAACCATAGCAAAAAAGGTGATAATTGTCAGATTTACATAATATTAAAATTGACCCAGCAATTTTGCATGATTCGTGCCGAAGCCATTATAAAAGTAACAACACAAAAAGCCCAAAAAATAGACATATTGTCTATCAAAAACTAACATATTTAAACAAATTTACTATAATTAATTAGTTGCAATAAAGTTCGATAAATTAAAGAAATAGCAACAATTAACAGGACAAGGTAAAATGAGAGCAAATAATAACGAACACAAAGAACGAAAGTATAACAAATGCAGGTTATAATAACAATAAATAACAAGAATAATTTACGCTTTTGGAATTGAGATTTAACAGTTTGGCAATTGTTATGATTACTTTGCTTAGCGACGAGCTCTTTAGATCAGTTTGGTGCCACAAGAAACAATTTGGCGCTCATTTCTAGCCAACTCTGCGTAACAACGAAAACAGATTACCAAAACATTTATTGCTGCGTATCGTCATATTTCTTAAGTTAAAATATAATATACGTGGTATCGTTGCATTCGCCTTTCGATTACCTTTCCAAAAACGTAAAAATGTACAGGGTGTTCTATTTAAAAAAAGGAAGTTGACATCACTTCCGGCGAAAGCGGAAATACAATTGAAATGCTGATAACGGCAAAAGTTAGTTTACAAAAAATAGAAATCGACCTATTTTTTCTAAAAACGCTAGCTTTTGTCGTTCAAAAGGGGATACTTTAGGCCCTCACTATATTGACAAGGAGCACAAAATAGTTGGAATAAATTTCATAATAATTCAAAATATTTAGTTGAAGCAAAACGTTTAAACAAGTCAACTTTTATTCTTTATTACCACCTTTTTCGGCTAAAGGAAACTTGTACACTTGTTTCCTAGGTAAATAATTACTACCCGGCATTTATTATTACTCAGAGACAATTTCAACATTTGAGTTAATTTTAATTAATTAATTAAATTTAAAATAAAGAAAATTGGTTTTATAAATTACTTTATTTTCTAAGTTAAACAAGGATTCCTGGGAAACGGTCGAATTTAAATATAAAGTATGCTATACCAAATGTATTTAGGATCTTAATAAAAGTTGATCTGTTTTTCTCCAACTAAATATCTTGAATTTTTATGAAATTTATTCCAACCTGTACGTGCTCACACATAGACATATACAGGATAAACATCAAAAGGTTGATATACAGTCTGCCCCTTTCGACAACCATTTTTGGAAATGCAGTTAATGTCCGGGAATGACCGAAGCGCTTACAGAAAGTGATATTGGTACACGTCGTCGATAGGGGGAGACATTAGTTATTTGTGTGACCCATACATGTTCAAAGTATTCTACAAATATACAGTTACATTAACTAAAAAAAATCTTACACATATACAGAATGCGGGCGATACCTAGAATCCCACGAATCCAGACGCAGTAATGATTGCCTAAAGCGCAATAACACGGCATATGATTCTAGGTGCCCTCCGCGCTCTGTAGACAGACAGAATATTTCAAACAATTATACAGCGCACTATGGCCAATAGGTGGAAAAAACCTCTCAAACCCATGTTGAAAAGTCTTAACTATTTTGATTATGATATTCCTTAATATTGACAACTTAGAAATCCAAAACACAACGCAAGATATTAACAAAAAAAACTTAGAAGAAATTAACATCCAAAGTAAGCGTATCAGTTTCGAGGATTTTTTTTTTCAATTTTTATTGAAAGTTTAGTTAGGTTTTATACATACAATTTTTAGTTTTCCGAAAACGCTATTTATTATATTGAAAAATACATTCCTTAAACTATAAGAACAGCTTCGAATGTTTTTACATTAATCTAATGACTTTGAAGGGAAACAAAGGTATAAACGTTCAAGTTGCATTAGTTTTTAACTTGTGACTTCTTGCAACATTATCTAATTTACTTTAGTGTGTAGCCTAAACATTAAGGATTACAATTTATATGGGGTTTACCTGCCGATAACTGCCTATCAAAGAGTTACGGAGTTTTAACCCTGCTGCGGCGTTCGTACTCAAGCTTATTGGAGCTGCTCGAGTCCAAAGTGAAACACTAAACTAAGAAATAAGAAACATCTTAAAGTATCCAGAATTAGTGCCAGTAGTGTAAGCTACAAAATGGCACGCTTTACAATTTCGTATAGAGAACTGAGCGACTTTATCATCGAGAATAAGATTTGTCGGCTCTGATCAAACTTATAAAATCAAAATCTAACATTTCGGGGGAACTAGCTGAGAAGGTGTACTCACAAGTACACAGAAACTTCGTCTTCGTATTCAAAAGGAAATGGAAAGCAGCAAATCGTACCAAAGCAATTTTTGAACAGAAAAATGAGACCTGGTTAAGGAAAAATCATGAAATGACCGAAGTGGCTGAACATTTACATAGTAAACCAGGAAATTCATTTGGCGGACGACTTGAAATAAGTTTTGACGGTTGCGGCACTAAAGCGAAGAAATATAACTAACAGAACTATACCCTGCTGAGCAAATAGAATTGGCGGCTAAAAAAACTCGAAAAGATACCCAAAAAGAAGAGAAAAAGTATATGATTATGGGTACTGCATTACGTGTGTGAAAAGCATGTAACGATGTGGGATTCAATATGTTTCCTCCCTATTATCTGCTTTCTGAAAGTAAAAAGATTTCTTACCCGAAATTGATGGAAATAACTGATACTGGTGTAAGGTTGAATTCCAGTCACTACTATAGATATCACACGGTGAAAAGGATTTGCGAGTTAAAGACTAAAGAAGAAATTAATTCTCAAACAGCGGAAACTCTCGCCGGTTCTTCCAAGATCCTGAAATACGAGGGTAAGTCAAATATTATCTACACTTTCGCCATAACAAGCTTTGAAGGTTATCGTGGTGGCGGAATTTAATCACGATCGCGTCATTTGTCTGCTAGCTACAACAGCATAAGCATGTCAGCTCCGCTATTAGTTTGCACCTAAGAGGAACAACGAGCAGTGATGCGATTTTTGTGGTCAGAGGGTGTGAAAGATGCTGAAATTCACCGGAGACTTTTCTCACAATACGGGGACAGTGCTTTATCCCGTAAAAGCGTTTTTTTTATAGATCGAAATGTTTCAAAGTCACCGCACGAGCGTAACACAAAAAGAGGGAACATTTCGATCCTGTCCCTGTATTGTGACAAAAGTATCCGGTGAATTTCAGCGCTTTTCACACCTTCTGAGCACAAAAATCGGATCACTGCTCGTTGTTCCTCTTTGGTGCAACCTAACAGCGGAGCTGACATACTTATGCTGTTGTAGCTAGCAGAGAAATGACGCGATCGTGATTAAATTCCGCACACATGACCACAGAGGCGCCAACTGAACGCATGCACAAGCGACCGCCACTACGATAACCTTCAAAGCTTGTTATGGCGAAAGTGTAGATAATATTTGACTTATCCTCGTAACTGCTGAAATTACAGGTGTTGACGTGGAATTAATTCGAAGATTTGGTATCATTTTAGAGGTTATAACTTCAGGAAGCGAAGTATTTAGTTAATAATTACGGATGGTATAAAATACCTGTCATTCTTCACAAAATCCTCATCCATGGCGAAGATATTATCTCGGCTGCAGTTTTACCAATTGGCTTGTTATCAGAGGAAGTTCAAGAAGCTCACAACAAAGATTATAGAAAGTTCCGGCTGTTTCACTCAAGAAAAACAAGTAGAAAATCTACAAACGTAGATACTCAGTTCAGATCCTTATTTATCGCACTTGAGGAACCCATGTCCGAAAAGTTATCATATATTTAGTGGAGAAGCTGCAGCAATATTAGAGGTTTAACAAAGAAGATAAAAAATTAAGCTAAAATAAATTACTATTAATAGTTTATAAGTTCTTATAATTATAAGTTCTTCTCTTGCAAATAAGTAGATTATAAGTACATATTGTGTTGTAATTTATAAATAGTATATAGGTTTTAGAGCTATAAAAACGATTTTAAGGTTTCTGTATCTATTTATTAAAAATAAGCATCTTAAGTTTATTTCCTTTAACTATTTTTTTATTAAAAGTAAACAAACTTCTAAGTTGTGTAATTTTTATCTTTAATTCAAAATACAGCATTGTTTTGCTCAAAAAATGATAAATAAATTATACGCTTAGTAAAGTTCAGTAATTACCAAGCATAATAAAAACAAATATTAATCTACCCCATACAGTTTAGAAGTTACGAGGTTTTTTCCAGAAAGTTCCCTTTATTGGCCATAGTGCAATGTATCCACCTAGTGCGTTGACGGAAGATAGTTCCTTTCCTGAGCAATTTAGTGAAAACAACATAACATAAAATTATATTTAAGTATATTACTATGTTTTTGAATGCATCTCTCCAATTTATGTTAATTTCTTTCAATATTCCCTTTGCCCATCTAGCTCAGTTTTTGAGATCATTCACATAATTTGTGGTTTTTGCTTTTTGTTTAATCACCTTTCAAGGTAGAGCAGTGATTCAAATTTTATTGAACTGAGTATTTCTTGGACTGTTTGTTAAGACATCGAAGGTCGTCCATATCGTTGACAATGTTATTTTATTTTCTTTTAATGGAACAGCCTGTATATTTAAGTAAAATGTAATAATTTTTCTCGATTTCTGCGAGTGCTGCGACGAAATACCATAAACTTTTATTTCGCTAAAGATATACATTAAAGTAAATGTGGAACGGTTATCTTTTTGGTAGAATTCCACCATCTACTCGAAGTAACCATCATTTCCTTACATACATTGTCTAGTAAATTAAACAGCACATATAAATAATAAATAGCGGAAATAAAACAAATGTTGATTAGAGTTCAATATAAAAGGAAAAGATTTATTTAAAACATCGCACACTAAGTTTTTTCACGAGTAAAAAATATAAGAACGAACTGAAGGTTGTTTAAAAAATTTCACCTAAATAGATATGTTTCTGAAAAAATCTTCTGGATAAATTACTTAAAGACAGGCACTACACTAAATAATATTCTCGAGATGTTAGCAAATGTTCAATAAAATACAAGGAATCGCATTATAGTTCTTGAAACTGTATGCATTAACTAAATTTTACAGTTTATTTTTAACGAATATCTTTAGAAAAACAAAAGCTTATAGTATTACATGGTAGCACTCTATTCATTTTAGCAAAAAACTTATCTGCATAGTTTCATATTTAATTTACTAAAGAAAGATATGCTTTAGATATAGGGGAATGTTCACAAAAAAGTTATATAACAGTTTCTCTATCAAATCGTGGAAAAATATACACGGTGTTCCAAAAAAGAAATTGAAATAATGAGTCAAACATGGCAATGACTTCGATTACCATCTTGTATTGCCTGAAATTCCAAGAAATACTCAACTGAATGAAATTTGAATTATCGCTTTAGTGCATAAAGCGGCCGTTAAAGAAACAGGGACGTATGACAAATATCTTAAATTATGTCAATTATTACAAAAAACTAAGATAGATAGGTATAGGGAATATCGATGAAAGATGACATGGATTGAAGAGTGGCATCTAAAACCGTGGTAATATACTTGATAATAATTTAATGTTATGCAGCGTCTCCGAATATTTTTTATTTGAAAAGTTTTTCTCTAAATTACTCAGCAAGGGAATTGTCTTCCGTCCATGCACTAGGTGGACACGCTATATACACGTAAAGAGATACAGAATAATGTTTTATGTACAGATGGACATATATAGAGTGTTGCGAAGATATTTGATCCAATTTAGATTGTAGAGCATCAGTCCCATCCAGATGTTGGAAGATATATTTTAGGTGTTACACTTGCTTTAAACCGATATATACAGAGTAGTTTATAAAAGCAAGTAACAGTTTCTAACTAGTTACTTAAGCTTTGACGGTTTGGAAGTTAGGAAAAGGAAAAAAATATGAATTATAAAATACTTTGTATATTACACTAAATTTATAATTCATTATCGATCTGATCATCTAATATTTTAAAGAACGCGACATTACGATTTTGTTTCTTCTTAAAGTAAAAGGTTCCCGGTACGTAATACAATGTAAAGAGAACGAAAACAAGATATAAAACATACCGTTTCATTTAGCATTATTGAGACTAGACATGGCAATAAGACAATTTTCTGATTGCATCCACTTCTCGTAGTTCTTTCTCATTGTCAGCAGGCTCTATAGAAGAACAAAGAAAGAATTTTTGTTAAAAATTTCGTTGCTATGAGCCAAATAATTAAATAAAATTTAGTAATTGAAATTTAATGTACGATATGTATCTCGTTAAATAAAATGTCAAAGTATGCACATTTTTAAACTTCCAATGCCGTTTAATTTTAGATATGCAACAAGTTTAAGCAACGTTTTCGCGATTTTTAGTAAATCGTTTTACTTGTTACAATTACAGGAAACGAAAATATTCTAAAAACGAAAACGCTAAGCTTTGAAGAAGGGAAACAGGAGACTTGTAGGGTATATATTACATGAGAAGAAAAGTTATCCATTGTTTGTGTATGTGCAACGGAATATGAAAGCAACAGATATGACTTATATAACGTTAGAAATGTACTTCTTCTTTGCGGGCTCATATTAATTGCGATACTCGCGGATAAAATAATTGTAGAAATACCCGAAAACTGTCAAACACTTAAGTTATTAGACATATAACCGGGACAGATCTGTGTGTCTACAGAAGTTGATTGAACAGCGTTTCAAAAGCTGATAATTAAACCTAACATGTAATAGCAACTTTCGCCAAAATCTGATATATTTATTAATGCGACATAGAAAAGCTACACACGGCCAGGATATACACACCAGTTGTTTCCTCAATAGAACCAGTTTATTAAAAATAATTATTCTCTCGAGATACAAGAGCAGTTTGCCTTGTTTAAAAAAAATAAAACAGCCAGGTATTTAAGAGGACATACCTATATATTTTGACTGTAATTCTTGTCTTAGGGCAATAATTAGAGAAAATGTCAGAATGATTAACATAATGTCACAATTAGTCACAGACTGAATGATACGTTGGGTAAATATGTGAAGTATGATTAATATCTCTTAGTTCAGAAGTGTGTTGTATTAATTATGCAATAGAAATGATAAAAAAATCTGCAAAAAAAAACAGTGAAGGAACCGAAGATTTAAAGTATTTAATAATCCAAAGGTAGAGTGTTGTTACCATTCCTATCCATACATTCAATTATCAATGCATGCACGCGAAGAAACGTTTACTTGTATCAAAGCTGTCCGCCTTAATTCAAAACAATTTCTGTGTTAATTATTCGCAATACAATAACTGTTTTAAATCAAAAAAAAATATTTTCTTAGCGTTTCTTTCTCCGCTTAAGAGAAGTATACACTTGCAATGAAATAATTGTATTTCTTTGCTTAAGACATTTGTTAACTTGATTCAAGAAGATCTTGCATAAAATTTGAAGAAGAATATTTTCTTAAGGATAGTAAATAGTTTTCTTAATTCCAGAATGCGTTTAGGTATTGTTTATAAATCAATAATTTCATTTTCTTAAAATAAAGCATTTTTTATTTAGATTTCTTGTAATGCATGCACATTATTAATTGCGCTTACCTTGCTTACATATACAGCACCGTTCATGGAAGTTCGGGCAAGCTGACAAATTATATTAACTGTTTAGGAAAAAATTTTAAAATTATATAATATACATTTCTGTGAAGAATTATTAAAACTAACCTTTTCTGGAAGCCTTTTACCAATTTCCAGGTAGTATTTGTCTATTATAAGACCGTTATCATAAAATATATAATTATCTTGGAAATCCCTAATAATTACAGTGATAATAAAGCTTTATAATAATCCCTAGGAGGGTTAGCTGATTCACTCGTGTTGCCTGGAAATATTCGTATACCCTTTATAAAGTATTATAACATTTGCAAACGCAGTAGTTCTGAAGAGATTGTTATTGTGAAAGTATCTGTGGTTATGCAAGTGAAAAATAAAATAATTTCGGTTTGACTGCTTAAAATGCCCCGTGGAAAGCCTCTAGCTGTTTCAAAACGATCTGCTATTATTACCTTGCATCAAGAAGGGTATGCAGAATGACGGATTGAGGATAAATTAAAAATAAAAAAAATCTACAGTACATGACACTATAGTTCGATTTAAGACAACCGGTGACGTACAAGATCGTAATCGGCCAGGACCGTCAAGAAAAACGACTTCTGCGGAAGATTTACGAATAAAAATAATTAGTAAGCGCAATAGAAGACTAACAGCATCAGAAATTGCTGCAGAATTCAATAATGAGCGAGATTCCAAAGTTTCTGTGAGTACTGTGAAACGTCGGCTGAAAAAGGCTGGGTTGCATGGGCGAGTGGCTTGTCGAAAGCCGTTACTCCGAAGAGGAAATAAACCGAAACGACTGAAATGGGCACAAGCTCATAGAGATTGGACAGTGGACGATTTTAAAAACGTTTTGTGGACTGACGAATCCAAGTTTGAGGTTTTTGGAAATAGACGGAGAGTTTTCGTACGCAGATCAAGAGGGGAAAGAATGTTACGGGAGTGTATAGTTCCTACGGTGAAGCATGGAGGCGGATCTGTAATGGTTTGGGGTTGTTTTTCCTTAATCGGAACAGGGGACTTGCTCAAAATTGAGGGCATAATCAAAAAAGAAGAATATCGGAAAATCCTGGAGGAAAATGCCATACCATCAGGAGTCCGATTAATTGATCGTGGATTTGAATTTATGCAGGACAATGACCTGCAGCAAGAAGAAAATGAAAGAACCCTAAAAATTATGGAATGGCCGCCACAGTCCCCCGATCTGGACCCGATAAAGTTGTTATGGGAAGAATTAAACCGATGTGTTAGGAAAAAGTGTCCAAAATTGAAGGACACATTTGTAAAAACCATTCTCCAGGAGGTATGGACAAGCTTGCCCAATGAAACATTAACAAAATTAGTAAATCGGGTGCCGAGAATAGCGGCAGCAGTCCTAAAAGCAAAAGGTGGATTTTTCGATGAAAATCGGATTTAAATTATTTGTATTACATCAACTTTTTCTTTTTAATAAATTTGTGTTTGAAAATATGTAAAATAATGTAAGTAAGTATTAAATACATGGCCATTTAATATTTCTCTTATTTTCTTTGACTTCCGTACATTTTTTTGCTTGCCCGAACTTCCATGAACAGTAGTGTACATATATAATGAAGCAAATTATTCACTTGGCTTGTGATTTTAAAAAGACTAAAAGTAGTGGTTATCTACAGAATAACGTTCAAACAAAAGTGGACTTGATGTAAAAGTACACACGGAAAAATATGCCTAGAAACAATAACAAAGACAGACAATGCCAATAAGATAGCTCTTGATGATGGAATCACTACCGGAAAAAACAAAATTTAAAGAATAAAAGTATTAAAGCTTCTTACTTTTGGCCACATTACTCTTACATCTCTCAATTTATGCCACCAATCTTCAAAAACAACAACTGAAACATTTTCTGGCGCCATGTAGTGCCAGTAGTTATAGTCATGCCGTCATAAAGGCAGTATACATATATGTACACTCTTTGCTAGAGAGTAGCGAATATAGAAACCGAAATATAGATGGCATACTTACCCATGCAATGATATAATCTAAACAGATACCTGTTGCAAGGGACCCTTTTGAACAGCTTCTGAACGGCTTTTAATCGAGCTTTTAATCGAAGTTTGATTAGCGGCTCGCGCTTTTAATCGGCGAGTAATTTCGCGGAATCAATGCCAAAGGTACTTTTTGATTAGCGGAAGCCGTTCAGAAGCCGTTCAAAAGCTGTTCAAAAGCCATTCAGAAGCTGTTCAGTAGCCGTTCAGAAGCTGTTCAGTAGCCGTTCAAAAGCTGTTCAAAAGCCGTTCAAAAGCTGTTCAAAAGCCGTTCAGAAGCTGTTCACAATGGCCCCTTGCAACAGATACCTGTTGCAACAGATTACGTCATCGGCCATGACGCTAGAAAAATTCCGAGAACCGTGTCGAAATTTTCCGGGGATGAAATTCGATTCCGCGAAATTACCCGCGGATTAAAAGCGCAAGCCGCTAATCAAACTTCGATTCCACGAAATCACCCGCGGATTAAAAGCACGAGCCGCTAATCAAACTTCGATTAAAAGCACGACCTTGAAGTGGCCCAGAACGCCTGTTACCTACCTACCTACTCCCTGTAGCTGGCCTGATGATGTGTTTTTTGAATACGAAACTGGTCGCCTAATTTCTCAATAGAACTTTGTGAGATCTGCACCATTTTTTCATTCCTACTTTTAATATGAATATTTACTCAACTTAAAACTAAATGATTTACTTGGAAGAGACATTCTTCCGACTTGGATTTTCTAACCCTAAGAAAATATTTATTTAACCCAAATAAAATTTAAAGAAAATTATTTTCTTGTATTATGCATTGTTATTGCGTTAAAATAAAAATATTTTCTTGGAAGAAAATCTATTTTCTTGACACAACAAACCGTTTCTCTGCGTAGTCGGAATTATAAACGCGATTGTAGATTTTATAGCTCGCGTTTATTAAATGCAATGGAAAAAATAAATTCCCAAAAGTAATTTCTCTTAAATAAGTTAATGTTGGGAATACTAACAGAAAAGAAGAAGTCAAGGACTGTCACTGACCGTCAGATGCATCCGCCCATATAAGTTGTAAACATGACACTCGTAATTGGAACCATGTTTCCTATATATGAAAACTGAAATAATTCGTGACTCTATATTATCTCTCCACTATTATAATCTCCTTCTTTGAGGATTAAATTGGTTTCACGCGATATACAGGACGTCTCGCACTTAAAGGTTGTCCACTACACCTATCGAGATTATCTTTTAATTGCATCAGATTATTTTTAGCGTTTGTACAACTACGATTTTTTTGTTATGTAGATTTAATTTCAAATTACATATACACCCATTTCTTTTAAAGTTCAATATGTCATTAGTATTTAACTTTACGTAACCGTTTCTTTTAATCTTGATACACATATACATAATATAAAGCATTAATGTCAAACATTCATTCAAGCTAAAAGGATAGCTTATTTATGTACCCTAAAACATTTTGGTGGGCTTATTGCGCAATTCATTTTCAAGCAAAACGATTACGACAGAGAAGATAAAAATGCATTTGCAATGTATTCTTTGAGATCAATAAATTCCAAGCAAAAATCAATAAACCTTGTTTAATACGCATCAAGTCAGATTAATGAGTAATTGATAATTTAAAGACGGTCTCGGTTTTCTAAGTTTAAAAATACTAAGTACTTACGATCAAAGTATCAAAAATAAGCATTGGCGCGTTTTTTCTTATGTATTACCGTAAATACATATATACACATCATAATATACGTCATCCCAATGCTATGCTTAACTATAATGATTTTGTTTACACGCTCTAAACGTATACTACATTCAAGTGTGTATAGATGTTGTTAATTAATTGTCGTGAATTTAATATCAAGGAGTATTAATGCGTAATTAAATAATTGGGATTCTATTTAGTCACTAACTAGTTATGGAAGCAACCCAACATACTTGCGATTTGAAAATCTAATCCAACAAGGTGAATATACGTATAGCAAATATAAATACGACCTTTGCAAGGTCGGTTTTATGCTCTTGCGACTCCCCCACTATTTACCGAAGCATACAAGTCTTAGACACCCACTACCTACCAGGTCTATGATCACAATCAACTAGTTTTTCATTCTTTACATAATCCAGAGCAACTACAACACTCGACCAAAACGAAATGCTCGAACCTTACACCTCTAATTATAGAGTTTGTTGAAAGAAATGATATGCGTATTTTATCATTTGAGCAAGCAACAAAAAAGACGCCAGGAATAATATTTACTATTGTCCGCATATTTTAACTGCATAAATCAATATTATTCGGTTCAGGGTTCTTTATCTCCTTTAATTTCATAATTATTCCCTGGGCAAAAACAAAACGACACACCTATACTACTAAAACTAGAGTAAATTCATATTAATAATGAAAACAGCAACGATACTAATAAATCAACAATATAGAAAACTTGAAAAATAGTAGAAAATAACAAGAATAATTTTCGCTTTTAAAATCCGGATCTGACAAATTGACAATTGTTGTGATTACATTATTTACAAGGAAACTGTTCCAACCCAGAGACATCGACTTGAATAAAACTTGGCTAAAGTCAAGACCCTACACCGAGAGAAATGTATAGTAAATTGTACCACAATTGTAGTGTATCCTACCAGAATCGACGGTTACTATAGCGACAACCATCAAAGTAAGTAGAAAATACCCTATTACAGTGCCGTTCCAAACAATTTGGCCGTCTGTGTGCGAAAACATTTTGCCGCCGCCCCTCACCTCCTTATTTTTTTTTACTTGGGGAATAGCTATTATATGTACTCGTATATACTCCGCATATGGTCAGTGTCAAACGGCAAATAGCAGGTACTTGTAAATACATATACACGTTGGTCCACGTTTCACCAGGGTGCGACATACTAGGGTAGGTAAGGATTCATTTATAGGCGCGAGTCCCATACATATGGAGAAGAATGTTGCCGCTTGTGCTATGTCCCCTTCGCTCCTCACCACCCCGAGACAAGCACACACACTCGCAACTCAGTCGATCGGCATACTTAGTTTAGGTAACAGCTGGGCACAGATTTTAGGAAATACGTAATATTTATCTTAATCTTATTTGATCTTTGTCCTATTGATGGACTTTAATCGTTGATTATTTCAAAATAAATACTATTGTCGTATATCAAGCAAAGAAAACGTCCTTAATTTAAAAAGGAAAATGACGAATTCTAAAACTAAATAGAACCTCTCATTATAAACTAAACTGAACTACATTTTTTTCACTTCCAAATATCCAATATATTAAATGTTCAAATGATAATAAGTGCATAACAAATACTTACACGTTTTCTAAATCTAATTAATGGAATTTTATGATAAAATTAATCGTATTTGTATGTGTAAAAATTCAGTTGAACGTATTATAATAAATGTTCAAATAAGCAATCATTTGCAGTACTGCCTCTACCGTAGTACCATTTAACGACCTCTTAGTTTATAGAAACATAATTAAAAAGAAAACTATTCTACAGTATAATTTCGAGACACAAACAAAACAAATCAAAAATAGCCAAGGAGAAAAGATGAGAGGCAAGAATGATCAATTAAAGAAATAAACTACGAGTATAATGCATGGCTAGAGTCTAGCGCGATCCTCTCCTGACGGCGACTGGATTTTTACTGATAGATTCGCTTCCCACCTTATACTTTCATAGGGGGCAAACGTTGCAACACTGTTCATATGTTTTAGCGGTTCACTTTACTACGGGACTTACTAACACGATCTGGCATACTTGCATTTAACCCCGCCAGCCAGCTTCGCCGCGCTGCTCTGGGCGAAATTGATGTTAATAGAAGTACTGTGAAACGTATTTTGAAACGCAACAAATACGAAGATTACAAAGTTCAAAATTTCCAGGAGATTTTTCCTCTTAATAAAGTAACATTGTTAAAATTTTCGAAATTATTTTTCTTTAGTTTAATTTTATAAGAATCGTTGTTTATTTTCGTACTTAGAATTACTTTTTCGTTCTCTTACATCGCATAGCAGCAACAAAATGAATATAAGACACTGTAATTTCTAACATAATCTGAGAATACAGAAAAATTACGCAATAATTCCGTATTGACACAATTTGTCGGAAGGCGTTGAATTATAATATTACGTAATTGAGCGGACATGCGTATTTATAATTTGCGTGCGTAGTGCTGCTCGCTTTATGATAGGCTACGACTGGATAGGATCTCTCAGTGAGACTGGAATGCGCCGGTGCCATTCACAGAGCCAATCCCCCGTTCGTATCTGGACCAACGTGTATATATTTTGTAAATACATATATCTTTTCCCGAGAAAGGGATAAACAAGTATGATCGAATTAGATTTATATTAGAGTTGTTGTGTTTCTCGCTCAGATTTATATTTGGTCACTCGGTTGACAATGAGCCGCCCAGGAGCCCTCGAAACAGCTGTTCCGGATTAATTTAATTAGACTATAACGGCGATATTAACAATTTATAAATTAAATCAAATGCAGGTTGTGAGACTAATAGTTATTGCATAATTTTTCATTGACTTCTTTAGGGACTGGTAGCGCGGTGCTTATCACGCCAGGCTACCAGTCTCGGGGTACCGGGCCCGTCAATCTCAGAGTAGTTTTCCTTATTCCAAATATGGCGAATGCTGAGGGTGAACATCTTAAGACGCTCTACGGGGGCAGGCGTAATAATATCTCTTGGCTGACCGATGCCCCCTGTAATTGGCGAAAGCTGTTGGGGGATGTGAAGGCATGAATTATTATTATTATTAATAGTTCAGTGATTGTGTCATCATATTCACTTTTTAAATTGTAGTTAGATTTTTAAGAAATGGTTATTTGCACTTTTGTGGTATTTAATAATATGTTTAGTTAATTTCTAGTTGTCCTTTTTTTTATAAATTTTGATGTACCTTGGACAGTGGATGTGTAAGAAAACATATTTGAATGACATTTTGATTAAAATCAGTTTAGGATCTTCTAAATTCAGTAATGTGGTCAAACTATTGACTAACTTGAAAATTTAAATGAACATTTTGATCCACTAAGTGGATCTCATTTCAGCGTAAAATGTAAGTTCTCTAACAACTTTCGCCTGCGCTCGTAGAGCGTCTTAAGGTGTTCATCTCTCCAAGCATTTAGCAAAATTTCGAGGAGCAAGGTAAATGAACTTATTTTGAGAAAACAATTACGTCTAGCGCAGGAACGTGGGAATCTCAACTGATTAAACCTCTTAGCAACCGCCACGTTTCATTGACCCGTAACAAACCCTATATAAATCCCACCGGAGTGAATAATCCCCAGTCAGTGTGCAGTAACTGTCCTGAAGATGTCCCGTAAGAGTGCGGACGAAACGTGGGCAAAAACAACGAGGCGGTTCCAACCCGGAAACCAAGAGTATGGTGTAAATCGGCATGTTTGAGTATTTTTGTCAAAAAAAGAATTTTATCTAATTTGTTCCTTTCATCGTGAACGGAGTGTATATCACAGGACGAGCAATTTGACGTATGTATAACTAAACTAAATAAGTTTGCTTCGATTGTTCTAACCATTCGGGAGTTATATGCTTTTACACCTGTGAAAAGTCTAAAAAAACACTAAAATATTCAAAGTTTGAAGTGTTGTAATGGTGTAATGGTTAGAACTAGAGGATTGCAGTTTTAAAAATTGAAAAGTGCTCCTTGAGATGTTAAAAATAATGAACACCTCGTGAATATTTCCTAAAATTTCAACTGCTGTATTGCCTAATTAAAAGAAATGTGATGCGATCGTAGTTGTTTTCATGATTCATCTTTGTGGTTATAGCATCGGTAGAATTTCCAGTATATGACTAATATTATGTAAGTACCGTTAGAGAATGTGAATATTAGATTATTGTAGTACATTTGTAAGAAATTTAACTTTAAAGTCTTTATTATACCTAAAATCAAGTTTATATCATTTGCCGTGAAATGTTAGAAGACGTTTAACGCGATTTAAATAATATTTGCATTTATATTCTAATTTCTAATCTGAATACAGTTTATCATACTAGAAACTAGTATATAAACGTAAGTGTTGAATTAACTACGTCATGTCAGTTCGCGCAGTCAGTAACCCTTGTAGATGCCTATCCACAAATGCAATGAAATAAACACATACAGATGTATATTTGTATTTCTTTCCAATTATCATTATATCATTTATTAAAACGATATCTAAAAGTATAAGAGCAAATACTTGTTTTAAACATTTTCAGGTCATTCCACTGGCGAGATTCAAGGTATAGCTACATTCTACTCAGTCCCAGACAAAATATCAGCCGACATACAAGGCCTGAGATTGTCTTGGTGTTCGTCTGGATAACGATTTCGAATTGGATTTTTTTTATACTCCTATATAACATTCTAAAGACAAAAAAGCTCGTAATCAACGTGTAAAAACCGCATTCTAACTAATGTCTATTGTAGAGCGAAATGAAACGATACAACACCCTTTTAAAGTTACAAAATTAAGCAATCGTCATTTAGTTAATGAAGCGGTCCTCTTAATATGCGTACGACAAGCTGCTAAAAGTTAACAACAAGACACAGTCGTAAAGGTAAGACAATGGAATCAATTAGAGCGACCTTGTTCTGTGGCCGCGTATACGTAAAAAAAAAATAATGTTTAAACTTCGAACAGCGTTACGGTAAAGACGAAAGTGCCCAATCGATGCAATCTAGTTACCTCAGCCGTAAAATTCTGACAATTCAAATATTACACCTCGTATATCATTAATCAAGAGTTTCTATATATTATTAGGTTATTGTAAATAAAAAAAGCATTATTACTTACTAAGACAAATATACTCCATTAGCCCATTTTGCAAAGGATCTGGTACATACCTGGAACAATACGAGAAGTACGTTAGATTTCTAATCGATCGCCCGGTATATTTGGAGCACATTGTTAATTTCAGAATACAAGACGAATTTAGATTTGGGTGTGACATGCCACATTATGCATTAATTTTGTAAGTGGGATGCTTGTTCCATTTTATTTATTTACTAAACAATAATTTATTACGAGCATATATGTTGTATATTTAACGGACTTTAAAATAAATATACTAGGTATTATTTTTTTTCTGATAACTTCGATCATTTCAGAAATCAAAAAAAAAATAATGAAAGAAATCAAATTTTAAAATTATACCTTAATAAATAACATTTGCACTCGGCTATGTAGATTCTGAGAAGGTGTAAATGATAAACAACCTTTACAAAAACATGTCTCACCGTTTTTTCCACTTTTCTTGGTATACAATGTAACTGTTTTACCTTTTTATTTATGCTGTTTTTTATTATTTTTTTATATAAATCTATTAAGAGGATTACAACTCCCAAACAACACGCCTAAACGTTTAACCTGTAACTGCATGTTCAAACACCTCTTACAACTGACTACGCATTAGCAAAGTATAAAAACTATACCATTGTGAGACTATTACCGAAATACATAATCTCGTGCATCAATCCAATATACAAGTATAAGTAAATTGTTTTCTATTTCTTTTTAATATTTTTACATTTTTAAAAACATCTACTAACCCATGTAGATCATTAAAACAATGATTAAAACCTTAATTTTGGAAATGTTTTGAGTGTAGAATCACGTACCAGAAAAAAAAATAGTTTAATTATAATAATATAGGATTTATTAGATACGTAATTTATTAGTAGCGATTAAATAGCTCAGTTTCAGTGGCTTGCTATATTTATGCTATTAAGAATTTTGTGATTTTTAACAGATTTATATCGAGGGAGATCTGAATGGAGCTAGTCAAACAAGGTATATGTACTTACTTGTAGTAAATGCATAGTAAACGTTATTGTAAAAGAGAACCGCATTTAAAACCACATTATTATAATAATAAATGACAAACTAGCATATGGTGGATCTTATAAAACCTGATTTGGGTATTACAAGATCCCACCTAGTTCCGATGCCTAGCTATATAAAACCAGTTATAACAGTAACAGCACTACAAAAAGCACGTTGAGGTAGGTTTCATTTAATGTAACTTCAAGACTGTATTGGTTGCTTTGGAGTCTCCCGATGAATACCCCCCAAAAACCAGTAATAAGAACAACAACAACAAAAGTAACAGTTTATGCACGATATACACACCCACAACAACTGGGATAGCAGTCAAACAGGCTACTTCTCTAAGATCAGCTGGAAAATATTGAATTAACACAATCAGAAGTGAAGATTTCTCTCTGCATGTCAAATCGTTAAAATTTAATTGGTTTGAAAAAGATGGAGACGAGAACATATATTGGTAGAATCTTAGGGAGTGACCCTTTCTTTTCCTTCACATCCTAAATTCTTAGAATAGATCTACCTGTTGCTACCTGAAATCTCTTAAAGGAGTTTCCTAAGATTCCAACACCGAGGAGACTGGTCCGTTTAAGTCTTTATATCGAACATGTAAAAACGTAAGCACAGAACGAATAAAATTTCCACTTCAATTAATCACCAATTAAAATAATTTTTTAATGACAATTAAACTTTACCGTACTTACGGCGTAAACATTATTACAAGGTTGCAAAACGATGTAGCACTCAATAATATGAAGTCGACAATAAAAACAAGCACAAAATGAACGCCTTTGAAAGAGAAGTATCGTAGATGTTTATATTTAAGCTTTTAACGATGATATGACGAGAGTATTTCAATTTTCAAAAAAAAATTGGAGACAATTATCTTGAAAATAAGATCTGTACAGATATCGCGAATTCTATGGGTGTTTTAAATTAAACTGGCTCCATTTGACACTGACCTTCTACAGTTGATTTTTTATATTGAATTTTCAGCATCCAATGAGCAATTTATTCAATACATTAGATTAACAAAAAAAGGATACCTTGACCTTCACATTTATCTGTAGACTATTTTTTTTTTTTGGTTTCAACTAATATCGAAGAAAACTTCGATAAATTTAAAGTATTCACGATTGCGCTATTATTTTCGCCTTAATAAATCGCGACGAAAATCGTAAAGTTACCCAATACATACGGTGATATAATTCGTATTTAATTATATTTTTAAATTTTTGCAATTTGTAAAAGTTGCTCCACATCTGTAAGCGGGGTTACATAAAATTTATAAAAAGAAAACCAAAACATCGATATGGTGCGTCGTATGGAACATTCAAATACAAATATAAATTACTAGAAACAATTATCGACTATCCAATAATGATATTCAAATTGGTCTTACGTAAGAGAAGATATTAAAATAAAACGAAAAAAAAAACAATAACCTAACGTGTGTGGTGTTACTATTCATGTAATAGATGCCGTGCACTGCTGTTCAACTTGGGTGATCAAGCATTGCAAATATACGAGTGATATAGGGTGATAAAAATTTAGTATACATGTTTTTATGCGTGGAATATGTTATTGTAAGAATTCTGCTATCACATTGTAGATGGCAGTAGCAGACTTATTCCTTCTGTTCTTTTGCAATTTCAAAAACAGGGAGACTTACAAAGAGAAGATCATTAAAATGCAGCAGGAGAAAAAGAAAGAAATAAAGCAACATTTTTCCAGTGAGAAATGCAGGCAAAATAAGGCAAAACGTTTTAAATTGTCAATTTGACGTAAAAAACAGAACAATAGAGATATATCGTTTCAAAATTCAACGGTGTTAGTGCTCCGAGAAATACCATTGTTTTATTTTTTGCCCCATTACCGAGTATGTAATAGAATAGGATAAAGCGGGAAAAAAGAACGCGGAGTTGAAGAAATTAATAAAATTCGCTTTGAGATAAAAATGTTAATACACGAAAACAAACAGTAGTTGTTCGAAGCCAGACATGTAAACGCAATATGCGGTCGTTTTAGCTCATGCTGCAGCAGTGGACCCTATACCTGGCTGCTTGAGGTGAAAGCAGTTGTTCGGACTCTGTTAGCAGTATCCCCACTACGTCTATAACGACGTTTCTTGATAGCCTAAGGTCAAAGATTAATTTTACGTTCTTGAGCCTGGCAATATGTTTGATTCGTGTTATTCTGAACGACAATGAACGTTTAAAGTCGGAGGTAATTTTCGGAAACTAAACTTTTCATAATCGAAAATGGAATATCGCAAGGATAAATATTGTTTGGACTTGATTATACAACAGATAATTGCCGCGATAGCTTCCAATAAATTCTAACCGAAGAAACTTGCGTAGGCTATCCACAAAAACCGTTCGCGACGCGAAAAAAGCAAAAGACAATTTATCGTTTAATAAATTTAATACTTCATTTCCATCAATCGTAGCGTTTCTGTTGCGACATGCTTCGGCCATATTGAACGGTAGAGCTAAGAGAGAAGTAAATCCTCAACTTTAGTGGCCTTTTAAGACACAATATACGCGTCTATTGCACGGAAAAAAGACCCTAGCACCATCTAATAGCGGATCCGTAAATTAAATTTTATTAGAGACGCAGAGAAATTATTTGAAAACCATTAATCATTATTCATGATTAATCCTCCTTAAGTCTCGTAAGTCGCGAGATGAACGCCCGAGAAGGACAGGAGATGTTTGAATTAAAACCGAATCATTAGAAACAGGAACATGGTTGTTAAATAATCGTAAAAGCAAAATTGTACAATTAGGGACCATTTTTCTTAGATATTCCAAAATTAAAGTATAATTTAAATTAGAATGATGTATCCAAGATGAACGAACGATGAGATTTTGCGCCTGGGAGGAAGTAAATGATCTGGTTTGTTGCAAATATAACCCGGAGAGTTTTTCAGAGATTCAATTTCTGTCGATAAAGTATATATAGAGAATACCACGTTTTTATTATATAATTGTTTGAGAGTTCTAAATAATACTATAAACAAAAAAA
Source organism: Dynastes maya (assembly GCA_029619315.2). Classification (NCBI taxonomy): domain Eukaryota; kingdom Metazoa; phylum Arthropoda; class Insecta; order Coleoptera; family Scarabaeidae; genus Dynastes; species Dynastes maya. The sequence goes on from JAROYE020000012.1 coordinate 6,113,479, forward strand.
AATGCTTTATATGAGGAAAGATACAATACTTCGGATAGATCGTCAGCATACCAAAAATAGAAACATTACAAACACGAAAACAATCATGCATTATAATATAATATTTTTCCGCGAATACTGTATTCCTTTTCTTTAAAAAAACAAATAAATAACACGAATACGTTTCTTTTTATAAAAAGCGTCAACTCGAACCGTTCACGAAGTCACTTAACTTTAAAAAATATCCATTCCATTTTTGGTATGTCTGCCCTTGAGTAATCGCAGAATCTACAATACTTTGAGAGAGTGAGTCCTTGTTATACATTAGTCCGTTGGAATCTGCGCTGTGTCGTTATATACACGCACACGAATACGTCGTAAAGAAGGGGAAAAAGAGCAAAAATCGACGTGAAGGAGATCTTTTATAAACAATTTATAAATTACAGTCATATTTACGGGTCGCAATTTAAAATAATTAAAACGCTTATATGAGGCGAACTTTTTAAATTATAAAACATACAGCCATGCCATCTATAATATAGAATGTGTACTCGATTCTGAGAAACGGGTTCGGCTGACCACTGCAAACCATGAAATTTATGAATGATTTATGACTAAGATTTTTTTTACAATCAGATCAATAGTCGTCAGGTATAAATTGTTCCCAGGGCTTTTATTTTTAATGAGCAAAACATTTTTTCTTGTTTTCTTTTTATCCCTTTCTCCTTTAGGCAAGAACAAGAAGACACAGAAAACATCTCAGAACAACATGGCGAATTGATACGGAGAAACAAATTACATACTCTAATCTTCCGTTACCGATATGATTTGTTTATTTTATTCAAAATAAATAATGCATATCGACGTTCCGAAACGCTTATTCCATATCTAAAGAGCAACCTCTAGACTAAACCTGTATATATGCACCAAAAAATAATATTATTAGAACAACCTTGAACCTGATATTGAAGTCTATATCAACACAGCCAGAGAGAGTAACCTGTTCTTCTAATGCATGATGCATCAATGAGTGGAATACAGTTCCAAATCCAGTTTTTGCATAACATCTGGATTTCATTCAACCGAAAAAAAATGAAGGAAAGTTGTATTGGATTCGAATTTAGGGAAACGCTAAGAAAACAGGACGGATACCTTGAAATTAATCTAATTAATTGATGATGCTGAATGTAGATGTCCTTAGTTGCGTTACATAAGGAAGACTACCTCAAGGGACAAAAATTTTAACAATTACGTAAGGAAGTTGTTAAATCAAAAATTCGACAATAAAGTAGTATTCTTAAATGTTCCCATGTATTTTAATCATCTTCATTTAGCATTCAAGTCAGCGTTCGAACTCGTGCGGCAAAAGGACTACATTGAATAAATTTTAATCCTCGATTAAACCGTTTTAAATATTTCCATACTCTTCACAATTCCTAGCGAAAACCGAATAAATAAATATTAAACAAGCCGAAATTAATATCGCATTATATACCTTAACACTTTCTACTATTTGTTCGTTAGATTTTATATAATGAAATATTCATAATATATATAGATATACGCATAAACACATACGCTATTGATTGCTCACATCTTTTCAGATGGATACATCTCTCTTGCTAGCCAGGCTATACCGTTAAACTTAACCTTGGAATATTTGTATGGACCAGTTAAATGAATGGCTGCGTCTGCCAGCATTGAGCTCACTTAAAATAAAGTCTCCTTTATAAAATAACTCTTAAGAGAGGATCGGTGATGCTGCCATAGTAATATTTAGTAATGTATTCTCGACTGTCTTAAAGGTTAAAGCTGTTATTTTGTTTGTAATTTGTAATAAACGAAATTTCGATTTTTACGTTAAAAAGTTGAACGATCTTCACTTCTATGACGTTAGTGAGATACGAATTTACGTCAATTTCATCGTATTAACTAACTTGAGGATTTTTAACTGCGTAATTTTGTGCTACGACTCGTTACTGATGCGAAGAATTTAAAATTTGTTAGAACTATTAATTTACTCAAACAAAGACCTTAAAAGTGTTTATTTCACACAATTCCACGCTTTATATAAAAATATTTTTGTAGGTACATTAAGTGCATAGCATAGTAGACACCTAGCAATTAACTGTTATCCCATTAATAATGTATAAGTATTTAGTAATAGACATATAATAAGTGTGCGTACGTGTAAGACGCCTAGAAGCAATGTGTAATAGCAGCGTTCATATAGGTACACAAATAACAATCTATATATCGCTCATGAATATATTATGTATACCGTAGTTGATTGCTTTTAAAATATGCAAGATAGTAGAAGTGAAATGCGACCAAAATATTCGTTTATTAGTTTGTTATTCCCAATAACGAGCATTTCAAAATTAATGCAATTAAATCAGGTATGACGTCAGATAAAAGCTCACCTTAGTCCAACTACTGGAACACCAGTCATATCCTCAACCAATTCCGAAAGGACCAATACGGCCGTGGCTGGTACTTGAGTCTGGGGATACTGCAGCAAACCCTGTCCATTACTTTGTAACACCACAGAGACTGTTCCTTGAGGACTACCGGTCCCGTCTCCACCAACAGCACTAACCATAGTTCCAGAGTTCCCGTCCAAAAGCACGTCCGCGATTTGTGGGCCGCGAATCGTATGTGCGTTTATATTGTTGATCGTAATCCCGCCCGAATTATCGGCCGAATAGATCTCGACACCTTTGTGATCGGGGGTCGTCGTGTAGATAACAGTTTTATTACCGTCTTCGTAAATAAGATCTAAGGGTGCATCGTTCTTATCAGAGATAGTGTGCGCGTAGATTTCGTCATCTTTCTCATAGATTTCCGTTTTGACCTGAGTATAAATTGGAGAATTATTCATGGCACGTTTCTCATCCATCTCCTTTTTCAACTCCATTACGTTTACAGGAGTCATGGTAGCGAGCATCGCTGGGGGGCTAGGCGCGTCCCTATGAGGCGAACGGTTAGCCGGAGACGCTTGAGGCGGTGGTGGAGACATCATACTACCATCGGTTTCCATTTGTGGGGAAGAATTGTTCAACATCTCAGCGAAAATTACCTCTTTTCTTTATCACAGTGAATACACTTAGAATGAGTTAGATTATATGATTAAAGTTTTGCGAAATATTGCACTTGATTACTCTAATATTAAAAAAAAAAACAAGATAATTGTTTTATGGCACTTGTTTAAATGGCTAGTTGCTTGAAAACTTTTTAGAATGGCCTGTTTTTTTCACGAAAAACGAATGAGTATCTGAAACAAGCGGAGAAAAAATATATTTACTTTTAAAACCATTAAACCATGCGTCTATATACATATCTACATATGTACATGTAGGTACATATATGTATATAAATCAAAGATTTTATAGTCAAGCTAAATATCGTGTAAGTATAGTCGAAAAGTTTATGAAGTATAAATTAATGCTATATAAAGAGAGAAAGACAGCAAGACTCTCTCAGGATGATCGCCCTTGACCTCAACAGTTATTTTCGCATTTTCTCATTACACAGACAACCTGTATAATATACATACACACATATATATGTATAGCAGCTATATAAGATGTATACATCCTATTAGCACTGATAGATTGAGAATATATTCAGAAACGGTGGATAAAAGAAGTCACGGCTTAAAAATTTTATGAAGACGATAAATTCCAAATGAAATGAATAATTTCAATGCGCTAACAGATGGTGTTTTGTATTGTTTCGTGCAATGTTTGAGTAAATAAATGCTCAGCTAAGCATAAAATTTATTGTCTTAATTGTATAGTACATTAATAGGTTTTTGCATTTTTTCAATGTAGGGCAAAAAAGGAAGATGATCAATAAGAGAAGAAGGTATGTACAGGTAGAAATTTCGCTCTATGAGCATTATAGAAACAGGTATAGATTAAAACCAATACAATAATGGATCACCACGTGCCTCAAACAAGACAGGTTTGACAACCATATGCGATATTGTCCCTCTAAAATCTTCAGCCGAGCTCAAGCAGAAGGGTGTTTGAACCGTGTCGGTGTATTTTCATCTAAATCGGGCGTATTGAGACGGAAAAACGAATTTGGAAGAGCGAAAGCGGCAAACGGATCGGCGAGCTTGGTTAATTTTCGGGCTTAGCGGCGAGACAACGCTTCGACTATTTGAAATTCAAAAGACATCGAAGACGGGATGTTCGCCATTGGCGGAACATAGTGATATGTTAGTTTGATTGGCGTTCCAACGTTACATGAGCACAATTATACATGCTGGGCGTGTATGATTATTTTAAAATGGCTATTGTACGGGAAAATCAATCTGCAGGTCATATAAAACGGGTAGGGGCGTAACATTTCAAGATCAAGTGTGAGTAGTTGATGAACAGGTCGGGGCAGGGTAACAGGTACTATTGTAATCATTCAATATTGAGAACTATGCATTAGTTAGTCTCGTCGCATGGTGTGGAATTGACAGAGTGTGCCTCAGAGGATGGAATTTACGTGTGCGGTGTGATATCGATATTAGAGAATTATAAAAAGAATATTACCTATTGTATGTATATATAAAAAATCTCTACGTCTTCGGACTCGCTTGTTTTTGTTTTGCTTTTTGGCTTTGTATATTAATTGATCGATTCTCTTTTTCTCTCACGTGCAAATGGCAGTTTGAACGGCACTAACTGAACAATAACGGCACAACCCGAAATTCATCTTAACGTCTCGACAAGATACATTCTTTTTTTTTAAGAATTATTTTGGATAATATAAGTTTTATATCCAATCACATAGCGTCTACAGGTGTATGGAACTAATACTCTACTGACTGTTGACTAGTTGCAGCACCTCAAAAGCCGATCACAGGTATGGAGCTAAACGAAAACGATCGAAAAGCTGCGACGTACGTCGTCATCTTCGCTTCGCGTTGTCCGAGCAGCTAAGCCTTAAAATCATCGACTCCGGTACGCGCGTCAATCGTAGATTATTCCGTATGTTATTTACCATTTTCGATCCCCTATACCCCCCCTGACTGACAGCCACCGGGCAGCTACTACCGTCTCTCTTCGACGCACGGTTTCTATGTGGGTGTGTGATACGGAACTCAGTCGATTTCACGTTCCATCTCAGGTATATGTGTAGCGAGCGAGCGAGGCTTTTATAATAATGGCCGATGGCTTGAGATGGCGTCAACAAGAGAGACGAAGATAGGTTTCACCTGCATAGAATAAAGGCAAAAAAGAGATTGAGGTAAAATGGGAACAATAAGAAGTAAAAGTATTATCCCAGACGAGCCTTAAGCGCAACTAACATTCTCGGATTCTGCTTTGTTGAGACGTACGAAAAATTGACAACTAATCAATTACGCTACATATGCGGAGAAAAGAAGGAGGGAAGAGAACGGATTCGATTCGATTAACACGCAATTTTAAACTCTCCTAAAACGCTTAGTCTACGGTGACTTCGATACTAGATCAAACCACTAACCGTCCGTCTAAACTTTTCGATCTAATCGAGACACGCTCAAAACAAAAACACATTTTATCCCTATCTCCCCATTTCATTTATGCGACATAAAAAAGATCTTAAATCTCGAGTAAAAAAAATCCCAATTACAAGCAGTTATACGGTGCATGTTCTTAAAATGAATCAAGTTTGCCATTTTTACGTTCAATAATTTAAACATTCAAGCGTGTGTTTCTTTTTTAATATTTTTGTTTGCTTCCCGAGAGAACAAAAATAAACATGTCCTTGGATGACCTTCACATTTTAAAGCTCACGTTGAGATCATATCTTCCATGGAATTAGACTCTCTTCCACCACATATACTGAGATTTTATACGCGTGTTTTTAGATATATACATTTATGATTCACAAATATATAAAGATGTTGGTGGTAGTGTTAAATATTTCACTTACACAAGGAGTTATATATCAAACTTCCTAGATGGAGAAAAGACCTTTTGTCGTCTTATGTGTGCTGCACAAATATTTTTCTAACTGAATTTGTAGGTACAAGAGCTTGAAAAAGGGCTTCGTATTTACTGTAACGTCAAGTGTTATATTAGATAAAGAAAAGACTACTATCAAATTAATCCATTTCATAAGAAAAAAAAAAAGTACACTCATTGTATGTAGATTACTTCACACTTTGTGTAATTTCGGGAATCCTGATTATTCAGCGCTAATAAATAAAGCAAATATTATTATTTTAAATGCATTTTAACACCGATCGAATATAGAAAGCAGTTGATCAAAATTAATTTATTTGTAACGAAAAGCATCTTTCTCAACGAAATTTTGAAAAAAGAGAAAATAAAAATGGCATTGCATGATTTGTTTTTCTGCCGAAGTAAAAATTATTTTACAAAATAACACGTACTCATATAAACCAAGTGCATATCAATTTCTTCAAATTTGGGCAAGGTATTTTTCTTTAAATACGCGAAACTCTTCCATTTCAGGGTTTAATCGGACTTTCTTTCACTACTTTCCATTCTTCAAAATTTGTTTGAAACACACTAACTTCAAATTCCATCCATTAAACATGTTAGTACGTTCAACCGGCAGAGATTGGTACAGCGCTTCGTTTGGGATAAACGCGTTCAATCAGAAATACAACCGATATGCGATATCCCTACCACTTTGATTATATAAACCATAGATTACGCATGCGTTAGTCCTAACCGCGAAAGTTTTGAATTTGAAATTATTCGTAGATACTTTTTACATGCCTACAGGTCGCTACTGAAGGATAATCTTAATCGGAACATATTGAAAGGTGTGAGTGGAAATGTGTATGAAACAAAAATTATTTTATTTTATACAAACGAGAATTTATTGAAATAATCTACATCTATAGTAGGCATTGATGGTTTTCTTACCTTTTACATAATTTGCTTTTCCTAAGTAAACTGGGCACACTTCGTTTGCGTAGATTTCTGCGACCAGATATAGCATCAACAACCAAACAATTTTCTACAAAGTGATTAGCACATATTCGAGTATTTTCAAATATATATCGTCCGTTCTAAAAGAAAAGAATGCTAACCACTGTTTTCGGAGGGTACGATCCTTTGAAAACCTGCATAAATGCAAATATAACATAGAATTCATAGTAAGTACTAAATACTTACTTATGATGAGATATTGTCGAATCTGACACTTTACACACGTAACAATACATTTTCTTTATGTTTATTTATAAATGCTTACTTATTGGGCTACGTTGACAGCTAATCATACAGCTAACATAACCACAATAAACAAAACCAACTTTAACAACTGCGATAGAGGGCGCAAAATGGCGCTTGCGCATAAAGTATCTCTATCAAATATACCTATCTCTCCCACTCACTTAGCAAAACTTATTCCTTCTTAGTCGATTCACCTTGCTTCATAAGATAGGTAGGATAACACTCAATCCATGGTTTATATAACCAAAGATTGGTAGAATACATTTACTCCGCCCACAAACTTTCCGTCAAGTATTGCAAGACAGAAAGTGAGACAACCTTTAGAATATCTACATTTTACCAACCAGTGGCGGAGCTACACCCACGCAATGCGTAGGGGCCCTAGACGCAAGGGGGTCCAAAAGGCCTTCCGATCTTCTATGTTTTTACTCCTGTTATGATAAATAAATCTTTGAAAGATCTTGCGTGGGGGCCCAAATTTGGTAGTTACGCCACTGCCTACCACAGCAAATATTAAGCTTTTTACCAAGGGTGCGTTCGAAAAAGTTGGGTAAAGGTAGGGTACTGGTAGAAGAGGGAATGGTCACGTGATTTATCTCACTCTTTTTATTCGAACGCAAATGGGTGATGGATGTTGGTGTGGGGTGAAGTTTGGTTGGGTTGCATGTTTTTTCTCTTTTATGTATACCTCTATATTTACTTTGTATAAATATAGCGTAATGCTTATCATATTAACTACTTATATTCTTATATAAATATGTATATTATAACTAGAGCGGGCACTTTTTAAATTTCCCGGACGATTTAACTTGGTAGTTCCGGCAATAAAGGATATATTTATCTGTATTACGTTGAGAAATTGGCATACAGTCGTGCCAAGCTCAGAAAAGTCTTGAGTGGGCGTGTCCGAGAGAGCTACATGTTGACAAAGTACACTCACATCCAAATTTTTTCGGTGGAATATTTAAATCGAACTAAAGTAGCAGCTATTATAAGCAAATGACCACTAACGTGTGAAAAATTTAGGAATTAAAAAAAATAAAGAATCTTTGAATGTTTTTCTAATTTGAAATAAAGCAAACGTTTATTTCAACTTCAAATACAATTTAATTGCAAAATGTTTTACAATATATAACATTACGAATAATGTTTCGTGCTTCCGAATGAACGAGTTTACGTTTACTCAAGTTAATTTTTTAGTCAAACAAGTAGGAACAGGAAAATAAAAGTAAATTTGTAAAAATATAAACCAAGCGTACGAAGTCAAAAGAACTTGTAACAGTGACTGTACTCAAGGAAAATTACGCTTCTCATTGGTCGACATTGTTTGTTATTGCAATAAGTTCGCATATTTTCCGGGGTCTTTCTGAGCTTGGTGGCACTTTATATGTCATTTATTGCCGGAACTACCAACTTAAATCATCCACGAAATTTAAAAAGTGCCCGCTTTAATTATAACAAATATCTCTCCAATCCATAACCTTCAAAAGTTTTCTTTTGGCTTTTACAGGAATGAAATAACACTGCGCATGATTCTATCCGACGTCCGGACGTCGGTAATAGTGGAGTATCTACCAGCGTTCGAAAAGTACGGCAAACTTTGTCAAGAGCAAGTTATCCGCTACTTTCGAAAGGGTAGGGGAGTACTTGGGGAATACCTACCGAATTTTCAAACGCACACCAAGAACCACCAGACAACATCAATTTCAAATATGTACTTTTTTATGATAATTTTAACTGGAAAGAGTACTGATTACAAGTTAAGAACTGCTGAAGTGGCGGAACATTTTACAATTCAAGTAAAAATTTTAATACCTAATCTGGTTAATTTTAATTTAAATAATCTAGGAAGAAAGCTGCTAATTTCTTCTGTAGTATTTAATTTCCAAAAAGTATTTTCGAATGCTTTTACAATAACGATAATAAAAACACGGTAATTTAAAATTAGGATAGGGGTTGATTGAAGGGATCAACAAGAAATTCAGTGCAAAAAATATTTTATTTATTGAAAATGGCATACATGATGTACAAAAAAGTTAGTAAAATAATTTCACACTTTAAACAATTACTTTTCGTCAAAAATAGGAATAGTGATTTCGATAGAGCATTGTCCTCTTGATGGTGACTTAATTGGTAACAGAATATGACTAGCAGTACTTAAAAAAATTAACTCATCAAAAAACTTCGAAATGAAAGAAACAATATATAGCTTAATTATAAAACTATTGTTTTCCCTTCAAGTTTTCTCGAAATTAATAATAATAATATAAAATTAATTGTAATAATAAATAGACAACATGAACACTAATCCCTAACGATATTATCATTTCTCTTGCATGTGAACTATCTATATATACGTGATAATAAGTCTAAATACATATACATATATATATATATAGTATAATATAATATTAAAACATCGAAAAATATTCTTTGATGCATTTTTTTTTGTATATTGACTTCATTTTTTGTAATTTTTTTATCACGTTTTTTTTTATTTAATTACTTAACGTTTTTTTCCCCATTTTTATGATTTAACACATGTCTCCTCTCAAACGTCCTCACTAATCCTATTCAAATTCGTATGAAATTTGTCCAATGGTCTTGGGGTGAACAGAGTACTGGTCGAGAATCGCCATTTCAACTTCTGGACGTTACTCATCTTGCAATGATCATCATATTCTTTAAGGATGTGTCCTATGCTTAGATAACAAGAACGAAATTCTTCTGGTGTTACCTAACAATTAATCAAAACTGTTTTTGGTTTTCTAATATCTGGATTAACTTCCCTTACCATACAGACACATTGTAACTCATTCAAACGAGCTAAGAGTTTTAATATTCCAACTCTAGGGCTCTCCATGGCCATAAATTTATGTATTTCATGCTGTAATAAGGCTAAAGCGATCACTGGGGCTCTTTCACTAGCACATTGATGATTGGTCATGATGACCTCCAATCGTCTGCGTAGCACCTTTTTCTGAAACCAGAAAAAAATATACAGCTACCACTGGGAGATTCCCTAAAATGATTTACCTGTAATAACTTAGGGGCAGACGATTTTAGATTCAATTGGAGTGAAAGGCAATCTAGTACACGTAAAACGAGATTCAAGTAACTATAAACAGTGATGGGTTGTTCCCTGGATTCAACATCCAATTTTTTACGTATTATATCACACATACGTTGCATGTCTTTAATGGAACACTTTGTTTGTGATAGATTTAATAAGTGGGTCGCATTCACATTACATTTGTGTATTTCTGCAGCAGTATAAAGGCAACTTACTGATACACAGGCTAAGAAACGTTCTTGAACCTAAAACAAATTAAGATAAACATGCCTGAACATGTTCAAACAAGTTTGGATACTATTGCATCATACTTCTAACTCTAAAACTAATCAATTACCTTCATCTTCGTTAAGAATCTGTCCAGTAACCCAACTGCTGTGAAAAATACCTCACTGGGCAAATGTAACCAGAACTTCAAGAACCGAATCGATTGTACTGCTGTATCTCTTGCAGTAAGAGTAACTTCCCCAGATTTTTGGTCTGTATTGGCGATCAGTAGATTGGACTTGTACTTGTGTTCGAGAATTAATGCCTTTTCCAATTCGTAGGCGATCTGTTTAATATTGATAGCATCCGGAACAAGCCGGCTCCTTCTTTTGCCTCTCCGACTCATTTCTGGTTCAAACAGCACGAACAACAGATCAATCAACTCTGACTATTCGATTCTATTTGCCATACTTTGCACTCAAGCAAAAAGAGGAGCTGGCTCAAGTCTACAACGCAAAAAAAAATTGTCTGATTAGAAAAAACAATAGACATTTAAATGGGAAAAATTCGTTGTTCTTATTTGATTCTATCAATTTCGAATAGCTCTCGTACTTACCCGGATGCTTTTCGTTCGAAAGGAATGATTTTAACCGCTTGTTTGGCCGGATTTACTTACGATGTAAAAAGAAATTCGCACATATACAAAACACACAATTAAATGGAGCCCAAAGGAACTATACACTACTAACTGAAGCTGTTATGAGCTAATCAGGCCATGCGAACCTAACGTCGAATCCGCGAACTATCAACGAATTGGCAGGACATTTAAATTAGGAGCAATTGGTCAATTAAATTGTAATTACTTAAAAAAAATATTCTGCTGGTATATCTTAAATTATTTTCGCACTTTTTAATTGTCACAAAATAAAATATAGTGGCAACTTTAATTTATTTTTTTTTCTGCTTACCACTAAAATCGTCTATAGTCCATTCCATTTAAGAAAACAGTGTTCATTTAGATAGGGTAACATTTTTCTCATTTCTGATTGGATAGTACGAAAGGTTTAATAACACAACAAAAATTTAAATGTTTGTCAAATTGTTCTTAAAAGTCAGTTCTTTGTATTTGTATTTTAAATTTGTTGTTCACCTAGGAAAATATTCTTTGTATTATTTTTTATATTGTAGTAAATTGTTAACAATTAATATTGTGCTATATTTCAACTTTAAGTGAAATAAAAATTACAAAATCGCGTAATGCATATGAAATAAATTACTGGGTAGTTATATATATATGTAACCAAACATACATCAAATCTAATATATTTTACAGTTTAAACTGCTCTTAGCTGAGACAACAACCACTGTTTTCTTAAATGAAATGAAGTATAATAGCTCACTAAATTACAGAAATCTTTACTGACGGTGCTTTGGATGTCCGCCGAAACCTTCCACTTAAGTCATTCTTCCCGTGAGGTCCTTTTTTGATTATTGCAATAATTCTACTAATATTGTTAATATATTCGAATTTATTAAACAGTTTAAACTTCAATATTACCTTGTTTATATAATCCTGCAGAATGGCCTGGTGCTCGGTACCTATCTTTAATTATTAATGAATAAATAAAACAACAATGGCAAATTAATGCATTTTAGCTTTATTTAATTCCAACTTTAACTGTAATCAACAATAATATAAAACAATCTGATAGAAAAATAGATAACAATTTCAATATTTTTTAAACTTTTGTAACGAAAATAACGGGGGGATAACACGAACAATTTAATAGGACTCGATATATAAGAAAAGTCAAATAATTAGTTAAGCGTCAAAAAATAATCAATTCTTACAAAAAATCGAACAAAAATAGTAATTAGATATCTTATTCCTAGATAGAGCCAGCTATGGTGTAAATATTCCTATAATATAGAACAATCTAATAGAAAAATAGATAATTTCAATATTTTTTTAAATTTTTGTAACGAAAATAACAGGGGGGTAACACGAACAATTTAATAGGATTCGATATATAAGAAAAGTCAAATAATTAGTTAAGTGACAAAAAATAAACAATTCTTTAAAAAAATCCAACAAAAACAGTAATTAGATATCTTATTCCTAGATAGAGCCAGCTATGGTGTAAGTATTCTTGCTCAATCTACATAGTATTGGCTGGATTGTATTTGAGTTCGGGCATTACGTAATAGGGATCTATACGTTCTTCGTCTTGATAGGTAGTGTTCTACATCAAAAAATGTTAACAGGAAACTGTTTTACTGACCCAAGGTGTGTATAAAATCTTACCTTTTTATTACAACTGCAGAAATGAAAGAAGCGTGTCACCCTTTTCTCGAAGGAGCGCACAGCTTTCTTAAATCTCAGAAAGGGTACAGCTGTAAATTTTCCGAAATTAGTTTTGAAATATATATATATATACATAGGTATTATAACAAATAACATTTTTTTAAATATTTTATTAGTTATTAAAAAAAAAACACTTAGCATATAAGGGTAAATTATAATTATTATCGTAATTAGTAGCTACCTAATTATATACATTAGACTAGAAAAAAGAAAAAAAAAATCTCAGTTTCCTTTTTTTTCCTCAAAAATATCTCACATTTAAATAAAGAATATAGTATATTTACAAACTGACAATTACAATTAAATACACTAATAAGGACCTCATGTACATCTTCTACGAAAAAAGAATTATATGGATAAATTGCTTTAAGGAACGAAAAACAAAATAATACAGCCGAAATTAGATACGAACAATTAAGATTACCAAGTTCTCCTCTTCTCCCATCGTTACGCAATAAATTACTTAAAAAATACATGACCATAATTAAAGTTGAGTTTCAATTATTATTTTATTACTTCCTTTTTCAAACTTTCAAGTAGAGTTCTAAGCGTTTTGAGTACGGCAAAATAGAGAGTACAATTTTCAAGTAATTTATTGATACGGATCGTATCTAGTAAATTTAAAAAATGCTCTTCAAGTTTCAGGATCACACCATCAAATGCAAACAGCTCCTCCAGTGTAAAAAATAAACTTACATCCAAATATAAAATAGAACGAAAAAAATAAATAAAAATAAAAATAAATAAATTGCATGCGATACCGCTGGAGTGCCGAGATTCTCCTCTGGAACAAATTTAAAACGCCTAACTCCCTACTTTGGAGCGAATTTGAATAGGTTATATGGAAATATTGAACGTTAACCCTTTTAGAACAGCCATAGTTATATTATTTGGTAACATTCATAAATGCTCAAAATATATTTGGTTATAAATAACATGTATTTAATAAATTACTTCCCAAAAATAACAATTTGGTTAGAGTGTTGTTTCTATTTCCGATTTATTAACCTTCCCACTCCCCTCCCCACCGTTACTACTTCGTCTTCCTCTATTTTGGGCTCATCACATATAATATATATTTGGTTTTTTTATATCTTTTATCTCTCTACGGAATCGCGTTAAACCTCTGTCGATTTAGCGATAGCAACCCCGCTCGGTGGCTGTTGCTTCTTGTTGAACAATCCGCCGAGGAAGAAATGAGGGTAATGTATAGACTTTCCCTTGTATAGGACTTTATCAGATCTGGAACAGGTACTCGCGGACGTCGATTGGAACGAGACCGACATCCCACTGTCTAAGGATCCAACACTTCCGCGACGTTGGGCTTTTTCTCCTGTAACTACACTGACATCATAAATATGACAATTCTAACTATTCTAATGCAAGGGTTAGGATACCGTGCAAGTGTTACGAAAAGCAGGAACACGTCGAGGTTTAAACTCTGGTAAATCTGGACAACAATTGCGAAAGCTATTAGAATTCACAAGAATAAAATGTCAATAGACCAGGAACAACTATGTTTAGGTACACACATTCATGCAATTAAATAAAAGCTAACAGATCAAAGGTGTCGGATGGAATAAACCAAAACAATGCTAAAGATATTCGATAAAACTTACATTGCTCGTGGATGTCCAGCAGTGAGTTACTAAGAGCAGATCTCTTAATCTGCGTGTCGTCCTCATCATTGGATGCGCTGGGGCATCCACATACGATTTCAATATCACTAACTCCGCTGTCTCTATTTTCAGTACCTGCTAGAAGACAAAATATTAGAGTAAACTGTTCAAGAACACAAAAAAACACAAGCCCTTACTTGTGCGATTGACACGGCTAGATTTCTGTCGTTCCAACTCGGCTTCAATTCTAAGATTTTCCATCTCATCCATTTCCAAGATAGATTCTTTGAGGTCTTCGGCAAATTTTACTCTATCATGTTCATTTCGAGCGTTGAACGTGATCAATGGCTTATCATCGACACGTTGTGATAGTCTTATGCCGAAAGGATAATCTACAACGAATTAAAGAAATTATTAATAAGCTTACGTCAATATTAATTTCAAAAATCCTTACGAGGAGCTTCAAATAATTGAACGTTCATCCCACAGAGAGGGTAGCTTGTTCGAAATGTGTATGTGACTGAAGATTTCTTTTTACTGAGTATTTTGGTTATGACCAATAAATCGTTAAACAAGAAAACTTCACGTTGGTGAACGCCAGGGCGTTCTCTCTTTGTTATATCTGGAATTTCGTAAAGACGACAATAACAAACTAATCTGCGATGGGGCAGCGCTAGATTGGGTTTTTTTCCAACGATTGTTGTTTGGACTTTCATCACTTGAGATACGTGGTCAGTTCCTGGTTTAAATTCATTGGCTTTGACCCTTTCGTATATGCCAGTCAGCATGTCTCTATCAATATCGTGGCAGTCGTCAATTCCTCGCAAATTCTTTATAAAGTCTTCTAGTTTCATTCTCTTTTCAGGTTTGATATTCGGCGTGTGTAAATCCGTGTTTAGCATTATTATGGCGAAGGCCAAAACGAAAACCTGTAACGAAAGTTGATCGTTTTTATTAGTAAAATGCAAAGAATATAATATGGGTTAATTTAACTTACAGTATCAGGAGACCTCAGTCGTGCTACAATGTCAACATTACATTGGCAATAACGCTGAGAAAAGATTTCCATTAATCTTTCAATCTTTTGTGCTTCTCCGGGCATTCTGTAGTGCTGCTGATATTTCCTCAGAGCGACATCGATTTGCATCCCTGATAAGTCCAATTCCATTGCGAATCTTTCCAAGACGGCCATGGAGAATGGACTTTGTAAATTTCCTAAATACTCTCCTATCATTTGTTTACTGAGACCTTTTCTTGAGATTAAAAATCGGGCAACGCCTTGCGCGCTGTTTTCCAAAAATCCTTGCTTAATTAAATAAGTAATTCCTCTTTCTGGTTTCTTGTTAAATAGATTCAAACCTACTCGATACTGTCGCTTCCTAATAGTTTCACTAATTAATTTGCATCCGTTGGATGTTGAGGGTTCTGCATTGTCGGAAGCCCACGATACATTTTTCGAAGATATAGTGATATTCGCAAGGCTACTGTCTAGGACTGGTTCGGCATATTCTGGTACATTTCCACTTTTTGACTTCCACATAGGGGAATAATCGCATTGCAATCGATCAGTAGATATGCTACTATCGCTGCCAGAGCTTTGAACGCTCGAAAGAGATCCATTTTCCGTAGTTTTGGTTAGACCGTTTGATCTATGAGGTCTATTCTCTAGTGACCTCGAAGAAATACTGGATGTGCGTTTGGGGACTTCCGGAGGGACTTTCTTGCTACTAATACTGCTTCTAGATTTCGCGTATCCGTTACTGGACGACGATGGTGTGCTGCAATCGTTTTGAGCAACACTAGCCGAAGAAGTGACTTGTTGGGCATGGACATCAGTTCTAGTTTCTATTGGGGAACAATAATGATGTTGAATTTGTGGGGGGAAATTTTCCCAACAGATGGTGGGGGTACCTGATTGACTACGAGGTATCGGCGTCGTATCCATTGTTCTTCGTTCGCGTAGAGACATCGATCTTGTTGGCACAGATCTTACTATTAGATTCGAATGGACCCTTTAAAGATAATTCAAATTGAGGTCTCGAGCAGAGAATTGGAGTTAAAATACTTACGTATATGGTGACGCGTACGTAGGTTCCATTTCACCTTCAACTGGGGTTCCTCTACCTTCCCTACTATTGCTTCGTGGCAATCTCCTAGATGTCCTTTTTTCTATTTTAGCTTGGTTCGCGATAGCATAAAACCTTTTAACAAGAGTATATCGACGAAATGCTTTTTGGATAATGATTGCTGCTTTTCTAGCTTTGTCACCTCCATATTTCCGTTCTAACAACTCAATTTGTTTATCATATATGTCTTGAGACAACTCGTAGCTGAAATGTCAAGGAAAAAGTTGCTATATTAAACGTGATTTGGAAATAATTAATAGTTGTGTTGGTTCAAGAAAAAGCTACTCACTTGTGCTCAAATGTGCTACATTAAACGTTACTTCTTAGCAGCAAATGCATGTTATAAAAAACGCAATTCAACTTACCTGTTTTGCGTTCGTGAGCGTTTAATTATATCGGTATTCCTTAATGAACCTTTCTTCATTAGCTGTTGAGGTACGACGTATCCAGATCCGCTAGGTGAAGTTTTCCCATAATTCGTCGCTGGTAAACCAAAATTTTGAGCCTGCATAAATGTGGGCGCTGGAACGTAAGTTTGCTCATGATGGACCTGCACCTGGGTTACGGATGTAGCCATAGAGCGATCCATCTTTTGCGGGAAGCTGTAAAGAAAAAAATAAACGACTAAGTTTTGGCCAACGTATGCATGTACGTAGTTGCAAGTCAATCTTAATACAGCATAATACAGCACCACAATACATAATAGACTCATATACGCATATCCTGTTCATTATTATCATCTAAAAATGGCAAGTTATCTTTTTTTAAAACTACGACGTGTTAAATTTATACATCATTGAATACATTTTCTAATATATATGTAAATAATATGTGATATCAATTTTACCTTCCCACTAAGAAGCCGGAAATACAGATAATCATTTTTACGTCTTAAAAACGTACACACGATACAACCACCTAATCACTTTCTCTGTGTTCGTGCACGAAAAAATACGATTCGTCTGCTCCAGGAGCAGCTGACGGACTGAAGAAATCCGTAAGCACTAAGAAGACCATGATTTACAGGTAGATAACAGGGCAGAGGAGAGGCAGGATGAAGATAAAGAGAGATCAAAACATATAGGGATGGTATTATATTCCACCAAGGTTACCTCTTGAATGCGCTTTAATGGATCGTATTTTTATAAATCGAACAGTTTAATCCGTCACGAAAAGGATATTTAACTTATAAAATTCATATCAATGCTTTTTGGCACATAATAATTTTCATGTTGTTTTAAAACATATGTCTCTATTCTTTCCGACCGTGTTGGAAAAGGCAACCATCCTAAGAGAGCAGCTGATAGCTAGCATATGTCATATATTAAATTTCAGTTCTATACCTAAAATTCTGCATCACATCTCGCATATGTTTACATCTGAATCTCTATGGTTATTCACAATATGTTGCGCTAGATAGATTAATTATACTTTAACACGTTTTAATTATTTACTTATTGCTTGAAAAAGATTTTGTTGTAAGATTTTGTTGCAACGTCATATACACTTTAGCAGGAAGACTAGACAAGAAAAAAATAAAATGCTCGTGGCTAGCACGTGTTATAACTAAACCATCCCACGAAAATGGCAGGTGTTTTTCCGAAGAGGTCCAGTCCAGCACGTTTAGGAGCAGATGTTCATTATAATCTGGTACTCCTCTCAAAGATCTCCGAACTATTAAAGCATAAAGAAGATTGAAGACACAAAGAAAACAACATTACATGTATAATATTGCTCCAGCGAGATTTAATAAAATAATTTAAAATGTTGGCCAATGAGGCTTTTATATAATTTTTCTTCTCGTTTATCGTAAATTGCTAAAAGAAAAAAAACGTTACTTAAATAAACACGTAAAAAGAATATTTATCATTGCACCTTGAGGTAATATCCAATCTGCAGATAAAATACAATTTAAGTGAAAGCTTGTGAAACGTTACGTAAGATCTTGTATTTTAGAAAAGGAAATATATGTCAGTGAATTGTACTCGAAAGAAAATAAAAACAGGAATCTTATTTACACAAACAATTTTCGACATTTTCTTTTTCCTTTTCAGCCCGGTAACAACATGCACTTCCTGCCACTTGCGAGGAAGTTATAGGCAAGTAACACGACGCTCGGAATATAAATAATTTAATATAATATAACGGTGTCAATAAACCATCGGTCTGTATAGCACACGATCCTCGTTTCATTTTATTTTTATCTCTCTTTCGGCGTTATATTAATATTCATTTAAATCCGAAGATATATATTTACTATGCTGCAGTCAATTAGAAAGCAGCTCCTTTTTTAAATGAACTCCGAAGCAAATAAAGTAAAAATAGAACTTAGAGATGGTACAATCTATATTTAATATTAGACAGCAATTTTAAGAGGCAGGAACTTGTGGATACTTTCGTTTCGAGAAATATATCGATATATAATTTATACGAGCGTGAAAATATATCGAAGTGAAGTACATGCAGCATTTTATTGCGCCATAAACAATACCGAAGCACAATTCAACCACCCACATTGGGAACGACGTAATACTAATTTTAGGCAGGCTTTTAAAGTACAGTTATGTGCCAATTTCTTATTCCTTTCTGAAAAGAAATAAATTAACAAGAGTGTTTTTTTAAGAGGACAATGACACTATAAACTGGAAAAACGCAAAGAAAATGGTATTGTCGAAGAGAAACATGCAATGATATAGGTGGAGAAATTCTAATGAGATTCCAATTCTATTTTTCTAGTTTTTCCATTAATGCAAGGTCGGTGTATTAACGCGGATTTTAAGGCATTTAAATTACTTTATCGTGTTAGGTGTAACATATGTTCTGCACAAAACGGTATCCTTTAATGCTTTATATGCAAACGTCCAAGACCATCCAATGTAAACCATTCACTACTAGGTCACTACTTTGTAGATAACTGAATGTTGTATATGACCTGGTAACTACTGTTATTTTATATTGTCCAGTTGGTACCTAGTTCCGGTAAAATTTCAGAATTAACAAGTGTAATATGCACATATTGTTGCAAATACTAAAAGGTATCGTGACGTAACACGCCATTATGTATAACGGTATCTTTTAAAGCGATTTGAAATCGAATTAATGCGCAAAAATTGATGTAAATAAATAATTTTTACACTCACACCGTTTTTAAAGCATGCGGTTTTCACAATGAACATAAAAGAACTAATTTATCTGTGAAAATAAACAATTTCTAGTCAAATAATCTCGTTACGTTAGTCAGAGGATGTTATTTGGAGTTGAATTTGTTTACGTTCTGCGGCGGGCAGCGGTTTTTTTATCAGTAAACCGGAATTGGATGTAATGTGACGTCAATATAGTGAGGATGTTTTAAAACAGGGAAACCCAGGATTTTTTTAGGAGGGTGCGTAGGCTTTCGCGGCCCATATCAGCAATATTAATGTTTTCCGTGTAATAACACCTTTTGCGAAGTAATCCCATTTCTGCTTTCTTAATTTGTTGCAATTTATGTTAATCTACCTTCCACCCACATCTAATTCTGTGCAATCAGCGGGTTTTCGCGAAATTAACGCAAACCTACACGAAAATGATTTTACCTAATCGTCGTAACATGTTTGCCTAGAGGTGGTAATATCGAACATGTATCGGAAACGGTAACAAATCTGCTGGTATGTTGATGCCTGGTCGTGCAAACCACACGGTACCTTTCTTGTACCCTAGAGTGTACCCTAACGACAGTCCTATCGCTAACAATTGTTCTAGAGCTGGGTGCATCTCTAACAACTAAATGTCCACGCATTCTAAGCGATGTTTAGCGTAGAATAGAAAGCAGAGATAGAAGAAATATATAGAGAAAGAGTGCACTGAGAATATTTTGAATACCACATCAAAGTAAATTAGATAAACAAATAGTAAAAGTGTTAGGTTTTTTTTTTTAGAACCTTCAAAGCACTGGCTTTCTACACACGATTTATTAACAATTTCTCGCCGAGCACATATTAAATTAGCATCGTAATTGTTAATATTAAAGGTTTAATTGGGCACGGACACTTGACGACATTTCACTGCGGATCTTAGCACCGTTTATTACAATAACAAACTATCACTTTGTTTGGATCGGATTTGCGTAAACAAAAGCACGGTTGCCGAGTAGAGTCGCGTTTTGAAATGTTCAATATTTTTACGGGACATAATTTTCGCGTTGTATTAAAAGCAATTGAATCGTCAGCTGACTTTCATAACGTTTCGTACTGCAGGAGAACGTATGTTAGAAACAGCCAAGAAGAAAACGAGGTTGACTGCTGGTAATCTGACGTCACGACAAAGGCCTTGATATTACATCACTATATATGTATATATTTTATATTGTAACTCGTACACTAGCACATTTATACATATGGTGTCCGCTGCTGGTTGTTACGGTCAAATTCGAAATAACAGCGAGGATATTAAAGAATAAACACATCAGTAAGAACCGCGCGCAAGAACTACTAAACATTCACTGGCAAGTGATTTAACAATTCCACTTTGCGCTGTATCCATAGGATATACACCATCTACACTTCCTACCTCCTTCAAAACGTAAACACTAATACAAATAATTTCTTAATTATCGACACATTGTACCAGTTACTTTTCTTCTTCGTAAATATACCCGAGTATAGGTAACCTACGGATGAAATTAAAGCCATATTCGAGTTACATGATTCATACAAAGTACTGGGTTACTTTCATATACTTGTGGTAAAGAGAAATCTCATTTTACTAAAAAAGGGGGAATTCAATGCGCGGAAAAGGATAGTAGGAAGTTTGAAAAGTAGATGGCGTAATAGTTTATCTCATTTCGTTCAAAAAATGGGCGATATTTTTGACCTTCCGTATATATGCGCGCTTGAAACATAATAAATTAAATTTCGCATTCAATGACGTAAATATAATCTGCAATAAAAAAAACTTCAAAGGTAAACGATCAAGCAGTACCAGTTGGTGCGGCTGGCGAGACTTTATATTCTAAATCACAAAGAACATAAACCGAAAATGTCACGCGAAATGTCAAAATTGAGAAATTTGCATTTAGATTAATTTGTTCCGTACTTTTAAATATTATATAATAATATTCATCGCGGTATTGTGACATCAAATAATACGATAGTAGAAAGCGATTTTTTTCTGAAACATATAAGGTGCGGCTGAAGCTGCCCCATCCTGTACAATTATTATGCAAGCAAACCAGAAAATAACCGCAAAATCATATTTGGTTCGACACAATTATACAATGCGGAAAAAAGTATTAGCATTATACAGAAGATAAATTGAATTCATGTACGTATTAAAATCGGGTAATAAGGACAAGGGAGGAATTATAATAAGTGCACTTGATATAGATGAACATTTTGGCAATGCGCCAAAAGATTTAAGGGCCTGGATTATAAGGGAATGTAGGTTACCGAAAGAGATTTAATTGATTTATTTTTGGAAACAAATAGAAAGATAATTCCGCAAGATTTACGTTTATTTAGTTAGAAAGTAGCAAACGCTTAACGGATTTTAAATCAATTTAATATCGATTCTAACAGCACATTGAGTGAAAGTGATTGGTTAAATCACACTCTACTAATAAGGTTGTACATTTCTAATAATCATTATTTTAAGTACGATTATTCCAATGCCGATATTTCGCAATCGCGTCCGAAAAAATTTGTTATAATAAAGTAATGACAATTCAAGATATCGATGTACCTTCTCCTAGCTTAAATTTTATCATCTACGAATATATTTTTAATAATCAAACCTTCGGCTAATCTCATCTAATCTAGAATTATATTTACATAACGCAAATAATTTTCTCTCGATAGATACATAAAAAATCACGTTAAATGCCATAGAAAAAAAGAACACGTTTAACGTAGTGCTTTTGATTCGAATTGGAGTCCCGACTTTAATCCGTTCCAATTGAAATATTGGCCTCTCTAATGTGAAGATTGAATTTAATAAATAGGTACGGATATAATAGCAGTTACAACGAACACTAGCTTAGAGGAGGAATCAAATAACAATGTTCATACGAGCGAAATCGGTCTTACTGGTGCTTTTTTATTGTACTAGGCGCTGCAAAAGCAGAGATTACACGACGTCGAACATTAATTGCGATGATAATACAATCGTGGTCTGTTATGCGTTATGCGATATCGTTTGAATGTGTTTATCACATGATCATAATAAAAACTCCTACCAAATGCTTAAATAAATTCCGTTTCTGAGCGAGCTATTTTCTAAAGCTAAAAATTGCATCTTTACTGACCATAAACCATCGCAAAATTTTGAAAAAATTTCGCCAATCGATTCTTCAAACGGTTTTTGAAGTATTTCCTTCCTTTAAATCAACTTAATTTTCGAAGAAAATTGAATCTTTGATATGAGCAATGAAGAAAATAATCACGAATAGATTACAAACCCACATCTGCTAAAATCATTAAAGTCTAATGCAAATTGCACAAGCGCTTTATGCTAGGAATAGGCAACCCAATTAGCGTTTTCATTAATTGAAAATCAAAATTATTCAATTAATTTTGAAATATGGTGTTAATTAATTAAACTATACCTTATTTAACTTTTTAACTACTTACATTTATTTATATTTAAAAAATAAAAACAAAAATTGATCAATTGTTTTTTTTTTATATATAACTAGCCTTGGATAATAAACATTTACCTAAGCC
Organism: Dynastes maya; assembly: GCA_029619315.2. NCBI lineage: Eukaryota > Metazoa > Arthropoda > Insecta > Coleoptera > Scarabaeidae > Dynastes > Dynastes maya. Next base: position 6,136,739 of record JAROYE020000012.1, read on the forward strand.
TACTTTGTTTGAATCAAACACTTTTCTAAAGGTATTGTGTAATATGGTATTGGTTGTGATATATTGATAATAGGTAAACAAATGATATATGTCAAATGAGTAATATAATTTAAATGAGATATTAATGAAATTTTAAGTGAATAATATATATTGGGCAATTTAAGCTGATTATCATCCAATTCATGCCGAATTTTAGCCAGTGTAAAAGATCTTAGGGGAGGATTTTGATGTACTTGAAGACATGTTAGAATAATTTTCTTTGTGGTGTTTGAGGAGGTGAAGTGCTAGTGAAGACAATGATACAAATTAGATATTTTCACACAAAGGAGAAAATATTTTAATTAAAGATAACATACCTTTCGTCTTGTAATCGTTTCAATTCAACCATCTCAAGTTCAAATCTTAGGTTACTATTTTCGCACAGCAAGAGATCTCTTTCGCTGGCTAAACCATCCAATTCTCGTTTTAGTCTCATAATCTGTTCCCGTTGTTCGCGAATAATTGCATCTTTCTGTGCCAAAAAGGCATTTATATCAATATTGTCCATAGCCATTGAAGGCCTCCCACCGTTGTAGTCACTCATTTTGATGTGTATATCGAAAATGATATTAAAATAATATCCAAGTGAATTTTTTGGATAGGGTTAAATGGTTATTTGTACGCATTTTAAGGGTAACATGATACTGCTGGATTTTTTATTGTTTGGCGTACACACGGCAACAATCACTATCACATTAAATTCGGTATTGCTTCTTATCACATTTTATCGACACAAAACACAAACAACAATAGTGACATTCACGCCTGTCTACTTATTTTCCAATAGGTTTCTAGGTGTGAGAGCCAAACTAGCCACCTAGGGAAGGATTCCGGTTATTAACCAGAAAATTATTAGGAATCTTAAAAAGATGGAAGCAGGTGAAGTATCGATTTATGTTAGCAATGGACATTAAAAAATAATTAAAGGGAACTAGAGAAAGCATCCTAAATGCTAATAAAAGGACTCTACAATGTAATAATTCTTATGAAGATTGAAACAACTAGCGATCTCTAATTTCTGACATTGGGGGAAATTTTAGCTATTCAAAACGAGATGTCTTTAAGACTTAGTAAACTTTCCTATCAGCCATATTTATTAGCGCCATCTATGAAACGAGGTACTTCTATTATCGCCATCTATGAAACGAAGTACTTACAGCACAATTACGTACTGTTTATTGCGGTGCATAGATAAACATACGCAATGTTTGGTATGATTTTAAATTAATGTTATAACAATATTACTTTTCTTTGAGAATAATTTAGTAGATTTATGTATAAAGATAAAAACTTTTAAAAGACTTTTTCTATTTAAGTGCTAAGCGTTGTAGGTTGTAGCCTCTCTAGGAGATGTCGATTAATTGTAGAGATGCACTCATCTTGCATTTATTGGAGATCTAAAATTAAAAGTAAGAAACATGGGGATATTGCGTTAGAAAAAAAAGGGATACTTTAATGAATATTTGCAACGGTAGATAGTAGCAACTGTGTCTTCCGAGTAAGGAAGTTCGATGTTTATAGGCGTGTCGTTAACTAACATCTCGGTTCGGTCTCAAACCTTATGCTTATGCCGAGGTAGAAATAGATTGCTCAGCTGAAAACCTTCTAAAGCGCTATATCGCCTACGCTTAGTTTAGCTCCGTCTTTCCGTAGCATTTACTTCGCAGCAAGCTTCCAGACATCAATATTATATTTGTGCGTTGCATGTGTATATGAGTATATATATATATATATTGCGTTAGTGAATATTCATTGTTTCTGTTGATTCGCGAATCCAGTTAGAAGTTTTTCGTACCAATCCAAGATTAGAGAGATAATTTACCTCTTATCGGACGGTGAATTAATCCAATACGAATGGGAGAATAACTTTTCACGTTTTATCATTTTTTTCAAACGCGGAGAGGACAAAAATAGAAGTTGATGTGCAGAAACAAGAAGTATCGCCGATTTCGCCAATCTTAATTGGTAAGTGCAATTTATTCCAATACGATTGCGTTTAATCGCCGGAATTAATTCGTCTTAAATTGAAATGTTCAACTCCGATATCGTATATTATTCATCATCGCTACTACTACCAATGTACCGAGATTATTTAGATTATTTAGATTCATATGAAAGCGTGTAATGTAATGATTATTTTTAGATTATTAAATTTCTTAAAAATCATTCACTTCTTTCTCGACTCAAACAGCTTTCTGACCGTATCGAAAAGTAAATAGTAAATATATTAATTTTAGAAGACGTAGTCGATGGTGGTACCTTTGTAAATTAACAAGAAATAGTAAAAATACTCCTTCCTAAGTTTTGCACACATGTGTTTGTCACATTTTCATGCTTTCAAGTCGACCCGCTGTTACTGCTTGTGTTTTTCTTGGATTTAACAATCAAATAAAACAACCTTGACGTCATGACATATCTGTGAATAATACATATAAAGAGGGATGTAAAAAAATATTTTAATTATTCTCGCTACCCCTAGTTGCTTTTGAGTCATAGTTAAGACTTCCCGATCAACTTTGTATGTGAGAGGATGTCATCTTTGCCAATTTCCGGTTTACCGATGAGCAACATTATAACTACCTCCGACTTACGGTTGAAAATTAATCAAAAACGATTCTATTAGATTCACTTTAATGCCGCGTAAAGATACATACAGCAAATTCGCAATATGTATCAACTCTTTTAAAGGTGTTTCAAACATAAACAAGTGATTCAGGTGATGTGTGTGTCTGTATTAACCAAAGAAATAAATCTCGGGAAAGATCCGCAACACGTAATGTGCCGTATTTTTGGGCAAAATATAAAAATATTGTCTTTAAATGGTTTATTATTTCAAAAGCAAGCGTCAAAAAGTATACATACTTCGTAAAATGTGCTATTTTACACATGTTTTATATCAAGCGGGTTAGAAATATAAATAGTTACATTGATTAGCACTTTTTTCCGAAAGAAAGATTTAAAATGGGAAATAGTAACTGACCGTATCGCCTATGTTCGAATATATCGTAGGTTTTAGCTTGTTGAATGTTGAAAAACGTTAGGCACGTTAATATAATACAATATCTATACAAGCTTTACAAGAAACATTAAACAGACAGCAGCAATAAAGTTACAAGTAGGTATCTTATCTCTCTTTCTCTAGCAGTATTTTAAGTTATTTGTAACTTTACATTATATAGGGACTTGAAAAGGAAGATTTACAGTCCCCGGGCATTTCTACGGAATATCCGTCTCTTAGATACGCTTCCAGCATGGGGGCTTATTTAAAACTCATTTTTCTTTGTATTATTGGACATTTTATGTTAATCTAAAATGACTTTACCATTATATTATTATATTAGTTTGGGCCCGATATACAATAAGATCTGCAAGAGGATAAAAGTACCGATAACCGGGATGCTTTTTTTACCACTACGTCAATGTTATTAGAATTAGAACTCAGCAATTTGGATTCTATGTTTATTTTAATTTGATTACGCTGCTTAAATGAGTGTAGTGAAACGCTAATGAAATAAGTAGTGCCCATTCGCAGAATTGGCTCCGTTTGTTTTAATATGTTCTACGCTATTCTTGCGAGGAACGTGAGATTTTCCATTTAAACATAACACAGGATGCGTTATGTAGATCATATTTTAGGAGCTCGGTCCTCTTTTCGACCTAACTGCATAAATTTCTGTTTTTAGCTACTTATCCTTTAACTACTGTAAACATTTAAACATTACTCTTGTTGACGTTCGAATGCTTAATTAACTTTTGCAATTCGCAAACGCTTTAAAATGTTTAGGTTTCATTTCGGTTTTTTTTTTTTATTTTGGGGAATGATAGGATTATTAGTTAGTAAAAGATTCTCTCTAAAGAAAGCGCCTTAAAGACGCAGACCTTGACGGATGGCAGCACCGGATATGATATTTAACAGGCAATTCAAGCCCAAACTTATCGGCATGCAGTGAAGCAATTACTTGTTTAGTATTCTGATCGTCAAGTACCAGCTAGGCACTGTTGCGTACGTAAGGAGAAAGACAATAGTGGCTTAAATGAAAAAAATACGATACTTGTAAATCTTGTCACGTCCGAAAACTCTTTTAGTTTGAATATATAATTATGCAAAGTACGATTAGAGGAGATATCTAATTTGCTGATTGAAAAAAAAACACCGCCGTTCCTATATTTTACACCACTTCTATCCTTTCGAGATTTTATAATCCTAAAAAGCAATCTCCTTTCAAAAAAAAGTCTTGTAAATAGTTACATTACAATGGCACAAGATCTTTCTTTGAAAATACTATTTTTTTGTTCTTAAAAACTGCTTGAGGAAGGGAGAGTATATTTTCAGAACGTAGCCTTGTTTCTATAGTTTCACCTTAACCTTCTACAATATACTCGAATATAAACATTTACATTATCAATGAATATATTTATTCGAACTTTTTGAATGTATGCTGTGCAATTTTTAAAAGACCACCTAGTTTCATGTAGTGCTAATTTTACAAGATCCAGGGTCATAGAGATCTGAGATAACGTTATCACAACAAAAATAATGTCATCAACAACCGAATAATCGAAAAACATGTTTTGCGTACAAGAATAACGCAATTACCATGAAAATTATTGGATACTCTCCGATAAAGATCTCAACCATGCAAAGCGTTATATATAAGTGGAAATTGCTCTTAAATTCTATTTTTACGTTTCTTAAGTGTTGGCAAAGAAAGGGACGTTAATTATTGTTTCTCTTACAAATTCAACAAGCCGAACTTTTCATTACTTCGGAGCGTAAAATTTTCTATTAATAAATAATTATTAAACTCACAAAATTTCCGAAATCAACACGAAGCGAGTATTTCTTTGGAAGCTAATAAATCGTAATAACATCGAAGGAATTTAGAATTCGATTTTCATGTAAATACAAAAATGTCTATTAGAAAAAAAAATGTATCAGAAAAACGGGTTTACTTATTAAATTAATCGAACAATCGTGACCAAAATTATCACCAAACAACGTTCATTTTGACTGCGACTTTCACAGTTCAATCGTTTGAATAACCAAAACTGGGACCGTAACAGACGAATACTTTCGTTAATATTTCATGTACATAACTCAAAAGCGGGAATTTTAAAATATTGACGTCTGCTTGGCTAGTTATATATGCGGAGTTTATTTAAAGTAGGTATTAAATTAAAAAGAATTTCAACCTGCTGTGGCTGACAAGTGACGCAAGCTCCAAATAGTCTTAAACGTCCTCTAGAACTTCCTGTCTCCCGAACAGATGCTCCTTTCAATACAAGATTCAGTTCGGGAAGAGTTATCTTTACACACCTACCTCTACGTACCGAACTAAGTAGCCCGCCGAAATGTTACAGAAAACATCTCATATTTAACATGGCACTTCCTGCATCAGAATTTTCGTGTTAAAATTGTAAATATCGGTACGTGCTGCGTAATTTTAAACAGTTCCCTGTGTGCACGCGTCATTTCCGGCAGAGCTTTTTAAGAAAATAAAAAAAAACACGACTTTTGACATTATAAAAAAGCGACTGTCTGCCCATCTTTTAAAATTCACCTGGATTAACTCGTTTAAAAAGAAAATAAAATTGGTTGTGTTAAAAACTGACCTGTAACATTAATTTTCAAAAGAAATTAGCGCGATATATCCATACCCAGCTTTATATAACACGTAAGAGCAAGTAAAAGGACAAAAAGGGTGTGAGTGTTTTACGTTTTCACTCCTACATTGCCTTAAACAGAAACAGAGGCCATATGTTCTTGAGTGTAAAGCGTTTAACAATTTATAACGATTTGTTTGTTTAATGCCACAACGTAAACAATACCATAATTTCATAATTCACGTACTGGTTTTGTTTCGAGGAGAAAAAGCAAAACATAATTGATTCATTTAACATTTCAGATGCCTACCAAACGATGTAAAATATGGCCTACAGACTGCTGCTTTTATTTACTTTAGTAGTGTATACAGTTGGCGAAGACAGCCTAGCCGGTAAGAGTCCCTTTTACATAAATATTTTTTTAATAAATGATTCATTCGCCGACACGGTTTGCTGGCGTTTATTCGAAAAATTTTAGGTAAAAAGCTCGATCCGGATGGAAGGGATCTCAAGGAAACGAAACCTTACTTCATCAAAGGCAATCACGATCTAAACTGCACATCCTCAAATTCTGTGGAATTAAATTGCGAAGCTGGAGGATACCCGTTTCCGAATATAACATGGTATAAGAAGAGGGAAAGGATCAACGATTCTAAGAACCCTCAAGAGCGAAAATGGACTTTGATGCTAAATTTGTCGAACACTTCAAGCTACGGTGACTTCATGTGTCATATCTGTAATAAATTGGATTGCATCAATCACACATACGTCATAGGTGAATCCCCTGAATGTCATCCTTTGCAAAACTTGACACGTTCATCAATTTACAGATTCTACCACCTGTGATAAGTCAATAACTGAAGATGACGAATCAGATAGCGTAACAATGCAAGAATCCGAGAAACCTCACGCTCCGTACTTTGTGAATAAAAAGATGACAAAGATTCACGTTAAACCAGCCGGACATGTTATCACTTTCAGGTGCAAAGCTGGAGGTTATCCTACCCCAAACATAACTTGGTACAAGAACGACGATAAACCTGTGAGATCTTTGGGAGATGTGAAATACAATAATTGGAATTTACAATTGCAAGATCTAGTGATTACTGACGCGGCGAATTATACATGTAAAGTCTGCAATTATTTAGGTTGTATCCATTTTACATACAGCCTCGATGTCATAGGTACGAGATTGTTGCTATTATTTAGTGATCGAGATAAATATATCGTTATTATACAGAAAGATTCCCCGCCAAACCCTACATTAAAGACGGGTATCCTAAAAACGTCACAGCTTTAGTTAATTCAACAGTTAAATTTGAATGTCCACAAATTTTGACGGATTTAGAACCATATATTCAATGGATTTACACTAGAACTTATCCAGACGATACTAGTAACGTTACTATATCACCAGATAATATTATAAGTAACATAAGCTTATCTGAAGTGGCGGTAACGGTTAAGGTATTGGAAAAACAATCAATTTATAGATACACGCAAAATTCTTTTGCATTGTTTTTTATATCTATAGTGGATATGTGGTGAAGGATTTCTAAATTATATACAGGGGTGATGGAATTATACAGTATCCAAAATATACACGGTGTTGGCTTTTTAAAAGCAGATCTTACAATTTGCAAGAAAAAAGAAAAAGAAATTGTGATATCTGCATACATATATGATACACACGCAACATTTACATATTATATACCTTACTGGCACAAAAAAGGTTATGCATGTTGAATGGTACTTATATGTCAATACTTGTCACTGGATTATTGTAGACACACTAACTAGATTATTTATTTTCAAAATGGTGCACCATTTCCATCTTTAGCACTTCCAATATGTATATATAATTTGGATACTTCAGTAGATTTACAGGAAAAGTTACTACAAGGATCCATATTGTAGACAAAAGCATAAAAATTAAATGTTAAGATGTCATAAAATGTAAAAAAAGTATTACAAATAAATCTAGAGATTGAAGATGATATTGTTTGTAATATCTTTTACATTTTTGCGATAATTAAATTACCAAAACTATTTCTCGAAATATTTACTTTTAGAACGGTATCATAGTAGGCCGATCATAGTGGAAAAGGCGCAAAATATTACTGTGGCTTTGGGAAGTAGTGCTAACTTTACTTGCAAGTTTGTGTCTGATTTAAATCCAAATATTTTTTGGGTCCAAGGTAAAGGTCCTAACGAAACAATCATAAAGGTACATGTCAATGTCGTATATAGTACAAAAAAAAAAAAACAAGTAAATTCAATTTTTGCATGAGAAAGAAATGAATACACAATATCTATTATATGTTCTATGTTTTGTGCATGCTGAATTTCTTTTAAATGTTAGAATGCAAGTATTTCGGTATCCAGTATAATAGATATTTATTTGTTTAAATATAGCAAGGAGAACAAGACATGGACATTTTGATATTTAAAAATGTTACTTACGACCAAGAAGGATGGTATACATGTGTAGCAGCTAACAGTTTAGGTCATACTGCTGCTAGCGCATATTTAAAGGTTGTCGAAAGTAAGTTTCTAAAACCTTTAAGTTTGAAATTGTTAAATTATTAATTCCTTTCAGCTCTTGAAGATGAGAACACTTCAAGAAACGGATATATAATTATTTTAGCGGTTATATTTGTTTTAGTACTGTTTGGAGCTCTAGTATTTGTTCTCTATATCTTGAGAAAACTTAAGCAGTAATATTTTTTCAAATTCCCCTAAATTGCATCCTAATTGTTTTATACGTTTTCCAGGGAGAAATTGAAGAAGTTATTAGCTCTAGAGACAGCCAGAGCAGCTGTTGTTACTCAATGGACAAAAAAAGTTATCATAGAGAAAACTCACTCGGATAACGTGTCTGAACCACTTGTAATATAAGTTAGAATCTTTAGGAAAGATCGCATTTATCTTTGATTTATTTTAGCTGATGCCTGTTGTGAAAATCGAAAAACAAAAAACACAAAATAATTATTCCGGTGACGGAATGATATCTGAATATGAGCTGCCTATGGATTCAGATTGGGAAATATCCAGAGAAACTTTGTGCCTAGGCAAAAGCTTAGGCGAAGGAGCATTCGGTAAGGTAGTTAAAGCTGAAGGAATTGGAATAATCAAACCAGGAGTTAATACTGTAGTTGCGGTAAAGATGTTGAAAGGTAAATTCTAAAGGATGCTAAACAATTACACTTATTTAATGTCCTCAAATATTATTCTAGAGGGGCATACAGATAACGAAATGATGGATCTAGTGTCCGAGATGGAAATGATGAAAATGATTGGCAAACACATAAATATAATCAACCTTCTAGGATGTTGCACTCAAAATGGCCCTTTGTACGTCGTGGTTGAATATGCACCTTACGGTAATCTACGCGACTTTCTCCGTCAACACAGGCCTTCCTCAGGTTACGAGCCAGCTATTGGTATGGCCGAGAAAGAGAAAAAAACCTTAACACAGAAAGATCTAGTGTCCTTTGCCTATCAAGTAGCTAGAGGAATGGAATATCTAGCATCTAGAAGGGTATCTCCAGCCAAATTCTTTGCTTTTATACTAAGAATAAATCGTGAACGTCCATTTTAGTGCATCCATAGAGATTTGGCAGCTAGAAATGTACTGGTTAGCGAAGATTATATATTGAAGATTGCTGATTTTGGCCTAGCAAGAGATATCCATTGCAGTGATTATTATAGAAAGACCACAGATGGAAGATTACCAGTGAAATGGATGGCACCAGAAGCCCTGTTTCATAGAGTCTACACGACACAGTCGGATGTGTGGTCTTATGGGATCTTGCTTTGGGAAATAATGACGCTTGGCGGTACGTAAAGTACAAAAGCGTGTAAATAAAGTATTGCACAACAAACATGTAAATTGCAGGAACACCTTATCCTTCGGTTCCAAGTGTTGAGAAACTCTTCCAACTTCTTCGAAGTGGCCATAGAATGGAGAAACCGCCGTGTTGCTCCCTTGAAATCTACATGCTGATGAGAGAATGTTGGAGCTATCAACCGAACGAGAGACCAGTTTTTACGGAATTGGTAGAAGACTTAGATAGAATACTAACAATTACAGCGAACGAGGAATATCTAGATTTAGGATTACCGCAATTGGATACGCCACCATCGAGTCAGGAGTCCAGTTGTGACGAATCGAACGCGCCCTTTTGAAACAACAACTAGTCATCTACATCAGTACCTTGAAAAATCTAACGATTATCTAAATAAGTAGGTAGTAATCGGTTTTTCTTTTTAGTCAGTTAAGAGCAAGGAATTAAATGGAATCGATCTCTTATCAAAGACAAAGCAATAAATTCAAATAGTTTCGATAATTTAGGCGCCTATATACAGGGGAATTCAAAAGAATCATTCCGACAAGTTCAAATTTAAAATAAACAGTTTCACAATCAGTCTATATGCCATATGAATAATAATTTAACGAAAACTGTGTTATATTTGACTGTGCAAAGTATGAAACTTATTTAGGTCTTTACATGTACACGACAATCAATAAAGGGCCGGAGCTAAAGCAATACCACTTGTAAAGAATGACGTGCAATATCTATTGCAGTTCTTATCAGATAATCCGGTCCTGTCTTTTAGTATTTAACGTTATCTATCTATGTAACTCTGTATGTTGTAAAATTCTATTCTATTATATATAGAAGTATGTTGTATTTGTTGCATTTCTTCAAATACTTATTGTTATACGTTTATGAAGATAACTTTCGTGCAACATTTCTTAGATTGTAAGCCTGTTTGACTAATTAAGTGACCTTATAAAGATTCAAGCATTTAGTTATACTATTATTAGATAATAAATCGCTCTCTATACAACTCTTTGTTATATTTAATATGAATGGTATTAAAATTAATTTAAAACTGAAGGATGTTTGATTGTCTATTTATTTTAAGGAACCAAAAAATTACCAACACTTCCATACTTTCATTCATATATTGTTGTATTTGTAACGTAAATATATTAAATATAATAAAACATATACAATGACCTAATAATAAATTATCACCCCTAGAAAAGAAAATATATTAATGTATTCACCTAGTAATTAATCAAAAACTATACATACTAAACAATATGTGCATAGAAAAATAGATGTATGGAAATATGGGAATAACATTATCGAACACGCACATCTTATCGGAATCCCATCACCCATGCACATATACCAAATCAATAAATTGAATGTCAAAGGAATCATTTTAGAAACAACAAAATTACTCACGTTTGCCATTCATCATCGGTAGTATCTGAATCAGACAGCTCATCTTTAGATGGAGATGGTATCAGTTTTGAAACTTTGTCAAGATCAGTTACAGGCCCTGACCTGATCTTTCCTGTACCACGTATTCCCCTTCGCCTGAAGGCTAGTGCCTGGTGTAGGTCGCTCATTAGATCACCTTGTGGTGCTGATGTCTTTGGAGATCCTCCCTTCGTTTGTGTGCTTCTTAGATTAGCATTTCGCAAACCGCCAGCTTTTCTGATGGCATCCATTAAACTCGAATGAAGGTCTAGGTTCTGAACAGGTGGTTCCTTCACTTCTGGTTTTGGTGGTGGGACCTCTTCTACATTAACAATAGACTCTTCCACTGGCTTGTTTTGAATTGGTTCAATTTTCTGTTCTTCCTCTTTCATGTTAACAATAGACTCTTCCACTGGCTTCTTTTGAATTGGTTCAGTTTTCTGTTCTTCCTCTTCCGCGTTAACAATAGACTCTTCTACTGGCTTCTTTTGAATTGGTTCAGTTTTCTGTTCTTCTTCTTCAGAGATGGTGGGCATAAGCATTTGAGGTTGCAATGCAGGTTTCAGAAGCTTTGGTGTAAAACCTACGACTCTGGGAATGCCAAGATCTTCCGGTTCTGGATCGGTGCCTAGTATGTGGTCAATCTCAATTTCAGGTAATGATGCTGTGACTGAAGGAGCTATTGCTTCTCCACAGTCATGGACGTAACGCAAGTCGAAAGCAACTCTTGGTAAATTTGGTAAGTTAGTTGGCAATTCTATGACAGGAACCTCTCCTAGATGGGGATTGTAGAAGTAAGCACCTGTTGCTTTCGCTGGTGGCAGCCTGTCAGAAATAGAAAGAGGTGCTGGATCAATTTCATGCCGCTCACTAATGGTTTGTTTATGTGAGAGACGAGAAGTGTGAAGTGTATCGGATAACACATAATTGCTATAAGGATTTTTTCCAGTATTATATAGAAGGAAATCATTGGCATTATCCAATTCAGGAGGAGCATCTCCTAACCCTTCAGATTTAACTCTCTCATTATTTGGACAAGATATATGATAGAATTGCAACTTCTCAACTGGTTCATCTTTCCCTTGTGCGTCTCTATACTGTACAGGAAATCTAGATTTAGAAGGCCCGTGTTTTCCATCGAATATACTTTTGTAAGGCCTATTTACATGGCTCGCTGGATATTTACTACTCGAGAACACTTGAGTTGCCGATTTCGAATCAGATAACCCCTCAATTTTTTCATTTGCTGAATTAACCCGCTCGATTATCGTATTTAGATCCCTATATCCTTCTTCAACTTTATCATTTATGTTTTTGAAGATATCATTCGCGATATCTGAGACATGTTGTAATGCCTCCGCAATTTGCGCGATTGATTCTTCGAGTCGTAAATTCAGTGGAATAAAATTCACCGGATACATTTCGGAAAACTTAAGAGAACTACGTATCCACTTTTAGTTTTCTGGACATAACACAGAAAATAAAATTTGCACTGCCTTCTACAATATTTTCGAAAAGGTGGACAGATGTAGATGATGATTGGTGGAACTATATGCGGTGGGTCGATAAAGTAGAAATAATTTTTCGTATTTCGAGGTACTACATTTAGCTTTAAACTTAAATCTGATGTTATCGTTTTGGATTACATGGAAAAATCTAAGATAAAAGTTCTTTTGCACATATCAATAATCTAAATAAATTTGGAATTTTTCATATTATTACATTAGAAGTATAGGCCATATTCATAAACGCTATTTAAGTCTCCCTCATCCTCACCTCATATTCATATACTTACCGAATTTCTCGCTTTTCCGTATTCATAACAGTACCTCTCTTTGTTAGTTTTATATATGGGTCATAGTTTTGAATAGTCCTAAATTATTTATTATTACAGAAATGTAATAAGAGTAATGAAAATAGTTCTATTGATGAAAACCATTCACCATGTTTGACATTTCGTTAAATTTGGTATATCTCTAAATTCGTGTAAAATATATACATATTGTTAAAGAAGTTTCTAAAAATATCGCAAGAAATTTAAGGAGATATATAAAATTTCCTGATTACAATACTAACTACAAATATTAATAAAAATTTGGTTTTTGAAATTGGAAGATTTCCTGAGAAAATTAGATGTGTTGATGGGTCACGCATAAAAATAAAAAAACCCGGTGGAAACACTGTAGCGTTTAGAAATAGGATATAATTAAATGTACAAATAGTTATAATTAGTGCAATCAAATTAAAATATTTTGCTCTTATTTCATTACATCTCCATTCAAGCCAACTTCCTGCATCTTGTTCAACCAATGAGATGTCATGGATACCTCATTTAAAGTTGACACAATTACCCAATGACTTCTCATGTAAATTTAGCAAGACGCGTACTCAGGTTTATGAATCCGAAATTTGAAATGAGAAGTTTTCCTTCAGTGGGTGAAAAATGAGTATTAGATAAGGTGAGGACGAATGCTATTTAAGTAGCATTTATGGATTAATCTTTAAAAGTTGGATGGATAATACTGGTATCCTCAGAAAATGCGCTTTCAAGTGAAGATATTTAAAATCTAGGATCATGTTTATGCTTGAATAGAAAAAAAAATGGAAGAAAAAGGTAGGTAGTCGCTTAATGCGTCTGCGTTAAAAACTTTTGGCATTAAATCGGAATCTAAAAACGAGTTCTCGACGTAAAACAACATCCATATCAATTCTACTTGTGTCTCTCGCGTATTGAAGCTTATAAAAGTGCAAATCGAATGCGTACGTATATACAACTTAAACTTTCACTACCTCTCCTCTATGCATATGATATAATTTCAATGTCAAGCAATTGCGTAAAAAACGCGGCGATCTCGGATGATTGGAAAATTCGTGATATCAGTCTAGATGTTCGAACGTCCTGCGAACTACATAGACGTCGTTATTGGGCGTCGAAATACGTCGAAATTCGGTCGGCAACGTCCGTAATGTGCCATGACGCCGGGCATAGGAGCGAACAGAAACATCCCGTCGCAGTTCGCTAAAACGTGAGCGTCAAATTCACCCCCTCGCTTTTCAATTTTTTATTTTTTCGTTAGGAGAAGATGAACGCAATAGATTATGTGATGCTGGACCGGCTAAAACATAGATCCACGACCGTATTCCCGTGATAGAGTTTTGTCCGAATTGAGAGGAAGGAGAATTTTGCCAATAAGAGGAAAACGTGAGTAGATTTCCCAATTAATTGAATCTATAATAGCCCTTTAGGTGTATGGGGATGATCGCAGGAACCTTAGCGATTCTACAAACCTCCCCGCTTTTATATATATATATATATATAAAAAAAAAAAAATCAAATCTTGGTGGAAATGCTTGAATTCCGGTTAAAAAGATGTATTTTTAATTTAAAATCAAACAACTCAATTAATTTTTAAACAATGAAATTGAAATGTAATTAAATATATTGCGATTTATCAATCTACGATATACAAGGCGCTCCAAAATAATACTAACAAATTGCCCTGTATATATATATATATAAACAAAAAAAATCTACATTATAAAATCCCAAGGTTTGTGAACACGTTAAACCTGCGCTTACTAAAATAACTCAATCAGAGCCAATCTATCGGTTCGAAAATGTTTTGTTCGAAAATATAATGCATCAACATAATTTAAACAACGTGTCATTTTTCTTTACTGGCGCTTCAAATATATTTTTAGATCTCCTAATATCGAAACTATTAACTCATTGTTTTCTTAATTCATGTCGGATTGAATGTGAGAAAGGAAAAAAATATTTCAGTTGTATATACGTATATAGGGTCGTTAGAAATTCAAATATAGTCTACTGGGAAGTATAAAACTCAACTGATAGCGTAAATATTTGAAATGGATGTCGTTAAAGGGGTCCTGTTTAAACATGCAATTAAGGAACTTCATCTACATATATACAATTTTTTATAGGAAGCAGATGATCTTCTAGGATTCCTCAATCAATTGTATATTTTATTGCACCGCGTAGTCGAGTTAATTTTAAAAATTCCTTTAAACAATTTTACAGCGCAGTTTTGTACCTTGAAACTCTAAATCGGTATGTAAGCACACCTCTTCAAAAACGCATTGTAATAGGTGCTAATTTATAAATAATTAATGTAATTGAAACTGCAAAGCCGTTGTACATAATAATAAATGAATTCTTTAGCTGTTTAGTGAGTTTAATTAAATTAAATGTCACGCTAGCTATATTCACGAACAGAGTTGAAATTGTTATTTAATTAAGTATAAAACAAATCGACTTTTTAATTAATTCTCATATACTCCAGAGCATCTAAGCTTTTATTTTCAATATACTCTATGTACAGTGCCAGTATTATATTATGTCTCCCCTTTGCGAGGACTAAATATCGATACTATCTTCCGCACGCTAGGCCGAGTACTTCGGCTTAGCTCGGATTCACAGGTAGAAGATTGTCATTATTTATTTGTGACGATTTACGTAAAATTATATTTATGTATTTAGATGTTCCTGAATCAAATCTTTAATATTATTTGTGTAGACTAAGAACGTGCATAGAAAATCGGGATTATTATATTAAATATTAGCGTAAATTGAATTTATGTTATTTTGAATTGTTTTATTTTATTAATCGTTGTTTTTGTTTTCATATATTCTTTTATTTAGTTAGGAATCAATTTTTGATTTGTTTTTTTATAAGTTGCCCGCTTAGAATTTGATATTTATTTATGTGAAATTTGTTTATCTATTTAGAATTTGTTTTTTTATTAAAATACATTTTATCGGGCATTTAATTCTGGATTAATTTCTACTCCGCTTCCATTCATGTTATAAAATGAATACATATTTACATACCAATATCTATTAAGACTACATATAAATCTCTGAGCTAAAATTTGTTTGTGTATATTTGTGATCATATGTTACATTAGTTTTATCGCTAAGCAGCGGCATTCTGTATTCCACTTCCCTGTCGTACACATACACTACCGGCCATTGTAGTTAGGACAACTAGTGAGTTATCGCAAACGTGAATAAAAACGGTAATAATGTAAGAAAATAACAATGTATTGCTAGAAATAAAAATATTAATAAATAAGGAGAAGAAATACCATAAAAAATAAAACAAAACATTTTCATTAAAATATTAAGCTATATCTTTTGTTCATCGAAATAGCCTCCTTTGGGTTGCAATACTCCCCGGGCCACTCTGTTAATTTAGTTAGAGTCTCACCGGAAATGTTGTTCCATTCGATTTGGAGAAGTGGCTACAGGTGTTCTTCCGAAGTAGGACAGACTTCTCTCGTCTGTCAAGCTTATCCCACAGTAATTCGATTGGGTTCAAATACGAATTCTGCGGGGGCCAGAGCATGATTTGTTCTCTTCTGCTTCAGACGTTAGATAATTTTTACAGATCCGCGCAGTATGTTTGGGGTCGTTATCATGCGCAAACACGAAGTTTTCCCCAATTAATCGCAATCCGGATGTCATAGCGTTACCTTCTAATATTCGATTTTTACTAGATCTCCAATCCCCGCACTGCTAAAACAACCTCAAACCATCACTGAGCCACCACCGTGTTTTACTGTGGCAACGACACAATTACGCAAGCTCCTTTCGTCTTTCGCTCGACTTCAAACACTTCAAACTTGGATCCATCAGTCCAAAAAACATTTCTCCAATGTTCTTCTGTCCAATTCTTATAGTTTTCGACCTACTGCAGTCGTTTTTGCTGGTTTTCAGGGTTTTCTTACAGCCACCTGACGGTAAAGGCCGGGCTTCGCTTAAGCGTTTAGTGGTGATGATTTCCGTCTTAAATACTTTCTTGTTATGCCAACATTGTTGTAGAAGTTTTTACAATAATACTAAGGGTATTGAATATGTTTTAACATTCTAATAGTTGTCCTAACTTCAATGGTCGGTAGTGTAAGTGGCAAGTAACGATAGGTATATACAAGAGAAAGAACAGGAAGGTTAAACATAATCATGATAATTCAAATTAGTGCCAATACTTTTATTGCTACGTTATTAGCAATTAGGTAGATAAAATATCTAAAATATGTAACTGGAATTAATTTATAAATATCATTTAACAAAAGCACAGCACCAATTTTATTGGGAGTACCTATCTATAAACTGTAAACTGAAACTGCAGTACCTAAATACGAAATCTAAATCATACCTGCGAATGCGAAAATAACCGAAATACACGGTTTGTAGCGTGCGGCAGAAAGTATAGATAGATCATCGCAAGGGGGAGACATAATATAATACTGGCACTGTACACATAGATACAATCCTATTTAGCCGAGCTATATCGGTCGCTATAGTAACGATATTGCCCCACTCTATTTTTTCCTATTGCCCTTATAAAGAGAAATTCCTTAATTCCATGTTTGAGTAAGGTGTTGTCGCGTTGTTTTCTGTTGAAATCTTGTGCAAATATCACGAAAAGTTCGGTATACATTTTTTTTAAAACAATTAAAATAAAAATACCTAAAGAAGTCTCGAGAGTATAAATATCCAGCTTATCTTTAACATTACCTAATCAATAATCTTTAAATAGGATGCCAATTCTGTTTTATGTATAAGGGGATGGTTTAAAAAATAATTTCAAAATCGCTTAAGTAGCGTTCGTATAGGGTAGCGCGAAATTAGTGTAACGGGAAACTGTACACACGTCAAATTATTTTCTGCGTTTGTTTTTGAATTTCGAAAGCATGATTACTGCAGAAACTGCGAATAAACACAGCTTCCGCCCATTACAAAAGCAATTGTTAATATCAACAGATAAATTTGGATTAGGTTATGACAAAGCAAATCAGTGGTCTCAACTGTCAAATTCTTACACTAATTTAGCGCTAGCCTATGTAAACGCAGCCTTACTGATCAATAGATTGAGAGACTCTCCTTGCGACGTGCATAATTACATATGCAGTCTTTATCTTCCTTATTATCATGAGAGTGTGCTCTAGGGTTGTTGTCTTGCCCAAAGGGTAGTCGTTAATTGCTAATATTTCATCGCCTAAAAGGAGAGACAGTTATCTTCCGTGTCATCGAAAAATATGAACCTTACCTTCTTTGATCTCGCCATTTGCGTATATCGCTCCGCTTTCCAAGATTGAACTGACGAAGACTCCCCTTCCTAACCTCCTACCTCCAACCACTTTGATACCCAAAGGTTTGCAACGAGTTCTGTCTATGACGATCCTAATCATGGCACAATTGCATGTAATGGTGCTCTTAGAATACAGAGAATCCTCGGAACTTGTGGATGGATGGTCATCTTCAGTGTTAGTCCCTTTGTGGCTTGTTTTTGCAGTAATTACGTGTTTCAACATTTTTAACCTGGAGAAAAAATTAGGCCCAATCATCTCATTGTTGTAGACAATATTTGAAACAATATTATCTAAAATGTACGCCCTAGTGTCTGTGGTTTCATGCAAATATAATGAAAGACTTTTGTATGTAGCTGGCGTTGCATGTAGATAAAGAAGTGTATAGGGTATTGTCTTTTAACAATAAGCGACAAACGTTTGCAAGTGCGATAAATGGTAGACGTACAAAAGCTCCGCCATATTACATTGTCTAAAGTTATGTACACGTTTGTACGTTATCTTCAACAGTTACTCCGTTCATGTTTTAATCTCAATTTTCTCTTCTAAAGGATACTTGCCATTATTATTATAATTTTTTAATTATACAATTATACAACAGAAAAGAAGAGAAAACATGTTTGGAAGCAAGTTAAGATCATGGATGGAGGCTGTTAGGCCCAGAAAAAAGCAGCAGCGAAAGGAGAAGCAAAAATCTAATAACATGTCAAATGGAAAGCTTGTTACCGCCTTCATACCGTCTAAAGCATATTCATCAGAGAATGAAACGCTGGTAAGATTATTTACTATATATGTATGTATATATAAATATATATTCTCCTAAAATTCGTTGGAATATCCAATATCATACATAATGCATATACATATATTTATGTAGTCGCGATCAGGAAATGTAATACCTAAACGTGAAAAAATTGGGGAAAAGAAAATATATTTCTTTTTTTTATGTGAAAAACGAAAATCAATAAAATATAATTCTGCTTTACAGGAGGACACGGAATATAAAGCTAATAAAACGATAAGCAATCACGCACCAAGATATTCAGGTACAAACTTGTCATCTCCTGAATCTGCTTATTCCACCGGCTATTCAACTGATGGAACTTCCCCGGGAGCACCACCGGAATATTACATCAATATTAGAACAGGTAACACTTTAAAAATGTTCCTTTTATGCTAAAAGAGTAATCTTCGCTAAAATGGAAAATATAATTGCGAAGGGAAAACACTTTTTTCCTATTTAGACTTTAGGAATCCGTTTCAAAGTTTAAATGCACCATTAAAAAAAGTCTAATTGGCTTTTACCGGAGAAAAAGTTCGGAATAATAGAATTCTACCAAGGGGTAAGTCACTGTATATCGCTCCTTTATTTTAAAGGAAAGAGGAACGTCAATGTTTCTTTGTTAAATTTTCATCCTCTGTATTCATGTTTCGGCTTTATTAAAAAAAAGTTTTGGTATAAAAATAAAACACGGATATAATGTTGAATTATTCCATTAAACGCTTAAAGGCATCTGCTAACCAGAAAGCAAAGAAAAAAACCGAAGATATACACACAATGCACGCATCCTTAAACAAAAATTCTAATGTATACAACGCAAATATTTATTGTGTATTCTTACAACCCCAATTTCCTAGGGGTGCGATAGAAATAAACGAGAATATACGGGCAAGATTTATACGTCTACATTGACTTTGGGGTGCCTTCCCTAAACAATTATAATTGTAATAGCGTTTTCACTGAAACAAATCTACTTTCCAGGCACAAAATACTTTCCATCATCGACAAATGATAAAGATAGTATTAGTAAGAACACTAATAGTAACATATCAGCTTGTTTTAAAGAAAATGCCGACCCTCTAAAGGCCAAAATGTCTCCAAGACTCAATAAATCAGGAGTTGTTGTCGATCATATGTCCACAGTTGCTGTTAAAATAAATGCTAATGCTACTCCTGTATCTATGGTAACTATTTTAAAAAAGAAGATATATTTACATTATTTAATACTCAATTTAATTTCGTAGGATGAAGATTATAAAAACTACAAAAGCCATCCTCCAGCTCGTGCTAGCGTAACTTTTCAAAATAATTTAAGTCCTATCAATGGATTATCTCCTAGAGTAACGGAAGTTGTGGCAAACTCAGGGATAACTTCCCCAAGACAAAGGAATCGCATCCGTACTAACCCTTGGCTTCCTGGCAACAATTTAAGTCCTTGCACTAGTAATATTGGGCTCTACGTCAAACAGGACAATTTAAAGCAAACTATACCGAACAGTCCGTAAGTACACATGTTAAGGTACGTTACATTACATTGATTATTGAATTTTTAAGAATGGCGATTCATTGTACAAGTTTATGCTCATCACCAGCTAAAAAACTGATCTCTAGACGCGAATCTACCTCCTCCTCATGTTCTTCTCTTAGCGCAGCTAGTCTGCACTGGGATGCGAATCTGGTAAATCACGATTCTGGCAGTGAAGAAGATGATGACTGCACCTTAAACGAGATGATGGGAAAATATGACGAGAGCTACGTTTATGAGAAGGAAACGGATATTCTAAGCGATAGCGATCCTACAGATTGCGAGACTGATATTGACACTGGGCAAGATGGAGGGGATGAAGAAGAACCCTTGGAACACGAATTCGATTTCATAGATAACGGATCTTATCTCGAGTTTAACATTAAAGACGACAGGAACACTGGGCATTGCACCTATTACAATTTCGAAGTTCAAAGGAAGTCTTCCAGAAAGAGAACTTCAAGAAAACTTAAGCAAGATAATCCGCAATTGAAGCAAACTCGGAAGAAATCAACGTCTTCAAAGCAAAAGCCTGTTAAACACGAGCATAAGCCGCATTTGTTAATGCAACACGACGGCAGCAAGAGTGCCGGAGCAACTCCTATGTCAGTTCGTAGGGTAAAGTACCCGATATCGAAATTAGCCTTGGAAGATCTTCTGAAGAAACGTTCAAATTCGGTATCCTTCGGTAGGGACACTGTAAATACTTTCGATCAACGCGATAAAGAAGCTGATAGAAAATATAAAGAGTTAATAGTAGAAGCTGAACACATACTAATGAGTATGAAACAT
This sequence comes from Dynastes maya, assembly GCA_029619315.2. NCBI lineage: Eukaryota > Metazoa > Arthropoda > Insecta > Coleoptera > Scarabaeidae > Dynastes > Dynastes maya. The sequence goes on from JAROYE020000012.1 coordinate 6,157,872, forward strand.
GGAGGATTATCCCCGAGAAGATTACCGGGACCTGCCAATAAACGCGTCGAGTTGTTAAGGACAGAATCGACAAAGCCGGATTTATTTAACAAAAATAGACTAATCGATGATATATCTAACATGCATCTAAATAAAATTCCGTCCAATTTCGCCAACTCAAGATACAGCCCAAAGAGAAATCATATAACAAACTTTATTAATAATAATTCACCTGTACATATAAGGAGAGAAGTAAGGGAAGTAGACAGACAGATCGATTTGAGGAATTCTGGGTTATTTATGAGGAAAGATGAAAATAAACATGGAAATACAATTGTGCCAAATTCACCGGTGTTCAAAAAGAAGTATCATACAAAAGGCGAAGCACGCAGAAGTCCTAAATATCGGAAAAAAGTCAGCAAAACTATCAGCTTTAGGAATCACGAGCTCTCAAGTTCCGATTCGGAGAATGATAGGAAAACCAAAAGGCCACCGATGAGGAATTCCGATCAAAATGGATTTGCGTGCCCGCAAAGTGAACCGGTTAAAAGGAAGGTGTACAATCACCAATCAGAAGCTGTTGGATTTAATTTGGATTACGAAAGCATATATAATACAGGTAAGACTACTTTAGCGTCTCTAAATAGGTCTCTACTTTAGCGTCTCTAACATATTTTTGTTTTAAAAGAACATCCAAATAGCGCGGAAAATTTACGTCAGCAAGTTATCTTGAACACCATCGCAAACCTCAAGAAAAGTCTAGAAGACCAATCAGCATCGCTCAAGCAAGTATACACAAGTTCACAAGACGTGCAAATCTAAATATGTGTATAAAATTCTTCCATTAATCACGTGATATTTGTTATTATATTGACTTATTTGTTGGTGAGTATGTTTAGTACTATAATTTTAGTACCTAATTAAGTTATACTGTAATTAATTAAAATGTACATAAGCTACATAGAAAAAGAAAAGTTAAACCGATTTAGAAATGATCTCCATCAATTTCTCACTGTCGTACATACATTTAAAGAGAAACGCGAAAAAGTGCAATTTTTGAAAGGACTAAAATATATAACCACTGATACAAAATTACCATGAGCTTAAAATATAAAAGAAGAGAATATATGTTCCGCAGAATATATTTTAACACCACTTAAAATAAAAATATTAAATTTGCTTACTCTTTGATTTAGATTTGGATTTCCCAAAGATAATTTGCACAATTTCTACGAGGTTTTTTCAAAAAACTAAAGAAAAATTCTTCCAGTATTATAATCTAGAAATATAATTGACTTCATGGATTATGTACAAATAGATTAGTTACCTCTTGTTTCCACCTGAGTTTCAAAAACCTTAAAGTGTAATTGTATAACATCATAAACGTTGTTTGTTTTTATTGTAGTAAAATTAGGCTTAAAATGATGGATGTAGTGTCAAACACGAGTTTAATTGAAATTTTAAAACCATCTCAGCTACACGAAGCTTTAAAATTTGAATTAAATCCCGAAAATATTTACAGTAGAACAAGTAGTTATTCGAAGTGGTAGTTAAAAAACGGTATATTAGATACATTAAACAAATTGTAATCGCAATTACTCACTCTATTAGTAATATTTGTTTCTTCCCTTTATAGATATATCAAAAAGAAAATATAGACATTTGAACTTCTTAAAATAACAGTGTTGCCAAACTACTCTTAACTATTCTACCGTTAATTAAAATTATTTTTTGAATGTGTGCAAATTTTCGAATTAGGAAAATACTATTTTTTCAACAAATGAAATGTAGACAATTTTTAGAAACGCATATTTAAAGGAAACTCGTACTTATTTCCTCCTAGTAAACTTTTTTGCCGCCAAATCACATAAATTCCACATTATTATTTATTATATGGATGGCCTCAACTCAGTGTAAGCCTAATTTAATTCACAGCAATTTAATGTTTTTGTAAAGTACATGTTGTGAACATGAAGTTGTTGAAATAACCAATATTGTTTAATTCGAAATGTAAAAGAAAATAAAATTATGTAAAGTTGTAGTCAGTTTAATTGCAATATCTTTTGTTTTTAGTTTTCAGTTACAATAATTATTATTTCAACCCCAACATACCCCGACAAAAAAATAATAAATACGTTTGCTTACCGTATTCCTTCAAAGAAGCTACTTCTGAAGTAAACGACGTGAAACTGCAATAAAGACCCGACGATAAATTAAATAATTTTACTATAGTGCAAGTAGAACTTACATTCAATAAGCCACGTCCTTTGCCGCAAGAAATCGTTTGTATTTAGCACCTGAGTGATCACCTATTTAATAGAAAAGCAATTAATATCCAGTAAAGAAATTTGAATTCAATATGGCGCGAGGTGGTGTTCAAGTTAAATTCAATTTTCTGAAAAAATAACAAATATTGTAAACCAAAATCGTATTCAAACCGTATCAATATGTAAACAAACTTCCAGAAATTTGATTATGAGCATTTCTATAGAAATAAGAAGTCAAATATCAAAAAAAAAAGGATTTTTTGAAAGAGCGCGTCGCTTACCTGCCACTAAAAGTTTTACCAACTCTGTGACGTCACAACTCAAGGCCTACTAGGATTCGAAGTGTATGATCCAGAAACGATTTAATTAATTCACGTTATATAATTATTCTTATTGCAGAAATAAGCTATTTTAATGTTTTGTATTACAATTGATTAATTATATTTGAAATACAAATATTTATTTACTACAACGGTAGTAACATTTCGAGACACAAGCTACTGTAACGAATCCCTAGATGGCGCAGCAGGTAAATTGAAACGTAAATGGTAAAATATTTGAATTTGGGTTATATGTTACATGCAAGAATAGAAGCTTGTTTAAAGCGTGTTAAGCTACTAATTTTGTCCTAATTCAAAAATTAAGTAGAAATAGTATTGTCACTCACTTACATGAATATAAGTGTGCTGAAAGCGGGAGATGTGTTAGACAATATATTTGTATAACAATAATTCAAGACAGCACAATAAGGGCCCTTTTACATTATTAAAGAGAATAATACCATACCTATAGTGTGAAACTCACACAATTAATCACTTTTAGTAGCGTTGCAGTTTATGTAGAAAATAACTAAGACTGTTAATTAATTTTAAAAATTAAAAGAAATTTCATATAAGAAAACGCGATACGCGCGCCGCACCTTCTCGTGGTGAAAACGTAAAGCTCGAGCAGTTTGAATTTCAAATAAAATGGCGCAAAAATACAAAACCTATCATTGTGTAATAATTATCAAGTTACAACATGCAAAATTATTAATTAAGCATTTCATCATAAAAATACTGCAAACATAAAATGCAAGTTATCATGCTAATAATTTTTGACTAAATTGACAAATTATGTGAATAATTATGTAAATACTTACAGTATATGTTGTTGTTCAATTACTCACAGTCAGGCACTGTTTTCGTAGTTAAACGTTTTCTATTAACAACACTGTCGTTTTCTCGACTAATTATATAATAAACTTCTATATCACACTTGAAAAATCAAATATAACAACACAGATGATGTATTCGTCTCGGATATCAGACTATAAATGCGCAGAATTTGTAAATTTGAGAAAAACGGGTAGAAGGGTGGTGACCAATAAGATTCAAGTCGTGTTAATAGCTTTTTGTGCAAAAAATTGAAACGAATTTACTTGTATATACCTGGGATGCCTATATTTTATTTAGAAAAAGATTTAGGAGGAATATTATTCCTTTAGAATTTAAATGCTGCAACACTTTAACATTGAATAACTCATTTAAAGGAGATCCTCCAATAAGTAAAATCTATATTTGATCCCTACAATTTGCAAATTAATGTTTGAGGGATCTTACAGTCTTCTTATTTGGGCTGCATTAACTAATTTATCGCTAAGCAAGGTATTTAGCAAAATTAAAATGCTAATATCTTAGGTAATTTAAGTAATTCGTTATATGACAATGATAGATGCTCTATCAACAAAGGTAAGTTACTTCTTGCGTTAGTAATTTCATATAGAGCTCCCTGAAGGTCAAAAAAATTGCAATCTACTATTTAATTCAATATCAACTTTATTATACTATACTGTAAGATCTTTGCTTGTTCGATCTTGAATAAGCAATATCTGGGTCTATATTAAATTCCCAGGAGCTCTTTTAGCTTGACGAATCAATATTTTTGTTTTGATAAGTCAGATGCGAATTTCAGGGAAGGATATCGGGCTTTGGATAAATAAAGAAACAGCAAGAACACCTCCGAAATGAAGACAACAAATCTGTATTTGATATTTATTCATATTAACTCACAGTGTTTCGATATTAGTGTATTTATTTCTATATAATATAATGGGGAATAGAGGGCGAGGGTATACGAAAGGATACAATAATATAGTGGTGTGCAATAGAATTTCTGGATGTGTGAGTGTGGGTGTACTTTTTATGTGTTTATGTGAACCTGTGTAATTCATTATGTGCTTTCTTTTATACGTTGTGGTCGTTTTTTTTTCGCTATCTAGTAGTATATCACATCTTTATATTGTTGAAGATATATAGTATATTTTTCTTTAACGACAAAGAACGCGAGTAAATATACGCCCTGTATATTTATGCATGTGATTTTTTGATCTATTTGTCACTACATATATATATATATATATATGTATATATATATATTTTTTTATCTATAGATATAGTACCGAGTACAGCTATTAGAATAAATCGAGAATTCTCCTTTAAAACTGGCTTTAAATGCAGAACTTAACAGGCTAGAATCGAGTGCTGTTGTGCGAAAATGCAACACTCTGTATACTTGAGAATATTTTAAAATTGTGCGCCGTACAAAACCTAATCAGCTCTACATTTAAGCTTTTGATATTCGATATATTCGAGACGGTAGTTTTAAAGGAAGACTTTTGGTTTACCCTAACGAGCACAACCGATATACTCTAACATCCATATTTATATAGAGCGTTTTTGTGTATAATTCTACTTTTAAAATTTTTTTTGGATTTCGCGTTTTCTATTTCTCTCTTATTTGCGCTTACCTCTTTCTTCGATAAAAGGATATTATGCTTTCTTTTCTGCTTCTGCGTTTCTTTTGTATTATGTATAGTAATTATTATTATCATTATTATTATTACAGCTATGACTAGTGAAAACAAGTAGCTTCATGTCAATTTTCTTTCTTCACTAATTTTTTTTATATATCGCAATGTAATATTTTATTAACTATGGCGTTTTTTTTTTCTGTTTTACTGGTTTTTACTAAACTTACTACTTTACCTTTAATCAATTCATTACCATTATACAACACTAATATTAACTAATTTTAAGAAATGAGCCGATGACCTTAAAAAATAAATTACTACATACAAGAGTGTCTTATTACATAGAGGCTGAATTAATGACACCCCATATTGAGATAGATGAAAATATTCGAGATACAAGATATTTAGAAGCTCATTTAGCTTGCTTTTTTTGTTTTGATATGTACTCTTCGTTAGAAATTGAAAACCAGCATCTTTCCTACAACTCAAAACAATTACATCTGTAATCCATTCTTTCAAGGTTTTTACCAATCTTTATTGCTGATACAACGTTTAATACAAACTTGAACGAGATATCTTCTGGCATGGTATTTCTTCAATATATTCTTAATTATAATTTTTTCGTTTATATGAAAAAGCCCAGGGAGTGATAGTTTGTAGTATCTATCCTACAGCAGCAGCAGCCTGAAGAAAACCTCGAGATATACGATGGAAGTTTGTGCAAAACGTTGCGTTTAAAACTATAGGAAGTGTCATAAGTAAGAAAATACCAAAATGTAATAAGACATCCCGTATATATTTATAATATATTTATATATATGACTAAAATTGTTTCTTTCATTATTTTATTTTATTGATTGTGTAAGAAATGCGCGTAATAACAAAATAACGATTTATTTCTTTCATCTTTTAAAAATTAGTTATTATTTTTTATTTTTTTTTTAATAGAAACATCACATATTGCAGTAGAAGTCTGTGAAGTCTTTACGATATAGTACTATGTATTGGTCTCTCATTTTTTCTAAAAAAAAAAAAAAACAAATATTTATTTTTTTGCTTGCTGAAGAACAGGAAGAAATGCACCGATAGAAATCTAAAATTTGCAGTGTGCTGTGATTGTTCATAGATGAAATTTTAATGCTTTTTCGAGTTTAAGAAAATTTATTTTATTTTATTTAATTCTTTTTTTGTTAGGCCGTTAACCGTATCTTAGCCCAAGTTATTGTCATATCGCTGTCGCTATATTTTTGGCTAAGGCCGCCTTTTTTTAATTTTATTTTAAATTACTTATTTTGTCTGCAGTATTTTCTTTATTTTTTTCGAATTTCCCGTTTTTCACCGATAAATTTAAAACATCAATCTCTATCTTTTAATATAATTATATTGTGCGTTGATACTAAATTTTTGTATTTGTTTGTATGCATAGGGAGACATATAAAGGGAGGGTCGATACACGGGAAATAAAGGAACGGGTACACGAGGGAGGGGATACATTAGGCCGTTTTGAATGGCTAGCGTGCCCTCTTAGCCATGCTGTCCATTGCCATCAACTCCATCTCCATCTGGGCCCAGTTGCTGAGCTAAGGTCTTGTACTGAGTTGAGTTTACAAAACGGGGGTAACTATCCCTATGCATCAACGTGTAGATTTGTAGCTGAGCTTCATCGAAAGTGTGAGGAGATGGCTCCACCATGTTACGATTTACGATCTCACGAACTCGAGAATCCAAAGATACCTAAATTCAGAAATAGAATGATTAATAAATAAAATTGAGAAGTTCATTGTAACGAAACACACCTCTTTTGGTGACAGAATAGAGATATAATCCTCGTATATGACACGTGCTTTTTCCTCAATGGTTTCGGGACTAGTCTCGCGTTTTAGATCTTCGCATGCCATCCAAAATAGAATATTCTCTTCGGAATATTCGCACCGTAAAAAGTCCCTGAATACCTTCCTTCCAGCTGAAATCAAAGCAATATGCATTTTTCTTTCAATGGCAGTTCTAATTTTATTGAAATGAAAAAAGAAAGCTAAAAAATCTAATTCCTATTATTTTGATCTTATTTCGAAACTTATTTATTTAATTATTTAAAAAAATGATTTGTTAGTATCAAGATGGTTGTGTATGGAAAAATGTGAGTGTCAAAAAAAACGAAAAAAACAAAATTCTTACATTACATAACATTCAGGATTAAAACTTTCGTTTGTTTTATTTCTAAAAACACAAAGCTCCAGTACCTGGACTTCTCATTAGTCTATCAAAGGATCTACCCCAACTCCGTATCTCTTCCAAAGTCGGACTGCAAAGCAAAACGGTTACGATGTTATTTCGAAAAAGCGATATTTTATTCTATTATTATTATTATTATTATTATTTTGCTTTTAACGATCTTACGGTGGCTCGTTATCGCCGCTCAATGGATCTGAGTTGTTTGCGCCCTTAGCTTGTCCCGCTTCCTCAGTTCCTTTACCAGGAGTTGAACTATAAGGAGAAAAATTGCAATAACTTCATTCAATTTCTACGTGGATCAATTATTGATTATTTTTCGAAGCAGTTATTGCGTGCCAATTTGAAGATTAATACGCAAAATTACCTCTAATCAGTATAATCTTCTCCGATTTCAAGGTATAAATGAAATGTTTTTTCTTTTTAATTTTTTAATATTTCTTTTTTAAGTTGTTCCACATATAACTGATGTTTCGTATTGAAAACTTTTTGGTTTGATAAAAGTACGTAAAATAAATTACATTCCCGTTATTTATAACTTGTAGATTTTTCAGTTCAGCTATGTTTTATTATACCGTTACCGTTTGGTTAGATGTCTGCGTTTCAAGAGGTAGCGTTTCATCTAAAAAAATCGTACAAGCACAGTACTTGAAACGAGCAATAAATAATACTTTAGCGGGTGATTCGATATAATTTTGGCATTTAATCTCGCTTAAATGAGTAAGTTTGAAAACATCGCGCTTTTTTCGTGATAGCAACTCGTTATAAATTCGAAAGGAATATAAAGGGAATTTCGTTCTTTTTACGAAGTTAATCGCCTTGTACGTACCAAGAGTTTTTCCGATAACTACCTACCTACCTACCTCAAGAAATAACAAGCGACATTTTTTAGGGAACAAAATCCGAATGTTCAAACGAAATGTTCAAGGTGATAAATAATTATGTCCTTTTCAAGGTTAGCCTTAGTTCATTTATAACAGGAAAGCCTCCAGAAGGAAAGCTGAAAAGATTTTTTTTCTCTTAAAAGCTTCTTATTCATTTCAAGATCACCCAACACGTACAGAAAAAAAGCTCGTGTAAGAATAATTATCATTTATGGAGAGATTTATTTTGAAATAAGAAAAAATACGCCCGAGTAAACGTGTTTCCCTTAGCAACCGAACTGTTGATTGAAAATCGCATTATATCGAATAATATGTATGGCTAGAAATTATAATCCGAGTTTCCTTCGGAGGAGATTCTATTAAATTTCAACAGATTAATTTATTTCAGCGTCTCAAAATTAATTAAACTGTAATTTGATCCCAATCATTTATTTTCTAGGGCTTGTTGTAACTAATCAATACTAGGCTTCCCTTGGATTTGTTTCACTTTCCGAAATTTTAAAGTATCACAAAGAAAACTTATTTATTTATTTATTAAAACCGTTTTTTAAGTACTTAAATTTACGCGAAATCTTCGAAGAAAAAAACAACGATAAAATATTTCCAAATCAAATCTAATACAACCATGCAGAAATCTCTGGGAAATTCTCAAAATCGAATAAAATCTAATCAAAAAAGCACTTACCAAGCGCAACTGCAGCAACAGCACCAACACAAACAGCATGGTTTCTGTCGCAGCGGTCCTGTTGCAGTTGCTGAAGTCGGAGCTTCCTTCGAATTTGGCGATGTAGTTAAGCTAGTAGCACTTGAACCCCTTAAGCGACAACTACTAGTTGCGGCCCTATTTTCTCCCACTCTTTCTGTGACACCGCAGGACATCTGAAAAAAAAAACGGAGAAAATTGATGAGAATTCGCGAAATGTCACTTTATATTCACGAAGAATTGTTAAAAACGCGTTAAAATTACTAAAATTATTGATAAAACTAGACTTCGTATCACTCACGTCATGTTTACGTTGTTGATCATCCATGTCTAGATGGCTAATGCCACGCCGGGAAGACGCTCCTCTAAGGAGATGCGTCTTTAGTGTAATTCTGCGCAAAAATGAATGGCCCAGACGGCGAACTCTCAGTTTTTAACAGCGCGCGCGAAACGTGAAACGTGAGGGGTGTCACTACGCTTGCGCACAAATAAGATGTTCATTACAACCATGCGTATTAGTCAATTTAAAAGTTTCTGGGAATTTTTAAGTACCATCCATTTTCCATATTTTCAACAAAGGTAATGGATTTTAGTCGAAACTTGTCAAATAGACGGTTACCCCCACTACCTTACGCGGGGATACGCCCCTTCACATTAAAAATATATAGCTCCTCCCTTTCCAAACATTCCCCAGGATTTCCCTTCCCCTTTCACAGTACTTTCTTTTTTTTATATTGATATGAGAACATGATGAAAAAAGCTCGATATTCGGCGACATAATTAAAAAGTGCTGTATTACAAAATTTCCATCTCGTACTTTTGCACGTTGTGTTTGCACATAAAAAGATCAAAAGAAATTGAATAAATACTAAATAACAAGGAGCGTATTTTTTTGTGTTTAATATATTTTCATATTTCGGATTTTGAGGAGGTACAAAGGAAAAAAATATACGAATGAAGGTAAGATTTTAAGCTGCAATAAGGGAATAATCGCATTTTAGTGTAAATTTTGACCTGAAATAATTTTTACACAACAAAGATCGAAAAAAAACGGTTAATTTATACATGAAAATGAAGATTTCCGTGAGAGAATTATGATTTTACACATTAAAATATATAAAAACTTATGTACGTGTCAAAACGAGGAAAAACATATTTGAATTTCAAAAATTTAAAGAGGAAATAGAAAAAAAAGTGTACGTGTGCATATACAGTGAAATTCGGTTATAACAACTCTGGTTACAACAACCAGCAGGATATAACAGCGACATTTTGCATACTTGTTTGGAAGTTCGTAAGTCTACGTATAAAAATACTTCGGTTATAACGACGAATCTTCCTATTACAGCAAAAATTTTATGGCTTTACGACGTCATCTATCGGCTATAACGAGGATCGAAATATGTATGTAGTGGTATTAAAACACACGGGCGGAAAGATATTATTGAATCATAGTCAATATGTACATATATTTTTCTCAATACATAATATACAAGACGATATTCATTCGATAGAATGTTCTTTAATCAATGAATGGTGTGTTTGATTGGCGAATACAATTATTTCAAAGCAACAGTCGTTATTTATCTTCATAATTTAAAAACATAGTTTTTTCACCGCACGAAAACGGGGATGATTTGTATGCAGCTTACTCGTACGTTAAATCAGTATACTGAAGTGATTTATTCAGTTAAGACATACATATACTTATATGATTTGTAAAATGACATCGTCAACTAATATAAAAAGAGTAGCATTTTCAGAGAACATAAGTTTGCTATAATAACAATACTAGATAACGAAGAAACAAACGCTAAATTATCCTCTGACTTTAATGTTTCACATTCAACAATTTCAACAATATGGAAAAATAGAGAAAAAATAATACAAGCATTTAATAGCAATAAATTGAAATAAAAAAAATTGAGAAATTCAGAGCATCATGATTTGGATAAAGCTTTATTAGAATGGTTTAAAGTATAAAGAAATAGAAGTGTATCATTAACTGGACCCATTCTCAAAGAAACGGCTAATGATTTTGCGATGCTGTTGGGAAAAAAAACAATTTCGAATGTTCCGAAGGTTGGATCAATCGATTTCGTTCTCGTCACAATATCGTTTTCGGAAAGGTATCGGGAGAAGCAGCAAGTGTAACTGATGGAGTTTCTGAATTATGGTTGCAAAATGTTTTCCCTGATAGAAAAAATTATACAGATAATGAAATTTTTAATGTGGATGAAACCAAAATGATATATGATAAAACCATGAAATTTAAGGGTGAGAAGTGCAATGTCGAAAGAGAGGATAACTGTATTAGTAGGTGCAAATATGACATAATAAATAATAAATACTCGTTATAGGTAGAGCAATAAATCCTAGGTGTTTTAAAAACGTTAAAAGTTTACCAGTTATTTATGAACACAACACAAAAGCGTGGATGACGACAGAAATATTTACGAAGTTTCTTTATGATTGGGACAAAGATTTAAAAAGATCTGGTAAGATTTTATTACTTGTGTATAATTGACCCGAGCGAAAGTTGAAAATCTAAGTGCTACCAAGTTATGATTTTTACCTCCAAATTGCACTGCAGCATTACAGTCGATGGATCAGGGGATACTTAAATCATTAAAAACGCATTATCGAAAAATGCAAATTATCGAGAATATCAAGAATATAGAGCTCAAACGAAAATGCGGTATTACGCTCTTGGATGCTGTTCTTATGATATCTGGAGCTTGGAAAAAGGTGTCAGATAAAACAATTGCAAATTGTTTTCGACATGCTGGGTTTATACAAAGCTAAGAGGATAGTCTGATGGAAAAAGACTTCGATGAGGAACTCAGTTCCGTTAGCTCAGCTGATTTGTATTAACAGTTCTGATAAATCTATAACTTTGTAACTGTTGATAATGATTTGGAAACATGGGGTAACTCAGGTGAAGCAGATATTGTAAAGAACCTATTTAATGATGAAATTGAAGAAAACGAAATAAGTAGCGATGAAGACAGTGTTAATATTCAAAGCTCTTCGATTCCCGAAAACAAAATTGCGAGCGTTTATTATGACGATAAATGCAACAGACAGACAACGGATTTCTTTATAATAAATTAATGTCAAAATTTATAATTTTAAAACTTGTAATGCATATGCGTTTTATTGTTTTATACACGTACATATAAAATAAAATATATGAATCAATATCTACGTTTTGTTGACTTATTTATTATTTTTGTATCACCACCGTTTATTACGACCATCGTGTATAACGTTGTTGTTTGCCCGGTTCCGTCGTCGACGTTACAACCGGATTTCACTGTATATCTGTATTAAACGAAAAAAAGAGAGGAAAGTAGGAATAAGGGAAATCAATATGGAATTGAGGAAAATACATTTTCTAAAAGGACCTTGTGAAAAATCCCGACATTGAAAATGTAGCACGCGCTGGCAATACCCTTGAATCAAATTCGCATTAATTTTTTCTTTTTTTTTCTAATACTACCGCAAATATTCAGCGCGGGCTCGTTCGTCGAAAGAGAGGCACGTTTCAATAAAAAATTCAGAATCTGAGAGCATGGACACAATTTTCAAGTGCGAAGTTTTCAAGAGGGAGAATATGGGTTAGTTTTTGGGCGGTAGGGATCGGAATTGTTCTCTCTGTCCAACTTTCGAGGGGGTATACTTTGGAAAATATTGCGTAAGGTCTTTTTTTTTCCGTTCTGCCTCTATTTCGCCTTTTTAATGTACAAACAAAAGCACGTGTGTTTTTCAAAATGAAGTCGACTCTGATGCTCTTATTAAAATAAACAAGGAGCTTAAACGAAGAAATGTTACGCCCACTGCTCGGACTTGTTGACATTTCGATAAAAAAGAAGAAAATATATAACGCACAACAACTGTTTTGTTAGTCTACAGGGCAACGGAAAAGAGTAAATATTGACGAGATGAGAATTTCAAGAGAAGCTTACATATATGTATATATCAGGATACGAGCTACTCTGGTAAACATCCGAGTATGATTATTGAAGAAAAGAAGAGATCCCCAGATTGACCTATGCCATTAAATAGAATTCTAGAACTTCTACAGACCTTATATACGAATAGTATATACATTGATAGCATACTAGAATATCTAATCAATAGTGAATCTATTAAAGGCACAATTTTTTCGGTGTTGTATGTAATTGTTAAAAAGTTTATAACAAAAAAAAAAAAATAGTACATATACAAGAGCTGCTTTCGATTTGTTTTATTAACTGTACCGTATTATTCCTTAAAGTACTGTACTGAACGGTACTGACAGTGAGCTAAATGGAACATGCATTTTTTGCACTGGACATAAATATAATCATTCTAACCTAACTTTGTATATTGAGAAATGTAAACAAAAAGAAATTCGCCGAAATAAGTCCAGTATGTCAACGTAAATCAAATTTTGAATTATGAACACAGGTGTACCCCTAAACCTAACCTCAGTGAGTGTAATAATGTGGAGAATATCAATAAACCTACGTTTTGCGCATGCGTCAACAGAACAATACGGAACGTATCAAATCTTCGGTAGGGACACTGAGGGAAAGGGGATTTCAAAAAAAAGTACGGGTAGGAACTATCCGTTCTTTTCAAATGGAACACACATATTTGAAATTTGTACCGTACGAACGGTTCAGTACAGTACTTTGGATCAAATAGAAAGCAGCTAAGAGCTGCTTTCGATTTGCTTTATTAACTGTAACGTACCGTTCCTCAAAGTACTGTACTGAACGGTACTGACAGTGAGCTAAATGGAACATGCATTTTTTGCACTGGAGATAAATATAATCATTCTAACCTAACTTTATATATTAAGAAATGTAAACAAAAAGAAATTCGTCGAAATAAGTCCAGTATGTTAATGTAAATCAAATTTCGAATTATGAACACAGGTGTAACCCTAAACCTAACCTCGGTGAGTGTAATAATGTGGTGAATATCAATAAACCTATGTTTTGCGCATGCGTCAAATGGAACACACATATTTGGAATTTGTACCGTACGAACGGTTCAGTACAGTACTTTGGATCAAATAGAAAGCAGCTAAGGTGTTTCGAGGTCAAAAAAGAATATTTATGAGAGAAATAGTACTGTGGTACATCTTTACTAACCCAGCTACTAAAAATAAACACTATTCAATTGTAAATGAGCTAGAAGTTGCATCGAAGCTAGACACATTTTCGAAGTATTTTTTAAATAGAAAATATAATAACTAAAAGTTTGTGCTGTCAAAAGAATGGCATAATAGAAAAGCATTTTTGGGATTTGCATGTCAAATATATCTGAAAAACTATTAGTATAAAAAATGATTTTTTTGAGTTTAAAAACTGAATTTTACAATTTTATTAAAAAAAAATGGTTTTTAGAAACCCGTTTTTAAAAATTGGCATATTTTAATAACTATAAGTGCGTGAAAACATTCTGGCTGATTTCTGCTGGACTCTTAAGAGAGATGTAACTGAAAGTAAATACAATGGAGTCTAAAAAGTTAAATTTTGTTGCCAATTTCATTTTCATTTTTCAAAAACAAGATAAAACAACACTTAGTTTCGTAAAGTAAGCAAAACGAAGTACATATTGGGAAATTTCACGGGTGTAGGTGTCATTAGAATTTTGAGTATTTATTTTATCTATTCAATTGTAAATAATTTCGTGAACAATTTATCGAGAAACTTCTTGATTTTAAAGTTCAATGGATTGGATGCTAATTTATATTTTGATTAAATTATTCTGTTTTTTTTTTTAAGAAAATGAGTAAAGAGAAATTGTTTTTATAGCGAGATATTTTTAAATCAGACATTTTCAGGTAGAAAAATGAATTTCGACAATCTAAGGTTTCACTACTCGACGCGTAAAGGTGTGTATCGTATATAGTACTACAGGTCGGATAATGACTTCCATTTTCCATCTTATTCCCTTCCATTTCGCCTTCTTTTTCCAGATATAAAAGAAGGTATATCCCCAAGAAATTCCTATATATTTGTACTACGCGTCGCCTCGTCTTATTGAATTATTACGTTTAAAAGGAAGCAAAATGAATGGCACTTCTTCTCTTTATCCTCTCCTTTTGCATGAAGCGAGACGGCGAATTCATTCATTGTAATACGATATTCTTGCCCATGTCGATGAGATGTTTGTTTGAAACACGAAGTAATATCCCTTCTTCCAAAACGAGAGCAAAAAAGGTGCGTAATTTGATTTATTTATTCGAATGGAAATTGATATTAAATTTTACAATTTTGAGACACGGAAACGTATAACGAGGTGACGTTAAATTAGAACTTTTCGCATCTATCGAAGCATACATATTATTGCCCTTAGCAACACCCTTTTTGCCCAGAAGGGTTCCTTGATGTAAGTATCTACCCTCTACGTCTTATATACGTTGTGTTAAAAATAGGAAGTGATTTAAATTATTCGGGCAGAATGAAAGTTTTAGTGAAGTGAAATAATCAAGCTGGTGCTTGGTTGTCGGATCTACTTCCATAAGCAAATCTTGTGTACTGTGAAAGCTGATGACAAAGAATTAGTTAGAGGAGTCAATGTAAGAAATGGACATCTTATTGTATCTCTATACCTTATTGACAACCAAGATCAAATTATTGGATGGCTCCGCCTTACTATGTGGTGTACTCCTATATAAAATATACTTTTCTCTGTTTGATATTTATGGAGCTATTAAACGGGCGTCGCAAGGAACTAACATGTGGTTTTGCTGTTGGGATGATGACCGAAATAATAAAAAAAAATCTTTTAAATTTCAACCAACATTTCGCTTGATTTCATAAATGAGTTATAAATAAATAGCCAAGCTTCTTAATTTGAAGATACAACCAAATGTATATTGTTACGGTATGATTGAGTAATACATACAGTAGTGGATAAGTAGAGACAATATTATTTTCTGATGTAAAGAGGATAAAATCATTGCATTGAAAATTATAATATATATTTATTGTACGTCGTGCTATCCTAAAAAGGAATTATATAAAAGGTGTATATTTATCTTTCTTTGGCACCGAGTAAAAGTAAAAAATGTAAACGTTGCTGGACAAAAATAGATCGACAAGGAAGTGTGTTAGTTTTTTTATCGATTGATAAGTATTCTAAATTGATATGCTTTTTTACAGTACATGTTAGTGTCGACTGTGTCATACAATATGCCGTGTGGAATAAAAGCTTCTTTTGATTTAAAACAACGTACTATTGATGCTTACAGCAATGAGACTAATGTAATGATTCAAATATTTAACAGATGTTACCCAATTTGTGATTTCACGGGAGACTTTTAAAACGGTAAGTGTTTCAGTACGTTTTATAATTTATTTCTTACCTTCTATTTTATGTGTAAACTTTTATGCGATCGCCACGTCTCTGGCTGTTACCGCATATTTGCCCAGGTTAGTTATTTCTTTTTAATTTAAATCTTAAGAGTTTTTATTGATTTTTGTACGTAACTTTATTTTCTATATGTTCAATTGTATTTAAAATACATAAAATGAATTTGTGATTATTTTTTTGGTTATGGGAACGAATTATCTCTATTTCCTTTATTTCTTATGGGAACATTTGATTCCAATTGCGAAATTTCAGATTACGAAATGTTTTTAGAATCAATTCCGTAAACCGAGGTACTGTATTTCTCCTAACAATTGATTTAGTATATTTAAATTGGGGTTTCTGCTGAACAATTCATCAACTTAATCAGTTTATTTCCTATTGAAAATAAACTGATATTTCGCTAGGAATACTTTTTAATTTATTGATTGTATCGTTTAATGTATTGAACGCGTCTCTCAATTTTATATTTCGACCAGAGAACGGCTAAATTGTATGGGATATCAGCCGCAGAAGAGCCGTATGCAGAGCAGGTGGTGTACGCGGTGATTATTTCAAGATCGAGGAATCAGTGAATCTTATGAAGTCGTAGTATTCGCATCGAGCTCTCAGTTCAAATGATTTTACATATATTTACTGTATCTATTCTCTATTTCGTTATTAGGTTTTTAAGGTAATTATTTTCTATATTAAACACTTAACAGCGATGATACAATACTTGAATGAAAATCGAAATCAGTGAACGGCAAAATCCTAAGGGGTATGACTCAGATCCGCGAATCGTAAACATGATGCACTAAGTGTTTGTTGCATATTTCAGACGCTAAGTTGTTATAAATGTATTTAAACGAAATTTATATATTAATTATAAATTGAAATTCACAACTTCTAAGCAGAACACAATTAAAATGTGATATAAGAGAGTTATATTTTATACATATATAGTGGTACCTCGGTTTACGATAACATTTTATTACGGAATTTTCAGGTTACGGAAGAAAATTTGGATGAATTTTTGTTTCCGAAACAGAAAAGTACTCCCGGATACGCAATGCACTTTAAAACTTTTACAGATTCGGCAGAATTTTCGCGCGACTCGTGTACATGCTAGAAAGAGTTACTAATATACAATATAATGCGATGGTTTATATGGTTAACTTCTTACTATTCCACCGCTTCGCATCTGACTTGAATTCATAATTAATATTATTCTTGCTTTATCCAAAATTCCTTTTAATTTTGTGTAAAATCTTTTTAAAAGAACAAAGCCGAAAATTCTATGGTCAAATAATTTCTTATCTGTCGCGTCGCTAATTTTGTAATATATATGAAAAAGCCATCTCACACTCACTGTCTTCCATACGCCGGAAAGAGTCCTTATTAAAAGTAGCGTATGTAAGTGAAGTTATTTCTTTTTAATTTCAAACTTACAGTTTTTATTGATTTTTCTATCTAACTTTATTTTTTATACGTTCAATTGTATTTAAAATACATAAAATGAATTTCTGATTGTTTTTTTTTGTTATGAGAACGGATTATCTCTATATCCTTTATTTCTTATAAGAACATTTGATTCCAGTTACGAGATTTCGGATTACAAAATGTTTTTGGAAAAAAATAATTCCGTACGGCTGTTTTTGAAAGTTGTATTTCTCGTGCAGACAATATACCAATTGTCTACAGGAGAAATTCAGTGGTACCCCGGTTTAATGTTATTGGTTCCAAAAACATTTCTGTATCATATTTACGATGCGGGGCTCTGAGTCATACCCCTTACGATTTTGCCGTTCACTGCTAATAACACCCGGAATTTATTGTGTCGTTTAATGTATTGAACGCGTCTCTCAATTTTAAGTTAAGTGTTTAATATGGAAAATAAATACCTTAAAAACCTAATAACGAAAAAAAAAAGAATAGATATAGTAAATATATGTAGAATCATTTGAGGAGAAAGCTCGATGCGAATATTACGATTACATATCATTCACTGATTCCTCGATCTTGAAATAATCACCGCCTACATCACGGGGTAGTTAGCGTAGGCGGAACGAACAAAGCTCTTGTATGCGCTAATCAACTGCTACCATACATATGTACATAATTTTTTTGCACTGCCGACAAGGTTTTTTTAACAAATTAAAAACAACGTGCCTTATATTTGATTAATACATACACAAATAATACCTAAACATTTTATCTTCGTATTACAGATCGGAATAATTCCACCATATAAAGATCGTCTTTGTGTTCATATTATATAAACAGATAAAAAACTAAAATGATTGTTGAGAATATTACATTAATATGTCTAATATTCTCTAATAGCTTTTAGAACATATAGAGATATCTTTAATGATTATCCGTGGCGGTGATATTAATATTTTCGTCCTATTTTAGACGCGAACTTTGTCGTTTAAGGAATTTATGATTCCACGGTGCCCACCTGTTCACAAATGTTACTACCAACCAAATGCAAAGCAAAGAGATAAGTTTTTACAGGTCAAGATAACAATAAAAAATACAGAATAATCATTTTTGTGCACTGTTCATAAGCCAAATATTCCTTATTTTTAATAAAAAAAAATGTTAAAAGATAACTATATGGATCATTTGTGTGAAATTCGGCGCATAGAAATTTTCATTCTTGTTGGATGTGGCAATATAACCAGAACTCAGCAAGAAGTATGCAATTTGTTTAATGCAAAATAACCAAATAGAAATATTAGCCAATCCGCAGTCAGTAAGATCGAGAGAAAATGTAAAGAAATTCAGGATCTCACTCATCTTTTAAATACAGGGCCTTCTAAGAAAATGAATAAAGATGTGAAACTTGATATTTTGTTAAGATTGACGTTTCGCTACGTGTACTAAACATAATATATATAAGTTCACAGGAAGTTATCGTATTTTAAAATATGAAACACCCAAGAGAATTTTTGATTTTTGTTAGCTTTTTGAAATTCATTTAACATTATGAGCGTACCCCGTATAAAAAAATAGTTTTCATAATGATATGTCAAAACCTGTATAGTACCGAATATCAGAAATGCATAGAAACGTATGACGTTAATGTTTAAAAAAAAATTAAATAACTCAAAACCAATCCCTAATTTTGTTTCGGGGTCAACGAAGAACTTTTTTTAAAACACGACTTAAAATTTGTCCTTATTAGTCTAGAGTAACCTAAACTTGCGGACTCGCATAGGCGTCGGTATTACGGGTTAATATAAGAATACGAAAAATTCATAAATAAACTAAACCGGTAGAGAAGCAGGCATGTAGTGTCGACCTTGAATATAAACCATGTTAAACCGCGCTGAGAGAGATTTCGTTTTAGTACCGGTTGAGCTGTTGTAGAGATTAGTCGAACGGTCAAGGTTATGTACTTACGTGTCGCTTTTGAAAATATAGCTGATGTTTTTTGTGTGTTGTAGTATCATACCAAGTACATAATTAGTGTATCGTTTCATATAGAACTAATATTTACATACCTAAGAAAACAATGCCTCGTAATAGATTTGCTACTAATGTACATAAGTATGTGCCACTTTTTCCCCATTTAAAATATGACGGTAGTGCAGTTTTTTGCTTAATATGCAATGTTCGTTTGGCTGCATTGGACAGAACTGATTGCCAGAGGCATGTCAATGGTATTAAGCATATGAGAAATGCAAGAACTGAAATACCTTATACACTATTCCTCATACATTTATTAATTATGTTTACCTCTTGTAATCTTCCGTTGTCGTTGGTGAGAAAAGCAGCTTTTAAAACGTTTTGGCGACAATACGTTCCAAAGTACCCATTACCCTCACAAACACAATTACAGAATCATTTGCCGCGAATGAAAGAGATGCTAGAAAATGTGTGTAAACGTGATTTGTGTTCCAAAAAAATATAGATTACCGTGGATGAGACGACCGATATAAAGAAAAACAGTATTGTGAATGTAATAGCTCGCGTTTTATCTAGCGAGGACACAGCATCTCGATATTTGTTAGCTTGCAAACGTGTTCAACAATGTACCGCGGAAAATATTCAAAAAGTGATAATGAACGCTTTGAAAAAATTTAAAATTGCCCAAGTTCAAGTTGTGATGATTGTGACAGATAGTGCAGCAACGATGTTAAGTGTTGGGCGATCCTTAAAACATATATTTCCTAACTTAATACATATAACTTGCGTGCTGCATGCTTTGCATTTAGTTGGTGAAGTTGTTCGACAACATTACGGAAACGTTGATCGGATGATTGGAAGTACTAAAGCGGTGTTTCGTAAATCTTCTAAACGTTTAAAAGAATTTCGTAAATTTTGTCCAGGTATTCCAGAACCTCCTGAACCAATTTTAACGCGATGGGGTACTTGGCTAACAGCAGCTTCTTACTATTTGATTCATTTTCAACAAATTCAATCAGTTATAATGCGATTTAATCGGAATGAATCCAAAGCAATTAGAGAAAGTCAAAGAGAATTTCAAATTCCTCAACTTTTAGAAGATTTAACAACAATATTTACCAATTATACAATATTACTAGATGCCATCAGAAAACTACAATGTACTGAATTGTCATTGCAGGAATCATTAGACATAGTGGAGAGTGTAAAGAATAAATTACACACATTAAATGATACGCCAGGATTATGCGCTAGTCAAAAGTTGGCAGATGTTTTAAGGAAAAATCCCGATTTTAATACTTTAGAGGCCGTTTATAATAAGTGTAAGAATAGTGAACTTTTAAGTGATTTTGAAAAACAATTTCTACATGCAAATGTTACTTCGTTAGATGTGGAGAGATCGTTTTCTATGTATAAGAACATTTTTTCTTGTCGACGCACAAGGTTTAAAGAAGTAATTGTGGAAACCTATGCAATGATGCAAGTTTACAGTAGTTCACATCCTGATGCCTCTAATTTGTTGAATAATTAGCAAGTAAGTTTATTTATGAATTTTTCGTATTCTTATATTAACCCGTAATACCGACGCCTATACGATATAATACTATATCCGCAAGTTTTGGTTACTCTACTTATTACACATGTATTGGGTTCATAAAATACAACGTGACGGCTTGAGGCTCGAAGCAATTTTAGCATTATGTTTTTAAAATCTCCTTTCACATTAAACTAAAATGAAGTTCTGCATTTTGCAATTAGTGCTGACGTGGTAACTTTGAATGTGTTTATGCAAACTACTGATTCAGTAACCTTCAATATTGTTTGTACGGCTGCTACTCTTCCTCTCTTAGAGTGGAAGTGCGTGTTCATGCACTTAGATGTTTGTCCTTTTTCTTTTAACAAAATATAATATGTATAACATATAGGTAATTGTACAAATTAGCATGTAGTGTAATAAAATGGTCCACATCGTAATGTGGAAGTAACGGCTCGACTCCCCAGAAACGGGTGATCATCAGTCTACAACCCACAAAGTATCAATTTTTTCTGAATTTTCTTGTGTTCCTTCGAAGTAGGAGATTAAGACTGATTTTGAAAAAAGATTGTGAGTAACGAAGATTGTTTTGGAATTTGCCCTTCCCATTTTTGAAACAAAGTCTATACGAAAACGATGTATACCCATTAATTTATTTATGCCGCGTTACAAGGTAAATAAATCAACGTCGAAAATTTGACAGTTTAAAAAGTTTAATGCGTACAAGTTAAATTACCTTTCACCATTTTATTTTATGATAATTTTCATCTCAAATGCGTACATCTAAGGTTCGGAAAACACACACACAATTCAATTAGTGTCAAGATGAACGCAAAAGTGGTTCGAATTTTGTTTTGTAACTAACCAGCTTGTCATGGAAAAACTTACTTTCCCTTCATTGTATATATTACCCTCGTAATGCGCTCTAGGCGGTTTTTAAATCGAAAAATTTCGACATAGGCACTAGAAGTTTTCATGGCTTTCGGCCCTATGGCAATGTTGAATTATTCGTGAAATGTTATAACATTCCGAAAATATAATTACATATTATTCAGGGGAGGCAAGGAAGGACAATTTTTTTTTACGAGAATTTCAATTTTTTTTCGTTATTCTAATTCTTATAGTGATAATGAGAGTTGTTTTTTCAGTATTCATTAAAATACGTTACCCTTTGGAGACTGCTAGATATATATACACCTATATATATATATATATATATATATGTCCGTTTCTGAATATATACATACATTAAACCCGGAACGTGGTAATTATGTTCTGTGATATTTAGGGGTCTGTTTACATTTGAATAAAACATTTTGGAGGAAACGGATGCATATTTATGTAATAGTTTGCTCTTGCTTATATGGTTATTGCTATTAGGAAGCTTATAATTACCTTGTAACAAGGAACATCTTGTTGGGAATAGGTTAGTTTTCGGGGTCGTCTCTTGGTCGATTTAGCTCAAACATCCTAATTACTAAGTCATAGACAACAACAAATTACGAACCTAAGACGAGGAAATTTGCCGTGGATAATTAACGATGGTGAAAGATTATTCGGACGGCCCTCGTATATCATTTAAAAATAACACGAATTTACTTACTTTAAACTCTAAACAGATAAATCGATTCGATATCATAAATCTTTTATTTACTATCGGTAAGGAGCTTGGAGAAAATTTTGACCTAATTCCGTCGATGTGATGGTATGCGTTTTAAAAACAAAAATAAAACTTAATAAACAATGTCAAAGACACATTCTAGCTTTTAGGTGTGTATGTTTGAGTTTACATTTCTGTAGGCTTAGTAATGCTAGGCAATAGCCCAGGTTCGTAGTTTTATATCCACTATTTCTAAATTTGTAGTAATGACTAGAGCGGGCCAAGAGCGCCACGCGCCAGGTTCGCAATCAGGCTGCCAGGCGCATATATGTATGTAAACATAGGTAATTTAAATATG
This sequence comes from Dynastes maya, assembly GCA_029619315.2. Taxonomy (NCBI): domain Eukaryota; kingdom Metazoa; phylum Arthropoda; class Insecta; order Coleoptera; family Scarabaeidae; genus Dynastes; species Dynastes maya. The sequence goes on from JAROYE020000012.1 coordinate 6,180,984, forward strand.
TAATTATTAGGACGAGGACCAAAACCACTGTCTATTACGTCGTGAAGACGCGCAAATATACACCTGCAGTTTGGGTGTTCGTTGATAAATAGGGCGTTGTTCACAGTGGGCCACTACAAAAAAAAAGTTCATTCATCGACGGCTACGAACTAACAGCGCGCTTATTCATTTACGGATGACGCGCTCTATACATCAACAAATGACGAGTCTGCAGATGTTACGTTTGCACCACTTCGTGGCATACTAGAAACAAGCGTCGGTGTGCTCGCTTTAGTGATTATGTCTAACGTAACTATTAAAAATAAACGGCCATTACCTACGAAAGTTAATAAATTTCTTAGTGAATTTGTGGATTTACACTACAATGGGAGTACAATTTTCTGTAAAGTTTGTAAAAAGAAACTACTGTGCTGGAGCAAACGTGATTGTGAAAGACATATAAATAGCGCACACCACAGAAATAAAAGAAATGGTGTGTCACAACAACGTCAATTTCAATTAGAATTGCTTTTAACGTTTATGGTATGTGGTCTACCACTTCGTATACTTGATAAAAAAGCATTTCGAAAATTCTGGGGTACATACAATACCGGGTGGATACTACCATCTCGGACAGCGTTACGGAGAGATATTCCACGAATACGTGAGGACATTGAAAATCGAATTAAAGCCGAATTAAAAGATAAACAGCTGTGGCTATGTCTTGATGAGACGACAGATTGCAAAAAAAATTCTATTTTGAATATAATAGTGCGCGTATTAGATCCTATTAAACCAAATTTTGCAATTCTATTAGCCAGCAGAAGATTAAAACAGTGTACTAGTAAAGCAATTACGGCCGTAGTTCTCGAAACGTTACAAAAATTTCAAGTGTCAACCAGTCAACTGTTGTTGTTCATGAGCGATGGTGCAGCAACAATGTGTAGTGTAGGCCGTTCCCTTAAAGAAAAGTGTGAAGGACTTTTACATGTTACGTGTAAAGTCCATGCTTTACATCTTGTGGCACAAACTATCCGAGAGTGTTACCCGGAGGTGGATGCATTAATAGCAAACACAAAAAAAGTGTTTCTCAAACGTCCTAAGAGGACTAGGGCATTCCACAGGTTATACCCTGGTATTCGAGAACCACCACAGCCCATTCTTACGCGTTGGGGAACGTGGTTAAAAGCCGCTTTTTATTATAATGAACACTTTCAAGAAGTCAAATCCGTTATTTTGCAATTCGTCCCTGCCGAAGCTAGAGCTATTAGGATGAGCCAGAAGGGATTTCTCGATATTTCTGTTGAAACACATCTAAAGAATATTAGCAACAATTACAAAGGGTTAGTAGACGCGATAGAAAATTTGCAAAATTCTGGATTGTCGTTGGTAGAATCAGTGCAAGTCGTGGACGAAGTTAGTACATTGTTACACAGTATAAACGATGCAACAAGTGGACGAGTTTTAGCTAAGTTCGATAGTGTTTTAAAAAAGAATCCGGACTACACGAGATTAAGACAAATGTGCGATGGGGCATCTGCAGGTTCCTTGACTAAGTCTAAAGATTATTTTAATTACGCCTGTCTTACTTCGGTAGACGTGGAACGGTCGTTTTCGAAATATAAGAACATTTTTTCGTCTCGGCGAACATCCTTCACCGAGGCAAATGTGGAAACTTATCTGATGGTGCAACTTTTTAAACAAGCCTATCCGCATTATTAAGAAGGATAGAATTTATTTATTATATCTTTATTTACAGTTACATTATTAAGTACAACAGAATAAAAAAAGCGTTCAGTTTCTCAGTTGTTTCCTTATTACATCCCATTTACAACGCATACCGTTTTCAATCAAATAAAAAATCATAATGAAAATAAAAACACCTCAGCGTGTACATATATATATATATATATACATATATATATCCGCTCTAATTACTAAACATTATTATTGCGTCAGCTTTTACTTTTTAACTCTTGTGTATTAATTTCGAAATATCACATATCTGCTGTGACTCACATATACGCTATTTACAATAAGCGGCCGTTGCGCCTGATTCCGATTCTGTTGGATGGCGCAATTTGGTCCGCTCTAGTAATGACGTCATCACTGTGTACATTATTAAATATCTATGAATGAATTTCTAATCTGATAATTATGAGGTAAATGTCAAAATGAGAATACCTCCCAAATACTTCCATTTAACACCTTAGACTTTCTCAAAGCAAAGGCTAGAAAATCCTATGGAAAGAATATGGGATTTATTTTTAACGCTATTTTTTCCAATATATCTTCAAAGCCCTTTGAATATCGATGCTTGTGGGTCATTTTTTACTAGTTTGTTAATGTCTTGCCAAATATATTAGCGACAAGAACGAGTTCAGCGTTTATTAACGATAAATAAAAGCTTGCTGTTGATATTGAACATTATGTGTTGGATGTCATTGGTATGGTTGATTTAATATATCAATTGTTAGAATTTATTAGCTATATCTACAGCATAATCATCGAGTTTAGTTTTATACATACATATTCCAGAATTGTTTTATTCCAAAAAATCATTAAAATTATTCTACAATAGCCTCTAAAAGAGAAACAAAAGTTTACATTGTGATCATATTAAAACCAAACAGTTTTTTTTTGTTTCTTGTACATATCCTTTTAACGGACTTACGCGCTTTTCCGTTACCGCCGATATAACAAGACCTCAGCGCTCTTAGACAACGTCACGCTGTTTTGGTGATGTATCGCCGTTTTTTACATTTCTTTTTTAAATTTTCAAGGGCTTCCAGTTTAAAGAGGGTGCCAGTTGTCAACTGAGCCTTTCTTCGCATTCCATTCGTTTTTATTTTGGAAAAACGAAGTTTCAAAGCAAAAACCAAACACGTAATCTAATCTATCATTACTTTTCCCACAATAATTTTTAAGTAGGGTATTTGTAGAACAGGTTATTATAATTGTTGCAATACGTTCACTGCTGTGAATATGACATTTACATATATCAGTATCCAAATGGCTATGTTCGGTGATATAATTTAAAATATATTGTATTAAAACAGAATGTTTATGATACACGTTTAAAAACATCTCTTCAAGTTCAAAAATAATTTTGTTAAATATAACGTAAGAATATAAAACAATTTGAACAATAAAGTCTTCTTTTACAAAGTACAACTCACAAACAATACATACAAAATAGCCGTCGCCACAGTTGTTAGGTTACCCTGTTTTTATCGTTTCAGAAAAGGTTTTATGGCTTATACAAAACTAGAAAAACATTATAGGTATCACCAACAATGTACGGAAATATCACTACAGTATTTTTTAAAATAAAACCAATATAATTTGAATAAACCAATTCAAAACGCAGAGACGATCTGAAAATGTAAATACGTTTATGGCTGATCGTTCACCTAACACAATATACGTCACAGTCTGCTGACATCGGAGCGCTTAGGGCTTGTTATATATCGGAGGTAAAGGCTTTTCTGACTAAGGCAACAATATACATCATATCCTCCTATTGCATGGGAGAAGATAATTCCTTCCCTTCGTAATTGAGAGGAAATGCATAGAGTGCTGCGACGGAATACTACAAACTTTTGCTTTCCTAAAGATATTCATTACTAACATTTCGGGAATAATACTTTCTATAATGTCCAGGTTACGCATTGCCTTAAGAAATTCATCCAATAATTTTTTTCATAAATATTTCTATTTAGTTGACTTTCAATATATTCTTACTATATTTTTTTTACCGCTGAAAAAACTTTGTATGGGATGCTTTAAATAAATCTATTCGTTTTATGCTGAACTCTAATCAACATTTGTCTCCTTTATTATTTACACATGCTTGTTAACTTGCTAGACCAGTCGTTCCCAACTGGTGGTCATCTTCCAAATGGTCCGCGAGATTAGGTACAAAAATTGCACGGACTAATATGGATAAAACCCTTCCTATCCCATCAAATTCAAAAAAAGTGTCGCCATTTCTGGTTTTATCTGGGAAGCGAAATATGTTTGTTGGACGAGAAAAAAATGAAAAAAATAGCATGTTACGACAGTTTTGCGACCCGCGATTCCAAACAAGTCTGGCATATGTTGTAGACATTTTTTCACATTTAAATAAGTGGAATTTGGATCTTCAAGATTTGAGAAATATCACCTTAGAGAGCTTATTGGTAAAACAGATTTGTGAATTGAGAAGATCCAAAGAAAAAATTATTCGGCCTTCCCCACGCTAAAGAAACTTGACGATCAAGATCAAGGCAGTGTGAATGTAACGTCGGAAATCTATCAAAGTGTCGTTCCTGAATTCAGAGTTATTAGAAATCCATTCAACGTGAAAGCTAGAGACCTACCTGATAATATGCAGGAAGATATCATCGAATTGCAGAATGCATTTGCAAAGACACTTAGTTGAGCATAAACCTCGAGGGGTTTTGGTGCAGGAAGGCTCTTTCGTATTCAAAGCTGCGTGAAAATGTTTTAAGGTATCTGGATTCTCGGCCTTATTTTTAATAAAAGATAAAAACAGGAATCGCGCAACATTAAGCACCAACACCAACCCCAGAACTTCTCTGCTAGTGAAGCAAATGCAGGCTCAGAAATCTCATTAGGAAACGTTTCGCATTAAAAGTTTTATACGAAAATGGGTTTTTATAATTATACAACAAGTGGTCTCTCAATCTATGTACAAAAGTGATGGCTACTTCGAGTAGATACTGGAATTCAACCAAATAGATAACGTTTACACATTAATTTTAGTGAATATCTTTAGCGAAAATTTCGTTGCAATACTATATTTTTAAACGAAAAACTTATCGGCGTAGCTTTATATTTAATTTACTAAAGAACGACACATTTTAGGTATAAGGAAATGTTTACAAAAGAAATTTTAGGACAGTTTGTCAGGTCCTAGGAAAAAATACATTAAAAAAAATGAAATAGCATGAATCAAACACGGCAGATTTCGATGACCATCTTTGAATCACTAATTATCTCGAAAACCAAGATAGGTGGGTAAAGGGATATTGACATAAATTACAGCGAGATTTGTAAAAATATAATATACAGGCTGTTTCACTTAAAAGACCAAACTTGTATTGTTTGTAGTGAAAACTGGACATTATGTACACTTATATGTAGATGGACACGCTGTATGTTATGTAGATTGTTAAAGAATCTCCCATATCTACAGAATAGACAATAACAATATTGACACATGATAGCATGTAGTGTGTATGAAAATATTTGCCTTGTACACTTATATTTTGTAATAAAAAATACACGCAGTGTTGTTATAATCATTGTATAAAGTGGACCTGACTTTTATTAGTCATTTTGATACAGTGTTATGAAAAAAAAAGTAATAATTTGAGAATTTTGATAAATGACAAGCTAATACTTGGGAAAGATTCTTTTATAAGACAATTAAGTATTAAAAAGTACAGTTAGATCCATGTATGTACAACGATGTTAAACTTGAGCGGGGCAATTTTTTTCCTAGCATGGAAAATATTTTTTCATATTAACATGTTATCATTTTTTTGTGATAAATATATAGGATTTTTACATAATAATATTCAAAGCTCTGTGTATTTTTATCGTGTAAGAGGTTGATTATATACTCAAACAATATAATCATATTACAAATTTGTACTCCGTACCTACCAGCCTCCAGTAATCGATGTACATTACGTAATAATGTTCTACCAGATTAATATTTTCGCATGTAATAATTTTAACTGTTTTCATTACGCCTTTTTTTGTTGGCAGCAACTTTATTAAATTATCAAAATCGAGATAAGTTAAATCTAGAATTAATTACGCCAAAATGAAAAATAGGAAATCTATACGCTCTACCATACTATTATTTTTCATGTCATGAGATAAAAGGAAAACGATATGGATGTATAAAATAAAACTTATACGTACAATAAAATTTTTTAATGTTATAATTTCACGTTTTTTTTTTATCAATGTTACATGACCTTGATGCAATTCCGGAAAGAGTTAATTTTTTTCTCCTGTTTCTACAGATAACAATAATTAATGTGGTATATTAATCAAAATAATTTAAAATTATATTGGATGTGGTGAATGACCCGGTTCTATTTTAAACAAAGAAATTCTATCCAGAAATGATCTAATTTAAGTTTGTAGACCTTACTTTCAAAAGGGAAATTATTATTGGGTGCTTATTCTTGAAAAGTTTTCAAAAATATCCCAATAAACGAAGGATTCAAGTTTTGTGTACAAAACATTGCATTTTTGAGCAGCTCCTTCCCGTTGAGAATTTACTATTACACGCTGTGACTCATTCACTGGCTTGCTCTTGTTATGTATTATTTGTCTATGTACTTTTGGGCGAATGTATAGAGAACAAGATTGTTGTTGCAACACGTACATACACTTATCGTTAAAATATCTCATTGTATTTTTGTTACTATGGAAATTAAGCGATTCTAAATGGGATGATGCATTTATTGAGTAAAATAGGTCAGATTCGGTTCGAACGGTGCGAAGGAAATATTTCTTGTTTCGCTACTTGTTGCAATTCAGTTCTATGTAGACGTGTGTTAACTTCTTTATTGAGAAATCAATATCTTAGGTTTTGCGGGGTGGTTTGTCAGATTTTCGTGTCACAAAAGGAACAACATTGTTGCGAATGTATTGTAATTGATCTCTGAAGACGACAACTTCAAAGAAGAAACGTTGAAAACAATTGCTCTAATTCATCTATCGGTTCGTTCTGTATTTCTGAATGAACTACATATATAGGATCGTTGTAATTTTTTTAAAATAAATAAACAACAAATTATTAATTAGTCAAAAGCCGCAACTTGTTGAAGTTGATTGTGATTATTATTTGATGTACTGTTAAAGTAGTTAGTGTGGTAGCTGTGTTTAGAATATAAATACAGATAAACAGTGGTAATAATTTAGAAATCAAATAATGAAAATGTATACTATTGATCCTGAAAAGATAGTAGTAAACGAGTTGCAGCTTTGACGTCAGTGTATCTACTACATCTGTACATACCTTTATCAATGGCCATGAAGATAATGTGCGGCACATGTGCTTTATACATCTTAGGTATCTTCCATACCCTCTAGTAGGAAGGGGTACGATAGGGTCGATCACGGCATACCATATCTTGTCGTCTTTTTGGATAGGCAAAAAGGCAAAAGGAAGCTTTTGCCTTTTTTTTGGAATTCTTTGGGACCCCAATGTGAATGGTGGTGGTGATAATTCGACAGACTTTTTTTTATTTATTTATTTGACGTTATTATTGCTGCTTCGAATGTGTCTGTGTTTGTTTTTATGTTATGTGTGTGGCTGTGTATATGCTCTCGAGAAAACACTAAACAACACAACTACAACACCTCACCTGCATCATCCTAACAGTATGATTTACCATAATAATTTCTCTCAAATAGTTTACCGTTTATAAGTTTCTGTTTGTGTTTGTATCGTGATGGCCATTATTTTTCGTGCTTGTTTTCTTTTTGTTCGCCTCTTTGAGTAGTAATAAAAATTGTAAAAACGAATCTTATCGTGTGTCAAATATGCAGATGATGGGCAACGGTTTAGTTCGTGTGCGTAAATGTTGTGTGATATAGTTCGCGATCTTTTTTTTTTTTTTGAAAACGCGGATCGGTTAAAAGCGGAGGCGACTGCCGTAGCCGAGATTAGCGCGTCTGTGTACGGTAAGCGCGCGCATTTCATAGCGCCGACGCCCAGGCGTCTATTCCTGCGTCGTTTGTATGCCGAAATCCTCTCCCACCACCACCACCCCCGCGATTCGTTGCGCCCGCCAGCGCTAACCCACCTGATATCGTGAATGGCGTTCGTCCTTCTCTATATAACGTATATCTGTATACAGTTCTTATCATATCTATCGAGCAGTTTATAAACTCTTGTCAAGTTTGTCTACATACTATATCACCCATAGATCAAAAAAAAAAAATAGAAATAATATTGATATTGGTTATTGTTTCTTTGATAGCGGTATAAAACTAAGTTGCGTTTTTGTCGCTCAAAAAAAAGTTTTAGGTGTAATACAGGTGTATATACATAATTTCAGAGCTTACTTAAACACAAACATTTGTTTAAACAAAATACTTTTTTACATACTTACCAAACTAGACATATAACTAGAGCGGGCCAAATTGCGCCATCCAACAGAATCGGAATCAGACGCAACGGCCGCTTATTGTAAATAGCGTATATGTGAGTCACAGCAGATATGTGATATTTCGAAATTAATACACAAGAGTAAAAAAATAAAAGCTGACGCAATAATAATGTTTAGTAATTAGAGCGGATATATATATATGTACACGCTGAGGTGTTTTTATTTTCATTATGATTTTTTATTTGATTGAAAACGGTATGCGTTGTAAATGGGATGTAATAAGGAAATAACTGAGAAACTGAACGCTTTTTTTATTCTGTTGTACTTAATAATCTAACTGTAAATAAAGATATAATAAATAAATTCTATCCTTCTTAATAATGCGGATAGGCTTGTTTAAAAAGTTGCACCATCAGATAAGTTTCCACATTTGCCTCGGTGAAGGATGTTCGCCGAGACGAAAAAATGTTCTTATATTTCGAAAACGACCGTTCCACGTCTACCGAAGTAAGACAGGCGTAATTAAAATAATCTTTAGACTTAGTCAAGGAATCTGCAGATGCCCCATCGCACATTTGTCTTAATCTCGTGTAGTCCGGATTCTTTTTTAAAACACTATCGAACTTAGCTAAAACTCGTCCACTTGTTGCATCGTTTATACTGTGTAACAATGTACTAACTTCGTCCACGACTTGCACTGATTCTACCAACGACAATCCAGAATTTTGCAAATTTTTTATCGCGTCTACTAACCCTTTGTAATTGTTGCTAATATTCTTTAGATGTGTTTCAACAGAAATATCGAGAAATCCCTTCTGGCTCATCCTAATAGCTCTAGCTTCGGCAGGGACGAATTGCAAAATAACGGATTTGACTTCTTGAAAATGTTCATTATAATAAAAAGCGGCTTTTAACCACGTTCCCCAACGCGTAAGAATGGGCTGTGGTGGTTCTCGAATACCAGGGCATAACCTGTGGAATGCCCTAGTCCTCTTAGGACTTTTGAGAAACTTTTTTTGTGTTTGCTATTAATGCATCCACCTCCGGGTAACACTCTCGAATAGTTTGTGCCACAAGATGTAAAGCATGGACTTTACACGTAACATGTAAAAGTCCTTCACACTTTTCTTTAAGGGAACGGCCTACACTACACATTGTTGCTGCACCATCGCTCATGAACAACAACAGTTGACTGGTTGACACTTGAAATTTTTGTAACGTTTCGAGAACTACGGCCGTAATTGCTTTACTAGTACACTGTTTTAATCTTCTGCTGGCTAATAGAATTGCAAAATTTGGTTCAATAGGATCTAATACGCGCACTATTATATTCAAAATAGAATTTTTTTTGCAATCTGTCGTCTCATCAAGACATAGCCACAGCTGTTTATCTTTTAATTCGGCTTTAATTCGATTTTCAATGTCCTCACGTATTCGTGGAATATCTCTCCGTAACGCTGTCCGAGATGGTAGTATCCACTCGGTATTGTATGTACCCCAGAATTTTCGAAATGCTTTTTTATCAAGTATACGAAGTGGTAGATCACATACCATAAACGTTAAAAGCAATTCTAATTGAAATTGACGTTGTTGTGACACACCATTTCTTTTATTTCTGTGGTGTGCGCTATTTATATGTCTTTCACAATCACGTTTGCTCCAGCACAGTAGTTTCTTTTTACAAACTTTACAGAAAATTGTACTCCCATTGTAGTGTAAATCCACAAATTCACTAAGAAATTTATTAACTTTCGTAGGTAATGGCCGTTTATTTTTAATAGTTACGTTAGACATAATCACTAAAGCGAGCACACCGACGCTTGTTTCTAGTATGCCACGAAGTGGTGCAAACGTAACATCTGCAGACTCGTCATTTGTTGATGAATAGAGCGCGTCATCCGTAAATGAATAAGCGAGCTGTTAGTTCGTTGCCGTCGATGAATGAACTTTTTTTTTGTAGTGGCCCACTGTGAACAACGCCCTATTTATCAACGAACACCCAGACTGCAGGTGTATATTTGCGCGTCTTCACGACGTAATAGACAGTGGTTTTGGTCCTCGTCCTAATAATTACATATTTAAATTACCTATGTTTACATACATATATGCGCCCGGCAGCCTGATTGCGAACCTGGCGCGTGGCGCTCTTGGCCCGCTCTACATATAACTAACTACTGCTACTCCAAACACGCGATTTGAATCTATGCAACCGGAAAATCTTTGGAAAGCTCTTGAATTACCAAAAAAAAAAATGGAAAGTGTTACTATAGACATTGATCCAAACCAGGATTGAAAGAAAACATGTTTTTTTTTTATTTTTAAACAAAACGTGTTTTTTTTTATTTTTAAACAAAACATGTGTTTTTTTTTGTTTTAAACATGTTTTTCATTTTCACCTCAAAGTCATGTTTAAAACAAAAAAAAACTTGTTTAAAACACCTGGTTTAAACTCGTGTGTTACGTATAGGATAGTGGCAAAGCGCTCATTCAAAATTTCAGTCGGGGATTCACAAATCCGCGGTGATTCACCAGAGGCAATATATCCGCACGATTCAGCAGTTTCAACGCTTTCGAGATAACAATTTGTATCGGCGGTTATTTAGTTTCGCTTATTCGTAATCTCGAGGACAGGTCGAAAGAAAGACGCCATTTGGTCTCTTTTTTATGAAGCTAGGAAGGGTAATAAACCTATTAGAGCTAAATGTAAGAAATGTAAAGTGAATATGGTTGGATTACTGACTTGAATGAAAAATCATATTAAAACCTGTACTCCTCCGGGAACTACACATCAAACACCAAGCGATGATTCTGATGATGACGACATGCCACTAGTTGAAGTCAGAAAAAATTCCAAAAGACCAAAGATTCAAATTGAAAGAGGTGAAGTATATAATAATATAGGGATATAATAATAGGATTTAAAATTAAATTTTTTACCTACTTAAAAAATGAGCTCTGTTTTTGAATTGTCAATTTGTATGTATTTTGTATTAATTATGTATGTTATGTGTGCGTGTATGCATGTACAGTTGCTAAATGATACCTAAAAATTTAGTGGGATATGGGTTTGTAAATTACCATATATTTCCTGATTACCTGCTGGTTTTAATGTTGTGGCTCTTTGAATTGTCACACATTATTAAATTTGGCAGATATTATACTTATTATGTACGGGATTGTTTAAAAATTTGACTTAAATTATTAAATTATTATATATAAAGAGCACTTTTTTGTTATTTTTCAGTTTTCTCACCTTCAGCCACCGCTTCCATCTTAAGTGCCACAAGTGAGTCCAGTTCAAGTATAGAAAATTTTTCAGCTACATACAGCGGTGGCGTCCTCTGCTAATATTGAAAGACTTTTTTCCTCATATGGTTTTATACATTCAAAACTTAGAAATAGGTTAGACAACCAGAAAGTATCAAAATTGGTTTCCATATTTAACGAACATAATAGTAATAATTGCTTCGAACAATATGGTTAAAATAATGTTTTTGTTTGTATAAAAATGAACCAGGCCACTCGCTGGTAATTTTGTTTGCTTAGAAAATATTTAAAATAATGTTTCTGTTTGAATTATTTCTATTGTATTATGCAATATAATAAAGAAAATGACCAAAAAACTTGTTTACTGTTTCATTTTGAATATGAGTAGCATCAAGCTATTAAAAACGTGGTACAGAAATTACTTTTCTAAACGAGTTTTAAACATTTAACAGAGTTTAAAACTAACTGTTTAAAACACAACACACAACCCTGATCCAAACATTCAATAAGCCTTCAAATTTCCCTCAAATTTCAATGAAATGGTGCAGCGAATATCAACTAATTATGAAAACTGATTAGCAGAAATATTGAGAAAAAAATTACATTCACAATGAATATCGAGTCGAACTTCCAAATATTTCCAACGATGAAAACGACGAGTTTTAATACCTAGATGTTATTTATTTATCTGCAAATATGATATTTTAAAAAGTGAACGTTCCCGACATAAGATCCCCGTGGTGTAGTGGTTAGCACGCCCGCCTGGCAAGCGAGAGATGTCAAATTCCTTACTGGGACGAGATTTTTTTTCAGCTATTTAATTACGTCGGAAATACCAAGGAAATTACGAATTTTCATAATTTACCAGCAGGAGTCAAAATATATTAATGTACACTACTGCTAATAAGTATCTGAAATTATTTATTTGACCTAAATTTTAGATTCGTCTATGTGACCTCCTTTACTTCCAGTGATTGCGTCGCATAATCGGTATTCTTGCAATTAATTTTAACAATGTTTCCGGAGTTATTCGAGCCCATGCTGCCTATAGTTTGTTCCACATGTCATCCGCTGAAGATGGAGCAGTTTTTCTTAGTTCCCGATCGAGTTCTTCCCGGGCTTTGGGGTGGCCATTTCATGATTGTTTGTACCCCTTCCTTTTCCAACTATTCTAAATATTGCTTGAATAATTTTTAAGTGTGCTTTGGGTCATTGTCTTGTTGGAATACAAAATTCTGACCTAAAATTCTTACACCAGAGGGCTGCATTTTCCTCTAAGATGCGTTTGTATTGCTCTTTTCTTATTATGCCTTGAATTTTTACGAGATCACCAGCGGATGTACCAGCAAAACAATCCTAAATTATTACCAAACCACCGCTGTGTTTGACGGTAGAGACTGTGCATTGCTCTAGTGCACGTTCACGCGTCTCGTGAACCGAAAATCTCGAATTTGGATTCGTCGGTCCATAATACCTTGTTCCAATCTTCTACCGTCCAATTTCGATATTCACGTGCCTATTGTAACCTCTTTTTCTTATTAATTTGGCGAAGCGAGGGCTTTCGCATCGCAATTCGCCTGTGAAGGCCGGTTTTTGCCGACTATGGGCACACTAATCGGCTTCGGAAGTACAGTATCGTTTTCTGCGGCGATTTCTGGAGCTGTTTTTCTTCTATTTTGCTTGCTGGACACCACGATTGCAATATCTTGAGCTGATGTTGTCGCCCTTGGTCTACCACTTCGTACTTTATTTAGAAAACTGCCACTTTCACTGTATTTTATAGTGTTATAATCAACAGCAGTTGGATTTAAAAGTAATTTTTTAGCAATTTGATGATTGTTTATGCCTAAGTTATGTTGTACTACTATCAGAGTACAGGTTTCAACATTAATTTCTTTCCTTTTCGTTCATGTTTTAAAAGTTTAAACGATTTGTTAAGAGATGTTTTCGCTACTAACATGGAACAATAACTGACCGTAATTTAAAAATATTACTTCAAATGGCTTCATTATAGCTTCATGATTCATAGTAAAATTACCAACTGTTACATTTTTCCTGGAATTTCAAGAAATACGCTCTTTGTTGTCGCTGTTACCTGCGCTTTTACCACTCATACAGATAAAAGAAGTAAATAGATCGATATTATTTAATGAATTTAAGTGAATCTTACTGATTATTAGCATACTATTCAATAATGCTCGAATGTATTTCCTAAATACATTCTTTGCATACAAAAATCTAAAATCCAAGGGTGCACACATACTTATGAGCGGTTGTGTACATAATGTACTTACTAGATTTAATTTCTAATATTTGTACATATTTTTATAAAATCTACGTGGAACAAATACCTCACCTAAATTGAGGTGAATATGAAATTTATTATGACCATACATTTTTCAGTTATTAGTAGAGTAACCAAAACTTGTGGACTCGCATAGGCGTCGGTATTACGGGTTAATATAAGAATACGAAAAATTCATAAATAAACTTACTTGCTAATTATTCAACAAATTAGAGGCATCAGGATGCGAACTACTGTAAACTTGCATCATTGCATAGGTTTCCACAATTACTTCTTTAAACCTTGTGCGTCGACAAGAAAAAATGTTCTTATACATAGAAAACGATCTCTCCACATCTAAGGAAGTAACATTTGCATGTAGAAATTGTTTTTCAAAATCACTTAAAAGTTCACTATTCTTACACTTATTATAAACGGCCTCTAAAGTATTAAAATCGGGATTTTTCCTTAAAACATCTGCCAACTTTTGACTAGCGCATAATCCTGGCGTATCATTTATGTGTGTAATTTATTCTTTACACTCTCCACTATGTCTAATGATTCCTGCAATGACAATTCAGTACATTGTAGTTTTCTGATGGCATCTAGTAATATTGTATAATTGGTAAATATTGTTGTTAAATCTTCTAAAAGTTGAGGAATTTGAAATTCTCTTTGACTTTCTCTAATTGCTTTGGATTCATTCCGATTAAATCGCATTATAACTGATTGAATTTGTTGAAAATGGATCAAATAGTAAGAAGCTGCTGTTAGCCAAGTACCCCATCGCGTTAAAATTAGTTCAGGAGGTTCTGGAATACCTGGACAAAATTTACGAAATTCTTTTAAACGTTTAGGAGATTTACGAAACACTGCTTTAGTACTTCCAATCATCCGATCAACATTTCCGTAATGTTGTCGAACAACTTCACCAACTAAATGCAAAGCATGCAGCACGCAGGTTATATGTATTAAGTTAGGAAATATATGTTTTAAGGATCGCCCAACACTTGACATCGTTGCTGCACTATCTGTCACAATCATCACAACTTGATCTTGGGCAATTTTAAATTTTTTCAAAGCGTTCATTATCACTTTTTGAATATTTTCCGCGGTACATTGTTGAACACGTTTGCAAGCTAACAAATATCGAGATGCTGTGTCCTCGCTAGATAAAACGTGAGCTATTACATTCACAATACTGTTTTTCTTTATATCGGTCGTCTCATCCACGGTAATCTATATTTTTTTGGAACACAAATCACGTTTACACACATTTTCTAGCATCTCTTTCATTCGCGGCAAATGATTCTGTAATTGTGTTTCTGAGGGTAATGGGTACTTTGGAACGAATTGTCGCCAAAACGTTTTAAAAGCTGCTTTTCTCACCAACGACAACGGAAGATTACAAGAGGTAAACATAATTAATAAATGTATGAGGAATAGTGTATAAGGTATTTCAGTTCTTGCATTTCTCATATGCTTAATACCATTGACATGCCTCTGGCAATCAGTTCTGTCCAATGCAGCCAAACGAACATTGCATATTAAGCAAAAAACTGCACTACCGTCATATTTTAAATGGGGAAAAAGTGACACATACTTATGTACATTAGTAGCAAATCTATTACGAGGCATTGTTTTCTTAGGTATGTAAATATTAGTTCTATATGAAATGATACACTAATTATGTACTTGGTATAATACTACAACACACAAAAAACACCAGCTATATTTTCAAAAGCGACACGTAAGTACATAACCTTGACCGTTCGACTAATCTCTGCAACAGCTCAACCGGTACTAAAACGAAATCTCTCTCAGCGCGGTTTAACATGATTTATATTCAAGGTCGACACTACATGCCTGCTTCTCTACCGGTTTAGTTTATTTATGAATTTTTCGTATTCTTATATTAACCCGTAATACCGACGCCTATGCGAGTCCGCAAGTTTAGGTTACTCTAGTTATTAGAAAGATTACAGCAGATTTTTATTCCAGGGATATCGACACAATTGTTTGTTATTTTTAAATGACTCGGAAAACGTATTTTAAGATCTCTTATGCACCAGCTATGGACCTTAGATCCCTAAAGATGGATTTCATGTAACAATTGAGATTGAAATTCCGAGAAATATACTAACTTTGAAGAATTAACATTTAAACGCCTCAGTGCAAAAAGTACTTAAGTGAGTTTTTATCAAGAAGTGGATTCTTTTTTCTTTTAATGTTAAAAAAATAAAAAGGTTTAGAAAAGCAATACATGAAAAAAATTAGTGCTACTACATAAACTACAAAAAAAAACTGGTAATTCTTGAAAAGTAATATCACCAGCAACTTAAAAAATAAAAAAATATTATTAAAACGTGGAATGTTTTGAATGCCTCAATCATGATATATAATATATACTGCCGATTTTGCAAAAAGTTATTTCGAATATAATTTTATATAAAAAAAGATCTTTCAGAGAAAAAGATGAATTGACCGTAAGAACATAAATAATTTATAAAAATGTCGAATTTTGCATTTACTGAAAATATTCTAAGACACGTATAGTGGTACCTCGATTTACGATAGTATCTTGATACGGAATTTTTGGGTTACGAAAGAAAATTTTGATGAATTTTTGTTTCTGAAACCGAAAAGTGCTCCCGGATTCGAAACGCTGGTTACAACTTTTACAGATACGGCAGAATTTCCGCGCGACTCATGCCCATGCTAGAAAGAGTTGTACAGTTGTAGATAGTGGAATAATGTGGTTAGCCTCTCACTATTCCACTATTTCGTACCTGTCTTGCATTCATAGTTAACATTAATCTTACTTTATTGGAAAACCTGTTTATCCTCGTGTAAAACCTTTTTCAACAAAGTCGGAAGTTCTACAATCTACTATCACACAATTACTTATTTGCCGCGTCACTAATATTGTAATATAAATGAAAAAGCCACCTCATCCTCGCCATCTTACGCCAAAACGAGTCTTTTAAAGGTACTATATGTAAGTGAAGTTATTTCTTTTTAATTTTAAGATAATCGTTCGTCGCGCCATAGGCGTGCGGTTTCTTCAATATTTATAATACCGAAAAAGAAGTAATGAAGCGAATAATAATTAAAAAAAACTAATCAAGAATTATAATATCTGTAAGGCTGTGAAACAGTCACCCTCTTAAGCAGCGTAATCAAGTAAGCTGGCGGATTGCATTGGAATTACTGAACATGAGAAGTAGAAGCACCATCATTAGTATTATAACCCAGTGGATAAGAATCGTAAAAAATTGATAGCATTAGATATGTTTCAATAGTTGTCTCGTGGAACCATGTTCGCAGTGGTGAAAAAATGTATTTATATTTGGAGAAAGATACATCTACCGATGTAATACATGTATGATTAAAATAATTTTTGAACTCACAAACAATCTGTTGTCTCGTCAACACACAACCAAAGCAACTGATTTTTTAATGTAGATATGATTATATTTTCCACCTCTTTGCTGTTGCCGTAGTTGGCAATTTCAACCCCGGGTTGTATTTGTTCCAAAAGTTCTTAAACGATTTCTTATCCAGTATGTTAAGTGACAAATTACATGTTATCATCATGACAAATAAATCGAAAATAAAGTCATTTCTATTTGACGCGCCGTTTTTTTCTATTTCTGTGTGTTTGCACTATTTACATGCTTCCTACAGTTGTTCTTTTGCCAGCACATCAAAGTTTTCTCGCACACTTTACAAACTATTTTAGCACCGTCGTACAACAAATCTGGAAACTCACAGCAAAGGGTCGTTGTTTAGCCTTGCGCACACTGGAAATTTTTAATTAAACATTTTCTTGAATACCTAGTATTCCACTCGCCCGATTTAATTCACACGCACATTTGAACTGCTTTGCCATCCGGCAGATGTTTACGCATCGCATCAGACAGGCACGCGCCGAGTCCCGTTGGCTGCTCCAGCTGTTACGGCTATGCTGGCACGACACGATTATCTTACCTTACTAATATGTTAATATGTTAAATTGCATTTAAAATGCAAAAAATATATTCTCGATTATTTTTTGGTTATGGGACCGGAATATTTTTATTTCCTTTATTCCTTAAACCGACGCACCACTGTACCTTCCTTGGTGCAAAACAGTATCTTCCAAATAAAAAAATTGTTTTATTATATGAACAAATAATTAATTGTTGTTGTATTTTTCTTAGTATCTCAATTCACAAGACGCGTAGTTGTACAAAGTAATCTTGTTATATAAAAAAAAAATTAAAAAATATCTAACTTTTTTTAAGCTTTCTGCTAAGCAGGTAGTACAATTTTACATATGATTGGCTAAAATTTAGTTTTAAAAGATCCACAAACTTTTATTTTACAAGTAATAATTTTCTGAAATATTCATAATAAACAAATTTTCCATTTGAATCGTATTTATCGTTTTTATTCCACACAGTAAATTAACCTACCAAATGACTTAACAACATTGTAAGTTCTAAAAAGGAATAATTGTGTACAAATTTACATGAAATACTAAGAGAAGGCTATACTGCATAAAATCTAGGGGTGACAAGTTATAGAGACTAATTATTTTTAATTTTTAAAGCAATTTACTGAATGTGTTAATCGGAAAGATTTAGTAAGATACAACAAAAGGAGATATATTCAATTCGTTTGGGTTTGAATCTGGTATATGTGATGTATGACATTACGATTTGGTTTTCTATTCAATGAAAAGTGCCGGATAGATTTGACCAGGGCTATATTTATACGGGTAGAGAGAGCGGCAACATACTACATGCCGCTGTCATTTAAACTACTTAACCCTCAGATGCGATGCTTTCACGATCGATCAAGTTGACGTTGCCTTGTTTGCTTGATTCTACTCTAACCAGTCCTTGCTTTAGGACCAATTTTCCTACACATAACCGAAATACGGTAGCGTAGCACACATTCATAAATTCTGCCATAGACACCGCAAATTCATTCGTAATTTCAAGAAAATTGCCGATAATCTGATAATCCCGTTAAGAGACCAACGTTGGTGAATTTCTAACGTTACGAACCGGGCGTTCATTCATAACTCCCGATAGTTTAAATTCCATTCCACCTTAATAATAATCAGAATAACATATAAGTACATATGCATAAGTATTAGCGGACCTAACTACCATCTAAATATACCTATGGGGCTCTAAGCTAATAGTACCTAACTAAAGCAGTAAAGACTCTTAAATCCCATTCATATGAATTTGACTTGATTCACGAATGTATACAGAGCCTACGGCAATTGCGAAAACCACTTTACTTTAAGGTGGTACTCTTACTGTAGTCTATAAAAGAGCCACCTGAAATAGGAAATTAGGGAATGAGAAGAAAAAAAAAGTTCCTAAAGTAGTGTTAAGGTTTATCAATAGATATATTCAGGCGTTACCGCCGATATAACAAGCTTCAGCGCTCTTCGATGACATCAGGCTGTGTAGTGATGTATCGCCATGCACGATATTAACGATTTTATCTTTTTACAAAGAGACGGCGAGTTTATTTGTAATTTTAAATAATAAATTATTTAATTGAAGTATTTTTTTTGTAATTTGGATATTATATTAAAAATAATTGAATTTTTCATTTCAATTGGTTTGGCCAAATATTTAATTTCCGATACCTGTCGTTACCACCGTAACTAGAAGGTCTCACAGCTCTTTGATGGCGTCACGCTGTTTAGGCGATGTATCCATATTAGCCTAAGCGGTAAAGGAATCGTTTTTTGCATTTCTTTTTTAACTTTTGAAGGACTTCCGGTTTAAAGAGGATGCTAGTTGTCAACTGAGCTCTTCCGCATACCATTCGATTTTATTTTGGAAAAACGAAGTTTCAAAGCAAAAACCAAACATGTAACCGAGCACCGTTTTCGTAAAAGATGTATTTGTGGTTGATATTTAATCGATTGATTATTATCATTTGTAATTGTACATGTATTTAGACGAAACTAAGGTTGAAATGATACAGTAATTGCAATTTTATTCGAAATTTTGTTCATTTCACGTCACAGCCTGCTGACATCAAATCGCTTAGGCCTTGTTATATATCGGAGGTAACGATTCAGGTCGAAATGACTAAAGGAATCAATACTATGACTAGAGTTGCTCAATTTGCGCCAACAGGCAGTGGTAGGCGCATAAAAGTTTACACAAAATAAATGGTTAGAAATAAAAGTGCGGCGTGAGGAAAAAGTGTGTTTATAGGCAGAAAACAAACGTTCTACATCTAGTGACGTTATATTTGCGTAATTAAAATAATCTTTGGAACAACTTAACGGTTCTGTTGACGCACCTTCACAAATTTGTCTTAATGTGCCAAAATCAGAATCTTTCTCTAAAACATTTTCAAACCTTTCTAGAACACAAACATTTTTTGCGTCTTCTACCGCGCATAGTTGTGCGTGAACATGTTACACTATTTGCAGAGATTCCACTAACGACACCGAAGGATTTTGTAATTTTTCTATTGCTTCCACTAGTCCGAAGTAATTGTTCTGAATAGTTTTTAAATCCGTTTTAACTTGACTGTGTAGAAATTTCGACTGGCTTTCCTTGATAGCCACAGCTTCCTTTGGATCGAATTGTAAAACCACGTTCTTAATATTCTCAAAATATTTATGATAATAAAACGCGGCCTGTAACCATGTTCTCCAACGTGTAAGAATAGGTTCTGGTGGCTCAGGCATATGGGAGCACAGACTGTGAAATTTGTGAATACGTTTCGAGGATTTGACAAACGCTTTTGTGTGCGCTATTAAAGCGTCTACCTCAGGATAACATTTTCTAATGCTATCTGCCACATGTAATATGTGACAAGTTAGCACAATGTTTTTTAAGAGACCGGCGTACAGAAAGCATGTTTGCGGCATCACCACTCATAAACATCAACAGTTGGTTTGTTGAAAGTTGAAATTTTTTACGATCTGTTGTTTCGTCCACACATAACCACAGTTTTTTATCTTTCAACTCCGGTTTAATTCTTTTTTCAACATGTTCACGAGCAGATGGCACAATTCTTTGTAATGATGCCCGATTTGGTAATTTGCAGTCCGAATATTTATTCCGAAAGAAGACATATGCTTCCTTGTCTAGTAAATTAAACGGTAGATTACATGCAATAAAGGTAACATATAAATTAAATTTAAATTTGTCATAGTGTCGTGTGCAATTTTTTTTTGAAGAATGCTGTTTACTATTTACGTGACGTAGACAATCCCTTTTGGACCAACACATTAAAGGGATATTACAAACTACACATTGAATTTTAACGCCATCATGATTTAGGTCAGGCATTTCTGCTATAAATTCTGTAAGTTTGTCCAACATTGGTCGTTTTCGCGACGTAGGCAACATTTTAAAATGTTATGGTCAATTAACAGCTAAATGAAAGAAAAATTCTCAATGAAACGAGTAAATTCAGACAAAGCAAGTTGTTTGTAATGAAATTCGATAAGAAATCAATCCTTTAACTTGGAATCCTTGCTTCAGGAAGTGCTTTAGGGTACCTTAGAGAAGATAAGAGACGAAGTATAAGAACAATATACTTATTCGGAAAATAAGATCTGCGCCAGTGTTTTTCCTTTTACCTTTACCGGTTCCCCTTCGTTATGCTTACAACAATAGGTCGAGACACAAGCTTTCTGTTTTGATTTCGTCAAATTCCGTTACGCGGAACTCTCATTCATACCCGGAGTTCCATTTACGCTCTCCTTTATTCTTTTTTCTTGCTTCCGTACTTCTTTTTACATCAATTTGCGTTTTTTAGGGTCTCGCCGTCTTAAAATAAATACTACTAGACGCTTTTAGGTCTCCAAAACGGAGATGGAACAATTCATAGAATGTTTGTGACACCATTATCGTTAAATAATTATTAAATCTCGTTTTAATTAAATATTGCTTGGTTTTACAATGTATAAATTCGGACTGACTTGAAATTTGGTCTATTGTTCCATGAAAATTGAATATATTTTGAAAGGAAGTTTGATTAAACCAGTACCTCTTTGCGTATTGTAAGAGACGTTTTCCACCTCCTCATCTAAAAAGCCGAAATCCCGTAAACAATGTCAGAAACAAAAAGGGATTGTCCTAAACATTTCCAGGAATTAAAAAATTAATTTCGCAGCTTAATAAGTAGGCGTTTGCAATCAAAAATTTTAATTGGATACAAATTAAGTCCTCCCATTTAAAAATGTCTTTAATTATAATCTCGGATGGGATCTGAAATAAGGCGGAAAGTAAGAATTCTTTAAATAAAATGTAGAGATTAAATCGAGTTCGTTAGGGCGGAAAAATATTTTTTTAACCTTGAAATGGTACCCTTGAATATCTCGAGACCTTCTAGACCTATCCTAATGGTGTAATGTGAAAATTGTAACCGTTAAAGGCGAATTTCACGTCTCATAACCTTCTATTTTAGAGCATACATCTCCAAACTAATTTTAATTACATCCAAATGATTAAGCAAGACACATATCCAATTAATGAAATATTATAGGAGATAGAGCGAACACATAGGCGACAGTTGAGAATCTGAGGGTAAAAAGAATATGTTACCCAAGGTTTTCACGTTAATTGGGTCATGTTATTGGATTCTATCACGTCGCATTGATATCGCATTAATATAGGCGAATTCGCCGAATGAGATATTAGACTGCTGCAGAAACCGGCGTATGTTTGCCGCTGCGAAACGCGTGGGATGCGAAAATATAGATTTCTTTTTCAATTTCAGTACGACATGTGCGTCTTTCATTAACATTCAAGGTAAAAGTTCGTTACATAACATTATACAGCGTCCTATTCGAGTGTGTGTGCTTTAATCTTGTTTATTGCTTTCATCTTAATTGGCTTTTGCGAAAACCCAAATTATGTATATTCAGTGGCGCACCCACCATTTCTTTTCGATTTAATACTGGAAAAGTAGAAGCGGCCGAAATAGCAAAAAATAAACAAGATATCCGAAAGAGGTGGCAATCTGGAACTAATATAAACATTAAAAAGAGTTTTTTGGGTACTGAAGGTTCACAGATTGTATTAAATGGTTTGTAAAAGCCAGAAGTCAATACAGGATCGTTGGCAAAGGCTAAAGTTAAGGAAATAGCAGAAAAATTAGGCATTAATACATTTGAAGCTTCTGATGGATGATTGCAAAAGTGGGGTGAAACAGCTGATGTTATTCAAGAGGATGTTGACCAATTTATAAAAAAAACTTCCGACTATGTTGCCTGGTTACTGGGGATGCAAATAAAAGTTGGTTTTCCTTCCGCGCGTTATCGGACAAAACCTTATCGCTGCAATCAGAAGAGTATATAGGTAGTAAAGGAGAGATTGACCATTTTGTTTTGTATAAATATGGCGGATCAAAAAGAAGATTTGTTGGTGATTGGTAAAGTGGCTCGTTCACAAGCTTTAAAAAATATTACACCCAAAGATTTACCAGCCACCACAACCAAACAGAAAGGTATAGTTGTCGCGTGACGTTATGACCGAGTGGTTAATTAAGTTGGACAAAAAGATAGCTACTAGAAAAAGAATAAAATATATTTTTCGATAAGACTGGATCACATTCTTGTGAATTAAACTTAAAGAATACAAAAATTATTACATTGCGTCCAAATGCAATTTCAGTATAGCAATCGTTGGACTAGGGAGCTATGCATAATTTTAAATTTTATTATCGCGGCATGATCTTGAAGCATATTTTATCAAAAATGGACTGCGTTCAATCAGTGTCTAAACTGTCAAAATCTATTGATGTGTTAGATGGTTTGTACTTCATTAAATCTGCGTGGTACAACGTAAACCCTGATATAATTAAGAACTGGTTTGCAAAGGCATGATTACAGAAGGGTCAAATTAGTTCATTTCAATACGATCCGGAAGATAAACTTCCACTATTAACTGTTAGTCGATTCATTTAAAGGATTAGGAGCAAAAGATTCAAAAAGAGTTAGAAAGTTTTTAGCAATACTTAGACAAAATTGTTTAGACAGAAGATGACAATGGCAATATCGAAGTTTTCGAATTTGATACGGAAAAAGAAGTTCTTTAAAATGAATTAGGAGATGAACTTCAAATATTAGAACATGATTCTAATTCCATAACTTCCTATAATAGAGCCTGGGAAGTTATTTCCGAACTAATAGAATTTACTGAGAACGATTTTACTGCGTTTCAACATGTTAAACATCTTGAGATATATTTTGAAAGTTGTCTTACGGAAAAATGCTAGGTTACATCAATCAGGTATTCTAGATATTGTTCAAACAAACGAATAGCGTTTATATTGTTATTGTACCAGTATTTCTTTCTTGAAATGAGCGGATTAAAAAAATTTACAAAAATAATTCTTTAATTTTAATAGTACCTTCTTTTAAACGGACATAACCGGACAGAAATTTAATTTATTTTCAACGTAATACTGTACTATTTACAAAATTAATCATTTACGATTTATAAGTAATCCTTGAAAACATTTCAAACACTATTTTTTTAAACTATGTATTAGTTAGATCTAATACAGATAATCTATTAAAGACGACTGTAATCTTGCAACAGACACAGGTTATAATTCAAGTTCAATATAATTATCTCGGAATATTATATCCCTTTTGGTTTTATCGTATTCTTTTAGCACGAAATCATAACTGCTTGCAAATAATCTGCCATTATTTCGGGGTGGGTTTTAACACCACCGCCCCTGGGTGCGCCTATGTGTATATCATCTATCTCTGCGAGGAAGCACATTCCGGGTGGCTTATATTATCGATCCTTTACATTATCTAATTATTCTCTCTTTCCAATATCAAAAAATAACCTTCAACATTAATTGAACATTTAGAATCACATCCGTAATGTCATACATTTCCCGAACGAAGTATGGGCTTATTTGCGCTAGAACGATCATTACGTCCTTAATAATGAAATGTTGGTGGAATTTGAAAATTTCGCAGGTAAATCGAAATGCTATTTCAGTCTCTTAATTTTAACATCATCTCACGCCTTCTTTCAAAATGGCAAGTAGTCGGTTTCTGGATCAATCGAATCAGTAGAATCGATTTCCGCTAACCCCATTCAGCTACCTTGTCTATTTTTCGAGCTACGATGCGAGAAAAGCAAAACGTCCAAAATTGCCAAACCGTTAGGGATAGAGAAATGCACCGTTTTTGTTCGATTCAGCTCGTCGAGATCTATAAGTACGTAATTATACAATTCTAATGCGTTTGCATATTGAGTTATGGGGAAATTAGGAATTAAGAAAAAATTCTAATTCCAAGTTAAATCTCTTATGGAATTTCACTAAATAATACATCTTCGAAAATCGGTTTTGCGATTTCTCTAACAGTTTTTGAGATATAATTTAAATGTGGGTAATTAAAATAATTTTTAAGATACAAACAATTCTTTGTCACACCTGCTTACAATAGCCACGAAATATATAAATTCCGAACTTGAAATTGAAAATCAATAGCAAAAACATTAACTTGTTTACTTTTTTTGTTCGATGTCATTGGTTTTAATATAGGTGTACCTAATCGATAAGAGGTCTTATATCAAGGTTTAAAAGTGTTTTGATATTCTTGTCTCCGAAAAGATTTTTAGACTAGAGAAGAGGGATATAATGCATATTTAAGAGGAGCAAAAAACTTTTTGACGGTGAATTACTTGGAAAAAGTTGGATATTTTGATAACAGAAGTTTAATTCATTCAATTTGCGCTTTCATCTAAAAAAAAGAATCCCCTAAACCATTTGAGTAGTATTTTGCTGCAGGCAACGTAGTAAAAATAATTTCCGAAAGCTAATTTTAACTTCAAACCCATCTTAGACTCCCCGAGGCGATATTAAATATACTCTCGTAAAGCTAAATTTACCGCCAATTTTTACCGGATGCGGGTTCCGTTTGAATTTACTTTGATTTGCCTTCCGATCTGTGTGTTTTAGACAGTCTTTAATTAAAAAGCATAAGCTGAAGAATATGGCAAATCGTAGCTCTAACAAATACGACCCCTAGGTTATCGTTGCTAAGCAACTCCCAATCCTCCAACGCGACTCCCCACCCCCTTCCCCAAAACTGCTTGCCCCACTGCATCCTATACCCAAAACATTACTCGCAACAGCGCTTTCTCCTTTTCGGGATTTCCATCGATGTCAATGTCTTAGAGTTGCATTTCTTTCGATAAATAAATAAATAAATATAAGACGGCTTAAAAATTGCTTTTTGATAGGATTTTTTCTGCGAAGCCTGAGGGGATTTATAGAGGGAGCAGTGGAATATAAAATGTATGAATGAAATCGTATTAAAAGTAAATTTCCTAGGGAATAAATGCATTATATGAATTTTTCTAGGTATATCTTTTTTCTTATGCAAGGGATGGTTTTTGAAATGAAGGGAAGGAAATGCGAATTGATTCTGGAGTGACATACTTATTTTCTAGGAGGAAGAATTTTGAATCGATTCGACAGAAAATTCATGAAAAAATAAATACCTGGAAGAAATACTTTATTTTATCTTTTCTCCAAAGGAAAAAAAAAGAACTGAAATAAAGAATTCTGTTTTTCACAAGTAACACTTTTTAAAATAAAATGTATTATTCCTTTAGGGGGTTGTTGACTTTTAACTGATATTTTCCCGTTACAGACTTGTTGCGAAACAAATTTAATATACCGCCCTTTACCCCCCACCCCTGCGCTTCTTGAAAAAGAGAGGAACAAAGATTAGGAAATGCAATTTAAAATTGAATATAATTTCTTTTCTTTTATAAAAGTTTTCAGAGAGAGAATAAAAAAGGAGGCCCTTTTCGCGAACAAAATTTTTCCAATCAAAAATTGTTAAGAATGAAGCGAACAGCCGCGTGACGAGAGAAATTCTCTGTGCTTGTGTTTCATCCCTCGTGTTAGGGGTAGGGTGGCGTTTGGGGAGGGATTGAAGGGAGAGGGTGCGACCGCCCGGGGCGGTGGGTGCTGCAGTCCTGGGTGGGTCAGATATCTCATAGAGTTGCTTGGTGCAGGTGTCAACCTCCCGATATAATACACACACAGAGAGATCATAACACATTCGCAATATTCGTGTAAGGAATACACAAAAATTAACCCTATCGAAGATGTTTTAAAAGCACAAAAAAGCGTACACCCCCCCGGTAAAGATGGTGAGTTCGATTTCTTTTTTGCATTACTGCCAACGTATTTGTCTAAATTCTACGCCACTTAACGAAGCTTTCATAGGATGAATACCGGTTTTAGATTATTCTGATTACTACCCTATTATGTCGGTAATTTTAAAACACCTTTTCACTATACTACAAACTACTTCAACCCCTTGTTGTGTTGTATGCATTCCTTATGTAACTTCAGATGAATCACGGTAGAGGGCATGAGCTATTCTTGAGTGTAATGTATACATAATATGTGTTGTGTATATTTAACGGGCCAATACATAATAACAAAGCGATTTTTTTTAATAAATTTAAGGGTTACCTAGTCAATCCATCGAAAATGGTCATGAATGCTCCACGAATGTTGTATTAGAGAGAGAATCTCTTTCATTTATCATTCCCCTTAACCTATTTTGAATGTACCAACCCTCTTTTCCTTTATTTAATAATTTTTCTGCTCCATTTAGTCAATTCTTAGTTTGAGCATTTTACTTTAATTGTATTATAAAAAAAAAATTACTTACCACTGCTCGACTGTTCCTAGATTTTTCTCCCTACAAAACACTTAAAGTGATGCCACTACCATGGTAATTTGAGGGATTGTGAGTTATCTGTAATCAAAGAGAAAATCATTATAATTACGCTACTAGCAATATGTCGTTTCCAAGTTGAAAGAGGATAATTTAACAACTCCCTCGTATGAACTTTCCAGCATTCAATTCCGTTTATTTATTCAAATCTACAATGTAAGTAATTTTCTAAGGCGTAAGATCTGACATAGGCCTCTTGAAAGTTTATCCAAAGTTAAATTGAAGATAAATATTACAGAATACGCGCTTGTTAGTTTGATACGTACGTAAATTTTTCTTGTTATTTCACTTTCTACACCCTTAAATTTTTTCATTCCCACGATATACTTTCTAACTGGATACATTTTGCTAGTAAAAACTTTTCATGATTCAATTTCCGTCCCATTGGTTCACTTTTCAACAAATAATACGTTTCCTAAAAATTCCCGGGAAAGTTTTATTTTTCCGACTCGATAAATTTATCTAGAGAGACAAATTTTCAGCTTACGTAATATAGCAGAAAATTTCTTTCTTATTTGTTCACCTTTTTTTCATTTTATTGTGAAATGTGTTTTTTTTGCAGACTTGTAAACCTCCCAATTATTAAACTCCCATACTTACAATGGAAGTGGCTATGCCCATGTCGGGCACTGCCATAGATTGCTATGAAGACATGTTTAAAGAAATAACCAGAAAACTATACGGCGAAGACGGTTTACCTGAATTAGGCAACATTGACAGGCATAACAATGGCCCGCAAGATCGTGGATTAACTCCTATAGATTACGATGTAGATACGCCTTTATTAAAGCCCGAAGAACATATTACAGCGTTTGGTTTAGCCGCCTTAATGCAGAACGGGTTTCCACCGGCTAGTATATTGAATACTCCGTTCCAACAGCACAAACCGAACCCTCATTACGAGGATAAGTGGATTATAAGCGAAGAAAGCCTTCAATGGACTCAATCGAAGATAGCAAGCTATAATCCCGCTCAAAAATTATTTAGGTGCGCTGAATGTGATTGTGTAGGATATTTGCCGAGAGTTGTAGAGCACTGGTTGGGTACCCATTCGAACTTGAGAGCCTTTCAATGCCCGCAATGTCCATACGAAAGTGCCTGGGTTAAGTGTGTGAGAACCCACTTATCAAGGCAACATAATATTAATTCCGAGGAAACGATTGATGTCCTGCTTAAGAACAACCCTGTACTACAGGAACTGACCAGATATCTCCAACAATTAAAGACGAGACTTGAGAACAACTACACGAAAGCACAACCTGTTGAGGAATATCAGAATATTAATACGAGCATTAATAGTTCCTCAAATAATAGACCTGCGACTACTCAATCCAGTCTACCAAGTACTGAAAGCTCTACTAGCAGTACAAATAAAAGATATAGCTGTTCATATTGTCCATATGCAACTGATAGGAGGGATTTATTTACTAGACACGAAAATATTCACCGGGAAGAGAAACCATTCCAATGCTACGTCTGCCAAAAACAGTTTAACCGAGCTGACCACGTGAAGAAGCATTTTTTACGCATGCATCGTGAACATCCTTACGATTTGAATAGAATTAGAAGGCATCCTCCGAAGAATGCGTCTGGAATGTCTTATTACCAAAAATACAACACGTCGGGCACTCAAGAAACACCAGAGCCAATCAATAACGGCTTAGGGTCTGTCCCGAACTCCCTAGCTATTCCAAATAACTTCTCAAACATTGCAAGAAACATTCCTAATAGACCTAATGGTGATGTCAAGAATACTAAGTCAAATTCTTCATCTAAAAACTCTAGTAAGAAGAAAGGCGAAAAAAGGTTTACTTGTTGCTACTGCTCCTGGTCTGGTGTTGATAATTGGTGCTTGAAAAGGCATATGAATACGCATCTAAAGCCTTTTGTTTGTGGATTATGTGATTACAAAGCGGCAAGATCTGAAAGATTAGCTACTCACGTACTAAAGGTACACAACAAGAGAGCTTGCAGTAAATGCAGTTACTTGGCGGATGATCCTGCTCAATTGACGGCTCATCAACAAGAACATCAGTAAGTTTGTTTTCACATCTAAGCATTTCCATTAAATTTAGAATCTTTTTTCATTAATTTTCAGTCCGTTGGACCAAAGAAGTAACAGGAGTAATAACGTCCTGAGAAACACGTCTTATTCGAACGTTGCTACATCAACAAGTACGTCGTTTAGGTGAGTTTGCTTTTGATAATTTCCCTAACTTTAGAAGAAATAGGTCTGAATATTTTTAGTCAAAACTCCTCAACTTTAAAAAACCACGAACTAACAGCAGCGGCAGCACTTTTGCAACACAATAATCGTTTATTACAACCGGAAACTAAACCATGGAAGCAACATACCCCAAAGCAACATGGAGCAGCTAGGTTATTCAACTATATGGAGGCCAGTGACGGTTCTGAGCCGGAATGTGACTCTAGAGCCGCCGAAGATATGAGCCGAGTGAATCTAAGCCATCGAATTCAGTCGGATTTTCCTGAAGCGGGGGATGTTGGTAGCTCATTTGATGACGAAGAAGGAGAGGAAACGGAGCTCCCCTTGTTCGTCTGTCCAACATGTGGCTGTGAATTTGAAGATGATGGTTCTTTAGAAATGCATCAGCACATCCATCGTCACACTACCACATCTCCCGCGAAAACCGAGGATCTCAAGGAGAATATTAATCCAAAGCATAATTACAAGTGTCAAATATGTAATATGACGTTTCTCAATCAAAACATGGTCATGACCCATATGAATTTACATTCTTCACTATCCTACACGAACAGTTATCAGAATATGATGCAAAGGGAAAACAAAAGGCAACGTAAACAGAGCCAACCTAAGAAAGTACTGATGCCCTTGTGGGAAAGCGATGGGAATTTCAAAAATTTCCACGAGAAACAGATCAGTAACACTGTGAATGGGTACCTTGTTGATAAATATATGGCACAACTAATACTGAGGAAAGGATATTCATGTCATCGATGCAAAACGAACAGGATAAGCCAGATTAGAAGGAAGAGCAACCTAATCCTACATCAACATTGGAGACATTCAAGGAAAACCTTTCAGTGTGAGCATTGTAACATGTTCTTCAAGTATCGATATCAGGTGGTCTTGCATTCGAGTAGAGTCCATATCAGACGATCGAAATCAAAGGATAGGAATAGTAGTCAAATAGTGCCTGTTAAGGAACCAATTTTATCAGCCGTACCTGCGACTGAAGAGTCCCCCCCGTACTTAACGAATCCCTTGGCCACTACTGTACCTGACATTGCTAACACTACAACAAATGTACATAAATTGGGTATGTCATTTTTTGATCATACTTTTTTACATTCGAATACAGGTATTAACGGGCATATGCCAATTATTATACCGACTTTCCCACCAAATTAAAAATGAAGAGAAATAAATTACAAGCTGAGAAACAAAGCATGTCAACCATTTTGTAACGTTTT
The DNA here is from genome assembly GCA_029619315.2 of Dynastes maya. Taxonomy (NCBI): domain Eukaryota; kingdom Metazoa; phylum Arthropoda; class Insecta; order Coleoptera; family Scarabaeidae; genus Dynastes; species Dynastes maya. Next base: position 6,211,879 of record JAROYE020000012.1, read on the forward strand.
CAATTAAAAAAAAAAAACAAATAAAATAAAATAGTAGATGTTTGATATCTTTGAATAAACAAAAATGAAAAAGCTAGATTGATGACATAAAGTGACCTTGATAATTACTTTTTTTTCGAGATAATGAGAAAAAGAAATAAAGTAGCAGCCATGTTAATGGAAGTAGGAGAAATAATTAATAATAATAAAAAAATATGGAGTATTTTCTTGTAATAATATTTAATGGAAATAAAATTAAGATCCTGCATTTAATTTCGATTCGTTTATAGAAAAACCTGTGTGCAATCATATTAATGGGATATTATTACTCGTAGTCATAGAATTTACTACTTCTCAGTATAATAATAAAGATAAGGATTTATTATATTACGCTAGAAATAACCAAGACAAAAACGGACAACCTAGAAATAACAATTCTCTAATTATGTGTAGAAGAGTATATGATAATCAAATAGTCACGAATTACTTTTTGAACATGATTGTACACAGGAACTTGTGTAATATTCAACTGTAAACTCCTGTGCATTATTTAACTGTCGTACTGTTTTTTTCTTTTTTACGAAATTGTCTTTTTTTTTACTTAGAACTATGTGTATATATGTATTATCTACGAATTATATATTACTGTGCAATATTCTTGTTATTCCTGTGTTTCTTTATTGTTTTCATTATTATTCTTTTTAAAAAGTTATCGAAGAGATAGAAAATCAAAAGAAGACTGGCTTTATTCGGTGTTCATTTTTTTAATGCTCAGAATTTAACGGATATTAAATAAAACGTTTAATGTTATTCATTTATCGCATTATTGTAACCTTTCGAGAGTGTTTTAGCTTATGCAGATGCACGCGAATGTAATAAGAATAGGGGGCGTGACAATAAGTTTTTTCCTCCACTTTTTTTTTTTTAATCTTTTTTGTTATTGTATCCTTTACAATCTTCCTTTACTTTTGCATAGTCTAAAACAATCTACCTTTGTGTTAAAATAAATGTATGTTTTGTATAAATAAAATAAAGCATTCATTTACTTTAGTGGACATTGACTTTATACCCAACCTTTTCCTTTAAATAAATAAAATTAAGAAACAAAAACAACTTGAATTGTATTAAAAAATTACTTTATTTATTTTGGTACAATTATAAATTTAAAAACTTTCTTCGATGTGTATATGTAAATACAATTATGTAAAAAAAAATTACGACATAGCACTCCCAGAAGCAATAATATGTATAAACATAAAAACCACGATCACATACATCTGTTTCAATAAATGGAATATTTTTTCTCGTTACTCAGTATAAGGTATATTCCCTGATATTATTAAAAAGAAAAATTAGGAATTCATTGTATATAGTAACGAATATATAACATTTTCCATCGATAAAAGAAAGTAGAGATCCCAAAAGGGAGCCCTGAGAACACCAGCTGCCATCGCGTATATATTCGCTACCTCAATTAATTAAATAAATCTCAGTCTTAAACGTTATTCGTAAAAATAAATAAATGATGTGTAAAAATAACAATAACATTGTACGAGTTTTCTTTGTATATAAACAAATTCAGACCTCATGATATCCACAATTTGTCAAATCATCATTTTATTTACAAACAATACTGAACTTCAAATTTCAACCAAATTAACAATAAAAAAATCGCTACGATAGGAAAAATAACTAGTCCGAACTAATTCGGCGACATGCTTGAGATCACTTCATAGATATTACGTAAGGCCTTGTATATTACTTTAAAATTAGGCCTGTCAGATGGTTTAGGCGCCCAACACTGCTTCATCACTTCGTACACAGGTGCGGGGGTATTCTCGGGACTCAACAGCATGTGCCCGGCCTTTAGATATTTGACAACTTCCTCGTGGGTCATTCCGAAATAAGGTTGCAACGCGAATGAGAAGATTTCCCATAGACAAACACCGAAAGCCCATACATCAGATTCCAAGGTGTATTTGTTGTATAATATGCTCTCCAAAGGCATCCATCTTACTGGAATCGCGTCATGTTCATCTCCTTTGTAGTAGTCCTAAAAAAATTACAATTTGAAGAATTAGGATTAAAAAATTGAAAATCCACCTGTAAGTATATTTTTTGGGACAATCCAAAGTCGGCTATCTTCACGATCATTTGATCGTTGATCAAACAATTCCTTGTGGCAAGATCTCTATGCACGAACTTCCTTTCAGACAAGTAAACCATCCCACTCGCGATTTGCAAAGCAATATTCAATAGATCGACGTGGCTCAATTGATTTTCCTTTGGTAATTCTTTGAATAGCTCATCAGTGTTTCGTGGTACGTAACAGGTTGAGGAACATTTTCTTAGATATTCGTTTAGATCACCTTTACCCATGTATTCGAATAGCAAACACATTGGTCGACCAATAGCACAGACCCCAAGCAATTTAACAATGTTAGGGTGATCAAATTCCGCCAATAAGCAAGCTTCCTTTTCGAAATCGTCTTGAAGGTCCTCCGAGGCATCGTCTTTGAGCATTTTAACAGCTACCAAAGTGAATTCTTCCCCAGCAACAAGTCCGGGGGCCTTGGCTTGGAAGACTCTTCCAAACGCTCCTTGTCCAAGGTCTCTGATGTAGATGATATCGTTTCTGGGAAATTCTAAACATTCTAACTTTGGATTTAATTGTGCACCAGCCCTAAAAGTACTCATACAAATTAAATCCAATCCCCATTTACGTAATACAAGCTAATTACCTGTGATATGCCACATTACTTGGTAGCTTATCTAAATCAATTGTAACGTCTGTATTCCTAGTAGGATTGTAGCCTAATCTATGCTTGTGAATCCTATGACAAAGGAGTATGAGCAGTAGTAAGACAACCAAAGATAACAATGTAATTCCTGAGGCAATAAGAACAAACATTGGTGAGGAATATGCATCCATATTAACACCTTTCTTGGTCTCTACATCCTCAGTTGAGTTTGAGCATTTGGGTATGTCGCAGTACTGCCATCTAACGCTGCTACTTGTTGTAAAGCACCATGGTCTAGGTTCCTCTCCTCCAGCATTTCGGCAGTAATTTTCAGCGCCTTTCAATTCTGGCAAGAAACCTGGTGGTCTCTCATGGGTATGAGGATATTGAGAATCCCACCTTTGGCAATCTAACCCGTCGCCTGTTTTATTGACTTTCCCTTGATAAAAACGACCTCTTCCTTTGATGCAATCATCTGTACGAAGTAAATGTATAATGTTAAAGATGAAACTTGGAAACTTACTTACATGTTATCTCTGTTTCATTCATATCCATCAATTTAGCATACGAACAAGTAACCGTATTATTTACAACTTTATACTTTGGTAGCAAATCACAATTCGGTAACTCAAAATGGCCCCGGGATTGAAAGAAGATCCCACGCTTCTTGTTGTCTTCGATATGTGCCCAATCGTTATAACAGAATTGTTCTTTAACGACAACGCAATCTTCATAACACAAAGGTAACGATTGCAAAGCATCGAGTTTATCACAATGTGGAAATGCATACATGCACAGTAGCTTCTAAAATAAAATATAGGTTTAATGAAGCGAATCTGACCTTTGAAACTTAACGATAACCTACCTCAGCTGCACTTCTGCATGGTTCTTTCAACGTTTCAATTAATTCATCCCATAAATTAGCTGTAATAGCTTCATGCGCATCTCCGCGTGTTGTGCCATTGATATATTTAACATACCAGACAAACTGCGTATTGTTTATATAATTTTTGCAGATTTCTCCTCGATACAATGCACAATAACCATCATTTTCACTTAATGTACTCTTAATCGAAATAAAAACAATAATTAACCGTAAAATCATGTTCTACATTTATTCTCGGCACCTTTAATAAATCGCTTATTAAAAAGAAAAACCTCTCAAGTATATCAACAGCATTTTTCGCTTATAACCTCTTTGTTTAAATCGAACGGATAAATGATAAGAAATTTGGAGAAAATGTGATATTTACATGAAAATACTGAGAATATTACGTAAATAATTAGGAAATTAGCAATACATGATTCATTTAACCAGTATAAAGCTTATAAATATAAATTATCTTGTATAAGGTGAAGTATGTGATTTAACGAAGGCCGACACCTTTTCAAAATGCCGAATATTAATTAGTTAATTTAGTTTTAATATTAAAATCCATAAAAGCGTTTGGGAGTTAATAAAATAGATCGGTGTTTTCATTGATTACTATAAAAAATTCCTAAAATCTGAAGTATTTTGAAAACACAGTATTCAAATGGATTTCAAAATTTGATACCAACCTGAGAAAAATCAATATATCCAGCCAAAACGTCATGAATATGTACAGCGATGACATTCTTAAGCGGGACCACTTTAAAAGTAATAAATAAAAGGCATTAGTTTTATTTAAACATTAAATTTTTATTGCAAATACATTACTTATAAAAATTATGTAGCTATGTATGATTTCACTCATTCTTTTAAACGCAGTCAGTCAACAAATGATTAAATTTCGCCTATAAGTAAGATGTGAAAAGTATAATAAATACGAATAACACCAAAGAAAAGAAGAAAAACACCGAAATTGACATCTCAGTAAAGTAGTAGAAATATGAATAGTAGGGTATAACGAAAATACAAACAAACTCTTATAATATTCTGTAGTATACAGGTCTTGTAAAGCGAATACGTACAGCAAAAAATGTGGGCGTTACGCCGAGCAAGTAAGGGCATATATACTTACACGAGGAGAACACGTGACGGTGCGATTGACTTGTGATCTCCAATCGCTGAAAGGGAGCGAGTGACTCACTATTTTTTGCTGTACGCATTCGCTTTACAAGACCTGTATATATATACATACATATATATATATATATATATATATATCTTTTCGTTCTAATATCAGTACGAAGAACAAAATTTCCACTAAAAAGATTCGAACTAGTCCTATTGCATCGTATTCCGTATTAGAATTTATAATCTTACATGCATGACTTTGGTGATAAAGAAAGTATAACAAACAGGGAACTTAAAAAAAAGACGATTTAACGTATCAGTCAAAAAAAGAAATTAAAAGATAGGTATGAGATAACCCAAACTTGCCCTTAAATATACATTATGTTGGTATTTATCAACACAATAAATTCAATACAATTTTAACACTGCAGATCTGTACTGAAACAAACGAAACAATGATTAAAACACGTTAAATTTTTAATCTTCTCTCATATATCGAGTTCCATTGTTTCATCTGTTGTTCGCATTATAGTAATAATAGTAATAATAATAATATTAATAGTAAATGTAATAGTTAAATCATTAATGATACAAAAAATAAAATAATTCAAATATATTAATTAATAACAAAAAAAATCCATTCTTAACTTGCTTTGTTATATTGTTTTAATTAGATTTTCCATCGTTTTACTTTGATATTTTTCCACTTTTACAATCTAAGTCTGTACAATAGTATCACAAAAAACATTTAAAGTGTGAAAATTAATCTTGATTATACAAGGCGGCGTTTAAAAAATAATAATAAATTCGACTTTTTCCATAATTTTTCTTTTACTTAATTAGATTTTTTTATTACTTAATAATGCTCTATTATTTAAGCTTTGTTATTTACAATATAAATGGAAATGTACAAATGTAAATTATACAAGGCCGTTTCAAATTATTCGTACGATATAACTCGGTACGAATTATTTCAGACAACCCTTGTAATTAAAAAATGTGTATGTATATATAAACGTGTGGCATTTACAAAAATGATATTTCTGTACAGTAGTAAATATTTAATATAGTGTCGTTTTTTTGTTGTTTATTAACAATTTCTCTTATCTCGAAAAATGACATAAAAACAAAGTGAGAAAACGAAGAGAAAATGATTGTTTATCCATTATGGTGCTAATCGTGGTGTTTTATTTTCATCGTTTTATTTTTCATTAAAATTCCGAAACACAGGGACAAAGAGATGTCGATAGAACATTGATGTTGTAAAATTTCTAAAAATATATATATGTATATTTTTGATTTCATGATGCGCACTTAAAATATACGATGATAGGTATCACATTGATTTTTTGGATTTGTTCATATCACAAATGTACACTATACTAGAAAAATTATATTTTTTCTTAGTTTAAAATTTGATATCGTCATTAAAAACACGCGTATTAGAAATACGCTAAGTGTAATTTGGCAAGATCTAGGCATCGTATTTAATGACGAATTGCGATTTTTTTTATATTCCCTTAACAAGAATTAACTGAAAATTGTAACGCCCACAAATAGCATGTTCATTAATTAATTAATAGTAATATAAATATGTCTTTTTATTTTACTAATTTAGCTGTCTAAAAAAGCAATTTTCATAGCCTACTTTGTAGATGAGTTCAATGGTTAAGGAGTAAAGTAAATCGATATTTTCTCCTAAGCGTGACCCGCACCAATCGATAAAAATCGCAAGTTTTGTCTTATGCTTAAAAAAATACAATGACATACTACTACGCTCAAGAATTTGATTCAATCCTATCTCAATATCGTCCGTTATACCACATCACAAATAACAACAATAATAATAATAATAAAATTTTCTACAATCCAATGGGATTCTAACCTACCAACTTTAATTTTGGGTGGGAGGTTCGAATCCGTCAGTAGATACCTGATTTCTTATAGATGCCTTTACAATTATATTTAAAATATAATAAAATAAAAAAGTATCAAATAAAATTAATAAAATAATCATATAAACGAAGTTAATATGATATTAAAAAATGTCTTTCTTTTATCTATATTTCATTAATATAAACGAAACAATTTAATATTCAATCAACGACACTATAGCTTTAATTCTTCTTAAAGCAACATTTTCTTTTGTAATATGACGTTCTCTTCTTGTTTATACCTACTACAAGTAGAAATGTGCATCATAGAAAGAATGTAATGCGTGATAATGATGTAAAAATGCTTCTTTTTTTAAGATTAAGATATATTTCTCACGGCCTTTTTTGCTTTCGTAGATAAAAAATCAAGAGTGCTTTGTAAATGTGTTACTATCACATCAGGGGCGTAACCGCAGGGTTTCAATCACTTTTTTTTGTAAATTAGTTGAAATTTTACATAAATAGCAAGAATTACATTATAATTTTTATACATGCAGAGTATTTTAGTTACGCCACTGTATCACACATTAGTATATATCACTACTTTAACAGTCAACAAGTATAGAGACATTATTAATATAATAATTTAGAATATCTACGATGATTTTTTTCACTTTTCTGCTTCATCTTTTTTCTTATTTTTAATATAGAAATATAATCTTCATTTCATTAATATTTCAATTAATTATCAATTAATTAATCATTAAAAAAACATGATTTAAACAATTTACAAGATTAGGAGTATTTACATTTATACATTATCAACTATAATATAGTTGTTATTTTGAAAAAAAAAAAATCATATATACATTGTTTCTTTCCTTTAAAAGTGTTTGAATTTTTCAATTGCTTACGTTGTTCTTTTGGGACGCTTCACAATTTTATCTGGTAGATTTGTAGGTGACGCTGACCTTTGTTTTTTCGGTTTACACATGGCACAATGAAACACCTAAAATTAAAACCAAATTTGAAAGGATTAATTTCAAAAAAGGACGATTATCTAAAACGGAAACTGTATTCGAAGGAGAATTGGATTCATAGGATGGAAAATTTTGTACTTACAGGAGTAAGACATATCTGGCTAATCTTGCAAGGTCTTCAAAGTAAAATCACATTTAAACTTATTAGTTTCAAATTTGAAAAGTGGAATATGGAAATTACCGATATTCCATGAAAAAAATTTATGCATCTCGTTCTTGAAAAAAACAACACAAGTAAATAAATAAAAAAAAGATGGAAAAGGTTGGTAATGAAAAGAAAATGTTAAACATTTAATCTAATACAATTAACACATCCTTAATTAAATAGGTTCTTATCACTTCATACAAGCAATTCTAAAAGAATTTAATTAGAATCTAATCATCAAAGCGTAGTCACAAATAGAACAATAAAGAATTTAATCATAGACAATGCCGTGCATAAAATAAACCAATTTCAAACAGGCATTAATCAAAAGTAAACTACAATTATCATGCTTATGTTTCTACAATCTAGATGTAAACAAATCTACATGAGAAACGGTAATAGAAATGATTTGAACTGGGCAAAGTAGAGGCATTGAATTACGTGTTTATAAAACAAAATTTCAATACTTACATCGGGTATATTCGACTTTTTAATCCTTGCGCAAGTCAAATGTATCCATGTAAAACATTTGGAACACTCGATCATGGGCCTGCCAGCAAACGGTTTCCCACAAAAACATGTCACTAAATCGTAGGAGTCACTATCATCGGTTTCATCCCCACTAGGTTTATCATCTTGCTGTGCATCTGAATTTGTTGATTCTGAGTTGACAGAGCTTCCCGAGCTGTCCAATGGAGGACTTTGATTAACAGAACTTCGTACTTCCTATAAGACAAAAACAATAGTATCCAGTTTCTTATCAGTTTGTAAAAATGGTGCAGCTTACTTCTTTCTTGTCAGCATCATAATTTTCATATTGTAAAACGTATGTGCAGAACATATAAAAATCTTCGCTTGTCCTAGGTCTTCTGATTCCGTTCGGACTCGGTGTACAAGCTTCATCACTAACCTAGATTAATTTAATGTCAAAATATTAGAAATGGAATGTTTTAGGATTATGTTATTGAGTAATATAAATAGCACATATTGGAACTGGAGATTTTTTTTCCACAAAAACCTAACCTTTCCAGATTAGTGATCGTAAAAAAACGGGGGGTTGAATACTCACATTCTCCTCTGCCATCATATAATTCGATCTGAAACGAAAACAATATATTATTAATAATCGAAATTCTTCATACGAAAAACGATATGCCTTATACAAAAAAGTTGATTACAAATAGCAAAAGAGTAAACTAGGACTGTTTATTTACCTGTACCTTGCCACTAGATTATTACCTAACATAAAAATTTGTTTCTGATATTGTTTTACTATTTGACATTTCAATTTTCAAAACACTTTTGGCCTCATTTAGCATTCACAATATCCAAACTTTGGAAAATCTGAAGTGATACCAAAGAATAGATGTAGATGTCAGAATACAATAGGACAAGGACGATATAATCACCACACATCAGCCCAATACTATCAATTATGATCTTCATCTCATTCTAACACCATAGAGTTTCATCTAACTCGTAACAATAACGTACACATAAATGTCTTTGGGATATTAAGATTTTATGTCGGAGAAAGATGGTTGCTTTGAACGTAGCAAGAGTCAAATGAAAAATGTATAATTACGCATGCGCAATTTGCCAGCGTTTGACTCAGAGGCGGAGCAATAAGAAATTAAATAGATATTTACTTTTAAAAAATGCATCTTTAAATGAACCCTTCTATATAATTTCAATAAAATAAGCCTGTCTGTGCACGTTAAGCAATATATTACATTTTTAATATTTCTGATTTTTTTTAAACATGCATTAATGGCACATTTTCTTAAGGAAGGAAAATTATATAGCTACGCCACTGTTTGAAGACTATATAATACAAAGTGAACCGATTTATTTCTATCACATTTATTACGGAAGAATCGAATATGTAACTCGTATTTTTATATAAAATCCGCATAAAATAATTTTGCTCGATTACTTTTAATTAGTATACAAATTGAAATGAATCGTTTATTTTCTTGTAACATTATGATTATAAATTCTATCAGACCAATTTACGTATTGTACGCGTCTATAAATGTATGGAAGCTTCCATAGCATACTAGACAAATAACGCTTATTTTACAACTTTAGTTTTAAGCTATAAATGAAATCTCAAGTTATAAATACTCATATACAATCGGTTTAAAATAAAACGAACTCCTGTATACATATACAGATTGCGTCAAAATTTAGATATCGCTCGAAATTTTTGTTTTTGTAAATTTGAGGAGTGTTGAAATGAAAAATCAAATACAGAAAAAATATTTATTGTATTAAATGATAAGATAGACATAATATAAATGAAAAAAATATATAGATTATCTTTTAAACAGTCCGCCATTTTATATACAACATATGTATAATAATAATAAGAATCTACGTGAGGAATTGCTTATTATCCTTCTTGTATTAGTTCTAAAAAACGATAGTACCAACGGTATTGTGTAAATCGTTTAATGTAATTCAATTCTTTCATTTATTGATTAATTATTAATATTACAATAAAACAACAATTATATAATATAAATTATTACACATTAACGTATATTATATATAGTAAAAACAATTTGAATAAAATTTTACATATTTAAAGATCACAGACAATTTTGTGTGTACATCGTTTGTTTGTACAGAACATCATGTAGTAGTATGTAATTGATTGTGTTTCGATTACTAAAAAAGAGAAATATGTACGTAAGAAAGCCGTATACAGCAGGAAATCGTGAATTAAAAAACGCCATCGTACTAGGCGTTGGAACGCGAATGGAGGCGCGGCTTTATTTGAGGCATAGATAAATATATTCTTTTTCATTTCATCTTCTCTTTATACATAAATATTGCGGAGTAAAGTTTTTAAAAAATAGATAATATATCGTGTGGTAGGCCTTCTTGCCAAGAAAGTTATTTTCAATTGCGCTAAATTAAATCGAAATGGATGGCATTTGATTGACCCTTTTGACCCATAGTGCATTTGATACATTATTTCCATTTTTTGGCATTATCATCTGGCCATTAATTAAAATTAAAAAAAAAGAATGTATATATGTACAAGAAACTAAGTTAAAGGGAACAAATATCGAGAGCATAGTGTAGCACAATTATAGACAATAAGAATGCATTTTTGTGGTTTTCTAATTTAATTTGTGTTAGTAAAGAAGCACCTTAATATTGCACAAAATTAATAAGAAGTAAAAATTAACTAATGGACGGTAAATATAAATAATAAAATAAAATGAAACGAATACGAATTAGCTACTATTGTCTATAAGTGTACATCCTAAAACAAACTATTTTGAAATAAAAAGAAATGGTAATCATGCTTTAAAGGGAATACTATTGCGATATTACGTGACTATACAGGGAAATTATTTCTTTATATATATATATAAAATATACATGTATACTTTTTCAAATTTATCAGACTGGAATCCAAATAAGAACTTATCTCATATATGATAATGATATAAATCTGGCAGTAGTGAATAATCTAAAAATAAAAGTCGAATTGAATTTTTTAGTTGCATCAAGTAGGCTTTGCAAATCCCTTTTCGCACTTACAAACAGTCTTTGTTAATATCACTATTATCTCTTTTTTTTTTACTTATTAAAACATAAACAAATTAAACATCGCAGATCCAATATTAAAAATATTAAAACTTTCCTTCCAATTCATTTAAAGAAAGCGGCCAATTGGGAAATGGTATGCTCTTGAGCAAGTGCTGCCAACTCTTTTACCCATTCGTCCAACAACACTGCGCACACCGCCACGTGTTGAGCTTCGTTGAACTTCGGATAGATGGTAGTCTCAACTTCTTCGCTGTGATTGGTTAAAGGTATTGTGGTTTCAATCTGGCTAGGCCTTCTACTGAACATATTCGATATTGAAGATAAAGAGGAGGTCAAGCTCCTTCTTTTAGGACTGTTTCTTTGGAAAGGTTGTTCGGTTTCGTTCGTAGTGTTACTGTATAAAGAATTACGATCGACTCGTTCGTTTCGTCGCGCATTAACTAGTCTAGCTTCGCGATCTAGCATGAAATTTTTAGCTTGTTCAATTAGGGATAGCCTATCCGGTTGGCGGAACATGTATTCGTCAATTGTTTGTTTTAAAGCGCCAAGAATCTGAAAACAAACGATTTAATTTGATTTTCTACAAACCATACCACGACTTACCTGAAACAATGATGGCACATTTGGTTGAAGTACCAAACTGTGGTCTAACAAATAAGTCCTGAGTAAAGGTTGCGAATACACAGCTAACCTTGATATTAAGCCGGTTAAATGTAAATTAACGTAGAAAGTATTGTTAAGTAGTAACTTCAATTTTTCCAACAATATCGTCAAGAATGGTCCAGCAGTTCCGGACGCTTTCAAGCAATCATCTTCCACGATTTTCCTATTCTCTGTATACAATTTCCTATTTTGTATATTCGATTGCGACACTTGCCAAGCTGGTAGATTCTCATTGTTGTTCTCAGCTTTCATTTTCAAGCTTGCGTAACCCGAACTTTCACCAAGCGAATTCATACTTGTATTGTTCTCGATACTCTCACACCCTGTATATGCGTTACTCCATTGTGCGCAAGCCACCTGACATAGGTTAATTTTATTGCGTGCGTCGCATAAGTAAGCATGGAAATTCCCATATAGACTTTGCTGTCCCCCATAATGGTTCCAATGTACGGGTCTCCCGTCCAATTGGGGCGATGCAGAGGGAGTCTCGCAACAACTTGGCGCTAAAGCTAGCAGTCTTTCGAAGTTCTGACATTGGGGGTCTAATGGTAGTAACAGGCGACGTTGAGACAGCATCAAATGCAAGCAAGGCGATAGATATTGAAAAACTAATTCCAACACAACATCCTCGCAATTTAAGTCAATTAAAGATTCAAATAGAGCTAAAGCAACTAAAGACAATTGCGGTTCAGAGTTGATACGCTTCATTAATATAACCAACAATCTCTGACTATCATATTCCATTTGTAATAAAAATTGTAACAAAGGATATAACAAACCAGGATGTGTAACAGTTCGCAAGATCAATTCCAAGTAAGCAGTTGCTGTTACTTGTTCCCCTATGGAAGTTTGAAGTAAAGCAGGCCCTAGGATTGGTATTAGAAAACCTTTATGCATAAATTCTTGTAAATCATTTGCGATAGTAGGATGTGCCACTTGCGCTACAGCGTTACAGAATTCCAACGATGTTATAAAGGTCGAAAGATCCTTTATATCCTTGACATCATCTGGAGTTAACCTATACCAATCCGGGACTGTGATATCAGTTAGAACATGTGGTAACACAGAATATAAGCCTCCTAATCCAGACACTAATAAAATACACAAGTTTGTTTGGTCTAAAATAACATCTGCAATGTTTTTCTTCTTTTTCGATAAGGACATGCACAATAACAAGGCATCTCTGGCTTGCATCCCGATTGAATCATCTCGATGCACAAAATTAATTAAGATATTAAATATTACAAACCTTAAACAAAGAAAATTTTCGTTATTTGAAAATTGATCATGAGAAAATGCATGTACCTACTTAGATCTTTGTTCTTTCTTAATAAATAAATCAACTAAATCCACGTTTTGCATTAGTAATATACATAATTGGTATAATAGACCAACTAGGATTTTCTCGGTTGCTCTTGGCGGTACATCTTTTTGGCATGATTCCAATAACTTTAACAAGGGTCGTAGAAATGGTTCGTGAACAAGGAGTAAATGTCTCGATTGGCTTACTAACATATCGTATAATTTTAATTGCTCTAATTTAACAGCGTTAACATATCTAGAAAATAAAAAGGATGAAGAGAAGATTTTTTGCAATGTAGTATATACTTACTGGCCTGTCCGTGTTCCCCATTCATATAACTTGTCTAATAAATTTTCTGAGAGTAGATATTCTAAACATTGCGATGTAGCTAGGGGTACAGCGATTTGTTTGAATTTTTTGATATCGTACATTAGTAGTGATACCATCTGTTCCAAATGATTAACGACACCCAATACGTCGTCATGGCTCGGTAATTGCTTAAATTTTTGTTCTCGATTAATTATTTGTAAATACCTACATCATACATAACCTATAACTGTCAAACATACCTGGTTTCTTTGGATAATTTTTAATACTTGTTGCCAATGTTCGCGGAAACTATCATAACAGGCCGAAGGATCGCACTCTTCTTCGGGGCTCATGAGCGCCCTTTGTTGCCGATTAGGGTTGATAAACGGGTTATTACGTAACCAATCCATTTTTCACTCAGGCATAGTTTTTTTTAATAAGGCAATACCATTACCCGAAGATCATCCACATTGCGAAAATATTTTCGTGTCATCGTGTCAAACGGCTATACTCGAACCCACATTCACTTCGTTGAAACGACGTAAAACCTCCGGATTTGTCCGCCGATACAACTTTCTTTTTCGTCTTATATTTTTCTCTATTTCTTTCTTAATTTTTCAGCTAATGCACATAACTGACCACATTTTTTTTTCGCATTTTAGTCGAAATCGGCACGCCTTATCTAACAGATAGTATATTGCTCGCGTACTGTAACAAATGAGGATAATCCTAATTGATATTAAAACTTTTTATCTTTAATCCTATTTACTATTCACATATTCCATTGTTGCAATTTATCGGGCTTTACAGATATATACAATTAATTTGAGATATCTATAGCTACCTTCAGGGTAATAATGACGACATGCAAGGCTTAAAGATTGGCAGGTTCTATTCGTCTAATCATAGATGGTGCTAACACTGCAATCTTTCGCTTTGAGGGGGTACGTATAGTAACCAAAACATCTAAAAATAAGCAAATATTTTTATTATACCGCATATAATTAATATGTTATTCCAGGTACTTGTTATATTTTCTAGTAAAATTTAATTGATTTAAAATGAGTAAAATTCTCGGAATTCTTACCATTACAATAACATATTTCGAGATTTGTGGTTCGCACCCAACAGGATGCCACAGAATTCAAAGGCTACGGAAGTTCTTAACATTGGAAAAAATACGTAGCATGCGTTTTTTTTAATGCAAATGCTGAAAACGCAACTATTCATTACTAAACGTGTAATAACATCTGTTGTACATAACAAATAGCGTTAGCTGCACATAAAATTGTGAATTCTTGGAACTATAGGCGCGCGTATTTCATTAAATAAAAAAGGAATCGTAGGGTAAAGATAGGATAAATAAATAAATAACTGTTTTAAATCATTAATTTATTTTGACCCAAATGAATTTAAAAATTAATAAAATCCTTTTACCACAAAAATTTGTTGACACAAAAAAAGTTCAAATTCATAAAACAGTGTTATAACTTATAACTATTAAACAAATATAAATATTAAAATATGGCAAAATTCATTTGAAAAAGAGATAAACATCGAAACGTGTATTTGAAGTCACTTTTCAAGATCCCATTATTCACTGTTAACTCAGGCTGGTTTGTATAGCGATAATACCTCAATTCTGAGATTTTGACGTGTAAAAAAGCTGAAATCTTTTACAACAAAAATTCGTTGCCAAAAAAAAGTTCAAATTCATAAGACTGTTATAACTATTAAACAAATATTAACTCATAAGTTATAAATTTATTAAAAAGTACAATAACATATATATTTAAGAGAAAGAAAAGAAAATAATAGAGTAACAAATGGAGTCAAGTCCATGCATATTTCGATGTAAACTAAGAGAATGTCAATACAAATATACGATAAAAATATATTATATTTAATTTATTACACATATAGAGTTGCCACTAAATTAAGCTGAAATAAATAAAAATATAAGGAAATGAAGACACCGTAGGCTGAAAAGATATCAACCTGCAATAAAGATTCAATTTATTTTTTGAATCTTTGTTCCAGGTTGATATCTTTTCAGCGTACGTCTTCATTTCGCCTACATTTTTATTTATTCCAGCTTAATTTAGTAGCAACTAACAACTCTATATCTGTAATAAATTAAATATCATATATTTTTATCGTATACTTGTATTGATATTCTCTTAATTTACATCGAAACATGCATGGACTTGACCAGTTTTTTTACTCCCCAAAATCTCTCAATACAAACCGGCCTAAGTTAATAGTTAATGAGATCTTGAAGGTGTTTCAATTCTTATCTTTTCTACCAAGGAATTTTACAACTTTTTAATTATATTTATTTGATAATTATAACGGTGTTTTATGAATATTAAACTTACTCCTTCTTGATTTGAGTAGTAGCAGCTTGCTTAGCTTGGTGAGCTTGCAATACAGCCACTGCTTCCTCAACTTTAGCTTTCAATGACTCGTTGTGCTCCAACATATGGAGCAATTCAGAATTATCGATTTCCAACAACATTCCTGTAATCTTACCAGCAAGATCTGGATACATTCGTTGAATAAGTGGGAATAAGCGCTCGCCCAACATTTGTTTCTGTTCTTGTGGGGGAGCTGCAGCCAACATGGAAGCTGTTAGAGGCTCTTGTCCTTGAATATGGACAGCCTGCTGTACTTGCGCAGTTCCAGCGATACCCAAAGGTTGCGGAGGATTACGCATGTTGGATGTGTATTTGTAATTAGCGGTTCTTGTACTACCGGCAACAACATTCTGTCCAAGCGGAGGACGTCCTTGCAATGTCTGAGGTTGCTGTCCCGTTATTGGTCTAGGAACACTCATATTTGATCGCATGGTAGCGGCTTGGTTCGGCGGACGAGGAGCTGTACGATAGGAATTCTGCATACCTGTGTAGGCATTAGTACCACCTTGCGGGCCCGGTCTAACAGGACTTTGAGCGGGCCATCGCGGCGTAGTCCTCATTTGTGCCATTTGGGCAGCACCGTAGAATCTTTGCGGTTGAATTGTTGGTACGAAATAGCCGCCAGATGCCCCTGGTTGGATGAACGGTCCCATCTGGTGCATTCTCATATTCGCCATGCGTTGCATGTACTGAGAGGTTAAGTGAGCTTTTCTATCTTCTTTGCGTTGAGCTAGAGCGACGTACAAAGGCTTAGAACCGACGATGCGGCCGTTCATCTCAGTTACTGCTTTTGTGGCTTCTTCAGGGGACGAGAAGCAGACAAAACCAAATCCTTTGCTACGACCTTCTTCCATCATCACCTAAGAATGGTATTAATTAGAAGTAAGAGCAAGAGAAAATATAAATAAATCAAAATTGATTACCTTTGCAGATGTAATAGTTCCAAATAGTGTGAATTCCTTTCTCAACCTCTCATCATCAATGGTATCATCCAAATTCTTAACGTACAGATTCACACCTTGATAGCGGTTCATTCTCTCAATCTTCAATTGCTCGAAACGTCTTCTTAGTTCCTGCTGGCGTTCAGCCTTCTTCTGGGCACGGCCAACATACATAATCTTGCCTTCAACAATTTCTTTCCCATTCAATTCAGCAACAGCCCTTTCGGCAGCTTCTGGATCTTCAAACGCAACAAAACCAAACCCTTTAGATTTACCATCATCTTTACTCATGATCTTATAGCTTGTAATACGGCCGTAGGTCTCGAACATAGCCCTCAATTCTTCTTCAGATAGATCTTCGCCAAAATTCTTTATGTAGACGTTAGTGAAAAGCTTGGCTTTCTCGCCAAGTTCCTTTTCGCGTTCTTTGCGTGGGATGAATCTGCCAACATATACTTTGCGACCGTTCAACAACATCCCATTTACTTTCTCGATGGACTTGTTAGCAGCTTCTTCGGTTTCAAAATGCACAAAACCATAACCTTTGCTTACGCCATTCTCATCTTGGGCTACTTTGCAGCTGAGAATATTGCCAAAAGCGGAGAAAGTGTCGTACATGGCTTTATTGTCGATGCTTTTATCAAGGTTCTTGATGAAGACGTTGCCAACTCCTGACTTACGTAGAGATGGATCACGTTGAGACCACATGATACGGATTGGTCTTCCTTTAATTGCATCAAAATTCATAGTGTCCAAAGCTCTTTCAGCTGGAAATATGTTAAGTTGATAATTTTGAGTTAACAAGAAAAATTTGAAAACTTTTACTTACCATCCGCTGGTTGTTGGAAGTTAACATATGCGTAGCCAAGCGAACGACGTGTTATCATATCCCTGCACACCCTGATGGATAAAACAGGGCCAGCTGTTGAGAATTTTTCGAAAAGCATTGCCTCGGTGATATCGGAATGCAAATCACCGACGTACAAGGACGCCATCGGATAATTCGGTGCAGCAGGATTCATCTTGTTCTTTCCTGTCCAATACTTTCACAATACACAGTTATAACGCACAATTAATTAACGAAAATTAAGAAACATATGAAACGAAAATTCGGTAATTAAATCATTGATAATTTTAAGTTTTTCTAAATATTTTTCGATTTTTTTGGGTTTTTAACAATTTTTTTTATTTTTTTTGTATTTTTATAAGAATTAATACACTATTTTTACGTGGGTTGTGATACCTTAGTGAAGGAACACAACCTCACATTAGACACTCAATAATGAAATAGAACGGTGTAGTGATATTTTTCTTATATGTAGGACACGGATGCGACTACACCGTCCTCGGCACATTAAGTAGCACTTACGCGCCTGATTCAAATTCACCGTTTAAATTCTGAAATTATACCAGAATGAGTTTCAATTATCAATGGAGTAATTATCCAGCATTAAAAAAAGATGTTATTTACCTAGTTAAATGACTATAATTTGATTTATCCGTTTAGAATTTCACCATTTTACTCCAAATTTAATTACTCATACATATAGTACCGTCCATAATTTTCAACCGTACAAACATTTAAATTGACAACTTATCACGTTTTTATCTCTATTTGTTTATTAATATTACATTCCAAGAGTTTAAATATAAGATTTCTTTTCATAACAAAACATATAGACATATTATTGCTGTATTTTCTGGTAACATTTTATCAATTTTAACCATTTAAATGTGTCAAAAAAATAATATTTTGCATTGGGGATAAATCTAAGTAATGTAAAGATAATCCGTATCCAATAAATTACCAAGTTTTAATTCATATGCGATTACTAATTTTTTCAAGGACATGGAATAGTGTGGAATACGCAATAAACTTATTTAACAGAAATATTGCAAACAAAGGATACTAGGAATTAAATTATTCACAAAATTATTTAATCAGTGTTCTAAGAATTATTTAATTGATTTTATTATTATGGTAAATATAATCTCTGTAGGTTAACGAAAACTTTCCATGGGATGATAAAGAAGATCTATTTAGGAAAATTATAATCATAATAATCATTCTACAAAGACCAATCAGTTGTTAAGATAACGTGGAACAAATTAAATAAATTAGTTTGAAATTTACGATAGCTTCACATAAAATCCAAATAATTAGCAATATTTTACAAACAAAATAAGCACGAACATAAATCATTAGCTCTTAAGTATGGAGCGCTTGCGTTTTAGCAGCATTACCTTCTTACGAATTCACAAATATTACCTAGACCAGACTTGAAGCATGGTCTTTGGTGTTTGTTGCCACTATACAGTATACAGTCATTCGTAGTTGCTTGCTTAGTGAATGTAGTGGTCTCGAGTACAGCTCTTTTAAATTTACCTCATATAGCAAAGAATTCGACAGAAAAAAAATATTATTTCTGAGTATACCATGTGCTTTCGAAGCTTACGCGTGTTTTAAAGGAAAGAATTATTTTAAATGTAAGTCGAATATTGTTTAAGAATTAGTTTTAATATCCGTGAAAAAAGGGGAGATGTTAGAATTTATTGTTCCAAATAGAACAATGTCTATTGGGTTTGTAACAGCGGAATAGAAGAATTAGATCTAATAAATTTAGATAAATGAAATCAGAACTTTGGTAATAAAGGGGATGATTTTTTTTGAAAGGATGATAACAATTAAAAATTATAGAAAAAATAATTTCTAGGTTAGAATCTATATTATATATATTTTTTAACAATCGATTTAAGATCAATACATTTTCCCTGATCTAGCAGTTACTAATATTGCATAATTTTTTTCACATGTGTACGATAATTTTCATTCTAAATAAATCGATTACAAATAGAAAACAAAATATAATAACTGGTTTAAAAGGATGTTAGACATCTTAAGACATAGTTTTATTATTTCTTATTATATTCTCTAGATTGAATTTTTTTTTTTTTGGCAATTTTCTTTATTAATTTATTTTCACATTAAACTGGGTTACGATAGTATGAAAGGAGGATATTTCCCCGGTAAAAAGGATTAACGCGTCCAGTATATGATGCCCAATATTTTTCTTAGTTTTTAAGTTCTTATCAAACAATAAATTTAAACAAGAAGATGAAATTTAGTCTATGCGTCGGAAAACGTCCTTCTCTAGAAGGTCGCCACTATATGAAGTTACATTTTACAAGAAGTATGGGGCAGATTAAAATGCAAGAGGTATTGTTTTATTTAAACTACAAGCAAATAACAAATACAATGCATGTACAGATGTTTTTTTTTCTCCAACAACCCGTTGGCTTTGGAAAAGTGCTGTGAATACTTAATTTTAACGTGACACTTTTTTGTAATTAAATTAAGCATTTCTAGCATGTATAATATGAGTATGTAAAGACTTAGTATGTGGAGTGTATCATTTGGAATCAACAGGAAACATGATAATATGGATTCTTTATTATTAATTATACATAATTGGTTTTGATATACGATTAATACAGTCTATTATTTTCCAAAATGAAATTCACATGGGTATACCTTTTGTAATATTCCCATGTCACAGAATTACGCCTTACATAATCCCATTTTTTCGAAAGTCTTTTAAAACTCTCAATTACAATGACTGATATCTCGAGACCTGAACGGTGTACGTATAGGATAGCATATCTACACAGTTGAATGGAGCCAAGAGCTAAATGATCCCGAGGGGGGGAAAGTTATGTGTCTATTTAAATATCAAAAGTCATCTTAAGTTAGTAGGTGCAATTATTATCAAATAAATAACGCGAAGAATTCGAATTCTATTTATGACTAACAACACCTTCCAAAAAGTAAATACGCTGACGTTTAAGGATAACATGCTAATTCTTTGGTAAAATATTGAAAGTACGGAAAATATGAAAGCGGTAAAATATATTCTTCT
This sequence comes from Dynastes maya, assembly GCA_029619315.2. Taxonomy (NCBI): domain Eukaryota; kingdom Metazoa; phylum Arthropoda; class Insecta; order Coleoptera; family Scarabaeidae; genus Dynastes; species Dynastes maya. Next base: position 6,232,774 of record JAROYE020000012.1, read on the forward strand.
CAAGTGAAAATGTGTTATGTAATAGAACAGACATTTTTTTTTCTTACGAGAACAGGTCTCTCACATGCTATTGCGTGAATATAAATGGTAAACATGTAATGTTGAGGATTTTAAGAAGAGATGTAACAATAAACTTGGCGTCTTTCAAGAATCAGTCTGGATCCTTAAATTAATATTCTACCAATATAAATCGGTGAATCTGAATTGAGCTAAAAAATCTATTAGTTTCTTAATCCCAGACCTGAATTGCGCTCCAAAATTTTAACGATCTCCAGTACACTGCATGAATTGCGATAAGAAAGGACAATTACGTCTGTTTCATTCGAAAAGTGGATTTGTTTCAATTACTGAAGGAAAAGTGTTAAGAAGTGGGAATCGTCTTTCAGCCCTTCGTAACGTTATTGATTTTGAAATTGCTATACATTTAAGTGTGATTTAAATTTTTCCAAACAATTGTTTCCATTTGGCACAGTCTTAGTAGCGTAAGGTACAAGAAGTTGTACTATCTATACTACACAAGAACCCGAAATCAGCTATTAGTAAATAAGTGCGCCATGTTTTTGGCTTAATTTTTATTAATCCTAAAGAAGTGGGTGATGCATTTGCATTTGACCTCGACCTAACCAACCAAATAACCCAAAGGTCATTGAATTTTCAGATTATTTGACCGATATATACCAGTGAAATTTCAAATTGTCTTCCAGCGATTTGGATAGAAATTTCGGCGTGTCTAGGGAGAACGACCAATTGTTGTGAATCATTCTATGGCAAGTTGAAAACATCCACGGCTTCATAGGTGACTTACGGAATGTGCAGAATGCTGTGTATACGAAGTTACAATCAATACAGAACAATGAAAAAAATAAAAAAAGGCAAAATTAATAATTATGTGTCGGCGAAATTAATTCGAAAATTATGTATACATTGCGTTTCTTATAAGAATGCTGTAAATAAAAAAAGTAAATATCGATACCTTTCTTGTAATACCATGAATGAGAATTTTTAGGAATTTCGGTTTCTGAAACTATTTTTGGCGTTCTAATAGATGTTTTTTTTTGTTTAAAAATGATTTTAACAGTGCTTTATAACCAAAAAAAAAAACAATATTATTACATTATGTATAAACGTGGCCTGAATAATCAGTTTTTTTAGCTTCCTGTGAAATATTCCTCCTATCACTTACGTGGTATTAGAATGAAGGTATCGATATGTTATATATTATTTTTAAGGACCTATGCGTTTAATACTGGTGGTCAGAATTGTTTTTGGAGTAATTCAGATATGGGATTTATTATTTAATTTTAGGTTGCTAGGACAGTCGTTAAATGGGGTGCAATTCACGTTCGTCCATGTAAAACTCAATTGCAAAAGCGAAGAGGTACTTTAGTACTTACTTTACATTATAGTACAGATGCAATAAGAATTAGTTCCATTTTAGATCTCTTCAGAAGATTACTTTAATAATACTGAATATGGGATATGGTAACAGCCTTTTACATGTTTCAAACTACCTATTTACTCTAATGATGTCATGCATACAAGTACCTGGTGATATAGGGACTTTGCGGGCTCTAATGAGAAGATATACAATGTTTTAGGTATTGTTAATGCGGAACGTCCTTGCTGCTAATATTTAGCTTCGGATATTTCTCCCAAGAACCTTTTTTTTTGTTAATACTGTTTCGGTATGCACAAGATGTAATTTAATATGCATGTAACAATTAATACTTTACAACAAACCGTTATAAGAAGCAAAAGGTTTAGCATTAAGCTGACTACGAGTCTGAAAAATAAAAGAAATGTCTATGAAATTACATATCCGGAACTGTTACACATGCCATTTTGTTTATTTTGTAAGTGTAGACGAGATACACTTGACTTATTTTCTACTGTTCGAAAAAAAATATAATAATAAACGTAAATGGCCTCAATACTAATAAATTGAATAAAAGAGGTCAAATTTACGGTTCTACTCACAAGGCGTCTTTTTATTATTATTATTTATATAAATTTGGCATAATTTAATCGAGAGAAAACAATCCCATTAGCGAGACGACGTAAAATATTCAATTCATAAACAAACACCTGGATTTTTTTTAATGCCGAACAAGTGATAAAGGACACCAACTTTCATTCTTATATTATGTTAATTTTTTCTCTTCAAGGTTTATCTTTGATATTTGGCAATAAATATACGCGTAATATCACAATACCTTCTGTAATATTACAAAAAAATTTCGTTTTGAATATAGTAGAATAAAAAGGTATTGAATTAATGAAATTTTTAAGAAAAGATGTTACAAATGAAATTAATCTTGTTCATGACTCATTCCAAAATAATCTCATGTGGTATCTTTATATACAGGGGAGATACAAATAATTCCACATTAATTACAGAAAATGCATTGGTTTCGGAAACAAGGCGATTCTCCTCGATTACTAAGTTTATCACCCATAAGGAATGAACAGCAATCCCAAGATGGACGACGCAAACAGGATGTAGAATCTTCAAACGGGCATAATAGCCGTTCCAGATTAGGTATAGATCACCTCCTCGTTCATTTATTTTTATTAATACAATATCATTACAATAGGTTGGCCAATTCATCATAACAGCAAAAACAATGTTAATCTCTACAACGTCGAAGGTAGTGTCATTATAGAAAAGTCTGATAGGTACCATAAGCTCAAACAAGGCTCAAGCAGCGAAGAAAAACGGAATCCAATCTTGGATAAAGTTAGGACAACTCGCTTATCGTGCTTTAGAACCTTTTCGAATTCCTCACAAGCTGATACATCGTCAGGATCTTCAGTTGGTGACAATATCATTACAAACAGGGAAATAGCGGATTGTACATGTGATATGAGTGCCGAACAAAATATTTGTGATACTTGTGCATCGACGATTGTTGAACCAATATCAAGGACGTTCTGTTTTACCGATAAATTGCGCGCAATGTCGGGAAAATATCTGCAATCTTCAACGAGTAGATTTCTGGCGAAGTTGTACAAGAACCAAGAGCCACCACTGGCCGAATCGACTCCGAATAAGTCAACGAGTAAACGGAAGAATATGAAGCCAAAATTGAGAAGTTTCTCCTACGGTGCTCTCCCTGGGATTGAGGAATTTCAAAAGAAAAATTTGAACCAGCAAAATGAAGTTAAAAATGAGAATTTGGACGACGAAATTCGTCTTTTGGATTGTGACGATACCGATAGTGGGATATTGGTAACAGATTCCAACTGCTCCAGCTTTGATAGTCAAAGCGAGAATCAATCCCAACAATTTTCTGGATGCGGGGAGTTTGGATTTGAAGGAAGTAACGGCTTTGAGGATCGAGATAGACCTATGCTTCCCAGGAAGGTGTCGGCTTATAAATCTAACACGGTGCTTGTTAGATTGGTTAAGAACACTCCGTATGAGGAATTAGGGATAGTCATAGCAAAAAAATCACCTCCAGGACAAGGATACGTCATTGCTCATATCGTAGAAGGCGGTCTTGCACATAGGTACGTAGATTTTCATGCCTTTTGCGTTATCAAATTGTTATTGAATCCAAATTTAATCAATACAGGGAAGGATCTTTGTCAGTTGGAGATGAAATAACTAACGTTAATGGTATACGTTTTACAAATTTAACAATCTCAGAGGCAAGACAGTCGTTGTGCACACAATCCTTGAATGTTGACCTTCTAGTATCGCGTTTGATATCAGTAAACGAGTCATCGAATACAACGAAAGAAGCTTTAATAGATTACGAGAACGCATATGTAAATAAAACACTGTTAAACAATAAACATATTGACGGTAGTCATATCGATAAGTTTACGAGTCCATTGTTGAAAAGGCAGCACTATTTCCAAAAGAATAATAACAGCAAGATGTTTAGGAGGGCCATCGTAAGTTATGGAGGCCAAAGTAAGAAGATAGAAGCGTCAAACGTACCAAATCAAATATACAACGAGCAGACAAATAAAAACAAGTCCACGAGCAACGATAACAGCGACAATATAACCACGAATTTCTGCACATTACCCAGAAGACCGAGCTCTAGTGTTTGCACATTCCAAACTGTGGTGTTGGAGAAGGGTCCTGGAAAGAAATCCTTAGGTTTTAGCATCGTGGGCGGTAGGGACTCTCCGAAAGGTGCTTTAGGGATCTTTATCAAGACAATTTTGATAAACGGACAGGCAGCAGAAGATGGAAGACTTAGAGCAGGTAAAAATACAGCTGTTTTATTTATGCTTCCTAAGTAAATTTACGAAAATTTCTTCGCAGGAGATGAAATATTAGCGGTAAATGGCCATGTATGCCATGACATATCACACGCTGAAGCCGTCAAGTTGTTCAAGAGTGTCAAAAGTGGACCAATAGCTTTACATATCTGCAGGAGAATAAATAATAAGCAATCGTAAGTTTGTTTCCGTTTGAATTTACACTTCTGTACATACGCATTTCTTTTTTAAGGTCAACCAAAGCAAAATCTTGTTCGGATTTGATCCAGACATCGATAGCTCCAACTGAAAATTGAGGAGAGGAGGCGTGGACTCATTACTGATAGCTCAATAAGGCCAAATATTTATTTTTTCTATTTATTCGTTATTGAATATTATGGTTTTCTTTATTATTATATATTTTTTGTGATAGATTTTTGTATATTGTATTATTAAATATATACTTATTTTGTATATTAACAAATTGAGCTTTTCTGTAAGTGTGAATCAATAGCACTAGCTCTTAAAATGTTTTGTATTTTTATTGATTAGTTAGAATATAACCAGGAGAGATGGCGGGGGGAGAGGGGTGCAGTAATCAACACCCATTTTAAAATAAAATTAACGGAGACATTAAAAATAATCAACCCAAATGTTGCTTTGCAAATTTCAGACACAGTATTCATCATCTAGGTAATGGCAACTCATTTTTAAGGGTCTAAAATGATAGGTATATAAAAAAAAATTGTATGAAACTGATATATTATTGAAATCCGGGACAAAAATGCAATAAAAAAAACCAACGTATGCATTGTATTTTCTCTTCTATTTAAACGTTACAAAGGGAGAGGGGGGAAGATAGAGTTAGCAGGCGTATTGATTTTGGTCGTCTTTGTCTATGAGCTGTTAGATATGGCGGGAATGTTGTACACGTGTATTTTGACGTCTGTCAATCAGAAATTAATAAATATCGCGTTTAATATGAGTAAGTTGGCTCAGAGATGGATAAGGAAACGTAATAGAAAGTCGGTATTTTGCGTGGAACCTTTTACAGCGCTATTTAACCCGGTTTGTCGAAGGAAGACAGACGTTTTTTCTGAAATAATCTTCTGGGATGCATGAATTAGGTTTTTAAAAAAGCCAGGCAATAGAAATTGTATAAATTGTACCTACTATTCAGTATGTGCGCGAGGATATTAAGCGCATAGTCGCTTTTATGTGTGTATAGGGCCAGTCAGTTCAGAAAATGATTGCAAATCTTAGACGCGAGGTGATATTTTTAATTGGGAACGGTGTTATGATAAATGAGGCGTACGGATACATTTTTTTCCCTTCGCTTCGTTCATTTAACCCTTTAAATTAAAGTGGGAGGTCGTCGTCTTAATAAAATGGATGTAAATAGAAAGCAACGAGATTTGTGCAGGATATGTTCATCTGAATACGAGAACGGTATCAATGTTTTTGATGAGGAAGGCAGAAGATTGTATCTTCAAGCAAAAATTAGGAAATATCTTTATATAACCGTGAGTAAACAATTTTTTGATGGAAGGTGTTTAATAATGAATTTATTATTATTAATAGATTTCGATAGACGATAAACTCCCTAAGATAATATGCGAGAATTGTTGTAAGAAATTAGACGGCATCCATAAATTCGCGATGATGGCTATTAAGATCCAAGATAAATTAAACAAATTAGTTGTAAATACAACAAATAACAATATTACGAATGTAACGTATGAAAACAAGAAGGGAGAAAGCAAAGGATTACTTCACAGTTATTTAACTAAAGTAAGTTGCATGAGCATGTTGATTTTATGTATTATTTCAAATAAAATATTATTTCATTATGATTATTATCGTTTTATTTATTTGAATTTAAATTACTTTCAATATATGTACACCCGAATTTACTCCTATCCATTTGAATAGCCACCAAATCTAATATCTACGCAGGGAATTAAGGAAAATAAATTCCATCAAGATTTAGAAGTAACAGAAATGGAAATTAGGGTAGATCCGATGATAGTACTTCAATGTTCTGTCCTCGACGATGATGAGGAAGAAGATGAGAATGGTTATTCTTCCTATAATAGCGAAACTGATGAGAAGCCAACGATAACGCATGATATTGATGAGAAGTCGTATTATCCATGTCTAGCCTGTCCAAAACGATTTGCTTCCGATTTAGCGCTACAAGAACACATGTGGGCACACAATCAGAAACCTAAAAGGATATTATTGATGAATTACGATAATTTAATCTGCGAAAAGAATGAGGAGATTCAAAACGACCTTATAAAGATAGAAAACGGGGTATCTGATCTCGCAGAAAACGGAAATGGTATTAGGTTTAATTGCCCCATCTGTGGCAAGATCATATCCACCAAAGGGAATTTGAAAGTCCATCTGGAGACGCATAGACCCAAAGGAAAATATGCCTGCGATATCTGTGGACGAATGTAAGTGCTAAAAAATCAGATAACAGACTTAAATTTCAAACAATTACAGTTTTAAGACGCAGTGTAACCTCCATCGACACAAAGAATACCATGAAGGGATTCAATTTCCTTGTAATGTTTGTGGAAGGGTTTATCCGACTAATAGTACTTTGAGAGCGCATTCTATAACCCACAGCGATTTGAGACCACATAAATGTCCATTGTGTGACAAGACTTTTAAAAGAAATCAAGATTTAAAGGTTGGTTTGTCTGGAGGAGAAACATTTCGATTTATACTTTTGACATGTCCCATATTTGCAGTTTCACATTAACCAGCACACTGGAGCAAGACCCTATCAGTGCCCTTATTGTCCTAAGGCATTCGCAAGTTCAGGTAACTGCTTTTCACATCGGAAGAGGATGCATCCATTAGAGGTTGAAAGAGATAGAGAAAGAGCTGCGAATATCATGCGATAATTAACTTGAAATTTTTTTTTTCCGGTTGTCAACTTTCGTTTTCCATAGAAATATTTTTGAAAATAGTAATAACTTTTTTGTTCCACCGTATATTTGTTACTATGATGTTTTTTTTTTATTTTTTCTTCAAGGGGGTCTAGCAACATGACAATACAACATAACATTTAATTTATTTTTTTATGTTTTTTAAGCTAAAATTAAACATGAAAATCAAAGTAAATATACAGGTATATTCTTAGAAAGATCCATATCTTAAAATTAGTGAAACTAAAGTTTTATCACAAAAGTATTAGATCTTAATTAAATTATTGTATGTGAAATCGATATTTTAAAAATTCATTTACATATTTGAATATATATTGCGGGCAACTAGTGACTACTAATCCGTATTTTATTCTTATCGGAGTAACAATCATCTTTAAAAAAAAAGAAATAGACAAGCGTCTATGAAAACGTCCGTAATATATTTCTCGTTTTCCGTATTATTTTAAGAAGTATCTGTGATGTATTTTGTATACGACTTTAATTTATTTTCATGAGTAAACATTTTAGTTTAATATATAAAAGTACTGAAGATGATAGATATCAAATAAGGAATAAACATTAGCGATTTTATGGCAAAAATATTCAGTGTATAGATGTATTAGTTTAAAAGAGAGGTGAATGTACCTATTATTTCAAGTCGCAATAATTGTTATTTTAGTTTCGTATCATATAAAGACACATAGGTTAATGAAGTACATAATATAACAAAAAAAAATGAACTGATATACTCCATTACATAGATTCTAGCCGGTTTATTTTTTTAATTATTATAATAATAATAAAAAGACGTCAGTATTACTAGTAATTAATGTAAGGATGTATTAGAACATTGTACAATTATATATTAAGATATTAAAAAAATGTCCATTAGAATTTTGTGGGTTTTATTCACAAATCCATACCATTATTTTAGTTAATAACAATAGATGATGTCATCTTTTGACTAAAGCATAACTTCCAGGAACTACAACTATAAAAGTTCCGTTGTTATTTTCTTAACCCATATTCCTTGATCTCGGTGTTTATTTCATTTAATATCAACATTTTTTAATCAGTACCAACGATATAACTCAGTATTTTACAGCGGCGGGTCAATGAGGTGTTTAGGGGAAGTCCCAAGTTAATTGATTACGATAGCAATAGAATTAGAAAAAATATAAGATGTCCACATGGACGTAACAAAATCTACATGGTAATATATTCAAAAAAGATTGACGAATTTGATAAAATAGAGGAGCTAGTATGCACCAACCTTTTTAGGATAATTGTAGATTTCCGTCTTTATCTTTATGGTGATAATTTTGATGGATATAGGATTTCTTTATTGCAACACAATACGTAATATTCTAATAATTTTATGGCCTGTTGTAACAAGTTTTTTTTTATCAAAAATTACACATATCCCAAGGTAAGATATCGCAACATAACTGCGGTCTATCTACACTATGTATATATCATTGGTTAACCTTCCAAATGACCCTGTTAGATCAATATACTTTATTCAGAGTATCACTAGTATACGAATGGCATACGGTGCACTTTCCTCAGATGCAGACAGTACGTTGAAATGCTTCCAGTTGGTTTAACGTACAATTCAAAATTTTGCAATTGCATTTAAAAAACAGTGAGTGATAATGACAGAGAATGATACAAACCACGCGCCTGAAGGCAAGAAATTGGGCCAAAATTGCATTGTACAGCCATTACTTACAGGTAAATCAAATTTGAATATTTTTCAACTTTAATCCTTCAAAAATTCACAGTCATTCGATGTTTTTATATTCTGATCTTTACCCCAATGTAATTATAGTATTTTTGAGGTTATGTCACTATTCCTTTCGTCTTATTTTATCGAATAAATTTAATATTAAATTCGATGTAATTTTGTGATTTTGTAAAACACGTGGGAAAGCCTACCATTGGCTAGAATCCATGCGCTACTGCGCCTAGAACATTTAAAACCTGGCTTGTAATTTTTGAAAATGCAATGTTGGCAATACAAGATTTAAAATAAATTTTATTTCGCGTAGATTTATATCAAATTACGATGGCCTATGCCTATTGGAAATCCGGAAAAACCAAGGACTATGCTGTTTTTGATTTGTTTTTTCGTAAAAACCCTTTCCAAGGTGAATTTACGATTTTTGCTGGCCTAGAGGAATGTTTGAAATTCCTAGAGAAGTTCCATTATTCGAATAGTGGTAAGTTAACCGTTTTGGAATAATCATAAAAATTCCAAGATAACATTGTGAAAATAACGCTTGAAGATTGTTGTTTAAGTTTTAAGTAAGCACTCATAATTGCCGTAATAAAACAAATAGCAGTAATCACTAGCATCCATGTTAAAAACAGCTTTATAATTGGGCAAATTGTTAAAAGCTTATCTTGGAGTTTGGAATACGTATATCGGTAATCCCCCTAATATATAGAACGGTGTTCTCATAAAATCCCTCTAGATTTAGAATATCTTAAACAAACTCTACCAGGAACTATAGAAGAAGAATTCTACGTCTTTCTAAGCAAATTAACCGCTAAAGATGTAACCCTTTACGCGTTAGAGGAAGGATCAGTAGCATTTCCAAGGTTTGTCTCAAAATAATTCTCAATAAACCCTGTACTTTTTCTAAGCTCAAAGTTTCTTCCAATAGAGTTCCACTTTTGAGAATTGAGGGACCTTTGATTATAGTTCAATTATTGGAAACTACCCTTCTGACTTTAGTAAACTATGCTAGGTAAGTGTGTATAATGAATTGAGTCATTTTTGATTTATCTACTCTATTTTTTATGGGTTTAGTTTAATGGCAACGAATGCTGCAAGGTACCGGATGGCTGCAGGTGACTTAATTTTGTTAGAATTTGGTTTAAGGAGGGCTCAAGGACCAGATGGAGGACTATCAGCGTCTAAATACTCATATATTGGTAAGATTTTTTGATGAACGTTGTATAATCTGTATGAAATGTCGCCAGATTTCTGTTATTGGAGAATTTTTTTGATAAATATTGATATTCCTTATATGTCAAGGACGCATTATGTGCAACAAATAAACAATTTTAACAAGTAATCACTGCCGTAATTAATAATCGTTTCAAATTTCATAAAATTCATTCTTGATATCAAAAGATAAATGTACATTTCAACATTTAATAAACGACTAAAGTTTCTCACAATTTCTCGCGACGAACGTAAACTTGTCATTATTATGGGTGAGAAAGGAAAACCGGCATACTGCATAGCTCAAGGTCAAACATCAAAAACCACCCCTATTCGCTGACTGGTACCACCATGTTCTTTCACTTAATAACCACCAAATAACATTTGCTGTCAGAAATCTCGTTACAATTCACAGTTCGAGTCTGCAATACAGGTATATTGATCATCTAAAACTTCACACCAACTGGTACCAAGTAATTTACTGTAATGGAATGATTAAATACCGGTCTACTAGATAGGAATCCACGGTTGTTATTTACGGCTTATAAGCTCTAAAAAGTAATTGTAAAAGAATGTATTTGTGGAATTTATTAGCTCCTTTTTATTTTAGGATATCGGATATTGAAATGTTTATGGCTTATTGATTATTTTTGATACGTTATAGGTTTATTTATTGTAGCGTATAAGTTCTTTACACGATATTTGAAGAAATAAAAGTTTATTTTAAATCTATAGGTGGATTTGATGGTACAAGCAATGTTTTGGCTGGAAAGCTTTTCAACATTCCAGTTAAAGGAACGCATGCTCATGCCTATATAACTTCGTTCACCAGTCTGAATGATCTCCAATCTAAGATTTTGATATCAAAAAATGGAAGTGAATCGAAAAATCTCCTAGACTTGGCTATAAATTGGAGGACGAAGCTAGTCAACATGTTCAAGGTGGTTAGCGATGAGGCAAACGATGGAGAGCTAGCTGCGTTGATATCTTTCGCAATTGCTTTCCCGGACGGATTCATGGCCTTAGTTGATACGTACGATGTTAAGAGGTATCAGTGTCCCAGCATGTTCCCTGCGGTTACCCTGTGGCCTGTCACTCTACCCAACACCCTTATGCATAACGAGTACAGGTAATTCTACATGACGGTGGTTAATTTAGTGCATGCCACCAACAGCTAATTAGTGATTATGATGACCAGAAATGGATTTTAGGGCGCGTAGAAATTAGTATTTCATTTAACCAAAGCAAGACGTATAAATTAGAATCCTGTGATATGGAAAATCGTCTTCCTTAAAGGAAGAAGATTCTCCACTCCTGCAATATACTGATTTCTTCGTGTTTTGAATTTTTTTTTAGTCAGCAGAAAGACCTGGGCTGGCTATGCGGGGTATGTACAATCTCGTACAATCATCTTGCACCTCTGTAGAGTGTTCAATTGGTCACAAGGGTTGCTACCATTCTCATTATTTAAGATTCATATATAAAGGAAAGCATGTTATTGAAATATTAAGGGATTTTTTAAGGACTTCTTTTCGTTGTTTCATAAAATTGCTTCTCTGCTTTTGGTGACTCAAGAATTCTTCACACGTTAGATCCCTAATGATCCCAATTTTTTTAGGAGTGGCTTGCTTAATTTCTGTGCCGTTGCACTATCACTTAATGACCTAGGCTACCGCGCGATTGGCATAAGAATTGATAGCGGTGATCTAGCGTATTTATCCAACATAGCTAGACAATATTTCATTGATATTAGCAAGGCATACGATATACCGTGGTTCGCAGATTTGATGATAATGGCTTCCAATGATATTAACGAAGAGACCATACTAAGTTTGAACGATCAAGGGCACAAGATAAACTGCTTTGGGATTGGTACGCACTTAGTAACTTGCCAGAGACAACCAGCTTTAGGTTGTGTGTACAAAATGGTGGAATTGAACGGGCAACCAAGGATGAAATTAAGCCAAGACGTTGCTAAGGTTACAATGCCTGGATGTAAGGATGCTTATAGGTTGTACAGTGAGAGTGGTGATGCTTTAATTGATCTTCTACAAAGATCTATTGAAGATTCCCCTGAAGTCGATAAGAAAGTCTTATGTAGGCATCCGTTTGAGGAATCTAAGAGAGTTTATGTCATTCCTTCGAATGTAGAGAAATTACACAAGCTTTATTGGAAAAATGGGAAGATCATGCAGCCATTGCCTAATCTAAAGCAAATCAGACAGAAAGTAAAAGCTTCTTTGCGGACTCTGAGGCCCGATATTAAACGAAATTTGAATCCTACGCCGTTTAAAGTAATTTAATTTTCAAATTATGCGGTTCTTTCGAAGTAAAAACTTAATAATATGATTATTTTAGGTAGCTGTAAGTGATACCCTTTACAATTTTTTACATCAGTTGTGGTTAGAAAACGCTCCAATTGGCGAATTGTCATAGAGAAGTTGAGAAAGGGTAAAAAATATGGTTTTTTGAAAATTGCGACTTGCCTCGATTGCCATGGTTGACACTACAATGTAAAGAATGCTTGGAATCTTTTAGATTTAAGACGAATCATTCTACCTTCTATTAATTCTTCTTTTACTCTTTTATATATAAATTTTATTGTAAATTATTAATTTATATATTTTGTTTGGACGTAATTATTTAAAAACTGTATATTTTTCCTTATTATTATTACACTTATATTTATTTTTGTTATTTAAAACAAAGGGCATTCGAAACTATACTATATGGAATAGATGGACAAATTACCAAGAAAAGAAACATAGATGGAGGAAATATCTTTTTTAAATCTATAGAAGCACAAAATATATAATCAACGTTAAATGAAAGCAATATATTGATACAATAGTGCACAATTAAAATATTAATATAGCGAATATTACTGCGCCAAGAGAAATCAAATTATATATATATATCTTACATATGGCGGAATGAGGGATATTAAATTTTAATGTTGGCTGTGAGAAGTCCTTTTATAAATACAAATGTTACCAAAACAAAGTGCGTTATCAAAAAGTAAAATATAAAAGCTAAAGAGAATAGTTTTGCACATTAGCTAGATATAATAATTATAGAGATATACATATACATAAATATATATATTTGCTGGTTAAATAAATAAAGAAAACCATTATATATACACCAAGAATAATATATGAGAAATGTTACATTATATATCGATGTGAAAAAAAATAAAGTGCCATGGATAACTTTTTAGATATTTCTTGTATATTATTAAGAGGGTATTTTGCATTAGAAAGTCCGTCCAGCATGTTTAAAATAAAAAATGATACAATATTGAAACTTGTACATCAGTAAGGAGATTGACTCCAATATCTTTTTGAATATTTTCAAAACCATTATGTGACCTATTCAGTTTTTTTTTTAATTCTAAGTTGACGGTTCATTTTTTTTAAGTGTGCTACTTAAACGACTTACTTAATAATCGGTTGTATTTTGTACAATTTTTTGTAACTATAATATAATAAATAAATTTGTTCCTTGACCATGTTTTCATATTCCAATAACCATTTCCGCGACTATATATCTTAGTTACGTTCAGAGGCGGATTACCCGTAAGGCAAACTGGCCACGTGCCTAGCGGCCCCGGACCTCGGGGAGCCCCTAGCTAAATTATTTAGGTAAGTACAAGTTTTAAAAGTCTAATAATTTTCTTAGGCCCCCTCCTGGATTTTTGAAAATAAGCGTATTTTTAAAATTCTAACTGCTCTTAAATTTTTTTTTTTAAGAAAAAGTAAACGAATTACTGGCTCATTATTAACTTATTTTGTATTTGATAGTAAAAAGTTTATCCCAAATAGTTATAAACTATAATAACTATTAAGCGCTATTCCAAATAGTTATAACTATAAATAATTCTAACTATAGTATTCACTATTCTAAATAGTTATAAAAATTTTATTATTTCGTAATCGAAAAGCAAATAATTTCAAAAATTTCGTACCAGAGAAGTCTAGAAGTCGAGCGCAGTATTTCGAATAGTGTGGAAAGTTCCAGTGTTGTCTCGATCGATTTTGTCCGCGTATATTTAAGCGCGACGCGCTGCTCTCCGCTCGGTCTACACACGACAGGGATATACGTAAGAAAGCAGATATTAGTAAGCTACCGAATCGCTCGCTATTCAGTGATCGTGAAATATTACTTTGACTTGTACATTTCAACTTTATTTCCAAATTTAACAATAAGACGCTTGAGTTTATAAAGGTAAGTTTTATTATTATTACTAAACAGTAAACTTATTTAAATACCTACTCAAGCACAAAATAATCTGATTTAAGGTTTGAGAGTTGAGTCCATTAGAGGCCAAGCTTTGCAATTTTAGTAATCGAATAAATGTCGTCCTAATACATGTTGAAATCGTGGCCTTACAATTTACTTTTCAAACTGCAAAACCTTATGCTGTTCTATTAATTAAATTTATAATATTATTACCTTTTACAGAAATGAAACGCCATTATCTCTCAATGGAGCAAAAAAAAAAGAAAATTGCACGAAAAAAAAATGAAAGAATCTGCTAAAGGACAGACGTCTTTATTGGGATTGAGCTTCAGATGTTCAAACGAGGTCACTAACCGAACACGAAGATGAAGTCATTGAAATTGATTCATGTCGACATGGACCCATATCTAATGATTCTGGCAACGATAAACAAGAATCAACAACATCCTACAGTAAATACGAAATATTTAGTAATAATCCTGCTGAATGGAGTAAGTCTGAAGAAGTTTTGCGATATTTGATCGAAAAAGAAAATTTTGAACAAAACATTGATTTTGAAGAAAAGGAAATGATTAAAGCTACTTTACAAGTTAGCGGATCGACGCAAAGAATTATTTCAAAATCAACGTTTAAGCGCAAAATGTTAAATGGTGAAGAAGTAGATCGTTTTTGGCTAATATTTTCGCCGAAAACAAATAAACTTTACTGCGGACCCTGTAAGTTATTTTTGTTTGAAGAAAATTAGGATCAATTTACCGCAGGTTTCAATGACTGGAGAAATGCAACAGCGAGAATCGTATAAATAAAATGAAAATAGTGTTTCTCATACCAAGGCGTGTTTTAACTGGATGGCTAGATCAAAAAAACAGGGCTTGGAAACAGATTTCTCAAAAAAATTTGAAAATGAATGCGAGTACTAGCAAAAAGTTTTACAAAGTATTATTGATGTTATTTTGTGTCAACGTGGACTTTCATTAAGAGGCAAAGATGAAATTTTTGGATCAATACACAATGGGAATTATTTAGGCATATTGGAACTACTAGCAAAATATGACGGGTTTCTAGCAGATCATATTGAAAAAAACTAGAAATACTGGACGGGGCAAAATATCTGTTTTCGACAATTTGCGATGAATTTATTCAATTATTAGGCGATCATGTTAATCTTAAAAAAAATGATTTCAAGATACTGAGCAAAGTTACAATACACGAAATGAAGCAACAAATATTATGAATAAACTATGTGAATTTGAAACATGTATCCTTAGATTATTTTGGTACGATGTTTTAGAGAGAACAAACAAAGTAAGTTTAAGTTGTAGATCAAATTACCTCTTTAACAGAATACCTAAAAACTATTCGTGAAAATTTTGACCAGTATGAAGAAGAAGCGAAACTTTTGAAGGTTTCGACTGAATTTGAGTGTGAAGTTTCTTATAAAAAAGAAAATACAAGCCAAATTAAGAAAAAAGTATTCCACGGTGATTCCCCCTATTCAGAAAACTTTTCTCCAAAACAAAAATTTAGAGTAGAGGTATCTTTAGTAATATGTGATTGCATAATTTCTGAAATGGAAAGAAGATCTTGTTGTTATAAAGAATTGCAAGTATATTTTTCGTTTATTTTCAATTATGAAGAGACAAATTTGAATGACAAACGATCCGCAGCTCAACGGTTTCTTAAAAAATATCCGTTAGATTTGGAAAGTGAATTAGAAAACAGCCAAGAAACAAAAAGTGTTAAGGAAGTATTAAAGTCAAACCTCTATCCTAATGTAGCTATAGCATTTAGAATATATTTAACTTTAGCTTGCGGAGTTTGTGAAGGAGAAAGAACATTCTCAAAACTGGCGGTAATAAAAAAACCAAAAAAAGCGTCATGAACCAAAATCGGCTAAATGTTTTAAGCTTGTTATGCATAGAGCATGAATTCGTAAAAAAAAAATTAATTTTAAAGAAATTGTGCAAAAATTTGCTGCTTCTAAAGTCCGCAAAGTTAATCTGCTATAGAGCCCCAATGTGTAGACTTCATTAAATATTTTTATTAAAAATAACCATTTATTTATTTTAATTTTTACTAGGTTTTACAGATATTACATATTTATAAAACAATGTTTTTATTAGGAATGTAAAACTTTGTTTAAATATTTTTATTGAAAATAAATTTGTTTATCGTTATATTATTAAACATTATTTGCAAACATATGTTTTTATAAAAAAATAAATTTTTATTTTACCTACTTGTTTACACGTTTTTGAAATTGCTTATTTTACAATTTGTAATAAAAGATGGACGGGGGCCCCGTTATTATTTGTGCCTAGGGGCCCCGAAGGCTCTTAATCAGCCACTAGTTACGTTATATTACTTAATCGATATGGGTATAATAACATTTTCAATTCGACTTGCATGCGAAATAGATAGCCATCTCAAATACAGTAAGCAAGTACATTATTACGAATGATGCTATTTAACTAATGGAAACACGCGATGTTGAATGACCATTTTTATGTTTCCAAATCGAGTAGGTACAAACAGACTTGTGGCAAGTTGTGGTAACCAGCTTGCCGGTTAAAGTTGACTTCTTTTTATACTTTCGGTAATGTAATCGTTGAAGATAATAAGAAGCGATATCATACAATACAGTAAACAGACGAAGGTTTAATTTGTGCAAGTCATCCATACTTCAGCAGTAATTAAACAGTACATCGTTATTAATATCAATCGCACAAAATTGGTTTTGAAACGTCGGCATTTCAAAAAATTTACTATTTGATATCCAAATTACTTCACTATCGCAATGACATTTATAAATTCAAAAAAAGAAATTAGATAAGGGAATAATATTTTGATGATTAAATACGATGTGTCATAATAATATGTTCATCATAATCATCATTCCAAAGTATCTAAAATAATATTTTTTGATTATAGATTATTTAAGTGTTTTTGTATACTACGCGTCAGAGGTATTCATTTTGTTTAAATATACAAAAACGTATATATGTGAATTACTCTTTGCGTCAAACACTTTCAATTTCCATAGTTAATTATCTAGGGTACACAGGACCTGATTCAAAAATTATTTCGTTACGTACATTGTAACTTTAATAGGCATCAATTGAGCTGCCGCCTAGATTTATTATTGTTTATAATGAGTTTATTAAGAAAATAATTGGGACTATAGTGGCGTAGTTAAAGTGAAATTTTGATAAAAAAGGTAGGTTTTAATTTAGTTAAATTTAAATTAAATCTGGAAATTGAAGGTAAAATGTTTAATTTGATAAATGCCAATCACTACACTCCTGTACATATGAACACGACATATCCATAACAATGACTGTACAAACTTTAAAATTGCTTACTTGCGTTCATGCATGCCCTTATTAATAATTTATGGTATTACAAAATTATTGCTCGCATAGCCGTGGATGGTCCTCGCCATATACATTATCATTAACATCATCCTTTTGACCGTTTTTATATGACTGTGCGTGTTTTTTTCGACAGTAATAAATAGAAAGTAAAATCAGTGGATACCACGGACGGTACGCAATATCGAAAGCTGTGAGTTCTTTTAAGGAATATATTAATATCGGCTCTCAAAAAAAATATCCCGATGAATATCTTCACATCGGTAAGTTTATATGTATATTTTTTAAAAAGAATAAAATATAATTTAGTTTTCAAACGTATGATTGTTTAAAAAAACGTGTAATTATGTGGTTTTATATCGGTCTGAAATAGAAAGTATTGTTCTATTTAAATAAAATACGATTTATTATATTTTTCCTGAGGGGGAACTAAAAGGGGGGATACTTTGCACAATTTTTTTAATTATGATTTTCCAAGCAATAAAAAGTTGATTTATCTTCTATAATGTTATTGGAATAACTTGGAAAATTGTAATTACTAATTTACCGAAAAAAAACCCATAAATTACCTACGGAAAAAAATTTGAACCTTCTCTTCTTCCCCCACCTATTATTACAAACCACCAATTGGTTCTGTATATACCGTACATCGTTGCGTGACGTTTCATCACAGAGCCAGTTGTTTCACTGCCTTGTCTGTGGAAGCTAACGTTTCCCTTATATTTGAATATTTTTTTTTGTATACGTGTTTTATTCCAGACAGTTTCTTGTGGAAGATCCCTAATCGGCAAGTCTATTGTATACAATCCTTGTAAGTCCATTTTCGCATATCAAATTTATAACTAATTTTATTTATAACATTTAACTTATGCAATGTCATTATGTAATTTTTTAATAAATAATACAATACCTTTGAAGGTTATTTCAAGAATTTTACGCTAAATAAGATGCCGTGCCCCTTTTTAACAAGGTTAACATCGACATATGTTAAAAACTATGGACCTGCATTGTTGAAGATGTACGGCAACCAATGTCCTGTAATGTCAAAAGCATTGCATACCTTGGAGAACGAATCAAAAGCCAATACTAAAGGTAAATAGAATTTAATTACGCGAATTGCTTTTGTAAATTGTGCTGATGATAATTCTAGAAGATCAAGCTCCAATAAATGTATGCCCATTTTTATCCGAAGTAAATAATGTTGTCAAGGAAGTGGACAAACAGGATGTGATAGAGTTGAATGAGAATCATGAGCAGAAGGTTACAAAAGATGGGTTCCCATATGAACAATTCTTTCTCCAGCAAATTATTAAGAAGAAGAAGGATCATTCCTACAGGGTCTTCAAGAAGGTCAATCGTTTAGCAGGTCCTGGACAATTTCCTAATGCCCTGGAGTATTCTTGGGGCGAAAAACCTATTATTGTGTGGTGCTCTAATGATTATCTGGGCATGTCTTGTCATCCAGAAGTAAAAAATTCTGTTAGGTAAATCTAAATTTAGATGTAATCATAAGTATTTATACGTAAGAAAGCAAAATTATAATAATAATAGATTAGAATTTATCAGTTGTATACCAATGCATTATCTTCTTCACATTTGAATATATACAGAATACCTCAAAGATAATTGAACATTACCAAATTACAGGGAGGCTCTAGATAAGTATGGTGCTGGTGCTGGGGGTACTAGAAACATATCAGGAAATTCCGTTTATCACGAAAGATTAGAGAAAACATTAGCAATATTACATCAAAAGGAATCAGCTCTTTTATTTTCCTCATGTTATGTCGCGAATGATTCCACCCTGTATACTTTAGCTAAAGCCTTACCGGGTTGCCACATCTTTTCGGATGAAGGGAACCACGCGTCAATGATACAGGGGATCAGAAACAGCCGAGTACCTAAGCACATCTTCAGGCACAACGATCCAGAACATCTGGAGGAAATGCTACAGAAGGTGGGCAAGGACATTCCAAAGATCGTAGCATTCGAAACTGTACATTCAATGAGCGGAGCTGTTTGTCCTCTGGAGGAATTATGTGATATAGCTCACGCTTATGGTGCTTTAACTTTCGTAGATGAGGTGCATGCTGTTGGTCTTTATGGCGATCATGGAGCTGGTATTGGAGAAAGAGATGGTCAACTACATAAAATGGATATAATATCGGGAACTTTAGGGAAAGCTTTTGGGAATGTAGGAGGATACATAGCTTCTTCAACTAGCTTAATTGATATGATAAGATCTTATGCGGCTGGATTTATTTTTACCACTTCACTGCCACCAACTGTGTTAGCCGGATCTTTGAAAGCTGTGGAGATCCTAGCATCCTCTGAAGGGGTTGCTTTGAGGAAACGCCATCAAGAGAATGTAAAATATCTTCGGAATACTTTATTGAAGATTGGTTTTCCTGTGGAACATACACCAAGTCATATAATTCCTGTGAAAATTGGCAATCCCTTGCAATGTTCAACGGTTTCTGATAGGTTATTAAAGGAAAGAGGGCACTATGTTCAAGCCATAAACTACCCTACTGTTGCTAGGGGACAAGAAAAGTTGAGATTGGCTCCAACGCCTTATCATACAGTAGAATTAATGGATCTGCTAGTCCATGACATATATGAAATATGGAAAGATATGGAATTACCGCTGGATGGATTGCAATGTAAAAATGTAAGTTGGTTTTATCGAATTTTAAAAGATTCTCATGCCCTTTTTGTTTGCAGGAATGTAAGTTTTGTCGTCAACCAATTCTCTTCGATTATTTCGAATCTAGGACCAGACAGGATTGCGCTCAACATGTGATTTGCGAAATTCCTAATTGTCCCCAACGCATCAGGGCGTTATGAGGTTCAAAGATGTAAAAGAAGATGAGTTTGTTACTGTAACATTCAATGTTCATATATCAGATGTAATAATATTGATTGTTTTGATTAAAGGCATTTTATTCTTTGTTATTTCTTTTAAATCGACAATAAATTATATTATTTTATTATATATTTTTGTAAATGTATACAGTAATAAAGCATACACATGTAACTTGTCGCGTTTTTTTAAATCTTTCCCTAAAATTATAATGCGCTTATAATCTGTATAATAAACCGAAAAATACTTAAATTATGCAATAAAAACCGTAGTGCAATCAATTCTGATCTATAAATAATTATAACAGTGATTTTGGAAAAAAATCACTGTTATATCATAGGGATTGTAAAAAAAAATCGTAACAGTGAAGCGGACGCCATCTATATTTATGTTTTTGTTGAAGATTAAATGTCATTTTTGTTTTTTTCTAATGTA
This sequence comes from Dynastes maya, assembly GCA_029619315.2. Classification (NCBI taxonomy): domain Eukaryota; kingdom Metazoa; phylum Arthropoda; class Insecta; order Coleoptera; family Scarabaeidae; genus Dynastes; species Dynastes maya. The sequence continues at coordinate 6,253,795 of JAROYE020000012.1, forward strand.
ATAGGATACAAATTAGATTTTTAAACGAAAATTTAAAGAAAATATCAAAATGAAGTGCTCAAAATCGCTCCTGTATCATATGGGCATCGCTAAAACACATGATTAATGCTAATTCAAATCTAAAATAAGGTGTCAATTGATTCATACTCTCATTCAATATGTCAAATAATAATAATAATAACAAAAGAGAGCCTCAAAATAATACGAAGATATACCACGACGATCAAGTGAATATCGAAATTAAGAGATGGGAGAAATTTTCAAATTGGATTCATTGCATTTGCATTGTAACTTTCGATCTGGAATTAGGCCAAACATTAGAGGTTCGTATTTTGAGCTATACAGACATTTGTTTTCACCGATAATATTGTAGAGCACATACCCAAGACATATATCATTAAGTAAGCAAGAAATATCAAATATTTGCTACCTTGCTTTTCCTGATTCTAATTCGGGCTGTATGGGAGACACCACTTTCACGGTACGATTGCAAAATAGTCCAGGGAGGAGCGAGTTACGTCCGGAACACAAGTCTTATAATGGAAAATGCCCCCCTGCTTTACAGGTGAACCCAGCGTATTATTGGGGATATGTCTATTTTCGACAAGTAAAGGATATTTCATTACCAAGAGGGTATTTCCAAAAGGTAAGTTTGAAAACCTGAAAAAGAAATTTAGCGAGTTACTTGTTGGTATTTCAGAGTGTAGTGATACTTTCTAGGCTACCATTTAATAACTTATTCACAAAAATTGTATCATTAATTGCACCCGAATATTTTGATAATGACATTTTGAGTTTGGAAGCGTCATGTTACAATATAGACCAATGGCCTGTACCGGTGCCTGGGGTTACTTTGAATTTACCTCTACTAGGATCTGTTTTCCAGGTAATTTATTATAGGTATATTATACAGGAGGTGTTTAACAATTATCTCAAATTTTAGACTTACATCCCACATCAAGGAAATGCATCATCATTAATAATACAGTTAGCTACTCTTAACGATATACCAACAACAATTGAGAACCAAATCCAAACATCAGTTGAGGATTTAAACTTATTCGAAATACTCCACCCTGTTTTATCACATATTGATATGTTATGGGAGCTTGTGATAACAGCTGAGCCTTTGATAGTAATGGCCACATCACCTACTTATTGCTCAGCTATGGTTCTGGCCCTTACAAGGTGATAATTTCAATTATACTTATTGAAATATTACTGAATATCATTTCTTTTGTGATAGAATGATATCGCCTTTGAAATATTGCGCTGATCATAGGCCATATTTCACTGTTCATGACAGTGAATTTAAGCAGTTCACCAGCAAAGGGCAAGGACCACCCCCACCTGTAATTTTGGGCGTAACCAATCCTTTTTTTGCTAAAATGTTGCACCATTGGCCGCATACTATAAGATTAGGAGAAGATAATGGTATAGGAATGCTTATTTTTTGCTTAAAATGTTTTTTATGTTGTTCTTTAATGTTAAAGGACAAAACTACAAGTATAAACTAAAGAAGAATGGAAGTACAAAATTGTTGGATTCGAGTCCTGGGGTTTACACAGCTTATAAGCCATTTCTTCACAAAGATAAGACGATAATAAAGAATCTGATTAGTGGAATACATTCCAAAAGACCTTCTGAAGTACAATCTGCTTTACTGAGGCGACATCTTCTAGAATTAACTCATAGCTTCATGATACCTTTAGAAAGGTACATTGCTAGTTTAATGCCATTGTTTAAAAATATTTCACCTTATAAGGTAACAATTTTCGTTAGTCTAAAGTCAATAGTTTGTTTATAGCATGCTTGGTTTCAATTTAGGCTGCTCCAGCGCCTCTCCCATTTAACCCAGACGACTTCTTTGCAACCCTAGAGAATGCTGGTCCTCAATTAACTTCTGGCATCAAAGGTGATTGGGTTGGCTTGTATAAAAGATTTTTCAAATCTCCAAACTTCAATGGTTGGTTTAATATGAGATATACCGAACTGGCTTTGAAATTGCAAGCATTGCAATTGGAAGCATTATCTGATGCGGTAAGTTGAAGCCTGGATAAGGATTTCTTGATCAGCATGGATATTTTTGTTGTAGAATTTGAAATTATGGGTCCAAGGCAAACCAGAAGTCGAAGTCGTCGATATGGTGTTGAAATTAAAGAACAAGATCAATAAATGCCATCAACATGACATACCAGTTAGTAATACGACGAAACAGCAACTGTATCAAAGGTTGCAGGATATTATCTGTTCATTACCTGACGATTTAAAAAATATATTACAAACATCATGATAGTTATTTTCATTTTTTTTATTTAATTGAAATTCTAAATCGCATTGTACATTGATTCATTCACGAGTAACGTTATAATGTTTACTTCCGTTTTTCATCTCTCAGGGTTTTAAAGCGTTCATTTGTTCTCCTTTATTCACTTTTGTATCTTTTGCTAATTATCGAACTTTAAGGATGTACATTTTGTATATATTTCTAACTCTTTTGTATTAACCTTCTGTTTCTGCAGAAATCACACACTAGTCAAAGCCAATCAATTGTGAAATCAATCAGAAAACAGTTTCGGATTTTTTTAGCTAATCAAATTGTGTCTAACTAGTTTGTGATTTCTGCAGAAACAAGACTATTATAACAATGTTTTGATCTGAATGTATGGAATCGTGTGTAGGATTAACGCAGAATCACTTTTTATATAAATTTGATCGTTTAAATATTTTGAGTGCCAAAAAAAGAAAGAGAATTGGCCAACTGTGGATACGTTGATTGAAAATAATTAAAAAAAAAAGTATAAAAAATTAAACATGAGCCATCCATCATTTGCAATATATTTTTCAAAATAAATATTAATGAAATCTATGAGTTTATTTTTGTAACCCCTTCTTTTCCTGCATCTTAAAATCTTTTCAGAAAAATTCATTTTCAAAGATGATTCGACAAATTTTAATCATTAACCATTCAATTCTGGATATGTTTATTAATTTCAAAACTAATCTGCATTACCGAATTGCTTAAAAAAATTGTTTGTATATTTTTCTTACGGATTTTAGACCAGCGGTACCAAAATTTTTCGACTAAAACTTGTTTACTTGTAATATTTTCATTCTCGTGGTAAAAAAATAACATTGACACGAAAAAGTTTGGTTCTAGATAATCCCAGTTACTTTGCATTGCAATTATTACAAGGGCAAAAGGTACGTGCAAAGTCGTTTGATTGGCGTAAGGTGACAAGTTTGTATTGGTTTCATTCGTTTGAGTACTGCTGTAGTTAATGAACCGGTTATATTGAATAGTAGTGTTGCGGTGTCAAAGTTGGTCAAAGTCCTTAAAAATTAAGATAATTTCTACTGCTAGTATACAATTATATCTATCAAACCATACGTCAGTCTATTCTCCAACTTTGATTATCCTAATATTTTCTTAAATAATAGAAAAAAATGGGTCGTGTGTTTGTAATTGGTGTTGGCATGACAAAAGTAAGTAGTCTCCAAACAGTTTCAACATTTCCACTTTAAATTTACATCTCCCTTCAATTAGTTTGAGAAGCCTGGTAAACGGGATGATGATTACCCACAGCTTGCTAAGGAAGCTATTCTCAAAGCCTTACAAGATGCCAGGGTGTCCATGAGCGAAATTGAACAAGCTACAGTTGGATATGTTTACGGTACTAATCTAGAAATAATTGAAATATCTTTTAATTAATCGAAAGCTTGATTAGGTGATTCTACTTCTGGACAACGTGCTATCTACGAGATTGGTATGACAGGTCTCCCAATCTACAATGTAAATAATAATTGCGCGACTGGGTCAACTGCTTTGATCTTAGCCAAGCAATTCGTAGAAGGTGGATTGAACGATTGTGTTTTAGCTGTAGGTTTCGAAAAGATGGAAAGGGGTAGTTTAACATCAAAGGTAAAATATTTTTTTCTATCGATGTTTCATCCACACTCTAGCAGCAACACAAGCTCTGAACATGTCCCATAGGAGTGTGGATGAAATGACACGGTTCCAGCCCAGAAGCCTAAGTACCAAATTCGAGTTTATAATAAATTATACATTTGGCACTTTTAGTTCATGGACAGAACGAATCCGATGGATAAACATCTTCAATTAATGGCAGAACTTGTTGGTATCACTGAAGCTCCTATAACACCCCAAATCTTTGGAAATGCAGGTATAGAACACATGAAAAAGTACGGCACAAAGCCAGAACATTTCGCTAAGATAGCTTACAAAAACCACAAGCATTCAGTTAATAATCCGTAAGTTTGACAAGACTAAATTCAATAAACATATATAAAAAAGCCTTTTATTTTCATTATAGAAATTCGCAATTCCAAGTAGAGTATTCCTTGGAACAAATAATGAAATCTCCAGCTATATATGGACCACTTACGAAATTACAGTGTTGTCCAACAAGTGATGGTGCAGCAGCTGCTATTGTAGCTTCAGAACGCTTTGTAAGATCTCATGGATTAGAAGCTCAAGCTGTTGAGATCTTGGCCATGGAATTGGGTACAGATCTTCCTACAACTCTCACAGATAACAGTTGCATGAAAATAGCTGGATATGATATGACACAATCGACAGCAAATCGTGCTTATAAGAAAGCTGGAATCCGACCAACAGATGTCCAAGTTGTTGAATTACATGATTGTTTCTCATGCAATGAGTTAATAACATATGAAGCTTTAGGACTGTGTCCTCCTGGAAAAGCTGGGGAGCTGATTGATAGAGGTGATAACACATATGGAGGAAAATATGTCATAAACCCTAGTGGTGGTTTAATATCAAAAGGACATCCTCTAGGAGCTACGGGTTTGGCACAATGTGCTGAGCTAGTTTGGCAATTGAGGGGACAAGCTAATAAGAGACAAGTTCAAGGTGTTAGATTAGCTTTACAGCATAACATTGGACTTGGAGGCGCTGTAGTTGTTGGTATATATCGTCTAGGTTTTCCTGAACATCACAATCGTGGTGTGGGATTGAGAAAACTAGCTGCAGCATTAACTGAGGATGGTTTTAAAGTCACACCGTACCTAAAAATTCTTCAACAAGCCATGGAGGAGGATGAAAATAATCTAGTTGAAAAATATAGAGGTGCTTACGGGTTCAAAGTGAAAAAAGCTGACGGCAAAGAAGGTTTTTGGGTTATAAACGCTAAAACTGGCAAAGGGACTGTAGAATTTAACTCTAAAGGTATTTAAATCAACATAATATTGAAATACCCATCTAAATAATGCTTCAAATTCTAGTTAAACCTGATGTAACTTTTATCATAAATGACGAAGACGTTGTTGAGTTAATTTCCGGAAAATTGAATCCACAGAAGGCATTCTTTTCTGGTAAAGTGAAGGTGCAAGGAAATATTGGACTGGCCATGAAGTTAACTGATCTACAAAGAACTGCTGCAGGCAAAATAGCTGAAATAAGATCAAAATTGTAGATCTAAAAGATCAGAGATTGATATTAAATATATTCCTTATTTTTGTTGTTGTAGTATACATTTTTTTGGTGATTCTGTTATAGCTTTAAGAATCTGTTGAAATCTCTATGATTATTGTAATGTAATGTTGGGGACATTTTGTATTTTATTTAAATAAATATTTTGAAAAGAAAGTTTCATTTTTATTAAATAACAATTTTCCTTAAAATTTCAGTAAGTATAAATTGAACTCCTGCGTAAAATTCTGTAATTTTTTGGGAAATAGGCTGGTTTGGTTGCCTATATCACAGCTTTATAATTGCAATGCCAGTTGCATAGCTCACAGGCTACGTGAATACGACCCTAAATTATATTAACGACTATAAAAAATTATTAAAGATATCCATTTAAGAAGATAGCTTTTTATTATGATAAAAAATTACTCGACAATCTAACAGGAAGCGAATTAATTAACAAGAAATGTAGATGGCAACGATTTAATGTTCTAGTTTATAAAAAACAAACATTCGAAATGCTTCTGTTGTTGATTTTTGTAATAATTTCCTCTCCAATGCCTGTTTTAAGCAATGGATTTGATTTATTTGTACGTAATTTATGTTTATATTTATTAAAAAAAGTCTCAGGACGATTCCATGTTTAAGATAGAGACCTAAAATGGTTAAACTCGATCGCATATTAGGGAAATGTCCTGAACATCCAAACGCTGTCGTTACCATCGATAATCCTAAAATGGTTAAAGTGAAGAGATATTATACATTGACGAGCAAAATTACGATTAGGGACAATGTGGATCAAGATATGAAAGCAAGTATTCAACTTTTTTGAACAACATTATATCGCAAAGTCGAATTTTTTTCCTTCCTTAGGTGCAAATCGTTGCAGTTAGATGCAAAAACAAAGATTCTCCAGATACATGCGAACAATACCCTACAATTAATATAAAAAAACTTTGCACTTTGATTAATTCGGGAAATCATCCATGGACACCATTTCTACAACAAACCCAGCCACAAATGAAATGCCCTGTACGAAAGGTAAGCCCAAAAATAATCCTCAGAACAATTTAGCAATATTTTATACTTTTAGGGGATTTACCATGTAATAAACGGCACTTTCGATGGAAATGCCTTCTCTAATTTACCAATTGAAGATTGGTATTGGAAGGTGACTGCACTAACAAGAGAAATAAACTCTAACCGCTTAGTTATATGCGTTTACCTCGAAGGACAGATAGTTCCCGTTTAAAATTTACACAAATGAAGTATATTACAACGTTGCAATGCTTATATAACACGATGTAATGTAAATAAATAGATAATTGTTATAAGAAATACTGCAATATGTATATAGTACATGAGAAAAATTCGCTCTCCATGCAATATTCAATAGATTGTCAACCAAGGTTCCCATATAGTATAAGTATTGCAAATATTGCATTAAAAGATGAAATTTCTCATTTCAATCTACATATTTAATACAAAACATAACAATCTTTCTCCTTATGCATCAAGCTATATAAAGTCAACGAAATCAATTACATACCTTCAAATGTACGTTTGTAATCGATTAAGGTTGAAAACTATCGAGCGATGGTGCAAAACAGGTTTAGATCGATGGATCTAACAGTTTCAAACCCAAATTCTGGGATACTAAGAAGCGTATTATCACTAATATCAATCAATTTTTGTTATTTTAATTCGTATAAATGCTTATTATCACTTCTAGATTATATGACATAAAACTGCTACAAAAATGGAACACTTACCAACATATTTTAACTTGAAAATTCAAATAATTCCGCTAATACTTTGACGTTATTGATATATTTTCGGTGAACATAACCTAAGCTAACAATACGCTACTTTTTTCGGTTTATCAACACCCTAAATAGTTTGTATATAAATGGCGATAACCTTTCTACTGAAGCATCTAGCTAGATAAAATCAACGAAATCTGTTACATACCCTCAAATCCGTTTAGGTTGGAAGCTATAGAACGATGGCGTAAAACAGGTGTTCAACAATTTGGAATCTAAATTCTGCAAAATAACGGTATTAAGAAGTGTATTACCGCTTTATTGTTATTCGCTACTATTTTAATTCGTATAAACATTCAATATTACCTCTAAACTAGATGTAGTTAGTAAAGTAAAAACAACAGTTACAAAAATGGTGGGACAAGTACCAACATACTTTAACTTAAAATTTTAAACCTTCGCATTAGTTAATTCAAACGAATGATTGAAAATCTTGCAAATTATTTGTTTATTGAATTACGGTAGATGTATACATTTGTTATACTTAAAAATATCCAATAAACTTATTGGACATATCGATAAATTTTACTGTTTACAGTTGCCACCTTTAACGACATTCAACGACGTTAGAAATATATACTTAATTATTAATGCTCGGAGTGTTTTTAACTTTAATTTAATTTTAAACATTCAAAACCGCCTAAAATGCGAAATAAACTTTGAATTTGTTGTACGATTCTCTCAGAAAGAAGGACGTGGTGAATTTGCCAGAATATTCTAGAAGGTAAGCTTCTTCCTGTTACGTCACAAGATGGTCAAATGAGGATTGAGATTGAAATTAAGCGTTGTTTGAAAATTTTGACGATGTTTGCCCTTAATTATGATGTTGAAATTTCTTTTTTGAATTATAATTATGCAATTGACAAATTACAATGTTGATACTAGCTTTATTATTTATCTAATATTTACGTGGTAGGTCAATACAAACGGAATCTTGGCCAACGTGTCTCGGAAGCGTCCATTTTTGTAGCAATTGGCGTTTCCTACTTCGGTGTACCGCTTTAGTTCATTACTTTCGGGCGAATTTTTGAGAATTTGTGCGAAAAAAGTAACGAATCGGGTGTGTAAACTGTTTTGAGCGATCGCGAACCGTTTAGACTTCGGGAGAATGATAATCGCGACTTTGGTACTAGTGAATATACAGAAGGAGATTTTTAGAAAGATTTGCTGTTTTCCTAGATGGTAAGCGTCCTTTCGAAGAATGTATGTGACATCACATGAGATGCATTTTGATGTTGCTTGATTTTTAATTTTAAATTGGTGTCTATGTAAGTCTATAATAATTTATTTTTATTTTTTCAGGTTTTGGCGTCATAACCTATACTTTTGATCGGTGTTTCGATTTACAGCAAGGTATGTGCTTTTTGACTATTATTTCGTATTATATAACCATATACGGGCATCTCAAACATTGTTTTCTGTAATGTTCTATAATTGTACGCCATTTACGCTTGTAAATCCCGGAAATTACATAATCGAAAGCGATTAGCCGAAAGAAATATCCACGTTTTTAGAATAATTGCACCGGTCTCGCTTATAATTCTCGTTTTAATGTTTAAAATACGATCATAAGAAGCGTTCTATGTATCGTATAATGCGGTATACGGTTTCAAAGTCAAGTTCAAGACATTCTTAGGCGTTTCAAGGACCCACTTTCTCCACAGGTTATTTACTACACTAAAATTTAACTATTTTAGTCTACCAAATATGTATTTGGCTTAATAGATGAGATTCTATTTAAAAGGGAATATATTCCAGGTCAATTTTTTTGTTGTGCTCTATATGTACATGTCGTATATACTGGATGATTAGGTAAAGAAAGTAATTAATTGAATTTTCTAATTGAATAATTAAGGTATGCAGGTCTATTACTTGGTAGAAACGTTGTTTAGGTGATTTTCAATTATTTCAAGCGGGTCAATCGTCTCGTAGTATGTATCTCCGCATTCCAGTATATTGCGTCAATTATTTTTACAGCCCATCTATACGCGTTTCATTATTCATACAGACAATACAAATAACCTGACTAATACATTTTAGTTTTACTTTCACGGTAAATCTACATATGAGCATTGCGAGTAAAAAGAAAGTGTTGTGTAAACGCGAACCACTTGTCAAACATTTTTTTTCTTCTGTCGGATTCGAATAGAAACCTTATATTCGAGTAAACGTCGGATATTTCGCTTAGAGCCCGCGAAAATTCGTTTTACATAGGCAAGAAAGTGTAAAATTTAATTTTTAATTTAATTCGAGCATCTAACAGTTTATTTGATTTAATTTGTTTGCTTCTTTTTTTTTAATTGATAATGCATATTGTCCGTTCTTGCTATAACAAAAAAATTTAACTAGTGAAAATCGAGGCACACCCAAACTTGCTTTACTTATTAAATCAATGTGTAAAGGGGGAACTTTCTACTTTTTTAAATCATCGTTTTAAATTGTGTATTATTTATAGTAGGACGATGATTCTTGTGTTTCATTGCTTCGATATTCGTATTGTATTGTTTTAATATCGAGTAAACAACACCACCATAAACCAATCGGAATATTGGAGTCCAAGTGAAGACTCTATTGACACGTATGATATTTTACAATTCATTATTTATAATAATCACGTCCTGTGTTACGAATATAACTTAAATAATCATGTAAGTGATTCTCTCAAACAAGACAACAGCAATAAATAAGGTGCAGACATGAATTTTAATTAGATTTCTACTAATAGGATAAGAGAAACATTGTGCACTTGTTAAATCTTTGCATTTTTTGTAGTTATTTTGTTTTAACTGTATAATATGGAAGTAATGTAAGGGATTGCGGACGGAAGTAGAAGTTTTCACATCCGAATTATATTAATTTATTCAATTTCGTTCCTTATAACTATTATTATTTGATAGCTCTACAGGCGTTGTAAGCCTTGAACATAGTTTATACATTAGCTCATGTTACACAGATACAATTCATTTCATTACTTAAACTATTTACGTTTGTTCTCCACGTATGTCTATATTACAATTCGTGGTCTCAATTTCCTGCTAATCAGTTTATTTACAATTTCTCTACACGCAGAGAAACGTTTACTTGTATTAAAGCTGTCCGCCTTAATTCAAGACAATTGCTGTTTCAATTATCCGCAATACAATAACTGTTTTAATTCAAAAAAAATATTTTCTTAGCGTTTCTTTCTCCGCTTAAGAGAAATATACTCTTGTAATGAAATAACTGTATTTTTTTGCTTAAGACATTTGTAACCTTGATTCAAGAAAATCTTGCAGAAAATTTGAAGAAAGCGATTCTTAGAATAAGTAAATTATAACACAAAACAAAAAATCAATAGTTTCATTTTCTTAAAATAAAACATTTATTTACTTAAAATTCTTGAAATGCATATTATTTACATGCACATTATTAATTGCGCTTATTTTGTTTAAAACAGTACGACATATACGTAATACATAATGAAGCAAATTATTCACATTGCTTGTGATTTTAAAAACGCTAAAAGTAGAGGTTATCTACAGACACAAGACAGATAATGCTAATAAATAGTTTCATGTATTGATGGAATCACTACCGGCAAAAACAATATTAGAAGAATAAAAGCGTTAATGCTTCTTAGTTTTGGCGATACTGCCCTTATATCTCTCAATTTATGCCGGTAATCTTCAAAAACAACAAATATTTTCTGGCGCCACGTAGTGCCGGTAGTTATAGTCATGCCGTCCTAAAGACAGTGTACATATATGTATACTCTTTGCTAGAGAGTAGCGAATATAAAACCGAAATATAGATGGTATTCATTTTCAAAAGATACCGGTTAATGTAATATTTTTATCTTTTTATTACGACTTACCGCGTCTAATAATGTAACTATAGTTCTTTTTAATATATAATAAATAATAATAAAAAAAAGGGATAAATAAAATAAATATTAACTCATTAATTATTAAACTACATAAAAATAATCCATATTTAATTACATCATTAAAGAAATAATTTAATTAAGATAGGAATAAAAAACAATGGTCCAATTTCTCACAAAATTCTATTAAAGATATCAAGCTTTTTCATTAGCTCAGTCACTTGCTCCTAATTTTAATTAACTTTAGTTTTTTTTCCGTTATTCTAATTTTCCTTTTATTGAATATCCTTGTAGCTGATACACGAAACTGGTCGCCTAATTTCTCAGTAGAACTTTGTGAGATTTGCACCATTTTTTTATTCCTACCTTTAATATCTACTTAACTTTAAACTAAATGATTTACTTGGAAGAAACATTTTTCTGTCTTGGATTTTCTAACCTTAAGAAAATATTTATTTAACCCAAATAATATTTCAAGAAAATTATTTTCTTGGATTATGCTTTGAAATAAAAATATTTTCTTGAATAGAGACTGATTTTTGCAAGAAAATCTATTTTCTTAATGCAAGAAATCATTTCTTTGTGTGTAGGGTTTCTTTTACTGTTCTTCTCTAGCTTATTCTGTCAATCGCTTTGTTCCTTCAATTTCCAATTTTTACCAACCGTAAATCTTCCTGGGCGCTGTTTAACCATCTCTTCCTTGGTCTCTCTTTTTCTCATCCTTTGTACTTGCCTTAATCATCTAATTCATTGGGTTTTTTGTCACTGTTATTATTTTTGGCTCTTTGTATAGTGCTTCTATTTCTTTATTTGATCTGCTTCTCTCTCTCTCTCTCTCTTACATTTACTCCTCCGTATATTGCTCTTAGTATATTTCTTTCCCATCGTTTTTTAAAACCCAGCTTTCACATGCATAGATAGTTGTGGTTTCAGTTACCGTCCTATATATTCTTTCCTTTCTTCTCCTTGACACAAACCTCGACTTCATTAGCGGTCTTAGTATCCCGTACCTTCGGTTCCCTTTTGTTATTCTATTTCCTGTCTTGCATGCCCGTGTTCACATATCATCACTCCCAGATATGTATATAAAATCTTGCAGCTAACATAATTTGAAGTATATTACATAATCTTTAAGACTATGCAAATTATTTTCGGAAAATATAATATTCCGATCTTGTAAAAACGCTTACACACTAAGTACTAGCATAATTTATTATTCTGAACATTGTTTTTTAATAACCCTTTTATCGTATCTCATATAAAAAATACACTTTACTAATTTAACAAATTCCTTTTCTGTAAATTTCCAAGGTCTACTTGATTTTTCGGCAATAAGTTACTTACCATTCAAGCTGAGCCCCAAAAGATGAGATTTCAATTCAATAATATTCTGTTTGTCTTACTTATCCATACGTTAATCCAGGGGCACACTGTATATGGGGGGATATCGAAATCTCAATTTTCGGGTTGCCAGAGTTCCCTTGTTAGTACTGCTTCTTCATATTATTTCTGGGACCTATTGCCTGATTGAATCTTTTTGCCTGAGTCCTCTTTCCACTTCAAAAATCATTAGATTTAACTTTCTTTCTTTCCATATTATTTAGTTTTCCGTTTTATACAGTGCCATTTTCATAGGGTTTATCAATTTACTGGGTATTTTAATCTCCTTGGAAGCGTGATACATTTGTTTCCTATGTATTTGGTCATAAGCTTGTTTAAAGTCCACAAAGGTTACTTAAAGGTCAGTTTTATATTCATAGCAATTCGCTTATATTTCTCTTAACGAAAAATATTTGGTCTATTACCCATCCATTGTTCCTAAGTCCTGCTTGATATTGTTAATTATTGAGCCTTGTTCGTAAACTTTGCGATAGTATCGTGCAAGCGGTCTCTAGTAGTGCAATCCTTATCATTTATCATTACATAAATTATATAATTTCTTCTTTATACTCTATTTGCATCTTCCTATGTCAAAAAATATTCCAAAGAACCCAAAGTCGATTAGTTTTTTGTATTCAACGGATCATAATCTACAAGACAGGATGGTCAAAATATCAACTTCCGATAATCTTTAATTTAATATTTTTTATAAGGAGTACCCCTTGGAATTTACTTTCTTAATTCTGAATTTGTTTATATCTTCGTATCCAAAAGTGTAAAAGCGTTAAATGATCGCTCTCGACGAGCTGAATCGAACGAAAGATCCCGCGTCTTTAACCGTTTGCCACCTAGACCATTTCCAAGTTTTAATAATTTTTTGCAATTTTCTTTTCGCAAATCCCAAGCTATAACTCAAAAAGTAAAAGAGATACGACAGTGCCGTTTGCGACAATCAATTTTACAGGCCCATTTAGATACAAAAACGTGCAACTGGAGGTCCTGAAGGTCGCAGCAAAGTTGTCAGAGAATCCCAAAGTCAATTCTGTTTTGATCTTGGGCAATATTTTTTTGAAATTTCGATATCGTTAATTTTGAAGTAAAAGCTAACCTGGATATTCAAAAGTGTTTGCTAACCACGTAATTATCATCTTTTGGTCAGATAGGTTGCTCAGAAAATATTCAAAAGTCTGATTGGTTTGGAGGAAGAACCATCGACTTTTTAAATGCTTATATCTCAAAAAAATATAAAAACTTAGTAAAATAACGTATTAGCAGATAAAAATCTAACGAAATACATTAAGATACAGAAACTTTTGTTGGTAAATAAAATGGGAATAAGTTCTTTTAAGGAATATTCTCTACTGCAATATTTTCCAATTTTTTTCAACGCGTAACTGAGAGAAACTACTTTTCCCCCTTTACTAAATTCTCCTTTTCCGAACAAAACACTAATTATTTAAATCCTCCCGAGGATATCTGCATTTTTACGTTTAAAAAATGTAAATAGCTTCATCGTATTTTATTTTAGTTTGAGTAATTTTCAATTATTTCGTTTTTTCGCCCGACGGAATAAGAAGTTCGCGTCTTAGGTTCCTTTTCGCTGGCAATGGAGGATAATGAAGGCGGATTTTAAAGTTTAAGCAACCTCTCTCAGGGATTTATCATCGTACTGCGCTTGGAATATCGTGTATTTATTATTTATCTTAATGCACCTTTCAAGATATGCGTTTTTACCGTACCACAACGCTTGTAATTGTAGAAATCATAGTCATGTACTTTAAAAAACGTCTAGAAGTTGATGTACAAACACGTTTTGTAATAATCCTTAATATAACCATTAGAAGTCGAAGCCGTACGCTGTTCAGGAGGCTAAACTTGTGTATATGGCCTTCAGAAACACGTTGGTAACACTTGCGCAATATTTACTTAAGAAAATAATTTGGTTTGATAATTTTATTGACCACATTCCGATCTTGGGGTTCAAATATCGGGAGTGACTATGATTTTTTGACGGTAAGTGGAAATATAATTGTTCCATCAGGTAAGTATAAGCTTTTAATTCATTTAGGTAATATGTAGTTTTATTACCGTGGTATTATCTTAAACGGATTTCATAATTTTTCGTCTGTTTTTGTCGTTTGTTTCTTTAAATAAAGAATAATTGTAATTCAACACGTCATAAGACACTGATGTGATACTTTATTTCTCTTAACGTATACTTTCTTCTCCTATCCTACTTTCTCTCTTTCATTTGTGAAGATACGATTTTTAACAGCGTCCCTACTTGTCTTTGACTCCTGGCCGTAAGTATATTTTACCATATACTATACCATCCAGCAGTGGGGGGCAGCTGATCTTCTTCAAGTAATTCACTGTTTTCTATATAACGAGGTATCTTAAAAGATACGAAATTATTTGAAAAAAACCCGCCGACATGAGTACATAATATACAACTCGAAGTAAAACTTAAGTTGTTTCCATTTTATTATCGTAGTTTTTAGTGAACTTCTTCTGGAGTATATACAGTGTTGTTTAGTTTATCCTTTTTTTGAAGAAACTAGAGGATACTTTTTGAATTAACTTTGACCATGAGGATACTACAGGTGCGTTAGAATTATTTAATTTTTTTTTTATTATTTTGTAATGAGAGTCGAAATAAATTTAGCGTATATATATAATTGTTAAAACTAACAAAGGATTTTCAGTAAAATCATGGCCCTCTTGTTAGTAATCCTTTTATCTATAAACTGAATAACAATTCTATTTATACAATTACTGCTAGGAAAAAATAATTACCTCCTGTATTTCAATTAATACTAGCCCGTGTGAAAATTTAATTCTACCAGTGGCAAATGTTCTGTTGAAATTAATAGAACGTTTAATTGAATTTGTATTAGTTCTATTTCTCTGAATTATATCGAAATATTTAGTCTGCTATTCGATTATTTTCAGCAAAACTACTAAATAATTAAACAATAGATTCGATCTTCATTAAAAATTTGAGATATCTTGTTTAATATTCTACTTAACTATGTTAATAAGTTACGAAACATATCCATTTCATACTAATGTTGCACATAATTATTCCCTGTTATTACATTCATAACAGTAGAAGTGGTATGTAAAGTTTTAGGGTTGATTTAAATATGCACATGTTTAATTAAGTTGTTTAATATATCAGAACTCTTCTAATGAATAATATATAAGCTATTCTAGTTGCAGAAAGTCGGTTTATTTACAAAACATATCTAATATAACTTCTGAACATATAACATGCATATGTCAAGCTTTCTATGCATTGTACCACGCCTAATTCTACATATTTTATTGTTTACTTTCTTGTTTTTATTAGACTTTTAAATGAGAAGTGTATCTAGTAGAGTTTGAGCATTGAATTCTAATAGGTTTTTGCATTGTTACTTTATTAATGGCCTCTTTCTCAATATCTTTTCAGATGCTTACGTTTTCTATTTGCCTTTTACTGGTAATAAAAAATACAGCAGCTGTAGTTAACAATGGTGCCATTTCTAAATCTTCCCTGGAATCATCAACTTCCACTACTGAAACAAAAGATACTTCTTCTTCAGAAATTACAGTTGATGCGGTAGCTTCAAGTTCGGAAACTGAAGCTAATAAGCGAGAGGCAATCATAGATTTGTCAGAAAATTTCGCTACAGCTGGTATATTAAATGGTATATATGGGCCCCCTATTGATTCATACCTGCCACCAGCAACTAGCTTAAGCAGTGTTAATTTACCATTACCAGTGTATGGAGTTCCAAGTATTGGCCCGAATGTTATTTATCCAACACCACCGCCTGATATTCCTCCCGCATTGTCTTCATTATCTCTGGCTTATGGAGTACCAACTACTGGAATTAAAGATTTCTACATCCCGCCCAAGTTTACATATGCACCAATAAAAACTAAACCAATTAGAACTAAATATGGTTTACCTTTAATACAGAGACCTCCAAAACCATTACCAACAACCACTTTCCACTTTCCAAAGACACCAAAGCCGGTATATGGACCTCCAAGAATTATTAAGCCGAATTTTAATAAAATACCAAAGTTACAGTACGGACCACCCAAACCACAATATGGTCCACCACCAAAATTGACTTATGGTCCTCCAAAGCAAGTTCAAGTTCAAACTACTACGGTTTACATTCCACCATCAGGAGGAGCTTTAATAAATCCTCAAATAGGCGGAACTGTTTTAACTCCACCGCCTTTAACTCAGGCTTATGGACCTCCGCAAATAACTATTAATGGACCGACAGTGCAGCCAACTCAGCAATATGGCCCTCCAGAACCTGTTGTACATGGACCACCTCATCCAGGAATTCCTGCTCCGCCAACTCCTCCTGACATAAAATACGATGGCTGGCAACCTATCCCTGGCTTAGTTTCAAGACCACCTTCAGATACTTATGGTCCACCAAATCATGGAAGCAATGAAGTGAATGATTTGCAGATTAATACAGATTTTATTCCCCCACCCCCAGCTGGAGGGGGAGCGGGAATTCATTCATTGAGCTTGCAAGAATCGTATAAGGGTAATGGTGTTGTAAGTGATTCTTATGGTGCACCATTAAACACAGTGACAGGATCTGGAGGTGTTGTTGCTACTTCTGGAGAAGAACATCATCAGCAAAATCAAGGATCTTTGAATATAATTGAAAACCAGTTAAGCACCCAACATCAAGAGCAACACGATCACAAAAGCAATCTCAATCTTGGTTTATCAGCTATTGGAATTGGAGGAGGACAAGATAATTCTTTATCTGTTATAAAAAGCGTTGGATATCAGCTATTCCCCAGCTACGCGTTAGGATATTCCGGTGCTTATTTGAACGGCGTAGTTGATAGCTATGGGGCACCTCCAGCTAATTCATACTCACCAACTGGACCTTATCCTTCTGCATCCTATAAAACAAATAGTTTAGCTTCGACATCATCTACAGAAGCTTTTGGATCAGCTTATAATGCTTTAAATTCCCACAGTTTTGGGAAGGAGATATCCTTGTCACCAACTGGAGTTGGTTTAATCCCACCAAGTGGATTATATGGTGTCACTCCAAGTAGTCAGTATGGTACGCCTCTTTTCCAACCAACTAATCAACATTTCCATGCTCCGAAATACCATCCTCCTCGAAGACCGATTGTTTTCAGAGAGCCGGTACCTGTAGGATTGATCCAATCAATTGGAAATGCTGTTAGTCAAAAGGACGCTAGTGGAGTTATTGATACTATCCATACTAGCAATGTTGGACCTGCATATATCCCACCACCGGTGCCAGAAGTGGCTAAACTTGTGAGGGAACCTCCAGAACCTTCTGGTTTATACAGTTTACCTCACGTTGAGAGACCGATTTCTTTCCAAAATGTCGTCCATGGTTCATCAACAGCTGGTTTATCACACCAGTTCGCTGATAGCTTCAATTTGAATACAGTTGGAAGTGATTACAACTTCGGAGTAATTGATGGGGCTTATGGTTTACCACTACAGACTTCCACTATTGCCTTCAATACGAATCAAAACCTTAATAATCAACAGCAAAATTATCATTTGGAGCAGAGCAAACAAGTTAACTACAATCAATTGAATGGAGGATTAGCTTACAATACCTACAGTCTTCAGAATTCGGAACCTTACCAAAGTGTTCAGCATGATTGTAACTCCTATAATTCGCAACCTGTACCTCAATTAACTTATGGGGCGCCTTCAGCTAATGGGTACAGTGATGCCTTATATTCATTGAACACAAATATTGGTAGTGGATATCAAAATCAGCATTCATTCGCATTTGGTGGTAGTAGTGATTTACAAACGTCACATTCCCAATCTGCAATCTTATTAAGTAGCTCTTCCAACGCCAATAGTATCTCTGAAGTTACTAAGGATAATTATGGAAAGTCTTTAGGAGAAAGTTTTGCTAATGGTGGAGAGCTTATAAAGTCCCAAAGCTTGGATCTGAACAATATTCCTTTACAAGGAGCATTAGGAACCTACACCCTTCAAATTCAACCAGCTGGTGGTCTAGGGAATATTAGATCAAACTCTGGGGATGTGCCACACGAACAAGTACTAAATGACGGGTTACTTCAATCAATCTTAGCTGCTATTGAGCATCCTGAACAGAACCAGCAATCTCATTTAGGAGCAGATCCAATATTACAGGTGCAAGCTGATCAATCCCAGGTTTACTCTCAAATCGCTACAGCACCAGCTGAACTGGTTCAGAATTCAGCTGAGGTGTCGAGATCTGATGTTGAAGCTCAACAGTCTGTTAAGAATTTAGTAGTAACACCACCGCTGGATTCTACAGCTTCTGCTAATGAAACAAAGTCCCAGCAAAATGATTTTGGAGATCTAGGCTTGATTGATAATAATGAAATAGCTTTATACTTCAATAATACTAATATCCAGCAGCAATCAGATGATTTAGATACGGAGCAAGAAATTGACGATCCTGAAGATGTTAGAAATGCTCAACAGTATGGAAGTTACGTTTCATTCAAAACTCCTAGCGCAAGTTATGTTTATGGGAATTTAAAAGCTGATGACCAGCAAAAAGATGTAAAGGATGGTGATGATAGTAAGTCAAGTTGAGAAAGATACGTGGTTTCCCAGATGGATTTATTATTATATTTATTTTCCTTTAAAGTCTTTTAAAACGTTTTCTTTTAATTTATTTTTTCATGTACGTTTTAATGTTTAAGTACCTATTTAATTTAAGCAAATTTTTGTACAAAATAATTAATAACAAAATAAATAATTTAACAGGATCCATTGTTTAAAATTATTTACACAGATCGCTCCGTAGTTGAAATTGGCCCACTTTATGCATTAGCAATTTGCTCACGGTAAAGTTTCTCTCAGGTTAACAGCTCTAGAATGTAGCACCATTAAAGAAATTTACGGATTTGTAGCGAAATAAATGGAACTAGAATAAATAATGTTGAATTTTTAACGGAGCTCCCTTTATATATTGAGAATAAAAGTTAGAATATCTCTAATCCTTTAAGACCGTCAGCGTCAAAGTTTTATTATTATTTGCGATTAAGGAAATTTAATTATGGAAGTGTATTACGTTTAAAATAAATAACAAGAGCCATCCCTCAAGTTTTCGTAATTAATTAACTTTCGGTTTAGATAAAATAAATCTTAAAATAAACAGGGTATAATTGGTTAAATTTATTTCTTCATTCTCTCGCGTTGTATTGTGGTAGTTATTTTTGGGGATTTGAGCATTCATATTTTAATTTATTTAACAGTACCCGTTTAGAACTTAATAATTTATGATATAGTTTTGTAGAACAGTGAAAGTAAATAAGGTATTTAGGAATTTTGGAAATAATAACATCTAAATTGATATTTCCTGCGATTACGTAAGAAAATCCGCTTGGTTTCTTCAGAAGAATTAAAATCTATAGCAGGATATATATAGATGAGACTCTTGTACACGTGACCTTGAACATTTGATTAGTACAAGTGTTATGGGAGGCATATGGTGAAAGTATTTCGGGTCAACCATACTCTTGTACGCGCACAAGAACCGGACATCGGGTTTTAGTAAAAGTTCAACGAATCAGTTTCAGAATATAAGGTCATAGTCACAGTCAACGTATTCATGTAATTTCTCTTAGGTACATATAGAGATCCACGTGGAGGGAACAGCTTTTTTGTTTGGATTTATTAGATGTGTATACATATTTGGATGTAAAAAAATGTAAATGTAAATTACAATGATTTCAGAAACAAATTTCAATTTACGTGAAATTTCTTATGTAGGTTAGAGATATCGAAAGATATTATTTTAGTATTGGAACAGCGATGACATCATCAATAGCTCATACACCCATCCTGTATGCTTCCAATAGAACTAGAACGGGTATTTTCAATTTAGAAATTATTAAACGTTTGCGAAAATTAAATTATAATGTTCAATCGTCAAAATTGTAGCATTAGCGTGTTTTTTGTAATATAAATACATCAATACATACAGTATTTCCGCAATTACATGAATATATGTACGAATTTATCAAGGTATTATGAATAAATTTGGAGTTATGTTTCAATCGGGGTATAGTTATAAATTTGCAATATTAAAGTAATGCGTATTATAATTTGAATTTATCAAATCTCTCATAACCTGCTAGGAATATATGTATTTCTAGAGATATCAGATATTTCAAATATTTTCTCAACAATTTTTGCCCCAATGTCTGGCGCACAAGTCCGCATATTGCTTGGAAAAAGAGGGGTTACTATAGCTATATCACCCCTATCTAACGCTTCTGTTATTATTGCTGACGCAATCTGCTCAAGTTAAATTATATAAACGTGTTGAAATGGAAGAGATCCCCTCTTTTTCTATTGTTTTATAAAAATTCTTCTTTTTCTCTTTGAAATAGACATAGACGTTGTCGATGTATCGATTTCCCCAACGTACAAGTTTATATTAGCACTCCCTATATCTTGTTTTATAATATATGTATGTATTTCCATGGGTATTGTTCGGAATCATGCTCAGATGAGGTAAGTTTAATTTTGAAATAGCGATACTACACAGTTCCTAAAGAGGAATGTAATTAAAACTTTGCTCTCCTAGTTTAATAATACTAGCAAACAATTCAGGACGTTTATATGAATATTTCAACGAAAGATACGTAGAGTTTATGAGAAAAAAAAATAACAGAACAAATTTCGCTGTTATTATCAAGTCTGTGTGAAATGATTTAAAGATATAAGCAATACATCAAAAAGGAAATTTGGTCTGTCGCAGTTATACATATAACATTTTCTTTTTTAAAAAATAAATGTAGTCATAATAATAAATCTTTTTTATTGTCCGAGTTGATTTCCAGAACTACCCCCGTATATGTCACCCCTTCGCAAGGGAGAATATGGTCTCGTATTCTCCTAACTTTAACCATTGCATTACGTGCTTCGAATCTCAAGTATGCGATTTTAAATACAATTTTGAATAAAACGTCAAGACAGTGTGATCTCGCAATTATATACTTCGGTAGGATAAATCAAAATATAATTTATATAATCCGTATATAGAGAATATAAATAAAACTGAGGACGTGTAATTAAAGAAGTGTTATTATTTAAGGGTAAGTGATCACCCTGAAGGTGTTAAAAAGTATCGCACCTCTTTCGCAGTTTCATGAAAAGCTCATACAGGAACTAAATTAAAACAAGTTTCAATACGTCGCTTTTGATCGTTGTAATTAAAGTGTCAGAGACATATATTCTACAATTTACACGCCGGTTCGTGCAGTTTGGTCAAAATAGCTATGCCGTTGATCATCTTAAAGATTCAACGTTTAATAATTTAATTTGTAAAATTCGTCAAAGAACTTCTTCCTGGCCCCTTTTTTAGCATACCCGGGAGTGAAAAATTATCAAAGCAATTTATTTTCCTTTCTACAAAGTCAACTTGATTAGAACGCCGAAAGAAATCAAGTAAATTTAAGTAGGAACCCTAAAGGGCAAGGCATTCATTCGAAATAAAGCTCATTAGTTGGTTGGCAATTATTTTTATTTTCCTGTTTTTATTTTTTGCGTATATAGCGGTCGACATGTATATTTTATATAAAACCGAAATTAGAAAAGAAGGGAAAACAAAAAAAACGAGTTTAATTCGATTAAAAAACAGAAAAAATGGAAATAAATGACAGGACCATTAATGCTGTTTAATTAGTACTCATTCATCACTGAAGGTACAGCATCAGTTGTCTCGTTTCTTTTTTATCCACGCTCCTGCTTTTTCAACGCTTCCGTGATAAACACATCTCTGGTTCTCTTGTTCTTTTTCTCCTCCGCTCGCATCCTTTATTTATTGAACTTAAGATCGTCTTGTAATTAGCGACTTTTAATGATGTCTCTGTAGCATCGGGAAAAAAATTCTTAAGAATGCCATTATATCGTAAAATAAACACTAAGCGGGGAATACATTTATAAAATCATCCTCAAATAGACGAAGGAGGCATATTTTAGCCTTTCCCCAGGTTAAAACACCTGCTACATGGTCACATTTCATAGAGCCAACCACCCCCGAAAGCAGAAAGGTTGATCTCTCGCGGTGGAGACTTTGAACGTGAAGATTTTACAAAGGGTTCATTCATAAAACACGAACAACACATGAATAACATCTCGCCAGGAGAAAAGGGGGTGCCTATGGTCGCGTCTCGTCGAAGGGTATGGGGGAACTTTCTCTCAAGGAAAAGATATATAGAGTTTCGGACGGCGTTGGATCCGTTTTCCGCGATATTTAACGCTCACTCGGATAAACTGAGTTGTTGAAATGGCTGCATAGAGGAAGACAGGAGTGCTGCGAGGGGGGTGAACGGCCGTGCCTCGCTAGCAAAGATGCTCATTAAGACATGCAAATGAGTTTCATTTCAATTCTTAAAGCATTTGCGAAGTGGATTGCTCTACGGCAAAACCACAGATAACGTTGATATCCCCGTTACTTGAAAAATCACCCCTCATCTTTATTGTTTTCGTTTTTTCTTTTTTTTTTGTTTCGTTTCGTTCCTTTTGATTTTTTTCCTTCAGCTAGAATTTGAATAAATTTATCATGAATTTATCGCTTTGTACATCGTCGAAGGTTTTTTTTTTGATGGAAGATTTGTTTCGCGTATATTGTGTCAAGGCTATACGCATATTGCGATCTGATTTTCGAGCCAATGCAGAGGACAACGCATTGAGCATTATAGGCAGGGTTCCTGTAAGTGGTCAGCAATGTGCAGCGTAATGTACACATATGACGCATATATCCGGCAAATCAATAGTAGTACACACACACAGTGCGACCCTCGACCATCCCTAGACCACGTCGCTGAAGTGACCACATGCTGTTGTTTTATTTCCTATATTTTACCAGAGGACTTTACTACTACCCGTCGAAAGTGAAAATGCTCGTTTTCGAGGTGGTGGGAGGGTGGTTCGGAAGCAAAAGCCGACGAGGAGGATGGCATTTTTTCGGCGGCGAAAATATAAAACCTTTTTTACGTTGCGGCTATCGGGAAAATAAGGGCGAATGCTTGAGATTTTATTTATATCTAAGGTTTTTTTAGATTACGAGTGAAATACACTGGATGTCTCTCGTTTAAGGAAGCTATGGCGTCTGCGGTATCGCATTGACATGTGTAAATATCCCACTGTGCTGATCAGCAATATTAATTCCATTAGAAAAGGTTATGTGTAAGGGTTTGTCTGGGATCTCCAGCGGGCGTCCCACAAGGATCCATCCTAGGTCCCATCTTATTTAAGTTGTATTACTAGTTGGTACTAGATTAGTAATATAAACTATAGTCTGTATTTAAGATCTGAATTTTCGGTTTCTGAAGTGCAAATTTGGTTTAATTATAGATCGCAACCTACGCTGAGACATGCATTGGGGGCAAATCTGTTACAAAGTATTCACTTCAATTTCCGAAAAATTCCTTGTGAAAAGCAGAAAGCTTACTTTACACCCTAATATTCGCTGTTACTTTTGATGTAGTTACCTTTGGCACGTATTCAACAATCCCAGCGACTTTCTCATTCTTGCAAGCACTCCTGAAAATCGGGACGCCGTAGAATGTTCAAGACCAGTTGCCATTCCACTTGGATATCTTTAATAGAGTCAAAATATCGCCTTATCAAGTTGATTTTCATTTTAGGGAAGAGGTAGAAGTCGCAAGGGGCTAGGTCAGTGTACTTTCACAACTCGGATCATTTGCGCCGAACATTTTCCTTCAGTCTCTTCAAAACCTCGCAGTAAAATTTCTCCTTGACAACGTGTCCTTATGCACAATTCCTCGAGTATTGAAAAAAAATCATCAGCATCGACCTGATTCTTAGCCTTCCTTGAAACGCTTGAACCACTCAAATGTTCATGTTTGACTCAAGGTATTCTCACCAAAAGCTTCCTTCAACTTGCAAAACAACCCCCAATCATGATCGAACCTCCGCCGTGTTTGATGGTTGCATTGCTTTAGTGTACGTTCACCCACAGATCTTCTTACAAACACTGTCTTTGCGAACCGAAAATCTCGAATTTGGATTCGTCAGTCCACGATATCTTGCCCCAATCTTCTACCGTCCAATTTCGATGTTCACGTGCCCATTGTATTCTTATTAATTTGGTGAAGTAAGAGCTTTCACATCGCAATTCGTCCGTGAAAGCCGGCTTTTTGCAGACGGCACTTAACCGTGGACACGCTAATCGGTTTCGGAAGTACAGTATTGATTTCTGCGGCGATTTCTGCAGCTGTTTTTCTTCTATTTCGCTTGCTGGACACCACGATTGCAATATCTTGAGCTGATGTTGTCGCCCTTGACCTACCACTTCTTACTTTATTTAGAAAACTGTCACTTTCACTGTTTTTTTTTGATGTTGTAATCAACAGTAGATGGATTTAAATGTAATTTTCTAACAATTTGACTATTGCTCATGCCTAAGTTATGTTGTGGACACTAATTTCTTTCCTTTTCGGCATGTTTTAAAATTTTAAACGAAATTATAAACATTATTCGTTAAGAAATATTGTCGCTACTAACATGGAACGATAACTGATCGTAATTTAAAAATATTACTTCAAATGGTTTTATTATAGCTTCATGATTTATAGTAAAATTACCAACTGTTACACTTTCCTGGAATTTCAAGAAATGCACTCTTTATTGTTGCTACAATCTGCGCTTTTATGACGGTATTACCTCCCATACAGATAAAAGAAGTAAATTGAGCGATATTATTTAATGAATTTAAGTGAATCTTACTGATTATTAGCATACTATTCAATAATGCTGGAATGTATTTCCTAAATACATTCTTTGTTTACAATAATCTAAAATTCAAGGATGCCCAAATACTTATGAACGGTAGTGTATATGTAAAATATTCTTCATTAGAGACCCGTAATATAACTTAAAACAAAATATTTCTCGCCGAAAGCGTATTGTTATGGGATTCGCTACTTAAATCAATCTATAAAACGCATTTTCAGTGAAAGGTAATTTATGTACATGCAATGTTAGGTCTGTAGAGATTAAAATCCTTATTTTGCTCAAGGAGAGATTCTCTTTATGCTATAATTTTCTGGGGGTCCCACAAATTACTGCAAATTCTTGGACACCTTGTATACAACGTATAATTTCTCCCACCTTCTTCGCACGAACATCCCTACGAGTTGGGAACACTTGTGCCTTGACTTGGAATATATTTATACCGCAGCTACTACACTTTGGTGCTGCTATTATTATTACCTCATACACGAACGCACACATAGGCACCTGAAGTTAGTTTCATAATATTTACCTTATTCGAAATTATTGTAAGTGGAAAAGCGTAAACAAAATAAAACACCCCCCTTTAAACGGAAAACGGCGCGCTCGGCGGTGGTGTATTATTATGCTTCGGAATATCTTAACACACTCCCATTTAATGGAGGTGTTAGATCATAAAGTGATAAAATATGCAGTGTTATTGTAATTGGGGATTGGAGAGGATCTAGAAATAGAAAAAAGGGAGTTTCTCCTTTTAATAAGTTTAAGAAAGCGTTAGGTACAATATTATATACATACATATAGATAGTCACTTAACTGTAAAATTTAATTATTTAGGGAATATCTAAGACGGTAACTGTACTAATTAAACATGGATCTCTGGGGGGGTGTATATGTGAATTCCTTAATAAATATTTTAATTCACTTACACAGTTGGTTTAGGCTGCGCGGGCTTACAATGGCCCTCGAGGGAAGCAGATATGAAGCCAAAGGCGTACTGCCGCAAGGTCTGTCCTATTAATTAGCAACATTACGTCTTCAATTCATTCTCCCTCTCACATTCACTCCCGCATATATACATACACACATACTCACTTTTTGCTAATAGCGACCACAGCTGGATGCTTACATATTCTTCTTATATGGACAACGTGTTTTAGGTTTATTGCAAAACATAAGGAAGCTTATTCGCCCTTTTCTGTTTGCCTCTGAATTATTTTGTAACGTTGGAATTCCGTGTCCTATGATTTATGCTCTTTCTGTGTACAGTCACCGTCGTCTGTATTTACGTCTTAAAATTAAAGCAAATTCTCAAACCACCCAGTTAGTCAATTTATATATATATAAACGAAATGGCATGTCGTATAATGTACTCGCCGAGCATATTTGCTAAACATATTAAGGAATTAAAATAAATAGAAGCAAGCTATGCACGAATATATACATATATATTTACTTCTGTATCCTACATCTATTACACAATACACCCTGCATGCTATCTAGAGGAAATTGGAATGAAGAATTTAAAAAATTACCCTTCTCATTTAAACTTCCAAGCTGCAGATATGCATGTATGTATGTATTTCTGCATCTCAAGTAAATTGCTTAAACGTAAAACTTGTAAACATTCAGAAAGCGTATACTTAGTGAAATTGGTAGCGGTTCTTTTCAGTAGGAAAATGTGAATACTCGTTCTATTGAAGATTAAAAATTTTCCCGTTTATGTTATTATTAGCATTTTGACATTTATTTAACCGAAACGCCCATTCAATTAAAACCCAACGAGTTGAAAAGAGATAAAGGGCACGCATAAATTGATTCATATGTAGACTCGTCGCACACATGCTTATGTACAAAATACAAAACCACGTACTAAATGAAAAATAAATGTTGCGGCTTCCTCCGATACAAATTTGGAGCTTTACTGTGTTGCAGAATGTCATTTTTATAAATCGGTTACAATCAATTTTGAAGAGAGCCAACGTGTATTCCGCGGGATAAGGTATTTTGAAAAAGCCAAACAGCCATTTCAAAAATGTATTTTTAATGTCTTCAATCAAACTCGACTATATATCGCTTGCCATTTTTAAACTTTTCCATTTATTGGATTATAGTGAAATATGGTTTGGATGTTTCGATACATACTCGCAGATATATACAGTATGTCTATGAATGAATCTAACTATATTTATAAATTTCGTATTTTGCTTATTCGGGAAATGATAATCAGAATATATTTACAATTAAATCTACAAGAATGATTAAAAATTAAGAAAAAAGGAAACTGTGTTATAAGTAAAATAGGGGAGACCGCACGGAGAGAAATGGTTTCTTGCATCAAGAAAATAGATTTCCTTGCAAAAATTAGTCTCTATTCAAGAAAATATTTTTATTTCAAGACAATAAAAATGTATAATACAAGAAAATAATTTTCTTGAAATTTTATTTGGATTAAATAAATATTTGCTTAAGGTTAGAAAATTCAAAAATAGAAAAGTGTTTCTTTCAAGTAAATCATTTAGTTTCAAGTTAATTAATATTCGTATTAAAGGTAGGAATGAAAAAATGGTGCAGATCTCACAAAGTTCTATTGAGAAATTAAGCGATCAGTTTCGTGTTAAAAAAACACATCAGGCCAGCTGCAAGGACATCCAATAAAAGAAAAATTACAATAATAGAAGAAAATCTAAAGTTAATGATTAAAATTATGAATAAATGAATGAGCTAATGAAAAAGTTTTTTTATAGGTTACAGTATAATTAAATGATGGAATAATTAGATTATTAATTAGGAATTATTCAATAATCCCTAATTAATGCTTGGGTTACTGGTTTCTGTAGTACGTGGTTTGAGGCTAGGGTATTCTTCGACGACTTTTCTGGGTTGGTTCTTCCTACCAGCCACAGATGTCTCCTTATTTGCTATTAACATTTAAGAAGGATTATTGTATATCATATAAAAAAAATTACAATTTGTCACATCTAATTTTATTATAACAGATCAGTTTTTAACTTGTGTACGTGTCCGTAAAAAATGCTTTATTTTAAGAAAATGAAACTATTAATTTATGATCAATACCTAAACGCATTCTGGAATTAAGAAAACTTTTTACTATCCTTCAGAAAATATTTTTTTGTGTTATAATGGCTATTTGCCTATAGTAACAATAAGAATCGCTTTCTTTAAATTTTCTGCAAGATTTTCTTGAATCTAGAATTATTTCATTACAAGTGTATATTTCTCTTAAGGGAAGAAAGAAACGCCAAGAATTTTTTTTTTAATTTAAAACAATTATTGTATTGCGGACAGCTTTGATACAAGTAAACGTTTCTCTGCGTGCCGAGCTAGTTGTTACAAGAGGCATGTTGTTGCCAAGAGGATTTCAATATCCTAGATGGAAATGTCTTACGTCTAAGTTAACCGAGCCAGTAGATGCACATGACAGCTAATATCGTTGCTTGAATTTAATGAAACTTTAGCATACAAATACGCTGTAGCTTGTAAAATTAATTTTCCCCAAAACTTGAATGAAATAAAAATGGCTACTGAAGATTGAATTTCTAGCTTCTTAAAAAGGCATCATCAATTGTCTTCAAGACAGCTAGAGGCAACAAGCTTAGTTATAGCTAAAAGTGTTAACGCCCATAATATTGGTCAATTTTATAACAATTTAGACCAAATTCAGGGTTTCATGAAATGTATACACAATTTACAAAAAGCTAATTTGAAAGCTACCAAATGTGGAATATGAATGAGACAAGACTGACCACAGTTCAGAAGGTCCTGAAAGTTATTGCGGGGAAAGGAGAGAAACAAGTGGGAGGGACCACTTTAACCGTCACAATGGAAATTGCTATAAACGCCATTGGAAACATTGTGATGTCTTTGTTCATCTTCCCACGTATTGTTCCGATTGCATGAATTCATATCCTGCTTCTCCAATATCTATATATGACATTCTGCGTGATGAGTTTTACATCTGCATTCATTGTTTTTCCGACTTATCTGAACATTCCACTTCTTAGCTGTATGTAATATATTGTTATTTTTTACCTTTTCAAATTGTTATAGTTCTCTCCAAATAAAAATTACTTTTTAATCTGCTGCTCATGTTTTCTAATTTCTTCCTATCACCTTATTATTATAATCGCGTCTCTATAATCCTAATAAATCATAATATGAAATAATTTACTTCATACCTGTAACAACTTACCCCACAAAGGGGCAAATTGTTTAAATCTACGACTTTTTAGAATATGAACAATTTACACGCGTTAAATACTACTGCCTACAATAAAAAACTAGTGGAATAATAATGTTTCAAGTAAAAACGCGGAGCGAGAAAGTAAACAATCGTTTGTTGCTACTTCAATCTTACTATCTAAAATAGGAAACTAAATATTTAAAATAAAAAATAAATAAATGTATAAAAAAATTACTTTTCAGAGCTATTATTGTAAACTGCTAATAAATGACAAAGAACAATTTGTTTAATATGTATAACTAGATATGAAATTCAATGCTCAAAAATTTCCACGTTTTTTTATTGACAGTATAATAATCGATAGTAAAATTCCTACATTTGAGTCGTACACTTGAGGGTGTTGAAATCAAACCACGTATCTAAGTAATTCGAAGATGACTGAATGCATCGTCACAAGCATGTGTGCCAATAAATCTCCCTCTATCAGCCACGGTAAAGTCACGCAGATATAGGCAACAGCGCCTGCAGAAATGTATGCAATTAGATACCCACTAAAAGTTTGGATCTTCTTTTGCGGTATATGTAGGTCAGGTTAAACAACAGAAAAATTTTAAAAGACGATACAGTATGTATATTAATGATGTAGCAATAGGTAGAATGTGCACTAGTTTATATCCATGCTTTATGGATACTAAAAAACTAATAAACTATCTTCATTTATTTTATTCATCATAATTTCGCAGTCAAAATCACCTACGGATAGCCCTTGCATTAGGTGTACTTTATAAGGTTTAAATTTATCGCGTTTCAATATGCGATGAACCGAAGAATGATTTGTATTATTTTCTCGAGCTTTTATTCTGGTGGACTTATGAGGATCTTCAAACAAATTCTGTATTATTAAGATAGAATGTTCCTCATTTGTGGAAGATTTTTGACAATCAGACCGTGAATGTTTCTTCACGGCCCTTGCTTGCTCAAATCGCTGAGCTGTTTTACAAACCGTGGCTCTTGAAATAGGCACAGGATTGGGGAAAGTATCATCCTGGTAAGATCTTGCTCGGTCACCGCATCCTCTCATCAGAATAGTAATTTGTTCATTCTCAGTAAAAGACATAATTTTGATTACAACAACACTGTGCTAATTGCAAAATACACCATCACAAATTTGTTTTAGTGTGCTAAAATCGGGATCTTTCTGTAGCACACTCCCGAACTTTTCTAAAACGTGATTATATTTTGCGTCATGTATAGTCAGTGGCTGTGTATGCAATGTAATTGGTCTATTGCGTCAGCTAATCCTTTATAGTAGCTACGAATATTTTTCAAATCCGTTTCAACGGAAATATCTTGAAATTTCGACTGGCTCTCCTTAATAGCTGCAGCTTCGGCAGGATTGAATTGTGCGACAACAGCTTTTACTATTTTGAAATGTTCAGCATAATAAAAAGCTGCCTGCAACCATGTTCCCCAACGTGTAAGAATTGGCTCCGGTGGTTGACGAATACCAGGACACTCTGTTGAAATGATCGTAGGCGTTTGGGAGATTTCAAAAATACTTCTTTTGTGCTTGCTGTTAATGCATCTACCTCGGGAGAGCATTGTCGAATGATTTCTGCCACAAGATGTAAAGCATGCACTTTACACGTAACATGTAAACACTTGCAACCATGTTCAAGAAGTGAACGGCCTACCGAACGCATTGTCGCTGCGCCATCGCTCATAAACATCAACACTTTATCTTTTGAAATTTGAAATTTTTCCAACGTACTAAGTACAACCTTTGTAATTGCTGCAGCAGTACACTCTTGTAGTCTTCGGCTAGCTAGTAACAGTGGTAATGTAGGTTTACTAGGGTCTAGTATGCGTACCATAATATTTACAATTGAATTTTTTTTACAGTCTGTTGTCTCGCCAACACATAACCAAAGAAACTGCTTTTTCAATATGCGTTTCATTTTCTTTTCCACGTCATCGCGTACAAATGCAATATGCTTAAGTGCCGTTTTCTCTGTTGGCAACCGCAACTCGGGATTGTATTTGTTCCAAAAGTCCTTAAACGGTTGTTTATCGAGTAAGCCTAGTGGCAAATTACAGTTTATCAACATAAGAATTACATTAAAAAAAATGCACTTCTCGGTGGCATGCCCAATTTTCGTTTTCTATGCTGTGCGGAATTTACGTGTCTTGTACAGTTCCACATCTTATTTGACATGAAATGTATTTTGCACACTTTACAAACTATCTTACTCTCGTTGTAAAATAAATCGGGAAAGTCAGAAATAAATTTATTTACTATGTCTTGAAAGGGTGGTTTTTTAGCCTTCGATATGTTCACTAAAAACTTCAATTAATTACTACGTCTATATCAATAAAATCAACACGCTCTATCCGCTATCCATTTGTCGTGTCGTATCATAATCGACCAGCCCTCCCCGCCCACCTAAACACAGTCACACCGCCGCTGCGATTGCTCTACAGTTACCGGGCTCTAGTTATCAGTAAAGCTGGCCACGAGCGGTACCGCGCAGTAGCGTAGAGTCGACCAGGCCTCGCGTTCCACTAGAGTTATTCTGCTAATAGAGATGTTTGCTGCCGCAAATAATTTCGCTCATCTTTTAAATAAAAATTAAATAACACGTGCTCAAACACTTACCATTTTAAGAGTCCTCCGTGAAATCACAAAGTGAATAATGTCTGTTAAATATCTGCAACATTAGATATGTTTCAACTGTTGTTTCGGCAAAACTAGTACGGCATGAGGAAAAAATGCGTTTATTTGCAGAGAACGAACGTTCTACATCTAGTGACGTAATATTTGCGTAAGTAAAATAATCTTTCAAATAAATTAACGATTCTGTTGACGCACCTTCACAAATGTGTCTTAATGTGCCAAAATCAGAATTTTTCTCAAAAACACTCAAATTTTTCTAGAACAGAAACATTTTTTGCGTCTTCAATCGCGCATAGCTGTGCGTGAACATGTTGCACTATTTGTAGAGATTCTTCTAACGACACCGCAGGATTTTGTAATTTTTCTATTGCATCTGCTAGCCCGAAGTAATTGTCGTGAATGATTTTTAAATCCATTTTAACCTGACTATCTTGAAATTTCGACTGGCTTTTCTGGATAGCGGCAGCTTCCTTTGTATCGAATTGTAAAACCACGTTCTTAATATTGTCAAAATATTTATGATAATAAAACGTGGCATGTAACCATGTTCCACAACTATTTACGTGTCGTAGACAATGTTGTCTGGACCAACACATTAACGGGATTTTACAGATTACACATTTAATTTTAGCACCTTCATATATTAAGTCTGGAATTTCTGCAATAAATTTTCGAAGTTTGTCCGACCGCGGTCGTTTTGCTGACGAAATCATAAATTTTCTAGGATAGGTAAACAATTGCGCAAATGACCGGCAGCGAAGTAATACTACCGTTCCTCTCGGTCCGAACTGATTCTACGCCGATGCGCGGTACCGCTCGTGGCCAGCGTTAGTTATCAGTGTATGATAATTATAAAATGAACTTCAGAACAATCTACATTACAACTTAATATTCTTATCATAATTTTTTTTTAACGAGCAAACTTATTTACAAGGAATGATTTTTTTTGTAAAAATGGAAAGTAAAAAAAGTTAAAGGTAAACTTCGGCCCATGCATGGGCACAGTGTATACAGGTGATTCTATTTGATGGATTTACCACATCCTAATGGCCGATCTCCAAAGTAGTTTCGCTAATTGATCGAGTTAACATATTTTTTCGTTCACCTTAGGTTTACCTTGTCACTTCAGATGTCTCTACTTAAGTGAACACAAATCTTCTTTGTAGATGGTAATTGTCGTTTGGAACGACAGAATCAACCTCAGGTTGAATTTAGGGACCCTGCATTGACAGATTTTGCGCTAGGAAGAATCTTACTGCAGACATCCATTAATAATCCCTCTTCCCACGAAAGATTTCTCGAATTAGATCATCAAATTTAAATGCTAAATTAATAATTTTATGTTATCCATTTTTGCAATAAAATTTATGTAATTAATTTAAATCTTAATTGATTTAATTTAATTATATTGTTTGTATATATATATATAAATTTGTAGCCACCCATCCTATTAATAGACAAATATTATTTCCACATAAATATTTGTAGTGGCTAGCGTAAATCGCTGGCCATTCAATTACCCTAAGTGTTCGATCTACACCCCCACCTGCATCAATTGGACGAGACTGTTTCATTGAGGGTGAAACGAGAGAATAGAATTGGAACTAACACAAACCAGGTGGCTCGTATTTGACGACCTCGCTTGTAAAACAAGTAATTGATTATTCATCAATCGAGAAACGAATAAGTCTACATTCTTTTTTCCAGCTTTCTTCTTAAGACCGTCTCGTTTCTGCGTGTAGGTTTTTATCCCCTTTTCAAACTTCCTTTCCATCTCCTCTTCTTCGAACGGAGATAAATTAAGATTTTAACGCTTCGTTTGTCCTAGTCTCTTGTAATTTTTATGAATTAGGTGACACGATAAATAATCAGCCTTTTGATGTGGAGGGTAACGAAGGGGCGTGAAGCGCTTCCCGATCTTTTTGGGATCCTAAATTGCCATTAAAATTAAGGACGTTGTCATGGGGAATTAAGGAATTAAATTGAATTAAAATAAAAGACTTCAAAATTTAATTTATCGAGAAAAACCTTGTATACGTGATATTTACTATTTCGCAAACAAAAGAAATACCAGTAGGCCTTCTTTTCTTTTACAAACAAAAAAAATCACAGAGGGTCTGGAAAAAGGATGAAAGAAGGTAAGAACATTACGTTCCTGAAAAACATTTTAAGATAACACTGAAAAATATGAATAAAGAAGAAAAATCAGAAATGGTTCATAAATTTGCCAATATCTAACCCCGAACCTTATATTACAGATTTCGCGTGGTGTAAACATGATATATACAGGAGCTAAAATTCCATATGAAAATTCGTCTATATTTCAAACCCCTGAGACGATGCCTTTCTACGGACTTTTACGCTACTTTCCAGGGATCTGCTTAGCCCTAAGGGATTCGCGGTGTTTTTAAAAGGGAAACAGGACGACTTTATCTTGATTTACTGATTGGAAAATCACCCCTCAGCCTGTATAAGGAAGGGAAAGGAAAGAGATTCTAAGGCGGTAGAAGCTTTCCGTGTATTTGTCTTTTAGTAATTACAATTTTTCTTTGTCCCTGATTTATCGTTAACCTTCCCTTTAATCCCGTTAATATTATTATTTAATCCGAAGTGATCTAACATTGCTTTTAGGCTAATGCCAGATAATTTACATAAACCATACCGATCATTAGACCATTATTGCCGAAATTGTTTTTCCCCTAAACTCCCTAAGGTGAATTGCGTAGACCGCAGCTAACTAGATGAACTTTCACGGTTTGTAATGGCCGTTAATAATTTTCTATCAACAGACCTCTCTGAACTATCCCACAAAGTAATAGTTCGACGAGAAATCCCCAAACAAAACAATATTTTGAGACCCTCTCTCTATTAATTTGATAATATTGGATGGATACAAATATAAATTATGTAAAAAGATTGTATTTTGAAAATTTTAATAATATAAAAATATTAAAGGGAGATGAAGAGCTTCTATATAATTTGAGAAAGTTGCAACCAAAGTGTATCCGGTATGGTCTAGTGGCTAGGATACCTGGCTTTCACCCAGGAGGCTCGGGTTCGATTCCCGGTATCGGAATTTTTTTTATTTAAAATTCCATTTTAATTCACGTTGTAAAATTACATTAAATTTAAGTCGTTAAAAGCAAACCCTTTCATAATAACAATAATAATTTGTTCACACATACAACGATATAGGATAAGTCAAAAGAAAAACATATAAGTGCACATAGTGTATAAAACAAATTCACATGGTAGACAAAAGCAAACACAAGCATGTGTATATATACACAACTACAACAACAGATTACAGAAATTCTGGCCTGGTCAATGAGTGTAAGGAACAGTCCTAGTCATTGCTCCATAGATTGTCCAAGGGAGTAAGGACAGTTACTCAAAACATAATGTTTTACTTCCTTTATATATGTTAAGAAACATTTTTAAAACCGACATGTAATTTATTGAAAAACTTATTTCCAAATCAACGACATTATCGGAATTCTTAAAAACCAGTTTGATACAATTATATATTGTAATGATATTTGTGTGTAAATGAAGTTAAATGTGAATCGAATGAATCAAGGGTTAACGTTTTGAATGTGTTTTCGTTAATCGTGGGATCTCACTTAATGTTTTTTTGCAAATCATCAAATAATAAGAGAAATGAAACGATTTTATCTTTTTAAAAAGAGACAGTGAGTTTATTTGAAATTTTAAATAAATAAATTTGGATAGACTATATTTCTTATAAACAAAGAATGGAGAAAAACCTAAATCAACCCCTATCCGATAGCTAGTTTAGTTTGAAATTATTGAATTGAAGCGTTTTTTTGTAATTTGGATATTAGATTAAAAATAATTGGATTTTTCTTTTGAATTTGTTTGGCCAAATATTTAATTTCTGGTACCTGTCGTTACTACCGTAACTAGAAGGCCTCACAGCTCTTCGATGACGTCACGCTGTTTAGGCGATGTGTCGCCATGCACGATATTAGCCTAAGCGGTAAAAGGATCGTTTTTTTTTAATTTTTTTTTCAAGGTTTGAAGGGCTTCCGGTTTAAAGAGGATGCCAGTCGTCAACTGAGCCCTTCTTCGCATCCCATTCGATTTTATTTTGGAAAAAACGAACTTTCAAAGCAAAAACCAAACACGTAACCGAGCACAGTTTTCGTGAAAGATGCATTTGTGGTGGATATTTAATCGACTAATTATTATTATTATTTGTAATTGTACATGTATTTGGACGAAATTAGTTAGAAGGTTGAAACCTCGTTTTTATCGCTTCAGAAAACGTTTTATCGCTTATATTACACAAGAACATTGCAGATATCACCAACAAAGTACGAAAATATCACTACACAGTATTTTTTTAAATAAAACCAATATAATTTGGATAAATCAATTTAAAACGCAGAGATGATCTCAGTGTGTACAGACGTGTGTATGGCCTAAATATAAATACGTCACAGCCTGCTGACGTCAAAGCTGTAGAGCCTTGTATTGGCGGTAGTAACGTACCTGGACACTGTTGCAGAATCTCAACGAAACAGCTCTTCGGTGTCCTTTTTTGAAATCGTAACAGCCTTCGTTGGAAACCAGGTAGTTTGGTCCTTGAGCCTTGCTCCTTGGATCGTAATTTTCAAATT
Source organism: Dynastes maya (assembly GCA_029619315.2). Classification (NCBI taxonomy): domain Eukaryota; kingdom Metazoa; phylum Arthropoda; class Insecta; order Coleoptera; family Scarabaeidae; genus Dynastes; species Dynastes maya. The sequence goes on from JAROYE020000012.1 coordinate 6,290,626, forward strand.
ATATGTCGAAAAGGGTTTGTTGGATGATGTACTGCAGTTTTATTTTAGGAAAGTTTCATGTTTATTCAAGCTGTAAATAAATATATCGAAGAATTCTGAAATTTTCTGTTTTCTGATTTTTTTTTGTTATTCAGAGCACCAGTAAACTATTTTGAATAAATAAAAGTTGACTTTTCTATCGCCATTTGAAATAACATCCGCTCCCTCGGTTACGAAGCTTAATTTTGTAGGTACGGTGTAATAAAATGTGGTTACCATGCGAATGCTGTTTTAATTCCATAAATTGCACATGAATAGCAATTTGCCTATACAAATACGATCCATTTACATAATTTGTTTTAAAAGAAATATAATTCATTATAAATATAAATCATTTTGTCTGTTGTTGACTTTTTTTTTAGCGAAATAACAATAATGTCTTCATGTCTAAGATAGAGAAAAGAAAACAAACTAGGGGAATATAGAGGGAAGAGTCACCAACACTGCTTCGTCTCGTGAAAATATGAAACTAAAATAATTCAAACTGTTAATTCAAAACACTTTTCAACAAAAGAAAACAAATATCGCAACAATATATACCAAACCAGAAGTGTCATAATATTGTGTTTTTTTTTTGGTTGTAAATTAAAAATTGGTCAAGTGCACGTTTCTGTTTATATTAATTAATTCCGCTTCCCCACAAAACTGTGTTATAAGACAGAACAAACTGAAATAAAGCAAAATAAATTTGAAGAAGGTTGCTAATCGGTTTATTTTGAATTTCCAAACAAACTAAATCTAAAACTTTCCACCTCGGTTAAACAATTTGTCATTGTGGAGGAGGAAGGCTTTTCTTAAAAATTCTACAAACAATAGGGGCTTATTAACGACGTGTCTTTTGACGGCAACAACTCGCAACCCTTGCTTTGTAATCTATTGTCTCCAGTTAGGGGTGTATTTTTTTGGAAAAATAGAAGGGTCTTTAGAAGAAAGTAAATAATGTTCTTTGAGGAGTTAAAAGAGGAAAGGGTTATTTATTGTTTTAAATTTGAAATATGTACGCTGGTGTAAATCCTAAATCGATTAGCTATTGTTAAACTCGGTTGCCCTTTTATCGAAACACACAAATTGATTGGAATAGCTTACACCGTGGTGGGAATTAGCTACTTAAAATTCTCTCTCTTATCGGCGATATTAAAAGAAAGTGGGGTGTAATTTTTCATCTTTTTTGTTTGTCGTCGTCAGGGGATAATGAATTTATTTACAAATTTAGTAACCGGAATGGCAAGTTGACGTTGAACCTCTTCCTTCTTTTGAAGCTTCGTTCTTTCTCGCGTTCGGTGTTCCTTTCTATAAAAGTTATTTTTATGGGATCGGTGACGGGAAGGCAATGAATTTCATATCCACTTAACATAATCGCGCCCTGCAAAACGAGAGACCCTAAGGGAAATCAAGCGGGCTGCCTGTCTGAGGAAGAGGCGGCAAACGTCGGCGGGGACGGCGTGCAATGAATTGGTGCCAAGTGAGTAAGGACAAGATGAGATCTTCTCTACCACCTTGCGATCAAGATGATGTTGTTCCTTTGAAAGATCTCCGACTTTAAACGTTCTTCCAGCTCTCGGCGCTTTGCAATTAATATTACCAATTATCTATCAATCTGTCAGGTCCGCTTAAGACAAACTGGGGGATCATTAACGCTCCCACTTCGCCTAGAGGTGCATCTTGTTTATTCTCGAGGTATAAATTTGATTGGCTTCCCTTTGTGGAATGGGGAAGAGAGAGAAGTTTTGGGAATCTACGTAACTGAATCGATGACGGGTTAATTTTATTACGTTTAACGAATTTGTTACTCCATCAATGTCCGTACTTTATTTAGAACCTATTTATTTTAAGCTCCGAATGCGTCTAAAAATAAACTACATAATAATGTGTTCGGGTATAGCATCGGGAATAATCGAATAATTAAACTTCAGTAATGACATCCTCAACTTGAGATGTCAGCCATGCTACGATTGCAATGTTAGTTTTGCTAGCGTGAAATTACACTCAAGGTATTTAATAGCCTTCTGCAAGCTATTTTGGAACATGAACATCTATCTAAGATGCATGTAAAATTTATACCCTCTATTCTACGTGTGTGAACGCTATAAAATGAAATTAGTTAAGAATTGATTTTGAGGCAAGAACAAGGATAAAAGAAGGAGGAATTTAATTAATCAATTTCGTTCTCGTCATTGTTTATAAGCCTTGAGTATATATATGAAGTATTTGAAGAGTTGCTTTTCAAGTGTATTAAGTCAACCTAGCGTTTGAGGATGGACAATCGATTAAGTCCGCCAATTTTCTTCTTCGCCGCCTGTGGCCACTGTGTTTGTTCAGGTCTAGTGCTATCGACAGCTTGTGACCGGGGTGCCTATGTGGTTGACCACCTGTCCTTCTAAGGGATGACGTACAGTTCCGTGCCAGTTTGCCGTAGGGATTCCCTTCGCCCGATATGTGTATGGGCATTATTTGGTCAACTACAAACACTACTACGTACTCTAGCGGTACGTCGTGCATTGTGCATGGTTGGATCTGTTTATTCTGGCAAAATGGGATGATGATACACATAACATTCCCCCTGGTTACGAAACGATGAAATTTGTTCTTCCCCGGGTTGTTGCTTTACAAGATTTAAGAAAGATCTATTTTTATCAATCCTCCGCGCTCTTTTTACCCCCAGAAAAACTCAAGTTCTTCGAATCCCATCTTTAAAACTTGCAAATTTAATTCTTTATTTACATTTTTCATTCTATCCGTTTGAAAAATCTTCCCTTCACGTTAAATTTTATTGTCGACTGAAATCAGCACTCTAAGTTAATTATAATATAAATAACTTGATTTCTAGAGAGCAAGTGGGGAGTAAGGAGTGCTCTTCTAAGAACGAGCATTCCAATTGAATCAATTACCCTTAAATATTGAATGCAACATTAAGTCAAGTGTTTCCGTGTCCTTACTATGAGGGAAGTTTGATGTAAAAAGGATCTGTTGGGGATGGAAATATGATTGGGTCATATTCTTTCATTCTACATGAAGGAATCCTTGTTTAAAATTCCCTAAATGCCGTTTAAAATTGGGTGTAACTAAAAGGAAAGAGGGGGACCTATTTAATCGAAAATTCCCTAAACTATTTATAATAAAACTTTATACGGACAATCAAAAGCGTTTCATTTAAAGCAACGTTAGGGCCCTCGCCTCGAAATTGCGTCTTGATTCCTTTGCCCTAATAAAATTTCATCATCTCGTGTGTTTCACACAGCAAAGCAGTAAAAGGGCTTCCGCTAAAGACGCGCTAAAATTAGGATAATTGAAATCGAAGATAGCATTGGAGATAGAGCAACAAAGGCACATACACGTCGTATAACAATTACAGCAAAGTAACAAAGTTAAATTAAGTGAACAACTATAACGACCTAAACGAACATGATTTAAGTTCCTGCTAAGAAACAATAAGGAGATTTGCGCGTTTTGTTTCTCGAATTCGAATTTGCAACGTTTAAATTCGCAGGAAATGACGGAACCACCTTCTCATTTTCCACTTCATTTCATTGCAACAAAGTGGTTGTAAAATCACCCTAGATCTTTAAGGATTCGATGTGAAGTGTTTATAAGCTGAATAAATCACTCTCAGGGATACGGAGTGTTATATAGGGCGATCTTGAAGGATAGGTTGTTTTAAAGGCTTTCAAAGTTGCGGCCGAGTATATTTTTATTCATTTGTGCACTGGAAAATCCAATTTCCAATTCAAATCTTTCCACAATGGATCCATTTCCTTTACACGGTGACTAGGATACAATAGAGATGTTCGAAGCCCGGCTTGTATTTAAATAATTTGATTAAAACAATAGCATGAAAATGGGTAGATTCGGTATAAATTCCGGTGGCCACATATCGCTTAGCAATTATTCGACTCTCTACTGTTTCTCCTGCCATGCAAGGATTAACAGCTTTAAATTATTTCAGTCTCACACAATTTATTATTTCAGGGCCATCGCTATGCTTACACCCGCTTACCCCACTATACCTCTTTGCTTCATTCGTTGCCTTCCTATGGTCGTGTTGGTGTTTCGACAATTGAAATCAATTTGCCTCTCTTCCTTTTCACGTTTTACACTCTAGACGCTTTTTTACCGCTACCCTCTTTTCGAATACCCATCCCTATTTGCGAGCGGAACGAAAAGCCTCAATCTGTCGCAGTCATCGAGATCACACGCTTTAAATGCCTTTCCTATGGAAACGGTTAAAAGAAAACGATGAATGTTGAGTAAAAAAAGCTTGCAGGGAGGAAATCGGAAAACCTAGTGGGCGGAGAAAACTCCGTAGGGTTGGCATGGAAGAAAAAAAACCGTTAATCGAGGATGAATTGAAAGATGATCGCCAGAAAAGATTAGATTCAGTTACTTGTGTTATTGGAAATGATACAAAAAAGTCATTCTAGATTTAGATAAGGTAAATACAGGGTTTGTTCAAAAATTACAGACAAATCTTATAAAATCGTAGGGAAAAAAAAAATATAAAACTCTTTCATACACTTGAGATATGAAACTGAAAAGACTGTAATACTTCTGTAGTTGTTACGAGCCTTGTGCACAAAACTGCACTAACAAAGTTATACAATTTTGTTAGTGTTTCGAGTCTATTACTTTCAGAATGAAATTCTACTTTATCTTTTTTCTAAAGTTCAATATAGGTTCCAACGTTTCCGCTCTAGTTATTAGTAAAGCCCGGACTTATGGCACTATAAAATTATAGAAATAAGCGGGAAAAAGGCAATAAAAATGACAAAAAAAGGCGCAAAACATAGACATTTATTAGTTATTTATTATTTATTACACTTATTACAGTTATTAGTTATTACTAGAGCCCAGTAACAGGGAGCCGTGCCATAGTCGTACCTGCCTAGTATACAAAAACAATAGTAAGAAAATAGAAAAAAAATAACAGAACTAATACATAATTATAATATGTGAAAAGTAGTGAAACACTCACCCTTTTAAGCAGCCTTGGCTGCGGAACAGTAAAACTAGAAGCACCATTATCAGTATTAACATCATATGGATAAGAGTGGCAAAAAGTTGACACCATTAGATGTGTTTCCACAGTTGTCTCGGTGAGCGATGTTCGCCGTGGTGAGAAAATGAGGTTTATATTTTGAAAAAGAGCGTTCATCATCTACCGATGTTATACATGCATGATTAAAATACTCTTTGTACTTAGTCAGTGGATTATTCGATATACCATCACCAATTTGTTTTAGTGTGCTAAAATCGGGATCTTTTTGTAGCACACTTTCGAACTTTTCTAAAACGCGATTATATTTTGCGTAATCTATAGTCAGTAGCTGTGTATGCACTCCGTCCATAATTTGCAGAGACTCCAATAATGATAACGATCTATTTTGTAATTAGTCTATTGCGTCAGCTAATCCTTTACAGTAGCTACGAATATTTTTTAAATCTGTTTCAACGGAAATATCTTGAAATTTCGACTGGCTCTCCTTAATAGCTGCAGCTTCGGCAGGATTGAATTGTGCAACAACAGCTTTTACTATTTTGAAATGTTCAGCGTAAAAAAAGCTGCCTGCAACCATGTTCTCCAACGTGTAAGAATTGGCTCCGGTGGTTGACGAATACCAGGATACTCTGTGTGAAATGATCGTAGGCGCCTGGGAAATTTCAAAAATACTTTTTTTGTGCTTACTATTAATGCATCTACCTCGGGAGAGCATTGTCGAATAGTTTCTGCCACAAGATGTAAAGCATGCACTTTACACGTAACATGTAAACACTTGCAACCATGTTCAAGAAGAGAACGGCCTACTGAACGCATTGTCGCTGCGCCATCGCTCATAAACATCAACACTTTATCTTTTGAAATTTGAAATTTTTCCAACGTACTAAGTACAACTTTCGTAATTGCTGCAGCAGTACACTCTTGTAGTCTTCGGCTAGCTAGTAACAGTGGTAATGTAGGTTTACTAGGGTCTAATATGCGTACCATAATATTTACAATTGAATTTTTTCTACAGTCTGTTGTCTCGTCAACACATAACCAAAGAGTAGTAAGGGTTTAGTGAACTGTTTCACCGTCTTTTTGTCTTTCCATAACTAACTGGTTTTGGCAAAATTAGTTTTCTGTCACTTTTTAAAATAGTTGAAGTCTCTATACTAACTTCCAATGTTATTCAAGTGATGTAATCTTCTTTACATTTAAATCACAATGACAATATGTGCAGTTGTTTCACAGACCCTGAACTGGCCACCAATAGTTTACTTTTGCGTCAAATTCCATCTTATACAGCTTATAAATGAGAAAAAGATTGACATTCGCAAATTGGCAGGCAAGTTGCTTTAGGTATTGTCAACCTACGTATTTAGTGACACTGATGAGATGCCAGTGGAACCAAAATTAATTCAAATATCTCTCACTGTTACTCAGGCTCCCCCACATATTAACCCTAGACGCTTGATGTGACAATTTCTCTTGATTTAATGACAGTTAACTCCATTTTCATATAAGTACCAACACGCTATAGTGTGGGACAATCTTTTCCTACTTGATAAAAAAGTACAAAGGCATTATTTAAGTATATTTAGAGCTACCAAGCTGGAGACATACTCTAGTAAATTTAAAGAACACAGGAAGTTAGTAAAGTCTGCTGTTGGTAAGGACTTATATGGACGAAATAAACACAGCCATTGAATACAATTCTAAAAAACTTTGGTCGTTCGTAAACGGAAGGCAGGATCGGTGCTGCCTTTCGTTTACTGTTAATACTCATCACCACTCCCGCTCTCCTATACTTTCATTATGTGCAAATGTTAACACTTATTGTAATGATGTTGATTTGTTTGCAACAAGCTTGCACACCTTAAAACAACACTATCAAGATAGATTTTTTAGCATTTAGTATTAATTGAAGAATTATTCTTTTTTTACTAATACTATTATTATTATTCGATTATTTGTTTTAGAATTAACTTTCTATATTTCAGTTACTTCGTTTTGTAATGTAGCTTAGAGTATTGTTTCTTTTGCATCTTCCAATGCTTGATGCTCTTTTGTGTGTGGTGATGGCCCAACGAGATTTATAACCTAAGAAGCTTATCATTTGTGAACATATTGCTGTAAGAAGGAAACAAGTTGCTCTTTGGAGGATTGCAGTTTCGGAGCAATAGAGACAAGCTAAAAGGTGTTAGGTTAAAATATTTCAAAGAGTTCGTTGGTTATGAAATTGTAAACAGGAGACATGTTTTTACATTTAGAAAATCGGTTTTATAGAAAAATAATTTATTGCTAAGAAACCAATTAATTATTTCGTCCATATGCATATATGTCCCAACCATTTAATTTTTTGTTCCTTAATTTTACAAACAATGTCTTCCTTCAGTTCTTGCACTGTTTCTCGGTTGAAAACTATATTGTAGTGATAAACAATCCTCTACATATAATATATCCGATTGTTAACCATTACAGAAATAATGGCAGTTTGCAGGTTTTTTCATTCAAGTGATTTACAAGTAGCAAGCAGTTATTTAAAACATGTTTTTGAAAGCATCACTGCCCAGTTTCTTTGTACCCTATAGCTTGTTTACGAACTCCTTAGGTATAACATATAAGTAATACTGAGCTTCGGAAACCGATTTTCTCAAAAGTTGGTTTTTCTATAAACCATAAAATTTAGAAAAAAATTGATATGTAGATGTACATTTTCGTTACGTCATAGTAGAGAGTATAATACGCGAAATGTCGAAATCTACTCACTAGAAGCGCTATTAATAACTCAAGAAGGCAGAAACCCTTTTGGACGACTACATAGCACAAAAAAGAGAACTACTTTGTAATGCAAACGCTTGGAGTATGCACAAGGGAATCCCGAATATCTTTGATGTGTCCATGTCACGCTTGTTATATGTTTACTTTCACAGCTGTAATATCGACCACCGCACACAGCTACCATCATACAACGCATCCCTCACAGCGTGTACTGTTGTTTGCCTCCTTTCTTGTTGTCCCTCATTGTCGCAGCATTTTGCGAACGCTTTAGATTTGTGTTTTCCTTTTTTGTATAGCAGGTATGCGCTTGAAGTTGTGCACTTCCCCTCTGGCATTGGAAAAGTTTAAACGGTAAAATTTTTTGGCGATAGAGAGAAAAACATCACATTTAGGAACTACATCATTGTACAGAATATAAATTGTTTTTTTCTCTTTCTATTAGATCACAGTAACTTTTTCGGTAGCACCAATAAAGATTCGACTCTTGGGGATGACCGGGTTACTTTCGAAAGTTACCTTGCCGGATTTGAGGAAGTAGTTAGATCAATTTAAGTTAGTTTTAGTCGAGTTAAAGAAGAACTAAAATGGTGAATTCTTCTCGTATATATATTCTGTAGTGTATATTTCATTGATTGCGCGCCAGAGCCTGCGACACGCCCGCCTGTGAGCAAGCGTTGCCGCCTCCATCCTCTAACGGCTTGAACCGCTCTGTTCTGTAGTTGCTTGCTTATTTAACGTGCGGCTGGCAGCCCTAACGCGAGCCACCGTGTTCCTGCTATACCTCTAACCATCCATATAGTCGCGTCATGAAGTTTCACGCATCCTAGAGGCACGTTACCATTCAAGACTAGCTTCTTCCTCTAACGACGCACTTTAACATTAGGAGTTTACAAGAAGTTTTTCGAACTGCCCTTTCGCCTGCGCTGTTTGTAGCCACGTGACATGAGCAACAAAGTGTACACGCAACTTTTTCAACGCATCAATCTGACATCCGCGTGCTCATCAGCTGGTGCCTCTTGTGTTTGAGTGTGTCAGTGAGGGTCTCTCTTGTGATGTTGTGAGATCTCGCGACTCAATCTTGAGAGATATCCTTTCTAAAAACATCCTCAATTAAATAACTGTGGTAAAAGGAGAGTTTTTCTTTTTTAATTCTAAAAGTTTCTACATTAACAAATTGGCTCCCCAACCGGTTGTTGTGGGTTACAGCCTTGTTGGCGTGTACCCTTGCGCCGTTTTTAAACCTCGGGGCGTTACAGAAAGCGCTGGTCCCATTCGCAGCAGGGTTGCCGGTGCGAACAGGACACAACCGTATACTGTACCTCCTCAGCAGTCACAACAACAACAATCACAACAACAACAATCACAACATCTCCATCAACAGAACAGATCAGCAGAGACTTCTTCTAATTCTCAAGGGCAATCCTCAACCGACAACACGGCTGCTGCAAGGGTTCAAGCGCCACAGCTACTGGTTACAGCCTGTAGCTGTCGTGATCCAAACAATCCAACTGACTTGAATCAGCTGACAACCAACGCTACTCCAATGCTGTTTGTACCATTTTCTGTCCCAAATTACGCCCCTGCACCAATGACAGGCAGTAATCTACATGCTACAAACTGCAGTCCATCCAAGGTAAAATATCTTTGGATTTTTTTTTGAAAACTTTATTTTGATTTGAGAAGAAATTGACTTCAATCGAAGGGTTCAAAAGCGTTAAAATCACTTATATCCTTTCTGTTTAATGCATTCATCGGATAGATTTTTGTAAATTAATTCCTGTTTTACTTCCAATTCTATGTTATTTTCCTCAGTAAAATTTTAATTTGCCCCAAATAAGATTTTTGCATGGTCTCCACTACATTAGGGCAACCCGAAATTCCTTCACATAAATTAATTTTAACTAAATGACAAAACATTCTTGGCATACGGAAATTTATATTGGACCATGTGCCGAGATTCTTAATATAATCTGTCCTTTCTCTACAATTCCCCGTCTCCCTTGCTGCCCCCCTTTTCGTGTTATTTAGTTCATTCCGTCCTCCGTCTTATTGCTTAATTTCGAAATATAAAGTAGTTTTGTGCATTTCGACAAGTAGCTTTTCTCGTCTCCTAAATTTTATCATTTGCTTACGGCAATAAACATTAAGCTGGCGATTTTAAGACGGGGGATTACCCGTTTTAGCTCGTTGAATATCCATTTCACCTTTTAACTTCTAACCGAATTTAGAATTTGTGTCTGTGTCGGATTAGAATTAGTTTCAAGTTGAAAATTTGATAAGAAAAGGCAAGATAGACGAGGTAGGAATGAAATTAACCTACGTATATGTACTTTTTAAGTTTATATTGCGTGTTTAGGGTTCAAATATTTGATTTGAAAAAGTGTATAGACTCAGGCCGAGGAAAAAAGTATACAAAACAAATATTATCGAACGAAATTTTACCTCACCCTTTGTTGTTTGGGCTGTGTTCGCAGAAAAAAAGAAAGCTATAGGAAAACACCGGAGGATTTTAGACCTCTATTGTTTGTAATTCAATGTTAATATTAACGAGATATTATTATAAAAGGAAAGCAAGCCGGCATCTAAAAACAACTTAACCTCGAAACGTATCCATCGGCATATAACATATATCATATATCCAAAACAACTACATGTAAAAAAGAGGCACATAAATTCGGGTAAAAATGAAGGATCAAGATGGTATAATAAATTTTATATCTCGTATCTATGTTTTATGTACTCGTAAAAATTTCCATCGATTTGACATTAGAAAAAAAATGTTTATATTATTGAAATTTGATCACATGACTTCCCTTATTTTTCAAAAATTTCCCAAAAGTTTTCCCAGTCTCAGCTAGAATAGAATTGTAAAATTACGACTATTGTGTAAATAGTGGGAAGCTAAAACTTTTTGTTGACATAATATAATAGAGTGTGTTCTAAAAATATATTCATATATACAAGGTGTTTGCCTCGTTATTTTAAATGAAACGCCTGTGTATTATTAGGTTTTTGGATTCCACATTTGGAAATAAATCAATATAATATGGATTTCATCTATCTATTTCTAACAGATTTTGAGATATTTATAAAATTGTCTTTATATATTATCAAAATATCCTTCTACCAGAATCTGGTGTCGGGTGTCAGCTTAAAATCTCGAATTTGCTGTTAACAATTACTAATTATTGCGGTAAATGAAATCCGCCCATTCTTTCTTATTATCCTTTTCGCTTCCTCCCATATAATTCCTTTCCTCTCCAGTATTCCTTGTATTACTCCGTTCCAGGTATTTTTGGACCATCCTTTTTTCTTCTGTTTTTGCACTCTAGCTTCCCAAATTTGTTTAACTGGCATATGGCTGTTCATCCTTTGGAGGTGTCCCCACCAGCTTAGTTGTCTTTTTTGGATGAAGTCTAGGATTGGCTCACATTCTAGTTCTTCTCTTATTATTTCTTATCTTGTCCCTCTTCGTAACTCCTTTCACTCTTCTGAGGTATTTCATCTCTACTGCCTGCATTCTGCCTTTTTGTCTCTGGTTCGGTACCCACGTCTGGCATCCAAAAGTCAGTATCGGTCTTACTATTGTTTTGAAAATAGTCATTTTTGTTTTCCTCGATATTTCTTTTTTATTGACGAAAGCTTGCACTATTGCATAATATGTTTTTATTGTTTTTTCTACTCTATCATTTATTTCCAGTTCTTGGCTTCCATTACTTCGAATATAGTAATTAATGTTCTACAGAACAGTTTTTGGTTTCCTTTACTATCTGTTTCGATCCTGTTGCCAAAGTCAATCCATTCTTGTTGTTTTGCCTTTGACACAAGTTCTTTAACTCTTTTTCTTTCTTCTTTATATACCTCATAGTTTTGGGGTAAAATGTCTTTATAATAAACCTTTATTGTAATTATTATAGCAATAATTGAGAACTATCCATTTATTTATTTATCTACAATGAATGCTCGAAATTCATTTCTTTCATCTTGATACATTTGCGCAATTATTTGTAAGAGCACTTTTCTTAGCATACTAAGTGTTGCACTCTGAAATGCTTGCTTTATCCTTAACTTCATACATAAATCAAACGTATTAACAATTTTTTGTGTATTTCATTTCGTAAGTAGCTATTAGTATTTAAAAATAATCAGTAGTTAAGAACAGCAATGTCAATATATTTTGTTTACTATTGTCATGGTAACTGCACAATACCAATACCAGAAATCACTTGGATACAGCACACGCAGAGAAATGTTTACTTGTATCAAAGTTGTCCGCCTTAATTCAAGACAATTACTGTTTCAATTATCCGCAATACAATAACTGTTTTGAATCAAAAGAAATATTTTCTTAGCGTTTTTTCCTCTGCTTAAGAGAAGTATACACTTGTAATGAAATAATTGTCTTTCTTTGGTTAACTGGTTAACAAAATTTAAACTTTTTCTTGTCCCGCAAATTAGTACATGTGAACCTTGCAGCATTTTTTATACTGAATTCAATTTTTTTTCAAATCTTTTTTCAGGCAGGGTTTCTAAGTGACAGCGCAATAAATAGTAGAACAACGTGTATAATATGTTTATTTATAAAACAGCTGAAAATGTTTCTAAAATGTACAAATGTATGATTTTCTGCTATATTTAGCGTCAGGAACGTCTCTCATCCATGTCCAGCAATAGTCTGCCAGCATAGAGGGGCTCCACTTGCCTTGGTAGCTCTTTTCGATGTCCAAAATATCTTGGTGAAATCTTTCCCCATGTTCGTCACTGATGGCTCCAAGATTGTCCGGGAAAAAATCTAAGTGTGGGTCAAAAAATGAATTTTTAGACTCATATTGCACCCCAATGTTTCGTACGAAGTCAAAAGGTATTTTACAATGTTCTTGTAGTCTTCCGATTTCTGATTGCCTAAAAAATTCTCACAAATATTCTTAAATGACAGCCAGGCCGATTTTTCATTTTTGTTCAGCTCTATATCGAACTTTTCGTCTCGAAACAAGTCCCTGATCTGGAGTCCTACAAATATACCCTCCTTTATTTTAGCGTCACTGATTCTGGGGAACTTATTCTTCAAATACGCGAATCCGCGACTGTTTTTGTCCATTGCTTTGACGAAAAAAGTCCTAGTTTTATATATAAAGGGGGCCGATAAATTTTCTGAAGATCGACATTCTTAACTTCTAGAGTCAATGATGTTCGTGTCGGCCACACCTTCTTTACATAATGGTTTTTCTTGTCTCGACTGTCCCACTCACACAGGAAACAACAGTACTTCGTGTAGCCGAATTGCAATCCGAATAATAGCGCCACAATCTTTAGATCGCCGCAGATATTCCACTTAAATCCATCGTATTTGATTTTTTCTAAAAGAATCTTCATATTGTCGTATGCTTCCTTCACATTGCCTGAGTGGGCCAGAGGAATTGAGGGCAATTTATTTCCATTGTGAAGTAAAACGGCTTTTAAGCTAGATTTGGATGAATCAATGAACAAACACCATTCATCAGTGTGATTTCATGGCCAAGTGCACTCATAACCGAGACAATATCATTGCAGAACACCAAGTCATCTTCAAGGAAGAAGTAATCATTGAATTTGGCATGACGACTACGATAAAACGAAATTTTGGTGTCACTCTGAAGTAGATTCCAGCCCTTCAATCTGGATCCCAAAAATTCGGCTTGCTTCTTAGACAGGTTTAAATCACGAACGAGGTCACTAAGGTCTCCTTGAGTCAGCAAATGTGGGATCCAAATTCGAATTTTCTTCTGCTACTTGATGTACTTTCTCATCACTAGACTCATCATCACTCAAAATCATGTTTTCTGCAAGTGCTGGTACAGTTAACTCCTCGTTATGAAATACTGGTTTCAGTGCAGATGGTAGATTAGGATATACAGCAGTGTGTTTAGATTTTGATGTAATACCAGTTATCAGGCAGAAGTAGCAGTCCGAAACGTGGTCTTTAGGTTCTCTCCATACCATAGGAATTGTAAAAGGCATATGACGTGAACCTTTTGCCCATGCTGTGAGAAGCCGAACACATGTGACACAGCAAATATGGGGGGCCCAACTTTTATCCTGGTCACCTACTTTACAACCAAAATAAAGTTCATAACATTTTCTAACTAACGGTGTAAACGAACGTTTCTGGGTTTTAAAAGTCAACTCGCCGCAGACGTAGCAGAACGAATTTGGATTATTTTTACAATTTCTCGGCATTTTAGTGCCACTTGGGGTATCAACACAACACCTTAAACACAACAGCACACTTTCTCAAGCGTTAGAACAAGGCAAATGTGGAGCTGCAATGTTATCTAGCCGGTGAATTTACTGCAACTGCGCTCCCGGCCAAAGATCTTATATTGCTCCCGGTCAGCTTGTCGAGATCTGTCCTGCCTGTTCCGAATGACGCAAAATTACTTAGAATTACGCAATATTGTGTAATATTTTATTTGAAATGCCTAAATATCATCGGCATATTTATCGACATTTTATTGTAAAGCACACAGTATTATGCTACGTGGATATACTGGAACTCAAAAACTGTGGGTGATGCAATAATTTTGAAAGTGAATTTGAATTCAGCGTGCAAAAAATACATAGGAAACAGGCATTTTTATACTTGGGACAAAAAGTTTGTTAACCAGTGGTATTCAATAATTTAATTGTTGTGTAACCTATAAAAAAACTTTTTCATTAGGTCATTCACTTGCTCCTAATTTTAATTATTAACTTTTTCCTTTATTGGATATCCTTGTAGCTGTCCTGATGATGTGTTTTTTGATCCCGAATCTGGTCGCCTTTACTTAGCTTAAAACTAAATGATTTATTTGGAAAAAACATTTTTCTGTCTTGGATTTTCTAACCCTAAGAAAATATTTATTTAATCCAAATAAAATTTCAAGAAGATTATCTTCTTGTATTATACATTTTTATTGTCTTGAAATAAAAATAGCTTTCTACTATTCATACAATATGGGCAATTTTATAATACCAGAAGGTTGGGACACTCTGTATATGTTTATACGGATAATCGATATAGATATCAGCGAAGGTATTTAATTATTAAACAACTTTTCAGTTCCGTGAAACAATTGAATGGTGATAATATGTATTATCTAGTTATCATTTCGTGAATAAGTTAGACTTGGTAAAACTAAAATCTTGCTGTTATTAGAGTGTTTCATCCAATTTGCATAATTTAATTTTATCGTCCTGATAACTAAAAGTTTCCATCGAAGGTAGTTTTCATTATGCTGCAGTTTTTCTTTTTTCACCCTCTTCTCCACGGTACACAAAGTACACAGTTGCCTTGATGCAAGCTTATAACCCCCGTGCAATAAACTGTCTCTTTTCATGAATATATAATTAATATCTCATACTACCGGAATTTAAGTAGTGAATAACCCTTAAAGCGCTGCTCTCTGTGGGTTATACTTACAACATTGGAAAATCTAAACCCTCTACTTAGACTCCGTGGAGAATACAAATTTCAACAATTTCGTTAAAAAGTTAGAAAACTGCTTCCGAAATGAGGGATCCTACTGCTTAACTTAATACTTCCGATGGCACATTTAGGATAATATAACTTTTTTTTCAGAGGGTGAGATGAGACAAGTTGTTTATCTGCTTATAATTTATTTTTGCTACCTGAAAAGGGGACCGTTTTTTAAGATGAGTAAACTTGATTTGGAAAAAGAGATACTTTTCTTAGAATTGTAAGTAATTTATTCCGAAAGGGTACACCATAAAAGTCAATTTCTAGGTTCCAAACAATTTCAACATGTAAAGGGTGGCTAACAACCTAATTACTACAGTTAACCCGTAGTGTATTAGGTGCAAATTCGGTACGTAACCTCACAATCCTCCAAGCTAGTTATAATCTGATTACTTCTTGTAAAGTAATAATTTCCGGGCAACTCTCTGCACCCTTCTACAGTGCGTTCTAGACCTTTATATTTTCCCATTGATTCGTTATATATTTCCCCCTTTCTCCCTTAACACTTCCTCATCTTCGCTATAGCATGTCTAGATCCTATGATACTATTCCATGCCATATCTAACCCTTGGAATGGTCTCTCTCCACGCCAAATGTCGCTTTGTGAACCCCTTTCGTTTAATAAGTATATCTCGAATTCATAACTATGCAGCAAAGTTGACAGCTGATTTTGACGGTGCTTTTTAATTTCACTACCGACTTGTCGTAGTTTAAAGAAATTAATTCTTGAATCTCGAAGGGATCTGTCGCGTTCTTTGAATAAGCCGTTTTCCGACTTTTACTTTTGTTCTCATAATTAGTTATTAGATTAAATTTTCGATGTTGATATTTCCCTCCGTTTTAGAAGAGACATCGCTTGGATAAAACTTTGCCTTCTTAGATTAGCGCGCACACAGATGGGATGGATTGGAAAAAGTTGATTGCAAATTATATACAGTATGACGTAATAGTACTACAGTCCCTGGCCATATTACTTGAAACATGTCATAAATCAACACTTTTACCTGGAAATTCCCATCCTATTATAGTGATATTCTTTTGCTTTGAATCCGATCGCTTATAGGGGGACTAGATTATTGTATCAATAAATAAAAATACCAGAGAAATGATATTTAGAAGAGTAAAGTACGTATATATAAATATTTCAGTTATCACTTATCAGCTTACGTTTAGCGAGTTCACAGTTTAGAAAATGCATCGATATTTTTTAAAATATTTCGTCATAACCGTATAGAAGCTAAGTTGTGGAGTATCGTTAAGTGTTTTGTGTTGATATATCGTTATTGCAAAGGTAAAATTGTTATTCTATCTCTCTCTTAATAATTAATTATTTGCAATTTGAAAAAAATTGAAATATTTGGGATTTTTTTGTAGAAAATGCCCGGGAAAGATTTAAAAGTGAACAAAAAGTCGCTATACAAGCTCTTCCACAATCAACAAACATTCACAACGAGAAATTGCAAAATTACAGAAAGTATCTCCTTCCTCTGTATCGCGTTTAGCTAGAAACTTAAACGAAGGAGCTAGCACATCGACACAAAGACGGGCAAAGTGCGGTCGGAAAAGAAAAACTTGGAAGAGATCTGACCGTGAAATTGTTCATCTGGCTTTGAGCAATAGATTTGCTACAATTAAAATGATTCAAAAAAATTTACAAGGGAGAGGAATAGAGATTTCGAGCAGAACTGTCAGGCGCCTAACGGGCCGAAGACCTGTAAAAAAGCCGCGTTTAACAGAAAAAATGAAATCTGCTCGTCTCTACTTTGGAAGAGAATATCGACATTTCACAGACGAGAATTGGAAAAAGGTGAATAACTTAACAACATGATTTTTACTGAATTAATGTTTGCATTATTTAACAGGTTTTCTTTAGTGACGAGAGCTCGCTCTGTGTGTTAATGCAGCGAGCACAATTTGTTCGTAGACGACCTGGCGAACGTCTCTCAGAGTCCACGGTTCTTCGAACTGTAAAACACCCTCCGCAGGTAATGATTTGGGGAGTGATTACTGGAGACGGACCCGGCCCTTTGTATTTTGTAGAAGGTACAATGCGCCAAGAGCAGTACATAAATGTGTTAAAAGACACGTTATTGCCGTATTTTAAGCCAGGACATCGCATACCGACAGGGCGTATATTTATGCAAGATAATGCTCATTGCCATGCTGCAAAAAAGGTTAAGAAATTCTTTGAAGACAACCACATACCTCTTTTACCTTGGCCCGGAAATTCACCGGACCTCAATCCCATCGAGAACGTATGGATTTGACTAAAAAGTAAGGTATATGAAAGAGAAAACCCTACAAAGGAAATATTAATGAAGAATATAAAGGATGTATGGGAGAACGATGAAGATATAAAAGAGAAGAATTAAGGGTGTTACTAAAAATCATGGGTTATGGATTAAATATTAACTACTTATTTAATATTTACATATATTACATATTTTTACAATATATTTTATAAATAAAAAATATAATACATGTATAGTTTATATTTTATTATGAAGAAACTACAAAATATTGAGTGTTTCCAGTAATTTGGTCAGGGACTGTATAGTTCCATATTAGCCAGGAAATCTGTGAATATTTTGTAAGAACACTAATCGTGCTGTGAAAACGGTATTGTGCTTAATATATGTTTAAGCAAGGCTACCTATCCTAAATTTTTTTAAACAAGTTTCTTGGATTACGCTACCCTTTTTCTGCACACTCTGAGTTAATTGCTTACAAATTAGTATATGCTAGGAACTGCTTATCAATATCAAATGTTTGTAAAGTCATCAGTCATTCTCTTCGTTGAGAAATCTTGCTTCAGAAGGAAACTTTAACCGATGATTAATAGCTTTACCTAATCAGACGCCTCAGTGATTTTCATTAAAACCATTTTGTATAAGTCGTGTTAATGAATAACTAAGAAAGGGGGAAAGTGTTTTTAGTAGGCATTTTTAATTCCCATTCTAAATAATTTAAGAAAATGTATTTTGGTCCTCATGTGCAGTTCAACAATCAATGTTAAATGTGACGTTATTGATAAATTAATATTTGTCTTTTGAAATATTTTCCGAAAATGTCAATTTTTCACTGACTGAGTTATTTGATTTCGACATCCTATCGTTTGTTTTACGCTTTATTAGCGAACTAGATACGTTTAACCCTTCCACGTGATTGGAAAAAAACGCTTATATTAGTGAAATGTCAGAAACATTACCCAAAGTTCAAGTAACTCCCTCTCTCGGCTAATAAAAATTATCCATGTACGTTTATTACTTTAAGAGAAAAGGAAATCCTTTATTTATCTTCTCAATTTACATCTAGCACATGTCCTTTTACGTAAATATGGTTTGTCGTCCACAAATCACTTGCAATATTGTCAATTCACCTTTCAATGTACTACTTGCGTCTTCAGAATAGAATGCCTCTTACTTCTGCCTTTCCCAATTGCATAATGCAAAACAGTATAAGTAACTTGACACCCCAACAGATCGATACTGAAAATTACCAGGATAGAACTTATGTATATATCGGAACCCTTAAAAACGAAACAGAACAGGGGTGGTTTTCATTGAAATTGAGAGAACTTGATTTTTCAGTGTGTAGGAATATAAAGAATCTTTGACTTACTTATATAATCGCTGTCAATATGTCCAAATTGGTGTTCTTCAAGGCTCCATTTTGGGTCAAATGCAGTGAGAGGAATAAATTGGATAACATTCTAGCAACCTTTTTTTAACAAAAATGTTCAAACATGTCGATTTATATTGTTGATTTGTGTGTTTGCTTTTACTTACATCACAATTTAATGTCACTTTCGGTTTGAGCGGTTTGAGCGTAACTTTGTTATTTTAAATACAACAGCGTGCATATGTTTATAAATTTAGATAGATTATTAAATAAGCTTTTCAGTAAATCTCCCATCCGCAGGATTATTGAAGACAGTATTAGTTTAGAAATAATTGCTTTTTGTATATACCTATGATCAAATTTTTATTTTTATATTTAGTTGTTTTCTATAAAAGAAAAATAATAATCGACATTTTTTTATTAAGTCTAATGTCAAATTGACCGCGTAAATTATCTTCTGATCGTTTTTGTTACGTTTCTGAACAATTTACGGGCGCTTTTCCTGAATTGCTGCTTACAGTTTGTCCAAAAGTGTTGTGTAATATTGGCCAGTAACAGTTTTTCCTTTTTCAAGATAATCAATTAGCACAATTCCTTTTGCGTCCCAAAAAACCGATGCCATCACCTTTCCAGCCGAGTGAATGGTTTTCGCCTTCTTCGGAACCGATTCACCGCGTTCAATTCACTGCTTTAATTGCATTTTTGTAGGTGGTAGCGGCATAATTAGTAGGTGGTAGTAGCATAATTTAACGTGTGTATAGTTTGGCCGTACACCAATTATTAATTTTATTTTACACCGCTGTGTGAACGGTTGTATTTAATTGCATTGTGTGAACATTCTTAATTCCTACCTTACGCCCGCGATACCCTACGTGAACGCTACTTTAACCTTAAAAGGTTAAACTAG
Organism: Dynastes maya; assembly: GCA_029619315.2. Taxonomy (NCBI): domain Eukaryota; kingdom Metazoa; phylum Arthropoda; class Insecta; order Coleoptera; family Scarabaeidae; genus Dynastes; species Dynastes maya. The sequence continues at coordinate 6,310,444 of JAROYE020000012.1, forward strand.
AAAAAAAAATAACAGAACTAATACATAATTATAATATGTGAAAAGTACTGAAACACTCACTCTTTTAAGCAGCCTTGGCTACGGAACAGTAAAACTAGAAGCATCATTATCAGTATTAACATCATATAGATAAGAGTGGCTAAAAGTTGTCACCATTAGATGTGTTTTCACAGCTGCCTCGGTGAGCGATGTTCGCCGTGGTAAGAAAATGAGTTTATATTTTGAAAAAGAGCGTTCAACATCTACCGATGTTATACATGCATGATTAAAATACTCTTTGTACTTAGTCAGTGGATTATTTGATACACCATCACAAATTTGTTTTAGTGTGCTAAAATCGGGATCTTTCTGTAGCAAATTACAATTTATGAACATAAGAATTACATAAAAAAAATGCACTTCTCGGTGGCATGCCAAATTTTCGTTTTCTATGCTGTGCGGAATTTACGTGTCTTGTACAGTTCCACTTCTTATTTGACATGAAATGTATTTTGCACACTTAACAAACTGTCTTACTCTCGTTGTAAAACAAATCGGGAAAGTTAGAAATAAACTTATTTACTATGTCTTGAAAGGGTCGTTTTTTAGCCTTCGACATGTTCACTAAAAATTACAAATAATTGCATTAATAACTACGTCTGTATCAATAAAATCAACACGCCCTATCCACTAGCCAATGCTAAACTGAACTGAGTGATGATTTGTCGTGTCGTATCATAATCGACCAGTCGTCCCCGCCCACCTAAACACAGTCACACCGCCGCTGCGATTGCTCTCCAGTTACCGGGCTCTACTGATGATCCATAATCACTAAAGCTGGCCACGAGCGGTACCGCGCAGTAGCGTAGAGTCGACCAGGCCTCGCGTTCCACTAGAGTTATTCTGCTAATAGAGATGTTTGCTGCCGCAAATAATTTCGCTCATCTTTTAAATAAAAATTAAATAACACGTGCTCAAACACTTACCATTTTAAGAGTCCTCCGTGAAATCACAAAGTGAATAATGTCTGTTAAATATCTGCAACATTAGATATGTTTCAACTGTTGTTTCGGCAAAACTAGTACGGCATGAGGAAAAAATGCGTTTATATGCAGAGAACGAACGTTCTACATCTAGTCACGTAATATTTGCGTAAGTAAAATAATCTTTCAAATAACTTAACGATTCTGTTGACGCACCTTCACAAATGTGTCTTAATGTGCCAAAATCAGAATTTTTCTCAAAAACACTTTCAAATTTTTCTAGAACAGAAACATTTTTTGTGTCTTCAATCGCGCCTAGCTGTGCGTGAACATGTTGCACTATTTGTAGAGATTCTTCTAAGGGCACCGCAGTATTTTGTAATTTTTCTATTGCATCTGCTAGCCCGAAGTAATTGTCGTGAATGATTTTTAAATCCATTTTAACCTGACTATCTTGAAATTTCGACTGGCTTTTCTGGATAGCGGCAGCTTCCTTTGTATCGAATTGTAAAACCACGTTCTTAATATTGTCAAAATATTTATGATAATAAAACGCGGCCTGCAACCATGTTCCCCAACGAGTTAGAATAGGTTCTGGTGGCTCTGGTATACGGGGGCACAGTCTGTGAAATTCGCGAATACGTTTCGGTGATTTGACAAATACTGCTTTGGTATGCGCTATTAAAGCGTCTACCTCAGGATAGCATTTTCTGATACTATCCGCCACAAGATTGAGAGCATGAATTTTACACGTAATGTGTTACAAATTAGCAGAATGCTTTTTAAGAGACCAGCCTACAGAAATCATGTTTGCAGCACTATCACTCACTAACATCAAGAGTTGGTTTGTTGAAAGTTCAAACTTGTCCAATGTATTTAACACTAACTTTGAAATTACTTCGGCAGTACACTGTTGTATTCGTTTGGAGACTAATAGAATTGAAGGTGCCGATTGATGAGGTTCCAATTTGCGTGCCATTACATTAAGAACAGAATGTTTCTTCCGATCTGTTGTTTCGTCGACACATAACCACAATTTTTGATCTTTCAACTCCGATTTTATTTTTTGTTCAATATGTTCGCGCGCAGATGGCACAATTCTTCGTAACGATGTTCGACTTGGTAATTTGCACTCCGAATAGTTATTCCAAAAGCAGATAAATGGTTCCTTGTCTAGTAAATTAAACGGTATATTACATGCGATAAACGTAACGCATAAATTAAATATAAATTTTTCATTGTCTCGTGCGCAATTTCTTTTTGAGACATGCTTTTCACTATTTACGTGTCGTAGACAATGTTGTCTGGACCAACACATTAACGGGATTTTACAGATTACACATTTAATTTTAGCACCTTCATATATTAAGTCTGCAATTTCTGCAATAAGTTTTCGAAGCTTGTCCGAGCGCGGTCGTTTTGCTGACGAAATCGTAATTTTTCCAGGACAGATAAACAATTGCGCAAATGACCGGCAGCGAAAATGCCCGTACTGCTCCGCAGACGAAGTAATACTACCGTTCCTCTCGGTCCGAACTGAGTCTACGCCGATGCGCGGTACCGCTCGTGTCCAGCGTTAGTCATAACTGCATTGAAATTGTGGTTAATTAGATATAACATTGGTAACTTATATTTTTATTACTGTTTTAGTTATATTAATTTAATTCAATAAAGGCTTAATAAATAAATATTTAAAATCTAAATATACAACATGAGAATGGATATTATGGTAATTCCTTGTGAAAAAAAGAAAATAGATTGGATTAACTGAATATTCAGAAACTAATCGAGAAACTTTCTGGACTTCTCCCCTTCAATTTTATAGTCTAGCACTTCAGGAATTCTATTTGTATAGTTGTCTTCGTCTCATGAAGCCAATTAGCAGTAATGTACCATTCTGTCAGCGGTTAATTATCAACGTTAGGGGGTCTGTAAAAGGGTCGATAACGCGTTAAAAATGAATCTATAGATCAATTTTATGTTCCGCGAAGAATTTACGAGATATTGGCCTCATTATTTTGTGATTAGTATTAGTAGAATTGTCTACAGGATTCTTTTTCCAATTCTTACAAAGGGAATGTTTTTGTATTATAAACATTGTATTGTTAACCCTCTCTAACAACTCGTATAGGGCTTCGACAAATCGTCATTTGAACCTTTACCGCTTTGTCAATCGAATAGGCGGCCAAATCGTGCGAACACATTTTGCCGTAATTCCATTCTCTCCCTTTTGTCGTCTCATATCACTTGTCACCCTGAATTGTGAACAAAATCAGCGAATTTTTGCGCTTTCCTGTGGTCCGCATGACCTGTCCGCAGACTCTGCTATTGAAATAACTACGCCACGTATGACAGAGGCAGTCACCGGCGTGTAATCGTTGGTACCTGATAAAAATTTCACAAATTTATAAAAGTTTTACACTTCTATTTCATGGAAGGTGTGTTGTCGTCACCGTTAAAACTGTCCCCGCGTTTGTTGACAACAAAAACTCGACTGGCTGGGGAGAAATATCGGACAGAATGAAGGGTGGTGGAGGTAACGATCCAATTTTAACATCGGATTAGTTTTTTTATGTTTGTTCGGGTAGAAATTAGAAATTTACCCCATTGTAAATAATTGAGATCCTAATACGGAATGTCTGCTAATCCTTTGAGCGCTTCCAAAAGTTCCTGTCAGAACACAGCTAGATAGAATTCCACGTGTTTTGTCTAGTATTGAAATTTAAGAGTCAGAAAAAAAAGGATGATTTGCTCACTGAAAAAGTTAGCCATGTTTTAGATTGTAATAGCTTCATCTGATATTTACCGAGGCCACTCTAACACCACTAGACCTGTGATTGTCAAGCTTACTTCATCCTTTGCTAAAGATAAAATTTTATCGAATTCTTATAAGTTGAAGAATACTGTTGTTTTTGTTTCTTATGATCTTTCCCCTGAGCATCTGAATAATAAAAAGATTTTGTACTGTTACTATAAAATCGCAAAGGAAAAGAAACTTAAGGTCTCTCGTGACTTCAATAAAATTACTATCAATGATCGTAAGCTCACTGTCAACGATTTAGCTGCTTTTGAAGCTTTTGAAGCTTTGGCTGCAAATGGCTGGGAATTTTAATTATCTGAAGGCTTCTACTTCGTCTCTCACTTCTGAAGATGGTCCATCGGAGTTGAGCGTTGTGGGAAATTTGAGATCCAGAACTAGGGAGGCAGCCGTAAAAGGTGGAACCGCTCTTAAGAAATACGAGGGATGATCGTAAAATAAGGTTCCCAAAGCCTTAAAGCAGCAATAAGACGTGTTAGGCGAAATCCGATAACATTGGCGTATGTAGCTCCTCTCCCACTCTATATACGTACCACTCCCGTCTCACTATGCCTCTCAGGAGACAAATGCTTCTCTGTCTAGTAAACGAAACGATAGATTACATAAAATAAGAGTAACACATAAATCAAATGTAAATTTTTCTTGGTCTCGTATGTCACTTTTTGCTTTCGATGTGACGTTGACAATTAAAGGGATTTTACAAACTAGACATTGAATTTTAGCGCCATCAAAAACTAAGTCCGGCATGTCCATTATAAAGTTTTTAACTGTGTCTGCCATTGATCGTTTTCGCGACGTATCTAACTGCGACATTTTTAAAGCAAACATAAGCGTACAATTACGAAATAAGTTACAACAGCCTACATATACACAGAACTACTCACATACAGCATCGATTTAGTACTGACGCTGTGAACGCGTTAAATAAATAATCGCCGACTCCGCACCATATATCTACTACACTGACTGTTAAGGCTGTTTGTTCAGGCTAAGTCTCCAATTTCCATAAGAGCAATCGGTAATCAACACGATCAAAAGTTTTGCTAAAATCAGTGTACATAGAGTCGACCTGATAATATATTCACTGCTTATAGTCAACTGAATAATACCACAATAATACCATACCTATTACTCAGAAAGGAACCAAGTCGTTTGGGTTCTCTCTGCCAGCTGCCAATTTGTTGAAATCACTTAGTGGGTTGGTTCATTATCTCACAGTGGGCGCTACGTTCTACTATGCGTCTTGGGTCAATCTAAAAATTAAAGATTTGTGGGTTGGTTCCTTTCTGCAGAAAGGCACTTGTACCTTTTTCGATGAAATTTTGATGTTTCCTAGGATCCATTGTTTTACAAATACTATTTAAAATGGCGATACTTTTTTGACCAACATGATAAGAAATTACATATTGGCTAAAATGCATTGCACAGATATTTCTAATTTATCGCATACAAATACCTACTGCATTTGTGTGCGATAATTCATAGATTCAGAAATTCATATTAAAAAAAAATCTATTGTGACATTTGAAAGACCAAATTATTGTTGATTCAATTAATTAATACGAGCAAACAAATACCATGTTGCTCCAAACAAATAATTCTATCTCATAGCATATCTACCGATACATTAAATTTCCTTCCAATTTTTACCATTGTAACCGTTACTTACGATATACATAAGGCCCCACAGCTTTGACGTCAGCGGGCACTGACGTAAACGCGTTTACACACTCAGACCATCTCTACGTTTTGAATTGACGACTGGCATCCTCTTTAAACCGGAAGCCCTTCAAAACTTAAAAATGTGATGCAAAAAAACGATTTTTTTTCCACTTAGGCTAATATCGTGCATGGCGATACATCGCCTAAACAGCGTGACGTCATCGAAGAGCTTTCTTTTTGACTATTTTAACAATCATTTAGCTTTCTTTTTGTTTTTCCAGTACCTGGTTTTCTTTGAATTCAAAATGTTTCCCGCTTTATATTTTATGTATATCTTACATTAAGGAACAAAATATTCTATGTCAATTTCTCATTCAATCAAATGTTATAGTTAACTTTAATAAATATTTTAACTGAATTTTCATTCAACGCACTAAATTCTTTTGACATAGTTGCGGCCATAAAGTAAATTGTTGGTCCAAGCAAATTTGCTTTAACAAAATAAATTTAGTTGATTCAAATATATCGATTTTTCAGTGTATAGTCCCGCAATAAGGTTATATTGCTAGTATTGTAACAGTGAACACTGCTGTGTGTGAAGGATCCTTTTCTTTAACTTCAGCTTGAAGATGTAAAACTGTGATTCCCTTGCCATCCCTTGGGGGTTCTCAAAACTCCCTGTTAGTACACCAGCGAATTCCGTCATTGCTCTGAATTTTATGATGGAACATATGCTCATACAAATACTCTTGAATATTTCAATGTTTCCATTTGCAATAAATTATGCTCGTGATCGACGCGCTGAGCCACCCCTTGTCCGCAGAAACCGAACAACCTCCCCCCGAACATACCGACCAACGCCTGGGGGGGAAACGCTGGATAGAAACAAGAGATGGTTGCTATGATTTATTAAAACATTTTCGATTGTCGCGTAATCGAACGGGCGAAATATTGAAGGAATATATACACCCATCATCTACTATTATTTTCGAAGTGGAACAATTTGATCAAGCAGGCTCTCCTTTTATTGCGCGCCTAAGAAAGAAACTTCGACGATGAGTTTGATTTTCGACTATGTGTTTAAGTGGTTGAATTTCTGCTCTTGCCAGAGGGTAATAAAACTCAAGTACCGACGGTATATTTCAATGGAGCGTATACGGTATCGTTGTAACGTTATATGGGGGTGAAGGGAAGCTCTTCTTCCTTTCCCCCTTTACTGTTCTCTTCTCTTTTCATTCAAAACGATTCGTTTGTGTCTGAATATCAAAACACTGCGGCAAACTATACTGTCAGATAACGATGGCACCTGCTCACTTCATTCTTGTCGTTTTTTTTCCCTTCTTCTCCATATGGGTTCACTTTCCTCTTATATAGGAAAAGAAGAGAGCTTTATATTTAGGATTCTATTTAAATTCTTGTGTAAGTCGTCCTTAAAGTTAGAACTACAGTTTTAAAACCTTTAGAAATTTATAGCGGCAATATTTCTGATAGGTATGACATGTATATTATAAAAGTTTCTTTATTATTCCGTTCTAGATCCTTCCTCTAGGATTAAAAATAATTAATTAATGCTAAGAGGACCTGTTTTCCTGTATATCTTGTTTTTCCCGAGAAGGAAAAGAAAATATTGCATAACATCGTTATATTTCATTTATTTTTATCACATAATAAAATTAAATATATTTATGTTTCGCGTGTATTGTGGAAAGGATAGTTCTCACACCCTCGACTAACTCCCTGGTATATAGAGGGGTGAAAACCAACCTCCATCGGACCATAGGCCATATATTCCGAAATACAGACGCTGTTTCTTGTCTGACAGTTTTTGTCATTCTACAAGCACATCCCTTAGCTTCCATTGTGGTTTTCTGGCGGACGATACAAGTGTGCTACTACATTTCATGGCGTCCACTACCCGGTGGTGGTGTTTTTGCTCACCTCTTCCTACTCTTTTCTCCATTACAGGAAGAGGATACATGAGCTTGTGTTCTTAGTGACGGATACAATGTATGGGGATGATTATTAGGGGATAGCGAGCGAAAAAATGTTATTAGATCTTATACTGGAATTTATTGTTTCCTTCTTACCGTTGAAAGCGTCGTTAAAATTTAAAGATAGGAAAAATATAAATTACAATTATCATCATTCCCTCACCTATACTTTTATGAAACATTACATTTTCCTATCTCGTTTATACATGGAACATTGATGTTTTTCAAGTGCACGCTAAAGTCTGTATTGGTGTTGAAACTGCACCCCAGGGAACCATTTCTCCTGATGTATCAGCTGAGATACGACGGCTTTTGCTTTCCAAATATTTTACTCGTTTTATATCATATTTTATAAAGGTAAAATACGCGGGCATAAAGGCATACTTTATATTAATGAATGCATAGTCGATAAATAAATTAACCGAATGTCTGTCTAATCGGGGTAATTTCTGGGTTACCTGTCATTGTTAAGTATTGAGAAAGCATTTTGTGTATATCCATATATAATGCACCTATATCAGTTCTTGATATATTCTCTTTTAATGTTTAATGAACATTTAGGTGTAATAAGGTTCAAATATCCAAGGATTAATTAAAATTGTGGAAATTAATTATATCTATGGATTTTTGTAATTGAATAACGCTATTTTTTTGATGCACTTCATCTGAAAATGCTTTCACAAAATTTCTCCTTATTTTAAATCCATAAACATCTAGTGGTACCATTGACGTTGTTTTCTTTGGAATTGTGAAAATATTAACTTTTTTGTCTGTGGGTACTAAATGTAGAATATTACTTGAACAATGACCACTCCAAGAATCTAGTAGCAATACACTTTCAGATCTAGTACTGTAAACTAGAACGCTGCGAAGCGAGTTTTCCTGTTGTTGATGCTGTAATATAACGTGAGTAAATGAAAATGTGTTTTTTAGACCTGTGCCCGTGGTCCAAACTGTCCTGTTGTTTCTTTTAACACGGAATTGTTAACAGTATTGTATAACTATGTGTAATAGAAGACAAAGATTGAACAACGGCTTCTTTTGTTTTTGTGCCATCACCGACAAAGTTTGGCCGGGATGTATTTCCAGATCCGAATCCATTCCCATTTGCATTATAAACGTTGTCTTGTCCAATGTTAATAATCTCAGGTTTAACTTCATTAACGAATCTGACGCCTGTTGAACATTGGATTGAGTGGATCGTGTGATAAATTGCAACAATGATTTGCTCTGAATGAAGAATAGTCATATAGAATAGTTATCTAAAGCGTTTTTTTAATATTTCTTATAGTTTTGGAGATATTGACGAGGGCTTGCCCGTTACTTACGATATACAGAAGGCCTACGCGCTTTGATGTCAGCAGGCTGTGACATAACCTTTTCTGAAACGATAAAAAAGAGGTAACCTAACCTAAGATGGCGTCGGTTGTTTGCATACGTTAGGATCGAATATTGCGTTTTGAATTAGTTTATCCAAATTATATTGGTTTTATTAAAAAAAAAAATACTGTGTAGTGATATTTCCGTAGTTTGTTGGTGATACCTGCAATGTTTTTCTAGTGTTGTATAAGCCATAAAACCTTTTGTGAAACGATAAAAACGAGGTAACCTAATTTAACATGGCGTCGGGTGTTTTGTGTGTGAGTTACACTCTGTAAATAAAACAAGATATTATTTATTTTTCAACAGCTACAGATTCAAAGGTTCAGGCAAACTATAAGTGTAAGTTTAAAAAATCATTGGCTTTAAAAAATGCTATTCCAACTCAATTCCCTAACTGCTCCTTGTATTTGACAAAAATCGTGAAGATGTTATTGTTCAAATAGTTTTATATTCTTACGTTATATTTAACAAAATTATTAACACGAAGAGATGTTTTTAAATGTGTGTAATAAACGTTCTGTTTTAATACAATATATTTTAAATATCACCGAACGTAGCCATTTTGGATACTGATATATGTAAATGTCGTATTCACAGCAGTGAACGTATTGCAACAATTATAATAACTTGTTCTACAAATACCCTATATAAAAATGATTGCGGGAAAAGCAATGATAGATTAGGTAAAACACCACATAATAGGAAAGATAGATTAGGTAAAACACTACTTAATAGGAAATTGAACAAAATTTCGAATAAAATTGCAATTACTGTATACATGTACAAATACAAATAATAATAATTAGTCGATTAAATATCCACCACAAATTCATCTTTCACGAAGATGGTGCTCGGTTACGTGTTTGGTTTTTGCTTTGAAAGTTCGTTTTTCTAAAATAAAATCGAATGGGATGCGAAAAGGGCTCAGTTGACGACTGGCATCCTCTTTAAACCAGAAGCCCTTCAACACATAAAAAAGAAACGATTCCTTAGGCTAATATCGTGCATGACGATACATCGCCTAAACAGCGTGACGTCATCGAAGAGCTTGCTGCCTTGTATATCGGTGATAACTAACGTTGGCCACGAGCGGTACCGCGCATCGGCGTAGAATCAGTTCGGACCGAGAGGAACGGTAGTATTACTTCGTCTGCGGAGCAGTTAGGACATTTTCGCTGCCGGTCATTTGCGCAATTGTTTATCTGTCCTAGAAAAATTATGATTTCGTCAGCAAAACGACCGCGGTCGGACAAACTTCGAAAATTTATTGCAGAAATTCCAGACTTAATATATGAAGGTGCTAAAATGAAATGTGTAATCTGTAAAATCCCGTTAATGTGTTGGCCCAGACAGCATTGTCTACGACACGTAAATAGTGAAAAGCATGTCTCAAAAAGAAATTACGCACGAGACAATGAAAAATTTATATTTAATTTATGCGTTACGTTTATCGCATGTAATATACCGTTTAATTTACTAGACAAGGAACCATTTATCTGCTTTTGGAATAAACTATTCGGAGTGCAAATTACCAAGTCGAACATCGTTATGAAGAATTGTGCCATCTGCGCGCGAACATATTGAACAAAAAATAAAATCGACGTTGAAAGATCAAAAATTGTGGTTATGTGTCGACGAAACAACATATCGGAAGAAACATTCTGTTCTTAATGTAATGGCACGCAAATTGGAACCTCATCAATCGGCACCTCATCAATTGGCACCTTTAATTCTATTAGTCTCCAAACGAATACAACAGTGTACTGCCGAAGTAATTTCAAAGTTAGTGTTAAATACATTGGACAAGTTTGAACTTTCAACAAACCAACTCTTGATGTTAGTGAGTGATGGTGCTGCAAACATGCTTTCTGTAGGCCGGTCTCTTAAAAAGCATTCCGCTAATTTGTTACACATTACATGTAAAATTCATGCTCTCAATCTTGTGGCGGATAGTATCAGAGAATGTTATCCTGAGGTAGACGGTTTAATAGCGCATACCAAAGCAGTATTTGTCAAATCACCGAAACGTATTCGCGAATTTCACAGACTGTGCCCCCGTATACCAGAGCCACCAGAACCTATTCTAGCTCGTTGGGGAACATGGTTGCAGGCCGCGTTTTATTATCATAAATATTTTGACAATATTAAGAACGTGGTTTTACAATTCGATACAAAGGAAGCTGCCGCTATCCAGAAAAGCCAGTCGAAATTTCAAGATAGTCAGGTTAAAATGGATTTAAAAATCGTTCACGACAATTACTTCGGGCTAGCAGATGCAATACAAAAATTACAACATCCTGCGGTGCCGTTAGAAGAATCTCTACAAATAGTGCAACATGTTCACGCACAGTTATGCGCGATTGAAGACGCAAAAAATGTTTCTGTTCTAGAAAAATTTGAAAGTGTTTTTGAGAAAAATTCTGATTTTGGCACATTAAGACACATTTGTGAAGGTGCGTCAACAGAATCGTTAAGTTATTTGAAAGATTATTTTACTTACGCAAATATTACGTCACTAGATCTAGAACGTTCGTTCTCTGCATATAAACGCATTTTTTCCTCATGCCGTACTAGTTTTGCCGAAACAACAGTTGAAACATATCTAATGTTGCAGATATTTAACAGGCATTATTCACTTTGTGATTTCACGGAGGACTCTTAAAATGGTAAGTGTTTGAGCACGTGTTATTTAATTTTTATTTAAAAGATGAGCAAAATTATTTGCGGCAGCAAACATCTCTATTAGCAGAATAACTCTAGTGGAACGCGAGGCCTGGTCGACTCTACGCTACTGCGCGGTACCGCTTGTGGCCAGCTTTAGTGATAAGGGCTTGCCTCCCCAAAAACGATACCGTTGTTCTTACACTATATCATTCTAGAAATCCACATTTTAATTTTTTTCTGAATTTTTGTACCACAAGATTATATTATAAAAGGAGCCAACGTACTTATTTAATAAAATTACATTTGATATATAAAACTGTTAAAATCTACAATAGTATACCATCTTTGTTCAAGTGCAAGTTCAGACAACGTTTACTGGCACTTTAGCCTAATATTTAACTTCTTTCCTTTATTTCGGCTTCGTGTTCAAATCGGTTTTCAATTTTGTAACCTACGTATAAGTTAGTTATGGGTATTGCTTTATTCTTATTGTCTTTTCATGACTCAGGATACGCTGATAGAGCAAGATTAGTTTCATTGGTATTGTTTATAATTTTATGGCTGCTTTTTATTGTTCTACTTGATAGGAAAAACTATATTTTGAGTTTTATCATTATTTAAAGTAAGCCAATTGAAGCAGTTCTGTAGATAAATCAACCAAACATGTATAGATAATCAAGTAAAATTATTTTTTGATCATTCTGTATGCAACGTGGAAACACGTGGTGGTCAAATTGCAGTACTCATGTAGTCCTGAACGTGAAATTGGTTTTAATCTACAATTTGCATGATCAAACATTGTCGCTTGACGTGCAGCCTATCTTTGTTTACCCAGCTTGAATCGTCGCCGGCAACTGTGACCGTTTTAGCCGCTTGCAGTTCGCTGCGGTAAGGTCTGACAGTGGTTCGTAATGATACACCATGTAAAAACAGGCCGATATATTCGTATACGCAGTGCTTTTTAGGAATAAGCCGACGTTGAAGGGTCCTTTCCTCTCACTCTTAAGTTCTTCCTATTATTCGTACTTTCACCCTCTCTTTCGAAAGCGCCCCGCTACACCCGCGGGTTCCCCCTGCCGTCTTTCTTTTTCTCCCGCTCTTCTATCCGTGTGTTAATCTCGAAATTTGCGTAGACTGTTACTTTTACTGTGGCGCTTAGCTTTCATCGGACATTATTCTTCTACGCTCGTCGGGCCTCAGAATCCCCAGGGAAGGAATAAATTAATAATGCCTCGTTTTACTTGCCAAAAATGTGTCTACTTGCTTTTATTTCCATAAAAAAGAGACATTCTCTATGCTTACTGGATCCTTGTTAACTCATTATGTGTCGTATTCCTTTCGTCATATCGAAAAAGGACGGTTGGAAAAACAAAAGGGGAATTTTAATTTTTTTTTTAAGATCTTTACCCTATTATAATCGATACTTTATTTCCCATATCAAAATGTGCTCACCCCCATCTCCAATTGCTTTTGAATTATTCATTTTATACATTCAACGATGTAAGGACACTTGTTTCTTCGTGTTTTCTTTTCGACTTTCCGATTCTCCCTTTGTGTATTTACATATTTCGTCTTGATTTTAGCGTTTTTAAGATATAAATCAAGAGTGTAAACTGTTTTTAATTACACGCTATAAAAGATTTATATCGATACTAATTACATATTCTAGAACGTGCTTTAGTAGCTGTAAAATGGGGACGAAAGATATTTTACTTCTTACATACGCCTTGCCGAAGAAAGGAAAATAAAAGTAGCAGACATTTTTTTGTGATTAGTCATACTTAACAAGCGAGTGCCATCAACTTGCTCTTAGCTCGTGTCAATGGGAGCCCCAGCATTACATTCCATTAGTGGGGAAGGACAAAAAACGTCTACTAATGAATGTGTAACGAAAGACAAACCAGAACCTACATAGTTTTGTCCAAAATGATTTAACATGCATCCTAGACAATGGTGCTGCTAATGAATACGATTTGCATATCTTCGCCGTTACTTTGCGAGCGTTCAACGGGGGCTTGGAAGGGTGTTCAGGGTTGTATAGGGTTGCGAGAATATCCCCGCTTTTCATAATTAACTTTTAGTTTACCTATCACGTTTTTATAATACGCGGAGATTTTTGGATGGTAGAGTACACTTCTAAAAGACGATAGTAATTTGACTATGGTAATTCAGTAATATTACTGGCAACAACACTTTACAATTACAACGATAAATGATGTACATTTTAGTTTACTGATCTTTTAATAGATGTTTTAATACGTAATATAAAATATTCACGTAAAATTTATAGTTTTTTGATTAACTTTTAAAATGGAAGACCGCTTGTAGGATTTTCCTGGAAAAAGTGTGTAATATTCTAGTAACTTTTTTAATATTACTAATTAATAGCCCCGTTTGTCCACCTAAGTCCACCTAAACCTATCCTTCTGGCGAATTTCAGAAGTTCACTCAACGAAGTTTTTCTCAGATTCTCGGGAGTTACAAAAGCTCTACCAAACAGAGAAAAATTGATTCTGCAGACGGCAGGACAGTGGCAAAACATGTGCAAAACTGCACAGCTGGCACTCCTCTTCTTGAGCGAGTCCCATTTTGTGTACGTGTTTCTTTAATCGTGCATGGCCGGTAAGGATTGCGATTAGAGCCCTAACAGATTTCCTGTCAAATCCTATAAGTTTCCTGACTTTGTCTCGGCTAAATGCATTAAGATGCCCTCGCATGAGATAGACTTGTGGAGTTACCCTAGGTTCGAATTATTTCTTGTTGGGCTCAATGAGTAACAAGCGTTTTGGCAGTGTTAGAGGATATACCATTCTGGACCCAGCAGAATATACTTAGCTTCCTTCCTAGCAAGGGAATCAGCTGCTTCATTGCCATCAATGCCAGTGTGCAGGCAGAGAAATGGTTTCTTCCATCAAGAAAATAGACTTTCTTGCAAAAAAAATATTTTTATTTCAAGACAATAAAAATGTATAATATAAGAAAATCATTTTCTTTACATTTTATTTGGATTACGTCAAAAGAAGTTCCCTGATTGCTGGAAACGCTCTAAGATAATCCCTATTTTGAAATCTTGAAACAATAACGAAATTAAAAATTATAGACCAATATCCCTTATTTGTAATTTTGCGAAAATATTTCAAATTATGCTCTATTTCCATTTATAATCACGTTGTCAATCAGCTTTCCATTCACCAGCATGGCTTCATTCAGGGTCGATCAACTGCTACTAATTTATGCTCCTTTGTACACTTTGTATCTGATGCGTTGGGTGAACAATATCAAGTTAACACAATATATACGGAGTACCGTGGCTCGTGGCTTTATATCCTGCGAGTATACATCACGAACTGGCGTACCTCAAGGCTCCGTGTTAGGACTGTTACTTTTTCTAATTTTTGTCAATGACATAACCAACTGTATTTCACCTCGCTGTTTGTTATATGTGGATGACCTTAAAATTTTTCGCAAGATCGAAAGTGTTGAGGATTCTGAACTGTTCTAAAGCGACTTAAATGCTCTCGAGAGATGGTGTTCGAATAATTTGCTACTCTTCAATACGAACAAATGTAAATGCATGACCTTTAGTCGAAAACAGCGCACAATAACGCTTCCATATAGAATTTATAATTCTTCTCTTGAAAGGTGTGACTTCTTCAAGGATCTTGGGGTAAGCTTTGACGAAAAATTAAATTTCATTTTACATGTCTATGACATATGTACTTACTCTTTAAAATTGGGTTCCTTGGATTCCTTACTAGAAACACAAAATGCTTGGAAAATAATGCGCTTATGCCTATTTACTATCCTTAAGAAAATATTGTTTTGTGTTATAATTGCGATTTACTTATACTAAGAATTGCTTTCTTCAAATTTTCTGCAAGATTTTCTTGAATCAACTTAACAAATGTCTTAAGCAAAGAAATACAGTTGTTTCATTGCAAGTGTATACTTCTCTTAAGCGGAGAAAGAAACGCTAAGAAAATATTTTTTCTTGATTTAAAACAGTTATTGTATTGCGGATAATTGAATCAGTAATTGTCTTGAATTAAAGCGGAGAGCTTTGATACAAGTAAACGTTTCTCTGCGTGTGTCCTGGTGTCCAGATGAAGGTAACCTTGTTGTTTCTACCCAGAATATTAATATTGTTTCTGCAATTAGCTTCGAGTTTGGAGGAAGTCTTTCTCCGCTTGAGACCTCATAGCACAGCCTGGTTGTCAAAGAAAATTTTTATCGACCTGTGTCTGACACATCCACTCAAGAGTATCCCGACACATATATTGATAGCAAATATTTTTGTTTGAAAAGCTGTTGCGTATCGGCCCAGACAAATGTCATCATACTTTATCGTGTAATATTGCCAAAGTCGTTGGTAAAATATTTTGCATTCCATTGTGTGTTCTTCGCCCTAAGTTTCAGAGTAGAAGTTCGATTGATCAGGTTGCATAAACGGAAATTGAAGTATTGAAAACGATAGAGGTACAAATCGGTAAATGCTTTCACCTTTCGGTACCACGAACAATCAGTATATCATTTATAATTATCAATTTTCAGAAAAAATATAAAACCATTGACGACGTAGAAAATTCACAAAGTATCATGAATTTTACGTTGTAAAGTAACATTTTAGGTTACCTCGAAAATATCATGCAAATCCTCGATATACAGGATTTAATTTAATTAAAATCGAATTACATATGAATATAATTAGTGGTAAAATGTGTAAACTTTTACCATACTTTTAGTTTCTAAAATATTCATGAAAATCTATAAGAAGATATTAGAGAGCTCCTCGAAATACATTTTATTTGATAAATTTGACAATGGAGAAATGAATTAAATACAGGATGAAAACATTACGGGGACATGACTAACAAATTATCGATAATAAAGATACCTTATCCCCCACCACTAGGGCTATTCTCTTTTGGGGACAGCGAGGAAAGCGTTAAGGGTAATCAAAACATAATAGAACACAATCCGACTTAGATAATTAACTCATTTGCAGGATTGGTGTTCATTTCTCAAAGTTCATACGGGTTCATTATTTCAAGGGGTAATTGTTCGACTACTGGCGGGGGTCTGGAGTAGCAGCAGTAGCACCGAAACAGAAGTTGTGCCTCCAGTTTCGCGGTCAGTATTCGCTTAACACCCTCGCAGTCGCCAACCCCTTTTACCGACAACCCTTTTATTTATGAGTCTCGTTCTGTGTAGCTGATTTATGGGGGATATGATATGTATATGGCTTCTAGTCTGCCATGCTTTTTTTTAAACGCCTGTATATAAATTTTTAATAACCGAATAATGTTTTAATTTAGAAAGAGAAAAAAATGATCAAATCCCACATGAGGCTCCTTCAGTGAATATTTGAAGTTTATTCCGTCTACTTGTCAAATTAATATTCTGAATTATTGATGACTTTTTCCCTGCGTATAAACTTGTAACACGTACAACCAAAACTTTTCCCCTTTATTTTCTTTCTCAAGATATTATTCTATTATCTGTGGCACATCTATCAATCATCTGTTTCCCCTTTAAGTCAACTATGTAAGACACATGCAGATGTAATAAGTAATATTAAGAGAAAAAGTAGGAAACTCGAGAACTCTGTTAGGAATTTGTTTTTTTTACACACCCAAGTGAAAACCATGGGTTACGTCTTTAGATTTCCGATTTATCAAAGTCTTTACTCTATGATTTATTGCTATGTATACGAGGTGTTGAATATCTATTCAAGTTTCTTCTTTTTATTTTAAGGATTTCGAGGGATTGTAATTTTTTTTTTATCGACAAAGGTCGGGAGTAAAAGGTAAACAAATACGATTGAGATCCATTAATTTTTTTCGTATTTCCAGTCCAGATGCCATGAAGTGCCCGTAGTGCGTGTGTGTTTTCGATTCTCATTTGTTTATTGCGATCCGTCGACCAATTGATAGTACAAATTCATCAGAATATTAGAACAATACCGGCTTTAATTATTTGTCGAACTTCGAACAAAAGGGGTTAGCCATGTACGTTAAGGGGTGTTAACAATTCTCCTATGCACTGAATCAACTTTATATCATTGTCCATTTCACAATAGCTCGGGTGTAATGTATCTGGCCGCATAATATACAAGGCGAATTGTAGATAGACCTACGTAAACAGGAATCCTATTACCGTTATAAAGCTGTAAATTTATCGAAAAGATGCGTAAACTTTTTAACATGTTCGTTCTATCACGAGGATAGAAAGCTATTTATGTTGCTGGTAACTTTTAGGAAACAGATAATACGCGATAAAGAAATTCAAAATCTTTGACCTTCAAAACTTCCTGACACTTACCGCGGTGTTGAATGTATTATATGTACTTTTACTTCGAAAAGTTTCGTCGTTACGTCAGCTACATAACATCAATCAAACAGATAAAATTGAAAATAAACACCTTTAACTAGAAAAAAGTTATACGTAGTAACGACGGAAACTTTCTAAAACTGGCTCCTCCACCAAAATTGTCCGCCGAAATTTTTAAATATGATACGTTCTATTGCATCATCAGGATAAACTAAAGAAAACAAACGATTTATAACGCTTTTAAAGATCCCAAGGGAAGTATATTCCGATATGTTCCATATTACACATTGTACAATGTTGTACTAAGTTAGATCTATTGAAGAAACCGATAGGCAGAGAGACGCAAGCAAAGCTGCTCTTATACAACTGAAATCCCTCTACTATGGGGGTTGTCAAGCTGTGATTTAGGCGTACATTTATATGGGCTGTTTCCGTAGTGTACAGCCGACTGATTTATTGGATAGGTTACTCGAGAGTCCTAAGATCTACTTCCTCTAATAATCTAAAATCTTTTAACACGCGGGTTTTTCTATATAGGTAGGGCTTATTTTAAACCTACATCCTGTGCTTTTATTTAAAAATGGATGGGGATTAAATAGTTACTATTATAAAATTATGCTCGTATATTTCATTTCCATTAAAACAAAAAAAAACTCGCTATTCCGTATGTACATCAACGATAATGCTTTTTTAATTAAATTTTAAGTTCCAATGCGCTTGGAAAAATTAAAAATATTCGCAGGACGAACACATTTGCTTTGTCACTGTTGCATATATATATATATATCGCATCTGGTTCCTCATTCCACCTTTTCTGATCTCCTAAACCCTTCTCTTTCTCTATATATGTATATAGTTTCACTGTTTTATGGATTTACTTGAATATTGCAAATGCATTTCGTACATTTATGAAGGCAACATTTGGAACTGCCTAGTACTGTAAGTTACGTTTCATATGCCGTTGTGTACGGAATAACTTTGTTACATCCTTTAAATTAATATTAACTTCTCTGTACTATATTGCAGTTCACCACCGGTGCTCTGGTGTAAGTTCAGAGGTTACAAAGAGGGCGAGCGGCATTAGAATCTGGTTTAGTAATTATCGTGCTTTGCTCGTATTAAACCGTAGTTCTGATTAACTACTTCAAAGGACCTAAGAATGGCATCAAATTAGAAACAATTAATTAGGTATATGTTTTGATTGAATTTTTCTAAAGCGTAAAATAGTTAAAAGAGCAGATGCTGATAAGCCAAATCATTCTAAAAGATGATCTCTTGTATTTCTTAGAGTTTGGTCAATTTTGAGACCCGCTTTTGCAATTTTTTGCGCATAACCAAAAAGATAGGGGAGTTAGGGGGATGGGGATTGCGACAATCAATTCTACGGGTTTGCTTTCATATAACCTTGTATCATTTAGATCTACGAGCACTGGAATAATTGTTAAATTGACGAAAAATCTGACTGGAATTTTGGCAAAAATTCAACAATCCTAATTCCCATTTAAAAATATGATAAGTAAATTAATAACCAAAAATATTAAACAATCGAATTAGTGCTTTTTTATATATATTAATGACCTGATTGATCTTTAAAAATTGCGATCCTCTATGTATCTCTAACGGCTTGCCAGCTAAAGCGTTTCAAAAATTTCAAAAATTGTTATATCTTTCGCTTTTTTGAACCGTAGCTTAAAAAGTAAGGAAGATTGAGAACTGGGGAATCGATTCTACGCTCAAACAATTTCTTAGTTTTGTAATTTAACCACAAAATTGTGATTGCATTATTAAAAAAAAAGGAAACAAAATTACCATTCGGATGGTATAAAATGGGTGATTAAGTTCGTAATTCGACGTTTTCAATTACACACGAAACAATATAAAATTAGCTCGACTTTTTCCTATTTTTAAGCGGTAATGAGTCAAAAACCAGTTGAAGCGGTACAACTGAAAGGAGAGGGTGAACTTTCACCCACTAGTGCGTCCCCCTGGTTGAACGCGACTCGTACTTGGGCAAAATTGAAATGTTCTGTGAAGCAAACTGAATGAACGACGAATCAATGCAACATGCACACCAAGGGGAAGCGGAAGCAGTACCGGAGGATTAGAAAAGGGGGGTACAAGAGTAGGGGGAACGCTTTGCGTAAAACGTATTCTTTTAAACGGAGATAGCGATCAACTTTACTATTCGATTTTATTTGTTTTTAATAATAGGAATTTATTTCGTGTTTAACGATAAAAAATGATGATTTTCACGCTACGTCAATTCATATTTAGCCTACAGAAATAGACGATATATTGCGGCGACTACGGTGTACACCCCTAGGGAGGGAAATGCTTGAAAATACTCATAAAGGAATATTTCTTTCTTCATATCAGGACGTTGCAGACCTTTCGTGGCTATCATACCGGTGAACCTGTGGAGCGATTGTTGATCCTGGCCGAGGATTTAGCGGGGGAAAGGGATGATTGGAGAGGGTTTGTGTGTTCGGGCACTGTGACCAATGTCCAACTGTTTAAATTGATTGCATTAGTTGGATCAGCTCTCCACTGGCTACCAGCCACTTGTACGTGAAATATACGTTTAGATCGAACATGATTTCCTAATAAATTTTATTGGTACGTTTACAAATGGGGTTCCCATCAACGAGATCTGCGGTGCTATGGTTTAGTTTGATATAGCGTGAATTAATTGCTAGTGATAATACAGATCATTTAAACATTCATCATTCCCTAGAGATCAGACCCTTTTTGCGATTTACAATTCCACTTTCAGTAAGAAGTATTGTATTTATGGACTGTAGCCACCTTTTTCTATTTGATACATATTTTTATATTACTCTCCTTTTCTGTTACTGAGATTTTATTTATTTTAGATCAGCTTTTTTTAAAAACGCGTTATCGATTGTAAGTACGAGAGACGTTCAGTAATTAACGAGACAAATGGCTGTGGAAGAAAAAGCAATTTATTCAATGATAATGAAATTTACACTACTTTTCAATATAATCTCCACTGACATTTAGGCACTTCTCCCATCGCTTCGTGAGCTTTCTAATTACAGTGCTGAAGAATTCTTGACCTTGGTGTCCGAGGTACTTGTTCGACCGCTTCGTTGTCTTCGAACTTGGTGCCGCGTAAAAACTCTTGGAGCAGGCCGAACAGATGAAAATAGGACGGTGCGAGATCGGGACTGTAAGGAGAATGTGGCCACACCTCCCAACCCAAATTTTCGATTATCTCTCACGTTTTCTGGGCATTATGGGCGCGGGCGTTATCGTGCAGCAGAATCACACCTTTTGAGAGAGCACCCTGGTGCTTCCTTCTTATCGCAGGCTTCACTTTATGTTGAAGCAAGTTACAATGTTACTCACTGTTCACAGAACGTTGTCCTTCTAAATGGTCACAAAAATTGCGCATTGAGAGTCCCAGAAGATCGTTAACATCACTTTACCGGGAGGCGCGAGATTTTTGAATTTTTTCTTAGCGGGCGAATCTGGATGTTTCCATTCAAGACTTTGCCGTTTGGATTCAGGTTCATAGTGGTGGATACACGTTTCATCGCAGGTTATAACACGGTCTGGAAAGTCGTTTGAGTTAAGAACAAATGTAAACACGGGTGTCTTTATAGACTTCAGTCAACTGTATGGAACCCATCTCGAACACGTTTTTGCGATAATTCAGCTTGTCATGAATGATTGAATACACAGTTCCAACACTAACATTACGTAAATCAGCTATTGTCACGATTTTTATACGCCTGTCATCGAGAATAAGGTCATTTATGCGATTTTGTAGCGCGTTGGTTGACACTTCAACCGTTCGTCCGGAGCGATGAATATCGGTGACACTTCTTCTGTCCGATTTAAACTGTTCAGTCCACTTATACACGTTTCCGCGGCTTAAACACTTTTCATCATACTGTTCCAACATTCTCGAGTAAATTTCGACCGGCTTCACACCTTTGGATAACAAAAATCTTACCACTGAACGTTTCTCTTCCACCGTACACGTTTCGAGAGGAGCCGACATTTTGAAATGAACAAAAGAGGTTATGTTTGCTTTTACTTCTTTCAAACAGCTGACTTAATTTGTCCCCAAGGTTGCCAACTTGACCCACAGAAGGTTTCATCTAATAATATTCAGTAGTTTTCCTGCTAATACAGTTTGTCTCGTTAATTACTAAACGTCCCTCGTATAATGAGAAAAATTAATTACATATAATAAGAAATGATGAACTTGTAGAGTTGGAATGTGGAAGCTTGCAAGAGAAAACGAAAGGGCGGAACCTATTTGTCAAGAAAAAAGCAAATAATTTTGCAAAAAATATCAATATCTTCAAGGCAGTGGAGGAAACTGGCAATGCGCTTAGGAAAGGGAAAACGATCCAGGTTGCGAAAAAGAAAACGGTAAATATTATTCGTAAGAATTGATATTTAGGTGTCACCAACGTGACACGTAAATATTATGTTTTTAGAGCATCAATATACAGAAAATTAAGTACCCATATCGCTTTGACAACATTGCATAGGATCTCTATAAGGACACTGCTGAAAGTGGAATGGTCTATATCTAAAATCTTTAGTATTCATAATTAAAAAATAGCGCAATCTAATTAAACCGAAAACCAAATATTAGTCGTAAAGAATGAACTTTGTGGGGTATCTTAATGAAAAATCTCCGCAACACCTTGAGCCGTAGCTTACCAACGCCACGGAGGGGTTAGAACAAAGGTAAAAAGCTCGTAGAACACGGCATTATTTAAAATTATTATTTAAATTTAAGCGAGATATACTGGTCTCGGTTGTCTGTTCCTGTTTTTTACCATTCGGTGTTTAACGGCTGGAATTTTAAACAGCACGAGACACACTCTTTAGGCGGACAAATATGTTTGTCTCGATTTTTTTATTCCCTTGCAAAATAATCAATGTTTATAAAACTTTTTACTCCCTTCCCTGTTAAAGTTATATTATTTTATATAAGGTGATGCTTCGTAGCTTGAGAAAAAGGGATGAAAACGGAGGAGCAGTAAGGTTTGGACGGTAATTTAATAACGCTAAAAACGGAGCGAGTTCAATTTTCCTTTCGCCATCACCCAGCTTGTATTAATATATTCTTTGAGTCAGGGCGTTGAGCTTACGTTTGAAAGTTTGCACCTCCCTCGTGATAGAGACGGACTTTACCTTAACGCCATTGTTCAACGGTTCCTGGAAATTTTCTAATTAGGCACTCTTTACAAATGTTCGAAGGCTCCGGGAAGCCACTAACTGAGCTACCAACTGTTCGACGTTTCTACGGCTCATTTTACCCCTTTATCGTAAATGAATATTTTACACTGTTAACTCCGTTTCAGTTGATACATATTCATTGGTTTATTAGAACTATAGGTGTTCGTTAGGGGTTGATTTTTGGGGAGATGTATTGTTCCGTGTAGACGGAACCCATGTTTAATTTAGTTAGATGTCAAACTTGGAAATTGTGTTACCAGCGCATCGACCAAAATTCCACTCGTCCTTGGAATAACCATTTTATTTTTCTCTCAAAACGTTATAGGAATATATGCTTTAACACCATTAAATGACATCCGGGGCTTTTCCTTTTGTGCTTTCGGCCAAGAAGGCGTCACTTGTGCGGTGGACCTCCGAACTCGATGATATATATAACTGTAGTCTCAATTGTTAACGCTGAATTCGCGGTGCCAGTATATAGGAAAGCGCACATAGGACAGCTGGCGCCATAAAACTAATTACTTGCTTTTCTGGTCACGTCTCAAATACCCTAATAGAAATGGCATGTTGCTGGGTCTAACGTCTTAGCGTTTATTTTATTAAAAACGCTCCAACTGGGAAGATAGAGACGAAGTAAAGGCTTTGGCGAAACCGACCAAATTAAATATTATTTGGAAAACGACTGCAAGGTTTAATGATTTACAACGTAGAAGCACGGTTACTAACTTTTTTCCTTTTCCTTGCTTTATTTCCTTTTTTCTTTTATATTGCGATATTACTTGTCTTCAATAATTGCTTTGTTAATAAAGGGAAGGTATATTCTAAAAAGTTTTGGTAATTTTACTTCTAAAATGTAAAACTTTTTTAATTATGCGGAATTTTTTTCTAATAAACTCTGAAACTAAATGGAAAGGAAAATTTCGCAGATATGATAAAAAAGATAATTTTTTTGTGAAAATTTCCTAATTATTGTTCCCAGTATAACGGGAAAACTATCTGGTAATTTTCTTGAATATTCGAATTTTTTTCAGGAAATATCCTCGATTGTTTTAATTTTCTGGTGGAAATTTTCCATATCGATGGATTTATAGAAAGGAGCTTTTCACGTCAAATTGGACCCTAACACTTTTTAGAGCGTTTATGATTTCTAAATTATAGTATTTAATTTTCGTTTTAAAAGAGAAGATTTCCTCAAACAAATCAAGTAGAAATTACTAAAATTAGCAAGTCTCAATTCAACCGGTACTCCTCCTTATTTAATGTCTGCAAAGTCGAAGTTTCAAATTGCAGTTTACCTGTTAACTTCTTTTCAGAAACTTTTTCTTCCTCGGCCAGCTGCCTCTCCCGTTCTTTTATTACTTTCTTCCTTCGCGTCGAGCACCCAAACTTATTTACGTAGTCGATATTAAAAATAAAATGTTTCCATACAAATTTATAAAATACATCCATGTATAATTTGCGTAGAAAACAGGATTCAATTATAAAATACTTTGAAGTACATTTATTTTTTTCTTATTTTCCTTTCTTTGCTTTTTTTGTCTTTGCGTCGCGAGATAGAAAGTGTCACTGTGAGAATAGCGAAAGGTAGAGAGTAGCAGGGGGTAACTATAAAACACGAGAAACGTATAAACAACGGCCCTAAATATTTTACCAACTAACTTTGGAACTTCTTTTTCTCAGAAGTTACCCGTCTAAATTATAAATGAGGTTTTTCTAGGTTTAAATATTTATAATATGTTGTTATTTATTCCTGCAGGCTAAGTTATTTTATTGTTTTGCAAAGATACATATTTAAATAAAAAAAATTCAAGCCGCGTCTACATTGGAAATGGAAAGAGTTTCTCTCACCATTCCTTGCCTGACGTCACGGGATTTACTTGGAAGCGTTAATATTGTTTTAATTGCCCGCCACAGCCTAGTAGTCGCGAAATTAAAACGAGGCAAAACTTAATAAATAGCGTAGATCCATTAATAATAATGAAATTGGTTCATAAGTCAAATGTAAACGTTTTAAGTGGTCCTCCGTAAAGCAACGAGGGTCTACTCTACTAGAACAGAGAATTTTGATTGATAAAGTAATTAATCATTTCACTTTTCCGTGTTATTTTCGCCCTGTTTCGTGTCTTCCATCCTTTTTCCTCCGGCGCATATTTCGCTCCTGTCATCTGAGAGGCTTTCGATTACGTAATGGAAAGATTGAGGATTGTCAACATTTAGAAAGGTCACTAATGTTATTTTTCTAATGGCATTTAATAGGTTTGTACATTTAGAGATGGGATGAAGTTATTTCAAAACTTGGAGAGCAATAAAGCGTTTCCATATTTTACTCTCTGAAGACATTTATTGTGCGTCTAAGTGTACAAAATGCCGCATTTATGCAATCCATTACCGCGAGGAGCATATAAATAGCTGGAATGTACTAGTGACACGTTGATATGTTATTTGTGACAATATCTTATGTTTCTACGGCAAACAATGTATATTTAACCGGCTCTATATTGCTCCTATGAAACATAAACTGCAGTACATCCCTTCAGTAAATTCATTGCTCGTTCCTAGTGCATTACACGAGTTACATTACCTTACATTACAGATACACACGAACGTAGGAAGTCGTATATGTACAGTTGGTGCCGATAGAAACGTTGCTAATTCAATATTAAAAGCGAAAAATCAAAGTAATACTTACGGGAACGCCGCTACTCTTTCTCCCCTTAATCCAATTGCTTTAGAGATACGTTTGAACCTTATTTTTTTCGCGTTCTTTTCCTTTTTGTAAACTGAGGTTAATATAATTAGGAGATGCTTCTCTTCTCTTGCCATCCACTCAAAGAATTGGAAGTATTTGTGATTTGAATTTCAATTACCGTTTTAAAATTGTACGAATCTACTATTCTAACCGGTTTTTCTCGTTTGTTCTTAAAGTTTACAGATCTATACGCCCGGAATATCTTATTTAGTTCCTTATTTAACTACTTACTGAAATATTCGTAAATAATTTGCTGGAAACATTTCGGTTACAATACCTCAAATTCGCTCTCTTACGTATGCTAGAATCGATTGCCATAATTGAATGATAAGGGTAAGTAAGGGGGATCTTTCATCACAAAAGTTACAGACTGGTTAGGAATTTTACGGTCGCCAGATGAATATAAAACAAAGTAAAATGAATTAGGTCCCGCTGCAACGGAGTTACACGTGTTCTTGTCAAAGAAAGATCCCCTTCGCAATAAAAACATTGAATTGCTTTGATAAGGATCCCTCATTTTTGAAACAAAGACGTTCAAAAAACACTATTGACATTAATATTCGCTTTAGAGCCCCTCTCAAGGGTAGCACTACGAGCTCTGTTCCCAAAAAATCGTTATAATGTTCATTACCGAGTACAAATAAAGATAAAACTGTGGCTGCGTGTAAAGGGCAACAGCTATAAAAGCGAATGGTTAATTCTATTAGTGCTGGGGGTAAAATGACAATTTAGATGCTGCGGTGTAGCCTAAAATTGCATAATATGGCTTTAATTAATACATAAATGCATGTGCTAATGTGCTAGACATGCCAAAAACTATAATTACATTGCTCCGAGAATGATAATTGTCCTATAATTGTTGAACCTATCTTTCCTTTCCTTTTTTCAAGTTTAATTAACAAAAGCGCATCGATAGGGTGAACGTGTAAGTCCGTCCCTGGAAAATCGGCGAACATAATTAAAGCTATGATAGCAGGACACGTTGGGGATACTAAGCCATATTATCAGATTATAACTGAATTATAGGTGAATAGATTTTTCGCAATTAGAGTTTGTCGGTTGCAATATTCGATACGGTTTAAGCCCTCTGGGGGATGTGGAGTGTATCGGACTATTTGAATAAATTGTGGAAATCGATCTCATCCCTTTTACCGCAGCGTATGGTTTTTGCAGAAGTTGTTATGTCATTTACATCAAAAAGATAATTCCACAAATATACCTTTTAACTTTCAATAAATTTCGGATCCCTAAAGTAATTCCCAGCGACAAATTTTATAATTTATAATATTCCATGAAGATCGAGTGAAATTTTACGTCCAATTTAAAGTTTCCCCCTTGGTCATTCTATGAGGAGTGCGAGAGGTAGAGAGGTATATGACTTTTTTTGGTTGGAGTGGAGATAAGGTTTTACTCGTTACAATCCCCCTTTTGCAACAGAGCGCTTTACAGTTGAAACACAGCGACCCCTTATCGCGATTCATAGGACATTAGCCATGGCCTTCTAAAATGCAAATTGTATCCATATACAGTTATTGGCAGTCGCTTGGATATCTTTGCGTATGCGCCTGTAGTGAGTTATAAAATTTAAAGGGACAAAATGTAACAGTTATGGTTTCGCAAATCTTTAAGATAATTGACTTTTCTTTCCTGATATTTTATCTCGACATCTACCGTCTCTGTCCCGCGAATATTTCGAAATACCCTACATATATCCGTATTGCTTGGTTTTTTCGTTTTTTTTTTATTTTTTTATTTTAATAACCGTATCATAGGGTGTGTGATGTAGCCGTAAAATTTTAGTGCATAAATAAAATTTTATATTGGAGCAAATGCGAATGTTTTTAATAACGTTAGCTGGGAGAACTGCTGGTTCGTTGTTTATATAGTTTTGAACTTTAAAATTTTAGCCGTAAAAATGAGTCGACATCATCGTAATTGTTGTTACAGATAAAAACTTTTCAAAATTAAAGCAAAAATTTTATGCATTTTAGCCGTGGTAATATCACAAAATGATGCTACGATAAATTAATTAAGTAAAATTAATTTTGTTTTACTCTCATTTAGATAAGGCTACATTGTGACTAATATTTTTTTAGATATTTTTAGAACTTCTTTGATTGAAGCCCGTTAAAGGTTTCTAATATCCCTAAAGCAAAGAAGGCATGTTTTTATTTAATATGATATTAATATTTAAAGGGATTCTTTAGCAATTCAAAAAGTAAAGTAAATTTATTCTTCCTTCAGAATGTAAACTGGCAGTGATGCCAATTTAGAAGGTTAATATTGTCAAAGAAATTAATATTTCCCCATAGAACCTTCTCATAAAAGAAATGTAAATAATGTAGAGACGAGATAAGAAGAAAACGAGGGTTGCAGAGTGCCTTTCAAGGGGTAGTTTGGGAGAGGGGGATGTGTACTCCTCGCAGATAAAAGCTGACTGTAATTAATATAATTCTTTTTTATCTGTAGTAAACTGAACAACGAATTAGAATAAATTATGCTGTCAGAGGTAACGCGAAATAGCTTTAAAAATAAGGCTCCTCCGTCCTTTGATATATTGGCGAAAGGTTTTGTCAGTTAGAATGGGGATGGTACACCGCACACTTCGTCGGGGCTGTTTTGAATGGCTATATATAGGGTAGTGTTGGACAAAAGGCTCTAGGTATTGTAGTCTCAGCATCTGCATTAGACTCCTCTACTCTTTGCATGTATATTCGAATTATGGCACCCTTCAAATTCACCTCTAATAATTACCTGCCTCTTACAAGACTAACACCCCCGTGAAAACTTTGATTACCACCTCCCTTACGTTCTTACACCCCCGGACCATCCCTTCACACTTGGCACGGTATCGCCGTGTGTATTTGTTAGTTTAATAGTCGGGCACCTTGAGTTCTACTCCGCGAAATTAAATATTTACATATATTTCGAGCACTTCGAACTTTTAGTACCTACTAGCGACGAACGAGAGAAGCCAAGGGGGACTCCTTTACCGAAAAAGGGGTGCATTTTATATGTATATCTGATCGACCATGCAAAAGTCCTAAATCAACATTCAAATTTTGCACATTTTTAGCTTTAATAGCGATATTATAGAGGGCGTTAGAAAAACGTGAGAGTTATTTAAATTAAAAACACGTTGTTATGTAAAGGGTTCACCCTAGGGTGGCAGTTAAAATCCTGCTTATTATGCTGAAATTGTAATATTACGTGTTGGAAGGTAGACTATCAGGTGGAGTGATTTCTATCAAAAGATTACTTTACAAACCGCACCGATGAAGAAAATTCTGTTTAGTATTCAAAGGATTTATCTACATTGAAGGAAAAATACATAAGATTACATCACAAATCTGTAAATTTACAAAACATAAAATATCTAATGTAATATCTGAAATATTTATTTTTACTGAAACAGTTCTCCCTAAAACCGCTACCGCAATACTTTACTCGTACTGGATGCAGGTTTTCGTAGACAAGCTATCATCGTCAGCAGTAAAACTGAGTTAACAAATTAAGCCAAAAACTAACCTTATACACCAAATAAATTACGCAATATCTAAATCTAAAATTTAATTAATTATATCTTAATTATATATGTATATATACGCTTCTACTTTAAGTGTTTCGTGATGAGCAACATCATTTCACATTACTATAATGCCTACAATACAAATCTAAAGATAAATAACACTGGGGAACAGCAATTTCGTTGTCTTAAACTTTTGGCCTCTGGATCCAAAAATAACCGCAGTTTTTGTCAATCACGTCAACTTTTTAAGCTACAGGGTACCCTCAAAAGTCATACAAATTGTGCATATAAAGCAAAATAAAGTAAAAACATACCAAATATACTGTTTATAAAGAATAATTTTATTCATACAAAGGCTATATATATAGTTACTGCAAGTTAAATTGTGTTCATACAAATAGTTGTTTTTTTATCGAACGGTAATTACATATTAAGGCAAAAATTTTCGCTTATAGCTTTTTCTGGAATGTTTAATCTGTGAACATTCTCGCTTGATGCTCCAACAATAGTCAGCCATCATATGTACATCCCATCTACCTTGATACCGTGCCTCCATGACCTTCAAATCCTGGTGAAATCGCTCACCCTGCTCATCACTGAGTGCACCAAGATTTTCCGGGAAGTTAGCAAGATGGCTATGTAAAAAATGCAATTTGGTGCTCATGTTGCAACCTAGCAGTTTGAAGCTCTCCAAGAGTTGCTGGACAATTTTGGCGTAATTCTGTGCTCGTGTATTTCCAAGGTAGTCTTCAACAATGTTTTTGAATGCCAACCAAGCATTGTTTTCATGCTCGATTTCGCGGAAAGTGGTCACATTCTCATAAGGTGTAGAGATAAAACTTGACGTGGTAGAAGAAAACTAACTACAGTTTTGAAACCAGCATGCCTAATTAACTATAAAACAGCTCAAAAACCAAACTCAACAGAAATTGTGTTACAAATTGTTCCTCAGTGTAATCTATAAATTACATTGTAAATAGTCAGGATGACATAAGTTATTAAAATCCACGTTTTTCAATGAAACGCTTCATTGCACATGGTTATAATTGCATCTGTAATTAACTATACATGATGTAACAAGGGATAAAAGGCTGGAATTTAGTGGTCCTAAATCTGAATTCATTAAGTGATTTTTGTTTTTGTAAATTTCCATCCCTCAATAACAATTTGATTTAAGTTTTTAATTAACTTTATATTATCAACATTATGGTTATTTTTAAGTATATGTAGGGCAACACTAGATTTATCAAATCTTCTGAATTTGAGGTGAGCCAAATGTTCTTTGTACCTAATTCTGATTGATCTTTTTGTCTGCCCAATATACACTTGATCACAATCTTTACATGAAATTTTGTAAATTTCTGATTTATCAATGTTACCTAGTGGGTCTTTGGAACTTCCTAAAAGGTTTTTGAGGTTACTGTTTGAAGAAAAAACAATATTGCGGTCAACTTTAGAAAAGATTTTTTGAAGACCTTTCGTGTAACTTGTATAAAGGGGCAATCTAACATATTTCTTATTACCACCGTTAATGCGTTCTAGTGTGCTTATATTTCTAACTCTTAATTTATTCTCATGTTTCCTAGTAGTATTATAAACGACATCTTTAGAGAATCCGTTAAAATTAGCAACATTGATGATTTCTTTTAGCACATTTTGATATCTATTCATACAAAACTTCATGTAAAGATTGTGATCAAGTGTATACTGGGCAGACTAAAAGACCAATCAAAATTAGATACAAAGAACATTTGGCTCGGTTCAAATTTAGAAGGTTTAATAAATCTAGTGTCGCCCTATGTATACTTGAAAATAATCATAATGTTGATAATATAAAGTTAATTAAAAATGTAAAGAGCATTGTTCAATTAAATTGTTATGAAGGCGTGGAAATTTGCAAACACAAAAATCACATAATGAATTCAGATTTAGGACCACTAAATTCCAGGCTTTATCCTTTGTTACATGATGTATAGTTAATTACAGCTGTAATTATAACCATGTGCAATGAAACGCTTCATTGAAAAACATCGATACTAAAACTTTCTTCTTTTTGTCTATTTACATATTAATGTAGGGATTACCTATCTTTAGATTTGTAAATTAAGGCATTAATTATAGCTATGTGCAATGAAGCGGGTCATCGAGAAACGCTTAAGTAGAAGAGTAAATAAATAATTACGTCGTTTCGTAAATATAATTAAGGATTACTATGCTTATTTTAGATTTACATATTGCCTAATTTATTTTCTATATAAGCTTAGTTTTTTCCTTAGCTTGTTAATTCAGTTTTACTGCTGATGATGATAGCTTGGCTATTAAAACGTGCGTCCAGTACAAGTAAAGTATTATGGTAACGGTTTTAGTGAGCTCTTTCAGTGTTCCAGTGCCACAGATTTCGAGTACGTGATTAGCTGTTATTTTTAGTCTGAACACTATATCTGTTTATATTGTGAACTCTATACGCGAATGTTTTAATATTTTTTGTTTCTTATTACCCCTTCGGTAGCAATAACAAACAAGCTCTCCAGTTTTGCCTTGCTATCCAGTTAAAATTTTGCAAAGGTAATAGGAAACATTATGCAGATATATACTGTTACCCCCAGTACTTTTCAAGACTTTTACTTTTGTTAATTTTTTTTTATAGAGTGGTGAATGCGAACCTTACGAAACACCGCATGGAAAGTTTAAAATTATTTATAGACAAATTGGTTAAGCACTTACAATAAAGTATTACGATATAACGTATGAACATCGCTGAACAGCAACGATAGCTTCAGCCTCTCGTGCAAGGTTCATAGTTCACTCTAACACATTTTTTTCTTGTAGTTTTAAGGCATATTAAAGCAATTAAATTAACCTGGGTCAAACAACAATATTAAACAAATAATACAAAATACATCGAATGAAATAAAAACAATCAAAAAAATACGTTTCTTATTACTCCAAGAATTTTTTAAATTAGGGTAATAAGATAAATACAGAATAAATTTACAAACTGTCACTTGTAAGCGTTTCGAATTGCTCACAAATCTAATATAAAAACCAAAAGAAAATACCTTATCGAAATCAAGAAAACAATTTATATTTCAAAAAACACATTTTTCTATCGGTTTATAGTGGAGATATTCTTGCGAAAAGAATGATTCTTTTATAGTTCGTGGACAATGATTCTATTTGCCTTGTGTTTTTGCTTTTTCACATTTTTACACCCATGCAGCTCCTTCTTTCAGTGTATGTCTCATTGATTTGTTGCAGTTATTCTTTTGAGATTAAATTCCTTGAAGGATCTTTGCACTGACTGGAGGACGTCAAGACGTTACCAGATTAATTATAGCAATTAATAAAGAGATACTTACTACTTTTGCAGTACTTCAAATCCATTATGGATATTAAGGTTTTAATTACTCTTAAACGATAAATGACTGACATTATTTAATCATTAAATTGTGAATTTAACTTCAACCCTTTTACCATCAGAAATATTTACTTTATTACCTATTATTAGGTAATAAATCGTAACATTAAAAAGGATCTGTTATGAACGTTACCATCACATCTTTTGCTAGCGCACGATGGAAACTGGATACAGGAAAGAGAAATGAGGGACCCGCTGTAGATTGGAGAGACAGAATAAACAAAGGAATTTACATATTTGTCACTGAATCACAATCTATCTTTCTGTTTACTTATGGTTCACATTTGTTTGGGGAGTATACCTTGTTCGTGTAGGTTATATGTATAGACCTGCTGCTCTGGGGTGGTTGGATTTTGTCGGTTATTAAAAGGGTTTGGATATTTCCATCGTTAACTAAATAAAACTTAGTCTGATCTGAAAAAAGAAGTTTTGGATCAGTTTCAATGGATGATTTATTAATTTGAGATTCGCTGAAATGAGATTTCCGAATATTGAAAACTTTCTTTAAATTTAAAAAGTAAATGGGAGATTCGTAGAGGTCACCCTGCTAATATCAGAAATTCTGGCGTTAATAATGATCTTCCCAATTAAAAAGAAAACAAAAGGAGTTTCGATAATACAAATTAATTCAAAAATTTTTTTCGTTTCCCAATTAAAATTTTCTTTCGCAAAGTTTTGGAAATCAATTATTAAGAAACGTAGTTCGTTTTTAATTAACAACGAAGATTGGTACTTTTTCCTGAATTTTCCTTCGATAATAATTGATATGTCCTCTCCTGGGGTTTCCTCGACTTTCTGTTTACTTATGGTTCATATTTGTTTGGGGACCATACCTTGTTCGCGTAGGTTATATGTACAGATCTGCTGCTCTGGGGGTGGTTGGATTTTGTCGGTTATTAAAAGGGTTTGCATATTTCCATCGTTAATTAAATATTTAATCTGATCTGAAAAAAGAAGTTTTGGATCAGTTGCAATGGATGATTTAGAATTTGAGATTCGCTGAAATGAGATTTCCGAATATTGAAAACTTTCTTTAAATTTAAAAAGTGAATGAGAGATTCGTAAAGGTCACCTTGCTAATATCAGAGATTCGGGCGTTAATAATGATTTTCTCAATTAAAAAGAAAACAAAAGGAGTTTCGATAATATAAATTAATTCAAACATTTTTTTCGTTTTCCAATTAAAATTTTCTTTCGCAAAGTTTTGGAAATCAATTATTAAGAAATGTAGTTCGTTTTTAATTAACAACGAAGATTGGTACTTTTTCCTGAATTTTCCTTCGATAATAATTGATATGTCCTCTCCTGGGGTTTCCTCGACTTTCTGTTTACTTATGGTTCACATTTGTTTGGGGAGTATACCTTGTTCGTGTAGGTTATATGTACAGATCTGCTGCTCTGGGGGTGGTTGGGTTTTGTCAGTTATTAAAAGGGTTTGCATATTTCCATCGTTAATTAAATATTTAATCTGATCTGAAAAAGAAGTTTTGGATCAGTTGCAATGGATGATTTAGAATTTGAGATTCGCTGAAATGAGATTTCCGAATATTGAAAACTTTCTTTAAATTTAAAAAGTGAATGAGAGATTCGTAAAGGTCACCTTGCTAATATCAGAGATTCGGGCGTTAATAATGATTTTCTCAATTAAAAAGAAAACAAAAGGAGTTTCGATAATATAAATTAATTCAAACATTTTTTTCGTTTTCCAATTAAAATTTTCTTTCGCAAAGTTTTGGAAATCAATTATTAAGAAATGTAGTTCGTTTTTAATTAACAACGAAGATTGGTACTTTTTCCTGAATTTTCCTTCGATAATAATTGATATGTCCTCTCCTGGGGTTTCCTCGACTTTCTGTTTACTTATGGTTCACATTTGTTTGGGGAGTATACCTTGTTCGTGTAGGTTATATGTACAGATCTGCTGCTCTGGGGGTGGTTGGGTTTTGTCAGTTATTAAAAGGGTTTGCATATTTCCATCGTTAATTAAATATTTAATCTGATCTGAAAAAAGAAGTTTTGGATCAGTTGCAATGGATGATTTAGAATTTGAGATTCGCTGAAATGAGATTTCCGAATATTGAAAACTTTCTTTAAATTTAAAAAGTGAATGAGAGATTCGTAAAGGTCACCTTGCTAATATCAGAGATTCGGGCGTTAATAATGATTTTCTCAATTAAAAAGAAAACAAAAGGAGTTTCGATAATACAGATTAATTCAAAAATTTTTTTCGTTTCCCAATTAAAATTTTCTTTCGCAAAGTTTTGGAAGTCAATTATTAAGAAACGTAATTTGTTTTTAATTAACAAAGAAGTATGGAACTCTTTCCTGAATTTTCCATCGATAATAATTGATATGTCCTCTCCTCGAGTTTCCTCGACTTTCTGTTTACTTATGGTTTACATTTGTTTGGGTAGCATACCTTGTTTGTGTAGGTTATATGTATAGACCTGCTGCTCTGGGGGTGGTTGGATTTTGTCGGTTATAAAAAGAGTTTGCATATTTCCATCGTTAACTATTAATTGATTTGATTGATTTTTCTACCAAAGCAGGGCTGGTCTTTACATCCCTAACACTGAAGCTTAGTAGCTTATTGTATTATTCCTGCTTCGGTTTTGTTTTACTCGAACAGGTTAGTTCCCGCAATCAGGTTTAAGAGGCTATGTAGTAAATCTTTCTCCATTGGTAGTTCAATTGTGCTTCGCATAGGGAATCTGCGTTGAGCTAACGCTGCACATTCGAAAATAATATGAGGGGCTGTTTCCTCCTCCTCATTGCAAAGTCTACATAAGGGCTCATCTTTGTAGATCCCCATCTTATGCAAGTGGCCTCTCAAACAGCCATGTCCTGTTAATAGACATGTTGCTGCCCTAAGCTGTATCTTGTTTAATTCAAGCAGGTCAGCAGCCAGATGTTGCGACGGTCTTCCCATCATCCGTTTGCTGTGCTTTTGTCCAGCTGCATGTTTCCAATTTAATTGGTGTTGTGTTATAATCCACTCATTAATTGCACCACGCACTGCACTCTTGGTAATACCTAGACCCGGTTCAGGGCCTATATAATTCATTTTTGAACCTTCCCTCGCTAGCTGGTCTGCAATTTCATTGCCCGCTATGCCCCTGTGCCCTGGCACCCACACCAGTGTGACCTTGTTGTGTTTAGACAGAGCCATTAGGGTTTGCAGGCACTCCCATACTAGTTTGGAGGTTATACGATAGGATGCTAGCGCCTTTAAGGCTGTCTGACTGTCAGAGAGAATGCAAATTGTCTCACCCTGCGGTCGCCGACGCAGGCTCTCCTACGCGCAGGTTTGTATAGCATAAATTTCTGTTTGAAATACCGTGGTGTATCGCCCAAGTGATACACATACTTTGTATCCCTGGTTTTCCTCATATACACCAACGCCAGTAGTGCCCGTTTTGGACCCATCTGTGTACCAGACTAGGGTCTTCGGTTTTCTCCCCTCTCCGACCCTCCATTTCTCCAAATTCAAGAGAACCTTGAAAGGTTTGTCATAGGAGATCCTGGAGATTGTTTTATCACTACCCATATCATAGATAGGGTTTGTTACTACTGCTTCTATTCTGGTGTGCCCAGATCCACTGTGGGATCTCTAGTTGCTAGTATTTTTCAGTCTGTATGCATCCATTCTGGCTTCTCCCTTGATATAAATCTCAAGAGGAGGTAGGTTTAGCATGGTTTCCATAGCAGCTGTTGGAGTGCTTTTAATAGCTCCTGTTATACACAGACATGCCAATCTCTGAATTTTCGAGAGACTAGTTATCGCATGCTTCTGTGTGATCTTAGGCCACCAAACCAGGCAGCCATAAGTTATCATGGGTCTTACCGCCGTAGTGTACAACCAGTACGTCATATGTGGTTTGAGTCCCTATGTTTTCCCAACTGTTCTACGGGTTGTCATTAACACCCTCTTACACTTGTCGGTCATTTTTTGTAAATGCGAGTTCCAGTTCAGTTTAAAGTCCAAGGTTACACCTAAGAACTTAGCCTCCTGACTAATCTGTACTATTTCGTTGCAAAGAATCGGCTCTCTTAAACCGTCCAATTTCCTTCTCTTGGTGAAGAGTACAAGTGCAGGATTTACTCTAAGGTTCTCCTTTTCGCACCATACTTCTACCATTTTTAGTGCTCTTTGCATTAGTTCTGATATTATGCTGGCGTTTCTCCCGCTGGTGGGTATTACAATGTCATCAGCATATTCCTGTGTATAGTAGCCAGCACTGTTTAGCAAGATCAGCAGTTCGTCTATCACCATATCCTACAATAGAGGGGATAATACCCCTCCCTGCGGGCATCCTCTGGCGACAGACACCTGCATCGTCTCACCTGCCAGTGCTGCCTCTACTTGTCTCCCATGGAGCATGGCCCCGACCCATCTACAGACAGTGTTGCCTACTCCATGGCTGTTCACAGCCTGTATTAGTGATGCAAACGAGGTGTTATCAAACGCACCTTCTATGTCAAGAAACGCAGCTAGTGCAATTTCTTGATTGTTTAGGGATGCCTCCACCCGCGACACGAGCTGATGCAAGGCACTTTCACATGATTTACCTGCTTGGTAGGCATGCTGGTTGGGATGTAATGGCCTTTCTATTAGAGACGTTTCCCTGACATACTTTTCAAGCAGTTTTTCCATGGTCTTCAAGATGAAAGATGATAAGGTTATTGGCCTGTATGCCTTTGCCTCGGCGTATGAACATCGCCCAGGTTTTGGAATAAACACGACCTTAGCCCTATTTCAGACGGATGGTATGTAACCCAGCGCCAGATTGGCTCTATAAATTCCGCAAAGCACTGGTGCTATTGCATCTTTACCTTGCTGTAACAAAGCAGGAAAAATCTCGCCAGGTCCGGGTGACTTATAGGCCTCAAACGAGTCGATTGCCCAGACAATCCTGCCGTATGTTATTGCCCGTTTAGCTAGCTGCCAGTCATTCTTTTTTGGCCTTCGGAAAGGCCATTGCAGGTCCCGGCCGCTTGATATACTATCCAGGTTAACATTCTATGAACCTGGGAAGTGCGCTTCCAGTAAAACCTCAAGCGTTTCTGTCCCAGTGTTCGTAAATCCTCTTGTGGGTTTTCTAATATTGCCCAGAGGATTTGTTGGATCTTTAACGAGTAGTCTATGAAGTCTTGCACTTTCAGATGTGGTTTCTATGTCTCCACAGAACTTCTTCTATGACTCTCTTTTAGCCCATCGTTAACTAAATAAAACTTAGTCTGATATGAAAAAAGAACTTTTGGTTCTCAAATTCTAAATCATCCATTGCAGATTTAGAATTTGAGATTCGCCGAAATGAGATTTCCGAATATTGAAAACTTTCTTCAAATTTAAAAAGTGAATGGGAGAATCGTAAAGGTCACCTTGCTAATATCGGAGATTCGGGCGTTAATAATGATTTTCCCAATTAAAAAGAAAACAAAAGGACTTTCGATAATACAAATTAATTCAAAAATTTTGTTCGTTTTCCAATTAATTTTTTTTTGCAAAGTTTATGAAATCAATTATTAAGAAACGTATTTAGTTTTTAATTAACTACGGAGTTTGGCACTTTTCCTGAATTTTCCTTCGATAATAATTGATATATCCGCTCCTGGAGGTTCCTCTACTTGTTAGACTAGTGGAACGTATAGTTAAGTAAGGAAGTATTGAATTTCGCGTAATTAAACTTTTAAATAATTGGACTTCGCCAAAAAATCATCTTAAATTAATCCAGCTTTGTATACAAAAATCCTCACCTCCTGAGATTAAAGCACTAAAGAGTCAGATTGTCTTCTTCTTCCTCCCCTTTGAGAAAAAAATTAATTCTTTTTTACATCTTTTTTATATCCACCCCCAACGGTTCAAGCCGAAGGTAAAGTCATACGAAAATCCCCGAGGAAAAGCTAGGAATTAAGCAGATATCCAGAAAGACTGTAAATCATCCTTGTAGGCAGTGGCAAGCTTACCAAAAACCAGTCTGCTGCTGGTGATGTTCGCCTTCTTACACACATTTTCCACCCTCAAAAAGCAATCGCGTTCCTCTACCGGTGGCTTTTGGAAGGTGCGAGATATGAGAAAGTGTGGTTTATGATGTGCGAATGATCAATTCATGCCCGCTAGATTGGAAATATACCCGGTTATGTATGTATTCTTATTTAATATTAATTTTTGCCTCTCCTTCTTTCCTTAAAAAGGTAGTTTCGGTAGACACCATGCAACACGTTCGCTTATTACGTTAGAAGGCTTTGATAAACTTTTAATTTTGATGGTGTCCAGTTTTAATTTAGAAACACAACCATCTTTTGTATTATCCTTTTGTAGATAAAATTTCCAGATAGGAAAAAAATACACCAAAGCAGTCTAATTGATGTAGTCATTTTCCAGTAAAATTATACAGGATTAAAAGTCTAGCTTTGCGTATTAGTTTTATGACCGCAGTGCATGGCGTGTTTTCTTTTCCAATTTTAATTTAGTTAATTACAGACATGTTCGATATTTACAGCATCTACATACGTGTGCCTAGGGTGCAAACTAGCGTTGAACGGGATAAAAATAAGCTCTACATTCACGCTATTAAGCGAACTATAGTTCAAAGTGGGTTTAATGGGATTCAAACGCATCTGAAATAAAGGAGTATTGATTTTTTGCATTTCGAAAGCTACCAGCTTGTAGGCGGTTAATTTTTTCCTAATTGGTGCATGGGTTTCCATTAATTTCGCTTTGTTTTTTGAGAATTTCTGTTTGATTATTCTATCAACGAAATCCTTTACCAGTTCCTGCATAAAGGACTAAATATAAACAATGCATCAAAAATACTATCATGATCTATTTTTAGAAACTACCCATATATGCATTGCAGTTGTCTGTCGTAACTTTCATCCTACGGGGGTTATCCTGCGTCTGCGGACTTTGAACCTCCCCCTACCCTTGTTTATGTTTACATCGGTTTGAGCAATACAGTACGATACACATGCAGTACAGCGCTGGCCTTTACGGAGCGTACCGCACGGCCGTCTCGATTAAAATTTATTTAAGAATTTCGATGATGATCTCTTATCACTGATAAGTCGTAGAAGGCGTAACACAGCATCGCTAGATTTTCGTGACGTCATAGGAGGCGTCCTCTAGCACCCAATACGCCGTTGAGGGAGTGGCAAGAGGTCACTTTAATCTTTTTATGCCATTCAAATCTAGTGGGTGGTTCGTAACAAAATCCTGCGCCGCACAAAAGTCTATCCATGTTATATACTTCATATTTGTCCATATAATGTATAGGGGAATTGGATTTATTTTTGATAAAAACGCATAATTTCACAATTTCACTACATTCCATCACATAATTCTTATCTTCCAAACGAGAGATCCATTAGAATCGTTCAAATTTAAAATTCTTTTGGGAAGAGCAACGCTAATTTATATTTCCTCAAGGAAATATCAAGACATATTAAGATTAAACACAAAAATTATTTTATATCGGAGTTATGAATGTACATGAATGCTGTGGCTTTATGGTACTAAAGTATTTAAAACTATAACCCGAAGATTGCTTTGATTTACTCAAAATTATTTATAATTATATTTTACTCTTATCCTGTTTAATTTTTCAATCGTTATTGAAAATTTCTTCTTTTCTCATGTTTCATAGGAAACCATATCTTCATATTGCAAAAGCACGAAATATAAAAATATATTAAAAATAGAAGAAATCATCTAATATTTACTTTACAAAATCTTTTTTAAATCGCAAAAGCAACGTCTTATGCTTACACCCATTCCATCGCTTTTGAGCTTCTTTTTCATGTAATTTGGAAAAAAAATCAATCAAATTTTGAAGTAAGCATAATTTTTTTTAATTCCCTCTCGATAAGGCTTCAACTCATTTTTATTTAGATGATCGCAAATATTTTTCATATTTCCTCTTTAAGTACTCCAAATTAGTTGGGATACAAACCATTTTCTAACAGGTAACCCCGTCATCCTGCACCATCCTCCTATCCTGCTATTTTCTTATTGATTTTCCAGCGCTAGCAGCAAATGTTTCGCTTTCCACCGCTAGAGAGGGTTAAGTAGGAAAATTACTGCAGTGGCAAGGCTTGAAGGAACCTTTTTTTAAAATTCTTACATTTAATTTGAATATTGTCCGCACCCCTGAAATTATTTCAGGATACTCTTATTATGAAGATATAATTAATATTCTTAATAGGTAAATGGTCCTTTTATAATTTTTTTTAAAGGATAATTTTGCTGATGTTCAAATTTGGACGAGTGGGTTTGTTTAACAGGATGAAAAGAGGATACGACGTAAACATTGTTTGCTGTTTTCTTTAAATGGGCATAACGTTTTTGTTTTGTTTGTTTTGGAGATGTTAACGGAAAAAGTGCTGGAATCAGCAAGCTTGTTATTTTATTATTGTTTTCCTGACATCTTCTTTCTATACTTCGTTGTTCTAAATAGAAATGGTGTTGGTCCATTGTTATATTTTTTGTAATATTATTTGTGTAGAAAGAAGTGCATTATTTTTTTTTATTCCTTTATTTTATACGGGGGCGATTCGGTAACAATTCAACGTAAGCAAGCTGATGTTCTTATAGAGGTATAACAACATCAGTATTTCTGGATAGTAGCCTTTTTATGAGCAATACATGTCTCGTACAACCGGAGTAATGTCATTTTAGTGGTGCAATATATTACACAGTTAAAATATTCAGTAAAATAAACAGTGTGCTCAAGTGGGTTATAAAATTAATTGCTCTAAATAAAAACTGTCGCATATACTATCAAACAATTATAAAATAACTAAACAGAATATCACGTGATGATTATAATTTTAAATTATATTGGGATATCGCATTATTAAATTAGGGGAGTCGGTGGCTTTAAAATATGCAAAGATGACATATCACGACGGTATTACAAATGGGCAAAAAAAAAATAGGAAATAAGGAACAGCGAAGACAAAGAAAAGCGGTTTGTGGTCAAAAAGAGACTAACAAAAACAAACAACTGTACCGTTTAAGTTTTAATAGCCTCGTTTGATATATAGTGTATACTTTATATTTCTCCTGGTACACTATTATCGCCATAAAGATCTGCCATGTACCGCAGTGAAGTAGTAAGCTAAAAGAATGAAATGAAGCCGCATATAATTTGGTTTGAAATTAATAATTCTGAACTGCTCGTCTACAACGGAAATGGCTTTGCATTTGTAACCAAAAAGCACGTAATCCTTTCTTAGTTCTATGTATGTACGTACAGTGGACACCAAAAATATCGAACTCATATTAATAATTTTTTTATGGGGTGTATAAGCTTCTAAGTTTGTCATAACTTCATGAGCCTTTTAGTATGTAAATGTTGTGTGCAATACGCGAACGGTGACTTCAAGGTGGTGCTGGATCCACCAGAAAAATCTTCTACTTAACGCTGGTA
The DNA here is from genome assembly GCA_029619315.2 of Dynastes maya. NCBI lineage: Eukaryota > Metazoa > Arthropoda > Insecta > Coleoptera > Scarabaeidae > Dynastes > Dynastes maya. The sequence goes on from JAROYE020000012.1 coordinate 6,352,604, forward strand.
GGATTCGAACGCACAACGCCTAACTCTGCCATAGTCAGGGGCGCGACCTCTTATCACTGATCCACTAAGACATTAAACAAAAATAGAAATAATACTGTTATTATTTCTTCTTATTAATTTTTCCTCCATGACTCGATGTATTTCCATATTATTCGAAACAATCTTGACATTGAATTACGTTTTGCTCTGGGAATTATGAAATATAAGATATTTGGTTTTACCAACATTAAAGAATAATTTACATAAGGACAAGAATTTATAGCATTTAAAAATTAGGGAAATTAGGGATACCGACTTTCTTCAATACCGGTAATTCGGTAAAATTTCTTTTTATCCCCACTAATGCGGGAACAAACGTCAGTGCGTGAAAATTTGACGTTTCCAGTCATTCATAGTGGTGCGCAATGACTTGATTTTGAATAGAGTAGTACAAAAACGATTATTTTGAGAACCTCGAAGAAAGTCACTTCGGGGAGGGAATCGAGAAGCTAGAGAAACGTTGCACCAAGTGTGTTGAGCTTCGAGGGGATTATATTGAAAAATAAAATGTAACTTGAATCCGATTTATTTTGTTTTCATTGTCATTCCGGAAACTTTTCAATCTACCCTCGTATGTCCATATCAATTTAGTTGTTTCCTTTATATTTTTCTTATTGTTGGTTCTTATTTTGCTAATTGTATAATGTCTTCATTCTTAATTCTATCCCATTTTGTTTTCCCCGCTATTTTTTTTTCTTAGGTGTTTTATCCCCATCGCATTTTTCTTTGTTTCGTCTTTCTACCGTGGTATTTAGTTTTCGCACGTACGGATTATTATTGGGATTGTTATTGTGTATTATGTATTTTTATTTTTGTATCCATGTCTATATCCCTGTGTCCTAATATTGTGTTATTTAGCGAGTTATATATTATTTTTTTCCATCCTCTGCACTTAATCTCTTTGTTAACTTGATTTTCTTGGTTTTCATATGATTATTACTTTAGTTTTACTTGTGTTAACTTCCATCTTCAAGTTTTCTATTTCTTTTGTCCAGGTTTTCTTTAATTTTTATATTTTGCCTTTGGGGTTTGCTATCAGGATCACATCATCTGTATCCGATTATTGTGCTGACATGTTCGCTTTGTGCTTTAATTTGTTTAACTATTTTATCCATAATTAGTACAAATAATAGCCGGCTTAAACTGTTCACTTGTTTTATTGCTTTTTTTCATTTTGAATTGTTCAAATTTTTATCCTCCAATTTGCATTCAAATTCTCACTCTCTGATATGTTCCTCTGATGGCGTTTATTAGAGCTTTAGATACTTCCATTTCCTCTAAACCTTTCCATATTTCTCTTCTGTCTACCGTATAAAATCCTGCCTTCAGATCATTGTATGAACATTTCTTCTCCTATTTTTCGTTCATTAAATTCTTTATTATATATATGTTGTCACATCAGATTCAAGTGACAACTATTCCCTAAGAATACTTCATAGACGTATAACTTTTGAAAAGCGAATTTTCCATGTTTATATCAAGCAATGTGCGATGTGAATTAGTCCTTTTTAGACAGCTGCTCCGATGTGACATGTTTTACACAACCCTTTATTCTTTACTTGATATCTATGTTCCCATATTTTTCCCTAGAAAACGAACTTATCCTAAGTGGTATACACCTGAAACAATAAATAACATCAAATTGAAATCTAATTTCCTCCGTAAGTACCGACGTTTCGGGTGCGCTGCTTCATTGCGGCAGTTTAGAGAACTTCGTAGTGTTATAAAAAGACAAGCAACAGAAGCCTATTCCAACTACCTTAATAACGTTCAATGTGATATTGCTAATAATCCTACGAATTTCTGGTAATTTATTCGCGATGAAAAGCAAAGGAGTCGCATTCCTGGTAGTATGGTTCTAGACAATGCACACCTGAATAATCCCCAGGTAATCGTCGACGCGTTTAGGACATACTTCAGTGGTGTTTTCACCGATCCGTCATTTGCCAACATTCCTCAAGCTGGGTTTAATCGTTCATTTTGCATAAATATTACTGAATTTTCTGAGAATTCTATATTGCTTTTCATAAATAAGCTAAAGAATAGTAACAGTTCTGGACATGATCAAATTCCCTCGTTTTTTATTAAAGATTGTAAGCACCTATTGGTACATCCTCTCTTCAAAATCTTTAATTTAGTTTTGAAAACTTCCCTTTTTCCCGATTTATGGAAGATTGCACGCATTGTACCCATATTTATATCCGGAGACGAGGCTGACATATCCAACTATCGCCCAATCTTATCGAATTTTGCTAAAGTGTTTGAACAATGCTTATACACTGCTATTTATCTTTGCGTTAAAAACAGCATTTCTTCTTGCCAACACGGCTTTAGTGAGAAATGATCTACTACTCATGCTATAGATTCTCGCGTGCAAGTTGATGTCTTATATATCGATTTTGCCAAAGCATTTGACCGCCTTGACCATTCTTTAATTCCATATAAACTTATGTCTTTTGGGTTTAGCGATTCGCTTGTGCACCTGTTTCAATCATATTTGTTGAATAGACTTCAATATGTTTTTTATAATGGCTTCTGCTCTCGTCAATACATTGCCTCTTCGGGAGTCCCTCAAGGGTCTAATCGTGGACCTATGATTTTCAACTTATTCGTTAACGATATAAGTACATGTGTATCGTCGAATGCATTACTATTCGCTGACGACTTGAAGTTATATCGTAAGGTGTCCAGTCCCGAGGATTGTTACTTCTTGCAAAGCGATAAATATTTCTCAATGGTGTACATCAAATAATCTACCTCTGAATATCAGCAAATGTAAAGTTATTTCATTCACATGTGCATCTACGCCAAGTAATCAACTATGAGCTTAATCAAGTTAACATCGAACGTGTCGGATTAATTAAGAATCTAGGGATTTTGTTTGATAGCAAACTCACTTTTGCGCAACACATTATCATTATCTCCCATGCGGCTAGAAGATCTCTTGGCTTTATTGTGCGAAATTGCAGAGAGTTTACCAATAAGGTAGCCTTGAAATCTTTATTCTACGCTCTTGTTAGACCTTGTCTGGAATACGCGTCCATCATATGGTGCCCTTACTATTTAACGCATAAACGCCAATTGGAATTGGTCCAAGGCAAATTTGCTAAACTCTTCTGGTTCCGGCAAGACGGAATGAGGCGTTGATCATATGTTACTGTTGTCCCGATTTAATTTACCCTTTCTTAACTTTCGGCGCATATCCTCCAGTTTGCTGTTTCTCTGAAAATTGTGTAATGGCTGCATTGACTGCTCGGCACTACTTCAAAGATTACAATTTATAATCCCACGCTCTGGTGTCCGGTATTTGAATACGTTTTATTTACCGTTTCCTCGAACAAATGCTCTTTTAAAATCACCTATTTATGTGACTTGTACAAACTTTAATCTCATATCTTTACAATGTGATATTTTTCACGATACATTACATACAATAAGGATAGTCACTGCTCTTTACTTTAATAATTTTTTGTAACCTCTCACTCTTACTTGTTTTTTGTACTCGTTTTGTAATTTGTTTAATTAATTGTCCAGTAATTGTATTTTTTTCTGCCGGGCAATAAAGCTTATTACTATAAGAAAAGTAATTGGAGCTATTAAAGAATCTGATACTCTTTTCAGTAAATTATATGATACCTCATCAGACCCAGAAGGCGCTTTCTTTTTTTAATTTCTTAAATAAATCACCAACTCCAGATTTATTATATGGCATTGATTGCATACATGCTATGAAATATTAATGTTACGTGTAATGTTATGGTCACCAAACGAAACGTGAGTTACTATTTTACTAACCGATTCAAGAAAAAATTATTAAAATTTTCTGCTAAAATATTGGGATCATCTACTGTTCGACCTCCACATTCTAAAACAACATTTTTTCGCTTCTTAATATCACGATAACCCGTTAATAATTTCCCATGCAGTCTTCGACTAATTAGAAGAGTTGATTAGAAGAATAATAATAATTATTAATTAATCAATTAATTAATATTCATTTCTTTTAACAATAGTTCATGTTTTCTCAAAAAAAAAAGATTTTTAAGATCGAACGCTTTACTTCACATGTAACCCATTTGTTTAAAACTACCCTTATTAGATTTTCTTTTTATTATAGGTTAAAATATTTTATAGAAATATCAAAAAAGAAATCAAAAGCAAGATTTGCACCACTGTATTTAGAAAGTTGATTCCAAGATAAATTATTTAACAACTCAATAAAATTTAATACATTACCATCAATAGAATTTCTAAAATATGCACATTTATCGGAAATTGTTAGTTCGAAAATCATAACAAAAACATATTGGATATCTACAATGTCAGAAAAAAAGATAGTACATGGGTTAGTAGTTAAATGTTGACGCAACATCACGTAAATAACGCACCTGACGAGAATTATTTAGAAAATTAGCATTAAAATCCCCGACTAAAACAATCCTATGCACAACATTATGAATCTCAAGTAACCTTGCTAATAAACAATAACAATAACGGATCCCTTGAGGAATATTTTTTTCTAAATATTCAACATCTGAATAAATCGTTTCAGAACTGGAGAATATGATCTACACTATCAAAAGCCTGCTGTAAGTACGGAGACAGTCTACAGGTCAAACTCTTTTACAAACTCATCAAGTGGGTTACAAAATTTCAATTCGAATATTTTATCACGAACTCACTGAGAAATTAAGAAATTTCATTCCCGCTTGTTGATATTCAAAACAGCGTCTTGTAGTACACAGCTCCAGATTAGCTCGAAGAAGTTGTGATAAGTAAGATGGTTCCATTCCAATGCTGGCATGATTTCCCCCAGGACTATATGTGTTGTATATGTATTGTTATTTGGCTTTTCCTATGTTTCACCAAAGCCCCTGCTGTCTTAATTCGAGTTTGCCAACCCATTTACGATCGCTAAACATCTTTATATCGTTTTATAAGCAATGTGATCCCCTTTAGGGACCGCCTTTTGGTGCGGTTGGGAATGCTTTTTCGGGGGAATATTTAATTCAGGAGTACAAATCTAAATAATAATAATTTACCTACGCAAAATTATTATTAAATTATTCTAAAATAAATTATTCATTTCCTCTATTTGCATGTTATTTATGTCAACAATAAATTTCTCATTTCAAGCAAAATAACAACGTTCCGGCAGTAAAAATTTACCATATCAAAATAAACTGCTATCATTTTAACAATTTAACAGTTCCCAGGTTTAGATCCGTTTTGAATAAATTTTCTGTTCGAAATTCCTTAAATTATCACTCGGGGATTCAAAAAGGGGCGAGGCGAAGGGATGTTATTGTAATTCATTACACTTTTCGTGATTTTAATTAAACTGTGCTTGCCCGTTATTGTTTATGCATGAGCAACAAGAAAAGCAAAATAAGGCCTTTGGTGTTGTGGCATTTTAAGAGTGGTGTGGAGGTTTGACTTCATTCTTTATTAATATGAAGTTAAAACTGTTAAAGGAAAGGGGTAATACCTGCGTCGGATGGAGGGGATAATAAAAAATAAAAGGACGGGCGACAAGTGTAGAGTTTAGAATGAAAAGGTATGACATTATTCATTACGTTTTCTTTTTCTCTTTTTTTTTTGGAAAAATTGAACGTAAAGCAAAGCATAAAATTTAATTAAAACAACCCTCAAAATATTCACACCCATACCCAGGGGTGATATTTGAATAAATATGCGTAAATATTTAGGTAAAGTATGAAGTAAAAATACTACAGGAGGCAAAGATATTATATCCTTTTGGTAAATTCAGCGATTATACACTGTGTTCATTTGAAAACCTTCCAGGCGGCTTACATCCGAAACTAATAGAATGATTAAAAAATATAAAGACAGATCAATTTTTGTTTCGAGGGGGAACCATTTTATTAATATATTATGATACTAAACTTGCCCCCTTAAGCCCCTCCACCCCCAACATAGAAATTTTAAATGGGATGATACCATTTGTGACACATCGTTGGAAAGGTATTTTCATTATGAATTTAGTAATATATCTTACTTTGACATTTGGCCAAGTTCTGGGGATTATGCTAAGCAAAAATTGTAAAATATAAACTTTTATTCAAAAAGAAATATTCAAGTTGGTTAATTAAATGTTGAAATTGTGCGCCATTTTGTTGAAGACAATAATACAGCCTATTTTCAAATTCTCTTCTGATCCTTTTAAATGTTTATGGTGATATACGACTGCATTCTTCAGTCATTCTAAGTCTAAGTTCGTCTATATTCTGCGGTTGTGTTTGGTACACAACTGTTTTCAGGTGACCCCACAAGAAAAAATTTAGTGGGGTCAAATCTGAAGAGCGGGCAGGCCATTCAATTGATCCTCGCCGCCCTATCCAATGATTTGAAAAATTATTATCCAACCAATTTCTAACCGGCGCGACATAATGCGAGGGCGCGTCATCTTATTGAAAAAAAAGCTCATTTTCATTAATTAATAAATTCCCCATTTGATCTCGCTGGTTTTCCAAACTTTGTGTTATTAAGGGATTAATTGTATTTTGTAATAGTTCGAGGTATAATTCGCCGGTAAGGTTTTGATCAATGAAAACAGGACCGATTACTTCATTTCCAAGTATACCAGCCCAAATGTAAAATTTTTTCAGGTTTTTGCGTGTGAATTTCTTCGAATAAATGAGGATTTTCATTGTCCCAGTATCTGCAACTATGGCGGTTTACAAAACCACTTAGATAGAATGTTGATTCACCACTGAAATAAATGTCGAATAATCTTATCTCATTATTACTAATTTTCTCTGTCATCGTTTCACAAAACTCCATTCTCCAATCAAAATCATCCTCACTGAGCTGCTGAACAACATGCATCTTATAAGGATGAAATTTGTGTAATTTCAGAAGCTATTTTCTTAATTGATGTGTGAGGATTTACGCCGAAATGACCTAAAACTTGTATTTGTCTACTTTCATCAACCACTTCATTTCCAATGCGTTTCTTATTAAGTACCGATCCAGTTTCTAGAAATTTTTTAATGAGGTCTAATACGTATCTGGGACTTACGTTTTCATCAGGATGTTTTTGATTAAATTCAGCAGCCGTTCGTTTTGTACAATTATCATTTTTGCCATACAAAAGAATTAGTTTCTTTCGCATTTCAAGAGTGTAAACCATATTGCAATGAGTGTTTTTCTATTATTTTGTGATTGACAACTAACTGACAATAAACATTAAAATAAATGAAAATAACTATGTGCTTGCTCGATATTTCTTTACGAAAAATGAAACCACCTCTTTTTAAAAACAGTATAACAATACGGTAGAATAAACTACTCTTATTATTAGAGAGCAACACACATTAAATCACTTTCAACTTTATTACAATACAAAATTACACTTGTTTCAACGCACACTGTCTTAGGTAGTTAACTTATAATCTAAATGTTAATGCTTATTCTAATTAATCTTACGGGTATAACTTCAACAAAGGGGAACAATTTTAATCCACTTGGTTTAATAAGTTTATAATTTTACAATTCTTGCTTAGCATGATATTTTTTTCTGTTATAATCTCTAGAATTTGATCAAATGTCAAAGTAAGATATACTACTGAATTCGTAATGAAAATACCTTTCCAACGATTTGTCACAAATGGTGTCATCCCATTTAAGATTTTTATTGGGGGCGGATGGGCTTAAGGGGTAAGTTTAGTATCATGATATATTAATCAAAATGGTTCCCCTTCGAAACAAAAATTGATCTGTCTTTGCATTTTTTAATAATTTTATTAGTTTCGGATGTTGGCCGCCCGGGAAGTTTTCAGATGAACACACTGTATTTATACACTAACGGACAGGACAACGGAAATTTCAAGATACTATTTACTAGGAGAGAGTGACTTAAACAAAAAGAAAATGAAAGGAAAATATACGCGATAGACACACACATAAATATTGCCACTTTCTTTATTAACGTCCCATCAACTTTTAGGTCAGCAATATTGATATTTTGCCTCACGCAGTTTTCTAAGATCAATATATGCAAATTAGCTATCGTTTTTCTTTAAGACCTGTTTATTTTTATTGGTTTTCCATATATTTTCTTAGATATCTCTTCTTGCGTTATTTTCAGAGGACCCCTTTCTAAATACCCTAATGAGTTTTTCAATTTTATCATCACAACAACTTCACTTTCTTCTCCCAATATGAGAATAATTGGTTTTCGAATTAAAATCAGTTTAAAAAAATGTATCGAAGCTCTTTAGACGTATCCATTTTTGACGTGTCCAACACAAACATAAAATCGAAGCAGCAATTTTTTAATTTTTAATATGCCAGCAGACGGTTTGAAATTTTGTCTTTTTTGTAAAACGTAGAGTTGCTCTTAATTAACTTTAAACTTAATTTGAAACGCGGAGTTTTAAAAAGTTATGTCACGGTATAAAGTTTTTAATGTTAAAAACTATATTCTCCTGTCAGTGGAGTGATTCGTTAAAAAAAAGTACAAAATCGGAAAGCTTTGTTCATGTTATACATAGAGATGATAGTTTTTTCAACTTGCTTATTTTATTGTTACTAATGTTATAATAAAAAAGTTTGTAATAAAAGTTGTATGAGTGTACCTAAATTGGGAAAATCGTTTTAAAAAATCTAGTAGCCTACATAATTTTTGAAATATTGGACTTTAATTCTGCAAAAAGAGTCTCTCACGAACAACCAAATTTATTATGGTTTCTATTTACAGGACGAAACGTTTAAAAATGTATTGAAAGTAGGAGCCTGTCGATTTTCTTGCAATATACTTATTTTTGTTATTTTTTAGATACAGAGCAAATATTTCTACTTCTTCAGTTGGAGTATAACCCATTTTGGGGGTATACAATACACTCTTGGTTTCCGGGTTGGAACCGCGTCGTTGTCGGAGCTTTTGCAAAAGCTGTGACAACGACGAGGTAATTAATCTACGTTTTACACCTCCTATAGCTTTCGCCATTTACAGGGAGCAGTCTTAAGGTGTTCTTCTCCCGTAAGCATGGCGAAAATTTTTAGGAGTAAGGTAAACTAGTCGACCTCAGGGCTTTGACACCGATAACTAGGCGTAGTTGGTATTATGCCACCAGTGCCATTAATGATAAAAATGACTATATAAACAAATGATTCATTAGAAAAGAATGAAGTTTTTCTTGGAAATTGGACTTTTTTGTTGCCACTTGAATGAAACATATCATTTTCTGTAGATTTTTTGGTGCTAATTCGTCAACAACACTTTAGCATGTCAGGATTTCGAGATATTGTAACCTCAAAGTGCCAAAAAGATGGTTTTCGGTGATATTTGAGGTTGTGTTATAAGAATAGCAATTTTTTATTCAGTTTTGCTTATGCTATCTGCAGAACACAGAGAAATGGTTTCTTGCATCAAGAAAATTTCAATCTTGATCTTGTTATTCTCCAGTTATTTCCCAATTCTCATTATCTTAGTTTTACAATATCTTCATTAATTTTCAAACCTATTTTAGTACCCTCCTTTATTGTTTCTTTTACTCTCTTCCATAATTCTCCTGTTCTTAGATATTACTACAATATCATCAGCACATATATATATATATATATATATATATATATATATATATATATATATATATATATATATAATATTGTTTGATAGCTTGTATTATGTTCATTTTGTTATGTTTTCTTTTGTTTGGATACCCTCTTAGCTGGCCTGAGAATGTGTTGGTATCTTTAATAGAATTTTGTGAGAAATTGGACCATTGTTTTTATTCCTACCTTAATTAAATTATTTCTTTAATAATGTAATTAACAATAATAATAATAATAATGATTTTATTGCGGTATCATAGAACATAAAAATACTCATACGATTTACAAACAGTGATAAATAAAACAACTAAACCTATGTATGTATGTAATACCAAGTCCAAAGAAGTAATACCGCAATCACAGGGCGAAGTTCAGTGAATCTGCTCTACCACTTAACCTTGAAAACCTTGACATTCTTTTATAATATTTAAAACATACGCCCAAAAATGTACCCAAAACTTGAATTTTTATGTGCAAAAACAGAAAAGAATTTCAAATAACAAAAGCTGCAGCAATTGAAGAGTATAAGCTTACAAAACAGTGCTTTCTTCACTGTACTGTCGTTGCGCACATTAATCCGCCTGCAGACCAAACAAAGTTGAAGTCATATACTTTTTGAAGTCTGAAGGTGTATAAAGTAAAACGGCTGAGGACACATTGTTCAAATTATAGTAAATTTGATAGGAAAATGATCTCTCATAAAGTTTGGTTTTATGTTGTGGTGGAGATATTTTACCTCTAAATCGCGTATTCAAATTGTGAATATCGGTTCTGAATTCAATGTTATAATAAAGATATGGTGGGCATTTATATGAAATGATTTGATGATAAAGAGTTAAACACCGAAGTTTTCTTCTACCTTCCATGTTCAGCCACCCAGCAGCTACCAGCTTGTAAGATATATGTTCGAACTTTCGTATACCATGTATATACCTCAAGCAAGAATTCTGAACCCTCTGTATTCGGTGTTTTGTAAAACCGTCAATGGCAGAGTGATAAATAGCAGTTGAATGGGGATTATTTTTATACAGTTTAAGAATGAATGAGTTAATGTTTAAGTTTATTTATCCCTTTTGTTATTATTATTATTTATTATATATTAAAAAAAAAACTATAGTTAAACTAGTACACGAAACTGGTCGCCTAATTTTTCAATAGAACGTTGTGAGATCTGGACTATTTTTTCATTCCTATCTTTAATATGAGTACTTGGTAGAAACATTTTCCTGTCTTGGATTTTCTTGATTTTCTAATCCTCAGAAAACATTTATTTAATCCAAATAAAATTTCAGGAAAATTATTTTCTTATATGGCGTATAAAAGCTAATGAAAGCAAATCAATTCATGTGACATTCTCCAATAGGGAAGAAAACTGCCCTGCAGTAACTTACAACGACCATATTATTCGACATGCTGGTAATGTAAAGTACCTTGGCTTACACATAGATAGGAAATTAAACTGGCAAAAACATATTTTCACCAAGAGGAAACAATTAGGTCTTCTACATAGGAAACTGTACTGGATGCTCAACAGAAAATCGCAATTATTCTTGTCTGACAAACTAACTGTATATAAAATGTTAATTTAGCCCATCTGGGCGTACGGTATTGAGTTATGGGGAACAACGTGTAATTCGAATATCGAAATATTGCAACGCTTTCAAAATAAAATGCTTCGTCAATTAGTCAACGCAGGGTGGTACGTACCCAATGCTGTAATAACACGAGATCTTCAAATGTTAAGTGTAAAAGAAGAAATTAAAAAAAGCAGTGTTAGGTATAGCGAACGAGTTAAAAGTCACCCCAACAGACTGGCAGAAAGACTAATGGATGAAGATCCGGTGGAAAGACGTTTGAAACGCCACAAACCATCGAACCTGCCAACCAGGTTCAACTAGGTGCATTTGTATTATCATTGTGTGCTCTTAGCGATATTTGTTTATGTGTGTATATAAACAATTAAAATCCTTAAACCATAAAACAGTAAATACTTTATAAGAATACAGGGAGACTCCACGGGGATTCCACCTTAAATGTTATGTAACGCAACAAAAAGTACTTATTGTCCTTAATTGTGGATAGATTGCATGTATATTGGAGTAAAAAAACACATTTTTATAGCCTTGAAATAAAAATATTTTCTTGAATAAAGACCGAGTTTTGCAAGAAAATCTATCTTCTTGATGCAAGAAACCATTTTTCAGCGTGTATGTGTCAAAAATAAAAGCCTTATTTAATTTAAGAAGTATGTTTGATCCCGTAATTTAACGGGACATTAAGCTATGGTCCCTAATGCTTAGGAAGTACTACAGATTGAAATTGGCATATCGCGAGAAAAAAAAGTCAGATCGAAACAAGCGAAAATGGATTTTTAAGGGGAAGAGTAATGCTAAAGTATTAAAATTCGCTATTCTTATGATATAACCTCAAATATCACCGATTCAAAATTAATGATAAAAGGGACATAATATAATCAATAATTCTGTACCTACATATTAAATTTCCGTAAATCCTCCATTTAATACTCTCGAATGTCAAAGAATCTAAAGATCCGGAGGGCAGTTCTTATTTTAAAATTACAAGGCGTCTATCCTTTTTTGCATTTTCTCAGCGTTGAAGCAAGAACTTTAAAAGGTAACCTTATCCGATCTCTTTTCGAGTCTCGATTTCTTAAAAACGACCTCCCATAATTTATAGTTCAAGCGAAAGACAAGATGAGACGATAATAAGAAAGCAGCAGTAAGAAAAAAATTACAATTAGTTCTTCCCTTAGTTTACGTGCATTCGCTTAATATTTAATTCCCGTTCCGGAACTAATAAACTGGATGTATCTCTCGCTGAGAATGCTCTCTATGTGCATCCCTTCTCTTCTCTTATGTACATTTTCTTAGTAACTCGCCGCTGCTGTCGCATAGATATTTTATAAAACTCAATTGTTACAGCCATAATGAACCTCTTTAAAGGATCTTCTTTGTAACAAAGCTACCAGAAACGAGCAAGTAATTATTTAGTTGTTAAATTTCCTTTATGATATACGGAATTTTTAAAATGCAAAATGAGAGAACATCACAGCGCATTTTAAAAGAATTTAATATAATATTTAAATCCCCTCTTCCACTTTCCACTTTGAGACAAAAGGAAAAAATTACAGCTTGATTCAAAATTATCAGACGTATTTTCGTTTCTTACATTAACCAATAAAGAACAGAAAGAAAAAAGTATTACACAGGAAACTAAACTAACGTCTTTTTTTACTGTCAGAACACTTGCGAGGTGCGACATAAATATATTTGAAAGGAAGGTATTCATTCTAAGATACAATAAATTCAATTTTTATGGTATTGTAGTAACGACCGAAATAAATAATTTTTGGAAGCTTATAAACGTGCTTTATGGTGCCTTATCACGACAGAAAGTTTTGTTTTGGCGAAGCAGCGGTAGCGTAACAAGGTGGCATAGCCCTATACCACGGCTATGCTGAAATTAAAATAATTTCGGTTTTAACCTAGAAAGCGTAATACTTGATGATTTGCGGTTATAGTAAATTATATCGAGAAATGAGGGTAGGCCAACAGGATATTGATATTAATTTTCTACACACAAAAAATTTGGTTAAAGTTATTGTGGTTACTTAATTGTAGCTAATTATGATTTATGATTAATACATATTTTAGAAAATTGATTTCTGATCTCTTGGCATCTTAAAAGGAAGTAAAGGATCTTGTGGAATGTTTCCCTCTTTTTGTATTTAGAGAAAATTTGTATTACTATATCTATTATACTCAAAAGGATACAAGATTTTTATAACGCATTACTTGGGGTTAATGACAGATTAACTGGCAATTTTGACGAAAGTAATTTATCTTTTTATCGAGTAGTTTGTGCATGTTGTTTGTAATTTTATTTACTATTTTTCGTTGTTGATAGTATTTAATAATAATAATAAAAATAATAATAATTCATGCCTTCACATCCTCCAATAGGTTTTGCTAATTACAGGGGGCATCGGCCGGCCATGAATTATTACTACGTCTGTTCCCGTAGACTGTTTTAAGATGTTCAGCTTCAGCATTCGCCGAATTTGAAGTACTCACAGTCGGTAATGCAAATTTTGACACAAAGCGCCACCTGTCTCCGAACACGGGTACTTTTCATACAATCCTCGTACCTTTCCAATTTAAATAGGAATCACGTCCAGAAACTAAGTTCCGTTTGGTAATAAAAACAAAACGAGTACAGATACAGAAAAATTATTTATTGCAAGAAAACTACAAACCCTAAACTATCTTTCAACACAGCTCCCCCATTTTGTAGGCACTTGTCATAGCGTGGCACAAGTATGTTGTCAACCATGTGGTAACATGTTCTTTGAGCTCTTCATCGTTGTTGAATTTTTGATCACCAAGGAACATTTTCAGGTGCAAAAAGAGATGGAAGTCGTTAGGGGCGAGGTCAGGGCTGTACGGAGGGTCGTCAAACTGGGACCAGCCAACGTCCTGTAAAAGTTGTTGTGTCTTGTTCGCAGTGTGAGGTTGGGCATTGGTTATGAATCAAAACAATACCGTTTATAAGCATTCCTCGGCGCTTATTCTGTATTGGGCGACGCAGTTTCCTAAGCATCTCGCAGTAAACATTTGCATTGATTGTTTCATTTCGCGGCAAAAAATACACCAGTAGAATGCCGTGTTCATCCCAAAAGACTGAGCACATGATTTTTCGAGGTGTCAAGATTTGCTTGCCTTTAGTATTTCCTGATGAAGCGTGCCTTCATTCCATTGATTGTCGTTTCGATTCAGAGGTTTCATAAGTGACCCAAATCTCATCCCCGGTCACTATCTTGCTTAGAAAATCATCACCATCTTTATTGTAACGTGTCTAAAAATCAAGTGCACTGTCCTGACGCTGTTTTTTGTGCTGCTCTGTAAGAGTTTTCGGCACCCAACCAGTACACAGTTTTCGAAAATTTAGTTTTTCAGAAATTCAGAAATTTGTGGAAAGATCAGACATTGTAATCTTACAATTTTCCTTTACGAGTTCTGCAATTGCATGAATCAATTCTTCAATAACCAAACTTGGACGCCCACTTCGTTCGTTATCGTGCACTTGATCACGTCCTTCATTGAACTGTCGTATCCGTTTCCTTACTATTGAATCACTCATCGCATTTCTCCGTGAACTTCGCAAATTTGTCGACGAATGTCGACTACTTTAGTATTCTTCGCATTCAGAAAACGAATTATGGATCTCATCTCACAAGCGGCGGGATTTTCAATCAACTTCGCCGTTCTAACCAAGCACTATAAATTGTAAACAACAAACAGCGATTCCGAAATGGCGTTATCTTCTTCTCCTTAATTGAGAGCAACTACCACGCGTGCGTCGAAATGCGATTGTAGCGTAGCCGCGGCAATAAATACAAACGGAACTTATTTCTTGGACGTGCCTCGTATATTCCACACGTGAATTTGCCACTTCAATTCTGGTTGGCTATAGGGGTTGGAAATTAAGCAGTCACGAAACTCTTGAGAACAGAATCCATAACAAAAACATTTTCAATTTCTACAAAAGATTTTCTATGATAGTATTACCTTATGCATAAATTGGTATTTTTACAAAATCTATTAAGTTAAACATGGACGCAATATCATGTAAATAACACACTTGTCGAGAATTACTTAGAAAATTAACATTAAAATCCTTTATTGAAATATATTCCATACGTGAATTTACTACTTCAATTCTGGTTGGTTACAGGAGTTTGAAATTAATCAATCGCGAAACCCTTGTTTTCGATATCAAGGATATACTATAAATTAAAAAAATATATTATCGTATTCACTGTAGAGTAAACAAGATAACAAAAGGAGAGAAAGGGGAATGCTTTCCCATTGAATTTAAAGAGTTAATGTTAACAAAAGTTTTCGGTATTTTAGACAATAAGCAACATGGCAATCCATCTTTTTCGCCAGACATTCGTCTAGTGGAATGTCTACTTTTCATTACTTGGCACACTTCTTCTTCTTCCAGCAACATCCCCCACCGTCTCGTCGTAATTAAAAAGACCAGCTGTTTATTATTGCTTAAAGTGCGATAGAAAATACCAAGGAACCGGCTACGATCCATTTTCAAGTTTTAGTCTGTGTATAAAAGTGTGTAAGATGGATGTTTTGGGGTGAGGATGGCTTGCGTCTTATGCTTTAAGAATTTCATTTTGAAAAACACCTTCCTTAGACTGACAAGGATTTCATTAAAACAACTCGCGAGAGGAACAAATGAGGAATTCCTCAAATAACAATTATTTTAGAATATTTATATATTAAATATATGTCCATCAAATACCAAAGTTGATATCCTTAATAAATGACATAAGGGATGAAATACGTAATTCAAAAGAAAAGTATGACACCTCCGGAGTGCTTTCCATCCGTTGATAACTTAAGGTACAATTTCTACAAAGCATATATACACTTACACACTTAAACATATTCATATAAGACACGATAACGCCAACCTGTTTAAATGCCTATATAACAAGTGATATTATTATGATTATTATTATTAAAATATTTTAGCCGGCAAAGGGATAAAGTAGACGTTGATGTAAATTAAAAGGTATTACGTTAAAAGCACCTTTTACTAACATATACAGTTGGTAAATTTCAATGGTTTTTGATGCTGCTGTATACAGATTTTAGTCAGCTATCCTATAGTTGAATGTAACCCGTAGGCGATGCGGTTAAAACACATTGTTACGATTATACATACGTTAGAATTAGCCTTTTGCGCTTGCGCCATCACATTGTGTCATGTACCTGTCGGAGTTAATAATTCGTTAGAGATTCATGCAGACCATTTGTTATTTATTACACGACGCAAATGGATTCATTGTTGATTTACCTTAACGTGCAACTTCCATTGGGGCTTTATAAATGAAGACAGAGACAATTTATCGTTCTCCTTTAATTTTGTGCATTCCTACAAATCGCGTGCTTACGCATTTCTTGCCGGCGCGACCACCAAAAATTCAGCGACGATTGACATCTTCTCTAGCGTTTCGGACAAGTTAAACGTAAAATTGACATTTTATTGAATCGGTACGCCGTGAGGATTGTAAGGAATATAAGGGATTCAATCTTTGTATGAAATGAAGGTCGGTGGGAATTGTAAAACGCTGACCTATTTTATACGAACGAGTTTCCTCTCTTCTATTGGATATTTATATAAATAAATAAAAATAAATATATTTCATTGTACCCCCGTTTGGGAATTGTTTTTATAATTAAAGAAATTAAATTCAGTCTAGTTCGTTTTAGCTACATTTTTATAGCGTTTAATAGCGTTTTAAAGTCAATTGATAATTCAGGAGCAAAATTTAATTAAACCTAAATTGCTTGCATTCGAATTTCACTATTCTAATGTGAAACCTAGCGGCGTTAAGCTTGAAAAATACAGTATGATCATAAAACGTAATCGAGAGGGTCATTTTTTTGTGAATTACCTTTTATGTGGGTTACAACTACATCTGACAGCTAAATTCAAGAGTGCGTTCCGAAATAACGTGTAAAGGTAGAGGAAGGTAAAGTGATGTCATCGTAAAATTACCCTACCCTTCCTCCAAAATTTGTGAACAAATTTTGAAAGGTGAAGGGTGAATTTCATATTTTTTGATAATTGACAGTGACGGGTTATTTACGTCAGGTTGTAATTTTGCAAGTGCTTTTGAATTGTGAAAGTTTTTTAATGCATATGCAGTTGATTCAAATATTTTTCAACAATGAATTTATTTCCACCCTCTTTCTACGATGAAATGGAAGAACCCTTACGAATCCTGAACTATGTTAATAGAAATATAACTGGAATGGCTTACCCACAGTTTCAATCTCATTTCCGAATAAATCGGCAAACATTTGAACTGTTATGTCCCATCATTCATTATAAAATAAAAAAGACTGCATTAATAGGCCGATATAAAATGAATACAGAGAAACAACTATTGGTTGTTAGCAACACCGGATTCATATAGGTATGATGTGATGAAAATACTCACTATTTTCTTTAGGCCTGTAGGAGAACGTTTTGATATGGGAAAATCTTCATTATCCAAAGCATTTTGCAGAATTGTCCGTGCATTAAATGAAGATGAAATGAATTTGCTAATTTATTTTATCAATTAGCTCAAGTTCCTGATGTTATAGGAGCTATCGATCATCGCTATTAAAGCCTCCAAGGCTAATTCAGAAGCATATCGAACACGGAAGTGCAATTATACAGGCAACATGTGGGCTTAGTTTAAGAATGACAGATTGTTTTGTTGGATTTCCTGGGTCTGTAAGTGACGCAAGGATATTTAGAAATAGTGATCGTTATAGAAACGTCGATCATAACTATGAACGCTACTTTTCTAATAGACAACATTTTATAGAAGGGGATAAGGCATATCCTCTACTGGAATGATGTATACCACCTTACATAGATCGCGGAAACCTGAATCCACAGAAGAGACTTTTTAATAATAAGATTTCGCAGACACGTCAGGTCATAGAATTTATTATTTGGTCGCTTTAGACGCCTAAAGTATTTAGACATGAATAATATAGAAATGGTTCCTGCAACAGTATTAGCTTGTTGCGTGCTGCATAATATATGTTTAAATAATAACGATTTATTGCTGAAGGCGAAGAAAATGTAAGAGGCAATGATGCCGAAGATCCAAATGTGAACATGGAAGATGTTGACATAACAATTAGAGGTGGCCACCAAAAACGTGAAAATGTATCTATGTTTGTGTATAATAATCAGCGATAATCATTCATCATCTTCTTGACTATACTGATGTTAATAAAGCTCTGGATGCTTTTTATAACTCTTTGTATGCTATCTTGGATCTTTACGTTCCTTCTAAATCCCGTACAAATATTTCTTATCCACCCTGGTTTACATCAGATATTATTCGTAATCTAAAATACAAAAATTTTTATCACAGCAAATGGATTAAGACTAGAAATATAATGCATTACAATGAATTTAAACGAATTAGAAAGTTAATCAAAACGCAAATTAAGAATAGTTACGTTCACTATCTTGGAAATATTGAAGATTCTATAAAAACCTCACCTTCTCATCTATGGCAGTTTCTTCATGCTAAAAGGCGTTCCACAAGGATACCGGGCAGACTATGTGACGACCACGGAAATGATTTTACTGATCCCGATGATATTGTTAATGCTTTCGCTGATATGTTTTCTTCAGTGTATAGCTCAGAGGCTAGCATGTCTTGGTCTCATTCTGATTACAATCCCCTACCTTACTCCTTTCCATTGGTTAGCGAAGATGAACTTGTTGCACTAATGGCTACTTTTCCCAACAAATGTACCGCAGGTGATGATATGTTACCCAGTTTTTTGATACGTGACTGTAGATTTGTTTTTGCATTTCCTCTAAAAATCATTATCAATCTTTCAATTTCATCTTGTACTTTCCCTGAACGTTGGAAAATAGCCAAAATTGTCCCAGTGCACAAAAAGGGCAATCGTGAACTTCTATCTAATTACAGGCCCATTTCCATAATACCCAATTTTGCTAAACTTTATGAGAAGGTATTATATGTTAGCATTTATAATAGCACTCGCTCTTTTATTGCTTTAAATCAACATGGCTTTATCCCGGGAGATCTACAGTTACGAATTTGGCGAGCATGTCCCAATTTATTAGTGAAGTCTTGGATAGACGTGGTCAAGTTGATGTGATTTATACAGACCTGTCCAAGGCTTTTGACATGATCAATCATGAAATTTTGTTAGTGAAGCTGAGCTCCTTCGGTTTTGTTCCTTCGGCGATAAGTCTCCTCGAATCCTACCTGAAACAGAGAAAGTGTTATGTAACTTATAACGGATATTGCTCTCGTAACTTTGTTCTTTCCTCTGGCGTCCCCCAGGGATCAAATCTGGGACCGTTACTGTTTGTGCTTTATATTAACGACCTGCTTTTGAAAATTGACCTTCCCACTCTTGCTTATGCAGACGATATTAAAATCTTCTCGGAAATATCTTCCGTTGATGACATGAGGAAATTGCAAAATGGTCTTGTTATGTTAGTAGAATGGTGTGAGCTTTTTGGGCTCAAATTAAATGTTGATAAATGCTGTGTACTTACCTACTCGCGTTCTTGTTCACCGTACTTGTTGTCCTACAAAATCAGAGGTACCAATTTGTCACGTAACCTTGAGTTTAAGGATTTGGGTGTACACTTCGATACCACTCTCACATTTAAAGCTCACATTAACAGTATCTGTTCTGAAGCCATGAAATCTCTGGGGTTTGTGATGCGTGTCTCTAAATACTTCAATGATCCTTCTTTATTAAAGTCGTTATACTTTGCCTTTGTACTCAGTAAACTGGAGTATGCCGCTCTAATTTGGTATCCCTTATATGCTTGTGACCTTCTAAATCTAGATCGTATCCATCGGAAATTTTTAAAATTCCTGTCATTTAAAATTGATGGAAGTTGGGGAAAGGTACTCCACAGGATGGACTTCTGTTAAGGCACGACATGCTGGCTTTGAGTACGAGGAGGGATGGCATCTGCGAGAAATTTTTGCAGAAATTGCTTAGAAATGACATAGATTGTCCATACATGGAACGAATGAATTTTCTTGTGCCACGTTTGAATTCAAGATCTGATAGTGGCTTCATTCTTCCATTCGCAAGGACTAACACAATGAGACGAGCGCCGACGTATACTTTGTCCAGGGCGGCTAATAAACGTGACTTATTTAAGTAAAACATGTAGAAATTTACTCTTTATTTTTTTTTCATGTGTTGCATTGTGTTTTTATTTTGTGTATATACTTACCCACATTTCCCCTGTTATTGGGCAATATGCCTGTTGGGAAAATAAATGTTTATTATTATTATTATTATTATTATTATTATTATTGTAGCTGACTATATCTTTTTTAATAAAATTTCGCATTAAATTACAGGTATTTCATTATTTTATTTAGAGAAGGAAACAACAAAAATATCATATTTAAGAACATGAAACTGGCCGCCCAATTTCTCAATAGAACGTGAGATCTGGACAATTTTTCCATTCCTACCTTTAATATGAATATTTTCTTAATTTAAAACTAATGATTTACTTGGAAGAAACATTTTTCTGTCTTGGATTTTCTAACTCTAAGTAAATATTTACCTAATACAAATAAAATTTCAAGAAAATTATTTTCGTATATTATACATTTTTATAGTCTTGAAATAAAAATATGTTCTTGAATAGAGACTGTCTATTTTCTTGATGCAAGAAACCATTTCTCTGCGTGTATGCACGATATGTGATAGGCCTGCGTTGTGCGCTCGTGTTACACCGTAAACATTAACCAAAACAAAGCAAACGGATGCGTAAGTAAGAAAAATAATGTCAGTGCGTATGCGGGGTAAAGTTTCCCGCACTACTCGACTAGGGTAACTTAGCGACACCCCGAGTTCTCCCAAAGCAGTTCATAAACGCGGGAAAAGGGTAAATATTTATGACGTATTAACCAGCACCCTTAATTTATGAACGATCAAGGTAACACCAGAGTTTCCCGGGTACTATTTAGGAACGCAACCCAAGATTAAAACTTAAAATCACGTTCGACATTTATTGACAAGTTCGACAATTCAAATTACATTTAGTATTTATTGACGTATCTTATAAATTTCAAAGCATGTTTACTACAGGTCACCATTTATCATTGAAACTACTTTCGTGAGGGACAAAAGCAAGAGAATGGGAAATGATCTCAACTATGTATGGATGAATTTCGTCTTCGCTGCGTTGCTAAATTTCGTGAAACTGGTGCAGTAAGTCGCAAACCCGGTAGTGGTAAATTCAAGGAAAGAACTGCTGAAACTATTGCGTGTAGATCGTTCACCTATAAAGTCAATTAGAAAGCTTTCACAAAAAACTAATTTGTCATATGGTACTCGTCAGCATATTCTTATAAAAATGTTCGTATGAAATTAATCCCATCGATCTCGTCCTCCCGATTACGCTTTTTTTATGATTAAATTTTCCTTTCAGTTTAACCAAAAACCGCTATATCTCAATTCAATAAATCAGCGTTGTAATCCAGTAGAAAGTTCTTTTGTGCCAAGTATTTTATTTCATAACATCTAAAAATTGTCGCGAGTTTTTTTACTCGAATCACATTTATAAAGATTTGTGAACAACCCTGTCACACATCGGTTTAAATTATGAACGCATGCATATGTGAAGTATATAAAACAATCCCTCTTTTCATTTCTAAAGGATCTCATCATTTATTATTTAATAACAAGGAGTAAATGTATAACAAAATAACCTGATCCGGTTGTCTTTGTACCCTACTTTATTTTTTGTATAGAATATATAGACAAGTATTAATTTGAAAATTGGATTGAAAATAGCTAGCGCTGAGTTGAGAAATTCAAGATCTCTTGTAACGCCCAAAGCATAACACAAATGAGGTACATGTAGCCCAATTAGAGACGAGTACACTAGCTAAAGTAGTATATAAACATTTTACGTATCATATTATAGGAGTCTTGTATATAATGTCATTGAAAATGCTACCGAACTAGACGTTTTTAATCCGTTAAAAGGTATCCGAAGTTTTGTATAAAAATTTTACTAAACATCGGAAAACGCGTGCTTTTTAAGAATATTTGCAGACTCCAAGAGAGACGGCAAACGACGAAAAAAACGTAAAATCTCGATGCTGAATAGACCATTTAAAAAATTCAAACAATCTCACTGCAAATCTTTACCTAGCTTGAAAAGCTGGATTGGGCTTTAATATTTAATTTGTGATTTATAGAGGGTATAAGGAAGAATAATGCCTATGTATATATATAGAGGGTGTTAAAATTAGGGGCTTGAGAAATTAGATACCTTTATCAAAGTCCTTTTTTCTGAGTTTCTTTAACTCTTGTGCAGTTCTATTGCCAACTTTATCTAGAAATGGTGCAGGATATATAGCACATATTGCGTTTAGAAAATTTGCTACGTTTCAGTAAAGGAAATGATGATTTATATTGCCATGTATTCAAACTAAATTCAGCTAACATGCGATATACATATTGTATAACATGATACACAAAGACAGGTTTCGGCTTTATATTCCTGGTATATGATATAATAGATAGGAGTATCATATATCACATTTACTAAGATTTGCACGTCTCAACTTACATGTCAAGCTGAGGTATAAATAATTATTAGTTACATTTGTGTAAATACAGAAAAATCGTCGTTCCTCATCTAGAAAATCTCTATGGTTCAACTTTCGTTTCCCTTTGAAGAATAACGCAAATAATTTTCTATTTATCCGGATAATATTGACAACTATTCGCTTGCAAAGCGAAAGCTTTCCGGATAAAATTCTTCACTTAAATCTATTCTGTATTTCGCCTGTCCCTACTCTCTTAGTCGCTAGGCGCGCAGGCATTTCCAGATGGCCTCCGCTACAAAGACATATTTGAATACTCGATCAAAGGGGACAAAACTGAAGAGCATCACCATTCGACTGCCAATGCTTTGTTTCTTTTGATTATCGCGCACTTGGTTGTATTGAAAGCACCAAGGGACTACTACTAGAATATGACACCATTGCCCTGTGCGTCTCTTTGAACAAAATTTTAAAATGAGAAGGGTAGAGAAAAAATATATAGAATTCGCGTCTTCATCTAATACGTTTTATTTTTGTTATCGTTATTTTTTTATGTTTATAGGTACACTACCGTTCAACTCTGATGTCAGGAGCTTTGTAGATCTTTCACTCGCATAGAACTGCGTATATTCAATGCAAAACTGGTCAATTATAAGTGGTTTTATGCAAGAATTTTTATGATGCTTGAAGTGGGACAATCTGTGTGTCTAATTTAGGGCCGTTGTTATTGTTATTATATATGGGTGATTTACTAAAATCACTTACTTACTCTGCATTGGCCTACGCTCATAATTTAAAAATGTATTTGACGATCTCTGGGCTTGATAATATTGCTTTGCTCCAACATAATCTGAATGTTATTGATGAGTGGTGCGAGAATAACGACCTGAAGCTTAATATTGCTAAATGTTATAAAGTTACATATTGCCACATGTATCATTATCTACCAGCCAAAAACTTTCACGATCTTGGAATTCTTTTTGACTCCTTTGCATCTTAATAAATTGTGTAAGTCAGCGTCCAAAATGTTGGGATTCGTTCTACGTAGATTCAGTGAAGGTTATAACTTATAAAACAACTGGTACTGGTAGATATACTTCAATGTGCCAGTTTTTGCAACTTGTCACTCCTAAAGCCAGGACATAGTCGAAACAGTGGACGATGAAAGGTAAACCGGCTTCGAAAAAGGCGAAGACTGTTCCATCGGCTGGGAAGGTGATGACGATTCTTGTTTAGGATAGTGATGGTGTTGTGCTAATCGATTATCTTGAAAAAGGAAAAACAATAACGGAGGTATTGATTGATTGATTGATCGATTTTTCTACCAGAGCAGGGCTGGTCTTTACATCCCTAACACTGAAGCTTAGTAGCTTATTGTATTATTCCTGCTTCGGTTTTGTTTTACTGGAACAGGTTAGTTCCCGCAATCAGGTTTAAGAGTCTATGTAGTAAATCTTTCTCCATTGGTAGTTCAATTGTGCTTCGCATAGCGAATCTCCGTTGAGCTAACGCTGCACATTCGAAAATAATATGAGGGGCTGTTTCCTCCTCCTCATTGCAAAGTCTACATAAGGGCTCATCTTTGTAGATCCCCATCTTATGCAAGTGGCCTCTCAAATAGCTATGTCCTGTTAATAGACATGTTGCTGCCCTAAGCTGTATCTTGTTTAATTCAAGCGGGTCAGCAGTCAGATGTTGCGACGGTCTTCCCATCATCCGTTTGCTGTGCTTTTGTCCAGCTGCATGTTTCCAATTTAATTGGTGTTGTGTTATGATCCACTCATTAATTGCACCACGCACTGCACTCATGGTAATACCTAGACCCGGTTCAGGGCCTATATAATTTATTTTTGAACCTTCCCTCGCTAGCTGGTCTGCAATTTCATTGCCCGCTATGCCCCTGTGCCCTGGCACCCACACCAGTGTGACCTTGTTGTGTTTAGACAGAGCCATTAGGGTTTGCAGGAACTCCCATACTAGTTTGGAGGTTATGCGGTAGGATGCTAGTGCCTTTAAGGCTGTCTGACTGTCAGAGAGAATGCAAATCGTCTGACCCTGCGGTCGCCGACGCAGGCTCTCCTACGCGCAGGTTTGTATAGCATAAATTTCTGTTTGAAATACCGTGGTGTATCGCCCAAGTGATACACATACTTTGTATCCCTGGTTTTCCTCATATACACCAACGCCAGAAGTGGTGCCCTGTGCCCTGGCACCCACACCAGTGTGACCTTGTTGTGTTTAGACAGAGCCATTAGGGTCGTATGTTATTGCCCGTTTAGCTAGCTGTCATCCTTAACGGAGGTATACTACGCATCATTGCTGGAGACCGAAATTGCGGAGAAATTGCCACAACGCACCGTCTCACACTTCACTCATGGTAAAAACTCACGAATTTGGGTTTGAATTTATAGGCCACTTACCATATTCACCAGATCTGGCCCCCGGCGATTCTCTGATTCCTAGGCTTACAGTTTCACTCGGAGAAGAGATTCTCATCGAATAAGGAGGCCATTGAATCACATTCAAAACGCATGTACGCAGATTACTTTTAAGACTACAAAATTGAGAAAGATCTACAATGCTTATACAATGTGTCCATCTAGTGCGTGGGTGGTCTATATTTAATTCGCTTCTATAAACATCCTGTTCTCTATATCTTCTCATATTAAACAACCCCATTTATATACACAGGTTTTTCCGTAAGAATGTCGTATAAATTTATTTTGCATGATTCGCTACAGTTGACCAGTTTCACACTGCATAATAGGGTGTCGTGAACTACGAGATTACTGACATTAGACTTGAATTGAAATGTACGTACAGTGTAATCCAAAAGTTGTATATTATATACGTTACACATTGTATCAATTTATAAGCACTTTTATACCTCGATACGTGAAAATTTCACAATTTTAGAAGCAATTTAATGCACCTGTTGCGAATTCTAAACCGCAGCTGACAGATAAATCAGTTTCTTTCATTTCATTACACTGCAGTGAGGTAATATCAGGTTTTTAACATGGATGTGCGCATTCTTTTTACTTATTTCCGTGGCGGTTGTATTCTGTTTCCTGTTTAATTAAATTGAATCGAAATATTTGGAGAAAGCGGAGAAGTAAAGATAGAGAATTGTTGGTTGAATTATTTTTTGTACGTTAAATGCGCAAAAGTCCCAAACGAGATTGACTTTAATTCCGTTTTTATAGTCGATTTTGTAGGCCAGCGGCTAATGTATGCGTATGATAAATGAAAGAAAATACCAAGGAAGAAACAGATCTTGTTTAGTTGTAAGGAATTGGAGGATGAGAAGGGGATTCCCCTCGGTTCCAACTATACAGCAGCATCGCGTGGCCAATAAAAAGGGATGAAACAACGCCGTAGCAAATTGGAGCGTTACTATCGTTACATAATCATGTTCTAGATTGCGTTTCGTACATTGTATTTGCGGGGAATTCGTGTTTTTGACGTTTTTATTTATTCATATTTCGTATGTTAGATCAAGGGAGACATAATTAAGTTCTTAAGATGGCACACCAACTTCTGCCTTGGGTTCAGATGGTCAGCGTGATACAGAAACGACATAATTGTCTGTAGAAAATAAATTGAGACGCTCCATAAACCGATTCAGTAAGAAACAAGCTGCTTTAATAACGGCGATTTTTTCTCTCTTTTTTAATTCTAAACTTAATAAACTAGTTCTCTCGTCCATATTCCTAGCTCCTTTATATTTCTTATTTTAATATTGTTGCATCTTGTTATTGTGTCATCTGTACTGTGATATCGTTTCACAAAAGCTCTTGGTAACGATAGATGTTTAAAGTGAATTTAGAAGCGCCGTTACACTGAATATCAAAAGCTTTATACGCTAGAACATGTAACATCTCCTCTTTGTCACGTACCTCATTTTACAGTTTAAATTAGCGAAATAAGTGCACTCAACTGAAAATATGTTCGGCGTGAAGTATGCTATTTTCCCTGGCATGTTCGGAATTAAAATGTCATTTTTTCGCTCTCAATTTGATTTTGTTTATTAGCATATTATTAAATAATCCTTCCAGTCAAATCAGATTTACAAAAATGTTCCGGTTTAAGAATTAATTTTCATATTAAATGTGGCATGTACTACGTATGATGATGGAATATAAGGCTGATGTGAGTGGAAATGTTCTGAGGGGATGTTCACGGCCATTGTTAAAATTTTAATAAATGCGTGTCTATTTTTCTTTTGAATAATTTAACGTATCCTGGGAGCATGTGGTTTTTTTTTCAGCCGCGCGTGTCTCCAACATGCTATAGACGGTTTTAGTAGAAATTTTACCGAATATTTATCATCATGATACCTTTAACAAAACAACGAATAAATAATGGAAACAATTTATTTTAAAATTCCAAAATCCTCGCAAAAAGTTATCGAGATTTTATTTGAAGTACATTTCACATATGTGCCCTCAAACACAGAATCGTCTTCTTCTCACTCTCCTAATATATACATTTTCCCTTAGAAAATAGGTTTTCAAAATAAGTGAATAAGCATATACTGGGAAAGATAATTTGCTTTTCAATTTCTCTTTTCTGCTTTACATTTTTTTATCTAACTTGGATTTATGCAAATTTGTTATTAGCGACGTTTAAGTAATAAGTCCCATACAGATTATTTAAATTTCCAAAAACAAAAATATCACTAGAAGCAGAATTTATTAAACCCAGCTCCACCCAACTTATTTTTGGTTTAGTAATTATTGTGTGTATTTTCCGCTAAATTATTATCCGATCGTCTTTTGCCTTCCTTGTAAAAGCGAACTTTATTTTTATCACAAAGGAAAAGGTGTATCTTATTTGAATATTTCACTCGAAAAACAATATTCCGTACCGAGTTAAAAAGGTGTTTGCCTCCGGGGTGAAAAGCGTTGCACATGTTTTCGACATACAGATATTTACAACGATTCCTTTGTAAAAAAAGAAAATTTTAACAACCTCATCTTTGAGAAGCTTAATCTTTCCTTTGGCCTTTGTGTTGCGTGAAAAAATATTAAGGAGGGGATGATATTAAAGGAAAACATGTATAATACGTATACACAGCGTGATTTTTTGAAAACGCAAGAACTATAGACGCCCATAACTCCTCAACCGTCACAGTTATCGATGCAAACTTTTTTTTGTTTTATTCCACGTAAAATTTTGCGTCATCTGGTGTGTAAGCAAACGCGATTGGGTGATGAAACCTAATGTTGTGTCCCGCAACACAAGTTTATTTTCATAATTTTATAAATTGCATTATTTTTGTTTTAGCACGTTTCACGAGCACGAGGATGAAGCTCTTTTTCGTCCACAAACCTTGCGAATACAACGGCCCTAAGATATCGCGCTCATCGCGCCACTTTGACACACCAGCATTGTTAGAGTACATTGTAGCAACTTCTCCCTTTTTCAATTTTTTATGTATCACTTCTTTTGGATTATCTCGTATATCTTCAAGAAGGCTCTCGGTAACGTATATGTCATTTTCCAGTAGCTTTACTGCTAGTAAACTGCTAGTAGCATGAATCAAAATAATTCCGTTTGTTGAGCATTCCTCGGCGCTTATTCTGTATTGCGCGACGCAGTTGTGTCACCTGAAAATGTTCCTTGGTGCTCAAAAATTCAATAACAATGAAGAGCTCAAAGAACATGTTACCACATAGTTGACAATACAGGCGGCAACGTTTTATGAGTAGAGTAAGATAATCGTTCGTCGCACCATAGGCGTGCGGTTTCTTCAATATTTATATTACCAAAAAAGAAGTAATAAAGCGAATAATAATAAAAAGCTAATCAAGAATTATAATATCTGTAAGACTGTGAAACACTCACCCTCTTAAGCAGCGTAATCAAGTGTAATACAAAATTCTCTCAACGAATCTTTTATTATCTTGACAACGGTTTCTTCACACATAGGCAGATTTTCTTATTTCTCAACTCGTCTTTTATACATTCCTCTACTGTACCTTGCACACGTGGCAAATTGTATCGTAATTGCATAGATGTTGGCAGCTTCCATGAGGGAACGTACTTAGCCCAAAAAAGACGAAAGCGTTCATTAGACACTATATGTTGTGGGATGTTGCACATACTTAACATAAAAATAAAATCATATAAAAATTGCCAGTATGGAATACTGTTTCTTAAATTCAATACATGACGTTTACTTTTGCAATGTTTTCCACATTCAAACCTATCGCGACTTAGCAATCCGCTATTGCATATTGTGCAATACATATGCGGACTTCTATATTCTAATTCAGGGAAATGCCCGAGATATTTATTCACATTCGAAGGGAACGTTACACCCTTTGGGCGTCTCATCTCCGCGTACTTATTTGGCGTGCAGCGTGGAACGTACTGTCGCTTTGAACTCTCTCGCGTTACTGTCGAGATCGACTACGAGTTGAAAATTACCCCTACCCACGCCGCTACCGCTACGCTACTGCCATCCGGAACCACCTTTTTAACAAACTCTACCGATCACAGACTAATACAACAATGTTGCGTGCTGCATGAATCATATCTACCCAAATAGCCAATGTATCGCCATATGATACATCAGCAGTTAATATTTTAAGAAAAATTTAACTTTGCAAGCTTTATGTATTCAAATTAAATACGAAAGACTTAATTGGGCTTCTGATTTCCTTCGGAATTGCTTACGGACAAAAAGCACAAACCAGAATGATTACAAAAACAATTTAATACGGAGAAAAACTAAATAAACACGACGGGCAAAAAGGATAGTTTTTCTTCCTCGACGTATATGTATGTATATTTAATCTTCTGGGGCGTATTTACGATTCATGCGGATGGATTCAAAGAATTGTGGAAACTGGGGGTTTATCATTATTGAAGACCATCTAGGCAAATCGACCATGTATCCCCGAGCCCCAAGATATTGGGGAAACAGCCCGACATAAAAAAGAACTAATTTCCGTTCGGGCCAAAGGGGGGGTAAGACTAAAATTGGTAAGGAAAAGTTAGATCATCGCGGAAAAGGGATCTTGTTGGGTGGTTTGGGTGAAATCTTCCACCCCTTCGAACACTTGCGGTCACTGGAGATGTTCGGGGGTAGATTAAAAGACTACCAGCGTTGCAATTTTCGTTAACTGTAGAAAGTAACGGCTTACTCTCGTTGTTTACAAGTTAATAAGATATTTAGTGTTTACTAAATGTAACTCTAATTTAACCGTCTAGTAATTGTTATTTATTTGTTTATTTACCGTTCTAATTGAATTTTATTGCTAGCGACTGAAATGTATTACCTTCCACCTCAAATAATTAACTTTTCAACTTCTTTCGTCGATTATGGTGGGTATTTCATTAAAAATAATTCTCACGTCTCATTTAACACTCTTCCATCGATAAATATTAGAATATTTCGATTCGTCAAAGAAATTCATCTGCTGCGATTTCCTCTTTTACCCATCATACTCACTGACCCATAATGGAGATAGGATTGCAGAAATTGACCTGCGGGCGTAAGACAAAAGCCCTTTTACGCAAAACTGCGTTATATGAAAATAAATACCGGGAGGGGAAAAAACTTGAAGTTCGTATTCGCTTTTGACGTGTACCGCTTGCTGCTTGCAACTTAATGATTCGCCTCGGGTAACAGAAATATAATTAACCAGATTCGATATGAATTCAGAGGAAAGAAATTATTTACTTTGAACTGGGCTTTATTATAGACGGAAAATAACCTTCTCCCCGTTTATCTTAAATCAAATATTTTTTTGAAATAAAACGACAATATTTAAGAATGTAATATCTTTCTTTGTATCTAAAGTCAATTTTTGTGACTTATACATAAAAAAAGTGTATGTAAGGTTTTTACACATATAAACATCTAGAGCCAATTCCAGAAGAGTGCTATAAAATAACTTTGTTCTCATTTTCTGCAATTGAAGCCTTCTCTAGAACGGCGGTTCCCAACCATTTTCTTCTTGCAAACGCCTTCTAAAAACCGCCATAAATTGATGAGCCACCTGTGTAGTCGTTAGTAACAGTAAATAAAGCAATAAAATTTATTTTAATTCCAACGAAAGACTTAAACATAATCATAAAACGTTTACGGACAAATATTCATAAAACTAATGTGATCGCTTAACTTAAAAAAATGAATACAATAGAGCAGAATATTCATCATTAACCTGGGCAAATATGCGGTAACAGCCAGAGGCGTGGCGAGCGCATAAAAGTTTACAATAAAATAGAAGGTAAGAAATAAATTATAAAACGTGCTGAAACACTTACCGTTTTAAAAGTCTTCCGTGAAATCACAAACTGGGTAACATCTGTTAAATATTCGAATCATTAGATATGTTCTCGCAGCTGTTTTAGTCAAGTGAGTATGACGTGCGGAATAAATGTTTTTTAATGCCGAAAACGACCGTTCGACATCTAGCGATGTTATATTTGCATATTTAAAATAATCTTTGAAACAACTTAACGCATCTTCACACGCACCTTCACAAATTTGTCTTAATATAAGAAAATCGAGTCTTTCCCTAAAACACTTTCGAATTTTCGTATTACACACCAATTTGTTTCGCCTTCTACAGCGCATAACTGTGCGTGAACATCATTCACAATTTGAACAGAATCCACTAGCGACATCGAAACATTTTGTAATTTTTCTATTCCCTCCGATAGTCCGAAGTAATTGTTGTGAATAGTTTGTAAATCTCTTTTAACCTGACTATCTTAAAATATTTCCTGGCTTTTCTTGATTGCTGCAGCTTCTGTCGGATTGAATTTTAAAACTATCTTCTTTACTTGATCAAAATATTTGTTGTAGTAAAACGCAGCCTGCAACCATGTTCCCCAACGTGTAACAATCAGCTGTGGTGGTTCAGGTAAATCTGGACACAGTTTGTGAAATAGTCGGATACGTTTCGGGGACATTAGAAACACTGCCTTTGTACTAGCAGATTTAAAGTATAGATTTTACATGTTACATGTAAGAAGTTACCACTGTGTTCTTTAAGAGATCGGCCAAAAGAACGCATGTTTGCGGCACCATCACTCATAAACATTAAAAGTTGTTTAGTTGAAACTTCAAATTTGTTCAATGAGTTCAACACCACCTTTAAAATCTCATCGGCAGTACAATTTATAACTCTTTTGGAAGCAAGTAGGAAGGAGGATGACGGTCGATGTAGTTCCTCTGTACGTACCATTACATTAATCACAGAATGTTGTTGACGATCTGTTGTTTCGTCCACACATAACCACAGTTTTTTTATCTTTCAATTCCGTTTTCATTCTTTTTTCTATATGTTCACGAGCAAATGACACTACATTTCATATTGATGCCCGACTAGGTAATTTACAGTCCGCATATTTATTCTAGAAGGAGACAAATGCTTCTTTGTCTAGTAAACGAAACGATAGATTACATAAAATAAGAGTAACATATAAAACAAATGTACATTTTTCTGGGTCTCGTATGCCACTTTTTGCAGAAGAATGCTGTTTGCTTTCGATGTGACGTTGACAATGGCTTCTGGACCAACATTAAAGGGATTTTACAAACTAGGTATTGAATTTTAGCGCCTTCAAAAATTAAGTCCGGCATGTCCATTATAAAGTTTTTAACTGTGTCTGCCATTGGTCATTTTCGCGACGTACCTAATTGCAACATTTTTAAAGCAAACATAAGCGTACAATTACGAAATAAGTTACAACAGCCTACATATACACAGAACTACTCGCATACAGCATCGATTTAGTACTGATGCTGTGAACGCGTGAAATAAATAATCGCCGACTCCGCACCACATATCTACTACACTGACGGTTACCGCTGTTTGCCAACTCTCTTCTTTAAAAACCTTGAATCACCGGATGGATAAATATGATACCATATGATAACATTACCCACATTTATTTTCGTTACTAGGGAACATGCGATAACGTGATAGGTTTCGCATATCTGCCGCTAATTCTTAAAATATCGTATCAAATATTTATAAGCGACATCTATTATCGCTGATCATGTGCAATGCAGTAGTCGTAGTCAAGGATATCGAAAACTCGGCCTGTATTAATTACAGTATAATCCACATTTAAATAATATGAAAACGGATCGATATATTCTACACATATTTACATATACTATACAGTGTTAGTATTACGAGTAAATATAGCACATAACTGATACTTGGTAATTTCTAGTTTACGTATCACCCATAGGGAATATATCACATAGTGTAATTGACTAACATCTACACGATACACATTAATTATTTGTTTACGATAGTGGTTTTTGGCGTTGTCCAACGCACACAATGACATAATATATGTCGAGATACAAATATCGATAAGGCCCTCGATGTATTTGCCAACTTAACTCCCAAAAGACCTGTTAGAATCATATTGCAGGACCGTATTTGTAGCCATTATAAGTAATAAGGGGATAGTTAATTTGTATCTGTACGATATTAATCTATCTATATACCGCGTTTGAATTGTGCGAATTAATATCGAATGCTATCATTTGTTTCTCCGATGCAGCAGCTGCAGCATTTTTTAGACGTGAACGTAGGCTATACCTCGGGAACGGAGCTTGAAACATAATTAAAATGTAGGGTATAAATTAAAAGTCTGACCCCGACAGTTGAATAACTTGTTCTCTTCCTCATCACGCGCAGGTTTTGAGGAATTCACAGTATTAAAATTTAGAAATCTGCAATACGCTACTAGACAATTTCCCTAGTGTTATTTTTATACGGCCAGTCAAATGGTTTGGCAAAGTCCATTTATTCGTCAGAGATAACATCAAAATTGTAGTAGAACAGCTTGAAAAGCTACAGAATGTTATTTTTAATGGACTACGCTGTATATTATTACATTTTACCATAATTGGTTGCCGTACAGATGTTTTGGATTTCAGTGTATATTTATAGTAAATCGGTGAGTAGGTAAGGATAACAAGTGCGTATTTAAGATCCCATGGGGAACATTTTCTATTTCTGTCGCAATGAAAAGTTGTTTTTATTTTATTTAACCCCCATTGAGACATTTCTAACGTGAAGAAGCAGAGCTAGTAAGCTCTTTAACTCACACTCACAAGGAGGAAACAAATCGCGGAAGGACGAACAACGGTACGCTTGGGAAAATGGATTCACGAATAGAACAGCGTCTAATAAGAAACAACTAGGCAAGCTCGCCGTAATATGGATGGAAACTTTCGGCGCTAACCCTAAGGCCTAAACGAAAAACATGCTTCACATCTTTAATTATTGGGAATAAAAAGGGGGAATAGTAGTCGGAGGAAAAGGAAATTGAGACGCGAGGTTACACACTTGAATTTTGTATGAAACTGGAAACCTACAAACAGGCGAAGTTCCCAACGTGACGACCTTTGAGCGGATATGTGGAGGTTTCGACATTCCAATGCCTGTCTGGATGATAGTAACTAAGGGATTCCCTCGCAAATACCTTTCGAAAAGTTACAAGCTCGATCCCCGTGTGCGCCACGCGTATGTGCGCGATGGTTCTGCCGCCTGCATCATACTTCTCTTTCCATACTTCACTTGACGAGCATAGAGAGGACGCCATTTTGCTTTGAACAGGCGATATCAAAGAGACCACTGATACACGTCGAAATACTTTATCACATTACATTATCACCAAGAAAGAACCTAATAAATTTTACATCAAACGCAATGTAACATAACCTCCAGCTGTATATGGTTACCTTTAGAATATTCGGCCCCAAAGTTTTAGAACTCCCTCTATCCTACGCAGGTAGTAAAATTTTAGCTCAAGAACAGTTTTCTTTCAAAGATCATTTACGTTTCAAATAACTGAAATCTATAATAAGATACGGCATAAAAGGACAATCTGTGCAGCAATTCGAATTTAATATTAGATTCAGCAGGATGTTCCTTTAAAAAAAAAATTGGAATAACATAAATCAAATCGTCACCGCCGATATAACAAGGTCGAAGCGCTCTCCGATGACGTCACGCTGTTTAGGTGATGTATCGCTTTGCACTTTGCAGCCTAAGCGGTAAAGGAACCCTTTTTTTTGCATTGCTTTTTTAAGTTTCGTAGGGATTTCCGTTTAAATAGGATGCCAGTCGTCAACTGAGCCCTTCTTCGTATTCCGTTCGATTTTATTTTGGAAAAACCAAGTTTCAAAGCAGAAACCAAACATGTAACCGAGCACCGTTTTCGTGAAAGATGCATTTGCGGTTGATATTTAATCGACTAATTATTATTATTTGTAATTGTACATGTATTTGGACGAAACTAAGGATGAAATGATACGGTAATTGCAATTTTATTCCAAACGTTGTGCGATTTCATGAGAAAATTTACGACATGCTATTTAACCAGGGTCTTTCCTATTATGTGGTGTTTTACCTGATCTATCATTACTTTTCCCCACAATAATTTTTAAGCAGGGTATTTGTAAAACAAGTTATTATAATTGTTGCAATACTGCTGTGAATATGACATTTACATATATCAGTATCCAAATGGCTATGTTCGGTGATATAATTTAAAATATATTTATTAGTATTAAAACAGAACCTTATACTACACATTTAAAAACATCTCTTCGTGTTTAAAAATAATTGTGTTAAATTTAATGGAAGAATATAAAACTGCTTGAACAATCAAATCTTCACGTTTTTTGTCAAATACAACGGACAGTTAGGGAATTGAGATGGAATAGCATCTTTTTTAAGCCTAGGACCTTTTAAACTTACAGTTATAGTTTCACCGGTCCTTGAATCTGTAGCTGTTGACAAATAAATAATATCTTCTTTTACAAAGTGTAACTCACAAATCCTAGTATACGACGCCGCAGTACTATAGGTTAGAAAAGGTTTTATCGCTTATATGCCACTAAAAAAACATTACAGGTGTCACCAACAAAGTACGGAATTATCACTACACAGTATTTTTTTAAATAAAACCAATATAATTTGGATAAACCAATTCAAAACGCGAGAAGCGGTCTGAACGTGTAAATGTCAAATCTATAAATATGGCTGATCGTTTACCTAAAGCAATATACGTGACAGCCTGCTGTTTGGCGTTCCTGTCTCGGTGGTAACGATCAAATGCGGCAACGGTTTGGATGGCCATCTATTAGACGCTAGTAGGTATAAAAATATATTGCCAAAAACTGCAAGAAATATCCAGTCGAATAACATTTGAATCATCAGTTTATCGTGTAAGGCGTTTAAGATATCAGGCGTTAAAGAAACAGCGGCACAATCCCAAATTATCTCGATTACCTCAGAAATTAACATAGTTGGGTATAGAGAATATTGACGATAGTTAATTTGAATTGAAGAAACGTAATAATAATAATAAGAGCTAAGAGATTATACATTTTGGAGGGAGGGAGGGTGACGACGGCGTTCCTGCGGTTTTCCGCATCGGCGTTGTTTGCGTGCCTTCCGCGTGAGGACCCCGGGGAGCTAACGCAGACCTTGCGTCTGTAATCGTTTGCTAGGCCAGGTGTTGGGGTGGAGGAAAAATGATAAATAAATAATAATGATCTTTATTAGTGCTGCTGTATTACAGTAGTGCGTACATAAGTCAACCAAAAATAACACAAAAATTACAAATTTAAATGTACAAATACATATCACAAGTATTACTATTTAGATTAGTGGAAAGCCCTAGAAATAGAGTGATTGGTATTCGTATTCCATAGATTCCACACTACCTTATGAAATTTGACATCCACAAATCAGAACCAACTATATATTTAGTTGTATAATTATGTATTGGGTTGGCAAGGAAGTATTTTCGGTTGTTACACATAGAGAGCATTATAATTGTTTTGAAGGACATCTGTTAGTGTTTTTTTCCTTTTGGTATTTGACATCAGTCACATTTAGATTACTTTAGAAGCAAGTTGTGCGTAATTTTGTTCGGGGCTGTTAGTTTAGGGTCAATTTTAATATGGAGTGCAGAAACATTTTCGGCATATTTTATTTTTTTATTTCCGTAAGGGAAAGAAAGCGTCTGAGGCTCACAAAGAGATATGTGAAGTTTATGGTGTTGATTCCATAGCACAACGTACGTGTCAAAATTGGTTTAAAAAATTCCGTTCTGGTCGACCTACTGAAGTTGATGACCAAATCAAAACCATAATTGAAGGGAATCGTCATGTAATTGTTCGAGAGATGTATCGCAGAATCAAAGAAAAACGACCACAATTGGCAAATCGCAAAGGATCATGCCTCGCACATCTTTAGTAACTCGTGGGAAATTATTGGAGTTTTGTTGGGAAGTGATGTCACATCCCTCATACAGTCCTGACCTGGCACCATCTGATTACCATTTATTTCGAAGAATGGTAAAACTTTCACAAATGGCGATGACCTTAAATCGCACTTGGTTCAGCTTCTTGCTGATAAGGACCTGAGTTTCTATAAGCGCGTAATCATGAAGCTGCAAGGAAGATGGCTGGGTCATTGAATAAAATGAAAAATATATAGTTGATTAAAGTTTATTTTTTGTGTAAAAAAAATTTTTATTTCACACTACAAAACCGAAATTACTTTCTTGCCAACCCAGTAGTAATATTGCATCATTTCTCCTAGTGTGGTCTATAAATCCATTGCTATAGGTATAGAAGAAAAGACTTTTCACCCACAATAACATATGCCTTAATAAAATATTCATTATCTAGGATGAAATCGAAATTAATTGAGCAATTCAATTTGGAGCTCTCGGTTTATTTAAACCAAACCATCCTATACATGCTATGCTGAAGCTATAATAGTATATATTGTGTGTGTTTGGTTTGCGCCCTAAAATACATTTCAAATTTTCAGCCGACACTGCTATAGCACTGGTCGGTGTTTATTTTCTGTTAATTAAATATAAATTTAGTAGTTTGCATTGAAGTGTATAATATATGCATACTTAATGCTGGTTGTTCCCTACGTTATTTCAACGTGTAATACAACGTTAAATGTTTGTTAAACGTTTGTTATTTTTCCTAAAATTGAAAATGGCTGTACTTTAAAGACCCATAAGCCTGTATGGGTGCGGCCGTGTTTTGTATGCGCTGTACAAATAATAATGAAATAGATATATACAGACGTTTTGTGTATATTTCTGTATGTAACTGCGTACTGTAGGAAATTGTATTATTGTAAATAGCGATACGCGTACAACATTGTACATAGTTACTGTATATATAAGATCTCTTGTGTTAAGTACATAGCGGTTATAAATGCCTAGTTTGCTGACTTTGTGAAAACGCTTTAAATTTTACGTATTAGGAACAAAACCCATCTAATTTACGCGTGCTATGAATTTCGTTTGATGTACGAAACAAAAACATCACACCCTTTACTTTTTACTCTCAACGATAGTTTGAACTACTATTTAGTTAAATAAGATGCATTGAAAATGCATTCTTTAATAAATAAATTTCGTTTACTTTGTTACATCTGGATTATAACATCTCTAACTGTATAGTCGCGAGCAAATGTGCTGAATCACTGGATTGACAATCAACTGCTGCCGCTGCTAACAATAAACTGATCAACAGATCAGCAGCGTTTAATCTACCGCTTGTAAAATATCCCATTGATTTTAATTCAAATTCCTGTTAACATAAAGATTAGGCGGTAAAATACTAAATATCTCACTCGAACCCGAAAATTAAAAAAAAAATTGAAACTTTGTGAATAAGCAGTCCACACCCAAGGATGTTCGAAAGTATTTTCCTTATCGGCCCAATCTCGTTCTAAGAGGGTGAAACTTTAGTAGATTTTCGGTTTTCTTATACATATATGAAAATAGCACCCTAGTTCCATTAAAACAATTTGTAGTGTCGTGTTTGCGTTTGTTTGTCACTATTTAAAATGTCTCCGCCGATCGAGAATCCCGCCGATTGTGAAATACGCGCTGTGATTCGTTTTCTTAGTGTTAAAGGCATTAAATCGGTCGACATTCATCGTCAGATCTGTGAAGTGTATGGAGAAAACATTATGAGTGATGGAATGGTATGGAAATGGGTGAGAGCTTTCAAAGATGGCCGCACGAATGTCCATGAGGAGGAACGAAGTGGGCGACCTTCTGTCATTACTGAAGGTTTGGTTCAGAAAGTTGGCGAAAAAGTGAAAGAGAGCAGACGTTTTACGATTTCATCGTTATTTGATGAGTTTCCAAAAGTGTTCTCTATGAAGTTGTGACCAAACGCTTACAGTAGTATCGAAAGTTGTGCTCACACTGGGTACCGAAAATGTTAACCGAGGTGCATAAACCCAAACGTGCAGCCAGTGCGTTGATTTTTCTTCAGCGATACAGTGAGGGGGGTGATGATCTTTTAAGCCAAATTGTCACAGGTGACGAAACATGAGTGGCTCACGTTACAACGGAATCGAAGCACCAATCCATGGAATGGCGGCATTCAACATCACCCAAGAAAGTGAAGTTCAAGCAAACAATTTCAGCCCGGAAAATCATGTGTACTGTGTTTTGGGACAGAAAGGGGGTGTTGCTTGTTGATTTTTTGCCTCGTGGTGATACAATAAATGCTACGACGTATCGTGAGACCTTAAAAAAACTATGCCGTGCAAGCCAAAACAAACGGCGAGGCATGTTGAGTAAGGGGATCATTTTGCTTCACGAGAATGCCCGTCCACTCGCAGCTTCTCGAACTCAAAATCTCATCGCATTTTTTCACTGGGAACAACTTGATCACCGTCCATACAGTCCCGATCTTGCGCCCAGTGACTACCACTTATTCCTGCATTTGAAGAAGCATCTGGGTGGTCAGCGCCACGACGACGATGATGAGGTCAAAACGACTGTTGTGCAGTGGTTGTTAAATCAGGCGGCAGACTTCTATGATGATGGGATTGTAAAGCTGATTGTACGATACGATAAATGCCCTAATATTGGTGGAAATTATGTAGAAAAGTAGAATAAGGTACAGGCTTTCATGTGAAAATAAAATTGTTAAGAAAAGTTTACTTGCTTTTGTTTTATTTGAAAATGGTACTTAGTTTAAAAAAACGCCTCGTACTTAGGTAAGAAAATGCACATAGTGAAAAGCCACATTTGTAATTCGTTAGTACTACATGTGAGCTTTAGCCGTTGCCTTCTGGATAAATGGAAAAAAGCGCCGCTCATATGAAGCTGTAAAACATAGATTTAAGAGAGTAAAGTCTTCACATCAATTATGCAGCTTTGGATGGGAGGCATCATTACAAAAAGGAGGAACAAGAAGAGAGCAACTGTTAAAAATTTCCGAATAAGTTTTTAATAAGTTTGCTATTGACAGCGAAGCGGGCGCCATAATTTACGACCTAGACTCCGTAAATGGACTTTGGAAGCCAATGAAGAAATAGGGTTAACAAATTTGTGGAATTTTAAAAAAGTATACAGGATAGTTTTCAGAAAAATTACCAAATTCGTTACCCGTTGATATGGTACAGACACGGCAGCATTTTGTCGGATTCCATACAAGAAGTAAAACCCTATATTGCGAAAGTAGGCCCTAGTAACACATTCAACGCTAATGGAAGTGGATTCAATCTGGAATTACGCTCTGGTCGCACGTTAGCTCCACAAGGATCGAAAGCAGTTGAAAGTATTGTACAGTCTATATTCGCAATAACCCACAGCTATACCATACTTCCCCCACAACATCCGCTTTCAAATTTTTTTGAATTTTTGGGATCGGGATGTTCCCTTGTCAGAAGAATATACCTTTTCTATTCTAACTCTTTCAATTATATTTAAAGCGTTTTTAAATTTAAAAGAAAATATTCTTTTACATACATATATTATTTTATCATGGCATACTTGAACGCTTGAAGCAGCCTAATTATATATGTATGTATGCATGGTATACATATTTCATTTGTTTAATTAATGAAAATGAATATATATGGATATGTACTCCTTATATAATATATAATAACACACATATATGTACATAAGTGAAAAATACAGTTAGAAATGAATAAAAGCGGTAATATGACTGTATTTTATATTGTCATGGTATAGCACGCGACATCGCATGACGCAGCTACTGTTTATAACTGATGTGATAAAATCTGCAAGTGGTCAAACTCTATGAGAATGGTGACTGCTTGTATTCATAACGCGACTATCATTCTCCAAGTTACACCTCGTTTTATATACATATATCCACATTCACCGATATATGTATCCTAAATAGTACCGTTTCATTAAATTTTTATCTATTTTAGCCGATGAAAATTCAATGGCGAGAGCACGCAACACTTTTATTTATAACCCTAAACCGTTAATAGCGCAAATTAAATTCGTTGAGACAGTTCCGTTCATTGTTGTACGCTTTTTAATTTGAGAAGGATGTTTTATAATAATAAACATTAAATGCATATTAATACATCCCTAAACCCTCTTAGTTATTCTAGTGGGTACAAGATAAAGTGCAGTTGATTAATGTATACTGGTTGTTTCCAGGACATGAAAGGTGGCTGGTCAACATCGCCGGGTACCACCGCTCCAGTGGTGAATGCTCCAACGTTATTGGCCGTTCAACCCATACTTACGCAGGCCAACACCCCACTCCAGACTATTCCTCAGCCACCGCAACCTGCTGCCCCCAAACAAGATACATCAAGTAAGGTTTTCATTTCATTCTTTTTTTTTTATATATACATGTGTCCAGGATAACATGAAGTACATAGGTATATTGGAAACCGTTAGAGATACAAGATCGGTTAAATGGGGAAAAAGTTGCGCACTTATATGGCTAAGTAGAATCCGGAATTACATTTTTTAAAATCCATTTCGTTACTGAGATACAGGTTGAAAACCAAAAGTGTGCGTTTTGTAAAAACCTCAATAGTTTCTTTATTATAAAAAACAGAGTTATCAAATTTTCCGCATAAGGGTAGTTAGTAATGAGGACTTAAAAAATGGCCTTAGAAAAATTCTAGGCTCATTGGGTTCTTTGCGCTTGTATCCAACTTTTGTGTTTCATATGGGCGCCATATTGGATTTTTATATTTTTGAAATGGTCATAGAAATGCTTTTCAACCATGTATAACATTGAAGAAAAACTATGAAAAATAGTAAAATTACGATTTGACCGTAGTAGGCTGGCACCTATCCATACATTTATTAAACAATCGGAACGGCTCCGAATTTTCTAGCTGTCAAAGAGTCTTTGTGGTGTAAAAAGTCAATGATTTGTGATTTTAAAATGGATATGATATGTTGGAGTGTTTTATTCTCTGTCGAAGAAATGATGAGATGGCCGCAGAAATATATTTCAGTCAATAAATACCCAGAAGGACTCAGCTAGGTAGAAGCATATTTCGGCGATTACGTGAAAATTTAATAAATCATGGAAGTCAAAAGAATAAGCACACAGACGAAAATAAAGAAAATATGATTCTGCAAGCCGTAGTTGAGAAACCCTGTACTTCCTTACGCGAAATTGAAAATACCATAGGCGTTGATCGATCAACAGCCAGTAGCATCTTAAAACGTTATAAATACCATACCCTATCGTGAGCGACCCTGCCAAGGGCTTCAAAACGGTGACGAAATGAGAAGAATGGAATTTTGTCAATGGTTCATCAGAAAACATAATGAAATTCCAAATTTTACGCTTCACTAACTGCAGATTATTTAATCGCAAAAATACTATTTTTTGATCCAATGAAAATCCACATTTGTTTCGTGGAGTCAGGCAGCAAGTGAAATGGGAGTTTAATGTTTGGATAGGTGTTGTTGGCCCTATCTTTTGTAATGAAAACTTGAACTCGGCTAGATAGCCTTTAAGCCTTTTGCAAACAAATGTAGCAGAACAAATTATGGAAGTTCCGCATGCTACTTTGCAAAATATGTTTTTCCAGCAAGACAATGTTCAAATAGTGACAAACTTTTAAAAAAACGAATATCTTGATTAGTGGATTGGAAATCGAGGACCCAGTAAGCTAGATCGCCGGATCTCATGCCTCTCGATTTTTTATGGGGCTATTTAAAAAATTTGGTGTAATCAAGATCCTATGAAACCGTAAAAAAACTACGTCGGGTAGTTGAAGCAGGTGTAAATGGAATTGGTCCAGACACAATTAAGCAATCATGTGAGGTAGTCGTTAAACGTTGCAGATTGTGCATACGAGAGAATAGTGGTTTGTTTGAACACCTACTTCAGCCTTAATTCTAGGACTTTGTTAATTTTTTTTATTATTGTGTCAGTCATTTATTTCGGTCATATTGATTAAATAGTATTAGTACGTTTCATATTACTCTTATTTTTGTTTTAATGATGCTAGGTCGTCAAATTTATATCAGTGTTCTTGTGAACCATTTTTAAGTAGTACGACTGCTTGCAGTAGTTGAGCAAGCACATACGTTAAATCACAGCCTACTATGGTCAAATCGTAATTTTGCTATTTTTCGTAGTATTTCTTTATTGAACATAGCGATGTTATATATGGTTGAAAAGCATTTTTATGACTACTTCAAAAAATGTAAAAATTCAATATAGCGCCCATACGAAAAACAAGAGTTGGGTACAAGCGCAAAGAACCCAATGAGCCTATAGTTTTCTAATGGCATTTTTGTAGTCCTTATTACTAACTACCCCTATGCTGAAAATATGATGAATGTATTTTTTATAATAAAGAACATATTAAGGTTTTTAGAAAACGTACACTTTTGGTTTCCACCCTGTATCTCAGTAACGGAATGGATTTTTTGAAATGTAATAGGGGATTGTACTTATACTTACCTTGTATCTCTAACGGTTTCCAATATACCCATGTACTTCATGTTATCCTGGACATCCGGTATACAAACTATACATGCCCCTTTAGGGTAATTGAGTTG
Organism: Dynastes maya; assembly: GCA_029619315.2. Taxonomy (NCBI): domain Eukaryota; kingdom Metazoa; phylum Arthropoda; class Insecta; order Coleoptera; family Scarabaeidae; genus Dynastes; species Dynastes maya. The sequence goes on from JAROYE020000012.1 coordinate 6,396,267, forward strand.
CCTTTCCGTTGTTCGAAACAAGCGAATTTATACACAATAAAGCGTGCAATATCAAATTGGAATGCTCAAAGCGAAGTACTTAATCCAAAAGCACAAACAAGGTATAAGTCTGCTATCACCATAATTAGGAATTATTGTTATATTATTAACTTATTTACTGGAAAGCCTTGAAGTATCTATTATTCTAGTGTAAATTCTAATTAAGGTGAGTAAATTAACTTATGTAAGATTAGCTACTGTAATTGCCATATTTTACGTTCCTTTATAATAGCTCACCCTTCTATATATTCGACAGAACATTCACCATGTTACTAACAGGCATTGCTAGGTTATATACTCTTTCTAAATTGAATTAGCAAATATCAAAAGCTGCATATTTTGTGGGGAAGGAAATTCGATTATTTTTCTAACGTTTCAATATCGAGCTTTTGTGAGTTCGTTAGTTTGTAAAATATGCCTTCAGGGTGGACTAAATCTTTTGACATAGAAATTAGAATTTACTCAATATACCAAGTTGAAACTGTACACTGTATATGTATTCACTTTTAAATACCAATAAAATGCAAAACTCGACGTCAGTTATGGGGTAGATATACAGCCATTATTAACTAGCTCACACATACGTTGTAAGCTGAACTTGTTTGGTTACAAGTTAGAAGAGAACCCGAGCTGTACAATATCTAACATGTTCAGAAGAATTTACGTAACTTGCCAACGGTACCCCTTTAGTTACTTCGTGTTCTGTATGTATACGTGTATGTAGATGCGTGTAACCTACTAGCTTTGTACGGCCAGGAACTTACCTCTCATCTTCCTCTAATTATGAAATAATACACCATTTCCAACTGCCGCTATCCCTTCAACTTAATAAATTCATAAAATGTCTAAACTTTGCCCTCATTTCCTACCATGTTTGTCGGTTTTTTCTTTTCTCTTTACATACAGTTACGACCGAAACAGATTCAATATTTTGTAGCCAATAATAAAAATCAGATCGTACAAATATATTTTTTTATTAGCGCGATATGTACGTGACCTAATTTTGGTAATAATGATAATTAAAAAATATCGATCGTTTTTCTTTATTTTATACTTCCATCCTTTCCGTCTAATATTTTTTCTCTTGTTCTTGTTTTCTTTTCTTTACAAAAACAAAGGAAAAAAAAACGTTACACCATTTCCATTTAACGCATTGCAGATGCCTTTGAGATGTAATTTGAATGTCTTGTAGGCTCGTTTTGTCTTAGGAGAGATAATTTGAAAATGAATATAGTGTGACATTTGTACGTGCGGGGAATAGCCGAACTTCAGGATTTCTGCATTGTCCAGACCGTCTGAGCGATGAACTCGGAATAGTAAATAGAAGTAAATATAGTAGTGTAGTCCATTGCAGGGCTACGGTACATCGCGTAGGTACGGTACGGCTCCTGTTCCACGGTAGCAGTGCTTGTATTTGACTCAGATCAGTAATTAACTGGATGCTCCCCCGCTTTTAGATATTCAGCGGTCAACCGTAACGCGAAAATGTAAATGTGTGCTACCTCTCTTACACAATTGTTGTACATATTTAAAACATATGCCCTCATCGTGTACAATTGCTTGTCGGTTTTGAGGTACTACCGAATGCGGAACATTTTAGGGATGCTCGTTGATGAGCTTAGGATAGAATGGGGTGCTAAAATAAACCGTACACTGGGCACCAAAAGTATTCGGATCTACAACTTATGCACCTTACAAAAATTATTTTGAATATCTATTCTAGCAATAAATGTGAAAAGATATGTATCTAGATACTATACAACACCAATTTCCTTTTTCCCTTTTCTAATACCGCAAAATCGACAGCAGAGGCCAAAAGGGAATAAAAAATGCGTTGATGGATAAATGAATTTATTCGAAGAAGGCACCGGACGTTAGGGATGCTAGAAGACTCACATACGCACAGTTTCCAATCAAAATTGGATTCCACGTTAGAGCGAGATGAGAAGGATGCGAAGGCAAGGGCAAGAGCAAAAGTGAAGTAGAGGATTTTCGTTTGTAACTCCCGCGCTAAGCAGTAGAACAGCTTGTGTGATTTGTAAATGCCTCCGGAGACGAGACATCGGGTGCTAATCACTACGTAAAGAACAAGTCCGGACCGCCACCACTCAGCAACGTTAAGGGACTACGGTAATCCCTGATTTAGCAGTAGCAACGTCCTTTCTAGGTATACACGCCTGATATGCGCCGTGTTATTCCGTTATTCACGCTTAAAATCACTCCTATTCTCTGCCCTTCTGCTAATGCTTCGCATCGAAAAACGCGGCCGGATTTTAAGAGAGGAAAAATTTTCGGTGGCGGCGCCGGTATTTTTTATAAACGTTTAATTACGATTCATGATTGTTAGTCTGCCGGAGATAGAGGACGAGCATCTTCTCTTCGTTGGGTAGAGAAACTTAAGCCACATCAAACACTAGCCACTGGAAGCTCCTTTTACATGTTCTAACCGGCGTCTAAATTGTAATCTGGCGCTCCGTTCTCTACTGGGAAATAACCCTTTCTACCTTCATTAATAGAATACCTGTACTCAGAACTTCCTTCAGATATGTTTTACCCTCTTATTTAGGGACGACAACTGGGATTGTGGATGCCGCAGGTTACACATAACCAGGACTCTTCTCTCTCGTATCCTCTCTCTGACTACTTATTTTAAAACCAAATCCACTTTTACTTCATTTAACTAACTAACTGTTATTAATTAAGGTTACGCCGCTATATCGTACCGAGTGGAAAACTTTTTACCCGCTTCTTTCATCTAATCTCTTTGTTGTAGATACTTTCAGACCTTTCCTCAGGCTATGCAAATATCATGTTTGTTATGAGGTTATTATATACGAGTTTTGTAAATGCACTGTGTATAGCTGCACACATAAAAATCTTCAGTCAATTCTGATGTTAAAACATACGGAATTACGATGTTTCACTTTAAAATGCGTTAATATTGTGTTAAAAAAGAATTAAAGGAATAGATCTCTTTACACACATATTTTCTCAACAAGAAAAAATTGTATTCTTGTATTCTATTTTGTGAAGAATAAAGATTTGTTTGCTCAACAATGTGATTAAGTATTTGATCATCAAGTATTTTTTTCGAATACTTCCTCATCGTTCAAATTTTCAAGATCATGTTTTACAATTTCTAATCGCACTTTACTTACCTTTGACTCCATTTCGGTTTCGGATCTACATGATTCCTTTTGACTCCTCGTTGATTGTTACGTCGCAGGATCTTTTGCAAATCCGATAGTGGCAGACCACTTTCACTATCATCATCTTCATCACTCGTTTGGAAATTACCATCAATGTCATTGTCGCTGTCACCCACGGGATGGATTTCAATTTGCCCCGCTACATCATTGGGAAAAAGTAGGTTCAAGTGGAATAACTACTGCGAGATCTTCTAAGGCATTTACTACGCGAAGATATCCTTTTCCATAAAAACGATTCACTGATAGTTCTTGAATGTCGCTAGGATCCATTATAAGCTAAAATAAATACATAGACTTATTTCGGCACTTGTACCCGTTGTACTCAAATGAGTACACCTAGGTTTGGGGCCCTAGCATACAAAAACGCTAAGGGATTTGGCCCGACCAAGATTTATTCTGACATCACTAGATCTTTAGTTACTTGTTCGTGTATACAAAAAGACAATAAATTACCAAGAAATAATATTTTGCACTTACCTGTACGGAACTTCGAACACAGTACGTGTTATTGTTGACAAAATGACGCGCCACATTGAGGTAAAGCACCAATCACCGATGATACTTGTTGAGATGAAAGAAGTATGTATAAAAAAAAGAGTTATTTACCAAAAATTGCAAAATTTGTCAATAGATGAAGACACAAGATATATTTTGTTAGTGTACTCAAATGTGTACGGTGGGATGTAATGGGTTAAAGTTACGCACTTGTTCGAAATTACACTTGCCTGTTACTTTGATCTAATTTTGAATTTAAATTGAATTATCCAAAGAATTGCTATTGCATAGAAGATAACCCTGTGTAACGCAGTTTCGAAAGAATAACAATTTATCCTGAAAATTTTGATCTGTGCACATGTTGCATCATTTATTAAGGAAAGGTGCTTCTGCATATATCATAGCATAGGTGCGACACCGTCTTAAAAAAATCACACAATCAAAACGTATCGTTCCTTCTTCAATATTAATCGTAGTTCGTTGTATTGCAATGATAAATTATTTACGGAGGGAGCGAGAAAGAACTTGTAGGAACGTCGGCTTTGTAGCAAGCATAAATATTCATTTCATGACATGTCATGATCTGATTTGCTCAACGGAAAACACACATAGCAACGGCGATACTATAGACACGTTAAAATAAATTGTCTGTCAATATTTAAATATTTCATCCTCTCGCCAGAGGAGCACGAGCAAGAGGGAGTTACGAAGGCGACATCTATTTTGTTTTGGTAAACATCGTATAGCCGAGTTATTTGTGTGGCTTGACTTACTATGTTTAAACACGGTTTAGCTTTAATATAGGAATGTTTAATGCAATATTAAAAGGGGATTTGCTCTCCGTCGTATCCTCGGTTTACTTAAAATCATGTTCCGTTAATCCTTCGCTAAATCTCCCCTTTACCGCATGAGCAAAGAGGCTTCGCACCCCTTAGTCTCTCGTTCTTTCGCGCAAAAATATTCTTTGTTATTCTAATTTCTATCCGAATTTTACAATATGCTATCGATTTTTCGAGTCCCCTTCCTTTTTGATAATTTTGCATTCATTCCAGCAATCCCTGCTACCCAATTCGCGTAAATTTTATTGTCTTCAGTTCTGATTTTTACATTTACCCTATATCGATGAAATACGATAGAACTGCACGCCACTGGAACGTGGTTTTCTGCTGAAATATGCATATAAGTAATTCATAGGCGTTTTGCGCGGGATTGGCTGTTTCTCGTTGATTTTGTAAAACCGGAAATAGGATTGGGAGATCGCTAAATCAACCGGCGCTATATACAATAATAAACTAATAAATTTTAATGTTAATTGTGAATATTGAAATACTTCGATGATGAGCTTGATCGCAGCTACTAAATAATTATGGATTGATACATTCTAGTACATCAGGAAATTTGAAATTATCGTGATGTCGTCCTCATGTTCGATGCTATTAACTGTTCAATTTCGATTATGATTATCGCTAGTAACACTGTGAAAATAATACATGAATTGAGTAATAAGACTACGTATCGTATCTATCATACTGACTCTTAAAAAAATCCTATAGAAATTTGTTGTGATATCATAGGGATTGCAAATTTAATACCGGTAATTGGGTAAAATTTCTTTTCAGTACCGGTAATTTTTATTTTTAGAAAATTTACTTATATTAAAGATAAAAAGCAGTAAATAGTATTAAGAGAAATTTTATTTATAAACGTACTTAATTGCGCAATACAAACAAATAAATAAATGGAATTTTATTGAAAACACGTATGTATATAAAACATATCAAACAAACAAAAAATAATGCTTTTATTCTGAGTAAATAAATCTAAATAAATAACTATGTTCTAAAGAAATTAAGTAACTAGCCTAATTATTCTAATCAAATAAATATTTTGTACAAACTTTTTGTTTATTACTACCTATTTTTTGAAAATAGGAGCGCAAAAAGCATAGTTTATCAAGACTAGGATCCCCTAATTGTGATCTAATCTTGCTACAAATTAAGCCAGCTGCGGAAAGTCTCTTTCCGATTCCACACTTGTTGTTGGCCAGGTTAGTAAAAGATCATACACCATTTCTGTGTATTTCCCTCTTATTTTTTGCTCTTCAAAATATTTCTTTTTTAACTACTGGTGTAAAATTTTTATTTTTACCTTGAATTAGAGTCGGTACTTGACAAGATGTCTCGGTTTTTTTCATTTATTAAGAGCTGCAGTTTATCTTTCATAGATAGCGTAGCTGATGTTGAAGGAACTGACTCAACTAACATTAAACATCCAAAGTCTTCGGAATCAGAATCATTAGTTTCTGATAATTCACTATTAGTGTCTGTTTCGTTTTTATCGTAAATGCGTTCAATTAATTCTACGATTATCTTCGTTATTGTAGATTTGTTGGTCTTAGTAAAAATTCCGTAGTCTTCTTCATTTGAATTCTTGAAATTGTTGCCATAAAGAAATTGCAAAACGTCAAAATAAACAGTTCTTCGTTACTTAAAAACGTGTCAATATAAACTAAATTTACATGACAAAAGTAACTATTGTAAAACAAAACTAAATAATAACTAAAATTATTCAAAACAAAACAAACTTAACTCTAATACATGGAATTATAAAAAGTGCATTGTGGATGAGCATTTATTTAACAGTGTAGCCAACGAGGAGAAATGAACGTCAGTGGAATGATCGGATATTAAATTGTAAGACTTGATAACCTTCTTTGAGGAGATTTTAGCATTATATTAGTTCTAGGCTGGGGATAGTAAAATGTATGATGATATCTGCTAGAGGGTCGAGGAACAAGAAAATCAATCCAATTTAATAACTCAGGAGCGTCAATATCACTGTTAAGAAGATGAAAAAGAAACTTAATATCAGTTCTACGACGGAGATCTAAGGGATTAACATCATACGTGATAAGTAGGGCTATGTGACTATATCCTTGTACAGGATATACGCCATGTTCTTTGTAGTGTATTTTAGAAATTTCCGTTGAACTTGTTCTAAAGAATATAGTTGCTTGTAAAGAGGTGACCAAAGCACGGAAGCGTATTCCAATTTGAAGCGAATAAAAGCAAAGTAGAGAAGCAATATGGATCTAACGGTTGCAAAGGGCCTAGTAATGCGAACTATGAATTCCATTGTTCTCAGTGCCGAGCTGGTTATAAAAGAAATATGATCACCGAAGGATTTTTATTGACATACCAAGTCAGTTTGTTTCATTGATTTTGCAAGCGAATACAATCGTCAATGGTATTGATAACGTTATATAATTTTAAATCGTATGCGAAAAGTAACTTGAAAAGTGACAGTGTGGAAGAAATGTTGAGATTCATGTCCGGAAAGAGCTACATAATGTTTCCTTTGCGTAAGGTATGGCGAGAAGAAATTAATTATAGACGTAGAAATTGCATCTAATTTTCTAGTTTGATTTGACAGTTTTCATATCGAATTTATCCTACTAACAAATTTGACTAATTGAAATACTAGAAAATTAAAATACAATTTACGGTGATGATACTGGTGCTTATTGTAGCGGTAAAGTTCCATATGTTTTCTTTTACAGCTGATCCAACCATGAAAATGTAGATACTCTGTTGGGTATTAAATACCAAAACGTTTTAGGAAAGATATGTTAGATAAAAGTTACTTCCTTTGTTCTATAGATTCCTAAGATTTTTTGCATATATTTTTTGGAATATAACAATATAACATAAGACAGTAAATGCAAGAGACTGCTCCAACTATCGTGGAGCTCCTTCTTTGCATGGGCTTCAAACTATATTAAAGGAACATAGAGAAAAAACCAGTAGAACATAAACTGGTTGATGCACAAAGCGGATACAGACCAAACCACAGCGTACAAGGTCATAGCTTTACGGTACTACAAGTCATCGAAAAGAAGTTAGCCAAAAACCAAGAAATATATGTGTGCTTCATCGACCTCAAGAAAGCGTTTGACAGTGTCAATAGAAATAAGATATCTACTATATCTATTATCAGAGCACGCGTTTCAACACTAATTTCTTTTCTTTCATGTTTTAAAATTTTAAACGAAATTATAAACACTGAAACAGTTCACTAAAACCCTTACCACAAAACTTAACTCGTACAGGACGCACGTTTCGGTAGCTAAGCTATGATCATCAGCAGTAAAACTGAATTAACAAAGTAAGTGGAAAATTAACCTTATACAGCAACTAAATTAATTAAAATTTGGAAAAAGTTTTGTTTCATACAAAGCTTTGTCAAAAAAATTACGCTGGCAACATTCCCTCTATCCATTTGGTTATTTAACAAAAGCATTTCTAAATATTCCAAAGTTAAATCAATCGGAACACTAGGGAACAGTGAACTTACGTCAAACGATACTAAAATTTTTTTGTTAGTAAGCTCAATGTCCTTAGTTTTTTCAATGAACGCATAAGAATTTTTAATAGCCAAATTGGGAAACTGTACGAGTAACTGGTTCAATTTGTCAGATAACCACTTGAAAAGTAAGTACGTTGGGACTGTTGATGTTCGAAATAATGGGTCTCATACTCTTTCCGGGCTTGTGTATCTTAGGTAAACAATACATTCTAAGTAGTACTGGGTTTGGTACCGTTAGTCTAAATCTTAAATTGTCGCTAAAGACAGCCTTACATTCTAACGTGGCCTTTTTGCTTTCGGTAATCATTTTAGACAAAGGATTTTTTGATAATTTTAAATAAGAACTTTGTGACAAAGTGGTGTTGACTCGATTAAAATAATCCCCTTTGTCTAAGATGACTACAATGTTACCTTTGTCGGATTTTAAATAAAAACAATTTTTGTTTTTTAGTCTTCTAGCAATGATTTGATCTTTTCGTGCAACGTCAGGAGCATTTTTTGCATATTTTCCAAAATTTGACTTTTACAAGCGGTACGAAGAACATTTTTTGTGTTATCATCAAAATTACTGATCGCGTTTTCTATGCCAACTATAATTTCTTCAACCGGGGGCTTATTAAATTTCAGCTTGTATTTCAAACCTTTGTTTAATAAGTCGATCTCTTCTTTGTTAAAAGACTCCGATGACTCATTCTTAACTAACTCAGTTGAGGTAATTATCTCAACAGGTTTTGGTTTGTTAGCGGTGACTAATTTCGAAATCTTTTTCAACTTTTTGTTTATCTGCAACTTTCTTAGTTATAATGTCTTCAATCCCGTTGAGATAATTAATCCATTAATCCAACTATATGCTTCTAACTCTAGTTGACTATTTCTAAAATACTGGTACTTAATTTCTGAATTTAACCAACACCTTTTGGTCGAAAAAAATAGCTCTATTTGACGAACTTGATTTACTCTTGCCCTTAATTTGAATGAAAAACATTAAATTAACATTTCAGTTTTACTGCTGATGATGATAGCTTGGCTATCGAAACGTGCGTCCAGTACGAATTAAGTTTTGTGGTAAGGGTTTTAGTGAGTTGTACCTCTTTAGTGAAATTATAAACACTATTCGTTAAGAGATGTTGTCGCTATTAACATGCAACGATAACTGACCGTAATTTCAAACTAGTACTTCAAATGGTTTTATTATAGCTTCATGATTCGTTGTAAAATTACCGACTCTTACATTTTTCCTGGAATTTCAAGAAATACCCTCTTTGTTGTCGCTACTACCTGCGCTTTTATGACGGTATTACCTCTCATACAGATAAAAGAAATATAGAATTTACGCGAATCTTAGCATACTATTCAATAATGCTAGAATGTATTTCGTAAATACATTCTTTGTATATAAAAATTTAAAATCCAAGGGTGCCCAAATACTTATGAGCGGTAGTGTATGTATATTTTTTGTACAATATGCATCATTATCACCCTGTATAAATCGAAACAAAAAAGTGGACGCTTTAAAATTAAAAGTAGGCAAAAAAATTAATTCCCCATTCAGAGGTTTATGTAAAAATGTGTTAAATATTATCTTTCCCTCATCCTTACTGTTGCTGTCTTCATTCTTTTACTGTAATGTACTGGCGTATTAAAAATTTAGATTCTAAAGGGAAAAAAGGGAGTTATTCGCTCAAGCGTCTTATTCTCTCTCCGTTTAATATTTCTTATTAAAGATATTAGAAAGAACGTTTTTTAATAAAAAAAGAAAAACAAAGGGAAGGACGTTATTTTCGCGTAATTATATTCCTTCTTCGCTCCGTTGGCGTTGCGTTGTAAGTAAATATGGCATCCTCGTAGATTTATGCGCCGAAAATACATCACAAAATGTATGCATTACACTTCTGACTTAATTACAACCAAATTACAGGGGCGACACTACAAATAAATTAAACTGTGTAACTTATATTTGCAGTAATACATGATGACATGAAATAATGTGTGCTAATGGTGTATAGGGGTTAGATGTGGCTTGAAATTCATGCGTACAGTGCTTTTACTGTTCGTATAATTTAGTACATTACAGGTGTTCGTTAGTGGCTAGTTTCCACGTTACATACAAAGCTTTTCGTTCCTTTATTTTCATAAAAATGTTTTACGCAACTTCATTTGAGATAATCTTCTCTACACATTTATGTCGGCAGGATATAATTCTTAATATATAAAATGTTAAAGTATTCTTCGGCCTCTCGTCATATGAAATATGTGAAAAAGTGAGTATTACGTTCTGTTTATTGATTCATAGGCATCAGGTTTGTCTACCTGTTGAATTCTTACGATGAAATATATTTTTGCTGCGCTATATATAGATTGTCGAATGTCTAGGGTCTAGGGTGTAGAAGCATAGCTCCCTTGTAAGGTGGTTGTCCTCGATATTAGTTTTGTTTTACATCACACGGAGTGGCACGTGTTTTGAAAAAAAAATCAACGGATTACATAACCAAAATGTCTCCTTTAAAACCGCCGCAATATACGAGAATGTTCCATTTTCAGATTAAATATTAGCGCAACTGACCGATCTGAACTAATGTCAGTCAACCATTGGATATATGTATGTAATACTATTACCGGAAGTTCGAGCATTGCTGTAACATCCTCTCATCCACCGCAATGTAATGGAGTTCTCAATTAGTAGTACATATGCACCTCGCCAGATTTCAAGAATATTGTATATACCTGCCAGTTTAAATTTTTACAACATAAAAAGCAGCATACTTGAAAAAAACTTTGATTATTATTATTATTATTACTATTAATACTATTATTATTATTATTATTATTATTATTATTATTATTATTATTATTATTATTATTCAAACGGTTTGGTGATCCAGTGGTAAGAGGGCCTGCGCCTGACTGGTCAGAGCTAGGCGCTGTGTGTTAGAGTCCCGCTAGAATCAAAATTTCTTACAAGAGAACATCCCGAACCCGAAAACTAAAATTAAAACTTTGTGAAGTCTACACCCAAGGATGTTCGAAAGTATTTTCCTTATAGGCCCAATCTCGTTTTAAGAGGGTGAAACTACCCTTGAAAGTTTAGCAGATTTTCGGTTTTTTTCTTAAAATAACTCAGCAATGGCTGGAACAAATACACCACATCTATACGAGGTGTGGCAATTAAATAACCGGACTGGTGCTACTATCGGCAAACAGCGAGCACGCCACGGCAGGTTTGAACATGTCTGTGCTTGTAGATGCTTCCCCCACCTTGAGCTCGATAGGCACCATATTATAATAGCTACAATTATTTACTTGTACTACCCTAGCAGTAACAGTTATAAGAATAGCGGGCCAAATTGCGCTATCCAACAGAATCGGAATCAGGCGCAACGGCCGCTTATTGTAAATAGCGTATATGTGAGTCACAGCAGATATGTGATATTTCGAAATTAATACACAAGAGTAAAATAAAAGCTGACGCAATAATAATGTTTAGTAATTAGAGCGGATATATATATATATATATATATATATATATATATATATATATATGTATATATATATATCCAGAAATATCGAGAAATCCCTTCTGGCTCATCCTAATAGCTCTAGCTTCGGCAGGGACGAATTGCAAAATAACGGATTTGACTTCTTGAAAATGTTCATTATAATAAAAAGCAGCTTTTAACCACGTTCCCCAACGCGTAAGAATGGGCTGTGGTGGTTCTCGAATACCAGGGCATAACCTGTGGAATGCCCTAGTCCTCTTAGGACTTTTGAGAAACACTTTTTTTGTGTTTGCTATTAATGCATCCACCTCCGGGTAACACTCTCGAATAGTTTGTGCCACAAGATGTAAAGCATGGACTTTACACGTAACATGTAAAAGTCCTTCACACTTTTCTTTAAGGGAACGGCCTACACTACACATTGTTGCTGCACCATCGCTCATGAACAACAACAGTTGACTGGTTGACACTTGAAATTTTTGTAACGTTTCGAGAACTACGGCCGTAATTGCTTTACTAGTACACTGTTTTAATCTTCTGCTGGCTAATAGAATTGCAAAATTTGGTTTAATAGGATCTAATACGCGCACTATTATATTCAAAATAGAATTTTTTTTGCAATCTGTCGTCTCATCAAGACATAGCCACAGCTGTTTATCTTTTAATTCGGCTTTAATTCGATTTTCAATGTCCTCACGTATTCGTGGAATATCTCTCCGTAACGCTGTCCGAGATGGTAGTATCCACTCGGTATTGTATGTACCCCAGAATTTTCGAAATGCTTTTTTATCAAGTATACGAAGTGGTAGACCACATACCATAAACGTTAAAAGCAATTCTAATTGAAATTGACGTTGTTGTGACACACCATTTCTTTTATTTCTGTGGTGTGCGTTATTTATATGTCTTTCACAATCACGTTTGCTCCAGCACAGTAGTTTCTTTTTACAAACTTTACAGAAAATTGTACTCCCATTGTAGTGTAAATCCACAAATTCACTAAGAAATTTATTAACTTTCGTAGGTAATGGCCGTTTATTTTTAATAGTTACGTTAGACATAATCACTAAAGCGAGCACACCGACGCTTGTTTCTAGTATGCCACGAAGTGGTGCAAACGTAACATCTGCAGACTCGTCATTTGTTGATGAATAGAGCGCGTCATCCGTAAATGAATAAGCGCGCTGTTAGTTCGTAGCCGTCGATGAATGAACTTTTTTTTTGTAGTGGCCCACTGTGAACAACGCCCTATTTATCAACGAACACCCAAACTGCAAGTGTATATTTGCGCATCTTCACGACGTAATAGACAGTGGTTTTGGTCCTCGTCCTAATAATTACATATTTAAATTACCTATGTTTACATACGTATATGCGCCCGGCAGCCTGATTGCGAACCTGGCGCGTGGCGCTCTTGGCCCGCTCTAGTTATAAGAATAGCGACGATACATGCTTTAGGGTATCATTCGCAGATATTGAACAAGTAACATGTTCGATTTTCTGACGCATTGTCAGCATACTCAAGATCTTGCTGTTGAAGATGATAGCCTGTTTATTGTATTTGTTTATATTGTGAAATATCCCCCACAATTTGTTTGTAATATGGGATCAAATATGTATTATTACTATTTATTATTCTTTTCATTCAAAAAACATCTAACTCAATGGATATTTGAAATAATTTACTATTAATAAACATTTACAAATGGAGTAGATTCATATCCATCTACTAACTTCCATCCAACAATTCCCTAGTAGTACATATTGCTAGTTGCTAATATTAGACTTCATGATAGCGAGAGGCTGAAGCTACACTATGGTAGAGCGCTTCTGTATTAAAGGGAATAACTTAGTAGGTAACACCTGTTTATTTCATAAAATTCAAATAGAAATGCAGGGAATTATTAATTTGCAGAATTAAGTACAAATTATGTCGTCGCGGAGTAACGGAGAGCGTAGTGTGAAGGGAGGAATTACTTGTCCTAGACCCTGAGATCCAGTCACATAGACGAAATCTGTGTATAACTTATATATGTATACCCATAGTGACCTCAAAATGCCGCACAAAGTGCAAACTTGCTCTATACAATATTAATGAGTCTAGGATAGGTAAAGGTGAACATCAAAAGCTAAATTGTAACTACTTTAATAGGGTTTAAATACACGTACAAGTCACTAAATATTACATTAAATATTCGATTTCTTACGTAACGGATTTTACTACTTTTTCAAATTGAATAATAGCGTATACTGCAACGAAAATAAAAGTTTGTTAACTGGATACACTGCAGTGGCATATTCAGCTTGCCCAGGCAAATACTGCAGCTTACATGCGTCTCTATTGTTACTATAAGCTCTCCGTCATTCATTCAGTATTCAACATACAGTAAAAGTAGATGGAGAATTACAGTTTAGATTATATACATACCTATCCTTTTCTAATATGCTTCTAAAACGTTTTATATGCACCACACATATAAAGCGATTTGCTCTGCATTTCAGTTTGAATACTTTAAAAGCGATGTATTAAATATACAACGGTAAAATATTCTACACTCTACAGGCTGTCCCAAATTAGTGGGCCACTATAATAATAATGTTTATTATCCAACAGCAGCCAAACTGCTAATTACAGGATAACATACATAAATACATAACATTACATTATGAGAGATTATACAAAATATCGAAACAAAGAAACAAGAAAAAATGAAAACATATGAATTACATTGCAAAATGTTTCAAAAAAGAAAAGAATCTATTCAATTATACAATAACACAAGAAGTAAATGAACTAAGGATCTTTTCAAACTTGTACAAAAGTGTTTTTAAAGAATTCAACGAAACATTAAACATATCAATCTCAGCGCAATATGTACTTATAGTTTGACACATACAAAGAATAGGCGAGAAAGAGTGACGTATAGTAGCAAATGAGGGAAGATAAAAAAGTTTCTGATGCCGAATACTTAAACGAGGAACGTAAAATCCCAAAAGCTCCAATAATTCCGGAGTAAGGAGCATGTGGTTGATCAATTTGTAAATAAAAGAAATCTGTGAAACAACTCTGCGATGGGCCAATGAATTATAATCGAACTCTAATAGCAATTGGCTGTACGAGTAATTATAAGGCAAAAAAAACGAAATGAGTACGATAGTACAGTGTTTTTAGAAACTTTCTTTGAACTATTTCTTTTTCTATCATTTCGTTATATTTAACATAACCCGGGTTTCATACTACAGAGCAATATTCAAGCTTAGATCTAATAAATTCATTAAAAAAACTTATAAGCACATTATTTCCCAAGCAATTTGTGTTTCTAGTAAGGAATCCATCATAGACACGCAAACTGAAATTTAATTTTTCGCCAAAGCTTACACCAAAATCCTTTCAAGACCTTTCAAGAGAAGAATTATAAATTCTATATGGAAACGTTATTGTACGCTCTTTTCGACTAAAGGTCATGCATTTACATTTGTTCGTTTTGAAGAATAGCAAATTATCCGAACTTCATCCCTCGAGAACATCTAAATCGCTTTGCAACAGGTTTGCAATTGGTTATGTCATTGACAAAAATTAGAAAAAGTAATGATCCTAACACGGAGCCTTGAGGTACGCTAGTTCGTGATACTAGCAGGATGTAAAGCGACGAGCCACGGTACTCGACGTAATTGGTACGCTCAGATAAAAATGATCGGAAAACTTCAGATTTGAAGAAATACCAAAACTATCTAATTTCTCTTAGTTTACGCCATTAATCATCAAAAACAGCAACTGAAATATTTCCTGGCGCCACCTAGTTCCAGTAGTTCTAGCCATGCCGTCCTAGATAGTAGCGACGGAACCAGAATACAGATACCATACTTACCTATACAATGATATATCCTTTAACGCACAACGTTTCATAAACATTTTCAAAAGATACCGGTTAATATACATAATTTTTTTTCTTTTATTGCTATTTACTATGTGTATTAATTTAACTATAGTTTTTTTAAATAATATAATAAAAAAAGGGATAAATATAAAAAAAAACTTTTTCATTAGCTCATTTACTTGCTCCTAATTTTAAATATTAACTTTTTTTTCCATTATTGTAATTTTTCTTTTATTGCATATAAATGCGCCTAATCTCTTAATAGAACTTTGTGAGATCTGGATCGTTTGTTCATTCCTACCGTTCTTAACTTAAAACTAAATGATTTACTTGGAAGGAACATTTTTCTGTCTTGGATTTTCTAACCATAAGAAAATATTTATTTAATGCAAGTAAAATTTCAAGAAAATTATTTTTTTATATTATACATTTTTGTCTTGAAATAAAAATATTTTTTTGAATAGAGACTGATTTTTGCAAGGAAATCTATTTTCTTGATGCAAGAAACCATTTCTCTGCATGTGTAAGGCAGCATGACCAATAAATCGTGTAAAACAGGCTTAAGAGATAGAATGTAAGTTTGAATTTAGAAAATCCTTAGTCAAGTATCCTGATATGAAAAGTTGCCACATTTAGCTCTGACCAACAATCAAAAAGAATATTTCAAATGAAAATTTCGTGATTTCGATTTCAATTTATCTTTTACAATTTAGAGAGAATTCAAAAATAGATCGTACATTATTGTTGCAATTTTCTATGTTTCTAAAATGCTAAAGCACAATCAAGTTGATTTTGTAAATAGGTGCTTATTTCTATAGATATTTTTAATTTTTACGAATGAAAATTTGACCATACAGTACTTTACGATTTAGAATATTACAACAATTTTATTAAACATTGAAAATTTAATTAATTTGTAACATTTCCACGTGAGTTAAATTTCGGGAATCTTTCCTTTCACGGGACAATGAGTAGCGCTGCTCAGTACCACCACCGAGTCGCTGATTTGCTCTACCGAATGTCTTAGTCTTACAAATTCTATGATGAGTTAGCTTTGCACGTGAAGATGAGTTAGCTTTGCAACCCGATGGCTTTTATCCACCTCAGTCTTATATCTTCTCTTTGGTTTTCAACATTTGACAGTTGATGTTGATTTACTTGTAACCTTGTAAATGAAGGTTGGATTGGAAATTGGAAATTGTCCAGTAGCTTTTGAACTGTTAAGTATGAGCCTTTTCTATATATTTTTAAATTAAGTAGGCTTTGAAACTTCATATGCACTGTTGCTTGCTATATTTTCACAATTACCATTGAACATTTTATGCAGCCTTTTTATGCATAACACGCTATTCTTATTTCCTCATTTAATTTTTGATATAATTTTATAAACTAGGATCTACTAAATTTAGCAAATTTTCTAAATTAAAAAACGTGGTTGGCGAATTTGGAACAACGTGTATACCCGGTATATATCTTGTATCAAAATGCTTTTTTTCATTTCGTTATATTTCTTCTATTTCTATTAAAAGGATCTCGATGAATGGAAGTTGTCAAGGCATCAAGTGTTCCGCGCAAATTTGGAGACACATCTAAGGCAAAAGAAAAATTATACTTGGAATCTATCAATTTCGGAAGTTATTCAAGGGTACTCGAAGAATGCGGAGCGTACATTTCGATCTTATGTAAATGTAAGGGGAAGCAAGTGGTTATCGGGGAATATGTGTTATCTACGGAATGCTTTCTTCAGCTCATCGATCTTTTTACCCATTGGCGTTAGCGAAAACATAAACAGATTACGAAATAATTTAGATTGTGATTTAAATCCGAAATTTTCCATGAAATACCATTACCTTCCCGAGGCGCATATAGAATATGACTTCTGGCTCAAATAAATTACCGCCTTAAAAGATCAAAGGGATCAAAAGATAATGTATTCTAAGTTACAGCATGTTAGGATACAGCGCTCTAAGGTATTCAGGATATATATTCTAAGGTTTACCGGGGGAACATAATCATGGAAACAACACAACTAAAACCTAATGACGTTAGTGTCTAACATTATGTAGGAATCATTCTCACATGACCGGCCATACTTGGCCTGGCGAATTAGAGCCAGTGGAAAGGAAAATGTGTACACACAATTCGGTTCGTAGGCATGAATAGAGGTGACCTGCACATTAATGATGATCAGACAGTAATTAATTAGGCGGACTGCATGGTTGAATCGAAAATTCGTTAAAATGAGCGGAATTTAGTATACAGTCCCGTTCAAAACGCACCTGTAAATATTCACCGTGGAAACAGATACACTGCGAAATCATGTTTACCTGTGGTCCTTTCTATCTCTCTGCTGTAACAGAATATTTTCCTAACTCCACGCACAAGAATGATCAAGTAAAATATAATTTCAACTTCGCAAAATGTAATGGAAAAATAACAACTTAATTACAAAGTCAAGTATTTACAAATTCGTTAAATATGAGTTTCAAATACGTGTATGTTGTGTTTTTACATTACAAAACACGAAGCTGTTATTTTACGTTGCCATGGCATTGTATTCCCAGAAGGCTCTTTCTTGTATTATTTGATAATGTGCTTCTGCAATCTCTCTCTCATGTTTACTTTTTAAATATAAAGAACAAGTATTCTGATTCCTTGAAAATAGCAAATGTTTTACCCATTTTTAAAAATGGAGATGCAGAAGATATAGACAATTATAGGCCCATTGCTATTTTAACAACCTTATCTAAAGTGTTCGAGAAAGCAATTGCACATTGCATTACAGATTATTGCAATAAATTCAACTTATTTTCTAATAGTCAACACGAGTACAGGCAGGGTTTTGTTAGATAAAATATTCAAGATTGCTGTAGTTCTGTTTCACCTGTAATGTGACCTCGAATATTCATTTGCAGACAACAGGTGTACCACAAGGTACACTACTGGTGCCGTTGCTTTTCTTACTTTTCATCAACTACCTTTCCGATCACGTTACTTATGGAAATGTATTTTTATATGTAGATGATTACGTTTGCATCCAAAGGTTATTCTAACAAGGGAACATCCCATTTGAAACTTTGTGAACAAGTAGTCCACACCCAAGGATGTTCGAAAGTATTTTCCTTATCAGCCCAATCTCGTTTTAAGAGGGTGAAACTACTTCTGAAAGTTTAGTAGATTTTCGATTTTCTTAAAATAACTCGGCAATGGCTGGAACAAATACATCACAACTGTATATCCAAATAATCGTCTCATCGAGCTCTACCACATATGAAAATAGTACCCTAGTTCCATTAAAAAAAATATGGTGCCCTCTCCCACCTCTTCGATAAGGAGCATATTCAAATCCCACGTTATGTATATTACGGAGCTCTTCGAACAGTACAAAAATCTTATTTTATTTTATGTAATATAGGTACAAAAACAAAGAAAAGGGGGAGAATTATGTTTTATACGTTAATACATAAGACTGAATGACATATAAAATACATGTTACATGGCATACTTCCTAAAATATAGCTTATGTATACATGTATGTATGTGGGTATATACAAATAATTACTTAATCTGTTTGGTAATGTCCCTCTTCACAAAAATGCTTAAAACATAAAAAACGGTTGCACCAGGAACACCTTATTATAGCATGGGAACCACATATGGCACATCGCGACGGAACTTGAAAATCTTCTGTGAAGGCAAAATGTGCAGGTTTATCGAAATGATCTGGGTGGTTCTCAATATAATCGCTTTTGTACCAAGCATAAGCAAATAAATCATGATATTTTGTAGAAGATAATTGGTTATGCACTAAAGATTGTAATTTAGTAATGTTGTTACGTAAATACAACTTAATATCGTAATTGTGTAAGAGGACTACATCCGAAAATTTCGTAACAAAATTTTTCCAAACACGACATCCATAGACGCCCAATGGTTGTATCATGCCAGTAGTTTTCTTTGGTATTGTCCACGTTCTTGTCGACCGATATATGATTTCTTAAGGTAAATGGGCAATGAGCGTCGTCTTTTTCCATTCTTCCAGTAGGTAACGGCTTTTTTCTTATATTCTAAAGAGACAATATCTTCTCCCTTAGCTACACATTCTTGTTCTTCTTCAAATTGTAAAACTTCTAATATTCTTTCCGTGAAGGTGGATATCTGTCATCGACAAATTCTGCAGAATGTGGTCTAAATTCTTGCAAGAATTCTAGTGTTACGTCATTATCTACCACAAATGTGTCGTCTCGAGATCTAATTAATATATCCCTTAATAGATCGTGAATTTCACTTTTTTTATTGTTGAGACCCATGGGGCGGTTATCATTTACAACACTAACATTTACTAGATTCATGACTGCCATTGTCGTGTTAATATTCTAAAGCTCACATTTAGTACTAACTAATTACAAAAGTGACTTTTCATTATATACATTTTCTTATTTAAATAAATCATACGTCATCATTGTTATCATGTAACTCTTAATGCATTGTATCTGTCTTGCAATTATCCTTGAAATAATTTAGTAATTTATATATCAAATTGTAACGAAATATGAAGCTCATTAGATAAATTATACTATTACAATGCGTCAGAAAATAGAACATATTACTTGCTCAATACCTGCGAATATCACCCTAAAGCATATACCGTCGCTATTCTTATAACTGTTACTGCTAGGGTGGTACAAGTAAATAATTGTAGTTATCATAATATGTTGATAAACAATGCACTTGTTTTTCTAATTGAAATAAAAATGTCGTTGTTGTATCTTTTACTAATAACTATATTACATAAAATAAAATATCAATTTTATACTGTTCGAAGAGCTCCGTAACATACATAACGTGGGATTTGAATACGTTCCTTATCGAAGGGGTGGGGGAGGACACCATAATTTTTTTAATGGAACTAGGGTGCTATTTTCATATATGTGACAGAGCTCGACAAGACGATTATTTTGATAAACAGTTGTGATATATTTGTTCCAGCCATTGCCGAGTTATTTTAAGAAAACCGAAAATCTGACTTTCAGGGGTAGTTTCACCCTCCTAAAACGAGATTGGGCCGATAAGGAAAATACTTTCCAGCCTCCTAGAGTATGGACTACTGGTTCACAAAGTTTCAAATATTTTTTAATTTTCGGGTTCAGGATGTTCCCTTGTAAGTTCAACACCAACCGTAGATATTTGTTCTTTTGCTTTGATAATTTTCTTTTCTGTAAATTGAGTTAAAGATTGAAATTCTTGCGGGGAAATTCTAAATCTTAAAAAAAAAGGATAAACGTATTTTTTGATAAAGATAGTCTCAATTATAGGTACGCTTGAAATTTCGGGTACCTTTTGAGAGATTTGGGAAATATGAAATTCACTAAAAAGGAGTGCAAAAAATTGATTATTTTCTGGTGCTTTTATGGATTTTTGAAGGATATTTATTGACTTTCTAAGCATTGTTTTGTTCCAAAAATAGGCCGGTCAAAAGTAATATTTTGTACTCTACTTAACTGTGCAGCTCTATAGCAACATTATCGAATTACTGCGTACAAAGGCAAAGCAGATTTTCTTTTGTATCACACTCTATTGGAGTTGAAATAAATAATTTATACACACGTGAAAGTGCTACTTCTCTTTTATGTTCTATATACGCGCTTGCATATGTCTATTTGCAAGTAAAATTTGCATCTAGAATGTAATGTTTATAAATAAAGGAATGAATAAATAAAATTTAAAACATAAACTTCCCCTTGAGGATGAAATCCAGCGCGAAGAGGTATCGGAAAAAAGAGGATTTTATTTTCCAACGAGGTATTTGATACAACAGGTGTTCTAGATCAATGATAAGCTTGTATATGTTGGTTGTCCACTTACAAACTCAAAGGGTAATCGACATGGCAATATAGAGACATTAAGGAGTTTGAAAACTTCGTTTCAAAACTTGTAACGCGCAAGAAAAATAAGTATAAATGTACAATTCCTTCCCTATTAGTTTTAACATCTGTTCGCTTCCTTTTGATAGAGGTAAATATTTTTTAAATTACCTCCTGTTTATTTTCATTTCTTCGAGAAAATTAATGTTTTTTCGAATGATTACTCAATTTTGTAAGAACACAAAACCACCCCCTGTTCTCCCCGAAAAATAAAAGAAAAACAACAGCGCCGTGTTTTCTTTTGCTTTGAATTTGCGATACCTGCAGGGCCAAAAATTGCGTAATAACAGGAATTGTATTAGAAGTATAATGTAATTATGTTCCATTTGTAAAAACGGAATGGGAGTTAAAAAGGAATTTTTAATTATTTTAAAAAACAGAGAATGTACATTCCAATTCTCTTGTTTAATTTTTTTTAAAGGAAAAACGTACTTAATTCTTCTTTTATGAAAATACATGAAAGAAATATATTTTTTAAATGCGTATAGGTTCTTGTTTCCAAGTCTAAATCACGGCCGCAAACGAGACATAGAAGCTGTTTGCTTAATAACAAGGTTTACAGAGAATCTAGTTCCCTATTTAATGATTCAATGTTTCTTTGTTCTTGGAAAGATAAGTTTGCTGATTCCAATCAACCTGTTCTGATATCGTATAACAATCTTCCCGTTTTCCGTTACTGTTAACAAAAATAAATTAAAATGTCAAGAACAAAATAATATTCTTAAATCAGATCTCTTGCAAGGTAGAAAAAGGAGGTGATATATACCGTGGTTTATTTATTTAAGAGGGTATATCTATGGAAAACGGATAATACTATCTTTGATATATTTACCTTAAAAAGGAGCATTTCTTGGATTAGATCCATCTGAGTTTGCTCAATTTATTTTAATCTAATTTGCGAAGATTTTTGCCTGTGATTGTATCGATCCGGGCAAAAGAGGGATATTATCCTTACATGAAAGGAGAAAATTCAATAAAAAAGAATGCTTTAGCTACTTATACGGCGTTTGTAGTAGCTCTCTAAGTCCGTATTTGCAATTTATATGAGACGTATGAGAGATTATCTTACACATTAGGTCTCCGTACGTTTTATATTAAACAAAATGAAAACGATGGAAGTCTAGCCCAAGATATAATTATATAATAAATTGTAGTACGATGTTAATTATGCTGTGCGATTTTTATGTTAAAAAAAAGATTGTTAGGCGAAGAGTGAATTTAAAATGCACAGTACAGCGATGTAATTCCATAATGGAATTGAAACAAAGTTACGATAATAAGCGTAAATTTTTATATTTTCCTATACATACATTTACGTTGTATGGAAAGAAGTTATATATAGTAGTGTTTATTTATGGTAAAGCATAAAACATTTTATGTCACAATTTCAGTTCAACGCTTAATACTTGTTTATCTCCCATCTCTATTTCTTACTCCTCTAGATACTTAGTAACATTGTCTTTGCCATAATGCGTTTTCACTTATATTTTAAATATTAGCAAATTTCATAAAGGTAATTACCAAATTTAAAATTAATTTAATTTAGGAAAAAACAGTAAATTATATATAGAGAGTACGTATTTTGTTAACCTCCCGAGCGGCGAAACTGTCTTTGTTCTACCATGAGTCGCTAAAATTGAATTGGCATGCCGGTGGAACAAGGAGAACCTGTAATATATGTTGCTGTAATGTGTTTCCTTTGTCGCATCTACTTAGAGAGCCATGCTATTTATATATTAAATATTAAATGGAATATACGAGGGTGTATAAAATATAAACGGGACTCGTTTCTTAAAAAATTCTAACTTTATTTAACTAAATTGTTGTAAATACAAACAATTACATAACCAAAATGCTAGGAAGCAAGGAACAAAACTATAAAACAAAGAATACGACTATTGCAGAGATCAAAGCGGTGTTTGGTTTATTGTATATAGCGGGTGTTTTGCACGGCGGACGAATGAATTTAGAAGAATTTTGGACAAGCGATGGAACTGGTTGTAATATTTTCCCAGTTACAATGGGAATCAATCAATCAGAGAGCAGAGAGACGTAAAAATGATAAATAGCGGCGGTGAGATTTTTTTTCAAAACATTCGTGGAGAATTGCAAAAGCAGTTATGTAATCGGAGAATATTCCACCCTTGATGAGATGTTGTGGGCATTCCGTGGCAGATGTCGTTTTCGAATGTATACAGCCAATAAACCTGCTAAGTATGGTTAAAATTTTTTGCGTTAGCTGATTCGAGAACGTACTATACAGTAAATATGGAAGTTTATGCAGGTTTGCAGCCAGACGGAGCATATAAAGTTAGCAATTCGACCAGTGATGTAGTGGAGCGAATGACCGCACCTTTACGTGGAACTAGTCGAAATATGGACAACTGGTTCACGAGTGTAGACATTGCCAAGAAAATGCTTAGTGAACACAAATTAACGATAGTTGGGACTATCAGAAAAAATAAAAGTTCCTCCCGAATTTATACAAACAAAAAATAGAGAAGTTTACAGTACAATGTTTGGATTTACTGACAATATTATTTTAGCATCATACATTCCCAAAAAAGGTGAATGCGTATTAATGTTATCGACGTTTCATCATGATAACCTAGACGAAGACACCGGAAATCAAAAGAAGTCTGAAATTATTTCCTTTTATAATTTTTCAATAGGAGAAGTCGATAGTGTGGACCAGCTTTGTAGCAATTATAATGCAGCGAGGAATACTCGCAGATGGCCCATGGTTATTCTTTATGGAATTCTAAACATTGCAGGCATTAATTCACTTGTTATTTACCGAGCAAATAACCAAGAAGATATTGATATAAAACGAAAAGCATTTTTGAAGAAGCTTGGATTTGAACTGATACGAGAACAGTTGACAACTCGTGCAGAAAATAAACTCCTTCCTAGGAAACAACACCACTTGAAGCTCAACATGTATGTACCGAGGCCAATAAAAGAGGTCGCTGTAAATTTTGCAGAGATAGAAAAACTAAATATAGTTGCGAAAAATGCCATGCTTGTATTTGTATGGAACATTTTCGCTTTATTTGTCCTGAGTGTAATGTCAAAAATCAGCCAATATAAATAATATTCTTTTATAATATACCTATGTATTTATAGGATTTTGTATCTTTTCTTAGACTGTTTATATAAAATACCACTTAATAGTTGTAGTTTTTTATATTTTAATATGTAGTTTCAAGATTTGTTAATATCTTCTGTTAAAACATATTTATACAGATATCTTAGTTTGATTAATTAATTTAAAGAAGAAACAATAAATAAATGTGTAAATAAACACCTACATATACATTTCAAACTAAATTTATGTACGTGGGTCTGTTAGACCCAAGGCATTTATTAGTGTAATTTTTCAACTACATACTCTTCCGCCCTAGAAATACATTTTTCCCATCGGATTGGGAGCTTTTTTATTCCATCATCGTAAAAACTCTTCGGACATTCGTGTAACCATTGGAGCACAAACGCTTCCACCGCTTCGTTGTCAGGAGTTCAAAAAGATGAAAGTCACAAGGTGACAAGTCTGGACTACAAGGTGGATGTTCCAGCGTTTCCCATCCTAATGCATCTACTTTTTGCATCGTGGCGCTAGCCACATGAGGCCTGGCGTTGTCATGCCGAAGAATGACACTTTTCCTTCGAAATGACAACTTCGCGGCATCCAGTACTTCACAATAATATTGCGCATTAATTGTGCGTTGATCGTGGAGAAAATCAACGTAAAAGGCACCTTGCCGACCAAAAAAACCGTTGCCATTACCTTTCCGACTGACAACCGCGTCTTTGCCTTCACTGGTGCCGCACTTTCTCCACTCCATACTGCCATGTAAACACACGGGTTCTTGACAGGGTGTTGTCCCCGAACTGTGTCTATAATCGCCGCAAAATTTCGGTTGAGTTCACCTTGATACACCTTCGTAGAATGAGTTAGCAAACGAAGACCTGTATTTAGTGAGATCCTAGAACGACAATTTAATTTAATTTAATTTAAAATATATTTTAAATTTCTGAAACGATAAAAACGGGATAACCTAAAAACTGTGGCGTCGGCTGTTTTGTATGTTTTGTTTGTGAGTTAAACTTTGTAAAAGAAGATATTGTTTATTTTTTAACAGCTACAGATTCAAGGACCGGCGAAATTATTAACTGTAAGTTTAAAAAATTCTAGGCTTAAAAATAGATGCTATTCCAGCTCAATTCCCTAACTGTCCGTTGTACTTGACAAAAAACGTGAAGATTTTATTGTTTAAATAGTTTTATATTCTTACGTTATATTTAAGAAAATTATTTTTGAACACGGAGAGATGTTTTAAATGTATGTAATAAACGTTCCGTTTTAATACAATAAAAAACGTAGCCATCTGAATACTGATATATGTAAATGTTATATTCACAGCAGTGAACGTATTGCAACAATTATAATAACTTGTTTTACAAATACTCTACTTAAAAATTATTGTAGATTAGGAAAAACACCACATAATCGGATGTTAAAGGCCCTGGTTAAATAGCATGTCTGTAAATTTTCTCGTGACATTGAACAAAATTTCAAATAAAATTGCAATTACTGTATCATTTCAACCATAGTTTCGTTCAAATACATCTACAATTACAAATAATAATAATTAGTCGATTAAATATCAACCACAAATACATCTTTCACGAAAACGGTGCTCGGTTACATGTTAGGTTTTTGTTTTGAAACTTCGTTTTTCCAAAATAAAATCGAATGGGATGGGAAGAAGGGCGACTAGCATTCTCTTTAAACTGGAAGCCTTTCAAAACGCAAAAAATGATTCCTTTACCGCTTAGGCTAATATCATGCATGGCGATACATCACCAACTCAGCGTGACGTCATCGAAGAGCGCTAAGGCCTTGTCATATCGTAGGTAACGGTTAAACCCTATGTTGTACAAACGAGACGGTCAATAGGTACGAGGTTCAAAGAACACACAGCACATTACCGCTGTGGGAGAATTTTATCGTCAAATGTAACACAGCACATAGACGAAACCAGAGATAATAT
Organism: Dynastes maya; assembly: GCA_029619315.2. NCBI lineage: Eukaryota > Metazoa > Arthropoda > Insecta > Coleoptera > Scarabaeidae > Dynastes > Dynastes maya. The sequence continues at coordinate 6,422,728 of JAROYE020000012.1, forward strand.
TAAATTAGAAAACTTCAAATGAATTAAGAACTTTTATATCGCCACTCGTTTGTATCATACCCTTGATCCATAGCATTGAAAAGTCCTAAAATATAATGGTAGACTCAAAACTCATCCTTTTTAACGAAAAATCACTGTAAACCTTTTGTGAGCAGGTTTCACTGTTGTAATTGAAAGACAAGGAGCTCTGCTTTGGATCTAGATAACTGCAAGTCTGTTACCAGATCGTTTAATTCACATTGGTTAATGCGGTTTGTTATCTTCTTCCATACAGAAATTGTCATCAGGGTCTACGTCAACAAAATGTTGCTCCTTGTTATTTTGACTACTTGACATACCTGGACAAATAGGGTGTAGTAGGATCAGCTTTGTGATATACAGAATATCTGGATGCACAATTTTATGTTTATTTTTGGAATTAAAACCAGAAGTCTGTGTCATGCAAAAGTAACAGCCGTTCTCATTATTCATTGACTCTCGCCATAATACTGGTACTCCAAATTGCGGAAATACTTTTTCTCTTCACACCTATCGCATTAAAGTTATCCTGCAACTTTCAAAAAACACCCGTGGCACCCACTTTCCTTTCTTTTTTGATTAGTTACTGCAAAATCAAAATAATGCAGATTGTTGTTTTTAGTGCTTCTGATATAGGTTTTCCTTTTTTTGCAAATATAACTTGTCCACAAACGTAACAAAAACGATCAGAAGCTAATTTATAAAACAATAAACTTTAAATCGCAGGCATTCGCAGATAAGCAAGTAAAATTATCTTTCGTAGCAAAAAACTGACGCGATAAAAAAATGTCGAATGTAATTTTTGTTTTATTCAATGCAACTAAACATAAAAATAAGGATTTAATCAAAGGTATATAAAAAAAATCATTATTCGTAAACCAATGTAATTTGTGGTTTTAAAATTGAGATTTGACAGGCTGACAATAATTGTAATTACGTTGCCTAGCAACGAGCTCATTGGATATACCTAGCGTTACAGGAGACAATTTGGCTACGTATTTCTTAATCAAAAGTTAGTGGTGTGGAGAAGATACTTTTCGCACCTCATAGTGTATTGTTGTGTGAAATGTAATACATCCCTGTAAGTGCTTGAATTTTATATTTTTCTGCAGAAACAATTTATAAAACTCATTTCGTCCAACTATAAAATGTGCCCTGACAGTTTTAGAAGCAACTAGCTTGACAGCCTGGTGACGTTCACAAATCCGACTTAGACAAAAGCGCAAAACTCAAATCCTACTCGAACATGAAGGTAGTTCGCTTCGTAACACATATGTACGCTACACCCCCGTAACCATATCGCGAGGCCTCCTTTTCTACCCTGTTGCTTGCTCTTGTCCCTGTCGTTCAAGGAAAAGCACCGTATACATATATGCGTTATTATACGAATGCAAACTGAACTTAAACGAGACAACATGAGCAGATCACTGCATCTAGCACATGTACACAAAGAAAGTTACACACGCACTGAGGTAGGAACGTCCTTAGAGAAGGAAATCTAAAATGCTTCCACCGCCAATGCAGATGATCCCTTGTTTGGAATGCAGTATACAACCTGAACATTTGCACGATACCATACCCAATGATGTGCTCTGATATTCAAGTGACTTGACTGCCAATGTTTTATCTTATACTAGCGTATGATGTAACCGATACTGTTATGCTTCGGAGTAAATAGCAGCTCGTTGCAAGGTGATGGTGTTTTATATTCTATACCATTTTCTAGAATGCAACCTTTTCACTACAACTCCCGCAGAAACAAAAAGAAATTATAGAGAAATACAGGTTTTATCCTGATAATCTACGACTTTTATAAATTTTTGCATATAAATCTATCCTGTGTAATTTAAACATGCATCATTGAGAATATACAAAGTGAACCATTTGATATTGATTGAAAAGTAAAAGATAAAAAGATTATCAAAATTCTGATTTTCATTTAACGTCCAAGCAGCAAATGCATTCAATAAAGAGAATCACTAAATTTTCATCAAATCCACCCTTCTAAAATGTACACCAGGATATACCTGCCCATTTTAACAATAACCAGGAAATGACACTTAAATTTTGTTTTTATTTGATTTTGATCACACTATTATTTGCGATAATCTAAAATCCCACGTTCGATTACTCTACATTAATCCAGGACTTCTGTTTGACAGAAAACGAAATTAATTAGTGCGAGAGTGTCGCATACTGTTTACCCTATGACCTCAACGTTCAATTTGTCGCTGAAAACATCCGTTTCTCCGGAGGTGTGGAAGATTTCCAAAATATCTCCGATCCTGAAAGGTAGTATATATCCCCAAATTAAACACCATATATCAATGGAACAACATGGTTTCATGGAAAAGCGCTCTACAACATCTAACCTACCGTCCTTCTCACAATTCGTGAGCGATGTGATAGATAACAGAATTAACTATGGAATACTTCTAACTAAATTAAAGATATTTGGGTTTTGTGACCCGTTGATACTTTTTTCACCTCTGGTTCGAAATACATTGCCATTTAGTAATGCGTCTGCTGTCTGGTTGCTATATTACTCTTATGTACGATCAAAATTTGAATATGCACCCTTAATTCGGTATGCTGTATATGAAACACATAAGATTACACTATGGCAAGTTCAGCGCAAGTTCCTTAAGCACTTGCATTTCAAACTTGAAGGTGTATTTCCACTCCGCAGCTATGGTTACCACTTAGTACTGCAAGAATTTGACATGCTTTCGGTGGAGGAGCATTATAGGATAAACAGTATCAAAAGTTTGTATAATACTGTACATAATAACATCGACTATAACTATTTAGTTTCTAGCCTACCATTTTTCTTACCCCGCCTTTCATTTATAGTATGTAGGTACAATATTATTTTTATCTCGCAATGCCAAGAACAAATATTGCGTACCTGGCTCCTATTTTATGTGTAACAACTTTGATTGCATGTCAGCTGACTGCGACATTAATTTTACATCCTTTTCTAATATTCTTGGAATGGCAGCCTAAAAGTTTACCAACAACAGATTTATAATTTAATTTAAGTTGTATGTTCAGTGTTTTCCTTTATCATGAGATTAGTATTGTTTAATTTAAATAGCATTACAGTCTAATTCGTATTAAGCCGTTACCACCGAGACTATAAGGCCTAAGCGCTTTTCGATGACGTCACGCTGTTTAGGTGATGTATCGCCATGCACGCTATTAGTCTAAGCGGTAAAGGAATCGTTTTTTGCGTTTTGAAAGGCTTCCAGTTTAAAGAGAATGCTAGTCGCCCTTTTTTCCATCCCATTCGATTTTATTTTGGAAAAAGTTTCAAAACAGAAACCAAACACGCAACCGAGCACCGTTTTCGTGAAAGATGTAACTAAGGTTGAAATGATAAAGTAATTGCAATTTTATTCGAAATTTTGTTCAATTTCATAAGAACATTTACAGACATGATATTTAGCCAGAGTCTTTAATTTCCTATTATGTGGTGTTTTACCTAATCTATCATTACTTTTTCCGCAATAATTTTTAAGTAGGGTATTTGTAGAACAAACACAGTTAGGGACAACAAGACAGTTGGGGAATATAGTTGGTATAACATCTTTTTTAAGCCTAGGATTTTTTAAAACAATAGTTATAGTTTCACCGGTGTAACACACAAACAAAACAGCCGACGCCACAGTACTATAAATAGACCGCCCGAGTCACGCTTTTATGTTACCCCTTTTTATGGTTTCAGAAAAGGTTTTATCGCTTATACAATACTAGAAAAACATTACAGGTATCACGAACAAAGTACGGTAATATCACCACACAGTATTTTTTTAAGTAAAACCAATATAATTTGGATAAACCAATTCAAAACGCAGAGACGGTCTGAACGTGTAAAAGCGTTTATGGCTGATCGCTCACCTAAGACAATATACCTCACAGCCTGTTGACGTCAGAGCAGTTAGGGCTTGTAGTCTCGGCGGTAACGGTTAAGCTCTATACTGATTGTTTGTCATAGTAGTAATGTTTCTGCTAACATTGTACTGTAATTGGATTTTCTGTAATCTGTTGGACATTTTGATTTGTTTTTTGATTTCTCTCTTTTTCATAATGTATTCAGACATAGTAAAACTTTGACAATACATTTATTTTTGTCAGCATCAAAGTGTTATTAGAAGTTTGTTTGTTTATTGAGTACTTTGAGTCTAATAACTATTATTTTACATTCTTTAAATCTTAATATAGTCTGTAAATTTAAATTTGTAATATTTGTGTCATAAATAGTGTTCGACATGACGGAAGGGATGAGTCATAGCGTCTTATTGTATTCACTTAATGTTCGCTCCCATTGGAGCGAGGCCATTGCACTTAAAGTCAATTACTCTTTTGTTTGAAATAGAAAAGCGACATGCCTTAAATTTTCTGGTTCCCTTTTGATTTAGTATATCCTTAAATACCAAAAAGTTTCTTCCTAACCTCTCAACTAGTGATTAATACATAAGTAAAGACGGAAATAAATTGATGAATTGGAATCATCACTTAAATCTTAAATGTCATTTTTACCTAATTTTATAATCTATTTAAGATAGGTTTTCTACTCAATATTGCGGAGATTCGTTGTTTTAACAGATCTCAAATTGTTCTTGTTTTTATATACAACTAACTACCAACTTCAAATATCCGCAAAATTTAAACAAAATGCCAACTCGATTAATAAGTATCAAAGGATGCATTTAACTGCCATCTAACTCAAATATTCTTTGCAAAATCACAAATAACAATTAACTGTGATGTAGTAGTTACTATAAACTTGAAGTCAAGAGTTCATTCAAAGAGAACCATGAACGGGAGAGTTTGGGAACCACTGCGCTAGAGAATAAGGATATAAATTACCATTTTTACGGTACGCGATTTACAAAACAAAAACGATATTAACATGGGAAAATATTATGACGTTTTCGTAATTTTTAGGGTCAGTGGAGCGACATCTCAACGAATTACTTCTTTCCAAGCTTCGTTCCTTTATCTAAGCGCATCCCCACTTAAGATATATACATACATATCTACCTTTTTAAGCGAATATGGAGCTAGTTCCCTCAATTGCTATATTCCGCCGAGCTAAATGAAGCCAATTTTCGTAACGCTTGCTGTACAACCTCTACAACACTACACGATCTATTCTCTCTTATATCCTTCTCGGCTTGTATCTTTGCCGCTCGATCTCAAAGAACAAACTTGAAACTCCCATTTTATATCGAATGTCACTTCCTGCTTAATTTAAAATTACCGCGCTTCTTGTTTACAGAAATCCTCCGTTCTCGACGGAATTGAGTTAATATGCATACTTCTCCAGATGGTAAAATGAAATCCATCTAACGCTCTGTCGTCACGAGAAATTTACACCTGTTTCTTGGAATTCATGTTTATTTTATGTATTCCGTTAGAAAAAAAAAAGAAATATGGATATCAGCTTGAAATAATTGAGTCTCCAAGCTGTCAGTTTGCGTACTCTTTTTCAGTACGTACAAACTAAAAATGAAAATATACAAAACACCTATCGGACCTGTGGTGTTGTGTGCAGCTGAGACAATGGTTCTTTAGAAGAAAGATGAAGAACCCATAAGAGTATGTATATGAAAGAAAACTGATAAGGACAGTTTACAGACCAAATAAAATAAATGAAAGAACGAAGACATAGTAAGAATAATGAAAGCTTTAAGAATACGATGGTACGAACATCTAAACAGAAGAGGGGAAAAATCAGTCTTAAAAAGAATTATGACTTGGAAACCAAATGGAACACGATCAAGAGGAAAATCAAAAATAAGATGGGAATATCAAGTGGTTGAAGATTTAAGGGAAATGGAAATACTGGGATGGAGACAGGATATTCAAGATAGGAAGAAATTGAAAAAAATAGTAGAGAATGCAAAAACACACAACAACCTGTAATATGCATAAATAGAGGAACAGCGGAGTGACGAGCCGCAGAAACTTCGTCAATCAAACTCCTGGTAGTGGTTCCAAATCTGGAATAAAAGGTGTGGCAATTAAATAACCGGACTGGTGCTACAAAACATTTTATTGATCACCAATTATATTAGAAAGCTTATCCCCTTCAATGTACTCTCCTTGCCGGTTCCTACAACACTCCATACGAATTTTCCACTGTCGAAAGCAGTCCTGGAAGTCCGTTTCTGTCAGCTTGTTGAGAACCTCCGTCGCTTTCGCTTTCACCGCTTCCACACTGTCAAATCTTGTCCCGTTAACCGTTTACCTTAGGAAATAAAAAAAAGTCACAGGGGGCCAGGTTGGGCGAGTACGGTGGGTGGCCCAACACGGTGATGCCGGATTTCGCAAAGAACGCCTTCACAGACAAGGCGGAATGGGCTGGCGCATTGTCTTGGTGGAGCATCCAGGATTTGCTCTTCCACAAATCAGGTCTTCGTCTTCTCACTCGCTCACGAAGGGTATTTAAAACCTCGTGTTTCACTTGAGGTTAACTCGTTGCTCGATCTGAACACTCTGCATTTTTCCAACGTGACGCTAGCGTATGGACTTGAACGGATGATTGTTACAGCGAGACTGAGCGACGTACAATCGTGCCTATCGAGTTCAGGGTGGGGGAAGCATCTATAAGCACAGACATGTTCAAACCTGCCGTGGTGCGCTCGCTGTTTGCCTCCTTCGTGGCATTACCCCTTTGAATAATAAAAAAAAAAGAAAAATTCGGGCGCTGCCACCAAAGTTTTGCTGCTTACATTCTAAGTCTACGTCTAAGTCTTGATGTAAGTTCCAATGTAAATCTCAATGTATGTCTCAATGTAAGTCTCAGTGTAAGTCTCAATGTAAGTCTCAAGCAACAAATTTAAATTAATAAAAAAACAACAAATACAAAAAAAGAATAAATGGAATGTTGAATATGGAAATCATTGTCAGTAATTAAAAGAAAATACAACAAAATGTTTTACAATAATTATTCGAAATTCAAAATTTTAACTTAGAACACCACTTGTTTTCACCCCAGACACCGCTCATCCCTGTTTAGTCGTACGAGGTAGTTCCACTTTGAGGTTGTTTCTCCTGCCTCCTTTCCACCCTAATTATGTTGGGATGGAATTGTGTGGCGAATTTTCGCGTCCCCTATTGGCGGTTAAATTACTACTCCTCATGGAAAAGAATGACATTCAACCTAACGCGCCCACCAAAATGTCACGTTCCCTGTGTGACTGGGGGTGTACTTGCTCTAATTCTAGTATATATTAAGAGATACTCACCTGAAGTTCTACTTAACTTTCTTCTTAACGGGGTAACTGGGTGACGGAACTCATAACACCTTTTATTAAACTATCTCTTTATTATTTTTCAAATTATGTTACAACTTCTTACTCTAACAATTCTAATACTTTACAGTTCTGGTTACTTTACTATTACACATCTAAAAGTCTAATCCTCTAATCATCCTTTTTTTTTATTTTCTTCCTATTTTATCTAAATCGGAATCATAATTCAATACTTTAATACCTTTAATTCGCGTGAATATCTCTCGACAGCGTCTCCGTCGTCTACCGTACATCCTGTACATATGAGAGGCTGACGCGGATCCAGCGCATTGAATTATGATATCCACTATTTTGCGTTTTATAACACCTTCGTGGCAATAGTCTTCACAATACAAATTATTTGCATCTAAAAATCTTTAATACAATTATTTGCAATATATGTACAAGCATTCAAGTGACGCTACAACATTTTCTCGATAGATAGCATATATTTGTCGGATAGTATCAACGTCGTAGTTCTCTATACTCCTTTGATTGCTCTTCGTTATTTTCTTCCATTAGACCGTTGTAAACATTGAAAATAGTGTCGCTTGCATCTACTGATAAGTGTTTTTTCCTCTGCATTTGCACTTTACCATTACTATCAAAATCACATTCATGGTCACTATCGCATTCGCGTTCTCTATCACTAAAAGGTCTCCATAAACATAAAATTCAAATAAACTCAATGTATCAATGTGGCAGCGTAAAATGCTGGATAAATCACTAGTTCAGAGTATATCGCACTAAATAAATGACAATGAAGCTGGATGAGCGAATTATGTATGTACGTATATAGCTATTACCTTGTGTTTATTAGTTTAATTTATTCCTTACAATGAATTTAATCGGAGAATTTGTCTAACTTCAATTAAAGGCATGCTTGATAATTAAACAAAATTTGTATTTTGTGCATGAATTAAATTATCATAAATCCTTTGATTAAATTCATGTTTGAAAAATAAACAAAACTTTATGCACACGCAGAGAAACGTTTACTTGTATCAAAGCCGACCGCCTTAATTCAAGACAATTACTGTCTCAATTATCCGCAATACAATAACTGTTTTAAATTTAAAAAAAAATGTTCTTAGCCTTTCTCTCTCCCCTTAAAAGAAGTATATACATGTAATGAAATAATTGTATTTCTTTGCGTAAGACATCTGTTAACTTGATTCAAGAAAATCTTGAAAATTTGAAGAAAGCGATCCTTAATATAAGTAAATAGCCATTATAACACAAAACAATATTTGCTTATATATTATAATGCTCAACAGGTCTTATAGGCTCTGGGCAAAAGAAAGTTACATTCTTAATTACACTAAAATAATATGAAACTCAATACAAAAACTTATTCATTCTAATAATTTCCTCTACAGATTTTCTTTGGCCATTCCTACAACCCTTCTCCAGCTCTCCCTATCTCTTGCCCGGTCTCTCCAATTCACAATGTTAATTTTTTGTAAGTCCTCTAAAACGCTGTCAAGCCATCTTTTCCATGGTCTTCCTTTCCTTTTTTTTTCCTATTGGTCTTCTATTCAGTATCAATTTGGTCATTTTCTCGTTCCCCAATCTATGCACACGTCCGAATATTTTCTTAAGGATAGCAAATAGTTTTCTTAATTCCAGAAAGTATTGTTCAATAAAACATTTCTCTGCGTGCATGAATTATGATAAATTCTGTAATTAAATTCATACATAATCAGCTTGGCAAGTAACCTCTTAAATTTTATCCTTGCAGGCTTGATCCTTTTATTTTAATAAAACCGTCCGTTTAAGCCTATCTATTCTTTTCGAATAGGAGGCTGAATAAGAGTGTTTATAAATTTGTAAGTTATTTTCTTTTATTTTGAAAAGAAGTATAGATATTAATTTTGGTATAGTTTAAATGGGAACGTTTGTTCAAGTTTCTAAGCTTAGTATTCTTGATGCCATGTTAGATTATAAATTAAATGTACGGTGATCACATTGAATAGTAAGCGCACCAAACTATTTAGCCTTATAATAAGAACATTTACAAATGTCTGTACTTATAATAAAAATATAGCAACAACGTGTTATAATAATTGCTTTATCTCACAAAACAAACTAGAACAAACAAAAATCTTTCGCAATAGGTTTACACAACATTATTACGATATAAATAAATAAATGAGTTGATATCTCTTATATTTTTTGCCTCACTTTCATTGTTCCAGTTTATTATGTTTACTATTCAGTATGGGAAAGCCGGCAACCGTACGAAAAAAAGGACGAGTCAGAAAAAAAGGAATCAAAGACGCAAGAATTGCTCCGCGCTTAGCTTTCTGAAAAAAATTAAATGGAAAAAGCGTGGGTCTCCCATTTTTTCGCCGAACATATTTTGACTAGTTTAGAACGTTCACGTGTACGGGATTTTAAGCCGGAGAGAATTCTTCGTTCAGGAAGTAACGAGTGATGTTGTTTACAAACTGAGATGAGCATTCGCATAGGAATAAGGCTATTAACTGGCAGAGCATTAACATTAAGTATTAATCGGGACGGAAGACAACATCGGGAGGATATTATTAAAGATCCAACATGTACTTTCATGATTTGTTTTTATGACGGCATCTCGCTTCATTCCTTTTTTTTTCATAACGATAGAGGGTTCGTTTAAAAATCACCGACAAATCTTCTGGGATGATAGAGAATTATAAACATTTTCCCTTAATATTCTCTTTGCAGGAAATATCTCACTTGAGAATTAAATATTACTTTTTATCTTACGCCCTTCGTTTTACTCACGTTCAACAAAAAATAAAACTAAAGAAGAGTAATAAATTAAATTAAGGATGTAAAATATAGATGCATAATAGCTTCGTACATTCTCGGCGGCACCCATCTTTAACAAATAGCTGACAAACGGTTCAGTCCAGCGCGAAATTTGTCCATTAATCAAAGAGGTAATATAAACATCCTGCAAGGGTGATGCGCAAGATGATGCTCCGTAAACTGCAGATTACATTGAATTCACGCAATTTGATTAATGTTACGGTCCTTCTATTTCTAGATAGCGCGACGGTGGGATGTTGTGCGCTGTGCGGGAAAAGGGGGCTAGTGTGTCCTCCGCCAAAATCACTTCTCTTCGTTTTCTATGAGCGCACGGGACGCTAGCTTCTGCTTTTGTATGAGTACGTCGTGTAGAATATGTGTTGTCTGGCTAATTCAAAAGGGACTGCTGTTTTTGATATTTAATTACCAAGCTAAACGTTAATATTTCTCCAAAATGTACAGTAACGATACATAATATCCGAACATTCCTTTTTACTATAATTATCTTTTATTTAAGCAAAAAGTCGTTTATCGATATAAAATATCCCCAAATACTTTTCAGTTGGAGCATACGTTTAACTCTCTAGTGACTGTAGTTATTGAGTTCATCTCCCCTTCCATATACTTACTTTAACTCAATAAGTTGATTGGTGAAATCCCTAATCCGCCGTATGTTCTACTTTTTAAACTAGGCCCCAAGAAATGTGAAAAAAAGAAATTTTGTTCGATTCAGCTCGTCGGGGTGTATAAGTATGCCTATACAGTGTGTTAATTTAAAAACTTCTCAGGCGGCCTAAATCTGAAACCATTGAAATTATTAAAAAATTGAAAGACAGGTCAATTTTTATTTCGAGAGAGAACCATTTTGATTAGTATATCATGATACTATACTTACCTCCTAGATAAGTTTATAATTTTACAATTCTTGCTTAGCATGATATTTTTTCTGTTATAATCCCCAGAACTTGACCAGATGTAGTAAGACTGAATTCGTAATGAAAATACCTTTCCAACGATTTGTCACAAATGGTATCATCTCATTTACGATTTTTATATTGTAGGAGGGGAGATTAAAGGGGTTAGTTTACTATCATGATATTATTAATCAAAATGTTTCCCCTTCGAAACAAAAATTGCCCTGTCTTTGCATTTTTTAATAATAATAATAATAATAATAATAATAATGTCAATTGATTCCATAATACACAAATTGTATAGAATACGTCACACTTATATAAGAATAAAGTACATCGAAATATCCATGTATAAACTACACCGTATTTGTCGTTAAACGTAAATAGAAAAAGTACACACAATATATAAGAAACACAAGCAACACAATCAAAACACGCATTAAAAAATAATTTAGTAAAGAAAATTACCCTACAGAAACTGTTTTAGTAAAGAATTCTCTAGTAGAGTAAAACGATTCACCGATCAAATATTTTTTAATTTGTTTTTATATACCATTTTTGTGTTGTTTTTAAGTGTTTCTGGAAGGTGATTAAATATTTTCAGACATTGATGTATGGTTTGCTTCTGCATCTTAGTAAGATGTGTTTTAGGCGGTAATAAGTGAGAGTTAGCGTTTCCTCTAGTACTATGGTTATGCGCGAGTTCATATTTTTTAAACAATTCACTGTAAGTATTTTGTTGTTTTTAAATACTTCCCTGCACGAATCTCTAGGTTTTAGCTGAAACACTGCTCTTATACAGGCTTTTTGAATGATAAAGATTCTTTCAATATTGACTGCATTCCCCCAGAATATAATTCCATACTCCAGCCTCGATTGTACACACGCGTAATATACACTTAGTGCTGCTGCAGCGCTCACACTCCGCGATATAACTTTGAGTCCGTAACACAGCCCACTCAGTTTTGATGACAAGTCTTCAATGTGAGGGTTCCAGGATAATTCCGAATCTAGTGTGATGCCCAAGAAAGAAGCCCGTTCTACACTGGTAAGTATTTCACCCCCGTAGTTCACCGAAAAACTGCCCGAAGTTATGTTAAATTTAGTTAGTAGTAGTTTAGTTATGTTAGATTTAGTTTTAAGTTGTGTGTTTGGAACCATTTTTTAAAAGTTGTTAAATTGGTTTCTATTATATCTGTTATTCTGTGAATCGTTTTTTCTCTTACAACACGAGAAGTATCATCCGCGTACAAAATCGTCAAATTATCGATGATTGCAGGTAAGTCATTCACATACAAAAGAAACAGGAGAGGCCCAAGAATAGTTCCCTGCGGTACGCCGCACCGGATGGTCCTCCAGCTGGACTTTATTTTTGCTCCAGAATGTTCACTTGCTGTAAACACTGCTTTCTCTCCGTTAAGAAAGACTCGATCCAATTCAGCGCAACACCCCTAAATCCCATTTTTTCAAGTTTGTACAGCAGAACTCCATGATGAACACTGTCGAAAGCTTTCGTCAAATCCATTAAAACACTTACTGTAATGTCTTTGTTATTAAATCCCCTTATTGTTTCTTCCAGTAGTTGAAATATAGCGCGTGCTGTAGACCTCTTCTTTACGAACCCATTTTGGTTGTTATGTAAGATGTTATGTTTACAGATAAATCTTGTCATTCGATTATACGTCAACTTCTCAGCTATTTTAGATATGTTTGATGTAAGTGCAATGGGTCTATAGTTGCTAAATTCAGTTTTGTTACCCTTCTTATGAATGGGTTTAATTATTGCGTACTTTAATTTTTCAGGAAATTCTCCATTTTTGAAGGAAGTATTTATAACGTGACTTATAGGAATCGGTATACTGTTTGCGCAAATCTTTAGCAGCGAAATAGGTACCTCATCGTCACCCATTGTTTTAGAGTTACTCAATGAATGTATAGCATCCTTTACTTCCACATAATCCGTTGGATATATAGAGAATGTTTCGTTTACGTATTTAACCTTTTGATACAGTATTTATAATAATAATAATTTTATTAGTTTGGGATATAGGCCGCCTGGGAAGTTTTCAAATGAACGCAGTGTATTCAATTTTCAAGCGCTTTTGATTAGGGAGATACAGGGAAATTAAAAATTATAGGAGTCTCCCGAAGAAAAAGTGTCCACCGGATTGAATATTGTCAGGAAAAAGGGAAAACCCACACAGGAAAGACACAAAGGATCAATCTCTAAAACGTAATATTGGTGACGAGCATATATTTATAAATTCTATAATATACATCGATATTTTCCTGAGCAATTAGATAATTAACATGCAGTGGAAGTTGCATGTTCAATTTTACTAGATCATCTATTAGTTTATTCATTTCATTTATCTGCACTTCGCATCCTAGAAAAAGATGGTTGATGTTTCCACACTCCTTCCGACAAAATCTACAAGTGTCGTTCTCAGACAAATTAATTCTGTGCAGATGGGCCGGAAAACCCTCGCTGAGGTTACCAAGAATGTTTTAATTTAATTAAAACAAAAAAAATCCTGCAAAACATATCTATATCAGCTATATTTTTTATACAATGAAGGTCATACAATTTTTCTTTATATCTTTTTCTTTCACGTTTTACGGAAGCGTAATAAATAAAATAAAATTGTATCGTAGCATACAGGACACACCGCAACGGAATTAATTTTAATATCAACTTCACCTTGGTCCCGCGTTTAAAAATTAGGTAGTGAAATAATTAATGTATTATTGGGGTGCGGTCTCTGCATTATATACTTATATATATAAATACATATTCATCTATATGCATACATATATATCTACGAGCAGAAAGGCAAAAGTAGCAAGGGCAGGGTTCGGTTTGTCCTAAGGGGGATACGGTAACACGCACTAGAGCAAATAACACTGCAGATAAAGCACGCATAGTTTTACAGTTAATGGAATAGTGTGCTATGTGGATCGTGTAATTCCATAACAATGTGTCACTTCCGGTCGTTGCACCAGATACAGAAAATGGAAGAGTTAGATTGTAGCACGCGTTAGTAAATAGTATTTTAGTTGGATTTAAACTGCAAGATTTAATTAGGAAATCTTAATTTGTGGAACACCTAAACAGGGCTGTCCAAAATTATAGTATTACTAAAAAAACATCTGCGTATACCGTTCGATAAACATAGCTCTGCTTTTGCTTTTGCTCCTGCATAACGCACAGAGTAATACATCAGCTATAAATCTACATTAACCTATATAGTCAGACATGGAAACTTGTTTAATGTTACCATAATATGCTGCAGATTAACATTCCCTACTAGCTAGCTAGGTACGATTTTCCCATTATTTGCCTACCTTGCTCTTCTTCCATATGAAAGTATTGAAAGTTTCGCACTGGGAAACAAAAAACGAAAAGTGCAAAATGAGGGGGGTATAAACAGCCATTTGTAAAAAAATAACAACAACAGCAACAACAAAACATCAAGCCAACTCATTTAAACTAACAAACTCAAATGGGTAAATGCAATTAGTTTTTTTTCATGAGCCAGTCCCCGGCTAAAATGAGGATGAATGTATGCGTAAAGTCAGAGAGGGCAATGAAAACGTATGAGCTCCCCGAACTTGCTTTTCTGTATCTAGCCGGTGTTATATTTACCTTGCTAAAAACACTGCAACGTTACTAGTTTGTATACTATAATTATACAAGGATTTCAAATAAAATCTGCTTATACTTCTCTTTTTTCCGCATAAATTCTGCAAATTTTCTATGGCATTGTGGAAAGCTATAATAATATAAATAGTGTAGGAGATATGTATGTATATAAAAGAGAAAATATATTTTTTAAAATGACATGATGACGTGATTTTCTTTGATATTTAAACGAGGACTGACATTCTCGCAGTGGTAAGATAGGAATGCCAACCTAAACAGAACATGATAGAAAGACGTGTTACTCCATATGCATGCTAAAGGCGAAATAAAAAAATATACACAACACAAATTTAACATGAAACTTTTCATATTACCAGCTGAAACATTGAACGGCAATTTAACTTTTTTATCAAGAGATAGATACACTAGAGTTCAAAAGTAATACGGACATATCGCGTTAATTTGCATTAAATTCTATACCCCATCAAAGCCTTCTAGATCTCTTTGATTATTACACTTCCGTTGATTAATAATTACTTTAAGATAATTAAGTCCTAATTTAGACAATGTACTAGACTCAACGTAGTTCATTATGTTAGTATTCATTATCAACACTTCGACGGGGCAAAGACCTTTAATTACATGAAATTAGATCGTGTAGACACATACAGTGTGTTCATTTGAAAATTTCCGAGGCGCCTACATCCGAAACTAATAAAATTATTAAAAAATGCAAAGACAGGTCAATTTTTGTTTCGAGGGGTAACCATTTTGATTAATATATATGTTATGCCCTGTACAGGTTGAGGTTTTCTGTTGGGACTGAGATTTTGTTGTTTTATTACTACGCCCTTTTTCAGTCACGGGTAGCGTATATGCTATTGTTTTTTGGGGCGCGTCTTCCTTCTCAAAACGAATATTTAGATTACAAAAGTTAGCTATGAGAAACATGGTGAGTATCTCTAAGTATGATTCATGTAGGTCGATTTTTCAATCGATGCAAGTACTGACTGTGAATCGTGATTTCCATTCTTACACAACTAGAAATAGGGATATTTTCTTAACGTCAGAGCACTCTTCAACAATTTTTGAAAAGTCTCCAATATATATATGGGTGTAAGGATTTTTAATGCGATTCCTACACATATCAAGAATGTTAATGGTATGACTATTTTTAAAAAAGAATTAAAATCCTTTTTAAAGGAGAATGTACTCGCTGGAAGAATTTTGTAGTTATGTATAGCTAGTTTATGTAATTTTAAAGTTGTATTTTCACTTGTCCTATACCTGTTGTTGGTCTTTGGATTAATAAATAATAATAATAATTATTATTAATATAGCATGATACACTTACCCCTTAAGCCCCCACACCACCAACATAAAAATCTTATATGGGATGATGCCATTTGTGACACACCATTGGAAATACGAATGCAGTAGTATATCTTACTTTGACATCTGGTCAAGTTCTGGGAATAACAGAAAAAATATGCTAAGCAAGAATTGTAAAATTATAATTAAGAGTGGAAATGTAAGTGGAGTGTCAAGTTTTAGGCCGATTAGCCATTTATCATCGTTTTCCAAAATCATAGATACTGTAGCCGGTAACAACGTAATGGGATTTTTTATACAGAACAGTCTACTGTTTGCTAATCAACATGGTTTTATGAAGAATAAGAGAGTTAATACGGCATTGTCCGATTATATCAGGCTTGTCGTAAAGAAGTACGACATTGGAAACATACCTATGGGAGTATTCCTAGATCTCAGAAAGGCCTTTGACTGTGTCAACCATCACCTACTTCTCAGAAAATTCAAGAGGTATGGAATTAGAGGGACAGCTCTGGACTGGTTCCGATCATATTTAAGTGATAGAACGCAGCGAGTTGTTTGGAACGGAATGAAATCTGACGTGAAACATGTGAGAATGGGCGTGCCTCAGGGATCTATACTTGGACCAGCACTTTTTACGATCTTTATCATTGATCTATTTCAATATGCTTCGACTGACTTCTGCATCATTGTATGTATCGTACGCTGATGACACTGTTTTGATTACTGGATCATCAATGCGTCAAAATCTGGAGCTAGCAACATCGGCACTACATAAGATTTTCTACTGGGTGGAATGCAATCAATTACATATCAACCACGAGAAATCGAACTTTGCTATTTTCAAACCTAACATAGAATGTGACGAATTTCGGATTGGAAACATCATCTTGCATCGATCGACAACTACAAAATTGTTGGGCTTGTGGGTTGACAAAATGATTGTGGCACAAACATATCGATGAAACATGTTCTCGCATGGCAAAGATGTTCTTTGCGCTTAAGAGGCTGTCTTTTCGGCTGCATTTACCCTGTTTTAAAGTATGCATTATTCAATGGGGAATATCAACAGAAAGCAAGCGCATTTTTGTCTTACAAAAACGTTCTGTTCGGATAATACAGAAAATAGTCCAAAAGGAATCTTGCAAATTCCATTTTAAACAGTTGAATATACTAATCATACCTTCTTTATATATCTACGAAGTATTATGCTACGTACATAAAAACAAAGAGTTTTTCAATAGCTTCCAACTGCTGCATGAACATAGTACACGTCATAAGGATACCTCGTTACCACCGCAACATAGATCTGCACTATTTCGGAAACATCTTGAATACACTGGGTGTAAACTCCAATAACCTACCAACTGTAATAAGAAACGAGCTGAATTTCAATCGTTTCAAAAGAGTTGTAAAACAATTTTTAATATCATACATTTTATACAGTAGACGAATACTACAACTGTAATGCTGAATAATATTGTACAAATAATATACAAAGTTTATATATTTCAAATGTTTAATGTTGAGTTTTTGTATTTGTTATATTGAGTTCTGACATAATTTCTTAAACGGGCATTTCTTTTTTCCTGTACTTTTTATTTTGTTTTGTATTTTTGTATGATTTTGCCTTTTTTTTGAAGTCAAGACCAAGTGGATTAGAACTGTTCCCCTTTGATATATTGTTACGGACCACCGTGATAGGGGTAGCTCAGGTTAAATACTCGCTCAAATTCTGTATATATAGAAATTCGCCCTACTTAAATGCCAGAATTCGTTATCGAACTGACATTCACAGTCTAACGACCCGCTTTAGAGGTCGCCCCTGCCACACAGTTTGGCACTGTTCAAAAGATCCTTCTCATATTTACAAAAAGAATAATAATTTACCAATTCAATTGAAACGATCTAATCTTCTTCTATTCAAACAGGAATACTGGTCTATGCTGCTCCGGGGATAGACTGTGATGTTTGAGAGCCTCATGTGTCAGATTGGCAATGGTTGCAGTGGCTCTGCAGATGGGACTTTGCGCAACGGCTATACGTTTAATGTTTTGTAACCCAGCTTGTTTTTTTTCATTTCCTTTTTTCTTGAAAAATGTTATGCGTTTGATAATAGCAGAAGATGATGCACACATGGAACATAGGTTAAATTTATTTGTAGGCACTTTTTATTTCTTTTCTTTACTTCTTCAGATATATAGTACAAGGTAAAGCGAAAGCAGTTCCATGCTTTATTAAACTGGGTTTCGCCCTATGGTTACGCTTTACTGCTGTAAGCTTTACTCATTTTGTATTGATTCTTTTTTTCTTTCTTTCTATACATTAATGAGTTAATATATATTTTTGTAATTTTTTTTGCATGTGCAGGCAGTTTTACGCAATAAAGGCTTATTGTTGTTATTATTATTCTCTTCAGGAACAACATAAAAACCATCTTCAAGCCCAATTTCAAGCTCTCAGACTACTTTCCCATCAAAGACTGCAATCATCTGGAAGCCCCTGGTGTCTATCAGATTCCTAGTTCATGCAGTAGTGTGTACATATGTGAAACAAAGCGAATTTAACTCTATCCGCATCTTATTTCGCAACCCTCACTATTATAGTAGAAAAATCCGTGAATCAATAAAGATTTTTCAAACATCCCCACAATTTAAATCGCGAAGATGGCTAGCCTTTACATCACACATGGAAATCCGAATTTACCATACCTCTTAGCAACCGCCACGCTTCATTGATCCATATTTCCGTTGATCCGAAACAAACCCTATATAAATCCCTCCGGAATGAATAGTTTCCAGTCAGTGTGCAGTAACAGTCTTGAAGATGTCCCATAAGGGAGTAGACGAAACATCGGCAAAAGCTACGGCAACGACGCGATTCCAACCCGGAAACCAAGAATATAAATCTTATAATTTAAGTTTCATTCACTTTGCTACATGTTATACATTTTTCAGCAGCAACATACATCGACGCAGTTTCTAGTATGGTGCAATTTTAAAACTTAAAAAATGGCGATTGTAATAATACAATATTATTTGTTTGTAACTAGGTTTCGAATTACCAGCATCAAAGTTCGATGTCTTCGAATTGACCGAGACTACAATACAAAAAACATAAATGAACGCAAAGCAGCGGAAGTCCAGTTAGCACCTTTTCTAAAAGTAACAGCAAAACGCTTATTTGCAAAAATATTAATTATAATGGTTCCCTGGAAACAAAAATTGACCTGTCTTTGCATTTTTTAATAATTTTATTGATTTCGGATATAGGCAGCATGGGAAGTTTCTAAATGAACACACTGTATATAGCGTTTGATATGGGGATCCCTATCGCTCACCCTCTAAACAATAAATTTTTACCGTTAAAAAAGCCGTGCGAATTTTACGTTTACCCTTGTATATGCCGGCATAAAATTGTATTGCTACATTTTATAACGTTGTACAATAAAGATTAAAAATTATATACATACGTTTATATTTTTATCGTTAATTTTAAAACGAGCACCCAGAACAAGATTTACGTGGTCCCTTCATTACAAATTTATAATTAAGAACGCCTTACTTTATGGCAAATTAATAAAATTATCATGGGTAATGCACGATATACCCGTAAAGTTTTATACATTTTGGGACTAATATATTTACACTAACATAAAATTAACACCAACACCGCCACCGATCTAATGGATTTTTGAGGTAGTAACACGAATTAAATCGTTAATTACTTCGATAGAAGAGATACAATTAAATTATATCGATGAGGTGAACTACCGTGTATAGGTTCTAAAATTAATTAAAAGTGTACATCTCGATATACAGGATGAATCATCTCAAAACGGTATTTTTTTCTTGTTATGAGCTTTGATTATAATCGTTTAGTTATGTTGAAACCTATAAGATGTCTCATAAGTAAAGTAACCAAAACTTGCGGACTCGCATAGGCGTCGGTATTACGAGTTAATATAAGAATACGAAAAATTCATAAATAAACTTATTTGCTAATTATTCAACAAATTAGAGGTATCAGGATGTGAACTACTGTAAACTTGCATCATTGCATATGTTTCCACAGTTACTTCTTTAAACTTTGTGCGTCGACAAGAAAAAATATTCTTATACATAGAAAACGATCTCTCCACATCTAAGGAAGTTACATTTGCATGTAGAAACTGTTTTTCAAAATCACTTAAAAGTTCACTATTCTTACACTTATTATAAACGGCCTCTAAAGTATTAAAATCGGGATTTTTCCTTAAAACATCTGCCAACTTTTGACTAGCGCATAATCCTGGCGTATCATTTAATGTGTGTAATTTATTTTTTACACTCTCCACTATGTCTAATGATTTCTGCAATGACAATTCAGTACATTGTAGTTTTCTGATGGCATCTAGTAATACTGTATAATTGGTAAATATTGTTGTTAAATCTTCTAAAAGTTGAGGAATTTGAAATTCTCTTTGACTTTCTCTAATTGCTTTGGATTCATTCCGATTAAATCGCATTATAACTGATTGAATTTGTTGAAAATGGATCAAATAGTAAGAAGTTGCTGTTAGCCAAGTACCCCATCGCGTTAAAATTGGTTCAGGAGGTTCTGGAATACCTGGACAAAATTTACGAAATTCTTTTAAACGTTTAGGAGATTTACGAAACACTGCTTTAATACTTCCAATCATCCGATCAACGTTTCCGTAATGTTGTCGAACAACTTCACCGACTAAATGCAAAGCATACAGCACACAGGTTATATGTATTAAGTTAGGAAGTATATGTTTTAAGGATCGCCCAACACTTAACATCGTTGCTGCACTATCTGTCACAATCATCACAACTTGATCTTGGGCAATTTTAAATTTTTTCAAAGCGTTCATTATCACTTTTTGAATATTTTCCACGGTACATTGTTGAACACGTTTGCAAGCTAACAAATATCGAGATGCTGTCTTCTCGCTAGATAAAACGCGAGCTATTACATTCACAATACTGTTTTTCTTTATATCGGTCGTCTCATCCACGGCAATCCATATTTTTTTGGAACACAAATCACGTTTACACACATTTTCTAGCATCTCTTTCATTCGCGGCAAATGATTCTGTAATTGTGTTTGTGAGGGTAATGGATACTTTGGAACGTATTGTCGCCAAAACGTTTTAAAAGCTGCTTTTCTCACCAACGACAACGGAAGATTACAAGAGGTAAACATAATTAATAAATGTATGAGGAATAGTGTATAAGGTATTTCAGTTCTTGCATTTCTCATATACTTAATACCATTGACATGCCTCTGGCAATCAGTTCTGTCCAATGCAGCCAAACGAACATTGCATATTAAGCAAAAAACTGCACTACCGTCATATTTTAAATGGGGAAAAAGTGATACATACTTATGTATATTAATAGCAAATCTATTACGAGGCATTGTTTTCTTAGGTATGTAAATATTAGTTCTATATGAAACGATACACTAATTATGTACTTGGTATAATACTACAACACACAAAAACACCAGCTATATTTTCAAAAGCGACACGTAAGTACATAACCTTGACCGTTCGACTAATCTCTGCAACAGCTCAACCGGTACTAAAACGAAATCTCTCTCAGCGCGGTTTAACATGATTTATATTCAAGGCCGACACTACATGCCTGCTTCTCTACCGGTTTAGTTTATTTATGAATTTTTCGTATTCTTATATTAACCCGTAATACCGACGCCTATGCGAGTCCGCAAGTTTAGGTTACTCTACTCATAAGTTCGTAGCTACCCAAAATTATATATTTTTTAATGGAACATTAAATTCTGAGGCAAAATGTAATAATATTCGAAATTTTCCATGTTTTTGGTACAAGTTTGATTTTAGCGAATGCACAAGCTTTTACCAAGAATAACTTTTCTTCGGTGCCTACTTTGTTAATTGCTTTATCTCTTCAATATCTTACAGATTAACCTAAGGATGACTTTTTAGTAAACGTCAACAGTTAACTTTTTCTGGTATTGAAAATACAATTTGTATTTTTCTATCCTACATGTTATTTTATTTTGGGACTAAAAATACATATCTGCGGTCTACTTGGAATGGCTACAACTATTTTTCTCTAGAATAAGGGTTAAGCAGAGGTCCAGCGTAGATTGGGCGGTGAATTTAGTTCTCCCACTGCCCCCTTGCTGTTCAAATAGAATACACAATAAGCTCTTCCGTTCATATATACAAGCGTACGACAAGTTATGTCAATTTGGAGTGTCTACATGTTCACACGTTGATGCCTTAAAACCTATTTTACATGTACGAAATAGTTTATGGGAATTGTAGAAAGGAAGGCTTTCTTTTAATTTAAAATATTTACAATTTAGCCTAGGAACTATTTCAAATGTCAAACTAAATGAGTTCCTTCAGCATTCCAGTTGTGTGCTGCTTGATTGAATTTTTAAAAAGGTTTCCTGTAAATGTTTGAATGGCCCGTTTTGTATTGTAGGTTTAAATTTAATCTGCCGTATTTCCAAATAAATAGGACTCGCACAAAAAGCCAATATGATACCGCGGACGTTGACTAGCGTTTACATTTTGGGGAGAATGCAGATTACGTATGGGGACTACCAGAAAGCGGTCAACCTAATAGGGAATACGGGGACAAACATATTTAGACTGAATTAGCAAGAGGACGTGATGTAGATCGCTTATGAAACTTATTATTCATGGCTTAAATACTATACGGGATCGTATCAAAAAGCGCATTCCCATCATATTCCGTACTTTCTTTTTATTAAATTTCGATTCAAGTATATATGTAAATCTATTCCGCAGAAAAGGAAATACATAATGTAAAATGTTTGAAACGAAATGGAAGAAATAATACAAGATATGTAATAAAATAAACATATATGTATTACATTTGATATATGAAAAACGGTCTCTGTCTTGATATTACAAAAAAAGCTCTGCTTAAAATTGATTTTTTAAAAAACATTCGTTTCCGCGTAACGTTTTTCTGCTCATCTCGCTACACGATATAATTTCAATGGTAATGTGATGGAAGTGTAGCCTAGAATATCATCTATATACAGTAAGATCCTAAAGTAAACCCCTCCATATTAATCTCTGAACTATTGTTTGTGAAGCAGCTTTTAGTATTATCAGCAATTTAATTGCATTTCCGGTGTGATCGAATGTGATTTCAACTTTCTTTTATGCAGAATTGACTAGGAAAAAGCCCCAAATTATTGCAACAAAACCATGCATAAAAAACCATCTTGTCCACAAAAAAAATTAAAAATATAAATTAACTTACCAAAATTAATTAATTTCAACAAACAACAGTTCACAGTAGCTTGTTAGTTCAGTCTTGCTGCTGATGATGATAGCTTGGCTATCGAAACGTGCGTCCAGTACAAATTAAGTGTTGTGGTAAGGGTTTTAGTGAACTGTTTCAGTGTTCCAGTGCCACAGTACCCGTCTAGGTTTCATAAAGTAAAAAAATAACAGCAACAAGGTGCAATAGCATTTTTTACAAATTACCTACTTTGAAAAACCCATTAGAGCAGTGAAAACAAATATATTAAAATCTTTTTTTAACTCAAGTGTATTAATAATACAAAATTATGAAAATTGTCGCGAATAAGCGCTTTGCTTTTATTTTTAGAAAAGACGCTAATTGGACTACCGCTGCTTTACGTTCATCGTCTATTGTAATCATTCTTCGATCGGTGACCGGTGTCATCGAGCTGACTGAGCGTCTGGACAATTGCTTTATAAGATTATGATCTCTCGGTCAATTCGAAGACATCGAACTTTGATGCTGCCGATCAAACACCGGAAGAATAGTTAGTAGAAGGGATTACCTAGTTTGTAAATACAGTGACTTTTGAACTTTTGAACAACTGAGGCTAGCGTTTTCGGAAAAAATAGGTCGATTTTTATTTTCCCTGGGCTAACTTTTGGTATTATCAGGAGTTCAACTGCATTTCCGGTTTCACCGTAAGTGACGTCAACTTCTTTATTTTAAATAGAACATACGTATATATTTTTACATTTTTGGAAAGGCAATAGAAAGACAAATTCAACGATATCACATTCGCTATACTTTTCATTAAAAAATATCCCGATATACATCGATAAATTGCACTTGTGTGAGCAAAGTATACTGAAAGAAAAACTGCAAATTGTCTCCTAAGATTCTATGTTCATGTAAAAATCTTGTTACTAGGCAACGCAAAGACAACAACGTCAAACTATTAATGTCTATCAATTTAAATTTCTATTATTGTGTAGATTACTACCAACTTTAATGCTCCATATCCTTATAACACTAGTCCGTCACAATATTTCTAATAGAAAACGTAACCTCAAAATATGCTTGTGTAAAGGAATCGACGTGACATTTAGTGCTTTGTGGAACATGGAAATTAAAACTTATAAAAGTTATTCTAAATATTGTATTGTGCCAGTATTCCAATCAACTTCGATTAAAACACCAGAAAAAAGATTCATATCGTTGTCATCTGTGAAAAAAATATAAAAAAACGAAAGTTACGGTTACAGGCTATGAGGTTTTAAATGAATGTGATTTATCTAAATCTAGTAAAGTTGGTCCAGGCTGACTTGCAGTGCCGTACACTGATGAGAGTCAAAGAAGCTCGAAACAGCGGTGTGATTGGTCTACCAAACGTTTATTATGCTGCCGGGCGAGTAGCATTTTCGCTTGCGGGCAGCTTGCAGACGGTGACAGCTCCAAGCTGTCCGTGTATTCCGGCCCTTAGAACGGTAAATAAGAGACAATTTCCAATAAATAGTTAATTACTTGTACTAACAAGTAATAATAGCCCCTTTATGGCAGCAAACTAAAATATTACAATGCCATGGATTTATACCTTGTAGCAACGAGCTCTTTGGATGAACCTGGCATAACAGGAAACAATTGGATTTGCTTTTTCTTAGCCAATTTTACACAAAAACCAGAAACTTTAGAGCTTCACTGTATACCTACATTTGTT
This sequence comes from Dynastes maya, assembly GCA_029619315.2. Classification (NCBI taxonomy): domain Eukaryota; kingdom Metazoa; phylum Arthropoda; class Insecta; order Coleoptera; family Scarabaeidae; genus Dynastes; species Dynastes maya. Next base: position 6,447,724 of record JAROYE020000012.1, read on the forward strand.
TTTGTTTGTTATTGATTACATTCGCCGTATGTGTATGTGTTCTCTTGAAATCAAATTTTAAAATTATATCTTGCGTATCCGACGATATTATATGTTATTTTAGAAACATAACCGAATATTTCGAACAACATCTAGGTACAAGTGCGCCTGCAGCTACTAGCAATGCCCATTTTCCATGTTATCCTAATTATATCTATGTATATATACACACACATACACATATGTACATAAACGTATATGCGTAGCTTTTGTTTACCAAGTCCGTTGTTAGAAATATATTTTCCTTTCTTTCATGCGTTTATACAGTACACTAAAAAGGAATATTTGATATTCGGTGAAAAGGGGGATTTGCTTTGCGGCAATGCGTGTTTGTTAACAACTGATGTATAAAATAGGATAATAAGATAACGGGTATACATGGAAAAAATAACATCACTGAAAAGAGAATACGCATCCTTGCTTTGAAGGAAAAGATGTCAATTTTCACTCGCTTTCTAGTAATTCTGTTTGTTGTCTATATACAGAAAATTGCGTGTAGGAATTAATTAACACTAAAAGTGGTGTATGTAAGTTCACACTATTTTAGGTAAGTTTCACACTGTGAATTTTGATATATTTATATACAAGGCTTTATACATTCCTGTCGGAATTACAGCCACTCCTTTTAAAAGAAGTTCTGGAAACTCATTTATGATGGTGAGTCATTCCATTTCCTTCAGTATCATTCTTATAGGTTATTGTGTGATTCGGTCGCTTTTACTATTTTCTTCCATTCCTTTCTGTCCCTTATTTTATTCTTCCATCCTTCCACTCCCATCCTCCCAAGGTCCTCCCACCTATTCTTGGGTCTGCCTCTCTGTCTACTTCCTGTGGGTTTCCATTCCGTGATAGTTTTGATTGTTGCGCCATCTTGCCTTCTGTTTACGTGCCCGAACCATCCTATTCTTGCTGCTTTCATCATTTTGATTATTGTTTGTCCCTTCAACATTTCTTCAATTTCTTTATTATATAATCTTCTGTATTCCTCTTCGTTTATTTTTACGGAGCCAGATATTTTTCTAATGATTTTTCTTTCCCAGATTTTGAATCTTTCCTCTTCATTCTTTGTTAGACACATCGTCTCTGCTGCATATGTAACCACGGGTCGTATTGCGGATTTGTATATCTTCAGTTTTAAGTTCTTACTTATATTTCTATTTTTCATAAATACTTTGTATCTGATAAAGGCTTGACGTCCAGCTTGTATTTTTTGTTCTACTTCTGCTTTTTTTGTGGTTTGTTCTGTTTATCATGCGTCCTAAATACTTAAAGTTCTCCACCTCCTCCAATTTAAATTCTCCTATTCTTATTTCTCTGCTCTGTGTTCGTTGTTGCTGTCTACTAACCTTTATATATTTTGTCTTATTTTGATTTATATGTAATCCTCTCTTCTGTGCCCCCGATGAAATTTTTTGCATTGCTTGTAAAAGTACTCTCTTATTCTTTGCTATTATGGCTACGTCGTCTGCGTATGCCACTAATTGGCTCGCTTTGTCTCTTAACGTTCCTTTTATTCCGCTAGCTCTCGCCACTTCTTCTATGGCTATATTAAACAATGTTGCCGACAATCCATCGCCGTGTCTTACTCCTTTTTCATTTTGAAACTCTTGTGTTGTTCCCTCTGTTGTTAGTACTGCAGTTGTTGAGTCCCTCAGGGTCATTTTCGTTAGCGCTATCAATTTATTTGGCATCCCTATCTCTTTCATATCTGGTATTAATTCATCTCTTTTCAGCGAGTCAAATGCCTGTTTAAAGTCAACAAAGACTATGTGAGCTTCAATATTGCTTTCGTAACATTTCTCTATTATTTATTTCACCGAATGGATTGCATCAATTGTAGATCGTCCACTTCTAAATCCGTTCTGATATTCTCCAATTGATTTTTCAGTAAAGGTTTTCATTCTTCCATGAATCATCGTTGTTAGCACCTTATAACAAGTGTTGCGTAATGTAATTCTCCTGTTGTTGGTACAATCTTTTGGGTCTTCCTTTTTATATATTGGGACAATTAGCCCGGATTTCCACTCTGCTGGCATCCTCTCCTCTTCCCATATCTGTGATATAAGCTTGTATATCCGTTCCTTGACTTGGCTTCCTCCATTTTTCATTAATTCGCTGTTTATGGTATCTGGTCCTGCCGCTTTAACTTTTCTATAGCCTCGCAGTATTCTTTCTCTGTTCCTCCTGGTTTTCCTCTTCTCCTTCCTCATCATTTCTCGACAGCAGTTGGAAATACTTCCCCCATTCTTCTTTCTCAATGTTTGCGGTTGTTTTCTTTTTGTTTTGGTGTTGTTTTTCTGTTGTAATTTTCAATCTCCATCATTATGTTATCTATCCATCTTGTTCTCTTTTGCCTTATCATTTTTGCACTTTCCTTCCTCTTTTGCTGATAATTTTCTAGATCTCTCTTTTGTCCTGTTCTTATCCATGTCAGCCTGGCGTTGTTTTTCTCCTCTCTTGCATTTTTGCATTCATCATCTATCCACTCCTTTCTTCTTTCTTCATCTGATCTTCCTGCTGAGTCTATCAAACTTCGTTAAATCTTATCCCACTCTATTTCAATATTGTTATTCTCTTTTTCATTTGCTAGTTGCCGGTTTACTTCTTCTTCGTATCTTTTTCGAATTTCTTCTACGTTCAGTTCTTCCGTTCTCCATTTCATTCTCTTTGTTTCCTTTACCTTCGTGTCTATTCTTCTTATATTAGTCTTTGCTATTACTAGTATGTGGTCTGAGTCTACGTTCGCTCCTCTAAATGACCGAACATCTTTTGTCCTATTCACTCTTGTTGATTAACACATGGTCGATTTGGTTGCCTGTTGTTTTCCCTGGTAACAACCACGTTATTTTATGTTCCACCCTGTGTTCAAATTTAGTACTCATTATACTCATATTCATTTCTTCCGCGAAGTTTGCCAAGCTATGACTATCATTGTTTGTTACATTATGTATCGTGTGTTTTCCAGCAACACTGTTCAGATACTCTTCTTTTCCTATTATCATGTTTGTTTATATTTTCACATACTTCCAATTTTTCGTAAAATGTAAGGTAAGGCTTACCACTTTTCCTTCAGTATTACTTTGATTGTTGAATTTTAACCTCCGTTCTAACCTTGCACTTCAGTATAATTTGAAGAACACTTTCTCGCACACCTGTCACTACAACAACCAGTGTCGTATTCCGTGAATTTTAATAACGTTTACCAAAAAGATAGAGTAAACCTACACCCTAAAATGTCTTAGTATGTTACACTTAACAGTGTAAAGTGCTGCGTGTTACTTTTACACTTAATAATGTTCGGCCTTTTCTATGTATGCGTTTTGTGTAGCATGATAATTATCGAAGCACTACCTTTGGGGTTTTGCCATGATTATTCTTATTACACTAATGTATATGATATTTTGCTGAATATACTGTCAGTACAACTAAAACAAACTTCTCCTAAAGACATGATTACTACAAATTGTGCAAACAGCTTATGTTAAATTTATTTAATAGATCTCGTAATAGACCTTAAACTAATCCATCTGAGTAAAGCGCAGGGTTTCTCTAATCGCGTTAGATAAATAGTTCGAAATTGTATAAAGTTAGTAGCTAGGATACATGCTTTAGTGAAATTAGTTTTAATCAACTTGAGCAAACAAGAGGAAAAAAAACACTACTCAATCGTTCACGTTTTCATATTTTCGTCTTTCTTTTTTCAATAAAATAAATACCAATCGGAATATTACGGACTACCAATGCAAAGAAAATATTTTCATATTAAATATACTTTTTTATTATTTTCATATGAATATACGCTATGCTTTTTATGAATTGTATCAATTTATTCGATGTGTTTGATTTAGATAATGTAATAGTAAAAAATCCAAGGGATATGTAACTAATACTAGATAAATTTGGCGGGAATATGCGAATTTTTTAACAAAAATCAACAATATTTATACTAAAATAACTAGACGGGGATTGTAGGATTTGTTTGTAATATCTATTTTGGAAAGATTGAAGCGTTAAAATGTATTAAAAATACAGCTCTTGTACGTCCGTACGTACTTTGTAACGTCCAATAAACGTCTAGATTTTATTATTTCAATCATTCCTAAAACCTATCGATACAGTTTATTACCCCAACAGATTGTAGACTACATACGACGTGCTCAGCTTATTTACCCTCTATTAGCAAGATAATTTATGCAATGAAACGATTAAATTTAACGTTTAGGGAGGAAATTTGATTGTTCCATGTTGATTGCAGCACTGTAAAATAAACATTTCAATATTATCTTTCTATCAACTCCCAACAACCCGGCGTAAACCTTCGGTAAATATCGTTTATTTTAAAATCGTTTCCCTTTTTTATGGGCGTAATGGTTCTGTGACATTCGATGTATAGTGCCGACAATAATATTCTTAAGCCGCAAAACGGCGTAAGTAGATGAAGTTTGTGTTACGTACACATGAAAGGATTTCTACAATAACTTGCACGATTATTTTATCAACAACATAAACTGTTACATGAATTGAAGTTTTTGCACGCAACCTCGTGCATTCGACATGAAAACTTATTGCATACTGTATAGTAATCTATACATATACAGAATGCGGCAAAATAAACAGTACTGAAATTATTAAACGTTTATTATTTATGTATTTACTTTACATTATATAGCGATACTTTAACATTATATAGCGTTGCAAACATTATTCGCGACGACGTTCCCGATAAAACAGATGTTCAAGATGCCCTCCGTTCAGTTTCAAGCAGTATGCATAGCGTTCACGAAGGTTCACATGCATGTCTGTGAACACAGGTAGTTGCATGGCACGAAAAAAACCTTCAGTTTTAATCCGCAATTCCGGAATGTCAGATGGTGGATCGGTACGGAAAACAGCCTCCTTCAGCATTCCCCAAATGTACGCATCAGGCGGTGTTAGGTCTGGTGAGTGCGATGGGTATGGGAAATCAGTGCCACGCGAAATAAGGCGATCCCCAAAATGATTGCGCAGGATTCGAAGAGACTCCCTAGCCGTGTGACAGGTTGCCCCGTCCTGCTGAAACCATTGTTGATTACGTGGTAGGTTCCTGGCACGACAAAATCGCTGAAGATCATGCAGAAATGGTGTGAGAACCTGTTCTCTGTAGCGCTCCTGATTCACAGTTAACGGCGATCCATCGTTTGCTTCAATGAAATACGGGCCCAATATGTCATGTGCGGATACAGCACCCCAAATGGTAACACGGTCACTATGAAGGGGTTGCTCGACAATTATCTCGGGGCGTTCGAATCCAAGAAATCGTGTTGTCTGCTTGTTAATGTCTCCGTTTAAATGAATATGGCTTTCATCGGAAAACCAAACATTCGACAAGAACGACGGGTTTTCATAATCCATAGCCAACAAACGTGCGCAGTATTCGGCTCTTACACGCTTATCAGCTGCAGTCAGACGCTGTCCGGTCTCTATTTTGTATGCAAACCCACCAATATTCTTGAACATTCGACGGAGCGATCAATCACTGATATTCAATTTTAATGATGATCTTCGGAAGCTTCGTTTCGGCGATTGCAGCACCTGATTCAAAACACGCCCGTGATTCGTATTGGTTGTGACTGTCACTGGGCGACCCACGTGGCCTTTACGTTGGCAAAGCACACTTCCCGTACGACGAAACTTGTCAACAACTGCTAACATAACGGCGTTGCTCGGAGCCTGTTTCATAAACTTAAGCCTAAATGCGTCGGCAACTTCTTTTAAGCTTGGACCGTTTTCGCGCCCATTTCCGTATGACCGAAAATAGTACTCCACGATAAAAACTTTTTCTGCAACAATGAGAACCATCCTGAAGCAACTAACATTAAAAAGACATTCACATACTTTGTAACCACGTTCGGAAAACACTCGGTACGTTTCAGCGCATGACACATACACATTTGACACATGCGCATTTCAGTACTGTTTATTTTGCCGCATACTGCTCATAAGATTAATTGAGTCCTGTAAAATGCAATAAAATCTAGATCAATATGAGAACCAAGCTGATATTATTGAGAATAAAATAAAAGGTTAATGTTTTCGGATTTTATTTTAAATATCTTCAATAATACATTTGACCATTCTCACCTTCCATTTCTAAACGTCGCCAACCAATTATCTTTTGGAATACTTGTAAAATATTGATGAATAATTTTCCTCACACTAGAGATACCAATTTACCGACTTTTTTCAATACCGGTAATTCGGCAAAATTTTTTTTTTTACTCGTAATTTTTATTTTCAAAAAATTTAGTTATATTGGCAATAAAAAGCAGTAAATAGTAATAGGAATTTTATTTTTAAACATACTTAAAAGCGCTTTACAAACAAACAAATAAATGAAAAAATAATGCTTTTATTCTGAGTAAATAACAAATCTAAACAAATAACTATGTTCTAAAGAAATTAAGTAACTACTCTTACTAGTCTAATCAAGTAACTATTCTATATAAACTTTTTGTTTATTATTACGTATTTTTTGAAAATACGATCGCAAAAAGCACTGCTGATATTAAATGTCTATTTTTACCTTGCATTAGAGTCGGTACTTGACAAGATGTCTCGGTTTTTCCCTTTATTAAGAGCTGCAGTTTATCTTTCATGGATAGCGTAATTGATGTTGAAGGAACTTCAGTGTTAGTGTCTGTTTCGTTTTTATCGTAAATACGCTCAATTAATTCTACGATTATCTTCATTATTGTAGATTTGTTGTCTTAGTAAAAATTCCGTAGTCTTCTTCATTTGAATTCTTGAAATTGTTACCATAAAAAAAATCGCAAAAGATCAAAATAAACAGTTCGTCGTTCATTTATACGTCGTATCTATGTGTTTTTAACTTCGTTACAGTTTTCCTATTTTCTTCATTATCGAAGCTCCATCTGTAGTAATTGATACTATATCAAACTTCTGTAATTTATTTTTAATGAGAGTTAAACATTTATCGGCGGGCATAGATCCGTGAATACGACATAATCCATCTGATCATCAGGACGATGCGTTATCGTGGTGCAACATCCCTGATGCCCTTTTCAGGAACTCTATTGAACACCTCAGGCAAATATTTTTCGGTATACATACCATTTAGCTGTAACTGTATTTTGTTCGTCCAATTTAATTGCACATACCAGGCCCGTTTTTTCATGGCTCGCTGCTTTTTGTCATTGTTGGCGTTTCTTCGTCTTTATGGATCCGTACACGACTCTCTTGACGGGTAGGTACGTCAAAAAACGGAATATACGTGTCGTCACCTGTCACAATATTTGCTTTTTAAAAGTCAGAAGGCTCAATATCTTTTTAATGTAGGTGATCGTGCATGATTATTTTAACAGCTGAGAATCTAATCTAGAGTTGTTGATCTGTTACAGCATACCTGACTCTGTTGTCCTCTTCAATTATTTTCTTAACTGTAGCAATATTTTTTCGGTGATGCCCGTACGAGGACGTTCTGCTCCTTTCTGATACTGAACAGAACTTTTTTCGCGTTCATCTGTAGCTTTTTCGTTTAGGCTTACATCAAAACTTTCCTTGTACGCCCATGCGCTTAAACCTCTTTTGAAATCATAATAAATCATGATTCGAAAATGATCTCTAGTTAATTCCATTTTTTCACTTATGTTAGCACTTAAAAACATTAAAAACTTCGATTCTAGGTAACGTAAATACAACAATTAAACCTCAACTGACAGATAGAAGGTTGCCCTAAACAACAGTGTAGATATGTTTTGGTCTTCATGGCCTTCTCGTAAAACAAAACAAATAAGCTGAATCGAGAAGATGCCTTATTATGAGCTGAGTAACTAGTATACATTTGCTAATACAAAATTTGTTAGGATTTAATATTTTCAATCCTTAAGTAGCACGGCAAGTAGGATTTTCTAAGTACTGCGAACGAAAAGAAGAACTAGGATAATTACAGCGGAGTTCAGTTGGTTCCACCATCACGCAATAAGCGTACATACAGTGAAACACCGCTTGGTAGAAGCAGGCTTGAGAAGGCGCACAGCCGTTCAGAAACTCTACTTAATCACTGCCCATAGAAAGAAAAGGCTCAATTGGGCTAAGTGCCACGACAATTGGACACAAGGCCAGTGGAAAACGGTGCCGTGGTCAAATGAATAAAAATTTGAGCTGTATGGTTCCAAACGTCGCTAAGTTGGAGAACGAATGAAAGAGCAGTGTGTTACGGAAACCGTTAGACATAGATGCAAGATGGGAATGATTCATGTTTCAACAGGATAACTATCCTAAGTACACCTAAGTGCAGAAGTAGCTAAACAGTTTTTTGAGAGACAAACTCATGGGGGTATTTTTACATTAATGGATTGCTATCGAAGAGATATGGGACAATTTAGACCAAGAATTATGAAAACTAACAAAATAACACTTTGGGAACTCACCGAGTGCTTAGGATGGAATCGATAACAACTACACAGAGAAAAAAAAGTTCTCGACAAATAATTTTGTTGACATTTGATTCAAACATATATCTTGAAACAAATAACCTCAAATTTGATTTGAAAATATATCTGTTTGATTCAATATTCGTAATATGTTTGATTCAGCAATACAGTTTTTTCTTTTGAAGAACTTCGTCAGCTTGAAACAAATATATTTTTCTATACCATTTATTTGACTTCGCCTTTTAATAGCACAAATTAATCTCCATTTTGTAGTAACGTGGTGCTTTTATTATTGTAAATAAACCTCAGTTAGGTATAGTTCGCCGATAACTTTAAACAGACTGTAGTATGTCCAAATTGTTATAATACATAGCTACAAAAATACATTGACAAAAAAATTGTTAAAAGGTATGCACTTTTGTATAGGTATCCATAAAAACAATAATCACCCATATATATGTACAAGATTATTTCGATGAAGATGACATAACCACAAAATAACTTGTGTGTTGTATATACAGATACATGAAGATTAAAGTGATATTTGTACTACTTTTGTTTGCAAAGAATATTACAAAACTTACTACCTCGGTAATCTCGTAGGAATCCTAAGAATCGGGAACGAGTGACAGGGATAACTGTATGGTTGGATGCTAGGTATTATGACAAAAAGGGTAGGTGATAGAACAGCAGATACCTCAACGGACGTATCAGTATCACTTGCTTTCAGAAAAGGAGGAAATATACTAACAATTGCCGTATTAGCCCGAATATAACGCGACCCCGAATTTAAGGCGAACCATTCATTTTTCATAAAAGAATTCAAAGAAAATAAATTCAATCAGATAAGCATTTATTTAATAATAGGTAATAACACAGGTTACATTCATGTCAATAAAATTAAGTAATGTAAAACAAAATTAATATTAGGTAAGTAACAAGATACCTAAATGAAAGAAAAATAAAAAAGGAAATGTTTATTCAGAATCTGAACTGTTTTCAGAATCAGTACTCTTTGATGTCGCATCGGTATCGTCAGTATGCTCGTTCACGCTTTCAGTCTCCCACAAAATGTCATCTTCAGACCCATTTAAATTATTGGAAATGCAACATTTCTTGAAACCTTTAACTATCGATTCAGGTAAGATCTTCTGTCAGACGGTCGCAACTCATTCTCCTAAAAGTGAGACTGAGGGTTTTTTTATTTTTCCTGAAGGTGTTAATAGGTGATTGTCTGCTAATAGCCAATTGTATTCTTTTTATTAACCGCCACATCCAAGACTTGTAGCTGGGATGTCATACGACCCGGTATTCTTACAAGATCGGAATTCAATGCCTCAATTTGTTCCTTAACACCTGACGTGAGGTGGTCTCGAAATGCATCAAGGGCTAGCATGGAGCTCAGAAAACTTCCCCGTAAGCTTAGATATACCTCGGTAGATTCATCACACGCACGTCTGGCGGAGGAATAGGCGTGCTAATAAGAAGAGTCGTTACATTCCATTACCTAGACCTCGAATTTAACGCGAGTCAATTTTTTAATGGGAAATAATTAGTCAAAAAATATCGCGTTATATTCGGACTAATACGGTAGTTACAAAATATGAAAACGGAAAGATCAAAGCATTGTTAAATGTGTGGTGAATTGAATCGCAATTTATTTAAACTGGTGTTGCTGGCCATTAAAACGATATCGGCGAGATTTTAGTTATTTTCACTAGCGCACTATTCTAACATATATTTGTTTGACTCAATACAATTATGTCAAATAAAAACGTTTGTACATTCAAACAAATTCAATTTGTTGTATTTAAAAAATGTGCTTTCACTCAAATGATTTGAAGAATATATATTTGTTTGATTCAAGAACTTTTTTTTCTCTGTGTAGCTACACAGATATTTGTAAGGCAAGTATGATTTCATAACAGCAAGCATAATTCCTTTTTTGACTTGGATTTTTGCGATGTATAGTATTGTAAAACAATTCAATAATAACGCTGTTGGAAATTCTCACGTTTTTGAGCTATCTACATGATTATATTATGAGATATTTATAGTTAAAGAAAATTAAAAAGGAACTATCGAAACGATACGGTTTTCTTCCGAAATATAAGCATGCTCTGTTTAACATGATAGTTGGATTGTGATTCCCTAACAAATAGATAAGTGGGAACCTAATGATGGACCGATATCAAGGCTGCCCTGACAGGAGCGAACACGACTCTCTTTCTAACCGTGTAGTAGACATTTTATCCTTCTCTAGCGTCGTGTGTATATATAGACGTGTATATTGGGGGTAAAGCTGGGTCGGTATCCTTTTCAGAGCCGCGTTATACGGCTCTCCACGTCTTTCCATCGCACTGCACTGCGGTATCATGAAATTACTTGCCTACTACCTATGTAGCCCTACAATAAGTAACAGGTGGCTGTACTACTAGCTCACTCACTTTAACTTGGTCTAAACCTTGGTGCGCATAATTAGACACGTTCAACTAGAGCGGGTGTGCGGGGCGAAAAAGGGTCGCATGAAAATAAGTTAGTCATTACAAGATTTGCCACGTCAATAGCATTACATATATGACATATACGACATATGATTCCCTTTTTCAATCATTTCAAATTGCTATTTTCGAACTTTACATTATGGGTTTTGTATCATAAAGGGCATTTTCTATTTTCTTTTTTTTTTCTCTCAATTGAAATTCTTCACTTTCACTGTTACCACTATACTTCACTAAAACTGGGAGAAATTTTCTATATCTAAGCCAGCAATAAAACTGAATTAAAGAGGTTGCTATATCTACACTATTTATACACTTTTAAAATCATGCTATTTATTTAAGAAAGGGTAACGCCTGGAATTTAATGGTCTTAAATCTGAATTCATTAAAATATGTTTGCTTTTGTAAATTTCTATGCCAATTTAATTTCACATTCCTGTTTATGGTCTTAATTAATTTTATATTATCAACATTCGAAATGACCGCCCACCTTTAGCCATAAGGGTCTACATTTCAAAAAATTACAAATAAAAGTAATAACGAATATCTATTAAAAAATTGCTGTGTAACAAGCAGAAACCTTGCTCATCGGCTATGACTTTTCTTTAAAATATTAATACTTCTAAGAGTGGCTGGAAGTTAATTAAAACATTGGCATCATTTATAATTAAATCCTTTTTGAGAGGGGTTGGTGTGTATATATAGTTTGTATTATTTCTTAAATTTGGAGTCGTGTGAGTGTTGTATACGTGTGATAAAATAAAATAATGTCAAATAATTAGATCAAAAGAACGTAGATGAAAACTTGCTACACGGTTATCAAAACAACACGAAGTATCGGAACTCTTCTCACCACACAAAATATTAATTAAATTAATTCGGAACAGCTGTTTCGAGGACTCCTGGGCAACTTCATTATCGGCCGTATGACCGAATAAATCTTGTTTCCCATACTACCCCACAGTCCTTGATATTATTTTAAGAGGGTAATTGTTTGTAGTGTTTTATGAGCTTGTTGGAAGTATTCATCCCTTAATTCGTCATCATGCAACTGGTTTAGAAAATGTTGCAATTAGTTATTACTAGAGTTGGCCACGCGCGCCAACAGGCAGCTGCGTCGTATCTATACGGTTACATACAAGCCTCAGTGTAGCTTCGAACTTCCATTAGCGCGGTACGTGTTGTTTAGAAATGTTGCGTACATCGCGCAAACGACCCAAGGCGGACCAAGTTAGAGAATTTTTAGCCGAAATTCCTGACTTAACGCATGATGGCACTAAAATTGAATGTGTAATATATAATGTCCCGTTGATGAGTTGGTCCAAAAGGGACTATCTACGGCACGTAAACAGTGAAGGGCATGCTTCAAAAAAAACTTGCACACGATACTATGACAAATTTATATTTCATTTATGTGTTACTTCTATTGTATGTAATATACCGTTTAATTTACTAAACAAGGAAGCGTTTGTCTTGTTTTGGAATAACTATTCGGAGAACAAATTACTAAGTCGGACGTCGTTACGAAGGATAGTGCCATCTGCTCGTGAATATGTCGAAAAAAGAATTAAATCGGAGTTATATTTTAATTACGCAAATATAACGTCACTAGATGCATATGCGTATAAACACATTTTTTCCTCGCGCCGCAGTCGGTCTGTCGAAACATATCTAATGTTGCAGATATTTAACAGACATTATTTACTTTGCGATTTCACGGAGGGCTCTTAAAATGGTAAGTGTTTGAGCACGCATTATTTTATTTTTATTTAACAACTACGCGAAAGTATTTACGACAGCAAACATCTACACACAGTAGCTCTAGTGGAATCCGAGGCCTAATCGAAACAACGCCGCTGCCCGTTGGCGCGCGTGGCCAACTCTAGTTGTTACGATATCTTTCTGCATTTACCGTTTCATAAAAAAATAATGGGCCAATAATTCTTCTCCGTGAAGCTACTATCCAAACACCAACCTCTTCGGAATGCAATGATTTCTGTATCATGACATGGACACAACACTGGAACATATACCATTGTTTTTTGTTAAAAAAAACCATTAAGGTGGAACCAAGCTTCGTCTGAGAAGAAGGATTTATCCAGAATGTCATCATCATTGATGTGATTCCGATTGCAATATTGCACTAAATTTAACAACGCAGCCAACAATTTATTGATATACATCAAGATGCACTGCAAAATGTGAAAACTGAAGACAAAATTCATCCATACATACTTGCATAGGATCCACTTCCTCTGTTGCCTTTATCCGTTACGAAAATAGCTTACAGAGATAAATGTTTGGTGATCTGTAGTAAACATGCTTTAAAATTTATAAGGTATGTCAATAAACATCAAATGTAATTTGAATTGTCAAACTTGTCGATAAATGTCGAACGTAATTTGAAGTTTCAATCTTGAATTTAACTGTCAGGTGTAGTTGCAACCCGGCGCATCCACCAAAAATGTACTTGATTGCTTTAAATAAGTTTAGTTGTAAATTGAGGATATTTATATGTATAGCGGGATTAGTGAAACGAAGAATAATGTCCCATAATAGATCCTAACAACCTTGCGGAATACCGGATGTCGTAATTACGCGGAAAACTGCAGGATTTGTAGATTATTGTGTACGTTGGTGTTTCTTTTTCGTTCCTCTGTTTATTATCCGCCTTTCTGGCGCTGCTGTTGTCTTCTGATAGTTTAGAAAAAGGCGCTAAGTGAGTCCGCGGTGGTACGGCAAGAACGTTTTATGGTATATCGGGATGGTATGGTGCAAGAGAGAGGTCCGATAGAACTGATGGCGGGACGCTAACGTTAGGTTTAGCGCCGTCTCGCAAGCTAGGTCCGCAGTTTGAGTTGCCCGTTGCTCGCGTAAACACGCATTCCTCTCCAAGCCCGCCCCACACACTTGGCTCTATACTCTCTACCACCCCTAAAAAGCAGCATGAGACGGTTGCGCGTCACACAGTCATCGAATAGCGCTTCATGCGGCTAGTTTTGCCGCTCCACGTTCAAAAAAGATCCCGCTCCATCTCGTAATACACAAAGCGCTCCTTCTTCTAAAAGGAATTTAGTGAAACAAATCAGTGAGATTAACGTACCTGTATTATATTACAAAAAAAAGAATATTTTAATAAAGAAAAAAGTAGAGAAGAGAAAAAAAATTGCTGCTAAAAAAGAACTTTGTCGAAACTTCTAAATCGAACGAGGAAAAATTAAAACACTTCCAAAAAATGTTGACGATGTCAACTTTGATGATGCCAGCTCCTGCAATGACAGCTATGCCCACACCAGCACCTTTACAAGTGGCCAACAAGCTAGAACCCACCGCAAAACTGTCAATCAATCACAATACAACGAGTAACAAAGCAGGTACCGTATTAGAGCGTATGCGTTCGATATTTTTTTTGTTTCGTTTTAGCGTAAGTTTATATGTGTTATGCATTTTTTTTTTAAATGCGGGAGAATTTTGCAGCCCGCGCGCAATTGGTGGCAGTGGTATTTGTAGCGCGACAATTTCCTTGAGACACGCTGCAGATACTGTCTGAAACTCGGTCTAGACACCTGCTCGCTTTGTGCGTTCAGAATACCATGCTTTGTATTTTTTCTTTCTTGAAAGATAATTGCATGCAAATTTACTTAGTATTTGTCCTTTCATCGTCTTTACGAATATAAATAAATTGGTGGTAGAGATGGTGAACTGTAATGTTATTGATATTTTTTATAATTTACCCATTTTGTAAATGTAAATTTCCATTCCTCCAGTAACCGATAGTTTCCCTTTCCTACTTTTATTGCTAGAAGAAAAAAGCGTATCAAAAGTCATCCCTCACCACATCGATCGATATTTAAAAGCATTTCTTTGTGTATTTATACATAGTAGTAGTGGTAGTAGAAGGAACATTTAAATCAACGAAGAAAACCACGGCGCGAGATAAGCTCTGACCCATTTTTCAACCTTTAGCAACCTTATTTTCCTTTTCATTGACTTTTTGTCCAAAAACTAAAGTTATCCAACCGGCTAAGGCCAAGAACAAAGCTCGTGTTCGCCGAGATCGCACAATCATAACCCTTTCCATGCTACCTCCTTTCACCCTTTGCACCACTTTCGAACTCTTTTCTCCGTGTGTTGTCGGATCGGGAGGGCTTTTCGTAAGGAAATCTATTTTGATTGACGTAGCTTCTTAGTTCTACACTTTTATTTGCCCTAAAAGTATATTCATTAGGATCGATTCAACTCGGTATTCCTTATCACTACACTGTAATAAAATAATTTCCTATAACGGCAATAAATTTTGCGAAATCTGTTGTTGCAGAAAAACATGCAAACTCACAATAAAATTGAGAGACGCAGAAAACTGCACCCGCTTGCTACATATTTTATAGTCCGTAATTTTCTTTTCAGTCTAACAATTAAATAAAAATAGCTACTGTAAATTTCTGTTTCCTTTTAAATTTAGTACCTTTGCACACTGACTTCATTTAATATTACTTTACATTTGCCTTTGAATAATAGAATAAATCGTTAACTGTCGTCACTTTTTCTTATATACGAGGTCTGTCTAAAAGTCGCCAATAATAATATAATTTTTCAAACGGATCCTGTATATAGGGGAGCTGCTTTTAAGCAAAACTAATATCCTTTCTATTCGCAGTGAACGTAAAATGAGTAATAATTTACCAGTTTAGGATCTCATACATAAAAATTAGCCTTTAAATATAAATTCTCGTCTTATTTTTGCTATTTTATAAAAATATGCTGACCACTATCTTCGGAAAATACTTAGAGATATAGAGGCGCTGCATTTAAATTACAAATTAGGTTCGGGAAGAGTGCTCTATGATCCAAACGATTTTTTCCCACCTTACTACCGCCTAACCCTTGCATTTTTCTCCTCGGGATATTAAAAATATGATAATATTTCATTTTGGATGTTCAACTCTTTTGTATGCGAAACTAAATTATGATTCTAATAGATTTTCAATTATTAAAACGGGGGAAAGAGATTTCCATGTTAGATGGAGGAAAGAAATAGACATGTTCGAAGCAATTGTCTCTAGTAAAATGAAAAGGAAACATTCGCGAATAAAGTTTTTATCATTTCAAACGCCACATAAAAGGACTACCCTGATTGAACACAAAAATTCGCTACTGCTTGGTTGCTTACTGTTCTGCGTTCTGATTTCAGAAGTAGACAAGGAAAATCCGGCGGATCTCGTATTTTTATTCGTTCAACTTCAAAGGAATTCCATTCTCACACTTTCGTCAAATTAAAATTTTTTTCATTAAATTGACTGTGCGTGATATTTCGTTTTTTATTCCGTCCGTTACATTACATTTCATCCGATATTAAATGTACAATAATGTTAAACTAAAATAGCGCGTAATAGCTTCTACATCCTCTTACTTACTCGACATTTGAGATAATGAAATAGGAATACGGACTAACATGGTTATATTAGGCTAATGATGGCCGCAAGCTTTACGTGCTAAGCGACTTCAGGATTGTCCCAATCTTAATCTCATCTTATCTCCTAATATAACTAAACTACCAGTTTATTTGTCCTAACATATCTACCTTAAATTCAATTCAATAGTTCACTCTGCTCTTTTGTTATCCTTCGGACAAAGTCAATTGTGTTTAGGGCTTTGTTGTATAAAAAAGGATCCCAATTGAAAAACCTACAAGGTGTTTTTAGTGTAATCGATCTAATTAGAAGATAGATGTTTCGGTTTTTTTGCCTTATACGAAAGAGAAATCAATACTTTCTTCCTTACAAAGTAAATAGTTTTGATGGCCAGATTATATCCGAATTGTTGAACATGGAAATAGTAAAACTTTCATGCGAACTATCCAAAAAAGAGGAAGAGGGAGTAGAGTAGACGTCAATAAAAAAAAGACGTCGTTCCCCTCGATGAAAATTCCATGAAAAATTATAGCGAAGGAATTCACGACTAATTTACTTTTCTTTTTTTACTTAACCTAGTTTTTCTAGAAGTTTTTTCCTTATGATATACTGTTCTATGGATTTTCTTTCTTCTTAAAAGCAAATTTTCAACGATAAATTTTCCGTTTGACATTAAAAAAATTTTGAAAAGGGTTTTTCGGAAAGGTACAAAATACACATACATAACCTGCGCCTGGCAGTTTTCTTCAAATGCTTTAAACCTTTTGAAGATGAAGGTGTATTTGGCAGCCACCTTTGTAACATAGAGATGAGTTAAATCAGTGCGGTAAAATGGTATTTACCTTACCGTTAAAACCGTCAACTTTATCATTGTACGGATCCCTAGCATCCCTATATGGTTATAAATTCTACATCGGTTCCATCCTACAGTCTACTTATATTAGATTATTTCTACCGCATCCGCATGTGTGGGGATGCGTCGAAAACCCTTTAAGCCCTCAAAAACAAAAGCGATTGAGGTACACTTAACTGCCAAGCCTCGTATATTAATTAATTGGAATAATTTGGAAAAAATAGCATCGTACGTGCTACACTCCATCCACGATCCCTTTGTCGCTTTTGTAAGTTCAATTTTCCGCATATTACTTTAGGCACCCTGTAAATCTGCTATGTATCAATGGCTCGATTTCTGTAGTAGTAATTTAACTCCCCGCTCTTCGTAATAATCTCAACCCTACTTTATTGGTACTATACTTGACAGTGAGTCGCTTCACCGATCCCCTTCGTTTTCAGAGCCATTGCTGCCATTCTAGCAAGCAGCAATCAAAATATTTCAAGCAAGCATAATCCTAGAGTTTACAAATTTAGAAATTAAAAGGCCTTGTCATAATGCTGATGGAAATCTTGAAGGAAATTCATTAGAAAAGGGATTCGCTCCTTCCTTTTTTTTACTTTATAAGAACAAATGATAATTATATTGCTCCTGTCAAGAAGTGCATCGTTGTATACTTGCGAATTGAATGCCGTAATTAAACCAAGGAAAATAATTACGTAAGATAACGTTTAAAAAACAAGCCAAATAAATAAAATAAAGTAGTCAGCAAGCACAGTTAAGTGTAGCAATAAAGATGGTCGCTCCCTTTGGGAATAAAGATATAATGCATGTCGCATGATTGGTCTAGGACTCATAAGACCATGTAAGCTTGGCGTTCTGCCCAATTTTTGGCTTCCGTTCGAGATTGTAGACGCCGCATCTAACATTCTCTGTATCGGGGAGAACAAATAAATTCCGCCAATACACAGAGTGTTCCATAAATATTTAATTTTACGGTTTGCTAACTTAGAAAATAGATAAATTCTAGCAATTTCCACCTTTTTTTTTTGTTTTACACGTTTTATATGAATTTAATTTAATTTTATGACAAAAGGTGCAGATTGTCCAGATTTTGCATCAAATTATTGCATGCTTCACAATAATAATAATAATAGTAATAACTTCAAAATTGGAACAAAATCTATTGTAGCATATAATCTACATCAAAACAGGTTGCCATGTTTTCATAGATAGCTCTATTATCTCAACATTTTTCGAAAATAATTTGATAGTTATGACAATTGTGCCGTGAAAATATGTTTCTTCATCTAAAGGGGGCAAGTAACCCTATTCCCCCGAATAACTTTTTTTAAAGACGTACTGTTAACAACGACGAAAATGAATGTGGAGGCTATGATGACTAATTTTCTAAATTTGACAACGCCCCCTTGCCTATTCTTTCTCCTGAAGCTTCATTGCAATCAAAAGCTAGCTGTAATGGGAATACATGGATTCTTACCCATAACCTCAATCAATTTTTTGTCCCTTGTTTTATGCAATTCAGTCAAGAACCGAAAAAAACAACCGATTGCTTTTCATGTAAATCTTTTTGTGGAAATGGTGTAGTGTACCAATAATAATCAAAATAATGGCAATATAGCTCATGCTATTGGTACGAGGGATGATCGTAAAATAAGGTTCCCATATTTTAGCATTCTTCATTTCCTTAACATTACACATCGTTTTAAAGGTAAAAACTTAAGATATTTTTCGACATAATCGCCATTCCTATCCAAGCATTTTTGTAGACGGTGCTCCAACTTCTGTATCCCCATGTCGTAAAATTCTGCAGCCAGTCTTTTCAAGAATCGAATAACCTTTTCTTTTAGGAATCCGAAGAGCGAGTTGACGAATGATGACCCTCCGATCTTCAAACAGTATGCTCTCGACCTCTTCAACGATTTCCTCTGAAACTGATAGTCTTCCGCTCCGCTCTTCATCGTGAATTCCCTACACCATTTGTGGACGTGTTGAACAGCTATACACTTTTCTCCATAAACTTCGGTTAATTGACGATGAATGTCTATAGGTCAAACCCCTTTTGCGTTTAAAAAACGTATTACAGCGCGAATTTCGCACGTGGCGGTAGCGGCGATGGGGAGTTCCATCTCGGACGGCTGCTTAGCCAACACTGAGCGGCGTAGCGAGACGGGAATGGTACGTATATAGAGTGGGAGAGCTGCTACACACGCCAATGTTGTCGGATTTCGCCTAACACGTCTTATTTTTATTTTACGATCATCCCTCGTAGAAGCACTCCCGGCAATAACACTGTGAGAAGAGAAATGCGCTAGCCAATGGACATATTTCTGCCTCCACGGCGTCATCAGCGTTGCGTAAGCAGTCCAAGAACTGCTCGAGAGGCACTCCGATTTCTGTCGCTACTTTCTAGACGTCATGACTATATCTCTTGGCACTAGGTGGCACTTAGTGGCATAAATTGAGAGGCGAACAGAAATGGTGAGCAAGGGAATGTGCTCGGAGCAACGCTGATGACGCCGGGCAGAAATTTTGTATTGTTTGAGTCTTTATGTTAATGTAGCTAAATTGTTTCATATGGAAAAGAATTTTGTTCCATAAAATCTTGTAATTATATTATGAATATTTGATCTGAACCTAATTCCATAATATAAAGTAGGTGGTGGTTTAAAAAATATAATCTTATGAAAAACCTACATGCCCTTCCTACTAGTCATACTTAACCAATCACACTCGACAAATTTATGAGAAATATTATCATAAACATGTATTTCGCCTTGTTTTTGCCATTAGTTATGTTGTTTTTTCTTTGTAAAAAAAAGAAACTTCATATAAACATGTTTTAAGAGGTACGAGAGGGAAGAAATTGTAGTTTAATGAAGTCGTTATTTACGTTTATTGGCAGCTCGATATATTTTGCATAAAATAACTTCTTTAAAATACTTCTCGTAATGAAGAAAAGAAGTTACAAGAATCCGAGGGATTCTCGAAGTAGGAGGTTAAAGCGCGATACCAATTTTGTGGCAAGATTTTATGAGCGTGTCCATTGAAAATTAAGCACCGTGGGAAGTTTCCCATATAAATATTTCGCTAATTTAAAATTTTAAAATTAAAACGTTTTAAAACTATGCAAGTTTAAAAGTTAAGATGAAATCTATTGATTTTATGTAGGTATTATCGAATCCTAATACCTAAATTGATTATGGAGTATATAAATTATTTAAACTGTCCATGCCGTAGCCACTGATACTCTATTAGTACCCTCCTAGATTTTCATAATAATTCCATGTAAATCATTATTTAACATCGGGCGATTAACATAGTGGGCAATTACTGCGAAATGACCACCTGTATCAGGGAAAATCACCGGCCGTCTTTCTTTAAAGGAGTGTTTATGTGAATATTTTATCGGTTTGCAATAGTTTCGATCTGATTCAACCTTGTTACTATGTGCGTATATCCGGAACCCGTTCATTTTTTTCATTTAAAAATCTTATATTTGCTAATTAAATATGCAGTAGTGTTTGTCGATTTTAGAAAACCGGTTTTATATACAAGAATTAATATGCGTAAACAAATGAATTTGATTTGAAACGATATCAAATTTAAGCATATTGTAGTAAAAACAGATTTTCCTCTTTTTATAATTATATTTCAATTAAATATAGTCTTGTTTGTTTCGCTACAAATATTTATTAAAACAAATGTTAATAAATATGACCTTTTCTGGTCCAGTTCCAGCGTATACTCGAAACATTGTTTAGCGAATTAACAAGCACGTATAAATAATAAATAGCGAAAATAAGCATACACATGTTGATTAGTAAAGCTGGCCACGAGCGGTACCGCGCAGTAGCGTAGAGTCGACCAGGCCTTGCGTTCCACTAGAGTTATTCTGCTAATAGAGATGTTTGCTGCCGCAAATAATTTCGATCATCTTTTAAATAAAAATTAAATAACACGTGCTCAAACACTTACCATTTTAAGAGTCCTCCGTGAAATCACAAAGTGAATAATGTCTAGATATGTTTCAACTGTTGTTTCGGCAAAACTAGTACGGCATGAGAAAAAAATGCGTTTATATGCAGAGAACGAACGTTCTACATCTAGTGACGTAATATTTGCGTAAGTAAAATAATCTTTCAAATAACTTAACGATTCTGTTGACGCACCTTCACCAATGTGTCTTAATGTGCAAAAATCAGAATTTTTCTCAAAAACACTTTCAAATTTTTCTAGAACAGAAACATTTTTTGCGTCTTCAATCGCGCATAGCTGTGCGTGAACATGTTGCACTATTTGTAGAGATTTCTCTAACGGCACCGCAGGATTTTGTAATTTTTCTATTGCATCTGCTAGCCCGAAGTAATTGTGAATGATTTTTTAAATCCATTTTAACCTGACTATCTTGAAATTTCGACTGGCTTTTCTGGATAGCGGCAGCTTCCTTTGTATCGAATTGTAAAACCACGTTCTTAATATTGTCAAAATATTTATGATAATAAAACGCGGTTTGTAACCATGTTCCCCAACGAGTTAGAATAGGTTCTGGTGGCTCTGGTATACGGGGGCACAGTCTGTGAAATTCGCGAATACGTTTCGGTGATTTGACAAATACTGCTTTGGTATGCGCTATTAAAGCGTCTACTTCAGGATAACATTTTCTGATACTATCCGCCACAAGATTGAGAGCATGAATTTTACACGTAATGTGTTACAAATTAGCAGAATGCTTTTTAAGAGACCGGCCTACAGAAAGCATGTTTGCAGCACCATCACTCACTAACATCAAAAGTTGGTTTGTTGAAAGTTCAAACTTGTCCAATGTATGTAACACTAACTTTGAAATTACTTCGGCAGTACACTGTTGTATTCGTTTGGAGACTAATAGAATTGAAGGTGCCGATTGATGAGGTTCCAATTTGCGTGCCATTACATTAAGAACAGGATGTTTCTTCCGGTCTGTTGTTTCGTCGACACATAACCACAATTTTTGGTCTTTCAACTCCGATTTTATTTTTTGTTCAATATGTTCGCGCGCAGATGGCACAATTCTTCGTAACGATGTTCGACTTGGTAATTTGCACTCCGAATAGTTATTCCAAAAGCAGATAAATGGTTCCTTGTCTAGTAAATTAAACGGTATATTACATGCGATAAACGTAACGCATAAATTAAATATAAATTTTTCATTGTTTCGTGCGCAATTTCCTATTGAGACATGCTTTTCACTATTTACGTGTCATAGACAATGTTGTCTGGACCAACACATTAACGGGATTTTACAGATTACACATTTAATTTTAGCACCTTCATATATTAAGTCTGGAATTTCTGCAATAAATTTTCGAAGTTTGTCCGACCGCGGTCGTTTTGCTGACGAAATCATAATTTTTCTAGGACAAATAAACAATTGCGCAAATGACCGGCAGTGAAAATGTCCGTACTGCTCCGCAGACGAAGTAATACTACCGTTCCTCTCGGTCCGAACTGATTCCACGCCGATGCGCGGTACCGCTCGTGGCCAGCGTTATTGATTAGAGTTCAGTATAAAGTTCTATCAGTAGTAAAAAATATAATAACATACTGAAAGCTGTTTAAAAAATCTCGCAATTTAGCTAAACAGAAATGTTTATGAAAAAAACTGTCTGGATGCATTTCTTAAGGCAATGCGTAACGTGGACATTACACAAAAGATTGCTTCCGAATTATTAGTAAATGTTTAACAAGGAATAACATTACAGTTTGTGTGAAAGAAGATGGTGCTCGCTTCAAATTCTATGTGTATTAGTGCACAGAGAAAAAAATTAGGACAGCAAACCATGTAGCAAACACGTTCATTTAATCCTACAAAGTATGTAGTTGCCCTAATAAAAATTATAGTTGGATTTAAGATAAAGTGTTGCTGTCACATATTTTACTATACACGCAGAGAAACGTTTACTTGCATCAAAGCTGTCCGCCTTAATTCAAGACAATTACTGTTTCAATTATCCGCAATACAATAACTGTTTTAAATCAAAAAAAAGTTCTTAGCGTTTCTTAAGGATAGCAAATAGTTTCCTTAATTCCAGGATGCGTTTAGGTATTGTTCATAAATCAATAGTTTCACCTTCTTAAAATAAAGCATTTTTTACTTAGAATTCTTGAAATGCATATTATTTATATGCACGTTATTAATTGCGCTTACCTTGTTTAAAACAGTACGGCGTATACGTACATAATGAAACAAATTATTCACATTGTTTGTGATTTTAAAAAGGCTAAAAGTAGAGATTATCTACAGAATAACGTTCAAACAAAAGTGAACTTAATGTAGAAGTACACATAGAAAAAACTGCCTAAAAACAATAACCAAGACAGTTAACGCAAATAAATTTTCTGCGCCACGTAGTACCAGTAGTTATAGTCATGTCGTTCTAAAGACAGTATACATATATGTATGCTCTTTGCTAGAGAATAGCGAATATAGAATCTGAAATATAGATGGAATACTTACCCATGCAATGATATAATCTTTAACGTACGACGTTTCATAAACATTTTCAAAAGATACCGGTTAATGTAATATTTTTTTTCTTTTTATTACTACGAAACGTGTTTTTAGAGTAAGTACCGTTTTCAAATAAAACAAAAACAAGTAAAGCCTGTACCTTATTCTACTTTTCTACATAATTTCCACCAATATTGAGGCATTTATCGTATCGTACAATCAGCTTTACAATCCCACCGTCATAGTGGTCTGCCGCCTGATTTAACAACCACTGCATAACAGTCGTTTTGACCTCATCATCATCGCCGTGGCTCTGACCACCCAGATGCTTCTTCAAATGCAGGAACAAGTGGTAGTCACTGAGCGCAAGATTGGGACTGTATGGAGGGTGATCAAGTTGTTCCCAGTGAAAAGATGCGATGAGATTTTGAGTTCGAGAAGCTGCAAGTGGACGAACATTGTCGTGAAGCAAAACGATCCCCTTACTCAACATGCCTCGCCGTTTGTTTTGGATTGCACGGCGCAGTTTTTTTAAGGTCTCACGATACGTCGTAGCATTTATTGTGTCACCACAAGGCAAAAAATCAACAAGCAACACCCCCTTTTTGTTCCAAAACACAGTACACATGATTTCCGGGCTGAAATTGTTTGCTTGAACTTCACTTCCTTGGGTGATGTTGAATGCCGCCATTCCATGGTTTGCCTTTTCGATTCCGGTGTAATGCAAGCCACCCACGTGACCCACTGTGTGACCCACCTGTGACAACTTGGCTTAAAAAATCATCACCCCCCTCACTGTACCTCTGAAGAAAAATCAACGCACTGGCTACACGTTTGGTTTTGTGCACCTCAGTTAACATTTTCGGTACCCAGCGTGAGCACAACTTTCGATACTGTAAGCGTTTTTCATAGAGAACACTTCTGGAAACTTGAGGAAACTCATCAGATAACGATGAAATCGTAAAGCGTTTGTTCTCTTTCACTTTTTCGTCAACTTTCTGAACCAAATCTTCAGTAATGACAGAAGGTCGTCCACTTCGTTCCTCCTCATGGACATTCGTGCGGCCATCTTTAAAAGCTCTCACCCATTTCCGTACCATTCCATCACTCATAATGTTTTCTCTATACACTTCACAGACCTGACGATGAATGTCGGCCGATGATTTAATGCCTTTAACACTAAGAAAACGAATCACAGCGCGTATCTCACAGTCGACGGGATTCTCGATCGGCGGAGACATTTTAAATAGTGACAAACAAACGTAAACACGGTCGAATCTTTCTGTAATGACGTCCGTGGCTTGTTAACAGATCTAGGTACACAGCGCGCAAGCGTAGAAAGCCGCCTCAGCGCTAATGGTAGCAGGATTTCAAAACGGTACTTACTTTAACACACCTTGTATTTACCACGTGTAGTAATTTATCCATAGTTTTTTTTTAATATATAATAAATAATAATAATAAAGAAAGGTGTAAATAAACTTGACTTTCTCTTTTATTGGATATCCTTGTAGCCTGGCCTGATGATGTTTTTTGAACACGAAACTGGTCGCCTAATTTCTCAGTAGAATTTTGTAAGATTTGCACCATTTTTTCATTTCTACCTTTAATATAAATATTTATTTAAGTTAAAACTAAATGATTTACTTGAAAGAAATTCTGTCTTGGATTTTCTAACCCCAAGAAAATATTTGTTTAATACAAATAAAATTTTAAGAAAATTATTTTCTTGTATTATACATTTTTATAGTCGTGAAATAAAAATATTTTCTTGATGCAAGAAACCATTTCTCTGCGTGTATGGATTGATATTTTAAGTGTATATTTTTCTCGGTGTGCGTTGTGTGTGTGTATGTAAAGGTCCCTGGCTTGGAGTACTTCTAATTCCATTTTTGTTCTGATCTTCGTCTCCAAAAGCGTCCAAATTAATATAATGTTTGCTCCCGAACTTCGGGAGGGTTTGAACTTTTATGCTTTTGTGTTGATTTTGAAACGATTTTCTTTAAGACGTTGATGTTATGTCAAGTATTTATTTTAGTCTGTCTGTTTATTCATCCACATGAATATCAATTCATCGGTTTTCATATTCTAATGTATTGACTTTTTACGATAAATGTGTATCGTAATTTCCATGATGATAATAATGTTGATACTTTGCTTCCAATCTTGAAATTGTGTGTCTTTTAGTACTGCGTCTAAATGAATTTAATTTGACTCTTTTTTAATATAAATTTGGTAATATAAATCACTAAAACGCCAAAATTTGAGTAACGAGATTAGGGTGTTTACATTTTATGAATTTAATATTAAAATATATGACTGAGAATTCAAAATAGTACTGACATAAAATAAGAAAACGATTGAACATAGTTAATAGTTAAAATTCCTATATTTAAGAACAAAAACGTCTAATTTTTTGCGATTTTAACATGCATCTGTGTCAACTCCCTATTAATTAATTTGGCATCTCACAAGTTGCAATAGAAACACATTGAAATCCTTTTGTTTGTAAAAATTTGACCTTTGACTTCGAAAACCGGTTTCCCTAAAAGTTCGTGTTTGTATAAATCCTAATATGCAAAAATGTAATACAGTAAATATGAATTTTATGATGCGTATAGATGTTTTTGCGACTTCAAATGACTTTTTCTGGAGGATTAAACTTCTAGTCGGTGGCAAAACGATGAAGGGATACCGATGAAATTTATATAACTTGTTTGGACAGCCCTGCTTTTTTTTCCGGCTTTGGGAAAAGGTGGCAAATCAAGAGAACCCCGCCGGCTGCCGTTATCGGTTACCGTCACTTGTTCAACTTATTATCGACTGTGGCTTCCACCATCGCAGATCATTACAAATAGCGCTGACTGAACAATTCTCCCTCGATTTTTGCCCTTCACAAGAAATTAGATCTCTTTATTTCGCCAATGTGCTACCAGAAAAATTATCTCGGGTTCCCCCCTTAAAGATATATAAATTGTTTTGACGTTTCCCCGATATTTCCTGATCGAATTTTTAAAAATCTTTAGTTTAATATTTGCTAAACGTTAAATATTATTCCATTTAACATTTCTCTCCCTCCAATTATGTTTATCCAGCTTGCATAATATGCGATAAAATCAGTTCTCAATGCGGAAGAAATGTTAGAAACACGCGATTTCATGCTTCCACGATTCTCCAAGCTGAAAGCAACGACTCTAAACACAGATTCTTATAACTGTGGAAAACAAAAGCCTGAAAAAATCTTTATAGTTATTTTTATGGCATGTAAAAGATAGCGTTTTCTTTCTTTCTTTTCGTTCTACCCCCCAATGTGTCAAAATATATAAATAAATAAATGAAAGCAGGACTTTACTCTGTTAAAATTTATTGTTATTTATGGTGGAAGCCAAAGAATTTCAAAGTAAAACTTCTTCTCTTTCTAACCTCCTTTATTATCGAACTGAACGGTGGAGTAGAGGGGTGCAGAGAGTGATTTGGGTGGATATGTAACGTGATAGAAGGGTAAAAGGCGACAAAGCGTAGGAAAGAAAAGAAGTAATTTTGCATGTGGGATTTTGTTACATCTCCTATATCGCGTCATATTGAGGTCCCAGTTTTATAGTACAACTCGACGAGTTGTCAATTACTATATCAAGGAAGAATACCATCTCTTTGGGGTAACATTGCACGAGGCAATTTCTTTTAGAGAAAGAAGAGAACGCTATTTTGAGAGGAACAAAAGTATAAGGGATTAAATTAAAATTAAATTCAAAAATCAAACAATTCGCTTTCTCAAGAGTTTAAAACGAGACCCCCTTCGGGATGCCGTTTCATTATCTCCCTTTTTTTTTCACGGGCGCCACTTACGTTTTAAGTGTTTCCCAAACTAGGTTAATTAATTATTAAAGATGAAACTCTTGGACTTTGGATCCTTCTTCCAAACTCTTATTTTTTCCCTTCCTGTAAGAAAACACGACGTTTTTGCAGAGTAAGTTCTTTCTTTCTTCATTTGACTACACATTCCGCGTTCATTTTAGGATTGCGATTGATTTATTATAAGGTCATAAAGAAGTTAAAAAAAGGGCAGCAAAAAAGGATATGCGAGGTTTATGTGTTATCTATGTTGCAAGTTTTTAGCTTTTAATATGTGGAAAAAAAAGTTGGGGAAAAGTTTTCCTTTGAAATACGATCGCTTGTCGAAGATCCTTTATCCCATTGTATCTCTTTGTTATTCCCTATTTTATTGGTTTCCCTTTAATTGAATTTAGAATAAAAACAGTTCGAGATATGTATTTAATTTCTCTCTGTACATATACATTAGGAAAATTAAACAGTACAGTGTGTCAATATTACAGCGGAACCATCTTACGTTCATCCCGGTATTTTCATAGACAAAATCAATTCCATTTATGTACTAAGATTTCCAATTTCAGATACTTGCTATTCCCTAGCCTTTTATTGACATTTCGATATGTAAAATTTAGAATAACGAAGCCCGAAAGGGAATTAATCTTTTCAAAAGGTTTCTCGTTCGGAAAACGTCAAACGATCACTTTAATATATCAACGTGAACGTTTGACACTTAATTAGGTGCGATTTGCGTTTATCATTTGGCCTACTCTGTGCATGTTGTACCATAATGATATAGGCGTTTGCCGTTTATAACAACGATGCAAGTGCTGAATTCAATTATCTGCTTTCATTTTAATGTGGGCTGTCCCCTCAATGGACGCTTCACACAAATACCTTTCTGGATGATTTCGAATTTTAAATACGCATCACAGATCAAATAATAGTATCATTAATGCTGGAATATTTCTTAATTAGATGTACGTACATGTCCGAATTGGCTCCCTATAAATAAGCTTTGCTTGACATAGAGATATTGATGGATAATTACATGTAATTAATGGTCGAAAGGTTAATAGCTAAAACCTAATTACTGGTGATGAAAGGTCAGGAGGTGTAATCCAGATTGCAATATGGTTTAGATATATTTTTCCCTTTCATATTTCCGATGAAAGCGACACGAAATGAGATCCTTTGAATCCGTGAAGTTAAAGGAAAAAAACTTATCGTACGACCTCCATATATATGTATATTCATAAAAATATATGCACATTACAATGAAGTGTATGTGCAACCGAGATTATTGATTGTACTTTCCATTGTACAGCAATGGAATAAAATTTTATTTTCATACACGGATTTTTTTCTGCTCTATTTTATTCCTCTTTTTACCATTAAATACACTTCTAACATTAATCATTTTTCCATTATATTTTGTCCATAAAATTTTATTGCACAAACTTGCTTGGTCTCTTCGGTTTGAGCTGTATTAACTAAATTGTTTTGTATCTACGGGATTCGTGAACGTGTGCAGGACAGTTTTAACACCGAAAAGATCTGGTAACTCTTACGTAAACGTATGTACGTATAGGAAGAAAAAATAGGGTAAATCCCTCACAACGAACGTGACTGGATATAATTTTCTACTTCCGATAAGAACTCTGAAAATACAAAGTTCGTCATAAAGCGACAGAGAACTTTTTCCGAGTTAAGTGCTGAAATACCGCAAAATTGATCTACTTTATGCATATGAAATACAGCAGTTAATTACCTTATGAATATTACAATTCTTTCTGTACGTTTTCTTATCATTTATGTGTAGGGAAACAGTACGTACCAGAACCAAAATGCGGCAATGAATATTTTATAAAATCAACGAAGACATATTACTGTTAATAAATAATATTCGTATTAAAGGAGTTAGCTCGCCTACCCTTTTGCAAGGTGGTTTTGAGGTGAGAAAATCATAACGTAAACTGTGCATCCGCATCCGAAGCTTAACTTTTCTTTTAATATCTTACAATGTTAGCCTTAAGTTCAGCTAGTAACAAACACGAATAAATTTATATTTAATTACGTTCGTCCGGGGAACTTTATCCATATAACAGACCGCAAGTTTTGTAAACTAACCTTACTTTAAGACAATCACAAACATTCAAACGGACAAACGGACTCGAAGCTGCCAAAGAGTTTCACAGTTCCCAACTAAGAGGTTTACCAGCGTGTCGGATACAAAACTTGTGTTAGTTTTCCCATTTCGTTTTCCTTTTTTCGGCCTACGTTTTCACCTTTTTTTTTTCATACGTATACGCTATACTAGTTCAAAGTCGAAAGTTGAATTTTTACAAACCAAAAAAAAAAACAAAATATAACTAAAGCTTAAGAAGAAAGAGAAGAAATTCAGGAGATTTAAAAAGGATAAAAAACTCTGACTATATTTTAATACCACGAGTTCATTTTTATATTAGCTATCTATTTTGATTCCAAAAAGGGTTATCTTCAGTCATTAAAGAAGGTTGAGAGATAAAACGAGAACATTGTAATCAAAGTGTAAAATTGTGTAAAATTAAAGAGTTTTATTGCAATTTGCACATAGAGAAGAAGCGGTAACCGATGTGCTTACATGGACATCTGTGCCACCACCAGTAGACGTTCGTGTAAACACATCGGTTGCCGCTTCTTCTAAGGTTATAGACATCATTAAAGTAGGCAATAAATAGTAAGGGACCTAATATGCTACCTTGTGGCAAGCCTCTTGTTATGACCATATTATCTGAAAGGGTAGTCTGTTAATATTAATATACATTCTTTTAACTAGGAGGAAAGCTGAGCTAAAGCATTACCGTTACTTCCGAGAACACAAGGCTAAACAGCTTTGACGTCAGCAGGCTGTGACGTATTTTGAAGTAGGCCGTCGATCAGCCATAAACGCGTTTACACGTTTAGACCGTCTCTGCGTTTTGAATTGCTTTATCCAAACTATATTGGTTTTATTTAAATAAATGCAGTGTAATGATATTTCCGTACTTTGTTGGTGATACATGTAATGTTTTTATAGTGTTGTATAAGCTATAAAACCTTTTCTGAAACGATAAAAAAGAGGTAACCTAACCTAACATGGCATCGGCTCTTTTGTTTGTGAGTTACACTTTGTAAAAGGAGATATTACTTATTTTTCAACAGCTACAGATTCTAGCTAGGCTTAAAAAAATGCTATTCCAACTCAATTCTCCAACTGTCCGTTGTGTTTGACACGTAAAGATGTTATTGTTCAAATACTTTCATATTCTTAGGTTATATTTAACGTGTGTTCTGTTTTAATACAATATATTTTAAATTATATCACCAAACGTAGCCATTTTAAATACTGATATATATATAAATGTCATATTCACAGCAGTGAACGTATTGCAATAATTATAATAACTTGTTCTACAAACACCCTACTTAAAAATAATTGTGGGAAAAGTAATGATAGGTTAGGTAAAACACTACATAATAGGAAAGGTAGGTTAAGTAAAACACCACATAATAGGAAATTAAAGACCCTGGTTAAATAGCATGTCTGTAAATTTTCTCGTGAAGTTAAACAAAATTGCAATTACTCTATCATTTCAACTTTAGTTTCGTCCAAATACATGTACAATTACAAATAATAATAATTAGTCGAACCACAAATACATCTTTCACGAAAACGGTGCTCGGTTACGTGTTTGGTTTTTGCTTTGAAACTTCGTTTTTCCAAAATAAAATCGAATGGGATGCGAAGAAGGGCTCAGTTGACGACTGGCATCCTCTTTAAACCGGAAGCCCTTCAAAACAAAGAAATGTAAAAACACGACTTCTTTACCACTTAGGTTAATACATCGCCTACCGAGCGTTACGTCATCGAAGAGCGCTGTCGCCTTCTAGTTTCGGAAGTAACGGCATTACACCTTATTCTATAGTGCTCAAGTTTTCACAAATGCATCAAATGATCTACACCGGAGATTACTAAACTTCTAAAGCGGAACCCCCTCCTAGTGAATCGCATTAATGTTTTTTAATGTTTACGTTCCTAAATTTACGACAAATATTGAGGCGTTAAGATAATTTTGTTTTATTTTGAACATACTTGCGAGACTTATCCCTCTCCCCCGCTCAGTTCCTTAACACGACCCCCAGAGGGTCACTACCCGCACTGTAGGAACCGATGATCTGAACCATCAAACGCTTTGAAAAATCTAATAAGTAATTGTAAGTTATTTGTTTGTTTTCCAAAGCAGCTAAAATTCCGCTAGTAAGTTTTAGTAGTGCAGTTATAATGACGACCTTAACAGTCGGTTGTATGTACTTTTACAAATAATTTCGAAAATGTGTTTAATAGGCTAATAGGTCCGTAGTTTTTTAGATTACCAATATTACCCTGAGTATTTAAGTAAATTAGGAAAAATTCCGGTTTAAAAAACAATTATTAGCTACGTGTGCGATAGGTCCTACGAAACTGGTAAAAAGCAACTAGGAATATTGTCAACACCTGAAGATCTACAATTCTTTAAGAATCTAACTATTGTTGATAATTCATTAGCTATGTTTAAACAAGTTTGATTAAACTGATTAGCAAGATCTTTAAGGTCAGAACATGAAGGATGGATATAATTAGTAGTCCCATCAGTGTGAGAATGAATAACACGCCAAGCGTCCTTACTTGAGTTTGTTGCCGATAGTAACTACTGGTCATGATAGTTACATTTTGAGTTAATTATTGTCTTACCATAGATTATTTTATTACTTATAATCACTATTATAGGTGCTCATTAACTGTATTTCTACGATCCAGAACTTCTTTAGATAGTTGCATATATTGAATAATGTTGCCGCAGCACGCATTCAGAAATTTTTTTATTCGTATTTGTATAAGTGTAAAAAATCTTTTATAAAATATTTTACTATCGTAAATTATTCACAAGGCTAAAAATTGAATGTAATAAAATTAATAGTTTGAATAATTAATCATTATAAAATAGGATAATAAATTTTAGATAGTCCTTCGATTTCTGTTTTATCGTGAACTGAATGTTTATGTTTGACTTGTATCATTTCTAGTATCCATCTTGCTTTATAATTGACCTCTTTACTAAGTATAGAGATATTGTCGAAATTGAAAGTATGTCCAGTATTTATTGTGTTTTTTTAAGGCGGTGATGTTGTTTATCTTTCATTTTAGAAAAAAAAAATCAATATTTTATAATGTTTTATTTGACAAAACAAAACCAAAATTTTTAAAATGTTTGTGTTAGTTAACAATGTTATATTGTAAGTTCAATCAAACAAAGAACAAACAAAGAGCCGTATTACTTAAGACAATGTATTTGACTTGTTACAGTTGTGGACATGTATTTCTGAAGAAGACAATAGAGATTGTCGAAACGTTAAAATCATAAGTTTTAATGAACCCTAACTACAATATATTTAACGATAAAGCCGCTAAAATCAAGAAAAAAAAATCTTTTAAATTACTGAACAAGAAACGGCTAAGAAAACGAAATATACATACTTATACAGTATATATATATATATATATATATATATATATATATATATATATATATATAGATATATACATATATACACATAAGGAAAGAAAATGTCTAGCTAAGCGAAAAAGCTTTCATGCGACAACGGTAAACGCGAATAGGTGATTCACCACATGCGGAGGGGTTAGCGGCAGTCGACGGCTTACAGTTATCGATGTGGTTAGTTACGAGGTAGACTGCATGATGTGCGGACGATTTTAGTAAGAATTTCTAGAGCATTTATTTTTCTTTTATTTCATCAGAATCTGTATTTACTTTGGTATTTAGAATTTCTTATTAGTTTCGTCTAAGCTTCGTAGCAACAACAAAATAAATATGCGAAACTCTCATTTCCAGGCGATCATGGCTTCAAATTATTACGTGCGTTCTTGCACACAGTAGGTCTACATGCCAACGTTGTTACACGCGACCCGCATCGAATCGATCGGATTTCACTCAATCCCCTCCTCGCTCTCTCGCCGTACATATATAGATATAGCTAATTTCATATTTTCCGGTTGTGTATGTAAATTCTACGTAGCTTCTATATTTTTGTAGTATATAAAAACCCTGAAATTTGCAAAAAAATAATGAGATGGGAGGTTGTTTCTCTTAACAAATATTTGTTATAGGAAAGATATTTAAGTTATCGTTAAGAGCATGTAAAACAGTTTAAATGTTGTCTTAACTTTTTTTTTGTATCACTTATAGTTTCTGAGTTATTGAGTCAAACAGCGAAGGATAGTGTTGAGCTTGGGGTGCTTTACCCCCCGCTAGTGGGCGATTGGAGGGCGAAGATAGTTATCGTTGTTCTTGCACTAGATCGGTCTATAAACCCACAAAGTTTCACTCAAATCGGTGAGATGCACTTACTTGTGTTTCCTTGTTAGTTGCACTGCTATTATTATTACTATTATTTAAGAAAATAGAATGTACTCTATATACTACCCAATAAAAACATAAAAACTAAAGTGTGTGCGCTGTCATAAAGAATAACATAATAAAACCGGTTTTCTAATTCAAAACCCTAGATAAATACAATAACAAATAAATAAATGTTGATCCCCATTAACAAAATAATCACATATTGCACATATTAATAAACCATTCATTGCGTTTCATGTCGGTATCCATGTTAATCCAGCTCTGTAGTGTTATAATATTATACAATGTTAAATTAATTTATACGTTTGTTGTTCGTCATACATGTATCATTTTGAAAAAGCGGCACGTGATTTTGAAAAGCGTAAAAGGTAATATTTTAATAAAAGGAATGAATGAATTAGTTGAATATTATAATACATGCAAGGCAACCACAAGGGTACCTATCTAGTCTAGAAAAAGCAATACAATTATCTTAAAACTTGTAGTTCGTGCAATTTCTTTACACCGGAAATGTAATGGTCCGTAAAAAGTCAGTAAGCATGATATTAGCATTAACAATATTGAATGACTCTATTGGAAAAGGATTCCTACCGTTGTAAAATAAAAGGAGACGACAAAACAAGAAAGTAATATACTTTTCCCCACTTTCCCGCTCTAGTTCTTCGCCTTTCCTCCTCTTATTTTCCTCTCTCGCATTCTATGCGTTCGAATTTGAATTTGAATAAATAAATTTGTACCGATTAAATAAGGATAGCACAGGATAAAGCGTTTTTGGGGTGGTGGGAGTGTGGTAGTGGTGAAAAAGCTAAGCGATCAAATGCGGACTGCTTTTATCGATCTTGAAGGATTAGGGGTTGAAGTAGAAACATCCATATAAACGGGGGTAACTATTCGCACACAGAGACGTGTTCCGTGGACTTCTGAATAAGAATTAACTCGGAACGAAAACAGTGGGATACCTGATTGGTTTCTAGAAACGCTCGCACGGGACATATATTTAGTAATTTTCGATATAATCGCCCGCCTGGAAAGTGCTAAACGTCCCGTTTCGCTAAACGGAGGAAAAAAAGGAAAGGAAGCGTAAAAAAGACCGTTTTATTTACGCAGAGATTCAATTCAATCTCTAATTAAACTTGCGTGGACGTTTCAAGTTTGTCTCTGGGCACCCAACTAGACTCTTGAGGTCGTGGATCGGGCTTCCCTTGCATTATTATATTTCACTTGGAAAGCCAGGTCTGCGTTTTGATTCAAAGCGGGCCCTGAGGCAAAACTTAGTTCTAGACATGTCTAAGAATTGTTTTCTGTTACATAGCAAAAGTTGTTAGTTGCGAACTTACCTGGAAGCTTGATAATGTTTCATTTACAAAATAGAAAACCTATTAATGCTGTCTTTCATTTCAGAGCATCACCACATCTTCGTCGGCGATCTCAGCCCCGAAATAGAGACCCAGACCCTACGAGAGGCATTCGCAGCATTTGGCGAGATATCGTAAGTAATTTTAATTATTTTTGGACCGCCGGAACTTGCGGAAGAGCGTTGTTCAGGAATTAAACATATTTTCTGCAAGCATGCATTGCAATTTGCCAACCTTAAACAGATTTACGCTCGGGACGTTTCGCTATATACCCTCCCCGATGAAATCTCCGCGCTGGTCCTGGTCAACAACACTAAAACGCCTAGTTATATATGGAGGACTAAATTAGATACGTGTTTGTCAAGTTCCTTTGTTATGTTTCAGCACAATAATAACAGTTATTCCGCGGTTAATGTTCCCCCTGTTTTCATATACGTTAATTTCTGATTAACTCTAGCGCGCGCTTTCTCAAAAGAAAATCGAGCAAATACCTCGGAAGCACTCGTATAACTCATCCTTTCGTATAAGGCTATTCTATATGATAAAAGCATAAAACGCTTATTACAGACGTAATCGTTTGCTTTACGATGGCATCTATATTACGTACGTATATATGGTTAAGCCATTAAAAATGTTAATTATCAACTTAAATATTGAGTTATCAAAAGTAAGACGTTTGCTCTTTAATTTCCCTTATATTTAAATTGTAATTACAATACAACCTCGCAAATCCGAACTTATTGGGGAGATAAAAAAATGGTCCAGATCTCACAAAGTTCTATTGAGAAATTAGGTAACCAGTTTAGTGTTCAAAAAATACATCATCAGGCCAACTACAAGGATATCCAATAAAAGAAAAAATACAATAATGGAAAAAAAAGCTAAAGTTAATAATTAAAATTGGTAGCAAGTGAATGAGCTAATGAAAAAGTTTCTTTTTATGTGTTACAGTATAATTAAATTATTTCTTTAATAATGTAATTCAATAGGGATTATTTTTATGTAGTTTAATAATTAATGAGTTAATACTGAAGTTTATTTATCCTTTTTTTACTATTATTTATTATATATTTAAAAAACTTTAGTTAAATTAGTACACGTGGTAAATAGTAATAAAAAGAAAAAAAATATATTACATTAACCGGTTTCTTTTGAAAATGTTTATGAAACGTTGTACGTTAAAGGTTATGTCATTATATGGGAAAGCATGGCATTTGTACTTGGGTTTGTATTGCTGCTATCTAGGAGAGCATGACTATATCTCTTGAAAGTAGGTGGCGCCAGGAAATATTTCAGTGAGTGTTTGAAGATTAGTGGCATAAACTGAGAGACGGAGAACAATGTCGGCAGGAGTAAAGAGCGTTGCTGCTAAATCACAAGCAATGTGAATAATTTACTGAATTACGTACGGATATGTCGTACTGTTTTAAACAAGGAAAGCACAATTAATAATATATATATATATAAATAATATGTATTTCAAGAATCCTAAGTAAAGAACGTTATATTTTAAGAAAATTAAACTATTGAAAAGAAAACTATTTACTATCCTTAAGAAATTATTGTTTTGTGTTATAACGGCAATTTACTTATACTAAGAATTGCTTTCTTCAAATTTTCTTGAATCAAGTTAACTAATGTCTTAAACAAAGGAACGCTAACAAAATATTTCTTTTGATTTAAAACAGTTATTGTATTGCGGATAATTGAGACAGGAATTGTCTTGAATTATGCCGGACAGCTTTGATGCAAGTAAACGTTTCTCTGTGTGCAGGTAAGTAAAAAATTAGCATTGATAGTTAATTCGTAAATTCCAAAATTGAACCTAGCTGCATCTTTGAAGAGTTCCAGTGTAAGATTGCGATGCTCCAAGCTGAAGATACTAGGGCTATTACGAAGAACAGTT
This sequence comes from Dynastes maya, assembly GCA_029619315.2. Classification (NCBI taxonomy): domain Eukaryota; kingdom Metazoa; phylum Arthropoda; class Insecta; order Coleoptera; family Scarabaeidae; genus Dynastes; species Dynastes maya. The sequence goes on from JAROYE020000012.1 coordinate 6,484,982, forward strand.
TTTCGAATCCATATTTATTGTCATGATTCACTTCTCTACACAGTCCAAACTGCAAAATTATATTATGAGGATTTCAAAATATTCGTCGACATAAAAATGAAACAATCGCCCAACTTCCACAAATTTATAGAACACTCCCATGATCCATTGCCCGATGATGTGGAGCAATTTTTGGAAGACAATTTCGAAGAAGCTGGATCAGAGTTTTTCAAAATTTGTTATTTCTATTATTACTATTATTATTATTATTATTATTATTATTATTATGTCAGTAGAGATTTGGGATATTGCAGCATTATCTTTTGAATTGTTCAATTGTGACTTGTGAGTTCATCATAATAGTAGGGTCAATAGAATTGGTCAGTTACTCACAAAAAATCGTTTACTATTCTAAAACAGTTTCGAGCAATGCTCATCCTCAGGCACGAATTTTAGTTTAAAAACAGTAAGAATTTGTCAATAAAATCTTATTTTTCTTTTGAATCTTATGTTGACCATTATTATTGGATTATTGGATTATTATTACGGTTTAACTTTTTTGATTATGTCTTTGTTGTTCCTCGTACTTTATTTACGTGATATCAGCATTATAATAATAATAATACAAAGTTAGCTGATTAATTATTTATTAAATAAATACAGTTCTTGTAAGAAAAATACGAAATATGTTTTCCCTACTTTCAGATGATCTCTTTCACTTATCATTCCAAGCCATCCTTTCATATTGCTGTTAGTTTTCTCAACATAGCTCGAACAAATATTTAGTTTTCCGCTTTTTCAAACTACCCTCTCTATATACGCAGTTGTAGCTTAAAACTTTCCTGAACGTTTTTATTAATGCTGCAAAAATACCTATCAATTTTCGAACGCACGATGCACAGTATTATTTCTAGAAGCGGCAGCATTCGATTTCTCTAACTCTCCGTGAATTTTTCGTGAGTTTGATATTATTTTTAGAATTGCTTTCGGTGTTCGAGGTTTATTGTATAATACGTTCTACCCCCCTGGGTTTTTTTTATTCATTTACCAGGGACTTAAACCCTACATACATGTGAGCATGCAAATTTGCCTTGATGAAGTACTTAACTGGAAGCAGCAGCACCTTATACATTAACAGGGAACTTAGACATTGCCTGTTGTGTATTCTTGTTATTAAACAAAGTTTACAGGCCCCCCCAAAATAGATATAGGGAGTTAGCTAGTATGCTTGAATTAATATTAAGCGTATTAGAACTTGTCATAATGCTACTTCAAACGTTTTGCATAATATACAGGTGTATTTGATTCTCTTAAAACTAAAAAATAACTAACTATAGACTATTCCGCTTTCAGAAGGAAGTATTGCTCTTATGGATATCGTATGCGACGTTGCCAGTGCGATATGGGTACATAATTTTCTGTATGTTGTCGCTCTGAACATGTTAGTTCACGTTGGTGACACATAATGTCAATTTATCGCGGAAAGATTTCTATATATTCCAATTTCCACATGTCCTCTACAACTAAAACCGTTAAGTGATATAAGTGAAAATGTGAATATATGAAATATGAGCAAAGTATTCATAACATGCTTAATGTAACTTTACAAAATCTCCCATTTCGATGGGGTTTAAGATGTTTGATCAAGTACATATTTATTGTATCTATTTTGCAATACAATTTCCAACAAATCACGTTTCAATAACCCTTCGTCAAAGCAAACATGTTTCTGCCTTAACCACAGTAAATATCATCTTTTTTGCAACTCATTGCGAGTATCTTTTCTAACTTGCCATTGTAGCATGAAACATCGCCCAGAACAATGACAGAATGAGCAAGCAAATTGTGTTATAAGTTATTAAAAATCCAGGCTTCATGTACTTTTGCGCAAACTTCATCATCTGCCTCCAGTATATTCCTTTTGTCGACCGCGACCTTTTGACGGTGCTAGACCCGTACTTAAATCTTGAAGAAACGGTTGTCTAGATGTACTTACTGTGCTGTCAGTCCACGCTTTTACCACATAATGTATTTCCCTGCGGTTCATTTGCAACAAAAACTGCTTCTTCTTTGCGCGAAACCAGCGAATTGCTAGTTTCTTCCACTGCCTTGGAGACATTGATACTTTTTGCAAAATATGTAAAGCAATTCCAAATCATTCCCTCTTGACGAATAGGTTTCCCCCTTTCTCATTATACTTACAATTGACAACGCTATCCATGGTATAAAACTTTTGTCTAATATGTCTATTTTTAACAGATTTTGAGAAATTTATAATTTTGTCCTCAATAGCTTAAATGCAGGAATATCCATTTCATTCAATAAACTGGAAATGAAAATATATTTTAACGTAATTTTTTACTACATTAAATTATATACTCGGCTCTATCTAAACGTGGTATCAGAACTCCTTTGAAATATACAGGGTGCTCAAAATTAAAGACCAAACTTGGCTAAATTCAAACACGGGAAACACAATTTTTTTAAATAGCACCATATATTTTTTTGTGGTCACCCTATAGGAAATTCATATCTCTAACATTTTTGTACAATAATGTATATGTCCAATAGTCAAAGCTGAATCTTGCATTTGAATATTGATATCCAAATGTTTATAGTGTCAGCAATGTTTGGTCGTCATGGCAACAGTAAACAAGAACTTGACGTTGACATGTCTAAACTGTTCTTTCAAAATTTGGAGCTTGTTTCGCTACTTACAAAATAATATATGATTTATGTATTAGGAGAAGTGAAAAAAATAGTGTATTAGCTAGCAGTATTGTACAAGTTGCGTTATCCTGAACGACGATGTCCGCAACCAAAAACATTTCTCAAACTGAAACGAAGATTTGAAGCTACTGGGAACATTAATTACATGAAGCATCTATTTCAAAATAAAAGAGACGACAACTGCCTTAATGTCCTACTAACTGTGGAAGAATATCCCCACGTATCTGTTCGACACATATGCACATCCCTTGACTTAAGTCGTGTAAATAGAATAATTAAGAAGCATAAATTTCATCCATATCGACTAGAATTACACCATTCTCTTAATGAAAGAGACTATCAGAGAAGAATGGAGTTCTGCAATACTATACTTGCAAAAATAAATTATATCACAGATTTCTATAAATTTATATTATTTTCTGACGAAGCTACGTTTAAAAGTAATGGACATTGGGTACATCACGTAGATAACCAAAATTTATGGTCGGTAAATGTTTGGGGAGGATTAATTGGGGAATATGACATCGGGCCATACATTTTTAACGGTTATATTACCGGAAACAAACTTCCTTATGAATGAATTACAACTTCTGCTTGAAAATGTAGATATCCACAAAAGAATTCATATGTGGTTACAACACGATGGTACGCCTCCTCATAGTTGCCAAAATATTAAGGCTTATCTTAACGTAACGGATGAATTGGTCGCGGAGATTGGCCCGCTAGATCTTGTGATTTAACGCCAATGGATTTCTTCTTTTGGGGTTATATAAAAGATAAAGTTTATGTCTCACAACCTACCACGGAGGAACATATGAAGTTAAAGATAACTCAAGCATTTCGCATTTTGTAGCCATCAATATGTTAAGAAATGTGGAGAACAGTTTCTATAAACGATTGCAGAAATGTATCGAAGTAGCAGGAAGGAATTTTGAACATGTGCTATAGATAGACAAATAAGCAGGTAGTTGTTAATTATTATTATAAAGATCGTTTAAATCACGTCACACTTTGTTATTTTAAAGGTTAGATCTTTTGTTTTGATTGTAAATTTATGTTTACACGTATTTTTTACGTTTACTTTATTTATTGCTAGTGTGTCTTGTTTTATTGAAGCATAGTTTCTAATCTTTTGTTTCGCTAAAAACGTGTATTAATACTATAATTCCTTTTTTCTTCCTATATTAATAGATGCTTCCAGTAGTAACAAATCCTTGATTTAATTTAATAAATGTTTTCGAATGTGGGCATTGTGGTTCAATCGTCTAATGTCTAATACAAAAATCATATCAATGACCTAACTTTCCTTTTGCGAAATTCCTTTTTCAAGTAGTTGAATTGACTTGTAATTTTGAAATGACAATTTAAATACGTCAACGTCAACGTTTTGTTTACTGTTACCATAGCACCAGTACACAACGCTGACACTACAAACATTTGGATGTCAATATTCAAATGCAAGACCTATCTTTGACTACAAATATCTCTTTTAATGTTAATATTAGATACATATATATACATTATTATTCAAAAATGTTAGAGGTATGGATTTCCTATAGGGTGAAAACAAAAAAAATATATGGTGCTATTTAAAAAAAAATGACATTTCCGGTGTGAATTTAACAAAGTTTGGTCTTCAATTCTGAGCACCTTGTATATTTCTGATGCCACTAGAACCTGGTGTTTAATTTAAACATAGTAAAAATTTACGCTAAAATGTATTTCTGAATGCATTCTGAATTTATTAAAGGAAATAAATATCTCTGCTTTTAGGCTATTGAGAACAAAATTTTAAATTTCTCAAAATATGTTAAAAATAGACACATGAAACTAATATTGCATTGATTTATTTTTAAATGGAAAAAATAAAACCGTAATAATATATAGGGTGTTCTATTTAAAATAACAAAGTAGATGCGTGTTTCACTAATTGTAGGTCAGCCTGTATATGCAAGAATATTTTTAGAAGATACTCTGAGATGTCTAATATGCCATCAGAAAATGTTAACTTCCTAGTATTTACCGTATAGGCGCAATCTTACAATTTCACAAGGTTAGGACACCCGGTATATTTGTATATATATTTATTATTATTATTATTACTATTATTATTATCGTTATTATTATATTACGTCAGATATTAAAATAATGAATTCATACTATAAAAATTCATTATGTAAATGAGAGAAAATGGGAACGGGAAAAATGTTTATTCATTTCCTCGTCAAGCAAAGTTTCTCGCGCTGCAGGAGAGCCTTGAACAATTGTACAAATGAACGCGGAAGATTAATTTTGGAGACGATTATATAAGAAAGTTGACGACCAAAGATCGCCAGATTTATGTAGCATCCCGTCAATATTAGAGGGTGTCATCTCTTTGTCTGTCAGGCACGGATTATGTCGGATTGGTTGCCTCTAAGCTACGAAAATATTCTCGGTAACACGAAAAAAGCATTCATTTATAAAGTTGAAAGTGCCTTTAATTTACGCTCAAATCAATATGTGTTTAGGATTATTGTCAAAGTGAATGCAAAACTTAGACTACAAAGACAATTAATTAGTGGGGGTACGTTTGAATTGAATAATGTAATTAACGTGTTTATACACTAAAATTATATCGAATCATCGCCAATAGGATGTCGTACGCATCTGCAGCATCGGAGTAAATATGAAATTTCTGATCTATTTACGTTTTGCTCTTGTATGATATTGCTTTGATGTGATTTATTGGTGTTTATTAGAGATTAAATTGCCATACGTCCATATATCTTTGGCATGTGTAGATATTTAATTTTTGACATTTTTCCTTTAGAACAAGCGCTTCTGCTTTGATTCTTAAAATATTTACATAGAACTGCTACCCCGATACGTTATCCCTTTTCCACCTTGAGCGTAATTCTACTCCTAATAAACTTAGGCAAATGGCCGGCGTGCCTCGGTACATAAAGCTAAGAGGGAACCACACGAATAAACACATGCAAAAGGGGTTACTTCTGACGCTTTTTATGATTGCTTTTATTTCTTCGTTTTATACGAAATCTGTATAAGCAATACTAACCATATCCTGCCTTCCCTTTTCAACCATGAAATATTTAAACCGCTCTCGATGTACCACAATAAATATTCTTGCGAGAAAGGGAACTAATAAAAATAAAAATTCCCAATTTACTGAGGATTTTTTTTCTTCACGATATATATAACGGTTTACAAACAAGCAAATGTAAAATATATTTTGGGTGGAGTAGTTACTACATGACATATATACATCCTATATATCTTGTCAAAAATACATGCTAATGAATTAGTAATGCCCAGCAGTAACACCCCTGGAAAAAACCAATATAAAACGTTAGGGACAAAATGGACATGTTTGAATGTATGTTTCGGTGAGATACAACCCGCTGTTTTGTTGCAAAAAACACCTTAACTGGCATCGGAGGGTTGAAATCCAGTATTAATAGGAACTGATTTGCAAATATCTACCGGGGTATTTCACGGAAATTGTTTGCTTTCAATTTACCCCCTAAAAATCACCGAAATCGTGGGCTTTATAGGAGTCACGAGAGTACGAAACTTTTTTTTCTCAATCTAATAATAACTACACCTGTCTATATGCCAAATTTTTTTTTTTTTGATTTTACATTTTTATTGGACTCCGTCCTCCAATAAACCAACAACGTGTCTTTTTTATTTATTTTGAAATCGGAAATTAGAAATTTTTTCCATCTAAGAAACGTATTTTCCTGTTTTCCTCTCACAACAATTTAGTAGATTGAAGGGAATTACGTTCAATATATATATATATATATATATATATATATATACGCACACATATGTAATATTTTCCATCCAAATGGGAATATTGCTTCCGTCTTTTCAAGATAATATTGTTTAGGGTGAGATGGTTTCGGAAATAAAATCAGATGATACAAAAATTATATCTATCGGATGTATTGTTAAAAATTAAAGGAGGTATATAGACTTTTGTTTGTTTCGGCCATTATTTACCCCCTTAAAACAAAACCAACATACACGTGTCTCAGAGTAATGTGTAGTTCGAAAAAGCTACAGTTGTTGTATGCAGTTATACGGAAAGAACAATGCAGCATTCTATTTCCACGCATTTAGAATTATTTCAATATCTGTATGCGCAATGTGTACAACATTGCTGTTGAATAATTTAATCATTTTCGCCATTGTTTGTATTATAATTGAACAACACACGGTCATAATTGACTGGATTGTTTCGTATGTCAGCACTCACTCGCATTGTAAATAAAAGTAAAGAGGTGGTGAACTGTATAACAAGCGGCGCAAATGTTGACATCTACAATTGACCGTTTCCTAGCTTTCCTGGCTCTAATCACGATATTCTGGAAGCATTAAATTTAAATTCAATGGCCAAGATTTCACCTCTAACTAGTCTAGTTTAGTTGTATATATTGATTTGGTTCCTACAAATTATCAATGACGTACATATGTGCCATTTTTAAATAATGAATTTAAAATTTATTTCATCTATAAATTGATTGGATTTCTCGACACTATCAATAATCTACAAGGTTTCTAATGAGGAAAAAAATGTAGAACAACTTTTACAAAGACTTGGGCAAATGAAAGGAATTTCGAACGTTCAATGTAGATGAATGCATAACTAGATAACCATCAATTATCGCAATAAAAATTACAACTAAAGTTTTGAGTTTATCGTCAGTGTCAGTATATTCTGTTTACTGTTGCCATGGCAACCAAACAGTATTAACACCAGAAAACCACTGGATGGAATACCCAAATGCAGGACTCGCACTTAACTGTAAATATTTCATTTATTTATAATGTTGGACTTGGAGTATTTCTGGATCGTTGTCTGGAATTGACGTTTGATTTTATTCGCCATCAAACTCGAATTCGGGCGGTGTTGCGAAGGTTTAAAAGCAGCAAAGTATCTACCATAAAGTGGAAATCTTGGTCTAGAGTAAATAATTATAAACGAAAGGACCAGTTTAAGTGTGAATTTAACGGAAACATTAGGACGTGTATAAAGTGAGGTTAACAACAGGGGGCGGATAGTGGAGGAGGTGAACGGGTGAAAGTAACCCGGGTAGGTAAGCAACCAGTGCTACATATAAGTGTATAGTGGATAGGGCAGAGATGGAGAGCATCGAAGAAATGTTTAAAAATATAAAGGAAAGCCCGGATGAAACAAATGGAAAATTAGATCTGCTATTCCAGGAGATGGAAACAATAAAAACAGAAAATAGTGCACTGAAAAACCAAGTGTCGGAGCAAGAGAAGAGAATAGATCTCTTGGAGAGAGAGATAAGAAGGAAGAACTTCGTGATAAAAGGTGTGAGCGAGGAAAAAGGCGAGAAAGAAGATCAGACAATGGGAAAAATTGAGAGAGTAATGCAGAAAATTGATGTGAATTTTAAAGATGGGTTGGAGGTAATTAGAAGAATTGGAAAACCTAGGGAAGGAAGAGCGAGGTCAATTCTAGTTAAAGGAATAACGTAAAGGAATAGAGCGATGATCTTTAGAAATCCGAAATATTTAAAAGACTCAGACATATAGATTCAAGAAGATCTACCCAAAAAAGCAAAATGAGCGGAAAGTATTGGTGGAACAAATGAAAGAAACTAGGCAAAAAGGTTTTAAAGCGATTATAAGGTACGATAAGCTAATAATTGATGAAAATGCCATCAGAAGTGAAGCCGGCAGCAGCCAGTAGCGAACAATTAGCGAGAGATCACCTAAAGGGGGCTCTCTGCGGAAAATAACAAGAACAAGAACACAGCAGCCAAAAAACTAGTAAACGAAATTAAACCAGGAAGTAAAGAGGACGACAACGGCAACGAACATGATAGATTTAAGGTTACGAAGGGACAAATTAAAGGGCGGAAATTAGAAGATGAGAGTATGAAATGTGCAGAGCATGAGTGGAAAAGAGGACGAGCTTATTGATGAATTTGAAAAAGCAAATATGGTAATTTTAGGTATAACTGAAACAAAGAAGAAAGGAAATGGCTGTGATATTTTGAGAAATGGGCAGGAGTAGAAGAAACAGAACGGGCTGCAGCGAGGGTTGCTGTAATGATACATAAAGAATGGTTCCAGTATGTTAAAAACTGGCAAGCTTGTTCCGAGAGATTGCTTAGAACCAACGTAAGGACAGAACAAAACGAGCAAATTTACTATTTTAGTTGCATATGGACCCTTCGAAAATGAGATTAATGAAATAAAAGATCTCTTTTGGGACCAGCTACGGGACGAAACGAGTAAAGAAAGTGACTATCCAATAGGACTGTATGGACAAAGAATAATTGACTTTTGCATACTGAATGTAGAGTATGTAATACTTTCTACGAGCATAAGGATATACATCGATATACACGAGCAATCGAATCATGAAACAAACAATCAAAGTTTGGTGCTCAGTACTAAACACCCTGTATATTTCAAAGACGTTCTAGCGCTACATCTAAATAGAGGCAAGTATACAATTTAATTTCGTAAACATTTACGCCGAAATGTATTTTTTTATTTTTTTAAGGAAATAAATGCATTAAAATTTAAGCCCTGGAGAAAACTATAAATATCTCGAAATTTGTTGGAAATAGACATATGAAACCCATATTATACTGGTTTATTTCTACATGGGGGAACTGAAAGCGTAATAATATACACGGCATTCCATTCAAAATAACGAAGCAGTTGCCTGGTTCGCTACTTATCGATCACCTTGTACACACGAAAATAATGTTGAAAGATACTCTATGAGGTCCTTCGGAAAATTTTAGCTTCCTACTGTTTACACAATAGGCACAAGTTTACAATTCCACAAGATTGAGACATCTGTATATGTAGTTTTTAAAAATCCTCTGGTTGTTTCAGTGAAAACGTAGGAATTTAACAATAGAGTTGATACATTAGAAATGTCTCCTAAGAGATTTCATACAAATTGACTTGTCAACGGAATTGCATATAAGCAAATTTTTCGCAGCGTTGCGTTCTCATCTGTATAATTTTGCCATATTTTACAAGATATGAATAATATTATTATACAGAAAAATACGTTAATGGAATTGAACTTATTTATTTAGATCCTTACATGTATGTACATGCTATACTAAGTAAATACCAATCTATCTTGCTTTTATTTAAATAAATACAATTTAGGATGTTATACCCCAATATGCGTGCGTAATCTTACAAAATAAATAAACAACATTTTCCAGTACATATTCCCCCAGGTATATTTATTTAAACAGTATCATAGTAGGCGAGATTAGTAAATATAGCATGCCGGCAAAGGTGAGGTTCATCGAATTTTCGAGCCGAATAAATATTTAAGTTTAAATAGGTAAAAAAGACTACATTAATGTAATGTTAGGACCTGATAAAACCGATGATGTCCCGGTTTGTATGAAGATCGAACCTTGCTGCCTTTCGCGATCAGAATTTTAGACACGTATATTGGGTTATATTGGACACTTCGTATTCAGCGACGCCGTAAGTATACTCAAAACTTTTAAGAGTAAGCAAAGGGAACTGCTGAACTCGATAAAATAAGGAAATTCAAGAAAAACATCGACTCATAATGTTTGCCTACAAGTAAAAGATAAATAATAACTTTTATTCCGGAGCTAAGAACGAGTTTATATATTATTAGGAAGTACAGTCTTACGCAGAAGTATTCCCATATACCAGCGCTTCCACCAAAATTTCTTTTTCCAATTTCACAATTTATTTCACAATAATAAGAAAAGAATAATTACTCACACAAGATATATAATACCAATCTATTTCAGAAAACGCTGTCCATCCTTTTCGCAAAAGATAAATTTATTTTCGGCAATAACTTTTACAATAAAAATATCATAATTTCTGAAGTGATTTTTCGAACAAAGCCAAGCTAATTTCGTACGATTGTAAGAAAGCGAATTAGGTGCTAAATCACGTTTTTGTATATCGCCCAAACATGTTCCTTCTCGCAGTTGTACCTTACCAGCACCCCACAGCAGCATATAAATCAATTCTTGTATCAAACCGTGGAAATAGTTATGATTTTATTTCATTTCATTTCGGTCAGGGCTTTACATTTTCTGTTTCTTCTTTTATAGCTTTCGGCTATACACGATTCGGGGATTGTTGAAGAAGAATGGAATTTACCACCACCACCACTCCGAAGTTTTCCTTTTAATTCATTATAATTACCCAAAGAATTGTATATTACTTTCCTTTTGCGTTTATTCATTCATTGTTATGATTTAATTAAGTCAAGGATTATTAGAGTTCGGAAAATGGTGGGTGAAAAAACGAAAACAGTTTACCATCGGCCACTCTTTCTAATGATTTAAAAATAAAAAAAAGAGAGATTAATCAATACCTACGAAGTTCTATTTTTAAAAATTAACACATACGACCTCCGAATTAAAGAGATCGAATTATTCCATCTTTGTACTATCCTGAGGGTTGTTCTAAAGCGTTTATCTTGCAGAGTAATTGTGCTGTAAAACGAAAAAGTTAGTGGAAAGATTGTATGTATGCGGTTGCCGAGAAAACAACTATTTACTACTGTTATTTTCTTCCCTCAACTTTTTAAAACCGGAATAATAGCGTATATTTTTTCATAAACACGGAATTACTTTTGTATATTTATTGCCTACGTTCAACTTAATTTTATTTACTATTGCTCTCGATTTACCTCTTGTACATTTTTGCACTGTCGTACGGTACGATAAAACATATAAAAAAAGTTACACGATAGGAGAAAATAAAATAAACAAGCGCATTGATACGTAACAGCATTATTTTAGATTAAAGGTAAATCCATTGATGTTTGATTTTCGAAAATAATTCTCTTGCGCTAAAAAAACATCCCAAAACAGTATTCACGTGATTTATTCCACGGAACTGTCCATAAGCATCGCTAATGTCATCTGACACAACAGCAGGGAACTATAATTCATGTTCCTGCCAACATTATTAAAGAATATTTTTGTTATCCTCTATATCGGCGTGTTTTGTTGAATAATACAGTACTTTCTACGGGTGTTAAAAATGCTCTATAGCCTAAGCTACTTTACAAATATAAAAGCACTAGCGTTGCCCCGTCTGGATTATCATTGTAGGTCTTTCTATCTCTCGAAATATCTACTAAATTATGATAAAACAGTTACGGTGCTTGAATATTTCATAATTTTAGCGTCATCTAATTTCAACTCTCCCATGCCACCCCTAGCTTCTCCCCTCTATAACATCCAACGTTGTAATTTGCATATGTCAAACATACACGTCAAAGTTTACATATGGTTGTATTCAAGATTAATGCTTTCGCTATTTCGATATTTTAATATAAATTTATGACGCGTTTAAACTTTACAGGTTATATCGATCGTATATTATTATTAATAACTAATATACATCGACGAAATATTGATAGATTAGCTTTAGTTTGCTATGGGAATTAGATCTATTAAAACGATGAGGTTGTGTTATCAAAAACGTATGTCTATGTTAGAATTGCATCTATTATTTAAAGGTATTAACTACACGCGGAGAAACGCTTATTTGCATCAAAACTGTCCGCCTTAATTCAAGACAATTACTGTTTCAATTATCCGCAAAACAATGTTTCAAATTAAAAAAAATATATTTTCTTAGCGTTTCTTTCTCCGCTTAAGAAAAGTGTACACTTGTAATGAAATAATTGTATTTTTTTTTTGCTCAAGACATTTGTTAATTTGATTCAAGAAAATCTTGCAGAAAATTTGAAGAAAGTAATTATTAGTATAAATAAACAGCTATTATAACACCAAACAATATTTTTTAAGGATAGTAAATAGTTTTCTTAATTCCAGAATGCGTTTAGGTATTGTTCATAAATCAACAGTTTCATCGTCTTAAAATAAAGCATTTTTTACTTAGAATTCTTGAAATGCATATTATTTATATGCACATTATTAATTACGCTTACCTTGTTTAAAACAGTACAACATATACGTACATAATGAAGCAAGTTATTCACATTGCTCGTGGTTTTAAAAAAGCTAAAAGTAGAGGTTATCTACAGAATCGCCTTCAAACAAAAATAAACTTAATGTAGACGTACACATGGAAAAATATGCCTAGAAACAATAACCAAGGCAATATTTGAAGAATAGAAGCATTAAAGCTTCTTACTCTTGCCATATTGCTCTTACGTCTGCCAATTTATGCTACTAATCTTCAAAAACAACAACTGAAATATTTTCTGGGGCCACGTAGTGCCAGTAGTTATAATCGTGCCGTCCTAGAGAGTAGCGAATATAGAAACCGGAATATAGATGGCATATTTACCCATGCAATGATATAATCTTTAACATACGACGTTTCATAAACATTTTCAAAAGATACCGGTTAATGTAATATTTTTTTCGTTTTATTATTATTTGCCACGTGTACTATAAGTAATAAACTAAATGATTTACTTGGAAGAAACACTTTTTTGTCATGGATTTTCTTGATTTTCTAACCCTAAGAAAATATTTATTTAATCCTAATAAAATTTCAAGAAAATTATTTCCTTGTATTATACATTTTTATTGTTTTGAAATAAAACTATTTTCTTGAATAGATAAAAATATTTTCTTGATGCAAGAAATCATTTCTCTGCGTATACATATTAAAGTTTTAAGAATGTGCATAATTTTTGATAAATAAATTCAAAAATGAGTCATTAATAAGATATAAGTCTTCAATGTTCAAGTGATACATATTAATGATTGGATAAATGGTTTGTTTTATTAACAATATTATATCAAGAGATTTTACTTTAATATATTGGTAATTATTAAGTTTTTCAGGGCGGGCAGCATTGTCTGCCAACATGATACTACGCGAAATGCTAACCTTCTTTTTCGCGGTATAAAATTTAAGGATTATTCCATTAGTGGCAAGGCAACAAAATGTTTTCACCAGTTATAATTTATCTACACAGAGAAGCACATTTACGTCTTTAGCAACGGCTGTATAATAAACAACTTGGGTGCCTTTTATCTGTCCTTGTTCTTTTCATATTTTCGTATTCTTCATTTTAGCCTGTTTATAACCTTTATATTTATTAGGTTCTAATGGTTTCTGCAAGAGGAATATATTCAGGAAAAAGGGGGTCAGAGGGAAAGTCAGCTTTTATTTCTTTAAAATATTTTTGTTTGACATTAATACGGTCCTCTAATAGCAGAAACAGGTAATATTTAAAATTCCAACACTGCTAATGCAATATATAAAGTTCTAAAACAATTATATTACAGAGAATTACAATGGAACTAAGTTAATATCATAAAAATATTATGTACTGTTGGGGTTTACGTGGCTCTTTCTGCTATTGATTTTATTTATTCTGAAACCTTACATGAGATCCTATTAGTTATACATATACATGTATATATACACCTCATTTAGAATACAAGCTGATATTACTTATGTATTACAGAACATGAATACTCAAATTCTTCCTACTAAGCCTTCAGCAATAGCAAACTTCCTTTATGCTTGGTAGTACATAATTAATATCTTTAATTTATCATCTATATTTTATGTTCCTGTCGTATGTGTTTTAAATCTCGCGTTGTTTTCGTTGTAATCATGGATATTATGAGGTTAACCCAAAGTAATTCCCTAAAACCTTTTATAGTTTCATGCGTTTATTGTCAAGCAAGGCTCTACTCTAATCACTTTGCCATTAATCCTTGTACAACATACTTTTTACCCGGTACAATAATAGTTTAAAGCTAGTCAATCGGATTTGCAGTACGTTACAGGGACTAATACTATTTGTTATTGAACTGAATGCATTGTTTCAAAGTTAAATTGATTCATTTAGAATTGTTAATATATTCGGCGGCTATACAAACGCTTTCAAAATTGTGCGGTACAATACAATTATTGGGTATTTCGACACTAATTAGGACTTCGTTGAAGTTTATTGCACAATATCATATACACGAATCTTTTGAAACATTTTTTTTTACTAGTATTGTTCATTAATCGCTAGAGAACTCTCAAAATCGATAGTGAAAAAAAAACTTCCTTTATCTCTCTACCCTAAAGTACTAGAGAATTTAAAAATTGTCCATTTATAGATCTCTTTAGATCATTTAGCAACTAAAGTGATTCAAAATGTCGATGACTTTGTCACCTTTCTTGTCATGCAGCGTAAAAATTAGAATTGGTGGTAAATTGCGTCTGTTTTCCATTAGAAACATGCAATTGAGATCGTCACATCATTTCACAATTAAAATTCTGAAAATCGACATTCAATTTTGAGCGGATTCATCTGCTTCAATTTCTGCGTGAAAACTTGTAAGCATCTAGTAACTATACACATGAAAAAATGGTATTAATGGATTCATTCCCGTCAAAAACAATGTGAGCAAAGAAAAGAAAGCACTAACACACGGACACGTTTCTGCCTACCCGACGTCATCACATATACGGTAATTTCAATTTAAAATTAAGCAGTTAGTATACTTATCAGAATTTTTCAACAACTTAGCCTTCTGTAATATTTTAAATACTGACTCGGAGGAAACAAAACTAACTTTTAAGGGTCTTTTAGAATCAATCTTCGTACTATCTAATTTGCCAAGTGTATTAAATTTGAAATCAGAAACAGCAACTCCAAAGTGATCAAATATTTCAGTTACAGTGTCGCGCTCATGTGTCCTTCAGTCGATTGTTCACATCAGGAACTCCGAAAATAACATTATTTTTACGTTTTTCACGTTCTGAGACATCTTGGATAATTTTTTCAGTAGCGAGTAAAGAATTGACTGTGTTCGCGGATGAATGAAAAGGTCTCGATTTTAGTATTTTAATTTCCTCCTGCAAAGCCAAGATTGCCGATTTGAGGCTTACTAAGACGTTACCAAATTTCAAACATTGCTTGCAAGACCAGGTAAGACCACAGTTCGAACTTACTTTCCTTACTTCATTTCTTGATAGTTCAACGCGAGAAGTTTTGAAAGGCTTTCTACAGATTCCACAATTAATGTAACTATCATCCTTGCCTACTGAAATCCCAGAGTATGTACAATTCCTTTTTAAATCGCAAATAAATTAGAACAAAAAAGGTAAAGGAGTAACAAAGGACACTCTTCTGCGTCAGCGGAACGCACAAGACTAGACCGACGGACGACACAAAAAATAAGGTGTACAAAAGTAAGGTAAACAAAATAAAATGATATTGTGGAATTCGCCCGTTGCAAGAGAAGAACGTGCAAAGCAAAAGAACACGAAGCCGCAAAAAAAATCTGAAGAAAAACGATTATATACAGATAAAGGATCGGTGTATGCAATTTACACAGCAAGTAAATAATTGGAAATTGGGAAGATAAACAATTAAGATTAAAAACAAAAGTTGTATAAAATGAAAGGGAATAAGATTATCTAACAGATGAACAAAGATTTAAATCAATAACTGCAGTATAACCCTTAGAAAACACAGTGTAAAACGTAAGCACAAGTAGACACGTATCATCACATCAGAAAATACTGATACATCAACCAAACACGTATTAAAATTCAGTTAGTAACTAAGGTATGTATTTATTCCACCGGATTGAAATTTCTAACGCAATTACTACTAAAAGATTTTAGGCAGGATTGTAACTCAACAACCTCATCATTAGAGTAACCTAAACTTGCGGACTCGCATAGGCGTCGGTATTACGGGTTAATATAAGAATACGAAAAATTCATAAATAAACTAAACCGGTAGAGAAGCAGGCATGTAGTGTCGACCTTGAATATAAATCATGTTAAACCGCGCTGAGAAAAATTTCGTTTTAATACCGATTGAGCTGTTGCAGAGATTAGTCGAACGGTCAAGGTTATGTACTTACGTGTCGCTTTTGAAAATATAGCTGGTGTTTTTTGTGTGTTGTAGTATTATACCAAGTACATAATTAGTGTATCGTTTCATATAGAGCTAATATTTACATACCTAAGAAAATAATGCCTCGTAATAGATTTGCTACTAATGTACATAAGTATGTGTCACTTTTTCCCCATTTAAAATATGACGGTAATGCAGTTTTTTGCTTAATATGCAATGTTCGTTTGGCTGCATTGGACAGAACTGATTGCCAGAGGCATGTCAATGGTATTAAGCATATGAGAAATGCAAGAACTGAAATACCTTATACACTATTCCTCATACATTTATTAATTATATTTACCTCTTGTAATCTTCCGTTGTTGTTGGTGAGAAAAGCAGCTTTTAAAACGTTTTGGCGACAACACGTTCCAAGGTACCCATTACCCTCACAAACACATTACAGAATCATTTGCCGCGAATGAAAGAGATGCTAGAAGATGTGTGTAAACGTGATTTGTGTTCCAAAAAAATATGGATTACCGTGGATGAGACGACCGATATAAAGAAAAACAGTATTGTGAATGTAATAGCTCGCGTTTTATCTAGCGAGAACACAGCATCTCGATATTTGTTAGCTTGCAAACGTGTTCAACAATGTACCGCGGAAAATATTCAAAAAGTGATAATGAACGCTTTGAAAAAATTTAAAATTGCCCAAGATCAAGTCGTGATGATTGTGACAGATAGTGCAGCAACGATGTTAAGTGTTGAGCGATCCTTAAAACATATATTTCCTAACTTAATACATATCACCTGCGTGCTGCATGCTTTGCATTTAGTTGGTGAAGTTGTTCGACAACATTACGGAAACGTTGATCGGATGATTGGAAGTATTAAAGCAGTGTTTCGTAAATCTCCTAAACGTTTAAAAGAATTTCGTAAATTTTGTCCAGGTATTCCAGAACCTCCTGAACCAATTTTAACGCGATGGGGTACTTGGCTAACAGCAGCTTCTTACTATTTGATCCATTTTCAACAAATTCAATCAGTTATAATGCGATTTAATCGGAATGAATCCAAAGCAATTAGAGAAAGTCAAAGAGAATTTCAAATTCCTCAACTTTTAGAAGATTTAACAACAATATGTACCAATTATACAGTATTACTAGATACCATCAGAAAACTACAATGTACTGAATTGTCATTGCAGGAATCATTAGACATAGTGGAGAGTGTAAAAAATAAATTACTCACATTAAATGATACGCCAGGATTATGCGCTAGTCAAAAGTTGGCAGATGTTTTAAGGAAAAATCCCGATTTTAATACTTTAGAGGCCGTTTATAATAAGTGTAAGAATAGTGAACTTTTAAGTGATTTTGAAAAACAGTTTCTACATGCAAATGTAACTTCCTTAGATGTGGAGAGATCGTTTTCTATGTATAAGAATATTTTTTCTTGTCGACGCACAAGGTTTAAAGAAGTAAATGTGGAAACATGCAATGATGCAAGTTTACAGTAGTTCACATCCTGATGCCTCTAATTTGTTGAATAATTAGCAAGTAAGTTTATTTATGAATTTTTCGTATTCTTATATTAACCCGTAATACCGACGCCTATGCGAGTCCGCAAGTTTTGGTTACTCTACTCATCATGCTTTATGCGAATCTTCTAAAAAGCTGAATAGATTTGATACTTCTAGATATACTTGCATCTTTAAAAAATGTTTATCGTTAATTGTGTTCGAATAAACTGCAAATATAATAAAATCGATAGATTCTTTTGTCAGCACTTGGTAAAATATTGTTAAAACAATAAAAACACAAGAAAACACTTAGTAACTGTTTCAAAAAATAGTATATTCAATCGACAATTTTACTCCATTATCAAGATATATAATACTTACTACTATAATAATTGCTATATACATATATATAGCAATTATTATAGTAACTCTGAACCAATCTTTTACCGATCAAGATAGTTTAGATTTTGCTCATCTGAGCCTAACTTTCTTTTCTTTTTCTGCCAGCAGTGGTTTTTCCTTTCCCTATAAGAAAAGATTTTTTTTTAATACTCTTTTACATTGCTACTTATAATTCAACCTTATAAAACTTTAGTCCACATTTATGAATCCACTGGCGACAGCATTCCAGCATTCCCTTGACAGACTTAATTTAATTTGATGATTTCATTCAGCCGTAATTTGCCGTAAAGTATTTCTTCGGTCTTTTTTGCATAGTTTTACTAATATTTTTTAATCCCTATCAGAAACTAATTTTGGACCACGCGAACTTTTGCCATTTTTATCTAGGATATTTCCAGTTTCTCCATAATGCTTAATTATATTCCACATTGTAGTTTTAGGAATATTAGGTTCATCCACCACTTCACACAATTTTTAAGCACTAATTCACAAATGTTTGGATTTGTGGAGATATTACGCACCAATTTGCTCAATAAGAACAGCGATTCACTCAATGCAATAAGAAAGCAACTGTCGATTAATGTAACGTTTCGTTCTGCGTTGTTTTCGCAGCTCACTTATCTTATTTTGTTTCATTTTTAAAAACTACTTTATACTGCCCCAATATTTAGTAGTCACACATTTTCGTCACTTCTATATGTTATAAGGTTTGTTATTCAGAAATAATGAGTATGTTTTGCGACTAATTGACATTTAAACAATTGCTTATTCGCCATTATTATCATTAATAAAAAATGATTTAAAAAACTAATCTGTGAAATACCGGAGCTACACATGTACGTATTTTATTTTGTCCCCATACATAGTTGTTAGGGCTCGTATTGTACAATTTTAGCGTCATAATGACGACCTTTCACTAGCGTAGGAATATGAAAGGGATATTTCTAAATAGTGTAACACAGATTCCCAGGCATGTTTAATTTCGAAAATACAAATTAATAGCTCACCCGTCACCGCTGTATACTCTAAATTTGAACCCTGCTAGGATTCCATCTCTTCAAAGTTAGCACATTTCGGAAAATTCATTACTAGATCTCTTGTTTTATTATTATTACTGTCCTTACTATAATTTAAGGGATTTTACGAGATACGTGTGTAAAAAGCTGTATACCATCTACATATATACACACACATACATATATATATATATATATATATATATATATATATATATATATATATATATATATATGTATGTTCCCTTTTCTCTCCACTTCAGCTTCCCACATCTCCGAACAGCTTTACCAGTACAGTACGAAATGTTACAATATAAATCCGGAACAAATCATGAGCCATTCTTAAGGTAATTATTAACTGGGGATATATTCTAAGATACATTTAAAATTAATTAATATAGGTTAAGGGATGAAACCCTCTACTGATTAAATCGTAGATTTGTGCGGCCTGCAAACAAGTTTAACCCTTGGCATCGGTGTCTCTTAAATGGGAATCGATTTTGTAATTGTAATTTTTGGGTTAATGTCAAATTTAGATAATGGAGTAGTTTACTCCATTTCCCTTCCATCTACTATTCCGTAATTAATTTCAGATTCCCTCGAAATTCTTCAGATTTAACGGAATTGGATTTAGTTGTGTAATGTGATGATTATGTTCCCAATCGGTATATACAGGTACACTTTTTTGCCACATTCTTCAGTGTCTATTCCATAAAAGTTTGATTCGCATCTTTATTGAAATAATTTCGTTTAGAGCTTTTGATTTCTTCGCTTCAATTTTATTCGAATCTATTGTTACTTTAGAAATCCAGTTTTTTAATCATCCTCCATTTATATTTATTTTTATAATTATAAGTAAATTAGCGATTCTCTTTATTTTATTCGAGGCTATCTTGGTTGCTGTTGCTAGCTTTGTTTTATCTTTGGTTACAAATTTAGTTATCCACAGTAGCTCTTGTTTTCTCAGGCGTTTCTATTGAAAACTCGATTGAAATGGGCCTGCAATATCTCATAGAAGCTGGGGAGGGATTCTGCCAAATTACACTCTGTGTTAGTTCATCAATAAGGCGAATTGGTGCCAAGTAAGCGACAAATAAATTGCTGTCAACTATCAGGGAGCTTTTACCAGGAAGAATTTGTTTATATTCACTTTGTCCTGAAGAACCATCACAGCCCCACTTAATGTATAAACGTGATTGTGATGATTTTAGCAGGTCAACAGAATCGATCATCAAAATTCTCTTGCATGTGTGATTGAGGAGCGACTGTAGTGTTACTTTCGCACTTATGTCAGTAATTTCAATTGGAGTTGGATAACATTCAACCTTAACATCCCTCAGTTTCTTGTACGATGGCAATAAATTGCACTGTTTAGTGTGCAAGCAGTTTAATAAATATTGGTACCTGTTTCTTGTTAAAGATATATCGTTGTATATAGCCAGAGCTTCATCCAATGTAAATAGTTCCCCAGTTGTGTTGTTTCTTAGCATTTACAGTAGAACCTCTTTCTTTTCTATTGATGCCACGTGTAATTCTTGTATAATTTCAGCTTCAACGGTTTGTCAAATTGAGCGCAATCCTCGTACATATGAGCTGTGAATATGATCCAATCCAGATTCGCGGAAGAGCTTAATTGCTTTAACAGCTCACTGTCTAACCAATCCTTGTTTTTTAAAAACTTGTCAACTTTGCGTGCCGCCTTTTTCCAACGGATTTTGAATTCAGGAAGTACGTAATTTTGAATATTCGCGATTATACATTTCAACTGAGGTTCGGAAAGGTTGAAATTTTGCCGAATATAAGTCTCAGAAGTTGAAATATGCTTTCAGTATTCTATGAAAGCAGCGCACAAAGTACGTTTGGCGATTTTAAAGTTACTCATTTTGGTCAAATGCCCTTTAAGTGTAAAATATTTTGGATCGTAGAATGTCTTAGGACTAACTGCATATGTCTGAACTGGAATTGATTATATACAGTGCATTTCAGATAACACTGGCCATAGGTACTTGCGTAGTAAAACATTTATATGAGGTTTTCCTACGGGAAGTGTTTGATTTATTTGTAGTTGGAACGATTTTCATAGGCTCTTGAGACATTTTATGTCTTGAAACAAAAGAGTAAAGTCGAAGTTAAAGAAAAAAAGTAGCAGCTTTAGCGGCAACTTTAGGAATTTTTAGCAGGGATAATAGGACACAATTTTACAGATGGAAATCTCAGCCGGTGTTGTATCAATCAAAGCCACAATTAATGTTATTCAAGCAATTCACTACAAGCAGACATATAATTCAGAATGGTTTTTATTTATTTAAACAAAAAATACACTCTTAACACATAAAGGAAACAAACAATTATGAACAAAATTTTATCAAAAATTAGTTACCTACCCAAACTAAAGCAATAAAAAATGTACTCTTATTACAAAAAAGTAACAAACAACAAAGTATGAAAAAAAATTGTATCATGAAGTAAGTTAACTAAATAACAAACTATTGACCAAACGCTGATAAACAGTGTCCTGATCTTTCTTGAAAGTGACGCTTCACATTCTAAAGATTACTTCCTGTTACTTCCACTATTCTCTGCCCCAATTCTCTGCAATGTAATCCCATAACTAAAAAGTCCAACAGGCTTAAATCAGGGGTTCTTGCCAGCCACTTCAGTAGCCCATGACAACCTATGCATCCATCTGGAAATTCATTATTCAAAAATTCTATAATTGCTCTGGGGAATTCCCCATAGTGCTGGTAAATGATCCTCCCATTTGCAGGAATATTGCCAATAGCTCGAAAAATTATGGCTTTCAGCAATTTCAAATACCTTTGGGCATTCAGCGAATCGTCGATAAAAAACGGACCAACAATGTAATTACCTAGAATACTGACTTACACGTTGACCTTCTAAGGAGTTTGAGTATGGGTTTCTAGAGAAAAATATGGACTTTTTGTTTTTTTCTCTATTTTCAACGTTGTCCTTTTTGTTCCAAGGCACAAAATGTCCCAAAACCTCATAAAAATCGTTCCAACTAGGTACGGACAAAAAATAAATCAAACACTCCCTATAGGAAAACCATTAACATCACATAAAGGTGCATGTAAACACCTATGGCCAGTCTTATCTGAAATGCACTGAATTCCCCATCGTGCTGGTAAATGATCCTCCCATTTGCAGGAATATTGCCAATAGCTCGAAAAATTATGGCTTTCAGCAATTTCAAATACCTTTGGGCATTCAGCGAATCGTCGATAGAAAACGGACCAACAATGTAATTACCTAGAATGCTGACTTACACGTTGACCTTCTAAGGAGTTTGAGTATGGGTTTCTAGAGAAAAATATGGACTTTTTGTTTTTTTCTCTATTTTCAACGTTGTCCTTTTTGTTCCAAGGCACAAAATGTCCCAAAACCTCATAAAAATCGTTCCAACTAGGTACGGACAAAAAATAAATCAAACACTCCCTATAGGAAAACCATTAACATCACATAAAGGTGCATGTAAACACCTATGGCCAGTCTTATCTGAAATGCACTGAATTCCCCATCGTGCTGGTAAATGATCCTCCCATTTGCAGGAATATTGCCAATAGCTCGAAAAATTATGGCTTTCAGCAATTTCAAATACCTTTGGGCATTCAGCGAATCGTCGATAGAAAACGGACCAACAATGTAATTACCTAGAATGCTGACTTACACGTTGACCTTCTAAGGAGTTTGAGTATGGGTTTCTAGAGAAAAATATGGACTTTTTGTTTTTTTCTCTATTTTCAACGTTGTCTTTTTTGTTCCAAGGCACAAAATGTCCCAAAACCTCATAAAAATCGTTCCAACTAGGTACGGACAAAAAATACATCAAACACTCCCTATAGGAAAACCATTAACATCACATAAAGGTCTTGTAAACACCTATGGCCAGTGTTATCTGAAATGCACTGTATACTAAATCGAATATTACACTAAACCACAAGAAAATATTTTTCTTTTAAATATTATTTTGATATAGTCTTGTTTTTCAATGCTCTGTTATAGATCGTTTTCTGTTTCCTTTTTAACATTCGGTAAATATGTTTGTGAAATTCTCATCAACAATATGTCCGGCGTGGTAAAACAGCCTTCTAAAGTTTATAGATATTTTAGTTTGAAAGAAATTCAGCTATTTTTCAGTAACAATTTTAAATATCAAACAAATAGCTGTAAAAAAGCATTTTATAGACACATCCACTTATTAAATTTAAAGATATAAGTAAAAGTACAAGAATAAAATTTACAAAAACCTATAAATTTAAGTTCGTTCAAAATTAAATAATTAAAAGTTACAAAAGTTATATTATCAAGACAAATTGAAAATCAATCATTTATGAATTTTTTAACAAATTATAATTTATCCCAACACTGATTTGAAATTCACAGCAACAAATTAGGTAACAAAATAAAAGATACAGGTGTAATAGTTTTCAAGGTAGAAATTGTAATGTCACTGTAGACTAAGCTCATGCTGACCGTCTTTCGTTAGCCGTACAATAAGCGCAGTAAAACCGCAAGATTTTCTTCTAGGATATTATGCAGGACATCAGTTTTGCCGGGGTAGACCCTGATAATAATTGAAACCGTCCACGAAGCTTAATAAGTCTTTAATTTGACACCCACTAATTCGATAGGTCATTACACAAATACAAATCTACTAATCTGTAATTTTCTAACGCTAAAATGTAGAGCAAGACAAGCTCTTTCAATCCATGTATAACATTTAATGCAGCAATACCAATTTCACGTTATAATTCTACGATTAATTAACTTACGCAAATGCAGCGATTTTGCAGTTTGTTAATAAGGTTTCAAACTGCGGTACAAAGTTGTTTCGCTATAAAATTAAAAACAAGCATCTGTACGTTAGACTTTGACCTTTTCTGAGTAATGTGAGCATATTTTCGGCATGAATTGTGATATTTTGTAAAAATCATTTTTGGTCGGATTTCAACCGCGTGGCCCCATAGTGCGGTGCAGCATTATTTGAAGGAAATGAATATTTGACATATTTAATTCTAAAACATCCTGAATCTTATTCAAAATTCTCTGCGGTATAAAATATAGATTTTTATAAAAGGACAATATTCAATTGTTTGTTTTGCCTTATACAATAATTCTTCTTTAATCCCTCGTACTTTCGTAAAGTGTAGAAAGTTAATGCCACGTTATTTGGCAACGTGCCAGAAATTCCAAAGCCTGCTAAGTGACTGCAACTCGTTTAATAAACAAAGGATTTCCGAAAATTATTCCCTCTCCCCTGTCGTTTTATTTTTTTACCCACGTTTCCTAATTTACTAATTTAAGCGGTAAATACATTTCTATCTTTCTGTTGTTCCGTCTTTGTTTCTGTTTGCCTAAAAAAATCTGTCTAAATTTTTTGGACGTATACACATGAAAATTTATCGGAACGCATCAATTTTACTATTTGAAATTTGTAACTTAGTAATATTTCAAGCAATTTATAGATGATACCGCCAGATAGCTACCTGTTAAAACACGCGTTCCGTGGATAATAAATTTTAATATTTTTGGCGGTTGCTAGCACGTATTTAATGTTTTATTTTATGACCGCGTCCTATAGCAACAGCGGAATCAACGTTTTTTTAAAACAATGTAAACGAATGGCTATACACGAAATTTATTAGTGATTACTTTTATTTTTATTTATGATGTTTTATTGATCCAGGAAGCAAATATGTAATATGGGGTAATTTCTCCGAGATACTTTTATATATATTTAACTCTATAGCATCGTACAAAACTTTTATTAACTCGCTACCAGAGTATCCTCAACTCAAATAAACAAAAACATTTTTCTTAGACACTTATTTTTTGTTCCCAAAACAGTTATTTTCAACGGCAGTTTACCTAGCGTTTAACTTAATTGTTTTTTATGATATTGGCACCATATTTATTAACCTGGTTTCTTTAATGTCATCACTATACATCGGATTGGTACTTGATTCCATTTTGTATAGAAATACTAGTAGTGTTAGATACATTTATTCAATTTTTTGTTTACTTTTCAATTGCTTCCCTTTAATATTTGCATAACAATAATAATAGTAATAATACAATGATTGATGGTAAAGTCGTGCAGGTACTAATCCATATTCCTTCTACTTCAACGTGTGTTGTGTGCCTTGCCAAGCCCACGGAAATGAACGATCTGGATCGGGTGAGGCAGAAACAAGAAAACGAAAACCCTTTTAGATTTGGCCTCTCAATATTGCATGCGTGTATAAGATTCATGGAGTTAATTCTTCACATTTCCCATAATTTGTCGTTTAAGAAATGGGAGGCAACCACCGAAGACATGAAAAACGAAAAGCAAGCAAAGAAGACTTACGTTCAAGATGGATTGCGAAAAGAGGGTGGACTGATAATGGATAAACCACGACAAAATGGTGGAAATAGTAATGACGGGAATACCGCTAGAAGATTTTTCGCTAATCCGGCTTGTACAACAGATATAACTGGAGTTGATGAAGAGCTTATTTCCAGATTTCACATAATACTACAAACAATGTCATGCGATAGGCAGATTAATTCCCAAAAGTTTGGTCAGTATGCATTTGAAACTGCACAATTGTATGTGAGCAAATATAATTGGTACTATTGACGTTACCACTATATATATTGTATATTTTGCGTAAAATAAAGCTTATTATTATTATTATTATTATTATTATTATTATTATTATTATTATTATTATATGCCCTCATCAGTACCTAAAGTCCTGATTCATGGAGAAAACATAATTCGCTATAATGCAGTTTTGCAACTCGGACAGTTATCTGAAGAAGCCCAGGAATCGCGCAATAAAGATGACAAATTCCATACCTTGCTGTTTGCATCAGATCCCTGTATATCCAGTCTCAGAAGAGTATCCACGCCTGTAAATATTGAACTGGACGAGGAAGCAGTACAATTGTTAGAGTAAAAGCATTTTCTGTTTTAGTGCTCTTCCATTATGTAAAACAACGTAATTTTCAGTGAATATTGCGAAAATAAGATACCAAATGTTGCTGTATTTTATGCAGATTTCGTACAAACACCTAATTGTTGTTATGTAAATATGTACTATTATTTACCAATAGATAAGTTTCTTTTTATTTAATAAAGAACCAATTTCACATGATTACGCTGTATTATTAAGATAATAAATTAACGTTTTTTAAATGTAGATATCGCACAAACACTTAACTCTTGTTATTAAACACTGTATATAATTTTCGCAGAGCTAATTTTGTGGAATTATATAATGATATGGCAAATGTTGATTGGTCATTCTTAGATATGTATAATAATGCTAATCTAGCAGTAAATGATTTTTACTCAGTAATTTATTCTATTGTTGATAAACACGTCCCTAAAGTTTCGATATCGCCTCGGAAATTTCCAATTTGGTTTGATAGAAAACTTATTCGAACAGTAAAACTAAAATGGTATTACTTTCGTAAATGGAAACAGTATCGCACAGATAGATATCGCCAAGAGTTCGTTAGGTTGCGTAAAGTCACTAAAATTAAATCTCAAGATGCATATAGGCAGTTTATGTTAAGTACTGAATCCAATATTGTGGCGGATCCGAAACAGTTTTGGCAGTATGTTCACTACAGAAGTGGCAATACCAGAATTCCAGCTACAATGAAGTATGGCCCAGAGACATTGGATAAACCTCAAGACGTTGTTGAGGCTTTTGCAGATGTGTTCGCGCGCGTATACCAGGCATCAGATATACCCAGCTCCCAATTCATGGAGAACGTTCCCCTTACTTTCAGCATTCCTGAAATCTCAGCTGAGGAAGTTTTGTCCGCAATGAAGGATATAAGAGCCGATACTACTGCCGGACATGATGGACTTCCGAATTTTTTTATTCGAGACTGTGCAACTGTCTTGTTTACACCATTAACTTTCATATTTAACTTGAGTTGTAAAACCTCTACCTTTCCTGAGTTCTGGAAATTAAGTAAGGTAACCCCTGTTTTCAAACATGGTGACAAAAGTGACATCAAATTATCGTCCCATTAGTATTCTTTCCACCTGCTCGAAAATGTTTGAACATTTGCTGTATTCAAAGCTATACAACGTTGTAAAATCTTATATATCTCCATATCAACACGGCTTTATTTCTGGTAGGTCAACTGTGACAAATCTGGTAGAAATTACTCAGTACATCAGCCAATCCCTTGATACTAGACAGCAAGTCGATGTTATTTACACAGATTTTGCCAAGGCATTCGACACTATTGACCACTGCATACTTGCCTCCAAAATTTCTTCATTTGGTTTTACATCTGAAATTACAAATTTCATTGCTTCCTATTTGGAAAATAGATCCGCATAGGTCTGCTATAACGGCTTTACCTCTAATGTATACACTGCTTCTTCGGGAATTCCACAGGGTTCCAATTTGGGTCCCCTTTTATTTAATATATATATTAACGATCTCCTATCCTGTCTTGATTGTGGTGTTCTCGCATACGCAGATGACTTAAAACTATTTTCTGAGATATCATCTACCGCTGACTCAGTAAAATTACAAACAAACCTGAACAGAATCCATTCTTGGTGTATTAATAATAAGGTTCGTCTCAATGTTAGTAAATGTGCTGTTGTTACATACTTCAAAACCAAAAATCCTATGCTTTTTGGCTACACGGTGGACAACGTCGCCATATCAAGATCAACGCAGTTTAAAGACTTGGGCGTTCTATTTGATTCACAACTTCAATTTTCTGAGCACATAATTACTATTTGCAATTCTGCCTCTCGATCGCTAGGTTTTCTTATAAGAACATGTCGAGGATTTTTGAATCCTCAAACTCTTAAAACCTTGTTTTTTAGCCTGGTGGTCCCTAGATTGGAATATGCTTCTGTTGTTTGGTACCCAATATACCTTTACCAACAACTTGCAATTGAGAGGACACAAAAGAGGTTCCTAAAATACTTAACCTTTAAAATCACTGGTACGTATCCACCACGCGGAACAGATTATGACAGCCTATTGGAACAACATAATATGCAAACTATAACTACTCGTCGGGAGATAGCCAGCGCTAAATTTCTGGCTAAAATAATTACTAATAAAATTGATGCCCCGAACATACTTGCAGCAGTTGGGTTTCTTGTACCTCAGTACAAAACTAGACAAACGGAAACGTTCTTTGTTCCCACAGCGAAGACTAATATTTTACTTAAAGCCCCAATAACGCACATGTCGAAGAATGCTAATAAACTTTATGGTGATCTTTTTTCTTAATTAAGTACTGGAACTCTGTGGCACTGAATTGGTTCAGTATCTTTTTTTCTTAATCAATGTTCTTATATATTTTTTTTTGCTATTAGAGTTGTTTGTTTTATAATAACTGGCGTTTGTATATGTGTACCCTGTATATTATGTCCAGAAGTGCTGTGCACCTTTTTCTTTTTTTTCTTTATTATTATTATCCTGTAATTAGACTTTGTTTTCTGTTGGATAATAAAGACCATTATTATTATTATTATTATTATTATTATTAACTGTTATTTACCAATAGAAAAGTTTAAAAAATCGATTTCGCATTAATATTAAAATGACAAATTAATATTTTTTAAGCAAACAATCGTGGAGAATTTTGTATTCATTTGAGATCTTAGACATTTCTGTACATGTCTGCCAAATTTCACTGCTATATTTCTATTAATAAGAAAGTTACACATTTTTGACTATCGCAAAGCAGTTCGGCCCCATAGTGCACCGCTTTCAATCCTACAAAATCGGAAGTAATTGGAAATTAAATTTACATTAATGATAAATACCTGCTGACTAGTAGTGAGGTAGAGTGTAGTCTGTGTGCAACGTGTTGATTTTTTGAATATTAGCCTACTATTTTTGTTTATCCAGCTATATGCGTTGAAAAAAAACCCCAGAACGTCGAACGCAGCCATAAAACAATTGTATTTACACATAACATAGACAACATGAAAATTTGAAATTCAATTTAGGAAATCAATATTCATCGTATTCCAATTTCGTAGTAATTATACAATAGAAAATATATGTAATTTAATTATAATCTATCAAACTGTTCTACCATCATTTAGTTTTTAAAGAATTCTCCCTTACATTTTTTTGGATACACGGAAATTTGGGTTGCGCTATATCATAGCAAAAAATCATCTCAATTTGCTTATGTTTAATATTTATTGCATTATAACAGGTTACACAACGAGACAGAGGAAATATTTTACTCCCGCTTTAACGTAACAATAAATCCTTTCCGTTTTTTAATGCTAGGGATAATATGAACAGGCAATATCATGATTTATTCAGCCTGTTTTTGGACAGGTTAAACCTGGATTTTTTTCGCGGTTTACGCGGCAATCTCAAAATATACTGAAAAATTTATTGCATTGCTGCTCGTATAAAAGCTAAGTAATCATACACTATAAAAAGAATAAATCTGAAATATTGATTTGTTGGAAAACTATACACGTTTCATATGTATATATTTCTTCTTCATGATGATATTGTTGTGACGGAATAGTTTTCAAAATGTAAAGTCCTCGATAAACCCGTCGAAAACCAGTTTCTCGTTTTCGGCTAGATGGCCTGTTGACCAGGCTTGCCGCTATTGAGGAATATATAACATGAAATAGGTGTGTCCTGTGAATATAAATTCACACAAATTTTGCACATTTCCGTCCGTCTAAGTTGTGTGAACGTTGGGGAGGGCAAAACGGGGGATAATAGTACTGGAAATATGTGAGAAGTTTACCTGCTTATTCGATTTGTGTTATTTTACATAAATAAACATAAATGGCTTTTAATACAGGACGCATCTGGGAATGTCGTCGATTTGTAATTTTGGTGGAGGCGCCGATCTTATTCGAAAAAGCCATAAGTTACCTACTAAGATCCCCTTATCATATCTCGGTAATTATTATCCGTTTTGGGACGGCCCTCTTAAATAACTGTGGGAGGTGTCGTTGGATATTTGAATTATTAAAATGTCGTATTTATAATAGCAGGTGAATTTCCTAAATGGCTTTTTTATTGTCCATCGGGAACGGAGCTAAGTTAATTTTGAAATTTAACGGGGGAATACGAGTTTTTATAGTTTAAGTTAAATATCTATTAGGGTATTCTGTCGTGAAGCTTCCTTCTCTTTTGGGGGGCTTTGAAGATAATATACATTTTAATTAGCTAATACCCCCGAACGTGTTCTCTAACATAATTCATCAAAATTTACTAATTTACTTTCTTATTTGCAAATTATTTGCTTGTATAAACTTCACTACTTTATCTATTAAATGTTCCCTGACCAACGTAACCAGCTACACCTAAGTACGTAAATAACTACAAGTCAGTTTCAATGATTAATGAGAGAACATCCAGTGTGCAGAATAGCGTACCAGTGTACACTACTGCAAGAAATAGTCGTTGTATTGACTTTAACGCATTTACACTAATTGTACCTCGGAAAAAACATTAATCGTGTTGTTTCTTTTTGTTGCAGGGACTGCAGGGTTGTCAGGGATCCACAGACTCTCAAATCTAAAGGGTATGGCTTCGTATCCTTCATTAAGAAGGCGGTAAGTCGGCTTTTCTTTACATTCAAATATTTTGTTTTTAATGTATTAAAAATGTAAGTCGCCTGCGCTTAAACTTCCGTCGTTAACATCAAAAATTCAAACAGGATTTACCCCTCCCGCAGCACAAAGATGAACCAGTATGTTTTCTCTCCGATGTCGCAAAGTTAAATTAAAATATATAAAGCGTAGTGCGAGAAAAAAAAACAATTATAGAAGGTGTTATGATTTCCCAAACGTACGCTAAGAGGGTGTGGTTTCATTATGAAGAGTAAATATAGTCACGAAAACCTATAAAGGTACTGGTGAATCTATTTTTAAAAATAGCTATTGTTTACCTCACCCTTTTAGTTATCCTGTCAGGAAGGGAGAAATACAGTTTCCCAATTAAAAAGAGGCCAATGTATCTCGCAGCGTTCTGTTCCTCCTTTTTAAAGCAATAAATTAAAAGGGAACGATATTTTTATTGCCCGAAAAAGAGAGTAAACATTCCTCCTTGAATAACAGAAAAAAATCTATGTAATTGGCCTTTTTTTTTCTTTTCATCCCCTAACATTAAGGGCGCTCAATCTGTACACAATATTAAAGTGACAAACCCCATTAACCCAGTCTATTGGATTGCTCCGTTATCGTTCCGCTGTTGAGGGGGACGGAAGAGGGTTTTATCAGGGGGCAGTTGTGGGTGATGGGCTGCCCGGTATTTGTGTCCAATGGAATTGATACTAAATTCACTCATTACAAGTCGAATTTCGAATAAATTCTAACGCCCATGCGCATTTCGCTTTTAATTGAATCGAAATACGGAATATATTCAATTTAAACCCCAGATGGGGGCACGAGGCTGATGGAAACGGATATATGTATACTTTATAAATGTGTAAGTGTTCAAGTATTAAAATTTAGTATCAGATACGGAGGAAATCCAATTTTTTTAGTGTAATTAAGCTTTTATTGACCAATGAAATATCAGGGTTAATAATAGATAATTTACCAATAATTAATAACAGAACCAATTTAATTTCGTTATATTTACGTCAAGATAATATCGAACAAATACCTGATTAAAACTGCGGCTAATTTATTAACAATTTTCCAAATATATTCATACATTCATAAAGCATTTATACCTTATTATTGTCATTAGTAAGTAGTTACTTTGATGGACATATCTTTTACGCATCCGCAGTTTTTGAATCCCAATGCGCCGCTGCTAGCTGGTGACATCTTTTGATACACCTGATGAATTTCCAGATTCGGTTAAACTTACTTTGTTTATTAGCCTGTCCTTATATTATTTTCCCGATCGTGATATAAATTATCCTTTTGTTACATCAATCTTTATGTTTTTATCACGCATTCACGTATCTTCATTACTTGTTTTAGGCCCGCTAAAATATTTATTGTATTCCAAATAAGTGCACCTATAAAATATTAGAAAACAAATTGCTACCGTAAAAGGGCATAAATAAACATCGCACCACCATACATTCTCCGGCTATAAATATAACAGCACAATAATCTATTAAACCACACTATAAATTCTAAGGGCTCTCTCCTTTTACCCACCTTTGGAATTATCTACCATTTTTACAATTTACAGATACATCCTTGTGCGTGAATGGGGTATGGGGAGCTCGCGTTGTGTTATCTGACGGCGAGTATATACACAAAGGGTAGTAAAACATGCATTAAAAATGAAAACGACCCTTGGAAGATTATTATTATACAAAATTCGGGGAATTTTGCTTCTACTTTTTCCTTTATGTTGATATATAGGTTGTAATGTTCATTCATATGTTTTGAGAAAATATTTACCCCTACCATTCTCTCATCCGTAAACTTATCTCAGCAAAGCTTTACATAATTTCAGCGTGCCAAGATGGCTTGCTGTGCTAGGCATATTATATCCTTAGTTGATAGGATAAGCAGAACGCTGTTACCCCCAGGACAACCATAATTAGAAATATAGTCATCCTGTATAATTTACATAAATTTAATTAAATCTATCGACATATTTTAGAAGACGAAAATATTGTGGAACGTGCATGGATTTATTAATGAGACCATATGTAATTCAGGCATCATAGTAATTAGTACATCCCACCGCTGACTCATCTCATCTTAATCTACGCTTCGCATCACAACCACCTTTCTTTAGGGAAGTATGTCACGGGATTCCATAACGCCTACAAAAATAACTGAATCTATTAATACCACTTTGGTGGTTGTAGTTAGGAGTAAATCGATCCAAGTAAATATAAATAAAATACAGATACCTTTATTACGATTCTAGCAAAAAGAAAGTAACCATAGTTTTGGTATCGTATTTAAATACTTTTATCAAAGTGGTGGATTTTTATTTATAATTGAAAATACTTTATTAATTTGTGTTTAAAAAGGTATTTAAATATTTGACAAAGAATCTAAATATTTGAGCAAGTATTAAATACTATACCTACGTTGTAAACTAGGTTCATTGTAGTGTCAAACTGAATTCAGACTGACTGCTGATGATGATAGCTTCGTTATTGAAACGTACGTCCAGTGCGAGTGAAATATTGTGGTAAGGGTTTTTAGTGAAGTATTTCATATTGTATTGATTTATTTCCAGAAGGGGAAAATTAAATGCATAATATACAGGCTGTTCCATTTCAAATAACAAAGTAGATACCTGGTTCGCTACTCATCGATGACCCTGTGTGTACAGAAATATTTTTGAAAGATACTCTGTGAGATCTATTATGTCATTAGTACAGCCCGGTAACTGGAGAGCAATCGCAGCGGCGGTGTGTCTGTGTTTAGGTGGGCGGGGAGGGCTGGTCGATTATGATACGACACGACAAATCATCATCACTCAGTTCAGTTTAGCATTGGATAGCGGATAGGGCGTGTTGATTTTATTGATATAGACGTAGTTATTAATTGTAGTTATTATTTAGTGTAGTGCGTTTTGATTTTATTGATACAGACGTAGTCATTAATTGTAGTTTTTAGTGAACATGTCGAAGGCTAAAAAACGACCCTTTAAAGACATAGTAAATAAGTTTATTTCTGACTTTCCCGATTTGTTTTACAACGGGTGTAAGATAGTTTGTAAAGTATGTAAAATACATTTGATGTCAAATAAGATGTGGTACTGTACAAGACACGTAAATTCCGCACAGCATAGAAAACGAAAATTTAGCATGCCACCGAGAAGTACATTTTTTTTATGTAATTCTTATGTTGATAAACTGTAATTTGCTACTAGGCTTACTCGATAAACAACCGTTTAAGGGCTTTTGGGACAAATACAATCCCGAGTTGCGATTGCCCACGGAGAAAACGGCACGTAAGCATGTTGCATTTGTACGCGATGATATGGAAAAGAAAATGAAACGCATATTGAAAAAACAGTTTCTTTGGTTATGTGTTGACGACGAGACAACAGACTGTAAAAAAAATTCAATTGTAAATATTATGGTACGCATACTAGACCCTAGTAAACCTACATTACCACTGTTACTAGCTAGCCGAAGACTACAAGAGTGTACTGCTGCAGCAATTACGAAGGTTGTACTTAGTACGTTGAAAAAATTTCAAATTTCAAAAGATAAAGTGTTGATGTTTATGAGCGATGGCTCAGCGATAATGCGTTCGGTAGGCCAGGCCGTTCTCTTCTTGAACATGGTTGCAAGTGTTTACATGTTACGTGTAAAGTGCATGCTTTACATGTTGTGGCAGAAACCATTCGACGATGCTCTCCCGAGGTAGATACATTAATAGCAAGCACAAAAAAAGTATTTTTGAAATCTCCCAAACGCCTACGATCATTTCACACAGAGTGCTCTGGTATACGTCAACCACCGGAGCCAATTCTTATACGTTGGAGTCTCTGCAAATTATGGACGGAGTGCATACACAGCTACTGATTATACATGACGCAAAATATAATCGCGTTTTAGAAAAGTTCGAGAGTGTGCTACAGAAAGATCCCGATTTTAGCACACTAAAACAAATTTGTGATGGTGTATCGAATAACCCACTGACTAAGTACAAAGGGTATTTTAATCATGCATGTATAACATCGGTAGGTGTTGAACGCTCTTTTTCAAAATATAAACTCATTTTCTCACCACGGCGAACATCGCTCACCGAGACAATTGTGGAAACGCATCTAATGGTGTCAACTTTTTGCCATCTTATGCATATGATGTTAATACTGATAATGGTGCTTCTAGTTTTATTGTTCCGTAGCCAATGCTGCTTAAAAGGGTAAGTGTTTCATTACCTTTCACATATTATAATTATGTATTAGTTCTGTTATTTTTTTCTATTTTCTTAC
Source organism: Dynastes maya (assembly GCA_029619315.2). Taxonomy (NCBI): domain Eukaryota; kingdom Metazoa; phylum Arthropoda; class Insecta; order Coleoptera; family Scarabaeidae; genus Dynastes; species Dynastes maya. Next base: position 6,520,415 of record JAROYE020000012.1, read on the forward strand.
TATTGTTTTTGTATACTAGGCAGGTACGGCTATGGCATGGCTCCCTGTTACCGGGCTCTAGTTATTACGTACAATAAGTAAAGCTGGCCACGAGCGGTACCGCGCAGTAGCGTAGAGTCGACGAGGCCTCGCGTTCCACTAGAGTTATTCTGTTAATAGAGATGTTTGCTGCCGCAAATAATTTCGCTCATCTTTTAAAAAAAAATTAAATAACACGTGCTCAAACACTTACCATTTTAAGAGTCCTTCGTGAAATCACAAAGTGAATAATGTCTGTTAAATATCTGCAACACTAGATATGTTTCAACTGTTGTTTCGGAAAAACTAGTACGGCATGAGGAAAAAATGCATTTATATGCAGAGAACCAACGTTCTACATCTAGTGACGTAATATTTGCGTAAGTAAAATAATCTTTCAAATAACTTAACGATTCTGTTGACGCACCTTCACAAATGTGTCTTAATGAGCCAAAATCAGAATTTTTCTCAAAAACACTTTCAAATTTTTCTAGAACAGAAACATTTTTTGCGTCTTCAATCGCGCATAGCTGTGCGTGAACATGTTGCATTATTTGTAGAGATTCTTCTAACGGCACCGCAGGATTTTGTAATTTTTCTATTTCATCTGCTAGCCCGAAGTAATTGTCGTGAATGATTTTTAAATCCATTTTAACCTGACTATCTTGAAATTTCGACTGGGTTTTCTGGATAGCGGCAGCTTCCTTTGTATCGAATTGTAAAACCACGTTCTTAATATTGTCAAAATATTTATGATAATAAAACGCATACGGGAGCACAGTCTGTGAAATTCGCGAATACGTTTCGGCGATTTAACAAATACTGCTTTGGTATGCGCTATTAAAGCGTCTACCTCAGGATAACATTTTCTGATACTATCCGCCATAAGATTGAGAGCATGAATTTTACACGTAATGTGTAACAAATTAACAGAATGCTTTTTAAGAGACCGGCCTACAGAAAGCATGTTTGCAGCACCATCACTCACTAACATCAAGAGTTGGTTTGTTGAAAGTTCAAACTTGTCCAATGTATTTAACACTAACTTTGAAATTACTTCGGCAGTACACTGTTGTATTCGTTTGGAGAATGTTTCTTCCGATCTGCTGTTTCGTCGACACATAACCACAATTTTTGATCTTTCAACTCCGATTTTATTTTTTGTTCAATATGTTCGCGCTTAGATGGCACAATTCTTCGTAACGATGTTCGACTTGGTAATTTGCACTCCGAATAGTTATTCCAAAAGCAGATAAATGGTTCCTTGTCTAGTAAATTAAACGGTATATTACATGCGATAAACGTAACGCATAAATTAAATATAAATTTTTCATTGTTTCATACGCAATTTCTTTTTGAGACATGCTTTTCACTATTTACGTGTCGTAGATAATGTTGTCTGGACCAACACATTAACGGGATTTTACAGATTACACATTTAATTTTAGCACCTTCATATATTAAGTCTGGAATTGCTGCAATAAATTTTCGAAGTTTGTCCGACCGCGGTCGTTTTGCTGGCGAAATCATAATTTTTCTAGGACAGATAAACAATTGCGCAAACGACTGGCAGCGAAAATGCCCGTACTGCTCCGCAGACGAAGTAATACCACCGTTCCTCTCGAGCCGAACTGATTCTACGCCGATGCGCGGTACCGCTCGTGGCCAGCGTTAACAATAAGAATACGAAGTGCAGTAACTATATTCGAGGCTATTTCCCCTCATTTTATTCTGTAAATATCGAGCCAAACTTGCCCGCGTATTCTTCTGTATCCCTTTTTTTAACGATTATAGTAATAGCCCTCATAATAATAAAAAGTTTGGAAGCTAAAGATAATTATAGGAAACATAATCCTAGTAATTCGATCATTTTATGGATATTACAGCAGTAAATAGTTCAATTAAAACGCATAGCTTGTAACAAATACTGTATATGGAAGGTTGCAAATCCAATTTTAGTTTGAAAAAACATTCATTGAATTTTCCCGTCGCAAATAGAAAGTTTGTTATATAAGATCTTGCCACGCCACATTTTGACGGCACTATCTAACTAAAATCGATGTCTTCCTATTGTAAATTGACCATAGCAGATACAATATTTAATTTTAAAACAAGTTAGCAAAACTTTATCTAAGAGGATAACGGCACCCTCTCCTAGTCGAACAATTTGTACTTCAAAGGAGCTTTTGGGAACATTATAATGAGGAGAAAGGCTCATACCCAAGCTCTCCTCTAAACACTCGCTAAAAGGTATCGGTTCATGTCACTAAAAACAGTGTCAGATATCTCTGTGTTTAAACTGGAATACTACTCGCGCCGTTTAAAATATGCCCTAACTAAATAGAAAGTTATATCAGGGCTATTTTTTTGTCTCAAATGTAGAAATGTCAATAACGTCGCGAATTTCGAAGATAATCTTTCAATTTCGATTCCCATCATATCGAAATAGAAACAACAACAAAGTTTTGACAACACAATTCTTTCTCTCTCTTGAAAAAAAGGTGCCCATCCAACTAAATTGCTTTTTGCATCCTTTCTAATATTGAATAGACAAGTGTTAGGGTACTATGGCGTTGATATGGACCTGAGACTTATATTTACGTGCAAATTTCAACGTAAATATTATCTATGTTATAAACACCTCTGGATCGCGAAGGCGAAGTAACCTGACAGGGTCGGAGAATCACTGTCAACCTATTTCCTCAATGCGTGAGGTATGACCGCTTACAATACTAAGAAGGGACCAACAACTTTCTAACTGGTCGGCCAGCTATTCTCTTGAAATGAGATATGTGTACATAACATATAAATGTAAACTAGCACGTTTCTAAATGTCCAGTTTGATTTGACGGGATTCCTTTCGCTGTACGAATTGTTGTCGTCCACACAGTAGTGGTCTTCAGTTGTAATTAATCAACATAATTAACTCTCAATTATTCATCCTACAGTACAATTATTCGAAAAATAGAACTTGCAAAAATCGAACATTTTATTAATAAACAAAAAAGAAAAAAAGGCGTGAAACAAACAAATGTACAAATAACAAAATAAAATTGAATACGTATTTCATTATGACAGTAAATGCTCGAAGACACCACCATTCTGCTCCATGCACGCTGTTACTCTTCGCATTAATTCCTGATGAGTAGCACGTTGAACGGATCCTACAGCCAGTTCATTGAAGGTTTTTCTTACTCTGTCAATCATGTCATCTTTTGTACCAACTGGATCTCTGTATACAACGTTTTTAATGTAACCCCACAACAAAAAATTTAGTGGGGTTAAATCCGGAGATCGTGGTGGGTATTTAAAAGGACCGTTTTTAGCGATCCATCGACTTCACCACGATGCGTTATGTGGTGGAGCCCCGTCCATTTGATATCATGCATTTCCCACTTCTTCTTCTGGTCGAAGACCTAATGATTCACGGATAACGTTATGTAAAATTTCCTCGTAACGCATTCCATTTAAATTGTGTTCATAAAAGTAAGCAGACAGAATTCTATTGTTCTTCAAAGCTTCGACGTTCAATGTCCGTAAATCTTATATTTTGCACCGTGCTAGGTTTAAAAGGCTGCCACCTATGTTTTTCCAAAATTCTGTGAATCGTTTTGGACGATGTTCTAAGTGCCAGTTCTACATCATGGATCGAATTAGTCGGGTATGCGATAAAATAACCTAATGTCGTAGTTTCTGTATCTTCGTCGACTAGGAGGAGTTTGGTTATTTTTGATACTTTCGTAAACGAACCAGAAGATCTACAGTTTTTCAATAGCCGATTGATAGTATCTCGAGTAGGTTTTGGTCTGTCAAGATATCTCTCTATGAAAATCCGGCACGTTCTGTCGATAATGCGATTGCATTCACCGTATATTATAATTAGATTTAAATAATTTTCATTTGAAAATCCTAACCGTGACATTTTCGTTAAACTAATTATGAATAATTACGAATAATTGTACTAGAGTATAAACTGCTGAGGACCGCTACTGTGTTTATTACTATTGACAGTACATTTGACAGCCACCTTCAATTGTTTAACCATTGCAAACCAAAACTGATATTAAACAGTGCGATACTTAAGATTGAGAAGGTTTTCACAAAATATCTCCTAAACTATTAACTTTAGCAATGGCACCTACAATACATTTTTGCTTTAGTTTTTGATACAGAATCTAATACCGCTTAGGAAATTAGAAGTTGCTATTTAAAAAGATCGAGATATCTTAGCTTAAATATCTATGACATTGTCCCCTCTCTACCGGCACACCCTGTATAATTTAGCAAATTTATCTGTTGCTGTGGAAACATCGTTTTATGAACATTACCAGCAAGTAGAATAACTTTTTTGGCAAATTACATTTGTAAGTTATTTGATGCAGACTTTCAAACATCTGTCAAACTTTTTCGAAAAGATACAATATCTCTATAAGAGTAAATTCTAGGAATAGGGTATGTTGCATAAAATAATTTTAAAATTCAACACAGAATCCAAATCCGACATAAAAATGGTAGTGTTATATTTAAAATAGGGAAGTTGATGGCTACTTCCGGCGTAAGAAAGAGACACCGACAGTTGTAAATATTTTGGTTGAACTAGCTTTAAAGGATAATTTGTGATTGTAAATTTTCAAATTTCTATTTTACTCACTTTCCCACATATTTTTAACCAAAGCTCGTCGTGACATATCCTGTATAGTAAGATTTTTGATGATGGAAGGAACAGGAGGAGGAAAAGTCTTTTTATACATTTTAATATCTAATAATTTAGTTACTAGACTAAAATCTAATTACATTCTAAGTGCAGACGTTTTTATATTGCAACTGATACTCATATTTTAAAAAAAAGAGAACATCAATTCTTTGATTTCCTTTTCATGTTCGATAGCTTGTATTATGTTTATTCTTTTGTTTGGATAGCCTCTTAGCTGGCCTGAGGATAAGTTGGTAAAAACACGAAACCGGTCGCCTGATATCCTTAATAGAATTTTATGAGAAAATGGACCATTGTTTTTTAATCCTACCTTCATTAAATTATTTCTTTAAAAATCTTAAATTATATAAATTATCTCAAAAACTAAGATAGATAGGTAGGTAAAAAGAATATGAAAGTTGTGATGAATTGAAGAGAGGCATTCAAAAACGTAATCATGTACAGGACGTTCCATTTAAAAAACTCGGGGAAGGAATTATATTCTAACCACGCACTAGGCATACACGGTGTACATAAGATTTTGTTCCGTCTTACTTAAAAAAAAATGAAACTAATATGTTCTGTGCATTAATTACTTAATGCAAGTGTGCAAAAAAGTTTACAGCAGATACAAAACACCTTTTCATGATTACCTTCTGTATGTAATACAAATACTTGCTTTTTACCTAACGATATTACTCGCACACATAGAAAGGAACCTTCTCCATTATATGTGAGTAAAAAAATTATATGGGATGGGCCATCCCTTTAACATAATTAGTTATATTTGCATGATAATACTTTTAATTTGTCTAATAGTGTCCCCGTTACAAAGGCACCAGTAGTCTGCATATCATCGGATAATAATACCGGCCTACATCGTGTGGTAACAATAAGGGGAGGACAAAATTCATGCTTCAATTACTGGGACGTCATGATATATTCCGTTTCAGGAAATTGTTCGACATATTAGCAAATAGATGTTGGGGTTTGATTGATAATAACACGTGCTTTTGTGTTCTAAAAGTTCGATTGGAATCTCAACGTAATTACCAACTAGTTCTGTTGGATGTATTATTGTCATGTAGGCTGTCCTGATCATTATTTGACAAACTGCTTGAAGAACAGGGGTTCCCAACGGGGTCGCTATCGACCCTTTGGGGGTCGATGAGATTTTGAAGGGGTCAATGATTATCAAAGGGTCGACAGCCGATTGTACACTAGCATATATGATGAATAGACTTGTTTATATATGTAAGATTAAAAATGATAATAGTACAAAAATGTAATAAAACATAAACCTAATAAACCATTTTCCTTCTAAATTTTTGTTCATATTCTTAGTGTAATTGTTATTTTTACGTTATTTATATGCAATTATTTGTATAATGATTATACTGTATGTTGTACATTATAAAGAAAAATGTAAGGGGGTCGATGAAGAAAACTATTATTTCAAAAGAGGTCAATGCAAGAAAAACGTCTTCCTTTGCAAAGTTATTTTCATTTATTGAAAATTCTTTGATTCCAAACAAAGACGGTATGTCTAAAGAAAACTAGGAGAACGATACAACCCCAAGTATGTTCAATTAACTATTAACACGGGGGTGGACTTTGGTAAGCTATCAGGACGACGTTTAATTAGCACGAACTTCATTCTACAGCAAGACAATAATCCCAAACATGGTAACTCTAGTAATAAATACTTAGTTCGTTTTATGTCTTTAAGTTGCAACTAGTTCTAGGTTGGCACAATGTCGCAAATAATATAAGAAGTGACATGTTGAATCCTGGAACATCCTAGAACATAACTGTAACTCACTGTACTTATTTTATGTGTTGCATTAATAAGCAATGCTAAATCAAACCATTATTGTTATATTGTACAACAGTAACAAAACTATTTGAAGAAGATGTAATAGAAATCATATAGGCGACCATTTCAGTGCCAGAACCTCAATATAATAGAACGCACGCAGAAAACCGTTTACTTGTATCAAAGCTGTCCGCCTTAATTCAAGACAATTACTCATTCATTTATCCTCAATACAATAACTGTTTTAAATCGAAAACAATATTTTATTAGCGTTTCTTTCTCCGCTTAAGAGAAGTATATACTTGTAATGAAATTGTACTTCTTCGTTTAAGAAATTTGTTAACTTGATTCAAGAAAATCTTGCAGAAAATTTTAAGAAAGTGATTCTTAGTGTAAGTAAATGGCCATTATAACATAAAAATTATTTTCTTAAGGGTAGTAAATAGTTTTCTTAATTCCAGAAAGCGTTTAGGTATTGTTCATAAATTAATAGTTTCATTTTCTTAAAATAAAGCATTTTTTACTTAGAATTCTTGAAATACATATTATTAATTGCGCTTACCTTGTTTAAAACAGTACAACATATACGTACATAATGAAGCAAATTATTAACATTGCTTGTGATTTTAAAAAGGCTAAAAGTAATGGTTATCTACAGAATAACGTTCAAATAAAAGTGAACTTAATATAGAAGTATACATGGGAAAATTCCTAGAAACAATAAGCAAGACAGATAATCACTACCGGCAAAAACAATATTGGAAGAATAAAAGCATTAAAGCTTCTAACTCTTGACCTTATTGCTCTTACATCTCTCAATTTATGCCACTAATCTTCAAAAACAACAACTGAAATATTTTCTGGTGCTACGTAGTGCCAGTAGCTATAGTCATGCCGTCCTAAAGACCAGTATATACAGGTCTCGCGTTGTAGGATGGCGAGATCCGGCGCTGTCCGAAGGTACTGTCGGACATCGTTCGGGAAAATTCAAGCTTGAATGCTTAGCCATGCAATGATATAATCTTTAACGTACGACATTTCATAAACATTTTCAAAAGATACCGGTTAATGTAATACTTTTTTCTTTTTATTACTATTATACCACGTGTACTAATTTAACTATAGTTTTTTTAATGTATAATAAATAATAATAATAGGCGTCGCCGAAAGATATATTCAGAGCTGTTTTGGAGATTAGCAGCATAAACTGAGAGGCAAACGCAATTATAGCAGCAGATTGTGCTCAGAACCATGCTGATGACGTCGGGTAGGCAGAAACATGTTCATGTATGCACTATTTTCTCTGCTATATTGTTTTTGCCGGGAATGATTCCACCAATACCATGAGCTATATTAGCATTAATTTTTGGTTATAATAATCCTTCTTAAATGTTAATAACAAATAAGGAGACATCTGTGGTTGGTGGGAAGAACCAATCCAGAAAAATCGTCGAGCCTCAAACCATTTTTCTTTTATTGGATATCCTTGTAGCTGGCCCTGATGATGTGTTTCTTGAACACAAAACTGGTCGCCTGATTTATCGATAGGACTTTGTGAGATCTGCATCATTTTTTCATTTCTACCTTTATTATGAACTTAATTTACATGGAAGATACATTTTTCTGTCTTGGATTTTCTAACTCTAAGAAAATATTTATTCCAATCCAAATAAAATATCAAGAAAATTATTTTCTTGCATTATACATTTTTATTGTCTTGAAATCAAAATATTTTCTTGAATAGGGACTGATTTTTGCATTAAAATCTATTTTCTTGATGCAAGAAACCATTTCTCTGCATGTAAAATGTGTTGTTCTTTAATTAATTTAATATTGCAGATGCAATTATATTTGAACTTGATTAATTGCGGAAATGATACAAAATTAAGAGAAAAGCTAATTATCCACTATAAAACAATATAAATATGATAAATCTGAAATATCAATTTTTACTATTTCTATATGGGGATATAAAAATATCTGCACGGTGGTTGTGAAGGTCAAACTTTTAGAACATCGATATGTGTACAGATGTGGAAAATAATATTGTCTACGGTAACTTGACTTATGTATAAAAATAAAACAAGCAAGGCTGTAAAAAATATATATTTTACCTGTTACTACATACATTAACTTTCTCTTTCTAAAACGTTAAAAAATAAATTAATCTTGTACGGCACTGTATAACAGTAATAGGAATATAAAGCGTATGAAATGTATTTATGATTAAACAACCTTCTAATGGTGCAATGCGCTAGACATTAAAGCAGGCGAAAGCTCGCGCTTTTTTCAGTCCATCCATGTGTGTAGATGTGGTTTTTCTCTTGTTTTGTTTTTCAAATGTGTACAGCATTACATTCTATAAAAACAAGCAATCCATGACGTGGCATACATTAATACGGTAGATAGGACACGTTTATTTAATAAAAATATAGACTACCAATAAAAAGTTTTGAGGGTTGATTTATGATGTTATTAAATAAACCCTCTTCCACATTGTTCCAACCCTTATATGTACGCTCTTGACATCCATATTTCCCTTCATAATACGCTATAATGTATTAGTAAACGTATATAACATAGTTATTATTCTTGATTAATTATAATATCTATGGAGTAGAGCTTCCGTTAGAATCGATTGCCAACTTCCCTTACCCTTTTGTCCCCCGTTCATTGGGAGTATGCGACGTTTACATATTGCAGTGGGGGTGGGGTTCTAGGAAAGCATTTACTTTATGTTCACTTTCCGTCAAAACATTGCAAATCGTACATAGCTACTTCCTTTGCCTGTCTAATACGGTTACCTGCAATTTTGTCTTTTGATCTTTTATTTTCTCTTTCTAGCTAGCCGTATTACAGCTGGTCCGCGTCCGTATTTATCTAATAATGCATATTCAACAACTTGCATGACCTACTTGTTGATAGTTTCTGCATAGAACACTTGTTATCTAACGTGTGGATGAAAGGCTAATTCTGAATTGCAACTAAATAGACGTAATGGCTTGTGTTTAGAGGTGCGTATATCCGGTCCCTATCTAATGTGAATGAATCAGTGTTTGGAAACTTTGAAATGATTATTATTAGTACGTCATTGTGTAAACTTCCAAGATTAAGCTTTTTATCAAATGTCATTATAATCAGTATGGTTTCAGGAAGTCGTTGTCGACTTCTTATGCTTTCAATAACTCAATTTCTGTCGTATCTATTCAGAACCAGAATTGTATTAAATCTTGCTTGACACATTAGTATGTCTCTTTTAGGGACGTATCGTCAGATTTTTATGATGTTTTGAGTGGATATCACCGCAGATTTTTTTTAGGTCCACTTTCGTTTCTATATGCCCCGGTAGAAATTTAAATTATACATACTAAGTTTAAAATTGACACAAAAACATTTTTACCTGAGGCAAATTATGTTACATATAAACGAATGTTTATTATTATTATTATTATTATTATTATTATTATTATTATTATTATTATTATAGATAGATAGATAGATAGACTTTAATTCATTACCAGTGGTGTGGAATTTACAATAAACAACAACAACATAATCACAACAATACAATACGACAACTACATCTACAAAGAACACATGTTACCTGGTCTCACAGGGCGCAGCAAGCAGGAGGTCAGGAGAACAAAAAAACTCTTCGACTGTATAGCCACACACTTATCTTTCAGAGACTCTTTAAGACGGCACCTGAATCACCTAAGTGATCCCTGCCTCAAGTCCGCCGGTAAATAATTGTATATCTTTGTACCTAGACGAATGTAGCTATTATAAAACTTGTTAGATGGACTTCTTGTAAAATGGTCATGTACCCCAGCATTCGTCTCGAAATTCTCAAAGTTACTATACACGTATGATGCAGCCTCAAGTATGTAGAGATTGCAGACCGTTGGGACTCCAAGCTCTAGAAAGGACCCTCTACAGGTTTCCCTTGGACTTAAATTTTTAATTATACGTATTGCTTTCTTTTGCAAAAGTAGAATAGAATTTAGATGTTTGTTTATGCCTCAAGAGAACAGACCGTAACTTAAATGTGAATTAAAGTGGGCATAGTATATTACGAGGCTCATCCAGAAACTAGTACCCATTTGCCAATTAAATCGCAACCAATAGAGATATCTGAACAAACATTTTATTAGACATATACATGTACTATACATTACTTTTATACATAATCACCTCGTAAATTAAGACACTTGTCGTATCGTGGGATGAGATTTTTTATGCCGACGTCGTAATACTCTACCGCCAGTGTGGCGAGAAATGTAGTGACCGCTGCTTTGAGGGCGTCATCGCGAAAACGTGCACTGATGTCATTAAGTGTGACACGCCGATCCTGCTGTATGAAGTCGTCGACTGCACGCAGCAACGCATCAGTAATGACGGACGGACGCCCTGGATGCTCTTCATCGTGAACGTTGTCTCTCCCCGCATTGAAATTGCGACACCATCGCCGAACCGATGATGCGTCCATCGCATCGTTGCCGTACACTTCTTGAATTTGACGGTGACGTATAAAGCTTTATTTAGTCTGGAGGTGATTGTATTAACATGCAGGTCCCAATTCAACCCGCTATCCAACGTTAATCCCAACAGTCTGCAACCAATTATTATATATACTTATTATTATTATTATATAAATGTATTCAATAAATTCGGATCCCCTATATTTACATTTTGATATGTTCTCATTCACTTCCTGTTGTTGTACCGATCCATCATTTGACATCGACTGATCCTTGGTTAAAAAGAGAAACTCAATTATTCGTGATAGATCGCATTGTAAACAATGACCTTTAAAAAGCGTTAAAACACGATGTTTTTGCAGTCGTTTTAACTACATCGCTTTTGCTCCTAACCTATTCACGTCACTTTGCTCCTTCTCCCTCTGAAAAAAAAGCTTTCGTTCAATCAACTTCTCCAGGAGGATTTATTTCTGTTTATAAAACGGTCCATTTTCAAATTCCCCTGGTCGCTTTTAACGTTTATTAAAACGCAAAATTCATGAATAATGTTTGAACAAGTTCTACGTCTGCAATCTCGATGTTGCTGTTTCTGTTGCATTTACAATTGATTTGTTCAACGCAGCAGCACAAAGAGATAATAAATTTCATTCTTAGTTGTCAGTCATTGAACTAATTTTGAACAACTTTAAGAATATTAAATTGAAAACGGCGGGCGAGATTTCATATTTTATAAAGTAGCTACTACTTTAGTATGGCGTAAAGTAATTGATTGGAATGGCTTAAAATTTAACTCGTGTTCGTTTCTAATGCATACAGAAAGTTGTTTGAATTTATCGTCGATTTGATGACTTATTCTCCCTCAAAATTTAAATCAATATTATTATGGTTGTATCCCTACTCGCTTACATGAAAAAGTAAAAAAAAAGGTGTAGAATATCGTAAAACCTAATAGCTTGCCATACCATGTGAGAAAAAAAATAATTCAGGTGTCATAAAAGTTGAGGCGGAATGTAAACGTAGTATATTAGTATGTGTTTACTATTTAAGTCCCTTAGTCGTATACACTCTTTGGCCATGTTTTTACGTATGGCTTGCCGTACTATGAGCACCTTATTTGGTTGATTGCTCCTAAACTGCCACGAGAAAATGTAACGAAGAAGCAAAAAAAGAAAATATATAAAAGGCAAAAGAACTAACCGTATAGCCATATAGTTCATTGTAGCTTTTATCGCGATCTAGCAATCGATGAAAATTTTGCCGCTTGTTGCTGTTGTTATTAAGAAAATAGAATTCGTTTCTATTCCTCCAAACGATCTTGTTTTCAAATTGCTTTCCCAGAAGGGAAAAAGAGTACATTTAACGTAATATACCGTGAAAATTACGAATAAGCGTACTGCATATTTACTACAGAAAAACGAAGTTAATTAACTGTAACTAAATTTAGAACAGTTTGAATTTTAATTAGGTATCTAATTATCAAGTTAGTTCAATTGCACCATCTTAATTACTCTTCTCAAATAAAAACAATTCGCCTTAGTCACACTTTAATACAATAATGGAGCAAGGAAGTGCTCAAATTTTATTAGCTACTCTAAACTTTCATGCTGAACTCGTTGGAACAATTAAAAAAGAATGAATTTAACAAAATACAAGCAAATAACCCCCGATATCTTCGAAAATATGTATTATTCATGAACTAAATGTTATCCTACAAACTCTATTGAAGATTCAGTAGAATACTTAAGTTTTCCCAAGACGCTGCTTATACATCCTTAAACTTTTATCAATTTAAACATTGATATATGTATTTCTACCTTACACTTGTTCTTTGTATTTTTTAAATATTAATCGATGTTCTCTTTGTTTCAGGAAGCAGAAAGTGCTATAGCTGCCATGAATGGACAGTGGTTAGGGAGTCGTAGCATTCGGACAAACTGGGCTACCAGGAAGCCGCCAGCACCCAAAAATGAGGGTAAGTCTGTGTAGAATCAAATAAGTACGTGTATACATTTCTAAAAATATTTCAATAAGACGAATTAAAAATCTCATAAAAACATGTACGTATGAACAGGATTCTATGTTATATCACACGAAAAATCTCTATTTCAAGTTAGTGAGGTCGATATAATGCGTACATATGTATCTACATACGTATCCTAATATAGGAGAGGAATATATAATATGAAAAAATACGGAATTTTGTTTTGTTTCAGCGACTCATTCGGCATACACAAAAATTTTTATCACTGTTGGAAGGAATTTCGTGAATTTCATATATTTCTCCGTGACAGAGCAAAAGCAAAAAAAAAAACGACAATATATAACGATTGTTTGTGTTCGGCGTATTTTCTCCCGATTCACTAGAAAAATGATTTCGCTCTATACGAATTTAATAACCGTAGTTTATGTTTAATTTCAATTTTGATTAATAGATTTAAAAAACGCTGTTATCCATCTAAATAACTCGTTTTGAATTCAAATTAAACGCTAAGGTTTGAAAGGATTATAAATAAATCGACTTGAAGTGCTTTATCGCTTTTCAAAGTATTCTCTAGAAAGATTGACACATTTTTTCGTTTTCTTAGACCAACTGTTAAAGCAGTTATGCCAGTCATCAATTAGAACAGTCTAAATTACCCATTTTAAAGGCATCGACTGCTTCTTCCGGTAACTGGAACCGTTGACCACGCAGCCCATTCTTAATTCTAGAGACGTAAAAAAGATCGTTAGAACTTAGGTTAGGACTGTACGGGTTTTGCTGCTCTAAAACCTCAATCGTTTTTTGAGCTATTTGCATTATCCATTGTTGAATCAGCTCAAAGTTTTTCGACATCAATTAAAAGATGCGGAATCCTACTTTCTCAAAGCCAATTCATTATGCAGAATTTTTCGAAATGAATGGCTTTGATCAGTTGGCGCACAGGAGCGATGTTTCTTAGGAAACTGCGCAGTACCAGCGAGAAATTGTCGACTGACGTTTTGTTTCATTACCAAAAACAGAAACCAATTCGACGAGACAAAGCTTTCGACTCGATTCCACTTTTTGAGTGACTTGTCAGTTTTAAGAATTTGCTGTGGCTAAATTTCAAAGTTCAATAAATATTGAAATTGATTTTGGCAGTGGTGACTACATGAAAAACTAAGAAGGAAGCCCTCGTACATACATGCAGGCAAATTTTTACGTTAACTTGCCAAGAATTTCGGTTTGCCACACCTGTTACAGACTATATAAGATAGAAGCAATAAGAACAAGGGGTGAACAAAGAACAACTTCATCGACATGCCTACGTCGCTTTTCCTACAACCCTCACCTCTTTCTCCCCTACTCCAAACGAAACGCGCTTCACAATTTCACAATGGAAATGAGCCCTCTTTGTGATACTGAAATTATAATTCAATAATTAATTGATGTGTTTATTATCGCATTAAACAAAGCCAAGGAAGAATATCGGAAACGTTTAAAACAAATGAAGGAATAATACAGGGGGGAGGACTTAGTCCTATAGTATTCACAATTTATGTCGATGAAATCATAAGAAAATGTACACAAAAGACCAAAAAATTACATGTGGGATACAAAAATTTGCAAAGGATAGGAATATTAGAGGGGGCATTTGTCGACGACATAATGTTACTAGCAGCAACAGAAAAAGACATGAACCAAAGTTTACAAGTATGGAACGAGACACTGAAAGAATACGGAATGACCATGAATAAAAATAAAACAAGAGTAATGGTACTAGGAGCTGAACAATATCAAAATTAGAGTAGAAAATGAAGACATAGAGCAAGTCACAGCATTTAAATATCTAGGGGTGAACATTCAAAGTAACGGGAGTCAAGAGCTAGACATAAACAACAGAATAGAAAAGGCAATGATGTTTTATTCAATGGGACAAACTTTCATAAACAAAAGAGAAATAGCAAGGGAAACAAAAATAAAGGCGTTTGGATGCGAAACATGGAACCTAAACCAACGACGAAAAAGTAGAATACAAGCGATAGAAATGAGGTACCTTAGAAGAGTCAAGAGAGTGACAATAATGGATAGAGTAAGAAATGCAGAAATAAGAAAGGAACTGGAAATTGAGCCAATAGGGAGATTCATCGAGAGGAGACAGCTGGGCTGGTGGGGACACTTGCATACGATGAACAGCAGTAGGCAAGTAAAGCAGATCTGGGAGGCCAGAGTGGAGAAGAGAAGAGCAAGAGGAAGACCGAGAAGCACGTGAAATAAAACAATAGGAGAATTGGTAAAGAAGAGAGGAATCACATGGGAAAAAGCGAAGAAGATCTCAATGAATAGGAAGGAATGGGCCACATTCACAGATAATCAAATAGATACAATAAAATAAATTATATAATGTAATACCCGACACCATAAAATAGTAAAAGGGATGAGATTATATATCTATATATACATATACATATATATGTATATATAATAGATAATATATACATATATAAACAAAGAATACTTGACTTACCTTACATCTGGTAGTTCCTTTTCCCTATGTGTGTGTGTATACATATATAAATTACAACCAACGTATAAATTCAACACTGTCTCTCTAAATTCATTGCCTTTGTTGCTCTGGTTAATTTGAATTTTAAATTACCTTTGGCGCCTTTTTTCCACGCTAATTCTTTTTTACACTTTGATTATAGGAAAGTTTGGCGCAAAGAAAGTTGAATTTAAATGTGTTGTGGAAGGCTCATCTTTATCAAATAATTACTTTGTTTGTTTTCCCTTTATTTACTGCTTCTTCTAACAACGTGAGAGACTTAAAATGATCAATTTTTAATTAAAAGTTCCAATAAAATATTTTGGTGGATGCGCTGGTAAAATAAAGTGTTTTATATAGTTATTGAGGTAGACATTTGTTACGCCACTGATCATCTCCGCAACGAGGGTTGCTTTAGTAACACGTGCGTGACTATAATTCCTATCGTATAACATTGGCATGACAAAACCTTGCAACACGCAATCAAATTGTTCATTTGGGTACCTGTGATCATGACACAAAAGCTGGGAATTGTGAAAGCGTTGTTTTTAGAAGGGAAACGGCGGCAGAGGGGAGAATAAAGAATGTTTAGGGGGTTCTATGTAGGAGATTTCTCTCGGTAAAAGGATAGAATGTTCTCATGTTTCAGTAGCATACACTCTATTAAATATCTAATCAGCATTTTAGGGCACGATAACATGTTGTTGTGTGTATTCCAGTTTGCTGAGATATCGTTTTATAACGTCATTCCGCTAGTTACTCCCTTTCAACGTTGCGTATTTCACATTCTACGCCCCGGTTCCAGACGCAATTCGCGATTTTCGCGACATAAAGCTCAGATAAAGGCTTTGATTTAGATAATTGATGTTCTTAAGATGTCTCACTGCATTTAGATGGCTGGGTATTGTAATCCTTGTGACTGGATATAACACAAAAGAGATGAAAGAAATTGTACATTCCTGTTTTTCGGAAACTCACCATTTTTCAGCATTTGAGAATCTATCCATCATAATTCATTTCGACGTGTTTCCTTTTTCTTTACCGCTTGACTGTATTTTGTTATTATTAGGTCATGTGAAAAAAAGGAACCCACGAAAGTGCTGACGACTATATAAATTAGTTTTGACAAGGGTATCTTTCTATATATATAAAATAATATACACGAATAAGGCCAATGTAACGTTGCTATATATCTAAATATAATTTGTATATAAGGAATTGTTATTAGAATATAATACCGTTCGCCTTTTTTCGTAAGAAAAAGGAGGAGAAAAGGAAAAAGCGCCTGCTCACTTCGATCCATCAAAGTAACTAATTTTCCTTTTTCAACAACTTGTTGATTGGATACTGTTTTGCTGTCAATCAAACTTGTAATATAGCTAAAATAAAGAAGTTCAACGTCTGAATTGTTTATATAAGACGGCAAATAGGAAAGTAATTGACAGGGTGATGTAAAAGCATACAAAAGGTGAACTACTTACTACATCCAAATTGCGATCAAATTATACAGGCTGATTCCAACCA
Organism: Dynastes maya; assembly: GCA_029619315.2. NCBI lineage: Eukaryota > Metazoa > Arthropoda > Insecta > Coleoptera > Scarabaeidae > Dynastes > Dynastes maya. The sequence goes on from JAROYE020000012.1 coordinate 6,537,452, forward strand.
AACTGATGAAAAAACCACATATAAACATATATCCGAAAATGCTTCGTTTTCGAACTAAAACTAGTTGAAAGCTTTTATAATGGAAAATTACATTAAAGCAAAATTAATTTTTAATAACAAAGAATCTAAGTCAGTATTGTTACAAATAAATAGTTTTCTTAAAGAAGGTGTTCAAAATGAAATCCGTTAAGGTCAGTGCATTTTCTACAGCACTGAATCAGTGAATTAATCGCGCCTTGTATTGACAGGTGTCGTATACACTTTAATCCAGCTGAGATTGAATTGAATCCAGCTGTCATTGGCAATTCTGATATGCAAAGTCAATGAGATCAATATGGCTGGTAGTTAAAACATGATTGAAGAAGCTTACAATGAAATGCAACAAAATCTAGTACAAATAGCCGGCACGATTGATTCACTGGTTCGGCGTTGTAGAAAATGCATTGAAGTGATAAATCTACCTTTACATTCTTAGATTTCCTATTGTTTTTTTTTTTTATATATAAAATCGTTTAATAATAATTACCATTTTTATCGGATTGTCTGAGTATTTTTTTCAAATATTATTTCTTACATTATTTTGAGGTTATGCTTCGCTTATGTTAAAACTAATAAAAGAAATTGATTAATGAATTATGTGCTTTGAAATAAATGTAGTATTATTTATTCTCCTTTTCTCTTTCTTTTGTTCCATTTTTAATAAGAGAAATATACACGCTATAGTCATAACGAGAGTTGGCACTTTTAGGCGGCGCGCCAGGATCGTAGTAAGTATATTGTACATACCCATAAGCAGAGAGCCGACTGGGCGAAGCGAATATTAACATCGACCGCCGGTCGGAGAGAACGTTGTATCTACGACAACAACAACTTCTCTCGGTTGTCACTTCGGTACTGACCAAATGTCAGACTGGCCACTCGTTGGTAACTAAATATCCCTCTTGCAGGGATAATTGGAAATTTCTTCGTTACCATCCCCCCTCAGCCAACCGTCCTTGGGGCGAGGACGTTATAATTTAATTATAAGTCCAGATAATGACGAGTGTGGGGTATCATGGACAAATCTACTCGTTAATTAATTTTTCTATTCACTTATTTCTTCCAAATTAATGTAAAAATCGTCTGCGATAAGCAACATCATAAATTGCAAAGCACAACAGGTAATATTTCATTAATTAAGTCTTTATCTGAAAGGTTTCTATAAATTAGCAGTGGAGTTTCTATTTGGGTTAAATTATCAAAATTGGCTGTGAAAGAAAACAATCGCCGGTCTTTCGCGATTTAAAATAAAAGAAAGATGAACGACGCCATAAATTTTCATCAATCTTTATTCGGCCTTGGTTGAATCAAAGTTTGTCTTAAATCCAATCCAAAGATAAGTGTTCGTTGTGTATTCAAAGTCATTATTAGAAAAGAGAACAGGGTTAAATATCCAAAGCAGACAGTTCCTGTAGTGGGTATATAAACAGAAGGTTTATATACAGTGGCATCGTTCGAAAGTTTCAAGGTTAGTTAATTTTCAAATCTTAAAATTCGTTAATTTGATTTTACTGAGTTGGAAATTCATTCTAAAATTACCGTAGGGGTATCTAGGGATACCTCCGAACCTGCAAGAATCATTTATTAGAGTTAAATTAGAAAATTTAACAAAATTTGAGTAAAACTCCCGAGAAAGATATTTCAATATATATATATATATATATATTATATTAGCACTTATACAAGTGACTATGATGTTACAATCTGTTCACATTAGCAGCATAAACCGAGAGGCAAACGCAATTGTGGCAGCAGAAGATGCTCAGAACCAGGCTGATGACGCCGGGTAGGCAGAAACATGTTCATGTGTTAGCGCTATTTTTTCTGCTACATTGTTATATTATATTAATACCATGAGCTATATTAGCATTAATTTTCCACGTGTATTTCTTCTCCTTCATTTGGTTGAAATGTGCTTTCGAGATGCTCAGCGAATCTTTTTGCTTTTTGTTCATTACTACGAGCCCACGTTCCGTCACTATTCCTGATAGGAAAGTTCTGCATAATTGGTCTTTTAAGACGTTTAGTAGCTTTCCAGAGGGAGTAATACGCTTGATTTCTCGTTTTAGTTGCTGGGTAACATTGTTCAAAGTGGTTTTATCTGCGGGATCTCTAGTTTGATGCCATTTCCGTCACAGTTGTCTTTTTTCAGCTATCATATCTCTTATTTCTTTCGGGTAGTTGTTGGCTTTAGTTCTGTGGGTAATAATGGGTGTATTATCCCAAGCTGCTTGTTGGATGTTATTTGTAATCTTTTCTACAGCTTCATCCAATTCTTCAGGGGTTCTCAATGATCCAGAAAGGTTAATAGTCCTTTCTAGTTGTACATAGTTTAAAGCTAACCCAGTCTGTCCTTTTATTGGTTAGTTGAGGCGAGTTCTCTTTTTGTATCATAGTATCGCTAAGAATAAGGAGAATGGGGGAATGATCTGAGTTCATATCCCAATTCCTTTTACGACAAAGAAGTCAATTAAATCAGGGACGCATATATATGAGAGTAAAGTTCTAGCACTATGCTCGATACAATAGTGCAACGTAAATAATAAAACAAATAATCCATATTATTTAAAAATACGAAGTTTCACAAAAATCAAACAAAAATAGTCACCGTATTTATCCATCGCAACAAATCAACTTTAAAGTCTAACCATGTAAATACTAAAGTAATAATGTAAAACCCACCTTAAGTATAGATCTGGTTGTAAAGTACGAAATGACAAGAAAACTGCTTTAATGTTAAAATCGCAACGGAGCTCTAGCGTCAACAAAAGAACGTATTTTGCAAACCACGTTTTATGCTTGTTCACCAGCGAGGTTTCTGCAACAAAACTATTGTAACGTAATATACACTACATCGATTTTATAAATCAATTGCAAAAACGTACGTTCAACGCCGTAACTACTTGCATTGAAGGTTCCTTTCCATACGTAAAAACTGCAGTAATTAAATGTAAAATAACGTCAAAATGAAATGCAACTAAAATTTTGTACTGAAATCATTTTTCAAATGCTCTCTAAAGCAAATACATGAGTATGTATATGAGTATTTTCACAAAACACTAGCTAGAAATAAAAAGAAATATGTACAGAGCTTTCGGTTTAAAAAATTCATTTAGTTATTTGAAGCTTATTGATATATATTCCGAGTAATTTGTTGTATTTTCCTTTGATAGGAATGAATAAACATAGTATATACATATATGGAGAATTGTGAGATTATTGTTAGACTTGTGCATCGGTACGCATTGCAGATATCTCGGTCGTACTTTGACACCAGTCGCATGCCCATCCAACGGTTTGTTCGGCTGGATAGAGGACTGTTACCGAAAATCCGTTCACTTCGAATAGAAAGGCGGATTGTGGGAGTGTGAGGGATTCAGGGGGAGCACTATGTAATAGAATTGAGGTAGTATAGTCAAACGACATACGTATCCATATACAAGGAGTTTTTGGTAGGGTAAATGTACATACATACAACATACGTTTTAATCCATCGCTATCCTTAGCGATAAACGATTTAATATACCACCGAAGTAATCAAATCTGCAGCCTGTAAGCCCGCGTTATACCTGGAATATTCGTGACCATAAATTAGAATTACTTGACATGCCGTTTTGTAACTTTAGCAGTCGAAGCTATCGAATATACTCAGAATAAATTATTAAATTGCATTGTCTATTAATTTTTATATACAGGGTAATGATTATAAAACTTCTCAAACTACATAGAAGTGTTCTACATACTAACAACTGTTGTAATGTTAAAAACTACATTATAAACGCGAGGTTAATTGATTATTTAAAGAAGAGAAGGACAATCATGGGACAGTACTATGGTGATTTATTGGACCGATTCGATGCTGAACTAAAGAGAAAAGGGTCCCATCTAGCGAAGAAAAAAATCTCTAGCATCATGATAACGCCCCGGCCCACTCATCGGCAATTGCGACAGCAAAACTAGTCCAGTTACGGTACGAATTGGTGTCTCATTCACCATATTCGCTAGATTTGTCCCCCTATGGCTTCTTTTTTTTTCCAAACTTGAAAAATGGCTTGGTAAATGTTAAATAATAATCAAAGTAAGGAACAGTAGAAAGCGGTTCACGTCAAATGAAGAGGTCATTGGCGAAATAGAGGCCTAACAGTTCGACAAATCCTATTATTTGGTTGGTTTGAGAAAATTGGAACATCGCTGGACTAAGTGTGTAGAGCTACAAAGTGATTATGTCGAGAAATAAATTGACTAAATGTAAAACAATTGGTTAAAAAAAAAAAAAACAGAAAAGTGCAATTTGAAAGAACGTCAAAATTAAAAGAATTGGCTTTCTTCTGATTTGATCAAAATGCCGAAAGAGTATCAAGATACCCCCGAATTCACGACAAATCTACAGAAAGATCTATATCATCACTACTAAAATATTACATTACATTATACGCTAACCTGTTTTATATAGTAAATAATTTTCAATATTATTCCAAGTTATCAAAAAAAAAAGAATCCAATGAATTGCTTCGATCGAAAGAACACTATGTAGCCTTAAATAAGAATCTAAAATAAAAATAAACAACTTTCCCTCGCGATTTCTGGAGCTTTACGTATAGATTACGTAAATATTTACCTGTGCTAAACAAAATTATCCAGCCTTTTTCACAGCAGAAATCATCACAGTAGAACTCGAGCAAACTCTACCTGTCGATATGCTTTTTCTAAGCTGATAAATAATTTTCTTATTACGGTATTTTCTCGAGTTCTGTACGTGGTATATTTTTAAGACGTCGAAGAAATTTATTTATCATCTAACACAGTTTTAAGATACATCAAATAGATAAAACATAAGTAACTCGTGACACTTACAGAATCGCCACTTGATTGGGTCAAACGTATGAAAAGAAACAGCGCGATCCCTCGGGGCTTCCCCGAAATTTCAAACTCACTTATGTGCTTCCCATATGCGACAGTATTATTTATCAAGACGTACAATTTTTATTTATATACTACTTCAGAGTAGGTATATTTCACGTTAGATACAATTAATTTTTCTCTGAAACTTCTGGAAATGAGATAACAGAACCTCGTCGTTTAGAAAATGAAGTTGTTTTTTTTGTGTAAATGTACTCGAGGGACGCCAGAAGAAACTAGACCCCTGTAATTTTATTTCTACGTGTTAATTTGGTAAACCTCTTTGTTACAGTTAACGCTAAACCATTAACGTTCGATGAAGTTTACAACCAGAGCAGTCCTACTAACTGCACCGTTTATTGCGGTGGCATTACCAATGGTCTAACAGAAGAATTGATGCAGAAAACCTTTGCTCCTTTTGGTACAATTCAAGAGATTCGAGTTTTCAAAGAGAAAGGATATGCTTTCGTACGGTAAGCTTTGGCTTGTTTGCGAATACGCTTGGTATCAAATTATATTACGAAAGGAGTGCTTTTAAAATTACAATTTACAGTTTCTCAACCAAGGAATCTGCCACTCATGCTATCGTTGCTGTCCATAACTCCGATGTCAATGGGCAGGTTGTCAAATGTTCTTGGGGTAAAGAATCGGGGGATCCTAACAACGCCCCAGTAGCAGGACAGGTAATGTTAGTCCGGTTAAAGTGAATAAAACAAATTTTATATTGTGTAATTACCGCATCTCGCTCAGGCTTTGACTGGTACTCAATACCCATACGGAGCTTATGGTCAGCAATTGGGTTATTGGTACCCACAAAGCTTTCCGACAGCTACAGCTGCTCAAATGCAAGGTCAATTCCTTCAGGGTATGCAAGGGTATACCTATGGCCAATTCGCTGGCTATCAACAGTCTTACATGGGGTATGATTAGATAATTTTCATTCGTAACGGTACGGCTTATATTCGGCTTTCTTCTTTGTTGACAACTCTAGGATGGGGATGCAGGTCCCTACAACATGGCAAGGTATTCCTGGGCAACCCCAGATACCGACAACGCCACAACAAATGACCGCTCCAGGTGCTGCTTTGCAGCAGCCGGGGTTGGTGTTTCCCATTCAGCAATATCAAGTACGTAGCAACAACGCTTCTTTGCCGATTACCCTCTTGCATGTCGAAAACTTTAGACAACAAGAGTAATTGCTTGCGATGCTTGTGTGAAAGAAGTACGTCTGAGGAATAAATTTAGAGCATGTTAGCTTTTTGAAAAAAATCGTTGACATAGATTCATATCATTATAATTCACCCAAGTATATATATATATATATATAATTTGTGTGGTGTTTTTCTGCCTGTACTATCGAGCACGGTGCATGACATAACATTTTTATATACTTTTGATATACAGGATGGCCTAATTGGTGTGGATTGCTTGATACTAGCGTGGCTTTACTGTTAGAAATAGCTTTCGTGTATCGGATATCTCTAGTACTAACGCCTAACGTGTTGTCTGGTGGTCCATCCTAATTGATTCATCCTGTATATATTATACAGTCTTATTCAAAATTACAAAACCATCGATAGTTTTATTAATACGAATGTATAATTCGGTAAAGTAGACAGTATGAAGCTATATTATCGCTCAAAACGTTAAAACTCTTCTTTTGCCTATGACTGTACACCATAATCTTGAGTAAATTGTATTTCTTTTGGTATTTTTTCTTTAATTTCAGCTAACTTTTAAATAGCCTTTTTAAGATAATCAAATAGAACGCTTTTTCCTGCATTCATTGTAAAGATATTATTTTCTATTTGCTATTACTCCAGACTTTAGGATTCACAGAAAAACTTAATATGGGGATCCTAGGTCATTATAGTAATTTTGTGGGGGACTGTATTATTCATTTCTTTTTGAAATAGTAGCTTGGTAATAATATATTTTTTTCGGACTATATTATATTCAATCTATACACTATGCTCGAGGATATTTACCTTAGTATTCTATATTAACTTTATATAATATATACAGTAAGAGAAATAAAAGCAAATCGGTCTTTATATCCTAGCAATTTCATGGATTATTTTTTTCTTTCAGGCTCAATGAAACACACACATAAGTCACCAACTCAACATAGTGATATTTTAATACAATTTTCAAGAATTCTCTATTTTTAGTTCTTAAAAAGATATTAAAAAAAGATAAAAAAAAATTATTGCGGTGCCAAATTTACTGAAAAAGATTGATCGAATACAACAAACTATTAATTTCCTTGCTAGTGAAATAATTATTATTACGATATATTGTAATATACAGGGTGATTTACAACGATGGGCTATCCCAGTATCTCATTCTTGTGAATCGAGCTGTATAACGAGTTAGTTTATTTAACACACAAGTCCATCCATAATTATTTAACTTCAGGAGACGGCCATTTATAAAAAAAAATATTTCACTGTGTTGGAGTGAATGTTGTGAGGTTGTGAAACCCTGCACTGCGCATAGCTAGTTTGGTTTGATTAAATAACTTATATATGTGTATATCTTATTAAGGAATTTTAAGAAAATAAGGATTTGCGTCCGTAGCTAGGCATAAAATGATAATAAAAAGTAGAAAAAACATTGAAGGTCTGATGTCTGTGGATGTAAATTTTTGTTTTCTTTTTTTCTAATAAACTCTCGGTGTATACATGTAAACCCACCCCACCCTTATAGTAAATAAAAACCAAGACTAGTTAATGCTCTTGCCCAAAACAATCAAAAAAATTAGTACACTGGATCTTGCATGAGTGGCTACTACTCCAAATCAAACCAATTGTATCCTGCTCATAAGACATCTGTTAGCAGTTAGCTGAAGAAGAATGGTTAGCTCCTAGCCTTTTAGTGTGATGGTAAGCATCGAAGTAATGATTGAAAGATTAAAATGGGAGAAAAACAATATGGCGGCTCAAAAATATATTGAAGCAACGATGCGATTTCAACTTCAAGCAACGCACACATCCAATTATATTTGCCAGCCGCTTTTTTCAACTTTCTAATAATAATACTAATAACAGTAACAATACAAAACAACCGTTTGAACAATCAAATCTTTCCGTTTTCGTTTTTAATCAAACATACCAAAAAGACAAAAGGAAGTACATATTTTTTGAGTTACATTGTATTTATTGTATTCACGATGCAGTAAAAGTAGTAACGTTATTGAATTTGACATGTTAAACATGTTTAGGATATAAGAGTTTATATTTGTAAAGATTTAGCCAAGAATAATGGAAAAACAAAAGAAAAACAAGTTTTCTCTATCGTCTTACGAAAAAAAGAGTTTTTCTTTTGAGCTGTACAAACAAAATAGGCTATAGAGATATACTATTGCTAGTTAATTTTTCTGGAACGCGACAAACAAAGTAACAAATGAATTCGAATGATACAGCTGACCAACAAAATGTACAACGATATATGAGGTGGAGTTTATTGTATTCATTGTCCTATATATGTTAAAGTAAATAAATGTAATGTGTATAACATATAATCGTAATTTATGTGGAACTAGTCTCACAACATATTTAAGATAAAGAAAATATAAATGAAGGTCACTGTGTCAAATTATTCCCCTATTATACGAACTGTTTCAAATGATTGCCGTATAAATCATACGACATTTATATTGTTTTTATGTTGAAAATACCGATATTACCTCATTATTACAAATTTCTAAATCCACTCGTACGGAAAAATCATACCTTATTTCTCCTGGTCTATCGAAGAAGGACGGTAAATTTGAAACAATCGGTATAAATTCATAAAATTTAATATTCTCATTGTGTAATGTTATTGTAAATAAAGTTATCTTGGAAAGGAATGCTTGTGTCATAGGAGAGATGAAAAGCAAAACTGTCAGATCTAATTTAAAATAACTTCCTGGCCAGAAACAGTAATTCCACAAAGGACGCATTACGACGAGACTATACTATACATTGTGTCTAGTTATTGCGTAGTAATATTAGTTATAATATTTAGTATATTTATTTCAGAAAAAGAGATAACCTATTTAGTTCGATTTCAATAAAAAGGCAGCATTTTCAAACCAGACAATCTACATACGATCAAACGGAGACGCTTTAACTGGACACCAGTATAGTATACACTTAAATAATTTCAAATTAAACAAAAGAAAAATTAAATTGAAACGGCGAATTAAAAGTGGAATCATATAGTTAGGGACGAGTATTATGTAGCATTTATATACATACTAATTATATATATGTTCGTTACTGACAGTATATATATATATAAATATGAATATGAAATATATATAAATTATATATACATAAATAATTGCACGCTATATGTAGAAGCACCTCAAAAAAATTATGTAACGGCTGTATTAGTGTTAAAAAAAATTAAAAAAGTATATATATATATATACATATAAGTGTAAAAGGAACCACTTGCCCTGCCCTTGAAAATATGGTTGTACAAATATCAATTAAGGTTGTTAACATATATCATTTGAACAAAATAATAAAATGTAATAAGAAATAACAATACCAAAAAATAAAAAAAATTGTTTGGACCAGGATAGAGGCCATACCGTCTTTAAAAATCTAAAACAAACCGAAAATATAAAGAAAAAACATTCGATAGTCAATTAAGCAAATAAAAAGGAATTAAAACAAGTAAAAAATTAACATTTGCACTTCTAGACGTTCATATACGTGTTCTGTACCATTCTGAAGTCTCTGTGACTGTTGAACTTGTTAGTACTATATCTACATAGCATTCTGTCATTTCAAGCTGGTGAAATGAGGATATTAAACAAAAAAAATATATATATTGCTGTAGCCCGGTCAGTTTAACCTAAACGAAACACAGGACCACCGTCAAGACGTAATAAAAAAAAAAGAAATTAATAAAATAATAAGACGTAATTGGTACTTTTTATCAGCTTAAAGACATTTGGAAAGGGCAGCTTATATTTTTGATTGATAAAAAGTATATTTCCCTTACAAATTGAGGCACAAACTCAAATAATTCAAATCCACCCTGTACAATATACAAGTAATAATCGAGTAATAAATCTAGTTACCTTACCTAAAGGAATTTCTGTTGAAGTTTATTGATTAGTGGTTATTATCTTTGTTACTTATTGGTCTAGTCATTTCTAGAGAGGAGGATTATAGAATTAAATAGGGGCAGGAAGTAGAATTTTATAATTTGTTTATCCCGCTCTAATATTATATTGTATACAATTAGAAAAACTTACTATTATTACAATTATTATTCTGTGATAATATTTAAATTTAAATGACATTTTTTTTGTATATATTTAATTACCTAGGGCTCTTTTTTTGCTGAAAAAGAATAGAAACAAAAGCAGCAAAAAGATATTCTTCTCCGCTTATCTCTGGCTGGGTTACTAGCCCTACATTCAACCAACATGAACATATAACATTTTTCAATGTCTCTAAATGTTGTGAGCACCTAAGTGTGATGTATCTTAAAAGTAATATCTATGTATATTAATATATAACTACATATATTGTATTCATTTTTTGGGGATGTGCTAAATAATCTCGATGGAGCTAGAACATATCAAAAAAAAAAGGTAAATGTTAAAAATTCGTTCGTGTATATTTATGAAATGACTTGCTGTCGTCTGTTTGTCCATGTTGGTTCTATGCGAGAGCTTCTAATGTAAGCGTAGATTGTTTCTTGAGCTACTTCCGTAAAAGTCGGAAATCTACGCATACTACGCCTCCAAATTTTAAAGAGATGTTTAAAATATGATGTTAGGTAATAAACAAAATAAAAAGAAAAGACAAAATAACATTGTCAATATTTTTATTTTGAGCTACCAACAAAGAAAAAAATAAAGTGAATTAAATAAATAATTAAACGTAATTAGAAATGTTATACTTGTGCGTCGTTCAATTTTTTCTCTGGAAATACTCTGGTGTTTTAGAATCTACGTAAATGAACAATTTAACGTTTAAGATATTTAAATGAGATATGTGTAAAAAAAAAAAACGATTCTATGTGCTTAATTTCATTTCCATAGTAACAATTTTCTAATCATACAATGATGAAAAAAAAATCGAAAGGGCCAAAAATATTTTTGTGTATTATAGATTATTATAAAAAAAAATGTAATGGTATAAACTATAAGTTATGTGGAAAAGAAATTGAGGGTAATAATCTTAATAATTGACAAAATGCATGTATATACAGGCTGTCCTATATATAATTTTATACGAATACACTTCGAAATAAAAAATTGTAGTTTAATCAAAAACATTTTTCATCTTAACAGGAAAAGAATCAAAAGTACTAATCAAAATACCCATATACAGGACACCCTGTATATTACACGAAACCTATTTTTGTTATAATATTTTTTCATGTTAGCGCTGTTATTGTAAAACAAAGATGAAAATCAAAATGTCATTTTTATACGCTTAATTTCGATTATTTTAGTATTACATTGTAGTGGAGACTAATTTAAAAGAATTTTTTCGGCAGCAAAGGTAAAAGAACCCAAAAAACAAAAAGCAGTGATTTCAAAATAATAGTAGTATTAATATCATTAATGAAAGAGATCTCTAGCTATAATAGAATGAATACACTACCCAACCTTTGCTGGCTGATAACAGGGTGACAATTGTATAAAAAAAGTGTTTTATATCACAGATTACAAAAAAAAAAATGCGTGAAATCTGGGAACGCACCCATATTATTATACATATATATAAAAAACAGACCTAGGTTATTATATAGTAGAAAATGGAATTGAAATGAAGACAGTTATATTGAACAAATGTTGTTTTTATTTAAAACCTCACCACCCTTCGCGATATAACACCAGAAAGTTCGTTAAAAAAAACAATAAGGTAATATAGACCGACAAATTGTAAGTACCTCTATACAATATCTATCTACAATAGAAGCGATCATTTCGATAATTTCGCTGCTTAAAAAGTTATAGTCATTTTTCCAGAGAACTGTACGATGTACTAAAATTACCATGTTTAAAATTCCGAAACGAATTTGCGGGCTCACAGAACTACGCGGCTACCGAGGCTGGTGTTAGCAGGCGTCATTTCCCACGTTGGAGTTCTTTATCCTGCGGCAATTGCAATTAGCAGCTACCTGTGTACGGTTTTCGTTCTTTATACGTGATCGGGTTTTAACCTGGAATACATTACATTAGTAAATAAGCGAGCGACGGTAAGGGGTGTGGATGTTTTTTTTAAATTAGTAAAAAAAATTGGTTGAAACGTAATTTAGAAAAACATCCTGTATATTATTGCGTTTATCTATCAAACTTAGCTTTGGAGATAATTCAAGATGTTTAAACGAATATCTTATCCCTATCGTTTCATATTTCATTTATTAAAAGTGATGCATTTTGAGAATGGAGAAATATTTATAAAAAAGTTCTATTTATAACGATTCAAATGTGGCAACGATTTCGATAGCCATCTCCTAGATTTTCGATATATTTCGGAAAATTCCAAGAAATACTCAATGGAATAAAATTTAAAACACAACTAATAATATACTGAGTGTTCCATTTAAAAAACAAAGCTTATACCGTCAACAGCGGAAATTGAAAACGTATAAAAACAAAAGCTATTAATACACAAGATACGTATTATATACAGAAAACAATTTTCCATTTCAAGATTGCTACTACGAATATACGAATAACGTATTATTTGCTCGAGGCAAAGTAAAAGAATTCAAAAAAAAAGTATATTATTAAATAACAGCACACATGTACATTGTTCTATTATATACCTTCACGTACAGTACCGTTCATGGAAGTTCGGGCAAGCTGACAAATTATATTAACTGTTTAGGAAAAAATTTTAAAATTATATAATATACATTTCTGTGAGGAATTATTAAAACTAACCTTTTCTGGAAGCCTTTTACCAATTTCCAGGTAGTATTTGTCTATTATAAGACCGTTATCATAAAATATATAATTATGTTGGAAATCCCCAATAATTACAGTGACAATAAAGCTTTATAATAATCTCTAGGAGGGTTAGCTGATTCACTCGTGTTACCTGGAAATATTCGTATACCCTTTATAAAGTATTATAACATTTGTAAACGCAGTAGTTCTGAAGAGATTGTTATTGTGAAAGTATCTGTGGTTGTGCAACTGAAAAATAAAATAATTTCGGTTTGACTGCTTAAAATGCCCCGTGGAAAGCCTCTGGCTGTTTCAAAACTATCTGCTATTATTACCTTGCATCAGGAAGGGTACGCAGAAAGACGGATTGCGGGTAAATTAAAAATAGAAAATCTACAGTACATGATACTATAGTTCGATTTAAGACAACCGGTGACGTGCAAGTTCGTAATCGGCCAGGACCGTCAAGAAAAACGACTCCTGCGGAAGATTTACGAATAAAAATAATTAGTAAGCGCAATAGAAGACTAACAGCATCAGAAATTGCTGCAGAATTCAATAATGAGCGAGATTCCAAAATTTCTGTGAGTACTGTGAAACGTCGGCTGAAAGAGGCTGGGTTGCATGGGCGAGTGGCTTGTCGAAAACCGTTACTCCTAAGAGGAAATAGGCTGAAACGACTGAAATGGGCACAAGCTCATAGGGATTGAACAGTGGACGATTTTAAAAACGTTTTGTGGACTGACGAATCCAAATTTGAGGTTTGAAGGTTCGAAAGAATGTTACGGGAGTGTATAGTTCCTACGGTGAAGCATGGAGGCGAATCTGTAATGGTTTGGGGTTATTTTTCCTTAATCGGAACAGGGGACTTGCTCAAAATTGAGGGCATAATGAAAAAAGAAGAATATCGGAAAATCCTGGAGGAAAATGCCATACCGTCAGGAGTCCGATTAATTGGTCGTGGATTTGAATTTATGCAGGACAATGACCCCAAACATAAATCTAAATTGTGCACAGATTACCTGCAGCAAGAAGAAAATTTAAGAACCCTAAAAATTATGGAATGGCCGCCACAGTCCCCCGATCTGAACCCGACAGAGTTGTTATGGGAAGAATTAGACCGATGTGTTAGGAAAAAGTGTCCAAAATCGAAGGAACATTTGTGAACCATTCTCCAGGAGGTATGGACAAGCTTGCCCAATGAAACATTAGCAAAATTAGTGAATCGGATGCCGAGAATAGTGGCAGCAGTCCTAAAGGCAAAAGGTGGATTTTTCGATGAAAATTGGATTTAAATTATTTGTATTACATTAACTTTTTCTTTTTAATAAATTTGTGTTTGAAAATATGTAAAATCATGTAAGTAAGTATTAAATACATGGCCATTTAATATTCCTCTTATTTTCTTTGACTTCCGTACATGTTTTTACTTGCCCGAACTTCCATGAACGGTAGTGTATATACATATGTAAATGGGAGCATATTTCATCATTTTATTTGAAGGAAATTTTCAAACAGAAAGGGACCCATTAGTAGAAATAAGCTTTCCCCGCGTAATTTTAGCTTGAAAGCAATGCGTTGTTCAACAAGGTAAAGTTAATAATACAAGCACTCATAATGATAACTATAACTTATTACCAAGCGTCAGCCAAAAACTTTTTATATTCACCCGCTAATATACTTACGTTTTACCTGGAATTGGTTTAATTACATTTGCACGTTATTTTTCATCATTTTCTCAGAATGCAAACGATAATCCCGTTGTGCACTCCCTATTTTTCAATCAAGTTTCCTCTCCCTTTCAATTTTCCACTGTTTAATATTCCTCCCCTGTCCCTACGGTAAATCGAGGAAGCGATTTGTTAAATATTTATTAGTTTATCGAAAAGAAAAGGTAAAGTTCATTTATTAATAATAAATCAATTAACTTTTTCAATTAATGTAAAAGGCGAATATTCACAACTAGGCTGGCGTAAATAATTTCTTGAGCAAACTCTAAATTCCCAGGCTGAATACAGAATTAGTTTTCGAGTTGACCATTGCGGCAGAAAATTCTCATTAAAATCCTGTTTGGAAAAACTTAAATTACCGAAAAGAGGAGACAGGGAATTATTTAATAGGGGTAGAAATCACTAGAGCGTAAGCTTAATGCCTATACCGATAAACAAGAATTATTTCAATTAAATTTTAATTACAACAAACAGAATTATTTG
The DNA here is from genome assembly GCA_029619315.2 of Dynastes maya. NCBI lineage: Eukaryota > Metazoa > Arthropoda > Insecta > Coleoptera > Scarabaeidae > Dynastes > Dynastes maya. The sequence continues at coordinate 6,552,518 of JAROYE020000012.1, forward strand.
TTTTTTTTGCAACAGAAATAGAGAAACAAATTTTTAAAACGATAGAATGTAATATCGCGTGCATATAACATTTGATGAAATAGTTCTCAAACTTTCCGATTAAATTTGTTGTGAGTTTCACGTTTAAATGAAACAGCAACGTTTATTGTTGCAGAGACAAAAAGGTCAGTTGGAATAACTAAATTGTTTTCATTCAATTAATTCCAGTCTACCTAACTGTTTTGATAGTTATAATTGCGAATGTAAATTAAGGAAATATTATATTTCTAATGGCGGAAGAAAGCTAGGCTAACTTAAAAAATACAGAAGATATTGGCATTTAAGATCTTATCTGATTATAGTAGTTCCACTTCATAAAACAAATATTTAACTTCACTGGCGTAATATACCATAAAAAAAATAATCAACAATATCAAAGTCTAACCGTTATTTGACAGAATTAGAAATATTGCCACTTTTCAACTTACAAAGATACGCGTGCGTAGTAACAAACAAACCTAACGGTTACTAGGCGACGTTATAATACAAACAAATACAAAGTGACACGACAAACCTTTGTTTTGTGTTAATATAATATGGCGTGTTAACGTCACTTTTCTTGTATTGTGTTATTTTTGTATGCAGTATCGAGATGGTAAGTAATAATAATATAGTAATTTGAGTAACATCGATAGAAATAAAAATCAGTGGTAAAAACCATCAAACTCAGGTTTAATTAGCACACACACGGTACTGTAAATGTTAAACCCGAGTGAATTGCCTGTGTAAATCAAATGTTATAAATTATCACGGCAAACAGTTGATGATAAGCAGTTTGTAATAAACTATCGCGTTATAGGTACGATGTTTAGAGTTTACACAAGCCATAAATAAATCGAATAAATAAATAATTACAAATAGAGGTTGTCAACTATGTTAAACGGTTTTCGCAAACCATAGCTTACAATAGGATGATTGATTAATTACTATTTTGCTTGTTTTGTTACGATTATCCTGCGTATTAGTTCTGCTTTTAATTTAGAAATAAATTATTACCCGGTATAAATAGAAATACAGGATCTTAACATCGTATCTACCTCATAATATTATTACATTAATTATTTCTGTGGAATATATCTGAATCATTTTTAAATTTAAATTATTTCACATAAGGTCATAGTGCTGCTATCTAACATAAACTAGATAAATCATCCCTTTTTATTCTATTTGCCTATAAATTTCTGTACTTGCCGAATATAGAATTCTTTTATATTCAAACGATCCATTCTTTTTATTAAATTCCTTATTTTATACATTATAATTTAAAAAGCAATTAATTATTCTTTCTTAAGTTATATTTTATTAATCCCCCTAAAATTTTTAAAATTTACCACCAACTTTGTAAAATTGAATAAACAAAATAAATTCAAACATATAATGGCGGTAATGTTGTTGTCTGTGATAGCTCCTTTTAATTTTTAAGTAAATATGTGTAAAGAATTATGGTAAGTATTTTTAATTATTTGCGTATTGTTCCTTTAAGATTAGATATTAAGTTGATATAAATTTGTCAAGGTGTTATTTTAATTAGATTACGTTTATTTGTAATATTTAAAATGTAGGGATGCTTTATTTTCGTTCTAGGTTATTAGATCTTAATGCATATTTTTCTTATCTAGGACGTTGATACTGCCCTAAAGAACCTTTCAAGTTTCGAAACGTTTGAACCCAAGCAATGTCATCAATACCTCAGTCTTTATATAAATTCTTTACATACAGTTTCCGACAAAAATATAAATAATACATTGTTAAATATATTATCGATTCTAAATCACAATTTTGTTACCATAAGAACTCAGGAAAGAAATGGAGAAAACTATGCTGTTCCTAACCTACCACATCATCGCCTATTACTCTATCGCTACTTACAGAAATTAGATTTAAGTGATGTTGACGTTAACAACGCAAAGATTTTACATTGGAAACTTGTGGAAAATATATCACTTGAAGATGATATTAGTGAAATTCTTAAGACAATCAACCACATGTACATTCAACTGCCATTTTATACGGAGAGATTCCATCTTTTAGAAGTTATGCAGAAGGTTAGCTTTAATATTAGCAAGCGATGTGAGAAATTGGTCAAAATTACTGTGCATACCATTGTATGCTATTTTGGGCCTGCAGAACGAGTTAGTTTGTTAAAGCGGCTCTTCAACTTAGCGAATTTTGGAGTTTTGGAATATTTTATTGCTAGTAGCTTATATGATGTTGCCCGGGATGTATGGTGCTATTCTTTTATTCAGAAATTGATGAAATATGTCCTGGATGGATTTGCTGATAACAATTTGGCATTTGCTGCTTCTACTTTGTTTGATACAATCGTGAAATCGTTGGAAGGGGATATGATTAATTTGTTAAATTCCATAATTAAAAATGCTTTTAATGGACCACCAGAAAGAAGGTAAGTTAGTATATATTGTCTGTTAATCCAATTCATATCCTTTTTTTTTATAGATCTCGAACCTTAAATATGAATTTTGCTAAATACATCGTCCCAATTTATGCTAAAAAATTGGGAGCACTCTTCTATAATTACTCAGGTGATATGGATTTATATTATCGTTTAATAGTTTGCAAACATGTCTACATTGCAAAGCGTTGTTTTAAACATCGTTCTTTATTGATGAGTCTCATTGAAAATGCTGCTAGATCTAATGATACATCAGTTTCGGTAATGGGATTCGAATTACTTTGCCATTACCCAAATATGAGGGTTGTGGTATCCCAACACGAGATAGAAATGTTTAAAAAGATGTTGATCGCTTTACCAGAAATGACTCCAAATATTAAGAAATGTATTCAATGTTTTATAAGTCAAATTCATATTTCGTTTAATCACACTAAAACGGCTGAAATTATCCCTACAGCTGCAGGTTTTTACGAGTGGATACATGAGCTGTTACATACGAATACTATAGTTAGAACTGGTTTCGCTGATATTGTAGCTGAGGTTTATTGTTTTTCCTTGGAAATCCTTGTCAAACCATCAAATAATCTTGTAACACCTTATACTTTCACCAAGAAATATGACGAGAACCCTTTATATAAGATTTTGTCTAAAAAATGCAATGAACTGTATTTTCAAAGCGTTTCTGAGTTGTACACGATTTACATGGCATTAGAAACTGAATCACCAGTCATAGAAAAGGTTTTGGAACGAATATTTTATCAATCATTAACTGAGAAGATGGCATTTAGTTTAATGGATAAATTCTTCGACTTACTACCTCTAAATAGTCCATGGACCAATCACAAAACTTTTAGTACAGCTAAAATCTTACTGAAAACACTTGAGCATGTTAAAAGACATTGTACTCTTGAGATAATGCACAACCTGGTTAGCAGAAAGATTATTGAGAGGATCACCAAGTTCCTAAACCCAGCTAATGAAGCTGACGTTCAGGACTTTGCAATATTCGTGCATATTGAAGTCCTAACTGCTATGATGGAACTTACTACTATAAACTTCAATTATTCGCATGAATGTGAAATTGCATCCATTCACTTACGTGATATCATTAGAATATCCAATTCTTACTGTAAAAGAGACTTCCCAAGACATAAATTTTTAAGGAAAGCTATCGAAAGATCTTTAGTAGTGAGTATACAATCTCAAATCCCTATCCCATTGACCTAATTCTTTAATTATTTTCTCTAGGCTTTAATCAATCATATATTTGCTGCAACAAAATATGATAAATACCCTGAGGAATGTGTCAATTGTATTTTAAACTCGATAAACCTTATCATCAGCAGTATTCCTATGAAAAAAGTCATTGTTGTTGCAAGCCAACGCTTGCTAGAGCTTGTAAAAGCGACACCTGAATTTGAAGAGAAGTATATGCAATTTTACTTTGATCAGAAAGCTCAATATATGGACACAAATTGCACTTTCAACTTGAGAAAGTCTGCTGGGATTAGGAATATCATGCATCTGTTTTTGAAGACTATCAAAAACCCTACAGTAAGTTAAATATTTCGCTTTATAGTTTATAATCATTGTAACGATTTCAGAATTTTTTGGAAGACGAAATCAGCTATCTTATAGAAGATCCAAGAGAGCGCCTTTATCAGATTTTGCTTAAAGTGAACTTGCTTGAATGTTTGATAAATGACGCTGATTTGAAGACAAGGACACAAAGATTTGTCACCAAAACGTTTGAGAAGGCTCTAAGTCTTTTGAATCATAGACATTGCTTGATCAAGTAAGTCTTTTGGATTTGATTTTCGTTCGGTTTTAATTTGATTTTTAGGAATTCTGCTATCCAATTAGTATCTGCAATCGCCACACGTACACTAGGACCTTTGTCGGAGGAAGGAGTCCGTGAATTCTGTTCTCTCGATTTTTTTGCTGTCGACGTCAACTTTTGCCAGTCAGTTGTGAGAAATCTTTACGACGTAAAATCCTGCGAAGACATCAAGATCTGCATTCTTGGATTTTTGGGAGAATCGAATAGTAACGGCCATTTGTCAACACTTCCATGCTGTTTCGATGTGAAACGATTGAAGACCTTCTTTAACGACGAATTATTCTGCGATCCAGCGATCAAGGCGTTTGTCGCTTGTTGCGTGAAGAACAAACTGTACGATATTCTCATGGAAGAGATTACTTCGATCGATATGGAGCAAAAAGATGAATTACAACTAACCAATGAAGTCGAGTTGCTGGTTAAGTTATCAGAGCGTTATGTCGAGAGTTTCCCGGACTCTTCCCAGTCCGCCATGGTTACGGATGCATTAGCAAAGGTTCTAGCTTTGTGGAATAACGATTCTAATCTCGAGAGACACGTCCACAAGCTAAATTCAAATATTGTCGAATTAGGATATACACCAATCGATTTGTTAGTTGATAATGAAGAAACTTTATCTATTGCTGAAGGGGAAAGTCAGGTAATATTGAAATATTACAGCAAATTTATCGACAAGAAAGGATTTAGTTATAATTTCCATATAGATTTAATTAAGGAATTGTTTAAATATTTAATTGGAAATGACTTTAAACCTAAATCAATAGAAATGTTTTATGGGATCAGAGCTACAATTGTAGATACCCTAAACTATCTCCCAAACAATTTCAAACCTTTAGAAAGCATATTTACTAATCATTTAATTCAGAACATCCAAGATATTAAAATACAAGAAATATTTATCATCATCACCTCACAAAAAGGATTTTTAAATGCAGATGATATCCAAAATATTGATCAAATTTTAGAAAATTGTATCACTATCTTATTGCAAAGCCAACTTGATAACTTTAATAGCAGGAGCATTAATATCATTTTAAACATCCTAGAGAACATTGTCAAATTCTTCTTTTCCAGAAATTTTAACATATCAAAATTCCTTTTGTCATTGTTTATCGTTACTGTTATCTTAGAAAAAGATCAGAAATTATCCAAAATATACTATTTCCTAACATCTGGACTTCTTAAGATGCCAAAAGCGGCTTTGTTTCTTCTCTTGAATCATTTAGAATTGTACTTAGATGGTTTAGATTTACAAAGAAATTTATTAAAGAATTACTTAACATTTTTAAGTCAACCACAAGACTTTAACTTATCATCAGTTTATTTGGAACCTTCTGATATAATAGAAACAATTAATTTCCAGTTAAAATTAAGCAACAACATCATCCATTTGTTAAATTCATTGAATGGATGTTAGGTGTACAATTTTTGTACTTGAATAAATGTTTTTATTGATAACAAACTTGTTTTATTAACATGTCCTTCTTTTTCAGAAAGTAGAAGAAGTAGAGTAATGGTTATACGTATATATATATATACAAAAAAAAAAAACAAATAGGCTGTGAAATTATTAACTGTGTTAAAACCTAAGTACCTGTTTTTGAAAATAATTTAATAAGTAACTGATAAGACTGAGAAGCTTTAAAATTTTAAAAATTCGAAGGACCAAAATGATGTAGACCTTAAGTTTGTAACATTAAGACTGATTAAAATATTTATTGTAATTTATTTGTAATAAATTAGTTTCAATTATTCTAAATACCTTGTTTTGCTTTTCGATTGAACCTTGTATATTAAAGTTGCATATATCCCGCGTCGGTAATGAAGATCATTTTCTTTCCAACTTGTCAAGTTTTTACCCGCGAAATTTAAAAAATTGGCCGCGAGAATTTGTGACTGAATGAAGATAATTTAATAATCTCTAACGCTATTTCTTCTTTGTTATCTTAGTTTTGTTAGAGAAAGCGTCTTCGTTTGAAAGCGTAATAAATTTCTCTCGAAGCTTATTCAAGTGGAGTTAAATCTATTTACCTCTTTCAGTAACACATGTTAGAATTTTAAATTAATAATTCCATTAAATTTAAATAGGGGTCAAAAGTGGCACGTTTACGACCATATCGGTCTTGAATATGTAATATTTTTAAAACGGAAAGTAGAAAAAATTAAAAACGTGTCGTGTAGTAGCTGGGCTTTAAATTAAATTTAATTTTGGGGATGGTTTCGTCCATTTCAAACATTTGAGAGAAAATAGCTCTCGTTTTCTGTGTTTTTGTTTTTTGTTTATGCGTTAAATCCACGTGTTATTTTTCGCAGAAACATAATAAATAACACCAAGAGATTTATAAATAGAATACGGGTTAATGTAATAATAATTTGGACTTCATTTAAAACGCATTATGTTATTGAAATTCCAATTTCTTACCCCCGTTTAGATGTTATTGTGTCTTTAAGGTAATTTATTTTAAATTTACTCATTTCTTTGTGTATGAATCGTACAGATTTTTCACCTTTTAGAATCCCCCCACCGTGTAAACCGTGCGCAAATGCATAATGTAGTATGAAATTGTCTGTCGTTCTGAGTTCCGAAGTGCTATTTCGTCTCCAATTAAATTATTTTCTAAGTAGGTGAAAAACGCGTTGCCATACGAAAACCCTGACAAAAACTCTGTGTTTGTTTTAGTGAAAATACGCGTTGGAATGAAATTACATCATATTGCGTTTAAAAATTTGTACGTTTTGTACCGGTTTTAAATGTACATTTTCGAAACGTCAAACTAGATGAATAAGGAGAATTTTAATATTTTGTTTATAAGTGAACGCTCGTGTACAAACATTGCCACCGATTGGAGTGAAAATGCGCGAAAATGTGTTACGTTAGAAGGAAATTATGACATGAAAAACTAAAGAAAACCGACGATAACATCGAACCCTTAGAGGTTAAGTGTTGATATTTAAATTTTAAAGACTGCAACACTTATAAATACGAAAATGTTAAGCTTGAAGAAAGTGTACAGAGACGAACTGCTACAGCTGGCTTTAATCTTAAGCCTTCTACGTGTGCACCCAGACTCTTATTTCGAAAGTGATCTCTACAACGTTACTGATTTTGATTTGGACAATGGTACCAGCTGGAGATCTTTAGGTTCTGGTGTTCTACGTGCACATTTCATCCATCCGAAGAGCCTAGATTCAGTACTTTTGAACCATGAGAGAGAAGTATTCGCTGAACTCAATTCACTTGGAAGGTACAATCGAGTAAACTCACTACATCATTCCGACATCACAGCCTACCTGTTGAATGTTAATCGGACTGGTCCTAATATCATTGAAGAGCCTCTCCCTGAGATAACACCCCCACAATCTGCTACACACAATGAGGAAAATGAGCTGAATTTAGTCAACAATGAGGAGAATGCTGAGCAGCTAGATTTAGGATTGGAGTTAACACAAGAGGTAAGTTACTTTTTCATTTTTATGTATACTGTAAGAGAAGAAAATATCTTAATTTTTTTTATATATGTTGAATATTTTATCTATATTTATCTGCCAATATTCCTTTATGAATTTAAATATATTTGTTTATTTATTTATCTCAATTTCTTTTATCAGTTTGGATTATTGAATCAGGAAATTATTAAATACATATCAAATCTTTTTTTTCATCCTCTACATAGTATTATTTTTGGCCTTTCTTTTTATTAAAAAAAAAACCGCAATGCCTTTTGATAAAATTCAGATAATATTCTATCTTTGACCGCTTTGGGTACTTTGAATTGCTTAGCATTTCAACCTGATACTGCTGGAATTATTTAATTTTTCACGTACTGATATGCCAAATTAGATATTCGAATTATACTTAATCTGGATTATTTACATGACGAATTTCGCTTACTAAACATGACTCATTCGAAAATACAAGTCCGATACGTTTTGTTCCTTTATCATTTATCAATGTTATAACGATATACCCACGGCAAAAATTTATCAACGTTATCACCTCTACACGCTGTAAGGTGATTGTTTCATATGTGATGTTATTATTCTATTGGTACCTAAAAGAAGACGTCCTATTTTCAAAAACGGACAAAGAAATACCTTTTTTGCAGTCATTACTACGTACACAAATTATGTTTCTTTTTTCGACATTAATTTGGCAGTATTTCAATGTCTTTAATCTTGAAAATTTTTCACAATTCCTGAAGGTCGTTTGAATGAGTTGCTTATACGTTTAGCAGCATATGGGCACATTACTCATGCTTAATTTTGTTCTATTTGTAATATAAGATATAATAAAGTAGAAATTCAAATAACTTTTTGATCCACCCCTGTATATGTAATAATTTCACGTTAATGTTAATTGTTTAGTTTACTGTACTTTTAATGAATTTTATCTCATGCTAAATTCTATTAATTAAGAAAATCGTCTTAATTGGACTTCTTAATTATTACCCAATTTGGTTTTAATTTAATTCCAAATAAATTTAAAGCAGGTTTGTTTTGTGTGTTGTTCGTGTCCATAAACAGAATCTAGGACATGCTTGTCTTGCTTTATATGGTTTTTGCATTGATGACTCACGAATCTCTACCTTAACCTGCCTTAAAATGAAATAAGAAGTATATTTATACACCTATTTGAAGACCTATTTATTCTAAACAAGCTAGAGTTGAATCAATATAAAGCTAAGGCTTTTAATTTTAAATTTAAACTCTCTAAAAGATATATATTTAGTTTAATTTTCTTGAACAACCCCTGTATAATTCACATACATTGCTATTATGTACAGATCATTTAATATGAGACATATAATCGCATATAATTTAGTTGTTGACAAAGAACTGCGAAGATTTTTTTTTGAGGTAGTATTACGTGTGTCGATGAATTCAGCAATATTTTTGTCTAAATCTCAGAAAGTATAGTTTGTTTACGCATCAGGAAAGAACTACATTTAGCGGTACGTATCTTTGTTATTCTATTTTTTTTTTCCTAACAAACAAATAGAATATACAATAGGATTCACAATTATTTTTATGTAAACTCCGTATCAACTCCGTAACATTGGACTTTTGAATTTCTTTTATCGATTTCTCATACCACGTTTACATGTTTTTGTGTTTTTCTTGGTGTAAATCTAATGCGGTTTACCTCAACTGTAAAAACCGAAAAGAAAAACAAGAAAACAAAGATTTCGATCTACTCACTCGTAGACAACACCTAACGCGTTTTAGTGTAGTGACCCCTTTGCGTGTGTTTTGAAAATAGCGAGTGATTTAGAAGGTCGTCCACAAAAATAAAACTGCGTCTCAAGATCAAAGCGAAATTTAAAAATATCTATTTTATCAGCGGGTCTTGCATATTCAACTTTTTATACTGCGTATGTCAACTTTTTTTCGCACAATAATACACGTGCAGTTTGCGTCTGGACGCCTAACTATTAAAAAGAAACGAATATTCCGTGCCGTCGACCCTTAACATGTAGACGGACGACCTTAAATCCCACACGAAAATTTGGGAATTTCTGTACTTCACATTCGAATTATGCTAATATAATAACAACGTGGTTCTAAAATGTTTAGGAACAATGTTCTTTGTTGTATGTATCCTTTATTTCTCTCTCGTTTTCGTTACGCAAAAAAACAAGATCATCAGATTCGGTAAACACCAGATTGGAGTGTATTATTAGTTTATTAGTTATTAGATGACATGCGCAAAAATTGTTACTACTATACCAGTTATTGAACAACTATTATGTTGCCTTTATCATACAAGGACGTTCGTACTTATAATTTAATTATTCTCCTTTTGAGAATTTCAACGTACCTCCCCTGTTTATTTTATGTAATATCTGGCAATATATTTTAGATCATAAAAAATAGCATCCTTTGTACCCATCAATTTTCTTCCGAACAGAACTGGATATCCCAAAATATTCCTACTTATTTTTACACTTTCTCCTAGGTCAAGATAAACGTTTTTTTGAACTCGCGGGAATTATTGGAAAGGTGACTTTCTGTGTTTATTTACTTTATAGGCTGAAATTAAAAAGAGGAAATTTGTATTCGTAGGTCACTGTGTTTTTGTTTAATATTGTATTTATTGCGTACTATAATATTGCAGGATGGTTTATTTAACACATTGAACATTATACAAGCGCGTCCATTTACACGCAAAGAAATAATTTCTTGCATCAAGAAATCAGTCTCTATTCAAGAGAACTTTTTTATTTCCAGACAATAAAAATGTATAATATAAGAAAATAATTTTCTCGATATTTTATTTGGATTAAATGAATATTTTCTTAGGGTTAGAAAAAATTAGACAGAAAAATGTTTCTTCCAAGAGTAAATCATTTAGTTTTAAGTTAGGTAAATATTCATATTAAAGGTAGGAATGAAAAAATGGGGCAGATCTCACAAAGTTCTATTGAGAAATTAGGCGACCAGTTTTCGTATTCAAAAAACACAGGCCAGCAACAAGGAAATCCAATAAAAGAAAAATTACAATAATGCAAAAAAAAACTAAAAGTAATAATTAAAATTAGGAGCAAGTGAGTGAGCTAATGAAAAAGTTTTTTTATAGGTTACAGTATAATTAGATTATTAATTAGGGATTATTATATAATTTAATTATCCAATAATCCCTAATTAATGCTTGGGTTACTGGTTTCTGTCGTATGTGATTTGAGGCTAGGATATACGTTTTTCTGGGTTGGTTCATCCCAGCAACCACAGATGTCTTCTTATTTGTTATTAACATTTAAGAATTATTATATATCATATAAAAAAATTACAATTTGCCACATCTAGTTTTTAATTTGTTGTGTATGTGTCCTTTTTACAATTTTCCTCCAACTTCATGATGTATTCCTCACACAGAGCCGCATTGGATCAATTTTATTTATACTTTTGTACTTCGATTTAAATGAATTTTACACAGTCAATACTTTATTATCCCATGAATGTAGTTTACACTGTTTTAAATTTCAATGTTTGACATCACCTCCTAGTGCTTATATATAATTGTAAGTAGAATTTGAAGATAATTTTTCTTCTCCCTTTCATTACCAATGACCACGTGCACTAATTACACCACATACGAGGTGTGGCAATTAAATAACCGGACTGGTGCTACTATCGGCAAGCAGCGAGCACGCCACGGCAGGTTTGAACATGTCTGTACTTGTAGATGCTTCCCCCATCCTGAGCTCGATGGGCACGGTAGAATTTTGCGAGAAAGTGGACCATTGTTTTTTATTCCTACCTTAATTAAATTATTTCTTTAATAATGTAATGAAATAGGGATTACGTAGTTTAATAATTAATGTGTTAATATTTAAGTTTATTTAAAAAAAAAACTAAACGCATTCTGGAATTGAGAAAACTATTTACTATCCTTAAGAAAATATTGTTTACTTGTATCAAGTAAACGTTTCTCTGCGTGTAGTGAATGACTCGAAGATAATTTGTTCCTTGAGTAATTTAGCCAAAAAGTTTTCGAATAAAAAATACTCGGAGACAACGGCTGTACCACATAAAATTTTATTGAAGTATGTGTTCAGTTTTCACAGCCCATAATGCAAGTTTGACTTTTAAGTACTACGTTTTTGGATACCCCTCTTCAATTCATGTCGTTGAATCAACATTCCCGATACCTATCTAACTACGTTTCTTTTGAGATAATTTGAGATACAAGTTTTATTCGATTGAACATCTCTTGGAGTCTTAGCAATACATTGAAAATTTTTTTTATAACAACTAGCGTCTTCAAGTGGCCATCGAAATCGTTGCCATGTTTGATTCATGCTATTTTAATTTTTTTTATGATATATATTTGATAATACTAAATATTTTTCAAGAATCTGATAGAGAAATTGTTTTACAATGTTTTTATTTATTTGCCTGTACCTAAAATGTGTCGTTTTTTAGTTAATTATGAATTCTTAAGATATTCATTAAAAATGATCCCTAAAATTAAATTTATGCATACAATTAACCTTTATTCGAAGTTGCCCCATTTTCCTTTACGCAAACTGCAGTGCAACTCCTTGCTTTTGTTGAATATTTACTAACATATCGGGAGTAACTTTTTGTGCAATGTCCACGTCACGCATTGCCTTAAGAAATTCATCCAGAATATTTCTTATAAATGTTTCTATCTTGTCAAATCGCGAGTTTTTTTTAACAACTTTCAACGTGGTCTTATTATATTTTTTACTACTGAAAAAACTTCTGCCATACTTTAAATAAATCTATTCGTTTTATGCTAAATTCTAATCAACATTTGTCTACTTATTTTGACTATTTATTATCTATACGCCCTTGTTAACTTCTTAGAGGATGTATATAGGAAAATGATCAATAAAATAATGTAATTTTTTTCTTAGCCGTTCTTGTAAGTAATTTGAAAATTTAATCTTGATTTTAGCGGCTTTGTTGATATAATTTTCTTTTAAGAATTCATAGAAATAGAAATACCATTTTTAACGTTTCAACAATTTTTTGTCTTCTTCAGAATTGTATGTTTTTATTTTCTCCAAAATAACACATGTCAACGAACACAACACCTAAAATGTTTTTTTAAACAATAAAATTTTAATATGTTACATTGTTTGATTTTTTATTATTGAGATTATTGTTAACAAGTGTTGTGTTCATTGACATGTTTTAGTTTGGAGAAAATAACACAATTCTGAAGAAGGCAAAAAATTGTCGAAACGTTAAAAATGTAATTTTTATTTCCATGAACCCTTGAATCGTCAACAAAGCCGCTAAAACCAAAGTTTCAAATTAGGAAAATGATGATTACTTCGAGTAGATGCTGGAATTGTACCAAAAAAGATAACGTTTTCACCTTAGTTTTAATGAATATCTTTAGCGAAACAAAAGTTATTGTATTTCGTTGCAGCATTCTGTTTTCAAACGAAAAAATTTTATCTGCATAGCTTCGTAGTTAATTTACTGAAGGACGACATACATATTGTAAGCATAGGAAAGTGATTGTAAAAAAATTCTAGAAGTGTCTCTCAGGATGTTCTTTTGAAAAAACAGGATGAATCAACATGGCAATGATATCGATGGCGACCTTGTGGACACCAATTTATATAAAAAAATGTTCTGTGTTGCGGAAAACTAAAAATTTGTATTTCACTAAATTGTTCAGAAAAGGAAGTATCTTCCTCCCACACACTAGATGGACACGCTGTATATTTAATTTTTTTATTTTGAGTTTCTGTTTCATAATTTGTTTGAAATATTGCTTCGGTAGTGGTAATATAAAAAATTCTACATATCTCCGATAACAAAGCCCGTTTGACACTATACTATTTTTACTGTTTGTTGGTAGGTAACACTTCATCAACCATAAGTGATCAGTGACAAATTTATCTAAAAAAACATTATATATATTCATACTTTCAATTAACAGAAAATAATATTTTATTGTCTCCATCTTTGCAACGTTGTAACTAAGCACTCATTTCAAGAAAGCCAACGCTTTAGGAATCAAAATCTGTATTTATCTTTATTATAGAGTATCATATATCTCTATTTTTCCCCGAAAATTTCCCCCGATTTTTCATTCAATTTATTCAAGCGCCAAATACTTTAACCCCCTTCTAGTGGCGTTACAGTGAAACACGTAAATCGAAATAGTTCAGAGATTTGTCCATAGATGGCGCATTTGGTATAAATGCTGAAATATATATATATTTTATATCATACAAAAATTTACTGATGTAAGATATTGTTTGATTATTTAAATATTAAATATTTACTATTGTATTTCTTTATTTTTTAATTTTGTTGTAATTTAAACCCGAAATATTATCGCTACCTACTATTACCATAGGTCAATCAATATAGTTCAGCATTTTGTTCTTAGATGGCGCGCTATGTTTAGTCGTGGTTGTAGTACGCGCTAAATTTGTATATGATTTTTAAAAAAATCGCAATTATTTTAATTATAGAGTAACTAATTGCTGACCTTGGTTTTCTCCTATTCAATTGAATCGAACTTTGACGAATTACGTAAAGTAAAGAATAGCGGCAGTTTTTACAGCAGTTCTTAGAGTCATATCGATATTAAAACTATTCTCTCGCCTTCAAAATTCTACTACCGAGACGACGGCGACGGTGCTAAGAAATTATATTTTAATTAAATAATCTCTGACGTAATTGAGATAGATAGCTGGATGTATGTCATACGTTTGTATATAACGAGCGTAGAATATATAATAAAGTGCTTTCGATCAATGACTGCGTTTTAGATTTAAGGCGTTTCAAAACATTCAAGTAGTATTAATATTTTAAAAGGAAGGGAGAAAACATTTTCTACGGCAAAACCACGTGTTTGTTTATATATCAGTAAATTACATACACTAAAGTCAAGGATATTGTAACTCCGGCGCTTTCTACCGTATTATAACAACATTTAAAGTCTGTTATCACTGTCAGAACGAATATTTTATCTATACAACTCGGTTTTCCAAACATTTCACGCTAAAATGTCGCTATAGAAGTGTTATTGTTTTAATTGATACATAAAGTGCTGGATATAAATACAAAACAAAAGATGGTAAGTAATTTTAAACAATTATTCTCGATTAAAGCGATTTATTACGAACGTAAATGACATCTTAGGATAGATGACTCAATTCTTATCGAAACCCATTGTATTAGAATAGCAAGGGTTTATAACTTTGCTACATATATGTACATTGAAATTTGGGGAATTTTAAAGTTCTTTTTTTTTACACTATGAAGGAATCTTTTTATTCATTTAATTTATTTTACTAATAGTGCTTTTAAATCAATTTAAAATACAACCTATTGTTTTATCTGTCATAATAAATAATATTAACGCCATGCTTTATCTTGATAAATTCAGGCACATCGAAAAAAATATTTTATGTTATAATGCGTACTTGATAAATGCAAATCTGTCGATTTTACATATTCGTTAAACTAGCAAATATTACTGATGACATCATAAAATTAAACAGGTCTCAATTACTAGGAAGAATTTATTTACATATCGCATTTTGGTGTATTTTGCAACCGTTCTAGCGGCGACCCTGTATAGTTTCAACTTGATTTCAATCGATTAGGTTAGATTTTTCCATTTCCCAAGATTATTTCCCGACATTTTCGCTCGCAGATTGTATTTCACAACAAAACGCTGAATTACAAATGAATGCTTTTGTGTGGCTGTGCATATTAGGTTGCATAATTATAATTTAGGTAGCGCGGTGTTTAATCTTCAACAGTCCGAGTATTTTTTGTTTTGAACACAGAAAGATCCGGAATGTTACATTCACCGCGATTTGAGAAGTTAGAAATTTTCTTCAAAACATGGCTCATATCTCAAGATTCACTAGAGATATCGTTAAATCAATCATGTTTTCGTAATCAGTGGATTAAAACGCATAAAGTAGAATTGTTCTTTTTCTTGCGGTATTTGTGGGCAAATTTTTCGCATATTTCATAACGTAGCTGAAAAAGTAAAGGAGATATCGAGCTGAGGTTTCCCTCAATCAATTTTACAGGTCCGTTTTGACAGAGGAACATGTACCTAGAAATTTTCTAGGCTAGACAAGGGGCGTCCTTTGGATTTTTTCCCGTAACTCACTAACTAACGCGCTAGAGAGCTAAATAATTGTTTATTTATAGATCTCGATGAACACAATGGAACTAAAAAAAGCGCGATTCTATATCTCTTCCGGTTTGGCCGCTAAAGCTCCTCAACGTTTTGAGAATTTTTCGCTATTTTTTTTTCCGCATATTTCATATAGCTCCAAGAGTAAAGGAGATAGCGGTCTGTCATTTGCCGCAATCAATTTTGCAGCTCCGTTTTAACATGGAAATACGTATCGAGGAATTTTTTAGGCTGTAGAAAAGGCGTCAGATTATCCGAAAGTCAATTTTTTTTTATTCGGTCTTTCCAATTTTCCCCTGAAAAGTATCTGTGGGCGTATTCAAAGACGCATTTTTATTCAAATAGTTGCTTAATTCCCTTAGAAAGTGGTGTCATGAACAGTTTTCTTAGGAACATACGATTAAGTAATCTTCCGATGGCCTTATCTCTAAAACCATTAGAGATAATTTCAACCCGATCGATTTCTCGTTATCAGCGGATCAAAATATATAAAATAGGATGGTGAAAATAACAATTTTCAAAAAAGGTATATTGTGAAATATTAGAAAGTGTCTCGCCAACCAAATGCGCCAGAGACCTAATTAATTGTTCATTTATGCACATGGCAAGCACAATCGAACTAAAAACATATCTCTTCCGGTTTGGCCGCGAGAGCTCTTCAAAGTCTTGAGAATTTTTCGGTAATTTTTTCTCATATTTCATAGTGTAGCTCGAAAAGTGCAGCTCCGATTTGATATAGAAACATCTACGTAGGAATTTTGTAAGTCGTGGAAAAAAAAGGTGTAAGATTATGCGAAAGTCAACAATGTAGAAGTCAAGTTTCGAATTTGAGTTAATCTTTTTTTAATTCGGTCTTTCCAATTTTCCTCTAGTTTTCGATTTTACCATAGCTTACTAACCAAACACAGTAGCCGGTTAAATAAATGTTTATAGATCTCGACGTACTGAATCGAATCTTCGTTTTTTTCCCTATTTTCTGGGATGTAGCACAAAAAGTAAGAGAGATGGGGAGTTGCGATTTGCGGCAATCGATTCTATGGGTTCGTTTTACCCTAGAAAGATGCTATTAGTGATTTTGAAAATTATGGAATGCTCGTCAAAAAATCCTTTTTTTTTTTTTGTTAAAATTTCGGGATCAATACGTTCGTTATAAGATTTAATTCGGCCAAAAAAAATATATATGTATTTATTATTTTTACCACAGGTAAAATCTATTCCTTAAGATAGGGGTGTACAAGTTAAATGGATAAAGGGTTGTTGGAAAGATAAGTATTGTATTTAGTAACCACACAATAGGTCACTCGGTATTACCTCCGGCATATCTCGCTGGACATTTTTACGATTCGTGTTTGACAAATGGGTTTTTCAAATTATCGGCTTAGATTTTTGAAGATGACAAATAGATGCTAAGGGTTAGATCTCAGTTGTTGTTATTGTCGTGTTTAAAATACAATGACAGGACCACCGCAAACGGTAACATTCCGACAACTTCAAAGCGCGTTGTGTTTTTCGTGAAATAAACTGACTTTTTAGAATTATTTTAATAGCCTTAGAATTAAATTCTTGGACGTAATTTTATACAATGAGCGTACGTCGATATATCTACAAAGGTATATACGTCTTTCTTACACCGTCGGCTTTGAACCAACCAAAGTTGACTGTGATCTGTTTTGTTGGCTGGTTTTAAAGTGCCTGCTGATTGGTCAGCATTGATTATGTCGGCAACTTCTTTTGTTAACTCGTCATGCCTCATTTCTTACCGTCTGCTGACCTCTAGATCATTCGTCTGCCCCCCTTGTCATCTTTTTCTTATGCCTTTTTTCATTTTCCATTCTCTCCAATCGCCTCTAGAAATGTTTATTTTGCTTTGCACCCTTTTAAGATATCGAGAAAATGTTTCCAAGACCGAAAATCGATAAGGGAATTCCTTAAAAATTACGTTGTAGAAATCTTATCTTTAATAATTTTTCTGTATGACCTAGTAATTTTTAAATAATATAACCGTATTAATATGCTCATTTATGTAAAAAACGCATCCGAAAAAGAAATATTGATAAATATTATTAAGCCGGGCACAATCGGTCTCCGCAACAGAATCGGTTCAGTCGCACGGACTGCGGATTATAAATAGTGTTTGTATGCCGACAGAAGTGATATTTTGAAATCAATACCTGAGTGTAAAAAATAAAAGCTGACGCAGTAAAAATGTTTGGTAAATGAAGCGGATATATGCACACGTTGAAATGTTTTTATTGCCATTATTAGGGTTTTTTTTTTGTTTGAAAACAGCATTTGTTGTAAAAAGTAAACAAAGTAGCTTCTTCAAAAATCTGTTATACTTAATACCGTAACAATAAATAATAATATAATAAATAAACGTAACTTCTTAACAGCGTGGATAGGTTGTTGAAAAACTTGCACCATCAGGTATGTTTCCATATTTGTCTCGGTGAAGGTTGTTCGCTGAGATGAAAAAATGTTTTTATATTTAGAGAAAGACCGTTCAACATCTACGGAAGTAACACAGGCAGATGCACCACCACAAATTTGTTTTACTGTCGAACTTTGCTATAACGCGACCGTTTCTTGCTTCGTTTATATCGTGTAGCAATGTATTAACTTCGTCCACGATTTGCACTGATTCTACTAACGACAACTCAGTATTTTGCAATTTTTCTATCGCGTCTAGTAATCGTTTATCATTGTTGCTAATACTTTTTAAATCTGTTTTAACAGAAGTATCTAGAAATCCTTTCTGGCGCTCCTTAATAGCTTTAGCTTCGTCAGGGTCGAATTGTAAAATTACAGATTTTACTTCTTGGAAATGTTCAGAATAATAAAAAGCCGCTTGCAGCCATGTTCCCCAACGCGTAAAAATCGGCTGTGGTGGTTTGCGAATACCGGAACGAAGCTTGTGAAATGCTCGAATTCGTTTGGGAGATTTGAAAAACACTTTTGTTTGTATTTGCTATTAATGCATCCACCTCCGGGTAACATTCTCGTATAGTTTGTGCCACAAAATGTAAAACATGACCTCTACACGTAACATGTAAAAATCCCTCACACTTTTCTGTAAGAGAACGCCTACACTACACATTGTGCCTGCTCCATCGCTCATAAACATCAACAGTTGACTAGTTGACACTTGAACTTGTTGTAACTAGAGTTTGTTAAAAAGGTGGTACCGGGACATGTTGCAATTCTACGCAGCTTACCAAGGCGGTTGCCAATTGCCGCGGTGGACATCAAGACGACAGGAAAAGGTAACAATATTATTTTTCACTAATATTGTATATTACGTACCTACTTTTATGCGGTGCCCCACTACCGGTACCACCTTTTTAACAAACTCTAGTTGTAATGTATCAAGTACTACGCCCGTAATTGCTTCTCCAGTACACTTTATTAGTCTTTTGCTAGCTAATAAGATTGCAAATTTCGGTTTAACAGAATCTAGTACTCGTACTGTAATATTCAAAATAGAATTTTTTTATTTATGGATATATTATCTCTGTTAAAATTGACGTTTTACTAACAATACTTCTCTGTTTCATTTTGTAATTATCAGTACAGCAACGCAAACTGCGCTGAAAACCAGTGGCTGACGCATAAAAGTTTACACAAAATAAACACGGCCGGGACAATTCGGTATAAGCGTCAGTATAACTGCAACTCGAAAGCCGATCTGTTGTGTATGCATCTACGCTGTCGTATACTATATCGTAGTTCTACGTTTGTTTTGAAAATGTTTCCTACGTCGCGAAAACGACCAAAGTTGGACACAATAAGAGAATTTATTGCAGAAATGCCTGATTTAAAGTGTGATGGCGCTAAAATTCAATGTGTAGTGTGTAAAATAGATTTAATGTGTTGGTCGAAAAGTGATTGTCTACGGCACGTAAATAGTGCAGGGCATGTTTCAAAAAAAAATTCCACACGAGATTATGACAAATTTAAATTTAATTATGTGTTTATTGCATGTAATTTACCATTTCATTTACTAAGGAAGAAAGCATACGTCTCGTTTTGGAATGAATATTCGGACTTTAAGTTACCAAGTGAGAGAACATTACAGAGAGCTGTGCCGTCTGCTCGTGAGCATGTCGAGAAAAGAATTAAATCGGAGTTGCAAGATAAAAAACTGTGGTTATGTGTGGACGAAACAACAGATCGTAAAAAACATTCTGTGGTTAATGTAATGGTACGCACAATGGAACCACATCGACCGTCACCCTCAATTTTACTAGCTTCCACACGAATACAACAATGCACTGCCGAAGTAATTTCAATGTTGGTGTTAAATACATTGGAAAAGTTTGAACTTTCAACAAATCAACTGTTGATGTTTATGAGTGATGGTGCCTCAAACATGCTTGCTGTAGGTCGATCTCTTAAAAAACATTGTGCTAACTTGTTGCATATTACATGTAAAATTCATACTCTCAGTCTCGCAGATAGTATCAGAAAATGTTATCCCGAGGTAGATGCTCTAATAGCACATACAAAAGCTGTGTTTGTAAAATCCCCAAAACGTATTCGGAAATTTCATAGACTATGCCCCGGTATTCCTGAACCACCACAACCTATTCTTACTCGTTGGGGAACATGGTTAGAGGCTGCATTTTATTATCTTAAATATTTTGAGAATATAAAGAACGTGATTTTAGAATTCGACCTAAAGGAAGCTGCGGCTGTCAAGGTAAGCCGCTTGAAATTTCAGGATAGTCAAGTTAAAACAGATTTGGAAATTATTCAGAACAATTACGTGGGACTAGCGGATGCGATAGAAAAGCTACAAAATTCTTCGGTGTCGTTAGTGGAATCTTTGCAAATAGTGCAATATGTTCACGCACAGCTATGCGCGATAGAAGACGCAAGAAATGTTTGTGTTTTAGAAAGGTTTGAAAGTGTTTTAGATAAAGACTCTGATTTTGGCACATTAAGACAAATTTTGTGAAGGTGCAACAGAACCGTTAAGTTATTTGAAAGATTATTTTACTTACGCAAATATAACGTCACTAGATGTAGAACGTTCGTTTTCGGCATACAAAAACATTTTTTCTTCACGCCGCACTCACTTTGCCGAAACAACTTTGGAAACATATCTAATGTTACAAATATTAAATAGACATTATCCACTTTGTGATTTCACAGAGGACTCTTAAAACGGTAAGTGTTTGAGCACGTATCACATTTAATTTATTTTGTGTAAGCTTTTATGCGTCCACCACTGGCTTTCAGCGCATTTGCGTTGCTCTAATTATCAGAACTGGTAAGTTAGAATTTTTGTTATATCCTGCATAGTTAAGAATGCCATGCAAGTAAAATATATTTCCCTCTAGGGATTAAGGAGATAAGGTTACTAAACAAAAATACCGCGGGCCTTAAATTTATGCGTATACCTTCCTGTAATAAATAAGATACTAAAAACGAATTAAAGATTAATTACTCATATTAATTAATTTATATATATTTAAGTCAACAAACATTATGGTGATTCCTTTCGTGGACAGTGACAACGGAAAACGTCGTTAACAAGTACACCTTTTCAAGAATAAGAGTAAACCAAACTGAAAAATGATTTCAAGTTCATGTAAGCCTAAAGCCATTGAAGATATTTCCAGAAACGTTTACTACAATAAATTTAAGTTATATTCGAAGAAATTTGTACTACGTTCCTGGGCCGCTACCACACTAACTAAGGAACATTAGTTTCTACGAGGGGTATTTTTTTTAATAAGGTCCATTTTTTTAATAAGAAGAAAAATATATTTTTTTCCCATATTCTACATACTTTTATTTACTTTTCTACATAATTCCCATTTTTGTCGTCGTTGAACCGTTGACTACCAAGGAACTCCTTTGTGGAAATCTCTGGACTGTAAGGTGGATGATCCAAAGCCACATGTTTCTGCGCAAAGACAAGGTCTAATCAGGTCTTTTGGATGGGAACAACTGGATCATCCACCGTACAGTCCAGACCTTGCAACCAGTGATTTTCATTTGATTCGGTACTTAAAGGAGTTCCTTCGTGGTTATGATTCAACGACGACGAAGATGTAAAAACTGCAGTCATGGATTGGGCTTCTTCACAAGCGGTTGACGTCGGAATTAAAAAACTTGGTGAGCGGTATAATTGAACAAAAGTGGAAATTATGTAGAATATGGAAAAAATATATTTTAATGATATTTACGGTATTTTCCTTTTTATTAAAAAACGGACCTTATTTTAAAAATACCCCTCGTATGTTAGAAGTTTATGTGAAATGCACAATGTGACGGTACGTTTTCATATTGCACAAAATATTTTTTACAAATATTTACGTCCCATAGACTTCATAATAGGTATGACATTCTTTTGGTCTTTTGTTTGTTGCCTGACAAACGCAGTGAGACGTGTGCAAGATTATTTGAAATGCTAACGAAAATCATTGGATGCTATTCTACAATATTACGACCACCTGAAGTTTTTGTAAATTTTGAGAAAGGCATTCGCACGGCGGTTCAGGCTATATGGCCATAAACAAAAATCACTGGTTGTCGCTTTCGTTTACACCAATCGTGGTTCAGTAAAATTAAAACTTTAAATTTAACAATTGAATTTAAAATAAAGATTCCGAAGTAGGAGGATGGCTGCGATATTCATTTGGATTAACCTATTTGAATCCTGACGAAGTAGGCGATTCTTTTGCCTTAGATTTTACAGAAAAGTCAATATGTGCAGAAGTTGGCATATACGCCGATTATTTGTTGGAGACACGTAGAAGACGATGCTCCTTTTCCTCCATTCCATTATTAACATCACAAATGCATGCGAATCATTTTTTTATCGAAAAGCTTGGGAAATTTCAAATAGACACTTCTGTTGAAATTCAAAGCGTACACACTAGAGCAACGCAAACTGCGCTGAAAGCCAGTGGCTGACGCATAAAAGTTTACACAAAATAAACACGGCCGGGACAATTCGGTATAAGCGTCAGTATAACTGCGACTCGAAAGCCGATCTGTTGTGTACGCATCTACGCTGTCGTATACTATATCATAGTTCTACGTTTTTTTTCAAAATGTTTCCTACGTCGCGAAAACGACCAAAGTTGGACGCAATAAGAGAATTTATTGCAGAAATGCCTGATTTAATGTGTGATGGCGCTAAAATTCAATGTGTAGTGTGTAAAATAGATTTAATGTGTTGGTCGAACACGGCACGTAAATAGTGCAGGGCATGTTTAAAAAAAAAATTCCACACGAGATTATGACAAATTTAAATTTAATTTATGTGTTTATTGCATGTAATTTACCATTTTATTTACTAAGGAAGAAAGCATACGTCTCGTTTTGGAACGAATATTCGGACTTTAAGTTACCAAGTGAGAGAACATTACAGAAAGTCGTGCCGTCTGCTCGTGAGCATGTCGAGAAAAGAATTAAATCGGAGTTGCAAGATAAAAAACTGTGGTTATGAGTGGACGAAACAACAGATCGTAAAAAACATTCTGTGGTTAATGTAATGGTACGCAGAATGGAACCACATCGACCATCACCCTCAATTTTACTAGCTTCCAGACGAATACAACAATGCACTGCCGAAGTAATTTCAATGTTGGTGTTAAATACATTGGAAAAGTTTCAACTTTCAACAAATCAACTGTTGATGTTTATGAGTGATGGTACCGCAAACATGCTTGCTGTAGGTCGATCTCTTAAAAAACATTGTGCTAAGTTGTTGCACATTACATGTAAAATTCATACTCTCAGTCTCGTAGCAGATAGTATCAGAAAATGTTATCCCGATGTAGACGCTCTAATAGCACATACAAAAGCTGTGTTTGTAAAATCCCCAAAACGTATTCGGGAATTTCATAGACTATGCCCCGGTATTCCCACCACAACCTATTCTTACTCGCTGGGGAATATGGTTAGAGGCTGCATTTTATTATCTTAAATATTTTGAGAATATAAAGAACCTGATTTTAGAATTCGACCCAAAGGAAGCTGCGGCTGTCAAGGTAAGCCGCTTGAAATTTTAGGATAGTCAAGTTAAAACAGATTTGGAAATTATTCAGAACAATTACGTGGGACTAGCGGATGCGATAGAAAAACTACAAAATTCTTCGGTGTCGTTAGGGGAATCTTTGCAAATAGTGCAACATGTTCTCGCACAGCTATGCGCGATAGAAGACGCAAGAAATGTTTGTGTTTTAGAAAGGTTTGAAAGTGTTTTAGATAAAGACTCTGATTTTGGCACATTAAGACAAATTTGTGAAGGTGCGTCAACAGAACCGTTAAGTTATTTGAAAAATTATTTTACTTACGCAAATATAACGTCACTAGATGTAGAATATTCGTTTTCGGCATACAAAAACACTTTTTCACTTCACGCCGCACTCACTTTGCCGAAACAACTTTGGAAACATATCTAATGTTACAAATATTAAATAGACATTATCTACTTTGTGATTTCACGGAGGACTCTTAAAACGGTAAGTGTTTGAGCACGTATCACATTTAATTTATTTTGTGTAAACTTTTATGCGTCCGCCACTGGCTTTCAGCGCAGTTGCGTTGCTCTAGTACACACCAGTGAGAGTTTGACACACGCACAGAACAAAAATTAAGAAGCCTGAAAGAACTGCGTGAACAATTAAATAGCGGAACAATGCCACGATTGCATTTTATGAAGTATATATCGTTTTGATTTCTTTTATTTTCTATTTTGTGTGCTGTTTAATAATTGCATTACTGTTAATATTATTAATTTGGCTAGTTCTCAAAATTACCCGCAGAATTAAAATTACAGGTAGGTTAATGCTCAGTTTACATCGGTCTCAAAAATATTGGGATTGGGAAATATTAATAGAATTGAAGTTTTTAAACTTTGATTATTTTATTTTATTGGTACAATATAACCAACAGAAAACCAAGCAACGATCAATCTTATTTATGCTACGTATTTAAACCAGTAGAGATATATAAATTACAATAACATTTAATGTCATGACTATCTAGATCTCATCGTATGGGGCACACCATTTTTTATTTCCACGACAAGACCCCCTCGTGCGAAACAAGTCGGCCATGCCTTCATGTTTTGTTTTTCCGATTATTTTAATTTTGATACGTCTAGCTCATTAACTTATACACTCGTAGGCCATACCCGGGTCTTTCTGTCTCTTTCCCGGCTTGAATATACCTGCTTTTTTTGTTCAATTTCCGCCATATTTAATATTTTCTTTGCGTGTCCGAGGCAAATGGGATTTTGATAAATTATTTTCCTAACACTATGGTTGGTAGGTACAACAAGCACACGTGTAGCTTATCCAAGATGAAAATTAGTAATTTATATACCGTACGCCGGCCTACTTGACTCCAAAATTAATAAAAATCTATTTCACGATAAGGAATTTTGTACTGGCCCGAAAGTTTAAATTTATACACTCAATAAATGTGTAATCCAAACAGATAATAAAAGTGATTTTAATAGGTTTTATCACGATGTTGATAAGCTTTATCGCGATTTCAACGAGCTTTACAATCATTTGCAATATATTTTAATACCTCGTATTAAAAAATCTGGCTATCCCTAAATAATAAACGGTATAATAAATTATATTAAAAGGTACAATTTTTCATACACGCAGAGAAATGTTTACTTATATCAAAGCTGTCCGCCTTCATTCAAGACAAGTATTGTCTCAATTATCCGCAATACAATAACTGTTTTAAATCAAAAGAAATATTTTCTTAGCGTTCCTTTCTCCGCTTAAGAGAAGTATATACTTGTAATGAAATAATTGTATTTCTTTGTTTAATACATTTGTTAACTTGATTGAAGAAAATCTTGTAAATGGCCACTATAACACAAAACAATATTTTCTTAAGGATAGTAAATAGTTTTCTTAATTCCAGAAAGCGATTAGGTATTGTTCATAAATCAATAGCTTAATTTTCTTAAAATAAAGCATTTTTTACTTAGAATTCTTGAAATGCATATTATTTATATGCACATTATTAATTGCGTTTGCCTTGTTTAAAACAGTACGACAAATACGTACATAATGAAGCTAATAATTCACATTGCTTGTGATTTTAAAAAGGCTAAAAGTACAGGTTATCTACAGAATAACGTTCAAACAAACGAGAACTTAATGTAGTAGTACGCATGGAAAAAAATGTGCCTAGAAACAATAACCAAGACAGACAATGCTAATAAATTCCTTCTGGTATTGATGGAATCACTGCCGTCAAAAATAATATGAATATAAGTTGCAATATAAAAACATCTGCACTGGGAATGTAATTAGATTTTAGTCTAATAACTAAATTATTAGGCATCAAAATGTATAGAATGACTCTTCCTCCTCCTGCCGCTTCCATCACCAAAAATCTTACTACACATAGAGATTTTGCAAATTATGTTGTACAATTACTGCACGTGCTCATTGGTAATGAAAGGGAGAAGAAAAATTATTTTCAAATTTTACTTGCAATTATATATAAGCAGTAGGAGGTGATGTCAAATGTTAAAATTAAAATTTAAAACTGTGTAAACCAGTTTCGTAGTTCTACGTTTGTTTTACAAATGTTGCCTACGTCGCGAAATCGACCAATGTTGGACAAAGTCACAGAATTTATAGCAGAAATGCCTGACCTAAATTATGATGGCGTTAAAATTCAATGTGTAGTTTGTAATATCCCTTTAATGTGTTGGTCCAAAAGGGATTGTCTACGTCACGTAAATAGTAAACAGCATTCTTAAAAAAAAAATTGCACACGACACTATGACAAATTTAAATTTAATTTATGTGTTACCTTTATTGCATGTAATCTACCGTTTAATTTACTAGACAAGGAAGCATATGTCTTCTTTTGGAATAAATATTCGGACTGCAAATTACCAAGTCGGGCATCGTTACAAAGAATTGTGCCATCTGCTCGTGAACTTGTTAAAAAAGGAATTAAATCGGAGTTGAAAGATAAAAAACTGTGGTTATATGTGAACTAAACAACAGATTGTAAAAAACATTCTGTGGTTAATGTAATGGTATGTATAATGGACCCGTATCAATCGTCACCTTCAATTCTATTAGCTTCTAGACTGTTGATGTTTATGAGTGATGGTGCCGCAAACATGCTTTCTACAGGCCGGTCTCTTAAAAAACATTGTGCTAACTTGTTACATATTACGTGTAAAATTCATGCTTTCAGTCATGTGGCAGATAGTATTAGAAAATGTTATCCTGAGGTAGACGCTTTAATAGCGCATACATTGTCAAATCCCCAAAACGTATTCGCAAATTTCACAGTGCCCCCGTATGCCTGAGCCACCAGAACCTATTCTTACACGTTGGGGAACATGGTTACAGGCCGCGTTTTATTATCATAAATATTTTGAGCATATTAGGAACGTGGTTTTACAATTCGATTCAAAGGAAATTGCGGCTATCAAGGAAAGCAAGTCGAAATTTCAAGATAGTCAGGTTAAAACGGATTTAAAACCTATTCAGAACCAGAACAATTACTTCGAACTAGTGGAGGCAATTTGAAAAATTACAAAATCTTTCGGTCTCGTTAGTGGAATCTCTGCAAATAGTGTAATATGTTCACGCACAGCTATGCGCGGTAGAAGACGCGAAAAATGTTTGTGTTCTAGAAAGGTTTGAAAGTGTTTTAGAGAAAGATTCTGATTTTGGCACATTAAGACAAATTTGTGAAGGTGCGTCAACAGAACCGTTAAATTGTTCCAAAGATTATTTTAATTCCGCAAATATAACGTCACTAGATGTAGAATATTCGTTTTCTGCATATAAACACACTTTTTCCTCACGCCGCACTCGGTTTGCCGAAACAACTGTGAAAACATATCTAATGTTGCAGATATTTAACAAACATTATTCACTTTGTGATTTCCCGGAAGACTCTTAAGACGGTAAGTGTTTGAGCACGTATTATATTTTATTTCTGACCATTCATTTTGTGTAAACTTTTATGCGCCCGCCACTGGTTGTTGGCGCAAATTGAGCAACTCTATTCATGAGACAATAAGATTTTGACTGTGTAACATTCATTTAAATCGAAGTATATAAGTAAATAAAATCGTAAAAAGGACACGTACAGGTCTCGCGTTGTAGCATGGCGAGTTCCGGCGCTGTCCGAAGGTACTGTCGCACATCGTTCGGGAAAATTCAAGTTTGAATGCAACATGCAGTGGCGTAACTCGACTTATTTTTTAAATTATGTTAGCATAATAAAAAACGACTATAAAATAAAGTCTTGTATTTCCACCGCGCATCTGAAGCGTTCGCCATCCTATAACGCACAAACTCTACACAACAAGCTAAAAACTGATCTGTTATAATAAAACTAGATGTGACAAATTGTATGATATATAATCATCCTTCTTAAATGTTAATAACAAATACGGAGACATCTGCGGTTGGTGGGAAGAACCAACCCAAAAAATCGTCGAAGTATACCCTAGTCTCAAACCACATACGAGAAACCAGTAACCCAAAGACGAAGATTATTCAATAATTTAATTGTACCGTAACCTATAAAAAAACCTTTTCATTAGTTCATTCACTTGCTCCTAATTTGAATTATTAACTTTAGGTTTTTTTTCCATTATTGTTTTTTTTCTTTTATTGAGTTGATGATGTGTTTTTTGCACACGAAACTGGTCGTCTAATTTCTCAATAGAACTTTGTGAGATCTGCACCATTTTTTCATTCCTACCTTTACTTAACTTAAAACTAAATGATTTACTTGCTTTTGTCTTTTCTAACCCGAAGAAAATATTTATTTAATCCAATTAGAATTTCAAGAAAATTATTTTCTTATATTATACATTTTTATTGTCTTGAAATAAAAATATTTTTTTGAATAGAGACTGATTTTTGCAAGAAAAATTTGGTGCAAGAAACCATCTCTCTGCTTGTATAGATCATGGTATTGATGAAATTACTCCCGGCAAAAACAATGTGAGTAGATAAAAGCACCCACCAACGTCATTAGCGTTGTTCCGAACGCTTTTTTCTCCTGTCTACATTGCTTTTCGCCTCTCAATTTATGCCACTAATCTCCAAAAACAGCACTGAAATATTTCCTGGCGCCGAAACTAGAAACCGAAAACCTGAATACAGATGCCATACTTACCCATATAATGATATAACCTTTAACGTACATTTCATGAATATCTTCAAAACACCGGTCAATGTAATATGAATATTTTCTTAATTTAAGACTAAATTAAGAAACATTTTTCTGTCTTGGATTTTTTTGATTTTCGAACCCCAAGAAAATATTTATTTAATACAAATAAAATTTCAAGAAAATTATTTTCTTATATTAAACATTTTTATAGTTTTGAAATAAACATAAGAATTATAAAATCAAAATTGAAGCAAACATTCCAATTTTTTGCTTAACTTAACTTTGTCAACTTGTTTTATTTATTGCATAGACTATCGGCGATCCATTTTTCTTTCTCCGAGGATGACCAGTCAACTTTTTCAACATCTAGTTCTTATAACTGTAAACAATGTATTTAACAATATTAATTAATTTGAAACCATGCTTAGAACAATGAAACGACTGTTTAATCTAAACTTCTTAAAGCTGGTCCCAATCAAGTCGAACATTGGCTCGGTGTGCTCTGGTACACCGATCATTAACAAAATGACTTGTTTAACTTCGATTTTTAATCATGATAGAAGTATTATAGATTGCATGTCAAGATATGCTTATATCGAATAGTTTTGTAATTATTTCAGTGCTATGGTTTCGTATCTATTTCATACATTCATTATTTTTAATAACTTCAGATTGGCTCTCTTATATCATTGCATAAAACACTTGTTTCTTTTTCGATATTTTCTTCTAAGTTCACCGCCCAGTTACAATTTTACGTAATTCTAATTTATAATAGGAATTATTTTTAATGGATTGTTATTGAAAAAACACCATCAAAACATTTTTGGTCGATCTCTTTGGAAGTATTTATATTTAAATTACGTATAAATGGATTTCGAATTTCAACCAATAAAACGCTCGCCGTCGAATGGAGTAGAGAGCTCTAAGAAGTATGAGATTCCTATTAAAGAGATCATTCATCATCTGTCACAACGCTCAGACTGTTGTATACATGTTGTATATACATGGGGTACTGCAGATAAGAACACAGGGTTGGATTTCGTTGGAAATTCTCCTTTCAAATTGATAATCTTCGCTTAAGAGAAATATTTGTAAATGTCAATTTTATAAATTCTAATTCCAGGATAAGGTAAATGCATATTATTTCTCTATATTACTTTGGCGTATCCCTTTCGTTGACATTAACATTTTTTTATCATCCCAAATCCGGTCCTGTATTAAAAGGTCCCCGCCAAGAAACCGCTAATGATATAGAAGTTATAAGCGATGAGGCTTTAGCTGAAGAAACGAACAGAAAATATGTACCTCTACACAAGATGAGAAAGCGTTGGGTCCCGTTGGGTTGGACCCCAAAAGGGGAAAAGAGAGCCTGCAGACTCCCCTCCCGCTTCTTATTCTCTTAATCGATTCTCATTTACCGATCGTGCCTTCACGGCTATATTGAATAATAAGATTGTTATAAACTATTAAATAGGAACAACGTCCATTGTTGGAACAAAATTAAAAATGAAACGCTAAAGGTGAAGGTTTGAAATTCGATTTTCAATGGAATTTAAATTTAAATAATATTCCTTTAGAGGTTTAATTTACGAGATAACATCTTTATTTGTGAATATTTTAAACTTATAAATTATAAAAATATCGCGTAAGTAAGGTGATATTATTGATTATCAAAACTGGTATGAAGAAATATTAAGAAGATCCTACACTTGATATGCATATATAGCTACTCAATGTAAGTGCCTTGGAGAAAAAGAAGTCCAGCCAATATAATGGACGAAACAGCGATGACATAGTGATATCGCTTGAAATGCTGGTCATCTTACGATTAAACTGTTCTTCTTCTTGTATTAATGGAATTATATACTTAATGTATTCATTGCATTTCATCAGCATCTCCACGTCCTTTTTTGTAATGTAAAGCGTCAATTTTACAAGGGATTATATCAAACCTTTAACGTCGTCACTATTTATTTTTTCAAATCTTATTTTGGAGAAAAAAAAGGTCGAGAGGACCCTCAAGATATTATAGCAAGATAAATCCTAATCTAAAATAAGAATTGATACAAACAATGAGTAATTCTACTTTACAGATATCGCGTAAAATAGATAATTCAACTATGCATTTTTTATCTTAATTTTTTTACACGCAATTTTGTTTGTTTCGATTTATTTTGATTAAATATATACATAGTGAATCGGACCAGTTAAGGTCTATTAGTTTTAGCAGGAAATACTAATTACTTTTTGCAATTAATAACCTTGAAATTATTTGATCGTTTATTGCGGTTAGTTCTCAAAAATTGTAACATAACGTAATGTCTTGTAAATCGAAAGGGTCAGAATCAAGTTTAAGGCGAAAAAATTCCAATTTCCTATTAATTAAAGTTTAGTATTCCTTTTTTGTCATCAAAATACAAGGCACCTGTTTCAATATATGAATAAAATTATAGCGTGCCTTTGGGTTAAAAGGCGGCTGTAGGAAAGAAGAAAACAGTCGAAGAGACGATAAAGAAAAAGAATAAAGAATACGAGAGAAAAAAAAACAAAAAAAAATAACAGACTCTGCAGGTCGACAAGATGGCGTCTATGCTACAACCGCTGGAGAAACTATAGGTGTGGTTCTTAGCGACCCTACTGTTAACAGAACCAAACCCATTGTCTTACATGCTCCTCCCAGTTTTAATAACATACCTTGAGTATAAGAGTTGTAATCGTTTTTCGGGTTTTAATTTCTTTCCTTTGTTGTTTTATTTGATTTTTTTTGTTAGACATACATTTAATTATTAATTTAGATTGAAGATTATAAATATTTTTGAATGAAAATCAAATTTATTAACAATATAGGATTAAATATGCATTAAATTAACTCTTATTTGCAACCTTAACAGCTCGACTGATTTATTACAATAACATTTATTCTATTATGATTAACAAAAGAACTGTATTTCGATTGTTATATATCTTTTGTGGGTTCTAATATGAGCTAAAGATCGCTTGAAGTTAAGCAGAATTTCCATGGGTTATTAAAGTAATAAATACATATATATGCATACTATCATGCCATTAAATTGTGATCTACACTAGAGATTATTTTATTATCTTTTCTCGTACACATATAGCTTGTTATCTTTTTATTATATTTCATAAATGTACTTACATAGATCTTCACTTAGAACATATTGCACAATGGTTTCTCCGCGTAATAACTATTAAAATACATAAACAAATATTAGCAGAACCTTTTTACGTTTTCAAAAATTCTTCAAACTATACATATTGATTTTTTTTTATTCAGCGATAGGATATATACACTTTTTTACTACATTATCCTATTATTAAACACTAACAGTATTACTTTACCTAGGGATTACGTAATTGTTTCAAAATCTCATTTCTTTAGGCAATTTTTGAAAGTCATAAACGGATCATAAATATTAATTTGGTCTCTCAGATCTTTTTACTAGATTAATTTTTCGTTTATATATATACATACGTAAGCACCAAACCCAGGTTTCCAATTCTATTTACTTTATTAAACTATGGTAAGAGGAATTTATTAATTAATTTGTATATACCCAGTAATTCAAAAGTTTAATCACATTAATACGTGTATGAGTAATAATTGAATTTCTCTACTTCAACAGGATATGGACTTAATTGAAGTACTTTGGAAGCAAGACGTGGACTTGGGATATGCTCCGGAAATTTCAACTTCATCCATTGAGAAGCCGAAACAGTTTGAAAATTCTGTGGAGTCTGGAGGAAACGATGAAGCTACAACTTCAGTGACAATCCCAACCGATGATGATATCGAAAAACTAAAAGCTCTCAAGGACATCAATAATGACAAAGGGAATGAAGAGGTGAATGTGGAATCTTTAAATCAATTTCTGGAGATCTAATTTTGTTTATTTATTTTAGTTTGATGCTAAATCTAACAATAGTAACGAGAATAAAGACGAAGATGCAGACCCTTGGGCTGGATTGAAGTATACGATCGATACAGAAACTGGTAAGTTGAACACTGTTTAAAATTAAGATGATTTATTACGAGGTCTGTACAGTATTTTTGTCTCTAGAATATGAAATAACATTATTATTCGACATAGTTACCATGCATTTGAAAACAATTACATATGTTCTAACTTATTTAAAAACTCACGGTTTCTTTTAGTTTTGGAAATAAGTAAAAATCACTAGGAGCTAGGTTGGGTGAGTATGATGGATTCCAATAATAGGCAATGTAGGGGAAATGACCACTTTTTTGCAGCGACTAGACAAACTCGTGTTTTGTCGACTCCTGAGGAAGCCGATAAGCAACACGAACCCCTTCTCATCAGACAAATAATCACGAGCGTATCTAGTTACTGCAGAAATCTAGTAATTTTCCGTACTTTGCCCATCACTCCATCAGTTTGGAACCTGCATTGTAAATAGCATTTAAGGAAACGATTACTACGCGACAACTTTCCTCTTCTTTCTTCTTTAATACAATTACGAAGTTGATTAATTAATGTGGAGTAATATTAATCCGTAATTGTTTGACCACGTTTTAGGTAATCAATTCATAAAATTCCTTTAACATCCCAGAAAATGGTAGGCAGTTACCCGCTGAGTGTTGGGCCCTAAATTTACGAGGTGTTGTTTAAACTTGGGATCGAGGTGGTGAACCCACGTTTCGTCAACTGTAACAAACTGATCGAGAAACATTATTGGAATCACTATTAAACAACGTAAAATTCGCTTCTGAAGGGGTGCTTCTCGTTCTCTTTTGCTGGGGCGTCAACATCTTGCAGACACCTTATAATTTTTCCAATTGTACCGTTTGAAATGTATATCAATTAAGTCACAAACACGATCAATATTTTCATGAGTGCACACCTTTTGCACGTTCACAAGTTGTTCTATCATATCGAAACTCCCCAGACCAATTCTTCACATCATCCCCAAGGACATTAACCATATCTTCATGAATTTGTTGTGGCGTTAAACTTTCCTTCTGTTGATATTTAATAACAGCATGAAGCTCATTTTTCTCCATTTCTTTAAATCTTTAGGCAGCTCCTATTTTAACTTAACACAGCTTGTTAACAAATATGTTGTTGTGTTGTAATGGAAACTTTACTTCAACGCCTACAAACAATACAAACAGAAAATAAATACTGTACAGCCCTCGTGTCATTCTATGGTTTAAAACGGTTTCATCAAGTGTGACTGATTTGATTCCCCAGTGTGGAGTAGGACAATTAACAATTTAAGAATTTAAAATAATAAAAATAGCAAGTCAATTTACCATTAGAAACTCTAGATTAATAACCAGACAATAGGAACCTCTATCTTCTCCGTCACTATCCTGGACATGTGTATCTGCTTTTATCGATGCAATGCATTTATGAATAATGATCTTCGTTTCTGACATGAGAGGGTACAACCATGAGCTAAGCATTTTTTTCCCGTTGTGTACGATCCGCTTTCGTAACTTGGTTTTTATTTTCTCAAAAAATATTCACCGAACTGTTCAATTTTTTCGATTTAAACGTATGTAGTTAATTCGAGTTCAAAGAGAGGATGTTGTCCATGTCCATTGGGGTTGGCTTTCTTGGAATCATTCCCCGACATTGGTAAAAAGTGTCTAGTCATGTTGTACGCTCTTTCTAATAACGCTGAACCTTTATAGGCGGGTAGAATTATTTTTTCTTGCCATAGGCACCTGTCAGTAAATTAGGTAATTTAAAATTGTTTTATTATTTGTCATGGTCTTCGAGGAGAAAGAAAATAGTTGTGGAAGATCAAAAATTGATTAGATATCGGATGATAGGCTTCAAAAGTAAATTAAGAGCGAGAAGATCATCTAACACCATCTCTATCTGCTTTACTTTTCGTTTTTCTTCCAAACGAAACAATTCCAATATAAATTCGTTTTCCATTAACTAAAATTGACATCAATTTTATTATATTATCCATCCACCTGTTGTTACTTTTCTCATATAATTAGGCACTCAAATTAGCATATCCAGTATTCAATGAGTTGTTGCCTATCTATTAGAGACTTTTCAATAGACTAATATTGTGTTGTTACAATTAGAGAAGGTTCTTTGTTAAAGGAGAAGAGCAGCACATGCCAAGAATTGCTGTTGACCAGTCCCGTAATGCAGCAAAGAGAATGTATTCCGTTGCAAGTTGTCATGACTTCATACTTTGCTGTGTTTTCCTAGTGCATGACGGCACATTTCTCAGGTGATAGGGAATCACTAAGCATATTTCATTCACTGGCCAGTAGTGGTTTAGTTTAAGTCACACTCTACACAAACGTGACATTGCGTTTTATTTTATTACTATAGAATTTACCAAAGTGGCCTTTTAAAAGAGCTGACTCTTTAACACCTAGTGTTACGTCATTATTTTTTGCTGATCTCTTTTTTATTGCTCGATACTTGGAATACTCTAATTTACGCATTTCTTTTCCATTTACAAAAATCAATTTCAATCTTATCGATCCACAGGGAAACCATGCTAAAATAAATTGAATGAACCAAATCCTATAAATTGCAAATACATTCTCTGTACATCAATTCTAAATGGTCTACTACGGTTACAAACAATGAGGGGAATGAAAAATGGTGCTCTGTCGTAGGAACTGGTTGACTGAGCATGCTGTTCTTCGGGTTACATTTTAGTAACTCAACGTATAACTTAAACAAAAGCAATGTATTGATTTTTCTAGTTTCTATTAAATAAATTTACACGATTCCTAAATTTTAATTTATATTATCAAATAAATAGGAGAAACAAAGGTGGCAACCCTCTTATCTTTGTGCTACCTCTCTAAGTGGATTATACCCGTGAAAGCTGCCATTTCCTTTGTTAAAATTTTTACCAGAACATGTTGTTATCTTGTCTTAAGTAGTAGCACCTTTTTCTCCCTTTCTATTGTTAATGGCCTATTAAGGTTGGCTGTGACTTCTTCTAACTCACTGCACTATTAAAATTATACCCGTATAGTCCTTAAAACTGTCAACAAAAAGAAATATTGCTTGATATTCTTTTAAATAAAAGCAATTATTCAATTAATTTACAAATAATTATTTATAATATAAGAAAAGAATAGTAATTACAAGTTCCATTTACTACGGTAATTACAAATAATCAATTTAACTATGTATCATTACATGCCGTAAGAATTTAAATCGTTTTAAAAATGAATAACGAATACAAAAGAAAATATGTTAATCTCCAACTGTTGTTGTAATATAGGGAAACCATCCTTAGGTATAGGATGAGTAATCAAAATTCTTGTCGTAACATTGAAATTCATAGATAGCATTTAAGTATCCGGGGTAATATGTATATGCCTCCGTCTGATGTAAAACTTGCAACGCAGCCAAAAAACACATATCATAGACCGAGGGGGGTTATGATGAAGAAATATAGGGGGTATAATTTTTCCCCTCTTGCCCTTTTTCTTAGTTTTTGCCCCTTTTGCCTTCCCTTTCCCCCTCGGCTCTCCTATTGTCTGTAGCATTCTACGTGGCAGCCATATTAGCTTGAGTTGCTCCGCTGGGCTTGGTCCTGATTGGCTTTGCTTGTTTCGTAGTCCACAGTTGTAGTTTAGCCGTCATACATTCACTGTCTGGTCTTCGGTGTGTGTCGTTGTGATGTGTCGATTTAAAGCGTTTTGTGCTGGATTGAATGGTGACTGGACGTATATTTAATTGTTGAGTGACAGGACACATGTTATTGGATTTCATTGTTAGGATTTCGGAGTTATTGTCATTTATCCTCTGAGGTACGTAGGTTCTCTTATGTCTAACGTAGGAAAAGGCATGGATATGAGACCATTGCATTTTAAAATCTCCAGCCTAGAATCATTAAGAAAGGTCCGTACTGCTTGCGGAACACAATAGGCCTTAAACATAGAGAAAATATTAATGAATTTTGTTTGTGTCATATTTTTCTAGTTCAGAGATGAATGTCAAAAATCTTTTACCATTGTGTACCTCGGATGTATGATTAATGATATACCTAGTTTAGGTATACTTCGGGGAATTGAACCATGACTATGGGATTTTATCTTTCAATATTTCTCTTTCGGTAACGATTTTTTAACGTTTTTCTCCATCTGTCCGCCTAAAATTATAAATTTTAAGCAAGTTTAAACATGTACTCTCTGATGTTTACTTTAGAATCTACTAAAAACATAACAAGGCAGCTAGATTCTATATTTAAATTAGTAAATCCCCTAAAATTCAAGTACAGACAAATAAACAAACCTGAAGTTTGCGATGAATATTTGAATGTTCGAGCAATCTGCAAACTTTGCTGAATTGTCACTTCCAGCCAAGCGAAAAAAAGAGTAGTATTAATAAGATAATAAGCGTAGATAAAAAGGAATGCATAAGGGTGAAATTTAATAAATAATTCCTCGTAGAAGATATATAAAAATGAATTTTTTAAACATTAAAAGTTTGTGTTAAAATGGCGGATATATAGGTTTTTACCGTCGGGTACCTTCCAAGTAATAAAATTTCAATTTCACTGCTAAATTTTCGTTGAAATTTGTTTGAATTTCACGTTATTTTTTAGTAAAATAAATAAATTTTTGATTTTTCCGCATACGAGGTGCGTTGAAATAGTCATCCTTGGAGCGTGTGTTTTAATAAAATTAATTTTATTCAAAAAAATTAAACATTTATAATTCGCTAATTTTTTGATTTAATCTCGTGTTAAATTTGTAAAGAAAATAAGAGGAATTTGTCAATTAATGGTAGAAAATTTCAAAAATAAAGTAGCCGACGGATACCTCGATAACGTACTTGTTCAATAAATTTAATCATCAAATAATAAACTAAGTTGTATTGTAATTCAAATAAAATGTTAGAAAGGCAACGGTTTTAATTTTAATGTTCGGCCTCACTCAAAACTAAAAATCCATTTACTTAAAACGTCAACACGGGATAACCACTTTAAAAAGGATCCGTAGAATCGAAAACACATCATTTAGACTTGGATTCCTTTTTTTTCTCTTGCCGAGATACGAATCTTTTACTTCTTGAGAACTTTTTGTGATTTCTAAGATGAAGATCGGTTTGATTGACTCAAGTACTCTTTTCTGTGCGAGAGAAGTCACCACATGAACAAGCTAGCAAGACAGGCCGACATTTGGGAATTTTAAGAGACTTTTTTTAATTTAAAATTCGGTTAGCGTAGTATAACGGACGATCAACAAATTGTTTTTAGCTTTCAAAAACGGTATAAACGATACCTTGGAATAACAATAAGTACACAATAAATAGAAACTATTGACTCAAAAGGAGTTTTCGGTAAATAGAACAGCCTGAAATTAAGTTGCCAGATGTCACGATTGTAATATAAACTTCCTTTTGTTAAATGTACGCTTTCCGAAAAGAAAGAGCGAAAAAAAAAACGGTTATTTAAAAGGCATTTCACTTACTCATCATTGCTCAGCATATATACTTCACTTCTTAGATATTTGTAGATTCACTATTGCTAAGCAATATTCTTTTTCAGTATTTACAAACTATTATTCTGAACCCTTTTCAAGGACGTACCGTCGACGACTTTTGCCTCTTTATTACACGCTTACCAAGTCTCGGATGCTTCTTCTTACAACTATCTTTTATTAACTATTTATATCTTGTTTATATTGAACTGACCGTTTTGTTTGCGGAAGAATTCAATTCAACGTCAAGTCTGCAATTCTACTATTGCTAATAATATTGTTGTTGAGAAGGAATTTATACTCCTTTAAGTATTTGTTTTGGAGAAATCTTTGTTTTAAGTGCCAAAGAGATTTCAAGTTAGATTATTTTAGTAGAAAAATGTACTTATCAAATGTGTTAATATTTAAATTGTTTGTAATAATAATTACCAAAGAATTCATAATCTATTCTACATGACCGCGTCTTTGTGCTAGCATAGAAAGCTACATAATATAAAAGTTTCTCACATCACAAAATGGTCGTCAACATGTCGGCTTCCTTTGATTTATATTCTATCGCTTTGCGGCTTCGTATATGTTTGATTAAAATTTTCGTTAGGACGCTCATTTACAATAGAAGCATGTTCCATTAATCACAGGTTGAAAATAAGTTCGTCATTATTATTTTTTATAATCGCATTGTCTAACACAATCATTTCTAATTCTAATAATTAATCTTTCTAAGTTCACTTGCTTTTTATCTCGTGTCTTTATCGATTTTTTTAATTAACTGGTATTTATAAAATATTTTCAGATCATTTGTTTAAGTATTATTATTATATTTAGTCACCTAATAATATTTTTATCCAATTTCTTCCATTATTACTTATTTAACATTACAAAGACCAACACAAAAGATCAAAGTGGGCCGGTCTTGAGGTGTACAAAAAAAAAGAACATAGGTGTTCTATTTTTCGAACAGGTACATCCAGCAACCAATGAGAATGCCGGCGTAATTCAGAAAATAACAAGGGGAGAGGGGGGATTATTGCTTTGGGGTGTTCCGTAGACAGGTAACTTCAGTGGTATGTCGGCTTTTTTAAAACCTTTACGAAAATTATCTTTATAATAAATGAAACAGCGAACTGAAAAAAATAGAATTAAAAAGATAATAAGAAACGTTTCGCCTTGCGTAGGGGGATTTACCTTTTGTTTTAGTGTTTTTTTTATTTTTTTGTGGTGGTAGAAATGTATTCATTGGTTGTTGCGGTTTTTGAAGTTTTGTTTTTTCTTGATTTGCAATGGAAGATGAAAGATACCTAGCTGAGGTAATATGTAGAAATAGGAAATGTCTAAAATCTTCTTGGATTGCCTGTAAAAAAATCTAAATGGCACAGAAAATCCTGAAAGAAGAATAAATGTTTACAGAACAATTTACGATCAGGATTAACTTGCTAAATAATTCGACATGAATTTGAACTTGAAAAACTACAAAAAAATAACCTTCTAAAGCTAAATCTGCGTTAAATTTATAATCAGATATGCTTTAAATGATTGGATTATTTCCAATGGTTTTTTTTTTCTTGTATATATCTTTTACTTCTAATAAACACTAGCGCTCTTAACATTTAATTTAAATTCAAACTTCAAACCATTCAGTTTACTAAAACTTTGTTTAACCTTGAAAACAATTCGTTTTCCTTTGTTCGGCTGATAATGAGGTTAAAACGGAGCAAAGTTATGGTTAATTGGAACATTTCCACTGGCAAAAAACGAGTGTATTGGATACAATTTTTGATCTCTTATTCTAGGGGAATATGTCATAAAAGGTGAACTAGATAATAGTTTGTCTGGTGCGGATTGTGGTCCCTCATGTGATCTACCATTGGGGGACCTTGCTTTGCCGTTACCAGAACTTTTACTCGAGGAAGCCCTTCAACTCGTCGGCTTGGATGACGACACACCACAGGTAATTGCGTTTTGTCCTGGATTCTTTCAAAGATTTATAAGAGAATGTGATTTTTTAACGTAGGAAGGTGTCAGCGCTAAAGAAGTTGAAAATATAAATTTATCACCATCTAGTTCATCCCAAACGTCTTCCTCCCAGGTAGCTTCTGGATCGTTAGCGTTCTCTGATACTGGATTATCTGGAAATAAGGATAATTTTTCAGAAGAAAGCTTATTGGACAACATGATTCAAACATCACAGTTCCATCATCCACATCATAGGGCTTTTCAGGTAAGTCTACTCTTCCTTTTTTCTATCTTTTATTATGCATGCATAGATAAATCTAAAATATTCCTAGGTGATTTGATCTCAAAAATCGAAAGCAGGAAATAGATGGTAATTTTTTTTATTTACAAAATAAATATAGCCTATACACGTGAAACAAATTCCACAACATTATGATTAAATAATTAAAATTTCATTAATACTCATGGAAATGTAAATATCAACATTCAAGCACGTAATACGATTTTTTTTCTGTTTCAACTAATATACGAAAAATTGAAGGTTACATTGTATTGAGACTAGCATGAGTTGAATTAGATTCAAGAGAGGGGTACCATATACAAAAGCCACAATAAAAATTTAGTTTTACCGATTCTATCGTGCGAGATGCTCGATATGATCTATAATTTGTTGTTTATTTTCGTTTTTTTCGCTGCGATATCCATTTTTGTGATAAATTTTGGCGATTAAAACAGGAAAAATGCATACGAGTAAGTAGCTACATTTCTCGAGTTACTCTCTGGAGTTCTTCAAGTTTTGATTTCTTATAATCGTTTTAGCGGTTTTTCTCGATTTAAAATATTCCTCCGTAGATAATTTTAAAATAATTTCACACTTAAACAAGTTACATAATGACTATAAGTAATCTTATTACAGAATCCTTTTGACAAAGAAGTCCTTCAAGGTCAAGTTGAATTTGATAATAGGTTTTTTTTTTACGAAATGATTAAATTTAGATTATATACATTTTTTGTGTGTTTATTTTATTTGTTTCCAACGTAAGAGACGCAATTAGATGAAAATCCCGACGGTAAAATCCCGACTATGTGACAATTAGTTCTTTTGTATAGCACTAACGTATTTTTGCACTATGGTCAAATTAGATTTATTATTTATACAGCTGCTGCTGGAGTATCTTAAATGGATAAAATTTACCGTCAAGATAAGGATTTTATGATGACAGATGAGTCTTAACCTTTGTGGTTTTTACTTGTCAAATTATCATCACTTCTACTTCTGAGGGGTCTACCTCAACAATAAAAGTTACCACCTTTTTGTTAGAAATACACTTTTACCTGCTAGCTAGCATATACATAGAAGGGACAACAGGTGTATATGTGTATGTAGTAAAGTGTATATCTCCGCGATCGTAATTGAAATGACAAAAAAATTACGTTTTGCTTTTCCCGTTCGAATGAAAACAAAAATAAAATTAAAGATCTGCTAATGAGGTATTGCGTTCTATTACATAATGGTTATGGAATAATAATACCTCATTTTATACATGCTGTACTGCTCGCCTGGGCCATATTTATCGTAGAATAATATGTTTAAAAAATTCAAGGACCATATTTGTACTGTGTTGTAGAAGTAAATTGTTCAAATCCACTTGCTTTTATTAATTATACACAATACAATGATGTTTGTGTCTCCGTGTAATATTCGATAAAGTCAAGTTTGAAGTCCAAGATAATCCATCCTAAGCTATTTAGAAGGTTGCTGTTGATATTATTCGAAAGGCGAAATTAAAGAAATAGATGCTTTTGGGATGGGAAAATAGTTCTTTTTTCATACCCAACAACGTGATATTTAGAAAGTCAATATTTACCTAACCACTTCTAATTTGACTCGAGGATGTTTACTTTATTTAAAACTTCATAAGAAAAAGAAACGTCATGGTTTCTCGTTTTAATTCGAATTGATTTATATACGGTGGTCGTCGAAAAAGTAATCTGTACCCTCTTATAGAGCCGTATGCCCTTTGGCCGCACTATAAGCATGGAACAAAGATGGCAGGACCTCGCTAATCTATTGAGCTTACCCAGCCCTAGCGATGCCAGTACAATGCCACATCCCTTCAGCCATCACCATCCCTTGCACAACTATAGTCACCCCCATACACACGGCATGAGTTATGGACCTGAGGCTGCGCGTGGAGTCCTTTTACATAATGCCACCCTAACTCCGCCAATGGGAGATTTGAATAGTACCGTCCCTTACAGTAATCTAGGTGAGTAATATACGAGGGTTTTGCTGTAGGTCAATGGACGGATAAAATTTTAAATTGTAAAAGTAATCGTAGTAAATATAGGAGTTTTTCAACTAACGCTTTAGTTCGAATCAGCATGACTTGCCTAAAAAAGTTTTTACTCAATGAAAAATTATAATGGATGGAATATATAAACGTGCTTCATGTTGTATGTAATGTTAGCATAGTCTATTGTTATTAAAATTAAGTATGGCAAGTCAATGTATTCACTTGTTTATAATTTCTACACATTTGTTTAGGTGGCTTGGAGAATACGATATTCTAAATAGCGGGCCGTGTTTTCCTTTGTCCCTTACATAAGTACACTTATTAATATTTAATTTGCATCTTCCTATTTATTTAGGCGGCACTAATCTGGGTAACGCGGTAGCAACCTCTATGAACCTTACTAACAGCAGCGAGCCAATGGGCGAACCGACTTCGGCACCGCACTATAAAGTAGAACCCTCTCATGATATGATTGGTTACTATCAGGTATTTCTAGCTCAGATATCAATTTGGCATGGTGTGCTCTAATATGACTTTTTCCCTTATCGGATTCAAAAAACAGAATACATCATCCGAATTGAATCAGACTGATGGATTCTTATCTTCGTTCCTCAACGATGAAGACCTGCAACTTATGGATATGGCTATGAATGAAGGTCAGTGCCAGTTAACTTCTTTTTTTTTATCTCGCTCTAATAATTCTGAACGATGATGTATACACTGAGAAAAATGTTGGGACAATTTTAAAATAGGAGCAATTTATACTAAGAATTGCAATAAAATCTAACAACACATATTTTATTGTATAAATCGTTATTTTAAATACATATTTTTCTCGGTGTGCATTTTCATACGTACAAGTTTATTTGAACGTTGATGTATATTTGAAATTTGCTTATCAGTGACAAACAGCTCTAAATCCATCTATTCTATAGTAGGTACTCAAATTCTGCTGTGTCATTACCGAGTTATTCTCACAATAAGAGCCAGATACAGTCGTAAATAGACGAAAACGAAATGCATTACGTATAAGAATAAATAAAATAAACAACTTAGTGTAGCATACATAATATGAAATCATTCTATTTTTAAAATTAGCACTTACATATGTGTTTTCATTCTGTTTCGGGAACCGTCGTGCTGTACGTCGCATCTCAAAGATGAAAATTTACGCAAATTCTTTTTAGCCGCGTTCAGTGTTCGAAATTTTGAACGGAGTAAAATCGGTGCTGCACTTCTTGTGATGATCTTCTCTAAAAAAAAAAAAGGTGGCGTGGCGTCATGTTAAATATAATATATAATTTTTTATCAGTATATCCTTGAGACATAATGAGAGATAAGAAATATATTGCTCCGGCTAATATAATCCTTTTTGAATAACATTAATGCAGTCAGCAGTGGTTTTTAGTGTTTAGTAATTGTTTTGATGTACTGTTGTTAGCGTTAGCGATGTCTTGTACGTGC
This sequence comes from Dynastes maya, assembly GCA_029619315.2. NCBI lineage: Eukaryota > Metazoa > Arthropoda > Insecta > Coleoptera > Scarabaeidae > Dynastes > Dynastes maya. The sequence goes on from JAROYE020000012.1 coordinate 6,596,786, forward strand.
TGCTGTAGAGGTCCTTGTTGCATTTTTCACAACTGCTGTAGCTGTAAATATCTTCCTTGTAAGTACAGGATGGTTTTTCCCCTACCTATTACTTTCATAGTTTTTCATTCATACGACGCATTTGACAAATTATCACATACGTCAAATCGTACATTATGTCCATATTTTATTTATTTATATTTTTTTTTTAATTTTGAAACACTTATTTTTGTTTTGTGTCTATTTTTAAATCCCTACGCAGATTTTACGTATTAATTTTAAAAATACGCTTCTTTTCACGATCGCTTCGAATATTATGCAACCGAATTTAAAAGTTACAACTTACAATACGGAAATTAAACGTTGAATTTCGACGGTACATTCGTCATGGAGAAATAACGTTTTGAGCTCTCCTTATCGAAATCGGGCACTTGTTTTCAACAAACACATGTTTCTCTTCCAATTTTAATCATTATCGCGATTATTATTATTATTTCTGCCGAAGCTGGTTGCGAATGAATAACATATTTGTCTACTTTAATCGAGGAATTGAAGAGATTTCTTATTCGGGAGAATTAAAATTAAAGTTACAATTAACGTTTTTGAGATGCGAAATGGAATTATCTTATCACTCTACAAAGCATCTACGTATTTGTAGGTAGGCAATTTTGTTTCTAAGGTGATTAACTTTTATTGTGTTTAGACAGGGAGACGATTTTTTTTTTTTGAGAAAAAAATTCTTATCATATTGTTTCTGACAGACGCAAAGTAAATAAATTATATCAAAATATGAATTTGCGTAATGTATGTGTGTTTAATTCAAATAAGATGTACACATAACGTAATATATAATATAATACATCACCGTTCAAGTTTATTTGAATGCCTTTAAATATCTGTATTTGTTTACTATATTTTTTTTCAAACTATAACTTAAGCTCATCATGACACCTTGCATAATTAGTTTCTCAGTGAGAACATTGACAAATAAGATGTGAATCAATGAATTTCAGGAATGTACACCATGCGCATGCTAGATAGCAATAATGCTATCAGTAACCTTAGCATGACAGCAGGTGGTGCCAACGCAATAACAACAATCTCACGAACCGATGTTGAACGTATGGATACGTCCAGCGATAGCGCTGTGAGTTCTATGGGATCTGAACGCGTGCCGTCGCTATCCGATGGGGAATGGTGCGATGCGGGATCAGATTCTGGTCATAATACAGGGGATCACTACGTAAGCGATTACCATGGAAGGTACGATGATGAGGATTTTGAAAAACTGCAATTTCTTTTAATTTGCCATTTTTTCTTCAGTAAATTTAGACCGTACGATTATAGCTATACAAGCAGGCAACATTCGGCCACCATGAGCACTTCGGATGCTAATAGGTTGCCCCCAGTCGCTCAGAAGAAGCATCAAATGTTTGGAAAACGTTGCTTCCAGGTAATTGAACTATTGATTTTCTTATCCGTCCAAAGTTTTGTATTGAATTTGTTTTAATTTCTTAGGATCAAGCTGGCGCTGTGGCTCATCCCCAGCCAACGCCGATAAAGTACGAATACAGAGACCCTGCCACTGCTTCCTCCTTTGCAAGTCCTGCGCAAGCTGAGGAGGCCGTTTCAAAGATTCCCGAAATGAAATATTCGTGCTCGGTCGAATTCGGCAGGCATAATATTGGGAGATCGCCCATCGATCATATCCAGCACAATCACACCTACCATCTCCCTGTCGAGAATACTGGCGCTATGCAGAGACCAGTTTCGCGAGATAAAGTGAAAATTCGGAAAGGGGATAACGAACACTTGACACGTGACGAAAAACGTGCTCGTACATTGAATGTCCCCATCCCAGTCGAAGATATAATTAATTTGCCAATGGATGAATTCAACGAAAGATTATCGAAGTACGATCTTAGCGAGACTCAGTTGAGCTTGATAAGGGATATTAGGAGACGAGGAAAGAATAAGGTGGCAGCGCAGAATTGCAGGAAGAGAAAATTGGATCAAATCCTAAGCTTAGCGGATGAAGTACGATCCATGAGAGATCGCAAAATGAGACTGGTCGGAAAATATGAATGCGTCTCTTCCGAGAACAAGAGAGTTCGTGATAAATATCAGCAGCTTTATAGGCACGTTTTCCAGGTAACGCCGTAGGTAAATTGCTCTTGATTGTATGTTTCATCTTTTTTCCAATCGTTAGAATCTAAGAGACCCAGACGGGAACCAATACTCACCTTTCCACTACAGCCTGCAAATAACAGCTGATGGTTCAATTTTAGTGGTGCCTAAGGCAAATTCGAGTATATCAAATCCCGAGCAACGTAAAGATCCACCTCCACCCGCTCGTAAGGAGTAAAGAAATCAACCTTCTTTCATATATGTCAGCAGTTTTCGGTGTTATTGAAATTTAAACTTTCCAAAAATACCTTGTAAAAATAATTTTAATTTTTTTCGAAGTAAAAGAAGTCGCTAAAGTTTCCTTTTGTTTTGGGATAAAGCAAATGTAAATACAACAGAAATTAAGTATAATTTTTGTATGATTAGATAAATGGGTTAATGCGAGATGGAATTCTTCAATTTTGCTACTTTTAATTTCCTCATTGTTTCTTTCGGATAAAATTGAACAAATCATGTCTGACATTTACCCAATTCGATATTAAAATAAACTATATTTTATTAACGAGAATTAATGCTTTCCAGTAAAAGAGGTACTACTATTTTTATTTTATTTTCTTTTTGTAATTTTTGAGACGATCAGCATTTATGTCGAAGTTTTGGTGCTCCTGTAGTTTTCTCACTTGCAATTAGTTAATTGCAAAGGACTTTAAGGAATGCTGGCCCTTTCAGAAACCAGTACATATATTTTATTATGTAATTTTGTTTGTTTGGTATAGCAAAATCTATTTTTATATTAAAACTGAAGAAGAAAAACCACAAAACGGATCCAGGTGATGAATTTGCCTTTTTAGTAATATATTATTATGTCATTTGTAAATATTGTAGGTAAGGTAATGATACGAGTGTATGACGATGAATGCGCCTTTTATCCTTCCGTTGTTTACTTCATTTTTTTTGAGTTATTTCGTACCGTTTTAATTTTATTTCTAGCGTCCTAATTCTTAGCCAATGGTTGAGGTTGTTTTTTTTTTTTTTCAATATTTTTATTCGCTACCTTTATGAATTAGTATAACGTTAAAAGGGGTTTGCAATGCAGGGTATGGACGAAGCCCTTCAATGAAACATTTTTTTTTTTACATCCAAACCCTGCATCGCACGCTGTTCTGCTCCTATTTTCAAATATAAGGAGATTAAAATGTGATTTAAACGCTAATGTTTATGTAATGGTAACATTAATTATAGTTCAATTAGTTTTGAAGAAATGAAAAAAAAGGAAATTCGAAGTAATTGTACACTTTCAATATGGAGTAATCATTTTCTCTTATTCTTTTCAATTCGTTATATTTCAGTGATGAAAGAAGAAATAAAATAGGCTAATATTTTTTATAACTAAACTATAGGTTTTGTACATTGTATTATAAGTAAGTGTATGTAGTTTCTGTTTTTAATTATCCGAAACACAGGCAAAAGAAACCTTTATGGCAACGTACAGGAGATTCTCATCCTACAATTTAACTGCAACGCCCTTGAAATTTATGATCTTTCTAAAATGTTAGATGAAAGTCTCCAGTGCTTACATTTTTTTAGTGTATCAAATATGTAGTAAGTATGCAATTACATAAATAGGGCATATTGTCTAGTATATGTAAATGTAAAGCGGATTGTTGGGTTTCATATTAATTAATTATATATAATTAATGTAATTCGACTACATATACACTTGCATTATGAAATTTCGCATATTATACCTACTTTTTAATTCTATTATGGTTACTGGTGCCAAGTGTAGATCTCTGTGTAACATATTCCCCATTATATAATTACAATTATTATAATTATACACTTATATTTTGTATAAACCATCACTGCAAAATATATTTCCTCGACACAAAGTCTATGTCCTATTACATTTTTGTTCCAATCTATTGCAGTCCCAAATAATAACGAAAACCATTAAAACGGTGAAAAAATTGATGAAATTCCTTGCAAATTTGAATTAATAGTTCAGACAACGTCCCACAGATGGCGCATTCTTCCTTTGTCCCACCACAGATTAAATATACAGATACGAAAATCTGTAGCTGGTTTTCGCTTCGCGACCTTGTATGTAAGTGGAAATGGTGTTGTAAACCGCCATTTTATAGACGGGGTTGTCTAATATGCGAGTTCGTTTGTTTTCTTTATTAAAAGTTATTGGTTTGTTTCAATTTAGATCTTCAGAGTAATATTAGTTGATTTTAAAAACCTTTATTAGTTTTTGTAATATGATTCTAAATATTTAATCTTATTTATATATAATTAATAAGTTAAGACTGAAATACTTAAAGTATAATATTTTTATTTCTATTTTAATAACGAAATGGTTTTACAAAGATACAAGAGATGAATGATTTGATACAACATTAAAATACATACAATTATTGTACGAATACGTAATATTTTTGTACTTTTATATTCTCTTTTTTTGAGTTATTAAAACATTTCTTACTTGCTTACTTGCTCGTACTCGCATATATAGAGAGACTATCATTGATCAAGCTGCAATAAGTCTGTTTTGTTTGAAGTAATAGTATTTTTCTTTATAATCTTACCTCTTGGAATCTTCTGAAGAAACGAATCTACTAATCCTTTTCAGTTTTGTATTTGTTCTTTATGGAACAAATACAAAATCTCGTAGAGATACTGCATTCAATTATTTGAATACAGTATCTCTCTTTACGAGGTGGCAATATCAAAAAATACTATTTGGTTGGAATTACATATGCAAATACAAGCTAAACTGTGTCTCAAAGTAACCATATTAATGTAAGTAATACTATGAATTTAAGATCTTAATTACACAATCCTTTGAACAGTACACTAAAAGAGAATGCTAACTGGACAATTAAAATAGTTTTTAAAATACATTACTACACTACACTACAAGCTGTATAAGGCAATTTGAAAAGTAAATGATAACTGCATTTACAAAATGGCGAATTCTCGGTGAAAATGTTGAAAGGTTCCGTATCCATATATTATTTAATCTGTGGTCCCACTCTATAATCGAGTATAGATAAATGTGGTTTTAGTTATTTCAATGTTCAATTTCAATTGCTTAAACACAAAATTTGCAATAATTTCCCTATCGATTGCAAACAATATCGGAGATAAGCAGGTTAAAAAAGTAAGGTTATGGTTAATAATGCAAGCCTCTATGTATTTGGAAACAAATAGTTGTTTTTTGAAAATAATAATATTGGAAATTACAGTCAGTGGGAAAAACATGATCTAGAAAGTTGGATGTAAACATTATCGATAAGGTAAAACGTTAAATAATAGATGTGATAAGCCCTGCTTAATGTGGTTATGTAGCAACTATGCTTATCGTGTAACAAAAGTCTCCATTCCAAACTCCTTCATGCATGTATTATAGATTTTTACTTCTTAATTATGTGTTTCAATGAATGTTTTGCTTAGTTTTAATTGCAATTGAAAAAATTAGTTGTTTTCGGTAACGGTTGTTGTTTTCACTCGATTGTCATCATTAAAACCTTCAACTCCCCAAATAATTGCAATAAACAGGGTGCACTTTATTTATTTTTTTAAATTTTAAATATCATCATTGGTTTATTAACGCACTTTGTATAGAATGTATTATATTCAACAGAACTACTTCATTGGATGGGAATCAATTAAAACGCATTAATATTTCAGTACATGGAACCAGATTGGAAACTAGATCTGCAGCAGAAGAATGGATAGTCTAGAACACGGAATTTAAAGTTAAGTATCAATAAATTTGGTCATACTTCTAATGTTGAAATGAATTTATTATTATTATAATTTGTATATATGCCAGAAATTATTAGCTCAAAGTTTGTCCTTAATATAAAAACTTCATATTATTGTATATCCATGCATTAATTGAAATGTTATATATTCCAGTATACAGAAGCAAATCTATTACAAGTGTAATCACCAACGGAACTATGTTGTTGAGATTAGGAGCTCACCATAAAGCTATTATATTGGAGACCACAATTTATTGGAGTATAAAATGATCAATGTGGACCGATGGATGCAGCGGAGAGGATTGGAAAGAAAAATAACCTACTAGTGCACAAACAAGACTTGTCAGTGGCTGAGTTCAAAGAAGTCGATAATTTTATGTATCTGGGAAGTCTGATAAATAATAATTGCCAGGATGAAGAAGAAGTAGACTTGAACAGCTAAGGCCAACAATTGCGCAGGAAGACTACGGACAATCCTGAAATTTAAAGAGGTGTCCGGACAGACAAATTAAGAATGTATAAATCAATACTTACACCTACCCTTACCTATGCAAGCGAGACTTGGGTGATGACAAACAAAATAAAGGAAAAGCTCGAAGTCTGGGAGAGGAAGATACTCAGAAGAATATATAAAAACAACAAAGACTACAATGGCTGGGACATCTAGACGAAAGCAGTGGCATGGAAGATTCCTGAAAGGAAAAGGGGAAGACTGAGGAAGCAATAGAGGGATGCGTTGGAGGATGACTTGAGAGAGAGACAAATCCAGAACTGGAGGAGAAAGGCGAAAAGTCGAGAAGGATGGAAAGGGATAATAAAGCTATGGACCTAAACGATCTGCAAACAGCTTCTATATAAAATGACCAATGTGGATTCAAACATTATCATTAAGGTAAGACAGTGCTATAATAATCTAATATAATATCTGTTGCGATCAATCAGTTACTATTGGAATTGGTATATATTATATACTTCATTATATAATGTCGGAGATCCCTAGATCTCTAGCAAAAGTACGTCAGGTGAGAGTGCATCATTTTCTTATCTATCTGCAACTGCTCAGAAAATTGAAATATTCATCAGAGCAACTATTACAAATCCGTAAAAGTATACAGGTGTTCCATTTATTTAGAACGCTCTCTATAACAGGAGGCTATTTCAATATAGTAATTAGGTATCACGTGCCCCCTTATAGCAGACTACCACAAAATTCATGAAATATTAGGATTTTTGTAGTACCTGTGAAACAGAAATTAAAAAGGCCAATATTATTACAACTATTAGAATAAGGTATAATGTATTCCATATAAAGATATTCAGAATGTATTGTCGAATACAAAAATGGTAATATACAAGGTATTCTATAACAAACAAAAATATCTTACTTGCGCCACACTGTAAATAATCGTCTTGTGAAGTTAGAAATGTTTGTAGGTTACGCAGTAATAATTTTTAATTTATCCTTTCCTTCCGAATGGATAATGTGTGATGGTAAAGGAACTGAATATCATAACTTATTTTCGAGATACAATTTTCTGTCCGTTGCCGATCGCCGTGAGCACTACAGAGTGGAATTTCTTTGCATAATCTTAAAAAGCAATATCGATGCACCAGCTCTTCTATCGCAAATAAACTTTGCAGAATCTACTTTAATATTTTTCGAATACCTAGAGCTAACACCGACATCTTACTTAAAGCTCCACTTAACCACATGGTGAGGAACGCGAATAAGCAAAATCTTAATCCTTTTCCTTTGAATCTGCGTATGTCTCTACTCACCTGCACTATCCTCTTGGAATATAGTGTTTTTTAAATTCTTGTTATGTAGTGTACTTTTAGCACACTTTTTCTATTGTAGGCAACTTGTATTTTTTTATAGTATATTAATCCTTTAATTTTGTCCTGATGTTGGAATGTAAACAATTATTGCTATTAAATCGTCTACTCACCGTGTATATAACCTAAAAATATTTGTAACTTCACAGGACAATTATCATCTACAGTATAGAACAGCCTGTATATTATTTCATTTTCATAAGATATTTGATTCCCACATGGTCTATTGGAGATGCTTTTGCCTTCTTTTGAAAATGTAAGTTAGTTAGCTTAAATTTGTAGTTAATGATCTAGAGAGTAGAGAAAAATTGTACGGTAAAGAACTATCGCAACAAGGCAAGTCTGCTGTGTCGAGAAAGAATCAAGTAAGTTGACTTAATGAACTATTTCAATAAGTCGACAATGACTTTGTTGAGAATTTGGAAATCTGTTAGGTCTATCTATAGTAATTGAAATAAAATTTTTATTCAATTAAGTAAACACGTCTATTTCTCGTAGTCCTAGAATGTACCTGCATAATAAATACCCATTAATAAAGCGAAAGAAAAGAACAGAGTTTGGTGTATATTTCTTTTATTGTTCAGCCTGTATTTTATACGTGCATTTATTTACAAAAAATTAATGCATGCGTACTTTTTATTTTCAGCAACCAGAAGGTGGGCAACAAGAAAGGATAGTGCGGGACAGGACCTTTCCAAGAAGAAAAAATGCTGTATCAGTGATCTTATAATATAATTATAATCATTTTGTATTTTCGCTGTATACAGGATGATTCAAATTAACGGGTCGCTATTGCCGTCTCCGTTATTATAGGTCCTATGAAGTTGGTCAAATTAGTAGTATTTTGCCGTTGGTTAATATGCAGGTAATATAGAAAAAATACAATTTTTTAAATGGAATTTCTTAAACATATATTTTTCACAATTTTGAAAAATTGTGACTTCTGATATGAAATCTTTTATAGACTATAGTTTCGATGTGAATATTAAGAAGGCTACAGCGGCTTTTAGTTTCCATTACATTTTTAGGCCAATATTTACAGTAGGCTGTTGTAATTCTATGCGAAATCATGTAGTTTACCTCCGTAGAGTGTCAAAATGCAATATGTCATAAATTTCTGTCGCGTTTAATTGTTAAATGGCCCTTTTTCACACCTAAACCTAAACTATTTGATTTGCATGGAGTGAAAGCACCTTACTATAAATACTTATTGGGCTACAATCTTTAATAGGAACTAAAAAAACAATGTACTTTTCATATTATTTATTTCAGAAGAATAGTCCATAAAAATTTTATATCATAAATTGAATTACGCTTTAAAATTTTGGAAAATATACAGGCTGTTCTGTTAAAAAAATTGGAAAAAAATTATTCAATTGTCTTCATAGCAACTGCATATTAATGAGCAGCAAAAACACTATTAGTTTACCAATTTAACCGACTTCGTAGGACCAGTAATAACAAATGTAGCAGTAGTGGTCCCTTAATTTGAATCACTCTGTATATTATAAAGTAATATTTTATCATAAGGGAATAAAAAATGTCATGTAGAATAAAGCATACTCTAAAATAAATTTCGTTTATTTGAAAAACATTGCCTGTTATTTATTGAGTGAAAAACTCTAAATCATATATGGAACTATCAAAACAATAAGAATATTCAAGAGAAATTTTTAAAATAAACACTTTTGTAGCCAGGTAGGTATAAAACTCTGAAATTGATGACGTCACTTTCTCGTATTCCGAAAATAATGACGTCACTTTTTCCACTGTTTGAAAATGATGACGTCACTTTTTCGAAGTCTGAAAATGATGACGTCACTTTTCCAAATTCTGAAAACGATGACGTCACTTTTCACAAATCTGAAAACGATGACGTCATAGGGTGCAAAATTTGACATACTTTTTTCCAAAAAGAAATACTTTATTCCAAAAAGACATACTTTTTTCCAAAAAGAAACATTTTTCCGAAGAGGAGGTCTTCTCCCCGGGGGATTGTTCCCCCAACATGGAAAACCATCTTAAAGCTTGTGTTGCTAGGAAGGAGTCAGGATGATGAATGAACCCACCCTCCCGTCCCTGCGAAGATAAGCTACTTATATAGCGCCGTCGCTCAACCCAGTGAGCGACGACTTTAGCAGCGCCATCTAGCGGCCTCGAATGGAACTAACTTTGAATCGAGTACGGTGGCGCCCCCTGGCGGAATTTTTCGGAACTAAAATTTTCGGTCCGTAACTTTGCTTCAACTAAAATTGATCCAGTTGTTGGAATTGAAACAATTTTACTCCTGGTACCAGGATAGCAGAAAAGCGAGGAGGTATTTGTATTAGGAGCAAGCAGCAGCGCCTCCTGGCGGAATTTTTGTGAACTAATTTGATTTTTTTTTATGTGGCGCCCCCTAGCGGTATTTTTTGGAACTAAAATTTACCGCACTTTCTTAAATTTTGAGCTTTCTTACTCCTTGTACCAGGAGAGCAGAAAAGCGAGGAGGTATTTGTATTAGGAGCAAGCAGCAGCGCCTCCTGGCGGAATTCTTGTGAACTAAAATTTGTTTTTTTTTATGTGGCGCCCCCTAGCGGTATTTGTTGGAACTAAAATTCACCGCACTTTCTTAAATTCTGAGCTTTCTTACTCCTTGTACCAGGAGAGCAGAAAAGCGAGGAGGTATCTTTTGGAACTTTTTTTAATTCAGCACAATTTTCTTTTTTCCTTAATTTTTCAATTGAAACTTACATACTATGCCTTGCACTATGAAAGAGGAATTTATAAAATCAAAACACAGTTAATACATTCTACATTCAATTTATTTAAAGATTGTATTACATAAGTGAATTCCACTACAGACTTGGTTTATATTTCGACTAAATTCTGAAATTATAGATTTGGTTTGTATCTCAGCTAAATATATACTATAAAACACTTTCTTAATTATATTTTACATATTTTCAGGCTATAAATTATTTAAACATGCCATTTATGGAGAATATTGAAACAAATTCGAACAGCGGCGCAGTCGTCACTGGTTATATCCTTAATAACAATTTTCAAATGTAGTATAGAATACAAAAATAATATAATATACAGAATGTTTTGTTACAAATATCGCTAGGTTATGTACAGGATGAGTCAGCGGTTCGCAAAGACCATTTGTAACTTCGCAGGATAAATACGTACAGTGTGGTGCAACTAAGACAATTCTTTTTAATATAACACCTTGTATTTTTGCATTTTATATTACATTCTGAACATTTTTTATTACGGGTATATTAAATCGTGGTCTAACAGAAGTGGAGATATTGAAAAACCAATTAAAAAAAAATCTGTTATCAAAGTGAGTCAGTGGCAAAGTCCATTTACTCTTCAAACAGAGACTATATAGACGATTATCTACGAGATGCACAATTATTTGTTTTTACAAAACCTCCCTTACATTATATCATTCTTAAATTCTACACTACATTCCGAATATTTTTTCTCCGTGGTACATTATACCTCACTCTAATAGTTTGGGAGATATTTGCAATTTTTTAAAGAATATTTATTTAAACTTATTTATTTTAAGTAGAACAGCTTACAATGGCTATTTCATTTACGAAATTAAAAACTAATACAGTAAGGCATAATGTGCCCGTAATAAAAAATATTCGAATAAGATGTAGAATACAGAAATGCCATCATATACCGGGTGTCCAGAATAATATGAAGTACATTGGTATATTGGAAACCGTTAGAGGTACAAGGTCGGTTAAAAGGGGAAAAAGTTGCGCACTTATACGTGTAGGTACAATCCGGGATTACATTTTAAAAATCCATTCCGTTACTGAGATACAGAGTGAAAACTAAAAGTGTGCGTTTTCTAAAAACCTTAATATTTTCTTTATTACAAAAAATACAGTCATCAAATTTTCAGCATAGAGGTAGTTATTAATGAGGACTTCAAAAATGGCATTAGAAAAATTCTAGGCTCACTGGGTTCTTTGCGCTTGTACCCAACATTTGTTTTTCTTATGGGCGCCATATTGGATTTTTACATTTTTGAAATGGTCATAAAAAATGCTTTTCAACCATGTATGTATAACATCCCTAAAAAAACTGAAAAATAGCAAAATTACGATTTGACCGTAGTAGGTTGTGATTTAACGTATGTGCTTGCTCAACAACTGTAAGCGGTCGTACTACTTAAAAGTGGTTCACAAGACTGATATAAATTCGATGACTTAGCATCGCTAAAACAAAAATATATATAATATATAATATAAGAAAAACAAAAGTTGGGTGCAAGCGCAAAGAACCCAGTGAGCCTAGAATTCTTCTTATGCCATTTTTCCCCATTTAACCGACCTTGAATCTCTAACGGTTTCCAAGATACCCATGTTATTCCGGACACCCGGTATAGAGCCTTATTTAAAAATGATAATTTAGTTGCGCCACTCTGTAGATCCATAATCACTCAAACTTATCATATACGTCTGTATAAACAGATTATAATTTGCTTTATTTAGAGAATAGATAGACTTTGCCGAATCGTTGATTTATCCTGTACATAATTAACATTACCTAATATAACGACAGTTTACAATGAAATAAAAGTAACTAGCATTACAAATACACTCTTCGGTCCGTAAAGAAAATTATGACAACACAAAAGAGGGATAAACAATATAACATAATTGTATTCTGATTTATAGTACAGAGTATCACAATAAAGATCACAGCTCGACACAAATATTTGTATATTTGCGCCTATTACAAAAATGTTTTATGTACTAGTAATATTAGTAGCAGAATTTTCACTAAGTTACAGAGATTTACTAGCAATACATTCTAAAAATATTTTGCAATATGCACGGTGTTTAAAAAAAGCATTTTCTTTTACATTTTTCTCTAAGATGATTCAAATTCTTCTGCTCTTAGTTTCTAGGATAAATAATGAAAAATGTTAATTACTCTAACTCTAAAACCTTTAGAAAAAGGTACCTGTACATTGCAAAATATTTTTAAAATATGGATACCAACGGCTTATAAGTGCCAATACACATATAACATTAGAAAATATATAATTTGGTACAGTTCCTTCGTAAAATGTAAAATACATAATAATCTTTATCTAACAAAATACCTAACGCAGGTATAATTAGTAAGCGATCACTGGCAGTTGTTGAAGTTCTTCGAAGTCTTGTTATTCTTTTGTAACTGGCTTTGGCAGACATTCTGAGCTTACAGTCCTAGGTGAGTTTGGGGCTTAAGGATTTCTTAGATTGGGGAGCTACGTCGCTTGTAGTTAAATCATTTTCATCGTCGATACCTGCTAAAATAAAATGTATTGTAGTTGTCTAACAAAGAAAAATCTATATATACAAATGTATAAAATATAGATCAAACATAACAAGAAAACAATCAAAAAATAAATACATAACACCTTTAAAAATCCTCCTACGGACCCCACACATACTCTTCGGACCATTACAAACAGGAATACTTTGAAGATGTTGTGCAGGAGGAAATACACATACATATAGAAGGAATAGAACTTGAACAAGTAGACACATTTCAGTATCTGGGTATTATGATTGAGGAAAATGGTAATAATGATGTGAAAATAAATAACAGAATACAAAAAGCAAATAATGTATACTATGCGATGAGTAAAGGGCTTATAAATAAAAAGGAAGTGTAAAAAAAAACCAAAATGACAGTATTTAAGACAATTTATAGACCGATACTAACATATGGCTGTGAGTCCTGGGTACTCAGTCAACGTCAAAAGAACAAGCTACAAGCGATTGAAATGAGGTACCTAAGAAGAGTGAGAGGAGTGACAAGAAGAGATAGACTAAGAAATGATATAATCAGAGAAAGTCTTCAAGCGCAATCACTGCAAGATTTCATTGAGCAACGACAATTGAGTTGGTGGGGTCATCTGTAAAGAATGAGCAATGATATTCCAGTGAGGAAAATATGGGAAGCAAGAACTCAAGGGAAGAGAAGCAGAGGAAGGCCGAAAGAAACGTGGGATAATGTAGTAGGAAAGATTATTCAGAAAAAGGGAAGAACATGGATAGAAGCAAAACAGCTGGCTCAAGATAAGAAGAAATGGTCTATGTTTGTTTATAATAATGTGAAATGAAAATGTAATCCTGACACCCAATTTGGGTAATAGGGAATTATCGATTATATATATATATATATATACTTACAATTACATAATACTTTTAAAAATCCTCCTACGGACCCCACACATACTCTTCGGACCATTACAAACAGGAATACTTTGAAGACGTTGTGCACTGTATCCTCTTCGCTGAAAATAAATAAAACTGATATTATTATATGAGTTAAATAGAATTGCCTCGCTTGAATCTAACTTATTTGGTGGTGAACCTAACCACATCTATTTGAATGAATTTAGTAAAGCAAAGTATTTGTTTTCACATGCTGTCTTGCTTGCTTTTACTAACTGAGAGAATAAATAAAAGATATAGTCTGCACCGTGCAAAATATTTAATAAATTCCAAACGGACATTCTTGCAGTCTTATTATTAGCCTACTATGGGTATTAAAAGAAAATGCTTCAGATAATGCCATTTATACTTCAAAATAAAATTATCTTACTTAAATTGAATAAACATAGAAAATCATCCTCATCTCTCGGACATAAGTACCTTTTCTTCAAGTTAGCTCCAATTTTCAGCTTCGCTGTGCATTGTATAAAATTACATTGAAATAATAGGATGATAGTGGTATCATTATTTAAATTATTAAATTATATTCTTCCTATTGCATTAAAAAGAACTGCTGCAGATAAACAGAGCTCTTTTATACGAAAGAACTAAAATTCTTTACAACGAAGCACATCCCTAGATATTTAAACATCAAAATATTAACGAATTGGCAATCTATGGGCACATTAACGTTCGTTTAGTCCAAAATGACCTTTCTTTTTTTTAGGAAACGAATAGAAAGTACTTAAAAACCAGTTTAAAAATTGCCATTTCCAGGTTATGTTCGAAGACTGTTTGACGTTTCTAAACAAAACTTAATTTGGTAGCGCTGCATGCAGGTTAAAGGTGCAGCCATGCCAACTAAAAAAATTTCGTCCCGAAACGTCAAAAAGCTTTCGAACATAACCTAGAAATAGCACTTTAAATTGGCTTTTATGTACTTCTCATTCATTTCCTAGAAAAAGGATGCGACTATAAATCGCCAATTCATTGACCATTATTCGGAACTCTTATCAAAAATTAAATACTTAACGCAGGCGTCACATACAATTACTTACAATAAAAGAGCCATGTGACACAAGAATTATTATGAAAATTTTAGTCAAAATTATTCTGAAAATTTTTAAATAAATTCTTTTAAAAATCTTTGACGTAGCAAATAGTAATTTATATTCTGAAATTTATTATGAACATTTTCACAGAGAATGTTCTATAAGGTTTGTTTCTGCAGCCGATTTGTGATAGTTCAATCAATCTACGCACGCGCAAACTAAAACTGTTTTGAAATTATTTAACAATTTAACTGCACGAACGCTTTTTTTGCAATTATTAGGCGATTTATAAGTTACAAGCGTATTTAATAGACTTAAGAGAGAAAATATACTCAAATATGCAGATGAAAACAATAGATTTATCTTACATTCAAATATTACAAAAAGAGGTAAGCGAAAACAGAAATAAATGCGAAATGTTTAGACAGGATTACAACCTTAAAGGAACTGTTAATTCCTAACAAAACCACTAACATGAATAAAACACGCGTGAAGTGTGAACATATACAAAGAAACCTATAGCACAACTTTTCACTTCACACAATGCGCATGCGTCTAACGAATTATTGGACGATAATCTTCAAACTGGAGCAACTATCAGCAAACGGTTAGAAATTAATTTGGAGATCTGCACGAATGCCAAATTGCGTCAAACTAGTAGTCAAAGTTTGGCGTTTTAACTGCACGAACACTATTTTTGTAATGTGCATGCTCTAACAATTTCAAACGATTTTAAATCGCTGCAGAAACAAACTTATAATTTCAACAAAATTTGACAAGAATCGACGCGAGAAAGTGCGCACAAACACCGCGCGAACCGGTAAGTTTCTCCGATAGACCATAATCCAGCCTACAATTAATTGAAACATTTAAATAAATCAATAAAAAAGTTGTAGATATGTTGGGTTTGTAATGGTTTCTTACCTATGTGCAGCACTAATACATTCATGCATGAAAGTGTCTTTCCATTTAATGTCACCTTCATTTAAAAATTGCATTGGGATCTTCTTGCTTTAATTCGATGTTTAGCAAAGCCAGAGTTCCTTTCCCTTGCTTGTTTAACAACCACTTTCTTGACCAGTACGATCGCTTCCTTTTATTACTTTTTTTCTTAGCCATTAAATATACCAGATAACAGGTAAGAGTGCCTGCTGCCAGCAGTAACAACCCGAGAACGGCAAAATTACATGGGATAAGAGCCGTATGCAGAGTTAGCGATGAGCGCGGTGATATTTCAAGATCGAGGAATCAGTGAATGGTATGCAGTTGTAGTATTCGCATCGAGCTTTCTCCTGAAATTATTCCACATATATTTGCTATATCTATTCTCTATTTCAAAACAAATGAGAATTGGGGGTGATGTTGAGAACCGACGATTGCTAACTTTTTATGGATTGTTTAAATTTTTATATCACTCTACAACTTAGAAAATATTGCTGAGAATATATGATTCAATGCAATTCAAAATTACATGAAGAAAAGAAATTCTATTACCTTTAACAGAAGCAAATAATGATTTTAACTTTGAAGTGTGACTGTATAAAGGGATAATTGATATTAACATAATATCCCTTGCTAAAGTAGATAAACTTTTAAAGGTATGATCTGGATCAGGTTAAGATACCATCAAAGACACGACCTTTTGCAAAGAGGAAATACTAATTTGAGTGTGTACGTATGTAATGTATCAGTATTATTAACTTGGGTAACCAGTTAACATTAACTTGTGAATGAATAGAAAGATAACTTGTATCAACGTAGTATCCCTCGCTAAGGTAATATATCTTCGAAGGCATGCTCCACACTGGATTAACATACCAGCAAAGATACCCCTTCCACAAGGAGAAGATGCCAAGATTTGTGTGTGTATGTGTGGTGTGTATCAGTGACATTGGCGACCTGCTGGACTAGGTTAAAACCCGAAGACAAGCTTCCCGTCCAGCTTGGGTAACCAGTCAACACCGATGTGTGAGTGAATAGAGAGATAAATGGTATCAACGTAGTATCTCCCGCTAAGGTAAGACATCTTCAAAGGCATGCTCCACACTGGATTAACATACCAGCAAAGATATCCCTTCCGCAAAGGGAAGATACCAAAATTTATGTGTGTGTGGTGTGTATCAATGTGTTTGGCGACCTGCTGGACTAGGTTAAAACCCGAAGACAAGCTTCTCGTCCAGCTTGGGTAACCAGTCAATACCGACGTGTGAGTGAATAGAGAGATAAATGGTATTAACGTAGTATCTCCCGCTAAGGTAAGACATCTTCAAAGGCATGCTCCACACTGGATTAACATACCAGCAAAGATATCCCTTCCGCAAAGAGAAGATACCAAAACTTGTGTGTATGTGGTGTGCATCAATGCCATTGGCGACCTGCTGGACTAGGTGAAAACCCGAAGACAAGCTTCTCGTCCAGCTTGGGTAACCAGTCAACACCGACGTGTGAGTGATTAGAGAGATAACTGGTATGAATGTAGTATCCCTCGCTAAGGTAATATATCTTCAAAGGCATGCTCCACACTGGATTAACATACCAGCAAAGATATCCCTTCCGCAAAGAGAAAATACCAAGATTTGTGTCTGTGGTGTGTATCAATGTCATTGGCGACCTACTGGACTAGGTGAAAACCCGAAGACGAGCTTCTCGTCCAGCTCGGGTAACCAGTCAACATCGATGTGTGAATGAATAGAGAGATAAATGGTATCAACGTAATATCTCTCGCTAAGGTAAGACATCTTCAAAGACATGCTCCACACTGGATTAACATACCAGCAAAGATATCCCTTCCGCAAAGAGAACATACCAAGATTTGTGTATGTGGTGTGTATCAGTGTCATTGGCGACCTGCTGGACTAGGTGAAAACCCGAAGACGAGCTTCTCGTCCAGCTCTGGTAACCAGTCAACACCTATGTGTGAGTGAATAGAGAGATAAATGGTATCAACGTAGTATCTCCCGCTAAGGTAAAACATCTTCAAAGGCATGCTCCACACTGGATTAACATGCCAGCAAAGGTATCCCTTCCGCAATGGAGAAGATACCATAATTTGTGTGCATGGTAATACTGAGATGTAAATGTGTGAAATACTATCTTTTGCTAAGGTAACGCACCTTAAAAGGTACCATTCCATTATTAAACATTACAAAAGAATTACGTTAACATGAAATACGATTTTTTAAAAGATTCTTTATATCCGAAATTAAAAGTAAGTTACAATAGCCGGCAGGTGAATTAGAGAATAAAATATAGTTATACAAATATGTATTATAGTCAGTGTAAGGTTTTGAGGGAACAATGTTACGATTAAATGCAATTTTCTGCAATAGTAAACTAAAATAAACAAGATCTCATTAAAATAGAAATAACTTTTATTATTATTATTATATTATTATTATTTATAAAAAAGGCATATACATAAAGCTTTTGAGTTATGTTGCGTTGTTGCAGGTTAAGAATACGTAAGTATTTAATTTTTAAGTGGAAATTTAAAGAAAATTTGTAGTTGTGTAGAGCTGTAATATTTGCATCCTAACAAACTACAAACCAAAATGTAAAAATTTTTAAAACATCAGTTCATCTAAGTTAAAAATTACATCTGACAAAATACTTAGCTTCGAAAAAAGAAGTTGATATCCTTCTGGGGTTTTATAAGCAGTACTCCCATGCATCCAGAGTGTTGAAGTTGTGGCAGTTCTGTAACAAATTGGTACATTTGAAATTATTTATTTCGCTAAAAAGAATGTTTTTTTTTCAATTGCCATGGAAATTTTTTAAATTTATTAATTAAAAAAAAAGTTCGAAAGTGACCAATTTCACTATCCTATCCTATATATTTTGATCCACTGAAGACGCTAGCTGTTAGCTTTGTAGCGCAAAAGAAAATAAATAATAGATTGGAACGGGGATAAAACACACAACTACAATCAAAGAAATTGCAGACCTACTTGAACGTAATTCTCCTGCTATGCCCGCTAGCATGAACAGGGGTGAGATCACGACTAACTAAAAAAATATACGCCACCCGTTTGAAATTAGGGAGAACTACCCGCGAAAAACGGGAAAGCGAGGTGGAGAAGGTGGAGAAAGCGAGGTGGAGAAGATATAGGCAACTTCTTTAATGCAAATAAAAGAGAATAGTACTCAATAAAAACGAAATATTTGTATGAAACTGTTAATGAACAAAATTTAACTAAGGTATCGACGTTGGTGGCTACTACATTCGATTTAACATCGATCATACATATGCAGAATCGCAATTCGTTAAAATTATTCACAAAATATACAAATAAAAAAAAGGAAATAATATCCCTTAGAATAACTCGCGGTAAAATATTCGTTAATAAAAAAAAATATGAATTGGAAAATATTCGAAAAACGTCTTCTTCTTCTTCTCTGTATTCCTTATGCTCTTTAGAGCGTCGGATCGAATTGCATATTACTCGTCTCCCTTATCTATGCTTTCCATCCCTTCCGGTTCCTTGCACATATTTCCATCTCACCCAGGGTTTTTCCGCGTCTTGTACCAATTTCTTTTATTCCTTTAATCCATGTCTTTCTTGGCCTGCCCCGCTTTCTCCTTCCTGCCTCAATCATCCTTCGCACCAGTCTTGATCCATTGTCTATTTTCTAGTTTGATTCTCATTGGTTCTTGCTTTGTCATCGTTTTATTTGTAAGTTCCTTATTCTGTCGTATTTTGTTTTCCTGGCTATCCTTCTGAGGTATTTCATTTCCATAGTATTTATTTGTTGGTGGTGTCTTTCCAGGGGTACCCAAGTCTTACTTGCATATAATATTGATTGCAGAGCGATGGTATTGTATACCTTAGTTTTTATGTTTATGTCTATTTCCGTTTTACTGATTATTGTTTTGTGCAATGCATGGTAGGTATATATTTGTAGTCTTCTGTTTTCTTTTTGCTATTTCCAGATTAAGTTTTCCATCATTTGAAATGACGCTGCCTAAGTATTCGTAGACCGTTATTACCTCTAGTTTTTATTGATTGCATGTTATTGTTCTTTATTCTTCTGTTAATGTTGTATCATTTATTATCATTATTTTACTTTTTTCTATATTTACTTCCATATTCAATTGTTCTAATTCATTTGTCCATATGTCTATTATTGACTGTATTTTTCTTTTACTATCAGCAATCAGTATTATGACATCGGCGTACCTCAGACCATCCAGGTTTGTGGAAGTAAGATTCCTGTATCCAATTGTGGTTTTTTCAGTTTTTCTTCTAGTGTTTTTCATTATTCTATCCATCAATATGATAAATAATAGTGGGCTTATATTATCCCCTTGCTTCACTCCTCTATACATTTGGTAAGTTTCCGATCTTAGCCCCCCAATTTGCACTTTTCCATTCACTTTCAGGTAGGTACTTCTTATTACATTTATTAATTTGTTATTTACTTGCAACTCATGTAAGCATCTCCAAACTGATTTTCTCTCCACCATATCAAAAGCTGCCGTTAGATCAATGAAAGCAAGGTGAAGTCGTTTCCCACTGTCTATAGCTCTTTCGATTATATTTCTTATAATACTTATATTGTCTGTTTGTACTAAATGCAGCTTACTCATCCTCTAGTTTTCCGTCTATATTTTTCCTTAATTTTTTCTCTAAAATTCGGATATAAACGATAAATCCTATCGAGGATAGACAGATCGCTCTGAACGAACGTTCGAAAAACGTAAATTACCAAAAATATGTAAATTTTTATTTAGGATTACAGTAGTAATAAAAGATTTCTAGAATATATCCATACGTTAATGAGATTTACTTAAATAAAATAAGTTAAAGGGGAAAAAAATAAACAAGTCAAAATTTAGACAAAATTTAAAAAGGAAACAAGTGGTTGTGAACCTAAACAAAAAAAAAATTAAACGGTAAGTCGACTTATCTGGGCACTGTCGTGGTTGAACTAAGCTAGTCCCGTCCTCGGATTGAATAGGACATGTGGACACCCATGCAGCAAGAGCTCTACCCTTCAATGGATTTCGGCTCAGTTGGATGGAGGGTTTTCTAGCCGATGATCGAGGATAACTACTGGCGTGCCGTTGAAAAAAAAAAGTCTTTGAATTGAGCTGTATGGTGGGACAACAAATAGCCACTATAGAAATTTGCGGTGGAGAGTGTTATGTCGCAAATTTGGGAAATCAGAATAGCTTGAAAATGAGCGATTTGATCACTGAATACGTTCTGTTTACCTTTTGTTGATAGCTCTAACCGTTTTTGAGTTAGGGTCGATTGCTGGAGCTATCAGAAATTTATCAAACGGAAGTTATTCATATAAAGGAGGTGATTAGGGCATGCGCGGATGTTGCTAAATAAAATCAATAGTCCCTATTCGCTCTCTTTGTCGTCTTAGTTCAACTAACACTAGCCCAATGAGGGGTTGCGATATGGCGGGGGATAGGATATCCTTTAAAATGTTTAGGGCTGTTAAAATGGGTACACCACGTTCGGTTGGCTACATAATGTAAAATCGATACTGCAACTGCTGAACTGTCCTGTTACTTGCACGTAGAACGTCTAAATTACTTTAAATAGTTTGAAAAGTTTGAACCGCGCAAGCCAAAATAAAGTTACCTAAACGATAGAATCGCGCAGTGCCAGTTTCCCTTAGTATATACGTAGTATCTATATAAGTATGTAGAATGCTATTTATGTATGTATTATGTAAACGTTAATATATTCGCAGAAAATAAAGTACAAAATACATTAATTTGACAAAGCTACATCGGGTGTGTAGTTTATTCTAAGGGAAAGAGTGTAAAACAGTACAGCAACAGGTATTAATAGACAATAACGATCCTAGTGTTTTAGGCATGTGAGAATGATTTTTAGGAATATTTTGCGAATCTCGTAGATTACGTTTTTTTAGGATTAGAGTTAAGTTTCTTTTCCATTTTTCATTGTTACCGTTATTCTTTTACACCATGGATCATTTTCATTTATAACCGATTTAGATTAAACGTATTTTGACACGTTCAGCATTGGTTATTTCTCGATATGTAGTGATCATTTAAATGATAATCCAGCTAGATCAGTTAGTTGGTTAAAAATGCCATCAACACCGAGCGCTGGAACGGTTGACATAATTAGGATGGAACCTTTGGGCAAATACAAGCAAACACAAAATGGAAATATACAGCCGCAAGGTACGTGTTAAATTACATACAAATCACGTAGTTTTTTCCCTTTCAACTCTTATGTTACACATCTCACGTTAGTGGCGATTTGTTTTTGAACGTCTTTGATTATTGTGTCATTAGAAAAAAATATACAATTATAAACAAGCCGTCACTGCAATATCACGCCTCTGCATCCTTAATTGTTGTTACTACTGTTATTTTATCACTTTTCAATTCCAAAAGCGACATATTTTGAGGGGAAGTAAATATGCAATGATGCACACACAGACAAGACATACTCACACGAAAGGTAACGAAAATGCACGGCTTTTCTTGTCAGTTTTATTTCTTTCTTTGGGGCGCTGTTACTGCATGCAATTTTCTAATTTCCGAAGATGGACTTCCCGTCGCTTTCTGCTCTGACATTTTTGTTTCAATCTACCACGTGGGTCACAATGCGCAAGTCGTGTGGCACATAAATACGCCAGTATCGTGATCGACTTCCCCCTGTTAGAGTCCGGGAGGGCATGCGCTCCGGAGTTTGAATAGGTGTCATACGTAGTTACAGTGACATATAGATAGGGATATTATTCTATTACCCAAATTTCCGTGCGCGGTATTTATTATTTTGTAAATTGTATAAAAAGAAGTAATAAGGCAAGGATTTATCCGAAAAGGCAATTTCGACCAATTAATTTTTCAAATAAATAAAATTCAGAAAAAAACATAAACGTGGTGTGTTCATATTTCTATAGAAAAAATGTAGTCTTCTTTTAATATACATGTTTAAAACCGTTTTCTAAAATCAATTACAAATAAAAAAGAGAAAATTTATATTTGCCAAGGATAAAAGAGAGGAAAAATCAGTTATTGTGGAGGGCAGATCAAAGGAACAACTTATTAAGGTATCAGTGGTTACCGGTGTGAAAAACATACAGGCTGTCGTTTGGAGGAAGGGCGGTACAGCAGTTATGAGTGAGCAGGATGTTGACGATGTTGCCTTTCTTACAGGTACTACAACTATTAATAATCATACCGCACAAATTACATATTCCATCTGTCAATCATCCGCAATTATAACCCGCAACCCATGTCACTCAGCTGGTGTTCTAGGAACGGATAGCCCTGCCGGCCCCACGAAAAAGAGCCTGTATGAAAATAATGGTGTCGCCGCCTGCTCCCAGAAAAGGGCTTTATTCATTACGGCCATTGTTTTTGTCCTACTCGTCATCGTTGCGCTTATTATTGCTTATACGGGACCCCAAAGTGGTAAATATTTACTAGCTACTAGCCGTATTGCGTGCTTTAAAATCTATCTTTAAAGGTCAAAGTTCAACTCT
The DNA here is from genome assembly GCA_029619315.2 of Dynastes maya. Classification (NCBI taxonomy): domain Eukaryota; kingdom Metazoa; phylum Arthropoda; class Insecta; order Coleoptera; family Scarabaeidae; genus Dynastes; species Dynastes maya. The sequence goes on from JAROYE020000012.1 coordinate 6,620,255, forward strand.
TTCTGTTATAATTTTAAATTCTTTCTAACAATATCATCATTAAAACTGTGATTATCCCACTTACAGGTCCGTACTAGATAGTTTATTGTGGTGAACTATCCAGTATAGCAAATTAAAAGACAAAAATCATATTGTGAAAACAACAAATATTCAACTCTAGTTAATTAAAAACTATTAAATTTAACACAATCAATTTTTGTGTGCGTTTCGTCAGTCTAAAGACATCTTAACGTGATGAGATTTCTTAATTTGGTTTTCTTTGCGATTAAATCGTTTGATTTAATCAAAAAGAATCTGATAATATTTACCACTACCACACATGTTACTTTGAGGTTATGACTCTTCTAGGGATCATAAAAAAAATGCAATCGAGGGAGCAATATATTTTTTAAATTATTTTTTATTAGTTAGTTACAATTACAGCTAATAGTTAATTCCAAGATTGAAACTTCATGTTTTGACAATTCAAATTACATTTGATGTTTGTTGAGGTATTTTATCACCAGATCACCAAACATTTATGATTGAAAACTACCATATTTTGCAATATCATATCTCGATATATATTAACAACTTGTTCGCTACATTACTACACTTCGTGATTCTCGTGCAATAAGTGGCAAACGCAATAGTGGTAGACTCAAGAAAAGAACTGCCCAAACTGTTGCAGATGTCAGGAGGCGTATAGATCATTCACCTAAAAGGTCAAAAAGAAAGCTTTCACAGGAAATTAATTTGTCATATGGGATTTGTCAACACAAAAATAATTTTTAGAAAAACATGGTCCTCTCGATGACGTTTTTTTTGTGATCATATTGTATAAATAACAACGACGTTTTATTTTTATGTCGTATATGCAAGGATAGGTTTCAAAAATCTCAACGAAAATGTGTTAGTAGATCTTTACCTTAAGTAAAGTCCTGATACAAGATAATCTTTCTTGCCCATATTTAGCAATATACACACTATGAACTATTACGAAGGTGGTCCCAGAAGTACCCGACCTGACCTGATGGCGGTTGTTATTTGAAAATAATTACTATGGTGGAAAATACCAACCTTATAAAGCTTAAGTTTGAAGACGCTACGTTGTTTAGTATACGTTTGACAGCCATCAATAGTGAACGGTGTCAGTGAATTTCTAAACATGGATAAAATTGGCCATCGGTATGTGATACAATACTTTCATTTGAAAAGTCTCAGTCCAACAAATATAAAAGCTGAGCTAGATTCCACTTTGGGGGAGTCTAGTCTATCGTTTACAACAATAAAATATTGCATATTCCATCGTGACTCAAGTGTGAGTATTTAGTTAATGAAGGGAAATAAAAAGCAGGTCCACGTTATGTTAATAATATACTACATAACGTATTTTAATTGGTTGACATGTCACTTTGGTGCAATTTTACAATTATCTTTACAATTTTCTGGTCACTTATGTATATTTGCTTGTTTTATTTCATGGTGGTCCCCGTAGCTGGCCCTTAATGGAATTTGTGAGAAAATTGGACCTGCTTTTTATTTCCCTTCTTTAAAAAAAAATATTGGTTGGCAGAGTTTAAACGCGGCCGTACGAGCCGCCAAGACGAACATCGCTGGGGACGACCAAATGAGGTGACCACGCCAGAAATGTTTAAAAAAATACATAAAATAGTATTGGATGACCATCGAGTGAAAGTGCGCGAGCTAGCAGACATGGTGGGCATTTCAAAAAGTGCTGTACATCGGATAGTGACATGAGAAAGCTGTGCACAAGATGGGTGCTGCGTTTGCTTATAATTGAACAAAAACAGCGTCGTGCGGATGTTTCAGCCGAGTGTTTGGCGATGTTTCGCAGCAATAAAACGGAGTTTTTTCGTAGATTCATAACCACGGATGAAACATGGCCACATCACTTCACACGTGAGACGAAAGAACAGTCGAAACAATGGACTGAAAGGGGAGAATCGGCTCCGAAGAAGGCGAAGACAGTTCCGGCTGCTAGCAAAGTCATGGCGTCAGTGTTTTGGGATTCACGTGGAATAATTTTCATTGATTATCTCCAAAAAGGGAAAACGATCAACGGAGAATATTATACGAACTTGTTGCAACGTTTGAGTGATGAAATCAAGACAAAACGGTCGCATTTGGCGAAAAAGAAAGTCTTGTTTCATCACGATAATGGACCAGTTCACACATCCGTTATCACGGTGGCCAAAATCCATTAGTTACGGTTCGAATTGCTTCCTCACGCACCCTATTCGCCTGATTTAGCCCCTCGGACTATTTTCTGTTTCCTAACCTGAAGAAATGGCTCGGTGGTCAAAGATTTGCCAACAATGAAGAGGTGGAGTCTACGGTGAATGGCTATTTTGCGGAGCTCGACGTTTCTCATTATAAACAGGGTATCAAAGCTATTGAATGTCGCTGGGAAAAGAGTATCGAGCTAAAAGGAGACTATGTTGAAAAATAAAGGTTGGTTTTTCCAAATATTTTAGGCCGGGTACTTCTCGTACTATACAACGTTTCACAAAAATCAAACCAAAATAGGTAGTGTTTTATTAAAAAAAAGAGTAAAATCGTTCATCAAACAACTTACATTTATACGGACCTATTAGTTGGAAAAGAATTCACAGCCCTTCATTATTATCATTACTATGATTATTATATTTTATTGTTAATTTATTTCCAGATTGCACTTGCGCTGGCGAAAAACCTCCGAATTATATTGACGATACATGGAACGTGACAAAACCATACGTACCAAGAGCCACAAACGGTCAAGTATTCCCATGGACTAGTATACGTCTTCCCCCTTTCATAAAACCCATACGTTACAACATCACAATCCACCCCAATCTCACCACGCATGAAGTAAAGGGTAAATATTCGATTCGGTCGTCAAAAGAAAGTTTTTTTTCGTGTTGCTACGTAAATCGTTTCCTTTCAGGTCAAGTATCCATTGAATTTCACATTGAAAAAGATACGAATTTTGTAGTGTTGCATAGTAAAAATTTAACAATAACTGACAAGGTAAATTTAAATATGTTTATTTATATGCATGTGTTTTTCACCCGAATATTCCAGTTAGTACAAGATAAAAAAGGACACACACTTAGAATAACGAAATTATTAGAATATCCAATAGCTCAACAACTTTACATAGAAATTAAAGATAAGTTTAGAAAACGTAACAACTACTCTCTGAGTCTAAGGTATACCTCGAAATTGAATAGGGAATTCGAAGGCTTCTATATATCAAGCTATGTCAACAAAGACGGTGAAAAGAGGTAAAAAATGATGAAATATGAGAATTACACGCGTGAGACGTAACTTGTTTTAATAAAAAGAAGATTTTCTCGTAGATATTTGGCAACAACGCATTTTGAACCGACCTACGCTAGAGCTGCGTTTCCATGTTTCGATGAACCGCAACTTAAAGCTAGATTTAAAATGTCCATCTTTAGGGATAGATTCCACATCGCACTTTTCAATATGCCCGTGGTAACTACTGAAGATGTCGGTTTTTATATGGGGACAGGTCTTGTAAGCAACGTATCGAAAAGAATTTAATAGATTTAAAATATAAAACCTAAAATATTTTAGTTAAGAGATGATTTTCAAGAATCAGTCGAAATGAGTACATACCTAGTTGCATTTATAATATGCGATTATACCCATTTAAATAAACAAACAGAGAAAGGTGTATCCGTTTCAGTATATACACCTCCACCTTTTATATCACAGGCTTCATTTGCCTTAGACACAGCCACTCACATAATGGATTTTTTCGACGACTTTTTCATGATACCATATCCATTACCAAAACAAGGTTAGTCACGTTCTTACCCAAAAAGAGCAAAAAGAAAGACGAGTTTATTGTAGATCTAATCGTCATCCCTGATTTTGCCAATGGTGCTATGGAAAATTGGGGTTTAATAACATACAGGGAAACAGCAATTTTATACGATCCAATAGAAACTTCAACAGCAGCCCATCAATGGGTAGCCGTTGTTATAGCTCACGAATTAGCTCACCAAGTTAGTCTTCAAATTATCTAGCATATTGGAGGAATTCATTTTTAATCGAATAATATTTTAGTGGTTTGGGAATCTAGTGACTATGAAATGGTGGAATGATTTATGGTTAAACGAAGGTTTTGCTAGTTTTTTAGAATATCTGGGCGTTGATAGTATATTTCCCGAATGGAAAATGATGGAACAATTCATACTGGACAAGACACAGCCAGCTCTAGCTCTAGATGCCCTAGTCAGTAGTCATCCTATTTCAGTATCAGTTCATGATCCTTCTGAAATAGAAGCTATTTTTGATACTATCTCTTATAGTAAAGTAAATGTACCAATGACGATTTTACCATCGGGATTTTGTACTAGAAAATTTTTATAGGGTGCCTCAATTTTACATATGCTGGGAAAATTTCTTCAACAGGAGACTCTACAAAATGGCCTTAATGATTATCTGAATACGTACAAGTATTCAAACGCTGACACTAAAGAATTATGGAGTATTTTTAGTAGGAATACTAATCAATCTTTAGATATTAAGGTTTGATATTACTTCAATTTAATTAATTCTAAATATTGAATTTTTCACCACCCCTGTATACAAGGTACGTCAATGTATGTATTGATTTTCATGAGAATCCCACCACTGTAGGTCTCTGTAATAACGACACTATGCAAGTATTGATTTTCCAGTCTTAGTTTCAGCATTCAACACAAGATGTTTTTTGCATCCCATTCGATTAAATTCAAATGCTCTCGTGTACTTTTTTTGTAATTCTTTGGCAAATGAAATTTGTAGACGATTATGGATACTTGGACAAATCAAATGGGTTTCCCGTTAATAACACTTAAAAGGGAGGAAAATGAGATCATTGCGTCTCAGGAGAGGTTTTTACTGACAACTGATGATATAAATAGCACATCCAGACTATTGCCCACCTCTAAATATGATTATAAATGGTATGTGCCTCTGACATACTTTATTGATAATGAAACTGAAACTGTATACAATATCTGGATGAATATGACTGATGGTGAGGTTTCAAATTTATAAACAAAAAATCTTTTTATTTTATATTAAATCTATAGTTCGCTTTGAGATACATCCAGAAGTAAAATGGATCAAAGCTAATGTAAACCAATCAGGGTTCTATAGGGTGATGTACGATGAAAACATGTGGACTGAAATTATTGAAACTTTACGTAAAAATCATACAATATTCAACGCAGCAGATCGAGCTAATTTAATCGATGATGCATTTACGTTGTGCAGGTATTTTTCTTTATCCTTCCCAGAAAACAAAGAATTTATAAGAAACCGCGTCCCACATTTTAGAGCTGGTCTTTTGAATGCCAGCGTACCTTTAGAATTATCTTTATATCTTTTAAACGAACGAGATTATGTACCATGGGCTACCGCATTTGGACATTTTCAATCTTGGAGCAGAAGACTTTCGGAAGCCTTGCCTTACAAGCTGTTCCTCCAATACATGAGGACTTTGTTGACACCAGTTACCAAATACGTTGGTTGGAACCAGAAAGGATCACATCTAGATAGGTGAGTTTGGTTTAATTTTTTTGTTGTTTTAGAGATAAATCTAATTCGAAACGTTTGTAACGTTGTAATTTTAGAGGATAACCTAGCAAAGTTGTGCGTAACACCCGTGTATAATCTGATATCAAATATTCACGTAGATTTCGAGTAACACTGAAACACAAGCATCGTAATGCATAAGTAATGGTCTTTTGGATAATCCGGCACAACTCGCTAATTTGAACCGAAGCTTGAATTTGATCGCGTTATATCTTCGTAATAAGGATTAACATTATTTAAAGAATATATTTTTCCATTCGAGTAGAGAGAAAAGCAATCATTCCTTTAACTCCTGTTTACTTCAGAATTTTATCTACTCTATACGAAGTCTATTTGGTAAGGGAATATCGCTTTCTTTTGAATGCCTATCGAGCAGTTTAGACTTTCACGAGAAACGGAAAGAAATGTAAAATATATTCACTCGGACTATTGAGCGGATTTTTAACCCCTCTGGGGAGTTATCTGCGGGCAAACCGAGACGAGACGGCTTCCCGAAGTCATTACCGGAATTCTAGAACTAAGAACCGTTGGAAATGTTAACGAGTCGTTTTCCTGTGATGTCGTGGTTGTATAGAATTCAATAGTTTCGCGGATTTTTTTTCTTTCTCCGAATCGTAATCGTTTTTAATTTTGGTGGAGGCGCCGCACACAAAAAAAGAGTAAACGTTGCAGATTGGTAAACGGGATAATGTTTAGCTTGACGTTTTATTGACAGACAGAAATTTCAATTTCGACCGGAGCAAACCAATTACACAGTTAGTCAAATATTGATGAAAGAAAAGTCGGAAAATCGGGACAAAAACTCTTTTTCTAGGTTAATGCGAACAGATGTGCTATCAAACGCCGTTTTGTGCGAACTAAACGACACCGTAACGCACGCCAGGGCATTATTCCAGAGTTGGATGACCAGAAACGAATCGATAGCATCCGATTTGAAGGAGGTTGTGTACTCGGCGGGCATTAAATATGGCGGGTTACCTGAATGGGAACATTGTTGGAGCGTGTACAATTCAACGACGGTACCTAGCGAGAGGAAATTGCTATTGAAAGCGTTAGGTGTCGCTTCAGATCCTTGGCTACTGTATAGGTACTTAAATATTACAATTACTAATGGGATCTTTGACAATTTTTCTAATATAAGACGCAAGTACCAAAGAAACCATACTTAGAGACATACTTATCCGCATCCTCATCTATCGTAGGTGTAGAGAAGCTGAGCAAGTAGATGCTTTTCTACTTGCTTCTGTTTGTTGCCTCTCTTTTCGCTTGGGTCCATGTTAGTTTTCGTTTCTTCAGTGCCTCTGCTACTTCTGCGTTCCACTTTCTCCTTGGTCTGCCTCTCCTTTTCCTGTCCGCCACCTCCATCTCTCTTGCTATTCTCTTCTCATCCATTCGTACCATATGTCCGAACCATCGTAATTGTTGTCGATCAATTTTTTGCACTACACTTGTTATATTTAGTTCCTTTCTTATTACCTCACTTCTAATTCTATCTAATCTTGTCACTCCCGCGATCTTTCTAAGTACTTTCATCTCACACGCACTGAGTTTATTTTGTTTTAGTTGTTTAGTTGTTTGTTGTAGTTATTTCCTTTTTATTGAAAAATGGTTTGTACAAAATTCTGTATAGCGACATGGTTTTTTGTATTCTGCCCCATATCTCTTCCTCGAGCCTTCCTTCTGGTCGTGTATATGTTCCTAGGTATTTTAGTCTATTAGTCCCCTTTATTTCTTCTCCTCTTACTTGTATATTTACCCCTTCTTTCTTGTTTGCAATTTCTATAATCTCTGTCGTCTCTGTATTTATTCTTAGTCCATATTTACCCATATATTCCATTTCTCTATTCTTTCCTGTAGGACTTTCCCATTTGTTGCAAACAATAGTAAATCATCCGCGTATAACAGTTCGTTTAGGAATACAGGCCGGAATATTCTGTATCCTATTTGTGTTTTTTTAGACCTTGGTTTACCTCTTTGGATATTTCGTCCATTATTATGATAAAGAGTAGTGGACTCAACACACCTCCCTGTCTCACCTCTCGTCTTGTTATGAAGCTATCGGATGTTTTCCAATTACTCGCACTACATTTTCGGTTCTTGAGTATATACTTTTAATCACTTCAATTAGTTTTCTGGTCAAACCCCTTTTATTTAATAGTTTCCAGATTTCTTCCCTATTTATACCATCGAAAGCTTTCTCTAGATCCACTGCTGCCTTGTACACTTTGTTATTTGTTGCTAGTATCTTCTCTGTAATTCGTCCAAGTTCGAATATCCAATCTTGTGCCGATCTATTTGTTCTAAAAGCTGCCTGTGTGCCGTTTAGTGTTTCTTTCAATCTTCCTTCGATGTTGCGTAGCTTATAAACTATATAAGTTACGCATAACAAGGATATGCCCCTGAAATTCTTACAATCGTTCATACTTCCTTTTTTATGTATTGGCGTTATAATTGCTATTCTCCACTCGTTGAGAATTTCTTGTGTTGTCCATGCCAAGTTTATTATTCTATGTAACAGATCTATTCCTTCGTCTCCTATGTATTTTACCATTTCTGGTTTTAATCCATTCTTTCCTGATGCTTTTTCATTATTAATATTTTGTATTGCTCTTATGATTTCTAATCTAATTTCTTTTTCTTCTTTTTCGTTTTCTCGTGTTATGTGTTCCTCTGTGTTTTGTTCTTGTTCTATCACTTGTTCGACGATTAATTCATTCTCCATCCCTTGCAACTCTCTCAATCTTTCCATTATTTTACCTTCTTCCGTGATAATTTTGCCATTTCTTACTGTGTTTTTCTTTTCTTTTCTCAGTCCTCTTGGTACGTGATACAGCATTTTTGCATTTCCAGTAGCATTGTTCTCCATTTCTGTTCCGAACTCCTCCCATGTTCTTGCCTTTGCTTCCTTAACCGCTGTTTTGACTTTTTCTCTTTGATTTTTGTATAAATTACAGTCTTCCTATTTTTTGTTATTTCCTAGATATTGTTGCTATAGCCGTTTTTTCCCTTGATTTCTTGTTTTACCAATGTGTTAATTTCTTTTTGTTAGTTGTCCTACTCACCCCCATACTTCTTTTGCCACTCCTGTGATTATTGTTTTGAAGATTTCCCACATGTTTCCAGATTCATTTCTGAGATTTGCTCTTTCTTTAGGTTAATTTCTTCTGATATTCTCTTTTGGTAAAGTTCTCTCTATTTTGTTTTCCCGTTTATATGTTCTAATGTTCTCATATTCTATTTTCTTTTCTTCTTTCTCTGATTTTTTCTTCTGTTCTTCCTTATTTTCTCTTCGTATAATTATACCAAAGAAACCATAACATCGTAAAAAGTCGTTTGAAAATAGAAAATCGTATGTGAAATTAAATTGATAAAATTCTTTTTACAGTGTGCAATAGATTTTCCTGATTGAAAATATTTTTTTTTGTTTATCGCCAAAATTCCACAGATACCTTTTAGAAACCTTAGATAGCAGCAGGGTGAAGCCGCAAGACGTGAAAACCGTATTGGCTGTTGTAGCCGGGAATCCGGAAGGTCGGCTTTTGGCATGGAGGCACCTGAAAGCGTACTGGCCGACAATGAAATCGCTCTTCGGTAATTCAACGTTCATGATGGGTAGTCTCATATCTGCAGTTACGGCACACCTATCTACCCCTTACGACTACTATGAGGTAATTTTAATACCCACCTCCTAACGCGATAAATGTTGCACACGTTATGGTTTGATTTCTTTTGAATTACGCGAACGTTAAACAGCGTATTTATGTCTAGTTAGCACGGAATTGCAATTTTAACACGTGTGCTGTGCATATGCTGAAGTTGTTTCTGATATAATGTCCCGATTAATAAAGATTGCTTTTCCGAGAGGCTTGTCAGGTAGACATCACAGATATTACGCGTTTAGACAGATCAATATGTGAAAATTACCTCGTGCAGTAAATAAGTCCTCTAGAAAAGAAAATGACACGTGGATGTCTCGTTTACGCATGGATAGACATTAAAAATATTGAACATGATTATTACCCCAATACGAAAAAGTGGAAACACCAAAGCATAAACAATAAATTTTCATGATATACGTCAAGTTTCTTATTGGCTATTCACTTTTGTTTCGGAATTATTCCGTTCGGAAAGTTTACACTGCTGTCTAACTTTGAAGCGTTTCAAAAATAACTTTTTAATAAATTAATTCCGAATAATCTGTCGTTGGGAAGAATTCCAACCCTTCAGCTCAGTTATTTCACATCGCAGGAGGTGATAACGAAAATATTTTAATTATTAAACGAGTAGACGTTGAGAATCGATAAATAACTTCATCTTTTAATATTTTAAAATTAAATTGCAGGTATCAACATATTTTAGCGACATGAACGTGGGTTCAGCTCATCGGGCTCTCAAACAGAGCTTGGAGACCATCAAGCTCAACATAAATTGGGTATCTCAGAACGGTCCCGAAATCTATACATGGCTTCGTAATTACCTTAGCGGTCCAAAGGTGTAAAAACGCTTTCATTGTATACATACCTACATCAATTTTTTAATTATTAATTAATTAATATTTTTGTACTTGGTTTAATGAAAGAGAAATATTTCGATTTTTCTACTTGTCGCTAGTTGTCGACGTTTTTAAATTATATCTATGTCAAAATAACAAAAAAAATGTATAAGTATATAAGATAAAAAAATATTAGAGATACATATTTGTATGTATCGGTTCTTGAAATTTATTTTTTATAAAGGTAGATATTTGAAATGAAAAAACAAATGAAAGGAAATATATCTCACTATACATATGAAACTATTCTAATTTTATTATTTCGTATAGGTCATACTATAGTTTAAAGAAAAATTTTATACGTTTTATTGTATTTTTATGGAAAACAAAAGAAGTCTGCAATTATGTGTATAATAAAATGAATATAAAAAATTAATCGTTTTTCATTATTATTATTTCCCTGTCCAACAATAGCGAAATTTTTAGTTTTTATAAGCGATTATAGGTAAGTATTTAAAGTATATATTTTTAAAATATTCCCCCTGCTCTAAACATAGATCTACAACACCCACATCTTTATATGAATTATTTTAAATACAAAAAGTTTGTAAATGAAACCACCCTATTTCTTAAAAAAAAACTATAACTCAGAAGCTTATACGTCACATACAAAGGAAAACGATAACTTTAAATTGACTCACGTATTTGGTATGGTTTGGGAAAAAGGAGAAAAAAAAAATGAGAACACTATGGCAGCAAATGATTAAATTGGCACTTTGTTGTAATATATTGGTAGCCATTTTCTAATGCGAAAGTCGAAAGGGTTTCAGAGTATTCATACGTACCGGCCCTTACGATTGCTATTGATTTTGCACGTCTAAGAAGAAGGTACCTAATGGCATAGAGATGACATTGATTGAGGTCTTGAGGTAGCAGAAACAGGAGACATGATTTTGATGAATAACAGTTTCTTTCCTGGAACGGGACCCTATTTATCCTTTTTTTTGGCTTCCGGTTTGAATTGGATTCTGTTGTTAGCAATTTAGAATTTTCTTTTCAAAAAGAAAAGAAAATATACCGGCACCTCCGCCATATTTCCATAACCATTAATAATAATTTTCAGTGTTTTAAAACTATTACCTCGAAATAGTAAACAAGCTTGCCATTAACGTTCATGGAGAGCCTTTTCTAACTAAAAGCAACCGCAGCATGCCGTTTCTGAAGCGCATATCGTACAGGTAATATGAGAGAAAACAACGGAGCAATTAAAGTTCAAAACTTCTCCCCCATTTCAAATATAAGCAACATAAAATTCACAAAACGCATTTATTGTCTCTCGGCGTGAACCTTTTTGTATTTATATTTGAAAGGGGGATGGCCAATAAAAAGGATTCGGCGCATTGTGAAGGATAGTCATAAAGGTGTTCTATAAAGTAAAACATGATCCCGAACATCATTGTATAGGTGGCATTGCGGGTTTGGCGCTATTTGAAATTAATTGCAAAAAAAATATCGCGAAGTCCTAAAAGTATATAAAGAAAAAATTGAAATAAAAAAGAAAGCAATTTAAAATGTGAAAATTGCCATAGGAATAGAAAAAAGATAAAAAACGCGAGAAGGCGTTGAAAAATGAATGTATAAGATTCTTTTGAGGGAACAAAAGCAATATTTAAAAAACACGCGTATGAGAGAAAAAATTCAAACGTAGATTGAAACCTTACCATTTCCACATTTTTTTTTTTGCATCCTACATATCCTTCTTAGGTCTTCCTGCGGCATCCTGGAACGAGGAGAGAAATAAATTAATAAACAAGAAGCACTAAAATCTGAATTGTATTCATAAGTATGTGGCGAAAATGCTAAATGAGAATCTAAAGCTTCCCTGTTAAATAAATGAATTATTTCAGTCCTAAATTCATTCGTACAAGGTAAATGGGAGTTGGAATTAACAGATACCAACCAGAAAATCGTTTAACATAGAATCAACATTTAATTTTTAAGAAGATAAACACTAATATAACCTTAATTACATTTTGTGTTTATGTTTGATGCTACGCATTTCTCGCTACTCCTCTTTTAAAGGGTGGCGAGAATTCTCGGAGAATTAAGCAAATTGAAAGTAATACTTAATTTACTTAATGTATACTTGATATTTCGGTCCCGTAGGAAAATACCTGGTATATAATCCTTTAAAAAAATAAGACGATGTTGTTCTTTCATATTAAATCATCTTTTTCCGCAAACCTAAACGGGAAATATAAACAATCTTTATACAGGGACCATTTAAAAGTCTATAATAGTATTGGTTCTGTATTCAGGAGATTTGGCAAATTACATATGGCATTATTTTTTAGAAAATGACGAAAAAGTTGCTTGCTTTTTAATATTACACCAATTTTCCGATTTCCAACATTTTGTTTCCCATTTTTTTAATGTTTTATTACTATTTTCTTCATAAGCTAACTACTTAATTAAAAGATCATAATGATGTGGATTTTTAAGCAAGTTATGTAATAGAGTTTTATCGGTTTATTTTATATTTACCTTGTCAACCTTCGTATCAAGAAATAATAGATTTAATTTAATTAGAATAACTCAATGTTGAATCTTTATGAAATATATATAATCAAATATATAATATTATATATATTATATAAATCCATATAATATGGACTTTATACAACGTGCGCCCATTTAAGATATCGAAACAACTGCATTTCGCAAAAATCTCAAGTTATCTCAAAAACTCAGCTAGAAAGGTATAGGTGATATTGAAGAAAATAGAGATGAATTGAAGAGAGGCATCCAAAAATGTAAAATATACAGGTTGTTCTATTTAAAAAAAGAAACTTGTACTTTTTATACGTTACTATTACTTTTTATTTGAAAACTTTTTCTCCAAATTTCTCAAGCATTAGGTGGACTCGCTGTATATGACATGCGGAGAAATTTATAGTGTGTGAGCAGTACACTACACAACCACGTGTTATTGTGTTCGAATTTATTAAATAAAATATTCAGTTTGTAAAAATTTATTTAAAAAATGAAGCTTAAAAATGTAAATAACCTTTGTATATATCGCATTTGTAAAGATCGTAAGCAGAAAACTTTTCGTTCACATCGTATACGACACGTTAAAGTAACACACGTCCGTACCACCCTTGGAGAGATAAATGAAATATATCAAGCCGTTCTTGAACAGATAAGTAATTAGAACACTGACACTACAATAGGGAAAATTTAAGCAACTTTATCTTTATTGCACCGTCAAAGCAAAAAGCTATATATACACGCTAAAATTTACGAAAATTGCTCCCGTTATTTGCGTTTTATTGCGAGAAGAACGCCGATAGATAGAAAAGGATGAGGGCACCCGGTTTGAAGTGTACATTAGGAACGTGGGAGATATTTACGTTTCAGCGGTCATCTTCAGGATAATCCTAGTACATCATCAATATTCCTTCAATTTTTTCACTCGCTATTTATAATTATATTGTGCTCGAATTGGAGACTTTTTTGCAACAAGCTGGGCACCCGGGGGGTGATCCTAATTCGAGTATAGAAATCGAATAGAAACTTTTTTTGTAAAAAAGCATTTTTCATTCTCTGATTGCCCTGATTCTTCTGTACCGTCGTTATCTTCTTCTTGTAAATTCCAAAAAATATCACCCAAAAGAGCATGTAGCTTTCTGCCTCTGTACCAATATTCGAACCTCGTCGTCATTTGATGAAAACGCTCGCCATACCCACCGAATTCATTTGGGGATTGTTCGATGAATTTTTCTACATAGAAATGTAGAAACAAATATACTTAATACAAAATGAAATTTCAATAGATCAACATTCAGATTCAGACATCTACCTTCTTTTATTTTCGTCCCACCTAACCGTGGAAAAGTACGACGCAATTCGTCCTTCTGGGTTCAATGCTTTTATGAAATTTTTAACAATTCCTAGTTTGATGTGGAGCGGTGGTAATAAAACCTTTTCGCTCGGGACAAGTGGAATCTCAATAATGTTGTTTTGTCGCAAGTTCCGTTGATTATATTGGTCGCCGGCAAAATGGGTATTCCACAAGCACATGTAGCATATATTTTTGGTATAAAACGTTTGCATACCTCTTAGAAGAGCCACCACTTTTAAGTCGACACAAATTTTCCACTTTTGGTCATTACATTGCACTAAATCGATGATTTTTTAGCGACGCATATATATATATATTGTATTTCTGTTCAGTGCAATCAGAATGGAATTTTTTGAATTGGTTTTATGTAGCAGAGCCGCTTTCAAACTGCTTTTCGACCAGTCGATAAACAACTAGCACAGTGATTATTGTTTGCTTCCTTGCTTTGATGTTTGGAATATTCCACCTTATCGAATTATTTCACATGAATTGTCTATTTATTCCTTGCCTTTTTTTCTCACAGGATAAAGGCGCGGATTTAGATGTCACAAGTAGAAAATAAGAAATACAGATAGAATTTTAAATTCGATTTTAAAATTTCACATCATAGCCAGCTGCATCAAATGTTTTCCGTAGGAACGAATACTAAGATTTTCTTCTTCTTTTTGCTCTTCCTTTGCTTATATTTGTCACAGATACATACACCTACCCCCTTTAGATGTATGTATTATCACAAAAGCTGCTGTCAAATATTTTACCGACAAAAGATTTTATATTATATCGAATATATTATGCAAAAAATTGAAAAGCCGTTCTGAAAAATGATGAGATGCATTGGTAGAAAGGGAAACGAAGGAAAGAAAAAAACAAAAAGAAAAGAAAGAGGAAAATTGTATATATCTTTACTCTACGTTTATAGAGAGTACGCACGCTAAGAAAACGCCAGGTTTTTATATTTAATACGCAAGATCTTGTAACAAATTGCTTTTATTAAATATCCTCAAATTATCTTTTCTTTTTTCCCCTGGTTCTTACATTTAGGTAGAGGTGAAATTGCTTTGTTGCTTCTTCAAAGAGAATGTTAATTTTAACTCTAATTAATTAAATTTGTCCATTGTAATTTCTTCGTCTTACGATTCTCGGACGTTAAGTTCAGGCTGTAAAATTCTTTTCAATAGCAAAATGCAATTTTTAAAGATCAGCGCTGTCACCAAAATTCCAATCTAATTCCTGTACATGAATTGGTTGTTTTAACCAATTCATGCAAGTCTACCTAATTACCACAACAGATACAAACTGAATAAACGAGGAGATCAATAATCTGAGATATTGCAACTACAGCACACATATTAATTAATGCAGAGTGCATTGATATATAATCTAGTGTGCTCTGGTCAGCCGTAAGTAAGTTTAAGTTTTGTTGCAAACAAAACAAATTAATTGGTAATCTAACCTCTGCCTCTATTCAAGGATATAATGCGAGAGAGGACTAGCTCTAGTTTAGATATGAAACTCCTTTAATCAAAATCTTAAACGTGGCACACAATGAATGACTCGTCTCAGAACCTTTAGAATGGGGGACAACTTTACACAATGTGCTTACAGAGATGAGGTTGTTTTGGGCTTTTATTAACTGAAGCAGTTACTTGTAATAACATCACCCTTGAAGAAGAAACTCGAGCTATTATATTCACATAGTAAGCGTACTTCAAAGATAATGATAATATTAATGAATCGCTATTTTATTAGCATTGAAGTATAGAAAATATAATAAAATATAATACTATATTATTTTTTTTTTTATTATTTTTTATGTTAAATCATATCAAGATTGAAACTTCAA
The DNA here is from genome assembly GCA_029619315.2 of Dynastes maya. Classification (NCBI taxonomy): domain Eukaryota; kingdom Metazoa; phylum Arthropoda; class Insecta; order Coleoptera; family Scarabaeidae; genus Dynastes; species Dynastes maya. Next base: position 6,636,092 of record JAROYE020000012.1, read on the forward strand.
ATTACGTTTGGGATATTTGATAGTAATTATGCAAATAAGTTTAGAGCATAAACGACTAATCTGCTTCGGTTTCAATACAAATCCTTACCCGTCTTTTCATGTTGTTAAACATTTTGGATTGCTTCGGCAAGTTCTTGTATTGTGTGTGATGTATTTTTAAAAACGTTGAATTAATCAAAACCATTTTATTGAGCTTAAACGCGTTGATCTAATAAAATCTATTTTGACTTTACATAAGTTTGTTGTTACAATAATAAATTACTTTGTTGAAAATATTAGTTGTTTGACGAATGAAATAAATTTTCTGTTTATATTAACTAAAATAATTCTCTTAAAATTACTAAAATGTAATAATCAACACTAAGCTTCGTAATAGTTGTTCTAACAAAGATTTATGATTAACCAAACATATAAAACACATCAAATTAACATTCACTGTATTTCTAAGGATAGGACACACGTTGGCGGTTGTTGGGTTGATGCATTCCTACAGTACACGCAGAGAAACGTTCACTTATATCAAGGCTATCCGCCTTAATTCAAGAAAATTACTGCTTCTTCAATTACCCGCAATACAATTAACTGTTGAGAAGTATATACTTGCAATGAAATAATTGTATTTCTTTGTTTAAGACTTGATTCAAGAAAATCTTACAGAAAATTTGAAGAAAGCGATTCTTAGTATAAGTAAATGGCTATTATAAGAGAAAACAATATTTTCTTAAGGATAGTAAATGGTTTTCTTAATTAAAGAAAGCGTTTAGGTATTGTTCATAAATCAATAGTTTCATTTTCTTAAAATAAAGTATTGACTTCTTGAAATGCATATTATTTATATGCACATTAGTAATTGCGCTTACCTTGTTTAAAACAGTACGACATATACGTACATAATAAAGCAAATTATTCACATTGCTTGTGATTTTAAAAAGGCTAAAAGAAGAGGTTATCTACAGAATAACGTTCAAACAAAAGTAAACTTATTGTAGAGGTACACATGAAAAAAGTGCCTAGAAACAACAACCAAGATAATGCTAATAAATCATGGTATTGATGGAGTCACTACAGGCAAAAACAATGTGAGAAGAGAAAAGCACTAACGCTTTTCGCTCCCGGTCACATTGCTCTTACATCTTTCAGTTTATGCCACTAATCTTCAAAAACGGCAACTGAAATATTTCCTGGCGCCCTATAGTGCCAGTAGTTATAGTCATGCGAGAGTGCTAGAGAGTAGCGAATATAGAAACCGGAATATAGATAGCATACTTACCCATGCAATGATATAACCTTTAACGTACGACGTTTCATAAACTTTTCAAGAGATACCGGTTAATGTACTTTTTTTTTCTTTTTATTACTACGTGCACTAATTTAACTATAGTTTTTTTTTAAATATACAATATACAATAAATAATAATAATAAAAAAAGGGATAGTTTTGCCGGCGACCAAGCAATCATCGCTCAGGACGCATATGACTTGAAATTGATGGCAACAAGATTATATAAAGAATATCAGAGGTGGGGCTTGCAGGTTAATATTAAAAAGACGGAATATCTTGTTATCAATTCGGACGCCCTATTCGAAATACTAATAGATGGGGATAGACATATAAAGCAGGCAGACAAATTCAAGTACCTGGGCTGTTTACTGCACAAGTATGGTATAGGACGATTATAAATAAGACAAAGAATCCAAAAAGCAAAAAAGGTAGTGGGAGTAACTCCATTTGATGGGACACAAACATCTCGTTCTGAAACAAGAAAATATAGGGAGAGCTATGGTTGAAACAATACTAACGTACGGAAGTGAAGTCTGGGCAAGATGTGAAGGTTATTGGCCGTTGGGATGGATTACTTTAGAAGGAGTGCCAGAGTGTCAAGAAGGGAAGGAATTACTAAGGAAGAAATCAGAATCAGAATTCATGCATCGGAAACAGTTGTAGACAGGATCGAAATTAAAGGGTTCAAGTCGTTTGGCCATTTACTGAGAATGATAGAATCGGGATGGCCGAAGCAGCTGTTTGTGTGGAAACCACCAGAAGCACGAAAAAGAGGAAGACCGCGAAGGTTGTGGTATGATGGGATACGAAAAATCATGGCAGAAAAGAACCTAGAGGAAGAGTCAGCACAAGACAGAGAGGCATTGAAGCGGATATATATATATATATATATATATATATATATATATATATATATATATATATATATATATATATAAAAGGGACAGATAAACTTAAATATCAACACATTAATTATTAAAGAACATAGAAATTGTCCCTACTTAATTACACTATTAAAAAAATAATTTAATTATACTGTAACCTATTTTTTTGTAACTGTAAATAAAGATATAATAAATAAATTCTATCCTTCTTAATAATGCGGATAGGCTTGTTTAAAAAGTTGCACCATCAGATAAGTTTCCACATTTGCCTCGGTGAAGGATGTTTGCCGAGACGAAAAAATGTTCTTATATTTCGAAAACGACCGTTCCACGTCTACCGAAGTAAGACAGGCGTAATTAAAATAATCTTTAGACTTAGTCAAGGAATCTGCAGATGCCCCATCGCACATTTGTCTTAATCTCGTGTAGTCCGGATTCTTTTTTAAAACACTATCGAACTTAGCAAAACTCGTCCACTTGTTGCATCGTTTATACTGTGTAACAATGTACTAACTTCGTCCACGACTTGCACTGATTCTACCAACGACAATCCAGAATTTTGCAAATTTTTCTATCGCGTCTACTAACCCTTTGTAATTGTTGCTAATATTCTTTAGATGTGTTTCAACAGAAATATCGAGAAATCCCTTCTGGCTCATCCTAATAGCTCTAGCTTCGGCAGGGACGAATTGCAAAATAACGGATTTGACTTCTTGAAAATGTTCATTATAATAAAAAGCGGCTTTTAACCACGTTCCCCAACGCGTAAGAATGGGCTGTGGTGGTTCTCGAATACCAGGCATAACCTGTGGAATGCCCTAGTCCTCTTAGGACTTTTGAGAAACACTTTTTTTTGTGTTTGCTATTAATGCATCCACCTCCGGTAACACTCTCGAATAGTTTGTGCCACAAGATGTAAAGCATGGACTTTACACGTAACATGTAAAAGTCCTTCACACTTTTTTTTAAGGGAACGGCCTACACTACACATTGTTGCTGCACCATCGCTCATGAACAACAACAGTTGACTGGTTGACACTTGAAATTTTTGTAACGTTTCGAGAACTACGGCCGTAATTGCTTTACTAGTACACTGTTTTAATCTTCTGCTGGCTAATAGAATTGCAAAATTTGGTTTTTAATAGGATCTAATACGCGCACTATTATATTCAAAATAGAATTTTTTTTGCAATCTGTCGTCTCATCAAGACATAGCCACAGCTGTTTATCTTTTAATTCGGCTTTAATTCGATTTTCAATGTCCTCACGTATTCGTGGAATATCTCTCCGTAACGCTGTCCGAGATGGTAGTATCCACTCGGTATTGTATGTACCTCAGAATTTTCGAAATGCTTTTTATCAAGTATACGAAGTGGTAGACCACATACCATAAACGTTAAAAGCAATTCTAATTGAAATTGACGTTGTTGTGACACACCATTTCTTTTATTTCTGTGGTGTGGCGCTATTTATATGTCTTTCACAATCACGTTTGCTCCAGCACAGTAGTTTCTTTTACAAACTTTACAGAAAATTGTACTCCCATTGTAGTGTAAATCCACAAATTCACTAAGAAATTTATTAACTTTCGTAGGTAATGGCCGTTTATTTTTAATAGTTACGTTAGACATAATCACTAAAGCGAGCACACCGACGCTTGTTTCTAGTATGCCACGAAGTGGTGCAAACGTAACATCTGCAGACTCGTCATTTGTTGATGAATAGAGCGCGTCATCCGTAATGAATAAGCGCGCTGTTAGTTCGTAGCCGTCGATGAATGAACTTTTTTTTGTAGTGGCCCACTGTGAACAACGCCTATTTATCAACGAACACCCAAACTGCAGGTGTATATTTGCGCGTCTTCACGACGTAATAGACAGTGGTTTTGGTCCTCGTCCTAATAATTACATATTTAAATTACCTATGTTTACATACATATATGCGCCCGGCAGCCTGATTGCGAACCTGGCGCGTGGCGCTCTTGGCCCGCTCTAATTATTATTATATTTAAATAGCTAAAACTGAAAATAATAAACAACATATTTTATTAAATAGAAACTGTAAATTTAATATGCTATAATTTATTATTTCAACGATATTATTACCAAGTTTCTTAAAACATTTATTAGGTGTAAACTTTCACCATAAATAAAATCATTCATAAATTATAGCAAGTACTTACACTATACAGCAAAGCTGTATAGTGTAGAAAATAAAATTGAAGTGTATTTATTTAGTACGGCATGGCAACCTGTGATTAGTAAAGTAAACGTAAGTTTTTAAAAATCCATTTTAGAGACATCGTAAAAGCAAAATCTATTGTTTTTTAATACCGCCTAAAGCGGAATTGCACGAGCTATAAAATTAGGCTATAAAAAGTCTCCACGGGAATAATTGTGGAATGTAATTGAAAGCACAATTTTCAGAACTACTGTTAGTTTGCCCTGGAATAGTAAGAAAAAATGTAAATAAAAGCATATAGGATTTACATCTATAATAGAATTAAGTGGAAAAGTTAGAGGCACAAATTCGTCATATAATTGACAGCTTGACGCATATGATGTTTGCTTTTATACTTTGGACGCTGAATAATTTCCCCAAATTCATTTTCTTTTTCTACAACAAGCGAATAAATTCACCTCGCCGACAGGGCCGTGATCGAAAAGAATTAATCAAGCTGTTTACAATTTAATACAATCTTCCCTTTAGGTTTGTTTGGGGTTACGAGTCATCTGGTTGTTGTAAGTAGATAATGTCGAACGATAATAATATTTACATGTCTGAGAAAACAAATAAGTTATGACGAAGATTTTGGTAATTATACTTTTGTAAGCAAACGTCTAAGAATGAAATAATGTTATTCTAAAATGGAACTCCGTAAAAAGATCGTTAATTTATTACTTAATGGATCGTATTTATTAATACATAAATTTATTTCATATCGTCCCATTTAAGTATTGCACCAACGTACATTACATGCCAATCATTATATTTAAAACATGTTTACTACAACGGATTGTTAAATTCAACTGTACGCTTGAAAAATATAATTTCGAGTTCAAAGTTTACAATTATCCAATTTCAGCGCAGACCTTTCTACTTTTGACGTGCATGACGTACAAAATGTATAAACTCTCAACTTTCTTACAGGATATAGCAATTTTTTATTTAAGGGGTGAAACATGCGTCGTAATTAAAAGCCAGAGGCGGAACCCGCTTTAACAAAAATACTTATGACCAGCGTTAAACTCTGACCAACAATAAAAAAGCCCGGTGGAAGAAAGAAGAGAATCATTTTGACCCCGGATGTGGGGTTAATTATACATTTAAAACTTTCTGCCGACGAAGCTGATGAATCTGCACTCAATTTATATAGCGATATTCAAAAGTTAGGGACAGACAAAAGAAACATGTTATTTTATTTAAAATAGAAGGATAATCCTTTTGTGTATCACGGTCAATTCATTTCAAAAATGGATTTCCTTCCCTTCCATTTTCTAAAGGCCGATTATCATAAAATATTTCGTGAAAGTGAACGGCGACCCTTTTGAAATATGAGACACAAAGATTTCCCAAATAACGACATCGAACCTCTGTCAAATTCCACACAAACAAATCCCGAATCGAACGTCTAATACGAAACATGACCTTAACGTCTTCATTTAGATATCGGGATTTAAAATTTACGAAAAAGAAATTAATTGAAATTAGAGCCTTCAACGGACGCTAAACTAGTTGAATTAAATACGTTTCGAATTAAATGTGGTATTCGAATACACATGCATTGAACTATTTTAACTTCCCTCCAATTTAATTGAAGCCACGCAAAACTCGTTTTACGTGAAACACGTTATTAACTTTGCAATTAGGTGTGGTAACTAACCTCTTTTTGGGAATCCTATTTTAACGAGAGAATTAAGTGTATATTTGATGAGAAATAAATTTATCTACAGTCTGACACATTTGAAATGGTAGCACCCACGTAAAATCTATATGTTACACTACAATGAAATCGTCTTTTTTTAATATATAGTGGGCCAGAAAGTCCAATTCCAAACAAAATTTCAGAAGTTCATCAAAATTTAGCGTTGTGTTATATACCAAAAGACGCGGCTTTGGACGTAGATCAAAACGTTATCATTACTTGCTTCGATTGCTCGAAATTTGATAGGCTCCGATAGAAAATTGTCCGCTGAATCGATTGCGACCGAGCAGAACCTTCCAGCTGTTTTTGGGTGCGCACGACTCTCCAAAGTTAAAAAAATAAATACTCTTTTCTTAATTTTGAGACGTCTTAGCGTCGGAACGGTTGGAGCTAGAGAGTGAGCTTTCTTGGTTTTAAAGCGCTCGCCGAGAGCTTTTCAACGGACCTAAACTTAACCTCCTGGTTCGTCAGAATGCCGAAATATAAAAGAGCTGTAAAAATTTGAACCCAAAGTGATGGAATTTTTGAAGACAGTTTTAAAGAAATTGCTCAGAATTGCGTTGAGTTATATACAAAAAGACGCGACTTTCGACGTAGATCAAAACGATATCACTACTTGCTTCGATTGCTCCAACCATCCGGAAGTTATGGGCGTTTGTTGTTTTTCGAATCACCAAAAACGGCGTCAAAACGAGGCCCGAAATCGACATCGCTTTCGTTTTCGTCGATTTTATCGTTAGCTATGCGTTTTGGTCGTCGAATTTGAGGAGTTCCGATAGAAAATTGTGCGCTGAATCAATTGCGACGGAGCAGAACCTTCTAGCTCTTTTAGTTTGGGAGCTACGACTCTCCAAAGTTAAAAAAATAAATCCTCTTTTCTTAACCTTGAGACGTCTTAGCGTCGGAACGGTTTGAGCTAGAGAGTGAGCTTTCTTGGTTTTAAAGCGTTCGCCGAGAGCTTTCCAACGGACCTAAACGTAATCTCCTAGTTCGTCCGGATGCCGAATTATAAAAGAGCCGTAAAAATTTGAACCCAAAGTGATGGAATTTTTGAAGACAGCTTTAAAGAAATTGCTCAGAATTGCGTTGAGTTATATACAAAAAGACGCGGCTTTCGACGTAGTTCAAAACGATATCATTACTTGCTTCAATCGCTCCAACCGTCCGGAAGTTATGGGTGTTTGTTGTTTTTCGAATCACCAAAAACGGCTTCAAAACGAGGCCCGAAATCGACATCGCTTTCATTTTCGTCTATTTTATCGTTAGCTATGTGTTTTTGGTCGACGAATTTGAGGAGTTCCGATAGAAAATTGTCCGTTGAATCAATTGCGACGGAGCAGAACCTTCTAGCTCTTTTAGTTTGGGAGCTACGACTCTCCAAAGTTAAAAAAATAAATCCTCTTTTCTTAATCTTGAGACGTCTTAGCGTCGGAACGGTTTGAGCTAGAGAGTGAGCTTTCTTGGTTTTAAAGCGTTCGCCGAGAGCTTTCCAACGGACCTAAACGTAATCTCCTAGTTCGTCTGGATGCCGAATTATAAAAGAGCCGTAAAAATTTGAACCCAAAATGATGGAATTTTTGAAGACAGTTTTAAAGAAATTGCTCAGAATTGCGTTGAGTTATATACAAAAAGACGCGGCTTTCGACGTAAATCAAAACGATATCATTACTTGCTTCGATTGCTCCAACCGCCCGGAAGTTATTGGCGTTTGTTGTATTTCGAATCACCAAAAACGACGTCAGAATGAGGCCCGAAATCGACATCGTTCTAGTTTTCGTCGATTTTATAGTTAGATATGCTTTTTAAATGTTTTTTTTTTAAATTTTGATTTGCACTAATCGGTTACACTAAGCTCTTGTACTATCTTCATTTTGTGTGGGTAATTTTTGGCATTATGAGGCCTATGCAATTGCACTGTCCACTTAAAATATTGAAAAAGTTGTGTTAGTCTTAATAATAATAATGATGATAATGGAAGAAATGGAAATGTTTTGGAACATTCTGTATAAAATATTTAATTTTACACCGTGAAGAGGATTACAAGACGCAATATAATATAGCTCGCTCACAACAGGGGGGGTTTACTAATTTCAAGCGTGCGCCACTGAGTTACATCGCCGAATGCAGAGATCTAATTAAGCCTTGATACGGACGACAAATTGTTAGTTACTAAGCCTGCTTTCCGTGTTATTCATTTTAAAGAGGCTGCGTTCTTTTTCAACGACGTTAATAAAAAAAATACAACACCTACAATTTAATTTTCGACAATTATATACGTAGCTGTATGATGTAGAACGTTGGATTGGTGTACCCTTTGAACTGTCTTATCTCTGAACGTTTGAAATTGACCTTTATATTAGTTTGGTCGACAGATTAAATCTTTTGCTGTTTGAGTTTTGTATTACATAGTATTGGGATTTCCAGTGCGGAAGATACAGTGCGTGAGTTATACATACAGTAGTAAGAGTTATAACTTTGCAAGAAAGCAGATGGTGAATGTTACGGTTTCGGAGTGTTTTGGTGTTTCGCTGCAATATTCTAAGTGCGAATGAATTATGTTAAAATGAAACTCACTGCGATCTTGACGCTACTATTATTTATAACGTTTTCTAGTAGTACGCAGAATAGTAAGTTCCTCAATATTTGATTTCTTTGATATAAACCATATTTGTAAATTTAATATTGGAAGAGCTAAGATAAGAGAATAATTGCGAAATGTAAAAGGACATTCTAGAACTCTCCCATTCTGTTCAATTATTTACTGTTTTTTTTTTCAAATTTCACAATACTGATTATTAATGATTGTTTCCATTCCACATCCCGGAACATGTTAATTTCGAAGTGCGCCTAAATGTAGAGAATAATACTGAAAATAGAAATCACTGTTTCAAATTACAGTCGCATTGTATTGGGAAGCCTGTAATTATAACGCGAATGGATGTGAATTATTTAATAACATAAAGGAGAATTCATGAAACAAATTTCTACGCTTGAAAACTACACGGACATTTTTGTAGCCCATATATCTAGGATGATTCGCAAAAACATAACAAATGTTTTTCACACGTGACTACTTCAGAATGTTTCATTCGTATTTCTTTCCAGCAGCAACTTCTTTCATCCTTATGTGCGTGTAATATTTTTTCAAGCTAAACGCATTGTTCAAATAAGAGATAAGGTGGATGTAATTGGAAGCAATTTCCATCGTAACATTTAAGCTCATCCCCTTTAATACTTAACTAAATTTTAAATGTAAATATATAAAAACAAAGAAATTCTCTATTTCCAGATCCTTTAAAAAATCCTCACATTTGCGGTAGACCAACATGTAAAGGTACGTATTAAGTGTTCGAGATGATTTACTGTAGCTAACAACAAAAGGTAAAAAGGGGCCATATAAAATTCCGCTATTAGTTTAGTAAAGGATCATCCTAGGGCCATTGTTTGTGGACACAACGTTACAAGATCTTATAACGCGGTCAAATATAGAGAGTTCACGTCTAAATTATTTCGTAACGGCTCTTTCTATTAGTCCCTTAAATGGGAAAGGTTGATTTGTATTTATATCTAGAAGGGTAGCTGAGCAATAAAAGGGACAGCGTTAGACAGTCTGGTCAACCGCTAGAATTAAGTACAGGGAAGGTACTACAGGTTAGGGATAATAGAAGAAAGAGATCCGATTATACACATGCTATAAACGATATCTTTGCTGTATTATTATCTATTACTAACCTTAATATGAGGACGTGGAAAATAAAAAATCTCTCCATTCTACATTTATTTCCTCCATTTTGTTCTAAAAAGGGAACCGACCTCGTAAAAAAAGAAATCAGAGAAATCTTTCCCTTCTTTATTAAGGATGCTCTACATTCTATCGCAAGACACCATCTTCCTTCTTAGCTGGTTGTATTTAGAAATAGGAAATCTTGAAACCTAGTTTTACCCCATATAATTAATCTTTTTCAGACACGACCCTTCGCTTAGACTTCTTGATTTTGGCCAGAAACGGACAAGCCCGATATATATATAATTAGGCCGGGCTTTGCCTGTAGTTATAAGAACTCAAATTCAAAATAATTTCTTTCCGCGAAGGAAAAAGCTAGCGGGAGAGAATTAGCCCCGGATGAATGAGATGATAAAAAAGTCGATCTTTAACTTGCGTGCAAAGCGTTTACAAAGCGATTGATTTATAATTAAACCCGGCGTGGGAAAATATAATTAAGAACGGTAGAAACCCTCCGAATCGGATTCTTCACGCATGAAGATGGGTTCGAGTAGCTGTTACCCTTTCACGCACATGCAAGTCTCCGTCTATCGCGAGGATCCATAAGCCGAGCAAAAACAAATATTTGTCAAGATCCTGTAGACAATTACAGAGCCGCCAGCTTTTATGGATTTTTGGCGTAGCCAAATTCAATATTACGTAATAGCTTTTTGGAAAATATTTTCCAACATCCGCAATTCATTCTTTACATAAAAGACCCCAATATACCCCGAGGGTTTGTATATTTAGTATAATGTGTATTATTATAATTACACATTTATATATACTGTGTCCCAGAAGTTTCGAATAAGATTCCTTAATTTCTTCTGGTGGCATTGCTTCTTTAAAGAGTATTCTGTTTAAAAATTTTTGTACTAATCATTTCCAGAAGAATAGCAAAATCTTATCGGGAGATTTTGGTGAAGCTTTTAAAAAATTTCTATTTCCACTTTTGTATAAATGATTCATCCAAATAGTTCTTCCTTTTCACTAATATTAAACAAAAACAAAGAGCAGAATCAACCTTTCGCGACAAATGGTAGCGAACTACTGCAAATTATTTTTAATACGTCCACATAGCAATCTTTCCCAAAATTCGTTGCTCATATTTTCTTTTTATTTTTACCGACAGTCAATGGGAAACGTTTGTTCGCACTGCTAAGGATTCGAATTGTTGCAAACGATCGTTGACATTTGACGAACTCTTACAAATAAACCTTTGATATCGTTTGCTGGATGTATTCTTGGCTTTACGAGGTGTGGCAATTAAATAACCGGACTGGTGCTACAAAACATTTTATTGATCACTAATTACATTACAAAGTTTATCCCCTTCAATGTACTCTCCTTGCCGATCCCTACAACGCTCCATACGAATTTTCCACTGTCGAAAGCAGTGCTGGAAGTTTGTTTCTGTCAGCTTGTTGAGAACCTCCGTCGCTTTCGCTTTCGCCGTTTCCACACTGTCAAACCTTGTCCCCTTAAGCTCCGATTTTACCTTAGGAAATAAAAAAAAAAGTCACAAGGGCGAGTACGGTGGGTGGTCCAACACGGTGATGCCGGATTTCGCGAAGAACGCCTTCACAGACAAGGCGGAATGGGCTGGCGCATTGTCTTGGTGGAGCATCCAGGATTTGCTCTTCCACAAATCGGGTCTTCGTCTTCTCACTCGTTCACGAAGGGTAGTTAGAACCTCGTGTTTCACAAGAAACTTGAGGTTAACTCGTTGCTCGATCTGAACACTCTGCATTTTCCCGACGCGACGCTGGCGTAAGGACTTGAACGAACGATTGCTACAGCGAGACTGAGCGACGTACAATCGTGCCCATCGAGCTCAGGGTGGGGGAAGCTTTTACAAGCACAGACATGTTCAAACCTGCCGTGGCATGCTCGCTGTTTGCCGATAGTAGTACCAGTCCGGTTATTTAATTGCCACACCTCGAATTTTTCGACAAGATAGTTGTTTTCATCAGAAGCGTTTGTTGATGGAAATCACACCTCTTATGGCCATAAAATGCAACATCGCACATTGGAACAGTTGTCACATAAGTACTTATATTTTAAATCTTTTATAAAATATGTGATAGCGAGTTTTCTCTTGTTGCATTTTGTGACCATGAGAGGTGTAATTTCTGTCAACAAACACTTCTGACGAAGACAACTACGTTGCCAAAACGTAATGTTTACTGAGTTTATCTCAATAAAGTCGTTATTACCAAGAATGTTAATTTCCCTTTTTAATAAAATATTACGACTAAAAAAAAATCAAATTTCCTCAGTTAATATTATTAAGGTTGTTAGAGGTTAAGGGGTTAAAATGTTTCTTGTAGATAGGCTGATTATAAATAATTTTTGAAATATATATACAGCACGATTCAAAAGTTGAAAAATCAATAAGCACTTTAGAAATTCCATTTAGCGAATTTTAATAATACCCCTCCCTTTATACTTTAACCGTATAATCACATCAAAGCATGTTTATATTAACTTTCCTTCTTTTTTACAAATACCTGCAGAGTTTAAATCAAATTCAATATCGTAATAACGTTTTATTAAGCGAAATCTTCGTCCTTTTTCACCCCAATCCCCCCTCTTCTTTTCTTTTACATCCTGGAACAACTAATTAATAAAGTTTCTTAAGTGTTGGTTTTATTCTGTGGTGCCTTCAAAGTAATAATGTTAATCTAAAGTACCACCTTGCGTCTCTAAGCATAAAACTATAACAAACAGGGCGCCTTGGAAGGTTTTAAAGCAACTTTATAATAAGAGGTATGACGGTGGAAAGTGCAAAAGGAGGGGGTAAGGGATCGGATATAGAGAGCTTGTATGGACGAACTCCTCCTTAATATCCGAGATTCGTCTTCAACTTTATAGACTAGATCATATAAGCGTAAAGTATATCAAGAATAAGTTAATTTAAATTTCCAAGGTTTTTTTTTCTGTTTTTGATTATAGGTGATGGAAAGTTTAGGTACCTAAAAGGCATAGAACATAGATATATGTACACAGTAGATGTAAGATCTTTATTTAATGGAACTAGTAAGAATGAATCTACACTTTATATCCAAGCGGAAGCCCAGATAGATTTTGTTTCCGACTGCGATGGCCTTCTAACCTTAGCTGACGTTAGACTGAGTGAAAATCCCAACAGCAAGCCACCAAACGCGGATGATACCGACTACTATGACGAAGACGTGGAAACGGAATCGGCACATAGAAATAACGAACCTTTCTCTGAAGCACTGCAGGAGTTCAGCGTAAGATTTGCGTTTCAAGACGGTATTATATCGGAAGTGTGTCCAGATTCCGGCGAAAAGAATTGGGTGTTAAATTTTAAGAAGGGTCTTCTATCGTTGCTACACAACACCATGAAGCGTTTTGATTTAGATCATCAAGGAAATGAGGGTGATATACATGGGAAATGCGAGACCACCTACCGAGTGTTGGAACCCAACGGCACCAGTTTGGTGATTGAGAAAACGAAAGATTTAACTTATTGTGAAAGCAGATCAAAATTACATTCGTTTGTGCAGTCGTCTTCGTACAATTTTAGACCGGTTCGTATAACATTTTAATTCTCAAATTATATACTTAACTCGGTGATCCAGATCTAAATCTAAAAGCCTTTCTAGAAGTCGTCAAAATCTAAAATAAATCGTTGTTCTTGTGAAATCTTTTTCTGAGGACCTTTTTAGCACATTTTTGCAGAAATAATTAGGTAAGAAGATTCAAATATAGCGTGGCCACCTAGTGCGTGGGTGGAAAATAATTTCTTCCCTTAGCAAAAAAGAAGAAGAAGCTTTCAAATAAAATCTAATCCTTATTTGATGATTTTTTGATAGGAGTTTTTAAATTTAATTGGACAACTGGAAGACGGTCATTTCGATAGTTAAGCTATCATCTTCAACAGTAAAGTTGAATTAAAATTATACTATTTGTAGATTTTCAAAATCGCGATAGACTGACATCAGGCACGTTTTTTTTTACTCCAGAATAATAATAATAATGAGAAAGCAGAGGGGAAGTAATGGGACATTCCGTTTGCCAAAAACGCAACCACACGGATAGATATCTCAATGACCTCTCACACCATCATCCAGCCCAAAAGCGCGGTGTTATCAGTTCTCTTATCCAAAGGGCCATTTCCATATATGAACCCAATTCGCTTCCTCAAGTACTGAGCCACATCATCGAAACTCTGATCCGCAATAATTATTCTAGGAAAGATATTCAAGCTACCATTAACCGCCACACCAACCCTTCTCCACAACTCTCCTCATCTAACTTTAATTTCCGTAAGCAAGTGTATCTACTCTACATTCAAGGTGTCACCGATGGCATCAGCAAGACTCTTCAGGAACAATATAAAAATCATCTTCAAACCCAATTTCAAACTCTCAGGCTACTTTCCCATCAAAGGCCGCAATCATCTGGTGTCTACCAGATTCCATGTTCGTGTGGTAGTGTGTACATCGGTGAAACAAGTACGTGTAGCTGGGACTGGAAACCTGCCACCAAATCCAATTTAACTCTATCCGCATCTCGTCTCGCAACACTCATTATTGTAGTAGAAAGATCCTAACAGTTTAAATCGCGAAAGGAAAGAAATTGGTATTGAAATACGAGCTCTGATAGTAGCACAACATAACTTAGACATAAGCAATCGTCAAATTGCTAGAAAACTACATTTAAATCCATCTACTGTTGATTATAACATAAAAAATACAGTGAAAGTGGCAGTTTTCTAAATAAAGTAAGTGGTAGACTAAGGGCGACGACATCAGCTCAAGATATTGCAATCGTGGTGTCCAGTAAGCGAAATAGAAGAAAAACGGCTCCAGAAATCGCCGCAGAAATCAATACTGTACTTCCGAAGCCGATTGGCGTGTCCACAGTTAAACGCCATCTGCAAAAAGCCGGCCTTCACGGACGAATTGCGATACGAAAGGCCTTGCTTCACCAAATTAATGAGAAATTTGGGGTTGTTTTGCTGGTACATCCGCAGGTAATCTCATAATCAGGGCATAATGAGAAAAGAATACAAACGCATCGTAGAGGAAAATGCAATACCCTCTGGTGTAAGAATTGGGTCAGAATTTTGTATTCCGACAAAACAATGATCCAAAACACACTTCAAAATTATGCAAGCAATATTTAAAACAGTTGGAAGAGGGAGAAACACTAACAATCATGAAATGGCCACCCCAAAGCTCGGACTTGAATTCCATCGAGTTATTATGGGAAGAACTCAATCGGGAAGTAAGAAAAACTGCTCCAACTTTAGCAGATGACATGTGGAACAATTAATTGCAATTAATTGCAAGAATGCTCTGATTATGCGACACAATCATTAAAAGTAGAGGAGGTCACATAGACGAATCTAAAATTTAGGTTAAATAAATAATTTTAATTGTTAAAGTATATTTGTGTATACTTAAATACCAAATATATATTTCAATATTTAAATTTGAGGTGTCCAAATACTTATGAGCGGTAGTGTATCTTATATAAATTATTTTGATTATCAAATTTAGGATGAACCAGTTAGTCTTTGTATAAAACTCTAACTGATCTTGTGGTGTTTTTCTGTTTAGTTTTACTGCCGAAGATGATAGCTTAGCGATGGAAACGATCGCTCAACGTATCGAAATAATATTCTCATTTCAACTTAAAAAGAACCAAAAAGATCACAAAGATCTAATATGAATTCTACCGATTCCGTTTGAAGCTAAATTTGCATTTTCCTTAATGCATATTTACAAATTATTCAGTATATGTACTACATCGGTGTGTCAATTCAATAATCAAGTCCAGGCACGAAGTAACATTATATTACATCAGTATTGCCTCCATTATCAGGCGACGTTTATGAAACGACACCTTAGGCATTCCTATTGGTATATCCTCTTTTTAGAAGCTCGCTCCGGTGTTGTACTAAGGGAGGGAATTTAGTTACATGTCTGAGCAAATGTTCCACTTGAATTATTACGTCTGTTATTATTACACGTTTTACTTCATCTTAAAATGAGCGCTGAAGTTGACTATTTGTGTAGTTCATTAGCAACTGATTTAATAATTAATTAAAGGCTTTAATTAGGAAAATTCCCCAAATTCGAATCAAGTTAATCAATTTAAATAAAATAAACACATGAAATTTATACATATACATACAACAATCCTTTTTACAAAAGCTAGAAAACCAAAACGAAAAAAGAAGGCAACTATCTGAATATTTTAGAAACGACATTCTACTTAGAAAGCTTCCGGAGAAAGTTTCAATCATCCAATAATCTCGGTAGACACAGGTTAATGGAAAAGTTTAGGAAAATGCAAATGCTATCCGGAAACAAACACAATTTAAAAAAAAAACTTCTGTATAGAATTTATTTCCACCCTTATCTTTTCTAAAATACATCCTCTTACAGGTATCGCACGATTCGAAGTTACTAAAGTCCTCGAGTAAATGCATCATCTCCGTTGATCATTACATTTACAAAGAAATAAATTGCATCGAAACGCACATTTTCCAACCGTTCTCGAATCAAAATGCAGGAGCTACGACTTTGGTGAAGCAAAGCTTGATACTCCTAGAAGAACAAACAAAGGAATTAGACGACTTGCCTTATATAGGAAAGAGAACGACATTATCTTATGACCCCGTTCCAACACCGAAGCCCTTAACGGATGAGTTACAGCTATCAAGAGATTTGATCAAAAAGCTATGCCGGTTAAGCGGGGATGAACTACAAATAGAATTTTCGGATTTATTTACGAAATTTATCCATACCGCAAGGTTTTTGTCATATAACGTTTTGAATGTTTTATATAAGAGAGCTGGAAGTATTTGTCCTACTGGCAAGTAAGTAGAATTATTATCATTTGTAAATAAATTATTTTATTGATAAGAGCACAAATTGAATAGAGTCAGTATTTTAACTTGATATTGATTTAACTCTTGTTTTTTTTCACCATTTTTAAACTCATTACATTAAGATATCATTCAACAAACAGAAAATATTTTTGTAAATAATTACCATTGCTTAAAAAAAGGGATATTTCGATGTGAGAAAAGGGTATACCTGAACACAAATGAATGTCCTAGAATTTTTGAAATATTTGAAATGGGATTTCTGTCTGAAATTGAAACTCCTATTCTGGAGTTTCCAATTATTGCATTTAAATTCGAAATAGAAAAAAGTATACTGTATTATACAGGGTGTCCAAATCTTCAGGAATTTTAGAATTGTGCCTACTGTATAAATGGTAAATAATGGGTGATTCGTTAAGTATTTCCAAATATAAGGTTAAAAAAACACAGAAATGTTGAACATTAATATGATTTTTTATGAGATAATGTAGTTTAATTAATTACAATTATGTATGGAAGATTATATCCTGCAAATGACCGCCACGGCTCATGTGGCATGCTCTAATGCGTTTGTCATAATTTCTAATAACACTGTGGCACATGTCAGGGTCTATGCTGTTGATTTCGCGACGTACCTCATCCTTCATCTCTGTAATCGTTCTAGGCTTATTTCTGTAGACTCTACTCTTCAGATAGCCCCAAAGGAAAAAGTCTGCAGGAGTTAAATCACACGAACGAGGAGGCCAATTGATACAGCCGTTTTTTGAGATTACGCATCGTGGGAAACGAATCTGAAGTAAGGTGACTGTTTCTCTGGCTGTATGGCTGGTGGCACCGTCTTATTGAAACCAGAAGTCATCAGCGTCCAAATCTTCCAATTGGTCCCATAAAAAGGACAGTAACATGCTCTGATAACAAAACAGTATTAACTGTAATCGCATTTTCAGCATCGTCTTCGAAGAAATACGGGCCAATGACGGGCCAGTCAATTTTTGGGGATGCATTTCTTTTTCAATAATCGCTCTTGGGTTTTCTGATCCCCAAAATGTGATAATTTTGTTTGTTGATGAAACCATCAAAGTGGAAATGGGCTTCGTCATATCTTCTTGTTCAAGCATCCATTCTGCGAAGACGCGACGCTGTTGATGATCTCTCGGTTTCAAATCTTGTGTCAATTACATTTTGTAAGGATACAAATGCAAATCCTTGGCCAAGATTCGTTGTGTAGTGGAGTAGGAGAGTCCCAGTTGTTGGGATCGACGCCGAATCGATGTGCCTGGTTCTTCGGTCAGACTTTCACGAACGAGAGCCATGTTTTCCTCCGAACGCTTTGGACGAACACGATGAGGTTCTTTAAGTGTGCTTACAGCCCCAGTTTGCTCAAAGTTCTGAACCACATTCCAAATTGTGCGTTCCGAAGGTCGATTGTGTACACCAAAATATTCACGTAATGCACGAAATGCATTTTTTCGCGAACACTCATTTTCATAATAAGCCCTAACCATCTTAGCACGTCGCTGGCTTGTCTATCGCTCCATGACTACTTTTGTACACGTTTCTAGTTTATAAACATCACTTGATAGATGTAATTATCATTGACGTTTCAAAAATATCAGAGGCTACTATGTGGAAATCTTTAACGAATCACCCTTTAATGTAGTAGACACCATAAACTATCTTTCGAAAATATTTCTGGATATATAGGCCGATCAACAAGTAGCGAACAACCATTTCTATTTTAAATAGAACACCCGGTATTTTATTACATTTTCGTTTTCCTTTTTTAAAAATAAAACAATTTAGTATTGGTTTCATATATCTATTTCTAGCAGATTTCAAGATATTTATAATTTTGTTTTCGATCACACTAGAAACGTAATTTCTTTACTTGGGTTCGAAATTTTGAATCAGCAGTCTAGGATCGTCAATATCAGTATGTTTCGTTTACTGTTGTCATTGTAACCAAACTATATTAACACTGGAAACCATTTGGATATAATTTCCAAAAGCAAAACTCGCCTCACATAGGTACTTGAGCTTAAAATTTTGAATCAATAGTTTAAAAACGTCAACGTTAATATCATCACCCCATCATGTATTTCTATTAAAAGCTTTGACACGGAATTATTAGAACTTCATCTTGAATTGATTTTAGAATGGCAATTTGCCCTTAATACATTGTTTCCATTACATATCCAGTGTTTGATCGTTTGAATGGTGAATATGTTACAGGAAGCACGTATTGGATGCACTGCCCTACCTCGGAACTAGTGCAGCTGTAGGCATTATGCGTGACACAACATCGGAGAGCACAATCAATGAATGGATGCTGTCTGTAGCGCTGATACCCCGGCCGGACTTAAAAATATTGGAATATCTATTCCAGTTATTGGAACGTAATAAAATGCCTTCGGTATCATTGGCAGTTTCATCGCTGACGTATACGTACTGCATTCAGAACGCTGATTGTACATCGCAAGAAGTGGTCGCTGGAATTATTCAGCTACTAGAGAGCAGGACCAGCAAAGCTTATGCCAGCAAAAAATACGATCGGAGAATACAGGAAACGGTACGAATATTTCGTCACGATATGCGCATTATCCACTGAACGGCTTTTTGCTTACGGGCCCATATAAGTATATTAAAAAATAACAACTTGTAAAAGATGTTATGCACGACGGATAAAACATACAGAACAGAGAGAGAGATGCTAACCGTACCTACGTATTTTGTATTCCTAAGGAAAATACAATTTATTCAATGGGGAATTCAAAGGATGTATATATACACATGACAAAAAATAAACAAAAAACACGGACTTTTTCTTCATTTTCCGAGTACCTAGAATATATTTTGTAAATTATATACACCGTGTTTCAAAAATATTCTAAATTTTTGTAGTATTTCCACGGTTTTATCCTATACTTTTGTTAATAAATTGATCACCCTTTTAATGCCAAATTCAATGATGTATGGCTGCATCTATTTCTTCTATTGGATTTCAAATTTCACGTATCCTATATGCAAAAAAAATAGGCAGATACAGGATATGCTATTAGTTAAACATTTTCTTGTTCCTTGATGATTTCACTTAACACACACTTTAACATTTCAGCCCTCTTAAAAAAATGTAACAAATAAATATGTAGTTTATAAGTAACTTAAAAATCAATTTTACTGTAGAATCAGTTATTTTTTTTTTTAATAGACGGAAAAAAATTCTAATAAATAAATGCAGCCATTTGATTTTTTACCTTTGAAAATTCACAAGTAACAGTCACTTAATAGGAAATTGCAGTAACTTATTTGTCAAATAAGTAATTATATGTTAGTATAAATTACAATACATCATTGTACACTGTACGCCACTGTACTCACAGTAGGTAACGTTGGTGTGCCTGTAATTTTCCAATATTGGCGGGGTATCAAAGATGGGGTTCAGTATTCAGGTCAATTTTTGATCCGAGGGGAAACCATTTCGATTAATATATCATGATACTAAATTTACCCCCTTAAGTCCTCTACCCCCAACATAAAAATCATCATTACGAATTTAGTAGCATATCTTACTTTGACATTTGGTAAGCAAAAATTGTAAAATTATAAACTTATTAGAGCCAGTGAATTAGAATTGTTCCCCTTTGTTGAAGTTATACCCATAAGGTTAATTAGAATAAGCATTAGTATTTAGATTATAAGTTAATTAGTATACTTAATCTGAAGAAGATAGTGTGTGTTGAAACAAGGTTAATTAATTAAGGAATCTAACAGTCTATCTAAGTGGTTTTGTAGCCGCCATCGCTGTAAATAGTGGGACAATGAAAATCTTCATTTATTCAAAGAAGTTCACACGCAAAAACCTGAAAAAATTAACGTTTGGGCTGGTATAGTTGGAAATGAGGTAATCGGTCCTGTTTTTATTGATAAAAATCTTACCGGCGAACTATTGCAAAATACAATTAATCCTTTAATAATACACAGTTTGGAAAACTAGCAAGATCAAATGGGGAATTTATTAATTAATGAAAATGAGCTTTTCTTCCAACAATATGGCGCGCCCCCGCATTATGTCGCGCCGGTTAGAAATTTGTTGGATATAATTTTCCAAATCATTGAATAGGGCGGTCAGGATCAATTGAATGACCTGCCCGCTCTCCACTCCTTCCCACTTAATAATAGTAATAATAATAACGTCTTTATTCATTCCTCCAAAAAGAAAAATTACAAATAAAAACAAAAACATTATAAACATCTAGGTTAATGGTGGCGAAGTTCAGTTGCCGCTGCGTAGCAATGACACCTGTTCTCCCACTCAACCACATTAAACTAATCTAATTCTAAGGAGATAAATTTTATAAAAGAGAAAAAAAACTTGATTTTTTCTTGTGGGGTTACCTAAAAACAGTTCTGTATTAAACACAACCGCAGAATATTGGCGAACTTAGAATTACTGAAGAATGAAAGCGTGTATCACCAGAAACATTTGAAATAAAATGGTGCACAATTTGAACAGTTAATTAACTAATTTGAATATTTTTTTTTTGAATAAAAATTTATAATTTTACAATTCTTGCTTAGCATGATATTTTTTCTGTTATAATTCCCAGAACTTGACCAAATGTCAAAGTAAGATATATTACTGAATTCGTATTGAAAATACCTTTCCAACGATGTGTTACAAATGGTATCATCCCATTTAAAATTTTTATGTTGGGGGTGAGGTGCTTAAGGGGTTAAGTTTAGTATCATGATATATTAATCAAAATGGTTCTCACTCGAAACAAAAATTGACCTGTCTTTGCAGGTTAATAATTTTATTAGCTTCGGATGTAGGCCGCCTGGGAAGTTTTCAAATGAACATACCGTATCTACAGACATACATACATTGCATATTTACATACAACGATAAAAATAGTAGTTGTTAAAGGGAATATAATTTTCGTCTTTAAATGAATTCTAGCTATTTTATAAATTACAAATAATAATAGAAATAAAATTGTTTTATTTCACATTTTGAAAAATTTCTTGCATGAAATATCAAAGGTGACATAAGAATATAATACTGTTTTTCTATGTCAACAAAGTACTTTTAGAGGACACTGATTCTTTAAAAAATTTATCGATGACAAACGGTGATATTAATTTTTTATGCATTACTTTTGAGATATGGTTTATTTAGAAAATATTGATATATGTAAATATTACGTTAAATTTAGGGTGGAAACAAGTTATTGGAATCGATTGTTTTCTTACATTTTAAAAATAAGCGTTTTTGTTTCGAAGAGAACAACGTTTAAATCTGTGGAAAAAGAAAAAATAAGACGGAGAAAATAAGTTTTAAGCGTGAAACCATATGGAGAAAGTAATAAACACATTTCCTTTGTGCGGCGTATTTTTTTCCCCGCTGTTTGTCAGCAATTGAAATTGTTCAAGCTCCTAAATAGCATGCCGGCACAGTAAAGCCAAAGATACGCAGTATTCAGTAGGCATGAACCCGATTCTGTAATTTTAAAAACCTTTAACGTTTATTCTAATTGCGTATGTTAGCCTCCTTCAAGCGGAAAATTAATAAAGAGGCACTCTGTCGTTTTACGGTTGTACCCTCTCTCTATTCAAAGAGGATGGTAGACCGTTTCTTGTAAAGGCTAAACGTGTATATATATATATATATATATATATGTATATAAAGAGGAATTCGCCATACAATTCTATATATTTTAGAATTTTCGTATCGCATTTCGAATATCTTTAACAGGTATGCAGTTAGAAGCGTGTGGTTTTTAACAAAGCTACACGGCAATTTCAGCAAAATCATTTTAATTCATACCGTATGGATATAATTAATACTGGAAAAGAAAACATCCCCCTTTGTAACGGTTGGTATTTACACAGGCTTGTAAAGATTGGTCAAAGCATTCCATACCCCTTGGAAATGTGTATCTTTTGAAATGAATTGATTCTGTTGAATACCTTCGCAGAATAACCCCGTTTCATCAAATACTGCGAATAGCTTTAGAAAAGAGAAATATTAATAATATGATGATAAACATATAAAAATATAGAATCAATTTTAATAATGTTAGAGTACCTTACCTACAAAAGATTTCAATTATACGTGATTGTTAATTCACAAAATATTGCATGAAATATGCATGTGATATCTATCGTCGCAAGGATATGCGATAGAATGCAACATTTCCTCCTGTTCAGATAAAATTCGATGATAATTTCCTCTATTAGAGATAGAATATTAACTATATAATTTACTTTAGCGTGAAAACTACCAAAGATAGAGAAATTAGATTTTCTGTACGTATATACTATACCATAGCGTATCTTACAAAATTATTTACAAACACACAAGATGTTCCAAATTTCGACAACCGCCTTCAACTTTTTTATTTTAAATGGGTTGCTTTATTTTTTATTAATCATTTTAATAGTCACTTAAATTATCTTTGCAATGATATACGATTATGTGCTTTAGATAATTACTTTTGGCTATATTACAAATTTTGTTAAACATTTTTGACACATGCAGACTTTGACGTTTTAAGACCTAACCAGAAAACTCTTGCAGTATCGCGAATTACTCTTTTGCTATAAATTTAGAGGCTAACACTTTATATATTTGAAGGTGGTATAATGTCAAAATATGTACAGGGTGTTAAATATGTCGTGCGGCAAAATGGTACCAATAACGTAGTACTTATTTCCAGTATGTTAGAAGGTATGACATTTTTATGGGAAATACGCTTGTAATATTCGAAATGCGGCGCACCTAATAACTAGATGGCCGTGATTTCCAAACAACAATCAAATACAAATTGTGCCTCTATTACGCGCATATCTATCATCTTACTTACAATCAAAAAAAAAGTTACATTGTTATATTTATTCCCGACACGTTCCTAGGTATGACAATTCTAATATGTATCATCGCATAACGCAGAAGACAATAATTAAGTACCACTTGTACTATTAAGTACCACATTTACCTCTACTCAATTGTTCTTTTTTATGCAAATTGGTTAGATTATGAGATAACAAGTACCGTACGTAATATTTTCAATTTCTGACATACAATTTACACTCTTGGACTTTTAAAATTATCTTAATTCAGAAGGTGCTCCATTCTGCTCTGTGCATATTCTCAACCGTCTCTATACGGTCTAGCTTACATTTTGAGTCAAGTTGTCCTCGTAAATAATAGAAGGCCAAAGAAAAACATCAGAAGGGGCATTCAGCTGACATTCTAGGATGCTAAGAGTCCATTTCTGTTGCAAAAGTAGGAACAAAGATTTGTCTACGAACCCCTCTTTCGGGAGATTCATTTTTAGTTAATAAAAGTTGGTAAAAATACAACAGCAACGAAACGTTGTAATTGACAAGATTGAAGCAGTACGTCATAACTAATAATGAACATATAAATGATCCAAATTACAATATATGAGCCCTAACAAAATTTTACCAAATACTAAAACGCAATGCTAGCAAAGAGAAACTACAAAAGATATCAGTATGTGGAAATTTTAAATAGAGATTTGACGTTTCATTAGATAGTAGTTTTTGTTTGTAAAGCATGGCCATCTAGCTCTATCAGATGTCCTGCACATCGAAAACTATAAATGTATTTCCAATAAAAGTGTAATATCTGAGAAATAAGTATTATGTTATTGGTACCATATTGAAGTTAATTTTACAAGGAAATTGCTAGCAATATTAAAAATGTAGGTTCTATTTAAAAAAATCGAAAAAAAAGCGTTTGAAATTCGATAAATGTTGCACGACATATTTAACATCCAGTATATATTTTTACAATATACTACCTTGAAACATATAAAGTGTTAGCCTCGAAATTGATAGCAAAAAACTACAACTGGAGGTACACCTAACCATATATCATTACAAATGCGATTAAAGTGGCTATCAGAATGATTAATTTTACAAAATACGCTGTGGTATACTATATATATGTACGTATAGGAAATCTCATTCCTCAATGGCGCACTTGGTATAATAAAAAATTTTATGTGTGTATATTTTTCAGATCATAGTAAGTTTAAAATCGTTATCAAACATCGGTATAATCCGGAAAACGTTCAAAACTAAACTGAATAACATAGTAGAGGACCGCGCAATAGACATATCCATTAGAGTGACCGCTATTGAAACGTATCGCCGAACTAACTGCGAGCAGACCAGGTCCTACTTCGAGGATCTCTTCAGAAATAAAGAAGAAGAATCTGAAGTCCGCATAGCAGCGTATTTACAGGTTATGCGATGCCCTAACTATGTAGTAGTCAGTACGATCCGACATAGTCTAGAAGTCGAGGAAGTTAAC
Source organism: Dynastes maya (assembly GCA_029619315.2). Taxonomy (NCBI): domain Eukaryota; kingdom Metazoa; phylum Arthropoda; class Insecta; order Coleoptera; family Scarabaeidae; genus Dynastes; species Dynastes maya. The sequence continues at coordinate 6,661,157 of JAROYE020000012.1, forward strand.
CAGGGTAAGGGATTCGAATCGTGCTAGTCCTTGCTTAAATGACGTTTTGGTTTCAGTTGGCTCTTTTATTTGGAGTCATTTGCACAATTTATTGAAGTCATCAATCCCGAGCAGGGTCGAAATTCAAGGCCTACTTTCCGACAAGGAGCTTGTGAAAAAGTTCAGCACCGATGTCCGTAAGTTTTCTAATAACTACGAAGGTTCCGTCTTTTTCGATGAATATAATATCGGTGAGTATATAACGACATAAATAAAAATAGCATTTTTAAACCAATTTCCTCTACATTATAGGTGCTAACTACGAAAGTAATGTTATATTTTCACCCTCGTCATACATCCCTAGGTCTGCCATGCTAAACCTGACCGTTGATTTATTCGGTGAATCCATCAACTTGTTAGAGGTACCGTCGACCTGACGGCTCACATGCTAAAATCGAGCGCTTAGTTTTGATTTCCCTTTTTTTTTGTTATTTTCAGGTGTATAGCCGTTTCGAGGGTTTCGAACAACGTTTAGAATCGCTATTCGGTCCCAAGGGGAGGTTTAGCGGGAAGAATGTAAAGGACAAGGTGACCAAGATGAAGTGGACGCGAGATATTGACGATGGAAATATTTTACGGAACGAGATTGATAAGTATTCCGACGTTATCGATAATAATTTCGATCATCCAAAGGTAATGTTGCTGGAGGATTCGAATCTTAGGATTTTTCTTTGACGATATTTCTAGATTAATCTTGGAATGAAAATATTTGGGAATGAATTGAAGTATACAACGTTTAATGGTGATGGAGAAGTGATGTCAGCTTTAAATAATTTGAACCCGATACAGCATTTAAGGAGGATATTTTCCGGGAGGGTATGTCGTATATTTATACTTTTGTTAAATAATTCATAGTAGATATTTTACTTGGTATTATGTATGAACAAACTCAAAATTGACACACAAAAAATTATTTGCGAAAGCAAGTAAGCTTTTAGAAAACATAATTTCTGTGTCGATACTTTTATAACTGATTTATGAGTAGCATCGATCGTTTCATTTCGATACTACTTTCTAGGCATAAATATCATGACTAGAGTAACCTAAACTTGCGGACTCGCATCGGCGTCGGTATTACGGGTTAATATAAGAATACGAAAAATTCATAAATAAACTAAACCGGTAGAGAAGCAGGCATGTAGTGTCGACCTTGAATATAAATCATGTTAAACCGCGCTGAGAGAGATTTCGTTTTAGTACCGGTTGAGCTGTTGCAGAGATTAGTCGAACGGTCAAGGTTATGTACTTACGTGTCGCTTTTGAAAATATAGCTGGTGTTTTTTGTGTGTTGTAGTATTATACCAAGTACATAATTAGTGTGTCGTTTCATATAGAACTAATATTTACATACCTAAGAAAACAATGCCTCATAATAGATTTGCTACTAATGTACATAAGTATGTGCCACTTTTTCCTCATTTAAAATATGACGGTAGTGCAGTTTTTTGCTTAATACGCAATGTTCGTTTGGCTGCATTGGACAGAACTGATTGCCAGAGGCATGTCAATGGTATTAAGCATATGAGAAATGCAAGAACTGAAATACCTTATACACTATTCCTCATACATTTATTAATTATGTTTACCTCTTGTAATCTTCCGTTGTCGTTGGTGAGAAAAGCAGCTTTTAAAACGTTTTGGCGACAATACGTTCCAAAGTACCCATTACCCTCACAAACACAATTACAGAATCATTTGCCGCGAATGAAAGAGATGCTAGAAAATGTGTGTAAACGTGATTTGTGTTCCAAAAAATATGGATTACCGTGGATGAGACGACCGATATAAAGAAAAACAGTATTGTGAATGTAATAGCTCGCGTTTTATCTAGCGAGAACACAGCATCTCGATATTTGTTAGCTTGCAAACGTGTTCAACAATGTACCGCGGAAAATATTCAAAAAGTGCTAATGAACGCTTTGAAAAAATTTAAAATTGCCCAAGATCAAGTTGTGATGATTATGACAGATAGTCCAGCAACGATGTTAAGTGTTGGGCGATCCTTAAAACATATACTTCCTAACTTAATACATATAACCTGCGTGCTGCATGCTTTGCATTTAGTTGGTGAAGTTGTTCGACAACATTACGGAAACGTTGATCGGTTGATTGGAAGTACTAAAGCAGTGTTTCGTAAATCTCCTAAACGTTTAAACGAATTTCGTAAATTTTGTCCAGGTATTCCAGAACCTCCTGAACCAATTTTAACGCGATGGGGTACTTGGCTAACAGCAGCTTCTTACTATTTGATCCATTTTCAACAAATTCAATCAGTTATAATGCGATTTAATCGGAATGAATCCAAAGCAATTAGAGAAAGTCAAAGAGAATTTCAAATTTCTCAACTTTTAGAAGATTTAACAACAATATGTACCAATTATACAGTATTACTAGATGCCATCAGAAAACTACAATGTACTGAATTGTCATTGCAGGAATCATTAGACATAGTGGAGAGTGTAAAAGATAAATTACACACATTAAATGATACGCCAGGATTATGCGCTAGTCAAAAGTTGGCAGATGTTTTAAGGAAAAATCCCGATTTTAATACTTTAGAGGCCGTTTATAATAAGTGTAACAATAGTGAACTTTTAAGTGATTTTGAAAAACAGTTTCTACATGCAAATGTAACTTCCTTAGATGTGGAGAGATCGTTTTCTATGTATAAGAATATTTTTATCTTGTCGACGCACAAGGTTTAAAGAAGTAACTGTGGAAACATATGCAATGATGCAAGTTTACAATAGTTCACATCCTGATGCATCTAATTTGTTGAATAATTAGCAAGTAAGTTTATTTATGAATTTTTCGTATTCTTATATTAACCCGTAATACCGACGCCTATGCGAGTCCGCATGTTTTGTTTGTTACTCTAATCATGACACTGTTTTCTTTTTAGGAAATAAAATATAACAAAGCGGCAATGTTTATGGATACCAGTTACATAGTTCCGATTGGAGCTGGTTTACCGTTAACCTTGAACGCTGTAGGTACATCATCAATAAATATGAAACTATGGGGCAAATTGAATTCAACGAATTTTATTGAAAACAAGAGCGTGGACCTAAACGCTAACATTCAACCGAACATAGCGCTCGATATTGTCGGAACTATGTCCGTTGATGCTTATTACGCAAGCACCGGTATTAAACTCAAGACAAGTTTGTACACGTCCTCAGCTGTTGAAACTAGCGTTACGATACGTGGTGCAGAGCTTATTAGAGTAACATTTGGTGTACCTAAACAAACAACGGAGATGTTAGGAGCTAAGTGAGAAACCCATAATATATATATTAGATCCACTAATTGCTTTCCGACACCCCATTGTTTCGTGCTTTCAACCATCCCGACGTTGTGATTTATATCTTTTCAGATACATTAACATACGAATTTACTTAAATTATGTATCGTATTAATCATCTTTTATTTTATAAAAGCAACGATAATTTAAATTTAATGCATGCGGACTTCATATGGTACGCAAAAGGGTTCCAATTTAATTTTGGAGGGAAATTTTTTAATCAAATTTGTGATATTTCACGATAAAATTAATAGTTCATATATTTAAAAGAAAAAACACCGGCGCTTCCACCAATATTGCTTTAACAAAATTCTTTTTGGGGTGCATGTCTCCAACCCAGCCGCTCACGGATTTTGAAATTTCCTATACGCTATCATTTTGTGCCCATTTTGTGCTCATTTTGTGCCGTTTTGTGATGCAAAAAGAAAATCTTGTGCTTTAATATTAACGGAGTTATAACGATTTCTTTTTGGCAGAGCTGGGGACATGCCAGCCCCGCCACCTCGACATTTTGAAATTTCGTATACGCTTTCATTTTGTGCCCATTTTGTGCTCATTTTGTGCCGTTTTGTGATGCAAAAAGAAAATCTTGTGCTTTAATATTAACGGAGTTATAACGATTTCTTTTTGGCAGAGCTGGGGACATGCCAGCCCCGCCACCTCGGCATTTTAAAATTTCGTATACGCTATCGTTTTGCGCTAGTTTTGTGCAACTTTTTGTAACGAGAAAAATAGATTACTAAAACGTTTAAAAGTGATATTTGGCCAAATAATATAACGGTTAGAAGATTCACATTTTTTCGACGAAAAAATTGAAGATAACTGTTACAATAGAATAATGAATTTGAATATACAGTCAATTGCAAATAAAATTGACCAACTCGAAATCGAGCTGAATAAATACAATATTGACGTGGCATGTATTACAGAGCACTGGTTAAGTGATGTAATACATAACAAATACATTATTGGTGGCTATGAAATTGCGAGTGCATTCTGCAGGAAACGACGCAGACATGGTGGAACGCTGACACTTGTTAGACGAAATACGCTGTATGAGGTTCTTCAGGATATTAACGATATGTCTGTGGAAATCGATATTGAGGTCGCGGCTGTCAAACTTATTAACCACAATGTTATAGTAATCTCATTGTATAGATCACCTGTCGGTTGTATGGAGGTATTTATGGACATCCTGTCAGATCTACTGATTGCAGTTATCCAGCATAACTCGAAGGTATTTATTGCAGGAGACTTGAATGTTGATTTTTGAGCAAGACATATAACAGAGATAAAGTATTAGATTTATTTGGATCATTTAATCTAAATTTGACAACATTGGACCCAAGTAGAATCTCTCCTACCAGCGAAACGTGCATAGACAACATTTTTACAAACTTAGACCAAGACGAATATTGTGTTGGTACAGTGAACCTACACATTGCGGACCATTTGGCTCAGATAGTGAAGTATCAGCACAGCGAGGCAATATCTGTAAAGAGCGAAAATAAATATATAAGAATATTTAGTTCGAACAATATTCAACAATTTAGATTAAAACTAGATACTTACCGATGGGATGAAGTGTTCTTTGGTAGGTCTGCCTCGGGAAAGTGTGCCATTTTCTTCGAAACCCTACAGCTCTACTATGAGGAGTGCTTCCCTAAAAGAAAAGAAAAGGCAAATAAAAGTAAACAATATCAACTTTCTGAAGATCTAAAGAACATAAAGAATAGCTTAGATGCTTTAGCAACAATTGCGAAAGTAAGTAAAGACGAATTGATATACCAAGAGTATTGTAAGCATAAAGCTATATATAAAGAAGCCTTATCCAATGAAATTAAGGACGATTTCAATTCACAAATTGAAAGTTCGCAAAACAAGCAAAAGACAGTGTGGAGAATTATTCGCCAAGTCACTGGAAAGGGTGCCCAAGGCAGATGCAATGTGCAATTATCACCTGATGAAATGATTCGGTGCTTCAACAATCAAGGTGCACAAGTACTTGGCAACCAGCTCGCCGACCCCCATGATCTGCTAACAAAAGCTATAGAAATGAATAACCACTCTTGCTACTTTGCACCGGTAACACACGATGAACTTGCTGAAATCATTGGAAAGATTAAGAGCAAGAATACTCAAGATTGCTATGGCTTTTCCACTAATTTGATGAAGGCAATTGCTCCAAGTATCTTCGACCCGCTAATCTCTATCATCAACGATTGCCTTACCGAAGGTGTCTTTCCTAAGGAACTGAAAATTGCGAAGATACTACCAGTGTATAAAAAGGGAAACATCAAGGTTCCAGAGAATTACAGGCCAATATCAATATTACCGGCATTTTCTAAAATATTCGAGCTAGTGATTGCGAACAGATTAATCAGCTTCTTAGATAAGAATAACTTGATAAATAAAGTGCAACATGGGTTTCGGAAAGACAAATCAACCGTAACAGCTTTAACTGATGTGATAAATGCGATTTTGTCAGCGATTGATGAAGAGAACTGCGTCCGACTGACTTGCTGTGACCTAACGCGGGCATTTGATACCGTGGATCACAAGTTACTAATGGACAAATTCTTTCACTACGGCGTGAGAGGTAGTTGCTACGAGTTGTTGTTGTCTTATCTGTCGGGCAGGCAACAATACGTCGAAATAGATGGTACAACAGCGTGGGGTTGCCCAAGGATCTATTCTGGGACCACTGATGTTTATCATCTACATTAATGACTTTGAAAGAAATGTATCCGCGGACACTATCTGTCTATATGCTGATGATACGTCGTTAGTGATCAACGGCAAAACAAGAAATGAAGTGCTAATGAAGGGTGACAGTGCTGTGGATGATGCAGAAAGGTGGTTTTCAGCCAACAAACTCAGTCTAAACCTAAATAAAACCGAACATCTTGAATTCTCCCTAAACAAAAAAGAACTTACCAGCAGCGTAAAGATTCTTGGTCTCCGAATTGACAGCAAATTGAACTGGTCCAATCATATTGACGAACTGGCCAGGAAACTGACATCAGCAGTTTATAGTGTCATTAGAAATAAGAGTGTGTCAACCTGTAACGCCGCAAGAATGACATATTTTGCAAACTTCCATAGTGTGGCAGTATATGGAATCCAATTTTGGGGAATGTCTTCGGAGGCCAATCGTATCTTCCTTCTGCAGAAGCGAGCTGTTAGGACTCTGCACAACCTGAGAAGAGAACAAATGTGCAAGCAGGCGTTTATAGAACAAAAGATACTTACCATACCAAGTGCGTATATTCTCGCCATTGCTAAATACATACATAAAAATCGAGAGTATTTTTGCACCAACAATGAGTCACACAATTATAACACCCGCAACAAGGATGATCTTCGGTTACCATACCATAGAGTGCAAGCCACACAGAGGAATGCAAATTTTTGGGGCATAAAAGTGTATAATAAATTGTCCGAAAACATCAAATGTTTGTCAAATAAGAAATTTGCGAGGACATTAAAAGGACACTTATTAAATAACGCCTTTTATTCTGTTGATGAATTTCTTAGCCACCCTAATTAATTTGTTTCTCAATGTTTGTTTGTTCTTCATGTATTTATACAATGTCTTTGTTCCGTATTTTATCCTTACAACTTTGATTTTATTTATACACTGTTTTACTTTGACGATTTTTGTAATTGTTATTACAATAAAAATCAGGTTTATTATTATTATTATTATTATTGCTGCATATCGTCATATTTCTGAAGTTAATGCATAACATATTTATATTGTTGGATTCGCCTTTCGATTGCCTTTCCAAAAACGTAAAAATATATAGGGTGTTCTATAAAAAAAAAGAAGGTTGACGTCACTTCCGGTGAAACCGGAAATGTGATTGAAATACCGATAACGGAAAAAATTAATTTACAAAAAATAGAAATCGACCTATTTTTTCTAAAACCGCTAGCTTGTGTCGTTCAAAAATTAGCTTGGGGGGTGACACTTTAGGACCGCACTGTATATATATGCTCCCATTTCGTACGACTCTTACTTAAATAACTTAAATAACACCTTCCTTTGAGGCAGAAACTTTAATCTGAGAATAGCGAATTTGCTTTCGAAACATATTTTTTTGGTAAGAAATTGTCATAGCCGGAAATGACATGCCACAAGGATGCCATAGCCATAAGCATCTCGCGACACAAAGTTTCAAAATACATTCGCAATTTCAAAATTCAGTAGCTACGGGGCCGGGGACAATATCAAATTTGAAATTCAAAACGTTGTAACTTGGTTAATATTGAAGTACAAAATTTTCTTCTTGCGGCACCAAACGGCACAAAACTAGCACAAAATGATAGCGTAGACGAAATTTCAAAATCCAGTGGTGGTGGGGTTGGCGACATGCCAGATCCAAAATTCTAAACGTTATAACTACCTTAACATTGAAGCACAACATTTTCTTTTTGCGGCACAAACCGGCATAAAATGATAGCGTATACGAAATTTCAAAATGCCGAGGTGGCGGAGCTGGCATGTCTCCAACCCCGCCAAAGAGACACTGCTATAACTCCGTTAATATTAAAGCACAAAATTTTCTTTTTGCGGCACAAAATGATAGCGTATAGGAAATTTCGAAATGCAGCGGAGGCGGGGCTGGGGCATGCACCCTTCTTCTTGCTATAACGGTGAATAATAGACACAACGTATTTCATTCATCACCCAAATAGCTTGAAAAGTAGAAAATCCTTTCGCATTTATAACAAACCAAAAACGAAAAAAAAACTGTGCAAAGGAGACCAATAAATTTCGTTTTAGGTCCGAGTTGATTGTTATGAAGGGTAGTTTAGAGGAGCTGCAATCGGGCATTGAAAAAAATAAGGTATCCCATTCGATGTGTACTTGGCCAGCTGTAGACAGGACTATAGGCCTTAAGCTGTGTGCCGACTATCATTTCATAAACGTGACCACAATGAATAATACCGCTAACTTTGTACTGGCCGGACCGTCCGGATTCAGATTGGCCCTTCAAAAAATCGACCCGAAAGCCCGAACTTATTTCATGGAGTACCAGAGGAAAGTCGACGATAACAGGAATTATATTACCTTCGTTTTGGACACACCGGGCGCTCACATATCACGGCTAGTTTCGATTAACATCACACACAATAAGGAAAGCGGAAATCTAACGTTGCAATTGTTCTCCACAGCTGGCCACGTATTAGCGCACGGGAAATATAAGAACACAGACCTTGAGAAGTACATAGACATCGGTCTGGATATCGATAAACAAAGAAAATTTGGCACTGTATTGTCTTTATCGAAAAAGAAAATAAATTTTGGATACAATTACATACCGAAATTATTTATTAGTGTTAATAATGAATCCGTAGCGGAATTGCAAGGTAATTAAAAAAAAGCAAAGTATATAAAGGCCCTCTTAAAAACCACCAACAAATCATTAGGGATGGTATAAACTTTGTTTTATTAAAATTTGTTGATGATTTCTAGACTAGTCCTGTACAAGTTTTTCCAAAATCACGGACCGCTATGAGGATTAATTAATTAATTTCAGAGTTTATTAACTTATATTACGATTTCAGATTATATATTTTCAATAACTTTGGAACAATGTAAAAATAACTTGCATAATGGGTGCTTCGTTAAGTGTTTCCACACGTAAAGTTAAAAAAAAACACACACAAATATTAATTTCGCGACGTATCTCGTCCTTTGTCTCTACAATCGTTCTAAGCTTATTTCTGTAGACTCTACTCTTCAGATAGCCCCAAAGGAAAAAGTCCGCAGGAGTTAAATCACACGAACGAGGAGGCCAATTGATACAGCCGTTTTTTGAGATTACGCGTCGTCTGAAGTAAGGTGACTGTTTCTCAGGCTGTATGGCTGATGGCACCGTCTTGTTGAAACCAGAGGTCATCAGCGTCCAAATCTTCCAATTGGTTCTAAAAAAAGGACATTAACATGCTATGACAGCGAACAGCATTAACTGTGATCGCATTTTCAACATCGTCTTCGAAGAAATACGGGCCAATGATACCTCCATACCAAAAGCCACACCAAACAGTTACTTTTTGGGGGTGCATTTCTTTTTCGATAATCGCTCTTGGGTTTTCTGATCCCCAAATGCGATAATTTTGTTTGTTGATGAAACCATTAAGGTGGAAATGGGCTTCGTCAGATGATTTTCCTTGAAAAATCATCTTCTTGTTCAAGCATCCATTTTGCGAAAACGCGACGCTGTTGGTGATCTCTCGGTTTCAAATCTTGTGTCAATTGCATTTTGTAAGGATGCAAATGCAAATCCTTGGCCAAGATTCGTTGTGTAGCGGTGTAGGAGAGTCCCAGTTGTCGGGTTCGACGCTGAATCGTTGTGCCTAGTTCTTCGGCGACACTTTCACGGACGAGGGCCATGTTTCCCTCCGAACGCTTTGGACGAACACGATGAGGTGCTTTAACTGTGCTTACAGTCCCAGTTTGCTCAAATTTCTGAAGCACATTCCAAATTGTGCGTTCTGAAGGTCGATTGTGTACACGAAAATATTCACGTAAAGCAGGAAATGCATTTTTTCGCGAACACTCATTTTCAATAATAAGCCCTAACCATCTTAGCACGTTGCTGGATTGTGTATCGCTCCATAACTACTTTTGTACACGTTTCTAGTTTGTAAAAATCACTTGATAGATGTAATTATCATTGACGTTTCAAAAATATCAAGGCAACTATGTGGAAATCTTTAACGAATCACCCTTTATTATTATGTAAGCTGCATATTATTATAAAACTTGTTGTGTAGAAGAACTTTACACCATTAAGTAGTTGGAGAAGTATTTAGAAAACAAAAATTGGGGTAACAAGAGACTTTTTTTCTTTAGTCCATTTGATCTACATGGAGAAATTCTTTCCTTCCAAGTAGACACAGGTTGTAAGAGAAAACTACATTTCTTATTCTCACACTTTCCATTACTAGCCCAATTTAGAACTGAAGATATCTTTCTGTCTAAATAATTCTAAAAAATAGGATAATTAAAAAAAAAGGGAAAAAATAAATATGTCCATATTAACGTGCATTGTTGCAATGACAGAATTTAACAACTTTGTTAAATTTGGCCTTTAGTGTATCTCTTACAATAAATGAGATTTCCATAGAGGTCCGTGAATTTGGAACTCCCTGTATATCATCTCTCCTTTTTTCAGGTACGCTAAAATGGGTCGAAAAATCTGGAATATCGCAAAGCGACGTGAATTTAAAATTTAAAACTAAACGACTTACATCGAAACTTTTCGGTTATATATCGAAGACGGACAACTCAGTTGGGGCAAACTTGAAACTGGATTATAAATTTGTTAATACGAGGTCAGAGGTAGTTAGATTAGATTTTTCGCTTGCGAATAAATCGAAAAGGATAATTGCCAAGTACATTGGACAGGCTCAAGTGCAAACAAGCGCGTACCCGAACATGAATCTGAATACTTCGTTACAATTCCAGGTTTGTATGGTGACAAGCAAGTTTTCTTATTAAGCGCGAAGTGTTAAAGATTAAGCAATAATTGTTATTCTAAACAATAAGTGCTGCTTGTAATAACAGAATGGTTTTTGAATAGTGTGAAATGGAATCAACCGCTAGAATTAAACGGGGGGAGAATGTTAACTTCTCGGCGTGTAAGTGTATATTAAACACGAGCTACGCAGATGGTGGTTAAAAGTAATTGTACTATACACAATTCCGAACTTTGCCTTTGCTTATCTTTCTCCTTCTCGTGGAGTATATGAATGTAATTCTCTCTTGCTAATATTCCAAATGGAATAATCCGTTTTTTCTTTCTTGTGTTATTTTTATAGAAAGCTTCTGGTTACACCGAATTCGATATGAAATTTGAATGTGGCCCGCATCTATTCCACGCTGCCCGTAAACCTAGTACAACCTTTAAAGCGTTTTTAGCACATCGTACGCTTGTCAATGCTACTAGATTGCAAGTAGATGCTTCCTTGACCAAGCCATCATCCGGTTTAGATTTGAAAACGGCGGTGGTATATGAAAGAATGGGCCATTGGGTTGATATGAAGGCGCTCATCAGGTACAATACAGGGAAAGAGATTCTGATACAAGCTTTCTGGTCATATCCGAAGCAAGTTCTGGACGATATCGAAGCGAGGTTAAATATAACCGTTCCCTCATACACACCTATGATTTTAAAAGTTAAGGTGAAAGAGCAAAACTTCCATAACTATGCGGTGAGTTTTCACATTAATTATATTTATGTTTTCCTTTCATGTGTGGTTAGAAGGAAAAAGAGGAGGATAAGTTTAGATTATATGAAGATGAAATGGACCTCTTTTTATCGCGGATATACCTATAAAGGAATCTCGTAATTGTATTCGCTAATATTTCAACAAAATACGATTCTTTCCTCCTTGCCAGTTCGCGTGCTATCAAAGATTTGTACACTGCTTTTTCCCTTGAATAAAACGGCATCCGGTAACTAAATCGACTATAATTTAATATTTACTGTCGCTTCGTCATATCTTACTTAATGACATTATTTCTTTTTATTCTTAGTGACAAAACTTAAAAGCTCGACTTGTATATTTCCAACTTCACATCTCCATCTGTAAATTATATGATGTTTACTCGCAACATTCAAGAAACACGGTTTTGATAACTCGTAAGACATTAAACAGGATGCAATATTAACTGTTTTATGAATATAAAATGAAAATCGTCTCAAGGAGGAAGCAGTTTATTTCATTAAAGGACCTCTTTAGGAGAGAAACTTTTTAACTTCTTAACTTTAATTTCTAACTCACATAAAGACATAAAACGACTGAATGAAAAAAATATTCGGCTGCAAAATTGGATTTAACATATTAATTCATCAAAAAATACGCTTGAAAAAAAAAAAAAAAAAACGAATGGGATGTGGTTTTGACCCCGAAATGAAATGCAAGAGGCGTACAACTGGCAAACAGTCGTTAATGGTTTGCTGCAATGAATTTGACAAACTCATAAAAACTTCCAGGGAATACATAATGCCATTATTTGTGTCTTTGTCTGCTTTATATCTAGGGTGATCTCCCCTCTTTTTTTTTAACTACGAAAAAATAAAATTTAATTCCTTTTTTTTACGATTTCCAACATGGAGTTAAATCTAACATACTGGCACTCTATTTATGTAAATAATAAAGTAAATAAATATTTACTTAATTTGAAGATTTAATCTTGATTTTAGCGGCATAGAAATAAAAATAACATTTTTAACGTTTCGACAATTTTTTGTCTTCTTCAGAACTTTTTTTTCCAAAATAAAACATGTCAACGAACACAAGACTTTAATTTTTTTTTTTTAACAATAAAATGTTATATGTTACATTGTTTGATCTTATGCTATTAAAATTATTGTTATTAACATTTTTGCACGTCCTATTAGAGGGGCCCCCGGGTCCCCAAATTTTACGCTCCTTGATTTTTTCTTATTGGGGTATTTCAAATCAAAAATCTATGCTGATAGACCACAAGAAGCCGGTGGATGGCATCTCATTTTTTAAATAATAACACTTATCTTTGCCTTTTGTTACACTGTGCTAGTGTGCAAAATGCAACAAGCTGGACACCCGGGGGTAAACCTAATTCGTAGGAGTACGCTAAATCCAATGGTGCTAACCGTTTTTAAAAGTTAGCACGCGTTTTCGAGCAATTTTAAAAATGTTAAGTCCAAAAAATCTCCATAGAAGGTTCTCGAAGGTTCCAGAAAGCTCTTCGGCCATCGATCAGATTTTCCAGAAAATTCCAGAATGTTCCAGAAGGTTGTTTGGGCCTAAAATTTTTAAATTGAAATTGCTCGAGAACGCGAGCTAACTTTAGAAAACGGTTGGCACCATTGGATTCAGCGTACTAGAATTAGGTTTACCTCCTGGGTCCCCAGCTTGTCCAATTTTGCAACTAGCACAGTGTTATTTGTGATTTTTACTGGGGAGTTTCATTTGTGGTTTTTACTAAAATTCTTCATTGGTAATTTTCATTAGAAATTTTACAAGTTTCGACCATCTAAGCTATCATCTTCAGCAGTAATACGGAACTTGAAATAAGTTGGGTAAACTATTTAATGGATATTTTCTATTAGAGCTATAAATGTCCGATATGAAATGTTCTTTTTTTGCAAATTCAAGAAAGATTTAATGTTTATTTGAAATTTATTTATAATTTACGTTTGAATGTCATTCTAATGTTGCTATTCTTGAATTTACCTTTAGATTGATGTAGAAGGTGTTTGGTTTACGGGTTTCAATGTGTCAATGAAAGGCATTTACAATTACCGCAGTATCGTTACGATGTCTCAACACCACTTAAAAATGATGTTACGTTCTCCGAGTTTTAACGAAATCAACGCCGATTTACAATATTACAGGGACAACAAGGAATTAAAGATAGATCTAAAGGTAAGGTCGCAATACACCCGATAGGATTTTCGTCATGTCCCTATATTAATTGCGTCTGACGTTTTCTCATTATTTAACTGTCGACATGACGGGCAGATCCGTCGATAAGGGTCACCCACAAACGTGCCCCTCATGTTGAATATTTGAATGTTGTACGCGTCACATAGTCTCCTTTTTTTTTGTTCGCCGCTTGCCGCACAATCTCCGTGCTAAAATCTGGTTTTAGGCCGATCACAACAACGACGTATATGAGTTTTATATAAAACACGTAGCGGAATCCAATTTGGAAATGGTAACTTTGGGGAAAATCAGGTATAAAACGAAAATCTACTCAGTTATGAACTACATATCGTGGAAAGATGAGAAGGAAGTGAAGTTAGAGCTTCACGTCGATCAGTAAGCTTTAGAATGTATAGCAATTTTCTTAAATTAAACTATTTTGGTTTTATTAAAGATTACGCGATATCCACTTAGCGATGTGGGGACATAATAGAGAAGCACATAAAGCAATCGGTTTTGAAATAAAATGGGATGCAAATAGAGATCCAAATCAAAAACTTGTAGTTACAGCACAAATCTCAAACCCAGCACCTTACAATTATGACGGGAATTTCGTAATAGCATACCCTGGAAGGACAATAAATGGATTATATAACTTCCTATGGATAAGTAAACGTTCCCCTCCAAAAATTTAAAACATCATCTCCTAATAACACATTTCTAATTAATCTAGCGGAGAAATTCTCAGCAATCGCACATTTAGCATGGTCCCCAGAAGACGCATTCACAACCAAATTAAGTATTGAGTATAGAGACGCTGAAGAAACTTACTTCTATTTAAAATCAGAATTGCTAACACCATTTGAAGACGTCAGAAGAACTGCTTTAAATTTAGGGTAATGATTTGATAATCAAATACTTCTAAAGTCTTCAATATTTTATCTTTTATAGATTCCTTCATGTTGGTAATATGTACCGAATCAATGGTAGTGTCCATTGGCAACATGATCAACATGTTGCTATAGATTTATTTGAAGATTATGAGGTTATGGCTACTCATTTTAGATGCGAACTCAAATCGCATATAGCAAGCACAATCAAAGATATTCCATCGATTAGTGCTAGCTTGAGACATAGCCATAATTTATCTCAAATTGATAGTAATCTTCATATCAAGGTAATTCTTTTTCTAAAAGAAAATCCCCTTAAAATAATAATGTTGTAACCTTTCAGTATGACCCTAAACAAGTTATAAATCTGGGTAGCTCTTGGAAGATAGATGGTAATGAGACCATGAGGAATTTGACAGGAACCGTAACAATATTAACACCATTTAGAGGAATGAACAAGGGTTTATTGGTCAGCAAAATTTACGTGACCAAGTCTAGAAATATCAGGGGAGTTGCAGATTTGGATGTTGATCATAGGAAATTCAGAGCAACCGTGCAAGGTAGAACGTTAAAATTTGAAGGTAAAACCTCAAGTAATCTTGTTTCCAGGAAATTTCCAAAGATTAACAAAGAGTATGTTAAGGTTCGATATAACAACTCCATTTGAAAAGTACAGCGAAATAGTTGGAAGGTTTGGAATAATGGAAGGAGATCGCCATATAGTTTGCATGGTGACTTATCCATCAGGAAGTACTGGCATTGAAGTGAAGTTGCTCCTAAATAATTTCACGCATTTCGATGTTATATTCAACTTGGCGACTCCTATAGATTTCCTTCAAAACGTCCTGGTGGTAGGAAAAATAAAAGAGGAAGAGGTTAGTTCGGTTTTACATTTAGTAACGTTTATGTGGGGAAGGTGGAAAAACGCTTTAGTCTTCGGAATTGCCCGATATTCAAATCAAATACACCATCCCCCCACTTTTATTTTTTTTTCTAAATCTCTAACATTTAAAATCCGCTCTATTTCCATTTTCACCCTATTTCCCCTATTTTTATTCGTTTTTCTCCCGCATCGTCGTGATCCAGAAAAAAGCCATCATTGCTGTTGGCATATCAAATCACTGCTAGCTAATTTTGTCGTCCCTGGTTTTCCTTTCCATTGTTCATCGTTGCTTCCTCCCTTTCTTTTTTTTTTTTGTCTTCCTTCTACTGTCGAACACCGCCTGATTATTTACGATGAAGTGCTTCAAATTGACGAATTTACAGGCGGACTTTCGATTGGGCTGGAACAGTTTGCTTATAGGATTTACCGGAATTTGGCATTATGCTAATGTCACACACTTTCAACATTCCTACAAGGTTTACACTCCGATAGAGGGGCTAAAGGAAAATGGTGTGGTTGCTAAACTAATCTTCGACGATGGTTTAGACTTCGAAATTTCAATCAAGTTGGCGGAGAAAAGGGTAAATATAATAATATACAGGGTGTGTATTAAATAAAATCTGAAATATCATCTTAAATAGTGGAGATCTTAAGAAATTTCGAGAGAAGGGTTTATAATTTACCCTGATTGATTAATACCCCTACGTTGTATCCGTCTGGAGAGCTTTTGCTTTTACTTTCCCTATCGATTTTGTTCGTCTTATCCATTGAAATTTAAAACGGAATCTAAAATTGGTACACCGCTAAATTTATTCACAATTAAATCGTGTTACAGGTACCGTTACATTTGTAACTCCACGCCTACAAGCTACGCGAACAAATTAACTATAAAAGGCTTTGAGTTTTTAAGAGTTATACACTGCTAATTCAATAGAAGGGAACTGTATTAGAGGATAGAATTGATTAAAACCTATTGTGTTACTTTACGAAAATACATTTATTTCGCTCGGTTAATTTTATTTTTATCGTCAAAGAATTGGCAATTGAAACGGTTGCAATGTAATACTCGTTATAACCTGAACTCATGTTGTCACAGAGTTCGGTAAGCTCGGGTAATGTACCTTTGGATTTGGCTCGTTATCAAAACACCTATAAACTATACAGAATGGTTGATCGGTACTGGGACTTAGGAACAAATTTATAAATCTAAGGCGGTTTTCCTAATAGAACTTTTGCTGCCAAATTCTGATTAAGAATATTCTCCCAGTAGAATGTAGAATAAATTACATTTCGTTCTGTTTAGAACGATAGAATCATATCGATTAGTTCATTAATAACGCCCTGAGGTACGTTAAAATGCGAACATTTTAGTTATTATAACGAATTATACATTTAATGATCCTACACGATTTAACCTGAAAAGTTTAGCAAGCCCTGTTCCTCGTTACGTACACGCACGAAGGTGCTTTTACATCTCTCAGCGCCCGATTACCACAACTCAACACTCCCCAAGTTCCCTTTGAATGTTTATAGCTGTTGTGGCAATATTGTATACTTTCAGTTAGGAATTACAGCTAAGGGTAAACCGAAGCCAATGATTTTGAAAGAACTCGGCATCCAGACGCAAGCGATATATAAAGAAAAGTTGGGCGATGGGGGTGGAGGTATAAAACAAGTCGCAGGCAAGGAAGAAGAGGATCCTTTCAGCTGGGAGGGTTTTGTTGAAATAGATACTCTACTCTATCCAACAATGAAAGGAACTATAGATATTGACCAGAAAGGTACAGTCTACGACGTACTGGCGTCTTTACATTTGCCGATGGGAGAGGCCGAACTCAGGAACGAATTCGATTTTATAGTAGGTCTTCATTAAATTACTTCTTTTTATCGATGATATGAAACGAGTTTTAAATTTCCAGAGTATTTACAAGATCAAAAACCGCCTATATCTGCGTTTACCGTTTAAGAACTTCAAGACCGTTAACTCAGATTGCGTCTTGGACATCACACCAGACCATGAATATTTAGTCGGGTTAGATTTCAACTACCAAAACGACAGCCAATGGATCGAGGTTGGCTATTTATAGCTACGGGTTGTCGCATTTCTTTAACTTTTATTTTTTTTTTGTGTTCACAGTCCGGAGCACAAGTACATTACATATTACCTCACGACGAAAACAGTATGTATAATTTATTAATTCACTTACACACACCATCAACAAGCTTTCCAAAGCTTGATATGGCTGGATCTCTAAATATCGACGAACCTGTGTATAAATTTGGATTTAATATAAGCACAGTAAAAAGCGATGCATCATTTATAGTAGAGTTAAAGGTTAGTTTAATATAGTATGGGGATGGACTTGGAATCGCAAGAGAGTCGCCACTTTTACGTATATATGCACGTAGAGAACTGGTTTCTTGCATCAAGAAAATAGTCTCTATTCAAGAAAATATTTTTATTTCAAGACTACAAAGATGTATAATATAAAAAAATAGTTTTCTTGAAATTCTATTTAGATTAAATAAATATTTTCTTAGGGTTAGAAAATCAATAAAATCCAAGACAGAGAATGTTTCTTCCAAGTAAATCAAAGGTTATATCATTGTATGGGTAAGTATGGTATCTATATTCCAGTTCTGCCGCTACTATCCAGGACGGGATGGCTGTAACTAACTGGCACTAGGTGACGCCAAGAAATATTTCAGTTGCTGTTTTTGAAGATTAGTGGCATAAACTATATATAAGAGGATATAAGAGGAATGTGGCCAGGAGCAAGAAGCGTTAATGCTTTTCTCTTCTCATATTGTTTTTGTCGGTAGTGATTTCATCATTACCAGGAGCTATTTATTAGCATTAATCTTGGTTAGTGTACTTCTACATTAAGTTCACTTTTGTTTGAACACTATTTTGTAGATAACGTGAATAATTTACAGCATTATAAACGGATATGTCGTACTGTTTTAAACAAGGTAAGCGCAATTAAGAATGTGCATATAAATAATATGCATATCAAGAATTCCAAGTTAAAAATGCTTTATTTTAAGAAAGTGAAACTATTGATTTATGAACAATACCTAAACGCTTTCTGGAATTAAGAAAACTATCCTTAAGAAAATGTTGTTTTGTGTTATAATGGCCTTTTTTTTACTTATACTAAGAAACGGTTTTTTTCTAATCTTCTCCAAGATTTTCTTGAATCAATTTAACAAATGTCTTAAACAAAGAAATACAATTATTTCATTACAAGTACATACTTCTCTTAAGCGGAGAAAGAAACGCTAAGAAAATATTTCTTTTGATTTAAAACGGTTATTGTATTGCGGATAATTGAAGAAACAATAATTTTCTTGAATTAAGGAGGACAGCTTTGGTACAGGCAAACGGTTCTCTACGTGTGATATACATATATGGTATCATATCATACCAACTTTACTATATAACAAATACATAAGAGGTTACCTTAGGAAAAAGAAACTATTACGTTCTGTAATTTCTCATAGCATTTTTGTCTCAACATATATCAAAATGGCGACTCTCATAAATATTTCTTTCTGAAATTCTCTTTCTATGTATAGACCATACAAAATATATTGGAAACACAAGTTGAACTGTACGTGGCATCGCCGGTAATCAATATCCCACCTGTGGTCTTCAACTTTAGTAAAGAGTTTTCAGAAACAGAGAACAAAATAGGTTTCTACTTTAATACTCCGAGGACCCCGACAAATAAAGTAAGTGTGAAGTATCGGTATTATCATTAAATTCTAACGAATTATCGAGTTGTCTCTAAAAAGATATGTTTCCTCTCTTGGTTACGTAAAATCAATATTAATCAATTCTTTTTTATAGATTAATTGTAGCGTTTTGTGGAATTTTTATTCCCTGCAGAAATTCAAAGCTAAGGTAGATTTTGACGCTGCGATATTTGTTAGTAGTGGAGAGATTGAAGTCAGGTCCGATGAGAATGAGAAATTCGCTAAAGCTAATGTTTTTGTCATGCCATTCAAGCTGGAATCAAGTGGTAAGATTCGTGATGGAAAGGTAGAAGGATTGTTGTCATTTTTTAACGGGCGAGCCATGTAAGTGATGCTTATATTGATTTTTGAGCAAATCCAATAAAGAAAATCTTTGTGGCTTTTCCTTTTTACAGACATAATATAACATTAGCTGCAATTCTAAAGCCAATAGCGGAAAATAAACGTCAAGTGGAAGGTATGCTTATGGTAAATGGGCGACCGTACGATATCAACGGTGTTGCCGAATTAAGAGAGGATCTGCTGTCTAATCTTCAATTAGAGATGTCGGCCAGAGATGGAAAAGATAGGAACGAGAAGCCATCGCTTATATATCAGTTGAGACCGAAATCTAGCGGTTACGATCTAACAGGAACGGTCCGTTATGGTGTTCAGTACGCCACTGTCACCGCCACCACCGCCGTTAGACACAAATACGATTGGGATCTCGATTTGCAAGTATGATCGACGAATTATATCGCCGATAATCGAACGCTGTGTTTTCAAACTTGTGTTTCTCTCGTGCTTAATAGGTAAACACGTCCCACTCGCTTTACAGGAACATGGGACTGTACGCTAGAGCAAATACGGCCGGCACCAATACGAGTTTTACACTCAATGCTAAGATACCGTTCGCAGATTTAGCTGAACCGAAACTGGGAATATCCCTAGCGTAAGTCTGCTAGAACTAACTTATCATTGTGGACGCTAACCAACTCCCTTATCTATATCCTCCTGTTTTATTACCGGCTCGGTTATTGATTGCAATTGTTTCCTTTCTAAAATTAATATAGCGTTTTCCATTAATAACATTTTAATTGAAAAATCGATGCTAAACCACAACGTAAAGCAAAATACGTATCACCCAGTAAAATTTTATCTCAATTCATTATTATTTTTTTGAAAATTATTAAAGCCGCTCCCTTAATATATGGAGTCGCTACGAAGACAACATTTTTGCTATTACTGCTAACTGTGGTAAAGTTAGGTGCTGTGCGTTCGAGTCCTATCAGGGTTAAGTGGAGCACTTTCCTGGTGGGTCCGATACAATTTCGAGTAACCATTCCCATGTTGAGGAATAATTTACTGCTCTTCACCCTTTATGACGAAGGGGTAAACACTACACATACCATTTACACAGATCCTGAGACTATAAAATAAAATAATAATAATAATAATAGTTTATTGTCCAACAGAACAAAGTTCCAGTAACAGGACATACAAAACAAAAACAGTATGCGGTACATTTAGAAAAACTAAAACAAACTAAAACTAGAATAGTAAAATAGCCAAATAAAAAGAAAAGCAAATATAAATAAGCTATATATCCTAGAAATTATGTAGCATAGAGGCAAACGTAAACTGAAATATTAAACTAATGTAGTACTCGGTTGGAACTACAAAAGTGATCAAGGATCGAGTACTGTAAGCAGGTACATTGAAATTTAATTTTGAAAGCAGCATTGGAGAGTTGATCTTACCCCCCATTAATTTGACTATAAACCTTCCGCTAACCTCACCCCTCCTTTTAGATAACGATTAAATTTCATGTCAAGTAAACTACTGTAATCGGTTCCGCGTTATGGATAAATACCATCCTGTTTGAAAGACAAGTATTTCAAAAATCGCTTTTGTACACGTTCCAACGACACATATCAGTAAAATACTTACAAGAGCGTATAAGGAAGCCTAACGACTTGGAAGCAGAAGTCGACATCTCAACAATATGGGGAGAAAATGTAAGTTCTGAATCGAAAATGACTCCAAGGTCTTTAAGTTGGGTAACTGTAGGGATCAAATTATTGGACACTGAGTAATTATATATATACGGATTCGGACATCTAGAGAAAGTTAATACAGCACACTTGTCAACATTTAATCTTATGTTGTTCTTAACACACCATTCATCTATAACTGAGAGATTCCGCTCCAAAAGAAGGCAGTCAACAGCAGTGGAAATATTGCAATAGATTTTTAAATCATCAGCGTAAGCCAAAACTCTACAATCAAGTAGCTTCAAAAGATCGTTTACATATGTATATATTAAATAAAAGTGAAGCCTAGATTGGATCCTTGACTTACGCCAGTGGAAGCAATTATAGAGGTAGATGTGAAACCATTGTAATGGACGTAGCACGATCTATTATAACGGTAAGACTGAAAGATTTTTATGACCTTGGGCACAAATCCAAGCGAAGATAATTTCGAAAGTAACACTGCTTGATCTATTGCACCAAAAGCTTTGCTGAAATCGGTATAGATGACATCAACTTGCTGCTTGCGGTCAAGCGATTCGCTGATAAATTGAGTAATTTCAGTTAAGTTTATTATAGTAGACCTACCGTGTTGACGATCGGACAGGTACGCTTGGACACAACTATATAGTTTGCGATACAGGAGCATTTCGAAAATTTGTGCACATGCTGAAAGAATGGTTACCGGCCTATAATTTTCAAGGTTACCACGATCGCCTTTTTTGAATACTGGGGTTACTCTGCCTATTTTCCAAGGGGACATAATATAAGTGCACAATCACGAATTACAAAACATGGAATACCATCATGTCCAGTGGTCATACTTGACTTGAGTCTTCTGAACGGATACTCTAAAACTGTGGCACTGGAACACTGAAACAGTTCACTAAAACCCTTACCACAACACTTAATTCGTACTGGACGCACGTTTCGATAGCCAAGCTATCATCATCAGCAGCAAGACTGAACTGAGTCTTCTGATCGAACAACAAACTTCTTCAGATGAAAAGATACCAATATCCATTGGATACGGATTCATTGTGGCCGAGTGGTGTGATCTTACTGAGACATTGTTGTTTTGGTACACGTGAGAGAACATGTCAGCGAATGCTTGAACAATGTCGCCAGGCTTGTCAAAAGTGGTGCCATTAAGATATATGTAACCCGGAATGCGGGAGGTGCCACGCCTAGAAGCAATATATTGCCAGAAAGATTTTGGATTAATATTTATGGTTTTTGGGACATTAGTTTTGGTATTCTTTGAGAAAGCAGAACGAATTTCAGATTTAACTAAGGATCGAAATCTAGAAAACTGATATACCAGGGAGGAAAGCTACTTTTACTTTAATTATAATTCTGAGTCACGACCTTTTATAGAGGCAATAACATTGTCAAGTGTATAAATAAAATTATAATACGAGCAATCAATTTGACATTTATTTTCAAAAAATTATAAAAGGTTGCTGGTTTTTTAGTTTTTTCCGAATTGTTAATTTTTAATATCCTTTTTATTTTTTTAAAATGTCTTCTTCCCAGTTACATACAAATAGAACCCGATAATCAGTGACAATATGTTGAAATATCTACATTTTGGTGAAAATTCAATAATCATTTTTCAAAGCGAAAATTCCTAGTTATAAAATCCATCGTTTTAAATGAACTTTTCCGCTAATTTGGTGATTAAAACTAATTAAAACGTTTTTCATTTATTTACACTTTTCCTTCCAGACGAGTTGGTGAATATTTCCACAGCACGGCAAGCTATTCCCTGCAAGACTCCCATGGCGATTGTAAGTTGATTTGGTCATGGATAGTATTGGAAAATATGAGCGTGAAATTAATTGGCAATTATCGAAATAACAATTATTTGAGGCGCGGCAGTCTAAATGCCTTCTACGTGAACCCAAGGAAAGCGTTCCAGACGTTGAAAATAGGCGCTGACATAGATCTGAATAAGACCTGGGAGTAAGTACAGGCGTTAATTGCGATGTGTTGCATAACAAGTAGTTCTGCTTGTAGGGTAGGAGGTAACTTAACTTTGTCTTTGCCGGAACCTAACAAGATGGATGTTGAAAGCAACATGAAATTGTCACCTTACAGTGACGAAGTACATACCGCAGTTGGAAAGTTTTATGCCCTCCATAATTACACGGAAATTGAATATTTAGGGAGGTACAGAAATAGTTTCACGAAGGTGCTTTACGGTTCTAATGGAAATGTAAGCTTTCCCGATAAAATCTAGCACTTTGAATCGATTTCTAATTGTAACATTTCTCGTTTCTAGATTTCTTTTACTAATCTAAACGATATCTATGGGGATGTTGATGTTAAGCTAGGTGCAACGCATATAAATAATTATTTGGAATATAGAACAAAGGAAGATGTAACTAATGTTTTCTACAGGCTACGGAAACCCAAACAGAATATAAACGAGGACACCGTAAGGACTTATGTTACCTACAAGAAGTCCCTGCTTTATCATAACATATCGTAAGTGACGTTAATGTCCCGTAACTAACAGTTAAATCTGTTTAAAATTCTTTGTTTAGATGCGAGGTATTTCACCCAGGGCAACGTTCAGTGGCCAAGGCGGACATTGATTTCAGAGAGTTCGGTAATATGAATGGCACGGTTAATGTTACCACACCTTTTCGAGGCTTTGACTATACCGGCGTTCACTTCATCACCGAGACTAATTCGTTAGTATTCCTCTACCACCACTTCTCCTCTTACTACCATATTACTGCTTTTAATTAAAGTATATTTTATTACATCTAGACAACCATTTCTCTTTTCGTTTCTCCCGCCCAGGAAAAAGTTTTTTGCTCACTTTTCAAGTGGAGTAGACCGTGTGCTCCATTTAATAAATTGACGGCGGTAAAATGGATTTTTTCATTTGCAAAAAAAAAAAAATGAATATAGTATATAATTAACTTTATAATTCCGAAAAACTTCGTATTCGCTAGGCGTTATTTTTTGCTGATGAATTATTGAAAACGTGCTAGAACTAGTTCTACCTATCTTTCATAAAGTTTCAATTTCGAAGTATCAAGTTTTAATTACAATAAAAGTTTTTACAGGAAAAATATCAATCGATTTGCTAAGATTTTCTGGGTAAATAAAACGGCGACAATAGATTCGAAATGCAAAGTCACTAAAAAATCAAATAAAGAAAGAGACAGTGATGGACTTATCTTGTTAGAGATCCCTCTTGCTACAGTACATAAAGCAAAGATTAATTATGGATATTCCGTAAGTATTTTTTTTCTGAGAGTAACCGTTCGTGTACTAAAAAAAAATTAAAGGGAGATACATATACCGTTATCAAAGTGTATTATTATAGGAAAAGCCCCTGTTGAGCACAGGACAGGCCACCGTCGAATATAATGGAACCAGGATCCTGGAAGGCAAGTATAATTGCCTGTCCGAAACGAAGGCAGGTCTCGATAAGGATACAATCCACGTGGAGCTGCAGAACAAGTTACTACCTATTGGTGTAGACTACCTTCATGGACGCGGCTACGGTTCCACCAGGCTAACCGTGGTAGGTGCATCAAATAAATCAGCAACTCCTATAAAATCCACGGTAATCTATAGCCAGACCAACGTTTCCCCGTTTGACCCCCCGACTTCTCATCCCTTTCGCCGTGCGGAAAATCTGCCGGGGGGATCGATGACGATGGCCGTGTATTTCAACACTACGCCCTCTCGTAAATGTGTTCACGCGCCGTTTAAAAACTCGCGCTTTAACTAAATTTTCTCTTCCGCGATAGGGGTGTACGGTATTATCTCTTAGCGGTGGTAACGTAATAAAACTCCTTTACGCAACAATGTAATGTGAGCGCAAAAACAAATGGTAAACGCTCGCGTTTCCCGCCCAAAGAAACTTGCAAAATTCAATTTTAACGGGCGTATTTTTAACCATAAAAGTTAGAGAGGCTAGATTCTTTAATCCATTTAAAAAAAATAAAATAATACTTTTTACGCATACACCTACTCACTAGCAAAAACTGTGAACGAGAGTGAGTTCAAAACACAAACAACCTGAATTGTAATTTGCATGGTACATTACATACACATTACATTACATCATTTTGGCCGTGCAAGAGACATCAAGGACAAATTGAGGCCACTAAACTAAACTAGAAAGTTTGTAACTAATTAAACAATATGCACTCTATGAATATCACTATGACTATAAGCAATCTAGCAGCATGTTGTACAATTAAACCTAACATTTTACACTTAAAGTACCGGTTGTTTGAGATCAAAACAATTACAGCTTTACCTTCATTTATCGAAAGTTTATTTTTCATTACCTAATACTGAGATTTACATAAGGTTTCAATAGTTACATTTATACTTTCAAACCAAAACATTAAAGTGGTCAGAATGAGATGTCAAATTGTTAGAGTCCTGTTGCAAGAAGTTACTCAAATCATTTACAAAAATAATGAACAATTTAGGTCCAAGCACCGAACCCTGAGGAGTTCCTATTGTTATAAAGCGACCATTTGATATTGTTTCATTTGTTCTAACATTCTCAACACAATTACTTAAATAGGACCGGAATAATTCCAGGGAAATTCCTCTAATCCCGTACTTTTATAATTTTTCTAAAAATAATGAATGATTTACACAGCTCAAAGCTGTAGTCATATCTACAAAAAGTTTAACTTTTCGTCAATACCCAAAACGGCTTTATTAACACATTCTACTAATGGTATATCAATAATCTTGCTGAAATAAATCTAAAATATTATTTTAAGTGGACAACAAATTAATTGGTTTCCGTATTACAATAAAGGTTTCACTAGTGTTTTCTGATGTATTTATATATTTTAAGAATAGTAGTATTCACAAGCTTACTTTTCGCCTTGTTGTATTTGTCTTTATGTACTGAAAAAATTAACGTATCGTTTGCATAAAGAAAATAAATCAAACAAAGCTTTAGATCATTTACACAAAATTGAGGCACATTTCTTTTGATATGAACTAAAGCAACGCAACTGCCCTGAAAGCCAGCGGCGGACGCATAAAAGTTTACACAAAATAAATTAAATGTGATACGTGCTCAAACACTCACCGTTTTAAGAGTCCTCCGTGAAATCACAAAGTGGATAATGTCTATTTAATATTTGTAACATTAGATATGTTTCCAAAGTTGTTTCGGCAAAGTGAGTGCGGCGTGAAGAAAAAGTGTTTTTGTATGCCGAAAACTAACGTTCTACATCTAGTGACGTTATATTTGCGTAAGTAAAATAATCTTTCAAATAACTTAAGGGTTCTGTTGACGTACCTTCACAAATTTGTCTTAATGTGCCAAAATCAGAGTCTTTATCTGAAACAGTTTCAAACCTTTCTAAAACACAAACATTTCTTGCGTCTTCTATCGCGCATAGCTGTGCGTGAACATGTTGCACTATTTGCAAAGATTCCACTAACGACAGCGAAGAATTTTGTAGTTTTTCTATCGCATCCGCTAGTCCCACGTAATTGTTCTGAATAATTTCCAAATCTGTTTTAACTTGACTATCCTGAAATTTCAAGCGGCTTACCTTGACTGCCGCAGCTTCCTTTGGGTCGAATTCTAAAATCACGTTCTTTATATTCTCAAAATATTTAAGATAATAAAATGCAGCCTCTAACCATGTTCCCCAACGAGTAAGAATAGGTTGTGGTGGTTCAGGAATACCGGGGCATAGTTTATGAAATTCGCGAATACGTTTTGGGGTTTTTACAAACACAGCTTTTGTATGTGCTATTAGAGCGTCTACCTCGGGATAACATTTTCTGATACTATCTGCTACGGGACTGAGAGTATGAATTTTACATGTAATATGCAACAAGTTAGCACAATGTTTTTTAAGAGATCGACCTACAGCAAGCATGTTTGCGGCACCATCACTCATAAACATCAACAGTTGATTTGTTGAAAGTTCAAACTTTTCCAATGTATTTAACACCAACATTTAAATTACTTCGGCAGTGCATTGTTGTATTCGTCTGGAAGCTAGTAAAATTGAGGGTATCGGTCGATGTGGTTCCATTGTGCGTACCATTACATTAACCACAGAATGTTTTTTACGATCTGTTGTTTCGTCCACACATAACCACAGTTTTTTACCTTGCAACTCCGATTTAATTCTCTTCTCGACATGCTCACAAACAGACGGCATAATTCTCTGTAATGTTCTCTCACTTGGTAACTTAAAGTCCGAATATTAATTCCAAAACGAGACGTATGCTTTCTTCCTGACTAAATGAAATGGTAAATTACATGCAATAAACACATAAATTAAATTTAAATTTGTCATAATCTCGTGTGGAATTTTTTTTTGAAACATGTCCTACACTATTCACTATATCTCTTTTCGACCAACACATTAAATCTATTTTACACACTACACATTGAATTTTAGCGCCATCACACTTTAAATCAGGCATTTATGCAATAAATTCTCTTATTGTGTCCAACTTTGGTCGTTTTCGCGACGTAGGAAACATTTTCAAAACAAACGTAGAACTACGATATAGTATACGACAGCGTAGGTGCATACACAACAGATCGGCTTTCGAGTCGCAGTTATACTGACGCTTATACCGAATTGTCCCGGCCGTGTTTATTTTGTGTAAACTTTTATGCGTCAGCCACTGGCTTTCAGCGCAGTTTGCGTTGCTCTAATATGAACATTTGAATTTGTAGCGATTGATTAGAATAAACAAAAATAATAAAAAATTTAAAATAATGATAAGCTTACCCTTACTCAGTGTACAAATTCTCGTGTAATTCCTCCAAATAGAACCTGCAAGTAAAATCAAAACATTCATTTAATCACCTTATTCATAATAAAACGCAAAAAAAGCATAATCATAACAGGAAAAAACGAAACAAACACGATTGTACTGATGATGTTGCGTAAATAATAAAAGACCGTAGGAATATTTTGACCTAATTCCCGTAAAAAAAAAGATGAGGGGAATCGGATCACGTTAGCCAAAGAGAGAAAACGAGAAAGGGGAAAAATTGAGATGTTTCATTTCGAAAGTAAAATCCCATTAAAGAAATATCCTTAGATACGTTGTTGAAGAAGGAAAATCAGCCGAAACAAATGAACTGAAAGGTTTGAATCACGCAATTCCCGTTGCGCTCACAGGTTAAATCCTTTATATTTCAACATCATTGTTTTCCTAATAAGATACAATTTTTTGACATATACCTGTACCATAAGTCACATTGATATTGTTTATCCTCATTAACCTAATCCATATAGTATACTGTGCGTGGAATAAATTTATTAAATTTGAAGCAATTTGTTTGTCGAAGAAATGCTTCTTTTTGTTATACATAAACATTTTAAATTTTCCCCACTTCTGGTTTTCATGTAATAACGCCATCAACAATTTTTGTTAATGAAAACTCGATGGATCATTTAATTGTCTAAATCAGTGGTTCTCAAAGTGTGGGTCGCGACCCCCCGGGGAGGTCGCGTTAAAGAACTGAGGGGGTCGCGAGAGGATTTCCAAAGTCAAAGAAAACGCCTTACTAAGACATTAATTTCCATCTTTCGAAACGTAAATGAAAACATATAAAAAAATAATGTTTTAACACTTAACTAACCTAAGTTTTATCGTATATTCAGGAACATAAACTTGACTACTCGTGCACCTTGTGGAACATAAAAAATTACAAAGTTAAAGAATCTTAATGCGACATATGTGCCTGTTTTTCAAAAACTAGCATCTCAAATCTGGGCTCTGTATTTGATACGCACACAATGATATTATTTTCAAGTTCGAGACGATTTCTGACTTTTGTTTTGATGACAGTCATAGACGAGAAACTCAACTCGCATAAATATGATGTTGCAAATAGAACCAAACATTTTACAGCTTCGTGTGCGAGCTGGGGGTATTCTTGCATTCTTTTGGTCCAAAACTGATCTGGGTTCTGCGAAAAAAATTCTAGCTTTAACATTCCATCACTTGATATTTAAATAAGTTGTTCCTTCATGTTTGTTGCAATCTCAGCGTGCTGAAAAGAACTGTCTTAAAGCGGATTCAGTATCCATCTGTAATTATCATAACTGTTTTGAATTTCTTTGGGGAAATAGTAGCAGAGCTGTTGCTTCAAATTGTGCAAACTGATTTGCATATCCGCAAAAACATGCTCAGAATTTATCGCACTATACTTAGTTAAATCTTCCATGAGTTCTTGAATGTACTGGAATGAATTAAACTTCTTTTTCCCAATTGAAGTCCACCATAAATCAAGTTTTTTTATAAATCCGTTAATTTTATCCGTGGCTGTTATTATATTAACATCGCAGTCTTGCAAGCTATTATTCAAAATATTTAAGTGTTCGAAAATATCAGCAAGGAAAGCCAGTCTAAGAAGCCAAAGAGGACTGGAAAATAGGTGCTCTTATTCCGATGTTTCATCATGCAAGTACATCAAAAGTTCTCATTTTAACTTGAAAACACGTTTCAAGACCTTATCCCTCGAAAGCCATCTTACTTCTGTGTGATAAAGAAGATTTACATATGAGGAACCCATATCTTCACAAATTTTTCTAAAAATACGAGTCTGTAACGCGTTTCCTTTGATGGAATTCACAACATTAATAACACTTTTCATAGCACAATCCATTTCAGGAGGTAAAGATTTTGACGCAAGAACTTCTCGA
The DNA here is from genome assembly GCA_029619315.2 of Dynastes maya. Lineage (NCBI taxonomy): Eukaryota > Metazoa > Arthropoda > Insecta > Coleoptera > Scarabaeidae > Dynastes > Dynastes maya. The sequence continues at coordinate 6,691,159 of JAROYE020000012.1, forward strand.
TGTAAAAAACAGTGTACCCATGTAGCCTTTGGCATTACTTCCTGTAATTTGACAATAAGACCAGATCGATGTCCTGTCATAGCCTTGGCGTATTTATCAGGCACTTTGCATAAAAGTGTCAAATAAACATTTTCCGGTCGCATTGGTCTCTAATGGCGTATAAAATAAAATATCTTCTGTAATAGTATTTTTCGTATCGTGTCTTACGAATGCCACAAACTGGGCACAGTTAGATTCGTTCATCTGTAGAGAGAAGTACGTGCACTTCTTAATATTTTCAACAATTTGTATTCGAATATTTTCTGCCATGTCACTTATTCTTCTTTCGATAGTACTGTTGGACAGCGGTATTGTTTTTAACTTTGCAGCCTCTTTTTCACCAACCATCTGCACCATTTCAACAGCTGCTGGTAAGATCAGATCTTCAGCAACTGTATGTGGCTTACTGGATTTTGTAATGCGAAATGCAGCTCGATAACTTGCTAGTAATGCTTTTTCGTTATGAGTGGTTGTTGATGTAAAAGTGGCTTGCCCCTTGTGCAGGGAGTTTAGCTTTCTTTCAAAAAATTCCACGGGCTTCTCTCTTTTGTCTGCATGTTTGCTATTTAAATGTCGAAGTAGCTTTGATGGCTTCATACTTTCTTTTGGCAAGACTTCTCCACATACAAAACACTGTGGTTTATTGCAAATAACAGTAAAATCATATTTAAGACATTCATCATTGTATTATCTATTTTTCTTTTTAATGTAATGATCTTTTTAAAAATTTATCCATATTTAACAAACCAATAAATTTAAAAATAACCGATATTGCACTCAATAGCTAACAACACAGCACACAAGCTGGGAATGATGCCTCGTCGCGCTTCGCTGCTTATATAAAGCCAATCTAAAAGCTCCAGTGCCATCTAGTACTCTCAAGAATATTGTGAAAACTTCCGTAAAACGCGAAGAACAAAGAAGAAATTATGCTAGTTGGCGCAGCTAGCAGACAGTCGCTAGAAATATTGGTAAACCTAAAGTTTAAATCTCTCTTTTCTTACATTGGTTGATCTTTTTAACATTGATTTTCAAATATAATTATATATTCAAATACATGCCAAAACATTAAAACAGAAAGATTTTTATATTTTTAAACTTGCTTTACGACTGGGAGAAAAATGCCAGTAACAGTGGCGTAACTCCTAACAGTCGCCGTTTTATGAGGGGGTCTCGAACAAAATTCTTGCCTTAAGGGGGGTCCTTTGAAAGAAAAGTTTGAGAACCACTGGTCTAAAACAAAACAATCATTTATTTTCTTGAATAAACCACTTTTATTCGACATTTTTTTTATATAAGGTTTAAAATTTTGATGGTACATGATCTATCAAAACAAAAAAAATCGGGAGTTGTCTATGACGTAATTGCTTGAAAACTATAAGTAGGGGTAATTTAAAATTGATGCAAAGGTGTTTATTTTAAAGAAATAAAATTGACCTGTCCGAATATTTCTTCGAAAAACAACTTGCTTCAAATTTAATGAATTTATTTCATAATTTTGTTGCGCAGTGTGCTAGTAGGTTAACTCAATCACGCTATCGACACGGAGACTTTAAACTGTTTAAATGGACGCCGGAGAGGATAATCTAATTCCTCACAAGAAATTTTGACTCTAATGCACAATTTAAATGTTTCAAAGCAAAAAAGCCTCTCAAACTCTCAAATTCAATTTGATAATTTCTTAGATTCCACGCGCTAAACTTTAAAAATTTAAACGAATTGAAAAAATTACCTAAAAGCTACTGAAAAAAGGCGCTAGCAGGCAATTGGACCTTATGTACGTATGCGTACATTATGTATATGCGCATATATAACGCCTAGCTCGAGATATTTATGTATCTTTTTCACGTTACTGACTACTTTGATACTTTTATCTCCATCACTCAATATGGCCATATATCTATCTCACTGTATACACGAAGCCTGCTATTGATTTAAACTTTAGTACATATCCCAAGTGATGAATGTGAACAGAGGCAAACCATCTATCCGGTGGGGGTTCGCTGGGAAGGGGGTAAATGGGGGGTTAGCGGGTGAAAGGGGGGATGGGACAGAGAGGTTCGGCAGATGTAAGACAGGAAATGTGGAGACCGAAAAAAGGGAAACAAAAGGACATGGGGAGAGGACACAACTCATAAGCACGTGGGTCTTAGTTGGCTTTTGTTAGAACGGGCGACTGAGATTTCTTTACTTAATCCAGATAATGCTTCCAGGGGACGATGGGAATTGGGATTTGAAATTTTTCCGTCGTGACACGTTAACTTTAATTCCCCTTTTTTATTTATTTATTAGGATAACAAATACATCAACGTCTACAACTTGCATAATAAAACAGCGTTGGATTTGAAAGGGGAAATGAAGGTGCAAACCACTGAAACAGGACAGGAGATAAACTTAAGTGCCACTCACAAGAATCGTACGGTTAAATTGTGGACAACCTACGATATTCGCGATAAAAAATTGAAGCTTTACTCAAAGTTAAGTCTTGCTCCCACCATATGGATAGCCTACGACATCTATTTATTAAATCAAACAATGGTAATATGCACAAATAATTTATTTCTAAATAAATAATTAGGGATAGTTGCAACCTTGTAAGAAAAAGTTTAAATAAATAAGGTTTTTATCTACTTACTAAAGTGGACGCCATCTTTTAAGAAACGCTGGGCGCAAGTATATTCATTCCCAAAACACCTTTATATAGCTTCGTAAGAGGTTGCGACTAACCCTGTATAACATACATATAGTAACGGGAAAATTGAAAATACTTCAAATGTTTAGGATGATACGTCTGAAGCAAGGCAAATACAGATCAACCTATCTTACCCGAGACGTAACTTTACTGCTTTGGGCTCTTACAACATCAGCGAGTTCTCTTTATCGTCTGAAGTATCTCTAGAATGGGACAAGGAAAAGAAAACGGTGCAAGCCGGGCTTGAGTGGAAAAAAGACAAAGACCTACCGAATCATCACGAACTTCGGCTAGACATAAAACACCCCTCATTTGAAAAAGTATTAATTTTATTATTATTATGTTCTCTCCCAACCCATTTTGACTACTAAAATTTGTTTTACAGAATGTGTCCGTGCTCGGTGAATATGAATCGTGGGGAAGAAAGTTGGCCGACTTTAAAGTTACTATTGATTACTCTCCGAATCCGGAACAATTGGTTTTACTGACCGGCTCACTCGAAAACCATTCGAAGAAACACGTGATGAACTACACTTACAATGTAGAAGGGTCGCATCGTCATACCGAATTATACTTGGACATGAATGGAGGTGTTTACTGGAAACCTAAGTATTTTATTTCTCAACACTTTACAGAATATAACAGAACTAATTTCCCACAACCTATGGAAGCTCTTGCTAAGATCGACATTGATAATAATGAATTAGAATTTAAGGTAAGAAGACGCCAATAGTAAGGAATATTAAACTTATTAAGCAATATACAGTGTGTCCACGGATAGGGTACACCACTCTTGTAAATTTTCTCATTTTTACTTTTCGAAGGAAAGTCATTGTTAATCAATTGTCTCGCTTTTTTTAGGATGTTGAATACAATGGCGAAGAAACATACAGGACGTTATAAAAATTAAAAAATGTGAAATCAACTCGTATCAAAGTATCATTATTAAAGATTTTTTTATCGAAAATGTCACTTAAACATATGATTCAATACGATTTTTATTTTAAAATTAGTCAATACGCAAGATTTAATAAAAAAAACTATTAAATATAACGACCTAAGCATTTTTTCAATCCTTTTTTGATATCTTCATACACAGAAGATAAGATCTCTTCATTTATTAAGCCTTAATAAATCAAAATCGTCGTTTAACTCGTTTGCTTTAGATAACCCCAGAGGAAGAAATCTAAAAGGGTTAGATCGGATTACCACGCAGGCCAAGTTGTTGGCCCATAGCGGCCAATCCACTTACCTCTGAAGTTAACATCTAACAAATTTTTATTTTATTAAAATTATTAAACTAAATTCCAAACGACAAACGTCATCACCATATTGAAGTTTATGATTAAATCTTAGTAATTAACCTTTTCATTAGATTAGGATGAACCTTCTTTAATAATATTACAAATATAAATTAATAATAAGGGCAGTTTGCTTAAGAAGAGTTTCACATTAATGTTTATAACTCCGTGTATGTTTTATCGCAAGTTTAAGTACTGTATTCAGTATCCCGAAATAAGAAAAGCTATTGAAGAATGATTGAAAAAAAAAATCAAAAATAAGAAATAAGAAAGTTTACAAGATTGGGGTATCCCATCCAAGGACACAGTGTATATTTATATATTTTTTATTTATCTGAGAGAAATGAAAACAATATCGATTTGTGTTTTGCAATTAGCTAAATTCAAAAAGTATCATCATACTGTTGGGCCTGTGTATCTCGTAGCTCGGAACACACAGGTCCTCGTTATCTTGAATATTAGGAATCCAACCGTATTCTCTGATCTTGATTCATAAAATTTGCTGAAATAGTTTATGCTCTATTTTCTTCACTATTTGACAGTACCAATAATGGTCCTGCATATCCCACGTACATACTTCAATAGTCGACAACTTACTAGTTGAGGTGAAATCATCACAATTTAGTTTTTCCATTTATTGAAAATATAAATGGACCAACGTATTATAAGGATTCTATTTTAAAATTACACATCACGTAAAAAGTAACAACAAAAACATTTTAAGACCGTTGAAGCAAAGTTATAGAGTACAGTGAAAGAAGAACACGGTACAGTTATCAAATCCAGCTGATTACTCTTGAGGTTTATCGGGTGTATCGTTAGTGGTATAGAAGGAGCGGCCATGTTTTTCGAATTATATTAGCGGAGAAGTAACAAAGTTCCTTAACAGTTGTATCATTTTCGAAGTGCTCATAAGAAAACCGATATTACCTTAATTCTACTCGATTCCCGGAGGTTTCACATCGTGCAACAGAAATATAATTTCATATTTTCGCTGAAGGTACATAACATGACTTTCCACCCCGTTTCTCCAATTTACATGACTGTCATGGAAAAATATTGTAGTAAGGAATAAATTTTTCTTTCAATTGTTGAATTTTAAACTGCTTCGAGGTCGCATATCAGGCTGCATATGTATGTACATTAATTCGGAGCTAATTTGAGATTCTAAACCGTTACATATGGATGCGACCTGTCCCGGTAAACGTTTCAATGTGAGACGTAGCGAAAAAAAAAAATGAATAATGAAAATCGTATGTTTTACGATATGATTTTGTTTTAAATAAAGGAGAAAACTGGATGTCTAAAACGGTGATATAGCGTGTGGATATTCGGTGTGCAAATATTACCAACACACACAAAAAGAGGAACCCCCGTTGGATAAAATATAGCGCAGGTATATACATATATACACGATATCATGTTTATATCATGGTTATATAGTGCAATATAATTGTTTAATAAAAGGAAATATTAATTTTCTTTTAAATTCTATTCAGAACGCTTTTAAAGCCTACAGGATGGTATAAACATTTCAAAACGAAACTTTAGACCTCCGTAGTCATTAAACAGGATTTCATATAATCATAAGTTGGCATTAGCGGATTTAAATCAAGCCAAAAAGGCCGACCGAAGTGAAACAATTACGAATTTAACGTTATAAAGACCTAAAATGCAAGAGGGGAAAATTGCGTGCTAAAGCCTGCAAAGCACTTGAAAATTACCTAAATTTAAATTTTCATTTCATAATACACACTCTCGCACACGTCCACCAATAGAGCCTCAGCAACGGGTAGGCTACAAACGGATGATTAACTATCTTAGTCCATTACTGGCTTTGATGTGTGTTATGTAAATATAAGTTACATACCCGGGATGGTTAGGTTAGACATTTTTAAATGCCACCGCACACATTAATGAGTTATACCCAACGTAAAAAACGCAGGAAATTTAATTTGCTTCAGCATGAGCTTTTAATGTTCAGAGAATCAAAAAAAAAAACTCTCGTTAATTAAAATTAAATATCTTCTTTTTTTTTGACATCGAGCAAACTCTAAAATTCTCGATGGATGAATTTTACCTTTTTTAGTGGAAAATACCTTCTGAGTTGATTTATTTCTGAAGGAAGCATATTACCTTTATAGATTCCCATCTTCTACAGGAGCTCTCTCAAACATTGCATCTTGTTTAGTGCAAATATATCAACAATTAAATATTGGGAAGGTCTTCTTATCATTTGTTTGTATTTCTACTCAGATGCATAGTTCTCTTTTCGTTAGCTGATCTGCAATTTCGTACCCACACCAAAGTAACCTTGCTATGTTTAGAGAAGATTTTGCAGGCATTCCCCATGCTTACGAAAAATACCACGAATGTATTAACTATATGGATTGATTGATTTTGTCTTCGAGAAGCTGTTTCTTTTAAAGACTACGTGTTGAGATGCTAGTGTCTTCAAGGATGCCTGATTGTCGTCCTGCATTTGGTTTCTGGTTGGAATAACACGGTATATCATCCGAGTGACACATGTAGTCTCTATCCCTGGTTTTCTTTAAAGGGTTTATCATATACTGATTCTTGCCTCTTTCCTGTTATAAATGTCAAGAGAAGGTATTTGGTTTCAATAAACATGCCAGTTTTTCAATTATACAGTGTATAATTAGCTCATGTCTCGCCAATTGCTCGTGATTGGTCAATAACTCCTTCTTAAATGTAGATTCCAATTTTAAACGTGAAAAAATCACATGAAATTTAATGTGCTTCAACAAGTATAAAATTTTTGCAAAGCAAACACTTTAATTGAAATTAAATATCTTTCTTTTTTAACATCGAGTACACGCTAAAATTCTCGATAAATAAATAAATGTTACACCATACCTTCTGATACCTCCCTTTTTTTAGCGAAAAACACCTTCCGAGTTGACTTATTTCTGGGGAAAGCATATTGGAAAGTTTCCAGTATATACCGCGGATGTATTAGCCATATACGGAAATGATATCAACGCCTCTGGAGCATTTTATCTCAATTTCGATGAAAAGTTGGTTCAACTCGAACTGAACAAGACTACAGGTACGTATAATTCCCAGGAAATACCATTTTGCGGAGGAGGCAGGTCTAAAGAAGCGGGGCGAGAGGTGGAATTGCGAATTCAGACGATATATGTATAACTAAGTTCGATGTGTTTTAGAATATTAATCATTTGGAAATTTTGTGAGAAGTAAAAAGAAGAATTCGCGAGTTTCTGAACTTATTATTATTTCTATGTGTACAAGCGTATAGGTCCTTATATAAAAAGCACCATACAAATTTCATCGAACCTTTTGTTTCCGATATTAATTTTATGTTTTAATTTTACTTAATAGATGGTAGTCAAAGTTTCCATATGTACGGTATAATCCCAGATGCACGAAGTGCAACTTTTGATATTTGGAGAGATTATGAAGATATCCGGGTATCAGATGTGTCCTATCTCTTACGTTTAAACCACTCTCGTCTTTTGGTAGCTAATTTAAAGTGGAGACCTGAACTCAAACAGGACATGAAGGTATGCTTTTGTCGATTTTTCCCCTATACTTTTCACTTTCCTGATCGCTTCTTTTATTTCGCAGAACGGTATAAGATCTTTTCTTTTAAACGCGTACAATAGTTTTACTGAAGGGGCAAACAATGCCAGACAATATGTACGGTCAGAAATGACAGACGCCATATATGCTATTTGGAGGGACGCTAAACCCCAGATACACCAGTTCTTAGACGATGTCAAGTAAGTTAAACTTTCTCCATTTATTTTTTCCTTTTTAGCTATATCGAAGGTAAAGATAACAATAAAATAGGAACCAGACAAAAAGACAACTCAAATATTCATTAATGGAGAAAGATGAAAAAGCTTTCGGTAATTGCATTTTTTATTTGATCGAAGTAATATTATAGATATGAGAAAATGTTTAATAAAAGCTTAACGTATTCCTATAAATAATAATAATAATAATTTATTGGCCAAGTAAAATACAATTTGTACATATGGCAAGCCAACAACTAAACTTAATTAAGTCCAAGGTATTCTCTGACATCATAAAATGCCTTATCGATAGAGTAACCAAAACTTGCGGACTCGCATAGGCGTCGGTATTACGGGTTAATATAAGAATACGAAAAATTCATAAATAAACTTGCTTGCTAATTATACAACAAATTAGAGGCATCAGGATGTGAACTACTGTAAACTTGCATCATTGCATATGTTTCCACAGTTACTTCTTTAAACCTAGTGCGTCGACAAGAAAAAATATTCTTATACATAGAAAACGATCTCTCCACATCTAAGGAAGTTACAGTTGCATGTAGAAACTGTTTTTCCAAATCACTTAAAAGTTCACTATTCTTACACTTATTATAAACGGCCTCTAAAATATTAAAATCGGGATTTTTCCTTAAAACATCTGCCAACTTTTGACTAGCGCATAATCCTGGCGTATCATTTAATGTGTGTAATTTATTTTTTACACTCTCCACTATGTCTAATGATTCCTGCAATGACAATTCAGTACATTGTAGTTTTCTGATGGCATCTAGTAATACTGTATAATTGGTACATATTGTTGTTAAATCTTCTAAAAGTTGAGGAATTTGAAATTCTCTTTGACTTTCTCTAATTGCTTTGGATTCATTCCGATTAAATCGCATTATAACTGATTGAATTTGTTGAAAATGGATCAAATAGTAAGAAGCTGCTGTTAGCCAAGTACCCCATCGCGTTAAAATTGGTTCAGGAAGTTCTGGAATACCTGGAGTTACGAAATTCTTTTAAACGTTTAGGGGATTTACGAAACACTGCTTTAGTACTTCCAATCATCCGATCAACGTTTCCGTAATGTTGTCGAACAACTTCACCAACTAAATGCAAAGCATGCAGCACGCAGGTTATATGTATTAAGTTAGGAAATATATGTTTTAAGGATCGCCCAACACTTAACATCGTTGCTGCACTATCTGTCACAATCATCACAACTTGATCTTGGGCAATTTTAAATTTTTTCAAAGCGTTCATTATCACTTTTTGAATATTTTCCGCGGTACATTGTTGAACACGTTTATAAGCTAACAAATATCGAGATGCTGTGTTCTCGCTAGATAAAACGCGAGCTATTACATTCACAATACTGTTTTTCTTTATATCGGTCGTCTCATCCACGGTAATCCATATTTTTTTGGAACACAAATCACGTTTACACACATTTTCTAGCATCTCTTTCATTCGCGGCAAATGATTCTGTAATTGTGTTTGTGAGGGTAATGGGTACTTTGGAACGTATTGTCGCCAAAACGTTTTAAAAGCTGCTTTTCTCACCAACGACAATGGAAGATTACAAGAGGTAAACATAATTAATAAATGTATGAGGAATAGTGTATAAGGTATTTCAGTTCTTGGATTTCTTATATGCTTAATACCATTGACATGCCTCTGGCAATCAGTTCTGTCCAATGCAGCCAAACGAACATTGCATATTAAGCAAAAAACCGTACTACCGTCATATTTTAAATGGGGAAAAAGTGACACATACTTATGTACATTAGTAGCAAATCTATTACGAGGCATTGTTTTCTTAGGTATGTAAATATTAGTTCTATATGAAACGATACACTAATTATGTACTCGGCACAATGCTACAACACACAAAAAACACCAGCTATATTTTCAAAAGCGACACGTAAGTACATAACCTTGACCGTTCGACTAATCTCTGCAACAGCTCAACCGGTACTAAATCGAAATCTCTCTCAGCGCGGTTTAACATGATTTATATTCAAGGTCGACACTACATGTCTGCTTCTCTACCGGTTTAGTTTATTTATGAATTTTTCGTATTCTTATATTAACCCGTAATACCGACGCCTATGCGAGTCCGCAAGTTTAGGTTACTCTACTTATCGATTAAAAAATGTTGTGTAATTACGAAATTCTTTAAACCTTTCTAATAATTTTGGGGGGTTAGGCAGTACATTATAAAATGTTAAACAATTATATTGAGGTGATTTCTGGTAAAAAAATTCGACCAGCAGCAAGTATCTCAAAATTTCTGGCGTTGTAACGCATGCCGAAAGTTTTAAATTGGTTGTTATTCAAAGTGAATATGTACAAAAAAAAACAAAAATTAAAATATATATATATCTATATATAGAGCATAGATATCTCAACACAAAATAAACCAAATATGCAACTGTCTGTGGAGATATTCCTCGAAACTATAAAAAGCACCCTCCAATAAATATTTTTTGAGTTTGATTTTGAAACTGTTTGTATTTCGTACTTGTTTTAATTTTGATGGTAACACATTGAAAGCTTTGATGGTTGAATAATACGGACTTTTTTCAAATAAATTACTTTCATGACGCGGAATAGATACATTTTGACCATTTCTTGTAAACATATTAGAACCAGATAAGCTTGCGTTGGGTTTTTCAAGAAAAACATTATAACGTAGTGTTTATGTCTTTTACCACGGTTTTAATACAGACTGTTTGACAACGATCCGATAAATATGAACAAATGACTTTTAGCGCGTTTCCCCGAATACCGTATAGCTGCAACTTATCAAAAAGAATATTATAATTTATGAGATCAAATGCTCATTTAAACTATTATAAATAGCATCCTCACGGGATTTATAAGGAAGATAATTCTCATATTTAGAATTGACAATAACACTATTTTGTTTGAAGAAATGATAAAAACCTATTGTATATTACTTTTTCAAAGACCTTTGAGAATGATGACAATACTGAAATGGGGCGATAATTACTTATAACGCTAGGGCTGCCCTTCTTATGTATCGGATGTACTATTGCTTCCTTAAGGACATTTGGAAATATGCCGGTGCTAAACATAGAGTTAATAATATTAACTAACGGGGTTGAAATGCGATTGTACACCAATTTCATAATTTTTGGAGGTATACCGTCTATTCCTGCTGACATTTTAGGGGCGAGTGCCTTGATTACCGACTCAACTTCATTACAATCTCAGTTGGATGCAACTAGATAGTATGCGCGTTTGTATTGTTATAATTATGTCTACTCGTGCTCTGTCTTTTTGACAAAACACTAAAACGGTCCGCAAATAATTGAAATATCATTTCCGGATCAGTTATCTTATTATCATTTACATTGAGCGTAACTTGTTTGTTTTTGTTACACTCTTTACCACTATTTATAATTTCCCAAACGGCCCTGGATTTGTTTCTTAAAATTTATTATAAAATTATCATTGTGTTGCTTTTTTATCATTGCTTGATACTCAATTTTTTTTTGTTTGTAGTATTTCTATAAATCAGAACTGTTCGAGGGTTTACAAATTTGAAACAAATCTTTAAGGTGGCTTGAAGCCTGTTTAGCTTCACTAGTTATCCAATTAGCCTTACTTTTATTTCGTACCTCGAAGCGTTTCAGAGGAAAACTTATTTCAAAATAATATTTAAAACTTGATATAAAAACGTGATATTTTTGGTTTGTATCATGAACTGCAAAAATTTCGTTCCATGATTCATTTTCAATAAGCGTAATGGAATTCTAAATGTTTTTCTCATTATAATCGCGACCATAATGGTATTTCCTCATCTCGTCGACGTGAATTATGTAATCTACAATAATGGAACTGTGATCCGAAGTGCCAAAATGTATTATGTTAACATATGTATCTAGAAAAACAAAATTACTAAGTATATTATCTATACAAGTAGCCGAGGTGTTTGTTATTCGCGTAAATAAGACGGGAGATTGGATTTTTCCCATTGTGCTATTGTTATTTTAATACCTATTTCATATATTCCATAAAGGTTCGAGGATCTTACCTCCTACACCTATTTTTCTGTTTGTTGTAATATTTGAGTCTCTAAAGCTTTCATAATACGTAAGCTTTTAGAAGAAAAATAAAGATATCGGCGAATAAGGTGCTTATACATCAAAAGCTTATATTCAAAACAAGATTTACAGATTACGTTTTCATAAACACTTTTATCTCGCTTTTGTCATGTTACAAGAAGATTATTCTACATATTTATAGATCATGCATATACGGATTTCGTGATATCCGAGTCACGTTTTAATATTAATAGAAAACATACCCCTTTTCCTAATTGAATTTAAGTGAAATTATGAAATTAGTTGCGATAGTAGCGTTTACCGTCACCAAGAACCAACCCCAAGCTTACATTAACTAATTTAGGTAAAGATATAACTTATGTCAACTGTAAATTTAATATTGGGGTTAATAATTAATAAAACATTGATGAATTAGGGGGGACATATACATACATGGTTAGGATAACGTATTAAACCTATTATGAATATAAATATGATCGATTTTAATTGAATTAATTTAAAAATTATAGAGATTTGAAGGTAATAGAAGAAGATATACAGGAACTAAAGAAATTTTTAAATAATTCTTACTACGCAAATGAGTTCTATGTGCGTGATATAGTTGATATCTTAAATAACACGCTTGATGACCTCCCAATTAAATATCATCTTGAATCTTTGCCTATAATTATTAATGAAATATGGGAAGTTATGGGAGAATCAGGTAAAAATATTCAGAAAAGCATAAAATGGGTAATTGAAAAGGTAAATTTCACATTAAAAGAGATTCGTTTCAAAAATAAATACATATATATGGCTTTCCAGATCAAAATGTACTATAAAAACTTGAACGATTTCATCAACGGTCTATTACAAGGCGAGTCTTTGGAATATCTTTCGGATACCTTCCAGGAATTCCTTGAAAAATATGATAATTTCATTAAGGAAATGCACGTAGCTTTCATACGCTATATAGAAGATTTATGGAATAAAACTTATAGAATGTTGGTTAATAATTGGAATAAAACTTTAGCATCTATTGAACCAACGTTCATCAAAATAATACATTACCTCGAATCAATAGCTTGGAACGCTGGGCAGGAATTTCTTGGTAAGTTAGTTTTAGGTGATATATTACGCCTTTATGGTGAATAGGGAACTCGTATGATTAAAAAAACATTTCAATAATTTGAATGAAATTCGCTGAAATGCGAATTACAATAAACAAACGCAGGCAATTAATGAAACTAGTACGTTTTGCAGAATTTGCGAGCAAATCAATCCAATTAATCAAATTAATTATTTACACATTATAGATAAAATTATTACTGAAATTAATTTATAGATTTCCTCTATATAAGGCAATCGGAAATCATTGGATCAGAGTATTTTAACAAACTCGCAGATTTATCACAGGACGTCGACAGGTTCTATAAGGATATAACAGGAAACGATACGCTAGGGGCAATTTACAAATATTCAAGGATATCATGGAATTTCATAAAACAAAAATATTTCGAAGTCGTACCTTTCGCCAAAGAATTACAGCAAGTCTTCTCGGAAATCGTTAATGAGATAACTGAATTAAAAAAGTTACCTTCCATACAATTTTTACTGGAAAAATTTGATGAGCTATATGAAAAAGCTAAGTGGCTTTATGATTATTTCGATGTACAAAGTCGATTGCAGAAATTCATTACTTTAATTAAAGTTAGGTTGATGGACGCTAGTCAAAATGCTTTGGACGCTGAAAATAGGTAAGTGCAAGTTATACGGTTGAAATATTTTATTTTATTCAATGCTACGTAGGTATCGTGAAGCAAAAACTAAATTTATTTTCGAACCAGCTGATGGCGTAATGTATTTGGAACAAAAATTACCCGTGTCATGGCATGCTTTTAACGAAACACCTAAATATGACGTAAGTAATCACCAAAACAATACGATTGTACATTTTGCTAGGCACTGGTTTAAATGGATGATTTAGAGACCAAAGAATTTACGACGCCATTCAACGTTTCACTGTTTCTTTTATTATACAAGAGATGTAACGGTTTAGACATTTTGAAAATGAAAATTTCAGAAATGAATAATATTTACTGTAAGTGGAATTTCAAAGCAAAGGCGAAATATAATTAATTTTGACGCTGAATTTTCCTCATTTTCGATCGGACGAAGGGGGGACCGTTAATATTTAAGACGGCGCGCATTCGTCGAGATTTGGAGGAGGGAAATTTGGGGGACGATTATCTTTTTTGAGGGACCCGACATTGTTTCGAATGCCTACATGATTTTCGCGTGGGATAAAGATCTGTTCGCGACCGATAAATTAACTTTCCGAGAAAGCGCGGGGGGAAACAGAGGGAAGGGGGAACTTTGGAAGGAAAGCGAGGAAATGCGAAAGCGTGTTTTTCTTACCGAGAGACACCTTTAATTTTAATAAACTAAAATCCGTGAAATCCTGAAATATTTGTTTTTACTTATAAACTAGAATGGCCTCCCTAATTATTTGAAAACCCTTCTAAATTCCTTTTTCTCATTTAGCGGGTGGAATCGTTAACAGACCTGAAATAATTCGGCAAGATGATTATTTTGATTAATTATATTATTTTTAGGAGATTGAAGAGTATAAAACGATTAAAAGCATGAAGAAGTACTTTAGTGTCTCCAAATTAACATTGATGAGTTTGTACATGGATTACAACCCTATCGCGAGGCCCAGCGAATGGTTACCGCCCTTCAAAGGTACGTACACCTATTTCAAAATTAAATTTATAAAACCGCAAATCAATTTTTCCAATCTCATTTCAGCGCAAGCAATGATAGTTGGAGGTCGACATTATATAACATTTGACGGTTTCATTTACGACTATCGTGGGCAGTGTACTTATCTCTTGGCAACCGATTTTAAGGACGGTAATTTTTCAATCGCAGTCACCTATAATAAAGACGATGTGCGCTCGTACAAGTTATTAATTTTAATCGAAAAGACCCCGATACAAATAGACATGAAAAGCAAGGTATATCGGGGTGATGCCAGCAGGGGATGCCGTATTATATCATAACGATGGATTTATCTCCTCTTCTTTCTTTCCAGGCTGTTACAATTGGAAATGGCAAGGAGTCAGCGCTACCCGCCCGAGTTGAGCAAGCTTATGTCTACCAAGAGGCCGATATAATATTTTTAAGCAGCGATTATGGATTCTTGCTTGAATGCAACTTGAAATTTGATATTTGCATTTTCAGGGTATCAGGTAAGATCGCGTAGAACAAGTGCTCTACATTCAAAGCGTCTTAAAATGGTTAAGCTGGTTATATACAGTCGTGTCCCATTCCATTTGAGGGCCATGCCTTACAGGATTTTCTTGTTTATTTTAATACGAGGAACGTGCTATCGAAAGCTGACGCAACCTTATCAGAACACTCTATGTTTGTAATGATAATACAGGATGTCTTAACCTTCTGAAACTGAAAAACTGCACCCGCTGTTTAAAAACATAATAGACATATATTGTGCGCGGAAAAATTATGGAATAAATTCCTTAAATTTGTAGTGATTCGTTTTTGGAAGAAATGTTTTGATTTTCAAGCAGCTCAAAAACTAAGATACGAGAGACGTTCAATAATTATCGAGACAGATGGCTGTGGAAAAAAAACAATTTATTCAATGACAAAGACATTTACACTACTTTTCAATGTAACATTTAGACACTTCTCCCATCACTTTGTGAGCTTTCTAATTCCAGTGCTGAAGAATTCTTGAACTTGGTGTCCGAGCCACTTGTGTACCGCTTGTTTGACCGCTTCAAACTTGGTCGCGTAAAAACTCTTTGAGCGGGCCGAACAGATGAAAATCGGACGGTTCGAGGTTGGGACTGTAAGGAAGATGTGGCAACACTTCCCAACCCAAATTTTCACGGGTGTCTTTATGGACTTGAGTCAACTGTCTTAGAACCCATCTCGAACACGTTTTACGATAATTCAGCTTGTCATGAATGATTGAATTCCAACACTAACATTACACAAATCAGCGTCGGTCAACACTTCAACCGGTCGTCCGGAGCGATAAATATCGGTGCCTGATTTAAACTGTTCAATCTACTTATACACGTTTCCCCGGCTTAAACATTTTTCACCATACTGCTTCAACATTCTCGAATAAATTTCGACCGGCTTCACACTTTCGGATAACAAAAATCTTATCACCACCAAACACGTTTCGAGAGGAGCCGACATTTTGAAATGAACGAAAGAGGTTATGTTTGCTTTTATGCTTTTCATACAACTGACTTAATTTGTCTCTAAGGTTGCCAACTTAACCCACATAAAGTGTCATCTAATAATATTCAGTAGTTTTTCCGCTGATGTAGTTTGTCTCGTTAATTACTGAACGTCCCTCGTGAATTGAAGAGAGGCATACAAAAACATAATAATGTACAAGGTATTCACTTAAAAAAAACTTTTTGTGTACTTGTGCAGAATTTGTCCCCGAATATTTATTTTTTTTTAACTTTTCTCTAAATTACTAAGCGATGTAAATATCTTCCACCCACGTATTAAGTAAACATGCTGTATATACGGAAAGATACTCTATTATGTCTATTGTTTATCTAATTCTACAATTCCAGAAGTTTGGGACAGCCTGTGGGTGCTTATTTTTTTTTCTCGCTTGATTATAGGTTGGTACTTTGGAAAAACCGCCGGTTTATGGGGCACCATGAATAACGAACCATCAGACGATTTCTTAACGTCGAAAAAGGAACACGTGAGCGATATTTCGGCTTTCACCCAAAGCTGGCAACTCGACGCTACTGGATGTTCGACAACGTCGATGCAATATCCCGCTGATATAGCGAAGAACACGACCGAAGATATTAGAATGCGTTGCGAATCTTTCTTCACCAACAAAGTATCTCCTTTTGTCACTTGTTTCCCAAGGGTTCCACCCGATTCGTTCCTGAAAATTTGCCTTGAAAGTAGAAGCGAGGAGCAAGTTTGCAGTTCAGCCGTTGCTTATATGAATCTTTGCTCGTATGAAAGCATACCGCTACGTATTCCTGACACGTGTATTAAGTAAGTGTTATCTTAGAATAAACACGAAATAAAATAGGGATGTCGAATATATAAAGCATTATTTTCGTAATATTATCACGGACAACCTAAATTTTTGTAGTATTTTCATTGTTTTTTTTGTTATATTTAGCAGAATTATTACGTCATCGCTGATTTTCTAATATATACGTTTTTCACATTAGACAAACTGAGAATTCTTACAGGGTAAATATATTTTACCTTAAAAATATGATTTAATCCTAAAAACGATTCCATAACCGGTAAACAGTGAGAATGAGCCCGTTTGTTCGCATACGCACTTACGTTTATTCAAATAGAGCAAAAACCACAAAACATTTTTTTGCCGTATTCACCGAATCAAAAGGTCCTTTTTATACGAACTTTTTAAAAAAGTCATGTAGTAAATAATATATCAAAAAACCTCCCCGTATTTACTTAGCATTACAGAATAAACAGAAAGCCGAAAATAATATATGAAAGTTAAGAGAAATTTCATTTGAAAATGCCGTTTTTGACCAGGGAAACTTTTCCCCCAGCTCTGCGATGCCCGGACTGTTTAAAAGTTCGACTTTATAAAAGGGTTTTATGTTAATAAAAGCCTTTCGGGGGATTCGGATTTAAGGAGGAGGGACATCATACACGTTACCTGGATGAAATATGATTAATTAAGTCAAATGGAATTGATTCAAAAACAAACAAATCTTTCAGGTGTAATTTACTGAATGGAACCTTTGTATCCGAAGGGGAATTCATTATATTAGAAGATGATTCGGTGCCACGTTCTGCCGATATTGTTTTCATTGTTGAAGCAAACAAGTGTAACAAGGACATTGGACAAGATAGGAAGATAAATATGATAATAGAAAATCTAGAGAAAGAATTAGAGGCGTTAAATATTACAGATAATAGGTAAGTAAATGACCAACTTAGCTATAAAATACATTAAATCTTATTTATTTACCTATACATGGGTGATTCCTTAAGTGTTTCCACATATAAGGTTAAAAAAAAAACAGAAATGTTGAATATTAATCTAATTTTTTAATAATAATAATAATAATAATAATAATAATGTTTATTGTCCAACAGGTAAACCCAATTACAGGACAAATATACACATTGTGAACACAATACATATTGATTTAAAAACATGACATAACTATACAAAAAACTATTATGTTTCGTGTATCATGACGCCAACTCTCCGGTGAAAATATCACTAAATATCTTCTCAGCGTTCCTGATCATGTGATAGATTGGCGACCGCAAACGAAGATTGGTCCTCGGTGTTGGCATAGTAAAGGTTGGAGCATAACGAGATGCTATTCGAGGTACGTTGAATCCTATGTGGGAGACCAGCTGCATACGGTCGATCCTATCATTTAATAATTTGTGTAAAAATCGGGCGCTATGGTAATCACGACGGGATGACAATGATCGAAATGATGCGATTCGAGAAGGGTGTTGTAAGAAGTATGCCAAGGCGGATATTCGCCATTAACTTTGAACGACAAGAATTTGAGGAATCGACGCTGAACACGTTCAATTGGAGCTTGATGGGACATATAGAAAGGATACCAAACAATAGAGGCATACTCCAATTTCGAGAGCACAAATGCAAAATAAAGGGATTTTAGCACTAGTGCGTCATTGAAATATTTGGACGTTCTCATAAGAAAACCCATCATTTTAGAGGCAGATGAACAAATTTGTTCAATATGTATGTTAAACGATAAAGTTGGATCAAAAGTGACACCTAGATCTTTAAGATTGGTAATCTTGTCGATGGAAATATCGTTGATTGATAAGTGGAGATATATGGATTTGTTTTTCTCGTGAAGCACATAAAATTACATTTACTAGAATTTAATGTCAGTGTATTGGATTTTGACCACTCGGTCAGTATATTAATGCTCGTCTGAAGACTCTCGATATCTTGTTGGCAGTTAATATTACAAAACAGTTAACATCGTCGGCATAAGCGAGGACATGGCAAGATAAGGATGTTAAGAGATCGTTTATGTGTAGAATGAACATCAATGGACCAAGATTGGATCCTTGTGAGATACCGCTGCTAGATACAAATTCAAACGAATTAAATCCATTACAAAATACATAGTTAGTTCTTTTTACCAAGTAAGATTTAATTAACAAGGAGAAGTTGGGAGCTAAACCAAACGAGTTCAGTTTATATAGAAGTAATTCATGACTGAGAGTATCAAATGCATGTGAGAAGTCGGTAAAGATAACGTCAACTTGTCCGCAGTCATCTAAAGTTTCGCTTATAAATTGTGTGAAACAGGCCAGGTTTGTTACTGTCGAGCGTCCCTTCACAAAGCCGTGTTGGCAAGTTGCGATATGTGAGCGAGTATTCCTGTATATCGTAGTATATATAATATGTTCAAAAATCTTCGCAAAGTTTTTGAGTAGAATCTCCCTTCTTGAAGACAGGTACAATTCGTGCACGTTTCCATCTATCCGGAAAAGTGGAGGTCCTGATGGCAAGATTAATAATCTGGCATAAAGGTATCGCAAAGGCATTACATAAATTCCTAACACAGAAGCTCGGCACCAAGTCATCGCCCGCGGTGGCCCTATCTGGAAAGGCAGCCATAATTTGAACCAATTCGTCTTCTGTTGTCGGAACCAAACTAAACGATTGTAGTTGTGGAAGATTGGGCGGAGGGTCGGTAACGTTAGACAAAGTATAAACTTCAGAAAATACTGTTGCAAAAGCGTCAACAATTTGTTGAGGATCGTCGAGGGCTACTCCATCGAGCACCAATCTACCGGGTATGCGTGCAGTTCCCTTCCTACTTCGTACAAAAGACCATAGGCGTTTTGGTTCTACTTTGATAGCACCTTCCGTTTGAGAAATATAAGCTTCATATGCACGTGATATTTGCGTTTTTGTTAACGAGCGAAGTCTTCTAAATTCATGAAGAAAAGTAGAGTCTTTCGTTATTTTCCATTTTTTTCGATAGTAGTCCTTTAATTTCAGACTACGTCGAATTTCCAAAGAGAACCAAGGTGGAAATTCTGAGTTATTGACAGGATACTTGGGTACACACTCATCAAACATTTTGTACAACACGGAATAAAACTGGTCAATCGCAAAATTGACATCGGAACGGTTTAACAAAGTCCAATCATAGTTAAGAAGGTGATCGTAAAGTTTATCAAAATTAGCTTTTCGAAAGTTGTAACGCAAATTACCATGTGATGGAAATTTAGTACACTTCGGTGAACTTAAAATTTCAAAACTAATACACAGAGCAGGATGGTATGGATCTTCTGGTACAAAAGGATGCTCATCCCTTGCGATTTCTAAAGTAGAATGGAAATTACATAAAACTAAGTCTAGAAGTTGATGGTCAACATTTAGGACATCATTAAATTGATTTAGCTTGACTGCACCACAGAAGTCGAGAAAAAAAGGAATTGTTGAATTCGGTATACCATTGCTGACATGATCGTAGAGAAGCGGGGAAAATTGAAATCGCCGATAAATAAAACTGACTCATTCAAGAAAAAGATTTCAAGTGCATCCATAAAATTCTCCAGAACATCTTGAGTTACATCTGGGGGGATGTATATAGCCGCAATTATGAATTCAGAGGAATTAACATTACATTTACAAATAAGCAAGTCTATCAAAGGCGCTATAGCTGAGAGTACGGTGGTATCTATAACTTCGAAGGTAATGTTCATTTTAAATGCTAGTAAAACTCCACCACCAATGCGTCTATTAACAAGTGTAAATTTTCGGTCAGATCTAATACATTATAGGATGTTGGAAAAAATTCAGCATTACTAAACGAATCATCAAGCCAGGTTTCGGATATAACAATAATGTCATAAAATAATTCACAACTCGAGAAAAATGCATGTGATTTAGAACGAAGACTACGTGTGTTTTGATAATAAATTCTCAGTGTAGTTGGGGCGCTGTTGGATCTATTCAGTTTTCCGAACGCACTATAGATGGAATACCGCGAATATATTTCAGCTTTAAGTCGGTTTCACCTGCGTTCAAACGATCCTGCAGAGTCTGCTTCATAGTTCGATGTAATTCGCGTTGCATGTTGGTCCGATCAGGTGAAAAGCTTATATCCCTCCATTTAGTGATAGACTTATCTTTTTCGAGTTCTGCTGTTGGAGAAGACAATTGCACTTTAATTGGACGGCAACGGAGCGAGGTTTCATCAAATTTCCCTAATCTTTGAGCGTTGAATTCAGTTTCATCAACCTGTACTGCAGTAAAGAATTCTTTTATTAAAGCGATATCAAGCTTCACCTGCTCGTTGTTATTTTTAGCATTTGTCTCTTTGGAACCATAAATAATTATGTTCGTTTTACGTTTATCTCGATCAGCTACCTCTTGAATTATTTTTTCGGTCTCTATCAATGGAAGTGATGATGGTGAAGTTTTGGTAAAAGACTCTTTTTTATGAGATAATGTAGTTTAATTAATTACAATTATGTATGGAAGATTATATCCAGCATAATTTCTAATAACATTGTGGTACATGTCAAGATCTACGCTGTTGATTTCGCGACGTATCTCGTCCTCCAGCTCTGCAATCGTTCTAGGCTTATTTCTGTAGACTCTACTCTTCAGATAGCCCCAAAGGAAAAAGTCTACAGGAGTTAAATCATACGAACGAGGAGACCAATTGATACAGCCGTTTTCTGAGATTAAGCGTCCTGGTAAACGAGTCTGAAATAAGGTGACTGTTTCTCTGGCTGTATGGCTGGTGGCACCATATTGTTGAAAGTAGAGGTCATCAGCGCTCCAAACAGCATTAACTGTAATCGCATTTTCAGCATCGTCTTCGAAGAAATACGGGCCAATGATACCTCCATACCAAATGCCACACCAAACAGTTACTTTTTCGATAATCGCTCTTAGGTTTTCTGATACCCAAATGCGATAATTTTGTTTGTTGACGAAACCATTAAGGTGGAAATGGGCTTCCTCAGTAAAGCTAAGTTTCCTTGAAAAATCATCTTCTTGTTCAAGCATCTATTCTGCGAAGACACGACGCTGTTGGTGATCTCTCGGCGCGAAATCTGTTGTCAATTGCACTTTGTAAGGATGCAAATGCAAATCCTTGGCCAAGATTCGTTGTGTAGTGGAGTAGGAGAGTCCCAATTGTTGAGTTCGACGCCGAATCGATGTGCCTGGTTCTTCGGTCACACTTTCACGAACGGGAGTCATGTTTCCCTCCGAACGCTTTGGACAAACACGACGAGGTGCTTTAACTCTGTGTTAATTTTTTCGCGAACACCCATTTTCATAATAAGCCCTAACCGTCTTAGCACGTTGGTTGTGGATAGCTTCATAACTACTTTTGTACACGTAAACATAACTGGATAGATGTAATTGTCATTGACGTTTCAAAAATATCAAAGGCTACTATGTGGAAATCTTTAACGAATCACCCTTTATTTATTTTATTTATTTATTTATACAAGGTGAGTCGGGAGGAACGTACCAAACTCCAGGAGTGTATTGAAGATAATGTAAAAAAACTCGTATGTTCTTATTCGATTTTCATATGTTTTCAATTTATAGCGTAATAAAGAAATTTTAACTAGCGTTTTTGTAAATGGTCAAAATTTTCGCTTGTTTTAGAGTCACATTGATTGCCCATGTAAAACAAAATGTCAGGTACGTTCAACATTAAAAGTTTTTTTCCCTTCTCATCGCATGTGACATAACGGCTATCTGAATCAATCCTCCAAAGGCTCAAAATCATTTAAATAATTTTGTTGTTCTGAGAACACTACTTAAACATTCTACAAAATGAATTACAAGGACTATTCGAACCATCAGAGTGCAAATGTATTACCAGCATGATCGAGTTCCTGCACATTTCGCTCGGCAGGTCAATGAACATTTGGACAGTAAGTTTCCAGACCTTTGGATTTCTCGCGGTGGTCCTATTAGTTGGCCTACAAGACCTCCAAACTTCACACCACTAGA
This sequence comes from Dynastes maya, assembly GCA_029619315.2. Lineage (NCBI taxonomy): Eukaryota > Metazoa > Arthropoda > Insecta > Coleoptera > Scarabaeidae > Dynastes > Dynastes maya. Next base: position 6,714,111 of record JAROYE020000012.1, read on the forward strand.
CTATTGTGTATGGGGCTGGTTCAAAAATTAAGTTTACAAGGTAAAAATCGACATTCCGGATGTGAACCAATCAGTAGAGTAACAGGGGGCGCCCTTCGTAAGCGAGGCATAAAATGTTAAAAAATGAACGCTATGATTTAAAAAATGTTAATGTATGAAATTTTGTTTATTTGTAAGTACGCTATAACTTAAAAACAAATGAAAATCAATTTGAAAATTGATTCGACTAACGGTAATGAAGACCTTTGTAATACTGTGATGGCATTCGTTATTACTAGAGCGGGCCAAATTGCGCCATCCAACAGAATCGGAATCAGGCGCAACGGCCGCTTATTGTAAATAGCGTATATGTGAGTCATAGCAGATATGTGATATTTCGAAATTAATACACAAGAGTAAAAAAATAAAAGCTGACGCAATAATAATGTTTAGTAATTAGAGCGGATATATATATATATATGTACACGCTGAGGTGTTTTTATTTTCATTATGATTTTTTATTTGATTGAAAACGGTATGCGTTGTAAATGGGATGTAATAAGGAAATAACTGAGAAACTGAACGCTTTTTTTTATTCTGTTGTACTTAATAATGTAACTGTAAATAAAGATATAATAAATAAATTCTATCCTTCTTAATAATGCGGATAGGCTTGTTTAAAAAGTTGCACCATCAGATAAGTTTCCACATTTGCCTCGGTGAAGGATGTTCGCCGAGACGAAAAAATGTTCTTATATTTCGAAAACGACCGTTCCACGTCTACCGAAGTAAGACAGGCGTAATTAAAATAATCTTTAGACTTAGTCAAGGAATCTGCAGATGCCCCATCGCACATTTGTCTTAATCTCGTGTAGTCCGGATTCTTTTTTAAAAACACTATCGAACTTAGCTAAAACTCGTCCACTTGTTGCATCGTTTATACTGTGTAACAATGTACTAACTCGTCCACGACTTGCACTGATTCTACCAACGACAATCCAGAATTTTGCAAATTTTCTATCGCGTCTACTAACCCTTTGTAATTGTTGCTAATATTCTTTAGATGTGTTTCAACAGAAATATCGAGAAATCCCTTCTGGCTCATCCTAATAGCTCTAGTTTCGGCAGGGACGAATTGCAAAATAACGGATTTGACTTCTTGAAAATGTTCACTATAATAAAAAGCGGCCTTTAACCACGTTCCCGAACGCGTAAGAATGGGCTGTGGTGGTTCTCGAATACCAGGGCATAACCTGTGGAATGCCCTAGTCCTCTTAGGACTTTTGAGAAACACTTTTTTGTGTTTGCTATTAATGCATCCACCTCCGGGTAACACTCTCGAATAGTTTGTGCCACAAGATGTAAAGCATGGACTTTACACGTAACATGTAAAAGTCCTTCACACTTTTCTTTAAGAGAACGGCCTACACTACACATTGTTGCTGCACCATCGCTCATGAACAACAACAGTTGACTGGTTGACACTTGAAATTTTTGTAAACGTTTCGAGAACTACGGCCGTAATTGCTTTACTAGTACACTGTTTTAATCTTCTGCTGGCTAATAGAATTGCAAAATTTGGTTTAATAGGATCTAATACGCGCACTATTATATTCAAAATAGAATTTTTTTTGCAATCTGTCGTCTCATCAAGACATAGCCACAGCTGTTTATCTTTTAATTCGGCTTTAATTCGATTTTCAATGTCCTCACGTATTCGTGGAATATCTCTCCGTAACGCTGTCCGAGATGGTAGTATCCACTCGGTATTGTATGTACCCAGAATTTTCGAAATGCTTTTTATCAAGTATACGAAGTGGTAGACCACATACCATAAACGTTAAAAGCAATTCTAATTGAAATTGACGTTGTTGTGACACACCATTTCTTTTATTTCTGTGGTGTGCGCTATTTATATGTCTTTCACAATCACGTTTGCTCCAGCACAGTAGTTTCTTTTTACCAAACTTTACAGAAAATGTACTCCCATTGTAGTGTAAATCCACAAATTCACTAAGAAATTTATTAACTTTCGTAGGTAATGGCCGTTTATTTTTAATAGTTACGTTAGACATAATCACTAAAGCGAGCACACCGACGCTTGTTTCTAGTATGCCACGAAGTGGTGCAAACGTAACATCTGCAGACTCGTCATTTGTTGATGAATAGAGCGCGTCATCCGTAAATGAATAAGCGCGCTGTTAGTTCGTAGCCGTCGATGAATGAACTTTTTTTTTGTAGTGGCCCACTGTGAACAACGCCCTATTTATCAACGAACACCCAAACTGCAGGTGTACCTATGTTTGCATACGTATATGCGCCCGGCAGCCTGATTGCGAACCTGGCGCGTGGCGCTCTTGGCCCGCTCTAGTTATTACTTGGTAGTTATTGAAAATAGTTTGCAAATAAATTTCAACTTCTTAGTCTTGAAATTTCAATTGACTTACTTTGATGGCAGCAGCTTCTTTTGTATCAAGTTGTAACATTAGGGACCAGAGAGCATAGATTGTGTACAAAACCATTTACCTCTATATATTCTATCAAATATGAAAAGCTTCGTAAGAGGTTGTAAATCCTATATTTATGTTCTTTGTTAAAGTTTTGTTGTGTGCTTTTATTTTACATGGCTTGGGTGTAAATGTAAATACATTTATGTATCTGAACACGAAAGAGTACTATTATATTTACATTATAGGAATGATATGGTAAATGCCACAAGTAACTTAATGATACCTTAACGTGATTACAGATATTCGTTATTGGCTTTTGGCAACGATAACGCATTTAGGGAACCTCGCAGTGTCGTGATCAATAGCAAGGTCTTCACGGAACACCAGTTGATAGCGTCTTATTTTGATCACATAAAATTCGGTAATAATACGATAAAAAAATCATTCAAATTGAAACGTTACGGGCGTTTGTTTTCGGCCCGGTTTTATTTGTTTCCCTTTTCTTTATATTTCCCTTCTTTTTCCAGGGGAGAATGGTACGTCAGACGTATTCGAAGCAATTGTGTCAGCCAGTAAGCTCTTGTTTAGACCTGGCGTATCCAAGACATTCGTCCTATTTCCATGTACGGATTGTCGTGAATCTAGAATGCAGGTAAGGTTAAAGATGTGATTGCTTTAGATCTGGCGATGAGCGTGATGAAAATAGAACATCCCCCGTAAAACAATTGTGGACTGTATTTCAATCTCTACCCTTCCTTTCAACCGCTTGCTCTTCCCTATTCTATAACGTTCGCGAAAAACCGAAATACCGCGGGCTCCAAATTCTATTCAGCACGCGATAATCTTGTTATTTAAAGAGATAGATGAAATGGAAACATAAATGGTATCCAATAGATCCTATACGAAATAAGAAATGCTGCTGGGAAAACACAGCCATCTGCTTTAAAAGACAGATTATCAACACCAGAAGAGTAACTGATTCGTGATATGTTGCTTCACTATATCTGGAAAATTGCTTTGACATTCCTTAAACAGTAATTTTGTTTTGGAACACTCATTATTTTCTCATCAAGGATTTCTTTATTATTGATGCTGTAGTAATGAAAATGCTGACATAGAACAAATCAGTGAAAATTAATTTTTACCAACAATTTTATATCGCTCACATCCCCTGGCGAATTAGGGCTACTTAAAAATATTATGATTTTGGCGTAAATAAAAAAAAAAACATTTGACAATGTTGGCAATATTATTATTTAATTACATATAACATGCACGTACATAAGTACAATTCGAACATATATTTAGTAATATTTGCTTGTTCCTCCTCTGTGTTTTATTATTTCCACAATCGTTTTTGGCATACCGCCAATGCAGCTTTTTATTGTTTTTTAAAATTCATCGCTACTATGCTATACATCTTCAACATGTTGTTGTAATTCTTCCTTTATAGTTGAATTTCGTGTACTTACGATGTTTTTCAAGATATTCCACACATTTTCAATTATATTTCAAAGAGTTTTAATTTTAATTGCGCGCGATTATTTTCGCGGCCAATTCTTACCATAATGGGAAAGAAGAAGGATATAACCATAGAGAGAAAAGCATGAATTTCTGCTCTTCTAGAGACGAAAGAGTTCTCTCAATGTAAAGAGGGTGTATCACATCAAACTGTTCTGAGAATCGCGAAATTAATTAAGGAGAATATTCCTAGTACAAGTAATGGCAGAACATACTGTGCCGGCAAACGCAACACAACTGTAAGAGATGATCGTCGTATAGTAAAGCTGGCTACAGAACAACGTTTTTTATCCACGAAAGGTGTTCATAAAATTATTAGGGGAAAGGGTATACAAATATCAGCCCGAACAGTTCATAGACGTCTTCATGAAGCAGGCTTGAAATGCAGACAGACATCCAGCAAAGAAGCCAAGACTAACATCTAAAATCAAGATAACACGATTTCAATGGGCAAAAGAATTATTTTTTATATTCTTTTGCAGTTGAAAATTTATCCTGTGTATTTTCGGCCAAATTCATCCTCACAGTTCGTTTAATAGTTCTTTACTTTTTCCTAGATTATTTATAGCGACGAATCACATCGGAGAGAAGCCAATTTGTTTGTCGACGTCCTTCAGAGCGTTATAAAGAAGCATGTACAATCAAATCTATTAAATACCCCCCATCTCTGATGGTTTGGTCGTGTATTACGACGTACAGAAGGACCGGGACCACTATATTTCGTTAATGGAACAATGAAACAAAAACAATATAAGAAAGTTTTACAAAACTACATATTTAATACCTTATATTGGTTCATTGTATCCGAATCAAGAGCCATATACATTCATAGAAGATAATGTACCGTGTCATAAGGCAAAAAGTGTAATGCGATACCTTGAATCTAAAAATCTGAGTGTACTACCTTGACCAAGCAATTCACCATAAACCCAATTGAAAATGTGTAGAATGTCTTAAAAAACATCGTAAGTACACGAAGCTCAACTACGAAGGAAGAATTGTAACAACACATTGAAGATATATGGCATAATAGCGACGACATTTTAAAAAACAATAAAATGCTGCATTGGCAATATGCCAAAAAGGATTGAGGAAATAATAATACACATAGGAGGAACAAGCAAATATTAGTAAATATATGTTCAAATTATAATAATGATGTTGCCAACATTACCAACTATTTTTTTTTTAATTTTACCCCAAAATCATATTTTTAAGTCGTCCTAATTCGATAGCCAGGGAGTGAATGTCTTAAACCAATTTGGAATACGGCCTTTAATACCAACAGCAAACATCTTCCTTGATTTAAAGTTAATGTTTAGGCAATGAAAGGGGGATATTTTTTAACCGAACAAAAGCTGCTTCCCCGTCTTCGTAGGTGGTTTCGACGTTAAATTCTCGCGCTTGATTAAATTGTAAAGGACGCATACAAATATGAATAATTTGACCTCTAAATACAGAGGTTAATTCAGATTTAGAAGTTTAGAACTATTATTAAGTGAACGAAATCAGTTATATGGCGGCGCAGAGTTAGTTTAAGCAATTTGCCAAAACACAATACAAGGAATTTCAGCAACCACCGCGAGCGTATAATACCGTTTTCGAATGTTAGTCACGATTGCAGACGGCCAGGTGGCCAGTAATCTATATCCCTCGGATTGTAGAGAAGCAATTTGGAAACAGTTTACCAGTTGTCAGTAGGTTGTATATGTAAGGCACGTAAGATAATATACGGTATGTATATTTTCTTGACAGCGTTATAAACGATAAATCCCCCCTTTCCAAACCTTCCCCGTCATCTCCTCATTCCACCTAAATTGAACGTGGGGACCGAAAGGTGTGACTAAATCCCCACGAATGTACACTATTATTTTGTAATTACTTTTCAGCTTGACTACTCCATCTTACACCAGTTGCTGCTCGAAAACGACATCACCTTACACATATTAATGAACGAAGAATTCCGCACGAAAAAGGCGAGAAGTAACAAAACCTTCCTTGGTGAGTATTCACCTCTTCTTCTAGCTTATTTTTTTTCTCGTTCCGTTTATCTGACAACAGTTTCGCGACTTTAAGCTTCCAAAAGCGGGGGGAACAAGGGGAAAGAAGTGGAAAGTTAATTTCGATCGGTTGGGGTCTTGAATTCAAATGGTGTACAAATCTAAATTCGGGGAAAGGGGATTTTTTAAATACTCACAAGAGATCACCCTGTATATATCGTTATCTAATTTAAAGTATTAAGTAAAACATTTAATACGCCATATAAATGGTGCTTGTGTAGAATGATCTTTAGCCAAGTTAATGGCTGGCAATTTTTCCAAAACCATTTTACCGGATTTACCGACTGAATCGCTTTACATAATTCAAGCCGTGACTTTAAAAATTGCTGAAAACGTGTTCGCCAGGTATGAAGACGAAATTAATTTTTTCCCATTAAGTTTTTGGAGTCTGTAATTCATAACTACACACACAGGAAGCTGCATAATTCCCTTTTTCCACTTTTAGCAGATCTGCCCTGCGTTTATTTATCGCTATTCCGTGACCAACAACTACCCTCCATCATTTAAACTAAAAATAAGTGAGCAATGCCAGCAGGTGACCCCCACCTATCCCCCTTGGCACTCTAAAAAAGGGAAATTTCATTAACGATAATATGGTTAAAAATAGGTAATCAGGAAAATGAAAAGAACAGACAGACAAGGCGAAATTAATAAAGTTCTCGCATATATAATGCGATATATACTTCAGCAAAAAATGCCTCTCGTATTACTGTGTTTTTAAGCTTAATTAAGATAATTTATCTTTCGGCTTTTTTTAGAACGAAAGAAGAGATTCGTAATACAGAAATTATAACATAAAATCCAATTTTAAAACAGAAACAGAGATTTTTTCGTATAGAGCTGACAATTTCTCATAAACTGTTAGAGTTATACAGAAACAGATTAAATTATAACAATCCTTCCTTGTGATTTTTTCCTTAATTTTTTATTTTATCACATCTTCGTAACCAATAAAAGGAATAGATTATTAAATTTCATCTATTTTATAAATCTCGATTAGTTGAATCGATACGAAACTACCGCAGTCCTCAATATCTTACTATTTGGCTAGTAGAGAATTTTAAAATTTGAAAAATGTTAAGCAATCTCTTTTGCGTTCCTCGATAAGTAACTCAAAATTTAAAGGAGTTAGTAATTTGCAGTTTGGGGTAATCGATTTTATAGGTTCGTTTTCATCTAAAAATACCTTTTAAGGTTTTTAAGGTTTTGTACCTCCTAAGAAAATCGTCAAATTGTTGGAAGGATCTCAAAATCAAGTTGCAAGGGTATTCAAAATAACTCAATAAGCACGTAATAATTATTTTTTGTTCAAATAATTGCTTAATTCCGTTAGGAAATAAATAGGTTGATTACTTTCCCGTAATCAGCGGGCAAAAATCTATACATTTTTTGAAATTTTCCTAGGGGTACTTTTTGGAATTCTTTTCTCTAATTCTTAATTTTCTCATATTTGCTCAACCAGAAGAGAAAAATTAAACGGAACTTGCTTATATATTTTAACAAGCTGGATCCATTTAAAAAAAAAATACGATCATCTATCTTTAATCATTTAACAGCAGGAATGCTTCAAAATTTAAACAAATCTTCGCCAACTTTATCGCATTTCTTGGGACAACTTGTGAAGTAATGATGCTTAGTATGCCCACGTTATTCTTTTTCTTTTTCAAGATATTCGATTAACAAAAGTCCATGACTATCCAAAAAAAAAAAAACAGTCGCCATCATTTTGCCGGCTGATGGAACAGTCTTCGTCTTTTTCGGGGCCGATTCACCCTTCGAAATCCACTATTTCGACTGTGCCTTGGCTTCAGGAGCGTACCAAAACTTATTTCGCTTATACTGCCTCAACGTATCTTTCTACGCATGCGCAATTATATTGGGTTGGTAAGAAAGTAATTTCGGTTTTGCAGTGTGAAATAAAACTCATTCTTTTATACAAAGAATAAACTTTAATCACTTATATATTTTCTTCAAAAACTGTGCCAGATCAAGGCTGTATGGGCAATGCGATATCACTTCCCAACCAAGCTCCAATAATTTCTCACGAGTTACTAAAGATGTGTGAGACTTTGCATTATCATGATCCTTTGCGATTTGCCAATTCTAGACGTTTTTCTTTGACTCTGCGATACATTTAACTTCTCTACAATCTCCCGAACAGTTATATGACGATACTCTTCAATTATGGTTTTGATATGGTCATCATCACCTTAAGTAGGTCGACCAGAACGGAATTTTTTAAACCAATTTTGACCTCAGCAGCTTTCTTTCCCTTACGGAAATAAAAAAGTAAAATATGCCGAAAATGTTCATTTCTGCACCCCATGTTAAAATTTACCCCTACAAACAAAATTACGCACAACTTGCTTCTAAAGTAGCCTAAATATGAATGATGTCAAATGCCAAAAGGAAAAAACCATCACTGACAGATGTTCTTCAAAACAATTACAATGCTCTTTACGTGTGACAACCGAATATACTTTCTTGCTAACCCAATATTACCACAAAATTTTTGACGAGTAACACCATATTCATGCTGGGGCTTAAAAGTCGTTTTGATCTAGAACATTAACACGGAGTTATCTGTAGGTTGTAGAGGAATGGTTAGATTGTCATAAAATCAAGTGTCAATTTCTGTGCGAAAATTTTGAAATGCTACACGAAAGTTAATTTTAAAGTAAAAAGTGTCTGGGGGTATTGTAAGGTGTTTAATAAGTTTGTTCTAATCAAACGCAAATCCTCGTAAATCAGAATACGCTACAGTTATCCTTGTATCGGTAATTCCAGCAATTCTCGATGTGGATTAGTGGTAAATGTTACTGAAATTACAACGTTGATAGTCAATAACAACCCTAGTTTACCTCGCACGGAGTAAATATTTTGCAAATCAATGGCTTTAGTCAAACATAACAAATGTCGATGTTGATTTCGATAATATGTGTTTATGTTCCCCTTCCGCGATTTTGTATCTGTACGCGTAATCCATACATGAAAGAAGGATGAGTAATAGTGACCGATAGATTAGAAAGAATGGCATATGTAGGTTATTATTTAAAATTAAGGCATTTAAAACAATCTTTGAGCATTGACCCATTAAGAATTGTTTATTTTTCGGAATTTCAATCCCGTTTACAGTATAGAATTCTTCTTTGCGGTTCCAGCCCTTTTACCAACCAACTTCTTCTCAAGCAGAAAGCTGCAATGAGGTGTATTGCTGGTATCAGTCAGTTAACATCTTGTAGAAATTATTTTATATCTTTAAAAATTCTGACTGTATTTGAATTATATATTCTAGAAGCCTCTTGTTATATTCATAAACACAAGAATAAAATATTAGCGACTAACAATGCACAGCATAATTATGACATAAGAGATCCTAAGATACATCTCATGCAGCATAACCTAAAACTTATATCAGATTGTGTTGATGTCCTTGGAATCAAAATCTATAATCGTTTTCCAGACAACTGGAAAGTTTATAATTTAAATAAATTTAAAATAACAGTAAAATCTTGGTTACTGTCCAAATGTTTTTATTCATTTAAGGAATTTTTCGATTGCCCCATTATTTGATTTAATATGTGTATAGTCCCTTTGACTTACTACTTATTAATTTCTTTTGTTTTGTATTTAGTTATTGTATTATTCCCTTTTGCATTGTTGTTTTTTTTTCCGACTTATTTCAAACTTTGGTCATTGAAATAAAGTTTATTATTATTATTATTATTATTATTATTACGCACATAGTATACAGATGAAGACGTTTGCAAGGGTGTTTTCACCCTTGAAAAGAGAAATTGTTCAATGAATTGTAGTACTACTTAGTATAACGCGCCAACGTCGAAGTTTCAAGGGTAAAAATTTCCACATCGTCAAATTGAAAGAGACCCCGAACGCCGAGAACTAACTCAATTGGAAAACACGGAATAGCATAGTGATTTAATCAACATTAAATAAAACATGGAAACGACTCTGTTGTTCTGTTTCTATTCTAAGTATTGGTGAAGCTGATAAAATTCACGTGGCTTTTCTGGCTGGTTTCGGGGTCGCTTTACCTCCCCCAATGGTTTTGTATCACACCAAATCGGATAAGTGCGTTTAAACCATTTCTATCTCTCGTTTTACAATAACAACCTGTAGTTTTGTTCTTTTAATTCCTTTATCTATCTTTCTCTCCCTTTCTTAATTCTAGTGTATTTAAAGACTACACAAACCATCTTCTACCTCATCGGGAAAAAGTACATATCAGCAATTTTATATATGTATATATATACAGGCATATATGTATAGAATGACGGATTAGAACAGACTCGATAGTGACATTTTTTCCCCAGTAAAATATATAACGCGAACATTTTTCTTTCGTCTACAATGAATACGCATTGTTGGAAATAATACCCAGACTCTTCTCTTACCATACACACACACGCAGTAGTATATCATGCACTTAAAAGAGAGGACATTGCGCCCTTGTTATTGTCTCCCGTGTGCAAGCTGTCATCCGTATAATATCTAACCTTCTTTAAATATAAGATTAAATCTACATATCAAAAAAAATTTACAACCAAGACACCACGAAATAAACCAGAAAGAACCCAATATGTATATATGATACACGTCACGTTCATCTGCACATAGTATTCTATTCATTCATTTTTTTCTTTTTGCTTATCTCAGGACAAGGGGTAGGATATCCCTTTTGCATGCGTCAAGGCACCCTAGAAACTCAATCATAATGTACGAATAAGAGTTGTCAAGCAAAAGAAAAAAAAACAATTATTGTAGGTGTAGTATACAGTTGAGACAGACAGTTATAATGTACTATATAGGTCAATTAAAATGTCCAGTCTAAATATTACTTTATTTTACCTAAAATTTTTATGAAATACGCTTCAATTAATCAATTTTTATGTACACTGGAGACACCCATTATATCCGGTGCAATCATAATCTAACCATTTCAAACCGTTCGATTTGCTTATGAATCTCTTGCGGTACGTATAAAAATAAAACTAGAAATTATATATGCGGAAACAACCCAAACGCTATAGCTTTCAATGCTACACTGCGTGATTGAGAAAGTTACCAGAAAAAAGGATCCTTCTACTTTCACTGTTAGACATATCGCCTAGGAAACCAAATTTTTTCGGTGCCATTGTATTAGGCACCGAAAAAATCAACGAAAAAAACCGACACTTCTTTGAGCATTTGATTTAATTTATTGATATAAATCATTCCTTAGAAATTCTAATTTTGTATATGAAGTAAATTTTTCTTTGTTATTTACTGGTTGTTCATAATAATAGCTCCAGCTATTGTTTCTATTGGACACCTTGATTTAAATTTCCTATTTTGAATAATAAGTTTTAAGTAGTAACAAACAGTTGTTTACTTTCTCACTCTGTTATTTTACTTCAAACAATCAACTTTTTTTTTATTTTAAGGAGTAGGATTCTTTAACAGATCACAGTTGCTTATTTTATGATTTTGTAATACATTATTTTTAGTTTGTAAGCCGTAGATATTTCAAAGTTAATTCCTTTAATAATAAAACTCAGATTTTCGCTATTATGCGAATTGTAAAAATAAATGTTTTCTTGGATCTCGAACTGGAATAAAGCATAGCGATATACTCACTATCACTAACTAGTGGCGACTGACTTGTATGCCTATAGCAATTGAACCTATGAACTGACGAACATGGTAACGGAAGGGGCGCAGTACCGTAGTTACGACCCAACAACTGTATACGATGAATACATTGGGTTAGGCATCGAAAAAATTTGGTTTCCTGGGTGGTATACTTGAGACACCTTCATGTGATTTCAATTTGTAATATTTAAAAGACACAAGTTTAGTAAAATGAAAAGTATGTAATTTTGTCAAATTTTTGCATTGTGTAAAATACATAACCCATCGTATATTGTATTCTTTGTTTGTATACAAAAAAAAATATGTGACTTTGATATCCTCAATTCGTTAAAATTATTTATTCTCTTATAAAATTATACCCAAATATAAATAATGCGTTGAAAATTACATTATAAAAACACAGGAGTAGCTGGATGAAAGTTAATCCAAACTATAAAATAATGCAAGAGAAATACTGCAAATATCATTAAAATATATTCTTTCGATATTCTACATACTTTTATTTACTTTTCTACATGATTTCCATTTTTGTTCCAACATTTGTCATACCGCTCAACAAATTTTTTAATTCCGATGTCAAAGAAATCTGCCGCCTGTGAAGAAGCCCAACCTATTACTGCAGTTTTCACATCTTCGTCGTCGTTGAACCGTTGACTGGGATCCTATCTTTTCCTAGGGTCGGTTGTATGAAGAAACCTTAAACGCTTTTGTCCTTTAGCTAACATAGTGCGGCTCTGTCACGCCGTCAGGGGGTTGGGTATATACTTAGGGAAAAAGTTTTCGTCGTAGAGGGCTAAAAACTGAGCTTAGCTTGAGGGAGATGACCTTTTTAGGGGGTGTTTGTCGTTCCTTTGGCGGGAGTGACTCTCAACGAAGGTTGAAGAAGTCCGCTGGTCGTCTAACGTGGATCCTGGGAGGGGGCCGATCTTGAGGAACGACTACCTCTTGAACGCATCTGTTGTCGCTCGCGCGGGCCCTTTCCCACGCGGAGGAGATATTCGCGGAGTGTCGGGACTCTCAGATCGCGATGAATCTGAGAGTTCCTTACGAACCAAGGGGCTCCGGAAATTATCCTTAGAGTCTTATTCTGGAGACGCTCAAAGGATATTATGTGGGTAAAGGCCGCCGAGGACCAGGCCATAGCGCCGTAGGTCAGCAGCGGTCTGAGGGTCGAGGTGTAGGGAAGCAACTTGTTTCTTAGGTGAAGGGGACTCCTACGCCCTAAGAGTGGGAGCAACGAGTTGCGGGACTTTGGACTTAGGACTTGGACTTTGTCTCTTGCATCTGCTTCTTCCAGGTGAGTTTCTGGTCGAAGTGGACTCTTAAGTACTTAACGTCAGGGCACCACGGCAAGACAACGCCGCCCACACGGACGAACTCTCGCGGATCGTTGAACCGTTGACCACCAAGGAACTCCTTTAAGTACCGAAACAAGTGAAAATCACTGAGTGCAAAGTCTGGACTGTAAGGTGGATGATCCAGTTGTTTCCATCTAAAAGACCTGATTAGACCTTGTGTTTGCGCAGAAACATGTGGCCTTGGATCATCCACCTTACAGTCTAGACCTTGCACCCAGTAATTTTCACTTATTTCGGTACTTAATGGAGTTCCTTGGTGGTCAATGATTCAACGACGACGAAGATGTGAAAACTGCAGTCATGGATTGGGGTTCTTCACAGGCGGCAGATTTCTTTGACGTCGGGATTAAAAAGCTTGTTGAGCAGTATGACAAATGTTTGAACAAAAATGGAAATTATATAGAATATGGAAAAAGATATATTTTAATTATATGTACAGTATTTTTCTTCTTATTAAAAAACGGACCTTATTTAAAAAATACCCCTCGTGTTATATAATTTGAAATGGCCTTAAGTACTTTAATGATATTAACTGTCGCGCTATATTATCTGTTGCATCTTAGGGTGTTTTAGATTTATAGTAAGTATATGGTGGCTTGATCGGATATAATGATTGTATTTTAGAAAAATATAGGTAATTAGGATATTCTTATTCTTCCACGCTGTACATTTAAAGGTTACTATTATAGGTAAGAATAGATTGCTTTAAAGTAAAATTAATCTTAATTTTAACTTAACAAAACACTTAATATTACAGACTAATAATTTTTTTAAATTATTACCAACCATTAATGAACAAATGTGGTTGACAGAGCTGCTAGGATCGGAGCAACAGCAATCGGATCTCTTATTTCTTATTAATTCAGCATAACGTTATAATTCCGGGAGAACTTCCCTAATTAATTAGTATCGAAATGCGGATCGCACTTGCGGAATCTACCAACCAACTAGTCAAACCACTAAATCTCCAAATTCTAGAATAGCTTGTCCGTAACGAGGAGGAACAAGTTACCAAACGCGATTAATCATTTAAAGTTTAAATTAACAGAAAAATATTCTTTCAAAGACTGGATATAAAATCGAAGATGTTCCCAATAGATATTCTACGAACCCTTGTAAGATCAAACCTTCGAGCAAACTCGTTAATGCCTTATTAAATAATACAATGATGCCTTTAAGGGTAGTAAAAGGGGGTCCCGAAGAAGGGGAGAATCGCCTGTATTATACAATAAATTTCTATACATCAATAAAACATGGTTGAACGCACCTGGTAAAGGCCTTCTGAACCCTGAGGGTTCAATAAACTTCAATAGGTCTCAATAAAAGCCCACTACAATATTAATTGTAGCTTTATCGGCGAAACACAAGTAATATATTCGATTAATTAGAGAATTATGACGTGTAAAACCTTCTAGTACGAAACAATAGAATGCGAAAGGATATTTTTGTATCTTAATGTACAATATTGGAAGAATTACAAAGTTACATCCTAACTCTGTATATACAAAGGATTTAACTTACATTTGTAAAGGCGATTATGAATTCGTAGTCCTTGGATTACTTACCAGAGAGCGTTCATGCTAAATGTTGCATTAAGAGAATTACTTTGTTCCATAAGCTAGTGAAACCTACATACATCAATAATTCGATAGAATTCTCGAAATATGAAAGCATCAGAGCGAATATTTTAACAGTTATAATACCTTCAAAAATTCAATTTGAAATCTGAGGTAAAATGTTGCGAAATATACAAACTAACGCATAAAAAGTAAATGGAAAACGTATGTCGTTTTCCTATAACAATTTCAAGAAAAATATTCCTCTAACAGTTTGAATTGTAAGTGCATCTTGGAACTGCGACAAGGTGCAAGAGGGATTGCTACTAGCTCCAGTTTTGCCAAGGCAAAGGTAAAAGGTAAAAGTGTAAAAGATTTGGGCGACAGTTATCACTGAAGTACATACACATTGAATATATTAGAGTCTACGAAGTTAAAAGTAATAAATCTTTCGAAATAACTTTTAACTGCAAAACAGGATACTATTTCAAAGCCAATATATGTACGCTCTTAATATATTGTCCTATTTTCTTTATTACGTTTTAAAATCGCGCTCTTATTTTGTCAAGAATATTTGCTAATGAGGATGAGGAAAGGGGATATATATCTTCCTGATTAACGCCCCTAACGAACTGTTATTTTGTCGTAAACAATGAAAGCGAACAGCAAGATTTTTAATTGTTATTTCCCTACGAACAATACATAATTAAGGTTGAAGTTCCGACGATAAAGCGGAAATTATTTTTAATTAGATTTACTTCAGAAACATAATTAGAGCTTTTTTCCTAAAAAAAAAGGGGGAGACGGGTATCATTGACGCGGCCTGTCAAACGGAAAAATAACAAGCTTTGGAAGTTTAATTTTTGTTTTATTTCAAATTTACGAGTTTTCTCTTTTCACGAAAAATTGGGGGACATTATTAGGTGTCAGAAATCCAACTCAAATCAACGCCAATATTCCTATTCAATTAGCTCCTTGCTTCCCTTTTCCGGTGTTAATTAAACATTTTACGAAAGGACTAATTATGATTTTTTGGCCAGCTAAGAAGATTTTTTAATTATATTTGCGTCATGTTTTTTGGTAATTAATAAAGTTATTAATTGGAAAAGTTTTTTTGGAATTTAGGGGGAAAATGGACAATTTATTCTAAAATTAATTGATCAATTGAAGGAGTTAGAATTATTCTTAATTCTTATGTTGTGAGGTAGAATATGTCTGTGATAGGATAATAAAGTCTACTTCTAAACATATCCACATATCAGAATTTTTATAAACAGCTACAGCAAGAGAAAGGAACAAAAGTCTCGAGACACAAATATGCCTTATACTAAAAAAAAGACACCCCGCCCCCCACCTTTGTTATAGTTTATTTGTTTGTTTCATCCAATTTTTTTTTAATAATATTGAAATTACAAGAACAAAATAACCCACATGTACGGATATTAAGAAACCGTCACCCGTGGTTTCTTAATAAAAGCCTTAAATGAAATTATTTTTTATAAATTCATTTCAATTTCTCAAATGTTGCAATAAAAGAAAACAGTTTTGTTTCTGGTTTGTATACAAACGGATGTACAAACCGTTAGATGGTCAACTTTCGTATTCAGCGTATTATCAAGCAAGAGATGTTAGTTTTCCATCATATACTGACTTTCATAAAAATTGCAACGCATGGAAGTTATTTATCAATTTTAATGAAATTTTCAGAAAATGCATATTTTGACGAAACAAAGAAATGATTAAAATTTCAATAAAACCTATCCATTGGTTTCTTTTTTGTTTGTATGTTTTTCACTAACATTAACTTTTATGAAATAAAACAATTGGTAGTGTAATAACTAAAGCTGGCCACGAGCGGTACCGCGCAGTAGCGTAGAGTCGACCAGGCCTCGCGTTCCACTAGAGTTATTCTGCTAATAGAGATGTTTGCTGCCGCAAATAATTTCGCTCATCTTTTAAATAAAAATTAAATAACACGTGCTTAAACACTTACCATTTTAAGAGTCCTCCGTGAAATCACAAAGTGAATAATGTCTGTTAAATATCTGCAACATTAGATATGTTTCAACTGTTGTTTCGGCAAAACTAGTACGGCATGAGGAAAAAATGCGTTTATATGCAGAGAACGAACGTTCTACATCTAGTGACGTAATATTTCCGTAAGTAAAATAATCTTTCAAATAACTTAATGATTCTGTTGACACACCTTCACAAATGTGTCTTAATGTGCCAAAATCAGAATTTTTCTCAAAAACACTTTCAAATTTTTCTAGAACAGAAACATTTTTTGCGTCTTCAATCGCGCATAGCTGTGTGTGAACATGTTGCACTATTTGTAGAGATTCTTCTAACGGCACCACAGGATTTTGTAATTTTTCTATTGCATCTGCTAGCCCGAAGTAATTGTCGTGAATGATTTATAAATCCATTTTAACCTGACTATCTTGAAATTTCGACTGGCTTTTCTGGATAGCGGCAGCTTCCTTTGTATCGAATTGTAAAACCACGTTCTTAATATTGTCAAAATATTTATGATAATAAAACGCGGCCTGCAACCATGTTCCCCAACGAGTTAGTATAGGTTCTGGTGGCTCTGGTATACGGGGGCAGTCTGTGAAATTCGCAAATACGTTTCGGTGATTTGACAAACACTGCTTTGGTATGCGCTATTAAACCGTCTACCTCAGGATAACATTTTCTGATACTATCCGCCACAAGATTGAGAGCATGAATTTTACACGTAATGTGTAACAAATTAGCAGAATGTTTTTTAAGAGACCGGCCTACAGAAAGCATGTTTGCAGCACCATCACTCACTAACATCAAGAGTTGGTTTGTTGAAAGTTCAAACTTGTCCAATGTATTTAACACTAACTTTGAAATTACTTCGGCAGTACACTGTTGTATTCGTTTGGAAACTAATAGAATTGAAGGTGCCGATTGATGAGGTTCCAATTTGCGTGCCACTACATTAAGAACAGAATGTTTCTTCCGATCTGTTGTTTCGTCGACACATAACCACAATTTTTGATCTTTCAACTCCGATTTTATTTTTTGTTCAATATGTTCGCGCGCAGATGGCACAATTCTTCGTAACGATGTTCCACTTGGTAATTTGCACTCCGAATAGTTATTCCAAAAGCAGATAAATGGTTCCTTGTCTAGTAAATTAAACGGTATATTACATGCGATAAACGTAACGCATAAATTAAATATAAATTTTTCATTGTCTCGTGCGCAATTTCTTTTTGAGACATGCTTTTCACTATTTACCTGTCGTAGACAATGTTATCTGGACCAACACATTAACAGGATTTTACAGATTACACATTTAATTTTAGCACCTTCATATATTAAGTCTGGAATTTCTGCAATAAATTTTCGAAGTTTGTCCGACCGCGGTCGTTTTGCTGACGAAATCATAATTTTTCTAGGACAGATAAACAATTGCGCAAATGACCGGCAGCGAAAATATCCGTACTGCTCCGCAGACGAAGTAATACTACCGTTCCTCTCGGTCCGAACTGATTCTACGCCGATGCGCGGTACCGCTCGTGGCCAGCGTTAGTAATAACTGTCAATTTTGCGATTTGTTTGTCAATTAATTCCTTCTGAACATTTAATAATGTAAGAGATCGTCAACGTGTAAATTATCGGTAATTAAATGATTTTGAACTTATTGGCATGAGAGAGGCCGGACTTTCGCTTAGAGATATTTCTGGCCGTGTTAATCGTGATGTTGCAAGAAGGGGTTAAACAACATCGCCCTGGCTCTGAACGTCCCCGGGGTACTACAGATCGTGAAAAATGACTTACCATACCCTCCAGACAACTTACACTATCTTCGGCTGCGGATTCAGGAAGCTTGGAATGATATACCACAATCCGATAATCAATTGATTGACAGCATGCCACGTCGATTAAATGAGTGTACAGCAAATCGTGGCGGAGCAACTCATTATTGAGAAAACTTTTTTATTTCTGTTCTTTTGTTTTCAAATCTTAATCGTTTGTTTGTCGTAATAAATTACATCGTTTGTAAAAATTTCAACAAAACCGTTCAACTAATTCTAGGTGTTGCGATTTTTATGAAAGTCAGAATACATTGGACAACCACATAAGTGCTTGGCTTCATCCATATTGCAGTGTCAGCAAAACTCTTTGTTTCGTTCACCTACGGATACGGAAGCGCATATCATGTACATAACACAGGAATAAGTACATCATTTAAGTTTAACTCAGCTGTGAATGTTTTTACAACAGAGGCTTTGGCTATATTACAAGCACTGGCATATGCGAAACATACTGATTTCGGAAGCCTGGTAATCATGACCGACTCTGTTAGTGTTCTAAAAGCGATTCATCATATTTCCAAAAGTCCTATTTTAGTAGTTATCAGTAAATAATTCCTGAGACTAACAGGTATTCACACAGATTTGTATTGGGTCAAAGATCACAATGGAATTGGGTCTAATTTCATCGTGGATAAGTTAGTAAAAGAAGGCGGCATTACAGGAATACATTATCGACCCGTAGTTGGTGGTAAAGAGTTATTACAAACAGCTAAGCAACTGTTTTCGCGTATAAGGTCAAAATTACTCAATATGCTTACATACACCCCAATGTGGAGAACAAGTACTGATATATGGACTCCTCCGTTTCTAGATTTTTTCATGTCACAATAGCTAAAATGAAATTCGGCCATGGCCAGTTTCTTGTCCATTTGCATAGGCTGTATCTGACTGACTCAGCGAAATGCTCTTGCGGCAACCAAGTAGTTGACCTTAATCACATTCTTTTGGCTCTTATACATGAAAATATTCCACTTCCAACAGGTGTTATTACTCTACTTAGTCACAATAGTAAGAAGATATGCAAACAATTTCCGTCTCGACTGTTACCAGACTTGTCAGATATGAGAAGTCTGCAGTATGTTTGATTTTGCATGGACACTTCTCCAAGCACAAAAAAAAGAGCTCTTGCCAATTGGTACAAGGAAATGCTCAAACAATTCGACAAAGGAACTTCAAAATCCGTATACAACAAGCAACTACATTAACATTTAATTTTCATAGGGCAGTGACCACGTGCTCCGCGGTAAATATTTTAATGGCATATTACCTCTTTCGGTCCCAAAATTATTTTAAAGGACCTCCAGATCTCAACGGTACACTTTAGTGAAAATGGAAATTAACGTATGCGAGTTTACATGGAAAACAATGTAAACTAGTGTCATCACTTGTTTAAATATGCTTCCGGCATGGACTCCACAGAGTCAAAACGATTACGATGGGTAGCGCAGTTACATTTTAACGATCTATCTTGTCTAGCGTTCCACCGATCGGAACCTAAAACTCGACCCTCCCCCACCGCATTACCACGCCACTGTTTCCCTTATCGTCGACCCCCCCCCATCCCATCGCGAATTCTCAAAATATAAACGTGTGAAACTCCTTTTTTCACTTCCGGCATCTCTAGCTTTATGTTCTGGAATAATATTTATTTATTTCTTTATATATTTCTCTCGCCGAAAGCAACTTCATGTACATAAAAGGTGTATAAGAACCAGCTCGTGGTACATAGGTGTAATAAAATACGAAATATACCTTTATGTATTATCCCAAGGTGTTGCTGAAGCGAATTATGTAGTATACGAGTTCTCCAAAATGCTTTATATTAAAAATTGGTTTCGTATTGTTATACTTTGGATACGGTTGAATATTTATAAGCATTTGTAGAGAAATATTGTCCTACTTAGTTCTCCACTATGAATTAAATTTTTATTTGGAAGACCAGTAGCGTCTTTAATAATTCATTTAGAAGATATTTTTTTCTATAGATAGTATTCAGTAAAGCAACAGGGATGACGCAAATTTTGTTGAAAACCTTTTTATTTTAAGGTTTTTATCGTTTACGCCAGTTTTCGAATTCTATGTTTTTGTTTTTTAAATATTAGCAAGTAATATGACAATAACATATCATTTAAAAATCTTTTCTTTTTTTCTTGATTTTAGCGGCTTAAACCTTCACAAGAATCTGTATATTTTTAAAGGATTATTTTTCATGGAAGTCTTTTAAGACGACATGTTTTATTTTATTGAGAATTGTATTTGATCTCATGAACGCAATTTTAAAAAATATCTTTAGTACTTACCAAAGTGGACCCAACTCTTGAGAATCGCTGACCTCCAATTCAAAATAACAACCGCACAAGAATTGAGCAAAATGACTACGCACTCGAATACTTGACACATATATACACTACCGACCGTATACTTGACATATATATACACTACCGACCGTTGAAGTTAGGACAACTAGTAAATTATTGCAAACGTGAGATGCAAAAGAAAATAAAAATTGTTACTAGAAATAAAAGCATAAACAAATAAGAATAAACAACATAAAAAATAAAACAAAACATTTACATTTAAATATTAGGATATATCTTTTGCTCAAATAGCTTCTCTAGTAACCACTTCGTGGCATGCGTTCTGTTAGTTTGGTTAGAATTTCACCGAAAATGTTGTTCCACTCAGTTTGGAGAAGTCGCCACAGGTGCTCTTTTGAAGTTAGACAAACTTTTCGTATTCGTCTGTCGAGCTCATCCCACAGTAATTCGATGGTGGCCAGAGCATGATTTGAGAAATGTTCTCTTCTACTTGAGACGTTAGATAATCTTTACAGATTCGTGCTGTAACTTCTCCACAATTAACCGCAATATCGTCGATTTTTACGAGATCTCCAGTCCCCGCACAGCTAAAACAACTCTAAACCATCACTTCCACAAGCACTGCAACCGAACATCCGTATCGAAATTGGTTTACTGATTAGTAAAATGACTCCCTATCGGAGACCCGTTTCCTCTTTTCTAAACATGTTTATAAGTCATTCGTAAAATATCGTTTCTAATGATTTTATTACCCGATATTAGAATAAATTGAAATATTTGTCTATAACGTTTATTCTAATGAAGAATCTTGAGGTTGGATTTTTTAAAATTCTAATAATTGTCTTAACTTCAATGATCGGTAGTATACTTCGTCAATAGAGATAACACGACTAATGCAAATGTACGTAAACAGGATGATAGAGACCCGTCAAGGTGGGGGTTGTTAATAAACACAGAACAAGAAAACGTTCTTATAGCCGAGAATAAAACAGCACCTTTTTTTTGGTGAGCAACGTTACGCATTCATGGTGTTTTATTATTCAATTTTTTGTAAACAAACCTGTGCTTAGGAAATCTTTCGGTATAAATTTATACCTAGAGTGAATAAAAATTAAACTCATAACATCAAGAAAAATATTGTAAATATGTGTATATTATATTTATAACTTAATATTTGATATTTAAATTTTAAATAAAATTAAATAAAACAATAATAGAGGAAAACAAAAATAAGTTGCTCTTGCATAAAGCCTGTTTTACACACCGTGATTTATTGGTCAATTAATTAAACAAGTTGATCTTCGATTTTATCGTACCGTGTAAAACAGCAAAAATCGGTACTATTTCTTGAACAATTTATCGTAAGAATAATTGAATTGAATAGAACGTGCTATATTTTTGCCACGATTTCCCGACGATTTCTCACTAACTTTGCTGTCTTAATACCAATCTAGTAACAAAAATGTATCTACGAATTTTGTTTAGTGTTTTCAAAGTAAAATAAGGATGAATTTCGAAAATTTACGATGATCATGATGTCATGGATAATTTGAATTAAGCAACCGAAATTAAAGCAATCTAAGCTAATCTGTGCATATACCAAACTGCCAAAACATTTAACAGACAGATTGCCAATCGTTTTTTAAAAGCAGATGAATTTTTCCTACTTAATTATTCGCCCGTTCAACTATTAACGAGACCAAACGAGTATTCACGATCGCTAAAAAAATTTTCAATTAATTGTAGCGTGTAAAGGCGGTATAATTCTACCGATTTCTTGATCAAAAACTTCTTCAATTAATTGGCCAATAAATCGCGACGTGAAAAAACCGGCTTAAAACAACAAAAATCGGTACGATTTCTTGAACGAATCGTACGATTAATTGAATTGAATAAAACATGCTCTATTTTTGCTGCGATTTTCCGAAGATTTTTCACTAACGTTGTTGGTTCGATACAGAAAAATACCCACGAGTTTTTTTATGTTTTTAAAGTAAAAGAAAGTGAAGATAATTTGAATTAAGTAACTGAAACTGAAGTAACCTAACTTATATCGGTGGTCTGTGCCTCTACCAAAACATTGGACAAAAGCAGATTGCTAATCTTTTTGAGCGTCATCACGAAGTTTCATATCAAGATCTTTGCAATATTTTAACATTTCTGAATCGGGTATATTAGAAATTTTGTATAAAAATCCAAAAAAGTCTTCGTAACAACGTAAACCACAGAGACTACAATTAAATCGCTTAATCGTAACTTGAGGTTTTTAAAAACCCGAACAAGAAGAAATAAGATTTTTATTGAATATATTCCTCGTACAAAAGTCGGAATAATAGTGACTAAAACTTAGGGCTAGGGTGTATATGTAAGTTCGTTTGTTTATTTTAAAATGCAGATGCAGTTCAAGGGCGAAGTTCCTCTACGTGTCAGATATTATTCACGATATAACTCTAGGCGAGATCGGGTATTCGTTCGGAGTAACTCCCTTTACTCCAAGTACCGTACTCGTGCTCTTTAACGTTCAGAGTTACTCCATTCATTCGTTTAAGAGTATGGCTTGAGTGATCCACTCTTGCTCTACTCCTAATTCTCTCCACGTGCTCTGTAATCTTGATCAGCTCCAAGCGAATACCCGAACTCAGCTTCTCTAAACTCGAGTTCGTTTATATCTAATGATAATGATCAACTGGCGAAGAAATGGAATAATATAAAATAATATACATCGAAAAGGAGTAAAATTCCTTATAAGCATTTTTTTATCGTCAGGCTAAACAGTCAATAATTTATATCCTTCAGACTGTTTTGATTTCTGTTTACTCAGTTCGTGCCGCCTAATAACTCGTTTTCCTCGTTGATTACTTGTCACCGATGTCGCCCTTTACACTGGCCGCCTGTGTGCAACGCACACTTCGCGCATCCATACGGCCCTGCTGCTAGTCTATTTTTATAAGAGGATGAAAATTTGCTATTTAATAATCCCTCCATCCAACTAATAACGAAACTAAACGAATGATCCCGATCGTTAAAAAAATTGTCAAATTTATTATTTATATAGAATGTAAAGCAACATAGTTCTACTGATTTCTTAGCCAAGAACTTGTTCGATTAATTAGCCAATAAATCGCGGCGTGTAAAACAGGTGTCCCAACCTTCTGCAACTATAAAATTGCACGTATTGTGTAAATAAGGGGAAGCTAAAATATTGTAATAACATAATAGATGTCATAGAGTATTTTTCAAAATTATTTTCGCGTACACAGGGTGATCGATAAGTCGTAAACCAGACACTGTCTTTGTTATTTTAAATAGAACACTCCGTATATAAACCAATATAGTACTGATTTCGCCTGTTTATTTCTAACGGACTTTTGTCTTCAATCGTCTAAAATTTAGATACATCTATTTCCTTTCAAAAATCCGAAATGCAAATACATTTTAGCGCAAATTTTTACAGGATTAAATTCTTACTCGGCTCTATCTAGGTACTGCATTAAAATGCCTTCGAAATATATAGGGTGTTCAGTATAGGACATCAAACTTTACACCAAAAACGTAATTTTTTTTTAATAGCACTATATACTTTTTCTGTATTCACCGTATAGGAAATTTATATCTTTATTTTTATATAATGATGCATATGTCTAACATTAACAAAAGAGATATTTACGGTTAAATGCGAGTTCTACGATTGGATTGCACGGGTCACTAATGAACGTATTAAAAAATAATCTGTTGATACAGTAATCAGGAGGAAGTGAAAATTTATTTTAAAAAACACAGATTACTAATGTATTTCGTTTCATTGGTTTCCTTTTCTAGGTATTGACCGGCTAGTGGCGTATACAAAAAAAGATTTGGACGATTTTAAAGGAGACGGCAAGTTGAGGAAGGAAATTCAGCTGCCGAAGACCAACCTCGGTTTCTGTATGCCCCTGGCGATGGAATCTAATGGTAACTCTCTCTCTTTGTTGTACCCCCATGCACGGCATACACTCGTAAGCACATGTAGCCCAAAATGGGGCTATTCTACGTGGCGCCGCCGGTCAGAATCCCAGATAAACCTGATGTTAGCCCGACTAGTTCTTGTCCTAAGGCGCAACACGCAACACTTAATGGATATCGAAAGAAACTATTTACTTTACTTCTTCATGTTAATGTGGACATTAAGCATGCGTTGTATTCGATTGCGCATTTGGACATAATGTCGTGTCATAAAATGAAATGCTACAATTCCTTTTAAATCTTTTGCTATTACGAATCAAAATGAAATCTAATATCTCATTTATCTCTATAAATAGGTTCGATATTTACCGGGAAAAAATTCCAGACCAAAATGGCACCGAAGGCAGCTTCGGTATTTGCGAAAAGGATAGCAAGGTCGGCCGAACCAAAACAATGTAAAACATGCGAATGCACTGCTTTTAATACCGGCGTTTCATATATGGAATGCTACCCCTGCAGCTATCCAACTCCAATAACATCGTATTCGGTAAGTTTGACAGAATCTCGATACCCTACTCCTGCAATCCTTTTTACTATCTATTTTTCATTCTCCTAGGCTAGTTAACACAGAATATTTGTTGAAAATACTGGAACGCCATAATAGTAATAGCAAATGTTTGATTCCTTTTAAATAGAAACATGCAAAGCTTTCAATTCAATCTATATATCTATGAAGGGTATTTCTGAATAGACATTTTCAATTTTCCGATCTATCTTTTTAATTTCCGAAACATGTCTCGAAATAGATAAAGTCAAAAACCCGGAATAGGAGTATTTTAGCGCAAGCTGGAAAGTAATTAAAATAAAAACGTGGACACATATGAAAACGCCTTAAACAAATGCGCAAAAAAAGAACTCGCTTTTGTTTATTTGCATACGTACTATTGTAACGATGAAATAACTGTTATGAAAGGGATTTTTCTCTTCCACCTTTTTTGCATTGAATAACGTGATGGACCAATGAAAATATATCATTCGAAAGCTTGTTAGTTTCCAGCTGTAAGCGCAAGCTCGAGTGCAATATGAGGACATTCTACAGTCGCTGTAACTTGAATGACGGTTCACGGCAAATACTCTACACTAGACTAGACTAGAATACTCCCGCTAACGCTTCCAGATACTAATGCATTGTGTTTTGCAGGCATTGAATGAGGATGAACTACTAATGGTAATGCAGCCCGGTGACAATTTTGAATACGATGATTATATGTAATAATAAATTTCTTCTGTAAGACAT
Source organism: Dynastes maya (assembly GCA_029619315.2). NCBI lineage: Eukaryota > Metazoa > Arthropoda > Insecta > Coleoptera > Scarabaeidae > Dynastes > Dynastes maya. Next base: position 6,740,098 of record JAROYE020000012.1, read on the forward strand.
CCCAAACAGCTCATGCAGAATGGTATTCTTTTAAGCATATTATTTAGTTTGTAATAAATTTAGATAATCTCCTGAACTAGTTAAATTTTAAATGAATCAAATATTTTACGATGATAATCTACTTAGTATTAAGAGCAAAACGTAATATGATGGTAAATAAATTATCCAACTGATTGCAAATTATTTACTTTCCCAATTAAATGTACCGGTTTTCAAAGACCGGTTTTATATATTAAAATGAATACAGGAAATCTCGAATTTGAAAATATTAACAAGTTAATCTGAACCGGTACGGGTGTAAAATTGTGTCTACACTTGCCATGCAAGGGTAGAAAGGTTTCCAGCATAACACAGAAACAACTTCTTTTTTATGAAGTTTAGTTTTATTTCTCAACATAGTCTTCCTGTAAGTCCCAGCGATGTTCCCATCTCTTTTTGGCATCTCGTTCTGCAAAATAGGCATTTACAAATGTGATGGACTCCTCATTCGGTGAAAATCTCCTCCGAGCGAAGCTTTAAGCCTAGGAAACAGAAAAAAAGGCGCTGGGGACCAGATCTGGTGGTTTGTTAATTTGAACCCCAATTGAAGTGTGAGACGGTGCGCTATTTTGGTAGAACAAAACTTCCGTTTTCTTCAAATGCGGCCGTTTTTCCACAATTTATGCCCTCAGTTTGTCAAGTAAAGATGTGCAGCATGTCCCCATTATTGTTTTTTTTTTCTTTTTCAAGATAATCGATTAACAATCCCAAGAAACAGTCACCATGACTTCCTGGCTAATTGAAAAGTCTTCGCCTTTGCAATTATCCCTTCCTTCTATTTTTGTTTTGCAGTTATATTCAGAAAACTGACAGTCCGTCGACTTTCAAAGGGAGTAGTCCCCCTTTCAAAAATCCTATCCCATCTACATGCTTTAGTATGCTCTACATTTTCACCAAGTTTCATTAAAATTCGAATTTGCCATCTAAGAAGCTTTATGTGTTAATAAAAAGCTTACGGTATTTAGCATCTGGTAAGTAATGTAATGCCAATACTTCTTGTATGCTATGTGTTTAAGGAAATTCATATACAAAATTGTTACACGAAGTAGATGATGTTTTAATTGCCGAAAATTCTATCTGCGAGTTGAACCTTCAAGCGAAATCAGTTATTTACACTACTACTTTCTCAAAAATATCCCTTTTTGACCTTCTGGATATTTAAGGGACTGGTAATGCAGTGGCTAGCGCGAGGTGCGATAAGTCTCGGGGTACCGGGTTCGAACCCAGGGCCCGCAATTCTCAGAGTAGTTAGTAGTAGAGTTATTTATTCCGGAGGGGTTTATATAGGGCTTGTTTTGGGTGAATGGAGCGGAAATGTTATGCGTCGATGAAGCGTGGCTGTTGCTAGAAGGTTTAACCAGTTGGAATTTCCACGTGTGATGTAAGGGGTAGTCATCTTGGCGATTTAAATTAGAGAGTTTCTCATCTCCAATGATCAACCGGATGATCTGACTTGGCTGACTTGGCTGAAGCTTGTCTTTCTTTTACCTATTTCCAATTTCGAGGTAAATACTGCGATCAAGTCTCAGACGCAGCTATGGGATCTCCTCTGTCTCCTGTCGTCGTCAACATCTTTATAGAAGCGTTCGAAGAACAAGCCCCATTATCTTACAACCTTAAGCCAAAGTGTTGGTACAGGTACGTTGATGACAGCTTTGTTATCTGGCCTCACGGACACTAATCTTTAAACAATTTCCTATCGTTTTTGAATTCTCAACATGATTCCATACGCTTCACCATGGAGACCGAATCGGACGGTTGCCTTCCTTTCCTAGATCACACCATCATCCAGCCCAAAAACGCAGTGTTACCAATTCTCTTATCCAAAGGGCCATTTCCATATCTGAACCCAATTTGCTTCCCCAAGAACTGAACCACATCACCGAACTTTGATCCTCAATAACTATTCCAGGAAGGACATTCAAACTACCATTAATCGCTACGCCAACCCTCCTCCACAGCAACTCCCCTCACCTAACCCTAATTTCCGTAAACAAGCATATCTACCCTACATTCATGGTGTCACCCATCGCATCAGCAAGATTCTCTTCAGGAACAACATAAAAACCATCTTCATACCCAATTTCAAGCTCTCAGACTAATTTCCCATCCAAGACCGCAATTATCTGGAAGTACCAAATTCCTTGTTGGTGCGGTAGTGTGTAACATTGGTGAAACAAAGCGATCGGTCAGCATTCATGTTACTGAGCACGAGCGTTGTACGCGGTTGTTGCGTGTAGCCAGGTCCGCACTAGCTGAGCATAGACTGGAAACTGGCCACCGAATCCAATTTAACTCTACCCGCTTCTTATCTTGCAATCCTCACTATTATAGTAGAGAAATCCGTGAATCAATAGAGATTTTCAAACATCCCAACAATTTCAATCGCGAATACGGCTACCCCTTGCATCACACGTGAAAATCCCAACTGATTAAATCTCTTAGCAACTACCACGCTTCATTAACGCATAACATTTCCGCTTCATCGACGCATAACATTTCCGCTCCATTGACTCAAAACAAGCCCCATATAAACCCCTTCGGAATGAATGAATCCCCAGTCAGTGTGCAGTAACTGCCCTGAAGATGTCCCATAAGAGTGTGGACGAAACGTCGGCAAAAGCTACGACAACGACGCGGTTCCAATCCGGAAACCAAGAGTATAAGCCTACGAACCATATTATGATTATTATTATTATTATCATATCCTTGAAGTATTTACCTTTCTTCTTGAAATACCTATATATGTAATATATGTAATTGTTTTGTTCCTTTGTTTGTAAAAAACTGACTTTCCACTTTGAAGTCAGTTTTTTAAAACTGCTGGAATTCGAGAAGCCGATGTTTGTGTAAACTTTAATAAACAGGTAAGAGAAAACGTAGAAATGCAAATAAATTAATGAGAATTCTTATTTTTGCACCGACAAACGAAAAAGGGAGATAATTGGGCACATCGCAGTTCGAGTATAAGACCCGTTCTACGGGGTAATATAGAGTCATTAAACTGTGTATTTAGTACATATTTACATAAACGTCGCTGCAATTAGTTTATCTAGGCGTCCGAGAGATCCTGATAATTATTAACTTGAAAATTTTGCATCAACTTTGCTAAGAGAGAGAGACGCTTAGATTAAAAGTGGATTCACATTACCGTAATAACGTATTGGAAGGCATGCAGTTGCTACCGCGGTGAACGGTGAGTGAGATGCGACTTCGCCTTAAATCTATTACTGTTTTTAAAATGTAGCTTCCCGAAGCGTAAGGACTAAGTTAGATTTTAACACGAGGAAGGCCATGCGCATCTAACAGGAAACGAGATTAATTAAATAAGCATGGAAAAACAATGGAAATGGCGTCGTCAGTAGGATTTTGAATATAGGATAAAAGTATTATAGCTATAATATTAAATCAAGCAAAAGTTTTATTTCTGAATATAACGAAACCCATATAACGGCCATAAATCAAAGCTTTCCAACTAACTATTAGTATTAATAATAAGAATTGACACGCAATGCATGCCTCGCTCATTAAATACTTTCGCCGCGCTAGCTCTGTATATTATTTGTTATTATTAAGAAGGAAATAATACTACGAAGTCGGTTTATATTATTAATTATAAATAAATATAATTTTGTTTAGAACGTATTATCGATTGTTCCATTCGTTTCCTAGATTCTTTGTTTCTTTTTGATTAATGATGGTAATCAAATGTGGTATTTTTAATTTCTTTATTTGCCATTTACAGTCACGCATATATGAATATATACCGGGTTGGTTTGTAACCTCGTAAAGAAAAATTAATTGTATTTAAAAAACAATATAAATAGCATTTCAACCTACAGATCGGCACGGCAATGGGTAATCCTTTGTCATCCTTTCCGGCCAACCTTTTCTTAAACCAGTTTGAAAGTGAAATTAACGAGACTCCATTTCCCTAAATTGTGATCTCATTACGTGGATGATGTTTTTACGATAGTTGATTCTGAGTTTGACGGACATTCCTTCAGATGGAGAATCTATTGATGATTACGGCGGTAATTCCGAAGATGAAGAGATAGTAAGTACAAATCGCATGGAAATCAATGAAATATCTGACGATTTAATAGTCACAAATAATGCGATGGAAGAACACAACGAAGACGACAATATATCCTTAGCACAATTGCGGTCAGCAAAGCAGTTTACTTAGCAGAAAAAATATTCAAACTCCTAACAATAATAATATGAATGTAATTTCCGTAACTGAAATTTTAGTCCAAAGAATTTCGTGGAAGATGAAATTGCAACGACATGCTTTAGACGTAGCTTTTATCACGTGACTCTCACATATTCGGTCCACTTAAAAATACCCCAGGAGAAGCTAGCGTTGCGTCAACGGTAAGCCGTGAAGCAGCTCGTGTGCAATTAGTTAGGCGCCCGTATTTTTTGATGAAAAGGGAATTGAAACACTTTCGATTCCCCGGAAAAAGTGCGTGAAAAAGGACAAAGCTATGTAAAAATAAAATACTATTTTGTAAAATTGTGTTAAAATAAAAAAATTTAAATAAAAGCCGGTTTATATTTAATCTACCCGTGTATTTGGACTAAAAGCAAAGCTATTTTCATATTAAGTAATAGATTTTTTTTTAATTTAAAGGATTTAATCTGATAATTAACTTTTTTCAACACCGATATCCATATTGTTGGGAATGTTCCAGAATTAATTCAGTCTAAAATCGTGATAACCATAGATTTCCACAGTTTGACACTTCGGGAAAAAGCGGAGAGTTACCAGAGAGTACGCTACATAGGGTGATATAAGCATTTAATTGTTTTAATAGCGAACTTAATTATCATCAATCAGATAAAATGGTCCTGAGCGTGGGGTTGTTCCGCGCAAAATGGGAAAAATTATGATTTATCGACAGCAGGTAGTAGGTAGCAGCTATATACATTGAGAGAGGACAAGCTTATCTCTTGAATGATGGTCCTTGTTAAAAATCCCTCGCCTATTAGGGCGGAATAACGCCGGCACGAAGCAGAAAAGGGGTGACGAGGATTAGTTTACCGCCTTTTCCGCAAACTGTATTCATGCTACGCGAATCACATGTTCTTATTAAAACATAGCGAAGGCTTGATAAATGAATCGCGGGTTGCCGTGTAACCGGCGATTAGAATGTTAATATGTTAGGGCAAGTGATTTTTCAGTGACTTTTAGCTCTAACGGATCCCTGCCAACCTGTCTCGGTGATTCTTAATGCATTTAAGATGGTCGTCAATCGGGAAAGTCTTCAAATAATCCTTGTGCTTTATAATATATACCGATTACATTCTCTTGTGTACTATATTCTATGAGGATTTGCAAAATACCTTGTTAAATGTTTGGTTAACAATTACATTGAAAAATTACAGTACATTGTAAAATTACAGTAGAAATCGTGTGTCACGAAGTGATTATAAACTCTGATGTAAATTTACAAAATTTTGTTTGCAGTGTAAACAACGAAAGCGTAAACAAATATCTAAGTGGACAAAAACTACTTTTTGAACTCTTCTATTATCAAATAAAAAATATCTGGGTATTGTTTTTGGCGTTAACATAACGTGAGCTAACTGGCTGGTAGACTATAACAGATATAATTTTTTTTAGGAGATAATTTGAAATATATCACCTAGTCACAAAGTAGGTCAACATTGCAGTAATACGGTATGCGCCACAATATACAGTACTGAAATTTGTGCAGCTTTATCGTGCACGCTCGGTTATCAACTTAACAGGTATTGAAACAGTTCACTAAAAACCCTTACCACAACACTTAATTCGTACTGGACGCACGTTTCGATAGCCAAGCTATCATCATCAGCAGCAAGACTGAACTGTACAGGTATTCCCAGTAGTGTAAAGGAAGTTGTGTTATGCAATTGCCATTGGAGATAGGTCTCTCGACGGAGGAAAAGGTGTTCATAGTTGAGTATTATTTTCAAGGTGGACCGAGTTTGACCGTGCAACCACCCATACAGCTAGACAAACTCTAGCCATTCTGCAGGATAAGTTTCCGGGAAGAAGCATTTCACGTGGTACTGACTTCCCATACCCGTCCTATTCCCCTGATCTTACACCACCTGGTACCTACTTGTGAGGTATGTTAAAGGAGTGTGTTCAACTGTGATAATTCGCAGCAACCTTTGTTCCGGGATATGATTGAGGATCTGCGTATGAACTCTGTCTACCAGAAGACATTTCGAACACTTACATACATTATGCATAACAAATTAAATAAACATTTCAGTACTGTATATTCTGGCGCATACTGTACCTTCGATGTCTCAGCAAATTGAGTTACATGATGCCTTGAAAGATATTGTAAGTGATGAAGAAAAGAGCTCTTTTGAATATGTGTCAGGATTGGAGTTTGAACCATTAGAAGAACCACACGAAACGAAGTTTGTGGCAGACATAGCAGAAGACAAAGAAGACAATTTTGATAATATGGCCATGCGTTTCTGAAGAAGGAAGCAATGTTATTGACTTAGTTACAAAATTAAAACTGTAATATTATGCCACGCAAAATAACAAAATCTATTACTGGCTGTATACGTTGTTAATCAATAATTTTATTAAGGAAATCATATAAACACATAAAGCCGATGAGAGTGGATTTAATCTAGACATACACTCTGGCTCTACTTTAGCAGTAAAAGGTGAGGAAATCGTCGAAGGTACTTTATTTCTGCAGACAGGCGATTACTTTCGCCATAGTTTTTGTATTAAAGGAATCTATAAACATGTTTGGACCTCGAATTGCGCAATCATTGTTTAGACTCGTAAATGTATACATTTCTTCTTCGACGTACGAAAAAACCCACTTCAAATCAATTCTTTCTGTTAGTTGCTTCTCGTTTTGTCGCCGCCCAGCTTAAACCCGTGTTTTAAGTATTTCTGCATACTACGTTTTTCTTGGCTTTCCTTTTCTTCTTTTTGCATATATTTCTGTTTCCGAAATCGTTTTCACCACTCTTTTTTCATCCATCCTAACCATACGTCCGAACCATCTCCGTTGCCATGGTTTTAATTCCTTCTTGATCGTTTCGCTTCTGATTTTATCCAGTTTTGTCATTCCCGCGATCTTTCCTTAAGATTCCCATTTCACACGCGCTTATTTTTTGCTTAAGTCGGCTTGTTAACACCCAGGTTTCATTCCCGTACATGAACATCGGCACCACTCGTAAATCCTTATTTTTGTTCTTGTCGTTATTTCTTTTTTATTAAAGAAAGGTTTATATAATATTTCGTACGTTGCGATTACTTTGTTTATTCTTTTCCTATTTCTGCTTCCAATCTGCCACGAGTGCTCCTAGGTATTTTAATTTTTTTTGTATGTGTTATAACTTCACCTTTGCCTTGTTGTTATTGCTATTGTTTCTGTTAAACATTTGCTACCTCCATGTTTACTATCTTTTGGAGATAAGAAAAAAGAAATTATAACAAAAATGGGAGGTCAGAAAATAATTTGCGGTCTAGTGAATAGAAAGCGTTAAAAAACGTCTTATAAATATAACAATCTCTTATTCAGATTGCCCAGTATCTGTTGAAGAAACGTTTTCTGTATGTGAGATTAAAAGGAATGCTATCGAACATTGAGTGTCTAGGATTATATCCACACGTCGAACTCATTAGTTTTGTAGCATATCCGTATGAATCTATTATGTTAGAGGCACACGATGTGTCGACCTAACTAAAACCATAACGTTAAAATATCCCAATTGATTCAATTTCACCCAAGAGGGTACGAATAAAAATGCTTTTCCTATCCCCTCTTCGTATAGCCCGACTGGCAGTGACTTCGAGTTCTCGACCCTAGGCAAGGCATTTGAGAAACACAGATGAGCATGCTGGGAGCTATTAAATTGGACACATCGTTAACATAAATCATCCCGATGCAATCGTGTTTACGCACAGCTTCAAATATCTCAAGAATCATTCCGTACACATCGCGTGAAAGGACTGCTTTCTGTGTTTCCTCCCGTTTTCCCGGATTTTCCGTTAGATTATTTTCAAATCGCATTTCGTACTTCTCTAAATGCTTTGCGTATGATTTCCTTTTAGAGTTCGATTCAAACGTTTAAAATTTAATAGGAATCTGGAGAAAGCCGCTTTCGTGCACTATCCAACGTATAATTAATGGAGCGGCATTCTAAAATGCAATCGTTTAAAGCTGAGAGATATTTGCGGACGTCATTGTCCTTGTCTTCGGTTTTCAGTAACGGTGACATCGCACTGTGTTTGTAGATATTACGAAACCTTATGCATGTTCGGCCTTTTGTGTTGGTTTAGTTTCAATTTCCAGGTGACGCTGCCGAGTTCGGTGCGTTCTGTTTGCTGGTTGACATGCCGAGGATTGCGCTGTGCAGTCCCACGAGGCTTGACGTTCAACCTCTTCCCGAGGTTTGCCATTGCACCATCCCGCTTGAATACTAATATCAGGAAATTTTTCAAAATGTCATCTTCGAATCTAAACAATCGAATTATTCTTCGCATTGTTGTCGAGATATTATATTTATATCTAGCGTATTCCTTGCGGAAACTTCCCCTAATATCGATTATCTACACGCCGTAAAAAGGACTTTGTAAATTTATACCATCTCTGTTGTAATCTTACTTTTATATGTAAAATTTCAATATGTTAAGAAAGCGTATTAGCAAATCCTTAGGAAACGTATTACACAAGAGAATTTAATTTTACAAACGCTTTTGTATTTTCCCGAAAATAGGGTAAAACCACAATTTTTATATACATGTATTATATTTCAAAATAGTCTTGATATTAAATTGTAATATCCAGGATGAGTTTGTCCTAAGTTTATTATTTTTAAATCTTATAATAACGAATAAAATGTATACACTCGCTATTCTTGCACAATTTTACTGTTACTTTATTGTTTTGTACTGTTAGAATTAATTCAACTTCACATTGTTGTTTTAAAGTATTAAATTTATGATTTACTTAGTACAATCTAATGTAAAAATAATAATAACACTATGAAACAAAAAAATCAGTAATATCTCTGTGCAGATGTATATTTATATGCACTAGTAATGTTAATAAAAATACTATTCCCAAAGAAATTTACCTGACGTAATTGTATTGTACTGTACTATTAAATACACTGTGCTAGCTGCAAAATGCAACAAGCTGGGCACCCGGGTGATAAACCTAATTCGAGTACGCTGAATCCAATGGTACCAACCGTTTTTAAAAGTTAGCTCTCGTTTTCGAGCAATTTCAATTAAAAAATTTTAGGCCCAAAGAACCTTCTGGAACATTCTGGAGTTTTCTGGAAAATCTGATCAATGGCCGAAGAGCTTTCTAGAACCTTTGAGAACCTTTCATGGACCATTCATGAACCATCCCTGAACAAAAGAGACATATGCATCGCTAAACAATTATCGATTAAATACAATATAATGACCAAAAGTGGAAAATTTGTGCCGACTTAAAAGTCGTGGCTCTTTTAAGAGGTATGCAAACGGATTATACTAAAAATATGTATTATATGTGCTTGTGAAATACCCGGTTTCCCGGCGACCAATATAACGAACGGAACTGGCCTCTAGGTGAGGAATTTAGATTGCGACAAAACAACATTATTGAGATTCCACTTGTGCCGATCTAAAAGGTTTTGTTACCACCCCTCCACATCAAACTAGGAATTGTTAAAAATTGCATTGAACGCAGAAAGAAATGCATTCAACGAATTGCGAGCTGACTTTTAAGAACGGTTAGCACCATTGGATTCAGCATACACGAATTAGGGTCAGCCCGTGGGTCCTCAGCTTGTTGCAAAAAAAAAGTCTCCAATTCGAGCACAGTGTAACGCTACAGAGTAATGAAATAGTATGTAAAGTTACATTCTTCTATGTACTATGTTACTTAAAGATTTGTAAATATACCTTTCTAAATGTGTGGTTAACATTTGCAGTGAAAAATTTCATATAAAAGTGAAATTAGATCAGATGTAAAATTCCAAATTGTTTTCATGGTGTACTTTTTTATATTTCTAAAATAATACTGAAAAATAAAATATATTACGATTATTCCATTTAATAGGAGTAAAGATAGCCTAGTTTAAGTTGGGAATTGATAAAAGATAACAGAGGATACTGATATAACGAAATCTTCAAAACGAAACATATAAAGGCAATTAAATATGTAAGATTCGTTTGAATGCGCTTCTGGTGTGTGTGAGGGGTATTATCGGGACATATGCAGAACATTTATCAGAAAGTTCGCGAAACGAAGAGGGCTTTCCCCTTGAGGCGCCAAGGGATAGTATTGTTACTTATGAATCTTAGTGAATTGTACCCCCATGGTCTTGGAGGATTTTGAGGGAATCTTGAGAGCGTCGCCGAAGAATATCTTTTTCGCGGGGTTGAGCACTCTGTCGCAGATGTGGATAGAGGATGCGCAATCGTTTGTGTCCAGGGCGCAAGCCTCATATCCACTAGTAGGGGTAGTACAGTTGGGGGCGGCAATTGCCTCGGGGTTTCTGATTTAGTTTTCCTTGCATCCACGCGATGTCCGCACTATTAAAATTCAGCGACTTGACTGGTGAACGTCAGTACTGTTTTGCGCGCGTTATCGTGAACAACATAGCGGGAAAGCTCCAGTAATACAAAAACAGAACACAAACATATCGTGACCATTCTCTCAACTCATAGAATTTATTCTCTATATTATTAATTCTCTGTTTAAATTATTTCAAACTTACCCGAAAACTTTTTTAGAACAATTTCCGCTTCAGAAAATCAAAAAGAAATTATCCTGATGATGTGAAGGCAATTTCGTGGCTATTTCGACGAAGAATGACCGTGTTTATCATCTAGACATACCCACGCTTTTGAACGAATTTATCTTTTTGACTTCCTGAAATATGTGGTCGAGATTATATATAATATTCGCGCTTTTAAACAACGTCAACTCATACAGCGTTGGTGTCATAAGCGGTGGTGGCGTCAAGCGCATATACGGTAGGTAGTTAAAAATTAAGTATGTAAACAAAGCAGATACATGGGAATGCTGCATGATGGTGTTCTAACACCAATATCTTTATTGTTACATTTTTAATTGACCAAAAAAATTAATGAGATATAAATCACGTTGGGCTCGTTAATTTCATTTTAAGACACAAAAATGAAACCAGAACATGTTTGTTTCTTTATTTACATTACGTGTCTAGAGGTACTTGACATCTCCTTTTCTACCCAAGATACACGCCAATGTTATCACCAGGTTTTAGAAAGGGAATAAGCTAAGTACATGTTATGATTTTCCAGAGAAAGCTTGTCTTGCGAAACGCGTTTATTCGCGGAAATTTTCCAACTTGTCGAGCTAAAAACGGTGAATTCAGGCCAAAGTACACAACAGGCCATAATCTTATCCTTTTAAAGTAATAAGAAATGTTCAACCTTCACTTTCTTTAGTGAAGTAAAAATTGAAGTGAATATTGCTAGTGAAAGCTTTCTCCCACTACTAGAAAATTGATTAGTCTGAAAGGGAAATGAATCTTTGTAAGACCTTGAATTTATTGGTCTAAACAAATATGAAGCCCTAGTATTTGAAAATTGATGGAAAATTAAATTGGTAAAAAAAAAACGAAAAGCTTGAACGCTGGAAAATGAAAAATGGGAGGCAGGAGTTGGATTTGGAGTGGTAATGATTTTTTGATGACGAGTCAAAATCAAAATCCAATGGGAGTGGTCTACAGGAGTGGGGATATCTAAATATAGCTCCCCAAATGCCTGGGCCTCAATTAGAATGAGATGACATGATCTCAATTCACTAATCTTTTCCACAAATTTCCATCTTTTTCGAATATAAATTTTCAAATTCCCCCACGAATACAATTATACAAAAAAATATAATATGACAATCAAAAATGTTATAGCCGACAAAGACGTACGAGGTTATAAATTTAATCCTTCCACCAGGAGATCCCAGGATTGTAACGCACATTTTATTCGAAACATAAAACAAAATGTTACCATCTTCATTTAAAGACTACCATTGAACAAGGCACGTTTTATCCCTATGTTTTATATTATACATGTATCTCCATCCCACTTCACGAGGGATGAAAGAATCGACCCCTTTGTGTCAGTTTATACTTTTAATATTTCAGATGCGAATTAAATGAACTTTATATTTAAGTCTAAAATTTTCGAATTAGATCGAAGTATTTTGTATTCTCTGGGGAAATCGCTCGTTAATTTATTGATGAAATTTTAAGATACCTGTAATGGAGATTTTAATTTATCCATAATTTTAATAGACTAAAATTGCTGCCAGGCTCAGTATTTTCATTTCAAGCAGTCATATATGTATAATACATTGAATTCTGCACAAATCCACTATAAAATTTGCATTTAATAGTTGATTATTCAGTTCATTTACATATAATGACACCTGCAATGTAGTTCTTTTTTTTCTAATGCGAAGTTGGGAAAAATCGAAAGTTCTTTGCATTCGGGGAATGTTATGTAACAACGACGTAATTAGTTCTAATAACCCATCAAAGACGGTTTAAACTACATCGTTAGCAGAAGTCTTGCCTGTCAAATTTTAATCAATATCTTTGATGGAAATTGCTCAGGGTACAATGCATGTATATATAATGACGTGTCAAGATCTAAGATGCTTTGGAAAGTCATAAATATGAAATTTAAAAGACCTATTTAGATTCTAAAATCTAAGAATGGCTACGGGTAGCAACACCAATCATGTCTAGTCTAGCATGTAATTAAAATGTAATCAGGTATACAGTTTACATAAAACAGAAATATGACCCATCTTAAATGTAAGCCACGTAATTGCCCCCAAGCGTGTAACCGTTTAATCATCTGGTTAGGAACTACTTTGTTGAAGATAAATTAATATAAAAATAATAACAATAGTAGCAACTATGTCTATTAAAAATTGCGCTTGTACAACCCAGGAGAAATTGTATATACGCTATATTCATCATTAGGATCTCGCAAACGATAACAGGTAGCGAGTTAGGTAAATGAAATAATTTTGATACCATGTCTTAGAAGAATTTCGTCAGATAAACGAATGTAGTTTACAAAAAAATTTTCAACATCAAAAAAAGCTCAGTTATGTATCAATAACAGCGAACCATTTTCTGAGCACTTTTCCCAGCGATGCTACGATCTCTTCAATTCGTTCAAATAGTTGTTGGCATTTCGTTCTGCAAAATAGCCGTTTATGGATGTGATAGCCTCTTCGTTCCATAGAAATCTCTGTTCTTTGAGTCTAGGAAACAGAAAAATGTCGCCGGGGACCAGATCTGGTGAATAGAGTCAACTCGTGAATTTTTGCCATGGCGACCACGACGGCGTATTGTCTTGGTGGAGCTTTTTTTTTCTTCAACTGTGGTCGTTTTTCCACAATTTCTGCCTTCAACTTGCCAAGACAGTCGATAATTATCCCAAAAAAACGCCATCATTTTCCCGGCCTGTTTCGGAGCTGATTCACCCTTCGCAATCCCCTGTTTTGACTGTGCCTGGGTTACAGGAGTTTACTGGTGTATCCAAGTTTCAAAACTCTGACTTATTTCGTTTAAACTGCTTCAACAGGGCTTTAGAAATGTTCTTTCGAATGCGTGTTTGGTTCTGAGTGGGCAAGTACGTCACCCAACGCGGGGATAGCTTTTTCATGCTCAAATCTTCAGTCAATATATAGCAAACATTTCTTTCGAGATGCTCGCAGTCTCTGCTATCTATATGGTGAACTTTTCCGATGTTATCGGTAGTAGCTGCGGTTTTTGACCGTCCCAAACTTTCATTGTTAACTAAGCTGGTACGACAACGTTTAAATTCAGCTGTCCAAAATTTCACTGTGGTAAATGATGGTGCAGACTCCTCGTAAAGAGTGTCCATCTCAGCTTTAATTAGTGTAGGCGTATTACCTTTCAAATGCAAGAATTTAATGACATCTCGATATCCGATTTGTTTCATTTTTACAGAAACACTACGCTAGTGAAACAACAACTGAGTGTCCAACATGGCTGAAACCTTCAAAAATACCTTTCTACGCATGCGCAATCACATTACCAGAAACTTTTCAGACTACCTTCGTATTACTAAAATCAACAGTTAGTCTTTCTAATCCACTCAAAGCCACCCATAATTTCCATTTAAAATATTCAAACGTTTTTCCCCTGACGTCACGCACATTTCGTCCCATTTAATTAATTAACTCTTTATTTCTTACCGTTTACAATATCCCAACGGCGAGCAAACTATTTGGGACAGACTGTATAAATGAAGTTGCGTGCGATATGATCAATTCCATTGAAATACCGTCTCGTTTATTGTAAAAGAATCTGTAAAAATATTCGGATAAAGTAGCCCAATTATTTTGCTAAAAGAGAAATTGTCCATTACACATTGTATAGTCCCATAGTACCCATTATTGCGTAAAAAATACAAGCCTTGAAAATTGATTATTAAAAACACACCTTTGGGAATCTATTTATTTCACCACCAGGATGGAAAATCTATCCTGGACAGATGTGACCCGTTAGAATTATTTATCTGTGGCTCGGTTATCCTTAGCCCGTATATAACACACATAAACGTACTTGGTGTGCCCGTAACCATATTACAGTTTGTATTTGTCTTGGATAAATTGGGACGATATTTTACTTAGATGATTTGACCATGGAGCAATTGACCTAGATACACTGCATATATATATACTACGGTTATCACAAGGAATCTATCAAAGTAGATGAAAAATTGACAAGTATTTGAGTATAAAATGAAAGTGAGTGAGAGAACATAGCAGTAAAAGTCACCACCATTGCATTAGAGGATTATCTAAAATAACTAGAACCCGAGTATATGGAAGACCCTCGAAAAAATTATTACTTTTTCATTAAAATCCGGATAAAAGAATAGATTGCTGAAATATACAGAAGTGGGTTAAGAAAATGCTTACTTTATCCTCGTAGCATAAATATTTATATCCATAAATATACCTGCCTCAAATTCCCTATTCTGAATAAAACATTTTTTGTGGGCGCAAAAACTTTTCTACCCTGCATGAAAAAAAAAAGAATGTATAGCTGCAATTCTTCCGAACGCTTCCCTCATAAGCTTATCTTATTTTCCGAACTCAATTTACAATGGAGAAGAGCAGGAAAAATACATATATAGGTATATATATTGCCGCATATAATTTAAAAATGTAATTAATTCACTTTGTTGCGTAAGAAGGATAAAGCACTTAATGATTTCTTCATTATCTTTTAAGAAGGTGCACTTACGTTAAAATTAGGATTTATAACACGCTAAAAATGTTGGTGTAGTGAAAAATTGATGTTTTTCGCAAGATTTGAACTTGACTTCACTATTATAATTAAGAAAATAAACATGGAGACGTTATGTGAGTCTAAATCTATAAAACTCATACATACACCTCCTTCACTTTAACATTTCTACTAAAGTGAAGTATAAAAGTTGAATTCTATAGTCATAAAAAGTATATATATATGTGTATATTTTAAGGGACTAGCGCTTTCTACTTTTATATGAGAACGTGGTATAAAAGCCTTACACAGTGATTTTATTATCATTTCGAAAGAACCTTTTCTTGTTTTTGATTCCGCTATGCCATTCTATGTAGCGTATGCAACAATTGTCCTTTGCCAACCCCAAAGTCGTTCGCATTTATGGTATTGTGTATCTCTATGAATAAAATGGGAATGAATCTAATGCACATCTGATGATCATATTAGTTTAGTAACAACGTACAACATATACAATCTGCCCTAATGGATCCATCTTGCAGGGTTCCAAATTGAATAGAAACATTACGGAGAGATTCAATAGATTTAGAAGTTAAAAATTGCGAACAGGATATATTCGAAATTTTCCCTATTACCCGAGAGAGACTCAATTTACTCTCAACGGTGAGGAAAAAATTAGTATCAGGAAATGAAATGAATGAAGGATCACGCACGAGACTCCCTACTAACACTCATAACTTTTATGTGGGCATAAATAGTAGAGAACGCTTCACAGGCTATAAGTAAACGGCGTCATAAATAAACAAGCAACTACGAAAATAGATAAAATAGTAAAATTTATAAAGTTATAACGTTCCACCTTACTCTTTATAAGATGTTAATGGTGTACCTTAAGAGAGTAAATGTATTATTAATAACCACTTGCTATCTTATTCAATCTTAAATAAATAAGCAATATGGTTTCTCGATTTTCAAAAATAGGTTTCTAAAAGAAAACTGGTTGTTCAACTTAGAAAACTGGTTTTATGCATTAAAATTAATAGGCTTTTATTTTATTATTAATGAATTATTTCGTTAATAATTAAAAGTATATATTAATATGTTGACTTTCAAAAAGACTTTCATTCAATAATACACAGTGATAGGCAAAAGTTTGGAAACACCTAAATATCTCTAGTAATATTGCAGGTACTTGTAGGTAGCTGATTATGAGGATTAAAATGGAAATATCTTCTAATTTGAACATGTAAATGAAACACCCTGTATATTTTTTTATATTATGATTATTATGCAAAATATA
Organism: Dynastes maya; assembly: GCA_029619315.2. Classification (NCBI taxonomy): domain Eukaryota; kingdom Metazoa; phylum Arthropoda; class Insecta; order Coleoptera; family Scarabaeidae; genus Dynastes; species Dynastes maya. Next base: position 6,756,728 of record JAROYE020000012.1, read on the forward strand.
TAATATTCCACACCTTCCGTGATTTTCTACAAAGATATTAATTTAAATCAGTTGAATTTGGACAATAATCAAGATCCCAGTTGCCGGGTGAAACGTAAAAAAGACAACGATTGAATTGATGTTGTAGCTGTCAAATAATTAGGTACATTTTCGCATTTCTGCATTAGTTGATTGAAAGTGAAAGAATTGAAATTTCTCCGAAGTGAGTGATTTATTTAATCATATTACACACATACATCCAAATCGACAACCAATAGAACGCTCCTTAGTTTGCAAAACGTTAGAAAGATATCAGTTGAGAGGAACAGCCCGTAATTTAGCCAAAACATGGCAACAAATAATCAAATGTTGCAATTTCGTTAGAAGAAGTACCAAAAACGTCTACAACAAATCTTGCATATACCCATAATATCAGTCGACGTTCAGTGAAGAATTTTTAAAAATGCCATCTCGTCTTGTTCAAGAACTTTCTAATAGAAGACTTAAATTTTGAAACAGCGTAATTTCAATTTCGCACTAAGCCTTGTTTTTTCTTTGTGATCAGGCAATATTTTGTTTCGTCCACATAATCGACGCTATTGGTCCCAAAATAATCAACATTGGATACAGGAAACTCACTCTCAATACCCCCAGAAATTAAATATTTGGGTAATTTAACAGGTGAAACCTGAAATTATCCATGCCTTAGTGGAAGAGGGGCAATTATCAGTTGTTACATGGTTTCAACAAGACGGAGCTCCATCACATTATGCATTAGAGGTACGATAACTATTAGATTTTAGATTCCCTCAAAAATGGATAATGAAGAAACATTAAATGACGAAAGCTACTTAAACCTTCTTCGCACATACATATATAACTAGAGCGGGCCAAATTGCGCCATTCAACAGAATCGGAATCAGGCGCAACGGCCGCTTATTGTAAATAGCGTATATGTGAGTCACAGCAGATATGTGATATTTCGAAATTAATACACAAGAGTAAAAAAATAAAAGCTGACGTAATAATAATGTTTAGTAATTAGAGCGGATATATATATATATTGTACACGCTGAGGTGTTTTTATTTTCATTATGATTTTTTATTTGATTGAAAACGGTATGCGTTGTAAATGGGATGTAATAAGGAAATAACTGAGAAACTGAACGCTTTTTTTATTCTGTTGTACTTAATAATGTAACTGTAAATAAAGATATAATAAATAAATTCTATCCTTCTTAATAATGCGGATAGGCTTGTTTAAAAAGTTGCACCATCAGATAAGTTTCCACATTTGCCTCGGTGAAGGATGTTCGCCGAGACGAAAAAATGTTCTTATATTTCGAAAACGACCGTTCCACGTCTACCGAAGTAAGACAGGCGTAATTAAAATAATCTTTAGACTTAGTCAAGGAATCTGCAGATGCCCCATCGCACATTTGTCTTAATCTCGTGTAGTCCGGATTCTTTTTTAAAAACACTATCGAACTTAGCTAAAACTCGTCCACTTGTTGCATCGTTTATACTGTGTAACAATGTACTAACTTCGTCCACGACTTGCACTGATTCTACCAACGACAATCCAGAATTTTGCAAATTTTCTATCGCGTCTACTAACCCTTTGTAATTGTTGCTAATATTCTTTAGATGTGTTTCAACAGAAATATCGAGAAATCCCTTCTGGCTCATCCTAATAGCTCTAGCTTCGGCAGGGACGAATTGCAAAATTACGGATTTGACTTCTTCAAAATGTTCATTATAATAAAAAGCGGCTTTTAACCACGTTCCCCAACGCGTAAGAATGGGCTGTGGTGGTTCTCGAATACCAGGGCATAACCTGTGGAATGCCCTAGTCCTCTTAGGACTTTTGAGAAACACTTTTTTTGTGTTTGCTATTAATGCATCCACCTCCGGGTAACACTCTCGAATAGTTTGTGCCACAAGATGTAAAGCATGGACTTTACACGTAACATGTAAAAGTCCTTCACACTTTTCTTTAAGGGAACGGCCTACACTACACATTGTTGCTGCACCATCGCTCATGAACAACAACAGTTGACTGGTTGACACTTGAAATTTTTGTAACGTTTCGAGAACTACGGCCGTAATTGCCTTACTAGTACACTGTTTTAATCTTCTGCTGGCTAATAGAATTGCAAAATTTGGTTTAATAGGATCTAATACGCGCACTATTATATTCAAAATAGAATTTTTTTTGCAATCTGTCGTCTCATCAAGACATAGCCACAGCTGTTTATCCTTTAATTCGACTTTAATTCGATTTTCAATGTCCTCACGTATTCGTGGAATATCTCTCCGTAACGCTGTCCGAGATGGTAGTATCCACTCGGTATTGTATGTACCTCAGAATTTTCGAAATGCTTTTTTATCAAGTATACGAAGTGGTAGACCACATACCATAAACGTTAAAAGCAATTCTAATTGAAATTGACGTTGTTGTGACACACCATTTCTTTTATTCTGTGGTGTGCGCTATTTATATGTCTTTCACAATCACGTTTGCTCCAGCACAGTAGTTTTCTTTTTACAAACTTTACAGAAAATTGTACTCCCATTGTAGTGTAAATCCACAAATTCACTAAGAAATTTATTAACTTTCGTAGGTAATGGCCGTTTATTTTTAATAGTTACGTTAGACATAATCACTAAAGCGAGCACACCGACGCTTGTTTCTAGTATGCCACGAAGTGGTGCAAACGTAACATCTGCAGACTCGTCATTTGTTGATGAATAGAGCGCGTCATCCGTAAATGAATAAGCGCGCTGTTAGTTCGTAGCCGTCGATGAATGAACTTTTTTTTGTAGTGGCCCACTGTGAACAACGCCCTATTTATCAACGAACACCCAAACTGCAGGTGTATATTTGCGCGTCTTCACGACGTAATAGACAGTGGTTTTGGTCCTCGTCCTAATAATTACATATTTAAATTACCTATGTTTACATACATATATGCGCCCGGCAGCCTGATTGCGAACCTGGCGCGTGGCGCTCTTGGCCCGCTCTATATATAACATCTTAGATAACAATATTCCAGTAAATCAACTGCAGCATTTACGGTAGCAACAAGACGGCGCACCGGCTCACAATGCGACAATTGTGACGAAGCACTCAAGTCAAGAGTGGGCGGCAAGATTCCCCGATTTAAATCCTCTAAATTATTTGTTATGGGGAGTTGCTAAAAATAATATTTATAAAATTGATGATCCACACACCATTGAAGAACTTCGAGGTAGACTCCAGAATGCCTTCGATGTAATTCCTAGGAGAACCAAACAAAGGGCTGTTCAAAATGCCGGAAAGTGTGCATTAATGAAGATGGCCAGTTATTTGAATATTTACAGTAACTGTTAGTTTATTGTTTTGTTTAAATGATATTTTTAGATTTAATTTTTATTTTGTGAAGATTGTAAGATTGTGTATGGAAAACAGACAATCACGAGCCAAATTTGTAGCGCCTCCTAATTAAAAAAACAGAGTTTAGTAGCACAACATTTATTACAAATAGCAAATCATAATTTAAAGGATATTTTCGGAAATATCACTCCCCAAGTTCAGTGCATCTTGATCTTCTGAATTGCTGAATATTACTACCGCATAGTGCTTCCTAAGACGACCACTATATGAAATAATGTTTTAGTTATATGTTGTACTCTGCGTTTCAAAAAAATCGGTTTTCCCCTTTAAAGATGTATTTCTTTTTTGAGTAATTACCAATAAAATAGGATGAATATGCCACTACGAATAGTATAAATATTCATCGGTTTATGTTGAAGCAAAAACGGACGGCATAATAAAGGAAATCCGCTGTCAGCAATCTAAAAACTTCAATTTTCAACCAAAAGAAGTGTGCGGTATCTGTATAATAAAAGTCTTTTAGATTGCCGCTTATATAAATCCTTAACATCTCTTTTATACTTTTAAAGCTTGATTGAATCCGACTTGCCTTCAATACCGTATATATTATGAGAAAAAAATCGGGCAATCTCAGTGAAAATAAAAAAACAGATTTAATAATAGCCAGGTCAATTTCAATTATCCGGATATATTTGATGTATATAAAAAAATTAACGTTAGTGACCATAACAGGAACAATCTGAAAGCGAATCAGATAAAATTTCTAGCGATTACAAACAATTAAATATATTAACTTGAAAAACGGTTCAGAATGGACATGAATCCATAATATATACAAATAGGTTATACGAGCTAATATTAGAGGTACAGCGATTTTGTTACATTTTAATCAAATTAATATTAAACTGCACTATTTGTTTTAATTTGGAAGCTTTTATTGTAACAGACAACGGCTGTGAGAACCTACTAGGGCTATAAATTAACCCTACACTACTATTAACATCGATTAGCTGATTTTTTTCACCCTAAATTTCGCATAAATTTATTATAATTAAGATAATAAATTTCGCCCATACACAAGCTCGTCTTAACCTATGTAGTAGCACTATCCCTTTTATGTAACGTAAGGGTTAGAGGTATAAATTTTAAGGAAAATTACTAAGCTATTAATTATATTATCGTTATGGTTGAGAGTGTAATAAATACAGTCAGGATACGTGTTCTATCCAACGTCATTAAGTATTAATTAATAATTACAGCTCATAATACAATATAACTACTAATTCTTTCGTTTTACGCATACAGGGTGCATCTAAATCTCTCCGGATATTAAATTTGACTCGGCATTTTTGCATGGTTCGTATCAAAGCCGTTCTAAAAGTAACAACAGGAAGAGCCTGAAAAACAGATATACGAGGATAATATGATAAATACTTGTGTTAAGAAGGACAACGCAATTTTTTTGCATTTATTAAATTTATTTCTCGACATAATCGAGCCATCCAAATAATAAGATTTGTGGAACTCTGCAAAATACGCCCCTGTTTCGGCAATTACCTCTTCATTTGACGTGATCCGCTTTTCGCCAAGTCATTCTTTCAAGTTTGGAAAAAAAAGAAGTTACACGGGACCAAATATGGCGAATATGGTGGATGTAACTAGACTAGTTTTGCTGTCGCAATTGCCAATGAGTGGGCCGGGCCTTTATCATGATGGTAGAGAATTACTTTCTTCTTCTCTTCAGTTGAGCGTCGAATCGGTCCAATAAATCAGCATAGTACTGTCCCGTGATTGTTCTTTCCTTCTCCAAACAATCATGCCTTGTGAATCCCAAAAAAATCATCGCTATAACTTTTCCGGCTGACGGAATCGTCTTCGCCTTCTTTGGTGCAGGTTCGTCGAGAAAAACCCATATTGCCGACTGACCTTTGGTTTCTGGCGTGTAGTGATGTATCCATGTTTCATCTAGTCACATAACGCCTCAGAAACTTACTCGTATTGCGCTTAAACATGTCCAAAGATTACTTTGAAGTTATCATGCGATTTCGTTTTTGATCAATCGTCAGCAGGCGCGGCATCCACCTTGCCGATAACTTTCTCATACAACATTTTTCGTGAAAGATATTTTGCACACGTTCAATTGAGATTTTTACCATATTGGCAATCCTTCTAATCTCTACCCGGCGGTCTGCTAACACGATATCATGATCTTTATTGATCATATCGTCCGTAGTCATCTCAATGGGACGATCTGGCCGCTGTTCATCAAAGACGGATATTGTTTTTTCTCCATGGTTCCACAAATACATATACTTGCTCACTTCTAATAACTCTCAAAACAACACCACTCGATAAACCTTCCCCCAAATGTTGACAGACGTCGACTAAAGAATAGTACTCACAGTCAGTAATACAGATTTTAGCCATCTTTCTCCAAACACGGGCACTTCTCAAACCATCCTCGTACACACAACAAGCTATCACAACTGATTGCGATAAAGTTCGATAAAGTGAATAAATAACAAAGATTGATTAAAACAGGTAAAATAAGGAAAAATTATATCGAAAATATGAAAAGGAATTGAGATTTGACAGTTTGTTAATTGTTATGATTACACTGGCAAACATACATAGTAAGAATGACAGGTAATCCGTGTAAAAATGTTGAAAACGAAGAAATTGCTTACACCATGCACAACGAATAAACACAGGCTTGCCGGAAATACCTCATTGTTGTGTATTTTGTGCATTTTTCGGGAAACAGAGTTAAAGTTGTGAGTTAAATTTAACTTCATAGTGTTCTCTCCATATTTTCTTTTCATTTCTTTTGTTCTTGTATGTAAATGATTATTCTTGTCTTTTATTGCTTTTATTTCCTTCTTTTTGGTTCCTCTTCTTGTCCAAAATCTTCTGTTATCTATTTTATGTTTCTGCTATTTGTTCCCCAAAAAAGAACTATATACAAATTTTTGAAAATCTGTTAAAATGTTATGAAGAATGTGGTTTGACTTCCATCTTGAAAATTTAGGAGATAAGGGTGACGAACAATGGGAGAAATTCCATCCTTCAAATGGAAAAAAGGTCTGAAGGCCGGAAGATAGGACCCCAATATGATGGGAGGCTATTGTTGATTTCTAGTCAGAAAATCTAGTGCCGAACATAAAAGACAGTGTCATAAATTTATTATTTAATTAATTAATTGGGTAATTCAAAATTGTTTATGAATTAAATTTTTATTTATTTTGAGTTGAATTTTTATATCATCGATCTATAATTTTTTTTAGAAAGAATCTCAAAACAGGAAACTGTGAGGTGATGAAAGTCAACAGAATCTCTTAAGGAGAATTAGAAGATGAGTACTTATTAATTCCATATATTGTTGTTGCCGTTCCTAAAAAAAAAATTAAAAATTGTTGGCCAGTGTTATGTTACCTAACAACAAGCTCTTTGGATCAACCTGGCATCACAGGAGATAATTTGGCGATTTTTTTTCCTAGCCAACTTTGTATAACAAGAAAAATAAGTTTCCTTAATATTTCTTAAGCCGAAGTATAACATTTCATTAGCTTTTCCAAAAACGTAAAAATATTCAGGGTGTTCCATTTAGGATAGGAAACTTTACGTCACTTCCGGTGGTATCGGGAATGCAATTCAAACCACCAAAAATTAGTTCACAGAAAAGAGAAATTGGCCCGTCTTTTCCAGAAATGCTAGCTTTTGTCGTTTAAAAGTTAGTATGGGATATTTTAGGATTTCACTGTATTTTCCTAACGGTTTTGTAGAATTAATTTTAAAGGGAACTCATAACCCTTTTTACGTTTGAAGAACGTCCCTTAGCGCAACGAAAATCTGGACTATAGCGTTTCGAATATGGTCTTTTATATGGCTAAATAATTCAAACGTTTCCTTCTCGTTTATGCGGAAGCGCGGGAAAGAAAAAATAATTAACGAACGAAGATGAAACACGTTTATTCGGGAGTATTTAAATTTCAACGAGATATATAAAGTTTTCAAAAGGGAAGGGAAATAATTATACCAGAGAACCGTTAAGATTTCATAATTATATATAATAATTTCATATCTGCGATAGTTGATAAAGGGAGGATCGCCTGAAATTCATTCCATCGATTTTCTTTACGGTAGTCTATTGAATTTGATTGCGGTATTATCGCCTTCACAAAGATTCCGTTGCTACTACAGAAATTTACCGAAACATAAATAATATGCGTGAAAATCCTATTAAATTTCCTTTAATAAATATTTTGGAAGCTAACACTCGGAATAATAACAATGACAAAAAAATAACGATTTAACATCCGTACAAATTTGCAAAAACAAGTAGCAGATGTAATAAATCTCACAATGCTGTTATATCGCTTTTTTTTCCAAACAAACGTACCTATTCGTAACGAAAAAAAGTACACCAGCCAACAGCGACGGCTTTAAGTTGAAGTTAAATTTTAAATATTATTTATTCTATTGGTATACGTTATACACGTCTCTGTATTTGCTTTCAATCGAAATAATGATAAATATTGGTGACCGTAAATAACAATTTTATTGCGAATATTTCACTTACACAAGATATATATTTAAAAAAAATCACGTACTTTGCTTTTGCGGTACGAAAGGTGTTATGAATTGTTCAACATCACGCACAAACAAAATGATAACATGCTTAACTTTACTGCCTTTGTAACAGCGTTGAATACAAAGCAATTAACTAGGTAGTGTGTTTCAGCTAGTGGTACTAGATGTTCCGGTAGAGTAGTTTAGTGACAGTCAAATATAATTTTTACACATGTTAGCAAAGGTAAAAAGTTGGGTTAAAATTTTCACAGGCAAAAACATATTACATATAGGGGGATATATTCAGAAGATCAAAAAAGATTTCTTTTTGTGTTGCCGACGAAGTATGTACCTTTCCACACGTAAACGCGTGTCGAAATGAACTTCATTAGAATAGGTAACATTTCATTATTTCATGTTGACATTTCTGAATGTTGATGACGATGACAATTTAATGCGAAATAATAGTACAAAAACATAACATGTACTATTGAGGCACATGATTATTATGATTATTATATACCGTTAAAAATTATTTTTTATTTGTTTTTGAAATGGTCCCTTCTGTTAGCATGCTATAATAAGACAATTATAGTTGTTAATTTGAATATTATAATGGCGAATTTTATCCCCCAAAGACTATCATGAAATCATTACAGTCCTAGGACTATAGTGGTGAAAAATCTGTATCCGTTGCAATAGAAATAAGGAAACGGCCAGCTTGAAATTTGAAATTTTAAAATGTTTTTATATTTTTAATTGATCATAGCTCTGTAGAGAATGGTCGTATAAGTTTTGTGAATTAATTAAATAAAAAATGCACTGAAATATATTTTAATATTTGTTACGAAGCGTAGCAGTCAGTCTAAAAAAATAACAAAAACGAAAAAAAATTGCCAGCTCTAAGATTGTGGAACAAGAAGTCTACATAACTAATTTCCATATAACAACACCTAGTGGCACCATTTTTAAAAACTTCATTGCACAATCTGCCTAATTGCCTACTTGCCTACTTGATGTATTTGGCTAGGACGAAAACATTTGTGCAACTTCAAATACCAGTTTAACCCTCGGCCATTCTCTATGGCGTTTTATTGTGATCAAATTGCTACCTGTATTAGTTAAACGCTGGAACGTCGAAAATAATGCCCACTATACAGGATTCTCCAGATTTTATCTATGAAAATGTTACTCCCAATTTTTCAAGTAATTTTAGACAAGAAAGTTTTAGTTTTCAAGATACAGGGAACTGAATATTTTCATCAGCAAAAAAAATGGCTAGTTACAATAATTCGAAATTTGTCACAGTATCAATGCTAAATAAGCTGCACATTTTGGTACTACCAGTGATAAGTTCTTTAATCCAGTCGCGGAGATCTGAGACTAGTGTCCCTTTTTTAAAAAATAATTTCCACACTACTGACTAAAATACAATTTGGTTATTTTGCTGGATTTCTTATTCAATTTAGACTAAAAAAGGTTCCTTGCATTTTTCTTGCAATTTTTAACGTACGACGTTTCATAAACATTTTCAAAAGATATCGGTGTACTAATTTAACTATAAAGTTTTTTTAAATATATAATAAATAATAATTAAAAAAGGGATAAAAAAACTTAAATATGAACTCATTAATTATTAAACTACATAAATCGGGTACTCTAAATCTGTGGCACTGGAACACTAAAACAGTTCACTAAAACGCTTACCACAGCAAATAAATTACGCAATATGTAATATTTATTACATATTGCATAATTTATTTGCTATATAAGGTTAGTTTTTCATTTAGTTTGTTAATTCAGTTTTACTGCTGATGATGATAGCTTGGCTAACGAAACGTGCGTCCAGTACGAGTTAAGTATTGTAGTAACATTATTAAGCATTATTAAAGAAATAATTTAATTAAGATAGGAATAAAAAACAATGGTTCAATTTCTCACAAAATTCTATTAAAGATATCAGGCAACCGGTTTCGTGTTTTTATCAACACAACCTCATGCCAGCTAAGAGGGTATCGAAACAAAAGAAAACGTAATAGAGTAAACATAATACAAGCTATCAAACATATGAAACAGTGGAAAGGAAATCAAAGAATTGATGTTCTCTTTTTTTTTAAATATAAGTATAAGTTGCAATATAAAAACATCTGCACTATAGAATGTAATTGGATTTTAGTCTAGTAACTAAATTATTAGGTATAAAAATGCATAAAAAGACTCTTCCTCCTCCCGTCTCCTTCCATTGCCAAAAATCTTACTACATAGATTTTGCGAATTATGTGGTGCAATTAGTGCACGTGGTACTGAAAGGGAGAAAAGAAATTATCTTCAGCGGCTAAATAAAATTAAAACACAACTTTTATTTTATTTATTTGAGAATTTATTTAATAAACCAAGCCCTTACTACCAAGAAAACTGATATAAAATTATTCCAAGAACGGCTAAAAGACCTTCATCAATTATTTTCCTTCTATATATATTTTTCTTATTTTTTAGTTATTAAACTATATAGAACATAAAATAAAATATGCGATGGTAGATTGACAAATTTCCGGAATCGCTGCTAGGGGGTTGCTTTTTTCCAAATACTTTATGTCGTTGTGTTGGCAATTCTTTCATATCAACTGACTACAAATCTCATCGGCTGTGGCAAGCAATGAAGTCAAGTATCTTTTTGTGTTTTCACTTATGGATAAAAACGAAATTCGAGCGGTCACCAAATTTTTCTATTTGAAGGGGAAAACCGCAACGGAAATCAAATCTAGGTTATATGCCGTTCTTGGGGATTCATCACCTTAATTTTCCACGTGAGTTTTTGGGTTTCGGAATTCAAGCGTAGCCTCATGCATACAAGTGATAAACCACGTTCAGGACGTCCGAAAACGGCTTCCACACCAGAAATTGTAATTAAAATCCATGACGTGGTTTTGGCCAAATGAAGGTGCGTGAAATTGAGGAAGCCGCGGGCATCTCTTATGAACGAGTAGATCATATTTGACATAATGAATTGGGTTTAAAAAAGCTTTCTGCAAGATAGGTGCCGCATTTGCTCAATTCGGAGTAAAAACGCATTCAAGCTCGAACCTCAGCCGATTGTTTGGAAGTGTTTACGAGGAATCCAACGGATTTCAAAAGACGATTCGTGACCATGAATGAGACCTGGATCCATCACTACACACCAGAAACAAAAATGCAATCAAAACAGTGGATTAAACGCGGCGAATCGAAACCATTCACTCGGCTGGAAAGGTGATGGCATCGGTTTTTTGGGACGCAAAAGGAATTTTGGTAACTGATTATCTTGAAAAAGGAAAAACTGTTACTGGCCAATATTACACAACACTTTTGGACAAATTGAAAGCAGCAATTCAGGAAAAAAACGCCCGGGAATGGTCAGGAAAAAAATGTTGTGTCACCACGACAATGCGCCCACTCATTCAAATACAATCGCTCAGCAAAAATTAACAGAATTGAAGTTCGAAATCCTTCCGCATCCGCCGTATTCGCCTGATTTGGCTCCGTCGGAATTCTACCTGTTCCCGAAACTCAAAACATTTCTGGTTGAAAAGAGATTTTGGTCGAGTGAAGAACTGGTAGAGACTGTAAACGATTATTTTGGGAATGTCACTTCTGGGAGGGAATCGAGGAGCTAGAGAAACGTTGGACCAAGAGTGTTGAGCTTCGAATGGATTATATTGAAAAATAAAATATAACTTGAATCCGATTTATTTTGATTTCATTGTCATTCCAGAAACTTTTTAATCTACCCTCGTAGTCCATACACAACCCGATACTGAAATAAACAAAGAGATATTTTGTTTGTATATGAAACCATAACATTCCCCCTCTTTGCTTTACCTGTCACCCCTTCAAGCGATACTAACACTTTGCAACCCTTTTCATATCAATCAAGCGTTGAAAATCATTAAATCGGGTTTTTCATGTACTCCCGAAAATACTTTATTACAGCCAAGATTACGTTCTCCGCCCCTTAATAATTTGCTTTATTTTTTTTTTTCTACTTTCCAGATGTAACCGGACTGCCAGTGCACACCACTGTGATAAAAGCCGGGGAGAACAAGTCCATATCTTGTCCAGGGGTAAATGAACATTCTCTCATATTGGAGTTGGAATGGCTCTCTCTAACAAATCATCTGAGTCTTGTTGAGTATATGAGCGATAGTACTACAGTGTGGGTCAACCAGCATCGCATTTCATTAGTTTCTGACTCCTTTGGGCTTGCTTTCCATCCAGCGGTTGCTGAAGACAGCGGAGACTACATTTGCCTGGTCAACAATCGTCCGAAACCAGACACATTGGTTCGCTTAATAGTTCAAGGTTAGATAAAATTTTGTTTCCTCTATATATACGTATATTTTTTGTAAATAGGAAACATCCTGTACATATTAACCTATTAGATAACATTTCTGGTATCCAATATTCTTGTATGCTTAGAAAAATATACGAAACCGTAAATTATTTTTTTCTAAAACGATAACCCCGTGACTTTTAACGAGAAGCCATTTGAGATAAGATAGAAAGAAAATGTACACAGGTTATTTGAAAATAAAGATTCGTTTTTAATTACCTAGATTTTATTTAACATTAATCGAATCATCTCTTGCACTATACAAAACTACAAAACGAAACATTTAAAATAAAACATACAGGTTTTTTATTTACATATTTTATGACAATATTGATCAAACGTTTTGGATAAATTTAAATAAAAAAAACACTATCGCTATCAGCTATAGGACTAGTCAAAAACAATTTAGTTATTAGTACATATAACATACATAAACAAATTCCAAAAATAATGCTAATATACACTACCGCTCATAAGTATTTGGGCACCTCAAATTTCAGGGTAAATCATTAAATATTTAAATGAAAATATTAAAATATGCATTTGGTATTTAAGTATACACAGATATACAACTTTAACAATTGAAATTATTTATTTGACCTAAATTCTAGATTCATCTATATGACCTCCCTTACTTTTAATGATTGCGTCGAACAATCGGGGCATTCTTGCAATTAATTTTAACAATGTTCCCGGAGTTATTCGAGCCCATGCTGCCTGTAGTTTGTTCCACATGTCATTTGCTGAAATTGGAGCGGCTTTTTTTACTTCCCGATCGAGTTCTTCCCACAATAACTCGATGGTATTCAAGTCCGGGCTTTGGGGTGGCCATTACATGATTGTTAGTGTCCCTTTCTCTTCCAACTATTGCAAATATTGCTTGTATAATCTTGAAGTGTGTTTAGGGTCATTGTCTTGTTGGAATACAAAGTTCTGACCCAAAATTCTTACACCAGAGGGTATTGCATTTTCCTCTAAGATGCGTTTGTATTGCTCTTTTCTTATTATGCCTAGAATTTTTACGAGATCACCTGCGGATGTACCAGCAAAACAACTCCAAAGTATTACCGAACCATCGCCGTGTTGGACGGTAGAAACTGTGCATTGCTCTAGTGCCCGTAGGTGACTACAGATCTTCTTACAAACACTCGTCTTCGCGAACCGAAAATCTCGAATTTGGATTCATCGGTCCACAATACCTTGCTCCAATCTTCTACCGTCTAATGTCGACATTTACGTGCCCTTTGCAACCTCTTTTTCTTATTAATTTGACGAAGCAAGGGCTTCCGTGAAGGTCAGCTTTTTGCAGACGACGTTTAACCGTGGACACGCTAATCGGCTTCGGAAGTACAGTATTGATTTCTACGGCGATTTCTGGAGCTGCTTTTCTTCTATTTCGCTTGCTGGGCACCACGATTGCAATATCTTGAGCTGATGTTGTCGCCCTTCTTACTTTATTTAGAAAACTGCCACTTTCACTGTATTTGTTGATGTTATAATCAAGAGTAGATGGATTTAAATGTAATTTAGTAGCAATTTGACGATTGCTTATGTCTAAATTATGTTGTGTTACTATCAGAGCACGCGTTTCAACACCAATTTCTTTCCATTTCGGCATGTTTTAAAATTTTAAACGAAACTATAAACACTATTCGTTAAAAGATGTTGTAGCTACTAATATGGAACGATAACTGACCGTAATTTAAAAATATTACTTTAAGTGGTTTTATTATAGCTTCATGATTCATAATAAAATTACCAGCTGTTACATTTTTCCTGGAATTTCAAGAAATACGCTTTTTATCACTACTACCTGTGTTTTTATGGCGGTATTACCTCTCATACAGATAAAAGAAGTAAGTAGGCCGATATTATTTAAAGAATTTAGTGAATCTTACTGATTATTGGCATACTATTCAATAATGCTGGAATATATTTCTTAAATACATTTTTTTGTATACAAAAATCTAAAATCCAAGGGTGTTTCCATGTTTCTACTTACCTGGCATCATCAGCGTCGTTTCGAGCACAATCCCTTCTCAACGTTGTTATTTGCCTCTAAACAATAACTGAGCGTCCAACATGGCTGACATTTTCAAAAGTATCTTTCGACGCACCTTCATGTTGCAAATAAATTGCATATCACTTTTATCTCCAAGTTATCGACCGAATTTTGTCCACCTTGGAAATTTATTTATAATATTCTGTATAACGGCAGGCAGATCGCTAGTATCCCCACAATTATTAGACTAATACACCCAGAATATATTCAGAATGTAGTGTAGAACAGAAAAATTATATAATATACAGAGGTGTTACATGCATACGTTTGTTTATAAAATAAATTAACTTTGCTAAACCATTGACTCTCCCTGTATATATATCTCGTGGACCTAAGTGTTTTCTGAATCATACCAGTTACTTGAAGTGTAACAAATTCGGCTCGGTATTCAAAACAGCCCCTTCAATTCAAGACGACGCCTGCTAAGATATTCTAAATAAAGCATTTCTGGAGGATTAGCTGATTTCTATACACACTAATCTCGATCCGTTTAATAATAATTGTATAGCGAATGTAAAGCAAATAATCAATCCAAAATGGAACAGAGAACGGTAGATTGGCACGAGTATAGGGATTACATTTTTTAATTTACTAGTACCGACCTTTTAAAAGGGTAAAAATAACCGCGTGCGCGGTATGATTCATATCTAATTAGAAAAATGAAATATGCACTTTTAAAATAATATGCTGCGAAAAACATTTTTCAAATGTCACATACACGTACGATACGTCAAAATGCGAATGCAAGCGAATGTTTTTTTTCAATTTCACCTTTTTACATTCAAAATTAATTGATAGAATAATTTATTACATTCCCATTTTGAGGGACAACAAAAATTTTAACGTTAATTAAAATTTAATAATTTCGGTTAACCAAATTCCACTCCACAAAAAGAACGTCAACTGTTGACGATGGAATAAGTGCAGAAAGACAACGCGAAGGTCTCATCCCTGGATATTATTTCAGAAAATTCAATTCTCCATCCTTTGTAGCCGTGGCTTTTCCCTCAAAAGACACTCTACTTTGGCTAAAATATAATAATCGAACTCCCAGATAAGAATCGGTGATCGAAAACCAATTATGTGAAGGAACCAAGACAAGCGCTCTCTCTGTATTTTTAATATCGAATAATATTGTAATTAAATGATCTTTACAGAAGAGTTAGCTAAAAATAAGAAAGCTATGGGGAAATATTAATAAGTTTTTAGAGGGAAGACTCCGTTCCAAGGAGGAATTTTATTAGATCTTTGTATACCAATTTTAAATATAAACGAAAACCAATTTTAAGGGTTGCGAGTAGATATATAGCACGAAAATGCCAGGCGAAATAAATTATATTCTAGATACAGGAAGAAAGAAGATCTAAGGAAATTAACTACTTATTTACGTTGAAAATGATCTCCATATTGTTACTAAGCACACTTGAATACTTTTATATAGTTCCTATATAAACCTGGCCCGTAAAACTGATTTCCGCAAGCTACAGCTCTCTTACTTCCTCTACATTCCAATAAAGACAAAGAAATTGACGAAAAGAACTAGTTCCGTTAGCATTTCAGGAGTGTAAACCATATTGTCAAAAACAATAAATATCGCAATAAGTGTTTTTCTGTTAGATTGTGCCTTAAGCACACAATAGTAAGTTTAATATCATGATATAACAATCAAAATTGTTTCCCCCTCGGATGTAAGCCGCCTGGGAAGTTTTCAAATGAACGCACTGTATAAGAATCCCTGGTTATATCTATAGACGAAAACTAACAAGTTTATAAAACTGTCCATATACTCTGGTCTAACTCGAACTTCAAACAAAGTTTTGATAAATTTAAAAAGTAAAAATTGAACGTATGTATGATACCCTAAGAATGGTTAAAGTTTGCTCTCTCTCTTGCAAGTTCTGGCAAGCAAAATGACTCTGCAACTCCATCCGTGGCTGATGCCGAATAAGCAGGTTATAAATTTTTAATAAAAGTTCCATTCTTTTGTGACACACACACACACAAACATACAACCGACTAACTATTACGATGTAACACTAAAAAGGGAATAATTAAAAATAGTAGGAGACTAGTCCATATCCTGTTCGCTCGAAGTTAGCGGTAATAAGCGGTAAAGTGATTACGATGTCTCCTCTTTTCAGTTAGAAAAAGTAGAAAAATTCCCATAGCATGATATCGTGAACGTAATAAAATTATTATTTTTCAGTATCTAGCTGAAATATCGATCTTGGGTCACAGATGCTTTAATCTAATAATATTTCCTTTTAAAATAGAGAGGAATCATGAGAAATGAAATTTTCCAAACGGCAAATAAATAAGAAAGATTATAAATTGAAAACGTTAAGATTTAGAATAAAAGATTTATAATTAAGAACGACCACATTCTGATTAATTCATTCGTATTAATTTTCCCACTCTAAGAAACAAACACTTGCTTTCGAGCGCCTGATGTATTTCAACCATTAAATTTCACAGCACAGCTGTAGAAACTAAGTTGAGTGACCACGTTATGCTTTAGCAGTCCGATATAATTTGAAAGCAAGCTTTTCTTATGAACTTGGAAGTTTACCAAAAACATATCATTTCTTTTCTTTTCGGATAAATTCCTTCTCGTAATAATTTGAATAGAAAGGGTAACGTATCTAAATAGACACTTTATACGAGAAGCAAAAAAATAAAATTCGTACTTTTTTCCTTCAAAACCTAAGCTGTGCAATTATCGACTGAGGCACGCAAGCTATTAGATGAGACATGGTAGACAAGCGGTAGTGGTAATCGATTGGGGTTGCATTGCACGCATGAGGTCCTAGAGCTTGCCAGGACATGCGGAAGGACGTCACACGTGTTGTGTAACCGTTGTTAAAGAGATCTTTCGCATGGAACGAACTTCCAAACTATTAGAACAGCGCTACCCTTAACACTTCATTTCATGTCTTAAACATTTAGAGATAATAGTGAATAAATCAAAGGCATCCAGCTAATATGGATAGCCATATCTTTTACGCTGGGGTGGGTTTTGAACTGTGCCAATGGGAAGGCTTCGGTAGGCATTGAAAGGACTTCAATAAGGATTAGTAATAGATTCTGTGAGTGTTACACTTGCTTGAGGAAATGATCTAATTCACTAGGATCCCAAATTATCCATTGTTGTACAGGGTGAGTGGAGAGGAATGGACCAAACTTCAGGAGTGTATTGTACATGTCAAAATAATGTAAAGTTCATATGTTCTTATCCGATTTTTATTTGTTTTCAAGTTATACCGTAATTAAAAAATGTTAACTAGCGTTTTTGTAAGTGGTCCAAATTTTCGCTTGTTTTCGAGTTAATACGTGTGTATGTATGTAAAACAAAACATTAGGTACGTTCGACATTAAAAGTTTTTTTCGCTTCTTATCACATATAATGTGAATCAATCCTTTCGAAGCTCAAAATTATTTCAATAATTTTGTTGTTCTGATGTGTGTCAGTGTCGGTTTATTGTGACAGTGATTTAACGTTTATTTTCGAGTTTGTACATTATTTTGTTAGAAAATACACACATTGAAATTTAAAGTACGCAAATATAGTGTTCGTTTATAGTTTTTGTAATGGGAATGCTGTAGCTGCTGTTGAATCCTGGTAAAAACATATTTATCAGGGTTTTCAACAAACTGTGGGAGACCGAAATGCCCCCCAGTACTAATATAAGATCTGAACGAGTCACTCTACAAGGTGAATCTAGTAGAAGAAGATGCCACGACTCACTACGAATTGATACTCAATAGGGCATTCCAGGAAAAAGAGTAAAAAAGTCACTCCACGAACAAGGCTTATACCTCCATACCATATTCAGCGTATACAGCACCTACAACCGGAAGTTTATATTAAAGAAAGACATGAAGCAATCAAGAGAGCAACAGGCGCCCTTAGTAGACGAAGCATAAAATGTTTAGAGGTCAATGGCTGTATTTTTGAATATTCGTTAAAAGAACGCTATGAAGAAAATGTTAATGTATGAAATTTTGTTTATTTGTTATTATGCTATAGCTTGAAAACAAATAAAAATCGGATAGGAACATATGACTCTTTTTACACTATTTTCATGTCTGGATTTTGGTCCGTTTCTCCTAATTAACCCTGTATAATTCTGTTGATGTATAAAAATGATGTCCATATATTGTTATTATTATTATTATTACTATTACTATTATTATGATTGTTATTATTATTGTTATAGACATTCCTGACCCTCCAGGAAGACCTTTAATCATGAGCTTCACATCTAGATCCGTCAATTTATCATGGGCACCATCGCAAGACACCCACCACAGTCAAGTAACCCATTACATCGTTCATACGAGGTAAGTCCCGTTTGTATGAATTGTATCGATTAAAAATAAATTATTAAATATCACGCCAGGTATATTTTCAATAATAAACAACAATAGCCACTACCATTAAGGATTTCTAAGTTCCTTGCACTGTACCCGCGCAGATATGTACAAAGAATCAATTAGTAGAAGGTTTACTATCCTCAATACAGGCACATCATGTATAAGAAAAAGTACTCTTTCGTATTCCACAGTTCTACTTTAAATATTTTATAGGGTAATTAACTTCTTCAATGCTTTAGACGCCGTTTGTCAGTATACACGATTTTATTCACAAACAGAGTGAAACGAGGAGTACAAAAAAATATATAAAAAAAACCGAGACGGATTTATATAATGCATGCATAAGAAATAGGCGGGGACAACAAAAAAAACAAGGAGAGCACTTTTAGCGTAATTGTGATCACACGTAGACGATTCAGAAAAGGAAAATACATAAATAAAATAGTAAATTTTGGTGTTGTTTAGTCAAACAATATGATCCAATGAAGAAATTTTGTTGTATGGAACCTTACAAATTTGTAGAGAAATACTTACAGTACACTAATATTTGTAGCTAATAAATCAGTTTTGGTTGACAACCGGTAAAACCAGAGACATAGAGGTGGGGAGAATGCGCTTCAAGGAGTGCGCATCCTATCTTCAGGGTACGCCATTTTGAGGATTTTAGCAAGGATTAGATAACATACCATACATATGCAAAACTCCCGAAAATTATTTTCATGACGCATGTGTGAAATCGCAATTTTGTAAATGGGTTTATCAAACAGTGTTTACTTACTTTTTTGTTTCCATGGGTACTGTATACTGTTTTGTTTCATTTTTTTAGGTCTTTCCTAAAACGTTTGTTTCAGTGTTTCTTATATTTATAGACATCAGAGAGCATTTTATCAAATATTTAATAATGGCATCTCGTGAAAGAACATGGTATGCTATACTCGATTGTACAGCAAATAGAAAGCAAAAAGAAAGTATATTAGGTTCTTCGGAAGATTCCGAAAGGTAATTCTAAAAAAAAAAAACAATTGTATTGCTTGCCTTATTATGGGAAAGAAAACCTATTATAGTTTGATTAATACACTGTGTTCGAATTGGAGACTTTTTTTGCAACAAGCTAGGCACCTGGGGGGCGAGCTTAATTCTAGTATGCTAAATCCAATGGCGCTAACCGGTTTTAAAAGTTAGCTCGCGTTTTCGAACAATTTCAATTTAAAAATTTTAGGCCCAAAGATCCCAAAAAAACCTAAGTAATTTTTATAATTTTTTGACCATTTATGAAATCGATCAAATACACGTCGAATTTGAGAAACATTGAATCGATTCAGTCGATTTTTCATCACTTTTTTGCAAAAAAAAAACGTTTTTCTTGATTTTTTCATTTTTTATTCTCTCATTGCCCTGATTTTTCTGTATCGTCATCTTCTTATCATATTATTCAAACGAGATAGCTTGATTTCAATGTGATTGCATGGCGCAATGATATTGACATGATTTATACATTGCTACGCCTGCTTCTTCGGTTTTAATGGTTTCTAAAGCTGATGGCTTAGATTGTTCTGTTGAAATTGGTCTTGTTGGAACAGGAATTGTGTTTGAATGCGGCAGCGGCAATTGAGTATATGTTGTTGGGTCTATCCAAATCATCGGAACAGCAAATGGCATAGCGGCTCCGGTTTTTGTCCATTTATTCAAATTCAAAACGCATGTTGTACAAACAATAGACGACATTCAATACACATCAGTAAAAAAATTTGGGATAAATGTTGATACAAATCAACGGTTTCAGCACTTATTTTACGCCGAGTGGTCTTAATTACAAATTTTCCACAAAGGAAAGAAAAGGTATTCAATTTAGAACATTTATTCATTTTTGATTTTTCAAAATAATTGATTTTACATGCCAATACAATGAACAATCTGGAACTTTTCACTATTCGGTTTGAGTTATTTGCTTTAATATTTAGATGTTAACACTGACTTCTGAAAGCAGACTGAGCTCTCAGCGGTTAACAGCGCTGCTTATATACCCATTTGACCAAGTGGCGGTAGCGGGGATGAGAATTCCTAGAAAGTTCACGAGTGGTCCATGAACGGTCCATGGAAGGTTCTCGAAGATTCCAGAATGCTCTTCGGTCATTGATCAGATTTTCCGAAAATTCCAGAATGTTCCAGAAGGTTCTTTGGGCCTAAAATTTTTAAATTGAAATTGCTCGAAAACGCCAGCTAATTTTTAAGAACGGTTGGCACCATTGGATTCAGCGTACTCGAATTAGGTTTACCTCCCGGATGGCCAGCTTGTTGCATTTTGCAACTAGCACAGTGCAACAGTTATATTGTAGGAATGCACACAAACAATATATGAATGAAGAAGATATTTTTAAATAAATGGAAAAATATGTGAAACCACTAAAAAATATGGCTTTAATTATGTTACAAATTTAGAGTAATCTATTTTTGGTGTGCTAAAGTATTATGTATTCATAAAATAATCATATGTATTTTAATGTTATTCTAAATTATTCATATCTTGTACCTGTATATGTATAACCATTTCGTTATTAAAATAGAAATGGAAATATTGTATTTCATAGTGGGATTTTAGTTTTAAATTATTATATAAACAAAACTGGATATTTAGAATCGTAATACCACATAGGTTACAAAAGATACACTTACAGGATATTAAACATTTTTAAAATTTACTAATATTACACCAAGGCCTTAAATTGAAGCAGCCGTACTGACAAAAAGTACTATTTATTTGTTAAAATATGTGTGAATGCATCAAATGTTGATGTTACTAAACTAAAATTCCTTGAAACATGGAAAAATGAAACAACAAAACATTTCACCACCATCACGTCATAAGCCTTAACAACCATTTTATAAGTAAATATTTGTAGCATATATTTTTAGACGTGAATGAAAATCTTAAATAGATTCTAGCCTAAAATATTTTTTTTTACATACCTAAGACTTAGGGGGGATAAGGAGATGTTTCACATATTATTATACTAATCTAGTATAACATGGTTGGCATGAAATATTGGTGATGTTATCGTAATCGCTCAGACCCCGATATTATAAGATCACTTTGTAAATATCCTACATTAATTGATTTACATGTGCCGCTTTCACTAACCCTAAAAATGGTAAAATTCAATTTTATCCTCAACGTGCAGATCGAAATGTATTATCCTCTCCTCTATATCTGTGAGTATAACACGATTACAACTGCCACGGCCAGTGTTACCAGATCTTTTTGCCGGTCAGTAGCCACATCCGCTGCCGCAAAAAATTGCCAATGTTACGGAAATATTTAAAAAAGCATCTTATTCAAGCGAAGAAAGTTATTATGGATATGTTTAACTGGAGAATTGGTTCGAAGGCATGTACAAGTCAGTGGTGCAGATGTTTTTATATTGCAACTTATACTCATATTTTAAAAAAAGAGTACATCAATCCTTTGATTTCCTTTTCAGTGTTTTATATTGTTTGATAGCTTGTATCGTGTTTACTCTATTACGTTTTCTTTTGTTTGGATACCCCTTAGCTGGCCTGAGGATGTGTTTGTAAAAACACGAAACCGTTCGCCTGATACCTTTAATAGCATTTCGTGAGAAACTGGACCATTGTTTTTTATTTCTATCTTAATTAAATTATTTCTATTAACTTTATCATTTTTCTCCATGTACGATTTGTTAAAAACTAACTAGTTCTGTGTATTGACCTTTTGTTATTTACCTCCATAATTTTTAAAAAGATCAAAGCATCGTTACCAATGCAGAAAATACATTTTTTATGTAACTTCCAGCATACTTTTAATCTTCAGATCAAAGCAAAACTGTGGGGTTTGTAATTTGCAGTTATTCCAAATACGTCTTTTTTCCATTGCACCGGGAGTTACATATAATAATATATTTCGAAGGTGACTTGGTTATAAACATTTGTTCGCTCGTAATTCCCTCTCAATTCCTTGTTGCGTTTGTAGTTAGAAAATAAATTTATTTCCTCTATTAGGTACCGCCGGATGTTTAGCTATCCCAAACTTCTTTTACATTATTTAACTTTAAATTAAACGGTGAAAGTTAAACAAATTTATTTGACCCGGTTAATGAGAGAGTAAATACGATGTTATTCTACATAAAGACAGCTTCAAAGGGAACCAAATTACCGACCGATTAAATAAATTAAAGAAAATGTATTATAACATGCCCTTCTCCACACGACAAAGGATAGGATAGAGAGGACTTGGCTGCCCGTTTGGAAACCTAAAGGACTTTATTTTTAAACTTATATTTGACAAGAGTAATCTGGAGGGATAGATCTTTGAAGTACTTTTGTGGGATAAACTTAGACCATATTTAGAACGTACGGTGTAGAAACTATTCCTAGGGTTTTTGTTAAGCGACATAGAAAAGCAATTTTGACTCTTTTCTAATAGCAAGTTGTGCGTAAAATTTAAATTGGAAAAAAAGGTTTAGCTCCATTTTCTTGATTAAGGTCTTATATTTAGTTCCTTTATCCTGTGAATGTTAGATAAATAACTTGACCGAGAAATTTACTTGTCACTCTACACGCAGAGAAACATTCACTTGTATCGGAGCTGTCCGCCTTAATTCAAGACAATTACTGTTTCAATTATCCACAATAGAATAACTGTTTTAAATCAAAAAAAATATATTTTCTTGGAGTTCCTTTCTCCGCTTAAGGGAGGTATATACTTGTAATGAAATAATTGTATTTCTTTGTTTAAGACATTTGTTAACTTGTTTCAAGAAAATCATGCAGAAAATTTGAAGAAAGCGAATTTAACTCAGAATTCTTGAAATGCGTATTATTTATATGTATATTACAAGGGCGATTCGTAAAATAAGTTGGTTATTTAAAAAAACATCAATACATGAAGAGGTTTTTATTGTACACAACTTAAAGTTATTACTTTCAGCTATTTTTCTACATAGTTGCTATTATGATTGAGACATTTGTCATAGCGATGAACCAGTTTTTTAATGCCCTCTTCATAGAAATCTACCGCCTGTGAATTAAGCCATGCTGTAACACTGTCCTGCGGCTCTCTATCGCTCTCAAACCGTTGTGATCCAAGCCATTTCTTCGTGTTAGGGAAGATATGGTAGTCGCTAGGAGCCAAATCAGGGCTGTAGGGAGAATGCTCAAACACTTCCCACTTAAAACTGTCCAGTAGGCCCACCATGCGAGCGGGCATTGTCATGAAGAAAAACGATGCCCGAACTCAATAATCCACGTCGCTTGTCCTAAATAGCTTTTTTTTTGCTTCTTCAAAGCTCCATAGTAGATTTCAGCGTTTATTGCGGTCCCTCGTTCGATAAGGTCTACAAGAAGGACTCCTTTGTTGTCCCAAAAGACAGTGACTATGACTTTTCTCGCAGAAAATGTTTGACGACAATTTAAAGGTTTCCTCGTAGGCGAGTTAGAGCAACATCACTACATTGACCGTCTTTTCGTCTCAACGTTGACATAGGCGACCCAAGTCTCATCACCTGTTACGATAGGCCTGAGGAAATCTCCACTTTCAACATCGTAGCGTGTCAGGAAAGTTAGTGCCGGTCCCATTCTCTTTGTTTTATGGTCTTCGGTAGGAAGTCTTGGCACCCACTGTGCACAAAATTTGTGGTAACCTAAATGTTCAGTAACAACCTCGTTCAAAACTGTACGTGAAATTTGAGGGAAAAAGGCACAATTCTGTGATTGTGAATCGCCGATTTTCACGAATTTTCTCTTCGACAATACCCAAAAGTTCGTCCGTCACAACAGTTGACCTTTCACTCCGTTCTTCATCATGGACATTAGTTCGCCCTTCTCGAAACATACAGCATCGTCTTCTAACCACACTGTCACTTATGACATTTTCACCATAAACGGAACAAAGTTCATGATGAATCTCAGCAGCCCTCATGTTGTGTGCAAAGAACATGAAGGCTGCTGAGTTCTTTGCACACAGAGGTCGGGCGAAACTACGCCCTCAGACTGCTCAATGGCCCCGCGATGACTTGGTCCCTTCATGCAGATGTCCAACTTCCAAAGATTAAGTCTCCGGTTCTAGTTGCCCGCGTCCACAATGTGCTTGGGTTTCTTAACGGTTACCTTTGGCGTCTGGCCCGGGTTCTGCCCGCGAGTGAATTGCAGTGTTGGGTTGGTGCAATCTTCCGCTTTGGCCCAAGTGGCGCGAGCAATCGAAGCAATCACTCGGCAGATTCATGTCCCTTCTGAGCGTCTGGGCACCCACGTACGGCGGCGCCTTTGTTATCATTCGGAGGGCTTTCTTCTCCAGAATCTGGATATTCGTAGGCGCCGCAGCACACCAGACTTAAAAAGAATAAGTACAACCTTCTTTTCTGCCCCACGTCAAAGCAACTGTTCCGACATATCAATGTCGGAAGTGCTCGCGCCACAACAGTTTCCTGTCCAGGAACAGGTCCAGATACTCGGCCTACTCCGACCATTGCAGCCTAACCCCCTACAGGAGCAAATTGCCCACCGGTTGTCGGATCCTTTTCGTAAATTTAGCACTCGGCCATCCCATCTATCCCCCTCTGGATATTCAGCATGCCGTACCTCTCATTCTGATGGGTGGAATACACTATAGTGTCATCCGCGTATGTCGCAACCCTGACGCCATGGAAAGATGGTAGATCCGATGTGTAGATATTAAATAATATCGAGGCCAGGAGTGAACCCTGCGGCACACCGGTTGTCAACGGAGATTCGGGCGAACTAGAGTCGGCTCGAGAAATAGGAACTCACTAGTACTACCATTTGCGGACTGATACCTGAGTGAGCCAGCTTGTGGACCAGGCCGAGTCGAACGCTTTTTTCACATCAAAGAACACCGCCAACGCTCCTCGTTTTTCAAATCCATCAATCAAGTCATTGGTCACCCGAAGAGCCTGAAAGTCGGTCGATAGATCAGGCTTAAACCCGAATTGAGTCCTGCCCACATTGCTGTTACATCTCTCTGTTTATGCCACTAATCTTCAAAAACAGCACTGAAATATTTCCTGGCGCCACCTAGTGCCAGTAGATACAGCCATGCCGTCCTAGACATAGCGACGGAACCGGAATACAGATACCATACTTACCCATACAATGATATAACCTTTAACGCACAACGTTTCATAAACATTTTCAAAATATACCGTTTAAGGAACATTTTCTGTATTGGATTTTCTTGATTTCCTAACATTAAGAAAATATTTATTTGATCCAAGTAAAATTTTAAATATTTTCTTGAATAGAGACTAATTTTTGTAAGAAAATCTATTTTCTTGATGAAAAAAACCATTTCTATGCGTGTACTATAAACTTGTTAAATCGTAAATTGCACATTATGCTTTAAAGGAAGGTTTTAAGGTTAATTTCCCGTCAAAGCGCAGTAGGTATTAATAGAGAATATCGATTTTACAATTTATAACGTCGTCTAGATTTTTTAATAATTATTTTTTTTAATATTAATAATACTCTAGAGTTGAGTTAAACTTGTCTGCAATTACTATTGATATATCGATCGTTTCTACATATACAAAATGCTTACCGTCCGTAACAGTGCACCGTAGAACCTGTACGCAAACTCGGTTATCTAAATTAAAATGGTCTCAATAATATTTGTCGTAATGTTCGTTGGTTCTCAAGGAACGGTATAAGGTATTTTTATGTAATTATGCTACGAAATTAATGTTTGACTAATAAAAATTTTATAGCAAACAAATTTATAGCAAGGATGTTATCTACATATCTATATATAAAGGAATGCAAGGGATAATTTGTACATTACTAAATTTAATCTTAAACTAATACTACCCTATGGCACGCGAACCCTATATATTCAAGCCTAGCATTTGATTATGAAGTTATAAAACATGCTAATGCGTTCTCTGCTTTTGCCCAAGTGTTAAAACATGTAAAACTTTATGCATTGCATGGATAGTTTTCCAACTTTAGTAACTCGTACGCTTATTTGAAAAAGATGAGATAAATTAGATTTTTGAGAAGTGTATATTTCATAATCAATAATCTATTTATGCTTTGCCCAAACGTAAAGATGCAAAACTTCTTCCTACATTTCTCAATTTCTAAAGATGCTGGACGATAAACACCAGCTTTAGTTTAAATACTTTCGCGATACAGGCGTGGAGATATACGGAGAACAATAAAACAAAAAGGCTAGAGTTAGACTCGCCCTCGAAGAGCAAATGAACAATAGAAGTTCCGCTTGCTCAGGTGAGCAAGTCCAGATATAAAAATAGTATGCCTCGCGTTTCATAAATCTAAATTTATTACGCTTGAATAATTGTTTCGAAAAGGAATTTCAATTTGTTTATTTCGACGATCGCCGGTTTTGCAACTCTTTGGACAAAGAGAAACCCCACGACAATAACTAATAAAAACTAAACTAACAATAGCCTTCACGTTGGATATTCCTCGAAATTGAAACGTCATCATCTAGTACTTAAAAATAAAAGCAAATTGAAAATAGAAAAAAAAAACTTCCTAAAATTTTTTTTAGGAATAGCAGGGAAGGCTTTGCATAGCAATCAAGATTCCCAAGAGTTCATTACCGATTTAAATAAAACCTAGAACACTACGTTCAGGGGGGGGGGGGGGCGAATTTAATGTTTAATGAAAAATTAAGTTATATATCGTCAAATTCGTATTTTATAGGTCTAATGATGAAATCGTTTTATTAGAAGTTAGATATTGTAGTTAAAATTGATGAAAGTTAAATGTTAAAGTTGAAATTGATAAAATTTATATGTTGGAATATAAATTATTCCACAGGTATTAATCAACTTCCTTCAATTGTGATTAAGGAATTTCATGAATACCTCGCTGAGATTCTTACTCACTTAATAAATATTTCTTTTAGTTCAGGTAGCTTCCCTGATGTCCTGAAGACCGCTGTTGTTGTCCCTGTTTATAAAAAAGACGACAGAAAAGATGTTTCGAACTATAGACCCATAGCTTTAACTTCAACTATTTCAAAAATTGTTGAATGTTGATAGATTGAATGCTTTTTTTAATAAATTTAAGCTCATTTCCAAATATTAGCATAGTTTCCGCAACTGGACTCGAATTTATTGAAAAGAGAACTAGTGTTGCCATTTTTTGTGATTTGCAAAAGGCGAGTAACTGTGTCCAGGTTACTCGAAAAGCTGGAACAGTATGGCATTCGGGGAACTGTTGCTGCTTGGTTTTCATCTTATCTGCAGGGTCGATTTCAGTTTAGTATTAAGTACCTTCACTCAGTCTCAGAAATTAGATTTGCTCGTTTATATATACTACCGGTTGGTATGGGAATTCCTCAGGCTTCGGTTCTCGGTCCTGCTTTATTTAGTTTTTACATCAATGACATTGTTTTGTTTCTTTCAGAAGTTTACCTAACTATGAACGTTGACGACATCTCTATTATAGCTTCGATCGACACCGCTGATATTGCTTCCACACTCGACAACGACGAACTAATCCCACTTCTTTAACTATCAATGGCATACACTTACCGGAATGTAATTCTACTAAATTTTTGGGTATAACCCTTGAGTCTAATCTACTTTGGAATGAACACTGTCTGCTATTGGCTAATAAATTATCCTCTAAATGTTATTTGTTTAGTTACCTTAGGATTCAAGTTACCCCCTCCTGTCTGCTTACTTTATACTACTCTGAGATGCAATCCAGATTGCAATATAGGATATTATTGTGGGGTTCTTCTCCGTCTGTGTTTCTGGTCATGACTCTCCTACGCGGGCTATGGACCACATACATGTTTCTAGTCGTACGTTGTCTATAACTCATCTAGGGATCACCAGCCTTGGCGTTAATATTTACAATAAGATTCCTACTACTATTAAACAAGCCAAAACATTGAGGTAACTTCGATATCTGCTTAAAGACTTTTTATTGTTGCATATATTCTAGTTCATCGAGGAGTATCTCAATTTCCTGTAGTGTATGTAGATTTATTTTGTTTCTTATTGTTGGTCACTGCTGCTTTCGTATTATTATATGTTATATTTTAGTTTTATATCTTACTTCTTCTTTTCTTTTTAACCTGTTATATTCACAATGTGTGAATAACTAATAACTAATAAAATTATTATTATTATTACTATTATTAAACTCACCTATACATCATTTTTTTATCAACAGTCCCATTTTAATTTCAAAGAATTCAAAAGAATGGAACAAAACATACATAATTTTATGCAGGCATTAATGTAAAATGTTATGTAGAAGTAACATTTGATAACGCATACCTTTTGTACGATTACAAGAGGCCAAAATTATCCTATATTCAATTCCTTTTCACGTTTTTGAATTATCAAGCGTTGCATGTGGTTGTTGTAGCTCTTCATCCAAAAGGATATCCTGTTAAACACTGTTTCATATGCAAATACAAATGTATCTGTACGAAATGCCGCATTTGTAATTCAATTTTTTAAAATAGGTTATTTAAGTTGTGGTAGAAAACGCGGTTCGTCTCCTATGGGAAAAAATTCAGTCGGATATTTATTGTTCTCAATTTAAAATTCAAATTTATAACTAAACGTTAGAAAACGATTTCATAGAAATCCAATATTAATCTCGTACGAACAGAGTTTAAATACGAGAGTAAAAATTGTGAAACGGCGAGTATTTACAAGCGAATAACGCAAAATAAATTACACATTTATATTTTTCATTTACAAGTTAATTACATCCAGCAAAAAATCAGAAATGATTCCTTCTTTTTCCAACTAAAAGAAAGTGGAGACAAAAAGAAAACAGCGACTGCTAATATATTAAGAAATGTTCCCTGGGTATTTAAAATTATGCCTCAAAACAAAAGAAAAAGGTAAATAAAAGCGTTAAGGGTAATTAGATTTACTTGCTGACGCCAGGGGTGGCGAATCCAGAATCTCGATGACGTCACCAAATTGGAAAAATGCTTTATAATCTTCCGATGGATAATAAAATTTTTCTCATTAAATTCAACGGGAGAGGGACACTGCATAACAATACGGTGGAAAAGACACAAAGTAAGAAAAAAGAACATAAAAGAGACGGAAAGAAGACAAGGAGAACGATGGAGCGCCGTGGAAACGTCAAATTTTGTATGTTGTCCTTTCTTTTAGGAACTCGCGAGCCAAATAAACAACTAAAGCTAATAAGAAGAGGTGACGAAAGTATTTTATTTTCACGCTTTTTGCTTGTGAGGGTGACACGAAACAGCTCTTTCCTTTTCCTTTTTTTTCACTTTTGATCTTTGTGTCATAAAAAATAAAATAATATTTTAAACAAATCTCTTTTCTGAAATAAAAGAAAAGAATAATTTTAAAATATACATTTTTTTATACACAAATATGTACGAAACAATAATAATTTATCCATGTTCTTATATATTTAAATATAACAGTTAAATTATATATTATTATCTCAATTTTATTTCAGTACAGTTACAATTTTATTAGCTAATAGTTACAATGACAATGGACAAATTTTCACAATTTTTTTATTAAACACATTAAACCAGTAAATTAGTTCTTTCAATAGCATTCCCGTAATTCACAACAAGTTCGTATAAAGTCACAAAGGCTGGTATACTACCTGGTAGACCGCTAATAAAAATGATGGCCCCAATATGGAGCCCTGCGGTACACTAGATGCAACATCGACAGTACCAAAAACACGGCGACTTATAGAGCCTTTAGCATCAACACTCCTCACCTTCGAGTAAGTTATTTAAAAGTAACTTGAGGATATCATAGATAAAAGTTGTTTGAAATGTTACTAAAAGGGTTTAGGTATGGAATTTCGACGTTATTCTACATGTTGTAGAGGAAGATCCTCATCACCCCAGTTTAAGAATCACCTTACATTGTGATATTGTACGCGCTCCATGTGTCAGTGTCAATTATTAGCCAATTTATCTCTGATAATATCGATCAGAATAAACATAAAGCATTTGATCGCATTGACCATTCTGTACTACTTATGAAACTAGATGCAATTGGTTTTTCTACGTCTTTAATTCATTTCTTCTCGTCGTACCTTACGCAAAGGAAACATTATGTAGCTCTCTCCGGACAAGAATCTCAACATTTCTTCCCCACTTCTGGAGTGCCTCAAGGAACAAATCTAGGTCCTCTTTTGTTTACAATATACATAAACGACGCGTGTAACTTTATTGCCGGTCACCAGCTACTTTTCGTAGACGATTTAAAGGTGTATAGCGTTATCAATACCACTGATGACTGCATTCACTTGCAAAATCAATTAAACAAACTCCTGAATTGGTGTGTCAATAATGAATTGAACATGAATGTCGATAAATGTGTGATCGTGAGTTACACACGTAATATTCAGCCAATCCATCATGTCTACTATATAGATAACGATAGGTTACAAAGGCAATCATCCTTTAAAGATTTCGGCGTTATTTTTTACTCGAAGCTATCCTTCGGTGATCATATTGCTCGGCACTAAGAACAACGGGATTCATAGTTCGTATTACTAGACCATTTACAACCATTAAACCTATATTGCTTCTCTACTTTGCTTTTGTTCACTCCAAATTGGAAAACGCCTCTGTGGTTTGGTCACCTTTTTACAACCAACATATATATTCTTTAGAACAAGTTCAACGAAGACTTCTAAAATACTTAGAACTACAAAGAACATGGTGTATATCTTATACAAGGGTATAGTCTTTTTAACCTCCTTAACAATGACATTGACGCTCCGGAGTTATTAAATTGGATTGATTTTCTTGTTCCTCGACCATCTGGTAGATATCATAATACATTTTACTAATCCCAGCCTAGAACTAATATAATACTAAAATCTCCTCTAAGAAGGTTATGAAACTCTTACAAGTTAATATCTGATCATTCCACTAACATCCATTTCTCCCCGTTGCCTACACTATTGAACAAATGCTCGTCCGCAAGGCACCTTGTATAATTCCATATTAGGTTTTGTATTAGATTTATTGTTTTGTTTTGAGTAAGTTTTAGTAAGTTTTATAATTCCATGTTAGGTTTTGTATTAGATTTAAGTTTGTTTTGTTTTGAATAGTTTTAGTAAAAATTATTTCGTTTTGTTTTACAATAGTTACTTTTATCATGTAGATTTAATTTTATATTGTCCTGTTATTGGATGTTATATCTGTTGGGCAATAAATTATCATTATCATTATCATCATTGTCATTTTCATTTTAGAATTAGTTGCCCTTAACTTTTTTTTTACATAAATTTCATATCTCAACTTCTAATGACATTTCAAACAATTTTTACTGATGCTATTTTTAAGTTTCTCCTTTTCTTGATTTTGACTCATCCTGTAGATTTAATTAATATTCTGAGTATCCTAAAATAGTTTTGAAAGTAAAGCAAAACTTTTTAAAATTTATAAGCATAATTGTACTATACACATAACAGAAATATACGGATGCATACGTAATAAATCTTACAGATATAAGGATATAAAAATTATATTTGTTCACTTTTGCTTATATGGCGCAAAAGTTCGATTTTATAGTTCATAAAAAGTTTACCTCTGGGGAGGAGCAAAAATGTGCCTTAATAATTGAGTTAGTTGGATCATAAAAAGCTATGATCCCAAAAAAAAGACCCCTTTTTTATTTAGCATTCTATTAAGGCAAGAATTATTCAAGATTTATATTCAACATCATATATACATACTCAGAGTTTCTTTCATTTCTTGTCAATTTAATTTTCTTTATGCGTTATTCAAAGCTTGGAGAAACGGATATATTTACCCTTTACTTTCTCGGATACGGAACAATTTTATGATTGATAACAGTAAAAGCGGAAAATATTGCTCCCAATAAAAAAGGGCACCTTCAATTTAATAAGGTGATAATTCTTTTGTTTTAAATTTCAAATAAAGGCAGGAGCTTGAATAGCAACGAAACCATGAGAATAACCTTTTAAATAACCACCACTATTACTTTATCCTCCAAAAAGGGAATTTCTTAAAATGGAATGATGGTCAAGATAAGATTGAATAAAATATATTCGCAGCGAGTAGGAAAAGAGCTAAGAAGAAAGAAAAAGATATTGAAATATATCGACTATTCGAGTGATTGAGACTATTCCAGTTGTGTGAAATCTTATTGAAAATTCCCAGCAGTCCAAATGTGCCATTAGGTAAGCTCAAGCTTTTATAGAGATGTTTGATACTCTACATAAGAACAATAGAAAATGCTGCTTTTAACGCAGAGGAAAAGCGAATGGAAGTATAAAAGTTTTTCTCTTTTAGATAATTTTGAACGTATCCTCGTATATAATCATTATTAAAGATCAATTAGGTTAATTAATTACATTCGTTTACAACGACGGAGATTTCTGTTTTTAATACAAAGCTATCTCGAATATCCTAATTTTCTTTTCTCGTTGTGGAGCTTTGTTTTTGTTAATTAATGTAATTTCTCCAGGTAATGTAGGATTACTTTTGTTTGAAATTAATTTAAAACCGGCATACCCTCAAAATACCACTTTCTCCCGAGATTAAACGAAAAATAATTAGAAATAAAGGAATTTCAACACAAATCTAAAACTTTTCCAATGCTCACCTGGTGCGTTGCCATCAAAAGTTGAACTATTAAAAAATTTCTGTCGCAACTGATCGTTTTAAGGAATGAGGAGGGTACCCCTCTTTATTAAATCCACTTATTCTTTTCCAGCAAATAAAAGTTACGTAATCTACATTCCTTTTTTTCGCTTCCCCCGAACGTTGGAGGGGTGCCGGTTTATTTTTTTAACGCCAGTTCGGTTTCCTTATCGCTTGGGGAGGGATATTTCAAATTTACGATCCAGCAGAAATACGTACATTAAGAATTAATTAGTTAGTAGCGCTTAATCAAAGAAAAGGAAAGATTAAACGATCACCGAAAAGGATCGGAACTTCTGAAATTAAATGGAAGTATTTACATGAATTTATTGTATTGACTGGTAATATAGGAAATATGCACACTTCCCGTAGAACCGGGAGTTATCCCACATTAAAAATACGTTTTCCAATCTCGCTATACATCAATTAATCTGCGCTAAAGATTCAGTGAAATTATTCCAAGTATCTTCGGTTTAAATTCTGAAAATGTAATTAAATTTTAAAGAAATAACATAACATCTAAAAAATTAACAACTTTGGGTATAGGGAATGTATTTAAAGATATATTCAGAACTTATCCGAAAGCCCAAAAAATTCTTACCATATTCTTAAGAAAACTGCAAGTGGCATCAATTCGGTAAAACCGAAAATCGCAGCAGAATAAAAACTTTTTTATTTCGCACTAGAACATTATATGTATATATATCTATAAAATTTAATGAGATTATCTCAAGTAGTTTTGAGTCAAATTCTAAAAGCATCTATTTACCTCCAGGAAAACTGGAAGTACGCCCATTTCCTGTAGAACCTGAAGTCGCTTTAACAATACGTTTTCAAGAAAACCTTAAAATCTCGAAAGTTTACAACTTTAGCTATAGGGAATATCTACACAAATATACGCAGAATATCAAGCGGTATCCAAAAACGGAAACAAATTCCTATCGTGATCTTAAAAAAACCGGAAGTGGCATCGACTTCCGATAAATCCGGAAATCGGAGAACAATAAAAATAAATTTCGCCACTTCACAAGACAATACTGTGTCTAGGTGTAAAATTTGGTGTAATTATCTTAAACAGTTTCGTCTCAAATTATGAAAACATCTTTACACTTCCGCTAAAACCGGAAGTAGATAAATATCTTATACAACCGGAATTTGTTTGATTTTAAGAATACGTTTTTCAAACTCGATATGGGTCAGTTTATCTATGTTGTGAATTTGGTGAATCTATATCAAGTATCCACAGACTAAATTCCGAAAATGTTCTCAAAATTTCAAGAAAACTTTAAGATCTCGAAAATTTGTAATTTTAGCTATAGGGAATATCTATAGAAATGTATTCAAAATATCAAGCGGTATCCAAAAATGGAAACAAATTCGTATTATGATCTTAAAAAAACCGGAAGTGGCATCGACTTCCGGCAAATCCGGAAATCGGGCAACAATAAAAATAAATTTCTTAACTTCACAAGACAATACTGTGTCTAGGTATAAAATTTGGTGCAATTATCTTAAACAGTTTCGTCTCAAATTACGAAAACATCTTTACACTTCCGCTAAAACCGGAACTAGATCAATTTCTTATACAACCGGAATTTGTTTTATTTTAGGAATACGTTTTTCAAACTCGATATGGATCGGTTTATCTATGCTGTGAATTTGGTGAAATTATGTCAAGTATCTACAGATTAAATTCCGAAAATGTTCTCAAAATTTAAAGAAAACCTTAAAATCTCGAAAATTTGCAACTTTAGCTATAGGGAATATCTATAGAAATTTATTCAGAATATCAAGCGGTATCCAAAAATTGAAACAAATTCGTATCATGATCTTAAAAAAACCGGAAGTGGCATCGACTTCCGGTAAATCCGGAAATCGGGAAACAATAAAAATAAATTTCTTAACTTCACAAGACGATACTGTGTCTAGGTATAAAATTTGGTGCAATTATCTTAAACAGTTTCGCCTCAAATTACGAAAACATCTTTACACTTCCGCTAAAACCGGAAGTACATCAATTTCTTATACAACCGGAATTTGTTTTATTTTAGGAATACGTTTTTCAAACTCGATATGGATCAGTTTATCTACGCTGTGAATTTGGTGAAATTATGTCAAGTATCTACAGATTAAATTCCGAAAATGTTCTCAAAATTTAAAAGAAACCTTAAAATCTCGAAAATTTGCAACTTTAGCTATATCGAATATCTACAGAAATGTATTCAGAATATCAAGCGGCATCCAAAAATTGAAACAAATTCGTATCATGATCTTAAAAAAACCGGAAGTGGCATCGACTTCCGGTAAATCCGGAAATCGGGAAACAATAAAAATATTTTTTTTAACTTCACAAGATAATACTGTGTATCGGTATAAAATTTGGTGTATTTATCTTAAACAATTTCGTCTCAGATTACGAAAACATCTCTACACTTCCGCTAAAACCGGAAGTAGATGAATTTCTTATACAACCGGAATTTGTTTTATTTTAGAAATACGTTTTTCAAACTCGATATGGGTCAGTTTATCTATGCTGTGAATTTGTTGAAATTATTTCAAATAACTGCTGTTTAAATTTTAAAATTTCAAAGAAATCTTTAATTCTCGAAAATTACCAACTTTAGCTATAGGGAATGTGTATAGGGATATGTTAAGAACTTGAAATGATATTCAAAAATGTAAATAAATATTTAAAAAATACAATTATAAAAAACAGGAAGTGGTGTCAACTTCCGGTAAAACCTTAAATTAGAGCGCAATAACAAGTTTTTTTAACTTCGCAGTATGATACATATTTACATGTAACATTTGAAAAAATGATCTCAAGTAAATTTGAGTCAAATTGTGAAAATACGCAGAAATTAAAGAGTAAAAAGGTATTTTAACAGCTTTACATTGCAATTATTTTTCAAATGTTTCTGTTCCCAAAAGACTTTATTTATATACAATTATATCAACACGAGAAGCAATAATTTCAAGCACTTGCGTGGATGTATATTCGTACATATGTAAAAACCATCCTCTCAAAACAGCAAACAAATAAATTTGAAATGTAATTTAAGCTATAATGTGAAATGAAAAACAAATATTTATTACATGTACTTTCCAAGCGTCTATAATTGCGAAATATGAACTACAAATATGAGAGAATTTAACCTATAATATATGAATATGTATATAAAATAGTGAAAGTTTTTGGTAGCATTTTCGTTTTTGTACCGTTGTTCTTTTTCAAAATAAACAAAACTTTTTCTAATTTATTTAATCAAATATTAATTTTTGGGACCCTGTAAAATATTACAATGGAGTAAGTTTGGGAACAACGTTAACAATGCATAATGTTCTACAATAACAATTCTTTGTTTTCGTGAATAGTACAAAGTGGATGTTATGCCTTTATGGTCAACATGAAGTTTAAACGGTGGCCTAAGGGTATCCTTTACAGTCATCAAAAGCCTATGATTATATTATTTATACTTTTCCTCAATGTATTATAGGGTTTAAAACTTAATTACCCGGAGATCCGTAACACTCGAGGCACTAAGATATTATTAATATAAATACATACAACAATAAGATCAACAATTCAAGTAGAAGGGTTACTTTGATCTGCATTTCCGGCAAAAAGTTATATGTTTAACTTAATCTAACCCGTAATATTGGGTACTCAAAGGATAATATGCCTGTAGACATCAGGGAACATATAATTAAAGGGTTGTCTAATAGTGCGGTTTTAACGTCAAGGACTAGGGCAAGTTACACGGCGTAAAATGGCCTTGTTTTAGATTAACGTTGTTTACATAATACACAGTTTAAACTAACGCTCACCTACGTAAATAAAATTTATCGATTTATAGTTGGATTCTTTGAAACCATTTACCTAGAAAGGATGTCCGCAGTGACCTGCAGGACTCTAAATCATCATTGCCTCATGTTTCCTATACGGGACGCTTCAAACACGCCTAGCTACTTCTGCTACTACTAGTACAACTTTTCTCTGATGCAGTTGAATTCTCTGAGGAATTATGCCACCAATATTGACATTCGATTTTTACCTTGTTGTGTTAAAATGGTTCGTTTTAAGCTTGTTAGAACGTATTATACATTGAAAGAAAATAAAAGGAGACCTGACAAGACTTTTCTTAAAATCTAATTATCTGAATTAAAAAGATAGCATCTTCACTCAAAAAGAATACTGCATACTCGACCAAATAGTTCTCATAATATGTAGTGGCGTTCAGAAATCTTTATTTAAATGAAAGTATATCCTTAAAGAAGCACTCAAGTCTCAGAACTAATGAGGCTACACTTTCAAACACGTACGTTTCTGGATGGGCTGAAGACGGCTGGGGGTCGGCTCTATGAAGTTTCGCATCTTAGACACCTTCTACCCCTTTCCTTGTGGGGCGTAAGCGTATATATATATATATATAGAAGAGAAGGAAAGGATGTGGAAAAAATGCTTGAATTATTACGCTGAGGAAAAAGTCCATTGTCTCAAACGCTGGCTCTACTATACGCTACTAAAATAAAATTATTTGGCGTCCCAGCAAATTACCGCCATTTTCTATATATCCGGGCCCTAAATCTGAGACTAAACCCACGTAATGCTGGCCGATATATACGATAAATTACATCCTTTACATAGGACGATTATTTCTTATGTTTGTTTAATAATAACAAATCGCTTGTTAAATTAACAAAAACTTTTTTATTGAGATTTTTTGCTTGCATGAACAACATTATTGATCAATTTAACAACTGTAATGCAGTCAAGGCAACATAAATTTAATTCTTATTTTTTTATTAACAAAAAGTGTCTTTTGTTGCAAGAACAAATAACACACGATGAAAATAAAGGATCCTAAGCATTTGTGGTGTTTAGCTTTTGCTAATAAATAGCGTTGGATACAAATGATGACACAAACTGTTTTTCGACGAAAAATTGAAATCATTTCCAGCAGCGCGTAACAACGATGTAACGAACGTTTAACGCGTTTAAACTTGTTATAATTCCCTTTTGCACTAACTGCTACAATAATTAGTGTTTTGTAAGCTAATTGATAAAACAACCGAGTTAGAAACAATTTGCAGTTTTGTTTTGCACATGTTTCTAATTGGAAAAGCAAACGCAGGCTCCCATATAATTATTGTTCTACCATGTTGGCAGCGTTGTTTATTCAGGATATTGATTTGAATTTAAACAGTGTTGGCCAAAAACATGATAATCAATTAATTACTAGCTTATCAATTTGAAAATAAACTTTGTTCCAATTCAAACTCTATCATTTGAAGTACATACTTTTGAATCGTCGTGAATATATTAAAATATAAATTTGTTGCAATATAATTCGATGTTTGAAGGTGATTGTTGTATGGATTATATACGCGCAAGCTGGAAACTTCCATTAGTTACAAGCCCTTGATTTACATACATCAATCACCTCTATTGAGTTACTAAACATGCAATTTGCAGAAGCATACCGGCGAATTATAAAATGCAGTCCCCACATTGATTATATAATATGTACATTATACGTTACATTCTGGAATTTCTCATTAATTCCTCTACTAATATTAATTATGGGGTGACAAAGGTGGCAGTAGTAAGGTATTTGATGGTTACAATCGAAATCTGCTAACTCAAATAAACAGATTTACCATTACAAGAAAGCTTGGTATCATTTTAATATCGAAGCATTTCCTAGAGATAGTACGAACTTTACGTCACGTCACTTAAGCTGGATTATCTAATTTTAGTATAAAGGAAGTACAAAGTAGAAGAGATTCGCGTTATGATTAAATTCTGTTCACGTTTTACATAATTTAAAATCAAACACCCCCCTTAATACTTGCAGCGCCAAAAATGTTTTTAGAAGATTAAAATCCTGCAACGAAGTTGACAATAATACAATATGAAAAATGGTTAATTGAAAAACATAATAAAATTTTCCCCTCCGCCCAAAAAATTTGGGGTTACTTTAAAATTTCTTTTGAAAATTAGAAAATTATAAAGAATTATAAAAAATTATTTTAGTTGCCAATTCTGGCAAACAACTAATACATAGTTGGCTCCAATTTCAAGCAATTAACCTGTGAGTAACGTCATGGTATATTGCAAAAATTGTTGCAGTTGAAAGAAGGCTAGGAGCTGAAGCATGGGATATAAAAAAAATTGCAGGAACTTGGGGAACCCGTTTGTCCGGTCTAAATTTGGAAAGTGGCTCAAAACAGTAACGACAAAAAATTTGTGCTGTGCTATTTTCAAAACAGAAAGGTAAATGGGGAGGGAAACGTAAAGATTATTCTAAAATTAACCAAATTTAAAGGAAGTCGAGGGAAATTTCGTAGTTTTTTGCTGTCGATATTCCAAAGTGTACATTGTTCACATTTATAAAGAAGAAAGAAAAAACGATATTTCTACTGTTAAACCTTTTTTAAAATCAAACAATTTAGAGAGATTAAATTTTTGTTTGTCAAAATGAACGGATGGACGTTTTGAAGACTTGTACGATTATGTCCACATGACAAAAATTGGTTTTATTTAAACCAAAACAAGCGCTCTTATTACATTATGATGACGAAAAAACCCACCGAAGTTGCAAGAGCAACGTTTTATAACCAAAGGATGTTTAGGCTGCTTCCCTGCCCATTACTTTCATATAGAAAAAAATTTTTTAATGGAAACATTTTTGAAAAATGATCAAATGTTTTGAAAAACCCCTTTGACGATTTAGACAAGAGCCCTTGACAATTTTTTTTTAACACTGCAGACCTGTATGGAATCAACTATGTTGGTTGAAGAAGGAAATTCGAATAAGATTCCCCACATCAATAAGGCCAAACTTCAGACAAAGCTAGATCCCTCATCAATTAAATTTTATTCATGATTATATTTAATAGTACACCAATTCAATAGGAGCAATTAATTAAAATTGTAAATGTATACCATATTTTCGGACGGAAGGAGTACAATTTTATTGAATCATATTGAATCGTTTAACGCTGAAAGAACCAACGATTTTCAATTAAGGATGTTTTATTTAAAAAATGTTTTATAAAACACAGCAAACCTTTTATATTTACCATAAGAGTCAAGCCAGTAAAAAGTATTTTGCGACAATTGCCCTAGGCAAAACAATCTTCCTTCAATTTGATAAAATTCATTTTTGTTTTCCATAAAAAAGGTATTAGTTTTTGTGGTAGAGTACTTGGGATTCTAAAAATATCCTCGAAAAGATACAATAGGGTTTTTAACGTACCCGAATTCGCTGAAATCATTATTAAAGAATATGTTCACGGTGAAAGAGATTGAAGCAAAGGATATTTGGAACTGTAAACAATGCTGACAGAAATACTAAAAAGAACCTGTTTATCCGTTAGAAACGAAAAAAGAAGCATACCATGAAATGAATTTTTTTGGCCTAAGTCAAGTACTTTCCAAGGTACTGGGATTCAAAGTTTATGGAAAAAAGGTGTTTTTGTTATTCTTAGTATGTTCATTTGAAATCTTCCCAGGCGGCCTACATACGAAACTAGTAAAATTAGTAAAAAATGCAAAGACAGGTCAATTTTTGTTTTAAGGGGGAACCATTTTGATGAATATATCATAATACTACACTTACTAATTATTGTCAGCAATTTGCAAAAGGTCAAATTAAAAATTATTAATAAATAAATAAATAAATAATGTAAACTCGCGGACAACGAAAAAGAAACAATTTCTATTTTTTGTCATTTTTTTTAGTTTTTTATGAAAGGAAACAATACGAAACAATCCCTCTGCCAATCTCCCCATCCCGAAACAGTCACAGCGAAATCTCTCTATGACAGTTGATGAATAGCGCGTATTAATAATTTTAATACGAGCATAATTTTGATTGTCAAGCTTTGTTTACACGCCGGGTATAGCGCAGCAGAGATTGCGTTCGTTTGTGTGTTTATAAAACGGAGAGCAGTAATTCTAATACAAATACCCAGCCATTCACGAGACGTCCTAATGAAATATTAGACGTTATCGCAAATAAAACAATAACGATGCCATCATGGTATTAGTCAAAAAACACTCGGTAAACGTTGTGGGGGTGGGGGAGGGGTTCATTTTGATGTTGATCGGAGATAGAACGAGAAATTTAATTTTTTAGATGTCACGTCTAATTTTCGTCGGCTTAAACAATTCCCGTCAAAGCAAATGTTTAATCCGCAAATATTATACTTCTTTAACCTCGATTAAATTTGACGTTAATACTAAAATCGTCTGTACTCGGAAACAATTATAATTTCACCGCAAGACTTCAATAACAAGAAATTCTAAACGGCAACGTTTAATTTTAAATGACTTTCACTAGCTTATATGCCCCTTTATAAACAAAACATACGCACAAAGGCATACATACGCAATATACATAATGTTTCGAAAATCCCCTATGGCCTACTTAGAATATATTTAGCGTTTGACTAAATTGTTTGAGACAAAGTACATATTTACATTTACACATTTAAGCACTACACGAAAATGACATAATTATTACAATATCCATTTCTGTGGGATAATGGAAGAATATTATATACAGCCTGTCCACGAATAGCCCTAATTATACAGAAAAACTTTTACGTCGTTCATGAAAAATATTTTTTTATAAAAAATTTGCTTATTTTGAAAACTGTATTATGATAATCAGAATATTGATTAAATCTGCAAGATAATTACTGTAAACTATTCACTAACAAGGGAACACCGGCAACCCGGACTCCCCAAAAAAATTGAAATTTTGTGGATTTGTAGAGGGGTCCAAGGTAAGAACATCCCACTTATTTTTATCGGCGGAACCCTCAGGTAGGTGGGGGGGGAGGGGGCTCTTGAAAAACTACCCTTTATATTTGTGCAAATACTCGAAAACATTGGAGATATTAAAAAAAGTTTTGACAATTAAACACCCCAACCCTTTTTTGGAAAACCAAAATTTTTTTAAAATCGAAAAGAGGGGCTGTTTTTATACTGAATTCAACCCATCATTTTATCATTGAGTTTTTTCCCTTTTATTCCAGAAAAAAATAATTTTCATATGAAAATTTTTTCCAAAGGGCTTACTATACTATAATTTAATAAAAACATATGTAAAAAACACTTTTGAAATAAAAATATTCATAATAATTTATCTAAATCAGACGCTGATAAAAAACTTGATCTGATCTGCTAGTAGAGTAGTTTTATCTGCTGAATTATACAATAACAACAACAACAAAGAATTTTATCGCGAAAGTGTTTTTTTAAAGAAAAGTTTTGTTATTTTGTATGCGTAATTTAATAAAAATTAGAAGGATTTCAAAAACAAGAAAAGTATTATTTACATACTTACTGTCTAGTATTAAAATCATTTTATTAAAAATAAAAAAACCTGTATTAAAAATTGTTTTGAAGTGATATTTAGATAGATAATGAAAAAATTTTTCACGTAGTTGCTGATAAGTTCTATATATATGCATACGACCCTACTTAAATGTTTTTAAATTTAAAATTAAAGTAATCATTCGGAACTCCAATCAAAGAAAAAGCGAAAGAAAAGATGGCCGAGGTTAACATTGCCAAATTCTGTACTGTTAAAAAAACTTTTAAAAATTTAAAGTATTGCAAGAACTCCTACGACACCAGACAAATAAGTTGCACGACGCCTTAAAAAAATATTATTTTAGAGCTTCTGAAGAAGGTATGTTTTGTTTTGAAAAGAAAAAGGTTTGGAATTTTAAACGCCTTTTAGAACCACATCACCAAATTTGTTGATCATAGTGTTAAACAGAAGTTTAAAAAGGGAAAATCACTTCAGCAGTTGTAAGATAGGGAAAAAAGCGTTTAAAAGGGGGGGAACCAACAGTGAAAAACAAGATATATCGCGGAAGAAGTAACAATTTTAAGACGCCTAACACGAGGAAATATAGTGCAAAGATATGAATATTCGACGTTGGGCTTTTAGGGGGGAAAAGACAAAATTGGATATACAAATTTTAAACGAATTGTGGATCTGGCATTTTAAGCAGGTGCATGGTATTTTATCCCGAAAATAACTAAAATTTGTTTAACATTCGCTGATCTGATAAATGAAATTTCGCGACGTAAGTGATAGATTTTAAATCAAGTAAAAACCCTTTTATTATTTCTTTAAGAGACTAATTTTTTAAAGAGATGAGAGTGGTTTTAATTGGAAATACACTCTGGTCGTACATTGTTTTCCCCCGAGGTAAAAACGTTAAGTCACTGTACAGTCTCTGCATTCTAACTCATAGTTATACCATAATCCTACTATTTCCGCAAAGGGGGGATTATTGTCTCCACTTTTTTCCCGTTTTTAAAGAGGAAGCGGTATTTAGGTCTCGCGTACAGGAAAAACTCTTTCGCCCAAAAAGTATACTACGCTCTACTCTGGAAAAATTTAAAATCGGCATTTCAAACAGGGATACAGATGTTTTTTTTGCCAAAAGGGTCCCAAATAATTTTCTACTACTAGATTATGAAATGGGCATGTCCAGCGGAACTATCTACACTGACCCAAAGACAAAAATGTGAATTTTTGACCATTCCAAAAAAGACGACAGCATTAATTTATCCTTAGGTTTTTTGGGTTTAATTTTGGAAAAATTTTTTAAGAACTTTTTCTGATCAAGTTATTTGTGGACCACGAATAAACTTGCATCATAGAAATACAATTATTAAGTTTTCAGTCTTTTAAAGTTTTGTTGAGATTTTTTTTTTTTTAAATTTTTTTTGTCAAAAATAGTTTTTGGGCCCCAAAGTGTTTAAAAATCGTAAAAATTTCGCCCTTTTCCCAAAAAATGCACAATCCCACCCTTCCTATTTGTGGAAGCCCGGGTCTTGTCTTGTTCTTGGTTTTAACACTATCTGTGTTTTAAAAAAATTTCTTTTTAGATTACCATTTGTAACCCCCTATATTTAACTTTTTTTAAAATATTTATGCATGTATGTCTATTAATACTATATAAATTGGCGATACCTTTATATATTAATATTATAATATAATTTTGTTTATTTTTTTAAAAAATTATAATTTTTTTGTATACCACGTACAATAAATGTAAGGCATT
This sequence comes from Dynastes maya, assembly GCA_029619315.2. Classification (NCBI taxonomy): domain Eukaryota; kingdom Metazoa; phylum Arthropoda; class Insecta; order Coleoptera; family Scarabaeidae; genus Dynastes; species Dynastes maya. The sequence goes on from JAROYE020000012.1 coordinate 6,801,201, forward strand.
TTTATCTGTAAGGTTCACACTTATAAATTTATTAACCTGCAACTTTGAAAAAAAATAAAATATGAATGTATATATTATTATGGTGAAATTTATATGTTTGCAAAAAAAAATTTCAATGTAAAATTTGTCATTCTCAAACAATAGTTACTCGTTTTTTTTAGTTCCGGCTATTTTCAGTTCCCGGGGGTATTTATAATAATTTTCAATTTTTAAAATGATTATTTTTTTCTCCTCTAACCCAAATTTCCCAAATCCCAAATCTATGTTTGTTTACAATAAAAAAGTTTTTAATATTGTTTATATTAAAGAAAAACAACCGGATAAAGTTATATGGTTAAAAAAACTAACTCTGAACACCTACTGCAAACTGTTTTACATATTCAATTATAATAAATAGTACGTCCTCTGGTACACATTTCACTGACAAAATATTTTTTTCTGGAATGAAAGGTAAACTCAATGATAACAATGTATAAGGTTGAATTCAGTATGAAACACCACCTCTTTTCCGATATTTAAAAATTTGGACTTTTCAAAGGGTTAGGGTGGGGGTAATTTTTCTATTAAAATTAATACTATTTGAAATAAGGGTTATGCTATTATTTAGTCCTCTTCAAACAATTAAAAACTTGTCTTAACTTCTTTTCAATATCTCCAATAGTTTTCGAGATATTTGCACAAATATAAACGGAGGATTCCGCCGATAAAAATAAGTGGGATGTTCTTACCTTGGACCCCTCTACAAATCCACAAAATTTCAATTTTTTTGGGGAGTCCGGGTTGCCGGTGTTCCCTTGTAAGTTTTTTGGAAATCTTGTTTAGTGATGGCGATCAAAGGAACACTTGTTTTCATTTCAATAATCTTTTTAGTTATAATAAAATAGCAATCTAATGATGCGTATCTTTAAAAAAAAAATCATATTTTGTTCAACAATTCAAAGAAACGACAAAAAATAAGCAAAAAATAACTCAGCCGTTAAAAAAAAATGCTTTTCTTATACCTTCCCTCACTCTCTAGAGTTTCATCAAAATCTGAATTTTCGGGTTGCCGATGTTTCCTTGTTAGTGATGCCAAACAGGTTACTAACAGATATTCTCAATAGCTGGTCATTTTTAGTCACCTATAGATTTAATCAATATTGGGGTTACAATGAAAAGTTTTTCTTTGTAAGAATGATTCTTTTTCCGTAGAAATGATATTCGTGGCACTCTGTATAAGATAAAGTATCTCAAATTGAAATACTAAATTTTCCTTTTTTCGTGATTATTATTAATAATCTTTTTAATTAGGGTTGCTCCGCAGGATTTCAGATTTTACGTCAATGTATACATCAACCCTTCTTTCCTAGGGCATTCTTTTTTCTTTACTTGTTTCATTTGCTTTCTCTTGGACCTTTTTTATTATACAACAGATGCAAGGGTAGTTTCTTACACCTGCACGAGTATAAACATCCCCTTGTTCTAAGCGCGATTATATTTTATTTTTTAAGAGGCCGAATTTAGTGTTTTATCGAAAAATCCACTCAAGCAATCCCCATTTAACTATCCGGTTCTAAATTGGTACGATGACAACAATAGAGGACCTTAATTATATTGTTTTTAGTGAAAGGGTTTCAAACAGTGTTTGCGCAAAACACGCTAACTTCACAAGAAACATTTTGATTGCGTATTAAGGGGTCAGCCGTTGGACAGTTTAGACTAAAACGAACTCCTGAAGCTCGCTATAATGACCCTGTGCACCTCTACACTGGTATTTTCTAGTTTCTAGGGAGTTGTTTATAACGAGAGTAACGATAAAATAAAAAATGTTATTTCTTTTTTTGAGTAATTATATCTGCAGGAGAGAATGTTCTTTGTGTGTGTTCTTTGCTCAATGTAATAGCAAATGCCAGCGGCTAGACAGCTTGTGATTAGGAAAATCGGATGGCTAATACATTTCCCCTTTACTTTCCCGGCGGGGAAAATCTATTAATGATATAGGTAAAATTATAAGGAGCATTCCAAATGGTGCCGGTTGTATAAGTAAAAAAAAAATACAACGAACCAAACCATTCCTTTAATTGGATTTCTCGTTAGAGGAGTATGAATGCAGAAATTTATGATAGTCTCATTCTTTTGCTAATCAACAAAAGTAGCCGGGCGTGGTAACATTTTCATATATCTACTGCCTCTTCCATAATAAAGAGATAGTGGCAATTTCTTTTAACACAACCTGCGTATATTATAGTTAGATATGATCTGATGGAAAATATAAAAAGACAGTACAATCGAGAAATCCACATGAGAAAAAAGACAATGTTTCCTAACAGTTTTGAAATTTTCACCACTTACATATGGATTTAAGCAATAAAACATTCAAGACAATATTACCGTAACGAAATCATTAATGAATCATTTCTAAAATCTTTGGTTCAAATCGATCGCATTTGTGATATCCGAGGAGTCCCTTATTTCAAACAGCATCCTGTATATCATAGATTCTTTGCAGTCTTCTGAAATGCAAATGAAGTTATATACCAAATATTGGCAATTTAGACATTAATACCTCTTCCTTGGCAATAGCTATGTAAATCAGGTTTGAAATTCTCATGAGTTACATAAGCAGATATTTATAGTTACGAATAGATATCAAAAATGTTGTACAAATGTTCCAAAATTCCAATCCAAATTCAACCAGGAAAAGATCGCAATTTTTGCAAGTTTGGAGAAAGAAAGAGGTCACAGAAGACCAAAATCTGGCGAATATGGTGGATAGGGCACCAATTCGTACCACTGTAATTAGACTAGTTTTGCTGTCACAATTGCCGATGAGTGAGCCAGGGGCATGATGATAGAGAATTTATTTCTCGCTAGGTGGGACTTTTTCTCTTCAGTTCAGCGTCAAATGGGTCCAATAAATCAGTATAGTACTGTCCCGTGATTGTCCTTTCTTTCTCCAAATAATCGATTAAGTTTATGCCCTGCGAATCCAAAAAATCGTCGCCATAACTTTTCCGGCTCATGGAATCGTGTTCGCCCAATGCATAACTCTCCTTCTAACTACTACCAAAAAATCTTGGGAACATACTAAACTAGATGGTAAGCGTCCTTCACGCCGAAGTTTGGCCTTATTGATGTGGGGAATCTTATACGAATTTCCTTCTTCAACCAACATAGTTGATTCCATACAGGTTTGCAATGTTAGAAAAACATTTTCAAGGGTTTCTCTGTCTAAATCGTCAAAGGCTTTTTCAACACATTCGATTAATTCGTCAACGTTTTTTGGTGAAGCTTTATGTTGCACAGATTGTATGGAATTGAAAAAGCCAAGATCCAAAACGTTTAATAGGGACTGTTTGGTGGTTGTGATTTAAACTGAATAGGCCAGCCATCTGTAGAACCATGAGCCAGAAGTTCTCATCGTCGTCACAAGCATGAAGTTTTGCATTATCCTGTTATATATGTATCGGTTTTTGCTTAGGACTATGGGAAACTTTAACTTGATCGCCGGAATGACGTTCTCAAGAATCATTTTCTACATTCTGCTGAATTGACGGACTCCACATTTCTGGTTACAAAGTTCCTTTAGGTTTATTTTTCAAATTTCGCTTTGCCGGTTCTTGATAAACAAAAGGCCATATACCAATTGTTCCATTAAAAATTGTTTTCGATGTGAATCGTAACGTGGTCGGGCGACAGCAGCCATAAACATCACTTTGGTTATAAAACGCTTGCTATAACAATATCTCCCACTTTGTAAACAGGGCGTGTGCAAAATTATTTTTCATGAAATGACGTTTTAACTCTATTGACGTTTTTGACACAAACAAAATAAGACAGCAGCCAACTATGTATTAGTTGTTTGCCTAGCATCAGAATTGCGAATTAAGTATATTTAATTATAATTCTTATTAATGTCATTAATTTTCAAAAAAAAATTTTAAATGTATACATATTTTCGGACGGATGGGGTACATTTTTATGTCTTGAAATAAAAATATGTCTTGAATAGAGACTGATTTTTCAGAGAATCTATTTTCTTGTTGCAAGAAACCATTTCTTACGTGTATAAAATAATACTTTACAGCTCTTACAGTATGTTACGTGAAAAAATGTTTGACGTAAAAGTTGTTTGGCTTATGCAAAAAAATTGTTTGTCATTTTTGACGTATGACGCCATGATTTCATTTTTTAAAATAGAATTATTCCATACAATTTGAACACGCTGTATATGTACTTACATTGATTTGACATTTAAAATATTGTACACTTCATATAATGTGTGACATCAGGGTTGGGCATTAGTGTACTTACATATATGCTTGTTAGAATGGGAAGATAGTTCTTTAACCTTGTGACCTATTTTCTTTACGCCGGTTCTTTCTATTTATGCAAATAAATAGGACACAATGTGATAAAAAAGGCAAAAAAAGGAAGGCAAAGACGCGCTAGCTATTCCTTCCTTTGTGCTCGTAGTTTTTAATCTCTGAATGTTGTTCTTTTTCTTTTAGGAGAAAAAACTGTGTAACGAAAGTATTAATATCCAAAGTAGATGTATCCAATTAAAACGGCAGGCACTTCGTTTGCCTATACTATATCTTGCATGAACCCATCTATTAACCGATTCCTGGGTTTATGTAGTTTGAAAATCGATACAATTAGTATCCACAGGGCCCTTGTGTCTCTGTGTACATTTAAATAACATGTTTGGCTATTAGCCAAGCCAGCACTGAAATATTCATTATGAAACGGGAAGACATGCGGGACCTATGTACTGTGCAATATGTCATTTTACAGGCTGGCATTTCTTACTGAATGTAAAGTGTTGTTATAACTGAACTTGGACTTCAAATCTGTATTTAGTTTTATTGTATCATGTAAGATTTTGTCATCAGAAAATCTACATAAATATGTGGAAGAATACAAAAAAAAATAGCAAACGGAACACGAATTACTCTTTGCTCTTCTCTTTGTCCAAAAAGCTCCGTTTGTTGTTTTCTTCTTGTACTCGATCATAGGAACGTCTCTCTTCAACATCCAAAATAGTCCAAACGTCATATTGGTATACGATGATAGCTTTTCTCCATTTCTTAATATCCTGATGGAATCATTCACCCCGTTCCTCATAACCTCACCAAGGCTAGCAAGAAATAGTCCATGCAAGAAAATAATACATGTTCTCCACAATGTCCACATAATTTGGGTGTTTATTATCTCCCAGAAATTTGTTCATAACTCCCTTAACAGCTTTCCACACATTAGGGTTCTAATTTGAGGACCAACAAAAGATACCTTCTTTAAAGTTTTTAAAGCAACGCTTTAACAAATGCTTCATTAGACCAAGCTTAATATGGCGGGGAGTTACAGGTTCCCGTTACAGGATCCTTCATGCACTACGTTTTTGTTGCCAGGTGTTAAATGATTTCTTGTTGGCCTAGTTCTCTTTACCCAGTGTGTTGCCAGAAAACATGGATATTTCGTGAATCCAGGTTACTGACCTAAAAGTAGGCCTAAAATTTGTAGGTCGCTGCATAGTAGCTAGTTGTCTATTTTCATGAAAAATTCCAGAAGATATTCGTAATTCTCTTTGAGGTGGGTTGAATATCCCGTAAAGTGTAAAAATTGCCGTGATGTAAAAGAACAGCCTTAAGTCTTCTTTTTGATAAGTCTATAAAAAAGTCTTCAGTCAACGGAAGCACCAAGCGAAATAACTAAGTCGGCGACATTTTTGCAACATACACAGTGCGACAAATAAATTTCAGGACTGGCAGTGGAAAACATTATTGAAAGAAGATATCTGAATATTTTTCGATTTTTTTATTCAATTCCTCTAGTTTCAATACACTTGTTACGGCGATTCAACAGTGATTCAAATACGTGTTCTAGCTCATTTTGTGGAATTGCATCTAGTGCTCGCGTTGTAGCTGTTTTGATGGTCGAAATGTCATTAAAAAATGATTTTGAGCCAAAAATTGACGAATAATGAGTAAGGTGTGACTCGGTGCATTATCGTGCAACAGAGACCAGGTCTCTGGATCACGATATTCGGTCGGGTTACCCAAAGCCTCGTGAAGAATGATTCGGATCGTTTCTCTGCTGATGTTTAAAGCCTCTTCTATCATTTTCAGCGAAGCAAGCAATAAAATCACGTACTATTTCGGGTGTCCGAGCTGAAAATTTGCCTTCCTTCTTCTAACGTCTCTCTGCCTTCCAAAAAAACGTCTATGCCACTGAAAAACATTTGCTCTACTCAAACAATCATCGTCGTACACTTGCTGCATCAAGCGGAATGTTTCTGATGCATTTTTACAAAGTTTTGCGTGAAATTTGATAATTGCTCTTTGTTCCATGTTAGTATTTAAAACATCGACAAAAAAGTTGTTTTGGGAGAAACTTTGCTATTTGTCAACCGATTGAAGCAAAATTGGTATTACTAGAAAGAGGAATATCACAGCTTTCAAACGCGGTCTGAAACACATAGATGGCGCTACTAGTTACTCAGATATGGTTCGAGTCTCGAAACCTATTTGCTCGGACTGTATACGAGTGGTCTATGCCGTTTTAAATATTCGACAAATCCACTCTCGCGATTACGATACAAATAAAAGTGGTTTCTGGAGCAAGTAATTGTTTTAATCTTGATTTGAAGTATTTCACAGAGATCTTTGACAAGTCCTAAATCTCTGACTAAATTATTTAGCTCTTCTTGCGAAAAAAAACTAAAGGTCCATGTTGATTTGAAAATGGAGGTTGATTTTTCCACCATTAAAAGTTATATCCTTGTGTGGGTAGGTATGGTATCTGTATTCTGGTTCGGCATGACCGTAACTACTGGAACTAGGTGTGCCAGGAAATATTTCGGTTGCTATTTTCGAAGATTAGTGGCATAAACTGATGTAAGAGCTGTTTATATTAGCATTATCTTGGTTAGTGTTTCTCGGCACTTGTGTGTACTTCTACGCTATGTTCACTTTTGTTTGAACATTATTCTGTAAATAAAAACCTCTATTTTGGCCTTTTTAAAATCACAAACAATGTGAGTAATTTACCGTATTATGTACGGATATTTTTAATAAACACTAACAAATTATTATTAGTTTTATATAATAAAAGTTATGACGACTGTGTGTGATAGAAACAAACGACGGCTGGTTTGGTTATTAGTAACGCTGGCCACGAGCAAGTACCGCGCATCGGCGTAGAATCAGTCGGACCGAGAGGAACGGTAGTATTACTTCGTCTGCGGAGCAGTACGGACATTTTCGCTGCCGGTCATTTGCGCATTGTTTATCTGTCCTAGAAAAATTATGATTTCGTCAGTAAAACGACCGCGGTCGTACAAAATCGAAAATTTATTGCAGAAAATTCTATACTTAATATATGAAGGTGCTAAATTAAATGTGTAATCTGTAAAATCCCGTAATTGTTGGTCCAGACAACATTGTCTACGACACGTAAATAGTGAAAAGCATGTCTCAAAAGAAATTGCGCACGAGACAATGAAAAATTTATATTTAATTTATGCGTTACGTTTATCGCATGTAATATACCGTTTAATTTACTAGACAAGGAACCATTTATCTGCTTTTGGAATAACTATTCGGAGTGCAAATTACCAAGTCGAACATCGTTACGAAGAATTGTGCCATCTGCGCGCGAACATATTGAACAAAAAATAAAATCGGAGTTGAAAAGATCAAAAATTGTGGTTATGTGTCGACGAAACAACAGATCGGAAAAAACATTCTGTTCTTAAGTAATGGCGCGCAAATTGGAACCTCATCAATCGGCACTTTCAATTCTATTAGTCTCCAAACGAATACAACAGTGTACTGCCGAAGTAATTTCAAAGTTAGTGTTAAGTACATTGGACAAGTTTGAACTTTCAACAAACCAACTCTTGATGTTAGTGAGTGATGGTGCTGCAAACATGCTTTCTATAGACCGGTCTCTTAAAAAGCATTCTCCTAATGGTTACACATTACGTGTAAAATTCATGCTCTCAATCTTGTGGCGGATAGTATCAGAAAATGTTATCCTGAGGTGGAGGCTTTAATAGCGCATACCAAAGCAGTATTGTCAAATCACCGAAACGTATTCGCGAATTTCACAGACTGTGCCCCCGTATACAGAGCCACCAGAAACTATTCTAACTCGTGTGGGGAACATGGTTGCAGGCCGCGTTTTATTATCATAAATATTTCGACAATATTAAGAACGTGGTTTTACAGTTCGATACAAAGGAAGCTGCCGCTATCGAGGAAAGCCAGTCGAAATTTCAAGATAGTCAGGTTAAAATGGATTTAAAAATCATTCACGACAATTACTTCGGGCTAGCAGATGCAATAGAAAAATTACAAAATCCTGCGGTGCCGTTAGAAGAATCTATACAAATAGTGCAACATGTTCACGCACGGCTATGCGCGATTGAAGACGCAAAAAATGTTTCTGTTCTAGAAAAATTTGAAAGTGTTTTTGAGAAAAATTCTGATTTTGGCACATTAAGACACATTTGTGAAGATGCGTCAACAGAATCGTTAAGTTATTTGAAAGATTATTTTACTTACGCAAATATTAGGTCACTAGATGTAGAACGTTCGTTCTCTGCATATAAACGCATTTTTTCCTCATGCCGTACTAGTTTTGCCGAAACAACAGTTGAAACATATCTAATGTTGCAGATATTTAACAGCCATTATTCACTTTGTGATTTCACGAAGGACTCTTAAAATGGTAAGTGGTTTGAGCACGTGTTATTAATTTTTATTTAAAAGATGAGCGAAATTATTTGCGGCAGCAAACATCTCTATTAGCAGAATAACTCAGTGGAACGCGAGGCCTGGTCGACTCTACGCTACTGCGCGGTACCGCTCGTGCCAGATTTAGTTATTAGTACATCAAAACTAACTTAGAAATCATAAATTTATCGCAAACCTATGAAATTGAAATACCTGTAATTCAATCCGATTGAATGACAGTCTATTTTTGACCAATAATCAGAACGACTCCTAAGTATTTATTAGTTATGCAAATATTGCGCTGGTAATTTAATTATATCGAAAATTGCCAAGGGCATAAATCATATTATTACATATATCCCATAATTAAAACTAGTATCGATTAATCACTAAAATTATAAACCTTTAACATTTGTGGAGTTGAAATTACCAGACAGTATAATTCGTAAATATTCGTAACTCGTGTATAATTTCGTCTTCTCTGAACGTTTGAAAGGTATACATAGGTGAAGCGTGACAGAAATACCTGAAAATAGTTTCAACATCAACACCACCGTTGGGTTAGTAAACGTCTGACCCTTTCAATACACCATTTAAATGTATAATATTTACACTAAACAAACACCCTTCTACGACCGATATTTTGGAGGATCTATTTACTATGCAAATAACAACAAAATAATATGTTAGAGATGAGATTTTGATAAATTTTGAAGTAATAATATTGAAAGGAAAAGTTTAAAGTTCAAAAGCAACGAACAGCTGAGGAATGCAAAACCGTTTGACAAATACTGAGCAAAGTTAATTTCAAATATTGAACAAAGGAATAACATTAAATTGTAAAATAAGTGTTGAAAATCAAATATCTTCTCCTACTTTAACTTGCTGAATTCCTAAAACAGCTATTCTTATTCAAATATGCAAAGATTTTATACGAAAATACTATCGATTTTAACTTTAAATTATACGCTCAGTGCTAGCTTAGTAGCTCAGATAACAGCATGCAACTTACTAGAGCGTATATATATATACACCTCACTCGTTACATTTTGAAACTTTCCATTATACAAAATTGCTTTATGTTTTATTTCTTTTTTAACGCGAATTTTTATACCCACTTCGAGAGGATGATTAGGAAACTTATAAGGGGATAAAAGCAACGTCAGCAAAATCAGATACACCCAATCCAAATCCAAAAAAGAAGAAAGAATTGACATGTATTTGATATGACAACACGTAACAATTCATAATTGATATCAACATCAACGAATCAATTATAAATAGAATAGAATACAGACAGACAAATTAGTTTGGGTACCTCGCTGCCAGTAAAGGACATAGAGTCGAAATATAATTGGCTTTATTTGACTTTACTCATGTATAGCAAGGGCCTACAAGGCCTACTGGATGTACATAATTCAATTAGCAAACGATGTACAAAATTGGACGTTGTTACATCAAACAAGTATCAAAGGAATCTAAAGTGACAAGATCTACAATCGAAAATAATAATCAAAAGAAATAAAACAAAAGAATGATAACGAGGACCTTGCTAATTGCGTCACTGTGTTCAAGTTATTTTCCATCTTTCTCTCCATGCGGCTTTTTTTAACTTGTCGTTGTAGCAAGCTTGTTTTTCATAGTCTTTCAACTTCCTTTTTTGGAAAATATAATGCATCGAGGGGGAGCACCATTTAGGTGATCTTGCATCGAGCGGCGATAAGTAATCGATACAGCGCCGTCTCCCTCCACAAGTTGTGATGTCGAGAGATCATTTTCAACGTTTAAAGATGTATTCAGATGGAAGAGAACCAGATTTACACACGAAAATTTGGAAAAAGTCATAATAATAACTGTAAATAGTGATTTTTTATTAATGTAATATCTAATGCATTAACTTTTTAGTACTTATATTGATTTAAATTACTATACTTAAATAATTTATAAAATACAAAACAAAACGGGGCGCCACTGGTGCCGCATTATCTTTTCTTTATGATGAAAATGTAAAACTACATACATTCGCCCAGCTGAAGAATCACAATCAGTATAGGCGTATACAGTGCGGGCCTAAAGTCCCCCTCCCCATGTAACTTGCGCATGAAGTTATCGGCAGTCCAATGTATCCCGGTGTCACCGGAAGTGACGTCAACTTTCTTATTTCAAATAGAATATCCTGTATATTTTTACATTTCTGGGAAGGTAATCGAAAGGCGAATCCAAAGATACCACATACGTTATATTTTAACTTAAAAAATGTGACGATATGCAGCAATAAAGGTTTGGTAATCTGTTTTTGTTGTTACGCAAAGTTGTTAGAAAACAGCGACAAATGTTCCTTGTGACACCAGACTGATCTGAAGAGCTCGTTACTAAGCAAAGTAATCATAACAATTGTCAAACTATATTGCAATTAATGAATTATGGTAAACTTATGTGTTAGTAATATATGTGGAAAGAATGCCTAGTAACAATAACCAAAAATTAATGTTAATATAGCTCATGGTATTGGTGGAATCATCCGACAAAGACAATGTAGCAGAGAAAATAGCGCTAACACATGAACATGTTTCTGCCTACCCGGCGTCATCAGCATGGTTCTCTGAGCATTATCTTCTGCTGCTACAATTGCGTTGCCTCTCGGTTTATGCTGCTAATCTCCAAAACAGCGCTGAATATGTCTTCTCGGCGACAGACATGTTCATGTGTTAGCGCTATTTTCTTGCACATTGTTATATTTAAAATAAGAAAGTTGACGTCACTTTTGGTGAAACCGGAAATATATGTGTTGATAACGGCGAAAGTTAGTTCACAAAATATAGAAACGCTAGCTTCTATCGTTCAAAAGTTAGCATGGGGGGGGGGGGACACTTTAGGACCGCACTGTATATGTATATCTTATCTCTCCCTGAGTTGGCCGATATACAAGTTGAGTCACTAATATAAATGAAACACGTGTTTATCTATTTACATTGAACTACACATATTTCGGTTATATCCTCGTACAGTAAGCGATACCAGTTACCATAAATGTGCTCCTCTCTAATAATGATAACAGAAATACTATAAAAAAGTTGACAACGCGTACCATTTAAGAATAACATCATAGTACAATCTAAGAATCGATTTTCTCTGAATTCGAACTCTATTAAAGAATGTTATGCAAATGCATAATATTAACGTGGGAAGGAAGGTTTTTTATGAACTAACCGTGTGCCATTTGCACATATACTGACCGTCTAAAACTAATTTAGAACATTTCCTCTAGACGATGAAAATGCGGTTTTACCAATTTCTAAATGAATTCGCAACTGTATCTTGCCGTTACCGTTTCAGCGGTTCAGCGTTTCCGGGAGTATTGTTGTAACATGCGTGTATTAAAATTATACAAGAATAATGAACAATAATTAGTGATTTTTACAGTTCCACTGCTATGTTCTACAATTGCAGACGAATTATCTTCTCTTTGTTAGCCGGAATAATCCGGGAAATTTGTATCTATCTCCCTATTATTGAATTGAATTAAGACAAAGTTAGAGAATTAATACAATCTAGAATGTATAGATATACACAATCTACATTACAACGTTATTCATTAATTAAGTTTAGAACAATGTGGAATTTATTTGAAGAAATACACATACAGATTGTCCCAACCTTCATGAATTGTAGAATTGTACCTATACACAATAGGTGGTACAATGGTAGAAGGTCAAAATTTTCAGATAATATAATAATTATTAATTATGGATGTATAGTGATCGACCCTTCTTTACCATTTTTGTATAACAATGCATATGTCTAATATTGAAAGTAAAAGAGATATTTACAATTAAACGCGACTCCTACATTTAAACATTGCATCCAGTATCATTTGGCTACTATGACAATAATAAAGAAAACATACTAACATGCTGTTCTTAACTGTTGATTCGAAATTTAACCCTAAGTAGCTACCTGCAAAATTAATTACATAAAAAATGTTAATACATATCATTTATGTATGAAGTTACAAGCATTCCGGAGTGTGCTAAGAAAATTGCGCAAAGACATATTATAATATGAGGTGGAAGGAAGGAACTTCGAGCTTTCACTGTAAATTGATAAATAAATAGTAAAAAAAAATTTTTTACAATTGTTGTTTTTTTTTTTTTTGTTTCTATTTAAATTTAAATTTATGCTGATATATAGAGCGGGCCAAGAGCGCCACGCGCCAGGTTCGCAATCAGGCTGCCGGGCGCATATATGTATGTAAACATAGGTAATTTAAATATGTAATTATTAGGACGAGGACCAAAACCACTGTCTATTACGTCGTGAAGACGCGCAAATATACACCTGCAGTTTGGGTGTTCGTTGATAAATAGGGCGTTGTTCACAGTGGGCCACTACAAAAAAAAGTTCATTCATCGACGGTTACGAACTAACAGCGCGCTTATTCATTTACGGATGACGCGCTCTATTCATCAACAAATGACGAGTCTGCAGATGTTACGTTTGCACCACTTCGTGGCATATTAGAAACAAGCGTCGGTGTGCTCGCTTTAGTGATTATGTCTAACGTAACTATCAAAAATAAACGGCCATTACCTACGAAAGTTAATAAATTTCTTAGTGAATTTGTGGATATACACTACAATGGGAGTACAATTTTCTGTAAAGTTTGTAAAAAGAAACTACTGTGCTGGAGCAAACGTGATTGTGAAAGACATATAAATAGCGCACACCACAGAAATAAAAGAAATGGTGTGTCACAACAACGTCAATTTCAATTAGAATTGCTTTTAACGTTTATGGTATGTGGTCTACCACTTCGTATACTTGATAAAAAAGCATTTCGAAAATTCTGGGGTACATACAATACCGAGTGGATACTACCATCTCGGACAGCGTTACGGAGAGATATTCCACGAATACGTGAGGACATTGAAAATCGAATTAAAGCCGAATTAAAAGATAAACAGCTGTGGCTATGTCTTGATGAGACGACAGATTGCAAAAAAATTCTATTTTGAATATAATAGTGCGCGTATTAGATCCTATTAAACCAAATTTAGCAATTCTATTAGCCAGCAGAAGATTAAAACAGTGTACTAGTAAAGCAATTACGGCCGTAGTTCTCGAAACGTTACAAAAATTTCAAGTGTCAACCAGTCAACTGTTGTTGTTCATGAGCGATGGTGCAGCAACAATGTGTAGTGTAGGCCGTTCCCTTAAAGAAAAGTGTGAAGGACTTTTACATGTTACGTGTAAAGTCCATGCTTTACATCTTGTGGCACAAACTATTCGAGAGTGCTACCCGGAGGTGGATGCATTAATAGCAAACACAAAAAAAGTGTTTCTCAAAAGTCCTAAGAGGACTAGGGCATTCCACAGGTTATGCCCTGGTATTCGAGAACCACCACAGCCCATTCTTACGCGTTGGGGAACGTGGTTAAAAGCCGCTTTTATTATAATGAACATTTTCAAGAAGTCAAATTCGTTATTTTGCAATTCGTCCCTGCCGAAGCTAGAGCTATTAGGATGAGCCAGAAGGGATTTCTCGATATTTCTGTTGAAACACATCTAAAGAATATTAGCAACAATTACAAAGGGTTAGTAGACGCGATAGAAAATTTGCAAAATTCTGGATTGTCGTTGGTAGAATCAGTGCAAGTCGTGGACGAAGTTAGTACATTGTTACACAGTATAAACGATGCAACAAGTGGACGAGTTTTAGCTAAGTTCGATAGTGTTTTAAAAAAGAATCCGGACTACACGAGATTAAGACAAATGTGCGATGAGGCATCTGCAGATTCCTTGACTAAGTCTAAAGATTATTTTAATTACGCCTGTCTTACTTCGGTAGACGTGGAACGGTCGTTTTCGAAATATAAGAACATTTTTTCGTCTCGGCGAACATCCTTCACCGAGGCAAATGTGGAAACTTATCTGATGGTGCAACTTTTTAACAAGCCTATCCGCATTATTAAGAAGGATAGAATTTATTTATTATATCTTTATTTACAGTTACATTATTAAGTACAACAGAATAAAAAAAGCGTTCAGTTTCTCAGTTATTTCCTTATTACATCCCATTTACAACGCATACCGTTTTCAATCAAATAAAAAATCATAATGAAAATAAAAACACCTCAGCGTGTACATATATATATATATATATATATATATATATATATATATATATATATATATATCCGCTCTAATTACTAAACATTATTATTGCGTCAGCTTTTATTTTTTTACTCTTGTGTATTAATTTCGAAATATCACATATCTGCTGTGACTCACATATACGCTATTTATAATAAGCGGCCGTTGCGCCTGATTCCGATTCTGTTGGATGGCGCAATTTGGCCCGCTCTACTGATATATTTATTTTAGATAACTTATTGTTAGCCTCTATAAACTTTTATTAAAACATTCCTTGCTCCTTTCCGCTAAAAAGATTCATTAATACACAATTTCTACAGCAGTAATACATATGTATGTTTCCAGGAAGAGAAAGAGCACCAAATTATCTACTAGGACGCCAAGTTCTTCCGATGAGCTCATCGCTAAGCAATATAATCACAATTTATTTCATATTTTCGTTCTCGTTATTATTTTCTCTTATTTTATCTATTTTTTTAGTTGTCCTTATTTCTTTGTTGTATTGAACTTTATCGCAATTAATTAATTTGGTAGGTTTGTTTAAATTTATTAGTTTTTGTTAGACAAAATGCCTATTTGTGGTATAGTCTGAGCTTTCTCTTGACGTGTGATTAATCGTAGGCTTCGGATTTTATTAAAAATGCATATCTTGCATTTTTTGCATATATGCCTACTCTTTTTCTATTTCAACATATTTACTATTAAAATATGGGTAAAAAAAGAATTTTATTTCTGCATAAGTTGCATATTTCTCATACTTGTTTCATATTTTGTAAAAAATCGCATTTTCATTCATAAATTTTCATTTTGCTTTATTAGAAATTAAACATTTTTACGAACGGAATTTACGTCGTATGACTGCCTGGAGTTGTATAATTAGAGGGATGAATTTCGATTATGCATCATTTCTCGTGAGGTATTCAAGTAACATTGTTAAAGCCGAATTTTGAAGAAGTGAAGCTTCTTGAGCCGGGCAGTTGCTAAAAATATAATAAAAAAATTGCCAAAGTACAAGAGTGGATCAAACCTTATCCCGAAATTATTGTGGATGGAGTGAAAGTGTTTTGCCGTGCATGCAGCAAAACAGTAAGTCTTTTTTTTAAGTTGCTATATTTACTAGGACAGATATTTTTTATTTGGTGATTCGTACACGCAATTGCCGAATTTGTACTCTATCATGTACTTTGAGGTTATTGCCGTTAATTTAAAAATGCAAGATTATAATTTTACATCCAACTCCCCTTCATTCATAGAATGCCACATTCCAGATTTCTTCCGAAAGAAATTTCTCATAGAGCAACATGTAAAAATACCGACTCACATACGAAAACGCGCTCAAAATCTAAAAGGAGTTCACGTATATGGACAACGAACCATTTTGGAATGTGCGACGGACAACTCAAAAAAGACAGAACAAGAAATATTCAACGAGGATTTATGTGAAGCTCTACTATCTGCTGGCATTCCGTTAGCTAAAATAAGTAATTCTAAATTTCGATCATTTTTGCAAAAACACTGTGGAAAAAATATTCCGGATAATAGCACGATAAGAAAAAATTGTATGCACAAATGTTACAATAATATACTTAAGGAAATACGTAATATTATTGGAAATAATTATCTCTATCTTATAGTTGATGAAACAACAGACTCCTCCGAATCGTTACATTGCAAATTTGCTTATAGGACTTTTACACGAAGAATACGCAGCTAAATCATATCAAATTGCGTCAAAGGAGTTATTGAAAACAATAATATAACTAACTCGATTTGTACAAGAAGAATTGTCTAATTTTTTTCTACCGCAAAGTACTCCAAGTGAAAACATTTTGAAAATATTAACCGACAATGGTTATATGGTTAAGGCTGTAGGCAATCTACAAATTTTTTATGCAATCTTAATTCATGTGACTTGCATAGCTCACGGTCTAAATTTAGTAACAGAAGAAATCAGAAAACAATTTCCACTTATTAATGATTTAATCAGTAATATAAAAAAAATGTTTTGTTAAAGCACCTTTAAGACCCCAGAACTATAAGGAAAAATTACATTCCCTTACCGCCACAACCCGTTGTAACTAGGGTACTTGGCTAGAAGCTGCAATTTTTTATTATTTACGTGAAATCAAACCTATAGTATATGACATTCATGACTAAAGCTGGCCACGAGCGGTACCGCGCAGTAGCGTAGAGTCGACCAGGCCTCGCGTTCCACTAGAGTTATTCTGCTAATAGAGATGTTTGCTGCCGCAAATAATTTCGCTCATCTTTTAAATAAAAATTAAATAACACGTGCTCAAACACTTACCATTTTAAGAGTCCTCCGTGAAATCACAAAGTGAATAATGTCTGTTAAATATCTACAACATTAGATATGTTTCAACTGTTGTTTCGGCAAAACTAGTACGGCATGAGGGAAAAATGCGTTTATATGCAGAGAACAAACGTTCTACATCTAGTGACGTAATATTTGCGTAAGTAAAATAATCTTTCAAATAACTTAACGATTCTGTTGACGCATCTTCACAAATGTGTCTTAATGTGCCAAAATCAGAATTTTTCTCAAAAACACTTTCAAATTTTTCTAGAACAGAAACATTATTTGCGTCTTCAATCGCGCATAGCCGTGCGTGAACATGTTGCACTATTTGTATAGATTCTTCTAACGGCACCGCAGGATTTTGTAATTTTTCTATTGCATCTGCTAGCCCGAAGTAATTGTCGTGAATGATTTTTAAATCCATTTTAACCTGACTATCTTGAAATTTCGACTGGCTTTTCTGGATAGCGGCAGCTTCCATTGTATCGAATTGTAAAACCACGTTCTTAATATTGTCAAAATATTTATGATAATAAAACGCGGCCTGTAACCATGTTCCCCAACGAGTTAGAATAGGTTCTGGTGGCTCTGGTATACGGGGGCACAGTCTGTGAAATTCGCGAATACGTTTCGGTGATTTGACAAATACTGCTTTGGTATGCGCTATTAAAGCGTCTACCTCAGGATAACATTTTCTGATACTATCCGCCACAAGATTGAGAGCATGAATTTTACACGTAATGTGTAACAAATTAGGAGAATGCTTTTTAAGAGACCGGCCTATAGAAAGCATGTTTGCAGCACCATCACTCACTAACATCAAGAGTTGGTTTGTTGAAAGTTCAAACTTGTCCAATGTATTTAACACTAACTTTGAAATTACTTCGGCAGTACACTGTTGTATTCGTTTGGAGACTAATAGAATTTAAGGTGCCGATTGATGAGGTTCCAATATGCGTGCCATTACATTAAGAACAGAATCTTTCTTCCGATCTGTTGTTTCGTCGACACATAACCACAATTTTTGGTCTTTCAACTCCGATTTTATTTTTTGTTCAATATGTTCGCGCGCAGATGGCACAATTCTTCGTAACGATGTTCGACTTGGTAATTTGCACTCCGAATAGTTATTCCAAAAGCAGATAAATGGTTCCTTGTCTAGTAAATTAAACGGTATATTACATGCAATAGACGTAACGCATAAATTAAATATAAATTTTTCATTGTCTCGTGCGCAATTTCTTTTT
The DNA here is from genome assembly GCA_029619315.2 of Dynastes maya. Taxonomy (NCBI): domain Eukaryota; kingdom Metazoa; phylum Arthropoda; class Insecta; order Coleoptera; family Scarabaeidae; genus Dynastes; species Dynastes maya. The sequence goes on from JAROYE020000012.1 coordinate 6,819,638, forward strand.
GAGACATGCTTTTCACTATTTACGTGTCGTAGACAATGTTGTCTGGACCAACACATTAACGGGATTTTACAGATTACACATTTAATTTTAGCACCTTCATATATTAAGTCTGGAATTTCTGCAATAAATTTTCGAAGTTTGTCCGACCGCGGTCGTTTTGCTGACGAAATCATAATTTTTCTAGGACAGATAAACAATTGCGCAAATGACCAGCAGCGAAAATGTCCGTACTGCTCCGCAGACGAAGTAATACTACCGTTCCTCTCGGTCCGAACTGATTCTACGCCGATGCGCGGTACCGCTCGTGGCCAACGTTATTCATGACAACTCGTGCGTTGCTCTTGAAAATAGTAAGCGTATTTTAATGTCATCATTATTAACTCAACAATTAACTTTTATCAAAACCAATTACAATTTTGTGCATACGACAATTGCGATGCTCGAACGCAAAAATGTGACTACTTGATTCAATGAACTTAGTAAATGATTTTGAGAAAGAATGGCAAATGGTGAAAGGCGAGATTGGGAATTCGATATGTAAAAAATTTGCTTCAGTTCTTGATAAGAATGTAGGATACAAAACGCTGAAAAATGTTTCTCAAATTTTTTGTATAATTTTAGTGCGGATGTCGAACTATGTTACATATAGATCGACGAATATGTCAAAAATTTAAGCATTGTCCTATAACATCAGTCGACGTAGAAAGGAGTTTTTCTGTGTTCAAACAAATGTATGTATACCGACATCGCCACAAATTTTTAATAGAAGATTTTGAAAAACATTTCATTGTTAATTACTTTGCAAATATTACTTAATGTAATTCTTGTATTACATTTTTTACTTATTATTTTTTATTTTAATTATGTTATCTTTCTTATGTAGCCTTACAACTTTATGAAAAATAAATATGTTTATATACTCTATTATTTCACATAATCTTTCTTCCTACAGCAAAATTCAGTTATGTTATAATTGTATAAGCGAATATGATATTTTTTACAAAATTGTGTATATTTTAAATTCATATCTTGCATATTTTTCTTCATATTTTCGTAAAAACGTCTGCATATATATGTGCATATTTCAGCCATTTTCCTTGCATAAAATCCTAAGCCTACTGATCAGCTTCTTCAGAGAATTTCAGAAGATATCAGCCAAACGTCAAGAGTAAACTCTACGATACAACACCCGGAGGACTATACCTTCCAAGTTTTTACAAGAAAAAACTTTGCATTATGTAAATAACTAGCTGCTTCGATAAATGATAATAAAATTCAAAATGTTTGGAAATTTGTTGCACTACCACGACCAAGAAAGTGATAATTGATGCCAGATTTTCTAAATATTACCATTGGCCCAATTTTATTTTATATAGTCCTTTCAATACCTTTTGAAAAACATGGTGAAGCAAAAAATGCAATTGAATTGCTTATAATACCAAAAGTTAGTTTGAAAAAATTAAAAATCAACCTGTTTAAAAAAAACACTAGCTTTTGTTGTTCGAAAGTTAGTATCGAAAGGGACACTTTAGGACCTTACTGTATACATACCTCTTTTGTGAGAGGAATTCAAGAACTTCTTAGCGGCGATTTCCTGTAGGGTTTGAATTAACCCCAAAGCAAAGGCTCATGTTACAAACTTCACCTACAGTTGGGAGTCTGGAACTAACCCTGGAATAGCCTTTCCATTCCCGAAATGAAATAAAATAATACCTTTAATCTACACAAGAAAAAAAATGAAAACTATAAAAGATTATGATATTTTTTTTAGAAAAGGGAATTATATTTTATAGCTATCGATTTATTTTTATGGTTCCTAATAAAAAAAACAGCAAACAGATAAAACTAAACGAAGGGAGAAGAAAAATAAACGTTTCTGCCACATATTACACTGGAAAAGGCCTGCCGGATGTTATTGCTATTTGTAATTCTCATCATTTTCATCAGGTTTACATGGAACGCTTGATTTCTATCGCGATTTTTTCGGAATTCGCTTTTTGTTGCCGTTTTACCTCGATTTTTAATTTCAAACCCCATGAAAAAGTTTGCGGTGCCCGTGTGACAAGTGCAACCAAATAGAATCCCGCTAAATAAAAAAATAGCGCGACCACAACTATTCGGAGGAGGATTTATTAGAGATACCTCCCTTTTCAATTGTCACTTACTATATGACGAGAAAAAGACAACAGGATGAACTGTGAGGCTTGGTAAATTTCATATCAAACACATTTCAAATGTAGGGCGTTCGAAGAAAACGAATGAATATGTGAAGCTTGTTATTTTGTTAAGTGTGGGTAATAATCCTCACGGAGTATCTCAATCATATGCAGCAGATAATGAAGTTTCTCGGAGATCAGTATTACGTGTATTAAAAATAGAAAAATACAATCCTTACAAAATTCAACTATTGCAAGAACTCAATGAAGAAGATCCTGACCGTCGAATACAGTTTTGTGATATATTCGCCAAATTCTCGTTTCCGGATGAAGCCTTATTTTGCCTAAATGGAACAGTGGATCGACAAAATTGCAGGTACCCTCGTAAATTTGATGTGTGGGCAGGGATCGTTGACAATAGAATTATTGGTCCTTTCTTCTTTGTTGGAAAGTTGCTCTTGCGGACGTTTTTCCAAATGAAGATAATCTTGATGGCGATATTTCGTTTCAGCAACACCTTCGTACTTTGTCCTGTTCGCGAGTATTGCTCCAGGTCTCCAGATTTTATGCCCTTTGACTTTTTTGTTATAAGGGTATTTAAAATCAAAAAACTATATTAATAAACCACAAAATCTAGAAGGTTTGAAAAATTGGACTAGGTATGAAATGAGTCGAATTAGTCCTGACGTCATTTGCAATGTGCAAAATGAATGTCCATAAATTTGCTTATTATCAAGAGGCTGGCGAATGGCACTTCGAACATTTGATTGAAGGAAACTGTTATTTCATTTCTTGAACAACAGCATTTATCTTTACTTTTTGTTATTAATAACATTTATGCTTTCCATTCTTTAAATAACTTTTATTCGAAAATTTGATTATGTGCAGTAATTAAATGATATATAAAAATAAAAGTAAAAATTCGGGAGTTGTCATTTAAAATAATTGTCGTTACTTGAAAACCAGAAGTCGACAAATAAATTTCTTGAAATTTAGTGAATTTATTCCACAATTTTACTGCGCAGTATTGTATACAATTTGAACACGATTATAAAACTATAAATAGAAATAATATCCTACAAAATAAACCTAATCACGCTTACTACCAGACTATGAAGAAACTTCCTCAGTTTGTAATGCTACTGAGTATACGTACATTAGGAGCCAAAATTCGCATTGTTAATGAAGTGTAAATATTCCATACAATATCATCGGAATTACCGAGCAAATTGACATTTTATATAATTGGATTTAGATGGTTTATTGCATATTAGAATATTAGACGATCATATTAATGCAATGCAGGCCAATATATACACATATTGACAGTTGATAATGTACTTTTGCTTACGTCACTAAATATTCCTCGTAGCATGATAAGGTTAATGTAACTACGGTAAAATAAATAACTACAGTACGTCAATAATAAGTAGAGTAACCTAAACTTGCGGACTCGCATAGGCGTCGGTATTACGGGTTAATATAAGAATACGAAAAATTCATAAATAAACTAAACCGGTAGAGAAGCAGGCATGTAGTGTCGACCTTGAATATAAATCATGTTAAATCGCGCCGAGAGAGATTTCGTTTTACTACCGGTTGAGCTGTTGCAGAGATTAGTCGAACGGTCAAGGTTATGTACTTGCGTGTCGCTTTTGAAAATATAGCTGGTGTTTTTTGTGTGTTGTAGTATTATACCAAGTACATAATTAGTGTATCGTTTCATATAGAACTAGTATTTACATACCTAAGAAAACAATGCCTCGTTATAGATTTGCTACTAATGTACATAAGTATGTGTCACTTTTTCCCCATTTAAAATATGAAGGTAGTGCAGTTTTTTGCTTAATATGCAATGTTCGTTTATCTGCATTGGACAGAACTGATTGCCAGAGGCATGTCAATGGTATTAAGCATATGGGAAATGCAAGAACTGAAATACCTTATACACTATTCCTCATACATTTATTAATTATGTTTACCTCTTGTAATCTTCCGTTGTCGTTGGTGAGAAAAGCAGCTTTTAAAACGTTTTGGCGACAATACGTTCCAAAGTACCCGTTACCCTCACAAACACAATTACAGAATCATTTGCCGCGAATGAAAGAGATGCTAGAAAATGTGTGTAAACGTGATTTGTGTTCCAAAAAAAATATGGATTACCGTGGATGAGACGACCGATATAAAGAAAAACAGTATTGTGAATGTAATAGCTCGCGTTTTATCTAGCGAGAACACAGCATCTCGATATTTGTTAGCTTGCAAACGTGTTCAACAATGTACCGCGGAAAATATTCAAAAAGTGATAATGAACGCTTTGAAAAAATTCAAAATTGCCCAACATCAAGTTGTGATGATTGTGACAGATAGTACAGCAACGATGTTAAGTGTTGGGCGATCCTTAAAACATATATTTCCTAACTTAATACATATAACCTGCGTGCTGCATGCTTTGCATTTAGTTGGTGAAGTTGTTCGACAACATTACGGAAACGTTGATCGGATGATTGGAAGTACTAAAGCAGTGTTTCGTAAATCTCCTAAACGTTTAAAAGAATTTCGTAAATTTTGTCCAGGTATTCCAGAACCTCTTGAACCAATTTTAACGCGATGGGGTACTTGGCTAACAGCAGCTTCTTACTATTTGATCCATTTTCATCAAATTCAATCAGTTATAATGCGATTTAATCGGAATGAATCCAAAGCAATTAGAGAAAGTCAAAGAGAATTTCAAATTCCTCAACTTTTAGAAGATTTAACAACAATATGTACCAATTACACAGTATTACTAGATGCCATCAGAAAACTACAATGCACTGAATTGTCATTGCAGGAATCATTAGACATAGTGGAGAGTGTAAAAAAAAATTACACACATTAAATGATACGCCAGGATTATGCGCTAGTCAAAAGTTGGCAGATGTTTTAAGGAAAAATCCCGATTTTAATACTTTAGAGGCCGTTTATAATAAGTGTAAGGATAGTGAACTTTTAAGTGATTTTGAAAAACAGTTTCTACATGCAAATGTAACTTCCTTAGATGTGGAGAGATCGTTTTCTATGTATAAGAATATTTTTTCTTGTCGACGCACAAGATTTAAAGAAGTAACTGTGGAAACATATGCAATGATGCAAGTTTACAGTAGTTCACATCTTGATGCCTCTAATTTGTTGAATAATTAGCAAGTAAGTTTATTTATGAATTTTTCGTATTCTTCTATTAACTCGTAATACCGACGCCTATGCGAATCTGCAAGTTTTGGTTACTCTAATAATAAGCATAAAATACTCATAAATATTAATTATGAAAATGGGGTACAAAAGTTTGGTAAATGCATTATGCATATTCAATAAATGTTTTTGAATCAAATCAACCACCAGTAAAACCGAATTTAGGTTAAGTGTAAGCAAACAACAAATAACCCTCGGTGTAGCCTACAATAACATCGTTTCGGGAACACTCTTTATTTAGCACTGATAACATAGCCAACTTTCATTTTACAAAGTACAAGTAAGTATAAAGCTTCTCAAAACATAAACCGATAAAAACTACCGTAATAAATATACCCTTCTCCTCTTTCCTTTTTAAAACACGGACACAGTGCAGTACTAACATTGACATAGCTTTTTTCTAACTATATAAATTTGTTCGCTGTCAAGATACTTTACAATATCATCGCCGGGATAGCAAATAAGTTAAATAATATCTCCTACTGTATGACAGTTTTAATAAATAACCTCTCTTCGCTGTACGGTAATGCCTATGATATTTACTATATGGAGAAAATAAAATTATACGGACCTCATTGTACCAACTGTACAAATCGAAATTGTCACCGTGAAAGCAAAGCTTTCGGGTAAATATTGTTATAAAGATAAATTTGATGAAATCGCTGCAGTGCTCGGGGAAAATATGGAAATTATTGATATCGATCAAACTAATGTGGTTGCTACATATAGTAATAAGATTGTAAAACCCGGTTTGCATGTCGTTTCATCAATTACAGTAAAGGTAGGTGTAATCATAATGTTATTCACATAAGAACTTAGTATACATATAATCAAATTGCCATTCAAAGATTAAAATGTACAAAAAATAGAAATTTATTAAGCTAAAATATTTTTCATTCCTATATTATCAGATTTATTACAAAAAAAAACATATCTGACAATTTTGTAAATTTTGTCTAGAGATCAAGGGTAAATTTGAAAGCCGCGATATCTGATTTAACCCTGCTTTTGTACCTACATGTGATTTTTTAGAAAACGATCCACTTGAAATATTTCAGAAAGTAAAAAGGAAATAAAAAATTACACTGTGCTCGAATTGGAGGCTTTTTTTGCAACAAGCTGGGTGGATTCGTTTGTCAATTGTACAGCGAATTTTTCTACATGGGAATGCAAAAAATTAATTTTTAATGAATAAGCAAATTTATGGACATTCATTTTGCACATTGCAAATGACGTCAGGACTAATTCGACTCATTTCATACCTAGTCCAATTTTTCAAACCTTCTAGATTTTGTGGTTTATTAATATAGTTTTTTGATTTTAAATACCCTTATAACAAAAAAGTCAAAGGGCATAAAATCTGGAGACCTGGAGCAATACTCGCGAACAGGACAAAGTACGAAGGTGTTGCTGAAACGAAATATCGCCATCAAGATTATCTTCATTTGGAAAAACGTCCGCAAGAGCAACTTTCCAACAAAGAAGAAAGGACCAATAATTCTATTGTCAACGATCCCTGCCCACACATCAAATTTACGAGGGTACCTGCAATTTTGTCGATCCACTGTTCCATTTAGGCAAAATAAGGCTTCATCCGGAAACGAGAATTTGGCGAATATATCACAAAACTGTATTCGACGGTCAGGATCTTCTTCATTGAGTTCTTGCAATAGTTGAATTTTGTAAGGATTGTATTTTTCTATTTTTAATACACGTAATACTGATCTCCGAGAAACTTCATTATCTGCTGCATATGATTGAGATACTCCGTGAGGATTATTACCCACACTTAACAAAATAACAAGCTTCACATATTCATTCGTTTTCTTCGAACGCCCTGCATTTGAAATGTGTTTGATATGCCCAGTTTTTTTAATTTTTTTCTCTATTTTACTCACTGTGGATTGGCTGATATGTATTTTTAACTGGATATTTCGCATTAAACAAATTGTATACTACTTGTTGAGTTCTGGTTTTATCGCCGTATCCAGCAGGAATTAAAATTTCTATGTGCTGACTTTCACTCAAATGATCTATACTTATAACAATTTTTTTTTATCAAGAATAATGAGTATTTAGCATATGACAGTGTATAAAACTGATTATTACATTCGAACATTTAAACGGTGAAAAGCAGTGAGCATGTCCTCAATTAGTATACGCCAACTTCCAGATCGATGAATCCCGAGAACATTGTCGATAACCGCTTTCACACAATCCCATGCCACAATTAAATATTCATGTAAAATAAATATAAGCCAAATTGAAATTTCAACCAATCAATTTCTTTTATCCTCATCCCACTTAACCGCGGAAAAATACGACGCAACTCGTTGAATGCATTTCCTTCTGGGTTCAATGCTTTTATGAAAATTTTCAACAATTCCTAGTTTGTTGCGAATGGATTTGAAAAAATTCGTAAAACGATGATGACGATTGATTGCTCCGTATATCCAAACATTTGTTGCCAAAATGTTCGTTTGTTTCAAGTCTTTTGCCAAAAGAATAGATTGTCGCTGTGATAGTTTCAGGCTTCTTAACATATTATTCAAACGAGATTGCGTGATTTCAATGTGATTGCATGGCGCAGTGACATTTGATGGTTCGTACATTGATACGCCTGCTTCTTCGGTTTTCATGGTTTCTAATGCTGATGGCTCAGATTGTTCTGTTGAAATTGGTCTTGTTGGAACAGGAATTGTATTTGAATGCGACAGCGACAATTGACTACATGTTGTTGGAATGTATTTCAAAGGACCACTTTTTCTTCTGTTCATACCGCTAGTATAATCCACGCACGCATAACATTCACCTGGGTCATGTTCTCTTGGATCTATCCAAATCATCGGAAACCAAATGGCATAGCGGCTCCGGTTTTTGTTCATTTATTCAAATACAGAACGCATGTTGTACAAACAATAGACGGCGTCCAATTCACATCAGTAAAAACATTTTGTGAGAAATATTGTTGATACAAATCAGCGGATTCAGCACTCATTTCAAATTAACTAATTTTACAAGCCAATACAATGAATAATCTCGAACTTTTCACTATTCACTTCGTCTTGGGTTATTTGCTTTAATATTTAGATGTTAACACTTTGACATCTAAAAACAGACAGAGTTCTCAGCGGTTAACAGCGCCGCTTATATACCCATTTGACCAAGTGGCAGTAGCGGAGATGGTTCTAGAAGGTTCACGAATGGTCCATGAACGGTCCATGGAAGGTTCTCGAAGGTTCCAGAAAGCTCTTCGGCCATTGATCAGATTTTCCAGATGCCCAGCATCGATGTTTTTTGGAACAACAACTAATTTCCATCGTCCTTCACGAAATTCAGGTAGCCTTTTCTGACGGTGCCTCATTACCAGTTAAACGGGTTAAAGGAAGCGATTCAAGACAGTGTTGTTGTGTTAGGCCTTTACCAAAATCGTAAACAATCATCAAATAAATGCCGAAATAAAAAATGGTAATATCAAATCTCAATAGCGCCATCTAGTGGTCGTTCGTAAAAACTTAAGAAGTTACCCAACACTGAAAGTAGATGTATTTTTGGAGACGTTTTAGTTCGTGAAATGTTCCAAGTGGAACATTTTCAAAAAAAATCACACGGTATGTAACTTCGAAAGGAATGTTTACAAATCCTTATATAACGTAGTATGCAAAAAATATAATTTCACGTAGGATTTGGTAATATCAAATGTAGACAAAGCTTTATTTTAGCTTTCTAAAAAACGCGTGGATATTTTAGATTTAAAATGTCCAATACAAAAGAGAAAACAAAAGATTTTAGAAGCGATCAATGCGGACGTAACGAGTAAGAATTTAATAAAATGAAATGGGTTCGTCGAATTTGTTTATCGACTTTTATTTAAGGTAGTTAATTGCAATAATGCCAATTTACTTTCAAGACACGTTTAAGAGATTTCATTTCCAGTTTCCGGGCGAAACTATTCCAAGCACGACCGGTACCAAGGCCCTTTATTCGAACTGTTCTTTTAGAAATGTCTAGTTATAAGTGATCACTTTTAAAGAAGTCGACAACGTAACCACCCTTACCTTGCAGCCCCTTCATTCTCGATTCTCTAGCTCCATTCTTCCCTCCTTTTCGTCCTTTTAATTCGAAAAAGAAGGAACGAAAAGGCCTAGACCAGGGAAGCAAAGATGAAGGCTGCAAAAAGGTGAAACGGCGGGGTGTAAGGGGTGGTACGCGTCGAACCGGTTTAAATAAAAACCCTGAACACAGAAGGACAGAAAGGGAAAAGAAAAACACTTTCTGTGTTTACATAAGAACTGAAAATGTTTGTAAACCATCTGTAGACCGCAAACCAATAAAGGAAACTGTCTCATCATCCCCCACTGCCTGTTACAAAGTGGACAAAACAATTATACGCGGAGTTGTTTTTCCCCTTTCCCTAGCTGCCTTTTCCCTTTTTTCTCCTTTAAGATTCCCCCTTTTCTTTTCTTTTTTTTTCAATTGTCACAAGAAAAATAAAAAAGGAACATCAATAGAATTGATTTGTAACTTCCAAATTGTTATCTTAAACAGTTTCGTGTTATTACACCATCTTCCTTTGTTTTAGGTAAGCTACCTACCTCCAATTACGTAAGTAAAACGAAAATATTAAAATTTTCAACATTACAAACCAATTAGTGTCACAGGATGCGGTGAAAAAGATAACTTTTCTCAAGTAACGGTATTAATTACAGCTTCCAATTGACACCTTTAGCCAAAGCGAGTGAAATCCCTCACTCGGCGTGTAATTAATTTTTGATAAAATACCTCTTGCTTTTATACCATTTGGGTAAATTCAGGCTGCTATGTTCCTATTAGGTGCAATTGCACAGAAGTCACTAACGTCTAGAACTGCTACAAAATTAGAATTAATTAACAGTTGCATCATTTATACATTTAAATCCCATCTAAATCTCAAAGCAACTCGGTGAGGTTAAAGGGAAATAAGGCTTATTTTCGATGGTATACGTCTAACTAGTGCTTACCCTCCTATTTCTAGCTACTTGAAATATTTATCAAAAGGAAAAATTTTAATTTCAGGATAACGTTATATGACCCTGAGATGTTTATTCAAGAACGAAAAAATGTTCATTTGATGTATGCTACAGATTGATTGCGGTAGAAATTTATCAACATACATTATATTGTAACTGATAATAGTAGGTAATTGTAAATTAGCATTTGTAATCCGCAAAACGATGATCACATAATTACGAATTCCGTTGGTTCCTATAACACTATATTTTCAACTATTTCAAACTCGATTTGCAATTATACAATTGGATATTTACAATTTGACAAACAATTGTCGAAAATTTAAATATACATCGACAAGACTAATACGCAATATATTTCAGCACTGCGTAAACTGCGGAAAATAAATATTTAATAGCTTAATTTAAATTCCATTGTCCAAGCGTATCATTTTTTCGAATCGTGTACATATATTTCTTTCCGGGTAAAAATTGTCTGGCCATGGTTGGAAAGGGGTCTCCTATGTATTTACAACTTTGGCACATTACTAACACCATAACTTTGCCAAAATTGCGCGATGGTATTACAGCAATTTACTTAGTAAACACGACAAAAACTATACAGGCTGTTTATTAAACATGCGACAAAAATTCAAGGGGTTATTCCATGAACTATTCTAAGAATATTTTGTACTTTTATGATTTTTGAAAAGCCCCTTTGTTTCGAAGATACAGGGCGAGAAAAATGTTCGACAAAACCAACATTTTATTACCAAAAATTACATTTAAAGTTCCTTAATCTACAAGAACTGTTGAAGCTGACTACCTCCAGCTAGGATGCAAGAATCCAATCGTCTCTCCATTGACTGCCGAACTCTTTCAAAAACACCAGGGTCGTTTCTTATTAAGTTACACCCAGCAAATATTCGATTTCTTAAATCTTCCACATTTTCCACTGGAGTAGAACAAACTGATGACTTTAGATGGCCCCATAGGACATAATCCTGGGGGTTTAAGTCCGGGGATCGAGCAGGCCATAAGTGAGGTCCACCTCGACCAATCCAACGATCTCCGTATGTTGCTGTTAAAAACTCACGAGCAAGCACACTAAAATGCGCTCGTGCACCATCGTGCATAAACCACATTGCATTTCTTGTTGCCAATGGTACATCTTCCAGAAACAGAGGTAGTATTTGTTCTAAAAAGTTTCGATACACCTCGCCGATAAGTCTGCCTGGTAGAAATACAGGTCCAATTAGTCATTCACCCACAATTCCTAACCAAACGTTCAACGAGAACTGATATTGAAAACGATCTTCAAGTACCTCATGTGGAGTTTCTTCAGCCGACACATGGTTATTGTGAAAATTCCTTCTTGAGAAATTCGCTTTATCGGTAAAAAGAATCAGTGTCAGTAGTTGAGGGATTTGAACCAATGTGTGCAGAAGCCACTGAAAGAATGCAATCCGTGGGGGAAAATCAGCAGGAAGAAGTGTCTGAACGCGTTGTATGTGGTATGGATACAACAAATATTCCCTAAGAATTTTCCAAACAGTCCCATTACTTACATTCAAAGTATTTGCAATTTTTCGAATAGAAGTATCTGGATCTACCTCTGCCATGTCCAGCACATTCTCTTCTAATTCTACCGTTCTTACTGTCATTGGCCTTCCTGGTCCTCCACTTCGTTTCAATGTGCCTGTTTCATGAAGACGTTGATGAATGCTTTGGAAAGTTTTTCTATCAGGAATATTACGGTCAGGAAATCGTTCAATGTACAACCGTCTAGCTTCTAATGAATTGCCATCAGCAAGTTCATAAATGAAATGCATGTCAGTCATTTCGGCGTTCGTATAGCGATTCATGATAGAGGACTTCACTGACAAAAGCCCTGTATCTTCGAAACAAAGAGGCTTTTCAAAAATCATAAAAGTACAAAATATTCTTAGAATAGTTCATGGAATAACCCCTTGAATTTTTGCCGTATGTTTAATAAACAGCCTGTATATAACACAATATGTTGCCCATATCCTACGCTTTTCAGGAGTAATTAAATTCGAAATAAAACGCAATTTTTATGAAGAACTTGTCTACATACCTACGGATCTACTGTTGAAGCAGACTTATGTTCTGTGTATGTCGTTTATTAAACTTGTAGCCTTCGCATGAACATGTTGAAACAAATTAACCTTGCACCATTGCCGTAGCGTTTCTGTAATCTTATATTCCCAAGTCGGTTGACATCTAGTACGATATCGTGTTAAATAACGTCATACATAATAGGGAACATTTAAAACATGATTTAATATAAACTTTTTGAAAAAACATTACTAAGAGATGGCTTTTATTTTGCAATTCCCTAACGTCTCTAAAAGTTTGTTGGTATCTTTTCCATGTACCCTGTATGAGGTATTTATAGTTAATCCCAGCGGCCAAGCGTCACGGGATACTTTGGAACTACACTACCGCTCGTAAGTACTTGGGCACCTCAAATTTCAGGGCAAATCATTAAATATTTAAATAGAAATATTAAAATAAGTAATTGGTATTTAAGTATACACAAATATGCAACTTCAACAATGAAAATTATTTATTTGACCTAAATTTTAGATTCGTCTATGTGACTTGTCTTTCACAAAACCAATTAAACTCTAAATTCCCTAATGACCCCTACAGATCTTATAAACAATGGTATTCTACTATATTCTGCAAGTCCAACTTTTTTTTTCTGTTATGTAATTTTAGAGTTCGCCGAGTAGTCCTATCCTTCTAGAAGAGTTCCAGCACAAAGGCCCCGCCAGTCAGAGTAAATCTGATTCTACAGACGACAGGACAGTGGCAGAAAATATGCATAACTGTTTCCTTCTCTTCCATACACAGACGGCACTCCTCCCTCTAAGCTAGACACATTCTGTGTAGGTGTTTCCTAATCAATCGTGGTCTGTAAGGATTGCGGTTAGAGCCCGGACACTTCCTGATAAGTTCGATACGTTGGGCAACATAGTTGCCCTCGCATGAAATAGACCTGTGGAGCTACCCCATGTTCAAATTACTTCTTGTTCAGCCCAGTGAGTAACGCAGTGTTAAAAGATATGCCAACTAAAGGTTTTAGACCCAGGGGAGTATGCTCAGCTCCTTTCCTGGCAAAGGCATCGTCCACCTCATTGCCATTAATGCCAGCGTGTCCTGGTGTCCAGATGAGTCACTTTATTGTTCCTACCCAAAATATGAATGTAGTCTGGAGGAAGCATTTCTTCCCTCAAGATCTCGCAGTGCAGCCTGGCTATATGACAAATACGTTCTTTGGAGATGCCTCTGCTCGTTTAGCGCCATTTGCTGAACTCTTCATACACTATCGGTAGCAGTTGCACTATTCACTTCTCCAGTCGCACCGCAGTGTTCTAACTTTTCAATTAAAATATCTCTATCTATTGCTTTAAAAATTAAAAAATTAAGAAGTGATGTAGTATGAAAAGGCACACTCACGCATAAAATACTGACAGAATAGCATCACTTTACCGCCAAATTCAAACCTTCCCCTTTTCCTTAAAGAAATGGCGTTTCTCTGCATTTCAGTTTACTTACTGTGGCATTAAGCATTGTTTCTTTCTTAAATTACAACAACTGGCAAATACTGAAGATTATTTTCTTTGAAACCAAATGCATGGTCCTCCAAAAATTAAATACATTTTTTATTGGCAAAAAAGTATATTTTTCTTTTATGTAAATGTACATCTAAAAAACTGAAAATATTTTGTTTTCAACTGTTTGAATATAAGTTTTATCTTACATTGTCATTTTTAGTCTCCCCAATAGAAATTATACATCGCACCAATGGCTAATCCAGTATTTCCTGTTTCCGTCGAAAATAAATACAGGTGATCGAATTTTATTGGAACTACTTACCTTACCTTTTCTTTGGCAATAATCGTATCGCTGTATCTTAACAAATTACATTATTTTCTTTAGCACTATAACCCTCCATTTTCTACAAATGCTATTGCTTCCATGCGATTTTAATAAAACAAAATCAGTTAGTAAGCCATCTAGGAATTAGACCACCATATGGGTATACATCTGGTTCCCTTTTTGTTTGTTTTTTTAGTCAGTTCAATTCTTTTTAAACGCTTGTTGTCAAGGTTATTTGTGACAATTAGGTGGAAAGGTTAAGTGGCCAATATCATTTATCTACCTCCCTGTTAAACGAAATAACTAATTAACTGAAAATAGGAATGGCAGTGTTTTGTTTTTAAAGTGGGAAATGATATCGGAAGATTTGTATTTAAAGACGCACCTATATAGGATGTAAAATATTTTTTCAATTGCTATTTATTCCGATTTTGCACAATACATTTTTAAGGGCAATTTTAATTGTGAAAAATAATTTATTTCGTGTCATGTACTTCAATCAATTCGCGAATCAATGATTAAATTTCATTTTGCGTGAAAAATAAAATAAAATCCTATCCATTACCAAATGTTGTTGAATAATATTAGTTATATAAAAATCTATTCAACTGGTAACCATATAACGTTTCGAAATGTTTTCCCTTGTGTGTCATTTTTTAATTTATTTTTGATCAATCCTATATTCCATAATTTGTAATCCCGATAGGTAAAAAAATACTATGACATGAATTTATGTCACTCAAAGTACTTTTTAATACTATCCTCCTCCCTTTGCCAAAGAAGAGAAATCACGCGAATCTATGGGAGTCCCGGTAATAGGTTCGGCTTTACATCTCAAGAACATGCCCGGAAATTGATTTTTTACATTTACAGGCAAAATGCGAGGAACAAAGTTCGAGTACACACATTTGTAACTTTTACAAATACGAGCCGAAACTTGGGTAAAGTCCTACTAACAAAGAGTGTAGCTAAAAAGTTTTTGTTTTAAATGGACGAATATTTCGTTCTTTATTTGCAAGAATTGCCAACGTATAAACCTAAATCCTACAACAGATATTGTACTACCTACCCTTTTCCTCGGCATTTTTTTTCTTCCGTCCCTTTCTACGATTCCATTTCAAACGAAATAGACCCTCCCCCTCCAGTTTTCCGGGCCGATTAATTATTAAGAAATGTTCTTGTGATTACAAAACCTATTATCCTCAGATTTAAAAGATCACCCTTTATCATCAAAATAAATATTTAATAGATTCTAAAACCGTTGAGTTCTCGAGTTTTTTCTTGTGGTGTCGGCTTTCTTAACGAAAACACCCTCCATAATTAATAGCATTGCTTCTTAAATAATTTCTAAGGTCAAAAAGGTGTGTAAAATATTTTTAGGATTTATTATTAAAGAGAGCGACTACTTTGAGGAGGGAATAATTATAACTTTACCTCAATATTAGATCATTCGTTTTCTTTTTAAAAACGTTTTTAATATTGAAACAAATTGAGTTTACGTATGGATATAAATTACGCGTTAAATATTCAAGGAGGAGAATTGAGTAACGACTCTTAAAGTTCAATAATTGGACGTAACCGTATTAATACTACAACATCGGGGTAGTTAGTGTTTTAAAAATAGACGGATATTAACGGTAAGCAATTTAGGTAACCGAATTAAAATTTTATGACGAGATACAGCATGTAATAACACTCTTTTTTAACCTGCTGCCATTATTAGGAATTCGTCGATAATACATAGTAGTTAATTTTATTTTTGTGGGATCAAAAAAATTGGAATTAATATACTTACAAGAGAACACAGGTAACCCGAAAATTCAGAAAAAATTTTGAGAAATTGTAGACTGATGTAGTATAAAAACAAGTGCTTTCTTACAACTAGATGGAAAGTAAGTAAAAATACATTATAATTTATAATGTTTTAATTTGTTGCATGTTAATCAAATAATGACACTCTAATATAAACGTACTTGTCGCAGTCTAAATAGTGTCCAAGTGTAGATATACTAAAATATAAGCGGTTTAAGGATATAAAACACTATTTTAGAACCACTTAAAAATATTATGATTTTGGGATAAAATTAAAAAGGCAGTTGGTAATGTTAATTACATATAACATGCAAGTAAGTATAATTTTAACATATATTTACTAATATTTGCTTGTTCCTCCGCTGTATTTTATTATTTCCTCAGTCCTTTTTCGTGTACTTACGATGTTTTTCAAGACATTCCACACATTTTCAATTAAATTTCAAAGAGTTTTAATTTTATTTGTGTGCGTCTATTTTCGCGGTCAATTATTATCATGGGAAAGAAGAAGGACATAACCACAGAGAAAAAGCATGAACTTCTGCTCTTCTAGAGACGGGAGAGTTCTCTCAATGCAAAGTTGCACAAAAAGAGGGTGAATACGAGTAATGAGACACTAATTCGATCTTTTTCTCCTTCAAATAATAATCAATTTTTTGACGTTGTCGACTGGTTTTCCCTGATTTAATCGATGGCTTCTGGTAAACAAATTATTGTATACCATTCTGCATTAACTGTTCATTGATCCTCCAAAGAAATGCAATGCTTGCGACATGTTCAGTGCAACGAAAGAAACAAGCAATCATTTCCTTGGAAATGCTTCGTGAAGCGGTTTCTCGAAAGGGGTAGTAGTTAGAGGAAAACTATAACGCTATCATATAGTCCCCTCTAAACATCTGAAAAGTTGTGTGTTTTTTTTTATGTCTATCATAGTTTTGGAGGTATTGACTGAGGTATGGGCTCGTTTCCCCAAAAACGGGCGCTTGGGCACCTAAAAAATTATCGTTGCTCTTACACCGTACGAGGGTAGATAGACAAGTTTCCGGAATCATTGCTAGGGGGTTGCTTTTTTCCAAATACTTTATGCCATTGTGTTGGCAACTCTTTCACATCAATTGACTGCAAATGTCAAATTGATCTGTCAAATAGTCTGGTTTTGGCAAGCATTGAAGTCAACTACCTTTTTGTATTTTCAATTCTGGATAAAAACGAAGTTCTAGCGGTCATTAAATGTTTCTATTTGGAATGGAAAATCGCAACGGAAATTAAATCAAGGTTAGATGCAGTTTTTGGGGGTTCATCGCCTTCTTCCATCGTGAGTTTTTGGGTTTCGGAATTCAAGCGTGGCCGTACGCATACAAATGATGAGCCACGTTCTGGAAGAACAAAGTTCGAAGAAAAGATAATATCGATTAATAGAGCACATTACGCAAACAAAGGACTATTAAAAAGCAAGGTGCCTACGAAACCACAAAATTAAATATATACAAAACGATTATAAGACCAGTGATGATGTACGAGGTGTGGCAATTAAATAACCGGACTGGTACTACTATCAGCAAACAGCGAGCACGCCACGGCAGGTTTGAACATGTCTGTGCTTGTAGATACTTCCCCCACCCTGAGCTCAATGGGCACGGTTGTACGTCGCTCAGTCTCGCTGTAGCAATCGTCCGTTCAAGTCCTTACGCTAGCGTCGCATCGGCAAAATGCAGAGTGTTCAGATCGAGCAACGAGTTAACCTCAAGTTTCTTGTGAAACACGAGGTTCTAACTACCCTCCGTGAACGAGTGAGAAGACGAAAACCCGATTTGTGGAAGAGCAAATTCTGGATGCTCCACCAAGACAATGCGGCAGCCCATTCCGCCTTGTATGTGAAGGCGTTCTTTGCGAAATTCGGCATCACCGTGTTGGACCACCCACCGTACTCGCCCGACCTGGCCCTCTGTGACATTTTTTTATTTCCTAAGGTAAAATCGGAGCTTAAAGGGACAAGATTTGACAGTGTGAAGGTGGTGAAAGCGAAAATGACGGAGGTTCTCAACAAGCTGACAGAAACGGACCTCCAGCACTGCTTTTGACAGTGGAAAATTCGTATGGAGCGGTGTAGGGATCGGCAAGGAGAGCACATTGAGGGAGATAAATTTTGTAATGTAATGGGTGATCAATAAAATGTTTTGTAGCACCAGTCCGGTTATTTAATTGCCACACCTCGTATTCAGCCGAAACGGTGACTTTAACAAAAAGACAGGAAGAAGAGCTAAGAATTGTGGAAAGAAAGATAATGAGGGTAATTTTAGGATTGGTAAAGGCTGATGATAACGAATTCAGACCAAAAATGAACTATGAAATAAAGCAAGAGTTGGAGGAAGATATAGTAACCAAAATACCCTCTTCGACTTTTTAATCACTTTGGCTGCAGTAGCATACGACAATTTCGGTCCTTTTGTATGCGTGCGTACGCGGAACTCATTTTGACAAACGACCGCTTTCTTGACTGTTCCGAGCGACACTAAAATGATTCAGTTACGGCGTCGTAGCCGACTGATAATACAATCGCACCGGAAAGAGAGATACAAATACCATTCAATTTACTATTAAAAACCTCGCCTCCTTTCTTGTGGAACAGACTGTATATATACATTAATTGTGATGGGGTGTCGTGAAACCGTGGTTAGCACACCCGTCTAGCAAGCGGGAGATGTTAGGTTCGATTCTTCGCCGGGACGAGTTCTTTTTTCATGTATTTAATTACTTTGGAAATTCCAAGGAAATTACAGATTTTCATAATTCACCGACGGAAGTCAAAATATATTAGTAGCAGTAAAATACAGCGTGTTCAATTAAACAAACTTCCATTCACACCCTTAATAATAATTTTGAAACAGCCGGTAGACTGAATGGAATATTAATCAGAACGTCAGGTACGCACGTAAATAAACAATTCGCCTCGTTCAATTAACCGCTTCGCTTAAAGAAATACCTGCTACCATTTAAATTAACTGTCAAAATAAACTGATGGAGAAAAAAGCAGCTTGCAAACTTCATACATTCATATTACATATTCATACAAACATACACAAAAGACCTCATTGCTGTTATGAAACAAATACAATATAACCAGCCCCTTGGAACAACAACAAGCTGAAATCATACAGGGGTATTAAATTAATATGAACGAAACCAAGCAACTCCACTCACTTGGTTTATTATTCTCGCGTAATATTCCTTACTTACATTTCTGACGTCGTTGACGGGTGTCTCCCGCTTGCTATTTCACTCTCCTGTTACTCCTTTTCCGACGTCTGTCCACCCCCTACACCTACACCCCCTTATTCCGAGTCTCATCCCCGCACCCCTGCATCATCATCACACAAACACAGAGCGCTAGCTGCACATCGCGATTTTCCTATAGGTTCCGATAATTACACGAGCAAATTTCTCGGAATGACAATTCCTCCCTTCCCTCCATCCCAGGATTGAATTTAATTGTGAAAATTTTGGCGCAACCCCTATCTTCCCTATCTAAAGACAATTTCGTATATGGAATAGGATTCGGGGAAATATCTTTAAAACGTTGTAATTATAATGATAATGAGGACTTCCAATACGAAACAGGAACTTCCGTACATTGTAAATAGAATTTTGCAAATTTACACCAAAGGTTGTTGGCAACTTTGAAACACACGATCTCTGACGTAACATTACTTTTATGCATGTAATTTATACATTTAAGAAAGTACGAGGGATGATCGTAAAATAAGGTTCCCATATTTTTTTAAAATAAATTCTTTATTTCCTTAACATTACACATCGTTTTAAAATTAAAAACTTAAGCTATTTTCCAACTTCTGTATCCCCATGTCGTAAAATCCTGCCGCCAGTCAAAATCTTTCAATAGTGGTGTTGGAAAACTCAGGAATCCCAACAGCGAGTTGACGAATGGCGACCCTCCGATCTTCAAGCAGTATGCTCTCGACCTTTTCAACGATTTCCTCTGAAACTGATGGTCTTCCGCTCCGCTCTTCATCGTGAATTTCCGCCCGACCTCCAGTGAATTCCCTACACCATTTGCGGACGTGTTGAACAGCTATACACTTTTCTCCATAAACTGCGGTTAATTAACGATGAATGTCTATAGGTGAAACCCCTTTCGCGTTTAAAAAACGTATCACAGCGCGAATTTCACACCTGGCGGTAGCGGCGATCGGGAATTCCATCTCGGACCGCTGCTTAGCCAACACTGACAGGCGTAGCGAGACGGGAATGATACGTATATAGAGTGGGAGAGCTGCTGCACACGCCAATGTTGTCGGATTTCGCCTAACACGTCTTATTGCTGCTGTAGGGCTTTGGGAACCTTATTTTACGATCATCCCTCGTATCTTTACAAACCGTTATAAAACGTAGTACACAAAAGATTGTAATTTTACGCTATTATGTATTTTTCATACGTTATGAAAAATACATATATATGTTTTAATCAGAAATGTGCCTGTAAAAATATATGTATTGGCTATAAGGGTACTCTGAAACATTTCAAGCCTCAACCTAAAGATGGCGTTACTCGTGAAAAATAGTCTAGTAATATACATAATTGCGCGTGAAAGATACTTTTGAAAATTTCATCCATAACAGACAAAATAAAAGTACCGCTAGAAACAACGTGTGGTTAGCTTTATGTGGGTAATTCCCCAGCCGTTTCGGGGAAATACCTTTTGTGAGCCGTAGGTATCGTTCTTAGTTAGAATACCACTACCGTGCAAACATGTCGCAAAAAGAAAACATCACACGTTAACCCTATTGCAAAAAGTAAAAATTCTAAATAAATTAGATGAAGGTAAATCGGCATCCCAATTATCTAAAATTGATAACGTCGAAAATCTACTATTACGAATATTAAGAAACATAAAGAGAACATTTTTAATTTTGTCGCTTCTACTTCTGAAAACGGACCTGGAGGAAGAAAAACTCTGAAATCATGTGAACATCCTAATATGGAAAGCGCCCTGTATACCTGGTTTTTACAACAGCATGCTTGAGGTACCCCGATTTCTGGAGACATGCCATGTGAAAAGCTAGGTTCTTTTCTGTGAAGTTACGTATTAAGGACTTTAACGCCAGTTGTGGGTGGTTGCAGAAGTTCAAAAAGAGATATGGAATTCGCCAATTAAGTGTCTCAGGAGAAAAGCTGTCTAGTGATTTTAGTGTAGTAGAATCCTTTAAAGTAAAATTCTTAAAAACAATTGAGAGATTAGGCCTAACTTCTGATCAAATTTACAACGCGGATGAGGATGGGCTTTTCTGGAGGGTGTTGCCCAAAAAACCTTGGTTAATAAATCTGAAGCATAGGCACCCAGAAGAAAATTAAGTAAAGAAAGGATAACTTTCATGCCATGTGCAAACGTACCAGGAAGTCACTTTTCCAAAACAAATAACGGTAGTTTTATTTGTTTTGGAAAAGTCAGAAACGCCACGTGCTTTTCGTAACTACCAGTTACCAGTTATTTATAAGGGAGCAAAAAAAGCTTGGGTGACAAAGGATCTGTTTAAAGAGTGGTTTTATTCGCACTTTGTGCCGTCGGTAGAAAACAAAATGAAGGAATTGGGATTACCTGAGAAAGCTGTGTTACTTTTGGATAATGCTCCTGGCTATCCCGTTGCTTTAGAATTAATGAATGATGATAAACAAATTTCCGTCATGTACCTTCCACCAAATTGTACACCGATTCTGCAGCCCATGGATCAACATGTAATTCAGGCTATTAAACTTAATTATCGCAAGAAACTTCTCTCACAAATTGTTGAAACTAATAATGACATTGCACAAAATCTTAAAGGCAATAAATTTAAAAGACGTGGAGTTTCTGCTCGACGAAGCCTGGCAAAGAGTGAAAACTGAGCTGTTGAGAAACTCTTGGAAAAATATTTGTCCTAACTTAACTACTGAACAAAAAGATTTAGCTATGAACGATGACCAGACTGAAGAAGACTATAATGATGAAGATGATTTACCTTTTAGCACATTCCTTCCATCTAATAACATTCAAACTGATGAGCTAGATGAAATCAAGGATATGTTTGGGAAAATTGGTGAAGCTGTGTCAGACCAGGATGTACAGGAATGGGTACAAGGGGAAAATAAAGATGAAGCATTTCTCACTGAAGAAGAAATAATTGATTAAGTTGCTTCTGATTCAGAAAATGAAGAGAATGTTGATAAACAAGAAAGTGGTGAAAAAATGCCAACAGTTAAGCTAGTGGTGCATGAAGAAGCTGTGAAATGTTTCGCCACGTGTTTGTGAAAATAATTTAGCTCCTCAACAAGTAACATTGCTCCCCACACTGCAGTCGGAATGCATTAAAAAAGAAATTGCTATTAAAAAACAAACACGTATCACCGATTTCTTTTTTGATCATTGAAATGTACATTTTAATGTTTTAATTTGTTTTTCTTTTTTATTTTTAATAAATATCTTTCAAGATAACTTTGTTGTTTTATTGTTAGCTTTTTTTTTACTTCTCAGTAACACATAAAACCTAATATGTATTCACTATCCAGTAATTCGAAAATATCGGCAATCCGAATTTATCTGTTTAAACCCGTGTTTTAATTAGTTCGAATTAAAGAGTTTGTACTGTAATACGATACTTCAATGAACGTTCAAAGAATGCCCTATTAACTGCCTTAACAAACTGTTTCACTTTTATTGACAGAAATTTAGGTATTTGAGAAATTATGCGACGCAATCATTAAAAGTAAAGGAGGTCACATAGACGAATCTAAAATTGTTGTCTAAAGTTGTATATTCGATTATACTTAAATACCAAATACATATTTTAATATTTCCATTTAAATATTTAATGATCTACCCTGAAATTTAAGGTGCCCAAATACTTATGAGCGGTAGTGTAAGTATTCATATACGGACGTTTTCCTTGGTTATATTAAAATTCACTACCCTTGAAAGGCTCTAAGAAGACAGCATGTTAAAAATGTAATATATAATATATTTATAAATTCTTGCATTTTTAGAATATACCCAAGCCAAAGGAATCCGGCAAAATATGCGCCGATGTCCTATCTCAAAGAATTATTTCAAAAATAAAAACCGTTTTCTGAATAAAGCATTTTTTTAATCCCTCTCTAAATTTAGAAGCCGAATTTTGAACGTCCCTATATGAGTATACCTTAAATACTTTTCTCTAGATTTATCCCTACATTTAACTTTCAACGTTTCAGAGTCGATAAATTCGCTACTCGTTTTCTTTTTCATTAAATAAAGAAAATAAACGTCTTCTTCCTTCGGTAACTGTTATGTCGTATATATTATATATACAGCAAAAAAATGGCAGGGGAAAAAACGAAACGTTAAAAGGAGGGTTTAACAGAGAGAAAGACAATTTTCAAAGTGTCGCAAGCAGAAGAAACCTGATTTTAAACTGACATAAGGCTATATTTCTTTCGTTTAATAAAACCTTTAAAGTTTTGAAGCGTCCAGCCGAGTCTGTTTTTTTTTTTACTTTTTTGCAACAGAAACGAATCTAACCCTTGATAATTAATATCAGTGACTTGTCTTTTCCATAAAATAAAATCTATTACACAGGGTGTTACATTTTATAATAAATTAACTAAGTATATACGCTAAAAATTGCTATTATGTGCTTATTGGGCGGGATTTTCAAAGAATTCACTTTGGAATTCTTTTCTAGGTTCTACAAAAACCTCAGTGAAACATTTCGGAATGAAAACAAACCTGCAGAATCGGTTACTGCTCGCTATCTCCTTTGCTTTTTGAGCTGCATCCCATGAAACGTATAAAAATTGCGAGAAATATGGAAAAATTTGAAGCCCTCTAAATATTAAATTATACGGAACAGAGAACTTTGCTATTGTTGGTTCGATTCAGCTCATCGAAATTTATAATAAATGTATCATTTGAGGCTTTTGCATTTTCAGTTGAAATTATATTACAAAATAACAAATTTCCGAAAATTACAGTTTTGACCAGCAAATTACGAAAAAAACAGCTAGTTATTAACTATCTGTAACGGTTAATGTATCTGCTTTTCTTAAAGCCAAACTTTGTGCAATATTTAATTGAGTGCAATCTTGACATTCAAAATTGTTGTTCGCAAAGTTACGACAATGCGGCTAATATATCTGGAAAATATCAAGGTGTCCAAAGTAAGATGAAAGGAATAAACAAATTTGTACCGTGTAGTGCTTATTCTCTGAATCTTATTGGACAAACAGCAGCTAGTGTATATGTAGAAGCTATATCTTTTTTTGGGATTATACAAACATTGTACAATCTCTTGTCAGGTTCCACATACAAGTGGAATTTGCTAAAAGAAGAAATTAATACAAGAATTTAATTAAATTCTAACGCAAATGAAAGAATTTTTGTGATGAAATCTTTGTCTGACAAAAGATGGTTAGCGATATATGATGCCTCAAAGTCATTAAAACAAAATTATCATGAAATTTTAATAACCGAAATAACACGAAATGAAGCAACAAATATTATGAATAAATTATGTGAATTTGAAACATGTATTCTTAGTTTATTTGGATACGATGTTTTAGAAAGAACAAAAAAAGTAAATTTGACATTTCAAAAAGAAGGTCTTATTTTAAAAGAATTGCAGATCAAATTACCTCTTTAACAGAATACAAAAAAACTATCATCAGTACACAATGGGAATTATTTAGGCATATTGGAACTACTAGCAAAATATGACTGGTTTCTAGCAGATCATATTGAAAAAACTAAAAATATTGGACGGGGCAAATATCTTCGACAATTTGCGATGAATTTATTTAATTAATAGGCGATCATGTTACTAATTTAACTTTACAAGAAGTAAAAGAATCAAAATATTTTGGAATAATAGTTGATTCTACACCTAATTTGCAACATGTTGATCAACTTACTTTTGTAATTAGATACGTGAATTCACAAACATTTGAAGTGTCAAAATTTCCTTTTTTTATTTTTGCCTCTAAATAGCCACAAAGGGCTCGAGAAATTGTGCAATATTTGAGTGCAATCTTGACATTCAAAATTGCCGTTCGCAAATTTACGACAATACGTCTAATATGTCTGGAAAATATCAAGGTGTCCAAAGATAAAAGAAATAAACAAATTTGCAGAATTTGTACCGTGTAGTGCTCATTCTCTGAATCTTGTTGGACAGACAGCAACTAGTGTATGTGTAGAAGCTATATCTTTTTTTTTTGGGATTGTACAAACATTGTACAATTTTACATTTGTTGTATTGTTTGTAAATATTTTCTGTGGAGGTTAAAAGATTATTTCCGCAAAAAAAAAAGCTTACTACCAACTTAATTACTACATTTGAATATCCCTGAGAGATTTTTAGATGGAAATTAGGATTGGTGAATTTTTGTAAAAATCTCGCTCAAAATTTCAACTTAGCGAAAAAGACTGTATATACAAATTTCGAAGGCGTACCGGAATTAGAAAGCATAAATCAAGTTTGATACACAAGAGGCAATTAGTTTGGAAGTCTTTAATGTATGGACTGTTGCTCAAACATTCGTATTGATTAAAAAACGCTTGTTATTTTTTTTTCTCGTCTGTTTCCTGTCGGACCGAACATGATTGGCGTTTGAATTTTTTGTTGTGGGCCGCCGGTTTTAAACATTTAAAACGGAACTCAATAGGGACCTATAAATTTGGAGTTTGTTAGTAGGCAGATATTTGGAAATTCAAGCATAAATCTGTTCCAGTGAGTGCTTTCCCGACAATTCAGTACCTCGCTGTACGCTTTTCAAAGTTAAAATAGTACATACAGAAATATATCGATCTACTTTCTCTTTGTATATAAAATATGGAACCCGCATAAGGAATTTTAATATATTTATTACCTAAAGATCGCGTATCCTGTCAAATCAAACTGAAACAACCGCTAGACGCAAGTTCTTTGCTTGCTCTTTGTGCTTTATACACGTCAGATAGTAAAATTTGATTGTTTCTTTGCTATTGGGATAGAATAAGTTCGACCAATATCTACGATATACACGCCCTGTATATTTCTTGGAATTTACTACGGAAATCGATTATTGATTCATCCCCTATTATTTTCATCCCCTTTCATTGTTTTACCGGTGAATTTTTCACGTAATGTCATGCTTCTGAAGGTCTTTTTTTATTCAATAGGCCACGTGATATTTGTGGAATTAAAATACCACCGTATGCTGAATGAAGAAAAAAATTTTATTAATAGATTATATACTGTTATACTAGATCATTTTTGAATTAATTTATATTTCAGTCTTGTGGAACGCAAACACAATCTTAGAAAAAAATGGTGTGTGTCATTCTTCACTTACTACCCCATGACAAACCCGAAAATTCGATTCCTTAATCCCTAAACCATTCCAGAATTCCAGAGTCATATCACACACTGTTATAAACCATTCCAAGGGACCTCTATCTTCTGATGAGGTTGCTGTACTCTCCAAAGGCTCTAACTTTACGCCTAAAGTTATCCCTACTGAAGACATTATTACTGGCATAGAGTCTGCTCTTGTCGCTGATCCCATTCGTTTTGAAACATCCATAAGTGCCAAACCTCCGAAATCAAATCTTCCTAAGTCAGAAACTCTGATCTTAAGAAGCCTAAAATCCGACCCTAAAATTGTATGAGAGTATAAGCAAAAAGTTCTTTCCTTACTGGAAGACGGCACTCCCTAGTGATCCTTCAGCTCCTAAGCTATAAAGTCTCCCAAAAATTCACAAACCCAATATCCTCTTACGTCCTATTGTCAGCACTATCAATAGCCCAACCTACAAATTATCTGGACACAGCAATTTTTTCATCCAAAATTCCCAACATTTCTTCAAACGACCGAAAGAGTTGACAGTAGATCTTAGTGATTTACTTGTCAGCTTTGATGTCGAATCCTTATTCACCAAAGTTCCCATACCGGATAAAGTATCCATTGTTAGAGAGCTCCTCATCTCCAATGATCAACCAGATGATCTAGCTGACTCGGTTGAAGCATGTCTTTCTTCTACCTATTCCCAATTTTACGGTAAATACTATGAGCAAGTTTCAGGCGTAGCTATGCTCCTCTGTCTCCTGTCGTTGTCAACATCTTTACGTTCGAACAACAAGCCCTATTATCTTATAAACTTAAGCCAAAGTGTTGGTACAGGAACGTTGATGACACCTTTGTCATTTGACCTCATGACATTATTATAGTAAAAAAATCCCTGAATCAATAGAGATCTCCAAACATTCCAACAATTTAAATCGCGAAGATGGAACATCACGCGTGGAAATACCAACTGATTGACCCGAAACAAACCCTATATAAACCCTTCCGGAAAGAATAGTCCCCAGTCAGTATGTAACAGCTCTGAAGATGTCCCATAAGAGTGTGGACAAACCGTCGGCAAAAGCTACGACAACGACTCGGTTCCAACCCCATAACCAAGAGTATAGTATTAATAATTGTTTTTATGGTTTTATAACATCAAAAACCAAAATAGAAAATATTTAATGATACCTCCATAGAAACAAATGCTCATACATGATTTAATACATGATTTTTGAGAATTGAGTTTTAAGCGCGACGTCTAAAAATTGTTTAAACAGGCTAAAGTGTTGTAAGAACTGTTTTTAGAAATAATATAATACAATTCCAACCAGCGTTCCTTAAAACGCAAACCCTCGAAAATAAGTGGCACCCTAATATGCGGGGTATCCCACATAAAAAATTGGCAAAGAATTCCATGGTCATCTTGTTGATATCTGAATATTAAATAAGCAACGATATTTCATAAAAAATTCGCAATTTTCCCGAAATAATCTTGAAGATTAAGCAAAGTAGGTAAAGGGAATGTTCAGGCATCCAAAGAATGTGGTAATATATCTACAGGGCGTGTGCATCACTAGGAGGAGAGCCTGTGTTATTGTTTTTATTGTTATTTATTTGTTCAAGTTACAAGGCACATCAAATTAACATAAATTGAAGCAGATTTTAGTCAAAGTTAAAGACAGCGTTAATAGCGTCTAATTAAATTTGCATATATATGCAGATTAGGTTAAATCGGCATGTTCAGTAATATGTCTTTAGGAGTCATAAAGTTATTGCACATGTTAATGCGGGCAGCGAAATGGAACAGCGCACCGAATCTAGCTGGGAATTTTCGAAGTTCGAGAACGCTTATCATACCCACAACTATTTACCTGAAACTGAAACAAATTACAGCTAACTTAATTTTGGTTGAAATGGGCCAACAGACCGTTAGCCCTTTTACTGTATAGCTCTCTCGTATACACGCTTACATATACACAACATATACTGATTCGTCCTATTTTTTCTTCCTTCCTGTCATAACCATTTACATCGTTGAAATATTAGAAAGAAACATAATAGGATAATACAGGGTTCGGAGCATTTTTCCGGATTAAATATGAAGCTCGCCTTTTTGCTGAACGGTCAATATTCTAGTTCATTGTATCTGACTTTCCTATTCCATAGTTGCAGGCGGCAGAAATTTTATACAAAGTTGCAAAGGAAAGGAATGAAATTAATTAAGACGATCCTTTGAAATAGTGCGCGTAACAATTCTTCAAGAAGAACAAAACAATCATCCGAGATGCTCTGCTTTTAAAGCTGCGAATATTATAAATTATTTAAAACAGTTCCGAATCGATTTGAGACTGTTTAAAACACAAAAACTTTATATTAATACTAAAATATTGTATCCAATGCCGAATTAGCGGCCATATATTGTTTAGATCTGAACGCTTTGGACATGTTTATAGTCCCAGTGATAATTTATAAATTGATATCAGGGAATTTAAATTCTAGCTCTTTTTTCACGAGTAAAAAGAAAGGATACGATTTATGAGAGTTTAATTCTTCGCTTTATACCTGAAAGTTGATACCTGCTAGATGGATATCTCTGAAATAACATCGAACATTTATGGACGTTCTAAATTACTTATCTTAATATCACAACGGATTGATTAAAATATTTGTGATGTACAAGGATATTTTGCTAACGTTATGCTTGTGTGTATTTGGGAAACCTAAATTAAAAGCAAATTTAGAGTACCAAAACGGTTACGCGGCTGATAATGTTTGAAGAGGACTAAAATGAGTAAAAGTTGTAGTATTTTAAAGCTTAATTTAATGATTTAATTAAACGCTGTAAAATCTAACACTAAAACATTAATCAAACTAATAAGTCGGTTATAATTAAAGAGTCTGATTACTCGGAGCTTAGCTGTTTTTCATATCTAAGACCTTAAATGTCCAAAGTTCCAACTTAGTTCCCACCATTTGTATGTTAATTTATTTTCTTAAGTCCTCACTTCAGCATGAACAGTATAAGCCACTCTACAATAAAATTAACATCTTCCAAAATATAGACGGATTTCGGGTGAAACAAACGTTTTAACTAAATTGTCAAAAATACTCAAATTTAACTTTAAAGAAACCTTTTTACGTTTTTAATTTAAAACGTAGACTAAAAGTAGTTAGTACAAACAA
Source organism: Dynastes maya (assembly GCA_029619315.2). Classification (NCBI taxonomy): domain Eukaryota; kingdom Metazoa; phylum Arthropoda; class Insecta; order Coleoptera; family Scarabaeidae; genus Dynastes; species Dynastes maya. The sequence goes on from JAROYE020000012.1 coordinate 6,849,271, forward strand.
TAATATTTTAAACAGTTTATGTGTACGTACTAATATTACTTAACAATTACGACCGTAACATGCAGTAAACTAAACTCTTGGTTCAACATACCTGTTATTAGATGCAAAAAGTTTAATGGACGAAATAACTTTTAATTAAGGTAGTCGAAACATGAGAGTTTGTAATCTACAATTTATGTTTAAATAGCTAACATTTAATTGTATGTTTTTACGTTGTGGGGGTGGGGTTTTTTGTACGTTAGCTAATAGATGACCGCTAGAGTTTATAATATGAATACCCCGTACGTTAATTGGGAAGCAAATTTACCTGATTGAAATTTTACAACACCAGCGCATCCACCAAAATTACATAGTCTGGTTTTGAATAAAATTGAACCGCATTGAAAGTATAAAAGCACCTTTTGATTGGATTTCTGGTTAGGATTTAATTTTTTATAATACGAAATGGAGCCGTTGAACATTCAAATGTTATTAATGAAACGTTAGCAAATAAAATAAAGCTGGGAACAGGGAAGGTAGTAAAACGCTTTTTAATGGCAACCGGTTGTTAATTTACAAATCTAAAAACACTGACAGGCCCACAAAACATTATATATCAGTTAAAACCGGTATAAAATAAAACAAAGGCCGCGTTTTATAATGAAGAAAGGAGGAAATAGCAAGTCTAGTCATTTCGGTGTCACAATAGAAAAGAGGGTGGGACTTTTAATTGACGTTGGAAAAGGTGAGAAACAATAGAAAATAGGAATCATTCAAATTTAAAAGGGGAGGTTTACGAGCTCTAAACTTTCAGTGTATTCTTGCATTATTCATCGTCCTGTGTATGACGTTCAACCCCCCCCCCCCCCCCCCCCCAAAAAAAAAGGATATCGATTCTATACAACTCATTTCAAAGGTTATAAATCATTTAGTATAATTGAACACCTTATTAACACTTGTGTATGATATAACCAACGTCTAGCGTGTAATATCGAACTGTTATATCATATCATGTTGTTACCTATGGCAACATTTCGTCCTTCCAAACCCCGTTTCCATTAAATTAGAAATGTGCAAATTATGCGGTAAGGTCCTACATTCTTCTTGACCTTGTTTGATCCCCTCAAAAGCAAAGTTTCCTTATTACAGCCTGAATATTTGTATTCGTAATTCTCTTGAATATTTTGTAGAATACCATGAGATACAAAGGATGGGTGTACTTTTTTAAACGTTTAAATATGCTATCTATCATGAGAAAAATCTAACCTAAATCTGAAAGTAACAAAAACTTATTATTTGTAGTTTAGTTCTTATTGGAGACGTTATTTATTCATACCTGGAAAGTTTCTTGTAGACTTCTGCGAACAATTTACACAAATAAAATAAGAATGACTAAAAAATTCAGGAATGTTTCAACCATTGACAAGTTTGACCAATATAACTGTCATCGCAATCTAAACAAGGAACTTTATACACAGAATTACTTATAAATCAAGAGGGATTTTGTCCTTAATTTGAGCAAATACGTGTTTTACATCAAGTAAATTGTATTTTGCAATCTTGATCTCAATAAAAATTTTGAGAAATTGCATAATGTTAAAAGTTAAGTTGTTGAGATAAGGTAACCGTCTGTATTTAATTCCACTAACTAAATTTTCTATTGTACCATCAAAGAAATTAGAACTGAAAGTTTATTTATTAAGTAACGGTTTTGGTTATCCGTTGTTGGCGAAAACTCGAAACAGTTGATAAATCTACCTGACGCGGTGGATTACAAAGTCTCAAGGATTAGGCCAATTTTTTTTGGAAAATATATATAAGTGGGAAAATAAATGCTATGTACGAAAAGAAGGTCTAAACACGGATATGTTTGCAATAACCAACGGACTAAAACAACACACTTTTTATAATAGTTTTTTTATTATTATTATTATTATTGGCCTCGACTGGAAATCATTAGTAAAGCTGGCCACGAGCGGTACCGCGCAGTAGCGTAGAGTCGACCAGGCCTCGCGTTCCACTAGAGTTATTCTCCTAATAGAGATGTTTGCTGCCGTAAATAATTTCGCTCACCTTTTAAATAAAAATTAAATAACACGTGCTCAAACACTTACCATTTTAAGCGTTCTCCGTGAAATCACAAAGTGAATAATGTCTGTTAAATATCTGCAACATTAGATATGTTTCAACTGTTGTTTCGGCAAAACTAGTACGGCATGAGGAAAAAAATGCGTTTATATGCAGAGAACGAACGTTCTACATCTAGTGACGTAATATTTGCGTAAGTAAAATAATCTTTCAAATAACTTAACGATTCTGTTGACGCACCTTCACAAATGTGTCTTAATGTGCCAAAATCAGAATTTTTCTCAAAAACACTTTCAAATTTTTCTAGAACAGAAACATTTTTTGCGTCTTCAATAGCGCATAGCTGTGCGTGAACATGTTGCACTATTTGTAGAGATTCTTCGCAGGATTTTGTAATTTTTCTACTGCATCTGCTAGCCCGAAGTAATTGTCGTGAATGATTTTTAAATCCATTTTAACCTGACTATCTTGAAATTTCGACTGGCTTTTCTGGATAGCGGCAGCTTCCTTTGTATCGAATTGTAAAACCACGTTCTTAATATTGTCAAAATATTTATGATAATAAAACGCGGCCTGCAACCATGTTCCTCAACGAGTTAGAATAGGTTCTGATGGCTCTGGTATACGGGGACACAGTCTGTGAAATTCGTGAATACGTTTCGGTGATTTGACAAATACTGCTTTGGCATGCGCTATTAAAGCGTCTACCTCAGGATAACATTTTCTGATACTATCCGCCACAAGATTGAGAGCATGAATTTTACACGTAATGTGTAACAAATTAGCAGAATGCTTTTTAAGAGACCGGCATATTTGCAGCACCATCACTCACTAACATCATGAGCTGGTTTGTTGAAACTTCAAACTTGTCCAATGTATTTAACACTAACTTTGAAATTACTTCGGCACTGCACTGTTGTATTCGTTTGGAGACTAATAGAATTGAAGGTGCCGATTGATGAGGTTTTCCCAATTTGCGTGCCATTACATTAAGAACAGAATGTTTTCTTCCGATCTGTTGTTTCGTCGACACATAACCACAATTTTTGATCTTTCAACTCCGATTTTATTTTTTGTTCAATATGTTCGCGCGCAGATGGCACAATTCTTCGTAACGATGTTCGACTTGGTAATTTGCACTCCGAATAGTTATTCCAAAAGCAGATAAATGGTTCCTTGTCTAGTAAATTAAACGGTATATTACATGCGATAAACGTAGCGCATAAATTAAATATAAATTTTTCATTGTTTCGTGCGCAATTTCTTTTTGAGACATGCTTTTCACTATTTACGTGTCGTAGACAATGTTGTCTGGACCAACACATTAACGGGATTTTACAGATTACACATTTAATTTTAGCACCTTCATATATTAAGTCTGGAATTTCTGCAATAATTTTTCGAAGTTTGTCCGACCGTGGTCGTTTTGCTGACGAAATCATAATTTTTCTAGGACAGATAAACAATTGCGCAAATGACCGGCAGCGAAAATGTCTGTACTGCTCCGCAAACGAAGTAATACTACCGTTCCTCTCGGTCCGAACTGATTCTACGCCGATGCGCGGTACCGCTCGTGGCCAGCGTTAATCATTAGCCACATACATACTAAGAGAAAAAGAAATAAACACTCAGTGGCAAAAACTCATCAAAGTAGGACACAATCTGAGTAAAAAAAATTCCCATCGACATTAGCATAAGACAAAGAGACTCGCTAAACCCACCACTATTTAATTTAATAGTGGATAAAATAATTGCAAAGATACCAAAAGAACTGGGGTACAGAATGGGCAATACCCGTTTCCATACAATCCGTTAGGCGGACGACACGATGTTGATGGCACAGACTGAAGACAACCTACAGCAGCTGCTCCATAAATTCAATACCACCGCCAAAGAATTAAACATATTTTTCCAAGACAATTTCCAAGAACCCAATACTATGCAAATTAGAAGTCGACGGTAAAATAATGCTTGGAAGAGAAGCTCGAACGCAAACTCAAAAAGCTGCGCGCATCTCAGGGTGTTTGAATGAACTTACATGGAAAAATAAGTATATGCGTACCGATAGCAAAATAAGAATTCACAAAACAGCGGTACGACCAGTAATGACTTATGGGATACAGATAAGACCAGATACGGCGAGAACCACACAGATGATGCGAACAGTAGAAATAAGAACGATCAGAATGATAAACGGCGAAACCCTAAGAGACCATGTACGGAACGAAGAACTACTAGAACAAAATAATATACAAGATATAGGAAAATGGACCAGAAGGAGAAGGAAAACATGGAAAGAACATATCTCAAGAATGGACGACACCAGACTCGCTAAAAAGGCAAAAGATCTCAAGCCGATTGGAAGAAGATCAACCGGTAGACCACTTAAGAGATGGCGCAAATATTGGACAACAACATCCGAGGAACAAGAAGCTCAAAAACCAAACAGGCTCTCAGCCTACCGAAAGAAAGAAGAAGGTATTTGTAAATAAAATAAAACTGAAAAGGTAAAAGAGAAATGACATTGTCGAATAAATCATCAAAGACCGTTTGAGCTAAAATGGGGCTGATAGAAGAACCCATCGGTGTGCTAAAAATTTGTAAAGAAAATTTATTGCCAAAAGCAAAATATCAATTGTTAAAAACAAATTGAGTGAATATCAGAAAGAAGTCGTTTGACAACCTAGTATTATCACCGATAAGGTTCCATCTCCGTCCAATACTAATCATAACTAATTCCAGAGCGGTAATGGTAAAGAAGGACACAACATCTAACGAGATCGACACATTTTTAATTGTATTTTTTATAATTTTGATACATTTAGTGGAGAAATTTTTCATTTATCTAACATGAACAACAAATATAAATAAACATATACTTGTTCTGTGTATTTTAATGTATATTATTAAATGTTATTAAAAAAAATCAACAACTCCACTTAATATTTCCGGTTTGAAGTGCACGAATCCCTTCGAATATGTAAATTAGACTTGGTTTCCAATAGGTTGAAGCCACGTACGTTTTCCGAGTTTTTTATATATACCCCCAAAACGTTGAGTAGAGTGAGATTCGAGCTAGTCTTTCAAGTGGATTTGTCAACAATCACACAATTCCCCTAACAAAATATTTAGATTCGAATCTTCTCATGGGGTGCCACTGTGAAAATATCGGTTTATCCTTGGTGTTTAAAGCGAGAAAACTCCTTAGAATCGGATTGGATGGAGCCTTTTTAATGAATTCCATGTAATCTGCAATATTCGCTAACATTTAAAAGCATTTATTAATACAATATGTGTGCGTATAACACGATAATAGAGAATTATAGTGTAATATTATATAATTAAAACCTTTTGTAAATAGTTAATTAATGTGTTTACAAAATGTACCATATATGTATCGTGTTTGCTCCAAATGAAAGGGTGAGATCGATCGAAAATGCACAGGCACGGATTCATTAAAATTAAAAGTATTGTTTGGCATTCTAAAAATATTTCATTCGCTTGTCAAAAGTGTCACGAGTTTAATTCCTTTCTTTTTATTTTTGTTAGTTTTGCATTGTTTACATTATAAAAGCGTTCCTGTAAATTTACATTATTCAGTAAAATTAAAAAAGTACCAGAACGTAAATCTACCTACTTTTTTGTAAATTTACAACCACATTTGTTAAATTTTTAGATTGATTGATTGAATTTGCATTTAACTAATTCAAAATTAATTATACACACTGAAAAAAGAAATTCCGGTACGGATAATCTGCAATTTAATTACCGGCAATCTGTACCTTAATTTTCCTCGCAACATGAAATTTCCGCTAGAAAAGTAAATTTCAATGTGAAAATTTAGATAAAGTATAACACTTTTACCTTGTATTTCTTCGACGTGAGAATTTGCAAACTAAAAATTCCCCTGTAGTTTTACCTATCTACATATTCACTTCTCATTATTACTATCACAATAAAAATTTGCTTTAGACTTATTTTATTTTGATCACTACTTATTTCCGTTGAAATTGCAGATTCAAAAAAATATTTCAAGTGAAAGTTGTAGCGTTTTACCTCTACCGAATAAAAATGTAATAGCTATCAAAATTATGTATACAGGGCGCGGCCAACAAAACATAATTTTGCTTTTAGCCCCTCATTTTCTGATTCCAAATCTAGTATATTACATATATAAGACTGTTTTAAGTAATTAGTGACTTATTTTACTGAATAAAATTAGGATTTTTTTTGGGGAGACTTTGAAAATGATATATAAAAATAAAAAGATCACAATTTTTTTTGCTAGCTGTCAATTCGTAAATTAACAAAGCTTACAATACACCTGAAAAAGTATAAATAATATCTATTTACATGAAGAATAATAAAAACAAGTATGCTACAAGGAGAGAATCTATGGAACTCCGAACCTACAAACTGCTTCTGCAAATACGTTTGTAAATGTTTGCTGTCATGTAACATATCTACACTAAAGGTTTTGCACGAAAAAAGCGTCACGTCAAAGAAAATGAAGAACATCTTAATACGTTACTTTGAGCACGTCTCACTGAATAACATTTCATAATGTTATTGTAGAAAATTCGGAAAGCGGTTTGCTAACTGCTAAGGGAGTTAAATAGTAGCAGCTCCACAATCTATCACACTTGAAAAAAGTGTGACTACAAGCAGTATGGAATATTACCGGTACAAGAGCTCACAGAACTTCAGAAGACCCCAGCTTCTTTAATTAAATTGAATGGTTAGATGAGTCCACTTTTTCATTTTCGGCGTTTTTAATAAAAAAATTGCCAAATAGACTTCTTTTCGTGCAAAATTTTTTATATTTCTTACATGCAGTAAACATTTACGTATCTTTTTCGTCAGTAGTGTAACCCATGTTAATTTCCAGATTGATAGTTATAAATAAAACTAGTAATTATTTTATTTTGACATATCATTTTCAGAGCCTCCTTGCTTTCTAACTCAGAATATTTTCTAATATTATTTAGTAAAACAAGCCACTAATTACTTAAAATAGTCTTATATACCTAATGTTATATATTTGGAATCAGGCAATGAATAGCTATTGAAAAATATAAAAATATACTAGTTCCATTAAAAAAAGCAAAACTATGTTTTGTTGGCCACTCTATATGCAATTCTGATAGTCGATAGAGGTAAAACACTACAAATTTACACTTACAACCCTGTGCACTGGTAAACCTAAAACTTTCATCCGCTTAACTGCCAGTTCAACATTTACCAGGTATGTAAATATGAAACCGGAATTTTTTTAAAGAAAATACACGATTATTGTATGAAAATTGTACAAAATATTTTATTCAAAGTATGCCCATCGCTAGCTACACATTTTTCCCATCTCTCTGGCAGTTTGTGGATGCCACGCCAAAAAAAAATGTTGCTCTTTTGATGCAAACCAGTCATCGAGCCATTTTCGAACATTTTCGTAAGAAGTGAAGCACTGCTCAGCAGGTGCGTGTCCCATTGATACAAATATGTGGTAAACGGACGGAGCCAGGTCTGGTGAGTAAGCCGCATACGTAAGTATTTCCCAAGTAAACGCCTCAATCGTTTCCTTGACGGGTTTTGCTGTGTGTGATGGTGCGTTATCATGAAGAAGCAAAATCACTTTGTGTTGCCTCTGTTGATATTCTGGTCGTTTTTCACGCAATGCTTTGTTCAAATCGAGCATTTATTGTCGGCAGCGTTCAGTATTAACGATTTCGCCAGGTTTTAGCAACTCATAATAGAACACACTGTTCTGATCCCACCAAACACAGAGCATTGTCTTCCGTCTATAGCGATTTGGCCGTGCAGTCGATGTCGCTGGTTCGCCTGGAGCTACCCATGATCTTTTACGCTTAGAATTCTCAAAATGTATCCACTTCTCATCGCCAGTCACAATTCGATGGAGGAATGACTTTCTTTTGTACCTGGCAAGCAGGATTTCGCAAGTGCTTTTTCGGTTTTCCTGCTGTCTTTTACTCAGTTCACGTGGAACCCATTTTCCCATCTTCTGGATCTTTCCCATGGCTTTCAAACGTATGGAGTTCTTCGTTTCTTACATCAAAATCGCCACGTCGGAATGCTCACTGTACGCTTCGACAAGCATTCTACAAAATTCGACATGTTCAACGCTATTAAAAACTATGCTGTTGTATGAAACTTGTATTGTTGTGAGTTAAAACTCGTTCACAGATGTCAAAACAACGCAAAGGCGCTCCTGACGGGTTCAACGGGAACTACATGTGACATCTAGGGACATCTATGAACAAATTCCTGTTTCATATTTACACACCTCGTATATGCATTTAATTATTAAGATTGCCGTCGAAAGAAATATGATGTTTTAGCTTCACCCTCGTACGTAACCCTGGTGCAACGTTTCCGCAACAAATAAATCTGGAACTAGTTTAGGCTCTAGCTTTGCGATTTGATCGACATTTTAACAAAATCAAATCTCCGGCTCCAAAATCTTATGGAACTCGAAAACTATTTTTAGCATCATACGCGTGTTCCAAAATTCAACAAATCGGTTTGCTATATTTACATGTTAATTACTTAGATCTTTTCATATTAGACCTAACAATATTCTATACTATAACTCGATAAATAAAAGTAACATATTGTGAAACTTTATTTTTTATTGTAGGTACGAGAAAACAAAAAGGAAAGTTCCGTGTTTCTTCAATTCTTTATATACTTTTCTGAAAATAATAAAGAGGGACAAGTAACTCACATACCACTACAAATTTTATTTCTTTGCAATTTCAAAATCATGTCATAACTCTAAAACTAGTATATTTTTAAAAACTAGAATTAACGTTTTATTTTCCCAGACATTGATAACAATTTGATAGCAAAATTAAGAATTTTATTGTCACATTGTATATATGTAGATAAACATTCATAGTCCTTTGTAAACGTATTCTGTTTATTTTAGTTGGTAATTACTTTGAATATATCTACACATTTACTTATTTTTTAAAGATTTTTTTAGAAACTTTCAACCGTTTGATATTTGTTGTTTCTGGCAGAAAGAAAATTGCATTCTTCATTAATATGATTAGCTCGCTAAAGTTCTTTTATTGCACGCTATGATACAATTAACTGAAAATTTCCTTTAATCAATTTAGTACATACACTTAGCCATATGTAATGCATTACAAGTTTTGACCTCCAAATAACGCGGCCTGTATAACTTTATTTTCCATTTTCATGCAATAAACCCTTGCATTACATACATAGACTAAGGATTTACAGGGATTGTTTAAATAAATAACAACTTACTTTTTTTCTTCTTTTCTTGGATCCAAAGCATAATATAAGCACTAATGCCACACAAATATGTCCGTGTAACATGCATACGACAACAAAGAGTTGATGTTTTGTTTTGGCGTCAATGCCTAAAATATTTTAAGGAATAGGAGATATAATACTCTTAAACGTATCGGAATTTTGATCCAAGAAGTTTGGGTTAATTTTAAAACACGCTTTTAAAATTTTTGGAATTTTTTAAAATATCCGTAAAATTTCTAAATTTTCGCATAATTTTATATAAATACTAAAGGTTTGAAGGAAAATTCCTTATGTATAAACCGGAAATTTATACTTTTTCGTAAATGTACCCCCATTCCTTTCAGTGCAGGGTGATTCAACTCTAAATATTTTAGAAAATTTTGAAACCTATTTCAATTCCTGATATACACATTCTTCTGAAATAAGTAATAGGAAAGTTTTGTGGTTTTAAGTTCCTGTGTACTTTATTATTAATTATATACGAGGTATGGCAATTAAATAACGAGAAATTGTTTCGAACGCTCGAACTGACAAGACTGGCGGGTATTCAACGACGTAGGCATAAACTTCCACTGTTTTACTAAATGCATAATAAGTTTCAACTCGGTCGACTGCTTTGTGTGTGAAGTAGTAGTTTTGAAAAGTTGGTGTTGAAGCGTTGTATGTGCGATAAGAAACTCGAACAGAGAATTGTGATCAAATTTTACAGGAGATGAAAGCTGGGTCTTCCAGTATGACCCTGAGACTCGTTGGCAAAGTAAACAGTAGGTTAAGATTGGAGGAGAGCGTCCTTAAAAAGCAAATGAAGACAATGCTCATTTATTTCTTCGACATCAATGACATTTTCCACAAAGAATTCGTTCCGCAAGGCCAAACTGTTAATTCGGCCTTCTATGTTGAAGTTTTGAAGCGGCTGTGTGCCAGGGTTGCGCGGGTAAGGCCTTAACTGAAGGAATCTGGATGGATCCTTCATCACGACAACTCGCCCGCCCATTCGTCGCTTCTTGTTAAATAGTTTTTAGCAAAAAAAAAATAATTTCAACGCTGCTTCACCCCCCGTACGGCCCAGATCTGGCACCACTGGACTTCTGGCTGTTCCCAAAAATGAAAAGTCCCTTGAAAGGACAACGGTTCGACTCCATAGAAAATATCCAGACGAAGACGACGACGGTTTTGCAAGGTCCAACTTCGGGCGACTTTCAGAGGTATTTCCAGAAGTGGGAAGAAAGATGGAATAAGTGCGTGGCACTCCAGGAGGGTTACTGTGAAGGAATGAATGCGTGATTATGTTCAGTTTTTTATAATAAAGCTTTAATAAACAAATTCTCGTTATTTAATTGCCGCACCTCGTATGAGGACATTTTACAAATAAATAAATTTATTTCCTAAAAGAAATGAGTTCTTAATAATAAGCGAGGTTGCAGATTTTTACACAGCAGTTGCGTTTTTACAGTTTCTTGTAAAATAGAATAAAACAAGGGAATATACTTACTATTCTTGATTCCAATTACAGGTAAATAAGTAGCAATAAATACGATTACCATCACCCATTAATTATGAATGCTATCCTGGAAGGTATGGAGAGCAAAAATTTTTCTAATTTAAAATCGGGAAGCGGATGTATGCAAATGGTACGATATATATTAAATATTTGCATTATCAAACAAAAATATGGGCTGGTAAGCTAAGCTAATAGGGAAATAGCCTGGTAAATTGAATAATAAATTAAATTTTCAATGGAACGCGTCTTGGAAGCAGTAGCATAAACATAATTATATGTAAATTTCCTATGTAAATAATTTCGCTCCAGTTAGAGAATTTCCTTCGTATTCCTAACGTATTTTTCGGTAAATATCAAATATGACGTTAAAAAATAAATAGAAAGAAGAGGATCTTTATTTGTGAATAAAATATGATGAAAGAAACTCCGGATATATTTGAGGAACTCAAATTGACCTAATGCAGTAGTCTACAAAGAGGTCCCTTGCAGCTTTCATGGTTCATTGCGAAAAAGGTCGAGACTTCAAAACGTTTTTAGAAAGTAAGATCTCCTATAATGCCTTTTTACGATATGCAAAACATTGAGGAGGTGACAAAAAAAAATGTGACAAAAAAAAATTAAAACGATAATAATTACTTTCCCAATAGCATCTTACAAAATCAAATTCCAAATCACCAGAAACCTCCTCTATATGCAAATAAATGAATAAATTAATTAAAATTATTTACAAGGACAGTAAGGAGAAGCCGAAATAATAGAAGGTACGCGTATAAGAAAAATTGGAAATTATAATTTCAGATGGTCAAGTTTATTCGGGTGAAAAACTTTTTTTCCAGTATTTTGATAAAATTAGGGTGGAAGAAAATCCGTGGATGAACAAAATAATCCGCTGTTAAATTAAGGAAAACCTCGGTTTTCGAGTGTGCCATTTCCTTTATTTTCCGGGGCTAAAGGAAGCGCTCTGGTTTCTCCGTGGTGTTTAAGAATTCATAAAAAAATACCACCGCGCTCTTAGAAGTAAAAATCTTCACCCCCTACTTTGCTAAATAATTTTAAATACCCAAATGGAGGAAGCGAATGTTGTATTAAATTGCTCCCGATTTATTAAACATATGTACCTAATTAAAAATACAGTTAAAGTGAAATAATTAAATAACTTTTTGCTACCCGTACGGATGAGATTTTCGTAATTTTTTTTCAATACAGGCTCGGTCCTATGCACATATATACATAATACTGTAAATACAGTCTGTGTAATTCTGTTAATTGTAAATACAGGATAATAGGATTATTAAAGGACACCTTTAGTTTGTAGAATTAGCATAACATTTCTAGTGTTGGTGATTTAGTCCTCTACATTGTCTAGTTACATCTGCTTTTGTTGGTTTAAGCTCTTGGTTATATTCGAAATGTTTGTGTATAATTTATATACACATATAGACCTACTCGGAATGTCTGTTTTAATGGCTTAACATCTACTAATATTAGATAAAATCTTATCAAACACATTTAGCGCTATTTATATCGTAATTCCATAACAAGAGATAATCCAAAAAAAAAAATAATTGTAAAAATATTTTCCCTCGGCTGAATTCAACTGAATTAACGAAATCCAACCAAAAACTTTTTTATCTGCCCCTTGAAAAGGACAGGGTGAATAGATGATTAAAAAGAAATTTATACACACCAGGCTAGCCTCGAAGGTGTGAGGACAGTTACATTCTAACATTTTTCGCGATATCGTTTTAGCACTGTTAAAATTGCATTTTAAAAACTAGAAACTACGACCGAAAGGGTTATAAATTATAACAGGAAGCCTGGACGAGATTAAACAGTATCCTTTTTACAAACCCTGTGACAATAAAATGGGACAATGTTTCATTATGTGAGAGGTATACGTATTATTTTCAGAAGTTTGCAGCAAACAAGTATCAGTAGTCTTAAACAATTAAAATGGAAAAAAACCTGAAAATTTGGCAGATTATTAACTCCAGTCGCCAGGTGCAATGAGTCAATAAATTCTTTATAAGACTCTTGCGTTTAAATGTTGCATATACATTTCAAATTTGCTGCATAATGAAGGCGGAATCTTGTTCCCAGTTTGGCAGTATATCGCTTATGGTGATAACGTTTAGCTGTCCGCCTTACTGACTTTACTGACTTCCATTATTTATTTATTTATTCACAATATGCCAATAAACAAACAGCTATGAGACAACATGATTGCATTTTTGATTGAATGTCTTTTTGTTTCAAAGTTTTAGTAAAGGCCTAAGACAATGGCTCGAATCGCTTCGTTCAACTTTTAATAATAAAGCACCACCAGAAAAGACTGTTCCAAAATTTCGTCGTGATCGTGCTTCCGTTAGTGAAGAATTTCATGAAGATCGACCAATATCGGTTGTTGTTTCAAAAAAGTGTGAAATAGAGGCATCCTTAGGCATATCGATTTTGTATGTACATTTATTTGTTTCCGATAAATTCCACATAATTTGACCCAAGCACACAAAAGGCTCGTGTAAAGAAATACTCAAAAAATTCGACAGTAGAACTTCAAAATCTGTATACAACGTAACAGATGATGAAACATGTATATACAAGATCATTCACGATGATGGCCCCAGGGACTGGTAGCACGGTGTCTAGCGCGCCGGACTACCAGTCTCGGGATACCAGGTTCGAACCCTGGGCCCGTCATTCTTAGAGTAAGGTTTTCCGTAGTTTTCCTTAGTTCAAATTTGGCGAATGGTGAGGGTGAACATCTTAAGACGCTCTACGGGCGCAGGCGTAATAATATCTCATGGCTGGCCGATGCCTCTTTAATTGGCGAAAAGTGTTGGGGAATGTGAAGGCGTGAATTGCACACGCCTGCATTTTTTTGGTTGCGTCATATTTTTCAACTTTTGATGATTGATTCCTATGTATTTTTTGCGCTGAATCCGAAAATAACCTTACTTTCTTTCCATCACGTCAGAATTTTTTGCAAATGACAATTTTCAAAATTTGTAATCTGTCGAAAAATATCGGAAATATAGCTAAGCAATTGAAGGGTCTGATGAGGGGGCCGGGGGTCCATTGACACCTAAAAATTTAATGAAAACCGCTACAAAATTAGCCTAAATTTCTATTTTATTACATATATACTTAATTTTTATGAGGTTCATCGTGCCTTGAACCGCTCTTAATGATGAAGTATGCAAAAAAAAAACTGACGATTTTATTCTTTGTGTCGACGTCTCTTTGGACCAGTCATGCTTTGTTTCAGGCTACTCCGCGCATGTGCTCTTCTTGGTTCATCTCGGTGCAACATCCAGCAATAGTCCGCCATCATTTTAGTATTCCATTTTCCTTGATAACGCCTTTCCATTTCTTTGATGTCCTGATGGAATCTCTCACCCATCTATTCACTAACAGCACCCAGATTCTCAGGAAAGTAGTCCAAATGTGAATTTAGGAAATGAACCTTCAAACTCATGGAACAGCCTAAATTTTGGTACTGCAGCATAATCTCAACGATAGATTTGAAATTCGGATCCTTCTTGTTGCCCAAAAACTTGCTTACTACGTCTTCAAAGACGACCCAGGGCTTCTTTTTCAGCAACTTCCATTTCTTTCTCAAAATTTCCATCTTTGAAAAGTTTTCTAATGTCCGGACCCGTAAAGATACCCTCCTTTACTTTTGCGGTTGATAAGGCTGGAAATTTGTTACAGACTTCCAAGAAAATGTTTGTTTCTTCGATGTACTGGACATGTCGCAAGCATTACTTTGAAGCATCGAAGAACAGCCAATGCTGAGTGGTTTTGTTTGCGAAAAGTCGTCAATAAAATCAGGGAAAACAATCGACAGCTCATACACACCACGTTGAACAAAGGAGAAAAACATCGAATTAGTATCTGGTTGCCCGTATTCACCTAGTGACTTCCTTTTGTTAACGAACAAGTTGTTGAAGCCTTTAAAAACCATGCTTTGAAGATATCACCTTCAGAGTGCCATCTTTGATTGTTTTTGTAATAATTTAAACAGCATCCCTCCTAATAGCAACCAATACAGTGTTTGAGATAACAGTCACTGGTGTTTCATTTAACCAAATCGATTTTATCTACTCAACTACAAGCATCGTTTAACGAAAACAACGTTAAATTTATTTAAGGCTTAACAACGAAATTAGAATCAACACTTGGCTTTCCCCAGTGTGATACAAATTCACCAAAAATATATCAAAGTATTCTTAAGGTCTATTTCAAATTTGCTCATGCAGAGGTTATCCATAAAAGATGTCTATCAGTGTGTCATTGTTTTGGGAAAAAAATATTCCCTAAAATTAAAAGGATATTCTCTATCCACTTCCATCCATCAACAAAAAAAAATAGTTTTATAGTAAGGGTGATAGTGACGTATTTCAGTGAAATAAGCAAATTGGTATCAATTTCTAACGTAACCAGAAGCGATTATTAACAAAAAGTTGAAGACTATTTCTAAATAATTGTAAGCAAAGGAGACCTCGCCAAAACAAATGTTTGTCGATCCCAGAACGATGTTAAAACTGCATTAGGATTCGTATATTCCCTCTATCTACACGAGTATAAAGGAAATGTACAAAAAAAAAAAAAATTCGCCAGCAACGAACGGCATAAATTTCAGCAAACTCTCAATAACGAGATATTAATCAATATATTTGTGAATGACAGAACTTTTTCCTCACATCGGTGCCCCATATATCACTCAGAGCCAGGTTCAAACTATATTTTGATCATTAAGGATAAATGACCTATAAAATTCATATTAACATGTCTAAAATTTATTGGTCTCTCTCGGCGGTATTCTTGTTTTTTACTTTTAATAATTTATTTATTCTTTACCACGTTCTTTTTTTGCACAATCTCTAGAGAAGTTTTATTAAATTCTGCTTTGGTAATGTGTCAGCAATTTTTAATATATCATGTCATAAATTAAAAATTTCCAACTTCGTATTGAGCTATTATTACTCTTCCCATATCGCTGAAAAGTAGCGGGTTCAACTCGAATTTATTGACCAGTAAAATAATACTTTTACCCGTTAGTTTTATTCGACATTATTTCTTGTTCTCTTGTTTTGTTTACTTTTCCTTCTTCCGGTCCTTCTTATTACTCTTATTTTATTCTACCTCGCAGACTACGTGAAGTTCGAATTGTTTATAAAACTAATAACAAGGAAGCTCTTGTGTTATATTTTTAAGTTAAACAGAACAACTCCTAACTTGTAACAAGGAAGCTTACTCGTATTACGGAGTATGCCATTTATAGATGAAATATTTTATTTCATCGATTTTATTTAATAGAAAAGCCGATTTAAACAAATCGTTCCGACCAGAATTACATTTTTAATATGCAATTACGTTTTCCAAATAAATATGTTTAGTTCCCTGGTTTTATTCCGGTTGCAAGCTCTAGTGAATCGATAGTATTTTATGAATCGGGAGTTGAGCGGTTGATCTACATTTTCGTTTTACATTTTGCGTTCAAATTAGCCACATACCAGGTGCATTTATATACATATCTATATATTATAATTCAGTTACATATATAAACAGGAAGGAATACGCAAATTTGCATATTATATAAAACGTGCCCTATTAGCGATATTGTTTTTGAATGCAAATTTTTCAAAACCTGTTTGTAGTGCACGGTATTCGAAAAACGCAAACCATGTTTTGTTTTTGTTGTTTTAACCTTTTTTGTTTTAGATATAACCGGTTAAAATCGAAGTATTAGATCTTATGGAGTATAGCCTTCTTTTATTAGTATATAACTATTTAAAATAAGCATCCCTTTTTAGAACTAGGAGTGTTGTCAAGTCAAATGGGTAAATATCAATTTCGTTTGTCTTGTTATTACTTCTGTCCATTTCTTCGTATTTGTTACCTTCAGCCCTCAGATTCTCTTCAGTAACTCTTTCAGTAAGTCTTTTGTTTAAACCCCTGCTACTTTTATGGCTATAGGATCTCCTCTGTCTCCTGTCGTCGCCAACACTTTTATGGAAGCGCTCGGACAACAAGCCCTATTATCTTACAGCCTTAAATCAAAGTGTTGGTACAGGTACGTTGATGACACCTTTGCCATCTGGCCTCAACAATTTCCAATCGTTTCTAAATTCCCTACATCATATAGGTGCACATAGGGAGTAAGAGACGCACATATAATTCAGAGTTGAGAAACATGGATGACGCTACCACAGTAGCGAAACAAAATGAAGAAGAATGCTCGGTTGTCCAAAAAGCAGCGGATGCTACCCGAAATAGAAGCGAAGAAGTGAAAAGTACGCCTTCCAATAATATAGAATCTCCAGAATCTTCGGACATCGGAAACAAATCTGAGGGAAAACAAAGCAACCTTTCGAACGACATATTCTATATTGAAGTCATAGACCAGGGCATGAGAGAAGCGGAACCTGATAAGCCGACTGAAAGTCCTCCAATGCCTAGAAGGGTTAACAAGCTCAGAGACCATAACAGTACCATATTCCCGGTTGGCTGTATGGGTTACAAAGAAGATTTCCCGAGTGAACATATAACGAGTCCAAGACAATTCCTAGACCCTATTGAGGCAAAGAACTATGTTGAATACATCAATAACACCCCTAAGAAAAGACCTGTAAGTGTTAAGCCAAATAATGTCGCCAAGTATCCCTCAACTAGAGTGAGCGTAACTGATGACGAGGTCAAGAAGCCCTTTGGTCGACGCAAAGCTGATGGAACCCCGCTACTTGGCGAAGCATACGAAACCAAGAACGTAACACCGAGCTGCACGAGGTTACCTGCAGTATGTTTTTTGTGACTGGAAAGTGCAAATGTTGATTAAAGCTTTCTGTTTTGCTTTTTTTTGTATCCATATCTTCTACAAGAAATATATGATTCCATACGTTTCTCCATAGAGGTCGAATCGAATGGTTGCCTTCCTTTCCTAGATATTCTCGCACATCAGCGCCCTGACGGTGCGTTGGGATATTCCGTTTACCGAAAACCTACACACACGGATAGATATCTCAATGGCCTCTCACACTATCATCCAGCCCAAAGATGCGGTGTTATCAATTCTCTTATCCAAAGGGCCATTTCCATATCTGAACCAAATTGGCTTCCTCAAGAACTGAACCACATCACTGAAACTCTGATCTGGAGTAATTATTCTAGGAAAGATATTCAGACTATTAACCACTACACCCACCCTTTTACACAGCAACTCCTCTCATCTAACCCTAATTTCCGTAAGCAAGTGCATCTACCTTATATACAAGGCGTCACCGATCGCATCAGCAAGATTCTCTTCAGGAACAACATAAAAACCATCTTCAAACTCTCAGACTACTTTCCCATCAAAGACCGCAATCAACTGGAAGCCCCCGGTGTCTACTAGATTCCATGTTCGTGGGGTAGTGTGTACATCGGTGCAACAAAGCGATCGGTCAGCACTCGTGTTAGTGAACACGGGTTTAGTACGCGGTTGTTGCGTGTAGTCGGGACTAGAAACAGGCCACCAAATCCAATTTACCTCTACCCGCATCTTGTCTCGCAACCCTTATTATTATAGTAGAAACATCTTAACAGTTTAAATCGCGAAGATGGCTACACCTTACATCACACGTGGAAATTAGAACTGATTAAATCTCCTAGGAACCGCCACGCTTCATTGATACATAACTTTTCAGTGTGTAGTAACAGCCCTGAAGACGTTCCATAAGAGTACCGACAAAACGTCGGCAAAAGCTACGACAACGATGCGGTTTCAATCAGGAAACCAAGAATATATAGTTATTGACTACCGCGGAAGCCTACGTGCCAGATAATCTATATTATTTTTGTTTAGAACTATTTAAATTAATAGAAAAAAAGCTATTGTTATAGAAGTTCTTTAGAATCAATCTCTCAAAAGAGAAAAAAAGCAGCTTTGATTATATTACACTGACACTGAAGTTTTATAAATATCGATTTATATAATTAATCCATAATGGTTTGCTGGTGTTAACATTAAATGTTACTGCAATTCTGAACATTACTTTTTTTATTGGAGAATATTAATGCGCCAGGCAATAATTGACACTGTTTGTTTACACGGGGGTCTCAATAGTGCCATTAGTGTCGCTAGTGTAGTGGATTGGTTTAGAGACACTGTTCTAAACACAAAAGTCTGTCGTGTAGACTTTAAAACGGGTATCCTAAAGGGTAGTAGGTAATTTTAAAAGTAACTTTAAGTCTCTCTACTAGCGAGATACAATAAATTTAGTAAGACAGGGATTACTTAATAAGATTAAGCTATTTCAGCGGTGGAAATTTGTTTAAATCAGTTTTGGCATGTTCAAGTACTTAATCTTATTAACTTACTTAAAACTAATACAGTTAATATTGAACACCGGTCGGCGAGCGGGTTATAAATTGAGTTAGAAAATATTTCTTCAATAAGCAACGGCTTTACCTATCTAAAAACATTTCCACCTATTTCCGTCTCCTAGCGATGCTAGCGTTTTAGAGAAAAGTAAGAATTTAATTTAGTTTATTATTGCCTGGACACCATGAGTCACATAAAGTGAAATTAAATAAGAAATATTATCAACGTTGCTTGCAGAAGGACTTGCTTGGAATTTTTCAAGTAGAAGTCCTCCTAACTCGATACGATTTTCCAAGCAATACAACGCCTTCTCAGAAAATTGGTTTCCCGATTAGTTTTGTCAGGCTGTACTGTTTCCGTTGTGCGTGTGTACTTGTATGTAAATTATTCAACGGAGATTTATAAACGGAGCTGTTTGGAAATTCATCTGTCACAATTTATTTTGTTCTCATCCCGTTTAAATATCCTACCGCTGTACAAAATTATCATATCAAAAGGAATAATAGAGGGAATTACATTATTACATACGCTACATCCCCCATATTTAGCGCAAACTAGAACAATTATGTATAAAGTTCCCCTCAAACTCAAAGTATTATTAGCGCATTCATACTATGCGAAAAATGTAATTTTGTTTGTTAAACGTCAAATTTAGTTGTAATCAGTTTAGTGTTAAAATGCGGTTCTGTAATGTCTACCAGCGTAATTTCGAGGCTCATGAAAATGAGAAGTTATCCTTCTAACCCATGTCAATTAACTAGAAGGGTTGAAAGATGGTGTACCTTAGAATTATACATCCTCCTCACATAATACATAATATTGCGAAAGTTTTTACCTTGGAAAAGCTAAAGTTTAGCATGGAATCTTTATTAAAATGTAATTATTACCACGTTGGTTTTTTTGTTGTTCTTGCTATTTCTATGTTGTAATAACCCTACAGTATCTAGCACAACACACTTTGTGGGGTAAGTTTCGCCAAATAGAACCCGCAAATGGCAAACCGAGAAGCATTAAGCTTTTTGTAGTATCCGAGGTTTGGTATTGCGGCTTTGCGAATAGGTAGATAGTTGCAGCGTCTAATGTAGCAGATCTTATTTCAACGTGATTATCTATTTGATATGTACAGCGTGTTTCTTGGAAAAAATCACGAGTAATATCAGAATTGAACCTTCTCGAGATGAAAAACAAATATTATTTCCAAGTAATATAATCCTAGATATGTTAACATGTTTGCCGATACAGGACATTAATAAAACCATAGAAAAATGTAGCATAAAACAAAACGGGTCGTCGAGGAATGTTTCGATTCGTTTATAATGTTATTTCCAGCGAAGATACATACATTTAGTTTCAGGAGATAAAAATCCCCATACCAAACCATGTATTTCTGAATGTATATATGAAATGTTTCGCGAATTTGAAATGACTCTAACTCCATAAAACCTAATGTATTTTATGTCTACTTTTGAAAACTTCCAAACGCCCGATTCTCTTCGAGGAAGAAGTTATAAGTGGATCTTTGTTTAACGTTACTATTTTTTTTCAAGCGTAAAATACGGTTCTCTTTATTGACTGATTTATTAACATTGGTTTCAAATGTAGAACTCCTTTCTACTAGATCTTTTTAAGATTTACGGTCAAGCTCACACCGAATACCACTTGTGTTTTCCTTCTTGGCTGCCAGTTAAGAAGAAAAAGCGAAAAAGAAAGAACTGGACACTCCGAAGGAAGGAAGCAAGAGGTATTTTATAATCAAAAGGCAAACAACAAACTAATACATCAAGCGCAGTTACATCCTTCTATCTCTTATTGTTATGCCACCACAATTATCTTTAAAAACAATATATTACACATGATTATTATTCAATAGAAATTCCTTCTATTAAAATTCATCTTATTGTCAGACGATTACGTTCCTCAAATAGGAATAAAATTATTTCGTGTAATTAAGACATTTCTACTGGCTCTTGTACAGGTATACCACCTTCACAGTTTACTATGAATTAGTTTATTCCGCCATCAATCACACTACAGTGGTACCTCAGTTTACGATAGTACCTTGTTACGGAATTTTCGGCTTACGAAAGAAAATTTGAGTGAACTTTTGTTTCCGAATGCAGGTTACAACTTTTACAAATTCGGCAGAATTTCCCCTCGACTCATGTACAAATATGCTAGGAAGAGATAATTACATACAACGTAACGCAAAGTTAAAACTGTCAAAACCCGAACCCGACTGTTCTAAAAATGTACTGCTTACCAAAAATTCACAAACCGAAAAAATCTATGACATCAAGATTAATAAACCAAAAAAAAATGACCCTATCAAACTAGATAGTCTAGAAACAGAAAATTCATATTTTAGTATCGTTTGATATTGGTTCACTCTTCCCCAACGTGTCGATCCCAGAAACAATATGAGTCCTAGCATCGGAACGGTTAGAGCTAGAGAGTTGAGCGCTCGCCGAGCGCTTTCCAATAGACCCAAACCTAACCTTTTAGCTCATCCGGTTGCCGAGACATAACAGAGTCGGAAAAATTTCTACCCAGTGATGGAATTTTTTGAAGCTCTGAAAACAGCTGCAAGATAAGAAATTGCTCCGAATACGCGGCTTTCGACGTAGATCAAAACGATATGATTACTTTCTCTGATTGCTCCAACCGTTCACAAGTTATGGGCGTTTTTTGTTTTTTGAACTACCAGAAACAATATGAAAAGAGAAAAAGCATTGAAGCTTCTTGCTCTTGGCCACATTGCCCTTATATCTCTCAGTTTATGCCACTAATCTTCCAAAACAGCAACTGAAATATTTCCTGGCGCCCCGTAGTGCTAATAGTTATAGTCATGCCGTCCTAGAGAGTAGCGAATATAGAAACCAGAATATAGATGGCATACTTATCCGTGCAATGATATAACCTTTAACATATATTATATATAAGAGAGATGATGAAACAAACTTAAAGAATTACAGACCTATTTCATTATTGTCAGTGGTATCAAAAATAATGGAAAAAATTATTTGTGAAAGGTTGACATCATTCTTTGAGTTTTCCAACATCTTAAGTGTGTATCAGCATGGTTTTACGAAACATAGATCAACGGAGACCGCAATGATTCAGTTTGTCAATATGCTTTACAATGAATTAAATGAAGGAAAAGGTTGTTTAGGTGTCTTTATGGACTTAAGCAAGGCTTTCGACTTGATTGATCATCAAATATTGATACAGAAACTGTATATGTATGGAGTACGCGGAAAAACACTTGAATGGCTTGCGTCTTATCTAACTGCTAGATCGCAAGTAGTGGAAATTCAGAGACAGCGGTCGGATGCCTTGCCTCTCGATAGAGGTGTCCCTCAAGGATCCGTGTTGGGCCCCTTATTGTTTATTGTTTATGTGAACGACTTGTTGACCACTGTAGCACATTCGAATACAGTAATGTATGCTGATGATACCAGCTTCCTCGTATCTGAATGGACTAGACCGCATTTAGTTCTGCTTACACAGAAACTACTTGATGCTTTTGTTAGTTGGTTTAATAGCAATAAGTTATATGTTAATAATGAAAAAACCGTTTGTATGCGTTTTAGTCCAGGTTCTAATAAAATGCACGAATGTGACTTAATAAAAATAAATTCGCGCACAATCCAGCAGGTCCAGCATACCAAATTTTTAGGGGTCTACTTGGACAAGGGTTTAACATGGGAAACACATGTCACAAATTTATGTAAACAGCTTTCAACATCATGCTATGTAATATATAAATTAAAGACTGTTGCTAGTAATGAAGTTGTAATGTCATACTATTATTCGTCATTTCAATCTAGAATAAAATACGCGGTATTGTTCTGGGGTGCTTCTTGTCACGTTGGAAAGGTGTTGCGAATACAAAAATTGGCTATTAGAAATATGGCTGGTGTATCTAAGTGTACTTCATGCCGCTCCTACTTCTCTTCTATGCATCTTCTTACCGTGACTGCTCTTTATATACTAGAGATTGCGGTGTATGTTAAAACTAACTTAAGTTTATTTACTAGGAATGCTAATTTTCATATGTACGATACTAGGAATAAAGATAGTTTATCCGTACCAAAACATGAATTGGTGACGTATGAGAGATCTCCAGTGTATATGGGGATCAAAATATTTAATTCACTGCCTGTTTCTATTAAAGATTTAGAAAATATAAAAGTTTTTAAAAAAGAACTTAAGACATTTCTTTATAATAATGTTTTCTATTCGTTAAATGAATTTTTTAATTACGTTTCTACTTACGATTAGTTGCTTAGTATTGCTAAATAATATGTATTGAGGTAAATTGCATGTTATTTTCTATGGGCTGCATGTTACTTGCACACATGTCGTTTTCTTTTTTCATTGATATTGTAAATCTATTTTTTTGTATATTTGTTTGTTGACTTATCTTATGCCGTATGGTCCACTAGATCAATAAACTATTATTATTATTATTATTATTATTTCATAAACATTTTCAAAAGATACCAGTTAATATAATATTTTTTTTATTACTACAGGGTGACACACGGGAGAAGGACGTTTTTTAATAAAACAATACTCAGAAAATTTACAAATTAATGTATGTTTATTGACATGTAATTAGACCTCACTAGTTGCCATTTTTATGTAGGACAGACTTATGTGTGAAAAATAATGTCGTCGAGGTAATGTCCATCATTTCGAATGCACGTCTCAATGCTCTTCTCAGAACCCTGCATCACACGGTTCAACATCTCTGGGGGGATGGCAGCAATTTCTTCAGTGATTGCATTCTTCAATTGGTCCAAATTTCGCGGTTTGTGGACATAAACACGGCACTTGAGGTACGCCCGCAAAAAAAAATCACACACTGATAAGTCGAAGGATCTGGGAAGCCAAGGGACATCGCCAGAACGTGAGATAGGTTGTCCAGGAAACATACGCTGAAGAACTGTTAGTGAAGCGCGCGCGTTGTGCGCTGTTGCGCTATCCTGCTGGAACCAAACATCTCTTAAAGGGATTCTTCGTCTTCTCAATTCTGGTTCGAAGAACGTTTGGAGCATATGAATGTATCGAGCCGAATTAACAGTGACAGCGACACCATTGTTTTCGAAAAAATAGGGTCTAATAATGCCAAAAGAACCAATAGCGTACTAGACTGTCACTCTTTCAGAGTGTAGAGGACGCTGATGAATAATGTGTGGACCCAGTAACGCAGAAAGTGTGCTTCATCACTCATAACAATTCTCACATTATCAGTCGATCCCAAAATCACTTGCATTCTGTAAGGAAAGCCCTTGCGTGTAGCGAAATCAGTCGCTTTCAGTTGTTGCACAATGAGAACTTTGTAAAGATGGAATTTTAATTCTTCGGGGCTTCTGACTATCGCTTCTCTAACCCTTGCGACGTTTTCTGGTGCCGTTACACTGCTTCTCGGACCTGTATGCTTCTTATTCATTATGTTCCCAGTTGATCGGAAGTGTTCAACCCATCTGAGTATTGTGTTACGACTCGGAACAGCTCCGTGTCGCCGACATTGAATTGTAAACGAAACATTTGCTGCGTAGCTGTCACAGATTCACCACTTTTAACGAAACTGTCATAGACGAACAAACGATGCTGCAAGTCTCACTGCTCCATTGTTACTAAAATTACGTCATGTGTGGAGAGGAACTGCCTGTCATACGACCTTCCCCCACCACCGCGCTCTCAGTACTGCGCTATTCAGAAACGTCCGTCTCCCGTGTGTCACCCTGTATTTACCACGTGTACTAATTTAACTATAGTTTTTTTAAATAAATAATAAAAAGAGGATAAATAAACTTAGATATTAGCTCATTAAACTACATAAAAATAATCCCTATTTAATTATATGATTAAAGAAATAATTTTTTTTATTGGATATCCTTGTAGCCAGCCTGACGTGTTTTTTGAACACGAAACTGGTCGCCTAATTTCTCAATAGAACTTTGTGAGATCTGGACCATTTTTTCTTAACTTAAAATTAAATGATTTACTTGAAAGAAACATTTTTCTGTCTTGGATTTTCTTGATTTTCTAACTCTAAGAAAATATTTATTCAACCCAAATAAAATTTCAAGAAAATTATTTTCTTGTATTATACATTTTTATTGTCTTGAAAGAAAAATGTTTTCTTGAATAGAGACTGATTTTTGCAAGAAACCATTTCTCTACGGGTAGGTTTTTGTAAAAATCTTTGTACCCATAATATCAAGAGTTTCATTATTCTTTTATTTTGTCTTGTACAATCCCTTTGTAAAGCAAGAGGTAAGGGCAAGGGATCAATAAAAATATTGCCATTATTATTGTTTTCATCACAAGAATATCCTGATAAAATATTACACAATCAGTATGCGACACCGTGTATACATCGTTATTATAAAAATTAATCAATTTATTCAAAACACGTGTTTTAGAAATCTAGCGATATATCCCTTGTGTGAAATACAGCAAAAAAAAGACGAGGAAACTATTTATAGCCTTAAGAAGGAGATGTTTAAAGGAGGGGTAGAAAAAAGAAAAACACGCGGCTTGCTACGATTGTGTAAAGGAGACCATATTATTCATTCATACTCTATCGAACACCCTCAGGAATCCCCCGAAAAGGGAGGCGGCCGATTGTGTGACTCCTCAGTCGGGTAAATGAGCATATTTAGGCTATAATTTCTCAAGCTCGACGTTGAATAGAGAAAGTTTTTAAATTTAAAGCAGACTATCGCTTTCGTATTAACATATTTCTCTTTTAACATTGATTTTTGTTTTAATGAAGTTCTAAATCTGGGTATGGAGTAATAGTTTACAATATACAGGGCGAACATTTACATTTAAATCTTTCTAAAAGCATGTTTCTTTACGGATATTCCTATGTATTTTTTAGTACTTTTAATCTCACCCGTTTCCGGATTTTATTTGTGATTTTCACCCTGTTTGACAAATTTAAATTGTATCCTATAAAAAAAATACATTTACTACGGTAGGAAGCGATAAAAAAAGGTGGAAATTTCTTCGTCCCTTTAATGCGCTACACTATTTGCTTGTTGCGGTGGAAGCAGGGCACCGAGGACAAGAAAAAAATATCAACTGAAGGAATTGGCGTTTCCACTTGATCGATTTTTCTATGAAACAATATGATGGCCACTCCAACTAAGCGTAGAAAATTTGTGATCAATAACTTTAACAGTTCGTAAATGCTTCTGCTTTTCGCTTTTTTTTCTTCCATCCTTATTCGCGCGTCTGCCCTTCCTTTTGTTATGGCCGTACTATAAAATAAAGTGCAGGGAGTTGGATGAATCAATCTTTTTTAACTCAATATTTGTGAGGGAAAAAGGAAGCAAGTTCTGAACCTTAATTTTAAATATTTCCGATTTAAAATTAAATTTCCCCCGTGTTTCAATTTTTTTTGTTCCTTTAGATTTCTTTTTTAAGATCGAATCTTGAGATTTTTTTTTTTAATTAAAAATAGATATTAAAAAGCGGGTCATAATTTTGTTTCGCGCTCGTTTTAAATGTGGGTCGTTGCAATTTTCCGGAGGTCTTATTGGTATTTTAACACTTTTTTTCTAAACTGTTACAGTAACATTTTTGTAGGCAATTTCCAACGGAACAAATTTACATTTTTTACTCATTAGGACGCTTCAACCTCTGTATTGGTAAAGTTTCAGGCTTCGGACCTTAAACTTATTTAATATGCGAAAAGGGACAGCTAGGGTGAGATTTAGGCATCACTATTAGAGTAAATTTAAATGAACATCTATAAAGGGAATGTAATTGCTCCACTCTGTACTATAATTACATATAAAATTCGATATTATTGTTCGTGTAGATAATCAAAAATTTATTCACAGAAGAATCCCCTAACATAATTATTTTTAATTGGTATCCCTATGCTGTTACCCATTAAAATACGAATAAAATGTCTCCAGCTCTACCCCGTTTCCCCGGACTCGGACTCTGACGCTTCAACAAACTTTAATGAATTCCCCCTAACCGAATTTGCCACCCGAATTTTGAAGAAAAACACTTGTAAACTCCGACGTTTCGAATACGTCATCAGCTGAAATAATATTTTACAACTTCGGCACGGCTCTCCGTGGGGGCGCTGCACTTCTTAATTATCGTAAAAGGACGATAAAGAAATAATTCGCGCTGTCGTAAAACTACAAAATTGTTTTGCTAGGAGCGTAAAATACGCATCCAGAACCTCACCAGGTTTAATAACTCGCTCCACTCCATTTTCGTAGAATCTTCAGTTAAATATTACTGAAATAAACACGGCACTTTAATACCAATACATAAAAGGGGGTTATTTTGATACGATGGTTTATTTTTTTTATTATTGGCGGTTTTCAAAAAATGTCCTGTTCGGATTTGCGCGTTTTCTCAAGAAAAAAAGAGGAAAAATCGTTCAATCAAATAAGATTATTCTTTTGAATTATTGTGACGGCAAACTAAAACGGTTCAAATGTTAAGTATTTATTTTTGTTAAATGTTGAAATGTTAAACATTGAGTTAATTTACAGGGACTGAGTGACACAAAAAGCTGCAACAAACGATCTAAAAGAAAGCCAACATTTACGCTAAGTGAACTTTATTATATACCATGATTTACTGAAGGAAATATTTGAAATGAAAGACTCGCTTGTAAATAACTTTTCTATATTACATAAAAACCAAGGCATAATACGACTACAACTGCCATAACAACGTGATTATAAAAAAGCTTAAATAAATGCTTTCTTGTTCGCTTTATTAGAAAAAACACTAAGGGCCCTTTCACAATAATGTTAATGTTAATGTTGAAATTAAGGTGTTAACGGTAATGGTAACGTTAAAGCAGTTCACAATAATGTTAATGTTGACATTTAAATGTTCGCATTTTGAAAATTCGCAGTTATAACTGGGAGGAGCGTAAACCAACGTTTCAAAATAGTAAACAGAAACAAAGAACATAACCTTTACTGATTTGTGATAATGTTTTCTTTATTTGCGCTATTTGTGCCAGGTAAGAGGAATTATAATTGAAAATTCTTCTATTATTACGATTAAAGAAAAAGGTACAAAAGAACAAAACGAAAAGACGATGGGGCGTTAGACCAGTTATACGAAACAGAAATAAATGTGGAGAATTTTTCACGAGTTTCCTGAGGCATAAGGTAAATCTTACAGTTTTTTGTTATATTATGTGTTCAAATTGAAATAAACATGTGTAACCTCTTACTTGTGAGATATATTAAATCTCAACGTATCAGGTGGTTTGGCCATATCGTGAGAAGTGAAGTCAATGAAATCACTAAGAAAATTACGAAATGGAACCCAACCACCAGAAGACGCAAAAGAAGACCAAAAGAAAGATGGATAGACGAGGTGAAACACGATATTAATTTGATGGAAATACGAAAGGGAGGAATGGCGAGAGATACTGAAGTTAGCTAGGACACACAATAAATTATAGGACCGCAAAACGAGGAATACCACAAATCCACCCCAAAATTCGGATCAGAAAAGCTTCAACAAGAAGCGGCAATATTCCTACAGGAATGGAAAGCCACATATATATAACCTCTTACAGATAGTCGATCATGAATGGATTTTCTTATATACAAGAATGACTCCTACAAAGTTCGATGAGCTACTTTCACTTGTGGGGCCTGTATTACAAAAAAGGAGCCATTGTGTACCATTAAGTCCTTCACAACGATTAGCAATTTATAAATAACGGCAGTGCGCGTGCTCCAAAACTTTGCTTTCATTGGTAGATGTTAACCATGATGTTAAGAAATTTGACCCTATCATTGCTGAGCATATAAAAAATGTGCAAATATCAAAAACCGATAAGACTTATTTAGGACACAGAATTCAAAATTAAATTATTATATTGCTTTCCGAAGATATAGTAAAACATTTAATTTCAAAAATCTAAGTATTACTCAATTATTTTAGACTGCACGCCTGATATCAGTCATGTTGAACAAATTAGTGTTATAGCAAGATTCGTTTATATTTCTAAAGGAAAAGCGGAAATTAGGGAGCATTTTTTAGATTTCTATCCATGTAAAGATAGTACCGGCAAAGGATTATGTGATTTCGTTTTAACAGAACTTTTCCCAAAATTTGATTTAAACATTCAGGATTTACGTGGTCAAGGATACGATAATGGATCCAGCATGAAGGGAAAGCACTCCGGTTTGCAAACAAGAATTTTAAACATAAATTCAAGGGCCATGTTTGTACCATGCTTGCGCACACTTTAAACTTAATAGTAAATGACGCTGCTAAAATAAATAACGAAATTGTGTCTTTTTTTGGTATAGTTCAACAACTGTATGTATTTTTTTTCATCTTCAGTGGCTAGGTGGGCCGTTTTAAAAAAACACGTACCAGTATTAACTCTTAAACCTTTAAGCGACACTCGTTGGGAGAGTAAAGTTAATTTCAAATTACGAAAATACTTGCGACAGCCTTACTGAAATTACACAAGACGAAACTAAGGATGTTAAAACGAAAACCATGGCTCAGGAAAAAATCACGGTTTTTAAATTTATCTTGCTCAATGGTGATTTGGTATAATCTTTTTAATTTTAGAGGACATTAATATTATTGTGAAAGTAATTCGGCATCACAAATGCTGATGTGCAATACGTACAGAAATGTCCAACTCAGATGTCAAACTTTGTGTGAGGTGCAAGTGCGACATCTGCGAGTCCTGACATTTTACTTATACTACAATTTAATATCACTTCTGGTTTGGGCGGAAGTAATAGTAACTTTGTTATTTAAAATACAACACCCTGTATATTTTTCAAGATTTAGATAGACGATGAAATAAGCTTTTCAGTAAACCTAACATATTTTCAATTTCATAATTCCAGAAGGTTGAAACACCTGTATATTAAAAATAAAAATCTTTTTGGTTGAGCAAAAAATTCTTTGTTATTTATAGAGTAACCTAAACTTGCGGACTCGCATAGGCGTCGGTATTACGGGTTAATATAAAAATACGAAAAATTTATAAATAAACTAAACCGGTAGAGAAGCAGGCATGTAATATCCACCTTGAATATAAATCATGTTAAACCGCGCTGAGAGAGATTTCGTTTTAGTACCGGTTGAGCTGTTGCAGAGATTAGTCGAACGGTCAAGGTTATGTACTTACGTGTCGCTTTTGAAAATATAGCTGGTGTTTTTTGTGTGTTTGTAGTATTATACCAAGTACATAATTAGTGTATCGTTTCATATAGAACTAATATTTACATACCTAAGAAAACAATGCCTCGTAATAGATTTGCTACTAATGTACATAAGTATGTGTCACTTTTTACCCATTTAAAATATGACGGTAGTGCAGTTTTTTGCTTAATATGCAATGTTCGTTTAGCTGCATTGGACAGAACTGATTGCCAAAGGCATGTCAATGGTATTAAGCATATGAGAAATGCAAGAACTAAAATACCTTATACACTATTCCTCATACATTTATTAATTATGTTTACCTCTTGTAATCTTCCGTTGTCGTTGGTGAGAAAAGCAGCTTTTAAAACGTTTTGGCGACAATACGTTCCAAAGTACCCATTACCCTCACAAACACAACTACAGAATCATTTGCCGCGAATGAAAGAGATGCTAGAAAATGTGTGTAAACGTGATTTGTGTTCCAAAAAAATATGGATTACCGTGGATGAGACGACCGATATAAAGAAAAACAGTATTGTGAATGTAATAGCTCGCGCTTTATCTAGCGAGAACACAGCATCTCGATATTTGTTAGCTTGCAAACGTGTTCAACAATGTACCGCGGAAAATATTTAAAAAGTGATAATGAACGCTTTGAAGAAATTTAAAATTGCCCAAGATCAAGTTGTGATGATTGTGACAGATAGTGCAGCAACGATGTTAAGTGTTGGGCGATTCTTAAAACATATATTTCCTAACTTAATACATATAACCTGCGTGCTGCATGCTTTGCATTTAGTTGGTGAAGTTATTCGACAACATTACGGAAACGTTGATCGGATGATTGGAAGTACTAAAGCAGTGTTTCGTAAATCTCCTAAACGTTTAAAAGAATTTCGTAAATTTTGTCCAGGTATTCCAGAACCTCCTGAACCAATTTTAACGCGATGGGGTACTTGGCTAACAGCAGCTTCTTACTATTTGATCCATTTGCAACAAATTCAATCAGTTATAATGCGATTTAATCGGAATGAATCCAAAGCAATTAGAGAAAGTCAAAGAGAATTTCAAATTCCTCAACTTTTAGAAGATTTAACAACAATATGTAACAATTATAAAGTATTACTAGATGCCATCAGAAAACTACAATGTACTGAATTGTTATTGCAGGAATCATTAGACATAGTGGAGAGTGTAAAAAATAAATTACACACATTAAATGATACGCCAGTATTATGCGCTAGTCAAAAGTTGGCAGATGTTTTAAGGAAAAATCCCGATTTTAATACTTTAGAGGCCGTTTATAATAAGTGTAAGAATAGTGAACTTTTAAGTGATTTTGAAAAACAGTTTCTACATGCAAATGTAACTTCCTTAGATGTGAAGAGATTGTTTTCTATGTATAAGAATATTCTTTCTTGTCGACGCACAAGCTTTAAAGAAGTAACTGTGGAAAGATATGCAATGATGCAAGTTTACAGTAGTTCACATCCTGATGCCTCTAATTTGTTGAATAATTAGCAAGTAAGTTTATTTATGAATTTTTCGTATTCTTATATTAACCCGTAATACCGACGCCTATGCGAGTCCGCAAGTTTTGGTTACTCTAGTTATTTATATGGTAATCCTTTCTTATATAATTTTATTGGATAAATTATATTTGATATAACGGGGGTATAAATTTAATGGCACCTTTGGCTGTATATATATCCTTCAATATGATTTTATCTCGTCGTAAATAAAGGGTTTATTGCAGAAATTATTAAGTATAACACAAATCATATAGATAGCATTACACAAAGAGGAATTTTTGCGAAAGGCAAAGATACTGTGGAATATATACGACTTAATAGTTACATTATTCCGGTATTTGCTTTACGAATTATCACCACATATTATATGGGGCCTAACACATATCAAGTTACCCTGGAAGGTGTTTCATTATAATAAATTAGAGTCGGTAACAAAGCGATAGAGTTTATCACCGTAAAATGGACGCTTTATACTATACTGTAGTGTACTTACCCAATTAAATGTCTAAATTATATCTTTTATACAAGGCAATTTAAGTTTCTTTTGACTTTATAATTATTTCTATGTTATGCAAGATACAAGAGAAGTGTTTTATCTTAATTGATAAAGTTCCCAAGCAAATATCTGCAGGGGGTTTCGAATTTATAAACGATTAGCTGTTACTTTGCTGTTTCATTAATTATTGTTATTTTGACTTCAATTTCCTTGTAAAACCAGCGGTAACATAAATCGGTAGAAGGGGAAAAAACTTTCTACCACCTAACACGCGTGATGGTGTCATTTTAATTTTCCTCGGATTAGATAGGGATATTGAAATATCAATGTAGAAACTCAAATAAATTGATTTATACCCTTTGTTATTGACAGGTGAGGACTGACTGGGATTTTATTCGTAATCATCTTTTCTTCAAATACTGGAAACTTCCCTACAACGACTTCCCCAATGCGGATTATAGAAAGATCAGTCTAACTCATTACAATAAATTTGCACTATCGGGCGGTTAATCTACTAGAGATTATGTTAATGGGAACTGAGCATTGATTGCGTTAAAATGGCCGAATAGGACGCGAAATTTCGTAACAAACTTGAACTGTCAAATTTCCCAAACTACGAAATTAAATTATGTATCGTTCTAGCAATTGTACACGCCCAGGGTTTCCCCAAAATTCAATCAAAATTATATCGTCCTCGCCTTGAGTAGCGATTAATGGACTTCGTCTACTTTAAATTGAAAATCATGTGTGAACGTGCTGTCATATGATGTTTACCTTGGGATGTTAACTATAAAGAAACGAAAAAAAAAAAACGAAAAACATTGCAGATGGACACTCACAGAAGACGAACAAACGGAAAAGCGTCAATTTAAAAATAGAATCGCACTTTTAAACTCCCTTTTATTTCTACCACCACAATTGAAAAGGTAAAAGCGCTTTTGTGAACTCAACGAAATGAACAAGAAATATTAAAAAAACTCCATCGAAAATCGCTCTTGCAAAAAGTTCATCGCCGTGCAAATGCTTTGCTGCAAATGACTAGCTTACTCTCTTCTTTTTCCTTGCAACTACAACGTGTCCCCGGATTAACACATGGATAGGTAAGACAGACACAGAATTATTAAGTTGGTTTCATCTTTTCGGATTCAGCCATGCTTGAATTGTAAATAACTTATGCCATAACTTTATTGCCGATAAACTAAATATATCTTGGAAGTTTACAAAAAATGATTTTTTTCAATTAGTAAAATGTATTTTCTGTAGGAGATGCGATAAAAATGTTATTAAAAAACAACGTTCAGTGTAATAAATTATATATTTAGTGTGTAAGCGTAGCCGAACCTCAAATGTTGAAAATTCAACTCAGTAATTTCCTGTCTGCCTTACCTATCCATGCGTTAATCCAGGGACGGACTGTATGTACATAGTTAAACTATAACTAAATATAAAATAGTTAAATCGTGCACTATGTAAAAATATACAAGGTTCATCTAAAAACTTTAACATAATTTAATTCTGAACCAATACAATTTTACAAAAAAAATTGCTATTTTTATTTTATAATCCTTCTGCCATCCTTAAGAATCTGACGGTTGTTTTCAAAAGAACTCCGTACATAAAACAAAGGTCTTTATTTCGCTATATACTTAAATGTAATTAAATGGAATTCTGCTAGATAATTACTACCTTTCTAACACTAAATTTTCCTTGCTGTAGACTTACTTATTATATATTTTGACAATTTGAAACATAAAAGAAAGTTGTTTTGTGAGTTGGAAGAATTAGCAAGTCTTTAGTTCTTATATTGCGTGATTATGCAAGTCTGTTCTAAACTAAATTTTAGAATACAAAAAATATACAGGGTGTCATCTCCGCGAGGCCAGAAAATAGTAGCAAAACGATTTTTTCTTGCTATGAGGTTTGAATGTGAGAATGGTTTAAACTTATATTAAAATCTAGAGGGTACCTTACAAGTTTACAGATACCCAATGTTACATTTTCTTTAATGGAACATTAAATTCTGAATCAATATACAGAGCGCAGCAGTAGTTCGTCCGTCTTTTATTACTCGGGCTGCATGCTAAATAACAATTTGATATTTTGTGGATGTAATATAATGTTAATTACGCCTCTTCAGAAAATATATTCCGATATACTGGGTCTTTTATAAAAAGGTGGCATAGTAACATTCACTTTGTTAAATGGAACACCCTGTATATTTTCGCATTATTAAAGATCCCTAACTACACTTTATTCATCCCCAGATTACGAAAACAACTTGTTTTGTGGTTATCGAGTTACAACTGTTTCTGTTAAAATATTGAAAAATCGTATATACCAAAGAAAGTATACCTACACTACCGCTCATAAGTACTCGGGCACCCTTGGCTGGTAGTAGCGACAACAAGGAGCGTATTTCTTTAAATTCCTGGAAAAATGTAACAGTTGGTAATTTTACTATGAATCATGAAGCTATAATAAAGCCATTTGAAGTAATATTTTTAAAATACGGTCAGTTATCGTTCCATGTTAGTAGCGACAACATCTCATAACGAATAGTGTTTATAATTTCGTTTAGTATTTTAAAACATGCCGAAAAGGAAAGAAATTAGTGTTGAAACGTGTGTTCTGATAGTAGCACAACATAACTTAGGCATAAACAATCGTCAAATTTCTAGAAAATTACATTCAAATCCATCTACTATTGATTAAAACATCAAAAAAGACAGTGAAGGTGGCAGTTTTCTAAATAAAGTAAGAAGTGGTAGACCAAGGGCGACAACATCAGCTCAAGATATTACATTCGTGGTGTCCAGTACGCGAAATAGAAGAAAAACAGCTCCAGAAATCGCCGCAGAAACCAATATTGTACTTCCGAACCCGATTAGCGTATCCACGGTTAAACGCCGTCTGCAAAAGCCGGCCTTCACGGACGAATTGCGATGCGAAAGCCCTTCCTTCACCAAATTAATAAGAAAAAGAGATTACAATGGGCACGTAAAATATGCATTATGCCCATAATATATCAGAACATCGTAAAACCAAACATGTTCAATTTCGTGCGTTTCAAATTTTAAATTGCTGGATTTGAATACCTACTTTGGATTCTACGTTTCCACCCTAGGGTATATTATGGTTTAAATCGAAGGGATTTAATTATTCGGTACCCAATTTTACCCGATTGCGTGCTGTACTTTTATTGCATTCTAATCGTTTTGTGTCTTTTTTTCGATGTTTTTGCATGAAATCGAAATAGATATTTTTCATTGTTGCTCTCTCGAGAAAGACAAAAAAGCAGGCGTAAAATAATCCACCATTTACTTAGATATTCTTAAAATGTTACCGTACATCGATCATTCCCCTTCTTTTTTTTTTAAGTGCGGAATATATAAAATATGGAATAAAGGGGAGCGCAAAAAATTGGGACCGGATGCAAATTAGGTTATAATACATTATTAAATATATAAGATTGTCTCTCCCTTTCTTGCAGATACTATGCGAAATATACGAAAGCGTAGAGCGATATACGCTAACTAAGCTAAAACCAATATGTCACCTGTGAATATCTAACTAATGTTTCAAAGGATGCGGTAACTAATTAGCAGATGTCGATGTCAAAACTTATTTCATTTAACGTAAACAATAGGTTATCTATTGTTTTCCGACCCACATATATGTCTGTAGAAGCTCTAGGGAATTGAATTCTGAGGAAAAGAGAAATATTGGAGTTGGCAAAGAATTTAACATAGCGGAAAATTAATAAAGTACCGGCGCATCCACCAAAATTACTTATCATCGTTATAAGTGTTTCGATCTATAAAAACGGTTAGAAATCGCAATTTTAGAGATAGAATAAAATAATTTTTCTATCTAATCGACCAGAACTCATATTATTACGTTGTTTCCTTGCCCTATCCAATACATTGATCCGCTGTCAAGGTATCTGACTTCCGCGGGTTATCTTTAAAGCTTCCGACACAGGACGAAAGGTTGTTCTATCGAACCCTTACCGGGTGTCCGAGAAGTACAAAGTTTCCGCACGAGTCCGATCGGAATATTGGCCCTGAATAGAAATATATAGATATAAAAAAAGTTCTCCATCCTCGCAACTTTTCTAAATAAGCTAGTTTTTCACCCTTCCAGAATTTAAATTACTTTTGCTTTACTTTAACTACATCGGAGTGACTCGATTGTCGAGAGAAAGGTTCCCCTTTTTTCAAAATGTCTACACTACGAACTTAGGAACACTATCGAGGATGGGAAATGAATATTGATAAGAACGATTCTAAATTGAATTATTAGCTTTTGTTAGAAATAGAAGGAAAAAAGCGTAAGGACGTGATCTAGTTGCAATTTTACATCACACGCAAAGTATTGGAGATTAATTATTTTTAAAGAACACAAAATCGATAAGGAAATTAAACAGAAAATTTCATTTCGCACATGAACCTCAGCCACTTCCAACTTATATCCATAAGCGTGATAAATAAATTATTCCGAACACTAATGTTGATTAATCTCTTTTTAATTTTTTTACACGGGGCGCTGTGCATTCAACATCACATCCACTACAGCATATGGAAAAATAATTACAAAATAAATAATTCGTCCTGTAATTAGCAAAGCTCAAACGATATAAAGCTGAAAAAAAATGAAATTAACGGCGCTAACATAATCCCTTGCGGCACGCCTAATTAGGCTTTGCGTTCTTGATTACAATATGTTTATACCTGGCTGTCAATGCATTTTATTTCGATAAAAATTCAGACCAATGCGCAACCATTAATTTAATTCACATTGATTCTTGGAAAAACGAAATATGCTAATGCAATGGAAAGTTTTAAAAGGGAAAAAAAAACAACTTGAAAAGATAATGTTATCTTTAAAAGAATTTCCCACGATGTTCTTTTAAAGAAAAATTTCAGTTATAAAACAGTTTTAAAGCTAATAATAACAAAAAAGAAATTGGCTACAATACTGAAGTGATTTCAAAATCATTTATCAAGAGTGTGGAACTAGTGCATCTATGGCATCCTTTAGGGTAGTATTTTCAAAATCTGTGCTGCGCTCTTTCTTGTAAAAATAGTGTAAAAAGTGCGGTTTCGATATCTGGATTTTGACAGTATTTTGTTTGTACTGCTGATGAAATGTAGGCAACCTTTGTCCTCTTCCAGGTTAGATTATAATCCCACTTTTGTTGTGTTTTCGCTTTGCCATAATTGAATTAAAGGATATGCACTACGCGTGCTACATCTGTCGAAACTTCTTCATAAGAGTTAAAGTTTCCTGGCAAATACTCACACAACTCTTTTTAAATATAAGTGATCGTATATGATTGTCTTAACAGCCGAAGACCCAATCTTGAGTTGATGATCTACTACAGCATACGTTGCTCTGGTGTCTTATGGTTATGGATAATGAAAAGGTGGGATAGAACCCACAGCATTTAGGCTACAATAGGCCCATTATGCATCCCTTCTAAGCCGGGGAACCCTTTATGCCGGCATAAGTTAGAACGTTGCGCAGAGGAATCGCCCTAATTGCAACAAAAAGCCGCTCGTCACCCAGCATACTAGGTTTTCGGCTAATCCTACCTTGTGAAGGTGTCGTTTTAAACGGCAAAGTTCAGTCAGAATTTCAACATCCATGCGAAGCTCTGTTCTGGACAATCTCATGTGCTATCCGCTTGTTCGAATACGTCAAGGTGTCTTTAGCGATACAGCAGGAATTAATTTAATCTCATCTTTTCAAGAATTTGGGTGATAACTCTGATCGTTTCATAAAGCGCATACACAGACGGTCGAATGGAGGATTCTGGCCTGTATACAGTCATGCTCGAACCCTTCCTGGCCAGCTTGTCCGATTCTTCATTGCCAGAATTTCCATTGGGGCCCTTCAGCCGTATTACGTTGATATTGCTTGTTTCAGAAACTAAAGATAGAGCTCTGTGGTAGTCTAGTAGCAGATTCGACGTTATTGGTGGAAAAGCGTGATCTCCATAGCCGCCGTTGGCATGGATTTTAATACGCCCATGATACTTAGATAGACTGCTCTTTGTATCTGCATTAGTTTTTTGGCTACGACCGCGTTTCGTACACTAGACCACCAAGCTATCGAGCATTGGTCGCAGTGCAAATCCACATCATTACTCTGGGAGAGAGACTCCAGGTCCCTCCTAGCAATATTAGCCTTACGGTCAATGAAAACGACCGTTCGACATCTAGCGATGTTATATTTGCATATTTAAAATAATCTTTGAAACAACTTAATGCATCTTCACACGGACCTTCACAAATTTGTCTTAATATAAGAAAATCGGAGTCTTTCTCTAAAACACTTTCAAATTTTCGTATTATACACCAATTTGTTCCGCCTTCTACAGCGCATAACTGTGCGTGAACATTATTCACAATTTGA
Organism: Dynastes maya; assembly: GCA_029619315.2. Lineage (NCBI taxonomy): Eukaryota > Metazoa > Arthropoda > Insecta > Coleoptera > Scarabaeidae > Dynastes > Dynastes maya. The sequence goes on from JAROYE020000012.1 coordinate 6,888,132, forward strand.
ACAAAATCCACTAGCGACATCGAAACATTTTGTAATTTTTTTATTCCCTCCGCTAGTCCCAAGTAATTGCTGTGAATAGTTTATAAATCTCTTTTAACCTGACTATCTTGAAATATTTCCTAGCTTTTGTTGATTGCTGCAGCTTCTATCTGATTGAATTTTAAAACTACCTTCTTTACTTGATCAAAATATTTGTTGTAGTAAAACGCAGCCTGCAACCATGTTCCCCAACGTGTAACAATCGGCTGTGGTGGTTCAGGTAAATCAGGACACAGTTTGTGAAATAGTCGGAGACGTTAGAAACACTGCCTTTGTACTAGCAATCAATGCATTTACTAGTGGAAAACATGTAGGAATCGTTTGTGCCGCAAGATTTAGAGTATGGATTTTACACGTTACATGTAAGAAGCTACCACTGTGTTCTTTAAGAGATCGGCCCAAAGAACGCATGTTTGCGGCACCATCACTCATAAACATTAAAAGTTGCTTAGTTGAAACTTCAAATTTGTTCAATGAGTTCAACACCACCTTTAAAATCTCATCGGCAGTACAATTTATAACTCTTTTGGAAGCAAGTAAGAAGGAGGATGACGGTCGATGTGGTTCCATTGTACGTACCATTACATTAACCACAGAATGCTTTTGACGATCTGTTGTTTCGTCCACACACAACCACAGCTTTTTATGAAACAGTTCACTAAAACCCTTACCACAACACTTAATTCGTACTGGACGCACGTTTCGATAGCCAAGCTATCATCATCAGCAGCAAGACTGAACTAACAAGCTAAGTGAAAAACTAACCTTATAAGGAAAAAAAAAAAAAAAAATGTAAATTTAAAATCGTTAAGTTAGAAATAGACGTATATAGGAAACCTACTAGTAATAATAGATTCATCTTACAGGATTCTAATCACTCGCATGAACACAAACTTTCGGCTATTAACTTTTTGGTGCACCGGTTACTCAATTTTCCTTTAACGAAAGATAGATATCAAAATGAACTAAAAGAAATCATCAATATTTCTAACTTTAACGGATTCTCTGAAGATGTCGTCTATAATACTATTAGGAAACATAAGAATAGATTAAGAATTAGAAATGTAAGCACATTAGAACGCATTGACGGCCGTAATAATAAGAAATATGTTAAATTACCCTTTTATCCATGTTACACCAAGGGTCTTCAAAAAATCTTTTCTAAGATTGACCGCAAGATTGTTTTCTCTTCGAGCAATAACCTTAAAAACCTTTTAGGAAATTCCAAAGACCCAGTGGATAACATGGATAAATCAGGAATTTACAAAATTTCATGTAAAGATTGTGATCAAGTGTATATTGGGCAGACAAAAAGATCAATCAAAATTAGGTACAAAGAACATTTGGCTCATCTCAAATTCAGAAGGTTTGATAAATCTAGCGTTGCCCTACATATGCTTGAAAATAACCATAATGTTGATAATATAAAGTTAATTAAAAACGTAAGGAGTACTTCTCAATTAAATTGTTATGAAGGCATGGAAATTTACAAAAACAAAACTCACTTAATGAATTCAGATTTAGGACCACTAAATTCCAGCCTTTATCCTTTGTTACATCATGTTTAATCATTTATAGTTGTAATTTTAACCATGTGCAATGAACCGCTTCATTGTAATCTAGGATTTATTAACTCACGTCATTCGGCTCATTTACCTTTAGGCTATTTATAGTCCTGTGCAATGAAGCGGCTCATTAAATTTTACGATTTTAAATTTACATATTGCATATTTTTTTTTTTTTTTCCTTATAAGGTTAGTTTTTCACTTAGCTTGTTAGTTCAGTCTTGCTGCTGATGATGATAGCTTGGCTATCGAAACGTGCGTCCAGTACGAATTAAGTGTTGTGGTAAGGGTTTTAGTGAACTGTTTCAGTGTTCCAGCGCCACAGTTTTAGAGTATCCGTTTACAGCTTTTTATCTTTCAATTTCGTTTTCATTCTTTTTTCTATGTTCACGAGCAAATGGCACTACATTTCGTATCGATGTCCGACTAGGTAATTTACAGTCCGTATATTTATTCCAGAAGGAGACAAGTGCTTCTTTGTTTAGTAAACGAAACGATGGATTACATAAAATAAGAGTAACACATAAATCAAATGTAAATTTTTCTTGGTCTCGTATGCCACTTTTTGCTGAAGAATGTTGTTTGCTTTTGATGTGACGTTGACAATGGCTTCTGGACCTACACATTAAAGGGATTTTACAAACTAGACATTGAATTTTAGCGCCATCAAAAATTAAGTCCGGCATGTCCACTATAAAGTTTTTAAGTGTCTGCCATTGGTCGTTTTCGCGACGTACCTAACTGCGACATTTTTAAAGCAAACATAAGCGTACAATTACGAAATAAGTTACGACAGCCTACATATACACAGAACTACTCGCATACAGCATCGATTCAGTACTGACGCTGTGAACGCGTGAAATAAATAATCGCCGATTCCCAACCACATATCTACTACACTGACTATTACCGCTGTTTGCCCAGACTATTCATAAGTTAAAGTGCTTTCGCCTTGCTTATCTTTCTTTTCCTTGTGAATTGGACTGTCTCCGTCTTGGTTGGATTGACAGATACTTCGTGGTCCTTACACCAGAATGCTGAACAGAACTTCTTTCACGTTCGAAGTCTTTACACCATCGGTAAATTGTACCCAAAAAAGATACTTTTTTATTTTGTTCTTTTGCAAATTAATCCACTGATAGTTTCTCATCGTAATATATAAACATAGTTAGATAGACAACTGTATATGAGTAAAGTGATTTATGGAAATTTATACGGCAAAAGCTGAACAAACCTAGAACAACAAGGATATAAAGCTTACAATTGACTAGATTTTCATATTATCGAATTAATGAATAAGCACGAGATGACTCAAGGGAATGTTACGAATTTGCATAGTATAATGTATGCTTTTCTCAACGTATATATATATATATATATATATATATACACACATTTGTTCCCGAATTAAGTGTAATGCTCAGTTAAAAATTCAATCTTTTAAATGAGTTTGCAACGTAATTAATCAAAAGTCGACATCAAATAAATAATTTCTGCACCTCTTTTATGCTTAGCTAGCTGACGCGTCAACGAAAAAGGGAATGAAATTTGGGAAAAAAGGGATAAATTAATTATGGTTCCGTAGATGTTTTGAAAATTTTTTTTTGTTGGCAGATTTTAATTTACCTTCGTTTATGGTTTTCGAATTCGTAAGCAAAACTTTTTTAATTTCCCCAATTTAATTAATTTAGAAAGATATGATTTGCGTAGTATATTATCACCGTAGCGTATAACTTCCTCTTTTAGGTAAAGCAAAAGCGGGGAATGCCAAAAATTAACTACACTCGCCGGGAAAGTTTCGGTTATTGCTGTTAAGGCCCGTGTAACCTAGTCCGAATTATATTTTTAAAAAGGTCATTAGGGTCCAATGTGAGTTTCTAAAACGTGCAATTCCCAGTGAAAGTAATCATAAAGAACACTATATTATTCCATGTAAAGCTCTCATTAGGCGGAGCGATTTGTCAAATAAAAAATTATCCTTGTTTTGTGGCAGCGTTTTCATTCTTCGCGGCTATTTTCTAAATAAAATATCGCCCTCTTTTTTCCGGTAGTACTCCCTAAAGTAGTTTAGGGTATTTAAATTTCTCTTTTTCTTCCAGATTTCTTGCGTAGATCATTATAAATTAAACCGTCCTAAATAAGAATAGCATCAGTGCACTGTCGTTCCATATTTAACTATTTTCGATGTATTATTTAACTTTATAGACTCGAAAACCAACTGAATATGTAATTCAATATCACTTTATATATACAAAAGCTCTGAGTATTAATGTATTACACAATTGTTAATCTTCTAGAGCATTTCAATAACATAACTTCCTCATGAATGTTTTATTGGATAAATTAAACACGCTCTAGTACAACATAATATTGCCTATTATCATACTGTAATAGCGCCATGATGCTAGGACATAATGCACAGCACAATCTGCTTTAAATTATTGCAACTAAGGCAGTAACAAGGCACAGAAGACTGTTACAGTCGTTAAAATAATAAATATTAATGTAGATTAATAATCTTAATTGATGGGCTCTTAAAATTGTGGTAAAATGTTGGGGTAATCCTGTAAATATATTTCATGTAGTCAGTATACAGGAGAATATACACACCCAAAATTGTGTATTAAGGCTTCGGAATGAAATTAGAACAAGTATACAATTCTTATACCTAATTAGCGCTACCTGGATATCCTATTCAACCCTGGGGATATTTTTTTAGCTAATTAAAACGGAATGAGGAAAATAGTCCCAATTAATTTAATTTATGTTCATCCTCAGAGAACGGGAATTGATAAACAATTATTTCCGGCTAAAAGAATTATAAAATATCAATTAGCAAAAAGCAAACAAATGAGCGAGAGCTTCCTGAGATTTATTTTTATTTAAGCTAGTTGATTTAAACTCCCATTATTTTCTCATTAGAATTAGAACTTTACATTGAAGACTAAGAATAACAAGGACATGTTTATTTCAACGGGAAATCATGCAAGGTACTATACAGAGCATTTCAATGAAAGCTATTCTCTCTAAATTATTGTAAATTGGTTGATTTTCAGGAGAAACGCAAAAATACATCAAAAATCATAAAGTGGAGTTTTTGATGCTATGCTAATAATTCAAGTATAACAATAATAATAATTATTATTATTGTTATTATTATATTATATATATATAAATATATATTCCTTTTTTATGTGTATTCATTACAATTTACGTGTTATAATATTATGCAGACAACAAAATTGCTTGTTGAGTTTGGATCAGATTTATAAGTAAATCATTAATAAAGTAACCAAAACTTGCGGACTCGCATAGGCGTCGGTATTACGGGTTAATATAAGAATACGAAAAATTCATAAATAAACTTACTTGCTAATTATTCAACAAATTAGAGGCATCAGGATGTGAACTACTGTAAACTTGCATCATTGCATATGTTTCCACAGTTACTTCTTTAAACCTTGTGCGTCGACAAGAAAAAATATTCTTATACATAGAAAACGATCTCTCCACATCTAAGGAAGTTACATTTGCATGTAGAAACTGTTTTTCAAAATCACTTAAAAGTTTACTATTCTTACACTTATTATAAACGGCCTCTAAAGTATTAAAATCGGGATTTTTCCTTAAAACATCTGCCAACTTTTGACTAGCGCATAATCCTGGCGTATCATTTGATATGTGTAATTTATTTTTTACACTCTCCACTATGTCTAATGATTCCTGCAATGACAATTCAGTACATTGTAGTTTTCTGATGGCATCTAGTAATACTGTATAATTGGTACATATTGTTGTTAAATCTTCTAAAAGTTGAGGAATTTGAAATTCTCTTTGACATTCTCTAATTGCTTTGGATTCATTCCGATTAAATCGCATTATAACTGATTGAATTTGTTGAAAATGGATCAAATAGTAAGAAGCTGCTGTTAGCCAAGTACCACATCGCGTTAAAATTGGTTCAGGAGGTTCTGGAATACCTGGACAAAATTTACGAAATTCTTTTAAACGTTTAGGAGATTTACGAAACACTGCTTTAGTACTTCCAATCATCCGATCAACGTTTCCGTAATGCTGTCGAACAACTTCACCCACTAAATGCAAAGCATGCAGCACGCAGGTTATATGTATTAAGTTAGGAAATATATGTTTTAAGGATCGCCCAACACTTAACATCGTTGCTGCACTATCTGTCACAATCATCACAACTTGATCTTGGGCAATTTTAAATTTTTTCAAAGCGTTCATTATTACTTTTTGAATATTTTCCGCGGTACATTGTTGAACACGTTTGCAAGCTAACAAATATCGAGATGCTGTGTTCTCGCGAGATAAAACGCGAGCTATTACATTCAAAATGCTGTTTTTCTTTATATCGGTCGTCTCATCCACGGTAATCCATATGTTTTTGGAACACAAATCACGTTTACACACATTTTCTAGCATCTCTTTCATTCGCGGCAAATGATTCTGTAATTATGTTTGTGAGGGTAACGGGTACTTTGGAACGTACTGTCGCCAAAACGTTTTAAAAGCTGCTTTTTTCACCAACGACAACGGAAGATTACAAGAGGTAAACATAATTAATAAATGTATGAGGAATAGTGTATAAGGTATTTCAGTTCTTGCATTTCTCATATGCTTAATACCATTGACATGCCTCTGGCAATCAGTTCTGTCCAATGCAGCCAAACGAACATTGCATATTAAGCAAAAAACTGCACTACCGTCATATTTTAAATGGGGAAAAAGTGACACATACTTATGTACATTAGTAGCAAATCTATTACGAGGCATTGTTTTCTTAGGTATGTAAATATTAGTTCTATATGAAACGATACACTAATTATGTACTTGGTATAATACTACAATACTCAAAAAACACCAGCTATATTTTCAAAAGCGACACGTAAGTACATAACCTTGACCGTTCGATTAATCTCTGCAACAGCTCAACCGGTACTAAAACGAAATCTCTCTCAGCGCGGTTTGACATGATTTATATTCAAGGTCGACACTACATGCCTGCTTCCCTACCGGTTTAGTTTATTTATGAATTTTTCGTATTCTTATATTAACCCGTAATACCGACGCCTATGCGAGTCCGCAAGTTTAGGTTACTCTAATCATTAATATACAATAAAAATATTGTTGGGCCCAACACAGAACCTTGAGGTACCCCAACATTAACATCTAGACAACTGGATTGTGAGTCACCAAAACGAACATATGGTTTTCTTTCCTTTAGATAAGATTTAAACCAATCCAACGAAATACCTTTAACACCAAACTCTCTAGTTTATAAAGAAGGATGCTATGATTAACTAAATCAAAAGATTTGGATAAATCAATAAACATAGCCATGCAATATTCATTGTTATCTAAATTGCTGTAAACATTTTTTTGTGAAATTAAAAATTGCAATCAACCATGTTGATTATAATCTGTAACTCACAAATGACTCACTTTAACCCTTAAGCATTACACATTTTTTAAATCTACTGTCAGAGGAGAATCTATAAGTAGAAATATGCACAAGGTATTCCATTAAAAAAAATTGAATTTACAAATAATTTAGAGTAAATAGTTTTCGTTGAAATGCTTTGTAATTTTAACCGCACAAAAACAATGAACCATATAATATAAATCAAGTTAAACTTGAAAGAAACGAAGTTAAATAAAGTAGCAGAATACTTAAGTTGATTTCCTAACTTCCTAAAACGTTTTAAGCAGACGTCAGAAAATGTAATTTTCTTACCTGTTTAAATGAACTTTGCTTATTAAAAAACCCAAATTAGTACACTGGTGGAATTTATTTTGGGTGAATTTAACTTGAAGAGTAAATTCAACGGCAAAGTAACTCACGGAAGAATATTCTACAGTAAATAATAACCGTGAAAGCCTACACTCCCCAATTTATTTATTTATTGCGGTAATAGCAACATTCAAAAAAAAAACAAAGAAAGAAAGAGAATGATAATGCATTCGTTTTTAGAGTTTTTATTCGTATATCGATACAACACCATGATTTATAGTTATATTTTCCCATTTATAAAGATAAATTACCAGGATAAAATGGGCAAGCAAAGGAGGTATCTGCTTTTTTTCCATTGGAAATCGATACAAAATAGTTACCAACGAATTGAGCAGCATTTTTCTGAGGATTACAAATGACTCGCGAGAAATTCTGAGGCTGCAACCTATAATTATCAGAGCGATTCTTTCCTTTTGTTAATGGGTGGGTAGAGGGGGAAAAGAGAAGAGTAGTTTCCAGGACCGTACATGATTTTCTTGATATTAAACTTTAAAGTTTAATAAAGTTTACCGCCAGAAATCTAATATATTTAATCCCAAACTTGAGTTGGACTACTGGCGTTCTTTTTGAATTAGATTTAACAAAAATGTAAGTGTAAGGACGTTATTACATAAATTTAATCCAACTCCAAAGCGGTTTACATTCCTCTAAATTGTACATATATATTCTAGAATGACATTTAATACAATTGAAGATGAGACGTGCTACTAATCAAAATAATACAAGTCTAGTTGACATCCCAAGGGTAGCCGTTTATGCAGCGTATGAGTGATGATAAATTATACAAAGATAAAACAAAAATACGTGCTTTGGGAACAATAGGGTTTAAACATGGATAGGAATGTTATTTTGCGAAATTCTGACAATTTCCTTAAAATAAATTAATGTCCCCTGCGAAATTTGTCCCTCTTTTAAATTAGAACGTTGGATATTACCGTTCGTAGATTATGTTATCAGTAATTGTGCATATATCGCTTTGACCTTGGTTCTGTTCTAATTTCATAATTAATGAACTGCAGAAGGTATGATGGAAAGATGCCATTAAATTCCACAAATTGAGATATTAATTAATTCCTCAATGGGACCCGCAGAAACAAAGCTCAGGCTACAATAGTAACCAGCCGAGCTATGAAAGGGTTAATATTAACGAACCCTCCTTCACAAAACATTTCATAGTTCTATAATGTAAGATAGACAGAGGGTGAGTCAGCACAGCGGACTCGGAAGATTGTGCCTTTCTGGATAGAGATTTTTCAAAACAATTTTTTCCTGTTAAGAAGTCCGATTGGTTTAAAATTATATTGAAACATAAACCTCATAAGTAACCTGGGCAAATATGCGTAACAGCCAGAGGCGTGGCGAACGCATAAAAGTTTACACATAAAATAGAAGGTAAGAAATAAATTATAAAACGCAATGAAACACTTACCGTTTTAAAAGTCTTCCGTGAAATCGCAAACTGGGTAACATCTGTTAAATATTTGAATCATTAGATATGTTTCCACAGCTGTTTCAGTCAAGTGAGTACGACGTGCGGAATAAATGTTTTTTAATGAAGGAAACGACCGTTCGACATCTAATGATGTTATATTTGCATATTTAAAATAATCTTTGAAACAACTTAATGCATCTTCACACGCACCTTCACAAATTTGTCTTAATATAAGAAAATCGGAGTCTTTTTTCGTATTACACACCAATTTGTTTCGCCTTCTACAGCGCATAACTATGCGTGAACATCATTCACAATTTGAACAGAATCCACTAGCGACATCGAAACATTTTGCAATTTTTCTATTCCCTCCGCTAGTCCGAAGTAATTGTTGTGAATAGTTTGTAAATCTCTTTTAACCTGACCATCTTGAAATATTTCCTGGTTTTTCTTGATTGCTGCAGCTTCTGTCTGATTGAATTTTAAAACTACCTTCTTTACTTGATCAAAATATTTGTTATAGTAAAACGCAGCTTGCAACCATGTTCCCCAACGTGTAACAATCGGCTGTAGTGGTTCAGGTAAATCAGGACACAGTTTGTGAAATAGTCGGGTATGTTTCGAGGACTTTAAAAACACTGCCTTTGTACTAGCAATCAATGCATTTACTAGTGGAAAACATGTAGGAATCGTTTGTGCCGCAAGATTTAGAGTATGGATTTTACACGTCACATGTAAGAAATCAATGACTTTCATTCGAAAATTTTGATGGTACCATTTAGGCAATTAAATGATCTATCAAGATAAAAAAAATCGGAAGCTTTTAGTTCAAAAAATTGTCTATTACGTCCATTGCTTGAGAAGCAGAAGTGGAGGAAACTTAAAATTGATACGAAAATATTTATTTTTAAAAAACAAAATTGATCTATCCGAGCATTTCTTCGAAAAACAAATTGCTTCAGATTAATGAATTTATTCCATAATTTGGCGCGCACAGTATATGTATGTAGACTATTGATATACCAAGTGATTCAGAGTACCGGTTCCAGTACAATATCTTTGTTGTTAAAAAAGGTATTGATTTCATTTTTCTCTTACATATTATGTAGTTAGAACTTAACATTTTTCTGATATTATCATCGCGGTATCATTTCCGGTTTACCCGGAAGCTGCATCAACTTTCGTATTTTAAATAGAACGTCATACTTTTTTATTCTACATCCGATAGAGACTTTTTTTCTCTTTTCAATGACATAATACATGTACACATTCCTTTCGATAATATCCTCAAAATTACGAGGGCGAATCAAATATTAACCGGACTTTTCTTTTTAACGCTTCCTAGGTGAAGTGAGTAACGTGACGTATTGATATATGTTGGATGGGGATGTAAAGTGGAGGGTAGTAAATCGGTTCGGCTCGCCAGAGCAGATTGGTTGTTAGTAGCATCATGTCTGAGCAAGAGGTGCACACGTCTGTTGAGCAACGCATTATTATTAAATCTTTGTCACGGGAGGGCGTAAAACCTGCCGAAATTTTGCGCCGACTAATCGCACAGTTCGCTTTCCAGGACCCAACTCTGGCACAAGAAATTTTCCGATGGCCGAGAGTCAGTGCAAAATGAGACCCATGCACGCTGACCGCGGACAAGCACCAGTGAGACGAATATTCTTGCGATTCGTGAGATGTTGCGTACTACTGTCAACTGCTTGATGAAGTGAAACTGGCCTATTCTGCTCCATAACAACGCTTGGCCACACACAGCTGCATTAACCCAAGAAAAATTGGACAAAATTCATTGGGAAATACTGGAACATCCACCCTACAGTCCCGATCTGTCTCCGTGTGACTACCACATGTTTGGGCCACTCAAAGAAGAACTGGGAGGTCATCACTTTGACGACGACGAAGGTCTAGAAACGTTCGCAATTGGTTGCAGACGCGACCACATTCATTCTTTGATGACGGAATTAAAAAACTTCCGATTCGGTGGAGAATATGTGTGAATATAAGAGGAGATTATATAGAAAAATAAGGTGTATTCAAAATTTTATTTACTGTACCAATAAATGTTCTAAAACAAAGGTCCGGTTAATATTTGATTCGCCCTCGTAATTCAAAAGTTTAAGAGGTTTTAAAAAATCTTTATTTTAGTAGACTTTAGAAGACTGTATGAGAAATCGGCCTGCTTGGATACATACAGCGGTAGCTCGTTGAAAACCAGAGTCTACTAAAAAAGAATTATATCATGTATTATATTGTATTATATCATTGAAAGTAATAAAAAAGTGTCGCATTCCATTTAAAGTACGAAAGTTGATGTGACTCGTTAATAATACCCGAAAAATGTTAAATTCTAACTACATAATATATGACTAAAAAAATGAAATCAATACATTTTTTAACAACAAAGATATTGCACTGGAACAAGTACGCTGAATCACCCGGTGTACGCCTTACCCCCTAAAAAAGCTACAATTTGGGATATCTCGGCAAAGATCTTCTGGGATCCCATTTTTTCCTTAGAAGTCATCCTTTTTACCCTTACCTCATTTCTTATGAAATCGGAAAGGGTGGAAACCCTAATTTCTCCAGAACTGACGTATTCGGAATAGTTTTAGCGATAAAAATAGTAGCCATCCCTTCATTACATTGCACAATTAGATCGTATTAAAAAGTGGAAACTTCCTATTTCGTGGTGAATTAGGATTGAATATCGAATTAATAATATTAACTGTTACCCGTTGTATAACTCCTATTTATCGCCATCCAAATACGGTTGCCAGGTATCCATCACCATGGTTGCAGCTGTTATTGTTGAGCCTATTAATCTTTCATGTAATTACAGTTAAAATGAAATGATATAATTAATAAGATGTGAGCGTAATGTATAGCGTCGCTGCGATTAATCTAAATTAAACCACTCCCTTCGTACTAAAGCAATAAGATCTCGTTTGTCTTCTATTTACTATTCGAATTGATGTTTTGTGCAGACGTCTACATAGTAAATAGCCAGTTGTGAAAACGTCCAAATAAAACATCTGCCGTCCACGTCGAATAAATTGAGCACTTTAGATAAGGAAGACATGCACATCGTTCAGGGAAAAACAAATTTAGCAATTCCACACTTCGTAATATCTTCTACTCCAACTTCTTAATTCAAAATCTATCCCCTTGTGACCCCTTCACATCCGAGCTAGCTTCACTAATATAAGCGATTTGATTGTTTAGATCTTGAGCATCTCCACCGCTCTTCAAGTTTATTGGCCAAAATTTTCGAATAGTTTCTAGAAGCTGGGTCGTTATCAAGTAAGGTGTGTGAAACTGCATGGCTTGAATTTAACGTTGAAGGGAGTAAACAGGGGATGTATTAGCGAAACAAACTCCTTTGTATCGAACGTAACTTCTAACGTGTAATAATTACAAAGTACACGAGGGTATGCTTATCTACGTATTAAATAGAGCCCTAGATTAATTATTATAGCTACGCCACTGAAATTTCTACGCATGCGCTTTCGTATACAATCCTTGGCCATGGAACTAGGACCATTTGAGAAATATTAAATTTATAAGAATATTTATTAAATGTAATTCTAATTTCGAAAACCTCTAGAAAGATAATTGTCGTTGTAATACCCTAATGCATTATGGCCACAGATAATTGCTGGTTATAAAAATAATGCTTAGGTGTGCAATAAACCGATTATCCACCTGCTATGAATCACGCTGTCAATTATTATCATAATAGACAGAGAAAAAAGCACGAATTTCTGCTCTTCTAGAGACGAGGCAGTTCTCTCAACGTGCAGTTGCATAAATAAGGAGCATATTCCTAATACAAGTAGTGGCAAAAGATACTGTGTCTGCAAACGCAAAAGAACTGTAAGAGATGATCGTCGTATAGTAAAAGTGGCTACAGAACTTAGTTTTTTATCCACTAAAGGTGTTCATAAAATCCTTAGTGGAGAAGGTATACAAATATCAGCCCGAACAGTCCGTAAACGTCTTCATGAAGCAGGCTTGAAATGCAGACGTCCGGTAAAGAAGCCAAGACTGACATCTAAAATGAAAGTGACACGATTTCAATGGGCTAAAGAATATAAACAAATTACAGTTGAATTTATCATCTGTATTTTTGGTCAAATTCATCCTCATAGTTCGCTTAATGGTTCTCTACATTTTTTACTTTTTCCTAGATTATTTATAGAGACGAATCACGGCTAGAAGTGCTAGCAGAGAGAAGCCAATTTGTTCGTCGGCGTCCTTCAGATCATTATAAAAATTAAACACCCCCCATCTCTAATGGTTTGGTCGTGTATTTCAACAGAAGGACCGGGACTACCATATTTCGTTAACGGAACAATGGAACAAAAACAATATAAAAAAGTTTTATAAAATTATTTAATACTTTATATTGGGTCATTGGATCCGACTCAAGGACTATATATTTTGATGCAAGACAATGCACCATATCATAAGGCAAAAAGTATAATGCGATACCTTGAATCTAAAAATCTGCGTGTACTACCTTGAACAGGCAATTCACCCGACATAAACCCAATAGAAAATGTGTGGAATGCCTTGAAAAACATCGTAAGTACACGAAACTCAACTACAAAGGAAGAATTACAACAACATATTGAAGATGTATGGCATAATGGCGACGAAATTAAAAAGCAACAAAAATCTGCGTTGGCAGTATGCCAAAAAGGAGCAAGCAAATAATAGTAAATATATCTTCAAATTATGCTTACTTGTATGTCATATGTAATTAAATGATAATATTGCCAACATTACCAACTTTTTTTTTTTAATTTTACTCCAAAAATCATAACATTTTTCTTCTGATTATTAAAGTAAAAATCGTAAAAAATGATTAACCGAAATGTAAGTTTTGCAATATTACAAAATAATTGAAAACAACATTCTCAAGTTAATAACACGTATCTGAGAAGAAGATATTCATATCCAAAACATATTGCCCTTTGTAATAGTCTGACTTGGAATAGGAGAGTTTTATGGCAAACACTTTTGAACAAATAAAGTTACCGACTACGGGATAACATCAATTTAAAGTTTCTAGTTCTTTCGCCAAAGAACAAAGACAGCTATTTATGCGATAACATGAAAGCATAGTACTACTACTGCTACAAATACTACTCTTCTGTCTGTAGAGTTCTATCATTCGTAAAGTTTTACCGTATTTGTCGCCTTCTGGAGACCATTAGACAATAGAGATGAGTCGCTTGTGTTATACACAGCCAGCTATGATTTTAGACATCGCTACCGTTTTAGAGGATTACCTTTAATTAACGTGTAACTTTTTCTATGCATGTATATACCTTTTTGCTTTCCCTAAATGAAACCCTTCCCTTTTTTTTCTTACCGTTAAAGCCGCATTTAATATTTATATTCAAAAAATGTAAATTCCTTATCTTTCCTTTTTGTGCGTACTCTGAATAATACAATGCATTTTTTTTTTCTGGCCGGAGGAGTCAAGTAAACCCCTTTCTCCGTTTCGTATGGAACTAATGCCTTGAGAAATGTCTCACAATAAAATAATATTTCAAGAAAGAGGAAGTAAGAGTAACTTCACACATTCCGCTGTATCCTTTGTGTGATGTTTTTCACGACTTACCGTTTCTAAATAATAAAGAAAGTAAGTAAAAAAATAACAAAATTTAAGAGAAGCGCGAGTTTTTTTCGAGGATAATTTAATCTTTTCGGGCTTATGCAATTTTCCCTTGGAAATACGCTGCTACCAACGAAACGGTTTAAATTACATTATTAGAAGAGGGTTTGATAAAAATATACACCTAAGGCTGATTTAATTATTTCCCTCTTTTTTTTGAAGTAGGACATGAAATATAAAAATTCAATCGTATTACCTGGAAAAAATCAACTGGAAATATGATATTTGATTACCTAACTTGAAAAACTCCTCGAAAACTCATCTAACATATTTTCTTTTTATACTCCTACGTATTATATTAAGAATGAGAACCTTACCAAAGAAGTTTCTTAATCATCTATCCAATCAAACGTTAAAAAATTGCTTTTTTTTACTTCTTCTAGAGATGCTTTCAAGAATTTATTGATTTCCAACTTATAACAAGTCTATTAGTTCTACAGGATGTTCTATTACAGCGCTCTCGATATATAAATTGCACAAACGAGAGAACAATAAGCGATATTAAAAAAAATATTATCAGCGCAACCTTGCACAGCTGTTGGTGCGTATAAAATGAATATAATGGTTTGGGACATGTTTATATTCTTGTAGGAGCGATATATCTCAAGCGTTGCCATACTAAAGTCTCAACAATCAATCTAAAATGCCTTGGTGTTGTTTCTGAAGTTTTAACAGATCATAAATTTATTGATATTTATTACAGTTCTAACGTTTACTTTTTTATGACACGAGGGGAGGTAATTATGTTGAATAGCTTTTAGTGTTATTACAATGTAATACAAGGTAGCCCAAATATTTTTTCTTCACCCTGTAAGTATACCAGATGTCCCAGATTCAATGTTACAAACGATATCTTCCTTATTTGTAGAGATATAAGATCGAGCAAGGTATCGTCGAAAACGGTTTGCAACAAGATATACTTTTTAAATCTACCCATACTAAGAAATATATAAACAAAAAATTCATTTAAGAAATAGCTACTAATAAAAACATACTAAAAATCGTTAGTTAAATTTGGTTGTACGTCTACAATCGTATAGATTGTTCGAACACAAAAGAGATTCAGATATTTATTTCGATTTGCGAAACTGGTTTACGTATCTCTAGTTAAAAGCGTAGTGAAGTAGTGTTATAACATTTTTAAAATGTCTTTCTTTTCTCCAAATGAATGTGTCGAATTTATAGAGAGCGATTTCCTAACAGAGTGGTACCATCACATTTCCTCGTGTTGTAGCTAAAATGCGAACGGAATCATTTCCATCAAATTTAAAACATTCTTATCATGTAACACTAGTTACAACAGAAGAAATGCAAATAAATGTACTGGCTTATCTTGGATTGAATCCACATATTTCAATTAGAACTGTGGCAGAAGATATGGGAATAAGTAAATCAACAGTACAGAGGGGGTGGCGAATCGCCATAATTGCCATTACTGAGCTCCAGAAAATCCTCGTTGAATGCGCGAGACTCATTTTCAGGTGCTATGGGGTATTACTGATCCTTACATCTTTGAAAGAACCCTGACAGGGCAAAATTATTTACGTTTTTTTACATAATGACCTTCCCGAGTTAATGGAAGATTTTACTTTAGCAGAGTGCAATGATTTGTGGTAGCATCAGGATGGCGCTTTGCCTGATAACTCGCGGTTGTTTGTAGAATATTTAAATGACGTATATCCCAATAGATGGATTGGTACTAACGGTCCTATTCAATGGCGAGTTCGCCCGCAAGGCTTAAACCCACTAGACTTCTTTTTGTGGGGGTATTTGAAAGAAGTTGTGCATTCTACTCCGCCTAAGAACTTAGACGATTTGAAACTTAAGATTCGGCATGCATGTAATTCCATTACAATGAATATAATCACAGCAGCAACTTCCAGGAAATTAATTGGTCGATTTGAAGCATATGTTGCGTCGAATGGTAATAATTTTGAACAATATCTGAATGTGTTTTTTTTTGTTATTTATTATGATTTATTTTGTATTAAATATTTCTTGAATGCAATTTTCGTTTATACCGTTATATTCCAAACTCTTCGTACTTCGGTCATAAACTCAAAAAAATGAGGGGTGAAATTAAAAAAAAATAGTTTGGAGCTGGTTTACTAGGGGTAGTTTTAGAAAGTATATTTTTTAGGACTCTGCAAACCATTTTCGACAACACCTTGTTCGATATATCTCTACAAATAAGGCAGATATTACTTGTAACATTGAATCTGGGACACCCAGTATAATGTAAATAATCAATAAATTGTCGAGGATAGAATAATTAATTCATTGAAAAGAACCAAACGTAATCAATCTTCCCAGTACGTTTAATATTGCAATTAGTTACACAATTACAGGATCCTCTGAAATTATTTCCATTTTTTATCTTGTCAAATGTATTAAATGATAAGGCGATTTTGTTCGAGGAGATTTAATAAGGAAAAAATTAATGAGACAAAAGAAATAAAGTGAAAATCAATCCCCTGATTCAGCTGCTCTGATTCAGCTACGAGGTTCTTTATTTATTAATTAATTTATTTATTTTTAGAAAACTAATTAAAGGGATCGATTCCGCCAAAAATAACTTATTCTAAACGTCCTCCAAATTAGTAAGGATTGTTAGCTTTTAACTACAAAACATCACAGTTCCCCCCATTTCCAACTTTACTTCAAGGATTATGTCATCTCGTGCAACACCAGTATTTTGTCACTTTTCCTTCCATGCTTCGAGGCTTAAACAAAAGGATGAAAAGCACTGTTTTAATTAATAGACGGGAAACAATAACCTCCCTTATCCCTCACAGCCTTTCTCTAACCTTCTGAAGACGACGTGTTCCTCTAAATCAGTTCCAATTGTAATCAAGATGCTATTAAGGAGTTGCACTTTGTATAATATGAATGCGTCCAAATCTTAATTAAAGATTATTCAATTCGAGAGGCAGACTATTACCTCGGAAGAATACGAATCTAGTCGGAAGTGGCTAATATAACAAACCGCATGAATTAAACACTTTGAATAATAGATTTAATAACGATTAAATCATCTGTACGATAAGGTTTTCAAAAGCCGGTGTCTAGAAAGCGGTATCTTTGAACTTAGAAAAATTACAATTCGAAGGAAATTAAAGACAATTCTGAAGTCAATTTATATTAAACGAAAATTGCTTCTCCTGTCGTATAGGTCTTCAGGGTTTTTGAAAATAATACATCTTCTTGAATGGAATTCTTTAAAGAAATAACTAATAGAGACAAGCAACACTGCAGCGTTTGCTACTTGGTTCACGAAATAATTCAATTACATTCTCTTCAAAAATTCACTTTCTACATCATTTACCAAATCATTAGTCCTCCGCGATGCTGTGTTGCTTGTCAATTGTTTTTGCCGCCTTTTCTTTAAGCATACACTTCGTGATGGCTTTCGCACACTGTATGAGGTATCACTATTTTCGCTTGAAGAAACACTACACTTCTTATTACCCATTTGTAAATAGTCCTATAAAATTTTCGTTTCTTTCCTCTTTTTTCCTTTTCCTCAAAAATCAGTCGCTATTTAAGAAAATATTTTTATTACAAGACTACAAAAATATATAATATAAGAAAATAATTTTCTTGAAATTTCATTTGGATGAAATAAATATTTTCTTAGGGTTAGAAAATCAAGAAAATTCAAGACAGAAAAATGTTTCTTCCAAGTAAATCATTTAGTTCTAAGTTAAGGAAATATTCGTATTAAAGGTAGGAATGAAAAAATGGTCCAGATCTCACAAGGTTCTATTAAGAAATTAGGCGACCGGTTTCGTGTTCAAAAAACCAAGCTG
Organism: Dynastes maya; assembly: GCA_029619315.2. NCBI lineage: Eukaryota > Metazoa > Arthropoda > Insecta > Coleoptera > Scarabaeidae > Dynastes > Dynastes maya. The sequence continues at coordinate 6,906,484 of JAROYE020000012.1, forward strand.
TAAAAAAAAATCATTAACCGGTATCCTCTGAAAATGTTTATGAAACGTTATACGTTATCATTGTATGGGTAAGTATGGTATCTGTATTCAAGTTCCGTCGCTACTGTCTAGAACGGCATTATTATAACTACTGACACTAGGGGGCGCCAAGAGATACTTTAATTGCTGTTTTTGAAGATTAGTGGCATAAACTGAGAGATGTAAGTGCAATCTCGCCAGGAGTAAGAAGGTTTAATGCTTTTCTCATCTTGTATTGCTTTTGTCGGTAGTAGTTCCATCAATACCAGCAGCTATTTATTAGCATTACATTGGTTATTGTTTCTAGGCACTTTTTTCATGTGTACTTCTACATTAAGTTAACTTTTGTTTGAACATTATTCTGTAGATATGCTCTACTTTAGCCTTTTAAAAATCACAAGCAATGTGAATAATTTACTGCATTTTGTACGGATATGTCGTACTGTTTTAAACAAGGTAAGCGCAATTAATAATGTGCATATAAATAATATGCATTTCAAGAATTTCAAGTAAAAATGCTTTATTTTAAGAAAATGAAACTATTGATTTATGAACAATACCTAAATGCTCTCTGGAATTAAGAAAACTATTTACTATCCTTACGAAAATATTGTTTTGTGTTATACTAAGAATCGCTTTCTTCAAATTTTCTGCAAGATTTTCTTGAATCAAGTTAACAAATGTCTTAAACAAAGAAATTCAATTATTTCATTACAAGTATACACTTCTCTTAAGCGAAGAAAGAAACGCTAAGATAAAATTTCTTTTGATTTAAAACAGTTATTGTATTGCATATAATTGAAAGGGTAATTGTCTTGAATTAAGGCGGACAGCTTTGATACAAGTAAACGTTTCTCTGCGTGTATGTTCGTCTATTTTTTAATTACTTGTGGTGGTTCCAAATCCAGGAATGAAGGAAAACACCAAAGAACTTCGTTTCCTCAGTGGATGCTAAATCAGATACAGTCCGTTGTCGAGTTCGAAAAACCATAAAATTATTTTTTTCCGATTTTTGCCAACCTCCATGTGTTGCTTAATCTACCTCTGTATTTCCTTGATGTCGTTCATAATTTCCAGTGACTTCATCACAATTCGCTGGCAGTAGTTTCTGCTTTTAATAAGGATCTTGTCGTTGCCACAATCAATAGTGTATTTTCAAATTGGTAAAGATGTTCCGCAACTGATCTTATACTGTAACTTGCCACATAATTTCGAAATTGGATCCCTGTTTGAAAATACAAGCTTCTTCTCCAGGTCCTTTTTTGATTTATCCATTACTCCAGCGAGGTATGGTTGATAATCGTATGTAATTATTTCTTTTTTAGAATTATTGTCTCTTCTCTTCCTAATAGCTGGATTTCTTTAGAAAAATTCGATCTTCGACGGTTTTTCAAAAATACGAGGATTCGAAAACCTGATTTCCATATAAACCCTACTGTAGGATTATAAAAAGAGACGAAAAAAAATAGAAAATTGAATTTTAAAGAACACCCGTCGTGGTAATTAACTGGCTGGTGTAGATTCTTTTATAAAAAAAAGGAAGGAATATTCTTTAATAATTAATTCGACGCACAATCAAAACCATGGGCTGAAATGCCGCCTTCTGTTTTTGTAGTGTTTTTCTCATTATCGCCCACAAGGGATATTTTAGAGAGAGAGAAAAAAAAAACATATAGAACGCAGAATAATGACGTTTAAACGCATATGAACAACGTTTAAACGTATATTATCCCATTTAAATTTGAGGTAGTATTATTTTGTATTTTCTCCTTTACATCACACCCTCTTGAGTTAATTGGCACTTAACGTGTTTACTCATTAAAACAATTTGAATATGTTAAATGCTTTCCCATGTCAATTTGAAGCTTCCTCGAGACGGGGGTAATATTTCACTCCCTAAATAATTCAGATCATATAAAACTGATTTATTAGTATTCGAACATCGTTCCAATCACCGATAGATTTTAAAATGAGATATTCATCTCGGGAGATCCTTATACAAAAGCTAATTAAAGGAGATCTTATAAAAAGGGGATAATTAATTAATAAGGGAGTATTAAAATCAATTTTCGAAACACGTGTCTTGAATGTCTTAATGCTGTTTTGTGACTTTCTTCTTTTTATTTTCGTTAAAAGCGTGGTAATAAATCTTATCCATCTTTAAAAATATTTTCCATCGCATTTTCCGCACAATGTGCCGTCAATTTACTTAGTAAAGCAAAGCATACACAATTCGATGAAATCATAATAATTGAAATGGAATTGGAAAGATATTTTATGGAATACAAATTTTCGTCGCTTTTCAGATACAGTCGGCGTTGAAAAAAGGACTTAACAAAAAAAAACCGCAGCGAAAGCGGCGCTAGACGTTTCAGCTTATATCTGGAAACGATGTTACAGTTACGCTTTTGGAGCAAAACAAATGACAAAGCTACGTTCAGCCTGTTTATCTCCGTAAACTATTTTAAGTGACTGACAAATATTTGCGATGGAAACGGCAAGGCGTACTTTGATGTTTTGCTTTAATTGCGTGTAGAATCTTATACTGGCAAAGTATGTTTTTCGCTATATTACTCGTTATACCGTTTCGAGATATGCATTCCAATTGCAAAAAAAAAAGGAAAAATAACTATAAATCTTGCTTAATATATTATAACCCAAACTCGCGTACAGCAATGTCAACCTTTACTTAGCTTACATATATGTATACACATACACCTCTATATCTAGAATTTCCATATCGATTTTAGAGAGGTTAGTCCTCTATGACATGCATAGGAAATTAGATATGTTGAACTATTACGTTGATAATACTTATAAAATGGAACCCACTTTATTACATCTACAATGTTCTACTTCCTGAAATAGGAATGTTCCTATATTGAATCGAATAATTGTACAAAATCGAGTTCTTGATTCTTGAATACTTTTAGGAATTAAAATAAACGCCTTTAATATTTATCTACAGTGAGATCCTAAATTACCTCTTCCTCCACTAATTTTTGAATTTCAATTAATTATTAAGGCTTGTTTGTAACAATAATAATTTAGACATTATTTTGTAAAAATTTTTTAGGAGATTAGTTTTATTTGTATTTAATTTCATGTTGTTTTCTAAAAACCAAAAAAAAAATCTGGTTTAATGATTTTTGCCATGTCATTTATTAAGCATTTTTCATCATATATCATCATATATTATAAGTAATAATAATAAAAGGGATAAATAAACAAATATTAACTCGTTAATTATTAAACTACCTACATAAAAATAATCGCTATTTATTTACATTAATAAAGAAATCATTTAATTAAGGTGGGAATAAAAAACAATGGTCCAATTTCTCACAAAAGATCTATTAAAGATATCAGGCGACCGGTTTCGTGTTTCTACCAACACATCCTCAGGCCAGCTAAGAGGGTATCCAAACAAAAGAAAACGTAATAGAATACAAGAACATGATACAAGCTATCAAACAATATGAAACAGTGAAAAGGAAATCGTAGAATTGATGTTCTGAATATAAGTTGCAATATAAAAACATCTGCACTATAGAATGTAATTAAATTTTAGTCTAATAACTAAATTAATAAATATCAAAATGTGTAAAAAAATCTTACTATATAGATTTTGCAAAATTATCTGGTGCAATTAGCGCACTTGGTCATTGGTAATGATAGGGAGATCTTATCAAGATTTTTGTTAAAAAATTCAAGAGCCGAAGCTGTTGATATCCAATAATTCATAAAAATAAAACTACACAAAGATTCCACGTGCCTTTTCTACAAACACTAGCTAGTATCGTTCAACAATTAATGAGGAAGGAAAATATTTTAGGATTTTACTGTATACAAGGATTGTCTAAAAAATATCAATGTAATATTTTCTTTTACATTTCCAGGGTCGGAGAAGATGGTGGCTGGAATGTAGCGGAAGGTATACTAACCCCGGACAACAAGACGAGCTTCCAAGTGGTTGGATTACATCCCTATACAGTGTATAGCTTTAGAGTCCTAGCCGTCAACGAGATGGGTGCAAGCTTTCCGAGCAAAGAATCATACTACATGGTCACATTACGAGAGGGTGAGTTCTAATCCCTGCGTGCCGGGGCAGGTTTTTCCCAAAAAGTTTCTAAACGGTTAGGCAGCCGTCGGCGACCGGAAGTTGGGATTTTTTAGTCTACCCCACTTCTATACGCCGATGTGAGACTGTGAGGGAGCAAGGGCCGTTATAATTAATTGTTCTTTTCAACTATAATTAATGACGACAGAATCAAAGTGTTAAATTTATAACTCCCCTCCTTTTTGGTAACTTAATTTATTGCAAAAAACCCCTACTTCTTTTCGATTTTTAATCAATCTCTTAATAACGAGAGTTTCAGCGTCAAAGTTTCTTATTTAGGAAGGAAATTGGAGAATATGAAAGCCTATACAATTTCGATTACCAAATTAGTCGTTTTGAAAATATACGAGGGTATTTTGATAAATTCTTAGCCTAGCATAGAATGAAAAACAATTTTAAAAATTAATCGATGTATTCTCCTTTCAAAGTTATACACTTATGCGATCCTGCAACTTTTGTAAACCCCTTGAATAAAATATTTCTTCTTGCTCCGCAAACCAACTCTCGACAGCTTCTATTATTTCTTCATTCGAAGAAAATTTACGTCCTTTCAAACATTTTTTCATTTGAGGAAACAAATAGTAGTCGGACGGAGCCAGGTCCGGCGAATAAGGAAGATGCTCAAGAATTTCGAACTCCAAATCATGGATTGTGTTCATCTGCACGCGCATTTGTGTGCAGGCGCATTGTCCTGCAAAAACAGAACACCTTTGGACAATTTATCAGGTCTTTTTTCAATGATTTTTTCTCGCAGAGTTGTTAATAATGTAGAGTAGTATTCCCCAGTTATGGATTTGCCTTTTTCTAAACAATCAAATCATCAAATCATAATGACTCCACGAAAATCCCAAAAAACTGAAGCAAGAACTTTTCGGGCGGATTTCTGCACCCGAAACTCCTTAGGCTTTGGCGAACCAGAATGTCTCCATTCCATCGATTGTTGTTTTGTCTCTGGGTTGTAAAAATAGAGCCAGGTTTCATCCATGGTAATAAGGCGATTTACAAGATTAGGGTCGTTGTCAAACCGGGTGCATAAAGAGCGCGACGCTTCCACTCTTGCTCGCTTCTGCTCAGCATTAGGAATCCATTTTGCCGAAATATTTTTCGTGTCTAAATCGAAGTGAATTGCATCGATATTTTCGAGAGTGGACACAGAAATCGGTCTTCCAGGTCTTTCGTCATCTTCAACCGAAAATATACCCCTCTTGAATGAGGCAACCCAATTTGTTACGGTCGCGTAGAAAGGGCAGAGATGACCAAGTGTTTTAAACATATCTTCGTAAATCTCCTTACCCTTTAACCCTTTTAAAAACAGGTACTTAATGATTGGTCGATATTCCATTTTATCGATTTTCACAATGTCGGTGGACATGGCTTTTTGGAAATTTTATCACACAGCAATGTGTTTACTTTTCTTACTCAAATTTTACAGTGACATTTCAACTAAGTTGTTGTTTGTTGCTATGGCAACGAAAATTCATTTTGACAATTTTAAACTATCTAGGCTAACTATTTATCAAAATATACTTGTATGTATTAGTACCGTTTTTATTTATACAATACAAAAAAATGTCGTGCAATGTATAAGTAAAATATTTACTGTATTTACCTATTTTCTTCATTATTAAGCCTAAGATAATTTACTTCATTTTATATTTTTACGTTGTTCTAATATTTATGTAAAACTGTGTGGTCCTTACAAATACCTACATGCAATTATAGAAACTTAAAAATGTTAAAAACGTTAGCTGCGCATGTTTATTGCGCATGTGTATGATCTGAGAACAAAATAGAACTCCGTATGTTCTAGGTTATATGATTGTAGTGAACAAGTGTTTTATGCAATTACAAAATTAACAGATTAGATTTTCATTTTTTATTACTATATAAAGTTGTTTGTGTTTATATTACTTCAAAAGCTTTCCATTCTATGTAAAGTCATCCACACCAACCATCTTTTAAGAAGGGCTAATTCCGTAGCCAACGTATTCAAGCTTCTTGTTTATTGTCTTCCTTATTTTGTTATCAGATTAGCACGTCAGTTCGGGGAATTTGCGCATGCAGATTAGTTAAACATTTAAGCACGTTTCTCTGTTTACGTATTACGTTGCATATGTGTCCCTTGATAGCGTTTTTGGTCGCTTATTCACCGGAGCAAGGGGAGAAATCTCCGAAACACATCCCGACTACCCACAGCTTGATCCCTTGATTATTTCCAATTTGTTGTCACTTCCGCATTCAGTCTTATTGAGTGAATAAATTCAAGTGAACATTTTTCGATGATTATTCAATATAAAATGAAACAATCTGTATTTTTGTTGAATAAAAGAGACATCCATATCGATCGGGAATGCTAAAAATGAATACAATGAAATATAAAAAATATGAGGCAAAAGATGTGTTTGGAAGCGTCACATATCTTATACATTTCATCGGGGTTATTCAAAGAACAACAAAAGCATATGGTTGATGTGGGTCAAAACAAATGATTTTTATTTCAGCCAAACCGAATGTACTTTACGACCCTCTGTTCAGGGTGTCACCCTTCGCTGTCCTTGAAGTAATGATATTCACACACAAGAAAAAAAGGTTTCTACTACTTTTACGCATTTACTCAGCGTACTAAGTATTTGTTTGAGTTAAAAATGGTTATATCACGCTTATTGGGAACCATCCTAGAAGACTTCCGTAAGGAATTCCAAGATTTTGAATTTATAGAAAAGTTCTGCTCAAATTTTCAAATCCGATTTTCAAACCTTTAACTTTCAAACAATTTGACGACTTATCCAAGACCTATAGCAGCCTAAATAATACGCCTCTAGATTAAAACGGAGCCGTAGAATCGATTACCGCAAACGTCAGCTTACTATCTCATTTATTTTTTCAGTTATGACTAGAAACTTTTTATAGATCGATTCAGCTCATCAAGATCTTTTAACCTTTTTACACTTTTAGTTAAGGAGAAATTCACAAATTAAGGTTTACGAAAAAAATTCCCAGGGGTTATAAAATGTTTACCCAATAAAAATGAAATTAAAATTACTATTTTGAAGATCGTAAATTTTAACCTGTTAAATATAGAAATTTTATCCGCTTCGCGATAGCAGTAACTTTTTCTAAGAACTTAGTAGGTCTTTGTAAAAAGCCAACAGTTTACTTCGAAATTAACGAGGTTCTAGACGTGTTTCTAATAAATTTAAAACTTACTTAAAAAATTACCTTTCCTGTACAGCTTTAGACTTATTGTTCGTGCAAACAATATAATTTTCATGCAGTAGATTCAGATCAGATCAGGGTTTTACTATCTGTATTATTATTGGGGATTTTACTTTTACACCTCCTTTTTTTCGTTCCCCTTGAGGGATAAAGGGAATGCAAGGATTGTCAGATCAACACGATAGGACGATGCAGAAACTGTTCAAACTTCATTTTTACTATTGTCTGGCTTGTAACAAAGTTTAAGCTTCATTTTTGTGATCAGATAGCAAGTAAGGGATGAAGAAAAAAGGTCTTCAAGAAATAGACTTCTTTTTTCTTTGTTTTACACGGACAGTAAGTAACGCGACTAAATTTGGATTAATTTACCTTTGCTAAAGGGTTTTTCCACGAAAACATCTGTTATTGTGTTCTTTTATTTAGATATCATTCTAAATTTATTGTCTTAGCATTCTGTCTACATTTCTGACTGACATAATTCGAAGAAAGCACTGTACTTTTATTCGCACTCACAGTCAATTTTAAATATTTAAAAAGGTGTGTATATATCACATCCTGCGTGGGATACTTTAAAACTGCTATATAAAAGCAATTTTATTCGATATTCAATGAGAAATCAATTAAATTAATTAAATAAAAATTTATTTCCGTTGACAAAATAAAATAAAACAACAAAAAGGAAGATATCCTAGCTTTGGCTTCCATGATGCACACATGGCGACTAGCTTTTCGAAGTGAAATAGCCACAAATCGAACTGTAACAATTTCGCCGGACATTTAAATAAAATCGATAGGGGTGAAATGCAGCGCACTATTAGGAAATTAAAGATCCAGCGGTCCATGAACTAAATCAATCGCAACCAAGTCGTATAGCGTTGTTAAAAAAACATTTCGATAGGGAGTTGTTTAAAATTAAAGCCCAATTCACACATCGCGATGCAGAGAACAATAATGCAGAAAATGTCAATACGGATTAAGAGGCAATATTTTAGTGTATATCAGGTAACAATTCGAACGTGACGTGACGTGATGTAACTTCGCCGGATCTGGCGTAACGCGATCGTATCTGTCAAATATTTATTATTATATTTTTCTAATACCATAATAAACATCATAAAGTCATCTTCCAAAAAATATTGTTGTATATACAGGTGATTCACAAATAGAGAGCCAGACATCAACTCTCATTTCTCTAGCTAGAAATAAACCAAGGTAATATAGGTTACGTACGCCTATTACTAAGAGATTTTGAAATATATTTAATTTTATCCTCAATAACCTAAATATAGAAATATCTATTTCCTTAAAAAATCCGAAATGCAATGAGTTATAATGGAATGAATCCACACATTTCAGTTAGAATTGTGGTAGAAGACATGGGAACAAATAAATCGAATTTATTATACGAATTTTAAAATTAATCTTGTCACTTACCTCGTGCAGATAGGAATATGGTTCTAAGTCACCGAAGTTCTAGTGGTGACTGATGTTTAGGGCTCTTCAATAATCACTGTAATTTAAAGAATAAATGGTTAAGAGCACAAACTTTGAAGGAAAAAAACAATTTATTATAACAAAAGAAGTAACCGTTAAAGACAGAAAATACTTACCCAATAGATACAGGAACACAACCCTAATCTACCTATGCGTCGATTATGCAATCTCAACCCGGCTGTTCGCACATTTCTGCAAAGGAAGAAGCCCAAATTGCAACACACTGATGCACCAAATTCTATTAATTGCATTTCTTACCTCGGTACACATCCTTAAAATATGTTTTGACATTCTGAAGAATACACTCAGCTCACCAACGACGTCTTCAATACATACTGTAACAATAAGAAAAAGCGTTCAAAATGGCACTGAATTTTAAATCCCTATCACAACTTACCCCCTATATACAGGAACAACTCTCTAATCCCGCGAAGCTCCCGCGACGATTAAAGAATCTCTTCAATACTCACTGTAACAAAGGGGATGAATTAAAACAAAGTCGTTTTTAAATTAAAATGACATAACTTACCCGGAATATACAGGAACACCTTCTTGATCCAGCGATGTGTAGCCCTGGCAATCTCAACCCGGCTGCTCGCACACTCTCCAAGAAACACAAACTCAATATCACTACACTACAACACGCACCTGCAAAGAAAACAACGAACAATAATTATAGATTGTAATGACATTTTCGCTTTGCTTGTCACACAATACAACAGAGGACGAGGGAGGAATTTTTAAAGCTAAGATCGGAAACTTACTACTTGTAATCTGGAACAGCACTTTAATCCAGCGACCCTCCAGCGGCGGACGATCTCTTGGCCTCTTTAGAAAGTACTGCAACTGAGATGCTAAACTATTAAAATAAAAATAATTTTAGAGTTATGTTTGTAACTTACCATTACACAGTTAGGAACAACGTACTAATTCAGCGCTACGTCAAGTACCAAATCTAACACCAGCAGCTCACGATCTCCTGAAAATGCAGATAACCAAATTCTATATAGCCAAAGAAGGTGGTATTCATTTTGTTTTTCTTACCAGGGCATATAGTCTAACAGTACACTTTTAGCACAGCGAGGAACCCTATCTGGTTGCTTTGACACTTATCCTGAGCTGCTGCAGGACGAAGCGCCGCCAAATAACACTGTTTGTAGCATTTTCTGAAATGCAAAAAAGCAAGAACTTGTGAAATTCGCAAGGTAAACATGTAGCGTTAAATACCTTTCAGGATGCCAATTGAAAAACAGTAGTAGAAAATGCTATCTGTCCGCCTTGTCACACGACCTCAGCTTCCTACTGGGTTGCTTTTACCCCCATCCTGGGTTCCTTCGTCAGGAAGAGGCGCAGACAGATATAATATTTGTATTGTAAGCACTTCCGGAAGAGAAAAATCAGGAAACTCTAAAACACAAAATTAATTTCTACATATTCATTGCTACCTTAGTGTTTGTCCAAACAAAGTTTAAACGTCCTTGGTCAGAGTGGTAACATTATCACTGCTTCACTCTTTGCTTGCCTAATTGGTATCTTCTAACGACAGCATTAGAATGGTGGGTGTTTTCTTACTTTCTTAAATATCTACTGAAGCCTACAGAAAAATCATTTCAGATTACACTAATCTTGGAGTTAAGCCTGTAAACCTACTACTTGTAGTCCAGAACAAAGCTCTAATCAAGTGAGGCTCCAGCGGTGGATGATCTCTTGATCTCTTCAATACAGAGTGAAGCTAAGAGGAAAATCATTTAAAATTACACACATTTTAAAGTTAATCTTGCCACTTACCTCGTACAGATAGGAATATGGTTCTAAATCACCGAAGTTCTAGTGGTGAGTGATGTCTGGGGCTCTTCAATATTCACTGTAATTTAAAGAATAAATGGTTAAGAAAGCACAAATTTTAAAGGAAGAAACAACTTATTGTAACAAAAGGAGAAACCATTAAGAACAAAGCAAATTTTACATCAGAGAAAATACTTACCCAATAAATACAGGAACACAGCTCTAATCTACCTATGCGTCGATTGTACAGTCTCAACCCGGCCGCTCGCACATTTCTGCAAAGGAAGAGGCCCAAATTGCAACACACTGACGCACCAAATTCTATTAGTTGCGTTTCTTACCTGGGTAAACATCCTTAAAATATGTTTTGACATTTTGAAGAACACTCAGCTCACTAACTAAGTCTTCAATACATACTATAACAATAAGAAATAGCGTTCAAAATGCAATTGAATTTTAAATCGCCATGACAACTTACCCCCTATATACAGGAACAACTCTCTAATCCCGCGAAGCTCCCGCGACGATTAAAGAATCTCTTCAATACTCACTGTAACAAAAGGGATGAATTAAATCAAAGTCGTTTTTAAATTAAAATGACATAACTTACCCGGAATATACAGGAACACCTTCTTGATCCAGCGATGTGTAGCCCTGGCAATCTCAACCCGGCTGCTCGCACGCTCTCCAAGTAACACAAACTCACTATCACTACACTACAACACGCACCTGCAAAGAAAACAAGGAACAATAATTATAGATTGCGATGACATTTTCACTTTGCTTGTCACACAATATAACAGAGGACGAGGCAGGAGTTTTTAAAGCCAAGATCGGAAACTTACTACTTGTAATCTGGAACAGCGCTCTAATCCAGCGACGCTCCAGCGACGGACGATCTCTTGGCCTCTTTAGAAAGTACTGCAACTGAGATACTAAACTATTAAAATAAAAATAATTTTAGAGTTATGTTTGTAACTTACCATTACACAGTTAGGAACAACGTACTAACTCAGCGATGCGTCAAGTACCAAATCTAACACCAACAGCTCACGATCTCCTGAAAACGCAAATTACCAAATTATATACAGCCAAAGAAGGTGATATTCATTTTGTTTTTCTTACCGCGGCAAATAGTCTACCAGTACACTTTTGGCACAGCGAGGAATAGTTTCCTATCTGGTTGCTTTGACACTTATCCTAGGCTCCTGCATCAGGACTAAGTGCCGCCAAATAACGCTGTTTGTAGTCCAAGCATTTTCTGAAATGAAAAAAGCAAGAAGTTGTGAAATTCGCAAGGTAAACATGTAGCGCTAAATACCTTTCAGGGTGCCAATTGAAAAACAGTAGTAGAAAATGCTATCTGTCCGCCTTGTCATACGACCTCAGCTTCCTACTGGGTTGCGTTCACCTACATCCTGGGTTCCTTCGTCAGGAAGAGGCGCAGACAGATATAACATTTGTATTGTAAGCACTTCCAGAAGAGAAAAGTTAGGAAACTCTAAAACACTAAATCAATTTCTATATATTCATTGCTACCTTAGTGTTTGTCCAAACAAAGTTTAAACTTCTTTAGTCAGAGTGCTAACATTATCACCGCTTCACTTTTTGTTTGCCTAAATAGTATCTTCTAACGGCAGCAATAGAATAGTGGGCGATTTCTTACTTCCTTAAATATCTACTGAAGTCTATAGAAAAATCATTTCAGATTACACTAATTTTAGGGTTAAGCCTGTAAACCTACTACTTATAAGTCCAGAACAAAGCTCTAATCAAGGGAGGCTCCAACGCTGGACGAGCTCATAGTCTCCTTCAATACAGACTGAAGCTAAGAGGAAAATCATTTAAAATTACACACATTTTCAAGTTAATCTTGCCACTTACCTCGTACAGATAGGAATGTGGTTCTAAATCACCGAAGTTCTAGTGGTGAGCGATGTCTAGGGCTCTTCAATATTTACTGTAATTTAAAGAATAAATGGTTAAGAAAGCACAAATTTTGAAGGAGAGAAACAATTTATTGTAACAAACGGAGTAACCGTTAAAGACAAAGCAAATTTTACATCAGATAAAATACTTACCCAATAGGTACAGGAACACAATCCTAATCTACCGATGCGTCGATTATGGAATCTCAATCCGGCCGCTCGCATATTTCTGCAAAGGAAAAAGCCCAAATTGCAACACACTGATGCACCAAATTCTATTAGTTGCGTTTCTTACCTGGGTAAACATCCTTAAAATATGTTTTGACATTCTGAAGAACACACTCAGCTCACTAACTACGTCTTCAATACATACTATAACAATAAGAAATAGCGTTCAAAATGCAATTGAATTTTAAATCGCCATGACAACTTACCCCCTATATACAGGAACAACTCTCTAATCCCGCGAAGCTCCCGCGACGATTAAAGAATCTCTTCAATACTCACTGTAACAAAGGGGATGAATTAAAACAAAGTCGTTTTTAAATTAAAATGACATAACTTACCCGGAATATACAGGAACACCTTCTTGATCCAGCGATGTGTAGCCCTGGCAATCTCAACCCGGCTGCTCGCACGCTCCCAAGAAACACAAGCTCACTATCACTACACTACAACACGCACCTGCAAAGAAAACAACGAACAATAATTATAGATTGTGATGACATTTTCACTTTGCTTGTCACACAATATAGCAGAGGACGAGGCAGGAGTTTTTAAAGCCAAGATCGGAAACTTACTACTTGTAATCTGGAACAGCGCTCTAATCCAGCGACGGACGATCTCTTGGCCTCTTTAGAAAGTACTGCAACTGAGAAACTAAACTTTTAAATAAAAATAATTTTAGAGTTATGTTTGTAACTTACCATTACACAGTTAGGAACAACGTACTAACTCAACGATGCGTCAAGTACCAAATCTAACACCAGCAGCTCACGATCTCCTGAAAACGCAAATTACCAAATATATATAGCCAAAGAAGGTGATATTCATTTTGTTTTTCTTACCGCGGCAAATAGTCTACCAGTACACTTTTGGCACAGCGAGGAATAGTTTCCTATCTAGTTGCTTTGACACTTATCCTAGGCTCCTGCATCAGGACGAAGTGCCACCAAATAACGCTGTTTGTAGTCCAAGCATTTTCTGAAAGGAAAAAGTAAGAACTTGTGAAATTCGCAAGGTAAACATGTAGCGCTAAATACCTTTCAGGATGCCAATTGAAAAACAGTAGTAGAAAATGCTATCTGTCCGCCTTGTCACACGACCTCAGCTTCCTACTGGGTTGCTTTCACCCCATCCTGGGTTCCTCATCAGGAAGAGGCGCAGACAGATATAAATACTTGCATTGTAAGCACTTCCGGAAGAGAAAAATCAGGAAACTCTAAAACACAAATCAATTTCTACGTATTCATTGCTACCTTAGTGTTTGTCCAGACAAAGTTTAACTCTTTGTCAGAGTGCTAACATTATCACTGCTTCACTCTTTGCTTTCCTAAATAGTATTTCTAACGGCAGCAATAGAATAGTGGGCGATTTCTTACTTCCTTAAATATCTACTGAAGTCTATAGAAAAATCATTTCAGATTACACTAATCTTAGGGTTAAGCCTGTAAACCTACTACTTATAAGTCCAGAACAAAGCTCTAATCAAGGGAGGCTCCAGCGGTGAATGATCTCTTGGTCTCTTCAATGCAGACTGGAGCTACGAGGAAAATCATTTAAAATTATACGCATTTTCAAGTTAATCTTGCCACTTACCTCGTACAGATAGGATATGGTTCTAAATCACCGAAGTTCTAGTGGTGAGTGATGTCTAGGGCTCTTCAATATTCACTGTAACTTAAAGAATAAATGGTTAAGAAAGCACAAATTTTAAAGAAAAAAAACAATTTTTTGTAACAAAAGGAGAAACCATTATTGACAAAGCAAATTTTACATCAGAGAAAATGCTTACCCAATAGATACAGGAACACAGCTCTAGTCTACCTATGCGTCGATTATACAATCTCAACCCGGCCGCTCGCACATTTCTGCAAAGGAAGAAGCCTAAATTGCAACACACTGATGCACCAAATTCTATTAGTTGCGTTTCTTACCTGGGTAAACATCCTTAAAATATGTTTTGACATTCTGAAGAAACACTCAGCTCACTAACTACGTCTTCAATACATACTATAACAATAAGAAATAGCGTTCAAAATGCAATTGAATTTTAAATCGCCATGACAACTTACCCCCTATATACAGAACAACTCTCTAATCCCGCGAAGCTCCCGCGACGATTAAAGAATCTCTTCAATACTCACTGTAACAAAGGGGATGAATTAAAACAAAGTCGTTTTTAAATTAAAATGACATAACTTACCCGGAATATACAGGAACACCTTCTTGATCCAGCGATGTGTAGACCTGGCAATCTCAACCCGGCTGCTCGCACGCTCTCCAAGTAACACAAACTCAATATCACTACACTACAACACGCACCTGCAAAGAAAACAACGAACAATAATTATAGATTGTGATGACATTTTCACTTTGCTTGTCACACAATATAACAGAGGACGAGGCAGGAGTTTTTAAAGCCAAGATCGGAAACTTACTACTTGTAATCTGGAACAGCGCTCTAATCCAGCGACGCTCCAGCGACGGACGATCTCTTAGCCTCTTTAGAAAGTACTGCAACTGAGATACTAAACTTTTAAAATAAAAATAATTTTAGAGTTATGTTTGTAACTTACCATTACACAGTTAGGAACAACGTACTAACTCAACGATGCGTCAAGTACCAAATCTAACACCAGCAGCTCACGATCTCCTGAAAACGCAAATTACCAAATTATATATAGCCAAAGAAGGTGATATTCATTTTGTTTTTCTTACCGCGGCAAATAGTCTACCAGTACACTTTTGGCACAGCGAGGAATAGTTTCCTATCTGGTTGCTTTGACACTTATCCTAGGCTCCTGCATCAGGACGAAGTGCCACCAAATAACGCTGTTTGTAGTCCAAGCATTTTCTGAAATGAAAAAACTAAGAACTTGTGAAATTCGCAAGGTAAACATGTAGCGCTAAATACCTTTCAGGATGCCAATTGAAAAACAGTAGTAGAAAATGCTATCTGTCCGCCTTGTCACACGACCTCAGCTTCCTACTGGGTTGCTTTCACCCCCATCCTGGGTTCCTCCATCAGGTAGAGGCGCAGACAGATATAATACTTGCATTGTAAGCACTTCCGGAAGAGAAAAATCAGGAAACTCTAAAACACAAAATCAATTTCTACGTATTCATTGCTACCTTAGTGTTTGTCCAGACAAAGTTTAATCGTCTTTGGTCAGAGTGCTAACATTATCACTGCTTCACTCTTTGCTTTCCTAAATAGTATCTTCTAACGGCAGCAATAGAATGGTGGGCGATTTCTTACTTCCTTAAATATCTACTGAAGTCTATAGAAAAATCATTTCAGATTACACTAATCTTAGGGTTAAGCCTGTAAACCTATTTCTTATAAGTCCAGAACAAAGCTCTAATCAAGGGAGGCTCCAGCGGTGAATGATCTCTTGGTATCTTCAATGCAGACTGGAGCTAGGAGGAAAATCATTTAAAATTATACGCATTTTCAAGTTAATCTTGCCACTTACCTCGTACAGATAGGAATATGGTTCTAAATCACCGAAGTTCTAGTGGTGAGTGATGTCTAGGGCTCTTCAATATTTACTGTAATTTAAAGAATAAATGGTTAAGAAAGCACAAATTTTAAAGAAAAAAAACAACTTATTGTAACAAAAGGAGAAACCATTATTGACAAAGCAAATTTTACATCAGAGAAAATGCTTACCCAATAGATACAGGAACACAGCTCTAATCTACCTATGCGTCGATTATACATTCTCAACCCGGCCGCTCGCACATTTCTGCAAAGGAAGAAGCCCAAATTGCAACACACTGATGCACCAAATTCTATTAGTTGCATTTCTTACCTGGGTAAACATCCTTAAAATATGTTTTGACATTCTGAAGAACACACTCAGCTCACTAACTACGTCTTCAATACATACTATAACAATAAGAAATAGCGTTCAAAATGCAATTGAATTTTAAATCGCCATGACAACTTACCCCCTATATACAGGAACAACTCTCTAATCCCGCGAAGCTCCCGCGACGATTAAAGAATCTCTTCAATACTCACTGTAACAAAAGGGATGAATTAAATCAAAGTCGTTTTTAAATTAAAATGACATAACTTACCCGGAATATACAGGAACACCTTCTTGATCCAGCGATGTGTAACCTTGGCAATCTCAACCCGGCTGCTCGCACGCTCCCGAAGAAACACAAGCTCACTATCACTACACTACAACACGCACCTGCAAAGAAAACAACGAACAATAATTATAGATTGTAATGACATTTTCGCTTTGCTTGTCACACAAGATACAGAGGACGAGGAGAGTTTTTAAAGCCAAGATCGGAAACTTACTACTTGTAATCTGGAACAGCGCTCTAATCCAGCGACGGACGATCTCTTGGCCTCTTTAGAAAGTACTGCAACTGAGAAACTAAACTTTTAAAATAAAAATAATTTTAGAGTTATGTTTGTAACTTACCATTACACAGTTAGGAACAACGTACTAATCAGCGATGCGTCAAGTACCAAATCTAACACCAGCAGCTCACGATCTCCTGAAAACGCAATTACCAAATTATATTAGCCAAAGAAGGTGATATCATTTTGTTTTTCTTACCGCGGCAAATAGTCTACCAGTACACTTTTGGCACAGCGAGGAATAGTTTCCTATCTGGTTGCTTTACACTTATCCTAGGCTCCTGCATCAGGACGAAGTGCCACCAAATAACGCTGTTTGTAGTCCAAGCATTTTCTGAAATGAAAAAACAAGAATTGTGAAATTCGCAAGGTAAACATGTAGCGCTAAATACCTTTCAGGGTGCCAATTGAAAACAGTAGTAGAAAATGCTATCTGTCCGCCTTTCAACGACCTCAGCTTCCTACTGGTTGCTTTCACCCCATCCTGGGTTCCTCTCAGGAAGAGGCGCAGACAGATATAAACTTTGATATTGTAAGCACTTCCGAAGAGAAAAGTTAGGAAACTCTAAAACACAAATCAATTTCTACTATTCATTGCTACCTTAGTGTTTGTCCAAACAAAGTTTAAATTCTTTGGTCAGAGTGCTAACATTATCACCGCTTCACTTTTGTTTCCTAAATAGTATCTTCTAACGGCAGCAATAGAATGTGGGCGATTTCTTACTTCCTTAAATATCTACTGAAGTCTATAGAAAAATCATTTCAGATTACACTAATTTAGGGTTAAGCCTGTAAACCTATACTTATAAGTCCAGAACAAAGCTCTAATCAAGGGAGGCTCCACGTGGAGACTCTTGGTCTCTTCAATCAGACTGAGCTACAGAGGAAAATCATTTAAAATTATACGCATTTTCAAGTTAATCTTGCCACTTACCTCGTACAGATAGGAATGGTTCTAAATCACCGAAGTTCTAGTGGTGAGGATGTCTAGGGCTCTTCAATATTCACTGTAATTTAAAGAATAAATGGTTAAGAAAGCACAAATTTTAAAGAAAAAACAATTATTGTAACAAAGGAGTAAC
The DNA here is from genome assembly GCA_029619315.2 of Dynastes maya. Classification (NCBI taxonomy): domain Eukaryota; kingdom Metazoa; phylum Arthropoda; class Insecta; order Coleoptera; family Scarabaeidae; genus Dynastes; species Dynastes maya. Next base: position 6,924,733 of record JAROYE020000012.1, read on the forward strand.
ATAGACAAAGCAAATTTTACATCAGAGAAAATGCTTACCCAATGATACAGGAACACATGCTCTAATCTACCTATGCGTCGATTATAATTCTCAACCGGCGCTCGCACATTTCTGCAAAGGAAGAAGCCCAAATTGCAACACACTGATGCACCAAATTCTATTAGTTGCTTTCTTACCTGGGTAAACATCCTTAAAATATGTTTTGACATTCTGAAGAACACACTCAGCTCACTAACTACGTCTTCAATACATACTATAACAATAAGAAATAGCGTTCAAAATGCAATGAATTTTAAATCGCCATGACAACTTACCCCCTATATACAGGAACAACTCTCTAATCCCGCGAAGCTCCCGCGACGATTAAAGAATCTCTTCAATACTCACTGTAACAAAGGGGATGAATTAAAACAAAGTCGTTTTTAAATTAAAATGACATAACTTACCCGGAATATACAGGAACACCTTCTTGATCCAGCGATGTGTAGCCCTGGCAATCTCAACCCGGCTGCTCGCACGCTCCCGAAGAAACACAAGCTCACTATCACTACACTACAACACGCACCTGCAAAGAAAACAACGAACAATAATTATAGATTGTGATGACATTTTCACTTTGATTGTCACACAGTGCAACGGAGGACGAGGGAAGAATTTTTAAAGTTGAGATCGGAAACTTACTACTTGTAATCTGGAACAGCGCTTTAATCCAGCGACGGACGATCTTTTGGTCTCTTTAGAAAGTACTGAAACCTTTAGAGAGAGATACCAAACCTTTAAAATAAAAATAATTTTCAAAGTATGTTTGTAACTTACCATTACACAGTTGGGAACAACGTACTAATCCAGCGATGCGTCAAGTATCAGATCTAACACCAGCAGCATAATAAAAAATACCAACTTGTAGTCGCTGAAGCAAGTTGTCTTTATTTTACTTTTCTTACTTCCACAGGTTCTCTGATTGTAAATCTTTAACACAATGAGGAGCACACAGGATTTGTGAATAAGTACACTTCAGTACATTCTGAAACCAAGAGTGAAATCCTTCAAAATAGAACTAATTTTAAAGTTAAGATCGCAACTTACTAGTTGAAGTCAGGAATAACGGGCTGATCCAGCAACGTTCCAGCGGTATATCATACCTTGGTCTCTTCAATATTTACTGTAACTAAAAAGGTAACTGTTAAAGACAAAGCAAATTTTACAGAGAAAATACATACCCCGTAGATACAGGAACACAGATCTAATCTACCTATGCGTCGATTATGCAATCTCAACCCGGCCGCTGGCACATTTCTGCAAAACCGGAAGCCCAAATTGCAACATACTAATCCAACAAATTCTATTAGTAGCATTTCTTACCTCGGTAAACATCCTTAAAATATGTTTTGACATTCTGAAGAACACACTCAGCTCACCAACGACGTCTTCAATACATACTGTAACAATAAGAAAAAGCGTTCAAAATGGAACTGAATTTTAAACGCTATCACAACTTACCCCCTATATACAGGAACAACTCTCTAATCCCGCGAAGCTCCCGCGAAGATAAAAGAATCTCTTCAATACTTACTGTAGCAAAGGAGGTAAATTAAAACAAAATCGTTTTTAAATTAAAACGAGGCAACTTACCCGGAATATACAGGAACACCTCCTTAATCCAACGATGTGTAGCCCTGGCAATCTCAACCCGGCTGCTCGCACACTCTTCAAGAAACACAAATTCATTATCACTACACTACAACACGCACCTGCAAAGAAAACAACGAACAATAATTACAGATTGTGATGATATTTTCGCATTAATATTGGAACAGAATAGAAGATCGAAAGTGGCCTTTAAAATGTGTTTCTACACGCAGAAAAACGTTAATTTGTATCAAAGCTGTCTGCCTTCATTTAAGACAATTATTGTTTCAATTATCCGCTATACAATAACTGTTTTAAATCAAAAGAAATATTTTCGTAGCGTTTCTTTCTCCGCTTAAGAGAAGTATATACTTGTAATGAAATAATTGTATTTCTTTGTTTAAGACATTTGTTAACTTGATTCAAGAAAATCTTGCAGAAAATTTGGAGAAAGCGATTCTTAGCATAACTAGATGGCCATTATAACACAAAACAAATATTTTCTTAAGGATACCAAATAATTTTCTTAATTCCAGAAAGCGTTTAGTTATTGTTCATAAATCAATAGTTTCATTTTCTTAAAATAAAGCATCTTTTACCTAGATTTGTTGAAATGCATATTGTTTATATGCACATTATTAATTGCGCTTACCTTGTTTAAAACCGTACGACATATACGTAGTTACATGATGTAGTAAGTTATTCACATTGCTTGTGACCTTAAAAGGCTAAGGTAGAGATTATCCACAGAATAGTGCCCAAACAAAAGTGAACTTAATCTAGTACACATGAAAAAAGTGCCTAGAAACAATAACCACGATAATGCTAATAAATAGCTGTGGGTATTGATAGGATCACTACCGGAAAAAACAGTATGAGAAGAGGAAAGCATCAAAGTTTCTTGCTCTTAGCTATATCTCTCAGTTTATGCCACTAATCTTCAAAAACCGCAACTGAAATATTTCCTGACGCCAGCTAGTGCCAGTAGTTATAGTCATGCCGTCCTAGATAGTAGCGACGGAATCAGGATACCCATACAATGATATAACCTTTAACGTACAACGTTTCATAAGCGTTTTCAAAATATCTATGAAACGTTATAATATGTTAATGTAATATGTTTTTTCTTTTTATTATTATTTAGCAGGTGTACTAATTTAAATATAGTTTTTTTTAATATATAATAAATAATAATAAAAAAAGAGATAAATAAACTTAAATATTAACTCACTAATTATTAAACTAGATAAAAATAATCCCTATTTAATTACATTATTAAAGAAATAATTGAATTATACTGTAACCTATAAAAAAATGCTCCTAATTTTAATTACTAACTTTAGGCTTTTTTTTTCTTTTATTGGATATCTTTGTAGCTCGCCTAGCTTGTTCTTTGAACGCAAAACTGGTTGCCTAATTTCTCAATAGAACTTTGTGAGATTTGGACCATTCTTACCTTTAATATGAATACTTTCTTAACTTAAAACTAAATAATTTACGTGTAATTTTTCGCTGCAGGGCTAGAATTAGAAGAAGAAAAAACAGGTCAATTTTCTCTTCGAATTCATAACAAACACAAAATTTAACAACTTTTTCTAATAATAAGCGAGATCACTATGGTGAGGATCGAAAATGAATCAGCCTGTAAAAGGGATAATTGATTTATTAAACAGTTTCTGAAAAAATTCTAGTAGTGGTAAGTCCTTTCAGGAATGCGTGGTATAGATTTTTTCCTTAGAATATAACTTTCAACTTGCATATTTCCATATTAATACAAACGCCTAGGGTTTTACCCGGCGCTGTAAGCATATTCAGATGGTGATTTACATTGTTAGCACCACCACAAAGATATTAAGTTTGTTTTCCACGAATTCAATTTTATCTTTCCCCTGGAGGCATAGAACAAATACATTCAGTATTTCAGTAGGTACCAAAAGCATATATGGATATACGTATATGCACTCAATTCAATCTCAATCGTTTTTTTTTACCCTCCGTCGTATGTGGGCATGACCTAGAATAATACCAGGGCGCGTTTTTTTTGTGATTTCAGAACCGAACTAAAACAGGGAATAGGGAAAATCGTAATATGTAAGTTGATCAACGATTTTTTTCCCAGACAACGATACTATTACAATCATCTACAGTTGTAGCAAAACAAAACATTTTTCGGCTTTCCCGTGTCCATTTTCATAGCTCTCAATTAGTAGATTGAAGCATGCGAAAGACTGTCGAGTTAATCACAACAATCGCAAAAATGTAACGAGGTGAAAGATGCAATTCAGATGCAAATAATTTAGATAACATCGGAGGAAATGCATTTATTTAATTAAAAAAAAAAGTAGAAGCTGAATTTTCGATTAAGTATCCGTATGACCTACAAAAAAAATAATATCCCATCTTTCTCGAACGCGCGGGGAACTTTTATAAAAACAAACTGACTGAAATAAAATATTCGATGTGATAATCTTCATAATAGCATAAAACGCATTTGGGTGGAATGATTTATGGAAGCAAGGTTTTCCTGAGAATATTACGCTAGCATACGTACATTTGCAGTAGCGCGAAGACAAAGTTTTATGATGGTAATGTCCTTTTTATCATTAAGATAAGGCAGAAAAAAGGATTTTTTAAAATGGCTGTTTTACTAATGCTGACTCTTTTTTTTTCTTTCCACCGAAAATGACATGAGAATCAGAAGTATACATACATGCGTGTTAAAGGAAAACATTCGAACATTATCATTTTGATGAGATTTTAACGTCTCCAAAGGCATTTCCAAACTTTAAATGGCGATAGTTCCCGTTAGTTGATTATCCTTCCCTAAAATGTTATTTTAACAAAACCTTTACCCAATAATAGATTGCGTCGTCTGCTAGATAATTTGACTGGGTATTTCAATCAAACTTAGAACATAAAAGATGTCTTGAAAAGGTTGAAGCAATTAGACATGATCTCACTTGTCTTATTGAAATAAACAAAACGAATGGATGTAAATTTTAACTGCAAATCTAGTGCATGTATTGACCTTTTCCCTATACAAGGAATTTCCTGTATTGCTTTTAAAACGATAGTAACTGCAAAAAATCCTTTGCAAATGAAAGGACACCACAATAACCAGATGATCAGATTTCATCTGTGGAATCATGAAACAAATCAGTTTAATTTTTTTTCGTTTAGTAATATTTAAAGCATATATTTGGCATCTATATTAATACAATATTTAAAACGCCGTCTTTTTATTCCTTAAGGCTCTTCTGGGATTCCTTCCGAATAAAGTTGTAATGTAGACAACATTATTAAAACACATGAGGTAGCAAGAATTTGTACAGGATGGGGCAATAGTACGAGATCCTTCGATAGCACCTATACTGTTGGTAATAGAATAAAATATCCAGAAAAATAGATTTACATTAGTAGCACACGCTGAAATTATTTTGACATATACAACGTGAATGAATGAACCAAAAAAAAAGTTATATATCAAAGTTATGTTTTTTAATGGAATAGCCTGTATATTAGTACATGTTTCGTTTATTTATTTATTTAAAAATAGACACATAAAGGAATTTATCCTAATTACATGTCATTAAATTAAAAAATTAAAAAATATATATATAATCACAGAGCATTATACAATACCAAATAAAAATATATTCTAGTGAAAATGTCAGAGGGAAGCCACATTGAGAAAATTAGAGAAATCAACGAAAAATTCAAGCCAACTAAACATCAGTTGTATACAATCACTGCCGATTGAAACATATCACATTTCTACCGGATATAAAATAACCATATCTCGACATTCCAAAGATTTCTATTTCGCGAAAGTATACTTACAATTAGTATAGTTTGCAAATTTTCGTTATGGGTGACAAGTAATTTTTACTAATATGCATAGATGGAACCGGCCTGGTACTGTTATAAGGTACATGTAATCGAAACAGTGACAACAACCTTGCATTGTCAAATACATTATTGAAAACCTTATACACCACATATATCATGGCGACCTCACGTCTATTTATAAGCGGCGGCAATTGAAACTCTTTGCGAATGTTAAAGTATGATTGAAAGGGTGGATTTTAGCCATCCCTTCTGTAATAAAGATAGCGCAGAAATTTATTTTGTACTTTTTCTAGAAGATCACTATCCTTTTTTACATGGGGAGACCAAACTGCAGATGCAAATTCCATTTTGGATCTTACTAGTGCATTGTATAGGAGAATAATTGACTTTAAATTAGTGAATTTAGATGTATTGCGTCTAATAAACCCCAAACTCCGACAGGCATCAGCAGCAGTCGTCCATATATGTTCAGAGAATCGAAAAGATGAATCGAAGACAACTCCAAGATCTTTTACAATATTCTTGCGAGTAAGAGAAAGAGTATTCAACTGATAATTAAAGAATAAAGAAGCAGGGTAATTTTTTTCTTGTAAAGCTAACAATCGCGCACTTATCAACATTCAGAGAAAGTTTGTTGATACCATTCGAATATTTTATATAAGTCACTTTGTAAATGAGAGCAATCAAAAGGTGTTATAATTCTCCTATAAATTTTGCAATCATCTGCAGAAAGGAAACATTTCGAATATTCAAGTACATCTACAATGTCATTAAAAAATAATAAATAAAAAATAATATACTCGAGAATCTAAGGTTATTTTGTAAAAGATTACCTATACCTAAATTCAAATGTTTTCGAAATATTAACGAAAAATGATATTTGCAATGTTCCGCAGAAATAGCTGTAGTTTGTATAATATTTGACATTTTGCTTTGCACCTTGGGTATTAAGTAGCCTATAGAGCTAGGGATATTTCCACTTAGAACAAAACAACTTCTTGATCTGACAACGCAGTAAAGATTTGATTCTTCGAGCTACGTTTTCGTCGTTATTTTAAATAGAACATTCTGTATATTTTTACATTTTTGAATTGCTGATATTTTGCGTTAATGATGTAAAACTTTCCCTATAACTAAAGTTAGTCGTTTTTGAGGTATTTTGCATCTTCGACTTATTGTCCCGAATCAGGGTAATTAAGTAACAGAAATTTAAATTTTAACAGAAGAAATTCTTTATTTTAAGTGAATGAAACTATTGATTTATGAACAATACCTAAACGCTTTCTTGGATTGAGAAAACTATTTACTATCCTTAAGAAAACATTGTTTTGTGTTATAACGGCCATTTACTTGTACTAAGAATAGCTTTCTTCAAATTTTCTGCGAGATTTTCTGAAATCAAGTTAAACAAAGAAATACAATTATTTCATTACAAGTATATACTTCTCTTAAACAGATAATTGAAACAGTAATTGTCTTGAATTGAAGCGGGCAGCTTTGATACAAGTAAACATCTCTCAGCGTGTGGAAATGCACCAGATTAAAATTATTTTCTACTTCTAGGACGTAGTTAAACGTCTATATATTATAATAATTTTATATATTTTAGAAGAAAATAGTCAACAAGCTAATTAGTCTATAACCAGTGAAAAAATCTTTGGATCATAATTTTTTTATTTTAAAATGTACAATTTCTAAATTTGGAATTTTAAGGAAAAAATACCAATATATAAGGAAAGCTAGATTATAACGATGTTTTTTTTTTCTAATTCCAGTACCAACTGGTAAGCCAACGATTACAACGGCCCATAATACGTCAGCGACTGCCCTTCATATCAGCTGGAGACCCCCACACTACGATACCATCCACGGAGAATTTCTAGGCTATCGCATTTCGTATAGACCACGCGATAGGGGCATAAACGCCATAAAAGAGATTTACATTCGTGATCCATCGGTTGAGGTAACGTTATTTAAGTGCGTTGATGAAAAAAAAGGCGCGAAAAAAAATATAGCGTTCGCGTACCATTAGCTTGCGTTTTAGAATATGTCTATGTAGATGATATGCTCACGGGAAATCACCCGGAGATTCCGGAACGAAATTACGCAATTTAAAGGACTACGTCTTTGATTTTCTCTAAATTATTAAAGAATTTATGAATATATTCGAGCGAAAATGCGCATTTTAAATAAGGAAATCTCGAAGATCCCGATTTTTTCGCGTATATACCTTCAAATATAATTTCCATATCATATTTATCCAGCTCTCCACATTAAGTCTATCCTGGGAGCTTCATAAACAGAGACTCGCTTCACTTCTAGTGCAGGATCTAGCTTTACCGATTGAATATGTCAGCTTCTGCAGAGGTGGAATCCAATCAGAAAATTTAATTTTCTGAAAACTTCACGTCGCATTTTCGCCATTTATCCCATTACTTTCGATAACAGCGAATATGAAGAACATTATTTTTCAACGGGAATCTCCGTTATTCGATCGAAATTTTTCGAAGGATAAAATAGTTCAACAGAAAATAGAGTCGAAAGGGTCGAAATCGATAAAACAAGGCGATATAACAAAATAAATTATACAACATTCAAATTGGCTACCATATATTCACCACAATAAATATTGTTTTATAGCTTTTATAAATCTTCAATCAATTTTTTACCTCGCAATACAAAATCATCTATTTTTCTTCATAATCTTTACAAATATTTATTTGCATATATGTATATTATATGTAGAATGGAATAGAGCTTTTGGCTATTAACAATACCACGGATACGAACGCAAAAAAACAACAAATAAACACAATGTTTACTATATAATGGAAAAAATATTATTTAAAAGCAGAACGCATATTCGTATTTCGCAATCAAATGAAAATAACGGAATTTATACACGCAAAATATTACGTTTACTTTTATTTATTAATCCGTTTTTGTATAATTTTAATTTAAAATTATCCTCATACAATTCCTCTTATTTAACCAATTAAACTATCTCTCTTGCGTTTTTAAGAACGACAGAAATTAATTTTAAACAAATATTTGAGGGCTTCTTCCGAAGAGTGGCGTAAAACTTTCTTTACTTAAGCGATTTGTTTTACTTTATAATTTACAAAAGGCCCGCCTTGAATTCGCGCCCTTTTTTTACGCAAGAAACGACGGTAAACTATGGAAGGGCCGTTTAATTAAAAGTTTTTCCGATTAAATACGAAATATTAACATTTAGAATTACGCGAAGGGAAAATGGTGTCAGGAAATAATTTCACGGCCTCCTAAAGTGAATCGTTGCACCTGCATTCCATGCTTCTCTCCCCATCTTGGCGCGCGCGTCCCTAATTTGAACTCGCCCGCCTTCGCAAAAACGCATAAAAGAAATTTACAAGAAATACTTACAAATCGACGTTTTTCACGGGAATTCTTGCATCACTTTATTGTTTATTCACTATTGCACTTAATTCACATACTTTTCGCCCGATTTTTATTAATTTAGTGAACAAATTTTGTAAAGAAGGAGCGCAAAAATCAAACGCCGCGTCTCCCCCATCACTCTAACAAGACGTACACATGGTGCCATCTGTTAGCGAATGACCAAGCTTTAAGCGGCGGTTAGTAGCGTTCTGTATCTGAGATTAATGTAAATAAAATTTTGTATAAAAGCGTTTTATTTGTTATAAATAAAAATAAAATTAATATTATTCGAATTTTATTACTAAAACTAATATTAAATAAAATAAATTACTTTTATAATTTAGTAATGTTTAATGTGTACAGTTAGTTACAAAAGTTTACATACACCATGAAATCTTTTCTTAAAAATTAAAAATGATATGAATGTCTATGCTTCTTTAGTGATAATTGCCACAATTTTGTCAGTCACAATGTGCACTACGGTTTAGAATGCGTGTGAACAGGCATTTTGTTGTATATTTTTTTAAATCAATAAAAACATTGTAATATATTAGTTATATTACGTTAAAAGGATGTATGTAGGCTTTTGGAACTGACTGTACATATTTACGCGTATGTTACAGAGCCATTCAATTCAAAATTTGGAAACCTACACTCAATATTTAGTGTCACTCCAGGTGTTCAATCCGGAAGGACCCGGACCAAGTACAACCGTTTTAGTAATGACTGATGAGGGAGGTAAGTTTCCATCTAGCATGTAAAACATATAGGATCCAGGTCCCAATCCCCCTAACAGTGACGGACTAAACTTCCGGTCCAGTGCTTTCCGCCCAATAAACAACCTCTGCTGAATCTCATATGCTTCTCCTAATTCGCTACGATGTCGTTATAATCTGTTCCTTGCTGTTTAGGTTTCATCCTTGTTATTTGAATTTAATTTACATCATTGTATAGCTATTTTAAGGGAGTGTTAATAAAAACTTTTACGATAAATAAAAATCGACAGTCGTCACGAGAAGTTATCATAAAGTAATCAACATCGAGCCCAAACTTTACTAATACTCGAGAAACATCATTTTTAATTACGAGTACGCTTCGGGACATTTTGGAATTATATATGAAATCGTCATAAAAATGTAAAAGGGGGGAAATTCATTTACAGCCCTTACGTTCTCCGGAAAACAACGAACATCTCGAACATCTGTTGTCAGACAATTAAAATTATATTAAATCAAGATAATTTATTTCGGTCTGTTTCATTTCAACATGTTTTATAAATTAGATTGTAGACTTTATTAAGCAAACGGGATAACTACGAACAAATTAGTCCAGGCGTTTTGTTAATGTATCGTTTTAAACCTTTTGTGTACATACATATGTATCGTACATTAGCAAAATATATTTATTCTCCAAACAAAGATATAAACTACACTCTGAACCTTTAATAACAAATAAATCAAATAGCATTTTTATTTCAATTTATCGATAGTTACTTTAATAATATTATAAGTAAAGGGAATTAATTTAATCAAAAAATTAAATATCTATGAACTTATAGCATATGGTCAATAAAACTACTAGTAGAATTGTCATTTTTTAAATTTCGCGGATGATTTAAATTGGTAGTTCCGGCAATAGAGGGCATATTCACCAATTTCTTGACATAATACAGACGAATATATCTTTTATTGCTGGAACTACCAACTTAAATCATCCACGAAATTTTAAAAATGCCAAGTCTAACCATTAGATAAAGCAACTACTGCAAATTGATGGAAATATACAGAGGATGGTCTATTTAAGCAAAATAAGCTAGTTATTATCTATATATGAACAGAATTTATTCTTTGATCAATACTGTTATAAAACATAAGGAATGTTGTAAATACCTACAAAATAAAATTTGTTTTTGATAAGTGCAAATATTAGACCCCAAACAAAATATAGCGTTTTTGAGGCAATATTGTATCGTGTTCCATAAAAACCAATTGGGACATATACCATAAATTTTTCACACGTAAAAAAAAGGAACAATCTTATTCTCCAAGCGTGATTGGTAATACTGGAGTGATAGCATATCTATTATTTTTTATGTTTTCACGTTAAAGAGAACCTGTTATAAAATCTAACGATGTTCTTCAGGAATAAAAGAAAAATATCCTGTAGTATCCTAAATGCAATAATCATATTTCTGTACAATTTATTATGTAAGGTATTACATGGTCGCTGAAAAGAATTGGCAAGAATGTATATTTCCATGAATTTTAAAAGGATTTTCCAATTTAAGCGATATTTGGTATTTACAACGTGATAATAACTGAAATTAATGCAAGAACACGTATTTTTGCTGTATCGATCCAGATATTTTTCAACATGTAAAAATGGCTAGGTTCTTTTGGCTTATAATTTATTCTAATTAATTTCCTAAGACTTAAGACTAGCGTAGCATACGCTGAATGACCAACTAAATAATAGAAACTATAGAAAAAGAGGAGAACTAGTGCTAGACACAAAGACTCTCCGCTGCATAGCACGAGTGTGAAACGGTGCTTGACAAAATGAATACTTTGCGGTATTGATTCATACTATAGCTGAGTTAGCTAAGTACGTGTAAGCAAGCGTGCACTGAATCTATGCCGTCTGTCTCCAGTAGACTAACTGAACGACACCAAAATTTTCCCTCAGATAAGTAGCAGTCGCGTTACCTTTTTGTAATATTCCCGACGCCTGCTGCGATGAGTTTTCCATGCAGATACTTGCATAGAGTGCAATAAAAATAGAATTTTATGCATTTTAACAAGTTAACTTTTGTATAATTTTATACTTCGAAGAATAAATCAGTCACAACTTAATGGAAACGAAACCATAAAAAACCTTCAAAGTGAAACATGAAACCATAACTTTCCCAATTTGTCCTCAAAGTTTATCTTTACTAGTTCGTTCAAATTCATGCAAGCTTTTGGATATTTTTATTAACGAAGACTTAAAATGGAATGACCACATTAACAGCCTCGCTAATGAGTAATGAATTGTATAAAGTTTTTATACTTTGCGCAACTTGAAAAGATGCAGTTTGAATGTTTCAGAAACATTTTGTTTTCCTAATTTCTACTCTAAGATGACTCATTCATTGATGTAAGCTGTATTTTTCTATTACAGAAAGGAACTATAAAAATTAGTTTTAATCTTTCCTGGCTGGAGTTATGTAGGAATACTTTTAGATCACATGGAATGTTAACTTTTTATGGAGCCTACATTCTACAAACTCTAGGTTTTGTTTTCGAACATATATCTTAATTTTCTGCTAATGCTTCTCATGCCCATCTTACTAAAAACAGTAATTATTAATTATTTTTTACCTGTATGTCATAGAACTGCTTTATTTCAGGAAAGCATTTATTTTTTAGGATGTAAGTTATATAATAAATTACCTACTAATTTCCAATCGTCAACTAATTTCAGGGAATTTAAACATAGTTAAATAGTATTTAATAGAATTGAACTGTTATTCCAAGGAAGATTATCTGGCATTATAGCTTATCATTTTCTTTTGACGTTATTTTGTATACTTTTGTGTAGGTGGAAATAAAGATATATTATTATTATTATATATTCGTTTTTTTTTATTTATTTATTTCGTATTATTTATATTAATTTCCTTTTTTTTAAATTTCAAACATAGCGCTTCTTAATAGCAGATACATCTCCTGACATCTATTGTTGAATGCCCACACTAACATGAGTGGTATGCCAGATAACTATAATTACTTATTGCAAAAGAAAATTTATTTAATTTTACATTATTATAAACTTTAATTTAGTTTTTCTACGCCTTTAAACCATATTTTTAAGCTTAATAACGGAGAGCTTTTAATTACAACAATAAATCATTTCAACTGAAGTAATTTGAAAATATTAAATTGCGTATTATTTATGAGGGCGCTAGAATTTTTTAATTAATCTTAAGTCTTGTTAAGAGCTAGATTTTAAATTCTCCTGGCAATTACGAATCAAACTTAATAACTGGAATAGATTCCTATTAGTCATACCGAATACCGCAAATTGGTTGATGACGTTTATTAATCTACATAATTACAATCCTTAAATTCATTTCACGATGTTTATGAAGTAAATAATCGAAAAAATAGAATTCTAAACGTACCAGATACGCTTTTCGTTGCTTCGCTGTTAGTCAGAAAATCGTTAGCAATTCTGACATTGATTAAAACATCAACCGTCTAATACATATGTAAAATAGCTTTGAAAAATACCTTAGTATCATGAAACAGACCGAGATAAAAATTCAGCAAAAGTGTTGTAGAGCAATTGTGAAAAATACGAATTGAAAATCGATGTCTTTGAACTGAGAACGGGTCCTTGGAATTTTGAAACATCCACGCGAAATCTTCGGGAATATCGTTTCTTAAACATATCATTTGTGAAGATGTCTAGACAACAATAGTTCGCGTTTCAAACGGCTTGTACCTACCGAAAAGAGCTCTTGAATACCAAGAGGGTCTTGCCGTTATAAATAAGGCGGAAGGGAGAAAAAAAGGACTTCCGGAAAATGCTTCTTTTATGCTAGGAAAAATGTTTCACATAAATAGTTGGTTCCTATTGGAAATTTGTCACTTTTAATTAATTCTGTAACGCTTTGTGTATTACCCCTCATGTATCTTGTAGAGCTATTTTAAATGTAAACTAAAGCATCTTCCAGTTCGACAAATGTGCTAAAAATACTATTGAACGAATAAACTTAAGACCTAGCATTATTTGAAATTGAAGCCGATATTCTCTTTACAATTAACGTAATTTCACTTTCTTTTAAAACTATTAACGACTTATTTATTAAGTTTACCTTTCATTACGACTTCTAATAATAAACGACGCAAAGTATTAATATTAAAAACGTGACATAGTTAATCGAATGAGAGAAAAACAACTATTTAAGTTATAAAATTTATTACTTGAAAATAATTAATTTCATTAAGAACATTGCATCAATTCAGGTTCTTAGGACATAAAATGCGAACACAAACATTTAAATGCTAGATAGAAATCCATCTAATAAACCAACACACATATAATAATAGGTACGAGCTACTACAACATGTAAACAAGTTTACGAATGCTGGATAGCGAATAAATTAGGAGCTTGAAAAAAAAACTGCGCAAATATAGGTTCTATATCAATTGCTTTATATTATGGACAACCACGATTTAGGTAGTCAACACCTATTTGTTATCCATTCTAATGTGTTGAATAAACGACGATGATAAATGATAACCACCTATACCTACAAGATCAAAGGTGTATTAATAAGTAATGAAGACGTGACGTAATAATCTATGTACATACATTGAATATTGATCAATGATCATTCAAAATAGCTACATGTTGGTTTAATAATTTAAATTGATAAAGTAATAAATGTTGTAGTAATGTTTTTTTAATTGTTTATTTAAGTAGATATAAACAAGGAAATATTCCTGTCGCCTTAATTTTTTATCTCATTGTATGCGCTTCGATTTTGTCTTTTTTTTAATTCCTGGTGTCTCCGCCGCTTCTTTTTTGTTTTTATTTGAATTTTCGACCCCTATTATTGTCCAAAACTAGAAAAATCCCAGGAAATAGAAAGAAAATACGCTGAATCTAGGATAGATGAGAATATCTGAAATCGTAAAGCGATGACAGAATAGAGTAGATGGTTGAATATAACCCCCTCGCGTCTCTCTTTTAGCGTTTCGGTTGTCCGGTTTAGTTGTGCTTCTGCTTCGGTCACGACCCTTTACCCCTTCACACCGTAGCAAGCTCTACTGTCACAATTATCGCTGGGTGGTGCATAAATAGTTTAAGATGTAAAGGCGAATTAATACAGATGATACATCTCGTTAATTCGTGAAAATGCGCAATATATCGACATCGATATTATTTGTTTATTCTTTTTGTCGTGTTAGAAAGAACTATTTCGCCTATTATAATACGTGCTGATTCCAACATGTTCCTCAAAAAGAAGGTGTAAATACTCTTGATCGTTATAGTTTGATATCGACGAGAGGAGTGTGTGTTACATCAATCCTTTTTGTAATATAGGATGGGTCATGTTAATCATGTTCTCGTTTTCTTAATTTCGATCTTGTATGCGCTAATCATTGCCGAACAGTATACAACAACAACCGAAAATTACGAGACAACGACGTTGGAGGAAGGTAGACAGACATTGTATAAAATCAATTATCATTTCCCATCAGATATCACTTTGATTTTTATCTCTTTTTTTTTTGTTTTTAATTTTTCAGTTCCCAGCAAACCATTGAATGTTACTGTGTTAGATATCACTTCAAGCTCAATACACTTAGGGTGGCATCAACCAGCAAGGGCTAATGGGGCAATTAAAGGATATAGAGTTTATTTTATCCATGCGAATTATACAGATGTTCAAACAGTTCACATCACTGAAAACCCGAATGTTACACATAACCTAACCAATTTACGTAAGTAAATTTCACACATTTTCATGATGCTTTAAATAAAATAAATTATTCTATTCATCAGAACCGGATAGTGAATATAAATTATGGGTAAAAGCTTTCACGTTTAGGAACGAAGGAGACTCATCCGATGCTGTCATCAACAGAACAGATATTAGTGCCCCCAATGCTCCTCGAATTTTAAATTTGACATGCCAAGCTCCCGATACAATCTATATCCAATGGCAGAAACCTGTAAAATATTACAATGCTATTAATTATTATTACATCTATGTTACAAGTGAATACCTCGATGAAAACAATATTATTAAGCTTTCTGCAGATCCAGATGTTTTCGATACATCTGTACGTATTTAATTTACAGTTGTTTTTATTTAAATTCGTTAGATGTCTTTGCAGTACTTTATTAAAAACGTCACCACGAATACGAGATACGAAATCAGATTAGGAGCTTCTTCGAAAAGTTCATATACAGGACGATTGCTGTTCGGCAACCTTTCTAAACCTATGGAGGTGCATATGAAGACCGATTGTGATAAACAGCAGCTTTATATGAGGCATTCAACTAACGAGTTGAGTGCAGGGATGATCGCTGGGGTTGTATGCGCAGCTACAGCTTTTATTCTTGCAGTAATGGCATTTATTCTTTGGAGGTAAGTGTAGATTTTGAATTTTTTCGAATTGGAACATCCTTTTCTCTCCCCTTGATAAAGTTAATTAACCACATCCTTCTATATATGTATATAGATATATGCATATAGATATATATATATATGTTAATTATATAATAAATGGTTGATAAAAAGATTAGTGTAGGCTTCGTTGGTGATTCTGGAATGTAAACAAACAAATTACGACGCCCTGTATATTGGTTTAACTGGTTTATCTTTGTTTTGGTGATAACACTGTTAAAAAAAGTAGGGAATTCCTTTGCTCATTATGTTTGTTGGGTTCATTTTGATTAAAATATTTACTCACAGCATGCAAAGCAGAAATTCATGTGCACCTCACTGGTTTAATTAGAGATAACTTCGAACTATAGATAATAATAGCTACACCCATTATATTAATATGAAACCATGCTTATAACGCGGAGATAAGATAAATACTAAAACAACGGTTAAACAAATAAAACAAAACATTATGATTAGTAAACAGACAGAGAGGTACACCAGCCACATTCATATGTGACTTTTATCAGTTTTGACGCGTTTAACAGTAGCAAAGACTGATGTAAATAATATTTATGTAATTTATTTATTTTTGTTTTGCAAGATAATTATTTTGATTCAATTAGAAATGTTAAAGTGGTTCATGCAAGCACGAGATATGTTTTGGTTCGTTTTTTTTTCGGCTTTATCGCGATTGAAATGTAAATAAAAATCTTTCTATTTATTTCAGGAAATTCTTTAATGCACCATATTACTATCTCGATGATCCTTCTTGCACAGCACAAACTTCGCTGGATTGGAATGTAACCCCTAATCAAGCAGCCGAACACAAAGGACCTATTCCAGTTAATACTTTTAGTAAACATGTTGCCGAATTGCATGCCGATGGTGATATTGGCTTTAGTAAAGAATATGAAGTAATTCAATCAAATCAAGATCAACATACCTCTGAACATTCACAACATCCAGAAAATCGTGTTAAAAATAGATATCTAAATATCATTGCATGTAAGATATATGATTTTTTTTATTTGACAAATCAATTTTACCTTCACAATTCTCTCTGTTTGCTTTGTGTATTTTAAGACGATCATAGTAGAGTTCAGTTGTTGCAAATGCCTGGTCAGAAAAAGAATATCGATTACATTAATGCAAATTACATCGATGGATTCAGCACATCAAAAGCTTACATCGGCACCCAAGGACCTCTACCATCTACCTTCGATTGCTTCTGGAGAATGGTTTGGGAACAGAGAGTCAATATCATCGTTATGATTACCAACCTTGTTGAACGTGGAAGGGTACGTATTCGATTTTGTTTTTCTTTTATTAGGAAAGTTATCTTGATTATAACTACTATAGTGGTATTTTTTTTTCTGGTAAAATTATTTATCTTTATTAGGATACTATCTTCAAGTTTGGTTCTGAGCATTTTGAGGTATAATTTTACGTGAATCCCATTTTATTTTTTAAATTTTTTTGGGTTTGCTTTTCATCTAACACGTGTGTATGTAATTTTCCTCATTTACTAACCAAGCGAATATTTCAAACTTGAAATAATCGATTTTAATTGTAGAAATTACAAAATTTGAGTACATGCATTCTTACATCCAAACATTTATTATCTTCACAACGAACCATTTCAGGTCTACTATACAGAGTGATTCACATTTTTTTCCACAGAACTCTGCCAACTTTATTTTGAACGGAAATTTGTCTTTTTTCTTCAATTTTGGATTCTACTTTTAATGTAAAGGTCACTTCTATTAAACATCTCCATAGTTATCTCTCTATTTTCAAGTTATTTTCATTTTTTCTAAAGTACCATACAGAATATCGTGTTCAATAAAAAACATGTGAGCTATATTATAAGTGGCAGAAGCTTCTTATGTGGACTGCAACGACCTCATGAATCGACTACAAAAAAATCGATGGCATTATACAGGGTGTTCAAAATTTTACTTTGAGTAAGAGTAATTTTTCTCAAAAGGAACATCTGGTTATGTAGAATTAAACTCTACCTCCAGTTGTATCTCCATCAGTTTTATTAGTATTATTGATTTTTCTAGAAAAATTAGTTTAGATTCGTAGTTATTGACCAATTAATAAAGAGTAGGCGGTGAAAACTACCGAATATTAGCTTTCCTAGTTTTAATGTAAATTAAAGAAAGCTAAATATTCTAAAATATCAACCGAAACGGTATGGCCTCTTATATAGTCTCTTGGAATCTACAAATTTACCAAGTTTCATTAAAATCGGTTATTTCGGATTGAAGTGGTTCCTTTGTAAGACGTTTTTTTTTTAATTAGAATATATCCTTATTGTATAGTAAGATATCTTCTTTTTGAACATAAAACGTGTGTTCATGTACTGCTTATGCACTAATATGTGGTAAGGTTTTATGTGACAAACTAATTTTTTAACGATGAAGATATTTCCCAGAAGAAATCTATCGAAACAATTTTCTTCCAACATTTTCTCTTCGAAACACTTAAGTATTTCGAATAGATTAAATTAATTGCTGCCATCTTGTTTATTTATAGAGGAAGTGCGATATGTACTGGCCAAAGGAAGGTACCGAAACTTACGGTGTAATCCAGGTAAAACTAGTTAAGGAAGACGTAATGGCTACTTACACTGTCCGCACTTTACAAATACGCCACCTTAGGGTAAATTTTAGCACCATTCTTCTTTGTATTTTTAAATATTTTCGCTTAAATTACTTAGATCAAGAAGAAGAAGGCTGCAATGGCTGAGAAAACCGTCTACCAATACCATTACACTAACTGGCCCGACCATGGCACTCCTGATCATCCATTACCGGTATTATACTTCGTGAAAAAATCTGCATCAGCTAACCCCGAAGATGGTGGACCGATTATCGTACATTGCAGGTAATTTAACGGTTCGAATCTCAAAGGACTACATCGATTTTTCAATGTTTTCCTATTTGTCACAGCGCTGGAGTTGGAAGGACTGGAACTTACATCGTTATAGACGCTATGATTCGGCAAATTAGGAAGCGTAATGAAGTAAACATATTCGGTTTCTTGCGCCATATCCGTACCCAAAGGAATTTCCTGGTACAGACTGAGGAGCAGTACATATTCATTCATGATGCATTACTTGAAGCTATCGAATCTGGAGAGACCAATATTAACCGCGAACAATTCCCCAAATATATTCAAATGATCCAGGATGAATCTGAAGAGAAGTTAGGCCAATGGAAACCCATAGATACCCAATTTAGGGTTGTATATTTATTACTTTACGATACTCACATTTTTAATTCGTTGGAATTTACAGCTAGTGACCAGTTTTCAATGTAAAGAGTTTAATTTAGTCTCCGCAAGCAAGTTGATAAACCAACCAAAGAACCGCAGAATGGATATTGTACCAGTGGAAAGCTCTAGAGTACATTTGACCCCGAAACCAGGTGAAGACGGCTCCGATTATGTTAATGCTACTTGGATACAAGGCTTCCACAGCCTACGCGAATTTATTATCACCCAGCACCCGATGAGGACTACGATAAAGGATTTCTGGCAGATGGTTTGGGACCACAATGCCCAAACAATTGTAATGCTTAGTATTATCGATAATCAAGTATGTTTTTCATCAACAAAATCTTCTTTTTTATACCCAAATTAATTTTTGTAGGAATACGAAGTATTCTGGCCTAGTGAACAGGAAAGTATTGAGGCTGAAAATTTCAAGGTGAAACTGACAAATGAACATGTCCAATCCAGTTACGTTTCGCGAGATTTCACAATGCAATCGCTCCAGGACGATTATGAATTGCACGTGCGGATGGTACATTGCACCAATTGGCCACATCATTGTGCGTCGGTCGCTGAAATTTATCATTTACCTAACACTGTCCAAGAGACCCAATTGGGATATCAAAACGGACCTGTAGTTGTAGTTGATAGGTAAATAAAATAAAAAAAGATGTATCGGATAGATTGAAATTTCGCGAATTTACCTAGGATAATTCGAAAATAAATTGCACTTCATTATAATATAATCATTTCATCTTTCAATTAACAATTTTTTAGCACTGGTATAAATATTTTTTAGTTATTTATATGTTTAAAAACTATTTATTACGAGGGTATGTCAAAAATTACTTACACTTTTAGTTCAACAACTGTATTAAACAAAGATAGGTGTACAACAGATACATTATTTTTCGATATAGTCTCCACCTTTAGCAATGCACTTGGTCCAGCGAGCCACAAGCTTCCGTATGCCTTCCTGGTAGAAGGTTTTCGGTTGGTCGTGAAGCCACTTTTGTACCGCATCCCGAACGTCTGTGTCTGAGGCAAATCGACGACCTCTCAAAGCTTCCTTGAGCGGTCCAAAGAGATGAAAGTCTGAGGAAGCGAGATCAGGGCTATAGGGAGGGTGTTCCAGGGTCTCAAAGCCCAACCTATGGTGTTATGGGCCGTGTGCGGACGGGCGTTGTCTTGCAACAATAAAACTTTCTTTGGGAGTAGACCACGGCGTTTGTGTCGAATTGCTGGTTTCAGTTTATTCGCCAACAAATCACTGTACCTCACACTATTTATGGTAGTCCCCCTGTCCAAGTAGTCGTCCATTATAGGGCCTTTTTCCTCCCAAAACACGCTGCTTAAAAATGCGTCGCCTTCCGCGTTGAAGCGATCCAGTAAGCGTTGGCAGATGTCCAAACGTTTGGTTTTGTTTTCTGCGGTAAGCATTCGTGGTACCCATCGCGCACATGCTTTACGAAATTTGAGTTCATCGTGGATAATTTGATAGGTAGAACCGCGACTGATGTTTAAAGAAGATACAACCTCACCTATGGTAACTCGCCTATTTGCTGTAACTATCTCTCGAGCTTGCTGAATGTTGTCGTCGGTGGTCGAGGTTGACGGCCGTCCAGCTCCCTCATTTCGATCCACAAAAAAACGCTTTTACGAGATAAAGCACTGTCCCCGTATTGTCACACCCTCTGACCACAAAAATCGGATCACTGCTCGTTATTCCTCTTTGGTGCAAACTAATAGCGGAGCTGACATGCTTATGCTGTTGTAGCTAGCAGGCAAATGACACGATCGTGATTAAATTCCGCACACATGACCATAGAGGCGTCAACTCAACGCACGCGCAAGCGGTCGCCACTACGATAACCTTCAAAGCTTGTTATGGCGAAAGTGTAGATAATATTTGATTTACCCTCGTATACAATAAATGTCCTTTTTATATGGACAAACTTAAGACAATGTTTTATCTCTGTTTCTAGATTTGGTGCTGCCGAAGCAGCTACTTTCTGCTCTTTAATAACACTGAAGAAACACCTGATTTACGATAACCATGTCGATGTCTACATGTATGCCAAACTCTATCACAACAAGCGCCCCGGCATTTGGTTCTCGATAGAAGACTACTTGCGACTCCATTTAGCTGTACAGACCTTGTGTTGCCCGCCAGATGGCACGCCGGACTTATATGCAATGGCGAATGGGGCTGTAAATGGTTCTTTGAGCAATGATAATGTACGAGTGCCCCCTGAAGGTATGGAGGCAGTGGGACCCCGACTTACAGTCGCTTAAATTGCACAGACTATGTGTAGATATGTATATTCATAACTGTTACGTCTTAAATAGTAACAAGAGCTCAGAATACATGGTGCATGGGTTGCTGTCTGTTTTTTCCCGATGTCGCGGACACTGCATGATTGACTCATCCCATTTTTGAAATGTCGAGCTCTGAAAATAACCTATTCTTATATATTAGAATTTTGCAAATGTTCTAACAAAGGAAGATTTAAGCAAAGTAAATATAATTGAAGATGGTAGCAAACATTCATAAAAAAAAATCTCATCATTCCAAGTGCCATATCTTATATTACTAATTTTAAAATGCTTATAATATGTTTTATGGAAATTTTGTAAGTTAACTTTATTGTAAATAAGATATGGCGCTCTCAGTAGGATTGGTGTTTATTGTTTTTATTTTATTTTCCCTAAATGTATTGATGTTTGTACTACTGTTTCCTTATCTATTCTTTCCTGTATAAGTTTGCAAGCAATTTCTTTTTCGATATTTGTGTCGATGTTAAATCATCTCATACATGCATCAAAGCAATACTATTCTTCAATTATAGAGAAATCGTAGCGCACATAATCATATAACCATCTTGCACTTCTGTGTGTATCATCGATTTATAGGGAAGGAAACTGTTCTACTCTCAGGTTAAATGATCAGGATACAATTACACCTTTTAGTGGAACTGTCCTGCCCCTTGCACATTCATATAGTCTTTTTTTTACTTTCTACGATGGAAACCTCGATAGCATCGCAGCAAAATAGTTCATGTCGATTAGACTGATGTAGAGATAGAAATAAATATATAAAATACTAACGATATAGTAACGTTAATCGAAAAGGATAAAAAAAAAATATATTATATAACATATGCGAGCCCCCTTCCTTCGTAAAGTAAATACGATGTTAAATGTACGAAGAGGATGTTAGAGTTTAGTATGTTAAAAAGAGAAAAAATACACGCTTTTAGCTTGTTGTTTTTGTTATTGTTGGTCCCTTAATTGATTGCCTTGTTGCCCTAGGGAATTAAAACGTAATATTGCACCTCTTTTTACCTGTTCTCTCTCAATGTTGCAGATGTTTGTTCGATGGTTTTATTTTGTAACATTTACGTTGTTTTTTTTACTTTGCAGAATCGCCCCTTATATCCAGGGACATAGTGAAGTTCCAAATTTAACAAATATTTTCATTCGAAATAGAACAAGGTTAATAAAATGATTTCTCGATTTTATAATTTCCTTTTCGTTTCGTTTTCTGTTTTTTATGATTATTAATATTATAGATTTGCTTTTAGGCACGGATAAATTTAAAAACTAATTACCCGAATTGCTAAGAAAGTAAAATAGATCCTATATACCTTTCTTTTGATGCTTATTAATTAATGAAAAATAATAATAGTAACGCCATAAAACAAAACAAAGTTCCATCTAGTAGTCATGTAACCCAGCCTACTAGATTTAACACTTACCTATCCATTTACTAATCTCATTTTTTCCATGTTAATTTTAGATTTAATGTTTATAGAAGAAACATTGCTGCCTGTGTTTTTATTTTATTTTAATCCTATTTTATTTTATTTTATGTGTATATATATTGTGCTAACAAGGAGGCATGATTGAACTTAGTATCCTTGTTTGTTCCTTATTATTTAATTTAAAAGTACAATATTGCTTGTTTCATGATTTTTTGTTATTTTTACTTTTATTTTACTTTATAGTTCGTAAGATTAATTAATTCTTAGTTTATACCGATTTTTATTAGAAACACTCCCTATTTCCCCCTTTATACACGTATATATTTATTTATTTTTACCTTATTATACTTTATACACTGATTATTTTTTTAAAAAAGTATCTGAAATTATATAATTATTGAAAGATATTCAATTATCGAAAAAATTTTGTATTATTACTTGAAAGAAAAGCAATATATTGAGATATTTATTAATCTTCGTTTGTTTTCTTTTTGTACATGCGCACATTACACTTAACCTAACCAAGACGAAACATAAATAAACAGTACAAATGCGAAAAGCACAAAATAAAGTAAGCAATAAAAAAAGACATGGTATTTCCTCTGTATTATTGTATCTAGGATCTATTTCGCTGATTCGACTTATTAATAAGTACAGGTTGTTCCAAAAATAACCCGACATATTTAAAGATGTATTTGATAGATTCCGCCGTTAATATAAGTGTCTCTAAATGTCATTGCATGTCAAATCTGTCAATCGATGTCTTCAAAATTGTCGTTTAAAATATTTTTGACGCATCCTATTTTTTTATGTGGGTTATACTGATAGGATGTAATTGTATATAAAGTAGTGTAGTTATATGTATAAAAAAAAATTGATGGTAAATATATATATAAACGCATAAAGTTAGTAAAGTAGATGATTATTCTTTATGTCTCAAAAATTTGGAATAAAATTAATATTATATTTGTGGTACATAATTTTAAAGATTTTTATCTTCGTATTAAACGAATTTTGATTGAATTCAGCACAAAAAAGTATTAAAATGACGTATCACCAGCGGTGTTTGCAAAAAATAAAATACAAATCGAGCTTTTTTTAAAAAAAATAATAGTAAATAATTAATACATTTTATTCCAATGTTTCGAGACATATATATATACAAATATATATAACGGAAAATTAATAATCCAAATATTTAAATACATAAATGTATAAATGTTAGTTTTTTGTAAAGGAATTTTACTTATAATTGATATAACAATTCTCATAAGCTACTATAACATCGATTAATTAATTAAATAACATATATCTAAAGTAAATGTCAATGGATAATGGATTAAAAGCCATACATATTACAAATTATTCTACCGGACCAATTTTAGTGTAATTATTACCTAATTATATATACATATATTAAATGTCTGATCAGGTCCAATCGGACATATTAAACAAATGCTCATCAGGATGTGACTCAACGCTTGGTGTCCATAGAAATATATAAGCCAAGTTTACCCAATTCAATTCTACTAAATGTAATGTATATTATTAGGATGAGAAATGGATGATTCATTTCATCTCATTTAAATCCTCGTAATGTTTCAATGTTGTGAATCTGTGTGCTTATTAAAAGATAGACTAGCTATCCGTCCACCTGGCACTCTATAATATTAAATAAAATTAATTAATAATTAGTAAAAATATCAAAAAATGTATACCGTTTTGGACACCAAGTTAAGAGCTAACAAATTTTAATTAAAACAAAAAATAAGTGTAATAATAACTCCTTTGATGTCATAAGACGGTCATATTCATTGTACAGCGTTGCTAAATCGGGTGTGAATGTCATAATACAAGAACTTTTCAAAGTGGAAGATTGGAAGATATGCAATGGACTTTTCGACGACGCTGTATATTAAGTGTTCTATTTAAAAAATATAGGTATATACTACATGTCTAGAGTTCCATTTCCTTTAAAATCGATGTATGTACTTCAATGTTTCCAATCCAATTTTAGAAGAGGAAAAAGGAGTCAAAATATGAATATGAACCTCTTATATTTTAATTATCTTCGATGTAGTTGCATTAAACAAAAACCAAAAAAAATACGATATGTGTAATCTGATCTGATCCTTTCAAGTTTTCATTGTCGAGAGAACAATAAGACTTATATATAAACTACATACATATTTAGAATCACTATTTTTCAACTTTAAACAACTTGAAAGGTTTTTGTTTTATCTCTATGTAAAATTCTGTCATTAATTCTAGTAGATGTTTCACTTTACTAAATATTATATTATAATGTGAAAGATGTTGTATATCTCTCTGGTAAGTGTTGTTACTTTCCTCAGTATTAGTTATTTACTAATTAATAAGTGTTTTCCCCCGATAAATCCATTTTAAATCCATTAATTTTCTTTAATATTATTTCTATATATACATATAGCAGTTTTTCCAATGAATGTTTCTAAAGTGTGTTAAAAAAAATTAAACTAAAATGCAGTAGAGGTCGATGATGACGTAGACGCGAAGGCACGGACAACGATTCTATTTCCTCGTATTTCCTTTGCATAGTATAGTGCGTTTCGTTAGAGAAAGGTACATTACAATTGCAATGGCGATGAAGCAACACGTCCTCTGCAACGCAAGTCTCTCCACGGAGAGTATGACGTAAATGTACATTTCTCTAAAGCATGTTTTACAGCCCGCGATTTATTGGTCAATTAATCGGCCAAGAAATCTGTAGAATTACAATAAATTGAACAATTTTTTAACGATTGAGATCGAGGCAATCTGTTTTTGTCCAACGTTTTGGCACAAATATAGGTAAGATTACTTCGGTTTCGGTTAGTTAATTCAAAACATCCGTTATATCATAATCGTCGTAATTTTTCGAAATTTAACCTCGCTTTACTTTAAAAACACTTAACAAAATTTGTAGGTACTTTTCTGTTGTTGGGTTGGTAATTAAAACAGCAAAGTTAGTGCGAAATCATGGCAAAAATAGAGCGTGTTCTATTCAATTCAATAAATTGTTCAAGAAATCGTACCAACTTTTGCTGTTTTACACGGTACAATAAAATCGAAGATCATTGTGTTCAATTAATTGACCAATAAATCACGGCGTGTAAAACAAGCTTAAGAAAACGCGCTATACACTATACGCAATAGCCGAGTTCGGATATTCGATCGGAGCAGATCAAGAGTAAAGAGCACGTGGAGTTGATAACGCAAGCCATACTCTTAAACGGACACCGAATACTCCCCTTAGCAATGTTCCATCATACCCGAACTCTACGACATTTTCGAACGTCAAAGAACGCGAGTAGGATAACTGGAGTTACTCTGAACAAATATCCGAACTCGCCTAAAATACACGAGGGAATCGAATCGTTGTCCGCGGTCTTCCGTTTACGTCATCACGCTCCGCTACTGTTAAAATGTAGGTGTTATATCATAAAACTCTAAAAAAATACTCTATCTATTCGGTTATTCTCTGTATATATATGTTGACAATATTGGAAAGTTTAACGTATTCCTTGTTTCGGATAAAAATAAAAGCATCAGAATCTAGAAAACTCGTATAACGATCAATTTTGAGGAGGAAATAATTTAGCACAATGATTTCATTCATCGATTTTTAGTCAATTTAATCATTTTAGACACGAACGCAAAGTAAATATGATAAAATATGAATTTACTGTACGATTATTTTATAATTATGTATTTCAAAGTTATGTATGTGTTAATAAACTTTTCATAATAGATTTATGTTTAATTTTCCTTTCCCAATTTTCCTGGAAATTAAAAAAAATAAGGAAAAGTAATCTCACAAACCTATTCGTTCGGAGCAGATCAAAAGTACAGAGCACGTGGATGAGATTAGGAATAGAGCAAGAGTGGATCACTCGACCTTCAACCCATACTCTTAAACGAATGGAAGGAGTAACTACGACATTCTCGAACGCGAAAGAGCGCGAGTGGGATATTTGTAGTACATGTGGGTACTTCGAACGAATACCCGAACTCGCCTCAAAAATACCGTTAAATCTTGAACTGCGCATGTGTGTTAGCACAAAATTCAAATTTAGAAAACGCAGTTTTGTTGTTTTTTCCACTAACCTTATCCTTTCGTAAACCTTTTAAAAAAAGAGCTTTTTTTTAATTATACATCGTTATTCAGCATTTAAATTCATCTTGACGTACTTAATAATGGTTTCTATGAAATTCGCAGATTACAACGTCAATTCCAACGATGTAACAAACATAATATTTGGTAAATAAATTTTAAGTGTCACAAGTGCATAACCTATATGAATGAAATTCTTATATTTCAGTGTATAATTCTCATAACATTATGCTTCCAACGATAAAATTTAAGCCTTTGATGACACATCAAATATTCGAAGAGTACGTAATAGAAGAATTGTTATAGAAACAGTTTTATAATCACTAAATATATGCTTACAGTGAGAATATTTATGGATACCAGGGCCTTACAATTGATATATATTTTGCTGCTCATTCAGCATATTGTTTTATCGATGTTTATTATGATGAGGTTTTGCGAAATGGCCCTAAATTCTGCTTAGAACCCGACAATGTAATGAACCTACTTATGCCCTGGTTTCCTAATAATATCATGACAGATCTTCAAGAATTTAAAGACTGTGTTAAAAAAGATGAACCTGATTATATATATGGTGAATGTGTAGATTGTTTTACAAATACAAATGGTAAGTTTAAATGTTTTATTTAAACAAAATACTATTATCATTTCTATCTTTAGAAGAAGGAAAAATGACGGGGTTTCGTATTATAAACTGCGATCTATCGTCAACAGGCTTTAAAGAGTTTCATAAGAGATTCCAGAGTTTAATCATAATGTTCATTGATGCAGCTAACTTTATAGATTTAGATGACCCTTCATGGCGCATTCTATATTTGTATGTATTCTCATAATAGTCCTATAGTAATTAACTTGAATTATTTTAGATACGAGGAATGCCGTGTCGGCAATAAGAACAAATACTGCCCTGTTGGATTTTGTAGCATGTATCTGTTCAAAGATATCACAACGATAGCCCGAATTAGTCAATTTTTTATCGTACCATTCTTGCAAAGACTCGGACTTGGGTACAAACTTCTAGATGCAACTTATAATTATTTAAAATCAACTATAAATGACTTAGAGGAGATTACAGGTAGATATTTTCTAGTTTGAGCTAAATTTTAGTTAAAGATCTTGTTTCTTTTTTAAGTTGAAAGCCCAAATAAAATCTTCACTAGAATGCGTGATAATCTCGATATTTCCTACATTATCAATGAACCTCATTTTGCAAAGTATGAATTGTTCAAAGGATTCACTGATAACATGCTGAAGACTGCAAGATTAAGATACAAGCTTTCCAACGAGCAAGCTAGGAAGGTATATGAAATTCTGAGATGCTATTGGTCACAGAGTAATCCAAGAGAATACGAGAAGTTCATGTTAGATGTTAAGAAGCATCGCAAGGCAAAATTAATGGTAAATCCTTTGAATTTCGAGTGTAATAAACTGTTACAATTATTTTAGATGAAGCAAACGAGGTCAAAAGGCTGCAATAAGTACAACGTCGAAGATAGAATCAATCTTTCAATTATGCTGCAAGATGAATTCGATAAATTTGTTCATACTATACAATCAACGTTGCGCCATATCCAGAAAAATTTTCAGACACAACAGAACCAAGTCTCTTAATTTGTTTGTTAAATTTCAATTGTTTTATATCTAGTTTTTGTTGAACTTTATGTGGTAAGATTTTTATATCTTGGTAAGTCTTTAAACTTGTGATCTGAGAGAATAATAAAAGAAAATGTGATAGTTTTAAATTCAGAACATAAGTATATTTCATTTCAGTTGTGTACAATTTTTATGTCGTGAATATTTTTTAATGTTGGCTAGAGCCTTAAGATAATTAGATTGTAAGCAAAGAAGTGCTGCTGGTAATATTTGTACTGTGGTATAACAAATAGTGGATAAGTTAGAACTTGCTTTAAATACAATATTTTCCAGCGCACTAATACATATTTATTACTTTGTTACAGAGGAAACTATATTTTTTTATATTTGAAAAATAAAGTGTTCATCATTGCAAATTGTTTTACTCATTACATTTCGTAGAAAAAAAATGAAGATTTGTATAATTTGAATGTCAAAACTATTCGCTTTCGGTTGGCGCAGGCATTCTTTGGTCATAAAAGAAAGTAAGTATATTGTAATACTATTTATTGTAAATTAAGTACAAAAAATGAAATATTAAATACATTTTACCAATTCACATAATATTTTTTTACCTATATGAGCGTACTTTTATCAACATATAAGGAATACCAACAGTATACCATTCTTACTTCAAACAACATCCATTTCATCTTAATAAACGTCCATTTCAGTTTCGAAAACAAACATTTTAGAATTTGGAATATGCGGTATATACTACACAATTTTACATATTGAGCATATCGTTTACAATAATAGGAAATAAACAACGCATTAATTCCTCGCGAAATAATAATAAGTATCTAATGGGTTCTGGAATCTATGCGCATGCGTACAGGTTCCAGAACTAGCTAGATTCGTTGGTTTAAACAAACCTATAGATTAATAAGTATTTTGTTAATCAGTCGTAATGTTTTTTTTATTATAAAAAAAATTATGTAGACACCCCACCAAATCAACTGCCACACAATGGCGCGATATGAGCGTAGATAAAATGGCGTGGGAACATATAAAATGAAACTATATTCATGTCTGTGGTGTGCCGGCGTGTTATCATCATTAATACATACAAAAATGTCTTAAAACAAGTACGAAAAATCTATAAAAATGTTCTCCCTGTTCTAAACATTTATAAATCGTATAAAAAATCACTATTATTATTATTGTTATCATTAATCATTATCGTACAAGTAGTAAGCAAAACTTAGACCCAGTACTGGTTCCTACGGAGCATGATATTTCTGCTTGGGCAAGCTGCATCCGACGTATCACAGCTACTCCATTCGTCCGGGTGATCGTCCACCCCATATGGGTATCTCGTGTGGCTGTCCAGTTCGTTCCTATTCAGCGGGGTTACTTTACATTGAGGTAAAGCGGTTAACAACGGTGAAGCAAAACCACTTTGCGCATGCTTCAGAGGGGGTGATGCAGCCATTAATCTATCTGGGGGTCTTGGTAATGGGATAGGTTGCAGGCACTGCTCTTCTTTGTTTAACTCCTCGGGTTCTAACGATCTACATTTAATGACTATTATCACTGCCACCCCTAATATTACAACACCAGCAACCATGCTCACTGAAAGAATATATCAATATTAATTAAAAAATTATGTAAAATTGAACCTACCAATTAGGAAATAATCCCTAGTCATGTTTGGACTTGCGAAATGCATTCCACCTTCGTGCCCAGCAGGGTCATTAGGTCCAGCTAAAGTTGAATAGATTTCGTTGAACATGGGTGACTTTATATGAATCCTCAACTCTCCCAAAGCTGGTTGGAACATGTTAGGTACTGCAATGACGAATACCAACCGATCTTGTATACCATTCCATCCCACCTCTATATCATCAACGACGTAGTAAATTAGACCACTCTGCACTTCTTCATGAGTAAAAGCATTTACAGCCGTATCAAGGACGTTGCGATTCTCACCAGAGCTTCTCAAAATTTTCCTTATTCCTCCATACTTCGGTCTCTGCATTATATTATACCTAGGATTGCTATTGGTTAACTTAGCTAAGGGCGTGGCGTCTAATACGGTTAAAGTAATACGATTGTTTTCCCCAGTTAATACAGTAAGTTGTCCAATTTGCATTAAGGGCTGCACAATCACAATTATATTAATCACGTTACCTATGGATGTATTCCCACTCAACATCCCAGCAAATACGCTAAAGCTATCATTAGCAGCGGCCATGTCTCTTTGCATATACATTACGTTCTTGTCCACAACATCTCTATAAGTGAATTTTGAAGATTTCTCATCTCTAACATACAATAATCCATGTCTAGGTGGCGTTCTTATTCCAAATTTGATATTATTCCAATTAGCGTTTGATTTGATAACGAATTGGCTTTCACCTAGGTGTACCACGTTCGATCCTTGCTGGAGGAAAGCTGGTGGCCCCGCTGATATGTTTAAACTTATAGGTATCACTTCCACGCTAAACACTGTGTATACAGGTTGAAATTTGCCATCCCAAACCCGTAAATTGATTGTATCTCGCAAACCAGATCCATTATGAACATAAACTAATCTATTGTCGTTAATATCAGCTTGGGTAAAGTGTGTAACTGATACGGCTTCGGGCAATATCACAATCGAGCCTGCGACAGGTCCTGTGATTATATCATATTTTAAATCACCAGGTTCAGTATCCGCGTCTTCCGTACACAATTCATTTTTGGTGATCGTATGGTTCTCTCCTTGGACAACTTTAAAATGTGGTGGAGCTGTTACCAAGGTAAATGGTTGATCATTTATTGGATTCACGACTATAGGTACCGTAACATTGCATAAAAGAATATATCCAGGCAATAAATACAAAGAAAAATGTATGTTATCACCTAGAGAATCTGAATGATCATGTTGGTATAAGACTTGTCCTGATTCCAATTGTTGCTGAGTATACGTCGTTAAATTCGAGTTATTTTGCAAGAACACCGTCCCATGTTGAGGATTCATAGCTGAAGCATGGATTATAGGCGATCTTAGTCCGGCATGGTTTTCCAAAAAGAATACTACACTAGATAAATTCATTGAAATACTAACTATTCCTCCTTCATTCACATTTACCTTCGGAATGCTCACATAAGCATCTAAACCTCCCGAGGACACGGAAATATCTATAGTCAATCGTTGATTCACTAAAGGTCTTGCCAGATGGCTCTTAACGTTAAAAACAAAAGAATCATTCGCGTATAAATTAGCAAATGGGTGAGTATGTTCGTAAAATATTCTCTTCTTATTAAGATCATCTTGAGTAAAGGAATTGACCACCTTGTAAATGCCAGAGGTGTCAGATTCAAGCATCAAACGTCCTAGGGTTGGTGGAACTATCACTTCATAATTAATATTTCTCTCTGGATCAGAAACCATGCTTAGAATATAATTAGATGTTAAGTATTTCCTTTGCAATGGAAATATGTGGAGTGGTCTAATTTTTATATTAAGCGTAATAGGTTTGGTTTTAATTAAAAACGTATGTTCTTTCGTTGTGTGTAATCCATCACTGACTTTGAAGGTGAATTCAGCTTCTGAACCATCTGGAATAAATAGAAATTACTTAAAAATAAATCCTTGATGTCATATGGGATTTTTTTAAATCTGCCTTATATAGACTCTAAATAACACTTACTTAAATGCCTAAAGACCACCAAATTTTTATTTATCCATTCCTGAGTGAAATAATGTAAAGGAGTATGACGATCTGAAGCTGGAGTAACATTCCCCCACCAACACCCGAGGATGTGGTACCGTAAAACTTCTTCAGGACGATCAGCATCAACAGCAGCTAAAGAGGATCAATGGAAATCATTTTAAAAGTTATTTTTCAATCTAAAGTAAGCGGTCTTTAGATTTTTAAATATGCATAATTTAAATTTTGTTCGTTTTAAGACCGATTACTTCAAATTTGTATATTTTCGGATTTGCAATTACTATATGAGGTTAGTTTTTTTTCTTTTAGTTTGTTAGTTCAGTTTTACTACTGATGATGATAGCTTGGCTATCGAAACGAGCGTCCAGTACGATTGAAATATTGTGGTAAGGGTTTTAGTAAAGAATTCCAGTGCCACAGAGTTCGAGTATTTGATTAAAGTGTTCAGAATAAACAAAATCTGAGGGGACCAACGATAACTTTAACCACCGGATATATATTCAAATAAAGGTGTAACTGTAAATAGTGAAGGTGGCTCTATATTGGCGTAGAGTGTTTTTATTTCCATGGTGTTGGTGATTTGTATCAACTATAAGATCATGCAATTCCATCTGGATAGAGATTAGTTAGAGATAGTTTTTATTTTCAACAGGACAACGACCCCAAACATTCGCTGTAACCCTGCAGGGATTATTTGAAACATGAAGAAGGAAACCTGACATTAATCCAATCGAGCTACCAAGGGATGAGTTGGATTGAAAAGTTAGAGAACGCTGCCCGTAATCCCAAAACCATCTTTGCTACCTACCATTGCAAAGCAATTATCAAGTGCAAAAGTGGATATTTTATTGAAACAAAATTAAAATAGCAAAACTTTTATGATAATTATTTTTATTTTGCAGAAAATTTCACACATATCGGCAGATACTATTCAATCAATGATTACACTGTGCTAGTTGCAAAATGCAACAACCTGAGGGGGTAAACCTAATTCGAGTACGCTGAATCCAATGGTGCCAATCGTTTTTAAAAGAGCTCGCGTTTTCCAGCAATTTCAATTTAAACATTTTAGGACCAAAGAACATTCTGGAATTTTCTGGAAAGTCTTATCAATGGCCGAAGGGCTTTCTGGAGCCTTCGAGAACCTTCCATGGACTATTCGTGAATCGTCTAGAAACTTCCATCCCCGCTACTGCCACTTGATCAAATGGGTATATAAGCGTCGCTGTTAACCGCTGAGAGCTCAGTCTGTTTTCAGAAATCAAAGTGTTAACATCTAAATATTAAAGCAAATAATCCAAACCGAAGTGAATAGTGAAAAGTTAGAGATTGTTCATTGTATTGGCTTGTAAAATCAATTAATTTGAAATATCAAAAACGTATAAATGTTCTAAATTGTCAATTTCTGTACCAACAAGATCAATTTCAACAGAACAATCTGAGCCATCAGCAGTAGAAACCATGAAAACAGAAGAAGCAAGCGTATTTGATCGATTTCCATCGATTTAAATTCAAAAAACTGATAAAAAATACGTTTTTTGAGGATCTTTGGGCCTAAAATTTTTAAATTGAAATTGCTCGAAAACGCGAGCTAACTTTTAGAAACGGTTAGCATCGTTGGATTCAGCATATTCGAATTAGGTTCACCTACCGGGTGCCCAGTTACAAGAAAAAAGTCTCCAATTCAAACACAGTGTTATTATTATTCAAATATAGCGTTCAAGCACACTCACCAAGCATGGAATTTGTAATAATAGCTAGACCTCCTTCCCACATTGTCAGTCCAGTATTATTTATCACCCTAGGCTTTTGATCGTTGATCGGCAACACTGTAATTGGTAGAACTAGAGGTGCACTGCGTTTCTCGCCAGCAATTCCTATAATTTTCACTTCATCTGATAAATTTTCAGTACCATCATGAGCATAATGGACGACTCCAGCTTTTAACTCTTT
Organism: Dynastes maya; assembly: GCA_029619315.2. Lineage (NCBI taxonomy): Eukaryota > Metazoa > Arthropoda > Insecta > Coleoptera > Scarabaeidae > Dynastes > Dynastes maya. Next base: position 6,959,213 of record JAROYE020000012.1, read on the forward strand.
ATGAGAGAATTTAGCTAACTTTGTACAAGATTTTCTAATTTGAACACAGCCATGTTTAGGTAATTCTAGCAAGAGATAATCGGTGACTTTACTTTTGTAAAAATGAGTTTGTGTGAACAGATTAACAGGTGATATCAACACCACACCCCCTTCGTATACTGTTAAGGCGTTAGCTCCTAAATAAAGATGTTCTGGGATGACTTGGACATCTAATACAACGTTATTTAGCCATATAATACTGCTGGTCACATTAAAAACAATCCTATCACTTGTTTCATTGGCTACTGATTGGATGTAAACGATTCTATTCTCATTTAAAACTGATTGGGTGAAACTGCGCATGTTGGTAGTTTGTTCGTCTAAATCCTTAGTCGATGGTAAGATTGTGATATAGCCGTATTTAGGAAATTCCGTCACATAGAATGTGATCATTGAAGGATCTACGTTGGCTTGATATACCTTCGAAAGAAATTAAATTACATTCGAACATCTTTGGACGGAAATGCGTGGTTAAAATTACCTCTAAAGTTTGCTTATTAATAATAGCACTTGTTGATTCTTCCACCATTAGAGTTCTAATCGTCTTCAAACTTAATGGCTCCCAATAGCTCGGTGGTAACATTAATATGAGAAGATGTGCATTTGTGACGGCTTCTTTACATTGCACCTTGATCCCTACTTTGTCGACACTCTCAGTATGGACTTCGTTTGCATAGAAGATATAACCTTTCTTCAATTGGGCGTGAGTAAAACGGAGAATATCCTTAAATTGAGAAATATTCATATATACATTTGGAGAGATTTCACCTTGGTTATGGTAGCCGTAATAAAAAGGAAATGGAAATATGTTTAACAATTCTATAATACACAGTATGTTCGGAAACTTCCCAGACAGCCTACATTCGAAACTAATAAAATTATTAAAAATGCAAAGACAGGTCAATTTTTGTTTCAAAGGAGAACTATTTTGATTAATATATCGTGATACTAAACTTACTCCCTTAGGCCCTCCCACCTCCAACATAAAAATCATAAATGGGATGATATCATTTGTGACACATCGTTGGAAAGGTATTTTCACTACGAATTCAATAGTGTATCTTACTTAGTAACCAAACAATACCAACATTATTTATTATTATTACCAAAATTATATATTTTGAATTCCGGAAGGTTGGGAGATTCTTTATTATGGCTGCCATAACGTAATTCCTTTAAATATATGAATATCCAATAATGATAGCAAGGACTGTGGGGTAGTATGACAAACAACAGAGAGTATCGGCACACTCCTCACCACACAAAATATTATTAATTAATTCAGTCGAACAGGAGCGTCAAGTGTAGCTGACCATATGAATAACACAGGACATGTAATCAAATTGGAAAACCTCAAATTAATTAAAAACGTAACTTCACCTCGGGAATTGGACGCATTTGAGACAATGTACCTGAAAAAAAAGAAAGAACATTCGCAGGTCATGAACATGGAGAATGCGCCACTTCACCTCTCTTGCTCGTTTGATTTATTAGGGTAAAAGAACTTTTCAGTCCACATTTGACGAAGACCGAGTCTCGGTGTTCTGCAATTTATGTATTGATTTGTTTAGTATCCTTAGTGCGTAGATAGAGAATTAGCGGGAAGTAACCTTCCTTTCGTCTCGCTCTTTTCTACGAGGGCGGGATAAGACCCTTGGCCGTTTCACATATACCCAGCATGTTAGAGTTAAGCGATAGAAAAGTAGGTATTCGGAAATAGATATACAGTTACATGTTTAAACACATTTTGTACATATATGCCCTTCTTTTTTCCTCAAGAGGAGGGATAGACATACATGGTAGAATTAAAGTAAAAGTTTTTTCGTTTAGATTTATTCGGTAACTCGGTTGAAAATGGGGGCCCAGTGAGCCTTTGAAACAGCTGTTCCGAATTAATTAATAATATTTTGTGTGGTGAGGAGTGTGCCGATACTCTCTGTTGTTTGTCATATGAATATCCAGCCAAGCAAATTTATTAATACATAAAATTATAGAATTGCAAAAAAGTGTTTACCTCAAACTTTTCCCCATATACTATTTTCCCAAACTTAGGCTTTGAAGTGATTTCGTATACAACATCCTCATCCACAGCATACAAATTAGTCATATAAGATAAATGATCACCCTTAATAGTGGCTATTGCACCATGTTTTACATACAATTTCCTATTGCTATAAACAGAAATGAAAGGAGCTGATGCTTTAACTTCTAAGGTTCCCTGCACGAAGTTGGATCCATCAGTTACCCATAAATTTATTTTAAAGTGCGCAGTACCATTATGTTTGAATAAAACAAGATTCCTATCTAAATCACTCTGTGTGAACTTGGGTAATTCGACCGAAGTATTTTTGGCGCTATAAATTCCTCCAGAACGTAAATCTTTGTAAGTATAAACTATGTCTGAGGGTTTAGTATCAATATCAGGGTCAACATATTTCAAATCATCACTTGTCAGCAATTTTTGCCCACCAACAACTACGTAAAAGATTTTCTCAACTTCCCTGACTGGTGTGTTATCGTTCTTCAATATAATATCAATATGAATGGTCTCTACATATTGAAAATTCTCTTCTTCGCGTGATAAAGCCATGAATTCAAACTCATCAGTTTTAGTTTCAGAATCATCATGAATATAATAAAGTTGGTTCATAGTTAATTCACTCAAAGTGAAATAATTCGTTTTGTTACGTTCTAGATTATCTCTAACAACTTGCAAGATCCCATGCTTTGGTGACGTAGTGATATTGAAGAACAAATCAGTTATGGAATCGCTGTGTATATTCAAATGAGTGACAGCTATATTAGTTCTTCCACCTTCCTCAACTTGCAACCTTTCTATGACAGTGTGAACCCTTGAAAGGGTTTCATTAGAGGGTTGATGTATTATTGTAATATTTCCAGTGACATTACGACAACCAGGGGCTATTACACTGAATAAGATGATATCGTAGATCGGTGAATAGGACTTCCTATGCAATCTGTATCTGATGTTCCGAGAAATTATATCATCCTGTGTGAACGTATCGAAATATCCTAGTCTGTATCTCGAATCAGCAAAATAGAGATAACCATAAGTAGGGTCTCGGATTATAAGATAAGTTATCGCATTTGACGGTAGCTGAACGGGTTTTGTGAAGTATCTAACATTGTACATACTTAAAGTAGCTTCTTCGGATGAATTTAAACGCAATGGAGCATTTCTTAAGGTGATCAATTCGCATTTTGCGAATATAATATGGAATAAATAAGATCTTGACATGTTTAAAGATGTCCTGTACTGTAATAATATGAAAAAAATATTATTTATTATGCACCAAGTACAAAGAAGTATAAAATAAAATACCTCAAATTCATCGTGTGAAGGAGCCGAACTTATATGCCTATATCTCACTTTATACCTCCTCATATCTTCACTGCTAAACTTAAAAGACTTTTTCCAGACATTATTTCTCTCGATTTCAATCACTCCAAACTCTGGACCTCTCATCACGTGATACTCAGCATTATCAGTTAAATTCACATTTGAAATAAAGCTTAAATTGTACGGAGTTATATAAGCTGAAGCTTCGTGCATCAATAACAACCCAGTGTTATTCTGCAAACTCCACATCTGAGGAAAGGTCTCAATGTGTAAGTTCACTGTTTCACTATTTAAAAATCCATCAGTTACTTCGAATGGGATGTAGGAATCATTGCTTGAATTTGAGTGATGGAAAAAGATCACCTGACCAGTCTCTACGTCGGTTAATGAGAAAGTTGTTATGGGAATCCCCGGATTATTCGCATATTCAAAATGGCCGAAATTCGAATTATTCGTTTTGTAGAAAAGTCGGTTTAAGGGGGTGTCTGGATCGTTTACATTTAGCAGGTCGTTGGTGAACGTTCTTTTTGAAGCCTAAAATAAGGAAATTATTAATTAGTAAAATGGTTCCTCCCCTGTTTTGTGCAACAATAGATTGGTAAAATCCATTTATTGTCGAATTTTATTTTTAAATAGAATACAGTTTGTGGGTTATAGGATGGCGAACGTTTCAGATGCGCGTTAGAAATACAAGACTTTATTTTATAGTCGTTTTTCATTATGTTAACATAATTTAAAAAATAAGCCGAGCTACGCCACTACATGTTGCATTGAAACTTGAATTTTCCCGAACGATGTCCGACAGTACCTTCGGACAGCACCGGAACTCGCCATCCTACAACGCGAGACCTGTACTCGATATTTTGTTTTTAATTGTATTCTATTGTGAAAGTAAGCAAATTGCAATGGCTGCAGAAAATATTAATTTTGTCTTTGAGAATAAATGGACTTTGTTTCGTATTGTATAATTAGTGTAATAATGCTAGAATGCTGAAATTATAAGTGAGTACATTCAGATTATTTTTAATTGGTGCAATAAAATATTTATAAGGAAATAATATAAATTAGAAAAATGATCTTCCAACTCGAAACCTTAGACATCTATAAAATTCTAACAAGCAAATTAGAAGAAATAAAATAAACAGTGTATTACTTACCATGAAGTTATAGCTTATGGTATTATGTCGTTATTAGACAGTGCTGTGAGCTTATCTTGAATAAAAAAAAATAAAATAATATAAAAATGCAGCAATAACATTCCTCAAACAGTTAAAAATAATTACATTACATTATGTCCATTCATAAAGTTAAATGATCAAACGCATTCTACTACTTACAGTTATATTACATTAAAATCCATTCATTAAAAAATATTCATTCAATTCAAGACATGCGATATACCTGAGCAAGTGTAAATATGTTCGTCGAAGGTATCCTCAGTTCAGGGGGATCATTAACTGGTTCAATCTCAACATATAAGGTAAATTTAAATTTCCCTTGAAGATAAGGCGGAAGCAGCAGGTTTTCTGATATAAAAATTAAATCCATAAAAATTTGATCTTTAAAATTTTCACTACCATCATGTTTATAAAATATTCTCTCTTTAAACAGATCGTTTAAGGTGAACGACAAGATTTCTTTATAATTACCAATATTATTGCTAATGATCCCATGGAAAGGACCATCTGTTATATTAAATATAACCCCTGTATCTAAGATGTTATATTTTGGATAATCTAAGATTACATGTAAGTTTGTAACGTTTATTTTTGAAATACCATCTTCCAGGGTTTCCAAGGGTTCCAAAGCTAATAATTCTAATTTCTCAGCGAGATTCATATAACTATTTTCAAAAGTGTCATTGTAACAGTCAACACCGTCTTGGAAGCAGTTATTTTTATCGATACACTCTTTATTTAAACATGTATAATCCCATAAACAACCAGGATATAATCCCGAGCTGATATAGGCATCTGGAAGCCCCGTTTTCTTTTCTCCAAACGTTAAATGCTTTATACAACCTTTATAACTCAAATCAGTCGTTTTTAAATCTTTCATGTTAGCTCTAGCTTTCTTACTAGCTTCTAATCCTCCGATATAAAACATTTTATCAAAATCAATAAAATGGCTTCGAGGTATAGCGGAATTTGTAACACTATTATTAACTGTAATATCGATTGAAGCTGGAGTAACTCTAATAGCGAATTTATGCCATCTACCATCGCTGATGAAGACATTATTTTGATTCTCGATAATTGAAGCACCATGTTTAAGCGTTACTTTGATTTTTCCCTCCCAAATCTCAACAGCGAAATGATCTATTCGCGAAGGAAGGCCTGTATTGTAGATTAAGACAGAATGTTCTTGTACTGTTTTGATTTCGGCTTGAAGTCTCAAATTGCGATTTACATTGCGCGGAATTTGCATGAAAGCACCATCTTCGATAAAACTTATTGCTTTGTTAGTATCAGCTTCAAATTCCGATGCACAGTTCCAAGTAACTCCATGGACAATGGCTTGGGATTGACGTCTCCTTGCAAGATCTAGGATTTGGAATCCATTATAAACTAGCTGCAAAAAACAAAAGAAGTTAAATTGTGTAATGAAAATAATATAAAAATATACCTGTTCCATGCATCCTCTGAAATTAATATGATGCCCAAAAAATGTATCTGTATCATTTCCATGCCCTCCAACGAATAATCCAGAATGTATATTTAATTCGAAGAATTTCCCTGGCAATTTCTTCCTAACACTATGCGTATTATCAACAATAATCGTTAAATTTGCTTCTTTTCTGTTAATTGTAATGTTATGCCATTTAAAATCGTTCAATATAACAGATTTCTGTGTTGTTAATTCAGTTTCACCTCCTCCTAAATTAATAATAACTTTCAACAGGCTATTTTCCAATTTAATAACGCAATAGTCTTGAGCTCCAGCTACTAACAATAATAATGCATTCGATAGTCTTGTACGAAATTTGAAATCTATGCTTGTTGTACTCTTTGCTTCTATAAATGGCACGGAAATGTAACTATTACCGTAGAAAGACGCTGAAAATTCATCAAAAACAAGAGTACTATAAATAACCTATTCATATATGTAATTGTAGAGATGATCTACCTTGATCTAAACTTGTACACAAAGGCTGAAATACGCTCAAAATCACACACAACAAGAACCACTTATACTCCATCATAACATTATTAATTTTTTAAGCACATTTTCATTCATTTCGAACTAATTTTGCCGTCATATTCGACTTAGTAAACACGAGAAACTATTTTCGCAATTCAATGCTACTAATAACCGCCATTTAAAACGAATATAGTCAAGTGAAATGGGGTTTTTTGCAATTTTAATATGTCGACCTTGAATAAACTCCGTTTAGGAACGCACCCAAAAATATACAGCGCTAAATTTAAACGTTCGATTACTACTTTTGAACGTATTCATTCTGAATTTGAATTCTTAAAATTCAGTAAATAAAAAACTATTTTTATGATATAAAGATTTATTTACATCCTCAAAATATTTAAAATTAATTACATAAATATAGAAATACTTAAACATTAATTGTTTTTGAACTACAAGATTGGCCTACTTAATTTAAATAAACTTATTCGTGATACTCCAGGATAAAAAAAAAAATAAGGTAATCTATCTCCTTGATAAATAGAGTTTAAATGTAGCTAATAAACGGTGTATAAAAATATGGTTTGAAATACAGATAAAAAAAACCATTGTTACGTATGAGTAAACAAAAAATCAAATAAAATAAAGAGGATAACAAAAAAGAAGTGTATATATTTCTGCCAATTAAAAAAAATAAACATGTGTATAAAGAAATATGAATTAATAAACACGAGTACTACAACTGCGCATGATTTACTTTCAAATTAAAATAGTAAATACGCATGCGCAGTAGTGAAATAAAATTACACGATATTAGAGGATATTACAGAGCTCAACATCACCACACATGAAAATATCTTCACGTTCAATTTCAATTCTAAATTATTTCTAACATCAAAATTTCGCCTAAGTTACGTTCACCAATTCTTAAACTTATACATAGAAAAGTTCTTAAGTGTAAATTTTTATAAAACGTTTGAAATTTTGAATTAATTAATTAATTAATTAATTATAGGAGAATATCTACATCGCAGTACTTATTACTTACATAATTCCTTATTAAATAGTCGTGAAATAAAAAAATAAAGACATAAAAAAGACACCTAGATCGACACTGATTTCCACATGATCACTTATCAATTTATAAATTTATAAAATGCTCCTTTCAAATAAGTCACCAGAGAGAAACATTAAACCTTAATACAGGAATATTTAATAAATGTCCATCTCCTCAATTTCTTCTCTCAATTTGTCAAATTTTGAGTCCTCGATTCAAATATGATGTGGCGGAGCCGGAGACGCCACAGCTGAAGCTTGCGGAGATGGGGGAGTTGGTGTAGTGCTCGGACCGCTCTCAGTAGAGGGCGCAGAATGTGACACTAGGGATTGCTGCTGGGCCCATTGACCCTGTTCAGCTTGTAATCGTTGATGAGCTTGCTGACGTGCACGAAATTCAGCAGCTTTTAATTGTTCTAAATGGAATTGTTGTCTTTCAGTTATTAACTGCTGCCTTTGATATTCTAAACCCTCCCTTTCCCTTTCCATCGTAGTTTCTAACTCTTCAAAATGCCTGAGTTTAATTTCCAATTTTTTCATTTGCGTTTCAACCAACAGAGCGACCAGGGATTTGATCTTACGCTCTTCAACCGCTGCTAAATGTTTTGCTTTAACTGCTGCTGCAGCTAGAGCAGCTGCTGCTGCGCTTTGCATCTCACTATCCCTTATAACTTTATCGGTTTTTATCTCTGTAGTATCCATTTTTTCGTCTTTATCGGTATCCATTGGTTCGGCTTTCATCACCGTTTTATCCATGGATTTATCATCACTGCCTTCTATTCCATTCTTCTTGGAGTCTGACGAGTCATGTGACTTGTCATCGTCTTTATCGACTTCTTTTTTCACTTTATCATCTTCTTCCTTTTCAGGCACCGTTCCTGCAATTCCAGATAAAGCAAGACCGGCTGAAGGGTCAAATTTACCATCGGTTGAAGAGGCTTCAACGTTTTTAAGGTGAGCATCCATAATTGCCGTGGGCACCTCGTCTTTAATGCATGCGAATTCGTTCATTGCTGATTTAGCTGCGGCTGCTGCTACTCTAGGATCAACTATGGAAGCTAAGAACGCTACTGTCGACATTATCGGATTACCAGCTTTACTAAATGGAATCGGTTGATATGCTAAGGGACCTAACGCACCTCCAGCTTCTGGATCTTCTAAATAAGGATCCTCGATTGGTAAACGCAAGAAATGTAAAATGCATTCGTCTTGAGTGCGCGAACCGACGTGCTCACAGACTTTATTCCAATCATCCTTATACATTTCCAAACCTTCTAATAGGAGAAGAGTTTCCTGCTCGGTCCAATCTCTGGCCAAGGAAGCGGCGCTTTTGTTACGTAAAGCAGCCGGTTTCTTAGCGTATTGATCCAATTTCAATCCAAAACCTGAGATGGGTTCAGGTCCCTCCGCTTTTTTAATGTCTTGAGCGCGATCTAAATCTAATAACGTCTTAGCAGCACTCGGTTGAGATGTTTTGGGTGGATTAATAGGTTGTAAACCTGATGGTGTATCACATAGGATATGGAAATGCGACGTAGGAGGTGGTCCAATTGGTGTGGGACGCGAATCGGTATCAACTTGGTAATTAATTAAACCCCATTGTTCTAAAAAGGCGTGAACACGCATAATAGCACAGACATCCCCCGCTAGATTCCTACGGCAAGCCGTACTTGTGATGTATTCCGTAGGATTTAACCGATAGGTGTCCACCATGAAGTTCCTATAGGCCAGATAAATTTCAGGTGTTTTGGATTTATTTCTACCGTTGAAGAACTCGGGTAAAGCGCGCTTTTCAATCTCGTGGATTGAATTGTAATCGAACCACGAGGAGTACGATGGGACAATGATGTGATGGGTCTGTTCTGTAACGTTATCTTCTTGTCCATCATCTTGGGTATTTGTATCACTATTTTTGCCTGTTTGGGAATCTTCACCGCGCTCTTCAGTTTCGTCCAAATCCGTTATTGAGCCACCTTTTAGCGGTTGCAGTTCGTGATCCTTTTTGGTAGGTTGCCCGGGTGGGACTGGAGTCGCGGGACTTACTTCGGTGATATTAGGTTCTACTGTAGGTTCCTCCATGTCTTTAGTTAGATCCTCAGTTTCAGCATCTTCTGGACGGGTTTTTTTACAAACAGCAGGGCTTCTTCCGCTTTTACGCTTACCAGTATTTTTTAATGGCGGACTTGGTGAACGTTTCCTTTTGTTCTTTTTCCTGTATAAAAGACTCATTATTCGATTCTAATTTAGGATCAAATTAAAAAGAATTTTTTTAATAATAAACTACCTAACCTACTAAATATAGCTTTGTACATTTTCTGATCAGTTATAGCAAAGGAAAGTAGACATATAAGGTGCTCTGGGTTAGGTAGATTATTTCGATTGTATGTATTTATATAAGTGTAATTTTTCATTTAAAAATAAATACAAATTTTAGTTTCAGAGTAATTTCACTTCATTTTTAGAGTTTGGAATTTCTATCTTTCTGCATTTTCCACATTTCATGTCCGGTATTTTTTTTTTTTTTTTTTGATTGATTGATCAAGTCTGATAAATATATTTCTTTCTACATTCAGATAAAAAAGAAATACATACGTATATGCCCTATATATCTATTACAAAAGCATAGCAAACACAATCATTCAACATATAAACTACACACAAACAAGTAACAAAAAAAATATATATAAAAACGGTAAATATAGAGAAATTATAAGGGAAAAATATTTGAAAATTGTTTAAATATCACTAGAAGGATTTCTCGATACTATTTTACGACGATTTACCGTACAGGTTGTCCCCTGAAAAATCTAGGAATGATTAAATTAGGAAAGTTAAAAAAATATCCTTGATGAAATTAGAGGGATTACTTTCCTAATTTAACAAAAAGGAAAAACATATCGATTAGATTTAATCACCGCATCGAATTTGGTTTAACTCTCAAAAGACAGCCTGTATGTCCCTTTCAACTGTTGTTTTTTTCATCACTTTGTCTGTTTTTTTATCCTTCTAGTGTTATAAAGGACATATAACTCACTTTCTATCAAGATCCCCTGATGGATTCATTAAATCTTCGACAGACATTCTCATTCTATGCACTTTTTTATTCCCCATGTCGTCAACTTCATAGTCCTCCTCTGCCATCCACTCATTATACTGATCCGAATCTAATAACCAGGTCGAAGAGACCCTCCAAGGTCCTGAGTGGGGCGAACTGGGTTCGACCTGGAGACCTTCGAGTGTCCCTTCAATGCTTACGTAAGTATCATAAGAGTCAGGGAAATAATACCAATGCATCATGATCATTTTCTCGCGTCTAAGCCATGGTCTAGCGTATTCTTCTTCAAGAGGATCGCAATGCGGGTACAAAATATGTGTCGCTACTTCTTCAGAGTCAGCAACTTGTCCGTTTCGTTTTCGTATGATCTCCTTTAATTTCATTGCTAGATTTCTATCGACTTCAGATTTTACGTAGATTATCGGTAACGTGTATAGTTTATTTTGTATTAGGGATTTTTCCATGGCCTGGAACATCTCCACAAGTCTGTCTAGTCGGGCTACGTTCTAAAAATACATTTTTTTTATGTTATCGTAGTTAAAATGCCTTGTAATCTTCAACCTACTTTTGCTACTTGCGTTTCGAATTTTTTCCATCCCTGTTCAAACTTATATTTATAAGCTGTTGCAAGCATATGACACAAGGCACCATTAGCTTTCGTGTCCATAAAGAATCGGACAGGTATTCGTGTCATTGGTGGTTTTTGTATATTTTTTCCGAGGCTGTCTTCTTGAAATTGTAATAATTGAATGATTAAAGACGATAAGCTTTTGTTTGTGGGAGGATCTGACTGTATGTACTAAAAATTAATAAAAAAACACTAATTTATATTAACTAAAAAACTAACTGGCACTATTCTACGAAAAGAAAAACGTTGTACATCTTTATATATATATAAAAAAAACGGAAATATAAATAAAAAATGTACTTTCCATAACAGAAAAAACAATCAAAAGCATGCAAATATTAAAAGAAAATAAAAAAGACAGTTGTATGCAAACATCTTCTATTTATATTTACCAAACCGATCTCGAATCTTTTCATTTCACAAATAAATTAGATTTCTTATTATGGTTTAATTTCACCTGCTTCGTTTACGCGTTAATATTCTAAATTTGTATTTATTTTTCAACTATATACATACCAACCAATACTATATAAAAGCGTCTTTATCTATAAACAGAATACAATTCATACCTTCTTTACTGTCTTTTGCAACCATTGTTTTACTATTTCGAGTGCGTTTAGTGTTTCTGGCGATTCGAAATATTTCGTATTCGGACTACCATCCTTTTTAGGTCCATAAGCGATCATTTTTTTTGAATTTAAAGTTGCGGATGATTTTATTTAAGCCCACATCCGTAAGAAGTAAACCGCACACGCCGTTCTATAGACTCCCAGTTTCGGCTTTATGCAAAAGAACTAGAGTAAAAAAACTATAAATATATAAAAATATAGATTTTAATCACCTTCATTACCTAATTAAATATACTACAATGATATTACGTGCATTATTTTTCAACAAAAATGCTTATACAACACAAAACCTTCCCATCAAACAAGCAAACATACCGGTTTTATGTACGCAGCGTTCATACTGAGTAAATTCACACCGTTTTACAATTACTACAATTTGGAATCGTATCAAAAGTAGTTGTTTTCTTCTAACATAAACAAAATTAATCTCAATTCTTCTTTCCTACAAAAAAATTAAACACAAATAAAAGCACAATTCCAAAGGGGAGGTATTTATTTTTACTTTTATTGATTTTCAGGGTACACCACGTCAAGCAACATACTAGCCAAACTCTAATCCCCGCAACGAACAACGATTATAAAGTCACATATCAGACTTACTGCAATAACTTTAACTCTAGGGCAATATTATAATACCAATAATACATAATTCACTTTTAAATAAATAATAATACACTTAAAAAAATATAAATATCAAGTAACTTCCTTACAATTAGAACGTATACTCAACTTCTATCTTCACATTTATTGTACAATTGCACAATCGTGAAATTAGTAATATTGATGTGATCTGTCAAAATATGTAGCTCATTTATATTTTTATTATTGTAATGTAAAAGAGTTAGTAATAATAGGTTTCGTGACTACGATTTAATCCTTACCTTCCATTTTCTTTTTTAGCAGCAATAATTTAATTCGTAATGGCGTACGTGAAAAGCTCATCACCTTTACCTTTACCAGCTCACCATTCAAAAGATTGCATGTCTGCAGCCACGAAACGTTACAAATATATGAGAAGGATGTTTAAGTTCGATCAAATGGACTTCGAATTCGCCCTCTGGCAATTAGTGTACCTATTTGTAGCGCCACAGAAGGTGTATAGGAATTTTCAATATAGAAAACGTAAATATACAGGAACGTAGCTTAACAATATAGTATTTGAATTGTTCTTTTACAGAAACTAAGTCACAATTTGCAAGGGATGATCCTGCATTCTTAGTATTACTTTCATTCTGGTTATTTTGTAAGCTAAAGCTAAATTATAAGGTTTCTTTCATTTAAATCTATTTTTTTTTGTAGTTACGTCAATTGGATTTGCGATAGTTCTAGATTTAACGTTCTTTAGATTTGTGATATTCTTGTTGTATGTTATTTTTGTCGATTGTATAGGAGCTGGATTGTTAATAGCAACAATATTTTGGTATATGTTATTTTAAAAGGTTTATTGTGATTTGGAGATCATGTTTTGGTTTTCTTGTAGGTATATTTCTAATAAATACTTTCGACAGGGTACTGACCAAGATGTTGAATGGGCATACACATTTGATGTGCATTTAAATGCATTCTTTCCTCCTTTAACAATTTTACATTTTTGCTTACTATTTTTCTATACTGGTAAGTATGTAATTATAAAATTGAGACTATAAATATATAGATTTCTTCTCTGTGGCAGGTTTAATTGGAGATCATTCTAAATTTCTGATCATTGGAAATACACTTTGGCTAATGGCTGCTTGTTATTACATTTATATTACTTTCCTAGGCTTTAGTTCATTGCGTTTTCTTCAACACACTCAAGTCATTCTACTTTCATTACCTGTTGTCGTGTTTATTTATATATTCACATTAATAACACAATTTAATATAACTAGAGCTTTACATAGATTCTATGTATTACGTGTTCTACCTTAGATAGATAAGTTTTGTATGTATTTGTAAAGTTTAATAATTTGTTTGATAAATAAAGTTCTTTTGTAACTAAATTTGTTTTGTCCTATTTAAAAATATTATAAATAAAAAATTTAAAAATAATTATAATAAGTCGGAATACCCAATAGATGTCGCCATAAGTAGTATAGTAACATCTGCGTTATCGACTTGTTGGTTATAATTCTTAATAGATTAGTAGAGGGCGCAAATATCATAATCTGCGTTACCTACATATATTTAAAAGTTTTAGTTCGGACAGTAGATGGCAAATCAGAGGAATATTTTAAACTAAGCGGTAAATACGATATTTTAAATAAGTTAATTTTATAAATTACTTTGTATATTTGTTGTTTAATGTTGAAATGGTATAAATTTAGAACTATTTGCAAGGGAATATAAGAATATATTGTATAAATACGAAAGATATTCGTTTGGTAAGCTTTTCTGTCTGTCCCTTTGTATTATAAACGGAGCCAAGACTCAATTATATGTGCGAAAATGTGTTACGGCTGGTTTATATCCCTTTTTCTCCTTTATTTTTTGTTTTATGGTCTAAAGCGATGGTTGCATGTGACACCTTAATAATACGGTGTGATGAGCAATTCACTTTGATATGGGTCTACAGTCTTTCTTAGAATATACCAATTAAGAAATTTTTAAATTATATGTAATTTTGAGGTTTTTCTCAAACCGTAAAATTAATTGTAAATTAATTACAATTAGACGTTTTCGTTTATTATGGTCCTCTTAAATCGTCTGACAATATAACTGTTACGTACGTTATACATAAACTGTCTATAATTAAAGAACTATTATGTTAGAAATAAAAGGAGAAAATAACAAAAGGAACGATACAGTAACGTCTAAGATTGTATTTATGTACGTTACTGCATTCGGAAAATCATTCAATAATTTATTGATTAGGTTTTTCAAAGGGCAATACCGACGATATACGGTAGTAGTGAATCTCTATAGAATATAAAACCATTAGAGGATGAGAGCAAGAGCCAATGCTACCGCGATATAAATGTATGAAGACTCGTCCATATATCAAACTATTTTGACATGTGAAAAAGTAGCAGATACATTAATATTACTTGGGAAGTTTATAAATGACATACAAACATCTTTCAGTCACCAAATGTGAATTATAACAAGGCATTTGATCCCGCAAGGGGTTATAAATCTTCAAAATAGGATGATACCTGGACACGAATGTCTTTCTATACCTTAGAACGTCTAGAGCACGTTGAAAATTTACTTTATTGAAAGTATAGACTCCTTTCACAGAAATTGGATAAATTCAATCACGGTTAAGTGTTCGTCCAGTGTAAGGGAATTGAAAAACTATGTAAATCAATTGCTTTAACATTAGATAAAGTACTTTTATATGCAAAAAAAGTATAGATAGAAGAATACCGTATTCAATTTGTTTAACAAGTCTTGACGTAGGTGAGCTTCGAAATAATATATTTTACACTTTTCCCTTTCTTTGCGCGAAATAGACCTTTTTATACTCAATAAGGCAAGTTACGTACACATTCGATCTATTTGATGTTTTGCTCATTGATTATGTATAAGGACATACAATTTAGTGTCGTGTCATCGTTACTTTTCGTTTTATTGACCCTATTGTACGTATATATCCTTTTTCTTCGTTTAATCCCCGATAAGCTCAAAAATCTTGATTATTATTATTAACACGATATCTCCAACGTGAAAAATCACCAGTTTTAGCAGCAGTAACGTCGAAAAATAATATATAATGTATACTGGGCTACTAAATTACCAAATGTCCGCACTGGCATAAGAACGGAACTAAAGGAGATAATATCTTGCTAGAGTCCCATGTCTCGATATAAAATATGTGCTCATATATAACACAGGCCGATGACATCAAATCGACAAAAGCATAGGTGTTATGGCTTTTTATATAACTGCTTTGGATTCTTTAGTTTTGTAATCTTTTATTTGTAAATAAAATGTTCGACAAATATTTTTGACGGGGTGGAAGGCATTTATTTTATTTTCTCTATATTGTAATTCATGGAAATAACATCAGATTATATTGGACGAATATACGGAGTGAGTTTAAGCTTTGAAAACATCCATTTACTGGACCTAACAAATCCTAATGTAAACTGTCAGTAGTGATGTTACGCTTGTGTGAACACCGAGCCAACTTTATATACCCATACGTAATATGTAAATCAAAATCTTGTACGGTGTGGTATACCTTTTATTCAACGCAATATAAAAATTATTTGTAATTACGTTTTTTCTTTTGTTTTTGAAGACACAAAAAATAAAACCCTTTGAATAGACGAACCTTTTTTAATTTTAAAACCATAAAGATACAACCACGGCAATCATTACACGCGTATTCAATACGTAATATTTATGATCAGCATTAATCAAAGCTTGAAGACAATATTTTTGTTTACGTTTTGTGTCAATGATCACTATCTTGCTTGGACAATCTATACATACGATGATATACAGCAGGGCAGTGTATTGTATGAAATGAAATAATATAAACCCGTTTCCTTAGGGAGTAAATAATATACAATTTCTATACAGTCATCTAAAGGAATCTTAATGGGCGGTCTTTGATCTTTATAACATGAAAAATAATCTGAAAAAACGCATCGTAAGATTACATAATTATTATGTAATATTACAATTCCAATTTGAAATCTGTATAAATTATTTCGTATTTTTCACGCCTAATTTTTAATAATAATAAGTAGTCTGGGCAAACAGCGGTAACAGTCAGTGTAGTAGATATGTGGTACGGAGTCGGCGATTATTTATTTCACGCGTTCACAGTGTCAATACTAAATTGATGCTGTGTGCGAGTAGTTCTGTGTATATGTAGGCTGCCGTAACTTATTTCGTAATTGTACGCTTATGTTTGCTTTAAAAATGTCGCAGTTAGGTACGTCGCGAAAACGACCAATGGCAGACACAGTTAAAAACTTTATAGTGGACATGCCGGACTTAATTTTTGACGTTGCTAAAATTCAATGTCTAGTTTGTAAAATCCCTTTAATATGGTGATCCAGAAGCCATTGTCAACGTCACATCGAAAGCAAACAGCATTCTTCTGGAAAAAGTGGCATATGAGACCAAGAAAAATTTACATTTGATTTATGTGTTACTCTTATTTTATGTAATCTATCGTTTCGTTTACTAGACAAAGAAGCATGTGTCTCCTTCTGGAATAAATATGCGGACTGTAAATTACCCAGTCGGACAACGACACGAAATGTAGTGCCATTTGCTCGTGAACATATAGAAAAAAGAATGAAAACGGAATTGAAAGATAAAAAACTGTGGTTGTGTATGGACGAAACAACAGATCGTCAAAAACATTCTGTGGTTAATGTAGTGGTACATACAATGGAACCACATCGACCGTCATCCTTAGTAAATGCATTGATTGCTAGTACAAAGGCAGTGTTTCTAAAGTCCCCGAAACGTACCCGACTATTTCACAAACTGTGCCCTGATTTACCTGAACCACCACAGCCGATTGTTACACGTTGAGGAAACATGGTTGCAGGCTGCGTTTTACTACAATAAATATTTTGATCAAGTAAAGAAGGTAGTTTTAAAATTCAATCCGACAGAAGCTGCAGTAATCAAGAAAATCCAGGAAATATTTCAAGATAGTCAGGTTAAAAGAGATTTACAAACTATTCACAACAATTACTTTGGACTAGCGGAGGGAATAGAAAAATTACAAAATGTTTCGATGTCACTAGTGGATTCTGTTCAAATTGTGAATGATGTTCACGCACAGTTATGCGCTGTAGAAGGCGAAACAAATTGGTGTGTAATACGGAAATTTGAAAGTGTTTTAGAGAAAGACTCCGATTTTCTTATATTAAGACAAATTTGTGAAGGTGCCTGTGAAGATGCATTAAGTTGTTTCAAAGAGTATTTTAAATGTGCAAAATATAAGATCGCTAGATGTCGAACGGTCGTTTTCGGCATTAAAAAAAATTTATTCCGCACATCGTACTTACTTGACTGAAACAGCTGTGGAAACATATCTAATGATTCAAATATTTAACAGATGTTACTCAGTTTGTGATTTCATGAAAGACTTTTAAAACGGTAAGTGTTTCAGCACGTTTTATAATTTATTTCTTACCTTCTATTTTATGTGTAAACTTTTATGCACTCGCCATGCCTCCTGCTGTTACCGCATATTTGCCCAGGTTAATAATAAGGTGAAAAGAAGTACAAAGATCGTACAACGTTAGGAAGCAACAATTAATTAACGGGTAATTGATCTGTGGTGGTTTGAAGAAATAAAGGAGTCTCCTTTAATCACTAATTTAATATTTCGCTTTTTTATTTAGAAGTTCATCAGGACTGTAAATTGCAATGCGAAAAAATGGTTACAATAAAATGAATCCATTAAAATTGTATCAACTTACAATGGAGAAAATTTGAAACTGCAAATTTAATCTTCTATTTGTCATTATATTAAAATAAGATCATGTTCGTCAAATATGATTATGTTATGCAAAACTTTCCGTTTTTTATTATTATTTATTATATATTTAAAAAAAGCTATACTTAAATTAGTACACGTGGTAAATAGTAATAAAAAGAAAAAAAATACATTAACCGGTATTTTTTGAAAATGTTTATGAAACGTTGTACGTTGAAGGTTATATCATTGCATGGGTAAGTATGGTATCTGTATTTCAGTTCCGTCGCTACTATCTAGGACAGCATGACTATAACTACTGGCACTAGATGACGCCAGGAAATATTTCAGTTGCTATTTTTTAATATTAGTGGCTGAGAGGTATAAAGGGAATTGTTTTTGTCTTGCAGTCGGATGCCCACAGAGGGGAAACAAGTCACAGCGGGGTCGCTGACACCGTCTATCGACAACAAATGAGAAGGTTAAAGGCGATAGGTTTTGCCAAACCTTAAAACAATAGTACGGCTCATGGAATTGGTTTTGCCGGTAGTGATTTCATCAAGGATCTATTTATTAGCATTATCTGGGTTATTGTTACTAGAAACTTTTTTCATGTGTACTTCTACATTAAGTTCACTTTTGTTTGAATATTATTTTGTAGAAAACCTCTACTTTAGCCTTTTTAAAATCACAAGCAACGTGAATAATTTAGTGCATTATGTACGGATATGTTGTACTATTTTAAACAAGGTAAGCGCTATTAATAATGTGCATATAAATAATATGTATTTCAAGAATTCTAAGTAAAAAGTGCTTTATTTTAAGAACATGAAACCATTGATTTATGAACAATACCTAAACGCTTTCTGGAATTAAGAAAACTATTTACTATGCTTAAGAAAATATTGTTTTGTGTTATAATGGCCATTTACTCATACTAAGAATTGAATTCAAGTTAACAAATGTCTTATACAAAGAAATACAAATGTTTAATTACAAGTATATACTTCTCTTTAGCGGAGAAAGAAACGCTAAGAGAATATTTCTTTTGAATTAAAACAATTATTGTATTCAACATTTTTTAGTGTCTAATAAATATATTTTTTAAATTTGACGACACTTTATGCTACTACAATTCAGCATTAAATCATCATTACCAAGCTCCAAAAAAAAAGTGTGGAAAGTAAAAAAAAAAGAAAATAAATTGCCTGCCCTATCTTGGCAAAATTACGGTATTTACTGAAGAAT
This sequence comes from Dynastes maya, assembly GCA_029619315.2. NCBI lineage: Eukaryota > Metazoa > Arthropoda > Insecta > Coleoptera > Scarabaeidae > Dynastes > Dynastes maya. The sequence continues at coordinate 6,978,740 of JAROYE020000012.1, forward strand.
TACCATACATATTGGTGTTGGTTTAATTCGGATATTATTTATTATCAAAATTAATAACTCCCTGCTTCCAAACTGCTTGATTGATGTTAACTTAATCACTTTATAAGATGATTTAATAAAGTAGCCGTATTAATTTTTTTAACACGTAACATACAACCCGTTCCAGAAGAAAGTGTACAATTCCTTTTGCGCAAGGGCAACGAATAATTGAAACAAACAATTAGAAAGAGATGGATACGACCAGTAGAGAAGACTGTCAGCTTTATGAAGGTGGACATACGCATACTCTATAATTGTGTATAGAAAATATAATTTACTGGGAGTTATAATCTTGATTTTTTTCCGGCTAGCAAAGAGGCGTAACCTATTAAAACCTCTGCAGTGAAACATAATTTTTTTCCCCGACGTCTTATGTGTCTTAGCGTTTCTTAAAAGAAACAAGGAAAATGTCATACATAAATGTGACGGAATAATTTAAAATTAGATAATGATCTTCAATTAATTATTATTTTACGGTTGGTTGGTACATTTTCTAATATCCTCCTTTTAATCCAAGGAAAATTATATTTGAAAAGAAAACATTTTACTTACCTTTTCCTTCACTTTTTACCCACTTGGCAAATAACAATACACAACATTTAAAAATATAATAAGTTACTTTGACAAGTGGATAATTTCCTTTTTTTTTTAAGGACCGGGGTTTGGGTTTGAATTCAAAAAAAAACACGAAAATTTAAAGTTTTCAGACGACAGCTATATTTTTAAGAAGCCCAAAAGGCAGTTTTACAATAGATAACTGTACACAAGTAGTGAATATGCAATAACAAGTACTAACGTTTACAAAAAAGTGTCTCTCGTTTTATCAATTTTATTATTTTTTATTATTTAAATAACCTTAGTAACAATTTTCGTTTTATTTATTTATTTTTTTTTAATTCATTTGGTCTCACTTATTGTTTTTAAAACGGAAAGAAAAATAGACTTATATAATATGTAATAAATAAAAATAATTAAGCAGGAGACTGAATACTGGTAGAGTTCATTTTTCTTTGAATTTCCTTTTTTTTTCTAAATTCGTATACTTTTTTTTTTAAAACTTCTTAAAACTCTCAGTACTTTCGTTAATTCATTTTATTTTTTCGTTTTAATCTTACCGCAAATCCTAAAATGTTCTACAGTATAATATATTTACATCTATACAAATACAGTGGTAGCGCGATATATTATATACACAGTTATTGCACATTTAGGTATGTATATTTTGCATTTGACGATATTAAAATACGACAAATTTTGATAAATTTCAAGTCGATTTTATTCACTTACTTAAAAATTGTAATTAATTAATATCTGAGCAATTGTAATATCGACAATATGATAACATGACAGATGATTTTTCCTCCTAAATTCTAATGAAATATATATTTTTTTAATAAAAAAATTTGTGTGATGACGTTACATACATTGCATTTTGGGACTGGCATTACTTTCTTTTTTTTATATTCATTTAAGCACCACGCGTTATGATACAACAAGTTCGTTTAATATTTTATACTTTTATACAAGCACAATAAATAAAAAGTTAACTGGCTTTCAAAAAGGAGAAACAAAAAAAAGTGCGGGGGGAAATTAAACTAGATAAGTAAAATGTACAAGTAAAAATCACATTTCGACAATTCTGTCAATCGTTTTAAGTAACTATATTCGTTTCGAGGAAAAAAAAAACTAAAAAGAAGATATTTATTTATTCACCACCATAAGGGCACTGTCCTATAACTCGCAAATGGTCACGAGACATTTCTATCGGTTCGATTACACAAACTAGAATGCAACAATTCATTTTCCGCATGACAATTGCGCTTCGTTCTCGATATGAATACTTTAGGACAACCCGGCACAGTACATCGGAACATTTCGGATAAATGGTGTCTCTCACAGTGATCTTTTAACTGCGCTAAACTTGTAAAAACGGTCTTACACAGTCTACATGTTACTTTCCCTTCGCGATCAGGCGTGCAAACATCCTCTTCCACACAATGTACCAGAGTAACTGGATTTGGCGAACTCCTAGATTGGGGTGGGGGTGGCGATGCCGACGTAGGCGAATTCGAACCGGAAGTTTCGCATCTTGGAGTTAAAGACGATCCGTTGATCTGGGAGAAATGATTAAAACCCCCCATCGGAAACGCCAATCCCCCCAACGGTGGTAATAGTAACGGTGGGGGTGGAATCCTGTCCCCGCCGTTCATCATTAGTTCGATTCCAGGATGTGGCGGAAGATGGTGCCCCTTTAAAGCTTCCTCAGCATAAATTCTAGCTAACAAGTCGCCGTGTAACGCTGGATTACCGCTAAGAGAAGCGAAAGGTGCTTTCTCCATAAGCAACCCCGCGGAACTCTTATCCGAGGATGTCGACAACAATTTCCGATGCAGATTTAAATTTGCACTATGCCTATCACGGCTTCTTTTCGAAGGAAATGCAGCGTTACACCCATCAACATTGCATTTATGCATCAATTTCAAATGCACGTTTTGATAGTGTGTCTTAACTCCAAAATGATTTTGAAAAATCTTCCCGCAAGCTGTACATCTTCTCGGATTATCTTTGTCTATAGGTACATCCATGGTGCTAATAAATTGGCCATTATCGAAATGGCCCATCAAATGTCCATTTTCGTCTGGTGAATCGCCGCCATTCGAACTACCAGCTGAGGAAGCTTGTGATCTCGCTGGACTAGGAGGGCCTTGGCCTAACATAAACCCCAACGGTGGAAATTGAGAATTTTGCCCACCCAATCCAAGATGAAGACCTCTACTCATCAATTCTCCAAAATGTCCATGAGATAAGCTTTCTAAGTGGCGTAAAGCGTTTGAGGAATCAAACGATTCGTCACTTTTATTACTTTCGACTGAGCTAGCTGGTCTCTCATCGTTCTCATCGCCTACTTCGTTCTCCTGCATGGTCTTCTCCTTTTTAACTTTATCCAAGGTAAAAAGTGGAGTTAGACTGGTCTTAATTTCACCCAAATCCCGTTCAGGCTCGTTGGCGTTTACATCTGGACTGGTTTTCCCTAAATTTAAGGGAGATTCACATTTTGGACTTTTAACTTTCTCAACGTTAGATTCCTTCGACATTTCTGGCGAACACTCCTTTTGAAATTCGGTTTTTTCTTGTACGCGTTCGCCAAAAACATCTGTGGATGAATCACCATCACTTACAGGGTCTTCCATAACAGTAGGAACGGCACACTTCGTTGGATTTTGACTCTTACGCTTCCTCTTGTTCGTAGGCAGATTACATTCATCTTTAAGGCTTTGGGTATCAACGACACTAAGGGAATCTTCATTGCTATCGATATTACTCGTGATATCTTCGTCTACATCCGATACAGAAGTTTTCTGACGCTTATTAGGCATACTAAAGTCTTCAGGTTGATCGGATATTCCATTCGAATTATCGTTTTTATAGTGTTCTTCGTCTTCATCTCCTCCAACAACTACTATACCATCATCATCATCTTCATCGTCTTCATCCTCATGGTGACTCGTAGTGGCTGATGAGGCATTAGTTTCTAAATTGACGCTATTTCTTTCTTCCAATCTTTGCATACTCAAATCTAAACTTTGCTTAAAGTCCATTGATGCTAACGCAGAATGATGCCTTATATCAGGAGGAGGTGTTAACAATGGGAAAGGACCAAAAGGGTTTAAAGGGTTTAATGCTGCAGCTGCTGCGGGTAAAGCTAAACCAGTTTGAGGTGGGATGAGTATAGGATGAGCTTGAGCACTTCTTCCATCATGTGGTGATATCTTTCTTCTTAAATGAGGCGAATGCAGCTTTGGATTTGGATTTGCACTATGGCGATTTCTTGATCTTCTCGAACTGAACATCATATTGCAGCCTTCAACGGTACATTTATGCATTTCTCTCAAGTGTACGGCCGAGAAATGTATTTTCAAAGCACCTTTATCGCAGAAGGTCTTTAGGCATACGTTACATTGCACGCGTTTCTTTCCAGTTGCAGGATTTATAAATTGAGTGCCAAGGTTTAAAGGTATACTCGAAGATCCCCAATGCCTTTTGGTAGGCGTTGAAGATTTTCTACCAACGATACTCCTCGCATGCCTTTGAGTTTTCGCAATATCACTATCTCTGCTTAAATTCAGGACACTCTGGGAGATTTCCTCAGATTCCTCGTCATCTTCCGAAGGAAATTCAACGTTATTTCCAGTTGATGATAAGAATTCTGAGGATTTACTTGACGATAGGTTTGGAAAAGATGATGCTACCAGAGTTGCCGCTGCTAATGAGTTGACGGAAACAGCTGCAGCCATTGCAGCTGCAGAATGGTTCAATGTCGATACTGGTGGAGGTGGTAAAGGTGGTAAGCAGGTCGGAACTGAAGATGTAGGCATGCTCAAATTTAAACCCATACTCGATTCATTTTCGGATGTTCTTCTTCTCGGATCTGGAGCCACTTTAGGTGGAAATCCACTGAGACCACTACCCAATTTCCGGAAGTCGAAAGGTTGCATGTTTTGAAGACGGTTCAAAGGTGATTGGTTAATTGGATTACTATTGACTGTCGTTGGAGGTGATGTACAAACAACCGGACCGTTAGAGGGAGACATATTTAGGAAACTGAGTGGGTGCTTTTGATGAGGTGATATGGTTGGCATATGTGGAAGATGAAAGACTGAAGACACCGTTGATGGAGATGGACATCGATTGGGTGACATTGTCTGCTGGGTGGTGGGCGATGTACGACGTTCCAGGCGCTCCAGTGTTGGGTCCTGAAGCGCCTGCTGGGCCAAAAGAAGATGTTGGGTGAGCGCCCTCGTCTCGCCGAATCTGAGGAACTGTTGTAAAACCAACGGCTCCTCTTCAGAAGTGCATATGCTCCATTTGTCCAGGGTACTGCCTTGAGATTCCTGGAAGTAATTAAAAAGGAAATAGAAGTCGTAGGAGATGGCAGAAACAAGGTTAAATTGAAAATAAAAAAAATCAATAAAGTAAACAGTGGCCACAAATTATATTATCACTATTTTTTCCTTTACTTACAATATCAAAAAAGCAAGTAAAATCAAATGTATATAATTTCTGCTATGCCTTGCCCAGTAATTTATCTTAAATACGTTGTTATACAACGAGTAAAAAACTTAATTTCCCCCACAATTTGGTGAGTTTTTCGTGAAAAAAGGGCAAAAAGTCCCAAAAAGCCGAAAAAAACAAAAGAAACGAATACGAAACGATCTTTTTCTCTTGGGCGCTTATTTGAAAAATTATATACCTACCCTACCATCCTTATAAAAATTATTGCGTCTCCCCAAGAAAAATGATATGCAAAATGCTCTATAATTTTGGTGTCTGTGATTCAGAATATACACACATATTGTTGCACGAAATTACCTAGCCTCTAATGGTCTTAAATATTCATAAGGTCCAAATACATTCGTGCTCAGAAATATCCCTCATCTATTTACGCATACATTTGGACAATTTAGTCAAGTCAAAAGTATCCGACGGATACTAGCGTGCAGCATATTAAGACGCTGAGTGTAACGTTAAAATGGTGCGTTTTACATCATTCAAGTCACTTTCAAACACTGTTGGTTTGAAATTCTTTCAAATTGGTTTCTAATTTGATAAAACTGTTAGTTGATTTACATAAATTATCGTCTAAGATAATTGAATTAAATAACTGAGACAATCTTACCTGTAAAATGTAACCTCTTGCGTAATCCTCAGGGGTCCAACCGAATCCGTGAAGAACTTGCAGCACTTGTTCTTTCTGGAGGACCGAAAATAATCTGTCCAGGAGGATCTTTAGACGAATTGGCAATGCCTGGCACCCGTATAATACCAAACTAGCAATGTCAAACGCCGCATTCGGTTGTACGGGTTCAGGGGCACTGTTGTTGAAAAGATGTCTCGTTCCTAACTTGTCCAAAGCTATAACAAAGTGGGGGTTTAACACAGCGTGCGCACGGAAGGCGGGGCTACTTTGGTAGGGATATTGACAAAGGTGGACTGTATAACATATAGGTGACGTTGCACCCCTTTCTTTTTGGGCCATAAGTGATCCCCCGAACAGCAGACACCGAAGAGAGAAAAAAAAAACATCTAGGAAAACGATAACGCGAGACATATCTACCTTATTTATTTTGGATGCTAAATTTAGTTTTGGGGGAATCACAGAAATTAAATAATGGGTTGTCAATGGAAATTGCAAATTATAATGGTCCTTTGTTTCAAATCAAAAAGGAAGAATTCAATTGAAATACTTATTCGTTTTCTAAAAATTTTTCAAATTCATTTGTAAATTTTCACAATACACTGAAAAAAGAAATTCGCAATTTTTAGTTGTAATATTACATTTTAATGTAAATTTCCAGTATATATGTATGTACATACATATTTCTTTATTTTACAGATTACCATATCAGAAGTTAATTTTACTTGTTACAATATTGTGATTTCACAAATCCGTGTAACAAAAATTCAGAACAATATTCATGCCCAATTATACAATCTAATTTTAAAACGAAAAAACTGCTATAAAATAAGGTAAATAATATAAATTGAATTTAGATTAATACTTAGGTCTTGTGGTGTAGATTGTCTTTATCTAGTTTCACAATAATTATGAAAAGCATTGTAAGTAGGATATTCAAAAATGTAGTTGTGAAATTAACATCCGACATTCCAAATATACAAAGATGGTACAATAAGTTCTTTCAATCTCTTAATTAATTAATTCGCGAAAATTTAATTCTGTCTTTTGGTTTTAGATTATTTTCAGTAGAGCATATTTTTGACAACCTTTTGTGTTGGATGGAGAGACTGGCATTAACCACAGTGGTAAACAAGTTTCACAGGCTGGAATTAAACTTTGTACATACGAGGGTAGTTTGACATTAATCTAGCCTCCAATAGATGGCGTTAAGTGAAAACGAATTGCCCTCGGTTTTGACATCTGTCATCCATCACACGACGTCTGTCAAAATTTCAAGCAAAAAACACAATTAATTTGGTTTTAATAGTCGTCGAAAGCAAGCAACTTTTGTGTTTGTTGAAAATGGAAAAATTCGAATATCGTTCAGTGATTAAGTACCTTCATTTGAAAGGAAAAAAACAATGCAGAAATCAAAGCCGAACTGGATGCTGTTTATGGCGAGTCTGCACCGTCGTTAGCAACAGTGAAATTTTGGAAAGCTGAATTTATTCGTGGTCGTAAGAGTGTGTTTGATGATGAACGTCCAGGTGCCCCAAAAACCGCCACTACACCAGAAACCATCAACAAAGTCCATGATATGATCATGGCGGACCGTCGAACCAAAGTGCGTGAGATAGCAGAGGTTCTAAACATGTCAACTGAGCGTGTACATAACATCATACACGAACATTTGAATATGAAAAAGCTATCCGCGTGATGGGTGCCGCGTTTATTCACTGTCGATCAAAAACGCACACGTGTGACGGATTCGAATAAGTTTTTGGCAATGATAAAACGCCATCCGAAGGATTTTTTTCACCGATACGTCACTGTTGATGAAACGTGGATCTATTACTACATGCCGGAGACGAAGGAACAGTGAAAGAAACGGAGAAAAAGCGGTGAAGGCCCACCGAAGAAGGCCAAGACCACCCGATCGGCCGGAAAGGTGATGGCGACTGTTTTTTGGGATCATATTGATTACTTGGAAAAGGGTAAAACAATAACTATCGTGTACTACGCAGATTTATTGGACCGTTTCGACGCCGATTTGACGAAGGAACGTCCTGGTTTGGCTCGTAAAAAAGTTCTCTTCCATCAGGACAACGCACCCGCTCACAGGGCGTTGCACAGGCAAAATTGCATCAATTGGGCTGCGAATTAAGCGACCACCCACTGTATTCACCAGACCTAGCCCCCTGCGACTTTTTCCTGTTCCAAAACCTAAAAAAATGGATCGAAGGACGCCGTTTTGCAACGAACGATGAGGTCATGACTGAAACCATTTTCAGGAGCTCGAGCAAAATTACTTTTCGGAAGGGATAAAAAGGTTGGAAAACCGTCTTTATCAAGTGTATTGAGGTAAAAGGAGACTATATTGAAAAATAAATGAGAAAAAGAACAAAAATCGTGCGTTTTCTTACTTAGGCTAGATTAATGTCAAACTATCCTCGTATACAGCATATTTCAATCCAAAAACAACATTCTATATGAAACAGTATATTTTTAAGTGAACACTGAGCAAAATTCTCCTTTTAAATACTCAATTTTGTGTAAAAATTTATCATTGAATATAATAATACGATCGAAATATTGTGAAAGACTCAGTAGTTTTAAATGTGTAAAATTACATCCATTTAGATTGAAATTTACAATATAATTTTAAAAAGTAAATACAGGCTGTGTCTAAAGTCCTAGTAATATTGAAATTAGTGTCAAATTTGAAATATAAGTGAAACGAATAACCCAGAAGAACATATTCGGAAGCTTGCCATGTGACAAACTTTTAATTAGTAGATCAGCAGTATTTAGAATAATTCAAAGATTTGGAGAAATAAAAAGCGGAAAGAATCAGTCAACTTCTGAAACAACTGGAAGACGTAGACTGATGATGTTATTACGTCAAAGGTTTTACAAGAGGTTAATGTATGGTGTGGCATATACTAAATGGAAACATCATGGAATTCTAACATCATTTAGCTACTTTGAACTACTGCGAAATTAAATCCACAACTTGTGCATTCAGGTTTCAACAAGATGTTCACTTAGGCCAACAAGTTCGTGAACAAAGAAAAGGATTGAACGAACAGGTTAGATTGAATAGCCTCCTTAGACACCAGACATTACTCCAATGGACTTTTTCTTCTACTGACATTTAAAATATTTGGTGTACGATAATACAGTAACAACTTTGGATAATTTAGAAGCTTGGATTAGGTATGTGCCAGCAAATATTCATGCAGAATAGTTTCATTATTAATTATTTTTGCTGGGAAATGGCCAATAAACGTGTTAAATCAAAGAAATCACTTTAGCTTCGATGACATGTACAACTTAGAAATATTTACTGTTATAAATTTACTATATATTTCTTTCCATTCCATTTATTTACATTTTATTAAGTGTTGAACGTTCAAAAGAAGTAATAGCTGGTTATATAATTGACCAAAAAAACAATGGGCATATGGTTCTTCCTTTTTTTATAAGGTTCCAGAAGAGAACACCTGCCTCTAGTGACCCGACAATATTATACAAGCTCATTGGGTACCCTCTGGTTTTGTAAATTAACCATAGGTGTGATGATATTAATTCGAAGTAATATAATGTTATTTATTCTTCTTTCTAGTTACTTTTTTTTAATTTTTAATTTAAATTATAAAGGAAATTAACAGGTATTAATTATAAAATGATAAAATCAAACCTCTAACCAGCTCTACATAAACGAGTAATGAAACATGCGTGCTCAAAATCACAGATTCTAAATTAAGATTAAAGTGTACATAATTAATAATGTACTTGTTATGTGGCCTAAGAATCTACCGACATTATCAAGATTACGTATGTCATTTACTAATATTTCAGGGAATTTATTTCTTTTACCACGTAGCGTTAGCAAGAGGGATTGAAAATTATTTAAATATTAAAGAAGTTAAGCGGTTATATTGTTCAATTTCCTAAAAGATACCCCTTACGGATTACCTTCTTTTGTTTCTTAATTTTTATGGTGCGTTATAAAGGTTTTATTGACAGGTACAAGCTGTGGAATTGTCATTTGTCACAGGGACAGCATGCCAAAATCAGTGGGACACCTATTCATCGTAGTCCTTTTGAAAAATGCCGTATCTGTTATATATAGAGGGCAAAAAGATTCATTTAATACAGAAAGGAATCCAGTAGCAAATCTTCTAATTTATATCTATATTTTTTTTTTGATGTATCTGTGTTATTTTTAGTGTTAATAACTCGAGATTGCTACTATATTTACATGTTAATTAACACCGGATAAAATATCTCGCACAGGTAGAATATCTTTGGAATATAAAATGTAAATTTTTCGGTAACATTCAAGTAGAAGTAGTGACTTTATGGCCGTTGTAAAAATGAGCTGGGATTATATTAGAATCAATTATCAATGTAATACCTTACATCTTCTATGCAGTCAATTAATTTGAACAACGTCACATCGTTGCTAATGATGTTAATAATTTTTCATGTCATGTGTTTTAAATAAAACATGCTAAAACAATAAGTCCATATTACTATAACACAAATGGCCTTCGTATAAATTTGAGATAGCCATGTACACCGATTTAAGAAGGACTGAGTATAAGGTAGGCCGATATATAACAAAAAAAAAAACATATAACTATATAATGTTTTGGAACGAGTCCTTTTTTTGTGTTAAAAGAGACCGTCGTGCTTTACCAAAACTGAAACCAATTTTAAAAAGCTTTAGATGGGATGGTGGACACAACCTATAATTATAGGCAATCTCTAGCGTACGTTTTATGGCACAGTTCATCTGTTCTCTCTCTGTCCTGCAACGTATTTTAAACGATACAAAATAACCAAAGCTTGCGTACGTCCTGACCAAAATTGACATGTATTATCTGTTTTTTTTTTTTGTAATTATATTTTTTATACCGCGCTGTATATAAAAATATCCCGCTAGGAAAGTAACATGGAAAATCTGTCACTTATTTTCGATAAAAATGTGATCTTAAAGAGACATACATTTAATCTACAAATAACATCTGAGATTGTCAAGCATGCCATGAGATGTTCCTTTTATTTTCAACGGGAGACAAGTAACAACTGATTTCTTTTTGTTGTAGAATGCTTATCGTATGACTTGTCACTTAATTTTTACATATGTATATCTTGAGGACATGTACAGTAATACGAAGAAGTCTCCGAACACTCTGATATTTTGTATTTAGTTATCATATAGTTATTTTGATTGACTCTAATTTATTAGTACTATGAATAAGTGTATTATTTATAATGTAATAGAGCACTTGTGAAATTTATAGTTACAAAGTGAAGATCTCAAATTTCACAAAAATTTAGTAAAGTAAACATTAATCATCAATTTAATCTACAAAACATCTAAGTATATAATATATACATCAAATATTTAAAATATTAAAAGAAATTAAATAAAAACTTGTTGTGTATTTTTCATTATTTCATCGCTATCAAATTCTTACTTATAACACGGTTTCTCGTCTCAATGTCTTAAATGCTAAGATCGCTGTTTTGAATCCAGCTAAAGTTCTGTTGATGATTCCCGCTAGCGTAAATATGTGGCCCTGAACGCTTCTATTTTTCCGAAATCCACTTTGAGTTTCTGATAAATTTAGTTACATACAGTAGTGGCCAGATAAAGGTTACCACCAGCATTTTTTTGAGAGTGGAGCAGAAGCTCTTTCAATAACAAAATATTTTACAGTTATAAGCTGTATGCCGAAAGCAATAATACATATTCATATTTACTTACCAATTATTAAATTATTTAAAAAAAAAAACGAAAAAAGGACTTTCTGCCAGTGGGTCGTATGAATAATGCAAAATTTTATTAATATTACAAAATAGTAAATTCTAAAAAAATCCTAAAGAAAGATAACGTAAAGGATATTCAAAATTTTTATTTAATACTTGATATGCCACCCCGGGCTTTTATAACAGCTGCAAGCCTTGCCGGCATGGAGCTAATGAGAGTTTGGCAATAATGAACAGTTATTTCATTTTTCCAAACTTCCAAAATGGCTGTTTTCAATTCAGATTTGTCCTTGGACGTTTTTTGCTCACGTGCTTTTTGAGAATAGTCCAGCAGTTCTCGATGGGGTTCAAACCTGCACTGTTTCCGGGCCACTTCAATGATGTAATGCCCCTTTTTCCAAGTACTGCTTTACCTATTCAAAACAGAAAAGAGAAGATGCTGCATATTTTTTATGGACAGTGTCCCAAGTTCAAAAAAATATTTCTTGCAATCTTCGCCCTGTGGCATGCTGCAGAATCATCTTGGAAAATTGGGTTAATAACTAAAGGAAAGAGAGCATCTATGGAGTTACAAATCTATTGCGGAGACATATGACTTTCAAATTTCGATCCTCGCGTTCTGTTGTCTTTTTATTGCCTTTTCCAGTTCCTGGAGATCTCATCTGACTTTTGATAGACTCGTATTTCTTTAAAAATTTAAGCACAGTAACGTGACTATACCCTATTCGCCTAGCAATAGCTCTTGTAGAAAATGTTTCTTGTTTTAATGCAAGAATCATACTCTTTTCTGCGACCAAAAGCATCGTGGATCACTACACAATATCAGTTTTTTTGAAATAAACTCATATGGCAATTACATTCTGTCACAAAACATAACCAGCTGATCTAAAACATCTATCGTTATAATAAAAAAGAGAGTTATCAACGCGTTGTGCGAAATTCGAAGAGATTGTACCGAATATATAATTTTTCGATACTGGTAACCTTTATCTGGCCACTACCGTATATTTATGTCATAATTGACTTAAAATTTTTGTGAAATTTGAAGTCCTCGTTTTGTAACCACCATTATTTTAGATTATTCAGAAGAGGCCATGGATTTGCTTCAATCGATAAGGGACTCTTTTAATCCACATCTCTATTATGTAGCAGGAAAATTTAACAATATATATAGGGACGGGGATGTAGGATGTTATGCCACCATATTTAATTTCTTGCTACTCCTCATGATGTAATGTCCATGTTGAGTACGACAGATTTTCAAACAGAGGGGTGGTTATTATTGAAAATACAGATGATATGTATTGGGGTGCCTCCCATATACACTTAGCATCGGCCATGTTGATAGTCCTACATGTCACTCTAACCCTACACGCAGCAGCCCCCATTTTCCTGAACCCTTTTTATAAATACACTTTTTTTCTTACGTATTATTTATGTTTGGATGGCTACTTTTCTTTTGAAATTAGGATGCTGTCTGCTTAGGTAGCATGCTTACCTCGCATGACTCATGTAATTTAATTGAACCCCTGTAATACACGAGATCTGCAAACACAATAGGCAATGGGCCACTCGAACTGTATCTAAGGATACTGTTGTACACAGAGCAGAAGATAAACACGCAAAAAATGGACGGTGGTTGCTCCTGATATTGTATCGAGTTACATCTAAATCGATTGTATGCGATGTTTGAACGGATGAAAAATTGTTTATGAGGCGTAAATTATGAACAATGTTTTCGTTTTATTCATGTGGGAAATCAAGGAAATAAAACCTTATGGAAGGTACTATGTTTAGTATATTTGCATATTCTTCAAGGTATTCTTTCTAACAAAGAAGAAGATCATGGGAATAAGTCTGGATTAAGATCTGTTAATTATGAACATAGTTTTGCAATTGTTTTAGATATACAAGAAGCAAATTGTACACCAACTGTTTCTGGCCGAAAAACAGTTTAGTCAAATTTACCAAACATTTTGAACATATCTCTGCAATCAAATACAATCAACCTACTTACATAGGTCAAGTTAATACACACAGAGAAACGTTTATTTGTATCAAAGCTGTCCGCCTTAATTCAAGACAAGTATTGTCTCAATTATCCGCAATACAATAACTGTTTTAAATCAAAAGAAATACTTTCTTAGCGTTTCTTTCTCCGCCTAAGAGAAGTATATACTTGTGTATTTCTTTGTTTAAGACATTTGTTAACTTGATTCAAGAAAATCTTGCAGAAAATTTGAAGAAAGCGAATATTAGTATAATATAAATGGCCATTATAACACAACATAATATTTTCTTAAGGATAGTAAATAGCTTTCTTAGTTCCAGATAGCGTTTAGGTTTCATTTTCTTAAAATAAAGCATTTTTACTTAGAATCTTTGAAATACATATTATTTATATGCACATTATTAATTGCGCTTACCTTGTTTAAAACAGTACGACATATCCCTACATAATGCAGTAAATTATTAACATTGCTTGTGATTTTAAAAAGGCTAAAGTAGAGGTTATCTACAGAATAATGTTCAAATAAAAGTTTATATAGAACTAACAGGAAATTTTTGGATTAAATATGAATTAAATGCTTGCTTCTTATATTTTGAATATTTCTTTTTTGTACTTTCGTTTTAAATAGTTTGAAACAAGTCATTTTATAGGCATTAAAAAGGCAAGTATCGATTTTTAACATCTTCTTGTGCTTGTAAGAGTTATAACAACATTAACTGTTTTGTGTTGTATGTATACTTGCGTACCTAACTATTTGGGTACTTTAATGTTGCTTTTAAAAGGCAAAAGATGTGTTCGTGATGCAGCTTTTATATACCGCGTCGAGCTCTTATACACAGACGCACTAACACACATATCTTCAGGATTGGCTTTCGTTAATGATCTTAGCCAAGACAATAACGTTGAGACATACATATATCATACGTCCAAGTCATCCTGCCAGGTACTTTGTGTTGCCGCAAAACTAATTCTGTTGCCTAGCAGAGGGCGTACCAACAGATCGGTGAACCTGTCACTTGCCACTGTCTAGTCCAGGTCTCCTCGTACCTGAAACGCCTCTAGATTGATGATCGTTTACAGCTATGGACCGATCTTCGAATTCAAATTAAGATTTTAGTATTCATTAGATCTCTCTTTAACAAAAACTCTAAACGAGAAACCCGGCGCTGCATTCTGTCGTATCTTGCGTGGAAAATAAAGAGAAAGGACCGAAACGCTCGAGAAGGAAGGAAGAAGATAGACCAAGAAGTGAAAAGGTTTCAAAAGCAGCCGTAATTGACAACTAGTTTGACAACGCTTTTGAGTATAGCGCGTCCATTAAAGTACAATAGGAGAATAATTAAAAATTGTTTTTTATACAATTCAACTCGTCGAAGTCGATAATGATCTTATATATCTCTAATAAATAGGTTTACCATATTATTACGCATGCGTATCCAGTGGAAATTCAAATAATCACGCTCTGAGATGCCTAAAGTATTTAAATTTCAAATAATTTTATAAAGATGGTGCTGTAGCATTCCATAGATTTAGTTGCAAATGATTAGTATATAGGGAAATTAGGTTTTCGCAAATGTTACTTGAAGAACTACAGTGAGTAGTTAAAAATTCATTAATTTGGCAAAATAAACACAAAAATGTAAAATAATTATTAAAGAAATAATGTAGTTCATTTACATTACTTGCTCCTAATTTTAATTATTAACTTTAGGTTTTTTTTCCATTATTATAATTTTTCTTTTATTGGATATCGTGACGAAACCGGTAGCCTAATTTCTCAATAGAACTTTGTGAGATCTAGACCATTTCTTCATTCCCACCTTTAATATGAATATTTTCTTAACTTAAAACTAAACGATTTACTTGAAAGGAACATTTTTCTGTCTTGGATTTTCTTAATAAGTACTTCTTCTTCTTCTCTTCTCCTTGTGCCTTTTCAGGCGTCGGAGTGGGAGTCCGGTTCTTCTTTTACCTATATCTTCCATGCTTTCCTATCTCTTGCCAAAATCTTCATTTCATCAAGGGTTTTTTCCGTTTTCTCTTCCTATTTCCTCTATCTGGTTCATCCATGTTTTCCTAGGTCTACCTCTTCGTGTCTTCCTTGATTTTTCCCATTTCCACCACTTTTTTCGCCAGCCTATCCGGGTTCATTCTTATCATGGGCCCATACCAATTCATTTGTTTTTCTCGTACCTCTGTCATTACCGGTTTCTGATCTATCATCTTCCTGATCTCCTCATTTCTTAGTCTGTCCCATTTGGTCTTTCCAGCTATTCGTCTAACATGCTTCATTTCAATATCGTTGATTTTTGCCTCCTGTTTTTTGTTTATTACCCAGTTCTCGCAAGCATATGTTATTGTTGGTACTGAGAAGTTAAATTTGTTTTCAAAATATAACTATTTTTTGAAATACCTAAGAGTGTCGTATTGTTGGACAAGCTTTGGTAATTTTTTGATCCAAGAAAATAATTGCAGATATACAAAACCAAGATTTTCTTGACTAAATGCAAACTAGTTTGACAAAAGTATATATTTCTCTACGTATGCAATCCATTTTTCTCTTATAAACTTAAAGATATATACGAGGTGTGGCAATTAAATAACGAGAATTTGTTTATTAAAGCTTTATTATAAAAAAAACTGATTAAAAAACTTATTCCATCTCTCTTCCCACTTCTGGAAACATCTCTGAAAGTCGCTCGAAGTTAGACCTTGCAAAACCGTCGTCGTCTCCTTCTGGATATTTTCTATGGAGTCCAACCGTTGTCCTTTCATGGGACTTTTCATTTTTGGGAACAGCCAGAAGTTCAGTGGTGCCAGATCTGGGCTGTACGGGGGGTGAGGCAGCGTTGGAATAATTTTTTTCGCTAAAAACTGTCTAACAAGAAGCGACGAATGGGCGGGCGCGTTGTCGTGATGAAGGATCCATCTAGATTTCTTCAGTTTAGGCCTTACTCGCGCAACCCCGCTTCAAAACTTCAACATAGAAGGCCGAATTAATAGTTTGGCCTTGCGAAACGATTTTTTGTGGACAATGCCATTGATGTCGAAGAAACAAATGACCATTGTCTTTATTTGTGACCGCGACATTCTTGCTTTTTGAGGATGCTCTCCTCCAATCTCAACCCACTGTTTACTTTGCCGACGAGTTTCGAACACCCTCTTTAATTTTTGTAAAATAACAGACGGTTTCTCGCCTAATTTCGTTAAAAATTTAATCACAATTCTCTGTTTGAGTATTTTATCGCACATTTTTTCGACATACAACGCTTCAACACCAATCTTTCAAACTTACTATTTCACAAACAAAGCATTCGACCGAGTTGAAACTTCTTATTACGCATTCAGTAAAACTGTGGAAGTTTATGCCTACGCCGTTGAATACCCGCCAGTGTTGTCAGTTCGAGCGTTCGAAACAATTTCCCGTTATTTAATTGCCATACCTCGTATATTAAAAAACGCTAAAACGAAACGAATTTTATATCAACGTACCATTAAATATACCACAGGAGCAGGTAATAGATTTTCCTCTTAAATATAAGCGCCATTATCTTATTGTTGGGCTTCCGCTACGCTACTCAAACAGATCTAACTAGCCGTGTTAATCAGCTCTTTCTAACAAAAAAAAATCTATCTATTTTATTCTTTTGATAGGTTCTCGCTCTAAAATTCTTTTCAATAGCGAAACGAAACAGACTACAACGCTGAAATAATTAAAAAATATATCTCTTATTAATGGCAATAATCCCCTTTTAGTTTCGAAAGATTTAGCGCCGTGGTAATTGAAAAATGACCCTTTGCTTTGTACAAAAAGAGTAAATATTTTGAACACGCTTGGATTGAGACCAACAGCTTATGTCATAAGTAATCGTTGCAAGAAAGAATTCCATCGGAGGAGAACAATGAAAGGAATAGGATTGGAAGCAGGTAAGTAGTCTTTTCAGTCATCTGTATAGTTTTGAATAATTGCAGAGTAATGTATTTATTTTAACTTCTATTTGGAAGGATTGAGACCACACAGGAGTAATTTCACTAAGGACACAAAGGCTTTAGTCGAATGTAAAAAATAATACTTATTTGTCGTGTCTTTTCACTGTGATTAGACCTGTTCTAATATTTACTTAGATGCATTTAAAAGAATTGTGCAGGCGTCATCGAATCTAAAAACGAGATAGAATGCATGAATTCTGACAATTTAAATTGGTATTAAAAACTTCTTACAATGCATATATGTAAGACCAGTCAAAATTTATTAATTAAAGTATATTTCCGCATTCTCATAAATAAACAATGACTTACGTACACTAACAATATAAAAATATGCTTATATGTATATATAAGAAAGTCCCATGTTCATAAAATGTGAGAGAAACGTTAGTTACATGATGAAGATTGTCACAGTTGCTGGTCGAATCTGCATACAATACAATGACACAGTAATGGGAAAGTGGTTCCGGTCTCTAAGAAGCATTGAAGAGAAGAATGTAAGAGCCATAGCAGCAAGTAGCGATGAACACAACCGGAGAAGACCTGTGCGTGATATCGCGTACGCCCGCTCGACCCCGCAGCACCCCTCCCCTTACAAAGCCGCCTATCTGTAATGACTTGTTACGTACTGTTAATTAAAAAGTTCATCATTATCAGTAACGCTGATCTTACCGATACGCTCACTTATTTTACTGAAACGAAATGTTTTACAATCGCAAGCCTGTGTTTAACAAGAATTTTCATCGATTTCACATTATTTATTTCCTTATGCCTTATGAAATGTATATTATAATCAATTGGTGCTATTTTCATAATTTATGAATGATAATATCACTTTAAGAACACCGGGAAGTTCTTAATATCTCTATTAATCCAAAAAAAGTAACCACCGCCACGTGCGTAGTATTAGCAAATCTCCAAAAAAATAATAAATAATATGAGATTGGTTTTGAGGTAATCTAACAGTCCTTCTACAACTTACAGAATTCTAAATTATATGTTCCTAGATAAAAACGACCCCGTAGAATCGATTACTGTAAATCCCATCACGCCAATACCTTTAGTTTTTGAGTTATAATAGGTGAAAAAAGTGACTCAATATTTTCCAAACTTTAAAAGAAGTCTATCCTCCAAACTGTAAGAGTTAGCAAATTGCGCTTTTTTAGTTCGATGCAGTTCGTTAGGATCTATAAAACCAGCAAGTTTAAAGTGTATCATCCTATTGGTTTGCAAAATATCAGAGAATTACGAATTTTCACGAAATAAACAATTTTCTAAAACTATTAATTTGATCATTGTACCCTATAGATTTTGACTCGCTAAGTTCGAAAATTTAATTTGTTTTGACATATTTCTAGCGCTTTTTGAGAAAACACTACTTAGAAGTGACTTTATGCAATTCCTAAGGACCAAGCTATTTTATTAATATCTTCTAAGCGAAGTTAGGGATTATTTGAGAAAAAAATACCTATTGTATACTTGCTAGACATCCTTGAATACCCAAACGCAGTTTTCAGATGGATTTTAGAATCGCCGAATTTTTCAAAAGATTTTACTCCGAATTTAAAACTCAATTTCCAGAATCTTGACTTTGAGACAACAGCACGATCCTTCTTTGACATAGATAGGTCTAAATTATATATTTCTAGATGTATACGAACCAGGAGAATCGATTGCTGCAATCCCTATTGTCTTAATACTAATACTTTTTGAGTTATGTCCCTGGACATGGGAAAAAAGTGACTCAAAATTTCTTAAACTTTGGAAAAGTCTAACGTCCAAACCGTAAGAGTTAGTAAATTGCGCTTTTTTAATTCGATCAAGCTCGTTGAGATCTATAAAATCAGCAAATTTTAAGCGTATCATCTTATTGGTTTGGAAAATATCAGAGAATTAAAAATTAAGAAGAAAAATTCAAAGGGGAACCCCTTATGAATTTTGACGAAATAAATAATTTTCTAAAACTATTAATTCGACCTTTGTACCCTGTAGATTTTGGCCCGCTAAGTTCGAAAATTTAATCCGTTTTGACATATTTCTAGCGCTTTTTGAGAAAACACTACCTAGAAGTGACTTTATGCAATTCCTAAGGACCAAGCTATTTTATTAATATCTTCTAAGCGAAGTTAGGGATTATTTGAGAAAAAAATATCTATTGTATACTTGCTAGACATCCTTGAATACCCAAACGCAGTTTTCAGATGGATTTTAGAATCGCCGAATTTTTCAAAAGATTTTACTCCGAATTCAAAACTCAATTTCCAGAATCTTGACTTTGAGACAATAGCACGATCCTTCTTTGACATAGATAGGTCCAAATTATATATTTCTAGATGTATACGAACTCGGAGAATCGATTGTTGTAATCCCTATTGTGCTAATACTATTATTTTTTGAGTTATGTTCCTGGACATGGGAAAAAAGTGACTCAAAATGTATCAAACTTTGGAGAAGTCTAACGTCCAAACCGTAAGAGTTAGTAAATTGCGCTTTTTTAATTCGATCAAGCTCGTTGAGATCTATAAAATCAGCAAATTTTAAGCGTATCATCCTATTGGTTTGGAAAATATCAGAGAATTAAAAATTAAGAACAAAAATTCAAAGGGATAACCCTTATGAATTTTGACGAAATAAATAATTTTCTAAAACTATTATTCGACCTTTGTATCCTATAGAATTTGGCCCGCTATGTTCGAAAATTTAATCCGTTTTGACATATTTCTAGTGCTTTTTGAAAAAACACTACCTAGAAGTGACTTTATGCAATTCTTAACGACCAAGCTATTTTATTAATATCTTCTAAGTAAAGTTAGCGATTATTTGAGAAAAAAATATCTATTTTATATTTGCTAGGCGTCTTTGAATACCCAAACGCAGTTTTCAGATGGATTTTAGAATCGCCGAATTTTTCAAAAGATTTTACTCCGAATTTAAAACTCAATTTCCAGAATCTTGACTTTGAGACAATAGCACGATCCTTCTTTAACATGTTTGTAGATGTAAACGACACCGTAGAATTGATTGTCGTTATTTCTATGGCGCCAAAATCTTTATTACTTTTTTTTAGAAATGTGAAAAAATAATTTTGCCAAAATAAATGATTTTCTCAAACAATTATTTTGATCATGGTGTTTTATAGATTTTAACCCGCTAAATTCAAACATTTCTTCTGTTTGGCATATTTCTAACGATCTTTGTGGAAACACAATGTAAATATGGTTGTTCATTTTTAATGACGGAAAATGTGATTTTTCTATTTTTCTTTGAAGCATGTTCCTTGTTCTAATATTAGTTTTTAAAGCTCCTACATTACTGCTAGCGTGAAACCTTTACATATACTTATTCCTTTATATATAGCATGAAATTTTGGTCTGCACTTCCTGCATTGCTCATGTAAAGTGTCTACTATGCCATCTGCATAGTTTTCCGTTTCCGTTTAGAGCAAATGCTAGCACGCAATCGGAACTAGGCTCTCTCAATCAAATTTATCAAGATCGATTGTATATTGTATACAGCGGTTTGGGCAAATTAGCCCTTAACAAATAACGCTGTAAGGCAGAATGGTATAAAACTTGAGTAAGTTCGTACCGTTTCAACGCTTAATATTTATTTTTGATAAAATCTAACTCTCCAGACTACAAATCGACACTTTTGACAACCCACAATTAACTTCGGGTTGTGTTCTATATTGTTTCACCGGCACAGATGCGTATGTGATAATGTTTGAAAGGTAAAAAAGGGGGAGAGAGTTCGTATCGTTCTCGGTGGGGAAAGTATTAAGATTCAGACGACATATTCAAAAACCGTACGCCTATTACTTTTTAAGCGGCATTCTTTTTAACAGCAAAAAAGTAATTTCAACCCTCATTTAAGATAAATGACTTTTTTCTTGTAAACCAATGTAAAAGGTCAGTAATACAAAGGTTGCTACAAAGTGTTTCTCTTATCTTGTCCATCGGTTGTTCACACCCAGGGTTTGATGGATGAACCGAACGATATCTGATGAACAGACCATTTGGTCACGACATAAAATTTCATATGGCTCTTCGCTTTGTAATAAGATAATAAACGTTTTCCTTTTTAAAAATATTAACCTATTCAATTTAAGAATAAAGCACAATTATACAATTATAATTTGATGTTTTTTAAGAGCTATTTTAGGAGAATAACAACTCTGGTATAGTCGATAGAGAGGACCGTCAAAAGATCCTCAAAGGAAATATACTATCAACGAGGAAAAATTTCCGTCGAAACTACAGCTCTTAAAATTCCTTTCGAACTATCACAAAAAATCTTTTTTAGTATGTATTAATGTATTTATTGATTATCTATGGAGATTGCCATTACACCAGAGTTGAAAAAGGACAATGTTATTAAATGTTTTAAAGAAATTGGGCTCTTCTCAAAGGAATAACGGCAAGTTTAGGACATGTTTTTGGAAAATGAAGTCGATTACTTGTTTTACACATTGGTAATGAAGATGGTTTCTCTGAAAATGGTCTCTCATTGGATTAAAAAAACTGGTGATTATCACGAAGAACTTAGCGTGTCTTTCTATGCATAAGAGAAGTATGTACTTGTAATGAAATAAGTGAAAAAATACATGAAAAAAGTGCCTAGAAACAATAACCAACATAATATACTAATAAATAGCTCCTAGTATTGATGAAATCACTATCGACAAAAACAATATGAGAAGAGATACGCATTCAAGATTCTTGCTTCTGGCTACACTGCTCTTACATCTCTCAGTTTATGCCACTGATCTTCAAAAACAGCAACTGAAACATTTCCCGGCGCCACCTAGTGCTAGTAGTTATATAGCCATGCCGTCCTAGATAATAGCGATGGAACTAGAATACAGATACCATAATTACCATTGCGAAATGTAAGGGAAAATGAGACAATTTTTTTTTGAATTACGTTTTATTTTTCTACATAATCTCCTTTAAGTTGAATGCACTTCATCCAACGATGTTCCAAAGCCATTATGCCATCACGAAAATGCGATTCTTCAAGTTACTTCTTCTTCTGTGGAAAATCTTTTTTCCTCGAGGAAAATTTTTAGCCGTGGGAATAAATAGAAGTCAGAAGGAGCCAAATCAGGCGAATAAGGTTCATTCAATTCTCCCATTGCTATCGCACTTGTATGGGGATGTGCATTGTCCTGATGGAAAATGATCTACTTCTTACCCAAGCCAGGTCTTTTTTCATGAATTTTTTTATTCATTTGGTCTAGAAGTTTAGCGTAATATTCATCGTTTATTGTTTGGCCCTTGGGAAGATAGTCAATTAGTAATATTCCCTTAGCATTCCAAAAGACTGACGCCATAACTTTTCCAGCTGATTTCACGGACATTGCTTTCTTTGGTGGTGGAAACACCTATGTCTCCATTGTTTTGACTGTTGCTTGGTCTCAGGGGTATAATAATGAACCCAAGTTTCGTCGAAATCGGTTTTATTCGAGTTAAAACGGTCTAGACTCTCTTGATAAATTCTTATTCTCTGAAGGTTTTGATCCAATGTCAATATGCGCGGCACCCATCTTACCGAAAGCTTTTCATCCCTAATTCCACAGTTAGGATATGAAATGTTCTTTCACCTGAGATGCGTATATCCTTAGCAATTTCGGAGACCTTTAATCGACGATCCTGCATAACCACATCATGGACTTTTTCGACGATTTCAGGCGTCGTGGCAGTTTTTGGTCGTCCACTGCGCGAATCATCTTCTAAGCTCTCACCATGTTTAAATTCCATCACCCACAGAATCTCCTAAAGTATCCTGCATATCTTTACGAATTTCTGTTGCCTTCCAACCTTTTTTCACAAAATATTTGAAAACAGCGCGTTTCAGTTTTATCCATTTTGCAAAACTCAGCTTTATTCACAACGATACAAAATTGATACTACTTGACAGAACAATTTCATATTTGACATTTGCGCACAAAACAATTGGCGCCATACATTGCGTATGTTTCAATCGAACTGATGCTGCCATCTGTGCTTCATTTCGCGAACATTTCAAAGCACCCTCGTATTTAATTACATTACTAAAGAAATAATTTCATTATACTGTAATCTATAAAAAAACGTTTTCATTAGTTCATTTACTTGCTCCTAATTTTAATTATTAACTTTAAGCTTTTTTTCCATTATTGTAATATTTCTTTAATCCAAATAAAATTTCAAGAAAATTATTTTCTTATATTATACATTTTTATTGTTTTGAAATAAAAATATATTCTTGAATAGACACTGATTTTTGCAAGAAAAATTATTTTCTTAATGCAGCATGACAATCAAGACTAAGTTATTTTATTCCTTAAAAATAATGGACTTCGTGGAGTTGGTCTGGGCAGAAGTCAAAAGCTATTGAAGCGTGGTAAAACTGCATAAAATATATTATTGCAGAAGAGAATAAAATGCATAGTTATTTTAACCATCAATATAGGATCCTCATTAGAAATGTCTATTTTTAAATCTACTGGTTTTTCTATAATTATGGTTTCATGGTTATGTGTGTACTTACAAAAAAAAAATAAAATATATTTAATTCAAGGCGTTTTGTAAATTATTATCGACAGCATTCTTAAAGTGAATGGACTATAGAACATGCTGTGTATGTTCCAATAAAACATTTCATTATTTATTTATTATTAAACATATTATATACCTTGTCATATGATTAATTCTCAAGGAACACAAGGGAGACTATACAATCATGGTGGATTGTATGGTCTCCATTCAACAATAGCGAACGCATCCAGTTGGCGTGGCATGGAGGTACCTTACCCTTTCAATACGAACATATAGAACATATTCAAGTGCTCTTAATACTTGTACCGAGTTATTTCCCCATGCCAATCAAAAAAGGGGCTTATTTGGTGGGTGTGTTTTTTTTTTAATAACGACATTTACCCATTGCTAAAGATGGTTGTTAGCATTTCGATAAGTTCGCATAATAGTTGTAGGAAATTCAATTCTGAAGGATAATGTTTGTTTCCTCTGTCCTCTATACAAGGATATTATTACAGCGATCGAAACTTTTCGTGCATCACCAGTATGTAATATTATCCAATAGGTGTTATATTGCCATATTCATGAAAAGAAGTGAAAATTATATAGGGAAAACATGCACTTCTTTTTTGCAAAGAGTCTTTTAAATATAAATTCAGAATTAAATGTATGACCGGCAATGTACACAAAGGAAAACTGTCAACACGTGACGGCGAATTTAGCTGCTAACCATTGCGTGACTTGCTTCAATTATATTCTTCTAAATAATAATGTTACTTGGTTGGATTCGTACTTGACAAAAGTAACCAATAGGAAAACAAGTGACAAACAGAACATATGCTGTTAGGATCGTATACATCTCTTCTATTGGTCTAAAAATCTTCGGCAACCTTCTTTATTACAATAGAAAACCTCACATCACAGGTAAATACTCCCCAGATTACGTTCTTCTTTTTTGTTTGCGTAAACAGAAATATTGACATAATAATTCTTATGAATGCTTTCATTTTTCTATGAAATTAAGTAAATTTAACAGAACAAAAATATGACATAAGTGAATGACAGTACAACAGATTTAAAACTTTTTTTCCTGAAGTACACTTATAGAACGAGTATACCTTTCAATAGGGACCCTTCTTTCTGTTTACAAAAGAAATTATGATGGAATTTGTGCAACGAGGCAAATTTTAGGATCATTATGCTTGTATCATATTTCCCGGTTGCTAATTTCATATGACAGATTCCTTTGTTTGAAATATCAAATAGATCATCGGAACGAATCTAGAACATTAAGCACAATCGGCGTAGATTCCTTTGACAATCTATCAAAGCCCATTTTGTCCTTTTAAGCCACTACCAAGGGTTGAAAAATCGATCGTAACCCATTAAAATATTTGTTACGAGAGAGCGACTTGAGAATCGTGATATTTATTAGCTTTTAAATTGCTTAAATCGGTCTCTCTTAGCGGATTCAAGACGAAGACCAGTCTGTGTAGACCGTTGCTGTTGTAGAATACCAGCAACTGGGCTGAACTAACTTGCCCACTTAAGAAGCCGTAAAGAAGGCTAGAAGAACTATACTCATCAGCTTTTATATAATATAATACTGCTTTGTCATACTTCATTGTATTGTTGTATATAATATACGGCGCCTAGATATTATTTACAATGTACAGTAAACAAAAATTGTTTATCAGTAAAGATTTGAAGGTATTAGGAAGACCTCCGCATGCAGAAAATTTATTTCCCTAAAAATAAATTATGTTACTTTTTATTTAAAAGTTTAAAATACAGAATTTATTATTCTTAGTGATTCAAGATCTTTATTAATAACTAGAGCAACGCAAACTGCGCTGAAATCCAGTGGCGGACGCATAAAAGTTTACACAAAATAAGCACAGCCGGGACAATTCGGTATAAGCGTCAGTATAACTGCGACTCGAAAGCCGATCTGTTGTGTATGCATCTACGCTGTCGTATACTATATCGTAGTTCTACGTTTGTTTTGAAATGTTTCCTACGTCGCGAAAACGACCAAAGTTGGACACAATAAGAGAATTTATTGCAGAAATGCCTGATTTAAAGTGTGATGGCGCTAAAATTCAATGCGTAGTGTGTAAAATAGATTTAATGTGTTGGTCGAAAAGTGATTGTCTACGGCACGTAAATAGTGCAGGGCATGTTTCAAAAAAAAATTCCACACGAGATTATGACAAATTTAAATTTAATTTATGTGTTACCTTTATTGCATGTAATTTGCCATTTCATTTACTAAGGAAGAAAGCATACGTCTCGTTTTGAAATGAATATTCGGACTTTAAGTTACCAAGTGAGAGAACATTACAGAGAGTTGTGCCGTCTGCTCGTGAGCATGTCGAGAAAAGAATTAAATCGGAGTTGCAAGATAAAAAACTGTGGTTATGTGTGGACGAAACAACAGATCGTAAAAAAACATTCTGTGGTTAATGTAATGGTACACACAATGGAACCACATCCACCGTCACCCTCAATTTTACTAGCTTCCAGACGAATACGACAATGCACTGCCGAAGTAATTTCAATGTTGGTGTTAAATACATTGGAAAAGTTTGAACTTTCAACAAATCAACTGTTGATGTTTATGAGTGATGGTGCCGCAAACATGCTTGCTGTAGGTCGATCTCTTAAAAAACATTGTGCTAACTTGTTGCATATTACATGTAAAATTCATACTCTCAGTCTCGTAGCAGATAGTATTAGAAAATGTTATCCCGAGGTAGACGCTCTAATAGCACATACAAAAGCTGTGTTTGTAAAATCCCCAAAACGTATTCGGGAATTTCATAGACTATGCCCCGGTATTCCTGAACCACCACAACCTATTCTTACTCGTTGGGGAACATGGTTAGAGGCTGTATTTTATTATCTTAAATATTTTGAGAATATAAAGAATTCGACCCAAAGGAAGCTGCGGCTGTCAAGGTAAGCCGCTTGAAATTTCAGGATAGTCAAGTTAAAACAGATTTGGAAATTATTCAGAACAATTACGTGGGACTAGCGGATGCGATAGAAAAACTACAAAATTCTTCGGTGTCATTAGTGGAATCTTTGCAAATAGTGCAACATGTTCACGCACAGCTATGCGCGATAGAAGACGCAAGAAATGTTTGTGTTTTAGAAAGGTTTGAAAGTGTTTTAGAAGACTCTGATTTTGGCACATTAAGACAAATTTGTGAAGTTGCGTCAACAGAACCGTTAAGTTATTTGAAAGATTATTTTACTTACGCAAATATAACGTCACCAGATGTAGAACATTCGTTTTCGGCATACAAAAACACTTTTTTCTTCACGTCGCACTCACTTTACCGAAACAACTTTGGAAACATATCTAATGTTACAAATATTAAATAGACATTATCCACTTTTTGATTTCACCGAGGACTCTTAAAACGGTAAGTGTTTGAGCACGTATCACATTTAATTTATTTCGTGTAAACTTTTATGCGTCCGCCACTGGCTTTCAGCGCAGTTTGCGTTGCTCTATTAATAACACTGTACTCGAATTGGAGACATTTTTGTTGCAACACACTGGGCACCCGGGGGCTGAACCTAATTCGAGTATGCTGAACAGTTTTTAAAAGTTAGCTCGCGTTTTCGAGCAATTTCAACTTAACAATTTTAGACCCAAAGACCCCAAAGAAACGTAATTTTTATAATTTTTTTGACCATTTATTGAATACACATCGAATAGAAATTATTTGAAAAAAAAATTGAATCGATTCAATCGATTTTTCATAATTTTTTGCAAAAAAAAACACTTTCTTGATTTTTTTTTCTTGTAAATTCCAACAAATGTCACCCAAAAGAGCATGTAGCTTTTTGCCGCTATACCAATGTTCGAGCCTCGCCGTCACTTAATGAAAACGCTCGCTATGCTCATCGGATTCGTTTGGTGATTGTTCGGCGAATTTTTCTACATGGAAATGCACAAAAAAATGATTTCTTAATGACATTCGAACATTTAAACGGTGAAAAGCAGTAAGTATGTCTTCAATTAGTATGTGTCAAGCTCCATGTCACTGAGTGCATTTTCAAATCGTTTGTCCCTCATCAAACGACGAATGTCCGGTCCATTAAACATTCTTGTAAAATAAATATAATACAAAATGAAATTTCAATAGATCAACATTCAGATTCGGATATGCTGATGGCTCAGATTGATCTGTTGAAATTAGTCTTGTTGGAACAGGACTTGCAGTTGAATGCGGCAGCGGCAATTGAGTATATGTTGTTGGAATGTATTTCAAAGAACCACTTTTTCTTTTATTCATACCGTCAGTATAATTCACGCTGGATCATGTTCCCTCGGATCTATCCAAATCATCGAAACACCAAATGGTATAGCGGCTCCGGTTTTTGTCCATTTATTCAAATTCAAAACGAATGTTGTATAAACAATAGACGGCGTCCAACACACATCAGTAAAAACATTTTGTGAGAAATATTGTTGATACAAATCAGCGGTTTCAGTACTTATTTTACGCCGAGTGGTCTTAATTACAAATTTTCCACACACAAACAAAACAAAAAGTATTCAATTTAGAACATTTATCCATTTTTGATAGTCGATACAGCGAAAAATTTCGAATTTTTCACTATTCACTTCGGTTTAGGTTATTTGCTTTAATATTTAGATTATAACACTTGATGATCAGATTTTCCAGAAGGTTCTTTGGACTAGGGATGGGACATCGGTGATAAAACATCGATGTTGATTATCGATGTAAATTTCGAGCATTAATATCGATATTTGGAAATTATCGACTAGAATTATCGATGATTTTCTAACATCGATATTTTTTTTTGTAACTTAACCTTTTTTTCAAATTTTCCAAAGGCAAAAAGAACCTATTTGTAACAATAAATATTACTTTATATATGAAAATACATTCCAGTAATAAATAACAATATAAATTAAAAATGAACTCTATTAATAAAGAAATATAACTAAAAATAAAGTCTATCAACAATAAACTTACTTAATAAGGTTTTTATAATTCCCAAAATGCTTCGTTTACTAACTAATTTGGGAGTCTTCTTTCTTTCAACCTATTTCTTTGCTGTGGGAGTACTACACCCGCTTTTGAAAATAAACGCTCCGATGGTATAACTATGTTGCGACAATAGCAACATATTGTTGTGCTGCTTTTTAAAATGATGGGTGAGTTTCGCCATTTATCTTCCACCAATTCAAGGGATTTTCTTCAAGCTCCATAACAGGACTTCTTAGATACAAAGGCAATTTCCGAGAGTTGGTCACTTTCCCCAATTTATGATAAGTTCGTTTCCACTAGCCGTTGGTGACTTGCCCACAAACTAAATGTATTATTGTTATATTATCTAGACAGCCTAGACGCATAGTTACAATGCTACGATCTGTGGTACGATACATACAACACACAATTTTTTTGTTTTTATTAATAAATGGCAAACGTAAATCGATATTTGTATCGATGTTAACTGATAAAAATATCGATAAAAAACCATGAACAAAAACAAAACCAAGTTTTTTTACCTTTATCACAAAATTAAATTAATTTTACAAATACAGATCGAGTCGCGAAGAATGGACCAAATTCCAGGAGTCTATTATACATACACATGAAAACAATGTAAAAAAATGCACATGTTCTTATCCGATTTTCATTTGTTTTCAAGTTATGTTTTTAATTATAGCGCTCTTTTAAATAAGTGTTAAAAAATGCCGCCATTGACTTTTAAACATGTTTTGCTTCGTGTCTGATCGCTTCATGTTTTTCTTTAATATCGACTACGGTATTTCCGATATGTCGACTTTTACTTTGTAAACTTCATTTTTGAACCAGACCTATAAACAATAATCTAGTGGTGTGAGGTCTGGAGATCTCAAAGGCCAACCAATAGGACCACCGCGACCAATCCAAAGTCCTGGAAACCTATCGTCCAAATGTTGCTTGACCTGATGGGTAAAATGTGCAGGAGCTCCATGATGCTGATAATACATTTGCATTCTGATGCTTAGAGGAACATCCTTTAGTAACCCTTGCAATTCATTTTGCGAAAAAACCATACTAATCGCTGAATATTAACTATAAACTGTATGTTAGACAGAACCTATGTCAACTAGGATAAGAGAATGTAAGTTTTTACGAAACGAAAATGCTAAAAGAAGGAATAATCCTTTGTCACTTCGAAATTGTCCAAAGTTTGTGACACGTTTTTTTGACACCGTGTATAATTACACACTTGAATATAAAATAAAAAAATATTGTTGTTGTTATTTATTATTACTCTCAATTTCACTTATTTTGTGTGTTATATAAAATATAATTCGATGTTTTAATTGGTAAATTTTTTTTAATAAATAGACGATCAAACATTAACATTATTAAAATGTAATGCTTGAATAGGTTACCTAATTCACTATGTACGCTATTATATATATTTATAAGCTATACATATGTAATACATTTGACATCTGCCAGGACATCTGTTTTGTACGTTGTGGTTTTCATAGCTTTAAAGAAGCTCGATGTATTGGGAGATGGGCTTTAACGGAATGAATGTACCTATTACTAACAACATTTATGATTATTACATATCAACTGGCCGTTTAATTTTGGGGTGGCTGAAAACATCTGTTACAACCTCGAGATGTCATTAGGAAATTAACAGCTACGAATTAATAAGTTTAAACAATCGCAGTCGGGGAAATCAGCGTTATAATTTGACCATCTCTTCCCTCTCCTACACTTTTAGTCTTCTCCCGAGTCGTCCATCCCCTGCGTTTAAATTTGCCAACGCGTTCAAAATTAATGGTAAAATTTTAACTGCCCCAGCTAACCCCATAAAGTACACAAGTGGCAGCCATGATGGCAGATTTGATAAGTTGGAAACTGGTCATTATATTGAGGGGGATGGATTATGATCTTCCGACTGAAATAATTAGTCGGCAAAATGGGCTGCGAATGAGGCGAATGAGTACATATTAACCCTTAACGTATATATAAAGGGGTGGGTTATATCAATAACCACATGGATATATACCGAATTAAGGCAGATTGTACATCGCATTCAAGACAAAGGGACCGAGAGGTCTGCTGTTTCGTCCTATATTACTGGAGTTCCCTAGCAGCTTTTTTTTAAATCGCCAGATATACAATAACAGCTATTGTTTTGGTACACAGTAAAAAAAAAAGGTTTTATCTCAACTTGGGAATTTTGTCTTGTAATTTTTGTATTTTGGAAAAGTGCAGATTGGGGGTTAAAATCGGGAACTTTCCAAATGGACAGAGGAGTGAAGCAAAGGGATAGTATGAGCCCACTATTATTTATCATGGATAGAATAACGAAAAACACTAGAAGAAAATCTGAAAAAACCACAATTGGATACAGAAACCTTACTTCCATAAATCTGGATGCTCTGATGTACGCCGATGATATAATACTGATTGCTGATAGTAAAAGAAAAATACAATCAATAATAGAAATATGGACAAATGAATTAGAACAACTGAAGGTGGAAGTAAATATAGAAAAAAGTAAAATAATGATAATAAATGATACAATATTAACAGAAGAAGAAAGAACAATAACATGCAATCAACAAAAACTAGAGGTAGTAACGGTCTACAAATATCTAGGCAGTGTCATCTCAAATGATGGAAAACTTGATCTGGAAATAGCAAAACGAAAACAGAAGACTACAAATATATACCACGCATTGAATAAAACAAAGGAAATAGACATAAACATAAAAACTAAGGTATACAACACCATCGCTCTACAATCAATATTATATGCAAGTGAGACTTCGGTTCCCCTGGAAAGACACCACCAACAAGTAAATACTATGGAAATGAAATACCTGAGAAGGATAGCCGGGAAAACAAAATACGACAGAATAAGGAACATACAAATAAGACAGATGAATTAAACTAGAAAATAGGCAATTAAATTGGTTTGGCCACATAACAAGGATGGATCAAGACAGACTGGTACGAAGAGTGATTAAGGCAGGAAGGATGGGGAGTCGAAAGCGGGGCAGACCAAGAAAGACAAGGATTGAAGGAATAAAAGAAATATGTGCAGGACGAGGAAAAACCTTGGGTGAGATGAAAATATGTGCAAGGGACCGGAAGGGATGGAAAGCATGGATAAAGGAGGCGAGTAATATGCAATTTGATCCGACGCTCTAAAGGGCATAAGGGATACGGAGGAAAAGAAGAAGAATTTATGTATTCACACAGTAAAAGAATCTCCGTACTGCAACTTTCGCGTAGAGTATACATACAATATTTAGTGCACAATAGTGCAGAATTAAAAGCACTTCTTAATGTTAAATGTAATCTAAGCGATTCGCCAGCTTGAAGTAAATTTCAGGATATTTTTTTGTGTAATAAAACTACATTTCTGATTATCGTTTTTTAATAAAAAACTGTTGATTTTAATCAACAAGCACTTCTATGACTTTAGTCACTTCATATTCGACACATCTAAAACTATAGCCTTAGCTATCTGTTCATTAAGTTTATATTTCATGTTGGTAGATGTTCGCACAGCAAAAGGACCAGAACTTATTCCACATTTTCTCTTTAAGCATGATAATCCAACCTCTATTTAGAAAAATATTGACGGAACATCTAAACAACTTTTTTTACTTAAAAGATAAGACAACGATGAATTACGTAGGAAAATTATATATATATTCAACATTTAAAAATAAATTTACTAAAATTCAGTAGACTACACAACTACACAGCATTTGTTGCAATTAATTGTTATAAAATACTGCGTAGCATACTGGATTTTAACAAAATTGAACATATTCAAATTTAAATATATCACTTATTATTAATTATAGCGCCATGGTGATAACGAACTTTTTTTTAAGAGCAAATAAATCTTTCTATTGATATTGGTACCACTTTTAAATCAGCATTGCATTAAAAAAAATGTTGTTTGTGTCAACAATTCGCACATTCATATAATTCATATAATTTGCTTATTTAATCGTTTACCCATCTTTCAATCAATTATTTAGGTATACTGTATTTATCAAGAAAGTGACTTATTTTTGTTAAAATGTAATGGAATAGAATGTGTATGCAATTTCTTGGAATTCTAATAAATTCCATGTCTTGACCTGCTTTGTTTAGGGAAGGTTTAAAGAGACGCTACCGTTACCACCGATATATAAGGCCCGACAGCTCTTCTTCGATGACGTTTTTTTTGAAAGTTTTGAAGGGCTTCCGGTTTAAAGAGGATGCCAGTCGTCAACTGAGCCCTTCTTCGCATCCCATTCGATTTTATTTTGGAAAAACGAACTTTCAAAGCAAAAACCAAACACGTAACCGAGCACCGTTTTCGTAAAAGATGTATTTGTGGTGGATATTTAATCGGCTAATTATTATTATTTGTAATTGTACATGTGTTTGGATGAAACTAAGGTTTATTATGTGGTGTTTTACCGAATCTATCATTACTTTTCCCACAATCATTTTTAAGTAGGGCATTTGTAGAACAAGTTATTATAATTGATTCAATACGTTCACTGCTGTGAATATGACATTTACATATATCAGTATCCAAAATGGCTACGTTCGGTAATATAATTTAAAATATATTGTATTAAAATAGAACGTTTATTACATACATTTAAAAACATCTCTTTGTGTTCAAAAATAATTTTGTTAAATATAACGCTCGAATATAAAACTATTTGAATAATAACATCACATTTTTTGTCAAGTACAACGGACAGTTAGGGAATTGTGTTGGAATAGCATCTTCTTTAAGTCTAGGATATTTTAAACTTACAGTTATAGTTTCACCGGTCCTTGAATCTGTAGCTGTTGAAGAATAAATAATACTCCTATTTTCTTTTATTTACAAAACGTAACTCACACACAAAACACCCAACACCATGTTAAGTTAGGTTACCTCTTTATCGCTTATACAATATTAGAAAAGCATTACAGGTATCACCAACAAAGTACGGAAATAACACTACACAGAATTTTTTTTTAATTAAACCGATATAATTTGGATAAACCAATTTAAAACGCAGAGATGGTCTCAGTGTGTAAACGCGTTTATATGGCCTAAGTATAAATACGTCACTGCCTGCTGACGTCAAAGCTGTAGGACCTTCTTTATATCGTAGGTAACGGTAGTGGACGCGTCATATACTACGTATAAGCAAAAATTCGAATGCGTTCTTTCTGGTTTTATTGCAGATTTCGTTTTCGTTTATATTACTTGTAAAACAATTAATAAAGTACAATAACACTAACAGATCTTTTAAAATAAAATTATATATAATAATTACGAAGTAGTAGTTATACATTTTCACTATGTGTGTGCTGTATAATGCAGTAGAGAGTAGTGTGGATATTCTAAAAACATTATCTTCACACCTGTCACCTGTCTCTTGAGGACAAAATTCAAGAGATTCGTTATGAGAGAGGGTGCCACTTTTTAAAATAACTTCGACTATAACAAGTGGCTGTCAAGGAAGAGGATGACAAGGTGACTGAATATCGTTACAAAAATATATAGTGTCATCATTCTACCCTATTATTTGTGCGGTAGATGCGGCGAGGTATTATAACTGAGTATACGAATTTGAAATAAAATAAAAAAAAAGATATCTGGAAAATTAATTAATAACGCAGTATTAACGAATATAAGAATATGAGAATCTAACCGTTAGGACGTGTATGAAACTATGAAATAGTAAAATGACATCGGTCAAAGCTCGGAGCAGAAGACCAGAGTGACAAGAACTGGTAATGTCTAACACAATCAACTCCTGATAGCTTGCGGACAATCTGAAACCGTTGTTATTGACTCGAGCGAGTGTAGGACAAAGAAAAGACGATGATAGAGGTGTATATGTATACCGTATATGTTGGTATGCTCCATTGTATTGGCCGCGGTCAACCTTATGGATGCTGCTACTCAGAATTTCAAAACCATTTCGTGAAGCTTGTTGTTGTCAACTACACGTTATTACATTATTCTTGAGTGAACGCATGTTCTTCGCATTGTTACACGCAGCGTATCTCTCTTGAAAATCGATAAAAATAAACAATCTATACTGAGAGCCGTATTGTCTTCGGAAAGAAGAAAATAA
This sequence comes from Dynastes maya, assembly GCA_029619315.2. Lineage (NCBI taxonomy): Eukaryota > Metazoa > Arthropoda > Insecta > Coleoptera > Scarabaeidae > Dynastes > Dynastes maya. The sequence goes on from JAROYE020000012.1 coordinate 7,013,908, forward strand.
TTAAAGTATTATCCTTTTAAAAAAAAAGTAAACCAAACAAATATTCTTCGTTTAAGTATCATAAAGGATAGAAAAATAGATTTTACGCGAAATAACCTTGAATATCAACACTTACAGATGTAAAAATATATAATTACATTTCATACCAGCAAATCCTCTGTGTTATATCGACAAGGCTATTCAAGGTCTTGAGAAAATTTGTCATAGCATTATTATATTCCGTAAAATGCCATCTCGAATATATACGTTATTTATAATGGCTTCGAGGTAACGAAAAATATTCCAATACAGTACCAATCTAGAATACCAACTGTGAAAAAAGAAAACAAAGTGGTTACGCCTCGTTTACTGTATCAACTCAAGTAAATGCATAACTAAACTGAGAAGGAAGTTTACCACTACAAGACTAGAAGAGGGAAAAAAAACACTTTAAAAGTTACATTGCATGGATTAATATATCAATTTATATCGTCCCATAGAAAAGAACTATGCGAGTATACGTAAACAAGGCAGTAAATTCAACTTTTTTAAACACACTTTTTTAAAAGATACAATTTATTTTCGAAATCACTTTTTGGAAAGTGGATTCTAAATGATTCACTTGATAAGATTGACAAAATTCTAACTTCCAAACGAAATTTCACAGTAAAATATTCAAATTTCTATTTCTCAGCTTTAATTTTTTGAAATATCTCTTCGAGTTTGAACGTGTTTGCATACAATTATTACTTCGAATGAGTTATTTCATAGGAATTTGCCGTTCGACAAGGAGAAGAGAAGATTACTTCAGGTGTACGAGAAAGTTTAGACAGATGAAGAATTAAGAAGAACACGTCAACACTGACACGGAAAAAGAAAACGAAGACAACTTTGCTCAAAAATTGATTTATTACGTTGGCCAAACACCCAATATACAAAAAACTCACTCCAAAAATATCTGTAATTTTCTGCCAGGCACCATTAATGTTGCGCTTGCTACTAAAAATCCATCGGACTGTTGTACAAACCTTTTTGATAAACGATACACCTTATTGTCTACAATTTAAATTTATGTATAAAAAAATAGCACCCAATTTCAATGAGAAGTATTACGTTAAGGAAACAGTCGTAATTGAAATAAAAGCACTAATAAATCTATTGTTCTTATCAGAATTCTATCACGCTGGAAGGCAAAACTTAAAGAATTTTGGGCGAGAAGTGACGAGACGGGTTTGCGAAGGTACTATTTTCTAATTAAATGTTTATTTTTACTGTGTTGGATAAAATGCTTCTGGCATTTAAAGAAAGGCGGTTTTAAAATGTAAATTCCCTATGAAATCCTGCATTGTAAATTTTATGATTTTGGATTTTCTATTAAGTGTCGCGAGGAATTCTGGAATAGTGCTTTTCTTAGCTTCAAAAATCCTAAGCTGGATTCTAGGAAAATATACGGTGACCTTTTTCATACTCGTTTCAAACTTGCTCGTGAACAAGTTGGATATGAAAGAAGACAGTGGATTTCCCATCGTTATACCTTCTACGCTGAGAGAAATGTAGTGCATTTTATTGATCACTAATTACATTACAAAGTTTATCCCCTTCAATGTACTCTCCTTGCCGATCCCTACAACGCTCCATACAAATTTACCACTGACGAAAGCAGTGCTAGAAGTCCGTTTCTGTCAGCTTGTTGAGAACCTCTGTCGCTTTCGCTTTCGCCGCTTCTACACTGTTAAATCTTGTCCCCTTAAGCTCCAGTTGTACCTTAGGAAATAAAAAAGGTCACAGGGGGCCAGGTCGGGCGAGTACGGTGGGTGATTCAACACGGTGATGCCGGATTTCGCAAAGAACGCCTTCACAGACAAGGCGGAATGGGCTGGCGCATTGTCTTGGTGGAGTATCCAAGATTTGCTCTTCCACAAATCAGGGTTTCGTCTTCTCACTCGTTCACGAAAGGTAGTTAGAACCTCGTGTTTCACAAGACACTTGAAGTTAACTCGTTGCTCGATCTGAACACTGCATTTTCCGACGCGACGCTAGCGTAAGGACTTGAACGGACGATTGCTACAGCAAGCCTGAGCGACGTACAATCGTGCCCATCGAGCTCAGGGTGGGGGAAGCATCTACATGCACAGACATGTTCAAACCTGCCGTGGCGTGCTCGCCGATAGTAGCACCAGTCCGGTTATTTAATTGCCACACCTCGTATATTTGTAGTTAACGGGTTGTAGTAATATCCACCCCATTTATGGTTCTCGCAAGAAACATATACATATATATATATATAGATATAAAGAAATAATTTAATTATGCTGCAACATATAACAAAAAAATTTTCATTAGTTCATTCACTTGCTCCTACTTTTAATTATTAACTTTAGGTTTTTTTTTTCCATTAATGTAATTTTTCTTTTATTGCATATCCTTGTAGCTAGCCTGATGTGTTTTTTGAAAGCAGGACTGGTCGCCTAATTTCTCAATAGAACTTTGTGAGATCTGGACCGTTTTTTTTCATTCTCACCTTTAATATTTTCTTTATTTTCTTAACTTAAAACATTTTTCTGTCTTGGATTTTCTAACTCTAAGAAAATATTTATTTATAACAAATAAACTTTCAAGAAAAAATTAAAATTAGGAGCAAGTGAATGAACTAATGAAAAGGTTTTTTTTATGTGTTACAGTATAATTAAATTATTTCTTTAATAATGTAATTAAATGGGGATTATTTTTATGTAGTTTAATAATTAATGAGAGTTCATATTCAAGTTTATTCATCCCTTTTTTATTATCATTATTTATTATATATTAAAAAAAAACTATAGTTACGTTTTCGTCTATAAGACCCAATCCGTTCAATTGTATGCTTGTCAAACCACCCGCGTACTGGAGGGTTAATATTGTATTATAATAAGCAATATAATCAGAATATGATAATATTATTTCATTTTTTTTACATCTGCTACTGAAGAGACTCTTTTTCTTAATCTACAACCGATCACGTCACAGAATTTATAAAGTATATAGGAAAACGTAAACAAAAAGTAAAACAGTTGTTTTTCGCTGGATTTTAAAGATGCAAAATGATTCGAACTCACATCCCTGGTCTTTCTTTCTCCATCAAAACATCATACAATACGTTTATCGATTAATATCGTGAAACTAAGGTTATCAGTCGTGTATATATGGACTCGGAGATTCATAATTGATATAACAGCAACCCCTCGAGTAATGAGTCAGTCGGACAGATATGGTTTATTCAATAAACCGTGAATGTGTATGCTCTTGCTTGGTCCGCAAATTCGTAAAACTCCGTGAGCGTGGCAAGGCAAGCCCGGCAAAACGGGGTTGATCCACTTTGGACGAGAGAATCCAATAATATATTCAGAGACCTTTTGTGGCTAGCAAGCGTAGCTTTAACCGTAGCAGGTAAATACATACGTTTATACGAAACAGTTGATTCTGCATGGGAAAAAGGATTTCCAAAACAAGATTTAGAAAATCGTAAACACGTAAAATATTCATTTTACGAAAATCGTTCTCTTATTAACGTTCGCGATTGTACTGGATTACTAAAATTTATTCTGTCGCAAGTATAGGACGTCGTATGAAATTTTACCTCAAGGCCGTTTCATAAGAGATGGCTTCAAGGTACAGAGGCGCCGATTACAGTTCTAGTCCTCTGTATATAACGCGTAGTGGTCATTATGTCCCCATTGGAAAGGATGATACGTCATATTTTTGGACGCTTGGGTTGCGTCATCTTTCTTATTGACCAAATAACCAACAATAACATAATTGGAAACAAAAAAATTCAATGTAGACTTGATTTGGTAAGGCCTTTTGTGCAATCTTAAAGGTGAATCGTTTTTAATATTACTTGAAAAGGATATGTAAATAGATATACGCATTCGTACAACATATACCATGATTTCTCTCGAATTATTAGATATATATATACACTAAGGTGTCTCTTATTTTCAAGAATTTTACTTTTTATGTGTTTTTTCAAACCTATACCTTTTATTTTTTTTTCTTTTTTGGATTGTGCAAAACAGAAAAAAAGTTAACTTAATTTTTCGATTCAAATATACCACTTATAGAGAGAATACTAATTTTTTTAACTACATCTTGTTAGTATCTATTTTTTTAACCATGCCTATATTTCTTTTACATTACAAAATGATAACTGTCACAATAAACTGACAGTGACACATATCAGAACAACAAAATTACTAAAATGGTTTTGAGCTTCGAAAGGATCGATTCAAATAGGGGGTACGTCATAGGTAAGCTGGGCACAGAGAGCTTCGCGCCAGGTTACAAGTGAGGTTGCCGCGCCCACGACACGACGTAGGCTACCTCAGACAGTGAAATTATTGACTTATTGCAACAGTTTGTCATCAAGCCTTCGCAGCGTTAGTCGTAATTATAGAGATAGATATAGGTATGTAAGTATGTCTAACATACGCAAGGAAAATAAACGACCGTTGGCTAATAAAGTCACTAAATTTATCAGTGAATTTCCGGATTTTAACTATAATGGAACTAAAGTATTGTGTAGAGTTTACAAAATACCTTTAATGTACTGTAACAAAGACGACTGCGACAAAAATGAGAAAAATGGCGTACCACCTCAAACCCAATTTAAGTTGGATTTACGTTTGATGTTTATTGTTCCGCGTACTCGATAAAGAACAGTTTCAACAGTTTTGGCGTACATACAATCCCGAATGAAACTTACCATCACGGACAGTGTTACGGAAAGAGCTACTACCAAGTATACGTAAAGATATAAAAAGGATTAAAGCAGAATTAAAAGATAAACAGCGGTGGCTTTGTCTTGATGAGACGACAGATTGTAGCAGAAATTCTATTTTGAATATTATAGTACTAGATCCTATTAAACCGATATTTGAAATCTTATTAGCTAACAAAAGACTAAAAAACTGTACTACAACAATTTCAAGTATCAACTAGTAAACTGGTGATGGAGCAGGGGCAATGTGTAGTGTAGGCCGTGCTCTTAAAGAAAAGTGCGAGGGATTTTTACATGTTACGTGGAAAATTCATGCTTTACATCTTGCAGCCCAAACTATTCGAGAATGTTACCCGGAGGTGGATGCATTAATAACAAATACAAAAAAAGTGTTTTTCAAATTTCCCAAACGGATTCGAGGATTTCACAGGTTTTGTCTCGGTATTCGCGAACCACCGCGACCGATTCTTACGTGTTGGGGAACATGGTAACAAGCGGCTTTCTATTATTCTGAACATTTCCAAGTAGTAAAATCTGTGATTTTACAATTCGACCCTGACGAAGCTACGGCTATTAAGGGGAGCCAGAAAGGATTTCAAGATACTTCTGTTCAAACAGATTTAAAAAGTATTAGGAACAATTATAAACGATTACTAGACGCAATAGAAAAATTGTAAAATACTGAGTTGTCGTTAGTAGAATCAGTGTAAATCGTGGACGAAGTTAATACATTGCTACACGGTATAGACGACGCAAGGAACGGTCGCGTTATAGCAAAGTTCGACAGTGTAGTGGTGCATCTGCAGATTCATTAACTAACTCTAAGGATTATTTTAATAATGCCTGGGTTACTTCCGTAGATGTTGAACGGTCTTTCTCGAAATATATAAACATGTTTTGTGGAAACATACCTGATGATGGAAGTTTTTCAACAATCCTATCCACACTGTTACGGGTTAACGGGTTTTTGAGGAAACTACTTTGTTTACTTTTTATGGTTATTATATTACATATACAACAAATCCCATAAAAAAACAAACTAATAATGGCAATAAAAACAATTCAATATGTGTATATATTCGCTTTATTTACCAAACATTTTTATTGCATCAGCTTTTATGTTTAAGATTCGGGTATTGATTTCAAAATATCACTTCTGTCGGCTCTGAGTCACACATAATCCACGGCAAATGCAACTGATCCGATTCTGTTGCGAAGACCGGTTTAGTAATAGGTAACAAGAAGTGAAAAAACTTTTAATGTCGAACGTATGCACCTGACTTTTTGTTTTACTTGAATAAACAACGTAAGAATATTTTTATTTTATTTAAAACGTATTAACTCGAAAACTAGCGCAAATTTGGACAACTTACAAGAACGCTAGCTAACATTGTTTAATTACGCTATAACTTGAAAACAAATGGAAATCGGATAAGAATATATGATTTTTGCATTATTTTCACCTGCACAGTACAACCCTGGAGTTTAGTCCGTTCCTCTGGACTCACCCTGTATAAAGTAAATTTTGATATAAATTAATAATTCAAAATATAGTGTAGTTCATTAGTGTTATTATTATTATTATTGTTATATTTAAAAATATTAGATATGTTTATACAAAAAGAATACATTTAAGAAATATGCGTTCCAAAATTTAAACCTTTACCTTAACTAACACCTTGTTTACCGAAAATTTCGTAATTTTCACGTGAAACGAGAAAAAGTACGTAAAAAATCGGAAGCCTCAGCGTGTCCCGCTATTTTCGGGATAAGTTGAATGTTACGTCAAGTGAAATGACGTTGCGACAGCATTTTACATGACAAAGGATTGCTCGACAGGCCCGTAAATATCAATGGAATTATTCATGAACTCGCGATATGGGGTGCTCAACTGACAGTTGCGTTGGCTTGTGGTTACGTTTTCAAAGAACACCGCATGTCGCATAAATATGGATGGGTCTGTACGACTGATAACCGCTACTAATGGATCTATTCCATGTGAAGACACTGTTTCACGATTATGTATCCTACGATCATGCTCTATATAGATCGAAAAATTCGTTAATGTAGAAATTGTACATCCGAAATGGACTGCAAGTTGATAATTTACATTTGAGATGCGCCTAATCCTTCCAACAGAAGTAAAATAAGATACAATATGATCAAAAAAACACTGATTTAGGTGTCTAGCAATTACACCCACAACATTTTAACGGATGAATGCAATACTGTCAATGGTTTTTGAATAATATTAATGAAGACATATTATTTTCGCCGGGCCATGACGCACATGCCTTTAATCACTGCGACCTTAATAGATCTATTGTAACAGAATGCCCTTATGTGTGTTAGAATAGTTGGAAGCTTTTAATAAACCTTAGTACTAACTCTAGGATCTGCTTCCTTCAGTTCAGTAAGTGCAAGAAATGGCCTACGGAACTGTTGGTGTCGTGTACGACTGATGGCAACACATTCACATAGGATGTGTTCTGCCGTCTCCAGATCTTCTTAGCATAGACGGCAGATTTGATCTTCAGCTTTTCCTAGCTTAAATAGGTAATATTTTAGGGCTACATGGCCTGTCAGAAATCCTGCCAGTAATCTGAGATCCCCTTGCTGAACGATAGCGCTATTTTTGCTGTTTTTGGCGAGCCCGATATGAGTGCTTTCGCCTGTTTTTGTCCTAGAACATTATCCCAGTACGAGGCCTTTTGATTGTCCTTCCATATCTTAATTGCTTGTTTTATGTGGCTCTTTTGGAGACCACAGAAGGGATTAAGACCCATGAAAGGCATATTCGCTGCTTCTTTGGCCAGTTTATCTGCCTTTTCGTTTCCTTCGATCTCTTGGTGGCTTGGGACCCACCGCAAAGAAACGTGGTTTTTGTAAATTATGTACACATTCCATTAATAGCCTTTAGAATTGCCTGACTGTCGCTGAATATATTAATAGTTGCGCCTCGTATCCCTTTCTCGAGGTTCTTTATGGCCCACAGGTTTAAAGCAGAAAGCTCTGCTTGAAATATGTTGGTGTGGGGTCCTGTGGGCATTTTTAGGTGGTTTAAGTTAAAACCACTAATGCCTATACCTGTTCCGACACCTATTCTCGAGCCGTCCGTGTACCATTCCAGGGTACCTCTTTTGCATTGAGGCTCACCGGGTGCCTACTCAGTGCGGTTTTCAATGATCACCCTATAAGGTTGATCAAAATTATATTGCACAGGGATCGTGTCCTTTGCAATATACATCAGATAATTTATGTTGGGTTGTTCAAGGATTTTGAGATGCCCTCTAAAATCCCCAGGCTGTAATCCCTTCGTTCTGCTAAGAGTGGGGGCACTCGATATAGCCTGTTTCTGAATATAGATGTGAAGCGGGGTTATTCCCAGCAGGACTTCCAGAGCTGCTGTTGCACAGTCTTCTGAGTTGTTTTTGGCCACCAAACCAGGGAGGTGTAGGTGATCATGGGTCTAATTATTGCTGTATAGGACCAGAAGGTCATATGAGGCTTAAGGCCACCGTTCTTACCAAGCATCCTTCGGCATACTAGTGATGCCGTAATGGCTTTTTTCTGTAGGTTGGAGATGTGGGAGTTCCATGTTAGTTTTTTGTCAAACGTAACTCCCAAATATTTAACTTCGTCGCTCTAGCTAATGGTTTTCCCTTCGATGGAGTGTGATTTAAGACTTTTTTTCACATATTAGACGAGATATTCTTTACTGATGAAGTGAAACCAAGCGTCATGTGGTTTCGTTTGGCTTTGTGAACTCACAAAATTATAGAACTACATAATGTGTTTGAAAATTAAAAACATAATTTATAACGAAGCGAGCTTGAATTTGTTAATTTAATCATATGCACTAACAAATAATGTGATACTTACTAGTGCATTTATCTCAACATAGCGTTTAGACTGTAACTTACACCGGACATTTTAATCGTCTCACATTGTAAATAACGTAATGTTTGAGGTGACGATGCGTGGATTATAGAAAAGATAGGAGAATGCACATCACATCACTACACCGTGCGACAGAAAACCTATAGGGTACCGTATCTAGGATGGTAAGCCTTGAGCTATCCTCTAATGCAATAACTTCCAGAATTTGCAACTTATATGTGAGAGCGTTTCAGGAATGAAACGTTGCCTATGTGGTGCCTCTGGTATAAAACGTATTAGCATATATTATTCTGTGACAGCGCGGCCTTACAGCCTTTGTTGTACGATCTAAGCGGGCTAATGTGATCCCGAGGGCCTAGCGTTTAAGATATATGCATTTATACCTATATACATTTACACAGCGTGTCCATCTTGTGCATGAACGGAATACAGTTCCTGTCCCAGCAATTTAGAGAAAAAAGTTTTCAAAATATTCAAAAATAAGTGCAGCATAACATGAAATTATACTCAAATATACAGGATGTTCAGTTTCCGCTGTGCACGAAGCAAGTTTGGTTTTTTAAATGGAACGACCTGTATATTATTACTAAAGCTGGCCACGAGCGGTATCGCGCAGTAGCGTAGAGTCGACCAGGCCTCGCGTTCCACTAGAGTTATTCTGCTAATAGAGATGTTTGCTGCCGCAAATAATTTCGCTTATCTTTTAAATAAAAATTAAATAACACGTGCTCAAACACTTACCATTTTAAGAGTCCTCCGTGAAATCACAAAGTCTGTTAAATATCTGCATGTCTGTTAAATATCTGCAACATTAGATATGTTTCAACTGTTGTTTCGGCAAAACTAGTACGGCATGAGGAAAAAATGCGTTTAACATATATGCAGAGAACGAACGTTCTACATCTAGTGACGTAATATTTGCGTAAGTAATATAATCTTTCAAATAACTTAACGATTCTGTTGACGCATCTTCACAAATGTATCTTAATGTGCCAAAATCAGAATTTTTCTCAAAAACACTTTCAAATTTTTCTAGAACAAAAACATTTTTTGCGTCTTCAATCGCGCATAGCTGTGCGTGAACATGTTGCACTATTTGTAGAGATTCTTCTAACGGCACCGCAGGATTTTGTAATTTTTCTATTGCATCTGCTAGCCCGAAGTAATTGTCGTGAATGATTTTTAAATCCATTTTAACCTAACTATCTTGAAATTTCGACTGGCTTTTCTGGTGGCTCTGGTATACGGGGGCACAGTCTGTGAAATTCGCGAATACGTTTCGGTGATTTGACAAATACTGCTTTGGTATGCGCTATTAAAGCGTCTACCTAAGGATAACATTTTCTGATACTATCCGTCACAAGATTGAGAGCATGAATTTTACACGTAATGTGTAAGAAATTAGCAGAATGCTTTTTAAGAGACCGGCCTACAGAAAGCATGTTTGCAGCACCATCTCTCACTAACATCAAGAGTTGGTTTGTTGAAAGTTCAAACTTGTCCAATGTATTTAACACTAACTTTGAAATTACTTCGGCAGTACACTGTTGTATTCGTTTGGAGACTAATAGAATTGAAGGTGCCGATTGATGAGGTTCCAATTTGCATGCCATCACATTAAGAACAGAATGTTTCTTCCGATCTGTTGTTTTGTCGACACATAACCACAATTTTTGATCTTTCAACTCCGATTTTATTTTTTGTTCAATATGTTCGCGCGTAGATGGCACAATTCTTCGTAACGATGTTCGACTTGGTAATTTGCACTCCGAATAGTTATTCCAAAAGCAGATAAATGGTTCCTTGTCTAGTAAATTAAACGGTATATTACATGCGATAAACGTAACGCATAAATTAAATATAAATTTTTCATTGTCTCGTGCGCAATTTCTTTTTGAGACATGCTTTTCACTATTTACGTGTCGTAGACAATGTTGTCTGGACCAACACATTAACGGGATTTTACAGATTACACATTTAATTTTAGCACCTTCATATATTAAGTCTGGAATTTCTGCAATAAATTTTCGAAGTTTGTCTGACCGCGGTCGTTTTGCTGACGAAATCATAATTTTTCTAGGACAGATAAACAATTGCGCAAATGACCGGCAGCGAAAATGTCCGTACTGCTCCGCAGACGAAGTAATACTACCGTTCCTCTCGGTCCGAACTGATTCTACGCCGATGCGCGGTACCGCTCGTGGCCAGCGTTAATTATTACGCTTTAGGATGCTTCTCTTTAATTCATATCAACTTTCTTCAATTTTCTCTATACCTATCGATCTTAGGTTTTTAAATAATTTACATAATTTGAGATTTTTGCGAAATGCAGCTCTCTTTCGATCGATATCTTAAACGTCTTACATGCCAGAGGGGTGGTTCAAGTTTTATTGGATTGAATTGCCAGAATTTTTCAGAATCTGTTTTAAATTTTTTTTCTATAAACATTTCCCCGTACCTAAAATGTATCGTTTAAAAACATAAGTACTGATATATCTAAATATCACCAGAAAATTTTTTTGGAATGATTAGAGAATTATAAAATAAAAATTATTTTTTAGTAATTTTTGTACATCACTGTATATTCAAAAAAAAACCTTGAAAGACGTATCCTGTGTGTTACCTAATATCTTTTTTAACTGAATGCACCCTCACTGCCACAGAGAAACACTTAACAAGATATAATCCAGAATCGCCCTCCCCACAACCCCTTTTAGCAGAGTTCCAATTCACATTTTGTCATTTTTTCCCCAAGTCTCATAATATAGCCAATGTGTGGCACATAGGGACTATAAAAAAACGTTGAGGGGATTTAGTATTACGCGAATTTAATTCGATTTCACCTTTTCCAGTCGGTACATCGAGGACGAAAGAATATTCGACACCGGGAAACACACTCACATATATTAAATTAGCCATCTCTTCCAGATCCCTCTTTTTTAAATCCTGCTGCTCTCTCTTAGGAGGAAAAAAAAAGGCTGATGTGTATGTGTGTGGTGTCGTAAAACGTAAACAATGGCCTGTACGATACGTCGTAATAATGTCAAAATATCGTATTGTGTAGATCATTTTAAATGATGCTTAAAATGTGGCATCTTTTCTCCCCTATACATAAGTTTTATCGGGATATTTTATTGCTATTATTACAAACAGTTTAATTTTCAACAAATCATATTTTAGTTTTAGCGTAAACTATTCGTGCTGTTGAGGAAAGACGTTAAAAAATACATATGAATTGTTAACTACACTGATTTATTTATGTGTTTATATTTCAGTGCTATACGAATTTCATCCATTTATTCACAGAAGCAATCTATCTAGTTAACATGCCCCAAAGGGCAAATCAAATTCCGATATACATGCATAGATCCAGCTTCAATTGCAGGTAGCTATGAATGACAGCATTTCGGCTGATATTTCAGCAATGTTTAATTGATTTCCAAAAAATACTACAAACTTTGCAAGTGAAATTTATTAATTAGAGATAATGCGAGGATAGTTTGAACGCTTTCAAGCCTCAGAAATGTTCTGGTAATATACACAGAGAAAAAAAAATTGTAATTTTAAGCGGCGGCAAAGATATATTTTTTTAAAATATCTTAAAATATATAGATGTAAACTTTTCTGATTTTTAATTATAAAAATTTTATGCAAATAATATTAATTCAATAAAAAATCGAATTTTTAATATGTTCCCATTTTGGGAGTGTTCGCCACTAAAGGTTAGATAAATATGTAGCTGCTCTGTGCTGTTACTTTGACAAATATAATATTCTGTTGGTATTATTACTCGACTAAAATGGTTAGTACGATAGATGCTGTCTTCTTTTTAGAGAAGAAAGCATCCATTTATGAGCACATAGGGTAACAATGTGTTAAAAATACACAGTCTTTTGAAAAACTTTATTAACATTATGGATAACCTAACAAAAGTACATAAAGAATAAGTGTAATGCCAAAAATTAATCTCCATTTTGTAGTGACGTGGTACTCCCTTAAATACCATTAACTTCCTCCGTTATGTTAAGGTGATATAAAGGCCTTCCTAAAGATCTACGTGGTCGCAAACAAAAACGGTGAACCTTATTTCCTTCTTCGAGTTTCTTCGAGATTATTCACATTTCCCAGGAATCTGTAAAGTGAATCTAGTTAGGTTAGGTTAGGTATAGTGCGCCGATAACTTTAAACAAACGTAGTATGTCCAAATTGTTACAATATATAGCTACAAAAATACGTCGACAAAAAAAAGGTATGCACTTTTACATAGGTATTGATATATCTTTCTCAGGGGTTTTACTCTAATTTTTGTTAAATTTTCTAATTTAACTCTAATTAATGAATGTTGTAGGTTCGGGGGTATCCCTAGATACCCTTGCGGCAATTTTGAATTAATTTGCAACTTAGTAAACTCAAATTAACGAATTTTAAGATTTTAAAAATTAACTAACCTTTAAACTTTCGAAAGACGCCAATGTATATAAACACTCTGTTTAAATACACACCACAGGAACTGCCTGTTCTGGATATTTAACCCTATTTACTTCTCTGATAATGACTTTGAATACTCAACGAACACTTATCTTTGGATTGGATTCACGACAAACTTTGATTCAACCAAGGCCGAATAAAGATTGATGAAAATTTAGGGCGTCGTTTCTCTTTCATTTATTTTAAATCGCGAAAGACCGGCGATCGTTTTCTTTCACAGCCAATTTTGACAATTTGCCCAAATAGAAACTAACTTTTCGATGACTTTCTATCAAATGATATTAGCATACGAGAACGAATGCAGTAACTTAACCAGGAGGTTGTTTGTTGATGATTCTGTGGTACGAATTGTCACCAACAAGCTTTAAAATAGAAAATCCACTGCTAATTTATAGAAACCTTTCAGATAAAGATTTAATTGATGAAATATTATCTGTTGTGCTTTGCAATTTACGTTGTTGCTTATTCCAGACGATTTTTACATTAATTTGGAAGAAATAATTGAATAGAAAACTTAATAAACGAGTAGATTTGTCCATGATACCCCACACTCGTCATTATCTGGACTTATAATTAAATTCTACCGTCCTCGCCTCAAGGACGGTTGGCTGAGGGGGGAATGGTACCGAAGAAATTTCCCATTATCCCTCCAAGAGGGATATTTGGTTGCCAACGAGTGGCCAGACTGACATTTGGTCAGTACCGATGTGACAACCGAGATAAGTTGTTGTCGTCGTAAACACAACGTTGAACATAACATAACAGTATCTACAAAAACAATAATTATCCATGTATACGTACAAAATTATTTCAATGAAGATGACACACACAGCCACAAAATAACTTATGTGTTGTGTGAACAGATACATAAACATTGAAGTGATACTTGTACTATTTTTGTTTGCAAAGAATATTGTCAAATTTACTATCTCGGTAATTTCGTAGGAATTCTGAGAATCGCGAACGAGTGACAGGGGTAACTATATGGTTAGGTGCTAGAAGGGTGCTAGGTATTATGACAAAAAGAGTAGGAGATAGAACAGCAGACACCTCAACGGACTTATCCATGCCAGCTTGTTTTATCACTTGCCTTTGCCGAAATACTTGGAGGAAATATACTAACAATTAGTTACAAAATATGAAAACGGAAAGATCAAAGCATTGTTAAATGTGTCATGAATTGCATCACAATTTATTTAAATTGCTAACATTGGTGTTACTGGCCTTGAAAACGATATCGGCGAGATTTTTGTAATTTTTGCAAATTCCTATTACAAACAGGAATTCTGATATTCACCAATCTGTGGCAATTATTTTATTATTTTTTGTATACAGAAATTTTAACGTTAGTTATCCAATGGTAAAAATACATAAATCCATTATACTACTTACCTATTATTTTCTTCATTTACATCTCACCGCTTACGAACCACTATCTCACATAACCTAAACTAGGACTACAATTGCGAATATTCTGTGTTCACACAACGGAAATTGCCAACGATTCTAACAAAAATGTTAAAACAAATTAAGTAAATAATTTCAAAGATATATATTTGTTTAACGACTGTTTTTTTTTTAATCGGAGATGGATATCAACCTCGAGAATTTTTTTTTTCTTTATTCATAACGAAAAATAATTATCCAAGGAAATTTCAAAAACATATGTTAATTACTTTTAGATATACATTTAATCGGATATTGCCGTGAACGACCCTGTACATAACATGCACAAGTTGCCAATAGCCAAAAGGAATGGTAAACTCGAACAACAAGTTATAATACGGCACAGGTCTGTTCTGTGTGGTGTTTCCAACCTGTAATGATAGCCTAGTTACGTCTAGAAATTCAAAGAGAAGAAATGTCACGACTTCAGGCTTCAATTTAGTACTTTCCGAATCGTGTGACTTGACCATGCTTATTGCATCAAATTATCCTTTCCTGGAGGAGTTATTTTAGCACTTATACCAACTACCATTCCAGAATTCTTAGTTTTAGTCACCTTGTTTAGTATACAATCTATTTGAAATAGAGACACTTGCATTGTTGCTACCATAAGTTCAAATGCAACGCAAATAATATTCAATATTTTATGAAATTCTTCGGTATCTACACAAACAATGACTCAAATCACTTACATACCACGACTACCATTGTTTTTTTTATTCCAAACGATTGTTTCATTATTAAACTTATTGAGAATATGATTAGGAATGTGAATTATCATATTGATGATGCCAATAATAAGAATTTAAAAAACAAGATTTAATAAAATTATATAATCCATGTTAAGTAAAATGTAATCATATATAAATGAAAATTAATTAAATCTATCTTGATTATTAACACTACAATAATTTATATTTCATCCACACTTATCTACGCATTACTAATCAAAAAACAATAAACAATGAGATTTTTTTAATAATGCGAAAAATTCCTTACTTTTAATTCTTGTATTGCATTTTTAAACATGTTAAGAATTTATTTCAGTAAAAAATTGTTATTTCGAATAACCCTAAGATAGTTTTCATGGACGAATTAAAAAAAAAAAAAAAAAAATCAGGAATTGATTTCAAGCTACCAATTATATAATATTGTATATTTCTAGATGCAAACGAACCTGCGGAATCGATAGTCGTAATTTACTAGTCGTTATCTGCTGTATTTAGTGAAAAGACATAAAAATTTGCGTCAAATCGTCAAAAGATACAGAATCGTAGTTTCCTTTCGATCAATGGATCGATATTGGTTGGGGAAATATGGAAAAATTAAAAATTTTCTTCAAAATCCAAATTTCAGAAAATTAATTTTAACCATCTTATTTTATAGATTTTTACTCACTGAATCTGGAAAATTAATTAGTTTTAGCGGATCCCTAATATTTTTTTGAAAAAAGACAAGTGTAATTAGGCAAGACTTCTTGCCTAATTACACGATTTTTCTCAGTAAAATGTAACTGCTATATGCATAAGTAGCGCCCGGTAATTGGAGAGCAATCGCAGCGGCGGTGTTTAGGTGGCCGGGGAGGGCTGGTCGATTATGATACGACACGACAAATCATCACTCAGTTCAGTTTAGCATTGGATAGCGGATAGGGCGTGTTGATTTTATTGATATAGACGTAGTTATTAATTGTAGTTATTATTTAGTGTAATGCGTTTTGATTTTATTGATACAGACGTTGTTATTAATTGTAGTTTTTAGTGAACATGTCGAAGGCTAAAAAACGACCCTTTCAAGACATAGTAAATAAGTTTATTTCTGACTTTTTCGATTTGTTTCACAACGGAAGTAAGATAGTTTGTAAAGTATGCAAAATACATTTGATGTCAAATAAGAAGTGGAGCTGTACAAGTCACGTAAATTCCGCACGGCATAGAAAACGAAAATTGGGCATGCCACCGAGAAGTGCATTTTTTTTTTGATGTAATTCTTATGTTGATAAACTGTAATTTGCCACTAGGCTTACTCGACAAACAACCGTTTAAGGACTTTTGGGACAAATACAATCCCGAGTTGCGGTTGCCAACGGAGAAAACGGCACGTAAGCATGTTGCATTTGTACGCGATGACGTGGAAAAGAAAATGAAACGCATATTGAAAAAACAGTTTCTTTGGTTATGTGTTAACGAGACAACAGACTGTAAAAAAAATTCAATTGTAAGTATTATGGTACGCATACTAGACCCTAGTAAACCTACATTACCACTGTTACTAGCTAGCCGAAGACTACAAGAGTGTACTGCTGCAGCAATTATGAAGGTTGTACTTAGTACGTTGGAAAAATTTCAAATTTCAAAAGATATAGTGTTGATGTTTATGAGCGATGGCGCAGCGATAATGCGTTCGGTAGGCCGTTCTCTTCTTGATCATGGTTGCAAGTGTTTACATGTTACGTGTAAAGTGCATGCTTTACATCTTGTGGCAGAAACCATTCGACACTGCTCTCCCGAGGTAGATGCATTAATAGCAAGCACAAAAAAAGTATTTCTGAAATCTCCCAAACGCCCACGATCATTTCACACAGTGTCCTAGTATTCGTCAACCACCGGAGCCAATTCTTACACGTTGGGGAACATGATTGCAGGCAGCTTTTTATTATGCTGAACATTTCAAAATAGTAAAAGCTGTTATTGCACAATTCAATCCTGCCGAAGCTGCAGCTATTAAGGAGAGCCAGTCAAAATTTCAAGATATTTCCGTTGAAACAGATTAAAAAAATATTCGTAGCTACTATAAAGGATTAGCTGACGCAATAGACCAATTACAAAATAGATCGTTATCATTATTGGAGTCTCTGCAAATTATGGACAGAGTGCATACATAGCTACTGACTATACATGACGCAAAATATAATCGCGTTTTAGAAAAGTTCACATTAAAACAAATTTGTGAGGGTGTATCGAATAATCCACTGACTAAGTACAAAGAGTACTTTAATCATGCATGTATAACATCGGTAGATGTTGAACGCTCTTTTTCAAAATATAAACTCATTTTCTCACCACGGCGATCATCGCTCACGAGACAACTGTGGAAACACATCTAATGGTGTCAACTTTTTGCCACTCTTATCCATATGATATTAATACTGATAATGGTGCTTCTAGTTTTACTGTCCCGTAGCCAAGGCTGCTTAAAAGGGTGAGTGTTTCAGTACTTTTCACATATTATAATTATGTATTAGTTCTGTTATTTTTTTTCTATTTTCTTACTATTGTTTTTGTATACTATGGCACGGCTCCCTGTTACCGGGCTTTAATAATAAGTAGATACTAATATTCTTCGGTAGCTTTCAAATGTAAATAGGAAAATGTATATTAAAAAAAATTATTCAAAAATTGAATCTCGAACCTTGACTTCGAAGTAATTTCATGATTTTGCTACGAGTTCAGGAGTCTAAATGAGGTGTTTGCAAATAGAAACGACTCTGTAGAATCGATTTCCGTAAACCGCATCTCACACTTTGTTTTAGTTTTTGAGCTAGAGAATCTTCTTCTTAGAAAATTGTTTATTTAAAAGATTTAATTCGCTTGGATTTTTTTTACAATGTAAACGCGCCTGCAGTGTGTAAAACACGTCCAACTAAGACAGACTTTACGAATTTACATATGTATGATCCGCTGTGTGACTACCTTAACGGCATAGGCTAGCATATCGCTGGGAAATCTGAATTAATTTGAACCAAATGTGAGGTCTGATGCTCACTGTTTTGAAATTAAGGAAACTCTCAATTACATTCCTTACCCGTCCTTCTCTATCGAATCATCAAAGACGGCAGAAGAAGAGCGTCTACCTTCCATTGAAGGTTTAAATGAAATTAAGTTTTAAATGAAGTGAAACTAACGGATACAGCCATTAATTACAGAGTTAATACTTTACAGGACAATCGCATACCGTAACTAATTTATTCACTAAGTATGTACGTTTATATGAATTTAATAGGACTGCTAAGAAAATAAAAAATAACCTTGTCTCCATCTATTACTAAATAATTAAACTACGCAAGGGCAAGTAAATAATTTTATATCCTAACAAGACCAAATATTAAGTGTGTAAAAAAATTGTGTAGATTAAAAGATTATCTTAGTAAAACAACCACATTCGAGCATAGCCGAATATACACGATTGCCATTACGTAACAATATTTATTTCCATTCGATTTACCTTGTTTTGAAAACATAGTTCTGTAGTTGTTTTGTAAAAACAAACCTGCTTGGAAAATACCCGAAAACGAGTTTATTGTTACGCGAAATGACATTCTACCAAATACACGCAGATTAAAACGATTGATTAAAATCTAGAATTACCAAACATCGTATAAATAGCTCCTGGTATTGATGGAATCACTACCGGCAAAAACAATATGAGAAGAGAAAAGCATTAAAGCTCCTTGAACACGAAACTGGTCGCCTAACTTCTCAAAAGAACTTTGTGAGATCTGGACCATTTTTTTCATTCCTATCTTTAACATGATGAATATTTTCTTAACTAAAAACTAAATAATTTACTTGGAAGAAACATTTTTCTGTCTTGGATTTTCTAAGAAAATATCTATTTAATCCAAATAAAATTTCAAAAAAATTATTTTCTTATATTACAGATTTTTATAGTCTTGAAATGAAAATATTTTCTTAAATAGAGAAAATCTGTTTCCTTGATGCAAGAAGCCATTTCTTTTTGTACAACTATCAACAAATAAAAATATAAATATTGATTTCGCGGTTACGAATCAATATTTTACAAATGATACCAATTTTAGTTTTAACTGTGGCTATCAAAACTTTAAGGACTTCCCTAGAATGTTACTAAAGATACAATATTTGGCTCTCACCATCATTTAACAGCTCATATCAATTTCAATTTTGAAAATGATTACATTCCCATCAGTTTACAAGCTTCCCTGCCACAAAACAAACACTTTCTTGCTTTGATCATAAGTCGACAATAGTACACACGCGTGTGAGAAATATGTATTCAAAATATTTATTAATAGATACCAATAGAATAATATACTGTCATACGGTTGAGGATGGGTGCGAAGTGTACGGATACTTTAGTGTTATTACTAGTCTGGGCAAACAGCGGTAACAGTCAGTGTAGTAGTAAATATTTTGATCAAGTAAAGAAGGTAGTTTTAAAATTCAATCCGACAGAAGCTGCAGCAATCAAGAAAAGCCAGGAAATATTTCAAGATAGTCAGGTTAAAAGAGATCTACAAACTATTCACAACAATTACTTCGGACTAGCGGAGGGAATAGAAAAATTACAAAATGTTTCGATGTCGTTAGTGGATTCTGTTCAAATTGTGAATGATGTTCACGCACAATTATGCGCTGTAGAAGGCGAAACAAATTGGTGTGTAATACGAAAATTTGAAAGTGTTTTAGAGAAAGACTTCGATTTTCTTATATTAAGACAAATTTGTGAAGGTGCCTGTGAAGATGCATTAAGTTGTTTCAAAGATTATTTTAAATATGCAAATATAACATCGCTAGATGTCGAACGGTCGTTATCGGCATTAAAAAAACATTTATTCCGCACGTCGTACTCACTTGACTGAAACAGCTGTGGAAACATATCTAATGATTCAAATATTTAATAGATGTTACCCAGTTTGTGATTTCACGGAAGAGTTTTAAAACGGTAAGTGTTTCAGCTCGTTTTATAATTTATTTCTTACCTTCTATTTTATGTGTAAACTTTTATGCGCTCGCCAAGCCTCTGGCTGTTACCGCATATTTGCCCAGGTTAGTTATTACCCATACTACTCCACAGCGCTTGCTGTCAATGTTATTCAAAGATTACCTTAGCAAAACGATCACATTGCCATCATGACGTCATGATATTTCTATTATGAAGTTAAGGGCATTTTGACGCTCATTCAAAAATCACAGCTTAACATATACATACATTTTTAATATAATTGAGTTAGAAAAGATTTTGATTTAATTTTAAAGCCAACTTAACGGTTATTATTATTATAGATATTAATTTTATGTTGGCTTCACTTTTAAATATGAACAAATGCTTTTATTACACTAAGATCTAAAAGATTTTCATAATTGAGAGTTAGAAAGAACTTTGTTAGCGATCATCGTAGATCTATGCAGTTCATTTTTTGTACCATAAACTTCCTGATAGAGGGGCATTAACATAAATCAAAAATAGCGGTCCGGAATGAGACGAAAACAAATTAAAATAAAGCCGTCGCGTACCTCAGAAACGGTGAGATCCTATGACAAAACGCCCTGCAGCTCACGAAATACTTCAGACTAATTTAAATGCAAATAAAGAAGACACTAAAATTTATAGCATTATGCCTGATGATTATAATGGCAGGGCGCAAGCGAAAATATCACAAGAACTAAGAACTGTAATATAGAAATTCCGACGATTTTATTTAGCGATAAAAGGGGTCAAAATGTTTTTAACAAAGATATATTTTTTCTCGTATTATATTCTTTAAGTGTTGAATTCTGTATCATTTAATTTGGACGTATTATTCTTTAATGGGTCCCATAACAATGCTTAAATAAGTATTCAAGGGTTCTTTGGATTCATTTGTAACCCTTTGGGTGGTCATTTTTCGTATAAATGCTAACGTTTAATTTTTTTGTTTCAACTAACACTACATTTATTATTTTCATTATCATCGTTGTTATTATTGTTTTATATTATATGTATTGTAAATATAATTAACATATGTAATTTTTTCTTAGTGAAGCAATAAAAGAGGAATAATCACAAAAAAAGGAGTATTATTTATTTACTTATTAATACTTTCTTTAGAAGAAAGAGTTGAAATTGAGAAAGAAAATTAATTAACAAATTCGATGAAAAATAATTTTGCAAAAAGAAATCAGACCGAATTGTAGAAGTAAGTAACAGAAATAAATAAATAATAAAGAATAATAATAATAATGATAATATTATCATGGGGATGTATATGACTCTATAAAGTAAAAATTAAAAAAAAAAGGGAATTAAGAGTGGGGGTATTTGGGGGTATCAAAGAAACCGACAATAGATGTCCATTTGTTTTGGGCAAAACACATTAAAATATAAATTGAAGCAGGTACTAAACACAATGCCATGGTCCGGCATAGGCGGCTCTGAGTCCAATCTTGTAAGGACTTTAGATAACGGTAGGGGGGGCACCGGTCTAGAAGTTTTCAGACCGCAGGGTGGTATATACGTCCCGCTGCTTTCCATATTATCGTCACGACATTCACTATTAGTTACAAATTTAAAGTATCGATCACTTTATAATTAACATTTGTTTCGTCCCAGCGTTTTTTTCTCCCCCTTATTATTTTTTTTCGTCTTTAATAATTTATTAGATTACCGAAACAAAGAAGTTTTTAATTTAATATTTATACGCAAGCATATACGTAGGAAACTTGTATTTAATAGACACCAATTGTTGAAACAATAGACCCGGCACATAAAAGAGCAAAATAAATAGGGTTTCCAAAGTACTAAAGTCCATTGTAACGTTTTAACTTTTGTGTTTATAGCAAAGGACTGCGAGAAGCACGAGCAGCAACTGTTGTAGTGCTTTGTTTGAGTGCTTTAGTTAACATTTGCCGCGTATTCAAAAGTGTGCTTTTCTTTCCTGACCAGTCAGTTTAAAGCCATTTTACGTTTACAAATACGCACATGTTTTGTCTTACATTTATACATCTATTATTCGCCTTTTTGTGAAAAGTTATGAAACGGAATTTAAATTTATTTAGGATACTACAATATACCAACTTTATACATATAACGTCCTCTGCTGTTACATTTTGATATATTAATTTGAAAATTTCTACTGTTGTAAAATGTAATATTACAAAAGAATAGTAAACATTACATTGAGCTTACAATGCCTTATGTTCCCGTGAAGGCCTCAGCGGGGGCTGCTTCTTTTATTACCATTATTTGAAGATAAAAAATGCCTTCCAATTAAAAAAAGCTTGCCGCTGACTCTATATATCAATCTATACAAACTCAGCATGAGCACATCGTCTCTGCGTAGAGGCTTTATACATTAATATTCGATACCAAAAGTAGATTATGTTAAATTATTTTTTTTTTGTTTTTATCGAAGGACCAGAGACAAGGAGGAAACATAATTTAGAAAATAGATAATTAAAATGGATGCGATATATCCGTTTTGGGATAAGGAGAAAGTTCCACAAAATGACCATCTTGAAAAATTATCGGCAATCTCTAGTTTGTCACTGACTGATGCATATAGGGGATGAAATCAAATGATATACGAGTTCATACGTGCCCTTGGGATACATTATGATATTCCTCCGGACAAGTTCTATGAACTTTCACGTTACGAAAAATATAATAAATATATATTGATTAGATAATTCCTCTTATTGTCAATTAAAAATAAACCTCATTATTATTTACGACTTGAATAGGGACAACAATAAAGTCATTTCTTAAGTATGTTCAATAAATATCCTTCTAAAGGGACTTTTTACACCTTTTCGGTAATTAAAACCAGGTCGTATAACTTCGTTTTGTGTGATTTTCTCATCAGGTGTGGTAAAACGGAATTGATCCTCAACTCATAGGAGGGATCATAAAAAATTTAATGAAAACCTTAGAAGTTTCTACTACTCTATTAAGGTGAATACATCGATTTAAATATTACAAAGTCTTTTTTACACAAGTTAACGGTGTCTCTCTAACCCCTTTCCTTTTTTGAAAGGTATAAAACAAGGATAAATTACAGTTCAATCCTAACTCATTTAACCATGTTTTCTATGTGTTTTATTTGCATGAATTACATTTTTTCGATAAAGTCCTGTGTGATCAAGCACGGCACCCAGCATCCGATTAACTTTTTTATGCCCAAATCTTCAGTCAATATATGACAAACAACCAGCTTCGTACGAAAGCTAATTTTATTTATTTCCATACTTTCGCAATTTTCAATGTTTTGTAGGTAAAGTCCTCATCATGAATTGTTATACGATCCCCGAGATGATTGAAATGCATTTTATATCTGCATTTGCCGATTGAAATGCTTTAAAAGCGAAAAAGTTGTACAGCGAACGATTTCCTGGTAGAAAAACCTTTCAAAGTATCAACGGCGTCTTCAAGGGAAGCACATGCTTAAATGCAATGTTAGAAGGCAAATGTTACTGAAAGCAGTAGAAATGAAAGACCATGGTAAAGGAACATGGACGTATTTTTTTACTTTTTCGTTCTCGTTTCGTTCCTTGGTATAGGTTCCTCACTTGATTATTTTTGTAATTTTCCTCTATTTGCTGAAACAGTTCACTAAAACCCTTACCAGAACATAACACTCGTACTGGACGAACGTTTAGATAGCCAAGCTATCATCATCAGCAGTAAAACTAAATTGTTTTTTTTTTCGTACCGCTTGTAAAATTCAAATTTTGGAAAATATGCAAAAAAAATGAACCTGACGTTATACAAAAAGATCAAATCATTGCTAGAATACTAAAAAACAAAAATTGTTTTTATTTAAAATCCGACAAAGGTAATACTGTAGTCATATTAGATAAAGGGGATTGATTATTTTAATCGAGTCAGCGCTACTTTGTCACAAAGTTCTTATTTAAAATTATTAAAAAATCCTTTGCTTAAAATTAACACAGAAACCAAAAAGACCATGTTAGAATGTAAGGCTATAATTAGCGATAATTTAAGATTTAGACTGATGGTACGAAACCTAGTACTGCAGTGAGTATAAGACCTATTGTTTGGCACATGAATACTCCAACATGCTTTCTTTCCAAGCGGTTATCTGACAAATTGAACCAGCTAACCGTACAGTTTTCCGATTTGGCTATTAAAAATTCTTAGGTGTTCATTGAAAAAATTAAAGACATTGAGCTTACTGACAAAGAAATTTTAGTCTCGTTTGACGTAAGTTCACTGTTTCCTAGTGTTTCGGTTGATTTAACTTTGGAATGTGTATAAAAGCTTTAGTTAGATAACCAAACGGATAGAGAAGAAGTTGCTAACTTAATTTCCTTGACAACACTTTGTATGAAACAAAATTGTTTCCAAATTAACAACACTTTTTACCAACAAACGGAAGGAACTGCATTGGGGAACAGGTTATCCCCGTTTATGGCTAACCTCTTCATGGGTAAATTTGAAACCGATCTAAAGAATACTTCGGCCTATTTCCTCCGGCTTTGGATCAGATACGTCGATGACCTCAAAAACCTTTTAGAATCAAAAATCCACAACAGTTTTTCTTACAGAAATTTACAAAATTTCATGTAAAAGTATTGTGGTGGGGGTTTTAGTGAACTGTTTCAGTGTTCCAGTGATACAGATTTCGAGTACTTGATTCCCGTCCAACACTTTTCCACATTTGATATCAAACCACTTCTTGTTTTCTTTTTTTACTTCTGTGTTATAAATTTTAGCAAGCTTATTTATTCTCTGCTAATTCCATCCTTTATTTATGCTGTCCGTTTCCTCAATAAAAATATAATTATTTATAAAATAATTCAAGGAATTTTTGGTTTTGTACAGCATTTCGTAGGCATCGTGCATATCTCAGGAATTCATTCGATAAAAGGTGCGTTTATTTAATGTATTAATAATAAACGAAACAATTTTGGTTAATACTACTATTACAAAAAAACTGAAAGTGTCGTTTCGAAGACATCCTAAATAATCCAACGTAATTTGCTTTATGTAATCAGGAGATAACATTGGAAGCCATGATAGCGGAAAGGCCCTTAGCATTTGCCTCTCTCATTACCTTGTTTGGCGTGGTGGAGATAGATTTAGACAGCCTCCGTCTTGGATAACCCTCATTGTTTCAGCTTCCCGCGCCTTAAATATATCAAGTCACTTCTACTGAACGTCAATTTTATTTAAAACCGAAAGATTATAAGGCCCTTCTCTAGCGATGTTTGCTTAGTTGCTTGCTTGCTTTATTTAAAACGAAGGCAAACAATTTAAAACGTCTAGAGATCGACTTATTTAAATACTGGGGATCTATAGCGAAGTCTTGATGATAATCGCAAACAATGTTATTATTAATGGGATAAAGATAGGCGTTCCATTTTGATTTAACACCGTCGTACATACTGTTATAAATACCAACATTTTCCATAGAACATCCATTGTAAGAAATATTCTAATATTCCTAGGGAATACCCTGAGGGTTAAATTCGAGAAGAGAACTTTGATGAAAGAGTTGTCAGCAAGGATGATCGATCAGATTTCCTAAAGTCTGCCGTTATAAAGATATAGGAATTACGTGGAATCTTGAAAATTTAATAAAGATGTGTATATAAGAAAATCAGCCTTGTTCAAATATTTCTATTAAAAGTTTTCTAAAACTATTTTGTTGGATAATGCATGAAGTATATTACTTTACAACAAAACTATGTTATATTGTTATATATTTTCCTTTAACGTACTTTAAAAATTATTGACTAATAAATTTTAAAGAACAAGCAACGTATTATGCGGTATTTTGCAAGATACCCAAAACAAAGATAATCCTCGATATATTGGGAATAAAATGATTTATAAGACATTGTTTGCTACTGAAGAACCCTATTGGGATCTTAAACAGGCCCGTAACAGAAAATTTCATCATACAAAACACATCCAACCTCTAAAATTTACTTATCAATTACATAAAATTGCTAAAATCTAAAATATTATATCCTAATCAAAATTAATATCAATAAATCCTATCATTTACGTTTATTTTGAATTATGGCCTCGTAGTTACGACCCCCAATTTATAACACAACTGCAGAATAAATAAACAAGTCCATACCTGCCGCACGGTATTGATCTTTGACATTGATGCTATAAGATTTGTGGCATGTCCAATATGGATGTAATAACTTCCAAGGTAGTAAATGTCAGTTTAAAATTACTTTGTATTAGTCGCCACTTAGGATTACAGCCTAAAAAATGTTTGACATCAATTATCTATGACTGTCCACTCAAAAAAAAAGTATCTTTATTATTTAATGTTGTGTGCTTGCCATGGAAGAATATTTAAATGAATATACGTAATTTTCGTAAAGAAACAAACATGAATACGCAAAAAAACGCTTTTATCGTCTGAAAAATAAATTCCATGATGAAAACGGTGCGAGTTATGGATTTTAATCACACTTTTTGTTGAACTTAATCCTTCTCTTTTCTCTAACAGCCACATAAAAGTTGTTAATTATGATAAATATTCGCAGCTTTTTCCTGGGAGGACCATAGAACGGAAGTACTGTATTGTTATTCTGCTAGTAGGGCCTCGTAGGGTGGCGGGGATAGGGGGAATGGCCCGAGTTCGTTTGTATTTAGCGTGTAACCCTTGCCTTTTAGCTCGGTAACTTCCTGCTGCGATCTTCTTGCCTCCTGGGACAGGATCCTGGGACCTCGGGAAGCTTAAATCCTGCTGCTAGTCTCTCTACCATACCTTCTGTCCTTTGGCCATTGCATAGTTAGATTTTACCTGCGGTTATATTTACCGTCTGAGTTGTATGGCGTTAAACTTATTTTGTTACCGGTTCGATGCTTCTGTACTTGAACTAATCAACCCTTTCTTACAACTTAACCCCCTTCTATAAATATAAATACAACAGATCATCTTGGGAATTCATAATTTATGTATATACAGTAAGGTCCTACAGTAACCCCCCTACCCCTTTACTAATAATTTCTGGACAACAGAAGCTAGAGGATTTAGCAAAAATATACGTCAGTAAAGGTTTTATTTATTTATTAGTCTGTAGTTTGTTCCACATATCATCTGCTGAAGTTGGAACAGTTTTTCTTACTTCCCAATCGAGTTCTTCCCATAGTAGCTTCCAACTGTTCTAAAAATATTGCTTGCATAATTTTGAAGTATGTTTTGAGTCATTATATTGTTGGAATACAAAATTCTGACCCAAAGTTCTTACACCAGAGGGTATTGCATTTTCCTCTAAGATGCTTTTTTCTCATTATGCCTTGAATTTTTACACCTGCGGATGTACCAGTAAAACAACCCCAAATCATTACCGAACCACCGCCGTGTTTGACGGTAGAGACTGTGCATTGCTCTAGTGCACGTTCACTTACAGATCTTCTTACAAACACTCATCTTCGCGAACCGAAAATCTCGAATTTGGATTCATCGGTCCACAATACCTCTAATCTTCTACCGTCCAATTTCGATGTTCACGTGCCCATTATAACCTCTTTTTCTTATTAATATGGCGACGTAATAGTTTTCGCATCGCGGTTTTTTCGTGAAGGCGGGTTTTTTGCAGACGGCGTTGAACCGTGGACACGCTAATAAGCTTGGGAAGTACAGTATTGATTTCTGGGGCTATTTTTCTTCTATTTCGCTTGCTGTACACCACGATTGCAATATCTTGAGCTGATATTATCGTCCTTGGTTTACCACTTCTTACTTTATTTAGAAAACTGTCACTTTCACTGTATTTTTTCATGTTATAATCAACAGTAGATGGATTTAAATGTAATTGTCTAGCAATTTGACGATTGCTTATGCCTAAGTTATGTTGTGCTACTATTAGAGCACGCGTTTCAACACTAATTTCCTTCCTTTTCCTAAGAAATTTAATTTTCTAGCAATTTGAAAATCTGAAGGTGCCAAAATATTTATGAGCGGTAGTGTACAAACAGTACTCCTATGACAAAAGAATTGTTTTATTAATTGGGGTGAATTGAATATCGTAGTAATACGAAACAAAGTATAAGTTAGAGGAGTTAAGCCGAGCATATGGGACATAAAATGTACAGTTGTATCTACTAGAAGAACAGGCACAGTGAAAGGAAGCTGTGATGATAGATCAGGGGAATCAATATTGTTATGTACTAGATTGTATCCAAATTTTATTGAATGTAATTGTCCATAAAAATTCCTCCATAAAAATAGATACCTATTTGAGAAACTTTCTCTGGATTCTTTCCACTGTTGTTTTATATTAAAAGGGATTCCAAATAAAAGAACCATACTCAAATTTAGATCTTACAAACATCATATATAATAATTTAATTGTATGAAAGTGCGTAGAATTCCAAATTAGAAAGCCCAAAGTTTTCATTGACGAAGACACGATCTGTTCTCTGTGAGCGGCAAAAATGAGCGATGAATTGAACGAGATGCCGAGATCTTTCATGGTTAAATCCCCAGGCAACTAATCCCCACCAAGGCCATAGTTGCAATATATGGGTCTCAATTTTTTGGAAAACGTCACAACTCTGTATTCCGCGATGTTTAAATCGTCTGCAAATATACACTTTTCACAGGTAATATGGTCGCGCAAGTCGTTAAAGAATAGTAAGAAGATTAGAGGTCCTAAGTTAGAACCCTGTGGTACACCTGAATTCTGTTAAATTTTAAATTTTGTCTGTTTCATATTTTTATTATCCGTACTCATTAGTTTTTTCTCTTATTTTTACTTGTTTTGTTAATGTAATTGCTCATTTATTTTTTCAAGCATTCAAAATCCAAAGAGGTGATAAAATGTACAACAGCTCATGTCTAAAATGGAACTCGATAAGAAAACAGTTCACATTGTTATCGATACGCAATCTTAACTGTGAGAAACATATTTGTTTCTTGGCAAGCTTTCATAATTCATGCGTTAAATGAGACGCAACCCTAAGGTACACTGTACATAGGGGTGCGATTTTCAAGTTTGGAAGTTCAAAGAACACCGCATATTGATATAACGTCAGACCGAAGCGCAACTATATATTACAATATATTAATACATGGGATTCAACGTGTTTCAAAAGGCATCTCGGGCATAGAATTATTGTCTCCTGTTATGATATACGTGCCTTTGCGATTTATACACAAAGGAAAGTAGAAAAACTGAGTGTACCTCTTCGTTTTTTAAATATATACAATGTTGTCATGCCTTTTTTCGATGTCATAAAAACATAATTCCTTGGAAAAAAATTCCCAAAGTGATAAAACGGTGTTCAATTTAAAGATTACACTTTAGCAATATTATATAACTGCATTATAATTAAGATAATTATATCGTATATAGTTGTATGTATATACCGAGGCTGTGTACGAGTATATACAGGTAAAGTGACGCAATCTTTGATTTTTTGTGCCGTCCAAACCGTTCAGATTCAGCGCCTAGAGCTATATAATACAAAACTAATTATAGCTGACTTGACGTATAGTGAATATCGTGATTTAACAGGAGACAAATGACAAATGAATACGTTCTTCCAACGTCGGACCAACTTGATCGTTTTGTCATTGGACAATGATTGAATGTAACATTTTGTCCTTTCACTAAATTTATACTGAGCCGTACATATATAGAAAAATGAAATTTTTTTGATTGTAATTACCTTTCGAAATATACGAGGCCCAGGCATGAAAACAAACAGAAACATTTATTATTATTATTATTAATTTTATAAATTGATATAGAAATTTGTCGTATTTATTAGGTAGGTTTCAAATTCATGCAGATTCTGTCGTCCAAAAATATAGGTCCTCAATAATCTTCGATAGACGATCTCTTGGGGTATAATTTGGAATTATGTAAATGATCCGGGTCTCTAACTGGAGTAAAAAATAGACCAATAAAACGATTAACGGTTGAACCGAGTAATTTTGAGGATCCCTTAATTCTTAGTACTGCTTTGCACTACCTGGATATTAGTCCAATACTTACCGAAAAAAATTATACTTGGTGTTTAGGGAATTTTTGCCAATTTCATAGGTTTTTCGGAATGGTAGAACGTATGACGTCTTATATATTCATTATTCAAGGCTGTGCATGCATAATGTTAGCGTCCCGTGTAATTTTTCGGTCTTTACCTAACAATTATTCCCCTCAGAGCTGGTAGGATAATCTTTCGCGACATAAGCACGTCAAATGCAAAATGGCACGGCATGTACCCCTTCCCAATTAATTAAACTTAATTGTTTAAGGTTCTATCCCCCTCTATATACGAGTATACATTTCTTCACCCCTTCCATGTATTGCCCTTGATCTTCTTTTAATTGTTTTCCATATTTAATATTCCAGGATAAAAGCTTTATTTACATGCCATCATTTTCACATCAACGGAACGTAAAGTCTTTAAGGAAGGTGGAAATGGTTCTTGCTAAGTAGTCGTGTGTTGAGAGATGCACGAAAGGTTGATGTACAAAGCGTTTATTTTATAGGAAATAATTCTAAACTATTTTATCCTTTTATATATCAGAACAATAAGTAGAATAATTTAAAATGCCATCTGTTGTTTAATAATTACAATTGTATAGGTCTCTAAACGTTTTTAACGAGTAAATTATACATTTCGTATCCTTAAATATAACCTGGTACCTTTTATTACGGAAGAAAATGTTAAAAACCCTTTAAGATAGTTAAATTACAATTTGCTTGTAATTGAAATCGACATGAGCTTGCTATGTTAATTGCACCTTATAATTAGAGCCACGTTAAGAAAGTCAACATCTAGTGTAATTTAAGTTTGGTGTAATTAAAAAACCATTAGCAGAACCTGTAATGTAATTTTAGTTCTTTTTTTTCCCATTATGATGAGACCAGAAC
Source organism: Dynastes maya (assembly GCA_029619315.2). Lineage (NCBI taxonomy): Eukaryota > Metazoa > Arthropoda > Insecta > Coleoptera > Scarabaeidae > Dynastes > Dynastes maya. The sequence goes on from JAROYE020000012.1 coordinate 7,045,090, forward strand.
ACAACACAGTATCGCCCATACAACACCTTCTTTTACCCCCACCATAATGCCGGGGCTACTCAGAGCTATTACTTTATTATTATTAGATAATATTTCATTGTTGTTTGTACGCTGAAGATGATTCTACTTATTCAATTTAGTCGCTCAATTCAATGGATTTTATGCCACCATAAAACGCTGTAATATTGTATAATTTCATTCTAACTCAAAGCAAATATGTCGGAGACGCACACTTGACTGACGCTTCAGGTCTTAAAATTAATTTTATTATCCATTTTCTAATGATAAAGCCATATTGTACAAAAGCTCCCGCTTATATCCTGTAAACTTGTCAAATTAAAGTGTCAATCTGTATTAGGTATTTTTATTGCTTATAAAATCTTAGTCGGTATGTTTCCCAATAAACTTCATTTTTAATTTCAAATTACCAACTAATTACGACAGTTATTCCTGCTACGATAATTTATTTTTTTTTGTATTGTACCATGTTCGCCTGACAATGTTTGCTGATTGCCAGATGACTTTAATTTATGAAAACGGATTGTTCAAAATGCAAAGGAAGAAGGAAGCGTTCCGTTTATAGTTCTTATTGTAATAATGTGAAATCATGGTCTAGCATATGGGAGATCGTTAAATATATTTGAAATGTGTTACCTTCCATACAATTTTCTAGAGCGTATCTATTTAGATAATAGAATAAAAAATACTCTTCTACAGGTTGTATCTAATGTGTATTAATAGATTTTTAATTGAATACAATGCAAAATAAATTATTTAAATTATTTTGAAACTGCACGCTGAGAAATGGTTTCTTGCATCAAGAAACTATATTTTCTTGCAGAAATCAGTCTTTATTGAAGAAAATATTTTTATTTCTATAAAAATGTATAAAAAAATAATTTTCTTGAAATTTTATTTGGATTAAATGAATATTTTCTTAGGGTTAGAAAATCAAGAAAATCCAAGACAGAAAAATGTTTTTTCCAAGTAAATCATTTAGTTTAAGTTAAAGGTAGGAATGAAAAAATGATCCAGATCTCACAAAGTTCTATTGAAAAATTAGGCCAGCTACAAGGATATCAAATAAAAGAAAAATTACAATAATGGAAAAAAAATTGTAATTAAAATTAGGAGCAAGTGAATGAACTAATGAAAAAGATTTTTTTATGTGTTACAATAAAATTAAATTATTTCTTTAATAATGTAATTAAATAGGGGTTATTTTTATGTAGTTTAATAATTAATGAGTTAATATTTAAGTTTATTTATCCCTTTTTATTATTATTATTATATATTAAAAAAACTATAGTTAAATTAGTACACGTGGTAATAAAAAGAAAAAAAAGTATTACATTAACCGGTATATTTTGAAAATGTTTATGAAACGTTGTACGTTAAAGGAGGTATCATTGTATGGGTAATTATGGTATCTGTATTCCAGTTGCGTCGCTACTATTTAGGACGGTATGACTATAGCTACTGGTACTAGGTGGCGCCAGAAAATATTTCAGTTGCTGTTTTTGAAGATTAGTGGCATAAACTGAGAGATGTAAGAGCAATGTGGCCAGGAGTAAGAAGCTTTTCTCTTTACATATTGTTTTTGGCGGTAGTGATTCCATCAATACCAGTAGCTATTTATTAGCATTATCTTGGTTATTGTTTCTAGACACTTTTTTCATGCGTACTTCTATAATAAGTTCACTTTTGTTTGAACATTATTTTGTAGATAACCTCTACTTTAGCCTCGTTGTTATTACTATATTGAATTGATTTTTTTGGGTCATTAGAATAGCAAATCAAAAATCTTCCTGATGTTACTTTTTGATACCAGGCTTTTATATATACTTTATGTATACTTTTATGTTGTTCTATCTCAACAGTAAACTGAAGGTGTCTATTAAATGAGTTGAATAAATGAAGAACAGTATCAACTATTAATTATTATTATTATTACAAGATTTCCCTTCCATTAAACCATTGGTTATTATAGAAATCCTCATGCTCAAAACCTAAACTGAACGCAATACCCTCAAAAAGTCAATGCCTGGATTGGAATAACAAGTGATATTGACGGAAACCATACTGCAGCAAAATTTCTGGATTTGTTGTGAGACTACACCATTTCATTAGGACACTTTGAAAACTTGCTGTGAAATTAGATTTCACCTTTATTACATCATTTTGTTTGTCTTAGTTAATCGTTGGAATAAAATACTTTCTTTGTTTAAAGCTGAAATCTTGTACTTTCTTTATTGAAACCACAACCAAATTCTTCATAGCTTTATTTTGCTCTGTGTTGTCAATATAAATCTTATTTTCGCACCAGAGTCTACTATACTTTCGTAATAGATTTAAAAAGTTTCATGTACGCTGGAAAGTTTAATTTCTCCGTACAAAAAAAAAATGCATTAAAATAGATCTGTAACGAACGTAATAACTAAAGCTGGCCACGAGCGGTACCGCGCAGTAGCGCAGAGTCGACCAGGCTTCGCGTTCCACTATAGTTATTCTGCTAATAGAGATGTTTGCTGCCGCAAATAATTTCGCTCATCTTTTAAATAAAAATTAAATAACACGTGCTCAAACACTTACCATTTTAAGAGTCCTCCGTGAAATCATAAAGTGAATAATATCTGTTAAATATCTGCAACATTAGATATGTTTCAACTGTTGTTTCGGCAAAACTAGTACGGCATGAGGAAAAAATGCGTTTATATGCAGAGAACGAACGTTCTACATCTAGTGACGTAATATTTGCGTAAGTAATATAATCTTTCAAATAACTTAACGATTCTGTTGACGCATCTTCACAAATGTGTCTTAATGTGCCAAAATCAGAATTTTTCTCAAAAACACTTTCAAATTTTTCTAGAACAGAAACATTTTTTGCGTCTTCAAGCGCGCATAGCTGTGCGTGAACATGTTGCACTATTTGTAGAGATTCTTCTAACGGCACCGCAGGATTTTGTAATTTTTCTATTGCATCTGCTAGCCCGAAGTAATTGTCGTGAATGATTTTTAAATCCATTTTAACCTGACTATCTTGAAATTTCGACTGGCTTTTCTGGATAGCGGCAGCTTCCTTTGTATCGAATTGTAAAACCACGTTTTGACAAATACTGCTTTGGTATGCGCTATTAAAGCGTCTACCTCAGGATAACATTTTCTGATACTATCCCCCACAAGATTGAGAGCATGAATTTTGCACGTAATGTGTAACAAATTAGCAGAATGCTTTTTAAGAGACCGGCCTACAGAAAGCATGTTTGCAGCACCATCACTCACTAACATCAAAAGTTGGTTTGTTGAAAGTTCAAACTTGTCCAATGTATTTAACACTAACTTTGAAATTACTTCGGCAGTACACTGTCGTATTCGTTTGGAGACTAATAGAATTGAAGGTGCCGATTGATGAGGTTCCAATTTGCGTGCCATTACATTAAGAACAGAATGTTTCTTCCGATCTGTTGTTTCGTCGACACATAACCACAATTTTTGATCTTTCAACTCCGATTTTATTTTTTGTTCAATATGTTCGCGCGCAGATGGCACAAATCTTCGTAACGATGTTCGACTTGGTAATTTGCACTCCGAATAGTTATTCCAAAAGCAAATAAATGGTTCCTTGTCTAGTAAATTAAACGGTATATTACATGCGATAAACGTAACGCATAAATTAAATATAAATTTTTCATTGTCTCGTGCGCAATTTCTTTTTGAGACATGCTTTTCACTATTTACGTGTCGTAGACAATGTTGTCTGGACCAACACATTAACGGGATTTTACAGATTACACATTTAATTTTAGCACCTTCATATATTAAGTCTGGAATTTCTGCAATAAATTTTCGAAGTTTGTCCGACCGCGGTCGTTTTGCTGACGAAATCATAATTTTTCTAGGACAGATAAACAATTGGGCAAATGACCGGCAGCGAAAATGTCCGTACTGCTCCGCAGACGAAGTAATACTACCGTTCTTCCCGGTCCGAACTGATTCTACGCCGATGCGCGGTACCGTTCGTGGCCAGCGTTAGTAATAACACTGACAACGCTGGGTTTTGCTAGAAGGCTATGGTTTCACGTTTATCCAATCGTAAACGTATAATTGGGTGCCTACTATGTCACTAACCCATTGACAATTTTCTTTTTAAAGTTGCGTGTGAAATAAAAACGAAGAACCCGGTACATCCATCATGCATTTCCGATCGACGGTCGATGTTAATATTTGTTTTGTCCAGTTTGTGGGTCCATACGTACTTAATACGATCCTGGCGGGTCGCAATCCTATTTATAAATCTTCATGTAACGTAGAACAAAAAAGATTGTATTTTTCTGAATTTGATAATTGAATTATTGTAAGATGAGTTTGTCGTAAGCTTCTTGTTTTCAAATGCTATAAATTAAATTGTATTTATATACCAAACATACATCTTTCCAGAATTTTAATGTTACTTTATTGATCTGTACAGTTATGGTCATTTATATAAATCTGTTCATTTCCTACATAAAGTAAAATCCATTTTTACGGACTGATGTAGAATTGCTACATACTATGTGTAATTTTCAACCGAGTTTTCATAATGGAATAAATTTAAGATGAAATCAAAATTATCCTCTCGCTGGGGGATGAGGTGATAGGAATGCTAAGAGTGGCAGAAGCAGATACACACACACAAAATTAGATTCACTTTGATCATACACAAATACGTTTTGCTTCAATTTAGAACAATTTACATTATACATTAATGACTGCCCTGTTGTATCGGACATTCCTTGGGTCACAGGGCCCTGTGATCGTCAAGCGTGAAGTAATCGGCTACACAAATGATTAAATTTCAACATAATTGTAACGCAGAATACTACCCCCCTTGCTTTATAACGCTGGCATCAAAGTTTTGGCGCTTTGCGAGGCCATCTTTGAACGAACGAAGAAAAAATTAATTTATCTTTTTGTAACGTCGAACCGTTTAAATTTAAAATAAAATATATCGATCGGCACTAAAAGTGTGCCTTAATGGCATGTCGAGAGGAGATATTATCATTTTCTTTTTTAATTCTTCGGGAAACGAATCGAAAAAACAACCATTTAGTCGGCTGTGACTTCAGAATTGTGTCCGGAGAATAACAGCTGCGGCCTCCTACGGTGAACAACAGCGTGGTCACATAATAGCAACAAAGTCGTGTCCCATACAGATATTTTAATTAAATAGTGCTTTAATGGGTTTTCGTATTAAACACCTTTAAGATTCCAAAATACGTGTCCTTACTTGTGCAATATTAGATACTTCCTTTTCATATTTTCGAAAAAGAAAAAAAAACTCCAAGAAATAGTGTTTGTATACTGACAAATATAGTTGTAACTATAAAATCTCCCCATTTTAGAACATTGTAAACATATTATGAATTTAAACAGCGCAGGCGATGGTTTCTCGGAAAAGAAAGTGAGAGAGCTCGATTGTATATTGATGTGTCTGTATGTAGACGAAATTTTTCGAATGTCAAAGGGATTGTGTAAACAGCGAAGTATTTAATAAAGAGATGGGCGAGATATTTTTGGGACGAATTCAAAAATAATTTTCCGTGTGCTCGCTCTCGGACTCGGCTCTAAAACAAAACAGCATCGCGTCAATAGTGAATAATTAAAGTTGCCAACTGAGGCTGCTTTTTACGAGAAAAGATAATGTTAGGAATTATAAATAACCACGACGAAGGCAATTACCCATTTTGTCAACGAGTGAAATTCTAAACAGGCATGAAATGTAAACATGTGCGTAAAGGTGCTGTGTATGAAGGTACACTCGCGTACCATATAAAATAAACATTCGATATAAACTCTCGTACAAGAATATCAAACCGGAAGATTTTAAATAATCTCGATATTCCAAGAAAAAATCATTTAAAAAGCCATCAATTATTATTACTATACTACCATTTTGATCCTACACTGAGAAAAATGAATGTTTTAAATTAACTACACCCAGAGAAATGTATAGTAAATTATACCACAACTGTAATGTAATCTTACCAGAATCGACGGTTACTATAATGACAGCTATCGAAGTAAGTTGAAAATCTCCTATTATTGCAGTTTTTTGAAGTGGCTGCCTGTATTCCATATTTATAATAAAAATACTCCAAAATTATAGTAAAAAAGGTACTACAAAATTGTAAGTAAATTACAATACACTTGTAGTAAAATTGTCGTTAAAGCAAAAAAGTTCAAGAAAGAGATTCTTAGTATAAGTAAATGGCCATTGTAACTATTATTTACTTAATTCTTATAATGCATATTACAGTAAAACCTGTGTTAACGGCCACCTGAGATAACGGACAGTTTCAAAGTTCCCCGAATCGACTACAAGGAAATTCCCATATACGAAAACCCGTTATTTATGACCACCCTTATAAAACAACCTCGGCCAAATAAACCCAAATTTTTACGGCCTATCTTCATAGAAATTTACCTGCCGATATCGGCCTGACCATTTATGATGTACCTTTATTGATGGAAATATGTACCCAATATTATTTCGTATTTGTGCGATGAATGCGATCTCAGTTCCGAACACACCTCGACAGCAAATTGCCGGCGCAATACGTGCACGTTTATGTTTGATCAAACAGAGATCGCCTTCATTTCTACAAGTTTACATTGAATGTGGTCTCAGTTACTTGCGGTTAGTTTAAAATTCTCTCCGTATTTGAAAGGTTCTTTTGGTTACTTGATTAGTTTAAAGTTGTCTCCGTATTCGAAAGGTTTTTAATTAAGTATGTCGCTAAAATGAAAGCGTTTGTTGCTAAAAGACAAAATAAATATAATCGCGGAAAGTGAAAAGTATGCGTTAAGATCACGAAAGTTGGCCGAAAAATATGGGGTTGGAAAAATACAAATTAACGATATTATCAAAAATTAAGGTGAATTAAAAAAGATGGTAGAGGAAGGTGTTAACTTGGAGCAAAAACGAAAATTTCCGCAGTCGGAAGGATTGGCAGTGGATCAAGTCGTCTACAATTGGTTTTGCAAAGCCAGAAATAAAGCAATTCCAATATCTGGGCGGCTACTTAAACAAAAAGCACTGGAGACAGCAGTTTAAAGATGGAAAATTTCGCAGCATCTAATGAATGGTTGGAAAGTTTCTGCCGGCGACACAGTATAACTTTTAAACCAATTTGTGGTGAGTCCGCAGAGGTTAATTTGGACGATATAGAGGACTGGAAAACCAACGAAACAGGTCTTTATTACCGCGCCATGACAAATAAGACATTTGCATTAAAAAACGCGAATTGTGCAAGAAAGAAGGCAGCACAACAAAGTTTGACTATTTTACTGTGTGCAAATATGGAAGGAGAGAAAGAAGATCCATTAATAATTGGAAAAAGTAAAAATCCTCGCTGTTTTAAAGGTAATCATGTTGACAAATTACCCTTAGAATGGGTTTCTAACAAAAAGGCATGGATGACAACGGAAATTATGACAAGATGGCTGCATAAATTTGACAATAAAATGAAAAAATAAAATAGAAAAGTGCTTCTTTTCTTGGATAACGCAACGTCACATTCTAAGCTTCCATTAAAAAATGTTAAACTAGTCTTCCTGCCGTCAAATACCACTTCGCATTGTCAGCCCTTGAATCAAGGAATAATTCAGAATTTTAAAAGGCTTCTAACGTTTATTGACAGTGAATGTGATTTTGAAAATTCTGAAAAAAAAAAAACATAAATTTAGCCAATGCACTTATATGGATTACAGCTGCTTGGAAAATTTATGTTTTTTAAGGTACCTTTAAAGATATTGTCGTTGCACATACAAACACAGAAATAAGTACAAGATCCGAAAAATACAAAAATCCTAAAGCAACAAAAAAACAAATTCTAAAGAAATTAAGGAGCTTCTTGGTATTTCTCAGCCGCTATTAAAAACAATCATTTACCCACTTCACAACTGTTTGACGACAGATTATGCGGATCAGATCATCAGCCATAAATCAGCCATGACTGAAGCCAGATTAAAGTTTCTTATCAGTTGCTTGAGATTTGACAATAAAGATACTCGCGATGAACGTAAAAAAACTGATGCGTTTGCAGCGATTCGTGAAGTGTGAGATGAATTTATTCAACATTGTAATAATTTATATAAACCAGGATCCTATACAATAATTGAAGAACAACTTTTAGCTTTTTGGGACCGTTGCCCCTTTGCGATATGAGAACCAAATATATGATTGATGCAGCTCCATATTTAGGAAAAAGTACTCAAACCAATGGTATACCATTAGGAGAATATTTTGTTAAAACGTTAAGTAAAACTATTCACAAATCCAATCGAAATATCACAATGGATAACTGGTTCACGCCAGTAAAATTAGCTGATAATTTGTTGAAAAACCCTTACAACTTGACTATTGTTGCTACAATCCGATTAAATAAAAAGGAAATACCACCCGAAATGTTGAGACTGCATAAACGACCAGTTGGCCACTCAAAATTCTGTTTTGATAAAGAAAAAACGCTAGTATCCTACAAAGCTAAACAAAACAAAAATGTGCATCTGTTATCAACTATGCATCAGGGTGATAATATTAGCCATACTACAGGAAAACCAGAAATAATTGACTGCTATAACATGACTAAAGGGGCGGTTGATACATTCCATCAAATGTGCAGTCTTATGAATACTTCCAGAAAGACGAAACGTTGGCCGCTTTGTATTTTTTATATGGCTTGCATTAATGCATATGTCATATATTGTTACAATACTATGAAATCGGGGGAAAAGCCAATGAACAGAAGAGCGTACATGTTACAATTTTTTTTTGGTTTGTTAAGTATGCTGTCGTAAATTTTACGATGGTTACCTTTAATGTATCTATTAATAAGGTTACCTTTCTAGGGTTAAAGAGGTCATTGCCGAAACAAAGGCCTATTTTGCAGAGTTCCATAAATTCTATTCTTTGGATGGCTTAAAACAGTACGTTCTCTTCCTTGACGCAAGTATTTATCACACTATCCTCGTATATACAGGTAAAATACATAATTTAAACAGTTAAAATAACCCGAATACTCTTCCATGTTTAATTTATATTGTCCACAATTGCATAATGAAGACGCCACAAGAATATATGCCTATAACTAACTTCTATAGCTCTCCAACGCTTAGGGCGTTGAATAGTTGGCTGGTCGAGAGGTAAGTTGACGGTATACACATATATATATATATATATGTATATGCTGGCTGCACGTATGTCCTAGCCGACACAGATCACAGATGTGTGTTTATTAGAAACAACTCTGGAACTACTAGCAGAGCACATGCTTTTATGTAAACAACGTTCTGCTTGAACTAGCACCGCTGACTATATACCCTTCGTAATTTCTAATTATCCTAATTGTCGTCACAATTTACGCGTTAATAATAAAAATAAAAGTGCCACACAGCCTTTTATAAATCTATCCCTCGTCTTACTCTAATTCATTTAATGTTATTAAAGATGCTATCAATAGTAATGATTTCTTAAACAGAATCAAATATTAAAGTATCCATTTGTTATGAAACAACCGCCTAATATATCTGCATAGGAACGATGAATTGGGTGATTTTGAGGTACAAGATTGAGGTCTTTCGCTGTTAAATAATTCAATGTGACAGGAATATACATTGGGTCCAGAGGATATTCTAACTTCCCCCTGTTGTCTCCCGGTTTTCGACCTCACACTCCTAGCGAGGATCATCCTTTATACAAGTCCACTCTGTTACCCCATCGATTTCTTTTTCAAGTATGATCAAGTCACGTAAAGGCATATTGTGTGGTGATGCAAAAAGAGTAAAAGAAAAGAACTAAAAGAAGAAAAAAAAAAACGATGCAATCGTAAAGTTTTGACGATTTCATCACCCCGTGAATTTTTTATATATTCCCTTTCTCTTTTTTTATATTTCGATTGTACGCGAAAATTTTACCAAACGGAAAACAATATAGTTGATGCTTCGTGTAGAGGAACAAGTTGGAAAAACAAAAGGTGAATTATAGCGTGCCACTTTCGTTGTAATTATTGTGATTTGTCGGGAGCCTTGTCTAATAATTTATTCCCGTTGAATCACCTAAATCTAGCTAAATATCTTAAGTGGAAGAGACCAGTTATAAATCAGGAACAGGTAGGTATTCCCGAAGGATCACGACTTGAAATTGGAGAAGGCCGCAACCTGTGCCCTCAAGGACCTACCTTACCAGATGGATTGGGTCAATATTACATTATTGTTAAAGTAAAAATCAAGAAGAAAATATATAAGATTATATTATTTTCATTTCGAATACATTACACCTTATTGTTAGTCTAACGGTTTTGGAAATATTTGTAATTCTATTGTGTAAATGTTTTCAAAGCATATTACGAGGGTAGATTGAAAAGTTTCCGGAATAACAATGAAAACAAAATAAATCGAATTCAAGTTATATTTCGAGGTTCCCAAAATCTCTTTCCACCCAAATATTTTGTTTCGGGAACAGGTGGAAGTCCGACGGGGCCAAATCAGACGAATACGGCGAATGCGGAAGCATTTCAAATTTCAATTTTGCAATTATTGCACTTGAACAAGCGGGCGCATTGTTGTGGTGAAACAACACCTTATTCTTGACCATTTCCGGGCGTTTTTCTTGAATTACTGCTTTCAGTTTGTCAAAAAGTGTTGTATAGTATTGGCTAGTAACAGTTTTTCCTTTTTCAAGATAATCAATTTGCAAAATTCCTTTTGCGTCCCAAAAAACCGATGCCATCACCTTTCCAGCCGAATGAATGGTTCCGATTCACCGCGTTCAATCCACTGTTTTGATTGCATTTTTGTTTCTGGTGTATAGTGGTGAGTCCAGGTCTCGTCCATGGTCACGAATCGTCTCTTGAAATCCGTTGGATTCCTCGTAAACACTTCCAAACAATCGGCTGAGGTTCGGGCTCGAATGCGTTTTTGTTCCGAATTGAGCAAATGCAGCAACCATCTTGCAGAAAGCTTTTTTAAACCCAATTCATTATGTAAAATATGCACTGCATTTCACGCACTTTCATTCGGCGATCTGCCAAAACCATGTCATGGATTTTATCCACAATTTCTGGCGTGGTAGCTGTTTTCGGACGCTCTGAACATGGTTTATCACTTGTATGCGTGCGGCTACGCTTAAATTCCAAAACCCAAAAACTCACGGTGGAAAATGAAAGTGATGAATCCCCAAGAACAGCATCTAACCTTGATTTGATTTTCGCTGTGGTTTTCCCTCCCAAATAGAAAAATTTGATGACCTCTCGAACTTCGTTTTTATTCATAATTGAAAACACAAAAAGGTAGTTGACTTCAATGCTTGCCAAGACCAGACTATTTTACAGATCGATTTGATATTTGCAGTCAATTGATGTGAAAGAGTTATCAACACAACGACATAAAGTATTTGGAAAAAAGCAACCTCCTAGCAGCGATTCCGGAATCTTGTCAATCTACCTTCCTATATTTGATGACAGCGTTCATCAAAGATTCAATCCTAGGGTAAGCGTATATTGAATAGTTCATTAACATAATGAAATAACTTGTCGCTATACAGAGGGTTCTAAATAGAATAAGTTGCTTATTTTAAATATAATCAAATAGTATGTATAGTGCAGTAATTTTACAAGTTCAACATTTTTATTTCAGTTTATCCATAGCTACCAGGTTCTGTGAAAAAACTTAACGGTAAAATGGAATTCAGAACTCTCTGAGTTTAATTTGACTCCCAAGCAAGAAACACATTCAGGAAAGAGAACAGAGGAATTTTTTCTAAAGATCTACTTGCATAACATGCACTTTACTCTTAGTAGAATATTGGGATTAACGCTTGGGGATTTTAGAAGGTATCTCAGAATCCTTGAAAACTCCAACATAAACTATCTGATGCACATTGCAAGGACACGATCCTTACACAATACAATGTTGATCAGCTTTCTAAGATGATCATTGAAAGCCGTACTGAGAGGGCATTCGGTAAGCCTCAATGCAAAAGGCCCCCAGAAGGGGTCGGAACAGGTATAGGCATTAGTGGTCTCAACTACCACCTAAAAATGCCTACAAGACTTCACACTAACATATTTCAAGAAGATATTTCTGCTTTAAACCTCGAGAGAGGGATACGAGGCGCAACTATAAATATATTCAGCGACAGTCAGGCAGTTTCAAAGGCTATTAAAGGCTACACATACGAATCTGATCTGATACACGAATGTGTGTACAATCGAAGGTAATTCGGACGCAACAACCTCGTTACTTTACTAATTTATTGTTATTGGTGATAAAAATTTTAATTTCTTAAGGGAGATTTGGAAACTATGATGTATTTTATTACAGCCTAGCTCAAAAATCTAACTAATTTCACGATCCTTCATTTCGTTTTGCGTTTATTTACATGAAAGTAACTGAACCAGACTTTCTTTTATTTAAATTTTGTTATTGGTGATATAGTTCAATTTCTTGGGGCAGAATTGCAATCTTTTATTTTAGTTTACTTTTGTCTCGTTTTGGTTATCTTGGTTTAAAGGTTATGAAACATAATTTACTGTGTGTTTTAGATGTCATTACTTCATGACAACCCAATTAAGTAAATGGTAATTCCTTATTTTGGTTTATTGCTGTCTACATTTGAGAGTAAAGTGGAGTCTGAATCAGTTTTATTACGGATTTTTAACAATTCAATTATGTCACCATTTTTAATTTATTTATAGTTACACTTACAACTAATTTTCATTTAAAATAATTCTTGTTACTGTTAATTTTTCGTAGAATTTATTCTTGTATATAAATTACTACAAAATTATTTCAGTTACTACAATAATTTTTGTTTAATCTAAGACATTTTATGATTCCAAATTTATTTTTATTCTTGTATTGTGCATTCCATTTTAGATTAGTCTAAACAGGAGAAAATTAAAACTTCAGTTCCTGCAGATTTATGGGGCCACTTGCTTCCGATCAGCTATGAGCTATGTACCACTAAAAAAAATTCCAATTGGCCCAAAAACGTTTTAACAGGGCGAAAATAGGAATAAAAAATTATGGTTATACATATATTAAAATATTCCACTTTCATACTCCTTTCATATATGTGAAAAGTAACTCCTTTTATTGTAAAAAAATTGGGGGCGTACCCCCACCACGCCACTGTCAAAAACTTAATTAACGCTTAATTTTAATTTGATGCATACGAAAAAACGTTCGAAATAGTATAAAGATCGTCCATCTTTTTAAAATTTCAATGCCTAAAGGACAGCGGCACCCATCTAGTTACCAGACTAAAATCATTTTAATTTGCTAGGAAATTATTACTAAATGGAAGAGAAAAACTCCGATTATGTATAATAAGTTCAATGAAGCAATGGAAACAAGAGACAAGATAGGCAATGGAAGCTAAAGAAGTCGCACAGCTAATGGATTTTAAAGCATCGCAGAAATGGTTATTATATTTTAAAAGAAGGTACAGAATTTTATCTAGAAAAATTAGTAGGTTTATTACGGCATCTGTTAGTACTGACACTAAACAATTAGAAGAGATTGTGTCTAACTTTGTCAATCAAGTAAAACAACATGTCGAAACTTATGGTCAAAACATATATAACGCGGATGAAAGTGGATTTCAACTAGAAATACATTCCTCTCATACTTTAGCTCCATAGGGCACCAAAGAAATAGAAGCAATAGTTCAGTGAATGTCATCCACCACTCAAAGCTAGAGTTCTACGGATACTGTTTCATGCTCCAAACCTAGCGATAAAGTATTCAACCTCGCGTAAATTGATGTCAGAGCTATTTGAAAAATGGTACACAAATAAATTTTTACCAAACACAGAAGCGCGGAGTGTTACTAGTGTTAGATTCATGGCTAGGTCATTGTTTAAGTACTTTAAAACAATAAATTATTTTGGAACCAGAGAAGGATGTGAAAATCCATAGGATTCCCAAGAAAACTACAGGTACGATTCTGTTGTTTAATGTACATGGCTTCCGAATTTGGAAAGGTTATGCAAAAGCCTTTTCTGGTCAAGTAATACTTGGTAATTTCGACACCGATTATCACTTATACATAATCAGCCTTCTTCTACAAAATAGACGAAATTATTCCAATACGCGTGATATAAAAGCGGGTATCCGGATGACAAACTTATGCTTTTTTAAACTTTGAGAATACAATCCGTTCTAGGTGTTTGTAATTCAACTAAATTGTAAGTAATATTGTCATGGAATATAAGGAACGTTGTAAATACCTGCAAAATAGAAATTTTGTCCAGAACTATTGGGCTAACAGAAAATATTCAAAATGTAATGTAGTACACTGTATTATCCACTTATTTTCCAACCAGTGGTATTACAGTAAAATATTACGAGGAATATAAAATAAAAATTGATAAAATATAAGCTTCCTGTTATAAATAAGCTCGATACAAGAATTCAGATCACGTAATGCAGAGGTCGTCCTCATATGGTGCATGCCAATGACCAATAACCAATGATGGATATTTTAAGCCGTATGGTCACTCTATCATATATAAATGGTTGATATTCAAGAGCTGTTTATATCTATTTCGGTTTAAGATGTATTAGATCTACGATATAATTTACAAAAAGAAAATCTTTTGATTGGTCTCAGTTAAATATTATCCAACCAAAAGTACAGAAAAATTCTTAAACTTCATTATATATTAAGATTTATAACTCTTGCAATTTAAAGACAATACCACACCAGGGATAGATATGAATTATGAGGGTAGGATAATACATCCCAACCCTAGCTTGTGTGACATGGGACAGTGTAACGGTGTGTAAGGATTAAATATTATAGCCGGGGTTTGTAGGTTTCAAATTAAATTAAAATGTAATGTTCCTACATAGGTCCTATGACGCTTATTAAATTAGTACCTACAGCAATTTAACTATTAGGGTGTGTAAGAAATATTGTTTGTTAAATCTTTTACACTCATTAACGTCTATACAGAAGCTAAAGATGAAACAAATTCGATTTTAGTCGTTTGAATCTAGTCGTGTGTAGGTAATACTTTAAAAGCTTTATTTAAACATGATTTATGATCACTTTTTTGCATATGAATTCTTTTAAACGTGAATTTTAATAAACGACATGCTATACCAAGAATTATTTTACTTCTTTGCTAATATAGTAATTCATACGAAATAAATATGAATGGTCAAATTCGTCGTAATACAAGGACAACTTGATCACGCTTTTCTAAAGGCAAAACGAGTATTTCCACGGCTTCCTAGCAAAATTTGGATTATTTGACGTTTTAATTTATCATATCAGTCGAAAAGAAATTAATTACACCGATATTACACGGGATTTTTCTAAAGAAAAGAGCTCCATCTCAGTGCACGTGAATGCTCGTTCCTCTTATCCCCAGAAACTGCCATCAATACTCTAATACGCCTAACTGACCACCACCGGCTATAAGGAAGGGGCAGGTTTTATGCAAAAGAAGGGAACACTGTCCTATGCTGAAATCGCACTCAAGAGACCCAAGATATTATTCCAATGTATGAAGAAAGATATTTACGACTTCCTATCAATTTTTTCCGGCATTTTGAATGTCATACAGGTTTGAATTGAAATATGTTCATTTATTTTTGGAGGTGGGAGGAAGGGAAATTCTAAATACAAACAAAGACTCACCGTGTGGAACCCAGCCGTGTTTACAAGTTTCGCAATATCGTAGGTGTCGTTTTCCAGGTACAAAGCATTCACAACTGCAATTAGGAACTGTGCAACGTATCGCCTGAAACAAAAAGAAGTATATTAAACAAAAAAAAACAATTGGGGACTCAGAATTATATGCTATTATATACTTTGGGAACTAACGAATGATCTTAAGTGTACAAAGTCGGAATAATCCCATATCCTAAGCAAATTTCTTACTTTTTGTCTCTAAATGATTGATGAAAATTGCTATAAATGCTCGTTGAAAAAAAAAAAAATAGAAAGTTATGTAGTAAATGAAGAGAGATGTTGGAGAACGAGAAAGACGAGAAGCAGATGAAACCCATAAGACCATTATGTGTTCCATAGAATAGAAGGCCGCGTTGCTAACACAAGATGTCGATACCCCGACGTAGTATAGCCTAAGAGATTAAATCAATATATGAGTGGTGTGATGTCACTATCAGATGTGGGGTATAAAATAAGTGGGTACCCCATGGTGTTATGTGCCGATGCAAGCCGTTTATGGGACTCCGAAGTTGCTGATGGACGACGTGCTCGTACGGGACCGCTTTAGCCGCTTTGATCAAGTGTACCGTTTAACATTTGCCGTAAGGATACCATAAATATGTTTGAATGTCAACCCGTACCGTTTTTATGTTGTCGTGTTAGCTTGGAATTTCTAGCAGTGATGCGCACAAGACTTGCTCCCGGCTCTTATTGTGTCTGCTCCACCTTTGTCTTTAAGTACTTCTTTTTTTCCTTCCTTTATCTCCATACGAGACGTTGTTAGTAGAGGAAGAATAGAAATTATACTCGGTGTTATAGAAATATAAATTTGACATCATTTCTATCGAAAACAAACCGTAGAAAAGCTACACAGCTATCCTACGGTAATACATAGGCGCAGAGAAATGGCTTCTTGCATCAAGAAAATAAATAAATATTTTCTTAGGGACAGAAAATCAAGAAAATTCAAGACAGAAAAATGTGTTTTCCAAGTAAATCATTTAGTTTTAAGGAATTAAAAAAAGGTCCAGATTTCGCAAAGTTCTATTGGGAAATTAGGCGACCAGTTTCGTATTTAAAAACACATCATCAAGCCAGCTACACGGATATCCAATAAACGAAAAATTACAATAATGAAAAAAAAAAAAACTAAGGTTAATAATTAAAATTAGGAGCAACTGAATGAGCTAATGAAAACGTTTTTTTAGGTTACCATATAATTAAATTATTTCTTTAATAACACTGGGGAACAATTTGTAACACAATTTCTGTTGAGTTTGATTTTTGAGCTGTTTTATAGTTAATTAGGCATGCTGGTTTCAAAACTGTAGTTAGTTTTCTTCTACCACGTCAAGTTTTATCTCTACACCTTATGAGAATGTGACCACTCTCCGCGAAATCGGGCATGAAAAGAATGCTTGGTTGGGATTCAAAAACATTGTTAAAGACTATCTTGGAAATACACGAGCACAGAATTACGCCAAAATTGTCCAGCAACTCTTGGGGAGCTTCAAACTGCTAGGTTGCAATATGAGCACCAAATTGGATTTTTTACATAGCCATCTTGCTAACTTTCCGGAAAATCTTGGTGCAGTCAGTGATGAGCAGGGTGAGCGATTTCACCAGGATTTGAAGGTCATGGAGGCACGGTATCAAAGTAGATGGGATGTACATATGATGGCTGACTATTGTTGGAGCATCAAGCGAGAATGTCCACAAATTAAACATTCTAGAAAAAGCTATAAGCGAAAATTTTTGCCTTAATATGTAATTACCGTTCGATAAAAAAACAATTATTTGTATGGACACAATTTAACTTGCAGTAACTATTATAGCCTTCGTATGAATAAAATTATTCTTTATAAACAGTATATTTGGTCAGTTTTTACTTTATTTTCCTTTATATGCACAATTTGTATGACTTTTGAGGGTATCCTGTAGCTTAAAAAGTTGACGTGATTGACAAAAACTGCGGTTATTTTTGGATCCAGAGGCCAAAAGTTAGTTGAAAACAAATCGCAGATTTAAGACAACGAAATTACTGTTCCCCAGTGTAATGTAATTAAATAGGGGTTATTTTTATGTACTTTAATAATTAATTTCATATTTAGGTTTATTTATTAAGTTTATCATATTGCTTTTGCCGGTAGTGATTCCATCAATACCAGGAGCTATTAATTAGCATTATCTTGGTTATCGTTTTTAGGCCCTTTTTTCATGTGTATTATTCTGTAGATAACCTCTACTTTAGCCATTTTAGAATCACAAGCAACGGGAATAATTTACTGCATTATGTACGGATATGTCGTGCTGTTTTAAAGCAAGCATTTCAAGAATTCTAAGTAAAAAATGCTTTATTTCAAGAAAATGAAACTATTGATTTCTGAACATTTAAGAAAACTATTTACTATCCCTTTCTGATGATTGCGTCGCATAATTGGGGCATTCTTGCAATTATTAACGATGTTTCAGGATTTATTCGAGCCCATGCGGCCTGTAGCTTGTTCCACAGCTGAGTTGCTGCAATTTTTCTTACTTCCCATAATAATTCGATGGGATTCAAGTCCCGGGTTTGGGGTGGCTATTTCATGATTGTTAGTGTCCTTTCCTCTTACGACTGTTCTAAATATTGCTTGCATAATTTTGAAGTGTGTTGTGGTTCAATGTTGTTGGAATACAAAATTCTTAGACCAGAGGATATTGCATTTTCCTCTAAGATGCGTTTGTATTACTCTTTTCTCATTATGCTTTGAAATTTTACGAGATATGTACCATTAGCATTATAGAATAGCATACTATTCTATAATGCTGGAATGTATTTCTTAAATACATTCTTTGTATACAAAAATCTAAAAAGTAATGTATTGCGGAGAATTGAAAGCAAGATATCGATATGTGTTCTACAGCTTTGCAGCCAGAGTGCACCAATCGTCCCTCCTATGGAAGACCATTCCTTGTTTCTTTCACGGCTCAACAGGAAAAGGACCAAGAATTCTCAAAAAGTACGCATATTTATTTAGCAAAACATTGAGTAGAAATATATACAAGTAAAGCTTTTTTTCAAAAAAAATCGTTTACAAACGCGGGCTATTTTATAAGCAGCAAGCAAAAAAAAAGCGAATTCGGATTTCGGGCAATAATAAAAAAAATTCCTATCTGCATTGTTGAATCGCGTTTTTAGAAAATGGCAATTCCTGAGAGCACGCATATTTCTCTAAAAAAAAAAAAGAAAAAAATTCATCAACAAAACAATCGTTTGACGTTTTGAATGTTTAAAAACGTATAAAACCGAATTACTGCTTTTTATAACGGACTTTTAATACGTGTTTAAAGTCTACATTAATCCCAAAACTCTGTTCGAGTTTCTAGCATTATTAAACGTTCCCATATGACCCTTCATATTGCTGGGATATATGCGTTGTATATACACGGGCAGAGGTGCTCTCTGTGTTTACCGATTGTGAACCTAAATGTGTCAGAGTACAAATGACTGCTAGACTCAATTCGAATAATAAATAGAAGCCGGGGAATGTATTGGACATCATGATTCGGTATTCGGGATAAGCTCTAATAATAAACTTGAAATCAGTCGTAATGTATTGCCGAGATGAGGATTTATACTTTGTATGTGTACGTATGTAGTTATACGTTTGCACACTGTAACAACAACGATTGACAATAGTGAAGGTTAGATATATAAATTTAATCTGGCAACAAGAGTGAAGTTTGCTTTTGTTTAATGACAGCCGCGAAAACGTAAAATTTAATTAAAAAACATCCCGAAAGGTGTCGCATCATAAAGCGCGAGTTTTAAATCTTTTAACGCGAAAGACGATCGCCTACGATACATCAAATTGAAATATTTAGTCTGAGTTTATATTTAATAAAGGGGATACCCAATTTAGTGTGTAATTTTTGCGAATCTTCCCTTCTCAAATTGAGCCACAGAATCCCCAGGTATTTCTTTCAATATTAGAGCACGAATTTCCGAGCCAGCTTTATAGTATAATGTGGAACCGCTGAGTCGGGGCGCTAAATTGAGTGAAAATAACAAAAACGACGCGTATAATTTATGTGTTGTCGCCTCCGACGGCATATTGTTTTACTGAACATTTCCCTCCTTTAGTTTCTTTTGAATATTGCTACGTATAAAGTATAGCACTAAAATTTCGAGGGAAAAATTTTACGTGTGAAATATTATTACCGGGTAAACTTGGATACTAAAGCTCGAAATTATGAACATTGTTCGTGATCAAAATATTAGAATTTCAACTATTATTGAAAAAATTTCATTAAAACTAGAAAAATTTCTTGTTTAATTAAATTAAAGTATAAACCTCTTTGCCTTATATACGAGGTGTGGCAATTAAATAACCGGACTGGTGCTACTATCGGCAAATAGCGAGCACGCCACGACAGGTTTAGATGCTTCCCCCACCCTGAGCTCGATGGGCACGGTTGTACGTCGCTCAGTCTCGCTGTAGCAATCGTCGGTTCAAGTCCTTACGCTAGCGTCGCGTCGGAAAAATTCAGTGTTCAGATCGAGCAACGAGTTAACCTCAAGTTTCTTGTGAAACACAAGGTTCTAACTACCCTTCGTGAACGAGTGAGAAGACGAAGACCCGATTTGTGGAAGAACAAATCCTGGATGCCCCACCAGGACAATGCGCCAGCCCATTCCGCTTTGTCTGTGAAGGCGTTCTTTGCGAAATCCTAAGGTAAAATCGGAGCTTAAGGGGACAAGATTTGACAGTGTGGAGGCGGTGAAAGCGAAAGCGACGGAGGTTCGCAACAAGCTGGCAGAAATGGACTTCCAGCGCTGCTTTCAGTAGTGGAAAATTCGTATGGAGCGTTGTAGGGATCAGCAAGGAGAGTACATTGAAGGGGATAAACTTTGTAATGTAATTGGAGATCAATAAAATGTTTTGTAGCACCAGTCTGGTTATTTAATTGCCACACCTCGTACTGCAATAATGACACTGCATTTGTATTTATGTCAGAATCTAATCTTTCTTTCTAAAGTAATAAGGATCGATGAAGCATTTTCGAGAGAAAGGATGTATAATTCTCCCGGGGGGTCGCGTTAAAGAACTGAGGGGGTCGTGAGAGGATTTCCAAAATAAAAGAAAACGCCTTACTAAGACATTTATTTCCACCTTTCAAAACGTAAATCAAAACATATAAAAAAAATAATGCTTTAACACTTAACTAACCTAAGTGTTATTGTATATTCAGGAACATAAACTTGACTACTCGTGCACCTTGTGGAACATAAACGAAAACATTAACACTGTTATACATAAAAAAATTACAAAGTAAAAGAATCTTAATGCGACGTATGTGCCTGTTTTTCAAAAACTAGCATTTCAAATCTGGACTCTGTATTTGATATATACACAATGATATTATTTTCAAGTTCGAGACGATTTCTCACTTTTGTTTTGATGACAGTCATAGGCGAGAAACTGAACTCGCATAAATATGATGTTGCAAATGGAACCAAACACTTTACAGCTTCGTTTGCGAGCTGGGGGTATTCTTGCATTGTTTTGGTCCAAAACTGTTCTGGGTTCTGCGAAAAAAACTCTAGTTTTAACATTCTAACACTTGATATTTCAATATGTTGTTCCTTCATCCTTCATGTTTGTTGCAATCTCAGCGTGCTGAAAAGAATTGTCTTAAAACGGATTCAGTATCCATCTGTAATTACCATAACTGTTTTGAATTTCTTTGGGGAAATAGTCGCAGAGCTGTTGCTTCAAGTTGTGCAAACTGATTTGAATGCACTGGAATGAATTAAACTTCTTTTTCCCAATTGAAGTCGACCATAAATCAAGTTTTTTTATAAATCCGTTAATTTTTTCCGTGACTGTTATATTAACATCGCAGCCTTGCAAGCTATTATTCAAAATATTTAAGTGTTCGAAAAGATCAGCAAGGAAAGCCAGTCTAAGAAGCCGAAGAGGACTGGAAAATAGGTTCTCTTATTCCGATGTTTCATCATGCAAGTACATCAAAAGTTCTAATTTTAACTGGAAAATTCTTTTCAAGACGTTACCTCTCGAAAGCCATCTTACTTTTGTGTGATAAAGAAGATTTACATATTAGGAACCTATGTCTTCACAAATTTTTCTAAAAATACGAGTCTGTAACGCTTTCTCTTTGATGGAATTCACAACTTTAATAGCACTTTCCATAACACAATCCATTTCAGGAGGTAAAGATTTTGACGCAGGAACTTCTCGATGTAAAAAACAGTGTACCCATGTAGCATTTGGCATTACTTCTTGTAATTTGACAATAATACCAGATCGATGTCCTGTCATAACCTTGGCGCCATCGGTGCATATAGTAACGCATTTCGACCAGTCAATATTGTACTTATCAGTACTTTGCATAAAAGTGTAAAATAAACATTTTCCGGTCGTATTGGTCTCTAATGGCGTACAAAATAAGATATCTTCGGTAATACCATTTTTCGTATCGTATCTTACGAATGCTACAAACTGGGCACAGTTAGAAATATCTGTAGATTCATCCATCTGTAGGGAGAAGTACGTGCACTTCTTAATATTTTCAACAATTTGTGTACGAATATCTTCTGCCATGTCACTTCTTCTTTGGATAGTACTGTTGGACAGCGGTATTGTTTTTAACTTTGCAGCCTTTTTTTCACCAACCATTATTTGCACCATTTCAACAGCTGCTGATAATATCAGATCTTCAGCAATTGTATGTGACTTACTGGATTTTGTAATGCGAAATGTAACTTGCTAGTAATGCTTTTGATCAAGTAAAGAAGGTAGTTTCAAAGTTCAATCGGACAGAGGCTGCAGCAATCAAGAAAAGCCAGGAAATATTTCCAGATAGTCAGGTTAAAAGAGATTTACAAACTATTCACAACAATTACTTCGGACTAGCGGAGGGAATAGAAAAATTACAAAATGTTTCGATGTCGCTAGTGGATTCTGTTCAAATTGTGAATGATGTTCACGCACGGTTATGCGCTGTAGAAGGCGAAACAAATTGGTGTGTAATGCGAAAATGTGAAAGTGTTTTAGACAGACTCCGATTTTCTTATATTAAGACAAATTTGTGAAGGTGCGTGTGAAGATGCATTAAATTGTTTCAAAGATTATTTTAAATATGCAAATATAACATCGCTAGATGTCGAACTGTCGTTTTCGGCATTAAAAAAACATTTATTCGGCACGTCGTACTCACTTGACTTAAACAGCTGTGGAAACATATCTAATGATTCAAATATTTAACAGATGTTACCCAGTTTGTGATTTCAGGGAAGACTATAAAACAGTAAGTGTTTCAGCACGTTTTATAATTTATTTCTTACCTTCTATTTTATGTGTAAACTTTTATGCGCTCGCCACGCCTCTGGCTGTTATCGCATATTTGCCCAGGTTAAATAATAACTAACAACTAGTCTTTTACCTAATGGTCCAAGAGACTAATAAACTATTATCATTACATACTTATTGATTATTTTTTTTTAACTTTCGTATATCACTTTAAAATTTGAAGGTATATAAGACATTATTTAAAAAAAAAAATAACTGTAACTTGTCATAGGTGATAAAATACATTCATCAGAAGTTAGCTGGACGCCGAAGACGTGAATTCTATTAATTGAAAAATAGTGAATATACCTAAAAGTTTAACAGTAGACAAGTACAGTGTAGATTTTATGCCGAATCATGGTAAGGTCTATAGCAGTGCTGGATCTCTCCTAATCAAGAACATGACTTTACGAAATCCTTTTGTGAAATGTTGTCACTGCCGCATTTAACGCCTTTTGAGGTCTCAAAGAGTCCGCTTGTCGTTCACACTGTCAGATTACTAAAATTAATATTGGCCTTCACGAAAAATGTACCTATATTTATTTCTGAAGCGTCAATAATATATACCCTCGAACCGGGAGGAGATTTTTTCGTCACTAATTAAACCAACTAAAATTACACAGCGAAGAAGCGAATGAATTGTTACAACAATCATTGGAGATTGACAGATGATAATAATAATAGTTCTTCTTTATAATACATTTTTCTAACGGTTATTTTTAATATCGAAGTTAGAGAAAAGGATATGACAAGAACAAAATTTAACTCTTACGTACCGTAATGAAAACTGAAAACAATTAAAACAATAAAGATAGTAAAAGTGTTAATAACTCGCGAAATTAGAAAAGGGTACAAGGGTAACCCTTCCGTTCAAACATTTAGACGTGCTGTTATTAAAATTAATTTTCAAAGTAAATATAAGTAAAAAGTCCCTTAAGAGATTTTCCAACCCGTAGGCGCAGGTCTCATTGTTTCATGTCAAGAAAATTGGCGTCAACCTCAACGACCCCCTTGGGAACCCTAAAAGGACCAATTTGAATATTTTTAACATGGATTTTAAGAAGCGTGAATTTTTATCGCCTAGTAAATATTGAAAGGCAGACGCTGAAGAACGTAGGGGTGAATAGTGATACATGCAATGGGGAAGTTTTCTACGTCTATCGACCCCGTTACAGTAAAGTTTTTTGGCCAATATAACTCCTACGGAATATTAAAAAAGAGAGCTTCTTTAAAGAACGATTATACTCACTTACAATCGGTAGTAGTATACCAATCACAAGCGTGCAAGCGTTGCAAATCGTTTTTGAAAGTGATTATTTCGTACCGCTAATAAAAGAGAACCTCTTTGTTTAGACAAAGAAACAATGGAATTCAGTTGAAACATCAGCTCATTGTTTTGGCGCTTCATTCGTTGTCGTACACCTATAATTCTATATATAGATATATACATCAAAACCACCAACAAGGAAACATACGTAACTTGAAAATTCTAATTTAAAATAATATAAGAACAGTCACACATATATTTTCCAACTAACATCTAGTTGATCCAACGGCTTTGTTGTTATTCTTGGTGACCAATCATTTCTGCACATTGGAAAATTATTAAACTGAAATGATTGGAAGATGTCCACCCAGATTTCTCGAGCTCTCACCAATCAAACACGTGTGTGATATTATGGGAAGAAAACTGAGGAATCCTCCGCAAACACTGGGAGCTATCGGGAATGAATTGCAGGTTGCTTGGGATACCATACCCCAAGAAGACATTGGCCACCTACTGGAATCAATACCATGAAGAGTGAGGGAGTGTGAAACTAATAGGGCGCAACACATTATTAATAAAAATGAAATTAAATTAATATTTCCTTCTTTTTCTTTGAAATTATAATCAATCATTACATTTGAATACGTTTCTGTCAAGTCAAAAAATTCGTATTCCTTCTTGATGTTGCAATTTCCATGTCATACACAGGTTAGAAATAGGGTTTAGAGATAATAATTTGAATTTGACGTTTTGGGATTTTCCTGTTATTATTCACTGCCGAATAAAACTTTCTTATCATTATTATTATTATTATTTTTAAGTTAGAAATTAGCTTCCTCTATTCACTTATTCTTCTATTTACTACTGTTTCCTTAAAAACCTTATTTTTATTTCTAAACATCCTACCGCGCTGAAATTTAGTTTTCAAGTTCTAAATACTTAAAAGGAAATAATAATAATAAAAAAAAATAGTTCAAAATATTCGGAATTATTAAGTCCCCTAAAAAAGCATTTACTTTTTTTTCAAATAATGGAAAGATTCTTTAGGCACGCCACTGTTTCTACTTTGAATCAATGGCAAGACCAGGTATCGTGTTAATTTTTGGCTGTTCCCAGGTCTCCGTTTGAAATAACACGTGCCTCAATTAAAACAAAGTTATTTAGTGTAAGTTATACATTCGAACTCTCGTTCGGATATAATGTTGGAATTTATGTAACTGTTTGATCGATTAAGACATTGGGTTTGCTTATTTTTGTTTTTACTTAAAGTGCCAAATTTTTCTCGGCTCGGTCTCGGGGTATTTTTTTTTGTCAAATTACCATGTTTACGTATTTAATTTTGCACCGTTTAAAAGGTATCTGGTTAGTTTAATTTATAATACACCTTAAATATTTGTATACTATGAGTGATCGATGGATTTATTTATCATAATATAAAATGTTTATGGAATTAAACCGGCTCAGAGCTATACTTACTGAAGGCAGGTGACTTCGTTTAAACAAAACTTTCAAACAAAAATTGGATATACATATATATATATATATATATATATATATATATATATATATATATGTATATATATATATATATATATATACATACATATATATATATATACATACATATATATATATATACATGTATATCTAACCGGGGAACCGATGATGACAATATATCAGGCACACGTTGTTCAACGCCTTGCCTATAGAGAGTTTCATTTTTGGACGATGGCCATAAAAAAGTTAATAAATATCTCAGGTCGACTATTAGAACAATATACATTAAAATTATTTACGAACCTTGTACGTGTTATTAATTTTAGACTGCATAATGCTCCTCCTGATGCTTAATCTATACCTAATTGATGGATAAATCAAAACTTCTAACGTCTCTTGCTTGTTGTTGCATCAAAAGCAAGGGGAGAAAACTAACAAAGTTAAAAGATTTATCACCAACACAATTTTAGGTTAGGTACACTACCGGTCATAATTCTGAGTATAGCTTTAACACAAAGTTTTAAAAGAGTTTTTCCATAATTATTATTGTCCTAGAATTATACGATAAATTACATCGATCTGTTCCTATGTTTCCTTCAACTCACAAGAGTTGGTTCACGCCTGAAATTAAGAAACACCTAAAATTGAAAGATCATTAGCATAGAAAATGGAAGTCGACACAAAATAATCATTATACTATTGCTTATGACGCGTATATTGGTCAAACTGAAGTTAGTTTTGTTCAGGATTCACGGAGTGGCAGTTTGCTCGTTCCAAGCAAGGGGTTACTAGAATTCATCGTATTCTGAGTGGCCAGATGTGGTATTAAACTTACTTATGTTTGTATTCTGTTTGGGTTGATGAGGTAATGCATTGCATTAAAAGCTTGAAAAACAAATTAACAGCTGGTGATTACAACAATCCTTGTTTCCTTGTAAAATATTTTTGCTACTCCTTTATGTGCCATCTTTAACCTAGCACTTTGGACAACTGTATTCCCTAACATGTGGAAGATCGCTAGAATTTCACTTATTTTTTAAAAGGGCGACAGTTTTGATGCTAATAACTGCCATGATTTCCTCTTCCGCCAAGGTATTTGAACTGTTACCTGATAAACGTATTTATTATGGCGCCAGACCTTATCTTTCTCTTTCTCAGCATGGATTTATGTCACATAGATCTACAACAACGAACCTGGCAATAATATCTCAAGTCATCGCTGAGATTGTTGATGGAAGTTGATGTTATCTACACCGATCTTTCTCGGGAGTTCAATTAAATAGATCATCGTATTTTGCTTGCAAAACCAAACTCTTTTGGTGTTACCAAGGCCTTACTTGGTCTTTTTAGGACGAACATTTTGTGACGAGCGCCATTGGTCCATTTAGCGAGGAATTTTATCATCATCCCACATCACGCCATACTATATTTACTAGAACTCTTTACCCTTTTTGTTGTTTTAAATAATTTTTAAAGATCTAGATAGTTCTTACAAATTATTTGGTCGGTTAAAATAAACCTTGGACTTCAAAAAGCCCCATAGATAATAACCTAGTAAAGTCGGAAGACTGTACAGGAGATTCTACGACATCTCCTTTTCCAATTCATCTGTGATGAAATAGAATGTGAATCTGCTGAAACCAGATATTAATTGATAGTTCTTATTTTATCTCCAAACCCAATCGTCATTAATATTTTTATTCCCTCTTTTTCACTTAATTTAGGCATTTTTTGCGTTAAAGTTGAAACACTACATATTTTGACGA
This sequence comes from Dynastes maya, assembly GCA_029619315.2. Lineage (NCBI taxonomy): Eukaryota > Metazoa > Arthropoda > Insecta > Coleoptera > Scarabaeidae > Dynastes > Dynastes maya. Next base: position 7,072,699 of record JAROYE020000012.1, read on the forward strand.
CCATCATTTCATATGCGATCTTCCACATGTTAGGGAATACAGTTGTCCGAAGTGCTAAGATAAAGATAGCACAAAAGGAGTAGCAAAAATACTAGCACAATCTTTTACAAGGAAACAAGGAATGTTATCATCAGATCAGGAGATTTTTGCTCCTGGCGACATTGCTCTTATGTACATCTCTCAGTTTACGCCACTAATCTTCAAAAATAGCAACTGAAATATTTCCTGGCGCCACCTAGTTCTAGTGGTTATAGTCATGCCGTCCTAGATAGCAGTGACAGAACCAGAATACAGATACCATACTTACTCATACAATGATATAACCTTTAACGTGTTTCATAAACATTTTCAAAAGATACCGGTAAAACTAAATAATTTACCTGGAAGAAACACTTTTCTGTCTTGGATTTTCTTCTAACCCTAAGAAAATATTTATTTAATCCAAAGAAAATTATTTTCTTATATTATACATTTTTATAGGCTTGAAATAAACATGTTTTCTTGAATAGGGACTGATTTTTGCAAGAATCCATTTCTCTGCGTGTCCTAATATAATTTAGTTCAAGTGCTATTGTATTCAAATTTAATTTTGTTACGTTGAGATTTCATATTCGTGGTCTATTAAATCAAAAATTACTTTTTTGTTAAATCTAATTTCGATTTCGTTAAAAACTCCAGAGATATTTATTTGGTTTGCCCATGACTGTATAAATTGTCCTTTATTTATGGCTGGAAGTGTATAAACGTAGAGATTTATTAAATTTCAAATATTTACCCCTTTTTGAAAATATCACCACAGTAATTAAATACGACTGTTTTGTTGCGAGTTTATCTCTCTTAAAATATGACATTACACCGTTTACATCTCAAATATCACCGTGAAAATCTTCCAATTAGTAGTAGTAACCTCGGCAACAAGACCAGTTATCCCAGCGATGTGTATATTATATATACATACACATTTCATATCTACATATATACTAACCCTCTTATATCATCTCCAATGTACATCGTCACCATCCCCCTTTATAATCAATATTGATGTAATATATTCTCATTAAGATGTGTTTCCTATGCAGAAGTTTTTAAATTGGAATTATGGCATTATGGAAAGACATAATTTTCAATAAAAAAAGTTTTTTTCTCTGGAAGACCTTTAATCTACCAACTCGAAATGAGCATATCCCTGTCATTTTACGGAATATAGCAAACACATAAGGGTTGATGAATATAACTGTTGATATACCAATACTGCAGTAATCCATTAATACACATGGGCTTAACGATTTGATAGATATTGTGCTGAGATTGTCAGTTTCCACGAACCAAGCATGTTTACGTTAATGGGGAGAAGGGGGTTTGATATCAATTGGGGTGTGGATATGCGGTCAAAAAAATCTGATGGATTACCGCCATTTACATTTACAACCTGTGAAATCTGCAAAAAAAATAAGATAGGGTTGTAACTGAATGCGTGACATCTACACCTTTAAATAATCAAGTCCTCCTTGCGTATAATTTGTTTTTAGATACCTACATGAATCAAGTCGGCGTTGCAATTTCGGTAAAAGCTTGTAACCGTTTCTAATGGGTGCTGTGCGACATGAAAGGTGGAGGAAGTGACGAACATGTACCGGAAGCGGAGTCCGGGAAAGCATTTTTTTAAGATGGTGAAAAGAAAAGGGCGCACCTTTTCTGAATTAAGACTTAATGCCAGTTGTCACGATATGCGGGACGCAAAAAAAAATCAATATGACATGGTATCTAACAGCAAGAATATCGTTTGAAAAGTGACAGTGTTCGTTCTTCAAGGTTACGTTCTAATTTTAATAACACACCGTGTATATTTAGCAATGTTATCAAGGTTATGTAATTTTACAACGTAAATTTCTCTAATCTAAATTATCAATTTTTTGAAGACCCTATACATGCGTGCTATTAAATCAATACTCAATTTGACTGTCCTTTTCCCACTTGACTCCTTAATGGTTGTACCATCCAGTGTCAAAGGGTGTGTAGTCTTTAATGAAAGGATCAAGAAACATGATTAATGGTCTTTATTCCGCGCAAAATAAAAAGGTTACTGAGATACTTATATTTTAAGTGTATCAACCGTTTTTCCGAAAAATCCAATAAACCCAATCATCTTCATATTTATTGGAAATCAAATGCACAATAATCCATTGACAATATCACATAAAGAATTCCATTAACTTCGGGGGCAAAGGGAGGGGACAGACGGGGAAACGGGGTGTTATCGAGGTCTTCAGAAGAGGTGCGTGAGTCTTCTCTGAGGACAACCAATAATTTCTGCCGGTGTAGAGCAAGCTAGGGCTATAGAAAGATCACAACAAGCACGCGATATTTAGGTTGAATACATTTATTTTTAAATAAAGATATAATAACATATTTACGTGATTATTAACGAGTATGCGAAGGGATTATTTTTCCAGCTTCTAGAAGAGATTAAAATGAAAATGGCTTTGATCATGAAATCGTTATCTTACTAAGAAGATTTAAAGCAATTATTTGGGAAAACACCACACAAAATTTAAACAAAACTTCTTCACAGAACACTAGCAACTCGAATGATGAACTTTATACGACTTATACGACAATCGCTATCGTATTTTGAGGAAGAGAGATCTTTTTTAATGGTATCAACGATAAATATTATCATGTGAAACGTTATTTGAGATGTCAGGTGCTTTGGCTGATAACAAATATAACACCTAATTATGATAATTATTGCTTTGAGCGTGTTATTGCGTGCCAGGGATTATTTTCAAGCTCGAATAGCTCGGCACTGAACTGAGACATTAAATCTGTTATAAAAATATCTTAACCATAACTGTTGTTAAAGAGGTACAGATACTCCAGCAGCTTTGTGTATTTGTTTTTGGGTCTTAGCCGACTGCGACTTTTGTATGTAAACAAGGCAAGTGCTGTGAAAATAGACAAGACTCGCGTTACAGGTAGGCATGTAACACTTCAGTATATAATAGGTGCTAAAAATAAGGTGGTTCTATAAAATAAATAAAAAAAAGCCTTCTAATTCATCATATATGTGGATGCATACCGGTCCGGTCTTGTAAACATCTAGCGCTGTTAGAAATAAAGATTCCTCGCCGAGATCGACGTTACGTAATCTCCATGGCCTGCTTGAATTATATAATGCATATATTTTCGAGGATCTTCAAATCGCATTTAATGACATTCGTTCCTTTTATCGGAGTCTTATTCTACGCTTTACATTACACACACGCTATATGTAATTGCATAGGGCCCAAAAAGGACTATATATACATCCATAACCCCTTAAGTGGTTTTATTTTCTACAATGCCAAGTTGATCAGGCATGAAATTTCATGACTAGTTTCTCTCAGAGGGCGGAACATAACGAACCACAAATCAAGAATGCAGTGGCCCTCTCATAACTTGTTTCTCTACATCTTTACAGGGTCGTATTGAGGTGCTTCTCAATTATAAACCTATATACAACTAGTTATTTTTTTGTCAAATGATTTTAGAACAAATCACAATTAGAGTTGAATTTATACCTAAAATTAATTAAAATTAAATAAAATGGGCTATATACAGTATGTCCACGTATAGATCTAGTTATACTTGTCAATCTTGTATTTTTCATTTTTATAGAAAAAATCTATTTTTTTTTTAAAAGTTTTGTTTATTTTAAAAATTTATCATTAAAAGGGTGTACTACTTTGGGGCCACGGTCAAAAGGTTCGATACTTGGACGATGGGTATCCGGGACCACATAATTTTAATCTAATGCACACAGAGAAATGGTTTCTTGCAAAAATCAGTCTCCATTCAAGAAAATATTTTTATTTCAAGACTCATATAACATAAGAAAATAATTTTCTTGAAATTTTATTTAGATTAAATAAATATTTTTTTAGGATTAGAAAATCAAGAAAATCCAAGATAGAAAAATGCTTCTTTCAAGTAAATCTTTTAGTTTTAAGTTAAGAAAATATTCATATTAAAGGTAGGAATTAAAAAATGGTCCAGATCTCACAATGTTCTAGGACAGGGATGGCGAACCTATGGCACGAAATAAAATTTTGATGGCACGCACAAAAAATATGATTTTTTTATTAATGATAAAATTTTATTTTATAAATTTTAAAAATGAATTAGAATTCAACAATCTATACTTTAAAAATAATTTATGATTTAAATTTATAGTACTGAATCTCTACCTACTATATAATATTATTTTGTGGTATGATCTGTTCGTTTTTTGTATGTAAATTTTCTTTCTTTGTTTATTGAATAATAATAATTTTTTTCTTGAGAGTGAAAGGAAAAGAAAAAATATAAAATAAAAAAGCAAAAAAGATAAAAATACAAGAATCATAATTTATGTTAGACAATTTTAGTATGGCACGTTAGTAATTTCATAAAGATTATTTATAAATTTGTGACACAGACAATGAAAAAGGTTCGCCACCCCTGTTCTAGGATATCCAATAAAAGAAAAATTACAATAATGGGAAAAAAGGCTAAAGTTTATAATTAAAATTTGTAGCAAGTGAACCAACGAATGTAAAAGTTTTTTTTTTATATGTTACAGCATAATTAAATTATTTCTTTAATAATGTAATTAAATAGGGATTATTTTTATGTAGTTTAGTATTATTTATTATATATTAAAAAAAACTATAGTTAAATTAGCACACAAATAGTAATAAAAAGAAAAAAAATATTACATTAACCGGTATCTTTTGAAAATGTTTATGAAACGTTGTACGTTAAAGGTTATATCATTATATAGGTTGGTATGGTGTTTGTATTCTGGTTCCGTCGCTGTTACTTAGGACGGTATGACTATAACTACAGGAGCAAAAAGCGTCAGTGCTTTTTTTCTTCTCACAATGTTTTTGCTGGCAGTGATTCTATCAATACCCTGAGCTATTTATTAGCATTATCTTGGTTATTGTTTCTATGCACTTTTTTCATATCCACATCAAGTTCACTTCTGTTTGAACATTATTCTATAGATAAAAATCTCTATTTTAGACTTTTCAAAAACCACAAACAATGTGAATAATTTGCTGCATTATGTGCGGATATGCGGTACTGTTTTAAACAACCGCAATTAATAATGTGCTTGACGCTTGATTTTAACAAGTAAATAGTAGTTTATAATACATAATACAACATATTGTCAACATTTCAAACATGATATATTAAACAAAAAGTAGTTTATAATTTCCGGGACTTGTTAGCAATAAAGAAGTTAAAGATGGACAAAAAATTGTATCAAGTTTATTGCATATGGATCAAAATAAAATTATATCCAGATTTGTTAAACAGATCGGGGATAAATAGAAAAAATAGAATTTTTAGAATTTTGTATGCGCCTATATTTATATATTTAACTTTAGCAGATAAGCTACACAAAATCTCATTTAAGGGATCTTCAAATAAAATACAATCGATACAAGTATATAGTTTCGAAAATTTACAGATTTGTACTTGAATATTTTGTTATTGTACCTATGTCCTGGTGGCTCCAAAAATCCATTAGATTTAAATTTTACCCAAATTATAAAAGTAACCGTGGCGCCTCATGTTTATGCCCAATTTGAATTTTGATTAAATATAGGTTGATATTTAAAAATACCAAAAGCAAAAATTACTCCAAATGTCTTTGAAATTCAGATATGAAGCTTGGATGTTGTTCTTTATTGTTGATATTTTTAAAGCAGCGGTTCTCAAACATTTTTTGGTGCAACCCTTTGAAGTACGTCTTTTTTTGGCGGGAATCCATCTTTTCACCAACTACTATAAAAGTGAAAACAAATATGATCAAGTATATTGGAACAAAACATATTAGACGTAAATGTTATAAAAAAAACATTTATTTTAATAAAAAGAAATGTTATACAGAGTCGCAGAAGAGTAGCGTACACGCAAATATCCATCATATGAATAATTTGTTTAATTTTTGTGGCTACTTTTTTCTTTATATTTTGAAAGATGACTTATTCTCTCTGGATTTATGTAACTTTCTATCATTCATCTACAAAATTTTCAAGTAAAGCAAAATTTGGAATATAAATACTTAAAATAGAAAAGCTTAAAAATAAAAAAATACAAACAGAATAAAATTATAGATTTAGACAGAATCTACGACTGGATAATTAATTATTTTATGAAACTCTTAATTCATTTTAAGTGAACTCCAGAATCTCAAACCTCCTAAAAATCATGTTTTAAAAACTATTGTACCCATCCAATAATTTCTGCATTTTTATAGAAGAACTGGGCACGGCTGTTGGTAATATGTTTTTGAAAGATCCAGGCTTGCTAGGACTTAGGTCCTAGTCACTCGACGTGTTCCTTTTTCTTAAATGAGTTTTTCGATTGGACGCCAATTGGATGGAAATAATTATTGAAATCTTTTTTTAAAATTAGTCGTATATTCGATATTTTCAGAAATAATATCAGACATGCGAAATACATTTTTCATGTAAATTTCCATAAAATATTAATCTAGACTTCACGAACTTCACAGATGCTAATAACATGTTAAATTATGAATAATCATGGGGAAATAAGAGAAAAATTCTATGTCAGGGTAAGACTTAATTAAAAGTGAATCAATAGAATTCATGCTTTTTCCAGGGAAAATTATGAGTGCATCCATTAAGAGTTTACTTGAAAATGGATAAAAAGCCCGACGAAAGTTCTGGAAAATCCAGAGTAGTGGTCTCAATACTTTGTTGCCAATAATGGAGCGGCAATGCGAACAAATCAACAAGGAAAGTTCTCGGTTAATTATTTTTTTGCCAGTCTGGCATGAGACGCTCGTATATAAAAAGAGACGGGGGGAGAAAAAGGTCGAGTTTGGAAATAAAACTTCTCTGCTGAACAGAAATATGCGATATTTACAGAAAAAAGTCGCTACAGCTGCTATACATGGATTTTATAATAAACACCCTTGGGCGTACCTTTTTTCATTTAAAAAATAAAAGAGTTATTTAGACTAGGGTGGTATATATATGTTAATTTATACCAAATATGAATATTTTTTTATTTGAATGAATATTTAGTAACAGAAAAATTCACGATCAAAATACGAAAGAACGGCAGAAAATTATTTGAATTTTCGCAAGAGCGATGTGTATTCATTAATATTACGATACATCACATAAAAGCGCGCTTGTTGAACTGTAACAGAGAATTAATTAATGTTTTCAGTTTAGAAAGGACGAATTTCATTTAAAAATATAATATAACCTTATATACATGTACATCTCGGGGCCTATGCGTGCACTTTAGAGGATATAATGCAAGGCGAAGTACCTCTCACAATGTATCCGTTCGCAGAATAATCAATCTTTTGAATAGATCAATCAAAATCCGACCTAAACTGTCTGATTTGCATGCAGACAACCAAGATGTTTATAAATGGACCAAAGACAGACAGCCACAAGCAAGGAACGGTTGGGAAAACATACTTTCCGATCCTGTGGGGTTCCTACTACGGATACTCTACTTTACTACGGCACACAAATACATTTCACCAAACATTTCCATCCCCCTTCCTATACTATTCGATGCGTTCAATTTTCTGTCGTTCATGCCCGATCACCGAAAATCCTTTTGTCATTTTCAGACACAATTGATGACTTTTATCTCCAAAAATTTGACACGAGATTATCATAAATCATTACTCTTTTTTCCTATTAGAAGCATGTCCATTAGAAGAATATATATCTCTGTTCTGGTTTGCGTAATATACATTAAAATGTAATTGTGAAATTACAAGAATATTCCTGTAACATTTTACAGCATTCTACCTGTAATTTGTATTTTACAATTAAAAGTATTTTTACAACATTCTAAAACCTTGTGAAACTTACGGTACATATGGTAGGTGCTTGAAAACTTCTCTCTTTCTGTTCGGGAACTTGAACTGCCGGATTTAGCGTTTGATGAGATCTTGGTGAGGTTTCACGCGGTATACTTGAGTTAGCAGGTTCCGAGAACCTTACTGACGGAATCGGTGGTCTTGTGGTACATGATCTGCTCATCTGCACTTGATCGCCGCTTGCCATGGTCGTCAACAGCGAGCATTCTGGTCGAAAGAACCAAGACGCCACTGAAGCCCACTGAAACAAAGAGAAATATGTTTTTATTTACAAAGTAATATCGGACGAGTTGTAAACAACATTTAAAACGTATCTAACATAAAAATTATCCGTGTGACAAGTTGTGTCGTAAAAAAAGGGGCGTCCCATGTATATAACACTTCGGGTAACTTAAAACGTATATTTTTACACCCACTAGACACACGTACAGAGTCTAAATGTGTCACGAAAATCATCTCTGATAATGTGTAGAGTGTTTCCATTAAGTTAGGTTTAAAAATACGACGCATCATCCTATATTGTAGGCTAATTGTATGACATATGGTGGCTTAAGAACAGCCACAGGCATTGCGCTTTATTTTTAATTTTAAAAAACAGAAGCCGCACGTTATTCCCGATAATATTAGAGGATGAGTGCATAAATAATTTCGATCCTCCTATCTTTATTATATGACTATAAATATATTTTATTTACGTCTAGCCTTTCGTCTCAGATTTTTTTTTTAATTCACGGCAAAAATCGATAGAATTTACCCTATTTACAAGGCGAAAATTAACAGGGAGAAGGTGGAATTAGTTCCTGTTGTTAAACGAGACGCAAGTACTAAATTTACTACTACACGATTTAGTGTGAATACACTGAAAGGATCAGATAACCAAAGCCGGCGATATTTCCGTGATACTTGGCAATTCAGTGATAATTACCATTTGTTTTTGTCCTCCCATATAGAGGTCCATTAATTCCGATTACGTTTTACTATATGCTATTCTATGGTTGGAAGATAACCATCTTATGATGGGTGTACAAATAACGAATCTAACAGTACCCGGTATAATTAGCTTCAGTTTAGAGTAGTTATACGGAGTGTACTACTAAGTAATATAATCAAATTATTTGAAAATTCATTAAAAGCAAGATTTGACACATCTCACTTGATTCAAATTTAACCGCTCTAACGCTGGTATCAATGTTGCCAACAGTGGTAAAAGATTGATCACTAAATATGGATTTTTTACTCATAATTTGGGAAAGTAGAAAATGTGTTTAAAATAGAAAATCGCTTTCAAATGCAAAATTGTTAAAGTGCACGTAGAGAAATGGTTTCTTGCATCAAGAAAATAGATTTTCCTACAAAAATCAGTTTATTGTATAATATAAGAAAATAATTTTCTTTAATTTTTCTTTTATATTAAATAAATATCTTCTCAGGGTTAGCAAAACAAAAAAATCCAAGATCTTCCAAGTAAATCATTTAGTTTTAAGTAACGAAAATATTCAACAATACCTAAATGCTTTCTTAAATTAAGAAAATTATTTACTGTCCTTAAAGAAAATATTGTTTTGTGTTATAAGTAGTCTGGACAAACAGCGGTAACAGTCAGTGTAGTAGATATGTGGTGCGGAGTCGGCGATTATTTATTTCACGCGTTCACAGCGTCAGTACTAAATCGATGCTGTATGCTAGTAGTTCTGTGTATATGTAGGCTGTCGTAACTTGGCAGACATAGTTAAAAACTTTATAGTGGACATGCCGGACTTAATTTTTGATGGCGCTAAAATTCAATTTCTAGTTTGTAAAATCCCTTTAATGTGTTGGTCCAGAAGCCATTGTCAACGTCACATTGAAAGCAAACAGCAACGAGACCAAAAAAAAATTTACATTTGATTTATGTGTTACTCTTATTTTATGTAATCTATCGTTTCGTTTACTAGACAAAGAAGCATTTGTCTCTTTCTGGAATAAATATGCGGACTGTAAATTACCTAGTCGGATATCGATACGAAATGTAGTGCCATTTGCTCGTGAATATATGGAAAAAAAGAATGAAAACGGAATTGAAAGATAAAAAACTGTGGTTGTGTGTGGACGAAACAACAGATCGTCAAAAACATTCTGTGGTTAATGTAATGGTATGTACAATGGAAGCACATCGACCGTCATACTCCTTCTTACTTGCTTCCAAAAGAGTTATAAATTGTACTGCCGATGAGATTTTAAAGGTGGTGTTGAACTCATTGAACAAATTTGAAGTTTCAACTAAGCAACTTCTAATGTTTATGAGTGATGGTGCCGCAAACATCCGTTCTTTGGGCCGATCTCTTAAAGAACAGTGGTAACTTCTTACATGTAACGTGTAAAATTCATACTCCAAATCTTGCGGCACAAACGATTCCTACATGTTTTCCACAAGTAAATGCATTGATTGCTAGTACAAAGGCAGTGTTTCTAAAGTCCCCGAAACGTACCCGACTATTTCACAAACTGTGTCCTGATTTGTCTGAACCACCACAGCCGATTGTTACACGTTGGGGAACATGGTTGCAGGCTGCGTTTTACTACAACAAATATTTTGATCAAGTAAAGAAGGTAGTTTTAAAATTCAATCCGACAGAAGCTGCAGCAATCAAGAAAACCTAGGAAATATTTCCAGATAGTCAGGTTAAAAGAGATTTACAAACTATTCACAACAATTACTTCGGACTAGCGGAGGGAATAGAAAAATTACAAAATGTTTCGATGTCGCTAGTGGATTCTGTTCAAATTGTGAATGATGTTCATGCACTGTAGAAGGCGAAACAAATTGGTGTGTAATACGAAAATTTGAAAGTGTTTTAAGTTGTTTCAAAGATTATTTTAAATATGCAAATATAACATCGCTAGAATTCGAGCGGTCGAACGGAATATTTAACAGATGTTACCCAGTTTGTGATTTCACGGAAGATTTTTAAAACGGTGTTTCAGCACGTTTTATAATTTATTTCTCACTTTCTATTTTATGTGTAAACTTTTATGCGCTCGCCACGCCTCTGGCTGTTACCGCATATTTATCCAGGCTAGTTATAAGGGCCATTTACATATATTAAGAATCGCTTTTCTCAAATTTTCTGCAAGATTTTCTTGAATCAAGTTAACAAATATCTTAAATAAAGAAATACAATTACTTCATTACTAGTACATACTTCTCTTAAGTGGAGAAAAAAAACGTTAAGAAAATGTTTCTTTTGATTTAAAATTGTATTGTGGATAATTCAAACGGTAATGTTTTGAATTGAGGCAGACAGTCTTGATACAAGTAAACGTTTCTCTGCGTGTAATAATTTCATATTTGACAGATTAATTTGAAGTTAGTCAAAGTTAAACCAGTTGGTACAACTGACAAAATATGGCGGGAATTGAAACTATTTCGAATTCCCTCTCAATTTTCTTTGGGGAAGATCTCTGCATTTGATAAAAATAACACCTTATATACATGTATTTTAACACACACTTTCACCTTTTATTACGTCAAAAATACCTCGCTAATAATTGTGTACACATTCGATAAATTATAGGTAAGCTGGTGCAGGTGGGAAACAGCACGTCACAAATTTGTCATTTTTTTCATCGCCGGACTTCTTATCTATCCGATCTGGCAACATAAAAAACCCAGTGCGGCGCGTGCTTTACTTACAAATGCACCCCTCACTGCCTGATCACTATCTATCTAACATTACATAAATGCTTATTTGTATTCGGCCCATTGGACGAAGTTTCAAACCATGAAATGTCACACTTGTACCTTTTAATCTTATCGCGTGCATGTAAATGTAGGATCGGCTTTAAAAATTATTTTTTTAAACGCCGCTTTTCTGTACGGGGCTTTATGTTGTGTAATTATGTCTTTCTTTTTAGATTTCTATCTTAATATCTTGTTTTACGTCCGCAGTGTTGATTTTTATTGTTAACGAGATGGCTTTAAAATTCCCAAAACTAGTTTCGTATATACCTACGTCTCTTTCTATTTTATCGTAAAAAAGTGGTTTATTGTTTTAAGATTGAATAAAAAAGTTTTATTGAGGGTAAACACCGCTAGCGATGCCTTATTATTATGTAAGGATGGTTAATATAAGGAGGGGGGTCCCTTGTTAACACATTTTGACAAACACTGTAAGGTTAGCAGGAAGGTTACGGAAAGACGAGCATTTTAATTTGATTCAATTGTCACATTTTTATTGTTTCTTTTTCGGTATCTTTTGATCTCTCTACGGTTTTATATTTACTTCAGTTTTATTTCACGTGATAATCTTTTAAGAACATTTTAATAATTCTACACTGTAAAAAATATTTTTTTAACCATTTTCTGGAACGTAAAGCTTATACACGTACAACTGAAAATAATGCAAAAAACACACTGTAAAAAAAATTGTAAATTTATATATTTAAGAAGGTATATTTACGAATCCCCACGCAATGTAACGCCTGATGCAAAAAGTAGCTGGACATTTGAAAAATTAGCGTAGTAGGCTGTAGAATTTTTTTTGACAAATGAGTCAAACGTCAATGTCTTGTACGAATATTTCTCTTAAACATAAAATCGTTTATTTGTAAGTTGTAAGAATGAAAACTGCTGCTATTGAAAATTTGCGATAACGTACATTATTCTGTCCTTGGAAGATGGACCCCGGCGGAAGTGGTGAGACACTTTACAAAAGAAAATTTTAGCCGGAGCACCATATATAGCATCATAAAACGTTTTTACGATGGCAAGCCTACTACTAACTTGAAAAAAAAAAAGGCAGAGCGAAAAAGGTAAGTAGGGGTAAAGTTACAAAAATGATGGAATTGATGGAAAACAAGATTGAAATATCGCAACGACAAATGGCGGAAAAGTTTAAAGTGTTTCAGTCTTGTATATCAAGAAATTTGAGAAAAGAAGGTTTAAAATATTATAAAAGACAAAAAGCACCAAAATATACGGGTAAACAAATGGAAATTATTCCGGTTCGATGTAGGAAGATGAGAACCAATCTAAAAGTTGCACAAAAAGTGTTGATCTTAGATGATGAGAAATATTTTACCATTGGTAACACTAACATCGCTGGAAATGCTGAATTTTACACAAAAAATAAAAACTCTGCTCCTGACGAAGTGAGATTCGCAGGTAAAGCAAAATTTGAGCCAAAAATTTTAGTTTGGATTGCTATTTCAAAAGCCGGTGTTTCAAGTCCTCTCATAAGAAGTGTGCGTAATTCAGCAATAAATGCTGAAGTGTATAGGACAAAATGACTACCAAAACTGTAGCGATTTATTGAAAGATTTCACCAAGGAGATGATATTCTCTTTTGGCCAGACTTAGCGAGTTCGCATTATGCGAAAACTGTTACCACATGGTTAACAGAAAATACATCGCTTTCGTCCCTAAAGAAATGAATCTTCCAAATATTCCAAAGGCACGTCCTATCGAAGATTTTTGGGCAGGACTTAGTCGACTCGTTTATGAGAAGTGTTGGGCCGCAGAAAACGAGAATCAGTTAGCACGTAGAATTAGCAATAAGCTCAAGCAAATCAGTCCAGATTACACCCAAGCCATGATTCTAAAGGTTCCATCTAAACTGAGAAAAATTGAAGAAAGTAGATCTTTTGCCATTTTAACCTAATGATAATTGTAAACAAAAGATTAAACTATCGCATATTTTCTAATAGTTTTTGATTAAAGTATAAAAAATGTTAAAAGATGTCCAACTACTTTTGCATCACCCGTTAATACTTAAGAGAATGTAATTTTACATGCGATTTAATATTTTTCAAAACAAAGGATAAAATTACATTTTTAATTATTCAATTAGTGTGTTTACTAATATTACGTTTTGATGTGTAATTTTCAACCGACTTTTTGCGTTTTAAGTAAAAATACTGAATGAATGAATGTGGAGGTAATAATAAATTTAATTTTACGGAATCTTTTTGTATGTATAAAATGTATTTAAAAATGTAATTATACTTTAATATTGAAATTATTATTAAAGATAATACATAATAATGATCATAATTTACAATTATCTATTAAATATACTGTAGAAATCACACAGAAACAATTACAACTACTACAATTTTTGTAATCAATATTCACAACGTTTGTCATAAACTCAATAATTTTTAAAGATAAATAACAGTTAATTAACAATTTAAAAATTTGAAAAATAGGTTGGTCGATCCACTTGATAAGTGCCCGCAGAGAAATTTTTTCTTGCAAAAATCAGTTTTAAATTTAAATTTTAATATTTGACATCACCTAACTGCTTATACATAACTGTAAGTAGAATTTGAAGATAATTTTTCTTCTCCCTTTCATTACCAATGACCACATGCATTAATTGCACCGCATAATTTCCAAAATCCTTATAGTAAGATTTTTGGTGATGAAAGGGACAGGAGCAGGAAGAGTCTTTTTATACATTTTGATACCACTTAATAATTTAGTTACCAGACTAAAATATAGTGCAGATGTTTTTATATTGCAACTTATACTCATATTAAAAAAAAAATAGAACATCAATTCTTTCATTTCCTTTTCACTGTTTAATATTATTTGAGAGCTCGTATTATGTTTATTTTATTACGTTTTCTTCTGTTTAGATACCCTCTTAGCTGGCCTGAGGATGTGTCAGTAAAAATACGAAACCGGTCGCCTGATCTTTAATAGAATTTTGTGAGAAATTGGACCATCGTTTTTTATTCCTACCTTAATTAAATTATTTCTTTAATAATGCAATTAACTAGGGATTATTGTATTTTAATAATTAATGAATTAATATTTAAGTATATTTATCCCTTATATTATTATTATTATTTGCTATAGAGTAAGTCGGCCTAATTTGGGGTGGTTTTTCCTTGTATGCCCATCACTTTTTTTATTTCATACTTTCTTGGGCTGTAAAACCAACATATAGTAGAGTAAATCCTTATGTAACATATACTCTTAAAAAATCAAAAAATTAATAAATTAAAAAACCAAAAAGTGACATATACCTCAATTTGGGAACAGGTAAGCCTAATTTGGGGTAGTGTCTCAAATAAACTAAATATTATGTAAAATAAGTCAAGGTAAACATATTTAGTTATAAAATTTTAATACATATTTGAATTTTAATACAAAGTTCTAATATTTTAGGGTTGAGTTTACTGTAAGTTCATCACATTAAGTGTAGCTAATTTAAACGTAATTGCATGTACATTTCTTGTTGTTAGTCCATAAAACTTATTTTCCATAACTATGCAGTAGTTGGTTAGGTCCTCTTCAATGTCTTTGGCGAGTGTTGGCTGCCTACCAATAGACCTAGGTGTAGGTCCTTCTTCGTTCATGGCTATTTTCACATATGTATACTGTCTTTAGGACGGCATGACTATAACTACTGGCACTACGTGGCACCAGAAAATATTTCAGTTGTTTTTGAAGATTAGTGGTATAAATTAAGAGATGTAAGAGCAATATTGCCAAGAGCAAGAAGCTTTGATGGTTTTATTGTTCTAACATTGCTTTTGCCGCTAGTGATTCCATCAATACCAGGAGCTATTTAGTAGCATTATCTATCTCGGTTACTGTTTCTAGGCATTTTTTCCAAGTTTATTTCTATATTAAGTTTACTTTTGCTTGGCGTTATTCTATAGATAACCTCTACTTTTAGCCTTTTTAAAATCACAAGCAACGTGAATAATTTACTGCATTATGTACGGATATGTCGTACTGTTTTAAACAAGGTAAGGGCAATTAATAATGTGCACTTCAAGAATTCTAAGTAAAAAATGCTTTATTTTAAGAAAACGGACTATTGATTTATGAACAATACCTAAACGCATTCTGGAATTAAGAAAACTATTTAATATCCCCAAGAAAATATTGTTTTGTGTTATAATGGCCATTTATTTATACTAAGAATCGCTTTCTTCAAATTTCAAAAGAAATACAATTGTTTCATTACAAGTATATATTTCTCTTACGCGAAGAAAGAAACGCTAAGAAAACATTTTTTTGATTTAAAACAGTTATTGTATTGCCGATAATTGAAACAGTAATTGTCTTGAATTAAGGCGGACAGTTTTAATACAAGTAAACGTTTCTCTGCGCGTGGAAATTTGTTTGATCCTTCTTATACTAAAAATAACATTCGTGAGATTCTTTCCTAACCCTGCGAGGTGTTCGTTCCAATTCAATGTGCTGTCCAGAACCAAACCCAATAGTTTCACGTCCGTAGGCAGATTTTTCTGTCGACAGTTTAAGTTCTTGTGTTTTATCTGGATTTAGTTGTAGGCTGTTTGTACAGGACCATTTTTCGGCAATTTTCATTGCACCACTATACTTTATTATAGCGTTACTTCTGGTAATCTTTTTGCGAAAAATTAAAACTTAAAAAATAAATTCATTCCTTATCATTTCACTTGGTCTTCACGAGAATTTCTGTTAACATTTTTATGTATAAATCGCAATTTTAACTATTTAAAATGTCCTATATTGTACATTTAACACAGCAACGACCTGGCGTTACCTCAACCAAGCATCGGCTGTCCTGTTTTTGTTTTCTCGGAGAGATATGGAAGTTGAAAATTTCGTCTAGGGAAGCGTATCATAACAGAACTCTAGCCTCGAGTGAAATACCGCTTCTAATATTTGTATTCACCGTCGAATACGTACCTAAAATTTGACGTTCCGTGTTTTTGCATCCAACATGATCGCCGTTGGCTGTAATACGGTCATATGATGTTTAAGGGGACGAATTCAGTAACCATATCTCTGTGTACCTCTTTCCGTAAACGATCTACGCCTCGCCAAAACCACCCTCTACCACCGATCGTCCAAGATCAGCCGTCCGCATATAAAATGCAAAGCAGGAAATCCAATCTAGTTGAAAGCAGCAATTTGTTGTTTAAGCCTCCCAAATCGGAGGTGCATGCAGTCTACTTTCATACATCACTAAAGACCGAAACGAGAGCGACGGAGTGAGACGATGAAGAGGAAAAAGGATCGAAATATACCGAAAAAAGTCTACCTATACATACCATTTGAATTTACTTAGCACTATATACTCTGCCATCTAAAAATATCAACACAAGTATATGACCTGTACTTTTATTACCTCATATAACTCTGAGACTTGAAAAAATTACTACCAGTTTACTTAGAAATTCGACATTACACGCAGAGAAATGGTTTCTTGCATCAAGAAAATGGATTTTATTGCAAAAATCAGTCTCTATTCAAGAAAATATTTTTATTTGAAGACTATAGAAATGTGTATTATAAGAAAATAATTTTCTTTAAATTTTATTTGGATTAAATAAATATTTTCATAGGGTTAGAAAATAAGCTAATGAGAAAGGTTCTTTTATAAGTTACAGTATAATTAAATTATGTCTTTAATAATGTAATTAAATAGGGATTATTTTTATGTAGTTTAATAATTACTGAGTTAATATTTAAGTTTATTACCCCTTTTTTATTATTATTTATTATATATTAAAAAAAAAACTAAAGTTAAATTAGTACACGTGGTAAACAGTAATAAAAAAAATACATTGACCGGTATCTTTCGAAAATATTTATAGAACGTTGTACGTTAAAGATTATATCATTGTGTGGGTATGTATGGTATCTGTATTCCAGTTAAAGCACTGCACGGGACTATTTTTCGCGGCACGGCCCGCCCGTGGCCCAATACAGTATGGAGTGTACCCGCCCGGCCCACTCGTTGCGTTCATTACCTCGGCACAAGGCCCGCCCGTTAGTAAATTTAGGCCCGTTTGGCCCGTCTAAATTATTTTAGCCTGTCTAAGTAATTATATCTGCACCGGCTACTTCTAAACATTTTTAAATTACTACATTATATAGTATATATTTGTTATTAATAAATTATATTGTCTAAATTTCGTTATATATGTACATATATAACCCATAGCACGGAACTCACTAGCAAACTTTATCTGGAAATAACATTGCATGCATTAAGCATTTACTGCATACGTTATATACATTTGATGTATTTAATAAAACATTCTCGGCCCGTCAGGTTCGTACAATTTTAAGCCCGGCCCGATCCGCAATGAAAAGAGACGAGGCCCGCCCGGCCAGGCTTTTCCTAGCCCATACAGTTTAATTCCAGTTTTTCCTAGCCCGTACAGTTTAATTCCAGTTTCATCACTACTATCTCGGACGGCATGACTATAACTACTGGCACTAAGTGGCGCCAGGAAATATTTCAGTTGTTGTTTCTGAAGATTAGTGGCATAAACTAGAACAGAAGTATGTGGCCAGGAATAAGAAGCTTTAGTGCTTTTCTCTTCTCATATTGTTTTTGCCGGTAGTGATTCCATCAATACCACGAGCTATTTATTAGCATTATCTTGATTATTGTTTCTAGCTATTTTTTTTATGTGTACTTCTATATTAAATTCACTTTTGTTTGAAGGCTATTCTGTAGATAACCTCTACTTTAGCCTCTTTAAAATCACAAGCAATGTGAATAAATTACTGCATTATGTACGGATAAAATTTTCTGCAAGATTTTCATGAATCAAGGTAACAAATGTCTTGCAATTATTTCATTACAAGTATATACTTCTCTTAAGCGGAGAGAGATACGCTAAGAAAGTATTTCTTTTGTTTCAAAGCAGTTTTTTGTATTGCGGATAATTGAAACAGCAGAATTTTCTTGAATGAAGGCGGACAGCTTTGATACAAGTAAACGTTTCTCTGCGTGTACATTCAGAACATTAATATTACACATTTATTCGAATTTACATCGAATAATATTTACTAATCCTAAAATGACTAACCTTATCAAATATTTAAGGTAAACCCAAATTGTCGTTGAAAATCACAAGTAATCCTACTATATTCTACAATTCACTAAAACCAATGATGCATTAGAGTTCTATTAATAATAGAATCGGCATAAACACTGTCTGTATATATAGCGGTTGGTCGAAAACAACCCGAATGCTATAGGGTTATTCCATGGGAAATGAACAAGTCTCTACGCTCGACCATCTCAGATTTTGTTCAAATTTTGTGAGTAGGTTCCACAACCGACTAGAGGGAATTCCCCGAATTCTTAGCTCCTGATATACAATACATGACCTGCAAGAGCCTCTTAAGTGATGGCTGGTAAAATGTCGCAGATGCTCCCCGACACTTTTTGCCATCTTTGCCAAGCTGTCATTCTGTAAGTAAGAAAGATATTTGCCTGGAGATTGCTGTGCTTGCTTAGTAGTTATCAGTGTCTCAAACTTCCAAATTTCAACAAAAACAGTCAACTAGTCCTCTTGCTTTTGATACTCAAACTTGGCTGAGAATTTGTCGCGAAAAAAAATCCTAATTTCTAGGAAATCTATATTCCAGGGAAATCAATGTGGAAAGCTCATTTGTTACATATTACGTGTAAAATTTATGCTTTCAGTCATGTTGCAGACAGTATTAGAAAATGTTATCCTGAGGTAGACGCTTTAATAGCGCATACAAAAGCAGTGTTTGTCAAATCCCCAAAACGTATTCGCAAATTTCACAGACTGTGCCCCTGTACGCCCGAGCCACCAGAACCTATTCCTACACGTTGGGAAACATGGTTACAGGCCGCGTTTTATAATCATAAATATTTTGAGAATATCAAGAACGTGGTTTTACAATTCGATCCAAAGGAAGCTGCGGCTATCAAGGAAAGCCAGTCGAAATTTCAAGATAGTCAGGTTAAAACGGATTTAAAAACTATTCAGAACAATTACTTCGGACTAATGGAGGCAATAGAAAAATTACAAAAACCTTCGGCGTCGTTAGTACATGTTCACGCACAGCTATGCGCGGTAGAAGGCGCAAAAAATCCTTGTGTTCTAGAAAGGTTTGAAAGTGTTTTAGAGAAAGATTCTGATTTTTGCACATTAAAACAAATTTGTGAAGGTGCGTCAACAGAACCGTTAAGTTGCTCCAAAGATTATTTTAATTACGCAAATATAACGTCACTAGATGTAAAACGTTCGTTTTCTGCATGTAAACACTCTTTTTCCTCACGTCGCACTCAGTTTGCCGAAACAACTGTGGAAACATATCTAATGTTGCAGATATTTAATAGACATTATTCATTTTGTGATTTCACGGAAGACTCTTAAGACGGTAAGTGTTTGAGCACGTATTATATTTTATTTCTGACCATTTATTTTGTGTAAACTTTTATGCGCCCGCCACTGGCTGTTGGCGCAAATTGAGAAACTCTAGTTATCACTTAAGAGGCTCTTTCTTGCAGGTCATGTATTGCATATCAGGAGTTAAGAATTTAGGGAATTATCTTTAGTCGGTTGGGGAACCTACTCACAAAATTTGAAAAAAATCTGAGATGGTCGAGTGTGTGAACTTGATCACTTGACAGGGAATAATCCTATAATGGAAAGCTGCACTGCGAGATTAGGGACACGCAGCATTTTTCTTATCTAAATATGAGTCATCAAAAAGAAGGATTATTTAAACTAATGATTAATGATTGATTGAGTTAGAGTTTTTATTAGATTCTAAAAGGCATTTATTTGGAATGAATAGAATTACTTGTTCATTGGAACTGGGAATCGTAATTTATTGGAGGAGTGAATATGTGTCATCTTTATCATTCTGTATTTAGTCTTATTTCAACGGCAAAGTCAAAGTAAAGCGGGTCGTCTTTGTAGTTTATACCTCTTAATGCCGAGCCTTGTTCATAACCAATGCTCGGCAAACGTACGGGATGACTCACAAGCAGCTGGCAAATACAAATGAAATAGGTTTTTTGGAAGTGACAAAATTAAGGTATTTCATTCATATTTGCCAGCTGCATGTGAGTCACCCCGTACGTTTGCTGAGCCTTGTTCATAACTATAAGCACTGTAACATATATACAATATATACAGGATCTTTCGTAACTAGCACGACACATGTGGACAGGTGAAAGTTCACATGAAATTAACGCTATGATTATAGAGAAACAATCTCCTCAAGGCAAAGACAAATGAAAGAATAATTTTTGAAGTTTTGTAGAAAACTGTTTGGGAACTGCTGCCTGTGTGGTGTGTGTCGTAGGTAAGTTTTAAAGAAACGTATTGTTCTAAGTCTCTCGGCTCGTAGATAAGATGAATTGCGTGCGAAGATCAATAACACCGCACTGCTAGCGTCATCGCTAGATGGTTGACGAACAAATTAATTAAAAAATTCATATATTAAGCGTTGGCGTGGTAGTTGGAAAAGACCCTGTATTTTTGGATGTGTTGATCCAGATAAGAAAAGGATTACCTATTGATACTGCAAACAACGATTACAGTAATCACTCCAAAGTATTTCTAACGTCTTTCAGCGAACTATTGTTAATGGACTTGTTAATCCAAGCAATAAAAGAAGAAACAGGAATATGTTCTTCCAAACTTTAAGTATATGAAAATAATTAAGAGGACATAAATGTAGCCCTTTATTCAACTTACGTAAGAAAGGCTATCTTTTTCCGAACTTCTACATGTGTATATGCCGACGTTTATGTGTGTGTTTCTTTTCGTATCTCAGCAAAATATTAAAGTTTGTAAAATTATGGAGTTGGAAAAAAAGAAGAGTCCACTTTCTCACAATAACTCAATTTAATAGGAAAGAGCGATGGGTTTCGGGACTAATGTCCCAACTTCAGGCTCGCTGATAGAATCCGGAAAAATATATAGACGTTTATGCTTATTAATTGAAATAGTTACAGTAAATCTCATATTTGGAAAAAAGCACTTTTTAAATTCTAGATATATACTTTTTTCCATTTATGATGTTTAATGTTTGAATATAGATTCAGTAAATATTCCGTTTGCATTTTTTTCGAACAAGGCATGCTTAGATTGTAAATGTAAAGGACTAAGAGATATAAACTACAAAGACGACCCGCTTTGCTTTAACTCTGCCGTTGAAATCAGACTAAAAATAGTATGATAAAGACGATACATATTTATTCCTCCCATAGAGGGGGGTTGCGTACTAAGGGTCTTAGCTTGTCCGGAAACATAATTTGACCACTGTACTCGATCGAATCATCGATTTCCACAGGATATACAGGTATAGAAAAAATCAAATACTATAATTTCAATTTTAACCGTTAAATAATTCATCAATCAATTTATTACCAACCCCAACATCTTTCTCGACGTAAAAATAATGCAATAATCGCGTGCAAGGCGTGTTAAAACCTACCTTATTAAACTTATCCAAGCCAGGAAATAGTTAGACAATTTACTTTACTAATTCCACTTTGATTAGTTAAATTGAAATCTACGAATTTACAGGGTAATTATGAGTGAGAACTTGAGAGAAAAGAATTAACGATATTCTACTTCAAAATAAATGAGATTATTATCGAATTAACTTCAGGCTCTTTCAAGAAAATGAATTGCTGTTTCTTTCGTTGTACTGGGCATGTCGCAAGATTTGTTTTGGAGGATCAAAGAGCAGGTAATGTTGAATGGTATACAACAAATTATTTGACAGAAATTATCGATTAAATCAGGAAAAACAATCGAGAACGTCGCATCATCTTCATCATGACAATTCCCCCTCTCAGAGAGCATGTCAAACTTTGAAAATTTGATTATTTAAAGGAGAAAAATGACTTCTTTTGTTCCCGAATGTCAATCAAAAAATACATGGACAGCGATTTTTATCACCTCAAGAAACTGTTGAAGCCTTATCCACTTTTTCATATTTTCATCAGGAATTGAAATCATTATGGTGATAAAAAATCTAAATTTTAGAAGGAGTCATGTGACACCCCCTTGGCGGGTTGCCAAAATAGACCTACCCATCTTGTAGAATTTGATATATGTTCTTAAATTCTTATTGTTAATTAATTATTTTGTTTTAAGTAATTTCAAGCAGGGGTCCCTAACGGGATTGGTTGAAATTTTAAAGCGGGTCAAGGGGTCGATTGGGGGTCGATAGCCGAATATGCACCAGCTATTGATCAACGTTGAAGATTCAGCAGCGAAGTGTAATGAGCATTCAAGTCAATAACTTACTACAGAAAACAAGAATGAGGTTGCATATTTTTGAATGAGGTGATTTAAGAATTAATTTAAGGAATTTTAGGCCAAATATGAAAAAAGAACCATTCGTGATTTTTTCTCTGAAAACATGTTTATATTTGTAAAATTAAAAATGATAATAGTCCAAAAAAATAAAATACAAACCTGTTTTTTTCTAAATTTTTGTTCATATTCCTAATCTAATTGTTATCTTTAAGTTATTTACGAAGATGAGGATTCTAAAGGTGAACCGGTTTATTTTAAATACTTAAAATGGTTACCTTAGTGAGGTAATATATCTTTTGTTATAATTTTAAAAATTCTACGTGTTTATACGGTGTGTTTCATAAATATGGTACAATTTTATAAATACATGTCTTATAGCAAGCCTATCAGCAGAGAAATTAGACGTTAAGCGAGATATTTTGAAAGTTATCAAGATGACCTACTATATCTCATGTTTAAATGACATTCTCTTATGTCGTCTCCTCTATCTTTTAAAAATCGCGGAATATGTCGATTATATACATAATTTATAGGATCTGTGTTAATTGGGATATGACGTAATGTCTTGAAATGATAAATCTATTTAGAGTGCAACTTTTAGCTTTTCTTTCTCAGTATCAAGTATCAAGTTCCTATAAAAGCAGTTTGGAAGAAAAGAGGCGCATCGTCAGTTGTTTAACGTAATTATTGATCAAATATGGCTGACTTCCCACCCTACAGACTCTATTAACCCTTTCGCAATAAGGGACTTGCCCGTAATAATGTACTACCTAACCCCTTTACAATATTGGGTTCTTAAAATGTGAAGCAACCTATTATGTCTACATCTGGATCAGAAATATGTTCTTCAATACAAATTCTATTGTGGTAAGGAATTAAATCCTTGCAAATTCTCTTGTTTTCCTTTTGAAAAGGGTTTTTTTTTTATTTCGCGGAATATATTTTCTAATATAAATATAATCGGATCAAATCAATTAATTAATGCGTCAAGAAAATTTTCTAACGTATCGTTTATATAAGAAAACGAAACACCATGAATCGTAAATTTCTTTTCAATAGTAGAAGAGAGGTCTTCATTCTTTATTCAAGTGCAGATAGCTCGCTTATACTATTTAGCATAAGGCGTATGCGTACACAAGATATTCAAACATTTTTACTTTAGTAGCGATCCAACCAACATAAAGCGTACTATTGTTGTTGGGAGAAGTGCTACCTAAAAATTACTCAAGTTATGTATAATGTATCTGGAAGACGAGTTTAACCGTGTGGGCGAGAGCATTTTAAATGTAGGCGCTCAAATAAATTACAATATTTACCTTTCGACACAGATCTAAGTGTTTTTCAGAGTTCACGCCTTGTTATAAGGTACTCTTATTAGGCTTTTAGTCTCTCTTTGATTCGTATTCTATTTTTTACGGCGTTAATTTTTACAATGTTTTTTATCTAATCGATCTCGAATTTGTGTTCGCAAGGCTCTGTTCTTGGACCAACAGACACGGAAATACATCTTCAAATTGAGAAAAAAATTGTTTTAAAAGCATTTTCTTATTCTTGATAAAAGATTGTGCATCCCCTAAAATTAAACATGTACTAATAAAATATGGAAAATTTCTAGTATTATACAGTGTACGTTTGAAAACTTGATTTTGTCCCAAGAGTAAAACACCCTTATTTTAAAAAATATCGAAAAATGTTATTTGAAAAAGTGGTTTAGCATTAAAAATTATACCTAAATTTGAAGTCACGGCCACCTAATCCAATTTTTGTTTTTGCATTTATTTTTTCCAATATCATTAAAGAAAACTTTGTTTAAAACGATAAATAAATGACATTATGTAAATAACGTTTCATTAAAAAACTTTATAGTATTACAAATTGGCCCAATCTTATGTTAAGTCAATTTTTTTAAAAATGTGACAAACAAGAATTTTTTCGGTCTTTTTATTTTTGTTAACACCTAAAATTATCCAAAATACTAAACCAGTAATAAGAACAGAACATTTATTAATACCTACTGGTTAAACTTAAAAAAAAATTAGCAATTTCTAATTACGCTGTGCTAGTTGCAAAATGTAACAAGCTGTGCTAAATCTAATTTGAGTACGCTGACTCCAATGGTGCCAACCGCATTTAAAAGTTAGCTCGCGTCTTCGAGTAATTTCAGTTTAAAGATTTTAGGCCCAAAGAACCTTCTGGAACATTCTGGAATTTTCTGGAAAATCTAATCAATGGCCGAAAAGCTTTCTGGAACATTTGAGAACCTTCCATGGACCATTCGTGAACCATCTAGAAACTTCCATCCCCGCTACTGTCACTTGATCAAATGGGTATATAAGCGGCGCTGTTCGCTGTTAACCGCTGAGAGCTCAGTCTGTTTTCGGGAGTCAAAGTGTCAACATCTAGATATTAAAGATAACGAAATTGGCGCATTCTTATTTGTAGACATGCTCACTGCTTTTCACCGTTTAAATGTTCGAATGTCATTAAAAATTCAATTTCTGCAGTCCCATGTAGAAAAATTCGCCGAACGATTATCGAAGAATCCGTTGAGCATGGCGAGCGTTTTCATCAACGGCAAGGCTCGAACATTGGTACAGTGGCAAAAAGCTACATGCTCTTTTGGGTGACATTTGTTGGAATTTACAAGAGGAAGATGAGGATACAGAAGAATCAGGGCAATCAGGGAATGAAAAATGAAAAAAATGAAGAAAAATTTAGACATTTACTTTAAACCAGTATTGGTCCTTGCATTCTACAGTAAAATGAGGATTTCCTGTAGCCCACCACCTATAACTCTAATTGAAACCACGCAGAAATCTCAAATCTTAGAATAAAATCTTTTTCCTTAGTATTTATGAATTTTGGGGAGGTCAAGTGGATGCGGTTTGCTTGAATTTTTAGAAGGCATTTGATCAAAATTACGCTGGAGTCGTATGGGTTAGTCTCTTTAATTGAGTCTTGAATTAACAGAGAGTTTGAAGTACGTTATAAATATTTTATTGCATGTACATATATGCATGTTACACCTTCCGTAATAAAGGGTTCCAATCTCGGACACCTATGGTGTTCCTTCTATTTATTAACGATATTGTTGATTGTGAAATGCTTAAATATGCTGATGATATCAAATTATTTTCAAGCATTCAGCATCTCTATTTCAGTTTTGTGTAGAGCAAACGACAACAACAATTTAACAATGACTCCGTTTCTGGCATTTATGTACATACTTCTATTAAAGATTTGAGTGTTCTTTTTCACCCGCCTTTGTGTAAAACCTATGGATTCATTTACATACTGCAACAGCAGAGAATTAAAAGAGTAGTAAAAATTTAAATAAGCGTCTTCTAATGACACATTTGTTAATATGATAATATTTCTTTAAACAATAACATCATTAACTTGACAAATTTGACCAAAATCCTTGATGTAACTGTAGACGAAGTTTTAAATTGAGATTTACTTATTAAAAATGTTTGTAAAGTCCTCTCAACAATTTGTTTCGCCTTGAATTAGATAAGAAAGTCTTGTAATGCAGAAGTCGTTAGAATCTTCAATTTAGCAAATCTCTGCTCTAAAATTAGTTATGGAATGTGTGGAAGAGGTTGGATTCCACATAAATTGACCCAAGCGCAAAGAAGGCTCGTGTGTTGGTATAATTTGACAGAGGAACTTAAGGTGACGTACGAGCCGGAAACCAAGAATCAAATCCAACAAAAGTTGTTCGTTCACGAAGTATTTCCAAGAAAATGATTGCTTGTTTCTATCGTTGCACTGGACATTTCTTTGGAAGACCGAAGAACACTTAATGCTGAATGGTATACAACAATCATCGAGGAAATCAGGAAAAACATCATCCTTTATCATGACAATACCAGCTTTACAATAGCACATCAAACAATTGATTATTTGAAGGAAAAAAAACGTCGAATGAATGTTTCATTGTCCGTATTCACCTAATTTATTACCTAACAACTTCCTATTGTTTCCGAATGTCAAATAAATGCGTGGACTGCGATTTTTATCACCCCAAGAAGGTGTTGAAGCCTTCAAAAACGATATTTTGGAGAACATTTTGAAAAACAACATGATTTGTATCAAAAATTTTTTTCTTTCATTGTGTTTGTATTTATACTGTTCATTTTTTTTTTGATTGGCCTTCCTCAAGGTACCAATTTAACACCTTCGTTTTACGTTTTCCATAAAATATTTGTAATCGATCTCAATCCGGGACAACCCTAACTCTTAACAATCTGAAGATGTATCGGGTTCGTTAAAAATGAATTATGTCGAGCTAGAGCAAGATGAATATACCTACGGACTTTTCGGCTTCCCATTCAAGTTCTTTTTTAAGCCTTCGCCATGGTCTTAATTCATATACGATCAAAACACTAGAGGATGTATCTATAGCAGTGAACCAAATCAAATAATCATATATTATAAAGCAGGTATAAACGATGGTCCTGTATTCCGGACTTTATTATTTATTAACAGGCTGTATTAGGAGAATAGGCATGTTCTATGACCTTGCTTTAGAATCTGGCACCTGGCTTGTTCTTTGGAAGATGGTTCAAATAAGGAAAACTATATGTGTATGTACACACAAGGCTTAAACACGTGCTTTTAGATGGTTATACGTGTTTGAAGCGCGCCATTTTAAAAAAAGTATGACAGCCAAGTTTGTGTATTAATTTGCATCTCCAAGCAAATGAAAAGGTTTCTTTTAACACCTTCATTTAACCTATTATTAAAACAAATATACGTATTTTCATTAGAATTGACAATATTATTAGAGAAACTTCTAGTCATGATCAATAAATAATAAGCAAATTCAAATTTAATAAATTAGAATTGAAAAGGGTAATCAATAATGTAGAATGTACCAACAGCTATAAATTAAGTTTGTAATACGCCATACCGTATATGTATATAAGGTAGATAGAAGGCTTGGACGAAAAAGAGTAACTTTTTTAATGTATGCGGCCTCAGGTCGCCTCGGGTTGTTTAAAAACAAGTACCTACACTTCATCGCACATCCAATTACCCTTTTATGTTATTAATAACGTATATTTACAATTTGCAAAAATTATATTAATGATTCAGTATACGTGCTAAAGATGGAACGGCAAATATTGAGTACACCATCAAATTGATTGTTTTTTGGGCTTTATTTTGTTGACCTTTTAACTATTGAACGGCACTGTATAGTTCTCCTGTACATTTTTGTGGTTTCTTGCGTGCATATTGAGAGGATATTGAAAGCTACTCACTTGTCAACATATCATACAACATGTCGCCATAATTTTGTCATTTTTTCCCTTGTTAGAACGGGCATATCTGTTGTGTTCTTACATCACGCACGTTTTCTATACTAATTGGTTTATCTGACATGTGTCGAACCATTGGAATAATACCTTTTAAGAAAATACTTTCTGCGGTTTAACAAATCCTCATTTCTTCCTTGTCAGGCTATTGTTGGGTGGCGTGAGCAGGAAGAAGAAACATTAGGTTTATCGATAGTCATATGGTTTTTGACCCCAACAATATAATTACATGGTTTTCCTACGGTTAGGGAATAAAAGGAATAGACAATTCTAATAGAATTAGTTTAATCTAAGAATCCTGAACTTAAACTGCTTTGTCCCAAAGAAAAAAATTCAAAATCAGCTTTAAAACTGAATCTATATATCTCTCTCTACATCTATTAACATCGTTACTTATATGTTGTTATTATAAGCTTGCCCAATATATAGTATAATCAAACTTAACGTTTATGTATTACATAAAAGTGATTGTCAGCTGTTTCTAATTTAAACTTAGAGATATTATCTAAAATCATATATAATAACAATTAATTAAAGGCAATTATCTCTTAATTATTTTTAAATTCTCATTAATTAATTAAGAAATCAGATAGCTTTAATTTTTTTTAATTTTTATCCGTCGGGAGATCATTATAAAAAAAATTCCTTCTCTTGAAGATTAGTCACACTGATTTTTAAAAAATGTAAACAAAACCCTTTGGAAATCCACAATTATCGCAATAGGAATCACTTACATTTAATGAGTGCCTAACACTTGGTTGTGAAGTCCCCATGTTTAACGCACGTGTCGTAAAAATATTTTGTTGTTGACCAAATGGTTTTGGGGAGTTTTCAGTTGTTTTATGCGCAGCACTGGTGGTTGTATTAGGCATTAGAAGCATTGGTTAAGAGCTTTTATTAATTAAACACATATATGTGGGAAGATTTTCGATCTTTTTTTGCAATACAAGTTAATTCACATCAAGCACAAACTTTGATTCTATTTTTGGGTAATTTTATTTAACAAAATCACTTGTTCCTCGTTGTTATTTTTATTATTATTGAATTTCCTTTGCATTATATTATTTTCATTTCAAAACAAACACTCTACGACCGAATAGGGCACATTTTTTTTTTACGAAACTCGACCGAAATTTAAATTAACGCGGTAGAAACGCAAAAATTCTTATTTATTTTTCGAAAGCACATGATACACAAGTGAGATGTACTATTCACTACTACAAACTACTATTACTATATACAACCACGTTTTAACATTGCAGACACCGCTTCTATGCATAAGCGGCAATACTAACCAATTGCCGTGCCCCCACTACCAATTGTTTAATCCTTCGACATGATCCGAAGAGGTCCGGTAAAAAACGATATCTCTCTCTTTAGCGCGGATGATTTTTGTTATTAAATTTGCTCCGCTTTATCGTAAACTAAACTGTGTTGTTTCAAAAGGTGATTAATTGTGATTACTATCGTAAAAATAATGTGTCAAGGTATTTTTTTTTTATTTTTCCCTGATTGGTCAAAATTAATCTTCACATATGAAAACTTTTTTGCCTAGGTTTATGTGCCGTGTTTAAATAAACAGAAATCGTGAATATGGTACTAATAAATTAAACTTACCACCTCCACAAAACCCGATGAATTTTTAAAATAGGGATCATAAAAGGGTTGAACAGCTGATACTGGCATATCCGAAGAACTCCTGCCCCTATGATTTGATACAGCTGTGTTACGACTAACTCCATCGCCTTTAAATAACAAAAAAATGGAAAAAAATTACATGTCCTAAATAGTCAGAGAGGTTTGGAGGTGGTAAGGTTGGAAATTTATGAAACTATAATTTGGAAATTGTTTATTTTCCCCTGTTTCTTAGAACTGTTTTTGGGTATTCTTTTTGTTTTCGTAGTAAAGAATGATGACAATTTACTGTTTGTGTTGATTGTAGTAATCTATAAAATGTAGTCTGGTTTATTTAGAATTTGGTTTGAAAAATTTAAGAAGTCTGACATTGTTTTCCACACATGTTACAAAATTAAGCAGCTGTAAGACATACGAAGACATAATTTACGTGATACAGAGGATATTTTTTTCTTCAATTCAATATAGTACTGTTTTTATGCAATATATATAGTGGCAATATCGTAATTATCTGCATCTTCTTGATTGATTTATAAGTATAAACAAGTGATATCGTAAAGGGTCATTAGGAAAATGGTTCTTTAAAAGCCATACTCTAAGAGTAGGAGGTTATAGGTCAACACAGATCATGTACATGTACATGGCTTATTATTTGTAATTTGTAAACAATTATTATTAACGAATATAATATTTTGTTTTTATTACTATTATTGTTATTACACTAAATGGAATATAAATAGTTCTCTGATTCGAAGAGACCAGACACTCACCATTTTTTGGAATTGGGGAGCCAAATGTTGAGAACTGCATTACATTTGTTTTGAGTTGTTTTATAATTATTTTACGTGATTAAATCAAGGATATGTTATTAATTTATTACCACTGCTTATGTATTTAAGAATTTTTCTATCGGTTTAGGTGACTTTTATAGTAAAAGGACCGGCTGATTTTTTTGCTGGTAAATTCGGTCGCAACTTTTAGGAACATAGGTACAGCTTCATCGGAATGTCAGTTGGGCACTGATGGGTCAAGGGTCGCCCAGGGAGACGGGCGTGTCGCAATAGTCGCGACGACCTATGGTCCCCACTATGGTGCGCATGCGTAACCATGGGGACAAACGACAGTCGCTACCGCAGTGACAAATCTATGTAGCTCCGCCCTGCGCATCCAAAATGCGCTGCCTCTAATATCATCTAACGTACGTTGTATCGCACCACATCTTTTAAATATATCCCGTCTCGTATCGGAGTAGGCCTTGCCGGACTTTCCCACGCGTAAAAAAGTCGATAACTAAACATATTCTTTTGAAACGCTTCTCTTCTTAAATCGGCATTGTAAAGGAAGGATGTTATTTGTTATATAATCGATAATAAAACATTTTTAAATGTCGCTAAACTCGACTTAAATGGTGCCTACGAGTGTTGTTCCGACGTCCGTGTGAAAGCTGAATTTGTATAATTATTACAGACTCTATAAACCCCACCAGGTGGCACTGTGGAGTGGGTGAAATAGGCGTATCTACAGGTGACAAAAGACTAACGCCCCGCGCATGCGCTCTGCACGAGGTGACATCCCCACTACCTGGTGACATTGTGACAGGCGTAACCACCTGTTCTATTGGTCCCTATGCTATCCAATGCTGTCACTTTACCGCGGTTAATCTTTGCCGTTTTTTTATGAAAAATCGAAATTTTTACAAATGTAGAAACTCACAAGCGTTTTACCACTTTTCCCGGACCCGTTCGCTTACGCACAACGTCGCACTCGCTTGTTATTTTCGCGATAGGACATGATTCGTGCATATTCAGATGCAAAGGGTTCATTTTAAGACGTTTACCGTCAAAATATTTACTATGATGGTGAAATATCGATACATGTACCACCCTTCACGGCGACTAGCGCGAACTAACTAAGTCTGTTATGAGCCACCAGGCGGCAGCACCGTTGAGATCGAATTTCGACCTTTCAGAAGTTCTAAAACACTTGCTTACAATGGCTAATCATAAACGTCTTTTTTTCTTTCTTGGTAGGTAGGTTAGGAGTTGCTTTTCTTCAACTTATCGTGATATATTCTCTTCTATTAAAATTTTTTTAATTTAAAAATATATACAGGGCGTCATTAGAATTTTTAGAATGTTTTAAAGCATTTGAAACACTTTTCTGTTTTTCTTTTTTGTTAGTATTATTCAATTTTGCAAAAAAATTTTATTCTCCCAGCAGCAATTTAGCACATTTTTACAAAATATTTATTAATATATTTTTTTCTATACTTAAAGCAAAATTAAAAAGAACCCTTTAACATTTTTGTTTTTGGGCTATTTTAGAAGTAATTTAACAAATTTTATAAAATTTTTATTAATATTTATTTAAGGAATTTTCAATGTCATTCAAAATCTCACACTCAAATAATGGATAATACCAGGTATTATTTAATATATATTAAAAAGCATGTACCAGATATTAAAAGGTAACATAATAATGTAATAAAGCTTATTATTATTATTATGATAAAGGCCATTAACTCTATTATCTATTTTTTAAGTGCATGTAAAGTTTTAAATTATATTTTGTGTTAATTTTAAGATCAAAATAACTTTTACAAACGTCGAATCATATTGAAATACTATAAAAATAATTAATTTTTCCAACAAAGTGTTAAAAATAAAATTTACGAGAGTTAATTGTGTTAAGTTTGTGTTAATCTTTTTTTTTTCGATTACTCCTTTAAGGATGGAAGTAATTGTTATTAAAATACATCTCGATGTTTTTAAATTGTGTTAAAAATCGTGTTAAGTCTTTTAAGCCTAATTATCTTATTGTTTAAACTATAAAGGATTAATTAAAACACTACAAAGTAATCTATTCTACGTTTTATATCTATCAACATCCTGTGTGTTAAAAATTTGGCGAAAAATTCGTATCCAAATTCATTATATAATGCCTATTAGTGAACTAAACATGTGCTTCAATCCGGTCTAATATTACTAATAGTATTAAAACCAGAATTTACATCAAGCAATGTAATTCGAAAACCTCAAAGATGTAAGCTACTTGAAATTAAAAAAAACTGCCTTATAAAAATGTTAAAAATAACTGTAACATATAAACAGTTCTTAAACGAAATTTAGACATTTATAAACAGACAGCATACAGCTGTTAAATTTGATTAGATGCCATTGAAATATATACTTTTATATCTTTTAGGTATTGTGATGTCGTATTTTTAAAATTACCCGGTCACGATATACTTATACGTGTTTCTTTTAATATAGAATGTTAGTTTCTTACGTATATAGGGGGCGAAAAAAGTATTACATGACCTAGATTCCAACCCCAACGTTCATTTTTAATACCCCTAGAATTGGGGTTGTTCCAGCTTCCAGAGAAGGGATATGTGTGGTGATATGTATTAGATTTGAACAAAACTAGGTAACTAAGTAAAAGTTGTAATTGTCTGAAGAAGATTTTGAAGAAAATTAAATTGCAACAACGTTTTTAAATGAAACATTTGTAAAGCAAGACAAAACCCAACATTTATTAGCCAGTCTATCTTGAGGAGATACAATATTTACATTTGAAAACCTATTAATAGCCCAAAGTGTTATATAATAGGTTCAGAAACCCCGAATATAAGCAGCATTTTAAATATTACATAACCCAATAATTCTCTCATATTTCGAAAGATTCACCGCCTGCTTTGCTTTGTTGTTTTATTTTGTTTCGCCCGTCGATTGTGTTTTGTTTTTTTGTTTTCTTTTGTTGCGGGACCCGCGATCTTGTTGCAGGAGGAAGGAGAAGGGTATCGGATGCTTCAATACCTGTTGCAGAAGAAATTATCCCTCTCATGAGATCATCAGCATGCTTTTTTGTTTTGATCTTGCGGCAAAAACTATTTCTTTTCGACGATTCCACTTAGAAGCACAGGTAACTACGATCTATACGCATAAGTGATTTGTGTGTCTTTGCTATTTTAATAGGCGAAATTCTTGAAAACACGCGAACAATTCAATAAGTGTATCTATATTACGCGTACAGTATGCGAATGTCTTGTATCGGGCAGTCAAAATACTATTTTCATGTGCTATTAGGACGGCAGTCAAGCTACCACTGAGTTGGATGTAGGGATTATGTCGCAGTGTCGCACAAAAGGCGTGCGTACAGCTTTCACTTGTCTTTGCGCACTGTGGTATTCGTCGCTCTCGGTGGACAGATAGGACTTCCTTTTTTTTTCGGACC
Source organism: Dynastes maya (assembly GCA_029619315.2). Lineage (NCBI taxonomy): Eukaryota > Metazoa > Arthropoda > Insecta > Coleoptera > Scarabaeidae > Dynastes > Dynastes maya. The sequence continues at coordinate 7,106,839 of JAROYE020000012.1, forward strand.
GCTGAGTTTTGGCGCGATAAAATCTCTGTAGAAATGACGAGAACGTAGATAAGATCGAAATGTATTATTTAATTCTTTTTTTACGACAATGAAAACGACTAAAATACAGTGGAAATCAAGTACTATAAACCCGAATTTTCGTGTAATTAATTACTATCTGCTGTATAAAAATCAGACATTGCGCTTGCGTACAGCAACAAAACGAATCTTGTTTTTTAGAGACGGACCTCGTATATACTTTCACAGATCGGATTGCCCAAGGTATTGACAGAACAAATTACAAACGTATCCTTTACAATCACATTTTTTTTTTATTAATTAATCGAACACCTTGAAAACGGTGAAAATTACTCCTCGTGGATTTCAGAAGCTCCTAGAAGTTTGGGAAATTTTGTACCACACTTTTCACTTTCTTAAAGACGTAACCTAAAAACCAAAATAGATAGCGTGATTTCACTTGCGGAAATCGATTCTATGGGACTGTTTTCATCTACAAATCTAGAAATTGGGCCTCTATAAATCGTTAAAGTAAAAAACAATTCTAGAGCGATTTTTTTTAAACTCGCTGTCTTACTTTAATCCACAAATTATTTAGGAATATTCAAAATTGTTTAAGGAGCACGTATTAACTATCTTTTATTCAAATATCCGCTTGGTTTCCTCAAAATGAATTTCTTTCAAAAAAATTCAAAGAAATAGCACTTAGATCGCGATATTTCAAAAACCGTTGGAGATTTGCCCAAACTGGTCACTTTTTTTAAATCAGCGGATAAGAATTGGTAAAAAAGATTAGTCAAAATATTCAGATTCAACAATTTTTATTTAGTGAAAATATCCTCTTGAAATTTTCTTTATATCTTCCCAGTAAAATGAGAAAAAGTGCTAAATGGGATCCTATTTATAATAATAATAATAATAATAATAATAATAATAATAATAATAATAATAATAATAACCCTTTATTGCTTTTACAAAGAAATACAGCAAACGTCACAATTATTTGATAAGTACATAGTATCGCACCAGATATTCTTCTAAACTAGAAACTGTAAATGAGATGAATCGTACCAAAGAAAACAAAATTCTCAATCTTTTCCGGGTAAGAATCTAGAGTTTTTTGAAATTTGGGAAACTTCACATGACCTCTTCGCTTTCTTAAGGATATAACTAAAAAACTAAAACAGATAGCGAATTTTTGCTTCCAGAAATCGATTCTACGGGTTTGTTTCTATCTATCAACATATAATTTAGGCATCGATACTGCGTGGAAGAATTGTCAGGTTATTTTAAAGTGAAGTATGTGGAAATCGACTAGATTGAATTTTTTTTTTAAAATTAGCTAAGTCTAATTTTAATTTAAAAACTATCTAGGTATTCGAAATTGTTTCATAAAGATGTACTGGCTACTTTCTGCTCAAATAATCGCTTGAATTACTTAGAAAGTAATCATGAATTGGTTTTCTTTCAAAAAATGAAATTCAATGATATTTAGGTTGTGTTATTTCAAAAGATGTTGGGAGATTTGCCGAAACCGATCAATTTTTCGGATTTAGGGAATCGAAATCTATAAGAATTGGTCATAATATCAATTTATCAAAATTTCTTATTTTGTGAAAATATCATAAGGGAAGGAATTTTGTCCTAGATTCTTAATTGTCTCATATTTCCCTAGCCAAACGTGAAAAAGTATTAAATGATGACTAATATTATATATTCAACGAGCTGAATCGAATTAAGACAAGCATAATTCTCAATCTTTTCCTGTTTAGAAGCTAGAGCTCCTGGAAGTTTGGAAAACCTTATATCACTTTTTTGCCTTTATAGGGATGTAGCTAAAAAGATATCACATATAGCGAATTATAGTTAGCTGCAATCGATTCTAGGTGTGCGTTTTTATCTAGAAACATGTAATTTGTGCATGTGTAAGTCGTAGGAGGATTGTCTTAAAGTTAATAGTGTGGAAATCGGCCTCTAATTTTCGGGTGGAATTTAAAAAAAATTCTGTGGATTTAATTTTGATTTGGAAACGATCTAGACGTATTCGATGATGCTTAGTAAGCTTATAATAGCCATTTTTCTCGTAGAGAAATTCTTAATTCGCTTAGAAATTGACGAACTTGTTTTTTGGGTCGTGTTTGCAAGTCTAAACACTGTGCGTGCTCGGCTTTGCTTAGGTTGAGCCTCGGGCAGACACAGGATATTTATGTGAGTGTTCGAATTCTGCATCTCTCGAAATTGGCTTGAACTGAACGGTCACCATCCACTTACAGTCATGAAAGAAATTCTTGTGAAATAACAGAAATTATACAACATGGAAATTATATACATCAGGCTTTGTAGTAAAGGAAAAAAGGTATATACATGGAGAAAGGAAAATGTAAACGATGATAGAGATATCGTAAACTTTAGATTAATTAAGGATTAATGTCATTCATAAAATGCGATCTTCTTTTTTTCAGAAATTTATACGATTTTCCAAGAAGGAATTGACATCCTAATAATAGAAGTGATTTCTTGGATTTGAGGGCATTTTCTTGAAATTATGAAATTATAAAAATGGTATACAGTATGATGCGTAAATCTTCATAACGTTGTTATTTATTTGATGAGAGGATTTATAGTCCTTGATCTTTCCTTATTGCACTTTTGTATTTCTAAATTTATTGGTCTAGTGCAAATAAATAATCTATAAATTACATTTTGTCATACATATGCATGAGTAAAGAGATATGGTTAAAGTTTAAGTAAATACATCATTATCACACCACGAATTCATAGCAAAATAATTGCGAATGACAACGTTATTGTTACATAATAAATTTTCAAATTGCACGAAAACTTAGACACTTAAATATACGACCTTGTCAACATGTCAATGTCTATTGATAAATTTCGATAAAACATTGGAAAAATGGACGACATCTTAAACTTGCGTTTTCCAATATTAATCGAAGGTCATCCGATTCAGACTTGTTTGCCAGAGAACAGGACATAATTTAGTAAATATTAGTATTGCTGTAGATGATTTATGTGTCATGGTGTAAAAATAATTGCCACAATAAATTACAGATTAAAATGATTAGGAAACTCCTTTTTTCTTTTCATCCTTTATTTTTCTTTTCGCCGGGGAATACAATTAATTAAAATTGTCAATCTTTTATAAAATACCTTCAGGAGTTCTGCTGGAAATTCAAGAAAAAATGGTTACTTAAAGACAATGGTGTAAAATGCGTGCACTGCCTAGAGCTAGTGTACAGACTTATCTGTCTAATGATGCCAAGTCCTCACCCACATAATATAATTTAAACAGGGCCGGATTCAGGGTAATATTGATGTGGAATAAATTTCTTTTAATATTATCAAGTTCCAACTTAAAAATATATTTTCTTCTTTACTTTATTTTGTAAACAAACTCATAATCTTATAAAACCAATAGATTACAGTAGAATCTCGTTAATTTGAAGTAATTAGGGAAAGAAAATGTTCGGATTAGCCAATATAACGACTTTTTCGCTTAAGCTGGTTCAAATGAGTGTTTTAGGGATACACATATGGATTAAAACGCTTTTATTAGTTAATATCGCTAACAGCAGATTAAAATATTCTTCAAAAAAGATAGTATATCTTGGACATATTCAGATATGATCATAGACATCAGTAGAGATTTGCGATAATGCAATTTCATCTTTTGAATCATATCTTGATCAATTTGGTGGTAGAAACATTGCTTGAATGCTTTTGCCTTCAATACATAGTAATTTCATTTCCCTTTTAACTTCATATACAAAAAAATCACGGGACTATTTACGAAAAACATGCAGAGAAACATTTACTTGTATCAAAGCTCAAGGCAAGTACTGCTTCTATCATCTGCAATACAATAACTGTTTTATATCAAAAGAAATATTTTCTTAGCGTTCCTTTTGCGCTTAAGAAAGGTATATACTTGTAATGAAATAATTGTATTTCTTTGTTTAAGGGAATTGGGTCATTCCATATCAAGTGGCCTAGGTGTCCCTGCTCGACCATCTTTAATTTTGATAACATTTTTACAGAATGTACCTATAGGATCTTTATGAACTTCTAAAAAGTTTCAGCTTCATATCTATTTTAGTTGGGTCACTAAGGCCATTTTTATCAAGGTCACTTTTTCGCAACTGTCGGACTCACGAAACAAATTCCTATGTTTGAGATGTAACTAGCTTTGATCCAAAACAGCTAATGGTTTGAAATTGTGTTTTATAGTTCAACTGTTTGTGTAGAATGCAATGGTAGGCCAAAGGTAGGCCAGAAGATAGCACTTGTGGAAAAATTTAGCTTTAAACTGGCTCATAAATTTTGTCGCCACAAATTTGATCCATACTTTAACAATGTATAACTAGTGAACAAGTGGCCATGAGTATCTGATATTTTGCCAATTTATCAACCATGTATCTGTAATAGCATTGTTAAAGTAGGGTCTTTCCTGCTAGTTTATTTAATGTGTTATTAGTATTCAAAGTTGTTCCAAAAATTAAACACACCAAATTTTACCCATTTTCAGAGCCATCTATTTCAAAATGGGTCATCTCCAATTTAAAAATTTTGGATAATTGGAAAGAGCACATTTCAAACTACTAGAAAATCTTATTTTCATTTTGGAGTCTTTCTGTCTATGGCACAGAAATTTGCCTCAAAATACCTTATACTAGATTTTGTACGAAATGTTTAGTGTTAGTTTTGTTGTTGATGAATCTAATTTTTATAAACTATTGTTGTCTTTCACCACCTTACATCTATTTATCATCTACTACATCAGCTACTATGTAATCAGTGATAGCCTACGACATGATACTGTTGCTGTTTATGTATTGCTGACTGATTTAATTCAACAACTTATAAGTACCTTCAAAGAAATTAAGCATATTCACTATTTTAGTGATAGCTCAGCTGCTCAGTACAATGATTTCAAGAATTTTTTGAATCTTTGTCATCACCAAAGTGATTTTAACATCAGTGCTGAGTGGAATTTTTTTACAACAAATCATGGAAAATCACCATGTGATGGAATTGGTGGAACAGTGAAATGTTTAGCAGCAAGAGCAAGCCTTCAGCGTCCAGTTGATTGACACCAGCTGATTTGTTCAATTTTTGTGAAAAATATGTGAAGGGTATAAAGTTCATTTTTGTTCCAAATGAAAAAATTGAAGAAGCAAAAAAAGATCAAGAAAAACGCTTCAAAAGTGGATGTACAGTTTCTGGAACAAGAGAAAATCACCACTTTGTCTCCTATCAATGAAAAACAAATCAGAATTTGCAGAGTGTCAAATGACACTACATCTTTTGCAGCAAATGTGGATCAAAGTGTCAAAATTGTTTTTGAATTTGTACCTACCACAATGCTCCAACCTGGACAGTACGTTGCTTGCATTTATGATGGAAAATGGTGGATTGGAAATATTTGTGAAATTTCAATTGAAGAACATGATGGTTTAGTTCATTTTATGCACCTTCATGGGCCTGCTCGATCATTTCATTGGCCTGCCAGAACAGATGCATGCTGGATACCACAACAACAGATAATTGCAAGTATTCCGGCACCAATAGCAACAACCATGGGTCGGCAATATTGCCAGAAGCTGTAGTCATGTCCATAAGCAGAAAGTTTCAGGCATTTAATAAATGAAATACAGGATGACCACGAGGAGCATTTACATTTTGGATGGGACGGTTACCCAGCCTAGGTTGCCGTATCACGGTGAGGGAGAGAGGTAGCTGTTCAGGTATCTCAGTCACAATGGAACAGGTCGAGCAGCGCATGTTTACATACGATGCGTATGTAAGAAGCGGTGAGTCAGTGATAGCAGCTCAACGAGCATTTTGCATTCACTTTAATGTCGGCCGGCATGGAGCAGTCCCTAGCCGACCAACCATTATGAAGTGGGTTGAAAAATTGCGAGCGACAGGAAACGTAAATAATAATAAATCACCAGGCCTTCCACGAACGGCGAGGACAGCAAAAAATGTTGAGAGAGTTAGAATAGCAGTCACCACCAGTCCCCGACGCTCAGCTCGACGGCATGCAGTTATGTTACGTATGGGACGTGAGACAGTAAAGAAAATTTTGAAAACGGATCTCAAGTTTCATCCGTACAAGATCGTGTGTGTGCAGGAGTTGAAAGTAACCGGATTTCGCAGCGCAACTGCAAGTTCTTTTTACCTGAATGGGACTGTTAATCAGCAAAATTGCAGATACTGGGCAGGGGAAAATCCGAGACAGCTGCATGAGAGACCTCTTCATTTACCTCGTGTAACTGTGTGGTGTGCGATTTCGACAGAGTAGTGGTAACAGTCACCTCAAATCGGTATGTGGATATGATCAATACGTTTTTTCTCCCACAACTGCAGAGGTTAAACTTGCAAGAAGGTATATGGTTTCAGCAAGATGGGGCTACTGCTCACACATCAAGGATATCGATGAACCTGCTGCGGAACTTGTTTCCAAGTCGCGTGATTTCCAGGTTTGGAGATGTGCCCTGACCTCCTCGATCTCCTGACCTTAACATGTGTGATTTTTTCTTTGTGGGGATTTTTTAAGGAAGAAGTTTATCAACATAAACCCCGTAATTTGATTGACTTGAAGGCGGCAATTCATAGAGAGGTGGAATTGATCATAGAGGAGACACTGGAACGAGTGTGGAGGAGCTTCAAGGACAGAATTGAAAATTGCACCAGGGAAGTCGGACGTCACCTTCCTGACCTCATTTTCGCTACATAAAGTAAATGGCGTATCCCAACAAACATGTTAGATAAATTGAATATTTTTTTTTTTGTTAAATTGATAGTTTTAATTTTTTAAAAATGTAAATGTTCCTCGTGGTCACCTTGTATAAAGCCCAAATCAGGACTGGGAACCTGACAGATACCCTCTATTTAGGCTTGGGAACCTACAGTAAAGAAACCCACCCGTGGCTGGCTATCGGGCGTGACCTCTAGGCGATGGGGTTACCAATTATTACAATTGGTAGTGGCATAGCCACCATGTACCGAAGCAAGTAATTGAGCATTGCACGCGAAGTTCATTACATAGCTTAAGGCAAACTTTTGGGTCTTAAACCAAAAGACTCCGAAACAAAAATGAGATTTTCTGATAGATTGAAACTTGCTTTTTCCAATGATGCTAAACGTTTTCAAATTGGATTGCATTTTCTTGATGCATGAAACCATTTCTGTGCGTGTACTATAAATTGTTATTATTTTAAAAATATTAATTTTGAGCTAATTTGACAGTCCCTAGAAATTGAATGTTCCTTTAATTCTTTCTATTATTTATGAATTTTATTTTAATTTGTAATAATAAATTACTTAAATTTACAATTCTATTTCTACTGTTTTATATAAAAAAAGGTTATTTACAAATCCATAATAATCCGTGCCTGTGCTTATATAAACCATACAAGTACGGTTTGTTTCGCCGTATAAAAACGATATGAAACGAAGTTGTACAGGTGTTTCACGACTTTGCTGTATCGCTTAAGAGTGACAAGCTGTAAAATGTGCACATTGTGCAACTCGAGTTGTACTTTTTAATGGCATGATGAAATGCGTAAAATGCCTTTTCTACATTGAAAAGCGTGTTAATTCAAATAGAACTGTCATTACGTGAATATAAGTTTTAAACGTGCATTTTATTTCTCTATATATTTTATTTTCTTATCTGGGATTCCGCAAGGACGCACCTTATGACCTATCCACTCCTTAAAGAAATGGTTTTCAAATTAAATTAATTGAAGGAGATTATAGAGCATATGTTCACTATGCACGGTTTATATTGGCCAATTTTCATGTTTAGCGTTGTGACAATCGATTTAAGGCTGTATGCGATTAGAAAAATTCGTAATTTCCGGGATATGCCTTGTTCGCGTGCTTCAGAACCCTACGCAAGGATCACCTGCTCGTATACAGTCCGGAAAAATTTTTAAGTTCGCAAGAAATTGATTTGTAGTCGCTTTTAGAGCGTGTACAATCGTCCTAGTCTTAAGTGGGATGTACGGAAAACAGTTATATTAATTGAATCGATCTTACTTCATGGTTTAAATCTTTAAATCTAATAACGAATCGTAAAAATCTGACTTTGATTAATATCTTTCACTTACAATTGTAGTAATTGATGCGTGGTCATTAAGGTTGAAGGTATATATATATATAATTTCATTTTATATCTATTACGAAAGAAAGGAATAAAAGAAAGAAGTCACGATTTTCAGTAAAATAGGTTGGAAACCTGCGTACACGGGCTTTTATATAAATGGCCGATTTAATTCGAATAAACAACGCGGACTGTAGGTTGATTTATTGCGCTTATAGGATACGGCTAATGCTAGTGTGAGTCAATAAATGATGTCGTGAAACAAATAATACAATAATAAAAGATATTATCTACAAGTACAAAGTAATCGGTACTCCGACGGAGTACATACACAGATTTATACGGCCAGCAAAACAGCAATTCTATTATTATGTCCTTGCGAAGTGTTTAACTGTTACTACTTATTAATCCCCAAGATATCGAAAGCACAGTTGTCGGCTAGGTATAGAGTGTACAAGAAGGGCGTGGAAGAGTATGACCCTGATGTTATGATGGCAAAATTGCGTGCTGTTGTCCCGCATGACACCTCCGAGGAATAATGCAAGCGTGGTAGAGAGTATTGCGCTGCAATATACACTTTAATTGAACTAAAATGGCCATAGATTATAGACCTAAAACTAAGTAATCATTTGTGGAAAATCTATACAGAGCATTTGTAAAATATTGAATAAATTAATTAAAGAAGGGTGGACCACAAGCAGTACATGTTTATATTTTTTTATCTACACGCAAGCTGTCCGCCTTAATTCAAGACAATTACTTTCTTGAATCATCCGCAATACAATAACTGTTTTAAATCAAAAGAAATATTTTCTTTGCTTTACTTTTTCCGCTTAAGAGAGGTATATATACGTGTAATGAAATAATTGTGTAATTTCCTTGTTTAAGATATTTGTTCATTTGTTGTTTTTGAAGAAAGCAAAACATATTACTTATATGCACATTATTAATTGCGCTTACCATGTTTAAAACAGTACGACATATCCGTACATAATGCAGTAAATTATCCACATTGCTTGTGATTTTAAAAAGGCCAAGGTAGAAGTTATCTACAGAATAATGTTCAAACAAAAGCGACCTTAATGTAGAAGTATATATGAAATGAGTCCCTAGATAATGCTGGTATATATGTAGCTCATGGTATTGATGGAATCATTCCCAGCAAAAACAATGTGAGAAGAGAAAAGGCATTAAAGCTTCTTGCATCATATCTCAGTTAATGCCACTAATATTCAAAAACAACAACTGAAATATCTCCTGGCGCCCCGCAGTACCAGTAGTTATAGTCATCCCATCCTAGAGAGTAGCGAATATAGAAACTATAATATAGATGGCATATTTACTTATGCAATAATATAACCTTTAACGCACGACGTTTCATAAACATTTTCAAAAGATACCGGTTAGTGCAATTTTTTTTTTTTTTATTACTATTTACCACGTGTACTATTTTAACTATAGTTTTTTTTTAAATATGTAATAAATAATAATAAAAAAAGGGATAAATACACTTAAATATTAACTCATTAATTATTAAACTATATAAAAATTATTAAAGAAATAATTTAATTATACTGTAATCTATAAAAAAGAAATTTTTTCATTAGTTCATTCTAATTTTAATTATAAACAATAGGTTTTATTTTCCATTATTGTAATTTTTCTTTTATTGGATATCCTTGTAGCTGGCCTGCGGTTGCCTAATTTCTCAACAGAACTTTGTGAGATCTAGACCATCTTTTCATTCCTACCTTTAATATGAATATTTTCTTCTATTTTTATCTACGTCAGATAAATGACTTCTCATCGAACTATATACCGTAACGAATTCAGCTTTCTCTTGGTTTGCTCAGTTCTATCTTCTTTACTGTCTAACAGGATCAGCAGTGGTTCTGCCTACTCCAAATCTATACATTAAGCTATTGCCTTCAGCAGTAAAACTGGACTTGCAATCTCGTTTGGTATATGTTAGGTTCACTGTTTTCTATCGTTCCAGTCAATTTACGTTTGAAATATTGAGAAAGGCTTTTATTGGATAACCAAATAGTTTTTTCGGCAAGACTTTGTATGAAACAAAAATTTTCCAAATCTATAAATTTTTTTATCAACAAACTGAGGGAACGCAAAGTGTTAACATGTTATCTCCTTCTATGGCTAACCTTTTTATGGGTAAATTTGAAGGTGACATTAAGAATAGTTTGGCTTATTTTCCTTTTTGGAACAACCAAGCACCAATGGAAACCAGGAATTCTCCAGTAGCGAAGAATTTTACGTCAAGATATCTTCTGTCAATAAATTGAAGGAACAACAACGGGTAATAGTCTTTCTCCCTTTATGGCTAACTACTTGGAGCTACTAAGTACAAAATTTACTTCCATTAAATTTGCCAATGAAGAGAAAACGAACAACAGGATATAAAATACAAACTGTTAATGGGAAAATAAACTTTCGACAATTTTCTTTTTGGTAGATCAATTTTTTTCATAATTACAATCTTTGATGGATATTTTGAAGACATAGATGCTATTACAAAAAATTGCTGGTATTTATTAATTACACTGCGCTAGTTGCAAGATGCAACAAGGTGGGCACCCTGGGGATAAACTTAATTCGAGCTCGCTGAATCCAATGGTGCCAACCGTTTTTAAAAGTTAGCTCGCGTTTTCGAGCAATTTTAATTTAAAGATTTTAGGCCCAAAGAACCTTCTGGAATATTCTGGAATTTTCTGGAAAATCTGATCAATGGCCGAAAAGCTTCCTGGAAACTTCGAGAACCTTCCATGCACCGTTCATGGACCATTCGTGAACCTTCTAGATATTTCAATCCCCGCTACTGCCACTTGGTCAAATGGGTATATAAGCGGCGCTGTTAACCGCTGAGAGCTCAGTCTGTTTTTAGAAGTCAAAATGTCCACCGATTTAAATTCAATAAATGATCAAAAAATGATAAAAATTCCTTTTTTTTTTGGGTCTTTGGGCGTAAAATTGTCAAATTGAAATTCCTCAAAAACGCAAGCTAACTTTTAAAAACGGTTAGCACTAATGGATTCAGCATACTCGAATTAGGTTCGCTCAGCTTGTTGCAAAAAAAGTCTTCGATTCAAGTACAGTGTTATTATTCTATACTTTACGAATACACTGTATAAACCACTGGACAATTCTTCTATATTAATCGGGATTTAAACACGTGTTCTTTTCGGGATTATCAAAAATTTGTACCGACACAGATTCCCCAATTAAAATGTGCAATAAATTCTAACGGCTGAAGACATAATTTCGCAAAAGCGAATGATATATTGCCTATTCAATTAGATATATAAATCAGAAAATTGATAACAACGGTAATTATAAAACTGTGTTGAAAGTATGCAAAACAAATAAATACATATATAGATATATGTATATATTTTCATGTGATGCGATAATAGCCTGTTTACCGAGTCGGAATATGTATAATTTATTAATTTCTGCAATGGATCATTTGAGGTTTGCTAGGATTATAGTCAGTAGATTACCGTCTAAAATGTGTTCGCGGTTGTTTTAATGATTGTTTTATCGTTTAGGAAGTGTATACAATAAATCAAGAACTATCTAACGCGTTAGACGTATACAGCTTTGGTCATATGTATTTGGTCGTCACCAAAATATTTTAATTTCCTTTATCTACCTCATCTAATTATATACATACAATACATCTCTCTGTATCATAAACACATCACAACAAAGCCGAAACAAAAGCTCAGAAAGCAATGTATCAAATCAACAACTCTCCTGTTTTTTCTTTTTGTAATTTTTGTCGGATATCGATGGAAAATACTGCGAAGGGGTCGTAGCGATTGGTGCGTGAAAAAGCAACGACACTTGCAGTGGGACTACTATTCATCACATCATAGTGTTAATGACATGCTAAATCCACGCAACACAATATTCTAACCCAGGACCGTGTTGCTCTGTAACTTTCCAAACCACCAGACCATTATTATCCGCTGTGCCTGCGATTGGGGCAAATAATTAATGTATTTTCATGCGTTCAATTCGCTGTAATTATCCTATAATACTGATTTAGACACCTAATACGAAATATATGGAATTTATTAAAATTTATCAAATTTCAATAACTAGTTTTTAAATTAAAAAAAAAAAATCGGTTATGAATAATAAAATTAATACGTATTAATTATGAATTATTTAGTGTAAAACGCTATTTTTTGCAATAGCACTAACTGTAGTTATTATTTTTTATTGGGTTTGTGTATAATGTATTATTTACTCCATAGTAAAGCCCAGCTTTTTAGGAGCGTTCGCAAAAACAATATTTACTGTCCAAAAACAATGTTACCCTTTACACAAAATTCTTTACTTTTTCTACAAAAATAACTAACGGGTGATTCATTTAGAGGTACTTTTTTCAGTAGGGACTTTATAACAGATCACGCGTGAGTCGTGTCAAACTGTAATGGTATTTTTGTTCGGTATTGTTTGACATTTCATCATGGAAAGACTTAGCCTGGCACAGCGTCTACAAATTATTCAGCTGTATTACGAAAATTAGCGTTCTAGAAGAAATGTGTTTCGTATGCTTAGAGCAACTTATGGTCCACATAATCGGCCTACCGAATGAACAATTCGCTATACCATCCAAAAACTTGAAACCCAGTTCTCATTATTGGATAATACGCGACCAAATAGACCATATCCAGCACGTAGTGAAGAAAATATAGCGGCGGTAGCTGAGAGTGCACGCAATGAATCGATTTGGCGATTCGGCGCCGTTCTCAACAGCTTGGCTTGTCGTATGCAACAACTTGGCGTATTTTACGTAAGGATCTTGGTTTAAAAGCATACAAAATTCAACTCGTGCAGGAATTGAAACCGGCCGACCTTCCGAATCGTCACCGTTTCAGTGTTTGGGCTCTTGAAAAGTTTCAAGAAAATCCACTGTTTTCGACCAAAATTTTCTTCAGCGATGAGGCCCATTTCTGGCTTAATGGCTACGTCAATAAGCAAACTTGCCGTATTTGGATTGAAGAGCAACCCACAGAGGTTCAAGAGTTGCCATTAATCATCGGTCCATATTTCTTCGCGCCATGATAATGGACTATTTGCTGCCTGAAATTGAAACCCGTAGTCTCGACGATATTTGGTTCCAGCAAGACGGCGCGCTACTTGCCACACAGCCCGTGAAACCATGGTTTTATTGCGAGAGCAATACAGTGATCAGTTAATTTCACGCTTCAGACCAGTGAATTGGCCGCCTAGATCATGTGATATCACACGTCTAGACTTTTTCCTTTGGGGCTACGTAAAGTCCAAAGTCTACATGGATCAGCCGGCTACGATTGAGGAATTGAAAGCCAACATTACTCGCGTCATTGGCCAAATACCACTCGAAATGCTCAAACGCGTCATCGAAAATTGGAACTTCAGAATGGCCCATGTTAGCCGCAGTTACGGCCAACATTTGAAAGAAATACTATTCAAAAAATAAATGTAAAGGATGGTTCTTTTGTATAATAATAAAGATTACCCGATAAGATTGATTTTTTTTTTAATGTTTCTTTAAATTAATCACCCATTACAACCCAAATTAAAGCCAAAATGGACGCTATTTACGATGACTCTGCACCATCATCTGCCACAGTGAAATTTCGAATGGTCCTATCAGCTTGGTTAACGATGAACGTTCGAGGCGGTCAAAAACTGCAACCGCTACCGATAACATCGGAAAAGTTCACCAAATGGTGCAAAACGATCATCGAATTAAGGTTAGAGATATAGCAGAGGCTGTGGGCATCTCGAAAGAACGTATTTGTCATATATTGAGATTTGGGTATGAAAAAGCGCTTGGTTACTCAGGATCAAAAACGCATTCGAATGAATATTTCCAATGTTTCCATGTTGAAGCAGTTTAAGCGAAATAAGTCGGAATTTTGGTATCGATTAATAACTGTAGATTAAATTTGGATACACCAGTACAGTCCTGAAGTGAAAAAACAGGCGCTGAAAAAAGCGAAGACTGTTCCATCGGGCGGGAAAGTAATGGCGATTGTTTTTTGGGGTAATCGTGAAGTTGTGTTAATCGACTATCATGAAAAAGTCATTACTTGGCAAGCTGGAGGCAGAAATTGCAGAAAAACGGCAGCATTTTAAACAAAAGAAAGTTTTGTTCCACAAAGACACCGTCTCACACATCAATGATTGCCATGGCAAAAATTCACGAATTGGGTTTCCAATTGACCCACCCTATTCATCAGATCTGGCCCTGAGCGACTTTTCTCTGTTTCCTAGACTTAGTTTCGCTCGGAAGACAGAGATTTTCATCGAATGAGGAGACCATCATGTTCGTAAATTCAAAGTTAAAGGTAAAGGAATTCTTATAAATCTGATTTTGTCCTGGTGTATTTTAAACTAAAGGGATATTGGTGATCATGGATCGGGTTATCGTTGTATATGACCAAAAGATATAAGGAGCAGACTTTCTAAATTCATTTTGTCCAAAATTAGAAAATTTTCAAACAACGCCAGCACGATAATTTGTTAATGAAGAGCTATAATCTTATGTGGTAAGATGGGTTTTAGACACATTTTGTTCCGTGTATGATAAATCGCGAAGAGCTCTTCCAATGTTGAAAGACAAGCTAACAGCATTTTATCTAGTAAATGAAAACAAATTGCAATTGGTTTATCGTGCCTGGCCAAAGATAGTTTTGTGTTCTCGTTATTATTAAGTTTTTTTGAAAGTAAGTTGGAAAATAATTAATGTAACTGAAAGAACAGTAAGAAGCAGAAATCAGAAACCTCAAGAAAATGCCCATGGTTTTGCTATAAAATATCATGTAAGTTTAAATATCATTCTGTTACTTCCTGCAGAGTTTACCAAATTTTTATACATAGGGACCAAGACCAGGAAAAAGTCAACAAGTTCTAAACCTTACCAAAACGAAGAAAGAAACATGGGACTGTAAAGTTACCTAATGTGGCACTCCAATATCTTATGAAACAAAAAAAAAAAACACAACCTTTCTAAACCACTTGTCGAACTATTGGGAAAAATTGGGATCCATGGTTGCAGCCAATTATTTTCCCTGATTATCCTATCCAAAATGATCAAAACAACCTCAAAATAACTTGGTGTAAACCAAGTCACTTACTTAATAGATAAACAGGGTGCAGTTTGTCCCAAACTGACAAATTAAATGTAATTTGTCCAGTACATTTTTGAGTTTATTTTGGAAAATATCAGAAACAGATTTTTGGCATACACAATGATCATTGTAAAAATTACTTTCTCGATAAATTTATGTTTCTGAATATATCCTTGAAGTACTTCATTTCCTTCCTGACATTTCGTAAGTCCAAAAATCGCTTCTTTGTAGAAATCCTACGATTCGCAAGTATTTTTTTGCTATTTTCTGTGTTCCTTTAGGGTTTTCATTAGTGTTAGTAAACGATTTTAGTCCTTTGGTAATTAAGTTTGACACTAGTTGGCATTCTCGTCGCCTTTTAGCGTCTTTCTATTAATTGCCGCTTTGTGATCTGTAAGAAGTGCGTGAGGGGTGTTAGAAAAGGAGGGTGGCCCTGATGAACAGCAGACAATCACAGCGCTATTCTCGAATCGAAGGCACTCAAAAGGAAATCAGTATTAAGTATTGGCGGAGAAAGTCTATACAGTTAATTCTCTTTTTTTTTCTTTCTTCTTCATCCTTGTCCTTCTTTATTTTTCAATTTTTAGCACGTCATATTTGTCGTATTATCACTTCCGGGCTTCCTAAATTACAGAGGGAGTAATAATTTTTTGCTCGACATCGTCCCGGAGACCTTCCAAACTTTAGATGTTAAACGCGCTATTGAAGAGGAACCCCTTGACAGGATTATGTCAGCTTTTTTTCCAACGTGAACTCTTTTAAGAGTATTAGATCTGTAGCAGAAGATTATTCTATTAATAAGGGGATTTTCTCCGACATCATTTTTAAATTACCGTTCTAATAAAATACCGGAATAAATCGTTTATTGTTAGGGGAAATCTTGTGACGATAATATTTTGACATTTTAACCCGAAAAGTAAATAAAATGTAATTTATAAAGAATAACAAATACATTGACAATAGAAGGAAACAAGAATACGAGTTCGATAAAGAAAGAAAAGGTATCAAAGTAGTTAACGACCAGCGTGGCTGTGTATGGCCATCAGTAGAGTACAGTCTATCAACCACCAATAATTGAGTATTGATCTCCCCAAGCTGGAATGTACGGGGAAAAAAAGAAAGCCGGACCTCTGAAGTTCACACTACACGCCCTAATGTTATTGTATTATGTTTGATCTGTCGCATGGTCAACGTTAATAAGAATTTATTGCCTCGAAATTCTTTTTTTAACAAAAAAAAAAGAATGAAAACAATTTATTATAAACACTTTTTATGCATCGTCACAACTAGAACCTTCCTCTAAAGAAACCTGTACTTAATTCAAGCTATAAACAATAGAAAGATATACCACGCCAATGGCCTTCTGGTAATAAAACTGATAGATAAATGAATGAAGGGGGTGTTGCTCGTATATGCACTCTTGCCCCAGGGTACAATAACGTTGTGCGGTGATATACTCCTTCCGTCAACCATCGTAAATGTCTTATGGTCATCAACCATTCCATTAGGTTCCGCTTGGTTTCATCCCATATACTCCCGATGATGTCCATCTATAAAGTCGTTTCAAAAAATCTGGCATTTAAGTAGTTATATCCCGAGAAAAAAGACAATGACACCCTAACGAAATGAATTTAAATGTTAAAACTATTATAGAAAATATTGTTTGAATAAATTGTATATAGGACATTATATAATGTATTTGTGATACTCAAACGTTCTTTTTCTTTTCTTTGTTTTTTTTTTTATATAATATAAAATTGATATAAGATTAAGATAGCATTTGTAATATTTTTTTAGCATTTAAATTGCTTCTTAGAATAGAACAATAATAATGTTAATAATAATAAGGTACTGGCTGTTAAAGAAAAAACGGAATTTCGTAAAAATCTCAATTACATCAATAACTTGCAGGAAATACTGAAGAAAGTTGTCGTGAATTGAAGAGATGGTCTCCTAACCTTATAAACTTTATTTTTTAAATGTCTCCGCAAAAAAAAAATCAAGATCGGCTTCGTCAGGGGACCTGGCTGTCCACTCAATTGCTCCTCTCCTTCCTATCCACTTTGCTGCAAAAAAACATCTCAACATTTTGGATACCGTCGACTTTGATATTACTTCCTCATAACAGTGAATTTCGTTGAAAAGTCTTACCACTTCAGCCCAACTGCATTTATATGCATACCCTACACGCAGAGAAACGTCTACTTGTATCAAAGCTGTCCGCCTTAATTCAAGACAATTACTGTTTCTTCAATTATCCGCAATGCAATAACTGTTTTAAATCAAAGAAATATTTTCTTAGCGTTTCTTTCTTCGCTTAAGAATCGTATACACTTGCAATGAAATAATTGTATTTCTTTGCTTAAGACATTTGTTAACTTGATTCAAGAAAACCTTGCAGAAAATTTGAGGAAAGCGATTCTTAGTATAAGTAAATGGCCATTCTAACACAAAACAATATTTTCTTAAGGATAGTAAATAGTTTTCTT
This sequence comes from Dynastes maya, assembly GCA_029619315.2. Lineage (NCBI taxonomy): Eukaryota > Metazoa > Arthropoda > Insecta > Coleoptera > Scarabaeidae > Dynastes > Dynastes maya. Next base: position 7,124,601 of record JAROYE020000012.1, read on the forward strand.
AATTCCAGAATACGTTTAGGTATTGTTCATGAATCAATAGTTTCATTTTCTTAAAACAAAGCACTTTTTAATGTACTTAGAATTACACATAATTAATTGTGCTTACCTTGTTTAAAACAGTACGACATATACGTACATAATGAAGTAAATAATTCACATTACTTGTGGATTTTAAAAGTAGTTATCTACAGAATAACGTTCAAATAAAAGTGAACTTAACGTAGAAGTACACATGGAAAATAATGCCTAGAAATAATAACCAAGACAGATAATGCTAATAGATACCTCCTCTTGGTATTGGTCGCATCACTGCCGGCAGAAACAATATTTGAAGAATAAAAGCATTAAAGCTCTTAATCTTGGCCATATTGCTCTTACATCTCTCAATTTATGCCACTAATCTTCAAAAGCTATCAAAGAATATGAAACAGTGAAAAGGAAATCAAAGAATTGATGTTCTCTTTTTGAAAAATATGAGTATAAGTTACAATATAAAAACATCTACACTATAGAATGGAATTAGGTATCAACATGTATAAAAAGACTCTTCCTCCTACCTAGCATCAAAGCACATACGACAGAAACCAGTAACCCCAGCATTAATTAGAAATTATTGAATAATTAAATTATTAAATAATCCCTAATTAATAATTTAATTATACTGTAACCTATAAAAGAAAATCTTTTTCATTAACTCATTCACTTGCTCCTAATTTTAATTATTAACTTTAGGTTCTTTCTTTTCCATTATTGTAATTTTTCTTTTATTGGATATCCTTGTAGATGTGAAAAAATCAAGGTGGCCTTGGATCTCAAGAACAAATGAAGGTACAAGGTCGAGAAAATTACAATTAATGTAACATATTCTAACTCTACACCAAATTTCAAGGAATTTCGCTTATTAATTGAGATATTTAGCAGTTTCCAGACTTCTTGGTCACTCTGTATCTATGTCTTTTGTATAGGATTTTTTTTTCTATTCTCAATAGTAAAAGCATTATCGAAGCATCTTGCACTGTTGTCTCTCCCTGTATATGAGTTTGTCCTTTTCCACACTATTTTTTCTATTATTATTGTTATTACTCTTTCTTTTCTTTTTTGATACTACGTTTTTTTACTTTTAAAATTGCTGCTTTAGAATAAAATGATAAAATACCACTTAATATACCTTTTTTTTATAACTGTTAAATTGTCAGACGTATTTTTCTATTTTTTTAACCTTATTTTGGCTGTGTAAAAAGTCAATTAGTAAACAACGAGTAACCTTAACATAGGTTTTGTAAATAAGACGATTTTTGCCACTGTTAAACTATTTTTGTAGTTTAGTTGTTTTGATTCTCTTGCTTTTATTGTTATTATTACTATTATCATTATTATTAATCGATTGCTAATATTAAATTGATATAAAAGAGTAAAGGGACATATACACAAAATGTATTAATTTAGTAATGTGATAGATTTGCAAAATGAGTCTCTTTCTCATCTGTTAATGTTATTAATGAAGTGTGTTTGTCACTCTTTCGACACCCTACAACCTTTTGGAAGGATTTGCAGCGTCAAGGGCTGTTTATATTAGTTACACAGAAGCAAAAACGCCTGACTAAAGTAGCGAAATGAGTTACTCCGCTTTCTCACCCACAAATTCATTATACTCTGTGACTTTCAGTCTCCGTAGTCGAAATGAAACTCATTTGTTTTTAGGAGAAAATCGGCAAAAGCAAAGGGACAAAACATGGTATCGATTATTGACGTCCTATACGAGCCAAAATTAATAAACTCGTTCGCTGTTACAGGAATAACTTTATTCTAACAATTAGACTCATATTTCATGAAGTTATAATGAGATTTTTATACCTGTGGTTATTTATGTCCGTGTTAAGATACGGGTAATTGATAATGAGAAGGCAGTCTGATGGTTGGGCGACCAACAAGTACAACAGCATGCGGTCTTCTGGTATCCCGACTTGGATCGTTAAAAGAACCAACATCGTTCCTCGCCTCCCCACCCCCTTTTTCCAGCCGCGCTTTAGCAGCTTTTAAAACAAACAGAATTATCATAAGTTCTATGGCATGATCGATTATCTTATCTTGTTTTTAAAATGATAAACTGACCGTGTATGCGAGACTAAAATTAAAACGCATCTTGGCCCCCCTTTACTCGATGACAACTGGATCCCCCCCGCGTAGGAGATGATCAATAATTTGTGCATAGATCAGTAGGCCTCCTACTGATCTATGCACATTTCATTTCAACAAAAACGTTCTTTCTCATTTTGTAATGTTACAAGGAGCTTACTAGGCTTACCAATTTCTATATTTTTGAACTCTCATCCACCAAAAATACGCCTACATTAAATTTTATTAAAAATTGAAAAGGGAAAACTAATCTGGAACTGTGACGTTCTAATATAAACTTGGCTTTTACTTCGTATTTATGGTAGAATTTAAACGTTGAATACTTAGAGAATGGGAACACAGCCAAACACCTGTTGTTACCTGAATGAATATTTCGACTAAAAGTGAGAAATTGATTAGCGTCCCTTCACTCACTTATTTCATTCGCGATAGCGATTGTTTAATTACAGCTAATTTGGATAACTAAACTTTTCGAAATATAGTTTGATAATAAATTTCAATCGAATAATCTTATTTTTTTTTTTAATAGAATAATGCATGCCACTCAGGGACGCAACTGAAAGACTGAATCTATGCTACTCTGTGACATTTAACACCACCAACAACTGTACAGTATTAAAAATTACTGACAAACAAGACGATCATTTGACGAAATTATTATTTAACCATTTCACAACGAACCCATAATACGTGCCGCTAATGACAGGCTATGATCGATGTTGTAAATTATAACATTACAATATATTAAATTTTAACTTTTACACCGACTTAATCCTACAAAAGCTCTCACTCAATTTCGAATCATGGCACAATGTATGAAAAAAGACAACTTTCCATACAATGTGAATGGATGTATGTTTATTTATTGTGACAGATGTCCATGTATGTTTTGTTTTATTTTATTGCGTTTGTGCATTTTTTGACGAAACCTATACCCTACTGCATTAATTGGTTAATGTCAGATGAAATTTTGTTTTTCAGTAAATATGATCAAAAGGAAAAGATCGATGAGACTCTCTAACGTGGTTTATAATCTTCGAAAGACGCCCTATCATAATCAGTAAGCTATTCCAACGTGTTTTAGAATCCATTATTAACGAAAGTTCTCGACCAAATTCTTCTTTTACATGTTTTTGTAATATATCATTATTTTTTGTTGACGATTTGCGAAATATTTTGACTACTTTTCGTACCTTTGTTATCAGAGAATTTAATTGTACATCCTGTATAGAATGTAATTGGGAGGGTTAAACATTTATCGGCGGGCATAGATCCATGAATACGACATAATCCAAGGTTCCGAAAAAAAAATTACATGTATGTACATTAATGCTCATGCGTCGACGGTTCTTAACAGATGTTCACTCGTCTAACGTTAAACTAAATGCTTTGAGTTTATGTTGTGATATTTCGTTGACTACTTGACTACTTTGAAAATCTAAAAAAATAATTATTTTTGTACTTATTCTGTTTGTATATATATGTATTTAATATTCTTTCCAATTACCGGTAAAAATTTTTAAAGAATTTTCGCAATTTACCGGTAAACCCCTATTTTTAACGTATAATATAATAGTGCAAAAATCTAAGAGAGTTCCAAGCTCCAGTTGATAGAAGCAGATTTGTCATTGATAGATGATACAAGCCATTCATCAAGTCAGAAGCGGACCTCAAGTACTGGCCGACGTTTCAAATGGACTGGAAAATGTTCAGATGATCACGAGCTTTCGCTGTTTGCGTGTTTCGAAATACGCCACAGATAGAAACAGAAGAGATTAAAATCAAACGTGGTTAACGGATTTCTTTCTTTTCTCATTTCAACAATGTAAATTAAATAAATAAAATAATCGAATGGTTTATGTAATTGGGAGGGAGAATTCTAGCGTAAGCAATCATTTACCAATACGATGTGGAATGTTCTAAGGATTCTAGTAGGCGTTGAAATGAAATATGTCATGCTGAGTGTCGCAGATACACAAGCAAACCCAGTTCTCGTACGGAATATGTGGAATTCTCGCTTCAACTAGTTTGGCCGACTATAATAAACTTAGAGGGGTCGAATTTTGCTTTTTTCTTGTGTTGTGTTGACAGATGTACGTGGTTAATAACTTGGAAAACTGTTGTCACTTTTTTTTGGACGGCAAAGTGAATAATCGTATTAGACCTTGGTCGATAGCTACAAGCTTAATAGCCTTAATTTTTTTGCTTTATTTTTTTTTTATTAAGAGGAAATTAAGCAATTAGTACTTGCTTTTGAATAACCTTCATATATATATAATACAAAACAAATCATCACAGGTTAATAACGATAATTGTCCCCGATGGTAATCTTGTAATCAACTAATTAAACTTATTTCTGAAATTAATCTGAGAAGTTCGCAACTAAGCCCCACCTTTCTTTAATCCATGACATTTTACGCAAATTACATCACATACAACTTCAGTTGACCATCGAGCTCTACGATTCCACCCGTCAGCGTTTGAGGGCAATTAGTATTCGAAAAAAAAGGAACAGAGAAAATAACCGCTTCGATGTATGCATGCCTTTTTTTCCTGGTTGAAACGTGTATATATTCAAAAAGGATGAAAGGTCTCCCTTGAATACAAGCGATGAATGAAGTTGGTGAGTCCTTTTTGGCGTTCAAAAAGAGTTTCCCGATTTCCGGGGCTCCGTTCATTCAAATTTTCGACGTTTGAATAACCGTCGGTGCTCTTCTGGTCCAGACGAAAATTCCAATCAACGAAATGGCCATCAGACGCATTTCACGTTTTAACAGATGATAATCTAACATCTATATACGAGTTGTCATCAAGTCATCATTCACTTTTATTTTTTTAAGCGTAGTTACAAAAGAAAAACAGATAGTATGCCCTGAAGGTGCTCTAGTACATGTGTCTTCTTTTAGCAAGAGGGGTGAGAGTTTGATTCTCATCCCCCTCTGTTGTTTCAAATATATATATGTGAGATTTACCCTCATGTATCCCTTAATGTGGGTTACTATGCTTTTGAAATAAAATCAATAAAATTGCTGTTGCACTATATTAGTATTGTAGAAAGTTGCGCCACTGTTAAAGATCACTTTTCATTAAAATAAAATACATATATAATTCAGGTATTTGAGTTTATTTTTTTTTCTAATAATTTTTTTTAAATATAATACTATTAGTTAATTAACAACAATTGGGGCCAATCAGCAACACAAAAAACAATAATACTTATTCTATCACCTCTAATTAACAATAAAAATGTTTATTTTGTATGGCAAGTATATATTGGGACATGGCACGAATTTTTATTTTTAATCGCCCTTATATTTTATGACCGCTCGAATTCGGTTGGGCATTGAATTAACTAAGGATCTGCACCTTTCAAGAGCAAATCCATTCTAAATTTGCTGTATATTGGCTCTAAGTTCTGGTAATGTACGTTGTGGGTTGTTCCTCAATGTTTGCTTCATTTTATGCAACACTGTTTCAATTATGTTAAGGTCAGGGCTGTTTGAAGGCTAAGAAAGAATAATTACGTCGTGGTTGCCAAACAATTTTTTGTGGTTTTGACCGTACGACAGGCTGCCCTATCCTGCTGAAAAATATAATTTTCGCCAACATTTAATTTCGCGATATTTGGTGGCAGACTGTTTGGCAGCATTTGTTGATATTTCGCAGTATTCACGGTAATAAATTGAAAGTATTGTCATGCAGTCCCAAATCATTACTCCTTTGGGAAATTTTACAGTACGTTTTTGGCAATCCTTATGTTCTTCTTTTGTTTCTCTGTCAACAGTGGCTTTTCCTTTGCCTATAAGAAAACATTTTTTTGAATACTTTTTAAAATTATTACTTGGTAATTCAATCTTATAAAACCTTCATTCACATTTACGAATCCACTGGCGACAGTATTCTATCGACAGATTTAGTTTAGTTTCGTGATTCCATTCAGCCGTAATTTGCCTTAGAGTATTTCTTCGCCCTTTTTTGCATAGTTTTACTACGCAGACGATACTCAAATATATATCTCTTTCCCACCTGAACTCATAAATGAAAGCATTGATGTGTTGAATGCAAATCTGTGTGGTGTAGGCGTAACGGTTTGAAGATCAACCCGAAGAAAACCGAGAGCATTTACGTTGGTCTAAAACCAAGGGGCGATATAGCATTTAGTAAAAAAAAAGCAATGTTGTTATCGATGAAGTCACGACTAATCATAAAGAAAAAGTTAAGACTCTGGGTGTTATCATCGACTGTAATTTGTCCTTTCAAGATTATGTTCGTCAAATATGATCATTATATTATGCAAAATTTTCCCATTTTTATTATTATTATTTATTATATATTTAAAAAAAGCTATAATTAAATTAGTACACGTGGTAAATAGTAATAAAAAGAACAAGATATTGCATTAACCGGTATCTTTTGAAAATGTTTATGAAACGTTATACGTTAAAGGTTATATCATTGTATGGGTAAGTATGGTATCTGTATTCCAATTATCTAGGACAGCATGACTGTAACTACTGGCACTAGGTGGCGCCAGGAAATATTTCAGTTGCTGTTTTTGAAGATTAGTGGCATAAACTAAGAGATGTAAGAGCAATGTCGCCAGGAGCAAGAAGCTTTTATGCTTTTCTTTTATTGTTTTTGCCGGAAGTATTTCCATTAATACCAGGAGCGATTTTATTAATATTATCTTGGTACTTCTACATTAAGTTCACTTTTGTTTGAACATTATTCTGTAGGTAACCTCCACTTTTAGCCTTTTTAAAATCACAAGCAATGTGAATAATTTACTGCATTATGTGTGGATATGTCATACTGTTTTAAACAAGAGAAGCGCAATTAATAATGTGCATGTATGCATTTCAAGAATCCTAAGTAAAAAATGCGTTATTTTAAGAAAATGAAACTATTGATTTATAAACAATACCTGAACGCATTCTGGAATTAAGAATACTATCCTTAAGAAAATATTATTTTGTGTTATAATGGCCATTTACTTATACTTTCGCTTTCTTCAAATTTTCAAGTTAAATGTCTTAAACAAAGAATCATTTCATTACAAGTGTATACTTCTCTTAAGCGGAGAAGAAAACGCTAAGAAAATATATTTTTTTTGATTTAAAACATTTATTGTATTTCATTGAATTAAGGCGGACAGCTTTGATACAAGTAAACGTTTCTCTGCGTGTAGGTAAATTCTATTGATTTCATAAGAGGTTCAATTCGAAAGAATGAGATTTCTCGTAATAATCCTAATAATTACGTATCAATTTGTTTACATAAGATATTCAAGAATCCGTTTGAGGAATGTTTAAACTAAAGTATTGCTTGCAAGTTGATGAAAGTCTCTACTGTGCATGTAATGACAAACCAATGTACATAGAGATATGACGTAAACAATCTACCAATGGTCACGCTTTTGTAAATAATGATGCAAAATCATAATTTGTAAAGAAGAATGAAAGATAATATAATAAAGGAAGAGAAAAAATGGACGCTATACGCTGATGTGGCACTTGAAGCGTTACAATATGTTGAAACTGCGTAAAATTAATTGTCATTATTTCGTCGGGTAATAATAAAGGCCGGTTTGAAATTAGCCGTATTTAAAAATCACCTGTGTGCCCAACAAGAGTCTAATTGAGGCGTTCCATGTATTATTCATGATTTTTTATATTATTATATGTATGAGTGTATGTGCCGTGGCTCGCTTGTACCAGTGGTTAAATATGAAAATGTGTAGTAGCGACGTTTCAAAAAATAGCGGAAATATAATACTTGAACTAATTAAAACAACAGAGAAAAAATCGTTCTTCTAGCTCGATACGTTTCAGTGTTCAGCTGCATACATTAAGCTACTCGTGAAAGGAATTATGGCGAACACTAGAGGAGAATTGTTGTGTCCAGTGTCCATAAGATGTATATGAAAGTAATCAGTGACCGCAACGGTACGCTGTTACAATACACGCTTGGTCGGGACTTTCAAATAGCCAGGGACTACTGTCATTATAAGATGATACCCACATTACACATGGTAGAAGAACCATATACAAGTCTCTCAGAAAGTTTTGTATGCTCATTTCTTTCGATTTACTTTACCGTGTAGACGCTGCTTTAAATTCAATTTAATGTAATCAGTAAAATATTTCACATATGATGCAATTAATAACATTAATAACAAAATTGAAATAAAAAAAAAAATCTGGATTTTTATCTTTATTTTCTGGACCTTTTCGGCTAACAAATTACGATTATGTTGCTGTTTTTTTCGGATCTAATTTGATTATAATTAATTATTATATTTTTTTGCATTCGTCTTAATTTAAATAAAAAGTTAAAGAGGTGTGGAAATAAACGTTAGTACGAATGGAAATGAAACTGGAAAAGAAGGAAAAAGAAACAAATGAGGAGGTACATTGCAAAACGCATCAGTATTACGTAATAAAATCACAAAAATACTGTTTTTATTGCAAAAGAACTCGATGAAGATGATCCTGATCGCTGAATTTCAGATTTGTGCAACCATAATCCACACTTCATTCTCCAAATTCTCCTTTCAGATGGAACCAATTTTTGCCTAAATGGAACAATAGATCGACAAAATTGCAGGTACTGGAGTAGAGAAAATCCTCGCTAGATTACTGAAACACACATTCAACACCCTTGTAGAGTTAATGTGCGGACAGGGATAGTTGACAATGGAATCACTAGTTTTCTTTGATGAAACTCACTTGTACCTGCTGTTGCAGAAATATTTGGTTTCAACAAGATGGTGTACCTCCGAGTGACCCTCTAGGTACCCATCTACCATTGATTTTTTTCTTATGTGAGTATTTGAAATCATAAATCTATATTGATAGACTACAAAATGTAGAGGATTTGAAAAGTAGAATTATGTAGGTATGAAATGAGTCGCATTACGCGGAGAAAAATTTGTGTTGTTAAGAAAATATCTTTACTCTGACAAGAATATCTTGTACAAATAACACACTGATTTACTAATCATAAAAAACATTTTTATTGTAAAAGAAGTTATAAACACTTCTACTTAAAACAACAAAAATACTTCTTTATTTAAAATATAAGTATAACCCTGAATTGTAATTTTTACAAAATATTATTTTTAATCTATGATAACGTAATGTAGGTTTGCGTTGCAATCAATAATAATGTAGAGTTTCCGGCAATTTTGCCATTTATCTCGCGTGGTTGTTGGTGTTATCTAGTGTGGACAAGTAATTCAATCTTCTTTAATAATTTATTTAAAATCGAAGATTAGTTAGTGAAAGTGAAGTTCCCGGAGCTATTTGTAACGTTTCAAGGTATGTAGTTTATACAAATAGTACATATGATTTTGTTGGTTATGTTGAATACTATCGTTTACATAATAGATCTATAGATCAGCATATAACTTAATGGAATAAAAAAATGTTTATCGACAATAGATTAAAAATTAAGTAACTAGTTAAATGGATACGATATCATTTACTGGAAGCAAAAGGATTTGACGAACATTTTATTGTTAGTGCTTTTATAATAAAAAAAGTCATGGAAGAAATGGATTAATTTTATATTGTATTAACCAAGGTACAAAAACTTTTGTTTTATATTTGTACACATACAGCTGTGGGCCAAATTACGGAAACAATGTAATTATAATCTAATCCACATGTTCTTGAATAGAGATAAACACTATACAGTCCTTGTCCATAGTATTAGGTCCACTTTTAAGGTCTTATAATTGCATGTTTTGAGTAATATACATATACTGAAGATATCCAATCAAATGGTAGAAGTACTAGAGACTAGAGAAATGAAAAGAATTTATTGCATAAGCCCATTAATTGGTTTAAAAATTTTCATAATTATTTGTCGATAGGAAGACTTACGATGTTCAACATTTTACGGTATAATAGATATTAAGATAAAAACCCAACTTTGTGAGTGCAGTTCAATCAAATAATTTTATGTTACTGTACCATAGGTAAATAATTCTTCGAGTTTAATTTAATCGAACTAGATGGCAGTCTTATGCCACCACCACTGCCCGTTGTTCACTGTACAAATATATACATGTTCGTCAAGTACCTAAATTAGGTAAGAAGAACTTAATACTGTTATTTCTAAAATTGTGTATATTTCTTTTAGTTCTGTGAACTACACAGGAACTCCCCGTTCTCTTTCATTTCTTATTAAATATCGCACAATTAACAGACTGCTTCATTTTGAGAAAAAACGAGTGTGGAAGGTAAATCATTATTGGACAAAATTGTCTGAGAGGACAAGAAGCAAATTAACAAAAATAGTAACCGAAAACTTTTACTTATATAGTTTGTATTTATAAACTTTATAACACACGATATCCACGCCTATTATGAACACTTTCTTAGTTAAAACATACATCTTCGACTATTTTGTTTTTAATTTGTTTCTGTTGGTAGCATAACCTCTATTTAGTGCTGAACTTAGAAACAGGATATTTCCACATCAGGTGAATATAGTAAGCGTTTTACTGCTCGGTTAGTAGCTTATGATTATAGGTATTTATTCTGATGTAACTGCAAAGCGTAAATACTAGCAACTGGAAAGCTATGGTGGTGACGTAAATGGGAGGTCAAGGACAAGACTTCGATTCCCTCGTGCATTTCCGTTGCACATCGTGTACATCGTACCTGACAATATACGAGGAAACCGAAGCGTTGTCCTTGACATCCCATTTATGTCGCCACCTGCCGCTACTGACTATAACTAGAGCTTTACGGACGCGAGGAATACATATGTCCACGTTAATTTTGTAGCAGTGATATATGCATCCTAGAATGTCATATTTAATCTCTTGAACCTTTCATAGTATAGCTGAGTCTCTATGTTTTAAGCATGATATTTTATAGTAGAGAAAACTATGTACATATATGCAATATTATTGCAGTGAAATTGAAAAATTGGTTTTCCTCTCGCAATCGCACAGAAAGTATACATTATTTTTAAAATTAAGTAATATTGTTAGATGTAAATACCTCCTTTTTCAATGTCAACATACCTATTATTTATTTTAACAATATTTATTATTTATGCTTACAACACAATAAATTCATGTAAAGTAGCATCTAAAACTATACATTTAAATATACAATTTTATTACTGCGTACTACATAAAGTTGTTAATTATAAGATTTCAATGTTGTTATAATAAACAAACCACACAGTGTATGTTTTAGTATACTATGTTGTAAAAGAATTAAAGAAAAGGTATATTAATTTTAAATATACAAACTTAACAACAATTTTCTTGCACTGATTAAAAGATAGTATTGCTGTCACATATAGTAAAAAAAACAATATTCATCTTTATTTTAGCAATGCATTTTTCTCTGTGCAGTCCCAACATTTTTCGTAATGTACAAAATGAATGTGTCCATGATTTTGCTTATTGTCAAGGGGGATTTCGAACATTTGATTCAAAGGAAATAATCATTTCATTTCTTGAATAACAGTATTTATCTTAGCTTTTTGCAGTTAATAAAATTAGTGTTTTCGAATTTTTAAATGACTTTTATTCGAAAATGTTGATGGTACCATTTAGACAATTAAATGATAAAGTGTTTTTATAAAAAGAATCAGTTAAAATATTGAATCGAGTAGATATTGCTTAATTGAACGATATTTTTCTCCCACAATCAATGTAAAATGTAGGAAAATAAACATTTGACAACAAATGTCGTTTCAATTTCTAAAAAGAAAAGGATAATCATATACTAGCTGCTGTAAATTAATAATAAGAGAAGGTGACATATACCTTTAGGACGATATACAATTACATCGTAAAATATTAGAATGAAACCCGGAGTATGAGATTTACAAAGAAAAAAGAAGAAAATCTCAATCTTATTACCTTTACCAATACATAGAGCACGTTACTGTAAAATTGTAACCTTTATAAAAATAATTTTGTAATTTTAATGTCATGCTACGATTTATTGGACACTAATTAGTATAATAATAAAGATTTATTTTCCATGAAGAGCATAGTCCCAATGCAACCATAGCTGGTCTCCTGGTAATGGAAGTATATATACTTGTAATAAATTTTGAAATTACATCATGTCCCAATTATTTTCTCGCACCGTTGGTTTAACGCATATATTAGATAGAATTGAGCGGCAATTATGTGTAATTGTCTCTTCTCTCCGTACTCTACAAGGGTATTCTTCTTCATGAAGTTACCGCCACGAGTCTTGTGTTGATGATGAATAAGATTTCAACGATTTTTGTTTATCTATTGAAGTATATTTGCAATAACCCATTGTTTTTTTGTCACAGTATCAGTTGCTTTGGAAAAAAAAAATATAATACGAATTCTACAAAAATATCAATAGTGCAAAAAGTAAATTAAAAATGTCGCTTTTGCATAATTTGAAACTGTTGAGTACAATGGCAATTTAGCTTTAGCGGTCTCTGAATTTTATATAGGTTGGTGGCATAGCAATAGAGAAATAAGTACAGTTGTAACCAGAATAAGAATATGTAATAGTATTAATAAAGCCTTTTTCAAATTAACGTAAAGCAAGTGAAACAACGTTTTTCTGTAATTCTTCCACTAACCGTCATTCATCAGAAACTATCTTTAATTTTTTGAGGTAATTTATTAAAGAAGTTTATACTAGAATAGCTAGGACTATTTTCACGCATGCTCTAAATCCAGGAGTTCACACTAGTAGTGTTAAAAATTAAACATTGTTTTACTGTAACACCTAATGCAACACAAACGTTGTGCAAATTTATTACATTACCGCTGTGTTGAAGGTACACCTTTCCATTGCAATTATTGTACATTTTAAGTTATTTAATTTAAACTAAAAGCTTATGGGACATTCTACGGTAACGAGTGTGACATTTTGGCCTTGTAAATTATTCTAAAACTCAAAAAAAATGTTTTAAATTACTAATTGTTAGATAGTTGTATCCGCAACAAGCCGCTGGTTTAAAAAAGGAAAATGACTTACTGGTTATCCGTCCTTGACTGTTGTTAGTATACTTGCTGGGAAGGAAAAAGGACGAAAAGAGAATATGCACTTACACTAATAACTAAACTTAATTTTGCAGTATAAATTAACCGAAAATAATTCTGAGTTTTCGCAACGCAACCGTTCCCGAACTATCCGAGATTCTACTGTCTTTATTACAGACATGCGCACTAGGATAACCACAAAACCTAACTTTAAATAATGGCGCGAACAATAGTCACTCGGTGATTTCGTCGCCTTAGTGAGAAACGCGCGTAACTCCATTAAAAGGAAATATACAGGAGACCAAAAAAAAAACTGTTAGGTTTTCGTATGATCACAATGTAAATTCTTGTTTCTCTTTTAGAGGCTATTGTAGAATAATTTTAATGATTTTTGGGAAAAATAATTCTAAAAACCTTTCTTCAGTTATTATTAAATCTCATTTTTGATAAAAAATTGAGTTACATGTTTTTCTTACTAAAGCAACAATTTTAGTCTTTGAACCTGCAGATTTGCGAGGATGGTATGAGAAGTACCCGTGTTTGGAGAAAGATGGCGCTTTGTGTGATCTGCATTATCGACTGTGAGTACCATTATTTAGTCATCTGTCAAAATTTCGGAGAGATTTATCGAGTAGTGTTGTTTTGAAAGTTGTTGAAAATGAATAAGTTTATATATTTGTGAAATGGAAAAAGAACAATGCCGGTCAGTGATTCGATTTCTTTTTTTGGATGGGAAAACGTGTGTGGAAATCAAAGAGAAGTTCAATGCAATTTATAAGGATGGAGATAGACGACTAGATCGGGTAAGTACAATATTTATATGGTCGTGTGTTTTATAGTTACTCATTCGCAAAGACCGAAAGACCAAAAAACAACATTAGCAGTAATATAATTATGATTCTCAACTTTCTTCATTCGAAATAAATAACTCTACAGATAAAAATTAACAATGCCGTTCAGAAATTAGTAGAAACTCTAATTCAAGCAATCATTAGTTCGAATAATCCTCTTTTTTGCTAACTCTCTCAGAATAAATAAAAAAAATAATTCTATATGTGGCAGTCTCATAGTCTAGCGTTCAATAATAGCATTCCGGTTGTTTCGGACCGGCCGGTATATCAAAACGTTTAATAAGTCGTATTCAATTTTGTTGTGCTTTTGAACTGACTCTCAGAGATCATGATGCCAACGAAAAATCCGAAATTCGTGGTATATTTTGGGAATTAATCGATTTTTCTGCTATTCTATGCCTGCTATTAGTTAGTCAAGTTAAAATTTCCGATTTATTGTGTGACAAAAGTACAGATGTAATGAATTGGTGTCAGATGGTAATTATATTTAGAGAGGTATACCTTTAATGGCAGAATTTATTAACACTTTTGTGGATTTAAACGAATTAAGAATGGGAGGCGTTCAGACACACATTAAAAATAAATACCCTTGAACACATTACATTCACTGCTATGCCCACCAGGGCAGTGCGCGTATTTTTTAAGAATCTGTCAACAATTCCTGTTTTTTAAAAAAATCATTGTAAGCTGAGAATAAGATTTTATTTTATTTTTTTGCAATTGTGCCCCCCTCGTCAAAAACCATTGCACCTTACGTAACTTATATAAGGCATTTCAGTTGCCTGACACTGTACAGAAACATGCGCTCATATAGGGTTGATCATGTCTAAAACTAAACGGGGTATTAATATTAAGGTCCGCGTCGTTCACCGTAAAGTGTATCACGTGATATTCCGTGATACGTCCAATTTGACATTAGTGGAAGAGTCCAAGTAGTCTGGAAATTCCAAGTTGACACGTGACAGTTAAAAGGGTTACTTCACAGGTGATATTACACTGGTATGGGGGCGTCCATTCCATGTAGAAGGGTCAGGAGGGGGAATCAAAGTTAATGGCCAGGTAAAATACTTACGTAGAAATATATGAAAGGAATTAGAAACAATATAAAGGTTTAGTTTGCAAAACGAAGCGCTTGAAGAGACAAGTTCGATGATGGATAGATTACTCCCACTCAAAGACGTTCGAACTCACAGTTTTAATTAAATCTCGTAATTGTTTCGAGTGCAGCAGAAGCAGCAGTAACGGCAGCGTATTGGGACGGGGTTCGCGACTCTCTCGACAGCGTAAGGGAACGCAAAAAAGAATAACGGGGCTCAAACTCAAACTGCGTGACTGAGCGAGTCTGTCGTGATTCTGCAAATTCAACAGGCTAAGCGCCTCCGAAGACCTAGTCGCTTTCTGACGAACACAGACAACTAACAAATTGCTACGGCGAAACACACTTAAAATGGTGAAAACTTTACGAACGTAACTTGCGTTTTAAAATTGTCACGTTTTCAAATGTATTTTCTAAATAAGCACCTACATTCACCACAATATAATATTAACATTTCTTACAAACATTACATGGCTAGTTACATAGGTATTAAATATATACAGTACATCACGTTAGTTATGAAAAGATTTTGTCCAAATATTTTACTCAAATGTAATTCTATCCAAGTCCAATCCTAATAATAATAATAGAATAGAACCAACTCTTAATAGGCAACTCAAACAAAGGGAAATTTATGCGCATCTAGTGGAATTGTTAGTTCTTTCTTGAGAAATTTGTCTACTACTCAAAATAATTTTTCCTTAAACGAATTAAAAAATATATCTATAGGAAGTAATTGATGAAATGGCCAAAAATTACGATAAAACTGTTTTGAAATTGCTGCTCTACCATTATGAGCTCAATCCTATTGAGTTAATGTTGCCCTAAGTAAAACAAATGAAGTAGCAACCAAAAACACAACGTTCAAACTGGAAGACTTGTTACAGGAAATTCAAAATGTTACTGTTGCCAATTGGAAAAGATGCGTTGAACATGGTATTAAGGAAGAACAAAGAATGTGCACGCAGAGAAACGTTTACTTGTATCAAAGCTGTCCGCCATAATTCAAGACAATTACTCTTTCAATTATCCGCCATAGAATAACTGTTTTAAATCAAAAGAAATATTTTAACGTTTCTTTCTCCGCTTAAGAGAAGCATATACTTGTATAGAAAATTTATTATTAAATTAAATAATTATCTACAGAACAATGTTCAAACAAAAGTGAACTTAATGTAGAAGTACACTTGACAAAAGTGCCTAGAAACAATAACCAAGATAATGCTAATAAATAGCTCCTGGTATTAATGGAACCACTACCGGCAAAAATAACATGAGAAGAGAAAAGCATAAAAACTTCTTGCTCCTGGCAGCATTGCTCTTACATCTCTCAGTTTATGCCACTCATCTTCAAAAACAGCAACTGAAAAACTCTCTGTCAATGCCATTCTTGCGTTCTACCATTATTCTGGTCATAATTTTACTTGGAATGCATAACAATGTAATTGGTCACCAGTTGTCACATATGTTTAGGTTTCCTTTTTTTTGGCAGCTTTATAATTATTCCCTGCAACCAGTCTCGCGGTATTTCCTCCTTCAGCCATTCATTATTAAACTACATCAAAATAATTCCTATTTAATTACAATATTAAAGAAATAATGTAATTATACTGTAACCTATAAAAAAAAAACATTTTCATTAGCTCATTCACTTGCTCCCAATTTTAATATTAACTTTAGATTTTTTTCCATTATTGTAATTTTTCTTTTATTGGACATCCTTCTAGCTGGTCTGATGATGTGTTTTTTGAATAGAGACTGATTTTTGCATTGATGCAACAAACCATTTTTCTGTATCTATCAATTAGATGGTTTAATTGATGATGTTATCAACCCTTTTATCATTTCTGTTAACACTGGGCCTACCCGTGCTAAAATTGTCTCCTCTGCCCGATGGGTGGACACTGACCTTGGTCGTCCAGAGTCATCGAACTGTTTCTCAAATAAATCGGTAGCACACAATCTTTGGTGTAGTCTTACAAAAACACGAACTGAAGGGATCGGGCAATCGGGATGACCGTTAACAAGAAGACGTTGCGCCACCACATATGAAATGCATGTCACCTAATTCAATGTTAGAGTAAACAGGCATAGTGAAATGTCGTAAAATTGTGCACTAACTGCTGAACAGAACCTATGTTACCTATGAAAGGAGAGGGGAGTGCGGAAATGCACAAATGCTACAAAAAGGAATAATCCTCCATATCTTCAAAACCGTCCATTTGTGGACCTATGGTCATTAAGACTTTTCTGTATATTTTGGACCATTCTATCTCTCATCAAGCTCCGCCACAGTTTTTTTTTAACATCCTGTATAATTTACACCCTATATATTATGGATAAAGGTATACAAAATGATGTTGTTTTATGATGAGATTGACGAGACAAAAGTAAAATACCATATAAAGTAATGGATATTTCGATTGCCCATATAGTACATATACAGTGTGAAGTCGAAATAAAAGGATGGATTCCCACGACCGGAATGTAATTATTATTAAAGATCTTCCTGGTTATCGAGTATCAATTACCCGAATGCGTTTATATCGGTTTCGACAAGAAGTATAATTGTATGGGGAATTTGAAGGAAATAACGTAATAGTAAATAAATTGCTGTTTTAACTTTTAATTTAAAATTAGCATTACAAAGTTTTACTCAACGCTATAGTAGTAATAATCTGTTTTTCCAGATAGAAATTCATATAAGTTCGTAAATTCACGAAGCATGCAATATATCTAGAGATAATTGCTCAAGAAGCCATTAAGTTAGTTGTTTAATTAACCTACAAGTTGCACAGTTAATTTATCCACCTGCATGGATTCCATTATATATCGTACACCTCTCCGCTTTTATATATTCTATGTCACCATCCTCTTTTCACATTCTAGGCGACTCACTTGAATGAATCTAAATGTGAACATCCGCAATTACATTTCAAGAATGTCTCAAGCGGTACAATAATAATAATAATAGATTTAGATTCGATTATAGCGCAAAAATATCGTTGCAAATTCGCATTCGCTGTTAGGATGTATGTATATGTGTATACGCATTAAGCTAGGTGAGATCGAGCAATTCCTCTCCGCTAGACAGAGAAAGGGATGCTGGAGTGGGGGCTGGTTTCATTTCAGAGAGGGTAATTGGGATAGTCTGAGCATTACTCACTTTCTTGTAATTACCCTCCAGCCGTCAAAGCGATGTCTTCGCCTGCAAAAGGGCCCTCAGCCCGGGGACATTCTAAAACTGCTCCTGTTTTCTTAGATAAACACCCCCTGTATGTCTTCGGGTTGTACGACTTTGATTAGCTGCCCTTTTGTATTCCGAAAGCACAGGAATATCTGTTAACTGTATAAATATAGGTGGCTAGGAATTAGAAATAAACAGATATATTTGTTATTTCATCCTAAAATGAAGGATATTTTACCAAAAAAGTAAATACAAAAAATATAGGCCCATTCCACACTATGCAAATTTATTTATGAATGAAAAAGTTTATTTTCCTGGAGAAAGGGATACGAGGTGTAATCATAAATATTTTCACAAATAGTCGAGCAGTACTGAGGTTTCTAAGCATTTGGGAAACAAGCAAGATATTCTAAATGCTTTTAGTAACTATTTCACAGTAGCAAACTTAACTTATAGTTAACGTTTCTTTCTCCGCTTAAGAGAAGTATATACATACTTGTGAAGAAATAATTGTATTTCTTTGTTTAAGACATTTATTAAGTGGATTCAGGAAACTCTTGCAGAAAATTTTAAGAAAGCGATTCTTAGTATAAGTAAATGGCGATTATAACACAAAACAATATTTTCTTAACGATAGTAAATAGTTTAGGTATTGTTCATAAATCAAATAGTTTCATGTTCTTAAAATAAAGCATTTTTATTTTCGAAATGCATATCATTTATATGCACATTATTAATTGCGCTTACCTTGTTTAAAACAGTACGACATATACGTACATAATGCAGTAAATTATTCACATTACTTGTGATTTTAGAAGAGGTTATCGACAGAATAATGTTCAAACAAAAGTGAACTTAATATAGAAGTACACATGAAAGTGCCTAGAAACAATAACCAAGATAATGCTAATAAATAGCTCCTGGTGGTATTCGATGGAACCACTATCGGTAAAAACAATATGAGGAGAGAAAAGGATTAAGGCTCCTGGCGACGTTGCTCCTACATCTCTCAGTTTATGCCACTAATCTTCAAAAACAGCAACTAAAATATCTCCTGGCGCCACCTAGTTCAAGTAGTTACAGTTATGCCGTCCTAGAGAGCTGCGACGCAACCAGAATACAGATACCATACTTACCCATACGATGATGTAACCTTTAACGTACAACGTTTCACGAACATTTTCAAAAGATATTTATGTCATATTTTTTTTTATTACTGTTTACCACGTGCACTAATTTAACTATAGTTTTTTAAGTATATAATAAATAATAATCATAATAATAATAAAAGGGATAAATAAAATAAAATATTAATTATTAAACTACATTAAAATAATTCCTAATAATAATTGTAACCTATAAAAAAACCTTTTTCATTAGCTCATTCACTTGCTCCTAATTTTAATTATTAACTTTAGGTTTTTTTTCCATTATTGTAATTTTTCTTTTATTGGATATCCTTGTAGCTGGCCTCATAATGTATTCTTTGAACACGAAACCAGTCGCCTAATTTAAAAACTAAATGATTTACTTGGAAGAAACATTTTTCTGTCTTGGATTTTCTAACCCTAAGAAAATATGTATTTAATCCAAATAAAATTTCAAGAACATTATTTTCTTATATTACACATTTTTATAGTCTTGAAATAAAAACATTTTCTTAAATAGAGACTGATTTTTGCAAGAAAATGTATTTTCTTGATGCAAGAAACCATTTCTGTACGTGTACGTACATGAAAATCCCAGATTTATATAGGGGAACGGTGGGGATAGTGAAACATTTTAAGTAACGATGGTCAAATATACATTTTGAACAGGATTGCACTGCCATCTGTGATTCAATAGTATAGTACTTCACGCCTACTTAAACCGCTTTTTGTAAATATTTGCAGATTCATCAGTTCTGCATTTGCTATCGAAAGTTACCCGCGAATCTAGAGTTTCCAGACGATACGTTTATGCTATTTATAGTGAATATATAAGCATTTTTATTAATTCTTCATATCGAAATTGAAGCTTGAACCGTGGAGATTAAATGTAAGTAATTGTCATCCTGGTATTGGAGGTTTTTTTAAATTATTACATAAGTTTTTGAAAAAGTAAACAAAAAGAGTACACTGAAACACATCAATATAGGGTACAGTGAAACATTTGAGTGTACCCCGTTTGTGTTATTTCCAATCTTGCAAGTTTATATTTCTTGTTTTTGGAACAGTAAAATGCCTAAGTCAAGAAAAGCTCCGGAGAGAATAGTAGGAACTGTTACTTAAGAACTTATGCAGCAAGCAATCGCCAGATTAAAAGAAGGTTAAAAATTAAGAGCTGCATGTAGAGAATTTGATATTCCAACGACAGCTTTATGGCGATACTGGAGTCTTTACTCCAGTATCGCCAAGGGAAAACGGAAGAAGAAATGAATAATTTTTTGTTTGAGCCGAACCATTGTGTAAATCGTGTATTCATCAAAGATCAAGAGAAAGATTTACAGGATTACGTAATTTTATGTAGCAAAATTCAGCACGGATTGACTAGACAAGCAACACGACGATTAGCCTTTGAATTCGCACACAAGAATAATTTTAAAATGCCAGCTTCTTGGATAACCAATAAGGCAGCTGATGATGACTGGCTAAAAGCTTTGAGAAAACGCTGGCCGAAACTCACTTTGCGAAAACCTGAAGCTACGAGTTTGGGAAGATGCTCTGGCTTTAATCGGACCACCGTCGAAGAATTTTTTAATAATGTAGCAGCATTGTACAAGAACCTTATCGGAAGTATGATATATAATCTAGATGAAACAGCTTTAACCAGCAAACCCTATCTATGATATGGGTAGTGATACAACAATCTCCAGGATCTCCTATGACAAACCTTTTAAAGTTTTCTTGAATTGGGAAGAATGGAGAGATGGAGAGGGGAGAAAACCGAAAACACTAGTCTGGTACACAGATGGGTCCAAAACGGGCACAACTTCTGACGTTGGTGTATATGAGGAAAACCAGGGATACAAAGTATGTGTACCACTTGGGCGATACACCACGGTATTTCAAACAGAAATATGTGCTATACAAACCTGCCTTAAAGGCACTAGCATCTCATCATATAACCTCCAAACTAGTATGGGAGTGCCTGCAAACCCTAATGGTTCTGTCTAAACACAACAAGGTCACACTGGTGTGAGTGCCAGGGAACAAGGGCATAGCGGGCAATGAAATTGCAGACTAGTTAGCGAGGGAAGGCTCAAAAATGAATTATATAGGCCCTGAACCGGGTCTAGGTATTACCAAGAATGCAGTGCGTGGTGCAATTAATGAGAGGATCATAACACAACACCAATTAAATTGGAAACATGCGGCTGGACAAAAGCACAGCAAACGGATGATGGGAAGACCGTCGCAACATCTGACTGCTGATCTGCTTGAATCAAGCAAGATACAGCTTAGGGCAGCAACATGTCTATTAACAGGACATGGCTGTTTGAGAGGCCACTTGCATAAGATGGGGATCTACAAAGATGAACCCTTATGTAGACTTTGCAATGAGGAGGAGGAAACAGCCCCTCATATTATTTTCGAATGTGCAACTACCAATGGAGAAAGATTTACTACATAGGCTCTTAAACCTGATAGCGGGAACTAACCTGTTCAAGTAAAACAAAACCGAAGCAGGAATAATACAATAGGCTATTAAGCCTCAGTGTTAGGAATGTAAAAACCAGCCCTGCTTTGGTAGGAAAATCAATCAATCAACCCCTTCACAAGTTTCACTGTACCCAGGTCAAATGGCACAGTGAAACAAAATCACCAGTTTACTACCTAAGTCCCTACTACGTATCCCCTACTAAATGCAATAGTTTTTTTCATTAAAACTGCACAAATAAATAGCCAGAAAAAAGAAACCATTCCACTGTACCTACCGTTCCTCTACCTCTCACACACACCACCTAAACAATCAAAACGGGTTAGCCGATATATTTTTAAATACTTCAAAGGCATTTGATAGTACGGTCCATCTTACACCAAAAATAGGACGTAACAAATTTGCTTCCTATTTTTAATGTAAAATTTCCCCAAAATTTTTTGCAGTGTACATTCTGATGTTTTGGGGTAAAATTACCCCACTTTGTTTTCTCCCAGAAGAGGTGAAATTTCCTCCTAATTTGGGTGCATTGTACCTCTTTAATGGCGTAAAATTCACCTATTCTTGTAAGTGTAGGATCGAGGCTGCTTCTCATTGGTCCAAACTATGGTATACAAAAGACCTACCTAAAATAGAAAATTAGAAATTCGAAGGAAAATCAAAATGTCAAGTCGAAGTATTCATATTAGGATCGTTAAAGACTGCAAAGGCAGTGCCTGCCTACCGGCAAGCTTATTGAAAGGACATGCAGCCCTAAAGTAAATCAATTCTGTCATCTAAGTTAATTATCAAAATATTAGCAGAAATGTTCAAAAATTATTAGTATATTTTGGCTTCAAATAAAGCTATATCTACTATTTCTTTATGTCTCTTTATACTAATTGAATATACTATTTTAGAAGATTATATAGGAAAAGTCGACCGTGTATAGCGTGGTATAATTACAAATAGTGTTACATAAAGAGTGTCTTGGAGTTACGCAAGAACGAAGTTTGAAATAACAAGGAGTTGGATTTTTCACGAGTTATATTGAGGGACTCTCTGATTACGCAGCCTATGATACCATAGGCCTTGCCGAGGAGATATCGGATAAAACTAATTTAATTGCTTACCGAATGTTATTGCAAACCACAAGTTGAAATGAGATTTTCAGGAGACATGTAATTTCGTGTAACTATGACGTTATTACTTGGTTGATCACGCTTCAAATAGTAGCCGGTGTACATCACGATCTTCAAATGACAACCTATAGAAGTGAACTCATTGCACCTCTAGAAGTGGTTAGGGCCTCTCCTCTATATACGATTCTTACTGTTTTATTTTCTACAATTATATTTCTCTCTTTATTCTCGCTATCTCGGCCAAGTTATTGTATCTCTCTCATCTTACCTTTTCGCTACAAACAATCACATACGCATTGGACATTTTACATTTTTGTAGCTTGTCCTATTACATCGATGTACTCATTAAACACAATTTTATTACTAGCAAAATACGTATTGTAAACAATAAAATTAGAAATGTACAATCTTCCCCTCTCTCTTACATTTCAAGGGTGAATTCTCTTTAAGTATTTTGTAATGCCGACCTAAACGTTGCGACACGCACCACTTCAGCCTGCTTTTATTTAAACGGTTATAAAAAAGCCACTACAATGCGTTACGTTACCTTCGAGGATCTTTTTTGGTCCTTACCGTGGAAATAAATACGGGCCAAACCGGGAAATATAGGGACTTGTCCTTAATCATGGCTATTTTCCCCAAGCCGCACGTTTAGCGGTTAAGAGATTCCATCATTCTGATCAGTGTGGCACTCCTGAGTGCTGTGCCAGTCACCGGTGAAGTATAGGTATGGCATATCGGGCGGACAGGTAGTAAGAACAACCCGGGAAAGGCCATAAGGTGGAATTATTTGCGAATATGGAGTAATTGAAAAGAAAAAAAACAGGAACACATAAGACAGGGATATTTTTATAAGTAAGATTTATTTGAGAAACATAATAATATCATTAATTAATAATAAAATGATCTACTAAAATTCGCAGCATTTGAGAAATATTCTTTATTATTAATAAAAGTAATCCAATTACAGGAAAATGTGTCGAACTTCATGCATCGCAAAAAACAAAAACAATATTCAAAAATAAAAGCTACAGACAACAGAACTTAATCTAATAAATAAACACTTTGAAATTACAATGTAAGTTCATGGAAATGCAAAGAATAATACAATAGTGCAAACAGAAAAATGTTAAATGATTGTAAGCTTTCACGGCCGGAATCTGAATTTGTGTCTTTCCGAGCTTGTAAGCCGTGGTCTTGAAATAGTGTAAGTCGACGTTTCGCTACACACTGTGGCTGGCATCTTCAGGACGATGTTGAAGATTTAGTAGTCGTCCGAGGAATGTCGTCAAACTGTTTAGAATGGGCAAAAAGTGGCGATAACAATAACACTTATTTTAAAGGATAAACATTGTTTTTGATATCCCTGCGAATACCTTTATGTTTCATGGAATTTTCCTATTCTTAGATACGATGGGGTGAATGTCATCACTGGGCGTTAGGGATATGTTCACATGTTAAGGCCGCGTGAATAGCGAAACACTCATAGAACCTCCAAATCATATGCAAACTTTTTTTCGGAGGATCGCACTGCTCGAAAAACTAATAAGTGGATACATCTTTTGCGTTAGCCTTCCTAATCTTCGTACCTAAATCCATCGAGAATTTGCGACATCTTTGGAAATCTCAACTAAAGTGTCTGTGTTAAGAGACATTACTTTAAACCAAAATAAAAGAAATGAGTGGGATTAGGTAGGTACGATGCCTAAATGCATACAAGCTATCACTAAAGCCCAAGGAGGTCACACGATATTAATTTACATGTAGAATTTTATAATATAATCACCACTGTAAATATATTTCGATCTGCAAAATTTAAGGTACTCCGTTTTTTTGACCAAGGCTGTAAATCCGAATATTGTACTTGTTATTTCTTTGTATCATCTTTTTTGTTTAATATACTTTCTATTCTTAATTCCTTTTCTCCTATTTATTTTTTGAAATTCGGGTCAATATGTTCCAAGGTTGTGCTACTCCATGACAGGTAACGACTCAAGGGTTAAACGTGGACCTGCCAGTATCCCAAAAGCTTTGGGAACGCCCAGACAACGTTCCCTGGTTCATTTTTCAATGATTTTGATTCAAGAACCGACACCAAATGATGTTGTATATTCCCAAACAAAAATAGAACCACTCCCATGTTCAATTCAGATTTTGGCATTTGAATCTTTATGTTCCCAAGCATATTCATTTAATTTTGTATATGTATTTAAATTTAATTGTCCTGTAATTAGGTATACCGTTGGACAATAAATGGTATCCGACACGATCTAATAGTTCTTCCTTTTACATCTTCTTTAGCATTACACGCAAAGAAATGGCTTCTTGCACCAAGAAAATAGATTTTCTTGCAAAAATCAGTCTCTATTCAACAAAATATTTCTTCCAAGTAAATTATTTAGTTTTATGTTAAGAAAATATTCATATTAAAGGTAAGAATGAAAAAAATGACTATCTAGGACGGTATGATTATAACTACTGGCACTAGGTGGCGCGAGGAGATATTTCAGTTGCTATTGTTGAAGATTAGTGGTATAAATTGAGAGATGTAAGAACAATGTGGCCAGGAACCAGAAGCTTTAATGCTTTTCTCTTCTGACATTGTTTTTATCGGTAGTGATTCCATCAATTATTGTTTCTATGCACTTTTTTCATGTGTACTTCTACATTAAGTTCACTTTTGTTTGAACATTATTCTGTAGATAACCTCTACTTCAGCCTTTTTAAAATCACAAGTGATGTGAATTATTTACTGCATTATGTGCGTATATGTCGTACTGTTTTAAACACGGTAAGCGTAATTAATAATGTGCATATAATATTTTAAGAAAATGGAACTATTGATTTATAAACAATACTTAAAGGCTTTCTGGAAAATAAATGTCTTAAACAAAGAAGTACAATTATTTCATTACAAGTATATACTTCTCTTAGGCGGAGAAAGAAACGCTAAGAAAATATCTCTTTTGATTTAAAACAGTAATTGTCTTGAATTGAGACGGATAGCTTTGATACAAGTAAACGCTCCTCTGTGCGTACACAACGATCGATCAATTGAAATGCTTTTTAAGCAAAAAATTTATAAATACTGATATAATTGCATAGCAAAATCTTACTAAAATACAATTAGTTATTTATATCTTTATATAATTTCTACTCTAATAATTAATTTTTGTGTTACATATAACAACGATAATTATTCCAAAAACACATGGTCACTGCTGGCACGAATTTAATACCAAATAAGAATTCAACAATGCGTTTTATTCAAACATCTGTTCCAATAATCTCGTGTTTTCCAACTGTTCACCTTGAGTTGAGTAAATCCCAAAGGAATAATTAAATGTAACATTCTACTTGTACAGTATGTCTTGAATAATTAACAATAAGTATTTTTCAGAGAAAAAAAAAAAAAGAAAAACGGTTGTAATAAACTAAATACTTTCTTATGTGCCATTTATGTTCTTGTAACTGGTGATTCTCAAGGGACAGATTATTTTTTAACGTGTGGATAGGTGGAAAACCAAGAGAAAACGGAAGCGGAGGAAAAGAAAAACCTAATTACCGGAAGTAGTCATGTGATGTGATGACAGGGCATTACTGCGACAAGCCCCAAAAGGAGCTATGCGCTTTCTTTTCTCATTTATTTTAATACCCGTTAATCACGGAAGATACCGGTGGTCCTTTCTCTATTTCAGGTCATCCGGAATCCAACCCCTATTGCGCTTTTTATCACTAGCATCATATATATATATATATATATATATATATATATATATATATATATATATATATACCTATGTAAAAGAAATAAGGTATCTTTTACTTGAAGGTATTTATGTATATTTTTAGGGAATTTATTGATTTTGTTTAATTAGTTTAGCGATAAATTAATGTCTCCGGTTAATTTAAAAACAGTAGACCTCGTGAAAGATATTGGATTATCAATTATCACCCCCAAGCTCGAATTGTTTATTGGTTTATAAATTACCTGCGTGACACTCTAATTACATCGTGTTTTACAGTGTCCCAGTCAGGATTTACACTAATTCGTCCTTCTAGCCGAGTATACGAAATAGCGATCTGAATAAAGGTTCTTGCATGATACGATTCCATTCTTTTGACTGTCACTGCGCCGTTGAAATCGCAGGGAACACCAGCTCAGATTTACCGAAGGATAGCGTGATGTCTCCCGTTCATGGTCCTCTAGGTTAGTGGTTTGGCTATTATCTGCTGTCTTCATCTTGTAACGGCCATGTAATTGCCATCAATAATGGGTTTTGTGAAGGTTCGTGTAAATTCGTCGCTGTTATCTTTTTGGCTTCATCTATTACGTTATGCTATATTAAAACCTATAATTACGAATTCAAAAACAAAGGTATTATAATCGTATACGTCAGAAACAAGATAAAAAAAAATTGAGAAGCAGAATGCTTACCCTATTTCTTCAAACATTAATCCAATCGATGATATATAAATATTTTTAAGTAGCAGAGGGTAAATGAAAAAGTTCTCAAATAAAATGTTCTCTGATAGAGTTAGCTAAATGCTTACGAAAAAATACTCTTAGATTTATGGTAAATCAACACACTGCGCTGAATCATCAACAGAAAAACTCTTAAATCCTGTCAAAATTAAGATACCAAAATCGCACATTTGACATGAGTTTTACAATAAAGGGCGCAGCACATTCCAATATCTGGTGAGATGTTATGCGAAAAAGCTAAGTAGTTTCTTCAACAAATAACTGGAAGACATGATTTTGAAGCAGGTTCCGGATGACTGAACAAGTTCAAAAACCGTAATTGTATTTCGGTTTTGTAGTGTGAAATAAAATTCATTTTTTTATACAAAGAATAAACTTTAACCTTTTATATATTTTCTATTTTGTTCAATGACCTTTTGCCATCTTTCTTGCAGCTTCATGATTCCACGCTTGTAGAAATGTTGGTCCATATCAGCAAAAAACTGAACCAAATACGATTTAAGGTCATCATCATTTGTGAAAGTTTTACCATTCAAAAAGTTTTGCAAACTTCGAAATAATTCATAATCAGATGGTGCCAGGTCAGGGATATATAGGGAATATGACATCACTTCCCAAGCAAGCTCCAATAATTTCTTACGAGTTACTAAAGAGGTGTGAGGCTTAGCATTATCATGATCCTTTGCGATTTGCCGATTCTGGACGTCTTTCTTTGATTCTGCGATACATTTAACTTCTCCACAATCTCTCGAACAGTTATACGACGATTCTCTTCAATTATGGTTTTAATATGGTCATGATCAACTTCAGTAGGATGACCAGAACGGAATTTTTTTAAACCAATTTTATGCAATCAACACCGTAAACTTCACATACATATGTATCTCTTTATGAGCCTCAGCAGCTTTTCTTTTCCTTACGGAAATAGAAAAGTAAAATATGCCGAAAATGTTCGTTTTTCCATGTTAAAATTGACCCTAAATTAACAGCTACAAACAAAATTGCGCACAACTTGCTTCTAAAGTAGCCTAAATGTGACCGATGTCAAACGCCAAAAGGAAAAAAAACAGAACAATGACAGATGTCCTTCAAAACAATCGAAAATACTTTCTTGCCAACCCAATAGAAAAAATAATAAATATGTTTATCCCTTAAAATGTCTTTCTGGGACGAGGTTCATCAGCTCGACGCCATTCCATCGATTTCTTTTTGGATAAAGGATCACAATACAGAACCACTGGTTCATC
This sequence comes from Dynastes maya, assembly GCA_029619315.2. Taxonomy (NCBI): domain Eukaryota; kingdom Metazoa; phylum Arthropoda; class Insecta; order Coleoptera; family Scarabaeidae; genus Dynastes; species Dynastes maya. The sequence continues at coordinate 7,153,369 of JAROYE020000012.1, forward strand.
TCCTGTGATAATTGACTCCAAAATCGGTTTCGGGTCGTCTCCACACATGTTTAAAAACGAGCGGGCACATTCGACCCCACGTTCACGTTGGAGAGCAGAAAGAAGATGCGGTACTCATCTTGCACTAATCTTATTCACACCCAAATGGTTATGGAGAATTCGACGAATACTTATTTCAGAAATGTTAGATATCACTTCACTTTCATTTTTTCAATAATTGAAAGGTTTTGAGGCGCTATCAGTTCAATTGGCCGACCAGGGCGCTCATCATCTCCAAGGGATTTTTGTCCCAAACGGAAACTTTTTGCCAACTTTTTTACAGTGGAATATAAAGGAGATAAATCACCATGAACGCCGTCTAAACGTTGTTTAATGTGATTAGGCGTATGCCTTTCTTTTGTTAAACATTTAATGACAGCGCGGTACTCAATTTTCATTACCTGAGACATTTTCATGCACTAGTCACGTTGTCTGGCTGGCTAGTAAAAACTACTACTCTTCGAGCCGTAATATAATAATAATAATAATAATAATAATTTTATTGCGTCTACCTATAGTCGACATTATTAATACGTCCATAACTTCTTAAGAAATAAAATTATAAAATAATTGTATTAAAAAAAAAATCTGCAATTAAAAGATCTTTTCATTGGCGTAATAAAAGCGGTATGTTGCTGGAATAAATAATTTCGCGACGCCCAGTGTAGAGCAGATTTTTTTCCTGTTTCCACCCCCTTTTTGAGTGCTAATTAAAACAAATATAATACCTCTAACAGAATTTAATTTCCTTCTGCATTTTAGGAGATAAACGCAGATCAACCTGTACACATAAACAATATTCATTAGGAGATAAATCTGAGGATTATATTCATTGGCAAAATATTTTTTATTCTTGATAATTTTGCTTTGTACATTTGCAAATATACATCTTCCATTCTGTTAATATACTACAGTTGTCCGAAGCCCTAATAGTAAAGTGGCAGGCCAAAGAGTGACCAATAGCCTTACCAATTATCATTTGTCAAGTGTTCAGTTAATGAAAGTGACCCGGAGCGATACGAAACCACCCCACTCATTTAGGTCCACCCTTTATCTTGTAACCCTTCGCAGACCTTCCAAGTGATTCTCAAAATTACAGTAAACGAGACAATCAATCTGTTAAAACAACGGGATGGGTTAAAATTCGTTTCTGTCCGTATTACTTCGTCGAAAATGTTGGAATTTTTAGATAAATATTTGCTAATATCGTTAGCAAAAATGTAACTACAACAGACTAAATTTTATTTGTTTTTCCGCGTTATATTACGGAACCCTTTTCACTCGATATACTTGACAGAAAATTATGATCCCTAAGGAGAGAAGACACCGAAACAATTGGCTGTCTGTCAATCTATATAATTAAATTGTTTTAGTAAAGGGTAAAGGGTTGTATGTCATTCGAGTATTTCTTTTCTTCGTTAATCCAAATATCCTAACGTTATTTGTACTACTTACGATGTATCAATTTGTGAAATAATATTATCCACCTTAATATATATCGAGATAATGGATTAATTTTGAAGGTAGAAGATATTTGACCTTTTTTTTTTGTAACGGTTGTGGATCCTAACCTTTTATTAATTAATTTGACACTAAAATATCACCTCGTCACGCAGAAATTTTTAAATGTCTAGAGGAATTAGAAGAATACATATTCCTGTGCGATTAATCATAAAACCGCCAAATATGTGCAAACTGTTTATCAGCAATAGAAAAAGCGAGAGGGTCATATACGGAGACAAGGGTCAAAAGGGTCTCGAAGACGTAGTATCTGTACAAACGCTCCTACACTGCAATTTAGGGTGGCTATCGACGTGATAGACATACTGACACGGGGACGAAGGAAATAACTTCTGATGCATTTCTTCTATTAAACGCAAGTGGAAGACAACAACCAACTAACGGAACTAGATTTTCACACAAATAATGCGCCAAATCGAGCACGTATTTTAGGTTTTTTTTTTCTTTGCTCTCTCCACAATTTACCGTGCCGCACTTCTAAGTGTAGCTGTATACGATCTATTTTAGATCGAGGTTATTAAATATAAATAGTAATACCGGAATCAATTAAGTCAATACATTTACAATAAGTGGACGTTACCCAGATGAGCTTGGGTAACTAAAGCGCGACAGTGCTCTTGATGTAGAACAGATGTGAGATGGTGACTATTTCAGGAGGCGATGGTTTATACAATACAGTCACATGTGTAAGTTTGTCTCTTGTCCAATTCTAAAATGGCTTGCTTATATTGCTTTACGTGTCTGTTTTTAGAACTTGACATGCTTACATGAATAAAATAAATACAATAAACTTTAACACACTGAAAATGTATTATTCGAACGAAAGTACCACAATGTATACATTGAAGAACTATGCCTCCTTTAAAGACGTCACACTTACTTAGCACATATTATTTTCAACAACGTAGATATTCCTGGACAAAATTACACTTTAACACAATAATAATAATGATAGAAAAAATAGTGTGAAAAGGGACAATCTTACATACAATAAATATAAACATAGGAAATATATAAATATAATTTTTCTCGTATAATCAGTGCTATAGATCACAAGTTGCTGATACGTGTAAGGCATATAGAAAAGTTTGGAATGGGTGGATTTCCCATGACAGCAATCCATCTTCAGGGACACACCCAACCGCTTAGCAGGAGCTCCTTATCACACCGCTAGTATTCTTATCACGCGCTGCGGCCTGGCCCTTATCCTCTACCTATGTCACTGCTACGCTAAAAACTCTTGTACTATGACTATATATGCGATATTAAGGGCAATCGCTTTTAACGACGAACACATAAAGGTGGCAACACTTGTTTTTAATGTAAAATCTTTCGTGAAACACGACGAAAAAATCTCCTCTGTATAGAACAGCAAAACCCAATCGATTGGAAAAAACCTTTTATATTTGGAACATCAAACTTTTTAATTGTGTTTAAGTGATGTGTGTTCTTTCAGAGATAAACTCACGAAAACAATTTATAAAGTTGACAAGAAACAGGATCAAAAAGTTAGTCACTGTAATTATTTTCACGCAGAAACGCTTTTTCTCTATTTATTTAGCCTTGTTTGACGTAATCGTGACAAATTTTTAATTGGAAAGAGGGAATTGAAACCAGAACACTCTCTCGCACGTAAATATTCCATAAATAAATAATTTCATCTTTAAAATTTATACATGTCACACGTTGCACGTCGTACCGAGAAAGGGAGGGGGATGATTCACTGTTTTAAGGGGATGCGTAGACCTTTGGGATGCTTATACCGTAATTGTAACGTACCACCCCTTACTTACATTTCGCGAAATATGTAATGTATACGACTATACGCTTTGCTATACTATGCAATAGATTTTGGCAAAGTAAACTACCCCCCGTAGCGTTTCCGGTCGCAGGAAATGACGGCTTTCTGCATGGTGAGCACGTGCTAGACAAGCTCACAGGAACTCCCTGGAAGTATATTGTATATTGGTCACTAACGGTTCAAATAGCAACAATAAAACTTTCACACTATTTCATTTGTTTTTCCGTACAAGGGACTAGGTTTACTATAGGGGTGATGTTAGTAAAAGAAAGGAAAATTAGGAAAATCCTATATAATATGGTTATTCGAAGACAATGTTTACATGGCATTATCGGGAAAAGTAACAAATTATTGGGGTAGGTATATAAATAAATAATAGATAATTTTAAAGTGGGTAAGGTTGATAACGTATGGAACAAACGAAATCTGGTTGCTATTGATCACAATAGATACAAAACTTGCAGAATTTGTCAAAAGAAGAGCGAAATAGAGTAGTGGAAACTAGGTCATCAATTTGTAACTTCACACATGCCTGTAAAGACAATTTTGTCGAAGAATGCTGCAAAATGCAGAAAAGGAGGAAGCCGGAAGTGGAGTTGTTGAAATGGACGATGATAATAATCCAGTGGAATCTGGTCTGGGCTTCATGACATTATACTGGACTGACCAGGAATGACCAAATGACTTCTTATTTGTAGCGTAGCAATTACATCTATCTATTTATTACTGGTGATGTTACTTATTCACAAGGATAGTAGACCAATGCGGCTGATTTATTTGTTCAAGGTCAAGTCGCTCGTGACATCATCTGCGTTCCATTACCTTCTATGCACATTCATTATAAGCGTTAAAATGCATCTTTTTTTCAAAACAATTTTGCAATTAAATTGAGAAACGCGCAGATGATAATGAACACTAAATAATTTGCAATGAACTAATTAGTCGTGCATATGGTTATTTCCCAAAAATTCTATTTTACTTCTCTAGAGAGTACCGTGTGTTCAGCGAGGAATGAAACAAAGCGATATCTCGGGAACGAATGCAGATTTTAAAAATCTGAAAACATTGTTATAAATTTTCATTAGGGGCACATACATTACCGCTCATAAGTATTTGGGCACCTCACATTTTAGGGTATTTATTTGACCTAAATTTTAGATTCGTCTATGTGACCCTCTTTACTTTTATTGATTGCGTCGCATAATCGGGGCATTCTTGCAATTCATTTTAACAATGTTTCACATGTCATCTGCTGAAGTTGGAGCAATTTTTCTTACTTCACGATCGAGTTCTTCCCACAATAATTCGATGGGAGTCCGAGCTTTGGGGTGGCCATTTCATGATTGTTAGTATCCCTTCCTCTTCCGGGTGTGTTTTGGGTCATTGTCCTGTTGGAATACAAAATTGTGACCCAAAATTTTTACACCAGAGGGTATTGTATTTTCCTATAAGATGATTTTTTCTCATTATGCCTTGAATTTTTACACTTGCGGATGTACCAGCAAAACAACCCCAAATCATTACCGAACCACCGCCGTGTTTGACGGTAGAGACTGTGCATTGCTCTAGTGCGCATAGGTGACTACAGATCTTCTTACAAACACTCGTCTTCGCGAACCGAAAATCTCGAATACCTTGCTCCAGTCTTCTACCGTCCAATTTCGATGATCAGGTGCTCATTGTAACCACTTGTTCTTACTAATTTGGCGAAACAAGGGCTTTCTCATCGCAATTCACCCTTGAAGGCCGGCTTTCTGCAGACGGCGTACAGTATTGATTTCTGCGGCGATCTGTGGAGGTGTTTCTCTTCTATTTCGCTTGCTGGACACCACTATTGCAATATGTTGAGCTGATGTTGTCGCTCTTGGTCTACCGCTTCTTACTTTATTTAGACAACTGCCACACTGCCAACAGTAGATGGATTTAAATGTAATTTTATAGCAACTTGATGATTGCTTATGCCTAAGTTGTGTTGCGCTTCTAGAGAGCACGCGTTTCAACACTAATTTCTTTCCTTTTCGGCATTCATTAAGAGATATTACTTTAAATGACTTTATTATAGCTTCGTGATTCATAGTAAAATTATCAATTGTTGTATTTTCTTGGAATTTCAAGAAATACGCTCTTTGTTGTCACTACAACCTGGGTGTTTACCTCTCATACAGATAAAAGAAGTAAATAGGTCGATATTATTTAATGAATTTAAGTGAATCTTACTGATTATTAGCATATTATTCAATAATGCTGAATGTATTTCCTAAATACATTCTTTGTAAACAAAAATCTAAAATCCAAGGATGCCCAAATACTTGTGAGCGGTAGTGTATCTCATGGTATATTTTTTTAAATTAAATGGGTTACTGCTAGGTGGCGCACCTAACTTCACCTAACGGTGACGCATTTAATGAAAGAAAGGTTGTATATGAACCATAATTTTTTTTAGATATTTTGTTCCACCATTCCCTACTTAAAAATTCCCACTATGTATTTATCAGCAACTAATCACGATTTTTTTTGTAAAGACAAAACCTAGAATAGCATCATGTCTACTATTCATCCATATCAAGTGGGGTGGGTTTCTTTAGTAAACACCAAGGGGATGTAGCGAATTTTTTTCTCCGTTCCGGATATAAAACGCTAATTTAATCTGTTCCCCCTTGGTACTCCCCGCTGTACCGCTTCCCTCATCCTGTCCCTTCTGATTATAATACGCGGCAAATGTCAAAGCGATCCGGACTTGTTGCCCGCGGTTTACGTCAACTTTGGGGACTCCCCGATGCGTTGGCAAATCTCCTGGCCTCGGGACCGGAAGCTTTAAAAAGACGTTCACGAAATCCGACCACCCTTCGCCCTAAATCGGCCCGGAATGTTTTTGATAATTGTTTCCGTTCATCTCTTTTTGAATACTTCGAATTGTTCGGTGTGTATTCTTTTTCTGCTGTTTTAAGATGTCGCATCCGTGTTATACGTTTTGAACCTTTTATTCTGACCGACCCCTATAAAATTGTTTCGTAGTTTTCACGAAAAGCATCAAGCTGTCCCTGGATAATGGGTAGATTCTCTTCATCAACGTTAAATTAAGGCTGGTTCATAGTACGTCCGCGTTTTTCTACTTCCATCAGTACTTTTGGGGAAAGAACACTCTTACCTACGCTAAAATCGTGGGACATAATCGTTGGATAGCCGGGGAGACCATAAGTAATTGTGGTGCGATACATTAACCGGGTTCACCGGCATGCCTCTCGGTCGTGATATCTTTTGTGAACCAAACACATGCTTTTGCCATAAATGAACAAGCAGTAATTTACACGAAAGGGACGAAACTGTAATGAGATTTACTGCGGTCCAAGCCAATAAGAAATAGACCGACACCAAGAGAGGTCCTTTGCCACTTCTCCAGTGTTCGATGCTCTCTCTTGTACATGCCAGGATTTATATACTATTTTATCCTTCCAGCATGATATACTGGTGCTTTTATTATTATAAAGGTGAAGGGTAATAAATATTGACTCTCTTTCTACATATATACATAAAGAGAATTTACTCGAATCGTTAAAATAAATGATTTTAAAAAGTATAATTAAGTAAATACAGTACCAACATTCTCTTTCCTCCAATTACTTTGGATCAACGAACATAACAATTTTTTCACTTAAACTGCTTCAAATTTTTTAAGAGCACACATATGGATTAACAAAACTTAAAAAAATACAATGTTATCTCAAACAAAATATTAGTATTATAAATTAAAATATGAATCAAGATGCTGTAGAAATAACAGCTGATGATCTGTTATGCTATTTTCTGTACTCCATTTGATACGTTGGTGAAAACATTTCAGAGATTCTTTATGTGGTACACTTTTCTCATGTGAAACTCTTTCTTCCTCGTCTTCTTCCCTATTGCTTGTTTGGTCCCTTCATCGCCTCCCACAATCCATTGTGCAATTTAATTGTAGGTTATATCGGTTTGAAAAACGGAGTATAAATCCTCATTTTTATCACTTCGTTTAAGCAATTCATCCACATTGGGCCACAGCATTTTCCATGACTGTTAAAGAAGTTACACACCAGCGTTTTTATGAAATAGTATCGCTGATATCAAATCAACATTTTTGAAAGAAGATAGCGTATCTCACACCAATTTCATCTTTTGAATCACATGTTGATTCATTGGCAAAATAAGGGGGATGTAATTTGGTGATACAAACATTGCTTGAATGGTTTTGTTTTTAGTACATGCTTCTTCTTACAAAATAAGCAATGCTTTCAGAGGCAAATTCAAATCCCTAATTTTTCTTTTAACTGCAGATACAACAAAATCCTGAGAAACATTTACGAAAAACATCTATTGTAAGCCATCCTTTATTTTGACCTAACAACTATCCTGTAGTGTAGTGGATAACACGCCTGTCCGGAGAACTGCAGATGTTAGGTTCGGGTCAGTTCCGAACCCTCAGTTCACATAATTAATAGATTAATTTTGGGTAATTAAAATTTTTCAACAATTTACCACTTTTAAAACATTTCAGTACATATTAAATAAGAAAGGCCCAAACATAGTAACTTGAGGGACACCACATTCAACCATGAACTGTTGATTCAATTCTTCGTTTATTTTAATGAATTGATGTCTATCTTCTAGGCAACTGTACAGGTCTTTTGAGACAATAAACATTATTATTATTATTATTATTAATTGGATTCTCCAAAACAAAGTGTGTAAAATCATAGCCGGCCATAACTTCATAAAAAAGGAAAAACAACATATTTTTACAAATAAATAAATCACGGCCACTTTCTCCTCTTAATTTCCGAACTGTTCACGTAGTAAGCTGTGGAGAAACAATTGATAGATGCATATCTCGTATGGTAACAAAATTCAAGCGAGTTATTAAAAAATTTAATTACATCAGAAAAACCAAGAAAATCACAGATTTTTAACTGAAGTTTGCTCGAATTATTGTATGTTCGGATTACCGCGTGTTCGAATTATAGAGGTTACACTGTATATCCGTAAAATATTTAAAGGGGTTAGAATAAAAGGGATATAAATGCAATTAATTATTATTATTGTAACCCCTTCAAATTACAGTGTTGCAATTTTTTTTAAGTTAGCACTAATTCATACAATTTTCCCTTGAAAAAGAATAGAATTCTGTTACAGATGTAAGAATGGAAACGCTTAGTGAGGTAATATAAATAAAATGGAAGTTCAGTGAAGACGCGTCAGTATTTAAAAATACCCACACTTTAGTATCGACAGCTGACAACGGACCGGGATCAGATGAAGTTCGAATTAAAGTAACCGATTATTGAATGTAATTAGTTTGTGATAAAGTTGTTCCCGTATTAAGAAGTTTAAGCATAATTTCATCATATATAATGCGCACAGATTCAATACTGATAGCAACTGTTACAACAATTATAATATTTTATCGATTAATTTCCACAAGTCACGCCAATATCGCCTGCTAACGATGGCCCGAACAACGCGTAAATTGGCTTACCATGACTTGCTCTTTCCAGAATCTCGATGTGAAATGTGTTTATGATGACGTCTCTATTGTTTTCGAGATTGCCAACACACCGCCATCACAGCAACCAGTGACAACTTCTCTTTGCTGTGATTGATTTTCCTCATTTCTTACAGGACAAGTGAGGGAAATTGAATCTGGTATTTCGCGATTTAGAAAGAAAACCATCATAACTCCACAATCGCATACATTATATACAGCTTATTCCGAAGTCTAGTTACCCTAACTATCTTTCTTACATCCCTCTTCTGGAATAAAATTCTTTCTGTAAAGTAAATATCCTCTAAAATATCAACCCATATTTGTTCCTAAATTCGAAATGCGAGTAATAATAGCATATAACATAAACATTCTATATCTAACAATGTGCTGTGTCGTATTGCTTACATATTATAACTTTCTGCGCATGTGATCTACATAGATACACATTTCTTTAAAAAAGATTGAAATAGCAAATCCAATGTATGGTGGTGGTATTTCATATAATTTTACTATGAAATGTTACTTAACTTGTTACATAGAGTGATTCTCATTTTCCTAGTAGCTGTAGCTGGAGGGTGCGAGCTCTACAGCCTCTTAACAGAAGCTGCCATTGCATTATGGGATAGGAATCATGTTTACGAAAAGCTCAACTACTTTCTTGATTTTTGTAAAATTTTATGAAGCAAATTAGGGCTTGAGATCTTTCAAATGACAAGAATTGGAGCAATCTTTTTGAAAAATCTAAAGAATTTCCAACGGTCCTAATTCAGAATTTAAAGCAGATAATTCGTAGGGTTTTATTTGCATTATGAAGAATCAAACACATGTATCTATTCTTGATTCTTTTAAAACTAGATGAGGCGAATTTATTGAGTTTTGCTGGGTGGGGTCTCCAAGTAACAGTTTTTTGAAAATTTTAAGATTCTGGAGCATTGCCACTGATCCTAATTAAGAATTTAAGCCAGATAGTTCGTGTGATTATGTTTACATAATGGAGAATTAGGTAGATTTTTCAAATGAGGAGATTTGGAGCAAAATTTTGGAAAAAATCTAAAAAATTTCCAACGATCTTAATCAAGGGTTTAAAGCAGATAATTCGTAGGATTTTATTTGCATTATAAGGAATCAAGTGGATGTATTTTTTCTTGATCTTTTTAAAATTAGATGGCGTGAATTTGTGGAGTTTTGCTATGTGTACTATTTAAATCATAAAGACTTTGAGATCCTTCAAATAATGGAGTTTGGGGCAATTTTTTTGAAAATCTAAGGATTCTAAAACATTGCCAATCAACATAATTAAGAATCTAAGGCAAATACTTTGTGTAATTTTATTTACATTATAGAAAATCAACTGGATGTATTACTTTCTTGATTTTTGTAAAATTTGATGAAGCAAATTAAGGGTTTGAGATCTTTCAAATGACAGTATTTGGAGCAATCTTTTTGAAAAATCTAAAGAATTTCCTAATTCAGAATTTAAAGCAGATAATTCGTAGGGCTTTATTTGCATTATGAAGAATCAAACACATGTATCTATTCTTGATTCTTTTAAAATTAGATGAGGAATTTTGAAGGTCTATAGATTTCGTTTACATTGTAGAAAATCAAGTAGATGTATTTTTTTGATTTTTGTAAAATTAGATGAGGCGAATTGTAAAGGTTTTGAGATTTTTCAAAAGAGATGATTTGGAGCAATCTAAAGCATTCCCAACACTCACAATTAAGAATTTAAAGCAGATAATTCCTAGAGTTTTATTTGCATTATTGAGAAACAAGTAGACGTATTTTTTTCTCACACCACAACGTTTTAACGCGAAACGTACCGCGGCAATCATATGGACCGCATATTTACCGTGTTTCCTTGACCAGAAAGCACTCGAATCAAACACACACACATAGACATACACCTGAGGTAGGTACCTTACGTAGTGTAGCATCTTAGTACTACTCACAATCGGGTACCGCCTCCATTGCTCTACCAGCAGTCGTGACTTGCTTTGATGCTTTCAATCGTGACAACTAAGAAACGAACATTACACAAAAATACATCGCAAGTGGATATATTCTACGCGTGTGGAACCGTCCTTTTTTTTTCCTCTCCATCGCCTTGCAGACTTCCAGCTCTCTCGCAAGCATTGCCGCTACTATCGATCGCCTATTTGAAAGTACGGAAAGCATATAGCGGGAGGACGTTGAGACAAATTAAGGATAAAACGCATTACTGCATATTTTCATAGCTTGTACGTTTGGCTTCCGACATCTCTCTACTGCATTTGAGAATGTTTATTACACTTCGCAATTACCCTGTGTATGCCGCGTCAAATATTTTTAATATAACTGACTACCTTTTAAACATGTATTTTATTAAATTGAAAGGAGGGGTGGAGGGGATAAACGGATTATAATACAATCATTAGAATCCTATTGATCTCACAGTAGTCTTCTATAGGTACAACATTTTCTAATAACAGAGACAATCGAATTATATCACGCAATGATCATTTAAAAGGTTAGCGATATATAAACTCGTTTTAGTCTCATTGCTGCGAATCCTATCGACACTGCGCAAGCGCTTTAGAATCGTGTATTGTTTCTCGAAACAAAAGCGTGTTGGTTATAGTTTCTGTGAATACCAGCCGGTTTAAAACATCGATTATGGGAAAAAAGTATTTAAGACAATAAAACGGAATGCTCACTTATACAATGTAAGAATCCGCTGCGTTTCGAAAAGTATTTCTGGTTGTTAATTGTATTAGGTAAGTAGTAAAACTAATAATAAACCTATACACAAACGAATATGCTGCGTTAGTAGTGAAGCATGTATAAAGAAGAAATCGTTTAAAAATGACTGTTTATAATGCGGAGCGTGTGCTGTACACGGTCAGAACGAAACCATAGCACTCTGAGCCTTAGTATCCCAACGCGTCACTCGAATAGTTTGTTTATGCAAGATCGTGAGCCAATGTCGCTAATGCCTCGCTGTTGACACGTGCTATACGTTGTCCCATTAAATTAAATATATTTTTAGTCCTTTGTATATAGCTTTCGTCCAATGTTTATGCTTGCTTCGTAGCTGTCAACCGCACTGTTTGCCATAAAATCGATTAGTTTATGCAATATTAATATTATCTTATTTTAACTTCTTGTTGTGTTGTAATTAAATTGTTCTAGATAGTTTCCGATTTATCGATATAAATACAGTAGCCAATACCTTTACAAATATACAACTGTTAATTAATTAATTTATTCGGGACACGTATTGCGCCATTTATTTGCAATAAATTCCACGATTTAACGTATACACTCACAAATTTATTATCCCCTATTAAACAATTAATATACCTACCATCGAAACAATTACAATATTATACGATAAACAGAAGAAAAAGAGAGATTGCCCTGTCTCTACCGAATAGTATACTTACTGTGTTTTATTGATGATGGCATGTCAAGAGACTTCACGAGCAAAACTTGTTACCAACATCATTGTGGGGCCAGGTCAAGGAACTAGGTCTGGTCTACATGATACAGAATCAATCATTTGTTTCATTAGTCAAATGCATTTTTAATGACATCTTCAAGCCACTCTCTCAATGTATATAGACAACATGGGATCATAAAGACCTGGCTTGGGTTCTATGATGAGAAACTCATCTGACCATGTTTATGGCTTGATGATTATGCAATGCCTTGAGAATGTATATGTATATACCTCGCTCCTACTAGAAGTAAGCTTTAAACCGTTTACCTTGATATTATCTCGCTTATACAGAATGATACATTTTTTTAGAAAAAAATTCTTTAATAAAATTTATTTGCTGTAGAAAGGGAAATAAGATTATTATATTATTACTTGACCTTGATCATTTTCACAAGTTCACTTCATCATTTTTGTTTTTTCTTTCGTATCTAAGCAAAAATGGTTTTGGGAAAGTGTTTAACATATTTAACCCTTTGAAGATGCAATTAAATTTCAATTAACAAATTAATTTGTCATCTATATAACTTTATTTAACCTAGACATCCCCTATAATTTCTTTATCTGCAGAGTAGAAGATGCAAATATGGAACATCATTTTGTTTTATGAAAAAATTCTTGAAAAAATGTGAAACTTGAGGAACTGGTGTGCAAATATGGAATACACTGAAATTTTACTACATATCATTTATTTATTTATAAAATCTATAAATATTATGATAGCAATAATAACATAATTACTTGCATCAGTCACATCCTCTTTTCTCTGACTGCTATAATTGCCAGACTCATTTTTTCTTTACTGTACTGCGTTGACTTCTTCTTGGCATTCTAAGGCAGAAAAAGGAAAGCTTTCATAGAAGACATATGTGAAGAAACGGGTGCGCAAATATGGAATAGTAGTATTCCATATTCCCAACAACCCACATTGTAAACATTCTAGATTAGATTTCGTTATGTATTAAAAAATAATAAATGAACTGTACTTTCGCCTCCTAGAAACTATAAAATTGATGGACCATGAAAATTTTAATTAAATTGGTTTCTTTTCCATCCATTTAAGGGATACAACTTCATCTGTAGAGGTTCTGTAATCACAGTTACTTTATTTTACAAATGTTGTTCTTCTCAGTTCTTTTGGCATATTTGTACAGTTTTCCCGAGCTGTTCCGCTTCCGTTGGTACCACCTCTAAGTAAATCCTTCAATAGCTGTACCGAATTAAAGATCTGGATAAATCCTATACCTTCTCCTGTGTTGTGTATATAAATGCAAAAATGTATCAGCTTTCCATGTTTTCTGTCAAAACAGGATCCGCTTGACATGACATGACATGACGCCAGAGCCAGTTTTGAACCTATCGAATCAATTCGGCCCAATCAGTTAATGTCTCAGATGGTACTTTACTAAATTCAACCATTGGTATATATGAATAATTTAAGTAATACCAGTGGAAATCTTTACAACTTATTGAAAGCAGAAATTCAGTCTTTAGGTTTAGCTATAAAAAATATAAGGGGGCAACGTTTTTTTCCTTATGTATTATTTCCAGCGTCCACACAAAGATGGTCAATTTTGGAAAAGCATGTAATACAAGATGGGAAAGTTGCATTCGGAATTCTAAGCCGTAACGTATCAACTGTGAATTTTATTATGCACTCTGATTTTTAGACACGATTAGTATTTCCTCAGTACTTTCGTTCTTTGACAAACTTTTATACTGATTAACTGAATATAGAAATACTGTCTTTTGGGGGAATCTTGCACAGAACACTCCAATTGGGCCTTGCGTTACTTACACACAGAGAAATGGGCAACGGGCGGGCCTACTCCATGCTGTAACGGGCCACGGGCGGGCTGGGCCGTGAAAAATAGGCCCGTGCAGTGCTCTAGTTTGGGTTACTGGTTTCTGTCGTATATGGTTTGGGGTTAGAGTATACTATAAGTAAACGTTTCTCTACGTATAGATTCTGCATGCAAATTATTACTTCTAAATGTTTGAATACTTCCTTTCTTCCGCATTTTGCAGCATTCCTCGACAAAATTCTCCCTACAGGGATGTGTGAATTTCCAAATTGATTGACCCAGTTTTCATAATGAGGCAAGGAATTCCAAATCTATTTTGGACTCTTTTTGACAAATTCCGCAACTATCCTATGTCTATCGTGTTCCACGGCAACCCGATTGAACTGTATTTACACGTGAAATTTTCCCCAACATTTTCATGCAGTACGTTATCAACCTTACCCACTTCAAAATTACCTAATATCATCTATTTGTGTACTCCAATAACTTGTTACTTTACTCGATAAGGCCATATAAACATAATACCACCGGTTTATTTGCTTTACCGCAATGGCACGATGAAAAAACCGATTTGATGATACAGATAAGTCGTATCGAGCCAAATTGTCGCTGAGACCTGCTATTCATAATGGCATGTTTAATGAAGTACTTGAAATGATCGAGTGGACATTTTTGCACACTTTTTGAGAGGAAGGGGATCTTATTGCGGAGCCCGGCTACTAGACCCAGCTGTGACAACTCTCTCCCTGACTGATGCTTGAGTGATGGTCTCATTACTTCGTGGGAAAGCACCAGTTGTTATAACCGATGACACCTACGCCATTTACAAACACAAATGCAAGTATAGAGCTCTCACGCACGTGAAGTAAATCGCTCGAATGCTGGAAATAAATACGCTAAGGGATTGGCGAGTTTTGGCGAAATTAATTTTCCAGAAACGACTTGATTATCAAGGAATAATTTTATGGAAGATAATATCGGTGCCGGTGATAGTCTATTAAACAATTAGAGGGGGTTATATGGGTAATTCTATACACCGCCAAACTGTTTTAGCTTCAGAGGGTGTGAACCCTTTTAATTTACACACATAGTAAATTTTATAGTAGGTATTTTCTACTCGATAATAATAATAAGACGTGGAAATTACAATTTAAGGGATAACAGGATAAATTTTCCCGGACCAAGATTGTGTGGTCTTTGCGGATTGTTATATTCGACATCGTCTTTGATGTGACGTCGAAATAAACTACAGCAGCTTCTATAATTAATCGGCTCCCTTAAGAGGAACAGACAAAGAGAAGAACGACCAGCCTCGGGGATGGCCATGGTCTTCGCTCTTCGGTCTTCGAGAGATGCCCAATTGGGAACATGCAGTAGGGACCACGGTCAAACTAACAGCTGGCCACGTAATGTGTCGCCAGGGACTTTCGACGCGTCATGTACAGACGTTATTCACCACCGCAACTCTCAAAGTCTCCAAGATATTCGAACGAACTGACCAGAGTAGGATAAGGACGACGCTAAAACCATTGTATATAGAGATCCCGAAACTAATCTTGTTAACGTGGGAAGAATTAAAGCATATACAGGTGAAAATATTGTCGTAACGTATACATTTATCTCTTTGTTTTCTATATAATAATTTGGAATTTTGTCTATTGGACACACATTGTGGCGGTGTGTGGTGAAGTATAGTAATTCCAAACACGGAGCGGTTTTTTGGGGAAGACCAACTCCCATAAGATACATAAAACATACATCACTGCACAGGCAGAACTCTTGTAGATATGTGACAGACGTGTCCGTGCCCTTTTATTTTTATAGCCTCATCATGTCAACGGCATTACACAAGTCAGGACGTCCACTTTGGTAATTATTTATGTTGCAATGAAAAGATTTCTTTATATATTATAAAAGGTCTTATATCTATCTTTGTCGTCGCTCCATCCTGTTCTTACAAGCACAACTCAAACTGCGATGATCGTTCGTTATTTTTAGAAATTTTCGCTTAACTAGGCTATTGTAAATTGCTGCTACTCGCTGGTCGTCAGGCGACATATTATGCAGCAACGATGTTATTGATGAAAAAGCAAATGATTACACTTACCTTATGTTCCACGTTCAGTTATATGAAAACCGTTATATCTCTAATTCCGCATCTTTACAAATTGTCAGATGGTAACGACAAATTGAGTCTAATTAGTTTTATAACGTAGATGGACACAATTTCTTGTTCTTTTGATTCTGTTCATTTCGCAATAGCATGTAGTAGATTATAATATATACAGTCTCGTTCAAAAAGAAGCCAATAAAGGGGCAATTAATAAGAAAAACTTTACTAGAAAAGAAATAAGATTTAAATATTTTTTAAATGAAACACCCTATATATTTTAACGAATAACTCGGATTGAAACTCGAGTCCTACTCGGATTCATTGGCACGATATCAACAATTCCCAAATAAACTTGAACTTGATCGATTTCGTTTCGAATTACAGCTACCACAACATTTTAAGATTCATTCGCTTTTTAAAATACTTTTTTCTACACAAGAAAAACAGAATTTGGAGTCTCTTACATCGCCTTAGAATGTAGTTGAAATTGAGCGCCCTATGAACGACGGTACTCGAATGAGAGTCCTATGTCCATCAATGGTTACTTTTTATAATAAACACATGATTGGAGTCAATTTGGCGAATCAACTATTCACTTTGTAAACGCAGAGAAACGTTTACTTTTATCAAGATTGTCCGTCTCAATTCAAGGCAATTACTGCTTCAATTATCCGCAATACAAACACAAAACAATATTTTCTTAAGGATAGTAAATAGTTTTCTTAATTCCAGAAAGCGTTTCGGTATTGTTCATGAACCAATAGTTTCATTTTCTTAAAATAAAGCATTTTAGAATTCTTGAAATGCATATTATTTATATGCACATTATTAATTGCCCTTACCTTGTCTAAAACAGTACAACATATCCGTACATAACTTCTAACTTAACTTTGGTATTTTAAATATCGTTACAATTTTCGCAATAAGTTACTTTAAATCCACATTTTCCACATATGTTCTTGCTACAGTTCTTACATCTATCGTAAGTCTTATTTTTACATTTCTTTTCCTGACATGTACGTTTTTTGCGAGATTGCTTATCTGTCTTTGATCCAGCCTGTAAGTTCTTGTTGCATTTTTGATTCGATGTTCCCTCCTGAGGGTCTTCCTCGTTGTTATTGGATTGTTGCGAGAATTCTTCTGCCAATTGCAGAATGAAGTCGCGACGTTTTATTTTTTTGCCAGTGATGTCTTGGTATGCAGCAAACGTATTGATTGCAGCAAGATCCAATATATTATAAAAAACATGGACTGGCCATCTTCTTGAGGGTGCCTTCACGCTGTATTTTCGGGCCATTTGATCTACTACGTCAACGCCATATTTTGTGCTATTATAGTATAAAACTGTTTCTGACTTTTTCTTTGTACCAGCATCAATCGAAACTGTTGGATATTGCGTACTTAGAAGGAGAACATTTTTGTTTATTTTGGCTTGATACACTGTCAAAGTGCAAACATTTTGTTTACTTGCCAAAATTTAATGCCAAACTTATCCGGTTTATTGGACATATATTGCATAAATCGACATCTTGCTTTTATAGGACAAAGTTGTTCGTCTATTGTTATGTTTTCTCCAGGCACATAACAAATTTTGCAATTGTAAGCAAATTTTTGCCATATTTCAGGAACTAAAGCAAACTTGTCATGTTTCAATCTTTCTTTCCTTGTAGACATGAGATCTAATCTGACATATCGCATGATTTCTCTAAATTTACTCAAATTTAATAAGAAAGAGCGACCGGTTTCGGGACTAACGTCCCATCTTCAGGCTCGAGTTAAAAGTAGTAGTAAGGAAATTATTAAATTAATAAATAACAATAAAAACTACACATTCTATATATCAAAAATTGTTGAACTACTTGTATGGTGGGTAATTGGAGTAAACGACGTTTTTAAAAAATTTGTAAATTGGGACGTACACAACATGTGTTGTGTATAGAATGTGTAGTTTTTATTTTTATTTATTAATTTGACAATTTCCTTACTACTACTTTTAACTCGAGCCTGAAGATTGGACGTTAGTCCCGAAACCGGTCGCTTTCTCTCATTAAATTTTGTGTTATTGTGAGAAAGTGGACTTTTCTTTTCCTCCAACTTCATTAACTTTAGTATTTTTTTCCATTATTTTAATTTTTCTTTTATTGGATATCCTTGTAGCTGGCTCGACGATGGGTTTTTTGAACACGAAACTGGTCGCCTAATTTCTCAATAGAACTTTGTGTCATCTCCACCATTTTTTCATTCCTACCTTTAATGTGAATATTTTCATAACCTAAAACTAAATGATTTACTTGGAAGAATCAATTTTCTGTCTTGGATTTTCTAAGCCTAAGAAAATATTCATTTAATCCTAATAAAATTTCAATAAAATTATTTTCTTGTTTTATACATTTTTGTTGTCTTGAAATAAAAATATTTTCTTGAATAGAGACTGATTTTTGCAAGAAATCTATTTTCTTGATGTAAGAAACCATTTTTCGGCATATAGAGTTAATAGAATATAATAATAATACAACTTTATTATAAAAATTAAAATGAAATTGCGGAAATCACAATATGTATTAAACAAAAGAAAACAATATTGCAAACAACTTCTAAAACAACATTGAAAATAGTAATAATTACTATCAACTGAGAACTGCTATTTTCTCGTCAAAAACTGATTGACAATTTTTAACGTTGAATAGGCTTTCTACATGTAGAAGCTGATAAAAAATAGGATAAGATATATTTCATCCGCAATCTAATTTCTTAATCCCAATTACGGTGGAACCCCAAAAACCTCGAGCCTGTGGCTAATTTTTAAATTAATTCAACAAATAAATTACAACGTAATAGAAGACGAGTTTTTAATGACAACAAGTTAAAAACGTTTGAAGCGGCTCTTCTCCATTCCCTTGGCCGGGTTGTCGCAGATGCGGACTTATAAATTGATAATCTGGAAGATCTATGGGACCCTATTTATCTCGAGTAATTACAAACCACAGAGAGAAGTGTACATTCTCCTTCTAACCCTGGCTATATGGAGGATGCCTATAGTAATTTCCCTTTTTCTAATTAGCATAGCCGTTATGCAGCTTTTAAAATGATTAAAGGAATCACTTTTTTAACGCAAATTTTGGTGCATACAACAGAAAATAGAGGAATAGTCGAGAAATCGATAAGTCCTCGAGTTAAAGAATCAAATATTTGTAATTTTTCGCTCGATTACCCAACACACGTCACTACCCTCGACAACCCGATAACGATATCTTGTCAACTCCCTCTTGTACTCGCCGAAATAGGGGACACTTCAAAACTAACCGACCTACAGGGGTCCCTTTTGCTTGTATTGTAGCAGGATTAAGCTCAAACTGTAATTAAATATTAAATAGATTTAGAAATTATGTTTTGGCCTTGTGTAATTGACAGAAGATATTCGGTTACAATGTGACAAGGTAGTAATGAAATTAAATCCATCCTACATAACAGTATTTAAAGAACAAACTTGTAAAAAAGCCGATAAATCCATACATATTTTTTTTTTCAATCAAATAGGTTCTTTGTATCCAAGCTATATTAATCATAATTGATTCTTCAATATGATTTTTTAATGTCAATAGCTGAGACAATGTAATAAATCAAAGTTGCTCGACGAGAGCCATGCTGGTAGGTTACTTTTTTTTTGCAGGAAATCAGTCGAAAGGTGGTTTGTCGTTTTTTTTTTTCTTGAAACGGATTCCTTTGCAAAATTGATTGCCTTGCACAGTGGTCTAGAAAGCAGTGGAATTCAACTGAAACTCAAAAAATGTCTCTCTGCGAGATATACAGGACGTTCAATTTTTCGCTGTTTTCTTATAAACACCTGTAGAGGAGATCAACAAAATGGTTTAAGACCAGGAATGTCAACAATCAATGTCCTCCACGTTATAGAACAAATACTCAAGAAATCGTGGGAATACAATTTTCATAGATTTCAAGAATTGAAAACTTTAGGAATCCCCGGAAAACTAACCGAATAGACAATGATTCCAAAGCAAAGGTACTTTTCATGGATACAACCTCTGAAGCAATTGAAATAAATACGGGAATGAAACATGGAAATTCATTTTCTCCAACACTTTTCAACCTGGTCATAGAAAATATAAGAAGAGCAAAAAATTCAAGCGAAATTCAAACATCACAACAAATGAAGTCCAAGTAATCGCATAGGTTGATATGTTAATAACAGCGAAGAACAATGAGAATCTGGTAAAAGCAATAAAAAGACTTGGCCAGAGGCGAAAAGAGATACCGTACGAAAGAAAATAAATAAAAAGAAAACGAAAATTAAAATCCACAAAACCTCAAAAGATTAGAAACCAGCACAATGTTCAAAAAGGAAGAAACAGAATTGAAAATTTTAGAAAGGGGAATTATAAAAGCAATCCTTGTGATAATGGAGCAAAGAAGAGCAAAAACAAACATAGAAATTGAACAAGAACTAGAAGAAGAAAACGACTTGAATGAATGGGACATATAATGAAAAGGTCTGGCCCTCACTAAAACCAAAAGACCGAAGAAAGGGATGGAAAGACGATGTAGAACATAACATATTGGCAATGAACATAAAGGACTGAAAGACAGAAAAAAATGGAAGAAAATTATTAAGTGATCCACACCATAAAACGGATCTAAAAAGACGTTGCAAAATATCTGCTATAATCCAAAAGGATTTTACAGCAATGATGATTTTGCAAAAATAATATAAATAATAATCTATGGAGTGTTTCACTAAAAGTATGACAAACAACACTAAAGTATCGGCACACTTCACATAAGTTGTTAATTAATTACTCGGGAACAGCTGTTTCAGTGATGCGTGCGGAGTGTTGTTTGGTATCTTATTAGTAGGGTAACCAAAACTTGCGGACTCGCATAGGCGTCGGTATTACGGGTTAATAAAAGAATACGAAAAATTCATAAATAAACTTACTTGCTAATTATTCAACAAATTAGAGGCATCAGGATGTGAACTACTGTAAACTTGCATCATTGCATATGTTTCCACAGTTAGTTCTTTAAACCTTGTGCGTCGACAAGAAAAAATATTCTTATACATAGAAAACGATCTCTCCACATCTAAGGAAGTTACATTTGCATGTAGAAACTGTTTTTTCAAAATCACTTAAAAGTTCACTATTCTTACACTTATTATAAACGGCTTCTAAAGTATTAAAATCGGGATTTTTCCTTAAAACATCTGCCAACTTTTGACTAGCGCATAATCCTGGCGTATCATTTAATGTGTGTAATTTATTTTTTACACTCTCCACTATGTCTAATGATTTCTGCAATGACAATTCAGTACATTGTAGTTTTCTGATGGCATCTAGTAATACTGTATAATTGGTACATATTGTTGTTAAATCTTCTACAAGTTGAGGAATTTGAAATTCTCTTTGACTTTCTCTAATTGCTTTGGATTCATTCCGATTAAATCGCATTATAACTGATTGAATTTGTTGAAAATGGATCAAATAGTAAGAAGCTGCTGTTAGCCAAGTACCCCATCGCGTTAAAATTGGTTCAGGAGGTTCTGGAATACCTGGACAAAATTTACGAAATTCTTTTAAACGTTTAGGAGATTTACGAAACACTGCTTTAGTACTTCCAATCAACCGATCAACGTTTCCGTAATGTTGTCGAACAACTTCACCAACTAAATGCAAAGCATGCAGCACGCAGGTTATATGTATTAAGTTAGGAAATATATGTTTTAAGGGTCGCCCAACACTTAACATCGTTGCTGCACTATCTGTCACAATCATCACAACTTGATCTTGGGCAATTTTAAATTTTTTCAAAGCGTTCATTATCACTCTTTGAATATTTTCCGTGGTACATTGTTGAATACGTTTGCAAGCAAACAAATATCGAGATGCTGTTCTCGCTAGATAAAACGCGAACTATTACATTCACAATACTGTTTTTCTTTATATCGGTCGTCTCATCCACGGTAATCTATATTTTTTTGGAACACAAATCACGTTTACACGCATTTTCTAGCATCTCTTTCATTCGCGGCAAATGATTCTGTAATTGTGTTTGTGAGGGTAATGGGTACTTTGATACGTATTGTCGCCAAAACGTTTTAAAAGCTGCTTTTCTCACCAACGACAACGGAAGATTACAAGAGGTAAACATAATTAATAAATGTATGAGGAATAGTGTATAAGGTATTTCAGTTCTTGCATTTCTCATATGCTTAACACCATTGACATGCCTCTGGCAATCAGTTCTGTCCAAACGAACATTGCATATTAAGCAAAAAACTGCACTACCGTCATATTTTAAATGGGGAAAAAGTGACACATGCTTATGTACATTAGTAGCAAATCTCTTACGAAGCATTGTTTTCTTAGGTATGTAAATATTAGTTTTATATGAAATGATACACTAATTATGTACTTGGTATAATACTACAACACACAAAAAACACCAGCTATATTTTCAAAAGCGACACGTAAGTACATAACCTTGACCGTTCGACTAATCTCTGCAACAGCTCAACCGGTACTAAAACGAAATCTCTCTCAGCGCGGTTTAACATGATTTATATTCAAGGTCGACACTACATGCCTGCTTCTCTACCGGTTTAGTTTATTTATGAATTTTTCGTATTCTTACTGTTACATAGTGTAACTATGTTGTAGAGGTTGGCAGCACCAACAGTGTTAGATGTAACCAGATGTAACATGGCGACCTGTATAGTGTAGCGTGTGTAATAAAGAAATAACAAATTAAAAAGTGTTTATATATAACACGTATGAAACATGGTGTCAGTAGTGGGTTAACACTGAATAATAAAAGTAAGAAAAGTAGATAGAGTAAAAGCTAAACTGCAAGAAGTGTTAAAAAAGAAAGAAAAAAAAATAAAAGGGGGAAAGAAAGTAAGATGGAGTCATCAATTTTTAAGCCACCGAAGAGTATTGTATTTGATCAAAATGCATGTCAGAGTTTTGAAAAATTTCTGTCAAGTTTTGATATTTACATGGCTGCAACTGGTAATAATTAAAGAGGAATCAACTAGAATTGCAATATTTTTAAACATCGCTGGTGAAGAGGCACAGGATATTTTCCATACATTTAAACTAACAGAAGAAGACAAAAAGAAGTATGACTCAGTAATAAAAGCGTTTAAAACCTACTGTAAGCCACTAAGAAATGAAACATATGATCGTTATAAGTTTTTCACGAGGGTACAAGAAGAGGATGAAGATTTTGATCATTTTTAACTGATGTTAAGATGTTGGCTAAAAACTGTAATTTTCAAGACCTGGAAGATTCGTTAATAAGAGACAAGATTGTTAGTGGAATAAGAGATGTGTCGATACAGGAACGTCTTCTGCGATTCTCAAATTTGTCCTTGTCGGAAGCTGAAAAACAATGTCGGGCTACAGAAGCAAGTAAGTTCCAGATAAAAGGACTAAGACCAAATGCTGAAGTAAATATTATAAGAAGTAAAGCTAATAGATCGTTAAAACTGTGAGTAAAAATGTATATGATTGTTACAAGTGCGGAACAAAGCATGGTTGGAGAGAATGTCCCGCATATGGTAAATTATGTAGAAACTGTAATAAACCCAATCATTTTCAGTAGGTTGTAAAATTAGAAACAAATTTTCTGATACTAATGTTAAAAATGAGAGTAAAAGTCAAGGAAAAAATAAGTCAATTAGGAACACGTCAAATAAAAAACAAGTACATGGTGTACAAGAACAAGCTGGAGTATCGTCAACTGATAGTGAAACTTATATTGATTATGTTAGGTTAGATAATGTAAATACTACTAAGAGTAATGATAAAAGTATGTGGACAACTGTTGTAAAGATTCATGACAAAGATGTTGTATTTAAATTAGATACTGGTGCAAACTGCAATTGTTTACCAGTAAAAATATTCAAAAGGTTAGAAGTAAGTAAAAATATTGAGAAAAGTGATCTCTCCTTAGTTACTTATGGAAATAATAAATTAAAAACAATAGGACAAGTCATTTTAAAATGTAATATAAAAGGTCAAGTCTGTAATGTGAAATTTGTAATGGTTGATGTCGATAGTATGCCTATACTTGGTTTAAATACTTGCATAAAATTAAATTTGGTGAAAAAAGTTGAGGTAGTTGATAAAGTATCAAATATAAATAAAGAAGCAGAATTTATTAAAAAACACAGAAATGTATTTGAGGGAACTGGTAAAATTCCATACAAGTATAAAATTGTATTAAGTAAAAATGCTGTCCCTGTAGTTAGTTCTTGTAGAAGGGTACCAGATACAGTAAAACCGAAACTAAAAGAGGCTCTTAAAGATTTAGAGAATAGAGGTATAGTTGTAAAAGTGGAGGAACCAACCGAGTGGGTTAATAACCTTGTCATTGTAGAAAAACCAAATGGTACATTGAGATTGTGTCTCGATCCAGTACATTTAAATAAATATGTTTGTCCCGATCAATTTCCAATCCCTACTATAGAAGAGTTAGGTTTGAAATTAAAAGGCAAAAAGATATTTACGGTATTAGATTTAAAAGAAGGTTTTTATCATGTTCCATTGGACAAGGAAAGTAGTAAATATTGTACATTCATAACACCATTTGGCAAATACTCTTTTAAAAGGTTACCTTTTGGGTTAACAGTTAGTCCAGAAGTTTTTCAGAGAGTAAACGAAAAATTTTTGGGGATCTACCCATTGGAATATACTTTGATGATTTTATAATAGGTGCTGAAAGTGAGGAAGAACACGATAGAGTTCTAAAACAAGTAATTAAAAGAGCTGAAGACTTTGGTGTAAAGTTTAATAAAAATAAAGTACAGTACAAAGTTAGTCAAGTAAGTTATATAGGTCAGATATTTTCTGGTGAAGGTGTTAAACCTGATCCGCAGTATATTCAAGCCATCTTAGAATTAGGTGAACCTGTAAATAAGAAAGATTTATTAAAGACTTTAGGTATGATAAATTACTTGTCTAAGTACTTACCAAATTTGTCAGATTTGCTTTCTCCTTTGAGAGAATTAATAAAAAACAATGTTGAGTGGGTATGGACTAAAGAACATTCTCAATGTTTTGGTAGAATTAAAACATTAATTACTAAAGCACCAACTTTGCAAATATTTAATGATACTTTACCTATTGAAATACAAACTGATGCGAGCCAACATGGCGTAGGTGGATGTTTTGTTGCAAAATGGGCAACCTGTTGCCTTTTGTTCAAGAAGTCTTACAGAAACAGAGGCTAGGTGGGCTCAAATAGAGAAAGAATACTTAGCAATTTCTTTCAGTTTGAATAAATTTCATCACTATATATATGGTAGGAAGATAGTTGTTAAATCTGATCACAAACCGTTAGTGTCGATAAATCAGAAAGACATATGTAAAGTTAGTAATCGTTTACAACGCCTAAAGTTGAAGCTATTAAAATACAATTTTTCAGTTGAATACTTACCTGGGAAATATATGTTATATAGCTGATCTCTTATCAAGGTCATTCATTAAATCGCAAGTTAAAGATGATGCAGACATGTTGGATGTTGTACACTCTGTTGAGTATGACTTACCGATATCTGAAGAACGATTAGAAGAGTTACGTAAAACAACTAAAAAGGATCCAGTTCTAAGTAAAGTAATTATATTTTTGTAATACTGGATGGCCTGACACTAGAAAACAGAGTCTAGATTCCGAACTCAAAATTTTCATGAAAATTAAAAATAATTTGTATGTTAGAAATAATCTTCTTTTCAATGATTACAAATTAGTAGTTCCATCAAAATTAAGAGATCAAATGTTGTCAAAATTACATAAAGCACATTTTGGAGTAGAGAAAACTAAGGCTAGAGCTAGGAAATCTTTTATTGGCCGGGTATGTCGAAGGATATTCAAAATTTTGTACTCAAATGTAAAACGTGTTTAAAGTATAGTAAGGCTGTTCAAAGAGACCCCTAATTCCCCATGAAAGACCAAAAATTCCCTTTAACAAAATTGCCGCTGATATTTTTACATATGCAAGCCGTGATTACTTAACAGTTATAGATTATTATAGCAATTGGTTGGAAATACTTCCACTTGAATATAAAACAGCTTGTGAAATTATTAACAAATTAAAATAATCTTTTCGAATCAGGGGATTCCAAGCAACTTTAGTATCTGATAATATGCCATTCAATTCTAAAGAATTTATAAAATTTTCAAGAGAGTGGGGTTTTAAGTTAGTAACGTCAAGTCCTCATTATCCTAAGTCAAATGGACTGGCAGAACGAGCTGTTGGTATATCGAAAGGTATCTTAAAAAATGCAATTATTCCGGCACTGATATTCATTTAGCGTTGCTCGAATATAGAACTTCGCCTCTGACTGGTTTGGACGTATCTCCCTCTCAAATTCTCAACAATAGAATTTTGAGAACCACATTACCAGTTTGTAATAAAAATATTGAATGAACGAACCAAAATAGACCCTAATAAACTTAAACAGAAAAGAGAAAGGGCAAAGGTGAATCATGATAAACATGCAAAGAGTCGGTTACCTTTTGAGCAAGGTCAGAGTGTCAGCTGAAAAAAGAGAATCATTGGGTTCCTGCAGAAATTTTATCAAAACATGATACTCCTAGATCTTATTTAGTGAAAGATGAGTTTGGAAAAGTGTATAGAAGGAATTCATCCTTTATGAAGGCTTCTCCAAATCCCTTTGAATATAGTCCTTTGATCGATCCTGAACATTTCGATGTGACTGAAGTCCCTGTTGTGAAACAAAACCATACACTGACAGAACCATTACAGATTGAACAAAAACAACCTTGTAATGATAATTTTGTAAATGTGAGTCAAGAAAGTGATAAAGTGAATACTGCTAATGGCTACAAGACTCGGTCAGGACGAAGCGTAGTGAAACCGTTTAGATTTAGAAATTAGTTTTAAGAGTTTGTAAAATAAAAGAAAAAAAGGAGATGTTACATAGTGTAACTATGTTGTAGAGGTTGGCAGCACCAACAGTGTTAGATGTAACCAGATGTAACATGGCGACCTGTATAGTGTAGCGTGTGTAATAAAGAAATAACAAATTAAAAAGTGTTTATATATAACACGTATGAAACACTTACATTAACCCGTTATACCGACGCCTATGCGAGTCCGCAAGTTTAGGTTACTCTACTTATTAGATGTAGATAATCGTCCTATGAAGCCAAGATGACGTCGATTTTAGACACAAATATGACCTCTCACCCCAACTCACAGTCAATAGTGTAGTGTGATGCTTGATAGAGTTATCTTCACTTTTGAAGGACTAGAAGTACAATAATATGTTGGTTTTATATTGGCTTCACTTTTAAATGTTAAATGTTTCTATTGCTGGATGTTTTTTGATATTTTATCTTTTTGGAGAGTAATTCTTTTTCAGACCGTAATTACGGTTTATAATTCAAATAAAAAAACCTCTTTAAATAAATAAAGGTGATGCAAGGATGCAAGTCATCAAAATCTTATCTAATTTTGATTTCAGCATAATTTTGTTTAGAGGTTCTTCAGAAAACGATTTCATTTAGTACATAAATTGTTTAGTCTTTACGCGTTTGAGGTTGTCAATATTCTGATAAATCTTCGAGAAAGACCTAATTTCATGAGTATCAATCACGCATAACATAAGAAATTTGTACATATTTAGATTTTTAGTTAAAATTACTGGACATTGTACGGTGGATTTGTTTACTTACCAAAAAAAAGCGATGTCCAAATGATCTAACAATTAAATCAATAAAATTAATAGCTGGTAATTTTGTTCTTTACAATAGAACAGTAAGAGATGAGATAAAAAAACCTATGAATAAATCATTTCTATATAAAGGTAAAGTAATAATCGTGATTCGTAATTCTATATAAAGAAAATACTTTGTAAATTAATCGATAACCATCGCCGAGTTTCTAGTAACCAAGATGATATCATGAGGCGTCATTTCTTGTGAAACTCCGTACTTCCTGGATAGAAACAAAATATGGACAGCGACAGGCCGTGTCTTGGATTATCAGTCTTGCTCCTGCTGGGCATCTGTCATGTATGCAGCGGCAGACTCCTAAGAAATCGCCTATCTTCCACGGCAACCTTTTCCGTCCTTCTCCATTCTCCCATCAGAGTATATGTGATTTAACGATTTTTACATTTATAAAAAGAAAGAAGGACGAATTGTGAAGACCACAGATTCATTGAAATAAAAACGAGCCGTATATTATATTCCCCATGAGACAGTTTCTTATTACCTCATGTACTATCAATTTTGTTAGTAGATTGGTAATGTAATGCTCCTGCTAATACTGCAACCAATAATGCTCGCATGCTTTCAGATTTAAATATACAAGAAGAGAAGTAGAAGAATATCCTTTCTACGTTTTATTTTAGCAAAATATTCGTTACGATTCACATAGGTAAAAACACGGGAGGCAATTATAATTTCTGTATGTAGGTAATGCTTACTCCCAACCCATAAAATGAAACGGATATTTAAGATTTGCTATAAATTATATCTTTACGTCAGTACGTTCACTTATCAACTCCCTCGTTTACCTTTTAACGGTATATAATACCAAACGGTAACATCCTATATAGTAGTAAAATCTTGCTTGTAACTTGTAATAAAATAACATTTTGACGACATCGCTTCGTTTAATCACGCATTACATTATTGAAATGACAAAGGTAGCTGCGACAATGACAAACAACACTTTTTTTCTAAATAGATGTACTTTAGCTCTAGGTTATTCCCATCCTTGGCTTGTCAAAAAGTGACTGTACAATGCCGCACCGGTCCAATGACAGTAAATAAACAAATAGCATTACGTCATTGCAGAGTGCGACTAATTGGTCCTGCTTATATAAATTATTAATAGCTCACCAAGAGAACCCGCTTATAACGTAGAAAGGGACTGACTGAATCAGGTTTAATTGTTTATGAGAAACATGCGATCATTTGCTGCGTTCTTTTATTCTATAAAACGTCTCTTGGTATCAAACTAGCAATTACCTGAGCGCACGGTATTAATTACAAAACGACGCATTACTTATTTTACTAATTACTGAATGAATAATAATCAAGGTAAGTATGCTTCTCGTAATATTAACTGCAATTGAAGTATTTTATGATTATTAAAATCAATGATTTAGATATTCTTTGACATTTAAATTGATACCGAGGATTTAATCTAAATATCAACTTTTCTTAATAAATAAAAATATACGATTAGCTACATATTACAGCGTATTCTTCTCTATTATCGTACAACTTCGAACTGAGTCATATTTTCTAAGATTGTCACAGTTGACGAAAGTTGGGTTTCATTTCATTCTTACTATTTTTGGGTTGCTCTTTGTACCATCCCCAATAAAAATCTCATTTCCACACAAGCAGCGTAATGTCCCCTATAAAAGACATTATCTTACCCAAGAGAAATTGAAGCACCTTTAAAGGCTCCAGTAGATCCCCCCCGAAATGTCTCTATCTCACTACTCTTACATTAGTAGCAAAAAATTAATAGCAAAAAAATTTTCCTTCTAGTAAAAACACTGTATATAATTTTCGCAGAGCTAATTTTGTGGAATTATATAATGACCAAATGTTGATTGGTCATTCTTACATATGCATAATAATGCTAATCTAGCTGTAAATGATTTTTACTCAGTAATTTATTCTATTGTTGATAAACACGTCCCTAAAGTTTCGATATCGCCTCGGAAATTTCCAATTTGGTTTGATAGAAAACTTATTCGAACAGTAAAACTAAAATGGTATTACTTTCGTAAATGGAAACAGTATCGCACAGATAGATATCGCCAAGAGTTTGTTAGGTTGCGTAAAGTCACTAAAATTAAATCTCAAGATGCATATAAGCAGCTTATGTTAAGTACTGAATCTAATATTGTGGCGGATCCGAAACAGTTTTGGCAGTATGTTCACTACAGAAGTGGCAATACCAGAATTCCAGCTACAATGAAGTATGGCCCAGAGACATTGGATAAACCTCAAGACGTTGTTGAGGCTTTTGCAGATGTGTTCGCGCGCGTATACCAGGCATCAGATATACCCAGCTCCCAATTCATGGAGAACGTTCCCCTTACTTTCAGCATTCCTGAAATCTCAGCTGAGGAAGTTTTGTCCGCAATGAAGGATATAAGAGCCGATACTACTGCCGGACATGATGGACTTCCGAATTTTTTTATTCGAGACTGTGCAACTGTCTTGTTTACACCATTAACTTTCATATTTAACTTGAGTTGTAAAACCTCTACCTTTCCCGAGTTCTGGAAATTAAGTAAGGTAACCCCTGTTTTCAAACATGGTGACAAAAGTGACGTATCAAATTATCGTCCCATTAGTATTCTTTCCACCTGCTCGAAAATGTTTGAACATTTGCTGTATTCAAAGCTATACAACGTTGTAAAATCTTATATATCTCCATATCAACACGGCTTTATTTCTGGTAGGTCAACTGTGACAAATCTGGTAGAAATTACTCAGTACATCAGCCAATCCCTTGATAGTAGACAGCAAGTCGATGTTATTTACACAGATTTTGCCAAGGCATTCGACACTATTGACCACTGCATACTTACCACCAAAATTTCTTCATTTGGTTTTACATCTGAAATTAGAAATTTCATTGCTTCCTATTTGGAAAATAGATCCGCATACGTCTGCTATAACGGCTTTACCTCTAATGTATACACTGCTTCTTCGGGAATTCCACAGGGTTCCAATTTGGGTCCCCTTTTATTTAATATATATATTAACGATCTCCTATCCTGTCTTGATTGTGGTGTTCTCGCATACGCAGATGACTTAAAACTATTTTCTGAGATATCGTCTACCGCTGACTCAGTAAAATTACAAACAAACCTGAACAGAATCCATTCTTGGTGTATTAATAATAAGGTTCGTCTCAATGTTAGTAAATGTGCTGTTGTTACATACTTCAAAACCAAAAATCCTATGCTTTTTGGCTACACGGTGGACAACGTCGCCATATCAAGATCAACGCAGTTTAAAGACTTGGGCGTTCTATTTTAATTTTCTGAGCACATAATTACTATTTGCAATTCTGCCTCTCGATCGCTAGGTTTTCTTATAAGAACATGTCGAGGATTTTTGAATCCTCAAACTCTTAAAACCTTGTTTTTTAGCGTGGTGGTCCCTAGATTGGAATATGCTTCTGTTGTTTGGTGCCCAATATACCTTTACCAACAACTTACAATTGAGAGGACACAAAAGAGGTTCCTAAAATACTTAACCTTTAAAATCACGGGTACGTATCCACCACGCGGAACAGATTATGACAGCCTATTGGAACAACATAATATGCAAACTATAACTACTCGTCGGGAGATAGCCAGCGCTAAATTTCTGGCTAAAATAATTACTAACAAAATTGATGCCCCGAACATACTTGCAGCAGTTGGGTTTCTTGTACCTCAGTACAAAACTAGACAAACGGAAACGTTCTTTGTTCCCACAGCGAAGACTAATATTTTACTTAAAGCCCCAATAACGCACATGTCGAAGAATGCTAATAAACTTTATGGTGATTTTTTTTCTTAATTAAGTACTGGAACTCTGTGGCACTGAATTGGTTCAGTATCTTTTTTTCTTAATCAATGTTCTTATTTTTTTTTTTTTTGCTATTAGAGTTGTTTGTTTTATAATAACTGGCGTTTGTATATGTGTACGCTGTATATTATGTCCAGAAGTGCTGTGCACCTTTTTCTTTTTTTTCTTTATTATTATTATCCTGTAATTAGACTTTGTTTTCTGTTGGATAATAAAGACCATTATTATTATTATTATTATTAGTAGTTCACGTCTTCTACACCTGGGTTCGCTTACTCGACTTAAGTTATATTATATGCTCTTTCAGGAGGCAGTATCCAGTTAACAACTCGGTAATGGCCTTGCCCTTTTTTTGCTGCATCTAATTAGGTTACCAGAGTATGGAGTTGACCTTCAGGTTCTTTATTTAACCAAGATCAGATCTTCCTTTTAGCGGATTTCACTTGTGATTCCACATATAAACTCTCCTTGGTTGGTTCGTCGGCTATTATACTGCCCTTAATCATGTCTAGGCACCCAGATCAAAGACAACTTATTATCTTGTGCCAATTTATTAAAGAGCTTTTTACAATGTTTTTTTTACGATGCTTTAGCGACCATGTATACCAAATTCGGCCACAGTGAAACATTCTCGGAGACCATGTGCCCAAATTTGGACACAGATAATGCCGTTGCACTACTATGGCCCTGTGAGATGCACAGTTGCATTTAAATGGCATTAATGATAAATTCTTTGGATCAGATCAGAATTTGCTCAGACTATAAGGGAAATTGCAGCATTGCAGAGAAATACAAACGTAATTACAATTACGTTTATACGGAAAGTGAACGTCTCGTGTGATTTTGTAAACAATGGAAAAACTGAGTTGAGAGCAGTGATAAAGTACTTTCATTTGAAAGGCTTAACACCAACCGAAATTAAAGCAAAGCTGGATTCAACACTATTGGAATCCGTGGTCGTACGAGCACAAATGATGAACCCCGTAGTGGACGTCCTGAAACTGCAACTGCCTCGGATATGATTGAAAAAGTCCACTGTATCGTATTGGATGACCGTCGAGTAAAAGTGCGCGAGATAGCAGATATAGTGGGTATCTCAAATGACAGTGTGCACAGAATTATAATTGACGAATTGGTAATGAAAATATACTCGGCGCGTTAGGTGCCGCGGTTGCTCACACCGGAGCAAAAACTGAATCGTTTGAATGTTTCTCGTGACCTTTTGGCACGTTTTCGCCACAATCCGAAGGACTTTTTACGCCGTTTCATAACCGTTAATGAAACCTTGGTCCACCATTATACTCCCGAAAACAAAGAACAGTTCAAACAATGGACACGTAAAGGTTCTCCGCCACCAAAGAAGGCAAAAACGGTTTTGTCAGCAGGAAAGGTTATGGCAACTGTTTTTTGGGATTCTCATGGAATTATCTTTTTCAATTACTTAGAAAAGGGGAAAACAACAAGTGGCGAGTATTATGCCACTTTGTTGCAACAACTTAGCGTCAAAATCAAAGAGAAACGGCCTCATTTGGTAAATTTCCATCAGGATAATGCACCTGCCCATAACTCTGCGACTGCAATGGCCAAAATTCATGAATTGGAATTTGAATTAGTGCCTCATTCGGTCTATTCCCCAGATTTGGCACCCAGCGATTATCATCTGTTCCAAAACCTGAAAAAATGGCTCGGCGGTAAGAGATTTTCGTCTAATTCCGAGGTAATTGCTGCTGTAAATTGCTATTTCGAGGACTTGGATTCATCGACTTACAAGGAAGGTATTGCTAATTTGGAATATTGTTGGAATGAGTGCGTTGAGCGAGCAGGAGACTATATTGAAAAATAAAATGTTTTTTCTCAAAGAAAAATTGCGTTTTCTTTGTTAGGCCATGTAGTTTCCGAACGATCCTCGTACTTCAATTGGATGTAATGTTTTTGACATCGTTATTTGATTCAAACATATGATCTCTTGAAACAAATAACCTCAAGTTTGATTTGAACATATATCTGTTTGAGTTAATATACGTAATATGTTTGATTCAACAATACAGTTCCTTCTTTTAAATAACTTTGCCAGTTTGAAACAAATATATTTTTCTTTACCATTTATTTGACTTCACATTTTAATGGCGAAAGTTCCCAAAATGGGAACATACTAAAAAATGTAATTTTTATTGAATTAATCATATTATTTGCATAAAATTTTTATGTGTTATAGATTGTTAATTATAAAAATTTTATGCAAATAATATGATTAATTCGATTTTTTCGTATATCCCAAGCTTCACCGTTACTTCCGAGAATATAAGGCTTAACAGCTTTGACGTCAGAGGTCTGTGACCTATTTATATTTAGGCCATACAAACGCGTTTACACACTGAGACCATCTCTGCGTTTTGAATTGGTTTATCCAAATTATATTGGTTTTATTTAAAAAAATACTGTGTTGTGATATTTCCGTACTTTGTTGGTGATACCCGCAATGTTCTTCTAGTGTTGTAAAAGTGATAAAACCTTTTCTGAAACGATAAATACGAGGTAGCCTCACCTAAGATGGCGTCGCTTGTTTTCATACGTTAGGATCGATTATTGCGCTTTGAATTAGTTTATCCAAATTATATTATATACAATATATAATATATTATATATTATATATTATATATTATATATTATATATTATATATTATATATTATATATTATATATTATATATTATATATTATATATTATATATTATATATTATATATTATATATTATATATTATATATTATATATTATATATTGATACCTGCAGTGTTTTTCTAGTGTTGTATAAGCAATAAAAACGAGATAACCTAACCTAAGATGGTGTCGGTTGTTTTGTTTGTGAGTTACACTTTGTAAATAAAAAAAGATATTATTTATTCATCAACAGCAACAGATTCAAAGACCGGTGAAACTATAACTGAAAGTTTAAAGTATCCTAGGCTTAAAAAGATGCTATTCCAACTCAATTCCCTAACTGTCCGTTGTATTTGAAAAACGTGAAGATGTTATTCCTCAAATAGTTTTATATTCTTACGTTATATTTAACAAAATTATTTTTCAACACGAAGGGATGTTTTTAAATGTATGTAATAAACGTTCTGTTTTAATACAATATATTTTAAATTATATCATCGAACGTAGCCATTTTGGATACTGATATATGTAAATGTCATATTCACAGCAGTGAACATATTGCAACAATTATAATAACTTGTCGTACAAATACCCTACTTAAAAATGATTGTGGGAAAAATAATGATAGATTAGGTAAAACACCACATAATAGGAAATTTAATACCTTGGTTAAATAGCACGTCTGTAAATGTTCTCGTGAAATTGAACAAAATTTCGAGTAAAAATGCAATTACTGTATCATTTCAACCTAAATTTCATCCAAATACATGTACAATTGCAAATAATAATAATTAGTCGATTAAACATCCACCACAAATACATCTTTCATGAAAACGGTGCTCGGTTACATGTTAGGTTTTTGCAAAATAAAATTGAATTGGATCCGAACAAGGGCTCAATCGACGACTGGCATCCTCTTTAAACCGGAATCCCTTTAAAACTTGAAAGAAAAGCACAAAAACAATTCTTTTACCGCTTAGGCTAATATCGTGCATGGCGATACATCACCTAAACAGCGTGACGTCATCGAAGAGCTGTGAGACATAATATATCGGTGGTAACGGTTCGCACCAGTGGTAATACTGTTCTCATGGTGATAGTCTTATTAAACATTTAGGCAGTGTTACAAAAATGATTTTATCAGCTTAATACCGCGAAATTGAATAAGTAACAATGGAATTTAAACAATCCACAATACAATTTTTCTCAGTAAATTTCTTTCAATATCTCTATATGTAAAGTGGCTCGTTTCCAAATTAAGTTACATTTCCAATTTTATGTAAATTAGAAGTTTCCAAGGTTGGCAACAAAAAAATCCCTAACTAATTTAGATAATGAATTTTGATCTGTTTTATCTAATATTAGAGCAGGGAGTAATACTATAAAAATGTTCATTTAATTAGTTTAAATGTCAAAACGTTTAATAAATTTAAAAACTTAACCTTCTTTTATTATTATATCGATGACATATGCTAATAAATCCTTTCATTAGTACATATATCGGAAATATAAAACAAAACCATTCGCGTTTAACATATTTTAGTTAGTGATATGTAATTGAAGACCCATAAATACTGGAAGTTTTGTTGTTAAATCGTTTGCTGAGACAAAGATATTCTCTGGTTGTATTGCAGGTAGGTGAAGTGGTCAGTCTTAAGTGTTAGCTGGCTTATATATGGGATATAATTATACCAGTGCAACAGCGTCTTCGAATACTGGTTTGTTGTAAGTTCATCCTCTGGACAGCGTACAGTATTAATATTTAAATCACCTGCCCTACACCCAGAAATCTTAACCTTGTAATACGTAACAAATCTCATCGTCTCCCAACAACGTAAAGTATCAAATTGTTATTATAATAATGAAATAATTATAGTATGGCAAACAGTTTAAGATCAATATAAATGAGACAAAGCGATTTGTGAAAGATAACTCGGAAACACCCGAGAATGACCCCCAAACAGTATATATGTGAAGCTAGAATCAAATAGTAAGAAGCGTGTGACCATATCTAGAAATATTTTACGTTCACTTAATGAAAGGTTATTTAAATATGGAATACGAAGTAGAAAAAAAAAATGGTAGTTCTGTTAAGATGTCCATGACATCTGCAATTATTGATATTTGAACTAAATTATCATGTTTTTTTTATTTTTCGTATAGAGAAGTTATTTAAGCAATTTCGAAGGCCAAAGGCGGCTTTGGAGTCTTATAAAACGCATAGATGATGGTTCTCAAGTTGACATCGGTCCCAGGGACTTGCCCCTATTATTAAAAAAGAAAAAAACGCCGAGTTTTCGTGGTATTTTAACGCCAAAAGGGCATTCCACTTAGCCAGAGTATAAATCATCCGTTCTAAATCACATTTTCAGAAATTATTGGATAATTATAGCGAGCTGGGGTTTAGGGGGTTAGCTAACATGTTTAAATAAGGCGAGAGCTCTATTTTCCTCTTTTTTTTCCAAAAATCCCATCTGCACGAGTCTAGGGAGGATAGAAAAATTACGATTAATAATAATTTTGATAATTACAAGGTGTATATGTGATTTATTCCCGTTGCTATGACAATTTTAAAAATTGTATATAACAGAAGAACTTGGTCACTAGATAATAACAATAATTACCAGGGGGAGAAACGTAAAAACAAGAGATCCCTGTTATTAAAGATAAAAGTGGTCCCGGTTACATTAATCATTTTGTCAAACATTAATTACTTTTTAAATGAAACATTTTCCTATTGAATAAATCTCGATATTTATGGTATTTTTTTAAATTGTTAATGCTCAATCGCGCTCATGATCAACGCAATTTATTCATTTAGAATCTATATTTGTTTGTCATTAAACATGTTTTTTATTACGCTTAATTATAGCAGACTCCAAGCCAAATTGTATGTTTTTTTTTTGCCTGGGTAATTTACTCTTATTGTTTCTTTATTTTTCACAAATCCGAGCTGTAAAATCGTGAGACAATCCTCCATAGCATGGTCGTGTTGTCCTTTTAAAAGCCTAATTACAATGAATTTACCGATGAAATGTTGAATCGCGTTTTACTAACTTGGAAAAATTCATGTTAAGATTCTCACACGCAAGGTATGTTAGAACCTATAGTAGTCCAGAATTGTAAGTGTATTATAAAATATTCTTCAATAAATACATTAAAGGAGTTTTAAATTCAAAAGTAAAATAATTAATTTTATATTAAATATATAACGTAAGACTTTCTTCCTCAACAAGTCTGTATATCAAGCACCACTGTGTTTAAAGCTTTGTACACAGGTGAAACTAAAGCAGGTATCGAAATGGTCCACTGTTCAACTTCTTCTAGCCTATCATTAAACGAAGTCACGACTAAACTTGTTACTAAACTGTGATTAACTGTGTGAATTGTGACATTAGCTTTTTGTATCACACTATCTTTATATTGAACCGCTGCAGTGCTCCGCTATACAACGAGATTTTAACATTAGCCGATAGTTTTTTAATAGAAAATTACACTTTTACTTCTATTTGTATGTCTACGATCACGCTATATTTGTTAAACTTTAATTCTTCTACTATATATCAAACTGTAGGGAAGTTCTCAGCTTGTGATTTATAGTTATTAATTAATTTAATAAAAAAAAAGAATAAGAGCGTTATATACGATGGAAACCGAAAAAACATTTAGGAAATTTGATCTATACCATACAGTGTTATGAATATATTCCCGGCAACTATATACAATTTATACAAAGTGTTAAAATGGTTAAAAAATAATAATTTAATATTTGCAGAATGGAAACTGATTTTTGCAAGAAAATATATCTTCTTGATGCAAGAAACCATTTCCTTACGTGTAGAAATTCAATTTAAAACAATATTAAAAGTATTATGTTTAGTAGAAACTGTTAAAAGTAAACAAGAAAACACCTTGAAAAAAATAATTAAGAAATATAAACTAAAGAAGCTAAGGAAAACAACTGGAGAGGATTTATTACAAAAGGATTTGAAGCATTAACTTAAAAGGAAGAAAACAGGATTTAAAAAAAGAAATTCAGACGATACATTAACATATCAGTGCATATCCACACTTCACTGTAAGTAAGTCGAAATTATTTTCAAGATGAAAAATTATTTCCAATAACTTGTGACTTTTATTATCCCCCATAAAGTAATATTAATGGTGTCTTGTTTTTTAAGAAATAAAGAATTAATAATATAAATTATCAAAATGCCAGAATTCGAATTCTGCAAATATTAAATTAAATTTTGATATTTAACAAATTAAGCGAAAATAAAATAATAAAAATTAATGCACTTCACCCCAATCACACTTTACTGTAGGTAAGTCAAAATTATTTTGTAAGTGGAGCATTGAAAATAATATACAGGACTTGTGATTATCATTTAATTTGATATTTCATTATGGAAAATGTCTCAACGTTATTGATTTACGTGTTCATGTGTTTTGGGGACTTAATAATCTTCTCGGTAGCCCTGATTAATGTACAAGTAAGTATAGGTTACAAGCAAACAAATTAACAAAAGGGAAATATGAGAAAATTAAGAATTAACAAAAAACTTTTTGAAAATTAAAATTTTGAAATTATAGAATTAATAGCATTTACGTGAACATTTTCTAAGAAATTTAACGATTATTTTAGGGTAAAATAATGTACACATGCTTACTTAGCACTCCCGAATATCCCTAGATGATTTTCAGATTCAGAAAACTCCAAATTTGGAAGTCAGTATCCACATCTTTTACTTTGGAACAATCTAATGATTCCCCTACCATTTACAAAAACCAACATTACACGTTTCTCTATGAAAACACACCCGTAGAATCGATTTCTACTAATCACAACCCATTATCTCCTTCACTTTTTGAGTTACGTCCTTGAAAAGGGTAAACAGATGGTGCAACTTTTCTCATACTTTGACTAGCTCTAGTTGTCAAACCATAAATGATAAGGCATCACGATTTTTTCAGATCGATTCAGCTCAACGAGATCTATAAAATTACTACTTTCCAATCCTTTTACTCGATTATGTAGGGAAATATGAGAAAATGAAGGATTAACAAAAATAATTCCAAGGGATACCCCTTATGATAATTTCACAAAAAAAAACTTTTTGAAAATTATAATTTTGACCATCCTATCTTATGGATTTTAACCTCCTGAATCCGAAATATTCATCAGTTTGTACATATCTCTATCAATTTTTTAAATAATGCAACCTAAATGCTAACAAATTTAATGTTTTTGATAGACACCTATTTTATGAGTACTTCTTGAGAAGATCAAGCAATTATTTGAGCAAAAAATAATTAATACGTTCTTATTTAGCGCCCCCGAATACCACTAAACAGTTCTCAGATTAAAATGAAATTTGGCGAATTTAAAAAAAAATCCGAGAGACAATCTAACGATTCTCTTATCATTTACAAATGCCAACATTACACGTTTCTCTATGAAAACACACCCGTAGAATCGATTTCTACTAATCACAACCCATTATCTCCTTCACTTTTTGAGTTACGTCCTTGAAAAGGGTAAACAGATGGTGCAACTTTTCTCATACTTTGACTAGCTCTAGTTGTCAAACCATAAATGATAAGGCATCACGATTTTTTCAGATCGATTCAGCTCAACGAGATCTATAAAATTACTACTTTCCAATCCTTTTACTCGATTATGTAGGGAAATATGAGAAAATGAAGGATTAACAAAATAATTCCAAGGGATACCCCTTATGATAATTTCACAAAAAAAAACTTTTTGAAAATTAAAATTTTGACCATCCTATCTTATGGATTTTAACCTCCTGAATCCGAAATATTCATCAGTTTGTGCATATCTCTATCAATTTTTTAAATAATGCAACCTAAATGCTAACAAATTTAATGTTTTTGATAGACACCTATTTTATGAGTACTTCTTGAGAAGATCGAGCAATTATTTGAGCAAAAAATAATTAATACGTTCTTATTTAGCGCCCCCGAATACCACTAAACAGTTCTCAGATTAAAATGAAATTTGGCGAATTTAAAAAAAAATCCGAGAGACAATCTAACGATTCTCTTATCATTTACAAATACCAACATTACACGTTTCTCTATGAAAACACACCCGTAGAATCGATTTCTACTAATCACAACCCATTATCTCCTTCACTTTTTGAGTTACGTCCTTGAAAAGGGTAAACAGATGGTGCAACTTTTCTCATACTTTGACTAGCTCTAGTTGTCAAACCATAAATGATAAGGCATCACGATTTTTTCAGATCGATTCAGCTCAACGAGATCTATAAAATTACTATTATTCAATGCCTGGCTATTAGTGGCTGGATTTTAAGGAGCTGTAAATTTTGATACTATACCATTTTGTTGAAAGAACTTCTGCAATTCTTTTGAAGTAATGGCTCTTCCATTATCTGTTACAATGATTTGGGGTGTTCC
This sequence comes from Dynastes maya, assembly GCA_029619315.2. NCBI lineage: Eukaryota > Metazoa > Arthropoda > Insecta > Coleoptera > Scarabaeidae > Dynastes > Dynastes maya. Next base: position 7,194,343 of record JAROYE020000012.1, read on the forward strand.
AAATAATGCAAAAATTTCTCTGCGTCGTTCTCGCAGTTATGTCTTCAATGATATACGTTCAAGTCGAGTCAGCGTAGTTAACGTATGTACTATAAGGGACAATTAGAATGCCCGAAATAAGTTAAACTTAGTAAAAATAATTTTTTAGTAAGTTAATTAGTTAGTCATATTTATTCGTAATCATACCATTACAGAACATTGTCATTCGGTTTTTAAGCATGTACATCGTACAATAGTTAATGTATAAATAAAATAGATAAAAATATAAATATAAATATAAATAAAAGTATAAAATGAGTATATACATATGTATAAATAAAAAAAAATGCGATAAAATAAAACAAATGTAAAAACAAATAGGACTAAAACATGTAGAACAAACAATCAAACAAGTAGACTAGGCGTTATTTGGCAATAAAGTCTGAAATATCGTAGCACTCTCTATCAATTAATATTTCCTTCACTCTCTTCTTAAAATTATTGAATGGAAGATGTTTAAGTTCGTTTGGCAATTCGTTATACAGCTTACTTCCCCAATAGTCGATTGCCTTTTGCGACGTTGTTAGTCAATGATATGGTGTTCTTAATGCATTTCGCGTTCTTGTTGGGTAATTATGGTATACTCCGTTTAAGGTGAATGATTCCTTGTTGCAATGAACGAAGTTTACCGCTGACATGATAAATACTCCTGCCAACGTAAGTATTTTTTGAGTCTTAAAAAATGTTCTGCAGCTTTCTCCGTACTCCAAATTACACAGGAATCTCATAGCATTTTTTTGGAGTACGAATATTCTCTGCGCTTCCGTCGTCATTCCCCAGAAGAGGACACCGTAGCACAGGTGAGAGTGGAAAATGGAAAAATACGCCGTTTTTGCTGCTTCATGAGTGGCTACGTGCTTCAATCTCTTAATCACAAAGAGAGCAGAAGCCTGTTTGCCAGCCAGTCCATCTATATGTTGGCTTCACTTTAAATTTGCGTCGATTGTGACGCCCAAGAAGTTCACCGCCTGATTCTTATTGTTGTACACGGTGGAGAAGGTAAGATTTTGTTTTTTATTTATGTTAATTTGCAGTTTATTTGCAGCGAACCAATTTTCAGCATCTGCGGTTACTTTCTCAGAAATACAATGTAGTTCCACTGGATCACTTGCATGCACTAGCAGTCAGGTATCATCTGCATATAAGCAAATCTTGGCCTCCTTTATGTTTGATGGAAGATCATTCATATACACAATGAAGAGATTTGAAAGTTTGCCAAAAACAAGGAAATAAAAATACCACATACACATTTTTATCGTTCCGCATAGTACACGAGTGAAAGGAGCCAGGATATACCCTTGCGGGATTCCAAATTTAAATAAATCATTACGCCAAAGCCAGCCATACAATATTATGCTTCTCTATGAATATATATTTCGTAATCGACCGGCAAATCCATTCCATTACGGCAAATATGTGTATGAAACGGTTAAAAAAAAACGTCGATGTGCCCCTCCTATGGAATTTAATGTCACATCGAAAGTACCGCTACAAGCAAATCCCTGGTCTCATGCGTGCATAAATTCTACATGTTAAAGGTTACACAGGTTGTGTAATAGTAACAGTTGCCCGCTTTAAGAAACTGAATCAATGACTACTACCATAAGATATAAACTGTGGGTGTACTCTATGTTGATGACCTAGCCATTACCCGAAGCCCTTTGGCGGTTTTACTATTATTTTTTTGCTATACCGAAATAGTAGATGTAACGACATGAAATAGCATAACAGAATACAAGATATACAGGGCGTTATTTTCTTAAAAACCTTACATTTATAAGTAAATCATAAAAAATGAAATTTATTTTCGTGTAAAGGGAAGGTAACAAATTAAAAAAGCAACCCTTAAAAAGGGAAAATTAAAAAGAAAGATGTAGAAGTGGGAATCTAAAATGACGTTGCCCTCATTTTCTTTGCTTTCTTTTTTATAAATCATAACTGAAAACACTTTGATCTACATTCTCCTACTTTCCAAGCGGGATTATAAGAAGAACAGGGTTTGTTTTAATTAAAAAGTTGCATAACGTTGACTTTATACTCCAAAAAGACCCGCCAGCTTAGAGCTCGACTTAGAAAAAAACATATGCAGGGAAAACATGAACCGTAAGAAGCTGTAAATAGGTTCTCGATTATATAACAGAATAATAGCTTATCTCTTCGAGTAAAATACGCTTTCAATCCTCAAGGTATTTACGGAATAAGGTGTTGGCCTACCCTGCCACTAGACAGCATAGTGGAAGCGACTTTAAAAAAGCATCCAGAGAAGGGTATGGGAAACGTGAAATATAGTACAAGTAAAAGTACTTTACATGTACACATCTCATAATTCACGATTGGTTTATCACAGGTGGCTTAGAAAGTATGCAAATTCCTATATACAGAGCGTATAAAATCCAAATTATAGAATTAATAGCATTTACGTGAACATTTTCTAAGAAATTTAACAATTATTTTAGGGAAAAATAATGTACACATGCTTACTTAGCACTTCCGAATATCCCTAGATGATTTTCAGATTTAAATTAAATTTAGTGAATTGAAAAAAAAATCACTCCAAATTTGGAAGTCAATATCCACATCTTTTACTTTGGAACAATCTAATGATTCTCCTACCATTTACAAAAACCAAAGTTATACGTTTCTATATAAAAACGTATCCGTAGAATCGATTTCTACTAATCATACCTCACTATCTCCCTCACTTTTTGAGTTACGTCCTTCGAGAGGGCAAACAGACGGTATAACTTTTCTCAAACTTTGACTAGCTCTACTTCGACATTGAGGCAATCTAACGATTGTCCTACCATTTACAATTAAAAATTGTACGTTTCTATATAAAAACGCACCCGTAGAATCGATTTCTACTAATCACAACTCACTATCTCCCTTACTTTTTGAGCTACGTCCTTGGAAAAACCAAATAAATGATTAAGAATTTCTCACCCATTAAGGAATTTTATACAAGGAATTTATTTTATTAAACTTATTATTCTAACCATCCTCTCTTATAGATTTCGACTCGCTGGATCCAAAAAATTGATCAGTTTGTGCATATCCCTCTGGGTTTTTGAAATAACACTATCTAAAGTCACTTTAAAAGTTTAAAGTTACTTCCTGAGGAAATCAAGTGATTATTTGGGCTAAAAATAATTAATACGTTTTTACTCAGCACCTCCGAACACCCTTGGATAGTTTTCGGATTAAAATGAGGTTTATTGATTTTAAAAACAAATTCTACTCCTAAACCTGAAAGTTGATTTCCACATCTTTGACAATGAGACAATCTAGCGATTCTCCTACCGTTTATAAAAGCCTAAATTATACGTTTCTATATGAAAACGCATGCGTAGAATCGATTTCCGCTAACCAAAACTCGTTATCTCACTTACTTTTTGAGCTACGTCCTTGAAAAGACCAAATAAATTGTACAAAATGTCTCAAACTTTGTCGAGTTCTAGCCATGAAACTGTAAGTGGTGGGACATCATGATTTTCTCGGATTGATTCAGTTCATTGAAGTCTATAAAATTGCTACTACTCAATCCTTTTACTGATTTTGGTGAGGAGATATGAGAAAATGAAGAATTAAGAAAAATGGTGGTACCCTTATGATAATTCACAAACTTTTTTTTTTGCGAAAGTTATAATTCCCATCCTATCTTATAGATTTTGTCCCGCTAAATCCGAAAAATTGATCGGTTTAGATGTATTTCTAACGATTTTTGAAGTAACGCAATCTGAATGTTATTTAGTCTCATTGTCAGCAATTTTCAATGTTATTCAAGCTATTATTAAAAAAAAAAAATTAAATATGTGTCGAGATAGAATTATTCCTTTAGAATCGATTGCCGTTAATGCGATTCGTTCTCTGTCTTTGTTTTTTAAGTATGTCTTTAAAAATGTGGAAAAATGGTGTAATATGTATTAAATTTTTGTGGTAAAATGCGGTAAAGTAATAAAATTATTTTAGAATGTAGAATGTTAGAATCTTAGAATGAGGAGATGGTAGTCAAGTGAAAAAATGTGTAATTATTATCAAATCAAGCGATCTAACGTATGTTTTACTTTTACGGTGGTCATTTATATCACCCACGCCCGTCTCCAATACTACAGCACCGTCCTTTCACAATATTTCCAGTTCACACGATCGTCCGCATCGCCGGGGCATTATTTCTAATGCAATCAGTCGGTTGCGAAATGCGCTTAGTGCGATTATAAATTAGCGGTGTATTAATTTTTGCTGGCTCTCGCTTCTCAAGCATCAACTGGAGACCCGCCCAGATACTTTGCAGGCACTAGGATCTGGGTCATCACGACAACTATGCCCATTTATTCCAACACAACTATACACTACCAATACTTTTTTCTTCCTTTTATTTTTGGGCGTGTATACATAATTATTTTCCTTATATACTCCTCGAGACACGATGAGATTTACCATGGGATGCTCAATTTTATACACTTATACAAAGTTTTGGCGATGTACAGGACTTCCTATTACAAAAGAAGTCATCCATTAGAAATCAAAATAGAGAACATGGTGTAATAGGAGGGTTATTTTAAATATTAGGTTGGTACTGTCATCAATGTGATGTTAAAAATAAATGTTTTGCACACTTTTAAGGCTTAATTGACTATTATACGTACAAAAATTAGTTGAAAACGGTTCTTTTATTATAAAACAGGTTAGATAGTAACTAATTTGACATCAGACAGAACAACTTAAATGCTGTAAAGTTACAAACACTGTTGCCAACTCCATAATCTGAAGCATGCTAAATAAGTATCAGCGGTATTTCTTAAAAAAAAAACAGCAAAAAGATATTGAATATTTAAAAACTGGCTTCTTAAAGCCTTACCTGTGCAAATTTTATTCATAAAATGTCACTTGCGTATTTAATATCGCTCCAGCGCTTGGAAAAGGCCTTGCATACTTTGGTGACATAGTTTAATTCGCGAGTTACAGTTGATATGCCGACAAAGGGATACCCCCTCGACAATTAATTAAAGCTACTCCTCACAAAGTTCCAACTGTTTTGCTTTTAGATTGAAAATAAATACAAAAAAATAGAAAGCAGCTGAAAACGTAAGATTCCCGCATTCGCGAATTGTTTAAATAACTTATTTTAAGCATTAATAAAAATGTCCTGCATACAGGGTTTGCAATCTGCTGATTGGATTTATTCTCAAAATAACCAATAATAAATTATTTGACTCTAGAAGAGAATATGTAAGTTGTAATCTACACTACCGCTCATAAGTGTTTGGGCTCTCTTGGATTTTAGATCTTTTTAAATTATCGAATAGTATGCTAATAATAAATAAATTCATTAAATAATATCGGTCTATTTACTTCTTTTATCTGTATGAGAGGTAATACCGTCATAAAAGCGCAGGTAATGGCGACAACAAAGAGCGTATTTCTTGAAATTCCAAGAAAAATGTAACAGTTGGTAATATTACTATGAATCATGAAGCTATAATAAAGCAATTTGAAGTAATATTCTTAAATTATGGTCAGTTATCGTTCCATGTTAGTAGCGACAACATCTCTTAACGAATACTGTTTATAATTTCGTAAAATTTTAAAACATGCCGAAAAGGAAAGAAATTAGTGTTGAAACGCGTGCTCTGATAGTAGTAGAACACAACTTAGGCATAAGCAATCGTCGAATTGCTAGAAAATTACATTTAAATCCATCTATTGATTATAACATCAATAAATACAGTGAAAGTGGCAGTTTTCTAAATAAAGTACGAAGTAGGAGACCAAGGGCGACAACATCAGCTCAAGATATTGCGATCGTGGTGTCCAGCAAGCAAAATAGGAGAAAAACAGCTCCAGAAATCGCCGCAGAAATCAATAATGTACTTCCGAAGCCGATAAGCCTATCCACGGTTAAACGTCGTCTACAAAAAGAAGGCCTTCACGGATGAATTGCGACGCGAAAGCCCTTTCTTCGCCAAATTAATAAGAAAAAGAGATTACAATGGGCACGTGAACATCGAAATTGGACGGTAGAAGATTGGAGCAAGGTACTGTGGACCAATGAATCCAAATTCGAGATTTTCAGTTCGCGAAGATGAGTGTTTGTAAGAAGATCTGTAGTCACCTACGTGCACTAGAGTAATGCAAAATCTCTACCGTTAAACACGGCGGTGGTTCGGTAATGATTTGGGGTTGTTTTGCTGATACATCCGCAGGTGATCTCGTAAAAATTCAAGGCATAATGACAAAAGAGCAATACAAACGCATCTTCTAGGAAAATGCAATACCCTCTGGTGTCAGAATTTTGTATTCCAATAAGACAATGACTCAAAACACTCCAACACTTCAAAATTATGCAAGCAATCCTAACTCGATTAAGAAGTAAGAAGAACTGTTCCAACTTCAGCATGGGCTCGAATTACTCCTGAAACATTGTTAAAATTAATTATAAGAATTCCTCGATTATGGGACGCAATTATTAAAAGTAAAGGAGGTCACATAGACGAATCTAAAATTTAGGTCAAATAAATTATTTTAAGTGTTAAATTTGTATATTTGTGAATACCAATACCAAATACATATTTTAATTTTTCCATTTAAATATTTAATGGTTTTCCCTAAAATTTGAAGTGCCCAAATACTTATGAACGGCAGTGTATATACTTGAATATTGAATATTCGAATTGGAGTACAATCTCCAGTGCCTAGGGACATTATATCTTTTATAGTGACCTCAACATGCAAATATAAGATTAAAAAAAAAGAAGTTTGTAAAATAATCAGTGGTGACTTGTTTAATTATCTTTTAAGGGGATCTTGTTTAACAAATCATCAATAAACATGCTAAACAATAAAGCCCCAATTAAAATTAAAAAGTGGAAACAGGATAAGGGTTTTTTTGTTTTATCCCATTCGAAATACTGCGTTATATCTCTAATTTTACTTATGGGAGGTTCATGTCCTTGAGTCTTTTAAGAGAAGTCGCCATTGAAAATAATTTATTCTTATTATTCCTGAACCCTATAAGTTTCAATCAATTACCAGTATTCAAACATGAATTAACCCGTCGCTATATAGAAGGGTTGCTTTAGTCCTAAATAAACAGTCCTTGGTGATGTCAATTTTTTTCCTAAAGTAAGGCACGCAACCCCTGTCCCGTTTCCTATTGACATTTTTAAATATCAAAACTGGGATCGTATAATCTAAAACATATTTACATTCTTCAAGTAATCAAGCAAAAATTGAACGTTAGAGGGAGCGGGTTTGTTTGTTGTTTTTATAACATTCATTATTCAGGAATAAAGTTTGTTCAGCTAAGTATTTTACCTTTTCCGAAGATTCTGCGGCAAAGATGCAAATTTGCATCCAAAGCCCTAAATATAAATTGCTTTTAAGGGGTTGGCAAAAGTTTTTCTTGTGCAACGCAGTTGTGGCGAAAGTAATTAGTCATTTATGAATCCAGTAATTGCACATAAAAAGATAAATAGGTGCCTCTCTTCCCTTAATGCCCTCTCAATCTGGCGATTAGCAGCCTTATGCAAGGTGATTTAAGAATAACTTCGTCCGTCATTACCGGTAAGATCACGTTGGAGCTTTTGTTTTTCAGGCAAAAGGTAGGTAGCTACTTTCATCTACTTAAAATACGAAATTATGAAATACCAAGCTGTGTTGAAGGAAAATTTAAATGGAAATCGCCCTTCCTTATTAATTTTTTTCTTGTTGCTTAAAAGATGAAATCAAAATTATTTTGGAAAAAAAAATTTTATGTTCAGAAAATGTCATGGTCATCAAATTTTTCGAATTCAAATAGATGTTTTTATAAGAACGTAATCGAAAACAAAAATTTCTCATCTTGAAAGGAAAGACACTATCCGAAAACAAAGAGCGGATGAACACGGCTAATAAAGACTCTGCAGCATCATATGCCACAATTAAACGTAGGTCAAAATTGTTCCATTGGGGCAGAGAATTTCTTGAAGATGATCCGCGTGCCACTGTAGTGACACCAGAAAACATCAAATTCATCGAGAAAGTCGTGTTCTCTGGCGAGGACTTTTTGTAGACGGGTTGGTGTTGGGGTGTTATCTATGTCTTCGCAGAAGCTCCGCCAAGTTCTTCTCTTGGCTTTCCTTATTTCGGAGTTATACTGAGTTAGGGCTTATCTATACAGCTCCCATTAGTGATCAGGCTTCGATTTTTTGGCTTTGTTAAACAGCCTTCTAGTCTCATAATAGTTCAAGCTCTCTGTTCCACCAAGGCACTTTGTGCTTGTGCCTCTTCTGTATACTGGGGCAACTTGCATCAAATGCTTTATGAATTAGAGAATGCAGTATATTCTCTATTTCGGTGCAGATTTCATCTGCTTCCTTCCTGATGTGTATTTCAAGTTTGGTACGTTTCCGCCTGTAATTCAAACCTTTTTAATTGATTAAAGGCAGCAGAAACAATGCGAATTTTAATCTCATGGAGATAGTTCGATCATATAGATAAAACAATCAAAAACTTCCATTCTCTAAACTGAATTCAAATATATGTTAATTTCTTTTCATCTATAATCTAAGAAGCAGAGACATATACCGATGTCTGCCCCAAGATTATCTTGTTTGTTTAATTTATAGTCGTTCATGTCAAAAAAACTTCATTGAAATGTGCTTTTGTAGTGTGACAATGATATATAAACGCCTGGTAGACATATATAGCGTTGTAGTGAAAGTATTCCTTTATAGAATCTATACACACGCGGTATATATATATATAGATGTATAAACACCAAAAAAAAAGACGTATCTTCTTGTCTCTAGCGGTTACAAGCTCCACTTGTTTTCTAATTCTAATATAGTTATTTGAAGAGAAAGCAACCTCGGTCTCGTAGATGTCGCTGGAATAATTCACATAATGTTCGGGAATGATCTGATAAGTGACAATTGACACCCGAGCAAGTGCTTGTGCACAGCAAGCGGTCGCTTTCAAAACTGATTGTGAATCACGAAATGGAATGGGTACATTCCGAGCGACGTTTGGATAGATGATCTTTTTTTTTGTTTAGATTTAATAAAATTTAAACATACGAGGTGCGATTTGAAACTATAATTGCTGAGAGGAAGTTGGTAACTACGCATGCGTGATTGGTTTTATTTTAGAAATACGCCTCGTATATCAATAAATGTAACCTTTAAAACGGTATCCAGATTGAATCTCGTCCTCCATACGAGGTAATCACTCTTCTAGGATGCGTTCTAATATACCAGGAAGTATTTATACAGACATTACCGCGTTGTAGTCGCAAAAACAAGTTCCTATTTGATCAGTTCTTGACATTTAATTTTACTAATTATATTTAATGAATTTTTCTACTGGCTATTCCAATGTTATAAGTAGAGTAGAGTTTATAGCTTCTCTTTCTATACGGCTTTTCGATCGTGTCCTCTTGTGTCCGCGTCATCTCAAAGGAAATTATAATCTAAACCAATTAACTGGTTTGATTTCCTCGAGTAATGTGAAACATGATTTTGTTTTAGCGCATCCTGGTCGGCCTGGCTCCGCGTTTAGAGTAAAGGTAGCGTGTGAACCGGTGAAAGTGCTAGATGACATTATTCTGTCGAGTACTATACACACATAAGCGTACAGCCATCACATATGGCCACATAATCATACCCATTACCTCAGGCAACCATGTAAATAACTATCGTTTCAAGCGTATTTTTCCCCTCCGTCAAGTTAATGTATTCCTTCAACACAATAATCTGAACGATTCACAACGCGGTGCACTTGTACTATTTACGTTGTTTTGCTACTTCGGTATATAGAAAAGGTCATATGTAATAGGTATTAATATACAGGTTGAACCATTTAATTTGAAACATTTTCCTAAATTCTAAAGGACAATTGCAATAAGTAATATTAGTAAAATGAATAAAAATTGTCGAATGAACACGAGAGGTATACAGGGGCGCACCACATTCGCGTCGGTTTATATACGAAAACGGCAAAATATTTTTATTATTATTATTATTATTATTATTATTATTATTATTATTACTTATTACTTATAGCTCATACTTAATAATAATAATAATAATAATAATAATAATTTAGGATTTTCGATTTCGAATACTCATTTCTTGCCATTTATTTTACAAAAGTAGGCTTTAACGGAACTGACGTTATTATTACTCATAAACGAACATTATTTGACATTAGTCATTAGTTAAACCATTAATTAAACCATTATCGTTCTTTGAGATTGTTTGAAAGACGTTTTAAAATGAGAGCTTACTCCTAAGAAGAAAGGATTGATATCATTTTTGTAATTGGGGAGTTTTTAGAAAATTGCTTGTTAGCATCAAGGGTTTATCCTCAAAAATTTCTTAATAGACGTCATCCTGACAAGCGTTCGTTAGAAAATGTGCTGCAAGTTTTCCGAAGAACAGGAAATGTGTTTTATAAAAAGATGGAGCGACAAAAACCAATTACCGGAAAAGAAGAAAATGAATTTTTAGTTGTAGAGTCTCTAACTTCTTTTTGAGTCACCCTATATATTTCAAAACAACTTTAAATTTTGTTCCCAGTGAACCTACATAGCTCTTAATAAAAATATTTTAAAAATATTATTACATCCTTCAGCCACGCTCTTCTAGGTCTTCCTCTTGTTTTCTTATTTACACTGGCTTCTAGAACTCGTCTTACTGTTCCACTATCTTGCATTCTCTTCATGTGACCATACCATTTCATCTGGGCTCGATGATTCCACTATGGGTTTCACTTCCAGATTATTGCTGGTAGTTGTATTCTTAATTCTACCTCTTCTCGTTTTGTTCTCAATTCCCCTTAAGAGCCTCTATTGTTATTATTCTTGATCGGTTTCTTTCCATCATTATCCACATTTCTGCTTCGAATGTTAATACAGGTGTTATTACTTTTTTGAATATTTGAACCTTGATGTCTTTTGAGGAATTTCCTCCTTTCCCAGAAACGTATTTTTTAAGCTATTGCAAATTTTTCCTCCTGCTATTATTTCCTCATTCAACCTTCCATCTTCTAATATCATTGATCCTAGATATTTAAATTTACGTACTTGTTCTGGCTCCCCTTAATCTATTTGTACTACATTTTGTTTTGTGTCTTTCCTATTATCATGGCTTTTGTCTTTTTTTTGCCGGTTTTCATGTTGATTTTTTCCAAAACCCTTTTGCAGATATGTATGTTATTATTGAGAGTTTCATATGCTTTGACCTCCTTTTCTTCCCTTCTTTTATTGCTTCAGCCAGGATCAAAGAGAACAGTGGCGGACTCAGGATACATCCCTGCCTAAACATTTTTGATTTTTCGTGCCTTGTTGTTAGATAGTTTCTTGTGTTTTTGTATAAACTCCGTACTTCTGCTATCAATGTTTCAGATGTTCTTCTGTTTCTTAATATCCTCCTTATGTCCTCTCTCTAATCCTGTTGAAGGTTTTCTCTAGGTCTATAAAGCCGAAATGTACCTCCTTGTCCTCTCTAAGATACTTTTTACTAAACCCTCCAGAGGAAATTGTACATCTAATATATTTTCTGTATTTGATTAGTACATTCTATAAAATCTAAACGACAGTCCTGTTACAATGTTGTCAATTTTGTAAGCGTAGTATTTGTTTTATAACCATAAAGGTAAACATTCTCCAGTAATGATTTTTGATTAATTTTCCTAACATTTTCAGTTATTTTATGCACAAATTCCTTATAAAATGTGAGTATCTTCTTGGTGCATACACAATAGAAGCCCAGGAAAATAAAATTCCTACTTTATACGATATATACGTCTTAAAATATACTCAGGGATACAAATCCACCCTTAAAACAAGTTAATCTAATCACATAAACAATTTATTAAAGAATAGTACCAAGAAAATGTAATTTCCCTCAATCCAACGTCTTGGCTTGTATTTATTAGGACAAGCCAGAATCAATTTCCCTAATTGAAAAAGAAGATTCACGAACTATAATCCCAAAAAGTGTTTGTATTGTTACCTCCTTCAATTTCAAATGTCTATTTTCCTCTATTCAATCTCCTCTGCATCTCTGAGGGTATGTGACAAATTAAAATCAGCAAATAATTTCACTTCTCCGTATTAATATAATTTAATTTTAGCTTTGCAAGAACCTGATTAAATTTAAATAATGTATTAGCTCGAAAAGACAAGGAGGGTGCATTATCTCGCTTGGAAACCAAGCGAGATAGATTGAAGGATTCGCTTTCATCGATCTCAAATTTAGAGAGACAGTAGAAGAGGTCTGAGATCTTGTTGTCACTTCATTTCGCCCTTGTGCCCTTCATGTTCTTTTGTTTATTGAAAAATTAATCGTATCCCGTTTCTATATCGTAGAGAAGGGGAAAAATTGAAAATATTATGTATGGTGTAGCGTTCTGGAGGAAATTGAAACATCTACTGTTTCTGAGGGTGGTTTTGAATAATACATAATACGAATGTGATTAAAAAGTATACTAGTAGTGACACCGCTAGAGCTGCCATGTTCTTTTCCCCAAGGAAATTATAAAGAACATATGAATTCTTTACCTAAATCTTAAGAAAACTCGTTCTTGAATTATATAACGACGTACATACATCTTAATTCATTCAATTTGTAGGACATTAAAATCAAGAAGAGGTAGAGGTCAGCGTAAACACGATGGTTACTGTTGATATTTTTGCAGAGCTACGGTTCCATTTCCGTTTGTCCTTTTTTTCCTACTTTAACTTCTTGAATACGTAATGTGAGAAAGTTTAAATTTAAATATTGAATTCATAATTTAGACTGTTTTTTTTCGCGCTAAAAAGGAAGGTAACATATAAGAAGGTAAGCTCTAAGTGCCGTGACGTTACACTTGGTGATACGTGGGACATCTTAATATATGGATCTCTCCGGTTATTAGCTCGACTGTAGTGTTTGCCGTCAAAGCGACAGTACTTCCGGTTTAAAAAAGACAACGACCGCTGCTATGTGTCGCCTGAACTTAAAGCGGATAGCCAATTATATAGAATTTTATTTTTTACTCTTTCCCACAAGATTGCTTCGGGTAAATTACCAATAAAATGTTTCTTATACACACAGAGAAATGGTTTCTTGCACCAAGAAAATAGATTTTCTTGCAAAAATATCTCTATTCATGTATAATACATGAAAATAATTTTCTTGAATTTTTATTTCGATTAAATAAATGTTTTCTTTTGGTTAGAAAATCAAGAAAATCCAAGACAGAAAAATGTTTCTCCCGAGTAAATCATTTAGTTTTAAGTGAAGAAAATATTCATATTAAAGGTAGAAAGGGAAAAATAGTCCAGATCTCACAAAGTTCTATTGAGAAATTAAGCGACCGGTTTCGTGTTCAAAAAACACATCATCAGGCCAGCTACAAGGATATCCAATAAAAGAAAAATTGCTATAATGGAAAAAAAAACTTAAAGTTAATAATTAAAATTAGGAGCAAGTGAATGAACTAATGAAAAAGGTCTTTAGGAACCATATTAACCACATTTACCTTAGTCCAAAGTCTAATGGATTTTAAGATATTTGAACTTTTAGTAAACTTTGATGTTCCGGCAAAAATTCATTAAACATTAATAACTCTTCTTATTTTTGTGGGATCACGCTAAAAGTTGCTTTTTATGGAAGTTCAATGCATCTTCCTTTGAAAAGAGGCAATCAATTAAAGTCCAAAGTTATTTAGAAAAAAATATAGGCCTACATATCTCACTTAACGAGATAGAAAATTTATAATTCTCAAGTTTGTGGTGATTTTTCTCTTTTTAAATAAAACAATTCAAATGTTAAAACTACTTTAAAAACTTCCTTACTTTATGCCCTTTCGAATAATAGGGCATGCGTTAGATGATCATTAATAACCTGGGCAAATATGCGGTAACAGCCAGAAGCGTGGCGAGCGCATAAAAGTTTACACATAAAATAGATTGGCAATCTGCCTTTATCAAATATTTTGGCAGTTTTGGTATAAGCACAGAATAGCTTTAATTTCTGTTATTTAATTCAAATTATCCATTACATTATAATCGTCGTAAACTTTCGAAATTTATCCTCACTTTACTTTAAAAACACTAGACAAAATTCGTAGATCCTTTTCTGTTACTAGGTTGGTATTAAAACAGCAAAGTTAGTGAAAAATCGTCGAAAAATAATGGTAAAAATAGAAGAAATAGGAGAAATCGTACCAATTTTTGCCGTTTTACAGGGTACGATAAAATCAAAGACCAACTTGTTCAATTAATTGACCAATAAATCAGGCTTTAGAAATCTCTCAGAAAAAATAATAAAAATAACATAAATTCTATTAAAAAGGATTAGAATTCCGAGAATACACGAAACAAACAGGCACAACGAATTTCGACGAAAACAAGAAAGAATTCTTAGAAATACAAGCGCCATGCGTGCGACTCGTCCTTGAAAGGCGATTCCGAACGATAATCCACGAAGACGAACGAAGAGAAGAAATGAATGGAACAACCGTCAATGGGTGCCGTAGTAAAGAACGACCTTGCACGAACGTGCCCGAAGGACTTCTGCGAAGACACGCGAGCGATTTCCAGGAAATTTTATGTGCAGGTGTTCATTTTTCGTATTAAAAAATGAATGAATAAGAGTAAAATATATTTTTATCAATTTAAAATATTCAAGTTAATTTAGAGGATAGTATTTTTGTTTTTTAATCGTCTTTTAATATTCTAACTCTATTAATTATAGTTATAATTAACCTGGGCAAATATGCGGTAACAGCCAGAGGCGTGGCGAGCGCATAAAAGTTTACACATAAAATAGAAGGTAAGAAATAAATTATAAAACGTGCTGAAACACTTACCGTTTTAAAAGTCTTCCGTGAAATCACAAACTGGGTAACATCTGTTAAATATTTGAATCATTAGATATGTTTCCACAGCTGTTTCAGTCAAGTGAGTACGACGTGCGGAATAAATGTTTTTTAATGCCGAAAACGACCGTTCGACATCTAGCGATGTTATATTTGCATATTTAACATAATCTTTGAAACAACTTAATGCATCTTCACATGCACCTTCACAAATTTGTCTTAATATAAGAAAATCGGAGTCTTTCTTTAAAACACTTTCAAATTTTCGTATTACACAACAATTTGTTTAGCCTTCTACAGCGCATAACTGTGCGTGAGCATCATTCACAATTTGAACAGAATCCACTAGCGACATTGAAACATTTTGTAATTTTTCTATTCCCTCCACTAGTCCGAAGTAATTGTTGCGAATAGTTTGTAAATCTCTTTTAACCTGACTATCTGGAAATATTTCCTGGTTTTTCTTGATTGCTGCAGCTTCTGTCGGATTGAATTTTAAAACTACCTTCTTTACTTGATCAAAATATTTGTTGTAGTAAAACACAGCCTGCAACCATGTTCCCCAACGTGTAACAATCGGCTGTGGTGGTTCAGGTAAATCAGGACACAGTTTGTGAAATAGTCGGGTACGTTTCGGGGACTTTAGAAACACTGCCTTTGTACTAGCAATCAATGCATTTACTAGTGGAAAACATGTAGGAATCGTTTGTGCCGCAAGATTAAGAGTATGGATTTTACACGTTATATGTAAGAAGTTACCACTGTGTTCTTTAAGAGATCGGCCCAAAGAACGCATGTTTGCGGCACCATCGCTCATAAACATTAAAAGTTGCTTAGTTGAAACTTCAAATTTGTTCAATGAGTTCAACACCACCTTTAAAATCTCATCGGCAGTACAATTTATAACTCTTTTGGAAGCAAGTAAGAAGGAGTATGACGGTCGATGTGGTTCCATTGTACGTACTATTACATTAACCACAGAATGTTTTTGACGATCTGCTGTTTCATCCATACACAAGAACAGGGTAATTTACAGTCCGCATATTTATTCCAGAAGGAGAGAAATGCTTCTTTGTCTAGTAAACGAAAGGATAGATTACATAAAATAAGAGTAACAAATAAATCAAATGTAAATTTTTCTTGGTCTCGTATGCCACTTTTTGCAGAAGAATGCTGTTTGCTTTCGACGTGACGTTGACAATGGCTTCTGGACCAACATATTAAAGGGATTTTACAAACTAGACATTGAATTTTAGCGCTATCAACAATTAAGTCCGGCAGGCCCACTATAAAGTTTTTAACTGTGTCTGCCATCATTAATATTACAAAGGTAATCAGATATTGTGTTAATAAAAAACGCTAAAAACGTAAATCGTATATATCAGTGTTAGGTGTAAATCTAATAAAACAACAATAATTAATAGTCAATTTATTTAAATATCTTGCTCGAAGTGTCCTCCTTCATACCCTATACAAGATCTTAATCTTCTCCTCATCTCTACCGTGGTAATTTTCAATCTCATTTCTTTCCTCATTCTATCGAATGCACTATTGATTTTTCTAATTAGATGGTCTCGATTTTGAATTTCCACGTTGTAGACAAGGCTCTTAGCACGCCCTCAAACAAAGAAATCGAAGGGAGTCAAGTCTGGTGAGCGTGGCGGCCACGGAATGGGATCATTTCTTCCAATCCATGCATTCGGAAAAGCGTTGTTTAAAAATTCTCTCACAGTTAAACGATAGTGAGCCAGACAACCATCATTTTGAAAAAATATAGGACGTCTTTCATTTACAAATGGTGGCAAGTCCTGTACCAACTCTGGATGATCGTTTTGTAAAAAATGTTGATAAGTTTCTCCATGGAGGTTGTCGGGCAAATAATATGGGCCTACGAGAGAATTACCTATTACCCCGGCCCACACGTTTATACTAAATTTGTGTTGAAACGATGTTTGATACTTGACGTGAGGATTCTCTCCTTTGTTCGCCCAATAATACAAATTGTGTAAGTTATTTGATCCTTCTCTGGTAAATCTGCGCAAAAAAAAATATTTTCAGTCCTCATGTAATAGGAATCGCGAAAATTGTATCCGTCGGACGTGATCTCCTACTTCTAAACTTTGCAATGGTGTATAGTGAAAGGGGTGCTTCTTTTCCGTGCGGAGTAAGACCAGACCTTCCACGGTGACACATTAAAGTTAGCGGTTACATCTCTAATGCTAGTAGTAGGGTCTTCTTCAAGTGCGGCTAAAATGAGTTCATCAACATCCACATTATGTTGTCGAACGTTAATTCGGGGTTTCTGGTGATGAACGCTTCCGGTTTCATGCATACGTCGATACGTTTTGCTAAAAACTTGGTGATTGGGTAATCTTCTACCTGGATACAGTTGTCGCGCTTCCACCGCAACGCAATTTGCACGACCATACATAACGAGTATGTCGCTGTATTCTTTGTTACTACAAATAGCCATAACGGGTGTAATAAATAATAACGAAAAAGAAACGAATAATAACAATGTAACATAATGATAAAAACAACAATAATAACAGAAACAATTTCTTAGCGTCGCGATCACACTGAATAACAGAAAGACAAAACTCGACAAACAAGTAGGTTACTAAGTTACTCATCGTCTAGGAGACTGGGTATGACAACTAGATAGAAAGGTAGTGGTCCCTGCTCCCTTATCGAGGTACTATTCGAAAGGGCATAAAGTAAAGAAGTTTTTAAAGTAATTTTAACGTTTGAATTGTTTTATTTAAAAAGAAAAAAATCATCACAAACTTGAGAATTATAAATTTTCTATCTCGTTAAGTGAGATATCTAGACCTATATTTTCTTCTAAATAACTTTGTAATTAATTCTCTCTTTTTCAAAGGAAGATGCATTAAATTTCCAAAAAAAACAACTTTTAGCGTGATCCTACAAAAATAAGAAGAGCTCTATTAATATTTAATGGCGATTTTTTGTCGGAAAATCAAAATTTACTAAAAGTTCAAATATCGTTAAATCCATTAGACTTTGGAGTAAGGTAAATGTGGTTAATATGGTTCCTAAAAACCTCGCCTATCGGCTGTTCAAAACTTTACATTCTTGAGCCAAACACCCTGTATATTAAAAGAAAACTATAGTTAAAGTAGTACACGTGGTAAATAGTAATAAAAAGAAAAAGAATATTACATTAACCGGTATCTTTTGAAAATGTTTATGAAACGTTGTATGTTAAAGGTTATATCATTGTATGGGTAAGTATGGTATCTGTATTCCAATTATCTAGGACGGCATGACTATAACTACTGGCACTAGGTGGCGCCAGGAAATATTTCAGTTGCTGTTTTTGAAGAATAGCGGCATACTCTGAGAGATGTAAGAGCAATGTAGCCAGGAGCAAGAAGCTTTAATGTTTTTTTCTTCTCATATTGTTTTTGTCGGTAGTGATTCCAGTCCAGAGTTATTTATTAGCATTATCTTGGTACGGTAATGTTTTGAATTGAGGCGGACAGTCTTGATACAAGTAATCGTTTCTCTGCGTGTAGTCTGTGTCAATGAGAGATCGAATACCTTAGAGGTACCTTACACGCTCAGTTTGGTATCAGTCAATTCAGCAACCTTAATCACGAATTGACTGATGGGAAACTGAAGGACTGACGGGTGGTATTACACGATCAATCCAGACTGACATGAATCATCTTCAAGAACTCCACCGATCAACACCTACGTTCTCCTCAAGAACGATGGATTCGCTGCTCTCGCAATAATAATAGCCATGGCTACAAAAAGACGTGTTAAGAGGAAACGATGGACTAAAGAATGGCTTCTGAAAAGATACCAGTACACGCATTTAAACTTATTAAATGAAATAAGAAATACGAATGAAGACCAAGACTATGCAAATTATTTCCGTATGAAAGATGTTTGTTTTGATGAATTGTTAGAAATGGTTAGGTCATATTTGAAAAAACAAGATACAGTAATGAGGAAATCAATGACTTGTTAAATTACCTAATTATCATTATATTATTATTAATTGTAATAAATAAATTATTATTCAAATAATGACTTGAAATAAATTTTATTTATCCGTGGTTTTTCAAATTTGTCCAAAAAACGAAGATATTCAAAGGTCCAACACTTCGAAGTGTATACATTATCTCCCCCAGCTCCTGATGTTTGAGATGCTATAATGTGTTTTAAATCTCGACGGTAATTCGATCTTAACGTATTGATCTTGTTTTTTACGTCCTGAATTGTAGCTCCAGGTATAACGTTTTTAAATATCAAGAGAAGTTTTTCTAAAGCCTCATTCCTCTTGTATTTGTTTACGTAATCTTTATTTCTTTTGTCGCATAGGAGGGAAAGTGCTTCTAACGTGAGAATAAATTCTTTTTCATGAGCCAAAGGCTGCGAAGTGCTCTCGATCGTGATTGTCTCCATCGCAAATCAGGCGGTGACTGATAAGAGAATGACAGATCAGTGCTACACTATCAATCTGACCAGACTGACAGAAATTATTAAAAAATTTAAATATCTGTCAGTCTGGTTCATCAGTCCATCAGTCATTGTGTTACACGATCAGTTTGGCGTCATTCTGACAACAATCATGGAATTGACTAGCGCCAAACTGAGCGTGAAAGGTACCTCTTAGTCCAAAGCTTACTTTTATTGATTATTTCTTTCTTTTAAATAATGTTTTTGATAAAATACAACGTAATTTATTTGAATATATTAACAAACAAGTCTAGTCAGTAAATTGGAATTTGACATAGCCGGTAAATTAGGATATTTTAAATAAGCGGTAAATTTGAATCATATAAAACCATTGATATTGTGTAATTTTAAACAGAAAAGTTTTTATTTATATACAAAATAATCGTTTTAAATCGTCTCCAATAAGATATCAGCATTCATCGATTTAAAATAAATGGTAGGAGGATATAAAAAAGTTCCTCTCCAAAAGAACAACTGCTCCTCAGCACCACGTCCTTTTTATTTACATCTTAATCTATGTAAAACCGCGTAGAAACATGGCTAATCCATTTGCGACTTGGGGCTAGGCGCTATCATCACATTTTTGCAGTAATTAAGAGGGTCCTCTAATTGAAATATACGCCAATGATAGGTGCCCTGCTTTACGACTTCCATTAACATGTCGTTATTATCGGTGTCTTCACTCCGTGAACTTTTAAATTGGTAGAAGGAAGCTCCGGGCACTCTCGTGTGCTTCTCCACATTAGTTTTCACTTAAACCATTAAATTTTATAAGGCAGTTTGCACCGAGATTATTAAATGATAGGGCTAATGAATGTTTATGTTCTGGCGATAAATTATTTAGTATTTAATACTTTTGACATCGAATAAATAGGGAGTTATTTAGAATTAAAATTTAAAGCTTTTTTTTAGGTATACAAACTAAAAAAAGAGAAATTAAGTTCAAAAATTATTTAAATTTCTACAATTTATGTTAGAAAGCGCCATCTATCTTCGAATAAGTAAATCTCGTATTAAAACCAAGAAAAAAGATTCCTGTAAGTATACTTACATTAAATCAATAACATCTCAATTAATTTGTACTTAATTTAATTTTAACGTAAATAAATACATTATATCAAAAAAATTTACATTCAGAAATTGTGCAATTATTTAAAAAAAAAACATAAAAAACACCCTATTACACTAAGTTTTCTTATTCCTTATATGAAAACTTTATACCCTTCCTCTTTGTTCTTAGTATCTATCCGTTCCTGATTGATAAGGACTATGGCTGCTATACCTACGATCTCCCTCGGAAAAGATAGGTCTTTCAGGATTTTTCTTTATCTCCTTGACATTAACGTCTGTGTGAACTTTCAAGGGATATGCCCCTTTCACTGGAATGGGACCACTTTCATCGTACCTGGACTTTTCTAAAGGAAAAGGTTTTCTAAATCTGTAAGGATCAAGAACTCTTTGGACATTTTGCGAAGGTATCCTAGAGTATCTATCATCTGCTTCGTATGGTGATCGATAGTTGTATCGATCTCCCAAATCGCTTGCTAGTGGAGGACTTCTAACAACTTCAGGAAGAGTTGCGTAATATATTATCCTTCTTTGCCTATATACAGGACGATCATTGTAATAATTCCCATTATCCTCGTGGTTATCATAAGGTGTAGGAGTTGGATATCGAAGATTATCATCTCTGTAATAATTCCTATGATAAGAATCTGGGTATTGTTGATAATGCCGTGGAAATCTTGAATAATATCCTTTATCGTAATCTTCAGGGAAATCTCTATATCTATAATTCGAGTCGTAGTTATTGTAATAAATAGGAAGTGGAGATGATTCCGATCTCCTTTGTGTGATAAAATTAACCCTTGGGGTTCTTGGACTATCATCTAAACGATGCTCAGAAATCCCAGCGACTGGATAAGGTTGCTTAATCCATTGTTCTTTAATCGCGGTATCCCTTTTCCCTTCAATATCATCTCGCTCACGTTTCAATCTTGATTTATCATCCTCCATCATTTTAGTGGCATTTTCATCGTGAATATCACGCTTGAACCTGATGAAATCGTTTATTTTTAAAGTATCTTCCTTCAATTCAAGCCCATTTTCGGTTCCATTCGAAAGATTTAATTCTATAATCTCCAAAGGTTTTTCACCATTATCCACTATATCTTGCAAATCTTTCTTTTCTTTTGATTCATCAACGTTATCTTGCGCTGATCTTCTATATCTCCTGGATTCGTAAGCTTCATCAGAAAAATCTACGTTATTATCTATTTCCTTAAAGTTATCTGGATTCATTTCGCGCAATCTTCTTAGGAATTCAGATCTTGGAAGCTTCCTGTAATATTCTCTAGTGTCTATGGTCTCGACATTTTTATAGTCTTCTTCTAAAGATCTCACTTGCCTGAAATAATGTTCCAGGCCATCGTCGAAAATTTCATCGGAATTGTTTACTAAAGAATATTCAAGATCATCGTCGAAGATATTTGAATTAAATTCATTATTGATTTCAGTCAATCCTTCGGTTAGTGATAACAAAAAGAATAACTTGAAAAGAATTAACTCCATAATTCTAGAAAGAAAAATAAGGTGTTATTTTGAGATTTAGTGCATGAAAAATTGTGAAATTTAAAATTTTAAATAAAAACTAGGTGTGTATATTTAATTTTTGTACTGTTAGAAGTGGAGTTGCAGAGGAAACAATGACCTGTGTGCCATCACTCTTGACCGGAAGTTCATTGAATGAAAACCGGATGATTTGTGCTAGTGTGTAATAGTTTAATGCACGATTTTTTTAATATTACTGGATTAAATTTAAAAAAAAAGATTTTCGAATTACATATTTATGTAATTACATATATTATATAGGGGAAATTGTGTATGAATACGAAAAAAAATTGTAAAATTAATGAAATATTTCTAAATTAAATTTATAAAGCAGTTTTTTCTAGATTATAATTCTGTTATTTTATTAATTAAAACTTACCTGTATAACTATTAAGTAACTATTTCTTCAAGAAGAATCTATTATCAATTTGCTTCAGTAGTAATGCATCTGTTTTAGTATATTGTGCTCTACTGGCGTCACTAGATGGACTAAATTATTTTGTGCAATCGCTTTACCTTTTTAACAGGTAACTAGGTCCACTGTGTCTAACATGAACTCATTGAATTACAACGATTTACAACAAAAAACCAGCAAAATTTTCAAGGTATGGGAAATGAGAACAAAAGCAGATGATATCAGTGTTTTTTTTTTACTTTTATTGATTGGTTATACCAAATTAGTAGTGGTAGTATTTGTATTTTTCAAAATAATAAAATTCGTCTGATTAAGACATCCCGGTCATTTACATTACCCTCATAATCCGTTTAAAAAATATTTCGTAATGATTTATCTTCCAGAACCGAATTTAGTGTTATTCCTATTCAACTAATTTAATATTTCTTTTTTAATTCCTACAACCGTGGTGACAAGATAATTTGACGTCTTTTATTTGTGGTACTGAACCTAAATCCGTTTGTAACTGAATACTATATTCAGATATTTTTCGGGAAAGATTTGCCAGAGATTTTGTAGAGTATAGACTTCATTGCATATCTTTGTTTTCTGTTAATGACATCGAAGTTAACAATCTTTTAAATTTATATATAATATAATTTTTATTTTTTATGAAACACTGATCTTCTATATCTCCTAGGTTCGTAAGCTTCATCAGAAAAATCTACGTTATTATCTATTTCCTCAAAGTTATCTGGATTCATTTCGCGCAATCTTCTTAGGAATTCAGATCTCACTTTATTTTTTATAATACGGTGTGATTTCTTGAAAACTATCCACCTACATGTAGAGAAACGTTTACTTGTATCAAAGCTGTCCGCTTTAATTCAAGGCAGTTACTGTTTCAATTACCCGCAATACAACTGTTTTAAATCAAAAGAAATATTTTCTTAGCGTTTTTTCTCCGCTTAAGAGAAGTATATACTACACTTGTTATTGAACACAGTGTAGTCTCGATAACATGAACATCCCATAACGTGAACATCCAAAAACATGAACACCTAACTTGATATTTTAAATATTTGAAAACGAACTCACAAAATTTCTAAACCCCAAAACGTGAACAAATGACAAATAGGTATGCATTGCGCAATGTTGCGCAGTGATAATGATAATTCTTTAAGATTTTTACTCGATTATTCACTTCTAAACGAGTTACTGGTTAGTTCTTGTTTAGACTTGGCAAAGACCACAGCTGCTTGGTATTTACGATGTCAGCAGAAATCAACTCCACAGTTGCTTTAACATTTTCTGGACAGGGAAAGCGTACCTCAGAATTTCCCAGGATGGAAAAAGCATTATACAAATGGTTTTTGCGACAAATAGAAAGAAATGCTCCTGTAAGTGGTATCATATTGAAGGAAAAGGCCAAATATTTTCATGAGAAATTACAATAAAATCGGCACACATTCTCTGCTAGCTCGGGGTGGTTTAAAAAATTGAAGAAAAAATTTGGGATAAGATTTTTAACAATAACTGGTGAGAAACTATCTTCACAGCCAGAGCTCGTGTCGCCATTTCTGCAAAAGCATGCCAGTAAAATTAAGGAACTTGATTTAGATCACAACCAAATATACAACACGGATGAAACCGGGTTGTACTGGAAGCTTTTACCAGAGACAACTTATGTATCTGGTGAAGAAATAACTGCCCCTGGCAGGAAAACAACAAAAGACCGTATACCGTTTTTAGCATGCACTAATGCGACTGGCTTGCATAAACTGAATCTTTTAATCATAGGAAAAGCAAAAAAGCCACGTAGTTTTAAAGATTTTCATATTCCTGTACACTACAGATATTCGAAATCGGCATGGATGACCTCAAATATTTTCAAGGAATGTTTGTTCCTGAGGTAAGCACACTTTTTACTTAAAAAACTTACATTAATAATAACAAAAAATTATAAGTCAGGAGTTTTCTCAGACAACGACTTCCAGAAAAAGCTCTTCTTCTCTTGGATAACGCCCCAAGCCACCCTCCTGAAAATGAACCTATATCAGATGATGGTCAAATAATAGTTATGTATATGCCACCTAATGTTACACCACTGATCCAACCGATGAACCAGAATGTAATAAGACTAACAAAATTGCATTATCGATCAAGTTTTTTGGCTATGGTAGTAGCTAATAAGGCAAAGGATATGAATGAGGTTTTGAAGCAGTATAGCCTAAGAGATGCTGTTTCTAATTTATTAAGGGCATGGAACAAATTGGAGCCAACGATGATCAAGAAATGCTGGAAAAATATCCTATACGATGCGAATCTCGAAGACCCTAACGACTACGTACCTTTAGCCACACTTCATAGATTAATCTCTTACATGAAATTGACCCACATCAAGATCTGCACTCTATAGATGTTAAAGATTGGAACAGAGATGTTATAGATGCCAATGAAGAAACATTTCATGAAATCTCTTCTGATAATGAAATTGAAACTGGAGACGAGATGGATCTCAATAGGGCTACTCGAGTCAGTCATGTAGAAGCAATCAAGATTTTCAATCGTGGTCTAGAGTGGACAGAACAAAATAATGCTGATTTTGAAGATCGCGAAAAGGCCACTCTACTATCAAGTGCTCAAGCATTTAGGCAAACAAAATTGTCTGACTTTTTCTTTAAAAAGTGATACTACATACATACATACGCAGCTACATATGTACTTACATAAGATATGCATTGTTGATATTTTCAGAAGAAACACATTTTATGTATTTATTTATATACCTACAGTATATTTTTTTAAATGAATAAATATTACTTTAACCATTCTTTATATATTTCTGAAACATCATTGATTGCATAGACATCAGAGCATGCCTTGCAGTCTACCTATCCAATAACGTGAACTTCTCGAAAACGTGAACACCACCGTAGATAAACTGTTCACGTTATCGAGACTACTACACTGTAATTGTATTTCTTTGTTAAAGACGTTTGTTAACTTGATTCAAGAAAATGTTGCAAAAAATTTTAAGAAAGCAATTTTTAGTATAAGTAAATGGCCATTATAACAGAAAACAATATTTTCTTAAGGATTAGTAAATAGTTTTCTTAATTCCAGAAAGTATTGTTCATAAACTAATAGTTTCATTTTCTTAAAATAAAGCAGTTTTTACTTAGAATCCTTGAAATGCATATTATTAATTACGCTTACCCTGTTTAAAACAGTACGACAGACTCATACATAATACAGTAAAGTATTCACATTGCTTGTGATTTTAAAAAGACTAAAAGCAGAGGTTATCTATAGAATAATGTTCAAACAAAAGTGAAGTTAATGTAGAAATGCACATGAAAAAAGTGCCTAGGAAACAATAACCAAGATGATGCTAATAAAATAGTCCCTGGTATTGATGGAATCACTGCCGTAAAAAAAACAATGAGAGAAACAGAAAAACATTAAAGCTTCTTGCTCCTGGCGACATTGCTTTTACATCTCCCAATTTATGCTACTAATCTTCAAAAATAGCAACTGAAATATTTCCTGGCGCCACCTACTTACAGTAGTTATAGGCATGCCGTCCTAGATAGTAGAAACCGGAATACAGATGCCACTTACTCATACAATGATATAACCTTTAAGGAACAACGCTTCATAAACATTTTCAAAAGATTCCGGTTAATTTAATATTTTTGTCTTTTTATTACTATTTACCACATGTACTAATTTAACTATAGTTTTTTAGATATATAATAAATAATAAATAATAATAAAAAAAGGGATAAATAAACTTAAATTATTAACTCATTAATTATTAAACTACATAAAAATAATCCCTATTTAATTACATTATTAAAGAAATAATTTAAGTGAGATCTGGACTATTTTTTAAATCCTATCTTTAATATGAATATTTTCCTCTAGAAGAAACATTTTTATAGTCTTGAAATAAAAATATTTTCTTGAATAGACTGATTTTTGTAAGAAAATCTATTTTCTTGATGCAAGAAACCGTTTCTCTGCATTTATTGGCTGAGGCTTATAAACTACTGATTTTAAATGGCTCCAACGAAAGAAGTCTCGACTTCTACAAGTTTTTACAATTTAATGATCGATTGGAGTAATATCGTTTGTTAGCACAGGTCTATTGTATGTTTCATCAACTCCGGAATCTAGATCTTACAACTGCATTCAGAATAATTACTTACAATTAGAATTTGTAGATCTTATAACTTTAGGAGTACTATTCACACTTATGTAATTATATCTTTCAAATTCAAATAAGAAAGAAGAAATTATTATAAATTATAATATTTATTTTTTAGACATTATTTGTTTACGTAATGAGAAACATACTATATAATAACTTTCTTCAAAAAGTTACGTTTAAAAATTCGTCAAATTGGCGATTGATGTTAAAAGAAATATTATTCGTGATTAAATAGTAAACAAAACAATTTTCGGAATTAAATCACGTGCTGAAAGGATGTACAATTTGCACTATCATTGAATAATATATAATTTAGCAAATACGCTCTTTCTAAACGTATTACATTACTAATGGAGCGTCGAGTTATAATAACAGCGTGAGAGAGCATCACTAGAGATCCTCTTATCCATTTAATGTTGCTTCCACTGAAGTCTGGCTTGAAAATCATATCTGAACTTATCGCATTTTATTTCCTGGTCGTCTATCGGAAACATCATTCCAACGGTTTAAAAACAATATTATTTTAATGACGTTGAAAATATATTTTTTTCAAAGATAAAGATGTCTGGACATTGAGGAAATTGATGCAATATTAAAAATTTGATTGGAGATACTTTTTTTATTGAATAGACTGTAAAATCTTGTCGATTTAAAACAAACGCTAAAAACATTTAAATAAATCAAAATAAATATTTAAGGATATACCCAAATTAAAATAAAAATTATCCAACTTATTGGCGTGCTCTGTTTAATCTATTTTTCTAATATAACTCAATATTATAGATCCAACGATCGTTCAAATAAACGTATCTCTCAAGGGATGAAACAATATATCCCATGATTATTTTTGTGCTAGCCTACGGTTGACACAACATACAAGCGTTTTATCGCCAAGTTCGAAATATAAGCGAGAGTACGTAGAATCACCACACATCATATTCAAGTCATCCCATGTGTATATTTAATTTTATAAAACGCGCATGTTTTCGAATCGTATTAAAACCATGAAGATATCTTAACTGGACGTCGTAGATGTGATGGAAATCGTCTCCAGTCCATTGTGGACCTTTTGGCGATCGGGGAAATTGTAAAAAGTAAAAAAATCGTAACCGCCATGTCGCCAGGAGTTTTCTACGAAACGTGCGAAGATAATTGTGATGCCAATTCACCCGGTTATAACATCTTCCTGAGTGAAGAAACGGTTATAGATGACTATTTCAACATTCCAGAGAATAACGATAAAGTGTTGGATTTAACTACACTCGATTTACCGGAAGAGTTCATTAATTTAAACGATGTGACTTGTGATACAGACCTAAATCAATTGTACGTAGAAAATGGTGTCAATCAAAGTGTTCAGGATGTTTTCCTCGACTTCAACTCGAACCAATCCTCACAGGAAACCAATAAGGACGATTTAAATTGCGATCAATCAATATTGGAAATCGATCTAAATTTGTATTACAACGAAAATATCGATTTGGATCGATTTTTGGATCAAGATTTCGAGGAATTATTCAACGATACCTTTCTCATTCCAAATCAAAACGATCTGAATGATATATTTAAAGATGAAAGTGCCGAAGATAACCAGCTAACTTCTTCCAGCGATGGTAAGATCCAAACGGAATCTTTGGAAGTGATGTTTCCGCATATTTTGGAGGAAAAAAACAGGAGAAGAAGGTCTTTGCTTTACGAAAATAATTACCGACCTAAAACTAAAGGTAATGAAGATATTAAACCATATGCAGTTCGTTCGTATAATCGAAGACCGGATCCTCTATTGAACCATGACTATACCCAGAAAAAATCTGAAGAAGAGAAGTATTTTGCATGTCCCGTTTCAAGTTGTGATAAAGTTTACGCGAAAGCTTCACATTTGAAGGCCCATTTAAGAAGACATTCCGGTGAGAAGCCTTTTGCTTGTAATTGGCAGAATTGTAACTGGAAATTTTCAAGATCTGATGAATTGGCCAGACACAAAAGATCGCATTCTGGCGTTAAACCTTATAAATGCGATCTTTGTGACAAAGCCTTCGCCAGATCAGATCACCTGGCCAAACATATCAAAGTCCATAGGAAGAAAATGGCTCAATATGGGAATTATTACATCAAAAAAAGGGTTAGATTAGCTAATTGATGCATTGTCAATTAATTAAATGTATATAAAATGAAGTTATGTACTACTCATTTTTATTTTGTAAAATACAGCTTTAACTACCTTCTTCTTTTGTTTCTTTCAACTTCATCTTTTCCCAAAGCTTACTAGAACAATGTCTAATAATATTTAATTGCTTAATTATTTGTTT
Source organism: Dynastes maya (assembly GCA_029619315.2). Taxonomy (NCBI): domain Eukaryota; kingdom Metazoa; phylum Arthropoda; class Insecta; order Coleoptera; family Scarabaeidae; genus Dynastes; species Dynastes maya. Next base: position 7,223,246 of record JAROYE020000012.1, read on the forward strand.
TATAGAAATAAATAAAACAAGCGCATAATATATAAAGTTTTATTTAACACCTTTATTTTTATAAACCTAAGCAGCTACTTTACGTTTTGTCTTATCAACTGCTGCTGGTTTCCCCTTCTTCGAGGCTTCTGGTGCACTCTCACCTTCTGTTAACCATAATTCTACATGACACGGAGATGACATATATGGATTTATCCTACCATGGGCACGATAAGTACGACGTCTAAGACAGGCAGCACGATTTACCTGTTTTTCACAAATAAGAAATCGTTTTTACACCTTTTTATAAATAAAATTGCACGAATTTACCTGTATATGCTCAATAAATAGCCTGTCAATATCCAAACCACTATAATCAGCGTTACTCTCAGCATTTCTCAATAATTGAAGTAGGAATTCGGCAGATTTCTTTGGCCAACGTCCTTGTGTTGTACCAAACTGTTTAGCTTGAGCGCAACGTCCTACACCTCCGTTGAAACGTCTGAATGGGACACATTCCTTGTGCTCAACTACATTCTTCAAATACGCAACTGCCCTCTTCAAAGGCATTTTTCTAATTGCGTTGGCCGTTTCACACGTATTCTAAGGAATTACAACAAAAGAATTAGCTTTCTAATAGAAAAAAATAATAGAAGTCAAATAATATAACCTCAAAAAACTATAAACATAATAGATGTTATTTTTGCATTAAAAGCTAAAATGTGTGTTTAAATATTTATTACACTCACTTTAAAATGTACTCTCAGATTAGATCCTCTTGCTTTGCAGCATTTCGCTGCGGTTTCTGGCTCGCGAGCGTATCTACCCATTTTGTTAACCTGTAAACACAGCACTTATTAACCACAATTTTTCACTATAATTAAGAAAATCGCGGAAAAATACGGGCAGGGGTACGATGTGAAGGTTTAATATTGTCTATTTGGTTCATCAAATCGAGTTAAAGATGAAAATTAATGCCGATGGTAAAGGAAAATTTATTTCGAAAATTGTATTTATGTCGTACCTAAGACACGGGTTATTTTGGAAAAGGTGGTTAGTTCCGCGCTGATAATCTAAGAAGATCAAATATCACTAAGGTGAAAGACTTTAGGATAAAAATCCCTATTATAGTATCTATATATGGAATTTTCTATAATTAATTACTTTGAAATTACATAATTATAATCGTCAATACAACGAGTTTCTTGTAAAAGATCACTCTTTAATTGAATTTTAAATTAAATAGTAATTATTTCAATTTATTAGGTAATTCCAAGGTTTAACTTTTAATTTTACTCAGTTGGTCTAATTGGACAGTTACCATTTTTGACTTATGACGTCATTAATTCCACGGTGGCTTTCGATGTGAACAGAGCTTAAAGAGCGTATTTTCCACACATATTGCAGGAAAATTAGACGTTTATAATAGTGCAAAAGTATTATTGTTTGGAGGTGTTCACTCAATTTACACTTATGAAATGTCGGCTTAAAAAAGAACTGTTGATAAGTGAAAGGATTAAGGGAGAAAAAAACTAAAATGTCGCACCTTCTCGATTATCTGTGTAAACCGAATGTGGAAGAGGATTTCCACAAATTCATGGAGTTCCAAGAAGAGATGAACAACCTGGATATACCGCTGCAATTCGATAGCTCCGAGTTAATGGTTAGTCTAGCCTATTTCGTTTTTCACGTAATTATTTTTATTTACCATATTGTAATAAACAAAACACATGGTCTATTTTTGACATGACATGACATGTAACATATTGTGACCATAAATTCGGTATTGTTATGGGTAGAGTTCGGATTTCTTCGATTCAGTCTTATCTATGGAAAGGGAAAACTTTAATGGGGCACTCGATCATGATCTTTTAAACAATACCTGTGCCGAAACAATCTTCAGCGAAGGCAGTAGTGGACATACAGATGACATCGATGTTTATTCACCTTCAACTACTATGTCACCTGATAACGACAGTTTGATTCTTGGACAGGAATGTAATAATTTGTAAGTTTTTTTTTTTTGTATTTCAATTCGAATTTGAAGGACAATTAGGACTTTAACCTTTGGCTTTATTTAATTAAATTATCAAGATTTGTTTGAGAGAAACATTTTAATTAAGATAAGATTTATTTTTAAGTGATTAATTTCTCAAAATATGATGTAATAATCAATCATTGTTTATAGAATTTTGAAAAATGAAGACATTTTGGAACAAGTAGATTTAGATATCAATCAGGGTATTATTAATTTTGAAGAACAAGTAGTACAAGAGAAGAACACCCAGCCAACTAAGATTGTAGTACAAAATGCTAATAAACATTTTATATTGACCAAACCACTCATTAATACAGGTGAGACATTATTTTTTATAATTAACATATATTCAAACTGTATTTATTTGAAATATAGGTAAAAAACTTCCGAAAAACACAAAGCAACAGCAACTCATTAGGGTGCAGCCTATATCTGGCAATGGACGGTAAGTTCTTTACCATTCAAAAGAATTTTATTCAATAATTTTGAATTATAGTTCATTACTATTACCTGTTAATGTTAAAAATGTCAAAAAAATCAAAATCATCAATGCAAATGACTTGAAAATGGAGAATATCAAAGTTACAACTCCAATCAACAATGTCCCGTTGATAAAACAAGCTGCAATTGATAAATATGCATCGTCAGATTCTAATGCGGATGGTAAATTATACAAATTAAAATTAGAGTGAATAAACGATAATTCTTTTGTGTAATTTCATAGAAGATATGGATATGGAAAGTTCAAATGATTCTCGTTACCCGCCTTTGAATCTAACAGCTGAGGAGAAGCGTTTGCTCTCAAAAGAAGGTATCAAACTTCCCTCCCATTATCCTCTAACGAAGCATGAAGAGAAAGAACTGAAACGTATACGTAGGAAGATCCGTAATAAGATTTCAGCTCAGGATTCAAGAAAACGCAAGAAGGAATACGTTGATAAGCTGGAGGAGAAGTAAGGAAATGACAAAATCGCAAAAAAAAAATTCGAATTGCGCCTCTTATATTATTTTTTAACTTTTCCAGGGCTAAACGCACATCAGAAGAGAATGAATTCCTCAAGAAACGCATCAAACTCCTTCGAAAGCAGAATGGAAGGCTGATGGACCAGATGCGCAAGCTTCAAACTCTCCTATTCAACACTTCATCCAGCAAAGCAACCCCAACGACTTGCTTGATGATTGTATTATTCTCAACATTGTTGGTTTGCTTGCCTAATCTTAGATTATCGGAGAATAAGGAGTTGGGTCAGCAGCAACTGTTTGCAGCACGCAGGGCTTTGCTTTTCAATCAGAAAGGTAACAATCAAATCACCTTTTGATGCCCTAACTTATTTTAAAGCATTTTTAGGAAGCGAAGATGATAATACAAACGTGGATGAGTTCTTAGTCTTCAATAAGGATGAAGAATCTGAATTGGAGCTATTTGAAGACGAATCGGAGAATGCAACAGATAGCGAATTCACCAGTTTCCTCAGCGAACTAGCTAAGAAATACGAGAGTCTCCCCATGGATAAAAATTGTTCGGAAGTCCATGATGGCCAAGGGAGTCTTGGTGAATTCTGTCGGAAATACGAGGAAGATATAAAAAAAGTTATAAACAGCATGAAAGAATACCTAGAGAAAGATCCTGGGAAAGAGAAAGCTTTCATTGAGCCTGATATCTCTGATGATGAGGAATTCACTTCAATCAAAGAAGAACCACCTTTGAAGCGTATTAAAGTTGATATGCCTGATGTGGCTTATGATTTGGGTAAGAAAGATCATGGCAACAAGGAAGACACTAAGCAATACGTAGTTACACAATAATCGTCTTTGTTTTTAACTGGGATTAATGTTAATAAAAATGGTACTTTATATTAGTATTGTTGGTTCAACATTCTTTAGAATGCTTTTTGATTGTAATTGAGTAGTCACATTTCACTTACTCCTAGATGATGCGTATTTGAACCAATGTGTGATGAAAAATGTTTCCAATTTCGTTTAGTACTTAGAGAATAAATTAGGCAATGCAAACATCAATTTCATGTTCGTCGAATATACTTATGCAAAAGGTCAAATATTCGCCTATTGGTTGCTTTATCTAACCGAGAATTTTTGTTTTCTACGTCCTACGTTCCTTTTTTTCCATTTTAAGTTTATATTTTTTTAGATTTTTATTGAATTTGTTTAAAAAAATTATATAATATATATAACTGTGTTACCATAAATAACTTATTTAGACTTTTATCCTTATTATATACCCGCAAATTTCACAATTATATTTTTAAAATCAATCTAATGCTTACATAGTAACGTGATGTGTGATTGAGATTATTTTCTATTTTATATCGTTAGAAAATTTCTAGTAAAAAAACGTTAACGTTGTACGAATGTATTTATGAATGTGTATATTGTACTGTCATTACTGTACTTGTTATTCTTAAAAAAATATATATAAACATATGGCGATATATCTTTTTACATAGTAGTTTTATTTAACACTAGAACCGCCGAGAATTCCTCATGCCTCGAACAGCCGTCCCGGTCAAATTGACCGGTGATTAAAGCTCAATTTTGTTTCGACTGTTTCTATTAATTAACATAATTTGTTTGCATAAAAGTGTATATTTATTCACAAAATATAAAAATAACTTCTAACTTAACTCTGGTATTTTAAATATCGTTACAATTTTTGCAATAAGCTACATTAAATCTACATTTTCCACATATGTTCTTGTTACAGTTTTTACATCTATCGTAAGTCTTATTTTCACATTTTTTTTCTTGACATACGTCTTGACGTATGTCTTGCGATATTGCTTATCTATCTTTGATCCAGCCTGTAACTTGTTGCATTTTGATTCGATGTTCCCTCCTGAGGGTCTTCTTCGTTGTTATTGGATCGTTGCGAGAGTTCTGCCAATTATATTTAGCTTCAGTGCCAAACTTATCCGGTTTATTGGACATATATTGCGTAAATCGACATCTTGCTTTTGTAGGAAAACGTTCGTCTATTGTTGTTTTCTCCGGGCACATAACAAATTTTGCAATTGTAAGCAAATTTTTGCCATATTTCAGAAACTAAAACAAACTTGTCATGTTCTAATCTTTCTTTCCTTGTAGACTTGAGATCGAATCTGAGATATCGCATGATTTCTCTAAATTTGTTTCTAGACATTGTTTAACTCAAAAACAATATTCCCTACATTTTAGACCACAAGGAATCTAATTCTAAGTGATTGGAACCCTAAGCACCACGTGCGTATAGAATGGCAATAAAGGATTCTAGATCTCCTAAAGATAATTGCCAGTCTTGACTGTCTAGTTGTCTTCTAGCTTCAGCCTCGGTGCATTGTTTTATGTGTCTCAGCATCGAGTCATAGATAAATAATCTCCAGAGGCCGAGAGGTCTTTACTGGACCACATACTATTCAGTCTAACTAAACAGGACAAATGCACTCTCAGAGTACTACCGATCTTTTTATATGTTCACAATAGTGCAGGTTGAAACTTGCAAAATATTTTGTACGCATGCGCCAAATTAAGTCTGCGCATGTGCGACACTAAAAAGAGCACGAGTAGAAACAGGTTCTTTGTCGAGGGCAAGGCTGAACATGTCGAAACAAGTACTAACAAATAGGAACAAGCTCTGATCGGTTGATGCAGTTATATGCCTTGTTTTATATGTAATAAATGTTTGAAATTATGTATATATTTACATGCGGTACATGCCTAAATGTTTAGTTCTTTCAAATGTTGCAACCAAGAAAAAGAATTGACAAATAAAATTTGTCAAAACATTTCTTTAACGTACCGGTCAATTTGACCGGGGCGGCCGTTTAAGGTAAAATTTCCCAGAACATCCCTTAGAGTTCTACAAAATATTCAAAATTTTGTAAGAGCTTTGCCAAACTAAAATTAGGAAAAGTCACATGATTTCAAGATCATATCAGAATTAATTCCGTTGAAAAAAAAACTTTAAAATTGAAAGACGGTCAAATTGAACGGTGCAACGGTCCTAGTGTTAACAAACACTTCCCTTTGTTTAAAATACCTTCTGAATCCCGCTATTCGTTCGTAGAGTACGTAGTGAAATTTACAAAACAAGATTTTCAAAATTTATATTTTAATTAACCTTTACACGAACCTAATTATATGATAATAATAAATTAATCCCTCGTCACCGTAAGGTAAAAGAGGCCCAGGATTAAGTAAGTAAGTAAAGTAATAAATTAATCTTCTTTTAAAGCTAGGCCTTTGAGTTTTTTGTCATTATTTATTAAATTCAAAGTCAAGTTCAAAAACAAAAAAATAATAGGATTCTAATAAATTCCATCAAATCTTATTAATCTACTATAGATGGGGCTGTAGTAGAATTTGTAAAATTCTGGACAATTTGAAGATTTCATTTTAATTAATTGCACAAAATCATGCAAAAAATGTATAAATAAAACCTGCAAAATAATTTTTTTATTGTTGGCTACATTGTAGAAATCTACATTGTTAACAAAGAACTCGCTGGGAAATTGCCCGGGCAAGCTGGGAGGAGCTTAGTAGCTCAGGTAGCCCAGCAATTGTTATTGGAGAGGTTTTTTGTCGGTTGTTTGTGTTGTGTATATTAAATTTTATAAATAAAATGATATAAAACTGGTTAAACGTTAGTGAATAATTATTAGAAAAACTGAATTGTAAGTATTCTCTCTACATAAAAACATTTTCTCGATAATTTCTGTGTAATTTCATGCTATAATTCAATTCGCTAATTTCGAGGTTATGTTTTTTTAGTTTTACCCTATCTTGGGACGATTTCGAGCTTAATTAAAATTATTATAACGAAATAAAAGTCAAAATGCCGCGTGATTTATATATAGCGACCGATATCTCAACTTTGGATAAAACTGCTAAAGAATCTTTCGACCAGATGAAAAATATGAAGTTGACGCAGTAAGTTTAGTATTACTTTTAAATATTTGTAATTTAATCGTGCTTGTATGTCCAAGGGCATATCGTGCGGCTGAGAAATTATATAAAAGCATCAACTTAGACTTGGACGATGAAGAGAAGACCTATATTTATATCATGCGTTACCTCCTAATGCTAAATTATATTTACAAAATCGATAAGGATAAACATTTCTTGCAATTGAGGTATGATAGTCCTCGTAAAGCCTTAACGCAACGACATAACGAGTTGAAGGCTAATCTGATCAACCGTTATAAGGTTTTGTCGGAATCCGCAGATAGAATTATGATTGTTAAACCGATTATAGACATTCCAGTAAATATCTTTGGTCCTGGTGAGTATTATGTGTTTATTTAGTGAATCAATTATCTTATTTGTATCATTCTAGAAAAATATATCACATGTCAACAGCTTTATGAAGCTAAAAATACATGTAGTAATCTTTTGATTTTTGATGTTAGAGCCGCAGGTCAATATGATAATTCCCATTTGAAAGAATTTAATTGCATAAACATCGATGAGAAACTTGTAATTTCAGGGTATGAATTGCAAAGCATTTGAATACATCTCTTTTTAAAACATTTGTTTTCTTTAGTTTGTCAGCGCATAAGTTAGGTGAAACTTTACCAAATCATGTGAAAGAAGTATACGATAAACGAAGTAGTTTTGAATATATCGTTCTAATGGATCTTGATACGTCTCAGGATACTTATACAACATCAAAATTACGTATTTTGTATTCTATTTTGACTGAGGTAATCATATTTGTCATCTAATTTCAATAAATAAATTATGCATCCCTTTGACTCTAGTGGGACCTGAATACGATCTACAAACATACTCCATACATTCTAAAAGGTGGGTACATGGATTTCATCGATAGATACCCAACTTTCAGCACAAATCCCAATGTTATTTTACGGCACAAATATGAAGAATTAGATGAATTACTCGATTTAGACGTTATACAATACCCAGATGAATTTACATTGGCAAAAGAAGATTCTAACCGTTTAAATACGGAGATTAGCAGCTTGTACAAGGACATACTTGAATATTCTAGAAATATATTACAGCTTGAAGAGCAGATTTTGCAACAATTAAAGAAATATTACGATCCAAATAATGCTAGTATGAAGAATATAATTGAGACTGACACTAAACTGTTAACCGACACCAAGTTGAATCTGTTTAAAAAGAAGGGGATTCTAAATACAAAATTGCAGTTGTTATTGGAGAAGAGTCTAACAGATAATATCCAATGTAAGTCTGAGTTGAGAAACATTGAACATAAGATTGTCAACATCAGCAGGGAATCTAGGAAACTAACAGAGGCTCACAGGATCGTAATTGAAGAAGCTGCTGCTCTTCCAGAAGCTGGTGCATACGCTGGGAATACAGCTAGTGGTATGAGTGAGATCGTTGGTGATAGTCCTTCAGTTCAAGTTGGAATGAAAACTTTGAGGCCTGAAATTCCCACTATTAATCGCAGTACAAAGCCTAAGACACCACACAGATCTGAGGTTTGTATAATAGTGAAATAGAGTTATAAAGTTCCATTTTTATTTAATTTTTCCAGAATCTAGGCTTGGTTGGATTGACTAACATCCGTAATACATGTTACATGAACTCGATCATCCAGTGCTTCAGACATTTACCATCAATCAAGAAATATTTCTTAAGCGGTAGATTCGAACGTGAAATCACCACACCGAATCCATCTTTGATTTTGGAACTGGGGGACTTAATCAACAAACTGTGGACTACCAACAGCAAGTCAATAAATCCCACTGAATTTTATAAGAAGGCAACCACTTTAAATCCAATATACAGACATGGTAACCATGAAGACGCTAATGAATTCTTCATGTTTATATACGATCATATCTTTGAGGACACTGCCTATTCAGTAACGAGAGATAAATATGCTGAAGCTAAGTATCAGACCTTGTACGATAGACTTCAGTACAAAGATTCCTTCTTTGTTAAGGAATTCTATCATCAAATCCGTACTGATTGTATTTGTGGAGGGTGCAGGAAGAAATGCTTGAAATATGACATAGAAAATGTGTTGATGATAGGTGTTCCAGCTAAGGGGAATTGCTCTATCGAAGAGATGTTCGATGAATTTATGCATACTTGCGATATTAGTGATTATTATTGTAGAAAGTGTGAGAGAAAAGGGGATATTTTCAGGGAATTCTCATTTCAACCGAAAGTAATTGCTTTCTTGTTGAAAAGGTAAGTTTAATCTGTTTTATTTGGTAAATAGTATCATCTGTTAGAATAAGTACATTAATTTTGGAGACATCCACTATATACAGGGTGCGGCTTATCCATTCACTTGATCCAAAAAGATAGTTTAAGCAAAAGTTATGTGGGGAGTACCATTATTTTCATATATATTGGATAATTTGTTTCTTTGATACATTATATATATTTCTTATTTTAAATGGAACACAATGGAAGTAAATTTATATAACTTACCATATACTAAAAATTAATAATTTCCAAGATATTCAAGTTTTAAGAAATAATGCATTTGCAATGTTTTATCATACAGGATGTTTAAAAAGAGAACATAAACTTCATATTCAGACAAATAAAGGGAACACTATATTTTTATGTCATTTGATTTAGATTTACGATCATTTTTATGAGATATTTAATAACTTCTATTTAAAACGCTTTTCATAAACTGTTATTCATCGATAGGCCAGGCACAGAGAGCTTCGCGCCAAGTTAGAAGTGAGGTTTCCGTGCCCAAGGCTATCTGAGCGAATGAAACTATATTTGAACTATAATGGAACTAAAAATACCTTTAATGTGCTGGAACAAAGGCGACTGTAAAAGACATATAAATAGTGTACAGCACAAAAATGAGAAAAATGGCGTGCCACCTCAAACCCAATTTAAGTTGGATTTACTTTTGATGTTGATTGTTTGTGGTTTATCGCTTCGCTTACTCGATAAAGAACCATTTCGACAGTTTTGGCGTACATACAATCCCGAATGGAATTTACCATCACACGGACAGCGTTACGGAAAGAGCTGCCAAGTATACCTAACGCAAAAGTATACGTAAAGATATCGAAAATAGGATCAAAGCAGAATTAAAAGATAAACAGCTGTGGCTTTGTCTTGATGAGAGATTGTAAAAAAAATTCTATTTTGATTATTTTAGTAGTGCTCGATACGTTACAATTTCAAGTGTCAACTGTTGACGTTTATGAGCGATGGAACAGCGACAATGTGTAATGTAGGCCGTTCTCTTAAAGAAAAATGTGAAGGACTTTGTTACGTGTAAAGTTCATGCTTTACATCTTGTGGCACAAATTATTCGAGAATGTTACCCGGAGGTGGATGCATTAATAGCAAATACAGAAAAATTGTTTCTCAAATCTCCCAAACGGATTCGAGCATTTCACAGGCTTTGTCCCGGTATTCGCGAACCACCACAGCCGATTCCTACGCGTTGGGGAACATGGCTGCAAGCTTTTTATTATGCTGAACATTTCCAAGAAGTAAAATCTTTGATTTTACAATTCGACTCTGACTAAGCTAAAGTTATTAAGGCGAGCCAGAAAGTATTTCTAGATATTGCAAAATGTTGGGTTGTCGTTAGGAACATAAGTGCAAATGGTGGACGAAGTTAATACATTGCTACACGGTATAAACGACGCAAAAAACGGTCGCGTTATAGCAAAGTTCGACAGTATTTAAAAATAAATTCCGATTATACGAGATTAAGACAGACTGTGACAAATGGTGCATCTGCAGATTCATTAACTAACTTTAAGGATTATTTTAATTATGCACCGAGACAAATGTGGAAACATACCAGATGGTGCAAGTTTTTCAACAATCCTATCCACACAGTTAAGAAGTTACGTTTATTTATTATATTATTATTTATTGTTACGGTATTAAGTGCAGCAGATTTTTTAAGAAACTGCTTTGTTTACTTTTTACGGTTATTACGTTACATATACCACAAATGCCGTTTTCAAACAAAAAAAAACTAATAATGGCAATAAAGGCACTTGTGCATATATTCGCTTTATTTACCAAACATTTTTATTGCGTCAGCTTTTAATTTTTACGCTGGAGTATTGATTTCAAAATATCACTGCTGTCGGCTGCGAGTCACAGATAATCCGCGGCCAATGCGACTGATCCGATTCTGTTGCGAAGTCCGATTATGTCCTGCTTATTCATCGATAATTGTCTTATCATGTATATATAGTGGATGTCCCAAAAATCATGTAAATATTCTAACAAATGACACAATCTGCTTAATAAAAACCGATTTTGAAGAAAATATTGACAGAGCTTCTATAATTAAGAAATTACATGGTGTAAAATCATATAATATTTTTAGATATACTTATGGCAGGGGTATCGCTGAGAAAATCACTGTTCCATGTGATTTTCCCACAGATAATTTCCGTATGGGACGAGCCACTTACAAACTTTGGGCTGTGTCTCTTCATCAAGGCGGAATGGATGCTGGACATTACACAGCTGTCTGTTTGAATTCTGAAGACGGAAAGTGAGTGATAAATTAAATTATTTTAATCTTGGAATGTAAATTTTCTCCTAATTCTAGCTGGTATGAATTTAATGACGAATACGTTCGTCCAACAAACATATACTCACGAGGCATCAAAGAGAAGATCTACATGCTTTTCTACGAGTCGGAAGATGGCAGTGATGAGGGCTTCAGTAGCAGCAAATAAATTGTTAATCCATGTTTATGAGATGTGATAAATGTTGTATTTATCGCTAGAGATTAAGATTACCCTTTAAAAAGCATAAGTTCGTTGATTTATTATTTATACGATGATATTGTCAGTACGTAACTAGTCAAGCCAGAGAAAAAGAGTACGAAGATTTAATATATTCACACCGTTCCTTTTATTTTAGTATTATCTTACTATTAATTTGCTTAGTGTTTATGCAATTAAATGTCAGTATCGCTGTCTATAATCATTAAAAAAAACGATGTCTAAATGTGAGTCTTTCCCCAAGTACTATAAGTGACATTATCTATATTTATTGCATTAAACAGGAAGATTTGTTCATTCCGTTTTGTTATATAGTACTAAATTAATTTTATATTTTGTACGATTTTAAATAAGTTACATTTTGTAAATGATATGCTCTGTTCCTATACTTAAAGTTCTATTTTTCCAAATAAAGTGTTTCTATTTTAAAATGAGATGATTTATTTAAACCGTCACAGTTTTTATTAAAAAAATATGACTTAACAAGTTAAATAGAATTAAAAAGAAATATACATTATATAATATATAATACAAAGGAAGAAGTAGAAATAAAATACATATATAATAGACTTTACATACACCTCATAATATGGTCACGAACAAGCCTTTGGTTTAACCTTATACAGGCTGCATAATACATTTCGGAAATCCTTCAAAACCAGTGATAGCTTCACATTTAAAGCACCATCAAATTCAATAGTTGGGATAAATGTTATATGAGGAGTTATAGCATCCGTTTCAATTCCATACGTCTTTAGCAGCAAATCAGCAGTCTTACTATTAGAACAGTCAGCTATCGGGTTGTAATCAACCCCTAATTCCTTTCCACACTAAAAGACAAACAAACACATAAAGAAATTCCCCTTGCATAATATAAAAATACATATATATACCCTTTCCAATGCTTCTAATGGGACAATATTGTCGTAAATCATACAACTAATATATTTTAACTGCATACGTTGTTCGGGGAGGATATCTATAACACAGGCATGGATCTTGTTCGCTTGGCATTCTGTCGCACCATGTTGACAGGTAAAAGTGATCTTACCGTCACGTTCATATGTCTACGAAACAACCACATACTCATATTTAAAGTAATATCTTAGGAAGTTATTCATATTACCTTTGCTTTTCCATATGGAATGAAATCCAAAAATATTTCATCATGTAAATCTTCATACGTAGGTGCAAGTTGATTTACGATAAAATTCCTTGAATCGGAACAGAGAGCCTCATAATAAATGCTCACTTTGATCACTTCTTTGTTACCCTCATGGCTCGGCTCACTCTTCGGAGGTTTCTTTTCAAATACATCGAAATGATTGAATGCCTTCCATAGTATTATAATTGACGCTATTAAGAATACCAAACGATATTTTATGTTCATTTCGAAATCACATTTAATAATAGAATTTACTGTATTCGCGGAAAGAGTTTACGTATATTAAGCTTAATGCATTTTCAATTTACACACACATTTTGATCGTTTAAGAATTTTATTTGTTAGGTTAGATTTAGAGCTTGTCAAAGTTGTCAAAATCGCCACTATTATTGAAGAACTGTTATTTTAACTGTTCCGGTGTTTGCTACAATATTTAATTCAGATTTTCGTCACTGCAGCGCTTTAATTATTTAAATGTATTTAATTAAATTTATTATGATTTTTTTATTAAATTTTCAGTATCAACAGGAATAATAATGCTAACTAAATAAATATGAACGTCCAAGCACATATATATTTTTATGTATAAATTAAACAATTTCCTGAATAATAGCGTTTTAATAATAATTTTGAAAGCATGTTAATTTCGCTAATTTAAGAAGTCCGCTTGTATAGTGTTTCTTTTTTACCTTATTTCGCAAAAATTTTCATGCGTCATCACTTAGTATTTTACGTTTAGCGAACTAATCTCTTTTTAAGTATATAGATATCCAATAATTTATTGTGGATAATTGAGTAATCTATTAAATTTTATCGCGTTGTTGTGAATGTAGTAGGTGTATTGTTTTACGCGTACGTTAAATAAAAATTATAACAGTTCCTGTTTTTCGCGGGTGGACTAGTTGAAGGAAGAAGTTTTTTTATGAATTAAAAGTCCTATATTATCGCAATTTGCCATCGTGTGATTTGTGATGGAATAATTTTAATAGAAAGAATAAAGCGTTTCAAAGAAAAAGGTATATTCATCATCAGAACAAGCCGAAAAAGACAGGTTCGTGTGTCTACGTTGGTATTCGGGCGTGATCCTCCCATTTGATGACATACAAACACAAGCACAGAGAAGCTATAGAGCAGCAACTATAAGTCCGTAAATCGTGTAACACTCTGTCCTTTGAACCGCGCCAATTGCCAATATGGAGTTGCAGAGAATAATATGGCAAATCGTGGAAATATTTTAATAATTGTCAATGATTAGTGGTACGTAGATGCTAGCTTAATGAACCGGTTATGCATTTAACGAGTATAACACTAAACTGTATGGCTCATCGATCTTCCCGTTAGATTTCTTAGATGACCCGCCATAGTGACCACACACACCTTCTACACAGATAAGCCTTTTATAATAGTAATTCAATGTATTTACAAAGAAGCTGGGATCCCTATCATTGAACTGTCAAAAATTCCATTTATCTTATTTGAAATGACAACCTTTAACAAAGGTTTATTGTTATATTATGATTAAAACATTAATTTATTCCAGGAAATTTAAATAAGGAAGGTCTTGTACCACCATGGGCAAGTTATTATCGAAAATTTTCGGTAACAAGGAGATGAGAATCCTGATGCTGGGTTTGGATGCTGCCGGAAAAACAACGATACTATATAAATTGAAACTTGGCCAATCCGTAACAACCATTCCAACAGTTGGATTCAACGTTGAAACAGTGACTTATAAAAATGTGAAGTTTAATGTGTGGGACGTTGGTGGACAAGATAAAATAAGACCGTTGTGGCGCCATTATTACACGGGCACTCAAGGTTTAATATTCGTTGTAGACTGTGCTGATCGTGACCGCATCGATGAGGCACGTCAGGAACTTCATCGGATAATAAACGATCGTGAAATGCGTGATGCTATCATATTGATATTCGCCAATAAACAAGATTTACCCGAAGCAATGAAACCGCATGAGATTCAAGAGAAGCTGGGTCTTACGCGTATACGTGACCGGAATTGGTATGTTCAGCCCGCCTGTGCTACAACCGGCGATGGCCTTTACGAAGGTCTTACGTGGCTTACAAGCAATCATAAATTATAGCACGTTCGCACTAATTTATTTTAGTATGTGACTGCATTATTGTAATATTACTGTGAAGGTATACAGTGGGTCACTGTGTATAAAAACATAAGAAAATCGTACATTATTAATTAAAATCATTTTCTTTTCTATATATGACACATGCATTCGTTGTATATACAGGGTGAGACCCATTTACAAGCAACAAATTAAATACCTATTCAGTCCTCTCAAAATAATCAATTTTAATTAATAAGATAAGAATTTTTCTCTGTGATTCACTGTATTTTGTATATAATTAAATGATGATTAATTAAAAAAATTACAAAAAAATGTAACAATTTTTTGAATTGTTTTATATTGTAAAATATTTTATTATAAATATTGGTTGCATTTTTTCCAAGCAAGATTTTAAAGGAATTACTGCAAATTGAACCATAATCAGCGTAATCTAAAAAAATAGATAACCGCCTATTAAAAAAAAATTAGATAATTCTTTCTTAAACCGTAGATACTATAATTCCTCTTTCGTTTTAGCCCTCCTTGGAAGAGAGACTCAAGTTAATGCAAGGGAGGAATATATAAATTTAGTACTGAACTGCTTTACTATTAATAATTTTTAAATTTTTATTTTTATTTCGTCAAAAGAAGAAATATTATATTTATTGAATTAATATATATTTATATATTATTTAGCTTGCTATTATTATTTTTACGTATTTCTATATTTCCATTTACTATAATTAAAAAAAAAACAAGCAAACATTTTGCAACATAAATATGAATTTACTAAACGATATTTTTGCTCGCTTAAATTTTTTTGTTTACTTCCTAAATAATCCATAATAATATTGTAATACTTGTTAGAGACATAAAAAATCGAATGTGAAAAAGAAATTTTCATATTATTGAACTTCATCATTAATAACAGTAATAAAAGAATTTTTAAAATACACCCGACAATTTTTTTTTAATATAGCAAGGCCGATTACGTAAATAAGATTATTTCATTGTATGAAGTGATAAAGTATCGCGAAAAAAACGGTTTCAAAATAGATTAGGATCCAGATAAGATAAAGCATATGTTTGATGAAACAACAATAATATACACGATCTTCTATTAAAATTAGAACGTGTAAATTTTTTTTACGTAAGAATGTTAATGCACAACCTTGTATCTATCATATATTTTTATTTTATAAATATTACATAATCCATTCAAATTAAATTAGTGCATATAAATTAGATTCTCAAAGATCTTTCGCAATTTAACCTTTTACCAGTTAATACGAGGTTGAATATAAAAAAAGTCTTATGTAATTCAAAACATTGAAGGCAAAAATTATTTATTTATTATTTGAATTGAGAAATTTCAAATTAAATTTTATATTTCCTAAATGGTGAATAACAGTTGGTAAGGTAGGCAACCAATTGTACACCAACCGATAGATGGTGCTCTTCTTATTATAAGAATAAATTGGTATAAAAAGTGAATAATCCGATTACTCTTTAAGTAAAAAAGACGAATAACATTTACAACTTGATGAAAAATTGTATGCATTTCCCCCCAATAATAAATAAAATCCAAAAATAATTACTAAATAGTTTCCTGTCCCTCAAGGTTACATCCAAGGACCTCTATAGTATATAAAACTTACTGTACACAGCTGAAGCAGAATTTAAGATTCTTCTAGTCAAGCAGCTATTTTTACCGATGAACTCACAAGCTAGTATACTCCTGGTTTGGTATTGGTCAAACCCGAATTCTTTGAAACACGATGGGTTTGAAAGAATGTGAAATTATATTCGATAATCCATACAACACCTACTATGTAGGTCAAACTGTTAACGGAAAAGTGGAAATTACTTTAGACTCACCGAAAAAAGTGCGAGGTTAGTAGTATTTTAATAAATAATTTTGGTATTTTTTATTTATTATTATAATGTTTTTGTTAGGAATACTCATTAAATTTAAAGGAGAAGCTAGCGTCCAATGGGTTATTGAAGAATCAAAAACTAATAATGAGGGAAAAACTGAAAATGAAAGAATTGACCTTACAGGAGAAGAAGAATATTTTAGAATACAATATTATTGTCTGGGTGGAAAAGATAGTTAGTTATATTCATATTAATATAGACCATTGAAATTTTATTTTACAAATTTAAGATGAAGCAACTGAACTACCCCCTGGGAAGCATATTTACCCATTCACCTGTGTATTACCTCCAACTTTACCTTCATCTTTCGAAGGGCAATATGGGCATGTTCGATATACTGTGAAGGTGGTGTTAGATCGACCTTGGAAATTTGATCAAGAGACTAAAACTGCATTTACTGTCTTATCACCATTTGATTTGAATATGAACCCTAGCTTGAAGGTAACACAATTTTTTTTTTGTTGATTGATCATCCTCTATTAACTATGAAAAAAATTGATAAAAATTCAGGATCCAGTCAAAATAACACTTGAAAAATTTTTCTGTTGTTGCTGGTGTAAATCTGGTCCTCTAACTTGCGTCGTTTCAATCCCGAAATCGGGTTACGTCCCAGGGGAGATAATTCCGCTTATAGCTGAAGTTGATAACATCTCGAATATTGAAATATTAAATGTGAATTTCCAATTCCAAAAGGTATTTTTTTCAATTAATCTTTTTTCTAACTGGAATATGTTTATTAATGCCTCAAAATTAGGTTGTTTCTTATTATTCTCAATTTCCAAGACGTGAGACTAAGAAGGATGTCATAGTGTTAGAAAGGATTCAAGTAGGACCAGTTGCTGCTCATGACTCGAAGACTTGGAATCAACCTTTACAATTGCCACCATTACCTCCATCTAATTTAATGAATTGTTCTATAATTGATTTAGATTACGAGTTATTAGTAAGTATAGGATTGGATGACTTTCATTTCTATAACATAAATTTTTTTAGATTGAAGTCAATGTATCTGGATTCCATTCTAATCTAACATCAAAAATACCGATTACTATTGGAACTGTAGCTATTATAAGTGGACCTACAGCACCTCCTTCTGGCGATAATGTTGTTATAAATATGAATATGAACGGACAAGACAATAATGCTCCTGAAATGGGGTGGGTTGGAATACCCAGCCAAAGTAAATTTGGTGCCCAATCTATTTACGATAAAGAAGATAATCAATACACAAGATTTAGTAGCAATAATCAGCAGTATACACCTATGTATCCAATGTACAATTTTGGCAATGCAATGGCGCAGCAGAACTAATTCTCTTATGAAATTTACAATAATATGTATTATGTGATGATTGGTGCTTTTTAATTTTTTCATATTTATATATATATATATTTACAGGTTTATAAAAGTTCGGCGGCTTTCTACTTTGTTATAAGAAATATACAATATACATATTAGAAATGATTTTAATTTAATTCCTTCCAACTGTTCTCAAGTAACTCCTATCCTAAACGATCGGTTGGTTCTAGGACAAAATACCAAACATCTTTTGCAAATATTTATTTCCTTCAATATATATATATACACACAATAAATATTTTTTATAACACAAAATATTTAATTAAGAAATATTTCACATTATAAAATTAGTAGATAATTCCGATTACAGTTTTTGGAGTATTTCAATATAAATTTTATACACGAATATTCAAAAATTACAAATATATTTTAGGAACAGTATACTCTCTATTAAAAATATTGTTATCCCTTAACGTTATTCTTAATTGGTTAAAATTGGTTATTTTAAGAACAATCGTATTTAATAAGATACTTTTCTTGTTTTAGAAAAAGAAATAGGATCGGAATGTTGAAACAGACGGTTATTTTTGTATATCTTTAGGTGATATCGGGAATGTAAAATTAGTACATTCTCCACATTATAGCCAACCTTCTTGGATGAAATCACCTTATAGAGAAATAGCGTTTTATAATCCATGCCAGTCTATATACAAAAAAAGAAAACATCAGTCTACTATATATATCTATATCAAATTCGAATAAAAAATTGAGGAAAGGGAAATCTAAGTAGATCTAGTGACCTTCTACTTATCTATATAGAGATTAAAAAACACGGAGAAGATTAAATATCTGAATTAGTCTTTAGGATTTCTTTTTTTTTTTCTTTTTGGCACATTTTTAATACTACATACATTTTAAAAGACATCAAAGATTTTTGAAAATGGAATAAAAAGGAATTTCTTCGAAAAAACAGCACCACATTGATTTAGAATAATTATAAAGGCTGTACTTTCCAACGGCAAATCTCAGAAAAATTGGAATGTCGCTCCTGGTTATTAGAATATCTTTTTTTTATTATACATTTGTACCCATACCAAGCTTGAGCTTTTATAAATCATCATCACCAATTCCCTCAAACGCGTGGTTTTCCACGAAATCCTTGCCGGATTTGAAAGATACGCTTGAGAACTTTTCTTGAAGCTTTTTTATTGAAAAGGATTCCTGGAACTTTGTACTAGTTTCCCCGTTTGTTGAAGATGAAGTTGTTGAAGGATAGACATCTGGATCATCTAGGGATATCAAATGACTAGAACCATCCCTCTTCATATAAGACCATTGACCTTTATGGTGTTCCGTCGGCTTAGCTTTGATTCCATTGCGTTTAACGAGTAATTGGTCCACCATTGATTGAAGACATACAGACATCAAGATGGCCTGCTCGCTGGATATTGTAATCCATTGCAGATTATCCTTTGACATTAAATATTCAAAAGATAATTCGAGATTTGATGTGATTGAAGCTGTACTATGCGCAGCTATGGTCTGCTTGTTCTAAGGGAAGAATAATTAATAAATCTGGAGTATTTTAAATCAAGAATCTTACATGTGTAGCTGTAATTCTCCAGCATCTCATTCTTGTCACCTTAAAGCTGCCTTCTTTAACAACCTGACCAATCAAACGCAAGCTCAATTCTTGCCCACCAATAGCTACCAGTACCTTGGTTTGCGGCTTTGGATAATCACAATAACATGGTACAAACTGTATATAGCCATAATATTTTAAAGTTCGAGCCAATTCAATGTATTCGCGTTTAGACAACCTTGCCTGGAAAAGAGCCAATTGGCTCTTTACCTCTTTCGTGCATAAAATCCAACCCCTTTCAATATCGGACACGGTCTGAGTATATAAAAGATTTAAAGCTATTGGATCCGTCATTAATTCGAAGTCATATTCGTTATCCCAATAGCTGAAATAATTTTCAATAGTCTTATATATTTTGTATAAATAATTTTGAACCAGAGCTAGATAAAGTACTTTAGTAAAGTGCTTCAAATACCAAGCATCCAGCCAGAGTGCTTTAAAATAACAAGCATCAAATAAATGCTTCCATTGATAAAAGTGATTGAAAAAGTAAAGTAACAAGTACTGACAATAGAAATATCAAGTGCAAGGTACTTAATGTAAAGCATTTGGAATCCTTGAAGTACTTCAAGCACTGTTAGAAGTGCTTTAACCACTTTGCTAAGTGGTTAAAGCAAAAATAACTGAAATACTAAAAATAGGGTGTCAGTTATTTTACAAGTACACTTCATTCCTTTAAAAGTGCTTTAAAGCACCAAGTACTGACAATGGAAATATTAAGTACAAAGTACTCATTGTAAAGCATTAGAAGCCCTTAAACTTACAAAGTACTCATTGTAAAGCATTAGAAGCCCTTAAAGTACTTCAAGCACATTGGAAAGTGTCTCAAGCAAAAGCAACTGAAATATTAAAAATAGGGTGTCAATTATTTTATAAGTACTTTAAATATCAAGTACTAAATACCTTCTTTTAAAGGTGATTGAAGCCCTAAAAATCTTTTAAGTACTACATTAAAGCACTTTATCAGAATGCCTTACCCTTTCTGTTTTGAACGATGGTGTATTTACCTTTTCCTTATAACTATTCTATTTGAATCACGTACAGATTTGTATGATATGTATGGAGATTCGAAATCTTGTAGTTTTCTTAATATTACAATATCACCAGTTTCTTCTTTCTTGATTAAGAACAAAGCAAAATATGAAGTGTACTCTACTGGTAAATTTATGTGTTTACAAGCTTTCGCTAGAACTTGCTCCGTGCGATCTGTTGATAATACCCTTAAAGAGATTTGGTAGTTATTCATTGTGTAAATATCTAATTTCAACTCCTGTTTTCGTTCATTAGTAGTTTCTTGTTGAGCTGATAGTAAAAAGCCTGTAATAAGGTCTGAAGATACAAGTTTAGAATCCTGTCCAACTAAAATAAATTAATTTTTTTAATGAAATTTAACGAAAAAAAAAAAAACTAGCTTATTTGAATATATTTTTCTAGCAACGATCTCCTTTCTTCTAACTGTCCATCAGTCAAGGGTAATAGTTTTTTCGGGGGAAAATGCGGTAGACGATCATGTCCAAATTCCTTCCTTAATTGCTCATGCAAATTATGCAATTGTCGATATCTTACTGTGCAATGAAATACTCCATTTATATGGATGTTATATCCCTGAAATACATTAGAAAATAACTCTACAGCACTTGAATATGCGGACAGATGGTATTAAAATAACAGATGTCAATTTGAAATTTGATACAATCCCCATTATAGTTTCAAGATTCTTAACATACCATGAAAGTTGACCCATTTGAGTCGGTTAATTCCTGAGTGTCAGGAATTGAGAAATGCATCTTTTAAAAAAACAAGGTTTAACCACCTATTTGCGTTAAATTATTTAAACAAAACATAACAGGAACTAATTAAAAAATTATATATTAAAAACACTGTACAATATATAATTGTACTACACTAAAAATGACATAAATATTAGTGCCAACTTGTAGAATATTACTATAATCCTTATTAAACTAACATTTAGAATCAGTGTCCCCAACTTGGAATTAAAATAAGTAGATTTCTGTAATCTAGAGGATATAGGGATTAATTTAATTAAGCGATTAAAAGATAGATGGCTACATATTAATAATTTGATAAAATTATTTTTTTTATAAAAAAATATTTTTAACAAATTTTTTCATTCCTGGCACAAATATTGCAACGTAAATATTTTAAACCATCCTTTCAACAAATCAATAAAATATTACCGTGGGACGACCTAAATTGGCGAATTGCTAATAATCTTTTTCTCCTCTCCATCGCATTCTTCTCGTTTCATATTGAGCTCTGAAAAGTAAAAAAAAACCTGAACTCGGGGTTTAAAAATCTAAAAATGTCCCCTGTCGCAGTCTACGAGACGACCTTGTGGAAATTAAGCCCTGGGATTAAGAAGCATTCAACGCTTTTATGATTCCCTTCCCTTCGAAGCACACCGAGAGTGCTCGCTCTATTTTCATTTTGCGCAATTTTCCCCATCCCCTTTTGTAATAAAAATTTGATCTGGCAGGTGCGTAGGCTTTCGTCATTCTGATATATCGAATAATTTTTTTGCGAAAACATATTAAATTAGACTTGTCCCTCATCGCTGAGCAAATACCTGGATTTCTTATTCTTACAGCGTATAAGAACGATGTTCTTTTGAGAATCGAATAAAAGAGGAGCTTAAAAATATTTATGACGAAATCCGTGAGCTTTTCATTGAAAAAAGCTCAAGACGAGAAAACACTAACGAGCATGCGTTGGCTGAAATCTTTCACAAAATTGGGTGATATGGAGAAAGAAGAAAAATACTGCGGTGTTTTTAATGAAGGAAAAAACAAAGTTCAAGGTTGTGCTTTTATAAAGGAAAATGTATTTGAAAACAAAGATAATATTATATAAGTGAAAATGTATAAAATATACCTCAGATCAAAACAAAACAGTTTGAAAGAAGATTTAATATGCTTTGACAAGTGTATAAATTTATCAAGAGTGCTTATTGTTTATGAAGTGTAGCGAGCGGAATAATTTAGTTTTTATAATTTGGCCAGTTTCAAAGTGTGTTAGTTTAATGCATACTACACCGGAAAAAGCCGCACAAGTAATTGCTTCAATCGAAAATGGATATAGCTGGCGAATTGTTGCTCGACGACTGAATATGACACGTGCGGCGGTCGAAGTGTCTGCCAACGTTATGAGGAGACTGGATCCTTTAATCGGCGACTAGGAACAGGCAGAAAGCGATGCACAACGGAGCGTGATGACCGCTTTATTGTGTCAAAGTCATTAAGAAACCGTCGACTTAATGCGATTCAAGTGCCGCAAGAGCTCCGTGAAGTCCTAGGGGTGATTATTAGCGAGTGGACAGTAACACGAAGACTGCTGGAAAGAAACTTGATACCTAGAAACCCTGCAACTGGTCCAAAACTTACCCCAGCACACCGTCAAGCACGCCTGCATTTCGCACGGGACCATCTGAATTGGACATTAGAGCAGTGGGGATCTGTTCTGTTCTCCGATGAGACCAGGATATGTCTCTACGGCAGCGACCGAAGAAAGAAAGTTTACCGGAGACTAGGAGAGCGATTTGCAGAATGCTGCATTGACGAGCGCATTGGCTACGGGTGTGGTTCATGCATGATCTGGGGTGCAATTTCTATGGAAGCACGAACGGACTGTATTTTCATCGCCAGGCCTGGCCGTGGTCGCGAGAGAGGAGGAGTTAACAGGTGCTCGGTATATTGAGGAAATTCTAGCAGTTCATGTGGTACCTTACATTGATTATGCATGATAATGCAAGACCGCACACTGCTAGAATTGTCCAAGATTACATTAGAGAAGTCGATTTTCAGGGTATGGAGTGGCCGGCTCGCAGTCCCGACCTAAACACGATTGAACATTTATGGGATGAGCTGAAACGAAGAATCCGAGCTAGGATTCGTGCTCTAACGTCGATCCCAGAGCTCATTATTGCAGTGGAAGAAGAGTGGTTTAACATTCCACAAGAAACAATATCTAACTTGATTCGTTCTATGCCTAATCGTATGCGAGATGTTATTAGAGCAAGAGGGGGTCATACCCGTTATTAATAAGTTTATGTTGTTATTGCTATCATCTTAGTTGATTCTCAAGAAATCATGTTACTTGTAGCAATAAAATTATAATATATGTTTCATTCATTAAATTTCATAATTTTTATCTTAGCATCTAAGAAACTATACAAGTTTTGTTTTGATTTGAGGTATAATTTCTAAAAGAAATATAGTTAAAATCAAAAGCGTGCAGTAGGCCAATTTCTATGCACGTAAGTTTATTGTTAACTTCGTACCAGATTATTAAAGATTTTTTTGCAACTAACAAAACCCTACTAGAAAGCCAAATTTCTAAATCTAGAGGTGTCTCAGTTTGGCAGTGCCAAATTCAATACAATTTGCTCTGCAATTGGCGAATCTAGGTTTTTTATGGTATTGCTTGTGTTTATTAATGGCAAATAACAGAGTTCTAATTTCGTTAAAATTCTGTTATTCCTCTAAATTTAATGACAATTTCAGCAAGTTGGTAACTTTTTTATTTGTATTATCTAAGAAGGTGTTCCAATACTAACAAACAACGTTGTAGATACGTATGTACTTTCCGGAATATCTTGTGGTATACATACATACCTGTTGTCCATTCCATTATATTGACATTTAGATAAGTAGAAAATCTCCGATGAGGAGATATATTTTTCCGTAGAAAATGTCAGTACCTATATATTTCTGGTATTTTTATCATCAACGTGTCTAATCTAGCTTGATACTATAGGTCTTCCTACGTTCGTCGACTGGAAAGCTCCTAAAACCCCACGGCAAACCCTTTTCAATGTAATACCTAGACATATGATGGTCACTGCAGTAGGTGTCAAACAGAGTATGAATTAAAAGTGTGTGGTTCGATCGTAATGGTGCGGACCGCTCGTTTCACCTCAAAAAGGGATTTCTAATCTACTCGGCTTGCCCGGTATCGATGAAAAAGTTCGGTTTTGAGAGAAATTTGTGATCTGCGATGAAATGTAATTAGGAGGGTCGGGATTTCCCTCTTTTTTTAAATTTTGTTTGAAGATATCTTATAAATTGTTTCCATTTAAATTTTAAATAGTTCTTTGACACTTTACTTACAAATTAAGCTTTTATTGTATACTTTTTGTGTTATAATGACTATTGACTTATACTAAGAATCGCGTTCTTCAAATTTTCTGCAAGATTTTCTTGAATCAAGTTAACAAATGTCTTAAGCAAAGAAATACAGTTATTTCATTACATGTGTATACTTCGCTTAAGCGGAGAAAGAAACACTAAGAAAATATTTCTTTGATTTAATTGTATTGCAGATAATTGAAACAGTGATTGTCTTGAATTAAGGGGGGAAACCACATTAGACAGTTCGAATTTTTTTTTATGGCATAAATCGTTAGTATAGATATTCAAAAATATGCTCCAAACATTTTGAAGTAAAGTTTGGAGTCCTTCATATACTACGGATGTGAAACGGAACTCGCTCCAGTTTACCGCTCAGGTATAGAAACCCATGAAGGCTCTGCGGGAAGCACGGAAGTAGAATCTGTGAAAATGATGTTTTTGAGGTCAGAAAAACTTCACGGTGTGAAATACATCAATTATATCGGTGACGGAGATTCAAAAACATTTACAGCTCTTATCAATATCAATCCATATGGCGACGAACAAGTAGTTATTAAAAGCGTGTAGGTCATGTTCAAAAAAGGATGGGAACTCGACTCCGAAGTTTGGAAAAAGCTAAAAAATTGGGCGAAAAAGGTAAATTGACCGACGCTTAGCAATTCGAAAAAACATCAACAGCGTTGAAGGTATGAAGAAAGCTATTATGGCCACATTCTATCATATGATATCCACAGACGAAAATCCTCGACACGAGAACTGTCCATCGGGCACTGACAGCTGGTGCAAGTGGCAGCCGGCCAAGGCTCTTGGAACCGAGCCTGAAGCTCACCCTAATCCATTACACCCTGACGGAAATTCTTCCTATATTTGAGGATTTATCGAGAGAAGATTTACTGACAAGATGTTTAGGTGGTCACACGTAGAATGCAATCGCTTGGCTTCGAAACATTTGCATTGTGGTCTGAAAGTTATAGAAGTGGCATCATTTTTAGTTGCTGCCCTATTTAATGAGGGAAATTCAGCCCTACTAATGATTATGAATGAACTGGAGATTGTAGTTGGGTCGCGGAGCTTCAATTATGGACAGCAAATGGACGAACAACGCGTTAAACGTCAAAACAGACGGAGTGTTCTGGAGACGAAGGAAGCGAGAAAAGTCAGAAAAGAGGTGATGTTGCAGCTAAATCAGGCTTATGAGGAAGAGGAAGGTCTATTTTATAGAGCTGGAATCGCATATTAAAATTTAAGCATGTTATATAGTTTATTACTCACTTGAATTTTCAATTTTCGGTATTATTTTTTTGAAATGCGTATTTCTCGAAATGTCTTTTTCTCAACTGGCGTGCAGTGTAACTCAAAGAATTGTTTTATGATTTTCACAAACGAAAGTTTTAATTATTTATTATTAAATTTTCTATTATCAGCTGAAAATAGGTTCAATTAATAACAAAACATGTAAATATTATAAATAATTTTTCTGCATTGTACACCAAAAAGGAACTCTGTCGACGAACCTTTACAAACAGTAGCATACAACTTGTGCATTTTCGAAGATAAATACTTATAAAAATTCTATTATGTAGTTCAAAACATGAATAAAATGACCTCAAAGTTTAAATTCATTGTAATCATTTTTTCCCTTTCAAAAAAAATCACAAAGAAAGCATAAAAATCAGCTTTGTAATGTGGTTTCCCCCCTTAAGGCGGACAGCTTTGATATAAACATTTCTCTGCGTGTAGCTAGTTTCCAGATGGAAATTACATATGCTGGAGTTTTTTCTACTAAATACTCAAAAAATTCAAATACTTTGGGACAATCTGGGAATTCTTCTATGATCTCTAGATAAAAATGGAACTGCAGAATCAACTGCTGCAAACGGAAACTTGCTATTTTCTTTACTCTTTCAGCTATGTCTCGAAGAAGATGGAAAAATTAGAGAAAATTTTCACAAACTTTTGAAGTTTCTAATTGTTAAAACGTAAGAAATCTACAAATAAGTACTTGTTTATCAGTTTTGTACTTTTGGTTAGGGAGATATAAGTAGATTAAAAATTTTGAAGATTCAACAAAACGAAATATATTTAAAAATTATTATTTTGACCAATTTATCTTATAGATATTGACCCAGAGATTATAAAAAAATAACTGGTTTTGAGATGTCTTAAGCGGTTCTTCAGAGATGGAACTTTTCAAGAGTTTATCCAAAATTCTGACCACATAATCATTCATCCATCCGTATATTATCTTATATAATATATTACTTAATACATTATATTGCAACATATTTACATTATATTGCAACTTCAAGAACCTGCCAAGTACAAAATTTTGAAATTAATTTAACACAAACCTGTATACAGAGAAGGGTACAGGTATGGAATGGAAAGCATCTTTTTTGGAACGTGGGCGCTAGCAGTTGATGTTTTTATTTTTGGTCCGTTAAATGAAGGGATTTTCACAGACGAAACTGTTATCTCTGTTATTTCATTATCGCGATATGCGACTACGACTTGAAATAGCATTTCGCAGAAATAGAAGTATAAGCGAAAGAGGAGGACAGAGAGGATTTACCCGGCATTGTTTTAATACAAAGGATATTTGAGATGTTTTGCATTCAGGTTGGCATTTTGTTTGAATTGGAGGAATTTTAAATAATAAGAATCCCTGCAATAGAGGGGTCATAAAATTCGTTGGCCCAGAAAAACAAATTTTCCACATCTCTCAATCCATTAAGAAAAGACCAAACAACTCTACATAGCGTAAACAATCAATAATGAAAACACAATGAGCACTTTTGCTTTCCCATGCTATTGAAAGTACATAAAAGGTTCAATTCAGCATTTCTACATTCGAGTAATTCCCTGGAACGAAAACGATGAAAATGAAGAGGAAAATGTACTGGGATTAACAAACTGCAAATAAAATTTCCTAATGGAACAGACCCTTTTTTTTTAATTTCATCCCTGCGTAAGCAACATTTTCTGAATTGAATGAGGAGCTTAAATAAAATTAAAATAATTAGCACGATTGGAAAAAAACATGCTATACGCGCGTAAAATATTACATTCAATATCTTGCTTAATATAATCTCAAATTCCTCTACCACTTATCATCTACTTCCGGTATGCACGTCGTATAAACTAAATATTTGAAATTCTCCGAGAAATTACACATTTAATAAATCATACGACCGACCCCCTTTGTTGGAGTCTGCATGGTTCCAGCGAAAAAGCTGTGTTCTGCTATATACGTTATCCGAAATGTAAATGTTATAACAGCTTGTAACAAATAATCAAGGATGCTCGTGTTAAAAATTCATGAGAAAAAAGGAACCACGTAATGTTTGAAGAATTAAAATTCTCATAAATAAGGGTAAGCTAACAGATAACGAGAAAAAAAGGTATAAAACCATTTCACAAACGAAATTGAAAATAGTTACTATATCGTATACCTTAATTAATTATATATTACATTTAATTTATCATTATTTCATATAGCAAAAACATGTTAAAATATTTTAAATGTAAATAACTAAGTTTAATTATTTTAAAATTGATTCTAAAATGGCAATCTATAATATTTAGAAATCTGTGGAATGTAAAAAACTACAATAGCAATCTATAATACTTTTTTAAATGATTGATCTAAGTGTCACCAATCACAGTAGACTTCAGAAGAATCCACCAATCAAATTCCGTATATGAGCGTCCATAAATTATAATCTCCTACACATTTTTTTTAAATTTAAAATTCAAATAAATAATTTTTGGTTGTTAGAATCTCCAAATTTTGATTCATTTATGTAATTTTAGTATTTTTAAAGTCGAAATACATCGATATTTCATTTAAGAAATACTATAAAATGGAGATACAATAGTGGGGTGTGAGATTAAAAGTGAACGCGGAAGTCATTAGACCCTTAAACAAGGTTCCTGTATTCCTCGTAAAAAATAACAATTTAATACGTAAAGCGTCGTTTAGCAATTCTGAAAACTTATGTAAAGTGATCTCTGTATCCGATTTTATGCTGTTCCTAACATAGAAGGATGTGTAACCAGTAAAATAGTCCTAATCCCCTTTCGAATTGGCCTTGTTAAAAGGAGTTGCGGTCCGATAATCGTATTCCTATAATTATGCTATCCTGTGTCTGAATTCTACCCAACCGATGCTAAAATTTCCATGTAAGTACGTACGGTTTTAATTTATTTAACGATAATAATTTCCATTTTCCTTATTTATGAGACGTAATTCTTTTATTACATCTATCTTTCGAGATTTTAAGGTTAGTTTTCATGCCAGAAAGGTATTCAGATATACTTAGCCTTTAAACCAAGATTTATAAAAGAAAATGTTTTAATAATTTGTTTTTAGTATATACATTGTTTTATTACTGTTAGGAGGCAACCCGCTATACTCAGGTACTTAAAGTTTGCCTATACGATAATTTTATACTTAACTAAAAACGATTCTTAAATACATTTTTTATTTAATTAATTATTCATGATGTTGTATACTTGGTAATTTCTTTAGTCCAGGTCGCACCAAGTGTTTTTGCCACCGGTGCAGATTAAAACGTACTACCCCCTATACCCAATAAAATTTATAAAAAAAGGCTCTCACTTCAAACTTTTATTCAAAATATTTTTTTAACATAAACAAAAAATATATATCTTAAATGAAAACGAAAACATTTAACTACATTAAATAAGGAACATTCCCACAGCATTGTACTTAATAATAAGATAAAACATTTAATTAAAAAGTAATAAAGTCCTTAATACATAATTTCACCGTTTATTAAAGATTTTGTCTGATAAAGGTCATGGTCATTGAGAATATCAAAAAGATTGCCGTCACTTCCTACAGAATCCGCGAATGTATTGATCCTTACCTCATTTTCTGTAGAGGTATTTTCTTTTGGGTTTTCCAATTCAACTTCTAAATATCGTATCTGATCATCAGAATCAGTATCATTGTTGCTACAGATAACAAAGTTACTAAATTCTGTGTTTGTTATGAATCCGATGAGAAAATAGAACTGGGACAAATGATGTTCGAGATTTAAAAGAAAAAAACAAATATGCTGGGTTTTTCCTTTACCTTTAGCACCTTTATTTGGCCTTGATCGTTTACCAAGTCGCGTAATGTTTATGTTAACAGGAATTTAAATAAAAACCAAGGAGATATTTTATAAATGGTAAATTGAAGTGTGTTTTTGCAAAGTTTATAACAATGAATGGAAATAACAAAAGTAATAATAATAAAATATGTGACAGCAACACTTTATCTTAAATTTAACTATAATTTTTGTTAGGGCAACTATATATTCTGTTAGATTGAATAAACGTGTTGTAATTCTTAGTATAAACTGTTCCTATTTTAAAAATACAAAGGTTGCTGTCCCAACATTTTTCTCTGTGTAGAAAACAAAACAATAAACCAACAATTATAGTAAAAAAAATTGTTTTTTTGAAGAACGCTTTTTTTGTATTTATTTAACGACTTTCAAGCGTTTGAAGTAATTTTACTAGTTACGATAACATTGTAAGTTGCTTTTTAATAACAAGTAGAAAAGTGATTACCCGATACTTCATCTAACTAACTATAAATTGAAATAGAAGAAATTTATATATGTATGTCTTTCAGTATCGAAAACGTTCTTTCAACTTTACAACTTGTAAGCAGAGCAAAATTAAAATGTGATATAAGAGAGTTATATTTTATACGCATACAGTGGTACCTCGGCTTAGGATAGTATTTTATTACGGAATTTTCGGGTTACGGAAGAAAATTTAGATGAATTTTTGTTTCCAAAACCGAAAGGTACTCCCGGATATGAAACGTGGCTTAGATTTTTACAGATTCGGCAGAATTTCCGCGCGATTCGTATACATACTAGAAAGAGATAGTTATATACAATGTAATGCGATGGTTTGTGTTGTTAGCTTCCCACTATTCCACCGCTTCGAATCTGACTTGAATTCATAGCTAATATTATTCTTCCTTTATCCGAAAATCCTTTTATCTTTGTGTAAAATCTTTTTCAAAGAACAAAGCCGAAAGTTCTGCAGTCATACAATTTCTTATCTGTTGCGTCGCTAATTTTGTAATACATATGAAAAAGCCACTTCGCCCTCACTGTCTTCCATACACCAGAAAGTGTCATTATTAAAAGTAGTGTATGTATGTAAGTGAAGTTATTTCTTTTTAATTTCTATCTTAAGAGTTTTTATTGATTTTTCTACGTAACTTTATTTTCTATATGTTCAATTGTATTTAAAGTACTTAAAATGAATTTGTGATTATTTTTTTGATTATGGGAACGGATTATTTCTATTTCCTTTACTTCTTATAAGAACATTTGATTCTAGTTACGAAATTTCGGATTACTAATTCCACAAACCGAG
This sequence comes from Dynastes maya, assembly GCA_029619315.2. Taxonomy (NCBI): domain Eukaryota; kingdom Metazoa; phylum Arthropoda; class Insecta; order Coleoptera; family Scarabaeidae; genus Dynastes; species Dynastes maya. Next base: position 7,254,671 of record JAROYE020000012.1, read on the forward strand.
GTACCACTGTATTTGTATTTTTGTTTTTCTCCTGCAGACCATTGGTTTAGTGTATTTAAATGGGGGTTTTTGCTGAACACTACATCAACTTAATCAGTTTATTTCCAATATCACCCGGAATACTTTTTAATTTGTTGATTGTTTCGTTTAGTATATTGAACGCGTCTCTCAATTTTATATTTCGACTTTCGAAGTATTGTATCGTCGCTGTTAAGTGTTTGATATGGAAAATAAATACATTGAAAACCTAACAACGAAATAAAGAATAGATATAGCAAATATATGTAGAATCATTTGAGGAGAAAACGCGAATACTACGACTGCATACCATTCACTGATTCCTCGATGTTGAAATAATCACCGCATATATCACATGCTTTGCGTACGGCTCCGCTGAAGCTGATATAGTTATTTAACTTTTAACTTTTTATTTAACTTTTTCATCAACGGATTATTCGTCACTTGATGACTCAAAAATCTAATTTGATTGGTAGCTCCATCCAATGCAATGTTAAAAAATACTATTGACTATGCATCTCCTTTTATTACTCGCAATATTATTCTGTTTTCCAGGTTTGGCAGGTATTTTCATCCTTCTCATATCATTTATTAACTGATGTCCCTTTATTCTGTCAAAGAAATGTTTGAAGCCTATTAAATGTGTATAGAGTTCTATTTTGGGCTCGTTACTTTTTTCTTTTATTTGTGTTATCGTATGTATTGCACAGTAGCGGTTCGTGACTTTTTGATGAGGACGCGATTGTAAAAAATTATGATAAAATTTTACCTTTAGCATACAATAATCTTTGAAAAAAAAAGAAGGAATTACTGACAGATTATTGAAAAATACGAGTACTTGCATTGGTGGGTATAGCAATGAATATAATGTGCACAAGGATATTTACTTTTAATATGTTTAGTTCCCTAAAAGTGCTCATAAAATCGTGTTACATTTTTCTAATATTCTGGCTACTTTATTTTCACGAGTATTTTTAATTTATGAATTATTTACTATTTTAGAAATATTTTTATTTGTGTTTTTTAGTGCTCATGGCTTTGCATGATTCACTCACGAATTAGTGCCTTGATGTTACAAACAATTGAGACAAATATATTGTAATGATATTTGTATGTAAATAAAATTTAATATGAATCAAATTCATTAAATGAGTCAAATGAATCAAATAAATCTCAGGGCTAACATTATTTGTTAATCGTGGGAAATCTCACATAATGTTTTTTTTGCAAATCAACAAACGATAAAAGAAATTAAACGTTTTAATTTTTTTAAAAGAGACAGTGGGTTTATTTGTAATTTTAAATAAATAAATGTTGATAAATTATATTTCTTGCGAACAATAAATGAACAATTACGTAAATCAATCCCTATCCGATAGTTTAAAATTAGATTATTAAATTGAAGTTTGATTTCGAAATTTGGATTTCTTTTGAATTCATATTTGGGCAAATATTTTAATTTCCGGTACCTGTACACTGTTGCAGAATCTCAGCGAAACAGCTCTTCGGTGTCCTTTTTTGAAATCGTAACCAGCCTTCGTTGAAAACCAGGTAGTTTGGTCCCTTGGGCTTTGTTCCTTGGATTGTAATTTTCAAATTAAATGTCGAAAAGGGCTTTTTGATGATGTACTGCAGTTTTATTTTAGAAAAGTTTCATGCTTATTCAAGTTTTTAATATTTTGGAAAAATTTCTGTGTGTTGAAAACTTTGTTTATATTGTCTCTTTGTTTTTTTTTTTCAGAGCTCCAGTTAATTATTTTTTGATAAATAAAACTTGACTTTTCAATGACCATTTGAAATACCATCCGCTTCCTTGGTTACGTAGTTTAATTTTGTAGGTACGGTGTATTAACACTAGAACCGCTAAGAATTCCTCATACCTCGAACCACCGCCCCGGTCAAATTGACCTATGATTAAAACTCAATTTTGTTTTGACTGTTTTTATTAATTAACATAATTTGTTTGCGTAAAAGTGTATATTAATTCACAAATTATAAAAGTAACTTCTAACTTAACTTTGGTATTTTAAATATTCTTACAATTTTTACAATAAGTTACTTTAAATCCACATTTTCCACATATGTTCTTGCTACAGTTCTTATATCAATCGTAAGCCTTTTTTTTCACATTTCTTTTCTTGACATGTACGTCTTTTGCGAGATTGCTTATCTGTCATTCATCCAGCCTGTAAGTTCTTGTTGCATTTTTGTTTCGATGTTCCCTCCTGAGGTCTTCTTCGTTGTTATTGGATTGTTACGAGAGTTCTTCTGCCAATTACAGAACGAAGTCGCGACGTTTTATTTTTTTGCCAGTGATGTCTTTGTATATAGCAAACGCATTGATTGCAGCAAGATCCAATATATTATAAAACATGTGAACTGGCCATCTTCTTGAGGGTGCTTTCACGGAGTATTTCCGGGCCATTTAATCTACTACGTCAACGCCATATTTTGTGCTATTATAGTATAAAACTGTTTCTGGCTTTTTCTTTGTACCAGCATCAATCGAAACTGTTGGATGTTGTGTACTTAGAAGGAGAACATTTTTGTTTATTTTGGCTTGATACACTGTCAAAGTGCAAACATTTTCTTTACTTGTGAATAAAATAGTTTCATATAAAGAACCTTTGCTTTTTTTGATTACTTCGGGAATTTCTTTTTTCGACCTGTTCACAGTTCCAACAAACTTGTCTGTTTAGTTGTCTTCTAGCTTCAGCCTCGGTGCATTGTTTTATGTGTTTCAGCATCGAGTCATAGATAAATAATCTCCAGAGGCCGAGAGGTCTTTACTGCACCACATACTGTTCAGTCTAACTAAACAGGACGAATGTACTTTCAGACTACTACCGATCTTTTTATATGTTCACAATAGTGTAGGTTGAAACTTGCAAAATATTTTGTATGCATGCGCCAAATTAAGTCTGACACTAAAAAGAGCACGAGTAGAAACAGGTTCTTTGCCGAGGGCAAGGCTGAATATGTCGAAACAAGCACGAACAAGTACTAACAAATAGGAAAAGCTCTGATCGATTGATGCAGTTATATGCCTTGTTTTATATGTAAAAAATGTTTGAAATTATGTATATATTTACATGCGGTACATGCCTAAATGTTTAGTTCTTTCAAATGTTGCAACCAAGAAAAAGAATTGACAAATAAAGTTTGTCAAAACATTTTTTTAACGTGCCGGTCAATTTGACCGGGGCGGCCGTTTAAGGTAAAATTTCCCAGAACACCGCTTAGAGTTCTACAAAATATTCAAAATTTAAAATTATCTTATGTCTTAATATGTAAAACAGGAAAGATAAACTAGCGGAATATAGAGGGAAGAGGTCAACAACACTGCTTCGCCTCGTTAAAATATGGAACTAAAATAGTTCCAACTGTCTTTTTATCTAACTTGTTTTTTTATCTAACATTTGTATACAGATTTGGCAGAATTTCCGCGCGACTCGTGCACATGCCAGGAAGAGATAGTTGCACGTAACGTAATGAGTTTGTATGGTTACCGTTCCACTATTCCACATCTTTGTGTCTGACCTTAATTTATAATGAATACTATTGACTCTTATAAAATCTATTTCTTTCTCAAAGCATAAAGCCAAAAGTTCTACGATTACTTACTACCCTAAAATGTAAAATAAACCAAGGACTGTTTTTTGCATAATTTTTAGATTTAAATTTCGTTTACCTTAGATTTCAGTTAATATTCAATCATTTTAGCGTTATAATTACATCTTGTAGAGGTAAAATATATTTTTTTTACTGTGTACAGTAAGCTAGATGCTCAGAATTCAATATATATGGGATATATCGCATAGTGTAAAAAAATATTCTGTGGATAAATTTAAAAATACTCCATCAATGTTTGACATTCACATTCAGCAAACAGAAATAGGAAAAGTAGATTGGCTCGTAGAGATTTTGAGAATATAAAGGAGAGGGCTTATAAAAGACGGGACAAGAACATTTTCAATCTATTCTCTCTTTTTTCCCATCTTCCGCGTCAATAGAAGAGATTTTTTCCTTCATATACACTTGATTTTTTCTTTCATTTCCTGCGTATTTTAGAGCGGAGAAGTCTCTATTTGTTCATTTTTTGTAGACTCTGCTTCTTTGACCGTGTTGCCTGGTAACTTTACAAGGATTAACTTTGGAGATCCCTTACGCTAAACCAAATATTTATATTTGCGGCTTCTCCATCCTAAATGAAATTTTCCCTTGTAAACTTTCCGAAAGAATTACCTTCACAGCGAAATTAATTTATAAAGAAAAGTTACCCTTCAACGTCGAATATTGCAGTGGGCGTTTAGAAATGTTGAAAGTGTTGGAATTACAATTATTAAGACAGACTGCAAAAACACGGAGAAATTTATGCTTTGAGCACGCCTACGAGCAATTTCAGGTATTTTCCCGTTTCATTCTAATCCTTAGATCATTTCTGAAAAAATGTGTACTCGAATTCTCGGTAAATCTTCAGCCGAATCAATAAATTTCCGACGCCTCCGCCATTTTTTTAATTGTTTCCCTGACAACGGTAAATTGTTCCTTTTAAAGGAACTCTACCGGGAAATCTATAATAAGCCCTTATATAGCTGCCTTCTGTTTAAATTATTCCAAGTAGGGATTACAGTTTTGCTAGGCAATTACAGGTGCTCCCTAATATTGCTCTAATCAATTATTTAAATGAGGGCGCTTTATATTGCAATATACTTAGGAGATTTTTACAGGCTTGGATTTTAAGCAAATTAAAACGATGTAGCTAGTATAGAAATACACTCTTTAAACAAAAGTTTAAAAATTAACATTCAAACAACGGATATCTCTAGCGTAACATAAAAAAATGCCATACAATATTAGTAAAATAAACAAAATTGTTTTATGAATATTTAAGATTACTTTTTCTACTATTTATATGTTATGCGCAGAAATGTATAATGTATAAGCAGTATTATAAGTAACCTGGGCAAATATGCAGTAACAGCCAGAGGCGTGGCGAGCGCATAAAAGTTTACACATAAAATAGAAGGTAAGAAATAAATTATAAAACGTGCTGGAACACTTACCGTTTTAAAAGTCTTCCGTGAAATCACAAACTGGGTAACATCTGTTAAATATTTGTATCATTAGGCATGTTTCCACAGCTGTTTCAGTCAAGTGAGTACGACGTGCGGAATAAATGTTTTTTAATGCCCGAAGCGACCGTTTGATATCTAGCGATGTTATATTTGCATATTTAAAATAATCTTTGAAACAACTTAATGCATCTTCACACCCACCTTCACAAATTTGTCTTAATATAAGAAAATTGGAGTCTTTCTCTAAAACACTTTCAAATTTTCGTATTACATAGCAATTTGTTTCGTCTTCTACAGCGCATAACTGTGCGTGAACATCATTCACAATTTGAACAGAATCCACTAGCGACATCGAAACATTTTGTAATTTTTCTATTTCCACCGCTAGTCCAAAGTAATTGTTGTGAATAGTTTGTAGATCTCTTTTAACCTGACTATCTTGAAATATTTCCTGGCTTTTCTTGATTGCTGCAGCTTCTGTCGGATTGAATTTGAAAAACTACCTTCTTTACTTGATTAAAATATTTGTTGTAGTAAAACGCAGCCTGCAACCATGTTCTCCAACGTGTAACAATCGGCTGTGCTGGTTCAGGTAAATCAGGACACAGTTTGTGAAATAGTCGGGTATGTTTCGAGGACTTTAGAAACGCTACCTTTGTACTAGCAATCAATGCATTTACTAGTGGAAAACATGTAGGAATCGTTTGTGCCGCAAGATTTAGAGTATGGATTTTACACGTTACATGTAAGAAGTTACCACTGTGTTCTTTAAGAGATCGGCCCAAAGAACGCATGTTTGCGGCTCTATCACTCATAAACATTAAAAGTTGTTTAGTTGAAACTTCAAATTTGTTCAATGAATTCAACACCATTTTTAAAATCTCATCGGCAGTACAATTTACTCTTTTGGAAGCAAGTAAGAAGGAGGATGACGGTCGATGTGGTTCCATTGTACGTACCATTACATTAACCACAGAATGTTTTTGACGATCTGTTATTTCGTCCACACACAACCACAATTTTTTATCTTTCAATTTCGTTTTCATTCTTTTTTCTATATGTTCACGAGCAAATGGCACTATATTTCGTATCGATATCCGACTAGGTACTTTACAATCCGCATATTTATTGCAGGAGACAAATGCTTCTTTGTCTAGCAAGCGAAACGACAGATTACCATAAAATAAGAGTAACACATAAATCAAATGTAAATTTTTCTTGGTCTCGTATGCCACTTTTTGCAGAAGAATGCTGTTTGCTTTCGATGTGACGTTGACAATGGCTTCTGGACCAACACATTAAAGGGATTTTACAAACTAGACATTGAATTTTAGCGCCATGAAAAATTAAGTCCGGCATGTCCACTATAAAGTTTTTAACTGTGTCTGCCATTGGTCATTTTCACGACGTACCTAACTGCGATATTTTTAAAGCAAACATAAGCGTACAATTATGAAATAAGCTACGACAGCCTACATATACACAGAACTACTTGCATACAGCATCGATTTAGTACTGACGCTGTGAACGCGTGAAATAAATAATCGCCAACTCCGCACCACATATCTACTACACTGACTGTTACCGCTGTTTGCCCTAATTATAAGTATTTAATAGATTATAGTGACGTAAGCTTGTTTTTAAATTATTTTACAAATTTGCAAAAGGTGAATTTTGTTGTAGGATGTAAAGCTTGTGAAAACACAACCTTGCAAGGGTCAGTCGTAGATTTTTTTGGTCGCAAAAATTGTGTCAGGTATTGGAGTAACTTTAGGTTAAATATTCAAACAATTTATGAATTTATTCCGAGGGAACCTATGTATTTCCGAAAACGACATCGTATAATATTAGTCTTCTAGTGATGGGAAAAATCGTTATTTTAAAATAACAGTTTCAACCGTTATCGTTATTTTGAAATAACGGTTGGAAAATAACAGGTTTAGCGTTATTTCGTAGTCTACAGTTCTACAAGATAACGCATCTTGATTCCACATAGGACATATGCAACTGCTGATCTTGCAGTACGCTAAAATTTAAATTCAGAAGTTTTTTGTAATATAAATATTTTATTGCGTTTTTTTTTGCAGATAAATTATAAACTAGTTAATAGATTAAAATAAATTAAGTGATAAACAGATTCAATGCAATCATTATTACAGCAGCATTTAATTTCCACCAATTTGACTGATCCTACTGTTAATTTTCTTATATTTAATCTTAGTTAATCTTCGAAATGCGAGAACATCTATGTGCTTAAATGCTATATAATAAATATAACAGTTTTATTTTTAGTTTTTATAAGTAATTTTTTTATATAACATCGGTCCTATTTTGCATTTGATAATTCCAATATCCGACGCCCGACTTGGCTACCGTCGTAATAATCGTTCGAGAGGATATTTATGTAGGTACGTGATAAGTTATTTTTCTAGGGGAGTTGTAACTATTATCTGTAATAAACAGCGGCTTCGATCAGACAGTCGTAACGCCACGCAGTTGAGTACGCCGCAACGGCGGTCGATGATATGTTCACAACAGTCCGAAAGCAACCGTGCTATACCTGTTATTTTCCCAGCGAGATAACAGTTGCAACTGTTATTGGATCCATAACGGTTATAAAATAACAGATAGTTAAATAACGACCCATCCCTATAGTCTTCAGTTTTAAAATCCAATTTCAGTTGCCGCTTTACGATTCTTTTTACCTGAGGTATGCAAATTTGAATTTATTAAATAATACTCATAAAGTGCTATAGATCTAAATTGGTATATTTCGACAAATAAAAGTTGGATCTAAACAAACAAAAATGGATTTTGAAGGGGCAAGTGAAGTACTAAATGATAGTATAATCAGAAATTAGCGAAAATTTCACAGGTCTGTATAATTTGCATATTTTGGAAAATTTATCAAAGATTTAAGGTTTCTAGTACTTTTACTGCTGCATTCTTAAAGTGAATGATAGTAAAGTACTCGAAGTAAGAATTGCATAAGACTGAACTTTTATTATCAAATCTGAATGCATTAAAAAATCAGTCTGCGTAGGCTCTAAAAGAATTTTCTATGTTTAATGCTGCGCGGATTCAATTTTGTATTTGGAATAAATATTCCAGCACCGTGGTGTAATAAGGGGGAAATGAAATTGAGGATAATATAATTTACCGCTAACTTAATAAGCTGTCTTTTCCAATATATCAAGACGGTCGCCTTGCAAAAGCTAATACCGAAACTAAATACTCTTTTACGCGTCAGGATTTCCATGGCACATGCGATCGTATTCATGGAATAAATAGGAGTGAACCGAGAGGGTCGTAATCGGGCATAAATCCTTGAAATACGCAAGGTGTAACACAAATTTGATTAAATCCAACTTATGAATGACGCCCACGCGTCTAGATTTGATGTAACTGTAAACTATTTAGAACCGAGTTAGACCGCCCACATAGTGAATAGTGTCGTTTCTGAATAGCCCAAGTGTTCAAGCGTCGTAATATAGTTCATCAGAATGGAAATGTTTTAGTATGTGGTCTTCTATCCTTGTTGAATTCGCTCTTGCCTACGTTTATATGCATAGCCTAATAATTACATACCATCCCCCTTAATTATACCTTAAACTCCATGGAGTGTTAACCGTGTGAGTATTTCTGCGATTTTTTCTTCCTTTTCACAGCACATCCTACGCGCTTCGGGACTCCTTATTTATTGCTTTTGTTTAAAAGTATATTTCCGTATATTACCAGCAGTTAGGCGAAGTAAAATATATTAGAGGTTTCCGTTTAGAGTCAACACATCTGCGGCGGAGTGTTATTACGATCAGCTTTAGTGCCTTAATTAAAATTACTTCGTTTTCTCTCTTTTTAGCTTTTCGGAGCCGGGAAAATTACGGTAAGATCGTGAATAATGTTCAAGTCATCGCGGTTTATCACGAACGAGACATTCGTAGTGGGTCCAAATTTTAATAAACACAAAAAAAGTAATGTTTATATTGTCACGTTTAAACATTGCTTCGTTGCACATAAAACTTAGACATACACTACTGGCCATAATTATTTGCCCACCCAAAGAAATATGCATAAATTAACTGAAAAAGAGATTGTAGTTTTAGATTTAATAAAATACTGCATTTTTGCAAGAAACCATTTGCAAGTATGTCAATTAAAATTATCTAACTTCGTAGTGGAAAGATGTTTTGAACTGTGTGGTGTAAGATTTAATTTTAATCATAAAAAGATTGTAATTATCAACGTATATAGGCCGCATCAATCCAACTTCAATTTGTTTATTAATTCATTAGAACATCTTTTGTCTACCCTTACTGTACACACAAATGATTACTTTGTTTATCTCTGTGAGGTGAATTTTGCTACTGATTCCTTAGAGCGACAATCTCTAATTAATACTACAGCTATTTATGGTCTTACTGCTACTGTTGAGGAGTGTATAGTTTATTTCAAATTATAAGAATATAACTTTGAACGGCTTAAATGCTGTTATTGCACCACCTGCGGTAATAACTAACTACCTGGATACGCAAACAAACTGCTGAGGACCGTAATGACAAAATTTAAGTGAATTGAATAGAAATGGAATTATGATTTGCGATAAGCGTAACTACCTGTTTGTACATTTAAATCTCATTTAATATGTAAATTCTTTAATTACTTGTAACATCGAAATGCTGACTATGTAAATTTATACTGTTTGTAAAATATATATGCATAAACATATAATTATCTTATAGGGCCGTAATTTATAGTCAATACGGCCCCTAGATTCAATATGCATTGCCAGGTTATTATCGTCACAGAAGGTGCAATAAAAGTATTAAAGTCCTTGTAAGTAACGCTGGCCACGAGCGGTACCGGGCATCGGCGTAGAATCAGTTCGGACCGAGAGGAACGGTAGTATTACTTCGTCTGCGGAGCAGTACGGACATTTTCGCTGCCGGTCATTTGCGCAATTGTTTATCTGTCCTAGAAAAAATTATGATTTCGTCAGCAAAACGACTGCGGTCGGACAAACTTCGAGAATTTATTGCAGAAATTCCAGACTTAATATATGAAGGTGCTAAAATTAAATGTGTAATCTGTAAAATCCCGTTAATGTGTTGGTCCAGACAACATTGTCTACGACACCTAAATAGTGAAAAGCATGTCTCAAAAAGAAATTGCGCACGAGACAATGAAAAATTTATATTTAATTTATGCGTTACGTTTATCGCATGTAATATACCGTCTAATTTACTAGACAAGGAACCATTTATCTGTTTTTGGAATAACTATTCGGAGTGCAAATTACCAAGTCGAACATCGTTACGAAGAATTGTGCCATCTGCGCGCGAACATATTGAACAAAAAATAAAATCGGAGTTGAAAGATCAAAAATTGTGGTTATGTGTCGACGAAACAACAGATCGGAAGAAACATTCTGTTCTTAATGTAATGGCACGCAAATTGGAACCTCATCAATCGGCACCTTCAATTCTATTAGTCTCCAAACGAATACAACAGTGTACTGCCGAAGTAATTTCAAAGTTAGTGTTAAATACATTGGACAAGTTTGAACTTTCAACATACCAACTCTTGATGTTAGTGAGTGATGGTGCTGCAAACATGCTTTCTGTAGGCCGGTCTCTTAAAAAGCATTCTGCTAATTTGTTACACATTACGTGTAAAATTCATGCTCTCTATCTTGTGGCGGATAGTATCAGAAAATGTTATCCTGAGGTAGACGCTTTAATAGCGCATACCAAAGCAGTATTTGTCAAATCACCGAAACGTATTCGCGAATTTCACAGACTGTGCCCCCGTATACCAGAGCCACCAGGAACCTATTCTAACTCGTTGGGGAACATGGTTGCAGGCCGCGTTTTATTATCATAAATATTTTGACAATATTAAGAACGTGGTTATACAATTCGATACAAAGGAAGCTGCCGCTATCCAGAAAAGCCAGTCGAAATTTCAAGATAGTCAGGTTAAAATGGATTTAAAAATCATTCACGACAATTACTTCGGGCTAACAGATGCAATAGAAAAATTACAAAATCCTGCGGTGCCGTTAGAAGAATCTCTACAAATAGTGCAACATGTTCACGCACAGCTATGCGCGATTGAAGACGCAAAAACTGTTTCTGTTCTAGAAAAATTTGAAAGTGTTTTTGAGAAAAATTCTGATTTTGGCACATTAAGACACATTTGTGAAGGTGCGTCAACAGAATCGTTAAGTTATTTGAAAGATTATTTTACTTACGCAAATATTACGTCACTAGATGTAGAACGTTCGCTTTCTGCATATAAACGCATTTTTTCCTCATGCCGTACTAGTTTTGCCGAAACAACAGTTGAAACATATCTAATGTTGCAGATATTTAACAGACATTATCCACTTTGTGATTTCACGGAGGACTCTTAAAATGGTAAGTGTTTGAGCACGTGTTATTTAATTTTTATTTAAAAGATGAGCGAAATTATTTGCGGCAGCAAACATCTCTATTAGCAGAATAACTCTGGTGGAACGCGAGGCCTGGTCGACTCTACGCTACTGCGCGGTACCGCTCGTGGCCAGCTTTACTTGTAAACTATACTAGGATAACTCAGAATAGTTCGTCAACTATAGACAATATATTCTTAAATACCGGTCCCGTTGCCGACACGCATTTATTTGATCATCGCTATGTTGTTTTGTATCTGCAACGTGACTTTCTGGAAATTCACAAACTTATCACTAAAGCTGGCCACGAGCGGTACCGCGCAGTAGCGTAGAGTCGACCAGGCCTCGCGTTCCACTAGAGTTATTCTGCTAATAGAGATGTTTGCTGCCGCAAATAATTTCGCTCATCGTTTAAGTAAAAATTAAATAACACGTGCTCAAACACTTACCATTTTAAGAGTCCTCCGTGAAATCACAAAGTGAATAATGTCTGTTGAATATCTGCAACATTAGATATGTTTCAACTGTTGTTTCGGCAAAACTAGTACGGCATGAGGAAAAAATGCGTTTATATGCAAAGAACGAACGTTCTACATCTAGTGACGTAATATTTGCGTAAGTAAAATAATCTTTCAAATAACTTAACGGTTCTGTTGACGCATCTTCACGAATGTGTCTTAATGTGCCAAAATCAGAATTTTTCTCAAGAACACTTTCAAATTTTTCTAGAACAGAAACATTTTTTGCGTCTTCAATCGCGCATAGCTGTGCGTGTACATGTTGCACTATTTGTAGAGATTCTTCTAACGGCACCGCAGGATTTTGTAATTTTTCTATTGCATCTGCTAGCCCGAAGTAATTGTCGTGAATGATTTTTAAATCCATTTTAACTTGACTATCTTGAAATTTCGACTGGCTTTTCTGCATAGAGGCAGCTTCCTTTGAATTGAATTGTAAAACCACGTTATTAATATTGTCAAAATATTTATGATAATAAAACGCGGCCTGTAACCATGTTTCCCAACGAGTTAGAATAGGTTCTGGTGGCTCTGGTATACGGGGGCACAGTCTGTGAAATTCGCGAATACGTTTCGGTGATTTGACAAATACTGCTTTGGTATGCGCTATTAAAGCGTCTACCTCAGGATAACATTTTCTGATACTATCCGCCACAAGATTGAGAGCATGAATTTTACACGTAATGTGTAACAAATTAGCAGAATGCTTTTTAAGAGACCGGCCTACAGAAAGCATGTTTGCAGCACCATCACTCACTAACATCAAGAGTTGGTTTGTTGAAAGTTCAAACTTGTCCAATGTATTTAACACTAACTTTGAAATTACTTCGGCAGTACACTGTTGTATTCGTTTGGAGACTAATAGAATTGAAGGTGCCGATTGATGAGGTTCCAATTTGCGTGCCATTACATTAAGAACAGAATGTTTCTTCCGATCTGTTGTTTCGTCGACACATAACCACAATTTTTGATCTTTCAACTCCGATTTATTTTTTGTTCAATATGTTCGCGCGCAGATGGCACAATTCTTCGTAACGATGTTCGACTTGGTAATTTGCACTCCGAATAGTTATTCCAAAAGCAGATAAATGGTTCCTTGTCTAGTAAATTAAACGGTATATTACATGCGATAAACGTAACGCATAAATTAAATATAAATTTTTCATTGTCTCGTGCGCAATTTCTTTTTGAGACATGCTTTTCACTATTTACGTGTCGTAGACAATGTTGTCTGGACCAACACATTAACGGGATTTTACAGATTACACATTTCATTTTAGCACCTTCATATATTAAGTCTGGAATTTCTGCAATAAATTTTCGAAGTTTGTCCGACCGCGGTCGTTTTGCTGACGAAATCATAATTTTTCTAGGACAGATAAACAGTTGCGCAAATGACCGGCAGCGAAAATGTCCGTACTGCTCCGCAGACGAAGTAATACTACCGTTCCTCTCGGCCCGAACTGATTCTACGCCGATGCGCGGTACCGCTCGTGGCCAGCGTTACTCATCACTAGAGTAACCAAAACTTGCGGACTCGCATAAGCGTCGGTATTACGGGTTAATATAAGAATACGAAAAATTCATAAATAAACTTACTTGCTAATTATTCAACAAATTAGAGGCATCAGGATGTGAACTACTGTAAACTTGCATCATTGCATATGTTTCCACAGTTACTTCTTTAAACCTTGTGCGTCGACAAGAAAAAATATTCTTATACATAGAAAACGATCTCTCCACATCTAAGGAAGTTACATTTGCATGTAGAAACTGTTTTTCAAAATCACTTAAAAGTTCACTATTCTTACACTTATTATAAACGGCCTCTAAAGTATTAAAATCGGGATTTTTCCTTAAAACATCTGCCAATTTTTGACTAGCGCATTATCCTGGCGTATCATTTAATGTGTGTAATTTATTTTTTACACTCTCCACTATGTCTAATGATTCCTGCAATGACAATTCAGTACATTGTAGTTTTCTGATGGCATCTAGTAATACTGTATAATTGGTACATATTGTTGTTAAATCTTGTAAAAGTTGAGGAATTTGAAATTCTCTTTGACTTTCTCTAATTGCTTTGGATTCATTCCGATTAAATCGCATTATAACTGATTGAATTTGTTGAAAATGGATCAAATAGTAAGAAGCTGCTGTTAGCCAAGTACCCCATCGCGTTAAAATTGGTTCAGGAGGTTCTGGAATACCTGGACAAAATTACGAAATTCTTTTAAACGTTTAGGAGATTTACGAAACACTGCTTTAGTACTTCCAATCATCCGATCAACGTTTCCGTAATGTTGTCGAACAACTTCACCAACTAAATGCAAAGCATGCAGCACGCAGGTTATATGTATTAAGTTAGGAAATATATGTTTTAAGGATCGCCCAACACTTAACATCGTTGCTGCACTATCTGCCACAATCATCACAGCTTGATCTTGGGCAATTTTAAATTTTTTCAAAGCGTTCATTATCACTTTTTGAATATTTTCCGCGGTACATTATTGAACACGTTTGCAAGCTAACAAATATCGAGATGCTGTGTTCTCGCTAGATAAAACGCGAGCTATTACATTCACAATACTGTTTTTCTTTATATCGGTCGTCTCATCCACGGTAATCCATATTTTTTTGGAACACAAATCATGTTTACACACATTTTCTAGCATCTCTTTCATTTGCGGCAAATGATTCTGTAATTGTGTTTGTGAGGGTAATGGGTACTTTGGAACGTATTGTCGCCAAAACGTTTTAAAAGCTGCTTTTCTCACCAACGACAACGGAAGATTACAAGAGGTAAACATAATTAATAAATATATGAAGAATAGTGTATAAGGTATTTCAGTTCTTGCATTTCTCATATGCCTAATACCATTGACATGCCTCTGGCAATCAGTTCTGTCCAATGCAGCCAAACGAACATTGCATATTAAGCAAAAAACTGCACTACTGTCATATTTTAAATGGGAAAAAGTGACACATACTTATGTACATTAGCAGCAAATCTATTACGAGGCATTGTTTTTCTTAGGTATGTAAATATTAGTTCTATATGAAACGATACACTAATTATGTACTTGGTATAATACTACAACACACAAAAAACACCAGCTATATTTTCAAAAGCGACACGTAAGTACATAACCTTGACCGTTCGACTAATCTCTGCAACAGCTCAACCGGTACTAAAACGAAATTTCTCTCAGCGCGGTTTAAACATGATTTATATTCAAGGTCGACACTACATGCCTGCTTCTCTACCGGTTTAGTTTATTTATGAATTTTTCGTATTCTTATATTAACCCGTAATACCGACGCCTATGCGAGTCCGCAAGTTTTGGTTACTCTACTCATCACTCACACTACTTGATCAATGGATTTGAGCTCTTGCGTAATACGTATTTTATATAAATATTTTTCGAGATATTTTCTAAGAATATGCTGACAAATACCATGACAAATTAGTTTCCTGTGTAAGCTTTCTAAATGATTTTTTAGGTGAATGATTTCAGCAGTTCTTTTCTTGAGTCTAAACATTACAGGGTTTGCGACTTACTGCACCAGTTTCACGAAATGTAGTAACGCAGCGAACAATTTGTTGATATACGAGGTGTGGCAATTAAATAACCGGACTGATGCTACAAAACATTTTATTGATCACCAATTACATTACAAAGTTTATCCCCTTCAATGTACTCTCCTTGCCGACCCCTACAACGCTCCATACGAATTTTCCATTGTCGAAAGCAGTATTGGAAGTCCGTTTCAGTTAGCTTGTTAAGAACCTCCGTCGCTTTCGCTTTCACCGCTTCCACACTGTCAATTCTTGTCCTCTTAAGCTCCGATTTTACCTTAGGAATCAAAAAAAGTCACAGGGGGCCAGGTCGGGCGAGTATGGTGGGTGGTCGAACACGGTGATGCCGGATTTCGCAAAAAACGCCTTCACAGACAAGGTGGAATGGGCTGACGCATTGTCTTGGTGGAGGGACTTGCTTTTCCACAAATCAGATCTTCGTCTTTTCACTCGTTCACGAAAGGTAGTTAGAACCTCGTGTTTCACAAGAAACTTGAGGTTAACTCGTTGCTTGATCTGAACCCTCTGCATTTTTCCGACGCGGCGATAGCGTAAGGACTTGAACGGACGATTGCTACAGCGCGACTGAGCGACGTACAACCGTGCCCATCGAGCTCAGGGTGGGGGAAGTATCTATAAGAGCAGACATGTTCAAACCTGCCGTGGCGTGCTCGCTGTTTGCCGATAGTATCACCAGTCCGGTTATTTAATTGCCACACCTCGTACATAAATCAAGATATGATACTGTAAAATGTGGAAACTGTAGACGAAATTCATCCATACATAGTTGCATAGAATAAGACTATTCCCCATTCTGTTGCTTCTGTCCATTACGAAATTATCTACGTCAATAAACATAAAATTGAATTTCAATTGTCAAACTTGTCAATAAATGTCAAACGTAATTGAAGTTTATAATAAAAAATAAGTAAAATAAAAAGATGGCCTTCTCGATTATGTTTCTTTATGATAATATTGTATTTCATCGATTCTATATAAATTTGTTTATGTGATACACTCTAAATTCTTGACATCTCTCCAATGAAACTTGCTTTATAATGAGAGCGAACAATTAAAAACTTGTCACGGATAAATTTAATTAACTAGATTGCATGTTCGTCAAGATACTCATAAAACATGTATATGTTCTCCAAAGTTACGATAGGTTTCTTCGGGTAATTGATTAATAATTTTCAGTCAGAATTTGATATTTTTAGTGGTAAATAAGGAATTATGTTAAGCTTCCAACACCTGCACATAAAACTTCCTGGAAATTGCTCGCGTGTCTTCGCAGAAGTCCTTCGGGCACGTTCGTGCAAGGTCGTTCTTTACCGGCACCCATTGTTGGTTGTTAAAGCTATTCTGTGCTTATACCAAAACTGCCAAAATATTTTTATAAGCAAATGAAAAATTCGTACTTAATAATTCCCCCGTTCAACTATTAACGAAACTGAACGAGTATCCACGATCGCTAAAAAATTGTTCACTTTATTGTAGAATGTAAAACAGCATATTTCTACCGATTTCTTGGTCAAGAACTTGTTCAATTAATTGGCCAATGGCGTGTAAAACAGGCTTAGGAAATTTTGCGAAAGTCGAAACCTAAAATAATCCCTATCAATAGTTAAAATATAAAAAAAATATATAATTTTTTATTTGAATTTTAATAATTTTCAAATTTTAATACACGACCAAAACCACATTCAGGATCTTTTCTTCAAAATCGTTCTTATCCTGCTACCCCGAAAATGTTGTATCACTTTATTCCAAAATATTTTCCAATTTTATTTCTTCTTATACAGAGCGTTTCACGAGGAACTACATCGATCGATATATGAAAGAGTATACATTGGAAAATTCTGAAAACTTGGCAATATACATGTATTATTGAACTAAAATACTTTCAATCATCTAAGAGTACCGGAAGTCGCTGTCAACTTTGTTATTTTAAATAGAACAGCCTATATATTATTACATTTTTGAATTCCTAATTCAATTTTAAGGTTTGTTTGATAAAGCAATTATGTTGCTATTTCTACCCATATTTGAAATATTAGTATTTTTTGAAAATTTTTGTATAAATGGACGAGTGCATGTGGACTTTTATAACTGTGAAAGTGTTTAACTTGGAAAATTGAAATTTTGCAAAACTGTTAATGGTGTGTGATATTTCTGATCTGGTGATGTCCGAGTTATTTAATGTTCCTTGGGAGGTTTGAACTTTGTACTACTTATTATCATGTTATTTCTCGCACAGTTAATGTACATTATTGTTTGTGGTCTTATGTATTGTATATTTGTCAGCCACACTTTCTATTTTTTTTTTAAACCTATTTGGACATTAATATCTCCTAATATTATTACTGCATCTTCTTTCGGAATTGTTGCATATTTTTTCTCCACTTCCTCATAAAACTTTTCCTTCTCCTCTTCTTCCTCGCCCTCTGTGGGTGCGTATACGTTTATTAATGACAGATTATATAGTTCCATTCGTATTCTTATATATGCTATTCTTCCATTTATTAACCTTGTTTCTATTATTCTTTCAACCATCGTCCCAAAAACTATAAATGCTACACCTTTTTGTCCACCTTTCTCTTTACCTAAGTATATCATTGTAAACACTTTCTTCTTTATTTCGCCCTTGCCTTGCTATCTTACTCCCTGTAGTGCAGCTATGCTGATACCATATCTTTTTAATTCCGCTCCTATCTCTATCTTCTTTCTTGCTTCCACTATTGTGCGTACGTTCCATGTATATATCTTTAACATTTTTTTCTTCTTTTTAATCTTCTTCTCTATTCTATCTTTAGCCTTATGGTTTGTTCCTATATATTTTATGTCTTTACCTAATGTATTTTTAATTTAATTTATTTTATCATTTTTTTGACCGGCATCTGGTGACCTTTCACTTATAGTTCTGGTTGCTTTTCTTCCTTCCTAATTTTTTTCGTTATCTTCTAATTCTAATTCTTCTATACTATATTCTTTATTATTGATCAACAGCTTATCATATCTTATCAGCTTTTTCGCCCTCCCTTCGCGCTTGTTTTAAATACGGTATCAGTTTTCTTCTTTCATTTTGTACTTTCATCGTGTAGTCCTCTTCGATTTATACTTTTGAGCCTTTAAGATTATTGGTTTTCCCTAGTATCTCTCTTTTCGCTTCTGTTTTCAGCAACTTTACAATAATCAGTCTGTTTCGATTTCCATTAAGCTTCCGATTCGCCATATTTCATCTATGTCCTCCTCTACTTCTATCGTAGCACCTATTTTTCCTAAGATTTCCTTCACCTTTCATTTAGTTTTATCTGTCGGCTCATTCTCTGTATCTTCCACACCCTTTATTATTATGTTTTTTTTCTCATTTCCCTGTCCATGGTCTCCATTCTCTCCTCCTGCTTCCTCCCTTAGTTGTTCATTTTCCATTGTTAGCTTTTTCATCTAGTTCATAGTTTGTCAGTATATGCTGTGAAATTACCCTTCAGCGACCGATATAGGGAAACCACATTGTACATATTTAATCTCACCCATGGTTATCCCGCACGTATGTATATTCAAAATGCTTTTCCATCGAGTTAACAGAACACCGATAAGTACAGGCATCAATACCATTCCGGACAAAAATTGCTACGCTATCAGCTTTCACGTTGATTCGAGAGTAAAAATTAATCAGTTTATAATTATTTTTTGTTATATTTTTTACTGTGTACATAATTTATAATTAGTATTTATTTCTTCTATTGCCCTTATAAAACTGTTTTTACTTGTTTAAATAATACAGTTTTCTATAAAAAGAAATCTTCTTCCACATTTATTGCGACAGATTGTTTCAAATATACGAGGGATGATCGTAAAATAAGGTTCCCAAAGCCCCACAACAGCAATAAGACGTGTTAGGCGAAATCCGACAACATTGGCGTGTGCAGCAGTTCTCCCACTCTGTATACGTACTACTCCCGTCTCGCTACGCCGCTCGGTGTTGGCTAAGCAGCCGTCCGAGATGGAACTCCCGATCGCCGCTACCGCCAGGTGCGAAATTCGCGCTGTGATACGTTTTTTAAACGCGAAAGGGGTTTCACCTATAGACATTCATCGTCAATTAACCGAAGTTTATGGAGAAAAGTGTATAGCTGTTCAACACGCCCGCAAATGGTGTAGGGAATTCACTGGAGGTCGGACGGAAATTCACGATGAAGAACGGAGCGGAAGACCATCAGTTTCAGAGGAAATCGTTGAAAAGGTCGAGAGCATACTGCTTGAAGATCGGAGGGTCACCATTCGTCAACTCGTTCTTCGGATTCCTGATATTTCCAACACCACAATTGAAAAGATTCTTGAAAGGACTGGCGGCAGAATTTTGCGACATGGGGATATAGAAGTTGGAGCACCGTCTGCAAAAACGCTTGGATGGAAATGGCGATTATGTCTAAAAATAGTTTAAGTTTTCACCTTTAAAACAATGTGTAATGTTAAGGAAATAAAGAATGCTGTCTATTTTAAAAAAATATGGGAACCTTATTTTACGATCATCCCTCGTAGTAGCTTGGTGATATTGTTTAAATTCTGCATTTATTAAAAAATTTCCATCCTAGATATTCATACAACCTACCTCGTACGTTCCTTTCGAATAATCTAGGGTTTATTAGAGCATATTTTGAGGTCTTTCATGGTCAAAGGATTGTTTGAACTTCCGAGTGATATGTCAAAGGTTCACAACAGATTCCGCAGTATTGTATTTAATATCTTTATTTTACTCTCCCCTGGGGATATCGTTGGAAACCAGTTACATTTTCGCCGGGTTTCGTTAATATCAAGTTACGAACACCAATCAAAGAGGAACGCTTTTGAGTCGAAAGGGTTGACGTTTTAAATCCGTAATAGGGATTCTGGATTGTGGAGGCGGTCGTAGTTAATTTTTCAAATTACGCTGTGCACCCCGATCTCATAATTACCAACGTTAAATTGTAATTTTAATTAAAGGAATGGAAAAAAGTAAATTAAGGATTTTGTAATACTTAAATGGGATATTGGCTAGTTTACACTCTTAAAAGTTTTTCTTGTTAATGAATGGTAACAATATTAAAATTTGAAAATACTTATTGAAGTTTTACAATTCTAGTACAATTTGATCATAGAAAACGTAAATGAGACGTCCAACCTTCTTTTTTGATTTTTTTTTATGTTGGTTACAACTAAATTTGGCAGTTAAACCAATCGGCGCACGCGTATATTGCTTTAAACCTACAGCTTGTCCATGTGTTTTAAAGGAAGTGCGTGTTTTAAAGGAAACGTTTTCAAATAAAGTATTCGGAGACAAGTTCTGCATAACACAAAATTATATTGAAGTATACAGAGTGTTCAGTCTGTTGGCAAACTAAATGAATTTTAAGGTAATTTTTTTGTGAAACTTTCTCAACTACTGGATTTTTTTCAGTAAATATGTTGATTGTTTGAAATTTCAATAAAAACTTTGCATGCAAATACGTTTATACGCAGGAGTTTTCCACGTTGAATGGAAAAAACTTTTTAGAGTGTAATTTCTGCAGAATACACAGTAAGTTTTAGAGTAAAGGCGAACTATTGTAGGAAAAATAAATATAGTAACTTCGTTCGCTTATATATGACGTAGTTCACTCTTCCAAAAGACAAAGAGACCTTGAGGCTTTCAACCCACGTTCAAGGAATACAGAGACTAGAATTTATATTATAGAAACGTAACCCGAGATAACCTACCAATGATATCGAAGAGATTTCAGACGTCATGGCGAATGAACTCTATCATTAATATAAGCCAACATGTCTTGTTTGTGTTTAACCGAATCCCAAGCTCTAATTGATTTTACTTCAATGGGATTTACTATATACGAGCACTTTGGAGGGAATTTGTTTTTAACTTCTATATTATTATAGGCCTACTAAATTCAACTTCACGTTTACTTATGCGAAATCGATTTTGCATAACTAATCAAGATGTTGAGCCGCTCCATCTTAAATCTTAATGTAACTTCCTTTTAATACATATTCATACCTTCGGCTTCCCTTAGTGAGTTTATTTCCAAAAATAAGCTTAAAACTCGTCAAGTAGGAAACCATTAAGGATCTTAATAATATTCTTCGGAATATAAAATACCTCCTTTTACGGGAGAGAAAGGTAAAAGCAAGATTTAATTTAAAAGTGAGTCCGAAGGAAAAAATTAAGAAATAGCAACATTTCTCGTCGGAAGACATTTACATAATTCTTAATTCGCGTTGTGAAAAGCTACGTTTAACTTTTAACGTCACGAAAAGAGATTTTATTTCTAATGCAGTCAAGCTTTACGACGCAAAGTATAAGCTTGACGTCCTGAAATTCCTCCCCTTCTTTTCAAACGGAGCATTCTTGTGTAAAAAAAGGGAGGGACCTTAAATCCCTTGGGGACTGCATTGATACTGAATAAACCGATACAGTTATCAACAGAGAAACTTTACGACAACGAATGGAAATGAAACATTTAATTAAGTCTGTGTTGATATTTAAAATAGAGTTTGAAGTAATGAGAAACTAAATGAGTTTTATACGCTCCGAATTTAACAGTAGCAAGCAATTTCAAAGTTTTTACGTAGTTGCACTTTGAAGATGTACCATCGCTTTCATATGAGCTCATTATAACGTTTTCTGAATCTTGTGACGATGACTTTAAAAATAAAAAGATAAAAGATAATTTTTTATTAAGCTTATATGTTTTATTTAGGCCGGACACAGAGAGCTTCGCGCCAGGTTAGAAGTGAGGTTGCCGCGCCCACTACGTGACGTATGTATGCAAATGAAACGGCACGGGTAAACTGAGCGAATGAAATTATTGATTTATTCCAACAGTTTCTCATGAACCCTTCGCAGCCTTAGTCGTAATTGTAGAAATAAATATATGTACGTATGTATGTCTAACGTACGCAAGGAAAATAAACAACCGGATTTGAACTATAATGGAACTAAAATATTAATAATAATAATAATAATAATGATCTTTATTATCCAACAGAATACAATGTCTAATTACAATAATCCTTCTTTATTAAAATCATTATACTTTGCCTTTGTACTCAGTAAACTGGAGTATGCCGCTCTAATTTGGTATCCCTTATATGCTTGTGACCTTCTAAATCTAGATCGTATCCATCGGAAATTTTTAAAATTCCTGTCATTTAAGATTGATGGAAGTTACCCTGAGAGAGGTACTCCACAGGATGGACTTTTGGTAAGGCACGACATGCTGGCTTTGAGTACGAGGAGGGATGGCATCTGCGAGAAATTTCTACAGAAATTGCTTAGAAATGACATAGATTGTCCATACATACTGGAACGAATGAATTTTCTTGTGCCACGTTTGAATTCAAGATCTGATAGTGGCTTCATTCTTCCATTCGCAAGGACTAACACAATGAGACGAGCGCCGACGTATACTTTGTCCAGGGCGGCTAATAAACCTGACTTATTTAAGTAAAACATGTAAAAATTTACGCTTTATTTTTTTTCATGTATTGCATTGTGTTTTTATTTAGTGTATATACTTACCTACATTTCTCCTGTTATTGGGCAATATGCCTGTTGGAAAAATAAATGTTTATTATTATTATTATTATTACAGGATAATAATAATAATAAAAAAAAGGTGCAGAGCACTTCTGGACATAATATACAGCGTAAACATATACAAACGCCAGTTATTATAAAACAAACATAGCAAAAAAAAAAATAAGGACATTAATTAAGAGGAAAAGATACTGAACCAGTTCAGTGCCGCAGTTCCAGTACTTAATTAAGAAAAAAGATCACCATACAGTTTATTAGCATTCCTCGACATGTGCGTTATTGGTGCTTTAAGTAAAATATTAGCCTTCGCTGTGGGAACAAAGAACGTTTCCGTTTGTCTAATTTTGTACTGAGGTACAAGAAACCCAACTGCCGCAAGTATGCTCGGGGCATCAATTTTATTAGTAATTATTGTAGCTAGAAATTTAGCGCTGGCTATCTCCCGACGAGTAGTTATAGTTTGGATGTTATGTTGTTCCAATAGGATGTCATAATCTGTTCCGCGTGGTGGATACGTACCGGTGATTTTAAAAGTTAAGTATTTTAGGAACCTCTTTTATGTTCTCTCAGTTGCGAGTTGTTGGTAAAGGTATATTGGGTACTAAACAACAGATGCATATTCCAATCTAGGGACAACCAGGCTAAAAAACAAGGTTTTAAGAGCTTGAGGATTCAAAAATCCTCAACATGTTCTTATAAGAAAACCTAGCGATCGAACGCCCAAGTCTTTAAACTGCGTTGATCTTGGTATGGCAACGTTCTCCACCGTGTAGCCAAAAGGCAGAGGATTTTTGGTTTTGAAGTATGTAACAACAGCACATTTACTAACATTGAGACGGACCTTATTGTTAATACACCAAGAGTGGATTCTGTCCAGGTTTGTTTGTAATTTTACTGAGTCAGTGGTAGACGATATCTCAGTTTTAAGTCATCTGCGTATGCCAGAACTCCACAATCAAGACAGGAGAGGAGATTGGAACCCTGTGGAATTCCCGAAGAAGCAGTGTATACATTAGAGGTAAAGCCGTTATAACAGACGTATGCGGATCTATTTTCTAAATAGGAAGCAATGAAATTTGTAATTTCAGATGTAAAACCAAATAAAGAAATTTTGAAGGCAACTATGGAGTGGTCAATAGTGTCGAATGCCTTGGCAAAATCTGTATAAATAACATCGACTTGCTGTCTACTATCAAGGAATTGGCTAATGTACTGAGTAATTTCTACCAGATTTGTCACAGTTGACCTACCAGAAATAAAGTCGTGTTGATATGGAGATATATAAGATTTTACAACGTTGTATAGCTTTAAATACAGCGAATGTTCAAACAATTTAGAGCAGTATTGTATAGAGTTTGCAAAATACGTTTAATGTGCTGGAACAATGGCGACTGTAAAAGTCA
Source organism: Dynastes maya (assembly GCA_029619315.2). Lineage (NCBI taxonomy): Eukaryota > Metazoa > Arthropoda > Insecta > Coleoptera > Scarabaeidae > Dynastes > Dynastes maya. The sequence continues at coordinate 7,279,271 of JAROYE020000012.1, forward strand.
TATAAGTAGTATACAACACATAAAATGAAAAAAAATGGCGTGCCACCTCAAATCCAACTTAAACTGATTTATCTTTGATGTTTATTGTTTGTGGTCTACCGCTTCGCTTACTCGATAAAGAACCGTTTCGACAGTTTTGGCATACATACAATCCCGAGTAGAACTTACCATCACGGACAGCGTTACGAAAAGAGCTACTAAGTATACGTAAAGATATAGAAAATAGGATCAAAGCAGAATTAAAAGATAAAAAGCTGTGGCTATGTCTTGATCGGACGACAGATTGTACAACAATTCTATCTCGAATATTATAGTACGAGTACTAGATCCTGTTAAACCGAAATTTGCAATCTTATTAGCTAGCAAAGGACTAAAAAAGTGTACTGGCGAAGCAATTAGGGGCATAGTGCTCGATACGTTACAACAATTTCAAGTGTCTAGTCCACTGTTGATGTTTATGAGCGATGGAGCAGCGACAATATGTAGTGTAGGCCGTTCTCTTAAAGAAAAATGTGAGGGAGTTTTACATGTTACGTGTAAAGTTCAGGCTCTACATCGTGTACAATGTTACCCGAAGGTGGATGCATTAATAGCAAATACAAAAAAAGTGTTTTTCAAATCTCCCAAACGGATTCGAGCATTTGACAGGCTTTGTCACGGTATTCTCGAACCACCACGGTCGATTCTCACGTGTTGGGGAACATGGTTGCAAGGGGCTTTTTATTATTCTTAACAGAAGTAAAATCTGTGATTTTACAATTCGACCCTGACGAAGCTACAGCTATTAAGTAATAATAATAATAATAATAATAATAATCTTTATTTCATAAAGAGATGCAATATACAAATGATATCGCAAAACTCTAAAAGAAGTAGCGTCAAAGTACAACAAAATAATCTTATTGTCTTTTTAGGTATTCACTCAAGTTATACGGCTCTAATTGCAAAAGAACGCTTTCAGTTCTGTTTTGAATGTTTTTGAATTATGCTTATTAATAAGAGATCTCGGTAGATTGTTAAAAAATTTAATACCAGTATAAGCTGGGTGTTTTTCACTTAATGTTAGTCTATGTACAGGATAACTATAGTTTAAAGTTCTTACGGTATACTTGCTTTCCTCTTTTAACTGAAAAGTATCTTTATTGTTCACGAAAAAACATTATGCATTCAATATATATAAAGCGTAAACAGTTAATACACCCTCCGATTTAAAGGAACTGCGACAGGTCTGACGATAACCGATATTCAAAATTGTTCGTACGACTCTTTTCTGAGTCACAAAAATTTTTTGCATAAGGCTATTGCAGCCCCAAAACACTATTCCGTATCGCAATAAAGATTCAAAGTTAGCATAATAAACGCTTTTCACACTTTCCTTTTTCATGTATCTGTTCAATATTCTTGTACCATAGCAAACGGAATTAAGCTTTTTTAATAATTCCTTTACATGGTATGACCAGTCAAGGTGTTCATCTATTTGGATTCCAAGTAACTTTACATGTTCCTGAAGCTCTACTGTCTGGCTGTCTAGTTGGATATTAGTAGGTTTCTCGATGCTACGTTGTTTTGTAGTAAACAATATGCAATTTGTTTTATCGTTGTTTATTAGAAGTTTGTTTCGTTTAAACCAATTATTTGCTTCGGTGAACACGATTTGGCTATTTTCACGTAGCTCTTCAACGGTAGAGTCGGAAATGATTTCTAGGTACTTCTGTTGAAACAGATTTAAAAAATATTGGCAACAACTATAAGTGATTGCTAGACGCAATAGAAAAATTGTAAAATACTAGGGTAGAATCAGTGTAAATCGTGGACGAAGTTAATACATTGCTACACGGTATAAACGACACAAAAAACGGTTGCGTTATAGCAAAGTTCGACAGTGTTTTAAAAAAAGTTCCGGTTATATATTATATATACGAGATTAAGACAAATGTGTGGTGGTGCATCTGCAGATTCATTATCTAACTGAACATGATGTTAACAGTTGCAGCACGAAAATGTCAACGATTTTCACACTTAAACACACATCGATGTGTTTTATTTCCATGGGTGTTAAGTTTTGATAAAACTTCTGATAAATTAATCTTTGCAATTATGAATGACTAGTTCTACAATTTCCAGTTCGTTGACAGTTAATGTTCCAATCTTTCACGAATTCTTATGTTGCGAGATCCATTTAAATCGCAAGCAATATTTGTTTGATAATCCATCCAAATGTTTCTTAAATCTAGTTGCTTTCCCTTTCAGTGTGGCTAATTTCCTCTTTAATAATGTATTTTCTGATCGATAGACATTTTAAATGTTGTTATATCCGTGTAAAATAGGGAACATAAGATGGACAAAGGAAATAAATATATGTAAAATAATTTGGAATGCTACTCACTTTTCTAGATGCTAGGCACTGCCAACTCCATCCGGCTCGAAGGACCAATAAAATGTTGTGATTATTATATGCAAATATGGTGCAAATAAATGAAAACACTGACAAAATACTAAACTGTAACAACTTTACTTCAATCCTTTTATACAACTCAATACAATTACAAATATATTAGGTTCCTATCTTTCTCGTTATAGTCGACAATATGTTGTCGATAAGCAGAACTGAGCTCTATCAGAATATTTGTTTTACTGAGTAAAGCAAATGCCATCAATGTGACCACGAGATTCTGCATGTTTCTTTATTTTAGTGTTATTCTCACATGTCAAAATACATATTACTCTATAATAAACATATATACCGGGTGATCAAAGAGGTATCAAAGATGGAGAAGTGAGTTTTATTGTGCATATATAGAATACCACGGCGTATGTTGTAAAATTATCTACAAATATACAGGATGTTTCAAATTTCGGCAACCGCCATCAACTTCTTTATTTCAAACGGTTTGCTATATTTTTCATTGATCCTTTCGATAGCCACTTAAATTACCTTTGCAGTGATATATGGTTATGTGCACTTTCGATAATTACTTTTGGTTATATATTTGCTACAAATTTAGGGGCTAACACTTTATACATTTCAAGGTAGTACAATGTAAAAATATATACAGGATGCTAAATATGTCGTGCAACAGTTATCGAAATTCAAACGCTTTTTTTTTCGATTTCTTATGTAGAACCTATATTTTTTGATATTGCCAGCACTTTCTTTGTAAAATTATCTTCAAAATTGTATCAATAACGTAGTACTTATTTGCAGTATTTTCGAAGATATTGCACTTTTATGGAAAATACAGCTAGATGATTTTCAAATAAAATCAAATATCAAATGTTGACTTTGATATTACACGCATTTATCATCTTACCATAAAAAATATTGCATTGTTAAATTTATTCCCAATACGTTCTAAGATATCACAATTTTAATATGTATCACTGTATAGCGTAGAAGGCAATAATTAAGTACCACGCTTCTTCAATTTGCTTTTAAAATTGTGAGATAATAAAAACGGAACCAATTACCTCCACTCAATTGTTTTCTTTTACGCAAATTGTTTGGATTATGTTCAAGTAATAAGAAACCGTACATAATACAAAACTATTATTATTTTCAGTTTCTAAAAAACAATGTACACTTTTAAATTTTTTCTTAATAAAATAATCTTAATTCAGAAGGTGCTCATATATGTCTCCATTCTGCTCTATGTATATTCTCAACCGTCTCTATATGGACTGGCTTACATTTTGAGCCAAGTTGTTCTCGTTTAATTGAAGAAAGACGTTTCTTACTCGCTACTACATGTTTTCTGTCATTGTCGGGGGTGTCGTGCAAACAATTTTTATAGTAGGCCATAGAAATATATCATAGGGCGTATTCCGCTGGCATTCTTGACACTAAGAATAGATTTCTGTTGCAAGCGCCAAGAACAACTACCACGTCTATGAACTCTTCTTTCGAGAAATTCATTTTTAGTTAATGAAAGTTAGTAAAAAAATAACAGTAATGGTATATTAATTTTCGTAAAAATAGAACACTCAGTCGTCCATGCAGTTCCGCACTTTTTGCGTGTCATTTAAATGCCTTAAATTAGCTTTTGTTTCGAAATTATCTTTTTCTCCGCTAGAGGGAATTTCATTAGTTCAATTTATAGGAGGACATTGTCGTATTATTTAGGTATTATCTGTATTAGATCTGCAGAATACAATCTCTCATCATTGATTTAATATAACATTTTGTAATTTATCTTCATTCCTTGGAATTTTATAGGAATTTATGTAGGTGCCTCTGTCTTAAATTCATAGAAATTATTTTCTGGACCAGCATTGTATTTTCGAGAATATTCATGTAATTCTCAGAATTAAATTTGCTCTCAATTCTCTAATAAACGCTAACGCAATGCCTCGTTAATTAATTCAATTCCACACATTCACTGAGAAATGGCCTGAAGTTTTCAAATTATTAGTACATTTTTTTTTAGATTTATATAGTATATAATAATATCATATTGTATATTTCCAGAAGACATGTTACAATATATGTCACAGTGTATTGGAATCGTCGTGTAAACAAAGAACATATAATAAAACAGTACATAACAAACTATAATAACTGATGAAACACATACACAAAAAAAGTATCAGTGGTTACAAATTGAAATATTCAGCAAGGTTGTAAATGAAATTACCTATGAGATATTTTTTTAAAGATCGGCGATCATTAAAAAAATCTAAAACTGTAAGCACTTAGATTCCTTTATGTTTATAGGTAATTTATTATTATTATTAGTCTGGGCAAACAGCGGTAACAGTCAGTGTAGTAGATATGTGGTGCGGAGTCGGCGATTATTTATTTCACGCGTTCATAGCGTTAGTACTAAATCGATGTTGTATACGAGAAGTTCTGTGTATATGTAGGCTGTCGTAACTTATTTCGTAATTGTACGCTTATGTTTGCTTAAAAAATGTCGCAGTTAAATACGTCGCGAAAATGACTAATGGCAGACACAGTTAAAAACTTTATAGTGGACATGCCGGACTTAATTTTTGATGGCGCTAAAATTCAATGTCTAGTTTGTAAAATCCCTTTAATGTGTTGGTCCAGAAGCCATTGTCAACGTCACATCGAAAGCAAACAGCATTCTTCTGCAAAAAGTGGCATACGAGACCAAGAAAAATTTACATTTGATTTATGTGTTACTCTTATTTTATGTAATCTATCGTTTCGTTTACTAGACAAAGAAGCATTTGTCTCCTTCTGGAATAAATATGCGGACTGTAAATTACCTAGTCGGACATCGATACGAAATGTAGTGCCATTTGCTCGTGAACATATAGAAAAAAGAATGAAAACGGAATTGAAAGATAAAAAATTGTGGTTGTGTGTGGACGAAACAACAGATCGTCAAAAACATTTTGTAATTAATGTAATGGTACGTACAATGGAACCACATCGACCGTCATCCTCCTTCTTACTTGCTTCCAAAAGAGTTATAAGTTGTACTGCCGATGAGATTTTAAAGGTGGTGTTGAACTCATTGAACAAATTTGAAGTTTCAACTAAGCAACTTTAATGTTTATGAGTGATGGTGCCGCAAACATCCGTTCTTTGGGCCGATCTCTTAAAGAACACAGTGGTAACTTCTTACATGTAACGTGTAAAATCCATACTCTAAATCTTGCGGCACAAACGATTCCTACATGTTTTCCACTAGTAAATGCATTGATTGCTAGTATTAAGGCAGTGTTTCTAAAGTCCTCGAAACGTACCCGAGTATTTCACAAACTGTGTCCTGATTTACCTGAACCACCATAGCCGATTGTTACACGTTGGGGAACATGGTTGCAGGCTGCGTTTTACTACAACAAATATTTTAATCAAGTAAAGAAGGTAGTTTTAAAATTAAATCCGACAGAAGCTGCAGCAATCAAGAAAAGCCAGGAAATATTTCAAGATAGTCAGGTTAAAAGACATTTACAAACTATTCACAACAATTACTTCGGACTAGCGGAGGGAATAGAAAAATTACAAAATGTTTCGATGTTGCTAGTGGATTCTGTTCAAATTGTGAATGATGTTCACGCACAGTTATGCGCTGTAGAAGACGAAACAAATTGCTATGTAATACGAAAATTTGAAAGTGTTTTAGAGAAAGACTCCGATTTTCTTATATTAAGACAAATTTGTGGTGTGTGTGAAGATGCATTAAGTTGTTTCAAAGATTATTTTAAATATGCAAATATAACATCGCTAGATGTCGAACGGTCGTTTTCGGCATTAAAAAACATTTATTCCGCACGTCGTACTCACCTGACTGAAACAGCTGTGGAAACATATCTAATGATTCATATATTTAACAGATGTTACCCAGTTTGCGATTTCACGGAAGACTTTTAAAACGGTAAGTGTTTCAGTACGTTTTATAATTTATTTCTTACCTTCTATTTTATGTGTAAACTTTTATGCGCTCGCCATGCCTCTGGCTGTTACCGCATATTTGCTCAGGTTAGTTATAAATATGCATTTATTTCTATATACATATAAACACAGTTCAAATATGTAAATACCACGCAAAGTCAACAAATTAAATTTTTTTAAAAGGGAACTGTAGCTTTTTGGAACATTAGCAATCGTTCTTAAAATCCTCTTTTAACAGAGAAATACCTTATTTGACAATGATGTTCCACCCCAGAAACAAACACTATAAGTCCAACGCGACACAACTTAAACGTAGTACAAATTTATCGACTGCTCGGGTGTTAAGACAGCGAAAATTTTTAAATAAATATGCAACAGAATTTAATTTAATTATGTTTGTCGCAATGAGACCTCCAGAGCAAATGTTGATCTATGTTAATTCTCTTTGAAGCACTGGTAATGTCACCAGCACCCACCCTAAATTTTGGAACATTACAATGGCGCCGATAGTTATGAAAGACATGAAATTTAGTCTTACTGGCGTTGAGATAAAGATCCAAATTGCCAAGAAGATCATTTAATTTACTTAAGAAGGTATTACTTACATTTTCAATCTACAACAATAGATTTATTGTTGTTTGGACTGTACACTCTGAGTTTTGAATTATTTGTTGATTGTAGTATTTTTTCATCCGTAAGAATGGTTTTTTTCCAAAAATATTTCTGGATATAATTTAAGGAAGATAATACTCTGGCATGTTTTTGTTCTACACTAAGGAACGGTTTACTAGCAGAAACTATATATTTCAATTCTAATTGCTTAATCTTTTTGTTAACAGTTGACAGAGATCCAGGAAAGTTTGATAATAATTTCGCATCCATTTGAAAACGGATTTTCTCTCAAAATATATAATAAAGTCGTATCGTATGTAACAGTAGAGATTTTGAAACTGCCACTTCTAGCTTTTCTCGCTAATGCCCTTATTTCTTACCACCGTTTTTTTATAACAAATACTGTATTTTTATTAAGGTTGAAATGTTGCATCGTTGCTCGTATATACCATCCATTTTGAATTTTAACCAGGATTTGGGTTTCCAAAACACTGATAGATAATTTGACATAAAATTTTTTAATTGCCATATTTTTTTTTAAAGACCCTTTTAAAATGGGTAATGTCTTAATAGTATCGCTTGTCCCAAATTTTTATGAAAGCAATGGTACTTATTTGATATTAAAGAAATAAAGTATGTTGACTAACTATTCCTTTTTTTTTTTAAATCGTAACAGGTGTAAATCTCAATTTAACCATCAGTATTTCTTCTTTGGCAACAGTTATGTAAATCAATTCTTGTTAATTACTTAAATAGTTATTTATGGTTATAATTAAATACCAAAAATGTTATGCAGGGTATTCCAACACTCAAATTTAAACGTGAACGCATTCAATTAGAAAAAAGTCAATTTTTTAAAATAGCAACCCACATTCTTGTTCGGCAAAATCGACTAAAACACAGTCCGGAAGAATAGAATGAATATTTCTGTGATGTATTATTTTGTATTTCTTTTTCAATAATTCAATTTATTCACAAATATTACTATTTGTATGTTAGATTACTTGATACGTAGGTTCCCGCGGTCGTCAATAACACTATACTCTTGGTTTCCGGGTTAGAACCGCGTCGTTGTCGTAGCTTTTGCCGACGTTTCATTCGCACTCTTATGTAATACGTCTGTCATGTTAAAACTACGGTTAAGTTAAAACTGTCTCTCTATTCTTAAGATCTCTTACATATATAACATATATAACAACGTCCAAATAGTAGTTGGTATCTTCTTCTACAAAATACGAACATCACGGCCTCCTCATTCATTCATTTTGAGCTTAGGAAATAGACTGAGACAAACGACTGTTAAAGATCAACCTAGAGTCCAATATAGCTGAAATTTTCAGAAGTATCTATCAACGCATGGACAGACTACTCTCGTAGCATGTTTGACTGAGCATTTTTTTTTGTTTGAGCGTAAATGAAAATGTACCTGAAGCTGCATACAGTAGAAAACCCAAAAAAAGGTAGATCTTCATTGAGTTAATAAATCATTACTACATATAAGGATCTATTTTTCATTGTCACTTGAACAAACAAAGCGATAAATTTAGTTGTCAAGTGTAATCTAGAGAAACGATGATTTTTTTTGATAACATTTTTTTGGAGTCTAAAAACAAGTTATGGTATGTATCTTACCATACTTCGTTATACAAGAGAAATTCGAGTATGACATCCTCTTAATCACCTCAAAAAAAAAAGGATTTCCAACCGAATACTTGCTTACGCGTACTTCTTGTTGAAACAGACGCTTAATCTTGCTAAGAATTTCTTGAATCAGCGATCAGTTATATCTTAGTAATCTTCGCGACTGTAATTTGAAGGATACGGGGTGGGAGAATTTTGGTGGAGGAGAAAGGGGCGTCGCGGTTTCATCTTCGTTCGGTGAAATATGATACCAGAAATAGAGTAATAATAGATTAGGAGATTATGATAACGCAACGTTAAGCGTACTGTAACCAATAGTGTCGTGAAGTCCACGGTAGGTGGGGGTGTATCGGCAATGCGCGGCAAGCGAGAAGAGAACAGGAGAAGTGAGATAGACGGGGTGTTTGCCCAGGAACAGCTGCCCTGATATCGCAACCCCCGATGGTGTCTCAGTTCTCTGCTGTCCTCTCAGAAAAGCAGTAGTAAATTCAAAAACACTCCTAACAAGTATCCTTGTGTACGTATTTTACAAAACAGCATAGGCATATATAGCTAGATATTACACAGATGGCAAAGCACCAATTCACTTGATGTAAATATTTTAAAAGCACCAAAAAGCAAAGCAACACCGTGCACATTTTTTTATAATTTTTCTTTTAGAGATTTTTCAAATTTCAGAAATTATATATTCGCTATTTATAAGATTTTCATACATCAAATTTCGTTTGATTATCTACTGATTTCTTTTATTAATTATATTAATAGTTGTACAAAAAACTGCACTGCATCACTAAACAATATATTTCAAAATATATCTTCACTGAAAAGAAGCACAAAACCACGTTGCAAGGTAATTTTTATATTTATTTTAATTCTTTTCACTTCGTTTTATAAAACTTCAACCTGTTCCGCTATACACCGCACGAATTCAATCAACGGAGTACTTCCCCCGAAATCGTAAACTCATTTAGCAACAAGTTGAAGTTTATTTTTCTCGATTGCCTGCCACTTTAGTCCTTAGTTCTTGTTTGTGCGATGTTTCGTTTGTACTTTAACTGTCATGTAGATATAGATATACGTTGCATGAGTAGATTTAGTGCATTATTGTATTTATGCAATTTTATACTTGTAAATGAGTTTGATTTTTTTTTATCTTCGTCTTATTTATACATAAAAAAAAATTTTGTATTACATATGTATGTAGTATACGATTTCTATTGCCTCAATTTATCTACCTACGTTCATTTCACACGTCGTACTAGGCGCATTGCGTATAATGTGCTCTTGTAGCATAAAAATCTTTCCACAAGAGCGAGCACGTTTTTCAGCAAATCAGGCCATAACTCATACATGATTGAACATAGCCCGAAAATTATGGCTGATGGGGGAAAAGTAAAAGGGTTTTCCGCCTACCTTTTTTTTCTCTCCTCACCGTGTTCCTTTGTTTTGGTCCGTTTCAATTAACCAAATAAATGAATTATTCACCCTTATTTTATACTTGAGAAAATGATATCATTCTTTATGGATATCAAAAATTTTTCAAGCGAAAAATAAGTTGGGTGGGGTTTAATAATCTAAAATGAGATAAAATGATTTCCATACTAAATCATTTGACTCTATTTCTCCAATTTTTAATTATAATCTTGTCGCCACGTTCCACTTTTCAAGTATTGAACATGGCTCGAAAATTATGGCTGATGGGAAAAGAGTAATAGGGTTTTCCGCCCACATTTTTTCTCTCCTCGCCCTTTTCCTTTGTTTTGGTCCGTTTCGATCAACCAAATAAATGACTTATTCACCCTTTTTTTATGTTTGAGAAAACGATATCATTCGTTATGGATATCAAAAATTTTCCAAGCGAAAAATAAGTTGGGTGGGGTTTAATAATCTAAAATGAGATGAAGTGATTTCCTTATTAAATCATTTGACTCTATTTCCCTAATTTTTAATTATAATCTTGTCGCCATGTTCCACTTTTCAAGTATTGAACATGGCCCGAAAATTATGGCTGATGGGGAAAGAGTAATAGGGTTTTCCGCCCACATTTTTTCACTCCTCGCCCTTTTCCTTTGTTTTGGTCCGTTTCGATCAACCAAATAAATGAATTATTCATCCTTATTTTATGCTTGAGAAAACGATATCATTCTTTATGGATATCAAAAATTTTCCAAGCGAAAAATAAGTTGGGTGGGGTTTAATAATCTAAAATGAGATGAAATAATTTCCTTATTAAATCATTTGACTCTATTTCCCTAATTTTTAATTATAATCTTGTCGCCATGTTCCACTTTTCAAGTATTGAACATGGCCCGAAAATTATGGCTGATGGGGAAAGAGTAATAGGGTTTTCCGCCCACATTTTTTCACTCCTCGCCCTTTTCCTTTGTTTTGGTCCGTTTCGATCAACCAAATAAATGAATTATTCATCCTTATTTTATGCTTGAGAAAACGATATCATTCTTTATGGATATCAAAAATTTTCCAAGCGAAAAATAAGTTGGGTGGGGTTTAATAATCTAAAATGAGATAAAATGTTTTCCATACTAAATCATTTGACTCTATTTCTCCAATTTTTAATTGTAATCTTGTCGCCACGTTCCACTTTTCAAGTATTGAACATGGCCCGAAAATTATGGCTGATGGGGACAAAGTAAAAGAGTTTTCCACCCACCTTTTTCCCTCCCCACCATTTTCCTTTGTTTTAGTCCGTTTCGATCAACCAAATAAATGAATTATTCACCCTTATTTTATGCTTGAGAAAACAATATCATTCTTTATGGATATCAACAATTTTCCAAGCGAAAAATAAGTTGGGTGGGGTTTAATAATCTAAAATGAGATAAAATGATTTCCATACTAAATCATTTGACTCTATTTCTCCAATTTTTAATTATAATCTTGTCGCCACGTTCCACTTTTCAAGTATTGAACATGGCCCGAAAATTATGGCTGATGGGGAAAGAGTAATAGGGTTTTCCACCCACATCTTTTCTCTCCTCGCCCTTTTCCTTTGTTTTGGTCCGTTTCGATCAACCAAATAAATGAATTATTCACCCTTATTTTATGCTCGAGAAAACGATATAATTCTTGATGGATATCAAAAATTTTCCAAGCGGAAAATAAGTTGGGTGGGGTTTAATAATCTAAAATGAGATAAAATGATTTCCATACTAAATCATTTGACTCTATTTCTCCAATTTTCAATTGTAATCTCGTCGCAATATTCCTCTTTTTAAGTGTTGAATATGGCTCGAAGATTATGGCTGACGGGGAAAGAGTAAAAAGGTTTTCCTTTTTTCTCTCCTCACAGTTTTCCTTTGTTTTTTTTCGCTTCAACCAACCAAATAAATGAATTATATATATATATAAGGCTTCGCTTAGGCCTTTCAGGCCTATTGCCTAGAACCTCATAGTTCTGTTTCTTTTTTCCATCTCTTCCGATCTCTCGCCTTCTCTCTTCAGTTTATTATATTCTTTCCTCTGATGCCTTCCCTTACTACTTCCCTCCATTCTTTTCGTGGCCTTCCTTGTTTTTTCTTGCCATCCGGTCTTCTTCTATTCTTCTTACTGTTCTTGAGACGTCCATTCTTTCCATATGCCCCAGCCATTGCAACCTTCTCGACCTTACCAGTTCGTCTATCCTGGGTTCGTATATTTCAGCATTTAACCTTCTTTCCTAACCTTCCTTTGTCTTCCTCCCACCAAAGTTTTTCCTTAAAATTTTCCTTTCCCATATCTGTATTTTGTTTGCTCTCTTCTTGTTAGCGTCCATGTTTCACTTCCGTAGAGCAGGGTGGGTCGTATTATTGTTTTGTAGATCCTTATCTTTAGCCCCCATGATAGTTCTTTGTTAATTTGAAGTCTATTTCGGGGCCTTATTCTCACTTGTTGTTTATCCATGCACCCAGATACAAATAAATGAATTATTCACCCTTATTTTATGCTTGAGAGAACGATTATTATGGATATCAAAAGTTTTCCAAGCGGAAAACAAGTTGCGCGGAGTCTATTAATCTGAAATGAGATGAAATCATTTCCGTACTTCCATTTGACACTACTGTTACAATTTTCAATTGTAATCTTGTCGTTATATTCCACTTTTCAAGTTGGAAAGGGGTTATAATGTAAATATGTCTTGCGTGTAGGTGGGAAAAGAACAAAAATGAAAAATAATTCTTTTTTTCTTTTTTTGGTAAACATTGAGGGTAATTTCGAATTAAAATTCATTCATTTACATTTTCACCCTCGCCGTGTCAACAAAAGAATGTATATTGTTTAATTACGCTAGCCAAGGTGCAAATGGAAGAGAAGAACAGAGCTATAACCTTAATTAGGAAATTTCGCGTAGAGATAAATTATATGCCTATAATGGAAAGAAAATTCTTTATACTTACAAAGTATTAATTTTTTACGTTCAAGCTCTACTTTATATTAAAAGCAGAAGCTTAAAGCTGGTTCTTTAATACCTATTATATCTTCTTCTTTAATTAAAAGTGTAAAGTGACGGGTGTTTTTCCCCGTATATTTTGCATTAAAACTAATTAACGTAATCTTCCGATAATTAAAGAAAGACTTTCTTAAGGGTTTTAAGTCGTGGAAAATAAATGAGATTGTCCCGCAATAAAATTCTGCGAAAAAAGAAAATACGCCAAAACGTCTCTCCTGTCATTTATATCGACGAAGTTGATATTTGATGCACTTTCCAATAAGAGTTATCTTCTAGAAATGTCAGCGAACCGTCAGTTAATTTACGGAAAATATAAAGCTCTCCCTCTAGGTATTTACTTTGGGAAAACGGTACACAATAACATCAAATATGAAGGGATGGAGATATCTATCTGTACGATTGAACGTTGATCATTTCAACCGCAAACACGGTCAGGGATGATTTTCCGGTTTTATTTACATTTCAGCCCAACCAACTTGCTCGGGGCGAATTCCACACAACGGAAATAGACAGTTTCTTTTGTTAAATTAGGTTTTAAAATCGAACTGGTGGATATTTTAGGAAATGAAGTTATTTCTCGAGTTTCCCGTTTGTTTTTTCGATTCCGAAATTACGACAAGTTTATTTTTAGAAACTGAAATTTATTTATTACCTACTTTAACACGGTAAAAAGAAAGTCATTATGTTATAATATCATTAATAATGATATCGTTTAAATGCCGTCCTCGACTTCGAGTGACTGAGTGCATTCTGGAGGCCCAATTTGCAACTACTCTTTCACACATATTGCGTGGTATGTTTCTAATGGTGCGTTGAATGTTTCGCTTAAGGTCGGGAATTGTTCCTGGCTAATTTTTGTAAACCAGTGATTTCACATGACCATCCCTGTACCGCTCACCATTAACAGTAACATCCATTTCCATCATCATCTTGGCCGATCACACTTTGAACCCCCAAAACCGCACTACACGGTGACCTTTTCAGGCTAAAGAGGTGAATCACTCGAGGATTTTCATCAGCCCAAATCCTACAGTTATGCTTGTTTACAAACCCATTGAGCCGGAAATGGGTTTCATCGGGAAGCAATTTCTTTTCTGCAAAACGTGGATCGGCTTTCAACTGCTCAAGAGCCCACTTCGCGAAACTTCAACGCAAACGATGATCATTTGGCTTCAGATCTTGAGTGATTTGAACATCATAAGCCTTCAGATGGAAATCTGCATGCAAAATTCTCCACGTAATCGTCTGAGAAAGGCCGAGTTCTTGAACACTACGTGGAATAGAGAGGTTCGGATCATCTCTTACACTTTGACAGTGGTTGGACTGTTACTGATTCTGATTCATTTCCGTCGCGCGCCTCTACGCCCATTTAGAGAAGTTCTGAGCAATTGGAACGATCATGTGATCATAATCCAATTACATTTAACACGAACAAGACAAACGAATAAATCTAATAGGGTGACATTTTAATTTGCAAACAACTCAAGTTCAACAATAACTCAGTTTTCTTTAAAAAAACATAATTATATGTAGTGATTGATTGATTGATTGATTTTCTACCAGAGCACGGCTGGTCTTTACATCCCTAACACTGAAGCTTAGTAGCTTATTGTATTATTCCTGCTTCGGTTTTGTTTTACTTAAACAGGTTAGTTCCTGCAATCAGGTTTAACAGCATATGTAGTAAATTTTTCTCCATTGGTAGTTGAATTGTGCTTCGCATAGCGAATCTGCGTTGAGCTAACGCTGCACATCCGAAAATAATGTGAGAGGCTGTTTCCTCCTCCTCATTGCAAAGTCTACATAAGGGCTCATCTTTGTAGATCCCCATCTTATGCAAGTGGCCTCTCAAACAGCCATGTCCTGTTAATAGACATGTTGCTGCTCTAAGCTGTATCTTGTTTAATTCAAGCAGGTCAGCAGTCAGATGTTGCGACGGTCTTCCCATCATCCGTTTGCTGTGCTTTTGTCCAGCTGCATGTTTCTAATTTAATTGGTGTTGTGTTATAATCCACTCATTAATTGCACCACGCACTGCACTCTTGGTAATACCTAGACCCGGTTCAGGGCCTATATAATTCATTTTTGAACCTTCCCTCGCTAGCTGGTCTGCTATTTCATTGCCCTCTATGCCCCTGTGCCCTGGCACCCACACCAGTGTGACCTTGTTGTGTTTAGACAGAGCCATTAGGGTTTGCAGGCACTCCCATACTAGTTTGGAGGTTATGCGATAAGATGCTAGTGCCTTTAAGGCTGCCTGACTGTCAGAGAGAATGCACATCGTCTCACCCTGCGGTCGCCGACGCAGACTCTCCCACGCGCAGGTTTGTATAGCATATATTTCTGTTTGAAATACCGTGGTGTATCGCCCAAGTGATACACATACTTTGTATCCCTGGTTTTCCTCATATACACCAACGCCAGATGTAGTGCCCGTTTTGGACCCATCTGTGTACCAGACTAGTGTTCTTGGTTTTCTCCCCTCTCCATCCCTCCATTCTTCCCAATTCAAGAAAACTTTGAAAGGTTTGTCAAAGGAGATCCTGGAGATTGTTGTATCACTACCCATATCATAGATAGGGTTTGTTACTACTGCTTCTATTCTGGTGTGCCTAAATCCACTGTGGGATCTCCAGTTGCTAGTATTTTTCGGTCTGTATGCCCCCATTCTGGCTTCTCCCTTGATATAAATGTCAAGAGGAGGTAGGTTTAGCATGGTTTCCATAGCAGCTGTTGGAGTGCTTTTAATAGCTCCTGTTATACAAAGACATGCTAGTCTCTGAATTTTCGAGAGACTAGTTATCGCATGCTTCTGTGTGATCTTAGGCCACCAAACCAGGCAGCCATTAATTATATGTAGTAGCACTTTTTATAAAATCAACTTAACTTAGAAAAACGTATGTATAGACTTTTCGTTAAATTGTGATAATTACGCTTTTGTGATCGTAAATAAAATGTCTAAATAGGTTCGAAAAAGTCTCTGAAATGGCAATATTTTTGAAAAGTCACTAAATCTTGATTTGTTTAAAAAAGGTAATATACCTTCATATTCTTTGACCCCCAATTGCAGATGATATTTATGAATCTAACAAGACATCATTTATCGCAATAAATATATGAAAAATATATTCTAAACTGGTAATAAATAACAGCTTCTCCTATGTATTATTGGAAATTTTGACTTACCAACTACTTCGTAAGTACCTACTAAACATCTTTTAAATTTCGCGGACGACTTAAGTTGGTGATTCCGATAATAAACATCATGTTCCCATGCATTGCACTAAAGGCTGTTTTGCATGATGCATAATTTAGCGCAGAATTATGGACATAAAAGTTGGGGACCGTGTAAGTTAGTAATATTATTCAAACCAACAGCGGACAAAATTATATAGCGACAAAAGCACTTCTTTTTTTCATGGGAATTTTTTACTAAAATGGGAATGTTTCGCTTTTTACTATTTTTCTTTATTTTTTTAACGAAGTTTTATTGCAAATTTTCATTATGTGTACTATAAATGTACTTAAAAAATAAATAGTATGTATTTATTTATTTTTATTTATTTTAACATTTTTAATAGGGAGAAACATTTTGACAAAAAGTGCCACAAAAGGGATCTCTAAACGGCTTCGTATACCATGACTGCATCACCATCAAAAATGCAAATAGAATCATATTAGGATGTAATCGAAAATATTACGAAAATTGTTGAGACGCTTTCAAGAGAGTAGCCCTTATCATGTACCTAACTATGTTAAGTGCATGTTTGCTTTAGTGCGATAATTGACTTTGTAAACATTTAATAGACACTAAATATTTTAATGTTAAATTTTAGTAAAATTGTACATTAGAAAATCAACTCTGGTCCTATTGTTTCCTACGAATACTAGGCTATGTTTTGTTTTTAGATGTTTTTGTTGTTTTCTCGATATTTTAAAGGCAATTAGGCAAGTGCACCGTAATGTTGGTAAAATAATATCTCTAAGAATGTATATGCTTGCCTAAATGCAGAAGTCAAAGATACATTCAAAATATATTACAGGGGTATTTTTCTTTTTTTCCCATATTTTACAGATGCAAATTGTTCAGTGTTTGAAGAGTGTGTTTATAGTGCTAATAATGTGCCGTGAGTCAAACACTTTCACGGTAGCGCGAGGCAAAGAGTACAGAACCTCAGCTGATGGCACCGGTAAGGATGAGATTCCAGGCGAGCCAAGTTGCGAAGAGCTCAAAGCGATGTGGAGATTTTCGAAACGCCAATCCAGAGCAGCGGAGATCACGAACGAAATACCGACGTACCGAGATCCTTTCTCGTACAACGTCTGGGAGCCATACTTCGCCAGATCGAGGAGTATCGGAGGGTAAGATAATTGCTCTGCTCTAAGAGCACTCTATCATTTTCGCCTTTCTACTTCCTAATGCTTAACTCTCCTTCGCACCTCTCAACGCCACACTTAGAGATTGACGACCCTATTCACTGCCAAGCTATAAAACTACCTATTGGCTATAATTGTAAAACGTTTGATGGCTTTTTTTTATTTTCTTTTGCTTTCTTTATTGAGAAAGAGATTTTTTTATTTTTCAATTAATAGGAATTCACAATACCTACAGTTTTAACTTATTAAAACTACTATTCCTTTTAATACCTCGTAACCACACTATTTTTAAAGGTAAAAAAAATGAAATAAAACTACACGCTTTTGTCCAACAAGTTTATATTCAATCAAGAAAATTTCTATTTTGTACATCTGCAATAAATACAATTAAACGTATTAAATTTTCTGGTTTTAGTAGAAAAATTTAATTTGTGTGGTTCTTCTAGGAATTACCTTGAACTTCTTCAATGTCTTGGGTATAAATATTATTTTTAACAGCTTCACTATTTTAAATCCAACGGTACGGAAACTCTTGATTTAAGTAATTTCTCACAATTACCGCATTGTGAACCGATGCACTATGGAGCCAAACTGCTTTGCGATGGTCAAAAATCTGTAACTTTCTTATTAATAGAAATATAGCAGTGAAATTTCCCAGACATGTGCATAAATGTCTAAGATCTCAAATGAATACAAAATTCTCAACGATTGTTTGCTTAAAAAATTTGAATTTATGGTCATTTTAATAATAATGCCAAATGAATTTTTTATTAAATCAAAGTAAACTTTTCTATTGGTAAATAACAGTTAATAACAAGAGTTGAATGTTTGTGCGATATCTACATTTAAAAAACGTTAATTTATTATCTTAATAATACAGCGTAATCATGTGAAATCAGTTCTTTATTAAATAAAAGTAAACTTATTTATTGGTAAATAACAGTACATATTTACATAACAACAATTAGGTGTTTGTACAAAATCTGCATAAAATACAGCAATATTTGGTATTTTATTTTAGCAATATTCACTGAAAATTACGTTGTTTTACATAATGGAAGAACACTAAAACGGAAAATGCTTTTACTCTAACAATTGTACTGCTTCCTCGTCCAGTTCAACATTTACAGGCGCGGATACTTTTCTGGGACTGGATATATAGAAATCTGATGTAAACAGTAAGGTATGGAAAACGTTCGTAGCAGAACGCAAACATTTTCTTGCATGATGTAATATGTATAATTTGTAATCTTTATTGCGCGATTCCTGGGCTTCTTCAGATAACTGTCCGAGTGGCAAAACTGCATTATAGCGAATTATGTTTTCCCCATGAATCATAACTTTATGTACTGATGAGGGCATATAGTACCAATTATATTTGCTCACATACAATTGTGTAGTTTCAAATGCAGGCTGACCAAACTTTTGGGAATTAATCTGCCTACCGCAGGACATTGTTTGTAGTATTATGTGAAATCTGGAAATAAGCTCTTCATCAACTCCAGTTATATCCACTGTACAAACCGGATTAGCGGAAGATCTTCTAGCGGTATTCCCATCATTACTGTTTTCCACTATTTTGTCGTGGTTTATCCATTATCAGTCCACACTCTTTTCGAAATCTATCTTGAACGTAAGTCTTCTTTGCTTGTTTTTCGTTTTTCATGTCTTCGGTGGTGGCCGCCAATTTCTTGAACGACAAATTATAGGAAATGTGAAGAACTAACTCCATGAATCTTATCCACGCATGCAATGTCGAGAGGCCAAATCTAAAAGCGTTTTCGTTTTCTTGTTTCTGCCTCACTCGATCCAGATCGTTCATTTCCCTGGGCTTGGCAAGGCACACAACACATGTTGAAGTAGGAGTATGGGTTGGTACCTGCACAACTTTACCATCAGCTCATGCTTTATTGTGATCCGTTTCTCATTTTTCGTTACTGAAGTGCGCATCAAAATACGGATCTGAGCTTCTATTTCGTCCACAGTAGCTCTTGGTTTTTCAGGCGTTTCTTTTGAAAACTCAATTGAAATAGGCCTGCAATATCTCTCAGAAGCTGGGGAGGGATCCCGCCAAATTACACTCTGTGTTAGTTCATCAATAAGGCGAATTGGTATCAAGGAAGCGACAAATAAATTACTGTCAGCTATCAGGGAGCTTTCACCAGGAAGAATTTGTTTATATTCACTACGCCCTGAGGAACCATCACAGCCCCACTTGGTGTATAAACGTAACTGTGATGATTTTAGCAGGTCAACAGAATGTATCATCAAAATTCTCCTGTGTGATCGAGGAGCGACTGAAGTGTTACTTTCGCACTTATGTCAGTAACTTCAATTGGAGTTGGATAACATTCAACCTTAGCATCCCTCAGTTTCTTGTACGATAGCAATAAACTGCGCTGTTTAGTGTGCAAGCAGTTTAATAAATATTGGTACCTGTTTCTTGTTAAAGTTATATCGTTGTATATAGCTAGAGCTTCATCCGGTGTAAATGGTTCCGTAGTTGTGTTGTTTCTTAGCATTTGCAGCAGAACGTCTTTCTTTTCTATTGATGCCGTGTGTAATTCTTGCCAGATTCGCGAAAGAGTTTAATTGCTTTATGCCTTTGGGTCGTTTCAGCTGAATTTTCAAAAGTCTTGCACGGTCTTCCACGTACCATTCCAGGTGACATCGAAGGTTCTTCCCTTACTTCAAATTGCACAAACAGCTCACTGTCTAACCAATCCTTGTTATTTTTTAAAAACACGTTAACTTTGCGTGCCGCCTTTTTCCAACGGATTTTGAATTTAGGAAGTACGTATTTTTGAATAATCACGATTACATATTTCAACGGAGGTTCGGAAAGGTTGAAATTTTGCCGAATATAAGTTTCAGGGGTTGAAATATGCTTCCCGTGTTCTATGAAAGCAGCGCACAAAGCACGTTTAGCGATTTTAAAGTTACTCATTTTGGTCAAATACCCTTTAAGTACAAAATAATAATAAATATTTTGGGCATATGTTTGAACTGGAATTGATTATTTATACTAAATCGAATATTACACTAAACCACAAGAAAATATTTTTCTTATAAATATTATTTTGATATAACCTTGTTTTTCAATGCTCCGTTATTGATCATTTTCTGTTTCCTTTTTAACATTCGGTAAATATGTGTATGTTTGTGAAATTCTTATCAACAATATGTCCGGCGTGGTAAAACAGCCTTCTAAAATTTATAGATATTCTAGTTCGAAAGAAGTTCAGCTATTTTTCAATAACAATTTTAAATATCAAACAAATATCTGTAAGAAAGCATTTTCTTGACACAGCCACTTATTAAATTTAAAGATATAAGTAAAAGTACAAGAATAAAATTTACAAAAACCAATTCGTTCAAAAAGAAATAATTAAAAATCAATCATTTATGAATTTTTTAACAAATTATAATTTATCCCAACACTGATTCGAAATTCACAGCAACAAATTAGGTAACAAAATAAAAGATACAGGTGTAATAGTTCCCTAGGTAGAAATTGTAATGTCACTGTAGACTAAGCGCATGCTGATCGTTTTCCGTTAGCCGTACAATAAACGCAGCAAAACCGTAAGATTTTCTTTTAGGATATTATGCAGGACATCCGAGACTATCTATGTATGTATATGTATCATCAATTTTGCCGGGATAGACCCTGATAATAGTTGAAATATTCCACGAAGTTTAATAAATCTTTAACTTGATACCCA
Source organism: Dynastes maya (assembly GCA_029619315.2). Lineage (NCBI taxonomy): Eukaryota > Metazoa > Arthropoda > Insecta > Coleoptera > Scarabaeidae > Dynastes > Dynastes maya. Next base: position 7,300,434 of record JAROYE020000012.1, read on the forward strand.
CTAATTCGATAGATCATTACACAAATACAAATCTACTAATCTGTAATTTTCTAACACTAAAATGTAGAGCAAGATGACTTCTTTCAATCCATGTATGACACTTAATGCAGCAATACTAATTTCACGTTTTAATTCTACGATGAATTAACTAACAAATGCAGCGATTTCAGTTGCAGTTTGTTAATAAGGTTTGAAACTACGATACAAAGTTGTTTCGCTATAAAATTAAAAACAAACATCTGCACGCTAGACTTTGACCTTTTCTGAGTTTATTTTCGGCATGAATTGTGAAATTTTGTAAAAACCATTTTTAGTCGGGTTTCAACCGCGTGGCCCCATAGTGCGCTGCGCCGTCTTGTTACCATCATAAATGCTGTAGTTGATTTAATGAAATATTGTTATCTAAGAAGTTACAGTCCCTGGCCATTTAATTACATGTAATATGCAAGTAAATATAATTTGAACATATATTTACTAATATTCGCTTGATCCTCCTTTGTGATTTATTATTTCCTCAATCCTTTTCGGCAAACTGCCAATGCAGCTTTTTAATGTTTTTTTAATTTCGTCGTTATTATGCCATACATCTTCAATATGCTGTTGTAATTCTTCCTTTGTAGTTGAATTTCATGTACTTACGATGTTTTTCAAGACATTCCACACATTTTCAATTCAAGGTATCGCATTACACTTTTTGGCTTATGAGACGGTGCATTGTGTTACATGAAAGTATATGGTCCTTAAATCGGATCCAATGAACCAATATAAAATATTAAATAGTTTTCTAAAACTTTTTTATACTGTTTTTGTTCCATTGTTCCGTTAACCAAATATAGTGGTCCCGGTCCTTCTGTCGTAATACACGACCTAACTAATAGAGAGAAGGGGACCAAAAATACAGATGATAAATGAAGCTTACTTTTCCCCAATCTTGAACTGTATTTTATATCCTTTAGCCCATTGAAATCGTGTCACTTTCTTTGCATTTCAAGCCTGCTTCATGAAAACGTCTACGGACTGTTCGGGCTGATATTTGTGTACTTTCTCCACTAAGAATTTTATGAACACCTTTAGTGGATAAAAAACGATGTTCTGTAGCCACTTTTACTATACGACGATCATCTCTTACAGTTCTTTTGCGTTTGCCGGCACAGTATGTTCTGCAACTACTTGTACTAGAAATATTCTCCATAATTAATTTCGCGATTCTCAGAACAGTTTAATGTGATACACCCTCTTTTTGTGCAACTTCACGTTGAGAGAACTCTCCCGTCTCTAGAAGAAATTTGTGCTTTTTTCTCTGTGGATATATCCCTCTATATAATAGACGCACACAAATAAAATTAAAACTCTTTGAAATATAAGTTCTTTGGAAAATTGGTAAAAATACTGTTTTTATTTATATATGCAATAATACTAACGAACTAATGAACGACACAATTCAAACTAAATATAATTATTGCACTTACGAGTGGCAAGAGGCGTGATTCATAGCAGGTGGATAATCGGTTTATTGCACCCTTAAGGATTATTTTTATAACAAACAATTATCATAATTGTCATAATGTATTGAAACAGTTCACTAAAACCCTTACCACAACACTTAATTCGTACTGGACGCACGTTTCGATAGCCAAGCTATCATCATCAGCAGCAAGACTGAACTAACAAGCTAAGTGAAAAACTAACCTTATAAGGAAAATAAATTATGCAATATGTAAATTTAAAATCGTAAAATTTAATGAGCCGCTTCATTGCACAGGACTATAAATAGCCTAAAGGTAAATGAGCCGAATGACGTGAGTTAATAAATCCTAGATTACAATGAAGCGGTTCATTGCACATGGTTAAAATTACAACTATAAATGATTAAACATGATGTAACAAAGGATAAAGGCTGGAATTTAGTGGTCCTAAATCTGAATTCATTAAGTGAGTTTTGTTTTTGTAAATTTCAATGCCTTCATAACAATTTAATTGAGAAGTACTCCTTACGTTTTTAATTAACTTTATATTATCAACATTATGGTTATTTTCAAGCATATGTAGGGCAACGCTAGATTTATCAAACCTTCTGAATTTAAGATGAGCCAAATGTTCTTTGTACCTAATTTTGATTGATCTTTTTGTCTGCCCAATATACACTTGATCACAATCTTTACATGAAATTTTGTAAATTCCTGATTTATCCATGTTATCCACTGGGTCTTTGGAATTTCCTAAAAGGTTTTTAAGGTTATTGCTCGAAGAGAAAACAATCTTGCGGTCAATCTTAGAAAAGATTTTTTGAAGACCCTTGGTGTAACATGGATAAAAGGGTAATTTAACATATTTCTTATTATTACGGCCGTCAATACGTTCTAAAGTGCTTACATTTCTAATTCTTAATCTATTCTTATGTTTCCTAATAGTATTATAGACGACATCTTCAGAGAATCCGTTAAAGTTAGAAATATTGATGATTTCTTTTAGTTCATTTTGATATCTATCTTTCGTTAAAGGAAAATTGAGTAACCGGTGCACCAAAAAGTTAATAGCCGAAAGTTTGTGTTCATACGAGTGATTAGAATCCTGTAAGATGAATCTATTATTACTAGTAGGTTTCCTATATACGTCTATTTCTAACTTATTTTTATTTCTTATTACTAACATGTCGAGGAAAGGAATCCTGTTGTCTTTTTTTTTTTTTTTTTTTCTTCTTCGTGGGTAAATTTGATAGAGGGAAATTTTGAGTTAAGTTGTTCTATGAAATCCGTTATTGAACATTTACTGATGTCAAAGATGCAAAAAATGTCATCGACGTATCTGATCCAAAGCCGAGGGAAATTGTTATGAAGGCATTGAAATTTACAAAAACAAAACTCACTTAATGAATTCAGATTTAGGACCACTAAATTCCAGCCTTTATCCTTTGTTACATCATGTTTAATCATTTATAGTTGTAATTTTAACCATGTGCAATGAACCGCTTCATTGTAATCTAGGATTTATTAACTCACGTCATTCGGCTCATTTACCTTTAGGCTATTTATAGTCCTGTGCAATGAAGCGGCTCATTAAATTTTACGATTTTAAATTTACATATTGCATAATTTATTTTCCTTATAAGGTTAGTTTTTCACTTAGCTTGTTAGTTCAGTCTTGCTGCTGATGATGATAGCTTGGCTATCGAAACGTGCGTCCAGTACGAATTAAGTGTTGTGGTAAGGGTTTTAGTGAACTGTTTCAGTGTTCCAGTGCCACAGTTTTAGAGTATCCGTTTAGTCATAATGTATTACTTAAGCGACAATTATGCTTTTATAATAAATTAAATATTCTTATAAATTTAATATTTCTAAAGTGGTCCTATTTCCATGGACAAGGACTGTAAATACGTATGTACGAGGAATGTTTAAGTATCTTTCTCCATTTAATGTTTCTTCATGCATAATTGGATTTACCGGACGATTCCCCAAATGCCCATTCAAACGTTCAATCCAAAACGATGTTGTCTCCTTGCCCTATTTTGCCTGGAATTCTGTACTGCCCAACGGCGCTCCGTTCTTCCGTTAAACATTCCAGAATTGATAAATTTTGGTTCATCTGACTAGAAAATTTAGTAACTTCACCAATAATAAGCGAGATTCCCATGGCGAAGATCAAAAATGAATCAGCCGGTATATTCAGGCTTGTATAAAATTTTTGATGTTAATTGAAGACTACTATCTATGTCGTTAGTATCTCAACATAGATATACACTGCCAATAAAAGATTTTGATATTTAAATGGAATCTTGCATCTGTCTTTTTTTCAGAAAAAAGTAATTTCTCAGTTTGTGCGCCTAGATCAGTGATATGCGATATCATTGTACGTACAAGCTCACACTTAATTCGTACCTACTTCAAAAACACTCTGAACTTGAAAATATTTTTAGAAAATAGAACTTTTTCCATAACCAAGATTTCAAAAGCGATATGTCTAACAAAATAATTTATGAAATCTGCAATTTTTCGAAAGAAACTGTTTTTAACAGTTGAATGCGTTTTAGGATTATATCTTTTTAAAACATTTCTTAATAAAAGTTGTTGCGTGGATTTATTTCATTTTCATTCAACATTTTTCAGATGTACGCCACACGTGAAATGTTGAGTGACATGGTATTGTATTGTATTTCTTTGTTTAAGACATTTCTTAACTTGATTCAAGCAAATCTTGCAGATAATTTGAGGAAAGCGATTTTTAGTATAAGTAAATGGCCGTTATAACACAAAACAATATTTTTTTAAGAATAGTAAATAGTTTTCTTAATTCCAGAAAACGTTTAGGTATTGTTCATAAATCAATAATTTCATTTTCTTAAAATAAAGCAATTTTGACTTAGAATTCTTGAAATGCATATTATTTATATCCATATTATTAATTGCACTTATCTTGTTTAAAACAATACGACATATCCGTACATAATGCAGTAAATTATTCTCATTGTTGTTTTTAGAAATAATGGCGTTCTAGAACCGGTTTTTGCGACATATTTAAACCCTATTAGTATTGCTCTTCTAAGAAAATACAAATAAAATAATAAAATTCGCTTCAATTTAATTAAAAAACATGTACTAATTCACTTTGTATACCTGCTACATATTTTTATGAAGTTAAATATCCAAGTGAAAATCTTCATTTGGTTTATCTCAATTTTCTCCTTTCATTGCATTGCAAAAGTAATTAATGAAACGTTAAAATACCTGCTGAAAGGAAGATCGGTCGTAATTCATCCCCCTAAAATCATTAATTTTCGGCATTTCGGCTAAATCGGATACACTGAGCCGGTTTAATCGTATTACAAAAGCTAAACCGTTTGTACATTTGACCGTGTAAATAGGGAAAAAACGAGACGTTAAATTCTCGGGATTTATGTAGCCGTAAATTTAAAATAATATTCGCCCGTCCTATAAATAGATTTTGTAATCGCTTTCATGATCCTACTTTTCGAAGAAGATTTAATCAAATGCTCTTTATAACTTTTCCCTAAGTTCTTGGTAAAATTACGAACTTTGTAATACCTTGCCGAACTTACGAGTAGAAGCGAACAGATGTAGAATGTGGGAGCGGCGAGAGTAAAAAATTATTTAATAAACTTTCTAAAGCGGATTATGGCAAAATATTAATTTAGATAGGCTGCAGTTTTCGGTTTTTATTTTATAGCGAAAATGTCATGCTTTATGTAAGGTATTAACCCGTATTGATCAGGAAATCCTTAATTGGTTTACGTAAAACCCTTCTACTGATGGCTTAATCCCTTCCTGAGGCCAACTCAAGCCTGATTAATTTCATTTTGTACCACTTTATATCCTATAATGGATTAAATACAAATGGCAAGAACTCAACAAGTTACAGAGCAAAATTCTTAAAGCCCTGTATTTGGCAGGGTATTAATAACTTTTTTTTAAACTTCGATTCGTATTAATAAAATTGTATAAGCTGTTTATAGCTATGTGTAGGCCGCAGGTATCTTTTATTTTGAAGAATTTTATTTAGTTATTAAGTTTCTTCCTTTTTGGAACTTATAAAACAATAATAAATTTCAATTCAATCGTTCTTTTTAACATTTTTTTGTATAATTAGGATACACAGTAAAAAAATTACAATACAATTTATATTTGGTACTTTTTACGTGTATAATTACTAACGCTGGCCACGAGCGGTACCGCGCATCGGCGTAGAATCAGTTCGGACCGAGAGGAACGGTAGTATTCTTCGTCTGCGGAGCAGTACGGACATTTTCGCTGCTGGTCATTTGCGCAATTGTTTATCTGTCCTAGAAAAATTATGATTTCGTCAGCAAAACGACTGCGGTCGGACAAACTTCGAAAATTTATTGCAGAAATTCCAGACTTAATATATGAAAGTGCTAAAATTAAATGTGTAATCTGTAAATCCCGTTAATGTGTTGGTCCAGACAACATTGTCTAGGACACGTAAATAGTGAAAAGCATGTCTCAAAAAGAAATTGCGCACGAGACAATGAAAAAATTATATTTAATTTATGCGTTACGTTTATCGCATGTAATATACCGTTTAATTTACTAGACAAGGAACCATTTATCTGCTTTTGGAATAACTATTCGGAGTGCAAATTACCAAGTCGAACATCGTTACGAAGGATTGTGCCATCTGCGCGCGAACATATTGAACAAAAAATAAAATCGGAATTGAAAGATCAAAAATTGTGGTTATGTGTCGACGAAACAACAGATCGGAAGAAACATTTTGTTCTTAATGTAATGGCACGCAAATTGGAACCTCATCAATCGGCACCTTCAATTCTATTAGTCTCCAAACGAATACAACAGTGTACTGCCGAAGTAGTTTCAAAGTTAGTGTTAAATACATTGGACAAGTTTGAACTTTCAACAAACCAACTCTTGATGTTAGTGAGTGATGGTGCTGCAAACATGCTTTCTGTAGGCCGGTCTCTTAAAAAGCATTCTGCTAATTTGTTACGCATTACGTGTAAAATTCATGCTCTCAATCTGCGGATAGTATCAGAAAATGTTATCCTGAGGTAGACGCTTTAATAGCGCATACCAAAGCAGTATTTGTCAAATCACCGAAACGTATTCGCGAATTTCACAGACTGTGCCCCCGTATACCAGAGCCACCAGAACCTATTCTAACTCGTTGGGGAACATGGTTACAGGCCGCGTTTTATTATCATAAATATTTTGATATAAAGGAAGCTGCCGCTATCCAGAAAAGCCAGTCGAAATTTCAAGATAGTCAGGTTAAAATGGATTTAAAAATCATTCAGGACAATTACTTCGGGCTAGCAGATGCAATAGAAAAATTATAAAATCCTGCGGTGCCGTTAGAAGAATCTCTACAAATAGTGCAACATGTTCACGCACAGCTATGCGCGATTGAAGACGCAAAAAATGTTTCTGTTCTAGAAAAATTTGAAAGTGTTTTTGAGAAAAATTCTGATTTTGGCACATTAAGACGCATTTGTGAAGGTGCGTCAACAGAATCGTTAAGTTATTTGAAAGATTATTTTACTTACGCAAATATTACGTCACTAGATGTAGAACGTTCGTTCTCTGCATATAGACGCATTTTTTCCTCATGCCGTACTAGTTTTGCCGAAAACAACAGTTGAAAACATATCTAATGTTGCAGACATTTAACAGACATTATTATTTCACGGAGGACTCTTAAAATGGTAAGTGTTTGAGCACGTGTTATTTAATTTTTATTTAAAAGATGAGCGAAATTATTTGCGGCAGCAAACATCTCTATTAGCAGAATAACTCTAGTGGAACGCGAGGCCTGGTCGACTCTACGCTACTGCGCGGTACCGCTCGTGGCCAGCTTTAATAATTACTATGTGAAGATGTGTAAAGTACATTCAGAACTGTACACGCAGAGAAATGTCTACTTGTATCAAATCTGTCCGCCTTAATTCAAGACAATTACTGTGTTAATTATTCGCAATACAATAACTGAGAGAAGTATGTATATACATACGTGTAATGAAATAATTGTATTTCTTTGTTTAACTTGATTCGAGAAAATCTTGCAGGAAATTTGAAGAAAGCGATTCTTACTACAAGTAAATGGCCATTATAACACAAAACAATATTTTCTTAAGGACAATAAATAGTTTTATCGATTCAAGAAAACGTTTAGGTATTGTTCATAAATCAATAGTTTCATTTTCTTAAAATAAAGCAATTTTTACTTAGAATTCTTGAAATGCATATTATTTATATGCACATTCTTAACTGCGCTTACCTTGTTTAAAACAGTACAAGATATCCGTACATAATGCATCAAATTATTTTCATTGCTTGTGATTTTAAAGAGGCTAAGGTAGAGGTGGTTATCTACAGAATAATGTTCAAGCAAAAGTGAACTTAATGTAGAAGTACATATGAAAAAACTAGAGAAATAAATAACCAAGATAATATTAATAAATAGCCCATGGTATTGATGGCAAAAACAATGTGAGAAGAGAAAAGCATTAACGCTCCTTGTTCCTGCCCATATTCTTGTGCATCTCTCAGTTTACGCCACTAATTTTCAAAAACAGCACTTAAATATTTCCTGGCGCAACCTACTGCCAAGAGATATAGTCATGCCGTCCTAGATAGTAGCGACGGAACCGAAATACAGATACCATACTTACCCATACAATGATATAACCTTTAACGTACGTTTTATAAACATTTCAAAAGATACCGGTTAATGTAATATTTTTTCTTTTACTATTTACCACGTGTACTAATTTAACTATGGTTTTTTTAATATATAATAAATAATAATAATAAAAAAACTACGTAAAAATAATCCCTATTTAATTACATTCTGCTGTCAAAAATTAATTTGAACGTTCCTCGTTTGTCTTCGCGTAGTGTTCAATCGTTTCGGCCTTTAGCTGCAAGAACTAATGTGCTGCTGAAATCGCTAGTTCAAAACATGTGTGTGAATGCAAATAAATATTATGCAGATATTTTTGTCGGTGACGCGATGCATTAATCGGTGGAGTATATATATATTATTTTTTTTTCTATTATTTTTCAGTTATCTTTTATTAAATATTATATTTTATTTTTCTCTTTGTATTATGTGCACATGTATTCGTATTATTATTTCGTCCTGTAATTGGGGTATCCTGTTGGGCGAATAAAGTTTATTATTATTATTATTAAAGAAATAATTTAATTATACTGTAATCTATAAAAAAATACTTTTTCATTAGCTCATTCACTTGCACCTAATTTTAATTATTAACTTTAGGTTTTTTTTCCATTATTGTAATTTTTCTTTTATTGGATGTCCTTGTACAGTGAGATCAAAAATGTCTGATTGCGTTGGCGCACCTGAAAAATTGATAGTAACACGAAACAAGTTCACAGTTATTATGAAAATTCCAATAGCGTAGGAGACGGGAAGTTGTATTTATGATGGGTAATTATTGACGTTTAAATCTCATTAATTAATGAAATGAAACCCCAGACACATATTTAGTATTATTAAGATGTGGAAAATGAAATTTTATATGCAATAAAAAAAAAAGTTCTACATATCACATTTCAATAAATATGACAAATATTTACGCATGTACTAGAATAAAATGAATGTTTATAACTAGAGCGGGCCAAATTGCGCCATCCAACAGAATCGGAATCAGGCGCAACGGCCGCTTATGTAAATAGCGTATATGTGAGTCACAGCAGATATGTGATATTTCGAAATTAATACACAAGAGTAAAAAAATAAAAGCTGACGCAATAATAATGTTTAGTAATTAGAGCGGATATATATATATATATATATATATATATATATATGTACACGCTGAGGTGTTTTTATTTTCATTATGATTTTTTATTTGATTGAAAACGGTATGCGTTGTAAATGGGATGTAATAAGGAAATAACTGAGAAACTGAACGCTTTTTTTATTCTGTTGTACTTAATAATGTAACTGTAAATAAAGATATAATAAATAAATTCTATCCTTCTTAATAATGGGGATAGGCTTGTTTAAAAAGTTGCACCATCAGATAAGTTTCCACATTTGCCTCGGTGAAGGATGTTCGCCGAGACGAAAAAATTTTCTTATATTTCGAAAACGACCGTTCCACGTCTACCGAAGTAAGACAGGCGTAATTAAAATAATCTTTAGACTTAGTCAAGGAATCTGCAGATGCCCCATCGCACATTTGTCTTAATCTCGTGTAGTCCGGATTCTTTTTTAAAACACTATCGAACTTAGCTAAAACTCGTCCACTTGTTGCATCGTTTATACTGTGTAACAATGTACTAACTTCGTCCACGACTTGCACTGATTCTACCAACGACAATCCAGAATTTTGCAAATTTTCTATCGCGTCTACTAACCCTTTGTAATTGTTGCTAATATTCTTTAGATGTGTTTCAACAGAAATATCGAGAAATCCCTTCTGGCTCATCCTAATAGCTCTAGCTTCGGCAGGGACGAATTGCAAAATAACGGATTTGACTTCTTGAAAATGTTCATTATAATAAAAAGCGGCTTTTAACCACGTTCCCCAACGCGTAAGAATGGGCTGTGGTGGTTCTCGAATACCAGGGCATAACCTGTGGAATGCCCTAGTCCTCTTAGGACTTTTGAGAAACACTTTTTTTGTGTTTGCTATTAATGCATCCACCTCCGGGTAACACTCTCGAATAGTTTGTGCCACAAGATGTAAAGCATGGACTTTACACGTAACATGTAAAAGTCCTTCACACTTTTCTTTAAGGGAACGGCCTACACTACACATTGTTGCTGCACCATCGCTCATGAACAACAACAGTTGACTGGTTGACACTTGAAATTTTTGTAACGTTTCGAGAACTACGGCCGTAATTGCTTTACTAGTACACTGTTTTAATCTTCTGCTGGCTAATAGAATTGCAAAATTTGGTTTAATAGGATCTAATACGCGCACTATTATATTCAAAATAGAATTTTTTTTGCAATCTGTCGTCTCATCAAGACATAGCCACAGCTGTTTATCTTTTAATTCGGCTTTAATTCGATTTTCAATGTCCTCACGTATTCGTGGAATATCTCTCCGTAACGCTGTCCGAGATGGTAGTATCCACTCGGTATTGTATGTACCCCAGAATTTTCGAAATGCTTTTTTATCAAGTATACGAAGTGGTAGACCACATACCATAAACGTTAAAAGCAATTCTAATTGAAATTGACGTTGTTGTGACACACCATTTCTTTTATTTCTGTGGTGTGCGCTATTTATATGTCTTTCACAATCACGTTTGCTCCAGCACAGTAGTTTCTTTTACAAACTTTACAGAAAATTGTACTCCCATTGTAGTGTAAATCCACAAATTCACTAAGAAATTTATTAACTTTCGTAGGTAATGGCCGTTTATTTTAATAGTTACGTTAGACATAATCACTAAAGCGAGCACACCGACGCTTGTTTCTAGTATGCCACAAAGTGGTGCAAACGTAACATCTGCAGACTCGTCATTTGTTGATGAATAGAGCGCGTCATCCGTAAATGAATAAGCGCGCTGTTAGTTCGTAGCCGTCGATGAATGAACTTTTTTTTTGTAGTGGCCCACTGTGAACAACGCCCTATTTATCAACGAACACCCAAACTGCAGGTGTATATTTGCGCGTCTTCACGACGTAATAGACAGTGGTTTTGGTCCTCGTCCTAATAATTACATATTTAAATTACCTATGTTTACATACATATATGCGCCCGGCAGCCTAATTGCGAACCTGGCACGTGGCGCTCTTGGCCCGCTCTATTTGTAACAAAGGATACATATGTAAGTTTCACGTAATTACATTCACATTTGAATTCCATAGATTAATTTATGAATATAAAACTCGTTTGTTGCATTAATTATTTCAGTATGCACAATATAAAATTTCTTATAAAAACTGTTCAAAATGTTCACCTTCATTATTTGAACAGACTTGAACTCTTGGTTTCATGTTTTCGAAAACGTTTTGTAATGTCTTAACATTAATATTTTAAATTTCGTTTTCAATAGCTGCCTGTAGTTCGTCAATATTATGAAGTCGAGTACAATAGATTCTATTCTTCAAGCTTCCAAATAAATAAAAATCTAAATGAGTCAGATTGGGTGATCTTAGAGGCCATCTCCCTCGACTAATTACTCTCGGAGGAAAGTGTTTCCAAAAAATGCAAAGCAGCTGCAGCAGTATGTGCAGTGGCACCATCTTGTTGAAAATAACCCCGATGCATTTCATCATCATTTAGTTCAGTTATAAATGGATTTAAAATCTGTATCTCTATATCTCTCAGCATTAATAGTCCCGTGAAAGAAAATAGGACCGATAACTCGCCTATGTGACATTGCTACCCATACGAAGAGATTTATTTGGGCTTTGTTGCATTCGTTGACTGATATCTTCGTGAACCTCTTCTGTTACAATTTTAGGTCTACTAGGGTACTTCCGCATACACTTCCAGACTCCATAAAGCGTTCAACAGTACGTTGTTGATATTGAGCAAAAGTGTCAAACGGTACAACATCCTCTGGATACATTGCGATGTACTGCTCATAGCAAAATTCCGTCGAGTATATCCAAGAACACTCTTCATTTTGCATCCCACTGCGAAAATACGCCATTACGATACTTGTGTCTTGTTCCACAGATAACACCATTATCGAACCGTTATCGTTCTTTAGTACTGATAAGTACTGTTATTAAAAAATATAAAGGAAATATACTAAAACAAAGTGAGAATAACAGATAATCACACACGATAAATCTCACTCAAAACATCCGCACGTCAATGAGAATTACAACTATCAATTTTAACAATAGAAAATGTTATAAACTTAACAAGCTAAAAATATCTGCTACCGGATTGTCAACTTAATAAGCCTTTTTTGATCACACTGTAGCTGGCCTGATGATGCGTTCTTTGAATACGAAACTGGTCGCCTAATTTTTCAATAGAACTTTGTGAAATCTGGATTTTTCTGTCTTGGATTTTCTTGATTTTTTGACCCTAAGAAAATATTTATTTAATCCAAATAAAATTTCAAGAAAATAATTTTTTTATATTATACATTTTTATAGTCTTAAAACAAACATATTTTTTTGAATAGAGACTGATTTTTGCAAGAAAATCAATTTTCTTGATGCAATAAACCATTTTTCTGCGTGTACTCGCCAAGCAAAATATAAATCTATAAAAAAAATCTTGTAAGATTTCCTGGATTTTCTGCTTATATGACTATTACCATTTTCATTCTGATGTAAAGTCAGTGTAGCAATTTTTTCATTAAGGTAGCAAAGGTACATAGTTGCAAAATTTGTTAGGTCTTGCTCCTAATAGTCTTAAATGTTCTCTGTAAATCTTGTCTAATAACAGTGAGGTATACGTTTCAAAATTAAAATCGTCATAAATAAGGAACACCGTAGTGTAGGAGTGTTAAATTAAAAAGGATCAACAATTGATAATAAAAAAATATAATTTTGGCTACGCTAATTTAAATTTCTAGAATCCCATTGGGTGTCAGGTTTAGAGGTCGCCCTATATATGGTAGGATTGTTCATAAAGCCCCGATTTTACACATTCACGACACGGCCGAAAGGAATCGTGCTTTTGAAGAAGTTGCGAGGATGTATGGGAACCTTCAGACAGCTGTCGAACCACGGCGTAGAATAACAGCGTTTAGATTATCTGGTGGTATGCCGTCTATGAGGTTAACCCCCCAAAGTGGAAGCTTCCAACACTTAAAGGTGACTTTGGCATGCATGAATGCAAAATTTAAATCGAAAACATTCCATTTCCACCCCTTTGTTTCCTAAATTTCAAGTAATCGAATCGATATCCTTTGCCAGTTTGCAAGATTGATGCTAGACAATTGAGATAATCTCGTGAATAAATGGAAAAGCTCTGAAACTGCCTATAAATCTTTGTTTTCTTTGTTACTTCTGTCATTATAGGAATTAATCAAGACAGAGAGAGCTAGGGAGTTACAGGAGCAGAGAATGGCTGAAGAGGCGGCTGCTAGAGCGGCCGCCTTGAAGGAATTGTCTGGGTCCCACCAAAGTCAATCGTAAGTACCTTTAATTGCATCAAATAAATCTAATAAATTTATGAAAATAAATTACTATTTTTATTATTACTAACTTTATGTAACATTTGAAATATTTTAGGACGCATATTTAAACTTGTTTAGAACTATGTAGCGACGTTGGGAAAACAAGGGTAATTATTCGTGACAAAGGGCTTTGTTTAGGTTGGTTTAATTTATTTATGTCTGTATTATTAAAGCATTTCAAGCGCGTGCTGTGTTAACATTAAATTTCCTCCCCAATTTCTAGTTAGTTGCGCGATAAAGACAGACATATTACACCTAGTAGAATTACTACCTCGTATTAGATAATTTAATTTCACATCGGCATTAACACTTAGGCTTCTGTTATCGTCAATTTAAGTCGTATTGGAATCCTCACAAGAGCATTTGAGGTTTGTGGGAAGAGGATAAAAAATCAAGCACCCTCGAACTTTTTGCGGCTATAAATTTTGCAGAGGTATTAATGGCTGGATATAACAGTAATTTGAAGGGCGGGGGTCTTAATGTAGGACGCCTACGCAAACGGAAGAGCGTAATGTGCGGGTATTCATAAATTTGTAAGTTGGGAAAGATTGCAAAATAGCGTAGGTGTTAAATTTAAACATTAAACGATGCTAAAACCAACCTCTCTCTTGGTTCTTAAAATTCAATTTGCTTAATTAAAATCTAATAAAAGGGAAATGAATTCTTCTCGACCTTTTTTCATTTGATTAATTAAAATGCATTCTTTTGTTCAATTTGGGAGCTTCAAGATGGACAAATAACTATAAGGTGTTATACGACATAATTGAAATATTAATAAAGTGCGTATTGTGTAGTACAAAGAAAAAATTATTTAGTCTTGTATTACGCAAGGTAGTGGTATTAGTTCAGTAGATATTTCCTTGTATCTGTAGCCTACTGACTATATGTTTTTCTCTCAATCGATCTATCATTTTTTCCGTTCTATAAGAGAACACTTCTTGGGAGAATCCTCTACTATTTCAAATTAACTGTAATTCTCCTTTTGTCCAGAAATTCTTATTCTCCAATCTAGGCAGCTATTCAATTATGTTTAAATATCATTGATTTATTTCCTAAGGGTGAGTTAGTTCTAATTTTCTGAGGATGAAATGCTTCACGGTAAAAATAAATGAGTTTTTGAAGATCAAATTACGACGGACGTTCAGTAATTAACGAGACAAATGGCTGTGGAAAAAAACAATTTATTCAATGTTGTCTCCACCAACATTTAGGCACTTCTCCCATCGCTTTGTGAGCTTTCTAATTCCAATGCTGAAGAATTCTTGACCTTGGTGTCCGAGCCACTTGTGTACAACTTGTTTGGCTGCTTCGTTGTCTTCGAACTTGGTGTCGCGTAAAAACTCTTTGAGCGGGCTGAACAGATGAAAATCGGACGGTGCGAGGTCGGGACTGTAAGGGGATGTGGCAACACCTCCCAACCCATATTTTCGATAATCCCTCGCGTTTTCTGGGCAGTATGAGGGCGGGTATTATCGTACAGCAGAATCATACCTTTTGAGAGAGCACCCTGTCGTTTTCTTCTTATCGCGGGTTATGTTGAAGCAAGGTACAATAGTACTCACTGTTCACAGTACATTGTCCTTCTAAATAGCCACAAAAAATTGGGGCTTGAGAATCCCAGAAGACCGGCAGATGCAGTTTTGAATTTTTTCTTAGCGGACGAAGTGGTGAATTCACGTTTCATCGCAGGTTGTAACACGGTCTAGAAAGTCATTACCTTCAGTTAAAAACTGTCGTTTGAGTGCGAACACGGGTGTCTTTATGGGTTTGAGTCAACTATCTTGGAATCCATATCGAACACGTTTTGCGATAATTCAGCTTGTCACGATTTTTATACGCCTGTCATCGAGAATAAGATCATTTATGCGATTTTATAGCGCGTCGGTCGACACGTCAACCGGTCGTCCGGAGCGATGAATATCGGTGACACTTGTTCTGCCCGATTTAAATTGTTCAGTCCACTTATACACGTTTCCGCGGCTTAAACACGTTTCACCATACTGTTTCAACATTCTCGAATAAATTTCGGCTATGTTTGCTTTTATGCCTTTCATACAACTGACTTAATTTGCCTCTAAGGTTGCCAACTTAATCCACAGAAAGTTTCATCTAATAATATTCAGTAGTTTTCCCGGTAATGCAATTTGTCTCGTTAATTAC
Organism: Dynastes maya; assembly: GCA_029619315.2. Taxonomy (NCBI): domain Eukaryota; kingdom Metazoa; phylum Arthropoda; class Insecta; order Coleoptera; family Scarabaeidae; genus Dynastes; species Dynastes maya. Next base: position 7,316,219 of record JAROYE020000012.1, read on the forward strand.
TGAACGTCTCTCGTATTTACAATACATATTAATGTAAAACATGGCAATGGTCGTAATGTTAATATGTAACATTACGACTTCCCTGTATTAAAAAAGATTATATTAGCTTGGTCGATATTTAAAATCAATTTATTGTCATTAAACCAGTAAATTAGTTTTTCAAGAACATTTCCACAATTCCCAAGAAGTTGATGTCTATCACTGCCTGTAACAACTACATTTATACGCTGATGATGTCAGCGTATAAAGTCACAAAACCTTAATAAAAAGTACAAACAATAGCGGCCCTAATATGGAACCCTGCGGTACACCGAATGCAACATCGACAAGTCCAGAAATGTGGCGAGCTTCAGTAAACCTCAGCTAACGTTACTTCTTCTAGGATTTCTGTATATTCGAATTCTTTTTTAAATTTCTGGTTTAATATTATCTACGATTCTAGTTGGGGAAGGCCGATTCTAGAAGAAATAATGCATTTTAGGAAAAAAAAACGCGTTGAATCGTATACACTTCTTCTGAAGAATCGTGCACGTGACAAGAGCGGGACTAAATATCCTGTCTTTTTATATCCGTTCAATAGAGCAAAATATCCGCTTGAAATCCCTAATATTCCATCTGGAACGGAAGAGTCCACTCTATTTCCTGTCCATTAGATGTCTTCGCTTATCACGGAAATTGAAAAGGAAAATAATACGAGAATGAAATCTATTTTTATATTTTCACTTGAACTCTGTAGGGCTCTCAAATGGAATCGAAAAATATTCTCTCTCACTGATCTATCTTTATATAGACGAGATTGTGGTAGTTTGGGATTCGTCTTCCTCGCCTACGAAAAGTTTGTTTCAATGCCAAAAGTTTCTTTCTATCACTGCGTATATCCAAGTTTGTTACGTGACAAGTTTAGAAAAAAGTTGAAGGTGGAATCTTCAAAGGAACTTGCGAGATGGGTGATATGTGTGTTCTCTTATATTACAGGAGTTTGCGGGACCTGAATTATAATTATGACGTGGATGATCATGAAATGCGGGAGGAACCAGAAAGTTTGATAGGTCGTGGGGGTATCCTAACTTTCCCTGATCTATTTGCTCCCGCTGCTGGAAGGACGGAGATAGATGAAGATCGTTATCTGCACGACGACAGTTATATTAAGGATAGTGCTAAGGCACCTAGTTCGTCCTCACTGATTGACAGCGATTCATTTAATGTAAGTACCTTGCCAAACCCCTTACGTGTCTTTCCATGAAAGATATTCCTTCGATTTATTGATTTTCTTTCGAACTATGGTACATTGAAAAAGAGAAGCCGACAAAATAAAACTTTATACACTGTCAGGTCAATCCAATAATTTTAATTGGTTATCCCCATTTTTGTGTATTGGAAAACTATTAAACTGAAGTGGCTGGCATAATCATCTGGTGTTGGTTCAATATCAAGGAACATATTGTATGAACTTGTCAAAATTCCAGAACAACACTCTCATTTCATTGACTTTCAAACCGTTAAGTTTTAATCTTAATATAACGGGCTGATTAGGACAAAATATATTGGTAATACGAGGCGTGTTTTTAAAGTAAGTACCGTTTTTAAATAAAACAAAAACAAGTAAACTTTTCTTAACAGTTTTATTTTTATATGAAAGCCTGTACCTTATTCTACTTTTCTACATACATTGAGGCATTTATCGTTTCGTACAATCAGTTTTACAATCCCATCGTCATAGAAGTCTGCCGCCTGATTCATAGAGAACACTTCTGGAAACTTGAGGAAACTCAGATAACGATGAAATCGTAAAGCGTCTGTTCTCTTTCACTTTTTCGTCAACTTTCTGTACCTTCAGTAATGATAGAAGGTCGCCCACTTCGTTCCTCCTCATGGACATGTGTGCGGTCATCTTTAAAAGCATTCACCCATTTCCGTATCATTTCATCACTCATAATGTTTTCTCCATACACTTCACAGATCTGACGATGAATGTCGACCGATTTAATGGCTTTAACACTAAGAAAACGAATCACAGCGCGTATTTCACAGTCGGCGGAATTCTCGATTGGCGGAGACATTTTAAATAGTGACAAATAAACGTAATCACGATCGAATCTTTCTGTAATGGCGTCTGTGGATTGTCAACAGATGTAGGTACACAGCACGCAAGCGTAGAAAGTCGCCGCAACGCTCACGGTAGCAGAATTTCAAAACGGTACTTACTTTAAGAACACGCCTCGTATATTTTAACGACTTTAATGGCATAAAAAGCCCCCCAGGAGACCAATTCAATTGTCGATGGAAATTTTATAAAATAATATCAACTGCGTTAGAACAAAACTCAAACCTAATTTCTCTAAATTTCTAAAAAAACTCGAGAAGGATTTTTCCATGTCTTAACTTGTTATTGGTGCAAGTGTAGTAGTATGGAACAAGAGTAGAAATTTACAATTTTTTTATATTTGTTTTAATATTCAAAATTGAGATTTCTTCTTACCTTGAAGACCCACTGTTTTCAAATTTATTTTAATTTTAATAGTTTTAATAAATTGTTGTTGTGGTCGCAGATTATTATTATTATTTTTTAATTGGAATTCCACATTACGAAATTATAAAATTCACTACCTTAGTATTAACAAATTTATATCAAACGTTTCGTGTTATTTCTGAGTTTTAGAATAAACAAAATCTTGTATAAAAAATAATATTTTGTCATAAATCGATAGTAAAAAACATTTTTCCTTTTGTAACACCTATTCAACATATTAAAGAGAACCTGTATATACGGAAATATTTTACTTTCCTACTATTTACACAATAAACACAATTTTACAATTCCAAAATGTTGGGGCACCTGCATACAAATTCTGCATATATATGTTTACATGTACGCATGAAGAAATCTAATTAAAATATCCTCATTTGCACATTTTTGTCGAGTTAGTAGCTGCAAACGCCGCCAAACACATGTAAATATCTACTTCGTATACATATATACGATTTAAAATATTGAAATGCCATTACCATCCACAAGACACACCGAAGAGCAGTAAACTGCGAAACGCGCGTCTGTGTATGGTGGATGGATGATGGTTTTTACGATTTCTGTATATATTTTTTTTGTCTAGCACATTTAGCTTATTGCTAATATTATTTATAAAGCAGGGGACATAAATAAGTTATTTATTCCCTGAATGTTTTATCGTTTAATTCAATATATAAAAAAGTAGAAAGTCTTAAAACTGTCGGCTGAACATTGTTTTGGTATATGAAAAACATGTTTCTTAGTGTAATAAATAAACGAGGTAAAATTAATTCTAAACTTCAAATTTAATTTTAACCGATATTAAACCAATTTGTCACGTGTTAAGAAATTTAATTAAAACAAAACTACTATGGCGCGTTTTAGCGGTGTCAGAACGGTTAAAACTGTCCATTTCATTAAACCGCTGGTGAATGGAACTACCACCATCGTGTTCGAAGAGAATTTTAATGTATATATAGTAGGATATTGATCGTTTTACTAGGCTTAGCTTTCATTAATTTGGGCAGCGCAAAACTTACTCTCTAATTTAAACTTTGGACCATTCACTAGCACCCTTTCCGAGATATAGGGACTAGAAAAAAATAGGTTAAACCCTCTACGTTGAAGAAGGACGGCCTCTTACATAATTTACGAATGACAAAGTTAATGCTTACCGCGTCTTAAATCAAGGCAGCCAGGGAATTAGCAAGTTTAATGAGTTGTAATGTGTTTTAGCGATTTTAGACGAATTGTGTACGAGTTTAAATTAGTAACTTTCCAATTTAAAACTTTTGGCCTACCTTGAACGTCTACTTTTTCACGGAATTAATTCTACTTTATATCAAACGGAAAGCGGAATTGTAGAACAATCGTCTTATCTGCTACACCGAGAAAAATATGTTGAATTTTAATCTTGATTGTAGTCGCTTTGTTAATGTAAACTTATGTTTAACGTTTCGAAAATTTATTAATGTCTTTTTCAGAAAATATATTGTTTTATTTCCTTTAATAAATTTCACAATTAATCGAGAACCTTCAAATAAATATGAAACTATATTAACATTAAAGTTTAAAAACAACATAGTAAATCAATTTAGAACCTCCAATATTAAAATTATGAAATATTAAACAAGATTTGAAGAACACTTTCGCAAAGGGTCATCATTATTTGGCCAAATAAATCTCAAAAGCTCAAATAAATTCAAAAACATTTAATTAAATAAATTCATTGATGGGGATTGATTTAAGAAAGAAATACAATTATCAGATTCAATAAATACTGTAAACTGTTTAACTTTCATTCGATTCTACTTGAAAAAAATTAAGATCTCACACATTTAATATTTTATGTAACTTTTATTCCTGAGAAATTTAATTTTACATCAGAATTTTATTACAAATATTGGGTATCGAACTTCTGGGCACTTGAAATTTTGTTATTTCATTTCATTAATATTTTACTTTCATTTAATAACTGTGCTCAAATTGGAAACTTTTTTTTCAACGAGCTGAGCACCCGGGGGGTGAACCGAATTCGAGTGTGCTGAATTCAATTGTGCTAACTGTTAGCCCGCGTTTTCGATCAATTTCAATTTACAAATTTTAGACCCAAAGACTCCAAAAAAGTGTAATTTGTATCATTTTTTGACCATTTATTGAATTTAAATCGATCGAATAGGTATCGTATCGATGAATACACATCGAATAGAAACTATCTGAAAAAATATTGAATCGATTCGGTCGATTTTTCATCATTTTTTTTGCAAAAAAAAACGTGTTTCTTCATTTTTTTCATTTTTCATGCTCTGATTACCCTGATTCTTCTGTATCGTCTTCTTGTAAATTCCAATAAATATCACTCAAAAGTGCATGTTGCTTTTGGCCGCTGTACCAATGTTCGAGCCTCGCGATGCTCATCGGATTTGTTTGGTGATTGTTCGGCGAATTTTTCTACATGGGAATGCAAAGAATGATGACATTCGAACATTTAAACGGTGAAAAGCAGTGAGCATATCTTCAATTGGTATGCGCCAATTTTAGAATTGATGAATTCCGAGAACATTGTTAATAACCGTTTTCACACAATCGCATACCACAAACTCCATGTCAGTGGGTGCATTTTCAAATCGTTTGTCCATCATCAAACGGCGAATGTCCGGTCCATTTCAATAGATCAACATTCTGATTCCGACATCTACCTTCTTTTATATTCATCCCACTTAACCATGGAAAAATACGACGCAATTCGTTGAATGCATTTCTTTCTGGGTTCAATGCTTTTATGAAATTTTTAACAATTCCTAGTTTGATGTGGGGCGGTGGTAACAAAACTTTTTCGATCGGCGCAAGTGGAATCACAATAATGTTGTTTTGTCGCAATCTAAATTCCTCACGTAAATTCCGTTCGTTATATTGGTCGCCGGTAAAACGGGTATTCCATAAACACATGTAGCTTTAATATTTAGATGTTAACACTTTGACTTCTGAAAACAGACTGAATTCTCAGCGGTTAACAGTGCCGCTTATACACCCATTTGGCCAACTGGCAATAGCGAGGATGGAAGTTTCTAGAAGGTTCATGAAAAGTTCTCAAAGGTTCTAGAAAGCTCTTCGACCATTGATCAGATTTTTTAGAAAATTCCAGGATGTTTCAGAAGGTTCTTTGGGCCTAACATTTTTGAAATGAAATTGCTCGAAAACGCGAGCTAACTTTTGCAACTAGCACAGTTTAATTAATCAGTTCGTCAAGCGTGGTAGATTTAAAAACTTGCCTTGATTCACTTTCAAATAAAGTTAACGATTTTTTACAAGGGCGTGACAATTATTTGATGAAATTTGACTAACGACTGAATTTAATTGATAATTAAATCAAGTTTAATCTACAAAAAAAGAGAACACCAACCGTAAAAATTCGTCACGCAAAGTTTTGTAATGGCTCAAATTATATCGGCTGTCCAGATAGTTTAAGAAAAGCAATGAAAGAAGGAGAATTTCAATGGAATAAAATAAAAATCAATAGAAAATTGTTAATGGAGCGTTATGTATAAAACTCGCAACAATTGACGAGTTTTACATTGCACGTATTCCGTTTTGCGCGAATGAAATATGTACAAGATTCCTGACACCAGAGTTGCACGATTGTGTACATATAACGCTATCAACCAACTCGCAGATGTTTTAGAGTACAATAAACGGAAGTTCTAAACATTTCAAAAGCTTTTGTCATTGCTGAGAGTCTCCCGTGCCATATGGTACCTGCAATATTCGATATAACGCTAACTCTATTCATTATTATGTTAAACAAGGCAAAACAGAAACGGTAATTATTATTCCCTCTATTAATAACAATGTCGTGGATTTAAGCCGCAGTGCAAACACACCCTGGTCCTTATCTAAGAGATTACAAGCGATTTTACATGGATTAGCATGTTTCCCTTGAAGTACCTAGAAGACGTAATAATAATCCTATAGGACTCTCAAATAATACTAATTCTTCTTCTTTTTCAGGATGAATTCGATGAATTTCTGTTTTAAGTGGATAAGCTGTTAATTTTGATCGTGCAGAACCCAAAAAAAGATTAAAAAAATTCTTAAAAAAAAATTAAAAAGCTAAAATTTTACTAAATGTTACTGTTCTGTCTAATATAACATAATAAAAAGTATAGCCTTGTATGCTTATATAAATAAGAAGCATTGGTAAATTGAAGCTAAACAAGAAGTAGATGTTTCAATTTGAGAGACAAAAAAAAGTTTTAGGCATATAAGAGAAATATATTTAAAGATATATATATATACATACACATATAATAATATTATTTATATGTTTATAGAATTTAGAAATTGATAATGACTGATTTTATTAGAAAAAATATTATTTAAAACTTTTACTAATCGTATGGATGTCATTTTGAGTTCTTTGACGGAATTTTAGAACAAATCAGACTTGATAATCTCAAGGAAATCTGTAAAAAAAGAATCATATGCCTAGGAATTCTTTATTAGTGCAGAGGTTATTGTGAAGACAATAAACAAATGACTGCTATTTAATTATAGCGTAAATACAATAAAAGATAGTACCGTAATAATTAAAAGTATAATAATATGCCTATATATACATATATAAAACTAAATAAATATGTGTTAATAACACATGAAAGATTATTTATTTTTTGCTAGATCTTATTAAAAAATATATATTTTGATTATTTATTTCGTGCAAAATATATCAGAAATGGATATAGAACATATCTCCAGAAAAAAAGAAATGGTCTCAACTTCAAAATGACAACCATCAAAGAAGCATTCCAAAGATGGCCTAAAAATTAAATAGAACACTCAAACTCAAAGAATACAATAAATACAAAAAATTGCATATATATACAAAGAAAAGAATGTCTTCCCTATTTTTCTAAGAATAAAACTATTAAGGAAAAGAAAGAAGGATTATAGTATAGAGTTCTAGTTTTTGAGTCGCATGTTAATAATAATACTTACAATATTAGTAACTCATCTAAATCGAATCATCAACTCAAGAATTTGAATTGAAACTATCAGGATAAAAAAAAAAGAGAACGAATGCAACCAAAATATCAATGATACATATCAAAGCTTTATTTCCGCTGTGGGGTTATTTCAGATCGTTCTGAAATAATGAAACTTAGAAGAGTTGCTTGTATTGTAAAGATTATCAAATGAGGTTGTGAATTTTATGTAGGCTTTAAGATTGTTAAAAAAGTTGTTGAGTTTATTGGAAAAACGTTGTTGGATCAAAAGAAATATAATTGAAAAAGCGTTCGAATATATTTTAAACTGGTGTTGTTAATGGAAATAAGTAAGAATTAAATAATTTAGGCCCATTTTTTCCATTGATAACCCGAAAACTAAACAACTAGCTCTTTATTTTTAACTAATCGTACTGCTTTTAAATATATCCGGGCGCTTTTGTTACTTACACTGTCAATCAGGAACTTCCCTGTATATCACAGAAAGAAAAAGTGATTAACTGACAATAAAATATATCAGCATTATTTACATTTAAAGAAGAAAAAAAAAAAGAAAGCTACTGAAGCACTGACAATAATTTTAGTCAATTTACAAATTTTACATGTTATTCTCTAAATGTTTCCATAATAAATATTACTGTACGATACAGTATTTATATTAGAGGATTCTAAGGGCCAGAAATTACCTAATATAAATACAAGATATATAAATATAGTATTTATGTATACATATTAAAAATATATATATTTAAAAAAATGCATGTCTATATCTAGATTTAAATTTATTGTAACTGTACGCTATTTCAGGATCGTGTTTTTTGTATTTATAATGTTTCAAGGGATATTCAAATAAACTCAAAAATAATTCTGTATTCTGTGATGTTTAAACTGAAATAATACATATGACAATAGAAAAAAATAGAAATAATATTCGTGTGGGGTCTGCAAAATTATAACATTTAAAGATTGTAAATTTATTTTATATGAATGTATGCATTGGAAAAATTAAATAAAGATAATTAAGCAAGCATCTAAATTGTCTTTTGAGTACCCTTTCAAATATCAACATAAAGTTTTGGGACACCCTACATAGGCGGAAACTAATTCCTTTGCTGAGCAATTTACAGAAAAAGTTTTTAAATAAAAAGTATCCGGGGACTAGTTTTGCATAACATAAAATTATGTCTAAGTATTCAGGGTGTTTAGTTTCAACTACAAACGATAAAAGTTTGGTTTTTTAACTTCAACTAGAGTCGCCAACCCGTCGATCGCGAGCTACCGGTAGCTCGCGAAGGTAATTCTGGTAGCTCACAACATATTTTAAAAATACAAAGGTGTAAAAATCATAGAAGATTCCGTAAATTTCGCAAATTCTCATAATAAACACAAGCCACGGCAACACGCTAGAATCGTCTAGAACCGATCGGCGTGGTAGTGTTCGAGAACGATCTGGGTTGCTTTGAAGGGGATATGTACGCAACGCGCGGCGACATTGCGCTCGATTGAAAACTGAAGGACATAATCAACGTCCAGCGGTTGGGTTACAGTTCGCCAGCAATTAAAAATATTGGCAAGCAGTAGTAAGAAGGTAAAGACATACCATTTCCATTCGGAATGGGAAGAACAATACTTCTTTTCAGAAGTTAAAGGTAAAAATGTATGTTTGCTATGTAATATTTCTAAGGCTGTAACTCAAGCATCATACCGTGTGTCCCAAATAATTGCACAAAAGAAGAAACCTTATGAAGACGGGGAAATGATAAAACAGGCGTTTTTAGAAGCTGCAGATTCGTTATTTGCCAACTTTAGAAATAAAGACGAGATAGTGTCTACGCAACTTGCTAATACAGTGATGAGACGAGTAGAAGTAATGCGCAATGATATTTTTTTACAGTTAAAAAGTGACTTAGATAACTGTTTATTTTTCACTGCAATTGGATGAATCAACAGATGTGGTTGACACCTCCCAGATGGCCGTATTCGTCAGGATGGTTTTTAGTGATTTTACGATTAAAGAAGATCTTTTGAATTTCATTCCACTGAAAGGACATACTACTGGGCTGGAGTTGTTTTCTCATATCAAAAATATCATTTCTTCTGAGAAAATTCCAATATCGAAAATGGTAGGCTTGACAACCAATGGCGCTCCAGCTATGGTGGGTTGTGATAAGGGTCTGGTGGCGTTGTGTCGTAAAGATGAAAATTTTCCGCAATTTCTCTGTTACCACTACATTATCCATCAGCAAGCATTATGTGGAAATTTTCTAAAACTAAACAACGTTTTGAAATTGGTAGTAAAAATTGTGAAGAAAATTAGAGCTCCAGCGTTACAAAGAAGATTGTAAATACGGGGAGCTACTTCTTCACTCTGAAGTCCGATGGTTAAGGAGAGGACTAGTGCTGGAACGTTTTAATGATGTCCTATCTGCCATGGTTCAATTTTTCAAACAACGCGATGAACTGATTCCGGAACTGGAAAATTCAATCTGGCTTAGAGATTTTGGTTTTCTTGTGGACATTACAAAAAAATTAAATGAACTTAATTTGCAGCTTCAGGGAAGAGACAAAGAACTAGTGGAAATGATTTCTGATATACAAGCATTTATCAAAAAACTTGAGTTTTGGAAACAAAACCTAATCAACCGCGATACCAATCATTTTCCTATTCTTTCAGAAATGGAAGTGATTGCGGTTCAAAATGATTTAGCTTTAAAATCGTTAGTCTCAAATACAAAATGTATCTGGCCTTTAGTAAGCAAAGACAAATATTCAGTTCTATGTCGTGTTGCCTTGAAAGTGGAAGCGTTATTTAGTTCAACCTATTTGTGTGAATCTTCTTTCTCCAATATGAAGTTAATTAAGAACAAATACCTCAATCGACTTACAGATGAACATTTGGATAATTGTTTTCGAATGGCTGTATCAAACTATACTGCAAACATTAAAAAAATTATCGATGAGTCTGTCAGCCTTCTCATTGACCATGCATTTTTTATCTGCGCATGTTTTTGTTATTTTTATTCACTTTTATTAAATCGTATGTGGTCTTTGTTTTTTTTTCAAACACCTACGATTGGTAGGTATGGATTTAGTTAAGTAGTATGTATTAGTTATTAGCTTATTTGTATTAGTATGTATTAGTAAAATAAATACATATATGTCGAATATAACTGTACATTATTTCTATACAAGATAACCAGCGAAATCGTTGTCAGGCTATTCAAGCTATTTCAATTTTTTTTAAATGGTGTACCGTATATATTTTTCCACGATCTAACAGAGTAACTGTTATAGAACTTTTTTGTAGACATGTCCCTACACCTAAAGTAAATCTTTGTTTTTCTAGAGATATTCATCAAAAATAATCTTAAAAATTTAATTTATGCATACAATTTCATCTATTTGACATTTAATTATTAAATATTTCTATTTAGCTAAATTGCGAAATTGTTTAAACGACTTTCACCATGTTCTTGGTTTCCGGGTTGTAGCCGCGTCGTTGCCGATGTTTCATCTGAATATGTCGTATAAGAATGTGGATGAAACGTCAGCAAAAGCTACGACAATGACGCGGTTCCAGCTCGGAAACCAAGAAAATATGTAATTGAGGACCACGGAAGCCTACGTACCAGATACATTCACTATTTCACTTAATTTGCGATGCTTTAAATAAATCTAAACGTCTTAAGCTAAACTCTAGTCAATGCTTATTTTAACTATTTTTATGTATACGTGCTTATTAACTTGCTAGACTAGAATGTAGGCAAATGATGAAATTGTACCAAAAGAGATATAATTTTTAAGATATCGGTCGTTAAATTAATTCGCAAAAATTAAAAATTAAGATAGATAGGGATAAAAGTTGACATGAATTGATAAGGAGGCATCCAAAAACGTAATATACAGGATGTTTCATTTAAAAGACCAAACTTGTCCCGTTCGCTGTGAAGACTGAATGCCCTGCATACATAAAATTAAACTTAATTTTATGTTATGCAGTACTTGTCTCCGCATATTTTTTATTTGAAAAATGTTTCTCTAAATTACTCAATGAAGGAATTATCTTCCGCCTACGCAGTAGGTGGACACGCCGTATAGAAGATTAGTGATAGTAAAGAGTTATAAAATGTCATCTGATCCTATATAAACCACCTAAAGTAAGTATAAATGCAATATCTTCTTGATATCGTTAAAATTGCCAAGTAGCACTTTAGAATACCAATTTTCTGTTTTACGTGTCTGACGTCTGGTATTAAGGGATTTTCTCAAAATATAAAGTAGGTTTTTTATACCTTTCAGAACAGCTCTTATAAACTTGACAAAACAAATCTTCACTAAATTAGAAATTTCATGTTGAAGAATCGTATAAAACGTGTATTACCAAAATGCAGAATTTACCAGCGCGACACCAGACGCTTCTGCATTAAAAGAGGGAAGGGTATATGAGATAGAGAGAGAAAGAAAGTGTAAAATGGAACGCTGGTTGTTATTGAGCGACTAGCTGTTGCATTTCATTCACAAAATTCGAACTTGTGGGGGTTGGCTTGACGTTAGTAGTACAGAGGTGGTAGGGATAAAGCAGGAGCAGTGGTAATGCTTTAAATTTTTTTTCATCGTTTTCTTCCCCTGCAACTTATTGATCTGATCTTATCATAATTCGAGTTCTTCTATGTCTATGCCAATAAAATAATATTACGACAGGGCGGTGAAAATATTTAAAAGTATTCTTTGAAGATCATTTTCATTGATACGTTTTTATCAATGGGCTCCAAAATTATTAAATCAATAAGATTTAGGGATTGCAACACCGGTTTACCAGTAAATTGCGAAATTTCTTTCAAAATTTTTCTCAGTAATTTGCGATCTTTTACGGGGAAATTGGAAAGAATGTTAAATACATATACAAACAGATTAAGTATAGAAATAATTATTTTTTTAAGGTTTTCAAAGCATTTAGTAAAAGCCTTACGTTACTTAAACGAAAATACTTTATTTTACACCATAGTTTATTATTTATTATATCACGCAAATGGTAAGCAAAACAAAAAACCCATGTGTTTATGTCTTTTACAATTTTTTAGCCATGTACCGCTTACAATGTGTTGTAGCGTGCTATGAGAAGGCTTAGACGTGTTCAGTATCTTTACCGGAAGGGACACGCCGCTCTCCTCGGCTCTGAATTTATTTGTAATTTAAATTACCGGTAAACCGATAATGAAAACATTTTTTACCGAATTACCGGTTTTGAAAAAAGATGGTAAATTTGTAACCCCTAATAAGATTTATTATTCCTTATTTCAATCATAAATTACGAATATATGTTCAATGTACATCAAAATTTCGCAAATACGAGGTGTGACAATTAAATAACCGGACTGGTGCTACTATCGGCAAACAGCGAGCACGCCACGGCAGGTTTGAACATGTCTATGCTTGTAAATGCTTCCCCCACCCTGAGCTCGATGGGGACGGTTGTACGTCGCTCAGTTTCGCTGTAGCAATCGTTCGTTCAAGTTCTTACGCTAGCGTCGCGTCGGAAAAATGCAGAGCGTTCAGATCGAGCAACGAGTTAACCTCAAGTTTCTTGTGAAACACGAGGTTCTAACTACTCTTCGTGAACGAGTGAGACGACGAAGACCCGATTTGTGGATGAGCAAATCCTGGATGCTCCACCAAGACAATGCGCCAGCCCATTCCGCTTTGACTGTGAAGGCGTTCTTTGCGAAATCCGGCATCACCGTGTTGGACCACCCATCGTACTCGCTCGACCTGGCCCTCTGTGACTTTTCTTATTTCCTAAGGTAAAATCGGAGCTTAAGGGGACAAGATTTGACAGTGTGGAAGCGGTGAAAGCGAAAGAGACGGAGGTTCTCAACAAGCTGACTGCAACGGACTTCCAGCACTGCTTTCGACAGTGGAAAATTCGTATGAAGCGGTGTAGGGATCGGCAAGGAGAGTATATTGAAGGGGATAAACCTTGTAATGTAATTGGTGATCAATCAAATGTTTTGTAGCACCAGTCCGGTTATTTAATTGCCACACCTCGTAGTAGAGCATTTTCCTATTATTGAAGCTTATTTTTTTTATCATATTTAGGACATTTTAAATCGAAATATCCAAATACCCCTAGACATTTTACATTCAAAAATTAGACGTCTTGGATTTTCATAAAATATAAGAGCCTAAATTATATACTTCTAGGTGAAAGCGGACCCGCAGAATCGATCGCGGTAAGCTGCAACTTGATATTTTCCTTATTTTTTGAGGTGGAAAAAAATTTCTTCTCTCGGAGTACCAAACCGTAAGAGATAAGAAATCATATTTTGCGATCGATTCAGCTGAGCAAAATCTATAAATGAGTCCCTACTTAACCACTTCGTCCTTTTGGTTGAGATATGCAAATTTTAAGAATTAAGACAAAAAATGCATTATAAAAATATCACGAAATCCATAAATGAGTCATTTCACGGCTTCATCTTTTCGATTGGGGAAATACGAGGAAATTCCACAAAATAAAAAATATTTTAAATTTATTATTTTAGGTTTTAACCGTCGGATTTTGGGGATTCCTTAAAAAAAGAACCCCTACTTTTTTAATTTACGTAATTTTTTAGGCTTCCCTATACGCTATCCAATAAATCATCTTTTAATTTCGTGTAAAAGAAATCCGTTTAAAGAACGTGCACGAAAACGTGTTTATAAATCTAGACTGCTATGTCCGTCGCAGATGCTTATTTTTTAGACATTCGAGGAAAAATTTTGTCAATGAAATCGGTAGCGAAGTTTAAAGCAGATATTTCTATTTCGCATTTATTTATTGTACGTTAGTAGCGTGATCAGTAATTTAAAATTATGTATATCTACTATTTAATAGATCTAGAAACAAAAATTTGATTTCCTTTATTTTGGTTTTTGGTTCAAATAAATGTATTTTGAATATTTTCAAATGTTTGCATTTGAAAAACAAACAAATTTAGAGAAAATATGATATAAATATGAAAAGATAACAGGACAGATCCTCGTCATTACAATGAAACTATTGGATGCATATCAGGATCTGTACATGTGATGCCATCTAAACGTCAACACAGTCCTTGTCAGTAGAATGGATAAACGTGAAAAATCCTAGTACCTATTGACATATACGTACACTCGCCGACAAGCAGAATGACCGGACAATGTCAGGGACGAGATGAAATTACGGCCCTGGTTGTTATGGCAACGGCAAGACGCCTGACCAAACAACCAATCTAGTTGGTGTATATGCATTTGGGACGCGGAATTTCCGCGTCCAGACTTATTTTACGAGAGGGAGTGTTATCGTTTAGTATAGATTTTCCCGCGTTTTATATAGTGACAAGTAACTGTGTTATTAATGTTATTATTAACCTTCAAAATGAAAAGTATTAGTGTATTTTTAAAAAGTTACTTTAATAGATTTCTAAATTAACGACGGTTTGATACAAATATAATAAATAAATATAATTAAACGATTTATCGGTTTAATATTGTCGACAAAAATCCTTAACACCTTTTTCTGTTTTTATCTCCTACACAGGAGACGCCCACATTACATTTAATTACTCTCGAATACCTTGAAAATAATAGCAAATACCAGCTACAAAAAAAAGGTTCGAAGCTAAAGTGATTTCTACGTACTGTTTATCCGAGTTGCCTTGTTTTTTTTCCACTTGTATTCGTCCTAAAACCTATAGAGCAGATTTGTCGGTAAGCGGAATCCCCATGCCCAAAGCCCGATGACGTCACGAGATATAAGGGTCAAATAATACAAAAAAATACACGTAGATAAACAGGCGTAGTATTGACTTATACATACACAGTGCGTTCTAAATTGAGTAGCTTATCATGGGTAACTTTAAATTGGAAAAATTGTGTGTTTTGGAAATATAAAAGCTATAAATTGTTTCAAGTAAAAGTTGTTTTATATAAAGGTTTCATCAATAGTATTTTAATAGTATGGACTGATGAAACTTACTTTTTTAACCGTTACATGTTAGAAAACCGTTTAGTTGGTCCTATAATATATGAAGAAAACAAAAATGCAGAATAGTATTTGAAAATTCTGCAGACATTTCTAGAAAAATTTTTAGATGATCTACCTTTGAACGCAATTTCAGAAATATAATTAATTATCTAAATAACCGCTTTAATAACAAAGTAATAGAGAGCAATACATTTAAAGCGGAGATTCCCAAACCTTTTTCGCCTCGTAAACCACTTTGCGGAATTGTTTTTCCGTAGAACCCCGCCTGCGAAATATTGAATTTAAAAAAAAAAAAACAATTCTCCCTATTTCTTTTATACTTATATTACATAATATAAAATATAATTTTTATACTGTTTACAGTGGTAGTTTCACCCTCTTAAACGAGATTGGATCGATAAGGAAAATACTTTCGAACAACCTTGGGTGTGGACTACTTCTTCACAAAGTTTCAATTTTTTTTGAATTTTCGGGTTCGGGATGTTCTCTTGTATGAGTATGTAGTAATGTTTATATTGCTGTCACTACTGTTTTCTTTATTTATGTAGCTTGTCCTTGTATTGAAGTAACGTCTGCTAGACAAATATATTATATATTATTATTATTATTATTATTAACATGCTTTGATAACAATTGTTCAATATTTGGCTTCAATTTGGTGAGGTATATCTCCACCGCCAGTGATTTGAGTAAGAAGATTGGGTATCACGCTAAATAAAGATGGAAAAACTATCAAAAAAGTTCTTGCGATAGTCCATAATGCAGGATAAGCAACAGGTATATTTTTCTGAAGTCAAAACTGCTGATACTCCATTTTGAACTAGACCTTGAGTATTCTTGCAATATGATATCTGATGATTCAATGTCACCGTATTGATCAATAATCCAGTGTGGTATTTCCATAGTCAAAACATTCTCAAACCTGGTTTTAAAGACTCTATGAAGGTAATTTAAATGTTGAACGTGTGTCAACACGTCGTAACTCAACGACTACAAAAATATATATGAAAGTTTGTACGTATGATGGGACAAAAGTAAACGAGGTAGTATCAGGAGTATAAACAAGGATTACTTTCGAACAGGTTTACTGCATACCGTACAGGTTTACGTTTGTGCTATTGTAGACACTGGTTCACTTTTGTACCTATTCATGTTTTTAAAATATATTCAAACCTATTTTCTTTTCAAAACTCAGAAAACAATTAGTAATTGTCTCTAACACTCTTATATAGATCTTGTAAAGCGAATGCGTACAGCCAAAAACGGGCATGAGCTGAGACGATTCAAGATCTCGTTATCACGAGAAGATTTATATATACGTCGATCCAGATACGAACGGGATGAATGGCAATAGAGCATTCGAGTCTCACAGATAGATTGCAAATATGATAATTCAACGCCTTCTGACAAAATGCACTAATATAGAATTACTGTGTAATTTTTCTGTATTCTCAGATTATGTTAGAAAGTATAGTTTCTTATATTCATTTTGTTGCTGCTATACGATGTAGGAGAACGAAAAAGTAATTCTAAGTGGGAAAATAAACAACGATTCTTATAAAATTAAACTAAAGAAAAATAAATTCGATAATTATACAAAATAAATTTAAATTCTAACAATGTTACTTTATTAAGGGGAAAAATCTCCTGGCAATATTGAACTTTGTAACTTTTGTATTTGTTGCGTTTCAAAATACGTTTCACAGTACTTCTACTAACACCGATTTCGTCTGAAATTTGCCGGCTAAAGCATGGTTCGCCCATTTCAACTAACGAACAAACCCTCATTTCTTTCTCCTCCCGCTCGGGATGCGTTAGAGGGATTTGAGGCTGTTCGTCTATTTGTTGACATTTACAGCAATTCGCAAAATACTATTTAATGATCTGTACCATCTCTGCGGTTGTATAAACTAACATAGTTTATTCAAAATCCACGATCTCTTATTAGAACCTTACGAGCGTACAGAAAGACAAAGAGTGCGTCAGATAGGCTACAGCAGTTACGGGCGGTGAGACTGGCCGGCAGAGATAAATGCAGGTATGCCAGGTCGTGCTACGTACAATATCCCTCGCACCTCGATGAAATGTGGATCAACGTGTATAATTACTTCTCAATAAGTCTGGACATGTTATGTGTTATTCACGCCCAATTAAAAAATCAATTAATTTTTATGTCTTTTATGAGTATTGTGTACACACAATCTGTGTTAGGTGTATTATGTCACTTAAGGAACGCTTGAATGTTGATCATGACTTATTGTACCCCCATTTAAATCTTGCAGACCTCCAAATTATTTTCTGGTTGACATCGAGCCCCCACGAGACAAATTCGAGCGAGACCACTCTGGGAAATATAGATTTAAGCTAACGCCTGTAGGTTTTAATTTGTGGGACATTTTGTAAAAGAAAATATATGCATTTTGAACATTTATTATAATTTTAATGTTTATTTGTTTATAGATTGTACCTACTTGATTCAAAATGTTGTGATCCTTGATATTCATGTTATCTTATTCAATTTAGAACATATTGTATATCTTTTTGCTGCTTAAGTAGGTTGTGTGTTTTCCCTCACTTCGTTTGCCGACGATTATTACGGACAAAGAAAAAAATACGTGGAATTTTAAATTTATATATTTTTTAAATAATATGATACAGAATTTGTTTTGTATGTGGCTTCCATTTTTTTTTTATGTTTAGAATGCGCAAGCGAGACAATGCAATATGAAAACATAAACAATATATTTAAAATAATTAACAAAACAACGATGGCAATAATGAAAATATGGCATATAAGCACTTTCTCACACTAGTTCTAAAATTATCTCATTTTTTTTTCATCATACGGTTAGTATTATGTTATTTATTTCATATTTCGTAAAATTTTGCTCCTGATTGTGGTATCCTTTAACGAGGATTGTTTTCGACAACATAACGAGAAAACAAAATTATAATTATATAAACAAAAGAAAATGTTTCTAATATATAAATCAATTTGTTTACATTTTAGGTTTATTTTATATTATATTACATACATTAGTTTCCTTTGCCAATTTACATAAGTAACAAGTCGTATTTGCACGGGAAATTTCCATTATTGGAATCATTGCTAAGGCAAGAAAGTTAAAAAAGATGTTGAAAAGTTGAGGATGCTTCTTTTTTAACAATGATTTTTATAATAACTATTCCTCGCGCTGTTTTTCGATAGTTTCAACGATATAAAACACTTAAAATTATACATTTTTTTTATACACAACATATGATACATAAAATACAAATTCTTATGTTTCGGAGCAAATCGTTCGATAAATATAGCGAAGTCAGAGCGTTAAATTTATTTATTTTTTATAATTCACCTGGTGGAACTACGTTAACAGAGAAGGCTGCGAAAGATTCACCTTTCTTTCCAATCGCTTTAGCTTGATACTGTCCAATGTCATTGGCATCGCACTTCAAAATTGTTAGACTATATCTTTTACCATCAGCTGTGAATCGGTATTTTGCTGTGTTTTCTTTAATCGGTTTGCTATCCTTAAGCCAGTTGATCTGTAAAGGTTCGTCTTCTGTTTCGGCTTGGAAGGTAGCTGATTCACCCTCTGACACAGTGGCTGATACAGGGAATGTTTTAAACACCGGACCCTTTGCTTGATCTCCAGGTACGATTACGCTTAGTGTACAACTACTGAAGCTTTCACCAGCATCGTTAAATGCTTCGCAAGTATAAGCTCCAGAGTCTTCAGGGAATATCTCTGCTATTTCTAATTTGTAGATGTTAGCTTCGTTCGTGTATTTGAAATCTTTGCTTGGCTTAATCTCTTTGTTATTATGCAACCAGATTACATCGAATTTATTCGCACCAATGATACGACATGATAATGTGATCGGTTCTCCATCCTTAGCAAATGCTGATTGCAAGTGGCTTACTATTTTCGGTGGCTTATCGTCTGTGGCTTTCTTTTTACCATTAGTAGCAGCAACCATTGCTAAATCAAAGAAAAGCCCCAAATTAATATCTCTAATTAAGTTCAAATTACTTTCGTATACTCACGTTTAATCTTCAAATAACATTTGGTTTCTACTGTTCCAACAGAATTTGTTGCCTTGCATACATATTCACCTTCATCTTCAGGATATACTTCATTTATATGCAATTTCGCAAGTCCATTCTTGTATTTCAAATCGAGGATATCAGAAGAACTCAAAGGCTGTTGACAAAAACATATTTTTAGAAGAATTGTAAATAAAATTTTTCATCGATGTCCTACTTTATTATTCTTTGTCCATGTGATTTGCGGTTCAGGATCACCTAGGACTGAGCAGATTAATGTTAAACTTTCTCCGTCGGCTACTGTAAGATCCTTAAGAACCTTCGTGAAGGTTGGCGCAAACATTGTTGAGTCATCAGGTGGTACTGAAATTCAAAATTTAATTCAATTTAATTAATTATATCAAGATTTTAAAAATGTTAGACATACATGCTAATTCCTTCGTAGCACTTCTAGACCTGTTGGGACTTCCTGTTGAATCTAATCTACCATATTTCCTTGGTGATTTTTTATCTGTTTCAACATTTAAGCTAGATCCCGATTTAGACGTGTCCAGACTACTTAATTTCGATTGAATTTGTGCTGGAGTGATTTGTTTTTTGATGGTTACGGGAATTGGAGCTGGTTTAATTGGTTGTTCGATATATTTACGATCTCCAGAATATAATAATTTACGTGCAAGTTCTGCTTGGGCCGCTGTACTTGTTTCACCTTCAACAATTACTACGCAAGACGTCTCATCTTTGCCATGTACGTTAGTAGCTACGCAAGTGTATTTGCCAGAGTCCTCAGGTCTACATCCAACAATCTCCATGGTAACAACACCATCGGATGAGGACATTGAATATTCATATTTGCTGAGTTGACGTTTGTCTTTGTACCATTTAACAGTTGGGAACGGCTTGCCGCTCAAGCAACACAAGAGTTTGCAAGTATCTCTTTCTTGCATAACACGTGGACGCAGGAGGAAAGTAAAGCTTGGTGCACATTCTTGTTCTTCTTGCCAGAAGGTGTATGGTAGCGGTTCGCGTCTTCTAATTGGTTGAATTTCTGGTCTGTATTCTGGTACAACAATTGGAACAGCTGTAAAGAAATCAATTAATGGTTAAAATAAAACTAAAGCATGAAATTATTTACGTTGGACGTTGAGGAACACAACTTCTTCTCTTGATCCATAATGATTCTCAGCTCTAATAATATATTCACCGCGATCTGAAAGCTTGGCTCTGTTGATTACGAAGTAATAATCATCTCCTACATATCTCTTCATATATTTGACACTCTGTCTTAGTTCTACGTTATTGTGATACCAACTAAGTGTTGGCTGAGCGCAACCAATGACCCTACAATAGAATTTAACACTTTGCCCTTCGTAGCAGAAAGCGCTTTGTGGTTTGATGACGAATCTTGGAGCAGCTTGTCTCCTATCAAAGAATGTCTCATGGATTCTGTATTTCTCCATGAGGAGTTTGCGTAGAGATGAATATTCTGAGAGACGCCCAATTGGTAAGACGTATTTGTCCCAATTTTCGTATTTGGCGCGGATTTGGTCGCGTATTCTGAGATATCTTGATTGTTCGATCTCTTCAGTTCTGCTGCTGTGGTCTCCACTAAGCCAGGCGTGAACTAGACATTCTTGAGCTGTCATACGTTTCCTAAAATTACAAATAATTTTGATGAATTAGCTAAACTTTTGTAAGACAACTTACTCTTTGTTCTTAATTAACAATCTCCTAATGAAATCTTTTCCTTCCTGTGATACGTTAGTAAATGCTTCTTCATCAAAGTCCCAATCACATGCCTTAACATTTTTCAAGGTTTCAATATCGTTTTCTCCAGCGAATGGTGACAATCCACTTAAGCTGCAAAAGAAATTTGTTTAATTCTTTTCAAAAGCTCTCAGGATCGTTAACATCCTTACAGGACATAAGCTAGAACACCAACGGCCCACATATCTGTATAAAATCCAACTGGTTCTCGTTCTACTATTTCTGGCGCGGCAAATTCGGCAGTTCCAGTTGAAATCTTTACGACTTCATTTGGATCTAATTTAGTTGCAAGCCCAAAGTCAATTAATTTAATATTGGTACTCTTCTTAGTTTGGCACATGATGTTCTCAGGCTTGACATCGAGATGTATGATGTTCTTTTCATGCATGTGCTTGATGCCTTCGCAAATTTGTCTCATGTAGTTGATGACTTCCGCTTCAGACATTTGGTAACCCTCCGCTGTGATGCGTTCGAATAGTTCACCTCCAGACAAACTAAAAATGCATTTATTAAAACGATTTATCTTTCGTTGTATTTGGGAATACTCACAATTCGTAAATTAATACCATCTCATCGTCATCTTCAAAGGCATCATGTAGATTGATTAGTTTAGGATGGTGTAATTGATTCATAATGTCAATTTCTTTACGGATAAGATCTTTTTCAGTATTTGTCGAAACTGGGATGAATTTGGCCGCAAAAATATTGCCAGTCTTGCGTTCACGGCATCGGTGAACAACACCAAAAGCACCAGTTCCAATTTCTTCCAGAATATCGTAGTCATCATACACACTCTTGGTTTTAATATCAACAGGTTGTGGTACATATTTGGAGTAAATATCAAAAACGTATTGGTCATAATCTCTAATTGGTTCTTTATGGGATTCACGGATTTTCTTGCCAGTTTCATCGACCTCATATTTCCTCTTATATTCCTTCTTCTTGGCAGCTTCTTTGGTAGTTACTAAAGTGCTTACTTCAGAAGGATCAGAGCGACCGTAGATATTTTCAGCGTATATTCTAAATTCGTATTGATGTCCTGGCGCTAATCCACTAACAGCCATAGTTGTGAATCTCGTATTTCCAACTCTAATCCAAGTACTTAGAGGATGTTCACGCCTTTCGACTAGATAATTGGTAATATTGCTTCCACCATCCCATACAGGTGCCTTCCATGATAATGCAAGGGAGTCCAAACCGATGCTGTCAACGACTGGGAACCTCGGCGGATCAGGACGATCTAGAGAAAATGAAATAATTAATTCAAATCATATCTAATTTGTACAAATTTTGTTAAATACCGCTGATTTGAATCTTAATTATAGCTGAATCTTGTCCTTGATCATTTTCTGCTGTTATCCTGTATGGTCCGCTGTCTAATTTACTGCCATCTCTAATTGTTAGAATAGCATGACGATCTTTAACTTCAACGTGGTAATGTCCACCTGATTCAATGACTTCACCCTCACGTACCCAGGTGATTCTAGGTCTTGGGTTGCCGGAGAATGGAATCTTAATGATGACATTTTCACCTTTATCAAAGAATGCAGTATCTCGGAATCTTGGAGGAATGTTTAATTTAGGTGGCGCTATAAAGACAATGTTAAAATGTTTAACTTTTAAGTTATTAAACAAGAACTTACTCATAATAATCAATTCTGCTCTTGTAGATTTGACTCCGCCCTTGTTGACAGCTCTACAAACGTATTCGTCAGCATCTTCGCCATAGACATCAGCGATTAATAGATGATGCACGTCTCCTTCGCTATAAATCTGGTATCTTGTTCCGCTAACGATTTCACGAGCCCCTTTATACCACGTAATTGTAGGTTTGGGTACTCCAGTGATGGTACATTCGAATTTGGCGTTGTGATTTTGGATACAATGAGCATTCTTGAGCTGTTTAATAATCTCTGGTGGCTTAGCAGACAGTGGATCTTTAATTTTAACGGAGGAAGACGCTGAGGATGGTTCAGAAATGCCAGCAATGTTCTGTGCGAAGACCCGGAATTCGTATTGACGATCTTCGATGAGATTCGAAATGTTTATTTGAGTTGGTAAGCAAATTAGGATATTTACGCGTTGCCATGCATTGCTTCCAACTTCACGCTTGTCTATCCAATAACCTTGAACGCGCGCTCCACCATCGCTTTGCGGTTTTTCCCATTCTAGATTGACGAAATCACCTCCCACCTCGGTAACTTTAGGTACACCAGGAGGTGATGGGGGATCAAATGGTGCTTTAGCTTTAATTGGATTAACGCCTTCTAACGGTGGTCCCATACCATTTTCATTGACGGCCATTACTCTGAAGAGATACTCCTGTCCTTCAGTAAGCCCTTGTACCGTGAATGTAGTATCCTTGCATGAGGAGTTTATTGTTATCCAATGAGCACCTGTAACATCTTTGCGTTCAACAACATAATGAGTGACTCTCAATCCACCGTCATAGCTTGGTGGTTTCCAGCTCAATGTACAGGTATGTTTGGTAATATCCGTTGTTTCGAGTGGTCCATTTGGTGGTCCTGGTAAGCCGGTGATGTACACGTTGAAGGTGCCGGAAGCACTTCCGCTATCGTTTTTAACGGTCAAGTTATATAATCCTGCATCATCCTTAGTGATACCTTTAATGAATATAATGATGTAATCATCGAATACTGTATATTTAATGTGAGCTGATTCTTCAATAACAGCACCACCTTTTGTAAGGATAACATCAAGTGGTTGATCGCCAGAATAGAATATTTTGATCTTGGTATTATCTCCTTCTGGAAGATACAAATCTCCTGGAATACGATCAATTCTTGGCGGAGCTAAATAGGAAATAAAAATTCAAGCTTTAATAATAATTATCCTTTTTAAAAACAAATTTACTTACATCCTACTTTAACAGTAGCTGTAGTTCTTACAGAACCCAAAGAATTGCTTGCTTCGCAAGTGTAATCTCCTTCATCAATACCTAAGACGTCAGAAACATGTAACCAGGCTGTGTTTACTTTAGATTCAAATCTAAATCGTCCACTAATGTTAATTTCTCTGCCGTTTCTCAACCAGCGGAATGTAGGTGTCGGTTTTCCAGATGCTTCACATTCTAATGTCAACGTCTTTCCAAATGGTACAGTTACATTGCCAAGTGGACGTACCCATTCTGGTTTTTCACCGCCAAGCACCTCGCAGATCTTTACAGGTGTCGTGCAAGTACTTGGGTCACTCTTTCCAGCAGCATTGATAGCAAATATTCTAAATTCGTAATCAGATCCATCAATTAAGTTCAAAGCAGTGTAGTTGGTATCTGTAACATTGTATTCATTACATCTCGTCCAAATCGGACTTCCAATTTCGCGTTTTTCAATGATATATCCGGTAATTCTAGAGCCACCATCGCTCTTTGGAGGTTCCCAAGTGAGATCAACGTAACCCTTACCGACTTTAACGACTTTAGGTGCACCTGGTGGAGACGGTACGTTGAATTTGCCTTTGAGTTTGAATTTGCTTGATGCTGCTGAGGGTTTGCTAAAGCCTGCAGCATTTTTAGCTCGAACTCTGAACTCGTATTCATGTCCACTGGTCATGTTATACAAAATATAGTGAGTTTCCTTAATGAGATAGTCGCTAGCGGTAATCCAGGTGTTTTCAGCGACATCTCTGTATTCCAATTTGTATCCTTGGATCCTAGAACCACCATCGTTATTTGGTCTATCCCATGCCACGTGTATGGTGGTTGCTTCCCAATCTGTAACACGCGGTGCACCTGGTGGATCTGGTACCGTGAATGGATATTTAGCGACAATTGGTTCTAATGTTTCTAGAGGTTCGCTGATGCCATATTGATTTTCAGCACGTACTCTGAAGCTGTATTTCTTGTTAGGTTCCAGGCTCATGACATCATAATGAGTGCTGCGGACAAAACTGCTGACTTTAGACCATACGCCTGTGTAGTCCAACTTCTCAACAATGTAATTTGTAATTGGTGAACCACCATCATCTAGCGGCGGTCTCCAAGCAAGTGAACAATTATCAGGAGTGATATCAGATACATCTAGAGGTCCCTGAGGTGGTCGAGGTTTATCTACGACCAATACTCTGCAAGATGCTGAGTCTGATCCAACGCTATTTGTTAATTTGATCGTATAACTTCCACTATCACTTCGTTTGGCACATTTATTCGTGAATATTGAAGCAATGTCATTAGTTTCGAACTTAATACGATTATCTTGAATGATTTCATCTCCGTTAATAGTCCAGGTCTCTTTGGGTCGAGGACTAGCGATGTATGGGACTGTAATCTTTAGTTCTTCACCAGCAATTACGATCATATCACGAATGCTAAGGTCTGATGTAATCTTAGGAGCTTGTGGTGGAGCTCGGCATGCTATGATATCTGAAGATGAGCTCCAAGGTCCTTGTCCAGCCGCATTTACAGCAGCTACTCTAAATTCGTATTCGTGATTTTCGATCAAGTTGATCACCCTGTAAGAGAAATCAATGTTTATAGAAGTTAAACGAGAAAATACTTGATTCACTTACTTATGTGATAAGTCTGGAATTATAGCATGTGAAGCTTTAGTCCATTTGTCTTCGGAAATCAGACGTTTCTCAATGACATATCCGGTAATTGGAGAGCCGCCATCATGTCTAGGTTTGGTCCATTGAATAGTGATGGAATCTTCTGAAGAATCGATACCTCTAGGTGCTCCTGGGGCTCCTGGTGGATCGAATGGATGTCTAGCACGGATTGGTTCACTAGTTACGGCTGGTTCTGATTGTCCGTATTGATTTTCAGCAAATACCCTGAATTCATATTCTTTTCCAAGCGTCAAGTTGCGTATTCTGATAAACGGTACTGTGACATAGCTGCTGACTTTCGACCAGGTTGGGGATTTTGCTTCCTTCTTTTCAATTACATAATTTGTGATCTCAGCTCCGCCATTGTCCTTAGGTGGTTGCCAATAGAGCGTAAGAGCATCTCCAGCAAATTCGTCAGCTCTCAAATTCTCAGGTTTACCAGGTCTATCAAGTACACGAACATTAATTGTTGCAGTATCGTAACCTGATGGGTTCTTCAATTGTAATCTGTATTGTCCACTATCGCTTCGTTTGGAATTCTTAACAATTATACTAGCGTAGTCATCAGCAAGTTGTGGGAACACTCTAGTGTCTGTTTCATCAAGGATCTTGTCATTAGCAAACCACGAAGCTGTTGGTTTGGGGAAGCCAACGTAAGGAACGTGAATACTGAAGTCTTCTCCAGCTCTGACTGTAATATCTCTAACACCCCCTAAGTCCATAACTGGTTTATTAGGTTGTTCTTCGATCAGTATGTTAATGCTCGGTTTGCTTGGTTCTGAGGGTCCTACGTCGTTAACTGCAATCACTCTAAATTGGTACTCATCTCCTTCTTTCAGCCTTGGCACCGTGTAAATTGTGCCTGGTGTTGGAAGTGCGTTGTCGTCCGTCCAATCATCTTCACCCTTCTTTCTCCTTTGTACGATATATCCTTTAATCTTGGATCCACCATCGCTTCTAGGTGGTCTCCAAGATAACGTGACACTGTCTTTGGTAATCCTATCAGCTTTGGGAGCTTCAGGTGCATCTGGTTTGACTATAATTAAAATTGCATTAATAATATTAAGATTTATCTTTAAATTTTACTACATACATCTTTGGTGTGATGCTGTGATTGGTTCTGTTGGTTTGCTAGGCTCACCAGGTCCTGCTTCGTTAACAGCAACGACTCTGAATTCGTATTTATTGCCTTCTCGTAAATCTTGGACTGTGTAGCTTGTATTAGGGGTAGGATAATTATTAACTTTGATCCATTCACCGCCTCTCTCTCGTTTTTCAACGTAATATCCTGTGATCGGTTTACCTCCTGTGTATGAGGGTGGCTTCCATGCGAGTGAGCAACTAGATGGGGTGTATCCAGTAACTTCAGGTTGGCTTGGAGCGCCTGGTGGGTCAAACGGACTCTTGGCAACCACTGGTTTACCTTCCAATGGTTCAGAGACACCGTAAATGTTTTCAGCGCGGACTCTAAAGACGTATTTCTTCCCTTCAGTGAGTCCTCTTACGGTGAACGATGGTCTCGGACAGAAACCAGGGCACGGTCTCCAGCTATCTGTGCCATACTCGCTGACTTCAACGATGTAGTTTGTAATTTCGCCACCACCATCATCGGTGGGTGGATTCCATGAGAGTGACACAGTCTCTTGAGTTGTTTCTGTATATTGCAGAGGACCTCTTGGCATTCCAGGCTTGTCCACGACAATGATTTCGATATCTCCAGAATCTGAACCGTATTCATTAGTTGCTACAATCGTGTATTTGCCAGAATCATCGCGATTGGAAGATTCAATACGCAGTTTAGTGCGTTCGCTGTTTGTATCGGTCTTTAATTAGGAATTGTTAATATAATTTTTAGCCTTGTATTAAATACGTTAACTTACAGATACTCTGTTGGATTCAGGGATAACCATTCCTCTCCTAGACCATTCAACTTTAGGAATTGGTGCTCCAGAGAGAGGTATTTCGACATTGACTGGCTCGCCTGCACGGACTTTGATTTTACGTCCCACAATACCATCAAGCCACAATTTCGGTTTTTCTATAGATACATGATTGATTTGTCAAAGAAGTGAATATTTTCCAATAAAGCTAGATTACCTTTCATTGGTCTAGCTGTAAAGACATTGGATGCATCACTAGGTTTACCAGGTCCTGCAGCATTAACAGCTGAAACTCTGTATTCGTATTGGTGTCCATCTTGTACGCGGTCGTCAACATAATCTTGTCCTCGATGTGGCTCTTTGTTGAGTTTAATCCATCTTCCCGTGGCACGATCTCTTCGTTCAATATCATAACCAACAATGGGTGAACCACCATTGCTGATGGGTGCACTCCATTTTATCTTTATGTGGTCCTTGTCACTATCCACAAGCTCTGGTTTTCCAGGCTTTCCAGGGACATCTAGGTAGAAAATTGTAGATTTTAAGAAATACTTACCATCAACGGATGTATGAATAATTTTATTTTGATTACCCTTTGGATTCCTGCTGGAAGTAAATTAATTAAATACATACCGTATTGATTCTTAGCAACAACTGGTTTTTCAGTATTAAGAGGATCGGAACGTCCTTGTAAGTTTTCAGCAAATACCCTAAATTCGTATTTTGTTCCTTCGATTAGTCTTGGTACAACTGCATGATTGTATTTTGGATTAACGTAATTCACAGCTGGTACCCAACCACCACCATGGGTCAAATCGCGTTTTTCAATAACGTATCCGCTATAATTATAGTAAAATAATCATTATTTCGGAAAATAAGACATTTACACGTTATGTGTTTAAAATTCTCCATCATTACTTCAAATACATACGTTATTTCACTTCCACCATTATCTTTAGGTGGTTTCCATGATAACGTAACACTTTGCGCTGTAATTTCTTCATATTCCAAAGGTCCCTCGGGTGCTCCAGGACGGTCTAAAAATTAGATAAAGAATCTGTTTACTGTGCGTTAGGTATACGTACCTAAAACAATAACTTGGAATGATCCCTCATCTACACCTGAGCTGTTCTTCAAGTGTAAATTATAAAGGCCGCTGTCTGATCGTTTGGCGTTAACAGTATGGACAATTGTGTGGTGTCCAATTGATGTTATTGATGTACGTTCGTCCGCAGCCAGTGGTTTACCTCCCACAGTCCATGTGACTTCGGGAGTTGGTTCACCGATAAAATCAATATCGACATGTAAAATAAGCCCTGCTTTAATTCTGATATCGTTAAGTGGGCTCTTGATCTTGGGTGCCACTGGAATTGATAATAAAAAATTGAAATTAAAGGAATTGCTTAATTTTTCGACTTACAGAATCGAGCTTTAGCCGTAACAAGATCAGAAGGCTCTGACGGTTCACTTTGTCCAGCTGCATTTTTGGCGATGACCCTAAATTCATACTCTTGCCCTTCTGTAAGATCAGGTACTCTAGCATTAGTTGTCTTGGATGGTACATGAACGGCGTTGGTCCAATATGGACTGCCTTTTTCTTTCTTTTGTATAATATATCCGGTAATTGGAGTTCCACCATCGTTCTTTGGTGGTTCCCATTCAAGATCAATATGATCTTTATCCCAATCTGTAACTTTCGGTTTACCAGGTGCGTCTGGTTCGTCATATTCGTTCTTAGCAATGATACTCCTAGGTGTTTCTAAAGGTTCTGATTCGCCTACGGCGTTAACAGCCTTTACACGGAAATAATATTCCTTCCTGTGAATCAATCTGGTGATATCGTGGGATGTAATCGTGGCCATACCAGCATCTGACCATGTGCCACGCGAAACGTCCATTTTCTCGACGATATAATGGAGAATTGGTGAACCACCATCGTCCAATGGTGGCCTCCAACTAATTCGGGCACCTTCCTTGGTGACATTAGTGACATCTAGTGGTGGTTGAGGTGCTCCCGGACGATCAATTACAGTAACATTAGCAGAAGCTGTGCAAGTGCCTAAGTCGTTCTTGAGAGTGAGGGTATATCTACCGCTATCGGATCTCAAAGCAGATCCAATATCAAATGTAACCTTAGTTGTAGAGCAATACATGTCCACCCTATCACTTGGATGAATTTCTTTTCCATTAACAGCCCATTGGGCAGTTGGTTTAGGTGCAGCTTCGATAGGAATGTTGTAACTGATACGTTGACCAGCTCTAACGATGAGATCTTGTAACAACGCCTTATTGAAGTTAGGCGCAAGGAATCTTGGCTTAGCAATAACTGGTAATGAAGCTTCGCTAGGTTCACTGTTACCACCTTTATTGACTGCAATAACTCTAAATTCATATTCTTCACCTTCAGTTAAATCAGGTACAGTTGCTTTGGTTGACTTTCCAGGTACTTCACAAGCTTTCTCCCAATTGCTTTAGAAAACATATATATTTATTTATTTAAATCAATACTATGTTATTAACTTACCCGTGTTTTGGACGTTTCTCAATGATATAGCTAGTAATGGGAGCACCGCCATCTTTCTTAGGCGCGGTCCATTCAAGATCAACATGATCCTTATCCCAATCAGTAGCTTGTGGTTGTCCAGGTCTATCAGGTTTAGTGAATGGATCTTTAGCTGTGATGCTTTCAGCTGTTGTCAATGGTGCTGATTCGCCTAATTTATTTACAGCACGCACTCTAAATTTATAATCGTGACCTTCTACGAGATGGTCAACTCTCAATGATGTGCCAACGGCTTCTCCAACTGGCACCCATCTCATATTCTCAGTATCCAATTTCTCAACGGCATAATGGGAGATTTCAGCACCTCCATCGTCTTTGGGTGGTCTCCACCGTAATGTAAGGGAGTTCTTGGTGACGTTGTCGGCTGTGAGTGGTCCTTCTGGTGGTGTAGGCACGTCCATGACGACTACAGTGACCGTAGCCGTGTCTTTTCCATTGCGATTCTTAGCAACTAGGACGTATTCACCACTATCTGTACGTTTAGCTTCTATAATCTTTAATTTTGTGTTATAATCTTCATTGGTAATCTTAATGCGATCACCACTAATGAGTATATTCTCTTTGACAGACCATTCTTTGCTTGGTGGTGGTTCACCGGCGACAGGAACATTGAATTCGAAGTTTTGGCCTACGCGAATCCTAACGTTGATCATAGCATTACGATCAATCTTAGGAGGCACTAGAAATGTTATAAAAATTTTAATATATTATATATGTTACAAATGTTTGAGGTAAATACTTACGATTCTTAGCTCTAGCGACGTGTACCTTGGAAGCATCGCTAGCTTCACCAGGTCCTGCTTTATTGACAGCTCTAATTCTGAATTCGTAAGGCGTGCCTTCGATTAAATCATTGACTCTACCAACTGTAGCATCGCCATCAACTTCAGCGCATTTTTCCCAATTCGGATTGAATTTATCGCGCTTTTCAATTACATATCCGGTGATTGGCGAGCCACCATCGGTTTCTGGTTTGTCCCATTTGAGTTCGACGAAGTCTTTGTCGAAGTCAGTGACTTCAGGAACTCCTGGTTTGCCAGGTTCATCGAATGGATTCTTAGCTTCAGTAGCTTGAGCTGTGGTCAACGGTTCTGATCTTCCTTGCCTATTCACTGCTCGTACTCTAAATTTGTACTTTTTGCCTGGTACAAGGCCATCGACGTCTAGGGATGTAACTGGTCCTTCAGTTTCTCCAGCTGGTACCCATCTTCCCGTGACTTCGTCCATCTTTTCGACGACGTATTTCTCAACGGGTTGACCACCGTCATCTGCTGGTGGCTTCCAGTTAAGTTTGCATCCATTAGCATGGACGTCAGATACTTTAAGAGGTCCCCCAGGAGGACTAGGTACGTCTAATACGGTTACTTCAACATCAGCAATATCTTTGCCGTTAATATTCTCAGCAGTCACTGTATACGTGCCTGTTTCAGCACGTGTAGCATTTCGTACTGATATCTTAGTGTTGTAATCAGAGTGTTGGACCTTAACTCTTTCGCTTGATTTAATCTCTTTGCCTTTGATAAGCCATTTAGTCGTTGGCATTGGTTCTCCTGTAACCTTAACATCGAAGTTGAAGTTTTGTCCGGCACGAATGCGTACTTCGATGAGATTGGTACGATCGATTTTGGGTGCTTGGTTACGTGGTTTAGCGATAATTGTCGGTGTTTCATTGCTGGGTTCACCAGGTCCAGCTGCATTAACAGCTCTAACACGGAATTCATAGGGTTGGCCTTCAATTAAGTCAGGAACTGTTGCTTTAAGTTCGGTTGCTGGTACTTCTAAGGCTTTCTCCCAGTTTCCGAATTTGTCCTTCTTTTCAACAACATATCCGGTAACTGGAGAACCACCATCGTCTTTAGGTGGTGTCCATTGCAAATCGACATGATCCTTATCCCAATCGGTGGCTTTGAGATGACCTGGCGGTCCAGGTTCGTCGAATGGATTTTTAGCAACGATTGAGGTTTCTGTTTCAAGAGGTTTGGATTCACCTTCTGCGTTAACAGCAGCTACCCTGAATTTGTATTCTTTTCCAGGTGTCAAATTATTGACTTCGATATCTGTAACAAAGCAAATATTACATTTTAATCGTAAATAACAAAATTAATAATCGTACTAGGTTCTGTGGATCTTCCGCAAGGTACCCAACAACCAGTATCTTCGTCAAGTTTATCGACTTGGTAGTATTCAATAGGAGTACCACCATCGTCCTTTGGCCTCTTCCATTTGAGCTTGCATCCATGCTTGTGAACATCGGATACTTGTAACGGTCCTTCTGGCGGTGATGGTTTATCTGTGACGGTTACATTAATAACATGTACGTCTCTTCCTGAGCTATTTGAAGCTGTGACTTGGTATTCGCCACTATCCTCGCGTTTGACAGGTCGGATAGATATTTTAGTAAAGTAATCAACGTTGTCAATCAATACTCTTTTGTCGTTCTTCAGTGTTATACCTGAGAATCGCCATTCAACAGTTGGTGGAGGTTCGCCAATGATATTAGCTTCGAATTTCAAGGCAGAACCGGCAGATAATGTGATATCGTGCAAGTGACGCCTATCAATACGTGGAGCAAGGAATCTTGGTTTCGCAACGAATGTTTTGCCTGGTTCTGATGGAACACTTTGACCAGCTTTATTGACCGCAATCACACGGAACTGATACTCGTTTCCTTCAATTAGACCACTGACAATAGCTCCTGGTTTGGGACTTGTCGTTTCGATGGCCTTTTCCCAGATAGGACTGTATTTATCTTTCATTTCAACGATATAGCCAGTAATTGGTGATCCGCCATCTGATGGTGGTTCAGGCCACTTAAGTTCGACATGATTAGCAGACCAGTCTTCTGGTTCTGGAGCTCCAGGTGCACTTGGTGTAGCTAAAATATAGTTTAAGTAAATAATTTATCTTTTTTGAACAAATACTTACTGAATGGATCTCTTGCAACAATCGTTCCAATCGTCTCCAATGGCTCTGATTCGCCTTCTTTATTAACGGCTTTTACACGGAATTTGTATTCTTGTCCTGGGATCAATCCATCCACTTGAAGTTCTGGTACTGGACCTTCTGTTTTAGCAACTGGCAACCAAATTCCAGTTTCTGGATCCATCTTTTCAACGACATAAGCTTCGATTGGTTCACCGCCGTCATCCTTTGGTTTCTTCCATTTGAGTGTGCAACCATCTTTATGGACATCAGATACTTCTAATGGACCTTCTGGTTTTCCTGGTTTTGCTGGAATAAGATTAAAATTAAATTTTGGCAAATTGGTTTGAAATTGACGACTTACAAATAACTGTGATCTCGATTTCCGCCGTATCCTGTCCATACTTATTAACAGCTTGGATTTTGTAAACTCCACTGTCCTTACGTTCAGGTTTGTCGTTGAAGAACTTGGAGTTATACGGGATATTATCGATACGACGGCTACCAGTTGGAATGATAGTTTTGTCATTTTGGAACCACGTAATTTCAGGGGGAGGTTCTCCAATAACCTTAACATCAATGTATATTGGTTCTCCTTCTTTAACGGTAATATTATGTAATGTACGTCTGTCAATCTTAGGAGCCACTAAAATGTAAAGTGGATATCAATAATTGAGTTAACCAAAATAATTGTTAGAGACTTACGTCTCCTTGGCTTCGTAATAACTGAATTTGACGCAGCACTGGGCTCACCAGGTCCTGCAGCATTTACAGCTCTGACGCGGAACTCATATTCTACGCCTTCATCTAGATTATCAGCTGTGCCTTTCGTTTCATGGGGACCAGTTTCGCAAGCTTTCGTCCATTTTGGAGATCCTTTCTCGCGTTTCTCAATGATATATCCTGTGATTGGAGATCCACCATCATTAGCTGGTGGAGTCCATCTTAAATCTACGTGGTCTTTGTCCCAATCTGTTACTTCAGGTTTACCAGGAGCGCCAGGTTCATCTAAAATTATGAAACGTTACTGATTTAGTTAAAATAGCAATTGTAAACGCTTACCAAATGGATTCTTGGCAACTATTGTTTGTTCAGCTTCTAGTGGTATAGATTCACCTTCTGAATTTACAGCGGCTACTCTGAACTTATATTCTTGACCAGGTTCTAAATTGTCTAAATCAATCTTAGCTTCTTTAGCTCTTCCAGCTGGTACCCATCTGCCAGTGTCAGTGTCCATTTTCTCGACTTGATAATATTCAATTGGACAACCTCCATCATCTTGTGGCGGGTTCCATCTGAGACTGCAACCTTCTTTATGTACATCGCTAATCTTAAGCGGTCCTTCTGGTTGACCAGGTTTGTCCAGGACCTTAATTTGAACGCTAGCTTCGTCTTTGCCTGAACTGTTTTCAGCTTTAATTGTCAAAGTTCCAGTGTGGGCTCTTTCTGAAACGCTTATCACCAATTTTGTCCTGTAATCTTCGTAATCGACATTAATATCGTCACGTTTTTCAATACGTGCTTTGTTTAAGAACCATGTCTTTGTTGGTGGAGGTTCACCTGAGATTTTAACATCAAATCTGATGTGCTGACCTGCTTTAACTGTGATATCTTTAAGAGTAGTCCTATCAATCTTAGGTGGAACAAATCTGTCTTTAGCTGTCATCAGTTCTGATGGAGGTGAAGGTTTACTTTCACCACCCTTGTTAACAGCTTTAACGCGGAATTGGTATTGTTGTCCTTCTTGTAAATCAGGCACTCTGCCTTCAGTTTTGTTGCCAGGAACTTCAGCAGCTTTATGCCACTTTCCTGTAATTGGGTCTTTTTTTTCGATGATGTATTTCTCAACTGGAGCACCTCCATCTTCTTTTGGTGCATCCCACTTAAGATCTGCGTGATTACGACTCCAGTCCTTAAGTTCAGGCTTTCCTGGTGCGTCAGGTTCTGTGTATGGGTTTTTAGCTGTTGTTGGAACATCAGTTATTAATGGCTCAGATTCTCCTTCAGAGTTTACAGCTTTGACACGGAATTGATAGTCTTTTCCTTCGATTAATCCAGCAACTTCTGCTTCTGGTGTCTTGGTTGTGGTCACAGGAACCCATCGCCCAGTCTCAACATCTTGTCTTTCGACAACGTAACCACTTATTGGTTCACCGCCATCGTCTTCTGGTGCATCCCATTTAAGTTTGCAACCGTCTGCTGTTACGTCTGATAC
The DNA here is from genome assembly GCA_029619315.2 of Dynastes maya. NCBI lineage: Eukaryota > Metazoa > Arthropoda > Insecta > Coleoptera > Scarabaeidae > Dynastes > Dynastes maya. Next base: position 7,351,694 of record JAROYE020000012.1, read on the forward strand.
TTTGAGTGGTCCCTTAGGTTTGGAAGGTTTGCTTATGACGAGAATCTCAACTTCAACTGTGTCTACACCTGAGTCATTACGAGCAGTTACTGTATAAACGCCCGTATCTGATCTCTTAACTTTTTGTAGTACAAAGGATGTCTTGTAGTCTTCGTTTTCAATCCTTAGTCTGTCAGTATTTCTGAGCGTTTGTTCTTTAAGTGTCCATGTAACTGTCGGTGGAGGTTCACCTTTGACATCAGCTTCCATACGAAGCAGCTGTCCAACACGTAAGGTCTTCTTTTGTAAGTTCTTGCGGTCAATGTAAGGTGCCACTGTAAAAAAAGGACAATACATAAGTGACATTTGTTTTGAATTTATCAAAATAATACTTACAGAATCTCGGTTTAGCGATGACAGGCTTAGATGGATCACTAGGTTCGCCAGGTCCAGCTTTATTTACTGCAACAATCCTAAATTCATACTCATGACCTTCCTCAACAGCATCTACTCTTCCAGCAGTTTTATCTCCAGGCACAGTTGCAGCATCAATCCAACCTCTTCCAGCTTTATCGTGCATTTGAATGATGTATTTCTCAATTGGTGCTCCGCCATCGTCAACTGGTGGTTTCCACGCGAGTTCAACGAAGTCTTTATCCCAATCTTTAAGATCTGGTCTGCCAGGTTTACCAGGTTCATCGTAAGGATTTTTAGCAATGATAGTTTTGTCTGCTTCTAGTGGTTCAGATTCACCTTCTTTATTAACAGCTTTGACTCTGAATTTATATGGTTTTCCTTCTTGGAGGCCAGTCACTGTAGCTTCTGGTTCTGAACTCTTACCACATGGTAACCATTGTCCTGTTAAAGGATCTAACTTTTCAATTTCATAATAGTCAATTGGACTACCGCCGTCATCTTCTGGTTTTTGCCATTTGAGTTTGCAACCGTGTTTAGTAACGTCAGATATATCAAGAGGACCTTTGGGTTTAGATGGTTTACCCAATACGGTAATTTCGATGTCAGCAGTATCTTCGCCTGAGGAATTCCTGGCTGTGATTGTATATTTGCCAGTTTGTGCTCTCTTAGCTTTCAAAATAAAGAATTTAGTGTTATAATCGATGTTATCGATGCGAATAGCTTCACTTGATGATATTTCTTTGCCTTCATAATACCAAGTTACTGTCGGTGGAGGTTCGCCTTGAATATTGACATCTAAACTTATTGATAAACCAGATTTGATTGTCAATGGCTTCAAGTTGGTGCGGTCGATCAAAGGTTTCACTAAAATATAAAATATGTTAATCATATGTAAAGAAAGACAAGAAAATTATCTTACAGAATCTTGGTTTAGCCGTATGCCAATTGGTTTGCTCTGAAGGCTCAGATTGTCCCGCTTTGTTAACAGCACGCACTCTAAATTTGTATTGATTTCCTTCTTCTAATTTACTGACAGTTCCTTGGCATTGCGGACCAACTTCAGCAACTTTAGCGAATTGTCCTGTAAATTTGTCCATGGCTTCAATGATATATCCAGTAATTGGTGCGCCGCCATCTCTGACAGGTTTGTCCCATTTCAATTTAACGGAATGCTCATCGTAATCGACAATTTCAGGCATGCCAGGTGGTGAAGATATGTCGTATGGATTTTTGGCAAGGATAGATGTATCGGTTTCAAGAGGTTCAGATTCACCTTCCTCATTTACGGCTTTAACTCTGAAGTTATACTTCTTATTTGGTTCAAGACCGGTAATTTCATGATCAGTCTTATCTGGATCGATGAATCCAGCTGGAATCCATTTTCCAGTACCAGCTTCTTGTTTCTCAACAACATATCCGGTAAGTGGAAGACCGCCATCGTCTTTGGGTTTCTTCCACTTGAGTTTGCAACCCTCTTTGTGGACATCACTGACTTCAAGGGGACCTTCTGGTTTACCAGGCTTGTCAAGGATTATGACTTCAACAGGAGCTTCATCAAATCCTGACTCATTCTCAGCTCTAATTGTATATTTGCCTGTATCTTTCCTCTTCGTGTTAACCATCGTGAATTTGGTGTTGTAATCTTCGTTTTCAATCTTGGTATGGTTATTAGATTCCAAAACTTTGTTTGCAAAACTCCATGTGATTGTCGGTGGTGGTTCACCTTGTACATCAACGTCAAATTTAACGATTGTACCAGCACGTACTCTGACAGTGTGGAGTTTCTCACGGTTGATAAGAGGACGCTTATGCCTAGCTTTAGAGAGATGTGGTTTAGTTCCATCTGAAGGCTCACCAGGTCCTGCTTTGTTTACAGCGCGCACTCTGAATTGGTAGGTGTTTCCTTCTTTTAATCCAGGAACTCTTGCATCGGTGTCTGGGGACTGTAAATAGAAATTTTATTGATTTCTGCCATTATGAAACTGTTAGTAATCATTATTACATCTGTTGTAAGGATTTCATCCCAAGATGTTGCATATTTCTCCTTCTTTTCAATGACATAGCCTGTAATTGGTGCTCCACCATTGCTTTTGGGTGCAGTCCATTTAAGGTCAACTCTATCGGAGTCCCAATCAACGATTTCAGGAACGCCAGGCTTGCCGGGAACATCTACATAGGAGATTATCATCGATTGTAAAGATTATCAATAAATTTTAGCTTACCAAATGGATTCTTAGCGACGACTGTGCCGTCGGTCTCAAGTGGCTCAGATTCACCTTCATCATTAACAGCTCTAACCCTGAATTTATACTCGTTGCCTTCCTGCAAACCTTTGACGTCCATCTCAGGCTCTGTTGTCCTGCCAACGGGCACCCATCTTCCTTTATCTAACTTCTCAACGACATAACCAGTGACTGGTTTTCCACCATCATCTTCTGGTTTTTCCCATTTCAATTTACAACCATTCTTAGTGACGTCAGATACTTTAAGCGGGCCTTTAGGTTTGGATGGTGAGCTTAGGACAGTGACTTCAACTTCAGCTTCGTCTTGACCGTGCTCATTAACAGCTCTAATTTTGTATAGACCAGTATTTTTACGTACAGAGTTAGTGATGTTAAGTTTCGTATTGTAATCGACGTTAATGATTTCAATATTTCCTTCCGATTTGAGTTCTTTGTCAACGTGGATCCATGTGCATGTCGGCGGAGGTTCTCCCCTAACGTCGATGTCGTATTTAATTGGTTTACCAGCACGTACAATGATTGGTTTAAGATTGGTGCGGTCAATTCTCGGTTTAACTGAAAATTGAAGGCAAGTTGAAAGGATTTGTGTGTTTACTTATTCGAGATAAAACTTACGAGCTCTATGCTTGATGACTTGCAACTTAGAAGCATCTGAAGGAGGCGATGGTCCAGCTTTGTTAAGAGCAATGATGCGGAATTGGTATTCCCCCCTTTCTTTCAAATCCTCAACACGAGCTTCAGTTTGGTCACCGGGTACTTCTCCGGCTTTTTCCCAATCTGGTTTGAAGCGATCTTTCTTCTCAATGATGTATTTTTCAATTGGAGCACCGCCATCGCTAGCCGGTTTCTCCCATTTGAGGTTAACACCTTTATTGTCATAGTCGACAATCTCAGGTGTGCCAGGTTTGGTTGGTTCATCAAACGGATTCTTAGCAATGACGCCGCGTTCGGATTCAAGAGGTTCTGAATCACCCTCGTCATTAACAGCAGTTACTCTGAACTTATATTCAGATCCAGGAGTTAAACCAGTAACTTCGAATTCCAGATTTGGTTTGTCTCCTGGGACACGTCCAACACGTACCCATTTTCCAGTGGCTTTATCCATTTTTTCGATCTCATATTCTTTGATTGGAAGACCACCATCGTCTTCGGGTTTCTTCCAAGCGACCTTAGCCTTGTTAGCTGTGACATCAGAAACTTCTAATGGTCCTTCTGGTGCACCTGGTTTTCCAAGAACAGTTAAATCTACTGTCTCTTGATCTTTACCGTTTACATTCTCTGCGATTAGAGTGTATTTGCCTGTGTCTCTGCGTGCTGCATTGATTAGAGTGAAATCTGTGTGGTAGTCTACGTTTTCTATCTTGATTCTTTCACTGTTTGTAAGGGCGACATTATCTCGCCATATCCATTTAACACTCGGTGGAGGTTCACCACTAATATCAACTGACCATTTATGCGTCCTACCAGCTTTAATAATGACTGTTTTGAATGTTTCGCGGTCAATACGAGGTCGTACTGTAAGGAAGATTAAAGATTAAAGGAGATCATCAAAGAGTATAAATAAAACTTACGATTTCTGTGTTTACACAAATGATTGTCAGTTTCCTCAGAAGGAGCACCTTTACCAGCTTTGTTATGGGCACGTACGCGGAACTGGTACACCATCTTTTCTTTCAATCCTTCAACTTTACCAGTTGGTTCGCCATCCGGCGTAGTAGCGACTTCCACCCAATCTGGTGAGAATTTATCCCTCATTTCAATGGTATAATGGGTAATAGGTCTTCCACCATCGCTTTCAGGCTTTGCCCATCTCAAGGTAACGCTCTTATTGTCATAATCGATGATCTCAGGTTTGCCTGGCGCTCCAGGCTCATCGTATGGATTCTTAGCAAGAATAGCCTCCTCAGTTTCAAGTGGTTCTGATTCTCCTTCCTTGTTCTTAGCTTTGACTCTGAATTTGTATTTCTTTTTTGGTGTAAGGCCCTTGAATGTGAACGTATCTTCGTTAGGTCCAACTTCACCTGCTGGAATCCACCTTCCGGTGTCCATATCCATTTTTTCAAGGACATATCCTGTAAGCTCAGTACCGCCAAAGTCTTCTGGTTTCTGCCATTTAACTTTAACGTGATCTGAACGAACTTCTTCGACTTTGAGTGGACCCTTTGGTGGTGTTGGTTTATCAAGAACGACAACATCAGCCGTGCCTTCGACAGTACCTGAGCTATTGCTTAAGATAAGAATGTATTTCCCACTATCAGCTCTTGTACTCCTACGTACAGTAAGTACCGTGTTTCTTTCGTATTTATCAATGGTAATTCTTTCTTCGGTGTCTTGTTTGATTTCTTTCTTGTCTAACATCCATTTAACTTCAGGTTCAGGTTCACCGCCAAATTTGATATCGTATTTGACGACTTGGCCTTTCTTTACGACCAAATTAACCAAGTCATTACCAATAATGTAAGGTTTAACAAATCTGCATTTCGCAATAATTGGTTTTGTAACGTCACTAGGTTCACCGGGTCCTGCCTTATTGACAGCACGAACCCTGAATTCATATTGATTGTTTTCTTTTAAATCAGGTACAGTTGCGTTCAACTGATCGCCAGGAACTTCAATGCCTTTTTGCCAATTTGTGCCAAATTTGTCTTTAAGCTCAACGATGTACGAAGTAATTGGAGCTCCACCATCGTTGTCTGGTTTTTCCCATTTAAGATCTGCATGATCTTTGTCCCAGTCGACAACCTGAACATTCTTTGGCTTGCTTGGTTCATCTATATTTTGAAAGATTGTTTATTGTTGATGCAGTTTTAGAAATAAATTAGCTTACCCCATGGATCTTTAGCCAACACTACCTTAGCTAGGACACCAGGTTCACTAGGACCAAGCTTATTGACTGCTCTAACTCGGAACTTGTATTGTTTCTTATGTGTAAGTCCCTCTACTTTGAATTTATTTAGTTCTCCAAATTCTACCTGCCCAACGCTTTCAAATCCAGCTATAGAATAATCATTTGCATATCATTCAACTCGAATACATCACTTTACTTTACCTTTCAAGCTGATATCTTGCCTTTCAATAAGGTAATGCGAAATTGGTGCACCGCCATCATCTTTAGGTTTCTTCCAGATGATAACGCATGAATTTTGGAACACCTCCATGACGTCAACATCTTGTGGTGGGTTTGGAACGTCCTGCATTACAATATTGCAGTCCTTAACGTCTTCGCCTTGTCCGTTAGATAGTTTGATTTGATAGACACCAGATTGATCACGCGATGGTTTTTTGATTTTAAAGGTCACTTTGTCTTCAAGGACAACTACATCAACATCTTTAGTACCGAGAATTTTGTCATTTTTGACGAGTTTAGCTTCAACTGGTGTTTGTCTTGTACCATTAACTAAAATTTGAAAGAATAAATTTTAGATTACATATGCTACTTTGAGGAGCATTTACCTTTATAGGGTACTTCCATTATTATCGGTTTACTGATTGGAGCTTCGAAAACTCCAGGGAAGTCAATCATTGGTTTGCTTTCACCTTTCTTGACTGTTAACTTCATTGATGATTGGAGTTTTCCAGATTCGCACATGATTTCTCCATCATCGCCCATTTCTAACTTGTGGAAGATGAGTTGGTGTTTGCCACCACCTAAATTCTTAATTTCAACCCTATCTGATGGCGTAATCGGTTCTCCGTTGAAGGTCCAATCTGCTGGTGCTGTCTGGTCTTGCAATTCGACTTCCAAGACCAGTTTTTCGCGTTCAACAGCTTCAGTATCCTTGAGTTTCTTGTTGAAACGATTGAGATCTGTTATGAAAGAAGTGTTGTGAGATAGTTTAATGGAAAAATACGAAAGATATGCTTACAATTGATAACAATTTCAGCTTCAGTCTTATCGGCGTTACTGACGCAGGAATACATGCCAGCATCGGTAACTTTGGCGTCCTTGATGACAAGTTTGCGTTTGCGACCATCTTTGGAGATGACCATACGCTTGTCTCCTTTAATTTCTTGGTCACCTTTGTACCATTTGACTTCGCCGCCTTCGTCGTCAAGCTCGCAAAGTAGCGTAACGTTTTCTTTTTCCACAAGTTGTTGGTGCTTGAGTACCTTGACAAATTTGTATGGATATTCGTTTACTTTAACAGTAGTTGTTGTTCTCTCAGTTTGTTTGGTAATTCTGCAAGAGTATTCGCTGGCATCTGCAAAAACGCAGTCTTTGATCGTAAGTCTGCAGACACCAGACATGTCTTTGGAAATTTCGTATTTTTTGCCTTCTTTGATCTGTTCTTCTCCTTTGTGCCAGGTTACAACTGCCATGCTGCTGCTTACCGTACATTCCAACGTAAGATCGTGGTCGGTGTATGCTTCGTATTTCTTCTTCAAGTGTTTGGTGAATGTGTAGCTAGGGTCTGGCTCTTCTACGTTGAGGAATGCTGTGCAAGATACGCCACCTATTTCAATGGTGTATTTGCCAGTATCGTCTACCCTTGGGTTCATAATAATAAGTTGATAGATCTCATTTTCGTTCTTGAACTTATATTTTGAACCAGGGAATAATTCCTAGGAACATATATACCTTTGCAATAAAGAGAATCGATCTAACTTAAGGAAAAATTTCCACTTACATCTTTCCTACATAACCATTTAGGCTTGCAGTTTGATTTTGAGAAACCTGCTTCGAATACAACCTTTTTATCTTTGCCTTCTTTAGCAAACTGGTCCACGAGCGGTTTCAAGAAAGTCTCTTGCTTCTATAAACATATACAATAGGAGAAATGAGTATTTATGTGCAGTGATCGTTTGATTATTAAAGACAGAAATGCTTAATAGTAATCTTGAAACGCTGAAGTATCAAAATTTGTTCTCATCAGCCCAAAAATCAAACACTGAAAAAGAAAATCTTCAAAACTCTCTGGAAAAATGTTTGAAAAATCGGAAAAATCGTCAAAATCCAATAGAAAAAATATAGAAAAAACAATTTTCACTTATTTAGAGTAGATTAGAAAATGAAGAACATGCACAACAGATGCAGACAACATCTAATAATAATCAAGAGAAAGTAACAAGATCGAGATAATAGAAAGATAGATAAGGTTAGTGCAATATTTTGATGTGTCGTACACTCTACTAAAAAGAGAGAAAGATAGTGAAAATAACAGTTGTAAAGTACTGAGGGTGGAGATAGGGTACAACAATCGTGCATCACTTCGATATTGAAAAAAATATTTATATAAAATAGTGCTTTGTTTCCAAGATTCCAACCTCCTTCTTCTCATAGTGATGTAAAACAGGCCAGTCTGGTATTAATTCAGCCAGCGAAGGCCTTCTGGAAGAAGCTGGCGTTGTCTACAAAGAAAAACTAAAACTCAAAACCCAAACTCGAAAGATTCAAAGAAAGTCTGAGTGGATTTTTATGCACATTCACCCAATCCCAGTCATACCGTAGCTATAGCATTTAAAAACTGTGCAGATTAGCAGTATTATTGTCGATAAGTGAGTGTACGATCAAAGACTTTTGACCACCACTCATTTTTAATATTTGAATATTTATTAGAAAAAAGGCGCTTTCTAGCTAATCACAGCCACGATTATTGCGTAATAGTTATATGCCTGACGTTTAAATTGCAGCAAAAATTGTCACAATATTCTATAATATGTTAAGCTAAGTATATCTACAGTTCCAGTCAAAATAAGAAGACAACTATAGCAACTAGATGTTGATTGAGTTAATCTGTTAAAACAACTCTTACTTGAAACGTGAATAAGTCACTATAGTTATCTTTCAGGTTCTTTGTTTTAATCTTTTTTAGTAAGGTGATAAAAAATATTAAAAAAGTTCATCAAAGTGTATTAAAAATATTTGTCTTTTGAATTAGGTATTGAAAGTGAATTAAATGGATTTCTTATTTTTTAGTTTAAGTTATGTTTAGATATATCTGATATTTTAAAAGAATAAACCAATTATGAATATTTTTCTGTAGCATTGAATTTGAGAAAAAAAAGCAATAGATTAATATTAATTATAAGCACAAATAAGACAACAAATAGTACCGTTTCTTACATGTACCTACAATTATGGATACTAACAGGAAAGACAAAACTACAAACAAGAAATAAAAAGAAAAAAAAACAATTTTTAACATGTCTCATACAATATTTCTTTGCACGAAACATGTATTTGAAGTTCTAATATGCTCACAAAGACACAAATCATGCAGAAGACTCTCCTGAAGATGCTATCAATTTATTACAGAGACACAGGACTATGAAAAAAACATATATATATATATATTTAGACAACATGATTGCTTTCATACATTTTCTCGAACTTAAATGTGAAAGAAACTGTATATGGAGTTAGAGACAAATAAAAAGTATCTGTTTTTTAAAAATTCAAAAAAGAAAAAAATATTAGAATGTATACATCCAAATATTTTTTCTTGTCAAGCAATTATATTTATAATCACATTTCTTTTATATAATTCGAGTTAATAATGGTAAATAACATGGAAGTTATTAAAAAAGACAGTGGAAAAAGAAACATATATTTAGTTAGTTACTAGTTTAAGTGCTGAAGCGAAATAACAAGTGAATTATATCAATTTTCATATTACTTATTATATAATTAAGTAACATGAATTAAATATAGAAAAAAAAACTATCTAAACATGCTTTTTTGTTCTATTTTCTCCCCTCATTTTATATATTGAGTCGAAAAGGAAATGTTTCAGGAAATGGGAGGCTAATACTCTTCAACGCTTTGTTTGTAAATGTATAATGGATTGATTGCTTTTACTACGCTATGGCGTGATATGGGGATATAGAACAGAGTATCCAGATGGTGTATGTGTGTCATGTATATTTGTACAAGAACATGGGAAACTCAATATATAAAATTATTTACAATAAACTCAATGTATATTCAAAAGACAAATATTTGATTTTTTCTATTTCTCGTTTAAATTTCTCAAAAGTGCCAACCTTTTCAACGTATTCAATATGAGTCAAAGTAGGCCAATCCCCTAAAAGTTCTTCTAAGCCTGGTGTACGTTTGATATCGAAAACATCCTAAAAGCATTTTACAAGACTTAAGCTTCTGATCTCAAATTTTGACTTATTTATTTATAATTTATTTAATTTTAATCTAATCTAATTTAGCAATTTAATCTTTTTTAGTCTACAGTAAAGGAAAGATACAGAATGTTAAAAGATGTGTGATAAGAAAATTTTAAACAATGTTAGCAATTAATTATAATGTAATACATACCTAGTGTCCCATAAGTTACGAGTAAAATGAAAGAAGGTAAACAAACAGAACAAACTCTTTTTATTTTATTCATAATTAAGGGACACTCTGTATAGAAGAAAAAATTAAGTACAAAAAAAATAAAGAGGAAACTAGATGAAATTCTAAAAGTATAAGGATGAGTCTCCAGAAGAAGCTGAAACAAGCGCATAAGCAAAAAAAGCGAAGCAATAAGGCAAATGTTTTTGGAATTAAAAGATTTTTGACTTATAAAGAAAGAATCACTTCTAAAGCATGCCGAAATTTACGAAAAACCTGATATTTTCTTAGTTTAGGCCAATTTGGAATGCCAAAGAGTTTAGCTGTTCTATAGACGTCATACTTTGGTTGCTGCAAAACATAAGAATTTTTAATTCTAGTGTTGGGCGATTATGAATGATATAATCGAGATATATCGATTATACCCGATTATGGTTCAGAAATCATTCATTATTCGTTTCGACTGCGCAGGAGCACACAAACGGATAACGATTCGAGATCTGCATTCGAAACTTCGAGGTTTCGAGTTGTGAAATAATTCACTCGTCACTCGGATTCTGTCAAATAATCGTGGAAAATAATCGAAATCGTTAGTAAATTTCGAATGATCATTTGATTATTTTAAACGATTATTTCGATTCATTCGATTATTAAAATATATCGATTTTCCCAACACTACTTAAATCTTCTTCAAAAAGTTACAAAGCGACATAGATTTTTATTAGTATAACATTGAATCGAAGCAGTCGAAGCGAACATATAAAGCATTGTCTGATACTCACACCCTTACAGACACATATTCACAACTACACAGATTATGGTATTTTTGTTTTTTTTTTTGGACGAACACAGACTATAGACGGAAAATAGACAATGGACAAGAGACGATATCAAAAATCGGACAAAATACTCCTCTGCTGGCAACACTAAAAATAAAATAAAATAGCCCTAAAAAACATTTCAGATTTAAAATGAAAGTATAAATGTATTTGAAATCTTTTTTGGATTTCTTCTATTTTTTTGTTTTTTAATAAATGGAGACACATCTTTATAGTTTTAACCTTTTCGTATCAACCTGTAGAGCTGAAGCTTTAAATCTAACGGATTCTACATGAATAGAAAACACTAGATAAAGCTCTTTCTATGAGATCCTTTCCCTATTCTTGTTAGGTTATTTAAAAAAATAATAATATAAGGAATTTTATGTTATCCAACCTTTAACCAACTCCATGTTTCTCTCCCTTTTGTTTTTGCGTCAATTATAATAGTTTTCCCACCAACCGCAATTATAATTTTATTATTTTCTTCAGTAAGTCTGGGTAATTTATTTTGATAGTCATCTTCAGTCTATAAGGATAGCGATATTACGTTATTACAGCCTAATTTAATAGATTCTGTGATCAAAGGAGAGTGTCAAGGAATATTTTTATGCATTTAAGATCGTTTAGTTTTAAGTTAATGTTTTCAGAAATATTTCTTGACTTCTCGGTGAGTCTTTGTTTGAAATTAAATTCAATCATAGTATTTCCCTAGTCCCAAAATTCGATTCTCTATTTTATAAATGGCCAAAAATCGAGGAGTTATTCAAAATAAAAAAAAAAAGAAAACTCGAGGTGAGAGTAAATTAAAATTGAAACAGGAAAAAAAAAGAAAATTAACTAGGCGTCTTTCAAGCAATGATAACCTGACCTTTTCTACTTTCTTGAGCGCAGGGATCGGCTTTTCAACTTCTTTCAATTCACCCCAATCCGGGTCACCCTTATCCTCGCCCCATTTTGCGTACTTTCGCTTTTTGAGCAGGGCACGGAAGTCCATACCACTGGCATCTAAGATTTTATTATATTCGAATTAACACTTTGGAATCTCTTCAATGAATTTCAATTTCGCATTATATCTTTAAGCTGGACACTTACCAGACACGTACAGGTTCATCTCAGCGCTATCTTCGCCGTAAATATTAGAGACGATAATTTTATATTGACCCTCATCATTCGGTTTGGTTTTTCTAATACACAGGGTGATCAAATTGTATTCACCATCCGTCAAGAACTTATATCTACCAGCTTCGATAATCTCAGAAACGCCCTGATTTAAAATGTTTCAATTGTAATCAATTCCTTAGGGATTATATTTGATGACAAGCGTATAGCAAAATCCTTTTAAGCGTAAAGCGTCAAATTACCTTATAGAATTTGAATGTTGGAGCGGGATTACCCTCAACTTGAACAGTGATGTAGCCATTTTGATCTATAAGATACAATTCAGATTGAAATCGTAATTTTTCTTTTATAGAAGCTGTGTTAAAAGCGATTGGTTAGAAAATCTTAATAGTAACAGCGGCATTTCTACGAATCAACGTTTTGAAGATCAATTACCTTCAACTGCCGTATAATTTTGTTGCACGTCAACAATTGAAGGTGGACAACCTTCACCGGTAGGTTTAAGAGGTGTGCTAGGTTTGTTGATCATATCTTCAAGCTCAGCCAGGCTAGGTCTTCTAACATCTGAGCTTGCGCGTCGTCGCTATATTGGATACAGTAAATTAGTAAAAAAATCCCTATTTTAAAAGATGTTTTCGTATTAATTTGTGTTTTGTGTTATTTTTTTATGTATTAATCGTAATTTGCAGCCAATGCTGTTAAGCTTGCTCTTCTGTTACTATTTTTTTTTTTAATAAATTAGGTAAAAGATCGTGACTGCATTATGAAAGCCATTACGCGTTGTATAATGCAGTAGTACTAGGAAATAACTACGTTTGCTTATCACTGAATCATAATGGTATCATTGTCTCTTTTTCATTTAATCTAAAAGACACTTAAACCGTTAGCACTATAAAAACAACGAAAAAAGAACGAAATAAAAGAATAAATTATACCGTAAGGCAACTAAAAATGAAAAAAAAAATTAATACAAAAAAGAATCTTCAAACCACCTCTTAGGTGTCTAGTCTATGAATTAATCACATATTTGTTGAGAAACCGACATAGAAAAAGGCACAAAACTCTCTAATATCTATGATTTTGGATATTCTGCTGAAAAGATCTAGAAGATCGTTAGACACAAACATAGAAATTTTATTGACAATGTTTCTAAATCTAAAAATAGCTTTGTTCTTGCTCTTTTTAATGGGAAATCTAACCTTTTCTTCTTCTAATTCTCCAGGTCTGAGGCCTTTTTTGCCCTTTCAAATAAAAAATAGGTATGAGTACATTAAAACAAAAAGGAAAAACACGAAAATTGGTTGTCATAAAAAAAGAATTATACAAAATAAAGTAAATAAACGAAAAAATTAAATTAAAAAAAACGAAGCTGTTTCTCAATAGAAAGAAAGACAAAAAACTTATTAATGCGGTTATAGCTTTTCTTTTCTTTTTACATTTTTTAAACCTACTTATTCTCACTTAGCCATGCCAACTTTTTTTATAAGAAATTTTATTAAAGGCCAGTTTTGTGTTTCTTTAACACAAATCTCACCTTTGTTTCAAGCACTTCGCCAGGACGTAATTTTCCACCCTGTTGGTATAATTGTGTATATAAAAAAGAATAATTTAAAACAGAATTACGACAGATAGACATCAGCACATACTTGAGCATTGACCAAGACAATTAGAGCTGCTTCAAAAGCTCTAGCAACCGAGCTTATTTTTATGTTTATGTAATAATTTTTGGTGTGTATGTTTCTCATGAACACAAAAAAATGCATGCTTGTGCATGTTATTTTCAAAAAAAAAAAATTAAAAAATATCGTGGTCAAACACTCTTGTTTATTGAGATTGTAATACTATAGGATATTGTTACAATTTCAATAAACACCAGTGTATATGTATATATACATATTTTTATTATGTAAGGCATTCTATAAGATTGTGTATATATGTATATTGTTGTAATTTACTTAATCAAGAATATCTTATAGAATACTTGAAGATACAAGACTTTTTCCATATTTTGTTTATTCAATAATAATAATTTATAATGAAGCGAGACATTAATTCAATGGAATAAATCTTATACGTGTTATAAATATTGTGTAGTGTAAGTAATAGTGGTATCAATAGATTGGTCAATACAATAAAAGCATAAATAATTTTTAATAATCGATTCGGTTTACGGCGCTGTAATTATAAAATGATTAATTTTTAATTAGACGTTCACAGGCATTACGATACTGCGTTCTGAATCGGCGAACTCGATGTTCGGTTACCTTTTTATCGTCTGGCATTTCCCCTGGTCGCAGCTTTCTATGTTCCTAGTTTAAAAAAACAGGGTTAAACATAATACACATGAATACAAAGGGTATTACACCAAAAAAATGAACACCTCACGTCACTCCACGACATTTAGGAAACTGAAATCGTTTGGAAAAAAGTGTGTGCTTGCTAGAGTAATTGTGTACCTCATCGGAGATAAGCAAACTTGCTCTACGTCCCATCTCTTCTGGAGGAATCAAAGAACCCCTTCTTCCAACTTGTGGAGTTCCAGCAGCACCTCCAGGTGTTAAGGTAGCCTTCTTGAGCTCTGGCGTCTTCTCTTTATGAATTTCGATCCTTGGAGCTTCTGGTCTCTTAATTTCAGGCACTTTAGGATAATCCTGACATCAAGAAGAATATTATTGAGTTGTGAAATCAGCAAATATCTCACACAAAAGCTAGCCGAAGCAGGATACACACCATTCTATGCCGTTATATTATTTAATATTCGCCAAGCCGAGCCAATTTTAAGACTAAAATATTCCCGATAATGAGAGGTAATTATAAATGCTGCATCCCATGCGCTATATTAGCCAAGTCATATTTATCGCAAAGGCAATCTGCCCATGTTGCAGAAGCTGTGCGTGTCTCACCTTCGTTAATTTGGTCTTGTCTCTTCCTTCATACACAGGGTGCTCGTGAGGCTCGAATTTCTCTAGCACAGGACGTTCATAGTCGGGAATTTCGGGAAGTTCGTATGACTTATCTTTGTCGGTAGCCTTTTTACCAGTTTTTTTGGCCGCATCCTTTGCTTTATCGGTCGTTTTCTGTTATATATAAGAAATCGCATCATAGTAATCAAAGAAATAGCCAAATCATATCAATATATTCATGACAGAAGCATTAATAGCTCAGAAAATAGATTAAAATAGATAATAGAGTAAAGATAATAAGAGAATAGGGAAGAATAGAGAAGAAGATAGTGAGAAATAGAAGAGAGTGCCTGCTAGATCCCATCATACAGATACCTTCAAGGCAACGTCTTCTAGCTGTGCCTGCTCAGGAGTCTGAGCATCTTTAGCTACAGGCTTCAATTGAACGTTTAAGAATGACTCTTCTTTTGCTTTCTGGGGTATGCGATTTATTTTTGGTTTTTTATCCTGTTTATGCAAAATTCCATTTTAAATTCGACATTCGTATTTGGGATTAACAATAAATAATCAGGAAACGGATTTTTTTCAAAGGGATTGATTCGTAAATACTTACCAATTTAAGCTTGTCGTTGGCCGCTTTCTCATCCTCTTTCTGCGGTTTTCGAAGAGAGAGAGACACATTTCAAGGACGGCACAAAAGGACAAAACATGAAAAATCGAAATATGTATTAATATGTTGCAATTTAAAAATAAAATAAATGACTTTATGATTCATAATCGCGAGGCTTATGTTTGGATCGAGTACTATTGCCAAATTGCTTTCTGATGTTTGCGTAATCGCAAATATGTCTATTTTCAATCTATAAACGATATCATTGCTATTAGAGTTAAAAATATGATAATATGCGTTTATGGTGTAAAGCGACATGGTGTTTGTTATTGGTGTTTTGTGAGTATGATCTGTATAAATTGCGATGTATTTTAAAGAAATCGTGTGTTAATAATTGTCAATTGTTTCGCTTCATTTCATTCCATCATAGATTCCAGTACCTGTCCGGCAACTTTTTTGAGTTTAGGCATTTCTTCAGGCTCAATAATCTCAGGAGCCTTGAATCCTGGTCTTTTCGCAACTGGTTTAGCTTCAACTTCTTTGATTTCTGGAATCTTCGGCTGTTCCGGCTTTTTAAGCTCAGCCTGTTTCTTTTCTGGTACGCCAAGCTTTTTGGGTTCAGGTTCTGCCGCCTTTTTGGTAGGCTCTGGTTCGGCAGGTTTCTTAGCCTCTACCGGCTTTTTGGCATCTATGTCGTTTGTAGGTGTGGGTGTCTGAATTTGTTTGTATACAGAGTGTTAATTACAGGAAAGAGATGATACGATCAACACACGAAAGATTCAACTTACCGTTTCCTTTGTAGGTGCTAGTTTATCTTTGGCTGGGACCTAGGAATTGAAATATTAAAGTTTGTGACCATAGAAAAGTAAAGAAAAAGAGAGTTGAGTAGCAATAGTAATATGAGGAAGCGTTATGAGCAAAGAAGAATTGTATACCTTCTTCTTTTTATCTTCAATAACTTTTGTCTCCGTCTTTGTTTCTTCTTCAACCTAGTTTGAAAACAAGAAAAGATGCTTAACTGCTTTTGCGAACATAAATTGATCTTTTTTAGGTTCTTTTGAGACTACCTGTTGGACGGAAGATCGTCTACTCGAGGTCCTAGAATCACCATCTTGTATAATCTTTTCTTCAGTCTTAATAATAGATGCTCTTCTAGATTCTGTCTTCACTTGTTCTATCTGAATTTGTGTAAGTGTAAAAATTTGTTGTTAATACAAATAGAGGACATTTACAAACCTTAGTGGTTTCTTTCTTTTCTCCAGGCTTAGCAGGAACCTAGAAATGGGAGTATGTGACGTTTTCACATTAGACAACACAAAGACAGGGAGATCTATGACGAATATTAACTTACCTTCTTAGCATCTGGTTTCTTTTTGTCAATATCGTTAACCAGTTCTTCCTTTTTCTAACAAACAGACGAAGATGAGACATGGATAAACATATAAACGAGGACAATAACGATAAGGAAATGAATAATTTTACTATTACCTTTTCTTCTTCTTTCTTCTCTACCTTCTTCTTTTCGATGATTTCCTTCTTTTCTTCTTTCTTTTCTTCTTTCCTTTCTTCTTTCTTTTCAATTATTTCTTTCTTTTCTTCTTTCTTTTCTTCTTTCTTTTCTTCTTTCTTTTCTACTTTCTTTTCAATTTTCTTTTCTTCCTTCTTCTCTTCCTTCTTTTCGACCTTCTTTTCTACTTTCTAAAAAGCAAAATTAAATGCTAGTAACATCACCAAACGAAATTATTACAGAAAATATAGGAAGATTAAAAAAAGAAAACTTAAAGGAAATTTTCCCTCAGTGCGAACCTTTTGTTACGCGAAAAAGTGTGTCGAAAGTGTAAAAAGTGTAAAAGTGCTTTGTTAAATCAAAAAAAAATTACCTCCGGCTTCTTTTTAGTGTCTTTCTCAACTTCTTTCTTTTCATCAACCTTTTCCTATTAATTAAAAAAAGATGAAAGCCAAAAAGAAGATTTTATAAAGAAAAAAAAGAGTATAGAAAAAAAATTACCTCTGGTTTCTTTTTGTCTACTTTCTTTTCAACTTCTTTCTTTTCCTCTACTTTCTCCTTTAATTAAAAACAAAAAAATTATGGTGTAGACTTGAATTTGTAAAAGCAGAAAAGCGAAAAGCCTCAAAATCGAGCGGCTTAAAAAATATCGAAAATATTTCTACACAGCCGCGAGAGCCTGTGTATTTTCATGCCAAAGAAGCAAAAAAAAGGTGCTGGCATATAAAAAAAGTTACCTCTGGTTTCTTTTTCTCGATTTTCTTTTCGAGTTTTTCCTCAATTATCTCCTATTGATAAAAAATATGTATACAGTGTGTTGTGTAAGGTTGTGTATTGTATTTTATGTGATCTACCTGTTCAGATTCCTCGCTTTCAATAGGTGATTCCTTTTCATTTTCAACTTCCTCATCCTTACAAAAATAATTAGGTTTTAGGATGTAGGAGAAAAATTGTTACAATATCAAAAAAATTGAAAAAAAATTACTACTTTTAAATTTAATGAGATTAAATTACATTTACAATCAACACATCTAACCTTTTCTTCTTTCTTTTCGATTATCTCTTCTTCCTCTTCTTCCTTTTTCTTTTCTTTTTTCTCTGTAACTGTTAACGTGGCAGAGGATTCGTCTTCACCAAATTCGTTCTTTGCCACGACCTTGTAGACAGCGGAGTGGGATATTTTGCATTTCGTTATGGTCAATCTAGCAGTTGTACCATCGAATGTTATCGTTGTATCTGAGCTTTCTCGTATCACAGTATTTTGTTTGTACCAAATAATTGTAACAGTCTTATCAGTTATTTTCAGGGTTGAAATAAAATCAACCGTCTTGCCTTCTTCGATTGTCTAAAAAAAAATCGTATTGGTCACTTTAAAAACAAAAGAAAACGGGAACGATGACCACTTACGACATTGGTAAGTTGTGATAGTTTCGGTTTTTCGCCTTTAGGTTTTTCTTCGGGAGGCAAGTCAGTAACCTCGACAGTTTGAGACGTGGCTTCACCCTTTTCGTTACGCGCTACCAATTTATACATACCCTTATCACTCTTTTCGATGTCACTGATTTCAAGTTTAGCAACGAATTCGCCCTAAAATTAGGAGAAGATATAAATTTCTCGACTCATTTTTCCCAACAATGAGCTCTTACATCTTTAACTTGTTCAACATGAACTTTATGTCTTGTATCTTCTTTGACGGCTGTACTTTCCTTAAACCATGTACAATCCGGTGCAAATTTGCTGAGAACTTTACATTCAACGATGACAGTTCTTTTCTTGACGATTTTAATGACTTTAGGCTTCTCTTTGATAACCGGTATTATCTCGATGTTTAGTGTTAAGTTGGCATTTAATTCACCTAGTGTATTCTTTATGTTACACTTATATAATCCAGAATCATCTGTGTCAGGGTCTTTAAGTTCTAGTTTTATGTAATAGATCTCCTCTTCGATTTTCTCGATGATTATCTTGATTTTGCTGGATTCTTTAACTTCCTTGCCTTCGCGGTACCATACAATTGTTGGTTTTGGATTTGCTCTTACCTGAATGGTAACATTGGATTTGTTAATTTGGAAGGGATTAATTCGGATGTCTTTTAAATACCTTGCAATCCATAACCACCAATTTTCCGCTTTGGTGCGATGTAATTCTGGGCTTCTCAACAAACGTAGGTCCGTCGCCTTCGGGTTCCGGTTCAGCTTCAATGTTCAAGTTAAGATTGGCGTTGCTTTCGCCAAATTCGTTCTTGACGTGGCATCTGTATGTACCACCATCTGGTCCAGTCGGGTCTTTGATCTCCATTGTCAGTTCGTATATATCTTCTTCAACGTCGACAACTTTCATAGATATCTTGGCGGATTCTTTGACGATGGTAGTTCCTTTAAACCATGTGACTTCCGGTTTAGGTTTCGCTTTGCATTTGCATTTCATAGTGATAAGGGTACCACTTTCGTTGGGTATGATCTTTGGCTTTTCGATGAATGATGGTGGGAAACCAGCAGCATCATCTCCACCTGTAACATTATAGACGATACATGAAGGAGTTATGCAAGGGCATGTGTCTTTTATAAACAGTAAGGCCATGCTCATGCAAATGATGCCGTATTCTGTATCGATTTACAACAAAAAAAAATGTTATAACGACGTTTCTCTTGTTAATGGTACCTTGGAAATTAAGTGAGATATTTGCATTGCTTTCACCGAACTGATTGAAAGCGTTGCACCTATAATTCCCACCATCTTCTCTCGTAGGATTAGATATCTCTAAAGTTAACATATAGGTGTCTTTGCCGGTAGCTTTTCTAAACATTCTAACGCGTGTATTGTCCGATATCGTTTTGTCCCCGTGGAACCACGTGATGTCTGGTGCTGGGTTGGCCTCTAGCAAACACTCCATGACAAGGACGTCACCATCTTGCCGTATCGTTGGTTTTTTCGGAAACCTTGGAGCTTTACCATCAGGAATTCTGCATCAGAATATTAAAGATTGTATTCTATCCGGTTGTAAAACGATTACAATGCTGTTTCTTACTTTGGTTTACCGTCACCTTCGAAATTTAGATTTATAGTAGCCGTACCGACTCCGTATTTGTTTTTCGCGACAGCACGGTATTCTCCCTTATCTGTACTTTCAACGCTATTTATCTCTAAATGAGCTAAATAATATAATTTCTGATCGATCTCCATTGATAGTGAGTATCTTCCACCTGCTTTGATCTGTTTTTTGCCATGATACCTATTTTAGGACTACCAAATTAGGATTCTGCTTTCTTTTCGGTGTGTTTCATTTCTTAAATACGTACCAAGTGATATCTGGTTTTGGGTCACCAACACATCTACATTCAAATGTTATCCTGGCACCATCATCAGTCTGCCTTATGACAGGTCTTTCTGTGAATGTAGGTTTGATACCATCCTCTGGAACCGGAGCTTCATCGCCTATAGATAAATTTGACCCTCAACCCGCTGATCATATATCTAACAATTGGCGAAAAATACCAAAACAATGGGCCTCTTTTAGACAACTCAATCGAAGCTCAGCTTTTTTTTTTATTAGAGAAAATCGAATAAAATCTTTGCTAAGAGCATGGCCTTGAAGTATATGAGCAATCGTGTAATCTTAATCAAAAGATCAAAAAATATAAGCCAAAAAAAAAAATACAACAAAACACAGCCCGTAGAGACGGACCTATTTATAATTGAATCACACAAAAGAACTTTTTAGGAATTGCATTACACATTATATTAATAACTGGATGGTAAGGGTTAAAATTTGCTTAAAAGCTGAGCTAAGATTAGGCGCCAAGTTAGTTATTCCACTGTTTTATGTGCACAAGTGTTGCAATTCTCTTCCTCTAACAGCTGTCGTCAGTGAATTATTTGGAAATAAATTGAGAAAAGACAGCTGCATTTCACTGTGCACCAAAAAGCTTTCGTATTATTAAAGAAAGCTTTAAACACTATAAGCTCCGCCACTCTAAATTAAATATACAGGGTGATTGAAAATTTACTGTGTTAATTTGAAAAAATCACACGATCTAATCACCCTGAATATTTTTATTTCTCAAGCGTGTATGTACACTATGTACAGGGTTCTCTACTAGTCGACGAATAAGGCAAAGCTTGGACAAAAACAGAAAAAATAAAAGACTATTCTATATTCACTATGATCTCATCTTTTTTTTTAATATATTTTGCGAAAAATAAGCTTTTGGGGATTAAAAAAAAAAATAAAAAAATAATAAAAAAAGACAAATAAACATGAAGGGAACTTACTGTCAAAATTGAGGCTGATTGTAGCATTGCTTTCGCCTAATTCGTTCTTTGCAGTCACCTTGTATTTGCCAGCATCCTCAACTGTGACATTTTTAATTTCAAGGGTTGCAAAGTACGAATGTCCATCTTTATCCACCCTCAACTGAAAAATGGAGAAATCTAATCTTAGTTTCTAGGTAAGTCGGTTTCCACAACTGCTTCTCGTTTGATATTACTTCGGTATTCAATTGTTATTGTTTATGTTGTACATTCGGTCCAGTTTCAAGGTCAAATTTCAAACGAGAAGCTACTATATCAAAATTATCCAAAGAATTCTTTTTTTAGTTTCGTAAAAATAGATTTGTATATGTAAGACGTATAAGAACATTACTAAATATAGAGAAATGCGTTTTCGTAAGAGTCTTCGATGCGAAGTAGCGGACCAAAATACTTCCTGTGTTTCGTAGAATTAACCAGAAACGTGTTATTTCACGTTCTTGCATTCTCTTAGTTTAGAAAATGATTTTCAGCATTTTGTGTTTTTAGTGTTGTTTGTGATCCACCTATAGTGGAGTTATTCACATTTGACTTTTATTTAGTTTACTTTTTTATTGCAGTTAGTTTATTGAAATTTATATGGTTATGTTGGAATATTTAAAAAAAAAAAATTTAGGGTTTAATAATTAAATTATAAATTGAATTGGTTAGTTAAAGGCGTTTGGAGAATGTTAAGTGAGGCAATATATATGTCGTCGACATAAAAGTTTATTGCTTGAATCCACTGCCAAGTTACCTATTTAGTGGATTTCTTTTAAAAATAATTCATTTCCAAATTGTATATAATAGTAATAATTAAAGGAAAAAAAGAGGAAGTTATATATGAGCTTTTTGGGGTCCCTAATATACCTTGTGACGTGCACCTTCAATAACAGGGTTGGTATTATGAAACCAGCTAACGACTGGCATAGGATCTGCTTGTATACGACATTCGAACAATAATCTTTTGCCATCTTCCTCTTGTCTAATTGCGGGTTTCTTAGCGAAAGTAGGAGCAATGCCATCGATTTGTCTAAATTAAGAAGAAAAGTCATTTTAAAAGCGCCAACAGGGTTGTATGAAAAATGACAAAGGCATTCAAAAGCGAAATATGAACTCTGACGCAAAAGTTACGTAGCGCTCGCTCTGTTGGATATAAAATGATGCCAAAAAGTTGGTAAGTTCTCTATAATACGCGTGGGCATAGCGTGTATTACGAGAGAATCCAAAACTTCTAAAAAAACGGGTATTTTTATATGCATACTCACTTCTCTCTGGGTTCGTCCATAGCTGAAAGGAAGAACATTAATTAGAATTATGTTAACATCATTTCAAGTAGGTTAAATTGTGATTCTTAAGGTTTATTTACAATTTGTTTTATATTTAGATACTAAAACTAACATCGCTCTTATTACTGAAAATTCCTCCTTTACTTACGACTAAAATTTAAATTTATCGATGCAGCAACTTCTCCCATTTTATTTTTCGCTTTGACCTTGTAAAGGCCGGCATCCGTTTCAATAACATCATCTAGTTCGAGTACAACCAAAAACTTATTGCCTCCTAACGCTTGTATCTTAAAATTGGTCCTTCCATCATCAGTCAGTAGCGTATCGCTTCTGTACCATTGGATATCGGGCTTGGGCGATGCCAAGAGCTGACATTCGAAGATCAGTCGATTTCCCTCATCCTCTTGCCGTAGCTGCGGCTTTTGCGTGAAGCTGGGAGCGAAATCCTCGGCCCCCATGCTTTTGTTTATCTCCTGTTATCCGGCTAACATGGACATGCACTTCTCGTAATAAAAAAATACCCTAAAAATGTTCAATTTGAGAATTAGGTGGGATGAGATACGCACTATCTTTTTTTTTATGTTTCACTGTTTGGAGATTTCGCGAATTTAAATTTCTATTCTATTTTTTTTTTATATTCACTACCGCACGCTTTTCCCAAACTTACTTCTTTGCTAAAGGTGCTTTGCTACACTGCACTTTTTTTTTTCACTTGTTCCCTTCGTCACTTATCTAAAGTCCACTTATAAGATGGAATTCCTTTCTCAAAAATTATTCAAAAAATTCGTTCTTTCGCGTTGTCGACTAATTCGGATTCGTCCTATCCTAGAGGTTGCTTGGTAGCCTCCCAAAGCACTGACTAAAGAAGTTTAACATGTACCCTGATTCTAAACCAGACCGTGACGATGTGCCCCCCCTAAAGCGCCGTCTTACCCCTCCCAAATCCCACTATACGCGTCCAGACGCCGTGTGACGCCTCCACAAGCAACCGAACCATATGCCTATTTGTTGCTCATCGATAAATGACTAATCAAACTAAAATATGCGAACAATAATTTTTAATCGGGACCCCTGATCACCTAACATCATTCACCTGATTTAAGACCAATTCGAGATAAAAATCGAAGCTTTTCGGGTATGCTTGCAGGCCGGCTAATAGATCGTGCTCTATTAATAATACCACAGTGAAAACAAGTGATTTATAAATACTAACTATAGATATTAGCATGTTCTTAGGATGTTCGCTTTTCGAACATACTACGTTTATTTCTCTAAATTCATGTTTAAGATACCTAGGTGCTTCTTTTAAAAATAATTTCAAAGGCATCTAAGACATTATGGCAATTTGTTATCTTTAATTAATAGCTTCTGCGTCTGAACCTTTTAGAAATCCTTGAGATTATTTTTGAGGAATTAATTATAAAGATTCTAATACGCATATTTATTATTAAAAAAAGATAAATTAGAATCTCTTGCCGATATTAAAAGCAAAACATCAATAGCCGACCTAAAATAATTATAATTGTATGTCGAATGTGTACTGCCACGTATGCATTTGTAACGATTTCGTCTACTAGCAGCTAAATCTGTAACAGCGTAGGATATTTTCGTAATATATAGTGTGATTCATTTTTTTTCCTCTACAGCTTACACCATTTAAACACGCAAATATCTAAACTATTCATTATTTATCACGCATGGACTTGTTACAGCAAGGCTTCATTTAGATTTCGATTCATCCTAAACTTCCTTGGTTTCTATTTTTAATCATCTTAACCAATTTGGCATGAAATGCCAAGGATGAACGACAAGAATTTGAAATTGGTAGCTTTCAAAGGTTAATTTTCGACTTCGCCAATAATCGTTACAATTAATTTATCGTTTAACGTGACCTGGTAAAAATAAATAATGAAGTAACGTAATCAAAATCAAATACTAGAATCTTCTAAAAATCTAACACTCTGAATGACGGAGAATCAGCAAATTCCATCGCGGTAATTCTTGTGAGGTTCCCTAAAATATAATTTTCAAATTATTTTGTATATTCTATGAACTACGGTTAAAATTAATGTTTGGAGCTATAAATCGTGCACTAACGATCATAAACAAAGGCATTCAACTGCTTTATAAACACTCATATTTCGCCGATGGACTCCCAAAGATTCTGAAACCCAATACGAGCATATTCGTCTTTATTTCTTTAGCGGTTATGTTCTTGAACATAAACCGCAAATAGCACTTTTAATTAGGATCTTATTTTGAAACAACTTGGACAATACTAAAACAAAATTACTTTGTCTAAAAATAAGCAATCAATGTTAAAAATACGATTGCACGTGTAACGAAGAAATAAAAATATATCAAAGTCTAGTTGCAGAAGCTCATGAAGTGTTTCGCCTTCAATAGAATTTTTTCTGTATTTCATTTTAGTTTAAGTAAACGTTAAAATTGATATTTTTCTCCTTGAGCACCTTTTTTTGTCTCTTTTCTATTTAAAAAAGATGGATAAATTATGAATATATGATTTCTGTACCGTTTCTGAAACGTTGGCCAAAATATACATTCTTTTAATATATATTTTTAACAGAAGTAGGGTATCGTTTATGAAAAGCAAAAGTTGCGTGCCAATATCTATCCTACTCTACAGCATAAACTCTAGCAAAATTCATATGCGTATTACTTGGAGAATAAGAGTAGAGAATTCGAATGTTTTTCAAGCCGCAACATCACACAATATTCCGAGTTAAAAGAAATCCCAAGCACCTTAGCAGCTCAAAAATACCTTGAAAGTTAACTTAGGCGTTAACTGATTTACATTTAAGGTAGGTAATGTTAAAAATATAGAATATGAAAATAGCATAGAGCATATGGTAGACTTCAAACGTTCTACGCGCTTTCCAACTGGGAAAAAAACAAGTTTAACAGAATGTTACTTTTTATATTTTGGGAGAAAATACAATAATTTTATTTGCCAGGTTTAAGTAGGATATACGAACTTTAAAGCTTAAAGCAAATAAACAGGACAGTTACTTTATTTTAGGAGTAATTTGGGTATCAAATCTGAGAATAAATTAAATGAATGCTGTTTTTCTTGGATCTAAACTCCACGTTAACAGCAAAAAATCTAAGATGATAAATCAAACGTTATTAATTAATACAAGCCTCTTGAAAGTATATAATAGACGAATCTAGAACTTCAAAGTTATTGTAGGCGTCAACGCTTCCGTTCTACAATAACATCGACATTTTTCTTGGAAATTTTAATAAAAATGTTAAACACCATTCACCTGCCAATCCCGGTAGCATCAAAACGGGTTTAACGTTGCACTTGAATTTATCTCGATCGGTTCAGAAATAAAAATTTTGCACCCGTTCAGAGTGAACGCAGCCAGAAAATAGGTACTAAAAAATTTCAAAAAGAGAGCTTTACATAATTACGGAATAAGATCGATGTTATATTGGATTTCATCAAACGAAACTTTCCAACATAAAATTTGACGTAATTCGCCGAAAGAATTTTGGAACTCGTACAGAAAAAGAGAATCTACATTTTAAGTGTCAAAAAATAATTTGATCTTAAAAAGAAAATTGTCTCTAAACAAATGATTTTTCCAGGTATGTCAAGGTTTTGGTAAATTCTGGAACACCATGCGATTACAAAATGTCGCCGAAATATATATTTTTTTCTTTCTTGAATTGTTTTGCCAGAAAGTGTTGTTGTAATGGAAATATAGACGTTCGAAACACTTCTATTTTTGATTCACAACCGTGACATACTCTCATTACCCAACGTGAATCGTCCTTGGTGAAATAGTTTCTTAAATACGCGCTATTCAGTATCCGGTTTACGTAGAAAGATGAACGGTGCAGCGTTTGTGGGATGTAGGTTGACGGGATTTAGAAAAAACCTAATTAGATCTAAAAAAGCTATATTGCCTGTGTAATAATTGTATTTAATCCTTAACGCGGTAAATCAGTTAAGTAACGTAGTGTTTTCTTTTTTTTTGTTAGAAACTAGACGTGCAATATGGAAACTTCTTCAAAAGAAAACATGTATATAATCCTCTAGAAATAACTGTTGGATCAAGTATTTTTAGCAGGGACCAGAGAAAAAGAGATGTAATCTTATACATAAGCGAATGCTATGCCAAACCATATAGGGCGAGCTACTACGCTAGTATACGAAAGTAACCGAACGTCGGCTCCTAGCGCATGCGCCAAATCATTTCTTAATAATACACTTAAAGTACCTACCAAGGATGAGGCATCTATCGAACTGAAAATGTAAGGTGGCTTAAGCCTGTTTCATGTGGATCCCCACCGTTGTAGTTTAATTGACAGAATCCAAACCTCTGCTTACATTAACATTATAGAAACTTATGTACTTACGTCTCTTACCTGATACTTTTCAAAAAACTCATGTAAACAAGTACATATATACCTCAAGGCGGATATAAAAGTATGAAAAATATTTTTCTAATTAAATTTATTCCATAACTTCAAAATCATCGATATCTAGGTCAAATATTTTAACAGCCCACTAATCTCAAGCGAAAATTGCACGCTTTAAAATCTATTTTTAATGTTATTTCATAACTCTATAAAAGATATTTTGAAATATCTCAACTTTTCAAAATTTAACCGCACGTTGTTTGCGTAGCTGTAGAATAGATGTGAAACGTGGTCCTTATTTTTAATCGTCACCTTGTCACCCACTTCTCAAAATTTATTCCGAAAACATCAATCTAAGGCAAAATATTTTCGAACAATATTTGACTTTAGATTTACAACACAATCGTTTAAGCTTATAAGTGATTCATAATACATATATGCGAGGATTTTTGACACAGCTCAAACAAGAATATCGTTTTACCTCGACCTATAAGCTTTTGCCAAAGATCGCGTAAAAAAATATATATACACGAAACAAGCTAATACCAAGATTACATAATTTTCATTTTATATTTGTTGTATATTTCAAATTTTGACATCTGCGTTAGAAAATATAATCAAATAAATTAACTTAATTATATCCAAATAGAAACGATGCCAAAAAATTATAACTTCACTGACATTACTTAAATGCA
Organism: Dynastes maya; assembly: GCA_029619315.2. Classification (NCBI taxonomy): domain Eukaryota; kingdom Metazoa; phylum Arthropoda; class Insecta; order Coleoptera; family Scarabaeidae; genus Dynastes; species Dynastes maya. Next base: position 7,379,244 of record JAROYE020000012.1, read on the forward strand.
TTTTTAATTTTTTGTCATTAAACGCTTTCAACATTAATAACATGTTGACTAACAGGTATTTATTGTTGTCATTCTCGTAATTTGGGCTATGTAATTGACTTGACACTTAGTCACTTAATCACTTGTGCTTAAAAGCTAAATATATTCAAAGTGCATCTCCTCCATTATTTTTCGACATTCTTAGCCCAAAAACAATAAACCACGTGTGTTAATCGTAAGCAAGATGCTGAGTTTTATTTAAGGATACAAACAGCATCATAAAATCGTATTCTGAAAATAATTTTCCGCAAAATAACATTGGCATGTTCTCAGTAAGACCGCATATGAGATTGAGGCAAATTTTGAATGCGTGTATTTTATGACCAAAATAAATTTATTAAAAGGATATTTTATATTTTAAAAAGTACGTTATTTTTAAATAATTATTGCGATTTTGAAGTTTAGCGCACTCTCTTATCAAAGGTGTACATCAAAAGTTAAGAAATATAACTCTACTATAGGATTCTGTATTTTAAAACTAATCGATATTACATTAAAATTTTCTGTTAATATTAATATTATTATTCAAAACTATTTTTAACCGGGATTTTTTTCTTATTTATATTTTTTTAGCTGACTCAATCACAATAAGCGCGTTATATATTCCTAGTCATCTATTTCTCGGAATAATATAAACATCTTCTCAATACCTGAATAAAATAATAATAATAAATACATAAAATTTACGGCAATCTCAATAAATGGGAAGACGATATAAAATAATTTTTAAAACGTGGATTTTCGAGGGGGCGTCTCTAGGGAGATATTTTAGTAATCCTGTGTGATACTCAAATTAGACTGTCTACTATTTTTAAACTTGGACAGTATGTTAGCAGTTTGCAAAAACTTTGGCACCCATTGCTTTTGTAAATAATGATATTTTTTGTCTGAATCACGCATATTACCTTATGACAGCTCCCTGGCTTTTTATTAATCACTACAAAACGATTTGTAGTTACTATTATTGTTGATTGTTTTAAAAAGATATAGACGACAACTCTGTTATTTTGTTCGCGTTCATAAGGGACTTGATTGATTGACGTGAAACATATTTCAATTAGTTTGTTAAACATTCCACATTTTGAACTGTCAAATTGAGTAATCTGTTTGGAAAATTCAATCGAAAGTAGAAAGACCCTCAAACATCTTTTAGCTATTTTCAAATAGAATTAAACATTAATTTATCCCTTGAATACCTCTAAACAATTTTTGTCAAGAAATTACGTATCGTATTTCTCAAAAAAAATTCAACCAAAAACCTAAACCGGATTTCCAAACCCTTCAGTTTAAGATCTTCTAACCATTCCTTTACGTCCTTTAGAAACTTTAGTAATACGTTTCTAGATGAAATAGATCCGTAGAATCGATTTCCATTGGATTCGACGCATTATCTTCATTCTTTTTCAAGTTAAAAAAGGGCGAAAATGTTAGTGAAAATTTTCCCAAACTGCAAAGAGGTAAAAGATTGAGGCTTATGCTTAGATCAACTCATCTCATTGAGAGTTCTCATTTAATAAACCTTTTGCGATTTTGGTTGGGGAGATACATATTTATAATTAAAAATTTCCCTAATATTGATATTTTGAGAGTGGTATCTTCGAGAAGTTCAAAAGTTTTGCCATATCTCCAATAATTTTTGAGACAACACAACTTAAATGTTATTTAATTTTATTTTTAAAAAGAATCTATTTTGTTGGTACTTTCTAAAATAAATCAAGCGATTATTATTAGCCAAAAAATAGCTATTGTATACTTAATAAACACCCTTGAATACTCCCAAGTAGTTTTCAAGCGGAAATTAGGGATTTTTGAAAGAATTTAGCTTTGGAATTGAAATTCGATTTTTAGACTTTTCACTTTGAGATAATTTCATGTTTTTACGACTTAGTGAAGCCCCGATGATACGTTTGTAGATAAAATGAGGTCCGTAGAATCAATTTTTGGAGATTTCGTAAGGCTATTTTCTGTACTTTTTGAGTCGTGTTTCAAAGAAAGCGAAAAAATTGTGAAAACTTTGTCAATCTTCGAAGTGTTCAATTTGTTAAACCGTAAGAGATTAAGGTTCGTGATTTTTTTTAGATTAATTCAGCTTGTCGTGATCCATAAGTGAATCCTCGTTTAACCATTTTGCCCTTTTAGCTGGGGAATATAAGCAAATCAAGAATTAACAAAAAAAAATGTCAACCGCTTACAAAATAAAAAAAATTAAAATTATTCCGAGTATCGTATCTTATAGATTTTAACCTGCTAAATTCGAAAAATTGATCGCTTTGATATTTTTAACGGCTTTCGAGATATTGATAATACAATGTATATTTTAGTAAGTTTCGTATGAAAACTGGCAACGTAGAGTATCGTTTTAAAGCGATTACGCTTGTAAGGCAATTTGTAAATATAATCTATGTTTTGTTGAAAACACGTAGGCGTATTTAAATTCAAAATAATAAGCTCAGCTCCGATTTCTCGAGTAGAGAATGTGTTTTCTTTAAATGACGTCAAAATAGCTCTTGGAGACAAATTTCAAACTTTCACACAAATATATTACGATCATAAATTCATATTTACGTCGTAATTGTTCATTTAGAAAATTCAAATAGGAAATCCGAGATTTTTACGATGATTTTCGCATTATCTCTGTTCTTCTTTAGATATTGAAACATTATCGAGGAGAATAAAATGATACAAATGATTTTAGAACGAATATAACTTTATTAAATAAAATAACCGCATTTTAAATTACATAAGATGTTTACACATACATTACAGAGTACTTCAATTCCAATTCTTACATATTTAACCATAAAAAAAATCACAAATTATACTAACAGTCGAGGGAAATTGAAAATAAAGGTACAAGGGAACTATAAATCATCACAACGATGAGCTTTCTCCATAGGCAATTATATAAAAAATCCCTTCCTTTCCTCGTAGTTACTATTAAACTATTTATCAATTAAAAATATATTTTAAGTATTTATATTATATGAAAAGTATTTTCTTTATATATCAATAGCAATATGGTTGCAATTCGTTTACTGATTCTGAGGTCCCGGATCTTGCTGTGGGTTATCACCAGAACTCCCTGAATTTGGTCCAGTCATCGATTGCCGAAGTGATTCAATTAAATTAGAATTAGCAGCTTGGATCTGCTGCGCAAGCTGCTGAGTCCTAAATAGTTAAAACGGAAAACGTTTTAAGATGATATTGAAGACATATGGCAAAGGGGCGATTCAAACAATTCATCATACTTACACACTAAGAAAGCCATCTATATTTGGATCTCCATTTGGGCCCGTGGACATCAAACCAGACACCCTAAACACCGCATCATAGCAAATATTTTACTAACATGTCTGGATATCAATTATTTTAAGAATTTACTTACATGTTAACAAATGCAGGGTCGCTGAGCATCTGTGAAGCGGTGCTAATAAGCGCAGGGTTATTAAGGAAGTTATTAAAGTTGATCGCATTAGGATTTGGCAACGCGCTAGCTGCTGCTTGTGCACCACTAGAGGGTTGCGAAGCTAATAACTCATCGGCTAACTTCAAATTCTGTTCATATGTAGCATTTGATGGATCTAATTCATGAGCTTTCTGATAAGCATCTCTAGCTTCTTGATACATACTCATATTTGAATACGCAACACTAGATTTGATAAAATATATTAATATTGGTTTTAAATGTAATCTAAACGTTATACCCCAATCGTCCATAAGCTTTAGCAGTTGGTTGTAATTTAATAGATTCTTTGCAATCAGAAATGGCATTCCAATGTTTTTCTAAACGACTGTATGCAGCAGCACGATTACAATAGAAGACGTGATTCTTGGGATTTAAATTTATCGCTCTATATAACAAAATTTTTATATTACATTCGTCAATTGCCATTGTATAATAAAATATACTTACTCAGTGTATATATCAAGTGCTTCCGAATATTGTCCCATCTTCATATAATTATTACCTCGCACTTTTAGTTCTTCTGCAGCTTTAACAGCTTCTTCGTTAACCTAATAATTTTAAGTTATTAAAATTAAAGTGCCTGAATAAAATTCTATAACATACCTCAGTGTTTACATTAAATAAATTAAAAAGGTTCGTTGCTTCCGTATAAATAGTAGTGTCTGCTGAGTCAATTTCGTAAGTGGATTCTAAGCACTGCTTAGCGACTTCAAGAGATTCTTTCTGGTCCAAATCAAGTTTAGTACTTTCTATTTCATCTCGTAGAAAACGCAAAATACTTTTTACTATGTCGGTTTTTTCTTTATTCATGTTGATCTTATTAATTTACCTATTGTAATTAATATAGTTTCTCAAATTAATCTACAGACAACTCGTAAACGATATTAAAAATGAGTAGGTAAAAAATATGAGGTTATGTTCGTAATATCGAGTTGAGTACGAACAATGTTTGAATCGGTAAAAAATTGTCCTTATTTAGAGTTAATAATATTGGAAACTATAACTTATTGGAAAAGTATACAAGGTTCACAGATCTTTACAGCTTAGATAGAAATACTATTAAAACAAGTAAAGTTCTTATTATAAATTTGATATTTGGAAAATTAAAACCAATTATTATATATATATATTAATTTCAATAGTTGTTTTTCCTGTTTACGGTTATGAAGTGAATAATGGTAACTAGTTCAATTAATCTATGTAGAGTGTACATGCATGACATAGGAATTTCGAATGGAAACGTATTTAGATTGAATTTTAGCAAGTTATTTTTCGATTTGATTTCGTATTACTTCGTTTTCGCACCTAAATCATACTTTTGTTCGACTTCCGGCTTGTCTAATTCTAACGACCCACTTGGCATTTTTCAAATTTCGGGAATGATTTAAGTTGGTAGTTCCGGCAATAAAGATCATATTCCGATGTACTACGCGAAGAAATTGGCGAGTATATCTCTTATTCCTGGAACTACCAACTTAAACTATCCACGAAATTTAAAAATTATAACAAGGTAACGGAAAACCGTTTTCTTTTTAAAAATAAACACTAAAATCTAGCAATTTTTTGCAGACATTATACTACATAAATTCATAAATAAGCTGAAGGGTTTAAAGCAAGAAAAAAACCCCCGTAAGAAGGACGTGATATTCAAGACTTCATTGAAGATTCTAAATGCAACAAAAATATCTTTCTTTTGAATCTAGATAACTATATCATATACTGATCAAATAAAAATAATATAATACATTATTTTACATCAATCACCACTGTTACCCAGTTAAAGATTTTTCTAACGTATACGAATGGTGCTTCTACTCAACCCTGGTGGAGCTCGAATGCACAGCAACAACCTCTACCAATCAGGTGCAGGCCATCTGACCACTGGGCGGATATATTTCCCTTATTCTTATTAATCGTCAGATCGCTCAATTGGTGTATTGGAATCATTAAAATATATTTATTTTTATAGAATTATCAATGAAGCGACGAGGAAAATGAAATTAGGAAAAGCAGCCAGTCTCGACGAAGTAACAGTAGAAATCTGAAACAGTTCACTAAAACCCTTACCACGACACTTAATTCGTACTGGACGCACGTTTCGATAGCCAAGCAATCATCATTAGAATTAAGTGTTGTGGTAAGGGTTTTAGTGAACTGTTTCAGTGTTCCAGTGCTACAGTTTTAGAGTACCCGTTTAACAGTAGAAATGATTAAATATCCAAATCAGGAAAGAAAAGAGGAACTTCTAAATATACTTAATCAAGCAATGAATGAAAAAAAAGGTCCACACTACTGGCAAATAGGAATTATCTTAACTATATACAAAAAAGACAGCAAAGGATGTTCCAACTATGGTAGAATCTTAAAAGGCAGATTAAGGAAAAATTAGAGTACATCATAGAAGCCAAAGTGGTTTCAGAAAAAAAAAAAGAAGAACAATGAACCAATTCTTTGTAGTAAGACAGCTATGTGAGAAAGTCATGCTTTGTAGATATGGAAAAGGCGTTTGACAGCGTCGAAGTAAAGACAATTGGAATATATTAAAAATGGGATAAAACCACACTGTGAGTATTTCTCCATCAACACTCTTTATTGTGTCAACTCCTTTACTCTTTCCGAGATTCTTGAGTGCCTTAAAGAATAGTTTTTGGTTTCCACTACTATCATTTTCCATCTTCTTTCCAAATTCATTCCAGGGCTTTTGTTCAAAAGTTAAAAAAAAAGTTCTGTAATAAATGAAAATATTATGTAAAAAATTTTGGAAAAGAAAACTAAGTGATAAAAAAAATTAACAGCGTATTTTGTCTTTATATGAAGTTTTTGAAGCATTAACCCTAGAACTGTCAAGCTATTTTATGTTGAACCCACTTCTATTCCTTGCTCTAAGTGTAAATAAAAATCCAGTTTCTTTATTATTATCTATATATTATAGATAGAAAATATTTTGATGCAAGTAATACGTAAATTTTACCTATTTAGTCACATTTCAAACGTGGCCGTTTATCATGCTCCTATAGGAGAAAGATTAGCTGTAACGACAAATATCTGAGCGGTCCCAGTAACCAATAGGAACGAATTATTTTTTACGCATAGTCAGACTACACCGGACCAGTTAAGGTAAACTTAACCATATGTCACGGAAATCTGGCAACAAATACATACTGTTTTATGTGTCGATTTACGTGCAGAATTTACAAGAAAAATTGATCAGGTTCTAAATTATTTTGTATTAATTATTGCACAATAAATTGCAACGTGGCCAACGTTGCAATTTTGTGTCCTTGACATTTTTTACAAAATAATGTACAAGTTCTTGCATCGTTACATACTATTTGAGCTCAAATCTAACAAAACGGCCATATATAACACATTTTATTTTTCACAAAGAGATGTGGCAATGTTTACGAAATTTTAAAATATTTTACATACATAAATGACACCAATTAGGGCCTTAAACTGCAAGATTGTCACTAAATCATATTTTAAAGAGACGTTTGTAGATATTATCGAAAATTTAATTTGTTAAAATGTTAATTTTCTGTGACAAGATGAATTATTTCAAAAATAAAGGGAATATTTGATTTTTGATGAAAACTTTAATGCTACAAATTGAACATGTAAATAGTTTTGTCGTATTTCTATGTCAAATCTTCTGGCTTTCTCACATTTTAGTTACTAAGCTAATTAAATCCTTTATTTTCAAAGATCGGGGGTAAATGTTTTTGGCCGAAATCATGATAGGGAAGCTATCGACGTAATAGCATTTCTACTAGCTTGATGTATTTTAGAAATATAACGAATTTTGGAAAATACAAAAGATTCTCCATACAAACATCTATAAAAAGTTCTAATTTTCACCTTCTAAAATTTATTTTGAAAGGTGGTTAAAACATAAAGAAAATAATCTAAAACTTATATAACTAGAAAATAATACAATGTTTTATCTAAGTATAAACAGTCGTAATCTAAAGTATAAAAATAAAAATAGAACGGATAATGTAAAGAATTATCGGAATGAATAGTTAAACGTACTATTTTTTTCATTTCTACGTTATTTTAGGTATTGCTTATTTAGCATTCTCAATAATTGCAGTCCCTGGCCATCGAAGCAGGACCACTTAAAAATATGATTTTGGAATAAAATTTAAAAGAGCAGTTGGTAATGTTGGCAATATTACTATTTAATTACATATAATATGCAAGTATATATTTACTAATATTTGCTTGTTCCTCCTGTGTTTTATTATTTCCTCAATCCTTTTCGGCAAACTGCCAACGCAGCTTTTTGTCGTTTTTTTTTTTTAAATTTCGCCGCTATTATGCCACACATCTTTAATATGTTGTTGTAATTCTTCCTTTGTAGTTGAGTTTCGTGTACTTATGGAAGACATTCCACACATTTTCAATTATATTTCAGTTTTAATTTTATTTGTGTACATCTATTTCAATCAATATAATGGGAAAGAAGAAAGAAAAAACCACAGAAAAAAAACAGGAATTCCAACACTTCTAGAGACGGGACAGTTCTCTTAACGTGAAGTTATACAAAAAGAGGGCGTATCATCAAACTGTTCTGAAAATCGCGAAATTAATTAAGGAGAATATTCCTAGTAGAAGTAGTGGTAGAACATACTGTGCCGGCAAACGCAAAACAACTGTAAGAGATGATCATCGTATAGTAAAAGTGGCTACAGAACATCGTTTTTTATCCACTAAACGTGTTCATAAAATTCTTAGTGGAGAGGATATACGAATATCAGCCCGAACAGCCCGTAGATGTCAACCTTCGTTTCTTCCCACTTAGCCAATATTCAACTGCTTTACGCTTATGTATGTATGTGTGTATAGTGGCTAAACACCCCTTGTGGGATTGTGCCTCCTCTTTAGAGGATCTCTAGATCTATTTCACGGAGTGGTTCAGTCCCCATTGTCATTTATACTTCGCTGCAAATCTTTTTCTATGCTATTCTGTTCTTCGCTTTCTCTTCCGCATTTCTTATTCTTGTCCTCTTTAAGTCTTCTTTCACCTCCTCGCTTTCCACTTATATTCTAAATTAATAAAACCACCTTCTGTATCGTTGGTACAGTTTTCTTCCAATTCTTCTCGTATCACTTCCTTAATATCTTCCCGTAATGGTTCTTCGTCCTCTTCCACTATTTCTGGCGCAACTGTCTAATCCAGAGGTTCTCAACTTTTTAGTATTGACGACCCAATTTTCAATTACAATTCTCATCGCTCCCCTCCTCCCTCCACCTATCATGCAATAATTTTCACTGAAATCGTGCTGCAGTTGTAATATTAGTTTCTATTTAATTGTATTTTGACGTTAAAGGTGCGCTGCGACTTTAATTACAAATCCTTTATTGATATTTGGCAACACCGATCTGCTGCAAGAATAGATGCCTCTCTGTGTTACGTCCGCCATATGGGACATTCTCGCGACTTCGCGAGAAGTTCCGATTTGTCTCGAACATTCTGGAACGCCTTCACAACCATGCTGCGCATATACATAAACGTTGCACCTCGTTCAATTCCGGCCAGTCTCAGTCAAGTTGTTCTTTCTATCGTGAATGTGTATGTTGTAATATGCGTGTTAGCTGCAATTCACGTTATTCTAGTAGATTTAAACAGAATCATGGATACATTTTTAAGTGAGCGTACGCGAGTATTAGACGATAGCAAAGCATCAAGTGCACAGACGAGAATACTTAAATTTTGGGTTTACCAGCACTGAAGTAAATGAAGAAGAAAAGTCCATGTGTGTCATTTGCTCAAAAATGTTGGCAGCAGACAGCATGAAACCTAATAAATTTAAACGACGTTTGGTAACGCTTCATGTGAGTACGCTAACAAACCCCTACAATTCGTCGAATTAACATTAAAATCATTTGAAAGGCAAAAATCACTTTTTAAAACAACTTTGTCTCTGAATAAAAGAGCTTTACTTGCCTCTTACAAAGTCTCATAAAATAGCCAGATGTAAAAAGCCTCACACGACTGTCGAAGAGCTTATTCTGCCAGCTGCAATTGAGATTGTAAAAACTATGTTTGAAGATAATTTTTCCAAACAATAGCAGTCCATACCTCTATGAAATGATACTGTTGCCCCGTCGAATTGGTGATATAGCTGAAGCTTCAGCTTTTCGGAAAGTTGCATGACAAATTGTTTTCAATTCAGCTTAATGAGACAAACGATAGCAATAAAGATGATGATTTAATTGCGTATGTTCGATTTTGTATATATGTCAGTAGTAGAAGAACTAGTTTTCTGCAAACCAATAGAACTCAAAGCAACGGCATTTGCATTATTTGCTATCTTAAATGATTTTGTAAACGAGGAAAACATAGAGTAGAAAAATTGCGTCGAAATATGCCTCGATGGTGTTCGTAAAATGTCTGAAAGATTCCAAAGTATACAAACACTTGTGAAACAAAAATCTCCACAGTGTGTCTGGACACATTGCATGATCCAAGGAAATGAGTCCTGGTCTGAATATTCTGCTAACGACGGCTGTAACCGTAGTAAATTATATAAAAATGAGAGCCCTAAAATCAAGAATCTTTTCTGCACTTTGTAAGACATGGATGCAGTACATTCATCGTTACTATTTTATTGCGAGACAAGATGGTTATCACGTGGGAGATTTTTGCAACGTGTTTATGAATTAAGAGATGAAATCATCATTTTTCTAGAATAGGAAAACACGACCAGAAGCCGAGAAGTTTCGAGATGATTTATTTGTGATGAAATTGAGCTACTTGGTGGATATATTCGAGGAATTAAATACCTTAAACTTTCAATTCCAAGAAGCAAATACACATATCTTGGAGCCTATGAAGCAAGCTTGAAATGCAGACATCCGGCAAAGAAGCCAAGACTAACATCTAAAATGAAAGTGACACGATTTCAATGGGCTAAAAAATATGCCGTTCAAGATTCATTTATCATCTGTATTTTTGGTCAAATTCATCCTCATAGTTCACTTAATGGTTCTCTACATTTTCTACAAAACCATTTAATATCTTTACTGGTTCATTGGATCAAATTCAAAGACCATATAATTTCATGCAAGACAATGCATCGTGTCATCAGGCAAAAAGTGTAATGCGATACCTTGAATCTAAGAATCTGCGTATATTACCTTGACCAGGCAATTCACCAAACATAAACCCAATTGGAAATGTGTGGAATGTCTTGATAAACATCGCAAGTACACGAAACTCAATGACAAAAGAAGAATTACAACAACACATTGAAGATGTATGGCATAAATGTGACGAAATTTAAAAAGCAATAAAAAGCTACATTGGCAGTATGCCAAAAATAATAAAACACAGAGGAGGAACAAGCAAATATTAGTAAATATATGTTCAAATTATACTCACTTGCATGTCATATGTAATTAAATAATAATATTGCTAACATTATTAACTGTTTTTTTTTTAAATTTCAGCCCAAAATCATATGTTTAAGCGGTCCTAATTCGAAGGCCAGGGACTGTATATAATCACATAATGTCTAATATTTAATAATAAATCACAGTATTGGAACCAGCATTCTAACATGCAGACGTAAACGGTGCCGTTTTCATTATTTCTTCAGTCGTCGGTCTTATCTCCGGGTTATTAGAAATCATCTTCTCTAAGAGACGATGCTTACAGTAAAATAAAAGGTTAATAACTGATATACATAGAGTATATTACAAAACTTACCTCGTCAATATATTTATCAATAAATCCTTTGGGATATTCATGTTTTCTTAGATTCGTTAGGGTTTTATGCCTTTCCATTCCAGTACCAAAAGGTACTAGTAGCTCGAAGAAAATTACACCAAGTGAATAAATATCCACTTTTAAATCGTAGGAACATTTTTCCAATTGTTCAGGACTCATGTATAATTCAGTACCAACTCCTTTTGTACGATTTTGCAATAAAGCAGTGTTTTTATTCCAATCTTCAACGTTATCACTGGTTGTAGCAACCAGGCCAAAATCTCCAACTTTGATAACATTGTCCATCGAAAAAAATATGTTATTAGGCTAAAATCATAAGGAATCAGAATTTCAGATGACTATACGAATGATATTTGCCTTTAAATCCCTATGTATAAGGTGATGGGAATGTATAAATCCAACAGCATCTACGATCTGCCTAAATATCCCAATCACAGTGCTTTTATCCCTTGCCCTATTATTCTCTAACCAATCTCGCAAACTCTCTTTTTGGCAAAGTTGCATTTGTATGAAGAGGTAATTTTTATTAGTCCTTTTATCTCTTTCCTCGTCATCCTTGAATCGCACTGAATTCACTCTCTCACTAATGCTTTCACATGAATTGTTGCTATCCTTAAACAATACTTCAAAGTCACTCGCTGTATTATTGCAATTATTGGGTATATCATCGATATCGATAATTGTTGAGTTATTGCGTTTGTGTTTTTGTTTGATACAGTAAGAACTTTCTTCTGCATCTTCCAATTCATTTTCCTCCTCTTCGTCTTCACTTTAAAAAAAATTGGCGAATTGTTTAGCATGTTCACCTAGTGCATGAGTGGAAGATCATTCCTTTCCTAATACTAGTTTGGTATTTTAAATGGAACACCTTGTATATTATTACATTTTTGGATATATCTCTTCAATTCATATCCCCTAAATCTATCTTAGTATTTCAGATAATGTTTCATTAATGGCCGATATTGTAAACGTTTTAGTGGAACATCCTGTATATTTTTAGAGAGCCTGATAGAGAAATTGTTTTAGATTTTTTTTACAAACATTTCTCTATACTTAAAATGTGTTGTTCTCTAATAAAAGTGCCGTGACGAAATGCTACAAACCTTTGTTTTTCCTAAAGATATTAAAAATAATTTGAAAATTTTAAATTATGCTTATAATTTCAACGTCTATGAAGTGAACACCATCTTCCTTCATACAAACCGTGATGCGATTCCTTGAATTTTGTTGAACATTTACTAAGATTTCGTGAGCAATATTTTGTGTAATGTCCGTGTTGCACATTGCCTTAATAAATTCATCCAGAAAACATTTCTATTTAGCTAAATTGCGAAATTTTTTGAACAACTTTCAGTACGTTCTTATTATATCTTTTACTGTTGAAAAACTTAGTGGGCGATGCTTCAAATAAATCGATTCGTTTTATGCTGAATTCTAATCAACTTTGTTAACTTGTTAACTTATTAGACAATATATATCTGTAGGAAAATGATTACTTCGAGTAAATGTTAAAGTTGTACCAAAAAGATAACGTTTACACACTGAATATCTTTAGCAAAACAAAAGTTTACAGCATTTCGTCGCAACACATGTTATTAAACGAAAAACTTATTTGCATAGTTTCATATTTAATTTAGTAAAAAATGGCACATTTTAAACATAGAGACATGTTCATAAAAACAATTTCTCTAACAGATTCTTGAAAAATATACAGGATGTTCCATATCAAGCAACTGAAATAGCATGAATCTTGCGGATGCTGTAAGGCAAATTTTAATAACATACAGGATATTTGAAAGGCTTTTCTCTAAATCGCCTCTGGAAAGAAATTATATTCCACCAACTGCATAAATTATAATCGTATTTTAACTTACTCAGGATACATTTTATCGCATTTATATTTCCAGCCAGCTGGAGGTTTCTCAAGCCAAGAATTATAGTAACGTATAATATTCTTATGCTCTAATGTGGCTAAGGCTATGACTTCTCTTAGAACTCGATCTACAGAGCTACTACAGTGGGAGTAAAGTTTAAATAACTATTAAAATAATTTATTAAAATTACCTATTTGGTAAAGTAATTCTTTTTATAGCATATTTACACTTATCCAACTTCTGGGTAACTTCAAATACGACACCAAAACCTCCTCTACCCAAACATCCAATTGTTTCAAATGTGCTCTCATAATTTGATACAAAATTGTTCTCGATTTCATCATGAAAAGGAACGATTATTTCCGAATTGGGCGACGAAGGTGTTGGGGTTTGTACGGTCACCATTATGGCTTTAGAACCACATAGAAGGTAAATGGTCGTAAACGTGATTGATACCAGAACAATATAAGTCCTGTCAAATCAAACAGATAAAAGTTATAAATAAAATTAGTTTTTATAATATTTACCACATATTGTGTAACCATCCCTTAATCGAAGGAACCTTATCCCTGTAAGCGTTAGTTACATTATCAGTACACATCAATTTTTCCTTTTCTTCTGGGTGTTCCTCAACGTATAAGTAATATCCGTTACCGTTTACATATTCAGAACTGTACAATACTGATCGAGCTGCAACATCTTGTTCCCCTGTTTTAATAATAGCACTTGAAGATGCTGGAATGGGCTTCCAAGGAATTTTTGCAATACTTTTCGTTTTACTAACTTCTAAATTTGTATACAAGTTCGTGTATATGAGATCTAACATTTTGACAGACTCATGGATGTATAGTTGCTTATTATGCATTGCTAAATAGATCGCTGGTGATACTTCTTCTTTAGCAACATTTTCTTCCACAGGTATGTTAAAAACATCAATCACAGATAATTCACGCCCATCCCAAAGCCATACGTTCACAATCGGCGCTTCGAATTTGTACTTCCATAGGATTTGATTCTCGTCCTCAAGCTTCGTTGTAATGATTAGTCCTTCAGGTATAATTGCTGTCACATTGAAGTTGATAATCATGTTGTCTGTGTTGAAACAACTAACGCTAGGTATTCTTATATTATGATGACCAACACTGAAGTTCCATCTAATAACCAAAAGAATAATTAACGAAAATAATGTTAATAAATCACTGGAATCTTCACAAACAGCAGTAAAATATATTTCTTTGCGCCACTTGGTGCCAAGAGATAGTCATTCCACCTAGAAAGTAGCGATAGAAACCGGAATACAGATGCTCAACCACCTCTCGAGCAGTTCTTGGACTGCTTATCACAAGATGACGTTGTGTCTGAGCGCTATGCTATCTGTACATGTAAATGATTCCTCATGCTTACCATGATATATTAAAAATACACATGAATAGAGTGCCTAGTAACAATAACCAAAATAATGCTAATATAACTCATGGTATTGGTGGAACCACTCCCGGTAAAAACAGTGTGAGAACAGAAATGCGTTAGTCAACGGACATAATGGCACATTCCCTTGCTCACCTGTTCACCTCTCAGTTTATAATAATAATAATAATATCTATTCAGACCAACAGATTACAGGACATAACTTAATACATAAAACAAAATACTATAATATGAAACTAAAAAATAGAAGCAAAGCATATAAACAACAATCTGTTTGGAAAAAATAATATATAAAGTAAATTATAAAAACAATTGGCTACCCTATTGGAGATTAACTAAACTCAAAGGTGAACTTAAGGGGGAAGCGTAAATATCAAAATTAGAACTGTTATTAAAAAACTATTATTAAAATGGTACCAAATTCTACGTAGGGGCGAACAGAACAGTAAATTGGTACGAGCAAACGAGCAGTAGAAAGTATTTACTTGACGGGTCGAGTACTGAGGGACAGAAAAGTGTAAGCGGTATTGCATCAATAACATTATTCATTAAATCGTACAAAAATTTCATGTCGGTTATAGTGCGTCGTTGTTCCAGAGATTGAAATTCAAACGGATTTAACAGAGTGGTATGATCATAACCATGCTGTATTGTTTAAAATACATATATTTTAGAAAGCGTTTTTGAACTTTTTCAAGAGAATAAGAATGAGTTTTGTAAAATGGTGACTAAATCAGAGAAACATACCCTAATTTAGAGCGAGAAATATTTGGTGTTATTATAAAATCCAGAGACTTTAAAGATTACGCAATAATGTTCTTGATGTGTTCGTTGAAGATAAGTTTACAATCAAAAGTCACTCCGAAATCCTTTATACCATCACAACGACTCACTGCAACATTATTGGTACAATATTGATGGTTGATTAAGGTAGATTTACATGAAAATGAAAGAATATTACATTTCAATATGTTAAGGTTGAGACTGTTGTCAATACACCACCGATCAAGTATATCAAGCTGATTTTAGAGATGCATGCAGTCTTTGGGAGTATTGATTCTTGAGAATAATTTTAAATCATCTGCAAAAAATAGTTTACCACAATCTAGCAATGGACGGAGATCATTTATAAAAATTAGAAATAATAATGGACCCAAATTGCTACCTTGCGGTACTCCAGATGTAGGTGAGAAATTACTTGAATGATAGCCTTTATAGCTTACATATTGTTTTCTATTAGAGAGGTAGGATTTGAAAAGTGATTGCAGTAATGGGGAGAATCCAATTTAAACGATCAAACGCTTTTGAAAAGTCTGTGTAAATAATATCAGCTTGCTCACCATCATCGAGACACTCCGACAAGAACTGAATCGCTACAGCAAGATTCGATACTGTAGACCGTTTGCTAACAAAACCATGCGATGTTCGGATAAGAAGGGTCGAAATAAAAGGTAGAAGTTATTAATAATATCTTTTGTAGCAATGCCGGGATTCATATCATCCTTCACTTTTTTATAATTCGCAATCTGACGAAAAGTTCTGTCATACGAAATGAAATATGACTATAATCAATGTTCTTCAATTTCATCACTTTTTTAATAATTTCGTGAACATCCTTGGTATTGTCAAATTTAATTTGATTTTGAGTGGGCGAGGTTGGTCATTATTTAAGCGGTCAAGTCGGTGGACATTGATAGAATCAAGATTGGTGATAGAGATAATAAAATTTTGTTTGCGCTGAAATTGATCACTCAATTCTTGGAACAAGTTTTTGACATCAGATTCATTAAGAGACTCAGTACTACCTGTTTGAATATCTTTCTTAAGCTTGAGTATAGCTGCTTTCAATTCATTGATGCTATTTCCGATTTAGGCATATTCTTGGTATCAAGACATATTTTTTTTTAGCCCTGATAATACGAACTTCAGCCGTTGACAGTTCTACACATAGGAGCAAGTAATCAAGGTCATACTAAATAATCAAATATATTTCTTGGTGTCACCACCAATACCATGAGCTATATTAGCATTGTTTTGGTTATTGAATTTATTTTTCTTACCGTTCATTCCCAGTTCTAGGTTCGTGGGCTCTGATAGTCAATGTATTCCTTTCGATTATTAGCACGTTATCAATTTCCCCTTCGAAATTTGTTTCATTTTGGCATCCGAGTAGAGAACATGTATAAAAAAGATGTCCGGAATGTAATCCAATCCCATACGTCCTAACTTCTTTCCCTCCCGCAATAACTAAATCAGGCGAGTAGAAAAACGATGATTTCAACAAACTATCTGCGGAAATTGGAATGGCATCGATAGTTTTTCCATTAAATTTATATAATCCACCTGTCAAGGATGGTATTAACCTAAGCCACTCCCCATTACTTGCTAGCTACAAAGTAATATTATTTATTGAGATTTTTTTAATAGGAATATGATATAAATACCTCTATGTTATGTATATTAGATTTCAACAAGGATCCTGTATCGATTTGCCATACTAAGCCTCCAGTGCTGTTTAGAGTTGATAATTTACCATCTAAAGTACTGACAAGTAATAACCTGTAAAAGGAATGTATTTTTTTAATATCAACACCTTAATTAAAGTAACTGTCAGTTATATTAACCCCTGTCCGGTGTTATCTACACAATGGGGTAGCTGTCCAATATTTTCTGCTACACTAGATATTGTATAGAAATGCACCAACAACACTAGCAACGTTTTTATAACTCGTCCAAGCATGATTCCACACTATTTATTCCATAAAATACACTTATTTCGTCTCCACCAACTAACATCGTAGAAATTAAACCCGATTTATTATAAATTCATAAATGTCAAAACGTTTCAGGTTACCGATTGTGTATCATTTAAGCGCTACCAACAATAGATAACAAATTTTTATTGAACACAGAATACGCTTGGTGTTTATAATAAGCGATAATTACTACATATCCCATAGCTTTGTTTACGATTATATCATTCTTAGAAACGTAACATGATTCCCAGGTTATCTTGTTTATAAACTTCTTCAATAGTCATTTTTTAGTTATGTGAGTAGTTAGCAGAAAGGTGAGAATCTTTGCTAAATAAAAAGGAATGTTTAGTATGGTAACATTTAAGTTTTACTTCTAATTGAGAGATGGCGCAAGTGCATTTAATATAATCATAAAATTATATGAATTTTTTGAGGATTTCTTAGAATTTCCCTGTATTTTCCTAGAATTATTTTAGTGTATTTTCCGGGAATTTTTAAATATTTTCGTGGAAGGTTTTCGTAATTTATTCGGATTTGTTAGGATGAATTTTATGATTTTATTTATTTACAATAATAATTTAATTCTTAGGATAAAAGGGACTAATTTTAAATTATATCTAGTTTAAATGTTTGTAATTATTTTAATGATGTAATCGATTCACACCTTGGATAGAATAAAAAAAAGTGTATAGAAAAGACTGGTATAGTCGTCATAGTGACGAATTACGCAACATTGGTGTATGTAAAGGCGCCAGCAGATCTACCGGACTAATTTTAGGGGATAGCCGTTAAGGCACTCCGGTAGAGAGCGCCCTAGTAGATAGTTCAAATCCTGAAAGACTGAAACAGCTGAAAAACATCGACGACAAGCGCTAAGCGGTTTTCCCCTTTGGTTTTTTTCATTTCCTCTTATACGAACGATGGAGCTAGCGCGTTATTGCTTTATTCCGTAGAACGGGGTGTTTCGGGAGAAAAATGTCATGGAAATACCGTACATTCAAATAGAATCCTGCAGGAATGTGATGGGTGCGTTTAATTTCCACCCCACTTCCCGTCGTACGTTGCGGCAAAATGGACGTTACAGTTTGAGGAAAATGGCGTTGATGATACAAGAGGTCGGTACGGAACAGGGGGCACGGTGCCGTGTGTGACTTGTGACATGCCCCCGCATGTACCCGGCTATAATAAAACGCGCGTAACATTACCGCGAGTGCTCTAGTTCTTGGTGAAAGTTACCCATTTATTTTTTTACATAACACCATCACGCTAACTACAACATTTGAAAAGTCCTGCAACGTTGTGTACAACAACTAGCAATAAATGAAGACTAATACCCCGCATGATTTTTCAAGAACATCATACACTCACAACAAAGAAAGTTGATGTAAGTACAATTATCCATTTATTTTTTTTTTTTTTCGGCGATGGATCATATATGCCCTCTAAGTATTTGCAAGGGATCAAGTAACCCCCTTTTTCGATCTCTCTGATCAAGAATCCTCATGTTGTGTTGTTTGTGGGTCATTCCTGGATATCGATTACCGCAATAGAGGTACCTTCGAATATAGTGGCGGTTTTCAATTTACGCGAATAACCCGTTTGAAAATCCTTGGAAAAATTCAGGAAGATCTTAGCAAAATTTTCCGACCGTACCGTTCCAATTCACGCAGTTCCTCTTCACACGTTTATTCAATTTCATTCATTAACTGAGATGCGTAAATCAAAATATAAAGTTTATATCGTATTTTTTGATAAAACCTATAATATTTTGTTGATTTACAACTTTATTTGAATCTACATATATACGGTACGAATGCAATTAGGTAAGGTAAAAAAAAAAAACCTGAAATTTGTTTACATAGACAGGTTTTATCCGAATACTCCAAAGAATTTTCCGATTTTCCATAGGGGGTTACATTCTTCTCGTTTCATTGTCAACTGCAGCTCAATAATGAAATTTTCTTTTAGTTTCCGTTGACCTTTCTGACTGTTAAACATGTTGTCGCATTGCGTTTGTTACTTTAGGTCATGGATAGTACAATTATACTCTATATAAAGAATTAACGAATGTACATATATGAATGCGCGTATGTATTAGTGTCCTTTCCGTTTCTCGAAAAAGGGAAAAGGAAAATTGCTCTGGGAATTGGGGAAAAACGTTGCCTTCTCAATTTAATATTACTCTTGCGATGTTTTCACTTCTATTCTATGGTATAAAGTACATAAAAACGGTTTCAAGGATTGTAAATATTTGTAAAGTTCTTAGAAATTTCAATTTATTTTTTTGGGAACTGAAGATGATGTACGAAACGTCTATTGTATAATTCGATTACGTATTTCTTATTTGATAAACAAATTTAACAATAAATAATATCTAAACCAACTAAATAAAGTATAGTTTACCCAAAAATTACTTATTGTTCAAATATTTATTTCCATAAAATTTTTAACGTCACATCTACCCAAAGGTTTTCAATTTTTCATAGATCCATGTGCAGTCCTAACGGCTTTTCTTATAATTGTGGAAGGAGAAAATACAACCTTCACTTTGTCTTTGTACCGAATACATAATTCCCTTTTGTTTAACATGTCAAAAGCTATGGAAAAAAGTTGCCGCGATGCTTAGTCTCTCCGTGAATTTCAGAGAAGATTACATAATTAAGGGTTTGAGAACGTAAGGAGAATATGAAAGAGGAATTAGCGATAACAAGCGATGTTTGCACAGCGTAAAGAAAATAATATATTGCCTCTCGCCGGATAAAAATTATCTTGGCATTTTGGGCTCTTCTTTAAATTACAAAAAAAAAAATTGCCAACGTAATTATGTAATTTTACGTCCTCATTAATATAAAACGATGTATTGCGTTCGGCATGCATCATAAAATATTTAATACCCTTCTCGAGCTAATTTTCCCTCAAGAGCCCTTATATACGACGCTCAGATAAACTCGAAAGGAGAATTAAATACTTTGAAATAGAAGATGAATGAATAAAAAACGGTTGGAAGTGTTTTATTTAAGAAAAAAAGTAATATTAGAGTAAATGCTACATTGATTTTTGGTCATTGCGCAGTACGTTCAAGTTGTATAACATGCGCATGGCCCTAAGACTATGACGTAACACACAGACTACTAGATATATGTAGAGTTGTGTATTCAAGAAAGAATATCGTTCGGATGACGTCACGTACCATGTAATTTCTTTCGAAAAATGGGTAGGTTTTTGTAATAAACGGAAAGCGTAGGAGAATATTTATTTGCCGCTAATATATAATGGAAATCCCGCTAAAAGATGAGGCAAAATATCGCCTTACTAATTATGTTATTCATCTAGGTACCTAATATTGAAGTAAGGATGACGGTAATTTTACACCAAGGTTACTCTTGGACCGGGATACACAATTTATTACCGCCGACTTCGAACCCGAAACTTAGATATCAGATTTAACTAAACTAATTTATCCTTGTACAATCTGCCGTTCATAGGATGTGACTTTTTGAAAACGATTCACATGAAATATTTCAGAAACTAAAATGGAAATAAAAATTTCCAAAAACATCTACTTTTATTATAAGAGAGACAGGCTTTGACTTATGAATCACACCTGCGCCCCCACCAATACTCGCCTAAAAATGTTGAATGGAAAACCCATCGTGTGGTACTTCCAATGATACTTTTATCTTCTTATGATTATGCTGACGTATCGCTTGCTCATTTTCTTTTATTTAGCATCTTGGAAATTAGACCAGGTTAGATTTACATCATGATACGAACAGTAAATTCGTGAACACCCAGGTTGGCTTTGAAATAAAATTAAGTAGGATTTTGACATAAAAGTTGTCAATTCATTTCCTCAACTTCACTTGTATTGTTTTCCGTAAAAATCCGTAAAATTTCTGCTTTAAACGATATGCGTTAACGAATTATCAACGCGTATCGGAGAATTCCACAAGAAGTTTTCAACAAAATAAGGCAAGAATTTGAACTGCATGGGGACCAATGGTGCTTATTTTGAGCAGTTCTCGTGAACTACTTTAAAGTACTGTTATTATAATAAGCTTTAGGTATTCGTGGGGGCGCAAGACTTAAGCCTGTTTTACACGCCGCGATTTATTGTCTAATTAATTGAACAAGTTGATCTTCGATTTTATCGTACCATGTAAAATAGCAAAAATGGAAACGATTTCTTGAACAATTTATAATACGATTAATTGAATTAAACAGAACGTGCTCTATTTTTGCCACGATTTTCCGACGATTTTTCACTAACTTTGCTGTTTTAATACCAACCCAGTAACAGAAAAGTACCTACGAATTCTGTATAGTGTTTTTAAAGTAAAGTGAGGATAAACTTTATTTCATGTAATCTAATTGATAAAGTACCTATGTATATCTGTACCTATACCAAAATTGCCAAAACATTCGAGGAAAGCAGATCAGCAATCTATTTTTATATGCAGACGAAAATATCTTATTTATTAATTTCTCACTTCAACTATTAACGAAGCCAAAGAAGTATTCACAATCGTTAAAAAATTGTCCAATTATTGTAACATGTAAAACAGCTAATTTCTACCGTTTCCTTGCTTAAGAACTTGTTCAATTAATTGGCCAATAAATCGCGGCGTGTAAAACAGGCTTAAACGTTATACAAGTGTAATTCATAAGTCCTCCTTTACAATAAAAGTAGATGTGTTCATTTTAGTTTCTAAAATATTTCAGATCGTTTTCAAGAAATCGCACTGTATTTACTAAATTGGTTTTCCTACTCAAGTACCTAATAAACATAAGAGGATTTGCTTGGAGTTGTCAAGTGGTATTAGAAGGGAAAAAGCGCTTACATTTTAAAACCGATGACATACGGTCTTTCCTTTTAACGGCGAATATCCAATTACTCGAGAAAGAAGGAATAAAGTAGTAGCAGTAGAAGTAAAAAAGTAAAGTGTTTAAAAGGTACATCCCTTTCGTTTTTGAAAGATGAATGAGAATTTGTCGGATGTAGCATTTACGTAGCTAAATTTTAAGAGCATTCGGTGGAACGTCTTCCCCTCTCTCTTATATATGCGAAAGGATCTCTGGAATTCCTCAAATACATTTTATATGCGAGACCTTTTTTACGGCTCAATAAATTCCCTTACTACACAGCATTTCTACTGAAATTTTATTTCTGTCGCATATATCATTTTATTCCAACTCAATTTATGATATTTCGGATAGAAGCGAACTTTTAGACATTTGCAGATGGAAAGTGAACTTATCGATTCTGGAGCTCTATTTAAGGTTTGTCTTTTATAAAAAAAAACAATATTTGATTTGACTTGACTTACTTGGCTTGGGATGATTTCCTCTTTTATTGCAGGGTATCGTGGGGGCCTAGGTGCGAGGAGAAATGTACGACACCTCTGACGCTTTGTCCGAGGAAGAGCGCAGCTTATTCCGTCCATTCACGCGCGAATCGCTTGCAGATATCGAGACACGCATTGCAGAAGAACATGCTAAGCAGAAGGAGCTCGAAAAGAAAAGAGCTGAGGGAGAGGTATTTCTTATTTTAGAAAGGAAAAGAAAACAAATATGTTAAACTTTATAGAAGGCGATATTAAAATAATTGATCTTGATTTTAATTCTAATCAAAAAGGTTACACGTTCATGATAATCTAAACGTTTCCTCGAGTGATTGTCAGAAATAATTTGGAAATGAAGGTGGTACCTTATACTCTTGGTTTTCGGGTTGGAACCGCGTCGTCGTCGTAGCTTTTGCCGACGTTTCGTCCTCACTACTTTGAGATATCTTCAGGCCTGTTACTACACACTGACTCAGCGTGTAGCGTGCGACAACGACGCGGTTCCAACCCAGAAACCAAGAGTGTAGTGTTATTGACGACCGCGGAAATCTGCACGCTGAGAAATGGTTTGTAGCATCAAGAAAAGACTTCCTTGCAAAAATCAGTGTCTATTCAAGGAAATATTTCAAGACTATAAAAATATGTAATAAAAGAAAATAATTTTCTCTAAATTTTATTTGGATTAAATAAACATTTTCATAGGGTTAGAAAATCAAGAAAATCCAAGACAGAAAAATGTTTCTTCCAAGTAAATCATTTAGTTTTAAATTAAGGAAATATATATATATATAAGCCTTAAACAGGCTCTTTAAGCCCATAGCTGTGTAATTTGTTTCCACTGCTTCCTATCTCTTGCTTTAAATCTCCAATTTATTTGCTTCTCTTTTAAATTTAAGAAAATGAAACTATTGATTTATGAACAATACCTAAATGCTTTTTTAAATTAAGAAAACTATTTACTATCCTTAAGAACATATTGTTTGTGTTATAACGGCCATTTACTTATACTAAGAATTGCTTTCTTCAAGATTTTTTTGACTCAATTTATCTTAAACGGAGAAAAAAAAGTTGTTGTATTGTGAATAATTGAAACAGTAATTGTCTTGAATTGAAGCGGATAGTTTTGATACAAATAAACGTTTCTCTGCCTGTACGTACTAGAAAGTGATACCTTTTTGCGACCTCACTATCTCATTATCCTTCTTATTATTATTTCTCTTTGTATATACATAATATAAGTGTGCGTAATATCATTAACTTTTTTCATTTCTAGAGGAATGTGTGTAATATTGTGCTTGTGATTTGCATGATTCTTGACCATCAGGTCTGAGAGATATTTTATTTAAAAGAAAAGAAAATTGAGTGTTTCATTTACTATATAAATTTCGCACATTCTGTGCCTATGTAGCTATGTTTGATTTCATCTTCTAATCGTAGAAAAAAAAAGGAATATCCATACATTAAAACAGTCCACATTCTACCTATATATTTGAAGAAATGTCACCCAAAAATTTACCATCTCAACTCAAAATAGTCTTTCACAACATACCATCACTACCATTGATATCGAGCATATTCTAATGAGAAACATTTCGTATACTTTTTGTTTCTTTATCGTTTTTTTTTTTTGTTTTAGTTTTCTATCGATACCCTAATAGTATTAGATGTATTCTCAAAAATCTTGCATTGTGCTATATGTGTGCTTATGGATGTTTAAACTCTAAACTTTATTCCAGACTGGTTTTGGACGACGGAAAAAGAAAAAAGAAGTAAGAATAATCTACTAAAAATTGAGCAAAACGACACTTGCTTATTAGTATTTTGATTAGAAATGCTGCTGACGATTCTTTGCCCTATGTTGCTGTTAATTTACATCCACGTCCACAAAAGGATTCTGTGTAATGAGACCATTACGTGTCATTACACAGGAAATTCCTCTATACTCTTACTCAAAAAACAGAAACAAGACAACATAACATCGTCAGTTGCAAACAATGCTTATACATACATTACTGCAATTCAAGCTTAACACATTTAATAGTTTAAGGATTTCTTACATATACCATGCGCAGCAAAATTATGGAACAAATTCCTTAAATTTGAAACAATTTATTTTTCAAAGAAATGCTCAGACAGGTCAATTTTATTTTTTTAAATTAACATTATTGCGTCAATTTTAAGTTTTCCCCACTTCTACTTTTCAAGCAATTACATCATCGACAAGTGAAATTTTTTTATTTTGATAGATCATTAAATCGTCTAAATTGTACCATCGACATTTTAATGCCTCACCTAACAAAATTTTCGAATAAAAGTCATTTAAAAAGTGGAAAAAGGGAAATACTTATTATTCAAGAAATGAAATGATCGTTTCCTTTAAATCAAATGTTCGAAATACGATCCACCTGTTCATAAATTTTACTACTAACAAAAAGCCTAACAAAAGTAAGTATGAATGAATCAAATGAAATGAATCAAAAATACAGAATAATCAGTTTTATACACTGTCATAAGCCAAATACTTTTGAAAGTTAATTAAGTACTGAAAAAGAAAGCAAACAAAAACTCTGGGAAGAATTCAGGAATAAGATAGAAAATGCGTACAATGAGCACCAAAAATTATTCTACGGAACGGTGAAATAAATGAAGAAACCCAAAACAAGCTGCCGTTGAAAAGAATATTGCGAAGACTTAATGGAAAAAGGCATAAACACTCTAAAAAAGAAGTCCAAACACCACACACCAGCGAGAACTCACAAACAGATGAAACATGTATAACGGAAGAAGAGCTAAACAATGCAATACAAAAAATGAAAACAGGAAAGGTACCAGGAAAAGATGAGATTACTGTCGAAATTATAAAATACATGAGATCTAATAGCGAGAAAAAAAGAGACACCTCAAGGCTGGAGAATTGGAATAATAACACCAATATACAAGAAGGGAGACAGTAAATTATGTAGCGATTTTAGAGGCATTACCTTAACAAGCACGGTAGAACAAATTTATTCCAGAATTCTGAAAGAAAAACTATGCCAAAAAAATCGAAAATAAGCAAGCAGGATCTCGTAAAAGCAAAGGCATACATAATCAAGTTTTCATCCTACAGCAAATAAGTGAGAAAGCGATAAGAATTGGAAAAGAATTATGGAACACACTAAGAAATAGACAGATAAGCAAGAAACTCTTAGAATATATTAAGAGTTTATATCAGGAAAACAGGAAATTACGTTCGAATAAAAAAATATAAACCTGATTGTATTATAAGCACCACTGGTCTGAAACAGGGATGTATTTTAAGGCAATCAAACAGATCAAATCAAACACAGAGAAATACACGGTCAGCCTTTGGAGATTACAAACAGTCAATATCGCGGAGTTATGCTGCGCTGATGATATGGTCATACTTGGAGACTCGGAAAGAAATCTACAATATAATGTCAACATAATTAATAAATGGCTAGAGAAGATACACATGAAAATAAATATAGAAAAGACCAAGATCATAGTAGTGGGAAAAGACTACACTCCGATCATTTTTTCGAAAAACAAATTGCTTCAAATTTAACAAATTTATTTCATACTTTTGCCGTGCAGTGTATACATACTTCTGAATAGTTTCAGCCAAATTATTTTGATCAAATTTGCCGATTTCAATTTGGAGATAATACCTGGTATTATCATTTTGACGAATCTATTCAGAATTTTTTTCTTTAACATATAGATTGATATGGTATCATAAAACCCGATCAATCTATAATTTCGAAAACACATTGGCTGCGAATTAGTAGTTATTTAATCTGGGATTGGATCAGAACTATATATACAGTGCTTTCAAAATCGAATTTTCACGAAACGTATTTTCTTTAAGAAAACACACTGTATATATGCAACACACATCTAAACATAATTAAAATTCTAAGACTGGAATAGTATTTTTTGCATGGTATGAAGCATTACTTAGTTCTCAAAGTACAAAAAAACACAGGATATTGTAGCACAGTTTATGGCAAGCTGAAAAAAGCTCTAACCTACTTTGCGTTATTTATAAGATTGCAGCATTTATTGATTAAAATATTCAACCTCTACATTCATAGCAGAGACGACAATCAGTCTGTTGTTTTAGCAAATTCTTGCTTTTAAAATATTACAACGTCACGTTTATAAAATGTTAATTTTTATTAATAAAGATGCAGATCAAGATGACTTTGCAAATTAAAGTAAATTTGCTACATCCTGAAAGTTTCGAGGAAGTATTTTTACCGTCGCAATTGTCATTGCAATTTGTTACGTCAATAGTTGATGATGTGAATACAATCTAAATTGATAAATTAGTTCTAAAATTTCGTTCTCAACAAACTTTTCTTATTCATTCTTATTAAACGTGTTTTTCCATTTTAAAACATTTAAATTACGAAGGTGATATTCAAGCTTAATGAAAATGAGTTTAACGTAAGAAATAAAATAGTGAAATCGATAAAAAAAAACAACAGCAGGGATTCTTTTTTTTACATTGCCAATTGAGGATGCCAAAAGCTGCTTCGTTTAGTTTTATTTCCAGCTTTTTTGCTTGTCTTGCTTAACTATCTTTTTTTACGTTCGTTGAAAATTCGCAACCAGAAAGCTACGACATTCTAGGAGTTCTTTGGTCTTTCGAATTCTTCTCTCGGATGAGAGCGGTCGGGGTAAAAGATTTTTTTCATAAAATTCTTTGCAGATTCGGTACGATGACGAAGATGAAGATGAAGGCCCCCAACCAGATCCCATATTGGAACAGGGGTTACCTCTGCCCGTACGACTTCAGAGCAGCTTTCCACCGGAACTTTCGAGTACACCTCTTGAGGACATCGATCCTTTTTATAGCAACCAAAGAGTAAATACCATTGATCTATTTCGTTTCTAGCTTCTTTCCAAGTCCTTCCTTTAAAGGACGAAAAGGAAGAGACTAAAAGAAAGATGGGAGGCGAAATATTTCAAGCATATCTTGATGATAATTGTCTTTGTTTTTCTTTGGATTCGAACCATCCAGGAGATGCTTGGAATATTTATATGTACCTGGTTATTTCCGCTTCATACTTATACAGGATGTTTCTTCTTTTCTAGACTTTTGTAGTAATCAGTAAAGGCAAAGACATATTTAGATTTAGTGCAACAAATGCTCTATGGTTACTTGATCCTTTCAACCCAATTCGAAGAGTAGCGATTTATATTCTTGTACATCCTATATTTTCTCTGTTCATCATCACAACTATCCTGGTTAACTGTATACTCATGATAATGCCTACGTCGCCGACTGTAGAATCAACTGAGTAAGTCAAATCATGTATGGTTTCTATTTTTCGAAAAGGTGGTATATTTTGGGCAAATTTTAGAGTGATATTTACTGGTATCTACACGTTTGAATCTGCTGTTAAAGTGATGGCCAGAGGTTTTATTCTTCAACCATTCACCTACCTTAGAGATGCATGGAATTGGCTGGACTTCGTAGTCATAGCTTTAGCGTGAGTAGTTTAGATTAGATAGAAGAACAGGAGATTAGTCTATTAACATAGAGTTAAATGAAACCTTTTTGAGTCTATAACTTTCCATTTTGTCCGCAGTATTTGAGATCTTTTCATTCACAGACCGTGTTCAAGTTCTTTTCTTTGTTTATTACGTTAGATACAACCTACATCTAATTATTACTAAAGACTTTTTTGACCTGTTATTTGATAAACGTATCGGATTCGTGATTGAAGTATGATTTGTGTCATAAATAATGTCCAATCCAAATATCTAAAATAAATTCCATCCATGTTTTAGGAAGCTAATCAATGCCCAAGTTATCTAGATATACTTGTCTCATTTATAGATAGAGTATGAGGATACGTTAACTTGGGATCCCGTGGTAGTCGTCATGTAGATTTTTGGGATGTAACTGTAACATATTTAGATTTACATTTCATTATTGATTAATGGTTATTTACAACATAATTTTTATTTTATTAATCTGCCACAGATCCATTTAAAGAACCTTGATGATGACAATTGATTGTTAAAGATTGTAATTGAATAATACTGTTCCTTTATGTAGATCTATACTATACTTCATTCTTATAAAATGTTTCCATGCTCGAAATCAATAAACATCTAAGAGCTGCACCGTTGATGTTGTTGTCTTTGGAATTGTGAAGATATTACCTTTTTTGTTCGTTGGTACTAAATTCCAGGAATCTAATAACAAGACACCTACAGCCCCAGTATTTGGTGAGAATACATCTGTAAACCAATTCTTAAAATGCTAGGAAGTTAGTTTTCGGGATGTTGTAAAACCATGATCAATAAAACAATGAAGTGATAACATCGACGTATTTAGTCTGGATAAAATTTCAATACAAGATCTATAAACCAGTAAAACATATAAATATAACCTCAACAACTTTTGACTTGACGTATATCAAAATGGCAACTCCCATAGGATCCTATGTTTTGGGGACGCGTCTTCTAATCGTACTATATTTATCTATGAATGCAACCTACATTTAATAACACTGTGCTCGAATTAGAGACTTTTTTGCAACAAGCTAGGTGGGCACCACAAAAAAAAAACATTTTTCTTGATTTTTTCATTTTTAATTCTCTGATTGTCCGGATTCTTCTGTATCGTCATCTTCTTCTTGTAAATTCCAATAAATGTCACCCAAAAGGGCATGTAGGTTTTTGCCGCTGTACCAATATTCGAGCCTCTCCGTCACTTGATGAAGACGCTCGCCATGCTCATCAGATACATTTGATGATTTGTTGGGCGAATTTTTCTATATGGGAATGCAAAAAATTAATTTTTAATGACATTCGAACATTTAAACGGTGAAAAGCAGTGAGCATGTCTTCAATTAGAATGCGTCACTTTTCGGATCGATGAATTCCGAGAACATTGTCAACAACCGCTTTCACACAATCCCATACCACGAGCTCAATGAGTCAATGAGTGCATTTTGAAATCATTTGTCCCTCATCAAACTACGAATGTCCGGTCCATTAAACATTCCTATAATACAAAATGAAATTTTAATAGATCAACATTCAGATTCAAACATCTACCTTCTTTTGGTTTCTAATGATGACGGCTCAGATTGTTCTGTTGAAATTGGTCTTGTTGGGACAGGAATTGTAGTTGAATGCGGCAGCGGCAATTGAGCATATGTTGTTGGAATGTATTTCATAGAACCACTTTTTTTTCTGTTCATACCGTCAGTATAATTCATGCTAGGTGCCAGAAAGCTCTTCGGCCATTGATCAGATTTTCCAGAAAACTCCAGAATGTTCCAGAAAGTTCTTTGGGCCTAAAATTTTTGAATTGAAATTGCTCGAAAACGCGAGCTAACTTTTAAAAACTATTGGCACTATTGGATTCAGCGTACTCGAATCAGGTTTACCCCTGGGTGCCCAGCTTGTTGGATCTTGCAATTAGCACAGTGTAATCATTGAGAACTTTTCTCGACCTGTAAACTTATCGGATTCATGATCAAAATATGATTTGCGTCATAAATAATGTCCACTCCAAACATCTAAAAAAATTTCCATTCATCTCCATTGTTCAAATTCTCACTTCAATCTGGTTTTGATATTATTTATGACTAGAGTTGCTCAACTTGCGCCAACAGCCAGTGGCGGGCGCATAAAAGTTAACACAAAATAAATGGTCAGAAATAAAATATAATACGTGCTCAAACACTTACCGTCTTAAGAGTCTTCCGTGAAATCACAAAGTGAATAGTGTCTGTTAAATATCTGCAACATTAGATATGTTTCGACAGTTGTAACGGCAAACCGAGTGCGGCGTGAGGAAAAAGTGTGTTTATATACAAAAAACGAACGTTTTGCATCTAGTGACGTTATATTTGCGTAATTAAAATAATCTTTGGAACAACTTAACGGTTCTGTTGACGCACCTTCACAAATTTGTCTTAATGTGCCAGAATCTTTCTCTAAAACACTTTCAAACCTTTTTAGAACACAAAAATTTTTTGCGTCTTCTACCGCGCATAGCTGTACGTGAACATGTTGCACTATTTGCAGAGATTCCACTAACGACACCGAAGGATTTTGTAATTTTTCTATTGCCTCCACTAGTCCGAAGTAATTGTTCTGAATAGTTTTTAAATGCGTTTTAACCTGACTATCTTGAAATTTCGATTGGTTTTCCTTGATAGCCGCAGCTTCCTTTGGATCGAATTGTAAAACCACGTTCTTAATATTCTCAAAATATTCATGATAATAAAACGCGGCCTGTAACCATGTTACCCAACGTGTAAGAATAGGTTCTGGTGGTTCATGCATACGGGGGCACAGTCTGTGAAATTTGCGAATACGTTTTAGGGATTTGACAAACACTGCTTTTGTATGCGCTATTAAAGCGTCTACCTCAGAATAACATTTTCTAGTACTATCTGCCACATGACTGAAAGCATGAATTTTACACGTAATATGTAACAAGTTAGCACAATGCTTTTTAAGAGACCGGCCTACAGAAAGCATGTTTGCGACACCATCACTCATAAACATCAACAGTTGGTTTGTTGAAAGTTCAAGCTTCTCCAATGTATTTAACACTAATTTTGAAATTACTTCGACAGTACATTGTTGTACTCGTCTGGAAGCTAATATAATTGAAGGTGACGATTGATGCGGTTCCATTCTACGTACCATTACATTAACCACAGAATGTTTCTTACGACCTGTTGTTTCGTCCACACATAACCACAGTTTTTATCTTTCAACTCCGATTTAATTCTTTTTTCAACATGTTCACGAGCAGATGGCACAATTCTTTGTAACGATGCCCGACTTGGTAATTTGCAGTCCGAATATTTATTCCAAAAGAAGACATATGCTTCCTTGTCTAGTAAATTAAACGGTAGATTACATGCAATAAAGGTAACACATAAATTAAATTTAAATTTGTCATAGTGTTGTGTGCAATTTTTTTTTAAGAATGCTGTTTACTATTTACGTGACGTAGACAATTCCTTTTGGACCAACACATTAAAGGGATATTACAAACTACACATTTAATTTTAACGCCATCATAATTTAGCTCAGGCATTTCTGCTATAAATTCTGTAACTTTATCCAACATTGGTCGTTTTCGCGACGTAGGCAACATTTTTAAAACAAACGTAGAACTACGATATAGTATTTACGGCAGCGTACATGTATACCCAACAGATCTGGTTGAGACTCGCAGTTATACTGGGGGTTGTATCGTACCCCCGCCACTGCCCGTTTGCGCTAGTGAACAACTCTATTTATGACTCAACCATGATATACCCTTTCTGGTTTAGCCATTATATTTTTTTCTTTTTAAACAACTAACAACCTCTATTCCACAGCTATGATTTTGTTATCTAAAAAAACTAGTTTCTGAAAGAAAGTATTACGTTATTTTTTTGCGAATTATATACATAACAAGTGAGTTTATTGTAAGTTGCTATGGTTGAAATAAGAAAGTAGAAAAATGTAGTTTCTTATTCATTGTTTTCTAGTATTATGTATATTTATTACTATAACCGAAATATGTATAGTTATTCCGATATTTTTTTTCATTAAATAGTTTATTAAATTAGCTTAGTCCTATAACATTAACGTTACATTTTTATGATTATTACTATTGATATAGAAATTTTCCTAAAGTCGTATTTCTATGTAGAATTATCATAGTTTTACTTCTTAAGATAGATAACAGGATTTTTATTTGATTTTTTTCATTATTGCATTGTTTCTTCCTGAGATGTTCTATGGAGTGTTTTATATATATAGTATTGATATAATATACATATATACATAAAATGTGCTTTTTAGTGTTGACATATTAGCATCATTGTTCCATTAATTTTGATTTTGATCTCGTTGCCTTACTAAATTATGTTTCAGATATGTTACCATGGGTATTGATCTTGGTAATCTTGCTGCATTGAGGACTTTTAGAGTTCTACGAGCTCTAAAAACTGTCGCGATTGTACCAGGTAAGTGTCAGATCAACAACAATTTATTGAAAATCATGTGGGCGTCTCGGAATTATTGACACTGACATCTAGAACAAAAAAACAAGTAATAACCCTTAGAACCAATGGATCAATATCAAACATATAATAACCATACAATTTCGTCAGGTCGTTATGGAACAATGTGAAAACGTGGGTTTTCCAAATAACAATAGGGCTGTTTAATTTATCGTTGAACAAACGAAACAGACAGCAAACAACCACCAAGGTGAGGTGTTTCACTAAAAATAACTTCGAATATTTTTTTAATCAAACCGTTCTCGATATTTCCACGGCTTTCATATATAGATTCAAATTTGAGTTTCAAACTGGGAATAAAGTAAATTGAGGTAATTAAATTAAAATAAAAAAAGATTGGAGCGAGGAAACCAAATCGCGTTTTCTTAGAAAAGCCTTGAATAAAGGTATAATAAACTTTTAATTAATTAAAAAGACCAGAAATGGGATTGTAAATCATGAAAATTCAAGAGTAAATGTCGCATGTTGGACGGTGATATAAAACGAATTAGAAGTCGCCACCAGTAAAAAAAATCATTAGAATTTTAAACTATTCAGAATAACATTGCTATTGTCTAATTGGCTGCTTCATGCCAAAATATATGTGAAAAAAAAAGAAATTGTCACAAAAGTAATTTTAATACTTTCACTCCTAAAAATTTTTGAACGCCCACATAATTTTGCATATTTTGCCCAGAAGATTCTTTTGTATAAATCTGTGTATGGAGCAGCCGTAATTTCGATTTTAAAAATCAATATGACGGGAATGAAATGTGAATCATACCTCTTTTATTACCCTTTAAAATAAAATAATTAACCATAAAACATGATTACAATATGATGAATACATTTCCAAATCTCATAAACTTGATAAATACGAATACATAAGTTATTTTCAGTGTACATTTTACCTCGCTAAACAAGGATAACCTTTGAATGAGGAGTCCAAGTAAAAATCGATTTCCACATTATTTCAGAGAGACCTAAAACATGCTATAGCCCTACAGGCGCCTTTCTACTTGACGAAAAAATTATGTTTCCATGCCAAGGATTCCATTTTCTTTAAAATTGATCTGGCAACACTTAATAGTTTTATTTTAGATTTGGAAAATGGGTAATTAGCCTTCAGTTTACACTTCCCAAGGGATGTTTTATTAGTCCTGTTTCTCTGGTGGGAAAATGAGCTTCTATTACTACGACATACCACTTCCTAAATTAATCACAATTCTCATTTCACTTAGTTTGATGAAAGATAAGAATATTTTAGTTAGCGTAATGGATCGGATGCAAATTTCACGTTAATTCAAAATGGAAATGGAAGTGTGATTTTGTAATCTTAAAATGTCAAATTTAAACATTATCTTTTAAAGAATAATTGATATCTCCTCAACGCTTTCAAATATTTCCAAACCGATCAAATTTTCATAATCGACATGTCAAAATTTACAAGATAGGGTGTTCAAATAATAATTTTTGAAGATTTTTTATTTTCTGAAAGTACCCATTAGAAATTATTTCCTTAATTCTTGATTTCCTCATATCTAACCAATTAAGGTGACATAAGGATTAAATGATGACTCATTTATAGACTTCGACGAACTGAATCGTTCTAAAAGAAAGCAGGATTCTCATGCAGTTTGACAGCTAGAGCACTTCCAACTTTTTCGTTTTCTTTGAAATACGACTCAGAAAACATACGAAGCTCTTAGCAATCGATTCAAATAAAAACAGACAGCCTTTTTATTTTAAAAAGCATGATTGAGACTTCAGTAAATCGTAAAAGGACTACGAAATTATCTCAATATCAAAAGTATGAAAATCGAGTTCCAATTCTCTTAATCATATTTCCCCTACCAAAAGGGCAAAAGGTTTGATGAAGACTCGTTTTATAGATCTCGTTTAGCCGAATCGATCTAAAAGGCGCGATTTTCTATCTCTTACTATACTCAAAATTTGAGAATATTTTCGCCAACTTTTTCGGCTCCTTCGGGACGTAGAGTAAAAAGTAGAGGAAATAACGAGTTGTGGGTCACAGCAATTGATTCTACGGGGCCGTTTTCATTACAAACAGAAGCCCCAGTAACATACTGACGCTTCTGAGGCTCGTATAAGAATCATTAGATTTTTTTTAGTTCTATCGTATCTGAAAATTACCTAAAGGTATTCGACGGTGTTTAGGAAGTAGGTAATAATTGTTTTTTTGCCGAGATAATCGCCTAGTTCTCATCCCTGCTGTAATCCTTTATTGGAAGAAGATAGAAAGAAAAAATTCTACAAAAACAAGCTGCAAAATTCACATTTTTATATAGATAATCCCTTTAAGACATAAAAGTGTGTTTATTCGCCGGAATTTCATTGATCTCCCTTCTTTTTCACTGCA
The DNA here is from genome assembly GCA_029619315.2 of Dynastes maya. Taxonomy (NCBI): domain Eukaryota; kingdom Metazoa; phylum Arthropoda; class Insecta; order Coleoptera; family Scarabaeidae; genus Dynastes; species Dynastes maya. The sequence continues at coordinate 7,414,304 of JAROYE020000012.1, forward strand.
TGAAGGGTGCCATCTGATCCTTCGTCTGGAACCTACCGATACGATTCACCGTACCGTCCTCTTTAAAAGATTAAATCCGTAAAATATTCGGAAAGAGGGGTGTGGAGTAAGTAGTAGGCTGACCCCCTGCCGAAGCTCCTCTTCCGGATTTTTTAGCTTTAAAATTCTCTCACACTTTTTTAACGTATGTTTATCTTTTATAAACGGATTTGGATATTCTAAAATATACAATTCAGGAAGTACCGTATTTCGACGTCTCTAAAAATAGAATTTACGTTTTCGCCCTCTCGAAAACTTGTTTGAAATATTTTATGAATAAAAGGTGACGTCAAATTTGAAAAGTAGGTCGTATATACAGGGAGTGTTGTATTTTTCCAGGTTTGAAGACCATCGTCGGAGCTGTCATTGAATCTGTAAAAAATCTACGAGATGTGATAATTCTAACAATGTTTTCGTTATCTGTTTTTGCATTAATGGGTTTACAAATTTATATGGGGGTATTAACGCAGAAGTGTATTAAAAATTTTCCTAATGACGGGACATGGGGCAATTTGACTGATGAAAACTGGGAGAGATTCGTTAGCAACGAATGTAAGTTTAATATTCCCAAAAAGAAATCATTACCTTACAAGTATTTTTGACATTTCCCCAGCTAATTGGTTCTCTGAAGATGGTGCAGATCCACCATTGTGTGGGAATTCATCAGGAGCTGGGTATGATCTTTTATTTAATATTCGAAGAAGACCAAGGGCGTCATATCATTTCATTTTTTTAGCCAATGTAAAGCGGGTTATACTTGTTTACAAGGCTATGGTTCCAATCCAAATTATGGGTATACAAGTTTCGATACTTTTGGCTGGGCTTTCCTTTCAGCGTTTCGTTTAATGACACAAGATTACTGGGAGAATTTATACCAATTGGTAAAATTTTTACCATATTGGCAAAAATAGATTGACTTTCACGGAATTCTTTTAGGTTTTAAGATCAGCTGGACCATGGCACATGTTATTTTTCATAGTTATTATATTCTTAGGGTCTTTCTATTTGGTTAACTTGATTTTGGCCATCGTAGCGATGTCGTACGATGAGTTACAAAAGAAAGCAGAGGAAGAAGAACGACAGGAAGAGAATGCTATAAAAGTATCGATCATTAAAATACGTTTTCTAATTATCGCGGTGTAAATTTTCTTTTTTTTTCATTTCTAAAGGCGGCTGAGGAAGCAGCGTTCGCAAAGCAGAGCAAACTTGATGCTCAAGCTCTGGCTAAACAACAACCTCCCCCACAGGCAATGGCGAAGTCCCCATCGAACTTCTCATGCCAGAGTTACGAGAGCTTTGTTGGCCAGGAGAAGGGACACGATGATAATAACAAAGAAAACAGAAGCATCAAATCTGAAGGAATAGAATCCGTGAGTGAGCAGAGAAGAGTTCCTAATCCCACCAACATACGGAAAGTCAGCACTGTAAGTGTCCTGAGATTTGAATTTCCTTTCTTTCAATTAGATCAGACAATTAGATATTTTATTGATAAAATAAATTAGATATACAAGACGAAGTGTATATATCACGACGAAAAATGATGAGAGAAAAAGAAACATCGTAAACTAACGTAAGATCATGACACTTATAGTGTCCAGACAACATCTGTACGATATTAGTTACTTTTGGTTTTTTGTTTTCACTTTTAATCTAGAATAGAGTTTATGGTTTTTTTTAGTTTTTCACATGCCCTGTGCACACAATATTTTTGTTATATTACGATATATACTTGCTGCATATACACTAGGGTGTACCATATTTATGAAGGTTTAAATTTTAGATCCCATGTCTTCTAATTTTTCTTTCTTCTCCTCAAAATATATCTCAGTCTTAACCAAAACATTTTTCGAATTCATAATCTTTGTGGTAAATTATTTCTATCTTTCAGGAGTATACGAGGAAGTTACTTGTATCTCTAAAAAAGTTAGAATTATCCAGAAAATGCTGTTGCATTATTTGTTATTCACAATTAGAAATAATTTAACAAAAGGTAATTTCATTCTCATTTTCAGTAATTGACCCATTCCTCCCTTCTAGAGAAGGTTTCAATTATTCGTAGGTAAATGGCTAGGAAAGGTTTCTATTATACTCACAAGAGTCATTCAAGCAGGAAAACCTTCTTTCCAAAAGGAGAAAGGTTAGAGGGTAGGTGTTTTAAAATAAAATTTTTCAAAATAAGGTACACCCTAACGCAGAAGTGTCTCTAAGATACATTAACGTCTTTCAAAATTAATTTGATAGAATATATTGTTTTTAGACTTTTTGCTTTCACAATCAATTCCAATTTAATTACATCTTGCACACAAACTCGCACCGTCCTATGTTAAGATAAGATTTGAATATATTTTATCAAATTATCTACCTATTCGTTTGTCGTCTTCAAATTTTTGCAAATCGATTTAATGAATGTTAGAGACAATGTGTGTTTTATTGTATTGAAAAAATATTTTATGCGACGATCATATCATTTTTGCAATATAATTTTTTTGTGAACTATAAAAAAAAAACGAAAGAATAACGTGAAACACGTGACATGGCCAGGGCTCTATTTGGAAGTATGGTATGGTATTATTGGTACGATACCATTCTTTGCATGAAGTGACATTTTACCAACACCTCACCCATATATAGACCATGTCCCGTGTTCAGGCGAGTCTCAGCCTGCCTGGGTCGCCCTTCAACCTCCGTCGCGGCTCACGAGGTAGCCACCAATTTACACTGCGCAACAATCGGCGCATGGTGGTGCCACCTGGTGACCGTAAACCTCTGGTTCTTTCCACGTATCTCGATGCCCAGGAACATCTACCCTACGCAGACGATTCCAATGCTGTGACACCGATGAGCGAAGAGAATGGTGCTATGGTCGTTCCAATATACAATTATTTAGGTATACATAGGTCACCTCATGGGACTTGTCCAGAATCGAAATTTATGTTTGGCTACAGGTTCCAGACATTCTTCCTACACGTCCCATGGCTCACGTCTATCCTACACATCTCACGGTGACCTTCTATGCGGGAATGGTAAAGCCATAACCAAACAGGAGTTGCTGACGAGGAAACCTCCAACAGTAAATAGTGTTATTAACGAATATCCGTACAGACAACAGAAAGGAGACTATGTAACTATGTTTCCATATCAGAAATTCTCTTCTTAACATGAATTTTTCAGGATGGTCCCACGTTGTGTGAGGAAAAGGTCAAGGATGCCTTTGAAGGGAATCCTCGAGGAATTGACATGAATGGTAAATCAATAAAATCAATTCTTTGACAAGGTGTCATTCTTAAATGTTACAGACGTTATGGTAATCAACGAAATCATTGACCAGGCAGCAGGAAAGCAATTAGACAGCGAACCTACAGGTAAGTGTTAACTAATTAACGAAAAAAACCCCCACTAATTGACACACCATCGCAATTTGCTTCGTTGGAGTCTGGAATCGTTTTATTTTTAGAGTGCACTATAGGAGAAGGCTAGCTTATAGTAGTACATTATTACAAAATTGCATGTGTAATACTTCTAAAATTGAAATAGGAAAAATTAGATAGATAGTTGAGATTATTTAGATCTATAGTTACCTGGTGCACACAAGATAGTGTAAAATCATTCTCGTATAATATAGCATTACGATGGTGTTTCGTAAAATTTGTCCTTTTCACTAGTAATTGCTTTTTGATGACTTTGTAAACATTTTTCGTAACGAGAAATGTTTCGATCATCTGTCCTTGTTATAATCATAGCTCTATTTAGGCTAATATCTTAACCAGTGGTTAAGAGAAACACATTTTATAGCACAACTGCATTGCACAAAACCTCTTTCCCCAAAAAAGAGTGTGTCAAATTCATCTTTACTAATGCTACGTACAGTTTCTGTTTATTATTTCTCAGCAAATGATAACGACGAAGAAGAACCAACTATGAGGGAACGTTTAATAGCAAACGCGATACGCATAATTGATATGTTCTGTGTTTGGGACTGCTGTTGGTGCTGGGTCCAATTGCAAAAGTTTGTTGCCCTAATTGTTTTCGATCCGTTTGTGGAATTGTTCATAACCCTTTGTATTGTTGTGAATACGTTATTCATGGCCTTGGATCATCACGATATGAATAAGGATTTAGAAAAGGCACTAAAAAGTGGAAACTACGTAAGCCTTGACTTCCTCGCAGATACCGTATAATACTCAATATGCGCAATATTTCTAGTTTTTCACTGCAACGTTCATGATTGAGGCTACGATGAAGCTGATAGCCATGAGTCCAAAATATTATTTTCAAGAAGGATGGAACATTTTCGACTTTATAATCGTGGCTTTATCGCTTCTAGAATTGGGTCTGGAAGGTGTCCAAGGTCTTTCAGTTTTACGTTCCTTTAGATTGGTACGCTCAAAAAGATATCGCGCAAATAGTCAATTCCCCAAAATCTAACTAATTCGATTTCCAGTTAAGAGTCTTCAAATTGGCGAAATCATGGCCTACTTTAAATCTTCTAATTTCGATCATGGGACGGACGATGGGAGCTCTAGGCAATCTGACGTTTGTCCTGTGCATTATTATATTCATTTTCGCTGTTATGGGCATGCAGTTGTTCGGTAAAAATTATCTAGGTATATTTTGAATTGTTTTTCAGATGATTATTATGTTAATTTTGGGCATTCTTTTTTAGACAATAAAGATCGATTTCCTGAACGTGAAGTTCCACGGTGGAATTTTACCGATTTCATGCATTCTTTCATGATAGTCTTTAGGGTTTTATGCGGAGAATGGATTGAATCAATGTGGGATTGCATGTTAGTGGGTGATGTATCCTGTATACCTTTCTTCTTGGCGACAGTTGTGATTGGTAACCTCGTGGTAAGTATACTTTGATCCCACGTAGTTTCTCCTTGTTCCATACTCCTTATTTTTGGTTCGGATAATCGTAGTGATTTTGTATTTAAGGTCCTTAACCTATTCTTGGCCTTGCTTTTGAGTAATTTTGGATCGGCCAACCTTTCCGCTCCAACTGCAGATAACGATACCAATAAAATAGCTGAAGCTTTTGATCGGATAGGTCGCTTTATAGGGTGGATAAAAGCTAGTATAATGAAAATCTTTAAAATGGTCCGGTTCAAACTCACCAACCAGATTTCCGACCAGCCGTCAGGTGAGGGACCGTCCAACAGTTGGAACCAAGGTTTTTATCAAATCTGATAGCTTGCTGGTTCTGCTTGATGCTCACGTGTACTTTTTTGCTTTAATATATTTTGCATGTTATGTGCAGTAAAAATTGGATTACTCAATAAAGTAAATTGATATATAACTATCAAGGAGTTTTTGATTTTCTCAAAATTTTATTCGTAACAAGTGAAATAAAATAGTTTTATTTCCATTTTCACTAATTATATCTAATTTCGATATATATATTTTTTCTTAGTATATATTTTAGTGCATTGCTACTACAGGTTTCATGTTATATTTTTAAGGTTAGTACTGAACCACTTATGAAATTATTGTACATATTATTATTGAAGGGGATAATGTTACTAAGTGCATGCTTATCTTTCAAATTATTAATTGATACGTAATATAATATTTCAACTTGTAAATTTAATATCTGCACAAAATTTATTTCCTTTATGAATATACAGGTCACGCAATTTGAGGTATATATCCGATCAAGACCATATTTGGTTGAGAATACAAGTGAACTTGTTTTTCTTGCGTAGCCTGTATATACACAGTATATCTTTAAATATTCGTTTTTTTACTTATTTCTTTTTAAATACTACTTATTTTAAATCAAATTCTTTGTAAATTCATAGCATGTAGTACTCGATTTAGTTGTATTAGTGAATTTTTTCATCTTAACAATTTTTTTTAGATTTCTTCGATGTTTTTTACATCTATATGTCAACATGAAAACTCTGTATACATCGCTTGTACATTTTTCTAAAAGATAAAACACCTATTTGCTCTTTTCTCGCGAAAATTGTGTCAAATTAATTCCTATACGAACACCATCCCATATATTTTGGCACAATTTTCAAAAATTTAGCAAAACGTCCAAAAAACGTATCTTCATTGCTTGCTTCCAACAACTGGCCTTCTAACATAGGCCGACAAAGCTACAGTATATTCCAACTGTTACTTAATATACTTAAATACAAAAAATATATACAAAGGAAGTGTCTTATTAATTGCGATTTAAACAAGAAAATATTTTAGATGCGAGAGATGGTGCTCTTGAAATGACTGACAATGAAATTCTTGCCGATGGCATAATCAAAAAAAGTCCAAAGGAAAGATTAGAAGCCACCATTGGCAAAGGAATGGAGTTCTATATCCATGGTATTTCAATACTCAAAACGTTTTTGCCATAGGATTGTTTAACGTTTAATTTTTTTCGTTCACTCTAGGCGATTCAAGTATCAACTTGAAGAAGGGCAAGAACCACATCAATAAAGCAATTGGAAATTCGATAATGGAACATGGGAATTTCATGGGACACCATATAGACGATCAAATTAGCAACAAATCGTACGGAAGCCATAAACACATATTCAAAAACGAAAGCCATAAAGGTAGCACAAATTCCTTGGAACACGATGACCATGAAGAGAAACGAGATGCCAGCAAAGAAGAATTAGGGAGAAGACCTGGTATACCATTTAGCCTTGCTCTTCATCGCTTCCTCAATACATTCACTACTTTCCAGATACTGAAGATGAATACGAGGATGGCCAAGGTCCACCAGATGAAGGTCTACTAAAAGCAGCACATTCAGAGCAAGTGATAGTCGAAGAATATTCGGATGATTGTTTCCCAGAATCATGCACGAAAAAGTTTCCATTTCTTGCTGGCGATGACGACTCACCGTTTTGGCAAGGCTGGGGGAATCTGCGATATAAAACCTTTCAACTTATCGAGAATAAATACTTCGAAACTGCTGTCATTACTATGATCTTGGCCAGCAGTTTAGCGTTAGCTTTGGAAGACGTGCACTTACAGCAAAGGCCAATTCTACAAGACATCTTGTATTACATGGACCGCATATTCACCGTTATATTTTTCTTCGAAATGTTGATCAAGTGGCTGGCGCTAGGTTTTCAACGATACTTTACAAACGCTTGGTGCTGGTTAGATTTTATTATCGTTGACGTATCTTTGATAAATTTTATTGCGTCATTATGTGGTGCTGGAGGCATTCAAGCTTTCAAAACCATGAGAACCTTAAGGGCTTTAAGACCATTACGTGCATTATCTAGGATGCAAGGGATGAGAGTACGTTTCTAGTGTATAAATCAATACTTACTCTTATGTAATCCTCTGATTTTCAGGTGGTAGTGAATGCGTTGGTGCAAGCTATACCATCGATCTTCAATGTATTGTTAGTGTGCTTAATATTTTGGCTAATTTTCGCTATTATGGGTGTCCAATTATTTGCTGGGAAATATTTTAAGGTCAGCTTAACTTCTTCAACATTTCTAAACACTTTCTAACCAATCCACTTGATCTTTTAGTGTGTGGATGCTAATAAATCAATACTTAGTTACGAAATTATTCCCGACTATAACGCTTGTAAGGCTGAAAATTATACCTGGGAAAATTCAAGGATGAATTTCGACCACGTTGGGAAAGCTTACTTGTGTTTATTCCAAGTCGCCACCTTCAAAGGATGGATCCAAATCATGAACGACGCCATAGATTCAAGAGAAGTCAGTATATTTCACTTTGAAAACGTCAAAGTTTCAGATTAATTTCTGTTTTTACAGATATTGAAACAACCAATCCGAGAAACCAACATCTACATGTACTTATACTTTGTATTTTTTATCATCTTTGGTTCATTCTTCACTTTGAATCTATTCATTGGTGTGATCATCGATAACTTTAATGAGCAGAAAAAGAAAGCTGGTGGATCCTTGGAACTGTTCATGACTGAAGATCAGAAGAAATATTACAACGCCATGAAGAAGATGGGTTCTAAGAAACCCATGAAAGCTATTCCACGACCAAGGGTAAGTATTGTTTTTATTTCTAAGCGATAAAGATTTAATATGGTTTGATTTTAGTGGAGACCCCAGGCTATTGTTTTCGAAATAGTCACCAATAAAAAATTTGATATGATTATCATGTTGTTCATTGGTTTGAATATGTTGACGATGACCATGGATCACTATCAACAAAAGCAAACTTTCACGATGATATTGGATTATCTCAACATGATCTTCATAGCTATTTTCAGTACTGAATGTATGATGAAAATGTTTGCCTTAAGATATCACTACTTTACAGAACCTTGGAATCTTTTTGATCTCGTGGTTGTCATATTATCTATCTTAGGTAAGCTTTGGAGGCTGTCAAGTAGTTTTCTTCGGTTTCTTTTGCAACATAATACATTTTTTTAGGTCTGGTATTAAGTGATATTATAGAAAAATACTTTGTGTCACCAACGCTTCTCCGTGTAGTTAGGGTAGCGAAAGTTGGCAGAGTATTGCGTTTGGTGAAAGGTGCTAAGGGTATTAGGACATTATTATTTGCCTTGGCTATGTCACTGCCTGCATTATTTAACATCTGTTTATTACTCTTCTTGGTGATGTTTATATTCGCCATATTTGGCATGTCGTTTTTCATGCACGTTAAGGATAAAAGTGGCTTAGATGATGTCTACAATTTTAAGACCTTTGGACAATCGATGATCCTACTTTTTCAAGTACGTAATTTAAATAATGGATAATTTAATAGGATTTTGATGAGGGTGGTCATAAGTATTTTTGTTGTATTAGTTGGAATTTACAGAGTGTTCTTGATATTTAAATATGCTGTTTGGGTAGTGGATATAATTTTATTTTCAAATTTCAGGGATCGTAGAGAATTGTAAATGAAAACTTTTTCTTGTCAACATCTATCATTTCTCTCTCTTAAAATTTGAATTTTCTGCTACAGATGTCTACATCCGCTGGTTGGGACGGTGTACTAGATGGTATAATCAACGAAGAAGACTGCAAACAACCAGATAATGAAATAGGTGAGACAGGTAACTGCGGCAATTCGACAATAGGCATCGCGTTCTTGTTGAGCTATTTAGTGATCTCATTTCTAATCGTTATAAACATGTACATTGCCGTTATTTTGGAGAACTATTCCCAAGCAACGGAGGACGTGCAAGAGGGTCTTACGGACGACGATTACGACATGTACTACGAGATTTGGCAACAATTTGACCCGGACGGTACACAATACATACGATATGACCAGCTTTCGGAATTCCTGGACGTGCTCGAGCCTCCACTTCAGATCCACAAGCCTAATAAGTACAAGATAGTGTCTATGGATATTCCAATTTGTAAAGGTGACCTCATGTACTGTGTAGACATCTTGGACGCACTTACCAAGGACTTCTTCGCGCGTAAAGGTAACGATATCGATGAAACTGTTGAACTAAGTGAAGTGCAAGAAAAACCAAAAGCTGACGGCTACGAGCCTGTTAGCTCGACTTTGTGGAGGCAACGAGAAGACTATTGTGCGCGTCTTATACAAAATGCGTGGCGTAAGCATAAGCGGCAACGTTGCGGACTGCCCGATCAATCTGAAGGTGAGACAGATGGGGATACGGATCTAGGGGCACACCAGACGGCTGTGTTGATCGAAAGTGATGGTTTCGTCACAAAAAATGGGCACAAGGTAGTTCTACACAGTCGCACGCCTGGCCTTAGTTCACGTTCAGCGGAAGTTTGAGAATGGCCACGCCCCTCCCCCACCAAATAATATCCTGACAAATTGGGTTGAGCATGGTGATACATAAAATAAATTTAAAAAAGAAACAATTTGATGAAGTAAAAACATCTTGATCTCAGCTCTATTCGATCTTTTCGAATGATTTTGATTTTTTATATTTATATTGTTTGATTCTATGTATGTAGATTATTATCATCAAGACATCGAATGTTAGATTTAATATTAAACCAAAAATGCGTTAGAATACAACTGAGATAAGATTTCCAGGGAAAAGAGATATGAAGATTGTTGAATATGAGAACTCTATATGCAGTGTTAGTTTAATTGAGAAGGTATCCCTTATGTCAACTGCTTTGCTGCTCATATTACTATTAATATAGTAATCTCAAAAATTACATGTAATAATAATAATAATAATAATATAACAAAAAAAGAGGAAATACAACAAGAACCAGCCTGGAAGGAAAATGCAAAAATAATAATAGTTTTATGAACAGTTCTTTGGGCTAGATTCAAAAACTTTTCCTAAATGAAAAGGTAAACATTGTATTTAAAATGTGAACTTATGTCCCAGCATGAGTTCGTCATTTTAAAGATCTAGAAACATTGCGAAAAGTCAGTTGATCCATTTATTTCTTTCTTATTTTAAGAATTTCCCAATTAATTTAAGACTATTTGATATAAAAAAGGTTTCAAATATACAGGGTAATTACCTGTTCGTTCATTATTATATAACGAAAATATTCAATATTGTAAAAAAGAAATCACAAAATTATGATTTTCCTAGTAGACGCTTTCGAATTGCCAAGTCTTGGGGTGGTGATTTTGGAAAACCTACATTTCCCAAGTGGTTATCTTAAAAATTCACCCATGATTATCTTCAAGATTTGGGACGATTTTTTTTTTTCGAATCCAGCCATGCATTAATGGAAATCACAAAGACAATAAAATATTACTGAATAAAGTGAATTATTTATATATTCTATGTAATCTACGGAATATATAAACAATGATTTTCATTAATGTGTTTTTAGGAAAGTGCATTTCACACCACATTTAGCATGTTAATTTTTCAGCAGGTTCATATATTACATACGAATATAAAAAAAATACATGCACTTTTCGAATTTGGCTTGTTGAATATTTCGAAACAACAAAAATATTTAACGTATATATATTTTCCTTTTTTTTTTCGAATTTTTGAACTCCCTCACGTTTTATCAATCGGTTCTTCGATATCGTTTTAACATTCATACCCCAAAATGTTTTATTGCTTATTATTTGATATGGTGCGTTCTTCAATTGCTAAACTTCAAGCTATACATTACGGTACACATGCTAAAAATGGAACCTATATAAATGGGGAGGGGCGATTCGTATAATATGCAAAATGAACAAAAAATATAAGAACACAATTTTATATGCCTCGTAAAATAATATCTATTGTAAGTTGTTAGTGTGACAATTTAATGAAACAAAAAAACGACACATTCACAAAAAAAAAAATAAAATTAGCACATGTCTATATATTTTAATATATATTACCTACCAAAACAAAAGGCTAAATATACAAGCTTTCGAATATTATCTACTAAATCCCGTGTTTTTCTTTTCGAGTAATTTCTCAAGCACGCGATTTGGAAATGCATTTCAAATGATCGATGACGTCATTACACTTTTATTTCTTGTTACGATGCTCGTTATTTCGTTTAGGATGAAAGAATATTTAAAGGAGTTTAGAGAAGGAATGTGAACGGTTATCATGGCTGGACCATATTTAATATACATATATATATATACGTTTATTGAACGTCAAGTGTTTCTAATGCATTACTGAGTACATCTTCAACGCGAAAATAAATATAGTTAAGAATCTGGTCGTTATATTGTTATTAAAAAAATTTTTATAAATGTTGCACATCTGATTGGTGTCTGTGAGATTCTACAATAATCTATAATCTCTTCAATGATTAACTTCCGTTTGCAACTTTAAGAAATTACAACTTCCCAAATAATTTGTTAATAACTTGCGAACCGAAGTTTCGATTTTTTTTTTTAATTTGAAATTAGGAAATTAGCAAATGATCGTGAGATTAAATTTAAAAGAAAAATTAGACAATTAGAAAATAATAAAAATTAAAGAAAAAAATAGGAAAAAAAATTCGAGGGAAAGAGATATAATATAGATTATTGTAAAAAAAAGTATATAGGGAGTAATACATATTAGAAATGTGATTTTTTACTTATAAGTGTAAAAAAAATTATTTTCTAAATTAAATTCTATTTTCAAAAGAGGGAAAAAGTCTATTGAGAGTAATGTAAATAATTTCTAATTTTATTTATTATTAATTAATTGAGTTGTGCTAATATTTAAAATATTAAAGACTTGTCAAACCAAGAGATACGACATTGTGTGGTAATTTGATGGAAACAAGAAAAAAGTTCGTCCTTAAAACGCTTCTATTTTTTAATTCTTTAAGCCCCCCGATATGAATAAAAATATCTAAGGTTAAATAAGAAGGAAGAAAAACAATAAAATACCTATGTTTTTGGGCAGAAAATAGTCTTACCAAACTATATTATTATAGAACACGGTTTTCCAGGGTGTTAAAACGTGAAGATAGAAAAAAAAAACGAAATCGAACACAAAAAAAACACTCTTAGAAAACTAAAGCGCGAAAAGTGATATTCAAAAAAAAATTAATAATAATAATAATAACGTTTATATACCGATTTTTGATACAAGTTTTATTTTTTTCTCAAAATTTAAATTAATCGGTTACTATAAAATTTTCAGAGAAATAAAACAGTTTTTTTTGAAATAATAAAGAAATCCATTCATATATAAATATCAATAAAATAACTTCCTCTGTTCTTAGAGTGTGCTGCTATGCAATGTAATATAATGTAAATTAGCCACATAAGACACTATTTACTGATGTCACTAATACATACTTTGACTTTTTGTGGCACTTGCTAAAGAAGAACCTGTCCTAATGCACATTGTCAGCCATATTTTTAATATTTTTCCGAAAGAACAAACACGATATATGAATAAATAAACATAAGTATTTTTCCGGCGATTCCATTCTAGTTATTTTTACGTTCAGATACGTATAACAGAAAAAAATAAAACTTTTTGTAACGAGTGATTATGTTGTTAATGTTACATTTCAAGAAAAAAAAATACAAAATAATTATTATAGAGCAAAGAAAACATGCATTTTTGCACATGAATATAAAAAGAATAGGCTTTTTTATATTTTCCATCTAATTTTACATATTTATAAGACAAGTGCATGTATACATAATCATATAAGTATAGAAAATTAAACACTAACAAAGTGAGTATACATAAATTTCGTATTCCTATATGATTATGTAACATTTATCAACTCATTATTGTAATATAATATAATTACATATATACATATAGTTTTTCTAAGCAATTGTTGTTTTTAGAATAGCTATTGGAATATTAAGGTTTAGTTTGTAAGCTTTGCGAAAAAAATAAAGCGGTCTCGATAATCTTTTTCTTCTTTCTTTCTTTCCCATCTTTAAAATTCCCTACTATGAAATTCTAATAATACAAAAAAGATCTCATTAAAATCGAATTTATTTAAAAATAATAATTATCACAAGAAATTTGTAAGTACATAACTTTTCAGTGGAAAGAACCAGATTAAATATTTGGCAAAGTAGGAAGGACGAAATACTGAATTATTATAACAATCAATACGTGATTTCATTTATCAATTTACTGGTACATACTCCTTCCCTATGGAATGGAGGAAACTGAACGCTAGATATAACAAGCAAGTCCCAGATAAATCCCCTAATGCCGTCAAATATGGGATAGATCCATTATCTGGGTCAATTTTGTACCTCCACATTGTATGTACCAATAAATGAGCAATGTACAGCAATAAACAAAGTTGTACAAGGAAGACAAATAGGTAAGTTAACACAAAAGCAATGGTGACTGCTAATTTGTAGTTGTTATAGAAGACATCTGCGACAAGAACGAAGACCGTTTGCCCAGGAATCGAGATGGACATCAAAAGCATTGCTGTCTTAGCTGAATGTACTGTAAAGAGAAACATATTCAAGTAATCATTATTTAGAATCACTAGTTGATGAAATTACGTTTTCCAAATAATGCTGTCCATGGTGCGACCCACTGCTTGGTGTGAGATGGTATTATTCCAGGAAGTGAAGTCTGGTGTAGCATGGTTGCCAATCTACTTGCTTGTATTGATACTAGATTCCCACCAATACCATTGATAATCGGTTGGAATACCACAAATCCAGCAAAATTATCAACTGCTGAATCCAGAACCAAACCACCAGTCCTATGTATAATAAAAATTATATTGGTAAACCCTATTAACAGAAAATAATCTATACAAGGTATGATCAAAATCTATCCAGATTGGTGGCATAAGTCTGGTGTCAAGCGACACAGTTGGTAGTAGAGTAACACATGTTGACCTTGGAACATACCGCGCATGTCTGGTTTGTTTACAGTAGCGTTTTCTTGTTACGTATACGTCGTTGTTTATCGCATTTGTCACCATATTCGCCAGATCTCGCACCCTTCCCAAAAATTAAATACCACTTGAAAGGACGGAGATTTCAGGATGTTCAGGAGATTCAACAGAATGCGACGAGGCAGTTGTTTGCTATTTCCGAAGATGACTTAAAAAATTGCTTCGTGGAGTGGAAACAGCGCTGGTCTAAGTGTGTGGCTTCGAAGACGACTAAATAATATACCTATAAGTGTTGTACTTTTCTTTTAATAAACCCAATCCGGATAGATTTTGATCATACCTTGTAAATGAATAAACATACCCGCTGATAAATAAAGCACTTATAACTGGTATCCAGCCATCTTTCAAGACGGCCTTAGTATACTTATTCCTTCTCACAATTAATATCCAAAGCGGTAGGAGGAATAGCAAGTAAATCCCTAAGATGATAAACAGTACATAGGTATGACTATCTGAAAAATTAAAAACATTCCATTTGTTTACCCTTTTACATCTCCTATAATTACCATGGATCATGTAAAGGAATGAAGCTATTGTTGATAGAACTAGCAATGAGACAACATCACCAATACTAGCAGCTATGGGCGTAGCCATGTTATCAGGATTCATTCTGAATTTCCTCGTTGCAAATATAACTGCTATTAAGACAAAATCTAAAAAAAATTTCAATAAAAAGAAATTACATAAAGCAAACATTCTAACCTAGATTACCTAATATAAAGCAAGATAACGTTGCTGTTGCTGTACTAGCTGCTGATAATAATAAAGAATCGTTGAATAAAAATTTCCCTTCCATGATAGAGGAAGCAGAGACAGCAAATACTGAGACGATACAGGAAGCCACTATAGCTTGGATCTAAATTTTAAAGCGTATGGCTTTAGAAAAAGCATTCTGAACAATTTGAATTAAAAAAACATACTTGAACTAAAAAAATATTTCCAACGATCATCTTCAAGAATTCATGCCTAGAGTCGATATTACCCAGATTAGCTTGGGTGCTTAACCTTGAAGCTAAGCACATATCTAAGTTCCCTTTTAATCCAATTAGAGCAGGTACCATTATGTAAAGCGCCTTAACTTCTTTGAAAACCACCAATTCCTCAACATTACCCAACACAAGTCCAGCACCAATAGTTCCCATACCAGCTATCATGAATGGTATGAAGATTTGCAATCCCACCGAGAATAAGTTCTCTTTAACTGGTTCCGAGAACTCGGCAACTTGCGAATCATCTTTTGGCGGTATTTTTACCTGAGACTCAACTTGAACAATATCTAAAAGGTTTAAAATTTAAACTAAGTTACTCAAAGATTTTTATTTTTATCTTTACCATTACTAAATTCTATTTCTTTCAGATCTTTGATTTCATTAGCCAAAGCTAAGATATTAGCTAGTGGCTTTGGATAGCCACTCAGGGTTTCAGTGCTAACACCAAGTGGATTGGTATAGCAACCATATTCATCGGAGTTTGAATTTGGTGCAATCATTTTTGTGGCTGGAATAATAATAAGGTTGAATTAGAAATACCTTCCTTTGTTATTTATGGAGTCCTTGATTAGAATATGGAATGTAGATACGTTTTACATTGACCTCAATGAAAAAAATATATGCGGTAAACACTTGAAAACTCATTAGAAAAAACAATAATAAAATCGTTAATAAAAAAACTCCAGTTTTATTACGTTAAGTAATTATTATTATTTGGCATTGGCTTGCACCATTAAACGATTTACCACTACGTTAAGTAAGGTATGACAATTTGTAATTTGTAATGAAAATAAATATCAGAACTTTACCACTTTCAATTGGTGTGTTTTGAAAATAAACTATATTATATACAATGCGCACAAAAAGTATCGGCACACTGCTCACCACACAAAATATTCATTAATTCGGAACAGGTGTTTCAAGGGCTTCTTGGGCCCCTATTCTCAACCGGCTTACCAAATAAATCTAAAATAGATCCGCTTTGCCATACTACCCCACAGTCCTTGCTATCATTATTGAATCAAGTGTGATTACTAAACACTGTCCAATACCCCTAGGTAGTTTCAAAGAGAAAATTAGACCTATAAGTGATTTTTTTTAAATTAGCTCTGGAATTGAAATTCGATTTTCAAATTTTGAAAACGGACCAGATTGCTGAAGGTTTTATAACCCTATTCCTTAGATTCTTTGAGTTATGGTCCAAATAAGGTGAAATAATTGATGGGGATTTCCAAAATTGATATCTTATGGATTTTGATCCGCTTAATACCATACCTTTCTCCGTTTTAAAATATCTCTGATTAAACGTTCACTTCAAACTGCTACCGATGTAGATGGCAACATTGTCTGAAATACTTAGTAGATAATAATTACTAGAATTGCTCACTAGCGCCAACGGGCAGTGGCGGAGGTTCGATACAACCCTCAGTATAACTGCGAGTCTCAACCAGATCTGTTGGGTATACATGTACGCTGCCGTAAATACTATTTCGTAGTTCTACGTTTGTTTTAAAAATGTTGTCTACGTCGCGAAAACGATCAATGTTGGACAAAGTTATAGAATTTATAGCAGAAATGCCTGATCTAAATTATGATGGCGTTAAAATTCAATGTGTAGTTTGTGATATCCCTTTAATGTGTTGGTCCAAAAGGGATTGTCTACATCACGTAAATAGTAAACAGCATTCTTAAAAAAAAATTGCACACGACACTATGACAAATTTAAATTTAATTTATGTGATACCTTTATTGCATGTAATCTACCGTTTAATTTATTAGACAAGGAAGCACCTGTCTTCTTTTGGAATAAATATTCGGACTGCAAATTACCAAGTCCACAAGAACCACATAAATCGTCATCTTCAATTCAATTAGCTACCAGACGAGTACAATAATGTACTGCCGAAGTAATTTCAAAGTTAGTGTTAAATACATTGGAAAAGTTTGAACTTTCAAACAAAACCAAAGTTATGAATTTTATAGAGATGGCTGTCTAAAATGGCTTTTCTGTAGGGAATCCCTTTAATGTTGGTGCCAAAAGGATTGTTACATTACGTAAAATCAGCTTCCAAGAAATGGCAGACGTATTAAAAATTTACACTAAATGTGAACGCTTATATGCATTACTACAGTTTAAATAGCCAAAGACCGCTTATTTCGAAAATTTCACGCAAATGTACCCAATGTCATGACCACATAAACTCATCTTCATTCAATACCCAACGGTACAACATGGTTACGCCGAAGTATTTCAAGTATTAAAAACATTGAAAATTTGGAATTTAAAACCACGTTGTTTACAATGTCGACCAAAAATGCCTAGTCGGAATCTTCAAATCATCGTGCTAAGGATTTTAAAAAATTCATCTTCCAAGTACTTGGGGATAGTATGGGAATGTAACTTAGAATAATGCCTCAGGTGTTTGCTAGTATTCGCAAATTTGCACAACTTGCCCGTTGTCTGAGCACCAGAAACCATTCTTAGTGTTTGAAATGGTTAAAGCGGTTTTATTACGAAAAATTTAATTTAGCACATTTAACAATTGATGCAAGGAGCAGTCAATCAAAAACAGGTTAAACGGTTTAAAACTATTAGAACAATATTCACTGTCAATAGAAATTAGAAACCGTTCGGGGTTTTCTGCTAGTAAATCTCTGCAACTTTCACATGCGCGTCGAGACCGATGTTTGTTCGAAAGTTAAACGGTTAGAGAAAATTCTAATTTAATTCGTGAGGGGCGGTTTGCAAGATTATTTAATACGAATACGCATGTATTTAACCACTTTCTCATGATTTCACCGTGGAAGTCAGATGACTTTCTTTAGATACGGGATCTAGACGGTAAGTGTTTGAGCACTTAGTATATTTTATTTCTGACCATTTATTTTGTGTAAACTTTTATGCGCCCGCCACTGGCTGTTGGCGCAAATTGAGCAATTCTAGTAATTACATAGTATGTGTATTAATGCAACACCTGTCAAGTTAGAAATTAATTGTTATCATCATTACAATTGAACTTATAGTATCTTTGTTTTTTAAACAAAATTGTGCAACAATGTATATTTGTATGTTACTAATTTGTTGTTGATTTTAATTGTATTTTTTATATCTGATACCGTTTTGAATTATATGGATATGAAACAATCATTTAGTTTTGAAAAAATACAATTCACCAGTGTATAATTAAATTTTTTATTGACCACGTGCATTTAAAAAACATGGAAGCAAGGTATTGGTAATAAATCTCGCGTTTGTAATAATTCTTATCCTGTAGAGCAATGGATATATAAAATTCAATTTACTAACAATAGGAGAGGATTTATAAGATATATGTGTATATAAGAAGGATGTACTTATGATATAATAATGAGGCTAATAATACAAAATAATTGCCATAGGTACTTGAGCGTATTGTATATTTAGTGATAAAATGTTATACATTTAATATATAGATGAAATCCTATTAAAAATATGTTAAATACTTACAAAAATAATTGGATTTATTCAAAACACAGATTTGTAGAACTAACATATCTATGTAAACATATTTTTAAGCGATGTTTTCCTTGTCGCGTTGGTGAATGCATTTAGCTAAAATGCAATTGCAAGCTGGAAACTATGAATTATGTGATGTGCAAAAATACTTACAATACCAAGTTTACGTGCATATCATGAACACGCAATTGTAGAAAAACTATATAATGAATCACTAACGCGACAGCACTTATGTATATGAGTGAATATATGCAAATATTTTTCACCTAATATTTTCTCAAAATACGAGTTAGTTGCGTAAAAGTAAAATATCTCATAAAATGATTACGTTGTTAAATTTAAATTACTAGCTAAATCAGGGAATTTTTCTATTCCCACCATTTATTAAAACTTTCATACTAAGTAACCATAAAATATGTTCTTCCTAGATTAGACTTAAGTTTTCAAATAAAATTTAAATTAAAAAAAAAACGACGTACCTGCTCTGGGTGATCTTCAAAAAAAAAAGAGAATAAAACTCAAACGCAAAGTTAAAAGAAAACACTAAAAAAAAAGAAAAAAAACTCTAAAGGTGATGTTATCCCAGCTACATATCCGCCACTAAAATATCACTGCACTAACAACTCAATTTAAAGAATAACTACAAACACCGCGGTAAAAAAATTATCGCTTTCCATGAAGCCAATACGAACTCAATTATTTTGTACATTACATCTCTATAAGTACGAGTATTTATATAAGTATATATAGGTTGATTCATAACACATCGTAAAAACAATAGAGATAAAGGTGTGCGAGATTCATATCCGAATATATTTCTAATTAATATTAAAAAAATTACCTTTGATATGTTTCACAATGCACATATTTAGACTGTTAACATTGTTATTATAGTTGTAATAATTATTTCCTCGAATCATTTAACTTTCTTTCTTGATATGAAAGAATACAAAAAGCAAAATGTTTTAAAATCATTCGCAAGAATTGGATAACCTTGATAACATTTTTGTCAAAAAAATGCTAATTTCAATATGTCTATAAAATAAAGTCTTGTTAAAGTAATTCAAAAGTTATCAGTCCCCAATTGTTTTCATTATCTTGGCAAAGTAATTCTGTTCCAGGAATAAATCGTACCTGTAACCATCACAAAACCAAGTGGTAATCGCTTATTTTAAATAGATTGTTACAAGTAAAAACTTATCGCGAATACTAAACTTTCTATGTAGATAAAAACAATAGCAACAGGGAAATATATAAAATACTTGCTTAAGATTATAAGGATTTTGTAGGAAAGCATAGCTAAGATACACCAATATTTCAAAGAGAATCCCAAAATAAAACAACTAAAATATATTTGTTATCAACATTTAAAGGTGTGTTATTTATAAACTGCAAAGGTTATAAATATCTGACTATCTATGACAACGTCTAGAATGCCTTCTCATCTCCATTTTCGTATAATGTACCTCTTTTTTTATCCTAGATTGGATAGAAAAATTAGCGTATATTTTTCGACATTTTTTTAACACCCTATATATACATTCTAAAGAAATAAATGTGGATACCACGAATAAATTACTAATTACATAAAAAAGCTTATGTTAATCTAAAAAAATATCTTTTACGGAGGGTATTAAGAAGAATTTATGTGATACCTCTATATTGCCTCAATTTTCATATTGTACTGCTATTAAGAAAGGTTCAGAATTCTTGTTTGAGGTATATATGTTACCGTTACTTTGATAAATGTGTTGGTATGCATAATAATCGGGTATTATACATAATAACCAATAAAGGTGGTTAATGTACTAATATGTATGCAATTTATTATTTTAACCGGTTATTTTACATACAACCCAAGCCCTCTTGGCTGAAGTGGGAAGTGCGGAACTTTCATCAGTGCTTGTGAAATAAAAAGACAATGTTTTATTCTCACCATTTGTAAACAAACAACCTTCTTCTTGTTAGAACTTGGCGAACTGGCATTTCGAATTACAGAGTAACCCATGCTACATTTTCCTGAAAAACATTTTCCCTTGCAGTTACATCTCTTGAAACCTTGACCACCTGTGATTGAAGATTTCCTGGTGGACTCACGAAGAGTCACAATTACACCTGGAACTTCCTCTTGTGAAATGAAATTTTCCTTACAAATGGCAAACTGGTTCCTAGAATACTTTTGAACCAATCGTCCTTCCTTAGTGCCAATCTCATACATCTTGCCATCAGCACCCATCTGCAGAATGACCCCAAGAATGTTCCTGGAGTCACTTCTAACCCTGTTGAGATCAGGAACCCGTATTTTTACAGTATCTCTAATCTTTCCTCTTGGAAACTTCGATTCAGACATTAGCCTCATCTTCTTTGCCTGGCACTGCAATGTACTTATGGCATTTTCTCTCTTCTTTTTAATAATGCCATCATTCTCTGTGTTCTCCATCTTTTTCGCTACCATTCTCTATTTGTCCATCTTCATCTCGTACTAAAGCACCTGAAGAAGAGTCGATTATGGTTTCCAGATCTTCTTCAGATTCCAGGTTTCTGATGACATCAGTAGGCATCATATAGGCTGCAATTTATGCCTTCATGATGGGCACTATTCTTCATGACTTGAACAAATCTCAGACCCTCAGACCAGTTTGGAGTTTGGTTTGTTTCTGTCCAAGTCGTCAGCATGTTTTCAATGTCCTGATTTGCGCGCCCCACAGAGCCTTACGACTGGCTATGTCTCGATTTTCGCATACTTCTTGAATTCACGGCCATTATCACTTTGCAGTATGCTAGGAGCCCCCAAAATTGTGAAAATATCAAGCAGGTTATATGCAACTTCCTCTGCTCTTTTACTTTTCAAAGGCCGCAACTGTACAAATTTCGTAGCATGATCCTGGTAAATGAGGATGAATTGGTAGTCATAGTCAGGCTGACTCTGCATGTCAATTAAATCAACCTGACATCTTGAGTTCATCTCCTTAAAAATCATGGAACACTAAGTTTTTTTTTGCCACTTGATTTCTTTTCATAGGTTTCACATAATGTCAAGCACATTTTTACCTGTTCTTGAGTGATGTTTTTGTATTTGTTCTGCAGCTGCTTCAAAATTCTTGTTCTTCCTCCATGTCCAATCGCCAAGTGTATCTCGTGAATTATGTTGAAGAATAACGGACTGATGATGACTCGTCACTCACCAGGTATATTAATTTTTCACTATCACTCAACTGCATAATGTCGTACCGCTTCAATCGTTGATAATCCTCAGTTTTTTTCCCCCTGGTTTTAGATTTTGACTTTCGCACTTTCTCAATTAAGTTCTGGTAGCCTTCTTTACTCATCATCCCACTATTTTCCTTCTTATTCTTAAAAGCATTCAATAAACTTTCATTAAAACGAGTCTCCATTGTGTTAAAACGACCGGTATCCATATCAAGATAACACAAGGCATCTGCATTCAATGAACACTCAACCTCGACTATCATGAAAGCAGGCAATCAAATGCCACGTGCAACTAAGACAGGTTGAAACTTGCACACAGACAGGTTCAAACCTGCATAAGTGTGACACTTATCATACTAACCAGAAGGTGCTGGATATTTTTCATAACACGTTAATGTGAATTATTTAAAATATAAAATATTTATCACATTAATCAGAAGCGCTTGGTGTTATGTATAATACCCGGTTATTATGCATACTACCCTCATTTATCAAAGTAACGGCAACATATATATGGTATACGAAAGTTTGAACATACGTAGTAGGGGCCATAAATTCTCGGCCTGAAAAAAATACTTAGTGAAATATACAGCTGCTTGCAACTCACTATCTTCCTTAAAACGACGTCCCCTAATATCTTTCCTTAAATTAGAAAATAAATAATAAACACATATCCAGACTATATGGTGGATGTTCCAATTTTTGAAAGCTACATTCGTGGATGGCAGCTTGTGGAATGCCAGCAGTATGGACGGGTGCATTGTCGTGCAATAGTCGAACACCTTTCGTCAATTTTCCTCGACGTTTTGCACGAATATTGTCCTACAATTTGTGCAGCAAAGACGCATAATATATGCTGCTGACAGCTAATGCAATTTCTTCAATAGTTGAAACGTTTTGAGGCGTTATCAGCTCAATTGGCCAACCGGTGCGCTCATCATCTTCTAGGGATTCTTGCTCCAAATCGGAGACATTTTGCCCACCTTTTTACAGTGAAATATGAAGGAGATAAATCACCATAAACGCCGTCTAAACGTTTTTTAATGTGGTTAGACGTATGCTCTTCCTTTGTTAAAAATTTAATGACTCAATTTTCATTACCTGCGACATTGTCATACACTAGTCACGTTGTCTGGCTGGCTATTAAAAACTACTATTCTTCGAGCCGTAATATATATAGTGTAGGCCTCGCACATAAGCATGTCAGGACGAGAATTTAAAGCGCCTACCTCATATATCTTACAATAGGGGGGCTGAACATGGAAGGGAGAAGAAAACTACGGTGTTTAACTCTTTGTATCTTTATTATAAGATTAAACTCAGAACTGATATTCACGCGATTTTGAGGTAAAATATCTCCCGCACAACATAAAACCTAACTTTATGAGAGATCGCTTTCCTATCAAATTTATTGCAAGTTGAACAATGTATCTTCCACCATTTTGCTTTATGAACTTTCAGATTTAAAGAAATATATAACCTCAAAACGAAACCACAGTGCAGTGAAAAAAGCACTGTTTTATATTTTTTTAAAATATGAAAGCTGCACTTACTGCAGCATCGTTATTTAAAGTTCTTTTCTGTTTTTTGCAGACTTAATTGTACATGGATAGCATATAACTACAGTTTACCTTGTTGCTTTTACAACAATTCAATTTTGGGATAATAATAATAATTATTATTATTAAATGTATAAATAAACTTATGATCCTATTTAAATAGTGCGCATGCAAATTACTCTCCTTATTATTAGGAAATGTAGGACTAATGGAGGACGCATTTTAAGTATAAGTAAATGTTTACAAAAAAAAATCTAGAAGAGCTTTTCTATTATATTTGTAAAAATATACAGCGTGTTCCACTAAAAGAAACTGAAACGGCAAAAATCAAACTTGGCAACGATATCGATGGCCATCTTGTAGAATCTGGTTGATATGGAAAAATCTTCGATGTCTTGCCAAAAACTCCAAGAAATACTCAATCGAATAAAATTTGAATCACCACCCTAGCATATAAGGCGTTTAAGATATCGGCCGTGAAAGAAACAGCGACATTTCACAAAAATCTTAAATTATATTAATTATCTCAAAAACTAAGATAGATAGGTATAGGGAATATTGATGAAAGTTGCCATGAATTGAAGAAAGGTGTCTAAAATCGTAATAATATACAGGCTGTTCCATTAAAGAAAAATAACTTATATCGTGCGCAGCGGAAACTGGACACTCTGTATACTTGAATATAATTTTATGTTGTGTAGCATTTATCGCCGAATATCTTTTATTTGAAAACTTTTCCTTTAAACTGCTCAGGAAAGGAATTATCTTTCGTCCACGCACTAAGTGGACATTCTGTATGTATAAAGTTATTAACATTTATTTTGGATTTATTGTACGTTATACAAGTTACCTTTCACTTTTTTCGCGTTAGTAGTAAATGGTATTTCTAGGGGATCACTCGTGCGTATATTTTGTAGTTTTCCATTCAACCCCCATTCTGCAAGGGAGCGAGGGACAGTGCTAAATGGTCAAAACGGTGTACATTGCAAAAATTTGAAAATCGTCGAGATTTCAAAGATAAATTTCACCCCCTAAACGTAAGGTTCTGTTTCAATCCAATCGGTGATTGACACCTTGAAATCCACCGTTGTAAGAACAACTTGTATATCTCTCTTTATAAAACGCGCTGTTAAAAATCAGAGGGGTGCAATTCTAGCTCGCCTCCGCGTGGTGCATCCTGGGTAACGCTAAATGAGCTAGAACAAAGTAATTTTCATAAAGAAAAATAAATTATTTCTTTTTTTATGTGTATCTCTTCCTGAAATATGTATTAAGTAGTAGTATATAATTGAAATAGAAGATTATCTTATAGATAAGATCGCTAGCAGCCTTACTATGAACAATAAATGTAACTCAGATCATTTTATTTCCGAGTTACTCATATTTCGCAGGTAAATACGTGAAGTGTAATTTAACTGATAATATCGTAGAACAAATATTTTCGATTTAAATTCAATGGTTGAGATCGATATCTCAACACTAAATCTACGTTAAAAAAGTTAACATTTTCAAGTCTCGCTAGACGCGAATTTCATCGATAAGTAAGATGTACAATTAATTGTATCTGGACAGACAAAATGCAAATTTCCCCAAATTACAAAAAAAATGCAAGTCAGGAAAGATTCTGTTGTTATCTGATATATTACATAAAAACACAAAAAAAAAAATATAATAATCATTAAAGGACTTCATTGAGAGAAACATGTTTAGGATTTAGGATTAAATTATTTTCATGCTTACGCCAATTGATTTCCCTAAAAAATATATTTTTTTTCGATTTAATCGAATGGGATTCCTCTATTGTTCAAAGTAAGATAGCGGAGAAATAATTTTTTAAATCGAAAAAGAGTATATGATTACGTAAATATGTATCAGATCTCTTGAAAATATACATAATTGGCTTCTTTGAAAAAGTCGATTTGAATCATGATTTTGATGCAAATCTATACGATTTTAAAGGCCTATGCCGTGTAGTTCAAAGGTTTTAAGCGGAATAAAACACTTTTCGCTTGTCCCATTTAAATCAGATTTCTTGATCGTTTGACGTCAGAAAATTCTCGAGATAACATTTTTTTCATTAAAAAGAAAACGCATTTGCTGACGTCTATATGCATCTCCTATATGTTTCCTCCTCGCATGACATAAAACGTGACATACGTAACAAAATGACAACAATGTGAAATGATTTTTTAGAATTAATTTTAAACCGCTAATGGTCTATTGTGATCGCTAGCACAGCGTACAAACCTTATTTAATGCGAGAAAATCACCTTCAAACAAGATGTACTCCGACCGCAGATCGATAGATCATTGATCATAGATCATTTATATTACTACTCTGTCTCAAGCATAAGTAATTAATGCAATTTGCAAGCACTAAAGTACAAAATACGAAAAACCAATGTAACAAAAATAATTCCTTTTTTTAAAAAAGGAAAGATTATATATCATTGGATATAATAAACCACAAAAATTCCGGAAAGTAATTGTAAAGACTTATTCCGCTGAGTTACGTAAGATCGGGAAATTTGTATTTATTTATTCAGGACTACTTAGAATTTGTATTTATTATATAAACGTTGGATAATCTCAGCACATTTTACAGTACATGCTTTGTAGGAGCTAATTTATAGTGTACAATTATAATTGAGCTATAATTTATCCTACCTCAATTTTAAATCTCTCACAGATCTTACGAACATTTTAAAGTTGGTAACACAAGCACGTATTTGATGTTAAAATACGTAGATGCATTGTATAATTTTCTGTCTAATCGTAGCACGTGAACAACTTGAACCACGTAAATATATCTGGTTTATATCTAATTTAGCAAAAAAGGGGGAGATTTATTTGCTTTATGATTATTTTCATACAATTCATGGAAATAAAAGGATTATCAATGAAATTGTTAAATTTTAATTGTCAAATATCCTTCAGTCCGCCTCTAAAGATAAAACAGAATTCTACAACAGTTAATTTGCAGATTTCTAAGTGGTGCCACCTGCTAGTGACGTTTAGAAGTAACATATTTTTAGGATGCTGTAATACCAACAAACAACTATGTTTTATTTATAAGAACGTTTTAAACGTTTGTTTTTAATCAAAGGCCCGTTTATAACGATGCAGAAATTTGCATATTATTTTATAACATTTTTCAAGGACAAATAATTGTAACTTGACAAGTGTAGAAATGGGCTTCAATTATTTGTGTAATAATATAGTATGATGCTAGTTCCCAGCAATGTTAAAACTTTTTTTGAAAAATTCCTATGTATATCTAATATTAATAGTAACAGAGCACTTGATTAAATATTAGCTTATTTCGTATGGAAGATTTTGATATCTAAGTATCTAATTTTAGCTCTTAAATACCAATGAAAAAAGTACGAAATGCTAAGAAACAATCCAACTTCAACATTTGCTGCACATTAAATTAGTTAAAATCACTTCCCAAGCAGACATTTTAAGTTTGCATTTCCGGCACTAAAAATCATATTTGCATACAATATACCAAGAAATTATCGAATATATCCCTTTTTACCGGAACTGTGGTTTATTTTTAAATTTCCCGGAGAACAGTGAAAAATCGCACGCTAAAAATAGAAGCGCCTTGAGATCTGCCAAACTAGACATTCAAACAGACCTATTCATGGCCTGAGGGGTCTGGTATATACTAACACCGAGAAAGCTGAGGCTCATGCAGATTGCCTCGAGACGGTTTTCCGAGAACCGGAAGAAGATGGAGATGACGAGGAGTTTGACAAACGTGTCCGGACCTCCTTGCGCGGTCTGGATTGCGTGGATGCAGAGGTGCTGCCACTTACCAGTACAGATGAAATTAGGGGCATCATAGACAGAACCAAAAATGTGAAAGCTCCAGGCTCGGACGAAATAACCAACCGCATACTCAGAAAACTTCCACCCGGGGCACTCTTCGTGATGGCTGCGGTCACGCAATGCTCGCCCTTGCATATTTCCCCTAAAAAATGGAGACACGCCGAGGTGGTTGTCTTTCCGAAAGCGGGCAAGGACCCGGTTTCTCCGCAGTACTTTAGGCCGATAAGCCTTCGCTCCTGTCTTTCGAAGATAGCGGAGGCCGCAATAGTCGATTGAGAGAAGATATCTCTATTATTAACCTGATACCACACGAACAGTTCGGTTTTAAATCCAGGTTATCTACGGACCTCCAGCTGTTACGTTTCACGGATTTTATCAGAGCCGCTATGGAGGGAAGGGAAACGACGCAGGCAATATTCCTAAATATACAGAAAGTCTTCGATTCGGTCTGGCATCAGGGACTGCTGTTCAAGATTGCGCAGCTTGGTGTCAATGTTAACATGGTGAGATTATTGCATAGCTATCTGCGAGGAAGGAGCTTCTGTGTTAGGGTGGACGAAGTGAGGTTTTCTTCCAGGCCGATCTTCGCGGAAGTGCCCCAATGGTCGCTGTTAGCCCCGGAATTGTATATTCTGTACACTTGTGATATTCCCAAAGAACCGGAAGTACAACTTGCAATTTATGCGGACGATACAGTTTTATATTCGTCACACGCGACGAGAGATTGACCACGAGACGATTGCAGCGAGCCTTGGAGAGACTGATGGAGTGGTTTGCCCGATGGCGACTACGCATTAATGATGCCAAATGTGTCGCTGCTCGTTTTATGCGCCCGTCTAATGTGAGGGTGGGCCGATTTTTGCTACCTTGGTCGGCATCGGTGAGGTACCTCGGCGTGGTGATTGATAACACACTGACCTGGAGGAGCCACACAGAAAACATAATTAAAAAGTTCAACCAACCGAAAGGACGCCTGATGCCACTACTATGGAGCAAGAGTGAGTTAAGCATAAAGGCTAAGCTGCTGATCTATACTTCGACCCTGCGGCCCATCTTGATTTACGCTGCATTGGTGTGGTCCACTGCCGCGCCGGGAAAAAAATCCTGAGATACATAGTGCAGGGTTGGTCTTGGAGACGGTGCGGCCGCAGGATAGACCGCCATCCCAAGTGAGGACCTTGAGAGTTCGCGATATGGTAGGAATGGACGAAGAAAATGCTCAATGGCAAGATTGGGAGAACCAGAGGTTGACGGTATGGTGATCTATCATTTCAACCTTAGTTTCGTCAAAATACATATAGGTACAATTACAAATAATAAATATTAGTCGATTTAATAACCACCACAAATATATCTTTCACGAAAACGGTACTCGGTTACGTGTTTGGTTTTTGTTTTAAAAGTTCGTTTTTCCAAAATAAAATCGAATGGGATGCGAAGAAGAGCTCAGCTGACGACTGGCATCCCCTTTAAACAAGAAGCCCTTCAAAATTTAAAAAAAAAGCAAAAAACGGCTAATGGCGATACATTCCCTAAACAGCGTGACATTGAAGAACTGTGTTTCATTTAGGGCGGGAATTATGAATTGAAGGAACATGAGATGTACATTAAAATTGTAATATAATTATTGTATAAAGTCCATCTACACTTGTTCATATTAATTTAATAATAATCTTCTCCTTTTTCAATAAGTTAAGCGAAAAAGCAATTGAAGGAATATTGCGTAGTGTAGCAGCACGCCGAGACAAAAACGACTAAACAAAGCTGCGTATTTCTTGTCGTATCAAACGTATAGGTACCCAAAAATGTAGTGCAATTCACGGGCCAATTTAAAAAAAAATAAACGCAATTTTATTTATTTTATAATAAAAGAATACACAAATTTTCACAATTTTGAAGTTTTAAACAGACGGTAGTATTACGATAATATCCAACCTGAAACAACATTATTAATAACACCCCCCAAGAAATGTTTTGAGCATTTTTTGGAGTCGATTTATTTGCGTAGAAACACAAGGAAATTGAAAAGTCAAATTCAGTCTTTTTGTGTTTATTTATTTATTTTGAATAACAATATATAATACAGTTTATAATAATTATTGTATTCGTTCCTCTAAAATTTCAACAAACTTTATTTTAGTATATATGTATAATATTCAATAACATTACTCTAAAAATTGTTTTATCTTATTATTGTTTTTCGAATATGATATGCATACAAATTGTCAAATTAATTACGCTAAAGTTTTCAATACTCCTTGTAAAATACACATCGAAAAGAAACTAAACGATCACGCTCGAAAATTAATACATATAAAATGAAATGTATTGTATATATTTACGAGAATTATTATCATTATCGTTTATTATTATTTATTATTGTATTCCATTTGATTTATCATAATTAATACGTTATTTATCATTCGAAAATGTTAGTTGCTAGAGATCTTGAGTCATTATCTAACTGTTGCGTTGGATTATTGTGTACAACAGTATCTGGTATTGGCAGTGGTTTAGCTACCCCTATACGGACAATCCCTTTTGGTGCACCTTTGAGGGCTTGCACAGCTTGATCCAGGGATGCATCTTCGAGATTAGTATCATTAACGAAGAGTAATCTGTCCCCAGGGATTAATCGACCATCGAGTTGGGCTACACCTCCCGGTACAAGGCTTCTGATCACAATTACGGTATCGTTAAGATCTATAGGGTCTTGGTAATCTAATATTGAGAATCCTAATCCTCTTTCACCTTTGATTAATTCAATAATCTGCGGCTCAGAGCTCCACATTGCTAGACCTGTTAGTGGTTCTAGCGATCGCGATTTCATTTTGTTAAACGTGACATCAGCATTGCCCCCGGCCATAATGCTAGTGGCGATGGAACCATCCGATTTGGCTTTGACTAATCTATCGGATGCCGGTTGTAGATTCTGCAAGCTTCCGCCCAATGCCCCCCTCTCACTAAATAGGGACCCTTGCGAGACTCTGTAGTTTGAAGATCTTCCGCAGACCATCCGAACATGAACTGGGAGTTCTTTTAATATGCTAACGACTTCGTGGTGATTCATCCCGAGTAATCTTTCGCCGTTAACCTCAAGCAATTCATCTCCCGATTTCAATTTACCGTTTTTACCGACCGGGCCTTCCGGTAAGATTGATCTTATGTAATGATGCGGCCTAACTTCCTGTCCATCTTCAACGTCAACCGTTCCTTCCAAGCTTATGCCCAACCCGCCTCGTTCTCCGAATTTCGTTAGGTAAGCGACCACGATCTCGGTATCAGGTCCCATGATTTTTTGCCACTTGTTTTTTATTGCTTCTTCTATTGCTGGTGTTAATTCGTTTTCGTAGAGTTTCGTAGTATCGCGAAACAAGTTTAAATGTTCGTTTTTCGTTTCGATCGGTTCAAATTCCTCGTCATCTTCTGTCTTTGGAAATCTGAAATTCACGTGACATAAAAATGAATGAGTAAATCAAAAAACAAAAAAGGAAAAAGTAAATCAATTAAACGGGGGATGAAAGAAGAATGCACCTATAGAACTAAAATCAACGCATGTACAATAAAAAAAAAATTACTAAAAACTGAACCGAAAATAAATCGAAGTAATTATAGGATTTGTGTACTGAGGAATTTTTCACACTAAGACTATTTTATTTGAAAATATCGTAGAAGCTTTGAATAATAGCACTTTTATTATTATTATAAGTTATTATCATTTAAACTTTAGGCATTGCAATATACTGGGTGTCCCATAAGTCGTGGATAACACCATGAAGAATATATACAGTGTAATCTAATTATAACGAGTTCTTACAACTTAAACACTTTAATTAATACTTGGGGATGTGACTGTTGGTCCTTTTAGACAGTGAAAAAAATACAACTGAGGATGATATTATTTGCATCCATGCATTAGCAGATTTTATGGATCAAAACCAGGAAAAAAGATGGATTAAATATACTGCACTTTTATTCTCCATTTATAATGTACACATTTGGCTATTCCCTTGAAATTCACTACAACCAGATTACACTGTATATAACGAATTATAACCTCCTCTTATCTTATCAATAACTAACAGGACACCCTATATAACATTATAAAAGCGTATATAACCTTCAATTAATATTATTGCTTATTCATTTTAGTTAAATTCGATATATACATGATACAGCGTTTGTTTTCTTTAGAATTCACTGTATACGCGCCAACATTGTATAGAATTTTAACTACTCATAAAGTATATCGACATATAATGTTAGAATTATATATTGCTTCATTATAATTATTTTCTTTTGCTAATTAGAAATGTAAAATCACAATTAGATATTCAAAAAATTCTTTTATAACATCGAGACAACATCTAAATCGATTTAAAAATTTCTAAAAATCTCAAAAACATCAAGAGAGTCGTTTAAATTACCCTAAATAGAGAATAGAGAGGGTGAAAGGGGAACTATGTGCTTGTGAGAGAAAGATATATATAGAATAGAATAATAGAAAGAAGTCGAAGTTACTCTATAGATGTCTTTTGCTTTATAAATCCTTTGTTAACGAAGATTGAGGGCTGATTACCGTTGAATTTGAGGAGGGCTGGAGGGCGTCGAAGGTTTCAGTTCATTAGCTGCTATTGCTTGTTGTAATTGCTCATATTTTGGCCCGTGAAGGTAACGTTCCAAGCATAATTTAACAACGTTTCCGCTATTTCTTAAGACCTCAACTGCTTGAAGATTTGAGTAGCCTTGTAAAGATCTCTCATCCACTTCGACAATCCTGTCATTCACCTGGATCTTCCCACATAGATCAGCAGCGCTACCTTTGCTTATACTTTTCACAAAGATCCCAGACAATTCCTCCTTCTCGCAGACATATCCTGCTATAGTTATTCCTAAGCCATTGATGTCTTTTTTCAATTCCACAGTAAATTTTTCCATCTCGGGCATTTTCATCGCCATATCTAGATTGAGGAGGGGTAACGAAGGTGACGCGGGAATCCGAGATAATCCCATATAAGTTTTTTTCGGTTGATCGTATAGAAAATCTCCAAATTCTGAGGTTTTCTGAAATATCGGAGAGTATTTATGCTGGATTAAATATCGATCAAGATCAGCTGGTTCCGTTAATAGCCTTGTCGGGACCAATGGTGCAGTTGAACTTAAATATTTATATTCCGGCGATGTAATATCCGCGGGTCTAGCTACAACTAAACGGACATGTGTTCCTGATTGTCTTAATACTTTTGCAACCTGTTCTGAACCCATCTCGTGTAAATTAACATCCCCTATCTAAAAATTATTTCAATAAAAAGATTTTACAAAGAAAAAGAACAAAGTTACCTGAAGAATATGATCACCACTCTGTAATCTTCCATCCCGATCAGCAACTCCACCTGCTAAAATGGTCTTGACAACCACACCCATCGTTCGAACACCAACAATTCCAAAACCCAAGCCCGTACCATCATTAACCAGATCAATCGCTTCTACTTGAGCCCATTCGGTACCTAATAAACTATCAGATCCTGCCTTCGAAGCGTCGCTGACTGCTGATGGTGATCTATGAATAATATCATCCTCTGTATGCGGTAAAAGACCCATACCTTGAACTTTATGCAACATTCTCAACGCCTATGGAATTGAAATATATAATTACATCATTGATATCGAAGATATAACATTGTGAATTACCTCTTGATGTGTTAAATTCACATCTAAAGGTTTCCCATCCATCAAAAGCAATTTATCATCACTAACGTTAAAACCATGCAACTGTGGTGAATTCGGAGAAGCTGGTGCAGATGGTACTCTTTGCTCATCGAAATCTCTAGAATGCTGATATCCTTCTCCATATCCAGGATCGTACAATTCGCCTCCAGGGGGTACATTCAATGCTAATTCACCAGAAGGTGTGATATCAAAGTCAACAGGCAATATCGAGGGATGTTGACCTAATTGCTGGTTCAATTCGCTTAGGGAGTCTTGTACCGTTACTATACTTCTAAATATTGGATTCTCTAACACGGAGATTAATAAATTGATATCTTGATTCGTGTTCGCTTGTAATTTCGGGTCATCCAAGTCATCTACAGTCTGTTTTATATCTTCTAATAATTGCAAAGCACTTGATATATCAGCGTTTAAATGCATCTTTTTATTACTAAGATTATCATTAACCTAACACTATCACGATATAATTATTAAATTATTGTTAATAAAGTATCACATTTGTTTATTATTACTTCAAATATATTGTGCAGACTGTCTTGGGATGACATTTGGATGTCTTGGAGATTTGTCAAGCTTCATTCGCCCATTGGTTGATGATAGGTGCGTTCAGAAATTAGAAATTTTCTGGGTTTATATTAAATGTTCTAGAATATCCTCGGACTACTTAAGATAACGAATGAATTTTAATCTAAAAGAATGAATTTCCTTTCTGTTTTAATATATTTGATGATGTACGAATTAGAAATGCCCTTAGGAATTTCACATTTTTGAAAGAGGTACTTCCCCTGAAGATCTATAAGCAGCATTCACTTTTATTTGTTTAATTAATTATTCTATTCGTTTATGTTACTTAGCTTATTGATGTGGTTTCTTCCTTATTGCTCGTTAAGCTTATTAAGTATTTTTAAAATTAAAATAACTAACCAAATTTACACATACTAATGTGTGTAATACTAATCCACTATTTTTAATGCCTGTATATGCCCTCTGAACCACCTAGAATATTGAATTAACTTTTTGCAAAATATTGATTTAAGGTGCATTCCAATGATCCGCTGATAAAAATAACCCAATAAAAGTATATATTTGTAAAATTTTGGAGTTGTCATGTTAGTATTGTTTACGTGTTTGAGGTGTACGCTACGTTCAATACAGAAGACGAGGTGGTGTCGTTATAATTATGTAAAAATGGTTCACGAATTACATTCACACGAAACATTTAACTTTATGAACTATGATTGCATCGGTTTCGATTTAGATAATACAATATGCAGATACAAAATAAGCAACATGGTAAAATTAGAATATGAGTCTTTGTCAAAGTATTTAGTAGACCATTGTGGATATTCAGCTAAGTATTTATTAAGACCAATTGAGGATAATGTTGATTTTATGCTTAAAGGTCTTATATTAGACGTGAACAATGGAAATATCCTACGAATAGATTCCTCGGGGCATATTCTACATGGTAGTCATGGTACTCGAGAATTAACAAGAGATGAATTAAAAGAATATTATGGAGAAGATTGTCGTTGGCAAGTAACTGATTTATTTTCACAAGATCCACTACATACGTGGAATGGACCATTATCGGAGCAAATGAGGACATTATTAGATTATTTCGATATGCCTGCAGGTTTAATATTTGCAAGAGCTGTAGATACCATCGATGAACAAAATGGTAATAAGAAGCTTGAATCTTATCAAATATGGCCTGATATATTAGCAGCTTTATCGCATATGTTTCAAAAAGATCATTTTAAATTAGAAAAAGGAGGTTATTTTCCAAATTTAAAAGCCTACCCAGAAGAATATATTCATAAATGTAGCGACTCTCTATTAGAATGGCTGAAATCTTTACGGAAGGAGAAAAAAATATTATTTTTAATCACCGGATCTAACGTCGATTTTGCTTCTCATACGGCAGAAAATTGTATGGGAAAAAATTGGCAGGAATACTTTGATATTATTATATTCTTTGCTAAGAAACCAGGTTTTTTTATTAATACAAGACCGTTTGTCGGATTGAACGGAATCGAGGAAACTCACGAGATTGCCGTTGAAGATCTACAGAAAGGAGGACGATATACACACGGAAATTGGAAGGAACTACACGAATTTTTGAAGAAACACAGCGAAAAAGAGAATCCGAAGATTCTATACATTGGTGACAATATCATACAAGATGTCTATGCTCCAGCTGTTCATACGGAATGTGATACTCTTGTTGTTTGTGAAGAATTACAAGCGGAAGGTGTATTTGGACATGATCCAATCCACGACGAAGGTGAATTCTTGCAGTCGAGCGTTTGGGGATCGTATTTTCATTACGTTGATCGTTCTACGATATGGAAGGATTTTATAAAGAAGCACTCAAAATTCTCAATTCCTAGTTTAGAATATGTTGCTAGCTTTCCTTTAGATCACGATTTTTTAAAGACTAACAAAGAGTAGTTAAATTTTATTGTTTTTTTATTGTGAAAATTGCTTTATATTAATCGAACTTATTGTATGTTTATTATATTTGAAAGTATTGTTACCATCGTTAGGTTGTAATAGATGGCTATTTAACAATGCAAGCTTGATGTACGAATTAGGACTTTTTTAAGGCATTAAATTTTATTTCATGCGAAAATTTCATTTGATGTTAGATGGAATTATAACACCAAACAAAATAGTAGTACGTTAATCACAATTTTGAAAACAAATCTGTTTAAACAGTATTTTCAGGTGATTTTTCTTTTTTATTTTTCTTTGAGAGGTTTATTTTCTTAATCGTATAAATTATTTTATTTATTGAAAAGATAAATATATGTTTGTTAAGAAAATTGTAGTTTTATTTCATTAAAAATAACAGCAATACTAGATAAAATCAATAAAAGTAGATTATTTTGGTAATCTGATCTCAAGTTGTGATTATTATCTCGTAATTTATTAATCTAAATGAAACAAAGTTGATCGCTTTAACAAAATATATATTTATTTACCTATTAAATAATACATTTCGATATTACTAAATAAAAGAATCTATATACACAAAACATGTTTTAGAAAAATCAGTTCATTTCTTAAATAAAAATACTATTAAATTATTTTTTATAAATTAGATTTTAAATTTGAAACAATTCCCGCCGAAGTATTCAAAGTCATGACTCACAACTTATAAGTTATAAAGTTACTAAGTGCTCACGATTTATCTAATCTAATATTCATATATTTATATATATATAAAACAAAAAAACCAAATAAATTACTATCTTAAATGCAAAAATATAAAATTAAAATAAATCCCTTACAATATTCAAACTGATAATCTCATTACTGTTTCTCTTTATTCTCCTCCTTGTTGATTGGCAAAGGTGGTGGGGGTACATCGGGAATGTCGGGATTTTTTTTGAAATTAACAGCTGGATTTACCTCTTCTTTTTCTTTATTCACCTTTTCAGCACCTTTGAAATGATGTAAATCAACGAAAACTGGGTGTTCATAATACGGTAAGGCAGGGAACAAGAAGTCGTTGCTATAAGCGTAAGAAAGATATGGATCGAATGCTAGCGGATAAAGAGTACCATGGTAAGACAATTCCGGGATTTTTTCTGTGTCAATTTTAGTTTTAGCTTCGTCTTTTTTATCAGATTCTGCTGCGATTTCCAATTTCTCGGTTGTTTCTTCCTAGAAAACGGTAAGAATAAACGTAATACGTCAGTTATGCAGCAGAAAAAGCGAAATTATTACCTTTTTATTGCTATTTTCATCAGTTTGCGTTTGTGCGAGTTCTTTATGGATTGGCGGGCTTGCTAGTAAAGGCGGGAAAGCCACACCGAGCGCGGTTGTCCGAAGAACAGGCTCAACAATTGGGTATGTATGGCTTGGAGATAAATTTTCGTCAGATGAAATCAACGCATTATATATTTTGGGTATTCTTACTAATCCAGCGTGAGTTGAAGTCAATAAAACGGTCAATACAAGTAGTCTGAGCATGATTTCTGCAAAATAAATAAGCTAATTAATTTAAAAATCTAAGTTAAGAATGCTTGCTTATTGTATTTTAAGTAAAGAATCAAAGTCGTCATGTTTGTATTTAGTAGTCTTTGGAATCACAAAGACGGCCATTTTGAAATGTTCGAAAGACGCTGATTGTATTCTCACTTTTCTCGTCCAAAACTGAGTTTTTTCGAAAAATATCGCGTTAAATCTCAACATACATGTTGAATAATGATATGTGTAGTGTGTTTCGGATGGAAACAAGCCTTCCGGGAATAGGTAAATACAATTCTCTTCTCTTAAAATTCTGCAAAGGATGCCGCTTTTATAGCGGGATCAATTTTTTTTTTATTAATTCCCGTACTATGCGAAATGCATTATTTAAACTTATTATTTTCATTTAGTAATGGTTTTTAGCCGAAAACATTCTACAATTTGTTCTCTTTTTAAATTAAAAAAGATCAACATAAGTTGTGAGTGACGTCAGAATCACATGACCTTCAATTTTCGCTTCTTCGTTCGCCATTTTGTATAATTTGAAATTCGCTCTTTGTTTTAAGCAAATTTTGGACGATTTTAAACAATATTCGGGTTAAATGTTAACATAAATGTTGAATAGTGATATTTGGAGTGTGTTTTGGTTAGAAGTACGCCTTGCGAGACTAGGTAAATATAATTTTCTTTCCTTAGAATTTTGCTAGGAATGCCGCTTGTGTAACGAGATCAATTCTTTTGGTTTCCAAGCGATTTATTTGTGGTAAAATTCGAAGTGTTATGCGAAATGTGTCATTTAAGCTTATTATTTTCATTTAGTAATAATATTTGGCGTTTAAATTAGAAAAGACCAACATAAGTTGTGAGTGATGTCATAATCACATGACAAATTGTCACTTATTGGTCCTATATTTTGCAAATTTGAAATTTGCTTTTTGTTTTAAGTAAATTTTTGACGATTTAAAAAAAATTCACGTTAGATGTTAACGTAAATGTTGAATAGTGATATCTGGAGTAGAAGTACGTCTTGTGAGACTAGGTAAATATATTTTTTTACATTTAGTAACGGTATTTAGTTCAAAAAATTCTAGAACTCGTGACATGACCTCTTTTGCTTGCAAATTTTGCTTAATTTTTTAAAATATTATTTCTTTTGTTCCTATAATTTTAATATCTATTAAACGTCATTTAATATACATAATTGAATAAATATAAAACTGTATATAAATTTATTCTCAATGTGAGTAGTTTTTATAAAGCGCTTGGTATCTATTACTTTTTACCTGACCCAAACAGTTTGAAAAAAACGTCAGGCTTAATTTGTTTACCTTTAGAGTTTAGTATTTTTCTTGCTTTGCACGTTTTAGGTTGAATACATTTGTAGAAATTGCGTATTATTTAATTTAGAGCGTATTTTGTAGTGTTTAACGGTTTCTACGGCTGTGGTGTATATGAAAGAGAGGTTAGTACGTTTTGAATTGATTATAGAGTTTAATTTGATTTTTTATGCATTGTATATGCAAGGTAGGACAAAATAAGACTAATTCTCAGTAAATTTCAAGGATACTTTCTTTGTTTTATATTACATTTACGTACTTTAGAAGTCCCGTGTTCATGAGGTCACGTTATAAATTATATATAGATATATAAACGTTTTACAAATACATAAATAGGCATGGAATATATATTATGTAGCTATGTAGTAAAACAGGAATTACGAACAGCACAATTGAAATATGTAACAGACAACAATACATGTATAGTTCTATTATGACTGCATTAATATTAATTAGCTTTATTGCATTCGTGTGCGTCTAGGGTTTGTTTTGTTTATGTTTCTCCCATGAAATGAAATGTGAACGGTAATGTGAGACTTCCTTTTCCAAGATTTGTTATTTTTTTTATCAGATTAATTTTAATTTAATAATTAACCTTCGTTTTAATTATTGAATGATAAATTGCCCCCCTTTTACTATCTAAGTCGTATATTATTCGTGTTTAAAGTATGTCACTATCCGTAGTAGATAATTACGTGGGACAAATGCCGTGTACCTTAGAAGTTCCTCTTGTTTTTTTCCCTCTTTATTTCTTTGATGCAGTATGTACTGTTATGTTTGCATGCAATATTTAATTGGCTAGGTGTACTGCTATGTGCATCGGGAAAATGAAACGTTTCAACGGTCCCGATTTTGAAATATCTCGTTTCGCGTCTTAAAAACAACGTTACACACGCTAATTTCGACATTTATTTTTTTTTTTGTAATCTCTAGAGTCACGTAATGTTGTATAGGGTATTATCCTTATTGTCGATTATGTAATTTTTGTTTATTTTGTGTTGTTAAATTTAATTCTAAATAATACATTTTAAATATTATTATTTTAATCTGCAATTTATTGTTTTTATATGTAGATATATTTAAAGTTACCCTTTTAACCAAAAGATGCCTGTTTCGTTGCACTTGTATATATTGGAAGCTACTCACAGGTCACTTCTAATATTGATCGAGATATTAAAAATTAAAAGAGATAATGAAGATATCTCACTATAATCGTATACAATCAAGATTATATTATATTATATATATATATATATTAAAAAAAATTTCATACCCGTTAAATGTTTTATATAAACAACTAAACTAAACTAATTGCAAGTTAAAACATGCCACTACTACAAAGCAAATGCTTTAGTACGTTTGGGTTTGCGTTTATATAGCTCTTGGGTTACCGTATATATGTATATTTTACCTGTATATTCACCTACCTTTATAAAGCATTTTTACAACGTACTCCCTTCACCATCTCGTGCCAGTAGTGTGGATGCTTTTTGCAAGAACTATGCAGTTCATATACGTGTTTGTTGTTTTATAGGTACTATATAGGATCTATAAGCTATAATAATAAATAATAGCATAGGATAAGTTTATTTACATCTTTCAAAGGAGGTTAATAGGACATAACATGGTTAATTCGTTCTTTTAATGCCTTTATTTTTTATATTTTCTAATGTTAACGTACTTTATTCAATTGCTTGTCCGTATGTGTTCACGACTTCTTATCTTTGAAGCATCATTTTGCACTTTCTTCTTATTTTAAGTAGATTTTTACGAATACCGGTTAAATGCAGGAAGTTACTCGCTGCGCTTTTTTAATATATAAAACCAGAATCTTGCGCTTAATAATACAAATAAAATACGGGGGTCGTATAAAAATATATTTTTTTTTGTATTTAATTGGAAATCTTGACCGATATTATCTTTGATAATGGTAATAATTTTAACTTATTTAATACGTTTAAATAAACGATGTAGTTGATAAATTTTACCTAGAAGTTACAATTTTATTCGCATTTTTTTAATATTATTATATACCATGTAGAGCAAGTGGAAAACTTTCTTATTGTTAGTATTTCAGAAAATTGTTACTAAGATAAAAGTTCGTCCATTCCTTGAAATCGAATTTTAGCTAGTCATATATAAAATTATACTTCCGGTTTAGAAGAAATAGGTCAAATTTTAAAATGTTCGTTAGAATAAAGTAACCTTATTATATTTTGTGCACAAATATCAATTTTCGAAGAAAAAAAGATTTTTTTAAGGAATAGGGTGAATGTACCAGTAAATGAACACTTAAGAGCGTAAGATATATAATTTTATCAGTTTGAGTTCCTTCTATTTCTTAGAGAAAACAGTTAAATACTTGCTTATTCATAAAAGATTACTGATAAAAATAATAAATACAGTAAAGTGAGTGTCAAATAGCTTAAATTTTCAATTTTTACAATAAAATCGCGAAAACCCAGTAAATGAACAGCTGCCCTAATCAATGAACTGTATTTTTCCAGTAAATGAACCCGGTAATTTTTACGTATGTAGGTACTTGTCAATTAATTTTTTTTATATTTAGGCTGGTCCCCTAGGTATACCTAGGCTACGGATATCGAAAAAAGTATTGTTCCATGAATATTC
The DNA here is from genome assembly GCA_029619315.2 of Dynastes maya. Taxonomy (NCBI): domain Eukaryota; kingdom Metazoa; phylum Arthropoda; class Insecta; order Coleoptera; family Scarabaeidae; genus Dynastes; species Dynastes maya. The sequence continues at coordinate 7,455,377 of JAROYE020000012.1, forward strand.
ACTTTATTTAAAAACAGAGAAACATAAACGTAACTAATATGTTTTATATCCTTATTTAATAGAGCTAATATATTTAATCTACAAAATGAAAATAGTGCTTTTTATTTGCTAAGATACTTCTTACAAATAAAAAATCTTTATACAAATACAGTTATAATGTGTGTTATATTATGTAATACACAAAAAGCATAATCCTTTGTTTTTAATTTTATTATTTTTAGTGAGACACTTTTCTTCAGCTGCTTCTGATGAACTGCTGCAATTATTTGGGTCAGTTGTAATAATTGTACTTAGGTTTTCTTTGGGAAAAGTATTCAGATTGCCTGAATTTTCTGTTGTGCTTAGTTTCTGCTCTAAATCTACCCTCTTTTTTTCTTCCCAGTTAAGACATTCTGACATTTTCCTTTTGTTTGTATAGTAGTTTCTGCAATTTTTTTGTTGTCTAGCTTCACATTTTTCTTTAGCCAATTTTTTTTTTTCAAATGTTCTAGCGCTCTTTGATTTTGAATATCTCTCCATTTTTGTGAAGTTATAGCAAATGGTTCGACAGTTTTGATGTTCTTAGATTTCAAAGAGTTATTGACTGTGTTATGAAGCCTAGGCCACGTTAAATGTTGATTCCACAGGTCCTGCAGTTGAAAATTATCAGCTTTTTGTGAAATTTTAGGAATTTCTTCTAAATCCTTATCATTCATATTACTTTTATTTTTGTTTTCTTGATTCTCATAGAAATTGTCTCCACTTGTTATCTTTTCTAAGCGAATTATTGATAATTCTTCTTGTCCTTTAATTTTGGATATCTCTTTAACTAAGCTTCTATCTCATGTTGAATTTTTTTTTTCAGAATGTTTGTCTTATTTTTCTATATTTAAAGGTATTTCAGGTTCTGTCTCTAAATCGTTTTGTTCTTAGTTTCCCTACAAAGTAGCTATTTACGTATGTAACTAGTTAGGAAATGCTTCGTTTTGAGTATATAACAAAATTGCATTTCATAACGAATTTCATACATGAGTTTTTTCTAATTTTGAAAATTTTATCATTTTCTAAAGCTTCCGATGGTATTATTCACGTTTTAGATTGTGCCTGCAATCAAGTAGATACACGTAGTGAAATCTTTCATCACCAGTTGGGAAATCTTTATTTCCTAAACAGTTGTAAAAAATATGACGATTCAAACCGATTTTGAAGTAACACTTTAAATGTCAAAATTAGGAAAAATACTTAATAGAATAGTACTTGTTTCTTGGTGTTACCATAAATATTTTCTCCTTGTTTGTCACATTTTTCTACTTTATCCCATCCAACTCTACTAATTTCATCATTTATAGCTGCTGTATTCTCTTCACTAATTTTCCGGGGCTTTACATTTTCCTGATTTCTCTCTTGTGCCGTACTTTCGTATAAAAAAAAAACAACAATAATTTAATCTCGAAGGGTACGGAAAGTAAGGGAAAACGATCAACGTCCACCTTTTAATTTTCAATTTACATTTTTTCATATTATTACACAACTGTTCTAGGTACCTTCATCGGTTTTCATCCATTTTAAAACCCACCTCAAAAAGATAGAAGTTATCTTTTGTTTCTTCCAAATCAATATTCTTACTAATTTCTTGTAATTCGTATGTTTTTTTATCCGGCCATTTTTGTATATTTTGCACTTGTAAAATTATATCCTGCAAGATAAGAACGTTGTTCGTGCTTTTTTCCTTGTCATTTTTAGTAATTACAGTATTATGGCCTTGTACTAGTATATCAAAATTTTCGTCGAAATTATCTAAATCACATAATTTACTATTATTGGCTTCGTGCATCGTGCTTCGTGTCATCAGTATCTATACCGTCTATATCTATAGGCATCTTTTCTATATCTAAAAAACTGGATGTTTCAGCGCTATTCTTACGAATTTCATGATCTATAAGAGTTAGGACTGAATAACATTGGTCTTTTATGTGGTTATAAATGGTTGGGAAGTCGCCGCTTTCTACCGTGTTCAAATTCTCTTGTTTAATTAGATGATTTTTTGGCTAAGCACTTTCCTACTTTTTGGACATGTTTGTACTCCCGTCTCATCATGCATAATTAAAAAGCAGCTATTTTCTTTTAAAAAAGTTTCAAGTTCCTTAAACCAAAACATTATACTTTTTTCGCTCACGGCAGCTCGCGATTTTGATGTCACTTCCGCATTTTTGAAGACAATATCTTTGTTCTTTTCTAAAAATAAATTAAACCATTTTATTCCTAGTCTAGAGCCCGTAAAAGGATTTGACTTTTTGCTACCTTTTAAAACCTTCTGCACAGAATCCTTCACGTGATCAGGGTGAAGAGGAAATCCAACTTTTCCATTATATAATATCCACTCTTTAATTTTCTTTTCTTCCTCTTCAGAAAGATAAGTTGAAGGACCCATTTTTCGAACATTTGTTCAATTTATTATGAAGTGTACTTCTAGGTATACCGTAATTTTTACTAGCTGCATTTAATGGGATAGTGTCACTCTGAATGCAGTTCAAAGCTTCTTCTAACTGTTCTCCTGGATGGCGAAACCGTACATAATTTCGTGAGCCATCCATCTACAAAAGAAGTAAATTTGGTCAAAAAAGATTAAGTGTTCCAGACCAAAATCTTTGCTCAAAAAGCATTTAGTTACATTACTTGTTCATTCACTAGTGGTTTATGCCAGTTAATGAACTGAAAATGTAACTGAAAGTTTTAGACCCCGTTCATTTACTAGAAATCATACGTTTACAATCTACTGCGTGTTATAAAAAGAGAGAAAAAAAATGAGTGCTTTCAGTTTTCGTAATAAAAGAAGACAGTAGCAAATATCATGAATACCAGTGAATGAAGAGGGTGTTCATTCACTGGGCAAATAGGAAATTAATGCCTATTATACATTGTAGGTGACACTTTCATTCAAAATGCATAAACTGCCATTTTAAGTTTAAAAACGTTTAGTTATATGGCATGTGTTCATTCACTAGTGCGTGTTCATTTACCCTATAGTGACTAATTTGCAAAATAGATTTCGTCCATTCGTAATAATTGATTAATAACACAGGCCAGCGTTTTTACATCTTATTGACTGTGAAGTGTTGTTTTTAACTGAATTTGGATAATTTGGTGTCCCTGATTTCAAAGTTGTGTGCACCATGCAAGGTTTTGTGTCAATAAAAAGAATACCAAACACATAGCAAAAGGAACATGAATTATTCCTTATTCTTCTTAGAAAAACTTCCTCTTTTACCCAAAAAACTCCGTTTGTTGGTTTTTTTCTTATACTCGGCCATAGGAACTTCTGTCTTCAACATCTAGCAATAATCCGCTATCATTTTGGTATCTCATCGCCCATGATACCTTTTCTCAATTTCTTTAATATCCTGGTGAAATCGCTCACCTTGTTCTTCACTACACATCACTAAAGTTAGCAGGAAAATAGTCCAAATGTGCGTGTAAAAAGTGAATTTTTTGCAACCTCACGCTTTAAATTTGTCCAACATATTCTCTACAATATACACATAATTTTGGTCTTTATTATTCCCCAGAAATTTCTTTACAACTTTCTTAGAAACATTCCAGTTTTCATTAGGGTTATAATTTGAGGACCAACAAAGATATTTTCTTTAATCTTCACTTCTGATAGATCAGGAAAGTTTTCACACAAGAATTGGAAACATCGACCTGTTTTGTCCAACGCTTTAACAGATTGCTTGATTAAACCAAGTTTAGTAAGGAGTGGAGGTAATAATACCAGGATCAACTAGATCTTCACGCAGCAAATTTTTGTTGCCGGGTGTTAAATGCTCTCTTGTTGACCAATTTCTCTCGGGATTCCTCGTCATTGTTTCACCTAATACTACCGTGGTATTAGCGGTACTTTTCAAATAAAGGCAATTTCTAGTAAATACCAGGAAATTATTATTAGTTTTATATAATAAAAACTATGATGACTGTGTATGATAGAAACAAACGATGATTGATTTGATTATTAGTGCGTCAAAACTAACTTGCTACGAATATTTTAGAATTTCTCATATTTCATCTAAACGGTTAGCATAATTTTGCATACGACTTGTTAAAATTTAATTTAAAATAAGGTAGGAACTTTTATCTTAGTAACAATTTTCTCAAATATTAATTTATTTGATGGCAACTTATTTTCTATTTTTTTTGAAAAAGTCATTCTTGATCAACTATTTTGCTTATTTTGGGATGTTGAATAAATTCTTCTAAAAATGATAGTTCCCAGATTAATATTGTCCCATGTTTAATGTCAATTGACTACGAAGCACCCATTTGATTAACATGCATTGGTCACGTGTTACCAAGATCGAAGGGACCAGCTGTATACACCCAGAGAAGCGCCTTAATTCAAGACAATTACTGTTTCAATTATCCGCAATACAATAACTGTTTTAAATCAAAAGAAATATTTTCTTAGCGTTTCTTTCTCCGCTTAAGAGAAGTATCTACTTGTAATAAAATAACTGTACTTCTTTGTTTAAAACATTTGTTAGCTTGATTCAAGAAAATCTTGCAGAAAATGGCCATTATAACACAAAACAATATTTTCTTAAGGGTAGTAAATAGTTTTCTTAATTCTAGAAAGCGTTTAAGTATAGTTCATAAATCAATAGTTTCTTTTTCTTAAAATAAAGCATTTATTTACTTAGAGTTCTCGAAATGCATAATATCCACATTATTAATTACATTTACCTTGTTTAAAACAGTACGATATATCCGTACATAACACAGTAAATTATTCTTATTGCTTGTGATTTTAAAAAAGGTTAAAAGAGTAAGAGGTTATCTATAGAATAATGTTCAAACAAAAGTAAACTTAATGTAGAAGTACACATAAAAAAAGTGTCTAGAAACAATAACCAAGATAATACAAATAAATAGCTCCTAGTATTGATGGAATCACTACCGGAAAAAACGTATGAGAAGCGAAAGATATTAAAGCTTCTTGCTCTTGGCCACATTGCTCTTACATCTCTCAGTTTGTGCCACTAATCTTCAAAAACAGCAACTGAAATATTTCCTGGCACCATCTAGAGCCAGTAGTTATAGTCATGCCGTCCTAGATAGTAGCGACGGAACTGGAATACAAATACCATACTTACCCATACAATGATATAACCTTTAACGTACAACGTTTCATATATAAACATTTTTTAAAGATACCGGTTAATGTAATATTTATTTCTTTTTAGTACTATTTACCACGTGTACTAATTTAACTATAGTTTTTTTAAATATATAATAAATAATAATAAAAAAAGGGAAAAATTAACCTAAATATTAGTGCATTAATTATAATTAAGCTACATAAAAATAATTTTGACTTTTGCAAGAATCTTGTTGTAAGAAACCATTTCTCTGTGTGTACCTTTTTATGTCAACAATTTATCCTAACCCTATCTCCAAACATAGTAAATATAATTTTGACCGCAGTTGTAAGTAATTATATCAAATATTTTGTTTAAATTATGCAACATTTCGCTTATTTACTATATCCTTCAGAATATATATCCATTTTAATACGGGTTTGTACGTTTTATTGTAAAAGTTGTTTTACATGAATTGGGGTTACCATGTATATCCAGTTCAGTGGCGCAACTATAGATTTTAAATTTTCAAAAAAGCCAAATTAATTTATGTCCTTTATTACAGTTTTAAATATAAATAGATCAATATATATATATAACAAATAAACCCAGTATTATGTTAAATCTATTAGGCGACTTGAACTTGACATTTCTATAATACAATAACGTAATGTCCTTGATTATTTTTTTCCCACTGTATCTGCATCTTTTTCTTTTTCACGCGTCCTACCTCTACAAATACGCACAGAAGGTCCACTTGTTTTTCTACCGCTTAGCGATTGTTATGTTTGATAGCATAGTATAGTACAACATTGCAATAAATAATTAATATCTTGATCGATAGTGGAGCAAGTGACAGTTTTTTTTTATTTCGCGATCAAAAATATGCGGCTGTGAATTTTTAGGAAAGCAGCCTGTTGTGTGTTGCGTTACTTTAAAAGTCCATGCCTATTAAAACACTGACATATATGCTGCACATACGTGTTTAAAGAAAAAAAATCATTTACAATCACTTTTTCGGTCATTTGCGGTTTTATCACGGTAAAATGTGACAGCGGATCAAGGCTAGCTAGATTGCATATTCGTTTAGTCAGCATATACTTATTTCCTTCCTGTATTTGCTATTTTGCTCTATACTTAGAGGTTCGCGAATAAAGGTTAAATGTAATGATATATTAAAATTTAAAACCAACGTTCAGGGTATTGGATTAACATTGAAAGTTAATGATTAACGTCTTACATTAAGGTGTTTTATTTTAATACAAATTAAATAGGTGTAGTTACAATAATAACATAGTGTCATCTTTAATTCCTTCTTGAAACTGAAGAATATATATGTTGGTAGGTTAGAAATGTAGCCAGTTTTAGATAGATGTCGCCTTTGTAAGTAATATTCCGGGAGCTTTCTCGTTTAAATAAATCAATTTGTTTTCTCAAATAATTAGTTAAGATATATTTATTACAATTGCAATAAATAACATTAATTTTCCAATAAATTTTATTACCACATAAACCAAATAAAATTCCAACCCTTCCAATAAAATTTAGAATCGTTGAAAGTATTCCGATACGCGTTCATTAAGCAAATACACAGAAAAGCGGATTATTTGTTTACTTGTGTCATTTACAGACAGGCGGTCTGTTTTACGCAAACCACATATACCAGGGTATGTCAAATATTATCTACACTTTCGCCATAACAAGCTTAGGTTATCCTAGTGGCGGCCGCTTGCGCATGCGTTGAGTTGGCGCCTCTGTGGTCATGTGTGCGGAATTTAATCACGATCGCGTCATTTGTCTGCTAGCTAAAACAGCATAAGCATGTCAGCTTCGCTATTAGTTTGCACCAAAGAGGAACAAGCAGTGATCCGATTTTTGTGGTCAGGGGGTGTGACAATACGGGAACAGTGCTTTATCTCGTAAAAACGTTTTTTTGTGGATCGAAACGTTTCAAAGTGGCCACACGAGCGTAACACAAAAAGAGTGAGCTGGACGACCGTCAACCTCCGTCAACCGACGACAACATTCAGCAAGCTCGAGTGATGGTTACAGCAAATAAGGAGTTACCATAGACTTTCATCTTTTTGGACCGCTCAAGGAAGCTTTGAGAGGTCGTCGATTTGCCTCAGACACAGACGGTCGGGATGCGGTGCAAAAGTGACTTCACGACCAACTCAAAACCTTCTACCAGGATGGCATACGGAAGGTTGTGGCTCGCTGGACCAAGTGCATTGCTAAAGGCGGAGACTATATCGAAAAATAACGTATCTGTTGTACACCTATCTTTGTTTAATACAGTTGTAGAACTAAAAGTGTAAGTAATTTTTGACTTACCCTCGTATATTGGCTCTACATGCCTAGTAGGCCCAGAGCTTGCTTTACTATCTTCTGCCATTGCTTCCTATCCTCCTTAGATCTTCCTCCACTTCTTTCTTCCATCTCAACCTTGCCTTTCTTCTTTTTCCTCCTACGGTGTATTCAAGTACTGCCTTGGTTGCTCTTCCCCGTTCCATCCTCTCAATGTGTCTTGCCCATCTTAACCTTTGCGCTTTAATTACACCTATTATATCTGGCTCGTTATATAAGACCTTTAACTCTTCATTGGACCTTCTTTCCCATCTTTCTCCTACCTCTCTTCCACCATATATTTTCCTAAGAATTTTCCGTTCCCATATCCTCAGTTGTTTCTGTTCCAGCTTTCCTATTGTCCACGTCTCGCTTGCGTATACCAGTATTGGCCTGATTACTGTTTTGTACACTCTCACTTTTACTAGTCTCGAAACGATTTTCGACCTTAACACAGTATTCATCGCGAACGCACATTTATTCGCCGCCACCAATCTAGCTTGTATTTCTTCTGTCACATTTGGTTTTCTTGTAAATATAGTTCCTAGATATGTAAACCTATCTACCTCCAGAAATTTATGTTTCTTTCCTTGTTCCGTCCTAATCGTTAGATAATTGTTTGGATTAAATTCCTCTTCTGCCCATGTCATATACCTTGTTTTATTTTCATTAATTTTTAGACCAATTTTCCTCGCTGCTTTCTCTATCCTTTTTATCACCCTTTCAAGTTCATCCTTACTTCTTGTTATTAAAACTACATTGTCTGCATATGCTAAGCATTGGTGACGCTTTGTGCGTCTCTTATTATTTTTTCCAGCACTGGACTAAATAATATTGATGATAACGGATCTCCTTGTCGTAATCCACTTTCCACTTTAAATCCTCTGGACAGCTTTCCTCCTATTTTAACTACGTTTTCTGTGTTTTTAGCGTCATTTGCACTAATTTTATTAACTTTTTGCTAATTCCTATGTTTTCCAGTACTCTATATCCCTCATAAGCTTGTTTGAAATCTATGAATATTATAAAAGTGTCTTTCTTATGCTTGGATTTCCCTTATGATAAAGATTTGGTCTGTAGTTGGCTTTCCTTTGCGGAAACCGCATTGATATTCTCCCATAGTTCTTTTAATTTCATCTTTTAATCTATTTTTTATACATATTACCAACATTCTAGTGGCATTTCTTCTTCTATCCATATCTTTCTTATTAGGCATTGCAAGCTCTTCTCCAACTCTTCACCTCCTTCTTTAAACAGTTCTGCTGTCAGACCATCTTTACCGAGGCTTTTGTTGTTTTTAGGCTTCTTATTATTTATTTTATCTCACTCATGCCCGGTGCCTCGTCATCTCTTATAGTGCGTTCTTCTTCTTCTACGATTTGTTCAACTTGTTCTTGATTATTCTACTCTCCTCTCTCCTCCTCCTCCGTATTGTTTAGTAACTCCTGGAAGTATTCCGCCCATTCTTCTAAGACCGCATCTTCTTCCGTTATTATTTCACCTTTTTTATCTTTATAGCATATTGTTCTTGGTACATACCCTTGTTTTTCTTTTTTTATGCCTTGGTACAAGTTTCTAATTTCTTTGCGTTTATATGCGTCATGCGTCTTCTATTTCCTCTATTTTCTTTTCTTTGAATTTTTTTTTCTCTGTCATCCTTTTTCTTACACTTTCTTCGTTGCTCTTGATAAATCTTTCTTTCTGTTTGATTTTCACTCTTTAACATCTTCATTCTTATTTTATATTCCGTCTTCTTTTTTCATGCTTTTCTTTGCCGCCTGCGACATATTTTGTTCTATTTTCTTCCACTGTACCTCTATATTTCCATCTCCTATTACTTCCCTGTTTCCTTGTAATGTTTCCCTATATTTTATCTTTTCTTCTATAGTTTGCAACTTTTTTACGTTTATACATTTTTCACTTCCTACTTTCTTTTTTCTTGTTAGCGGTATAATCTGCTTCATTTTAACTCCTACTAAGAAATGGTCACTGTCTGCGCTATTCCTCTGTAGGTTCTAACATTTGTGATGCATAATTCAGCTTTTCTATCTACTATTACATGATCTATTTGATTAGTGCATCCACGTGCCCTTATACGCAAACCATAACATCACAAAAATAACATTTATATTGCATTATTGAAAACGAAATAAAAAAATAATAAATTCGCTTTTTACATTTCTATAAATTGTTTCATTCCAAAAAAAAATTAACGCTCTCTAGATTCCATTAGAAAATAACGATTGCCTCGGTGTGCTGTATTCACGTTCGAGATATCAAGTCTCTCTATCTTTGAATAATGGCCACTGCAGTTCAATCATCACATAATTAGTTTACTTAGATGGAAACACGTTCACGCTATTGCCAACTTGTGAAATAAATGATAGTAAAATCACTAGACATGGATGCCGTTAATATCGGCTGACTTGCTTTCGATTTTCTTGTTTTTCGTTCGTTTCTTAAAAGAAAAGAATGATAATAATTATAGAACGAAAAGCGACAAGTATACCGATATACCGGAAAATATCTCGGGGAATCACACGACTAATTCGCTGAACAAACAAATGTAAATTGTTTTAGGCGCCTTTTTAAATCCCTCTACGTGATGGTACGTGTAATTGAAGTGTGTGTCTCTATGTATGATCAGATTATCTTCAATAACGAACTGACCCTTGCTCTCTCTCGGTTTAGCGCTTGGCCGGCATATTCTAGTTTTGCAATTTTCCATGCCTCTCATATATATCATCACATTTCCCGGCGATCAGTATATTATTTCGTCTTTCGTGTTATCGAGGAGGGTGTTAAATTTGTATTAAAAAACGTGGAATTATACAGGGTGATGTACCTTCGTTGGTTTTATCATTAGGTATACATTTCTGGTTGACGAATTTGACGGTTTCCGATAGAAAATTATCCGCTGAATCGATTGCGCCCGAGTAGAATCAAATTTAAAAAAAGGAATTTTCTTTTTGTAACTTTAAGACGTCCTAGCGTCGGAACGGTTAGAGCTAGAGAGTTGAGTTTCTTTTGGTTGTAAAGTGCTCGCCGGGAGCTTTCGGAACGGACCCAAACTTAACCTCCTAACTCGTTCGGATGCCGAGATATAAGAGAGCCGTAAAAATTTGATCACTCAAAGTGATGAAATTTTTGAAAAACAATTGTATATAACTGCATATACGAAAAGACGTAGAAGAAAACGATATCATTAATTGCTTCGATTGCTCCAACCGTTCGGAAGTTATGGGCGTTTGTAGTTTTTTGGGCTACCAAAAACGGCGTCAGAAGGAGGCCCGAAATCGACATCGCTCTAGTTTTCATCGAGTTAAATTAGTAAATATTAATAAAAAACAAATATTATGTTAACCGGTATCTTTTTAAAATGTTTATGAAACGTTGTACGTTAAAGGTTATATCATTGTATAGGTAAGCATGGTATCTGTATTCCAGTTCCGTTGCTACTATCTAGGGACGGCATGACTACATATAACTATTGACTGTAGGTGGCGCCAGAAAATATTTCAGTTGCTGTTTTTGAAAATTAGTGACTTAAACTGAGAGATGTAAGAGCAATGGCGCTAGGAGCAAGGAATTTTAATGCATTTCTTTTCTCACATTGTTTTTGCTGGTAGTGATTCCATCAATACCAGGAGCTATTTATTAGCATTATCTGTCTTGGTTATTGTTTCTAGGCATTTTTTCCACGTGTACTACTACATTAAGTTCACTTTTGTTTGAACGTTATTCCGTAGATCGATGGCCTAATGGCAATAACACGTATTAACATTTCTCTAGGTTTTCAGGAAACAAGAAAAATCTGTGTGTAATCTAGTTTTGGTTATTAAATTATTTTCTTTCGTAAATATTAAAAGGTTTAGGGTACCTACTAAGTTATTAGGACATTTGCTGTGAAAACAAATATGTTGTTAATATTATATTTGATAGGTGTGTTGCAAAAAAAGAAAATTTACTGTGTGAATACTGTGTGAATAATTTACTGCATTATGTGATTGATTGATTGATTTTCTACCAGAGCAGGGCTGGTCTTTACATCCCTAACACTGAAGCTTAGTAGCTTATTGTATTATTCCTGCTTCGGTTTTGTTTTACTTAAACAGGTTAGTTCCCGCAATCAGGCTTAACAGCCTATATAGTAAATCTTTCTCCATTGGTAGTTCAATTGTGCTTCGCATAGCGAATCTGCGTTGAGCTAACGCTGCACATTCGAAAATAATGTGAGAGGCTGTTTCCTCCTCCTCATTGCAAAGTCTACATAAGGGCTCATCTTTGTAGATCCCCATCTTATGCAAGTGGCCTCTCAAACAGCCATGTCCTGTTAATAGACATGTTGCTGCTCTAAGCTGTATCTTGTTTAATTCAAGCAGGTCAGCAGTCAGATGTTGCGACGGTCTTCCCATCATCCGTTTGCTGTGCTTTTGTCCAGCTGCATGTTTCCAATTTAATTGGTGTTGTGTTATAATCCACTCATTAATTGCACCACGCACTGCACTCTTGGCAATACCTAGACCCGGTTCAGGGCCTATATAATTCATTTTTGAACCTTCCCTCGCTAGCTGGTCTGCAATTTCATTGCCCGCTATGCCCCTGTGCCCTGGCACCCACACCAGTGTGACCTTGTTGTGTTTAGACAGAGCCATTAGGGTTTGCAGGCACTCCCATACTAGTTTGGAGGTTATGCGATAAGATGCTAGTGCCTTTAAGGCTGCCTGACTGTCAGAGAGAATGCACATCGTCTCACCCTGCGGTCGCCGACGCAGACTCTCCCATGCGCAGGTTTGTATAGCATATATTTCTGTTTGAAATACCGTGGTGTATCGCCCAAGTGATACACATACTTTGTATCCCTGGTTTTCCTCATATACACCAACGCCAGATGAAGTGCCCGTTTTGGACCCATCTGTGTACCAGACTAGTGTTCTTGGTTTTCTCCCCTCTCCATCCCTCCATTCTTCCCAATTCAAGAAAACTTTGAAAGGTTTGTCATAGGAGATCCTGGAGATTGTTGTATCACTACCCATATCATAGATAGGGTTTGTTACTACCGCTTCTATTCTGGTGTGCCCAGATCCACTGTGGGATCTCCAGTTGCTTGTATTTTTCAGTCTGTATGCCCCCATTCTGGCTTCTCCCTTGATATAAATCTCAAGAGGAGGTAGGTTTAGCATGGTTTCCATAGCAGCTGTTGGAGTGCTTTTAATAGCTCCACTGCATTATGTACGGATATGTCGAACTGTTTTAAACAAGGTAAGCGCAATTAATAATGTACATATAAATAATATGCATTTCAAGAATTCTAAGTAAAAAATACTTTATTTTAAAGAAATGAAACTATTGATTTATGAACAGTACCTAAACGCTTTCTTGAATTAAGAAAATATTGTTTTGTGTTATAACAACGGCCATTTACTTATACTAAGAATCGCTTTCTTCAAATTTTTTGCAAGATTTTCTTGAATCAAGTTAACAAATGTTTTAAATAAAGAAATACAATTATTTCATTACAAGTATATACTTCTCTTAAACGGAGAAAGAAACGCTAAGAAAATATTTCTTTTGATTTAAAACAGTTATTGTATTGCAGATAATTGAAACAGTAATTGCCTTGAATTAAGGCGGATAACTTTGATATAAGTAAACGTTTCTCTGCGTGTAAGAAATTCGAAAGTTGAAAAATGAAGGCCACCCTATAGTATACGTCCAATTTTGATTTCATCTTTGTTTGTAGAATAAATGGGGCTTTATCAAACGGTTGACTCACCCTGTACAGGAGTGTGCAAAAATACCGAAATTAATTTTTTCTTTCGTTTTTATTTAAAAGTAAAATATATAATAGTTGGTAATATTCATTATCTAGGGTGGAAATTTCCCTCTAAATACAATTTAGATAATGATAAGGAAACCTTCACTACGCAATTCACATAAAAATATATGGTTTTGGGTCCCTTTTGGTTTATCTATTTTATTCGTAGTGCTTTTCTTTATCGTTAAATTTGGTTGGATCATTTAGGTCAAACGTATAGAGGCAGTTCTAGTTCATTTAGTGCCACAATAAAAAGTTGATAATCATTTCCAAACGCTGGCGAAGTGTGTTGAAAGAGAGCCGAAGTTGTTTCGTATGCTGTACTCGGATGTTCGGTTATGTATACTCGCCGTTTCCGCTACTTCTTATGTTTATTCGTCCTCCAGTTGCCCGAGAATTGCACAATCTTAATTGCCACAGCTCGTATGGCCCCCGCCGCCTCCGAAACGAATTGAATTTCACATTTGTGCAGGCCGCAAATTAATGGAATACGTTATCGCATGATATATGCATCAGCGCTCACTTGATTTATGTTGTTTAAATAAAATATCGGCTCACATGTGCTGCCATTTATAACGCTATAAAAACAAAATAAGCCAGTTATCATTATTGATGTAAATTTAATATATCACCATTTATGTCCCTTTATTTAGAGGAAGTACAGTAAAGCATTGAATAAATTCATTATTTCTCAAACTAAACATATTTTCGAAAAATTCTCGAACACATACATATGTACACGTGAAAATAATGTAAAAAAACTCATATGTTCTTATCCGATTTTCATTTGTTATAGCGTAATTACAAAATTTCATACATTAAAATTTTTTTAATCATACACGCAGAGCAACATTTATAAAACAATATTTTCTTAAGGATAGTAAATAGTTTTCTTAATTTCAGAATACGTTTAGGTATTGTTCATAAATCAATAGTTTAATTTTCTTAAAATAAAGCATTTTTTACTTAGAAATCTTGAAATGCATATTATTTATATGCATATTATTAATTGCGCTTACCTTGTTTAAAACAGTACGACATATACGTACATAATGAAGTAAATAATTCACATTACTTGTGATTTTAAAAGTAGTTATCTAGGGTTGTTTCATTTTGCAACGCCTCACTTATATTCTTCATTTGTTGATAGCCCGTATTTTTAATTGAAAAGATAACCCCTTAGAGATTGCTGTCTAAATGGACACCATACTACCTCGAATATGCATTAAAAGAATTGAAATATGCATTTCTTGATACAAATCTCCAAAATATGCATTTGCATATGCTGATGTATAATTATCCTAAGCGTACTTGTAAGTATGTATAATAAGTTATAAACTTTAAATAATTGAGAAATTTACTTTTCTTTAAATTCACTCTGAAAACCCCTGTTTGTGTCAAAAGCATTGCGAACATTGGAAAATGCTTGTTTTAAAATATCCACATTCTCCCTGCGAATTTATTTGAAAATCGAAATTTTTTCCTCGCTAAATTTTATTTTACCACGTGCAAATACTTCCGAACTTCGTTGTATATATTCAGCGTGAAACCGTAGCTACCATAAGGTAGTGAAGAAGGTACGTGATCGGTACGTAGTAAGTTTTATTTGAGTTCTGTTTCATAATGGATGAGTCTTTGGTCTGTGTAGTTCGGGATCGCGCGACACTTCTCAGTTCTCACTTGATCGAATCAATAACTTTTTAAATGTGATTTACAAGAAGTTAGGCGCCATCCATCGGCCCGAGGTACGAGTCCGCACACGTTTTTAAAATACTCATAACGGCTATAAGGCGCAGTTATAAGTGTTAGGTCACGAAACCGATGTCATGGTATCACGCCCTTTGGCTACGCGTCCGGAGTACCGATCATCCCCCTTTTCGCGTTAAGATTGTCGCTATTTAAACGCTACTTCCAAGCACTAAACTTGTCGTCCTTCTCCTCCGTCTCTTATTCTTATTTTCCTTCAACATCAATACGAATTTAGACTAAGAGTTCAGACTACGTTGTATGTACTACTGTGCATTAGTCTGGCTTTAAAGGACGAATTGAGAAAAATAACAACGACCGTAATCGGGCTACCATTTAAATAAATATTGCCATTTCGCACCCCTTTTTTGAGTGAATTAATTTACTACCCAACGAGAACAAATCTACGTATAATATACAGTGCAATTCTTTTACTATAGAATACATCCATTAACACTAGCGCAAATACTAAATACTGGTAAAAAGGAATCGAATACGTAAAAGGATAAAAGCTAAAACCTACACGCAGAGAAACGTTTACTTGTAACAAAGCTGTCCGCCTTAATTCAAGACAATTACTGTTTCAATAATCCCCATTACAATAACTGTTTTAAATCAAAAGAAATATTTTCTCAGCGTTTGTTTCTCCGCTTAAGAGAAGTATATACCTGTAATGAAACAATTGTATTTCTTTGTTTAAGGCATTTGTTAACTTGATTCAAGAAAATCTTGCAGAAAATTTGAAGAAAACCATTCTTAGTATAAGTAAATGGCTATTATAACACAAAACAATATTTTCTTAAGGATAATAAGTAGTTTCCTTAATTCCAGAAAGCGTTTAGGTATTGTTCGTAAATCAATAGTTTAATTTTCTTAAAATAAAGCATTTATTTACTTAGAATTCTCGAAATGCATAATATGCATATTATTAATTACATTTACCTTGTTTAAAACAGTACGATATATCCGTACATAACACAGTAAATTATTTACATTGCTTGTGTTTTAAAAAAGGCTAAAGTAGAGGCTATCTTCAGAACAATGTTCAAACAAAAGTGAACTTAATGTAGGAGTACACATGAGAAATGTGCCCAGAAACAATAACCAAGATAATACTAATAAATAGCTCCTGGTAATGATGAAATCACTACCGGCAAAAATAATATGAGAAAAGAAAGGCATTAAAGCGTCTTGCTTCTGGCGACATTGTTCTTACATCTCTCAGTTTATGCCACTAGTCTTCAAAACCAGCAATTGAAATATTTCCTGGCGTCATCTAGTGCCAGTAGTTATAGTCATGCCGTCCTAGATAATAGCGGCGGAACCGGAATACAGATACCATACTTATCCATACAATGATATAAGCTTTAGCGTACAACTTTTCATAAACATTTTCAAAAAATACCGGTTAATGTAATGATTTATTTGGAAAAAACATTTTCTGTCTTGGATTTTTTTTTGATTTTCTAACCCTAAGAAAATATTATTATTATTGAAAAATGTTCGCCGGGAAAAATCCATTTTGCCGACTGACCTTTGATTTCTGACGTGTAGTGATATCTTCATGTCTCATCTATAGTCATATAACTTTGAAATTGTCACGCTATTCCATTTTTGATCAATCGTCAGCAGACACGGCACCCATCTAGCCGATAACTTTCTCATACTCAGTTTTTCGTGAAGGATGTTTTGCATACATTCAGTTGAGATGTTTACCGTATTACCGATGGTGTGCTACCTCCGGTTTGCTAGTCACTTCAATGAGACGACCTGGTCGCTCCTCATTAAAAGCGGATTTTCGGCCACGCTTATTCACTTATTAAACCAGTATCTGATGGTAGTCATCGAAGGTGCATGGCCTTTATAAACTGCATCCGACTTCTCTTTGATGATCACCTGGTAGTTTGGAAACTGTTTATCCTCTGTAAGGACTTCAATAATTTTGTGGATATTCAATAACCGAGCAAAAGTTAAATGAGAAAATGGAAATGAATACATATCTTAGGAAGGCGATTCGTGAAGTGAGTTCCGTTTGGTTATTAAAAAAAAAACACCAATACATGAAGAGGTTTTTATTATACATAACTTAAAGCTACTACTTTTAGCTATTTTTCTACATAGTTCCCATTACGATTGAGACATTTGTCATAGCGATGAACCAGTTTTTTAATACCCTCTTCATAGAACTTTTCATCGCTCTCAAACCGTTGTAATCCAAGCCATTTCTTCATGTTAGGGAAGAGATGATAGTCGCTAGGAGCCAAATCAGGGCTGTAGGGAGCATGCTCAAACACTTCCCACTTAAAACTGTCCAGTAGGCCTACCGCGCGAGCGGCGGTATGCGGGCGGACGTTGTCATGAAAAAAAACGATGCCCGAACTCAATAATCCACGTCGCTTATTCTGAACAGCTCTTCTGAGCTTCTTCAAAGTTTCACCGTAGATTTCAGCGTTCATTGTGGTCCCTCGTTCCATAAAGTCTACAAGAAGGAGGTCTTTGTTGTCCCAAAAGACAGTGACCATGACTTTTCTCGCAGAAAATGTTTGACGCCACTTTAAAGGTGTCCTCGTAGGTGAGTTAGAGCAACCCCACTGCATTGACTGTCTTTCCGTCTCAACGTTGACACAGGCGATCCAAGTCTCATTACCTATTACGATATGCCTGAGGAAATCTCCACCTTCAACATCGTAGCGTGTCAGAAAAGTTAGTGCCGATGTTTTATGGTCTTCGGTAAATGCTTTGACACCCACCGTGCACTAAATTTGTAGTAACCTAAATATTCAGTAACAGTTCGTCCTTCTCAAAACATACGGCACCATCTTCTAACCACACTGTCGCTCATGATATTTTCACCATAAATCTCAGCAGCACACGGAAATCGAATAACAGCACGCAGTTCACAGTCGGCGGTATTTTCAATAGCAGCAGCCATTTTAAACGATCAAAATAGCACGAAAGAATGTCCGAACGATTCTCTCACTAGCATTGCCAGGCTCACATTGAACCAGACTACACCGCAACGCTGGGATCGTGCCGATATCTCCACTCCTCTGTTCACTATTCGAAAACGGAAATTTCTTTACGAATCACCCTCGTAGTTTACACGGAACAAATCTTCTTAAAGTATTAGGGTTTGTGAGTTTTCAAAAACCGGCTTCTAAAGCTGGTTTTCTTGATGAAATTGTAAAATTTTAAAATCATTTTTTAAATATGGTAATTCGCATTAGCCCAAATATTCGACATTTTTATTGGTTTTTGTTTATAAGAGTACATTTTATTTTCTTATGTTTTTGTATAATTCCATAAATATATTGGTTGTTTCAGATGGAGTGGGAAGTAGAAGATGATAAGAAAAATACAGCATACGTTCAAGATCGATTCTCAACCACTAGGGAAATAACTAATGGTAGGTTTCAAACTTTTTTTCATCCAATAATGTTAAGTTAATAAAAATTATTATAAGAAAAGAATATTTTCGAAAACATCATCCAGTTTAGATATATTTTTTAGTTTGTTTACAAATTACTTTTATACTTAGCCTTTTAAATATTGCTTTTTGTATATAAACCCTAAAAATTTTAGTTATTCAAACCAAATATGTGTAATAATAAGCTGTAAAGGTTTTTTCCCATAAAATTACTTCGAAATTTTGATCATCGACAGGACTGTCATTTAAAAAAAGTGGATGGATATTTTAGAAAAAATTTAGATAAAAGGTCTATTTTTTGTTACAGGTCACAAATCCTAGAATTGAAGATGAGGTGAGTCTTTATTTAGTAATTTTTATTAATTTTTGAAAATACCAGGGTGACAGATCTTAATGAAGGAATTTCCTACGGTTCAATTTTGATTTGTGTAACGCAACCTTTTTTCCAGCATAACTTCAAATTAGTCCCTATACCGCTTCTTGCTTATAGTACGATTTATATGCTGAGTAACCATATTAATAACGGCATTGTTCTTTACCCAAAATGTGAAATTTGTTGCTAGTGCTTTTATAAATCGATTTACTTTACTTTTTAAGAAATTAAAATGAGTTCCTTGACGCGCTCAGCCGTTTAGTATTTGATTAGCGGCACCCCAAAATATGTTAATAAGTTGAATTGTCTCTGGGAGTACAATCAAAATAACACTAAACCTACCTGAAGGAAATGAAGTTCCAACAAGGGTTTCTAGATTATGCATGGGCCCGTTGCATAAGACATGCTCGTTCTACGAGACAGCAATTCACATATACTGCTCTGCCTCCATCAATGATTCATCCAGGTCACAGTATACTCCGAGAATCCATCTTACGTTTTGTCCTCGCACCTTATACATATCTACCAAGATCTTATACCGACTCTCTTTTTTCCTACCATTTCATACGTATATACCTTTCATTTTTACGATTGCTTATTCATTTATTATATTTTATTTTTCTTTTCTTCTTCATTTCATTTAGTTTGCGAGTTCGCAGTAAACTTACCTAAATGTCTTTATAGAGTATTTTGTGTTAAAATTTAATTTTATACAGCATCCTATTTATATTCAAACTATACAAATTCTGACCGAGTTCACTTTTTGATAAAAATATGTTAAACCTTTCCAAATCTCCCAACCGCTTTTTTGTTTTTATTCGGGAGATTTAAAGACAACATCCTTTCTTTCACCCTAAAAAACTTAGGTTGCTCTAGAATAAACAAAGTTAGGGATTCTACACTATAAAAACGGTTCTTGTGAATTTACAGTAGCAGAATGTAAATTTGCATAATTTTCTGTAAAATTACAATTACCTACTTTTTTACGTAATTTTACATGTATTTTCCTTAATACATTTTGCGTAATAGGATATTCTGTTATTAATTATCTCTATGAGGACGTTTTACAAAAAAATGTTCATAGATGTAGTTTGTAAAACAATCATTATCATTCGCTTCCTTTTCACTTGTTAAATTTACTAAAATTGTGTAATATTCTGGAAATTTTGATAAAATTATGTAGTATTGTGGAAAATTTATAAAACTTGATTTTTCCAGAATGTAAAAATACATACCATATATCATATTTTGTTGGAGGTTTAAAAAAAATATAAAACAATTGCAATTTGATGCGTATCCCTACATAATATACAATGAATAATTCAGGAACCTGAAAATCCTTCGGAAGGGTTGCAAAATTAAATTATCCCCTAAATTAGCCTTATATTTTGTTTCTTTATAAATATGCAAAGTGATTCGTCAATTCCTACAATTACGCACTTAATCTAGACCTCCGCAAATCCTCTGTATAGATCCTAATGGGGAAGGTCATTTTTGGTCTTGCCATCATTAGAATGCTAATTTATTTTTGTGTGCTAAAATTAGAATTTAGATTATATTATTGATTTTAAAGACCCGGGTTAGAGGAGTAACACAATTTGATATTCCTGACACCCTGTACTGTAACTTATAACGCCCCTTGCAAGGAGTACGTGACCATTTTAGACATATCTCCCTCTTCCATGTATAGACATATACTCCTGTAAGGTTTATGTCTTAAAATCCTGTTCAAGTAAGGAAAATTTGCATTTTGCAAACTCATTGATATATTCATGTAGTACAAACTAAAAAAAAAAAACCTGTCATGTTGATAAATTAAGAGGAAATAGCCAATACGGATCCTGTAAAATATACATAACCCCATTAAAGCCCTACATAATCAAAAATTTCCTCCCTTAGATTGAAGATAAAGCCATATCATTTACATTCAATAAATAATAATGAATCTTAAATAATATTAATACCCTATAAGTCTCCTTCTTGAATAATTCAGCGAAAGGTAAGCTAAACTATGCGTTATATTCCTTTCGTATTAATACGCAAAAAGTCGGCGTTGCTAAGGCGAAAAGATCTAAGGCACGCCAGCTGTGGTCAAAGAAAAAAAAGAGTTATACGTCATCGGGTTAATTACGCCTCATTTGATCTGTTTTAAGAAACCTCAAATCTTCCGCTCCTTAGCTTGTTTATGCGATTTAGGAGGAGACCCGTAAGTGCGTTAGACGTCGATTATTCTTGCAACATAAGTTCCAGTTAACTTTGGGTATTACTTAAGTTGGCCACAATTTAATCTCATATACGAGTTGATTAATATAGATCATTATAAACGTGTTATTTGACTACATAACCCCCTTATTTGGGGGATAAATACGATAACCACGTCATCTCGTGACGTTTGATGTTAAGTTAGGGAGGTGAAGTTAATATCTCGTCTCTAGTAATGTAATATTTTCTATGTTCGTGCACTACATTACTTAATAATCCGAACGTTACATTGTTCGGATCACTATTCTACGTGTTACACAACCTTAAAATAAAAAAAATTATATGTGTTCAAAAATATACATTAAATTTTCATTATTATAATTTCTATATATTTATGAAAATCCATAATTTCCTTAATATTTCCCACGTAATTAAATATCTGAAAATAATATCATCCCGGTAAGGAATCGAGCCTGGCATCTCCCGTTATGTCAGGAACGTTCACTGACATAAGGCCCCCGTGGTGTAGTGGTTAGCATGCTCGCCCGGCAAGCGGGAGATGCCAGGTTCGATCCCTTACCGGGACGAGATTTTTTTCAGATATTTAATTACGTCGGAAATATCAAAGAAATTACGGATTTCCATAATATATATTTATGTTATAATTTATCCACCTAGAAAATTTTATTTGTTGTTATCTGATCCATAGCTTTATCTATTCAATTTCTCACTACTTACCATAAGAGACTTCAGATACTCCTTTTAAATTGTCAAACATCAAATCATTCCATCCATGGACAGACTATATACATACATCCTATTTAAGTGATTTAAATGCCTGTATAATCAGAAACTTTATCATACAACGGTTAGTAGCGATATAATTCCTTGTTCCTGTTTTATTTTTTTTGTTTGTTAAGGATTGAAATTTTTAAAAGTTGTTTGTGTGTTATTTAAAAATCAATTTGACAATGCTGTTGCAGTTATCGCGCGAATTGAAAAGTGTAGCTTTTAGATTTAGGAATTTCCTTGATGAAGATGTTCTTTTGAAACTTTTTTAAAATGGAAAGTGTAATTATTTTATTGTTAGTTTTTTTTTCGATTGTGGAGGCATAGTTAAACACGGGTACCAAACATTTTTAGCAGAAATTTTGAGGCAGTCTGTATAATTTAGAGAAGTTTTAATGTGTTTTAGAGAAAATAAATAAGGAAAAACTTTTTTTCTATAACATTTTTCGTTTCGATGTCATTTGTTTGTGTAATCAACTTTGATCTGGGCTAAAGAAAGGAGCTTTCAGGTAAAAAAGCAGAGCTTTTTCTTGAAGTTACTGCAACGAAGAGTTAGATAAAAAATTGTTTGTGTGCTTTTAATGACTTAAAAAAAATGGATAATTTGGTTACAAAGTTGGTATGAGCTTTTAGAGAAAACGCTCGGCGTGTCGCTTTCGAGTTCTTCCGTCCTGGAAGTTGAATTACTGGTTGGCTTAAAGTTCTTCCTGTAAAATGTTATAATATATTACTCGATGTTGGTTGTCATACACAAATATATTGAGATCAATGATTGACGTTAAAACTTAATGGTTGATGTTTAGAGCTTGTAGTGCGCTAGACGCGCGCAGTTTCTCGGTTACGGGTTCCTAGCCGTAGTAAAACGGAATACACGGACAGTTTCAGGTTGACTCCGGTTTGAAACGGGTAGACCGGTTATCCAGAGTTCCGCTTAAAACTCCGCGTCAGAATATATACAACACGCAGACCGTTTCAAAATCGCAATGCGGATATCTCTTTCCGTATAAACCGTTATACCCGGTGTCTTCGCCGTTAAGGGACCGGCGAGCTTTCGGACTAACTTTTCCGGTTTACTTTTTTTTTTTTTGGGTCCTTTTGGTTGATTTCCTGTGAGTATGGCCGTTAAAAGAAAACATCACAACCGCTACCTCACCATCGGTATTGTTTATATCGCGACCATCATCAGCCAAGGTGAGTTTTCTCTTCATTTCAGCGCCTACTTGATTCAAACGTGCGAGTTTCCGTTTGCGAAAAACTTGAGGAAGGGAGGTGCTTAGTAACGTGCGGCCCAGTATATATATATACTAAATTAGAACAGGGCAGCTTGTGAATTGTGATCAGTTGAACGAATTAATAGATTAACAGGTGTCCCATTCAGAAGCTATTTAGTTTTCTCGCTTTCTTGTTGGCTTTTTTTTTAATTCAAAAACTTTTGTAGAAGTTGCGCTTTCGCATTCAAAAAATAAGAATTAAATATACAGGGGTTGTCTATAAAATACTTTTTACTGGGGAGACCCCTGTATTCATTCCACATTTTTAAAGATAATTACATATTTGATAACGTAAGAAAATTTAAAAATATCTCAATGATTTTAAATTTATAAGAACAAATTGCGGCGTTCTTTTATTCCATTTTCCTTGGAGCTAACTTTCGACTAACTTGTGAAAGAACTCATATAAATCGACAATTTCCAACTGCTATAAATCTAAAATTTAAATTATTTAATTTTTTTTTCATTCCCTTTCTATACTTACAGTAAAAGGACAGAAAAAAAGTTAGGGGAAGGTATGAAGTTTGTGACATAATTCAAAACTTTTTTTTGCTGGGGAGTTAACAATTTCAACATGTTGGATGCATGGACAAATTTAAAATTTATCGTTTTTTCCAGAGAAGAAAATGTCGCGCTGGATTTTCACGTAAAACAACGTTTAATACCTTGCAAACTCACGTATTATCACAGGTTGTCTCTTTACTTAAAACTTTAAAGACATTTTCCGAATAAACTTTTCGACAAAACAGGAGAATGAAAGACGTGTAATCAAAAATGTAAACATTAAACGCTGGAGTAATCCGAAGGAACAAGAAAAGTAGGCTAAAAAATCGGAAAGTCAACTTTTGTTCTTTTCAAATATCATAAAAGAAGGAAGAAAATTCGTTATTTTCGCCAAGGGTTTAACATTCTTAATTACTTCTGGAGTAAAACATAGACGGCGGGAAACAAAAAAAAAAGCGAAAAAAGCAAGCAATTCCAAGTTTTCATATGCATAACTTTGTCTTAATTCCCATCAGGGACCTCCCCAGCAAGTGTGCCATGGTAGCCAGAATATTGGTTTATCATTAGAGAGAACTTATTAATTTAGATATTAAACACAGCGATTAGAAGTTCATAAGTTTCCCAGGGAAAAGAGGGATGAATTTTTAAACTTTTAAGGTACATTTTTCTACGGAACTAGAACAAGTAGAACAAAGCTGTATATTTAAGGGATTTTATTTTGTCTAAACTGTACACACATCTTCTCTTTTTATTAAATTCTCCATCCTTATATCCCTTTTTTCAATTCTCAATTCTCCGCCGTGTATGTCTGAAACGCTTTAGCAATAACATTATTAACTTTGTTAATACATTTAGTGTGAAAAATGTAAGCAGTAGCATTGTTATCGCAATGTGCAGTCAGCACTTACTTCGAATAAAGCTCCCTAAATGGCACAATTTACAATAAATGCTACATTATGTTTACCATCAAACACACTGTTAAATGTACAGTTGTAATCAATAAAAATGCTTCGGGAATCGGCTTTTTTATCCGGCTTTGCAATAAACATTAGTTTTATTGCTTCTGTGAACGAAAAGTGTGTGTGTGTTTTTCTTTTTTGGAAATGTAAAAGGGTGGATAATGCTAAAACATAAAAATAGAAAATGAAGTGGAATATTGATTCTTAATGATATTCTAAGGAAAGCCATATTGTTGCATGTTACAATTGATTGATTTTGAGCAGTCTAATAATATACGAATAGACCTAATTTGCATTAAATTAATAATAGGTATTTCCGATACAATTATTTTGTACCAGCATGTACTAAACGAAAGATTTTCATGCTTACGTAACGTAAAATCTGCTAAACGTATAAATTCTTAGTAAATATCGATAATCTGACAGTTTATTTAAAAATCATCCGCTTATTGATTTATATTTTATTCGTAAAATTATAGATGGAGGCGCTTACTTATAAAGAATACGAATCCTTCTATTTTAATAAATTTCATTCAATACAAAAGCAAATCGAAAACTTCAACAGACTTTAAGGAGTACAGGTATAGAAGGTAAAGTTCAATTTCTATAGGCGAACTTAAGATATATTTCATAACACTTTGGAATGGAATACAAGAAAACTATTCAAAGGCATTCCCAAATTCGATATTTCCCTTATATACGTATGAAAATTTCGCTTTACAGAATAGAAATTTATTCCGCAAGTTTGCTAAAAACCACCTCATTGGGTGTTAAAACTATTCCGTTATATTCGATGGCGTTTAAATAAATACGAGAAAAATAAAATGTAACGTGTAGATCGGTTAAAAAGAGGCGAGTTGAAGCCCACATACGCGTACATAAAAACTGGCTTTAAAGAGAAAATACCATCCGAATGGTAACGGCAATAAATTGGATTAAAATGTCCATCTTAAAACGAATGATATATGCGGCGGTAGAAGATCCTGAAAAGAGGGTTTTCAAATGGGAGAATGTTTAACTTTAGAGTCGCAAAAGGTGTTTAGTTGTGTTTATGTCATTCGTGAAAAATGTAGATGTCTGAATCTAAAAATTATTCAACGATTCTACAGTTCTTCAGAGTTTATTTGTTATTCTGCCATTACATTTCAACTAATCTAATTTAAATTTATGAAATTCACATTGTAAAAGTACATAATTTAATGTATGGTTACAATTTTGTTTGTACTTTTACATAAAAAGAGTAACAGCGATTAGTATTAGAGTCCTTTGAAATGAATCGTCTTTTTCTAACATCATCTTGTAAATATAAAAGATAAAGAGGGAATTATACTAGTCGAAGAAGACAAAATAATGGAGATGTGGAAGGAATATTTTCAAGAGCGGACAGAAGATGAAACAAAAACAGAAGAAATAACAACATGGAATAACCGAAATAACAAAAGAAAAACAAAAGAACAAGACAATTACTCTTTCAATTATCCGCAATACAATAACTGTTTTAAATCAAAAGAAATATTTTCTTAGCGTCCCTTTCTCCTCTTAAGAGAAGTATATATTTGTAATGAAATAATTGTATTTCTTTGTTTAAGACATTTGTTAACTTGATTCAAGAAAATCTTGCAGAAACTTTGAAGAAAACGATTCTTGGTATAAGTAAATGGGTATTATAACACAAAACAATATTTTCTTAAAGATAGTAAATAGTTTTCTTAATTCCAGAAAGCGTTTATGTATTGTTTATAAATCAATACTTTAATTTCCTTCAAAATAAAGCATTTTAACTGAGAATTCTTGAAATTCATATTATTTACATGCACATTATTAATTGCGCTTACCTTGCTTAAAACAGTACGACATATCCTTATATAATGCAGCAAATTATTCACATTGCTTATCATTTGTCATAATGTTCAAACAAAAGTGAACTTAATATAGAATCACACATCAAAATAGTGTCTAGAAACAATAACCAAGATAATGCTAATATAAATAGCTCCTGGTATTGTTGGAATCACTACAGGCAATAACAGTGTGAGATGTGAAAAGCATTACAGCTTCTCGCTTCTGGCTGCATTGCTCTTACATCTTTCGGTTTATGCCATTAATCTTCAAAAACAGCAACCGAAATATTTCCTGGCGCTGCCTAGTTCCAGTAGTTATAGTCATGCCGTCCTAGATAATAGCGACGGAACCAGAATACAGATAGCAGACTTACCCATACAATGATATTACCTTTAACGTACAACGTTTCATGAACATTTTCAAACGATACCGGTTAATGTAATATATGTTTTTTTTATTACTATTTACTGCGTGTACTAATTTAACTATAGTTTTTTTAAATACATAATAAATAATAATAATAAAAAAAGGGATAAATAAACTTAAATATTAATTATTAAACTACACAAAAATAATCCTTATTTAATTACATTATTAGAAGAAATAATTTAATTATGCTGTAACCTATAAAAAGAAAACTTTTTCATCAGCTCATTCACTTGCTCCTAATTTTAATTATTAACTTTAGGTTTTTATTTTCCATTATTGTAATTTCTCTTTTATTTGATATCCTCGTAGCTGGCCTGATGATGTGTTTTTTGAACACGAAACTGGTCGCCTAATTTCTCAATAGAACTTTGCACCTACCTTTAATATGAATATTTGGTTAAAACTAAATGATTTACTTGGAAGAAACATTTTTCTGTCTTGGATTTTCTAACCCTAAGAAATTATTTATTTAATCGAAATAAAATTTCAAGAAAATTATTTTCTTATATTATACATTTTTATTGTCTTCAAATAAAAATATTTTCTTGAATAGAGACCGATTTTTGCAAGAAAATCTATATTCTTGATGCAAGAAATCATTTCTCTGCGTGTAGGTAAGGCGCCGAGAATAAATAATATAATTGCGGAAGTGATTAAATATACAGGAAGTGAAGAAACCGAAGAACTATGAACCAAGTAATAGAAACAAAGACAATGCCAATGGAGAAATAGGACTAAGTAAACTTCTTCAGAGGTTTTCTAAAGACTGGTGCTGTTTTTTCTGCTCCTCGTTGTATATCTAACCGCACTCTTTCCGGTCATTCGGGTTGTGATCATTCGAGGTTGTCTTCTTCGTGATTTGCTATCCATGTATTATTAACCTCCATCTGTGGCTTAGTCCGTAACCCTTTTTCCTATTGAAATTGACGTTCTTCATTATTTTAGTGACTCCCTCGCAATTTGCTGGTAATAATAGTTGCTTTTAGTAAGTGCCTTGACGTTAGCATAGTCAATATTGCGCTTCGGTAACTGATCCTTGTTTGAAGTTTGTCAATGCATAATTCTTGAATTGTCATGTACAATAAGATTAAAAAAATTGCTCATATGATGAATACAAGTATCGTTCCTGATTTGTTGAGTATTTTTAAAATACATCAATTTTACAAATATTCACACTATTCAGTAGATTAAAATTTGCAATTATATAGTGCGTTACCACTTATGTAAATTCCTTCCATTGTTATAGGGTACATTTTTAATTTTGACAATTGGATAATTGTTACATATGACATTCGACATTTGAAATTAACAGTTATTGTTGGCAAGTAAAAGTTACTATATGTAATGCATTATAAAAATATTGTATCTTTGAAGGTGATAGAAAGTTAATATAGGCAAACATTCTATCTTCATTTTTATGTAAAACGAACGCTTTTCAGTGTACTTTTCATACTTTGATAACTTGCTATTTGTTTAATTTCTTATTAGCCGCTAACTTTTAGGTACATTAATTTTATTAACAACTTTGAACATGGTGTTCCATTTAACAAAATTGAGAAAAATCATTTTGAAATTGCTAAAGCCAATATCTTCCTGATACCACTGATGACATCGTTACCCAATCTCTGCCAATCCACACTACAAATTTTATTGGTAAATTTGAAAGCGTTTGGACGTAGGAAGATTTTCTTTGAGATATGTTATTTTTAATTTTTTTAACAGAAACAACTGCAATTCAGGCTATTTTCATAATCTGGGTATGAAGGGAGTGTAGTTAGGGGTCTTTAATAATGTAAACATATACAGGATGTTCCATTTAAGAAAGTGAATTCTAATATGCTACCTATTTTATAAAACGCCTAGTATATCGAAATATATCCCCAAAATATCAAATTGCTATCTTGCATACAGCCCGAGTAATAAAAGAGGGACGTATTATTGCTACATCCTGTATAAATCTACGAATTGACAATTCGGTATACGAGGTGTGGCTATTATTAAACGGGACTCTTGTTATAAATATAATTTATTGCAGGAATTTTATAACTTAACTTAATCACCTTCAAAGTACTTCCCTTTCTCTATCGATGCTCCTTTGCATACGGATCTTCTACTGTCCATAGTAATACTGCAGGTCTGAAAATGAGTTTCTTTCAAGACACTTTTCACTTTGGGGAAGAGAAATAAGTGACACGGGGCCAAATTTGGTGTTCAGAAACTGGAATGCGTTTATCGGCCAAAAAGTTCTTCACAAGAATAGCATTATGGTCTGGTGCATTGTTAAGATGGAGAATCCAAGTGTTGTTTTTCCAGAGATCTGGTCACTTCTTCGTCACTCATTGTCCGAGCCTTTCCAAAACCTCAATGTAATAGTGTTGGTTAACTGTTTGAGTCTTAGGTATTCAAACCAATATTCCGAATATCGGACAATGCACCAGCTAACGATGCAATTTCTGTTAATTTTCTTGAAATTTTATTTGGATTAAATAAATATTTTCTTAGAGTTAGAAAATCCAGAAAATCCAAGACAGAAAAATGCTTCTTCCAAGTAAATCATTTAGTTTTAAATTAAGAAAATATTCATATTAAAGGTAGGAATGGAAAAATGATCCAGATTTCACAAAGTTCCATTGAGAAATTAAGCGATCAGTTTCGTGTTCAAAAAACACATCATCAGGCCAGCTACAAGGATATCTAATAAAGGAAAAATTACAATAATAAGAAAAAAAACCTAAAGTTAAAGTTGAAACAGTAATTGTTTTGAATTAAGGCGGACAGCTTTGATATAAGTAAACGTTTCTCTGCGTGTGCTTAAACAGGACTTCGTCATCCTATATAAATTTTAGTATAGACCATGAAATTCTTCCAGTGGAAATTATGTAAATTTCATATATTTTTGTCAGTGTATTCTGAAGAGGGAAGCTTACCTTGCAAGTTCATAGAATTAATAGTAATTAATAAAATTGCTACCTACTGGGGAAAAGAAGAGAGTTATGGTGTTGGTAGGTTCTATTTGACAATCAGTGGGCTATATTAAAGGGGTGTTAATTTGAGTTGGTAGTGTTAGGAATGTATAATGATACCGGTCGACCCTACTAGCCGATGTATATACTCTGAAACAAGGAGGCTATGGATCCTACATTATACAATATTAAGTAAACAGATTAGTTTATCGTACGTTTATATACGAACCCTTATAGATCTCTGGTCAACATCGGCTGATGTTGCAGTTACATAGTAGGTTAAAAAAGAAAGAATAAAATAAGGGAATAAATTGAATAGTAAGCGGTTAAATCATCTAAATCCGTGAAAATCATCCCTGTATAAAGCCAATTGCTAATTATCGCATATTTCTGCGTTAAATTCGGATATACTAAACTAATAATATCGATATTGTAGCTTTGGAATCGAATTAGTTCAAAATAGGTTATTATATGTTGGACTACATCATGTTTCATGTTATTATAAAATAATAAAATAAGATTAATGATGGAGGCCCATACATTATTGCACTTTTGCATAATAGCTGGGCATCGTTCAATTTAATAGTATTTTATATTGTGCGACCAATTCACTTGTTTCAGATATTGGTTTTGGCATAACATATACAAAGTTCTCTCATGGTTTGATTAACTTATGAACTCGGTAATAGGATTTATTAGGATTTGTATTCACAACATGCGAATTATGTTTAACATACAATATACAGTATGTAACTTTTACGGGGGAACCCTTAAACATCGAAATACTCATTTGAAATGCAGCATATAAATGTTGTATTTGTCTTTCTACAGTGTAAGTTATAAAAGGAAGGCAATTGTGTAGCTTTTGGGAACGACTACACACACAGAAAATGTGAAATTCGTGACTGAATTGCATAATGACAGGAAAGAAGTTTGACACCTGTAAAGGGAATCAATCGATTCTTATACAGTGCATTGCTCGCGTACACTTCTGGTAAATGGCTTTCTCCTTGACATATCTTGAATTTCGTTACCTCATTCAAACTAGAATAATATAATACAGCAGACGCTTAGCGCTTTATACATGGGGGTTTGCCGATTTTGCAACTAATACTTAGTTTATTTGTAACGTAAACTTGTGAATGGGAATAGGAAATAGGGTTTCAGATCGATAATTGTTAATTGAAATGTTAAGATTTACCATAATGCTCCACCAAGTGAAAAACAAATACTAGTCTTGTTAATTTCTATTTATTTGTATATAATATAAACTTGCCAAGTTCGCTGAGAACTTGTGTGAGAAGCAAATTAGATAATACATACTGTGACGGGCTCAAGTTTGCCGCTAGCTCTAACTACAACGTTACCACATACAGTGTTTGGTTGTAACAGGCTACAACATATCCAACAGTTGTGCTTGCATTTATTAACAAGTTTCTAGTTTCAATCTTTCATATACTTTTTAATTTCAAGAGGATATTACGTATATACCAGAGATCTGTGATATTATCTCTTCAAAGGATTAAACAGTATGTTTAATGCAGTTTAAATTCGTAAAACATCTATTTTACATTTTAAATCAACCGACATTCTCAAACAGACAAGAACAAATGAATTAACCTGCACATAATTCGGTAGAGATTTGAAGTTGATCCAATTACCGCATCCATTATCTTGAAATTTTGTGCCACCTTTCGTATTTTTAACCTACATCGGTGTCAATAAAGGTATATGTCGCCTTTCGACGAGAGAAAATACTGCATGGAATTAGAGATAAACTTCAATTTCGCTGTCAACAAGTTTAATTCACTTCTATCGAATATTTTGACAGTTAAAATAATTCTCTATTTTAATTCAGTATAAAGTAGTCGTTTGAGAAAAACGTATCAAATACTTTATATAAAATATATCTATTAAAATAAAAGAAAATACATTCGTTCTTCGTTTGTAATGAAGTAATTTCATTTACCGAATTCTTATTGAAGGTGTTGCTTATTCATAAAATTTTTTAATTACGCTATAACTTGGAAACAAACGAAAATCGTATAAGAACATATGAGTTTCTTTAGATTATTTTCACGTGTACAGCACATCCTTGGAGTTTGGTACGTTCTTCCCGACTCATCCTATACATACTGCGATTTAAAAAGATTACATTTTTGGTGATTGAATTCGGGAAAGTTCGGTGTTCAATACTCAGCACCACCCTGGATATTTTGAAAATGTTCTAACACCATCTCTAGATAGAGATAAGTAAAGCGTGACAAACGGTTGCACCCGCAGAGGCGCCGTGAAAGGAATCGCGTGGATGTTATTATCGGTTGATCGGTGTGCGTGTACTATTTATAATGTTCGAGAAACTAGTGGAACCGTCCGGGGCGTACCGCGCAAAAGTAGACACAGTATTAATAAAAAAATAATAGATTATTACCTTTTATTGACGTATCGAAGACCACTGCGGTAATGTGCGACTGCCATGGTACGCCGCGTAGTACTGCAATATAAGCAATGCTTCCATTGTCGATTCGGTCAAGCTTCGACGACGGTCTGAAAACGTTCTTATATACTTTGCAAATGATCGTTCAGCATTTAATGAAATAAGATTTGCGAAATTTAAATACTCCTGTATCCCTTCTGTGCAGCATTGAATTCCTGAAATAGATCGAACCTTTTCTAAATCCGGATTTTTATTTTAAACTGCACGAAATTTTTGCGCGACATCTAGTCCTATAGGATCCGTCAAGCTTTCTAGAGCGGCTGCTAAATTGTTGATGTTATTTAACAAGTCTTGTATAGATAAGTGAGTATTTTCTAACTGCGAAATAGTTTGTGTCACTACAGAATAGTTTATGGAAATGTCATCTATTTCTTTTTGAACGTCCGAATTGGAAAGAAGTTGCTGACTCTTTGCTTGAGAATTAGAAGAATTAAGTTTGAAAATGGCATCTTTCACTTGGGAATAATATTTGCGATAGTAAGATAC
This sequence comes from Dynastes maya, assembly GCA_029619315.2. NCBI lineage: Eukaryota > Metazoa > Arthropoda > Insecta > Coleoptera > Scarabaeidae > Dynastes > Dynastes maya. The sequence continues at coordinate 7,488,140 of JAROYE020000012.1, forward strand.
TGCCTCGATCCATGTTCCCCATCGCGTCAATACAGGCTGAGGTGGTAGTAGAATTTGGGGGGGATACAATTGCTTGAATACGCGGATATGTTTGGGAGATTTCACAAACACTTTTTTGGTAGATGATGTTAAATCATTCACAAGAGAATTAATCTTTGACAGAAGGTTTTTGCAGTGAACATACGTGTATGAGGCTTGTTATGTGAAGAAGAGTCGGAAAGCATACTTTTAAGATCCTACCAGCTTTCAGCATTGTTGCGGCTACGTCAGAAACTAACACGGTGATTTGGGCTCCTACGATACAAAATTCTCTTAACAAATTTTTTATTACGTTTGCAACGGTTTCAGCATCAGTTCTTTCAATCCTTTTACTGGCTAACAACAAGGAAGCTGCTGGACCTTTACGTTTTAAAGGATGCGCTACAATATGAATCACGCTGTGTTTCTGAGCATCAGTAGTTTCGTCCACAGTGAGCCAGATTTTTTGGTTTCTCAACTCGTCTTTTATACAGTCTTTTACTGTACTTTGCACCGCAATTGTCTTTTTGTTGGTAGCTTCCATGATGGAACATATTTATCCAAAAAAAGACGAAAGTTTTCATTATCTACTAGGTGTTGTGGGATGTTGCACGTGCTCAACGTGAAAATAAAGTCATACAAAAATTGCCAATACGGAATATTGTTTCTTGAATTCAATACATGACGTTTACTTTTAATATGACTTCTACATTCAAATGTCGTGCGACCTAGCAACCCTATACCGCAAATTTGTAACGAATGTGCGAACCTGTAAATTCCAAACCAGGGAAACGCCAAATATATTTCTTCACATGCGATGCAAAAGGTACACCAGGCTTACGTCCCATGTTTTCGAAAACACACAATGAGAACCTGATAAATAACCGAACGACCAAACTCCTCAATGCCTACCGCATTACTGAACTCTGCATCCACATACGTACATACACCCCCCCGTACAGGCGTCTCTGCGGGTGCAACCGTTTGTCACGCTTTAGAAATAAGTACGCAAGAATGTATCTACATTTCGGATTCTTTCAAGGAATATATTTAAATTTAGCAGATTATAGATAAAATTATAAATGTATCTAAATTTGTTAGAAGTAGACATATGAAACCCACATTATGTTGGTTTATTTCTACAAGGGGAAACTAAAACGTAATAATATACAGGGTATTTCATTTAAAATAAAGTTTCGCTACTTATCGATCACTCTGTTTATATAGAAATATTTTTGAAAGATACTGTATGATGTCAATTATATTATCAGAGAATTTTAGTTTCCTACTATTTACACAATAAGCGTAATTTTACAATTCTAGAAGATTGGGACACCCTATACTTTTTAAAATTTTAAAATTTATTCCACACCTTACGAATGCACACTCTTCCTATATTATTACATCACAACGAAGTTATGAGAGGCAGCTTATCTTGTAAATATTTTCTTCACTGATGTTTTGTGTGTTTTGTACTGATTATATTTTCGTAGAAAGTTTGCTTGCACATTGAACTCGTTTTTTTTTGTTTATCTGTTATGTGTATTTTAGATAGTTTTAAAAGGAATGCTATTATTGGAAAAGTTTTAGTTGTCTTGAAAAGTATATATGGTTAACCATGCAGAACAAATTTTACGACGATATTAAAATGATCCTGTTTATCTTTGAATACCTGGCTATAATTAATTTGGATATATGCACATGATTTAACGTAGTTGAATTTAATGTTCCTCGTAATTTGCTGATTATCTCTTAATTTATTGCGGATTTAAATTACGAACAGAGAGATGGCTTCTTGTATCAGGAAAATAGATTTTTTTGCAAAAATAAGTCTCCATTCAAGAAAATATATTTTTTTCAAGATTATAAAAATGTATATACATGAAAATAATTTTCTTGAAATTTTATTAGGGTTAAATAAATATTTTCTTAGGGTTAGAAAATCCACGACGGAAATAGGTTACAATACAATTAAATTATTAATTGGGGATTATTTAATCATTTAATTATTCAATAATCCCTAATTAATGCTTGTGTTACTGGTTTCTGTCGTATGTGGTTTGAGGCTAGAGTATACTTCGACAATTTTTCTGGGTTAGTTCTTCCCACCAACCACAGATTTCTCCTTAATTGTTATTAATATTTAAGAAGGATTATTAGATATCACATAAAAAAAAAACGATTTATCACATCTAGTTTTATTATAATAGATGTTTTTAACAAAAAACTTAATGCTAATATAGCTCATGGTGTTGGTGGAATCATTTGCGATAAGAAACAAAGCGAGGGAAAGGGGACAGCGTAAACCCGCGAACATGTTTCTGCCTACCCGACTTCATCAGCGCGGTTCCGTACGTGTCCTTCTCCCTCGCTATTGTTTTTCACCTCTCGAGTATATGTTGCCATTCTCCACGAACAAAATCACGATATATCTCCCCACGCCATCTAGCGTCGAGAAACATAGACATGCCGTCTATAGAATAGCGACAAGAACTCGGGATGCAGACTCCCACCACCTATCGAGCAGCTCCTGGGCTGCTTAACGCAAGATGGCATGGCGCCTAAGACGCTGCGTGTCCACACCTTTAAACGATTCCTACAGACTTACCATGATGTATTAAAATACACATGAAAAGATCGCTTAGTAACAATAACCAAAAAAGTAATGCTATTATAGCTGAAACAGTTCACTAAAACCCTTACCACAACACCTAATTCGTACTGGACGCACGTTTCGATAGCCAAGCTATCATCATCAGCAGCAAGACTGAACTGACTGACTGAATTATAGCTCATGGTATTGATGGAATATGGAATGTATTGATGGAATAGCTCATGGTATTGATGGAATCATTTCCGATAAAAAACAACAACATATACTCGAGAGGTGAAATACAATGGCGAGAGAGGACACGTACGAAACCGCGCTGATGAAGCCGGGTGGGCAGAAACATGTTCGCGGGTTTACGCTGTCCCTTTTCCCTCGCTTTGTTTTTTACCGGAAATGATTCAACCAATACCATGAGCTATATTAGCATTAATTTTTTGGTTATTGTTACTAGGCAATCTTTTCATGTGTATTTTAATAGATCAGTTTTTAACTTGTTGTGTACGTGTCCTTTTTACAATTTTATTTATACTTTTGTATTTCGATTTAAATGAATTTTATATAGTCAACAATTCATTGTCTCATGAATGTAGTTTACACAGTTTTAAATTTTAATTTCAATATTTAACATCACCTCCTACTGCTTATATATAATTGTAAGTACAATTGGAAGATAATTTTACTTCTCCCTCTCATTACCAATGACCACGTGCACTAATTGCACCAAAATCTATATAGTAAGATCTTTGGGGATGGAAGGGACAGGAGGAGGAAGAGTCTTTTTATACATTTTGATATCTAATAATTTAGTTACTAGATTAAAATTTAATTACATCCTGTAGTGCAAATGTTTTTGTATTGCAACTTTCTTTTGTTTGGATACCCTCTTAGTGGGCCTGAGGATGTGTTGGTAAAAACACGAAACCGGTCGCCTGATATCTTTAATAGAATTTTGTGAGAAATTGGACCATTGTTTTTTACTGCTACCTTAAGGGATTATTTTTATGTAGTTTATTTATTATATATTAAAAAAACTATAGTTAAATTAGCACGCGTGATAAATAGTAATAAAAAGAAAAAAAATATTACATTAACTGGTATCTTTTGAAAATGTTTATGTAATAAAATAAATCGTTAAAGATTACATCATTGCATGGGTAAGTACGCCATCTATATTTCGGCTTCTATCTTCGCTACTCTCTAGCAAAGATACTGACTTTAGGACGGCATGACTATAACTATTGGCACTACGTGGCGCCAGAAAATATTTCAGTTGTTGTTTTTGAAGATTAGTGGCATAAATTGAGAGATGTATGAGCAATATGCCCAAGAGTAAGAAGCATTAATGCTTTTATTCTTCTAATGTTGTTTTTGCCGGTAGTGATTCCATCAATACCAAGAGCTATTTATTGGTTATTGTTTCTAGGAATATTTTTCCATTTGTACTTCTACATTAAGTTCACTTTTGTTTGAAAGTTATTCTGTAGGTAACACCTCCGTTTAACCTTTTTAAAATCACAAGCAATGTGAATAATTTGCTTCATTATGTACGTATATGTCCTACTGTTTTAAACAAGGTAAGCGTAATTAGTAATGTGCATATTAATAATATGCATTTCAAGAATTCTAAGTAAGAAATGCTTTATTTTAAGAAAATGAAACTAGTGAGTTATGAAGAATACCTAAACGCTTTCAGGAATTAAGAAAACGGTTTATTATCCTTAAGAAAATATTGTTTGTGCGGCCATTTACATGTACTAAGAGTCGGTTTCTTCAAATTTTCTACAAGATTTTCTTGAATCAAGTTAAGAAATGTCTTAAACAAAGAAATAAAATTATTTCATAACAAGTACATACTTCTCTTAAGCGGAGAGAGAAACGCCAAGAAAATATTTTTTTGATACAAGTAAACGTTTCTCTGCGTGTACGGATCCCACTGTATATTATCTAATTTAATATCAATTTTATTAACTAATTCAAATTTTCGAAACAAATTAAATCTGAGAGACCAACTCAAACGAAAATTAACTAATACAGCAGTTAATCCAAGACTAAAATTCAAATAGAAATTTACCGCAATTAATTTCTTAATGTTTAATTTTCCTACGTTGGCGTTTGATTATGTTTACAATATTTCAAGAGTTAATTAAGCGTGAATTATTGAAGTTTATTCATTTTATTTGTGTAGTGATAAACTTGAAAAGTCGTATGCATGAATCGTTAGTTGGATTTGTATTTTTCGAAACGGGGTAGAAAGGAATTATACGGACCATGTGGAAATGAAAGCTTTCAATTGTCCTTGGTGAAATCTTCTAATCATAATAATTTCAGAATTATTAAGAGCCCTGCATTGAATTTACTATACGTGTATTCGCCGTAGGTTTGGATTATTTTGCGATAATAGCTTTAGCAATGCTAAAGCTGAGTTGTCAGTTACATAAATGCAAATCGCTGGTTCAGTTATCACATGCACACTGACTGCGGTACAACACGTGTCAAATTCTACTTGCCCGTTATACAGAGAGAACGGGGGGTTATGAAAATATGTCAATTAACCCATAACATTATCCGCTATACTATTTATTGCCTCCTTGTTATGAAAATTGTGCGTTTAATGCAAGTCTCTAAATCATGCCTTTCCATGGAGTGCTGTAAAACGTCGGGTGATATCTCATATTATATGGTCTTCCTTTTTTTCAACTGCAATATTTACAGCTACACGTTTTGAAGCACTCCTAAGGTAGATTAAATCATAGATCAGGACATAAACGACCTCATAATTCAGAATGCACATCCACATGTTAGAGGACGTATCAGATAGATTAGGGTAATCAATGACTAATCATATCCGGGGTGTTAATGCCGAACTTCGTCGGTAATAGCTCCACAAAATTAATCTCATTTTTTAAACAAGATTATCTTTAGTGCCGGACATATAGTAAAAAAAACGATAGGCCAAGTTTTTCGCACCAGGAGCCCTTGAAATATGGGATTTCTTAACTTTCCTCCTAATATACTCCTTTCCACCTCCATTTCTTCACGTCATTCACGCTAAATCGGTTGACTTTGCTAGTGAGAGAGGAAAAAAATATCATTCCTTAACGCGGAAACCTAATTAGATAATAAAATAGTAAGGGGAATATAGTTGGATTAGAAAGATTTTCGTAATTTCGAAACACGTGTCCCAGATGGATTAACAAAAGTTACCTTTGTGAAGCGAAAAAAATCAACATTTCATGTGGAACAATCCATTCTAAATAATTAAAACGTGTACAACTGTTAACTAGGCGCTATATACTTCGGTAAATATGCAAGCCTACCCCTTAAGAGCTTGGCAAGGATCCCCTTTGTCGATAAACACGTTTATTTTAAATAATATATCGTGGGACTGTGCTGAGTGTTTACTGTTTCTCTAAATTAAAGATGGTTTCAGCGTCCTTTGTTGCCGGTTCTTGAACCATTCAATAAATGGAGGGTGCTATTTTCAGCATGATCTGTAATGTATGATTTATAGAACGCTTTAGGTACTATTAAACAAACAAATAGGGTCCGGGCTAAGTGATTGCCTTACTTGTCTTAAATTAAGGAGCTTTGTAATCTATATACATACCTTTCATTTTGCTAATTTGTTTGGGATGTATGTTACCAATCAATATTGTTCCTACAACATTCCTATCTGCAACAAACTGTTTAATCTCTTCTAAATTCTAAATTGAAGATTACAGACCTTGCTAATTACTAAGAATCCTATTCAAAAGCCTTTTTATGGAATGGTGAAGGCGCCTGGGGTTATTCTCATATAAATAACAAACCTCTATCTTTGGCATATACGCTTATTAATGTTTACTAAGTACATGCTGTTATGTGCATAATAGTGCATTATATAAATAATATATTAACGAAGTGAAAAGGAGTTCTTTATCTTCTTTTATCCGTCTTGAAAATGCAATTTTGCGGTTGTTTTTAGTTTTATGATGAGATTGCGCGAGGTACTTACAATATTGATTATTACATCAAATGAAATATGGTCTAGGATTAAATTTTCAATTTGTCAAAATCACTTTCGTTTGTGGAAGTACGTCTTTGTGTAATTTAAAAATAACGTAACGTGAGCTTACAGATGGAATATGGTAGAAGTAGACAATTTAAAAGAGAGCTTCAGCGAAATATAACTAATTCCACCGAATGTAATACGTTTAAAGTGAACTATTTATTTCGCCATGAAATGAAGATATGTTTTCTACATTTCTAGGTAATTATAAACGTGTATAATTTGTGTGAAAGCAACCGTAAACGGTTTTAAAAACACAATTTCGAAGCTGGAAGGAAACTACTGGATGATTAAAATAAATTTTAATCAAATAGCGTGCTCTTTGATTCCGGGATTAAAGCCGCGCTTGCGCAAAACGCACCAGTCGTATTAAGGGCTAGGTAAGCAGGAAAGCAGCTCCTTTCTTCGTAATTAAGTGGTGTAGGAATGTAGGGTATAGGGAACAAAAACAAAATAAACGTAATGTAAAAGATGCAACGATTCGTGACGCCTCAGTTAGATTCTAGAACGTAGTTTGCATATGAAATAAGACTCTCATGTTAAATATGTTGCATACTCCCTGCTCTGCTATAACAATGTATTTCAATATAAGTTCACATGCACGTGAAAGGCGAGAGAGACTGCTGGAACATGTGCACAGAAAACGGGGTGCAATATCGCTGTTTTAACCCCCTTAAGACTCTACAGCAAAATCTCGGTCTAATGCTTTTCGTAATGTAATGCACATAACGTATACAGGGTGTCAAACTGATAATAAAACTAATTTTAAGATGTAATTCCCTTCATTTTTATGAACAACTCGTATAACTATGTACACTACTGTCCATTGAAGTTAGAACAACTAGTGACTTATTGCAAATGTGGATAAAAACGGTAATAAATAAAAGAAAATAAAAAATTATTGCTAGAAATAAAAACATAAACAAATAATAAGAAGAAATAAAACAAAACATTCTCATTAAAATATTATGCTATATCTTTTGCTCATCGAACTCGCTTCCTTTGGCTTTTGGCTCCCCGGACCACTCGTGGCATGCGTTCTGTTAGTTTGGTTAGAATTTCACTGGAAATGTTGTTCCACTCAGTTTGGAGAAGTCGCCACAGGTGCTCTTTCGAAGTTTGACATTCGTCTGCCGATTTACAAAAACGTTTTCTTCTGTTTGAGACGGTAGATAATTTTTACAGATACGTGCTGTATGTTTGGGGTTGTTATCATGCGCAAACACGAAGTTCTCCCCAATTAACCGCAATCCGGATGTCACAGTGTTCTCTTCTAGTATTCGTCTATATTTTTTTTTGTGCGTAATATCGTTGATTTTTGCTATATCTTCGGTCCCCGCACTGCTGAAACAATCCCGAACCATCATTGTTTTACTGTGAGAACGATGCAATCGCGTAACATTCTTTCGTCTTTCGTTCGTCTCACGAAAACTCTGCGCTTCTGATCAAATAATTCGAACTTGGATTCGTCAGTCCAAAGAATATTCCTCTAATTTTCTACTCTAATTTTCGGCCTACCCTAATCGTTTTTGGCGGTTTCTACGACGCAGCAACGCGAACGTGAAGACCGGCTTCTCTTAAGCGGCGTTTAATGATGGTTACAGAAATCGATCGTTCGCGTCCCTTGTTGATTTCTGCTGCGATTTTGGGTGCCGCCAATCGCTGGTTTCGTTCCCTTAGCACTGTAAGGCGTCGATCTTGCGTACTGATTGTTAATCTTGAGCGACCTGGGCGATTAAGGTCTTCTAATCTGGTTCGGTTCGGTATCGGCGAATAGTATTGCCATGGAAAGTTCCATTATAGAATTAGGTTTTGTAATATCGAAACCGATCCTCCTTATTCAACTGTTTGACACAATTACATACTGCAGAATGGCAGAAAAGGTACGGGAAAATCGGGGTCGATAGATAGGTAGTTAGTTGGTGGTAGACCGTAGATAAGATAACTAGTAGGATATGGAGTTGTAAGAAATGGAATAAATACACATTAGACACATATTTGGTGGAGGCGCCTGATTATTTCATATATTTATTATTTATTTTATGTACACATTTGCGTATTTTAAATATTCACGTTTTAATGCACTTTAAATATTTCAATATCCAAGTATAACCGAATTCTTGCTGTTTCCCTTCTTTATGAGGATATCCTTCAGTATTATCTGCATCCAAGCTGGTGAGCGACGGGTGCGGCTATGCCCTCTGCGTCAAACTGTCTACCTACTTTTCGCTACACTTTATACAGTTGATTTTGTAACTTGCAGTTACAAAACAAACAAACAAATTTTTCCGCAATCACATGCACGGAATTTCCTTCCTCGTGTAATGTGAATATAGCCGATCGCTTTTTCACAGTTATAGGCTTTCCTTTCGGCATTTCTTAAATATTACTTCCACAAACACTGCAACCAGACATCCGTATCGAAATTGGTTTACTAACAGACTGATTCACAGCGAGTATGATAGGATTACTCCGTATTATAATCCGAGACACCTAGGTAAAATTTTACGATCCCCTAGACCCATTCTCTTTTTTGCACACATGTTTATTTATTTCATAAAATTTAATATCGTTTCTAATGATTTTATTACCTACTGTTAGGGTAAATTGAAATTTCTCTCTATAACATTTATTCCAATGTTGTAGAAGTTTTTATAGTAATACTAAGGCTATTGAATATTGAAAAAAATTTTTTCAAATTCTAATAGTTATCCTAACTTCAATGCCCGGTGTGTATATAATAATAATAATAATAATAATAATAATAATAATAATAATAATAATAATAATAATAATAATAATAATAATAATAATAATAATAATAATAATAATAATAATAATAATAATAATAATAATAATAATAATAATAATAATAATAATAATAATAATAATAATGTCAATTGATTCCATAATACACAAATTGTATAGAATACGTCACACTTATATAAGAATAAAGTACATCGAAATATGCATGTATAAACTACACCATATTTGTCGTTAAACGTAAATAGAAAAAGTACATACAATATATAAAAAACACAAGCAACACAATCAAAACACACATTAAAAAATAATTTAGTAAAGAAAATTACCCTACAGAAACTGTTTTAGTAAAGAATTCTCTAGTAGAGTAAAACGATTCACCGATCAAATATTTTTTTAATTTGTTTTTATATACCATTTTTGTGTTGTTTTTAAGTGTTTCTGGAAGGTGATTAAATATTTTCAGACATTGATGTATGGTTTGCTTCTGCATCTTAGTAAGATGTGTTTTATGCGGTAATAAGTGAGAGTTAGCGTTTCCTCTAGTACTATGGTTATGCGCGAGTTCATATTTTTTAAACAATTCACTATAATGTTGTTGGACAAACAAAGCAGTCTCTAATATATAAATAAACGACAAAGTAAGTATTTTGTTGTTTTTAAATACTTCCCTGCACGAATCTCTAGGTTTTGGCTGAAACACTGCTCTTATACAGGCTTTTGAATGATAAAGATTCTTTCAATATTGACTGCATTCCCCCAGAATATAATTCCATACTGCAGCCTCGATTGTACACACGCGTAATATACACTTAGTGCTGCTGCAGCGCTCACACTCCGCGATATAACTTTGAATCCGTAACACAGCCCACTCAGTTTTGATGACAAGTCTTCAATGTGAGGGTTCCAGGATAATTCCGAATCTAGTGTGATGCCCAGGTACAGGTATTCGAATTGAACACAATTCTATTACCTACATTGATTATTTCTTTTCGTATACGTAAAATAATACTATTTTATGTAAGTTTATGTAGTATAAAGATGTGGATATTATTACATACAGGGGAAATTTGAATTATTCATTATTTACGAAACCGATGCATTATAATTCCAATGAGAAATAACACTGGTTCATTTTTATCTCCTTGTTCATATTTACTTCAAAGCTGTCGGTAAAAATGAACCTGCATTTTTTGAATTTTTGCCTCAATTAGTATTTACATTATGAATAAAATTACTACCTCTTTAAGTTTGTAATTAACTGTCTTTCCTTGGAAATAAATTTTGTCCAGAGATCATAATAGCACGCAGCTGCTTGACGTTTTAGTGGAACTTCTAGACAAGTCCTTATTAATAGGGATATTACATCCTCAAAGAGGGTAAAATTGTAGTATATTGTAAATACATTTTGCAATTTCTATATCCCTGACGGTTATTGTAAAATATTATTTGTTCGTTTACCAATATCCTCGGATAAAGTTCATGTACGCTACTTTAAGTTTGTATATACAATACGCGTGCCCTGTTTGCACAAAATTCACTGACCAGATGTCCAGTGTAGTTAGCTAATACAGCAAACACAAGGCAGAAGCTCATAAACTGCTACCCAGGTTGACCAACGTTACAAATTCTACTATGCTAGTGCGTCCATTGTTTACTAATGCAACTGCTATTGCCGCGGTGTCTTCATTTGTGGAAATAAAATCTTATTACTTAATTAACTTGACGAAAAATTACATCGCAGTTTATTTCTTTCACTCTAATATGTAATAAAATAAAGCTATGAAACTGTTTAAGTATTTTTATCAAATAAAATCTGAGATGCAATTAAGCAAATAGTTTCCGCATTAATTCAATTTATTTTTTTAAGTAAATACAATTAATTATCTTTAACCCATCACGTCGTATGTTACAGCCAGAGCTAATCAATCATTTCATTTTAAACTAATATCAAATGTACACACGGTGTGATGTGGCTCCCATATTCTGTATGTATCCTGTTGTCCGGGTCTACATAGAAGTTCGTGCCCGCAGAAATGTGTTACAACTATCAGAAACTTTACCCTTAATTTATCTAACTCTATTATTATACAAAATAATTGTAGGCACTAAACGAAGTAAATAATGTGATTAATTATTCTCCACATTGCATTTAAATCAACTAGATTAATTGTTGATGCGAAGCATTTTTAAAAGGAGAAGAAAAAAAATGTTATTGACGTCACTTGATCGCATGATACGAGATACTTTGAAGTCGATAGATTTGACATAGGATTATTTAATATATAATTAATATCTTTTCAAAACTTGACGATATCCGATATAACTGAAATTTACTGCAAATCGATAGCATTTCGTGTAGTTTTAGTATTAAAAATAACTTTTAGGGATGTAAACCTCCATTTGTAGGTAATTGTGTAGCATTTCGGAATACTTACGATATTAGGAAATATATTTGAATGCATGCAGAATATCGATGACAATAAAAATGACCCACTCCACCAACCCAAGATGATCTCGCTTATTATTACAGATAGACGGTAGGTTTAAATTCAGTAAAATTATTAAATTTTATGTTTTTGCTATGAACCCGAAAAGGAAATAAACCTGTGACAAATACCGTTCAAGATTTAAAAAAAACGAAGAATGTTCATTTTCTTCTTCTACCTGGAGCACCTTTATTAACTGTTTTAAATCAAAATATATATTTCCTTAGCGTTTCTTTCTCCGCTTAAGAGAAGTATATACTTGTAATGAAATAATTTTATTTCGTTCTTTAAGACATTTGTTAACTTGATTCAAGAAAATCTTGCAGACAATTTAAAGAAAGCGATTCTTAGTAGAAGTAAATGGCCGTTATAACACAAACAATATTTTCTTAAGGATAGTTTCATTTTCTTAAAATAAAGCACTTTTTACTTAGAATTCTTGAAATGCGTATTATGCATATTATTAATAGTGCTTACCTTGTTTAAAATGGTGCGACATATCCGCAACATATTGCTTCCAACAATATCCAAGATAATGCTAATAAATAGCTCCTGGTATTGATGGAATCACTACCGGCAAAAACAACATGAGAAGAGAAAAGCATTAAAGCTTCTTACCCCTGGCCACATTAACTACTTTGCTGAGGCTTGTCCTCTTTTTAATCCAGCTCCACCTCTCTGATGAGGTCTGGGATAATATCTGAAATAGAATGATTAGTTGGCATGTCAGAGTCTTCTTGTGGACTCCCTAGCGATTGTTTTCTTTCAAGATCGCAGGAGTCTCAGGGCTTCTGAGGTGGTCCTGCGTTTAATCTTGGGGTACGCTTCTATCTCGGCGTTTGCGTTTTCTAGCGCCGGATTGTCGCTCTCTAGGGTCTTCAGGTAGAAGTTCCTGTTGAGCCTGCTAAGGTAATCCGTTAGGTCCTCGACGCCGCTTTGGGCTCGAATCACTGCTCGGGATGTGTCCCTAGGAAGCTTGAATACTAATCGCAGGCTGCGATTTTGTATTCTCGCGAGGGATCGGGTGTGGGTTTTGGCGGCGGTTAGCCAGGTTGGGCTTGCGTAGGATAGGATAGGGCGGATGTGCGACTTGTAAAGAAGTACGCCTATCCTTGGATTTAGGTTGGAAGAGGCAAAGATAGGATAGAGCTGTGCAAGTCTTCCTTCTGCTTTGTTTCGGACTTTCTGGATGTGCTTACCGAATGTTAGTCTTCGGTCCAGGGTCATGCCTAGGTACTCGATCTCGTTGCTCCACTCTATGTCCACATTGCCCGCCTGGATACCTGTATCCGGCAGGCGTAGGGCTCGTGTGAAGGCGATGGCTTGTGTCTTCCGCGGATTCATGGTGAGTCCGGCACCGTCCAGGAGGCTTTTGACGCTGTCTAGTTGCGCCTGCGCAAGGGCGACAGCGATCTTGGCGGTGGTAGGTGGCTAGGACGGCGGTATTGTCAGCGTAGATGGCGTTGAAGACTCTGCGATCCTCGGACTTTGGCATGTCGTGGAGATAGATCCTAAATAGTACGAGGCCTAGGGCAGACCCTTGTGGAACTCCTGACCTCATCGGTTTCTCTGAGGAGTCGGTCCCGTTGACCACAGTGCGGAATCGTCTTTCCTCCAGGTAGCGTCGGAGAAGTTTCACTATCCTGGGTAGGAAGTTCATTCCCTGCATCTTGCGGAGTAATCCTTCGTGCCGGATCTTGTCGAACGCCTTTTCCAGGTCCAGAGACACCATGACAGTGGTCTGTTTCCTGTTCAGGGCGGTGCCGACGTGATCCGTGATTCGGTACAGCTGGAGTGTGGTCGAGTGTCGGGATCTGAACCCGAACTGGTCGTCATCCATTAGCCGGAAGTCGTTCAGATGATCGCTGATTCGGGCCAATAGTAGAGATTCGAAAACCTTACTGATTGTCCCGAGTAGTGATATCGGACGATAACTTTCCGGAGAACTAGCATCCTTCCTAGGCTTGCGCACGGGGATTATTCTAGCGGTCTTCCACCTGGTCGGATAGTGTGTCAGCCGAAGCGCCGCGTTGAAGAGAGCCGTCAAGTTGACCAGCAACTTGAGTGGCAGGTGATGCCATCCTCTCCTGCTGCCTTCCCGCTAGGAATCCGCCGGATCACCCGTAGAACATCCTTTGAAGATACCACGATAGGAGCGCCTGGCTCCATCGTATCGATCTCTTCCAGGGTGTCTCGGAGCTGGTTCTCCTGCTGGGAATTTAGACGATTCGTTGGGGTAAAGTGGCCCGTGAAAGTTGAGGCTAGCGCCTCCGCTTTTTCACCGTCCGTGATGCACCGAGTCTGGCCGAATTGGATTTCAGGAATCGGATTCCTGTCTCTCTTTAGCAGTCTGGGAACCTTGTGTGGGTCCTCGTCCTGGGAGCGCTCGACGAACTCTTCCCATTTCCTCAGACGGTGCAGTTCGATATCTCGCTGGATCGCTCGCCTCAGTCGGTTGTGTTCCTCTTTTAACGGAGGATGCCTGGTCCGTTGGAATTCTTTGCGAATACGGTTACGCTCTTTGATTCGCTCCACGATTTCCCTTGGGAGGATTTCTCCTTCCGGGAACTTCGTTTTGGGCTCCTGGCCACATTGCTCTTACATCTCAGTTTATACCACTAATCTTCAAAAACAGCAACTGAAATATTTCCTGGCGCCATCTAGTGTCAATAGTTATAGTCATGTTGTCTTAGATAGTAGAGACGGAACTGGATACAGATGGAATCTCTAACGTACAACGTTTCATAAACGTTTTCAAAAGATACCGATTAATGCAAAATTTTATTGCTTTTTATTGCTATTTACCTCATATACTAATTTAACTATAGTTTTTTTAAATATATAATAAATAATAATAGTCATGAAAATGGATAACCACACTTAAATAATAATTATACGGTAACCTATAAAAAAAAACTTTTTTATTAGTTCAGTCACTTGCTTCTAATTTTAATTATTAACTTTACTGTTCTCCATTATTGTAATTTTTCCTTTATTGGGTGTTCTTGCAGCTGGCCTGATGATGTGTTTTTGAACACGAAACCGGTCGCCTAATTTCTCAATAGAATTTTGTGAGATCTGGACCATTTTTCCATTCCTACCTTTAATATGATCATTTTCTTAACTTGATTTACTTGGAAGAAACATTTTTCTATCTTTCTAACCCTAAGAAAATATTTATTTAATCCAAATAAAATCTCAAGAACATTATTTTCTTATATTATACATTTTTATAGCCTTGAAATAAAAATATTTTCTTGATGCAAGAAACCATTTCCCTACGTGTAGACCGTTGGCATCATTTAAGCATGATAACTATTTTTAACTCGTTAAATTTTAGTCGAAACGCGTTGGAAGTTAACTATTCGTACACAGTTTGTTTTAATTAGCAACCTGAACACATCTTTCAAATATTTGCTTCCTCAACCTCCTCAAACTCTGCCTCGACAATCTACACATATAGATTAACAGAGAGATAAGATACTCCCGATGTTTACAAGAAACTTTAAATTGAAATTCTTGTTGATGTAATTGCCACTAAGGAGAGCCACTTCTTAGCTTAATTTATAGTACGATTTCATTTCTGTTAGTTTGCAATTAAGTTGGTCGCAAGCAAATTTCATTAGAGTGCATTAAAATCTAGATAAAAAGCATATTTTGCTCGCTTTTCGAATACCCTGTATTTATCCGAAACGAATTTAAAAGAAATTCGTCATATCACGCCCTGAAAACACACCCATTTCAAGATAAATACTTGCATGTTACGAAACTAATTCGTCATATTAGAGTTTTATATATGGATATCATTTTCATCGTTATACGAGGGATACTTTTTAAGTTTTTAGGAAAACAATGAAAGAAAATAACGGTTTTGATACAAATCTCTCTCTGAAGGTGATTTCTCCAAAACATGATTTCTGAAGTGTTTAACAGCTTCTCTGAACGCATTTTTGTTTGATATTTTAGTACAAGCAGAAGTTGTTAGCCAATAAATCAGATAAATACTGGCAATGAGACATTAATTCGATGTTTTTCTCCTTCAAATAATCAAATGTTTGACATGCTGCGTGAGAGTTTTATTGTCATGATGAAGGATGATGGGATGTTGATTGTTTTTCCTGATTTCATCGATGACTTCTGGCAAACAAATTGTTGTATACCACTCAGCATTAACTGTTCTTCGATCCTCCAATGCAATACTTACAATATGTCAGTTACAACAAAAGAAACAACTAATCAATTTCTTGGAAGTACTTCGTGAATACCCAAACAGTTGATTGTTGCTTAGTTTCTGGTTCGTATATATCCAAGTTTCGTCACCTGTTACGATGTTGTGTACGGATTTTGAAATTCCTCTATCGAACTTTCTGGACATTCCCTTACACCAATCGACATGAGCTTTTTCTGTACTTGGATCAAATTATGTGGAATCCATCGGGTTTTCTGACTTAATTTTTACATAGTTTTTTTTTTAGAAACAAATCAGACAAAAACAGTATTTAAGAGAATTATGCAACTTCGTAAACGGGCACCACCATAATCTAATTAACAAAGACGTAAGTTATAATTTGTATGAAAAAAAAAATATTTTTTTATCTCAAATTAATAAAAATATGCTTTAAGTGGTTAAAGCGATCACCTAAATAACACTGTGCTCGAATTGGAGACTTTTTTGCAACAAGCTGGACATCCGGGAGGTGAACCTAATTCGAGTATGCTGAATCCAATAGTGCTGACCGTTTTTAAAAGTTAGCTCGCGTTTTTGAGAAATTTCAATTTAAAAATTTTAGGCCCAAAGACCCTAAACAACGTAATTTTTATCATTTTTGACCATTTATTGAATTTAAATCGATGGAGATCGATCGAGTAGTCTTAGACTTTTAAGTCGGCACAAACTTTCCACTTTTGGTCATTATATTGCACTAAATCGATAATTTTTTTTAGCGATGCATGTATCTCTTTTGTTCACGAATGATCCATGGAAGGTTCTCGAAGGTTCCAGAAAGCTCTTCGGCCATTGATCAGATTTTACAGAAAATTCCAGAATGTTCCAGAAGGTTCTTTGGGCCTAAAATTTTTAAATTGAAATTACTCGAAAACGCGAGCTAACTTTTAAAAACAGTTGGCACCATTGTATTCAGCGTATTCGAATTAGGTTTACCCCGGGTGCCCGTCTTGTTGCGTTTTGCAACTAGCACAGTGTAATTAATTACATTTCTCGCATTTTGTCCAGGGATGTTTGCAGAATTTCCAAATACCGCTGTCCATTTGTTTTCTGGAAATATTATATGACCAAGTAAACGGTTTCGCAATATGCCGCAATAAACATTAAAACCAAAACGGATTTGGTGGCACCGTGGAGCCACTACGTGTGAGCCCAATGGTGCTCATTATATCGGTTAAATAATCCACAGATAAAAAAGACGATTGATGACATCATTATTCGTTTTGATTGATCTAAGGTTCTCTTGGCTGAACGATATAACGATTTTAAGTAGCCTTTTTGTAAACCATAACGGGTGTTGGGACGCGTGTTGTTCGCTGCTTCTGTTGCTAGCTTATCTGCATTTTCATTTCCTTCGATCTCTTGGTAGCTTGGGACCCAGCATAAAGTAAGGTGGTTTTTGCGTCCCTTAGATTATGTACAGATTCGTGTATCGGGCCATATTCATACGAATAGGCTTTAACAGCCGTCAGTGAATATATGTAGATACCTATGGTTGCACCTGCTATCCATTTCTCGAGGTTCTTTATAGCACACAAGTTTAAAGCCGAAATCTCTGTTTGAAATGTGTTGGTATGGAGTTTTATGTGTATTTTTAAATGGTAATGCCTAATGCCTATTCCTGTTCCGGCTTCTTCTATTCTCGAGCTTCCTCTTTGGCATTGAGTTTCGCTGGTTGCCCACTCAAAACGATTTTCAATGACCACCTTGTAAGACTGATCAAAATGTCCTTTTGCAATGTGTATCAGATAGATTATGTTGGGATTTTCAGCGATTTTAGGATGCCCTCTAAGATCTCTAGGCTCCAATCTCTTCATTTTGTGTATCTAAGCAAACCAAATAACTTTTATATTAAACATTTTTTTTTCTTTTATGATTGCTAAGATGCTTTACTTTAAAAAATAGTAATTTCAGTTTTTTTCCTGATAATTATTAGATCATATAAATATACAGCTTTGCTAATTTAAGCAAATCTCTATATTTGATAATAATAAAGATACCTGTGGTAACTTACTCAATCTAGTACATACTGTATGCGTAGAAGATAAAGTCGATACGATATTTTATTGTCCGCCTAATGCAGTCAGAAATTTTGAAAAGTTAAAAGTTTTCCTGGGCAAGATGTACATTGCTGCGTTATTTAAGATATGAATATAAAAACATATTTCCTTGTTGAGCTCATGAATATGCTGTATCAGAGAGTTTAAAACTTTTCTGCTGGTGGCACAAAATTTAACCCCTGCTCACATAAAAGCTGAATAACGTAACGACATCAAACTGATCCGCTAAATTTATAGGTTTTCATAGTACAATTTTTTTTTCCTTTTCCAGTCTCGAGACCATGTAGCAATTTTTATTTTATGGTTTGGAAGCCATTGTTGGAAAACCGTTAAGTTACCATATCATACCCTGATTTTTATCTCAACTTATCCCTTGGAATTTTAAACGCTGGACATAATTTATCTGACATTATACATAGATAAGCATTAGAATGTGCATGTTACAGTTACATTGCATATGTAGGTTACTAAAGAGCATAACAATCATTCTTCCTGTATAAAACAATTTATAGGGCTTGCCCTTTGAGAGAAAGAAGATATAAATGTCACCGTTTACAAATAAAATTTATTAGTAGACTTTGCTCTTTTATAAAACAATCGACGTAAGTTCCGTTAACATTTCTCTATTATTTCTGCTATTATTCATCGGTACATCGCTATACGGGGTGTTCGTAGTTATTGTTGAAAAATCCGGAAAAGCATACATCACTGGTATAAATTTTATCGATTACAAAACAAACAGAACCGCCATCACCTTCAATTTTGCATCAATTCGCTGTCAAGGGTCGCGAGCTAACAAACAACTTCATTTGAATTGGCCAGGTTATATATTACGAGGTATCTGAAATAAAGATCACAACACCACGCCGTTAGCATGGTCGTAACTATATAAAAACAAAAAAATATATCGTGTGTGAAGGGAGAACGTTAATGACAGAATAGGCAATTGCAGAAGTTCCAAATATCACCGCACATGGCAGCGATGGTATAACAGAAATGCTCGGATTATACGATGACATAAACCGTTGAAAACAAATCAACATTTCCATATCTACAACTCTCAGAGCCTTCTACGACCCAAAACGTTACGGCGCAAAAAATTTATATCCTTTTTACAATAAGTCATCCGCCGTATTTATCTCATCGTATTGACAGTATCTCGTCATTTTGACAAATGATGATTTATCTAAACGTAAGATTTGACTAGGTATTGATATTACTTTTTGCAAGTTTCCTGTAACACCGTATACTTCAATATAAAGAAAAAAATTCGTCCATATACAGGTGTCCGCATATAAAATATATATATATATATATATATATATATATATATATATATATATATATATATATATATGTGTATGTAATAAGTATAACAACCACTGCAATTTAACAAGAAATAACATGTAGCAATCTGAATAATTTTCTACAAGGAAATTTACATAAAAATGCTCGATTTTTAGCTGATCCATTAAATCCATTAAACTGTCTACATCGTAAAAATTGCTAAAAATATTGCTTCGGAATATGCACACAACCATTATTGTTAGCAATGGCAGGAGTGGAAACTGACCACAAAGTGACTAGACCAAATAGAATTAGATGGGCAATAAACAGGTTCCCACTATTCGAATTTCCCGGAGTGCGTGGAATCTACTCAGCATTTTATGTTTTATATTTTATCTTTTTTTTTGTGATTGCTTTGTTTTGCATATTAAAATTTATAAGATGCAGACAATTTATGGTTAATTTTTTTTTCTTCTTTCTTGCCACACACACGGAACATCTAGTACGTAAGACTAGTTTATAGGCAATTGTTCTTTTACATTTCGTTAATTTACACAGGCTTAGGTAAGAGCAGTGCACACAGTGTTAGGTCTCGGACCTAACACGAAAATCTTACAGATCCATCAGCCTGTTTTCCTTTCTATTAAAGAGAAGGTCAGGAAGGTCAGCAGACTTAGCGCCTTAGTAGAGGCAATCAAGGAAAAGGGAGTCCCTTCACGACGCTGTCAATGGATAAGGGCCGCTCTGGAGAAACGCATAATAGTAGTGTCTCCGGGGGAGGCTAATATCAAAGTAAGGGCAAGGGGGTGTCCTCAAAGAGGTGTACTGTCGTCCCTTTTATGGGCGTCTCTCATCGACGACCTAATAACAAAGCTGTCCAAAGAAGGCCTTTATTGCCTAGGATATGCTGACGACCTAGCAATAGCAGTGCGAGACAAATTTGCTGGGGTAATATCAGAAAGAGCGCAAAATGCCCTAAATACAGTAGATAACTGGTGTAAACAGGAAAGGCTTACATGGTCAAAAGACACAAATCATCGTATTCACAAAGAAACGCATAATTTGATTGAGGCTTAAAGCCAATTAGGCTAGGAGGAGTGGAGATCCCATTGGTCAAAGAAACAAAATACATTGGCGTATGGCTCGATCAAAGATTTACATAGAATCCTCACATCAATAAAACCATCAACAAATCTATTATTGCCTTGGCAGATGTAGAAGGTTGTGTGGAAAAACGTGGGGACTAAGCCCAAAAGTCGTGAGAGTCATCAGACCAATGATAACATATGGCTCGGTGGTATGGTGTTTAAAGACATTGCAGGTGGAGGCAACAAGGAGACTAAATGGCATACAAAGACTAGCATGTCTGTGTGCCACGGGGGCTATGAGAACTACGCCGACAGCTGCTCCGGAGGTCATCCTTAACCTAGAACCACTACATGTACATATTCAAGGAGAGGTTAGGCTAACAAACTACAGGCCAATGAATGGTCAACCTCCCATAATTAGATCGCATGGTGCAGATCATCAGAAACTGTTACAGTTCCAAATACAGCTTCGATAAGAATTATAAAACGGCAATACCAGATAGAGAAGAATGGAAAAAAGACCCGCCTATCAAAGCTGAATCTACCTGGTACACAGACGGCTCAAAGACAGAAACTGGAGTCGAAGCCGGAATTTACGGGATTAGACCAAAAATAACTAAGTCGCTAAGCCTAATTCAAAGCGCCGCAATATTTCAAGCCGAAATAGCAGCAGTGCTGGGGTGTATTGAAAAACTAGACAAGCAAGAAAGTAACTGTGCCGGGAAACCAGCTGCGTCTTGGGAGGTCGCTGACCAATTGACTTAATGGAGAAGCAACCGCACTAACATGAAATTAATATATTATGCGTTTTTGCAATTCAAAAAACACGGTCCCTAAACAATGATATTATAGAAATCACGTTATACACTGGGTGATTTATAATAGGCGTAAAAGACTTTGACATCTTGTTCAGGAAATCATTTAAACCAAAAAATGTTATATAAACAGAGGTACTATTTTTTATATTTTTATGTTATTATTCTTATTTTATAATGGTTTAGTTGACAGCATATCTTTGAGATTACATATCAAGAAATATTCCTTTTGAAGGAAAGGTACCTAATAGTTGTGCGAATGACCACTTAATATACGAAAGCAATGCTTTTATTTAATCACCAGTAATGTATGGGAGGACATATTTGTAGTCGGGTAATTTTGTGTTGCGATTCAGGATATCCTGCCAAGAATTCTCCGATTTTATGCACTTATACGATATATATGGCGCATACTTGCTTAATAATTAAAAGTTCCCTGTAATTCATATTTTAATATAATGTTTAAAATGCTTTCTATAATAAAAATATAAAATTCGAAATTACGAATATCAATTTGAAATTAATTCTTCCACATGAAATGTTACACGTGTTCATTGTATTCCATTGCATTTTTCTATGTATATGTTCTTGTTCGCGATATTATTTTTGACTTTACAATTTATCTCTGAATATATTTGCTCTCTAGCCTTTTCTTTCTTATCATTGTTATCCTACTATTTATAACTCCATTTACACTGGGTGCATATATCGTTAGATAATGGTAAAGTTTCAATTTACCATTCATATTATTGATCATGGGGTGGTGGTAGAGTGTGTGCATTTATGTGCTATTGGGTGTTCTATTCAAAATGGGAAAGCATTTGGGAAACAAACATGCAAGAGCCGATTGAATAAATCCGTATTTATTGATTTCGAGATATTGGCAAGAAATAAAAGTAATTATAAACAGAATATTTCCAAAATATAAGGTCATTGCAGAATAACATTTAAAGATGTATAATAAACAATACTGAATTTTCTGTAGACGCAGATCGAATTCTAATTCGAACTCCAATTTGTGAATTTTTGCGATAGCGACCGCTGAAAAAAATTGTCTTTTTCTTGAAATGCGACCGTTGTTTTGCAATTTCTGCGTTCAAATTGTTGACTATGTCCCTGCTATTGTTTTTCTCTTTTCAAGATGGTTGAAATATTAAGTAACAATTGTTTTTGTAAGTGCAAATATTAATACGAACGAATTTCTCTTTCTTTTCAATCGAAATTCCCTTCTAATTTTAAGTTATTCAAGATTGTCATTAATTTATTTAATCCACTTTCACTGTTTCGAGTTTTCCTTTTCCTCAAGGTATTGTTCTAAGTATAATACTCGAACTAGTGTCTGTTCTTTTTATTTCTCTAGTTTTAAACTTTTTCTGCATCCCGAACATTCTTAACATTTGCTTTCTTTTCGTCTGTGATATTTTTTTTGTTGCTTAAACAGTGCAAGTTGGGAAGATAAAAGTTTTGAAACAACAGGACGAATTGACGAATAACACACCATCATAATGAAAGTTTTAAATCCGCGCCTGTTTCTTTTGCCTCACTTACTCTAGTTATATGCGCTCTTTTTCCTTCAAAAACCTTCCGACAGAGAGCAGGCGTGAAAAGAAGACGAAGAAACGGTGAAGTTTTTACGTACTTGTCATCAAAACTTGGAATATTCAGTACTCAGTTTATGCACGGTTTAAATATTTATGCATTTCGTACTTAGTTGCATTAAGGTTGCAAGAATGTGCTAGTCTTGAGAGAGAAACAACTAATAAAATGTATTGTACGCTTGGGAAATTAATATCAAGTGTCTTAATCCCAACCTTCTGTACTACAAACAGCCGCATTATTTTTCACAGCCTGTGACCTAACATTATAGTGTAAGTAGCAGGCCAAGACGTTGTCTTGTTAAAACATCGAGGCATAAAGAAAACCAAGAGTCTCCGTCTTTACTAGCCTCTTAATTCATTGTTTTCATTTACATATAATACAGCAAATCATTATTCTTTGGAATTTCAAACGCTTATGTCTTTGGTTTTTTCCCCAACTTCCATCTTCCTCTTCTTTAAATACCTCACACTCCCCTCATTCATTGTGCTAGAATGGCAGTAACAGGGGGCATCGATAAATTTTCCCGGGTACTCTACAAATGTGGTAATTTAATATTCTTAATTTGCCATAAGGAAACGAATTAGGGCTTGAACATAAGAAATTGGCGAACATTATGTGTTGGATGTGAGATGCAATCATTTCCATATCGGGTAAAAGTAGCCAAATTAGTTCTTTCTTTGATATTTGAAAAGATTATGAGAAAAAAATGCCATATTATTGACATATATCTTTGTAAATGAAGATCTACGGCAATAAAACAAATTAAAAATCAATCGAAAATCTTTGAAAATGCAATCTCAGGATCTTAAAATCCACAGCGAGCTGTAGATCGTAATAATGTCATTGTTGTCAGATTAAGTACCTGAGTTGCAAGGTGTATCATGAAAATATTGCGATTGTCTTTAATTTAGTTTAAATTAAGTTTTATTCTTATTTATGTTTTTCATTTCGTGAGATTTCGACCATTTATTTTCATAAGTAATAACGATGTCCGGTCAGTTAAAAATTATAGGTTGTGTTGGACAATAAATTTTATAGAAAAGTACAGGGGATATACATAAAGCTTCTTCTTAACGATTTTCTAAAACATAGCGAGGATAAGCAAGGATAATACCGGAATTAAACAAGTTGCACCTAGAACCCTGCTCATATAAGAGAATAAATTAAATGAGCAGTCCGCCCAACGTTTTAAGTGCAGATATATTTCTTGTAAAGCTTAAACTCGGAGATGGTCTTTCTACATAGGGTAGGTATATTTCCAAAACGTTCTCACACACAGCATGTAGATGCCTTTAACTCCGCAACCCCTCCACTTCCAAGAATTACACTCAAAGTTAATTTTAAGGATAATAACTATTTAATTTATGCTGTTGTTAAGTTCCCACCACCTACTTGGGAAATAGTTTAATTAAAATTAAAACATCTTAACCTCTCTACGAGAATTATGAAGTTATTCTATCGATTTTCTACCAGATTTTATGCTGTTTATCGAATACCCTCGTATAATTGAGATATACAATAATGAACGAACATGCCTAAGAATTATTTCTCTAAGTTCAAATGACGTAAAGACCGTTGGAATCTGAGCAATTCTTGTTTATCTCTATACTCCACAAAGGTAATTTAAGGTATTTCCAAATAAAATAGTTTAACTCTTGTTGTTAGAGTTGCGTTCAATTATCAATAAATATCAACCGAACCCCTGCTAGGTAATTGTGTAGGTTGTGTAAGAAACATGTAGAATGTTCTACAATGTGCACTGCTACAGATACACGCAGAAAAATGGTTTCTTGCATCAAGAAAATAGACATATTTTTCATAGTTATACTACCATCGTTTAAATTGACGGTTATCAGATTTAGTTCCTTGATTTACAGCATTGGTCAATAAAACGGAGCACTTTAAACTTTGCAAAACTTGTTAAAATATGTTTGCAATAGTGACTACGTTATAAACTTCTACATGTAAATTACGAGTAATACTCGCAATACGCCGGAGTGTTTTTATTTTGACTTCAAGTAGTGTTCGTCATCCTTTCGTTGAGTTTTCGCAAAGTACCACAAATAATATTAGATCTAGGCCTAGAGATTGGGCAGGCCAATCCAGAAAATGGAGTCCATTTTCGTGTATCCATTCTTTAGTTTTTTGAGTTGTGTGGCAAGGTAGAAAAAAATGTTTTTTAAACATTCCTCTGAAAAGAGTTTTGCAGAAGGCCATAATGTGGGTATTTAGAATTTTTATATACGTTTAGCTATTCATGTAACCGTGACATGTGATGACATTCACGCCCATATCATAATGCTACTATCTCCGTGTTTAAGAGTAGGGACGACGCAATCTTTATGAAATTCAATTCAACAAAGGTATGAGGGTAAGTCAAATATTATCTACACTTTCGCCATAACAAACTTTGAAGGTTATCGTAGTGGCGGCCGCTTGCGCATGCGTTGAGTTGGCGCCTCTGTGGTCATGTGTGCGGAATTTCATCACGATCATGTTATTTGTCTGCTAGCTACAACAGTATAAACATGTCAGTTCCGCTGAAATTCACAGGAGTCTTTTGTCACAATACGGGGACAGTGTTATCTCGTAAAAGCGTTTTTTTTGTGGATCGAAATGTTTCAAAGTGACCACACGAGCGTAACACAAAAAGAGGGAGCTGGACGGCCGTCAACCTCGACCACCGACGACCACATTCAGCAAGCTCGAGAGATGGTGACAGCAAATAGGCGAGTTACCATAGGTGGGGTTGCACCTTCTTTAAACATCAGTCACTATTATGCTTAAAAATGCGTCGCCTTCCGCGTTGAAGCGATCCAGTAAGCGTTGGCAGATGTCCAAACGTCCATCGCGCACACACTTTACGAAATTTGGGTTCATCGTGGATAATTTGATAGGCAGAACCGTGACTGATGTTTAAAGAAGATACAACCTCACCTATGGTAACTCGCCTATTTGCTGTCACCATCTCTCGAGCTTGCCGAATGTTGTCGTCGGTGGTCGAGGTTGACGGCCGTCCGGCTTCCTCTTTTTGTGTTACGCTCGTGCTGTACAAACCGCTTGTACTAGTTTAATGTATTTTTAGTATATTTTAAACATCCATGTATATTATTTCATCACTTCATTTTGGTTGTTGCGGCTTCAGGAGGTTCTCTTTGTATTTTTACCTATGTATTTATAGCCGTAACTAATACATTTTGGTTTAATTCAATTTGTTTTGATAGTTTAAGATTCTCATTTAAATACCGAATTTCACAATTACTTTATGAAGGCAGTAAAACCCTTGGAATTTCCAATCGTCTTATCAATGCCCAATATTTCATACTAAAGAATTATATGATTCAAAATTGTTAGTCATAGTACCTGCCCGTTGTATACCACAGTTCGCCGCGATGTGTCATGAATAGGTTTATGGTCGGCCGTTCAATCTAAATCCATTCTTTTATTATGCCATTACCTAAAGCCCTGTTTCTAATTTTAGGGATTAGCAATTTAGTTGTTTATCTTGGTGTAAATTCCAAGGTATCCTTGTATTATTTACTATTGTAAAACCTTTCTTTATTGCAAAATCTTTCTATATATAGTCCTGCAAATGCAATTAAGGGTGAGTCTTGTAACCAAGCTGAACGAAACACCATTCATCCAGTAGCATAAAGTAAGAGTTCGATGATAGCTTGCTGTAAACAATTGAAGTCTTTGTAAAGTTTAACGATTAAATAGTTAAGTGTAAAACAGTGATTTCAATCAAATCCTCTCAGTTCTGGTCCTTCGAGAAGTTTAAATAAGTGACGAAGAAACAAATCTACAGTCCGTATAACGCGAATTCTTTTACTTCGTTAGACCAAACACGTGCGACCACTTTGAAACATTTCGATCCACAAAAAAACGCATTTACGAGATAAAGCACTGTCCCCGTATTGTGACAAAAGTCTCCGGTGAATTTCAGCACTTTTCACACCCTCTGACCACAACAATCGGATCACTGCTTGACATACTTATGCTGTTGTAGCTAGCAGACAAATGACGTGATCGTGATTAAATTCCGCACACATGACACATGACCACTTCAAAGCCTGTTATGGCGAAAGTGTAGATAATATTTGACTTACCCTCGTATAATCGGTAATATGCAAGTAAAAAGTTACGCACATAAACAGACGAAAAACGTTAGCATTTAAAAGAAGTCACTAAGAAAAAGCAACAGAAGGAATGATTTAACGGTTATAGCAATCATAACAAAAGTTGTATCAGTGAGTAGCTTAAATTATGTCCAGTCAGTATACGAGGGCGATTCGTAAAGTAAGTTCCGTTTGCTTATTAAAAAAAAAACACCAATGCATAAAGAGGTTTTTATTGTATACAACTTAAAGCTACTTTCAGCTATTTTTCTACATAGTTGCCATTAAGATTGAGACATTTGTCATAGCGATCAACCAGCTTTTAATGCCGTCTTCATAGAACTCTGCCGCCTGTGAATTAAGCCATGATATAACACTGTCCTGCAGCTCTTCAACTGTATGTGAAATTTGAGGGAAAAAGGCACTCAGTTCTGTGATTGTGAATCCCCGATTTTCACGAATTTCCTCTTCGACATTACCCAAAAGTTCGTCTGTCACAACAGTTGGTCTTCCACTCCGTTCTTCGTTATGGACATTAGTTCGTCCTTCTCGAAACATACACTCTCATGACATTTTCATCATAAACGGAACAAAATTTACGATGAATCTCAGCAGCCTTCACAGAAATAGGATAACAGCACACCGAGTGAACTCACAGTGGTGGGATTTTCAATTGCAGTAGCCATTTTAAACGACCAAAATAGCACGAAAGGATGTCCAAACGATTCTTTCACTAACACTGCCAGACTCACATTGAACCAGACTACACCGCAGCGCTGCAATCGCGCCGGTATCCCCACTCCTCTGCTCACTAGGCGGGAACGGAACTTTACGAATCGCCGTCGTATATAGGTTTTATTGATAAAATGTCGTACAACTTATTCAAACGATATTTCTCACATCTTTCGTGAAAATTCTGAAACATCCTATATAATAATTTTAATAATATTGCACGTTATTATCTAATTTCACCCTTTCACACTGTATATTTTCCGGTAATATCTATATACTGTTATACAAATTATTGATTTATTGAATTTAATGTTTACATTTTGACCGTTCGCATGTAAGCGACATTTTAAATTGAACAAATTGAACATATGCGTATTGTACAGGTGACATATAGCAAATGTCACATATAATATTTGCAATCAATCATTTATTTCAATGGTTTAGAAATATAAACACTATATTGATGGCAACAAACTACAATATTTCCCTCCTTTTCGAACATATATTATGCAGGAGTGCAATTATTACGATGTAAAATAACCTCGAAATTGAAGTTATTCAATTGGCAGGATTAATTACACCAAAAGAAATTTGTAATCTGTATAAAGTGTTTGTTTGACGCAGCTTTGGCGTTTTATTTTAAATAGATTCCGATTGTACCATCATGGAACTAATTATTGACTCTATTATTACGAAAAAGTACTATCTAATACAGTGGTCGGCAACCCGTCAATCGCGAGCTACCGGTAGCTCGCGAAGGCAATTCTGGTAGCTCACAACATATTTTAAAAATACAAAAGTGTAAAAATCATGTATGTCGAATATAACTGTGCATTATTTCATTTAGATTGGCTTACGTCGCTTACGACTAGGTAGCTCACTGTTTGTTCCATAATTATCAAAGTAGTTCAACACATTGAAAAGGTTGGCGACCACTGATCTGATACATCTTAAATCAGTGTACATATAAAACGCTAAAACCCCTGGCTTAATAAAAAAAAAACACATAAATAATCCTCGCCAATTAGAATAAACAACGCCGTATTAATAGATACCGAAGATAATGTTGTATCGGCGACAATAACGTCCTGTCTCCCATAATTATTTCGTTTACACTATTGACAGTCGCAACCCAAAAATCGCTAATTTATATGCGACCGGTTATTTATGGAGGGAAATGCATTTTAGCAACTCTTGTTTTTATTTGTAAATTACACATCAACGGATTTGGTACCCCCGTTTTACAGCGCTGCGACATATTTTATACGCCCTATATATCGTATCAACGTAAATTTATCGTTTCGACCTTTCAAAGAAATGGTTTAGCCGAATAAATCATAAATTGTAGTTGCGAAAAAGGAATCAGTATTCAATATTTGTTTTTTGAAATGTGTCCTGAATTCGATTAATTAGATTAAATAAATGTTTTTAATGTTTCAAGTTACCGAAATAATGTACTCGGTACAGGTAGAAGATTTAATAATCTTTTTACTTACTAAAATCCATTTATCAACGAACGCGAGTTAGAAAAAAGTAAAGGTGAACAATACCAACGCTGCTACTATATTGTATAAATCAAGTTTAGTGTTTTAACAGGAGATAAGAATTGACTATTTCCCACGGAAGGGTGATTCGGGCAGATCAGGCGTAGTTGTAATGCATAAGCCACTGAAGGCAACAAAACTGAAGCTAGGATCAATCGATCCATTGCTAACCCACTCTGCTACTGGGTACCAGTGATGGTGTATTTGGGGGTGCCTTAGGTAGATGAATCTATTTACAAGTCGTTCACCTCCCCTTATAAGCGCAACAAATCGTTTGTTTGTATTCCTTTATTCCATATTTAATAATAATAATAATAGTAATAAAATCAATCCCCAATGGCGTACGTATATTTATAAGTTTCTTTCTTAAAAATACTTGCACTAATAGAAATGGAATAAAAATAAGGCTGGACCCAACACGGAACCTTGTGGTACACCAAATCGTGACGAATTGATTAAACTGACGTAGACATATTTAATGAAATTCATCATTTTGAAGGCGTATTTAGTTATTACTTAGAAACACTTTTTATCATTCATAAAATCCTCTTGTCTGTATGGAATTGTTTGGAAAATTACAAGTGTTAAAGTGAGAGGAGAATATAGTAAGAACTCTTTAAATATTAAATTAGAAAGTTCTATACAACGAAGACCGTCATATTTTATGTATTTCGGAAATTTTCTGTCGAAAAGCATTTCTATTTTTAGTAAGAAAAAAAAGGTGGTGTATATAAGGAATTATTTTTATCAGAAAATGTTATTACAGGATAAAATACGTTGTATGCCACTGACGTATTCAAATTGAGTCGGAAAGTAATAGCATTTTAACATATTTAATGATCTGAATATATTTGTTATTATTCAACTTTTTACAATGTAATATCCTCCTATCAAAAATAAACTCCTTATATATTCCCTCGCAAGGCGGAACTCGCTCACCGCTGTGGCAAATATTCTTATTCCAACATAACTTGAAATGTCTTTCATATTCAATTTCGATGTGCGCAAATGATTATCACCATTTATCTAACTTACAAGATCCTCGTCCGCATTTTCTTCTTACACGGACAGAAATGATTATCGAGGATAACAAAAAAGCCGGAATACATCATTTTCGATATTATTAATGAAGTCTACAGCATTCCTCTATTTTAAAAATTATAGATAAACGCTTCATTTTATTGTTTTTATTATTTGGAGAACCGTAAAAACTATCAACAAGTGAATCAAATTCTCGAATTCACCTAATCGAAATCTATAAGACAATACTCAAAATATCTATTTTCAAAAATATTTTGAACCAGCCAAAAACACAAAAGAGTTAAATAAGGATTATCTTATAAATCTCAACGAGCTGAATTGATTTTAAAAAAGTACGATCTGCTCTTTCTTACTGCTTGGCAGCTTCAAAATTTGAGAAAATTTTCGTCATTCTTTTTACCTTTATTAGGACGTAGCTCAAAAAATAAACAAGATAGCGATTTTCAGTTAGATGCAATCGATTCTACGCGTCAGTTTCTGTTCACAAATATGTTAGTGAGGTCTTGGTTTGTCACAGAAAAATCGTCAGATTATTCCAAAGCCAAAGTTCTGGAAATCAAGTTACAATCCCAGAGCAAAATTTTTTTTAAAACTCGCTAACTCTAATTTCCACCTCAAAATAACTTAAGGGTATTGAAGCGTGCTTGGTAAGGGCATAATAAATCTCTTTGCTTAAATAACAGCTCGATTCCTTCAAAAAATATCAACAAAGTAGATCCCCTTTAATAAATTAAATTTTGCATTCTTTAAGTTGCGTCGTTTCAAAAATTATTAAAGATATGTCAAAACCGATTGATTTTTTCGAAATTAGCAGATCAAAATCTATAAGATGCCACACTCAAAATATTTATTTCCAAAAATATTTTAGACATTTTTTTCTTAATTCTTTCATATCTCCTCAATCAAAACAACAAAAAAGTTTGATAAAAGATTCTTTTATAGATCTCAACGAGCCGAATCAATTTAAAAAAGCGACATTCTTTGTCTCTTATTTTTTAGCAGCAAAAGTCTCTGAAGTTAAAGAAAATTTTTCGCTTTTATCAAGACGTAACTCAAAAACTAAGCGGGACAGCGATCTTTTGTTAGCGGCAACCGATTCTACAGATGTGTTTTTATTCGGAAACATATTACGAAGAGTCTTGCGGGATGTGTAACGGTGAAGTAGTTTCAAAGTTATAGTAGAGTTGCTCAATTTGCGCCAACTGCCAGTGGCAGGTGCATAAAAGTTTACACAAAATAAATAGTCAGAAATAAAATATAATACGTGCTCAAACACTTACCGTCTTAAGAGTCTTCCGTGAAATCACAAAGTGAATAATGTCTGTTAAATATCTGCAACATTAGATATGTTTCCACAGTTGTTTCGGCAAACCGAGTGCGGCGTGAGGAAAAAGTGTGTTTATATGCAGAAAACGAACGTTCTACATCCAGTGACGTTATATTTGCGTAATTAAAATAATCTTTGGAACAACTTAACGGTTCTGTTGACGCACCTTCACAAATTTGTCTTAATGTGCCAAAATCAGAATCTTTCTCTAAAACACTTTCAAATCTTTCTAGAACACAAACATTTTTTGCTCCTTCTAGCGCGCATAGCTGTGCGTGAACATGTTGCACTATTTGCAGAGATTCCACTAACGACACCGAAGGATTTTGCAATTTTCCTATTGCCTCCACTAGTCCGAAATAATTGTTCTGAATAGTTTTTAAATCCGTTTTAACCTGACTATCTTGAAATTTCGACTGGCTTTCCTTGATAGCCGCAGCTTCCTTTGGATCGAATTGTAAAATCACGTTCTTAATATTCTCAAAATATTTATGATAATAAAACGCGGCCTGTAACCATGTTCCCCAACGTGTAAATTTTCGAATACGTTTTGGGGATTTGACAAACACTGCTTTTGTATGCGCTATTAAAGTGGCTGCCTCAGGATAACATTTTCTAATACTATCTACCACATGACTGAAAGCATGAATTTTACACGTAATATGTAACAAGTTAGCACAATGTTCTTTAAGAGACCGGCCTACAGAAAGCATGTTTGCGGCACTATCACTCATCAACCGTTGGTTTGTTAAAAGTTCAAACTTTTCCAATGTATTTAACACTAACTTTGAAATTACTTCGGCAGTACATTGTTGTACTCGTCTGGAAGCTAATAGAATTGAAGGTGACGATTGATGTGGTTCCATTGTACGTACATTACATTAACCACAGAATGTTTTTTACGATCTGTTGTTTCGTCCACACATAACCACAGTTTTTTATCGTTCAACTCCGATTTAATTCTTTTTTCAACATGTTCACGAGCAGATGGCACAATTCTTTGTAACGATGCCCGACTTGGTAATTTGCAGTCCGAATATTTATTCCATAAGAAGACATATGCTTCCTTGTCTAGTAAATTAAACGGTAGATTACATGCAATAAAGGTAACACATAAATTAAATTTAAATTTGTCATAGTGTCGTGTGCAACTTTTTTTTTAAGAATGCTGTTTACTATTTACGTGACGTAGACAATCGCTTTTGGACCAAAACATTAAAGGGATACTACAGACCACACATTGAATTTTAACGCCATCATAATTTAGGTCAAGCATTTCTGCTATAAATTCTGTAACTTTGTCCAACATTGGTCGTTTTCGCGACGTAGGCAACATTTTTAAAACAAACGTAGAACTACGAAATAGTATTTACGGCAGCGTACATGTATACACACAGATCTGGTTGAGACTTGCAGTTATACTGAGGGTTGTATCGAACCTCCGCCGCTGCCCGTTGGCACTAGTGAGCAACTGTAGTTATAAGTTGGGAAATCGTGTTTTAACTTCGAACCGAATCTTTTGAAAATGTCACTAATTCTAGTTTCCATTCCAATGTTGCATAGGGGTATTTGAGGATGCTCAATAAGCGAGTAAAAGCTATTTTTTTCTTAGATGCTGCTAAGGAATATGGTTTGGGTCATATAAATCTATTGGTGTAATTTTGAGCCAGCTTGTATATGTGTGCAGCGATTTCTTCATCAATAAAAATTAGTTGGGAGAGCAATTCCCGCAAAACCAAGCCGTGTAGCTAAACAAATTTTATGTAACACATTTGCAGACGTACAAGGTGCATTGTGGTCGATACTATCAAATATTTACAATAGTACAAAAGACCCTGCATAGAAAATTAACTCCACGCTGTGTTAACCAGTAATGCGAACAAAGTACACAGTCATCTATAATAAATCTATTGCCTTCTCTATTTTTTCGTGTGCGAATTGGTGATCAATAGTATGGACGGGGCGGCGTGTGTAGTACATATCAGAATACACCATCTTCAGCGTCAGTGGAAGAGTGTTTTAGCAAGTAAGTTTTCGTTTTCAGCAGCGTACATTTTGTATAAATATATATCCTTCTCATTTCACGTCTGTAAGCTTTGAAACGGGCTTCTCTTCGAATAACTCGATTATGGCGTTTTCCTTTCAAACAACCCACGATTTCGAAATCGTATCTTTCCAAATCTACCCCGTGTTTTTATTCGAGGACCTCTTAATGCACCGCCTATCAAAATATCCATATACAGGTAATTTCTTTTCTGCGGAAAGATAAATAAAAACATACGATTGTGCGGGGGACGATTGAAATGCACAAAAATTTACGAAGACTTCAAAGAATCATAGCCGAGGACTGATGTAAAATTTATTTCAATAGTTGGGCATATGTACACATCCTTAGGGCCTTGGCAAAGGTAGCGTAAGAGTGTCGTCAAGTGGCTCCCCCAAGCGATGTCCCGATATCGAGATGCCGGGGCCCCGGGTTTACCTCCTGAGTGACACATTACAGTCCGGAATACATAATATCCGGCCAGAAAAAAAAGGAAGCCAAAGAAAGAGACCAATGTCTATCTCCGCATCGTTCCAAACTCGAAGACCACTAATATTTTTGTTTATTTCCCTTTTTATCCTTTCGACACCCTTAATTCTATTTACGGACAGCTTTTTTCTTTTGACGAAGTCACTTGAGAGACGATAGCAAACCGTTTACTAAATACTTTTTAATAAAAAGGAATTAATAATGAAATGATCAGATGAAATCGATTTGGTTAAAAGAAACATTAGTAATTATTATTTCAAATACTGTAAAAGCTTGTTTTAGTCTAGGATAAAGGTTGCTCAATTTAAACAAGAAAAATGTTAGTTAGAAATGTGATAATGTTGTTTCACAGTGGTTTATTTGTTGGAATATTGTGAATAAATAAATAAAAAATGACCTCTATTTGTCAAAAAATATATAGACAGACCTATAAAATATAAATAAATAAAAACTTTAATAGATAAAAAGTAATGTAACAAACAGTCTAACATAATTGATAAATAACAGATTAAAATCATAGATTAATAAAAAATATACGAGGTTTGATCAAAAACTACCCGGAATTGTAGTTTTCCTTAAAAAATCTTTATTTCTTCTAATTAATATTAATTTTGTCTTCTTCACAGGATTCCCCTTCAAATATAACAGTGTGATGTTTAGCTTCTTTAGCGATTCTGCTTTGATCTTTTCAATATTGGCAAAATGTCGTCCTTCATGATTCTTTTCAATTTCAGCAACTCCTGAGCTATGTTCATTCGGCGCTGCTCTTGGTCGAAATCCAACAATTTTGGAACAAATTTTGCTGTCACGCTTTTCACGCCCAAAACTTTACTATTTTGACGTTGTTATCGGTTGTTGGTACGCTAAATCGTCCAGAATGTTTGTACCGCTTATAAACACTTGTTTTATTCCTAGAACATTCTACAAAAGCAATATTTAACGTATCCAATGCGATGCTACGCTTTATTCTTAAACTTCTTAAAGCACAATTTAATACAAAAAGTAAAAAATCGCCGAAAACACCTAAACACGTGTAACCTTTTCAACAGCCAACAACAGACGAGGCATTCAATATGGCTACCTATGTCAACATACGTTAGGGCGAGAGTATCAAAACAACAAACAAAATATGGCAATTGGATTCGTACAGTCCGCGAAATTTAAAAATTCCTCGTATTTTTTGATCAAACCTCGTATAAACAAATGCAAGAAGAATGAAAGTAGTAAATTAATTTCTATTGAAAAAGCATTCCATATCCATCAACTGATCTTGCACATGTTTTCACATCTATTTATTTGGGAGGTTACGATTGTGGTGCTCAAAAAAATAAAGTGCAGTTATTTTCCAAAATATAATAGGTTTATTAAAAGTCTAACACTATTATTTGTGATACACGATTCAGTAAAAGCGTTTTACCTAATAGAAAACGTAATTGCTTTTAAGTGCTTTCGTACCTGATACAACCTTCATTGTGAATAATGTGATTTGTGTATCAAATTGTACACTGCATTGCCGGATAGTCGTCGCAAGAGGAAACACTGTTTTTTATTGTGGATTTATGCAAAAATATTTGCTTGTTCTAAAAGTCACAAATAGCACTAATATTGTTTCTGCCTGCATTGTTATTGAAAACTAATTTTCGTTACATTTCAGTTCCATCAACAAAGAAAATATTACTATAGAAAAATTGTCATGTCATCCTGTGTTATTTGTTCTTTCAGCAGAAAACACTGTTGCATTGATAAAAAGAAGTTAACATTAAATTTATATTGCTGTAACCACATTTGAAATTATTAAACAGACCAAAAGTCTTAATAAAAAAGCGTTTTGTTGATTTAGCAAGCGATCTTCTCTGTCTGTGAATAAAAATGTTTCACTGTCCACATAATTATCAAAACGACTGTATATTTTAATTAATATCTTCATCTTGTTGAGATAAATTTTGAGATGACAAAAATGACCAATTCAACTTGATACAAATATCATATAATGGGCCAATAGATCTGCCCAACGTGTTACAAATTGCTTTTCCTTTTTCCAATTCACTTTTCTAATGTTAGTTTCTATTTTCCCCGTACGAAATAAAACTTGTTACTTTCGTCTTCTCTGGATTTTATTGTATTGTTCTCCCCTAATATCCGACAAAACGGCTTATTGTTAGTCCCTCTTCGTAATAAAATCATGTTTAAAACCGAAAATATTGTCTTTGTGGAAATTTATACGTGGCTACGTAAGAAAATATTTTCAATGTATATCGTGTGAAGTAAAACTCATTGTTAATGTTTCAAAAAATTGTTACTAATTCTAAAATTTTAGCAATTTATGTATATATAAAATTGTACTTTCGGTTTAGTAGAAATAGGTGAAATTATAAAATTAAATTGAATTCTTTTTATTCAAGTTTAAATCGTTACAGATATGTTTTGCTTTTGCTTTAATTTCGTATATAACCCAGCTACATTTTTTTATCATTGTTAAATACCATTCCTTTCTTTTCTTAGATTTTATTTTATTTCTTCTTAGATCTTTAAGTACGGTAGTGGTAAGTACTTTCTATTTTCTTCTTAATATGTATGCGTATTGTATGCAACCCTTTACATTATTTCCTGGGTGGTCCAGAGGATAAGATTTGTATGCTTTGTTTCCGTTCAAGGTTCATCCCTTTTCTATTATTTATGTTATTTGACCATCCTCTTAGGACTTAAGAAATCATATATAACTCGTATTGTTCTACTTCCTCTATGTTAACTATACGCCAAATGGACATCTGGTGTTATGCATGTAACTATGTACTAGGAGATGAAGCTGCATCTTCAATATACACACGGATTTTACTCTCAACTGTCCTAGTAGTAAGATGTAACTATTAATATATGTATATACTTTATCATTAGAAAGTGAGAAAAAAATAGTGATAGTAGCTTCGATGATTTTATTTCATGAACACACACGAACCAATCTATTTTCAATGTTTTTACATAACATCATCTTCCAAAATAGAGATAAAACAATTTTGACTATTTTACGCTTTTAATGAGGATAAAATACATCGTAGTTGGTTGTTCTATTTATTTGGAACTAGTTTGTCAATAAATGCTTTGTCAGTTGATTGCTAAATAAATTAGTAACTGTAGGTACTTTTTTTTCAGAATAAAAAAAATTATATCTGTTCTGCTTACGCGATGTATTGTACGGCAAACAAATGGAAGCAAAAAATGGGTTTCAACTCAATACTATTCATCAAACGCTGCTGGAAAACGCGAAACTTGTACAATATATTTAAATGCAATTTCTATATCGAATCAAGAATAAGAAACGGTATTGATTCGATATTTTCGGGAAATCGTAAAATAAATTTCCAGTAGATATTTTCCTCGGATACAAGGATTTGAAAGCTAAATACCTTATAATTTGTTCGATTTTTTTCTAAAAAAAAAGGGAAACGGATTCGCAAAAAAAGTGTAACGCCCGATCCTGGTATTATCGACCTTATTGAAAGCATAATCTACGCTTAAAACATAATCACAATGTAAGTGTGTATCGTTGCCATGGTACCCTAAAAAAAAAGAACGGCTGAAATGATAATTTATAGTCAACCGACGACATTTTTGCTCTATGGTAGTGGCCGTATTGATTCACATATTGTTCATTTGTTTCAGCGTCACAATTCAGTGATTAATGGGATATCTAATAACGAAATTATTATACTATAAACACACTTCAGGAAAGGAGATACGAAAAACAATTAATTATCTATTAAAATTTTCACCTATAGTTCGTGGCTTCGAAAAAAATTAGATTGATATTGGTATTATCGCCCCCATATACCGTCCCAACATTCTGTGCCTATTATTTTATTATTTTCTAAAATATTTGACAGGTATATTGATTAATTAGTATTATTTTCAATCCCTTTTAAATTTTATTAGCTTAAATAATTTTGATTCTCGGAGGTTTCAAAGTATAGAGCATATTTATATAAAATTTTTTCAACATTCAATCAAGGCCCGTTTGTGTATAAGTAAGCAATTAACAGAAAATAATTTAAAGCCTGCTTCTTTTTGTTGGAAATGCTACGCGTGAATCGGCACAGAAAACGTTTAACATTTGTTACAATTTCAAATAATTTATTCCTCCTTTCAAATACGACGGTGAAATTATCGAGGTAGAATATGATTTCAATTTTAATTCAGTAATATTTACAATTTTATTGGCTAATAGAAATTACAAGTAATACCAGCATATTCGGCTTCTATCAAACTTGCAATCTCAATATTACTAACAACAATAATTATGCGCATGCTCCAAAGAAATATTTTGTGCAATTTTTATAGTAAAATTGCACAAAATATGCGTTGCAAATAGATTAATGGATTAAGCCTGATAAAAATTGCGCATTTTCTGTGTAAAATTCTTTGCAGAAAATTGTTCAGATTATTGCATCGTTACAAACGGGCCTTAAACTATAAAGTTTCTGCTATGTTTCATTCCCGTTATTGAATTTTTTTTTAAACAAGCCCCTTGTTTATTTTTGGTGATAGAGTTCTTCTAGAAATCTCCAATGCCAACTTGATTTTTTTTAATAGGAAAGGAGGTCAGTTTTATGATTTTTGAAAGTATCATTTTTTTCCAAATTTAGTAATGTAAGACATGTTTATTTTCACCAACGATAAGAATTAGTTATTCTACAGAAGGTCAGCGTAGACAATAGGGATATGGATATTGATAAGGAATCTGTCAAAGTTCATCTCTCTTATTCGTTGATTTAGATCTTCAGTGTTGTCTGGTCTTCTAACATAAACTTTATTTTTGAAATGTCCTTACAAGAAAAAGATCAAGTAGGATAAAGTTAGAGGACGTAGCTGGCCACTCAATTGCTCCTCTGCTTCCTCTTCATTTTTGTTGAAAAATTTCGTCCATGTATTGTCGCACTTGGTATCCGAAATAGAATGGTGTTCTTTTTGATGCAGGTAGAGGTTATTTCATATGCAAGTAGAAGTCTTACGGAAACAGAAAGGAAGTATCCGCAAACGAAAAAGGGAGCACTAGGAATTGTTTGAGGAATTGAAAGATATAAAATATATCTGATAGGAAATGAATTTGAATTGATTACTGATCATAGGTCACTATCTTGTGAACTATATTCTCGCAGCTGGAATGCTTCTATTTTTGACTTTAATAAACAGTTCTCTAAGACGAGGAGTACTTTGTTCTAGCAATAGTTCTAGTTCAAGTTACACGATCAAAGTCATCTTTATTCAATTCCTGAAGGATTATATTCAAAGAATTTTCGTAATTTGTAGCACTTTTTGGTCTTGCTCTAACATACCCAATTTCGTTCAAACGTCTCAAAGTTTTGGATACCGTCGGCTTTGATTGGTTCTCCATTACAATGAATCTCGTTGAAAAGTCTTCTGCGTCTTCTATCTCCATGCCCTACCATAATCAAAATTTCAATTCTCTCAGTTGCATTTTGCGACAATTATACGAACTTTGACAAGTTGAAACCAACTATTTTTCATTCTTTTTTGTGATTTTGGCGACATCTGGTGTAGAGAGTGGCTACTGAGTGGTAGGAAAGCTTGGTAACACTGGTCTGCATAGTTTCGTATTTGATTTAGTAAAGGACGAATTTTTAGGTATACAGTGTGAGTCAGGAGGAACGGACCAAATTCCAGGAGTGTACTGTACCGTTACCACCGAAATATAATGCCTGACAACTCTTCGATGACGTCACGCTGTTTAGGCCATGTATCGCCATGCGCTATATTAGCCTGAGCGGTAAAAGAATCGGTTTTTTTGCTTTTTTTAAGTTTTGAAGAGCTTCCGGTTTAAAGAGATTTTATTTTATTTTGGAAAAACGAACTTTCAAAGCAAAAACCAAACGCGTAACCGAGCACCGTTTTCGTGAAAGATGTATTTGTGGTGGATATTTAATCGACTAATTATTATTTGTAATTGTACATGTATTTGGACGAAATTGATTAGAACGTTGAAATGATACAGTAATTGCAATTTTATTCGAAATTTTGTTCAATTTCTCGAGGACATTTACAGACATCCTATTTAACCAGGGTCTTGAATTTCCTATTATGTGGTGTTTTACCTAATCTATCATTACTTCTCCCACAATCATTTTCAAGTTGGGTATTTGTAGAACATGTTATAATTGCTGCAATACGTTCACTGCTGCGAATATGACATTTACATATATCAGTATTCAAAATGGCTGCGTTCGGTGATATAATTTAAAATATATTGTATTAAAACAGAGCGTTTATTACATTTAAAAACATTTTGTGTTCAAAAATAATTTTGTTAAATATAACGTAAGAATATAAAACTATTTGAACCATAACATCTTCACGTTTTTTGTCAAATACAACGGACAGTTAGGGAATCCAGTTGGAATAGCATCTTTTTTAAG
Organism: Dynastes maya; assembly: GCA_029619315.2. Lineage (NCBI taxonomy): Eukaryota > Metazoa > Arthropoda > Insecta > Coleoptera > Scarabaeidae > Dynastes > Dynastes maya. The sequence continues at coordinate 7,528,866 of JAROYE020000012.1, forward strand.
CCTAGGATATTTTAAACTTACACTTATAGTTTCACCGGTCCTTGAATCTGTAGCTGTTGAAGAATAAATAATATCTTCTTTTATTTACAAAGCGCAATAATCGATCCTAACGTATGAAAACAACCGACACCATCTTAGGTTAGGTATGTACCTCATTTTTATCGCTTCAGAAAAGGTTTTATCGCTTATATAACACAGGTATCACCAACAAAGTACAGTGTGTAAACGCGTTTATTGGCCTAAATCAAAATACGTCACAGCCTGTTGACGTCAGAGCTGTTAAGCCTTGTATTAGCGGGAGTAACGACTGTACACGTTTTCAAATTATAACGTTCTTGTATTAAAGTTTTTTACATTATTTTCACATGTACAATATACTCATGGAGTTTTGTCCGTTCCTCCCGACTCGCCCTGTATAGAGAGGTTGATTTTTCATTTTAACATACAGGGTGTTCTATTCGATTGCAGGTTTAATATTTCTGACGCTTATCAGGAAGAATAAATTTCTTCATCGTTTTTGCATCTACGTGATAACGGTAAAAGAAATATGTGAAAAAAAAGAGAGAACCTGAGTAAACAGGGTAAAAATTGGGGAAAAGAGCACAGAACAAAAGTACAAGTTGGCAAACAAGGGCAGAAGGTCCGTGTCATCGATAGGAGCGCCTGACTTTTCCTATATGATTTATTGGTCTTCTGTCTAATATCCTCTTGGGCACGGTCGGGCCCATACTATTTACACATGTCTTTACCCAACCATAACTCAAGTTGGGACATGTCACGATCACCTTAAAGTGCAATAGCTGAAATGAAAGAACAAATAAAGTAGCCCTCTTTTCCTCATAAGGTTCTCATCCCGTTTCGTTGTATCTTTGAGGGGAAATTAGCTACATTTTGATTGTGACGAATAAGTCCGTTCTTTCTATTTCCCATTACATTTTCTATATTTATTTATTGCAGTTGCGTATAATAGTAGCTTCATATTTTATATATTCTGAAATTTACATGTTCATATTTTCATATATATATGTATAGTACGTGGGGCGCCGTACATAGACATTGGCGAATCAATATTTGCAACTTTACTTCTTCAACAATAGATATGTAAAAAGTATAACTTTATTTTAAAACTACATATTGTACAGATACTGGAGACTACTCTATCTATTCAATAGTATGATGTAGTACTTTTCTCATACATTTAAAAATTTTACAATATCCTAAGACACATTATAACTTTCATGTTAAGTTTTTGAAAATACGTGTAGCTAGTATTATATTACTTGTAAGTCTTCTTATATCATGAAACTTTTATATACATAACGGATAATATATTTGAGTGAAGTGTTAGAATGCGGATATAAAGATAAGCTATAAAAGATGCAATATCTTTTTTATTTAATTTTCCTTTAAAGATTTCCCTTTTTGTATTTGATACGTTTTCTTATCTCGTTGATATAAATTTGTATGCTCCCTCCCCAATGGGCTTTCCTGAAAATGGTTGGAAATATAAATTATAAATCAAAACCTCCTGTACAGTAGTACTTTATTCGATTATTTGTAGAATTAGTAATTAGAACGTCAAGAAGGGGTAAATTATTGTTTAATTCCCTTTGAATATCGCAATTTTCCCAGTTAATATAACTTGTTTGATTCCATTTGCATACCGAAATTATTATTCCAGGAATGAACTGCGTAACATAGCACATCCGACGAAGGCAGTGGGAGTTTTTCTGTTATTACAGTAAAGAAAAGTTATTCAAGACTATATTATTCTATCATTAATAAAGCACGAGTATTTAACAACAATTTTGCATCTGTTTAAGACAGATCCAAACAACGGCCAATTTGAATACCAGAACTGGTAAACAGAAAATTCCACTAAAAATATCATCTTTATGAACTTTTGTGTTTGGATATGCTACTGTTTGGGTAATGTTAGTTAGGCAAATATAGGAAAAACTTACATAACATTAATTTTCCCATGCCAGGGTTGACGCCCAGTTTGTTTGCAGTAACGGAGTTCATCCGACAATTTCAAAACGTTTTGTTTATATTTTCGAACGTGTAATCGAAGGTAAAAAATACTACCGTTCATAGCGGTTTTCCTATTGGATATTCACAAAATATACGGTTTAGCTACGCGTTATCTAGAGTTGGAATCTTTTCTAAAATTAAAAGCATGCAGGTTTGGAAAACCTCGCTTTATCATTATAACATTTCTTTCCTTTCAAAGGTGTTTAATATTGCGAGGAATACATTTGGGTAATTAAAAAATTAAAAGGAACGAGTAATTTTCCTCAAAATTTAAAAGGTGATATTTTATTTACAAGTCGGCCTTTGAAGGGAAGAGATTTAATTTCAATTAGGGATTCGCGACAAAATGCATTATTTCCTTTTGAAATATAAGGCACTAAAAATTAATAGCTACAATACCTTCTGTTTTGAATTGAAATGTTTTGAGTCCCTCTTTTTGTTTGAGTGTCACGCTGAAAATTAGTGATCTGTGTTTTAACGAACGTTAATAATTAATTGTATAAACAACTATGGTAGGGAGAAGTTTTATCAAATTACATTTACATTCGTTTCGCTAAAATAATACTCGGGGACTAAGATTCTATGTAATATACTCTAACGTATGTTATGTGTTCTCTAAATTGAATTAATTTCAGATTTCACAATTATCCTTGTGGTCAACTCTAACTTACCGGTCAAGCTAAATACTGTGAAATTGAATTTAATGTTATAATGGAAGCTCCCAGCCAGGAGTTGGCACTATTTACATAATATACTTGAAATTTTATTGTTTTAACTTTCGTTTTACATGATTGGGAATTGGTTCACTCGAATATGGAAACGTTAAATGTAATTGATTTTACAGAAGATAAACTTAATAATTTCTTTATCTACTACGCATGCTCAGCATAATTTTTTTCGTCAATAACTTTTTTCTTATTACAAAAAAATTGCTCGGGCAGCTTAGAGTATATACATATAGGTAAACAAATAGGTCGTAGGTAGGAAACTCTAGTAGCGAAAAGATGTATGGATGCATGTATCCGATTATCCACATGCGAGTTTGAAACGTGAATTGTCAGTTAAATTGACAGTAGACACAATTACAAGCAATGGCTGTAACGCGCGAATTGTTATGACTTCTTGATTTCCGAGATAGTTTGCATGTCGTGTTGACCTGAAATTGCAAAGTGCCCCACTTCGTCCTTCCGAAACGGCGCCTATGAATCGTTTGTTAAATTAATTAAATTACTGTAAATGAGATCGAATTATTAATAATATGGAAGGAAAGAAATCAATAGAATTACGTTAGTGAAAAATGTTGGTTTTAACATTAAAAATTGTTTATTGTTGGCATTCAAAATGAAAACATAATACTAAAATTAATATAAATTAAAAAGAGATTGTTATCAAATTTCGCTTAAACTAGAAAGTTTTTTGTAAATTTCCCAGCACTTTTTTCAGTGTGGGGTAAAAGATGTAAGTTTTTTGACGAATTTAAATCAGAATTTTAGTCTAGTAACTAAATTATTAGGTATCAAAATGTATAAAAAGACTCTTCCTCTTCCTATCCTTTCCATCACAATTCATATCAAATCTTACTATATTATATAGATTTTGCAAATTATGTGGTGCAATTAGCGCACGTGGTCATTGGTAACGAAAGGGAGAAGAAAAATTATCTTCAAAATCTACTTATAATTATATATAAGCAGGAGGTAATATCAAATATTAATTAAAATTTAAAACTGTGTAATAAAATTTTTACTGTTTAAAATTCGTTGAAATCGAAGTACAAAAGTATAAATAAAATTGTGAAAAGCACACGTACACAACAAGTTAAAAACTGATCTATTATAATAAAACTAGATGTGACAAATTGTAATTTTTTTATATGATACACAATAATCCTTCTTAAATGTTGATAACGAATAAGGAGACATCTGTGGTTGGTGGGAAGAACCAACCCTGAAAAATCGTCGAAGTATACCTTAGCCTCAAACCACACGACAGAAACCAGTAACCCAAGCATTAATTAGGGATTGTTGAATAATTAAATTATTGAATAATCCCTAATTCATAATTTAATTATTCGATAATTTAATTATACTGTAGCCTATAAAAAACACTTTTTTATTAGCTCATCCACTTGCTCTTAATTTTAATTATTAACTTTAGGTTTTTTTCCGTTATTATAATTTTCCTTTTATTGGATATCCTTGTAAGATCCCTGTAGGAACCTGATGTTTCTTTTGAACACGACACTGGTCATCTAATTTCTCAATAGAACTCTGTGAGACCTGCACCATTTTTTCATTCCAACCTTTAACATGATTATTTACTTAACTTAAAATTAAATGATTTACTTGGAAGAAACATTCTTCTGTCTTGGATTTTCTAACCTAAGAAAATATTTATTTAATCCGAATAAAATTTCAAGACAATTATTTTCTTGTATTATACATTTTTATTGTCTTGAATAGAGACTGATTTTTGCTAGACGATCGTCGAATTAAGATTAGGGAGATGAGGACACGTTTGTCATATATTGACTGAAAATTTAGATATGAAAGAGCTAACCAAAAATGAATTCGAATGAAAATTTCGGCAAAATAAGTTTTGGCATCGATTAATAACTAGATAGAACTGGATACACAGCCAAGAAGTGATGCCGGGGAAGTGATGGCGACTGTTTTTTGGATAATCATGTTAATCGACTATCTTGAAAAAAAGAAAAACAGTAAGGGAAGCATACTACGCATCATTATTTGGCAAGGTGAAGGCAGAAATTACCGAAAAACGGCCGCATTTAAAGAAAAAGAACGCAAAACAAGGCACCGTCTCACATTTCAGTGGCGCGGTGGCAAAAATTCACGAATTGTGGTTCGAATTGATTGGCCAAATCTAGCTCCCAGCGATTTTTTTTTCTTTCATAGGCTCAAAGTTTCGCTTGAAGGACAGAGATTGTCATCGAATGAGGAGGCCATAACATTCTTAGAGAACAAAATGCCAACCACTATTGGGACGCATCACTAGCAAAAGTGTATAAAGTGGGAGACTATGTTGAGAAATAAAATTGAATTTCAGACTACCCTCGTAGCATAAAGATCAGGCTACATTTTGACGGAAAAGGTTTTTTGATTCATCTGACAAATAAAAAATATCATCATATATTATTTAGTGGGTACACCGTGTCCTTCAAATTCAAAAATAAATCCTACTTATAAAAGAAGTACTGTTTTTATTCAATTAATCGCGTATTCTTCATGTTTTATTTTTATTTTTAAAATCAATGAAATTCTTCACTGTCAACATAATTACAGGCATGACTGTGTATGCCCCTTAGCTTTAATTGTAATTGATGGGTTCGAATACTCAAAAAGGAGTTAACATATTGGCAAGAGTCGGTGGATTACTAATTTGAAATGAAAACGAAACAAACATGTCTATTCATATACGCGGACATTAAATGCAATAATAACATGCGATAAAGTAATTATTGTTTCATCGATTTTATTGATTTAATGCTTTCATAAAAAGTGCACACATATATTTCGTTATTTCATTCCCCCTTCTACATGAGACAGTATACTGATGTACTCGACATGTCTACAGGTTGAATGCATACTTAATACCACAGTAATAAATAGAGCGGGCCAAATTGCGCCATCCAACAGAATCGGAATCAGGCGCAACGGCCGCTTATTGTAAATAGCGTATATGTGAGTCACAGCAGATATGTGATATTTCGAAATTAATACACAAGAGTAAAAAAATAAAAGCTGACGCAATAATAATGTTTAGTAATTAGAGCGGATATATATATATATGTACACGCTGAGGTGTTTTTATTTTCATTATGATTTTTTATTTGATTGAAAACGGTATGCGTTGTAAATGGGATGTAATAAGGAAATAACTGAGAAACTGAACGCTTTTTTTATTCTGTTGTACTTAATAATGTAACTGTAAATAAAGATATAATAAATAAATTCTATCCTTCTTAATAATGCGGATAGGCTTGTTTAAAAAATTGCACCATTAGATAAGTTTCCACATTTGCCGGAGTGAAGGATGTTCGCCGAGACGAAAAAATGTTCTTATATTTCGAAAACGACCGTTCCACGTCTACCGAAGTAAGACAGGCGTAATTAAAATAATCTTTAGACTTAGTCAAGGAATCTGCAGATGCCCCATCGCACATTTGTCTTAATCTCGTGTAGTCCGGATTCTTTTTTAAAACACTATCGAACTTAGCTAAAACTCGTCCACTTGTTGCATCGTTTATACTGTGTAACAATGTACATAACTTCGTCCACGACTTGCACTGATTCTACCAACGACAATCCAGAATTTTGCAAATTTTCTATCGCGTCTACTAACCCTTTGTAATTGTTGCTAATATTCTTTAGATGTGTTTCAACAGAAATATCGAGAAATCCCTTCTGGCTCATCCTAATAGCTCTAGCTTCGGCAGGGACGAATTGCAAAATAACGGATTTGACTTCTTGAAAATGTTCATTATAATAAAAAGCGGCTTTTAACCACGTTCCCCAACGCGTAAGAATGGGCTGTGGTGGTTCTCGAATACCAGGGCATAACCCGTAGAATGCCCTAGTCCTCTTAGGACTTTTGAGAAACACTTTTTTTGTGTTTGCTTTTTTATCAAGTATACGAAGTGGTAGACCACATACCATAAACGTTAAAAGCAATTCTAATTGAAATTGACGTTGTTGTGACACACCATTTCTTTTATTTCTGTGGTGTGCGCTATTTATATGTCTTTCACAATCACGTTTGCTCCAGCACAGTAGTTTCTTTTTACAAACTTTACAGAAAATTGTACTCCCATTGTAGTGTAAATCCACAAATTCACTAAGAAATTTATTAACTTTCGTAGGTAATGGCCGTTTATTTTTAATAGTTACGTTAGACATAATCACTAAAGCGAGCACACCGACGCTTGTTTTTAGTATGCCACGAAGTGGTGCAAACGTAACATCTGCAGACTCGTCATTTGTTGATGAATAGAGCGCGTCATCCGTAAATGAATAAGCGCGCTGTTAGTTCGTAGCCGTCGATGAATGAACTTTTTTTTTGTAGTGGCCCACTGTGAACAACGCCCTATTTATCAACGAACGCCCAAACTGCAGGTGTATATTTGCGCGTCTTCACGACGTAATAGACAGTGGTTTTGGTCCTCGTCCTAATAATTACATATTTAAATTACCTATGTTTACATACATATATGCGCCCGGCAGCCTGATTGCGAACCTGGCGCGTGGCGCTCTTGGCCCGCTCTAGTAATAAATGCTTAAGAGTTTGAAACGATCGTTCAATACATTAACTTCCAAATGAAATTGGGGAAAGAATCGTATTGATGTAAAATATGTATTTCTACAATCATTCAAAGGATATTAATATACATACATTCTTATGTCAGATGGAAGATATCAAAGCCTACTTGAAAAGATTCGAATTTATTGGAGTTTGACTAATATGCAAATATGATTAAAGATTAAATTGGAAAGCAGTCAAGTGTGTATAACACGATATTTTCTTTGAAAATAAACATAATCTTATACGTTTATAAGTTTATTAAATTTCGCAAGTCGGGGTATATATAGGTCCATATAGGTAATGCGTGAAATTTTTCATGCAAGATCGATAACATCTGATGTTTTGATAAAAAATTCTCAAATATCTCATCTTATATTAAAGTTTTTCCGATTCAAAATGATCTTCGTTCTCGGGTATCTCGTTTTTCACGATTTAAATTTTCTAAAAAGGGAAGAGCTAATTTTGAAATGAAACGTCTAAAAATAACCATTCATTATTCTTAAATCCTAACTTTTCCCTTGCAATTATTCCATTTCGATATCTCTCCTAACGCCAGTTTAAGATTTGAGCCCGATGTTATTTTCCGAAAAACGTGTATTTTTATGCAAAATTGGTTTTCCACTTGTTAACAAGACCAGGAAAAAAGAATATAGCTTAACATGGAACTGTCTGGAATATACTGATGAAGTGCTTTGCATAATAATATTTTATACGGCGACTACTTGAAATATACATCTTTCTCGAGGCGAAGTAATTTTCAAGTTTTTTTTTCCATTAGGCTTCTTCCCCATCTGTAAAGACTCTCCTCCGTCTTGGTTTTACTGTTTTAGCATATAATTTTATAGGTAATTCTTCTTTGTACTGCATTTATACTGAAAGAATATCCGATAAAGAGGTAGTGAGGAACTGCTAAATGTTAAATATCTTTTTTTCACTTAAAGTTTACAATTAGTTCATAATCATAACACATAAGAGATAGTCTCTGATCTACCCCACTGCGACATTTTTAGATCTATTGTGATTTCTCAATTGCTAGTTATTCCTCTGCATAGGTTTTGGCCTTTCGATATTCCCAACCCATTTCAGAACTTGCATGTTGTTTCCTTTACCAGGCCCAAGATGCTCATATGCTTTTTGAGCATACGGTGTCCTGTTAGCAACCCTACAATCGTTTTAACAAATTTTCAGCTGTAAATTTAGGCCTGTATCCATCTAGAAGTTGCTGGGTCTGCTTCTAATCTGGAATATTTCTCCACCAGTCTTAAGATTTCTTTTCTTCTCACTGTTTAGTAGCTGCCTTGACGTTCTCTCGGTGGCCCACATGACTTTGTACCAAGACCAGGGCCACTTTTGTCACCACCATACCGTCCCACACTAATTTCGCCTTTGCTACACGCAGAGAAAGTGTTTCTTGCAACTTCCTCAAGCTTCCTGCTCTATTTCATCAATTCATCCTAGCACTCTCGTTCCAGCTTGAGTTTTGAATTAGGTTTAGTGAGAGAATGTCTAAATATGGCGGCAATGATAAAAATGACTTTATTGTTTAAAAGAATATGAAAAGGTTAATGGCCTCAATATTATCACTTTTTTTTTTAGATTCTTTCGGTCTGACTTACAGGTATCAATCTTCTGGGATAAAATTGCGCCTATTGTGTATTGTATATAGATGACGTTTCTAGTGTTCTGACATCGTGTATAGTTAGAGGCAAGTATGCAATTTAATCTCGTAAAAATTTACGATGGAATGTATTTGCATTTCGGATTTTTTGAAGGAAATAGATGTATGTATCTAAATTTAGGCGATTGCCCCAATATCTGTTAGAAATAAACATATGAAACCCCTATCATATTTAATAACAGCTACGTATTAAAGAGTGAACGTTTCCGACATAAGGTCCCTGTGGTGTAGTGGTTAGCACGCCCACCCGGCAAGCGGGAGATGTCAGGTTCAATTCTTTACCGTCAATCATTTAATTACAAGGAATTCCAAGGAAATTACAGATTCCCGTATTATGTTTCTTAATTTCTAGAAGTGGAAACTAAAAACGTAATAATACATAGAATGTCCCATTTAAAATACTGAAGGCGCAATTTTATAATTCCAGAGGCTTGGGAAAGCCTGTATATTTATTTTCTAGGATCGTTCGATTTTATGTGGATTTTATTTTGTGCGGCAATTTTTGTCATTGCCGAAACAGGTTTTAAAAAGTATTTGCGAAACTCAAAAAAGAACTTAAATTTAGGAAAAAAAATTACGGTTAGAGAAAACAAAATGTTAATTATTAATTTTTTTAAATTAAATATACACATATAATACAAACGAAAATAGAAAGAATATCAAATCTAAAATAATTTTACTATTAGTAAATTATTTTTTCTTATATAAATACAATGAGTGCCTAGTTTTCTTGATTTGCTCATTGTTTCATTGAAAAAAGTAATACAGAGGTGACTTTTCTGTAAATATAGCGAATTAATCTAGCTATTCAAGCCATTGATTACAAACGAAACGCTACTGACGTAGTAATAGATGTACATAGCTTAAATGGCAACGCTAAAGCGATAATTTTATAGCTACTGCGTATTAGCTTATGCAGCAGTTAATCTGTGTAATAAACAGTTAAACATTTCATTAGCAAGGAAATTGTCGTTGTACGCTAGCGACAGCTATAGAGGGCTTGAAACGTCTCGCATTAAACGTTAAGCTCGTATACGTATGCATATTTTTTTATGCCCATGCATGTGCCCTTAAAAATGTTTCAGTTTTACGTTTTCTAGTGCGTCTTTAATGCCGGTATGTTTTAAAGCTTTCTGCCACACGAATAAACACTGTTTAGCAATGCAAGGGCTCTTCACTAAGGTAGAAGAGGTGCTTCTACAGCCGCGACGGTTGCTGCTTATATCTCTCGTCGGCGTGCCACTCAGATTAACTACACCTTAGCGTTCTTCGGATACGGGATTCCCCCCCGGTTCTCATGCGAGGGGCACTTACGTATTAAAACACCAACTTCATAAATATGCATGTTTTAATTGCCTACTGCTAAAATTAGCAAAAGTGGGAATTAGAGATTCAGCATGCCTCGAATTAAGTAATTATTGTGATTTATTTAAAACGTAACCATAATATCCCGTTAACGTTTGTTGAAATAAATCATACAAATCTTGATAAGCACAGCATATAAAATGTATATGAATTCTTAATCGAAAATACTAGTACCAAAACCGCCAAACTCCCAAGATTCCCAGCTCATTTTTCAAACTCGGATCCACAGGGTCGATTTCTATAGGAAATCAATTTTTGGCAACTTTTGACCGGCTGAACCCCGACAACTCCGATATGTCCCCTAAATATTCCATCGGAAAAAAATTTCCTTCCCAAAGAAGACTGCAAGATCTCGACTCTCTGTTTTCCAACGCTCAAAAGTTGCACGCTTCTACCATGTACCCATACATTTTAGAGCGCTACTGTTCATCCACCGTCATTCTCAAGCTTCCTAACTCAATTTCGACCACAAATTCGGATTCTACGCGGTTGATCTTTATAGGAAACCAATTTTTAGCGACCATCGGGTAACATTTAAGAGATTTGCATTTTTCCGATGAAACCGTCATCAACTTGACGGGCTGAACCCCGACAGCTCCGGTATGTTATTTCCATGTTCAATCGGAGAAAATTTTAACGTATGAGAACTTGTGTAACCATCGCAGAAATGGTCTCTTTATGAAAATTGATCCCGTAGAATTCAAATTTGATATTAGAATTGAACTAGAAAAATCAACTGCAGCTGTATAGTAGTGTGGGTTCTAGAAAACCCCCCACTCCTCAGAGTTTTCATAAAAAAAGCTCGCTTTTTTGTAACAGGCCATCACAAAGTGCTCAAAATTTGGAATCATTCTTCACGAAGGATGTGTCTACGTGTAACAGGAAGCTAATTGTTCTGACTCTTGTACTTTGGCTACAATGTCTTGACAAAAAGCACTTAGCCTAGAATTTTTCAAAAAAAAAATTCTAATTTAGCAAGTCACTATTGCCCAAACTAAATTGAATACGTCACTGAGATTACTGGCATATATAGCGATATCCCTTCCGAAGAACAATGCAAAATGTCGACTCTTTGTCTTTCAACGCTTAAAAGTTGCACGCTTCTGCCTTGTACCCATACATTTTAGAGCGTTACCGTTCATCCACCGTCACTCTCAAGCTTCCTAACTCAATTTCGACCACAAATTCGGATTCTACGGGGTTGATTTTTGTAGGAAACCAATTTTTAGCGACCATCGGGTAACATTTAAGAAATTTGCATTTTTCCGATGAAACCGTCACTAACTTGACGGGCTGAACCCCGACAGCTCCGGTATGTCATTTCCATATTCCATCGGAGAAAATATTAACGTATGAGAACTTGTGTAACCATCGCAGAAATGGGCTCTTTATGAAAATTGATCCCGTAGAATCCAAATTTGATATTAGAATTGAACTAGAAAAATCAACTGCAGTTGTATAGTGGTGTGGGTTCTAGAAATACCCCCACTCCTCAGAGTTTTCATAAAAAAGCTCGCTTTTTTTGTAACAGGCCATCACAAAGTGCTCAAACTTTGGAATCATTCTTCACGAAGGATGTCTACGTGTAACAGGAAGCTAATTGTTCTGACTCTTGTATTTTGGCTACAATGTCTTGAGAAAAAGCAATTAGCTTATGATTTTTCAAAGAATTTCAAATTTAGCAAGCCACTATTGCCCAAACAAATTTGATATTGAAATTGAACTAGGAAAATCAGCTGCAATGCGGGTCCTAGCAATACCATTAGTCCTCAAAGTTTTTTTGTATCGAGGTGTCGGAAAGTGTTGACATTTGAAAGTTATGTTGTGTGTGTATTTTAATTTCATCTTTTTTTAGAGAATAAATGGATTGTGCTAAACCATTGTATATTTGATAATCAAATCTGAGTTTAGCATTTAAATACGTCAACTCCTTAATAACCTTAGATCTTATACTTCGCGAGAGGTGCTTAGGAAAGCGTAGTACCTATTCTAATTGCAATTAAAATTTCATTCACTTATCGATCAGTTTATCCATAAAGCCGGTGCGGAAAATAAAATATTTTAAGTTTTAAGTGTTGTTAACTAAATTAAAATTGCACACTACGTTTTATAAAACACCATAAAATCTCACCCACGTTCCCATGCCCCCCATACATTATAAATTAATTTACTGTTTCGCTTAAAATGGGCCACGGATTTAATATCTTACCTGAGAAGTTATATTCGAGGCCGTACGGGCTATATGGTGAACAAGGAAACAAATGTAAACTAATTATTTAAATATTAACACAACAATAATGAAATTAGTAATGCATGGAACATATGTTTTTGGGGGGAAACGGGCGAATTAGTCTCGAGTGAGTGTTTAATGTTTTAATGTGTTTATTTTATTGCTGTTCAAGTTGTTTTAGTTAGTAATATTACTTCTGAATGTTACTGTACTTTAATGGAAAAAAATATTTGCTTGTCATGGTATTCGCTCAGAATATAATAGAAATAGAATCTATAAATTCGATTTCGAGTGAACAAAAGCTATGTGCAATATATTATTAAATTCTTTTTTGAATTTTTGTATTTCATTTTTTCACATTTATCGACTACTACATTAACTTTCTTTGTGCGTGACGTACCGATATAGTTTTTGAAACGTAATGACTATTGAAACGTTGCATTTACAATAATGATAATAATAACTTTAATGAAATGAAAAAGCTCCTACAAGCCATTATACCTTTAACTTTACTGTAGTGGGACATTGTATAAAAATTGTTGATGTCCACGTTACCCGGGTCTTGTGTCGCTTAAAGAAACAATCTCATTCTTATGAGTATATGTTGGCGGCATTACTAGAGGGTGTTTGGTTTGTGATATGTTGGAAGACAGGGGCGGGGGGGGGGGATAAGATAATGAGGGTATCGTTGTTACAACTCCCAGGGGAGGTCGACAACGTTCTGATTCACTCAGACGGCAAACTATGTAAAGCTCCACCTCTAGAACTAGATTTTCGAATATTAGTTTTATCGTGTGCGGTTTTAAAAAAATTCAATTAACAATAAACTTTTATCAACGTTCTTTTTCGTGAAAAGTACAATCTCGCCGATAATAATGGTGACAGCGAAAAAGTTAAGTTTTGATTTCAGTATACTACGAGGGTAGGCAGAAAACTTTCAAACCTCAACATGAAGATTACGTTAGTCGTCAGAAATATTATGATAATATAATTGTGCATGCATTGAAAGGTACTTTCGAAAATTTCAGCCATGTTGGACGCTCAGTTATTGTTTAACAGTCGTTTGTGTCAGTCGATTTTAGTGTTTCCGTAAGAATGGAAAAAAATTACTCGACAAGCTGAAGAGAGAAATTGCGGGAAAATGGCGGCATTTGCAGAAAAAGAATGTTTTGTTCCACCAAGACTAAGCACCGTCTCACACTTCAGTGATCGCCATGGCAAGAATTAACGAATTGGGCTTCGAACTGATTCGATCACCCACCTGTTCCATTTCATCTATTTCTAAATAAATAGTTGACAGTAGTTACAGTTAGTGGTTTCTGCAAGTCAATATGGTGCCCAGATATTCAAAATTATCCATATTATTTCCATATATTTTATTTTACCTTGATATATTTTAAGACCTCGTTTTCTTGTTTCTATTTTCATTGATTCAATTTTCATTGATTCAATTTTACCTTCACTATCACCAGGCGATGATCAGTGTCAGCATTAGCACTCCTATACACGCAGAGAAACGTTTACTTGCATTAAAGCTGTAGCCTTAATTCAAAACAATTATTGTATCAATTAAATGCAATACAATAATTGTTTTAAATCAAAAAAAAAAATTTTTCTTAGAGCTTTTTTCTCCTCTTAAGAGAAGTATATACTTGTAATTAAATAATTGTACAAGGTGTGGCAATTAAATAACCGGACTGGTGCTACAAACCATTTTATTGATCACCAATTACATTACAAAGTTTATCCCCTTCAATGTACTCTCCTTGCCGATCCCTACAACGCTCCATACGAATTTTCCACTGTCAAAAACGGTGCTGGAAGCCCGTTTCTGTCAGCTTGTTGAGAACCTCCGTCGCTTTCGCTTTCACACTGTCAAATCTCGTCCCCTTAAGCTCCGATTTTGCCTTAGGAAATAAAAAGAAGTCACAGGGGATTAGGTCGGGCGAGTACGGTGGGTGGTCCAACACGGTGATGCAGGATTTCGCAAAGAACGCCTTCACAGACAGGGCGGAATGGGCTGGCGCATCCTCTTGGTGGAGCATCCAGGATTTGCTCTTCTACAAATCGGGTCTTCGTCTTCTCACTCGTTCACGAAGGGTAGTTAGAACCTCGTGTTTCACAAGAAATTTGGGGTTAACTCTGAACACTCTGCATTTTTCCGACGCGACGCTAGCGTAAGGACTTGAACGGACGATTGCTACAGCGAGACTGAGCAACGTACAACCGTGCCCATCGAGCTCTGGGTGGGGGAAGCATCTACAAACACAGACATTTTCAAACCTGCCGTGGCGTGCTCGCTGCACCTCGTACTAATTTGACTATAGTTTTTTTTATATATATAATAAATAATATATAATAAATATTAACTCATTAGTTATTAAACTACATAAAAGTAACCCCTATTTAATTACATTATTACATACACAAGCTTAAAACTATTTAATAGATTACCTTCTACCTTAAGACAAATTAGTAGTGTATACCTGTTTCGTAAAGTTTTTAATTTGTTAGTTGAGATGGATAGCTTAAATGAATACTTGTCATAACTAGAGCGGGCCAAGAGCGCCACGCGCCAGGTTCGCAATTAGGCTGCCGGGCGCATATATGTATGTAAACATAGGTAATTTAAATATGTAATTATTAGGACGAGGACCAAAACCACTGTCTATTACGTCGTGAAGACGCGCAAATATACACCTGCAGTTTGGGTGTTCGTTGATAAATAGGGCGTTGTTCACAGTGGGCCACTACAAAAAAAAAGTTCATTCATCGACGGCTACGAACTAACAGCGCGCTTATTCATTTACGGATGACGCGCTCTATTCATCAACAAATGACGAGTCTGCAGATGTTACGTTTGCACCACTTCGTGGCATACTAGAAACAAGCGTCGGTGTGCTCGCTTTAGTGATTATGTCTAACGTAACTATTAAAAATAAACGGCCATTACCTACGAAAGTTAATAAATTTCTTAGTGAATTTGTGGATTTACACTACAATGGGAGTACAATTTTCTGTAAAGTTTGTAAAAAGAAACTACTGTGCTGGAGCAAACGTGATTGTGAAAGACATATAAATAGCGCACACCACAGAAATAAAAGAAATGGTGTGTCACAACAACGTCAATTTCAATTAGAATTGCTTTTAACGTTTATGGTATGTGGTCTACCACTTCGTATACTTGATAAAAAAGCATTTCGAAAATTCTGGGGTACATACAATACCGAGTGGATACTACCATCTCGGACAGCGTTACGGAGAGATATTCCACGAATACGCGAGGACATTGAAAATCGAATTAAAGCCGAATTAAAAGATAAACAGCTGTGGCTATGTCTTGATGAGACGACAGATTGCAAAAAAAATTCTATTTTGAATATAATAGTGCGCGTATTAGATCCTATTAAACCAAATTTTGCAATTCTATTAGCCAGCAGAAGATTAAAACAGTGTACTAGTAAAGCAATTACGGCCGTAGTTCTCGAAACGTTACAAAAATTTCAAGTGTCAACCAGTCAACTGTTGTTGTTCATGAGCGATGGTGCAGCAACAATGTGTAGTGTAGGCCGTTCCCTTAAAGAAAAGTGTGAAGGACTTTTACATGTTACGTGTAAAGTCCATGCTTTACATCTTGTGGCACAAACTATTCGAGAGTGTTACCCGGAGGTGGATGCATTAATAGCAAACACAAAAAAAGTGTTTCTCAAAAGTCCTAAGAGGACTAGGGCATTCCACAGGTTATGCCCTGGTATTCGAGAACCACCACAGCCCATTCTTACGCGTTGGGGAACGTGGTTAAAAGCCGCTTTTTATTATAATGAACATTTTCAAGAAGTCAAATCCGTTATTTTGCAATTCGTCCCTGCCGAAGCTAGAGCTATTAGGATGAGCCAGAAGGGACTTCTCGATATTTCTGTTGAAACACATCTAAAGAATATTAGCAACAATTACAAAGGGTTAGTAGACGCGATAGAAAATTTGCAAAATTCTGGATTGTCGTTGGTAGAATCAGTGCAAGTCGTGGACGAAGTTAGTACATTGTTACACAGTATAAACGATGCAACAAGTGGACGAGTTTTAGCTAAGTTCGATAGTGTTTTAAAAAAGAATCCGGACTACACGAGATTAAGACAAATGTGCGATGGGGCATCTGCAGATTCCTTGACTAAGTCTAAAGATTATTTTAATTACGCCTGTCTTACTTCGGTAGACGTGGAACGGTCGTTTTCGAAATATAAGAACATTTTTTCGTCTCGGCGAACATTCTTCACCGAGGCAAATGTGGAAACTTATCTGATGGTGCAACTTTTTAAACAAGCCTATCCGCATTATTAAGAAGGATAGAATTTATTTATTATATCTTTATTTACAGTTACATTATTAAGTACAACAGAATAAAAAAAGCGTTCAGTTTCTCAGTTATTTCCTTATTACATCCCATTTACAACGCATACCGTTTTCAATCAAATCAAAAATCATAATGAAAATAAAAACACCTCAGCGTGTACATATATATATATATATATATCCGCTCTAATTACTAAACATTATTATTGCGTCAGCTTTTATTTTTTTACTCTTGTGTATTAATTTCGAAATATCACATATCTGCTGTGACTCACATATACGCTATTTACAATAAGCGGCCGTTGCGCCTGATTCCGATTCTGTTGGATGGCGCAATTTGGCCCGCTCTAGTCATAACATATTGTACATTTATACGTTTACTTTGTTCGTTTATTGTTGTTAACGCTTGCTTTGTTCTGTTGTAGTAAAGCAATATACTGTATTGTTATTATTATTATTAAAGAAATTATTTAATTATACTGTAACCTATAAAAAAAAACGTTTTCATTAGTTCATTCACTTGCTCCTAATTTAAATTATTAAATTTAAGTTTTTTTCCCATTATTGCAATTTTTCTTTTATTGGATATCCTTGTACGTACCTGGCCTAACGAAGTGTTTTTTAAATACGAAACTGGTCGCCTAAGTTCTCAATACAACTTTGTGAGATCTGGACCATTTTTTCATTCCTACCTTTGATACAAACATTTTCTTAACTTAAAACTAAATATTTTGCTTGGAAGAAGCATTTTTCTGCCTTGGATTTTCTTGATTTTCTAACTCTAAGAAAATATTTATTTAATCCAAATAGTTTCTTGAAATAAAAATATTTTCTTGATGCAAGAAACCATTTCTCCGCGTGTATCCTAGTTTTATTTCTGTCGTAGCTAGTTCCCTTAGTTTTTTCTGAATTTGTAATTCTCTTTCTTCTTCTTTATTCTTTTAAGTTTGCTTTTATTTTTTAAAACCAATTGCTTGTTATCCCAGTTTTCTTCGAAATAACTTCTTTGTTCATTTCTTATTTCGTTCTTTAACTCTTTCATTGATTCCTAAATTTCATTCATATTGGAAGATTCCCGGCCCACAGATGTCAAAACAGTTTTCACCAGTGCCCTACTCAACTAGATCCCCGCCTGCGTCACAGCTAGCACTTCAACACCGCCAAATTAATAAATACTGACAACGAACATTTTCTGAGTTTTATGTTCTGCCACTATTTCTATGGTGTGCAATATTGTCGGTAAAACCTTCTTAAAATTTTTAAATTTCAATATTCTGACTTCGAAGAAATGAAGTTAAATGCAATTGTAACAGTTGCAAGTTTCCCAAGTTCTAGTTTAGACCATATAACGCCTCAGTGTCTGCATTATAATTGCTTTATGTGTCCCTGAATAACATGCAATGCACCTAACATAGTTTGAATTTGAATTATAAATATGTCACTTTTGTACAAATCTATTAACGTGTTGCAATATTTTGATGTAAAGTTTATACGACATAATTGAGCTGGTATACGGCCAATTATTAAGTTTTAATAGGTCTGGCCTATTCATTTGAGATTCGAAATATAAGACGCGAGATTTATATTATAACAATACAGTTTCCAGAGGTTGTGTAAAATTTTGCAGTAGAGGAAGTTACGTGGAAACGGGAAAAGGGGTATATTTACAAAATTTCCTAATTAACTAAATGTATTCTGTGGATATCCGCATAGCGGTTTTACTAAAAGCAGATTAACCAGCGGGATAGATATTAACTTCACTTGATCATTAAGCACTTGCAGACCTACGCTCTATTCGAACAGATCTCCTTTTGATGTAAGACGCCTTCTAAATGTCCATTTTAATGCTCACATATAAAACACCTTGAATGTTCAATTTATACGAAAATCTATGCCCTATTTCATCATTGTAGAAGCTCGAGTAAAGTATTTTAATTAAGTGCCTCTCTAGACTTATTTGACGAAGAAAAAAAAAAGAAAACTCATTGATACTACTAGTAAACGGTTTCCCCCTATTGAATAGGTTTGGCGTTTGGGAGCAATATTGCTTTGAGATAAAAAAGAATAGACGTGGAGTAGTAATAAAGCTTGAAATAAAAAAAAAAAGAAGGAGGAACATTGTTTAGTCGAAAGTTTCCTTTTCGTATAAAAATTGCATCATAGTAGCTATGGAAAACTCTCTCGAATTAATTAATAATTTTTTCATCAGAGTAGCGCCAAGGAATTAAAACGGGTTATTAAATAATCCATTTGTGTATTTTAAGGAACCCGAGGAAGGTGTAAACTTGTTAAAGTTAAGCTCGAACAAAAAGAAGAAACATTAAGATATGTATATAGAATACATGGTCCAGAGCGGGCTATTAGCCAAGTTTTAGAAGTGTGCTTGGGTGTTATGTTAATTTTACAACATTTGTTGACCTGGAAAATAGCCCGCGTTGGACCGTATATTTCTTAGCGGTTCTTCTTGCTCGTAGTTTAGCTTAACTATAACTTGGTTTACTGCTTTCTCTTGTTCATATGTTTTACGGAAACTGTTTAGATCTAGATTGCTGCGTATAAATCCGCTCCTTTCGCTTCTAATAAGCCGTATTTAAATCATTTCGTAGCCTTTATTCGGATAAAAAAAAAGATATTAAAATAGGGAAACGATGTTAGTGCAAATGAACAACAGGAGCAAAAAAATTCCAGCGTTCCCAGACTTCATTTTGCGAGGGAGTTGTAAATTTGCATTTCTGAAATATATTTACATAAAATCGCCCTGATGATAACTCTGAATATGCAATGGCGTGGACGTTATATGCAATTGTATGATCCATTTTAGTTTAGTGCATGCATACGGTTCTTACTTTTTTAAAGCTTAATATAGAATGGAATTAAAACAACTTTTTATTTTTTAAAAATACGTTAAAGGATTTCAAATGAATTGTCCTGGATATCATTTCTACACTGCATTTCAAACATATTTCGTTATACGAGGGTAGATTGAAAAGTTTCTGGAATGACAATGAAAACAAAATAAATCGGATTCAAGTTATATTTTATTTTTCAATATAATCCCATTGAAACTACTCCTTCCCGGAAGTGACTTTCTTCGAGGTTCCCAAAATAATCGTTTACATCCTCTATCAGTTTTTCATTCGACCAAAATCTCTTTCCACCCAGAAATGTTTTGAGTTTCGGGAACAGGTGGAAATCTGACGGAGCCAAACGTCAATTTCTGCTGAGCGATTGCACTTGAATGAGCGGGCGCATTGACGTGGTGAAACAACATATTTTTCTTGACCATTCCCGGGCGTTTTTCCTGAATTGCTGCTTTCAGTTTGTCCAAAAGTGTTGTGCAATATATTCAAGATAATCAATTTGCAAAATTCCTTTTGCGTCCCAAAAAACCGATGCCATCACCATTCCAACCAAGTGAATGGTGTTTGCCTTCTTCGGAACCGATTCACCGCGTTCAATTCACTGTTTTAATTGCATTTTTATTTCTGGTTTGTAGTGATGAATCCAAGTCTCATCCATGGTCACGAATTGTCTCTTGAAATCCGTTGGATTCCTCGTAAACACATCCAAACAATCGGCTGAGGTTCGAGCTCGAATCCGTTTTTGGTCCGAATTGAGCAAATGCGGCAAATGTTTTAAACTCAATTCATTATGTAAAATATGAACTACCCGTTTTTAAGAGATGCCTACGGCTTCCTCGATTTCACGCACTTTTATTGGGCGATCAGCCAAAACCATGCCATGGATTTTATCCACAATTTATGACGTGGTAGCCATTTTCGGTCGTCCTGAACGTGGCTCATCACTTGTATGAATGCAGCCACGCTTGAATCCCGAAACCCAAAAACTCACGTTGGAAAAGGTGATGAATCACCAAGAACGGTATCTAACCTTGATTTGATTTCCGTTGCGGTTTTACTTTCCAAATGGAAAAATTTGATGACCTCTCGAACTTCGTTTTTATCCACAATTAAAAACACAAAAAGGTACTTGACTTCAATGCTTGCCAAAAGCAGACTATTTGACAGATCTATTTGATTGATATGAAAGAGTTGCCAATACAACGACATAAAGTATTTGGAAAAAAGTAACCCCCTAGCAGCGATTCCGGAAATTTGTCAATCTATCCTTGTACTCAATGTTGTATATTGTACTTTATTTTGAGTATTTAGAAGCCGATACATATAGCACCTAGTGCGTCTCTTTAATCTGTCCAAAGAATAGTTGACATTTTGTTCTGCAAAATAAACGTTTACGAATGTGAACTTTGAGCTTAGGGAATAGAAAAAGTTGCTGGAGACCAGATCTGGTGGTTTATCAATTCCATTGTCTTTTTTTTCTCCAAATGCGAGCTTTTTTCTGCTTGTCAAGTAATGATCCTTTTCCTAGATAGTCGATTAACACAACCCCATAACTATCCCAAAAAACAATCGCCATCACTTTGCCGGTCGATGGAACAGTCTTCACCTTTCTCGGAACCGATTCACTCCTCACAGTCCACTGTTTCTACTGTACCTTGGCTTCAGGAGCTGTTGTATTCAATCTTGATTTTCTAACCCTAAGAAAATATTTATTTAATCCAAATAAAATTTCAAGAAAATTATTTTCTTATATTATCGGTCCTCTAGCACCATTTGGTGAATTTTTCCGATGTTACCGGTAGTGGTTGCAGTTTTTGGCCGCCCCGAATATTCATCCTCAACCAAGCTGATATGACTTTAATTTGCATAGGTGTATTGCCTTTCAAGTGTAAGAATATTCGATATTTTTCATTTTTATAGAAAGTTAGCATCGACCGACCCAAACGACTGTTAAATAACGACTGAGCGTCCAACATGGCTGAAAATTTCAAAAGTATTTTTCAACCCATCTTCATGTACAGGCTTGAAACTTTTCAGTCTACCCTCATACGATACACTTCCTTTCAGAATATTTGAAGACGTATTTTACAGTATCGTGGGACACTGGTTATATCACATTATTCCTTTGTTAGCTTCCAAACAATCATAATTATGTCAACTTAATTTCTTGCATATTACTCAATCAATAAGATCATTTAATTTGATTCACTTGTAGGCGCCACGATTCGGATAAACAATTTCATTAGGATCCGGGTCCCGAAGTCTAGTATTTCTTATACATTCATTAAATTGAATTGTTCCGGTGATTGCTTGCAAGACAAACCGCGACGTTCAGCTGTTCATCTTGCAGGAAATAATGGCCGAAACAAAAAATGAACACTATTAGAAAACAGAGCTCTTAAATAAGATCGGAAAGTAGGAAAGGAAGAGAATATAAAATGAAAACGTAAACGGCGAGACGAGGAGTCATTAGGGGGAAACAAGTTGTATACACTCCACTGAAATAACTTAATTTTCGAATGAAATACTTAATATTACTTATTACATACTTTTCTCCGTCGAAATCTATAACTCAACGACTGTTAGCTGCTTATTTTCGTCTTGCCTTTTTTTTCTGATAAGTTGAAGATGTTTCTTCGAGATATTAAATTATTTCCGAACATAGGAAGACTTTAAAACGACTTAAGATTAAGGTAAAATGTTAATAACGCTTTTATTGTACGTAAGAACCCATTAAATCAGCTTTGGTTACAATGAATTATTTACACATCGAGACTTAGAAGCTTTATTACTTTTAAATATTTGATATACAGGATTTACTTGATCGAATGCCTTTGCACAGAGAAGAATTTTAATGATCTCGTAACTTTAACGATAAACATTTTATTTTTTTTGAACATTAAGCTTTTAAGCTTTGTAATTTTCTTACTTAGAAGTTTATGTCGCAAAGAAATATACTTGGCGCAGTCAATAGGATTCTATATACAGGATCGTTTATTAAATTCGTGACTTTAGATTGATGCTGTGATTGTGTGTATTGTCCGATAAAAACCATATATTATGTCGCAAATACGTCTTTTAAACTTGGAACTAAGAAGCAGAACACTCGTTCGACTGTGTAAACCCTGTCAAGTCGTCTGTAAACAAGACAAGCTTCGTTGAAGCATCGCCAAGCAATGTAAGAAGCTCTACTTAGTTTAACAACTGATTTGCGTGATTTGATTTATAGCCTTGGGAATACAAGCTCAAGCTTTTAATATTTTTAGCCTTCGATGAGGTGCAGAATTGTCAATTTTTTTTCTTTCCGCCAAGAAAAACCAACCCTCTTTCGTTCTAGGTTTTCTCTCTCCATGAACCAAACCTCATGGAAAATTTATATAACTTAAACGTGCTAGGCCTTCTGCGGGGGGGAAACCGCAAACGGTAATAAGCAACTTCCTTTGGATATTTGTATGCGTATAGTAATGTTGGGGAGTTTTCCTTACTTACGGAATGCGGATGCCTTGGCACGTCTAACCTTTCACAATATCTAGTTGTCACTCACTTTTTGACTGCGTTATGGTTTTATGTTTAATATATACAAGGACGGGTCGTAAAACAAAATAAGCTCCTCAAGAAAAGAGAGGAAATAAAAGAAAGTATAAAAGAAGGCCGCCTTTAATTAAAAACTAACCGAGAAAAACGAATTCAGGCATCCATTTTATTTCATTTTTCCATAATCTTATATTTTATTCTCTTACTGTAAAAACGTTTCTGTACATTTGCAGTACACCACGTGTACACACACAGTTTACAGATTTTTATAGAATAAATGTTTTTTTTGTTATAGAAAATAGAAACACATACCCCCCATGCATTGTAAATTTAAATTATTTTTCTACACGTAGAGAAATGGTTTCTTGTCTCAATAAAATAGATTTTCTTGCAAAAATCAGTCTGTACAAGAAAATATTTTTATTTTAAGACTATAAAAATATATACTATAAGAAAATAATTTTCTTGAAATTTCATTTGGATTAAATAAATATTTTCTTTGGGTTAGAAAATCAAGAAAATCCAAGACAAATCATTTAATTTTAAGAAAATATTCTTACTAAAGATAGGAATGAAAAAATTGTGCAGATCTCACAAAGTTCCATTGAGAAATTAGGCGACCAGTTTCGTGTTCAAAAATCAGGCCAGCTACAAGGATATCCAATAAAAGAAAAATCACAATAATGGGAAAAAAAACCCTAAAATTAATAAATAAAATTAGGAGCAAAGGAATGAACTAATGAAAAAGCTTTTTTATATGTAGAGCGGGCCAAATTGCGCCATCCAACAGAATCGGAATCAGGCGCAACGGCCGCTTATTGTAAATAGCGTATATGTGAGTCACAGCAGATATGTGATATTTCGAAATTAATACACAAGAGTAAAAAAATAACGCTGAGGTGTTTTTATTTTCATTATGATTTTTTATTTGATTGAAAACGGTATGCGTTGTAAATGGGATGTAATAAGGAAATAACTGAGAAACTGAACGCTTTTTTTATTCTGTTGTACTTAATAATGTAACTGTAAATAAAGATATAATAAATAAATTCTATCCTTCTTAATAACGCGGATAGGCTTGTTTAAAAAGTTGCACCATCAGATAAGTTTCCACATTTGCCTCGGTGAAGGATGTTCGCCGAGACGAAAAAATGTTCTTATATTTCGAAAACGACCGTTCCACGTCTACCGAAGTAAGACAGACGTAATTAAAATAATCTTTAGACTTAGTCAAGGAATCTGCAGATGCCCCATCGCACATTTGTCTTAATCTCGTGTAGTCCGGATTCTTTTTTAAAACACTATCGAACTTAGCTAAAACTCGTCCACTTGTTGCATCGTTTATACTGTGTAACAATGTACTAACTTCGTCCACGACTTGCACTGATTCTACCAACGACAATCCAGAATTTTGCAAATTTTCTATCGCGTCTACTAACCCTTTGTAATTGTTGCTAATATTCTTTAGATGTGTTTCAACAGAAATATCGAGAAATCCCTTCTGGCTCATCCTAATAGCTCTAGCTTCGGCAGGGACGAATTGCAAAATAACGGATTTGACTTCTTGAAAATGTTCATTATAATAAAAAGCGGCTTTTAACCACGTTCCCCAACGCGTAAGAATGGGCTGTGGTGGTTCTCGAATACCAGGGCATAACCTGTGGAATGCCCTAGTCCTCTTAGGACTTTTGAGAAACACTTTTTTTGTGTTTGCTATTAATGCATCCACCTCCGGGTAACACTCTCGAATAGTTTGTGCCACAAGATGTAAAGCATGGACTTTACACGTAACATGTAAAAGTCCTTCACACTTTTCTTTAAGGGAACGGCCTACACTACACATTGTTGCTGCACCATCGCTCATGAACAACAACAGTTGACTGGTTGACACTTGAAATTTTTGTAACGTTTCGAGAACTACGGCCGTAATTGCTTTACTAGTACACTGTTTTAATCTTCTGCTGGCTAATAGAATTGCAAAATTTGGTTTAATAGGATCTAATACGCGCACTATTATATTCAAAATAGATTTTTTTTTGCAATCTGTCGTCTTATCAAGACATAGCCACAGCTGTTTATCTTTTAATTCGGCTTTAATTCGATTTTCAATGTCCTCGCGTATTCGTGGAATATCTCTCCGTAACGCTGTCCGAGATGGTAGTATCCACTCGGTATTGTATGTACCCCAGAATTTTCGAAATGCTTTTTTATCAAGTATACGAAGTGGTAGACCACATACCATAAACGTTAAAAGCAATTCTAATTGAAATTGACGTTGTTGTGACACACCATTTCTTTTATTTCTGTGGTGTGCGCTATTTATATGTCTTTCACAATCACGTTTGCTCCAGCACAGTAGTTTCTTTTTACAAACTTTACAGAAAATTGTACTCCCATTGTAGTGTAAATCCACAAATTCACTAAGAAATTTATTAACTTTCGTAGGTAATGGCCGTTTATTTTTAATAGTTACGTTAGACATAATCACTAAAGCGAGCACACCGACGCTTGTTTCTAGTACGCCACGAAGTGGTGCAAACGTAACATCTGCAGACTCGTCATTTGTTGATGAATAGAGCGCGTCATCCGTAAACGAATAAGCGCGCTGTTAGTTCGTAGCCGTCGATGAATGAACTTTTTTTTTGTAGTGGCCCACTGTGAACAACGCCCTATTTATCAACGAACACCCAAACTGCAGGTGTATATTTGCGCGTCTTCACGACGTAATAGACAGTGGTTTTGGTCCTCGTCCTAATAATTACATATTTAAATTACCTATGTTTACATACATATATGCGCCCGGCAGCCTGATTGCGAACCTGGCGCGTGGCGCTCTTGGCCCGCTCTATTTATATGTTACAGTATAATTAAATTAACCTAACCTACCTCAACAGAGGCGTCCCTCAAGGAAGCATTTTGGGTCCAATTTTGTTAATGATATTACTAACTTTTTATCTGAGTATAACTTGACCATGTATGCCGACGATACAAGTGCCGTTGTGTCTTACAATAACCTAAAATAACGCTAATTCATTGTTAAATGCTATGAACATATGGTTTTCCGAAAATAAATTATTTCTAAATGTTAATAAAACCAAGTATCTTATATTTCATAATTCTCAAAACAAAACTCAATTCAATGCTTCGAATGATATGGTAATACATCGAGTCTGTGAACTTAACTTTTTAGAATTATGTTTTGACGATAAATTAACATGGCAAGCACACTGTTACAAACTTATTAGTAAACTAAATTCCTTGTGTCATTAAATACGAACCTTGAAGGATATAATTGAACATAATAGTATGCTATCTTACTACTATGCTAATGTTCATAGTAGACTGTCTTATGGTATCACAGTATGGGGTAGTGCAACTTTTGTTAAGGAGGTTTTTTTAGCACAAAAGAGAATTATTAGATATATGGCAGGTGTTGATAATAGACAGCCATATAGACCTTATTTCCTAAAATGGAATATTCTTCCCGTTGCCGCGATTCATATACATATATAAACTTCTTATACAGTGAGTCATATTCCTGCATATGTGAAATAACATGTGCGGATTTCTCCAACAAATTTGTTTTAGAACTTGCCGTACTGTATTATTTAGGGCTATTAAACTACAGTAAAGGAATGAAAATATGCATCTCTTATTCCAATCTTCATATTCTGGAGAATTCATTGAGAGACCATTGGTTGTTGGAGTCTCCCTATAAACATAGTCTTTTACATAGCCCCACAAAGAATAGTCAAGTGGTGTTAAGTCAGGGGATCTAGGCGGCTATTGTATTGTACCACCTCTTCCTATCCATGTAGCGAACGTGCCATCTAAGAATTCCCTTACTATTCCTGCATTGTGGGGTGGTGCACCATCATGTTGAAAAATTATTTCTCGTCGTAATTGCAGATTCACATTCTCTAATAATAGTGGTAATTCATTTCGCAGGAAATTTTGATAAATGTATCCACGTAAGCGTTCTTCAAGGAAGGAGGGACCAATCACATGTTCGTCCACGATATGACTCCAAACGTTTAAAGACCATAACCTTTCGTTATCTATTTCCCTCATCCAATAGGAATTTTCAGTTGCGTAATAATGCATATCATGGCGAGTATATGTTGCCATTCTCCACGAACAGTCACGATATATCTTCCCACGGAGCTCCCCAGGAGCTGCTCGATAGGTGGTAGCAGTCTGCATCCCGAGTTGTTGTCGCTATTCTCTAGACGGCATGTCTGTGTCTCGCGGCGCTAGGTGGCGTAGGGAGATATATCGTGATTCTGTTGGTGGAGAATGGCAACATATACTCGAGAAGTGAAAAATAATAGCGAGGGAGAAGGACACGAACGGAACCGCGCTGATGAAGCCGGGTAGGCAGAAACATGTTCGCGGGTTTACGCTGTCCCTTTTCCCTCGCTGCCTAAAAACTGTAGACAACTATAAATAAAACTTGTTTATTATGTGACATTGTGTATTTGTGACAATTGTCTATATTCTTTTGAATTTATTATTATTATTTCTTTAATAATACAATTAAATAGGGATTATTTTTATGTAGTTTAATAATTAATAAGTTAATATTTAAGTTTATTTATAAAAAGTAATAAAAAGAAAAAAAATTACATTAACCGAAAATGTTCGTGAAACGTTGTATGTTAAAGGTAATATCATTGTGTGGGTAAATATGGTATCTGTATTCCAGTTCCGTCGCTACTGGCACTAGGTAGCGCCAGGAAATATTTCAGTTGCTGTTTTTGAAGATTAGTGGCATAAACTGAGAGATGTAAGAGGAATGTAGCCAGGAAGCATTAATGCTTTTCTCTTCTCACATTGTTTTTGCCGGTAGCGATTCCATCAATACCAGGTTCTATTTATTAGCATTATATTGGTTATTGCTTCTATGCACATCTTTCATGTGTACTTCTACATTAGGTTCACTTTTGCTTGAACATTATTCTGTAGATAACCTCTACTTTAGCCTTTTTAAAATCAAAAGCAATGTGAATAATTTACAGCACTACTGTTTTAAACAAGGTAAGTGCAATTAATAATGTGCATATAAATAATATGCATTCCGAGAATTCTAAATAAATAAATGCTTTGTTTTAAGAAAATAAAACTATTGATTTATGAACAGTACCTACATGCTTTCTGGAATTAAGGAAATATTGTTTTGTGTCACAGCGGCCATTTACTTATATGGACTAAGAATCGCTTTCTTCAAATTGTCTGCGAGATTTTCTTGAATCAAGTTACCAAAAGTTTAAACAAATAAATACAATTATTTCTTTACAAGTATACACTTCTCTTAAGCGAAGAAAGAAATATTTTTTTTTGATTTAAAACAGTTAATGTATTGCTTATAATTGAAACAGTAATAGTCTTTTATTAAGGCGGACAGCTTTGATACAAGTAAACGTTTCTCTGCGTGTATCTAACCTAATTTTTGTTAATGGAATACTCTACTTTTTATTCATTTTTTGGAATCTGCGATAACTGTCCTTATACTGCTATCTGGTTTTCTTGTCGACAGCATAATTTTTATAAATTTAAGACGAAGAATTGATAAATTTTATATAAGATTTGTTCGTGTTAACTTTATAAAAATTATTATTTTCCCGAAAAATACAAGAGATAGGTTGGTAGCCAGTTAGAAGTACAGTTATCACAAATGTGTTGCAGATTCTGAAAATCGAATAAAAGGTAGGGTATTCTATTTAAAAAAAGTTAGGTAGCGCCATCTAATGCTGACGTATTTAATTCAAAAAAAATTATCACAAAATATGTACCCCTACCGTTTTCAGAATTTTTAAATCTTAATTTGTTCCCGAGATATTGCGATGTTCCACTCCTCGCTGAACACGCTGTATTATTAGGAAACTTTTAGCTTATTCGTTTCGCAAATGTATATTCGCAAGTTATAAAATTACAAACCCTGAGTGGTATAGAATTTCGTATTAATTAAGATATTTTATTCTAAATGCGCCTTTTTAAATTTATCATTTCTTTTTAAGAGAAAAGGTTGGTATGAAATTTAACAAAAACATCGCATTTCGCTGAAAATATAACCTTTCATCCTTTAAAAGAAACCCAACACAATATCCCTTTCATATAGATCTCCTAAAAATAACTTTTTGAATTTAAAAATTATAATATATTAAGATATACAGGCTATAATGTATGTAGGTGGTTCAAGACCCGCCCATTAGCCGCATGTACCCTTGGCTTTTACAATGTTACAGGTGCTTTAGACATTTCTATAGACCAATTCCCTTTTACATTATCCCATCAGAAACTGTAGGAAATATTTTAAAATGCGTAAATTCTATTATAACAGTAATGTTTAAAGTTTCATTGTATCAATTATTTAATACAAAATTAGTTTTATGTGTTGTAAACGATATTATTATTTATAATAACACATTTTTTTTATATTTTTAAAGAAAAAATGTTATTTTATATTTAAACAATATCAAACCATTGATCAATTTCTTTGGATTTGCCCTCTTCTACTTGTGAAGGGTCCTCAGAGTCATCCTTTTTAGCAGGTTTTCCGAAACAGAAGTGAGCACCCTTAGATATACCAATAGTTTGTTCTTTGACTGTCGGCATATCAATTATAGTAGATTTGGCTCCAGCTAGCTTATCTCCATCTCCTTTTTCAATCAATCTAGGATTTTCGGCTGCTAGCAAACCTTCTAGGTTAATGTCTTGTAAAATACTTTCTTCTTTAGGGCATGCATTATTTTATAGCATAAAAAACGTACTAGCTCGGAATCAATACGCTTTTCAGGACCACTAGTACCTTCAGCCATAGTACAAGACTAGAAAATTAATCAGCACGTGGTCGCTTGAATGGTAGATATAATGGAATACGTGCTTACCTGACGTACTGTATATTATTGTTAGTACTTCACAGCTCCAGTTTTCGAGGATTGTATTTTCGTCTTTTCATCCTCTAAGAGCGGCAAATATTTCTTCATTTTTGTTGAATTGTATTTCAATTAAACACAGAACACCGGTAAAGTTTGACAGATACTTCAAACAGTGTAGAGATGATGAGTTACATTTGCTACTAAGGATGTCCGATCTTGAAATACTAAAAATGTCTAAATTGCTAATATTTTGCTAATTATGTCAATTGAAAATATTAGTAAAATGAATTGTAAAAAAATTATAACGAGGAAATTTATGTGGGTTTAGTTGCTAATGCGCAGACTCACTAAGTTGGTTTCGCGTGTACAGTTATTTACATTTCTAAAGATCAATTCTGATTTACATTGTCCCATTAGAAACTCTAGGAAATACTTTATAAATGCCCAGATTTTAATCTAACAATAACGTTTAAAGTTTCATCGTATGATTTATTTAACTCAGTATTAATGACATATTTATTAACATGTTCAAAGAAATATTGTTATTTTATATTTAAACAATGTCAAGCCATTGATCAATTTCCTTGGATTTACTCTCTTCTGCTTGTGGGCGGCCCTCAGAATCATCCTTCTTAGTAGGTTTCCCGAAACAGAAATGGGCACCCTTAGATGTGCCAGGAGTTTGTCCTTCGATTGTCGGCATATCAATTATAATAGATTTAGCCTCACGTAGCGTACCTCCGTCACCTTTTTCAATCGGTCTAGGATCTTCGACGGCTAGCACACCTTCTAAGTTAATGTCCTGTTAAATAATTTAGTGTTTAGAGCATGGATGATTCTATAGCTTAAAAAGACCTACTAGCTCAGGATCAATACATTTTTCTGGATCGCTAGTACCTTCGGCTATAGTACAAGGCTAGAAAGTTAAATGGAACGTGATCGATTGAATAGTAAATATAGTGGAATACGTTTTTACCTGACGTACTATAGATACTTGTGGATACTTAACAGCTCCTGTTTTCCATGGTTGCATTTTCTTCTTCTCATCCTCTGAGAGTGGTAAATATTTCTCCATTTTTGTTGAAACACTTAAACTTTAATAACCCAAACAATATAGAGAATTAGAGATGTTGACTTAAATTGACTATTAAGGCTGGCCAATATTTGAATATTAAAAATTCCTAAATTGTTAATATTTTATTAATTATGTAATATTATTATCTATTGAAAATAGTTATAAAATAATTAAAAACCATTGAATTAAATATTAATTTTTATTAAAAAATCATGAGAGACATTTATGTAGGTTTAGTTATTAATGCGCAGCCTCACTAAGTTGGTACCGCGTAAACAATTATGCAGTTAGTTGTCAAAATCAGTTGGAAATTTACTCCTAAAATATCAGTATCAAAGAAAGTTATAAATCTATGGTAATATTATAAATAAAAATAGACATTTCTTGCTTGTTGGATTGATATTCGTATGCAAGAAACAATATCAACATATTCTTATTTAAATAAAAACCAGGTAACCTAGCTTTTTAATCTTTTTGAATTTCTTAAAATATAAACACTTTGTGCTTTCGAAATATGTTTCTTTAGCTTTCATATACTGTATATTTGCAAAATTATTTATCTTTCAATGCAAAATAGTTCTAACACTCTCATTCTTGAGATGTTTACCTTTCAAATAAGAGATAGAAATATATTTCGAAAATAATAACTTATTAATACGGTAAAATGATAGGAAAATAAGGTGGTATCTATAAAAAAGGAAACCCACGCGCAAGCAACCTATAAACCCTCTGAAAGTGAGCGGTATGGAACGATGTATTTTTCTCCTTCTTCACGTCTGATCCCAGGAGATATATTTGTGATTTTTGTACGGAAGAACCAAAACTAGGCAATCCCGAGTCAACTCGCGACCAAATAGGGATACAGAAAATTAAAGTTTATGTTTCTGTACACGTGTCTTAACATCATGCTGCCCTTATGGCTGAAAATGACTAAAATGATCCGCAGACGATACATAGGAGAACAGAAAAAAGGAGAATGGGAATAATTCATCGTTAAAATGTGTTCTTGTACGATAATGGGTTCATTTCTTTGATAATGGTTAAGATGGATGTATACACAGTGCTATCCACTTATAAAATAACATTTTCTTTTTAGGAAAATACAAAAAAGAAAGATGGTTAACGCTTTTAGATTTCTTAAGCGAGCTTGTAGCATCTCGTTCACCCTCTTTGTATTACTGTGGCATCTAAATAAAGAGATCATCAAAAATAAGAAGATTATTTCGGAAACTGTGATTTACCCTAATAGTACAATAAATATAAACAAAACTGATATTGCTAGGGTTACGAAGGTTTTGCAATCTTGTATGAGCTTCGGTTTAGTTTTACTTATGATAAGTCAAACCTGTGTAATTTTATGTATGATTTACATAGCATTTACTTTCCTCGATAGATTGTTTATGGTAAATGGAGGAATCGAAGATGAGGAATTTTTAGATCTTAGATTTGTTATTCGTAACCATGGTTAACAGTTCAAGTTAATTTCCTTATTATTTGTTTATTTAATTTCCTTTTTGAAACATTTGTTGTTGTAAGCTTCCATTGAATTTAATGAAATAAAGAGACAATAATACTCATTATTTATCTTTGACCACAATTTGCATTAACAACGAATTCGTTTTTTCCGTCAGAAATAGAGGCGAGGAACAAAGGTGATTATAATAAGGAAAAGCTAGAATACAACGTGTATATTTTAAACAATGCTGTAATTAGTTTACCAGGTACGCATACCTCAAAGCCTTTAACAAAGTCTCTTGTTTTAACAGAGGCGCATTATTAAGTTTTCTGCAGTTGTCGTGTCTTTTTGTGCTAGATGATTAGAATATCGCTATCTCTGTTTTGGAATCTTACGTTCACGTAAATTTATGAATATAATACCCAATTATGTAGGTGTGCACCACACGGCGGTTTTGTTTGTTTTGCTTGTAAATTGGAAATTGAATTTCTTCGTTTTTTTCTTTTCTTTCAACACAAATTCGAAATTAACAAACTTGCCAACTTGTCATACATTTCGATAACTTTTAAGCGCTGATTAAAATTAAACTAAATATTAAGTAAATAGAATGTGTAATATTGTTTGTAGGTATGTATACATATACAGGGTGTTTACTAAACATACGGCAAACATTCAAGGGGTTATTCCATGAACTATTCTAAGAATATTTTGTCCTTTGATGATTTTTGAAAAGCCCCTTTGTTTCGAAGATACAGGGCGAGAAAAATTTTCGACAAAACCAACATTTTATTACCAAAAATTACATTTAAAGTTCCTTAATCTACAAGAACTGTTGAAAATGACTACCTCCAGCTAGGATGCAAGAATCCAATCTTCTCCTCGTTGACTGCCGAACTCTTTCAAAAACACCAGGGTCGTTTCTTATTGAGTTACACCCAGCAATTATCCGATTTCTTAAATCTTTCACATTTTCCACTGGAGTAGAATCAACGAATGACTTTACATGGCCCCATAGGAAATAATCCAGTGAGGTCCACCTCGACCAATCCAACGATCTCCGTATGTTGCTGTTAAAAACTCACGAGCAACCACACTAAAATGCGCTGGTGCACCATCGTGCACAAACCACATTGCATTTCTTGTTGCCAATGGTACATCCTCCAGAAGCAGAGGTAGCATTTATGCAAAAATGTTTCGATACACCTTGCCAGTAAGTCTTCCTGGTAGAAATACCGGTCCAATTAGCCAGTCACCCACAATTCTTAACCAAACGTTCAACGAGAACTGATGTTGAAAACGATCTTCAAGTACCTCATGTGGATTTTCTTCAGCATGGTTATTGTGAAAATTCCTTATTGCATTTCTTGAGAAATTCGCTTCATCGGTAAGAAGAATCAGTGTTAGTAGTTGAGGGATTTGAACCAATGTGTGCAAAAGCCACTGACAGAATGCAATACGTGGAGGAAAATCAACAAGAAGAAGTGCCTGAACGCGTTGTATGTGGTATGGGTACAACAAATATTCCCTAAGAATTTTCCAAACAGTCCCATTACTTACATTCAAAGTATTTGCAATTTTTCGAGTAGAAGTACCTGGATCTTCCTCTATCATGTCCAGCACATTCTTTTCTAATTCTACCGTTCTTACTGTCATTGGCCTTCCTGGACCTCCACTTCGTTTCAATGTGCCTGTTTCATGAAGACGTTGATGAATACTTTGGAAGGTTTTTCTATCAGGAACATTACGGTCAGGAAATCGTTCAATGTACAACCGTCTAGCTTCTAATGAATTGCCATCAGCAAGTCCATAAATGAAATGCATCTTAGTCATCTCAACGTTCATATAGCGATTCATGATAGAAGACTTCACTAACAAAAGTTTAAGTATTAAAAGACAGAAAATCAGTCTTAATAAATTTGACACATACAAAATGATCAATCACGAAACGTATTCAAATGAAGCCCACGTTTTAACTGATTTACTCTTCTATGTCTGCACTTGCCTATTGTTAGTGGGTAAAACAGCCGTTCTTTGTAATCGGAATGTTGTTAAAAGATAACAACGCGTTTTTACAATTTTTTTATACTCGGTAAGTCCAGTGTTGTACGCCATATTTTTATTTCGGCTACATTAATAATTTCAAAAATATCAAAATTGGTTTTGTCGAAAATTTTTCTCGCCCTGTATCTTCGAAACAAATAGGCTTTCCAAAAACCATAAAAGTACAAAATATTCTTAGAATAGTTCATGGAATAACCCCTTGAATTGTTGCCGTATGTTTAATAAACACCCTGTATTCAATACCTTGGTGGAATGATCAGTAATCGATTACTGAAGCGTGATCAGAGAGACGCATTAGCACAGAGCTATTGTGTAGTGTACAGAATATATTATCCTGCATGAGCAAACGGCGATATGTTGCGGTTCTGGGACTCTAGGGAACGAAGTGACTTAGGGAAAATGAGATCTTCCCGTTTCATCCCCTTGCCTTATACTCTTGCTTTTCCACCTCTTTTATTTCTATATCCTTCTTCAATACCGACGGTTTTTCTTTCCATCTCCACCAATTCTGGCCGTATTTATACGATGCCTTGATTTATTAGAATAACTTAAAATCCTTTCTACCCCCTCCCACGCTTTTGAAACGAGCCCTATAGTCTCTTTCCCTTTTTTTTACTTAAAAACCGACATCTCTACTATAAGTATATTATAGATGAAATTATTTCTTTTACAATATTATCCCTATTTTCTCGTAGAAGTAAAAAGAGAATTAGAGAAGAATAAGCCATAAGCATTCAATCAAACAGATATTTATTTTTCTCTTTCTATTAATTGGCTATTTGTAATCGATACAATGACACATAACGCGGCCATAGCGTAGAGTAGTCTAGAGGTTTACATTGTTTATGGAAGCACTTTAACCAGACCAGAGATCTTCAACATTTCATCCAGAGCAACGGAATAAATGGTTTCCCAGGGCGAGGTGTACACGTGCTCTGGCTAACATATTGCCTCATCGGACCTGCAACATTGACAGACCACGAAAAACTATTTAGATTCTAAAATATACGGTGGACTGCCGCTTTGCTCTCCTCCGGGGATATCTTATTGCATCAGCATAGTAAATTTAAACAACGTTCTAATTTCAATAGTTTAACGGAAATTCGCAATCGAAAACGTTGTAAATTAATAATATGTAGAAAACAGAAAGCTAGTGTCTAAAGTATTGATCCCGTAAGAGCCCTTGCAGAAGGGGTGTTTCGCTTTTTTATTTATTCATATCGAATCTCATAGACCTGCAACTTTTTTTCACCTCGTGTAGACATTCAAAGCTGAACAAACCGTGTGTATTTAAATATCTGACAAAAGTATTTCAATACTTTTATCAGATTGGTATTTGTATTCATAATTGGTAATACTTTTCGTATGTATCATTTCATATCTAAAAAAAAGTATTGAAATATTTGAAAAATTACTTTTTCGAGTATTAATATGCAGTACTTTAAATATTTTAGACTTGAAGAAAATATTTAGTATTTAAATATCTTTTCTAGAGCATTTGCCCAGTTCTGATATTATGATTAAATACAGAATGTTTCATAAATAGATAAACAATTGTAAATGACAGATTTATATTTACGCTCTATATTATGCGCATATACATATGTGCCTGTTCATAAAATAGAATCAATTTTAAAGAAACTGATCAGTGATGTGATATGGGTAAAACTGTAAACGTTTCCGTTCTAGACGCTCATTCATCGTTCCGTTTGAATGTACATTGCTTTGAAACTGTTGGATCTTCACTCCTAAGATTCGCAAAATAAACTCTCTCTTTATGAGCAGGGTTCCATCTTGCCGGAATAAATAGCTGATATACGATTTCGTTTGAGGTCTTCTTCTTTAGATATTTTTCTTCCGTATTTTTATGTAATTTGTATTATACCTATAAATTTTATTTAGATTTACTTAATGCGTCGTGGGTGAAAGATCATTCTTTTCCTGAGAAATTTAGGGAAAAATTTTTCAAATAAAAATTATTCGGAGACAAGTTCTACACAACATAAGATTATATTCAAGTATACAAAGGATTCAGTTTCCGCCGCACATGAAACCTTAGTAGTACTCTAGGATCTGCTTCCTTCAGTTCAGTAAGTGCAAGAAATGGACTACTGAAATGTTGGTGTCGTGTGTGACTAATGGCAACACATTTACATAGGATGTGTTCTGCCGTCTCCAGATCTTCTTGGCATAGACGACAGATTTTATCTTCAGCTCTCCTAGTTTAAATAAGTGATATTTTAGGGCTACATGACTTGTCAGAAATCTAAGATTCCCTTTGCTGAACGATAACGCTATTTTTGCTGTCTTTGGCGAGCCTGATATAAGTGCTTTCGCCTGCTTTTGTCCTGGAACATTTTCCCAGTACGAGGACTTTTGATTGGCTTCCCATGCTTTGATTGCTTGTTTTATGTGGCTCTTTTGGAGACTACAGAAGAGATTAGGATCAATGAAAGGCATGTTCGCTGCTTCTTTGGCCAACTTATCAGCCTTTTCATTTCCTTCGATTCCTTTGTGGCTTGGGACCCACCGCAAAGTAACGTGGTTATTGCCTTAAATTGTGTATACATTCGTGTATCAGAGCAGATTCGTATGTGTAGGCCTTAATGGCCTTTAGAACTGCCTGACTGTCGCTGTATATATTTATAGTTGCGTCTCGTATCCCTTTATGGCGCACAGGTTTAAAGCAGAAATCTCTGCTTGAAATATGTTGCGGTGGGGTCCTGTGGGCATTTTTAAGTAGTAGTTAGGACCACTAATGCCCCTCATATTATATAATTAATACCTTGTATACTTATATTATATCTTTGAGATAATTTATTATTATCTCAATTATTGAATAACCTTGACTTAAATTGAAGAAAACTCAGTAATAACCAAACTTGTCTCCGAATATTTTTTTTTACTTTTTCTTTGAATTGCTACGAGAAACAAATTATCTTCCGTCAATACATTAGGTGAACACGGTGTATACAGAACCATTCCAAATATAAGGAAAAGGAGCTCCATTTCTTTCATAATTTAATCATCACTTCTATATCACTCTCCTTATAATATTCTAATTCCGATGGCAGGACTTGAATTTGAATAAGACGACTCAATTTTAAATGAATTGACGAATATCCCGTACGTGCAATTCTTACCCTGTCTGTCGCAAGAAGGTATTTGACACAGTTTCTGCTCTTTGTCCAATTGTTCCAAAATTCCCTCGTACGATGTCTCGAAATAATATCTGATATTCATCTGCAATATACGAAATCAAAATTGAAGCAATTTCGCAATATAGGTTGTGGCGTGACAATTATGTGCGCTATATACTACGCAATCGGTGTCGCCCCCTATGGGAAGAAAACATGAGCGTATTCCCTCGGTTCACTGTATGGGGATAATGATTTGTTTACGGTCTGTCATCCTGGCTATTATACAACAATATCAGAATGAAATATATTCGCCGTTTGCGGAAAAGCAATATGATTTTTTTTTTGTTTATCCAAAAAGGAATTGTAGCAGGGCTAAATTGACTTTATTTTTTTTTTCATAGATGGAATATTTTAGTACTTATTTTTGAAATAATACCGGAGAAAAGGAAGCAGAACTTACGAGGATAGAATCTATTTTGAAATGAATTAATTTTGAGTGGATATGTTAAAAAAAAGGTAAGTTACTATGATATAACACGATTAAAACTAAACAATAATCACCTTACTTTCATTTAGTTCCAGATATACCAAAATCGCCAAAAATCTTCAAAGTCGAAACTTGAATGGTGAGTAAAAATTAATATTATTTTGTGTGTTGGTCGTTTATTTTTGTAATTCACTGTATACAGTAAGCTAGAATCCATTTGTTACTTGGAGAATAAATGAACTTTGCTAAAGCATTAACTCACACTGTATATAAGAAAAGAAGATATTATTATTTCCCAGCAACTAATTAATCGAGTAATTAATTATTGGGACATTTTGTGTATTGCTAATCAAATGGAAAGTAAACTAACATTTCACAGTGTGCGGTGCATTTAATCTTTATCATAATTACCGTATCGATTTGGAAACGAATAAACATTTCGATAATGTTTTTGAATAAAATTTATTATGAAAAGAAGGCAAGCGGATATCAGCCGTTATTCCAGCAAACTGTTTATTCATTGTGCTCATTTGCAAATGTTTTTAAATTGAAGTATGCATAGTGCGAATGCCGCGTTGCTGAGAAGGATAGAAATGGGCAGAGTCGCATTTTTACAGACGGAGGAATAATACAAATAGGTACTCCCAGTTAAGTCAGAAGTAAATTAAAATTTCAAGATGAGGAAACAAGAAAGAGGAACTGGAGATTTATACTTTGCGTTAAGTTTGACAAAAAGGTTTTAATAAAACGGTTGCGGAAAGAAAAATCGTTGTACCTTAAGTTTTCATTGACGATATCCCATAAATAAAGTGGGGGTTGCCCTTAGAATAATGAATTGATTCACTCTTTGTTACTTTTTCCCCGAGGTAAAATGTTAGGTACCAATTGGGGGCTTAATGAAATTATTTCTACGGAGATAGAAAACGTGTCGGCTTGCTTCATTCGTTATTCCATTTTGTTTTATTTGGATTCTTAAAATTAACATTAATAGAGGTTGGGATTTAGTTTTAATAACAGTAGCGTCACATATACACTGCCCGGCCAACAAAAAAAATATTTGTAAAAACTTTTTAAACAAATACATCCAAATCTTACGTATTTTTGGATGTTGAAACCGTATCTTGTATCAGTTTTTTTGTATCACCCAGAGTTCTCTCACAATATGACATCGATTATATTTTAACATGGGGAAAATTGGATATATAAAAAATAAAAACATTTAACATAAACCCTACTTTTATTTAATTAGGCTACAATTTTTATCTACCACTTCAATACAAATATTTTAGGTGCTTATTTTTTTGTATTTCATTTCCCTTTTCTCTGTAAATCTTCTTATATATGAAACTTTTTCTACGATGCAATGCATGTTGTTGTTCTCGATGAAGTGGCCAACAATAAACACCGTTTCTCCATCACCTTTACGTCCTGATGGAACCGTTCCCCCTGTTCTTCACTCACATCGTCCAAATTTTCAGGAAAAAAGTCAAGATGGTTGTGTAAAGAAGTGGACTTTATGGCCCATCAGACATCCCAGATTTTTGAACTTCTCATTCATATTAGCTACGATAAGTTCATAGTTTGGGTCCTTCACATTGCCCAAAAATTTAGTCACAACTTGCTTAAATGATATCCAAGCCTCCTTTTCCTTTGTAATCATTCTTGCTTCAAAGTTGGAATCGAACATCATTCTACGAATATCAGGCCCAACAAAAACACCTTCTTTCAGTTTGGCTACTGATAAATGTGGAAATCCTTCGCACAAATATTTAAAACATCTATAGGCAAGGCTTTTACAAATTGTTTCGTTAAGCCTAACTTTATGTGTAGATGTGGTAGAAGAATCTTTTTTCGATCTATTAAAGGTTTGTGCGATATGTTCTTCTCGCCAGGTGTTTTTCTTACGGGCCATTGTTTCGTGGACCAATTTCGATCCCTTGTTCTGCTGTCCCACTCACATATAGAACATGGAAACTTTGTAAATCCCTTTTCTTGACCAAGGATCATGCAAACAACTTTGAAATCCCCACATAGCATCCGTTCGCCAATCGTGAACCGGAGAGTTAATTTTTTATAAAATCATGTCAAGATTTTCCATCATATGGATTGGATGAGCAACAGGCACTGAAGCATAAGTATTTCCATTGTGTAAAAGAACAGCTTTTAAACTATTTTTTGGTGAGTCTATAAGAAGCCTCCAATCTGCCTTCTTGTACTCAATGCCAAATTCGTTTATTAGACTACGAATATCATGGCAGTAAATCAAATCCTTCTTCCTGCTTGAAAAACTGAGCAAACTCTTGGTCTCTTGTTCTATATTGTTAAATGGAATCATTTTTCTTTCAGCCTAGAACCAAACAATTCTGCTTTTTCCT
This sequence comes from Dynastes maya, assembly GCA_029619315.2. Classification (NCBI taxonomy): domain Eukaryota; kingdom Metazoa; phylum Arthropoda; class Insecta; order Coleoptera; family Scarabaeidae; genus Dynastes; species Dynastes maya. The sequence continues at coordinate 7,569,709 of JAROYE020000012.1, forward strand.
CAAACCCAAATCTCTCACTAAATCATTTAACTCAGCTTGTGTAAACCACTGCGGTTTTAAATTTTCTGGAGAACATTGGAACTCATCATCACCCACCCGGTCAACTTTCATCAGATTCCGGTTGGGACCGTAAGTCCCGGTCCATGCTCTACCGGCCGAATAGCTAAATTAAGGTTAGGGTAAACAATTACTTTCTTATTTTTGGACTCAGAAACATCAACGCTGCAAAAATAACAATCATTTGAATGATTTTTTTTGCTCTCTCCATACCACGGGTGGACTCTAATGGTTTTCGCCTACCGATCCACCTCCTAGGAAAGCAATTGTTTAAAAACTCGTGCACAGGACGTGCAAAATACGGAGATGCACCAACTTGCTGAAACCAAATATCACCATTTCGTAAGTCAGGATCATATTCATTCGGAAAAATTTCTGCAAGGGCAAGTACAAGTGCATCCCTCGAAAAATTCAGATATCGCTGCCCCATAAGAGTTTCGTCATAATGATTCTATTGCCAACTCTTCCTGCCCACACATTAACTTCACTAAAGTATTGAGTATGTGCTTGAGTAATCCAGTGAGGATTCTCTCTACTGCAGTACCTGCATTGTTGCCGATTTACTGTTCAATTTAGACAAAATGAGGCAAAAACCCGAGAAGGGAATTTGGCGAATGAAGCACATTTTGTAAATTTTTAATACACGTAATATTGATCGCTGCAATTGATCAAGTTACACCATGAGGATTCTCACCCATTCATCATCGGCTGTTTCATCGTCCATCAACTATTCTCAATATATGTACGTTCATCAACCAGACGATGTTTTTTTTTTAATTTTTGCTGGCGGCGGACGTCTTACCATAAGTTTTATTGGTACGATCTTCCTCATTTACAATTCGACCATATAAATTCCATATTTCTGGCGGAAATTAAGCAGGACGTCTTGCATTTGAGCTAACTGCTTCATATTTTTTGCTAAATGGAAGAACCACGCTCACAGCGAGAAAGCATTCTGTCATTGAGTGTTTGTTCAAAATCACAATTGATTGACAAGCCTTTTTCTTACTTCATATATATACAGTAATTTTTTTAATATTCTATGAAGTCTATTGTTATCAAAAAAATTAAATTTCATACTATTTACACAATAGACGGTTTTACAATTCTGGAAGGTTGAGATACTCTGTATGGCTAGTGGTTCTATATTAATTTTTTTTTGTAAATTTGTAGTTTTTTTAGGTTTCTCGTTTATCAGACTGTTGCCATTGCATGTGAATATTGCACGGTATTCTCTGTTTTTTACATTTCTAGTTTGATATTTCCTATTGCTTTTATTTCTGCTATAGTTGTTACATTTTCATTTGCTAATCACGGGGCTGGTTAATTAATAGGCTGCTCTAGTTGTTATGTGACGTTAATGCTACTGGAACTAAATTCTGATGACTATTAATACCATTTTGAGATTATCTATCATCTTCAGTATTCAATTAATTACAACGTAAAGAAAAAAAAAGCGAACATTTAAATAAATAGGACTACCATTTTCGGTACAGAAAATCCCGATTCTAATATAGAAAGTATCGGATATAAATTTATCACGACACGTCATATACGTACGACATCGATATTAATATCTGTGTTTCCTCACATATTAAAAAGATGGGGGATATATCTTACATCCCCTTTAAGATAGCTCTGGCTCCTTCTGCAAGTTCTTTCGTTGGATAGGAGCAGTTCGGGTGACTTGCTGTCGTATAATATTTGCAGATATTGTTCTTTGTATTGCTTGTCGGCTACATTCACAAAAATCACTTGTCTCTATGCGAATAATGGAATAGAATATCACGTACAGTTAAATATAAAAATAAAGGACCAAGGCGATTTAAACTTTTCGAAATTTACGCGGGAAAAAAAGGGAGAAAAAAGATGGTAATAATTTTATCTTGACTACTGTCGTTTGCTTTGTGCGTCAGTCGCATTTTATACCATTCAACGTTTACTTTCAAATCTGCTGGGCGGTTAGACAGCAAAGGTAAAAGTAGACAATCTGGCAAGTGGTTGGTTGAGAGCACAGGACAACGTAGGGATGACATTTATATGGAAGAGAGTTTACTCCTCAGAAGGATTACGGAATCGATTCTATTCGAACACAGAGAAAATGCGACCCTTTTTTCCCCTCTTTATATGCTTGTTATTTTATTCTTTATATTTGAAGTGGCCACTTAATGTATTTTATGGTAGCAATATCTGGTTGTATGCATATAAACAGTAAAATATGAACGCTATCATGAGCAAGACAACACGGATGTGTCCGGTTTTTTTTTCTGCGTGTTATAACTCTTTGAATTGTTTTTAAAAAAGATCTGATTCACTTAAAAGTTATTCTTCTATTTTATTGCTTTAATTTTCAATATTGGAATGGACACCGTTTTAGGAAAAGGGCGAGATTTTATTATTTCGTTATCAAACGTATTAATACCAACGGCGACAAAAAATCGTTTTATTCTCGTCCTTTCTTCACTACAGATTCCGTTTCTGTCTTGTCGGATACGTTTAACATCGTCTGATACATCAATGTTGATAAAATGACATGGGTTCCTTCACTTCAGAATGTCAATTTACCTGTGATCGAAATTTTATTTTTGATATTCGCGATCCATTATTCACGCTTCAATACCAGATTGGTCCGCGTTAATATTTATTTTAGATATCACTATGCCTATTTCAGTGTCGGTAATGTTTACGCTGAACAAAAGCTCAAGCAACGATTGCGACATGTACATGGATAAATTGACACTCTTTTTTATCCCATTTTTTTTTTGTTCAATGAAATAAATCATTTGAAATGTACCAATTGAATTTTTGTTACAGAATCGCCACAACTTCAACACTCTGGAGCTATGGGAGTCCTGCTAATACAAAGCTCAGAAGCACATCAATCCTTTTCTTAAAGCTTACTTAGATGAAGTGATGTTTTAATATTTATGTGTGGTAAAAATGTTTGCATTTTAGGTTACAGTTTGTTAAAATATATTATATATATTACAGCTCTACACAAGCGAAAAATTCTCTTAAAAATTTTCACTCTAAAATTAAATACATACATCCTGCAACAACGCAACATAGTTCGAAAGCTTTATGTATATGCCCCTTTTAGAATCTTGATCTCTTGAGATGTGCCTTAAAGTAAACTGCGTTCACTCGAAGTTATTTCTATTTTAATGAGATCTAGTTGGTTTTATTATCACAATTAGGAGAATTGCTGAGTTTACTATTACAGAAAACTGCATTTAGCCGCGACATTGTTCCCTCAAAACCTTACACCGACTTTAATATTTAACTATGTTCCATTTTCCAACTACTCTACGGCTAGTGTAATTTACTTTTATATTCGGGCATAAAGAATCTTTTAAAAAATCGTATTTCACGTTGCTATAGTGCGACGTGAAGATAATTCTTTTCCAATGTTTAATAATAGAATGCTATCGGTATTTTAAATAAGTAAATAGAATAGTTTTATGCCGGTCATTGAGAAGTTTATATAAATTAATAGGTTCCACTTTTGGTGGATGCGGCAGTATTATTTTTGAAAATGTCAAGATATATAGATGTTAAGCGTTAATACATTTTTGAAACACATTTTAAACATTTCATTTTTAATTACATACAAATTTCATTGCGTTTATTTAGGAGGTTTTATTGAGAAGTAAAACCCAGCTAACATTCCATGTATCGTCTAAAAAATTCTCTGTAATTCCTCTACAAGTTACATTCCATATTCACACAGACAGAAACATTGGTATCTTTTCTTTGCTGAAAGGAAGGTTTTTCAAAGTATGTAGTATTCACACGTTCACATCTCCGTGTTATACATCACACATACACAAATCTTGGTATCTTCTCCTTGCGGAAGGGATATCTTTGCTGGTATGTTAATCCAGTGTGGAGCATGCCTTTGAAGATATATTACCTTAGCGGGGGATACTACGTTGATACCAATTACCTCTCTCTTACTCATTCACAACTTAGTGTTGACTGGTTACCCAAGCTGGACGGGAAGCTTGTCTTCGGGTTTTCACCTAGTCCAGCAGGTCGCCAATAATACTGATACACACCACACATACACAAATCTTGGTATCTTCTCCTTGCGGAAGGGATATCTTTACTGGTATGTTAATCCAGTGTGGAGCATGCCTTTGAAGATATATTACCTTAACGGGGGATACTACATTGATACCAGTTATCTCTCTATTCACTCACACGTCGGTGTTGACTAGTTACCCAAGCTGGACGAGAAGCTTGTCTTCGGGTTTTTACCTAGTCCAGCAGGTCGCTAATTACACTGATATACACCACACACACGCAAATCTTGGTATCTTCTCTTTGCGGAAGGGATATCTTTGCTAGTATGTTAAATCCAGTGTGGAGCATGCCTTTGAAGGTATCTTACCTTAGCGGGGGATACTACGTTGATACCAATTACCTCTCTCTTACTCATTCACAAGTTAGTGTTGACTGGTTACCCAAGCTGGACGAGAAGCTTGTCTTCGGGTTTTCACCTAGTCCAGCAGGTCGCCAATAATATTGATACACACCACACATACACAAATCTTGGTATCTTCTCCTTGCGGAAGGGATATCTTTGCTAGTATGTTAATCCAGTGTGGAGCATGCGTTTGAAGATATATTACCCTAACGGGGGATACTACGTTGATACCAGTTATTTCTTTATGCACTCACACGTCGGTGTTGACTGGTTACCCAAGCTGGACGAGAAGCTTGCCTTCGGGTTTTTACTTAGTCCAGCAGGTCGCTAATTACACTGATATACACCACACACACGCAAATCTTGGTATCTTCTCTTTGCGGAAGGGATATCTTTGCTAGTATGTTAAATCCAGTGTGGAGCATGCCTTTGAAGGTGTCTTACCTTAGCGGAGGATTCTACGTTGATACCAATAATCTCTCTTATTCATTCACAAGTTAATGTTAACTGGTTACTCAAATTAATACAGGCACACTATACACATCTTCTCATTCCAGAAAGGGTCTTTGATGGTATCTTAACCTGATTTAGGTCCTACATCTGAAGGTGTGTTACTTTAGCAAACGATACTACATTACTATCAGTTAAACCTCTATACAATCACACCCCAAAGTTAATCTTTAATTTAATCACTAAAGGTAATAGGATTTATTTTGTTCGTGTACTTTATTTTCTTCAATTTTCATTTGCATTGCATGTTTTAAACAATATCTGAATTGAAGAATAATATAAATATTTAGACTATCCATAAAGAGTTAGCCATCATCATTTCTCAATATCACCTCTCCCCCAATTCTCATTTGCTTATCAAATAATAAACAAAGTTGCTTTACATGTTTTGTTCTAGCACTTTTTACATTTTCCTCGAAATAGCTATTCATATATGAAGCAATTTATCAAGATGTAGTGTCAGAACCATCACATAAAACACGTTTTAGATTTTAAATACTTTCTACAATACACATATAGCTACGATGTATTTTGATTTATTTCGTTTTTGCCGTAAATTTTCCTGTAGCAAGAAAAAATATTTCTGCATGACAGGAATATAAAGATGTAAGAGCTAGCTGACACGTGTTGTCAGTATGATATGATGTCTACCTTTCAGCAGGCTTGTCTGAAGACTTTGTGCTTTTTGAACGTACGTTGCAGCCAACTTGATTGAAAGTACTGCTACGGTATTCTCTGTATATGGTATACAGCGCAAGGTAAATGCCTAAATGAAGACTGCATACGTTCAACGCCGTGTTTTTTCTCTTTTATTTCTCATTAGCAAAAAAAAAAAGAATTTACAACGGTGAATATATAAAATCTACAAAATGGAATATAGCTGAATTCGGTAATGTACGCATGAACGATTTGATGGATGGTATAATCTAGCAGTTGACTTTTTGATGTAGTACATTGTATTTCCGCACATAAATATAAAATTATATAGCCTGCTATGCTAAATGCGTCGGTTAAAGGAAAAACGAGAAATAATCTACACGCGCTACCACACGTTAGAGGTAACAATAATCATCAATTAATGATAGAAATTTGTTATTGATTACTGTAAGAAATTGATAGCTATCCTCTATAGGGTATAATTTTATAGATATAAACTTTTATGCCGTCAAATATGTAATCGATATATATTCATTCTAGCTGATTGTTTCACTTTTGTCCCTAAAATTCAATAAGGTATTTTTTTCTTGTCCGGTAACATAAATTACATATATATATACCAGCCACCCCGCAAGAAACGTTAAGTAGAATTTATATGTTTTAGTAGAAAAAACAAAGTAAAGCTAAAATTATCGCCTACACTTTAGGGCGACGCTAAAAAAAGACCCGGCCGCAAAAACCCTCGGCAAAGGTACAGGAACAAAGTGTAGGAGTTATAATTAATTATTCGAAATCACTAACAAAATAAATTCATTCAATTAACATTGCTTCATTGATTAATCAGCTTGTAGAGAGTTGGCCAGCAATGAAATTGATCAAATGCGTATTATGCCTTTCAGAGGAGATCTGTTTAAGTCCGTATGCTGAAATTTGTCCTTTGTAATGCTAATTAATCTTTATATCTTGCCAAAAAATCTTTTTCTTTAATTTCTTCAACTCTACTGTTACTATTGTAAGTATCTAAACCATTTTTAAAGTAAGCTCAAATGTAAAAAGCTTTTTGTGTCGAGCTGTAATATTTATTTAGTGCTTTATATTATAAATTATAATACAGTTACATTATACATGAGGTCCTAAAGTATCCCACCCATGCTAACTTTTTAACGACAGAAGCTAGCGTTTTTATAAAACTGCATTTCCGGTATCACCGGAACTTTCTTATTTTAAATGGAACACCCTGTATATTTTTACATTTTTGTAAAGGTAATCGAAAGGAGAATCCAAGGATATCACATACGTTATACTTTAACTTAAGACATATGACGATATGCAGCAATAAAGGTTTTGTTAATCTGTTTTTGTTGTTACGCAAAGTTGGCTAGGAAAGAACGCCAAATTGTTTCTTGTAATGTCAGATTGATCCAAAGAGCTCGTTATTATTCAAAACATATAACAATTGCCAAACTGTCAAATCTCAATTCCATAGGCGTAAATTATTCTTGGTGTGTCTTGTTACTATATCCCCTATTTGTCATACTTTCGTTCTTTGTTCTCATTATTACTTTCTCTCATTTTAACATGTTTTGTTAATTGTTATTGCTTCTTTACTTTATTGAACATTATTGCAATTAAATAATTATGGTAGGTTCGCTTAAATTTGTTAGTTTTTGATAAACAACATGTCCGTTTTTTAGATTTCTTGTGTTACTTTATAATGGCTTTGTTACGAACCATGCAAAATTGCTGGGTCAACTTTAATATCATATAAATCTGGCAACAATTGTCACCTTATTTATCAAGTTGCGCAACAAATTGTACAATAATTTACATTTTCATCTTCTGTTAAAGCAGTTCACTTTGTAGATATTACTCCATCTATCTTGACTTAGCACAAAATTCGAATATTTCCAGCTGTACAAGCTGTTTTTTTCCAATTGTTGCCAAATTCCCCGAATATTAAAATTAGATACTTAAAGTTTATCCTACGTGGACCATACGAAGGCCATTGTAAAATCAACAACATAAAAAACTGAAATCTAAGCACATGGTCTATCAAAAACCAACAAATTTAAACAAACCTACCATAATTAATTAATAAAGCTCGATAAAGTAAAAAAAAGCAACAATTAACAAAACAAATTAAAATCAGAGAAAATAATGACGAGAATAAAGAACGAAAGTATGACAATTGCAGGTTATAATAACAATAAATAACAAGAATAATTTACGCTTTTGAATTTTGGTCTACTGTAGGTCCTCACTGTATATTCCTCTTTCGTATTGTCATAATTTTCTAGCCATGTATACATTATGTTTTACTTGTATCTGTAAATACATTTACAATTTGGTTTTGTTTTATTTGCAAAATTATTAAATTGCCTTAAATTATTTAAGCTCAACGCCCTTTTTCAAACACGTTCTAAATTTGTTTCAATTTTCCCAGCATATGACGTTTTTAAATAGTTTATGGCCTAAAAGCTCATATACAATATTATAATTAAGAAAGTATTGTATGGCGTATATTTTTAGCCGAGAAACAAACCCAATCTGTAATTTAAACATTTAGCCGAGATACAAACCAAATCTGTAATTTAAAAATTTAGCCAAGATACAAACCAAATGAGTAACGAAAATCGCATATGTAATAATATTGTCTTTAAATAAACAGAATGTAGAATGTACTAACTGTGTTTTTATTTTATAAGTTCCTCAGTATTCCTCATTCCATTGTGCGAGGCAAAACGTCATTTTGCATACGTTGTAAGTACATCCACGCTTTTCTGCTCTTTTGGTAACAGGAGTAAAATTGATCAAATTTTTAAAATTCACCCAATTTTAGTTCCAAAAAATTCCGCCAGAGGGCGCCACAAAAAAAAAAATCAAATTTTAGTTCCAAGAAATTCCGCCAGGGGGCGCCACCGTACTCGATTTGAAGTTAGTTCCTTCGTCTCCAACAGATGGCGCTGCTAAAGTCCTCGCTCACTGGGTTGAGCGACGGCGCTATATAAGTAGCTTATCTTCGCAGGGACGGGAGGGTGGCTACCATCATCATCCTGACTCCTTCCTAGCAACACAAGCTTTAAGATGGTTTTCCATGTTGGGGGAACAATCCCCCGGGGAGAAGACTTCCTCTTCGGAAAAAAGTTTGTCTTTTTGGAAAAAAGTATGTCTTTTTGGAAAAAAGTTAGTCTTTTTGGAAGAAAGCTTGTCTTTTTGGAAAAAAGTATGTTCAAATTTGTACTCTATGACGTCATCATTTTCAGAAATCGTAAAAATGACGTCATCATTTTCAGAAATCGTAAAAGTGACGTCATCATTTTTAGAATCGGGGAAAAGTGACGTCATCGTTTTCAGGCAATCAAAAAGTGACGTCATTATTTTCGGAGCATTAAAAGGTGACGTCATCATTTTTGTGGGCATTCAAAAGTGACATCATCATTTTCAGAGTATTTTTACTTTCCTGACTACAAAAGCGCTTACTGTGGATATCTGCCTATATTCTTATTGTTTATATAATTGCTTACGATTTAGATTTTCAATATTTTCTATTCTATAAATAAAAGGCAGCGTTTTCCAAATAAACGAAATTTATTTTAACGTATACTTTGTTACATGTCATACTTATTCAATATACACACATATATAGATACAAATTTCATAAGTTATTATCTATTATTATTTTTATTTTATAACATATACAGTAGAAGATCACCGGTACAGCATTTCTTTCTTCTTGGGTAAATCCTGTCCCATACTATCCTTTCTTGATCACCCGGTTGCTGAAAACGAGAAGTACATGTGTATTAATTTTTTGTAAATACGTGCATGTAAGAAACAGGCTGAACAATATAGGAAATAATAAAATATAGGACTGTTCTTTACATTTGCTTCGTTAATGCTTTATTTACCATGTAAGTACACTCTTGGACTATGAAAAATAAACGCATTTTCGAATAAGTTATTTAATGTGTTTACTTTAAAATGTTCTCAGGCGTATCTTAAATCTAAGCATATTAAAAGGCGCGTAGAGGGAGATAGAAAAGCGTGCAGTATAGTATAGACACTTGCTTTGTTGTGACAGTTTCTTATCATACAATTTTTCTCTACCCTCTACATCACAATTTGCATGAAAACCTCCACTGTTATTTTTAAGATGAGGGAAAGGACGTTCAGCGTAGCTTTTCTTGAGAACAACAGTGGAAAATTTAATGCCAATATGAAATTTAAATTTAGAAGTACATTAACTTACATTTCCTAAAGAAGGCGAAAGTATGTCCCCTGGACCATGGTGGGCTATTTGATTTTCTAATTGCCATAGAGCGCTCCTCCTTTGGTTGTTACCCGTAAGTGATATAAAGCGTCCAGAATTAGAAATCTCCAAATCGAATACTTACTGAAACAAATAAATCGCAATAAATTCATTGCTGCTAAAAACGAATATGACATAGTGTTTGAAAGTAGTATATATTTATTTGGACTAAAGAGTTATAAAAAATAGAAAACGCTAGCAAATAAAAAAGGAATATAATGTAAATGAGGTATCGAATAGAATTTTCGAGGGAGCTAATTTTTCAATATAGGGTATAAAAGGTACTTGTAGCTTGTTGCTATGAAATCTTTACCGAAAATAGTAAAATACGAAATGATTTTTCGGGCGCGCACACACACACAAATGTACTGTATATAAATGTGTATATTAACATTCATATTTATTTCTAGCTATGACTGACGATCCCCGTTTTGCAGAACCTATACCAAATGTTACAGTTGCCCTGGGAAGAGACGCTAGTTTACCTTGCGTTGTGGAGAACCTTGGAAGTTATAAGGTACGTCAAATCATTTTTATATTTTCACCCTAGAGAAAAGCTAGATGTATTTACATCAAACTGAATATTAAAGTGATGTGCGGGTGTATTCTTTCACCGTCTCGAAAATGAAATAAAAAGTGAGAAAACCACTTCGAATTTAAATCAGATGCTTGATTGCTTTTCTTCTTTCTGAATATATGTATATATACACGCGGATTCTGTCTAAAATTTCAATGCCCTTTTTGCCTTTTTAATCTTATGTAAAGAGCGCAGTCCTTTCTACTTCGAGGCAAGAACAATTCTTACAATTCCACTGCTAAATGTAAATGCGGATAAATAGAAACGTGGAATATCATATTTAATTTTGATATTTAAATTTTGGCGGATGCGCCGACGAAGAATACGTTACACATAATAAATCGAAAATCGCGAAGAAATACATTTAGTTTTTAGTCAAAATAGAATTAATATCGCTAGAAAGCAAGAAGAAAATTTAAAAAATTACAGCTGCATGCAAGGAGTAGGTTACGACAGAAATCGGCTGTATAAATCATAAACTTGCGTCAATAAACTTGGTGTTTGCAGTAAAATCTTAAGAACCAGGGAAAAGGAAAAAACAAAAGAATCCGAAAGTACGTGTCTCGTATTTATCGTTTTTCTCAGAATTTTTACGTTTATTGATATATTTACGTTTTTAGCCATAATTAAAAAAAGGTTAATCAAATAAGTCAGAAAAGAAAATATGCATAGCTTTCCTCCGGATCCCCTAAAGCTAAAATAAGAAGTTTACCATATTTCATATCTGGTTTTTATTGTATAAGATTATTATTTAAGGTAATATTCCCGAATCTGGCGCCGTAATGCGAATGGAGAATATCCCCATTAACAATGTTGTTAAACCCTAATTTAAGGGTGTGATGTAAATATCTAAGATAAGTTTCATTATTTCGTAGTCTCGGTCTAATCTGTGCTAAGACGCAAGCTTTGCCCATTTGAGCCCTGGATTTTGTATTATTAATCGTTCGCAGATTGCGTTTTCAACCGTTTACAAACATTTTGAATTGTTATCAAGTAAGCTGTTATTTCGTAAGGGCCACCGAAACAGTCGTTTAAAGAATACGGGCGAATGTGAGGAAAAAATGGGTGGGCGGACCCGTTGGCCCTACCGGAAAAGGTACGAAAATACGAGAAGCTCGCAATTTTACTTCAAACTTACCTCGTAAAAAATACTGCGTATTAAAAAGTTTTGAATTTTGAGGGGGTGATTTGTACAAAATCGCGCGTTATATTTTATTTTTTGTATTAAAAATTAATGTGTCGAGAAGAGAAACAGAACGATGTGCATAAAATAAACGTGAATTTCATTATAAATCATAATAGGGTGCAACACCGGACACAAAACTTTTGTTACTTCAAAGAGGAAGCAGACAATCGATATCCGTTTAAACCTTTAACTTTATAATAATAAACCGGATAGTAAAGAAATCTAGTCACAAACTTGCCAAACAATCGGGTTCAGAAATTATAAGTTACTCTACCCAATGAAGCGTTTCAATTTAATTTATGAAATCGAATTATCTAAAATGAACTTTTATGCGCTACATAGGTGTGATAGTAGGGGGAAATGGGGTAGGCAACAGTACTTAGACGATTATACCCTAGGTATTATTTGCCTTATCTTATCGATTTTATCGACTTTCAACTCCAGAATTGATTGTTGATTGCGTCTAACCATTTACTTAATCAAACGCCTTAACGTTATTACGCGAAGGTGCAAACGGTACAATTACTTTGCCGCAATTACATTCTCTACCGTTTTAAACAGATCGCAACAGTATAACTTTGAATTATCACCTTTAGCGCGATATTGCCGTTATATTATATCCTATTAATTTTGCTAAAACGGAAACTCTCCTAGGTGAATCCTCTTTATATGTAAATCATTTATAAACAGGAGCATTTTCAATTAAGCTAAAGGTATTTCGAACGTTTTGCGAATCAATAGATATAATTTAAGACGCTCTAAAAACAAACGTCACACCAAAATTCTGCTTATTTTCAAAAATAAGGAAGAAAAACTCGGACGACGAAGTTCAAGTTTTGGGTGGACGCGCCGGTCAAATTTATTTAATTTATCTAAACCGGGCAGATGTAAATAAATACTGTACGTATTTATATGTAGATACATAAAATTGTAATTAATAATCTTTCCTGGGATATAAACAGTATTCACAAAAGCACGGGATAGGTGACAAAATATAATTTATAATTACAATATTAATACATTATGTCAATTGCCGTTTATAAAATGAAACAATACTGGAATTGACCAATTAAATTAAGCGAACTCATTTTATTTAACATTATTTTAATACAAAAACTTCCGATATACAGAACCGTTCATGGAAGTTCGAGCAAGCTGACAAATTATATTAACTGTTTAGGAAAAAATTTTAAAATTATATAATACACATTTCTGTGAGGAATTATTAAAACTAACCTTTTCTGGAAGTCTTTTACCAATTTTCAGGTAGTATTTGTCTATTATAAGACCGTTATCATGAAATATATAATTATGTTGGAAATCCCCAATAATTACAGTGACAATAAAGCTTTATAATAATCCCTAGGAGGGTTAGCTGATTCACTCGTGTTACCTGGAAATATTCGTATAGCCTTTATAAAGTATTATAACATTTGTGAACGCAGTAGTTCTGAAGGGATTGTTATTGTGAAAGTATCTGTGGTTGTGCAAGTGAAAAATAAAATAATTTCGGTTTGACTGCTTAAAATGCCCCGTGGAAAGTCTCTGGCTGTTTCAAAACGATCTGCTATTATTACCTTGCATCAGGAAGGGTACGATTGCGGATAAATTAAAAATAAAAAAATCTACAGTACATGATACTATAGTTCGATTTAAGACAACCGGTGACGTGCAAGATCGTAATCGGCCAGGACCGTCAAGAAAAGCGACTCCTGCGGAAGATTTACGAATAAAAATAATTAGTATGCGCAATAGAAGACTAACAGCATCAGAAATTGCTGCAAAATTCAATAATGAGCGAGATTCCAAAGTTTCTGTGAGTACTGTGAAACGTCGGCTGAAAGAGGCTGGGTTGCATGGGCGAGTGGCTTGTCGAAAACCGTTACTCCGAAGAGGAAACAGGCTGAAACAACTGAAATAAACACAAGCTCATAGAGATTGGACAGTGGACGATTTTAAAAACGTTTTGTGGACTGACGAATCCAAGTTTGAGGTTTTTGGAAATAGACGGAGAGTTTTCGTACGCAGATCAAGAGGGGAAAGAATATTACGGGAGTGTATAGTTCCTACGGTGAAGCATGGAGGCGGATCTGTAATGGTTTGGGGTTGTTTTTCCTTAATCGGAACAGGGGACTTGCTCAAAATTGAGGGCACAATGAAAAAAGGAGAATATCGGAAAATCCTGGAGGAAAATGCCATATGGTCAGGAGTCCGATTAATTGGTCGGATTTAAATTATTTGTATTACATTAACTTTTTCTTTGTAATAAATTTGTGTTTGAAAATATATAAAATCATGTAAATATTAAATACATGGCCATTTAATATTTCTCTTATTTTCTTTGACTTCCGTACATTTTTTTGCTTGCCCGAACTTCCATGAACGGTAGTGTAGATCGTATTACGTTGGGAGTCTGGTTTTATCAATCATTTATGTACAATAATATAACTTATTTAATTCGCAACAACATCCAGAAAGAAACTTCCAATAAGATTAAAATGCAAAACTGTTTTCATTAAAATCGTCAACGAGTAAAACGAGATGCAGTGTTAAATTACTGTTTGGAGCTAACTTGCTCCCATCTTGCTGGATGGTCTTCATGCAAACTACTTAACACTATTTTGTATGCGGAAGAACAATTTACTTCTATCGATTTTCCTTCCTAATTAATGTTTGTATATATTTCTAAAAGGAGTAACTAACTATAGCTAACCTCCTTTTAATGTTTCTCTGTTCTTTTTTCCCTGCTACGTTTACTCTCGGTTTAAAAATAGTATTGACTTCATTAAAATTTATGCCGTGGCAATTGTGTAATCGTGTGGGCCTACTATATGGAATATTTTATTCTTTTTACGTTTATTAAAATAGAAAATTGACCTATATTATAGATTTGTACGAATCGTATTAATAGACATTAATTACGAGGGAAAGTCATTAAATAAGTCACAAACTGTTGTGGGAAAGCTGAAAATAGCAGAGAGCTATTTTCCGTATCTGTCATTGGGGAGCAGCACTATCCAGCTTAATGATAATCAAGTGACAGTTGACGTGCGCGTACGCAAGCAGTGTTAAAATGGCGACCGTGCTCGAAGAGTGTACTGTGGAAGAGCAGCGTGCTGTTGTGCGTTTTTTCTCGGCAAAAGAACTCCCTGCAAAAGATATCCATAAGGAAATATCTCCTGTTTACGGTGAAAAGTCTTTGTCGCGTAAAGCCGTGTATAACTGGGTCGAGAAATTCTCACAAGGGCGCTCAAAAGTTGTTGACGGTCAGCGAAGTGGCCTCCCAACACATCGAAGGGTGGAAGAGATGATTCGAACTGACAGGCGGGTAACAATAGACAGCATAGCAACTGCAATAGGGTGTTCTCATGGTTTAGCCTACGAACTGATGCACGATCGTTTGAATTTCCGAAAACTTTGCTCACGGTGGGTTTCTAGACAACTGACCGAGGAACACAGAAAGATTCGAATGGGCTTGTCCTTGCAACACCTCTCTAGGTACGCAGAGGAAGGTGAGGACATGCTTAACAGGATTGTTACTGGTGATCAATCATGGGTACACCACTACCAATCCGAAACAAAGCGTGCTTCAATGCAATGGAAACGTCCTTCTTCACCGTCAACAAAGAAATTGAAGGTTGTGCCCTCAGCTTACCGTGTTCTGAGATTCTCAAGGAGTGCTCCTAGCCCATTTCCAGAATAGAAATGAGAAGGTGACTGCTGAATCATACTGTAGAGTTTTGTTGTTGCTTCTGGATGCAATTCGACGAAAACGTCCAGGCCTAGTGACGAGAGGAATATTGCTGCATCACGATAACGCCAGGCCGCATTCAGTCCAGTTGACCCAGGCGAGAATTGAAGAATTAGGGTGGGAACTTCTTGAACATCCGGCTTACAGTCCCGACCTAGCCCCAAGCGACTATCATCTGTTTGGTCCGCTAAAAAAGCATCTTGGGGGAACACATTTCGAGAGTGATAATGATGTTCAACAAGAGGTACGCATGTGGTTCAGACGGCAGCCCAAACATTTTTATGCAGCAGGCATTGGGGCATTAATAAAGCGATGGGATAAGTGTATCAATGTAGATGGAGACTATGTTGAAAAATAAACCTTGTTTTTGTCTAACTATTTCTCTTGTTATTTTTATAGTAGCTTTTTGTGACTTACTTACTGATTTTCCCTCGTATATTAATTGACAATGCTATTTGTTGTGGTGAAAACAGAATGGAGTTACATTCGTAATATAAATATATCACGGCCGGGTTAGACACAAATAGACACATACAGGAATTTATCCTAATTACATATCATTAAACATAAAAATTAAAAAAAAAATATATATATATATATATATATATATATAATCACAGAGCATTATACAATACCAAGTAAAGATATATTCTAGTGCAAATGTCAGAGGGAAGCCACATTGAGAAAGTTAGAGAAATCTACGAAAAATTGAAGCCAACTAAACATCAGTTGTACACAATCACTGCCGATTGAAACATATCACATTTCTGGCGGATATATCTCGATATTCCAAAGATTTCTATTTCGCGAAAGTATTCATTATATGGTTTTAAAATTTTCGTTATGGGTGACAAGTAATTTTTACTAATATGCATAGGTGGAACCGGATTGCTACTGTAATAAGGTACATGTATGTAATCGAAATAGTGACAACAACCTTGCATTGTCAAATACATTATTGAAAACCTTATACAGCACGTATATCATGGCGACCTCACGTCTGTCTATAAGCGACGGCAACTGAAACTCTTTGCGAATGTTAAAGTATGATTGAAAATGTGGATTTTGGCTATACTTTCTGTAATAAAGATAGCGCAGAAATTTATTTTGTACTTTTTCTAGAAGATCACTATCTTTTTTTGCATGGGGAGACCAAACTGCAAATGCAAATTCCATTTTGGATCTTACTAGTGCATTGTATAGGAGAATAATTGCATTTACATTAGTGAATTTAGATGTATTGCGCCTAATAAGCCCCAAACTCCGACAGGCATCAGCAGCAGTCGTCCGTATATGTTCAGAGAATCTCCTAAAGCTAACAATCGCGCAATCGCCAATCCGAAGTCACTTTGTAAATGAGAGCAATCAAAAGGTATTACAATTCTCCTATAAATTTTGCAATCATCTGCATTATGTAAAAATTCAAATCTATAAAGATTCTTCAAGAGAATATCATGATCCATTTTATCAAACGCTTTGGATAAATCTGTGAAAATTACGTCCAATTGGGAATTATCAAGAAGTACATCTGAAATATCATCCGAGAATATTAATAAATTTGATTCAATAGATCTCCCTTTAAGAAAATCATGCTGCGTCAATAATTTTGCATCTCCAGATTTAAATAATAATAATTTATTACATGTCCAACAGATATTACTTCCAAAACGGACAGTAAAATAGAAAAGATAATACGTGTGAACATACAATAACAAAAGAAAATATCATAATAAATTTCGAAAATCAAAAGAAAATTAAACATTATGGAGAATAAGATTATTAATATAAATCGAGGCCAAGTTGATTAAAGTTTCTTGCCGTGTGGACTAAAGGTGCTCGCTACAGTACGTTCGTCCGCGCAGTGGGAATGCAAAATAATTGGTTCGATCTTGCTTCCAGACGTGACACAAGGATATCAACTCTAGAGAGTAAATCAGGAGAGTCGATTTGGTTGGTGATAATATTCTTCATAAATGTACCACTAATGTTTCTTCTTCTATCGGCAAGTGTAACTATGCCATGCCTCTCAATCAACTTACTGTAAGGAATTCCGCGGACAGGATAACGACCATCGATCTTATAAGATAGATATTTCAAGAATTTACGCTGAATCTGTTCGAGAGCATTTATTTGAATATCATAAAAAGGGTACCAAGCAACGCATGCGTATTCAAGTTTAGAGACAACGTAAGCATAGAAAAGGATCTTGATGGCATCAATCTTGGTAAAATCCTTACAGGTGCGAAAAATAAATCCTAATAATTTAGAGGCCGCTAACGTAACCGCCGAGACATGGCTGAAAAAAGTAAATTTCATCATATATTACACCTAAATCTTTAATAGAAGACTGGCGAGCAATATTAGTATTGTTGAAGCGATATTGAGAATCGATTACATGTATCTTTTTTGTGAAAGATAAGAAGAAACATTTATCAATGTTTAGTTTAAGGTTATTATCTAAGCACCAGGAATAAATTTTGTCGAGATTACTTTGCAAAAGGACAACGTCATTGGGTGACTTAATGGCATGGTAAATCTTAATATCATCGGCGTAGGCTAATACGGGGCAGTTGATGGATTTGAGAAGGTCATGGATGTATTATTATTAAAGAAGGGAGGGCCAAAGTTCGAACCCTGTGGTACCCCAGAGGTTGAGTAAAAAAGTCCATTAAAAGAAACATAATTAATTCTGTGCAGAAGATATGATGGAATTAATTCAAGAAAGTCTTTGCCGATGCCGAAAAAACTCACTTTTTCCAACAAAATACAATAGTCTATGAGGTCGAACGCACGTGAAAGGTAGGTGTAGACAACATCCAATTGGCCACCCCCATCGACGATTTCAGCTATTGTTTGTGAAATTTGCGCAACGCTGGTTGCAGTAGATCTGTGCGACATAAATCCATGCTGAGATGTAGAAAGGTGGGATCTCGTGCTATAGGAGATGCGCTTATAGATTAATAATTCAAAGACTTTAGCAAAAGAAGAAATTACAGCAACAAGTCTGTAATTGTTAATGTTGGAATTATCACCCTTTTTAAAAATTGGCGAGATTCTAGCCACTTTCCACATATCAGGAAAAACAGATTTGCGTAGGGCTAGGTTGAAGATTATAGCTAAAGGAGTAGCAAAGATAGAAGCACAGTCCTTAACAAGGAAACAGGGAATGTTGTCACTAGCTGATAATTTGTTTCTTAAATCTTTTGTACACTGAATAATTTCATCTTCAGAAATAAGCTGTAAACATAATGGCGGTAAATTAGAGGCTATGTCGGGTAGATCTCTGACCAAAGACTCAGGCAAGAAAACACTAGAGAAAGATGAGGCGAAAGCATTGACTATCAGTTCCGGTTTAGTGTATTCATTGGCAGTGTCGTAAACTTTTCCGGGAATTCTGGTAGTACCCTGTTTGGAACGCGCAAATTGCCACAAGGTAGGTGGATCGGTCACTACTTAAATATCGGCAAAACCTTAGAAAGTTTCCAATTGTCAGAAAATTGATAAGTTATATATATATATGGGTAAGAGGCGTAATAAAGAAATTAGCACAACCTGTATAAATATAGGCGTTCGATGTATTAGATTTTAATTTGTTAAAAGCAGACCGGACATCCCCCTTAGTTATTAAACCAATATCAACGGAATTAATACCAGAGTTATTTGAGAAATTGTTGGTATACTGCGCTGGTTCTCCAAAAACACTGGAAAATTGTAATGAGAAACCCTTAACTTTATCTAATGCAGTAGAATATTCAGTTATTAAGAACTAAAGTGTTCGTGGTAGCGAGACTCCTCTTTTTATTCCTAAGAAATAACACAATGGTGGTGATTTTTAATTGCGATTAAGGTTTTAATTTCTTTAGTGAACCAGCTAGGATACTTTATAATTAGATGATTTATGAGCAGGAATACACTCATTCAATACATCATGCATAATATTATAAAAAATAGCATCTATTAACTTCATCACACGAAAGTACAGGTGTCCAATCACATCGCCATAAAAATATATAGACAGCTTTCGATTTTAAAATTCAAGAAAATACGTTAATTCCCTTTTTAATGAAATACTATACATATGCAAATAATATGAATTTTAATGTTATTTTAAATGGTCTATGGATTGTACGGCAACACTATTGTACACCTCAAACAGGATCTGAAAATGAATATGTATATAATTTGTTTGTTTTGTATGGCAAAGTAAAAGGAGATGGTTTACAGTAGCGTTTAAAGTGATACCACCCGGGGCGATGGATTCTGTGTTTGAGCAGGGAAATAAATAACAATAGTTCGAGAAGTTGTTTCAATTATGGTATCTTTTGTTGGCTCTTTTATTGGCAATTGTTTTAAAGGAATACTGCAAAGTGGAAAATGATGTAGAACAAGTCTTAGACTAATGGCATCTGCGCACCACGTACATAAGAGGGTGATATTGACGAGGCATTTATTACTGTTTACCGTTCGAATAATGTTAATCTGTCTAGAGGTCCACGAAGATAATTTAAATATAAAACGTTTTTTCACTCCGCGTTGTTACCTTAACAGCTGTTAAAATTGATGCCAAACATCAATTCTTTTCTTACAAAAAGGAGAATTGGCATTCGAAGAACTATTACGAGATATGTCAGAGTCTGTTTCTAAACAATCAATCAAGTTTATTTTACATCGTTCGGCGTACGTAACAAATGAATAAATAACATTCATTAAGGGGACGAAGCTACCAGCATTCTATAAAGATATACATTCAAGTCCGCAGATATTGTGTTTCAGGCTATTTATATAACCTTTCGGGACAATCAATCAAATGAAGTAATTTTAGTACAATGTTTTATATTTCAGGAGCAAATAGCAATAACGTAAACATGTCAAGTGAACAGAAAAAATAATATATAATAGTGACAGTCGGATAACGTATTGTACAGTTTCCAATTCGATGTGAACACACATACACAGTATACGAAAAAAAAAGGATATATTAAACATTAGACATTCCCATCTTACGATATTAAATCTTCTTTTTCTTTAAATCCGTGTGCGCCCGGGGCTTTGTAAGCTAGATAAAAGAGGATAAAACGAAAATGAATTTGCCTTAAAAACAAATACAACTGCCGAAATTTGAAATATGTCACACGAAGTGATCACAACATTTCCAACATGTTAAAAAAATTGTCTTATTTCTTAGTGCTACTCGTGAAAGTTTGGACAATATTTACAATTAATTCCCGACCTCCTTTTTTGTATTAAAGCATATTTTATCTCCTCCATTTCGGCTTAAGAATTTTTTTTCTCCGGGTTGTGTATGAAAACATTTTAAGTCCCTTGATAATTTATGTTACTATGAAAGCCTTGGAAATATATGGTTTTGTAACATAAATATAAACACTCCTTATCCTTTTTTTTGACTTTTAAAGCGGTTACAACTTTACGTTGAAATTACTTACTATCCTAACTTATCGGTTAATTTTGTAGTAATAAATTAAACTAGAACTAGTACGACGGACTATTTACATTCGCAAAAAAAACTTAGAAATTATAAACCTGTCTAAACAAGTTAGCGTACGTGGTACGTGTTTTTAGTGTGCCACTGCTTCCGCTAAAATTGAAACTTGTATATTTTAAGGATTTGCAAGGCTGGAAGTTGGGTAATTTTATGAAGTAAAATCGATAAAGATATCTTCTTGTTACTGTATATACATAAAAATGAATCGCTCACTGAGATTACGATGGGAAACATAAGCGTAACTGGAATTCAAACAATATTTACTGAAAAATTGCTGACACGTTGTTTGCATGTTAAAACATACCATTCTACCCCAAAATATACACCGATAGGATTTTTTTCGTTAAAATCCCCCAGAAGTACGCGTGAATTCGTGAAAGGAATCTCTTGCTTTCAATAGCAACGTCTCGGAAAAGATAAGAGGAGATTTAATTGTACAGAGGTACCCGAAACTAGCAAGTAGTACGAGAACCCACCAAGGCATAATAACAAGTTTTATTCCAGTTGGTTTATTGTTATTTTTTTATTGAAAATTGAAAAAAACGCTTTTTAAAGTATTCTTTAAGTCTAAAAACTCATGAACACAAGGAAATGCCGAAAAAGGGTTGAAAAAGTGTTAGAATTGATTCCAAATTTTTATGCATGCAAGCGACATGTATTTGTTAGCAATCTTTTACAGCGGCGACTCCTTTATTAGGTCAATTGGTCAATGACCCCCCAAAAATATTTTTTCAAGTTATAGTTTATTCTTTCTTTAAAATGCGATCGTTTGTGTTCGAATCTAAGATATCTACATATTTAATAAGAAAAAATAAAACGATACACGGTACAAATATAATCATCGTAAACGAACGTACGCACGTAGAATACAGTAGTGCTCACGTCTCTACGTAAATGATGAAAAGAAAGAATATAAGCGTACGTGCATCACTCATGCTGTCGCCCATATTCTCCCCCATATTATGTAGCAGCTTGAGCAGTACTGTGTGTGCAGTGGTGTGTTCACTAGACGCGGCTGATTGCCTCACATGACCCCATTTTCTTAAATGGAGCCGAGGATTTTCCGAACTTCCACAATTACGAATAATGAATTTCAGTTACATATAGGAAGAGCAGCTTGGGGTCACGAGCCCAGTCTAGTAAAGCACGTGTTTGGTATATATCTTTCGGTTTCGTTTCACCGGGTTACCGATATACTAAAAACGAACCGCAAGGAACCGAGAAATTTAGTTCGTTATATGCGGAGTTCGTAATAAACAAAACGGATGAAATACGTTTGACAAATCAAAAAATTAGTGATGACTACATCATTCAAACGATATTTATTTACATAAGAGTACAAATTTTGAGAAATACTGCAAACACATACTTTAATATTAGTAACTAATTAAAAAAGTCTGTAATTCTCGACTGTTTCAATTTCGCGCCAGCGCAAATTTGTTCAATATTATCCTCAATGTTAGCGAATATACCTAAAGCATCTTTAGGGGTATTATGAGATTGTAAAAAGTAGGGAAGCTTCCTAACACATTGCAGCGCTTCTTGATTAGAAGGGATTGGCATATCTTGGCATGCGTTACTTTCATCCATATGATTAAAATTTATTGCAACCAGTAAATTTGACCTAGATTTACCTTTGAATTAATTCAGCATTTAAACATAAAATTTCGATAGTAGCTTTTAAATGCGTGTATTATTTCCTGGTCCATAGGCTGAAGCTTGGAGCTAGTGTTTAGTGGCATAAACACTACTAAATTTAATATCACGCAAACCTCTCACTGGAAGATGTGCAGAGCAGTTTTCAACCAATAGATTAATTTTTCTATTCTTCAGTAATAGTAACCCTTCATCCCACAGTCTCAGTTCTTCTATAAACAAATCGCCAGCCATCCATGCTTTTTTATTTGATTTATAATTCACCGGAATTTATTTGATGTATTTGAAACATTGTGGATTTTGTGACTTGCCTATCACTAGCAATTTTCTTTCTTCACTTCCCGTTAAATTAGCGCACAGAATCTTTTGAAAGTTTATGTATTACCTCTTCTTTGAAAAGAATTTGTCTTAATGTGCAGACACATCAAAAATATAGAATACAAACATTCGATTCAACACACATATGAATGTGCTCGATATTATTCTTGTCGGTATTGCCCGGGCTTTCCTAATATTGTGTATTTCTGTTAAGACTCTAAAATTGGTTCGTATTATATGGAAGTTAGTCATAAGCGGATTCGCAATAAAAGGTATTTTTTAATATCATTTTTATGGCAAATATAACGGGACCCTCGATTTTGGTACGCAACAACCGGTAGTTCGCTTTAGGCGAGTTCGTTTTAAGACGTGTAACCCCGAATTTACAGAACACTTTTTAATTCTGAATTAAGTTAATCACCGATTAAAATTTAATTCGTGATTATCTAATTAGAACTAAAATGATATTTGGAGCGATCAGCAGGATAAAAATATGTTACGGTGTGTTAATGACTATCGTGAGATGATTGTTTGCTCTATTCTAAAGAAATTTTTGTTAAATTTATGCGAATAACAGCAATTTACTTAATCACGAATTAATTTAATCGACGATTAAAGTTACTTAATCGCGATTAGTGATTTCACAAAATTAAGATGTAAATTTAACCACGAGCTGTCACTGATCATTTACATTCCCAACAAATTTTCAAACAAAGAAATAAATTCTTTGAGTAGAAATTTCAAAGCTGGTTTTATATTTTACTAGTTTTTCAATACCAAGCAATCGTGTACTATTTAATGTAGAATACAAATCGGCAGTAAGAAAGGAAATGCAACGTAAATTCAAATGTCAAGCGCAGCCCTTTGTAGCAGCCTTTGTATTTTTTCCAATTTAATATTTTTGTGAGCAATTAACGATCGTAAACGTGTTCCGCGTATGGAGTGCTTGCTTCTAGAGGAGAACATTCAATTCGATTTCAAAATTACTACAAGGGTTGATATTAAAAGAAAAGTATCTATGATATATATCACAGATATATAGGATGAAAGAAAAAAAAACCAGGGAGCGCATTTACAAACGACGAAAAGATAAAAAGTAAACGACAAATGATGACGACCTTTTTCAAATTGGCAGTTTTTATATGCGGATACTACTATTACTACTACCGACTAGCGTAAATCTAAGCGGTGCCGTTTGAGGTCTTTTTGTCTCCTCCGACCCAGGAGCATATTTTCCGTGAAAATAAAAGGACAATAAAGGTATTCTCTTGTAAATTAAATAGGAAAAAATCACTTTTTGAATGCCCCATCGGAATTAAGGCAGGAAAAACGAAGAAAAGACAACCACCGCCAGTCTGAACTCACTCTCGTCGCGCTATCTATCCCCGGCAAACAATTCAATACGAACACAAATGGAACTTTTTCAAAGATTCCTCTTTTTATTCGCATTCAATACCGTATAACTAGAATTTGGACGATTTTAGCCGTTGAAATGTTAGAGAAACCGCAATATTGCTCTGAGATCAGAACTTGAAACGGAATACATTAACTTGTAGTTTTGGCTAATAGATTAAATAACCGTTTTACTTATAAAAACAAAAATTACCATCTTTACATCTATATTTTCAAGGAAAACCGTATTTAAAAGTCTGAAAAGTTGGAATAATAAGATTGAGCAAAATGAAAGTAGTTTTATTTCTTTATATAAACAGATTGTAAAGCTATTTACTGAGCAATTTGAAGTTCGTATTGTCTCTCGAAAGGAAATAGATGCTTCAGTGCGCTTTACCTCGAGGCTAGTCGGCTCTTGCGTGGCAACTTGGAGGGTACTCGGCGATCACGGGGGAAATGGCGCTATGTGAGGTACTACTATCTTTAGTAAACACATCACAGAAAAATAATGGCCAGGACAAACCAACTCTCCTACTATACTTATTTTCCGCCGCAGCATTAGCAAGAGACCTTTTATCAGAAATATTAAACTAAAACGAACTGCCTAGAATTACGCCAATTAACTTTGTCGGTGGGATAAGGATATAAGTAGCGAATATTGATACAGAAGGTTTTCCAAAAATAACCTCACCTAGTATCGCGCTTTGTTCCAATATGGAAATCCGACCCAGGAAAAGTCAAAAAAATAAACGCATAAGAAAATATTTACATTTATTTCAAGCTAGAAAAAACCGCGCTTAGATTAAAGATCAACAAAACGATAAGATCAAGAAGAAAATCGAAAGAAAAACAAGAAAACAATTTATCGAGAGTCGAATAAATGAATAACGAAAGACAGAGAGATAAAATAATACAAGACGGTTCTCCTTTACGTTGCAAATTTTGTGTAAGCTTGCAGTTTATTTACATACGTATATTCGTCGTCGAAATAGCCCTTTCATCATATTTTTCTTTCCCTTTTCTCCTTTTGTTGCGTCGCGTCAGTTTATTGTATCGAAAAAAGAATGGCGCGCACCGAAGATGGCGAAAAACGAACATCTGTTGATCGGCTTAGGCCAACAGTAATGCTGTACCAATCTGTATGTGATATGAAAAGCAACGATTGGCAGCGAGCCAATTCATATCACCTTATTTCACCGGTCGCTTATTTTCGACACTTTCCTTAACGGGGAAATCTCTTTTTTGTTACAGGTCGCCTGGATCCATATAGACAGGCAAATGATTCTCACGATTCATAGGCATGTTATATCGAGGGTCCCGAGGTTTAGTGTTTCGCATGATAATGCAAAAACGTGGCTGTTACACGTCAGCAGCGTACAACAGGAGGATCGTGGCTATTACATGTGTCAAGTCAATACCAACCCGATGATTAGCCAAGTCGGTTACCTTCAAGTTGTCGGTAAGTAAGACTGTTAAAATATCCTCAAACAAGTGCACCAAAATAATAAAAAAACTTTTAATTTAATTAAATCTTTTAAGGAAGAAACTTTGGAAGGAAAATAATATAGCGCCAACATAAATCGGGGACACATACAGGATGGTTTACTTAAAACGATACCTTCAAATTACGGCCACAATAAATAAATTAAATGGAGCCATTTTTTAATTATTACAGCTTTTAACTGTAACTGCTTCTGCACTTCTACAGGGCATCAATTCCAACAGTTTATTGATGATATTATTATTTATGGTTATCCAAGCTACTTGTAAAGTTTTAAACAAACACTAAACTTCCATAATTTTGTAACGAATTCTACGATCAAGAATCTCCCATAAGTTTTGTTATTGGGTCGCAAGAGCACTTCAAGTTATCATCTTGAAAATAAAATTCCAAATGCATTTTTTTTCTTTATTCACCGAAACTTGCTCTTTTCCGATTGAAATGATCTCTCACAAAGTGTATTTTTCTTCGATAATAAGGATTTTTTCGCAGCATATAATGCTTGTAAATTATAAATATAACTACGAATAACATTGTCAAATATTTGAATATTCTTGATTCTATAAAAGCGCAATTTTCTTCTATTTTCTTACGAGACATTGTTGCAACACACATAGTAAACGCACACCCTTAGCTTCAGAAAGCTTATTTTGCAGAACCCGTGCTATTTGTTAAAAGTCGGTCATCCACAGCCGAAATTGATCTTCGGCGTCTTCTCCTAACAAGTCCAGTCTCGCGATATTGTTTCCATAGTCTCCAAATCACACCTTGCACCACATCGGTTCTGCCGTTTTCAAGTAAGGTATCTGCTTGAGTTATTTCAGCCTCCGTTAAATAACACCTCATCTTATTTTTCGATATAATCAATATCAAACAAAAACGAACACACGGTAAAAGTCACAAAACCTACAAAAATCTTTGATCTTAAAATCCACTTTGATTTTTGTGTAAAGCAGCTTAACTACTGCACCGAACTTGTTGAGCGGTATAACAAATGTTTGAACTTAAATGGAAATCATGTAGAAAAGTAGATAAAAGCATGTAGAATATGGAAAAAAAAATATGTTTTAATGATATTTACAGCATTTTTCTTCTTATTAAAAAACGGACCTTATTTAAAAAATATCCCTCGTATATTTAATCTATTGCTATAATTGAAGGGGTAAGTGGATGAAGGAGTTATGTTACAAAAAGCTGTTTTTGAATAAATGAGGTTTTAATGCAATTAGTTGTCATTTTTTATTGAAGGGATGTTGTAGATTAATGATTTATGATCATGACTAGTCTGGGCAATCAGTGGTAACAGTCAGTGTAGTAGATATGTAGTGCGATGTCGGCGATTATTTATTTCACGCGTTCACAGCGTCAGTACTAAATCGATGCTGTATGCGAATAGTTCTGTGTATATGTAGGCTGTCGTAACTTATTTCGTAATTGTACATTTATGTTTGCTTTTAAAATGTCGCAGTTAAGTACGTCGCGAAAACGACCAATGGCAGACACAGTTAAAAACTTTATAGTGGACATGCCGGACTTAATTTTTGATGGCGCTA
This sequence comes from Dynastes maya, assembly GCA_029619315.2. Taxonomy (NCBI): domain Eukaryota; kingdom Metazoa; phylum Arthropoda; class Insecta; order Coleoptera; family Scarabaeidae; genus Dynastes; species Dynastes maya. Next base: position 7,597,108 of record JAROYE020000012.1, read on the forward strand.
AAATTCAATGTCTAGTTTGTAAAATCCCTTTAATGTGTTGGTCACATCGAAAGCAAACAGCATTCTTCTGCAAAAAGTGGCATACGAGACCAAGAAAAATTTACATTTGATTTATGTGTTACTCTTATTTTATCTAATTTATCGCTTCGTTTACTAGACAAAGAAGCATTTGTCTCCTTCTGGAATAAATATGCGGTCTGTAAATTATCTAGTCGGACATTGATACGAAATGTAGTGCCATTTGCTCGTAAACATATAGAAAAAAGAATGAAAACGGAATTGAAAGATAAAGAACTGTGGTTGTGTGTGGACGAAACAACAGATCGTCAAAAACATTCTGTGGTTAATGTAATGGTACGTACAATGGAACCACATCGACCGTCATCCTCCTTCTCACTTGCTTTCAAAAGAGTTATAAATTGTACCGCCGATGAGATTTTAAAGGTGGTGTTGAACTCATTGAACAAATCTGAAGTTTCAACCAAGGAACTTTTAATGTTTATGAGTGATGGTGCCGCAAACATGCGTTCTTTGAGCCGATCTCTTAAAGAACACAGTGGTAACTTCTTACATGTAACGTGTAAAATCCATATACTAAATCTTGCGGCACAAACAATTCCTACATGTTTTCCACTAGTAAATGCATTGATTGCTAATACAAAGGCAGTGTTTCTAAAGTCCCCGAAACATACCCGACTATTTCACAAACTGTGTTCTGATTTATCTGAACCACCACAGCCGATTGTTACACGTTCGGGAACATGGTTGCAGGCTGCGTTTTACTACAACAAATATTTTGATCAAGTAAAGAAGATAGTTTTAAAATCCGACAGAAGCTGCTGCAATCAAGAAAAGCCAAGAAATATTTCAAGATAGTCAGGTTAAAAGAGATTTACAAACTATTCACAGCAATTACTTCGGACTAGCGGAGGGAATAGAAAAATTACAAAATGTTTCGATGTCGCTAGTGGATTCTGTTCAAATTGTGAATGATGTTCAGTTATGCGCTGTAGAAGGCGAAACAAATTGGTGTGTAATACGAAAATTTGAAAGTGTTTAAGAGAAAGACTCCGATTTTCTTATATTAAGACAAATTTGTGAAGGTGCGTGTGAAGATGCATTAAGTTGTTTCAAAGATTATTTTAAATATGCAAATATAACATAGCTAGATGTCGAACGGTCGTTTTCGGCATTAAAAAACATTTATTCCGCACGTCGTACTCACTTGACTGAAACAGCTGTGGAAACATATCTAATGATTCAAATATTTAACAGATGTTACCCAGTTTGTGATTTCACGGAAGACTTTTAAAACCGTAAGTGTTTCAGCACGTTTTATAATTTATTTCTTACCTTCTATTTTATGTGTAAACTTTTATGCGCTAGCCAAGCCTCTGGCTGTTACCGCATATTTGCCCAGGTTAGTCATGACTCTTGTTCATTACAACATAAACAAAATTTTTTTAGAAATGTGACTTAACCCCTTCATCCAGTTGCCCCATCAATTATAGCTGGTTTCCTAATGGGGTTTCTTGTTTGGTCACAATTTAAAGGTATCATTTTAGGTAGCTCACTGTATATTCTGTGTTGTTATAATATTATTTCCTTTTCAATTCTGTTATTATTGTAGTATATAATATAATGGATTTCTTTTAAATTAAATATTGTGTGGTGTTGTATCCGAAGAGAAGTAAAATAATTTTCTACGCTATTCCCCTTTCATTCTTTTCAGTTCCACCGAATATCTTGGACGGTGAAAGCACGCAATCTACGGTGGCTATACGGGAGAACCAAAATATTAGTCTCACTTGCAAGGCCGATGGATTTCCAACCCCTAAAATTATGTGGAGAAAGGAGGACGGTCAAGCTATTTTAGTTGAACGGCGTAAGAAAGGTGAGAGATCTGAAATTCACAATTAACGCAATCGGTACCCTAATTCGCAAAACAATGTACCGCCCGCCTTCATATCTAATAATTTAACGTCTGAGAAACTCGTAGGCATACACCTACCATACCACCTACTAGCCAGAACGGCAATCTTGATTAACTATTTAATTATCTAATGAACTTACTATTTGGGTTCTTGGTCGTGATACCGAAAATCTCCTTGATTTGTTACGTGTCTCAAGGTACAGTTATCTTAAAATCTAAAAGCTCTAGTATGTAGTGAACAATATCCGAAATTTAATCTATCAATTAAATTGATAAACAACAATGTAATTCGATATCATGTTAGGATGCTTATATAGTAAATCCTGTGTAAGTAACGATACAATACGGTCTCACATACCATTAACGTATGAACCGCATCTTTCAATCTTTTCTTTTTAACATATTTCCACTCGAAATGAAATAATCTCCAACTCCATTTGTTTTTTCCTCATTCACTGTTACCGTAAACTAGACGACGATCCTGAAAGTGCTTCTCGGAACAGTTCGGAAAAGAATGCGACTGTAGTAAAAGCAGAATTCTAAAAAAATGTGGCAAATGTATCAATCAGACAACAGATGAGTGTGAAGCAAAATCAATATTGGATACAATTCCTGAATAGTGTCAAACATGTGTAAGTGCATATTGGACGCATATTTTACCACGCCAGCTGAATACCCAGAAAAAAAAATGAGAAGACCGAAATATACTTTTATCGGAAAAAATATTCCCGCTGAAAACGTCATTCTTTAGCATGCCAAGATGTTGTTATCACGGAACTAATGAAACTAAACAAATAGCGGGGAAAAGTCAGAAAATGGCTAATTTTTGAAACGTTCTAACGTTGAAACGATTAAAGTTAAAAGATCGTCGTTTTCAAAATGGAAAAGTATTCATCGAGATCTTTGGGCTTTTCACAAATAGGGAAAATTAGAATTGAAAAAAAAATTGAAAATATCTTATTTCAACATCTTAATGTACGATATTTCATCTGCTACACGCGGCCCTTTTAGCGCTTGTCACTATCTCAAACAAATTTGGAAATATATGCTGGAAATTAGGAAAAGCGCCGAAGAATGTTTCTGATAAATTGCTTTATTGAGGGCGCTACCTTGTATACAATCCTTTTGCATTTAAATCTTTTGCATTTGTAAGGAATTCGAAGCGTTTGGGGGAGATAAAGGGCTTGCACTTTGATATTCGTAAATTCCAAGGTAGATGGGCATTTTCATATTTATTGGAAATGTTGTCGAAATTTCGGATGTAATTTGTTTCGTATATTTTAAGATGAAAGGGATTATACACCAATTTGTTATTATTACTGCAAAATCTTTACGCATTTGTTAATTAGTCATTTCTAAAACAAGGATTCTAAAGTGTCATACGCCATAAACTACAAACTCTTTTGAAGATTTCCGTGAAAAGGACGAGATAATTTCATACACTTAGTTTCGCAGGAGAAGGCTAAGGGTGTAAAATATAAACGCAAAGAGGGATAGTGGGGGGGCAACCGTGTACGGACGGTGGTGTTATTTGTCCTGCCTCAATGCTAAATATTGCAGTAGCTAATCTAGCATTGGGGCCGATGTGTAACAGAGTATGCGCACACTTCCGTGCTTCGTACCGAAACCTTATCATTTATGCAGATAAAATGAAGAATCCGCAGCATTTTATACATGAGTTCAAAGAGAATAACAATTATTTTTCTGCGGGGATATAGAAAATATAAGAAAAGTGTGACGTTAAAAGAACGTATTAAGATACCTTCAATAAATACTTGCGGGATAAAATATTCATCTAAAACCCCGAAAATCCCTTTCAAAAAGGGTTCCCGTTATATTATTACGAGATTAAATTGAATCTTCTAACAGGGAAATGTGTCTTACCTAATAATAAATTGGTTTAGGGCTTGTCAACGCTGTTGAAAATATCGTTTGTAATGTAGTAAACGATGCAAGAGCATGAAGAAAATCAAATTAGACAGACAATAATCCGAAATTAATCATCATTATTCTTTCTTTTCCTTGTGCCTTAAACTGCTTGCTTGCCTCCTGTTTTATTGTCAAATGAAAATTTCAGGGAGATTATTAATTACTACTCTCTTAATTAATCACTTAAATTAATCTCCTTGTTAAAATTGTTGATTCACTCGAAAGTAAATTTTAAAAATTGACTACGAAAGTCGAAAACAACGCTCGGAAAGAAGGCAAAGCTATTAATAGTTCCCACAAAATATGAAAATAACGGTAAATAAACGAAGTAGGGAAAGCATAAGAATTGACAAGAAATATTTGAATATTTTTGAAATTATTGAAATATTTGCAAAATAACAATCATAAATTACTCAAAACCTTCGTTGGCGTTAAGTTGGTGCTAAGGTAATTTTTAACAGGTTAGCAATTAAAAAAAGCAAGCGTCGACAATACGAAAAAGGCAATTTCTAAGTTAATTGTTTGCAACAGGATCAGAACGCTTTTATTTTAATTGAAAATCCTAAAATTTCGATTCGATTATCGCGAAACATTTTGATTTCGTTCTCTTATTTTGGGAGGTACGTATGGGACCGGGACAGAGTGGTAGGTTGGACGGGGTAAGCTTAAATAAATAACTTTCCTACTCTAAATCGTTTAAATTGATTTACACGATACGGATCAGATAAGAGTTTAGCAAAAAGGACCGGCAAGTATTGCATACCAAGTCCAGTCGGTTACATTTTGCGCAGGGGGAAGAATGTCAACCGAAACCAAGATTTAATCGAATTGCTTAATATTGACAACACGTGGTTAAATTCCAGGTCTGAAATGCCCTGATACCACCGCTGTACCGCCGCGTTCAATGCTTCGAATTCTCCACCGGTTGGATATACAGGAGGAGAAAGGATCGCCCCAGAGTTAATTAAAGACTGCTTCACTTAAATGTTTGCCTACTTACGTTATCATCTGATATATATTCCCTTCCCTGCATTCGCCTATGTCCTCTTCTTCTGTTTCCCTATCAGTGCCTGCTAGTACTGGCTGTGACTTCTTCCTCTATTTCTTCCTCTCTTCCTTTTGGATAAATTTCACCTCATGCGCGCTTCATTTACTTCGATATTTATATCTTTAATAGCCGCCTTTATCTTACCCTTACATTTAATTTAATTTAATAATAAACATAAGTACTACGCTTTGAAATGCTACTAAATTTCATACATTAAGTATCTCAGAAAAGTACGTCAAGTGTTACAAAGCCTATGTAAATCCAAAGGAGGATATTTTTTTGCTCTTATCTTTATCGCACAACCTTCCCTGCATGGACAAAAAAAATCAATAAATGTAAATTGTCCCATCGGTAAAGACTTTTGATTTTTATCATAGGTAAATATAGTAGCGATTCTGAACCTTACGCAAACTACCACCATTTATTTATTTTATCAAAGAGCCAACTACTTATACAAGATAATTTATGTGATAGTATGTGATCTGTAAGTTAATTTATTGTTTTCAGTGAATGTATACCACGGTGAGCAGCTAAATTTGACCCGTATCAGCAGGACGGAAATGGGAGCTTATCTCTGCATAGCAACGAATGGAGTCCCTCCATCAGTCAGTAAACGTATCATAGTGGACGTTGAATGTAAGTAGAACGTTTTTGACCGGGAATACCGATTGAAACTTATTTTAAACATCCCCGACTTGGCTTAGTTGATTATGCAGGAGTTAACTTCAAACAAAAGCTATTCAAAAACATCATTTCATAAAGATAAAAGTTTATTCGAAAGTTATGCAAAGTTTGTAAGAGGAGTTTATTGGCCTACTACGATAATTTTAAAACAGAAAACTTTAATCCAATTGAAACATAATACCTCGAACAATGAATGGTAGGAGGATTTATTTGAAACTTCAATATTTCGCAAAGACAGAGATTTACTTACTACTTTTCGTTAAAATAACTCCAAATCGATAGTAATTGTTCAGTGAATCATCAACAGAAATTTATTTGATTTATTCCAAGAGTGCTAACAACTAGAGCGGGCCAAGAGCGCCACGCGCCAGGTTCGCAATCAGGCTGCCGGGCGCATATATGTATGTAAACATAGGTAATTTAAATATGTAATTATTAGGACGAGGACCAAAACCACTGTCTATTACGTCGTGAAGACGCGCAAATATACACCTGCAGTTTGGGTGTTCGTTGATAAATAGGGCGTTGTTCACAGTGGGCCACTACAAAAAAAAAGTTCATTCATCGACGGCTACGAACTAACAGCGCGCTTATTCATTTACGGATGACGCGCTCTATTCATCAACAAATGACGAGTCTGCAGATGTTACGTTTGCACCACTTCGTGGCATACTAGAAACAAGCGTCGGTGTGCTCGCTTTAGTGATTATGTCTAACGTAACTATTAAAAATAAACGGCCATCACCTACGAAAGTTAATAAATTTCTTAGTGAATTTGTGGATTTACACTACAATGGGAGTACAATTTTCTGTAAAGTTTGTAAAAAGAAACTACTGTGCTGGAGCAAACGTGATTGTGAAAGACATATAAATAGCGCACACCACAGAAATAAAAGAAATGGTGTGTCACAACAACGTCAATTTCAATTAGAATTGCTTTTAACGTTTATGGTATGTGGTCTACCACTTCGTATACTTGATAAAAAAGCATTTCGAAAATTCTGGGGTACATACAATACCGAGTGGATACTACCATCTCGGACAGCGTTACGGAGAGATATTCCACGAATACGTGAGGACATTGAAAATCGAATTAAAGCCGAATTAAAAGATAAACAGCTGTGGCTATGTCTTGATGAGACGACAGATAGCAAAAAAAATTCTATTTTGAATATAGTAGTGCGCGTATTAGATCCTATTAAACCAAATTTTGCAATTCTATTAGCCAGCAGAAGATTAAAACAGTGTACTAGTAAAGCAATTACGGCCGTAGTTCTCGAAACGTTACAAAAATTTCAGGTGTCAACCAGTCAACTGTTGTTGTTCATGAGCGATGGTGCAGCAACAATGTGTAGTGTAGGCCGTTCCCTTAAAGAAAAGTGTGAAGGACTTTTACATGTTACGTGTAAAGTCCATGCTTTACATCTTGTGGCACAAACTATTCGAGAGTGTTACCCGGAGGTGGATGCATTAATAGCAAACACAAAAAAAGTGTTTCTCAAAAGTCCTAAGAGGACTAGGGCATTCCACAGGTTATGCCCTGGTATTCGAGAACCACCACAGCCCATTCTTACGCGTTGGGGAACGTGGTTAAAAGCCGCTTTTTATTATAATGAACATTTTCAAGAAGTCAAATCCGTTATTTTGCAATTCGTCCCTGCCGAAGCTAGAGCTATTAGGATGAGCCAGAAGGGATTTCTCGATATTTCTGTTGAAACACATCTAAAGAATATTAGCAACAATTACAAAGGGTTAGTAGACGCGATAGAAAATTTGCAAAATTCTGGATTGTCGTTGGTAGAATCAGTGCAAGTCGTGGACGAAGTTAGTACATTGTTACACAGTATAAACGATGCAACAAGTGGACGAGTTTTAGCTAAGTTCGATAGTGTTTTAAAAAAGAATCCGGACTACACGAGATTAAGACAAATGTGCGATGGGGCATCTGCAGATTCCTTGACTAAGTCTAAAGATTATTTTAATTACGCCTGTCTTACTTCGGTAGACGTGGAACGGTCGTTTTCGAAATATAAGAACATTTTTTCGTCTCGGCGAACATCCTTCACCGAGGCAAATGTGGAAACTTATCTGATGGTGCAACTTTTTAAACAAGCCTATCCGCATTATTAAGAAGGATAGAATTTATTTATTATATTTTTATTTACAGTTACATTATTAAGTACAACAGAATAAAAAAAGCGTTCAGTTTCTCAGTTATTTCCTTATTTCCTTATTACATCCCATTTACAACGCATACCGTTTTCAATCAAATAAAAAATCATAATGAAAATAAAAACACCTCAGCGTGTACATATATATGTACGTAATTAGAGCGGATATATATATATATATATATATATATATATATATATATATCCGCTCTAATTACTAGACATTATTATTGCGTCAGCTTTTATTTTTTTACTCTTGTGTATTAATTTCGAAATATCACATATCTGCTGTGACTCACATATACGCTATTTACAATAAGCGGCCGTTGCGCCTGATTCCGATTCTGTTGGATGGCGCAATTTGGCCCGCTCTACTAACAACACTTGCTTTAATTATTTCCAGGAATGTAAATGGATACAGGGTAGTAGCCTGATAGGGGTCAAGGCGGGTAATGTGAACCATGGAAAATATAATAATTAACATTATACGAGGGCGTATTGAAAACTAATGCCTCCATGGCTATAACTTTATTAATAATAGATATATTGTTTACATATACAGGATCCGGCAAAAAAAAATCCCGTATTTGAAGAAGCCGCTGTATGAGTTGTAGTGGGGGTATTGATGTGGAGGGGATATTGTTTGAAAGTAGTGTACGTGCTATTTTCAGTGTGCGCAATGGCTTGGCTAGGTGAGCATCGTGCGTTTGTTGCGCAGGAATTTATTCGTAACGGTGGTTCTGTGATTACTACGCAGCGAGCGTTTCGGATTCGATTCCAACTTAGCCGATATGATCGTGTTCCTGATAGGAAAACTATCAAAGTTTGGGTGCCAAACTTTAGACAATCAGATTCAGCACCGAAAAGAAAACCTACTGGCCGACTTCGGACTGCAACAACGCCGGAAAATGTGGCGCGTGTGAAAGCGTCCGTCCAACAATCCCCAAAGCGTTCAGCACTTAAACTGCCCTGGGATTGTCTGATAGGAGTGTAAGAAGAATTCTGCATAGAGAACTTCATATGCACCCCTACAAAATGATGGTTACCCAGGAATTAAGTAATAGAGATTTTGAAACTCGCAGAGCTGTGTGTGAGGAAATTCTTCAGAACATTCCCCCTGGCGCTTTGTTTATTTTTTTCTTTGGGGACACTTAAAGGCTCAAGTGTACAAACATCGTCCCACAACTCTGCAAGCACTTAAGGAGGCAACCATTCAGGACGTGGCAGTCATTCCAAGAGAAATGGCACGAAGAACTATGGACAACTTCCGGGAAAGACTTCGTCAATGTGTCAACAATGGAGGACGTCATTTACTGGATATAATTTTTAAAACCAAGTAATGTAAAATGGCATAGTATTCATTGTTCACAAATAAAAGTATTTTTCCTGTATCTTTCTTAGTTTCTTTGTAACTACCTTTTAAAATTAGGGAGTTTTTTTGCCGGACCCTGTATATGTGAAATGAAAGTATAAACTGTCCTCTATCCACTTTTCCACATAATCGTCACTGACAGCAATACATTTACGCCAGCGTACTACGAGTTGCGCAAAGGCGTCACGGAAAAAGGCTTTGCACGACACCATTTCCGCACCTTCGTTATCACCTTTGCATCCAAAGAGAAACGCTAGCCCTTGAGAAGTTCCTTTAGCTTCGGAAAGAGGAAAAAGTCACAAAGCGCAAGATCTGGGCTATAAGGTAGATGAGGTAAAACGTCATGAAACCCAAGCTTCTCCAGTGCTATGTGTTCTCTGACTTATGTGAGGCCGAGCGTTGTCATGATGCAGAATTGGAACCCTACGTAGCCGTCGCTTCAGATTTGTTAGGGTGTTAACATATCCTTCGGAGTTGACAGTACAGCCACTTTCCAAAAATTCAATATGAACGATGCCATCGCAATCCCAGAAAACGGTAATCATGACTTTCCCGAGAGATGGAACTGCTTTGAATTTTTTTGGTTGTGGCGAACGCTTATGTCTGTACTCCATGGACTGACACGGCACTCAACCTTACACCCTCCGCAGTAAGAAATTCGATGACAGGTCGTTGCTTTAACCACACGTCCATGCCGGTCGCCATTTTTAGAACTGTCGTGCGCAAATGCGATGTTGCCGAGAATCTCCACTAGGGAGACTTATGTACCAAGAGTTAAGGTAAATGGCAAAACACTTTTGACACTGTCTGGCCCATCATTATAAAAGTTATGGCCATGAAGGCATTAGTTATCAATTCGCCCTCGTAATAAACTAAAACTTTTCTTGAAAAAGCAATGTATTACAAAAAATATTTCAAAAATAAAGAATCGAATTTGCACTTGATATAACCAAAGACGACTCATGATAAATTTTTCCTCGACATAACAAGAAAAGTGTTGGAGGATAGTCTCAAAAGTTTCCAGGCCATTCGATGAAAATCTCTGTCCTCCGAGCGAATCTTTCACCCTAGGAAACAGAACAAGTCGCTAAATCTATCAATTCGAATTCGCCATCACTTTCCCGGCCGATGGAACAGTTTTCGCCTTTTTCGGAGCCAGATAGCAGTCTTCATGCTGAGGCTGGAAACCTTTCGGACTACCCTTGTATAATTCTCACTAATTTAACAGAACAAATAACAAAAATTGATGGATATAGTGAGATTTACATTATCTATGTCACTATTTTTCTGTATTTAATTAATATACATGAAACGCGTTTGAAAATTTCCTTAAATTTTACACGACGTGCTTAAATCTTTCGTGAAGTCGTTAAAACGTATTTCAGGAAGTCATTTAATAGAAATTAATGCAAGATTCAGTTAGTTAACAGGGCAGACTATAAGAGGGGACTTTATGAAATATTAAATGGCAATACCGTAGACGCCTTTTTGGACACAGTGTCCTGTCGCTTAGCCTTTTAACATAAACCGGAGACTATGTTAATTTTAGCTTCGCTAGATGCGATATGTCAAAACATCAGGAAGGGTAATACTCCGTAAAAGTAAAAGTTATTTCGGAGCACTGCGTGGAAATACTAAAACAGAATCGCATCCTGCCGCCTTTTCGCCAATTTATAAATATTCATTGGACAATTGTATATTAAACGACACACACCAGCGTAGCATTCCAGCGATCCGACAGTCCGTGCTGAACGACGTCAAAATGCGAAAATTGCCACGAAATTCGCACTTTTATTTACAGAAACATAAACTTTGAATGTATCGAATTAATTTCCTAAACGTAACCGGCTAACTAGATTGAAATATTGAAGTAAATAAATCTTTGAGTCGAATGCGTCCCAAGGATGTTCCGAAAACAAAAAAAATCGAGCCCGTTTGCTAATGCAAATTACTTAAACGGCCAATTCTTCGATTTATTAAGCCCTCTGTAACATTTTGAAATAATGATTTAATCTAATCGAAAAGAAAAAGTATTTCAAGGAAGATACGATGGAAGACGGACGAAAAAATAATATCTATCATTTAAACGCTATACCCATCCAAAAACCTACGATTCTTGTCACGTATTTAAATTGATTTTTTTTTATCTGACTTGATTACCTGATTGATACAGATGTAACATTGTTATCAGAATCGGTAATTACTTACAAAGTAAACAACTAAGGCAATATTTCATTTGTATTAGTAACGGGACAGAATTTACTTATACAGAGTGATCCGTATGTAATATGTCTAAACGTATAATCACACAAACAGGAGAAGAAATATATTAAAAAATAATTAATTATTATAAAAGGAAAATTAAACCGTTAACATTCAATGACGAACGTAACTAAAAAGACTTGTACTTAAAAATTTCACAAAAATGTGTGATGTTTACTAGCGTCACAACTTTCTATTTTTATTCTCCAGACATATGAGGAGGTACATTGGAAAACGTAGTTTTTGAGTTGTGTATTTTTCTGCAAAGAGCAAAGATGGTGCAGCACGTATCCTACATCATATATACTTTTGCAAAGGCTACTATGTTGTGTAAAATAGAAGATACCAGTGCAATGTTTTCTAAAATATTACACGTTCTTTTAATTTATCAGGGACACGTAAAAAAATAAATAGTGCATTTTCAATTATTTGTCAAAAACTGCGGTTTGCAATCTACCTTCTCATACCACAGCCTGGGAACAGCCTTCATATTCAGAATATATACACATAAGGAAAGAAAATGTCTAGCTATACGAGAAAGCATACATGCGACAACGGTAAACGCAAGTGGGTGATTCACCACAAGCGGAGGGGTTAGCGGCAGTCGACGGCTTACGGTTACCGATGTGGTTAGTTACGAGATTTAGTAAGAATTTCTAGAGTATTTATTTCATCAGAATCTGTTTTTATTTTCGTCTTTAGAATTTCTTATTAGTTTCGTCTAAGCTCCGTAGTAACAAAATAAATATGCGAAACTCTCATTTCCAGGCGACCATGACTTCAAATTATTACGTGCGTTCTTGCACACAGTAGGTCTACATGCCGACGTTGTTACAAGCGTACTAACACCCGACCCGCATCGAATCGATCGGATTTCACTCAATCCCCTTCTCACTCTCTCGCCGTACATATATATATACAGCTAATTTCACATTTTCCCGATGTTTATAAGACAGCACTTCAGGTCTAGTTGGTCCATTGCTTGGTTGACTGTTTGTTTCCATACTTCTCTATCTTGCGTTCTTTGTCACCAATTGGTGATACTATTTTGTTCAATATCTTCGATTACCTCTCCTTTCTATCTTACCTTTGGTCTATCTCGCCTCTTTTTTTCTCCAATGGTTCTAACTAGTATTTTCTTCGAGATCCTGGTTGTATGCATTCTCATAATGTGTCCCAACCAACTAACTCTTTGTCCCCTGACTACTCCCACAATACCTGGTTCGTTATACAGATCTTATTTCTCTATTTGTTCTTCTTTACCGTCCTTATTGTGTTTTTTTAATCTGTAGATTTTTCTTAATATACAATCCCTGGCCATATTACTTGAAACATGTCATAAATCAACCCTTTTACCTGGAAATTCCCATCCTATTATAGTGATATTCTTATGCTTTAAATTCGATCGTTTATAGGGGGACTAGATTATTGTATCAATAAACAAAAATACCAGAGAAATGATATTTAGAAGAGTAAAGTACATATATATAAATATTTCAGTTATCAACTTACATTTAGCGAGTTCACAGTTTAGAGAATGCATCGATATTTTTTAAAATATTTCGTCATAACCGTATAGAACCTAAGTTGTGGAGTATCGTTAAGTGTTTTGTGTTGATATATCCTTATTGAAAAGGTAAAATTGTTATTCTATCTCTCTCTTAATAATTAATTATTTGGATTTTGAAAAAAATTGAAATATTTGGGTTTTTTTTGTAGAAAATGCCCGGGAAAGATTTAACAAGTGAACAAAAAGCCGCTATGCAAGCTCTTCTACAATCAAACAAACATTCACAACGAGAAATTGCAAAATTACAGAAAGTATCTCCTTCTTTTGTATCGCGTTTAGCTAGAAACTTAAACGAAGGAGCTAGCGCATTGACACAAAGACGGGCAACGTGCGGTCGGAAAAGAAAAACTTCGAAGAGATCTGACCGTGAAATTGTTCATCAGGCTTTGAACAATAGATTTGCTACAATTAAAATGATTCAAAAAAAATTACAAGAGAGAGGAATAGAGATTCCGAGCAGAACTGTCAGGCGCCGATTGCGCGAAAATCGCCTAATGGGCCGAAAACCTGTAAAAAAGCGGCGTTTAACAGAAAAAAAATGAAATCTGTTCGTCTAAACTTTGCAAGAGAATATCGACATTTCACAGACGAGAATTGGAAAAAGGTGAATAACTTAACAACATGATTTTTACTGAATTAATGTTTGCATTATTTAATAGGTTTTCTTTAGTGACGAGTGCTCGCTCTGTGTGTTAGTGCAGCGAGCACAATTTGTTCGTAGACGACCTGGCGAACATCTCACAGAGTCCGCGGTTCTTCGAACTGTAAAACACCCTCCGTAGGTAATGATTTGGGGAGTGATTAGTGGAGACGGATCCGGCGCTTTGTATTTTGTAGAAGGTGCAATGCGTCAAAAGCAGTACATAAATGTGTTAAAAAAACACGTTATTACCGTATTTTAAGCCAGGACGTCGCATACCGACAGGGCGAATATTTATGCAAGATAATGCTCCTTGCCATGTGGCAAAAATGGTTAGGAAATTGTTTGAAGACAATCACATATCTCTTTTACGTTGGCCCGGAAATTCACCGGACCTCAATCCCATCGAGAACGTATGGAGAATCGACTAAAAAGTACGGTATATGAAAGAGAAAACCCTACAAAGGAAATATTAATGAAGAATATAAAAGATGTATGGGAGAACGATAAAGATATAAAAGAGACAATCATATCTTGCATTGAAAGTATGCCCCGAAGAATTAAGGGTGTTATTAAAAATCATGGGTTATGAACTAAATATTAATTACTTATTTAATATTTACATATGTTACATATTTTTACAATATATTTTATAAATAAAAAATATAATACATGTATAGTTTATATTTTATTATGAAGAAACTACAAAATATTGAGTGTTTCATGCAATTTGGCCAGGGACTGTACTTCTCTCTAAAACTCCCAAACTTACTCTTTTGATTCTGAAATCCATACCTCGCTAGTAAACAACACTATCGGTTTTATAACTTATTTTGTGAAATATTTCTACTACGTATTATATTCAGAATAATCTGTTTATTATTTATGTATAGTAACATTTTCAAATTGATATTCGTTTAATATTTTTTAAGTGAATAAATAGTTTGTAACTATAGTAATAGTTATACTACCCGTTTTGCGAACAATTCAAATTTAATACCCTTACGCTTCCTGTAAATGTAACTAAGAAGCCTACAATGACGAATTACATAGATACCCTGCACATCCTATTGATTTTACGTTACTTTGAAGTTGAAAACGTTAAAGATGTGTTCCATTAAGGCACTAATCTAGTGTACATACTATTTTCTACCTTTTTTATGAAGGTTTTATGCAAATGCATCCTTTAGAATGATTTCATATTGGATCTAATTAAACTGCTTAACTTTACGGCTATAATTCAATGCCAAAGTGGAACGGTAAAAATTAAAATAAATTAACTCGTGTATTCATTTAAATCGTTCTGGATTTTAACTTTCGGGTGTGTTTGGTTACAATCGAATTAAAATTAAACGATTGTATGTATCATGTCGACACAGATGTATTTTGTAAATATAATCAGATCTATTATAATTAATGAATATGAAACCTCACTAATTTATCTACTTATTGCGTACGGGGAACATTGTCAGTTCTGTACGTGATACGCTGTAAATTCAGAAATACCTTTCTATTTTGGAAACAAATTTTAAACCTAATTAATGAAATAATCTACATAAATGTGATATGGAACTAGGTGGTGCACGTCGTTTATATTGTGCATATGTGTTATGTTATATTATATGTATACATAGGTAGACGTGAAATAGAAATTTGGAAATTAACACTTTTTGTGTTAGGATTATGTCATGTATATACACTACTCTGCATAAGAAACGGCACCTTATACAGAGAAAAAATGTTTGAATCACTTCTACAATTGTAGCAAATGCCACTAGAAATAGTTATAGGATCCATGACACGGACAATTTGTACCAATATATATACAGTTAAATGTTTATACCTTAAACATTATTGAAAAACCAAACTCAAAAAATTAACATCCCCATAATGTTATTTTAAATTAAAAAACAATTTTTTTCCAAGTCACTATTTTCACTAATTTCCTCACCTCCGTTAATAAAACGTCTACATTCACAATAAACTCGCTGGATAGCACTAGAAGAGTATTCAAATTTTCGTTATTCATTTTAATGGTAAAGTGATAGTGCCCATGTCTGTTCAAGTTTTAAACGAGAACATTCATTAGTTTTATCGTGTTTTAAACATTTCATGCCAGATAAAGCATAATTCTCATTACTGTTAATGTCAAAAAAATGGTAAAGCTATTATATAATCATTAATTATATTGTTTGTTATTAATCACGTCACTGAGAAATTAAAACTTTTTAAGTTAGTTTAGTCAACAACCACACTAGTAAATGTAAAGCATCGAATTTGAATTAAAGTCTCACTTCCGTTAACCTCACTACCGTTAATAAGTTTTATTAACGGAGGTGAGAATAAATTAACGGAAGCGAGAAGAAACCGAGATTTAAAGAAACTACATCAAAGAAACTAGAAGATAACTAATACCAAGGAAAGCTATAAAAAGAAAAACAAACACAAAACAGAAAAATCCAGAAAATTACAATACCAGCGATCAAAGAATCGCGTGAAAAAATTACGTGGCCAAATTAGAAACGATGCAGTTTTACATGAACAATAAAAAAGAAAGGAACGGGAGAGGTATTTGGCTTGAAAAGAAGCTGAAGATTAAAAGTATAGGTGAAAAGAATGATAGAGAAAAGTCAGAAAATAATGAAGACCCCGAAGCAAAAATAAAAATAAAAGAAAAGAGAATTGTTTGAAAGGACATTAGAAGAAAATACCCCTCCTGCCAGTCCAGTTTCATTTGAAGAGCCTATGATACCCCAGGAAGCTGTACCAGTACTTCGTCCCATTTCAAGACAAGCCATTCAGGGCAAAGTCACGCAGCGAAAGAACAGTGAAGAACTTAAGAATGAGAGAAGAGTTGAAAGATACAAAAAGAAGGTGCAAGTGTTAAAAGAAAATTACCCAATACACCTAACAAACTAGTCAATGATATGCTCAAAGGACAATAAGTTACTCCTTACGCTTAGTGTCTGCTCAAACTATTCAACGGCAGCTAAAAGTCAATTTTCAAGAAAAGCAAACCGTTTCGGAGAAAAGAACTTCTACATCAAATGTAGAAGGAAAAATTATTAAAAAATATCGATTTAAGTCTTTATTGGGTCTAGCAACCTCCTTGTTTTAGGATTTTAGGATACTGCACCACCTTTTTGCAACATTGTCCATTATTCTTCAAGGCTTTTTGATGCTCTTTCAGTCTTCGTTCGATCAAGATAATCTCAAGCATGCTCCATGATGTTCAAGTACGAAGTCTGAGCGTTACCACCGATATATAAGACCTCACAGCTCTTCGATGACGTCACGCTGTTTAGGCGATGTATCGCCATGCACGATATTTTTTTATGTTTTGAAGGGCTTCCGGTTTAGAGAGGATCCCAGTCGTCAACTGAGTCCTTCTTTGCATCAATTTTATTTTGGAAAAAACGAACTTTCAAAGCAAAAAGAAATTATTTGTAATTGTACATGTATTTGGACGAAACTAAGGTTGAAATGATACAGTAATTGCAATTTTATTTGAAATTTTATTCAATTTCACGAGAACATTTACAGACATGCTATTTAACCAGGGTCTTAAATTTCCTATTATGTGGTGTTTTACCTAATCTATCATTATTTTTCCCACAATCATTTTTAAGTAGGGTATTTGTAGAACAAATTATTATAATTGCTGCAATACGTGAATATTACATTTACATATATCAGTATCCAAAATGACTACGTTCGGTGATATAATTTAAAATATATTGTATTAAAACAGAACGTTTATTACATACATTTAAAAACATCTCTTCGTGTTCGAAAATAGTTTTGTTAAATATAACATAAAACTATTTGAACAATAACATCTTCCGTTTTTTGTCAAATACAACGGACAGTTAGGGAATTGAGTTGAAATAGCATCTTTTCTCAAGCCTAGGATATTTTAAACTTACAGTTATAGTTTCACCGGTCCTTGAATCTGTAGCTGTTGAAGAATAAATAATATCTTCTTTTATTTACAAAGTGTAACTCACAAATAAAACACCATCTTAGGTTAGGTTATCTCGTTTTTATAACACTAGAAAATCACTGCAGGTATCACAAATAAAGTACGGAAATATCACTACACAGTATTTTTTTTAAATAAAACCAATATAATTTGGATAAACTAATTCGAAACGCAATAATCGATCCTAACGTATAAAAATAACCGACACCATTTTAGGTTAGGTACCGCCATTTTATCGCTTCAGAAAACAAAATACGGAAATATAACTACCTAGTATTTTCTTAAATAAAACCAATATAATTTGGATAAATCAATTTAAAACGCAGAGATGGTCTCAGTGTGTAAACGCGTTTGTATGGCCTAAATATAAATACGTCACAGCCTGCTGACGTCAAAGCTGTTGAGCCTTGTTTTGGCGGTAGTAACGGTCTAAGGCGGTCATATCATTGCGCGCAACGCTCAATCTTCTTGAATCAAATAATTTTTTACTAATCTAGGAATATACTTTATTAATCGCTATCCAGAAAATATGGCATGTTGTTCCGACATTTTTCTGACAATTCGTCGGTCCACAAAACTCGTTTCCATTCCACAAGTGCCTGTTTCTTATGCACAGTAGTGTATATGAATATACATACATGGGGGTGACTCTGAGTAGCATAAATTTTTGATTATTTTGCGGATAAAATAGAGGGAAATTAAATTATTAACAAAACATTGGATTGTAATTTATGATAATGTGTATCTATTGTACCATGTTACGAAAAGCGTAAAGATTTTTTGATATGGTGGTTGTTGGTTACGTACCATGTTATTGTATACTTTAATATGGAGATATCACTTGGGTTATTAGCTTTAATCAACGCGATGTTACGATCACATAGTTAAACTGCACTAGTATTATCTATGATCTTTATTTACAGTATAGCGGATTCAGTCATCTACTTTACATGATTTACTCTTGGTATATACAGCACACAAAGTAGGGCACAAACTACTGGCTTTGATACTAAATTAGTCCTACCCGAGAACATGGCCATCATTATTATATAAAGTTAATTTACGACAACATCGGGATCTGAAATTTACACATTCTAGCTTTTAATAAATATACGGCAAACTAAAAAGTATCAATCTTTTTCCGAAGAGATGCAAAATTATGAAAAAAAGGTAAACGCCGAGATGTAAAAGAGAAGAGCAATCGACAGACAAGTCGGCCAATTTGATAAAATAATGCTTTAGGGAAATCGCTCTAAATGTATAAGAGGATCGATAATGTGTCTTTTTTAAAAGGAAATGTGTTTTCTTCCTTTTCAAATACGATTTTGGCACAAACGTAGAAACATTAAATAAAATTTCATACTGCAAATACAGATCCACAATGAAGGTTTTTTTAGATCGATATTTAACGAAAGGATACGTTTAAGTTGTAATTTGTCGCATTTACCGATGTAAATCCGGAATATTTTATAGTTACCCGGAAAATCGAGTTAATCCAGGCTTACTTGACTTAATTGCTAGATATTGTAGCTCCTCTACATACACATTTCCCGGTTTTCTTCATAATAATTCACTAGGTTACACAAGCGCAGTTTTTTTTTTTTATTTTTGGTCAGAAAAAGTTAGCTCGTTAGGTAATAACATAATAACCTAATAATGTGGCTTCTTCCGATTCGTATGAAATTTCGCGTAATTTATATACCCGAGAAGGAATTCAGGAAATGTCGGATAAATAAAGATAGGACGATTTCAATAAATAAAGCTTAAAAGGACGTGGAATAAATATACAAAAGGGGGACAACAATTTTATAAAGTATTTGTATTTAAGAATCGGCCTTTCCCTTATGGGAAGAGATCGCTTGCGTTGTTATTTGCATCTAGTTTTACACGGTCCATGGATTCAGATGTCAAGTTAAATTTATTGTGTCGTATAAACAAAAACGGCTTCGTATCTTAAACGGAGAATCGAGCTTATTGAAAAATAGATTTTATTTAGATCCCTATAGTACTTGAGGATTCGATATTTATTTGTTAAAACTAGAACCGAATTATTTCAATTGCTAGACGTTTTAAAACGTTGTTACTATAAAATATTACAACGGTATAACAGCGACATCTTTCACCACCTTCAACACGAGCCAGCTACTATCTTAGATTCAATCAAAATCTATTAAAGAAACGAAATGGTATTCAATCTCCTTTCCCTCGTCGTAACTCATGTTGAAGGTGTGTTTTTTTCATTCTTTTTGCAGTTTCGCCGATGATCTGGGTCCCCAATCAGTTAGTTGGGGCGCCGGCTGGAACTGATGTTACAATTGACTGTCACACCGAAGCTTATCCAAGAGCGATTAGTTATTGGGTCTACGAGAACGTCATGCTTTTGCCCAACAAGAAATACGGAACCGAAAATATGGAGAACAGCTACCGAGCGCACATGAAATTAACGGTTAGGAATCTACAAGTTGGAGACTTTGGAAATTACAGGTGCATTTCGAAAAACTCGCTTGGAGAAACTGAAGGTTCGATACGTTTGTACGGTAAGTAGATTTGTTCCTAAACAAAGTATAACTACAATTACAACGAAATTACCCTAAAATGCTAATAAAATACAATTATATTTGCTATTCATTTATGTTAAAATATACCTGGTAGTATTCAATTCAAGATAACGAAATTATGTATGATTGAAATTGGCAGTAATGTACTGTAGCTTCTTAAACATCCAGTACAGTATTCAATAAACCCTAACCCTTTTAAATTAATCGATCCCAATCTTTTACGAAGAAATATCTTGAAAAGTGTGAGAGATTTTCTTATGTGGAATTCAAACAGGAATCAACATACAGGGTGTTTAATTTAGAAAAACCTGTAAATTGCAAAACATTTTTAGAATGTTGATTTTAAACAGCTTATATGAATGTATTGAGGTTGGTTTTCGAAAAAAGAACATTTCTTACCCCCAAGGCATTACATGTTGGATACAACGAAACATAAACATAAATTGTTATCTGAAGAAAGAGGAACAGCTTTAAAACAAATATAAAAGATGTAGAGTTGCACAAGATCATTAACTCTTATAATAGAGCTACATGCCACCACCATTTAAAAATATTATATTTAAGGAAGAGGTTTTATCTAATGTTCCTGCATTACAGTGGTGGTTTGCACAAAAAGAAATACTTTTGGATTTGTGCACTCGAAACTAAGAAATAAATTAGGTACCGAAAAAGCTGGGAAATTGGTGTTCTAATTCAAATGTTATAACCAATAAGATTCGTTTGAATAAAACTAAAGAAAATAACAAAGAATGTCTATTTTTTGTTGCATATATATTTTCTTCTGTTCTCAAAGGATTAGGAAAGAATATTTAGAGTATAGCATTAATTGGGTGACACTTTTAATGACGTGGTTTTCAGAAACTGGTTTCTGTTAGCAAAGCTTTGCACACGTGAAATATTTTTCGAAATAAATCTCTAATTAATTCTAAAATATTTTCGTAACCAACCAAGTGTCAAATTTCCCCTAACGGTCGAGTGATAATTCTGTTCCGTAGAATAAATGTTTATTTCATTAAATTTTCCAGATTTACGCATTGTATGCTTCAAAAACACTCCGGGGTCTTAGGGTGTTATGTGGAGGTGTCGTAGCAGTTTCTACGGACAGAGACCATACGAACAAACACTAACATAACCGACCTACTAAAACATTTAATTAATTAAAAGACCTTTGGTCACAGCCGTATATATATGGGTACATATATTTATAGTAACTCCCGCCTTGGGTAAATTTTTTCCTCGTGCTTCATAGCATATCGTTTCCAGTTAATTTTCAAAGTATTACGTGATTGATATTCACAATACTAAGTAATTTTCGTTGTTTCAGGCGTCAAAAAGCAGGGAAGCGTACAGCAAGATACGTCTATAATTTATAATGTGCAGGAATTATGACAGTTTTGAGTATACGTTGCGGATTTTAACAGCTAGCCCGTAATTTTGATTACAGCTTGTAGCCTGCTTCCATAAGTCCTTTCACAACCATTTTAAAGGCGGTATCTTTAATGTTTTAAATTAGAAATTTAATATATTTTGGGTATATTACGTGTCTAATTGGATGGCGGATGGTTTGTATAAACGCTTGTAATACCGAACACGTGTTTCGGAAATTTCCTTAAATTACTCCGGTAAAATTAAAAAAAAATATTGAAAATTTATCAAAGCTAATGAAATAATCTTTAATTCCATAAGAAGATTAAACCAAATCATTCCATGTTTATTTCGAATTATATTCCCTTCATTAATGAACGCTACTGTTTTTTTGTTGTATTTCTTTCTCCGTAAATATACCATCCGATTTCAACATCTCTAATCACCAAATAATTTCAATCGACGGGTTACATCCTCAAAAGATGTTTAGGTTTATCTTGTAAATCAATAAATTCGCAGACTGGTATCGGAGAGTTGCCTGTGGAAAACAGTAACCACCCTTGATTTACGCAATCTTCCGGGAAATATTAATTAATTAATAAGATACAACAACGGATTCCTTTTTATATCGGACCACGAAGAAGTATACAGGTATATTCTTTTTCTGTTGCGGTGAACTAATTAGGAAGTTCTTGGTTTTATATTTTTGGTATTTGATAATTTCGAAACGAGAATAACGTAGTCTTAGATTGGCATTTGTGCCTTGTAACTTCTATTTTAAAATTCCTTTTGTTGCAGAAATTCCAATGCCATCAACACCTCCAAAAGCTACCGAGATGAAAAGTAACTCAAATAAAGAAAGTAAGTTAATAAAGCCTGCCATATTTGTTTCAAATTTGTTACGTGTCACGATTTTTGTTTTTTAAAACTAGCTAAAAAAAGGTGGGAGACACAATCGATCCAATGATTCATGGCCTGTATAAATTCAACGTAAAGCTACCATTACATATATACGATTGCAGCTTATAACTGTAAGCAGATTTAATTTAAAATACAATACATTCCAGTTAACCGCAATTTGTTGAATTATAATCGGTATTGTGTTGAAACATTTACGTATTTTAATACAACAATAGGTATATCCCATAAAAAAGCGACGGGTATTGAAATATATATTGTAATATTGGAAATATATAGGCGAATAAAAAATTGTTACGGCAATAAAAATGGGGAAAAATAGGAGAATTTGTGAAAGCGATAATTTCATTTACGAGGGCCGTTGATCAACACATTCTTTGAAAGCTAAAAGTAGAAGATATTTTATGATTTATCCCCGTATACGTATTAAAGGTAAATTTAAAGCAAGCTAGAATTGATCGATAGTTAAGCATAAATCTGTTGTCAGCTCCTATTATTCAACATCGGAAAAAAATAGACAATAATACGGAAATCGTATTTTCTGTAATTTAAAATTGCAAAAAAAAATGAGAACGAGAACTATAATTCATGTTCATTCACATCGTTGCTGTTCGTTTTTTTTTATTTTCACTAAATGAAGATTAAACGAAATATATGCAATCTGAATATCAAAAAGATGGGTAATAAAATGGAAACATACCGTTTTTACCGGAACATTATATTATAACAAATTGGTAGGAGCTGCGCGAATTGTAAAACCCGCCCAAGCACCATTCCGTTTCCATTTTCGCCGTTTCGATGTTGTAGAAAAGGAAGTGTTTCGTGAAACATTTTAATGTCCTGTTTTTATGTGATTAAAATGACGGTTATATGTCCACACTAAACCATTGTATTAATATAAGTCGAAGATTAATGCTCTCGACGTCCACCCAACATCAAATTAAGTAACGTCATAAATTTATCTTAAAAATAATATGAATGAAGCAAGTAAAATATTTATTTAATTACGCTACAGAGAAGCCTAACGCGTAAGAATTTGCTTCGTATTTTTCTTGTTGTAATCCCTTCTGTTTATTTTAATTCCTTTGGCTAGTATTAAAGCGTTTACAAGCGATTTATTTACATTAGTACAACAAGACACGAAGATATCCGTTCCAAAATCATTCCGAAGTAAAAAATTATACCAGGTAATAACTCTTTCATTATGACTGGTCAGCGAGCAATGAATTAGAGAAAGATAACGTAGATAACAATGGATCGGACAGGCCTGGCAGGTGTATAAGATGATAAATATTTCGTAGTGAAAGAAGCATCTTGGGTATTACAATAAGGCGTTGCTGTAATGGCAAAAGTTGGGATTAAAGCAGGGCGTAAGTTATTCTTGGTGTGGTGGTAATATTCACCAGTACAATGAGAAACTAGTTTTTGCCGCATACTAGCACCTTAGTCACTAGACATTTTGCAAGAGGCGACGGTAGATGGAATAGCGGCAACTTTCAAGGAACATGTTTCGTGGATCAAACATCGAACGTTGTTTATGTAAAGAGCTTTCGTCCCCTCTCTCTAGCATCACTATCAACTTAGAAATGAACTAATTTAATAATGTAAAGTTTCTACAACGTTTCAAAATGCAAGTCTACTTAAACAATACAGCGATTCGCTTTTTTCTGAAATTTATAACGTACAATACCGCTCGTAAAGATCGGAACATTTAATTCATTTTTTTTTTTAATTGAGTCTTTGAACAATGGTTCTTACTTCCAGGCGTTGCCAAGCGCAACAACAGCAGGACATTAGGTCAAGACGATTATCCTAAAATAATGGTCTCGTCTTCGGATAAAAGAAACTCCCAGCCTGACATGACTATGGAAACCGGTTTAAGTGTATATACCCCATCTGGACCCTCGCAATCAGGTATCCCCCTAAGTATATTTGTTTTATCTTGCACCTCCCTTGTTTGTTTTTTTGCACAAACGCACCGTTATCTCGCTATGTTATGCACGAATCATTTTTGGGCCCATTTAATTTTCATTCATTGTGTGTAAACTATTGCGTATGAAATTAATAGATGCTAAAGTATTTTTTTAAAGCGATCTCTTAAAGGTAGTAAAAAAGTCATCAAATTTATCTCAGTATCAGTTGAAAGACGTGTCCATTGTTCAATCTGCCCATCTTCCTCTAACCCCGTAACAATAACAACCATACATTTTGAGGAAATCTAAACGTGTAAAATGAAACAAGTGTAGGTTATCGATCTGACATCCAGCATGTTAGAGGTATAGTTAGCGTACAATTGCTGTATGGATCTAGCGCGTTGTTCCACGCATAACGTTTACACACAGGTTGCAATAGGGAGGATAGAGAATAGACGTTTTCCAGTAGAAAATAGTTTTGGAACTGGGAAAGAGGATATATTATCATCCTACACATGGGTAATAATACAGAATACGTATGTATATACAAGTATGTGAGTGCTCGAAATTAGACACGCTGATATTCATACACGGGAATTAATAAAGATGCATATTTTTTTATTAACTATGCTTTTTATTGCTTTTTATGTACCACTATTCGTTGCTAGAACAAATTGTACGAAATGACACGTTATAAAAGGACAAAATAATTGAAGAAAATCGCTTTGTTACTAACCCTAAGGTGTTCTATATAAAATAAATTAATAATATGTAATTGCCGTATTCCGTGACCTACAACTGGAAAGAATGGTTAATCAAAAATGTAGATTAATGAAGATTCTAAGCTAAACATACAGTCCTCATAAACTAATTAAACAAGACGGGTACCTTACACATCATGTAATTAGCAGGTAAGGATACATGGATGTGTGTAGGTTCTTAAAATTATTAATAGATCAATTTGTAGTAAAAGACCCCGTTGGTAGGTATAGTTTAAGTTGATATTGCTAATTAGGAATTGTATTTTAAACACGAAATCCTATTACACTGCGTATTATTATTAAATTTTCACATTCAAACGTATATCTAGGCAGGATGGTTAATATATACAGGGTATGTCACGATGAGCTTCGGTTAAAAGTAAGTGGGTGAAATAGAAATTTGAAATTCTACATGCACAAATTATTCATTAAAGCTATAGCTCAGCCAAAATATTTTCAACTTTTCAATATTTTCAAGTAGCCACCAACTTCCCTATTTTAAATAGAGCAATACTATATTTAGTTCTATGTTAAATTTTAAAATTAGTTTATGTATTTTCCCTAAAAGCACTCTTAAATGGATATTGGATTTTTCGGAAAAGCTTGTAATACACAAAAAAACATATTCAGCTTGCTGGTAGTAGTAGTAGTAGTAGTAGTAGTAGTTAAATAGCAATTCCTAGTTTTCTAAGCCGTATTAAATTCTGCATCAAAAAATAAAGCACACTATTACTAAAGTTAATAATTTAGGCGATATTTTGTGAAAAATGGTGGTTAAATAATTGAGGGCAGTAATCATCAATACTAATTAGTCAATATAATTAAATTTACTTGTTATTTAAATTCAATTATGGAGATATAAGAACTCAATTGGGTGACATAGACGAATTTGAAATAAATAAAGAAGTAAGACAGGGAGATGCCTTATCGGCAACTCTATTTAATCTAGCCCTAGAATATGTGGTAAGGAAAATAAGCAAAGGCACGCTAAGAATAAGAGAAGGACAAATAATAGCCTATGCAGATGAAGAATCGTTGAGCAATGAAAATAATGTTAGAAGAACTGGTGACCGAAGGGGAAAAAATAGGACTTAAAATAAACCAGGATAAAACTAAAATTATGAGATTTGGTAAGATGCCAGAAAATCAAAAAATTAGAATAAGGCAATTTGAATCTGACGAGGTGGCGAAATTCAGATATCTAGGAGTAATGTTAGCAAATGATGGGGAAAGAGAAACGGAAATCAAAGAAAAAATAATGATTACAAATAAGATTTTCTATGCGAATAAGAAGCTCCGGTTATTTATCGGATTTTCATTGTATGTTTTCGAAAACATGGATCGTAAGCCTGGTGTGCCTTCTGCATCGCATGTGAAGAAACTTTTGTATGACTTTATTCATGTTGAGCACGTGCAACATCCCACAACACTTAGTAGATAATGAAAACTTTCGTCTTTTTTGGCAAAAATATGTTCCATCATGGAAGCTACCAACAATAAGACAATTGCGGTACAATTTACCACATGTGCAAAGTACAGTAAAAGACTGTATGAAAGACGAGTTGAGAAATCAAAAAATCTGGCTCACTGTGGACGAAACTACTAATGCTCAGAAACACAGCGTGATTCATATTGTGGCGCGTCCTTCAAATCGTAATGGTCCAGCAGCTTCCTTGTTGGTAGCCAGTAAAAGGATTGAAAGAACTGATGCTGAAACCGTTGTAAACATAATAAAAAATATGTGAATTTTGTATCGGAGGAGCCCAAATCACCATGTTAGTTTCTGACGGAGCCGCAACAATGCTGAAAGCTGGTAGGATGTTAAAAGTATGCTTACCGACTCTTCTTCACATAATATGCCTCATACACGCATGTCATCTCGTAGCAGAAACAATTCGAAGCAAGTATCCTAGGGTGAATGATTTAATATCATCTACCAAAAAAGTGTTTGTGAAATCTCCAAAACATATCCGCGTATTCAAGCAATTGTATCCGCAAATTCCGCTACCACCTCAACCTGTATTGACGCGATGGATAACATGGATCGAGGCAGTATCTTACTATCGCAAATATTATTCCCAAGTGAAAAATGTAATTTTCAAACTTAATTCTTCTAATTCTCAAGCAGAGAATCGGCAACTTCTTTCCGATTCGGACGTTCAAAAAGAAATAAATGACATTTCCATAAGCTATTCTGTAGTGACACAAACTATTTCGCAGTTAGAAAATACTCACTTATCTATACAAGATTCGTTAAATAACATCAACAATTTAGCAGCCGCTCTAGAAAGCTTGACGGATCCTATAGGACTAGATGTCGCGCAAAAATTTCGTGCAGTTTTAAATAAAAATCCGGATTTAGAAAAGAATGTCGCAAATCTTACTTCATTAGATGCTGAACGATCATTTGCAAAATATACAGACCGCCGTCGAGGCCTGACCGAATCGACAATGGAAGCATTGCTTATGTTGCAGTATTATGCGGCGTATTATGGCAGTCGCACATTACCGCAGCGGTCATCGATACGTCAATAAAAGGTAACAATCTATTATTTCGGACAGTTCCACTAGTTTATCGAACATTATAAATAGTACACGCACACCGATCAACCGATAATAACCGAACGTCTACTCGATTTCTTGTATGTACATTGTACATAGTAAACACAGCTCTTTTCACGGCGCCTCTGCGGGTGCAACCGTTTGTCACGCTTTAATTGGAAGTATAGATTTACAAGATACACTAGGCAAAATTACTACTACCGTAGAATGATGATAAAAAAGGGTAACACGGCGTATCGTACAATAAAGGAAACATGTTCCATTTAATTCCTGTATAGCCTGCCTCCCCTGTATTAAACATTTATCTAAACATGCATATACATGAACTGTTGGAATACTAAAGCTACGAATCCAACCCATGAAAATATTTAGTATTCATTTTGTGAATATTATAACCTTTAGCGATATATTTACTAGAATAAATGCGTTGCACCTGATATTGTAGTATAATTTTGTCATTTATTTGAAATACTAAGTTTACGTGGTCTTATACCGACGGATTATACCCACGGCATCGTTAGGAGAAAATATTCAAAGTGAGCAATAAAAATATATCGATACTACCTCTTAAAATGAGCCGGATAATTTCGATTACTTGAGAAAAATACAATAGTTCTGTCCGTACATCTCGGTTTAACATGGCTTTTATTGCTTCTCAATAAACCCTCTATATACTGTTAACTAAACAAAAAGAGGGTGTTAAAATATCAGATTATACAAGGTTATATATTACGCTGACAAAAAAAAACAGTTGTAACGTTTAACAGAGATAAAAGGCGCGAAAGGAAGAGGAAAAAAAGAAGAGGAAAGAGTGTTAATTCGGTTTCGTTAAATATATACAAAGAAAGGAAAGTAATTAAAGCGATCTAAAAATTTTTACTTGGCGAAGTGGTTTACTTAGAAGTATTAAAGAGGGTTTTAAAAGTCCATTTTCCCCGTTTTTTGAACGGAGTCAAGTAGATTTTCGAAGTGCATTTAAATGTAAGGCAAATCATTTAAATATAAATACCTTTCTCTCTCTTGTATAACGGTGCGAGACTTGCAAATCTAACATTATTTGAGTACTCAATTTTACGATAGTTATTTTTCGAATTAAAAAAAATCTGTCTTAGAGAGAGCTTTTTTGTTTCAGGTTCTACAAGCATATCAAAGTGGTGGGTGCCCCAGATAACGGTACTAACATTTCATATCGTTCTTAGCGGATCATTTCTCACCAATTAACTCCTCTCATATCTTCAACTCCCTTTTTAAATTGCGTCGCTCAACAAAGAAAAAAGATTATGAAAAAATAACACTAGATGAATAAAAAAAAATAAACAAAAAAATGTATTTTTTATATTTTACAGCTTCTTTTTAAAACTGAAATTTTTCAAATATAACTGAAGATCTACAAAATTGAAACAAAATTTAAAATGAAAGAGATATGCATGTGTCATATGTACAAAATAAATTCCAGAATTAGGAAATGAACAGTTAGTTAAATGAATATAAATACAAACAGGATATGTGAATATAAAATTTTTAAATGTGTAAGACTGCGGAATTATTGTCAATATTTTGCGCTTTTCTATTAATACATTTCTTGAATTATCTTACTTAATTTAGTTTCCCTTGGAATTGTTTAAATTACGATATAAGAAAATAAAAAAGGATTATATCATATATATACATATGTGTAAATTTAAATAAAATGTACTTAATGTTTAGATCGTTTCAAGAATTTTCA
This sequence comes from Dynastes maya, assembly GCA_029619315.2. NCBI lineage: Eukaryota > Metazoa > Arthropoda > Insecta > Coleoptera > Scarabaeidae > Dynastes > Dynastes maya. The sequence goes on from JAROYE020000012.1 coordinate 7,626,502, forward strand.
ATAGATTCTCCTTACTTATAACCGAAAAAATTGATTATCATATTTAATAATTAAAAATCTAAAACCATCTGTTGATTATTTGACGAAATGATCTAGAACATAAGAAATGGAATACCAAAAACCGTCATATCTAACATATCCTTAAAATTTAAGTGAACAATTGATTCATTTTTGTAATACGAATAATTATTACATATATTTTAAGAATATATATTATACAATGTGGAGAATATATATATGGACAATCTTAATTCCACTTAAAAAAAAAAATGAGAGGAAAAATATGAATTAAATTTAGTTGCGAACAAACAAGATCAAGTGTGTGTTTCACTGCTTATGGTAAAAAGATAATTGCTTCGAATCTGTACATATAAAATAATGAAAAAGTATAAAAAAACAAGCTTATTGTAAATTATTGTGTAATTTAGAAGGAAATATTATGTGTTAAAAGATGTGTAAAAATGAATTAAGTGTTGAAACATTATTTAAAAGTGCCAAACGTATTTAACAGAGACGTGTAGCAACCTCTATGTGTTACTGATACTGTAATATATTTATGTTGGAATTATTTAATTAAATAAATATGTGACTATTGCCACTGCAAGTCATCCCCGAACAAGCTGCTGCTAACTAGGCATCCCCTAGAAGTTTCAAACTTCACGTTTATTATGTGTTAGTTTTAGAGCGACAAAAAAACCCTCAGATAATGTAGGTGCTTCTAAGCACGTTGAACTTCATCTGTATTTCGAGATTTATGAGGTAATTTAACACCATCTCAGCACTAGAAAAAAAAAACCTACGAGGGATGAAAACCCCTTTGTCAAAACGTACAAAGGTATAAATTTAGTAAATTCGCACTTATTTATTTAAATAAATAATGTTCTGTCTTTTGTTATTGTTACTTATTATTATCATTATTATGACTATCGTTTCAATTGGATAGATGACCCCCTAATATTAAATGTTTGTGATTCCAAAGATTGTATGTACTAACCTATACTTTTCGCAATGAAAAATATGATCTAAATAAAATAAAAAGATTCACTGATTATTTGTTTTTAAATATACACATTTGATTGGTTAAAATAATAACAAAATACTCAATATTTTTATGTTTGTTATTAATTTGCCAGTGTGTCTTAAAATTTAAGAAATTTAGCAAAAAAAAATATATGAGCATATTCACATAGAGTTAGGAAACTGTTTCTTGTTAATTTATCATTGTATGTCAATTTGATCAAATACAAAATATATATGTAGGTATATATAATTATATAATGTGCTGTTGGAAGAAAGAGTACACATCTGGTACATATTTTTTTTTATTTACTCTCACTCCTATTATAATTATTAGAACAATGATTGTTATTGTTTGTAAACTTAAAGTATCATCAAAATAAAAATAAGTTAATTAGAACATTTTTGTAGTTTATTTTTCGAGAGAAAAAGTTAAAAAAAAGAAGCGAAGGTAAGTATATAATTGTATATTATACATTAGAGTTAGCACCCTCCAGCAAAAGGGCCGTAGTCAGATTCGAAAATGTGAATATTAAAATGAGTGTCACGTATTTTATAAATACACCCCTTTTAGCTTGCAAATTTAAATAAAACTTTCACGCAAGAATAAAACAGTAAATAAAGAATATGGTATTATATTAAATTAAGGGTAGTTAAACCGCTTACCCTTACATTTCGATCACCGGGGAATTCCCGCTTTAATCAGAGAGAATATCAACCGAAAAATGTATGTTGTATTATTACTGTTATTCTACGAAACCCTAGGAACGATACAAGATATAACACCGTGAAAATATCATCGTACTTTCTCGTAATCGTTGGAAGGGTGTCTTGAGTTAAATGTCCCCTCTTGCTCCTGTTTTCCACCTAACCGTACCCTGTGTATAGTATAAATAGAACGGATGGTAGCAACAAAATGATTTTCGCTTGTTGAGTTCAACCTTCAAATAAAACCACGCCGAGCAGTTTACTTCCTTTTTGTGACTTGTGTAGCAGTATCCTGTGCCCTTTTGTGTGGACAGACGGTTGAGCTAGGAAACAGTCAATATAATGCTTGAAACGATCGAAAAATCACGATGATGTCAAGAGTGGTAATCATGGAAAGATTACTCCTTAGATATTTTCCTTTTCTTTCGTATTTCGTGTCTTAAGAGGTTTTATTCATGCCTTCTTTATGGGGCATATGAAGTTAATTACCATGCTATTTTTATAAGAAAAAAACTCAAACTAGCTGTTTGAAAGCATTTCACGTTTAACAAATATATTAAAAGGTAAGCTAAACTTTTTTTTTATACGATTTGATATGATTTAATCTTTTAGGCCGGACTGATTGCAAAGAAAATTAAAGTCAAGCAACAACATTCGTTTCAATTGCAGGTTGTATGTATACATCCTGAGAACCTAACGGCGAAACGATACACAGTGATCAATCATTTTAATTTGCTACATAAATAGGTCTGTCACTGTTCAAACTTTATACAGATTTCAGAACGTTTAATTTCAATTAAGTAATTAAAGGAATATTAGTTCAAGAGCTTCGCCGCTTATGTGGAGAATTTAAAATCCTGTTTGTTATTCTGCTTAAAATATTTGCCTTTATCCTCCTTAATAACTCAAACACAAGTTACGAATTTAACCCCTTCCATGCATTGTATCGGAACGTATTGCATTATTAATTGAGTACACTTAAACAATTGAAATGTTTACTCTAGTATAATGATTTAGGTAGAGATTTCAATAAGGCATGATATAAACTTCTGCCACGTTCAGAAAATATCTAAACAAGGGAGAATCACCTTAAAACCTAGACCAAATTAGCTACCTAGTTAGTTGTGGTCCATGTACTGCGTAAATGTTGTTTTTATGGCCAACCCTTATATAGCACGATCAGAAATTTTTATCCCATAGGAAAACCTGAATGAAATAGTTAATTTAGAGTTTTTTTATTGAGGTCAACCATGTTATAAATGAGACAAAAAAAGGTAGACGAACTAAAAGTATTGCATATTATTAAGCCCTTCTTTTATGAATGTCTCTTTTTTATGAGGGATGGTATATATTAATTAAGTTTTCTGCGGACTTTCCGAAGTTTCAGAGACGCACTTTTGAAAACCCATATTACGCATCGTAATAATTCTCACGATTATTTTTGTTAAGATAGATGCGAAATGGGAAACACTGGATTTTGCTTTGTGTTTAAATCACGTGGTTTATTATGTTTCCATTTACATATCAAACAAATCTATATTAGATTTTACCGATGCCGCGTGAAACATTCTGATGAATTGCTCGAATTAATTGCTAACCCTGGCCAACAAACAGCATGTATATGTATGCCGCGTATAATGCAATAGAATTTACGCAATGATTATAAGCAATTGACGCAACGTTTTTTATTATGTGTGCATATATAATTTCGCGCCTGCTGATTAACAGTAACGATTTGTGCTTATTAACTTTCGGGGGCTTTCCTATAATCAAACATAGATATTCTAAATCTAAAAAAATACTTAAAAATTATAGTTTACACGCTACAAGCTTCTCCGCATGTTAGGTTATTTAATTTTGTTCATTTTACTGGTATTATTTATTACACAAAACTGCCTTCTAGGCAATCCGAAAAATACGATACCGGATACGAAGGAAAGGTTGGGAATTTATAAAATCGCATGTGGTGACTGTGATAAAGCCTATATTGGACAAACGAAACAGTCGATAGGCACCAGATTCAAAGAACATATAACCTATTACCGTTATGGAAGGATCGAATCGATAAGTGTAGCACAACACATAAACGAAACCGGGCATAATATTAAATTAGAAAACCTCAAATTAACTAAACCTAATTAAACGCTTACGAAACTATCTATATGAAAAGGAATGCAAATCTGTTAAACAGGGAAAAAGGTTCACATAGCCACTCAGCTTTGATGGATTTATTGGTGTAAAACGGACACATGTTTACGTTTTGTGCTACAGGCAATGTTTTAAGGTATATATAGGAGATAGAACAAGGCACGTTAGAATTAAAATCTTTTTCTTACATAATTCGGTCGTACTGTTGAGAATGGGAATCCACGAATTCCCGACAAAATTCTTCCGAATGAATCAAATAACTTGTGTAGTGCGGAGTCTGCCAATACTTCAATGTTCACCATACTACCTAACAATCCATTATTCAAAACTAAAAAATTGGAACAGGATAAAAATTCAAAAATTTTTGTTTATTTTGCAGCATTTAAAATTTAAAGTTCACTCACAATCTTTTCTTTCAATTGGTACATATTATCTTTTATTGAAATCCTATACACTACCGGCCGTTGAAGTTAGGTCAACTAGTGAATTCTTGCAAGCGTGAATAAAAACGGTAATAATGCAAAAGAAAATAAAAATTTATTGTTAGAAGTAAAAATATAAAGAAATAAGAAGATGAAATAACTAAAAAAATAAAACAAAACATTTTCATTAAAGTATTAGGCTTTATTTTGCTCATCGAAATAGCCTCCTTTGGCTTGTAATACTCCCCGAACCACTCGTGGCATACGTTCTGTTAGTTTAGATAGAGTTTCACCGATATTGTTGTTCCATTCTTCTTGGAGAAGTCGCCACAGGTGCTCTTTCAGAGTTGGACAAAGGTTTCGTATTCGTCTGTCGAGTTCATCCCACCGTAATTCGATGGGGTTCAAATTCGAGCTCTACGGAAGCCAGAGTATGATTTGCAAAACGTTCTCTTCTGCTTGAGACGTTAGATAATCTTTACAGATTCGGGCCTCATTGTTTGGGTTCGTAATCATGCGCAAACACCAAGTTCTCCCCAATTAACCGCAATCCGGATGTCACAGCGTTCTCTTCTAGTAATCGTCTATAATTTTCTTTGCGTATTATAACGTCGATGTTTACTAGATCTACCCACTGCTAAGACAATTCCAAACCATCACTGAACCACCGCCGTATTTTCTTGTCCAATTCCTATAATTTTCGGTCCACTGTAGTTGTTTTTGGCGATTTCCACGACGCAGCAACGCGACCGTAAAGACCGGATTCTCTTAAGGGGCATTTAGCTTTGATTTCTGCTGCGATTTTGGGTGCCGTCAATCGCCGGTTTCGTTTGTTTAGTACTGTAAGGCGTCGATTTTTCGCACGCGTTGTCATTCTTGACCGACCTGGGCGATTACGACGGTCTTCTGATGTCCTAGTGGCACAGTTGATTTTGTAACTTGCAATTTTTCCGCAATCACGCGCACGGAACAGTTATACGGTTTTCTTTCTGCATTTTTTAAATATTACTTCCACAAACACCGCAACCAAACATCCGTATCGAAATTCATTCATTAAATATCGTTGCAAATGATTTTAATACCTGTTATTAGGATAAATTGAAATCTCTATAATATGAGGATTTCCGTTTTAAAGACATTTTTGTTATTCCAACTTTGTTTTTATAGTAATAGTAAAGGTATTGAATATTGAAAAAATTCCATCTTTTAAAGTTCTAATAGTTGTTCTAACATCAATAGCCGATAGTGTAAATTACAAGTCACAACGCGGAAGATATTCGTATTAAACGTATTAAAATTTATTTCGTACCATGTAAAAATTACGAAACTACGAGGCTCTAGATAAAGTAAAAAATAAGTATCTCCTGGATTATAAAATCGTTATTCCCTATAACATTTGTTTACAAGCTTACTCGACGAGATACCCGAATAAATTAGGCTCATTGTATATCGAAATACATTTAAATGAAATTTTATTGATATCGCGTCAAACTGAAAGAGCTTACTCTCTTCAAATTGTAATTAGTGTAACAGTCTAGGCAGACAGAATGGATATTACTGCTAAATATGCAGGATCAGTGACACTTATACATCAGACAGTCTGTCGGATCTTGTGTGGCTGGAATATCAATCGTTTACGGACCCTCATACTCCACGATAGTACATTAAAGCGATGTCCCCTTCGTTCCCCTCTGCCGACGTTCTACTTTTAACCCGTCGACCTCCAAACCCCCGCGAGAAACCTACCCTAGCATCGGTCAGTAGTTGAATAATCGAGTGTTTTAGAATCTATTAAATAGTTCCTTTAACGATGTGTATAGCTGTTGTGTGTGTTAATTCAGAACTGTGGGCGGTACCACCGTACGCGCCTTTGATCTTCAGCCGAAAGTGAACTCCGTTTTGTTTGCCGTTTGGCAACGCTATGTTACGTTCGTTCCTTCCCCTCTTACGGTGTGTTCATTTCGATGCAAAACTTAGCGTCACTTTTAAATATTCACTAGATGTACGAAACACATCGGTAATTAAAACGGAACACGCTATATTCATTTTAAACGTTTTGTGATGTATGCAAGGTCATGAACAGTAGATTAGCTAGGATTTATTACCAAGGACAGGGGACCTAATGTTTACTACTAAAAGATTATCTAGAGTCTAGAGACAGGATCCCATTATATAAATGCACACAGTTATGTACTGTATAACATTTCCACTTAAACTAAACATTGTAGATTACGAGAAAAATAAATTAATTAATTACATCTAATTACTATTGAATGTTTAAGGAAATGTTTGTTTATTTTAGTTCCCAGCTACAAATTGTCAAGTCGACCTTTAGATAAAAAATCACCAACTAAATCGCAATGTAAATACCTGATATTATCAAGGAATAGAAGAAAAGCAAGAGAGAATAGTAAAAACAACTAAACCAAGACATGAAATGGATTATAACGCTGGACAACAATTATCGATTGTTGATTAGAAAATTATATCTGGCAACAAAACCCACAAAATCCGACAAGCTAACCAAATGCTTAATATGCAAATAGCCGTTGCTAGCGAAATGAGTTCTGCACAAAATAGGACCAACCAAGCAAATCCGTAGAGAGACCTAGGGAAGTCATTAAACCGACAAAGAAATTCCCACCTTCCAATTTCTAAATAATGCGTATGTTCACGCCACCTATCGGAACTATTTCAACATCAATCGCAAAAAAAGGAAATTTATTTATTGATATAGATTTGTTGTTCAAGCTTTACTTATTATTAGGGTAAGATAATCGTTCGTCGCGCCATAGGCGTGCGGTTTCTTCAATATTTATAATACCGAAAAAGGAGAAATAAAGCGAATAATAATTTTTAAAAACTAATCAAGAATTATAAGATCTGTAAGACTGTGAAACAAGTAGGCTGGCGAATTCCATTGGAATTACTGAACATGAAAAGTAGAAGCACCATGATCAGTAAAGCTGGCCACGAGCGGTACCGCGCAGTAGCGGAGAGTCGACCAGGCCTCGCGTTCCACTAGAGTTATTCTGCTAATAGAGATGTTTGCTGCCGCAAATAATTTCGCTCATCTTTTAAATAAAAATTAAATAACGCGTGCTCAAACACTTACCATTTTAAGAGTCCTCCGTGAAATCACAAAGTGAATAATGTCTGTTAAATATCTGCAACATTAGATATGTTTCAACTGTTGTTTCGGCAAAACTAGTACGGCATGAGGAAAAAATGCGTTTATATGCAGAGAACGAACGTTCTACATCTAGTGACGTAATATTTGCGTCAGTAAAATAATCTACCAAATAACTTAACGATTCTGTTGACGTACCTTCACAAATGTGTCTTAATGTGCCAAAATCAGAATTTTTCTCAAAAACACTTTCAAATTTTTCTAGAACAGAAACATTTTTTGCGTCTTCAATCGCGCATAGCAGTGCGTGAACATGTTGCACTATTTGTAGAGATTCTTCTAACGGCACCGCAGGATTTTGTAATTTTTCGATTGCATCTGCTAGCCCGAAGTAATTGTCGTGAATGATTTTTAAATCCATTTTAACCTGACTATCTTGAAATTTCGACTGGCTTTTCTGGATAGCGACAGCTTCCTTTGTATCGAATTGTAAAACCACGTTCTTAATATTGTCAAAATATTTATGATAATAAAACGCGGCCTGCACCCATGTTCCCCAACGAGTTAGAATAGGTTCTGGTGGCTCTGGTATACGGGGGCACAGTCTGTGAAATTCGCGAATACGTTTCGGTGATTTGACAAATACTGTTTTGGTATGCGCTATTAAAGCGTCTACCTTAGGATAACATTTTCTGATACTATCCGCCACAAGATTGAGAGCATGAATTTTACACGTAATGTGTAACAAATTATCAGAATGCTTTTTAAGAGACCGGCCTACAGAAAGCATGTTTCACTAACATCAAGAGTTGGTTTGATGAAGGTTCAAACTTGTCCAATGTATTTAACATTAACTTTGAAATTACTTCGGCAGTACACTGTTGTATTCGTTTGGAGACTAATAGAATTGAAGGTGCCGATTGATGAGGTTCCAATTTGCGTGCCATTACATTAAAAACAGAATGTTTCTTCCAATCTGTTGTTTCGTCGACACATAACCACAATTTTTGATCTTTCAACTCCGATTTTATTTTTTGTTCAATATGTTCGCGCACAGATGGCACAATTCTTCGTAACGATGTTCGACTTCGTAATTTGCACTCCGAATAGTTATTCCAAAAGCAGATAAATGGTTCCTTGTCTAGTAAATTAAACGGTATATTACATGCAATAGACGTAACGCATAAATTAAATATACATTTTTCATTGTCTCGTGCGCAATTTCTTTTTGAGACATGCTTTTCACTGTTTACGTGTTGTAGACAATGTTGTCTGGACCAACACATTAACGGGATTTTACAGATTACACATTTAATTTTAGCACCTTCATATAGTAAGTCTGGAATTTCTGCAATAGATTTTCGAAGTTTGTCCGACCGCAGTCGTTTTGCTGACGAAATCATAATTTTTCTAGGATAGATAAACAATTGCGCAAATGACCGGCAGCGAAAATGTCCGTACTGCTCTGCAGACGAAGTAATACTACCGTTCCTCTCGGTCCGAACTGATTCTACGCCGATGCGCGATACCGCTCGTGGCCAGCGTTAATCATCAGTATTATAACCCAGTGGATAAGAATCGTAAAAAATGGATAACATTAGATATGTTTCAATAGTTGTCTCGTGGAACCGTGTTCGAAGTGGTGAAAAAATGTGTTTATATTTGGAGAAAGATCGTTCGACATCTACCAATGTAATATATGTATGATTAAAATAATCTTTGAACTCAATTAATGGATTAGTCGAAATACCATTACAAATTTGTTGTAATGTGATAAAATTGGAATCTTTCTCTAACACACTCTCCAACTTTTTAAAACGCGAATATTTTTTGCGTCATCTATAGTGCGTAGCAGATTATGTACTTCGTCCACTATTTACAGTGACTTCACTAACGACAACGCTTTAGTTTGTAATTGTTCCAGTGCGTCATGTAAGCATTTATAGTAGCTATGAATACTTTGTAAATCTGTTTCAACAGAAGTATCTTGAAATTTTGACTGACTCTCCTTAATAGTTGCAGCTTCGGCAGGATTAAATTGTAGAATAACAGCTTTTACTTTTTTGAAATGTTCAGCATAATAAAAAGCTACCTGCAACCAGGTTCCCCAACGTGTAAGAATCGGCTGTGGTGATTCACGAATACCGGGACACTGTGCGTGAAATGCTCGAAGACGTTTTAGAGATTTGAGAAACACTTTTTTTGTACTTGATATTAATGCATCTACCTCGGGATAACATTGTCTAATAGTTTGTGCCACAAGATGTAAAGCATACACTTTACAAGTTATATGTAAACAGTCGCAACCGTGTTCAAGAAGAGAACGGCCTACCGCACGCACTGTCGCTGCACCGTCACTCATAAACATAAGCACTTGACGTGTTGAGACTTGAAAGTTTTTTAACATAGTCACAGTCGTAATTGATGAACTAGTATACCCTTGTAATCTTTTGCTAGCTAGTAACAGTGTAAATGTCGGTTTATGTTAATTCAGTACACGAACTATAACATCTATAATTGATTTTTTTTACAATCTGTTGTCTCATCAACACACAGCAACTGATTTTTTAATGTAGATATGATTTTATTTTCCACCTCTTTGCGTTCAAATAAAACATGCTTACATGCTGTTGTCGTAGTTGGCAACTTCAACTTCGGGTTATATTAGTTCCAAAAATTCTTAAACGATTTCTTATCCAATATGTTAAGTGACAAATTACATGTTATCATCATGACAAGTAAATCGAAAATAAAGTCTATTTGACGCGCCGTTTTTTCTATTTTCGTGTTTTACACTATTTACATGCTTCCTACAGTCGTTCTTTTGCCAGCACATCAAAGTTTTCTCGCACACTTTACAAAGTATTATGGCACCGTTGTATAACAAATCTGGAAACTCACAGATAAAGTTTTTTACTTTATCAGCAAAGGGTCGTTGTTTAGCCTTGTGCACACTGGACATTTTTAATTTAAAATTTTCTTGAATAACTAGTATTCCGCTCGCCTGATGCTGTGCTAGTGATGATGAATGTGTACGAATTTGAACTGCTTTGCCACCCGGCAAAGCAGTTCAAATCCGTTCCGTTGGCTTCTTCAGCTGTTACGGCTATGCTGGGACGACACGATTATCTTACCTTACTGATTATTATACATCAATTATTACCTGCGTCCAAGTTTAGTAAACAATACGCAAGATAGCGGTTGTGTTGATTTATTAATAATTGAATATTTTGCATCCCATACCTTTTAACTTAAAAATTGGACGTTTTAAGATGTATATGGAACTAGGAAAAAGCTGAGTGAAGTACAAGTGAGGTCGGTGAAGAAAGTTGTATGAATTTTTTAAAGACCGCAAATTGCATATTAACTATTGATGTGATTTCGGGGTCTTGCCCGACCAAGATAGTCCATTCCGTGTTTACTACTACGCGTTGGTGCTCCTTTCCGCAAGGTCTGGACCACGTTCGGTCGTCGTCTGAAGGTGCTTTGGTTGGGCCAGGCAGCGTGATTGGCCTCGCCGATCGGTTTTAGTTTTGACCAGTGCTTACATCTGCTATCCCTTTGCAACCTCTTTATTTTAACATTCAGCTCGTCTCTTTCCTTGCCTGTATTATTCATGTTTAACGTGCGATATATTTATATATTTGGGTGCAGCGTTGGTTTCCACAGACTACCCCTTACTCTTCCTCATGTAAAACATTGATGATATAGGTTATTCTATTGCTACAATACCTTTCTATCTCTTGCTACGAGTATAACATTAATTTTTATTTTCTTATTTATGACGTAATCTACTGATCACCTTTTACACATGAATATATCAGAAAAAAATCACTTTTTACAATCAATATATGTACACATACATACGTCTCAATATAGCGAAGAAGTATAATATCGAAAAGTTATTAATCTTACAAATGTGTACACGTGCGTGTCCTTTAAAAATCAACCATGCTTAGATTGGCCCTGAGGATTATTCGAAAATTTCCCAATGGATTCTGCGTATTGCCATCGAAAAAAAAAACGTTTTCATGCTACTTCCTGAATTATTAAATTCAATTTGAATTTGTTAAATACGTAGTTTATACTAACAAACAAAAAAAGGTTAAACAAATAACGAAAAAAGTAAAGAAGAAAAACAGTTAGATAGACATCGAAGAATTCGTGTATGTTTAAAGTTAGGAGGTTTTTGAATGTCCTCTGGCATTTTTTTTTAATTACACGTTGTATTTTAAAAGCTTTCCGAAAAACAGGAACAAATGTATAAGATCATACTATCTGTGTTACTAATTTAAATCATCAAAACTAGATCCAAAATATCGCCGCATAATCGCATGACAAACTTTAGATTCAAACATTCATCACAACACAGGAAATCGAATACAAAGGACATTGTGTTCGTATTGTTGTGAATAATCCGATATCTTCAAATTAGGTTATATTTCCATAATTTATATTCGATAGCCGTACAGTGTACAATCGAATTATAAAGTTTTCTCTTCATCTGCGCCCGCGGAAAGTACTGTGAAATAACGGTGATGTTTTTATTATTTACGGAAACGGATATTTTAATTATTGTGTAAAATAAGTTTGCCTGGTTCCTCGTTAGTGCTGTGTTCCAACCGGTTCAACTTCGAATGCAATAAATGCTACAATGTACACAATTAAGATAAATCAGTTTTATTATAGACCAAATATACTGGCTGTAATTTACTTCGTTAAGGTCCTAACATAATTATTTTTCGAACCAATAAATGGGGATTATTTAAATAGTGGAATCCAGGTACGCACATATACAGTCTCACTGTATCTCAGTAGTTCCAACCCTAGATAACCAAAAAATTATCAAAAATTGTCACCTCTAATTTGTCCTTGTCGGCCATTTGAAAGCAATTTGATAATCTCTCCTCGACAAAGCGAAATCAATCAGTAATCTTTAACGGGTCCTTTCTTCTTTCTGCGCTTGTGTTCGAAGCATATAAACCTTAAATTAATGTCAAGATGCAAATTAAAGAATATATTCAAGGATTGCAATACCGGTAAATTGCGAAAATCCTTTCAAAATGTTTACCGGTAATTTGCGATCTTTTACCGGTTATTGGAAAAAATATTAAATACATGTACAAACAGAATAAATATAGAAATAATTTTTTTTTTTGTTTTCAAAGCATTTAGTAAGGGTCTTACGTTACTTAAACGCGGTTGAAATCCGACCAAAAATGGCTTTTACAAAATTCATGCCGAAAATAAGCTCACATTACTCAGAAAAGGTCAAAGTCTAACGAACAGATGTTTGTTTTTAATTTTATAGCGAAACAACTTTGTACCGCAGTTTCAAACCTTATTAAAAACTGCAACTAGAAATCGTTGCATTTGCGTAAGTTAATTCATCGTAGAATGAAAACGTGAAATTAGTATTGCTGCAATTTAAGTCATACATGGATTGAAAGAGCTCGTCTTGCTCTACATTTTAGCGTTAGAAAATTAGAGATTAGTGGATTTGTGTTTGTGTAATGACCTGTCGAATTAGTGGGTGTCAAATTAAAGATTTATTAAACTTCGTGGAAGGTTACAACTATTATCAAGGTCTATCCCGGCAAAACTGATGATTAACGCTGGCCACGAGCGGTACCGCGCATCGGCGTAGAATCAGTTCGGACCGAGAGAAACGGTAGTATTACTTCGTCTGCGGAGCAGTACGGACATTTTCGCTGCCGGTCATTTGCGCAATTGTTTATCTGTCCTAGAAAAATTATGATTTCGTCAGCAAAACGACCGCGGTCGGACAAACTTCGAAAATGTATTGCAGAAATTCCAGACTTAATATATGAAGGTGCTAAAATTAAATGTGTAATCTGTAAAATCCCGTTAATGTGTTGGTCCAGACAACATTGTCTACGACACGTAAATAGTGAAAAGCATGTCTCAAAAAGAAATTGCGCACGAGACAATGAAAAATTTATATTTAATTTATGCGTTACGTCTATTGCATGTAATATACCGTTTAATTTACTGGACAAGGAACCATTTATCTGCTTTTGGAATAACTATTCGGAGTGCAAATTACCAAGTCGAACATCGTTACGAAGAATTGTGCCATCTGCGCGCGAACATATTTAACAAAAAATAAAATCGGAGTTGAAAGATCAAAAATTGTGGTTATGTGTCGACGAAACAACAGATCGGAAGAAACATTCTGTTCTTAATGTAATGGCACGCAAATTGGAACCTCATCAATCGGCACCTTCAATTCTATTAGTCTCCAAACGAATACAACAGTGTACTGCCGAAGTAATTTTAAAGTTAGTGTTAAATACATTGGACAAGTTTGAACTGTCAACAAACCAACTCTTGATGTTAGTGAGTGATGGTGCTGCAAACATGCTTTCTGTAGGCCGGTCTCTTAAAAAGTATTCTGATAATTTGTTACACATTACGTGTAAAATTCATGCTCTCAATCTTGTGGCGGATAGTATCAGAAAATGTTATCTTGAGGTAGACGCTTTAATAGCGCATACCAAAGCAGTATTTGTCAAATCACCGAAACGTATTCGCGAATTTCACAGACTGTGCCCCCGTATACCAGAGCCACCAGAACCTATTCTAACTCGTTGGGGAACATGGTTGCAGGCCGCGTTTTATTATCATAAATATTTTGACAATATTAAGAACGTGGTTTTACAATTCGATACAAAGGAAGCTGCCACTATCCAGAAAAGCCAATCGAAATTTCAAGATAGTCAGGTTAAAATGGATTTAAAAATTATTCACGACAATTACTTCGGGCTAGTAGATGCAGTAGAAAAATTACAAAATCCTGCGGTGCCGTTAGAAGAATCTCTACAAATAGTGCAACATGTTCACGCACAGCTATGCGCGATTGAAAAAATGTTTCTGTTCTAGAAAAATTTGAAAGTGTTTTTGAGAAAAATTCTGATTTTGGCACATTAAGACACATTTGTGAAGGTGCGTCAACAGAATCGTTAAGTTATTTGAAAGATTATTTTACTTACGCAAATATTACGTCACTAGATGTAGAACGTTCATTCTCTGCATATAAACGCATTTTTTCCTCATGCCGTACTAGTTTTGCCGAAACAACAGTTGAAACATATCTAATGTTGCAGATATTTAACAGACATTATTCACTTTGTGATTTCACGGAGGACTCTTAAAATGATAAGTGTTTGAGCACGTGTTATTTAATTTTTATTTAAAAGATGAGCGAAATTATTTGCGGCAGCAAACAGCTCTATTAGCAGAATAACTCTAGTGGAACGCGAGGCCTGGTCGACTCTACGCTACTGCGCGGTACCGCTCGTGGCCAGCTTTACTGATGATACATATACATAGATAGTCTCGGATGTCCTGCATAATATCTAAAAGAAAATCTTCCGGTTTTGCTGCGTTTATTGTACGGCTAACAAAAAACGGTCAGCATGCAGTGACATTACAACTTCTACCTTGGGAACTACGACACCTGTATCTTTTATTTTCAGTGTTGGGATAAATTATAATTTGTTAAAAAATTCATAAATGTTTGATTTTCAATTTGTCTCAATAATATAACTTTTGTAACTTTTAATTATTATATCTCTAATTTAATAAGTAGCTGTGTCAAGAAAATGCTTTTTTACAATTATTTGTCTGATATTAAAAATTGTTATTGAAAAATAGCTGAACTTCTTTCAAACTAGAATAACTATAAAGTTGATAAGAATTTCACAAAGATATTTATCGAATGTTAAAAAGGAAACATAAAACGATCAATAACAGAACATTGAAAAACAAGACTATATTAAAATAATATTTATAAGAAAAATATTTTCTTGTGGTTTAGTGTAATACTCGATTTAGTATATATAATCAACTCCACTTCAGACATATGCAGTTAGTCCTAAGACATTCTACGATCCAAAATATTTTGTACTTGAAGGGTATTTGACCATAATGAGTAACTTTAAAATCGCTAAACGTACTTTGTGCGCTGCTTTCATAGAACACGGGAAGCATATTTCAACCGCTGAGACTTATATTCGGCAAAATTTCAACCTTTCCGAACCTCAGTCGTGATTATTCAAAAATACGTACTTCCTGAACTCAAAATCCGTTGGAAAAAGGCGGCACGCAAAGTTAACGTGTTTTTGAAAAATAACAAGGATTGGTTAGACAGTGAGCTGCTTGTGCAATTTGAAGGGAAGAACCTTCGACGTCATCTGGAATGGTACGTGGAAGACCGTGCAAGACTTTTGAAAATTCAGCTGAAACAACCCAAAGACATAAAGCAATTGAACCCTTTCGCGAGTCTGGATTGGATCATATTCACGGCTCATATGTACGAGGATTGCGTTCAATTGGACAAACCGTTGAAGCTGAAATTATACAAGAATTACACGCGGCATCAATAGAAAAGAAAGAAGTTCTACTGCAAATGCTAAGAAACAATACAACTGCGGAACCATTTACCACTATAACACATGGGCTGAAAAGTTCCGGGCCTAACACATAGATGGCGCTAGTTTTATTGCATTCACCTGTTTTGCAGTTAGTACTAACCTTAAAAAGACAGCTGTTAAAATTTCATGATATTCTATTCATTAGTTTGTGAGTTATTGTGCTAAGAGTGACGCTACTTTTGTTATTTCCAAAACAATGGATCAAAAACAATTTCGTGTTTTAATTTTACACTGCTTCTTGATGGGAAAAAATACCGTTCAAGCGAAGCAATGGCTTGAAAAGTGTTATGGGGACTCCGCTCCATCAGAAACAACAATAAAACGTTGGTTTGCTGACTTCAAACGTGGTCGTAGAGACACCGATGATGCAGAACGCAGTGGACGTCCAAATGAGGCGGTAACACCAGAAAACATCAAAAAAAATCCACAAAATCGTTTTGAATGATCGAAAAGTGAAGTTGCGTGAGTTAGCTGACATCGTAAAGATATCAAAAGAACGTGTTGGCTTTATATTGCATGAGCATTTGACTATGAGAAAGCTCTGTTCAAAATGGGTGCCGCGTTTGCTCACTGTTGGCCAAAAACAAGAACGTGTTGATGCTTCTGAGCAGTGTTTGGCCATGTTTAAACGTAACAAACCGGAATTTTTGCGTAAAACGATCGTCATCTGAGTGGACAGCAACTGGTGAACCTCGTCCAAAGCGCCCGAAAGCACAACAATCGGCTGGAAAGGTTATGGCCTCGGTATTTTGGGATGTGCGTGGTGTAATATTCATCGACTATCTTGAGAAGGGAAATACCATCAACAGTGAATATTATATAGCGTTACTGGAGCGTCTGAAGGCCGAAATTGCAAAGCAACGTCCGCATATGGCGAAGGAAAAAATTTTGTTTCATCAAGACAACGCACCGTGTCACAAGTCAATCAAAACAATGGCAAAACTACATGAATTGAACGTCGAATTGCTCCCACATCCACCGTATTCGCCAGATTTGGCTCCCAGCGACTACTGGCTGTTCGCAGACCTAAAAAAAAATGCTCGCCGGTAAGAAATTTCGCTCAAATGAAGAGATTATCGCTGAAACTGAGGCATATTTTGAGGCAAAAGATAAATCGTTTTACAAAAGTGGTATTGAAATGTTAGAGCGGCGCTGGAATGATTGCGTTGTTCTTGATGGAAATTACGTTGATGAATAAAGCTAATTTTGAACAAAAAAAAACGTGTTTTCTTTGTCAGGCCCGGGACTTTTCAGCTCATGTGTTACATACATTTATTGTGCAGGTCTGAAATAATTAGCGATCAGTCCTAATAAACTCCCTAATCACCGTCAGCAATGGCAAAGCGTGTAATTTAGATTGGGGAGACTAAAAATGGCAATCTAATTTCTATTTCGCTTAATAATTCATTCTCTATGGACAATATTCCTAAATTCGGTAGTTTGACTTACTTACGTTTTATTGCAAACTCCATGTAAATAAATGTTGAAGTTTTGAATTTGCGAACTTTTGAAAAACCTGTAAATTATTATTGGAATCAGAGGCGGATTACCCGTAAGGTAAACTAGGCACGTGCCTAGCGGCCCCGGATCTCAGGGAGCCCCCAGCTCGTTTAAGGTTATATACTTAATATAGATTTATTTTTACAATAAAATATATTTTACAATAAAATATATTTTACAATAAAATTATTTAGGTAGGTACAAATTTCAAAAGTCTAATAATTTTCTTAGGCCCCCTCCTGGATTTTTGAAAATAAGCGTATTTTATCAGTTAATTTTAAAAATTCTAACTGCTCTTAAATTTTTTTAAAGAAAAATTACTGGCTCATTAACTTATTTTGTATTTAATAGTAAAAAGTTTATTCCAAATAGTTATAAACTATAATAACTATAAAGCGCTATTTATTCCAAATAGTTATAAACTATAAATAATTCTAACTATAGTGTTCACTATTCCAAATAGTTATAAAAATTTTATTATTTCGTAATCGAAAAGCAAACAATTTCAAAAATTTCGTACCAGAGAAGTCTAGAAGTCGAGCATGGAACAGCGTGGAAAGTTCCAGTGTCGTCTCGATCGATTTTGTCCGCGTATATTTAAGCACGACGCGCTGCTCTCCGCTCAGTCTACACACGACAGCGTTATACGTAAGAAAGCAGATATTAGTAAGCTACCGAACCGCCCGCTATTCAATGATCGTAAAATATTACTCTAACTTGTACACTTCAACTGTATTTCCAAATTTGACAATAAGACACATGAATTTATAAAGGTAAGTTTTATTATTATTATTAAACAGTAAACTAATTTAAATACCTACTCAACCACAAAATAAACTGACTTAAAGTTTGAGAGTTATGTCCATTAGAGGCCAAGCTTTGCAATTTTAGTAAACGAATAAATGCCGTCTTAATACATGCTGAAATCGTGGCCTTACAATTTACTTTTCAAACTGCAAAACCTTATGCTGTTCTATTAATTAAATTTATGATATTATTACTTTTTACAGAAATGAAACGCCATTATCTCAGTGAAACAGAAAAAAGAAAATTTCACGAAAAAAGTGAAAGAATCTGCTAAAGGACACACGTCTTTATTGGGATTTTTTGAAAAAGACAACACTCTTTTAGCAGCTTCAAATGTTCAAACGGGGTCACCAACCGAACACGATGATGAACCCATATCTAGCAACGATAAACAAGAACCAACATTTAGTAATGATCCTGCCGAATGGAGTGAGTCTGAAGAAGTTTTGCAATATTTGATCGAAAAAGGTAATTTTGAACAAAACATTGATTTTGAAGATAAGGAAATGATTAAAGCTACTTTACAAGTTAGCGGATCGACGCAAAGATTTATTTCAAAATCAATGTTTAAGCGCAAAATATTAAATGGTGAAGAAGTAGATCGTTTTTGGCTAATATTTTCGCCGAAAACAAATAAAATTTACTGCGGGCCCTGTAAGTTATTTTTGCTTGAAGAAAATCAGGATCAATTTATCGCAGGTTTCAATGACTGGAAAAATGCCACAGCGAGAGTCGTATCTCATGAAAATAGTGCTTCTCATACCAAAGCGTGTTTTAACTGAATGGCTAGATCAAGAAAACAGGGCTTGGAAACAGATTTCTCAAAAGCATATGGAAATGAATGCGAGTATTGGCAAAAATTTTTACAAAGAATTATTAACGTTATAATTTTTTTGTGTCAACGTGGACTTCCATTAAGAGGAAAAGATGAAATTTTTGGATCAGTACACAATGGGAATTATTTAGGCATATTGGAACTACTAGCAAGATATGACGGGTTTCTAGCAGATCATATTGAAAAAACTAAAAATATTGGACCGGGCAAAAAAATCTTATCTGTCTTCGACAATTTGCGATGAATTTATTCAATTATTAGGCGATCATATTACTAATTTAATTTTACAAGAAGTAAAAGAATCATACTATTTTGGAATAATAGTTGATTCTACACATGATTTGCAACATGTTGATCAACTGACTTTTGTAATTAGATACGTGAATTTACAAACATTTGAAATGTCACAGAGTTTTTTAAAATTTTTGTCTCTAAAAAAGCCACAAGGGGATTGATCTGGCTCGAGAAATTGTGCAATATTTAATTGAGTGCAATCTTGACATTCAAGATTGCCGTTCGCAAAGTTACGACAATGCGGCTAATATATCTGGAAAATATCAAGGTGTCCAAAGTAAGATAAAAGAAATAAACAAATTTGCAGAATTTGTACCGTGTACTGCTCATTCTTTGAATCATGTTGTAGACAGCAGCTAGTGTATGTGTAGAAGCTATATCATTTTTTGGGGTGGTACAAACAATTTCTTATCAGCTTCCACATACAGGTGGAATTTGCTAAAAGAAGAAATTAATACAAGAATTTCATTAAATTCTAATGCAAATGAAAGAATTTTTGTGATGAAATCTCCGTCCGACACAAGATGGTCAGCGAGATATGATGCTTTAAAGTCATTAAAACAAAATTATCATGAAATTTTAATAAGCTTATAAAAAAATTATCTCAAAATACTAACCAAAGTTACGATACACAAAATGAAGCAACAAATATTAGGAATAAACTATATGAATTTGAAACATGTATCCTTAGTTTATTTTGGTACGATGTTTTAGAAAGAACAAACAAAATAAATTTGACATTTCAAAAAGAAGGTCTTATTTTAAAAGAAGTTGTAGATCAAATTACCTTTTTAACAGAATACCTAAAAACTATTCGTGAAAATTTTGACCAGTATGAAGAAGCAAAACTTATTTTGAAGGTTTCGACTAAATTTGAATTTGAAGTTTCTTATAAAAAAGAAAATACACGCCAAATTAAGAAAAAAAGTATTCCACGGTGATTCCTCCTATTCAGAAAACTTTTAGTAATATGTGATAGCATAATTTCTGAAGTGGAAAGAAGATCTTGTTGTTATAAAGTATTGCGCAAGTATATTTTTCGTTTATTTTCGATTATAAAAAGACAAATCTGAATGACAAACGATCCTCAGCTCAACGGCTTCTTAAAAAATATCCGTTAGATTTGGAAAGTGAATTAGAAAACGAAATAATACATTTTTACGAACATCTGACAATAAATGAACAGAGCTTAAAAAATTGCAACAGCCAAGAAACATTAAAAAGTGTTAAAGAAGCATTAAAATCAAACCTCTATCCTAATGTAGCTATAGCATTTACAATATATTTAACTTTAGCTTGCGGAGTTTGTGAAGGAGAAAGAACATCCTCAAAACTGGCGGTAATAAAAAACCAAAAAAGAAGCGTCATGAACCAAAATCGCCTAAATGATTTAAGCTTGTTATGCATAGAGCATGAATTTGTAAAAAAAATAAATTTTAAAGAAAGTTTTTATTAAGAAAGTAAATTTTTGTTTAAATATTTTTATTGAAAATAAATTTGTTTACAATTTTTTTGTTTATTGTTATATTATTAAACATTATTTGCAAGTATATGTTTTTATAAAAAGATAAAATTTTCATTACCTACTTATTTACATATTTTTGAAATTGCTTATTTTACAATTTGCAATAAAAGATGGCGGGGGAGCCCGTTATTACTTGTGCCTAGGGGCCCCGAAGGCTCTTAATCCGCCACTGATTGGAATTAATATGATGGGTACTAAATATCAGCTGCCATCAACCCTCAGTTTCAAATATTTCGAAAATGGTGCAAGCATACAACGAAATTTTTACGGCACAAAACGCTGTCAATATCAAATTTTCAAAAACCGAAAAATTAGTGCGGTGACTATTGATTAAGCATCCGCACCTTCTTAAATATCTCGGATGTCATATGTAACACTAACCATCAGTTTAATCAGCCAATGTCCTTCCTAAACTCAAAGATAATATTTATATACCCGTAATTAAACATCTGCCTGGTGATTTGAGTGGGTGTATTTGCCATCTAATTTAATCTTTACCCAATCTATCATAATTAATTTACGCATGAAGCAAATTAGCGCAAAAAAGTAAATTTGTCTTCAACCCGTGTTTGCGGAAATACCAAAAGTTTTCCTTTAATATTTTACGAGATAATTTGATCCGTCTATAGTAGGCGCACATATAACCGAAAAAATACCCAATGACGTATATGGATTATCCGTAATTTCAGTTTCACATATTCCACGAGCGTTCTAAACAAATTGCACCACCTCATCTTGCGATGCGATAAATTTTATTACCTCGCATTCTTTTATGTGTATTACAGAACATATGCCATATAAGATATCCAACTGTCATATGTGTCGCGTAAGTTCTAGATGTGCGAGTGGGTAAAACGTTTAGATACGAACGACAAAGATGATATCAAATATTTCTACGGTTGAATAGGGGAGAATCTGAGAGGAAAAAAATCTAAGCGCCGTGTTTAATTGAACATTTATTTTACCGCCTAGCGCAACGATACTATTGTAAACGCGCCCCGTGTAATTTCCTGATTAACATTTTAGATATAGAACGAAGAACCGAGAGAAACATGGCGTCTAAATAAAGGAGATGGCTGAAATAAAGTATAAGAGGTAGATATCTAGGATACTAAAGCCTATGTTTAGACAATGTTAGAATGAGGGTGTTGTGTTTTAAAGGGAGTTGATAGACAGTAAGTAACGGATTTCACCTCTGTAATTGCTGTACAGATTTCAGTTGTCCTCTGACTATATAAAGCCCCACATCCACATCTACATTCAGGGCTTCTTTTCATATGTTCTTGCCGTCAGTTGAAAGCGGGGGAAGCTTTTTGCCTTTTCCGTGCAGCTTCTGTTTAGACAGAAAGCTGCTCTACTGAAATTATCCGACACGACATTCTATAATTGATACACGCCATGGTGATGTTCCTAAATGGAACTGCGTGTAATTGTAAAACGAAACTTTTAAAATATAATCTACGACGTTACTATTATACTTGGTAACTATTAAATTACTAGCAGAAGATAACTTTGAATACTTTAATAAAACATTTGAAAAATGTAGGCGGGAAACGCAAATTTCACTTTGTTTCCCTGCTAAAACCTACATCGTGGTACAATTTCGCTATAAAGGAAGCTAGTAGAAAATTTAGTAAAACCTCAAAATAAAAGAGAAAAGAAAAAGAGTAGAATACTGAGGCACCGCTGCAATATTTTTAAATACAGATTCCGAATCGATGTATATGTAATAATTATTAGTATATGAGCATAAGGTAAAGTTCACTTCTAGTAAAATGGTTAGATGACCTTGTCTTATTCATTGGTTCGCTATAAACGAACGTGCGATAGAAAGAGAAATCCTATTCACGTATTCGAGCCGGCACTACATTTTTAAAGGATCAACTACATCTCCGTCTGTGTTACCTGTAACGTTTCAGATGCTTTCAAGAAAATTGGCCGTCTAGAAAATGTAAAAAGTGTAACCCGCTGGTAAATACATAACCTTACCGCTATGTATGTATATCGTATGTATACATACATATATATGCGGTTTGTGACAAGTTAAAATGTTATATTTTTTATAATACACTGCGTTCATTTTACTGTGCAATTTATCAATATCATGTCACTTCTCTGCATCTACACAATTTATCATCTTTCCCGGTGCCTCCTTATCAAATATTATAATGCCATCCTATGTGATCAATAGAAATAACTTTGAATCCCGGAATTCCCCGTGAAATTTCATCTCCTATAAAAATTTTAAGATGGGGACAACGTGAAAATCCATGTTGTAATTGTCCCACGAATCAAGTTCATAAATTAATTCCTTCCGTTAGTGTACGTGTCGATGCCCCCGCGCAAAGGAGTATATACACGGAAAGAATAAAAGCCAGATAGAGGAATTAACCGATAATTGAATTAAAATTGAAATATTAAGGCAGCTTCTTTGACAGTATTGGTTACTGGAATCAATGTTCGTTCGGTGTAACTATATTCCACATAGTCAATTCACTTCGTTCAGATTTACGCTATCAACCTGTTAGTCACGTCTTCCGTTTGACGTAAAATTGCTTTTAAAACTATGGACTCTTCTCTCGCTTTAGATCTATTTTTTGTCTCCCTCAAGTACTTTTTTTTATCACCGATGACATTAATTATTTTCGAAACCGAGATTTTAGTTTATTTACAAATAGAAATGGGTAATGTACTAATACTAATATACTTTATTCAACAAATACACATATCCACGTACGTAATAAACATGTACATCTGTTAAAACCGTCAGAACAACAAATAAAAAAAGATTTACAATTAGAACATCTATATTACTGAAAATTCCAAATTGCTCTTAAAAGTGATACATATTAGCTGCTTTTAAATAGTCTACCAAGGAATTATAAAGGTAATAATTAGAGTTGCTCAATTTGCGCCAACAGACAGTGGCGGGCGCATGAAAGTTTACACAAAATAAATGGTCAGAAATAAAATATAATACGTGCTCAAACACTTTTAAACATGTTAAATATCTGCAAGATTAGATATGTTTCCACAGTTGTTTCGGCAAACCGAGTGCGACGTGAGGAAAAAGTGTGTTTCTATGCAGAAAACCAACGTTCTACATCTAGTTACGTTATATTTGCGTAATTAAAATAATCGTTGGAACAACTTAACGGTTCTGTTAACGCGCCTTAACAAATTGGTCTTAATGTGCCAAACTCAGAATCTTTCTCTAAAACACTTTCAAACCTTTCTAGAACACAAACATTTGTTGCGTCTTCTACCGCGCATAGCTGTGCGTGCACATGTTGCACTATTTGCAGAGATTCCACTAACGACACCGAAGGATTTTGTAATTTTTCTATTACCTCCACTAATCCGAAGTAATTGTTCTGAATAGTTTTTAAATCCGTTTTAACCTGACTATCTTAAAATTTCGATTGGCTTTCCTTGATAGCCGCAGCTTCCTTTGGATCGAATTGTAAAACCATCTTCTTAATATTCTCAAAATATTTATGATAATAAAACACGGCCTGTAACCATGTTCCCTAACATGTAAGAATATGTTCTGGTGGCTCAGGCATACGGGGGCACAGTCTGTGAAATTTGCGAATACGTTTTGGGGATTTGACAAACACTGCTTTTGTATGCGCTATTAAAGCGTCTACCTCAGGATAACATTTTCTAATACTATCTGCCACATGACTGAAAGCATGCATTTTACACGTAATATCTAACAAGTTAGCACAATGTTTTTTAAGAGACCGGTCTACAGAAAGCATGTTTGCGGCACCATCACTCATAAACATCAACAGTTGGTTTGTTGAAAGTTCAAACTTTTCCAATGTATTTAACACTAACTGTCTGGAAGCTAATAGAATTGTAGGTGACGATTGATGTGGTTCCATTGTACGTACCATTACATTAACCACAGAATGTTTTTTATGATCTGTTGTTTCGTCCACACATAACCACAGTTTTTCATCTTTCAACTTCGATTTAATTCTTTTTTCAACATGTTCATGAGCAGATGGCACAATTCTTTGTAACGATGCCCGACTTGGTAATTTGCAGTCCGAATATTTATTCCAAAAGAAGACATATGCTTCCTTGTCTAGTAAATTAAACGGTATATTACATACAATAAAAGTAACACATAAATTAAATATAAATTTGTCATAGTCTCGTGTGCAAGTTTTTTTTGAAGCATGCCGTTCATTGTTTACGTACCGTAGACAGTCCCTTTTGGACCAACTCATCAAGGGACATTACATACTACACATTCAATTTTAGCGCATTCATACGTTAAGTCGGGAATTTCGGCTAAAAATTCTCTAACTTGGTCCGCCTTGGGTCGTTTGCGCGACGTACGCAACATTTCTAAACAACACGTACCGCGCTAATGGAAGGTCGAAGCTACACTGAGGCTTGCATGTAACCGTATAGATACGACGCAGCTGCCTGTTGGCGCGGAAATCTGGAAGGTATCCCGCATTTGTCCAATATATAAAAGTGGTGATTCATTGGATGTAGAAAATTATAGACCAATTTCCATCTTATGCAATTTTTCGAAGGTACTTGAGAGCATTCTTTATAAAAACATTTATAGTTCTATTAAGTCTGTCATATCTCATCAGCAACATGGTTTTGTGGACAAACGCTCGGTCATTTCTAATTTGTGCTGCTTTATTCAATACGCATCGGAAGTCTTAGATGAACAGGGTCAAGTGGATGTCATATACACTGACTTTCAAAAAGCATTTGACCAGATAGATCATTATGTTCTGCTGAATAAATTACTAAGGATAGGATTTCCTCCATCTCGTATCTGTCTCATCCAATCATACCTGACTGGTGTTGAGTACCAAAATACCAAATCGGAAGTATTTATCTCCACATCTGGCGTCCCTCAGGGATCCAACATGGGCCCACTGTTGTTGTTAATTGTTATTAACGACATTGTAGATGGAAACTATTTTGCATTGATACAAAAATTCAGTAACGTGTTCATTTATGGCTAGTTCAAAAGTTTTATAAAGCAAAACAACCTAATTGATCTATAATTGACAACAGTGTAGAAATGTTTTGTTTTTTGTGGTCTACTAGACTTTTTTTCCTTATTAGTATCGGTTTGACTCTCATATTAACCACATATTTTGAATTAGATTACATTTTCCGAAATGTCTGCAAAAGTCTAATTTGATCTCACGAAATATTACAAACAGCAATTAACACAAAGCTCCCAGTTGAGGGTTGGAGAAGCGCCTGCAGTGTATTGTCATTTTGACTAGTGAGTCTCTAGCGGTACAAGTACATCAATATCAGCTTCCTATACGTACGAAACACCTCAAATCCATCCTATTGTTTTCCAATCTAATCGACGTCGACGATGTCACGCGAGATTTATAAAATGCGCACGTCGAAATATTTTAAGTTACTCTCTCCTCAAGTGTTGAAACGAAAAAAGAAAGAAAACGCGTTAAAAGTACGGCAAATTTCAACGACCCCGCGAAATTATTAAATTGAGTTTTACGAAAGTGTCAAGATAAACTAAGTCCAAACGCGGAGACAATTGGATATTAAGTTTTGTTATATTTTCATTAAAATTTAATCCCCTTATTATTGCCCGATAGCCTAGTATCAATAATGGGGCCGTAACACTTGTAGGAGTTTTAATTTTCAAACGGAACCTGAGGTTTTCCAAGCTTATCGATCATTTAATTATATTGATCTTCCCCAAAAAACGTATCAGAGCTTTATGTACTAACAGAATACACGTTGTTATGTACTATATAACGCCTCTGCACTATTTCAAAATTATAAATGAAAAATTATTTTCAAATTGTTAAATTGGTTTATTAATTTTAGATATCACTTGGCTAAATTGGAAAAATTTAAGAAATAGTATTCTTAAACAATCATCAATCAACACTTTCTTCAGTGAATACGGATGTCCCTAGTTTTTTCTAGTTTTTATAAGATCTTCCTCAAAACATTCTACGTTTCCAACTTCTTTCTAGAATGATTTTTGGTATAATTAATAAAGACTATTTATAGTCTTAACTTTCACGAAAAATGTATAGGCAAACCATTAAAACGACGATAGCTATATGCAGCATGTCCACCTAGTGTGTGAAGGGAGATAATCCTTTTCCTGAGTAATAATAGAAAAAATTAAACAAAAATTATTCGACGACAAATTCCGTCACGATACAAGTTTAATTTTGTAAATGGAACAATTTGTATATTATTACGTTTTTGGATATTTCTTTTCAATTCATATTTGAGATAATTCCGATAATTTCGAAATGCCACAATTTTTTGAACAGCCGATACCTTAAACGTCTTACACGCTAGAGCAGTGATTCAACTTTGATTTGATTGAGTATTTTTTGGGGTTTTAAAGGATGCATCGGAATTTTTTTATATCAGCTAGCATCTACAAAATGGCAATTGAAATAATTGCCATGTTTGATTCATCCTATTTCAATTTTTTTATATATCTAAAATGTGTCTTTCTTTAGTAATAAATAGAGTAACCAAAACTTGCGGACTCGCATAGGCGTCGGTATTACGGGTTAATATAAGAATACGAAAAATTCATAAATAAACTTACTTGCTAATTATTCAACAAATTAGAGGCATCAGGATGTGAATTACTGTAAACTTGCATCATTGCATATTTTTCCACAGTTACTTCTTTAAACCTTGTGCGTCGACAAGAAAAAATATTTTTATACATAGAAAACGATCTCTCCACATCTAAGGAAGTTACATTTGCATGTAGAAACTGTTTTTCAAACTCACTTAAAAGTTCACTATTCTTACACTTATTATAAACAGCCTCTAAAGTATTAAAATCGGGATTTTTCCTTAAAACATCTGCCAACTTTTGACTAGCGCATAATCCTGACGTATCATTTAATGTGTGTAATTTATTTTTTACACTCTCCACTATGTGTACTACTTCACCAACTAAAAGCAAAGCATGCAGCACGCAGGTTATATGTATTAAGTTAGGAAATATATGTTTTAAGGATCGCCCAACACTTAACATCATTGCTGCACTATCTGTCACAATCATCACAACTTGATCTTGGGCAATTTTAAATTTTTTCAAAGCGTTCATTATCACTTTTTGAATATTTTCCGCGGTACATTGTTGAACACGTTTGCAAGCTAACAAATATCGAGATGCTGTGTTCTCGCTAGATAAAACGCGAGCTATTACATTCATAATACTGTTTTTTTTATATCGGTCGTCTCATCCACGGTAATCCATATTTTTTTGGAACACAAATCACGTTTACACACATTTTCTAGCATCTCTTTCATTCGCGGCAAATGATTCTGTAATTGTGTTTGTAAGGGTAATGGGTACTTTGGAACGTATTGTCGCCAAAACGTTTTAAAAGCTGCTTTTCTCACCAACGACAACGGAAGATTACAAGAGGTAAACATAATTAATAAATGTATGAGGAATAGTGTATAAGGTATTTCAGTTCTTGCATTTCTCATATACTTAATACCATTGACATGCCTCTGGCAATCAGTTCTGTCCAATGCAGCCAAACGAACATTGCATATTAAGCAAAAAACTGCACTACCGTCATATTTTAAATGGGGAAAAAGTGACACATACTTATGTACATTAGTAGCCAATCTATTACGAGGCATTGTTTTCTTAGGTATGTAAATATTAGTTCTATATGAAACGATACACTAATTATGTACTTGGTATAATACTACAACACACAACAAACACCAGCTATATTTTCAAAAGCGACACGTAAGTACATAACCTTGACCGTTCGGCTAATCTCTGCAACAGATCAACCGGTACTAAAACGAAATCTCTCTCAGCGCGGTTTAACATGATTTATATTCAAGGTCGACACTACATGCCTGCTTCTCTACCGGTTTAGTTTATTTATGAATTTTTCGTATTCCTATATTAACCCGTAATAGCGACGCCTATGCGAGTCCGCAAGTTTAAGTTACTCTACTGATGACCTGATGACCGCTTAAGATATTTATTAAAACTAATTCGTAAACGTTAGCTTTTTTTGTACAATTCTTGACATATATTGTCTAACAAGTTTTAACAAACACGTATAAATAATACATTGCGAAAATAAACAGACAAATGTTGATTATAATTAAGCATACAACGAGGGGATTTAATTAAAACATCTCACATTTTTCGTAGCAAAAAATATAAATAGGAATGAAACTGTTTATGAAAAAAATTTCGTAACGTGGGCACACAAAATATTATTTCCGAAATGATAGTAAATGTTCCACAAAATACAAGGAATTGCGTTAAAGTTTATAGTTTTCATCCAACGTCATGTAAATGAAATGTTTAATGCCTTCTCGGACACACTTATGGTATTTTGTAAAACACTTTCCTGTATATAAAACCAAGATTACAGGAAAGACAAACAAATCATGATATAATCATGAAACGATTTTAGATGCTAAGAATAATGTTATATTGTTATTATCTACTTTCGACATTAGGTATAAAGAGTTGTTTAAATATTATCAAAACCATTACTTTTTGCTTCAAACGCATAGTAGAGCTTACTATAATCGTAAATTAGTTAATTCGGGTAATAAAAGCACAGAAATGTGGAATATTGTTAGAGAGATACGTGGCGAAATAAAAGAGCCGATACTTCCTAGACGAGATTCTTTAATAAGTGTAGCTAATTCTTTTAATGATCATTTTATTACAATGGCTGCAAATCTAACAAATTCAACAAAACAACCACTGTTAACGCTTTAATAAACTTAAAAATCTAATTATAAATTTCGAAAATAAGAAATTCTCTGGTGTGGATGAGATTCCCGTAGCTATATTGAAAAAATATGTCAATGTAATAGTTTCTCCACTTTCCCATACATATAATCAATACATCTTTTGTAACTGGAATTTATCCTGACAGATTGAAAATTGCCTTAGTGACTCCTATATATAAAAAAGGAGACAAAAACGATTGCGCAAATAACAGGCCGATAAGCGTACTAACATCTCTAAATAAAGTATTTGAGTCAGCAGTAGCTAATTGGGTGTTTGGATTTTATTCGCGCCTTCTCAACATGGTTATGTATCAGGTAAATCTATAAAAACCGTGCTTTATGATTATATAAAAAATACCCTACAGATCTGGGAGCGGCGTGGCCTGGCTTGTGGGATCTTCCTTGACCTGTCAAAAGCTTTTGACTGCGTACACGGAGTGATTCTTGGTTTTCATCATACCTTTCTAACAAGTATCAAATAGTCAAAATAAACAGGGGTAGTACAACAGCACAATCTAGACAGAAAGCAATCAGTCTTGGTGTGCCACAGGGCAGCGTACTTGGTCCTCTACTGTTTATAATTTTTCTAAACGATATGTTCTTGTCAACTTGTGGTACCGGTTGTACAATAACTAGTTATACAAATGATACAAATCTATTAATTAGAGCGGACACATACGAGGATCTGCTGAGAAATTGCAACACACATTTTGAAATTGTGGAAAAATGGTTTACATTAAATAATTTAGTATTAACCAAAGAAAAAACTTACTGCATAATCTTTAGAAGTAATACTATTACATCAATACCGGATGAGATTTTCCTAGGCGATAATACTTGTAGAGTAAGTGACTCTGGTAAGTTCTTGGGGATTTTTATAGATCAACATCTTAGATGGAACTTACATACAGACGAACTTTATAAATCATTAGGCAAAAATTAATCTCTGATCAAAACTCTGTCGCATGTGTTAGACATTGGTGCTTTAATGACGGTGTATTATGGGAATTTTTACTCCAAAGCCAAATTCGGCATTATATTTTAAGGCTAGTCAACTGATATCAACAGAATTTTTGTTCTACAAAAAAGAACAGTAAGGTTTATCTTTGGTAAGAACTATTTAGAAACTTGTAGAGGACCTTTCAAATCAGGTAAAATTTTAACGATATATCATGGAATGCATAATATTTGTTTGCAAACATAAATGTAGTGTTAGTGAATGCTTTTTTGAGCATGAATATTCTACAAGGAACAAAAATAATTACTGACTACCTCAACACAGACTGATTGCTAGTGAAAAGTCTATACAATATGCTGGTATGACTTTTTTAATAAGTTACCCATTTGTATAAAAACTATAACAAATATTCGTTTATTTAAGAAGCAATTAATAGGGCATCTTTGCAATATAGAGCCATATTCAATACAAGAATATTTAAATTATTAGAACCATGCAGCTTCCTATTCTCTGCTTTTATTGCGGTTTTTCTTTCCTTTTCTTGTGTTGTTATGTTGCTTTTGTATTTAGTTCTTATCCGACAGTTTGTGATCTGCTTGTTAGTTGATTATTGTTTCTATTTGTATACACACTTGACTGTTTCTTCTAACATTTTGTTTGAAGCAATACATTGCTATTATTATTATTATATGAAGGAAAATGGTACTCACTTCGAATAAATGTTAAAACTGTATGCGTAAATACATTTTACAGACTATTTTTAATGAATATCTTTAGAAAAATAAAAGTTTAAGTATTTCGTCACAGCACTCTGCGCATTTTAGCAAAAAGCTTACCTGCATAGTTTCATATTTAATTTACTAAAGAAAGAAACATTTTAGGTATAGGGAAATGTCTATCAAAAAATTCTAGAGCAGTTCTAGAGCAATTTTCAGATTCTTGGGAAATACACGGAATGTTCCATTTAAAAGAAATTAAAATAGTATGAATCAAACATGACATCGATTTTAATGACCTATCTTGTAGACACTAGTTAATATACTATCTTTATTTGAAATTTTCAGTTGTTATTCGTTAAATTAATACATATAATGTTCCAATATTTTATACATCTTTTTCATAAACGAAATAAGTATTATTATCATGATTATTAAGGAGTCGTAACAGAAGAAACAAATACAACGCGGGAACCAATTAATTAAATTAATTACGTTTACATTAAAACCTGAATAAACAAGCGATTTAGTATTTGTAGAGAAAACTATACGTGGAACCAGATTTAATATTAAATGTGTATTTCATCAATAAGTTCTACAGAAAACTCAATTAAAAACACTCACGTAACGTTTGGTGTGAAATATGGCATTCGACCAGCGGAGAACTCATCGCTAGCTGGTTGGCTGACCTCAATAAATGAACAAAATAATAAAATAAAGCGAAAGAATACAGAAACAACGAATACAACAAATTAAAACGTATAGAAAAGATAATTATTAAGATGGAAAAGGAGAGCACTTCATTCCGAATGTAATGACTTTTCAATCTTCTAATCGTCTTACTCTCAGGATTTCGTAATTCTAAAATTAAAAAGAGAAAGCGAGATAATGCAGATCTTGAGTAGAAATATTTTTATATAAATTTAAAAAGGAGAATTACATTTGGTTACAATTTTAATTTCATTTAATCTAAAAAAAAATGCATTTAATTTCCTTCCCGAAAATTATAAATTTTCAAGCAGTGAGAGACAATGATTTAATTAATTATATATTTCTTGTTGCTTTGGGTATAGCCTTGCAAAAGCCACTAATCCAGATAGAGGTACATCTGCCAGCTGACTACTTAATCCTATAGCTTAAACGATCAGTTTCATTACGTAGATTGCATAAAAACCCATAAGAAATACGAAATGGCTTTTTGTTCCTATATACCCAAACCAAAACCGTAGGAATAATTCCATTTGTCTACTGTGGAGGATCGTGGGAGAAATTTTATGGAATATGTCAAACGCAGAGAGGGTGAAAAGGGGGGAAGACGAATTCAAACTTACTTTAAGGATGAAAATAATAATAAAACATCAGGGCCATTGTCTGTGCTACCGTATAACTCGCAATTCTTACATTTTCGCATTATTTTATAAATACATATTTTTTTATTACGACGACGTACACTTTTTCAGGAGTAATACCCGATAAATCACCGATATTGTTGTCTTATATTGTCTTTTTATTCAGCATCCGGCAATGATAATGTACAACTTTTACTTTTGAATTATATTTTTCTTTCTCGCGAACTCTCGCCACGTTCTTCCACCATTCATCGTCATAATTATATATTTAAACGAAAACAAAGCGCGCTGCTTATTGCGAAACTTGGCTTGTCTCCTTTCTTCTATTTAGTTTCCATTCGAAACAAACTTTTCTTACCTCATTAAATAATTATGATTTAAAGCAAGCTAAAAATCTGACGACCTTTTACCATGAATTTAAAAGAAATAATTCTTTACAAAGTTTTGTTTATTTTTGAAAAATCTTTTATGATAACCAGAATATTAATTAGACTTAAGAAAACGGGAAACTGTGTCAAGAGTAAAGTACAGAATAACTTAAAAACAGCAAAAGTAAAAGTCGCTTCAACTGTCATAAGTTCAGATAAGAAATTTGAATTTTGTTTTGAATGATCCTAATGGAATTTACATAAAAATGTTATTTTTAGCTTGTCATAATCGTTTATTAAATACGAATCACGGTATAAAGTCAAACAAGTGCGTCTTGTGGAACTAAAGAAAGTCTATTTTGCCACGTTACATATTAAATGAGGATTCATTCAAAATGTTGTAAAATCAATGGATAAAACTGAGAAGAAAGATTTTTGTATTTTTAAAAATTATGTCAACATTTAAGTGACACTAAACTGAAAGAAGGTATTTTTACATGTCCACAGATTAGGATGCTAACGCGTGATACAAAATTTGAAGATGCTCTCACTCCTGAAGAACTTGCTGTCTGGAGAGGTCATTTAAAAATGTGATCCAGTGCTTTTTAGGCAATAACACATCTAACAAGCAAACTGACAGAACTGACCCCCTCCGATTTCGATGAAACTTGGTATATTGGTAGACCATCAAAAAGTAAACAACACGTATTTTTTTATCGGCTGATATTCACCTTATGGGGGTGAATGGTGCGTCTGAAATTACCCCCAAAAACGCATTTTTCATCATATGTAACTCCGAAACCGTGCAAGCTATCGGGATAAATTCGGAACCAAAATATTCTACTTCAAAGGGGCTTCCAAACAGACCATAGTGCGTCATAATGTCAGTAAAAGGTCGTCTATTTTTTTTATAAATGACTGATTTACTGCCTATATTTTGTCATTGTTTTTAGAATATTTTCAAATACACGTATTCATATCCCCAAAATAACTTTGAAATTGTTTCAGAAGGAGTTGATATTAGTGCCAAAAAAAATTACGTGTATGTATGTATATAAAGGTGAAATGGTCGAAAAAGAAACAGTGTCTAGATACATCAGCCATCATTACCCAGCGCAAAGTGTTGTAGCAAGTCCAGTTAATGGTGCCGAACAGATATTAACAGATAAACTTTTCAATATAATTGTGGGCAGCGTTAATCATCCTGGTTTTGAAATACAATAAGAAGTAATCTACGATTTGAGCTCGACTTCAGAATATCCTGGAGCGCAGCTTGTGGACATAGGAAAAGATGATAACGTAAATTATAACATCGAAAAGGAAATGGATGCTATTGACCAAGAACAAGAGCTCCCAGATGCAATAAACATAAATATCGACTATAGACGTGCTACCATGGAGTATTGGAAAAGTCGAAAAAAAAAGGTCGATACTCGTTAAAAACGGTAGTGAATCACTACAAGAAAATTACATCATTACAACAATTACGACGGTGGGAACAGCAAGTCTCTTCCGGCGGAACGAGAAGCCAAAAGCTGTTTCAGCTCTCCCAATATGTATTTAATCAGTTTAAAGCTGGCCTTGATCGTCAAATAATCAATCATGATTATGATTTGCGAAGATGGGCATCGGAAGCACAAAAAGAATTGCAAATCCCTAACTTTATTGCGTCGGAGACGTGGATACAAAGATTTAAAAACAACATTCTGTCCCGCAAAATAACCAAATTTCGTACAAAAATGCAAGTTAGTGGAGCTGCAAATGTTGCTGCAGAAGCGGTGGCCTTTGTTAGGAGCATACATAACTTATTACCTGAATATGGATTCGAGAACATTTATAACACCGACCAAAGTGGATTTTATATTGAAATGTATACGGGTCGAACACTGGCTGAACGTGGATCCACACCCGTAGTAGCCGTAGTTAAATTAATGTCTCCCCTCTTCGTGTGTTTAAAAGAGGCAACCGGCCGTCTAGGACCACTTGTGCAACAAAGAATGTTCCGTCCGCCAAACGTGTATATCGTGGCCACTAAGTCCGGAAAACTAACTAAAAAGTTGGTTACACAGTGGGTCAGAGACGTATATGCTCCATATGTTGGCAAGAAGACACTTCTGCTTATAAACTCTTGGTCAGGACAAAGTCCTGAGCACATTTCTGCAGCTATGCCTACTGACCATCAAGTTACAGTTAAAGGGTGCCAGAGGTATGATTCAACCTCTTAACGTGTACTTTCTCCGCTCGTGGAAGCAATTTACTCGACAGCTGTCCGATATTATCGTTCTATCTGCCTTTGTCATCTAATTATATCAAAGAGACAATATTCTATGTTTGCAAGGGCTAACCCATTTGCAGTTTTCTTCATCACGATATAATATGCCTGGTATAAAAGCGGATAACTCGAGGAACGTCCTACAGAATTCGCGACTCCATTAAAATTCTCTTTCCAGGATTCTCAAATGTCCCACTGTGACGAATGTGGAGAACCAGCTATAATCAGGTGCGGATGGTGTAAAAAATATTTATGTATAAAACATTTTGTCGTTTAATACTACAACTGTCGAGTTTACAATCAATAATGCAAACTCACAACCTCATTAAAAAAATTTTTACTATTACTCTTTTGTATAATAATATGTAAGATGAAAAATGTGTTGTTTGTTGTTTAATATTAGCACTAATATTAGCTCTTTCTGGAACAATTTCAAAATTATTTGGGGGATATGAATACGTGTATTTGAAAATATTCTGAAAAGAAAGCCAAAATATAGGCAATAAATCAGTCACTTATAAAAAAATAGACGACATTTTACTGACATTATGACGCACTTTAATATATTTTCGTACTGTATTATATAATCACAAGTTCTCTATTTTCATTTTTTCGCGATTTTTAAAGTCATTTCTCGTTGTTAGAAATAAACTGAAGTGTAGAATTTATCACTGTCTAATAGATCGTTCATAGTAGATGCCAAATGCACATAAATAGTAAACGGAAGACCAATCAGATATGTAGGTATAATAACGGAATATATGTATGTGCGACGTCGGGCTTTATAGGGCGAAAATTGTAACCAGGGTGATGGAAAAGGGGTGAAGTTTTTCTCCCCCTGTCCCACTAAGGTGGGGAGGGCATTCACCTATGGTCCATTTGAAAGCACCTTTCAAGTAGAACATTTTGTTTTTTCATTCATTCCGATAGCTTGGAGAGTTCCGGAGTTATGATAAAAAATGCGTTTTTGGGCGTAATTTCAGACGCACCCTTCCCCCCCTTAAGGTGAATATCAGCCGATAAAAAAAATACGTGTCCTTTACTTTTTGATGGTCATACAAATCAACAGAATCTAAAAGAATTAGGAGACGAACTCTTATTAATTCCACATACTTCTACTCTCGTTCCTAAAAAATAATTAAAGCTTGTTGGCCAGTTTTTCTGATCAATCCTTAAATCAGTATTCTGGTTATCATAGAAGAAAAACCTCTCAAAATAAGCAAAACGTTTTACAAACAATAATTTATTCTGTAAAAATGGAAGATAAAAGAATTATAAGATTAAAAGAGGATGAAATTAATTTATCATCTAAATTAATCAAAGCCAGACACATTTAGCCAACTCTACATACATAAGTAACCAATAATAGCGTTATGATCCCTGACTAGGGTACAACAATAGACTTGGAATAGAGCAGCAGGACCCTAAAGCTGAACGCACACTGAATTAATTTTGTTCAGTCCTCTTCGAATTTCCGGATCTCCAAGCAATTACATTTAAAAAATAACATAATTAAATTAAATAGATTCCACTTTAAAACATCTAAAGGTAAAGGCAAAACATAAACGCATCGTATATAATTTTCTTATTCCAAAGAGAAGTGAATGAAACCGATACATTAGGCGTAAAGCTTAAGAGTATTCTAATAGGAATATTGCTCTAGTAAATTATGCATTAGATAAGGTTACAAGTCAATTTGTGCGGGGAATCGTCAAAGATAACATTTGCACCTACCATTTATTAATGCTTTCATAATTACGTTACGTTGCGGCTCCCTAAAATAAACTAATTTACATTGTAAGTGAAATCAACGTTCGAGAAACAGAATATACGGAATTTAAAGAAAACAATGTTTAAAAAAATCCTTTTAGAGCTCTCACCGCAACAAATCGGGGCGTTGTAGTATCATATACTTTAAACGGAAGACGGGAAATTTACCATAATAACATTAAATTCAGGATCTTTATAGCAGGAGCATAAAGCAAAGGTATAAAATGTGATATTCCCATTGGTGGGACAATATATTGCAGGAGGAACGGTATAATTAGAGCAAATTTGTATACTATAAGGAGAGCATTCTGCTATCTATGTTTCCAACACGATGGTTCCCTATTCACTAAACCTGATGAGATCTTAGTTCGTTATATTTAGTAAGAACTAGCATCCTATATGCGTTTCGTTGAAATTATTACAGTTTACGCATGGATAAATTTTAAATGGTTTAAATTTCGTGAATGCGCCTCCGTTATAATTATGTAAATAATTTCTTCAATAAACATTTTAACAATACAAACCTTTGTTACGTTTCTAGAAAGAGTAATTACTTTTATTGCGATTCTACACGCTTGACACATATCTGTAGGTACAAACCATCTTTTAACTTAGGCGACATTTTATTTCCGTGCCTGTTACCCTCGTTTTTTTTCTAACGTTCGGATCTGTCTTACAATGACGATGAATGGTCTTATGTTGAACACTAATAACATAAACAAGACATCTTGTCTAGCAGAAAGCAATTCACGGAGCTGCTCACTTCATTTTTCCACATCCTGCTTCAAGTTCCCTTTATATTAACTGGACAATTAATTTATTAAAGTCAACGAACTAAGACTGTTTCATTTATTTCTGCTATTCTTTTAGGAGCTTTATCCCAAGTAGGTATATATAGTCTTTAATAATTTACTTGAAGATTAATTTCTCAAAACTATATTTTCGAAAGTAAGGAAAATGAGAGTAGCTACGATATCCAACGCATATTTGTTGGTGTTACGTTTTAAGTGTGATAGACTTGAAATGAGTATGTAATCTAGAGCCTATAGTTCGTTGTTTCCCTTAACAATCTAACAAAATGTGTATGGTGCGACAAATCATGAAGCGATTTATTCCGTTCTTTAGAGTTTACAATAAAGTTGAGTGAAAATGAGAAATGAGAACATTTTTCCTCCTTGTCAAGTAAGCGTAAAGCCGTTCTAGACACTATATGAAGCTACTATATATTTTCTATTTCAAAATGTTTTTCCTGCCCCTCCGCATACAATAAATCAGGATTAACCTCAACGCCTTGAAGATTTTACAATGAACAAACGTGTTCTCCACGTGCTAAGAACGACTATTAGTTCCAAGGTGGTATAACATCCAACCTTATATGGACAAAATTTTGACACTTCCACTGACAAATGTATATTTCAACGTCATGTTCTACATATTCGTCCCCCTTTTTTACATCCTTTTTATTTCCTTTGTTCAAAGGAAAATTTTCATCTTCTACTTTTAGACGATAAAAAGCGCAATCCACAGGGTGTTAGTTTTAAACAGACCACTTTTTAATATATATTAAACCTATATATTTCATTAAACCAGGTATTCAAACATTATGGCACTGAAATAACGAATCAAGCATATGAAGAAGTATTATTGATTTAGAAAAATATTTTTCCTTTTAGCAAATTGAAGAAATGCCAATGGGTAACAGCCTATCTGCTTTTATAGTGACCCCCTCTATATGCGAACTTGAAACACATCTCAAAAATACTTTGGCATATCAACATATTTTGACTTCCGTCGGTGAATTATACGTAAATGGCTATTCCAGAAAGTGTTTAGGTATTGTTCATAAATCAATAGTTTTATTTTCTTAAAATAAAGCACTTTTTACTTAGCATTAAATGCATATTATTTATGTGCACGTTATTAATTGCGATTACCTTGTTTAAAACAGTACGACATATCCGTACATAATCCAGTAAATTATTCACATTGCTTGTGATTTTGAAAAGGCTAAAGTAGGGGTTATCTACAGAATAGAGTTCAGACAAAAGTGAACTTAATGTAGAAGTGTGCATGAAAAAAAGTGCATAGAAATAGTAACCAAGATAATCCTAATAAGTAGCTCCTCCTGGTATTGATGGAATCACTACCGGCAAAAGCAATATGAGAAGAGAAAGGCATTAAAGCTTCTTGCTCCTAGCCTCATTGTTCTTATATCTCTCAGTTTATGCCACTAATCTTCAAAAACAGCAACTGAAATATTTCCTGGCGCCACCTTGTGAAAGTAGTTATTGTCATGCCGTCTTAGATAGTAGAGACCGAACTGGAATACAGATACCATATTTACCCATACGATGATATAACTTTTAACGTACAACGTTTCCTAAACATTTTCAAAAGATACCGGTTAATGTAATGTTTTTTCACTTGCACCTAATTTTAATTATTAACTTTAGGTTTTTTTCCACTAGTGCAGTTTTTCTTTTATTGGGTATCCTTGTAGCTAGATGATTTACTTGGAAGAAACACTTTTATAGTCTTGAAATAAAAATATTTTCTTGAATAGAGACTGTTTTTGGCAAGGAAATCTATTTCGTTGAAACAAGAAACCATTTCTCTGCGTGCATTATAAATCATGAGGTTTGACATATGTTTGAAAGGAACCGTAATTTAACAATATAAAATTAATTAAGAATGTAAACAGTACAATACAATTATTCTGAAGGCATGTAAATTTACGAAAACAAACACATTTTAATGAATTCAGATTTAGAACCTTTAAATTTCAGATTTTACTTTTTGTAAAATCAAGCATGTGTATAAATAGTGTAATTTTAGCTTATTGTTAGTTCTTTAGTTCAGTTTTAGTGCTGAAGATGATAGTTTATTTATTGAAACATGCGTCGTTTTTAAGAAGTATGATGGTAAGGATAATAGTGAAGTATTTCATACGTTTCATAATATAACCTTTTAATGAAACATAAACTGAGGAAACATGTTTATTACAAGCGAAAATGACAATGAACCTGTGTTGTCATGTAATTAAATTTTGATATAATCTACAATCTACCTTAGGATTTAATAAACTCAACAGGTACAGCCTACCCATATTATTTATTTTATCTAATATTCTACAAATGTCACCTAAATATTTTATCAAAATTAAATTAACAAGTCTCCGTACAGAGTGGGCAAATGATACGATTATATGATAACTCGGTAACCATTAGATATAGACAAAATTAATAATACGTTCTCGATGTCTTTTTTCAAGATAAATTTATTAGTAAAAAGAGAAATTAGTTATCGTCTTTTGTTCTTGAGTTATAAACACAACTTTGATTTTGCAAGTTTTAGATGCACGGTACTAAGTAAGTTTAACATTCTTCAGGCACTTTTTAAAGTAGAATGCAGTGGCATATACAAATATTCAATGAGTTAATAATAATTTGGAATCATATTTTTTTAAACATAAATCATGGATTTTGCAAATAATTTCAGTACAAGTGATGCAACACCATTAACAAAAATTATAAAATCAGAAAAGTACTATTAAAAATTTGACGTTTCAACACGACACTGTGAAAAACAATACTCTCGGTCCTTATAGAATAACCGCCCAGAATACGCATTTATCCAATAGACCGAAAGAAATAATTTCAATAGAAAATGAAGTCAAAGAAAACATTGTATTAAATACTTTATAACATTTATATAAATAAAGTTGAATTTTTGGATCTTGCCCATTACGTCATCCACAAAATCCAAATGAATCACATCGTTTAAACCCTGTTTTACACGCCACGATTTATTAGTTAATTAATTGAACAAGCTGATCTTCGATTTTATCGTACCGGGTAAAACAGCAAAAATCAGTACGAATTCTTCAACAATTTATCGTACGTTAATTGAATTGAATAGACCGTGCTCTATTTTTGCCACGATTTTCCAACGATTTTTTACTAAGTTTTACTGTTTTAACACCAACCTAGTAACGAAAAAGTACCTACGAATGTTGTTTAGTGTTTCTAAAGTAAAGTGAGAATAAATTTCGACAATTTACGACGATTACAACGTAATGGATAACTTGAATTTAATAACTGAAACCGAAGCAGTCTAAGCTAATCTGTGCATACCCAAAACTGTCAGTACATTTTACAAAGGCAGATTTCCAATCTACTTTTATAAGCAGATGAAAATTTCCTACGTTAATAATTCCCCCGTTCAACTATTAACCAAACTGAACGAGTATTCACAATTGCTAAAAAATTGTTCAATTTGTTGTAGAGTGTAAAACAGCTTATTTCTACCGATTTCTTGGTCAAAAACTTGTTGGATTAATTGGCCAATAAATCGCGGCGTGTAAAACAGGTTTAAAAAATGACGTACATACAAGATCGAAGAATTCGCCAGTATATATAATTCCAATACCGATATATTTTCATTTTTGTGGAAGGAACAATTAAAACAATCAAATTATAAAGTAAGGATTCATATAGATATTATTATTGACTAGTATTTCGAATAAATAAAACAGATAATTAATTTATTTGCGTTTACATATGCAATTGCAGTGTGTATTAAAATATACAGGCAAAGAACAGGGCAAAAAACACTCACCGAAACTTTTTAGGAAGTACAGCATCTCTGTTAGACACACTGGTAACAAAAATATCCAAGAAAATCACAAATAATACGCGAAAACGTTTATTATAATTATGATGTACCTAACGTTGCAAGACCGAACAGATAACTGGCATTTGTCGAACTATTAACAAACGGTAAAAAATAAGCCAATAAAAAACTATTACCAAAAGATATAATCGCGTACATCAACCGAATCATAACACAAATATACAGGTAGACATAAATTTGTGTTAAGAAATTAAATTTAAGTCTGTTGCGCTTGCTCAAAAAACTTGACGTCACAATATAAGAAAATATATTCGCTGAACTATAAAAACTGTATCAATTTAATAAATCTTACACGATAAAGTGGAAAATTTAAGTTCTTATAGCAAGTAAATTTGAGTAATAAATCATATAATAACATATAAAATTCAAAATAAAAAATTATGGTGTACTACAGGCTTGTGGCGACATCTCTAAGGCAATAGCTACATTCAAAATAATTCTGTCAGGTTAGATTTTAGTGTTCTTGCAATAAACGATGACAGAAGTCATTTTTAATTTAAATAAATGGATTAAAACGTGGATATTGCGCCCTAATATGAATAAAACAATCTAATATCCGTTTATCATTATTGTTCGAATGTCACTTTGATACCGGTTGTTATAAGGTTAGAAAATTTCGATAGAATCATTTAATTTTTAAAGTGTAATAATGTCAGATGCCGAAGATGATTTTATGTGCGAAGATGAAGAAGATTATGGTCTGGTGAGTACTTTTTCGTTCAAATTTGCTCTTTGAACCTAACCAAAATTGTAAAATAAATAGGAATATTCAGAAGATAGCAACTCAGAACCTGATGTTGATCTTGAAAACCAATACTATAATAGCAAGTCCCTAAAAGAGGATGAACCGAAAGGTGCTTTGGCTTCCTTTCAGAAAGTTCTTGATTTGGAAGGTGGAGAAAAAGGTGAATGGGGCTTCAAAGCGTTGAAGCAGATGATAAAAATCAACTTCAAACTGGTATGTTACTTCTAAATCTATATACTATCATCCGCTGATGATTCTATGATTTTTAGGGGAATTTTAAAGAAATGATGGATCGTTATAAGCAGCTTTTAACATATATAAAAAGTGCAGTAACACGCAATCATAGTGAGAAGTCCATTAATTCTATTCTAGATTATATATCAACATCTAAAAATGTATTTATTCTTATTCCATTGCATTGTAATACTTCTAATTCCTCTTATTTTTACAGATGGAACTCCTCCAGGATTTTTATGAGACTACTCTTGAAGCGTTAAAGGATGCCAAAAATGATCGGCTTTGGTTCAAAACAAATACAAAGCTTGGGAAGTTGTATTACGATCAGGGAGATTATAACAAGCTAGCCAAAATTTTGAAGCAATTGCACCAGTCTTGTCAAACCGATGACGGTGAAGATGACCTGAAAAAGGGCACTCAGCTCCTTGAAATATACGCTTTGGAGATACAAATGTATACAGAACAGAAAAATAATAAAAAATTAAAAGCTTTATATGAACAATCCTTGCATATAAAATCTGCAATACCACATCCTTTAATTATGGGAGTTATTAGAGGTAACGTTGTAATTTTACTTCTGAAAATATAATTTAAAAGATATAATTTAATTTGCCAGAATGTGGAGGTAAAATGCATCTTCGTGAAGGAGAATTTGAAAAAGCTCACACCGATTTCTTTGAGGCCTTTAAAAACTATGATGAATCCGGAAGCCCTAGACGTACTACATGCTTAAAATATTTAGTTTTGGCTAACATGTAAATCCTATCATCTTTGAAGAGAGGATTCATAACGCAAACCAATTCATTTTCAGGCTAATGAAATCTGGAATCAACCCATTTGATTCTCAGGAAGCTAAACCATACAAGAATGACCCTGAGATCTTAGCAATGACCAATCTAGTTAATGCTTACCAACTAAACGATATTAATGAATTTGAAAAGATACTCAGGCAAA
This sequence comes from Dynastes maya, assembly GCA_029619315.2. Taxonomy (NCBI): domain Eukaryota; kingdom Metazoa; phylum Arthropoda; class Insecta; order Coleoptera; family Scarabaeidae; genus Dynastes; species Dynastes maya. The sequence goes on from JAROYE020000012.1 coordinate 7,670,192, forward strand.
ATAGAGAGACCATCATGGATGATCCGTTTATACGTGAGCATATAGAAGGTTAGTATAGAGGATTATATATAAGGATTTCAAAATTTTCTGTCTTTCGTCTGTAGATTTATTGAGGAATATCCGTACACAAGTTCTAATAAAACTAATAAGGCCTTATACCCGAATCCAAATACCTCATATTTCGCGGGAATTAAATATCGACGAAGAAGACGTTGAGAATCTTCTAGTTTCGTGTATATTAGACAAGTAAGTGTTTTATTCAAACATAAATTCATTTGTTTATCTGCAATTTTTGTTACAGCACGATACAGGGTCGTATTGACGAAGTTAACCACGTCCTATTCTTGGACCGTAAGAATACCAATAACACAAGATATGCTGCCTTAGACCGATGGACGAATCAACTCTCCACCTTGCACGTGGCAATCGCCAATAAGATGGCCTGATTGTACCATTACCTTTCTTCTTTTATTTAACGTTAACTGTTTCCCTTAATCCTATTGCATGATTTTTCCCGCTATGCTCTTTGCTCCCATCATAGATGTATTTTTTCTACGTATTTAAGAATACCCTTTCTTCTTGTTAAAGCGAATTTCGAGTTTGTACGATTCATTTTTAAAAACACTATATTTAGGAGGTACTTGCAATAAAAAAAATGTGTGAAAACTAAATTACTTCTTCATTCAATACAAATTTAATATGAATCAATCAATAATAATATCGACTTCTTTTGTAGAATATCGCCGCAAAAGATAGTAAACCTATAAAACAACTCAAAAAGATCATATAAGCGATATTCCATAAGATGTAAATGCTCTTGGTATGGAATCCTATGTCTTCTAACACTTCTGTACCATTTCCGTAGCAAATTGTAACATTTTTGCAATCTAAAAATAGAAATTAACGGTATAATTAATCTTTACATATTAAAGGTGAAAGCGTACCTATTTCTGTAATCCTACTCCAATGTAGAATAGACAAAGACTCGTAAGTATAGTAAAATGGTGAGAGATATTTGACCAATCTGAAGAATCGCGATGTGTTAACATTTATCAATATTCCAGCTGCAAGCATTGTGATCAATTCAAAAGGTGCTATGAATAAATCCATATAATCTAGACTAGTACAGAACGCCGATATACACAATCCTAAAACCATAGCTTATTCTCCACACTCAATATTTAAGCAGTCCTAGTATTACCTAACATAGATCCACACAAACAAGCAAAGATCATCACTCCAAATATTTGGAAAAACATAAGAAATCCGCTTAAGAATTTGACAAAAAAGAAATTAATCAACAGGAACATTAGTGGCTGGATTATATTCCTTGGTATCTGTAATTTTTATAATTAACACCTCCTTCAAATTAAAAAGAAAACTTACAATAGCTATAATTTTCGAAATGAAATAGGCTCGTGTTGAATATAAAGGTTTCTCTCGTAAAAATATGCTGAACTCTTCTGGAAATGTATTTACAACATTGTAAGTGTGCGTGAATATTAATTCTGAAGTAAAGAAGTATAATATTCCTTTAATATTCTGGACAGAATATTCCTCGTTGCTTTCAACTGACGAATAAAATGAAGCTAAGAAAGATGCTGTAATCATGAGGATGAAGAATTGAGACATATAGTATCCAATATTACGTTTAGTATCCACATACGATCTCCAAATTAACCAATAGATGCTTTTACAAATACCTGTCTTCTTAAATCTACAAAATTGAGATCGTATCCAAATATAACACAGTATAAAACTTACTTGTAATCAATCAAAACCTTTGGATTAGCTATTTCCTTTTCTGTAAAAAGTTTATTCATATAGAAAGTTTTAGAAGCATTCTTAATATCTTGTCCGCTCATTGAAATACATTTAATGTAAAATTCTGCTGGATTATAGTTAATTGGACAATGTAGGTTTAAACTAAAAACATTTTATAGTTAATTTAAATCTAAATAACAACACAGACGGACAAAGCAGAAATAACCTAGCAAAATATCCAGCTATTGTGTCTTTAGTACCATGGTAAACTATTTCCGTATCGTTCAACAATATTATATGAGAGAAAAAGTCGAAAATCTGTGAAGATGGTTGATGAATAGTTACCACAACTAATTTCTCATTTAGTACCCTATTTCTAAGCTTCTGAATTATCGTAATCGCATTGGAACTATCCAAACCAGATGTTGGTTCGTCACAGAATAATATCAAAGGATCATTTAGAAGCTGAAATATTATATTAAAATATTTATAGTATCAAATTAAAAAAGCTACCTCAACGGCTAATGAAATGCGTTTCTTTTCGCCACCAGACAAGTTTTTTAAATACGTATTTCTGCAATTTTCTAAATTCAATTCCTCTAAAACGCTACTAATGACCAATTCCGTTTCTGAAAGACTTTTATTGAGTTTAAAAGCGCTCTAAAATTTAAAGAAACTCAAGAATATATGTGTATAATGATTCAGTACATACCATAAATATCATGTGCTCTGAAACTGTTAGGGATTCTAAGATAATATCCTTTTGGTACACGTAATTCGAAATTTGATTAATATAATTTTCAGTTAATACATAGTTGTTTAGCAATATCAAGCCTTCTTTATCTAAAAGAAATGCCGACGCATATCTTTAATGGTTAGTAAATTAGGATGAATAAGTACCTTTATTTTTGCCAGCTAATGTTGCTAGAAATGTCGTTTTTCCAGCACCACTAAAATCAAAGTTAAAAAATGATGTTTTGAATGTGTAGAGATTTCAACATTCACCTTACACCCATGACTGCAACTAAAGACCCTGAAAAAAGGGTACCTGACACTAAAAATAAAAGGAATATGGTTGAAAATAATTTTATTGTATTATTAACAAGGTTATTACCTTTATTTAAAATAATTTTCTGTCGTTTTTGTCCACGGGACTTTTCCGTGTACCATACTAACAAATTATTCCAAGAAAACGTAAATTTTTCATTCTAATAAATAATCTTATTAATTAAATTTGTTAAGGAAATGTAATTTATACAAATAAATACCATTATTGGACTTGCAACGCTAACGTAAACTATGCAACGCTTTATCAAAATCTACAATGTTCAAAAGAATATGTGCATAAGTACACAAAAACTTTATGATAAAAAATTTTTATCTCAAGTTATCTGTATGTACAAAATTTAAGCAATAATTTGATGATATAGAATGGAGAATTGGGTAAACATAACATTATTGTTGTTCAAACCTCCCTAATGGTTTTGAAATTGAATCAAAACAGAAATATTAGCGAGGAGACTTGAAATTTATTGATTAAAGTGTCGGTAAAATAGACTAACTACAGATCTACGGATGAAGTGATGGCTACGCTTATCAGAAAACGTGTATTTGTACACTATGTTATCAGTAGGCAATGTACAGTTGATTCTTGCTGTGTGTGTACGACACAGAAATTTTTATTTACATCAGTTACAAGAAAATGTTTGTGACAATAGGAGTATAAGCACAATAAACAAGTCAGATGTTCGAACAGCATTTGTGGAACAAAGTAAGAAAGCGATACGTTAAAAAAGGAGCCCGTTTTTTGAAATGGTAAGTGTTATTTTTGAAATTTATCTCTTTCATGGCGATTTGAACGACGAAAAAGGAACAATTGCAATTATACAAGGCATGATTTTGAGATTTTCACTCGGTATTTAATACATTATATGTTAATATTTTATGAATCGGAATATAATCCGTGTATTAATTCCTCTGTATAGATAATATTTAATTTTGAATTAATGTAAAAAAGTGTAATAATTATTTATATTTACTAAATAAAATATATTAGAATTAAAATAAGAATAAAAAAACATGTAGATAAAGAAATATTTCAAAAAAATAGTAATATTATGCATACAGGGTAGTTCGAAAGTAACTAATCTCAATTCGATCTTACAATTTCCGTTTTAGGCAATTTATCATGTGTTGTTAGGTATTCCGCAGGGATTTGTGCAAGGTCCGCTAATATTTTTAAGACGCAAGTATCATACGTGTATGAGTCATATTACGATAACAATATACTTGAAGCAATAAAACTTAATTGTAATTACATTAGTCTGTTATAGTTTATATTCTCTATAAATATGCATATTTTATCAAACAAGTCACTTTTCTTATCCGGATACTAAAATTATAATTAAAGAATAGTGTATGTAGACTTTATCGTGAAATGAATGATCCATTATTTGCGCATCCAGCCTATAATAGTACGCTTTCTGGAGTCGATTGTTTAGTCTATGCCTTACGAACATAATTACTAATTTTTAAAGTGACATTTTAATGTGAAGTGAATACATAGTAATACACAGTAATGGGTCAAATCTCTTGATAAATATTAGGTCACTACTTCTCCTATATGTATACTATCGTTTATCGTTTTATAATTAGTTGTTTAGAAATCGTTTTATCCACAATTTAAGAATCAGTTCAACGCGATATTTCGAACGAATATGATCGAAGAGGTTCAGGTGAGAACTATCAATAGAAGAACTAGAAGCGAACGTAATAAAAGACGCGAAAGATATTTACAACAAATTATTCAACAGGAAGGTAAATTGAGTGATAGTGAAAATATTATACCATCACTTGCTCCATCACCTAACCATACTATAAATAATAACAATTGTTTGAAATGCGGACAACCTGTCCTGAAAAGGAAAGAAGTTGAAAATATGGTAAGATGTCCTATGTTCCTACTATAGATCTTCATTAAACTCATTTACCATGAGGTTAAGGTAGCTAGGTTCAATATTTACTAAGAGATTTAATGTGGAAGATAACCTCATGGATTATTTATAATTTTCGCCGTAAAATTTATATAATTAATGCATGTAATGGGTAATTTCAAACATAAATATTACTTGAAGATTATATTTTTGTTGTTGACAAAAAACATTATACATCAAATATTCCAGAGACGATATTAGAATTATCTTCTTTTTTATAACACGTATATAAATTTTTATTTTTATCACAGCCATAAAATTTGTTCAAAACAGTGCAGTGGTCATCAAAATTATTGAATACCTACTTATTCTACGTACACACAAAAGGGATATCGCTGTACAAGAGACACCGTTTAATATTTCAAAATAAACGAAGCCAGATAAATACATAAGGAAGGTAAACGCGAGAATCTAAAACGAAACCTTACTTTTTAACTGACACTGAAATAAAACTTATTTACTTAATACGTTTGGACACGTTCGCAATTCGCTAAATTGGAATTGTTATTTTGCATTGATTGAAAAATTAGGGTAGAAAACTCTCCCCACTTCATCTTTCGCACCTTTTCCGTAACGCAAGTTCCCGTTTTAGTATACGCGTGGATATCGACTAGTTAAGATGACATAAAATTAAAGTTTATTTTAAAAATGAAACACGAATTAGATAAAGATAATACAGTGGAAAGTAAAGAAGAAGAATCGAAAGATAAACGTGGTAAGAAAAGATCCGATAAAAGCAAAACGAAAAAGACGAATTTTTTGATAAAACGCTTAAAATTAAAAAGTAAACATAGTCCTTCGAGTAGTGCTTCCCAAAGTGAGATCTCCATAGAACCTCAACCGAGTACATCCTCAGAATCTTCGCCAGCCGAAAGGCAGACACCAGAAGGTGACGATACCGACATCACCTTAGCAAAATCGGCTTCGGATACGAATTTATCTGAATCCTCTTGGAAAAGTGCTGAAAATTTAACCGCGGACAAGAAGAAACCTGTTAGTAAAAGTGTGATTAACGTAGAAAGTTCTCAAGTCGAAATAATTATAAGCAAGCAAGAGCAACGCACAAAATCTTTGGAAGATCTAAAGGATATGCCCGCTTTTGGGGAAGTCATATTTGATAGTAACATGGTAAATATCGTATTAAATTCCTCCACGCGCTATTTATAGCATTTAAAAAGAAAATAATATCGCTTGGTATGCTAACGTAACTCTTTAGAAGAGAAATCAATAAAACGAGAGTAAATATCTTAAGTCTTATCATTAAAGCAATATTATTATCAGTTATATAGGGTTATTAATTTCTTGAGAAATCGTCAATCTATTTAGAACAGGTCAATATTAAAAAATGGCGACTTTGTAAAATGATACGCGCAATGTAACCTTATACTATTGACAAGGTTTGTAATTTGAAAAAAAATCACCTAACTATGTTTGTATTAAATAACATACTATACAAGTTCCGGAATCCTTATTCTTTTATCTTTATTAATAGAACTTTCTCAAATGATATGCTTTATTTATTATTTTATGAAATTCGATTAAAATATTCAAAGTACGTGTCTGTTTACAGAACTCTGCCATAGCCGGTAATTTAAAAATATATAGAAATACTAAAATATAAATTTCTTTTCTAGTCCAACACAAGCCCGTCAGCTAAACCAAAAGATCATCTTTACAAAATCTTAGTTATCGGAGATTTAGGAACGGGGAAGACGTCGATTATCAAACGCTACGTTCATCAGTTCTTTTCGCAACACTACAGAGCCACAATAGGGGTGGATTTCGCTTTGAAAGTAATAAATTGGGATGCAAATACGCTGGTTAGATTGCAATTATGGGACATTGCGGGTAAATACTAATCGTTTTATTCTATTTGAAAACTAAAAATGTACTATGATAGGTCAAGAAAGATATGGAAACATGACAAGGGTGTATTACAAAGAAGCAGTGGGAGCTTTTATCGTATTCGATGTAACACGAGCTAATACTTTTGATTCGGTAACAAATTGGAAGGCTGATTTAGATTCTAAGGTACAGTTACCAGATGGTTCGTCTATACCATGCGTTCTTCTAGCGAATAAATGTGATCAACCTAAAGAAGGTATTGTTACTAATTCTTCTAAAATGGATGAGTATTGCAAGGAGAAGGGATTTACCGCATGGTACGAGACCTCAGCTAAAGAAAATATAAACATAGACGACGCAGCTAGGGCACTTGTAACAAAGGTAATTCCCTCTGATCTTTTAAGTATAAACAATAATTTCGTCAATCATTGCAGATTCTTCAAAATGATGTAACGGCAAATAACGATAAAAGTGATCAATTCACGCTATCAACCGAAAAAGTTAAGCAAAAGAAGGGTTGTTGTTTCTAACGAAAAGTTTCGAATCGATTTAATGGCAGCAGTTAACTTTTTTATGTCTATTTATTATTTTATTGTGCTGTTACACTATTTTCTCTTTTTTATATTATTGTTAATAGAATATGGATGACAAATATTGTACATACGTGTCAAAAAAAAAACAATCTTCCATGTATATTTGTACTTAAAGATATTAAAATAAAATATAACACGTTTTATATATATGTCACTACTTATTTTTTCATAGACTTTGTACATTGTTAAAATGAAGAAGAGAAAGTGAAGAAATACAAATATATTTTACTGTAAAGGCGCTTTATTTATTATAGGTATAGATATAAAACGAATATAGCTCTTACGAAAATACATATTTGTCTACAATAAGGCACGGATTCTTCTAATACTACAGTAAGATTATTATAGCTGTTAACATCCTCAGAAATAACCAATAATCTCAATAATCGATGTGTTCGTCAGGACAGGAACCAACACACCTTTTACTTTACGACGAAACAAGGAAACAACACCAACGAAGAAAATAATCTCAATATTTTTTTACATATAATATCAGTACTCGTTACTGTAAAAGGCTTTACGTAATTAAAATATTAATGAATCAGATTTTAGACTTCAGTAAAGGCTTCAAATACTTATGGAATGACTCATTCACTGGTTTGGCATTCAAAGGACTTTTGGCAGCTTCCTCAAACATCCTTTCATACACATTTCCGTCATAGGCACCAAGCGGTGAAGCTAAAATAGCGTCATTTATATCAAATCCATCGACAACGCCAATTGCATTTGGTCTAATTGCTGCTAGCAAGTCTTCCAACCATTTTTGAAGATCTTCTAGGTCATGTGCAGTGACACTGTTGAACTAGAAGTATTTTTCTTTAATTTATTCATAATTGTTGATTATTAAAACAATTAACTTACTCTGAGAAGATCACCAGTACATTTTAATAAAGTGTAAACAGCATACAACTCACAAAGTTCGGTTAAAGTTTTTCCAAGCTGTTTGGAAACGGTTGGAATGATTTGAAGGACGGAATTGTAGTAGGTCTCGACAATGAATGCTCTACAATGAGCTACGGAAGCAGTAACCAATTCAATCGATGTTTCATTCCACGCGTATTCACTGTCAAGACCTCGCCTAATTCTGTCGTTCATATGCCGATGAGCTACTTCAATTTTTCTGTTAAAATTTAAACATTAGATCCTACAATTTTTTGCTATTCCTTCAAAAATTACCCTGCAGCGATTCGTTGCATTGCATTTATAATCCATGGTACAGATTTCTGATACACCCCAGCGAAGGAATGTTTCATACTGTTAAGATATTGCACTGAAGGTGTTAAAGGTTGGCCATCCAAACAACTCTGCCAAGCTTTCATTAGGAAACGAGCAGTTTGTAAATACAAAACTGTGTTTTCACCTTCGTAAGTGATCATTGCCGTTACTAAACCGTAAGTAATCGGTAAAGTGGAACAGGACATATATCCATGACCTCCACAGGCTAGACGACAGATTTCAACAGCTTCAGCAGCATCTGCTGCACTAACAGCTTTTAAACAACAAGCTAATGCATGTAACTGAAACAGTAAGTAATTGTAAAAGATTAAGTTGTATTTAGAAAGAAATCTTACTTCCGGTAACCGATCTAACTGTCCAGATTCTAGTTCTGACGTCACATTATTGTACATATCCCATAGCCATAGTCCAGAATGATGCAACGCAAAATAAGTGGAAAGCTGTGGGAACAATTTATATTGTTGGGTTACAAAATCTAAAATTTGTGGCTCAGGTGCGCTAGAAATAAAATAAAACATAGGATGATGCCTTAAGAACATTAAAATCATCAAAGTACTTCTCTTTTATGTGTGATTGATGTCTGACAGCGCTGTAGCGTACAGCAATAGTTGCAGCTTTCCTTAAATAATTTGCGGCATCTTGGACAATAACGACACGTACAAAAATCATTGTGCCATAGGTTAATTTACTGCTAGGTGATTTTACATACGAACCATCCTCCAAAATCTTTCCATTTTTCATTAACATATAATTCCTTGGAATTCTTACGTTTTCAAAACCTAAATATCCATTATTAGTACTATTCATTCCTAATTTACATCCAATTTCGCCAATTTTGATGCCGGGCATTGGCATGTGGGTGTCTTCATCTCTTAATTGTACAATAAAGGGGTGAATACCGTGACAAATTCCTTGGGAATATAGTTGAGCAACTACCACAGCATAATTGGCAGTGTGGCCAACTAAAAATATCGTACATCTCAAATTGGATGAATGAACTAGAACTATATACTAAATACTCACGTCCACCAGGCCACCATTTATATGAAGTAAGGGTTGGACTATTTAAGACAAATTCTTCTGTTTTGGGGTCATAAGTAGCTATAGTTTCCAAGCCTCTTATAAATGTACCATGACCCAATTCTGTCTTTAAAGTTTTAAAAATTAAAACAAGCCTATTCTGTTATTAAAATTAAATTACTTGGGCATAGGTTCCTATGATGTCTAAATTCCAAGCCTTAGATATCCATTCAGCTTGTTGCTCAGTGGTTCCTTGACCCATGATGGTTGGTATGAACATAACATAGTGAAGACCCAAGGGATTACCATCGCGCAAAATAGCTGATCCTAATTGGCCACCAAGTACTTCCCTGTTGGTAAAAAGAGTTAAAATAAATTTTTAAACAAAGTGGTAGATAAGTACCTGAAATTTTGCATCCCCGCTTTTCCTTGAGCTTGAAGTTCTTGTACTTTCTTGAAAACAATACAAGCTCTTTTAAGGGCTTCTTCATATTTTTCCTTGTGACTTAAATAATCAGAGGGTATTGTTTGTTTTAATTCTGGATCGTCCAAAAAGAATTTTTCTATAAAAGAAATATACATGATCAAAGGAGGCAAAAAATTTAATACAAAGTTCAATTACCTCTTTCCTTTCTTTCTGCAGTTTTTTCTTTGCCGCCGTCTATTAAATAAGTTAATTCTGTTGGATCGAAACTGCATTTTTCTCGTTCTTTTCTCAAATCCTCATTTACTTTCTCCGACGGCATTATACCACCAAAATAGACCTTTTATTTCACTTCTCACGCACAAAATAACTGGAACTCGAATGATATGTGACGACAATCGGTTAGTGACAAGCTTAAATTAATAGAAAACATTATTCCCACTACTATTTTTAATAAGATAAGCACATTATTTCGTGGCAACAGCGAAACAGCCACCCAATTGCTATACAATTCCGACATGTTTAGTAATAATCGCCGTGGTGTGGGTAAATTTTGCGTCACTATAAGCGCGATATTTCAAATACTCCGCGTTCGAAATATTATTACGCAAAAACATTTATATCAAAAATATCTGACATAATGTTTAAATATTAAAGTTCAAGTTTGACGATGATCTTAATGGATGACATTGCATTTCTGAAGAATCTAAACGATTCTAACGTAAAAAAATTAATGCGTTATTTCTATCAAGATTTAAACAGATACATGAATTGCACAAAAGTATAATATTAAAAAGAACGTATTTTAAAAATGTTTTTGAAAATTACCCAATCGAATATACTTACGACCAAACTCTCAGAACTTTGCTGTAATACTGATTTATGATCTGCAGCAAAATAGCTCTATATGAGCAGCTCGTAATTTATTAAATAAATAAGTGAAGAAGTCGTTTTCAAGGCCTTCCCGCGTTGTGAGCGAATAGAACAGGTTGTAGAGTACAACGTGCTAAAGGAAAGGTACGAAATGAGATGTTACCAAATGACAAAAATATTATATGAGATTGTTTACACTAATGAGTAGAGCGGGCAAAGAGCGCCACGCGCCAGGTTCGCAATCAGGCTGCCGGGCGCATATATGTATGTAAACATAGGTAATTTAAATATGTCATTATTAGGACGAGGACCAAAACCACTGTCTATTACGTCGTGAAGACGCGCAAATATACACCTGCAGTTTGGGTGTTCGTTGATAAATAGGGCGTTGTTCACAGTGGGCCACTACAAAAAAAAAGTTCATTCATCGACGGCTACGAACTAACAGCGCGCTTATTCGTTTACGGATGACGCGCTCTATTCATCAACAAATGACGAGTCTGCAGATGTTACGTTTGCACCACTTCGTGGCATACTAGAAACAAGCGTCGGTGTGCTCGCTTTAGTGATTATGTCTAACGTAACTATTAAAAATAAACGGCCATTACCTACGAAAGTTAATAATTTCTTAGTGAATTTGTGGATTTACACTACAATGGGAGTACAATTTTCTGTAAAGTTTGTAAAAAGAAACTACTGTGCTGGAGCAAACGTGATTGTGAAAGACATATAAATAGCGCACACCACAGAAATAAAAGAAATGGTGTGTCACAACAACGTCAATTTCAATTAGAATTGCTTTTAACGTTTATGGTATGTGGTCTACCACTTCGTATACTTGATAAAAAAGTATTTCGAAAATTCTGGGGTACATACAATACCGAGTGGATACTACCATCTCGGACAGCGTTACGGAGAGATATTCCACGAATACGTGAGGACATTGAAAATCGAATTAAAGCCGAATTAAAAGATAAACAGCTGTGGCTATGTCTTGATGAGACGACAGATTGCAAAAAAAATTCTATTTTGAATATAATAGTGCGCGTATTAGATCCTATTAAACCAAATTTTGCAATTCTATTAGCCAGCAGAAGATTAAAACAGTGTACTAGTAAAGCAATTACGGCCGTAGTTCTCGAAACGTTACAAAAATTTCAAGTGTCAACCAGTCAACTGTTGTTGTTCATGAGCGATGGTGCAGCAACAATGTGTAGTGTAGGCCGTTCTCTTAAAGAAAAGTGTGAAGGACTTTTACATGTTACGTGTAAAGTCCATGCTTTACATCTTGTGGCACAAACTATTCGAGAGTGTTACCCGGAGGTGGATGCATTAATAGCAAACACAAAAAAAGTGTTTCTCAAAAGTCCTAAGAGGACTAGGGCATTCCACAGGTTATGCCCTGGTATTCGAGAACCACCACAGCCCATTCTTACGCGTTGGGGAACGTGGTTAAAAGCCGCTTTTTATTATAATGAACATTTTCAAGAAGTCAAATCCGTTATTTTGCAATTCGTCCCTGCCGAAGCTAGAGCTATTAGGATGAGCCAGAAGGGATTTCTCGATATTTCTGTTGAAACACATCTAAAGAATATTAGCAACAATTACAAAGGGTTAGTAGACGCGATAGAAAATTTGCAAAATTCTGGATTGTCGTTGGTAGAATCAGTGCAAGTCGTGGACGAAGTTAGTACATTGTTACACAGTATAAACGATACAACAAGTGGACGAGTTTTAGCTAAGTTCGATAGTGTTTTAAAAAAGAATCCGGACTACACGAGATTAAGACAAATGTGCGATGGGGCATCTGCAGATTCCTTGACTAAGTCTAAAGATTATTTTAATTACGCCTGTCTTACTTCGGTAGACGTGGAACGGTCGTTTTCGAAATATAAGAACATTTTTTCGTCTCGGCGAATATCCTTCACCGAGGCAAATGTGGAAACTTATCTGATGGTGCAACTTTTTAAACAAGCCTATCCGCATTATTAAGAAGGATAGAATTTATTTATTATATCTTTATTTACAGTTACATTATTAAGTACAACAGAATAAAAAAAGCGTTCAGTTTCTATTTCCTTATTACATCCCATTTACAACGCATACCGTTTTCAATCAAATAAAAAATCATAATGAAAATAAAAACACCTCAGCGTGTACATATATATATATATATATATATATATATCCGCTCTAATTACTAAACATTATTATTGCGTCAGCTTTTATTTTTTTACTCTTGTGTATTAATTTCCAAATATCACATATCTGCTGTGACTCACATATACGCTACTTAAAATAAGCGGCCGTTGCGCCTGATTCCGATTCTGTTGGATGGCGCAATTTGGCCCGCTCTACTAATGAGTATTAAATTGGAATGGAACTGTACTATGCACGACCTTTTGAACCTATAGAACCGATTGTGGTGACATAAATACACAAAACGTGTCATTAGTTTTTAAAAAATGTTTGAAAATAAAAAATTACTTACCATAAACTATTTGACTTGCGAAAACTCTTGCTGATAATGGATTTATTCCGATCAGCGCAAACGCAAAATTCAAGACGAAAAGGGCTTTAATAATACAGCATCCGTGGTTATTGTTTTATTTATTTACATCTGGATTGTACACATTTTCTATTTTAATACTATACAGTTGAAAATCATCTACAGTTATATAATAAAAAATGTTATTGAAATACATAAGTATATATTGTTTTTCTTGTTTTAAATATATTAAATAAAAATGTTTTTCCCAACTAAAAACAAAAATAAGATTATTATTATTACAATAAAATAAATATCAAATTGGAATTTTACATCCCTCTAAGAGTACCACTTTTAGTAAACCAACACGCTAGTATTACTATTTCGTACTTGAAATTTTTATTAACGTTTCTAAACGAGGAAGAAAGCTACAGCCGGTTCTTGTTCTTTTACTAAAAGTAAAACCTAAGAGTAATGTTCTTATGGCATAGAGGGTTGTCAAAAAAACTGAAAAGAATCCTGGATTACAGTAAATATTGTCTTTTCAACTTTATTGACGAATATAATTGTAGGTTTTGCAATAATTCGCGTTCGTTCTTACAAACTAGCCATTCACTTCGAAAAATAGACGTAGAATTAGTTATAAAATATAGATATGTAAAAAAGGAGTATAAAGATAAGGTAATTAAAGCGGAATGTAGTGAACATTACACAATATTAGTAACGATTTTGTTAAAATAATACATTTAAAACAGAGAACGCGATAAGTGCAAAACCGGTCTATCTAAACATACACTTAATTATATAAAAATTTGATTCGACTTCTTCCAGATACAAATGCTATATCATTACAGTTATTATTATTATTATAATAAGCTACCACCTTAACAAAAAGATGATAGGCAAAGGGTTATCAAAAGAAAAATAAGAAGTCACAAACAAATTTTCAGTCAATAATGTTTAACTTTATCGAATATTTTCCATTCTTAATCATTTTTTTCTTGTTATTATTATTATCATTATTATTATTACTAGAACATAGGTACCTTCAATTGTATATATATCTTGAGCATATAGTACGTTTGGATAGTAATTATTGTATATTTATATAAATACAAAAATATTTTACACAATTATACAATAATAGTATCATATACACATGAATAGTGAAATGATCACACCCTTTGGATAGAAAGTTGCAGAGAAGGTCCTGATACAAGAGTTAAAATGAGATTGATCATAGTGGGGAAAGCATAAAAGTTAAGAAGCCAGCTGCAAATTAATTACGAGAGGTAGCAGCTTGAAAATACGACTATATCAGATTCCACGATTTTAGACGACGATACATCCTGCAAAAAGAGTATTTATAAAAAAGAAAGTGTAGGAAATCTACTACTTCTACGCTTTCCCTAGTACATATTAGTTAGGGAACAAGGTACTATATACCCAAACTTTGCAAATGGACGAAAAACATTCAGTTTAACCTTCATGATATATATTATTATATACATATAGTGGTTTTTTTTCATATAATAACATTGCGTGACAATTCTTTTATTGAAATCATCACTTTTCTTCCATATTATTTGTCGAAGATCTCGACAACTTACAAAGGAGAAAATATTCACACGGTATTGGCAGTTTTTTGTAGTTAGACCGAAATTTTTAAGATGTTAACAACTCTACTTTCTGTTCCAATTACAAAGAAATTAGAGGGGCATTTATTTCAAATTATACACGTGTTTTTACTTATTTTATATATGTAAGAATGTGCGTTTTTTGTTCTTGTTTTACCTTCTATTCTTTCTCTTCAATCTTTCGTTTTTTCCTTTCCTTTTGCTTTTAAATATTTATTAAATTATTTGTTTTCGTCGAGTCTTTTCGTAAAACTTTGTAAAGCATCACTACAAGCCGAGAGATTCAGTCGCTATGTTTTTTTATTATTATTATTCCGCCTTTTGCTATATAAAAAAAATAATAATGACCACTGATATTTTTATTGAAGTCCGTTATTTGGTAAAACGACACTAGTTTCAAGCGTAGAATTCTTTGTTTCCTCTGCTGAACGAATTCGAAGTTGGTGATCTTTTAGGTTCGTCTAATGCATATGAGCCTTCATCTTTCTTACGCATCCGATAGACAATGAACATAACAACCAGGATTGCACATAACAATCCAACAACTGCACCACCAATAACAGCTGAAACAAAAGAAAAGATATTAAAAAACTGGTGTACGCTATTAACAATACAATATTCATTCTGTAGAAAAAAAAGCATAGAACAAAATTTCAAAACAATATTCATATAAATTATGCAATCCGTTACCTATTTTAAAGAAGTAACGCAAATGTGATGACAGAAAAAATTATAACATGAAGTAAATAGTACAAGCTAAGTCTAGATTGAATTTTTGAAAAATAACAACCCTGGTAAAGAAAGATCTAGGTGTTAAAAAGTGATTCGTTCTTGGCATAAGACCCTGTGGTGTAGTGGTTAACACACCTGTCCGGCAAACGGAAGATGTTAGGTTTTCAAATATTTAATTACATTAGAAAAACCAAGGAAATCATGGATTTTCACATTTGATTGTTTTCAGGAAAGGGAAACAATACTTTATGGTAGATACGATTTTTTTTTACGAGCGTAAAATCTTGTGTTCTCCGGACTATGTTATGCAGGGTTGGTCACAATCCCTTAGGAAGATTTTCAGAATAGGTAGCCCTTGAGAGGTAAAATAATACATACGAGGGTAGATTGAAAAGTTTCCGGATTGACAATGAAAACAAAATAAATCCCTCCCGGAAGTGACTTTCTTCGAGGTTCCCAAAATAATCGTTTACAACCTCTATCATCATTCGACCAAAATCTCTTTCCATCCAGAAATGTTTTGAGTTTCGGGGAACCGGTGGAAATCCGACGGAACCAAATTAGGCGGATGCGAAAGGATTTCGAACTTCAATTCTTTCATTTTTTTCTGAGCGATTGCACTTGAATAAGCGGGCGCATTGTCGTCGTGAAACAACACTCTTTTTTTGACCATTCCCGGGCGTTTTTCCTGAATTGCTACTTTCAGTTTATCCAAAAGTGTTGTATAATATTCGCCAGTAACAGTTTTTCCTTTTACAAGATAATCAATTAGCAAAATTCCTTTTGCGTGCCAAAAAAAACCGATGCCATCACCTTTCCAACTGAGTGAATGGTCTTGCCGTCTTCGGAACCGATTCACCGCGTTCAATCCACTGTTTTGATTGCATTTTTGTTTCTAGTTTGTAATGACGAATCCAGGTCTTATCCATGGTCACGAATCGTCTCTTGGAATCCTTTGGATTTCTCGTAAACACATCCAAACAATCGGCTGAGGTTCGAGCTCGAATGCGTTTCTGCTCCGAATCGAGCAAATGCAGCACCCATCTTGCAGAAAGCTTTTTTAAACCAAATTCATTATGTAAAATATGAAGTACTCGTTCATAAGGGATGCCCCCACGGCTTCCTCAATTTCACGCACTTTTATTTGGCGATCTGCCAAAACCATGTCATACATTTTATCCACAATTTCTGGCCTGGTAATCGTTTTCGGATGTCCTGAACGTGGTTCATCACCTGAATACGTGCGGCAACGTTTGAATTCCGAAACCCAAAAACTCCGATGGAAAATGAAGGTGGTGAATCTCCAAGAACGGCATCTAACCTTGATTTGACTTCCGTTGCGTTTTTTCATTCCAAATAGAAAAATTTGATGATCGCTCGAATTTCGTTTTTATCCATAATTAAAAACACAAAAAGGTACTTGACTTCAATGCTTGCTAAAACCAAACTAATTAACAGATCGATTTATATTTGCAGTCAATTGATATGAAAGAGTTACCAACACAACGACATAAAGTATTTGGAAAAAACCAACTCCCTTGCAGCGATTCCGGAAACTTGTCAATCTACCCTCCTATAAAAAATCAACAAATTCTTTGTTAGTAGATGCAGAACGATTTGCTCCAGAATAATTATAGCAATGAATGTAATAATTGTTTTGGAGATGAAGTCATTATGTGAGGGGACCATTCAAATCTTATACACAAAAGAAATTATTAATGAAACAACTTGCTCAACGATATTATTGCCAATATATCACCACATATACGATATAAAGACCATTTATTTTCATATCATATAATAGACATGTCAAAAGATTGCCAAGGGCAAGCTTATTTACAAAGATTGCACAATAAGAATATTCACCAAAAGAAGGTGCTATTCATTCCCGGCCATGGAAATTTAATTATTAACTTGAAATATTGCAGACGACCTTATAAATTCTATGTTTGATTTAACCTTAGCGAATTTCGATTTTATAAATGATACAGTAAAACTTCTACCTAATTCTTTATAGTTTGAGAAAAACACCGATAATGTTCTGAATTCCGTGAAAAAATTGTGTTCGCGAGTGGAAACAGATGGAATAATTTCCTTCCTCATAGAAAATTCCTTATCATGTACGTAGATGTTACTTACATATGTTTTCAATCTATCGGTTAAATAGGAAATATTCCGTTCTACACTTAAGACCGCTTTAATCACCCCTATATATAAAAAGAAAGGCAATCCTAACGAGTTAAAAAATTATGGCCTCATAAGTCTTTGTTTTGTCAGAAAAGTTTGAATACATAATCAATGACAGATTGTGGAGCTTTTTTCAAAAACACAAGAAAACAGTATCAGCACAGTTATCTTAATAACAGAAGTACTGACACTGCGCTGTATCATATGACTAAAATTATTTATTCATCACTAAACAATAGAACACTGTGCTTGGGTTTATCTATTGACTTAAGCAAATTTTTTGATTGCGTTGATATAATTTTACTACACAAGTCAGATATGTATGAGATACGAAGTAATGTATTTAACTTCCTTGAAAGTAACGTTTATGATAGAGCATAGAAAGCAGTAAATAATGGATGTATATCAGAAAGTATTCATTTGAAATTGGGTATACCAGAGGGTTCTATATTAGGTTCTATTCTTTTTCAAATTTTTAGTAACGATTTGCCTTCCTTTTTAAATTTAAATAATATTTCATTATTAAAAAACGCGCCAAGTTTAACACAACTCAAATCAAAGTTGAAAACGTATTTGCTCTCTAAGTGCTACTACGCTGTTGCAGATTTTTTGGAGGACTAATGTTTTTTTTTTACATATATATCTGTACATTTATGCTGTATTTTCACATTTATGCGTTCTTTATGTTTGATTGTCTTCTCTTTGACTGCTAACTATGGTTTGTACACCTGTTTCTTGTACCTGTTTTTACTTGACGATTCATATACATTATTACTGTGTCCGACATGAAAATACATTATTATTATTATTATATTCGGATGACATAAACGTTATAATTCAATCGGCAACTACACAGGAATTAATGACAAACACAAAAACAGTGTTCAATGGTATATTGCCTTGGATGTCTTGGAATAGATTTAGTTGTGAATGAAGAATAAACTACTTGTACATTATTTCGCAATTTTCCAAAGTTCAGTCAAGGCCAACATCAACTAGATTTAAGCAAATATAGCAAAATATTAGGTCTTATCATCGGTGAAAATCTGAAATGGCACAGTCATATTGATGCACAGTGTCCGAATTATGTTTCTGGACAAGCCAAGATCCCTAGTACGCAGCCCGCCTCCAATGAGAGGAGTGAATATGTGTCGTCTTTATCATTTTGTATTTAGTCACATTTCAACAGCAGAGTCAAAGTAAAGCACGTCACCTTCGTAGTTTATATCTCTTTATCGTCTACATTTACAACCTAAACATGTCCTGTTCGGAAATAATGCAAATGGAATATTTACTGAATGTGCATTGAAACATTAAACATTATAAAGGGAAAAAAATGTATGTTAGAATTTAAAAAGTGCTTTCTCCCAAATATAAAATTTTATTATAACTATTTCAATTAGTAAAGTAACAAACGATAAATGAATTCATACTTGCTTTTAAGAAAATAATTTTACAAACTTTTATATTTTGCTAATTTTAAAATGGTAAAAGTTATTAGATGCAAAATGTGCGGTGAACAAAATTGTCAATACGGTCAAACAATAAAAGGAAAATAGTTGCAGTGTAGATATAAAAAAAATACACACACATAAACGTCTAACCTTTCTTATGTAAGTTGAATAAAGGACTACATTTATGACCTTTTAATTATTTTGATATACTTAGAGTTTCGAAGAATATATTCCTGTTTCTACTTTTATTGCTCGGATTAACAAATCCATTAACAATACTTCGTTGAAAGACGTTAGAAACCCGACAAGTTAAATTTAGAAATCAGTACCCTAAGATAAAAAATAAAAACTGACGCGATAAAAATGTTTGGTAAATATAGCGAATATATGCATTTTTTGTTTGGAACTAGCACTTGTTATTCAGTGAGGGCCTAAAGTGTCCCCCTCGCCATGCTAACTTTTCAACGACAGAAGCTAGCGTTTTTAGAAAAAAAATAGGTCGATTTCTATTTTTTGTAAACTTTTGCCGTTATCAGCATTTCAATTGTATTTCCGGTTTCACCGGAAGTGACGTCAACATTCTTTTCTTAAATAGAACATCCTGTATAGTTTTAGGTTTTTGGAAAGGTAATCGAAAGACGAATCCAACGATATCACATATGTTATACTTTAACTTAAGAAATATGACCATATGCAGCAATAAGGTGATAATTGTTGCCAGATTTACATAATATTAAAATTGACCCCGCAATTTTGCATGGTTCGTGCCGAAGCTATCACAAAAGTAACAACTCAAAAAAAAACCCAAAAACTAACATAATTAAACAAACTTACCATAATCAATTAATTGCAATATAGTTCAATAAGGTAATGAAATAACAATTAACAGAACAAGGTAAAATGAGCGAAAATAACAACGAGAACAAAGAAGGAACATATGACAAATGCAGGACATAATAGCAATAAACAACAACGTTAGGCTCCCACTGTGTACGTAATGTAATAGTCGTAAAAAGTATACAAAGTAAATTGTAATTAAATACTTGAAAAAACCTCGTCTCGGTAGGGAATCGAACCTGACACCTCCCGCTTGCCGGGTGCACGTGCTAACCACTACACCACGAGGACCTTGATGCCAGAAACGTTCACAATACCTAGCTACTATTTTCATCTGCAAATATATCATAATATTTCGAGAGACAATTTTTAATTCTTACATGCCAAGTACACTAATTAATTAATGTATTGTGACTGCCTTCGGTGAATTATGAAAATCTGTAATTTCCTTTGAATTTCCGACGTAATTAAATACTTTAAAAAATCTCGTCCCAATAAATTCCAAGGAAATTACAGATTTTCATAATTTTCATTCAACGGCAGTCACAATATTATACGGGCACTGTACAGCGCGGAATGTTTCCGGGCAAGCAAAAACCCTTAGTGCGTGGCCCGCCTCTAATGGGAGGAGTGCATATGTGTCATCTTTATCATTTTGTATTTAGTCTCATTTCAACGGCAAAGCCAAAGTAGAGCGGGTCGTCTTTGTAGTTTATATCTCTTAATGCCGAGCCTTGTTCATAACCAAGGCTCGGCAAACGTACGGGATGACTCACAGGCAGCTGGCAAATATGAATGAAATACGTTACTTGGAAGTGACAACATTAACGTATTTCCATTCGTACTTGCCAGCTGCATGTGAGTCATCCCGTACGTTTGCCGAGCCTTCTTCATAGGTATTATTAGCTATAACATATATACAATATATATAAATTGTGAGAGGCCCAATGATTTATAACCCTTTATGTATTTCTAATGTGTTTCAAAGAAATATTGTTAGTAGATTTGTTGATCCAGATAAAAAAAGGATTACCTATTGGTACTGCAAACAACGATTACAGTAATTACTCCAAAGTCTTTCTAACGTCTTTCAACGAACTATTGTTAATGGAATTGTTACTCCAAGCAATAAAAGAAGAAACTGGAATACGTTCTTCGAAACTTTAAGTATATGGAAATAATTAAAAGGACATAAATGTAGCCCTTTATTCAACTTACATAAGAAAGGCTATCTTTTTCCGAACTTTTATGTGTATATACAGACGTTTATGTGTGTGTTTCTTTTCATATCTACTGTTTAGTGACACTATGCAACTTTTTATATTTCATTCTTTGACCGTATTAACTATTTTGTTCACCGCATATTTCGCATCTGATAGCTTGTAAAATTATCTACTTCAAAGCAAAGATGAATTCGTTTATTATCGCTTATTACTTACTAATTGAAATAGTTACAGTAAAATCTCATATTTGGAAGAAAGTACTTTTTAAATTCTAACATACACTTTTTTCCATTTATGATGTTTAATGTTTCAATATACATTGAGTAAATATTCCATTTGCATTTTTTCCGAACAAGGCACGCTTAGATTGTAAATGTAAAGGACTAAGTGATATAAACTACAAAGACGACCCGCTTTACTTTGACTCTGCCGTTGAAATGAGACTAAAAACAGAATGGTAAGACGACACATATTCACTCCTCCCATTAGGCGGGCTGCGTACTAAGGGTCTTAGCTTGTCCGGAAACATAATTCGAAAACTGTACTTTGTACTAATTTAACAAGAACATGTTTTGCATTGAAATATCTGAAAAGGTCTTTACTAATACTTTTGTATTAAAATCCTTTTATTTTACCAATTTCTATTCTAAAATGCGATATGAACTAATTTATTGGGGCTCTTTGTTATTCAGAAGCAAGCGATTCGTACGGTCTACGGTTTATCTAGAAGAGAATCTTGTAAAGGTACATTTAAGGCTTTTTCTTAGAAATTCTTACTTTCGTACATAGATAAAAATCAGAATTCGTAACTTTAACTAGTCATACTAGAATTAGTAATTACTTACAACCCCGGCCACATAAACGAATTTTTCAGGAAAGTTTACAATATCTTGGCTGTAAGCTCTACAATGCATAGCTTAAAGATATCAAAACATTAGTATCTACGAATATCTTTACGAAGAAAGGTAGAAGCACCAATGATTTCTTTATGTTTTTACACTAAATTTATAATTATTTATTTTCTTTTTGCATTTTGTTTGACTAGCAATTGTAATGATTCTTTAGTTGGTTTTCTATTTATTTTTTGACGTTTTTCAAACATGTATACTACATTCTATGTTTTTGTATTAATGTATTTTGTAATAAATCTAATAATTATTATTATTATGAATGTTTCGTTGTTCTGCGTGGATTAACAACCCCGACTTTGATTGGTGTCTATCATCCCGAAATATTTGACATGTATTGAATCTGCTAAATGGCATTGATACAAAACGTTTAATGTCCAATACAAAACTAGAACATAACGAGCATAAAAAAACAAAATGTTCGTAGTATGGGACCAGCAGCATGCATTCACAAAGAGTCTGTTGATTTCTTGATATGTAATTTACCTATTTATGGGCAATATGAACAGCTCCGTTGGAGGATTGTGACCAACCGTGTATAATAGAATATTGTTACAAATATAATAAATGCATAATACAATTTTGAAAAAATGAACTTAAGTTGCTTCTGAAACAAACATTTCAAAAATCAGGTTCACATCGTGCAAAATTGAAATGTGGTAAAAAATTATGATATTTATGATTTCTTCTTTTTTGTTTTCTTTAGATTGTGATGCTATTGGAAATTAAATCTTCATAAAACGGTTTATAAAGATCTTCTACTAATGAATTAATGTTTTTAAGTTTTGTAATACTTGGGCCACCAATCCCTGGAATTTACATCTTGTTTTTCTGTTTCATTGTCAAAAACATTTTGTGTATTTGGTGTTATAATAATTTCAGTATAATCTTCTCAAATTTCTCTTGACCAAGCAAAATGTACGATTAGATGGTAAGAATGCCATCTACAGAAACAACCTACATCCTGGACATACTTTTTGTATAATTAAATTGGAATTTGGACTTAAGTAACAGATTGACATGAATTTCGGCTTGGCGAATAAAAATTGCCATACCTGCAAGAATTCCAGGTTGGGCAAAGAAAGACGTCGACCTATCTTCCGGTTTACGATTCATGATAACTTCGTCAGTTACTTCCGGTACATTTTCAGCCTTTCTAGCGATGTTAGGTGTAAGTTCTGTTAATGGTGGCGTATCTGTTGAGGTCCTTCTATCTTCTAGAATATGAAACGAGTATTAATAATATAATTATGGGAGATATAAACAATTAAATACAAACCATCATCTCCTTCTTCTGAATCTCGATCTCCTGACCCGCTAAATACCCGGAAGTCACCTCCGCTACCTTCAACTTCGTCGATATCGATATCATCTCCACCACTCCAGCTGTATCCTCCGTTCTACAAAAAAATATGTACATATAACGTTGATTCAGATGTTGCAATTTGCGTGCAAATGCTCTCAAAAATGAGTGGGATCGTCCTAAAATGAATTATTCTTTCCATCCTTGTTTTTCCACATTTAAATTTGAATATCAAAATCGAATGAAACCCAGATAAGGCATAATCTTGTAATACTAAGAAATCTACGGGACTATATCATTAAGATAAACCTTAGCTTATTGTTGGAGTATAGAAAATATTTTCGTATAATTCATGAGATATATAAAGCCCTGAATTTTTATCATCATCAATGTGAGCGTACAATATCATCCATATAAAACGGGATCTTATCTTATTTTAGATAAAATTATTTATAGGTTTAGTTTATCTTTACTGTTTACAATGCTAGAAAATGTTATGCTAATACATATAACTCTCCCCCTAACATATTATTATATACGCAATAACTTCAACACATTATTTAGATCAATTTACTTTTGGCAGATAAAAATAAAACACAATAAAAATTCCCCAAAGTCCCCCGCAGGAAATAATAAAGGATAAAAACGAACCGATCATTTAAACAATGATCTTAGGAAAAAAACAGGAAGTGGAATTGTATTATTATTGAAAATGAGCAATTTCGCACTTCCGCTAATCTTCACAAGTTAAAATTTCAAGCACACGTTACATGAACTTTACGAGGTGTTACTGACGCGTTTCTATTGCTTCGTTCTTGAATACATACTTATTTATATCTATTTTAATCCTCGAATTTGAAGATATGGGTGGAAAAAATACCATACCTTACTTTGCTGTCGCCCCTATTACCGCAATGTTTATTTATTTAATTAAAAAAAATAGGGTTGGCATCCCATTTACATTTTTCATCGCTATACGATTATTAATACGAAAAAAAATCCATCTATTACTAAGAGTTCTACTACTACATTCCAATTTATACGTTTGACTTCAAATAAAAATGTGTACCAAAAATGGTACACATATGATATAGTATGGTTGAAATTTCATGTGCAATATATTGTTGTAAGTTCCAATTTACATTAACATTTTTTTACGATAAAATTTTAACTTCCTAACACGAAAAGGTTTATAAACCAGGGTATGTCGCTGTTATTAAAATTGTTTAGGTTAGAGATCTATTTTAGTACCTTATAGCATCCATCAGGACAACATATACCTCGAAAATTTCATGTTATAATGCTCAAAACAAAATCAGACGTAATAATTTCAAAATTACCATTCGAGAGAATAATCGACTAAACCGATGTGAGATGTTTTGATGAAGGGAAAAACACACCTAGGATTATCGTATATGATTACAAATAGAAAACAATTTTAACATATGCCAGATGCACTCAAACCTATAACGAACGAACCACTAAACGATAGTCATGCAAAGAACAATTTAAATTGAACTTACCAATTGTTAATTTTGAATTATTTAACGTTTTAACGTCATTCAGAAAGAGTAAAAAATAAAATCTTTTTAACGCCCTCCAGGCTAGCCTGATATAACCTCGTTAGAGCGGTAGGTTTGACTGCATCCTGTAGGATAACTAAAGGATAAAGGTGGGTGAAATCATGGCGACTGGGGAAAGAAATGATCAATAAACCAGGTCTTGCTACTACAAGTACTGCTGTAACACTACAGATGTACTACTGCACAAGGCAGAATTAAGATGAAATAATTTTCTGTATTAATCACCTATTTTAAAAAAATATCAAATTCTACGTAACATGGTGGCTAAATATTATATGAGGGCATCATTAGTTTCCTGATTGCTCTGTAATTATTGGAAAAAAAAAGAGAAAAAATATTTAAATAATTCATTATCGCACTATTACATGGGATAATTGTATTAACAACGAACGATTATTTGATTGTGAATCGAACAGAAATTTTCACGTTGCTTTGTATTTAAAAATTGCAGATTAAGCCTATGACCTTTGTATAAGGCAAAAAAAAAAACAATAACGCTGTTTCTTAACCGCTATTCCAACCGCATTACTAAGCAATAGAGCTTGTAGGCTCCCTGATACCGTGTGTAGTGGTCTATTATCAAATTTGCGGTTCACAAACAATGTTATTATCATCATTGCAAAAAATATGCGCTTTCTTTCTATATTAAATGATCACAAGGAAGCTCAAGAGATGTTATTTATAAATATAGCGGTTTAAGTTTATTTTTTGAATTTCGATATATTTGTTTATGTTGTGAATAAATAAAAATAATTACATTTGTAAGGCAAACAGGTATTCCTAGAAATAAAAAGTTATTTTCCAAATTTGACGTAAGGATATTTTATTATTAATAATTAACTAATTTCAGCACATTAAAAAGATATTAAGCACAGCGATATCTGTTTTCAAACGTAAACAGCAACATACAATAATAAAAACCACATACTTTGATCTATATTGGAATGATCATAATCCGGGCTTAATAAATAAATCAACCTTATATGATTTCCCTCTCACAAAAAAGGTGGAACTCTGCGTTCGTTCTGTATATTTTCCTTTTATCAGTGCCTCGAATTTAACATAAAAATAAACTAGCCCTCCCCTGAAATGTAAGCTACTATAAATACCACGAAATGTAATTGTACATGACTACCTTATACTTATATCTTTTTATGTTGTTAAAGCTTCGAATTTGAAACGTAATCGTTACGTTTACTTTTCAAAAATGTATCTATTTTTTCCTGGATTACGAGATGCATAAATTCCAAGGCATATGGTGCAAATAAGTTAGCGGCATATTGCTTTTAATTTCTATTTTAGAATTGCTTATATACATTTCAATTTGAAATCATTAGCGTCAGTAAAAGTGAAGCGTAATATTAATTATCATAATGTGTATTACGAAAGCGAGTTATATGTACAGCAAGATGAGACTTAAATGGGACATTATTCCGCCAATTCCCTGGTACCTACAAGAATACCTTTCTTCTATCTGAAAAAGTGCACACAAAACACGAAATACGTGTCAAGTATCATATCGCGTATGAGAGGAGCCAAGTTGAATGAAGGATCCTTGACATTCTTCTCAGGGGATGAGGTAAAGAATCAGACTCCATGTAGAATCGCAAAGATCTCATTCCATACCTACTCGTTAAAAGTTTGCAAAAATATTATTCGCTATGCGATAATTTAAAAAGGAATAAGTTTTAAATTAGGCATTACTTCATACGGATGGCAAAATTTTGTGTATATAGGTATACAATATTGACCAGTTTTGTTTTAAATAATTACGTCTAAACATACGTTTTGTAGATAAAACCGATAAGATACATTCTTTCCAGTTTATTTGAGTGAATATCGTCAATTATAAAACACGTGTCTATTCGAAATACGACTGTTTGTCTAAAAAGCTTGGAGTTGAATTAAATAACGTGATATTCCTCACATATTTTTTAGAAATGTTAGCAAGAGCACGGTATAACTTAATTAGATGCGAAAATGGTACGATATTTAGTAAAAAATTCATAAGAATAACTCATTTAAATAAATAAATAGGCAATAAGCCGATTCACCTTGACATGTCCAGTTCAAATAAACGATACTTTTAAAATTGCAAATCATATATCAAATATTTAATGTATGCATGAAATAATAGAATTTTCCTTTTGAAAAATCTGAAAAAAAAAGGAAGTAAGCTAAATTTTTGATAAATAACGGTGACTAATTGGTTAAAGTTGCTATTTCCCCAATAGATAGTGAGATTAGTCACAAAATATTCCAATTCTTGTGGATCAATCGGAGAAGAGTTTTAAACATTTATCATCCCATAGTTCTCCTGTTTGATTAGATTGTTCTAAAACGGTGTGTGGCGATAGGTGAATCATATACAAGTGATGCAATTCTCTTTGAGTTAAAGCGGATATTGCAAATTACCGCTACTTTTTTGCTACTTACAACACTGATATTGAAGATTATTATATATCACATACAAATGCGTCCGATATTTATACGCACATTAGGTGACATAATGAAATTAACGCATTGAAAGTGACGTCAAGATAAACAGTTCGAGAATCTCAATGAACTAATTAAATAAACAATAGTATAATATTCAGAATTATATGCGTATTTTGTCTCCAACAAAAGGCATCACTTTTCGTGTCAGTATCACTAATGCAAAAGCATGGTAAAGGAATGTCCCATGCGTCTTAGGGAATTTTAGAGGCTATAAAATGTACAAGAAATAATTGTACTGGAAAAATAACCCATCAAAATATAGTATTAGAAATGGTAGTGAAGGGAGATAAAAGGAAGTCATTCAGGAGGCCGAAATTATTCTGAAACCAACGTCGATTATCTAAGAAGTTGATGCGAATTACGGTTAATCGGTATAGACACATTTTCAATTCCCTTCTTGCGATTTTATGACAGGTGCGATGTGAGATATTGGGACTCCGGTGACAGAGACAGCTTCTTCATTGATTTTTTTCGACTTGATCCCGACCTTTCTCCTAAATTATCAACAAGATCTTGATCTACCTTTGGCTTCCCTCGAGATTTGCCTTTAATAACATTTAAAGTTGTGAGAAACCGATTTATAAAGTGAAACGAACACATCTACGAATCTTCTACAAACACTGTTGCGGCAAAATACAGAGAAACAATGATGGTACGCCATTTCGTAGAATAAACTATCTTGGGATATAATTGAAACTGCAAATAATGGAACGATAGGCAAGTGTACTTTTAGAAAACAATATGTAGGTGTTGTCAAAATTCACATTGAATATACTTGAATACCTAGTAACAGGAAAGAAAACAGAATAATTTTGTACTATAGAGAACAACTATTTTGTGATGAATAATTTATTATAATATCTTTGGTAATAACAGTGCTATATAACTTTTTTTGCTTATTAATATTGACCCCAACCTATTTGTTGATAAGCATTTTAAAATAAGACGTAATGGGAATTTTCAAGAACATTTCCAGTAACAAGACTTTCGTCAATGAAGAAAACAATTTTTGTTGGAATCGCTAGTAGTAATCGAGGGCTTTATCTTCACAATTTACTTATGGCATTTTCTTAATCTATATTCCATTATAATAGGTGAAAAATTACTGGTGTTGATAAATAACTTGCTTTATTTATCTTACGAACTTATTTGATCTCTCAACTCGTATGTCGGCGGATAATATAAATACAATATTTACAATGTCAAAATAAAAAATAACTGAGTCAGAATTGATATGGATATTATTCTTCTTATACGTAAGAAATTAGATATCAAAATTAAAGCAAACTAAGACGCGTAAACATTTCTTTTTGTTTGGCCAAAAGATATTTATATTCTGGACACGTAGAAAGATGATTTTAAAAAGGAAATCAATTATATGTCCGTTTGTATGACGTTATACATAAAGTAGATTGAAAGGTTTGCATCTACAACCTTGGGAAAGGTTTTCAAATAGTCTCTTGTAAGATTTTCGTGAATATGATATTACAAATAACCACCGTAAATATGACAATATGAGTGTTAGGAAAATATTTACTAAAGATAAAATCTTGTAGTTGTGCATTTTTTTTTTGACAACACCTGTATATGAATGCGTAAAAAACATCTGTACCTATTTTGTCTGTCTAAATATTTAAAAATAATTTACCTCACATGTTAATTTAACATTGTAAATTGTCTATAATGAAAAACTACAGTACTTAATTTAAAAACAATATCAAAAATGGAATTTGAGGAATTAACACATAAAAAACCTACTTGAACGAAAAGTAAATATTAATTTACTTAGAAAATAGCCTTTGGCAATTTTCAAATAGGTATTGGTAATTATTTTTTCTTTCTAAATCTAAAAGAAAAAACAATTCCCAGAAAATTAAATACCTAATGCGCAAACTAGGTTTAATATCAATGGATTTTTGTTATTGTACGTAAAGCAATATTATGCATATATTACAAGTTCTTTTTAACGTGAAAACACACAAGGATATCAAGAGAATATGGCGCAAAATATATATTAGGGCAAAAGTCTTATAGAATATAAACCTTAAAAAGATTTACATAAGTTTTGAGAAAGTGTAAAATAAACGTAAATAGACACTCAGTTTAGTTAGCAAAGGTTAAGCCCATATATATAATAAACGTGAAGTATTACTGTAATAGTCTCTTGTGAACATTTGTAACTTACCTGTGATCCTGTGGCAAACCCAATAAGGATTGCACAAAATAAAATTGCAGATATCCTTAAATGCATCACCAAAAACAGTTTCCACTAGTCGAACTGAATCGACTACTTATCAATAATATAAAAAAATCAATTTGACACAAATATCCACAGCAGATTACACAAATGCATCCAGTGTACTGATCAATGAGAAGAAACAACCATAGAATAGACAAGATTTCGGGTTTACCGCGCATGTCACTACAACGTAACGTGGCGGTAAATTTAAAAACACGAGAGAGAGATGACAAACGGCTCTTTTCTTGTCTTTTTCAATAAACGGCAACCTCTTTTCTTTTCTCTTTATAACAGTACATGCAGTATCGCAATGTAGTGTATTTTTGGAGTATGGTATTTGTTTTTGCTCTTATTAACGCTTTTATGCAGTGAGACAAACATTATTCCTACATATATGTAACGGTCTTTATTTAAAGCAAATTGTATGACATATTACAAACTATCAGCTTTCTAATACAAATAGTAAATACAACAGGGAGGTGATTTTTACTTGTTTTCGATATCATTGACCCTCTTCTTATGACGAGCTATAGCTTCTTGATGTCTCTGAATTTGTTCTTCATGAAAAGCTATTTCATTATGCAGATCAGTTTTAAGCTGTGCAAGTTGTTGCTTTTGCTAGAATCAATAAACCTTGTGAAATACATTGCTTCAGTTAGTACGTATGCAAGTATACCTTTCTATAAAAGTATTCTTCTTCCTTCGCAGCTTCTGCTCTACCAAAGGCTCCTCCAGCTTCTCTAATTGAGCCGCCGCCACCACCTCCTTTGCCTGCACCACTTCCCAAGTCACCTAGTTGTGTCATCAATCGCACTTGTCTAGTAAAATTAGAGATATAAAAAAATCGTCCATGATGGTGTTATGACATAACATTATAAAACGTTAAACGTAATAAGTATACTTACGTATAAATGCTAGGATATAATCTTGACTGCATATGCCGCAGATTGTTCATTATGAACGTTTATTAAGCTACTAAGTAGTTTCCACTGATTTTATTCTATAAAAAAGGAGTCCGGCAAATTATACTTGCTGCGGTTGTCGATGACAGGGTAATTTTATTTTTGACTTGATGCTGTACAAGCAGGGACTTTAAAGTGTTTCTACTGGCTTTAGCCGTCATAAAATGTACTGTAGCAGCCTAGATTAATACTACCAACATTACACCGCACTTCTATTTTTTTTTCTGGAAATAGTTTAAATTAACGAAACCTCTTCCAATAAATAATTTAAATTTAAAAATGCATTTCAAAGCCTCTATAAAATCTTATTTATTCTTCCTTGGTGGAACATATAAACAATAGTGAACTTAGCATCTAAAAGCAAAGATTATTTCATGGGAATACTTCGCGCCAATGTATAACCACAATTATTCCTTATTTGTTTTTACCCCTCATCAAAATTCATCCACCCATTGTTTTGTAACCTTTCCTATGTATCCTAAATACATAAACATGTCTGACGAACAAAATAATTATAGCAAGAAAGAACGCCTCCTCAATATTGTTTCAAAGTATCCCTTTTCCTGCGATTTAATAGTTTGTGCTTTCCATGCCGCCGTTAAGTCTGATCGTTTCGAATCTCGAGTGAACCCATTTCCACCCGAATTTATTGAAGGAAGTAACGAAAAAGCTGTAGAAGCATTAGTAAGTCTCGCTTTAATTTTATTGTAAAGTTAATTTATTTTTTGAACTACTTGAAGCGTAAGGTATTGGATAAGCTTCCTCCTTTAGTGATCTTATGCAAGAATATTAGACACAAAGAACAGTTCGATTATGCTGACCTCCTTGATTGGTTGTTTAACGAGGTAGACCCAAAAACGTTAGAGCTAACTGAGGTAAGAGAATATAGGAAATAAAAATCAAACCTAAGCAATTAAAACTTAATTTTTAGACCACGCACTTGAATCTACCTAAAGATCAGCAACCTGAGCTGGTGTTTGGTATCAGAGCATCGGTTACAACCGACAAGGCTTGGAATCGTAGGAAGAAGCATAGGAATAGCATACATGCCTTTTATGGAACTCATTTGGAAAATTTATATTCAATTTTAAAAGATGGATTAAATCCTGATTTTAGTATTGCTACTGTAAGCTTAAAAAATAAAACTTAAGCTTAAATTTTTATTAAATAATTATATTTAGGCTCCTTTATATGGAGATGGAATCTATGTAACTAATCAAATAGCTGTGAGTCTCCTATTCTCCCCTTTTAGTGAAGTTTGGAAGATGAATATGCTTGGCGAGAAGCTGCGAGTTTTGGTTTTATGTGAAATAATCGATGATCCTTCGAAAGTCAAGCGTAAGTATAATTTTCCAATCATATCCTAAGGAAATAATTATTATTTTTCCAGGTTTGCGAAAGCAACGTGCTAATGATGACCAAATGAAATTCCATTATATTCTAGTAAAAGATAAGGCTTACGTTCGTGTGAAATATTTCTTTGTTTACACAAAGAGTATGAAGAAGACATATTATTTTAGGAATATTTTACGGGCATTTTCATTATTATTTATAGTAATTATTTTACTCGGATTGTACTTTGATAAGCTAATGTTCTTAATGGATATGATAGGATCATATTTTTTAAAAGAAAAATAATACAACAAATTATTTTTCTCCATTTATAGATCCTTAATTTTTTAGTTTTTTGTTTTTACTTTAAAGAACTAATGTGATACTTACATGTGTTCCTAGTTAATCTAATTTTTGTTCTTTACAAAAATGTCTTCTATATATTTTAGGAAATCTTGTAAAGCAATTTACAAGTAAAAAAAATTTCAGGTTTAAGTAAAGAACAAAAAGTAAAGCAATTATAATTAAAAAACCAAATGTCACAAAAGAGAACCAACGAATATGATCTCAATTATAGTGTAAGATGTTACAAAAAACACATATCAAAAGAATGAACCTCGAAAGTTACCTTTTCTAAAATTAAAAGCTAAGGATCTGTTACATATTTTATCATATTCTATAGAGATATAGACTGATTACTTGTATATTTTTAACGAATTGACGTTCATAAATATTGCTTTGTAATCATCCTCATCTGTCTGCGTACCTTAAAAAAATGTGTTACTTGATAAGTTAAAAATGTAAATCGTAATAATGTGATAAGATGTTCCTGTTTCATGTTAAAAGAAACCTTTGATAATTATATTTTTTACCATTTAATAACGTTACTATTTTTTTAAATAAAATATTTTATAATTAACAGATCGTTTTCTTTATCTGAAACTTACCTCCTGGTAACTATTGAATTGACGTCACAATTTTAGATATATTCAATAGATACCCAAAATTGCAAGGCTTGAACCATCTAAATGGTATTCACGATAGCAAGGTGTTAATTAAATTAGTGCAAATAACGGATTTTTCAATAACATATAGGCTTGTGTTAACTGCCTATTGATAAAGTTATTTCATTATTGTAATAAATCAGTGGAAAATTTTAGAAAATAACGCAAAGTCCTCAAAAGGCATACTCAATATTTTTCGATATCATTCCAATTATAAGAGGAACAGTAAATATAGATAAAAAATAAGCAGATAATATTAAAGTTATTAACGCTTCAACAAACAAACGCTTCCATTGTAATATATTGAGCAAATAAAACCTAGCTGTTCTTGTACGAGTTGTCAATTTGAAACGAGCGCTTTATCGTGCCACTTGGTCGGATTTGCGGAATACATTGTGTGGGTAGCCGATATTCTAGGGGTACTGCGCAAGAATCGCTGTCGCCGTTAAAAAGCTAGTATCTGATCGATTCCCGTGAAGCATGGAGACGCAGCATATGGTCATTATCTTATGTCTGATATTCATCCTCAATTTTGATAAATCGCATGGTGTGTTGGTGAGAAAGTATCCACTTCTAATGCCCAATGTTAATCCAGATAGGGTAAGTGCTATTGATCATTGGGTTGCCTACTTGATATCGTACCAAGGTTTAAATCTTACTAAGGTAAATCTTGGCGAAATTTGAATTGATATAGCGGTTAATATGAATTTAATTAGGATAAGTAAATAAATTGTCAAGTTCTGCAATTTTCCTGGAAATATGTTTGTAATCCCAGAAATACTTTTACCATATGTCGTATTTCTAAGATTTATTTTTGGTTTTTATAATAATGAAGTAATTATAATTTTACTACTAAATTCTATTTTAGGATGAATTATATCTTTGCACTCCCGTTAAAGTGGTACCAAAAAGTTTCTACTTAGGTTAGTTATTGTACAGTTAGGTCTTTACATATTTAAAATTATAATTTCACAAATTTTATTCTAGTTGGATTTGAACCAAATGCAACTATGAATACTGTACATCACATGATATTGTTTGGATGTTCAGTTCCTGGAACCAGTGAACCATATTGGTAATTTCTTTTTATAGTAACTATAATAATGATAATGGAATTAATAATACTAACTCATTTTATTGCATATAAAAGCAACAAGCAACTTATATTACAAAATTTATTATTAATATTTCAATCAATATAACAACAATATAATTGTTATCTAAAAAAGATCTATTGGGCTGATGTTTTTGTAAGTAGGTATTTTCCGACCTTCTATGCTATAGATAAAAAAAAATCAAGTTGGAAATATAAAACAACTTTTCCTTTTGATATAAAACGAACAAAAAGAAAAACCTGCTTTTTAGGGATTGCGGGGAAATGTCGGTCTCCCAGAGCAACAGTAACCTGAAACGGGCGATTCCTTGTGCGGACGGTTCCCACGTAAGCCGCTTAAAAAGCTCGATAAACAAACCTCTAACGAAATTCTCTCCCAGGTTATATACGCGTGGGCAAGGGATGCTAAAACCCTTGAGTTACCGGAAGACGTGGGTTTCCAAGTAGGCAAGGGCTCCGAGATATCCTACCTCGTTCTCCAAGTCCATTATTCGAAAAAGTTTCCAGGTAATTACTGACTTTCTTTGACGTAGGACTGACAAGGTTTTAATAAGCTGCTTATATACCGGATACCTTTTCGAATTTATTTTCCAATGTTTACGAAATAGGCGATATCTTTTCATTTTAGATGACACAACTGATGACTCCGGGATATTTTTGATGTATACTGAAGAACGGTAAGTTTCGCCGACTAGAATTAATTTTATCTTACTAATCTTTTCTTATCTCAATATAGTCGCAGTAAACTAGCTGGCGTTATCTTACTTGGTACGGGAGGTGTTATTCCAGCACATTCTCGCACAAACATGGAAGTTAGCTGTGAAGTTACGGAAGATAAGACAATTTATCCATTTGCTTATAGAACCCATACGCATAGCTTAGGTATTTTTTTCTGTACTTCTAAAAATAGATTAATTATTATCTTTTTAACAACATTTAACAATTAGGAAAAGTGGTTTCCGGATATAGAGTCCGCAGAAACAAATACGGAGACGATGAATGGACTCTACTTGGTAAAAGAGACCCTCTAACGCCTCAAATGTTTTACCCAGTTATAAATAGGAAACCAATCTACAAAGGTGATATACTGGTGAGTTAACATTTTCGGGAAACCTTCCTCTGTTCAAAATTGTAACTGTAACTTTAAAATATAGGCAGCCCGTTGTACCATGGAAAGTAGCAGAGACAGGGACACTTTTGTCGGGTAATCCAAAAGATTAGAACCATAAAACACTTATTTCACCTTCAAATTTACATTTTAGTCCAACAAATGAAGATGAGATGTGTAATTTCTACCTGATGTACTATGTGGAGAACGAGACGCCCTTGAAAAATAAGCTGTGTATCACACAGGGTCCTCCAAATTACTATTGGGGCAATGGAGATCTAAACAATATCCCGGATATTGAAGCTTCGGTTCTATACGAGAAGTCTCTTCATCATAAGCATCCTTAAATTCCTTAAAATGTTTTCCAAACAAAAAAATTATCTAAAAACATTTCTTCCCTGGCCAATTTCATGATTACTACTGTGTTTTAAAGCACACAAAAGTCATGCACAATTATAAAGAAACATTCCACAAAATGGATAAATTCATGTATGTAATGCGTAAAAATGAGTAGATGTATTAAAAATTTGATGTCGTAGATCTACATACGAGTAAAAATTAAAATCATTCAAAATATCTACATTCTACATAGTTATTAAAGGGGCCACTATTGTAAAGTGTTTAATATTAATAATTCTATACTATTTGGCGACCCAATACTATAGACAAATAGAATTATTTTTCTTTCTACTTTACAAAGTCAAGGTAATCAATATCACCTGCAAAAGAAAAGTAGTGTTACAACAAATAATTTTGCATTATCCAGGATATCAATCAGATGTTAAAATGAGGCATGTACCTGTCATTATATAATTATATGGTTGTAATGGAATTTTTAACAAACATATTAGTGACAAAGATGAAATACTAAGATGAAAGTGAATTTAACATATCATCAAACTATAATATACTTAATTTTTAAATTAATAACCTACCAAACAGGCACAATGTTAAATTACGTCAATTATACGATAACAATGAATTAAACAACGGATTTTATTGTGAACTGTTTGTAAACAGGTCAGAAATTGCATTTGAAACTTGCAATGAAAGATAATAGACGAATCTTGAGAATAGAATCTCTTATATGACAATTTAAAAACAATCTTTTTATATCGAATTCATATCCTTAACGTAAAATTGTAACCAAGAAAACATCGCAAAGTTTAGATCTATTTCCACCATGACTTATATATTTTATTTTATTATAAATATGGTAACTATTTTACAAAACGGAGGCTAGTGACTATATAGATGCATATATTATTTATTCAAGTTCCTAATAGACCTTATTTTTGTCGTGAAGTTTATTTTAGTATTACTTGCTACTTAAAAACATCTTTTTTGTACTTATATCGCTTTCTATATTCTTTCTTCAATTAAAGCAAAATTGAAAGATCTCGAGAGTATTTCGATTCCATTTGTCACTTTTATGTTTAAAAACTTTTATTTAGTCAAGAAGTTATGTGGTTTCTTACTTTAAATTTATGAATCTTTATATTTTTACTATAAAAATGAAATATTTTGGATAATATAAATACATGAAATGTATTCCATATGTATAAATATATATAATATACGGTATATATTTTATCAGTAAAGAATGATGAAATAAAAAATCATATGTGACGTTTTAATTTGATCTTTTTTCCCTCCAAAATGGGACGTTTCGACCTAGGTGGCAACAATAACCGAACAAAATAAGCGGCTAATGTAGGCAAAATATTTAAAAAGAAGTATAAAGAGTTGCCAGAAACATAGGCGTCCAATCAAAAGCCATGCTCAAATCTTAATTAGAAAACAAGTTTTGTACCAACACATTTAGTTTTGATATCCAGTTTATTGTGTGATATTTTGTAGCGAAAAAAACTAATTGCCCTAGCAAATTTATTTAGTGTTAAAATCTTATGGTGTTAGTTTGCTTATTCGATTAAAAGAAGAAAAACACAGATAAGGGCCTACGACGCGAGTGATTATAGTTGCATACGGTATTTGAATTGAATTTAAATAAAATGAAAGTGAATATTCGTTCGTGTGTTTAAAATTTGTTTACACTGATGAATTCGTATTTGGCGACAACAGTGTTGTATTGTACAGATCCGAAGGAATATCAAGGTCTCAGCCTGCAGCCAACAAGTGTGATGTCATAATGACATCATCGGGAAGTGTTGTGGTTCATTAAAAAGTAAAGACAGCAAATAAGCGCTAAATGAATAATCGACTGAAGATGAAAGCTCCACTTTACGATTTAGCGTTAGATATATTAGGAAAAGGTAATATCACTCCTATACAAGGCGATATTTTATTGCGCAATAAATTTAGCAGTCGACAATAATTTTTGACTTATGCATGTAGAAATTATACAAATTTAATTTTTATGTAAATTAAGAAAAATACGCCTCTCTCTAAACCGCAATTCACTTAGAAACAATTCAATTACGTAATTAATAATGAATGTAAAAGAAATGTAATCGTTAGAGTTGAAATCTTTAAAATTGGAATGCAATACATGGATGAAGTCGTAAACTTTTCACCTTAAACCTATTTTTGAATCATAATCCTGCTCGAATATATACGAGCATCAGTGTACATGACATTTTGCATACAACAATCCTAAAATTGCCAAGAAAGTAGACCAGTAGTGCCTGGGGTTTTGCTAAAAAATATTTATTAGAAAGTGCTACAGCATGAGCAGATCTAATAGAACAAAAAAGGAATAAAATATGTATATAGTAGTACCGAATTTACGTTTTGCGTATCAGTTGCAAGTAATATATCATATATTTTCTAATTTGAGTACCTCACGTTCTAATACAATTAGTAGTAGCTCTTTCAATTTATATAATAATTAAAAATTTAATTGTTGTTCGGAGACACACGCATAGTTGAAAAATTACTATTGACTGTAAATAAATTATCGTATTGCGTAATAGTTAAATTAATAAAAGTAATGGAATTGTCGTCTTTTAAACTATATTTTGAGGGACTGGAAGGTTGTTCAGGAAAAATGTGACCATATAGTAAAACTATAACGTGATACACGATACTGATAAGTAATTTTAAACGTTTAACAAGCTAAATTTTATCGAAATTAACACATATGATATAATACACTATACAAATATTTTACAAACTTGTTGGTTAAATATCGGTCTGTAGGTTAAAAATTACGTCCATATTCAATAAATAGTTTTTTTTGTTCTTTAAAAGTACATAAAGGTATTTTGTTTGGTGTGACTTTCAACAATAAAATGGCGAAGGTTTAAAAATTGTGGATTTTGCAGAAAATGAAAAATTAAACCAAGAAAGATAATTTGAAAATCTTTGGAAAAGGAATGAGTATAGAGTTGGCAGTATTGAAGATTTGAAGTGGAATTCTTTAAAGAAAGGATGTCAAATTTTCTTTTCGATATGGTAGCGATAATAAAATAAAACGCACGTGATATACAGTACCGGTACATCGGTTTTTATCGAATCCCATAGAAATACACGACGTAGGATAAGGAAAAAGGATGAAACGCGAACCGCCTGACGAAGTTTAAACGTTCAAGGTGAGAGATGCAAAATTTGAAATTCGCGATATGTAAGAGTAGCAACAATAAACGTTTTGAAAAGTAAGTAGTAGTGGTGTATGGTGTATGTAGTCCGGATTGTCCGGAGTGGCGACTAGACGAGACGATACAGACACAGACACAGATACAGTGTTGTTGTTAAAGGCAAGCGAAGCAAAAGCAATGGGTAAACAGAGGAATGACAAGTAGTGGCAAGTAGCAGCATTCATAGCAATTCCGTAACCGCCATTCCTTTTTTCAAATCAATAGCGCTGACGTCAGAGCGTATGTCGGGGGGGCGCTATCAGCGTAGTCCGAAGGGGGGGAGTGCACTTGTAACTTGGGTAGTAGTGTCATGTATCCGTGCAAGTGGTTCTGCGAACTGTCTATGTTTTGTGATCCACTGATGTACACAGCGCACGATTTTGCGTAAATAATTTGTTTCTTGTGTGTTGCCCTTAAAATTTGGATAACCGATCCGATCACGTCCCAAGTGTCGTCTTTCTGCGAGATTAAAAGTAACGTGTATAGTGGCCTTCACCGGTGTATTAGTGTTGACATTGAAGGTCTCTACCCAAAGACTGCAAAAGGCCAGTAGAGGTCAAGTATTGAAGTATTTACAACTTTAAGAGAAAATAATGGTAAATGGTAAAAGCTTATTTCTACTTTATCCTTTGCAGTTAGAATCTCCTACTGCCCTGCAGGATTGGTAATCATCCTGTCGACCTGTGACCCGTCCGCGAGATATGTATATCAACCACATCGCTGTATTATTTACTTTTTAAACATGTTTTATTTTGCGTCTATCTTCATAATGATAAACTTCACGACAACATTTAACGCGGTAACTAGATAAATCGTAAATAATTGCGCGGTCCTCTTTTGACATGTCGGTTCTCAAGACGCGCTTTTTCTCCTCGGTTTGAATTTCGAACGAAAATTGCACATTTTCCATGTTGTAGCGGTGTGCTGTACATGTGCGCCTGTGTGTGTATTATATTAATGCAGGAACGCTGTGCAAAATTAGTCCTGTCGGAGACGCAGTAGCGAAACTGGTTGTGGCAGTTACCATTGGCGTCAAGCTAACAAAAAAAAGACAAACGAGACAAAAAAATAAGCGAACAACCCGTACCAGCTCGTAAAGACCAATAAAGAATAATTAGGTGGATAGTATTACTTATGACATCTCCGTGGTATTCGTCACACGCGATAGATGGAGCCGTGAAGGTTTGCACCCCAACTATATATAATGGCACGGTTGGCTGCAGGATAGACGGCGTCTATTGGCTTTTTGCCCATCCCACATTTTCACCTTTCACCTCTTGTTGTATGTTGTATGTGTACCTGCTACGAGGACATTTTATCTTGCATAATGTTGACCTCATCGCAACCACGCACATTATATTCGTTATGTTGCCATAATTTCGCATTACTATGCTGATTTATTGTTTGTAAACATACAACCAACATCTCTCCAATACTGTTTGGAAAATGGTAATAAACAATTCCTCGATAAGATAACACCTTCAAATATCTTTTAAAACATTACTGGCCATCACATGCCAATTCTAAAACTCAATTTTGACATTCCTCATATAATCGCCTCCCATGATTATTGGTGTCTTGTTTATGCGCATTGATATCTCTTACTGCTTGAAACATTTCAACTCGTTTTACATCCAAACGAATCTTTCTCAAAGTTTTATGGTCTTGGCCGAATAATTGTGACAATTCCTCAAACACTTCCAAATAAAGAAGGGGAGCTAATAATTCTGGTGAAGTCGTTATCTATCTTCTGACTCCTACTTTCTTAAACGTAAGATATTTTAGATAGAACAAAACGGATCGATACATTCCAAGCTCTCTAACTTAGATCACAAGTTGATAATTAGTTTAAATTGTCGCATTTAAATTTTAACACGTTTAGAGTAGGCGCAATTTTATATAATTTTTAATTCATACATTACTAATTGGCATTGAACATGGAAATTAACCTCAGTTATAATAGTTCTGGCGCCAGAAGTTTGGTAAAAAGAAAAGAGTACAGTGATACATTTTGAACAAAATATTTCTAATTTTTTCGATTAAATCTTATTCTTTTGTTGTTCGTATCTACGAGGTACATTCAAAAAGAAATTTTGCGAACCAGGAACCCGCCATTTACATTTTTTATATCTAGTAATATTTAACGAGAATACTCTAAAAATAATACCGATTGAGATATTTAAGAACTATTAGCTCTTATTATCGATGAATATTTTATCAAGTTACCGCACTAAATTATGCACAAAATTGAATAATAGCCTATTATCATCGTTCTTATTGACTTTTTCTTCTAAATAAGAATTACATTCTTCTATATAAAGATGGATAAACCGAAATATGTTTTATTAGCAAAGTGATGACGTCATTTATAAGTCCTTAATGAAAATTACATGCCTTAATGTTTGAATTCAAAGCTTAGAAAGGGTCACCAAAACCAAATCGCATGATTTTTTTGTCCTGTAATCATAATTACCTATAGAACACTCGCTTTTTTTTATCTTTACATCAATATATCTGATAGAATCGTTACAATTACACATTGATAATAAAAAAAAAAAAATGAAACATCATCTCGTTAATGTTTTAGTGATAATATAATAAAATTGCGGTAAGATTTAAGCCGGATTCTATTCGAAAAACTGCCTTTTTAAAGTGTACAATCCAAAAATAGAAGTAATTCAATTTAAATAAATATAAATACAGTTGTATGATTTTAAAAGCTGAGAAAGTAATTTAGATATTAAATAATATGAAGGTCTAATTTAAGAAATACTGTTTATAAATACAGGTTTATTTTTAGTGGTAATAGGATTTTAATGCTATAAAAACTTTGCAATTATAAGAAGTGTGATATCTATTATAAAGAGGTAACCACATTTTATATGCTTTTTAGATAAAGCTAAAGTTCCGATAACGCAAAATGTGTAATACCTAAAATGCGAATAAAAACCAACATTTTTTTTTTATATAACGGGTGTTCGAAAAAAAATGCAATAGTTATTAGTAAGATCTAAATATTCGTTTTTCTCTTGTTTTCAGGCTTCTAAAGGGATTGTCATGGAAGGGCTTCACGTTGTTGTAACACAGGTTAGTAGCTTTCTATTCATTATTAACACTACATCGTTGAAACGTCCATGGATGATTCGTTTGCGATTACAAGCAATAATAATCAATCAGCATTCGCTAATATTTCTCCACGTGCGAATAAACCGTTTATATTTCGGCTAGTATTGTTGCTATTTAATGTGTTTATGTGCTAATACATTTGGTTACGTTTAGAGAATTTCAATCGTAACGTCCACGGCTGTTTGAACTTATCAGAGTTGGCAATCATTCGCAAACAGTGAAAACTTATTTGCTTGATAAGATACAATAGAACATCCAGATTTTTAAGCAGCAAGTATGATATAAAAATGTCAAGATGTTTGATATATGATCACCTCATTGTAATTTTTGCACATTTTTGTAATATGATATGAGGATGAAGACAAAAAATACAAGTGGTAATAGATAGTATTTCTTAAATTATGAAAGAAAAAAATGTATTTAAATATATCTTTGTATATACTGTGGTTGCTTATCACTAGAGCCCGGTAACAGGGAGCCGTGTCATAGCCGTACCTGCCTAGTATACAAAAACAGTAGTAAGAAAATAGAAAAAAAAAATAACAGAACTAATACATAATTATAATATGTGAAAAGTAGTGAAATACTCACCCTTTTAAGCAGCCTTGGCTACGAAACAGTAAAACTAGAAGCACCATTATCAGTATTAACATCATATGGATAAGAGTGGCAAAAAGTTGACACCATTAGATGTGTTTCCACAGTTGTCTCGGTGGGCGATGTTCGCCGTGGTGAGAAAATGAGTTTATATTTTGAAAAAGAGCGTTCAACATCTACGGATGTTGAACATGCATGATTAAAATACTCTTTGTACTTAGTCAGTGGATTATTCGATACACCATCACAAATTTGTTTTAGTGTGTTAAAATCGGGATCTTTTTGTAGCACGCTCTCGAACTTTTCTAAAACGCGATTATATTTTGCGTCATGTATAGTCAGTAGCTGTGTATGCACTCCGTCCATAATTTGCAGAGACTCCAATAATGATAACGATCTATTTTGTAATTGGTCTATTGCGCCAGCTAATCCTTTATAGTAGCTACAAATATTTTTTAAATCTGTTTCAACGGAAATATCTTGAAATTTTGACTGGCTCTCCTTGATAGCTGCAGCTTTGGCAGGATTGAATTGTGCAACAACAGCTTTTACTATTTTGAAATGTTCAGCATAATAAAAGCTGCCTGCAACCATATTCCCCAACGTGTAAGAATTGGCTCCGGTGGTTGACGAATACCAGGACACTCTGTATGAAATGATCGTAGGCGTTTGGGAGATTTCAAAAATCCTTTTTTTGTGCTTGCTATTAATGCATCTACTTCGGGAGAGCATTGTCAAATGGTTTCTGCCAAAAGATGTAAAGCATGCACTTTACACGTAACATGTAAACACTTGCAACCATGTTCAAGAAGAGAACGGCCTACTGAACGCAACATCAACACTTTATCTTTTGAAATTTGAAATTTTTCCAACGTACTAAGTACAACCTTCGTAATTGCTGCAGCAGTACACTCTTGTAGTCTTCGGCTAGCTAGTAACAGTGGAACTGTAGGTGTACAGTCTGTTGTCTCGTCAACACATAACCGAAGAAACTGTTTTTTCAATATGCGTTTCATTTTCTTTTCCACGTTATCGTGTGCAAATGCAACATGCTTACGTGCCGTTTTCTCCGTTGGCAACCGCAACGCGGGATTGTATTTGTCCCAAAATCCTTAAACGGTTGTTTATCGAGTAAGCCTAGTGGCAAATTACAGTTTATTAACATAAGAATTATATACAAAAAAAAGCACTTCTCGGTGGCATGCCCAATTTTCGTTTTCTATGCTGTGCGGAATTTACGTGTCTTGTACAGTTCCACTTCTTATTTGACATCAAATATTTTGCACACTTTACAAACTATCTTACTCCCGTTGTAAAACAAATCGGGAAAGTGAGAAATAAACTTATTTGCTATGTCTTGAAAGGGTCGTTTTTTAGCCTTCGACATCAACACGTCCTATCCACTATCCAATGCTAAACTGAACTGAGTGATGATGATTTGTCGTGTCGTATCATAATCGACCAGCCCTCTCCACCCACCCAAACACAGTCACACCGCCGCTGTGATTGCTCTCTAGTTACTGGGCTCTACTTATCACTTCCTCGAGTTTTAAATTGTAGGAAGTTGAAATGTAAGACGTTAAGAAAAACCATATAATGGATTCAATTACAATAATGCATAATATACATTTTAACGCCATCTGTTAAAGGAGAGATTCAATCATTTATTGAGGAGGTATTTACATATAAATAAATAGACTTTGTTGTGTAAGTA
This sequence comes from Dynastes maya, assembly GCA_029619315.2. Classification (NCBI taxonomy): domain Eukaryota; kingdom Metazoa; phylum Arthropoda; class Insecta; order Coleoptera; family Scarabaeidae; genus Dynastes; species Dynastes maya. The sequence continues at coordinate 7,714,583 of JAROYE020000012.1, forward strand.
AAAGTAAACTCAACTTCAGAGACTTAAAGTTTAAACCGCTGGGAATTTCATTGACTGCTTGTAACATCCAAGCAACCCCAACGTAAAATCGATATTCTACAAATGAAATTGATCAAAACCTGTCGATATTCTTTCCATACATTAAAGATACCAGACAACAACTTTGTGAATGGAGAAAGAAGCTGAACTGTGGTTGTTTTTAAATCTAATGTGTTTTTTATTTTGTATTTCTTCTGCTAATAATAAAAGATCAGATTGTAAAATATGATTATTATTTAAATTCGAATTTTTTTCCTTTAAAATATTTCCTTATCTTTTTACCAAGATATAGTTTTAAAAATTGTGAATTTTAAACAATATAATTGCGCTTATGTTAGCTTTGATAAAGTTGAATTTATCTTTACTTTATCATCTCCCATTATTGATGATGATACTGATAAACAGAAACATACAGAAATGTTTTTTATAAACGTGTTTGCATTAATATTTATTTTTAAAACAAATAGAATTTACCGAATCCTTTATACTCTTCAAAAGGTATCTTTTGTTCTTCTCATCTAAACAAAGTTACCAGCAAAACTTGTTATTCGATGCATTATTCAGAATGGTAATGAAAATATGAAAACATTATTGACTGGCACTTTTTTACAAAGCACAAGTTATTCGCATCTTATTGTTTATATTCTAAATCAGTTGATAATGTAATCAGCTGACCCAGATGTCAGTTGTTGACCTACGACAACGATTTTGGTGACCCGTGACTAAATTTCGGTTTGCCTTTCAGATGAAAAATATAGATGGGTGTTCAGCGATGAACTTGACACTATTTTAATATTAGGACGGTCCAAGTTCTCTTCGTAATATATGTCTGTTGAGTGACAGCGCACTTTTTGATGGAGTAATTAATATAAATTAATTTTGGTCATGGTTTGTCTCTGTAGCGTCCATTGATTCATTTAATTTTAAATAAGAAATAATATTACGACTCCTCCAACGCATCTATCCAAATGGACAGACTGTATATATTAAAGACGTGTATATGTATATTGTATCAATATCCTCCTACTAAACTAAATCCTGTTAGAGAATGTCAAGTGGAAATTCTCCTACATAGTTTCTTGATTGCTTGCTTCAAGTTAGATCCATATGTTGAACTTAACCTTATTTTCGACTAAACTAAGTCATCGCATGTTGTTTGTGAATCCATAAACATGCGATCTGAAAATATTACTTCATACCATGCATATAGGCAAATTATCCTTTTTGGAGCTTCGTGTTTTATTTTATTCCGATATGAAATGCGAACAAACAACGATCGATTGTTCAAATTATTTTACCAAAGTAAAATAAAGCTTATAGCGAATCTGTAAGGTTGCAAAGGAATCCTTGTCACCTTTTCCATTTTCTTAATTTATATTAATGAATTTCCTTAAATATTAATTTTAATTCATCCTTCTCTTTAATACCAATTCAATTTCACCGTTTACGCACCGGTGTGCTTGGTTAATTGTGTTTGTATAACAATTTCGAGATGTTATGTCGTGTGGGGTACAAGGGGTTCATTGCAATAGGAGCGCGTGGCATGCCACGTGTGTTGTACACAGCTGTGGCACGAACTGCAGGAGACATTTTACTGTAGACATATGTGAATGTTATGTCATACCCAGGGTAGACGATTTGCTTACAATCTCTTCTAGCAACTGAAAATTAAATCTGTGTAAATACGAGATACATTTACGTGATGTCATATCACAATCTACCGCGCATTCTCCTAACAAAAGTTGATTGGAATCCCCTACAAATCAACCTGTGCATAAAATTTTTATCTTTGTGGTAATTATTCAACCCTCCCGACCTCATAATCCGCTCCCAATATTGGTAATACACGTTGAGATATTAGTTGTTCTATAGCTAGTTGCATTACAAATTTATATCCATTCTTTCATGGGAAATAAAACATTCCAAAAGGATTATATTGAAATATACTTCAAAGTAACAATAATAATGAACTATATTGTATTTGTTTTCGTTTACTTTCAGATAACAGAAATCTCAGGCCACCAACTTAAATTTAAAAGACTCTAATATACAAGGAAAAACCGTAAGTTTTCTTTCCTTAATTTTTACGTATTTCCTTTTTCCTTAAAAAGAAGGGCACTCGGAATTTATTTCCATTATTCCAACAATGTTTATATTAAGATTGATAATTGGGTGCCGGAATATTAATATCTGAGTCCGGGTGCCTGAAATTGATATATGTAAAAAAATTGATTAATTTTAAGAAAGGAACCGTGACGTTGAATTTAGAAGAATCCATTTATGTAGATAGAATACATCTTTCGTAGGAATAAATTGTATAGAAATTGATATAAAACGAGTTTTGTGGTGTTTGCAATTTCTAGTTGGCCATGAATTTTAAATAAAGGTAATTTGAAGCTATACCGATGCATTTTCGTTTAGTTAAATTGTGTTTTTGTTTTCTATAGAAGACGATATTTATTTATTGCACAAATACAGGGTTCCCTATTAACTATCGTATTTAGTCTGTTGAATTTGAGACCTTTGTGGAGAAACTTGCTAAAAGCCCATGTTAATATGTTAAATATGATAATTTATTTAGATTGATTTCTTATGATGTAATGGAAGATTTTATACCTTTTTCTAATCAACTATTACTAAAATGAATCCGATAATTACTGGCACACTCTATTACTGATTTTCTTAACATCACACAAAGTTACACGTCTCGTAAAGTCGTGATCAAATTGCGACCAAATATAGTAGAAAATAAAACCCGATAATGTGTATTTACATCGTTTAAAAATAGAATTTTAATATATTTTTAGACTATGCGAAATATTTTCCCACTACTGAAATCCATTATATAATGATATTACCCATTATTAGGCGACAAAAATAGACTAGCTATTTTTTGCAGAATTACACTTATTGATAATTAATCAATACGTTACACATACTATTTTGCTTATATTTAGTTTTGTTGACCGAAACAATTAAACGAAAATAGATAGTTCGTGAACGTGAATAGCCTCTTTTTAAGTGATATATATTTATTATTATACTTTTTTTGGGTTATTGTAGTACATATAAACTGTATACAGAGTCAGTAAAAATTGTAATGAACGATCAGTGAAATTTTAAATTAAATATGTAATTACATGAACAAATACAAAAAAAAACTGGTTCTATCACCCAATTTTCTACTACTACTCTTGCCAAATTTAGCTATTCGTTTAGTTTTTTAATCCGGTTAAAAATACCATTCCCCCAATGAATAAAAAATTATTGCTGTTGATCCATACTCACCCTTTGATTGGGAAAGCTTGTTGCTACTTTAACATGTCGGGTGTTGGTCTGTTGACCTAGGCATTATTTAATGTGATCGATTTGTTGACGTCAGCGTAAGATATTTTTTGGAAACATATTTATTCCATGCTATTGTAGCGTATTTATTACATCCTATTAATTCCTGATCGCTAGAGTACCGAGTCTCGAAGTTAATTACGCCGTTAGTAACTAGTAACTAGTAATTGCGTCTGCTCATTAATCGCTAAAAATAGATTTGATGTTAAATAAAATAATATTCTAAAGATTTTATCAAACTTTTAAATATTTTCTAAATAGGAAAATTAATTTTGAGCGGTTTCGTATTTTTATGCGTTTTATAAAACTAGTAGGCGTTATATTGTAGCAACTAAAGCGTTACATATCATATCAGTAAATGGATATTATCAACTCATCTCGATGTCTGTGAATGGATTCCGGGGGTGTAGAACACGTGCACCCCCACGTGGCCTTCACAAAGAGGGGGGTGGAGGGCACCGCCCCTCTGTGCGTCACTCTGCTACCTATTGATTGCAGATGCGTACCACCGATAGCTTTGGTCATGGCCAAGACTTGCTGTGGTTGGCATGGCAATACAGAAGTTATCTTCCATTTTGCACAATACTGATAGAAATATGTGTCTCTGGGTATTCATGAAAAAATTAGATTTATTATAGACTAAATGTACACATAAAGAACATATGTTAATTTAACAAGAAGTCCGGCATTTAACCATAAGATTTGGATTAAATACAGTCACTCTTGAATTGACAAAGTTAATTTTTTCCGATTTATTTGTTAATATAACAACCCAGTTGGGCACCTGAAAACACAATTCTATGTTAAATGATCAAAATAGGTTTCGTTATTCTAACAATATGTAAATGCCGTTGTGACTTTAATTTCATGTCGTATTAACTGAAGAAATTTAGTTAGATTAATAGCACAAAATGGATAACATAAGAAAAGACAATGTATTTACACTTTTACAAAAATATGTTGTTTATTATATCTTTTATATACATATATTATTTTGTTTGGATTTTATTTGGCTTTATTTATTGTTGAAAATGAGACTGGTAATTATAACAAATACAAAAAAATTAATGCATTTTTTTCTATATTACGTTTCGAAGCATATTTTGGTCTCATTTTCAAATTTAATTTTCGTGTTGTTTACAACTAATGCATATTAGATTTGAATTATTCATTGAAGCAAACAGCAATAGAAGAAAAATAAATCTACTTTTTATTTAAAATAGATATATGGTTTCATTTGAAATTAAATAAAATCCAAGAAAACCCAAAGAAAATAAATCCTGGAAGATGAAGCTATCAACTAAAAAAAAAGAAGAAATCGTTTACTATTGTTTAATAAAGCATATTTTAATTAATTCAAAACCATTCGAGCTGCAATGTGAAAAACAGCAACGCAACAGTATGCATGCAGTTATGACTAGAGCAACGCAAACTGCGCTGAAAGCCAGTGGCGGACGCATAAAAGTTTACACAAAATAAATTAAATGTGATATGTGCTCAAACACTTATCGTTTTAAGAGTCATCCGTGAAATCACAAAGTGGATAATGTCTATTTAATATTTGTAATATTAGATATGTTTCCAAAGCTGTTTCGGCAAAGTGAGTGCGGCGTGAAGAAAAAGTGTTTTTGTATGCCGAAAACGAACGTTCTACATCTAGTGACGTTATATTTGCGTAAGTAAAATAATCTTTCAAATAACTTAACGGTTAACTTAAACGGTCTTTATCTAAAACACTTTCAAACCTTTTTAAAACACAAACATTTCTTGCGTCTTCTATGTTGCACTATTTGCAAAGATTCCACTAACGACATCGAAGAATTTTGTAGTTTTTCTATCGCATCCGCTAGTCCCACGTAATTGTTCTGAATAATTTCCAAATCTGTTTTAACTTGACTATCCTGAAATTTCAAGTGGCTTACCTTGACAGCCGCAGCTTCCTTTGGGTCGAATTCTAAAATCACGTTCTTTATATTATCAAAATATTTAAGATAATAAAATGCAGTCTCTAACCATGTTCCCCAATGAGTAAGAATAGGTTGTGGTGGTTCAGGAATACCGGGGCATAGTCTATGAAATTCCCGAATACGTTTTGGGGATTTTACAAACAGAGCTTTTGTATGTGCTATTAGAGCGTCTACCTCGGGATAACATTTTCTGATACTATCTGCTACGAGACTGAGAGTATAAATTTTACATGTAATATGCAACAAGTTAGCACAATGTTTTTAAGAGATCGACCTACAGCAAGCATGTTTGCGGCACCATCACTCATAAACATTGACAGTTGATTTGTTGAAAGTTCAAACTTTTCCAATGTATTTAACACCAACATTGAAATTACTTCGGCAGTGCATTGTTGTATTCGTCTGGAAGCTAGTAAAATTGAGGGTGACGTTCGATGTGATTCCATTGTACGTACCATTCATTAACCACAGAATGTTTTTTACGATCTGTTGTTTCGTCCACACATAACCACAGTTTTTTATCTTGCAATTCCGATTTAATTCTTTTCTAGACAAGCTCACGAGCAGACGGCACAACTCTGTGTAATGTTCTCGCACTTGGTAAGTTAAAATCCGAATATTCATTCCAAAACGAGACGTATGTTTTCTTCCTTAGTAAATGAAATGGTAAATTACATGCAATAAAGGTAACACATAAATAAAATTTAAATTTGTCATAATCTCGTGTGGATTTTTTTTTGAAACATGCCCTGCACTATTTACGTGCCGTAGACAATCACTTTTCGACCAACAAATTAAATCTATTTTACACACTACACATTGAATTTTAGCGCCATCACATTTTAAATCAGGCATTTCTGCAATAAATTCTCTTATTGTGTCCAACTTTGGTCGTTTTCGCGACGTAGGAAATATTTTCAAAACAAACGTAGAACTACGATATAGTATACGACAGCGTAGATGCATACACAACAGATCGGCTTTCGAGTCGCAGTTATACTGACGCTTATACCGAATTGTCTCGGCAGTGTTTATTTTGTGTAAACTTTTGTGCGTCCGCCACTGGGCTTCAGCGCAGTTTGCGTTGCTCTAGTTATGACATATGACTCGACTCATAGAAAAATAGCTATTTAGCTTGAATATTTGGTGCTGTCATACGGTAGCTTCTTTTCTTTAGTATTAACAATATTATTATGATTAATCAATATTATTTATTCACGGTGACAACGCTTAGCTTCAATTTTTCTTCTGTTTAAAATGTAAGTACCTTTTCTTTATGTTTTAAATTAAATTGTGGCTTTTCTTACCTATCTACAGTCCACGACAAAAGTGTGGTCACATGTATTAAAAATGCATTATTTTTGTAATTTCCGACAACTATTAATGCTTAATATAAAATATGCGCAACGGTGTACGAGGAACGCATGTTTACTAAATTTATTGTTCTCTGGTGTATACTGTAAGTTATACGCGATCGGCAATAAACATTTCAAAGAAGGTCGCATTTCTCCCTGCGTCAAAAGTATGGTCGCACGTGTGATACATACTAAAATAAAATACAAAATTGAGAAAAGAAATAAAATCTATTTATTAATACTTAGTGTACCCCCCACTATTTTGTATTAATGGAAATATTCTATTTTTTAAAGTATTGTACAAGTGTTCAATATATTCTTGAGGGATGTTGTGCTGAAGGTCGTCTGTGTTATTAAACGTTGCGCCATTTTCATAAACTTTTCGTGTTAAATACCCCCATACATTTTCAATAATATTCGAGATCTGGAGATCTCGCTAGCCACCCCAAAACTTTAATGTTGTGATCCGAGAACCATTGCTTCATTTGTCGGGAAGTATGGATGGGTGCATTATCTTGCTGAAATGTATAATTCGCACATGCAAGAAACTCGGCCTGGACAAGCAGTTCCCTGTCTAATAATTCTTAGTATACCTGCGAATTTACCTTTCTTGGAAGGATGCTAATATTGCTTTTGTCGTAGTAACTTATTGCAGCTCAAATCATCACCCATTTGCCTGCGAGAATGTATTGGTTGCTCTTTACGCAAATCGTGGTAATAATCCATATATCCATTCGGACCGTTCAAATTAAATTTCTTTTCGTCTGAAAAAATCACGTTTCTCCACTCCTTGTCCCAATTCATATGCGCTCTAGCGAAATTGAGTCTGTTTGTTTTATGAACTTCACTTAAAGGTGGCTTTCTTAACATTTTGCGTCTTTTACCTGTTGATGTTCGTTGAAGTAACCGCTGCACGTTCCTTACATTTGTTTGAACTCCAGCTGCGGCTGCAATATCACGGGCAGTACAGGAAAAAATTGAAGCAATGTGCAGAATTCGTCTCTCCTGTCTCGCTGTTAAAGCCCGAGGACGGCCAGATTTCCTGTTTTTTCCGTAATTTTCTTTATTTTTCAAAAATTTACGGATGACATGTTCATTTCGGTTTATTCTACGCGTAATTTCACGCTTACTTAAGTGTTTCTCCTTTAAAGAAACAATACGTCCCTTTTCATACTCACTTAACACTTTCCCACTAGACATTTTCAAATTTTATAAATTATAAATTCTTTATGATTACTTTAATACACTCGTCCGTACTGCCAATGCCACGTTCACGTTCAAACTAAATACTACGGCTGTAATTTATATGAGTCCGACCCTGCGACCATACTTTTGACGGCCTTCTTTGAAATGTTTATTGCCGATCGTATATAACTTACAGTATACACCTAAAAACAATGAATTTAGTAAACATGTGTTCCTCGTACGCCGTTGTGCATGTTATTTTATATTAAGCATTTATAGTTGGAAAATACAAAAATAATGCATTTTTGATATATGCAACCATACTTTTGTCGCGTACTGTATTTACTTGATAAGTGAACGTTCTCGGCAACAGACCTCTAAACTGTGGTCATTAACGGAGTTAATTATTGCACTTCATGTTTTTGTTAATTTTCTAGGAAAATATTTAATTCAATATTTATTCTTTAAATTGTCGTATTTCTTTTGCATTTTAGTATATCCATGAACATACACACAGTAATAAACCAAAAAAATCGAAAACGAAAAAAAAATCATTTCAATGAAGTATGGGAATTCGATTACTTTCTTACAATAGTGAATGATAAATGTTGTTGCTTAATATATGTACCTTACTTCGATAGCCACTGCTAAAAGAGGTAATCTGGAGAGATATTTTTTAGCTTTACGTAACAAGTATGAAACAGATTATCCACCAAATTCCGAATTGAGAAAACGTAAAGTTGGGGATCTTAAAACTCAATTAACAAATCAACAAAATGTTTTTATAAAGCCAATGTTGAAGTCACATGCAGTAACTACTGCATCATTCAAAGTAAGCTATCTCTTAGCAAAAAAATATAAACCATTTTCCGACGGTGAAATTCTAAAGGAACTTTTTTTTGAAATGTCAGATCCACTTTTTAATGATTTTAAGAACAAGAGTGACATTATTGCTGCAATTCAAGATTTACAACTGTCTCGAAACACTGTAATTGAGAAGATAAGTGCAAATGTAGAAGAACAGTTATATAACGATGTTAATAATTGTTCTCGTTTTCCCCTTTAATGTGATGAATCGACAGATATAAGTGATACAGCACAATTACTTGTTTTCATTCGTATGGTTTTTAAGGGTTTTACATCTAAAGAAGAATTGTTGGGTATGATTTCTTTGAAAGAAAGGACTAGAGATGTAGATATATTCAAAGCCTTCAAAAACTTGCTCAATAATTTGAAAGTACCACTTTTTAAATAGCTTCAATAGCAACGGATGGCGCAGCTGCAATGATAGGTCGCATAAATGGATTTATAGCGCTATCTCAAAATGAAGATGAATTCCCAACCTTTTTGAGCTATCACTGCATAATTCACCAGCAAGTGTTAGCCAGCAAGAGACTAAACACAAAAGAGGTAATTCAATTTGAGGTAATTCCCTCAAACGATGTCTCTTCCAGCTGCAGCTCGATGAATACCATTGTGAATCGGCATTTTTATACTTAACGTTAATGAACTGATTCCCATATTGAAGACTCATTACTATTACACCTAATTATGATTCCTTGGTTAGAGACATGCAAACTCAGTCCTCCCATTAATGTTAAGGCAATAAAATAAAATCTGCATCTATCTTTATCCGAGGCTAATTTGAATTAATAAATATTGTTAATAATTACTCATGTTGTTTTAATTCCCCTGGACGTGAGCTTTTTGCCCGTTAAATAATTGTTGTTTTACGTAGATAGATATACAGGCTGTTTCAGTACGAGGTGCACTCCCGCGAGCCATTGATAGATTAGTAAAAAATAAGTCTAAAAGTCTTATATCATTCTTCCATGATAGATCTTCCTGGCCCAAAAAAAATCGCGAAAGTGATCCTCCTGTACGGAATGAACCCCTAGCTGCAAATATCAAAAGTCTGGGGGGGTCCAGGCCTGGAAATTTATTTTCTATATGAACCTATATCTCGAAAACTTAATAAATGGAGTAAGATAATCCTTCGTTGCGCCATAGGCGTGCGGTTTCTTCAATATTTATAATACCGAAAAAGATATAATAAAGGGAATAATAATAAAAAAACTAATCAAGAATTATAATATCTGTAAGACTGTGAAACACTCGCCCTCTTAAGCAGCGTAATCAAGTAGGCTGGCGGATTCCATTGGAATTACTGAACATAAGAAGTAGAAGCACTATCATCCGTATTATAACCCAGTGGATAAGAATCGTAAAAAATTTATAGCATTAGATATGCTTCAATAGTTGTCTCGTGGAACCGTGTTCGCAGTAGTGAAAAAATGTGTTTATATTTGGAGAAAGATCGTTCGACATCTATCGATGTAATACATGTATGATTAAAATAATCTTTGAACTCAATTAATGGATTAGTCGAACTACCATTACAAATTTGTTGTAATGTGATAAAATTGGAATCTTTCTCTAACACACTCCAACTTTTTTAAAACGCGAATATTTTTTGCGTCATCTATAGTGCGTAGCAGAGTATGTACTTCGTCCACTATTTACAGTGACTTCACTAACGACTCTATTTTGTAATTGTTCCAGTTCGTCATGTAAGCATTTATACTAGCTATGAATACTTTGTAAATCTGTTTCAATAGAAGTATTTTGAAACGTTGACTAGCTCTTCTTAATAGCTGCAGCTTCGGCAGGATTGAATTGTAGAATAACAGCTTTTCCTTTTTTGAAATGTTCAGCATAATAAAAAGCTGCCTGCAACCAGGTTCCCCAACGTGTAAGAACTGTGTTGAGACTTGAAAGTTTTTTAACGTAGTAAGTATCACAGTCGTAATTGCGGCACTAGTACACCCTTGTAATCTTTTGCTAGCTAGTAACAGTGGAAATGTCGGTTTATGTTGATCCAGTACACGAACTATAACATGTATAATAGAATTTTTTTTACAATCTGTTGTCTCGTCAACACACAACCAAAGTAACTGATTTTTTAATGTAGATATGATTGTATTTTCCACCTCTTTGCGTACAAATAAAACATGCTTACGTGCTGTTGCCGTAGTTGGCAATTTCAACTTCGGGTTGTATTTGTTCCAAAAGTTTTTAAACGATTTCTTATTCAGTGTGTTAAGTTATGTTATCATCATGACAAGTAAATCGAAAATAAAGTAATTTCTATTTGAAGCGCCGTTTTTTTCTATTTCTGTGTTTTGCACGATTTACATGCTTCCTAGTCGTTCTTTTGCCAGCACATCAAAGTTTTCTCGCACACTTTACAAACTATTTTAGCACCGTCTTACAACAAATCTGGAAACTCACAGATAAAGTTTTTTACTTTATCAGCAAAGGGTCGTTGTAGCCTTGCGCACACTGAACATTTTTAATTAAAAATCTTCTTGAATAATACTAGTTATTCAAGAAAATTTAATTCACAGGCACACGTCGTGCTAGTGATTATGAATGTGTACGAATTTGAACCACCCGGCAGATGTTTACGCATCGCATCAGACAAGCGCGCTCCGAGTTCCGTTGGCTGCTCCAGCTGTTACGGCTATGCTGGGACGACACGATTATCTTACCTTATTAATAAGTGATTTAAGAAATAAAAAATTGTTTTGAACATATATTTCGCTTATCTACCCAAAGCTCGCGGGAGTGCACCTCGTACACCTACACAGTGTATAAACATGTATTTCACACCTCCCCCTCCGCACTTGGACTACGCTTATAACAACAAGTGGATCGCGACAAATTTTTAAGATAAAAAGTAGATCTTATGTACACAAAAGTTGGCCACCCCTGATCTAAACGATAGTACTTGTTAGTTTGCTGATTATATGAGCCTTTTTGGCTTGTGGCTCAGGATAGAACTTGTATTGAAAAAAAAATTCTTGAATAATTTGTAGCAACTTCTAAAATTTTTCGTATCTGATCTAGCATTTAATAGGAAATTAAAAACATGTATACAGGAATATTTTATATGTAGGTATGTGGTACATAAATCAAACAATGCATCAAATAAAGAAAAAGTTCAATCTATTTTAAGAGCAGCATTGACAAGGGATTTCAAAAACATAAGTACCTAATACATTAAATAAAGAGTATTTCTATAAATACATTTGAAGACACTTCCGGCCATTGGATAAGCTATATGTAGAAAATGTGTTATTATGACAAATTAATTCAAATATATTAACACAACGTTGGGTAATACATGTTCATACACAACCCGTGTTACCTGCATCAAGAGCGGTGCAATAAAAAAAACAATAATTGACAATTGATTTCCTACTTTCCGTTAAGTTGCATCATGTCGGGAAATCCCCATTTTATTAATAACTTTTCGATCACTTTATCCCCATGTTATAAAGCCTGTTATAATAATTCCTATTCCAAAACGGTGTTAAATAACAGGCGTAATAAACTAATGCACATCAATACTTATGAAAGTTATGAAACAACCGTAACACTCAACAACCCAACAACCGCCAACGAGAGGCGTGACGATGTCACACGATGCTATCATTTGTGTTCTATGACAAACTAATACGAATTTCGGATGTGCTCCTAAAATTAAAAATACAGTGAATGTTAATTTAATGTGTTTTATGTGTTTGATTAACCATAAATATTTGTTAGAACAACGTTACGAAGCTTAGTGTTGATCATTACATTTTAGAAATTTTAAGAGAATTATTTTAGTTAATATAAACAGAAAGTTTATTTCATTCATCAAACAATTAACCAAAATAAATTGTTGCTGTAACAACAAATTTATTTTAAGTCAAACGAAAATATTGTTAGATCAATGCGTTTGAACATAACAAAATGGTATAATCCAACGTGTTACTTTTTCTACGTGTAAAATTGATATGACGTATACAATACGGTTCAAAATTATTTTTGTTGTGAAAATAATTCGGCCATATGACGATAAGCTCCAATTCAACATTTAAATAATATATTTGCGTTATATTAATTGACATTTTAGTTGTTCCTTTGTGTGTCGTATCTAACATATTAGTCCTCTTGTCATATATCTGTTAAATAAATCGTCCTTGTGTCTTAAATTTGAAGACGAATTGCGTACATCATGAGTGCTCATGTTAAAAAAATATATAGCATAAAATCTGTTCTCTTATTTTGATTGGTAAATGGTTAGAGCTATGACTTTCTGATTCACATATTACAAGAGCACACATACACACATTTTCTTCATATAATCGCATATGATATGTTGATTTTCCCGCAGATGTAGCTTAGATAAACAGAAGCTTGTTTTTTCAAGCATATTAAATTTCCTGATTTTTTTGAGGTCCTTTTTTGTAATACTACTAACGTTAAAGATTTGTGTTTGTAAAGTAGACCTATTTACATGTTTTTGCCAAGCATTGATATGATGAACAATTTTTAATATGATAAGAAAACTATATTTTCCAGCTTTGGAATTAATTCTATTTTTACAAAAAAAACTTTTTCGCATTAAACAAAATTAGCCCGCCTCAAATGTAGGATCCGTGGGATGTGTTCTATATTACATTTACATCGGTATGAAACTCGCATTATGGTTTTTAATCTATGGATTACTAAGCCTTAAATGCTTCTAAAGTGATCATATAGAGCTGTTTTCAATCACGTTAATACCCTTAAGATGTTGGTAAACTTATATCAAGTAAATGTAGCATAAGGATTGAAGATACACTTCGTCTTCGGTGGTCTTCTTTTTTGAGAAATGAATTAATTTATTATATATTAGAGTAATGTGACGTATGTGTCATTTCGCTTTGTTTTGGATGTCTCATCTTAACTTATAAGTAATTTTTAAAGTACTGACTACTAATAGCAGCAATTCATGCTTATAATATTCATACTTCATACTTGGATTAAGCAATACTTTTTAAAACACCGTGTACCTGCTTTACTGAAATTTAAATGTCACTTAGTTCGGTGGGTTCGGCCATCGATGGCTCAGCAGTAAAGTGCCTCCTCCTGACTGTGGCAGGGTTAGGAGATATGCGTTCAAATCCTTCGAGGATCGGCAGCTTTCTAGTGGGTTCCGTACAATCTCGAGCAACCGTTCGCATGTTGCGGAGTAATTAAGTGAGCTTCATCCTTTTACGTAATAGCTTATATACCTCTCATCACAGGTGCAAAAAAAGTATCTGTGGATGCAGTAGTTACATGGTTGGAGTAAATTCAGCAGGATATTTGTAAGAGTAGAATTGAAACTAGTTCGACTTCTAACAAAAATAACGTCCTGATATTCCGTTCCCATGTGAATCGAGTCCGTGTGGTTATCTTTACCGTCGGCTACAGGAAAGCCAACATTGAACCTCTTTATACTTAAACCTATAGCGAATCTATGTATAGATAGATATTTCTGTTTGTTTATGTCTATAATTAACATTAAAAATTGTTGAGGCAATACTGTGTGCGACTTAGTCAGGTCAAAAATACTCAAAAAGCTGTGCTACACCAGTACTGAAATAAAACTTGTATTTTGAGCGTAGCTTTTATTCTGGATGAGGTGCTGCCCGAGTTGATTTTAGTGGGCATCTGCACCTTGAGCGGGCCGTCGGACCTGAGTGACGGCGGCCCCGCTTAACAACCCCCTTAAATTCGCCCGTAACCAATGGGGGGCACGCGTATAATATCGCCGCGAAACGCGCGTGTGACCTGTGTGATTGTGTTTGTTTGTGTCCCGATATGTGTGTCCTTTAAAAGCGGTAAAAGTTGGTGAGTTTCGGGGGAAAATATATAAAAATATATATCCTACAACGATTTCACCCCTTTTGCTAAGTGAAGGACGTAAGCGAGGGATTATTAATGAAACGACCTACGCTCTTTTGAGATACAGAAAAAGTGAAAAGCACCATCATCGGGGACCGTCAAGCGAACAGAGCTATCGTCGCCTACGTTTTAAATATACTCTTTTTTTCGAAATTTATAACTTCATTATTAATAATTTAAAGAGTACTTCACGCCCGAAAAGTAATATGAAATTTTTTCTTTTACTAAGGGAGGAAAAATTCAATTTCAATATGCTTTGCTGCCTTTCATCTTTCAAGTGCGTAATCAAATTTGAATTTATGGACTCACACCATTCTCTTCTGTGTGTCCGTGTGAGTGTGAGAGTTGAAAATGTCACCTGTGTACTAAAACGTCGTATCCTATATCTATATTATATCTTTCCTTCTATTTTTAACAATCTAATGTAACGAAAACGTATTTAGCTTGTTCTACATCCAAGGCTCTTCAAGCTCGACCGCTGGATATAATTTGAAATCCCCAACAAGATATACAATTGCGCACTATCAACTCATCATAAAACACATTTGCCCTTGATGTATGTAATACTGATAATATTCTTTTGCCGAAAATCTAAAATCTGTCACCAAATAACAGCTAATCCTGAAAATACGTGGCATGAGAGAAATGTTATCTGCTCACATAGATATCCTTTCTCTTTCAGTTTAATCATCAAACATGCACAGGGTCTCTTTGAAGATTTTATTTGTCTTTGTCGCTAAGGATCTTCTCCAAATGAAAAAAAAAAAAAACGCACGCGCGGGTCTCTTTGTTAGGAAAAAGAGAAAATAGATTTTTTTCTAGAAGAAAAAGAATGAATTCCATTGCGCATATTAAAGTTTTTTTTGCTCTCCTTTCTATGAAACTGGAATTTATTTATTTTTAAAAACCTATCGGAATATTTTTCAAAAGAACACAAAGGAAAATTTTGAAGGACTATCACAGGCAAAATTTTTCAATTAAATCCGTATCTGGAAAATGTACATTGGATGTAATAAATAACTCCTTATTTCTTTAATCTTTTCCCCTAGCCTCATATATGCAATAATTTCTTTCTTTAAACCACTACATACGTTTCATTTCTATTTTAAAACTCGATTACTTCATGCAGCATTGTGAGTTACACACGCAAAGCTTTTGACGTCAGGCAAACTCGATCATCAGCAGGAGAAAATCAAGCTTCCTCCGGCTTTGTTAAAACAGTTTACTTTCGTTAAACAAAAGTCGTATAACTTTAATCATTTCTAAAAAACGTATTTCCAGTTGAAATTTGCGAATTTTTAAGATCTAATTGAACCAACCAGATTAGTGTAACGTGAAAAACGTAAAAAAGAAAACTAATCTTGTCGTATCACGTCTATGACTTGAAAAACTTCATCAAAACAGAGCAAAGGAGCACAATTTATTTGCCGTCTTATTTTCTCAAAACATTCACCGTTCTATATACTTTTTGCTGAATTTATTGTTTATTGCACGTGCCAAACAAAGAGGAAACGCCGTAAGCTACATTTTAACGATGTTACAGGTTTGGCAATGGAAAATCACCTTGCCACTTCTTGCCGTTAATTACCCTTAGTAGAAGGAATTTTTTTACGCAGCGATGAAATCCCAATTAGGACGGATCATTTGATTGTTTCATGCGATTTTCCCTCGAATATAATGGCGTTCTTCGGATAATCTCGGCAGAAGAAAGAGGGAAGTTGAGAAAATTCAGAAGGCTGTCAAAACTTTCGGTAAACGGTTTTGTTTTCGGTTGACGAGGATATTAATAATAATGGGCTATTAAAAGAAGGTGGATAAAACTGTCACAGAGTTTTGAATGAAGATGTGTTATTTAATAATTGAATAGGAATTGATTTTAAACATTATTGAGTATGTTGAAAACGGCTATAACTAAAAAATGTTAACTTACGTAACACTTTAACTAATTACGATATATTTATATGCCATTATCTTAAGTATCAAGCTTGTAGCAAGTTTGAATTGCAATATGATAGATTCAACGATATTGTACGTTTATATTATCAAGATTTTTTCAATGGGAAACAATTTGTCTCTTTAGATTGCTGCCTATATAATTGAATGGTAATTTTTTAAAGCTAAGTTGAGCTATTGAAAAGAATTGTTGGTTGTGGATCTCATACGTTATTGACATACATCGATTTAATAAAAAATAACTTGGTAATTTCGAATAAATCCCGTTAGATGTCGTCGTTATTATAAATTTGCGCTAATCTCTCGTAAATAAATTTGCGATCAAGAAAGAGAAAAATGTTTTCTAGCATGTTTATGTTATTGCGTAAAAATTCTACGTTTTACTAGGTTATGGAAAGTTTCCAAGATTTTCATTTACGCATTTGGAATCCTCATCCTCGAATTGAATAAAATGATCTCGTTTAAATTTCTCCGAATTTTCACCATCGTTACTGATTTTTAAGAAGGAATTGATTGTGTACCTTGAACGGTAGATCCTTTTCCCATATAATAATACTAGAGGTAAGGAGAGGTCGAATAACGATTTTGCGCTGACGATGTTCGGTTTAACATGAGCAGAAGGAAGTTTGATTTTAAGGCGCGAAATAAACAAACAATGGTGTAAGGCTGTAAGGAAACCGCGGGCTGTACGTACGGGTTAGATCGATGGATGGTGAAATGCGAATTAGTATCCTGGAATACTGCCAAATAACGTTTAGTGACCTTTTATCCCCAGAACGCATTTCGAGGGAGATGTTATGGTCACACAACAGCACGTGCTATTTGCTCGTTGCTGAGGGTAGATTGACACAGCGGTTTGGACGCTCTAGTACAGGAACGCAAAGGGGGAAAGTAACTCGACGCACTTGGCAGTTTCATCGCTCCTTAAAAGGTATGGGCACTTGAGAAGGGGTCTGAGCCGTTGCTACTCTACTGCCTGCCTTGCCTGATGCTAGTCTGCTAGCCGGCTTGTGCTCTCTGGCTCTCTCCTGTCTCTGTCAGCGTACTATCGCGGACTTTACGAATGCTACAATTACTACAATCTAGTTTCCATGTAATCTAATGTATGAGATCACAAACATTAAGGGAAATTACATATGTAAACATTCTTCCAATTTTTTAAAATATACTCTTCTTAGTGTTCATAATCAAGTACCTAAATAAAAGTATAAAATTGTATAGGACAAATCCAAATTACAAATACAATTTTATGTTAAATACAAAATAAAAAATGCCAACCAACAACACCAAATTGCTACTGTAAAATATAAAATATAACTCGGCGGGAAAGCTTTTAAAACATTTCTCGAAATTCTTTTGATTTTTAATTTGTGTTGGTGCAGTCTAGATTGTATTTCAGAGTAACATACCGAGGTTAAAACACTTCTATAGTCCATTCACTTTAAGTAATATTTTACTATTGACTATCGTTTGAAGTTAACTCTTCAATTGTCAGTTCAATTTTCTCTTTGGTGTTTTCTTCTGTTGTTCGTAGCATTATTAGTATTTACAAGCATTTTGCATTAAAAATAGTTCTTATCAGAACTTGATTGACACGGTACTTCATAAAGTAATGGTATTCTTTTATTAATGTTAATTACAAATTGATAACGGGTCTGATTCACTGTAATTTAATTTTAAATCGATTGGATTTTTTATAATCGTGATTATACGTGTAAAAATATTAAAAACTATTTGTATTCGTCAAAATAGATAAACTAGTTAATATGTACTAGTCTAAGTTTTCGCGCTTATTTCAGTTTTCTTGTATTTCCCTTAACTTTGCTGTGAGATTTAAAGCTTGTAATGTTTTGCAAAATTTACTATGAAACAAGACGTTTTACGTTTTGGATTTTTCGATCGCAGCGCTATCTACTGCATTCTTAAAGTGAATGGACTATAGAGACATTTTGAAACTCCCGGATGTGTATACCGATTGAGATATCTTTGCTGTAGCTTTTCCAAGAAAGGTTTTCAATAATAGACTCACGTTCTAAGATCTTTTGTCTCGGGTGATTTTTGTTATCTACCTTCGTAATTGCTATTATTTTTCTTTTTACCGTCTCATCTATGGTTCAACTAAGAAGGGGATTCAGCGTGTTCTTATAAGTAACTAAAGTAGTAAACGGTAAAGACTAAAGACCGACCATGTGCCGTATATGTATGTTCCTCTCGAGTTATCTGTCTATCCCGTACACATGGCTTCCGCTGGATTAACAGATTGAGGTGAGTAACCGGCGGTAGGTGCTACCAAAAACACGGGAGCGACTTCTCTCTCGGAGATGCACCGGAGATGGCCCAGTGCTTGTGCTTTTGCTCGTTCGCTAGCTGAGTCTGAGTCACCTCTTGCGACGGACGTCGAGACGCCCTCTTGGCCCCCAGTCCGGACCTCGTCATGCCTGTTCAGCTGCACACGTGCCTAAAGCTATCTTTAGCCCGTGGCCCCTTACGTCGCCTTTTTACATCTACTCTTCTTGGCACCGTTCCTACAATATATATCTCATGATACGAACAAAAAACTAACGAACAACTAACGTACAAATATTTTTCACGTATCTTGCTCCCGTTGAAAACAAACTGCCATCTTTAATAATTTGCTTGTAAAAAAATCCATTTGCGTTAAAGAAAAATACCATAACAACCACATCGCGCAATTTTCACTTTTAAATAACGCTTTATTCCGCAAGAGTAAATAACACAAATTCGCAATTTGAATAAATGCAACACCGCTGAGTCAAATGAAATCAATTCGTGAATAGCAATAAAAAAATATCGATTTTAAAGGGAACCCTTGCCAACAAAATATGTCGTTTTAACCGTCGCAAAAATATCGGTAGTAGCCATATTCTATTGTGTTTTCTATATTTAAAGCTAAACAGTAAAATTAACAATAGAACAACACAGACTGTGTGTATAGTTAAGATAGCCAAGGGAGGATGAATGAACTCCTAAAATCAGTAAACAATAAAAAAAATAAGCGACTTAAATTGACCTAGTGAGATTAACGGTATAATCCATGATATCAAATATCTCTTTTTTTGTATTTCTTAAGAAAGAAAAGATTTTCGGGCCTTCCCTAAGTTTTTGTAAAACAGGGTTTTATTTCCTTCGTTTCATCTCAAAGCTCTATTTCCTTTGTGTGATATAGAAAAGAAAATCTCTCTTCAGAAGAGAGATGATCGTTTAGTAAATGCGATTTAATTAATTGTAAACTTAATGAAGACAGAATGAAATATTTTCTTTGGTCTTGTTATAAAGAATTGCAATTTAAGTGGGATTTTATTAGATAACCTTATTGAATCTTTTTCGCCATTTTAGACAAAGTGGCGATAAAAATAATAAAATAATAAGAAGAGACTTAAGAGAGACCTTGATAAACAAGCAATAAACAAAATGATAAATCAAATATGACGTCTATACAAGAATCAGAATGGCCAATCGTGTAGCTGCGGTTATATGTTTGTATTTTCTTTTCGCTTTTTCCCGCATTATTCGTATTCTATACGCATGAAAAACATGAAATCTAGGGAGCTCGGAGCTCGGAGCCGTGAGCTTATGTTCCAATAACTAGATGTGAAACACGTGCATTGAGTTTTGCTAGAGAGCGGGGACACGGGACACAAGAGAGAGGAGACGTGTCCGCGTGGTCGTGGTCGACCTGGAGACCGGGGGAACCGGGTACGGGGGTGCCGAGAGAGTATGAGTTTTACCGGCATTGGGGGGGAACGGAACTTGGCGCCCAGCATCCCTAAAGCGTAAGTGCATCTATAACCAGCATCACGGCGACAGCCACACGTTGAGGTAAGAGAGGTTCTCCCAGGATAGCGCAGAATATTTTCATTTATACAAAACATATATCACGCACACATATAACTATTTTTGGGATTATTTATACCCCAAAACTCCTCTCGCAATCTGTGTGTTATGCATGCAAAACATCTAGCACGCTTTATAGCGTTAGTGTTTAATACGTCGCAGACTTTAACTGTTGGTAACCATGGAAACTGGTACGATATCTTTGCATGTTGTGAGTGTTTTGCTCTGATGCTTATTATTCTATACATATTTTATTATCAAAGTAACCTCTCTCTTTCCATTTTTTTTTTAATTACTCAAGACGACATTAAGATAGAAAATTGATTCATTAAACATTATTAAAGCGCGTCGTAAAAAAAGGGGTGTGTACAGCTGTGGTTTACACCCCCCGAGAACTGACGGAAATCCGGTTTTAAGGGAAGATCTACCTTTACAACGCTTTCACCCCTCTTGTTCTGTATACGTATTTTTTTTTAAACGTGAAGTAATTTAGTTACATCATGTACACTGTGCTATCGGATAGGTGCTACAATTTTTTATTGTTCTTTATAAGTTTTTGTTCGTTTTAAAACACAAATAACACTCAATTTTTGAAATAAATGGATTGTAATGTTTTTCACATGCTACTATTTAATTGTCAGAATGACATTTACTGCAAGGAATTTCGTTGAAGAAATGCTGTGGAATTATGGAATATGTGAAAATAATTGTGTTTTGTTGCAACTAAATGCAACTAAATAGTAGTACAATATTAATTGGACTTCAAAAATAATAGAAATAGCAATTTTGATTGTGATACCTAGTCGGAAACACAGTGTACATATATAGTAACCGTATTTTAATTTTTAATTCAAATGCTTCAACAAATTAAATAGATATTTTCAATAGATTTTTTGGAAAATTATTTTTTTCATTATTACTACGACCCTAGTCTTTTCTATTTTTTTTATTCAAACAATCTAAATACTGAATTCATTCAAATATGAATCACATGCTGTAAACTCCTGAAATACGAGATGGGATTTGATATTTTAAACAATAACATTCATTAGTCTGTTCAATCTAAATATTGATTAAAGGTGCTCTATTGAAAACACGTTATTACGTGAGTAGCAAATGAAACATAGAAAAATGGTATCTATTCTAAATTTCAATTTAAATTGCTCTGCGAATTTTGAAAAAAATATGCCATAATTTTGTACAATTTGTTTCAACTGAAAATAATCGATAATATTACATATTATGTTTTATATCATGATCATTTTAATCTTAGATAAATGACGTAACCTTATCTTAATTAGAAATGTAAGTTAATGGATCTTTAGGTTAGAAATTGAGAATATTTATTGCGTATAAGATTGTGTACCTGGTGTAGTATTGTGTTACTGTGTGTGCATTCTGTAGTAAATTCGGAACTCTATTCGATACGTTTTAAAAGAAATTTTGACGCGGTCTACTAGAATATGTTGAGCCATATGCGATGTTAAGAAACAGAGATAGATAACTAACATACGGAAAAGGAGGAGGAGGATGTATATGGTTCACATTTGTCAGGGTCTGCTTCCGTTAGAAATCTCGAGATTTTTTTTTTAATTAATGGTATCCTTTTGCAAAGTATTTGTAATAATATTGGCGCATGATAATCTCAATAATGGTATATACGAGTATAAGCTTATCATTATTATTATGTTATTATTATTATTATTATCATTATAAACATTACGCTTTACAAAGAATATGCGCGTATATTCGTTTTAGTTTTCATTTCACGTTTTAAACTCTCTTGAATCTTTCTTTTCTAGTAAACAGTCATCTTAACTTCTCGGTCTTAGTAATACCTTGGCAATCGTCCAAGGATTTTAAATTTCACGTCTCAGTAATGGGCAACGTTTTGTTTCTAACACAGTCAATGATTCTACAGTTTTAAAACATTGTAATATTTATTATTCATTATTTAATTTTTCCAGAAATTCTTTGATTAGGGTGCGTCCTTTTTGACAAATAAACTATCTAAGCACTCTCGACATTTATAATGGTTGCCAATAAAATCATAATCACGAGAAATATCGCATACAGATAATATGTTACATGCAAATAAACGTAACAGAAATATTATTCATTTATTGGTGTTTTATAAGCCTTATGCGTGTTATTGTTGTATTTATTTTTAACAATACGATACCCTCTGGTATATGTTTATGTATTTCGTTAATCCTAGAGCACAGGGTATTACAAGTTAAGCCAATACAAGCTACCGTATCCCCGTGAACATAAACAATGAAATTAGAAACTTTAGCATATGGAAAGAAACCAATTATCCCTTTATTAATTAAATTACAAGCGATAACGTACAATTACGAACATTTAATTGTTTACGATCTATAAAATGGAATTGCATATATCGTGTGAAAGAAGATATGTTGTATTAAGTTAAGGTCTTCGAGTTTAAAGAAATCGGTGTGGTGTTTAAAGTTTACAAACAATTGTTCTCAATTGTAAACCGTCATTGGCGTAGGATCAGGGGATTCGAGATGCATTTTCACGTCGGTTTCATTTTTTCGATATCGTAGTACATAGGTTTTTTTTTGTCTTTTTTCCCGTATGTCCTTTAAATCGTTGAACGGTGTTAAAATGACTATACCGAAGAGGTATGCCCCACGCGCCTAAGCTACCCGCTCCAGCTGATTCGATACCGACGCCTTTCAAGATTGGCTCGCCGTTTGTGACGTCACCGCTCAGTATCGACCAATCCGCGAGCACGTTGGTGGCGGGTATCAAAGTGTATCTTTTTCAGCTTGGTACCGGGATACACTCGCGTGGTGCGCTCTAAGCACTAGACTTTAGACGTGTTACTGTCGCGACCGAATCAGTTATGTGAGTTGTGACATTAGTCGTAGCTCTTAGGTGAGTTTCGGCTCTTTTTTATCTATGTAAATAGAGTTCAATCTTTAATTGACTCTTAACCCTTCTTTTTTTTCCCTTTTACACGATCTTTTGTATTTTCTCGTCTTATAGATGCACGAAGATTAAAAAAAAAAAAAACGATAATAAGACATGTGTGTTTGGAATACAGTGAGTGTGTGTTGCTTATTTTTTTGTTTTATTTACAATGAATAAGGAAATTTATTGTGGATTTGCCGATTTTTGCGTATGTATTTTGTTTCAACAAATTGGAAGTTGTTAACACATTTTTCGTGATAGAAATTATTGGGCCACGAAATGTGTTACTATTACTTATTTTATTTCGTATTGTTGCCACCTTTAAGTCTGGTTAGTTAGTATCTTTGTGCTATTTTCCCACAAATCTGTGTGCGTATTCTCAGTTAAATAAAATAGGAAAACAGTAGCGTGGGAGGGTAATATGTTAGGTGTACACAGGTATATAAAGCGCCCTTGTACAGCGTAGGAGACACACGCGCTCGGCCTTGGTGCTCCCTGATCGATCGGTTCATTTCGTTCCTACCCCCAATTCGAATCGGGTCACTGTGTTTACGGGTGCCCCCGTATGTTTCCCCCCAGAGCGTCATCCTCCTTTTCGAGCGCACGCTTTGACTTCCGAATGATAAATAACATGCTTAGCAAAATATGACAGTCGCTCCTCCAGTCAAGTATGACTCGATGACAGTAGTCCCGGCTACGTGGAAATCTCACTGCTTCACTCTTACCCGGATCCCCGCTTTTTGTTACAGATCGCGGACTGCTGACGACGTTTCAGGATTCATTTTCACGCCTCCGTAACGTAACTTCAACCGGCTTCTGCCACACGCTCTACTCGTCGACACGGGGTTTCTCAACACTAATCCAAAATTGCTGCCATGGGTCGCAAAAAAATACAAATATCCAGGATTACGGATGAACGAAATCGGCAGGTAAGTTTGAAACGATATTTACGAAAGCTTAAATCTGTTATTGAATTTAAAATACAAAAATATTAACGAAATTTTCCATTAGGTACATACAATACGATTCGAAATTGTTTCCTTGCCTATTTACATATACAGGGTTAGTCACAAAACCTCCCAAAGCAATTTACGCTGAAAAAATTGTTTTTGTACTTCTGCTTGAGTATCACAGGAATAGTGAAATATTAGTACTGACTAAACAGCTGTAGAATGATTTGAAGGTTGTTTTGGGGGGTGAAATTATAAAATCAACCTATTTAGATGTTGTATATAAAATATATTAGTGAAAGGACTTACATATTCAACGTTATTAGTACCAATACATACAATACGAAGAGGCGGATCTATTCTCACATAATATGAAATACCTTCAAATTCATACCTAATGATTGACGAAGGACAGATTTGTTTAGAAGAATTTTCACTGTTTTAAGTTTATTAACAACTTCAACTTTGACTTTGAGTTTTCGTTTTTTAGGTGGATAATAATTTTATTTAATTCTTATGCAGTTACTATTTTGAATTGTTGGTGAAGACCAAACTTACACGGCGAATAATTGCGTATATTCAGCTAGATTCGTAAATACATAAAATCTATAAATTTTTGTATATGTACTTAATTTTCCCATACGAGCTTGCAGTTAACTCTATGAGAAACAAGTAATGTTCAAGCTTCGGGGTAATTTGAAGCTAGTATCAAGTCATCCCCATTTAATTGCGATTATGAAACGCGGGGTCCGTATGTTGTATAAATACTATACATTATCGCCTATTACGTGAAATGTGTAACCTTATCTTTGCCCTAATTGTGTTTATTATAACTACTATTCGCAATTAGTCCCATTTCAAAAACTCGGAGCTTTCGTATTTCAGAGAAACAGTTCTTACATAATTTATCGAGAAGTGTAAAATTTGCTATAAGCGAAATGTTTTACAGAATTTGCTGAAAGAATAACTGTTTGAATGGTAAGTGAAGTTAATATTGCAAATTAAAATAATTGATGAATTAATTCTCTTACCGTTTGAAGTTGCCTTGAAGTTTTTAAAATTTTTATAGTGTCCTGAAGACATTCTAAAACTGACAACTACTAATTTTCACGTAAGAAACACGCTACGAAGATGTGTAACAGTATAGTATACAGAGTGATCCATCAGTAAATCTTTAAAGTTGAAATAAAATGTGAGGAAATTTAAATTTCCAGCATTTAAGCAAATGGCAAGGAGCCCAATTACATTACGAACAGAAATATAAAAACGTAATAGCTGATAATAACCAGATAACAACTTCCATTACCCATCCATTAAATCGCCCCTCTTCTACGAGCTTTCCACCCTCGAAAAGTAATATTCGGGTGTAAAAGACGTCTCCGGAAGTGTAGCCGACCCAGTTTTTGCTACCCTAGTGCTAGAATTCCTTATTATATAGGAGGATAAGTCTCAAATCGCGTACATAACAACACTACGCTGCATTCTATAATATTATATTTACATTTACATATATGA
This sequence comes from Dynastes maya, assembly GCA_029619315.2. Taxonomy (NCBI): domain Eukaryota; kingdom Metazoa; phylum Arthropoda; class Insecta; order Coleoptera; family Scarabaeidae; genus Dynastes; species Dynastes maya. The sequence continues at coordinate 7,740,449 of JAROYE020000012.1, forward strand.
AAAATGAATTTAAACAACAAAATCTACAAACTCAAGGACTTTAGTAGAAAATTTATTGTTCCTTATCTGATTATATGAATTATAAAACAATGATATTGTGAATATGGTTGTATGTTTAGTATACACATAAGAAAATATAAAATACCGATATGCCTTTTTGATAATAGAATTAGATTTAATTGCGTAAAAAGTCAAAAAGTCTTTACGTAACTAAAACAACGCATATGCTTTTTTCTGATGCCGTTTTCGAGCTAATATACAAGCAAGGCGCACTTTTCTTTTCATTTGAACCTTTTAGGTGACTTTCAATAAGAGGAAGTTTGGTGTAATGAAGAAGGCTTACGAGTTGTCTGTTCTTTGCGATTGCGAGATTGCCCTCATCATCTTTAGCAGTAGTAACAAGCTCTACCAATATGCCAGTACGGATATGGATAAGGTGTTGCTCAAATACACGGAATACAACGAGCCCCACGAGTCGCTGACCAATAAGAATATTATAGAGGTACATCAACTCCAGCAGCAACTGTGGCTCAATACTTGGCTGATGCAATCACGATAACTGTTTTTATTTTAATTTTTTATACTTTTTAACTAACGTTTACCTATTATTACTTTTATTATTACTACACGTTTACCTTGTGGATCTAACACTTACAATTTTATATGTGTGTAGTTACACTATCTTGGTGGTCAATGTTGAAATGATTTGCCTAAATTTGACTAGTATCAGGTATTGTTGATCATCTCCTTTCGGTATTGATGGCCAATAGTGTACCAATTGAAATGTCTACTGCTTTTATTGTTTTTAATTTTTTTGGTTATCGATTTACTGCATTTGCCTGTTATTTTCACGAGTTGTTGCTTTAGTTTACATTTACTTAACCCTGTTATGCTAGTGGTGTGGTAGAATAGTAGTACGTTTGGCGTGTGTCTGATAGCCCCAGAGGCTGCCTAACTCCATGAGCTGGTCCACTGACACTTGCAGGCACTTAATAAGAAGGAGCATAAAAACGGAGTGATGAGTCCCGACAGTCCAGAACCAGAGACGGAGTACCAACTGACGCCACGAACCGAGGCCAAGTACAGCAAGATCGACGAAGAGTTCCAAATGATGTTACAACGTAACCAAATCAATGGGCAAAGGGTAAGTTCTAACGTTAATTTACCCATTTAACAAACCTAAGCGAAAAATATCTTCGTATAACGCCATTTTTTCTATTTTTTCAGCCGGTTAGTATGAGCGCATCAAATTACACGCAACCAGTATCCGTACCGGTAAACATAAGCTACGGTGATTCTGGAATGCTTCAATCTAGTCCACAAATGGCCCACACCAGTATAAGTCCACGGCCATCATCGTCCGAAACCGATTCCGTTTATCCGAGCGGCGGTATGTTAGAGATGAGTAACGGTTATCCGAATTCTGCATCACCTATGGGTGGATCACCTTCGCCCGGTCCTAGTCCTGGTCCCGGACTTAGTTCGTCCAAACAATCACAACCTCATAGCAAGCAGCACTCGCCGGGCCCAAGGACTAACTTGAGAGTAGTTATTCCAACACCGATTGGACCAAGTTTGGCTTCCGATGAGGTGTCATATGGCGAAGTTAGTATTTTAGCTATTTAAAAATGCATGCATCTTGTAACTTGTTATAAAAAAAAACTGGTAGCGTAAGTCTATCGTAGATTAGATGAATTTTTTCGTTAAGTGTATGAAGCGATTCAATGTATGATATTGTTTGGTTAGAAGCGTTTTTGTAGCCAAACGAATCAATACATTGGGTCGATTTGGCACTTAACTGTAGATGTAGTTTGTATTACAGCATAATCGCACTCACACCTCGCTGAATACACCTGTGGTGGCATTGCAGACCCCCGGATTGTCAAGCTATCCCAGTGCGCTGTCTTCGTTCTCGACGCAAGACTTCATCGGACCGGAGATGAGCCTGAGTTCGATATCGTGGGGTTCCCATCAGATCCCTACATCATTGGCGCATGGCAGCGGCCTGCCGCACCTGTCCGTATCCAGTAGTACACCTCCTCCGGCCTCTTCGCCTCTACCCGTTAAGATCAAGAGCGAACCGATATCACCACCGAGAGACCACCATCACCATATCGGAAGTGGCATGCATCACTCACACGTCCACAGCCTTAACTTATCTCACAGCAGTCACCACACACGGCCCAATTCGACCGGTCAGCTAACACCGACACCTGGCAGTGTTACACCGACCAATATGCCTTCGCCCACGGGACCACCGACTAGTGGAGATTACGACAATGGACCCATGGTGAAGCGATCCCGACTCGCAGACGGCTGGCCATCGTAGAGAATTCGCGGAACGCTTAGTGCCATAGTGATAGATAAAAAGAGCTCTTTTGTTCCAAAATAACGTTTTTTTGCCAATTGTCATCCATGTGATAAACTTTTCAGAGGAAAATGGATATTTTCATGAAGAATTTCTTATAGTTCAGATCAGTGACGGATATTTTTTTTAGGGAGAAATATATAAAGAATATATTATATAAAAGAGAAAGATATACATACATACATACTACCTAAAAAGAGATATGGAAATATTGACGATGTTATTGATGTTACGGAGATACGGTTTTTTTAAAGAGTAAATATAACGAAAGATGTTAGAATGTTTTTTTGACTGATTTAGTGTGGTGCGAGTGCGCGAAGTGGTTCCATTACGTCCAGAGCGACGCCATTTTTTTTTTCACGATCCAATAAACATAACATATAGTGCCATTATTTTTCTTGTAATTAATTAGTGTCTTTTTTATAAATGTTTTTAGATGAATAGTATATTATTTATAATGTACACTTGTTAATTTAGCCTGGATGCAGTCACTAACGAAAGATAAAAAATCGATAAGAGAAAATTTTATGAACTTGAGGACATTGTTCTCGTACTCGTTACGTAATGTACTGGTGCTTTCTCCCCTTGGTCCATCGCCCTCCTCGATCGAATGTACTCTGTCCACTGGCTGTTGCGCAGGCTGCGGATAACACCGAGCCCGTCTGTGTTGAATGTACTGCTTCCCCATATTGGAACCTAGAGTGTTCATTGTTGTAGCCTTTTCAATTTGTTTGTGATTCTGTATATTGACCTACACAAATATGAGAGAAAAAAAAACAAATGATATATATGATGAAATGATATGGATTATACATTATATTATATATATACATATATTTTATCTACTGTTGTGTGCACAAACCTTGCACATAGTTTTAAAAAGTTTATAAATAACAAGAAATATATACTGTGGTTCCGAACCTTGTTCGTTCAGGACCCATATTCTTGGCTGAACATCTCAGCCTACCGTGTAGCTGCGGATGACCCTATCTCCACTGACTACTGTAGGATTGCCTTACTCACAGTGCCTGACAATATGTGTACGTATCTATTTGTGTATGTACTACACCATTTGATGTCTGTTAAGTCATCATCAAGTCCGAATCGCTGCTGCGGTACAATTCATTGACTCTTCACAGGGTATTGCGTCATCTACACTATAAAATCCAATCTGCCTCCATCACCACGTACCCCGTTATCAATATGGTATTTAAATCAGAAACAACAAAAAAATATGTATTGTTCATTACGATGTATAGTTTTCGAAGGAAAAATTTTTACAGCACCGATTTTAGCTCAAAACGAGCATTAAAGTCACTTCGGTCAAAGCACGAAAACTGTATATTTAAACCTACGAAACAATCCTCGTGATATAAGTTGGGTAAAGTAGTTTTAACCCTAACTCACCAATTCGAGTGTAAATTTGTACTAAAACCCTTATCGCAGAATTTATAACGGGAGGATTGTAGGTATATGATTATCTATATGTGTATTTGTAAGAAATTGATGTTCATACATATTGTTAATGAATGTATTTGATGTTTCAAAACAAAGATGTCCCATAAATGATGATGGAGACAGATCATACCGCTGCTTGTGCCTTCTTGTCTACCCCAGTACCTTTCTGTTTCCCCCCAAATTGGCTTCCGTGTCACTGCACTAACGTGTCTTTATCTATGTTCTTACCCATTGTCTGTCTACTTCATGAGTTGTCGAATGTTATCCGGCAAGTCAGTTGACACGTTTTTTTTCTTTAGTTAGTCTTATGTTCAGCAAAATAAAGAGAAAATTAATGAATTTGAAGTCTCATTTTTGAATGGACGAAATACCCAGCTACACTTTTGTACATATAATTATACTTTCATGTAGCGTTGCCAATGTGACCGTTTTTTTTTTCTATGTACTTTTTTCTTTTTTTGTTATATAATTTCGCAATGGAGAAAAAAAAGAAATAATTGTAAATCAATTTTAAATTCATATCCATGGCATATATTGCGTCCATTTAATTTGGGCATTTTTCAATCATGTGCAATATTATTCTGATGATTATTTATCTAAGATGTATTAAATTTAAACCAAATAAAATTGTTTGTTACATAGTTACTGTGTTTTATTTTAAAATTTGGCGAAGAACACTGTCATTTCCGTACAATTATATTGGGGATAGTTATTATTTAACGAGAGTAAGATGTATATAACAAATTAATAGAAAATGGAGAATTCATAGAATTTATTTGCTGCTGTACTGCTAATTTATACGTTAGAAATACATCACACAGAAGTTCTCTTATATCAGACAAAGTATAAAAATATAAATATTGCTTTGGTTATTTTGAAGCAGCAAGAGGATTTCTGACTACTAATATGACCGAATCACCTCGAAGGAACATCTTTGAGATGAATCTGTCTTTATTAACGGGTTTCGCTTTTTTCTTGCCTTTCCCTGGCCGAGGTTGCTCTGTCCACATTTCTTTTACATTCTCCAATACCATATTGCAATGCCTATCGAAAGCCTTTACTCGTCCTAATAATTTTTTGTTATTACGGCAATTAATTAAGACCTGGGTATTATTTCGCACAGACATTGTAAGTACAGATAAAGGTCCTGTGTTGAATTCCTCTTCTTCACGTGCTTGTAATTCTTCAGCAGTCATTTCTGATTTTGGTTTAGTTAAGGCCCTGAAAACAAAATGAGGGGTTGAGTTTTAAGGTTAGCTTCAACTGTTTTTTTTATATATAAGAATACATATATTTAAGTATACACGAGAAGGTTTATACTTACATCTTTGATGTTGAATTCAAGTGAATCCAAATAAAGAATTAATAATATTTAACACAATAAAACTAAATATTTTCCACAATTTTAAGTTTTAATTAATCTTAATTTGGATCAAACTGTAAAGAGGGAGCTAGTAGGCAAGGTGATTTGGCGACCTCTAGACAGTGAACTAGTGTTCGGCGGGATATTTGATTCTGGACATTTTTTTCTGTATGTACTTCATTTTGTATTGGGAAATAGTTAAAAGATTAGATTGTACGGAATCTATATGGTGTCTTTCAGAACGAACTTAAATCCATTACAAAAATGCTAAGCATGATAAGAACGAAAAAAATGTTTGTTGGTTATTACGTCACATTGCGCCATCTTGTTCGTAATTCTTCTAAATCCTGTTTAAAATTTATAGGTTCTGTGCTAATTAACCATGACATTTGTACATAAACCGAAAGTAACCTTTATATTTCTAGGGGAATGATTGACGTACCCCACTAAACTGATATGATTGGGATGAAAAGAGCTTATAGCACATCAAAAAATAATGTGAATCGTTACAGCAGCAAAGGAAAAGATGTATCACAACAAAAATCTAGACATAAATCGTTCGAAATGCATTCTGGTGAAGGTGATTCTACCAATGTATCTTTCCCACTAATTAAGCAATCAGACAGTGCTAAGGTTTTACAGCGATATGCAACAAGTTAGTATCCATAATTTGAGATTACTTACAAGGGAGAAATTACATGTTTTTGTTGTAGTCTTATCGAGAACAGCTGAAGATGGGGTCAGCATGGAGGACTTGGATGCTTTACAGCAAGATTTTGAAAGGCTCCTATCAACCTGCGCAGTCAGGAATAGGATGTTACGTTCTGAGGTAGAATCTATTGATAGGGTTGAGGAAAAGCGCGAGAAAAAAGGGAAATTTATTGAAAAGGTAAAGTTGAAAATTATTCACTACACCATTATAAATTGTTATCAGTTTGAAAATTCTTAACATTCCTTTTGTGTTTAGCAATCATTGAAACGTAAACGACCAGATGATAAATCAAAGTACAAAGATGGGAAGAATGGTGCTAGAGTATTCAAGCCCAAACATCATAACCTACTCATGAATTCCTTTATGAATGATTTACAACATAAACATGAAGTACCAAAGGTAACTTTACCCAGGAATGATACCTCTGATAAGTTTTGGTCATCCATAGAACCATATTGCGCGGAATTATCAAGAGATGACGTAAATGTAAGCTATTTTTTTCAAGTTTAAGATGATACAGAAGCTATGTAAATATCAGTTTTTAGATGACTTAATCCAAGAATGTTCACAAGATATCAATGTTAAGATACCAGAAGTCGGCGAACATTACGCTATGGAATGGGCGGAAAGTACAATAAATCAAGAGCAGGCATTATCAAATGTAGGCAAATCCCCCAAATCAAAAAATATGAATTACGGTAGTGATCTCAAGAAAAACGGTACCAACGCGTAAGATTGATTGGATTCAAATTAGCATTCTCTTGCTATTAATTTATTTTTTAAACCAGGATGGTTGACACTTTTTCTAGTCCATTAACTCAAAGGCTCTTAGCAGCACTTCTAGAAGAAAAAGTTATCAAAAGTTTTCCGTCGACTTTTGATAAGTTAAAAGGTAGTTGTTTAACTTAAGAAAGCAGTTGAAATAATATGCACTAGCTTCAGATTTTTCTGTCAAAAATAATAACGGGGGAAGAGGAGGGGTGTGTTTGGATAGAAGATTAAGAAAAGAACTTGTTGAGCAAGGCATATTGGATGTAGAAGACCTGCCTAAGACATTTCCACCTGAAGATGATATCTTATTAGAGATCAAAAAATGCCAAGAAGAACTGAGTGTAGTCAATGAACATAACATATCTGAACTAAATAAGCTAAGGACAATCGTGGCGAAAGATTTAAGACGGCAAGAGGTTAAAAACGCCTTAAATAAAGTCGACAACGAAGTAAATATTACCCTCATTGCCCAATTGTAAAAATAATGTTTTCTTTTTAACTTTCAGATAATGTCCATGTACAGTAATTGGCTAACATACATAGAATGTGATGAAGAGGCAAATAGGTTGATAAAACAACAGAGTTTATTGCATCGTGAACTTGCAGAATTAACGGACTTTTCGTTATTACAGTAGTGCGTCTTTTAATATGGTTAATTCAATTTTATTTACTTTTTAATTTTATAATTTTGTTAATCCAATTTTATTTTACCTTTGTACATATTTATAATGACACATATTAGTTTTCTATGTTAGCAATAGTAGCGTCAATTATATCGTGTAAACTCCAGAATCATATACATACATATTTTGTTTTTTTATAAAAATCAATTGCATATTTTTTTTATTATCAATAAATTATCTCTAACAGAAAAACTGTTTTTTTTTTTCATGAAATACGCTATTGAAATCTTATATTAACGCAGAATAGATTCAATTTGAATTTCCCTATAACTCTAAGACAAAAATAAGGTTGGGAATGCTGCTTTAGTATATTGTCAGACGCCCTTAAATTGAAATAAAAATAATGTAAATATGTTCCCTTAAATCACATGTAGGATTGGTATTTTTATTTACTCCCTGCAATAAACAAGGAATGGGTTACGCGTTTTTTGTCAATTTGATATATGTAGAGCAGTCTCAATTAGTGAAGTACACATTACGTCATCGATATATTTTGAAGATAATGGGGTACCCAAGAAAAAAAAAACGATTTTAAACTTTTGTAATATACACGTTGGTCCAGATACGAACGGGAGATTGGCTTTATGAATGACAACAGCGTATTCGAGTCTCATTGAGAGATCCGATCCATTCGTAGTATATTATAAAAGCGAGGAGCGACACGCACGTATATTGTAGACACCCAAGTCCACTCAATCACATAATACAATTTAACGCCTTCTGACAAAATGTGTTAATACAGAATTACTGCGTAATGTATTCTTAGATTATGTTGGAAAGTATAATAGTACAGTCTTATATTCATTTTGTTGCTGTTATGCGATGTAGGAGAACGAAAAAATAATTCTAAGTAGGAAAATAAACAACGATTCTTATAAAATTAAATTAAAGGAAAATAAATTCGATAATTGTACAAAATAAATTGAAATTCTAACAATGTTACTTTATTAAGGGGATGCATTAGAGGGATTTGAGGCTGTTCGTATATTTGTTGGCATTTACGGCATTTCTCGACCACGCAGCCAAGTTTCCCAAACGCTTTGACGATCCTTTCAATCGTCGAATGCGAAGGAAAAGGACGATCCACATACTCTACGGCAAAGAGATCGACCATGTTTTGGTAGGAACTATCGGCAAAGTACCATTTAATGATCTGTATCCTCTCTGCGGTTGAAAACTAACATAGTGTTAGAACCTTAACAGTTTAGTATAGATGCAATGATAAGTGATCTTAAATTCAATATTTTATAATTATTTAATTAGAACTATATCCATTTTCTCTCAACGGCTTTAATCTCCTCGGAAACAGTAGCAGTAAACTACTAAAGTACGGTTCACCCCTTGACGAGCGATAATTGATTCGCCCGACCAAAAAGAGCATTCTGCGCATATGACGCAATATGTACTTCTCTAATTGGAAACCTTTACCTAGGTCTAATAGGAAATGTGAAGGCCAAGATTTAAATCAGCTGAAAGCTTGCATGACAATGGTTCGCATGGCAGGATTTCTGTTTTTCATCTTCTGTAAAAGACGAGGATCTCTTAAATCAAATTTATTATTGAAACATTTTTTAAAAGGTTTAGGGTTTAAAATACAGAATATAGAAACCTACAGTTAACGACTGGTAAGAAGGTCATCTTTAAATTAATCATACAATTAAATTTATTTTTGAATAAATTTAGAAAGAATTTATTTTGAAAAATACCGATCCAAATCATTATTAAAGTTGTTAAACCTCATGCTGCTAATGAAATAAATAAATACTAATCCTGTTAATCGTTTATCCGTATTTTCTGAACAAATCCAAATTGTCGATAAGTTGATTATCTACTTTTTTAGTATTATTTTTCTGTGGTTGACTTCGTTTGTGTTTGAGACAACTTCCACAAATATTAATTTAAATATTAAATGAATAATCAAAGGAAACATTGAAACGATGCCGAGATGAGACGAGGAATATCTCAGGAATGACTCGCAACACCAAAATGTCACGATCTAGAAAGAAAATCTAAGTTGGCGCGCTCATTTTGATTTAATTCTAACCTCAAATTGTTTGAATGTATTTGTTTATATATACTTGGAACGTTTTTAAAATCCATAGGCTTGCAGAAAAATTACATTAGGAATGGTTATATTTTTTTAACATGGGAGACGTAGCTGCTACAAACAATGAAGGTAAAGATAGTTCCCCGAAAGATAAGTTGTTTGATCCCTCAGTTGATATGCTTGTTAATGATTATGATGACGAGCGTACATTAGAAGAGGAGGAATCCTTAGCAGCTGGAGAGGCAGAAGACCCATCTATTGAATTAAAACGACTGCAAAAGGTTTGACTAGCTATAAGACTACATTCCATTATTTTAAGTTTCGATTTAAACATTTCCAGGAAAGCAGTATGCCTTTAGAAGAACTATTAGCCTTATATTACCAAGGTGAGAACCAAGAGAACGAAAGCCCTGTTCAGTCGGAGATGCTGGAAGAACAGGGAAGCGAGAGTGACCCTCCAGAACAATCGTCTAAGTTGTCACAACTGTATGGTACAATTCCGGAGAATGATCAGGATGCTTCTAGATTACTAAGATGTAAGTAATGCCTTTATCAAACTATTGCGATAATTTTCAAATAAATATCTCCTTGTCCTGCAGCTGGATCTAGAGTTAGTGAGGAGGAAGAGGAGGACTATGACTATAGTCCAGATGAGGATGAATGGAGAAAGGTTAATAAGGTCATTTCACTTTCCATCATCATTTGTACATGTTGTGTGAGATGCTCAACGAACGAATTTCAATCTAGTCCTCTTAGAATAGTTAAAATTTGACTTTAATAACGTTGTAATGACTGGTTTTGTAGTTTAGATCGTTATTTAGAATCTAAATGCGTTATTTTCCCACTATTACTAAATAAAGCATTGGTCATTCCAGTAGAGCACTAGTTTAGTTGTTGAGTAGCGTAGATGGTTCGAATCTTACGCGAACAGCGATTTTTAAGCGGATTCGCCAATGCGTATTTACGAATGAGTAGTTTTGAATGTCTCCTTATGCATGTTCTCTTCATAGTACCATTAGCGTTCATTATGTACAAATTATAACAACATAATCTATTTAAAACGCGTTTGATTACCTCCAACAGACGATAATGGTTGGTAGTGATTATCAGGCGGTTATTCCGGAAGGATTATGTCACTACGACGATGCTCTCCCTTACGAAAACGAAGATAAATTACTGTGGGATCCCAAACCCATCGACGTTGCCTTTGTTGAAGACTTCTTACAGAAAGCGAATCTGAACAAGTCGACAATACCAATGGGCATTCAATTAAGAGACGATGAACAAGCCCTTTTTTTACTGCAACAATGCGGTCATAATATGGAAGAGGCCTTAAGACGCATACGAATAAACGTACTTCCAAATACAGACACCATGAGCCTTTGGTCAGAAGAGGAATGTCGCAATTTCGAATCTGGCATTAGATGTTACGGAAAAAATTTTCATTTAATACAACAAAATAAAGTAAGTACTTGTCTTTCTTTATCTAAAGACCCGTACACACGCGGATAGATCATTTAATTCATGTACGTATATAGGTCAACGCGCTTTCAAGACTCCTACACACGTGCGTGGATGCAATAACGTAACGTCATTTGGCATCCACATTGACGCTATTGAATGCGCGTTGATGTTGCGTACGTGTGTAGGAGCCTTTCTCTATTTTGTTCCTTGCATGACATCGCATTTTTAAAATTACGCAGGTGAGAACTAGATCGGTGGGTGAATTAGTCCAATTTTATTATTTATGGAAGAAATCTGAACGCCACGATATCTTCGCGAATAAAAATAAGCTTGAAAAGAAGAAATACACCCTACATCCTGGTCTTACAGATTTCATGGATAGGTTCCTAGAAGATCAGGATGGCAGAGACCGTAGTTCATCACCAAATATACAATTTGTTGTCGATAATAAAAAAGTGATAGTTGACAATGCGCAACAAACTACAAAACCGCCCCCAGAAGCGTAGTTTTTGTTTTTATTTCCCCCCCCTTTTTTTGTTAATTTATACGATTGATACAATATATATGTTAATTAAATATACTACAACCAAAAAGTTAAAAAAGGAAAAAATAGGAATTGAAATCAAAATATTAAGTGATTATTTAATTTCGTTTGTTTTAAATTTAGTATTTTATTACTATCGATTTTTTATTCCAATTTTGTTTATCGTTTTAATTTTAATTAATTGTTTTAAGTATTTCTCTTTACATATTTTAAAAATTAAATAATTGATTCTTTTTGGTTGAAGTATCTATTTATCTTGGGGTTTGTTGAATTTCTTAAAGTTAAAGTGATTAATTTTCTCAATAGTCAAACCGTATACAAATCAATTGACTTATTTTTTTAATTTCGACCGAAAATTAATCACTTTGATGAAAAAATCTATCAAAAAGTTTTATATTAATTTACTCAATATTTATATGTTGTTATCGTTTCTACGAGTTAAAACAAAACACCTCCCCCCTTAACTCCGCAATCGCCAGTAAGTTATTTCTAGATGTCAATTACGTTTTAATAAAGTTTTGAATATTCCATAAATTTTTGATAGAAAAAATATTGTTTTGAATGTTGGTAAGGCAACATTTAGAACATGATGATAAAACGTGCCTAGAAAAAACAAAAATACGTATTTTTGCGTATTTTATGTCGTCTTTTAAATGTCGTAACTCGTTTTTTCGTTTTAAAACATTTTCTCTGTGATTGTACGATCGATTTCATATTTGTCATATAAGAGGACACCAGTGATTGTAAGCAATAAATAGTTGTTGATGTAAAACTGTTATTTAAGGTGTATATTTTGTACATGTCATCGTAAAAAAAAAAAAACGAAAAGAAATGTAAAATGACAATCGAAAAAGCTCGTATTATATACACAATATATTTTAATATGCCATTTAAAAATGAATAAGAGTACCATGTAAACAAAAAAAAAAACTATGCGACGGTTCTTTTACCAACATTTAAAATGTGTAGTGTTATTAAAAAAAAAAAAAGACAATGATAATAAACGAAATACTTTTTTGTAAATACTTCGATAATTCTTTTTCATAATTTTCTCTTTAAATTTTAATAATAAAAGCGGACGTTTGTATAATATGTACATATATTTTTTTAAATCTATGTATATAGATTATATAATAAGTTTTTGGCAAATATTTTTTAAAAATTGATAAAAAATAATTGTATTCTGACGTTCTTTTGTAAATATAATTTAATATATATTTTTCAATACGAGTTTCAATATCCCCCAATTTCACCTCAAAGAAAAAAAAAAATGGTAAGATGAAAAAAGTATTTTTATATAAAAATTATTTGTATGTAACGTACCGTGGTTTTTTGAGAAAGTAGTAGCTACATAGCCTTCCAAAGAAGTTCATCCCATAGTTCTCCCAGCGTATCTTGATTTAAGTTCTAAAGTAAAGGAGGGGCAAGGATATTATCAGTAGAATTTGAAAGAATTTGCGAGAGCTTTTTAAGAAATCCTTTCAAATTGATAGGTAATTTTTTTGATAAGACAAGATCTAAAGTAAAAAAAAAATGTGACTCTAAGTAAAGTGTAGTAAATGAAAAAGAAAATAGATTTTTATAATATATTGTGATTTATTTACATCTTACAAAAAAATTACGTATTATATAGTTTTACTAGGTTAAAATGGCAGGAGAAATTGTAAATATAATTGTGTCATAATGGTCTTATAATAAATAACATCGAAAACATTATTTTTTGGAAGAAGACGTATATTTTTATCACTCAAAAATTTTAACTAAAAACATTATAATACTCTTTTTTTATTTTTAAAGTTTTCATTTTTTAAAATCCTATACAAAATAGGTAATTTTTTCGTCGTTAACTTTCTTCTTAAACTTTCATATCCTCACTACTACAATGACTAGCATTTTTTTGTTTTTTCTTTTTTTTATTAGTATTTTTGTAAGATTATGCAAGTTACCTATTTTGCATAATTTCATTCACATAAAACGTCAGTATTTTAAAATAGTGATATATAAAATTTATAATAAAGTATTTTTTCCTATTGGATGTACTTTTCCCATATATCTCTAATACTGATTAAAGGTCCAAACATGATCGGAGAACTAAACGAGAAAGAAAAATGTATAGAAATGAAATGTAATTCTAAAAACTAACAGAGCTCTTGTACTTGTTTTGTTTTCATTTTTTTAAAGTATTTTGCAACATCTTTTTAGTTTAAATAATGTTATAGAAGATGAAACAATTATATACACTTACATATTTTCACAGATATATTTATTATAAGATTAAAATTAATTAAGTTTGAAAATAAACGATTACTCTAAAAAATATCATTTTTTTTAGATTCGACTAGACCATCTTGTATGGGAATATTCGGATATGGTATCTTTGATTACTTTGTTTAATCCATTTTCTTTAACATATAAAACATTACTTTATTGGAGGCCAAGAATTCTTTATGTCTAACTAATTTATAAAATTGTTTTAAAACAATAAACACCTCTTTTAACTTTGAAAATACCACATTTACATATAAACATACCTTATCACATACTCAATAATAAGTACAGAAACAACATTTATTTCTTTTTTTTTTGTCTACGTAAATATTGAAATCAAAGAGAGAAACAACGTGTTAAAAAGATGTACCCATCTGCAGAAATACATCTTTTCATTTTACTTTGAAACACCCATTTTAAATTTAAGATGAAAAAATTCTAAGTAACATATATTATATATAAAGCATTTTTTTGCAAACACCGCATAAAGTTACATTGCGTTTATCTTTTTTTCATTTTTTTTTTTTTTTTTTTTTTGATAGGACACAAAGTCTTAAATAGTATTCGCTAAATACTACCTAATAGTTAAAAAAACATATTTCCTTCTCAATTAAATTAACTAGTATCGAATTAAGCAAGAAAAAATTTAGATTACTTTATATAGACCACTCCTTTTCAGTAAAATCAGTCTTAAATGGGACGCCTTTCAAGTTAGAGAAGAGCTGGTCTATAGTCGAAATTACCGTCACATGGATTGGGATACCCCAAATTAAAAACAAATATGCTATCATTTTGTGGTAAAAAGAAGTGATCCATAGATTTACTAACGATTTGAAGTGATGTTCAAAATAATACTGATATCTAGCAAGCTTTATATTGGATTGTAACTAATTTGGACTAGATATGATAAAGTAATAAAAAAGATTCCTAATAATACACAGATGTTGCATCAAACGCATAGCATATTGTAAGTTCCCAAAAGAAATAACAGCATTTAACAACCCGTTTTTGCTATTATTACTCAACGATATACCTTTTCTTCACTAAATCACAAGCAGCACAACAATCCCTATTATTGTTTTGGGAACTTCTTTGTAGTGCAATTATTTGACGCATTCTGCAAGTTATTAACTAAATACGTACTATTTATTAGTAACGATAATTGAAATTTACATCATATTTCTAACTTGATGTTTAAAATAAGAATAGCCGAAATTATTCGATTTGAGCAACTAAGATAATTATAAATATCGATTAACTGAAAGAAATTGCTAAATCTGAATAAAATAAATGTATTTCCTAAGTACATATACTCTATACTTCTTTTATATACAATAGTTCATAAAATAAATGAGAAACCATCGAACTATAACATCAACAGCGTATCTAAAAAAATTTCCAGTTGATATTTCAAGCAAAATCAGTCCAAAAATTGTTTAGAAATTCTACACGATTATAGCGACATCAAATATTTATATTATAACAAATAATAGCAAAAAATAAATAACAATCACTTCATTTGTGCAAAATGAAAGTATATAAATAAATAGGAAATAAGAAAAAACGGGAAAATAAGAGGAAAATATAGATTAAAGAACTTACTAACAAAATTAACTTCCATTTACGTCTCATTCAACATTCTCTGTTAGTTTGTGAGCTTGCCAAGAAGCACAGAAATAGAAACAGGCAGGAGAACAATCAAGGGGTGTTAAACAAATACTTCATCTCAATGTCAATGATATGTGGACCTATAAGTTTTGTAACAATAATAAAACACCGACTTCTTTAAACTATTTAAAGGATTACAGTGTAATAATTTTAAAAATAATGTGGTTTAAACATTTAACAGGGTCGACTTCATGAAAATTTATGTCGGTTATAGCGAAGTTCAATATTCTATGTATCGTCAAATAGCCATTGAAAATATCTTACCTATCCAACCTGGAAACATTGCAGTTAGCTCTGTAAACAATTCAAAATCACAACAACAATACTTCTTGATTTAAAATATAATTCATGAAGTGTCCCTTAAAAAAAAAAACGAAAAGGTTATTCTGTGTATACGTTTGAAATGAGATGATATTGGCTACAGTTAATAACGATGAAATCTTACACTCAGCAATCACATGCACACATTCGAACTGAGATCTGAATGTTATAGAATAATGCACATAACCCTTGGCCTATCTAACATTCAAAGTTTAGAGAAAATACTTATGACAAAAAAATATCACCATTTACCCTGTGCAAGTCTCTGTTGTCGAAATGCAAGTGACCAACTGTATTCAAGCGGACAGACTTGCTAGGTACTAGCTGAATATATGGTACAGGTACACAACATGAATACACAATGACGGAAACCAATCAAAAGCCGCCCAAATACGGCGGGTAACCAGGTGGATGTGTCGGTGCTGTTTGAGGATAAGTATAATACGGATAGTTGGGGCTCGGCATATGTAAACTAGAAGCATAGCTCTGAGCGTAAGGGATCTGTGGATACGTCAATGGTACTGGTTCATATGGACTGCTCCATGTTGGAGTTGGATACAATGGATAACCTGAACTTGCCGAGTAGTTGTATGGGGTAGGACTACTTCTTGATGGTACGTTGTAGTTACTGAACTGGCCAGAGCTGTATTGATCAGAATTCTCACTTAACGGAGGATCTCCCTCGGCAATACTAGGGATCTGATCAACGAGTGATTCCAAGCCGGATAAACTCTTAGAAGCGATGTCCTGTGGTTGACGTGGAGATGAATAGTGTTCTGGGGGCGCTTCCATCCCATATGAGTGATAGGGGTAGTGAGGTTGTTCGCTGGGTGTAGATGGAGCTGGGCTGCTTAGTCTGCATTCGCCTTCTTCGGCCATACTTGTCGGCGGTTCGAAATCTGGAGGTCCAAGACTTGGGGATGCCGGGGATCCTAGCTGATCTGAGCTTATAGCAGCGCTGATTTCTGAACTTAAGTCAGAGTGAGTGAATGGTTGTGAATGGGGTCGTGGCGATTGACTAAATGGTGGTCTAGGTGACTGGCTATAAGGAGGTCTAGGACTCTGACAGAATTGAGGAGCTTGAGGAGCATAAAGATTACTTGCACTATTAGGTGGGGTCAAAGCGGGACCCATCTGATAAAAATTGTTAGGGGATTGAATTGGAGATGTGGTTGAGTAGCATTTCGAAATATTAGTCGATGTATTGTTGTCGATATTATTCATGTCTGCGTCTTCTACTTTAACTTTCTTAGGCCGACCGCGTTTCTTCTTGGGGAAATCACAATTATTATTTTGCACTGTCAACTTTCTCACAACCGGCTTCGCCGGTTCTTCACCTTCAATCTTTATTTTCTTTGGACGACCGCGCTTTTTCTTGCAGGGAACAATGCTACCATCCTCATTTTTAATCACAGCATTACTTATATCCGTTATGTCAGCACATATATCCGACTTCGGCTCCGCTTCGTAACAAGACTTCACTTTCGGTTCGCTGAAAATCATCTCAGACTCACTTATGTCAGGAATTACTCCATTCAAGTAATCGCGAAATTTCTTAAGAGCAGCATAAAAAGGAACCTTATCTGCTGCCCTTGGCAACTGAGCACATCTTGCACTTGACGAAGGCATCACCCACATATACTGTAACAGAAAGAAAAATATTTGTAATGTTTGCAAAGTTTAAGAAACGCTATTTAAATTTACAGTATTTGTGCCTTCGACAAGATCCGGCTGCCGTCCGAAATTAAAGTCCTTCTTTCCAGAAAACACTTCGTAAATGAGCTTGCCATTGAAGACTGCGATCTTGGGCTTGAATTTCTTCAATTTCTCCAACAGTATTTGGCTGCCTTCTTTAATTTCTTTACGGGTAAGATCAGCACTACCCTTAGTAGCTCGTTGTACCATGTTGGTAAAACCAATACCGACTTGTAAGAGCTTATAATCTTCATCAGCAGACATTTGCTGAGAGGTCAATCCCGAAAGATACAAGCACTTCCAGAAATGATTTCCAGGACCTGCATAGTGATGGCCCTTGTAAGCAGCAAATAACCCTGGATTTATCCCGATCTGCGACAAGAGATATTTCTTTTTTAGTATAAAAAAATAATGAAAGGGGAAAAACGGAATTTACTTCTAATTGATATGATTATAAATACATTACTTTCTCTATAAAATTTATTGTATTAAACTTCTAACACATGTAAATAAAAATAGAGCTCTGGAAATGTGCCAAGATTGTAAGTATATTACTAAAAAGTTATACTCCTACATAAATACAAAATTAAAACAAAAATTAGTTGTTAAAAATATAAAATCTACATAAAAAAAATTAGTTCCGATTAATAAACAATAACAAACAATGAACTTACAATAATTATATCTAAATTCGTAGTCAAATGATCTGGTAGAGTTCTTTTGGAAACCTCTTCTTCTGGCATCCCGTTGAATCTATCGTGTTTCTTCCTCTCCTTTATAGGTCTTGGTATCCCGTTCATTTCCATCGGAAACTCTGGCCTGGAAGGATAAGTTACACCATATACCACAGTCAATCAAAAAACAGCCCGAAATAACTCACTGATCTGATTTGATCTTCTTTTTTCTACCCCTCTTCTTGGGACCTGGCATGATCTGGTTATTGAGAGGTTGTACAGGATTTATACAAGGTGGTCCTTGTGGTATCATTGGCATCGGATCGTCGTCGATGAAGCTGTACGGGTCTTCCATCTTCTCGCACTTTATGTTGTGGTTCATGTTGGCAGTGTTTGATAGTAATAGATCTGCACTGGTCTCGTAGCCATCATCCTGGGGTTCTAGTTTCATATTTCTATAACAAAGATAATGCATTGGATTTGTAAACACAAAGAGTATTTAGAGCTTCCGAGGTTGATGTTTCAAATTTGCTATACCAATCTTTTGTTCAGCTTTTTATACACATGTAGTAATTAACAAAATAAAGGCAAATGATACGAAATGTAGTTTTCAATTGTTTGAGTAGCTAGACCATAATAATTAAGGATATTGTAACATATTCCGATATTTGAAGCCCAGCAGCTTCCCTCGTCTGATTTGGGTAGTGATATTGAATTAAACTTTTCGATGAGATTGAAAAATAGTCAAAACATACGGAATTATTAGTCCAATATTATGCTATCAGAGTATTAAATATGACATATGCTTTTAATGGAAGATTAAAAAAATTCTTCGATACAATTAAATTATTCTAAATTGCTATCGTAATCCTATTAAAGCATGTCTTCCTTGGTTATGAAAGGCTATTTCCGATGTACAAAAACGAAGTTATCAATGACATATCCCAGGTAGATATGGCAGGGCCTGGTAGTGTATCCCACCATTAAATTTCAACAAGATTTTTTCGATGAAGTCAATAAAAATGTCGAAAGATCACCCAGGAAGTTAATTTGAATGAAGAAGCTTCAAATTCAAATAAGAAATCTCTCAAGGCAAGGTTAATAGATGTGTATATAATGGAATAATGTTTACATCTTAGAAGTACAGATGTATAGAGCTGTTAAAATGTAATTTTCGCATAATACTCACAATTTGTACTTGTTGTTATAAGGATGACCGTACGTATCGTAAGGTAATGTTCCGGGTCCGAGATTAGGGACAGCCGAATCTGGTATGGTGCCACCGCCCGCTTCCATACTTGCACCCAGCAATGTGCTGGACTCCCGGAAAAGCGTGGCTACCTGCATTGAAAAGTCGGTGGTTGGACCGAGCACGAAACGGCCCGGATATCTGGACGCCTTCACGCACTTTTACATGTGAAACATTCGCGTTTTCCACTAAAAAACCGTACAACAACCTCACCCTTTAAAAATAGTCCTAACTCTGTGATTGGTTCAACGAACGTTACAGAAAAATCAATAGGACGTTATCGGCCTGTATTTTTGTGTAAGCTCAACTCCAGAACTCATTTTCAGTGTCTCCGTCGGCGTCGCTCTATTGCACGACGTCCGTCGTAGTTTGTTTTTATTCTAGCGCATTCTGTTCAAAAACTGATAAAACTAAAAAAATCGAATCTCCCACAATTCTGATATGTCAACTTTTTAGTTCACCTATTCGCCGGTAGGTGGCGGTACAAGTTTATCTTAAAAAAGAAAAAAATACAAAACGAAATAAATTAATAACAAAAATAAAAATTGCTTCACCCGTATCCATAATACTTTTTTTATTATCATTATCTGAAGAAAATTAAATGTTGTTATTTTCAATGGGTTTAACTTAAAAATAAAAAATTAAGTGTAAGCGTAACAAGGAAAAATACGAATTCAAGTATGTGTAGTCTGTTCGTTTAACGATTTAAAAGAACTATCGCAGGTATTGAAAAATTAGATAAATAAGAAATATTTTTAAGGTAGTAATTATAACATTCACTTAATAGCGTAAGTAAATTATAAAACATTTTAATTCTAATGAAAGGTGAATTACTATTATGCAGTATTTAATGATAATCATTTGAAATGACACCTATCATAAAACTGAAGTTTCAAATAAGAGTAATGTGATGTGGAAAGCATTACTAAATTAATACAGTATGAGTCAACGATTTGGCAAAGAACATTCATTTTTCAAACTAAGATCAAATTAATTTTGAACGTATACAGAGTGTCCCAACCTTCTGGAACTGCAAAATTGTGCCTATTGTGTAAACAGTAGTCCGTATGTACAGGATGATCGATAAATAGCAAACCAAATACTTACTTCCCCATCTAGAAATAAACCAACATAATATGCCTTTCGTATGTCTATTTCTAAAGCCGTTTAGTTTCATTAACGGGAGAACTATTAAGTAGGAAATTTTCATCTTATTCATCACAGCTTATAAAAGTAGATTGGTAATCTGCCTTTGTTAAATGTTTTGGCATTTTTGGTATATGCACAGATTAGCTTAGGTTGCTTCGGTTTCGGTTACTTAATTAAAATTATCCATTGCATCATAATCACCGTAAATTTTCGAAATTAATCCTCATTTTACTTTAAAAACACTAAACAAAATTCGTAGGTACTTTTCTGACACTAGGTTGGTATTAAAACTAAGCTTATAGACCCATTGTCTCTCATCATTCCTGCTCAAAGGAATGGAAAAGGTATTAGACCGGTACCTAAGGAATGTGGTCCTCCTAGCAAAAGTCAACAATAACGGCACTTATGGCAAAAAATAGCTCTCTGTGTATTCTTGGATATAGAGGGTGCTTTTGACAACACCTCCTTCGAAAGAATTGAGAGACTGACTTCTGCCAAAGGTTTTCACTCATCGTCTACAAAGTGGATTAAAGCCATGCTCCAAAGTCGACGAATAAGCGCTACGCTAGGGTCCGAAATGACAACAATTATCATCTAAGGCAACTGGGACCCAATAACCACGTTATGTTACGGTGAGTCTCAAGCCACCAAGGGATTGAAAGAAACGAAACGGCAAATAAGCTGGCCAAAGAAGCAGTGTGCATGCATTCCATTGGTTTTAACCCTTTTTATGGACTTTAAAACAGCCACATAAGGCAAGCAATTAAGTCATGGGAGGATAATCAGAAGGCTTTACACTGGACAGGACAAAAACAGGCAAAGCACTCATATAAGGCTCGTTAAAGACAGCCAAATTAGTGCTATCGTTCAGCAAGGGGGACATTAGATTACTGGCAGAATTTTTGACAAGTCATGTAGCCCTAAAATATTACTTATTCAAACTAGGAAAAGCTGAAGATCAAACTTGTCGTCTATGTTAAGAAGAACTGGTGACGAGAGAACACATTTTATGCCATCAGTCGTACACGACACCATCATTTCAGTAGGCCATTACTCACATCTACTGAACTGAAAGAAGAAGATCCTAAAGTAGTACTAAGGTTCATTAAAACCCTCCAACTATTCTAACATTAACAAGAGCATTTTATTATAATAGATATATTAAGGTCGCAGTGACTAAAGGCATCTGTGCCATGGTCCGATTTTAATAATAATAATAATAATAGTAAAATAACATGAATAATAACCAAAACACAACACAAACATAATCAAATTTACTGACAGGTTTATTCTAATGTAAGCGAATTTGCTAATCACCCAACAGCAAACGTTCAAATCGAAAATCAACCGATATTTTATAATTATAAGGGTTCTTATTCACCTTATGCCAATAAACCAAATCGTTATATCGAAAGCCAGACTGCATTAAAATCTCTTAAAAGATATCTAGTTGTTTTGCAATTAGACAAAAGAATGTTCTGAATGGCGCAAAAATTTAAATTCAAGACAAACTCCTATGAATCACCCATCCATTACATACATAGGTTCATAAATGTAAGGTAAACGCACTTTGAAATCTATCTTTAATAAGTTATTTTCAATATTAACGTATCATAAATAATTTATAGCATGATATCTATTCGACGTATAACTTGATTCGTCATACAGAGAAGGAAAAGCAATTTTTAGTCTAAATAAGAATCTCCTTTAGAACGTCAAGGACCCACAAGCTTAATTTCAAATTTCTAAACATAGAAATTTGTTACGGAATCTAATGATGCCTCCAAAGAATTGAAGGCCGTTTTATGTAATACACAATGAATGAAAGTTTTTAGGTAGTTGGTTAGAAGAGTTCAAGTTCACGAGATTTCTATTGCATCTATGGACAGGTGTATACATAGCATAGTAGAGTAGTGGGTTTAGAAGCTTTTATTTTTTAGTTTAGATTCTGAAACAGTGACCAAACGTTCTCTACTACTTTGTACTATAAGATAATCTTTATTTACTTAGAATTTTATACATTTTACTCTTTGTAACGTTGAGAGTTCGCGGATGGCTAATGTCGATCCTTTAAAATCGGTGCAAAGAATGACTACAAAACTGGTATTCGCTGCGTGTTCAATGACTAAGTTCAAACAATGTTGAGAAATATGTAGAAATGTATCGTATTTTGCACGACTGGCTGCTAAGAGATACTCTTTTGTTTATTCTTTTTATACTCCTTCTCCTACGATAGTTTTTTTTAGTCGTGAGTTACCATGTTTTAAAAGATAGATCTTCAGCGAAGAAGGCCGTAAAATATTCATTACACGAAAATTTCTTCTCTATGAAATTGATGATTTTGTTGTTTGACCAGTAGTTAAATTTACCTTGACCGTACGCTGTGAAGTAGTGATCCAGTAGATAAGACCGGCTATCCACGGAGCGTATCATTAATTTTAATATTAGTAAAGAAATTGTCTGTGCTTGTGTAGATGTGTAAGGCACAATATTCTAAAATAGATATTACATAGCGATATAAAAACAATTTAGAAGTCGTTACGATAATCCAGCTAAGATTTATAAGTAAAATATAATGTTTCAAACGATATCTCTAAACGGCTGCAGATATTGGGAAACTGATCAAATACTCTTATTCAGCCATTTAAATTCTATAAGATACGAGTCTCAAAATATTTTTGAAATCATGAAATTTTTATAAGGGTTACTAGTGGCGTAGCTAAGTTCTCGGAGGCCCCGGTGCAAAAAGGTACAAATGGGGTCCCTAACTGCAATTGCCAAACGTAAATTCAGAAATTTTAAATCTTATCTTATATAGAGATATGCACTATATTATAAATTAGATTTAACCATACATAAACAATTATTCATATGTAATATATGGTTTTAAAAATTTGAAGAACAATGGTATCTAATAATGAGATGTTAATTGTTTGATTTAGTTTTTTGCTTGTCTGAAAAGTTAAGCACTCACTTATCGTTACTATAAAAACAACAGGTGTTATTTAGGTCTTACCAAACTATAATAATAATAGGTTTTTATAAAATTAAAACAACTAAATATTATTTAATTATGTTAGTAGTAGACATTATGTAGTAAACGTAAAACAATTTCAAAAGGATAATTTGATGTAATAAAAACAATGACTAAAAGCTAAAAGTCCAAATTTTCTTGATATCAGAAAAATAAATCATTTATTGAACAGTCAAAACATTGATTAAACTTGAGATTTGAAGATTTTCTTTCTTGATTTTATATCGGCAATGATATCAACGACTTTATGAACGTTAATCTGTCGGGCTCTTTAATTTTGTAACTTACGCGTTCTTGAATTATAGAACTTCTAAGGTAGCTTTTGATCAGTTTGAATTTAGAAAATGATTTTGGCCACTCTAACAGGAACAATTAAATACATACAGCAAGCAGTACATACATAAGAATAGGTAAAAGTCGAAGTATTATATTCAATCAACAGTAGATTACCAAGCTGTTTCACATCAGTCATGTTTTTAATCTTAGATTTGAAGAAACTTGTAACTGATGATAAACTCTTGGACAAAATTAACGCTCCACTAACATTTTTAAAAAACATTCAGAGATAATGATAACTTTTAATCAACTAACTGTCTTAGAAATAGTCTTTGGACTACCTCTGACATTTCAAGCACATGCTGTTTTGTTTTAAAATTGCAATAATTGCAAATTGACTACAGTTAATTTAAAATCTGTTCAGAAACTGCTTATTAAGTTATTAATTTTTGTTATCGGAATCATCAAATAGATTTATTGGTGGAGAAGGCAGTACGGGCATCGACTCTGCTGGATGCGGGGTATTCGACGCCTTATCAACGGTTCATAATGTTATAATATCATCTCAAGCAATCAGAATACGTTTAAATGAAGCCGAATTGAGGAGCAGGAGACTGGCAAGAAACCACTACTTACCAGAGAGCACAAAATTCAAATAATGCGTTTTGCCAGAAATCATCGACATTGGTCTGTTAATGTTTGGAAATAGGTTTTATTCTCTGACGAAATGAGGGTTTGCTTAAAATCTCCTGATGGACATGAGCATGTCTGGTAAAGGGAAGGAGAGAGATTTGAAAGTTGCAATATTTCTTAAAGGCTCCTGTTTGTGGGAGCATCTGCTTCGGTGCTCATACAGAATTGGTCCCTTTACGTATGGGGTCCTAATTTTTTATTTGCAGTAATTGAGTTTCAATTTCAATCAAGATTTTTTGAAAAGATAACCATCTATAATTTGTGGAGGGAAACTACCCAGAGGTACTTCAGGGTGCTTAATAAGCATAATAATAATAAGACGATAAGGAAGAAGGTTTATACATAAGTTAATTAACATTCAAGGGACGATGTTTGTCAAATCAATTCAATTAATGTATTCATCAGGTTAAAATTAATAACTAAACGAGACAGAATAATAGTTTTGAAATACGAAGAGTTTAAATGATGTTAAATTGATTCGAGGTTTTTGCAGCAATTTAGCGAATAAAATTAAAATTCACATTGCTTCTTCTCTAATTCCTAAAATTATAAGTTTCCGTTAAACCATAATACTTTTTTGCTCAGTTCTCTACGTCCTAATTTGCATATATATTTCGTTAGATCAAAAAATGGAACCAGTTTCTAATATTCAAAACGGAATGACAACATCTAGAATAAATGAATTAATTACCTTTCCGCAACGATATTTTGTAAAACGGCCGTTCGGGATCTCGAAAAAGAGGAGTAATGAAAGAGGTAAGCTCTATTTTGCAGGTTGGACATACAGCGGTGTTCAGTTTGCTCTTTTATTTTATTTGGAAATACGTTTTAAACATTCTTTCCTTCCAACTAACTGTAGGTTCTTATATTCAATACTCGATGCACAAGTAGTATATAAATAAATCCAAACAAACCAGTAAAATGTAAAGCCGGTTTAAAATTATATACTACACGTACATACTACATGTATGTCTGAGTATAGTCAATGTTTAAAAGATAAAATTTAATATATACCGGTGCAATTTTAGATTTATTAGGATAGTAATTTCGCTATTTGCTTTATTTTTAACACTAACTATAAATTCTCAGAATTATTTCTACTCTTTTTTTCCTCTTTTAAAAAACAATAAAAGCTCTTCTTTTAATGCCCTCGACATAGCTTCTAACATTATCTTCATTGTCTGAAGGACTTGTTTCTTGTCTCTATTTTGTTCCTTTTTCGTAAAATCGTACTTCCACTGCACGGGAGAGAGGTACTTTCAATACACGCTAAATGGATCCCATTTATACAATTATACATTGAAGCAATATTTTACAAAGATTTGCCACTTAGATAACGGAGAATGGAAATTAATCTATGAAATGATGAAAAAATAAAATAAGAATTTTCTGTAGATGTTCTAAAAATATCATTAGGGTCTTGGACTTTAGAAGCAATCTTGAAATCTTATATTTTGTTTTATTTGATACATGTACGAAAGAAATAGACAATAAAGAGAATAAAAACCCAGATACTAAAGATAATCAAAAAAATATCCCCCAATATTTTCCCGTCTCCAAAAAAGTTCTCAACAATTTCAGATTAAAAAAAAAGAAAAAAGGACCTTTTCCTAACAAATTTTTCAAAATTATAACTTTGGTACCTACATCAAAATTATTTCATATTAGTTTCCAGTCAATTCAACTAAAAATGAATCCTAAAAGCTTTAGAACTTTTATTTCTAAAAATAGCAAAAAAAACAATGATAAGATCCAATTGAAACAAAGACCTAAGATATAGAAAAGTAGCTTCAAAGTTTATGATTTCCAAGAGCAAATATAATGAGTTAATTTTATGCAGCCACAATAAGAAAAGTTACCTTTTAAACCAGAAGAACCCAGATACTAAAGATAATCAAAAGAATAATCCCCAATAATATTTTCCCGTGTCCAAAAAAGTTCTCAACAATTTCAGATTTAAAAAAAAGAAAAAGAGATCCTTTCCTAACAAATTTCTCAAAATTTGTGACATTGGTACCTACATCAAAATTATTTCATATTAGTTTCCAGTCAATTCAACTAAAAATAAATTCTAAAAGCTTTAGAATTTTTATTTCTTAAAATAGCAAAAAAAAAAACAATGATAAGATCCAAGTGAAACAAAGACCTAAGATATAGAAAAGTACCTTCTGACTTTATGATTTCCAAGAGCAAATATAATGAGTTAATTTGATACAGCCACAATAAGAAAAGTTACCTTTTAAACCAGAAGAACCTAGATACTAAAGATAATCTAAAGGATAATCCCCAATAATATTTTCCCGTCTCCAAAAAAGTTCTCAACAATTTCAGATTAAAAAAAAAAGAAAAAGAGACCCTTTTCTAACAAATTTCTCAAAATTTGTGACATTGGTACCTACATCAAAATTATTTCATATTAGTTTCCAGTCAATTCAACTAAAAATAAATTCTAAAAGCTTTAGAATTTTTATTTCTTAAAATAGCAAAAAAAAGCAATAATAAGATCCAATTGAAACAAAGGCCTAAGATATAGAAAAGTAGCTTCAGAGTTTATAATTTCTAAGAGCAAATATAATGAGTTAATTTGATACAGCCACAATAAGAAAAGTTACCTTTTAAACCAGAAGAACCCAGATACTAAAGATAATCTAAAGAATAATCCCCAATAATATTTTCCCGTGTCCAAAAAAGTTCTCAACAATTTCAGATTAAAAAAAAAAAGAAAAAGAGACCCTTTCCTAACAAATTTTTCAAAATTATAACTTTGGTACCTACATCAAAATTATTTCATATTAGTTTCCAGTCAATTCAACTAAAAATGAATCCTAAAAGCTTTAGAATTTTTATTTCTAAAAATAGCAGAAAAAAAACAATGATAAGATCCAATTGAAACAAAGACCTAAGATATAGAAAAGTAGCTTCAGAGTTTATGATTTCCAAGAGCAAATATAATGAGTTAATTTCATACAGCCACAATAAGAAAAGTTAGCTTTAAAACCAGAAGAACATTTGATTCTTCGTCAAAAAATGAAGACAAGAGATGTTGGAGGGTGTGTCAGGTAATCTCTGCACAAAAGCAACCAGCGCTTGCTAGAACTCTTCAGTTCGCGAGCACAATTTGAACCTAAAGAAGTAATATACGCTCACGGACGGGCCCCGCTGCTGAACGAATTTACTCTTCAAGATGAAAACAATGGGTGTTGTATCGAGTATATTATTATTTGTTTTCTTCACAACGTCATATTGTAAGTAGAATTTAAATTTGTAAATTTATTCTGTTTAAATCATTATGATTACCTTTAGTTAACTTTGATTTATATTAATTTTAAAATTTAACTCAGAGTACGCGTTCTATCCATTCAACGCATTGTAAACGGAGTATCACATAGCATATTTACTAAATAACTTAATTTTTGTCTATTGGTAACTTCCTCTTGCTTCTAAGATGTACAGAGTACTTATTTTAAATTTAAATCTTATTTTTTCTAACTTGTTAGATGGCTAAAATTTTAAATTCATGGCATACACTTTTTCAATTGCGAGAAGTTACTGCAATAGTTCTCCTTTGTTTTATCATATTTTTATTTTTTGTTTTGTGGTATATATGTATTGTCTTTTTATATTTATTGACATGTTCTATACTATTAAGTATTATAGCAGCGAAAAAAGAACTAAACTAAACTAAATTAATATTTGCATGTTTAGAGAAAACGCAACAATATTCATTTTAAAACTGGTTTAATTTCTACAAAATTTAAGTGAAAAGGTAATTATTTACATAGACATGCTAATTTCCTCACCGCGATTTTAAAGTCGTCAGTCTAATTGTACGTATTTCTCTTACCGCCAAAAAAATATTTGTGTTTGATTCGTTGATTTCAAATTTCTACGACTAAAATAAATTAAAAATCACAAAAAATATAAAGAGAATACACACAATAGATGATAAGTACGTAGAAACCGGAAAAAATTAAGGAAGTCACGTTGTCATACCTAGCCAAGTTCATTATTATTCCATGCTTGGATAGTTTTTCTACCTTTTCTGCTAACGCACGAGTCTATAAATAGCAATTCTTGTATAAATCGAGTCAGAAAAAATACAACTTGACTCACAGGATGTTTGATGGTTACAACGTTCCGGAGGGGTAAGATATGCGTAACCTATTGAAAGATTTGATTGAAATTTAAATTAGTCAACATTTTTGAACATTGCCTATATTTGGCACCTTATATTAACTTCTATTTTTTTTTCTGAAAAGGTCAAAGGATAACAACAATACAATTAGATGGCGTGCAATATTTCGTTAGCCGTATGAATCCTTATTCTCCAGAATTAAATTTCTTCTTAGCTTATCAGTACTGTAGATCATTAGGGTTGCAATTAGCTTCATTTGAAACAAGAGAGAAAGCGGATTCAATAGCTCAATACTTAACGAATGCAGGTATATCAACGATATAATTCAGGCTTTATAGAATTTTGATTTGATTGAATATTTTATCTAATAGGATATAATAAATACGATTTTTGGACATCGGGAAATAACTTGGGTACAGATATGTTCCTTTGGATGAGTACAGGATTACCTTTCAACGCCACCTTTAATTACATGAAAAAACCATTAAATGATAATACATCCGATATTCCGAATGGAAGCACAAGTCCACAAAGAACTGCTAGAGAAAGGTATTTGAATATTAGAGGTTATTCACATCGGCTTACTGGTTTTTAACATCGTTTGTTTTTTGTTTCTCATCTTCTTCTACTCTGTTACAGTGGAGATAGTGATTCTTTACATAGCTGTGTGGCCTTGAAGGCACCATCCTTTGAATGGGATACTGATTATTGCACGGCTGTCAAGGATTTTATTTGTGAGCAAACCAGATGCTATTATTACAATTATGGTTCAATACCTGTATCTTCAGCGCAGGGGTAAGAAGGTGAGCCCCACAGCACCCCACCTTGGGTTCTATAAATATAATCATTACTTACAATAATTAATATTTTTTCATTTTTTCATTTTTCACGATTATTTAACATTTAATAATATACATTTTTTTTTAATTTTAACTGTTTTTTAGCTTTTATTTGTTATTGTAACCCAGGTGGAAGCATAGTGGTTGGTCATTGGCTTTAAAATTTATAACTATTATTATATTAGGTTGTTTAATTATAATTTCTCACGTTTTTTGTAATTATTATTAACAACCTAGTATTTAAACTTTGCTTATTTAATTTTTGTAGTTTATTTTGCAAATTACATGAAATTATAGTCATTGTAGATATTTTTAGATTCGAATATACGCTTTTCACTTACACATTCCAGATAAAATCAGTCACAATTTCATTACCAAAAGATCAAGTAATATACCATATCTTTTTGAATTCATAGCTTACTTATTTATAGGATTTCTTTGGAATATTACTTTATCTTCGTTAATTACTAATTAGCAAATCTCATAATATATTTTTCTGTATCCATCAAACAAATTTAGCTTGTTTCTTTTATTACATTTTAGCAAGCCAGTATTCACAGTTACAACAACGACAAAACCATATATTTCATCACCACCTACACTGCCCGAAAAAAAGAACTTGTTCGTTAGTCAGGAAATTAATAAGTTTCTACCCAAATATCGTAGGACGGCTCAAAAAACCGATAACATAGAAATTGTTCGTACCAGTAAGGAAAATTCGGATTTCGATCAATCCACTAACGGTCCTTATGAGAAAAATTTTTACTCAAATGTCAACCTTCAGGATGATCCAGCGGCAATCGTAGACGAATCTCAAGCTCGTAGTGAAGATGGAGATTACGTCTCAACGATCGAACCAGACGTTGGAACAGCTAGTGCTCGTTATTCATATGGTCCGTCCAGTAATAAATAATTTTACTTTATTTATAACTAATGTATCTTTCTTAAACCGTATTATGTAAATTTAAGTATTAATTATAAACATTCTTAGCAATAGTTATTACTTTTAGAACATATATACTGATGATTTTTTTTTCTGATATGAACGTGTGTGTGTTTTTTTAATGTTAAAATCCAATTCATTTTTTTTTTACAAAATACAAAAGCTGAAGATAAGATTGGAAGTATTTTATTGCGTTTGGAAATATAAATAAATTAAGCTTACCTTTACTTTGCTCATTTTCTTCTTTTACCTCTAGCACCTTAAAAAGTATATTTTAAGATTAACTAAGGTGGCCATGAAATTTCAAACTGTCAAATATTTCCAGTATCGTTCAAAAAATGTCGTACCCAACGAAGAGAAACAAGATATGTTAAGTATTTTTTGTTTATCAAACCGAAATACAACAATAGCGAGTATAAGATATTTACTTTATAGAAACTGGGTCGAGAATGGATCGTTCAAGCCATGGAAATTTTAATAAAAACCAATAGAATATTTTATAAATGGCAAATTGAAGATGCATTTTTACAAAGTTTGTTTAAATTTTCCACCTATTTGTAACAGCGAATGAAAGCAACAATAACAGTAATGATAATAAGAAACAAAATCGGCAAATCAAATAACTAACCATTTTCATTAATGCACAATTTTGTATAGTTCCTTTAAAAATTACATAGTCATTCTGGAGTCTACCTCGAAGTTCTTCAATGTTTTATGGAACATTGGAATATGGAACATTACTAGTATATGAGATGATTTCCCAAAATAGCTCATCCAATCGTTTAATTCAAAATGATGTTGTAATCTCCTTGCTCTATTTTGTCTGGGCTTCTGTACTGCTCAATAATGTTCCATTTTTCTGAGATTCCTGAACTGGTAAATTTTGATTCGTCTGACCAGATGATTTTGTTTAAAAAATATTCGTCGTCTTTTAATGTTCTCACTAGTTACAGTACGCTAGTCGTTTTAAATTATCACCAGGCTGTGGCTAACATGAATGGTTGATTGGTTTAAATTTATTTCGAAGTTCTCAATAGTTGAGTCTGGGGCAAATCTAAACTTGACGCCACTTGGGGTGTAGATGTTGATGGATTAATTTTAATTGCAATTTATCTAGAAAATACAAGATTAGCATAAACTTTGCAAAAACACACCATTTGGAACCTTTTGCTGATTGAAAAGTGTGGCTGTTCTTGTTTTGTAAATATCTATTGTTGTATTTCGGTTCGATTAATAAAAAATGCTTAATATATCTCGCTTCTCTTTGTTGGTATATAACATCTTTCTATTACTAATAAGCAGTAACCAGCAAAATCGTAATGGGTATGACTCAGAGCCGCGCTTCGTAAACATGATACAGAGACATACTAAGTGTATGTTGCATATTTCAGACGCTAAGTTTTTATAAATGTATTTAAACAAAATTCATATATTAATCGGTTTACGATAATAACTTATTATAGAATTTTTGGGTTACGGAAGAAAATTTGGATGAATTTTTGTTTCCAAACCAGAAAGGTACTCCCGGATACGCAATGCGGCTTAGAACTTTTACAGATCCGGCAGAATTTCCGCGCGACTCGTGTACATGCTAGAAAGAGTTAGTTATATACAATATAATGCGATGGTTTATGCGGTTAACTTCCCATTATTCCACCGCTTCGGATCTCACTTGAATTCATAATTAATATTATTCTTACTTTATCCGAAATTCCTTTTATCTTTGCATAAAATCTTTTTCAAAGAACAAAGTCGAAAGTTCTACGGTCAAACAATTTCTTATCTG
This sequence comes from Dynastes maya, assembly GCA_029619315.2. Lineage (NCBI taxonomy): Eukaryota > Metazoa > Arthropoda > Insecta > Coleoptera > Scarabaeidae > Dynastes > Dynastes maya. The sequence continues at coordinate 7,772,589 of JAROYE020000012.1, forward strand.
TTGCGTCGCTAATTTTGTAATATATATGAAAAAGCCACCTCACACTCACTGTCTTCCATACGCCGGAAAGAGCCCTTATTAAAAATAGCGTTTGTAAGTGAAGTTATTTCTTTTTAATTTCAAACTGAAAGAGTTTTTATTGACTTTTTTACGTAACTTTATTTTCTATATGTTCAATTGTATTTAAAATACATAAAATAAATTTCGGATTATTTTTTTTTGTTGTCATTTCTTATAAGAACATTTGATTCCACTTACGAAATGTTTTTGGAAAAAATTAATTCCGTACCGCTGTATTTGGCTTTTGTATTTCTCGTGCAGACAATTGGTTTAATGTATTTAAATCGCGGTTTCTGCTGAACACTACATCAACTTATCAGTATCACCCGGAATTTATTGAATGTGTCGTGTATTGAACGCGTCTCTCAATTTTATATTTCGACTTTCGAAATATTGTATCGTCGCTGTTAAGTGTTTAATATACCATTCACTAATTCCTCGATCTTGAAATAATCACTGCCTACATCACATGCTCTTCATACGACTCTGGTGCGGCTGACGTCATTCCATACAATTTTGCCGTTCTCTGCCAATGAACGATAATTGAAATGTTTGACAGTATGACATTTCATGGCTACCTTAAAATGTCTTTTTCATCAATTAAAGCATAATAATCGAAAACTTTTGTCATGTTATACGTGTTTGAAATCAGAAAAAAAGCTCTTTCTAACGATGTCAAAATCCAAGATGGCATCGATAAGAAATATATAGTATAAGTAAAAGAGGTCTACTACTCACAAAATTCATTAATATATAAAACAAAGCGATATTAAAGAATTTTGTGAGTAGTCGACCTGTTTTACTTATACTATACACAGAGTGTTTCAGGAGGAAAGGTAAATATTTTAGTGCGTGATAGTGTAGATTAATTCGAATAACAAATTCCATATAACACGTGTCCAATTTTTATTAGTTACTGAGATACAGCTATTTACAGAGAAAAGTTTTTCGCGTGTTGGTATTCTCCTAGTTGCTATGGGTATCGATTGTCAGTTTTGTTTTAAAGTTCAAGTTGTGAGTTTGTGCTTGAGTTTAGATTGAATTATTTAACTGTGATAAACGTGTATGGTCTAAGTAACAAACTACTGTACTGTTTAAGCATGCCGCACGTATTTACAAATGCTGAGTACGCCGATATGGTATTTGGGTACGGGTTTTGTAATGGTAACACTGTTGCTGCTTGTAGAGAATACGGTAGGCGATTTCCTAACCCCAGAGTAGTAAACTGCGTGAGACTGGTGCAGTGCCCAGCAGTTATATCTCATCTGAACGTGCAAATGAACAGAATGTGAATGAAGTAGAAGACATTATTCAGTCGGTAAAAGGTAGTCCTTCAACAAGCACACGAAGAATTTCTACACGTATCGGTGTTCCACATACAAGAGTTTGGCGGACATTAAATATGCACGGCTTTCATCCTTATCATTTACAGCGGATTTAACACCTTGGAGAAGGAGATGAAGGTAGACGATTGGAATTTTTTCGTTGGCTAATTGCAAATCGCCGAGTAATCCCATTAATGATGAAGCCACTTTCACTCGTGACGGTATCAATAACACTCGTAATTCACATCGGTGGTCCGACGAAAACCCACATGCCTTTGGCATACATTTTCAAGAACGTTTCTCTGTAAATGTGTGGTGTGGTATGATAGACAATCAGTTCCTTGGGCCTGTTATCTTACCACATACTCTTACAGGGCCCCGTTATCTAGACTTTCTTGAAATCGAGCTACCAGCATTATTGGAAGATATTCCTTTGACTACAAGGATGAGTATGTTATTCCAGCATGACGGGTCCCCTGCTCATTTTAGTTATCTGGCGACACAGCATTTAAACCTAACATTCTCCGGAAGATGGATCGGCAGAAATGGTCTCGTTTCTTGGCCACCAAGGTGCCCGGACCTTCCGCCTTTAGATTTTTGCATGTGGGGATAGTTGAAAGGCGAAGCCTATAAAGAAAAAGTAAACACAAGAGACGAATTGATCGTTCGGATTATGAATAGTGCTGCCCTCAGAAAAGCTACACGTAGTGTTGTCAACAGAATTCGAAAGTGTATTGAAGTCGGAGGTGGAATTTTTTAAAATAAACTTTAACTTAATCATTTGCCTTTGTTTAATACCTTTTGTTTTTCTGTGGGTATAGTAGTTTGGGTTATATTCAAACTGCTGTATCTCAGTAACCAATAAAAATTGGACACATGTTATATGGAATTTTTTATTCGAATTAATCTACACTATCACCCACTAAAATATTTACCTTTCCTCCTGAAACACCCTGTATTATGAATAACTCACACGTAGTCACCATAGAACATAGAAATAAGTCAGTTGATGATGGCCACAAAGAACCGAAACGTCATAACAAATTTTGAGTACACTATTGGCTAGAAGATCGAAAGTGGCCTTGAGAATGTGTTTTTAATTTTTCTCTGGAAGGGCAAAAAAAGGTGCTAGAGATGTTAGAGGTAGAAGAAGAAAATGAGATCCTCTTCTATCGCCAATAATAAGTAAGGATTGAAAATGAATCAGCCTGTATAGCATTCATATTGGTAGGTTAGAAAGATTGGATAATAGAATTTTATGAATCAAATAAACTCGTATATCATTAGGAAAAAAATATATTTTATAGCAATATAATATTCCATATTAAACTAAAAATGGGTTGAAATAATACGACAAATTCTCTAATTTTATAAATATCGAAATCCTTACTTCAACGCCCTATATTTTCCTAATAAGTCTAACCTGTTTTTATCAGTTTTCTTAATTTAATTTTGTTTAGTTAACATTTCTGTCTAAATTTCTGTAAATATTTCGATATTAAGCTCTGTTAGTGTACTTGATGTACAGCATACATAGTTTAATTACTTCTTTTCCCTTCTTTGGTTTAAATAATGCTACACGTAGATATTATGGTATTTACATATATGTATAATATATAAGTACATTTATTTCTTTCTTAATGAGATGGAAAGGATAATATCGAAAATGCTAAGGTTCCAAGAAAATTTAAAGAAAAAGTACATATACAGTAGTGTCCAATAAAGTTTTATATGGATGCATATCTTGGAAGAAATTATACTTTATTTTACACCACAGTATATTAGAAATGTTACAATAGCAGTTATACTAACGAGATATTTAAAGCAGATGCAATACTATTCAAAATAATCTTAGGAACAGGAGAGAGTTAATTGCATTTTTGCTTAAAATTTTCTTATCTAGAGAAAATATTTTGTCCGTAGATTATTTTGAATGGTGTTGCCTCTTAATAAACTCTCTAAGGTTGAAATTGACAGGATGACATACGTGTATATGTATTTTCTTACTTTTTTTTATAATTTTTACTAAATTATACCTACATTTTCATTTAATGTATTCAATAAATAGTGCATCTACCTTTAATAGTATTTCACATTTTTATTTAATGTTACATATGTATCAATTTTAAATTAATTATTCAATTAAATCACAAATTGTTTATTATACTACTTAATGTCATCTAAATTGATATGTAGAGTGATATAGTTTAGCGAGAATATCTAGTATTTAAATAGACAATCTGTAAAGAAACACAACTTAGCCCAAACGTTTTTTTTTTTCAAGGAACGTGTTGTATACTGTACAGTGATGTTAATCCTAAATGGGACGCTATATATCCTTATGCAATTAAAAACTATTTTCGATTTGTAAAATAGATCGCAAGAACTTGAATGGTTTTTTTCAAAATGAATGACAAGTTATTAAACCACAGCCTTTTAGAAACCTGAGGTACAAGGAGTATGAAGATGATAATATGAGACTTTAAAGCAAATTAGTAGTAAGTAATAGATTGTATATTTAAACACCGAATATCAACTACTATGAGTAAACCTACTACTTGAGGGATGGATATGATATTTCATCTATAAAACTGATATTAAAATAAAAACGATCTAATATAGAGCATTATTATCTTTTGATACATATGAAATATTTTACTATAACAAGCGTATTAAGTAGCACAAATTGCTTTTATGTTACAAGTATTATTATCTTTTTACTTTCTTTTAATTTATGTTTTATCAAAAATTGTTTTAAACACTCTCTGGAATAAAAGCTTACAAAGGAGATGCTTCAAAAAAGGTCATTCTCATGTGTATTAAGAGTATATGTATGTATTTTAGTGAGTTTCTTTTTAATTAAAATGTATTTCAATTAGTACACAATCAGTCTCACGTTTATTTTAATCTTTGTCTTAAAAGTGACTACTTGAAAATTTTTACTACCAACTTAAAATTAGTTTAGTATATTTTGTTTTTAGTTAATAGTTGTTTTTGAAAATTTAGATTTCATTATTGTGGCAGAATTGAATTCGTTCAGGATTGACAGTTTTTAACATATTCAGTGGCTTGTTATTTATCTTAATGAGCTCGACGCAGCCAATGAACCCTTTGTAGTAGGTTATTGGTAATCCTGGAGGAAGGGAAGGATTACCCCCTATCCAGAGGTCCGTATTGGTGCTCAAAGATATTGCCCCTTTTTCGGAAATACCCTTTATTGGTGGAATTTCGTCTATAGATATGAAGACGACACGTTTTTTTCGTTTGACATGAATAACGTGCCATTTTCCATCGTTGATTTTAGATTTTGTTCTGTGAAAATCAATTTTAAGTATATTGAAGCTTGAAATATTAATACATACTTTCGAACCTTTCAAAATAATAAGTAAATAAAAAAGAGATTAAAAAAATATTATTTTGATCGCTTTTATCTTACCTAATTGTCCAGAACTCTTTCTGGGTGCCCAAATTGTAACTGATTTCAGGGTATCCATCAACAACAGCTATAGCTAAATATTTTTCTTGCAAGTTTGTAATACTCTTACCCCTCCAAAGTATTAAACCATCATTATTCGTAGTTTTTAATCGTATCTCATATTTTTCGTTCAATTCTTCATTTCTCCTAAAATTTTCACAATTATAGGACCCGCCAAAAGTTATTTCGTAGCAATAATTTACACACCTGTAAGAATTTAAACCCAAATCGTAATTATTCTCGTCATAGTAAACGTAAAGATTATCTTCCTCCTGCACGTGTATGCCTCTTAAAGCATTTTCATCAACTTCCACGCCTCCATCGACTATATAATCGGAATATTCCATGTTGTTGGTGATATTTTCTCTGAAAAAGGAATTGATATGGTTAATTGGAATAATTTTGGTAAGTAACGCACTTTTGATGTCCAGGATATTGGTACTGGAAGTAATTTGTTCCGAAGAATTTCAAGGGCAATTCTTCGTCTACACTATATTCACAATTATTTCCTCTATAATTTGAATGGCATTTGCAATTATATTCGTTTAAATTCGGTATGCAAAGTCCTTTATTTTGGCACGGATTTTTAAATAATGGACAGGGATCTCCATCGTAGATTCTAAGGTTGTGACTACATCCAATTGTATTAACTGATAAAAATGAACAGTCTAGCATTTTAGCTGATACTGGAAGGACTTGATCGTTGATAGTTATCTTCTGTATAGCACCTTTGAAACCTTTTGAAGCACCTGACAATCGATGAATTTCTTGCCAAGATCTACAAATTTAAGTATCAAATTATGACGTGCCAATTTAAAAGAAAATAAAGGATATACATTGTCGATCCTATGTATAAAGGAAGTTCTATATTGAGTTCAGTTAAGGAGGGTGAAGAATATCCCCTTACGATAGTGGAGTTGTTTAATTGCAGTAACCCTTCGCGGCCGTTTCTAAATATTTTAACGAGATACCATTTTCCTAAAGTTACAGTATCTTTCGAACTAAAAACATAAACAGAATAAGTCGATTTTAGTTAGCAAATGGGGTGTAACGTACGTAATATTAGCAATTCCACTCCCTAAATTAAATCTAAGTTGTAAATAACCACGTATCAAATTTAAGGCGATAAAATCTCCTTTACCATTCTTAAATTGACCGCTGTATAATATTAGACCATTAAGAGATTTACTTAGGAACGCGATTTCTATCTTAAAAGTTTTACTGACACCTTTTAGAGGAGGATATTCTATAAAACTAGAACCGTTGAACTCAGGAACTGTTATGTCAACCCCATCGACTAAAAAGAGCATTAAATTTAAATGGAGTCCTAAAGAAAAATTATTTAATGCTAACCTGTTTCGCAAGTATGTCCCATATATCCTGTGGGACAAGTACAAAACAATTTTCCATCCTGGATCGAAGTACAAGTAGCTCCGTCCCCACAAGGATTCGATAGACAAGGATCTATGAAATTCTGACAAAAATCTCCTGTATAATGTTCGCTGCATTCGCATCTATAAGCTATGGAGTCAATTATCTTGCAAGTACCTCCATTTTGACAGGGGATGCTTGAACAAGGATTATCATCACATTCGTGAATGCCATGTGTTTGTATAACCCATTCGTCGCGTCTTTCGTGCAGTTCAACTATTTTTCTTCCAATACGCAGCTTCCGAATACAACCTTGGAGGCCAATGCTTGTTCCAATATTCTCAAATACCCTAGAAAATGCGGATATTAAACTGTTGCTATAGATTTTGATATTATTTCGGTACTTTGATGAATTCAGAGGGACATATCCAACAAAAGCATCTTCTATTAGATCTAGGGCTTTCAAGGATCCTGAAGATTGTCCTGCGATATCTTCTCCTTCATCCAATTTCAGCATACCATCCCTATGATATCTTTTAATGATGATACGATGGAATTGATTTATTTGGACTTTATTCAAGGAAGTAATTACTATAGGACCGTTTCCAAGATTATATCTAAATTCTACGTATCCTTTGATTATAGCCAACGAAATAAAATCTCCTAGGCCATCAGATCTTTGTTGATTGTACAGAAGAATTCCTTCGTAAGTGTAAGTTTTAAACTCCATTTCTATGCTTAATTTATGATACGCCTTTAGCGGTTTCATTCTAACGTAAGATTTTCCATCAAAAGCTGCCACTTCGTAGTTTTTAATAATTACTTCGTTTTGACAATATTGTCCTGTATAATTATTAGAGCAGATGCATGTGAAAGAGCCACTAGGTAAGTCAATACATATATTACTATGGTAGCATGGGGTTGAACTGCAAGCTTTATATTGATAAGTAGGGACAATATTTGCTGGAAAATTTATATTTTTAGTTGTTGGGGTTATTTTGCGGATTTTTCGAAATTTACCTATACATTCTTGCCTATCAGGAGATTCCAAATACTCAGGTATGCAAATACAAGCACCTCCTATGCATGTGCTGTATTTTATCAGACAATCGTTATCGTTTGAACATAGATCGCCTAATAGAGCTGTGACCCTTACTGTAGCTGGGGTTGGCATGTAGGAAGCGGCATTGGTTCGACCTATGTGAAGTTAAAAATAAAAGAAAATTAATAGAATTTTATGTATTAAAGAGTGTCATTAAAAATTCATTTATTTTTATAACGTAACATCCTTTTTTTTAATTGATCTTTTCGGTTGAATTGATTGTTTAACAAAAGGAGATAAATGTTTGCTATTTTTGCCACGTATTGATGAATGAATTCTTTACATTTTAACATGTGTCAATTTTCTAATTGAGGTTTCGTATTTGAGAGAAAGGGGGTTGAAAAATACGAAATATCAATCAAAAAACTGACAGCTTGCGGTATCCAAGGAATTTCACCACACCACCGCTTAACGTATAGGGTTCGATCAAAAAGTTAGCTTGCGTATATCGATATCGTTAAGGATTTTCAATAAATACTTTTTTTTTCTCATTTTCTCATTTATTTTTGTATTATAATCGGTTACAGATATTAGTATACAGTAATGATATATTTGGTACAGTTCTAATTGATTAAATTAATTATATTTTCTCACCACGTATATTATTTTCGGATCCTGTAGCTGATAGATTATTCTCAAATCCATTATTGTCTTCCGAATCTGAACGATGGGGTTGTCGCAGGAATGAGCCACTTCTCTCGTAATAATACCGAGTGTCAGGAGCTAAATGCCGGGTAGACTTCGATAGGGGTGAGTTTGAATCATCCGGTTGCGTGAAATGGACCGGAGTATATCGACGAATCGGCCAATCGGTACTGGTAAACATATCTTCTATAATTTTAAAAAAGATAATTAACAATTACTCAACTGCAATTAATAAAATTCTACCTTTACAAGTACCGAAAGCTTGAACAACTATATCTTTTTGTAATTTACAAGCTATTAAACGTAATTGACAAGCTGACGAATAAGTTTGACCGTCACTTCCGCAAACAATCTGGAAAAAATGCTTTGGTTACGATTTGAGTAAGGTGAAGTTTCTTAAATTTGACTATACTTGTGGATCCGTTTCTTCGGAACATTCGGTATGACATTCACACGCAGCTAATCCAGATTTTTCGGCGCAGGTTGCTCCAAAATGACATGTTAGGTCCTCACATGTTGTTGGCGAAGGAGTTGAGAGGTCAACTATTCAAAGGAAAACAAAAAAAATATTATTTGTTTAAAAGATAGATGGTGCTGTATATACAAGATAAAGTGAACGCTAAATTTAAGACAGCAACTGTTCGATTAATTCCTAATCTAATTCAAATAAATCTTTTTCTAACCTGGAACGCAACCATTCGGACCTAATACTTTATCATGGCTCGTACAAACTGTACATTTCTGGCCCTGAATTCCGGGTTTACAGACACATCGTCCCGTCATTTGTTCGCAATCTTCTCGTACGGAACCGAAGGACGAACAGCCGCAGGCTGTAAAACACCATTTTAAATTTGTACCATCAGAGAATTTCAATATCGATTTGACGTACGTGTACAGCCCTGATGGCCAGAAGATATTTTCGGTAATCCCCAGTAACCAGGTTCGCATCTATCACACTTAGCACCTCCTACACCTGGTTTGCAGCGACATTCCTTTGTTTCAGGATCGCAAGTATCCGAATAAGAACCCAACTTATTGCAGCCGCAAAGGGATGGACACCCGGCGAAATCAGGTCCTTTCGCCGGCGTTTTATTATCTGGACAGCAACCAAACCAACTGTCCTCGCAGCTTTTTCGTTGTAACTGGCTTTGATCTAATTAATTTATGTGAAATAATCGAATTAGAAACGAAAAGAAATACGTCAACGTTTTTTTTTTCATTTATTATACCTTTATGGCAACATCTAGCGAATCTAGTTGTTTGATGACAATAACTTCCAGAAGGACAATCTTGGCGATTAGGTCCGTTTCCACAATCCAATTCTTTTCCGGTGTTTGGATCAATTAAAGTAACTTCCCCGTTACAAGGCTTCACCTCCATACCTATTAAGCAAAAATTAACACCCAAAACTTGATAAATTTGATCTTTTCGGACCTTGACATAATTCCAAAGGTCTCAGCCTCAACTCTTCTTGCCTCTGACAGGCTTCCATCTTCATAGCGCATAACGAAGGGTATATCCTGAGATCAGATGCACAGACTGACTTAGGATGTAACGAGGCATCGTTACAATCAAATTGGCAAATGCATCTGGGGAAGTTATCGGGACCTAGCTCGCAGGTAGCTTCAAAATCGCAATGAATATCTCGACAAGCTTCCTTTTCGGCGACGTTCCTATCGGAGCCGGTCAAACTTGTGAAGCTATCCGTCGCTCCTGTATATACATCAACCCCCGTTTCCGTAGCGTTTTGTACCGTTGGCGCGTAGAACGTTGCTAAACACGTTAAAAATTAAAATGAGATTATATTTGGTAAACGCTTTTCGAACGGATGGAATCGTTAAATACTCAGGCTATTTCAATTTTTCGATTCTTAAATTACCAAATTTGGATTTAATCGTTTTTTAATTAGCGGGGGTTATTTGTATAATTGCCGCTATATACCGCATATATCTCAATTAAGATTTTATCGTTAATTCCCCAAAAATACAGCGGAAGGGTTTGCCGTTTCGAATAAAAGAGGATGATTCGAAGTATTTAGGGAGAAGTAAAGAAAAATATTATGGAGAGGTGATTTCTAAAAATGGGCTTTTGTTGAATTCAAAAGATATCGGAGAAGAATAGATTATTGATTTAAGTACTTATATTCGAGAAAAATTGGAAGTTGAGAGGAAAAATAATAATAGACATATTTTTTTATATTTATAAATCGAAGGGACAAAACAACTATTTGACGTTCCAGAAATAAAATAAAATAAAGAAAATTCTTGTCATTTCTTTAATAATATAAGGACCTCTTTCCGTGAAAAGGGGACAGATACTCTATAGAAAAATATTCTTTTTAAGGCTTCCCAGAATCGATTAAATGTTTTCTCCGTTATTTTTTTTCTTTCTACCCGCTATTATCGCGGTCGGAAAAATTTTATCACGTCAAAATTGTTATACTTTCATATCAATATATAATGTTCGTTCTCTTTTTATAACTCACTAAATGTTACTGGGAATCTTTCGCGACAATCTCCATAGAAAACGACGCTCAATGGAGCCGCTTTTGTAGGTAGAAGGCAAGCGGCTTTTTGTAGTTCGCATTCGTTGGGGAATGTGATCATATTTGAGGCGCAGACTGGTTCGTCGCCTGATCCTTCGCAGTTCGTGGGGCATACACATTCGCCTGCCTCGCATCGAGCCCCGAATTTACACTGTACTTCTTGACAAAGATCTATAACAAAACAGGGTAGGGGTAGTAGTAAGGTGATGGAAGGGGTGCAGCGGAGAAAGCCAGACGAGGAGGGAAAGATAGAGAGGGGTCGAAGTTTGCAACTTTGAGATTTTGTCTTTTTTTTACCTAACAACTTACCGCAATTCCCTTTATATGCAACCAGGATGTATTGTTTTGCTTTACAAGATGCTATCCTTAGCTCACATTCGTTCGGGTAAGTTACACCGTCTGTACCGCATGTAGGGGTCTTGATAAGCTAGATAGGATAACGATGCTCTTGATGAATGAGTTAAAGAAAGGGGAGGATAATTAATACACAGCAGACCCTAGACATAATTCTTATTGATTTTATCGAGCTTGCTATTTAAATTTTACCTACAAGGAAATCCGAAGTAACCGATGTTAATGAAACTTGGTAAATTTGTAAATCCTATAAGTCGAAAAAGTTTTAGTATATGGACTTATATACAAGATTTCACCCAGGTGTGCAGGCGAACATATTTATTTTTGTCACCTGCACAAAGTCACATAATATTATAGATTGTTGTTACGTTCTACTATGTTTAATATTGAAATTTATAATAGTGCTAAATGTCGTATGTATTTTGTAGTTCGTTGAAAAACTTTTTGAACAATAAATAGATATACAGAGCGGACCTAAAGTGTCCTACCCCCCATGCAAACTTTTAAACGACAGATGCTAGCGTTTTTAGAAAAAAATAGATCGATTTCTATTTTTTGTGAACCAACTTTTGCCCTTATTGTTAGTTCAATTGTTTTTCCGGTCTCAACGGAAGTGACGTCAACTTTCTTATTTTAAATAGAACAGCCTGTATATTTTTACGTTTCTGGAAAGGTAATCGAAAGGCAAATCCAACGATATCACATATGTTGTACTTTAACTTAAGAAATATGACGATATGCAGCAATAAAGGTTTTGGTAATCTGTTTTTGAGAGCGCCAAATTGTTTCTTATGACACCAGACTAATCTAAAGAGCTCAGCAAAGTAATTATAACAATTGTCAAACTATCAAATCTCAATTCCAAAAGCGCAAATTATTTTTGTTATTTATTGTTTTATAACTTGCATTTGTAATGCAATTTGATACTTTCGTTCTTTGTGCTCGTTATTATATTATGTCATTTTAACTTGTTTTCTAAATTGCTGTTTCTCCTTTACTTTATCGAACTTTACTGTAATTAATTAATTGTGGTAGGTTTGTTTAAATTTGTTAGTTTTTGATAGGCAATTTACTTGCTTCAGTTTTTTATGTTGTTGATTTTACAATTGCCTCCGCATGGACTACGTAAGATAAACATCAAGTACCTAACTTTAATATTCCATGAATTTGGCAACAATTACCACGAAGTGGAACATAAACATATCCAACTATCCCCCAATAGCTATTTTATCGAATTTTGCCAAAGTGTTTGAACAATGCTTATACACTGCTATTTATCCTTGCGTTAAAAACAGCATTTCTTCTTGCCAACACGGCTTTACTGAGAAAAGATCTACTGTAACTAATCTATGTCAGTTCACTCAGTTTTTATCTCATGCTATAGATTCTCGCGTGCAAGTTGATGTCTTATATACCGATTTTGCCAAAGCATTTGACCGCCTTGACCATTCTTTAATTCCATATAAGCTTATGTCTTTTGGGTTTAGTGATTCGCTTGTGCACCTGTTTCAATCATATTTGTTCAATAGACTTCAATATGTTTTTTATAATGACTTCTGCTCTCGTCAATACATTGCCTCTTCGGGAGTCCCTCAAGGGTTTAATTTTGGACCTTTGATTTTCAACTTATTCATTAACGATATAAGTACATGTGTATCGTCTAATGCATTACTATTCGCTGACGATTTGAAGCCATATCGTAAGGTGTCCTGTTCCGAGGATTGTTACTTCTTGCAGAACGATCTTACAAATGTTTCTAAATGGTGTACATCAAATAATCTACCTCTGAATATCAGCAAATGTAAAGTTATTTCCTTCACACGTGCATCTACGCCAATTACTTTCAACTATGAGCTTAATCAAGTTAACATCGAACGTGTTTGTTTGATAGCAAACTCACTTTTGCGCAACACATTATCAGTATCTCCCATGCGGCTAGAAGATCTCTTGGCTTTATTGTGCGAAATTGCAGAGAGTTTACCAATGAGGTAGCCTTGAAATCTTTGTACTACGCTCTTGTTAGATCCCGTCTGGAATACGCGTCCATCATATGGTGCCCTTACTATTTAACGCAGAAACGCCAATTGGAATTGGTCCAACGCAGATTTGCTAAACTCCTCTGGTTCCGGCAAGACGGAGTGTACCCACCGAGAGGCGTTGATCATATGTTACTGTTGTTCCGATTTAATTTACCCTCTCTTAACTTTCGGCGCATATCCTCCGGTTTGGTGTTTCTCTGGAAATTGTGTAGTAGCTGCATTGACTGCTCTGCATTACTTCAAAGATTACAATTTATAATCCCACGCTCTTGTATCCGGTATTCGAATACATTTTATCTGCCGTTTCCTCGAACAAATGCTCTTTTAAAATCACCTATTTATGTGACTTGTACAAACTTTAATCTCATATCTTCGCAATGTGATATTTTTCACGATACTTTACATACAATAAGGATAGTCACTGCTCTTTACTTTAATAATTTTTTGTAACTTGTTATTCTTACTTGTTTTTTGTACTCGTTTTGTAATTTGTTTAATTAATTACTTGTCCAGTAATTGGAATTTTCTCTGTTGGGCAATAAAGCTTATTATTATTATTATTGTTATAATGAACACTGTCCTTGTACAGCCGGAAATATTTTAACTTTGGGCTAAGTGAGGATAGATAGTATAAAATTGATAGGGCGAACTGCTTCAACAGAAGATAATATCATTTAAATTATTGTACAATTTGTTGCGCAATTATGGCAAATAAGGTGACAATTGTTGCCAGATGTACGTACTATTAAAATTGATCCCAGCAGTTTTGCATTGTTCTTGCCGAAGCCATCATAAAAACCTCAAAACCAGACATATTGTCTATCAAATACTAACACATTTAAACAAACTTACCATAATTACGTATTGTTTATTGAAAACTGACAAATTTAAACAAACCTACCATAACTAATTAATTTCAATAAAGTTCGATAAATTAAAAAAATAACAACAAAACAAGTTAAAATGGGAGGAAATAACGAGAACAAAGAAGGAACGTATGACAAATGCAGGATATAATAACAATAAACAACAAGAATAATTTGCCCCTTTAGAATTAGGATTTGACAGTTTAGCAATTGTTATGATTACTTTGTTTGTAACGAGTTCTTCAGATCAGTCTGGCGTCACAAGAAACAATCTGGCGGTCTTTCCTAGCCAACTGCGTAGCAACAAAAACAGATTACCAAAACCTTATACGGGGTGTTCTATTTAAAACAAGAAAGTTGATGTCACTTCCGGTGATAGCGGAAATACAATTAAATTGCCGATAACGGCAAAAGTTAGTTCACAAAAAATAGAAATCGACCTTTTTTTTTAAAAGACGATCATTTAAAAGTTAGCATGGGGGGGACACTTCAGGTTCGCACTGTATAAATTGTATGTAGCTTTGATGTAATTAAAAAAATGTTTAACTCTTTGAGCGGCGGCGGTTCAAATTACGTACCACATTTTTGAATGCCGTTTACGGTGGTGGTTTAAAATATGAACTCCCTAATGAAGTCTATGTTACTAGCGCGTCAGTAGTGCATTTTCTATTGACACACTAGTAACATAGACTTCAATAGGTGGCTCATAATTTAAGCCATCGTTGCTAAACGGCAATCAAAAATCTGGGATGTAATTTGAACTGCCGCTCAAAGAGTTAAAGGTAAAATAACCGAAGCAGAAAGTAACTCCTGGCATAATTCAGTTGGACCCAGAAACTTAAGTTCACTAAAATCGGTTATATCAGGTTCCTTGTTGAAGGAAATCCATGAGAACATTTTATTGCAACTAATTCTGGATAAATAACTTTAAAAGCTAGAAGTTAATACAATTACAGGTTCGAAAAGATACATTAACTTGATTGTCTCTTCCATTTTAAATCAGTCTTTATTCTGCAATTTCCCTAGATTACCGAAAACACTTCATTTAACGATGATCATTATGTTTAATTGAATACTAATACCAAACCTAAATCGGATACATTTGGCCAAATTGCAGTAATCTGTACAATTCTCTCGCAAATCACCTCTATCGCACGATCGTTATTTTGAAATATTCAAGAGGAAGAGTAAAATCGTAAACCGTTCATATGTAAAATCGGCTGTAAAAAATAAACTAAGTTTAGCTGAGTTTGAAACAATTAAATGAAACGAAACGAACGAAGCATGACAGTATTAACTATCAACAAATAGCTGCGTGCATCACCAGATTGAAAATAGCCGTGAAAATTTTCAATTATTCAAATCCCCATTATCGATATGAATCTTTAATAATCTTCATCTGTAAATTGAATTACATAGATTTAACAGGGAATTTGAAGCAATTAATGTTAATGAAGGCTAAAAGGGGTATCTTCTATGCCAGACTGTAATTTTGAATTAAAACATTGTTCCGCGAGTACAATATGTGCCAAAGATATTAAATTTATAATTCCAATCGACACATTAAGGGGAGATGGTTCTTTAATAATTCCATATTTAAGACGTAATAAGCCTCTAAGCTGAATTCTCCTCTTTCGGCCCACCACCAAGGGTATTATTAAATTTGCCTTTTATTAATTCACTTTGAGATAATTTAAAAATCACGGCGTTTAATATAACACTCATTTTGAACATTTATTATAGCTAAATTATTTGGTTGATAGAAAATTAAATAATTTAATCTACGAATTACAAAATAGTAAGATCATTTTGTTGTTAAAAGAAACTAAACGTAATTATTATCCTTCTAAATTGGCGAACTCTTCTAACTCATCGAAAGCTACGTGGAAAATTATTAATGGATTGTCAGGTAATAGTAAGAAATGTGAAAATATTGTTTTAGAACGTGACGGTCGAACTGTAGATGATCCCAATATTGTAGCAGAAAGTTTTATTAATGATTTTTTTCTTGAATCAGTTAGCAGAGTAGTGGATCAAATTTCCATTGGAGATCATAGTATTAGAGCACTGCACCGGCTAGGAAAAGCCCGGCTCGCTCGCGCCCGCGGGCCTCGTCTCTTTTTATTGCGGGCCGGGCCTGAATTTGTACGAACCTAACGGGCCGAGAATGTTTTATTAAATACATCGAATGGATATAACGTATGCAGTAAATACTGTTTAGTTTTTACAGTATCGTTTGTATTCACAATTTTAATGTATGCAATGTTATGTTACGTTTTTTTTTTGGATAAAGAAAATGTAATAATGTTTAGAAATAGACAGTGCAGATATAATTACTTAAACAGGTTAAAATAATTTAGATGGGCCAAACGGGCCTAAATTTTCTAACGGGCGGGCCTTACTCCATACTGTAACGGGCCACGGGCGGGCCGGGCCCTGAAAAACAGGCCCGTGCAGTGCTCTACATAGTATAATAATAATAACGTTAATATCTCTCATAGCATGTGTGCACTGCCATATAATGAAGTAGAAGTTCGTGATCTATTTAAGAAATTAAAAAATAAAGCGTCTTCGGGGCCTGATGGGGTACCATGTAATCTGCTGAAAAGAGTATCAGATTGTTTAATAGCTCCAATTACTTTTTTGATTAATTTGTCATTTGAATCGGGTGTATTTCCATCAAAATTGAAAGAGTCTAGGATTACGTCTCTTTAACGCTTCGCCTCGCGACCTCAAATCAATTTCAAATATAAAATATTTTAAGCGGAGTATTAGAGCATTTCTTGTGCATCACTGTATATATTCATTAAACAAATTTTTGGGTCGCACATCCAGCAATGTCTAAAAACTGTAGACCTAGCTATAAATATAACTTGTTTGTTATTATGTGATATTGTGCACTTGTGACAATGGTCTATATTCTTTTGAATTTATGACAAATATACTTATTATTATTACTACAACAAAATTATTAGAAAATAGTATTCGAGGGAATTTTAAAATGATAATTTTGACGCTGGAAAAGGCAAAATAACAATGATTGTACTATATCTAGTGTCACCAAAAATGACCACAGTTACAAAAACCAAAGCAAACGAATCAATTTATGATCGTATATTACCAATTATACAGGATAATCCAAATTACCCGTGTACTATTGCTATCTTCGCTATTATTAATGTTTAGTAAAATATTATCAAGGAAATATATGATATAAAAGATTCAATGAAGTATGTTTCTAAAACTAGGAATAACATAGTATATTCGTTATCTTAACTGTAAAATGTGATATTCCGAATTCCAATTTTAGAGCTTATCGAGTGTTTTGGGTTTTAATGTTTTGATATTTACCAAGAATACGAGAGTAGCCTAACACAGAAAAAATTTTTTTTTTGTAAATTCAGTTTTATTTCTCAACATAGTCTCCTTGTACATAAATCTTATACACTTTCCAAATAGTAATTGGCATCTTGCCTCTGCATTTGATGAAAATCTCTGCCCTCAGAGCAAAATTTTGGTGGCCAGATCTGGTAAATATCTTTAAATTCAGTTGTTCAAAGACTTCACTATGGTAAATGATGGTGCAAACAGCATTAATCTCGGCAACAAGCGACTTAATACAAATGACTGTTAAACATCAACTGAGCGCCCAACATGTCTGAAATTTTCAAAAGTATCTTTCAACGCATTGGCAATTATATTACCAAGATTTTTTTTGACAAGTAACGGCACCTCCATGGTGAGGCTTGAAACTTTTCAGACTACCCCCGAAATGCGGGAAATTTGTCGATCTATTAAAACATTGATAAACCAATATTTCTGTAATTTTTTATTTTCCTTTTATTAGGAAACAAATTATGTTCTTTGCTTGAAAAAAACTGATTTAAAAAATTTTATTTTGCCAATAGCCAAAATTGGAAGAAAGAGAAATTTTAAGTTTTTCGAAAGTATTAATTTTATTTTTTAATAATCTTTTAACTATTTTGTAATTTACCATTAATTTTTGTTGACTATCATTAGTTGTATATAATTTCTATCAACCAAGTTGTAGAAGAGCGTAAATTCAATTTAAAAGCTAAATTATTTGGATTGTTATAACAACAATAACTAACATATTTTATGGAAAATTTTGTTCGAAAATGTTATGACCGGAATGGCTATTATTTGCGAAAGAAAAAAAAAATCAGGAATTATCTTATGAATGTATGCCTTTTATATTTTATTAAATGTTTTGAAACGCATAAATTTAATTGTGTGCGAGGAATTCCGTAACAACTATCCACTAAACAGACAACCTACATCGCATATTTCCTTACCTTAGAATAAATGATATTAAAGTGTAGGATAATTTGTAAAGTCCCCCTTTATACTGTTCAACTTGGCAGAGCTTCTTCTGACCTGAGTCTAACCTTTATTGCTTAAGACGAAGTTGCTGTGAACGACCCCACCGCGTAAAATATGTAACCCTGCTCCATCTAAACTAGGATTATATGTGAGACAACTAGCTCCGGTGGCATAATACCACTAGGGCTATAGCAAAACGAATGAACATGTACACATTTTAGGCTTAAATTTCCCTTATCGTTCCCTTTTTGTCGTTCCTTTTTTATGTCGCGGCAGATACATTTTCT
Organism: Dynastes maya; assembly: GCA_029619315.2. Taxonomy (NCBI): domain Eukaryota; kingdom Metazoa; phylum Arthropoda; class Insecta; order Coleoptera; family Scarabaeidae; genus Dynastes; species Dynastes maya. Next base: position 7,791,002 of record JAROYE020000012.1, read on the forward strand.
CATTTCCTATTATTCTTTTTCTTCTTTTTTTCTGTCGCGGCGAGTGTACTATTTCAACGGATGGCGAAGAGGTATGTGTCATACAATACCGACGGTAACTTCCGAAAGTTATTTAGGATCTAAACAAACGCATCATAGTCTATTTTCTACGACAAGCAGATCGATACCCTTGAATAAACAAAAAATACAGCGACACTAGCGTAAGAATTTGCTTATTTAGTTCTATCTTCGAAGAATTATTACAAGAAACCTGTTATTTTTATATATCATTTAATGAAGTGTTAATTAGATTAACGTTAATAGCCAAATTCCTCCTATGCCTTCACTTTTTCTTTGTCCTATTCATCTCAACATGGAAATAAATCGTTTCAATTTATTTAAAACAACCGAAAGGAGGGTTGACATAATCGAAAAGGACAAAAAAAGGGAACCAACACCTTCAGGCCCGACGTAAAAAAATTCAAATAGAAAAGAATATAAGTAAAATAAATTTTCGAGTTTTACTTAAGAGGAGAAAGATTAATGTCTAGCATCTGATTGTGTCATTCCTAATTTACTTTACCTTCTCATCGTTAGTGCAAGATAAGGGACAGACGCAGTGACCTTCTGCGCCACCTTCAGACTCACAAGTGGAGTAAAAATCGCACTTTTTATTCTCGCAGTCATCTGGAAAGAATCACTCTTATTATAACGAAAAAAGAACGGAGAAAATGAAAGAACGAGATCGAGCCTGATAATGCTGAACAAGTGTATTCTTTGAGGTGGTGTATAAAATGTAGGATGTATGATGCTAAGGATACTGAAAGAGCAAGTTCGTTGCTAAGAGAATATCAGAGTACCAGGTGTAGATTTAGATCGAAAATCAATTACTTTTTCTTAACAAAAAGAGCTTTTCTAGAAGGGAAGCTGTTTATACGAAAAATTTTTCATTAAATCTATGCATGATATATACTGCACAGTGGAGGAAAGTTCGTTTCTAAATAGTCATAAATTCGATTTTTTATTTTCATTTATACTTTTAGAGCTTTACAAGTTTATCATCATCTAGTATCACCGGGAAAAAATTCTCAGCTGGGGTTACGCTAAGGAGCAAGTGATAACGTTTCCGTAAATAGATCCGATTCTAGCATTATTCTAAAATATATAAGTATGAAGATTCTCGGGTAATCTTTATGTAAAACGTAAATAGATAATATATTAAAAGACCAGCTAAGAATCATAATCCCAAACGTATTTTTGGCTGCTTAGAAAATGAAATCCTCCCTGTGTGCGAAGTTAATGAAAGGATGGGACGTCCAAAGTCAGCAAAAGATATTTTATCGAAAAATGTAATACTTTTGGATTAGTAAAGCAGCCGGAAGAGATAAAAAAAGGGTCAAAATTTGTTGTTAAATGTAATTGATGACGTACTACATGGACCGTCGTATAGGACCCTGATTTCTCTTCGATGTTTGCAGGCCTCGAGTCGTAGCTTGCATTGGTTGCCATAAGAAATGCCATCAGAGCCGCAAACCGGTTGGAATTCCTCCGGGCACGGGGAGCATTCGCAGTGTGCAGCGTTCGATCGTTCGACACAGGTGGCCCCAAATGGGCACTGATGGTTGGTGCAAGGTCCCATGTCGCCGCAGACTCCCGTATACGCTATTTCGATTGTCGTACGAGTTAGGCACGCTGACCTTTTCATTTCGCATTCTGAAGGAAACGTACGACCGTCCTTGGTGCAGACGGGCCTCATTATTTGCTCGCACTGTGGAGGGCACTCACATCTGGCTATGCCGTACTTATTTATTGTACATTCTTCACCGAATACGCATTCAACACTCATACATGGATTTACACCTGCGTTAACATAATAACATATTACATTTATATTGATGGATTTTTTCCCTTTTTCAAGGCTTTTCTTATAATGTTACCATAACACTTCATTGAAATTTAACGAACGATTCTATAACTAAGTTATCATCTTCAAAGTAAAACTGAACTAAAGAACTAAGTTAAAACCACGTTATTTATACGTTTCTAAGTACACAGTAGACTGATTGCTAGTCTGGGCAAACAGCGGTAACAGTCAGTGTAGTAGATATGTGGTGCGGGGTCGGCGATTATTTATTTCACGCGTTCCCAGCGTCAGTACTAAATCGATGCTGTATGCGAGTAGTTCTGTGTATATGTAGGCTGTCGTAACTTATTTCGTAATTGTACACTTATGTTTGCTTTAAAAATGTCGCAGTTAGGTACGTCGCGAAAATGAACAATGGCAGACACAGTTAAAAACTTTATAGTGGACATGCCGGACTTAATTTTTGATGGCGCTAAAATTCAATGTCTAGTTTGTAAAATCCCTTTAATGTGTTGATCCAGAAGCCATTGTCAACGTCACATGTAAAGCAAACAGCATTCTTCTGCAAAAAGTGGCATACGAGACCAAGAAAAATTTACATTTGATTTATTACTCTTATTTTATGTAATCTATCGTTTCGTTTACCAGACAATGAAGCATTTGTCTCCTTCTGGAATAAATATGCGGACTGTAAATTACCTAGCGGGACATCGATACGAAATGTAGTGCCATTTGTTCGTGAACATATAGAAAGAAGAATGAAAACGGAATTGAAAGATAAAAAAACTGCGGTTGTGTGTGGGCAAAACAACAGATCGTCAAAAACATTCTGTGGTTAATGTAATGGTACGTACAATGGAAACACATCGACCGTCAGCCTCCTTCTTACTTGCTTCCAAAAGAGTTATAAATTGTACTGCCGATGAGATTTTAAAGGTGAACAAATTTGAAGTTTCAACTAAGTAATTTTTAATGTTTATAAGTGATGGTGCCGCAAACATGCGTTCTTTGAGCTGATCTCTTAAAGATCACAGTGGTAACTTCTTACATGTAGCGTGTAAAATCCATACTCTAAATCTTGCGGCACAAACGATTCCTACATGTTTTCCACTAGTAAATGCATTGATTGCTAATACAAAGGCAGTGTTTCTAAAGTTCCCGAAACGTACCCGACTATTTCACAAACTGTGCCCTGATTTACCTGAACCACCACAGCCGATTGTTACACGTTGGGGAACATGGTTGCACGCTGCGTTTTACTACAACAAATATTTTGATCAAGTAAAGAAGGTAGTTTTAAAATTCAATCCGACAGAAGCTGCAGCAATCAAGAAAAGCCAGGAAATATTTCAAGATAGTCAGGTTAAAAGAGATTTACAAACTATTCACAACGATTACTTCGGACTACCGGAGGGAATAGAAAAATTACAAAATGTTTCGATGTCGCTAGTGGATTCTGTTCAAATTGTGAATGATGCTCCCGCACAGTTATGCGCTGTAGAAGGCGAAACAAATTGGTGTGTAATACAAAAATTTGAAAGAGTTTTAGAGAAAGACTACGAATTTTTCTTATATTAAGACAAATTTGTGAAGGTGCGTGTGAAGATGTATTAAGTTGCTTGAAAGATTATTTTAAATATGCAAATATAACATCGCTAAATGTTGAACGGTCGCTTTCGGTATTAAAAAACCTTTATTCCGAACGTCGTACTCACTTGACTGAAACAGCTGTGGAGACATATCTAATGATTCAAATATTTAACAGATGTTACCCAGTTTATTTTATTTATGTGTAAACTTTTATGCGCTCGCCACGCCTCTGGCTGTTACCGCATATTTGTCCAGGTTACTGATTGCGATTAGTTTAATCATACATTGCTGTTTAAGTTTGTAATTAATTTCACATCACCATCATTTGGAAGCTTTAAATTTCAACCGTTACTGTTATTAAATCAGGATTAATCTATTAAAGTAAATTTAAAAGTGTAGAAATAGTAGTTTTAGCTGAATTCTTTAGCCTAGTTTTATTGTTGAAGACGCTAGCTTAGCTATCGAAATGAGCATACAGTTTTAGTAAAGTTAAGTATTTCAGTGTTTAACTGCTGCAGTGTTTGAATCATGACTCATCTTCTAAATGCTTTAGGCAACAAATCAAAAATAAACTCTTAAAAAAGGATTCTAAAGTATTCGAAGTTTCAAGAAATTATAATCAAATAAAATATATTTATATTCAAATTGTGTCTTTTAAATTCCTTCTTTACAATCACATCAAAAAGCTATTTGTGTAAGGTACAAATTCAACGTAAACATCCCTCCAAGAAAAACATATTTTAGGTCATCAATCTATATCCGTACATATAAAGAATATATCATCATCTTTCCACGTTTCTTCCATCCACTTCCTTTACTTTGTTGTGTATTTTAAAGGTAATGTGAAAAGTGTATACTTTACGAGTTTTAAAACAATCTTCTGGAATTCAATTTAGTAACAGTAGTAAATTTTAATCAACGTCAAAAGTATCTTTCGGGCAGAACTCTTAGAAATTCTGATTACTTTAATTAACTCAAAAGAGGGATTATTATGTTAAATATGTAATTAATACTTCGTCGGAAGAATAAAAGTGCTTTAATAACCTGAACTACATTTCCCTCTATAGATTATATTGAGTGTTTTCCTAGCTCGACAGGCTTCTTGACGTAACAAGCACTCGTTTTGGTAAGTTTTCCCGTCAGAGCCACAAACTGGTGTAAATTCTAAAGGACAAGATTCACCGCATCTGCACACTGGGTTTCGATGTTCGTCAAGTTGACAAGTTTCAGGCTCCGCACACTCAACCCCGGCACATGGATCTATAAAATTACAATTAATAATATCACATTTCTATATCCCCTCGCCCCTTTTCTTTCCGCCACCGATGTCTGTGTGTTCCCTGCGACTCTTTTTGTCGGGCAAAGTTCGTGAGGGAGATTTTGGTGTGCACACACACACTTGCACAGGTCCCATAATGGTAACAGTCTAACAGTATAGCAGTTCTGAACTTTACCAGATCAATGCATAATAGGTTTTTGGGAAGAAATACTCATTCTCTTTAGAAAAGGGTTGGATGGATAAAAAAGATTTTAATTGTTAGAATTTCAAGGAAGAAAAAAGCTTTTAACCCTTTTGAAAGGGGTGTATTGTCTCCCGATGAAATTTTAATAAATAAAAATAAAAATTTCAGAGAATACAGTGCCCATAAAACACGTAAATTGGCAAAGTATACTTTAAGGAATATAATCCCTTTTCAAAGAATTCTCTTTCTCTTACGATTTACAATTTACGAGTTCTATTTATATGCCTCGTATATACGTTTAACTATATTTTCCGTCTAGATTATACGGATCTTTCCAAAATAAGTATCTATAGATTTTAGAGCCTTTTTACCTAAATCGACGAACAGCAGACTCCACTTACTAAAATTACTTTCCCCTCCGTTTGCTAAATATCCCTTATTTCCGAACAAATGAAACATTTTTAAAACAACGCGCGTGTTTTGAAGGTACATTTAAAACTACCCTACTACTTTTAATTAATTTTGAAATTGTTTTAATAATAATAACAATTTCAATTCGCTCATAGCCCAAGCTTCGAAATTAGAAACACGTATATTGTATGTGTGCACACTGCATTATTAAAACAGAAAGACTATTTACCGCATTTCCCAAAGAATTTTAAGGTAATATTCGTGTTTGTGTTGCAAGCACTTTTCTGTAGATCGCATTGATCTTTGTAGTCCACACCGTCCGATCCACATACAGGGCGTGACGTAACATGGTCACCGTAATTCGGACACTTTTCAGGACACTGGCAGGTATAATTGTGTCCATCTGGCGTTGGGACACAGCGGGCTCCAAAACCACAATACTTATCTCGGCAAGGATCGTTTTGTTCTGGAATAGAAACGAAAACAATATTCTAAAACTAAATCCTAACGTTTTTTCTTTTTAATTTCGACAAGCTTAGGGTAACCTATATTAACAAATATTCTTGAAAAACGTAAGATTTCATATGCACTCTGAAAAAGTTTTGGTAACTTTACCTCTAAATAGTAACACTTTTCCTTGTTTATAACTGACAAAAATAATAAAATTTAGGAATATTTACTGAAATATAGAAATTTTTTCCTATAATTCCAATATTTTTCCTAATTCCAGGGAGAGATTATTGCGAAGATAAAGGGAATTCCCCGAATACAAGTAAAACAATTAATCAGCGCATGCGTTGACGTATGATATTCATGTGCCATATGTATATGTAGTTATCTACATTACCGACAGGGTAGCACCCTCTGTTTAGCATTAAAACTTGTCTATTTTTTGTAGGAAATCGCGGAAATCTGGTAGTGATATCATTGAGATACTCGTAGCACCATTGTAGATTATTGAATAAATAGGAAAATTTCGTAGGTGTATTCCAAAAGAGATAATTTTTCTGTGAAAATGTCAGAATTAAAACTTCCTAATAATTATTCCGAGTAAAACGGAAAAATAACTGGTAGTTTCCTTAGCTATTAGAATTGCTCTCAGTAAATATCTTTAATCGTTTGAAATTGAAGAATAGGTTGCGCGGCTTTAGGATGACAGAATTTCTCTGAAACCATACAGGAATTTTCCCCAAAACTTTTTAGAGTGTGTATGAATATGCTAATAAATATTCAAGTATCACGTATACAATGCCTTTGTAAATTCATTTGCATTCAAGAGAAATTACTGGGGAATAAAACATAAGAGGAAGGCCATTTAAAATGAGAACATTAGAAACATCTGCAGTTTTATTAAGGAAAGAAATAGAGTAGAAAATGTACTAATATAGAGTTGGTAATCATTAGGGAATGTAATTATAAAATACTCTCCGAAAAGTCCAACTCAGAATAGCGTATTATTGAAAATTTAAAAGGTAATTAAAAATTGAGCGGCATTTTGTATAGTATATTCGTATAGGGGCGTACACAATTACAATTGAATATTATATTTTATAACGCGGCATTTTTTCGCGAATCAAAGGGAAATAACCGTTATACAGAGACATTACTTACCCTTGGGGTAAACGTAGCAACTTAGTGCAACTTTATACTCAAAAATAATACACAAAACAAGTATGTTGGCGCATGCAAAATGTATTCTTTCCATTTCACCCGTGTATACTCTTTTTCAGTCCCAAGTATCTCGTGTGTATATTGTAGTTTGAAATTTTAAAATATTATCCTATCCCAATCTTCGGGATTTATTCCTGCTGGATCAATTTTTAATGAAATGGTATACGTGTTAGAAGAAAAAAGAAAAATAGAATTTTGAGTGCGGTAAAGAACTTGGGAGTGAAATTTGTTATTTATTATTTTGAAGGAATTTCTAATTGAATATATATAGACTGTTTGCTTAATATAAAACGTTTTCAATAAGAAAAATCACAAAATCATGTTTTGCCATTCATTTTTTCTCCTAAATAAGATAGGTACATTGCGTATGTAAATTTCCAAGCAAAAATGTTACCGTGTTTCATTCAAATTTTTCGATTTAGGATATTAAGATGAATTCATATTTTAGGTAGCTACGGAATTTTTCACTAATATTAAATTTTTTTCCCGAAGAAAAAATGATTTGATATATAAAAAATTTTAGAAATTATAATCAGTCTCCCCCCGGGTCCCATCTCCTTTCCTATTTCCTCTAAAGAGTACGAATCGAAACAAGGGAAAAAAAAACTGCTAAGGGCTAACACGGCTTGTCTGCGTTCTATGTCCGTTTCCGGAAATTCTACTCCTAAAAGAAAACCAATATAATTTGCATTATAATGCATCATTCATGACTATTGCCGTCGACTTGAGATATTCGGTGATATTGGAAAAGTGGGGGGCCAGAGAGGGACGTTAGAAAAATTCCGAAAAGTCACTTTTTCTTAATCCGAAGGGATGAGGACCTGGCTGATGCTTTTTTCTCTATCCGGATTCGGAAAAGGCTAGAAAATATCTAATAATGAAATAAATACGCCTGAATTGATTGAAACGTAAATTGATGATGGAGAAAAAAAAGCACAGAACGTAACAACACGCTTTTAACGATATGAGGCGAAGTAGTACGATCGATCCCGATTCAGTGCGAGCGCGCGTACAGTGCACGGGTTGAAGCTTCACTGAAAAGACCATTTGGCCTGCCATTGCCTACCATTGCGGCGTAGCTGTAGCTACCTGCAGCCAACAGTAGCGTGACAGGCCGAGCAAGCGCCATATTGATTTTAAGTTTTCCAGAGCGTTGTAAAAGTTACAAACTCACCAGACGTCGTTAAGTCTTACGATATTTTCCTTTCCAAAAACAAGGGGGATTATACCCATTTCCTCTAAAACATGTTCACGTAAGCTGCGCCTAAAGAGTCGAGCTTTCTAATCACTTCTGATGATGTTTCTTATCGTATCATTTATTTTCCTTTATATTTACATTAAAATGATAAAGAAAAACAGAATAATTTCTATCGGACTTTATTTGTTAGCAAATATTTCTCATATATTATTTATTAGGGTTTGTACAAAAACCGATGTTTAAGAAAAACAATTATCGAATTCCATAATTTCGAAAAAATGAATCTCGTAGTCGGAGATCGAATTTTTACAACGAAAAAAAAACAACATATACCTATAACAATATCACATACGAGGATGGTATGATAAATACATTTTCTCGACATAATCTCCTTGTAGCCCTATACACTTAATCCAGTGATGTTCCAACTTTTTTAAACCATCCAAATAATAGTATTTGTCGAACTCTGCAAAATAGGCCTCTTCATTTGACGTGAACCGCTTTCCGCCAAGCAATTTTTTCAAGTTCGTAAAAAGAAAGAAGTCACAAAGGGCTAAATTTGACGAATATGGTAGATAGGGTACCAATTCGTATCGTAACTGGACTAGTTTCAGGAGATGGGACGTTTCGCCGTCGCCGGTTCGCTGTAGGAACAGTTCGCCGTAGGTCCAGTTCGCCGTAGACCCAGTTCGCCGTCGATCCAATTCAAAATTGTGATTTAACAGATACTACAGCAAAGTTGATTACAACTTAAATGCTAATAATAATGAATAGATTATAATTTAAAGATAAACATGTATTTATTTTGTACGTCTGAAATAATTAGCGATCAGCCCTAATAAACTCTTTAATCACTGTCAACAATGGCAAAGTGTATTAAAGATAGGTGTAATTTAAGTTGGGAAGACTAAAAATATTAATCAAAGATAAAACGTCTATAACATTTTCTTTAAATGTGTAACCATTAGATATTTCACTTAATAATTCATTCGTCATAGAATCCTCCATGTCGTTTTTAATATGCTTAAGTGTAGCCATACTCCTTCTATTACTTGCGGTTGTAGCAGGTATTGTGAGTACTAATTATAGAAGTTTTGTGGTTTCTTGGCAGATAAGATCTAATTCATTGCCTACAAGGTATCTTAAAAGTCAGTCAGGTAATGAGTATTTTTTTTTCTGGATACGGAATATAGTAGCGATCCATAACTTGCTTTGAACGCCAGGGTGCTAACTTCCTTGGCGTTTGTGCCCATTGCAAATATGGACGAAGCCAATGATATTCTCACCTGCTGATCTTTTACCACTCCTCAATTGGTTTGAAAATAATTATGTAGGACGTATGAACAGGTATACATAATTTTTTATAATTCCCATATGCATATTATATTTGTATTAATCATTTACAGACGAGGAAATGGTCCGCTACTTTTTCCTCATGAAATGGAACCTTTACCAATGGACATTGGATGGACAAGATCGAACAAATAACTGTCGTCCTACATAATTATCTTTAAACCAATTGATGAGTGATAAAAACTCTGCAGGTAAAACAATGGTGAGAGTATTAATAGCTTCATCCATATTTGCAATGGGCACAAACACCAAAGAAGTTAGCATCCTGGTGTTTAAAGTAAACCGTGGATCGTTAGTGCACGCAGAGAAATGTTTACTTGTATCAAGGCTGTCCGCCTTACTTCAAGATAATTATCGTTTTAATTATCCACAATAGAATTACTGTTTCAAATCAAAGGAAATATTTTCTTAGTGTTTTTTACTCCGCTTAAGAAAAGTATATATTTGTAATGAAATAATTGTTTTTTTGTTTAATTTTATTATTTTTTTTTATTATTACGTTGGCTATCTCTCTTATTATAATATCAAGATGTATGGACGTACTGTATAAATTTATATTGCATTAGTATTTGTATAATATAAGAACAACGTTGATTTACATATATTTATTATTTAATTTCAATTACACCCCGAGGATTGTTCGGAAACTACGTGGCCTAACACAGATATGGCGTGAATTCGGAGGAATTTTCATTACCATTTTGTAGAATCATCTTTTAATAGATTAAATATGACAACACAGAGCGATCTGCCAATAAGTATGTTTTTGACAGTACGCCAAAGTGAACGTCTCGTGTGATTTTCTAAACAATGGAAAAAACTGAGTTGAGAGCAGGGATAAAGTACTTTCATTTGAAAGGCTTAACACCAACCGAAATTAAAGCAGAGCTGGATTCAACACTATTGGAATCCGCTCCTCCGTTTTCAATGGTTAGAAACTGGGTTTCCGAATTTAAACGTGGTCGTACGAGCACAAATGATGAACCCCGTAGTGGACGTCCTAAAACTGCAACTGCCTCGGATATGATTGAAAAAGTCCACCGTATCGTATTGGATGACCGTCGAGTAAAAGTGATCGAGATAGCAGACATAGTGGGTATCTCAAATGACAGTGTGCACAGAATTTTAACTGAAGAATTGGCAATGAAAAAATACTCGGCGCGTTGAGTTCCGTGGTTGCTCACACCGGAGCAAAAACTGAATCGTTTGAGTGTTTCCCGTGACCTTTTGGCACGTTTTCGCCACAATCCGAAGGACTTTTTACGCCGTTTCATAACCGTCTATGAAACTTAGGTCCACTCCCGAAACCAAAGAACAGTCCAAACAATGGACACACAAAGGTTCTCCGCCAGCAAAGAAGGCAAAAACGGTTTTGTCAGCAGGAAAGGTTATAGCAACTGTTTTTTGGGATTCTCATGGAATTATCTTGGTCGATTACTTAGAAAAGGGGAAAACAATAAATAGCGAGTATTATGCCACTTTGTTGCAACAACTTAGCGACAAAATCAAAGAGAAACGGCCTCATTTGGTAAAGAAGAAAGTGCTTTTCCATCAGGATAATGCACCTGCCCATAAGTCTGCGACTGCAATGGCCAAAATTCATGAATTGGGATTTGAGTTAATGCCTTATTCGGCCTATTCCCCAGATTTGGCTCCCAGCGATTATCATCTGTTCCCAAACCTGAAAAAATGACTCAGCGGTAAGAGATTTTCGTCTAATTCCTAGGTAATCGCTGCTGTAAATTGCTATTTCGAGGACTTGGATCCATCGACCTACAAGGAAGGTATTGCTAATTTGGAATATCGTTGGAATAAGTGTGTTGAGCGAGCAGGAGACTCTATTGAAAAGTAAAATGTTTTTTGTCGAAAAAAAATTGCGTTTTCGTTGTTAGGCCACGTAATTTCCGAACGATCCTTCAGCGGACAACGCTTCATAAACATTTTCAAAAGATACCGGTTAATGTAATATCAATTAATTTATAAATTAAATGATTTTTATTAATTGTAATACTTACTGAATATTTTCTTAACTCAAGACTAAATGATTTACTTCGAAGAAACGTGTTTGCCTTGAACTTTGTGATTTTCTAACCCCAAGAAAATATTTATTTGATACAAGTAAAATTTTCTTATATTAAACATGTTTTTAGCTTTGAAGTAAAAATATTTTCTTGAATCTTGATGATTTTTGCAAGAAAATCTAGCTTCTTGATGCAATGAAATATTTCTATTGGCGTATATCTTGCAGACAATGAATTAGATCTTGTCTACTAAGGAACCCCAAAACTTCTACAATTAGTGCTCGCAATACTTGCTACAACCGTAAGTAATTGAAGGAATATGGCTACACTTAAGCATATTAAAAGCTACATGGAGAATTCTATAACAAATAACTGACTATCGAATTTCGGAATATTATCCATAGAGAATGAATTATTAAGTGAAATGTCTAATGGTTACACATTTAAAGAAAATATCATGGACTTATTGGGCCTGCGGCGAACTTGCCCTACGGCGAACTGTCCCTATGGCGCAATTGAGATGTTTACCATGTAATAGCAATCTCTCTAATCTTCACCCGGCAGTCTGCTAACACGATATCATTAATTTTATTAATCGTCTGTAGTCACCTCAATGGGACGACCTGGCAGCTTCTCATCTAAGACAGATGCTCGGCCATGCTTAAATTCATTAAACCAGTATCTAATGGTAGCCATCGAAGGTGCATGGTCCTTGTAAACTACATCCAACTTTTGGTTTCTGCACACTACTCAATGAATTTCGAAATTTTGACAAAGGTCGATTAAAGGATAGTACTCACAGTCGGTAATGTAGATTTTGACACGAAGCACCATCTGTCTCCAAACTATCCTATCCTCGTATTTAAGGAAGAAAAAGAAGTACTTCCACGATATATTCAAGAATTAATGTTTAGATTAATTTATTATGAGATGTACCGAAACTAAGCAGTGATGTTCCTGAATTTCTACTATGAATTACTGTTAACTTTAAAATAACTGAATAAAAGAAAATTGAAAAGAAAAGTAATAAAAATTGTCTCCGAAATAGTCGAGAATTTGACTTCAACGTATTGGTTTTTTTTATTTTGATCTTCTACTTCTCAATGTTCCTGAAATACCCTGTATATTTTTTTAAACTATGTAAAGGCACTACAAAATGTGGCATCCTCATTTAACTAAATAATTCATTGTATTTTTAGCTTATAAAACCCATTTTTGGAAAAGCAAAATCCTAATGTTTATTACGATTATATCTTAATTTATAATACATATATAGTATTAGAATAAGAAAAAAAACAATTGAAATGAAACAAATATTTTCCCTATAATTTATAATATCATGAATTTGCTATCTACTGTAAATATTAGGTAAATGATTAACCTCATCTAAACCAAATATTATCTTTCCCGTATATTCTCTTACCTCGTAAACGATAGGCTTTTGTTTTGCCTCCCCCAACTTTATCAACATCACGTACCAAACACGGTTGCGTAAAGAATTGTAAATATTGCAAATAAAGCAAAAGTAAACAAAATGGAGAGCGGGATGTAATATGAAATATTCAAATGGAAATAAATTCCCTTTTAAAGAATTTCATCGCATTTTTTATGCCGAAAAGCTAAGTAGAATTTATTTAAATATTATCCTCTTCCGTTTAAAAGCTGGTTAAATAATGTAAATCTGTTGTGTTTACGAGTTTGGACATTTATATTCACTTGGAAACTTAATTCCATACATATATAAACATTATTTTGTTCCCTTCCTTGTTGAGTAAGATATCCGTTTAAGATTGTGTAAAAGCCGGTTGACAATTCCGGAAACTCAGATACCGACAATGCATGAATATTTTGTACCCCCTTAAAACTTACATAATCTTATTCTAATAAAAACTTTTCCGACTTGAGGAATTTGTACCACACCCACAGAGTTTACGATTAAAGTTAACATACTTAATTCGAGCCAAAAACATTTTGATAATGCAAAATAACTTGATTAATTACATTACTAAACAGATTTTCCCGTTATTATTTTTAATTTTATTGACGAAAGAGCGGACCATTATTTCGTACATTTTTCAAATAACCCTCTGTATACATTTAAATTTGGCTCGCTTTTTTGCAACACATAATCAACTGTGAAAAATTAAAAAAAAATGGTGCATGAATGTTGTGTAAACTTACATCATTGTGTTCTAATAAAAAAACTTTTTAAACTTCCCGAGAATTTATGATGGTACTCAACATGTTATGGCCCAAACTTAATGATTAATTAAAAAAAGTTTGAAATAAATTTCCCAAACGGAAACGTGCGTAATTATCCGAATTTTTCGAAAGGTTTTCTTTTTTATGGCGCAATACTTTATTTTAAGGCAAATGCATTTTCTAACTCGTTTGTTTTGCCTCTCTTTTAAAAGGAGGATAAGCTATTTATCGTGTTTGCAATTTAGACATTCATTTAACACGCGTTTCTTTCTCCTTAACGCGATAGAAATATTGTTATTTGATCTCTCGTTTCTTTTTCTCCCTCGCCCACACATTCAATTCGTTTAATTGCTAAAGGTTGTTTTTCTAAAATAACCAGGAGACAAACCAGTCGGTCTCATCGTTAATAAATGTCTTCAGAACACCAATCTTTTATATTGGAACTACGTAACTAATCTAGCCGATGTTATTGTCCTCTACACCACAAAAAACAAGTCTATAATGGAGCTATGTATACAGGATGTTTTAGACCACTGAACCACTATTACGATCTCTTAAATAGTAATAATGATTTTTATTGTCCAACAGATTAATATCATATACAGGACAAATGAATATGGATATAAAAAGATACGTTAGACAGTAATGGAAGGAAAGTAAAATACAAATGTTTCTAAAACAACGATAAAAATAAATGAGGCATAATAGATTAAACAATGAAGTTATAAAATAATATTTTATCAGAGAAATGGATCTGCGTAAAATTTATTGCAATTAATCGCCAAGTGGTACAGAGGAGCTTTTACTAACGTATTGGTTCTTGCTTTAGGAGTTAGGGAGGTGTCGAAAGACCGCGTTAAATGTGTCGGCACTACAAAATTTATTTGGGCTAACAAAGAGGGAGAATCAACTTTATTGTAGATCAGTTGCACTATAAATTTCGTACTTTGTTTCTCTCTTCTGCTACCAAGTGAATCCAAGGAATGTCGATCCAAAAGACTGCCGTAATCTATATTTCTCTCTGGGTATGAACCAGCACACTTAAACGATAAATACTTTAAAAATCGTCTCTGTACACGTTCCACGGAAAGCTGTAGGTGCTATCTGCACTTGTGGATAATATGGAGACGTTAAAGCTGTAGGATTAGTAAATCCCATAATGAAGCCCAAAGCTCTATTAGTAATGAAGAGTCGAACGAAATACCCAAGTCTCTAAAGATTTCAACTCGTGGTATTAGGATTTCATTTATTGCGTAGGAGAAAGTAATAGGTATTGCACTTCTCGAGTGGCTCACTATCGCACATTTATCAATGTTTAGACTAATTCTATTACGTTCGCCCCAGCTCTGTATGTTCTGAAGGTTCTCTAGCAATTCCCTGCAATCATCTAGTGTCACTATCCTTGTAAAAATCTTGACATCATCTGCGAATGCCAGAACTCTACAGCTCAAAGTTCTAAGATCGTTAATATAAATATTGAATAAGAACGGACCGAGATTTGTTCCTTGTACTATGCCAGAAAACGCTGTGTAGTGTTTCGAATTGTATCCGTTGTAAGAAACGTAGCATGATATATTTTTTCAAAAATAATAATAAAGAAAGATCAACATTTTAATAACAAAGCTTCACGGAGAATCATCTAGAAATATTTTCATCTTCCGAAAACGTTTCATTATATCTAAAGTGTTTGCCAGCTTTCCTTTTATTTGAAATTTTAATATAACCAATTACCTGCATAAATTTCATGCTTAGCGGAATATGAACTTTGCAGTATAATGAAACGTTTCTGAGAGATCAAAATATTTTCAGATGATTTTTCAGACGAGGTTTTGTCGTATTCGTCTAGATAATCGAAGAGTGATGAATGTCTTTTTCTGGGAGTAAAGAATTGCTTTGAAGGGGTTAAAATTGCGGTCGCTTAAAAAAATAAGGCAATATGTTTTTTTTCCTTTATCGGATTTTCGGTGTATTTATTTATACTCCTGACCTCAAAAACTCGAATCAGCTTTTTTTAAATTTTATTACATCATTTAATCGGGATCCCAATTCTAGAAGTTCCAAAACCAACAGTCTAGCTTTTCTAAGCCTGGATTAAACTTTATTCCGAAATATACAAAACAACGCAACGCCTTCGTTTACTGTAGAGTGGAGCTTTGAGGAAAAAATGTTTCTCTCTAGTCATAATAGCGAAACAAATGTCCTCAAGCTACCCTTAGTCGGATTAGGGTGTCGTTTTTAAAGGGGGTGAAGAAAGAAATTTGTTCACTAGCGACCGGGGAAGCTTGTGTGTGATAAGGTTTTCTTTTTAGCCGTATTAGTTATCTGAGCGTATCCCAGGTTTGTTCCTCGAATACAGAATTTTTGCCTACAATAGACTGAGATAACGTTACTTTTTATTTTACGACGCAGTTGAAATGTTTGAGACGGCTTAGAATCATTGTATAATCTTCAAAATGGAAATGTAGATGCGTTCTATTAATCGAGGACTTACCGCATTCACCGGCGTACTTGATTTTCGTATTAAGTCGAGCCCTACAGGATACCACCTGCAGTTGGCATTCGTTCTGGTAGGTTTTCCCATCCGTGCCACAAACTGGATCGGAAATTTGCTTGCAGTGCGAAGGGCATTGGCAGAATGGTCTTCCATCCGAACCAATGTTGCATTGAGCACCCCAGTTACAGAATGTCTTTTCACATGGCTCTAAAATTGAAAAAAAAAATTATATTAACCAACAATTTTATGCTATGAAGATTCAAAAATAAAGGCCGCCCTAAAAGACCTTTTAAGCATGTTACCGGAAGTGCATGTGAAACAGCAATTATGGGAACATCTCAAGATTAATAAAAAACATTTGTGTGAATCAGTTCAGCGCCTGTTTTTAACGCAAAAATGTAGTTGTAGTGGTGTCTAGAAATTATTTATCTAATATATATGAGGGTACAAAAATTGGTACAAAAATAAACGGGCCAAACACGGTGTTCCACAGGACACTTTATTATTTTATTTACATTAACGATACAACAAAGAGCGTTTCAGAAAATACCCTTTTAACCTTCGATATGCGCGGTTATTGTTCAAGCCATACACTGCATTGTGGGGTCAATCTGAATTTTTGCATGTTTATTACACATATTTTATTGTTATTCAAGCAGTGCATCTGAAGCAAAATAATTTACACATCACACAGACAAGCCGTGATTTCTTGGGACTTGAAGTCCCAAAACCACAGCTTTTCATACTAACAAGGGAACACCGGCACATCGCTATCTTCATTGTAATGTAGATATGTGATAACTTACAATAAAAAAATTTAGTTTTTTATTTTTACAGATTACTAGAAATAAATTTTAGATTTTCGAAACATTACTGGTACTTTCAAAGCAAGCAAAAAATATCATGAAGAATAATTTTTTTTCAAAAATTAATATTAAAAAAATGTTCCCTCTTGTATACCCCATCGCTTTACACACTGTATATCCAACAGGTCACAGTTTGTTAAGTTGGACGGTTTCACATCTAGGACGGTGGTTATTACATCAGGTGTCCCGCAAGGATCACATCTGGGACCATTACTTTTCAATCTTTATGTTAGTGATACATCCACTTGCTTCGTAAATTCTCTTTTTCTTCAATGTGCTGACGATTTAAAAATATTTAAACCTATTAAGTCGATTGTGGATTGTGTAGGACTGCAACAGAGCCTGGACAGATTGTGTAAGTACTGCCTCGAAAATAAACTCTTTTTAAATTTCAATAAATGTAATTATGTACAGTACACAAGGAATTTGTTCAAATTTCATGGGGACATCTTAACCGAATTTTGTAAAATTAGGGATCTGTGTGTCATGCTTGATACTAAATTAGCATACAGTGTTTACATTGAGCACATTGTTAGTAAGTGTACGAAATTGCTTGGCTTTATTAGAAGAACATCTAAAAATGTTTCTTCTTCTGCGTGCTTCAGGTCTCTATATTTTGCATATATAAACTCGATTTTATCTTACGCTTCTGTTGTATGGTGGCCTCAGTATGCTGTCTATATTAATACGATAGAATTCGTTCAAAGAAAGTTCATCAGATACCTTTGTCTAAAGTTAGGCCAACTCTTTGATAATTATTTCAATTCCTGCAAGTATTTTCGCATTCTACCTTTATGTAAGCGCAGACTACTCCCGTGCTTGGTATTTCTGCATAAATTGCTTAATAATAATATTGACTGTCCAAACCTTGTTTCCTCGATTTCTTTTCGCATCCCCTCCCGTCATACCCGTAACAATGTTTTATTCCACCTATCCAAGTGTCACACAAATTCTTCTCGAAACTCTCCTATTAACAGATTCATGCGCATTACAACGAGCAACTCGGTATTTGCAACTCGCTTGATATATTTTATTGTAATTTAAGTACATTTAAAACTCTAATTACCCGGAGCTTACTTGATCAACTTCAATGAATTCATTTATAATAATTTTTTTTTCTCGTTTTTCTCACCCCTCAGGATTACCTTTCTACTATGTATATTACTAATGTGATTTGCATAATCATACGTGTATTCTGAAAGTGAAATAAATAAATAAATAAGATTATCCTTTATGTAAGCAAAAGATTCTAAAATAAAATATAAAAAAAACTTTTTAAAAGGGTACTCTATAAATAAGCCTTAATTCACTAATTATAGTCTACGTATTATATAGGATTTCCGGAAATGTACTAATTTAATTTGCATACTCATTACTGTTTAATTACTTGATAAAGTTTGGAAAATGTTCCATCGAAGAGCAGTACTTGTTGACCTATGATTACCTTATTGGAACTTCAAGAACTTGCGCCTTGGTTAACCCAACGACATACTCGTAGCACTACCGCGATGAAGGAATATTGAATTTGCTCTAATTAATTTGTCCTACTAGGTTAATATTGACCGTGAAAATTTCACGCCCATAATTAGAGAGACTTTTCTACGACTTCCTTTCCTAGATTTGAAAAATCGAATGCAAAAACTATAACGTTTTCATGTATCGAAACTTAAGATCTCAAACGGATGAAAAGCCCGAAGAGATATTGAGTTTGGGGTGACGTCCAAGTTGAAAATAGGTCTTAGTTTGGAAGAAAAACAATTTTAAAGTTTGACGTTAGGCTTAAGAATAAAGAAACATTTCTCATTGGCATCGTGGAGCTTTTAAAAGATGGATTTCTATAAGCAGATCCAAATCTTAATATACGCTCCCTCTACTTTCCTTACCCGCCTTCGGCTTTCTTATTAAAAACTCATATTTAAAAACATTAAAGTAACTCGTTCAAAGGATTTAGAATATTAATTTTATATTGTGAAACTGTTTTTGAGATACGTGCACGCGAACTTTAAACGAACTTGAATATTATTTTATTAATTTTGATTGCTATCTTTGATAAATCTTGATCCGCTCTTAAAATTTCATATTTTTTTAATTAAAATATAGCTAAGAGATTATTTAAGCATAAAATAACTAAAATATTCTTAATAGACACTCACAAATATCCATAGGTCATTTTGAGCTGGGAATAATTGATGGTAAAATTTTCGAAAAATCTCACCCAAAATCAAACCTCAATTCTTTAGGTCTAAACTAATAATAAGATCCTCTCAGAATTCCCCCGTGTGATGCATACTCACTAGTAATATGTTTCTAGATAAAATTAGACCCGTAGAATCAATTTCAATCTCGCTATATTTTGTATTTTTCGAGTTAGAAGTAGGAAAAGGAAAGAAGTGTCGTAAAATGTCAGGAACTCTCAAAGTCTTCTTGTAATAGACGGAAGAATTTGTTTTATTTAGTTCGACTTCGAAAGCTATTAAATAGTTTAGATTCATTAGGTTAATGCTTTAGATTAGTGAGTTATGAGAAAATTAAGAAAGAAAAGCGATTGTAAATTTCATGATTTCAAGAATTTGTTAAACTTGATATTTTGAATATCACATCCGATTAATTTTGACCGGTTAAAACCAAATATTTAGTATGTTTTAGGGCATTCTAACGGTTGACGCGATACGAAGACTTTTTCAGAAGAAATCATTACTTTTAAACAATTTTGGGGGTAGTCAAGCATTTGAAGCGTAACGTAATTTTGTTTTCTAACTTCTTAGTACACAATCTTGTAATTTTGTAATTGTATAATGGAATAAATCAACATTTGAATTGTAAAAATCTTCCGAAGGAATTTTAAGAGGAATGCAGGTCCCTCAAATGCGGGCGCTGTGTAAACCTGAAGCGCTAAGAGAAAACCTTTGGTAAATTAACTTCGAGTTTTATTACAAAATGTCATTTAAAGAGAAGAAACACATTAATTTTCTAAGAATTAAGGGCTAGAACTCCCGTTATGAAAAAAGATACTGTAATGTTATCTCGGAGTTAATTAAGATGACGTTCGCTAACTTTCATTTTGAAATTTTCCCATTCCAAATATAACGATTCCAGCGAATAGTACAGAATAATGGCTATTTAGGGCGGACCTTCAATTACATGATTCCCTTTTTTTAAATAAGATTGACACTTACCTTCACCATGATGAGGCCTGGGTTTATACGAGGCATCTACAACAATAAGAAACAAATATTTTTTAGTAGTAAATATGTACTTAAGTATTATAGATTGAACTATCTAACCAAAAAAATGGCTGTAAGCACTAGAAACGGCAAAACAAATAGGTAAGGTCTACAAACAACCAAAAGACTTCTTTCTGACATTTCCTGTTCATTTTGATAGATTTTATTCTACCGAACCATGTTGATTCCAAACAAAATGGTGATATATTTAACGGTTTTCGAGACATTTGAAGCGTGGAGTCGATTACAACTCGCTTATTTCCGAGCTATAGTCGCCGAGAAACAAAAAAAGCGGTTGTAAAAGTTTTTTTTTGCAACTGTAAAACGTTAAAGTCTTGTCCGAGTGCTGGATTGACAAGAAAAAAATCGGACCCAGTATCTTTAACGAGTCTCGAGATATTTCCCTTTATTTTGCCTTTACGCGTTTTCAAGCCATAAGCTTTTAAATATTGCCAGAAGAAGTTGATCCTTTAAGGCTGAAATCAAATTACTGTAGCAATTGCGTTACGCTGTTAAAAATAATTCTATTATATTTGTATAGTCGGTAAAGTTGAATTTAATTAACTGCGTTATGAATTCGCATTTACAAAATACAATTAATTATTTATATTACGCTTGAAAAGCCCCTTCATTTTCAAATCAAATATTAAATTTTGAGATCATCATTACGAGACATGCTAAATGATCAAATATTTTCGTAATAATTGAGTTTGAACAAGGAGAATATCTCGTTTATCAGCTCAACAAAAGAGCCATTTGTTAGCAGGAGAAAATTAAGAAGTAAAGGAAGAACAAGATATAACGAGCGTCTAATTGTAAATAATGTGAAATTATGTGAAATAATGCTAAGCATAAGTTTTCAGTTGAGTAAACTATGAAATTAAATAGTAAACGTAATATGAACGTTACTGCTATTACTATTCCACTATCCTTATTGATTTCGTATCTCTTTATTTCCGAAATCACTAACCTAAGGGATGTCTTTAACCCTTAATAAAGTATCTGTCACAGAAACCTGCTTTACAACTACGTGAGATGAAATTGCACAAATTGATAGTTAGAAATTTGTTACATGTTACAGAGAACTACAAATATAAAGGGGATGGAATGTATTGATTGTTATCAATCATAATTCCAGAGGAAATTCTCCAAATTCTATCTTCCTTTTTTACGAGAGAAAAAAAAGGAGATAAAAAACAAACAGAGAAAATAGGAAAAGGGGGAAAGATACTTAATTTATTCAGCCCCTTACTTCCTAATTTCAGAAGCTTTTGTTTTCGCAAAAAAAGTGTTTTAATTTTAAAGTAATATAAAGTAATACGCCCCTCTCAACATCCCCCGACAGAAAAACGCTTGATTTATGATCGGTGCCGCAAAATTAATACATCATACAAGGAAAATAATAACTTTAAATTTTGCTGGGCTGGTTATATGACATTCTGTACTAATTTGTACGCAGCCACCCATCACGGATTTGATTAATACGAAGAATTGCTACGTACAATGGTGGGGGATAATGATTACCCAGGTGGTTTAGTAAACAAGTTGATTTTCCCGCTGAATACAAAACACAATAAGTACGGGCGATGGCTATGTAAATCACGATTAAGTTCGCAAATAGTGTATCTAGAATGTTAATCATTTGAATTGAGACTCTAATTGAACGGGGGATTGTGTTTGAATTTATCGAGCACGTGAGAAATTCGCCTAGACAATTAGCGCGAATGGGATTTCTGAATGTCTTCCAAAGAAACACAATTAGAATAAAAAAACGTTTTAATTAAAATATTAAATCAATTTTAATACGAATTCCTATTATATAAAATTAAAAGAAATTAAATCAACCCTTCTTAATACATAAAATAACAACCAATTGAGTGACTACCCTTTTCACCGCTAATACCAACTTTATAAATTAAGCCATAGGATCTTCTAAATGAAATTTGCGAAACAGTCCCATAGTTAGAGCCAGGACTAAGAAAATAATTGGACGAAATTCAACATTAAGTAGCAAATTTAACTTGGTTCCCGTTCCTGATTTAACTTGACTTTTTCTTATGCCTGAGAAAGAGAGGGACGTACAACTAAATCGATATCGGGAATGTCCAGTAAATGCTAGAGCCTAAAAAACAGAATACGTGAAGCTACTGCACAAACAGCGGTAGATTATTTAGGGAATTTGATTAGAAATTCCGTTGACAGCTGGGGTCACTGCGATATTGTAAATGCAAGCTTATTTTTGGGGTTTTGTTGCTTAAAATCAGAACCGATATAAACTTGCCAACATCTTATTTTACAGCATTTAAAAAATAAAATAAACAAATAAATCTATTACACAGAGTCACATAAAGTCCACACTATATTGGAAAACCTTTTATTAAAAAATATAAATAAATCGAAACAACACGTTAATTTTTTTAACTGTTAAATTTGATATATTTTTTTTAGGAAATTACAAAAGATAACATGATTTTTCAACAATCTTCAATACTTTAATACAGGAGTTCCCAACCTTTCTCTTGCATCGACCCCCTTTATGAGAATATAAAAAAAAAATTTAGAAGAAAATGGATTTTTATTATTTTTTAATTTTACAAATCTAAATAAGTTTTCAGAAACAAAATCACAAGTTATAATTGCACATATTCGGCTGTTAACCCCCAATCGACCCCTTGATCTCGCATCATTGACCCCCTTTAAAATGTCATTGACCCCCAAGAGATCAATACCGACCCCGTTGAGACAGATGTCAAGTGACGTTTTGCAATTGCTCGTCAATAAGACATTTAACGCTATTTAAACTGATTTGTAAAAGGTAGTAAATTCAATTTTGTTAATCTTAAAGTAGAAGAAACGACTCGTCCACGCAACTTAACAGAGGACGAAGCAGTGAAAATGATAACTTTAGTTAGCGAGGGACGTAGCCAGCGATATGTGGCTAATTTGTCTATTACACAATCAACAATTAGTCAAACAGTTAAACGTTTCAATAAACGTGGATGTTGCTGTAGAATCCAAGGGAAAAGTAGTTCTACCAGTTTTGAGCTAAGCTGGGCTCTAGCAGCACCCAACTAATATGTCTAAATTGCGTTGAAGTTTATGAACATCATTAATACTAGAAATTTCGGGATAAATTTTTATCATCTGCATACGCAAGAATAGGGAAATCTACTTACAAAAGTGAATCATTAATGTACAGGACAAACAGGAGCAGACCTAAGTTGGACCCCTGTGGTACACCGGTTGTTAAAGTATACTCTTCGGAGAAATATCCATTATAGACCACGTAGCACGGTCGCTGAGATAAGTAGGATCGTACTAGGTTTATAGTTGAAGGGACAAATCCAAAATCACCAATTTATGAAGCAAAATTTCGTGGTTAATCAGGTAGAAATCTTTAGAAAGGTCTGTATAAATAACATCAATTTGACCACGCCTATCAACAACTTCTGTGATGCATTGGGAAATAACGGCCAAGTTTGTGATGGTGGAACGACCTGAGATAAAACCATGTTGAGAGTTGGAGATGAACGAACGAGTGCTGTTGTAGATGCTGGAATAATGAACTTTCTCATATACTTTGGCAAAGTTAGATATTATGAATATCGGTCTATAATTAGACAGAACTGAACAATCACCTTTTTTATGTACCGATACAACTCTTATTATCTTCCATCTGTTAGGGAACGTACTGCTTGAAATAAATAGGTTAATAATGATTTGAAGAGGGAAGGCGTATCTACAATCCCGAACTAAAAAGCTAGGCAGTAAGTCGTCACCCGCTGTTTGTTTATTGGGTAATGTCATCATTACTTTGAGTAATTCCTCTTCCGTTGCAGGCGAGATAAAATGTGGAAGAGAGCTATGACCGGCATCAGCAAGCAGGGAATGTTGTGAATGTATAGGTTGATGAGAGAACATTCCAGCGAATGCATTGACAATATCATTGGAATTTTCAAAAACACTACCATCATCATAAAGTTTGCCAGGGATTCTGGTTGCACGGAGAAAATTCCACAAGTGAGATGGATACGTCTTAACGGAATTCTCCAATTTATTTAGATAGAGGTTGTAACTGTGACGTATTTGACGTTTGATGAGGCCTTTCATTCTCTTAAATTCATTAAGAAATATTGGGTTTTTGGTTTTATTCCACTTCTGGTGATAATAGTGTTTAGTTTTAATGTTAGCGATGATCATCGGTGAGGACTATGGCGGATAATCAGAATCTGGGGTGGGCTTGTAAGGTACGTACAAATCCAAAATGGAATACACGAGATTGTAAAACGCATCGAGCGTAATTCAGAAGTCAGTATTGAGGAAATGATTATATAAGGATGGATAGTCAGTTTTATAGAAATTGTCTTGCAAAAGAACACGTAAATTGAGTTATTGACGACTGGGAGGGAGTTTTTTTTTTTTGTAGACAAA
Organism: Dynastes maya; assembly: GCA_029619315.2. NCBI lineage: Eukaryota > Metazoa > Arthropoda > Insecta > Coleoptera > Scarabaeidae > Dynastes > Dynastes maya. The sequence continues at coordinate 7,815,769 of JAROYE020000012.1, forward strand.
AGAGGAATAAATTTTAATTAACCAGTTGGACGTGAACGAGTTTGGCGGAGACCAGGAGAGAAGTTTACTGGCAGCAATATCTCTCCGAAGATCTTTTCTGATCAAGTTCTTCTTTTTGAATGGGAGAATATTCCACAAGAAACCATTTACAGCTTAATCACCAGCATGCCCAGACGAATGGAAGCAGTAATAAGAGCTAGAGCTCAAAAACAATCTAAACGTAAAACCAATAAACCAAACAGTGGAAGGAAACCAACTTCGATGGCTAAAACACATTAAAAGAATGAGCGCGACGAAAATAGTAAGAAAAGTATACGAAGCAAGGACAACAAAGAAAAGAAGCAGAGGATGATCAAAGAGATCATGGTAGGATGAGTTAAGGGAGCAGCACTAGCAAAATAGAAGAAGTGGAGAGAAATCTGCTGCCCACAGCAAAGCGGTTCAACCCCCATACCCCGTCTTACACCCCGATACGGATAGACATGCATAAGGAATAAGTAAGTCATTTCACATTTAATTCTCCTTTAAAAGCTTTTCATTGACACCGTTGTCATTACATTTGGCATTGTTGTTTCTTTTTGTTATTTATTCATGTTGTTTCTTTCCGATAATACTAATCTAACTTATCAAACATTAGTTGAAATAACTTAATCATAATATCACGTATGTACTATGATGTAAATATGGTGCAGACTTTATATATGACACTGTATATAGAAAAAATAAAATAATAAAATAAAAATTAATTTCATTCATGCATTACAATGAGTTCGTATTTAAATAAAATCGTTTATACGAACATGCTGTCCTTGAAATTAAAAAAATTCACAAACAATCTGCTTAAAAAAACTCACACCTTTCTGCAAAATCTAGACATGCTTCTATTATTGGCAATGTACAGCAATGCAAAAAGCACAGTACACCACATGTAAATGTAAAATTGTTGGTACCTACAATTAAAGTATAGCAGAATCCCTGATACCAGTACAAATAATATAACCAGCAAGATTAATATCAGAAGGAGAATAGTTGGTTTGCACCATGATATCCACCAAGATTCGTTAGTAGTAGTACTTGGAGGTATTTGGTTGGTCATACACCAAACGCATAAGCTAGAATCATCGTTGGCGGATTCTGCGGTATGCAAAACGCTCGTACCACCAGATGCGTTGACGACAATCCCACGATAAGCATTCGAACGTGGTATGAAACCATCTTCATCTTCAGATCTCAAACCAGAGTCGTAATAGACACCATAGGACGCCACCATATTCGCTGTTGATTGTGGACAGTTGCTGTATCTCAATTCAGTTTGCTCTTGCTCATTTTTCGACAAACATTTGCAGCAGAACGCTTCTTCTTTATCTGTACCGGCAGAGGACGGCTCTGCAGCGTGAGTTATTGGTTCACTGACGTGCCAAGAATGATTGTACGTCTGTGGAGACTGGGATCTTTTATAGCTATCACCGTTTGTGTAATGCGCGTTGGAGAAATGTGTTTTATAGCCACCGGTATTGTTTGTGTTGACAACCATTGCTTTTTATTGATAAATTTTATTAAACATTGAGCTACAGCAGCAAGAGTTTTTCTTTAAAATACCGAGTTAATTTTGTATTAGGACTGATGATATTCCAGTTAGACACCATATTTACTTTAGAATATATGTAGATAGAAGTCCAATCACTTTACCTGTAAGTAAATAAAACCAAGTATAAGCTTCAAAGAAAGACACCTCTATATACTACGACATATATCCTATTTTCCTTATCGTCAGATATTTTTTTTTCTCAATTTTCACACCTTTTCATTAATCAATCGACAACATTTGCAGGAATCGTCTTAGCTTTATTATATAATTCGCTCCACGTATCACACGTCATCCCCTAGAGCTTTACATTCATCCTAAAATGGTGAACTCCGCTTCAAATTCGGAATAAAACATCGCCTTCATAGACATGTTTACAGTTTCCTATACATCATTCCACTTTACTTAAATGTGTTATTCATGTTTGAGATTTTAATTTTGCGAAACAAGGAAGCCGTAAAGGAAAAATAACAAAAGCTAGATATTTCGGAGCCGGTGAAATAATAAATAAAAAGCCGGGCTACCTACACGATTGATTTACAATTCAGCCAAAAACCTCTTCTAACCTTGTTACATACACTGCACGGTAGGAATATAATTATCTGAATTACAAAGCCCTATACCGTGTTATTTTGTCACTTTAATCGTAATTATGACGAATAGTTAATACTTAAGCTTCATATGCATATCTCTCGTAATGTATTTAAAAGGAAAATGAAATACAAGTGGTGCTAGCGGACAAATTTCTATAATTTATTTTCAACGTTATCTATTTGTTTTAGATCCCGTTCAAATGTCGTCTATGATGTATTTCATTTTTTCGTGTTACTTGTACATATTGCAACCTCTCTTTTTTTTTAATATTAACACGTGGGTTATAAGTAAATGTTAGAGCTTAATGTTTGAATATTCCGAAGAGGGCTCAAAGCTTACATGTTTAACATTCGGAGCGTGTATTGCGGACGAAGATGAAATTTTTGTCAATCCTACAACACCTTTAGGCAATTCTATCTATGGAGATATATTGTTATGCTTCCAGTGATCTATTCTACATACCATCCCCTTGAGGTTTGATGTATATACAACGGAGTTCTGTTTTATATTTTCTGTTCAATGTAAGTGTCTCTAAAGTGCTACTTTCAATTAATTTCCTTTATGGCGGTTTTCACTAATTGTATCAAGTTAATATCATAGTACGATCCTAAAGTGCGTAGGATATTTTTTACGGTCGTATTTCGCCGATAAAAGCGTCTATGTCATCCAGGAAATTTACCGTTAGTTATTGAGCTATTGTGTGTATGTGTGTATATTGTATCGTCAATAATGCGTGGACCAGGTTTCGAAGCAATAATATATAACTGCTGATCCCTATCAGTTGAAATCTACTGTGCTTTCCATTGATTTATTTATCAAAAATGGAAGTAAAATGTTAACAAATAGTTAATAAATCACAATATTTTATTTACTTACGTATAAGTTAAGCAATATGAAAAAAAAATGCGTTTTGTATTAGAACCAGAAGCTATTTTTCATACCACCTACAGAAATAAAAGAACTCTCGAAATTGAAATTTTTTCATTATATTAGAGGAAAAAATGTAACTCCCACACAGGAAAATATTCTCTAGTAGAGGGAAAAAAAGAAAAAAAAAAGAGAGAGAAAAGTTACCAACTTACAGGAGCTCCTGTTTCGTAGTTATCAACGATTCGATTGTCAGATGCTCCCTAAAGATATACTCTGGACCTAACTTTACACCGATATTGCTATATCTATCCTCTAATCACGCAATAATACGAATCGGAGAATTTGGCCTCTCTTGTAATAAATTTTATTGATTTATATGAGCCGTAAGATGGGTATAGATCTCGGATACAATTTTGTTGTGAAAGATCAGTGAGGTATCTAATTCGCATTATATGGCATAGTTTAAAGACGATATCTTTGTCTTAAGAATTGAGAACTGTGATAGATTTGGTGGCAGCGCCGGTTGTTTTAGGTATTGAATCATTTCATTTCAATTTTTGAGAGGTAAATCATAGCAGCAGAACAATAGATTTCAATTGATAGTGCGAGTTATGCATTGCTAGTTTGAAACCTGTTCAATGCAATATTGACAACGCAATATACAATAGCTCCATATAATAACTAACAGCAAATTTCCTAGATGAGATAGACAATTTAGCTTTTATCAAACGATATAGGGTTGTAAAGAATACCCTATTACGTTCATAGTATGATATTAACTTGATACAATTAGTGTAAACCACCATAAAGGAAACTAATTGAAACATCTAATAGCACTTTAGAAGCACTTATAGAGAACAACATACTTTCCCGATACAAGTTCAAAATATTAAGTACAGTATTTAGACATATAAAAGATACGTTTAAGTCATATAAAAAGCTCAGCTTCCTTTCCCCTAAGCTTTATTTTGGCAATATTTTTATGTGTGTGTGTGTGTATAACAGTAAAAATAAACGATGTCAATGGGAGTATAAAGAATTTAAAGAAGAGAAAAGAGCAAATAACAAGTTTTTCGAAATATAAATGTTGTTGAGAACATTTCGTAAATAAATGTATATACGGATAGGACATATTAAGAATGATGGGGCTATAATATATCCTTTTCTACCCTCGAAAATTGTAACATCTTGTCAGATAGTATCATTTCACGCATAGTTCACAATCCAACATCTTTTCAGCAAGATTTATTTTGCAATAACGCAGTGTTTATTGAACTACCTTCCCAAACATTTTTCATTTTACATATATTTTATCATATCTTCCTTCTTTTCCGTTATATATGCACCCATAAACCAATACGATTCTAGTTTTCCACTATATGAAATCACTAGCAGAGCCCGGCATGTAGATTCTATGTATGTACTTTTTACGATATACAAAAGCCATGTATTTGAAGTATGTAGTGCACGCATATAATGCTTGCTTCATCAGATTAGCTTCAATAATTTTGTTATGTGTTAGAATACAATAACAAATATTGTTGGATTTTTCCTGTGTATAGAGATTTTTTGTTTTGATTATTAATGACACTAATACTGATTGCATAATCAATAAATCCTTTTTACATTATTCGATGATAATAATTAGACAATATTTCGAATGTAATAAAAGGAAACCTACGGAAAGCCATAACAGAATTTCCTATAACTAATTTAAACAAATTTCATTTACATATTCATTGATTGATATTCAACTTAAAATAAACATAATTAAAAATGTAGAGCCCCTATTTCGATGTTAATAGAATCAATACTTATTCCCCTAATGTGAGGTGCTGCTAATACATCACCTGTTAATAAGAAATTAAAAAGCCGTTATTTTCGATATTCTTAATGTTAAATAAGTGAGTAACCGTTAACGATTTAATAAAAATTAATTCCAAAGCAATTATTTATTTATACATAAACGGAGGGGTCAGCTTTTTATAAATGATAAAATGCACGCACAATTCCACAGTATACCGCCTACGCAGGCCGCGTTTGTAAATGTACCGATTGTGGTATAGTCAGGAACAATTGATAAACAGATCTTTTAGGTCACAAAATATTGATTATTTCGCGTAAGAATGGATGTGTTAGTGTAATAAATCAGAACAACTAATTTTTGTATGTTTTGCTACGTTAAAGAGGCACAAAATTAACATTTAATCCTGCTATTAAGGTTGCAAAAAGGTAGAGCTACATATTCTACGAATCAATCAAGCGAAATGAAATGAAATTTTCACATTCGAAAATTATTGTGGCCATATGAAACGTAGATATGAAAGAAAAAGGTTGATTTTTCAAATCAAACTAAATATGATCACCCCTATAATAGAATCTATAAAGGAGAAAGAGACAGCGCTTAGAGATATTATTTACGCTTGATGTACGTGACTTGATTTTTTATTTCAGAAAGAGGATTTGGTGCGAAAACAAATTAATAAAAAACTTCCAGAAGTGGTATGCACGGAGACTGAGGAAAGGAAAGTGATTATAATGCGATCACCGGAGGAAAACCGATATATTACCAATTACAACTCAACTTCTTCAATTACAATCGATTCGAATTTTATTATCCAATAAAAGGTTTATTTTATTAGATGATTGTTTTTTAATATTCTGCATATTTTCCTTTTTATTACAATTATTTGTACAATATGTTGTATATTCAGCCTTTTTGGTGCGTAAATGTTTGGATTCAATTGATTATCATTGTGCTAGTTGTAAAATGTAACAAGCTGGGCACCCAGGGGGTAAACCTAATTCGAGTACGCTGAACCCAATGATGCCAACTGTTTTTAAAAGTTAGCTTGCGTTTTCGAGCAATTTCAATTTAAAAATTTTAGGCCCAAAGAAAATTTGATCAATGGCCGAAGAGCTTTCTGGAACCTTCGAGAACCTTCCATGGACCATTTGTGAACCTTCTAGAAACTTCCATCCCTGCTACTGCCACTTGGTCAAATGGATATATAAGTGGCGTGGTTAACCGCTGAGAGCTCTGTTTTCAGAAGTTAAAGTGTTAACATTTAAATATTAAAGAAAATAACCCAAACCGAAGTGAATAGTGAAAAGTTCGAGATTGTTCATTGTAGTGGCTTGCAAAATCAATTAATTTGAAATATATAATAGCCAAATATTCTAAATTGAATACCTTTTGTTACGTGTGTGGAAAGTTTGTAATTAAGACCACTCGGCATAAAATAAGTTCTGAAACCACTGATTTGCATCAACAATATTTCTCACAAAATGTTTTTACTGGTGTGTATTGGACGTCGACCATTGTTTGTACAACATGCGTTTTTAATTTGAATAAATGGACAAAAATCGGAACTGCTATGCCATTTGGTGTTCCAATGATTTGGATAGATCCAAGAGAACATGATCCAGCTCAATGTTATGCGTGCGTGAATTATACTGACGGCGTGAGCAGAAGAAAAAGTGGTTCTTTGAAATACATTCCAACAACATATACTCAATTGCCCCTGTCGCATTCAAATACAATTCCTATTCCAACAAGACCAATTTCAACAGAACAATCTGAGCCATCAGCATTAGAAACAATGAAAACCGAAGAAGCAGGCGTATCAATGTATGAACCATTAATATCACTACGCCATGCAATCACATTGAAATCACGCAATCTCATTTGAATAATATGATAAGAAACTATCACAGCGACAATCCATTCTTTTGGCAAAGTACTTGAAACAAACGAACATTTTGGCAGCAGATATTCGAATATACGGAGCAATCAATCGTCATCGCTTCACGAATTTTTTCAAATCCATTAGGAATAATTCACTCGCTTATTGCACTGATATCCGTGGTTTGATTTTAACGATGTAAAATGAATGTAATCCCGAGCATTGGCGATTGTTTATCGACTCGTCAAAACAGTTTGAAAGCGGTTCATTAAATTCGATGAATAGTCAAAAAATTATAAAAATTACGTTTTTTTGGGGGTCTTTGGGCTTAAAATTTTTAAATTGAAATTGCTCGAAAACGCGAAAACCTTTAAAAATGGTTACCACCATTGGATTTAGGATACTCGAATTAAGTTCACCCCCCGGGTGCCCAGCTTGTTGCAAAAAAAGTCTCCAATTCGAGCACAGTGTTATCAAATTGAATATTATCAAATTAATTGTTATTTTGTACAAAATTATTCAAATCATTTACACAAACAATGAAAAATGTAGGTCCAAATACTGAGGCATGAGGGATCCCCACTTTTACGTAAAGCTCATCTGATATTTATTAATGAATGATTCAAACAAACTAAGAGTTTTATTAAATATTTTATTAACACTCGAAACTGCTTTATTAACAAATTCTACTAATTCTGTGTCAATGCTCTTAGTTTGTTATTGTTCTTAAAAATCTTATTATATTAGAGAGTGGAATCTATAACCACTGAATGGCGGCAAAACGTAAACATATAACTTATTATTCTAGTTTGTAAATAATTGTGTTTTGTATATATCTCTTATCCAATCCTTATTTTTTATATTTAGTTGGCTTGAATATAACAAAAATCACAGTCGCAATTTTTTTATCACGTCGCAGTGATAATTTTTCTTGCTTATCTGCACGAATGCCTTTGATTCTAAATTTTACAAAATGTCTAATAGATCGTATAAATTAGCTTCTGGTAGTTTTTATTACGTTTGTGAACAATTTATGTTTTCAAAAAAAGGAAGACCTATTATTAGACGCACTAAAAGCGGTATATCTGCATCATTTTAGTTTTGCAATAACTACTTAAGAGAAAAAATTGGTGCCACATACTTTTGTGAAAGCTGCAGGATAATTCTAATGCGATGGGTGTTAGGAGAAAAAGTGTTTCTTCAATTTATAGTTCCAGTATTACGGTGAGACTCCATGGAATCACAAAAACGACTGTTACTTTTGCATGAGACAGACTTCAGGTTTTAAATCCAAAAACAAACATAAAATTGTTTATCCCGATATTCATCTGTTACAAAGTCGATTCGACATTTGAAAAGCCTATCGCATCCTATTTGTCCATGTATGTCAAGTAGTCAAGGTAACGAGGTGCGAAATTTTGACAATTTCTATGTGGAAGAATATAATAAATCGCATTTCATTAATCAAAGTGAAAAAATGTCTAAATCCAAGGCAGAGATTCTTGCAATAATAGAACATACTTGCACGAAGTACACAAGTAACATACTACAGGAAAAGAAGTAAGAGCTACAGTGATTTTTTCTTTAAAAAAGGATGAGTTTTGCATCTGTCGTGATATTCTAAGACTTCTCAACGCTATGGATCAAGAGTGGCGGTTATTTATTGATTCGTCAAAATATAGATTCCACAGGTTTTCTGAAGTTTACTTTGCGCAGATTGTGAACGGTTTTCAAAGTAAGAGGAAAACCATTTAAGGACTATATTCCTAATTCCATACTTCTCCAATTTATCCAATAAACGGTGGTGGAGGACGCAATCAAAAGCTCTACTAAGATAGCAAAATACTGTTTTTTAACAATAAGTGTCAAAATGTAGTTATAAAATTGATACAAAGCCGAAATGGTCGATTTATCAGGTCTAAGGCCATGTTGAGACAAGTGAATCAATGCAACATTGCATTCTTAAATAACCGTGCAGACGACAGATACCAGACAGTTGTTCTCAGTGGATTTTTGGTCGCTCGTTTTGTAGACTGGTGTTATACGTTACACTTTCAAAGCATCTGGAAACATTCGGAGTTGAAAAGAAAGGTTCATAAGATATAGACTAAGAAAGAAGAACCACTGAACGTTTTGCTTTTAAGATTATTAAAAATTGAAAGCTTCTTCCTCGGAATATTCAAGAAGCACCATGCTGTTCTGATTGTGAGACACTGTTAATCTTTGGAATGGTCGCAGATATCTTGTGAGGAACATTAACGAAGTAAATATTGTAAGTTGTAGCAATTGTGTAAGCATCATCGATAACGTTTCCATTTTCCTGGCTTGCTTGGAATGAATTTATTCCAGGATTAATGAATCAAAATGAGAAATGAATTGATCCACAAAATATAATGTTACCCCTATTACATAGTAAATTGGGCCCCATAAAAAATTTCTTAAAAGTTTTCAATAAAACCCGTGCTGGTTTCCAATATCTTTAAAAAAACCATGTATTTCGGAAGCAAAACTAAGAGTCCCAGTCTCAATCTTTGAAGGAAAAAAATGCTTGGGCATTCTTTAAAAAGGTTGTCAAAGCACTTTCAGGAAACGAAGAAGATAAAAGTTATCAGGAAATTGTTACGGAATTGCACAATTATCACCAGACAGGTGTAAATGTATTTCTGAAAATACATTTCCTTGATTCGCAATTAGACTTCTTTCCTGAAACCTCGGGTAGCATGAGTGACGAATAGAGCGAACGAGAGAGATCTGAAAAATTTTGAAAATCGACACAAAGGTTTATGAGATGATTACTATTGGTTTATTATAAGGGAAACTGTTCCAGAAAATTATAAAAAAACAAGGTAAAATGGGCTATTTTTAATTTTTTCTTTTATTATTAATTAAATATTTCTTTAACGTGATGTGATGGAATTTTTCTAATATCTTTTCTGAACTCATTGCCTCGAAATCTATAAGCTAATGCAGTACTTCTTTGCGATTCATATTGTTGTATATAGAACAGCATAAGCTGTTGTTTACTTGAGCGTTATAAATAATCTACTCAGAGGGAAATTTAATATAAAATTATATTCACAAGAGAGGGGAACGTAATTCGGCTGTAACAAATTCGCTTCGATTTAGGGAAGTTAACTTTCGGATTTCATTTAAATCATCGATGATGCAGCGCTGTTAACAGTAGCGGATAAGTAAGTCTTTAATTCCTTAAGGTTCCTTCTTTATTCGGGCGATACCGATGATACCGCTGATTCATTAATATCGTTATCGACAAACTAAAGCTGACATAATAAGCCCAATTTAGGTCGAGATTAGCTTTTATCCTATTAGAATCTATGATTAAAGATGTTTTTAAGTTTTTTTTTTTATGGACTCTTATTGAATTTATAAAGAAAAATATTTAAAAGAAACTTTCTACTAAAGACACGGTCATTCCTCCCCTTTTCTATTAAATTATTTATAAGGATTAAATAAACAAAGGTCCATTACATGTGATAACTTTCGTTAATAAATAAGTTACGTAAGGAGTCTATACTATTCTAGAGCTTATGCATAAGTGAAAATAGATGGGAACTACCTCGAACAGACCTAGCAAATTCTTAATTTTGGCCGACAAGGTAATTAATTATGAATCGAGTGTATTTTGCGAGCAATCTATATGATTGTGGATCCCAAGTCCCTTGTCTTACCAAATTGTGGCCGATCCGGATATACCGTGTACAATTATTTCCTGCTGAATATACTATTCTACGAAAGGACGGCAAATTTGAAGGAATAGCAGGAACTGTTTGAGACGAGATAGAGTATTGCTTGTACTCGAAAATCAATAGTAAGTTAATCCAAATGATTTCTTAATTTACTTCCAAATCCTTTTTACAAGAATTGAATTTTAAATGGAATATCACGAACATTTGACAGGCATATCGCGTTCAAATTTTATTAAAATAAATTTCGTGTTAGGGGAGAAAGGTTGGGAAATTAATTTCGTATGAAGTAATCCTAGTGAATGACCTATGTCAAAATCAAAATGAATGGCACGTCGACTATTACAAAACCTTTCGATCTAACTCATTTACACACTTTTACTTCTGTAACTAACTTTTCTAACTACAATCGATACAAACCTCGAAAAACCCACGGATAGCCAACAAACGATAACATCTGATATTTTGTAAGCAATAGACAAAATGATATGGCGTATTAATAATAAATGATAATTGAATTATATTTTCGGGAGTTTGCTTAAAGAAAAAAAAAAAAAACGTTTTCATACAGCTTGCCGGAAGATTCAAAACGATATATTTACCTCCCAGAAATACGAAGCTCGATAATTAATTCTATACGTAGAACCATGTTTGTTTGCCTATGGAACCATTCCATTTTTCCGATCAATAAGTTCAAATTGAAAACATACTCAACTTTCCTTTCAACTTTTAATTTCTATCCTAAATTTAATAAATCGCTAATCGAAATTGGCTATCTATACTATAGGATCATTTAAACTTCGTAATACCAATCTCCAAATTTTGTTTTTCTGACAGGTCGACCACTTTACCAAAATTAGAACGTATTGTATTTTATAAATTGAAATCTGGAATTATTAAATTCTACAACATGGATTTAAGTGACAGCAAGCCCTTCTCTGCAATGTGTTGAACATACACCTACACACATACGCCATTATGAAGTGGCTACCACTTAAATCAAGGATTTTGTCCGACAATTCTACTGACAGCAGCACTTGCAATAAATCAAAGCCCATAGTGGTATTTTTTTTTGTGTTTGGTCAAACATTTTTTCGGTTTTGAATTTTAAATTATTTTTAAATTATCAATTTTGCGTCAAGAAAATATTTATGGAATATTACTTTGTGTGCGCAAAGAAAATTTCCTGTTAGTGCTTAATCTTATTTTCACACGGGAAGTAATTAGGATATTCTGGGTTTGAAAATATCCGGTATATTTTACATCCGAAATCTAGTTCTAGCTCTCGGAGTGACGGCCAAGGTACAGTAATAATTAATAACTTACAACGAAATTCAATTAGATAGCCATGCTTCTGAATCTGACAATTCAACAGAGTGCATGTTAGGAGCTTCGATTGATGAATGATGAAATGCATATGTACAAGGATGGTGTCAGAAGTATTCGTGTTTGGAGGTAGATGGCGTTTTGTGTCAAAATCTGTATCACCGACTGTTTTTCGGAGAGATTTATCGAGTAACGTTGTTTTGAAAACTGTTGAAAATGAGTTTATATATTTGTAGAATCATGGAATCAGGGCAATACCGGTCACTGATTCGATTTCTTTTTTTTTTTTTAATGGGAAAACGTGTTCAGACATCAAAGAGCAATTGGATGCAGTTTATCAGGGCCATGCCTTCGATGACTACCATCGGAGACTGGTTTAATGAATTTAAGTGTGGCCAAACATCCTCTTTTGATGAAGAACGACCAGGTCATCTCATTGAAGTGATCAATAAATATAATCAATAATAATAATAAACCTTTATTTCATAGTATACAATAAGTATGAAATATGTCAACAACAATGGGTACCAGCTAGGTACAAATAGATAAAGAAAACAAAAGCTATGCTTGACAAATTACTAATCAAATTATGTTCATAAAAAGAACTCATTTGGATAATACAAACATTCTTGAATCAGAAGTTCTTTAAGATTTTTTTTTAAATCTTTAAGTGTGTATGTCTTAAATTCATACGGCAGTTTATTATAAATTTTTAAAACTTGCGTCACTACACCTTTATGTATGCGCGCATATGTTGTTTGCGGCACACGAAGAGTTGCTTTTTGGCATTCCCGAGTGTTGTAGATATGGTTAGTTTCGTATTCGGCAAGGATTTCATTGTAATGTTTTTTCGCGAAATACGCACATTCATAAATATACAATGCAGGCAAGGTAAGTATACGGTTCTCTCTAAATGCACTCCTACATGATTCCCTCCTTTTCAGATTGAAGATGCTTCTTAGACACGACTTCTGGAGGATGAAGACCCTGTCAGCATCCACGGAATTTCCCCAGAAGATGATGCCATATGATAGCCGGGACCCTACATATGCGTGATAAGCTGACAACGCTGCTTCAACGTGAACTTCGGATGATATCGTTCGCAGTGCATATGTCATTCCGGATAATTTCTTGGTAAGTATATGGACTTGGTCTTTCCAAGATAGTGCGCTGTCAAGTATCAAACCCAAAAACTTTGCATTATTTATTGATGTTATTTGCTGATTTTCAAAGCTTATTGATATATTATCATTCTTTTTTAAGGAGAATTTTACTACATTTGTTTTGTTTACATTAAGCCTTAAGTTATTTTGGCTAAACCAGTTATTTGTTTTACCGAGAGCTTCAACAATCTCCTTTTCCAATATATCATTGTCTTTTTCTTTTATAATTATTGACGTGTCATCTGCATACATGGTGAGCTAATGCTGCGTTACTTCTGGTAGGTCATTCATATATAGCATAAATAGAAATGCTCCTAATATCGAACCCTGCAAGATGCCTTGTTGGTTTTGTAGCCATTGCGACTGATATTTCTCTCCGTTATAGTTCACTTGTACGCATTGGCTTCTATTTGTTAAGTAGGATTTCAGTAGGGTGTGAACTATCCCTCTAAAACCCATTCTTTCTAGCTTTTCGAGTAAGATGTTATGATCTACGCTGTCAAATGCTTTTGCTAAATCTAGGAAAACTCCGGCTACTCCTTTCTTTTCCGATATTGCTTGTGTTATTTTAGTGATTGTCATGTAAGTGGCTCTGATAGTTGATCTTCCTTGTATATAAGCATTTTGGAATGGCGTTAAAAGGTTGCAGGATTCAGTGAACGTTATTAATCTCGACAAAATGCCCTTTTCCACTACTTTTGCTATAATAGATATTAGTGCAATGGGCCTATAATTCCCAATATCTGTTTCATCGCCACTTTTGTAGATAGGTGTTATAGTAGCAGTAAAGTTCATGATGCCGTTAAATATAAGTAATTATTAGGAGAAAGTATTAAGTATAATAATTATATACCACCTTTTATTAGATGTTGCAGTATGTTGTATTTGTAAAACTGTCGTTTTACAAACAATCAAATAGCATATTTTTGGTGATAGTTAATCAATGACAAGTTTTTTGTTTTAGTCGTTAGTAAACATTCTATTTTGATGTGATATTAAAAACAACATAAGTACAAGTGTGTTTTTTTTTTTTCTACTAAAAAATATAACTGAACAGATTATGGGCCCAGAACGTGCCAGTAAAAAGAAAAATTAAAAAAGAAGAGTAAAAAATGTTGAGGCATCGAATGTCATGGTGGAAGAAATATCACAAATAGAAAAGTTAAAAGATGTAGAATCATTTCAATTGTGGAATTTTCAAATAACGATTCTATTTAAAGCAAATGGATTATACGAGATTGTAAAAGGATATAGTAAGATAGAATCAGTGAAAACTGAAAAGGAATGTAGATTAGAAGGTATTATTACATATAATGAATTATCAAACGTCATGTCAAATGTACACCAAGTTGAGCGACATATATCAAAAAGACACGAAGCAGCAGAAGTGCTTGTTGTTACAGGAATTTTTTAATTTTACTTATGAGGTGGGAAGGACATATCAATGCACATAAGTAAGATTGAAAATCTAGTATTTAAATTGAAAGCTCTTAATCAAAATATAGATGAAAGTATGATAATATCAAAAATTTTAAGCACATTACCCGATATTTATAAACATTTCCGAACAGCATGGGAATTAATAACAACAGAAGAAGGCACACTAATAAAATTAACATCCAAGTTAGTAACAGAAGAAACAATGAACAAGAGCACTGGATGTGAAGAGTCAGTAGCTTTTAGTACTTCGGAAAAAGTTTGTTTCAAGTGTAGGAAACCAGGGCGCATTGAAAAGTACTGCAAATTTAATGAAAGTGGGGAAAAGAAATGCTATAGTTGTCAAAAAACGGGACGTAAACAAACCAGTTCGTGTGGAATTTGTAAACAGAATAACTATGTCGAGAAAGATTGTTTTTTTAGAAACAGAAATAGAGAGAGGAGATCAAAGCCTGATGACAGAAAAGTATCCTTTTTGACAGAAGAACGCAAAAAAGAGGTACATAATGTATTTGTAGTAGATTCCGGTGCATCCTCGCATGTGGTTAATGATAAAGATCTATTTAGAGATTCTCAATCTATAAATACAGATATTACAGTTGCGAAGAAATGTGAGTCGATGACAGCAGAAGGTAAAGGGTCAGTAAAAGGAGAGAACTGTATTTTGGAAGATGTTCTTTTTGTACCAGACCTAAGTAAAAACACTATCAGTCAACGCAATTACTGAAAAAAAAGGGAAAGTTGTTTTTGAGAAAAACAAAGTGGTTATTTCAAAGAACAATGAAGTTATTATAGAAGGACTAAAGCAAACTAATGGACTCTATGTAGTAAATATTACAGATAAGAGTGAAGCAAGTTATTTGAGTGTAAGCAAAGAAGAAAAAGTAAAAGAGTGGCATAAAAAACTGGGACATCTGAGTGTAAAAAACATTAAAACATTAATTCAAAGTGATTTGGTTAAAGGTCTGGACATAAGTAAAAAAGATTGCGACTGTTTTGACCTAGTATGTGATGTATGCCTAAAAGCAAAACAAACAAGAATTCCATTTCAAACAGAAAGAACCACAGCTACAAGAGAGCTGGATTAGTAGAATTGGTATGACCGTTACCTCCGATATTAAACAAGGCCTAACCGCTATGACTTCAGCAGGCTATGACGTATATTGTCTTAGGTGAACGATCAGCCATAAACGAAATTTAAAACCCTGGTTAAATAGCATGTCTGTACATTTTCTCGTGAAATTCAACAAAATTTCTAAGATAATAGCAATTACTGTATCGTTTCAACCTCAGTTTCATCCAAATACATGTACAATTACAAATAATAATAATTAGTCGATTGAGTATCAATCACAAATACATCTTCCACGATAACGGTGCTCGGTTACGTGTTTGAGTTCTGCTGTGAAACTTCGTTTTTCCAAAATAAAATCGAATGGGATGCGAAGAAGGGCTCAGTTGACGACTGGCATCCTCTTTAAACCGGAAGCCCCTCAAAATTTAAAAAATAAAAGCAAAAAAACGATGCATCGTGCATGACGATACATCACCTAAACAGCGTGACGTCATCGAAGGGTGCTGAGGCCTTGTTATATCGGCGGTAACGGTATGACTAAGTTTAAAAAATTCATGCCAATCTGTAGCAGGGTTGGACTAAAGGTTTTTAATATTTCCCTCAATCATACCATCACGGAATCACCCTCAAACGAGTGAAACAAACCTTATAACATAAAAATTGCTAGACCTAACAAATAATTTACTCACTAAAAAAAGATCCTACACCATTTGATTTCAAATCCAAAGTAATTTATAAAATTCCTTGTAAATTCTCTAACTAAATATGTATATATTGGTCAAATATCGACTTGATTAATGTCTAGAATTGTTAAACATCGTAGTACTTGCAACGTAAACAAACAAACTAATACGTTAGCCATTCACACCAACAATACTTTGCCTGAAATGGATTTCAATAATGTAAAAGTTTTAACAACTTTAAGTAACTCTAAGTCCCGTTTGTTTCTCGAAATGATTCACATTAATCGACATTCTAACGCTATGAATTTCAGATCTGACATCCTTTCGTCGTAAAATTAATAATAAAGCTTTTGCCTCCTGTCAACTCCATCTGAGAACATACTGTATATAGGGACACATTAGAAGAAAAATCCATATTCCTCTCTTAAGTAAATCAGTCTATCGCTTTTTATTGGTGATGAACTGGAAGTAGGGACGACTTGGGGATGTAAGAATATACATACATCAAGTTCAGATCTGAAAGTGACACATGTCAAAAGTTGAACCTACTAAAAGGAAGCAGCGAGAGGAGGACAGCTCGTGAGAAATATCATTATACTCATCCCCTCAAGAAAACTTAATAAAAATCCACTCGAAGCGAAGTTGTAGTAAATACGTAAATAGATAGTTGTTGAAAGTTGAAAATCGACTTCTCGCTGGGACTACTACTAGATAATATAGTTACTAGTCGCGCTGGTACATACTTCTCTTCTCATCTTATTCCCTAAGATAATAACGATCCGTTAATCCTCAAGTATTCCCTGAAGAAATATTCCGAAAATGTATAAAATGCGTTGGTGCCCGCTCCTCAGTTGTAAATGTTACACTTAGAGAGATGCCTCACCTCATTAAGAACAGAGAGGTCCATTAACTCGTTCTCCTATATTACATTATTCGTTGTTACATAGAGTTATATCAAGAAGGTTCATTGATCACTGCTTATTGCTCTTCATTATGGCTGATATAATATCATTCACGTTTATACCTATACTTTTCTTATACGAAAGTCCCGCTTTCGTTCAATTAAGAATCTCTTCACTTATTATTAGCCGGTATTAGAATGTACAAGAATATTTACAATTAAAAAAATATTTTCTATGTATTTACAAAGTTCCGTATATTTCATGACAGTATTGACCAAGGATTAAATCCTGTGGTAGGTATTCAGCCCGGGGTATGTCATATTTCATTAGTATAATGAAATGATCCGCTGTTGCATAGGCTGTTCTAAGTAAATTGTCAATGTGGACAAATTGTTGGTAATTCCACAATTTTTAAAGTTATTGCGCTGTGCAAACGATTTGGTTGCACGTTTTGCTCATTTGCGGTGTAGAAAGTATATTCGGTAGAATCGTCAGCTTCAAAAATCGTATTTTGCTCTTTGTTACTGATGCAGCCGCGTATATGATCAAAGCTGGCAGATTACTAAAAAATGTGTACCCCTATATGCTACATGTCACGTGTCTTCATCGCATTTGTGAGTACATCAGAAAAGAATTTAAAACCGTTGCCAGATTAATAAGATTGGTAAAAGGCTTTTTTCAGAAGCACTATTTCGGGTTGTGGAATATAGAGAAAAATGTTCAGATCTTGCCGCCTGGAACTATCACTACCAGATGGGGAACCATAGATACAACCTGCTTTATTTTATTCAAAAAAAATGGAACAGATGATGTTCTCTAAGAATAATCTAGTAAACTGATTGAAATATATAGAAAGCAAGAATTCTTTCTATTTTGAAAAGAAACCCGGATATACATACAAGGGTTGTTCTCTTTTCACCGAATCTATCTAGTAGGCTGTGATATTTTGAAATAAATTTTGCTTGAGATTTTAACATAATTGTTTCCATCTGTAATTATAGTCAAGTATACGAAGGTTTTTAAAATACGACATTTTAAAGCAATCCTTTCCCCCAAGAAAACACGGAATTGAATAAAAAGTATTATTGAGCTATGATCTTTTACAATTTCCAGCGTGGCTTAAGCCGTAAAGAATGTTTTAAGGAAATCCTGGCCAATAGCGTCCGCCAAAGCCATTTAATAATAATAATTTTAAGGAAATCGATCGAGTGTTTGGTAACAAGTCGCGTTCCTTGGCTACTATAATGCGGTGGTACAATGAATCGTCGACTTTCCTTAAATGACAACATTCGAGTTCTTAAGCAAAAAACAGCAGTTACCGAAAAGAATATTGGTCTTGTACGAGACATGATTGAAAAGGATAGGTGTGAAAGCAATTGGCACTATTTTACACAAACATTTGATAGTATGTAACTTTGTGCCTGTTGGATTCCTCACAATTAAATTCCAGTTAAAAAGGAAAACCATGTGGCATAGTGCTGATCTATATTGGATCGTTTTGGCAATGGATCGTCTCGTTTGGTGTACAACATAATTACAGGTGATGAAGCATGAATATACTGCTATGATCCCGAAAGAAAGCAACAGTCGGCAGATTGGGTTTTTGAGAACGAATCGGTTCCAACAAAAGTTGTTCGTGAAAAAGCCAAAACAAAAAGATTGTCGCCACATTTTTTGGAATTACAGGACTTGTTTCCACTGTAGCACTGGAAGATCGTTGTACTGTTAATGCGGAATTGTTCACAAACTTTGTTTGCTTTAAATCCTCTAAGGAAAATCTTACACCAAGACAACGCTCGGACGCACACTGCTGCTCGAACGATTGAGTATTTGAATGTTCAGCCCAAAACATTGAAATAATGGGTCATTCGTCGTATAGTCCAGACCTTATACTTAATGATTCCTTTTTATCGCCGCGTGTAAACAGTAAGTTACGGGGTTTACGTTTTACATCGGTCAAAGAAGCGGTTGGTGCAATTAAAAGTAAAGCAACCTAACGCGGGAAGATTGGATAAAATGTTTTGAAGATTGGTTTTCACAGATGCAAAAATGCATTGACTGTGAAGGGGAATAGATTTAAAAATTATAAATAAATGGTTCGACAGAAAGAGAACAGCCCTGGTGTATTGAAATAATCTTACAAAAAGGATTTCGACTTAGATTTGCCATGTTTTAATTTTGCACATATCACAAGTTGTGATGTTGAGAGACCAACGTTTGAAGATGTATTCTCATCGAAGAGAACCAGACTTACAGACGAATATTTGGTAAATGTAATAATAAGAATAGTAACTGTAAATAATGACCTTTCATTACAAACGTAATTTCTAATGCATTAACGTTTTAATAGTTATGTTGATTTAAATTACTATACTTAAATTATTTATAAAATACCAAAAGAAACGGCGCGCCACTAGTACCGTACTATTTTTTCTTTATTGACGAAAATGCAAACTACATACGCTTGCGTAGGTGAGGAGTCACGGTTATAATTACTAATAATTAAGCTTCGGTTTTTATGAAAAATGTATATCTTGTATTTCTTGCATATATGCCTACCATTTTTCATTTCAACATATTTACTATTAAAATATGGGTAAAAACAGAATTTTTTTTGCATAAGTTGCATATTTCTCGTACTTATTTCGTATTTTGTTAAAAATTGCATATTCATTCATAAATTTTTATTTTTAGGAAAATAATTTTTTTTTAATTTGCATTTACTTTCATATCGCACGATATTTATTATAACGAACGGCATTAATGTCAGGTAATTTGGAAAAACCATCACATTAGGTTCCTTGATATTTATTTGTTTACCTATAATACAATTAACAGCTTATCCACTGCTTTTTCCTGGTACTTTACTCTGTAGCAGGGTTTACCTGCTCAGCTCAACTTCGTGTAAATAATCTGTCTAGTACCCTGTTTTTAAAGAAATTGTTGCTGACTATAATCCAGATGATGTAACAGACCCGTAATATTGTAAGCATTATTTTATCAATTTTTATTGTCAGATTTAGTAAACAAATTTCTAGAAATAAGTAATGTTGATTTAGCAGAAAAGGGGGTTTAGTCTTCAAGTAGTTCTAATAAGGATATTTTTATTTATTTAGACATTAAGAGAAAATATTTAATCCCTTTTTTTGCATAATTTGGTTACTATATATACAATTCAAGAGATCTGAATTATTAACTTTGGCGTTTGCCGAAGTATTCGTAGAAATTGTCGGTGCATTATAGGCGCTCTGTTTACCGCATTGTCGGTTCTGCGAATTGCAGCGGCATATTGTCCGGTACCTTTGCAATTAAAGTTTTGAGATTTTAAAATGCATTCGAGTAAATCTTAATCTTTATTAAAAATTCAACACTTTTACGAGCGGCATTTAGTGTGAAGCTTCTTGAATCGGGCAGTTGCTAAAAATATAATAAAAAAATGGCCAAAGTGGAAGAGTAGATCAAACCTTATGCCGAAATTATTGTGGATGGCGTGAAAGTGTTTTGCCGTGCATGCAGCAAAACGGTAAATCTTTTTTTTAAGTTGCTATATTTACTAGGACAGGTATTTTTTTGCCGAATTTGTTCTCTATCATGTGCTTTGAGGTTATTGCCGTTGATTTAAAAACGCAGGGTTATAATTTTACATCCAACTTCCCTTCATTCATAGAATGCCACATTCCAGATTTCTTCCGAAAGAAAATTTCTCATAGAGCAACATGTAAAAACACCGACTCACATACGAAAACACGCTCAAAATCTAAAAGGAGTTCACGTATATGGACAGCGAACCATTTTGGAATATGCGACGGACAACTCAAAAAAGACAGAACAAGAAATATTCAACGAAGATTTATGTGAAGCCCTACTATCTGCTGACATTCGGTTACCTAAAATAAATAATTCTAAATTTCGATCATTTTCGCAAAAACAATGTGGAAAAATATTCCAGATGAAAGCACGATAAGAAAAAATTATGTGCACAAATGTTACAATAACATACTTAGGGAAATACGTAATATCATTGGAAATAATTATTTCTATCTTGTAGTTGATGAAACAACAGACTCTTCTGATTGTTACATTGCAAATTTGCTTATAGGCGTTTTACATGAAGAATACGCAGCCAAATCATTTCTAGTTGCGTCAAAGGAGTTATCGAAAACAAATAATGTAACTACTAATCGTTTTGTACAAGAGGAATTGTCTAGTTTTTTTCTACCGCAAAGTATTCCAAGTGAATGGTTAAGGTTGTAGGCAATCTAAAAATTTTTTATGCAAACTTAATTCATGTGACTTGCTTAGCTCACGGTCTAAATTTAGTAGCGGAAGAAATCAGAAAACAATTTCCACTTATTAATGCTTTAATCAGTAATACAAACAAATATTTGTTAAAGTACCTTTAAGAGTCCCGTTGTAACTAGATGGGGTACTTGGCTAGAAGTTGCAATTTTTTACTCTGATTATTTACACGAAATCAAACCTATAGCGTATGACATTCATGACTCATGACTAGTCTGGGCAAAGAGGGGTAACAGTCAGTGTAGTAGATATGTGGTGCGGAGTCGGCGATTATTTATTTCACGCGTTCACAGCGTCAGTACTAAATCGATGCTGTGTGCGAGTAGTTCTGTGTATATGTAGGCTGTCGTAACTTATTTTGTAATTATGTTTGCTTTAAAAATGTCGCAATTAGGTACATCGCGAAAACGACCAATGGCAGACAGAAACATTATAGTGGACATGCCGGACTTAATTTTTGATGGCGCTAAAATTCAATGTCTAGTTTGTAAAATCCCTTTAATGTGTTGGTGTAGAAGCCATTGTCAACGTCACATCGAAAGCAAACAGCATTCTTCTGCAAAAAGTGGCATACGAGACCAAGAAAAATTTACATTTGATTTATTACTCTTATTTTATGTAATCTATCGTTTCGTTTACCAGACAATGAAGCATTTGTCTCCTTCTGGAATAAATATGCGAACTGTAAATTACCTAGCGGGACATCGATACGAAATTTAGTGCCATTTGCTCGCGAACATATAGAAAAACGAATGAAAACGGAATTGAAAGATAAAAAACTGTGGTTGTGTGTGGACGAAACAACAGATCGTCAAAAACATTCTGTGGTTAATGTAATGGTACGTACAATGGAAACACATCGACCGTCATCCTCCTTCTTACATGCTTCCAAAAGAGTTATAAATTGTACTGCCGATGAGATTTTAAAGGTGGTGTTGAACTCATTGAACAAATTTGAAGTTTCAACTAAGCAACTTTTAATGTTTATGAGTGATGGTGCCGCAAACATGCGTTCTTTGGGCTGATTTCTTAAAGAACGCAGTGGTAACTTCTTACATGTAACGTGTAAAATCCATACTCTAAATCTTGCGGCACAAACGATTCCTACATGTTTTCCACTAGTAAATGCATTGATTGCTAGTACAAAGGCAGTGTTTCTAAAGTCCCCGAAACGTATCCGACTATTTCACAAACTGTGTCCTGATTTACCTGAACCACCACAGCGGATTGTGACACGTTGGGGAACATGGTTGCAGGCTGCGTTTTACTACAACAAATATTTTGATCAAGTAAAGAAGGTAGTTTTAAAATTCAATCCGACAGAAGCTGCAGCAATCGAGAGAAGTCAGGAAACATTTCAAGATAGTCAGGTTAAAAGACATTTACAAACTATTCACAACGATTACTTTGGACTAGCGGAGGGAATAGAAAAATTACAAAATGTTTCGATGTCGCTAGTGGATTCTGTTCAAATTGTGAATGATGTTCACGCACAGTTATGCGCTGTAGAAGGCGAAATAAATTGGTGTGTAATACGAAAATTTGAATGTGTTTTAGAGAAAGACTCCGATTTTCTTATATTAAGACAAATTTGTGAAGGTGCGTGTGAAGATGCATTAAGTTGTTTCAAAGATTATTTTAAATATGCAAATATAACATCGCTAGATGTCGAACGGTCGTTTTCGCCATTAAAAAACATTTATTCCGCATGTCGTACTCACTTGACTGAAACAGCTGTGGAAACATATCTAATGATTCAAATATTTAACAGATGTTACCCAGTATGTGATTTCACGGAAGACTTTTGAAACGGTAAGTGTTTCAGCACGTTTTATAATTTATTTCTTACCTTCTATTTTATGTGTAAACTTTTATGCGCTCGCCACGCCTCTGGCGGTTACCGCATATTTGCCCAGGTTACTCATGACAATTCATGTGTTGCCCTTAGAAATAGTAAGCGCATTTTACAGTCACCATTATTAACTCAACAATTAACTTTTATCAAAACCAATTACAATTTTGTACATACGATAATTGCGAAGCTCGAAAGCAAAAATTTGTCTTTACTTAATTTAGTGAACTTCGCAAATGATTTTGACAAAAAATGCCAAATGGTAAAGGGCGTGATAGGGAATACGATATGTAAAAAATTAGCTTCAGTTCTTGATAAGAATGTAGGATACAAAAAGCTGAAAGATGTTTCTCAAATTTTTTGTGGTAATTTTAATACGGATGTCAAACTATATATAGATCCACGAATATGTCAAAAATTCAAGCATTGTCCTATATTTTTCTGTGTCCGAATATATGTATACCGACAATCGACACAAATTTTTAATAGAAAATTTTGAAAAACATTTAATTGTTAATTACTTTGCAAATATTGGTTCATGTGATTCTTGTATTACATTTTTTACTTATTATTTTTTACTTTAATTATGATGCCTTTCTTGTGTAGCCTTATAGCTTTATGAAAAATAACTATGTAAATAGATTTATATACTCTACTATGTCACATAATCTTTCTTCCTACAGCAAAATTCAGTTTTTATGTTATAATTGTATAAGTTAATATGATATCTTTTACAAAATAGTAAAATTAAATTCATATCTTGCATATTTTTCTGCATATCTTGCATATTTTCATAAAAACATTGCATATATATGTGCATATTTCAGCCGTTTTCTTTGCATAAAATCCTAAGCCTAGTAATAATATATTCAGAATTTACTGCAGAATACAAAAATGATTGTAACTTTATTACGCCACTCTGTAGATAATAATCGCCTTATAAAGTTAAAAATATCTTTAGGTTATGCACTGATGATAACTGCTATAGACGTCCCTATACGAACTTATTTGGAAAATAAATGGACTTTGTCAAACCCTATGACATTGGAATCTCAGAGATAAAGCTCAGTTCACGCAAATTTGATATTCTAACAGCATCAAATTTCCAAAAGCAAAAAAAAAAATCAGGCATCGTAAACAAAAAACTTTATCCCCTTAGTATGAAAAATAGACCTAAAATAATACGTAAAAACTTGCAAAAATGCAAGCAGGTAGAAGTCATGTTAGTGAAAATGTATTTCTTGAAAGTATTTTAATGTATACAGGAATAAAGTGAACGGAGAGAAAGAGAGAAGGGCTCTGTTCCTGTGCGGAGTTGAAAACTTGTGGGGGATAATAAGAAGAGAATTTTAAAAGACCATTTTAAGGAAGTTACAGAACAACGAGAAGAGATAGTAGATAGAAAATGCGGTCGAAAGGGGGCGCAGCGTTTGGATTAGTCGAAGTAGTCGAGAGGGCCAAAGTGAAAAAAAAATAAAATATGAGAGGAGCAAATTTCCTAGCTAGGGTAAATTGTTAGGTGATAAATTGTACTGTGTTTAAGTGTTATATTACAAAATGAACTGTAGAAAATTGAAAGTAATGGATCGAATTAAATCTATAATACTTCTTGAAAGATTGCTGTATAAAATATGACAAGATAATCTAATGGTTTTCGCAATACAATTTTTAATGGTAGCTATATTTCCTGTTGAAATTGTAAACCATTGTTCGAAAGGTAAATTCAAAATATATATTATTAACATACTTTGTTTAAAATTGACGTGTATTGTGGGATATGATAATAGACTAACAGACAACGATACAATACCATATCCATCCATGATATGTGCTGACGTTATACACGTCAAGCTTGCCTTAAAAAAGCTTCCCAAAGCCAGTTTTATGACCAGTTCAACATAAATATAGTCTAGGAACCTTGGAGAGTATTAAATAGTTAGACAATAGTGGTATACTTGGGACACTTTAAATTATATATTATAAGTCGGATTAATAAGGGTCACAAGGGTGACTGCCCATAATTCTATTGCTGAAGTTACCTAACAACATGTAGTAAATTCACGATATTTTCATATTTACACATATTTACGTTAGAAGATGATAAAGTTACGTACTGTTAGAATAAATATTTCAATTATAAAATGTATGTTTACATCATCTGGATATGTATTCAAATGAAAAGGGAGTTCGTTTTCTATATAGAGGGAAGGAACTTTTCAATGAAAATACATTAGTAACTTCCAGCATACATAGAAACTATTTCAAATGTAGTCGAAATAAATTCGTTCCTATTCTGTTCTTGCGGAATTTCTGCTAAAATACGTTATCAACAGGTATACAGAGGTTTAATAATTGTGTCACATTCTAATGAAAACGCCGCTGCTTCTGCTTACGCCTCTCAACTTTCAGGGGCTTCTACATACTAAAATTAGAATATACATCTACATATGTGGGAAGCTAAACAATGTATGTATCTATTAACACGATTAATTCAAAGATTAACATTAGCTAACTACATTAAATGGGAAACATTTGCATTCCTTTATGTACGCCAATATTAAATTACTGATCTTCATGGAATTAAACGAATTTGACTAGAAAAAAGCTCAATGTCGCATCACCAAGCATACAGAGTAGTAAAAGCCAATGTAGGCGAGATGAGGCAAAATTATTTAAAATTCGATTATGCCCCTGGAAGGTCGTGAAGTAAAAGAAGGGTGTTAGGTCGGGAGGTGTTTGAAACTGTCGGGATGGTAAAGTGAAACAGAGGATGTTCTCTCTGGGTCTATGAAGAGTTATATATACTCACTACTTATAAAGCAAGACCTTATCATGCAAGGTAACAAAAAGGTTACTACCACAGTCACTTTGTTATTATCCCTTTCGTAGTTGAAGGGTGCCTTGTTTCCTAATCACATCTGTTAACCTTTCCTGGTGAGAGAAAAGTTGACATTAATTTATTTTATTTGAGTATACCTACGGTATACGTACGGTGTTTTATTTCCGTTTATTTCCGTTACTATTGTAGATACAAAAAAATGTTTCAAATAAATGTTGTAATGTTTTACCTTTACCCAACAAAAATTAATAATTATCAGAATTGTATATAGAGGGCCCGGCCACAAAAACAGTTTTTTCTCTTTTAATGGCACACCCTATATGTTTTTATATTTTTAGATAGCCCTCCATCTCCTGATTCCAAATATCGATGGCTTAGTGATAATAACATGTATCATCAAATTTGGGAAAATCAAAAATGTTAAAGATGTCAAAATAAAACAATTACCAGTTTTTAGCTAGCTGTCAATCAATAAATTTTAAAGGGATAATATATAGAACTGCATCCGAATCTATAAACTTCTGCAAATACATTTGTCATGTAAGAAATACCAAAAATTTTGCATGAAGAAACGTCACGTTAGAGTAAACGAAGAATTTTATTATAAGAAATTCGGAATGTAGATAAATCAAGAGCTCACAAAAGTTCAAAAGAGGAAAAGATTACAGTTTTACCAACAAATGATTGGATGATTTTAAACAAAGTCTATAATTTCTTTAATGAAATTGTATGAACAGATGAGTCCACTATTTCCACTTCCGGCGTTTTTAATACAAAAAGTAGGCACTCGTGGGAACGAAAAAATTACGGAAAGAAGAAACTAATATAAATAGAAAAGTCTGGCGGGAAGTCCAAATAGTTGGACCAACTTCTTATAATTTCAAATTAAAAGCGGGAACATACTTGGAAACAATTGTTCCTCAAGTAAATGACTTACAATTAGACAACATGATTTGGCAGCAAGATGGAGCACCACAGCACAAAGTTTTAATGGATCGAGAGCATTTAAACAATTAATTTTCCCTTTGGGTTGGCAGTGCCGGGATTATTCAATGACCACCTAAGAGCCCCGATTTAACACCGTTTGATTATTTTATGGGGCTTCTTAAAAGAAAACATGAATTTCGATTCCAATGCAAGCATTATCAGGGAGAAAATTCAAAATGAAATTGATAATTTGAGCGAAGGAAATAAGAATTGCGTTTCTTATGCTGTATAAAACTTAAGAAGTCGACATCAGTTGTGCAAAAAGAAGAAAAATGGCCACTACTTAATTTAAATTAAGTAGTGGAGAAGGTTTTGTCAAATATGCTTATTTTTGTATCTATTTCCTACCGATTATATTGCCTACGTTTTTTAGCTAACGAACCGTAAGAGATTGAAGACTTTCTTTTTTTTCTGTTCAATTCAGCTCAACTGGTACTTCAGGTTGGTGAAATATAAGGAAATGAAGAAAATGTAAAATGAAAATTTGACGATTTCAAAAATTTCTCAAATATGATATTTTGAGTATCCTCTCTGACAGATTTTGCTACGCTAAATATGAATACTTGGATTGTATTACGATATATTTGACGGTTATCAAAATAAACACTGGAACTCCTTGGGAATAAAAACATTTTATACATACAAAACTAAATTTTAACATCTAACAGAAAAAAAGTTCCCTACTCATAAATTTAAAATGTAATGCACAGAGAGGGAAATAGGAATGTAAAGCTTTAAATTACCAAAAAAAAAAAAGGATGAGTCAATTAATTAATATAAAAACGAATTTACTCAATTTATTTATAATTAAACGGAAGAGACATCTATCCTTTTTAATTATTTTCGATTCTCCCAAAATGGAAATCATTTAAATTTTATTTTGATTAGAGCAGTGGAAACAAATGGGTAACGTCCAGCTAAACATTTTATATTATTCTTTTACACATCAGAAAAACGGTTGAAAATTCACGTATACGACACAGAAGCGGAACTGAACAGCTCCGGCCCGAAAAGAGATAGCGTTGAGTGTAGAATCAATCCGGGAATTTGGGAATTAGTGTCGATGAAATAAATGGAAAAATAAAATTAGGATGTTCTAACAATAAATTTAAACGTATTAAGTCTTAAAATAAACAAACGCGCTGATTTAAACACCCGGCGATCAATCGTTTTACTTGCAGTAATCAAATAAATTTAGTCAATCTTTAAATTATTTTACACGCCAGGGAAAATATATTGCCGGTCCAGATAAGATTATTATTCAACAGAGATTTATATAAGATACAAAGTAGAATCTCGTTTAATCAGCTTAGAATTTTAAATCTCCAAGTATTATCTGGCTCTTACTCTAAGTAAATAAAAAATGTAATGCCTACAATTACGTTTTTCAATGTTTTATTGCACAGCTTGTATTTGTGGCTAAATTATTTATACGAATATGATAAAGAAATTATGTTAAAACGTGATTGCAATTTTATAGTAAACCGTACCAATTGTATTAGAAATATTTCCGCAAAGACAAAAATTAAAATTTGGTAATAATTTAGATCGTTTTGACCGTCCTTTTTTCAATTATCCGACAACGTCGGTCCCTGAAAGGTCGGTTAAACGAGATTATACCGTATATAATATCTGAAGTTCATATTTGGAATATAATTTGCATATTTCATAGCTAATTAAAGCTGAAAATAGAGCCACATAATCCATGTATATTTTTACCGACGCATAAAAAAGCAAATACCCAAATCTCTTATTCCAAACCTAACAATCTTAATAGTATTTTCTTTTTCCGTAATTTTTTCCTATTAATAGTAATACCTGGGCTTTTCTAATTAAATGTAATTTTATTAGACTTGCTAAGGAAAACGAAACAAAAAAATACACGACGGTAATTCTATTTTCACCCTTTTTTATTTATTTTTTCAACAGGGGATATCAGTGAAATAAATATCGATTTCTTTGCGTGTTTGAACAGACGAAAACTATAATTTAATATGCAGTTCAGCTGACAACAATTATTGTGTTAGTGACACTTCTATGCCTGTAGATGTTTGTAAATGGTTCTTTTTTTCGAACGCATTTAATAGATACATAAAAATAAGAATGATAGCTCAATTTATGGGGAAATAAACATGTAAAAAACGTAGAAAGAGGTTGTAATATGTCAGTGTTTAATATTTATATTGATATGCACGTGGCTAGTTTGTGTTATTGAATGAAAAAAGAATATCCAACGATTGAGGACGCCTTTCAAGTACTTATTCTTTAAGAAATTGGAAATATTCCCTATGAACTAGACTATTTAAATGTTTTCTACTACTAATAATTTCAAATAAAATCGTACAGTTTTAAACAAATTCCCTATTCGCACTTACCTCCTTTGAAATTTTAAATGGAACTAGTTGCAACTTACAGTCACTTACAATTTAAGTAAAACAAAATAAAGAAAATAAAAGAAACAAAATGTATGAATATTTATTTCTAATTCATCGAAATATAAAATAAACAGAAAACCATAATCATATTAGTAATTCTCGTGGATGTATCAAACGTATGATCGCAAATCTAACGTGATATTTTCAAAAATTTTGTGTTTGATGAAAATCAGAACACGTGACTTAGCGGGAAACACCGAACAGTACGTTGTCTCTGACTGCAAGCTCAGGGATGACTGGCGCTGGTATCGGGTACTGTTATAGTGGGGACGCCGCCTTCATATTCCTAGATCCAGGTCATTACGACACATCATATGAGGCCTACCCTTTTGTCCACGTTTCTGTAAATACTAAAACTTTTCCATTTGATATTGTTAATTTCAATTTTTGACGCTTACGAAGGATTCATTACCGACAGAGTCCGGGAGTTAATAAACTCCGGTGAAGTCCGGGATCAAGTATATACAGAGTGTTACTGAAACGCACTATAAATTAAAGAACTATAATTCACTTGAACCTGAACAAAGTTCGTGGGCACTAGAACTCGAAGAAGAAACAGGATACCACAATACACTAGCTCTAAATAATAATAATATACAGCGTGTTCATCTAGTGCGTAGGCGAAAGATTTCTTTCATGAGCAATTTAGAGAAAAAGTTTTCAAATAAAAATATTCGAAGACAATTCCTGGGTAACACAAAACTATGTCCAAGCATACATTATGTAACTGGTTTAGAAAAGGTTGCAATAAGTTATTACAATATCTTTCCGCGTTCACCGTTTCATAAAAAAATAATGGACCAATAATTCTTCTCCGTTTTCAGAATTTAATGGTTTCAGCAGCATGACATTAGGGGTTTACACTGGACTATATACGCATGCTTTGTTTGTTAATAAAATTATTAAGGTCGAATCAAGCTTCGTCTGAGGAGAAGGATTTGCCATCATTCATGTGATTTTCAAACCAATCCCAGTATTGTACTCTCACTACACGATCAATGAGCTTGAGGTCTGGCACAACATATTTTATATGGATATTCTTCAAATTTATGATGAATTAGATTCCCGTGAAAGCTTTATAATTTACTTTTTAGGTGAGTGATTTATACGCCTTTCAGCAGTTCTCTTCTTGAGTCTACCACTACCGGATTTGCGATTTACAGTACCAGTTTCATGAAATTTAGCAAGGCAGCAAACAATTTGTTGATGTAAATCAAGATATGAAACTGCAAAATGTGGAAATTGAAGACGAAATTCATCCATATACAGTTGCATATAATAATAAATTCTCCATTCTGTTATTTTGTCCTTTACGAAAATAACTTTCAAATAACATCAAATAACATAAATATAATTTGAATTGGCAAACCAAATTTGTGTCGTGCATCTATTGTGCAACACCTGTATCTGAATATTTTTTATTTGAAAACCTTTTCTGTAAATTAGCCAGGGATGGAATTATCTTCCATCTACCGACTAGGTCTACGGACACGTTGTATATGTACGATGGGACAAAAGTAAATTTGGACGAGTGGCAAGCGATGAGATAGTATCGATAGGTCACTTTTATGCAGATTTACTGTGTATCATTGCACATACATGTCATTACTTTTTTAATTTCAAAAACCGGCCGCAAGATTCCTAATATTTGTTAAGTTAAAAGCAGTATACATATTCATTAGATCATTTTTCTATAGGGAAGTGTTCATTTTTCAAATTATTAATAAGTACTATAGTCAATGTGATTATCCTGTCAATTGTTCATCCAGATAAATGTCTAAAAAATTTAAATGCTTATCACGACGCGACAGAACAAATCTATCGTTTTTAGTAGCTCTACGGATATAAAAAATGCAAATAATATAATCATCACTAGAGCGGGCCAAGAGCGCCACGCGCCAGGTTCGCAATCAGGCTGCCGGGCGCATATATGTATGTAAACATAGGTAATTTAAATATGTAATTATTAGGACGAGGACCAAAACCACTGTCTATTACGTCGTGAAGACGCGCAAATATACACCTGCAGTTTGGGTGTTCGTTGATAAATAGGGCGTTGTTCACAGTGGGCCACTACAAAAAAAAAAGTTCATTCATCGACGGCTACGAACTAACAGCGCGCTTATTCATTTACGGATGACACGCTCTATTCATCAACAAATGACGAGTCTGCAGATGTTACGTTTGCACCACTTCGTGGCATACTAGAAACAAGCGTCGGTGTGCTCGCTTTAGTGATTATGTCTAACGTAACTATTAAAAATAAACGGCCATTACCTACGAAAGTTAATAAATTTCTTAGTGAATTTGTGGATTTACACTACAATGGGAGTACAATTTTCTGTAAAGTTTGTAAAAAGAAACTACTGTGCTGGAGCAAACGTGATTGTGAAAGACATATAAATAGCGCACACCACAGAAATGAAAGAAATGGTGTGTCACAACAACGTCAATTTCAATTAGAATTGCTTTTAACGTTTATGGTATGCGGTCTACCACTTCGTATACTTGATAAAAAAGCATTTCGAAAATTCTGGGGTACATACAATACCGAGTGGATACTACCATCTCGGACAGCGTTACGGAGAGATATTCCACGAATACGTGAGGACATTGAAAATCGAATTAAAGCCGAATTAAAAGATAAACAGCTGTGGCTATGTCTTGATGAGACGACAGATTGCAAAAAAATTCTATTTTGAATATAATAGTGCGCGTATTAGATCCTATTAAACCAAATTTTGCAATTCTATTAGCCAGCAGAAGATTAAAACAGTGTACTAGTAAAGCAATTACGGCCGTAGTTCTCGAAACGTTACAAAAATTTCAAGTGTCAACCAGTCAACTGTTGTTGTTCATGAGCGATGGTGCAGCAACAATGTGTAGTGTAGGCCGTTCCTTTAAAGAAAAGTGTGAAGGACTTTTACATGTTACGTGTAAAGTCCATGCTTTACATCTTGTGGCACAAACTATTCGAGAGTGTTACCCGGAGGTGGATGCATTAATAGCAAACACAAAAAAAGTGTTTCTCAAAAGTCCTAAGAGGACTAGGGCATTCCACAGGTTATGCCCTGGTATTCGAGAACCACCACAGCCCATTCTTACGCGTTGGGGAACGTGGTTAAAAGCCGCTTTTTATTATAATGAACATTTTCAAGTCAAATCCGTTATTTTGCAATTCGTCCCTGCCGAAGCTAGAGCTATTAGGATGAGCCAGAAGGGATTTCTCGATATTTCTGTTGAAACACATCTAAAGAATATTAGCAACAATTACAAAGGGTTAGTAGACGCGATAGAAAATTTGCAAAATTCTGGATTGTCGTTGGTAGAATCAGTGCAAGTCGTGGACGAAGTTAGTACATTGTTACACAGTATAAACGATGCAACAAGTGGACGAGTTTTAGCTAAGTTCGATAGTGTTTTAAAAAAGAATCCGGACTACACGAGATTAAGACAAATGTGCGATGGGGCATCTGCAGATTCCTTGACTAAGTCTAAAGATTATTTTAATTACGCCTGTCTTACTTCGGTAGACGTGGAACGGTCGTTTTCGAAATATAAGAACATTTTTTCGTCTCGGCGAACATCCTTCACCGAGGCAAATGTGGAAACTCATCTGATGGTGCAACTTTTTAAACAAGCCTATCCTCATTATTAAGAAGGATAGAATTTATTTATTATATCTTTATTTACAGTTACATTATTAAGTACAACAGAATAAAAAAAGCGTTCAGTTTCTCAGTTATTTCCTTATTACATCCCATTTACAACGCATACCGTTTTCAATCAAATAAAAAATCATAATGAAAATAAAAACACCTCAGCGTGTACATATATATATATATATATATATATATATATATATATATCCGCTCTAATTACTAAACATTATTATTGCGTCAGCTTTTATTTTTTTACTCTTGTGTATTAATTTCGAAATATCACATATCTGTTGTGACTCACATATACGCTATGTGCCTGATTCCGATTCTGTTGGATGGCGCAATTTGGCCCGCTCTAATCATCACATTTGCTAACAAATTAAACACTAACCTTACGAAGAGTAATGACGAAAAAAAATTCTCTGTTCAAGTTGCTTTCTCGGTTTTTAATTTAGGATTACACGAGTATAAGTAAATAAATTAACGTTTCAAGTATTAATTAAGGTTCCGTTAATTGCCATTTCCTACCCCATCGAAAACGGGAGACTTTCAAGGTATAAAAGAGAACAAAGATTACTCTTTGATAAATAAATATTTAATTAACTGGTACGTTAGATGACAAAGTTTTTCGTATGTACAGTTGAGTAGAGGTAGAATGAAAAAGAAGACACAGACGTTAACATGAAAGCAATCATTTACAGGAAATAACTACGCAAGGGGTGAATACAAAAAATGAGGAGTACAAAAATGTAATTCTCGGTCTATCTATATATACGAATCGAAAAAAGATATATCGAATGGAATAAGAAAAAATTTAAAAATACACGAAAAAGTAAAAAAGAAAAAGAAAACAAGGCCAAGGTGATATATTTAGGCTGTGTGCAAGATTATACTTTTTGGTTTCTCTTGGAAATCTCGTAAAAGATATCAAAGGAAATAAAAATAAAGACGAGATATTTTAAGTTCGAAACGTTTCAAAGTAATTTAAGTTTCATGATTTAGGAGTCACACATACATATACATCTGACAGTTTTTAGAGCTTTTAAGCAGTATAACTGAGAGCCGATTTAAGAAAAAGATCGATATAAAGGCAATTTATTTTTGTTATTACGTTTCCTCCTTTTGGATTTTCCTTATTTTTTTTCGTTTTCCTTTTTTTGTGAAAAAATATTGAATACTAAACGAGCTTTCCTTAACACCGATACCTAGCAGCGAAGCTCGCCTTTTTCTCGGCGAATGGTCTTGAAAAGCTCGTATAGACCACAAAACGCCGCAACTGCTAAAACAAATTCCCTAAGGTATCGCAAAAGGTTGTTTTCTTCAAAAGGAAATGATGTTGGCCGAACAAAATATGTCTCCGGCGTAGATTAACTGGTCCACACAGTTGCTTTGAAGGATATTTATTACTAGAGTAATTGAATGTACGGTAGATGACAGCCTGGGCCGCGCCTTTATTACACAGAAACATACTGCTTTATAAATACAATGACAATGCTAGCAAATAAATTATACATATTTGTTTTATAGGTTTAATTAAAACGCATAAAACAAAATTTCCATTCCATAGTCTCTACTATACAGGGTTTCTCTTTTGTTTCGTATCAGCGACAATAAAATAAAAAATATGTAAAGAAAATAAAGCCAAGGGTAGGATAGACTTTTATTACATCAAGGAGCTGTTAAAGCCTTCAAAAACAATATTTTGGAGATATCACCTTCAGGGTGAACAAAATGCCTCGAGAATTAGTTCGAACGGTGGTAAAAGTGAATAAATCTTAATGGCGAATGTTTTGAAAAACAATAAAACGATTTGTACAAAAAAAAAATGTTACCAATATATTCCAAACAAGCAGTTTAGTATTATTTGAGATCTTCTGTAGCATATACGATACATGATCTGAATTGTTTCATATGGAAAGGAATTTTGTTTGAAATGTATTTGTAATATTTTGTAGCATAAAAGATAAAATCCAAAAAGTTTGAATACTGTAATATGAAAACTGTCATCTTAGGTCTGAGGAGGATAAACAGTTACAACGGGCTAGCAAGAAAAAGAGAATAGAAGTAAATGAAAGATCTAAAACTAGAACATTTAATGTAACTGCTTCTACGTCGAAAGATTCTCACAACGAGTCGAATTTAGAATTTACCATAAATGACACTGGCTATGCTGATAGCATCTAACCTTTACCATTCTTAATAATCGGGTACTCTAAAACTGTGGCACTGGAACACTGAAACAGTTCACTAAAACCCTTACCACCCTTACCACCCTTCCAGTACGAGTTAAGTATTGTGGTAAGGGTTTTAGTGAACTATTTCAGTTTACCATTCTTACTTAATGTAATATAAAATGGGCACAGAAACATTTTGTGAAAAAAAAAACATTAAGTTTTACTACTAACAGAATAAAATCAGTTTCTTATAATCGTATATTTGACTTTC
The DNA here is from genome assembly GCA_029619315.2 of Dynastes maya. Taxonomy (NCBI): domain Eukaryota; kingdom Metazoa; phylum Arthropoda; class Insecta; order Coleoptera; family Scarabaeidae; genus Dynastes; species Dynastes maya. The sequence goes on from JAROYE020000012.1 coordinate 7,851,313, forward strand.
GGACAAAATATCTCAGAAGAAACAAAATGTTGCTTATTCTACTCTAACCTCTTCAATTGCTAACACAAATTTTTACAACACAACTACATCAACAGAAAGTTTTAACCGGTGAAAAAGATATTCAATTCTTTTAAACCTATGTTACAATTTCACCAGAGAAAACTTTTAATGAATCAGCTAACCAAAAAACTTCTATATGTACATGAAATACGTTGATATTAAATATAAAGCTCTAAGAAAATCTATTATTACATTTTATATGAAATATTTTTTAAGGAAAACAATACAAACAACAGCGAATAAAAGTAAAGGGAATAATAGAGAGAGCAAAACAAAAATTGTTCTTCAAGGTATTGAAAACTTCAAGTAGTAGTAAACAATTTGGTTTAAAGCAGATAAAAGACAAGGATAATAGATTGGAATAGATGGAAAGAATATTTTCAAGAGCTTTTGACTGCCGAAGAACAAGTAAACGACACTCCCGAAGATAAGTTATCGAGAGGCTCGGATAATAATGACAATGAAAAGTCAAGGGAATCACTAGGGCAGACAGAATCAGAAATGACACAGTGAGAAAAGAACTAGAAATAGAGACAATTTCAGAAATAATTGAATGAAACCAGTTAAAGTGGTTCGGTCACATCTGCAGAATGAGTGACAAAAGATAAGTCAAAAGTGTGTGGGAGGCAAGGGTTCAGAAGAAAGCTGCACGGGGAAGATCGAGGAAAATCTGGAACGACGAGGTAGCAACCATTTTGAAAAAGAAAAATGTAACACGGAGAGAAGCAAGAACGAAAGCTACGAATAAAGAAGAATGAACTAAATTTGTATATGCTGTTATGTAATGTTTATAGTTTATAGAATAGTTTAAACACCTTACACCTTAGGGTATAAAAGGTTTTGATTATATAGATATTGTTATGTTACAAATAACAATTAAAAGATTTGAATTGGGGAGATAATCTGTTTTGTTTTTATTTTAAGTTTTTACTTACAAAGGAAAAAATGAGTTTAATCTAATTAAAATTACTTACAGTTATGTTGTGGCGTGTTTTTTATATGTGTGTGTGTGTAAAATCCTACTGGTTCCTTCTTCCCTCTACTTGATAAAATCCTCTTATTTTTGGTTCCTTCTTCCCTCTTTTTGGTAAAATCCTCTTATTTTGAAGCCCTTTGATGGTTTTCTCCAATTAAATTTCTTCAAATAGTTCTTAAAATTTTGTGACTGATTTAATATCCTTAACAATCGTTGGATATGATTTATAGTTGATTTGAAATGTTTTTTATATATTTGCACTGATGACTTTCACGATATTTTAACTTTTATGTTGCAATTTTCTAAAAGTCAATCGAAAGGATGTTTTTTTTATCTATCAGAATTGTTTTTCGTTGCTGGCTTCTGTTTTTTCTCGTCGTCCCTAGCATTGCCAATCTAACGACTTGATATTTAAATTTTGATGTTTTGAACTTCCAACTCGGTGTCGCAGGTAATGTAAGGGATTTTGACGGTCATTTCCAAATACAATGTGATTTTTGTGTGTGTATGTGTCATTTTTACAAATAATGTTTTTAATATATAAATAACTTAAAATAAGCTGAGATTTTGACTCTCCCCTGTAACATGTCATTAACTGAGTCTTTTTTTTTTAAAGAAAAGATTGATATAAATAATCAAAAACTCTATTAAAATCTAATATCGGCGAATTTAGATATAATGTTAATTATAATCTATTTAACATACGCTGTTCATGTTGGAGCATACCACTACAATATATGTTATATGAAATATTTTTTTTCATTTTATAGCGAACATGTTTTGGAAATCAAAACTTTCGTAACATACTGTATGTTGTTCTCAAAGCTTGATAAAGTGCAAATGTAAGAGATCGATGCTAAAATTAGTAAGAGCAAGGCATGAGAAACGGTCAAGCGCAATATCACCGGATGCCCAGTCTAGCATATTAATCAGAAAAGATAGTTGAAATAATCCAAACTGCTCATCATTTACTTACGTACGATTCCCGAAAGCTGGTTACATGTAACAGTCTCATCAAGTCCCAGCAATCCACTACGACAGTGTTTGTTCTCTTTAGATGGAATGTGTACCAAAGCTAATTAATCCGTATCCAGCGACCGCACCCCCAAACCCCGTTTACCGTCTTCTGGACTTACTATTAGATACAACATTAGATTGCTTCAACGCTCGAGAATTTCTGATTTAATGAGGGCTTGCCAATTATTGGTAAATTGATCAAATTGTTGTTAACTAAATTTAGTATTGTAAAGGGGAGAGAACCGATCTAACTCGTTAGTTAATTCACTATCGTCCAATGACGTATGAAAAAACAATTTCTAAACGGTACCATTATTCCAGATATTAGATTATAATTGATCAAAAATAAGAACATTCTATCCCACCTAAAATATCTTAAACACACCGTAGAAGATTTAAAATATCTAAAATTATTTTTCCAGCATTCTTTAATAGTATTAAGAAAAAATACAAACCATAGAACATTTAAAATATCTGAATTTTCTTTCCTTACATTCTTTAACAGTATTAAGAAAAATTCTTTCTACGAAGCAGAAGAATGTACGAATACACACAGGTTATCCTCCATATTTCTGATAATCCGGCTTTTTTATATTTCCCGGACATATTTCCTTACGAATACATTGTTACGCGAAAATGCAAAGAATGTCAAAAGTTTAGATTTTTAGACTTATAAAGTAAATATGTTTAAGATGTCCAAGAGGACAGCATTATTCTCTTTCGTTCTACCGTAAATTCAACGAATTTCAAGCTAGACGATCACAAAGTTTATTAAAAAAAAAGGATAAGCAAAAAACCTTCCGATTTTTTTAAAACGCTCTCTTACGTTTCTCTAAAGCCCCAGTACTCTGACAGACTTCAAAATTTAATCTAATAAGGAGCTTAAACAAAACATTGTTGATGTGGTAGAAAAATCAATAATTACATTAAATTGACAACCTTGCGTTGCTCGAGGCAAAATACTGTTTTGTTCTACCAATATTTATTTTTACTTCTATACGTGTGTGCGACCAAATTTTCATGATTTAATAACAAAAGCCTGTAATCTTCGCTAATTACACGAAATCGTTCGACTATGAATGCTATAATAAAAAAAAGATCAGCGGTTTTTTCGATTTAAATTTACGTAAATGCAAAAGGTATTGGTTCATAGGAGGAGTTAAGGTTTTAACGGCTTAGTGTCGTCTTAAAATTCGTTACATTTGCGAATCACGCGATAAGTTGCCTTTACTGTGAATATATTTAAAGTTTAATTACAAATCTCGAATCCTATTATAATTTATTAACTGCCTCTGCTGCTAGAAATGTATACCGTATACGTATATCTCTCCTTAACTTGGAATAAGCATAGCGCATTAATCTATGCACGGCCTAGCACAAAATAGGCTTATAACAGACGCCTATCTCACAAGGAAACTAAACGTTGGTCTATTGCTTGACACAAACATCTTGAAACTTGAATTGCGAAAGCAGCTACGTACGTGATTGTAGAAACCTTATAATAAACGTATCCTTTATCAAATACATGGAACGTTTAAATTAGTTTGAAATTTTCAAACTACAGTCCTTGGCCATATTACTTGAAACATGTCATAAATCAACCCTTTTACCTGGAAATTCCCATCCTATTATAGTGATATTATTTTGCTTTGAATCCGATCGTTTATAGGGGGACTAGATTATTGTATCAATAAATAAAATACCAGAGAAATGATATTTAGAAGAGTAAAGTACGTATATATAAATATTTCAATTATCAACTTACATTTAGCGAGTTCACAGTTTAGAGAATGCATCGATATTTTTTAAAATATTTCGTCATAACCGTATAGAAGCTAAGTTGTGGAGTATCGTTAAGTGTTTTGTGTTGATATATCGTTATTGCAAAGGCAAAATTGTTATTCTATCTCCCTCTTAATAATTAATTATTTGGAATTTGAAAAAAATTGAAATATTTGGGGTTTTTTGTAAAAAATGCCCGGGAAAGATTTAACAAGTGAACAAAAAGCCGCTATACAAGCTCTTCTTCAATCAAACAAACGTTCACAACGAGAAATTGCAAAATTACAGAAAGTATCTCCTTCTTCTGTATCGCGTTTAGCTAGAAACTTAAACGAAGGAGTTAGCACATCGACACAAAGACGGGCAAAGTACGGTCGGAAAAGAAAAACTTCGAAGAGATCTGACCGTGAAATTGTTCATCAGGCTTTGAGCAATAGATTTGCTACAATTAAAATGATTCAAAAATATTTATTAGAAAGAGGAATAGAGAACTGTCAGGCGCCGATTGCGCGAAAATCGCCTAATGGGCCGAAAACCTGTAAAAAAGCGGCGTTTAACAGAAAAAAATGAAATCTGCCCGTCTAAACTTTGCAAGAGAATATCGACATTTCACAGACGAGAATTGGAATTTTTACTGAATTAATGTTTGCATTACTCAATAGATTTTCTTTAGACGAATGCCAGCTCTGTGTGTTAGTGCAGCGTGCACAATTTGTTCGTAGACGACCTGGCGAACGTATCACAAAGTCCGCAGTTCTTCGAACTGTAAAACACCCTCCGCAGGTAATGATTTGGGGAGTGATTAGTGGAGACGGACCCGGCCTGTATTTTGTAGAAGGTACAATGCGTCAAGAGCAGTACATAAATGTGTTAAAAAACACGTTATTATCGTATTTTAAGCCAGAACGTCGCATACTGACAGGGCGTATATTTATGCAAGATAATGCTCTTAGCCATGTGGCAAAAAAGGTTAAGAAATTCTTTGAAGACAATCACATACCTCTTTTACGTTGGCCCGGAAATTCACCTCAATCCCATCGAGAACGTACGGAGTCGACTAAAAAGTAAGGTATATGAAAGAGAAAAGCCTAAAAAGGAAATATTAATGAAGAATATAAAGGATGTATGGGAGAACGATGAAGATATAAAAGAGACAATCATATCTTGCATTGAAAGTATGCCCCGAAGAATTAAGGGTGTTATTAAAAATCATGGGTTATGGACTAAATATGAATTACTTATTTAATATTTACATATTTACATATTTTTACAATATATTTTATAAATAAAAAATATAATACATGCATAGTTTATATTTTATTATGAAGAAACTACAAAATATTGAGTGTTTCAAGTAATTTGGCCAGGGACTGTAATTTAAGGACACTGTATCCTTTAATTTTCTCTGCTGTTTTAAAGTTAAGATTATGTGCCAAATTGGTCCTTTTTCCGCTGATAGTTAAATAGATTATTATTAATAGCGATATTTACGAAAACATTATAACTATGTATAATAGATTCTCTTTAACGCCAAGGAATCACTCTGGGTATTAATAGAAAACGTCAAGAAACGATAACATAATAGGTAATAGGTATTACCCTTAAAAGAAAAAAAGACGAGCCTTATTTTGAACAGTTCACTTTTGCCAAGGATAGCCACTTTGCCGGTATTTTTTATGTCTGCTCTTGAAATGCCGCAAATAATTCGGACTTTCTTTGTAACGGTACACGGTTCTTGACAGGGAAATTTAGTTGTGCGTCTCCTTTTTACCGTTTCTTCTAAAAGGGGGCCGCTCTTGCTTGATAGGGCTAAACATGAGAAAATGATCTTAACTCGTCGAGTAAACGTGGATTCGTCTATCTCTATCTGTCTTTATTCGTCCTCCGGTTGAGGATTGTTAAAGTGGTATTCCTTTGATCGCCTCTTTTAAAAAATTGATTTATGCGAAATGTAAACGACAAAAGCTCATGCTTTCCAGAACCGAATATTTGATTTCAAATTATGTGATATCGTATAAATTTCGATAAAACCTCCCTCAAAATAAATTTAATTGAAATTACAACCATTCAATTGGTTAAAGAATAAACGAATACATCAGTAGGAATTTAAAACTGACATACCTGCGTAGATTATCGAATTAACTAGCTTGTGATCTCTTGAAACAACAAGAATGGTACAGCTACAGCATGCAGCAACTAAAAGCTTAGCCTACAATGCTAAATTCGTCTACCATACAAACTGAAATATACTAGAAGCTTCCTACTGGGTATTTTCTGAAAAGAAATGACGTAAGACACAAAATCAACTTCTATGTATTCCTTGCTACCTTAATGCGCGTCTTAAGAAAATTTAAACGGCTTCGGTTTAAATTAATAACATTATCACTGCTTCAAGCCTGTCGCACCCTTCTGCAAAGGAAGAAAGACAAATTGCAACACACTGATGCACCAAATTCTATTAATTGCATTTCTTACCTCGGTAAACATCCTTAATATATGTTTTGACATTCTGAAGAACACACTCAGCTCACCAACGACGTCTTCAATACATACTGTAACAATAAGAAAAAGCGTTCAAAATGGAACTGAATTTTAAATCCCTATCACAACTTACCCCCTATATACAGGAACAACTCTCTAATCCCGCGAAGCTCCCGCGACGATTAAAAAATCTCTTCAATACTTACTGTAACAAAGCAGGTAAATTAAAACAAAGTCGTTTTTAAAATAAAATGAGGCAACTTACCCGGAATACACAGGAACACCTCCTTAATCCAACGATGCGTAGCCCTGGCAATCTCAACCCGGCTGCTCGCACACTTTCCAAGAAACACAAACTCACTATCACTACACTACCGCACGCACAACACCTGAAAAAAAACAACGAACAGTAATTGCAGATTGCGATATTTTCAGTGTGTCACATAATACAACTGAAGACGAGGCAAGGATATTTAAAGTTAAGATCGCACACTTACTACTTGCAGTCAGAAACGGCGCTCTAATCCAGCGACGCTCCAGCGGTGGACGTTCTCCTGGTCTCTTCAGAAAGTACTGAAACCGAGGTACGATGTTTTCAAATTGAAAATAATTTTAAGGTTAAGATTGTAACTTACCATTCCACAGTTAGGAGTAACGCGCTAATCCAGCGGTACGTCGATTATCAGATTTAACACCAGCAGCTCACATCCTCCTGCAAACGCATTTTACCAAAAATTTAGATAGACGAATAAGGCGATATTTATTACGTTTTTCTTACCTCGACAAATAGTCTAACAGTATACTTTTGGCACAACGAGGAATAGCTTCCTATCAAGTTGCTTTTATCCTTATCCTGAAGTCCTGGGTAAGGATGAAGCGGGGCCAAATACCCGTTGTTTGCAGTTCAAGAATGTTCTGGAATGAAAACGCAAGTTATGAAATACGCAAGCTCAATATGTAGCGCTAAATACCTTTCAGGATGACAACTAAAAAACAGTAGCAGAAAATGCTATCTGTCCGCCTTGTCACACGACCTCAGATTCTTACTGGGTTGCTTTCACCCCCATCCTGGGTTCCTTCGTCAGGAAGAGGCGCAGACAGTTATAATATTTGTATTGCAAGCATTTCCCGAAGAGAAAAGTCAGGAAACTCTAAAACACAAATTCAATTTCTATATATTCATTGCGACCTTAGTGTTTGTCCAAACAAAGTTTAAACGTCTTTGGTCACAGTGCTAACATTATCACCGCTTCCCTCTTTGCTTTCCTAAATAGTATCTTCTAACGGCAGCAATAGAATGGTGGGCGATTTCTTACTTTCTTAAATATGTACTGAAGGCTACAGAAAAATCATTTCAGATTACACTAATTTTAGAGTTAAGACTGTAAACCTACTACTTGTAGTCCAGTACAAAGCTCTAATCAAGTGAGGCTCCAGCGGTGAATGATCTCTTAGTCTCTTCAATACAGAGTGAATCTAAGAGGAAAATCATTTAAAATTATACGAATTTTAAAGTTAATCTACCCACTTACCTCGTACAGATAGGAATATGGTTCTAAGTCACCGAAGCTCTAGTGATGAATGACGTCTAGGGCTCTTCAACATTTACTGTAATTTAAAGGATAAATGGTTAAGAAAGCACAAACTTTGAACGAAAAAAACAAATTTTACACTAAGGAAAATATTTAGCCAATAGGTACAGGAACACAACCCTAATCTACCGATGCGTCGATTATGCAATCTCAACCCGGCCGCTCGCACATTTCTGCAAAAGAAGAAGCCCAAATTGCAACACACTGATGCACCAAATTCTATTAGTTGCATTTCTTACCTGGGTAAACATCCTTAAAATATGTTTTGACATTCTGAAGAACACACTCAGCTCACTAACGACGTCTTCAATACATACTGTAACAATAAGAAAAAGCGTTCAAAATGGAACTGAATTTTAAATCCCTATCACAACTTACCCCCTATATACAGGAACAACTCTCTAATCCCGCGAAGCTCCCGCGACGATTAAAAAAATCTCTTCAATACTTACTGTAACAAAGCAGGTAAATTAAAACAAAGTCGTTTTTAAAATAAAATGAGGCAACTTACCCGGAATACACAGGAACACCTCCTTAATCCAACGATGCGTAGCCCTGGCAATCGCAACCCGGCTGCTCGCACACTTTCCAAGAAACACAAACTCACTATCACTACACTACCGCACGCACAACACCTGAAAAAAAACAACGAACAGTAATTGCAAATTGCGATATTTTCAGTTTGTCACACAATACAACTGAAGACGAGGCAAGGATATTTAAGGTTAAGATCGCACACTTACTACTTGCAGTCAGAAACGGCGCTCTAATCCAGCGACGCTCCAGCGGTGGACGTTCTCCTGGTCTCTTCAGAAAGTACTGAAACCGAGGTACGAGGTTTTCAAATTGAAAATAATTTTAAGGTTAAGATTGTAACTTACCATTCCACAGTTAGGAGTAACGCGCTAATCCAGCGGTACGTCGATTATCAGATTTAACACCTGCAGGTCACATCCTCCTGCAAACGCATTTTACCAAAAATTTAGATAGACGAATAAGGCGATATTTATTACGTTTTTCTTACCTCGACAAATAGTCTAACAGTATACTTTTGACACAACGAGGAATAGCTTCCTATCAGGTTGCTTTTATCCTTATCCTGGAGTCCTGGGTAAGGATGAAGCGGGGCCAAATACCCGTTGTTTGCAGTTCAAGAATGTTCTGGAATGAAAACGCAAGTTATGAAATACGTAAGCTCAATATGTAGCTAAATACCTTTCAGGATGCCAACTAAAAACAGTAGTAGAAAATGCTATCTGTCCGCCTTGTCACACGACCTCAGCTTCCTACTGGGTTGCTTTCACCCCCATCCTGGGTTCCTTCGTCAGGAAGAGGCGCAGACAGTTATAATATTTGTATTGCAAGCATTTCCCGAAGAGAAAAGTCAGGAAACTCTAAAACACAAATTCAATTTCTATATATTCATTGCTACCTTAGTATTTGTCCAAACAAAGTTTAAACGTCTTTGGTCACAGTGCTAACATTATCACCGCTTCCCTCTTTGCTTTCCTAAATAGTATCTTCTAACGACAGCAATAGAATGGTGGGCGATTTCTTACTTTCTTAAATATGTACTGAAGGCTACAGAAAAATCATTTCAGATTACACTAATTTTAGAGTTAAGACTGTAAACCTACTACTTGTAGTCCAGTACAAAGCTCTAATCAAGTGAGGCTCCAGCGGTGAATGATCTCTTAGTCTCTTCAATACAGACTGAAGCTAAGACGAAAATCATTTAAAATTATACGAATTTTAAAGTTAATCTACCCACTTACCTCGTACAGATAGGAATATGGTTCTAAGTCACCGAAGTTCTAGTGATGAGTGACGTCTAGGGCTCTTCAACATTTACTGTAATTTAAAGGATAAATGGTTAAGAAAGTACAAATTTTGAACGAAAGAAACAAATTTTACATTAGGGAAAATATTTAGCCAATAGGTACAGGAACACAACCCTAATCTACCGATGCGTCGATTATGCAATCTCAACCCGGCCGCTCGCACATTTCTGCAAAAGAAGAAGCCCAAATTGCAACACACTGATGCACCAAATTCTATTAGTTGCGTTTCTTACCTGGGTAAACATCCTTAAAATATGTTTTGACATTCTGAAGAACACACTCAGCTCACTAACGACGTCTTCAATACATACTGTAACAATAAGAAAAAGCGTTCAAAATGGAACTGAATTTTAAATCCCTATCACAACTTACCCCCTATATACAGGAACAACTCTCTAATCCCGCGAAGCTCCCGCGACGATTAAAGAATCTCTTCAATACTCACTGTAACAAAGCAGACGGATTAAAACAAAGTCGTTTTTAAATTAAAACGACATAACTTACCCGGAATATACAGGAACACCTTCTTAATCCAGCGATGTGTAGCCCTGAAATTCTCAACCCGGCTGCTCGCACACTCTCCAAGAAGCACAAACTCAATATCACTACACTACCGCACGCACAACACCTGAAAAAAAACAACGAACAGTAATTGCAGATTGCGATATTTTCAGTTTGTCACACAATACAACTGAAGACGAGGCAAGGATATTTAAGGTTAAGATCGCACACTTACTACTTGCAGTCAGAAACGGCGCTCTAATCCAGCGACGCTCCAGCGGTGGACGTTCTCCTGGTCTCTTCAGAAAGTACTGAAACCGAGGTACGATGTTTTCAAATTGAAAATAATTTTAAGGTTAAGATTGTAACTTACCATTCCACAGTTAGGAGTAACGCGCTAATCCAGCGGTACGTCGATTATCAGATTTAACACCAGCAGCTCACATCCTCCTGCAAACGCATTTTACCAAAAATTTAGATAGACGAATAAGGCGATATTATTACGTTTTTCTTACCTCGACAAATAGTCTAACAGTATACTTTTGGCACAACGAGGAATAGCTTCCTATCAAGTTGCTTTTATCCTTATCCTGAAGTCCTGGGTAAGGATGAAGCGGGGCCAAATACCCGTTGTTTGCAGTTCAAGAATGTTCTGGAATGAAAAAGCAAGTTATGAAATACGTAAGCTCAATATGTAGCTAAATACCTTTCAGGATGCCAACTAAAAACAGTAGTAGAAAATGCTATCTGTCCGCCTTGTCACACGACCTCAGCTTCCTACTGGGTTGCTTTCACCCCCATCCTGGGTTCCTTCGTCAGGAAGAGGCGCAGACAGTTGTAATATTTGTATTGCAAGCATTTCCCGAAGAGAAAAGTCAGGAAACTCTAAAACACAAATTCAATTTCTATATATTCATTGCTACCTTAGTATTTGTCCAAACAAAGTTTAAACGTCTTCGGTCACAGTGCTAACATTATCACCGCTTCACTCTTTGCTTTCCTAAATAGTATCTTCTAACGGCAGCAATAGAATGGTGGGCGATTTCTTACTTTCTTAAATATGTACTGAAGGCTACAGAAAAATCATTTTAGATTGCACTAATTTTAGAGTTAAGACTGTAAACTTACTACTTGTAGTCCAGTACAAAGCTCTAATCAAGTGAGGCTCCAGCGGTGAATGATCTCTTAGTCTCTTCAATACAGACTGAATCTAAGAGGAAAATCATTTAAAATTATACGAATTTTAAAGTTAATCTACCCACTTACCTCGTACAGATGGGAATATGGTTCTAAGTCACCGAAGTTCTAGTGATGAGTGACGTCTAGGGCTCTTCAACATTTACTGTAATTTAAAGAATAAATGGTTAAGAACGCATACATTTTTAAGGAAAAAGCAATTTATTGTAACAAAAGGAGTAACCGTTAAAGACAAAGCAAATTTTACATGAGAGAAAATACTTACCCAATAGGTGCAGGAACACAACCCTAATCTATCAATGCGTCGATTATGCAATCTCAACCCGGCCGCTCGCACATTTCTGCAAAGGAAGAAGCCCAAATATCAACACACTGATGCACCAAATTCTATTAGTTGCATTTCTTACCTCAGTAAACATCCTTAAAATATGTTTTGACATTCTGAAGAACACACTCAGCTCACCAACGACGTCTTCAATACATACTGTAACAATACGAAAAAGCGTTCAAAATGGAATTGAATTTTAAATCCCTATCACAACTTACCCCCTATATACAGGAACAACTCTCTAATCCCGCGAAGCTCCCGCGACGATTAAAAAATCTCTTCAATACTTACTGTAACAAAGGAGCTAAATTAAAACAAAGTCGTTTTTAAAATAAAATGAGGCAACTTACCCGGAATATACAGGAACACCTCCTTAATCCAACGATGTGTAGCCCTGGCAATCTCAACCCGGCTGTTCGCACGCTCTTCAAGAAACACAAACTCACTGTCACTACACTACCGCACGCACAACACCTGCAAATAGAAAACCAACAATAATTACAGATTGTGATGACATTTTCACTTTGTTTGTAACACAATGCAACAGAGGATGAGGGAAGAATTTTTAAAGTTAAGATCGGAAACTTACTACTTGCAATATGGAAAAGTGCTCTAATCCAGCGACGCTCCAGCGACGGGCGATGTCTTGGTCTATTTAGGAAGTACTGAAACTGAGATGCCAAACCTTTAAAATAAAAATAATTTTCAAGTTATGTTTGTAACTTACCATTACACAGTTAGAAATAACGTACTCATCCAGCAATATGTCCATTATCAGATCTAACGCTAGCAGTATAGTAAGAAAGACCAAATTGTAGTCGCTGAAGCAAGTTGTCTTTATTTTAATTTTCTTATTGTTGCGGGTTTCCTGATTGTAAATTCTTAGCACAATGAGAAGCACATAGGGTTTGTGATTAAACACACTTCAATACATTCTGAAACAAAGAGTGAATTCCTTCAAAATAAAGCTAATTTTAAAGTTAAGATCGCAGCTTACTTGTTGAAGTCAGGAATAACGCGCTAATCCGGCAACGTTCCAGCGGTATATCATACCATGGTCTCTTCAATATTTACTGTAACTAAAAAAGTAACTGTTAAAGACAAAGCAAATTTTACATCAGAGAAAATACTTACCCGATAGATACAGGAACACAACCCTAATCTACCGATTCGTCGATTATGCAATCTCAACCCGGCCACTCGCACATTTCTGCAAAGGAAGAAGCCCAAATTGCAACACACTGATGCACCAAATTCTATTAATTGCATTTCTTACCTCGGTAAACATCCTTAAAATATGTTTTGACATTCTGAAGAACACACTCAGCTCACTAACGACATCTTCAATACATACTGTAACAATAAGAAAAAGCATTCAAAATGGAACTGAATTTTAAATTCCTATCACAACTTACCCCCTATATACAGGAACAACTCTCTAATCCCGCGAAGCTCCCGCGACGATTAAAAAATCTCTTCAATACTTACTGTAACAAAGCAGGTAAATTAAAACAAAGTCGTTTTTAAAATAAAATGAAGCAACTTACCCGGAATATACAGGAACACCTCCTTAATCCAACGATGCGTAGCCCTGGCAATCTCAACCCGGCTGCTCGCACACTTTCCAAGATACAGGAACACAACCCTAATCTACCGATTCGTCGATTATGCAATCTCAACCCGGCCACTCGCACATTTCTGCAAAGGAAGAAGCCCAAATTGCAACACACTGATGCACCAAATTCTATTAATTGCATTTCTTACCTCGGTAAACATCCTTAAAATATGTTTTGACATTCTGAAGAACACACTCAGCTCACTAACGACATCTTCAATACATACTGTAACAATAAGAAAAAGCATTCAAAATGGAACTGAATTTTAAATTCCTATCACAACTTACCCCCTATATACAGGAACAACTCTCTAATCCCGCGAAGCTCCCGCGACGATTAAAAAATCTCTTCAATACTTACTGTAACAAAGCAGGTAAATTAAAACAAAGTCGTTTTTAAAATAAAATGAAGCAACTTACCCGGAATATACAGGAACACCTCCTTAATCCAACGATGCGTAGCCCTGGCAATCTCAACCCGGCTGCTCGCACACTTTCCAAGATACAGGAACACAACCCTAATCTACCGATTCGTCGATTATGCAATCTCAACCCGGCCACTCGCACATTTCTGCAAAGGAAGAAGCCCAAATTGCAACACACTGATGCACCAAATTCTATTAATTGCATTTCTTACCTCGGTAAACATCCTTAAAATATGTTTTGACATTCTGAAGAACACACTCAGCTCACTAACGACATCTTCAATACATACTGTAACAATAAGAAAAAGCGTTCAAAATGGCACTGAATTTTAAATCCCTATCACAACTTACCCCCTATATACAGGAACAACTCTTTAATCCCGCGAAGCTCCCGCGACGATTAAAGAATCTCTTCAATACTCACTGTAACAAAGGAGATAATAAATTAATTAAAATAGCATTGTTTATTAAAGGAATATAACTTACCCGGAAAATACAGGAACAACTCCCTAATCCAGCGATGTGTTGCCTTGGCAATCTCAACCCAGCTGCTCTCGAACTCTCCAACGAACAGAAATTCACCGTCACAACACCATAACACACACCACCTGGAATAAAAGAAAGAACAATGCAATACAAGATGAGCTTTACAATTTTACTGTATAATTTTCCGACTAATTGAAAAAATGCGAAAAACAGCTCTAGGCTACATTATTCACAACCTTTCACCGTCTGTTCGTGGGAAATTGTTAGAAAGAATGTTTTAAAGGTCAGAAATTTAGAGGAGAATTTTTTGAGAGAATAATATCAGGGATTTGTGTTATTATCTCTACACGGTGCGGTTTGAAAAGATCAGGATGTATGTAGGTTGTTAAATCATTGGACAATTGAAATGTACTTTTGTAAAAGTAATTTACGCAATCACACAATTTCGGACATACATTTTTAGCTGATTGATTATCTGTAAAGCGAATTATAATCTTGTCAAAGTCAAATATCCATTTTGAATACTCTGGGGGACTAAAAGGGGTCGTAAATGGACTATGGCTATATGAAGGGTCATTATTTACTAAAACCTGTTCTAGTAAAGTTAACACGAAAGGCACGATCTGTGGACTTCCTCAGATAAGTTGATTACAAGAACAGAATTTCCCTGTGTGTGTATGTGTGTGTCTTAGTCCACCTTACTTACAAGCTCTGCAATTAAGTTTATCTGCCGCCGCTCGAATCTTATCCCAGAAGGTTCCAACAGCGCAGATATTGAGTAATTCATATATATGTATAGAAATTAAATATTTAATGTATTGTGTTAAAATCCAGAAATATGTAATACTAAAGGTTTGCTATCTGTAAGACTTGTTGTTCTTGTATATGGCCTTGCAAAGCAGCATTAACCAATCTGTACGACTTTACTTCTAACATTTTCGGAGCTATATTGCTAATGACACTTCTTCTTGACGACTGCATATTCCTTTTTTATAAATTAGATAATACATCATTAATTTAACATCAATTTTTTAAGAATCTACTTATTCAATTAAGAACACATTAAGGAATGAACAAAAACAGCAGTTAATTACTGCAAGTATTTTCAATATGTAATATACAGGTTGTTTAAAATGCCATATTTAGTTCCTCGAGAATAACGTCTTTTTTTAAAACAAATCCTCTTTCTCATAACTTCCTCTAGAAGGTCCTAATTACTCTTGGAATACTTATTATTAGACAGGGATACTGTATAAAGGAAGTTTGGTAAATACGTTCAAGCTGCATACCGCTGGAGATAGTAAATGAGCTATCCTGTCCATTCAGCTTCAGGATTGAGTGAGAGGCCCTATTATTGATTTACAAGAAAGTGATTAATAGTTTCAACCGTACGCTAGAATCATTCAAAGATGACTTAGATGTCGGAAACTAGTAGATTATATTAGGAAATTAGATTTCCCAAGTAGCAGCATGGAGACACCATCAAATTTGAAATTCTTCTGGTTTAATTTTTCTTCTAATACAGCCTAACACTTCCTTAAATAAAAAAGAAGATCAAAGTTTTTATTTCTCCTCGTTCAAACAATAAGCTTAAGTTTAATTTAACCCTCGATATGACACGAACGGAAAACACAAAAAAGGAACAGAGAAAAAGATTTAATTGAGCAAGTGGACATCGAAATAAGTTTTTAAAACAATTTAAGCTGCCCCTACTCCTTTCCCAATACTCGGGACGCAAGTTTAAACCAGTCAAATAATGCAAATTGATGTTGAATTAGGAAGGGACAACTGCCTGCCAGTTAATACCAGCTTTATTCACGAATAAGTCCATCATGTACCTGGAGCTAGACGTTGGCGTTCAGTTCTACAAACTAAACATTAATGAATGATGACCCGGATATTGCTATATCGCGCACCCTTCAACTTTATTACCACTACAAATGCAAAACAGTTTATGTAGGGATGAGATGGGAAATAATACTGTCCGGTACGTTCATCCTGTATCTTTTTATTAATTTTTAGCGATTAAAGGACCATGTAGAACGTAACGGATATTAAATGGGATACACAGCGTGTCTACCTAGTACGTGCACGGACGATAATTCCCTTCCTGAGTAATTTAGAGAAAAGGTTTTCGGAGACAAATGCTGTACAACATAAAATTATATCCAAGAATACAGGCTATTCATTTTCCGTTGCGCACGACACAAATTCAATAAAAAAAAAAAAAAATAGAACACCCTACATATTATTACGAATTTAGACGCACCTCTTCAATGCATGGCAACATTCATCAATACTCCCTATGCCTATCCATCTTAGTTTTTAAGATAACTGACACTTTGAGATGTTTGAGAAATGCTGTTTCTTTAACAACCGATATCTTAAACACCTTACACGCTAGGATTCTGATTCAAATTTTATTCGATTGGGTATTTCTTAGAGTCTACGGGATGGCCATCGAAATCGTTGTCATGTTTGATTTATGCTATTTCAATTTTTTTTTTTTAATGAAACATCCTGTATATTTTAGGTTTTTTTTTTATATACATTTCCCTATACCTAAAATGTGTCGTTCTTTGGTAAATTAAATATGAAAATATGAAGTTTTTTGCTAAAATTCATAGAGTTCTGTGAAGAAATATTATAAATTTTTATTTTTCTAAAGATATTCATTAAGTCATAAATAGAGCGGGCCAAGAGCGCCACGCGCCAGGTTCGCAATCAGGCTGCCGGGCGCATATATGTATGTAAACATAGGTAATTTAAATATGTAATTATTAGGACGAGGACCAAAACCACTGTCTATTACGTCATGAAGACGCGCAAATATACACTTGCAGTTTGGGTGTTCGTTGATAAATAGGGCGTTGTTCACAGTGGGCCACTACAAAAAAAAAGTTCATTCATCGACGGCTACGAACTAACAGCGCGCTTATTCATTTACGGATGACGCGCTCTATTCATCAACAAATGACGAGTCTGCAGATGTTACGTTTGCACCACTTCGTGGCATACTAGAAACAAGCGTCGGTGTGCTCGCTTTAGTGATTATGTCTAACGTAACTATTAAAAATAAACGGCCATTACCTACAAAAGTTAATAAATTTCTTAGTGAATTTGTGGATTTACACTACAATGGGAGTACAATTTTCTGTAAAGTTTGTAAAAAGAAACTACTGTGCTGGAGCAAACGTGATTGTGAAAGACATATAAATAGCGCACACCACAGAAATAAAAGAAATGGTGTGTCACAACAACGTCAATTTCAATTAGAATTGCTTTTAACGTTTATGGTATGTGGGTCTACCACTTCGTATACTTGATAAAAAAGCATTTCGAAAATTCTGGGGTACATACAATACCGAGTGGATACTACCATCTCGGACAGCGTTACGGAGAGATATTCCACGAATACGAGAGGACATTGAAAATCGAATTAAAGCCGAATTAAAAGATAAACAGCTGTGGCTATGTCTTGATGAGACGACAGATTGCAAAAAAAATTCTATTTTGAATATAATAGTGCGCGTATTAGATCCTATTAAACCAAATTTTGCAATTCTATTAGCCAGCAGAAGATTAAAACAGTGTACTAGTAAAGCAATTACGGCCGTAGATCTCGAAACGTTACAAAAATTTCAAGTGTCAACCAGTCAACTGTTGTTGTTCATGAGCGATGGTGCAGCAACAATGTGTAGTGTAGGCCATTCCCTTAAAGAAAAGTGTGAAGGACTTTTACATGTTACGTGTAAAGTCCATGCTTTACATCTTGTGGCACAAACTATTCGAGAGGTGGATGCATTAATAGCAAACACAAAAAAAGTGTTTCTCAAAAGTCCTAAGAGGACTAGGGCATTCCACAGGTTATGCCCTGGTATTCGAGAACCACCACAGCCCATTCTTACGCGTTGGGGAACGTGGTTAAAAGCCGCTTTTTATTATAATGAACATTTTCAAGAAGTCAAATCCGTTATTTTGCAATTCTTCCCTGCCGAAGCTAGAGCTATTAGGATGAGCCAGAAGGGATTTCTCGATATTTCTGTTGAAACACATCTAAAGAATATTAGCAACAATTACAAAGGGTTAGTAGACGCGATAGAAAATTTGCAAAATTCTGGATTGTCGTTGGTAGAATCAGTGCAAGTCGTGGACGAAGTTAGTACATTGTTACACAGTATAAACGATGCAACAAGTGGACGAGTTTTAGCTAAGTTCGATAGTGTTTTAAAAAAGAATCCGGACTACACGAGATTAAGACAAATGTGCCATGGGGCATCTGCAGATTCCTTGACTAAGTCTAAAGATTATTTTAATTACGCCTGTCTTACTTCGGTAGACGTGGAACGGTCGTTTTTGAAATATAAGAACATTTTTTCGTCTCGGCGAACATCCTTCACCGAGGCAAATGTGGAAACTTATCTGATGGTGCAACTTTTTAAACAAGCCTATCCGCATTATTAAGAAGGATAGAATTTATTTATTATATCTTTATTTACAGTTACATTATTAAGTATAACAGAATAAAAAAAGCGTTCAGTTTCTCAGTTATTTCCTTATTACATCCCATTTACAACGCATACCGTTTTCAATCAAATAAAAAATCATAATGAAAATAAAAACACCTCAGCGTGTACATATATATATATATATATATATATATATATATATATATATATATATATATATCCGCTCTAATTACTAAACATTATTATTGCGTCAGCTTTTATTTTTTTACTCTTGTGTATTAATTTCTTCTTATTTACAATAAGCGGCCGTTGCGCCTGATTCCGATTCTGTTGGATGGCGCAATTTGACCCGCTCTAGTCATAAATTATTACACAATCGTTGTTTTTCGAGTTCGAAAATAGCAAAATTTTATTAACGATTTTTTTATTAAAAATCTGACCACATCGCTGAAGTCAGAAAGTCCTAAAATGATTTTATTCAAAATTTAATTCAAATGTGTTTGTTAATAAAAAAAAGTTATGACAGGATCATTTCAAACTTTACCATAAATCCGCTTCTTACACAACATCTACTGACCAAGGTAGATCAAAATTTATTAAAAAAAGCAACTAAAAATTAAGTAAACAAATGTAATTACATATTTAGATTTACTTCAACAATTATCAAACCTAGTTTGTAAGCAATACAAGAACGCACTAAATAAAAGTAAAACGACATTATTTAAAAAACCAATGTAACTAATGTGTATTACTTATTTCTTGTTTCTTTAAAATTTGTAATTTGTAGATGCGTTTGTTGTGTGATATTCACTTTTATCATTATTTAATTGTAGTTAGATCTTTAAAAAATGAATATTTGCAATTTTGTGGTATTTAATAAGTTTGGTTAATTTCTAATTGTTTTTTTTATATAAATTTTGATCTACTTTGCTCAGTAGATGTTCCAAGATGTGTCCTATAGCATCAGTCGACGTAGAAAGAAGTTTTTCTGTGTTCAAACATATATACCGACAATCCCCGCAAATTTTTAATAGAAAATTTTGAAAAACATTTAATTACTAATTACTTTGCAAATATTACATCTTTTACTTATTATTTTTTACTTTAATTATGTTCCCTTTCTTGTGTAGCTATATAACTTTATGAAAAATAAATATATAAATAGGTTTATATACTCTATTACGAGGGTGTATCATATATAAACGGACCTGATTTTCTTAAAAATTCCGGAGGGCTTCTAGACCTGGAAGGGGTTGTTGCGCAGGTAGCCTGTATCGTTAGGGAGAGGGGAGAACCGACCGCAACTCTCTCGGGTCCCTTTAGTATCAAAAGAAACCATGAGCGAGAAAGAAATACATGTCTCCGTGGACCAACGGATTATCATCAAGTTTTTGGCCAAAGAAGAGGTGAACCCAACCGAAATTTTGCGCCGATTACAGACAGAGTTCGAGGACAACACCCTGTCAAGAACCCGTGTGTTTTCTGGAGGACGTGAAAAGGTCGAGAACGAGAGCCATGATCACCCCAACCGCTTTTTTTTTGATCGGCAAGGTGCTTTTCACATTGATTTTCTCCACGATCGATGCACAATTAATCCGCAATATTATTGTGAAGTACTGGATGCCGCGAAATTGTCATTTCGAAGGAAAAGGCCTCATGTGGCTAACGCCACGATGCAAAAAGTGGATGCATTAAGATGGGAAACGATAGAATATCCACCCTATAGTCCAGACTTGTCACCTTGTGACTTCCACCTTTGTGGACCCTTCAAAGAAGTGCTTGGAAGCCAGCGTTTCGACGACAACGAAGCGGTGGAAGCGTTTGTGCTCCAATGGCTACACGAACGTCCGAAGAGTTTTCACGATGATGGAATAAAAAAGCTCCTAATCCGATGGGAAAAATGTATTTCTAGGGCGGGAGAGTATGTAGAAAAATAATATATATTTGTAAGCTTAGTTAAATAAAGTTAGAATTTTTTAAAAAATCTGTCCCGTTTATATTTGATACACCCTCGTATTTCACATAATCTTTCTTTCTACAGAAAAATTGAGTTTTTATATCATAATTGTATAAGTTAATATGATATCTTTTACAAAATAGTGCATATTTTAAATTCATATTTTGCATATTTTTCTGCATATTTTTGTAAAAACATCTGCATAGATATGTGTATATTTCAGCCGTTTTCTTTGCATAGAATCCTAAGCCTACTAATGACAAGTAACATGTTTTCGAAGATTGAAGTTCAGAAAATATTACGGTACCTACTATTATAGTAGTATGCGAGTGCCATGTTGCCAAATGTATGTTTCTCTCAAATATTTCCTGAAAATATACGAAGTACGATACAACATTTTAAGAAGGATGTCGCTGCGTGTAACTTTTGCGTCAATTTATACACACCTTGTATATGTTTTTTTAAGATTACACTGAGAAAAGTTAATAAAAGCTGGGCGAAAACTTTGTTACAATATGGTGATAGATTTCTACGCCAACGTTATATTGAAAACAAACTTTCGTCCGGATTATTTTCGACTGGTTCCAAAAATAGATTATATGAAATTTGATGTAGGCATAAGCGATACACAAGTTATGAATTCAATTTATCTTTGTCATGTACTATTTTTTTACTATTAAAACTGAAAGATTACGCATTATAATACCGAATACTAAACAGGTTACGAATTCCATTACAAAACAGAGTAAGGGAAGAAATGAAAAGTTATGCCGCAGCTCCCGGATATATAATTTAAGTTCTTAGTTATAGATAAGTTCGTGAAAATTTCAAGTTTGAAATAAAACCTCCAAGTCCATCCTAATTTAAACAATAGCGTCAAGTTTTGAGAGTTTCAAAGTGCAGAATTATATATTAGCATTTTAGGAAAGCCGTTTCTCCAGTTTTCAGTTCAAGACATACTTCTACCCGATTTGGTGATTTATTATACCCTATTTCTGTAACCACTCGATTCCGTTAATTTCAGGGACGGGTGTTGGTGGTGGCTTGTTTTTTTCTTTCCTTCAACTTCTCACCACCATTTGTGCTATTTCTTATCGATAAATCACAGAAAAATGTAAGTTTTTCTCATGTTATCGAAGACGAACAGTTGGCCGGCTACTTACTTATACAAAATTTTTTAATTAAAAATATCCACTATTCCGTTCCCGCAGTAACCCCTGAAGCTGTTTCTTAATCGGGGTCGTAAACTTGCTTTCAAAAATACGTTCCTTTCATCAGAAGAATTGAAAGACCTTGTAGGATTTTTTTTCATTTGTCTCGAAAAGAGAAGAGAACCAGGGAAGAAATGTTTCAGCAGTTTATTGATCAATAGTAGTAATAGTACTTGATGTAAATATACACAACGAGCTTCTCTCCCTAATTATATACACTGTTTAGATGAACTTTTGGCTTATCCCTTGTAGATGGAAATCATAGAGAAGATTCTTACCTCTAAACTCAATTACACGTAAATAAAACGCATTTAATTAAAAATTATCCGGACAAAATTAAGAAAAACGCTTAAATCAAGCTAGCTAGAAACGGCTATTTATCAATTAGAGATTTATTTCCTTAATTTATCTGTCAAACACAGGAAAATGCGACTGCATTATAAATTGGATTCCGTATAAATCCTTTTTTTTCCTCTCTTGTATCTATACTTCCCATTATTCGTTTTTTCTCACGCGTACTCTGCGCTACGCAATTATAATCGTAAATGCAGCACCAAGCGAGCAACACGAAAGGTGATTACGCATTCGTGATTATAATTTATTTGTACTTAAACACAGGTGACACTTTCATATGGATAATTATGTAGGGAAAAAAATTGTTGGATCTTCTAAATTCTAAAGGCGTATCGAAATATACTCCATACGTATACGATATGAATCAGGAATTTCTACTTATGTTACAATCTCAAAGCTGTCAACAATCTGTCTTCTTATAGTACGTGTCTCACATGCTTTCAGGGGTTAATGTGTATAGATACAAGGGTAGGTCCACACTCTATTTACATAATTCTGATGGATTGATACGAATCTTTACATACACAAAATAAATATTTGCTCTCCTGGCCGGGAAAAAATGTTTTAGAAGGACTTTTATAAACTCCCCCGAAAAAAGGAAGGTTAAAATTATTTTAATTATTAAACTGGTACTTTTAAAGAGCTGGAGGGATCAGATTTAGAATCCAACAAGCGAAATAAATAATCTCGGCACAAACGCACAGGAAAAAAGTTATTTTTAGCTACCGCAAATGTAAAACTTATCAGGACTAAACACACTGACAGGATAAAAAGAGGGATTGTTAACATAGAGAAAACGGCAAATGACGCCCTTAGGGAATATAAGCCCCTTGCGATTTTATTTCTAACGTAAACTAATTTCATATTATCTTCATTCTTTTCTTTTTTGTTCGTATAAAAGTCATTTTAGCGTCGTAATTGAACGAGAATTAAAAAACTTTTCTTTCGATGATAGAAGATAAAACACTTTGAAATGCCATTTTAATTGGCAAATGTCAAAGAATAATTTGCTTGTTGAACAAGTAAAAAAATTAAATAATTAATAATTATATCTTATAGTATAAATTGACATTGCTTCTAATTTATTATCTATTAATAATTTCAATCTCTTCAGGAAAGATAGATTAACGAGGGGAGGTGGGTCTGGCTTTTATGTAAGGAGAACTATGCAAGTATCTCTCTTGAACGTATGTCCACACATTGAGCAATAATGGCTAAGTATTATGTTCACTAGATATGTAATTTTCTATTTCCGACGATGTCTTCTGATGCAATGCTTTTAACATTGATTTACTGAAATTGTATCATAATTCTACCATTTGTTCTACTAATATTGTGGAATTGTTAAACATGAAACAAATTATTGACCAGCCGACACGCCTAACTAAGAATTCTGTATCACTTTTGGATATTATTTTTTGTACCACTACCATCGAGATTTCTGGTATATTTCCATGTAACTTCTCTGATCGCGATATTGTGTTTTGCGATATTTTGTTTTGCCGAATGTTGTACCATTACTGCACTCATATAGGGACTTTGGAAGTATTAATTTTTCAAAATTTGAAAATAACTTAAGGACTGTCCACGAAAAAAAGGGGTCGAGTTAGCTATGGCATAAATATTGTAAAACAAAAGATAATCGACTGTCATTTCGACAGAACGTTGTTGACGAGGTGTAAATTTATCGCATATTTATTTGTTGCAGAAGGTCTGTGATTAAGGAAAATGTCACCGAAACAAGTTGAAATAAGAAGAAAAATTGTGTCCACCTATCAGCAAAATCCGGGTATGTTCCAATTTCTATTGGCAAAAACTGTGGGAGTTGCAAAATCCACGGTTCAAAAGGTACTTGCAAACTTCATTACCCTGGGCAACCCCTTGATTTTTCGTTTAGAATTTATAAAATTCCAAAATATATTTGATCTAATGTTCATATTATTTGGAGTAAAAGAAAGATAACATTTATAATCGCTGGCGATATTGGCTTTTGATCAAGATCTCAAATTTTTGTATGAATTGTATTTCTTAAACATAATATTTTTCTTTTTTAGTAATCGTTTAGTTTCATTGGAAAACCAAGTAGGATAATTGCCACCACTTACATAGTACCTAGGTATAAATTTCTCACAAGCGCTGTATAAAATACTATAGAATAAATCTTCACATTGAGATATATTGTAAATGTTGAGAACCTCAAACCAGTCAAATGTACAAAAGTAATTGTTTATTGAATCATAGCAAGCTTTCTTAAAATTATACGTAGTTAGATTTAGGGCAGATGTACATAACGAGATTTAGAGGATTAATATCCCCACCAATATTTAGGACAACTTTGTTTAAGAGGTCATTTGCTTATAATATTTATAGTAAATATAATACATTGGATAACAATTTTAAAGCAGTGAGTGTTAGAGTCTTTAAGTCATGCGTAAGGAAAGTCCTATACCAAAGAAAGTTTTCTGTGTGCTAGTCTGTTGGATATTGGTTGTATGTATTATGTTTTGCATAGGTGTTGTGTTAATATTTAAGCTGTTGAGCGTAGGTAAATGAATTGCAGCATATTTTTCTTTGCAACGAAGTAGTACAGATCAGTCAGGAGGCTAAGTTCTTAGGTGTAACCTTGGACTCTAAACTGAACTGGAACTCACATTTACAAAAAATGGCCGACAAATGTAAGAGGGTGTTAATGACAACCCGTAGAACAGTTGGAAAAACATGGGGACTCAAACCACATATGACGGACTGGCTGTACACTACGGTGGTAAGACCCATGATAACTTATGGCTGCCTGGTTTGGTGGCCTAAGATCACACAGAAGCATGCGATAACTAGTCTCTCGAAAATTCAGAAACTGTCATGTCTATGTATAACAGGAGCTATTAAAAGCATTCCAACAGCTGCTATGGAAACCATGCTAAACCTACCTCCTTTTAAGAGAAGCCAGAAAGCAGAAGCCAGAAGCCTCAAAGGAGAAGCCAGAATGAGTGCATAGAAACTGAAAAATACTAGCAACTGAAGATCCCACAGTGGATCTGGGCACACCAAAATAGAAGCAGTAGTAACAAACACTATCTATGATATGGGTAGTGATACAACAATCTTCAGGATCTCCTATGACAAACCTTTCAAAGTTTTCTTGAATTGGGAAGAATGGAGGAATGGAGAGGGGTGAAAACCGAAAACACTAGTCTGGTAGTGGTAGAGTCTGCGTCGGCGACCGCAGGGTGAAACGATTTGCATTCTCTCTGACAGTCAGGTAGCTTTAAAGGGACTAGCATCTTATCGTATAACCTCCAAAACTAGTATGGGAGTGCCTGCAAACCCTAATGGCTCTGTCTAAACACAACAAGGTCACGCTGGTATGGGAGCCCGGTCACAGGGGCATAGCGGGCAATGAAATTGCAGACCAGCTAGCGAGGGAAGGCTCAAAAATGTATTATATAGGTCCTGAACTGGGTCTAGGTATTACCAAGAGTGCAGTGCGTGGTGCAGTTAATGAGTGGATCATAGCACAACACCGATTAAATTGGAAACATGCAGCTGGACAAAAACACAGCAAACGGATGATGGGAAGACCGTCGCAACATCTGACTGCTGACCTACTTGAATTAAGCAAGATACAGCTTAGGGCAGCAACATGTCTATTAACAGGACATGGCTGTTTAAGAGGCCACTTGCATAAGATGGGGATCTACAAAGATGAACCCTTATGTAGACCTTGCAATGAGGAGGAGGAAACAGCCCCTCATATTATTTTCGAATGTGCAGCGCTAGCTCAACGCAGATTCGCTATGCGAAGCACAATTGAACTACCAATGAAGAAAGATTTACTGCATAGGCTCTTAAACCTGATTGCGAGAACTAACCTGTTCAAGTAAAACAAAACCGAAGCAAGAATAATGCAATAGGCTATTAAGCTTCAGTGTTAGGGATGTAAAGACCAGCCCTGATTTGGTAAGAAAATCAATCAATCAATCAATAATATTTGAGCTGTTGAGCGTACGTAAATGAATTGCGGTATATTTTTGTTTACTTTTAGTTTTTAAGTTCCGTTAGGCATTTGTTGAATATAGTCTTTTATTTTAATTATATTACAGGGTTAGTGCAAGCAAAATCACTTATTATTTGTTTTTTTCATATTTCAAAGCAATAAAGACATTATTATTATTATTATTATTATTATTATTATTATTATTATTATTATTATTATTATTATTATTAAATCATTCATTATAAAAACGCAAAAAATTTATCATACTCGATCAAATAACAAGTAAGTATGGGAGATCAAGTGAGATATCACTTAATGACAATAAATTCATTTACGCAAAAACAAATTTATCGACCTTGAATATTGAAATCAGTAAATAATAAAAAACGGCAATACGAAGCAAATGGCTAAGCAGAAACTCATGATATGATTGCGATAATCTATTACAAATATCACGCTAGTGAAATTACTGAAAATAAATGGAAATGAAGAAATTGTAATGATAAACAACAAAATAAACAGTCGGGACTTTTCATCAATTAAAGTGATAATCAACAATTATAATCAACATTTTATGCGATCCACGTTGGGAGATTTATAGTGTACAAAATTAGACAATAAATTTAACTCAAATAATATCTCGAACCCCCAGTAATTATGTTCGTACCTACTTCAACCATTTGACGATAAATTAGAGGATATATAGAGAACAATAAGTTACAAAGCATTGATTGTGATAAATTAATATTGTCACAAGTTACTTTATTAATCGTATATTCACAATATCACTGCTCATATCAGGCATTCGATGAAACTTAAGCCTAAGTGTCTCAACTCCTTTCATTGCAAATTATAATTTTATTTCTTCATCCGACAAAGCTTATTTCTACCCTTATTTCGTTGTAATTTCAATTAATTTTCAGGACAACTTCTCCCTAATGATAAAACAAAGACAGGAATAATCGTGTATTTGCACTTTAACAAAGAAGGGTTTACGTTATTTGTACAGGAGAAGAGAAATTATAATAATACCGCATCATTTTCTATAAAAACTATTTCCATCCCAACATTTTGGACCGTTACACATATTTTTGCATAGATTAAAAACCATACGGAATTCGCATTTATATGTTTTTAAATTTCCTTTCCGCTATACAAAAATATTTGCTGAGAAAATTTAATAAAATCCTTAACGACGGGAGATATTCTAAAAATGCGGCAAGAGCTAACTTTTTAGATTAAAAAAGACAAAAATAGCCCATGTTAGGAATAAGCTTACATAAAATGTAAGTCAAGTCTTCAACAATAAACGTATTTTGTAAATTCAGAGTTACCTAATTTAACAAGCTTCTAATTAACGAATTTTACCGTGAAATAATTAATAAATTCAAAATTGTTTCATGTCGCATAAAGGAGCTAAAACTTTTAATTGGGTAATTAAAATAAATATAACACATTCTGCAATATATTGTTCTGTAAGAGGGTTCTAACTGCGAATTTGCTTGTTGATTAAAATAACATTAACAAATCCTTTATTTTATAAAACGATCAAGATTTCAATGCAAATGATTCTAAACCTTTTATAGCTGACAATTTCCGATTGCCCTGCGTACAGCAGGGCATTCGCAATCGTAATCCTACTTTGGGGTATGTGAGATGGTGGTTCGTATGTGGTGAGATGTAAATGAAGAAAGTAATAGATAAGTAGGGTTTATATATTTTTACCATTGGATAACCAACGTTAAAATTGCTGTATACAAAAAAATAAAATGGTTCCCACAGATTGGTGAATATCAGAATTCCTGTTTGTAGTAGGGATTAGCGAAAATTACAGAAATATCGCCGATATCGTTTTCAAGGCCAGTAACACCAATGTTAGCAGTTTAAATAAATTGCGATTCAATTCACCACACATTTAACAATGCTTTGACCTTTCCATTTCCATATTTTGTAATTAATTGTTAGTATATTTCTTCCTTTTTTGATATAACAGGTATTTCAGCAAAGGCAAGCGATAAGACATGCTTGCATGCATAAGTCCGTTGAGGTGTCTGTTGTTCTATCTCCTACCCTTTTTATCATAATTCCTAGCACCCTTCTAACACCTAACTATACAGTTATTCCTGATACTCGTTCGCGATTCTCAGGGTTCCTACGAGATTACCGAGGTAGTAAGTTTTATAATATTAATAACTTTAATCTTTATGTATCTGTACACACAATACACAAGTTATTTTGTGGTTATGTCATCTTCACCGAAATAATTTTGCACGTATACAATTACAGAATTACGTATACATGGATAATTATTGTTTTTATAGATACCTACATATATAAAAGTGCATACCTTTCAACAATTTTTTTGTCCGCGTATTTTTGTAGCTATATATTATAATAATTTGGATATACTACAGTCTATTTAAAGTTATCAGCGCACTATACCTAACTTTGATGCTATTAATATTGTTAAAATCAGATTCGATATCGAGACTAACCTAACCTAACCAGATTCACTTTACAGGCGCCTGGGAAATGTGAATGATCTGGAAGAAACTTGAAGGAAATCTGTAAGATTTAAGGTTCACCGTGTTTGTTTGCGACCACGTAGATATTTAGGAAGGCTTAACGTAATGGAGGAAGTTATTTACAAGAATAAAAGCCACACGTCACTGCAAAATGCAGATTAATTTTCGACATTATACTTATTCTTTATGTACTTTTGTTAGTTTATCTACAGTGTTATTAAAGTTTTTTTCAAAAGATTATGTATTTTTAACACATTGTAACCCTATGAGCTCATAAATGGATGCTTTCTTCACTAAAAAGAAGAAAACATCTATCGTACTAACCATTTCAATGGAGTAGTATACCAAAAAAGAAATAAATAATATAAACAAAATGAAAAACAACAAAAGTCCTGGACAGAACGTAATAACCGTTGAAAACATAAAATATGGTGGACCGTTGGTAGGAGAAAAAATTTACGAAATAATAAAAGATATTTGGTCCCATGAAGTAATGCCATAGACATACACAAAAAGGGCGATAAAACCGACTGTGCCAATTACAGAGTGATTGCTCTGTTGGATGCCACTTACAAGATACTATCAGCATGGATTAAAAGCAAAATAGAGTTAAAAACCCGAAAAATTAATCAGGGACTATCAGGCAGGGTTTCGAAAAGGGAGGTCTACAGCGGATCAAACGTTTACATTAAAACAATCCTTGACATCATGCTACAAATATGAAATACCTGTACACATGCTGTTCGTTGTTTTCAAGAAAGCATATGACTCGGTGAATAGAAATGAAATAATTACGACTCTGGAAAAGCTACAAATCCCAGGAAAACTGGTAAGACTTACAAATATGACACTACAAAGCATGTGTGCACTCAAAGTAAATGGAAACACATCTACCGAATTTGAAGTAAAGGCCGGACTGAGACAAGAGAACCCTTTGTCAACTCTGCTTTTTAACGTGGTTTTAGAAGACGTAATACGTGACAGTGGAATCAATACAATATTCACGAAAAGTCAACACTGTCTAGCCTACATGGACGATGTAATACTGATTACAAGAAGGAAGGAAGAACTAATAGATGCAACAATACAACTAGTAACTGCAGCTAGGAAGAAGCGGCTACATATAAATACAGACAAAAGTAATTACATGAAATTAAAGGTAAATCATAAAGGAAAAGAAAAAGAAGAATTACAGGTTAAAATTAACCAAGAGGAGTTTAAAGAAGTATTTAGGAAGTGTTTAGGAACATTAATTAATGACAAATGCAACGAAGAAGCAGAGATAGATTTAAGGATAACGAAAAGTAACAGATGTGCCAGCGGACTATAGGTATAACATATTAAAGTCGAAAGAACTTTCTATAAAAACCAAAATAAGAGTACACAAAACTGTCCTAAGACCAACTTTATTATACGGATCGGAAACATGGGTGATGAGCAAAAAAATACAAACAAAGATAGAAGCATGGGAGAGAAAAATATTACGCCGAATTTTTGGAGGAAGAACTGAAGTAGGATGGGAAAGACGAACGAATAGAGAAGTGTACGACATATTTAATGAACCAAAGATCAGTGATGTGGTAAAGGCAAGACTGCAATGGGCAGGACATCTGGAAAGAATGAAGGAGGAAAGGGTAGTGAAAACAATAGGTTGGAGGAAACCGGAAAGGAAAAGGAGGAAAGGTAGACCCAGAAGGAAATGGAGGGAAGCCATCTCAGAAGATTTAAAAGAGAAGCAAATAACAAATCGGAGATTTAAAGAAAGAGATAGGAAACAGTAGAATCAAATTACACAGCTATGGACCTAAAGTGCTTGTTGTTTAGCAGTAACAGCATAAACCACAAAAATAAAATTTTAATGGCGAACGTTCCCAAAATGGGAACATACTAAAAAATCTAATCTTTATTGAATTAATATATTTTAAAACATATAATAATGTTATGATATGATTAATTCAATAAAAAATCGGTTTCTTAGTATGTTCCCATTTTGGAAACGTTCGCCATTATAAAGCGAAGTCAAATAAATGGTAAAGAAAAATGTATTTGTTTCAAACTGACGAAGTTCTTTAAAAGAAAGAACTGCACTGTTGAATCAAATATATTACGTATATTAAATCAAACAGATATATTTTCAAATCAAACATGTGGTTATTTGTTCCGAGAGATCATGTTTGAATTAAATAACGATGTAAAAAAATTATTTATATCAACTAGTTATTGAGTAATACTAATAAGTAAAGCTCGAAAACAGTATATAATTAATTAAATATTGCAAAAATTTATATTCTATTTTTAATGAACAAATATTACAATAAATTTGCAATTCATTTGCATTACAGAGTTATACCAGAGTTATATTACCAATAATTGAACATTATTCCGCATCCTGAATAAATCTTATATGTATATTTTATGTAAACGCCGGATAAATATCTCAAATCAAAACGAAAAAAAAAAAACGTAAATAAATTCTGAAATAGTGATATACCTAAATATATAACAAAAAATGTAATATGTCCAATTGGAAACTACATCGTGTTGTCTCACAAATAAATTGTAACTCTTATTAAAAATTACGTCAATCAATCAATGTTACATTATTATGCTATTTCGAAATAATTTATAACACTATTGCTGGCAAACGTAAATCTATTCCGAAAACCGTGTTTTATAGACAAATTAAAAAAAAATAAAAAACAGCCTGCTTGTCCCAAACATGAAGCAAGATTTTCGACCGTAGATCTGAGTGGAATCAGTTTGAAATATAGTCAGTTGTTAAAGGGATCAACAATAACGACTTATTAGTATCACTGGTTTTCATGCCAAAATACCTCCGGGTCTAGATAACAGACAGGATAGTTGGGCTTGACATCAATTTGACTGGATATCGATTTGAAAATGAAAACAGAAAGGCTTAAGTCTTAAAAACACTAATAATGTCGAAGAAATTAAAATAGAAAGGCAATATACTTTCATAATATCACTTGCATTTTAACAAAAATCTAAAATTTGTTATCGATAATAATTGATAAACATGTCACGTGTACATCCGTTAAAAATGTATCCTTTTGAGTTAAATTTCTTCATTTATGTACAATTTGATAACTTATCTTTATTCTTATGCCAAACTATATATACCTAGCAAGTCAAAGCAGTCAAGCATACTGCAAACAAAATGAAGCTCACAATTGTATTGGTAGTTATTTTCGCTGTAATATGTTCTACGCCTGGTAAGTAAATAAATATATGTATTTTCCATCTTAATTCACTTCATTACGAATTTGTTCGAACAGCGCGTAAATTACCGACCAGACGTATAGATCAAAATGAAGCAGACCCGTACAGAATACGCTATCTTCCCCGAGAAGATGAAAATGGAAACATATATTATGAAGATCTTCTACAGGGTTATCAAAATCCTCCTGCAACCAAAGCATCTACGTTAGACGTTAAGATTTATTTGTACACCCCAAAGAACGCTAATAAAGCAAATATTTTGCCATCAGATGATTCTACCTCCCTATCTCAAACGAATTTCGATTCTGCGCTTCCGATATTCTTCATTATTCATGGATGGAATAATAATTACGAAAGTCCTCTCAACGCGAATGTGAAAACCGCAATCTTAACTGCAACTAAAGCTAATGTCTTCGTTGTTGATTGGAGCAGCATTACAAACGGATTCTATGCTTATTCTTATTTCAATGTACAATCTGTTGGTGAAATTGTGGGCGATTACATTTATTCCATTATGTCCACCTACAACCTTCCTGCTTCGCAATTCCATTTAGTTGGTCACAGTTTAGGTGCTCATGTTTCTGGATGCGCTGGAGCTCGCGTTACCTCTCTAAGTGGATCTCTGGTTGCATCGATAGTAGCTTTAGATCCAGCTGCTCCCCTATTCACTAGCGGCAATTTGAATAATCGTGTAGACCCCAGTGATGCGAGTTATGTTCATGTCATTCATACCAACGCCGGTTTCCTGGGATTTTCCAGCGTTATAGGACACTCTGACTACTATCCCAATGGTGGACACCGTCAACCCGGATGTGGAGCCGATTTAAATGGCTCATGTGCCCATAGTCGTGCTCATTATTACTATGCAGAATCCATACGTACCTCGAACTTTGTTTCTTACAAATGCAATAGCTATTCTAACTATAACCATGGCGGTTGCAACAATAATACACAATCTTTGATGGGACAAGTTTATGTTGATACATCGTAAGTTAAGATCAGTTTAGAATGTTAAAGGATAATTTAGTTCTTTCTTTTATCTTTTACAGGGCATCTGGGGAATATTATTTATCCACCAATAGTGAATCTCCTTATGGTCTAGGATAAATGGCGCTTCATTTATTTAATGAATATGTACTGAGAAGAAAACAATAATAAAGAGCAATAAATTGCAAAAACTTCTTTTATTACCAATGGCATCTCCTCAAAAGCAAGGTATTAGACAGAAACAAAAAATACCAACACGATAATGTATTTTAATGTTAATAACCTTTGATTTATTAAAAAACGATCGATAATGTCAAGTACCTTTCGCCATTTAGATTTT
Source organism: Dynastes maya (assembly GCA_029619315.2). Lineage (NCBI taxonomy): Eukaryota > Metazoa > Arthropoda > Insecta > Coleoptera > Scarabaeidae > Dynastes > Dynastes maya. Next base: position 7,884,691 of record JAROYE020000012.1, read on the forward strand.
TAGATCACTCACAGCGTATCAAAGCACCTATGTACCCACATACTTTTTGCATTGGAATGCTTATCAATTTAAAACATAATAGTCAGTTTTGTAAAAGAAAACAGAATGGTTTTAAAATTTCTCTTCTAAAACAGATTCTTTTTGAGATCAGCATATCCATAAATATCGAAAAAGATCTCTCAACATAGCAACTGATTACTGGAGAATAAATAAAACTTGAAAACAGTATGTAACTTACATACAACTTACTTACATAATACAGTTTTGATTTCTACTAAATATTGCAGAGATTTTTTAGTTTCATCTAAATTTGCAAGTCATTAACATTACGTATATCTAATATAATAATACGTCAGTTTACGGAATTAATTGGTTCCAAAATATACTTCATAATCCGAAATTTTCTAACTGGAATCAAATTTTCATAAAAGAAATGGAGGAAATAGAAATAATCCGTTCCGATAACCAAAAAATAATCAAAAAATCATTTTATGCATTTTAAATACAATTTAACATATAAAAAAATATTGTTACATAGAGAAATCAATAAAAACCTAATGATTGAAATTAAAAACAAACAACTTCACTTACATGCTGAGGGAGAGATACATTTTTTATTTATATTACAATATTAACAACGCGGCAAATAAAGAATTTGGCAGCAATTATATGACTTTGGACTTAATTTTTTGGAAAAGATTTCACACGAGGACAAGGAATGTTCCAATATAATAATTCAAGACAAATGCGAAACGATGGAATAGTGGGGGGCTAACTACACAAACGATCGCATTATGTTATATATGACTATCTCTTTCTAGCACGTATGTATATGGGTCGCGCGGAAATTCTGCCAAATCTGTAAAAGTTGTAACCCGCGTTTCGTATCCGGGAGCATCTTTAGGTTTCTGAAACAAAAATTCATCCAAATATTCTTTCGTGACCCGAAAATTCCGTAACAAGGTACTATCGCAAACCGAGGTACCGTAAACCGGGGTGATTATAGCTGTCAGAGGTAAAAATGGCCAATATTTAAAAAAAGTTTAAAAAAGCATATCTTAAAAATCTCATGATTTTAATTCACAAACAAAGAAAAAAATAAATAATTTTGACATGAAAATTAAAAATATAGGTGTGAACACTCATCCAACGCTTACCTTTTGTGTTTGGCAAACGTTTAAAGAAAATGTTGAAAAATGGCCTAAAAATATATTTTAATACAGTGCGACCTCGATAATCCGAATCTTCAGTAAATCGGATTCTTTGATAATCCGGCAAAGCATTTCAATTGCGTTGTGTACTTTATAATCCGGATTTGATAGTACTCGGTAATCCGGACGAAATCGATCGTGAGGAATTCCCCTAACTTCCTAAATTCGGCGCGTTCTGATATCTGGGAGTACACATAAGCAATGTGTGCTTTTGCTTTGACTGCTACATATCGTGTCTGAGGATTATGTAATTGTTTAGCAGTTTTTTGTTACATAGTATGTACAGACGTGTTATCTTGCCTCCTAAAAGAAAATATACTACGTTGTCAGTAAAACGAAAATCCGATATAATAGAAAGACTAGTCCGTGAAAGTGGAAAAGTGTTAGCAAATGAATACGGGGTAGGAACATCAACAATTTCGGATATAAAAAAGGACAAAGACAAAATCAAAAGGTATGATATATTTTAAAACTTTTACTATGTAATGTAATTTCTTTTAGATTTATTGGCAAATGTGGTTCCGTTCCCGACCTCAGAAAAACATTACGAAAAGCCGAATATCTAAAAATGGAAACTCGTTTGTATGCATGGTTTTGTAAACAACGATTAAGACACGTTCCAATTTCCTATGACATTTTATCTACCAAAGCACAACAGTTTTATTCTGAAATCTATGGAAATGATAATTTTAGAGCTAGCAGTGGCTGGATTTCTAATTTCAGCAAAAGGCATACATTGTGTGCGTTCTTTAAAAGTGTGTGGCAAAATACTATCCAATGATCAAAGTGCTGTCGATCCCTTCCTAAGTGCATTTGCAGAGAAAATTAAACAATTAAACCTCGCACCTACTCAAATATACAATGCAGATGAATCTGCTCTGTATTGGAAAATGTTGCCTGAAAAACTCTGGTTCGTGCTCAGGAAAAGACCGCACCAGGTCGAAAAATTAACAAAGAACGCGTTACATTTGTAGCATATTGCAATGCTGATGGTTCACAAAAATTGAAGCTGTTGGTGATAGGAAAGGCAAAAATCTAAGGGCATTTAAAAATGTGAACATACCTGAATTGAATACAAATCATCTGCCAATGCATGGATGACTACGACAATTTTTTTAGATTGGTTTCATTGTTCATTTATTCGTCAAGTTAGAAGTCATTTAAGAAGTCTCAATTTAACCGAAAGAGCCCTGTTAATCGTCGATAACTCCTCGAGCCATGGAACTATAGTAGAACTGACTAGTGAGAATGGACAATTTACAACATTATTTCTCCCACCTAATCACACAGCACTTTTGCAACCTCTAGATCAAAATGCCATCAGACGACCAAATTACCCCACAAAATAATATCAAATTTAATAAGCATGCTTCTGTTTTACATATTTTTTTGTTTATGTACGATTTTTTAGTTGTCTTGTATTAAATGTTTCACTTTTCAATAAAAAACTGTCCTGTTTCAGTAATCCGAATTATTTACTAATCCGGATCACAGCGGTTTTAATTAGTCCAGATTATCGACGTCGCACTGTAACTGTATTTTTCATGAAATGTATTTTCCAAATTAAAATCATTTCATGATTTTTTTAAACTCATTATAATGTTCTACAATTACTTTATTTGAAATTTTGTTTAAAACCTTCTTAGTTAGTTAATGCTTTTATTTTTCTATATTGCGGGTAAATGTAATTGAAAATAAATTTTCCTATATGTAGACTGCTTGTTGAATGACTCACAATAATTTCGAAAAATTACAAATAGGTGAAAATAAAAAGTCATAGTCACCCCAGTTTACGGTACCACTGTAATTATAAAAAAACTCCACTAAAGGGATGAAAGGAAAAATCTAAGATCAACTATATATAATTTCAGGTAAATATCTCAAATCAAAACAAAAATTGTAAAACAAGAAGCTATCATAAACAGTAAAAACTTTTTTAAACACCTGTTAAAACAGTTTCTGGAATAGTATAATACATAGCATAAATATATAACAGAAAATGTAATATCTCTGTCGAACGTATGTATACATTGTTGTCCGACATACAACTGATAACAACTATTGTTAAAAATTACGTCACTCCTATCATCGTGCCGAATAGTAATGAAAAAAAGTACAGATAAACTAATTAATAAGAATAACATATCTTTATCATCGATCGTGCATCGAATTTCAAAATCAAATACGAAGAAACATCTTGCTTATCCCAAACATGAATCAATATGTATGTTTGGGCCGTAGAACTGAGTGGAGTCAGTTTGAAATGTAGTCGTTGTTAAAGGAACCAAAATTAACGACCTATATAAACAAACGGTGTTTAAACTAGTTCGTACACCAGAATACCTGCGGTCAAGATAACAGATAGGGTAGGTAACTGGGAATGGCATCAATTTGACTGGATATCAATTTAAAAATTAAACCGGGAAGGTTTAAATCTCAAAAATGTTAATAATGCCGAGGAAATAAATATAGAGAAGCAACCTACTTGTATTTTAACAAAAATTTAAAATTTGTTATCAATAGCAATTAATAAAAATGTCATGAGTGCATTCATTAAAATATTATTATCCTTTTGAATTACTTTTTCATTTCTGTATAATTTGATAAATTATCGTTATATATACCTAATAAATCGAAACACTCAAGCATGCTGCGAGCAAAATGAAGCTTGCAATAGTATTCGCAGCTACTTTCGCTGTAGCATGTTCTACCCCTGGTAAGTAAATAAAATATATGCATTTCCATCTTAATTTGCTTCATTAAGAATTTATTCGAACAGCTCGTAAATTACCGACCAAACGTTTAGACCCAAAAGAAACAAACCCGCTCAGAATACGCTACCTTCCCAGGGAAGACAAAAATGGAAACATATATTACGAAGACCTTCTACAGAGTTATCTAAATGCTCCTACAATCAGAGCATCTACATCAGACGTTACGATTTATTTGTACACCTCAAGCAACATTAACGCTGCAAATGTTTTGCCATCCGATGATTCTATCTACTTAACTCAAACAAATTTCGATTCTGCGTTTCCAATATTCTTCATAATTCATGGTTGGCATGATGATTACGAAAGTCCTTTCAACGTCAATGTGAAAACCGCGATCTTAGCCGTAACTAAAGCTAATGTCTTTGTTGTCGATTGGAGCAGTATTACAAATGGATTGTATAGCTTTGCTTATTTCAATGTACAATCAGTTGGTGAAATTGTGGGCGATTATATTTATTCCATTATGTTCACCTACAACCTTCCTGCTTCGCAATTCCATTTAGTTGGTCACAGTTTAGGTGCTCATGTTTCTGGATGCGCTGGAGCTCGCATTACCTCTCTAAGTGCATCTCTGGTTGCATCGATAGTAGCTTTAGATCCAGCTGCTCCCCTATTCACTAGCGGCAATTTGGATAATCGTGTAGACCCTAGCGATGCGACTTATGTTCATGTCATTCATACCAACGCTGGTTTCCTAGGATTTTCCAGCGCTATGGGACACTCTGATTACTATCCCAATGGTGGATCCAATCAATCGGGATGTGGGCTGGATTTAACGGGTTCATGCGCCCATAGCCGTGCTCATTTATATTACGCAGAATCTATACGCACCTCGAACTTTGTTTCTTACAATTGCGATAGCTATTCTAACTACAACAATGGCGATTGCAATAATAATGGCCAATCTTTGATGGGACAACTTTATGTTGATACGTCGTAAGTTAAGACCGTTTTAGAACGTTGAATGGTGACTTAGTTCTTTCTTCTATTATTTACAGGGCGTCTGGGAAATATTATTTATCTAGCAATAGCGAATCTCCCTATGCTCTAGGATGAATGGTGCTTGATTTATTCGATGAAGATGTATAGAAATAAAAATAACAATAAAGAGCGATAAATTGCAAAAAAACAATGTTTTATTGTCAATTACATTTCCTCAAAATAAAGCAATTAATACTCTTAATATCTACAAATATTAATTATTATATAATTTGACAAACAAGAAATTCCAACTCGATAAATTATTTAATATTAACAACCTTCGATTTATCAAAAAACACAATCAATTATTTCAAGTACTTTTCGCTGTTTAAGTACATATAGAGAACACCCACCGCGTTTAGAGGCACATATGTATATCAACATTTTTTTGTATTGAAGCAAAATGTTTTTTTTAATAGGTAATAATATAGACAATAAACAGTTCTATTAACATATCATATAATTTTTGCAAAATAAGTTATATGAGGAAAAAATTTGAATATCTTAAATCTCGTCTTTGTATGAGGCATTTCTACGTAGCATTATTCTAATACTTGCGCTTATGATAAAATGTACGATAATCTTGCAAAGTACTAAGAAAATTAACTCTTTTTGTTAGTTAATCTTGTACAGACTTTTTTATTGATACTATCTGTCATTTTTTCCGCAATAAGAAAGCCCAGAACAGGATTAATATTGTTTAATGAACGGTAATCTGATGCTAAATGGATTAAGATTGGCAAAAGGGTTTGCTACAATTACAATAATAGTGTGGGTATATAACTACATAAATCGATTTGCAAAAACATCAGTCCAACAGTAGAAACAATGAAGGCTACATTGGTCTTTATTGCGGTTGTGGCTTGCGCCTACGCTGTGCCCGGTACGTTAAAAATTATTAAAAAATTGCGAATTAAATTAGTAAAATTAATTTGTTTATTTAGTCACCGAAGAGGAAGTAGTTCCTCCGGAAGAAGACGTCCCAAGGGTTATTCTACCGGAAGAAGACAACCCATGGAGGCAACGTTATATTGTTATGCAAGATGATGAGGGACATTATCACATCGAAGACTTGTGGAGAAATCCTGGCGAAACTAGGGCTGCCATTAGCGATTTGACCCTGTTCTTATTCACAAGAAATAATCCAGAAAATCCCAACACAATTCCAGCTACAAACTTCGACGCTATTTTGAGTTCCCAATTCTCCCCAGCACGTATAAATCTCTTTGTTGCTCACGGTTGGAACAGCAACCTAAACAGTGGAGTAAATGTTGCTATCAGAAGAGCTGTACTTAATAGATTCGATGCCAACGTTTTTATTATTGATTGGTCAGGACCCGCTAATCAGTTCTACACTACTGCTAGAAATGCTGTACCCGTAATTGGAAGACTTGTAGGTGATTTTGTTAACAGGATGATGATCACCTTCAATCTACGTCCTGCTGACTTCAGATTGGTTGGACACAGTCTTGGTGCCCATCTTGTCGGCATTGCTGGCAAGCAGATCAGCGGTCTTGCCGATTCAATTGTTGGTCTTGACCCAGCCGGTCCTTTGTATACCATTGCCAACACAGAAAACCGCATTAACATTGGTGATGGAGACCATGTACACATCATTCACACTAACGGTGGTTTATTAGGTTTTGGAAGCGCAATTGGAGATGCTGATTACTACCCTAACGGAGGTTCAAGCCAACCTGGATGTGGTCTCGATTTAATTGGAACTTGCGCCCATTCCAGGGCTCACGATTTCTTTGCTGAATCAGTATTAACTTCAAACTTCTTCAGCAGAAACTGCGCCACCCACGCGGCCTATACATCAGGATCATGCAACAACAACCACAGAGCTTTCATGGGTGAATTTGTTGTTGATAAGAGGTAATTGAATTTGTACTGCATATTTTTAAAGAGAAAATACTATTTCTTTTTAATTACAGCGCTAGAGGCGTTTACCGCCTTGTTACAAATGGCAACAGTCCATTCGCCAGGGGTTAAGTGTATTATACCAGATATGAAAATATTGTTTCTTTATGAAATAAAAGAATGACATTGCAAACAAATGTGTTTTTATTTATATCAAATGAGGAACACCTACAGTGAAGTACTTATACTTAAACCGCAATCAACTTATCTTAATTTCTAACAACACAAATATAGGTGCGCCTATTATATTTTAATTTTCCTCTTGTGATTGTATCTATGATCGATGCTATCTTGACGATGTTATCTTAGACTTTCTTCACAATAACTGTTTCTAAAACTATCTTATTCAATTTTATCATCGCCTTCAGACAGAAATGAAGTTACTTCTTTTTCTGACTATCTTAGCGTTTGTTGCTTTGCAGCCAGGTAAGTTTATTATAAGTACAATTTAAAAACTATTTATGGCATCTTAATTCATAATTAACGTACCCTTAGCAACATTTCGCCAGCTTACGCACGATAGGCAATATTTTTGGATCCCAGATGAAAAAGGTGGATTACATTTAGTAAACGTATACGTACAACCGAGATTTGTAGAACCTATAGATACTAGTAATGTCACCCTACAACTTTTTACCGCAAAAAATATTGACACACCATTAGAATTCCACCCCGACCAATTTGATGTGCTAATAAATTCCGATTTATTTAATCCAAACCGACCAACTCTATTTAATACTCATGGTTGGACAGGTGATGCTGCAAGCGTCCACCTTATCGATGTTAAGAATATGTTAATAGAGAAACATGACTTTAATATAATTAATATTGACTGGTCAGGACCTGCTGGTACCTTTTACACTCAAGCTGTTGAATATGTGAACCCAATAGGAGACATGATTGGAAAATTAATCAATGAACTAATTGACCATTACCAAGTCAGTTCAACAGAAATTGGATTGATGGGGCATAGCTTAGGCGGACAACTAATTGGACGCATTGGATTAGCTTGCAATGAAGAATTAGGTTACATTATAGCCTTAGATCCTGCTTTCCCTAGCTTCTCAACAGATAATTTAGAAGATAAACTTGATTCTAGCGATGCACGTTTCGTCCAAGTTGTCCATGCCAATTCAGGTTTTCTAGGCTATCCAGACTCAATTGGACATGCTGATTTCCATCCTAATGGGGGAGTGAAGCAAGCTGGTTGCGGACTTGATATCCTAGGAACATGCTCGCATTTCTTAATCAAAGATATGATTGCAGAATCTTATGTTAATACTTATTTAAGCTGGAGATGCGATAGCTATGCAGATTTTGTGGCAGAAAAGTGCGTCGAGAACGAAACAGGCTTTTGGGGAGGATGGCCTATTGATATAAAGTAAATGTTTGTAAGCAATAATTTTGATTTATATTAAATTACGTAATTTATCGCAGCGCATCGGGGGATTATTACTTAACAACTAATGGTGAGCCACCGTTTATCATTTCATAGGACGGAGCGAGTTTACAAAGGCCGGATAACTAGATAAAACAACACAGAACTATAACAAAAATGTTTTATATGAAAAAATAAATAAAATTAATTATACAATTCTATGAGTTAATTTATTTGAATTAGCATTTTCTATGCCCCTTAAAAATTCTAAAAATACATCAACAGACCGTGATAGCCCAGTTTTTAATATATTAACTAATACAATCTTTCCAGTATTTATTTCGGCAATTACTCCCATTTGTTTATAGTGATCATTCAATTCTTGCAGTACTTGATCTATTTTCGGTACTTGATTTACATCAAATTGTTCAACTGCATTTGGATCAAAGGGTACACAAATATTACCAGTCTTTGGATGTACACAAAATGGAGCTTTTAATAGGTGATCTCGTTTTCTAGTAACAGCAGCATCTAGCCGTGGATATGCAAAATGCAACATCAATTCTTCCTTTAAATATTTTAATTTATCAGGTATTAATTTGTTTACTAACAAGAAATTTAGATGTGACTCAAATGCGTTCCATCTTTCAAGAGATGTTTGCTTCTCTGACATGGCCTTTACAAACTCGTCACGGTGAGAATCCCATAGCAACTCTTCGAAAACTTTCAAACCATTATCAGTACCAAGAATATTTTGATTTACAATTATAAAATCTACAAAGTCCTTATTAATAATATCTAGAGCTCTTTGAATGGAATACGATGGCTTCTCAAGTAATTCAACCCTTTTTTGTCTGTAAGTACCTCCTTTGATTATATTTATGTAACTTAATAAGCTTATTCTTTCCTGGTCAGATAGATTACGAGCATCCTTATCACAAACCCAACAATGGACGCCTCTCCTACCAGAGAAAACCCACAAAATATGTTTAAAGCGAAAGTCATCTCTCAATAACATATCTATGATCTTACAAGCAATCGATAAGAATTTCCAACATCTATTACAAATTTTAGCTTCTTTACAGCAAGTTCTAATAGCATCATAATCAGTCATGTCTATATCGAAAACTAATTCTCTCTCAATAGGCTTTAAACTCGAAAAATATATATTATCGCATGGTATTTTATCGTAGACAGCTCCTATATCTATCTTCATTGGAATTTGTTTTAAAAGATAGCTACGAAAGTCGTCCTCGGATTTGAAAGCTCTATATCTAAGATACTTATCCTTTGGTAACATAAAGGAGATCTCACGCTTATGGAAATAGAAAGGGTCACCATAACCTAACCATCTATACATTAGGTTACATGGGAATAGAGTACTGTAATAAGCACCTAGAGCTTCTTGTAAATTGCTTTCATTATAAACAAATTGGTTAATTTCTTCCATTATACAAAAATACCTATATATTTCCAAAATAACTTGGGTTGTCAAAAATGTTGACAGATCGCATTCAATTAAAATGAGCGATAAAAAATCCCTGATTCAACTTATCTGCAGGTTCAAATTTCCCTGTTCTGCACATCTATTGATTTATGAAATGTTCTAATGTACAGCAATATCCATCTCCGATGTCATAACTCTCGAACGCCTCTCGCATCAAACCCAACTATGTGAGGCGCGAGTGAGAACCCTGCGGTAGCTCTGACATTAGAGATGGATATTGCTGTACATCATCAGCTTGATGCTTGATGAGATGCATTGTTTTACTCAGCTTTTATATGTTTTTCTAAGATTAGTATTATAAAAATAAAAAGGTCAGTAAAATAAATTTATCATTAATTTTTACCACCTTACATAGTTTGAATATACTTACTAAAAAGAAGTGCTATATATATCCTAAAATGGAAAAAATTCTAGGAATTAGAAATCAAATACTGAAATGAACCCAAAATCTGTGGAATTATTTATTGCTCAATTACATTTGGGATAAATACTATATAATGGATCATCTAAAAACAATGTAACTTGGATTGAAGCCGGAACGTAACCAATTTCCCCATCTCGCTTAAGAACATGCAGAAGATTACATGATTATAAGTAAACTACACATACAATAAGCATAAAAAGAACTAATAGGACATATTTTAGAACACAATCATCAACGGGAAAATATTACGCATCTTTACAAGTGGATATTAAAGAATGGTATGATTTTATTTTGTTTTCCTAAAGCGCATGAAGAATACAAAGCATCCAGTAACAGATTTCATATTAATTCATATTTATTTGTTTTTAGGTATGAATACCGATATTCTAAAATGCAACAGAGACAGTAGTTTAAATTATTGGAAACAGAGAAATGAGTGAAAAGCTTAACATCACTTTTCGGGAATGAATAAATATGGTACGGAAAGTCTAAATTAGGATCATTTTATGTCTTAATTAGTTTTAACATAGTTATTCAACAAATTTTATCATTTCTTTAAGTTATTTCAACTTACTAATCCGCAAAAGCATTCATAACCTCCCGAATATTGTATAGACGATACAAATTTACATAAAATTATTAAATGCTCAAAAATACTTATACCCATAAAATTTTGTTTTTGTTACTAAAAGAACTGCAAAATAATTGAAAACGCAAAACAAAACGCTATGGCTTTCCTAGATTCCTAGAAATAGGATAAAATCAATTATAACACTTACATAATTATATAATCCCTTTTATTTTTATTAAAATGGGCATTTTAATATTATAGTACAACTTAATATATTTACACTTATGACTTACTTGCGTATTTCAAGATGTAACGCTGTATTGATATAGTAGCTTATACCAGCAGAGACGCTATGTAAAAAATACAGATATAGATGACATTTTACGAAATTTAGACAAAACACGAACGAATACATTTGCATTTGTGATCCAATTAACTGATTCAAACGTTATTTACCGTCAAAATGCCCGTAAATTTGAAAAAAGTCGTATTATTGTCGGTGATGTCCATTCCCGCCGTTTAGCGGTGCAAGATCCGACACGCAAAATGAATTCACAAAAGAAAAAGCATAAATTTCCCGATCTCTACCGGGTGCACGTATGGAAACACTTATTTTAATCTAATAAACATTTGTACATATAAAATTAATTAAATCTTACCTTTTTAGAGCAAAAAAGACGCCAAAACGAAGGGTTCACATACAAACGAAGAAAATGGCGCGAAAAAAACAGTTGAACAGCTACAAACCAATATAATCGCATTTGTCGGGCGTATGGTGGCGCTGTGTGTTTCCAAAAAATTCGCCAATTTCGCCGATTTTATGCTAAATAGAAGAAAATTAATTTGTATTAATGTTTGAATTCATAAATTAGTCTATTTTTTACGTTTGTAAAGCATTATTTGTATACGAAAACTAGATTTTAAATATAAGGGTGATAGTTAGAGGCAGCCGAAAAACTATCCGGGAAGCCTGCACGCAACAGGCAGCCAAAAAACTATCCGTGGCAGCTTGCACGCAGCAGACTCGAAAAACGGCAAAACGTAGGGGAGGGGTAGTTCTAAAACCGCAAAAAAGCGGCGGAAAGTAACTAATTTAATATGAAAATTGCTATTTATTGTATAAGTGAATAAAGACGAATCTTGTCCACGAAAAAATAGTTTAGTCCACAAGGCGAAGCCGAGTGCGATAATGTTTTTGTGTGGATTAAATTTCTTTATTCACGTGTATTATACAATATTTTTCCAATTCCCCTGAGCCATCCCTAGTAACGAAAATTTCAAAGGTACTGCGAATTTTATTTTTTTTATTTTATTCACGTTGTCAATAGCAGCGTGAATAAAGTGTTGCTGTAAACATTTTATTCACTCTTTTGATGAAACTATTGTTTTAATAATGAGCATTTTATTAATAGGAATTGGAAAAATTAAATTTGGAAATTGGAACGTAATAAAAACAACTAAAATAAATCTTGTAAGTGTATTATTTTTTTTTTATTACGGAAAAAAGAAACGTGAAAGAAGGATTATATGCTTGGAAATGGTATTTCTACCTAGATAATGAACATGAAAACCACTTTTAGTATATAGTTGTTTTATTTAATTTTATTGTGTATTCATTTTTATACAATAAATATTTTCCTACGGTTTTTGTATTTTAATAAAACTGCTCTTAAAACTTGTTTGAGGCTTTACAATAGAAAGATTTTAATTTCCTATACCTCAAATCGTAAATATAATTCCTTCCCTAAGCAATTTAGAGAAAGTTTTCAAATAAAAATATTCGGAAATAAGATAAAATTATATTCGAATATACGTGTTCAGTTTCCACTACACGTGATACAAGTTTGGTTTTTTTTATGAAATATTCTGTGTATTATTGCGTTTTTATATCTTCCTCTTCAATTGAAGTTAACTTTTTTCAACATTCTGTATACACATCTAGTTCGATTTTTCCGATTTTTTGCGAAATGCGGTTGTTTCTTTAACATCCGACATCTGAAATGTCTTTTAAGCCTGTTTTACACCCCCAATTTATTGGCCAATTAATTGAACAAGTTGATCTTCGATTTTATCGTACCGTGTAAAACAGTAAAACTCTGTACGATTACTTGAACAATTTATCGTACGATTAATTGAATTGAGTAGAACATCCTCTATTTTTGCCACGATTTTTCACTAACTTTGCTGTTTTAATGCCAACACCAAAGTGAGAATAAACTTCGAAAATTTACGGCGATTATGGTGTAATAGATAATTTTAATTAAGTAACCGAAGCAACTTAAGCTAATCTGTGCAAATACCAAAACATTTGACAAAGTCAGATTGCCAATCTATTTTTTGCAGATGAAAATTTCCTACTTAATAATTCTCCCGTTCAACTATTAACGAAACTAAACGAATATTCACGATCTTTAAAAAATTGTTCAATTTATTGTAGCATGTAAAGCAGCGTATTTCTACCGATTTCTTATCTCAAGAACTTGTTCAATTAATTGATCAATAAATCGCGGCGTGTAAAACGGGCTTTACATGCTACAGTGGTGATTTAAATTTAATTTGGTTGAGTATTTCTATGAGTTTTCAGGGGTACATTTAAATTTTTTTAATGCAATATTCTGTATAATTTTCTAGAATCTAATAAAGCAGCTCGTTTAGAAATGTTCATTCGGGTGTCTCACGAGGAATTGCATTAATCGATATAAGAAAGAGTATTCATTGGAACATTCTGGAAACTTGGTAATATACTAAAGCCTACATGTAGTATTGAACTAGAATATCTTAAATTATCTAAGACTTCCGGTTATGCCGGAAGTAGCTCTCAATTTTATATACCACGTTAGTAAATTCCGTAGTAAAATGAATTGCTAAAATATATGGACAATGTTGCAATGTTTGCCCGCTATGGAAGTATAAGGGAAGGGGAGTCGCGCCATGCGAATCTACATATCAGTAAGAATCCAATCGCCGTTAGGAGAAGATCGCACTAGACGCTAGCCATGCATTATACCCGTAGTTTATTTCTTTAATTGATCATCCTTCCCTTTCTCGATCTTTTCTCTTTGGTTATTTTTAATTTGCTTTGTTTGTGTCTCGAAATTATACTGTAGAATAATTTTCTTTTTAATTATGTTTTTATAAACTAAGAAGTCGTCAAATGGTACTACGGTAGAGGCAGTACTGCAAATAACTGCTTATTTGAACATTTATTACAATAATACATTCAACTGAATTTTTACAAATACGATTCATTTTACTATAAAATTCCATTAATTAGATTTAGAAAACATGAAAGCGTTTGTTATGCGCTTATTCCATACAAATCTTTACGGATGGTTCTAAAAATGAGATGGGCACGGGTTGTGCAGTCCTTATACCGCAATTGCAGTATAATAGAGGGTACTCATTACCCATAGAAGCCAGTATCTTTACTGCAGAAGCTACCGCTGTAAAAAAGGCTCTAGAATATATACTTACAACCAAGCTAAATAACTTTCGCATTTTTAGTGATGCCAGGAGTGTACTCATGAGTCTCCAAAATCTCAATCATAGGTCGTCTGCAGTTATTGGCGAAATAATCTACTTAGATTATTATTTAAGTAATTTGGGTTACCATATCAATTATGTATGGATAAAAGGCCATTCAGGAATTCAATTTAATGAAAAAGTAGACATTTTAGATAAGAACGCATGTCGGAAAAATATTTCCGAAGAGTGCCTTATCCCACACACGGATATCTTTGCAATTTTGAAGCAGGAAATGCATAGAGATTGGCAGACACTATATACCAACTCCTATATAAACAAAGCTACAAATTATCATCTGCTCTTTCCTAAAATCGGTGGACAGCGATGGTATAAAAAAATCCATGTCAAAAAGAGAATGCTTGCTCAAATTCTAAGGATTGCATTTAATCATGGGAGATTTCCGGCCCATCTGCACAGAATTAATTTGTCTGAGAACGACACTTGTAGATTTTGTCGGAAGGAGTGTGGAAACATCAACCATCTTTTTCTAGGATGCGAAGTGCAGATAAATGAAATTAATAAACTAATAGATGATCTAGTAAAATTGAACATGCAACTTCCACTGAATGTTAATTATCTAATTGCCCAGGAAAATATCGATGTATATTATAGAATTTATAAATATATGCTCGTCACCAATATTACGTTTTAGAGATTGATCCTTTGTGTCTTTCCTGTGTGGGTTTTCCCTTTTTCCGTGGCCTACCTGTCTTTGTGTTTGACATGTTAGTCACCTGATCGGCCCCAGGTGTGAAGTGTGTGTTCTGTTTGTCCTGGTGTCCGTTCGGGTGGCTAGGAAATTATGTATGTGGCTAATGATTTCGAGTCGAGGCCAATAATAATAATAATAATATGCGCTTATTATCATTTAAACATTTAATATATTGGATATTTGGAAACGAAAAAATGCAGTCTAGTTAGTTTATAATGACAGGTTCTATTTAGTTTTAGAATTTATTTTCGGCAATAGTATTTATTTTGAAATAATTAACGATTAAAGTCCTCCAATAGGACAAAAATCAAATAAGATGTATTACGTATTTCCTAAAATCTGTGCCGAGCTGTTATCTCGACGACGTATGCTAGGCGACTGAGTTGCGGGTGTGTGTGCTTGTCTAAGGGCACTGAGGAGCGGAGGGGACGTTCCTAGCAGAAGCGACACATTATTCACTATATGTATGGGACTCGCGCCTATAAATGGATCCTTACCTACCCTAGTATAAGAGAATTTGGTTCAACTTTTTTAATTTTTTCTACACTGAAACATGAATTCACACCGAGTCTTCGACGATAATTTAAAAAAATAAGGACTAACTTTGAGTTGTTTAAAAAATCACACAGTTAAACTAAACAGATATGTTTATTAAAAATTTTCTGAATAAATTATTTAACGCAACTTAACTTGAACATTATGTAAAATATTGCTTCAGACATGTTAGTAAATGTTCAACAAAACACGGAATTGTATTACAGTTTGTATATAGGAAAACAATGATCGGTTTGAGTAGATGTTAAAATTGTAAGCATAAAATAAATTTTAGATTATTTTTAAGGAGTTTTTTTTAACAATAGTTTATATTTCCTTCCAGCACTTGCATAGTTTTACTAAAGAAGAGCGTTAGTTATTTACTAACTTAATGGTTTCTCTTTTTACTAAGAAGAAAATGTATCAATTTATTTTAGTTTCCCAAAAAATTTAAAATCCAAATCAACAGGTACAATTAAACGTTTTGACACAATATTTTCGTAAATAATATAAAAAAATACAACAAATTGATTATATTTAACATATTGAACATTTATTTTTTTCATCCTTAAACTTGTAAAGTGGTAAATATAAAAATATAAACTTAACATATCTCTTTATCTTCCCTAGAATTCCAGGGCTCAGAATGTTGCGTACTAAGACACTAATTTTCGTTCTGTTCACGCATCGATTTTGTAGAAAAGGCGTGGACGGCATGGTATATACATACGTACGGCAGCTTTGGCTTTGTTTATTAGGTGTATAACATCGTAGGTTGATGTTGCACCCCATTACTACTCTAATTTTGCGGAAAAAGAACTTAAATTCCATCCGAATTACCTCTTTATTACATCGTAAAACTATACAACGTTGAAATTATTGTTTTTGCGATTAGTATACGCGTTTTCAAGATGTTTGTTGATTAATTTCCAAGAATTACACCTCCATAAGAAAATATATTGATTTTTCTGCTAATCAACATGGGAAATAGCTACCACAAGTGGTTCTAATCAAAAAGCTTCAGTATCGAACATCTACCAATATGAGTTCGAAATTGTTGGAGCTACTCAGTAAAATCAGCTACCAAGAGAATAGAATCAGATCAAAATGCTTCGTTAAATTGATAATTGATGATCTGAAAAAGGGGGAAGTCCTTGATATCGATGTAGATGAGCAATGGAAATATGACTTGAATCTCCCAATCGATTTCAATCAATTCCTGGTGGATTGCAACAATACATTGGTCGACTGCGATGTTGACAACCCCGATTTCTCAAGTATTAACAATGAGTACCTGATCTCAGTGATTTATTGCGGATTATGCAGCCAGGATTCCTTATCCGAATCTGAGTCGATTCCCATGCAAGCTGTTACTGTATTCTTCACTTTATGCTCAGGAAAATACACTGATGCTTTTGAAATGGATGTCACCGTCTTCAGTTCAGTACTGGAGAGGGCACTAGATGCCATTCATGACAGAGTTACAGGTGGAAGAAAGTTGACTGCTTCATTCGTTTCTGGATGGAATCATTTCCTGGCTACCAACAAAAGACGTTATGATGTAGGAAAAATGGCAGAAGTACTAGCCTTGGCTATGGCGAAAAATACATCAGGGATTATAGAATCGTTCAATTTTGGTAAACTAACGATTCAATATTTGAAGCTAAATTTTACATTCTTCATTTTCAGATGAGGACACATGGAATGAAACATCAAAATCTTTATTCATTTGTTTCATTACGATAATAGAGACAAGATCTTATGAGGATATCAGGAACATTGTAATGCTAATCAGTTTAAAGCTAATTAAAAATTGCGGTGATGAAATTGTAAATAGAAATATAATACGTTTCTTTAAAAACGTTTTACATAAATTTTGTTCTGAGAAATGGTATCTATTAATTTTATTATTGGTTTTGAAAGATGTTAAAAGCAAAGAGGTATAAATCTTTACCATTAGTAACATAACTTACTAAATCATTTTTGTCTAGATTTTTATCCATATTATCAACAAACTACCACCAGAACGACATGAAGTCATGTTAAACATGGTAATAAACAACTACGTTCAAGCTATAACTGAAGAAGATATAAAAATGTACTTGGTAGTATTAAATTTAATAATAAAGATTCCGTATCAAGATGTACCTGATGATCGTCGACAGAAAGTTGTTAGACGTATCTTAACTGAGACCTATTTCCGCAGTTCAACTAAGAGTTTCACAATTCGAGAGCTCGTAATGGATTTGTTCATTAATTGGTCTCAAATGAAAGATTTGTATGTTAGAAGACATTTACAGGTAACAAGATGCATATAAAATAATCCTCGTTTAATTTCATTTCATTTTAGCAAATGTTTCAAACAACTAATAAAGTACAAAGTGCGAGATTATTTGAAATGTTATTACAAGGAGTTGATATATCATGGAAAACGCCTTCATACAATGTTACGTTTATTATATTTACTTGCCGCATGTTTATGTTGAATAGATCGTTCATAACTCAATACAGAATGAGGGTAAGTGATTATTATATATAATATTGTATAGAAAAAATTGTTGTTTTTTTTTAGATATTGGAAACTTTATGTTATAAAGCAACAGGTCAATGTTTAAAACCGTGTATTCCAACAGTTACGGAGCTAATTCGACAATTTGCATTAACACCTCATCCCGTATTGAAGCCGTTGCTTACTATGATTGTGAATAACGCTTTGAGCGCAACGAATGTATCTAGTTATTATATGAAGGTATATCAAAGCTATAGATTAGTACAAATTACTATATTACACATTCTTTTACATATCTTTAATCCTTTTTATGTTATTTTTACCATTTTGAACTAAAAAATTGAATTTGATTAAAACAACGCAGAAGCGATATAAAAGTCATACACGCATCAATACATAAATCGAGATTTCGGACAAAATTTAATAAGCACAGGTTTACAAACGCATGAAAAAGATTATTTAAGGAATTACAAGTATTTTTACATGTAAAATAAAAAGATTTCTTACTTTTTTCCTCCAAAGAAACCAATTAAACGGCACAAATACACAACATATAAAAGAAGCGTCTTAAAACAATTGAAAATCGCCAATGAAAATCCGCGCAATCTCACATCACACACGATTTTTTTTTTTCATATATCTTAAAATGTACATACATAATTCATTACAATTCATTATTTATTCAATAGATTCGATCATTTTCTTACGTTATTTTATCATTTTTATCGTGAAAATTCAATTTTATTGGAACGACGCCTGTTTTGAATTTAGGACAAATCTAGACCCCGCATACGCGCTAATAGGTAAATCAAGATTTCGGATACAATTTAATAATTGCAACTCTACAAACGTACGAGGAAAATTATTTAAACAATTAGAAACATTTTTTTACATACAAAATAAAAAGATTTCTTACATTTTTCTTCCAAAAAAGGTACTTAACTACAACTACAAAACACAAAAACGAAATGTCTTAAAATAATTGAAAATGGCGAATCAGATGCCCGCGCATATTATTAATTTGAATTACTCAATTTATTAATTTACTTCCCAAAATCGTTAATGATGTTTTAATGCTTCTTCTTGTTACAGGAATTTTATGATTTAATTGCAAATTGCATGGTAGCCGAGAATGACAGCGAAATAGATTATGGTATATGCAGTATAATCTTATCGGATGATTTTAACTGCCTTGAATTATTTAAAACGTTACAGATACATAACTTTATCAGGTAATTTTTAAATATACAATGTCTTCATTTGCTTCTTTTTATTTTGTTATAGGGCTGAACATATTAAAGTAATATTAGAAGAAAAAATTCTGAAGTACCCAGGTAGCTGGAAATTGTTATCCGTTTTACTTTCAAGATTTGAATACAAAGAGTTTCCACAATTTATGGAGCATTATCTAGCTAAAATGAACTCTGTAAGATAGTAGTTTTATTAGTATTTAAAACTTAATCATAATAATTTAATATTTTAGCCTGTATTTTACACACGACCAGAGTCAATTTACACATTACAAGTACTACAGAAGATGTTCACTTTCAAACTAAAAACGAATTCAATCATTCCATCAGATAAACAATTAGCTTCTGCTATAGAAGAAAATATAATTAAATCACTCAGGGACTTAACTATACCAGCAAAATATACAAACGACACTTTAGTTTTACTTCAGACGTTGAACAAGGTTACCAAGAGCGACTTAAATTGGGTAAAAACGTTTTCTAGGGTAAATCTAGCATGTTTTATAGTAACTCTTGGATTTAAAAAAGGTTTTTATTCAGGAAAAATTGACTTGTGTCTTAAGGGATGATCTACAGCCTCCAAAATCCCCGTTGATGAGACATCTCATGTACCTAGAGCAAATGCTTGTTTTATTCGATGCTGAAATTGATGACGATCAAATGGAACAACTGCTAGGAATTATGTCCATTGAAAATCAGCAAGTACTTGGTAAGTGTTTAGCAGATTAATAGATTGATATTCTTTTTAATCTATCGTATTTTTATTCCATATTAGCCCTTGCTGACCAGATATATACCAGGCTTGTAAGTTTCTTTGGAAAAGTCTGTGTGAAGCATCCTAGCCATGCAAGTAGAGCAGTACCTTTGCTACAGCATGCAATGATTAGAGGAACACCTCCAGTACAACTCTTGGCCGTGGCATCATTATTTGATATCGCAACATTGTAAGGCTTCCTTTTCTTTTTTATTGCAAGAACGTTTTTCTCTAAAAAATCTTTGTCTTAGTGTTTTGAATTACTACGAACCACTATATCCAGGGTTACTGAGCTTAGTTAAAAGTGAAAATGTTGAAGTTAAAAACATGGCAGTGAAAGTCCTAATTAAATTGATCAACGATAACCACATACGTCTGACATGCGCAGATTTTATCACATTAATGCTTCTCCTCGTCGATAGGAACTACAAATTATGCTTGTTTTTCATCGACATCTTCGAGACAGAATTCATCCATCGAAATCAGCAGTCTATCTCCAAGTTTTTCATCAATCTACTGTTCTACCTCAATAATTTCACGGTAAGACTCTAATTAGTATTGAAATACTGTATATACTAGCTAGAGTCATTGCTGCAAGATTTTTGCTTCATCAATTTCAGACTCATGAGTTGTATCCTGTACCAAAGGATGAGGTGTCCCTTGGAACTCAGGATTTCACATATGAAAGACGTGTCATCATTTACAAGTTCCTATTTTGCAATTTGGAACGCCAACATCAACTGCAAATACTGAATGCTTTGAATGAAGACTTTTTAAGTAAGTTTATTCTACAAAATCTCAACGAAATGAATTGCATTAAATACATATACCGTGTCAGAAGGATCCGTAATGTAGCAGCCGCTAAAATATATGGGCATTGTTGCAAGATTTGCCCTTTATTAAAGTGCGTAGGCACAAGGGCGGGGACACGCACGATGTATGACAAAAAGAATCAATCAGTAATAATCTAATCGCTGCGATGAGGGAATTACATTCGAATTACATTATATATTGTACCCCCAGTTTTATTTCTTTTGATTATCCTTGAGAGGATCTTTTTTGCTCGTTTGTTATTTTTGATTTGTTTTGTTTGTATCTCGTAGATATACTATAAAATAGTTTTCTTTTTAATTATCTTATAAACTAGGAAGTCATTAAATGGCATTACATTAGTGACAGTACTGCAAATTTTTGGAATTAAAATTACTTTAAAAAATGTAATATGAAAATAATTAACGATCTATCAATGGGATAAATGTAATTAAATAAGATGTATTACGTATTTCTTAAAATCTGCACTGATATTGAGGACGTACTGTAGCAACTGATCGTAATTCGTAAACCTGTAGGGTCGCTTAGGGAAAATGAGGAGTGGGGGTTATATGTATATTAATAGCGTTTTTAGAGGAGTACTTTCCAACGCGGTATTACACTAATTCTGCAGGCTGATGTTGATATGATATCCTAATACGTTTCTTTTTCAGTGTGGTACTATAAAGGAAAGCTGGAACCATCAACAAGCGTCTTGAACATCCTCCGTGATACCCTAACGCTACTTTCATTCTATGCATCTCAATATATGACTGAGTACGAAGTTAAGAGCGTTGATGAATTCTTCAAAGCATTATTTGAAGATATGAACCGAGATTTCTTCACTAGAAAGCGTTTTGCTGAAGGAAGTATTATGGTGGGTAAAAATATGATTCGGATCCGTAAAAAGATACTACAATGGTCTAATTATTACAGGGATTTGATAAGACCATTGAAAAGTTGCTGTTTTCTCTACTGAAGATCTTGTACAAGATTGAAAAGTCGCACTTGAACATGTTACCTCAGTTCTTAAGCACAGTTGGGATAATAACCCGTGCTTTCTACAACAAAGTTGCTCATATGGTACATGATAATGCTCAGCTGAAGGATCTCTACTATGAATTGGAAAGCTGCTACATGAAATACAAGGAGATTATCAAGTGCGAGCCCTTGGATTTGCTAAATTTTTGCGAAAAAGAAGAATGGCGGCTTTACCTAGGGTGAGCTAGTATTAAATACGTGGAGAATGATGAGTCTTCATCGTAAATTGTATAATTTTTCAGATTACAAATACTGATTTCCTAGCAATTAGCCAAAGTTAAGGAGGAACCGAGTGATACTGGAACATAAAATGGTTCCATTTCTCTGTGTCACTTTGTTTCTTCTTATCTTGCCTCACATTCAAATTCAAATCTTGGCATCCGGAGGAGAATTTCCTTTTAAAATTAATTATTTCAAAATAAATTTTTCAATTTAAATTATTCACTTAGAAAAGCCATTACATTTAAACCACATTGGCCATATTGCTTTTGTTTTAATTAAAAAATACTGAGGGTTACCATATGTGTTCATATTTATGGAAATGAACTTTGGTAAGCCTAGAGAAATATAAAGTTATTTATCAAGTTCTTATATAAAATATTTCATGAGAATCTCTTGCTAGAATTTAAATAGGTGGCCTATTTCTTCTAAACGGTTAAGGGGTAACACCACTCTAGCAGCCGAAAAGAAGGCCAAACTTTGACGATTTTTTTGGGAGTGTAATAAAAGGAATGAGAATTCTTTTTAGAGAGATTATTCAGCATATATTTAAGTATAGAAAAATTATTTTTATTATTTTTGTACAAAATGGCGAGGGAGCCAATCTTCGAAATGATGTTTTTAAAAAAACACCTCCAGTAACGCACAAATTTCTCATGAAATATAAGATCTGGAACAAAAAACAAAAAAAAATCTATGTACTATTGGCTATAGAAGTACGTAGGGATTTTTTGTTTAATCAAATTTTGTAAGAATGGTGTACTTTTAACAAAAAAAAATCGATTTTTTGCTAAAAAAATAAGCAGTAAATTGTTTATAAAATAAAAAGTTTAGATTGCATCTCTGTCCCCCACGTAATTTGCATGTTTTAAATTTTATAAAGAATTTGAGCGCTGGAACATTTCTATAACGGCGTCCACCTCCATCCTTCCGGCGGAGCCCTTGTGGTTAGCTTGGCTTTCGGTTTTATGCGTTTCTGCCCATTCCTTGTACATCTCGGTGTTTTTTGTTTCTCGCAAAATTCACAAGGTTTACAATATTTTAATTTCAACCACTTTCCCGGTTACCCATCTAATAAGCAATACGAATCCAAAAAGTGGCGAAGAACCACGCTTTCTCCACGAACCATCACCAGATACAGTAATACCATCTGTATTCCCTTTCTCATCACTTTTGTTCTTCTCTTCCTAAGCTGCAGTTTTAATACTGAGCTGACAAACCGCCTCTGCTCCAATAGCGATCCTTTGAACCACTCTGTCGTAGAATGAAAAATTGGCCTCGGAAGATCCATACACGCGCAAAATTTCATTATTCCATTTAGTCCTACTCCGAGTAGCTGCAGAACAAGCACAATTCAACGATTAATATCGTATCCTTTTTCGATAAATGTAGAACCAGGAATATAAATTTTGTCAAATTTTTGACACGAAATCACAATTTTAAAACCCAAGCCACGCTTTGCAGACTCGACGTCCGGCTTCGTAACGGTTCAACGGTCGCCGCTTTGAAATTCTCGGTCTCTTTAAATTACTAGCACTTCCCGTTAGATCGCTTTTTCCTTATACGTTTTTCTTTTATCACTCATCTTGTTTATTTAAAATTAACTCAGAAAACGGAGTGTATATATATATATACAAAACAGAGAAAGCAATGGAAAAATCAAAACAATGCGTATGCTTGGCGTCACTTTGCAGCTGTACTGACTCATACATACAAGTTTATTACGGCAGTAGCGTTCCCCGGTGACCTTTTGAGTAACCTTAAGCACTATAAGGGTAACAGGGCCACGTATTCTCCTGAAAGGTATAAGCAGTATAAAAGCAATGAATCAGAGCGCGCCGCGTGAATGATTGACCGTACTCAGCGGACGCTCCAAGGCGTTGCGGAAAAATCGTTGACAAAGCCTTTAAACATTTTTGTTACCATAAAACTAAGCGCATATTGTTTTTATGATGTTAAAGCATTTTTTAAGTAATAAAAAAAAAGCGATTCAAAATCCTAGGGTGGTGTTACCCTTTAAAAGATTTTTAAAGAACTGTATACCGATAATCCTATATAGAGCAGCTATTAGAGTGAAAATCTAGCATTTACCTTTGCTTTCTATCTTAACTATCGAAGGCTCCTAATCAGCTTTGTTTCCTTTTCCATCTTATTCGAAAAGAGGCTTAATCCTCTTTACTGGTATTCCTTGGTGCCTAGGTTATCAAAATATAAATGTAGCTTAGCTGTTAATCATTGAATGTGAAGTTGTAGTGAGCAAAAAATGCTTGGCAATGTTTGATTTAAGTCTATTAAGGTCAATCGGTGTAATAGTTCTTAAAAAAAGAATTTAAGTTATTTCGTAGAATATGTTAAGTATGGTAATTTTATTATATTACAAAACAACTACAAAAGTACAAAGCGCAACCCTTAAAGTTGAACTTGGAGGATTGCGCAAAACCTAAATGCCCATTCCAAAGTATTTATTTAAAGAATTCCTATTTTTTATTTCAATATTCAAAATATATCTTAGAATTAATGAATTATATCTCTATGTAATTGTAGAGCGAAAAGATAATTTCTAACCCTTCATTAGTGTTGTGGAAAAAAATGACATGATTGATTGATAAAATAAAAAATATTTCTAATGCGGCAACAAATTTAAAACACACTGTTAAAGCAGAGGGCTACATTACAGCCATAAAATGTTTTTCTATCTCTATTTCTTGGGCAAACAGAACATCTTGCGCCGGTCTCTTTGATTCTGATTTTTAGGATTTTGCTTGTGGAATTTCGCGCAATCCTCGGAATCTGCCTTTTTTGATCCAGAAACTCTCAAATCAACTGTATGCCCAGTTCTTTTAAAAATTCACGTCTTTTTACATTGTAACTTTGTGTGTTTGTTATATATCACTTAAGCATTTACACCAGCATTGTTTAAAAATGAGAAGAATAACGTTAAAGGCCAACGATGGCTGTTTTGTAACACGCTGTAATTAGCAGATAATTCATCCCTTAGTTGAATTATAAAATGGTATTATTTTGGGCAATTTCTTGTCACCACTTTCTTCAATTATAGCGTCATCGTGACGTAAAGTGGACAATAGGATAACGTTCTTTGACATTTTCGAAACATATGAGACTACAGCTATATCTTCTCTGAAGGCAAAAATTGAACTACGAGCTTTCTCTCTTCCGTACGTTCAGAAAAGCTGCTGATATCTCTCTTTTGTTTTTTTTTACAATCCCAACAGATGTAAGTTGATGCGTTTTTTGCAAATTAAGCGTAAGAGAGTAGGTAATAAACCAGCTATTCGTTTAGTTCCAAAAACTGGTTCAGTCAAACGCTTAACAATACCCTGACAACTGTTGCTTTCTCGAAAAAGTCGTTCTGGTTGTGTGCCAAGCAGTAGTACGTTTTTTCATCAACTAAGGCAAAGATCTTCAAGTCGTACTTGGCTGGTTTGTTGGGTAAAATCGTTGGAAGCTACTTTTTAAGGCTTTTTGTTAATTACTCATTTATTATTACATTCATTCATACAAAACATATTTTTCTGAATTCCGCTGCGCTTGGACAATACTATGAGGGAATTGAAATTCATGACATATTTCATTTGTTTATATATTTAAGAAAAATGTTGGTGCCCGAATTTACCCGACACTGTTTCGGTAGAATAGTTGCAGTAATTGCGACTACCCAACTGCCTTTTGTACGTCCGCACCATCGTCCGAAGTTGTCCCTACAAAGGCAGAATTTTCACTAAATATCCTGTATATTCAAGATCTCGTATGTGTTTACAAGAAAACTAAGGTTATGTATAGAGCAAACCTTCAATTAACGATAGCTGACGGTTGTTTTTCTATTTTATTTACGTGGAAGGTGATACAGAGATTACTTTTTCGATATATGGGAATTGCAAAATTTAATTTTTTTGAAATAAACTTGATTAATTCGAAAAAACTTACAAAAACCGCTTCTACCACCCACCACAATAAACTTTGTTAATGCGGGCAACGCGTAATACACGCAAGTATTGAAAAAAATCAGAAACATTGGAGAGGTAAATTTTTTTAATAATTCTTGACCTCTTGTCCGAAGTTGCACATGTCCGAAGTAGCCCCCAACGACGGTATATACTGAAAGAATTATACACGTTTTCTAAATGCCTGCAATTGTTTGCACTTCGCACTTATCAACAAAGCTTTCAAAAATTGTACGAATAGGTGCCAGTTTATCCATCTCTTTGCGTTGAGTTCTATTTTATCTTTGCAATGATGTTGTACGAAATAGGTCAATACCACTACCATCTGTGTTCCACAAATCTGTAACATTTTGTCCGTTTGCCGTCAGATTAAACAAACCAATAAGAACTTTTATTTCCTTTTTGTCAGCATCCTTGGCTAAATACTTGTGGATTTCGTTATATTTAGAGGCATTAGTAATTTAGTGTTTGATTAACGAACAATATCGTTCAGCGTATCTTCCGCAACCCAACGCTTTTCCCATTAATACAACAACACACAAAATCACGTTACTAGTGTTCCGGGGTATATAGTGCCCCAATTGACTTTTACAAATTCTGGCTTCCAGCTAACAATTAATAAAGAGTCGTCTCTCTGACTATTCTCAAAATAAGCATGAAGTACAGGTACTCAGCGTTAGAGGTCGCTAGTATGTTTAATTTTCGTATTAAAGTGGATAACTGAGTGTGTGGGGTATATACCCCACCACACTAACGAAGGGTTAATGGCAGTTTTGCTATATAGATTAATATGTATTTTGTCTGTCATCAAATATAATCCAACACTATCTTAAATGTATGACAAATATTGTTGTGTTATCGTTGTCTATTACAAACGAATCTATTTCTGTAGGGATGTATGAAATTGAACCTATTATATACATTGTATTTGAAAGTGACTTTAAGTCTAGTCAGCTATTACGATGTACTTAACGTACTTGAATGGAACAGGCGCAGTTGCAATGTTATACAGGTTTTCTAATTGTAACCATCCCTCAATATTTAAAACAATGTATCAATGTGATTAATGTCATCTACAATGTATTTTTCTGGAGTATATATAACTTATACACGTTCCAAAAATGGGATGTGAGGTTTTTTGATAGCGTTTTTAGAATGCGGGCTGTTGAAGAGTATCCTACTAGTTGACAAGTGTTTGAGAGAAATGTAAAAGAGCGAAAGAACAAGTTATTTTTGAAATTTTGCTGCATAGAGAGTTTTGGAACGTGATCTTTTAGAATATTGTAGTCCTAATTAGGGAAGTACATATTACGTCATCTGCGCGAACAAAATTTATCATTGCCGTAGATATGTTGAACAGTATGTGGTGTTCAAAAATTCAGCAAGAAAACGATAAATTGTGTATAGTCTTTATCTATACAAAAATTAAAAGTTCTTAAACGTCGTGATAAAGACAGTAATTCATAAAACAGTAATGAATATAGAAAAATTAAACAGCAAACAATTACTCTAACGGTAACGGTGAGTGATAATCAGAGACGAAAGTCAGTTAGAACCGAGGCGTGGCTTAGAGCGTCACAACAATACGTCAGCATTAGTAGGAGCAGAGAGGTGGCATCGCGTATGCATCGCTAGGTCACGTATATCATTCTATCTATATCTACCTAGAGTTAATATCTTGATAGTGTGCACTATTAATGCTGATGTATTGCTGTGACGCTCTAAGCCACGCCTTGATCCTAACCGACTTTCGTCTTTGGTGATAATCAACTCGTCGAACTAAAATAAACCATCTGCGCATATGACGTAATGTGTACTTCTCAATTTGAAACTTCTTATATATACACATTATTTATTGATGGTCAATGTTGTTATGGACGCGTAGATAAATGGCGGTTAAATTGGAAGGTTGGATGGAATTGAGCGAAACATGGAATTGATAAATAAATGTTGTGAAGCATATTTAGGTTTTCATTTAATTTAACTCCCATTTATCTGCTCTCTATTTATTAGAGACTATAAAAATATATACCAGTTCTATGAATATATGTTTTATATCAGCAAAATGCATTTTCTTTCCTTTTGTATTGCACCAATCTCATACCTTCTCCTATTACAAATAACGGACTTAATGTAGTCGAAATGTTCGAATTTAAATAATTATACTCCTTTTAACAGAGTTAGAATTTTTAGACCAAGAACCTAATGAAATCCTTAACCGACAACCATAGTCCCTGACCATGGAAATAGGATCACTTCAGAAATATTAAATTTACAAGAATATTTATTAAGTATAATTTTAATTTCGAAAATCTATAAAAGAATATTAAATTTCGATACCTACACACTGACGTTCTTCACAGAATTATAGTACTTCGGCGTCCGTGCTTGATATTTTGGGCTCGTAGCGGCACCCGTTTCACAACCAAATATTTCTTTTTTTCAAATCTTGCTCCGTAGGTAATAATTTAGGTGTTAAAAGGTCAAAATGGATTTAATGAGTTTTTTATAGAAATAGTTTCATATTAACTTGAAACTTTAATAATTTATGAAGAAATTTTAAATATAAATCTTGTAAAAATTTGTTTATCCCATCTCCATTTGTTTTTTTATTCAGAACACCAGTTTACCATCTGAACGATATAAAACATCATACTTGACGACTTTCAAATTGAAAATTCCTTTCGCTTCCATGGAGACGATGTCCAAATTTGCAGGTACGGTGATGTCAGATACAGGAAATTAAAGTGATTACCATGAAAACGATACTAATTTCATAACTGCATATAAATAGCAGTATGTAACTTTTTTTAACAAAAACACTTCTTTTCTAAATGTATAAGACAAAATAGAAAAATCGATCTGAGGGGAAATTGAAGGGAAGAGGCCATCAACACTGCTTCAAAATGGAAGTAAATATAGTTAAACTGTTAAAGTAAAACACTTTCTAACGTGGCGGAGTTTAGCGTGAAAACTGTCAAGGATGGAGAAATTAAATTTATTGTACGTACGAGGGTGTATCAAATATACCACAAACGGGACTGATTTTCTTAAAAATTCCGGAGGGTTTCTAGACCTGGAAGGGATTGATGTGCAAGTAGCCTGTATCGTTAGGGAGAGGGGAGAACCGACCGCAACTCTCTCGGGTCCCTTTAGTATCAAAGGAAACCATGAGCGAGAAAGAAGTGCATGTTTCCGTGGAGCAGCGGATTATCATTATCTTTTTGGCGAAGGAGGACGTGAACCCAATCGAAATTTTGCGGCGATTACAGACACAGTTCGGGGACAACACCCCGCCAAAAACCCGTGTGTTTGCATGGCACAACAAATTTTCCGGTGAAAGCAAAGACGCAGTTGTCAGCCGGAAAGGTAATGGCAACAGTTTTTTTTTTTGATCGGCAAGGTACTTTTCACGTTGATTTTCTCCACAATCGACGCACAATTAATGCGCAATATTATTGTAAAATACTGGATGCCACGAAATTGTCATTTCGAAGGAAAAGGGAGAAGCAATCGGCCAGAAGTGTCATTCTTCTACATGACAACGCCAGGCCTGATGTGGCTAACGCCACGATGTAAAAAGTGAATGGGAAATGCTGGACCCCTCAAAAAGGCGCTTGGAGGCCAGCGTTTCGACGGCAACGAAGCGGTGGAAGGGTTTGTGCTCCAATGACTACACGAATGCCTGAAGAGTTTTTACGATGATGGAATAAAAAAGCTCCCAATCCGATGGGAAAAATGCATTTCTACGGCGGGAGAGTATGTAGAAAAATAATATATATTTGTAAGTTTAGTTAAAGTTAGAATTAAAAGAAAAAAACGAATCCCGTTTATATTTGATACACCCTCGTATATAGTATACCATAGCGGATTTTGTAAAATTATCTACAAATATACAGGCTGTTCCAAATGAATTGCTATATTTTTTATTGATCCTTTTGATAGCCAGTGATATATGGTTATGTGCATTTTCGATAATTACTTTACAAATTTTGACAGTTACAGGACTCTTAACATTTTAAGAGCCTGAAAACAGATAGTGTCGCGAGTTACTCCTTTTCAATCAACTTAGGGGCTAACACTTTATACATTTCAAGGTGATATAATGTAAAAATGAACCTATATTTAATATATTTATTTATATTGCCAGCAATTTCCTTGTAAAATTGCCTTCAAAAGAGTACCAATAACGTGAACTTATTTCCAGTATTTTCGAAGATATTGCACTTTTATGGAAAATACGTTTGTAATATTCGATGTGCGGGCATCTAATACAGCTAAATGGCCATGATTTTCAAATAAAATGGTGCCTTTGACATCACGCCCTTTTAATGTCTTACTTACCATAAAGAATATCACATTGTTATATTTATTCCCAATATGTTCTAAGCTATCACAATTTTAAATTAGATCGTAATAACAAAATTATTATTTTCAGTTTTTAAAAAGCTATGTACACTTTTAGATTATTTCATAATAAAATAATCTTAATTTAGAAGGTGCTCAAATATGTCTCCATTCTGCTCAGTGCATATTCTCAACCGTCTCTATACAGACTAGCTTACGTTTTGAACCAATTTGTCCTCGTGTTATTGAAGACGTTTATTAATCGCTGCTACATGTTTTCTGCCATATTGGGAGTGTCGTGTAAACAATTTTTACAAGGCGACAATTTTAGTAGGCGACAGGAAAAGATCAGAAAGGGTATTTCGCTGACATACTTGATGCTAAGAGTGGATTTCTGTTGCAAGCGGAGGTCTATTATGACGTAATTCTCCTTCAATGCAGGTGCAGTCGGTGAAAAAAGGGGATACACAAGAATAAACACTTCTTTTACAACTTAATGAATTTTATTATAGAAAAAAAGAACAATGTGGTAATATAAAACAGATGTGAACCTTTTAAAACAATTTTTATTTAATGTTAAATACAAGTCAGAGTTAAACATAACAATATTATCTGGCCTTCCAGTTTTTTTTTTACTTTTTTAATAGGCATATATAGTTAGCAACGCTTTTTTTTAAATTTTGAATCACAGGCCTAAGCTTTCAAATTATATGTCGAAGTGGTTGTATTTCTGCCGTGTAGGATCCAAACCTATTCGGGAAAGGTAGGTTTGGTAAACGAAATATACGTAAAATATGAATTTAAACAAAATAAAAGGGTATTAATCGATAATTTCTTTGTCTATTACAAAAGACCAGATACCGTGAAGCCCAACTACAGTTTGTTTCTTTATAATTTATTATTATCTAAAATATTTATTTTATATATCTACTGAACTCTTCAATAGGTATTTAAAAATAATATTATTACAATAAATTTTCATATAGAAGAATGTTTGCCATTTTTTTTTTTTTTGTATTATTTCGATATGACTATGTTTTAATTCATTTTAGCCTTATTGAGAGAACAGATGTTGCAAATATAAGAACTTTTGTTTGAACATTTTAAATCCTAGTAAGTACTTGAATGAACTATGTATTATACATGTTTAATATCAAATATTCTTCAATTTCTTTTTCTAAACCTAATCATTAAAAGTTAAAATACAAATTCTGGAATTTGTACCCATATCAGAAATATTTTCTTTTGATAATTATCGATAAGTGTTGCTGAAAAACTGACTCTAACCGTAGAGTTTATATTTAATTAGCAATAAATATTTAGAAGAGAAGAAATAGAAATCTGCATGCAATTCAACTTGTTAAATATATTTAAAATAGTTAATTAGTTAAGTAACCTTAAGTTATGTTTAAATGTTAACTCGTTGTTTCACATTATTGGTCTCACCTACAGCTTTCTTGTAGTTGGATTTCAAAGCAACTTGTTAAATAGAGGTCCCTCAACATTATTCCTTTATTTATTTATTTGTTCTTTTAGTAATTAGATAGAAAAAGGAAGCGGTTATGTTTATTCTCTTTCTCATTTACAATTATTTCCTTGTTTCTTTCTTTTATTGTTTTCATTATTATTAAATGCAAGATTGATATCCGATAGTGAACAAAAACTATATAAAAGCGATAATTTTCTGAGACCAAGGCAATTAATTCACTTTACCTATTTAATATCTAAAATACTAGAAAGATAATCATTTTGTTCTATTTAATTTGTATTATACTAAGAGGCTCTAAATATATTTTTGTTGCTTACCTTACTTATTAAGCCTTGGTCTCCGAAATCGTATCGTTTCGTTTTTATTCAAAAAGAGAGAGATGGTAATTACATCAGATATTCCATACATTGCCCCCTTATTTCATTCTATTCTACAATACATAAAATACCATACGGTTGTACGATCGTGATCTGCGGACATTTTTTGAAGATCACGGTGATACGTCTAGAATCATTAACAAGAATATACACAACCTATTTGAATCGGATATGATGTAAAATGTTACACTTGGATTCTTTTAATGATTCTAGGTTTTATACCTTCAACGTTTTATCTAAATAATTTACGAATACATAATTGTTTCAGTGCTCTGCTATATTTCAGTAAGTGCATTTTTTTTTTTTATATTAGGTAAGTTACATATAGGTATGTATATAATCTAAAACGTGTCTAAGTAGGAGAACAAACGCTTAAAAGTAATGGTTCATAACTAGTAAACTTGTGCCCTTATTAGACACATTTTATGTATTTAGAGATCAAATTAGATGATTTTTACAATGTAATCAGTCTTAAAAGGGATACTTCCACATAAACATTTGAAGACTGATATCACTATGGAAGAAATATTTTATATATAATCCTTTTTTTCATTTACCTGATGCATTTACCACTAATTTAGAAATGAAAAAATTGTGTATATTATATATATTTTATGGTGTGTATATATACCAAGGCTGAATATCATCAGCGTTATAAAAACGCTGTTGATAAGTGCTATATAAGTATAAAAACTAAGTAGAATGCATAGTAATGATATATGTATATATATAATTTTTTTTTGGGAATGCGCAAGCTATGAATATATCTATATATATGTTATATATATATATATGTACGTTTTAAATATGAATCTGTTGTTTTTAAAGACGATATGGATACAAATCTATAATATCTAGATTGCCTCAAAGTTATTAAAGGATATAGCTCTAACAGATTTTTTTTCTTAAATTAAATTATAAATAGATATATTGCTAGCACATTCTATTTGTTTACTGATTCATTTACTTATACAGTACTGGAATTTTCCTTTTCTATTTTAGCGATATTTCAGATATGCCATTTTAAATTTCCAACACTGTATATTTCGGGTAATGTATCTTTAATGATATTCCTTTTAAATATATGGATGAACGCAAGGTTGTGCAATCCGAGTACAAAAAGAAATCGAAGGGAAATACTAACGAACCAATCGATAAGTGTAAATAACATCCTGATATACAGTACAAAATTTTTATCTTGCTAAAAATTGCTTCGAAATTTTATCATTTTTTTATATATAATTTCTTTGTTTCATATATAGAAAAGTTTAAAGGTCTTACAGAATCACAAACCATTTTTTTTTCGGCTGTTTTACCAGCGATCCCACATTAATTTGTTTATGAGAAAATATAAACCTCTAAATATTACGTTTTTGTTTACTCTTTTTTATTTAGAACCAACTGCTTGTTCCACCTCCGAATTTTGTACTCAGTCCACCAATTCCTTTTCCGAATATATTTCCCACCCTGCCTGCTACCATATTTCCTATATTCGCTACGTAATTACCGTCTTCACTTAAACTTTCCATTATGTTAGCTTTTGATTTACTTCTAGTGTCACTATCATCGTCTAGTACTTCTCCACTGGATGGAAAAAAAGGTAAGCATAAAGGGTTATTGTTTTGGCGAATAAATAAAAGAATCACCTTACCTTTCCCCCTGGCCTAACGTTAGTGAACAAGTTGCTTCCTCGGTTTGCATTCTTTGGGATATAGTTTGATAAGCTTTCGAATTAAGCTTATCTTCCATAACGCCTTGGAGTTCAAAATCGGAATATACTTTCTGAAAGAGAACATTCTAAAAATGTCCATGGAACATTTAAGAGTGTTTTTTATTTACCTTGACAATGTGGGCAAGGCACGTACATTGGTATGGATGCAAAGTATGATCTAATCTCTCAGATAACCAATTACAGAGCATATTTATTTGAGCTGTATACCATTGTTCGAAGAAATTCAGTATCCATAACTCGTCAGTTACTTTACCTCTAATCTGGTCCATGCAATTGCGGGTGAAATTGACATAACCTTGGCCTAGATCTTTACCAGATCCATGCACATTCTGTAACCAAAAGAAAAAAGTTATCGTATCATGGAGAAACATTGTAACTAACTTACCGTAAAGCTCAAAATTGATCCTATCAGACTACCTTCATCATATCTAGAGATTTTTGAAAGGGAAGCTTCGAGAACCGACATCAATTTGCTGATCAATCCCTGGTTCATGCTAGCGAGCGTTTTATCTATTTGATCATCGATCTTGGTGTGATACTGATGCTAAAAATTTATCGTGAAAGTAACCCAAAGCATCGCTGCATCTCAAGTACCTTATTCCCAGGATCACTTACCACATCAATACCATCGACAGCGCATAGCTTGAAAGATTGATTCTTGGCATCCAAAATAACATTGACCATAGCGCACATTTCAGATGGGATTATGTAATCGGTTGATATGAACGTTACTGTTTTCTTTAGCCATTGCTGGAAAGCGCTTTCCGTTCTTTGAATGCAAGATTCTATCATGTCGCATGCCATCAACTTTAATCTCTGCTCTAGATGTTGTCTAAATTCGGCGTCGGGCCAGTGTAAATCACGTATAAACGACTGTAAGGCATCTAGTTTCCAAAACAAATCTTCCGAAGTTGCACAACCATTACTTAAAAATGAAAAGGGACTCGTTCGTGCGATCAATAACAAATAATGATATAACACACCCTTTTATTTCCCACCTTTCCTTCTCAAAGCCTTTATGAATCGATTGAGCTATAGACGACTCCATTAAGTCTACATAACGCACTACTAATGGAGCAAAGGTATCCCTTAAATGTTGATGGAACCGTCCATTTTTCAAATTATCTTAAAAAAGATTACGATTTAACATGTCAAAGATCGATGAAACTCAAATATTTACCATCTGCTCTGAGGTAATCATTTAATATCTGGAACAATGGAAACGAATCCCATGTATCTGGTGGTTGTTCAGCTAACACCCTATCCATATCAACTGCGAATAAAGACCAGAAGATTTCAGCGTGTTCAACTAGTAGATCACTAAACCAGGCAAAAGCCTACATATAGGAAAATATGAATTAGATCGAGATAAGGGGTTGAAAATAACTTGATTTAAAGTATAAAAGGTAATTTTAGATTCTAATTCAAATCTTATTTTGATAACTTGGAATGCCTATTGTACTATATCTGTTATATAATATGTATAAACAAAAAGTCACAACTATACAGGAGAGATACGTTTATATATAAAAATAAAAGAAACTAATTACGATTACTATAATATTTAAAAGTACATCTCAGTTTGACATCTAGACATCCATGCAACTCAGAAATCAGGCGCTGACTGAAGAAAACAATACTGAAGAACTGAAAAAAGAGTAGAAACAAAATCTAGATGTAATAATATAGGCAAGTAAATAGATTTAAATAAAGGTAAGTAATACAGTGTGTCCACAAGAAACTACACACCAATTCAAGCATCAAATTCCATCGATTTGAGCAACATCGAAAGCGATAGAAGAGGTGTAAATGTATATATATAAATATATAGGACAATTAGTTTTAGTTTGTTGCCAATGTAGGGATACAAACATCCAAGCCTTGTAATTTTGGATAGATGTGCAGCACCACAAAGACATTTACGATATAGAAATCAAGGTAGATTCCTTCCGAATCGGAAATTCTTTTGTTTTCTACGTCGTAAACATAGAGAACCTGATCTTGATCTGTATTCATGTCATCGGTGTTTTATTTAAAACGTATATCAGTCGGCACCTGTTTACAATATTAAAAAAAATTGTTCTTTTAAGGTAATTAATTAGATCACCAGATTTCTATGATCTGTACAAACAAAAATCCATCAAAGCATTGCATCAAGAGCTTCCAAACAATTCACAGCACCCATATGACCGACTATTTAGCTTTATGACGTGGCATTTTCAAAATACTAAGTTAAAGCCATAGAAAACTGTTGATGGCGTCATTTCCTGTACGATAAGTAATCTTGAGCCATGGTTCGATCAGAAATCATACCATGATTATACCACTTAAATGATCGTGCAGAAAACGGCGTTGATAGATAAATAGTAAAGAAAGATAGATAGAGAGTTTGTACGTGCCGTAGGGTCTGGTGGGGTGTAGGTAGCATGCTGTGGCATGCAATAGCGGTACACAGAGCTTTGCTGCTTAGCATCACGGACCGGTGTGCCCGTATTTGAGCTTGTCGATTGGGGCGACGGTTGCCGTTCTGCCTTACGCAGCTGCTATACATGTACACATAGAATAACATAAACGAAACATTAATAGGTATACATTTATATATAATAAGGGTCATAAAAATACATTTTCAAAAACGTGAATCGTCAATTTCTCGATTATCATTGACGTTTGGAGGAATTATTAACAAGTTGTGACATGTTTTTCGTTATATTCGAGAATCTGACAATATCAATTAGTGCCGAAAATCGACTATAGTCAATTAATCGATTGCCAGCACTAGTGCCAATCATATTTCATAAGTTAACAAAGATAAAAACATACCTCCGCGTAATGTTCCTCGTTTTGTTGCAGCAAGTCAACGCAGAGCTCAGCTAAATGAATCAAGTCGTCTAATTTTTTGCTAGGCGGTACCATAGTCTCCCCTCTGAGATCATCTAAAAGCGTTCATCAAAAAACAAGTAGGCAAAATAAAATATCTAAGTACCCTAAAGGAATTGAATGTAAAAATCACCATATTACAAATTGTATACCTAACGGAGATTGTAAAACTGTAGCGAACTGTTGTGTTCAAAAGGAGAGTGTTGTGTTAGTTGTATATTTATACGTGTTGCGATTTTTTTGGTGGGTAAAAGCAATAATTTAACTATTTGGTGTTTGAATAATATTCACAACTAAATGATCTACGTCAATTTACTCAAACGCAAGCATAAAAGAACAGAACTTGATCCCGATTTCATCATAAAGTTAGTCGTCAATATTATTCATGTCCAAGATAGTTAAATTTTTCAATTACCCTCGTAACTAGATGACAAAGTACCTTCGATTTTCGCTTCTGATGATAACCTTGTGTAGTTTACCAAAGCAGCAGTCTCTAAACTCTTCTTAATCATACCGCGAACTTCTTCTGGAGGCACTGGAGTTACTATATCTTTCATTAGAACCCTTTCTAATAACGAAAGGGTCGCTTTCAGGGAACCTTCGGGTCTTCCGAATGGAAAACAATATCTAAAACGATTTTAATCTACTTTTCTAGGCACTACATCCGTTTTACTATTCGACATCGGACACGTATAAAGGTGAAAAGCATTATTATGCGTGTCAGAATGAGTGAAATTGAAATGAAACATAATAATGCTTTTACAATAAATTGGAATAACACATAAAGAAACAATACATTACAACCATGCGACACTAAGATCCTCTTTTCCTACCACAACACAGATATTCCAATACCTGAAATTAGTTATTTGATTTTCTAAAAGGATACGGAGTCTCTCCTTGACTTCTTGGAACTTCTCCTTTTCTTCGTGGGTCACACTTCCAACGCCATCAGGTCTGAAGTCATTACTGTTGTAATGAATTAATCGTGAATTTCTAGCTCTAGTACTAAAGGAACATACCTATTCCCATGAACATGACTAGCACAGAAAGCAAAACTATAGTGTATAAGTGTAGGGTCAATCATAACGTTCTTTTCGGCCCTATCAAGGAGGTCAGAGAGGTAACACAAATGTCTGTAACAGCCACGCACCCCGTATCTAGCGCAATACTCATCCAAAACGAAAACCTGGCCCGGACTGAACCAACCCTAGACCAGAAACAAAGATAATCGAAGCCATATTCAAACACAAGAAGTACTTACCAAGGAGCAGTAGGGATCATTTAAACGATATTCTAGGGTCAAATTCTGCAGGAGCTTGAATAAGGAGGCATGATCGAAGGTACAAGGATCAGCTGATATGAAATCCTCCATCCCATGCTTCCTAGCCCTATCTGCATCTGGAATTAATGTAGATATTTAATGCATCCCCCACTATTACCCCTCAATCCCCTAAGGTCGCGAATGCCAAACCTACCTCCTTGAATCTTCGATATTGTCGAATTTTTATCTTGTAAGGTCAAAGGAGGCGTTGGCTTATGTGACTGTCCCGTTGCTCTGTACATCGCTGTTACCCATAAATGGCACTCAGCTTCGTCATCGCTGGCGAATAGGATGCTGTCACCCTCCCGAACCGCGTTGAAGAAATATCTTCCACCTTCTAAATCTGTAATTTTTTTAAATGAGCATATCTTTGACTGGATTTTCTTAGAGAAAGTAGAAGCAACTTACGCTTACCCATTCCAACCATCAAGTTCGCTTAAAAACATATCAAATCAGTTGTTAATATCGATCGAAAATGAATATAGAAAAGTGGTATCTTAAAAATACATACCACTCGATGCTTCTATGTAATCAACTGTGTAACCATCCAACTGCATCATTTCTGATGGTTCCGACTTCTTTTCCTTATAACTACACATTGCAAAGGTATACTGTGAGACTTGAACGAGGACGTAGTATCTTTTCTTCCACTTCTTCCAAACGGATTTTCCAAGAGCGTAGAGATATCCGCAATGTTTCATGTTTAATGGCTTATCCATCCTACATGCGATTTTAATCTTTAAATCTTGGTCAGGTAGATTTTTAGGCACTGTCATCTTATGCCACTCGGGAGCCTGGTTATTTCGATGAACGTGAATGAAAGTATACTCAGAATATGATGATAAAATACCTTTGAAGATAAAGGCGTTGGTTTTAGGACAACTTTCCCAAGTTCCTTATCTTCTAAGGCTAACATCCCAGGATTTTCCGTGTACAACTTTACTTTGACCGCGGGTAAAGGATGAGTAGTACAGAAATCACCCTGAGTGTCCCACATTGGTTTCGAAGCTTCTGCTTGGTCAGTTTGCAATTTCTCGCCATTCTCAACTTCCATGGTACAGTAGACTATTCTATTCGGCGCTAAGGATTTCAATCCTTTAACTTCCATAACCACAACCTGAAAATTGACTTGTTTCAATCGTTTTTTGCTTCAAAGTGGTCCTCCTGCTTGCTATTTGTCATTACCTCTAATTGAAATGTCAACACTACATCGAGCTTTGTCAGCTGTGTATCACTATCGGCTGAATCTCCTTCTAATTTTGCTAAAGATCCTTGGGATCTAAAAGAAGTAACATAGTTCATCAAAAGATGCTTCACAGTATACGGTTTATTATGGTTATGCAACCTGTGGTTATAGCGTTTAAGTTTTTGCAAGCCGTATTTTGAATCCATAGAACCTTTTGAAACGGGCAGCGATTCTAGATTCGCCATCAGAAGATTTATTGATGATTTTAATTCTTCTACGTATAAAGATTCCATTTCTTTTAGTACGAATTTCGGCATTAGCTTTCTGTTCTAAAACAATTACGGAGAAATATTTTTAGCGATCGATTTAAGTACACCCCTGGAAGCTACCTTTTCCATCTCAGCAACTCTTTGCATTCTACCATCTAATTCTCTTCTAATAGCTGCGGCTTGCTCGTCTGCCGAGTCCAGCTAAAAAGATCGGAAACAATAAAACATATTTCCCTGATCCTTACATTTAAGAATGAATTTTTATACCATCAGGGCGTTAAATAATAACTGATGTTCGAATTTTTTTACGCCTAATATTTGTTGGAACATATCGTAAAGTTGTTCTTTGGACAAGATCAGTTCAGAATTCAATGATTGCTGTTGCATACGTGATGGTCTTTTCGAATCTTCATCTCCCAATCCTATTTTATGAAGTGCAAAAGTACTTACTATAATCTTAATCCCTTATGGAAATTATTTCCTACCTTTTAAGATACAATCGAATTTAGCCATCCAAGATGTGAACACTGTTTCTTTACTCAGGCCTTCCATTTCCGGTAAAGACCTGATGGAAATTAAATAGCATCAATAAGGGATGAGATTTCTAGAAGATAGATTTTGAGAATGGTATACCTAACCCTTTTTTCGATGTTATTTCTAAATACTTCTCTAAAATCGTATTGGGAGCAAGCACCTGACTGTACCATCTTGACGACTCTTTCAGATTTAAGGAAAACGTCGTAATAGCTTTGAACAGCGTTTTGGAACGCTTCATCTGCCATTATTTGCGTTTCTCCCTTCAGAAAACTCTGCCAAATAAAGGAAATATGTCGCTAAACTCATCGGATATCAAATTACGAGATGATCTCACTTGAAATCTTGCGCTGATAGTCTCTAGTTGGTGTTTGGTTATTTTGGTCTGCCGCCTGGTCATGTCGGTTGGTTGTTTGGCATTGAAGGGATAAGCTATACAACGTGATATGAAAACGTATAGCTGTATTCTTCTCTTTCGTTCCTCCTCTTCCCTTTCCTGCTTTTCTTGCAGATCGACTTCTGTCTTTTCTGAGGCCACTGACGGTGAAGGGCTGGTGGGTCTTGGTAACGAATTCGCTCGTGAAGACCCTACGCTATGGTTTAAGGTTTCTACAGACACCGCACTTGAAGGTGATAGGGAACGTGATATTGCTGCATTATTGGGTACTTCTAAATTACTGCTTCCTCCGTCTGAATGATGTGAATGATGATGATATGGGGACGATTCCGCCTGAATTATCAAAAAACCTATTGGTAATATCGCTATTCGAATACAAATAACAATCGGTGGGCTACACAATAATATCCACCAAATTATCTCGCTATTTTCTTTAAGCTTTCGAGAGATATTCTTCCAACGAACTTGAACTTTCATCTTTTGACCAATTTAGTTGCGAATTACCATAGCAACCTTTTAAATTAATTCAGTTAATTATCCCCAAAATTGCGTTAATATGTACATATACTTGCAGATGTAAATGTTAAAGGTAATACAAACGCTTTGCGGAAACCTACCCTTAGGCTTTAAACACGTATAACTCGGAATGTTTTTGGATATTCATAAAAGAATAGTATTAAAACAATGGAACTTTAAAGTATAATGAAATTCACTCACCGTGTGGTGATGATGCTGTGTTCCATGGTGAGTTCCCGGATGATGACTTTGATGTTGTGGTCCATGATCTTCTTCACTATCCTCTTCAGATGACGATGGATCAATCATCTTTTCTTCACCGCTTTACTAAACACTTCCGAACTGTATCGGGATAATTAAAAGATGTTTCAAGATTATAAGTAAAATTAAAGGCAAAAGGAAAGTCAAGACAAACGCGATTGTACTTGATAAACGTATGGCTGCGTTCTGAACGCGATTAACACGTTTCAGATATGAATATAAGATGTAAACGTAGGAGGGGATTGTAAATTATGTATAGTCTTGCGCCATAAACATAAAAGTTCGTAAATAAATTTTTGAAACTACCGGTGCCTCCGCCAAAAAGTTACATCGCAATTATTTAAATTATATTATTTGGATTATGATGAATGTTCATATCGCAAGGCTCCCAAGAGATACTGATGCTATATAAAATACATCGAGGGAACAAATATTAAACAGGCAATTACATATAATCGACGGAGTTTAACGTTAAAACAATTTCTTGGACGTAAATAGAAACAAGTTATTTTTAATCTATATCGCGGTTGGTTTTCAATATTACGTGTTTTCGTATCAAAATGATGTTGAAGTAATTCGAATACGTTTAAAAATAATTCACCATTTCGTTTTCACAAGCAATAAAACGCCACGACATGAAGATTAAGCCTTCTAGAGCATTATATTGATCGATCTTTCGCCTTATCTCTTCGGTTTATCTATCACATGATACCGTACTATGCGTGTTCAATAGGTTCGTTTTCATATGCATAAAACGGCTATTCGCAAAAAAATATACATAGATAAATATAATTTAATGCTTAACATTATTTTGGGTTAATTCTTTTCCAAATAAAACATTAACTTTTCTCTTGAACGACCTGGTAAAGGAGGAATATAATTAACTTAAATTCACAATCATGTTTACTTTTTTTTCTCTTGGCAACGTAGCTTTCGAGTAAACATTTCGTCGCTGCTTAATGATGCTAAAAATAATTACGAAGGGAAGCTAATTCATTATTAAAAGTACTCGAAAACGGATCAAGTTCGTTTTAATCCGCTTATGTTTTCGCCGACGCAATTTTCCCGTCGTATTTCTCTCATTAAAATTAACTTTTCATTGCATTAATTTACTCTCTTCTCCAATTATTTGTCTTTGTGTTCTTTTATTGTTATTGAAGCATTTTCTCGGAGAAATACAACCTTAAACGAAATTAATTGTTTCGAATTTATCTTCCATTTAAATTTAATGAATGAATGAGTTTCGGCCCCGCCATCCCCTCCCCACCCCAGAATTCACGAGATACTACCGTTTTATCAATCAAAGTCGTAACATCTTACCGAAAATAAACATATCTCTCGCGTTATTTATTCAGTAGCTTCGATATTATAAGGTAGGTACACAAGTAAACACTTGGCTGTCTGAGTTGAAAACATAGTAAATACTTGACGTTCGCTTAAGGAATAAAAATGTGTAATACATAGATGAGTATGTATATACAAAATATATGTATATAAGCGTGCAAACTATTGATTTCTATTGTACTAGTAAAAGAAAGCTGCTTTATGAAAGAATCTACAAGCGCCTATTAATAGAAGACCTCGGCATCTTTTCAAAATTTTCAAGATTGAAGAATATGGTTAGCATTTTTATTATGATTGGTTCTTTCTGAGAAAAAAATTAAATCAAACTCTTGGTTAATATTTCGGCAAAAAAAAAAGGAACCATGTGGTAATGCACTACGGTGAAAAAAAAATATCGCGCAACAGTAGCGCTCTCTCCCCAAAAGTAAATGGTAAAAGTCTACTGATTACTGACCTGATTGAAATGTGTTCAGCGACACTTAATCGCTATCCCATGCCTTATGCGAAATAGATGTTTTGCGGCAGTCAACAGAAGTCGGTGATGTTCATGGTGATGTCACTAGGCTACCACACTGTGGTATGCGTAGACAACAGAGTCTGTATTTACAATGTGGGGCATTAGAGGTTTTCTAAAAAAGACAAGTATTGATTTCCAGTTGCTTTGCAGCGTTTGGTGAATATTTGTGTGCGTTCCGCGAAAATCCTTATGCGCAGGAACATTATTTCCCTCTGCGTTGCACACCCTGTGCATCCGTCCCACTTAATGGTCACAGTCGG
Source organism: Dynastes maya (assembly GCA_029619315.2). NCBI lineage: Eukaryota > Metazoa > Arthropoda > Insecta > Coleoptera > Scarabaeidae > Dynastes > Dynastes maya. The sequence goes on from JAROYE020000012.1 coordinate 7,928,206, forward strand.
TCAGAATTCGCCGAAACAGAATGCCCCCTTTCTAGCGAATAATGCGCAAGGTCTTGCGCACGCATTGCACTCCCGAAAAGCATTTAATTGCTTTAACCAGTACCGAATTTTCGCAATTTTCCGCTTCGCCAGTCTGTTATTTAAGTGCCTACTTAATTATTCCCATTTTCCCTTTTTACACGTTCTACCAATACTGCTTCATTAAAAAAGCTTTTATTAGTCCTACGATAGCAAAAAAAAACCTTTGAACTTTGATAAATAACAGGGTACATTGCCACTCCATTAAATGAAGTTCATCTTGAAAACTTTATTTCAAAAAAATTGTCCTTAAGATCGTCAAAATCTACGGGAGAGGCTACCCAAAACATTTTCTTCATTTATACATATCTCGTTATCTCAAAGTATTAGCCATTTGAAATAAGCACGATCCTTTTACATGTAATCAGTTAAAGTGTAGCAAAGTTTCGAATATTTTACGACATTCTTTTTGCTTTTCTCGGAAATTAGGTCAAAAAGTAAAGTAGATCGCGGCTATCGATTCTGTGGGTTTAGTTTTACTTATAAACATAGTACTAAACATTTTCTGGACCGTAGAGAAAGTGTTAAAAAATCTTTAAGTGGGATTCTTGAAAATCTGCTTTCGTTTTTGGGTGAAATATTTTCAACATTTTTTAATGTATAATTTCCCGTCAAAACCTACTTAAAAATATTCCACTGTGTTTAAAAGGTGCAAAATAATTGATTGATTTGCTCAGAAAATGCGTTTGAATAAGGAAAAAGTGTAATTGAGTTTAGGGAGAAATTGTATTATCTCAAAAAGCGTTTAAAATATCAAATAAATTAACTAACATTGTTATATTTAGAGCGGGCACTTTTCGCGGATGATTTAAATGGGTAGTTCCGACAATAAAAGATATATTTGTCTGTATTACGTTAATAAAATGTAATTTATTGCCGGAACAACCAACTTAAATCGTCCGCAATATTTAAAAAGTGCCCTGCTCTAGTTATATTAACAAAAACTATGATCTTATCTCTTCCTTCATCGTCAGATATAATATTTTTACTTATTGTGTTGTCCCATTTATGTATACTTAGTCTATTGTTTAAACCCAAAGAATTAGTCACTTGAAATTTATTTATTTTATAACATTCATCGAGCTGAATCGAACTAAAATAGGTACGATCGTCTATCTCTTACATTTAACCAGCGAGAATGTAACAAAGTTTCAAATATTTTGCGATACTTTTTTTTGCTTTTCTCGGAAATTGGGTCAAAAAGTAAAGGAGATAACGAAACGGAGATCCCAGCAATCGATTCTGTGGGTTTAGTTTTACCTTTAAGCGTAGTACTAAGCATTCCCCGGACCGTAAAGAAAACGTTAGAAACCCTCTTAGTATTCCATGATGTTTAAAAGGTGCAAGATAATTGCCTGATTTACTTAGAAAATGCGTTTAAATAAGTAAAAAGTGTAATTGAGCTTAGGAAGAAATTGTTACAGTTTTAAATCGTATTTAACATTGTTACATTAACAAAAAATTTGATCTCTTTCTGCATCGTTAGATATGATATTTTTACTTGTGTTGTCCCATTTAACTTATTTTGTTTAATTTTATTTTTACAAAACTTGACTATTATTAAGATTATACAATCTATCGTATGGCAGTGTATTTCACTTCATTTATTACAATAATTAGTGGGTACGTTTCTTGTAACATTTTTTCCGTAAATAGTAAGTAGTTACACCAATCTCTTATAAAATTAGTATTTTCTTTAAGTGAATTTTGTCGTTTGATTATTACTTTCTAGTAGGTAGCCAAGTTGTTTGATTAGAGATTGTGCTTTTTTTCATCTCTTTGTTATTAGTTATTATCAAATAAACTAGATTAGCATGTTTAACAGGTCTAAATCTGCAGAATAAGATATTCAAAGCGACTCGTTCAATTTTATTATTCCGCTAAAATCAAAAGTCCCCATCCCTTGCAACATTAATTTTAAATACATCCCTGGACAGAAAGAATCATTAAACTAAAGAGGCATGCGCTTGTCGATTATATACATATATTGTATATACACTACCGGCCATTAAAGTTAGGACAACAATTAGAATTTTAAAAGACCGAATGTTTTCAATATTCAATACCCTTAGTATTACGATATTTAATAAATGGCCTATAAACATGTTTATAAAAGAGGGATTAGATCTAGGAGGTCGTAAAATTTTACCTGCCTGTCTCATTCGCCGATAACCGAACCACCGGGACACTAGAAGACCGTAATCGCCCAGGTCGATCAAGAATGACAACGCGCACGGAAGATCGACGCCTTACAGTGCTAAGCAAACGAAACCGGCGATTGACGGCATCCAAAATCGCAACAGAAATCAACAGTAAATGCCGCTTAAGAGAAGCCGGTCTTTACGGTCGCGTTGCGGTAAGAAAACCAGTCATACGTCGTGGAAACCGCGAAAAACAACTACAGTGGACCGAAAATTATAAAAATTGCATAGAAGAAAATTGGAGAAATGTTCTCTGGACTGACGAATCCAAGTTCGATGACAAAAGGAAGTTACGCGATTGCGTCATTCCCACGGTAAAACACGGAGGTGGTGCAGTGATGGTATGGGGTTGCTTTACCAGTGCGGGGACTGGAGATCTAGTAAAAATCGACGGTATTATCCCAATTGCGGATAATTGGGGAGAACTTCGCGTTTGCGCGTGATAACGATGCCAAACATACAGCACGAATCTGTAAAGATTATCTAACGTTTCAAGGAGAAGGGAACGCTAGCCACCGCAAAGTCTGGATTTGAACCCCATCGAATTACTGTGAGATGAACTCGTTAGACGAATACGAAAAATCTGTCCAACTTCGAATGAGCACCTGTGGCGATTTCTCCAAACTGAATGGAACAATATTTCCGGTGAAACTCTAACCAAACTAATAGAACGCATGCCACGAGTGGTGTAGGGAGTATTACAAGTCCAATGAGGCTATTTGCTCGATGAGCAAAAGATATAGATATATTTTAATGAGAATGTTTTGTTTTATTTGTTTATGTTATTTCTCCTTCTTATTTATGTTTTTATTTCAACCAATACATTTTTATTTTCTTTTTGCAATAATTCACTAGTTGTCCTAACTTCAATGGCTTATAGTGTATATCGTTGTACACCCACAATATCCACCATAAAGCGTATTGACATAGGCATTTCCGTAGATGGTGATCGTAAAATAACACTATTCAAATATTATAAAGCACGAATTCTAAATATAGGATTCAATTTAACGTTGATAGATTTTAATCTCGGTTGGTCGAATAAACGAATTGTGTCCGAACATTGACGAAACAATGCGGAAACGTGGAGACGATATTAACATAAAAAAATAGATTAATAATTTGTGAAAGAACACGTTTTGTATATGAAAAAAAAAATTCAATACACGATTTTTGTGTGTCGGTAAAGTTTTTGAGATATCAGTATAGCTACCGCCATCTCTTAAATAAGCCCTTTATGTATTTATACTTACCTTTTATTTAAAGAAATCATTTTCACTTCAACACTAATAGGGTTGCTTATAATTAAAATAAAATAAAATATCTTCTTAGCCAATTTCTGTTTATTATAGGATAAATAGAGTATATTATGTATATAATGCGATAATCAGTAAATAGGAAAATGGTCCACAAAAAAGCGTAATACATGATACAAGTTTTTATATGTAATAGTAACAATTAATATACATTATTTTTCGTGGATCATTTAGATTCATTCTTTTTTCGTTATCTTTCTTTTTAATTCTTAAATGGAACTTAATAGTTATTCACTCTGCTTTATAAGGCAAGGTCTTAAATACGTTGATTTTTTTTAAACCTTATTTAAGGTGAATATGAAATGAAACCAAAAACAAATAAATTAGAAGGAAATTGTTATAAATGTCGATGAGTACGAATAAAATAAATTAAGAATTGTCATATATGTAAGAATTATAGAAGAAACAGCATAGTTACTCGAATATTCAGCATTATTTACGCAGAATTTCTTTAAACTTTAGAATAATGACGCTCATCTAACTTTGTGTTTACAATTTTGTGGTATAATGCTGATTTTATACTCTAAATAAGTGAATAAGTAATGACTTTCATGAATAACAATATGACGATATTTTAGCTACGTATCCGCTTTGTTCGTGATGATTCACCGTATCAATCAAAGTATAACCCCGCAATTCTCACAATATTACATCATTTTTGGCCCTATAATTATTTCGATATCCTTAAATTCTAGTATCTAACTGATCAGTCTCACAAAGAGTATGTGTTAAATAGTAAAATGTCCCTACATACATCGCTCATTAAAACCGGATGTTCATCAGAAATATTAGGCTACAAGCTAAATGATTACAACTTAAAATGCTACATTCTTTCCTTGAATCTCGATTAATTCGTGGCACATATCCAGGTGCGACTTGCTTTAAATTATAACGCGATTGATAAAACTGATATACATACAGTCCATTTTAAATACAATTAAAAATACTTTAATGTAGTTATTAATTAGATAAGAGTTAAAACTGCTTTGGTTAATTAAAAACAAAAATCACAAGCGTATACTACATGTACAAGATACGTTTTTCCTTCTAAATATATATGTACATTCCTCTCAAGTCTGTACTTCTCTTACGAAAAAGCATCAAAAACATTGCTCGACACGTCTATAAAGTTGAGACCTAAGAAGTATATAAGTCGTTGTGCATATTAGAAATTACGTTAATTAGGCAATATCGAGAGTACACCACTTGAATACAAAATAGAGAAAATTTCACTGTAACAATAGTTAATATGGCACAAAAATATTTGAATATTATGATATCATAAGTGTAAATAGCTTGACACGTTTAATACGATTTTTACACACGTTTAATACGATTTTTACACACGTATAATCATAAAATGTTGAAAAAATTTCTAACTCTAATATAGTACCAATGAAGAAAAACCTGGTGAACTGCTTGACATTTCTTTCCCTAACAACACATATATGACACAAATAAGGCAGCTGTCAACGTTGATAACATCGCAAAAACGATTTTAGTTCTTAAAATTACATCCCCATCATTATTAGCAAGCACATTTATATCTATCCCTAAAATGTCACAATTTTGCATTTATTTAAGAGCTACACATCTAAAATTGCTATAGAAATACAATGTTTGACATCATGATTCCAAAAGGAAATTAAAATATATATGGAACATAACTAAAGATCCGATTAGCACCGGTAAATCTAAATTGCGCCCCAAAATTTTAATGACATCCAGTACACTGGATGAATTGCGCTAAGAAGGGGTACTTACATTTGTTTCGTCCGAAAAGACCATTTATTTTATTATCTTATTGCAGAAGAATGTTAATACACATGAAACAGAGGTTTCTTCTCAAGTTTGTCGCTCTAATCAAATCCAGAACACGAGTAAGTTGAGTATATTCGAAATTTATCAAAATAGAAGTGAAAAAAATGTTAAACGAAAAAGGTATTACTTGTAGTTAAAGTTGAAGGTATACGGTGAGAATGTCTTCATCGAGGTTGTATACTATTAGAGAAGATCATTTTACGATACCAAGAGTTCCTAGTGAACAAGTAACAGTAATGAATCCAAGTTAATTCATTCCGAATTGCATCGCAATCCAGAGGACTTACAAAACCTAACATCCACCGACATCAAATTCGTAAAGAATGCTTTGTCGCACAATAAACTAAAAACACTTCTCAAACTTCTAACGTGCGTCAAACAGTCGTGTATTAGGCTGTCGTTTCCATTTATCACAGTCTTGGTGGCGTAAGGTACAAGAAGTTGGACTGTCCAACGAATACGAAAACCCGAAATTGGCTATCAGTAAACGGGTACGCCGTTTTCGGCTTAACTTGTATTAATTCTGAAAAACTAGCTGACGCATTTACATTTGATATCCAACCTGACCAACCAAATGACGCAAGAGTCATTGAATTTTTGGACTATTTGGTCAATACATGTATCTGTGAAACTTCAAAGTTTCTTCCAGATTTGAGCAGAAACTTCTATGGAGAACGAGTAATTGTTTTGAATCATTTGAAAACTTGTTATAGTTCACCGCATCGCAACATCCACAACTACATGAAATGTGAAAAAGGATGTGTATACAAAGTTGCAATCAATAGAGAAGAATGAAAAAAAGAAAATAAATAAGTTGAAAATTATTTATAAATTGTGTTTCTTATAAGTATGCTATAAATAGATAAGGTAAATATGTCATTTAATATTTAAAAGGATCTATGTGTTTAATACTTATCTTTATGAATATTCTTCGTGCATTTTTGCAAAATATGAATAGATCTAGAATGAATTTTCATTTAATTGGGGCGGAATTCAGATATGGGATTTATTATTTAATTTTAGACTGCTCACGCTGTCATTAAATGAAGCGCAATTCAGATTTGTCGATCACCATCATGCCGATAAAGTTACGAAGTCAAACAGTGTACCATTTACTATAAAAAAAATTCTAATTATGGCACCTTTTAACACGAAAATTACGATTATCACATAGAAAAACATCAAGCAGTTCATGAATCTAGGTTATGTATATCGATAGTATGATATAACTCCGTTTTAGTCCCAAAAGATCTTGTATACATTACACGTATAATATTGTATAGTCGTTATTATAAAAAATGAGCAGAATCTCAAAAGTCGTTTGAATGTTTTTTTTTTGTTCTAATTTTAATTCAGTTACTCTTAAATGTTGTAAATCCTAAGCCTAATTTTGTATGTTTACGTTAAAAAAATAAAAGAACCCCTACTTTATACCATTCTATTAAAAGCGTTAACTTCCTTTGTTTCCTGTTTTTTTTTGAGTAATTTGCACTTATTGTCTGAGACAAATTTGCATTTGTGGTGTTTTTGAGCCTTCATTTTGTATCTACAAGATCCTAAGTTGGAAGATCGCCTGTATCTTTTCTAAGATCAGTTGGTACAGGTGTTGGTAGAGGTATACCTGAAAATACTGGTTTCTTGAGCACCGGAGGTTTGGCTTTTATTTGAGGCTTAAAAGTCGTAGTACTGGCATTGGTTACAGAAGCATATTTCCTCTCTGGTGTAGGACTTGTAATCGCGACTAAATCAGCAGCTATGGGCTTGGTAAGTTCCGTTTTCCCGGTAGAATCTATATGGACTTTAATATTCTTCTTGAGCGTGCACTGATTTTGCTTAGCAAATCTTTCAGCGGCGGTAGTCATGTCTGGACTCTCAGGACCTGTTGTATCCACGATTTTGACGGTACAGCTATCATCTTCCGATGAAGAATTATCCGCGTATAAATTAGCAGATAACGAAATTGATTTCTTAGTCGCTTCTTTCGGGCTGGAATTACCAACGAGTAACGGTAAGTCCATCACAAGATCCGGTGTATGATTCTGCCTCTGTATCCACGTTTCCGAACCCCTATTTGCTATAGCAGCTTTCAACGTGTGAGGTATCTTGATATGCGATTGAGAATTGGCCCGTCTCTGCCATTGTTCCCTATTTAAGCTAAAATTGACGTTGGATTCGTCGATATCGGCTGGTTCCTGGTCAATCTTATCCTTTTTACCACCTTCCATTGCAGATTCGAGATTATCAACATCTATTTCGGTATTCACGTTCGAAATGTTAGTGTCTAAACGAGCTTTTTGACAACAATTTAAGGAAAGAGATGAGCCATTGATTAGGATACTCTGCTGTGAGCTTTGGTTCACATTTATCATAGTACGATGCCCTATTATCGATTCTTCATTTGGATTCAAATTTGAGCGAAATTCCGTTGACATATCCATTGATTTATTTCGCTTATGACTGCCACATAAGTTCTGGAACAAAGAAAATGAAATCTATACGTAAAAATATAACATTACTACTATATATTTTCATTTTCATGAATCGGAATGGCATTTTTACATGGAACATGTAGTAACTACAGGATATTAAATTCAATTTAAATAAATCAATTAAATTAGGTATCTAAAATGTACCTAGTAACTCGTACATTTCTTTTATTTGTACAACTAGATTAAATGTTATTCATTTACGTTTGCAAACATAATACTTACTCGAGGCTTTTACATACTTAGATAGACATATAGTATTAGTTTAGAAAGAGATATAAGTGCCGAAAGACCATTTTACAAAGTTTGGAATTATATTCTAAAAACAAAATTAATAGCAACATTGATAAAAATTACCATATAAAGAATAATTCCAAACTTTTATTTAAGAGAAAGAAATAACATTAATCATGCATAATTCCTATACAATCTGTATAGAAACATTAATTGATGGTGTAAAATATAACGCATTTATTTCTCATGTATAATATAACATCATAAAGAAATAAATGCTAAACAAAAACGATAATTTCTATAGCTATAATAAAAAAAAAAGCTGAAACCCTATGAGATGATAGAGATAGAGATAAACAACCCAAAGATACCGATCATGCTAAGATATGTGCTCACCTTTAAAACAAAACGCAGTCTTGGACTTGGGTTCTAGCAAATGTACTATGAAATCAACAAAAAAATCGTGAAATTCAAAATATATCACTACAATTTTACTATTGTCAATTATCTACATGTTTCATTAATATTAAACCTATTTTATTTAACAGAATTACCGCCTTTTCCGCTTAAAATCGGAAGATTTTCACGTTTTAATAATAATGAAACACGTTTACGATAGTTTTGCGCAACAGAAAAAATAATACAATAATACAATAAAAAAACAACATTTATTGTTAAAACACTACAATGCAATTACAAGCAACATGCATTTGTAGTCGTACAATCATTTTATTTTGTTTGTTTTTCACTACTTTATATTTAATATAAATTCTTTATCTGTATTCATAAATTACAAAAAAAAATAATATCCTGCACCTGAATTATCATAAAACTATGATAATGTATGTATTTATATACAAAAACTATACAATAAAACTTATATATACAAAATATATTTCATAATATTTCTCTTTTAATGTAAAAGTTTCGTCTATGTTTGATCCAATCTTAAATAGCGCTAAACAAAAATTGTTTAAAATATAGAAAAAAAAATAAATAAAAGCTTTGTTCTTGTATACATGCAAACAAACAAAAATAAAACATGCAAACATCATTCACATTAAAATAAACAAAAATAAGAGAAGAAAATCAGTCGATAGACTCAAGCTGTTTTCAACGCAAGTTTTACGATAATTTTTTTAGAAGAATACATACACGTCAAAAACATGCTTCAATATAATCACTAGTACGGGAAATATGAACGAGCCTTTATTGCTTGAGCGCCAGAAAGGGTATTTGGGTGTGATTGAACCGTTCAGCAGCGGGATTCATATCTATCGTCAAATGCGATTATCGTCACGTCTTTGCCATTAGGAAAAATCCCAATAAAAATCGTCGTAAGATATCATCTATCTTTGTTTTTACATGCAACATTTTACATAACTTGTGTATACGAGGTATGATCAAAATCCGGATTGGTGACATAAGTCTGGAGTCGAGCGACACATATTGACCTTGGAACATATCGCGTATGCGTTGTGAATCACGTTGTTAACCGTACCGAAATTTCAAAGAATGTACGGAATACGAACCAAACCTCTTTCCGTACACAAAATGTACGGAAATTTGTGATCAAAGATACTCTCGCTTTTAATTTTGTAAAGGATTGTATAATTTTGTTGACTGTTGCCCTCTAGTGGAGAAAGTTTATAATAAATATTAAATATGATGCGCTAGGTAATAGCGCGCGGGTTTATCGACGACGGGGAAGTACCCAACAACATTAAACTTGCATTCTTATTAGATTCTTACGTTGTTTGTTCCTTTTATTTTGTTACATTTTTCTAGCCAAACATGTTCAGTAGTGAAAATGATGAGAATATTAATCCAAAAAGAATTAAATTATTACTAATGTAATTGCTGAGAACTATAAGGACGATTTGCCCGAAATTTAAAAAAAACACAAAGTTTAGTATTTTAGCAGATGGGTCTATGGATATTGCAGTGACAAAAACTGCATACATTGTTCGATATTTTGATAACACAACAGGGAAAATTGAAACTGGACTATGGGAGTTGATTTCTCTGTATAAAGATGACATTAATACCCAAGGGACAGCGAATCATCTGTGTGGAAATATAATACAGACTTTTCTTTGTAGGCAAATACCAATAACAAACGTAATTGGATTCGCATCTGATGCTTGCAATATTATGATGGGACAGTATAATTCCGTAGCGTCTAGATTTATAGAATCATGCCCAGGTATTTTAATCTTTAAATGTATTTGTCATTCTCTGCACCTCTGTAGCAGCCAGGCTTGTAAAAGCTTTCCTGTGAAGATTTGGTATGCAACATTTACAAGTTTTTGAATGTAAGGGATCATTTACCTCCTGTCTTGTACGTATTATACTTATGCTGTACTATTTTAGTCTAGTAGCAAGAGGCAGTGTGAATACAGAGCATTTCAGAAGTTGAAGTCCATAAATTACTACATCTGTCCCAAACACGATGGCTCTCAGTGGCTGTAGTATCTAGAGTATTAGAACAATGGCTTGCATTGCAGCAGTTTTTTGATGAAAAATATCTTCAGCAGTCTTATCGCTTCAGAACAAATAAGGCAAGGTCTTAACGATCCATTTATTAAGATAAGCACACTAAATCAATATTTTCATACTATTATGGTTGAAAAATATAAAGAGCTTTTATTATATTTTTTGGAGGGACACTACGTAAGAATAACCGCAGTACAATTAATAGATCCTGAAAATCGAACCTATTTTATACTACTTGCTAACATGTACTTGGGTGTTGACGTTATAAGTGAAGTTCTTAAACCAGATATAAAAAATAATCCTAGTTCATTGAAGTATTTCTGTGAACAATGTCAAGAATTTTACTTTTTGGTACAGGTACATATTTTTAGTACAAAAAAATGCCCTTTCTTTTCAAATCAGAGAACAGTATCCTTCTTTAGTTCCAATTTTGAATAGTTTTCACAGATTCCACGACTTTAATGATGCACAGCTTATTGATGATGAATGGCTATTATTGCTAAATTATAATTTTTCTCAGGATACAATTAATATTCAAGATGAGATTGATGTATTTTGGGGAAAATTGTTAAACTTTCAAAATGACAATGAGACTTTTGTATTTAGAAATGTATCACTGTTTGTATTAAATATTTTGTACAGAGTACAGTGCCGAATTATGTTTCCGGACAAGCAAAGAATATATGTCGTCTTTGTAGTTTATATCTCTTCTTAGTCCTTTACATTTACAATCTAAGCATGCCTTGTTCGGAAAAAATGCAAATGGAATATTTACTGAATGTATATTGAAACATTAAACATCATGAATGGAAAAAAGTGTATGTTAGAATTTAAAAAGTGCTTTCTTCCAAATATGAGATTTTACTGTAACTATTTCAATTAGTAAGTAATAAACGATAATAAAGGAATTCATCCTTGGTTTAAAGAAGATAATTTTGCAAACTTTTATATTTTGCTAATTTAAATTTGCTGCAAGTTTTTCGAAGGACAGGAAGTGTGTCTTATAAAAAAATGAAGCGACATAAACCAATTACCGGAAAAGAAGACAATTAATTTTTCGTTATGGAATCTCTAATTGAGTATACTTCAAAGCAATTTTAAAACTTGCTCCCAATGAACCTACACAGCACCTAACAAAAATATTTTGCCGTTTTTCGTATATAAACCGACGCGAATGTGGTGCCCCACCCTGTATATATATTGTACATAAGTTATAGTTATGAACAAGGCTTGGCAAACGTACGGGATGACTCACATGCAGCTGGCAAGTATGATTGAAACACGTTAATTTTGTCACTTCCAAATAACGTATTTCATTCATATTTGTCAACTGCGTGTGAGTCATGCCGTACGTTTGCCAAGCCTTGGTTATGAACAAGGTTCGACATTAAGGGATATAAACTACAAAGACGACCTACAAAGATGAAACATATTTACTCCTCCCATTAGAGGCGGGCTGGGCAGTAAGGGTTTTTGCTTGTCCGGAAACATAATCCGGGCACTGTACATCACTAGACCCATTAGATGACAATGAGGACATTTACAATTTCATATTGTATTGAAGATATATTAAAGTAACTTGAATTTTATGTTGTAGTTATAATATTATTTGTACATATTATTATTAAATAAAAATATGTACATATTTGAATAAAAGATTTTATATACATGTGTCCCTATTTTTTGTACACAACCACCATATTCATGAGTAACATATGTACGGAAAATCAATGTCATGTAAGACGGTGGTACGAATTTTATTCATTGATCGGTTGGCAATGCTGCTAATTCCTCTGGTTTGTTTACAGTAGCGTTTCGTTGTTTATTGCATTTGTTATGTCCGAAAAAACTCACCAACGAATTTGTATTAGATTTTGTAAAAAAACTTGGTGCAATTCGCCAGATCGCACCCTGCGATGTTTGTAACTTCCCAAAAATTAAATACCACGTGTAAGGACGAAAATTTCAGGATGTTTAGGAGATACAACAGAATGGAAAGCTGTTCGTTATTTCCGAAGATTACTTCAAAAATTGCTTCGTGCAGTGGAAACAGCGCTGGTCTATGTGTGTGGCTTCGGAAGGGGATTACTTCGAAGGAGACTAAATAATATACCTATAACTGTTGTATTTTTCTTTTAATAAACCTAATCCGGATGGATTTTGATCATACCTCGTAGATGGAGGAATAAATATCGACAATATTTGCAATAATAATATTAACCACAATTTCTTTATGAATATAGAAAAAACTTTTTTAATGAGGAACAACAAAATTTATTAAAACGAAATGTTTAATTATTCGTGAAACCAGCTAAAATTTACCGCAGATTACAAGCCCAGTTGAGAAAAGAAAATTCTTTCATGGCTAAGAATGAAGGTTTGGGTGCAACGAATTCAAGCTCATCCGCGTTGTCCTCGCACCAGTACGACTAATAAAAACATTGCACGTGTTCGTGGGCTTATCGAACGAGATCGAAATCACAAAGCAATTGGGCTTTAGAGAAATATCAGATCGGTGGGTTCCAAAGCGACTTAATGATGATTCAGACAAAGGAATCCGTGTGAAAGCCAACAATCGATTGTCTTTGAGGAAAATGTTGACAACGCAACCTACGAGTTTGTCTCAAAGCACTGGGAAGCGCTTGATCATCTACCATAGACTCGCCTTGCGATTTTCGCATGTTTGAATCACTTAACTTGGGGACGAGGGATTTGAGACCAATGACTAAGTAAAAAACGTTCGTGCGCAACTGGTTATATGAAAAAAAATATCAAAAGGTTGAGAAAAATGTATCATAAAAGGGGAACACTATGTAGAAATATAGATATTTCTTACAAATAAAAGGCTCGTTTATATTTGTTTGTCCCTCGCAGTACGTTTAATTTTGGTTTTCAAACAGTTCTTTTATTGCAGATTCTACATAATATATACAAGATCAGGCAAGGCAAAAAAAAAACGAATTAATTACTTACTTTCAAGCAATATAGTTGGAAAAAATGAGATCTCACAATGAAAATAGTACCACACACTAAATAAAAGTCAAGTGTTACAGGATGCAAATAAGACAAAATCTGACAAAAATAGGGACTATATAACGTGATGCATTATTTTGAAGTAGACTTAGGATATTTTCGTGACTTATTTAAAGAATTACTATCTTAACTTTACGTTCAAACTTTTAGAGATAAAATATGTCAGAGTCAAAGTAATAAGTAAAATCAGAGCGTAGCAGACCAACTGAATTATCGGAAGTAAGCAAAATGCGGCGAAGTCATCAACACGTTAGCTGGGTAACTGTGGTAAATTCAATGGCTTGCATAACGGATTATTTTCTGACACATTTATTGGAAATTTTCGAAAATAACAAGTTGTTCGGTGTATATGAATTGATAATTAAATATTTTCGTAAATCTATAAAACTCAAGCAAAATTTTACCACGTCACATATGCATGGCCTGTATAAATATCCTAAGCCTATTTTGAAGTTATAGGAAATAGTTTAGCTCGTAATCACAGATAGGAACATGTATTCTACACTTGATTTGAAATATGAAATATTTCTTTTTCAGAAATAATGAACACTAAATAATACTGCATTTCACAAAGGAAATGATAGAAAATAAAACAATAATAAGTAGAAGATGCATATCAAAAAAAAAAAAAAACAAAAAAAACGACAAAATAAAAAGGAGAAAACAGTCAACACAGAATATAACGAACAATTATACTGTGGTTTCTAATACCTCTCTAGATTGCGTCATTATTGTAGAGGAATTAGTGGGAACATCTTCATTTAAGTTTGGCACATTACTCCACGTAATCGGGGCGCATTGTACTAGCGGAGAATTTGCGGCAGATATAGAACTTTCCGACAGCACAGAGTCATTAGAACTAGATGCTCTTCTTCGCATAGAATCGTCTGAGGAACTAGACTTGAAGTTTTCGATTTTCTCACGATCGTCGTCTCTGAAACAAGAAACAAAAAACAATTGGCATGCATTTCAAAACGCGACGACTTTAAAACTTACTTCATTTTAAGCGATATATATTTGTCTGGTATTAGGCCTTCGTTACCATTAACAGCACCTTTCCACCAGTCATTGGAGACTTGAGAATATAGAGTAACAGTATCACCTTTCCTTAACGAAAGTTCCCTGTCAGACCTTGCTATAAAATCAAATTGAGCAGTTGCTTCCATACATTCTGAATCTGTAAATAATATTCTTAATTACAACAAATAGGATTCTAAGAAGTATTTCATACCATCTTCAGATGGATAAACTTCCGAATCTAGGTCTTCTTGAGCATGATCTGATGGGGAATCACCTACATCACTGCAAAAATTTAATGATTTTACCAATGAATTTACCTATTAGCATTTCTCAAACTTACTGGTCGTCCGGTTCCAGCGATATATATTTTTCGTAAATACAACCACCATCGTTTGGAAAGATTTCATCATTATACATGATAATATTCTTAATTAATTCATTCACTTGATTTTGGTACTGCACTTGGTCTTTGTCGTCAGGAACTGGTACGAGAGTAGGCCCGAAACAGATCGCTAAATTATATGGATCCATCATATTTTCATCGGAAAATTCAGATAAACTAAAATAAAACTGAAAATATTACCGTGATGGCTTCCAAACTTACACTTACTGATTCAAAAACGCAAACAGATAACGCATGACAACCATAACTGGTCTTGGTAGGCTCAGTACGAGTTCTTTTATCCTTGTAATGAATTCCCTTTTAGATTCCAATTCTAAAAACACCAAAGTAGTAGGTTACATCAAAATAACTCGATCTTTGAAAACGTACGTGCTAATTCCATGAATTGTTCGAAATAAATTATAGGAAACAAGGGTTCTCTAAGCTCTCTCAGATACAATTTCAAAACTCCAGCAACACTATTAATATCAGATGAATCAGTCATCTCCGATAAAGGATCCTCGCCCTTTTCAAAAGCATCCCTAAAGTTATTTATTTCCACCTGAGATCCTGACACTCTAAATATTCCCTGATGATGTAGACCTACATTAGAAAGATGACTCTTTTAAATATCCATTGAAATAATTTCAATTAAAAGAACATACCGTATAAATTAATAACTCTAACGCAAGATTTTACAATGAGTGGTATCTCTTGGTTTGTGGCTTCTAAGTATTCTTCAAGAGAACCCCCAAATAGTTTTGGTTGACCACTTAATTGTAATCTACCGATACGTTTTCTTCTTGGGGTCTTTGAAATTGGTTTTAATGTATTTACAGCCTCTGGGGTTTCAGATAATAAAGATTGGCTTATATATTTTTGTTTGGCATCCAGTCTAGCTATTCTAGTCGATCCAAGTAGGTATTCCCGAAATTTCTGTAAGGATAAACGTAAGATCTAAACAGTTTAAGGCGCAATTCCGCTAATACCGATAGATAAAACTCTTCAGTTTCCTGTCTATCAGCTCTTTGCTTCATCGATAAGGATTCAGGAGGTTTGGTCGCTGGTACAGCCGTTTCCCCGAAGTATTGACTACAATCGTAGTCTTTAGCGTTCAACATTTCTAGAAGAGTTCTTTCGGCGGTTTCTAAAGTCTTCCAAACTTCGTCAGATTCAGCTCTTAGATTGGTAACTCTCATGTGTAACTGGTTTAGTCGTGTCTCCATTTCTTGGTGTAAGATTTTTTGTATTTCTGGTTCTGGGGTTTGCTTTAAAAGTATTCTTTGATTATAGCGTTTGTTATGATGATGCAATACTTACGTCATCGTTTTTTTGACCTTGAAACTCTATTTTCTTAGGAATCATAAAGGCGCTGTGGTTGTATTCCAAGAATTTTTGCTTATCTGTCCCTGAGTCTAAAGAATTTATGCATGCCGATAAAGTATCCATGCCATGCTGAACAGATCTTTGTCTTCCTTCTTCAGCAGAGACGTGCATTAATAATGCACGCGATATACAATTATGGAAGCCAAAATCCATGCACTATAAATAGGTATACAGTGCTAATTTTTCCAATATTCGCGGATAAAGGATACTTACGTCGATCAAATCGGACAGATCATCAACGAAATACTTATGAATAGTGGTATTGGAAGCTTCCAAGCATAATATGTATTCATTTCGCGCTTTCAATGCCTTCAATTTAGCATCCGTGTACTTGCTTTTACGCTAGAAACAATTATTTTCAGGCTAATCGAATATAACGAACGAGAGAACAATGCTCACCTTCATCACTTCTTTCTCCATAAATTTATATTTTTTAGATCGTTCGAGTTTATCCTGCGTTAGCGTCTGTTTAAGTTTGTTTCGTTGATTTTCAGCCGATTTTAATTTCTCATCGGCTTGCCTTAATTCACCCTGATAACTGTGATATGTTTTCATTGTGGTATGGAGTTCGTGTAATACGCGTAAGATTTCTTCGTGTGTTTCATAGCCTATATCTCTGCACTAAAATTACCAAAACAAAAGAGTTTTAATCTGGTTTTTGCGGTTTTTCATATCTCAAATTTAACTTAAAAATAGAAACATATAAATCGTTTCTAGAACGGCAACCTTTGAAAATACACAGATAGATTATAGACGTGATTCATATATTCCTTGTTTTGCAGCTATAACTTGTAACAAACCTTTTTATATATTCGCTGAACATCTTCCATAACTTGTGCTAGTCTAGATACTAAATGTGTCGAATAGACCTCTGATAACGCGACATGATCACGTGATAAGTTTCTAGTTTGTGTAACTAATTGTTGCCAGCAAGCATAACTTGAAAATAATGGCCATTGTTCTCGTCTATAAAGGAAAATAAGCTTATTTTCCGTTGTTTAAGCGGTATTATATCAAAGAACTTGGAGTAATAGAAGCATATATTTATATTCAACGATGAAGCCATCATAAAACGAAAATTTTTACATACAATCCCTTAAAAGCCGCGTAAAATTACTACTGATGATCTTGATATACCTTAACTTTAGAGCAAAAACGATACACTACTGGCCATGTCTAGTACTCCACGTTCTTTGTGCTATACCTACTTCTGCTTTTGTTCCTTATGTCTAAGTTGTAAACTTTTGGCTAGTTTGTCTAAATTTTTTGAATAGTCTAATTCTAATTCGCCTCGCCGTCGAAAAAAGTCTTGTAATTCCGTTACCAGAGCTACTTGAGCTTCCATTCGCATATCTAGACATCGTAATTGTTCGTTTAATTGCAAGCGTATATCTGGAAATAAATTTTAAAACAAAAATAATAGGGTATTAAATCAATAAAATTAAGAACATTCTCATAATGAGAATGAGCATTTTAAGATAATATAAACTTAATAAGTGGAGTAGATTCCAACGAACTACTTTAGTGATCTTAGTTTATGCTTTATATGTTGCAAGATTTAACAGGTTTCAGCACCAATTGTGGGTGGAAAACCGTATTATCCTGCCTTTCCATCATTGTGACAAGAACAGCTTTTTCGTGATTAGGAAATTTTTTCCAACGGTTAGATTTAAACATTTTTGGTGAATACCGATACCAATGAATCTTACGAATGATTGAAAGCGCTTTCCCCTAACAAATGATCTCCCAACCACTCGACATTATGCCTCTCAAAATGGAAAAGAATTTAATTCATTAGTTCCTTAGTTTTCCAAACGTTATAAGCAAGGAATAATTCACTATTTTTATTCATACTATAGTATATACAGCGAATATGTGAAGTAGTGTATATACTTCATTTTATTCATATCACCTTTTAGTGAATTGGATAATGAAGCGTAACGTAGGTATTGATGTGTAGAGAGAATCCCACGGTATAGTAGTTTGCTACACATTTCTTCTCATCGTTACGAAGTTCCCAGGGGCTTACCAAAAATCAATACCCAACATATATTTCTTGTACAGTGCATAAGTAGTTGACAATAGGAGCAGACAGGTGCATTCAGTCGAAAATTTAATACCTATACAAGCGTAACCAAAATATTTAACCTCGTATTTCGGCTAAAAACTCGTTTAAATAGATTTGCAATAAAACAACGCTTTTAATCTACGTAAAAAGAAAGCGTTAAAAGATTTAACAGCTTACTAGCGAAGGTTTTTTGCAATAAACATACAATAAACACTACATTATTATTCGTTTCTTTGTTAGATGCCAACTTTAAAGACAAAACACCATGTTCTATTAAACCAGAATATTAAACGTTTATTGCTTCTTCCGCCCAATGGCTGTCTGCTCAAGCGGAAATGCAAAGATTTGTATTATGAACTTGATTATAAACGAATTACTAGGATACTCGACTTTAAAAACAATATTATGATACCCCTAGCTAAACTAAAATAATTTGCTTCAATTGTACAAACTGACTCAAAATTTTTAAATATCGAAATTTGTTAGTATTACAGGGTTATATGTATGTCGATTGTATTGGGTGTTTAGATATCTCCGTATTTGTACAGTACGTTTCTCTCAGGGTCAAATCTTTTAAAGTGTAACAAATGGGAACTAACACAACTTAACAATGTTCTTATTTGTAAGTTAGTTGATTTATAGCTATAAATTTAAGATCAGTAAGCGGAAGGAAACGATTAAACAAGAAAAATAGTAAGGCACAAGTAGTGCATTGTATAATATACATGTGTATAATACCCGAAGACTTGAAACTATAAACAGTTATCATAGTAGAACGTAACAATATTATCATGTTACAAGCAAAACCAGATAACTGTATACATACAAACAATGATTTCGGATCACTTCAAAAGGAAAATATAAGCCATTATAATTAGCTAGATAATTTGTATAATCAAAACCGGATATTTTCATATTAATTGTGATTATAGATTAAAAACATTTGTTTATAGTGCATTCATTGATGTCTTTTCTTTTACTTTTTTTTAATAAATCTTGCATACAATGATAATAGTATTATCTTTGAATTAATGGGGATATCATAGAATAAAACTTTTAAAGAGATGGAAGGAAAATTATAATTTTGAGGATCTCATTAAAACTTTTATACGATTCTTATTAGATTTCCCGGCTTTATATCCCTGAGGGGTATTCCAGGAATTCAAGGACATCCTGTAAGTACGCAGGATATAAGATTTGAAATAAAATCGATTATAGCGTAAAGACGAATAGGAATTAGAAGAAAAATACACATAAAAGGACATTATGGGATTCAATAAAATGACTAACCTGGAAAAACGTCTTTAGTCTCGGTATTATGGGGATGAATCCATCCGTTTTTTTGTTGAATAATGCACTGAAACATCTCCCGGTATCTAAGAAAGATGCTCCGTCACTTAGTTTTAGATGAGAGTCACATTATCGACAAATCAGAGTGTAGTTTTGTTGTTGTTTTTTTTTATTTACGGTCTCGATTATTTTCGTTTATAATCTAGCTACTATACCGAGATGTAAACAGCAAAAAGGAAGATCTCGTTGATGGCTACTTTCACTATGAGACAGGCTTTTTTAATTCTGTTTTCTTTCTTTTTTTACTTTGTTTTTCTGCGGTGATGAAACGGAAATTTGAGTATAAATAAAGCACGTAAAAAGTTCAACACACGTGAATCCTAAATATAATTTAAAGTGTGTTGATATACATATATATATTACGCACACAGAATCTCACACGTTCGTGATGCCGGCGCAGGCTAAAGGTATATTATACGTATTGTACAACTGAACGTAAGTCAAGGAACGTTGTGGAGATGTGTATATAGTAATGTTTTTCAGTCGCCTTACACCCGGGGCAGAGGAAACGTGAGAGGGAATGTCGACGAAACAGACATACTGGGCATGCGTACACCTACGATTAAAGAAGGCTATGATCAGACACCCCTACAACAAGCGCTACCGAACCGAGGTCACACCTAGATTTCTTGGGGGCAGGAAATACATATTTTAGATTTGATTTATTTTGTTTTGGATTTCGTTCTTATTAAATTATCTCCGAAAATACGACGATTATTACATTAACATTCAACTACTACAACACAGAATCTCCATAAATTAACTAATCAATTTAAAAACAACAAAATATTATCTATTAAATTATTATCTATCCAAATCACCAACATTTTTGAGATAAACAACTTCGAATATGCTTAATATAATAAACATAATATAATTATCGATTAAAATTTTGGAAACTTCGTATTGATCTTTAATCCTTTGCACTCCTAATTTTTTTTTTTACCTACCACTAACTCGACTTCAAGGCATGAATTCGGGGAATTTCCCCATCTCTTTTGTTATTTACTTCCCACCTGACCGTGTTGTCCATTTACATACAAAAAAAAAACAATAAAAATATAAAAATTCCTAGAAAGGCGGAATATGAGTTATGACAAATTCTGACATGTTTTACGAATTTAAGTATTCGGAATACGACACATTTAGTATTTGAAAGGAAAAAAAGAAACATTTAATTCTAAATAATTTTTAAAATTGCGTCATATAATGTCGAGTCTAGCTCGACATAGGAGTTGCTGTAAGAAATACGATGTCGAGCCACACTCGACATAGGAGTGGAAAGGGTTAATGTGCAAATTAAGAACTTGCGCGTAATATAATCATTTATTTACGTTTAAAAGTGCAGCCAATATAAAACCAAAATGTTTACATTCGACCTTCTAAAAACTTTATCGTAATTTGATAGGAAAATCGACGCTATACTACACTCAGCGAAATTTCTATAGTTCCACATAATTTTGTAGTTCCCCTATAAACATTTAGCAACGGTATGAGTTAGAAATTACCTATAATTACATTTCTGAACGTAAAGAAATAGCAGAGACATTATTTTGTCACTATCACAACTGTTAGATATGTAGGGGAAGTACCTGCCGTATAAACGTATAAATACGAGCGAGATTTCTATAATTCCACAATGTTAGACAGACATCCTACGAAATCAGGTATTACCTTTCAGTGTGAAAAAGCCTCTAAACATCTTCAAAAGCTTATTTATTGTTAAATATATATATTATCGAAGTATACATATCAGTTAATAAAAATGCCGAGAGGTAAATTGCTAGCCATAGCTAAGAAAATAGGACGATTCCATCATCTTATCAACAATTTTATAAAGTTGGGCAATTCCTACGGCAAAAATCGCGCTAAGGGGAGTAATCAAAAACTAACTCGAAAGCAGCGTTCATCGATATTTCGGTTAGCCTCTTCTGGTAATGTAACCACGCAACAAATAAAATGTAATTTCAATTTACCAGTAACAAACAGACGTGTACAACAAATTTTATCCGGCAGTAAACGTTTTCGGTGGCTAAAAAAGGTTTCGAAACCACCCTTAAAAAAGACACATAAACAGGCAAGACTAAAATTTGCGCAAGATCATATTTTCTGACGAGAAGAAATTTAACTTGAACGGGTCTGATGGTTTCAAATATTATTGGCACGATTTGCGCAAGAACACTGAAGTTACGATGAAGCGAAATTTTGGTGGCGGTTGTGTAATAGTTTGGGCGGCTTTTACCCATAATAATGAATTCTAATTCTTATATACAACTTCTGGAAATGGTTCTGATAGACTTTGGTGAACAATTGCCGACGCAAGACTGGATATTTCAGCAAGACAATGCAGCTATCCATAATTCCAGACAAACAAAGGAGTGGTTTCATCAAAAGGAAATCTATTTATTACAATGGCCTGCTCGCTCGCCCGATCTGAACCCCATCGAAAATCTTTGGGGAATATTGGCAAGAGAGGTATATGCCAATAATAAACAATACGATAGCGTCAAAGTACTAAAACCTGCGATAACGAGGTGTTGGAATGATATTCCTATTTCAACATTGACCAAATTGATAGACAGTACGAAGACCCGGATGTTTGAAATTATTTTGAATAGAGGATTTAACACTCTACTAAATTTAGAATTTTTTTATGTATTTATTTAATTTATTAATTTTGTGTTAATGGACCTATAGAAATTTCGGTGTTTTGAACTACCATTATCGTAAATATTCTCTGTATAAAATGTAATAAATTTTTTAATGTTATTTTCTCTTGCATTTGTGTTTCTTTGTAGTTCAGCATTAACTTCGATGCATAATTTGCCGAAGATATTAAGAAAACCAAATATTCTGTTTAAAAGTTTATATGGAACTATAGAAATTTCGCTGAATGTAGCTACATCGCGGTATATAACCACTAGCGTGCGATGCTGCGTTCATTACTCCGAATTTTTCGACAATTAGAAAGTGGAAACTTTACAAGAAGATCCTGTAACTACAAAAACGTCATAAATAATGCACGCTTCAAAAAAAGTATTTGAAGACGTAACTTTACGAGTCAATCGTGCGTCCTCTTAATATCAGTGTCAGCTTCTCTTAAGAGGCTTAAGAATTTAAGCTTCCCACCCAATCCCATTAGAAAAAAGAATTCCATAAGATATTTTTCACTTATTCAATACTATATTTAAAGCTGCTCTTTTAGGTATTTCACATAGTTTCAATCTGACATACCAAGTATCAGAAATCACGTTTAAACATCACTATATTCTTAATTGCAGACCAAGTAACAATCTGATTGATCACTGGGCTCTTCAAAATCTCATTTTGAGTGAGCCCATAGTGGAATTGTAGCATATACTCTAAATATGAACAGAAGTATACCGGGTCCAGTATAACATGAAGTACATGGGCACATTGGAAACCGTTAGAGATACAAGGTCGGTTAAATGGAGAAATAGTTACGCACTTATACGGCTAAGTACAATCCGGGATTACATTTTTAAAAATCCATTCCGTTACTGAGATACAGGGTAAAAACCAAAAGTGTGCGTTTTCTAAAAACCTTAATATTTTCTTTATTATAAAAAACACAGTCATCAAATTTTCAGCATAGGGGCAGTTAGTAATGAGAACTTCAAAAATTGCCTTAGAAAAATTCTAGGCTCACTGGGTTCTCTGCGCTTGTACCCAACTTTTGCGCCATATTGGATTTTTACATTTTTAAAATGGCCATAAAAAATATTTTTCAACCATGTATAACATTCCTATGTTCAATGAAGAAAAACTATGAGAAATAGCAAAATTACGATTTGACCGTAGTAGGCTATGATTTAACGTATGTGCTTGCTCAGCAACTGTAAGCAGTCGTACTACTTAAAAGTAGTTCAAGAACATTGATATAAATTTGACGACCTAGCATCACTAAAACAGAAATAAGAGTAATATGAAACGTACTAATACTATTTAATAAAAATGACCGAAATCAATGACTGGGACAGCGATAAAAAAATTAACAGAATCCTAGAATTAAGGCAGAAGTAGGTGTTCAAACAAGTCACCATTCTCTCGTATGCACAATCTACAACGTTTAACGACTGCTTCACATGATTGGCCAATTGTGTTTGGACCAATTCCATTTATACCTGCTTCAACTGCTCGACTTAGTTCTTCTACGGTTTCATAGGATCTCGAGTACACCAAATTTTTTAAATAATCCCATAAAAAATGGAGAAGCGTGAGAACCGGCGATCTAGCAGATCACCTTACTGGTCCTCGATTTCCAATCCACTTATCAAGATATTCGTTATTTAAAAAGTTTGCTACTATTTCAGCGTTGTGTACAGGTCTTGCTGGAAAAACATATTTTGCAAAGTAGCAAGCGGGAGTTCCATAATTCGTTCTGCTACATTTGTTTGCAAGAGGCTTAAATATCTAGCCGAGTTTAAGTTTGCTGCTTGACTCCGTGAATTAGATGTGGATTTTCACTGGATCAAAAAACAGTATTTTTGCGATTAAATAATCCGCAGTTGATGAAGCGACTCTCGTCCAACCATAGAATTTTCATGATGTTTTCTGATGAACCATTGGCAAAATTCCATTCTCATTTCGTCACCGTTTTGAAGCCCTTTGCATGGTCGTTCATGATAGGGATGGTATTTGCAACGTTTTAAAATGCTACTGGCTGTTGATCGAGCAACGCCTATGGCATTTTCAATTTCGCGTAAAGAAGTACCGGGTTTCTCAACTACGGCTTGCAGGACTTTCGTGATTTATTAAATTTTCACGTAATCGCCGAAATATGCTTCTACCTGGCTGAAGTCTTTCTGGGTATTTATTGAAATACATTTCTGTGGCCATCTCATCATTTCTCCGACAGAGAATAAAACACTCCAACATATATTTATATCTGTTCCAAAAACGATCCATTTAAAAATTACAAATCACTGACTTTTTACACCACGAAGATTGTTTGACAGCTAGAAAATCAAGAGCAGTTGCGATTGTTTAATAAATATATGGATAGGTGCCAGCCTACTACGATCAAATAGTAATTCTGCTACTTCTCATAGTTTTTCTTCATTGAACATAGGAATGTTATACATGGTTGAAAAGTATTTTTTATGACCATTTTAAAAATGTAAAAATCCAATATGGCGCTCATAAGAAAAATAAAAGTTGGGTACAAGCGCAAAGAACCCAGTGAGCCTAGAATTCTTCCAAGGCAATTTTTGAAGTCCTCGTTACTAACTGCCCCTATGCTGAAAATTTGATGGCTGTATTTTTTATAATAATGAAAATATTGAAGTTTTTAAAAAACGCACACTTTTGGTTTTCACCCTGTATCTCAGTAACGGAATGGATTTTAAAAAATGTAATTCCGGATTGTACTTAGCCGTATAAATGCGCAACTTTTTCCCCATTTAACCGACCTTGTATCTCTAACCCGGTATGTCAATAAAAAAAGTATAATTAGATATATAATACTATATATACGAAAATATATATAGTAATTCAAGCTTCAACATGAAGATGACGTTATTCATTAAAAATATTCAGGTATTATAATTGCGCATGCGTTGAAAGATATTTTTGAAAATTTCAACCATGTTGGGCGCTCAGTTGTTGTTTTAACAGCCGTTTGTGTCAATCGATGTTAGTGTTTCAGTAAAAAATGAAAAAATCGAATATCGAGCTGTCATTAAATTCTTGCATTTGAACACCAATACGCCTACGCAAATTCGTCGAGAAGAACGCTGTTTACGGGGGCTCTGCACCATCATTTGCCACAGTGACATTTTGGGCAGAGGAATTTAAACATGGTAATACCAACTTGATTGACGATGATCGTTCGGGACTGACAAAAACTGCAACCACTATCGATAACATTGGAAAAGTTCATCAAATGATGCTAGACGACCGTGGAATCCCAAAAGAACATGTTGAAGCATGACAAAACTAACCGCACGTTAGACCAAAAACGCATTCGAATGAACAAAGTCCTGTTGAAGCGGTTTAAGCGCGAATAAGTCAGAGTTTTGGCGTTGATTAATAACTGTGGATGAAACTTAGCGCAGTCGAAACAGTGGACTGTGAAGGGTCAATCGGCTCCGAAAAAGGCGAAGACTGTTCCATTGGCCGGGAAAGTGAAGGCGATTGCTTTTGGGATAGTCTTGGAATTAAGTTAATCAACGGTGGCATTTGAGGAAAGAGTTTTTTCAGTGGTCGTTATGACAAAAATTTCCGAATTTCTGTTTCGTAAGCTCCAAATTTCGTTCGGAGGACAAAGAATTTCATCGAATGAGGAGGTCGTCACATTCATAAACGCCTATTTTGCAGAAAAAAAAGCACTCGTATAAATTACAAAATTGGTTTTATAGTCAGGTTTGGAAATCAAATCTTGTCTATAATAATATCATTTTATTATGATTTTAATTCTAGATTCAATTTTTTTTTAACATTAAGAATATAGAAAGTAATAATTACGACCCGCCGCTGCATAATATTTCGCTAATACGTAGAAAAAATGATAAAAAGCTTACTTTTTCGTAGAATTAAAAATAATCTCTGGGAAGACTATTAACTTAAACCGCATTATAGATAAAATAATCACAATATAACAAATAATATGTGTTTGGAGAAGTGTTTGAAATTTTAAAATAAAAAGCTTGCAATTATAAATATTTTATGCTTAGCGTTCCTTTCCTTCATCGACTTTCATCTAGACTATTTAAAACACGTACTGAAAATTTTAAATATTTCTTAGAAGCCTACATGATATTTCCTGTTTTACAAACTAATACAAAAACATATGGCTCATGTCACCCAAATAACGCACACCAAAATCTGTTTTTGTAAGGCATCAAAATTAATGTCCTTTACTTCGTTAGTCGTTACTTAAGCACTAAACTATGCTGATTCAATTATATCTGTGATGTGATGAATAATATCGGTTCTTTTATTATTATTACATTCATAGCGAAAATGTTGAATTATTTACCTTCTGTTTCGTCTAGAAAGTCCACATTTAATTTCTTATGCCACTTGTAATACGATTTCATCATTGTTAAGCAAAAGAAGAACTACAAAAGTTATTTTTCTCACAATTCAAGATCTGTACTCTTCAACAAAGCGCACATAACTAAAAACGACAAACAGTCTCGGAATAAACGCTAATCAAAGGAAATCCACATCCTATGAAATGACGAGTGTTCGTTTGCTTTTGATAATGTACAATAGGGTATATATACAAATATGCTAGCAGTAACCTACTCATTGTAAATAATATCTATCAATAGAATACATTTACATGCATATGTAAATGTTATTCACCAATATGCATTTAATAACGTCGACCCTATCTTTGATGATAAATGGTTTAAATGTTTTTGTCAATCAAGTGATGAGGGGTATCGAAAATATATTTTATTAAGGAGACATTGACGTAAGTCTTTAAACATTGTACTTTAAGCAAAATCCACTCCTGCCATATGTTAATATTCCATTCACGATCCAAGCGTATATAGAATCTGATCTGTATTGATCCTTAGTCACCCGAACAATAACCATTCAAAAAGTACATTTTATAATTACTGATACAAAAAAAAAATTGAAATAAAAGTTGTATGAGTGCACCTATGTTTTTTTAAACTTATTAAAAAACCAGTGGCGTGCATGGGTCACAAATAATTTAACATAGGTAAAAAACAGCTAAACTAAAAAAACTAACGAAATTGTTCAAAGTGACTACCGTTACGTTTCTTAAATTCTGTATACGATATAAAACTTGCTGGCAGTTCCGGTAATAAAGATTAAATTCGCATGTAACACGCCAAGAAATTAACGAATTTGTCCTTTATTTTCGAAATTACCAACTTGAATTGTCCGCGAAATTTAAAAACTACAGGGTTAAATCATGATTGTCATTTAAACATTTAAAAATATGTTTAAATAGGACCTTGTTAATTTGAATACAAATTGATGAATTGTAATATTTCAAAAACGATGTCCTGTTAAGAAGAAAATAAGTAACATCGCTTTTATAAAAATCTGGGATAAGCGATACTATTACGACTAAGGCTCGGCACACCGTACGGGATGACACACGCAGCTGGCGAATGTTATTTTTTGCACTCCCATAGACGTGCGATGCAATAAGTTTTACCGTTCTGGTTTTAGAATCTGTGGGTACTTATTTACAATATTAATTAGAAACATCTTTACATAAATGCCATTATCTCTGATTACACGGTATTACGCTTTAAAAACATGGATGAACTACGTAAAATAATATTAACATTTGTAATTTATAGTAATAACGATAGAATTAATCTTTATTGGAAGCGACTGTTTTAAGTTTTCAGCTGTAAAGCTGGTCTTCTTGGTGTAATTATTTCGTATGCCGAAAATGTTTTTTCAACATTGCAACTTAGTGGAGCAAATTTTAAATGTGGTATAGAAGTATGATATTTTGCGTGTACATTGGTATTTATATTGAAATTAATACACAGTTCATTTAGTACCTCTACGTAAACCTGGATTTCTGTTGAACACTGACACAATTTTCTGATTCAACTTGTTTCCAAATTTTCCGGAAAAAACTTTTAATCGATTTATAAGGCATTTAATGCTTCCAATAATGTTGTTTCTCTTCTCAAAATATGCTGTTGTTATTATGTTTATAAAATGATTATTTATAAATTGTGATGGACGAAACTACCGATGCTCAGAAACACAGCGTGATTCATATTGTGGCGCGTCCTTTAAAACGTAATGGTCCAGCAGCTTCCTTGTTGTTAGCCAGTAAAAGGATTGAAAGAACTGATGCCGAAACCGTTGTAAACATAATAAAAAATATGTTAAGAGAATTTTGTATCGTAGGAGCCCAAAACACCATTTTAGTTTCTGACGGAGCCGCAACAATGCTGAAAGCTGGTAGGATGTTAAAAGTATGCTTTCTGACTCTTCTTCACATAACATGCCTCATACACGCATGTCATCTCGTAGCAGAAACAATTCGAAGCAAGTATCATAGGGTGAATGATTTAATATCATCTACCAAAAAAATATTTGTGAAATCTCCCAAACATATCTGCGTATTCAAGCAATTGTATCCGCAAATTCTGCTGCCACCTACGCCTGCATTGACGTGATGGGGAACATGGATCAAGACAGTATTTTACTATCGCAAATATTATTCCCAAGTGAAAGATGTCATTTCCTGAGTCGGACGTTCAAAAAGAAATAGATGACGTTTCCATAAACTATTCTGTAATGACACAAACTATTTCGCAGTTAGAAAATACTCACTTATCTATACAAGACTCGTTAAATAACATCCACAATTTAGCAGCCGCTCTAGAAAGCTGGACGGATCCTATGGGACTAGATGTCGGGCAAAAATTTCGTGAAGTTTTAAATAAAAATCCGGATTTAGAAAAGATTCGATCTATACCTGGCATTCAAGACTGCACAGAAGAGATACAGGGGTATTTGAATTTCGCAAATCTTACTTCATTAGATGCTGAACGATCATTTGCAAAGTATACAAGAACGTTTTCAGTCCGTCGTCGAGGCCTGACCGAATCGACAATGGAAACATTGCTTATGTTGCAGTACTACGTGGCGTGCCACAGCAGCCGCACATTACCGCAGTAGTCATCAATACGTCAATAAGAGGTAACAATCTATTATTTTTTTATTAATACTGTGTCTACTTTTGCGCGGTACGCGCCGGACGGTTCCACTAGTTTCTCGAACATTATAAAAAGTACACGCTCACCGATCAACCGATAATAACCGAACGTCCACTCGATTCCTTGTATGTACATAGCAAACACAGTTCCTTTCACGGCGCCTCTGCGGGTGCAACCGTTTGTCACGCTTTAATTATGACAGTACCCATTTTAAACATGTCTTTTGTAGAATATTAAAAAATAAGTCAAATTGTCTGTCAGTGTCAATCATAAATGGACAAGTCATTATCACAAGATTGAGAAAACGTCGAAATGAGCTAATATTTTTATGAAAGTGATGGTACAATTTGTATTATGCGTTTTATGCACGCCACTGTTCTTTAATACGTTTTATGAATATAAATAAAACCATTTACATCTCTATGAAATAATTACAATGTTTACTAGGCCTTTTATATATATTTTTTTAATTACAAATGCTCAATTTCCGAAAAAAATCACGAAACAATATGCTCTTATTGCCGTAATAATATTTACGAAATACATCGGCAGAAGTTCTTTAGATACCAGCAAAAATTAATTTATTATATTTATATTTAATTATCGGATAACATGATTTATAACTCAATAGAGCATATGTTGCATATTTGTCGAATGTAATAAAAAATTAACGGATAAATTGTTCATTTAACGCCGCAAGGTCATGTATCTAAAAATTTCGTCGTACAGAAATGAATTTAATGACGTACTTAATTCGATTACAATAGAATTATAAAGGAAGGAACAAAAAATAATCAATAATATCCCCTTTAATAGCACGCAAACTTCATTTAAAAATGCAGCAGGGTGGTCGAAACGAGTTTTGTTAATTATTTAAGTTGGGAAAAGAGAGGGTGATGCACATGTTTTTTAAATAGAAAATTCTGGGAAACGAATATCTTTTATCAGTCGGCATATTTTTGTTATATGATCCTACAAGCGTCCTCGTAGCATACAAAAAAAAAGGACTGAGTAGCACATATGGTTGTTTGGATTCTAAAACTTATGGTAGTAGCTTACCATTAAAAAATACGACATAAAAGGAACAGATACAGATGTTATTGACGAAGTAAATCGTTGTTGAAACTTTAATTAATTAACTGTACACAGCGTACAATTCCGTCGAAGTTCAATCAAACAAAGTCAGACATTACACGAATAAATAAGTTCTGTTCAAATTTCAGCGAATAGTGCTGTATGTATAATATGATCCAAGTAATTTAAATTCCTATTTCATAAATTTCCTAATTTAGAAAGTACATAATATGCATTTTTGGCGGAATTAATGACATTCCTCTGGTTTATTAGAACATTCGTAGTATAAACGATGTAAATGAAATTTTTTACTACATACGTTGAAGTGATAATTGATTACATTGTTTGAATTTAATTCTCTCTACTTAACAGCCAATAAAAGACGTTTATACATCAAAGTTGCACCTGTATCATAGTACTTTTTTTCTGATATTTGCTGACCTTGAATACATTATATTTACCTATTGTTAAACGTGAATGTATTGTATACGAACAGTCTTTAAATTCTAAAGAATATTAGAAGCAGTTGGCGTTCTTAAAATGATTATACAATATTCGACGTGCTGATATATAAACAAAAACTCCAAAATAGTTCTTAACTAATTGTATGTTTTGTTTGATGGAAACGTTCCTCACTCATACTTACTATTAAAAACTAATAATTTTCTAGTTGATCCTAATCGTTTAATTGGAGATTTCAATTCCTGTTCGTTCTCATCCATAACTTCAACCGGTATCAAATAAAATGAAAATCACAACAACCAATCTAAAACGGTCCGTAAATAAAAATAACTACTTTCACATTTTCATGCCACTGACTTTAACCCAAGCATATTATCCTATTCGTAATGGATTTAACGAGTAAGACGAGGAGTCCTGTTACAGATCACACTTTGCTCTCTTAACGATTTTATTGCATTTGATTTATAAATCACTGTATATTTCGGTGTTCATTTTTAACACAGCAACACGAACTAAATGCATACTACACACAACCCCACCGCTTGTATCAAGTTTGTGATGGTTATTTTCAAACTTCGTTTACACATAAATTTTAATTCCTAAATTATCACCATCTATGTTAAAATTAGTACGTTAAAACAACTATTCACTTTACAGTTTCCTTCAAAAACTTAACCACACTTAAGAAAAACTTAAACGCAGTCGTATACAACACTAAACAGCGAAGAGAAATTAAAACTTTAAACACAATTAATTAATTAATACCCTAATGATTTACTTAAAAACACAAAAAAACACCAAATAAAACTCATGTAAACAAATGAGACGATTGGTAAATCACTAGGGAATTTCAATGTCATGTTTAACAACTTGACATTTAATATTACCTTTCAGAATATCAATTGTATCAATATTTATCTGTTCTTAAGATAAAATCACATAAATCTAATATATATAAACTAACAAGAACTCTTGGAATATAACAAATTACTTTATTTAATGTGTTTTCAAACACTACAAGTCAGAAAAAGGGAATCACCACAGAACAGTTGGTATTTAAGTTGACCAGCCTGTTTTTTGACACTCCCACTATTTGCAAATCAAAATTCAAATTAATCTAACCTAATCTTTTCACTATTTATTAATCCCTAGATAAACTGAAAAGTATATATTTGAATTTTATTAAAAACAAATCACCCTAATTGTAGATCAAAATTTCAGCTAGTCATGTTAAGTCTTGAAGCCTGGCATAAGACTAAATCCTTAAGGATAATCTCTCTTGGTATATTGGTCCATGTTTCTTTATTTTTTGGGGCTCTAGATGTATATTTTTCATCCCCAGTAGAATTTGGATTAAATAGCTTCAAGACAAATTTCTCCCTAGCTGATCGTGTAGTTGTATTTATTGCTGATGGCTTACGTTATGAAGCATTAGAAGATATTAATTTTGATGGATATACACCATTTTTAAAGTAAAGATCTGATGTAAGTCTTACCTTATACTAATCTTAAATATTTTTGAAGTAAAATACGCCGACAATATGGTGTTTGGGGTGTTTCATATACCAGAGTTCCTACAGAATCACGTCCTGGCCACGTCGCTTTGTTTGGTGGAATGTACGAGGATCCCAGTGCAGTATTAAGTGGATGGAAACACAATCCAGTTAATGTAGATAATGTTTTTAACCAAAGTGTTGAATCTTTGCTATGGGGAAGCCCTGATATTGTGCCTATGTTTAATAGAGGTAATAAGAAATAAAATATTTGATATTTTAGTTGGTTAATTCTGTACTTTGCAGATAATTTAAAGAAAATTAATACGCATTACTATGATAGTAATTTTGAAGATTTCTCTGGGCGTAAATCAACAATTGAATTAGATAAATGGGTTTTTGAACACGTTAAAGATTACTTAAATAGGACTTCCGTACAGAGGCTCCAAGGAGGTGGTAAAATATTCTTTTTACATCTATTGGGGATGGATACAGTAGGACATGTATTTAAACCTAATTCCCAGTAAGACTATTCCATTCTTTTCTATATTTCTAAATGAATACAAGCACTTCTTTAGGGAATACATCGATAACTTAAAATATGTCGACAAAGAAATAGAAAACATGTTCAATTTATTCCAAGGCTTCTTCAAGGATAATAAGACTTCTTACATTTTTACTTCAGACCATGGTATGACAGACTGGGGATCCCATGGAAGTGGCTCTGACCATGAGACAGAGTCACCATTCATAGCATGGGGATCGGGAATGAAAAGGCACGAGAAGCCATGCTATTTACATCAAGCTGATGTTACACCTTTAATTTCTGCATTGTTAGGAATAAATTTCCCTACAAATTCTGTTGTAAGTGCCTTTGATAATCATCTAATATCTAGTATAGAATTAAATTAATTTTTTTCAGGGTCTCGTACCTTATATGTACTTAAATGCTACCACATATGAAGAAGTACTTCTGTTATATACGAATATGAGGCAACTAGGGGAAAGATTCAACAAGAGACATGAGAGGATTCAACGTGTTACTGTGTATGGCTTTTTTAAACCTTTTCCAGGGTTAAACAAGAAAATTTTTGCAAAAAAGATAAACCAAATTGAAGTTACAATAGAAAAGAGGTCATATGAAGTTGCTGTAAGCTCTATAACATATATTAAAAATAATCATTTAAATATAAATTATGCTCTATAGAAGGAAGATATTCTAGAATTAATAGATTTAATTCGAGAGGGTGATAGATATATAAATCATTATTACAAATATCCCCTATTATTTTCTCTATCGTTAGGACTGGTTTTTTGGATGATTTACTTGATATTACACGTGATTCAATACTCTGAAAATGAAGACAGGATAAGTGCTCTTAGCAACAAATTCAGAATTAGATGCCTAATTAATTATGTTATAATTTTAATCGCGTTAGTAATTGCTTTGCAGTGTAAGTAGTAGTATTAGAAATCTTTGTTTAATGTTAAATTGACTTCCATGTTTCTTCCAGATCATCAGATTCAATTGAAATATCAATTTTACTTATTTTTCCCTTGCCTAGTGTTAATCCCTTTAATTGTCGAACTAAATCAGATAATTTATTTGTTCAAATATTTATTGGAAATGCCCAAATTGCAGCTTCTCTTGAAAATATCCTATTGCAGCGTTGGATTATCATCTTTGGTAAGATATGTTGCATATATTTTTTATTATGATATTTTCTCCAAATTAAATTTAATTTTAGGTTTTTTCATTTTACTATGAATTCTATATAATTGTCCCAGTACTTTTACTTGCACTATGGAGTTTTTCACTCAGAAAATATTGCAGTGGTAAAGATATTTTGCTTTGGATATTTACACCTATACTAGTATGTTATTATCCTACATTTTCAAAGTTTACTAAAGATTTTTCAGCATTGCAAACGTAATTTTATACAAATTTAATTAAAAAAAAAATATACAAAAGCTTTTTTTTAGGATCACCAGTTGTTTTATAGCCTTCTACGTGTTATTTATTAAAATTAAAAACTTGTCTAATCAACTTGAATACAAGACAAATTCCAAATTGAGAATTTATTGTTACATCTTGAAGATCTACCTCGCCTTATTGACGCTAGCCGTTTCAACCGTAATGGTCTACACCATATTTGGAATTACTGCAGTATCTTCACAATTGACCATATGTACCGTATCGTGGTTTATTTTATGTACAGCTCTTATTTTAGCAGCGATTTCACCTTGTGTTTCCATAAACAGAGCTCTTGATATTAGCATTTTATTTTTGATAATATTTATTATGACTAGCAAATCTGGGGAATCACTATTTCTAGTTGTCTTCGTAATTTTGCAATTGCAATGGGTATTTTTGGAAACACATAATTATGAAAAGGACCAAGAGGATAAAAACCAAGCAAATTTTGATGATTTTAGAAGATGCATGTTCTTTGTATCCTTTTAAATGTTTACTATGAAATTTGTACGTGCCATACATTTTCCTTAGTGTCTAATAGATTTATTTTATTTTACTTTCTTATTTTGGTGCAGGTAATTCGGCTAATATGAACACCTTCGACCCTATGTGGGCTCGTCAGTTTGTAATAGTCTTCAATCCCTTTTTAAGTGCAACAATCATTCTTTTAAAGATTACAATTCCTTTCCTAGTTACAACCATATTCTTCCAAACGATCAATACCTACACAAAAACACCCACCATCAATGTTTTCTCCATAATAATGTTATACTGTGATATTCTAGTTATATATTTCATGTACTCTATTAAAAACGAAGGCTCTTGGCTGTATATAGGTTTAAGTATATCACGTTTTGTGATAGTTTCAGTGATGACAATAGTATTATTGTTGTTCTATGGAATTGCCAAGTTTTTAACTGAGAATACTTTATTTAATTCGTTTTATGTTGAAAAATATTAGAGTTTATAATTTTGATAATAAATGTATTTACATTAATTTATGTGTATTATTTATAACGGTCTAACCGCTTTTTTACCAGACGTCCGGATGTCCCAGGACATGTCCGAGGACTTCTGGAGAAATTCATCTGGCTGGTAAAGGAAAAGCTTGAAATCAAAATTCGAAAATCTTGTTCTACAAATAACCTACTTAAAAATTATTGTGGGAAAAGTAATGATAGATTAGGTAACACACCACATAATAGGAAATTAAAGACCCTGGTTAAATATATCTGTAAATTTTCTCGTGAAATTGAAAAAAAATTTCGAATAAAATTGCAATTACTGTATCATTTCAACCTTAGTTTCGTCCAAATACATGTACAATTACAAATAATAATAATTACTCGATTAAATATCGACCACAAAAACATCTTTCACGAAAACGGTGCTCGGTTATGTGTTTGGTTTTTACTTTGAAACTTCATTTTTCCAAAATAAAATCGAATAGGATGCGAAGAAGGGCTCAGTCGACGACTGGCATCCTTTTTAAAGCGGAAGCCCTTCAAAACTCGGTTCCCTTAATTGTTGGAGTTTTTTCGCTAGGAAATAATTGCATTTTTTAATTATCTTTATTTTCAAAATTTGTGGCACAATTTAAAATACAATCTGTATAATTTTGCTGTCAGATGATGATTGGTCAAGTGAATTGGCAACAAAATCTCCATGTCTAAAATCGACGTATTTCTTTGAAATAAAATATCTATGTAAAAGGGAAAGCAAATTCAAAATATTCATTTGCTTTTTTTAAAAGTTGAATAAAATCTTTTATCGATTGCATCGACGCCTGTTGTAGGCTTGGATAAAAAACAATATTTAATTTTTAGTTTGCCTTAGTATTTTGTTTTGCGGTACTTACATAATTTAAGTGAAATTGTAGAAAAAACTAAATTAATATGAAAATGCGTCTAGATTTTTGGTCGCTTCACCTTTAACCAAGCGATGCGTTAGAGATTGCACTTTAATTATTTTCCCGCTATTTTTTAAATTTGCCAGCTGGTCAATGTTTATTTCGCAGCTTCTTCCAATCGTATCCCACCAAAAGCGAGGTTTTTAATAACAGTACATGCGCAAAGTAACTTGTTTTCAGATGTGTTTGAGGGTTTGGTATTAGTTTGGGAATGGTTGTGTGAGCTTATAACTGTTTTATTAAAGTGCCCACGAATGTAAAAGAAATATTACGTTATTGTAAATAAAAGTTACCCGGAAAAAAGTGCAGACAGCGTATTGAGGTGCGTTAAATCAATAATTTTTCATTTACATATAATTATTTTAACGATATAGCCATAAAATTCTAATGTCTTTATATTGTCGATGCAGGGGGCTATCCGAATTATGTTTCTTTTAATTATATTCAATATAAATAATAAATGGTCTCAAAAAGGTGTTTATTGTTCGTATTAAATCAGTATTTTCATTTCCTGACAATTAAATAACTCAAATTAGTGATAATACTGGAATGAAACAAGCGGGAATTTAACATAACCTTAAAGAGTTACATAGTCGATTATTTCGTTAAAATATCATTTTAATGCGCTTTTATTGAGTGTTCTTAAATCTATGATACATTTTGAGTGATTTCCCATCGAAATATTCACGAATAATACCGTTTTCGGGATTGTGCTTGATAAATTTGGCGCGCTAAGAGTGAACACGTAGATATATGGACACTCGACATTTTTCGTGTTTTATTTAAGCATTTAAAGGGCCATATTTACATAATTAACACTCATTTTTATTCCTATCGATTGTTTTGGCTTATATTAGCTTTGATAATGATCCAAACGCAATATCCTGTTTGAATAAAATCTCCACCTCCTTCTTTGCGTGTTAAAAGTTTATTGACTTTATTTGACTTATGTATATTGACATGTCCTTAATAATTAATTTGATACGGGTATTTGAGATTAATTTAATTGTTTTATAATATCGTCCTTAGTGTTTTTTTATTTCAAAGATTAATATTGAAAAGGTGGAGTTGGTTTTATTTAAATTGACCTAACTGTAAGGTATTTAAACTGTTTACAGTTACTTCTTCAAATTAGACGTTATTTTTCTTAAGTAAAGAGCAGTAATATGCATCCTAGAAGCTAATGTTGCGAGGTATCCTACAGCTTTGATTAGAAATGTATCGTTATAGATTTTAAATACGAAAAACTCCGTTTTTATAGCATGGATGAGAATTTGGGCGATTTCATGAGAGAGAAGTGTAGTAGTTTGAATTGGGATTGGGAATATTGCCAAGGGAATAAGGAAAAATGTAAAACTCACTGTGCAGAGAACAGTATATCATTAACAAGCTGTTGTAAAGACGATAAAAAAGATGATAATCCACTAGTAACATCTGCCACCTTTCTGGATTGTTTCTTTGAGGTTCTTATATATAAACTACCTTAGTTTATTGATTTATTTCATGAATTTTTCATATCTTCAGCGTTCTGGATCGTCCAAAATTATAGAATCGCAGAAAACACCTCATTCAGTCAAACACAAAACTCAACATAAAATCAAACAATCCGAGCATAGTACAATTCCTACAAGCCTCAAACGTGAAAGATCGACACCCTCCCCGATTATAAAATTTTCAAATTACGAAGAGGTGTGGAATAACATGGTTAACAAGGAGGAAGTCACCAAGAAGTCGAGGAATTCTAAAATCTTCGCAGATCGCACGACGTATCTTCCTAGAATGAGAGCCATCCTATTGGATTGGATCATGGAAGTGTGTGAAGTCTATAGATTGCGGAGAACGACTTATTATCTCGCAGTAGATTATATTGATAGATATTTGACTTTGAAGCCGGCAGTGCCAAAAACGCAGCTGCAATTGCTTGGGGTATCATGCTTGTTCATTGCGGCCAAATTGGAAGAAGTCTATCCACCAAAATTGAGCGAATTTTCTTATGTATGTGATGGAGCTTGTACTGAAGTAGAAATCTTAGCCTGCGAGATCTTATTATTAAATGTAACTTGATTATTGCTTAAATAAAACCAGCAGTAACATGATTCTTTTTACAGACTTTGCAATGGGATGTTAATCCAATGACACCAACCACATGGCTTAACTTATACTTACAAATATACTGCAGTAATGACTACAAAAAGTGTCAGTTGGAAATAAGTGACCAGAACAACTTCCATTTCCCACAGTACTCTGCCTACCAATTTGTTAGAGCTTCTCACTTAATAGATTTATTCTCAATGGATCCAGGTTTTTTAAGATTTACCTACAGTATTATCGCGGCAGGGGCTATGTACTATATTTTTGGAAAAGAAGTTGCTAAATCAGTATCTGGTAAGTAATCCTTTTTCAGAAATAAAAGCCTTTGATACTATTAATGATCAAATTTTATTGAATATATTGTCATGACCCATATTAAGCCCCTATACACTTCCTCATATCTTAACTCTGGAATATGACAACGTTTCTAAATTACGTGAACACTGCGACGGGAAAAACATTGAATATCATTTGATATTATGATGATTTTCATATGCTAACTACACACAAACGATTTACAAGAGCTACTAACCGAATATTCTTTTTCTGAATAAGGACGCATTCCTTGCTTCCGAACTGGTCGTCTTCTTAGAAATTATCTTCACAGTCTGGTAATTCTTCGTCAACTATCCCAGATAAAGATTAAGGATTAAAACATATGTTCGAATAATATATCAAAATTAAAAATTATTCTTCTTAATAGTCTATTGGCTAAAGAATATGGGAGAAAGTACAAATCACATTGCAATACAAATGTTGTGTTACTTTAATTTCTTCTTATTTATTACATTTAATTCTAACGAAGTTGCAAATATTAATCCTTAGCAGAAAGAAGCTTTAGATGTTGGTATGAATTTCATGTATTTTTGTTTTGTCTAACATGCTTATTTTATGTAGGTTACCAATGGAAACAAGTGGAACCATGCGTCGAATACATGTCCGTCTTTAGCCAACTAATCAACGAATCTATGGACAGCCGATTGCAAAGCGTTTGCCCCCAGGACATTGATGATTCTCTCCTAGGAAATTTCCGCTTTTTAAAGAAGAAAATCGGCACACTAGTTAATGATGAATCGCATTGCATGCAAACTCACGTCATTGACTTGGATTTCTTTGAAAGATCCACACTTTTAAGACTTGAGAAGCTAGGAATGAGGGTTGAGAAGACCCTGGTGAAGCGTAAGAAGAAGGTTGTAGACACCTTGAATACACCTGAGAAGTTGAACAATGATCAAACCGATAATTGCGAAAGTAATACGGAAATTGAGTCAAGGACCAATGAAGATGACTGTCAAAATAACTCTGACGAGACTACAATCGTTATGTATGAAATAGAAAAGATCCTAGACGAACAAGTAAATAAATGTTTAGATATTATCGGTATTTTTGAGGAGACTAATGGAAATACGTGTGAAGCCACCGCTACCACTCCGAAATCGAGCGGAAGTCCCCAGAGAGAATGTGACGAAAGTAAAGTAGTTAATATACTTAAAATTGATAAAAAAACAAAACTTAGTTTTGACGATATATTATCTAGTATGCATAATGATTATTATGAACACAAGTACAAATAAATGCCTTAGATATAGTATGTAAGCTTTCGCGGTCATCAATAACGCTATACTCTTGGTTTCTGGGTTGAAACCGCAGCTTCTGCCGACGTTTCGTCCGCACTCTTATGCAACATCTTCAGTGTTGACTAGCATTTAGTAGCAGCCCTGAAGATGTCCCATAATGCGGAGGAAACGTTGGCAAAAGCTACAACGACGTAGTTCCTACTCGGAAACCAAGAGTATAGCCTTAGATGTAATTCGCACATTTACGTTAACATTTTGGCCTTAATAATTAAATAAATATTGTAATATATTTGTAGATAAATCTACCTGTTAAATTATGTTTTAAGGACATGTTAGATCTAACAGGAATACTAATAAATCATGCTATTATATATATTTATAACAAAAAATAGAACACTAACGTACAAAAATATCGTGTTAAGTATTTTTATTTTTGATGTTTTGTATACTTTAGATCTCATGTTATACTATGTATTTCTATAATCTTTTTTATAGAGCAATTACGTTATAATGTTTTAAATTCAACTGAATTTGTTTTTATAAATGTTGTATCTTCAAGAGAATGCAAAAAATTGCGTTATGTTTTAGATGATATTAAACGATGTTTGTTCATTGTTTCTATTTTTTAAATATATCTTATAATAACAAATTTAAGCGTTTCATTTCGAACTCATTTTTTTGAATTTTGGAAAAGGTTAAAATGGGAATAAAACCAAAATAGTTACTAGCATACAATTATAATTAGGCAGTTGATAAATATTGATACAAATCTTTCGTTACAAAAACAGAGTGTTAAATCGATAATAGGGTATTTTTTTTATCTGTATGGGTAAACCCAAAAACATAGTCTAATACATATCCACATATGTTACATATAAATTATTTTTATAGCCTAAAAACACATGTTCACAATTCATGGGTCTTGGTAAATAGTTGAGGGAAACAGAAATCAGTTTAACCATTTATTAATACTTTTAAGTAACAGAAAATAAGATATTCTCAAAAAAAAAAACAAAAAAACATACAATCGGTAGGTATAAGTGTATATATTGTTTTTATATACATTGACCTATGTATACACATATACAATAACTGATTTAATCAAGACTCACAAATTGTAATTAAGCAAGTAAAAGCTTAAAACTATATCAGGTTTTTCACTTTTTATTTTCTTGGATGATAGTAGGGAGAGGTGTTTATTGACCGATTTAAGGTATAATTTAAACATTTTCGTAGAACGTTCATTTTTTTAATTTTTTTTTGTATTTTTAACTTTGATCAATTCCTAATTGTAGAAAGGAATTTTTTTTTGAATT
Organism: Dynastes maya; assembly: GCA_029619315.2. Taxonomy (NCBI): domain Eukaryota; kingdom Metazoa; phylum Arthropoda; class Insecta; order Coleoptera; family Scarabaeidae; genus Dynastes; species Dynastes maya. Next base: position 7,969,669 of record JAROYE020000012.1, read on the forward strand.
TCCTTTTTTTGTTTCCTTTTTAAAAAAATTGCACAATACTATGTATTTCTTATTATTATATATTTATACTGTATATAACATACATTTTTATTTTGTTTTCTCCTTAAAATTTCGTTAAATTTTCTGTTTTAAGTTACTAAAAATAATATATCACTTCCTTCTTTTTCTTTTTGTTCAAATTGAAAAACTATTTTTTTTTAAGAGCCTTGCTTTTTCCTTTTATAACAGGCATTCAATTATTTTTTTATAATTGGACTAGAAACCGAAGCCTATCTTTACGAATAAATTGATCTCCATACAATCAAAAGCTTACACAAACAAATGCTGGATTTCTTTTCTAAAATCGATTTCCTTTAAAGACGATACTACACGTGTAATGCGCATGTGCAAAGATATCGATGTATTTTAGATTTACATGCTTATAGACATGTTCCTTTCTTTGTTTTTCCTATGCTGTTCTTGGTTTCGCGATATTTACATAACATCATTTAAAATTTAAAAAATGAACTACTGAAAATGAACTGAAATAGGGGTGGTTTTGAGATTATAGAATCGAGGCATCGTATTGAACGAGGTTGTCTTTTTTTTTTTCGAGAAAGATATAGGGTTGAATCAGATAATCATATCACATTTTCTTTTGATGAAACTTTTACGATCTCCCGATTCTATTCATGAAAGATCCACAGCACCCACAATGTTATGTTGAATATGAATGGAAAATAGGGGACAAATGCGACTTTAAATATATATTTATATGTATATATATATATAGACGATTCACGATGATATTTAATGGTATAAATATTAAAATAAAGAGATTCAATTTATCATCGCAAATTGTCCTCCTATTAGTTTTTCTTTTTGTTATATTTTGATAAAATCACATATGTCGTTGATATTTCTGGGAGGGCAACATATTTATGAACGGATTTGATATATTCTACCCATCTAAAAGGAGACATTGATATAATAACTGATTTTATATGAAAAATACTACATTGAAACATAGAACTTTTCGATATTTTTGTGTTTTTTTCTTTTTTAATTTATATATTATTCCCATTGTTCTTATTTTTTTTTGTTTAATAAAAAGCTCATACATTCAAGACCGATTCACACGTCAATATGAAACATACAACGCAATTAACCTCTGTATAAAGACTACTGTGAAATCCACATATGAAAAAATACAAATCGATCACTTGGTTCATTGAAATCGCTTCTCCAAAATCACTATCTGGCTCATTGGAATATACACATACATCGTTTATTATTATCTAAGAATCGAAAAATTCATTAAAATACAATTAATATCACAAAAAAATAATATCATATTACAATATCGTCCGGATGGCGATAGCCACCTTAGAGAAGCATCTCAAAACAATTTTTTCGCAATACAAATACAAAATCAAGGCCTCCCCATTGTTTCTTTTGTTCTCTCTTTAATTTTAATTAAATATTGATGGAATGCCAATACTGAGGCTACTGTAGCTAATTGTGCGTCGTTAAATCTTCCAAAGGAATAACTCAAACCATCACGAAGGCTTCTTTGCCGCAAAACAAGAACGGATATTGATCAATCATCGTTTGAACGATATCTTCTAAGTATGGCCTCATCTGCTCGAATCTTCCCATATCACTAAATTCAATTGGCAGTAATGTTGGCCACCAGCATATCGCTAGATTTTTACTATCCATACTATTTAATTTTGAATTTTCAGCTACCCTATTAACAACAAATAAAAACAAACATTTAAAATTGCAAAAGACCCAAGAAAGAAGAACTTACTTCACAAAATGTTGAAAAATGAACTTTAATACTTGAAAATTAATCGATGGAAGTTTATCTAACATGCTTCTAAGAGCTAACAGACGACAACTCCTATCAGTTTTTACTTCCATATTACCCGTTTGAGTAGCCATTGGCTTAAGACGCGTACCTTCAATACAAAGTTATTTAATACACCCCTTTTCTCACGTTTATTGATTAAAGATATCTTACCAGCGATATCTTCTAATTCTATCATAACGTCTTCTTCAAACAAAGATGGCAACCTCTTAGAAACAAAGTCTTTTAAAGCAGTCGCTACGGCGTTGACGGGTATATCTAACTCGTGTATCTCAACGTTTGGATCTTGAATTAAAATAATTTTAATAAAACATCCTGCATATTATACGATTTTTGTATTCTACATTATTTCTGTTTTGCACGTACTTACAAAGTTTTAAATGAATTGTCAAAGTGAATAAAATAAATAATAACTTGCTTATTTTCAATAATTTAACCCCTAACTACTATCGCTTATTTGGACTGATATAACTACTATCGTGGGGTCAAATATAACCCCAATTTTTAATTAGCTGTAGAAACAATAAACATATTGCTTTGGAAATTCCTGTCCTACTGATGTAAGTAAAGAGTTATATTGAAAATCCAAATCCAGCTTTTGAAACATTTACTTTAAAAAACAAGATTATTATAAACAAAAATATACAAGTTTTATATTTAATACGAAACAATTGTTACATCTTTAGTGAAGCCAAATAAAGACTTCCCAACCTCATAAGCTTTGTTTGGCTGAAATTGTGGTGGAAATTCCCTTTTGTTCTTACGCATGGTGTCCACGTATGTAAGACGAAGTTTTCTCAGGAAAAGCTTAAGAGCCTTTGATTTGTTTTTTTTTTTCGTATACACAAAAGCATTGACTAAATAGTGGGTTCCGGCATCACATAGAGACATGATCTTTATACCATACTTGACCGGTTTAGCTTTCACGTATATTCTAAAGAGACACCTACCCCTAAACCCAACCAACATCTCATCAACTATGACATATTCGGAGCAGGTGTAGTTTGTTATAGTATTGGTTACGAAAGCATTAAACAAATAGGATATTGCCGCAAGTCTGTCGCCATTAGCCTTTCCTTCTTCTCTGATTTTATGATTGTCAAATCTAATTGCACGCAGAAGGAATAAAAAACGTTCCTTTGTTGCACGGAAAATGGTCCTTCCTAAACAGTCTGTTGGAAAGAGGGAATCTCCATCCTCGTGGTTAGACTTGAATGAACCAGAAAGATATATTAGACTTAATAATGCCTTTAGTTCAGTTTTACTAAGGTGAAAGTGCAACCAACTCCACCTAAGTGAGAAATTTTTTCATTGGTATACTTTAAAATTTCGGCTAACATATCAGGGGTTATAAGAAGACACCGCTTCATATGGAGTGTATGGTTTTGATTATAAAGTAGGGCTTCACAAATCTTGAAAATGAGTGATAATGTTTTGTGCACGCACTTTTGATGTCCGTAATAATAATTAGGGAAAATTCTATCCATACACGTTGCATGTGCGTTGTATCTCATGTCATTTTCATCACTGTTATCACTTACATGAATCTCTGAATCTGCATCATGTTCGCTTTCGTTGTCTGTATTACTATTATTATAATCACTATCGCCTCCATTTTCTTCAAATGTGTCTGATAAACTGTCTAAAAAGTCAAAAACATTGTCTGGCGTCACTGCTACATCGGCAATGTTAATATTATTAGGATTCATTTTGAAGACGCAATAAGTAAAAAGAATAACACAACTACTATCGTGGGGTCAATCTGACCCAAAGTCCGAATTGCGTGCAATACATGACTAAAGTGCGCCGGGAACAGTCCGCTTAGATAGGGGAATACACAGTTCGACGATCTTGAGAATCAAAACCTGTAATGTGGGGTTACAGATGTTTAAATGCTGGAGTCTAATTTGACGCCCCTAGTTAAGGGTTAATAGATATTTCAATTTATTAAATTAACTGTAGCTACAATTATCTCATATTATTACTATTTAATACAAGGAATTTTGTAAACATCTGTAAACTATTAGATTAAGGTGTATCGTACCCCTAACAAAAAAAATATTCAGAACGTAGTGTAGAATACAAAAATGATATGCACCCCATAACTTACCTTCATCAAATTTCTGAAACAGCAAATCGACATGTGCTCTATTTCCTGGAACCCTATAGATTCCTTCAGAATCTAGACCTTCATTCTCGATGAAACGAACACATTTTTCCAAGAACAAAGGAACATAGTTCTTGTCAGATTGGATAAAGTCGGCTATCTTCGAAGGACCGCCGCTAGACGAAGAAGATTTCTGTTTTAATTTCTGCTGTTTCTTCTTATCCCTTTCCTTGTCCTTATCAGCGCTTTTGCGTAGCTTTTCTTCTTTCAATCTCCTCTTTTCTAATTTCGTATCGTCTTTAACTTTTTGCTTCTCACGCTTTCTTAACAATTTTTCGCGGTCATTATCTTTCAATTTGGGCACCACACCAAACTAGGTAGAGGAAAATGAAGAAATTACACCATCTAATTCATAACAATCTATATATTTTGCTTACCATGGGTGAATTGTTATCTCTTGGAGATGACACCTCTAAACTTGATTCATCATCATGAATTACACCGTAAGAGGAATTTAATTTAGCAGAAAATATATCGGGGGAATTCAGAGGAATGTTTAGATTCATAGTATTATGAAGATCGGTTGGTGGTAAGGTACCTACAGTTGGTATTTGAAAACGTTTCTTCAAACTAAATGATCTCTTCTGTGGGAACTTCTGTCTATCCACTTGTTGCTGAAATTGCTCATCGCTTCCGTCAGAAGATTCCGAGTGTGATTCGTTGGGACCTAGATAAGTTATTAAAATTAAAAAAAAAAAACATTCAAAAGATCTATTTTAGATTTATACTTTACCTTGTCCTTTATCAGGATCAATTTCTGTGTTTTGGCTTGAATGTACTGTTGGTAAAGTGAAGCTACCTAACTGAGGGACACGTGGAGGTTGTACAGGTATAGGAGTTGTCCTTTTCTTTCTTGGTCTCTTGTGTGTTGCGGATTTTCTATTCACTTTAGAATAAATTTCGCTGGCACGTTGTCTTCTCTCCAAACTACTCCATTCGCTGTCAGTGTCAGAATATGCTGCAACATCAAAACGGAACAACACTAAAAATCCTATATTCTACTTCTTAATTCACTCACATGGTTGTCCCTTTTCTCTTCGCTGCCTTAGTTTGGATTTTCCACTAACTGCGTCTTGTACCAGAGCGTAAGTATACTCATCTTGTCCGTATTTATTATGCAGTGTGTCTTTAACTTGTGCGTATTCAGATCCTAAATCTACAACTTCTGGAGTTGCCAATGGAGCATTTCCAAAATTAGAGTTACGACTATCCTTACCACTAACGTTCATTCTGGCTATAGCTTCCGTAACCAACGAGTAATTTTTCATATTTAACTTTCCTGGTTGCTTTAAATAGAGCGTTCGATAAGAATTCATAATTTTAACAGGCATGGGAACGATTACATTAACTACTTAACTTTTGGAGTGTACAACGCATTGGTAACATGAAATACAGTATGCGGCAAAATAAACAGTACTGAAATTATGAGACGTTTATTATTTATGTATTTACTTTACATTATATAGCGATACTTTAACATTATATAGCGTTGCAAACATTATTCGCGACGACGTTCCCGATAAAACAGATGTTCAAGATGCCCTCCGTTCAGTTTCAAGCAATATTCATAGCGTTCACGAAGGTTCACATGCTTGTCTGTGAACACAGGTTGTTGCATGGCACGAAAAAAACCTTCAATTTTAATCCGCAATTCCGGACTGTCAGATGGTGGATCGGTACGGAAAACAGCCTCCTTCAGCATTCCCAAAATGTACGCATCAGGCGGTGTTAGGTCTGGTGAGTGCGATGGGTATGGGAAATCAGTGCCACGCGAAATAAGGCGATCCCCACAATGATTGCGCAGGATTCGAAGAGACTCCCTAGCCGTGTGACAGGTTGCCCCGTCCTGCTGAAACCATTGTTGATTACGTGGTAGGTTCCTGGCACGACAAAATCGCTGAAGATCATGCAGAAATGGTGTGAGAACCTGTTCTCTGTAGCGCTCCTGATTCACAGTTAACGGCGATTCATCGTTTGCTTCAATGAAATACGGGCCCAATATGCCATGTGCGGATACAGCACACCAAATGGTAACACGGTCACTATGAAGGGGTTGCTCGACGATTATGTCGGGGCGTTCGAATCCAAGAAATCGTGTTGTCTGCTTGTTAATGTCTCCGTTGAAATGAATATGGCTTTCATCGGAAAACGAAACATTCGACAAGAACGACGGGTTTTCATAATCCATAGCCAACACACGTGCGCAGTATTCGGCTCTTACACGCTTATCAACTGCAGTCAGACGGTGTCCGGTCTGTATTTTGTATGCAAACCCACTAATATTCTTGAACATTCGACGGAGCGATCGATCACTGATATTAAATTTTAATGATGATCTTCGGAGGCTTCGTTTCGGCGATTGCAGCACCTGATTCAAAACACGCCCGTGATTCGTATTGGTTGTGACTGTCATTGGGCGACCCACGTGACCTTTACGTTGGCAAAGCACACTTCCCGTACGACGAAACTTGTCAACAACTGCTAACATAACGGCGTTGCTCGGAGCCTGTTTCATAAACTTAAGCCTAAATGTGTCGGCAACTTCTTTTAAGGTTGGACCGTTTTAGCGCCCATTTCCGTATGACCGAAAATAGTACTCCACGATAAAAACTTTTTCTGCAACAATGAGAACCATCCTGAAGCAACTAACATTAAAAAGACATTCACATACGTTGTAACCACGTTCGGAAAACACTCGGTACGTTTCAGCGCATGACACATACACATTTGACACATGCGCATTTCAGTACTGTTTATTTTGCCGCATACCGTAATTATACAGCGAACGAAATTCGTATAAAATCGCGAGTCCGAATCGATTTAAGAAAAAAGGTCGATTTGAAATTAGTCCGATTCAATCCAACTAAACCTTGCAAAGACTCCAACGAATCCAACTTCAATCAAAATTAGAAATCACTCAAATTTTCGAGTTGGATGTTCAGCTCAAGTTAGCGAGTTGAAATATTCAAGACTCCTTGCATCACTAGTCTCAAATCTAAAGCAGGAAATCCAAATCCCATAGAAGGGCACAAAAAAATTATATTAGATATAATATACAGCGTGTATCGGGAGGAACGAAACAAACTCCAGAAGTGTATTATACACGTGAAATTAATATAAAAACCCATGTTCTTATCGAGTTTTTTTACATTATTTTCACGTGCACAATATACTCCTCGAGTTCGGTCCGTTTCTTCCGACTCACCCTGTATAATTATATATTATATGATTTTTTTTGGCACAAAAAATTTGTTTATTAGAAACAATTCTGTATTATAATCCGTTTCAACCTCATTATGCAGTATTAAGTTTAAATGGGATATACGTTTCTCTTACTATCTTTTAAGATTTGCCAATAACGCTATCTTTATATCCGGTGGCCATAGCTGCTTTCGATTTGTTTTATTAACTGTACCGTATCGTTCCTCACAGTACTGTACTGAACGATACTGACAGTAAGCTAAATGGAACATGCATTTTTTGCACTGGACATAAATATAATCATTCTAACCTAACTTTATACATTGAGAAATGTAAACAAAAATAAATTCGCTGAAATAAGTCCAGTACGTAATATAAATCAAATTTCGAATTATGAACACAGGTGTAACCCTAAACCTAACCTCAGTGAGTGTAATAATGTGGAGAATATCAATAAACCTATGTTTTGCGCATGCGTCAACAGAACAATACCAAATATTCGGTAGGGACACGAAGAGAAAGGGGATTTCAAAAAAAGTACGGGTAAGAACTATCCGTTCTTTTCAAATGGAACACGTATATTTGAAATTTGTACCGTACGAACGGTTCGGTACAGTACTTTGGATCAAATAGAATGCAATGTTTACGTTGGCGGTAGTGACAGCAGTTTGTTTATCTTTCATTTATGTTCTGTCAAACGTATTAGTATTCAGCATTTCAGTCAGTTCTTCGCGGTTTTCCAATTAAAGTACTTATAATTGTTGATGAGTCGTTCTTTTCAGAACGGTAATATTTATAAGAGGTGTTTACAGTAAATATACCATTATATAGTGTTATTTTAATGAACTTAACCTATATAATTGTAGATTTTAACACAACAAATATATCGATATTTTTTAGAAGACGGTTAAGTTCTCTAGCAGCTAAATTTAAAGGGCAGTTTTACCCATAGGAGGTTCAACGGAAAGACAACGCGAAAAGGTCCTCATTTTGGGTATGTACTCCATGTGTACGAAAGTAGAAATGAGAAAGTAGATCGGGACATTGTAAACATTTACAACTAAATTTCAGTAGGGCAATTTTACGACGTTCAAACAAGGATTGGACACGTACCAAGTTCAAGCGTTCAGAATAAGTGTACAAATCGTTATCTACATATGTTGAGCTTAACCCATTAGCGCCCAAAATGTAATGAGGAGGACTTTTATTACTAAATCTCTTTATTTGTAAGTGAAACAGTGTTTTTATAATATTTTCACAAAAAAAAAAAAGAAAAAACCATTCTAATGTCCTTAAAAAAAATGGTGTACTCAAGCGAGTACGCTGGGCGCATTAGGAGTAAAATGCACTACAGCGTGTGAAACTTTTCAAAACAATTCCTTTCGATACAGAGTGTTATCAAGCACTTCTTGCATTGCCATCTTATGCGAGAGTGACATACAGCACATCTAAGTTGATTGGGGATTTTTTTTTTGAAAATGCCCGATATTGTCTTTGATCATGCTTTGTGGAACCGTAGCGCTATTCCTTGCTTTATTATTTTCTTTTGTAGAAAATCGAAGATAATACCTTGCTATATTTCGAGTAAAATATAGCAAGTCCATCTTCTCCTCCGATGCAATTGAATGCAGTTTCCATGCATTCACCATAACCATGTTTAACATGTACGTAATAAGAACCCAGTACCATTTTTTGCCACGAATTGCAATTCGATAGGCATTTACTGCCTGATCGTTGGCGTCGACACCCCCCATTCCTTTATTGTATGACCTAAAGACGTTAGGTTGAACCATATTTACCTTTTCCTTTTTTTCCTTACACCACCGTTTTATATTTTGCAGTGGTTCAATAGAGTCGTAATTAGTTGCAATTGAACAAACGCTATTGTCATTCCATCGCACTAGAAGCAATTCATTATTCGAATCAAAGCAAAAGTCATACGTGGATCTTGTTTGTTTTTCCATTAACTTTACTGGCATTATTGGACACTGCTCTGTTCTATTTTGCCTCAAGGTACCAGTTGCTCTAAAACCTTGATTTTTCAATGTATTTAATAAAGGCAATCCGGTAAAATAGTTATGAAAGAATACAGCATGCTCGTTTGGCTGAGCTACATGTTTTAGTAAAGACAATACCACTGTAGTTCCAAGGGGCTGTTTGTTTTCCTTATCGCAGTTTGATTTTCCACAGTAGGTATCAAAGAAATAACAATAGCCATCGGAACTGCAAAGGCACCAATTTTTGAAACCAAAGCGCACCGGTTTTCCACGAATAAATTGTTTTGCAGAATGATGTTCGAAATATTTGACCATGGCCTCGTCTATTGATAAATTTTCGTGAAAAAATCCCCACTGTTGAAAATTTTTATTCAGCATATCCATTAGAGGCCGGACTTTGAACATCTTATCTTCATTTACGTTATCATTATTATTTACGTGAAAATATCTCTTTATTTCCAAGTATCTATTTCGTGACATGCATCGCGATACAATATTTACGTGTAAATCTTCATCGTTGGACCAATAGAGGCGTTCCCTAGGTAATTTATGGTAGCCAGTAAACAGTAAGATGCCAACAAAATTTTTCATTTCGTTCACTGTGACAGTAAACGTTGAATTATTTTTCTGCCTAGCATATAATATGCTGTTATCAACCAAATGCTGAAATACTTCTTCATCTACCAGCTTCTCAAATATCCCTACTGGAGTTAAGTCTTTCACATCTTCAGTTAGTTTCTCTAATCTAGTAGTTACTCCACTCACGTTGGGTTGTGTCTACCAAGTGCTGTAACTTGGATTCGACGTTTTCCACTTTGCTCCAGGTAACTCATTCTTCTTGCGGTTTTTTCTCTTATTCTTGTTCTCACATAATTTCCATCTTTTTAGAGCTAGACTTTCATCGTCGCTGGATTCCCAATCCGAATCATGTTCTGCATCAGATGTGAATTCCAGTAGCATTCCGAAAATTTCTAATGTACCAGGGACATCACTGGGAAGCTCGTCGTTATCTAAATCATCGTCATCAATTTCTTCCACATCTGTGAGCTGATCAGGATCCGGAGGTATTATCACAACATCAAAATCTCGAGTAGGACATGATGATACAAAATCTGAGACACATTCTAAGTGGTTGAGTTTTTTCCTACCATAAAAATTCCGCGTACCTATTTCAAAATCCATTTCCGTACCTGCCTGTAAAAGAATATTCAGCATGACTACACGTGTGACCAGTGTACTCATTCGAGTACAGCAAACTTTTCAACAAGATTAGATATTCTTAGGCCCAAAATTATTACAAATAATCAACACACCTACCTTCAGTGATCTCACAGGAATAATAATTTTGAAGTTCTTTACAATTTTAGGCCACTAACAATAAAGAACTTGAACTTTTCTGATAACACCACACAAACCGGTCTAAAATGGTGTGACAGTCAAGCTACAACTCCAGTCTAAAACTGACAGTATACAAATAAAATGTAACAATTCGCCTGAATCGATATGTTAAAGATCTGCTCCATCATATACATCAACAAAATCGTTTAGAACACCAGTAATAGAGAGCAGGACAGGTATCACTTTTGCCGTACTCAAGCGAGTACAGTGGGCGTTAATGGGTTAAACAAGATGTAATTTACAAATTTCCTCTGCACTCTCTCAATCCTATCCGAATGGAAAGCCGTTCTCCAGTGATTCAGAGACAGTGTTGGTAAACTAAAAGATTGGTTTCAGTGCTTCTACCGCGAATAAAACCAGTTAAAGTGAAAGATATGTCTGAATCTATTGCACAGTCCTATAATAAAGTTACAGCTCACAATTGGCAAAATTATATCGAACTTGTGAAAAATGTTAAAAAAGATATGTGGACAGTGGATAATTTGCGAGATTTTATCGGGCAATTTATAATTCATGTTATGTATTCATCATCATCGAAAGAAGAAAGTGATAAGTTTTTGAATAATTGAAAATAATATATTTTTCCATTATTGTTTTCTTTTCATAAATACATATAATTTCTTATTGTTTGATTTAATAACTGTCAAATTATAACCGGAAATAACCTAAATTTAATGTGATCTAACAAATTGGCAACAATGTATGTATGTTCATAAGACCTGTACTGCATAATAAGGTTGAGACGGACTATAGTCACTTATATTAAATAAATAATTTACTAATACATTTATAATTTCTTGTAAAAAATTACAAAGAATTTTTCTAAATTCACATGCATTTATAGAAATTTCACTCACTGTAGTAGGGTGACAGTTATTTACTAAAAAAGGTGTCGTTCGGATTAATATACCATGCAGTGTACAACAAATACACAAGAAGACATTTAAAAACACGTTTAGAATTTGAAAAAGGAGTACAAATATTAGATACTGTTAAACTGGTACATACTGCGCGTTTCTTTTTTATATCCAATAACTTTAGAAGCGTTTTTCCTTAAGAATCTTGTACCTTACCTTAAGAGTTTGTGATACTCCTTTCGGTCTAGTTTTTGGTGCTGAAATATGTCGTCTTCCTGTTGTAAAAGCGTGCTGTCCATAATTAGCTGTCCATCCGCTCGAAATTTGTATTAAAGGTTCTACATCACCATCTATAAGTGCATTTTCCTGTTATTAGGCATGCATCTACCATGGTGCGGCTCTTAAGTGGGACAATATCGAGAGCGCATGTATCCCAATTAAGAGTGACACTATGATACGTTAAATACACAAACTTATTTAGTGAATCGTAAAGTCTACAGATACAAAGAATATTGTTAGTAACATATCACCTGAATCATGTGTAGCTAACGATTCTCGAGATCCACTAATGTCAGCTATATCAAATATATTGTTAATTGTTAATAATTGCCAACAATAGTATACGCCAGGAATACTCACATGTTATTTCGTCTAGGCTAGTTTGTGATGCTGAAAGTAATGTCGCTCGTTTCTGTCGTGAATTTAGCAGGTGGTCGGGTGGAGCTGGTTCGGGAGGCGTGGTCGGAGGTGGATACACGTGGAATCCTACAAAGCACGACCAATAATCGTCGATTTACAGTCAATAGGTGCATTCTAATTGAGAGTCGTGATTAATTACCTTGTAGGACGTGTCTTCTTTTGGAAATCACTTCTCCATTCTCACTGGCATACATGTAAATTTGAGAATATTTATCACTATGATCGCTTGAACTCAATCGATCATCTGGGCCATTTATGTCGGTCAGATGTTCAAAATTTTCACTACCACTCCTATATATTTACAGTTTACTTTCAGATACATGATTTAAGTTCGTTATATAAACATTAAGGTAACATCTAGAGATGTTTATATAACGAACAAGAATGTATGTGATGTATGAACACAGCCTACTTGAATTCTAACAAGTTAAATCGACTATTTACCCGTCAAGTTTCAAATGGTAGCTCTCATGCCTTGGCGGGGGTAAAGGATGTCCTCTTTGAGACCTTGGATGTTCTAAAGTACCTTCTCCACTATCATCCAAACCTGTAGGTTCCTCCATATGGAAAGCTTGTTCAATTTCCGGTTTCTTTTCCCAAACTTCCTTGAAGAATGGTGTAAAGAATGCGGCTGGAATGATTACACTTATTAAGTCCGAGTTAAAAAAAAGAGTATGGTGATATACTTTTCTGTTGGCATGACGCTGATGACGTCATGAAGTGGGCATGTAACCGATCAGCGGTGGCGTTGCCCTCGGTGATCAACGCATGGCACAAATCATTGTTGAAGAAAGCGTTAGCTGCTCCGGAATCAGTTACGGCTAAGATTTGTATCGGAAGGTTAGGAATGTTCATCGAGAAAGCGCTGAAAGACAGGAAATTATTCATGAGTAAATAAATGGCCTAAATTGGCTTACTTTAATGTTGCTAACGATGCTTTTCGTTTAGTCGAATACACCAATATAAAACCGTGTACTAGTTCATCTCGGAATGCATTTGCTCCATGGAATGAAGAAATAATTACTTCAACCTTTCGTTTTGAGTCGCCAAGAAAGGTTTCGAGAATTATGCTACGTTCAGCGGATAAAAAACAGCACTGATGAGATAATAAGGGGGCTAAGACGTTTTCAACAGAGAACGGATCACCACAAAACATGCACATGATAATTCTGGAAGGAAAAATCAAGATTATTACGTTTCTTCAATGTAATTTCGAAAATTAAATTCAAAAATTCGAGTTCTATTAAATACCTTATATCAGGTTCGACACATTCAATAACCGATTGATAAATGTTGAGGAAACCAGCTCTATGGTGAATGCTCTGTACCAGCTGACGTAAAGCATCCGAAACTAGCTGCTCGTCGCTTATCTGCTCGAAACATACGTCCATAAAAGGACATTGTAAGCTGTCGGCTAAACTTTGCCCTTCTTCGCGTAACTTCATAACATCTTTTTCCTCAATGTACGAATCCTGAATGAACATCAACACTATTGGTAATCCTTGGAATGGTAATTTATCTTCTTGCTCTAAATTTGATAGTAAAGTCTTTTCTAAACTTTCGCGAATGTACTCAAACGATTCTGCGTTGGAATATATACAAAAACTGCCGTGGGGTACAAAATCTGCCGTCCTAAATGAATTGTGGGGTAAACTGACGTCGCCAGTTATAGTTCTATAATCTAAACTATAAAATGTGCAATCTATTTCATATTCGTCCTCTTCACATTGTGCCTAGAACGATTTTAAAAGGCCAAAATTAGATTTCCTCGCAGGTTTTGAATGTTACTCACCCTAATTTTTGCAGCAAAATCTTCTGCTAAATTATTTATACCAAGTAGCACAAGATTTAGCTGGTTATTGTCTGGATTTAGAAGCCACTGCGTGCTACGATTCCACGATGATGGCCTGTTAAATGAAAAAAAAAAATGAAATATTCTTTTTTATTAAATACGAACGAATCGTATACGAACCTATGCGCTTTTGTAGCTAAAATTCGTTCAATGAGAGCGTCCATACAATTCGGAAATGCTGGACAATGCTCCCTAATTGGACAATGAACAAAACCTAAATGTTGAAATAACATCAATTTCCGGTCTTGGTCTAATCTATCCAACATTTTATATCTACAACAAGATACAACGATTAGATTTATTCAGTAAAAACGTTGTTAAGGAATGAGTTCAATCGATTTTAATTAAATTTGGTAAATTTCTAGATTCCATAAGCCTTGAGATGGCTTTTTGGCAATTAAACAAAATTGGTAAATTGTAATAGCGACGGGTTTCAAATTCAACCATTAACTTGAGGAACGCTATATGCTTACTGTACAATGCTTGGGAAAAAGTCTCCCCTGAAGTCTTGCAGAAGTGCTGGCACAAAATTATGACTCATATAGCAAATAACGACCCAGACACTGAATATGATGCTGAAAATCTAATTCCTCTGAGTGAATTGCGGTTTTCCTTGGCTGAAGAAACAATGTTTCGGATATGCTCAATGTTCTCACTGAGCAAATATCACGAACGCGGGAAAACGTAACCGGCTTGAAAATGATGATTTATTACCACTGGAAGGCATAGACGCTACAGATGAACACCATGATAGCAGTGACAGTGAAGTTCAGAGTTAAATAATACAAACCAGCCTGTTAAGAATGACGAGGCAGTTAAAAGTTTCAATGTGTGCATAAAGTGGGCAGAAGTAATATCCCACTACATGATGTTCTTGTACTTCAAAGATTAAAAGAAACGACTTTTATAATGGACCAGAAAAAGATTAAGAAACAAAAATTACAAATTATTTCACAAAATAATATAAAATTTAGTAAGCATGCTTTTACATATTTTTTTGTTCATGTACTACTTTCTAGTCATTTTGTAAAAAATGTTTCACTTTTCAATAAAAAAACTGTCCTGTTTCAGTAATCCGAATTATTTACTAATCCAGATCACCGCGGTTTTAATTAGTCCGGATTATCGAGGTCGCACTGTATATATTTCCAGACGGTGTCGAAATATAGCGCCGATAAGAAATAAGAAAGCTGATGATGGTCAGAAGAAACCGAAACGTCATATAAAAATTTCGACTACAACATTAGATAGAAGATCGAAAGCGGCCTTGTGAATGTGTTTTTAGTTTTTCTCTGCAAGGCCAAATAAAGGTGCTAGAGGTAAAAGGAGAAAATGAGCTTTTTCTTAAATCTCGAACGTCATTTGTCACAGGTCCATTTTCTCTTTGGATTCATAACAAACACAAAATTTAGAAACTTTGCCAAATCTAAATCTACCCTCTATCTCCAATAGTAAGCGAGATGGAGAGGGTATTTTTTAATTCACATGTGTTACGTTAAGAAATTGGCAAATATGTCCTTTAGTGCAGGAAATACCAAGTTAAATCATCTACGAAAATTAAAAAATATCAAGTGAACAGTGTTATGGGATATACAAATTAACCAAGTTTCATTAAAATCAATTATTTCTTGTGGAAATTAATTACCTAAAATCATCTTGTAATACATCTGTAATTTCTTTAATATCTTCTTGTGTAATTGTACCAGTCGGTGCAATACTTTTAAAATGATAAAATAAATCGGCATGTTCAAGTAGGAGTTCCTAAAATAGAAATTAAGCATGTAAAGGAGTTTGTATTAAGGGGTAAATTTATTTTCCCCAATTATTTTATGTATTTAGGACATGGAATTGATTTATATTCAAATTAATTTATCTTCTACTATCTCCTACCATTTTTCTTTACTCTAAATAAATTCTTGGTTTTTTCTCTTTGGTAAGTAGAGCATTTACGAAGTTAAGATTTAATTCAAAGCAAAATGAATACTACACCAAAAAAGCTAATCTAAGACAAACTACACAACATCCAAAAACACAAACACTAAAAACTCTCTAGAACAAAAAAATAAATAAATAAACATTATCAAAGAATTCGTACTCGGATCTTAGACGTGAGAACGTTGAAAACATTCGTCCTATTGAATTATGGTACAAAGACAAAAAAAAAAGAATGTGTATTTCTCAATAAAAAAATAGATACCTGGAAGTTATGCTTTGCATTTTCAATTAATTCTCTTTGATGGGCGTCATATATTTGCTGACAATCATGTTCAGAAAGCGCCTCAAAACATTCCCTACCCATAAACAAAACTCTCACTTCAGACAAATGTTTCCCAGGTGTAACGTAACCTGTATCTTCAAGCAGTTGTTTAAATTGCTTTTTCCATCTAAACAAAACATTTCATTAATACGATACGAAAGTGGTATGCCAATAGTGTTACCTTTTTGGCATCCTGTAGGGTTTTTTATGTGTTAAAAGTAAGCAGAGGACGGAACAGAACAAGTTAAAATACTAATTAGTAAGCAGTTAAAATAAGCATTGTAGATACAAAACCCACACCATATATTTTAAAAAAATAATAAAACAAAACAAAATCGATCAAAGTTATAGGTTTGCTCCTTTTGCCATTTTTTTTTACCCAAGTAAAACAATTGCGCATGACATCAACACATTATCGGGCTTTGGGTCCGTATCATAATGCCCAAAACGAACAAAACTAACAAAACATAATAGATGTAAGATATTCTCTTCGTAATATCAATATTATGTACTATGTACTCATGTTGATTGGTGTAAATGTGTCTTTAAATAGGAAAAAAGGCAATATTAAATAGCACTCAGCGTTACGATCAAAATTTCTACAACAGAAATGAAGCGAGTTAAGAGCAACTTACTCTAAACGTTTTTGCTCCTGTTGTAAGACGTTCACGTGGTTTTTGTAAACAGTTTCTGCGTCACTCGTATCCAAAACGTCGTATGGAATTCTAGTATCTTCGTTGTCCGACTTGAACTCAAATTCTGTCCACGCCATATCGTCTGGACATTCATAAAAATACTGTGAAAAATCCGGATGTGATTTCAGGTACTGTTGAATCGATGGCCAATCACTGTGGATAAAAACGCTCGGGTTACACAGTTACTCGAACCCGGTATTCGCAAGGATAGTAAACATACACAAGGATTGCTTAAAACCTGTTTCACAATGTAACCCACGTCATGTAAGTCCATGACGTCACCTGTGTTCCACATAACGTCGAATATCATGTACTACTAGGGTAGTCTATAAAGTTTCAAGCCTCAACATAAAGATGGGTATTACCCATCAAAAGTGTCAACCATGTCGGACGCTCAGTTGTTGCCTAACAGTCGTTTGTGTCGGTCGATGTTAGTGTTTCCATAAAAATGGAAAAAATCAAATATGGCGCCGTCATTAAGTTCTTGGATTTGAAAGGCAAGATGGACGCTATTTACGAAAAAGGCAAAGACTATTTGTTTAAGGCTACTGTTGACATGGAATCGACCTACTTGAAAAACTTGAAAAAGAGAAAACAATAACGGGAAAAACGGCCGCATTTGAAGAAAAGTAAAGTATTGTTCCACCAAGACAACGCATCGTCTCACACATCGGAGGTCGCCATGGCAAAAATTCACGAATTGATAGACCACTCACCTTATTCGCCAGATCTGGCCCACAGTGACTTTTTCTGCTTCCTCAGAGAAGATTTTTATCGAATGAGGAGACCATCACATAGTTTAAACTGTTCCCTCAACAACTTAAACGCTCTCTAACTCCGGCTTTTTTCCACGCTCAATTGCCTCCATGCCTACTTAATCTTCTTTGGACATTTTTAAATATCGCGGACGATTTAAGTAGGTAGTTCCTCCAATAAAGACCATACAGGCATGTATTAGGTTAAGAAATTACCGAATGTATCCTTTATTCCAGGAACAACCAACTTACATCCACCCGTATTCAATTTAAGCATAAAACATGCATGTATTGTAAATAATTGACATTATACCCGATTAGTTTACTTGTTGCACATCTTTTTTTAATGTTACTTATGGCAGTTTCGATTCAATTACAAAAGTTATGAAATTTTATAAGTTGAGATAGTATTTTTAGAAAGTAAACATATAGCTATTTCATTGTTATTTACATGGTTTTTGATTTAACTTCAAGAGTTACAAAAAAGTGTACATTTTAAAACTTATAATGCAAATGAAAGGTAATGGAACGCAGATAACGTCACAACCGACTTGACTTTGACGCAAACGAATCTACCGCATTGAGCAATCCTTGTAATGTTTACTCTTCTTGGGTATTCCTACAATGCTAGATTACGTAAAATATAAAAATATTTATTAATAATCTTCATGACTGAATTTGGAAACCAAATGAGAAAATATATTGTTAGTTGAACAGCATATTTCCCTTCAGAAAATAAAAAAAAAGCCAATGCAATCAATACCAACTAGATTGCAAGAAGTTTCAAATCAGTTGAAATCGTGAGGGACGTGCGTATTACAAAAATAGTGTTCATGCACTTAAAACGTCAAACTCTGATTATTAGTTTGAGGTAATTTGGCGTTCGTGATCTCCAAATTAATTTTTAACTGTAATAGTTGCTCCAGTCCGTCCAGCGATCTATCCGACGCATGCGCATTGTTATAATATTGTGAA
Organism: Dynastes maya; assembly: GCA_029619315.2. Classification (NCBI taxonomy): domain Eukaryota; kingdom Metazoa; phylum Arthropoda; class Insecta; order Coleoptera; family Scarabaeidae; genus Dynastes; species Dynastes maya. The sequence continues at coordinate 7,988,374 of JAROYE020000012.1, forward strand.
GTGAGAAGTTGTATTACAGGTTTCTTGTATATGTTTGCATTTCACACGTGTTTTATTCGTGTCTGTGGTTTTTTTACAAATTAACAGTTCCTTTAAGGTTATATTAAATTTGTAATTCTGTCTAAACATTTCGCGTTTATTTCTGTTTTCGCTTACCTCTTGTAGTATTTGAATGTAAGATAAATCTGTTGCATATTTGAATATGTTTTCTCTCTCAAGTCTATTAAATATGCTTGTAACTTATAAACAACCTGATCAATGGTAACAGAGACAACATAGAAATAACAGAACCCGTTCATTTTTAGTTCACGCATGCGTAGATTAATCTAAATTAATCTCTGATTAAACTATCACAAATCGGCTGCAGAAACAAACCTAATATTATGACGTCACTGGTGTTTTAGCGGTTATTTAAAAAATCACAATTTTCATTTTTTCTTTAATTTGTGAAAAATGGTGCTGTACCCTTTCGTAGATATATTTAAAGTATGAAAGGTTATTGTGATTTACCTGTCTGAAAACGTATTAATATCAGGAACTAATTCGTGCAGTATGTCCGGTAACATCTCCATGTAATGGGCGATACGTTTGGCTAGTTGATCATCTTTCAGCTTCTTAATGTGCCTCCTAAATAGTCTCTGGGTGCCCTCCATGCCGAATAGTTGTACAAAATAGATCCATTCTTTGTGCGAGCTGAGTTTTTTGACGGTTTGTGCCCAGAGTGCTCTATAGTCGGTGACGTGTATCCTTATCAGTCTTAAGAAGGCTTCGCTAGCAGCGTCCATCATCTCCTTTCTGATTTTGGAAGCTTCAGCGTATGAGATTACCTTAGAACGTACCTTACTTCTATCGATCATTTGGGCAAGCAATATAAACGCTAAGTCTACGTTAACGTTATCATGAGACGAAGTTTCGACTAACGGTATAGCACCTTTGTATTCTTTTCTTTGTACTAATTTCTCAGCTTCCCGAATGTACGCCTCGCTAGCGTCATCGTGTTTTGTCGTAACGAAGACGACCGGCTTCTTAGTTTTTATTAAATTATTTAAAATGGCTGCTACGAAATCTATTTGTTTTTCTAGGGATCGACTTGGCACAATGCTTACATCAAAGACACAGATAAAACCATCGATATTTAATTTTCCATCTGGTAATACTTTCTGCTCGTATTCTTTTTCTATACCTAACTGATTCTTGCAAATGTACATCAACTTCTCAGCGGAGGTTATCTTTGTTGATGCACATCTTTTCACATACGGCTCCATTTTACCACCTACAAATAGTACTCCTTTGAAAAATAAAAAATGGGTTTTACAATGATTGTAAATCTAAAAACTAGCACAGTATTTAGTAAATAAACCTGGATAATATGAAAACAGTGCCATATTACAAGATATTTACTACTTCCCATCCAGATTTCGATACTAAACAATGTACACGTAATAAAAACAATGTAAAAGATCTATATTTATTATTAATTTGCTTTATTTTACCACCCCTCAATATTACTTCTTTGAAAAATAAAAAATACCTACTAGGATGATTCTAAATTTATAAGTTAACACAGTATTTAATAAATAAATCTGAAAAATACAAAAACAATGCCATATAAACAATATATTTATTATTTCTGATCCAGATTTAGACTTTTTTAATGTGAATTGTTTATTTAAATTTCAATTAGCTATCGTTATTGCAGTGAAATTTAAGAAAAATGTCAATTGCTTAAACACACAGGAAGTAACACGCAATTTAATCTAATATTTTCGAACTAGCTTTAAATTTCAAAACTACTTCTTTCAAAACATCCATGTTATTTTCGCAATGTATATCGAATTTCGACAACAAGCGATTCTTTCAACAAACAAAATGGAATAACACAAGTAGTACCTCCTTTTTAATTCGATTAATGAAAATAATACTGACCTTTGAAAGGTTGAAAAGATGCATCATCAATGAATTCAGTCTGCTCAATAACGCCGAATTGATAATCAACCCCTTCTTCGGATGTTTTGATAACTTCCCCCCAATATAAGAAATGGTCATTGTTTACAACACGTCCGCTAAAATCCGTCTGCAAAGGTACGATGACATGAAGATATAGTCACATTTAAATGCCAAATATGCTTTTAAAATCATGCATTCATACCTGACTTAAAACAGAGATATGATCGACATTATAATCGTCAGCTAATGATCTCATGAAACGATTGCAAAGACACGATTTCCCTACTCCAGCATGACCTTTATCTCTTTCCATACCAGACAATCCAACAACAGATACATTAATATTACGAATTGTTTCTGTTTTTCTTGCCATGTTTCTTTATGTGGTTTGGTTTTTGTTTTTATGTTCCATTACATTTATGAGCATGCATTTTAATATACTAAAAATAAATGAAAATAATGAGTAAGGTAGAATATAACATCTTGCCTGCAATATGTTTAAAAATAAACACAACCTGTAGGATGAATTATATAAATAAGATCCCATAAATTAAAAAAAAAAAAAGTGAAATTGTCCAGCATGAATTTCCTATGAGAATATCACTTAATCTTGTTGGAAAATCACATAAGATATAACGAAATAGTCCGCACGTTAATGATTAAGTCAATTATTCACACGAATAAATAAAATTACACGAATTAAATTGGCTTTCAAGACGAGAGACAGCGAGTTAAAGAATGACAAGTGTTATATTCACAAAAATGAAAGATATTAACGACACTATGGAAAATTAAAGCGAACAAAAATGCGAAATTGATAAACGAGCATACCTTAAAATTGCTGTTAAATATTCTAACATTCCTTTCATAATCCATGCCTAAACACCTTCTAGTAATCAGAAAAAGAAAAATGTGCCATACTAAACTGAACTGTCACAAAATACACCCATGGGATATTATTGTCCATAACATGATCATGTCATTGACTTAATAAACAATCAACCTTCTATTTAATACTCTGCTTATTTTTAACTTTTTAAATTATGCTTATTTGGGAATTTATTAGGAACATGGAAAGAAAGCACTGTCAATTTAACATTATGTTTGACCACCCACTGTCTCAAGTGTACGCCATTACTCAGTTACCAGACCAAAGGGGGGGAGAGACATAGCTACTAGCGCTCAATAGACAGAACAAGGCCAATGGCGGGCTTCCCGGGTGTTTCATTTTTTCGTTCTTCACTTTATTTTACTTTATCCCCTTTAAATTCCTTATACCCCTTTCATTAAAAAGAATAAAACCAACTAAAAACATTTAATTTTAAACGAAGCGCTCACAGTATTTCATTTGTTTTCGATTAAATGTCCACAATTCAATTTTAGCCATCTGTAGTAAAACGTGCAAACTACATTTTTAAATTTATTACATTAATTATTTTAAGCAAATTTGTTTTATTAAACGTGTAATCCCTTCAATTTTGTTAAATAAGTACAGTAGCTATTTAACCCTATCCCTCTCTAATTTCTACTTCATAAGGTAATAACTATATATTAGCAAGTTCCCAATTTATCTAACAATAACGAAGAAAAAGGAAAACAGATACTAATATTTTATTACATTCCCAAGCCAGTATATCTACATCTACAAATGTATTTGCTTATAAATTATAAAACAAGGACTTTAATTGAAAAATATTAAATCATTAACAGAACATAACCGTTTGTAATACTATCAAAATAATTTAAAACTACTTTATTACATCATCTACGTTTTATCAATATTTCTATAAGGCTAAATGTTATTCCTGGAATTATTTTAATAAATGAAAAAAAAGTGTAGGTCTTGGAGTTTGTTGAAGCTGCAACCCAACAAACAAGATACTTTCGCCATTGTGATGTAGATGGAGGCACTTACCGGAGCAACACAATTTATTTAAATATTTTCTTTGTATCAAACATTTTTAAACCATATTCAAGTACTTGTATTAATATTTCTCATTGTTAATTTATTTTTTGCATTATTAATTATATAGAAACAGAAGAAACTGGACAATAATGTTTTAGTTGGAAAATGTATTAATAAAGAAGGATAATGTACTCTTTTTCTTAATTAAAATATGTTATATATTACTCACAATTGATATTTTATACGTAATATTGGTCTCGTTTAAATTAAAAGTAGTTTCGAGTAAAATTGTGGCTATTTAAATTTTAAATTCCTAAAAAAGTTGAGATTTAAATGCCATTACCGACTGAGTCGCAGATACTCATCCCAAGTTTCAATTCAATTTCCCTCCTTTTATTACGCCATCTTTAAATTCTTAGTCGTGGATGGTTTGTTTTGGTTGGCTTGAGAGAGACCCATGATCATCTTCTGGATGTTTGTTTGAGTTAAAACATGTTTCGTACACCGAAACGTACAAAACCAATAACATTGGATAGTGAGAAGCTGCATGTAACGCCACCCAGTCGTATGATAAAACTTAAATCACCCGAATTAGAAAAATCACCGGCTAACGGTAGCCCTAATACACTTTCTCCTAGTGAAACACGTAGGGGTCGACCTAGGGCTGAAGTATTAAATACCTTAATATCACAAGGCTCAACGTCGCCCAGTTCAATTAAATGCACGTTTTGTAAGAGGGTATTTCCAAGGGAGAAATCACTTCAAGCACATCTGAGAACACATACAGGTGATTTTCATTTAAATGTTTTTGTTTACATATAAGATCCAACACAAACCCTTTTTCATTTAGAATTTTATACCTATTACACTGGTTTTTTAGGTGAAAAGCCATATGGTTGTGACTTCCCCAGATGTACCAGAAGATTTGCTCAGTCGGGACAATTAAAAACACATCAACGACTGCATACAGGTGAAAAGCCATTTGTCTGTGCTGTTCCAAATTGCGATAAACGTTTTACCCATGCTAATAGACATTGTCCTGAACACCCTGATGTACAATTAAAAAGGTTTTCGTCATCAACTACTACAATTGTTGAAAAATTTAATGACGAAGAGCATTCACAAGCTATTCAACAATGGCTAGAAGGCTTAAAAAGGTAAGTTTTATCTGAAAAATCTATTAAAGCCGGCTTTTCCTTGATCAATAAATCTATTATCCATATTGTTTTTATTGTTCTGAAAAGAGACGCTAAATTTGGTCCTATTCTGATTGCATACTAGTTTTACAACAGCGCCATCTATTCATTACGTAAAAACCGTTATTTTACAAAAATTGACATGCGCGTTAGAGAGCAAACCTAATACAATTAGAAATAACCGTTATAATATTTCTTTCCGTTTTTAAACGAGGAACGTTCATGTCTAAAAATTGATATCAAGTATTACCTTATATTTGATATTTGAAAATATGTCTGATAGGGAAGATTATTTCAGTGATGATTCTATGGGGTTAATTTTATATGTTTTTAGTTCACCAATACAGATTATTAAATGATTTTTTTTTCACAGAAAAGACAAGAAACACCAAATCAGTTCCATTCACACCACTCCGAAGAAATCACCTCGCAATCTACACAATGGTTGGGCTCATCGAATAGAACAAAGTGAAAACATAAATTTCCTAAACCTACCTGGGGATCATTTCTCAGTAGATAGCTCTGACGACTCACCAAAGACAAGTGAACCACGCTCAATGGACTCAGATATGGCGGCTCAGGCTTTAATGCAGCTTAGGAAAGGAGTTCACTCCGATAACTTTAGCGAAGACGCTTTCTCTGATATAGATAACTACCAGTCTGACTCCCAGGGTACCGATCTCCTTTCAGTTTCTTTCATCGATGAGGCTATCGATATTGATACTGACACACACAGTTTTTCTCCAGATTCCGTAAATGAAAATGGAGGATTAAGATCCCTCGAAACTAATGAAATTCCTAAGAAACGTTGGTTGCAGCAATGGGATTCCACGCAAGATTTAGCTCAGCCTATTAATTGGAGCGAAGACAAACCCAACATCGTGGAAGCTGAGAATAAGAAAAGGCCAACTGTGCTGGTACGTATTGAGAATGGTCAGGAAAAAGAGGTCTCGAAATCCGATATGCAAGTTGCAATGGCTTTGGTTGAATTGCGAAACTCCCAGCCATCCAATTACAATTACTAGATAACGCTTTTCCCAGTAGATTCGGTTTTTTTTTTTATTTATTTCAGTTTATTTTGTTTTTTTTTTGTCTGTATTATATATTTGTTGCATTTTTAGGGTTGCCACTTGTTTCTTGTTTTTTTAAAGAATTACAGAGACAGTGCATAATATATTTTGTAACTTTTGTTAGAACTTAAGATGATTGATATCGTACTATTTTCCTATTGCAGTTTATAAGTGGTAGCCCTAATTCGTATGTTCTCCATGTGATATACTTAAAAATATGCATCGTTAACTCTTGTTTCATTTCCGAAAATGAAAAAAATTTATATATATTGACAACGTTGTATATTTTTTTCTTGTGTCTTTAAATTATTTCGTCAGCGTCCTTAAATTTTATGTTTGTTGTACTGGTAACTGATTGTTTCGATTGCTTTTTGTATATAATATCGACGGTGTCAAACCAATCTTCATAGGTAAACCTAAGGAGATACGAGGTATTGGTTTGACACCGTCGATATATAGCTTGCCGTGACAATAAAAGAGAAAAAGTGGACTTAAATGCATGTAGTTATAATTTACTTAAAAAAGAAGGATACTGGATATATTTATTGTTTCTACTAGAACTAAAAAATTAAAACAAATACAAGCTTTATATTACTATTTTGTTTTAAAGTGATATTATTAGAGTCTACCATTTTGTTAACCTTGGCCAACGTTATTCTTCTTGTAAATATACTAATTTCTCAATTAATTTCCACCGGATTTCGCATCAAAAGAATAATGCCAAGGTTTACATCATTTCGCATTTAGAATTTAGATGTATTTAAAATACCTGTAAACTTAGGTGTTTATTTTTTGTTTACTATGTAAACCTGAACATTCCATTGACTTTTAATATTTCATTATTTAAAAAAGTATTACGTCCCTTTTTATTCAAAGTAAAGGTTTTATATATAATGCGCAGGCGCCAATTTAAAAATAAATTATCTATTAAAAAGTATTAAAAAGAGGGTTCGTACTGCTTTTTTTACGTTAAGTATTTTTTTGGGAAGGATCTCTCTTTTTTATTTATTGGCAATTTACTGAGAAGTATATAGACCTGCTCAAAATAAATTTATATTTTAAATCTATTAACTTGTCTTTTATAGGCCTATATACGACTTTACCACCTTGTTTGAAATTGTATATCAGTTTCTATGTAGCTTTTTTTTAGACATTTAAGATTTAATAAGAGATATTAAAAAGAGATGGTATTATTATTACATAATATACTTATTATTTGTAATAAAAATAAACTACTATATCCTTTCTAAGTATTTCTTTTATTTGCAAAAACACCTACTTATTATTAAATGGCTATGACGCTTTTTTTTTTAATTGTAGATGAAACGGGGAAATAATTAAAACAAATAACATCCCAAGTGAATTTTATTATATTTTTTTAAATACAGATAACCTTGCAAATGAATCATCTTCAACAATAAAAATTCTGTACATATGACTTAATTACACATAGATGAACATGTGCAAAAATTGTATGGCCAACAGGTTGACATATATTTGACGTATTCTAATACGTTATGTATAGGAAGAAAGGGGTAAACTAAAAAAAAAGGAAGAACGGAAAAAAAAGAATATTTGCATAGCTAGAACCGTCACTGTGTGTACAATAGGCTTTGGTTGACGGCAAAAGCAAAGAGCCTTGTTTCGATTTAAATTCTCGAGAAGCTCTCGAATATATTACCATTATTATTATTAATTATTACAGTACATAATATGAGTCACTAACACTCTTAAATAATGCAAAAAACTATCACAATAGTAACTGTTTTCATACTTTGTAATACCTCTTTCTTTGAATTTTTTTCTTTATTCATTGAATTTTAATATTCATTATTCTTAAGAATAGACTGTGTAAACTTTAGATTATTAATTAATTAATACGGTTTCACTTCGTACAGTTAGTTTTCGATTTTGAACTATCTCGAAACAGCAGTCTTAGTCGCTTGATTAGATTTAGTAGTCTTAGGCTCCATTGCTGCCTTGTTGGCATCGGCCCTTCTAGAAGCGTTATGACTATCAGACCTGGCGCGTCCACGTAGGACCTTCGGATACGTAGATATCGAAGAAGTGTTGGAAGATTCCACAGGAAGTCGCTGCAATTCGTTCAAAGGTGGACGCGGTAAAGTGTTTAAAGTAGACAGCAAGTGTTTGCTGTTTCCGCTATTGGTGGTCATCGAACCAATTACTAACTCTTCAGCAAACTGATTAGTATCGAAGTTATTCTGTTCTGAAGACGACTGCAGTGACAGTTCTTCCAATAAATTCTCTAATAGGAAATGTGAAGGTGTGACTGGGACCGAAGGTGCTGATGATGAGGGTTGAGCTGGTGTAGCAGTTGGATTCATCAATAATCCATAGCCGGGACTTGCTGCAGATCCCGATTCGCGTAAAGTATTTTGACTTTGATTCTGTCTACGCGGCATCCTTTCCAATTGTTGACGAGCGGCACTAACCTGTTGACGTTCTAATTGCAACTGCATCTGTAATTGCTGCAACTGATTCGGGGTACTACTATTTGTGTTACTAGCAGATCTTCTAACGCCTGATAATTGAGATAGGAGCTCGGCGATTGGATCTACGTTCTCTCTGGATGACGGTGATAAAGACGTGAAGCCGCCAGAGCTGAAAACACTTAACAAATATTTGGTAAATGAGCAAAAATATGCATTGAAGCTCAATGGAACTTGTTCAAGCTACCTGAAATGCATATTAGACCTGCGAGGTCTACTAGATTGACCTCCACGGCTGCTGCTTGCTAAATGAGCTGAGTGGGGGACGCGTCTTACGTTGTGACGGGTCGCCATAGGTTCATCTAAGAAGGATATTAGATCCCGTGGACCAGTACGATGCTCTAAAGTTAAATGTCCCGCGAAATCATCTGTCATTAGATTTGGATCACCACCAGGCATTGACGCACAAACAGGACATACCTACAATATGTATATGAACAACATATAACACAAACAGGTAATCCTGCGATTTGTGGCTTCCATTTCATACAAAAAAAACAAATGCAACGTGTGCCAAATTCTTGATTTGTGCCATTATAATTTTATATTTATTATATAGAAATTAATAAATACTACTAGTTACTATGTATATTTCTTTGAATACTGATATTGTAATCTGGCAACACTGTCTAATTTTGCACATGTGCAGATGAGTCACGTGAAATAGTAACCGTAAAAACCGCAGGATTCAAACAAAATTAAAAATAAATAAGCAAGGAGAAAATTCAATTTCTTTCACCCATGACGATTTTATTTGTTATTTCTAAACATTTTAGCTCCTATACATATACTGCAATTCCATTCCTTTTAGCTTAAACTACATGTATTCGAAATTTTAAACATAAGTGTACAAACACACAGTATAAATATATATCTATCTCACTTTAACATATGCAACAAAATTATTGCTTTCTTATACAAATCTTCGCAAGTATTTCCCTTCAAAAATGACCCCACCCCAATCATTCCAATAACAAATTATTAATATTTCCTTACAATACAGTTTGTATACATACAAAGCTGTGTAAACCCTTCGTCAATAAAAGAATAACAAAACTATCAGGATTCCCATTTGTCAAATAATAAAATAGGAATAAAACAAAATATTACTCACCACTTCAAATGAAGTGTCAGCATGGTCAGCAGTGACATGTTCCTGAAGCGTTGCTTCGGTAAAACCCATCTTTGAACAATAAGGACAAGTATAAGCTTGTGGATGATCAACATTTGTCAATGCCTCGCCTCCATAAAACAAATCTTAAATAAATGTCAATGTTAATATTGTCAATTTTGAATTTGATTTGTAAGATTTACCAAAATCAGATCTCGTTAAGATGCATTGCATGGGATGGTCAGTCGTATGTCTTGTATTTGTTGCACCTGCCTCATAACAAGTATCACATAAATCATAATCATAACATATCAAGCATTTATAACGACGGCCTCTGAAATTTCCTTTCAGACAGGAATCACAGCTAACACCTAAATGTTAAAGTTAAATGATAATGAAAAAAAAAACGACAATCGGCAAGGAAATATGGATAAAATTACATTACCTTCGTGTCCACTCATTTTAAATATCTCTCATTACTCGTACTATATATAAATAATAATATAAAATCGGTTAAATGAGAGTTATTTTTAATTAATAAGTACGCTAATGTTAAATACAATTTATATCAACCTAACCCAACCACATCATGGAGGATATTCGCGAAGTTAGATGCGAAAAGTTATAGGAACTATTTATTGAATATTAAACGTCGATACTTAATTTTGTTGATTATTAAACCCACTAAATCACCGTAAATCGAATTTACTATTGTAAAACGTCACAAATAACTTCGTTTACATTTTACCCTTACTCATTTCGATAGAAGTAAAAATAGAACTATAATGCCAACTGTAGACTAATTAGTTATCCGGTTTTATTTATTTTGATCACCAAATTTGAATAACTCGCTTTTATAAAGGTTAAAATAATTAAATGTTATTTATTTACTGTAGAATTAAATAACAATAGGATTAACGTCGATAGAAATAATTATAGAGGTGACAAGAGTCAACATTCGCTATCTTCTCTACAAATAGAACGATTGATATACACAGCTCTCCAAAATAAACGAAGGAAATATATGAATACTTAAATAAAACGAAATGTTGGGAGTTCCAATAATTTTATATTATTAGTCATTAATATACGTATATAACATTAAATTACAACGAATTTTTATTTTGACGATTCTACTCCAAGTAAATGTAATTTAGCTTTAATGTCTATACACATTTCCTGCTGTTCCATTATATATCTTACGAGATTTATCTTCTTAATCTGTAGTATTTGATTCTCCTTACTTAGTAACTCCATAATCTCGTCTAAATTCGCCGTGTTACCGCCCATGTTATAAATATAAGATACAGATTCAGATTGTGCCTTTAATTGTTTCCTTAAAAATTCAATTTCGCCCTTTTCAATTTCAATAGCTTTTGTTAATTTATCTTTTAGTTGTAGAAGGCTGTTATTTTTAAATTGTAATAGGGTAATGGCATTGTTTAAGGAAGTGTATTCGTCAGATTCGTCAATGTCTTTGAGCTGTGTTCTTGGAGTTTCTTCTTTTGCAGATTCCTCCCTTGTTTCAACTGGTTGTTGGTCACTAGATAAGATTGTAGTGGTGGCTTCTTGAGGCTCTGCTTGGCTTTCGTCAAGAGATTTGCTCTCTTCAACTTCTACTCTTTCGCTTATTGATTTTTCTTCGGGTTCAGTTACTGGTTGAGTTTTATCTTCATTTGACTTCTCACTAAGCTGATCTTTATCCTTCTGGGCGTTTTTATAAATCCTCTATTATAAAAAAAAAGGATGTTTATTAAATTCAAAGCCATTTGTTTAGTATAATTACCTTTAATTGTGTGATCATCCTTTGCACTTCCCACATTAATTCCTCCCTTGGCTTTGAAATAAAACCAGAATGTATTTCCATGTGAATTTGAGATAATAGGGATTCTTGCTTTTTCAGTTCCTCTTCTATGAGTTCAGTTTCAAATGGCAGCTCAGAAGCAGATGTTAGAGGTGGCACATAAGGTTTTATAATGGTATCAGGGAATAGTACGTGACAATGGTACAGCAATGCAGTTAATAATCTTGTCGACATTCGTAATACTGGACTCATAGTTGTAACTAAGTTCTGTAGACTGGTTTTATTTAATCTTTCCTGAAATAATTTCAAGATTTAATACATTCTAATCAGCTCCTACTGATAATAATTAACCCACATTACAAATAATGTAATCAAAATGAAGTAGTAACCATGATAACAATAATTTGTTATGTAAAGGCAGGTTTTCCACTAGTATTCTTAAATGCTTCTCTCTGGTACCAATATTTAAAATAGCTCCAGCTTCTTCAAAACGTATTAATAACTCATTTGTTAAAACTGAATCAGGCATTTCTCTAAAGAAACAACTATTATATAAGAATTACTTCACAAATCAAAGTAACTTACCTTAAATATAACTTTAATAGGCTCGTAACTGTTGGTACATCATACTCATTCAAATTCACAATTTCCCTATTATTGAACATCTTCTTAATTTGTATAGCTTTTGATTTTGAGCCGGATATTTTGTATACACCTTCAAAATTATATCCAAAAGTCTGTAAGTAATTAACGCAAGCTCGAACTGGGTAAGGAATATCAATTCCATCGTGACATCTACTTCTCTCGATAGCAGTATCTAACGTGATTCCAAAAACAGGTAATTTATCGGCAATATCTGGAAATTCATCAGCATGCTTTGTTTTTCTCTCCTTTTTCTCAGTCTTTTTATCTTTATCACTTTTCTTTTCGGATTTCTTATCCTTATCTTTCTTCTTCTCTATAACATCTTTATCTCTTGATTTTTCTCGTTTCTCTTTGGATTTTGATGAGAATTTAAAAGGTTTAGACTTTTTTGACTTTGAAGGACTCCTAAAATAAACTAAGTATAATTATTTTTATGTTATCTAACGAGGCCGTGGTATTAATGATTATTACTTTGCATCGCAACTTTCATCTGGTGAGCTCTCTCCTTCCAAAGCAGCATAACCCCTTTCCTTGTCCTTTTTATCCTTCTTATCCTTGCGTTTTCCAATAAGCAATTCCTTTTTTGTAACTTTATCAACATCGTCACTATCTAAATTATATTTAAAAAAGATTTTTGCTTAAATTTTCTACGCATGAAATAGATTCTACTTACAATCACTATCATTGTTCCCTTTTTTATTTGCATCGCTAACATATAAGCCTGGGAAGTCTTTCATTACTTCAGGGCTTTCGAAGTCCATTTTTGTTTTTAATTGATTAACTATTGATGTTGGAATTAGAAAGAACTGGGAGTGACAACTACATATTTTCTAGCACAAATTCATTAATTACTTGGTTTTATGAAGATTCAAATCGAGTAGATGTTTGAAGCATAACCTCCAAATAATTGAAATTCAAATGTCATATTTAGTTCAAAGTTTTACCTTGAGAATGCGCTAATTTGGCTAAATGATTCAACGAGTTCAGTAATATTCGGAAAGAGGGCGCGCTGTTTATATATTTTTAAATCTAATTCAAATATTATTTTAATTAATGATTATTATTATTATTCCCCTTTCTTTATTTTCTTAAAAAACTTTTTTGTATTTTACGAATGCACACGTAAATTATTACATAGAAATTAGTTGTATAATGTTCATTAATGCAGTTTACTTCTTTTCTAAAAATAACAAAAGAATAATAAAAATGACGAAAGATTATTATCCCCGTCTTTATTTAATATGCCTCTTTCAATTAATTAATGAGGTGATTATTTTGAAATTAACTGTCATGTAAAGGACAATTCAAAATGTCTACCATGTAAGCCTCTTGGTGCACATTTGCTCTATTATGAAACCATAATATGTAAAGAAAAAAGTGAAATTGCGTTAAAATTTGGGTTGGAAATAAAAATCCATGAAAAGGTTTAAATTACGAAGCGATAATATTTCCACGTGTGTATGGAATTGTATCCTGGACTTTGGCAGCTTCTTCATTTGCAACACTCAACTAATAGGTGAGTCATATTTACGTTTTTAATTCCATCTACCTTACTACCTACTAGAAAGTGTAATGTGATAAACTAATAAATTTTGAGGAATTATTGTTCGATAAATTCCGAGTTATAGCTTGTTTTATTCCAAAAAACTATTTTTGGGTCTTCTAGCTATATGAAAGTTTATAAATTTTGTAAGGGGATTACCGCTGTGATGTTTGCATTAAAGAAATAAAATGTACTTCGTAAAAAATTTATTAAAAATATATATTTACACATATTCTTTTTAAAATTAGAATAATAAATTAATTGTGTCTTAATACTAACGATATCGTAATCTAAATTTATTATGAGATTCAATTCCGCCATCTCTCATGCAATTGAAGATGGTGTTGTCTTCAAGTTCGCAATAGAACTCATTCTTCTAAAGAATCGCTTTTCGATGTCTTCTAAACTTTTGCCTTGCGTTTCTGGTACCCAGATCAGTACAAATACTATTGAGATAAAGCATACGGTTCCAAAGAACCAGAAAGTTCCGTAGAAACCTATGAGTTTGATAATATCGGCGAAGGTTTTCGTTACGAGGAAGGTACAGGCCCAATTTACGGCCGTGGCTAAGGATGCAGCGGATCCTCTTATTTTTGAAGGCAAGATTTCGCCAACCATCAACCAAGGTACTGGACCAAAACCGAGTGAGAATCCAAGAACGTATATAACGAAACTCATTAAAGGTATCCAACCGTAACCTTCGATATTGTATTCTATATGTAATAAATAGAAATAAGTTCCTAATATTGCTAAAGTGATTCCCATCGATACTCCTGATATGTAAAGCAATACTTTTCTACCTAATTTATCTATAAGGACTGTTGCTATAAATGTCGAGATGAAATTCACAACGCCTACGATGATCGTACATAAATGGGGTGGGATTGATGAACCAGCCATGGAGAAGATTTTCGTTGTATAGAATATAACAGCATTAATACCGCTGAGTTGTTGGAATACCATCAATCCAAGTGAGATCAGTAAAGGTTTAACGTGGGCCTTCTTGAAGAAGTCTTTTAAATTTGAGTCTGAACGCAGTCTTTCGCTTTCTTTGTGGGATTTTGTCAATTCGTTGAATTCATCATCGACATTCGTTTGTTTTCCTCTTAACCATTGTAAAGCATTCTTCGCTTTGTCACCCTTGTTCTTTGAAACGTACCATCTTGGAGTTTCTGGGATGAAGAACATCAATACGAGGAAAGGTATCGGAAGAATTATTCCGAGATACGCTAATTCGTTCCAGGCCAAGTAACTACCAGCGCTGAAGCATAATACTATTCCGCCATTGCCAAAGGCTGTTGGCAACAATCCCAGGATTCCTCGCACTTCCGGTTGTATCGTTTCGCCTAAGTATACGGGCAAGGTTAAGGATGCAATGCCTACGCTGAAGCCTACTATTGCGCGTGCAGCGTACATAAAATTTACATTCGTGGCACATGCCGTTAATATCCAAGAAACCACGAATAAAATATCAGTTAATGCTATTGTCGTTTTACGTCCGAAATATTCTATTAATTGTCCACCGATGAGGGCCCCTACTAACGCTACCAAGGGCATAAATCCAGATAGCCATGAATACTGTAAAAGAACAGAGACATTTTAATTCTGAATTGGTATTAATAAGCAAACATCAAAACATTCTTTTCATAAACAAATTCTTCAAAGTCTTGGCATCCCATGAAAGGGATCACGCTAGTATTTATTTAGGGTCCCTACGTCGAAGTTAACGTGAATGTTGTTCAATAAAATCAACTGTTTTCGTACATTTATTCGCGTAAGTTACTATCCCTGTAAATTTTACTTGACAAACCTGATACATTCAGACCAGGTAGAATCCATTATAATTATAAGAATATGCCTTAATAGAGTCAGTTTCATCAGATAAAGCATCAAAGGTACCACTTTAGATACCGGTTTTTTAATTAAAAATGTAAAACCACAAAGCAATACTATAAAAGGGTACATACGGTATTTTGTATTGTTTTAGAGAATATCATATTGTTTTTTAATATCTTGTTTTCTTATTAATTATAAATAAAAAGGACTAATTAACACATATTCTTCTTGGAAATACAAGATGGAGTATTTTCTAGATTTATTTACAAACTTGCGAGTTGATAAAAAAGTGTTTAGTGCCAAGGTTATGAATGATATACAAACACACTCGTTTCAAAACAGTTTTTGTAAAATATAAAAGAAAAGAATAAATACCTGATCTTCCGTAATAGTTAGGTCCTTTTTTAACCCTTCTTCAGCTGGTGCTGTGTATGCAGTTACAAAACCAATTACTAGAGATACTAAAGATACTGATATTGCCGTGACGATCTAAAACAAAAATCGAAAATAATTAATATATTCGCAATAGTAAATTCGAAAAAAAAATGTTATGTATGAAACTTGATCGCACCTGTGAATACGTAAACGTTATCTTCGGGATCTTTTCTTGAATCTCGAAAGTAACATGGGTATCGGCACGCATGAGACTCTTCATTTTTGAAGAGTATTACTTTTTTCTTCTCGAAAACAAACTCAAATTCAAATTCGTAAGTGAGGATTCACACTCGAACTAAATATATTAGTGCAGAAGCCCATTGTCTTTATAGTTACCCCACCCTTCTTTTCGCTAAATGTATTTTATATTATCATCAATCACATCTCTTAATGTGATCTAACACGTCATTGTATGGCTGTTTGGAGAAATTTCGGCTTTAAATATATGAACCTTTGATACTGAATACGATTCAAGGAATTTCAATACATCAAGTAACAGATACGTCACCAGTATTTTTTTTTCGAAGCATCGTTTGGATCTATTAACACATTATGATTCTTTTTCAATTAGTTATCATGTAGATATATAACATCTTATTGTTAATTTAGCTTTGTTTAACTTACTATAGATGTCAGAACATACTGGAGTGTTATAAATTGCCTCATATAAGATGTTTTTTGGTAGAGTTCAAGAAGTTCACAAGAATATATGTCAAAAATTATCACGATCTGTGTTGACTTTATAAATACAAGGAAATAGAAGCCATATAACTGATTATTTATATAAACAGATCTCGATTAAACCACTTTATTCCATAGGGGATTTTCTTCATTTTAATTATTTATCGTTTAGAAGAAAACAACTTAAGAAATACCAATAACTATTTTTTTGAGTTTTTAAAAGTGCATTATATTAATTGTTATTAAACTACACCCCGTATATTTATTTCAAAACACACATATAGAAGTAAAAGCAATTTTAGCAAACCCGTTCCGAGCTTCTGTTGCAACTCTTGATCAACTGGAGAAACTATAAACGAGCGTCGAGAATTGTTTTTGTTATTAATACATTTTATACTAAAAGAAAATATTACAATTCACTAAATAATTAAGTTTAACACCTCTTGTGAATGATTAAACACTTAAATCGAAGATGAGATATATATTAAAAAAAAAAAAATTGCCACACACTAATCTGCGTGGGTACAATGATGTAAGCCTTAAATGGGACACTGCCTTAGGATATTGCAATGTTATTATTTTTTTATTTACCAAAGGATTTCCACGAATCAAAATGATTGTGCACATAAAATGCGTCCTACATACCCAATATTTTGATATTTCAATGAAAGAAAAACGCTTTTTTTAACCTTGGCCTAATTTACGTGATTTTGTTGTTTTTGAAATTAAATTTCAAAAAGATTAATTTACACGTGCCAAAACAGGAAGTAAGGTGCGAAGGTTTTTTTTGTTAGTTAGATAATCATAAATGCAGTTATATAATTTTTGTATTGTTAGTTTAAGAAAATCGTAAACACATTATTTCAAATGTATCGATTTAATTAATATGCAAAGCAATGCTATTGTTAAATGTATGTTTAAAACCTATACGGTACGACCTTGCGATATAAAAGAAAAGGTTACTTTTTACGCTATTGACTTTTAAAATGGATGTAAAGGATTTTATCTTCAAATGCAACAGGTAGTAAGCACAATTTATAGTAAGGTCATTCAATTTTTCTTTTTAAAAATGTTTAATTTCGCGGGATTGATCAAGTTTTCGGGGTTGGTATTGATTAAAAATTGTCAACTTACCTGTGAGGATGTGTAGTTCTTTTTCTTTACTGTCGTTGGATTATATAAACACGGTAATTGTAACGTTACATCTTCCAGTTTTTTATTTGTGTGTAAAGGTTCAATTTCAGGTTGAGCTACTCTTAAATTTTGATCCCTCGTGCCTAACTTCTTTGTACTGCCAACGGAACCGAATGTCTGAAGAATATTGTCCATTGATTCCAGATTCGTGACAGTTGTTGAAGTCGATATTGATGGGCTGTTGTCTGTGGTGGTTAACAATGTATGCCGACCGTTCTGGAATAAGAATGAAAGCTGATAATTAAGATTTTAGCCTTTCTTCTATAAATGTTTATGCTTTTTGTGTGTATTGTGTATTATACACATATCACTCCTATCTACAGTTGAACTCTGCCTCTTTGTATACTCATTCTTACCAAAGATTTTTTTTTAAGTACAGTACAACATAAGGTCTGTCACAGTTTCAAAACTCAATGACCTAATAAATAAAAGTTGATATAACTAGTATTGCCTACTTGAATATACATATGTACAAGCTGTCTCACGAGGAATTGCATCGATTGATATATGAAAAAGTACACATTAGACAATTCTAAAAACTTAGGCATCACACTAAAGCCAACGTGTATTATTGAACTAAATTATTTTTAATAACCTGGCACTTCCGGTTATCCCGGTAGTAGTCGTCCACTTTGTTATGTTAAATGCCATATATATTATTACATTTTGAGTTCTTAATTCAACTTTAAGGTTTGAAATATTTGCATTTCTTTTGATAAATTGAGCAGTGCATGTGAACTTTTATAATTGTGAAATTGTTTTTCTTGGAAAATTGAAATTTTGCGTTTGATCACTAATGGTGATGACTAACTTGGATATCTCCAAAGTTGGACGACATTTTGATTGGCGGGTACGCTTTTTTCTTCGAAGAAGTTTGTGTTACAATACACATTTTCCTAAACATCTTGAAAAGTGTCCGTTTGAGATGCGTAAGGAATATAACATTTTTTTGTTTTTTTCTGTAAGAGCAATATGATAAGAAATTGATATTTTCTTCGTTTGAAAGTTTAGTCATACGCTGTATAATGTTTTCGAAAAATTAATTCGGCCAACAGTTAAGTACTTTTATGTTATAAAAGTGCAGATGCACTCGTTGATTTGTCAACAATTTTCAAAAAATGCAAATATTTCAAATATGGTTAAAAATAGCAGTTGTTCCGTCAAACAAACTTTAACGTTAAATTAGATATTCAAAAATGTAATAATATATAGAATGTTCCATTTAAAATAATAAAGTTGACAGCTACTTCTGGTATAACCGGAAGTGACAAATTATTAAAAAAAAAATTAATGCAATAGTACATGTCGACCTTAGAGTACCGCCAAGTTTTCAGAATTTTTCAATGTATACTCTTTCATATACTAATCGATGCAGTTCCTCGTGAAACCTGTATATGTACAGGTGGCATTTTTATATCACTTTAATCCATTTTTTAGAATACTACAAAAAAACAATAGCTTATAATTTTGTAAACTAACCAGTTTTCTTCGTCCAATCTAGGGTTATTTCGATCTTTTAAGTTTTAAGACGATTTTTTTTTGCATTATAATAAAGGAAGTACATATACAGTACCGTTAATGGAAGTTCGGGCAAGCTGGCAAATTATATTAACTGTTTAGGAAAACATTTTAAAATTATATAATATACATTTCTGTGAGGAATTATTAAAACTAACCTTTTCTGGAAGCCTTTTACCAATTTCCAGGTAGTTGTTGTCTATTATAAGACCGTTATCATAAAATATATAATTATGTTGGAAATCGCCAATAATTACAGTGACAATAAAGCTTTATAATAATCCCTAGGAGAGTTAGCTGATTCACTCGTGTTACCTGGAAATATTCGTATACCCTTTATAAAGTATTATAACATTTGTAAACGCAGTACTTCTGAAGAGATTGTTATTGTGAAAGTATCTGTGGTTGTGCAAGTGAAAAATAAAATAATTTCGGTTTGACTGCTTAAAATGCCCCGTGGAAAGCCTCTAGCTGTTTCAAAACGGTCTGCTATTATTACCTTGCATCAGGAAGGGTACGCAGAAAGACGGATTGCGGATAAATTAACAATAAAAAAATCTACAGTACATGATACTATAATTCTATTTAAGACAACCGGTGACGTGCAAGATCGTAATTGGCCAGGACCGTCAAGAAAAACGACTCCTGCGGAAGATTTACGAGTAAAAATAATTAGTAAGCGCAATAGAAGACTAACAGCATCAGAAATTGCTGCAGAATTCAATAATGAGCGAGATTCCAAAGTTTCTGTGAGTACTGTGAAACGTCGGCTGAAAGAGGCTGGGTTGCATGGGCGAGTAGCTTGTCGAAAACCGTTACTCCGAAGAGGAAATAGGCTGAAACGACTGAAATGGGCACAAGCTCATAGAGATTGGACAGTGGACGATTTTAAAAACGTTTTGTGGACTGACGAATCCAAGTTTGAGGTTTTTGGAAATAGACGAAGAGTTTTCGTACGCAGATCAAGAGAAGAAAGAATGTTACGGGAGTGTATGGTTCTTACGGTGAAGCATGGAGGCGGATCTGTAATGGTTTGGAGTTGTTTTTCCTTAATCGGAACAGGGGACTTGCTCAAAATTGAGGGCATAATGAAAAAAGAAGAATATCGGAAAATCCTGGAGGAAAATGCCATACCGTCAGGAGTCCGATAAATTGGTCGTGGATTTGAATTTATTCAGGACAATGACCCCAAACATAAAACTAAATTGTGCACAGATTATCTGCAGCAAGAAGAAAATGAAAGAACCCTAAAAATTATGGAATGGCCGCCACAGTTCCCCGATTTGAACCCGATAGAGTTGTTATGGGAAGAATTAGACCGATGTGTTAGGAAAAAGTATCCAAAATCGAAGGAACATTTGTGAACCATTCTCCAGGAGGTATGGACAAGCTTGCCCAATGAAACATTAGCAAAATTAGTGAATCGGATGCCGAGAATAGTGGCAGTCCTAAAGGCAAAAGGTGGATTTTTCGATGAAAATCGGATTTAAATTATTTGTATTACATTAACTTTTTCTTTTTAATAAATTTGTGTTTGAAAATAGTAAAATCATGTACGTAAGTATCAAATACATCGCCATTTAATATTTCTCTTATTTTCTTTAACTTCCGTACATTTTTTTACTTGCCCGAACTTCCATGAACGGTAGTGTACATCACCTTGTTTTAGTGAAAAAAATTCTGACGTTCTTCACTTTTTCTGCTATGAAGACCTTGAACATTAATCATAGTTTCAGCTAATCCAAAAGTTAAGGTTGGCATTTTAATGCTTTTCAAAAAATTATTGAGCATTCCAAAAATACGATCTACTTCGATTAGGAGATATAAAGCGTTTTCGAAGGGTAATTTTTGAAATGTATGCATAAATAAGTTGGTTTGTTAAATTTCTTAATCTTATTAGAGTATAGAACTTAGAAATAGAAAGTGCGAAAGCAATACAGACAGAAGAAATAAACGACCGTTAATATTAAATAAAAAAAAAAATGAAAGTGTCGACTACATAAGTTAATATTAGTATGTCCTAATGTGTAGTGACGTAAAGCTTAAATGAGACAGCATTCGTAAATTAATGTCCCATTGAAATACTACAAAATAGTAAACATATAAAATAGGGAAACACAGTTTTTTTGTTTTAAACGGATCTATGTAAATTCGTGAAAATCCCCTTTTATATCTTCACCAATTTTTTTCAAAAGCTTAAAATTTTTGTAGGTATTATAAACTGCTTTATAAAGTTACCTAGTAGGTGCATATATCAAGGAAGTAGAATCAATAGTAGAAAAAGCAAATCTCTTATATTCTACATTACTCAATCTCATACCGATAAATTTTGATGAGGCTGTTGGTTTTTTTCTATCCTAATTTTGTAGATACCATCTTTCTGGAACAATTGTTAAAATAACATATTTGTATGATGTACACGGACAATAGTCTAAGGATAAAAATTAATAGTGGATATCATAGTGGTTACAATAAAGAAATAGAATATAACCCTACGTAAAGAGAAAGGAAGATAGAAGTGACCCCTACACCCCCAAGAATTTAATCTTTTTTTAATTTCCAAACTCATACCGGCATATTTTCTACGGGCAAATCGACAATCTGCTTTCCAAATTTGCTGGAACCGAGTAGATTCTGTAACAATTTTGTCACATATTAAGCGTTCCAACTCCATTCTCTTCGTCTTGCTTAAAATTATCAATAAAATACTTATATCAAGCTACGATAATCAAAAAAAAAAAATCATTAGATATTCGAGTTTTGAAATTACCAGAATATAAAAATTAGTACGTAATATTTATATTACGGACCTGCATTCCCAAGGTAGCCATGAAATGAACAAAGAAAAAGATTATTAGTGACGATTAAATGGTAATTATGAATTGTAATTATGTTACACAAGGTAAGATTAAATATTCATATTCATTTTCGACAATATTTTAAGCGTGTGAATATAGAATAGAGAAGCAAAATAGGAAAATAATACAGGCAAGGATTAATAAATTCGTGATGTACTAAAAATCATTTTGCCATACGAGATTCGAACCCGTAGTTAATTTTAGAATAGATTTAATGCTTTTTTTACAAAGCATGAATATTTTCTTGCTGGTGGAAGTTGAATGGTAGATTTCTTGTATGTTATTTAAATACCCCGCCTATTTCTAGAGTTGTAGATACGAGTCTCGTTTTAAATCTGTATGCACCGTATACACTAATAGACATGCATGTGTAATTACTTGTTGCTATAAAACGCGCCTTTTCTATATGTTAGCAGCTTTTATTGCATAGAACATAATGTCGCTGGTCTAACGGGACATTTACCCAGTATAATTTTGCAACAACGCATTGAATGATATTTTCTAATATAATGTTATTGCGATTTATTAAAAAAGATTAAAATTAATTTTTAAAAATAAAATCGTTTGGGACTATTTAAATTTTCTAACGGAATCAAATTTTGTCTATAAATAAATAAATACAACGCGTAATGTCAATATTTATATACACAGATAGTTCGAAAAGTGTTAATTTGCCTTTAAACTGTATTATCATCCATTATAAAGTAGCTAAATAAAGGACAATGAACTCAAAATATTTTGATAATCTGAGTTATATGTACATAAACGGCCAAAACTATCACGAAAGAATTTCTACATTTACCGAATTTCTAGTTTTGAATTTATCGGAACCTTTTACGACGAGATAAATCGGAAATATCGTGCGTGAGTATATAGAATTTTCTAGAATTGAAAATCTAGTATCTTGAATTTTATTTCTTAATTAATATTTTCCATATATTTTAAGTTGTTAAATTAATTAATAGTTAAAAAAATACTTTCTAACGCGATTGCTTTCCTTAAAACATGATGAGTGTTATATTGAAAAAATCAACATACCCATTTTTTACTATTTGGCCAAATTTTATTCAAAAATGACGGTTGTGGAATTGAATTTTCTTCCTGCTTTTTGAGATGTTGTTCCATTTGGAAAGTAAACTCGTTTGATAACATGGCACACAATATACAAATTCGAAATTTTTAATCTTTTTAACTACAAATGTATTTTTAACTTTAATCTCTTTTAACAAAAAACGATCAGGTTGCGAATGAACCTGTTTCCTCAGAAAGATTTAGGTGGTCAATACACGGTGTGATCTACCCGTACATATAACTAAACCTTTACTCTGTGCAGAACGTTTTATAGGCATATACCTGTTGACTCTGCAGTGAGAGAAGGGGAACATTTATTCAATTGTTACCTTTTTTTTAAGTGCACATGTTTATAATGAATTATGAATATATTTCTTTTTGTTCCACTATTGTTTTCATATTAAAGAAATTTAAAATTAATGGTAATTTTAATGTTATTTGGCAGATTCATTCATTATACTATATATTAGTTTCGCA
The DNA here is from genome assembly GCA_029619315.2 of Dynastes maya. NCBI lineage: Eukaryota > Metazoa > Arthropoda > Insecta > Coleoptera > Scarabaeidae > Dynastes > Dynastes maya. Next base: position 8,012,176 of record JAROYE020000012.1, read on the forward strand.
AAATGTGTAGCCAGCTTGAAAGTAAAGATATTACGCTACTGTACAAATGAAATTAATTTGACTTTAATTGAAATGCAAATAAAACAATAATTAAATAGGCAATTTTAGAAATATCTAGTGTTATAATTCGTTTGGGTAACTTTTAGAATATTTCTGATTTTATATAGTTGAATCCGAGTTTTCAACATTATCCGTTTTCTGCGGAAAGCCTTCCTGAACGTGACGAACATTATTTTGCATTTTAATGAGAGTGCATTCTAACTGAACTGACGCAAAACTCAAGTAAACCAGGTAATTTTAAATAAGTAACTGAATATCTTGTTACTCTTTTATTAGATTGATGCGTATGAAGTGTAGATATACGTAAAAGAGCCAGTTTCTCAGATGAAAGTTGTTGGTTTAGTGTAACGCCTGGAAAATTCCACAGTCGCTATAATACGGGACCCCCTCAGAAAACATAGATCTCACGATGAATAGATCCTTTTATATAATAAACGCAATTATATAATTTAATAATTACAAAATTATTCTATTTGTTGAAATTAAAGCAAATCAAAATTAATAGAAATTAAAAGATTAACATTGTAATGTTATCGCAAAAAGGACTGATTTTGTTGTAATGAGGTATCAAAATTCAACGCTATCCATTTTCTGTTTACAAGATATTTATTTCTATATACAAGCACTACTGGATATTTAACGAAAAAATCAAAGTATGCAGTAGGTGTGTACCCTAGAATGAATCTGATTGGCCAAAGTAGTGGGTCCGTCTCTGACGTTGCACTCAGAGACCTTGGAGTAGTCCATCCAATTTAACTTTAGTTGCCAATTCAGGAGTTATTTCTTTCGATTGTCGTCTCACTTCACCGCATATTCTTACATCTAGCTATCGTTTTCTACATTCAATTACATAGCATAACATATTATATACATTTGTTATTAAATAATATCACCTTTAATGACAAATCAATATATAGATATGAGTTCCATACGTCAAGCCAATCATTTTTAGATTAACTACATGTGAACTATAGAAAATATATTTTTTAAATCTTCCTCGGCAACTTTTATTTACAATTAGAAAAACCTATTTTTTTCTATAATTGACTTAATCTCCATACCAAAAAAAGCCAAGGACCATTCAAACAGTTAACTCGGTATATTGTAAAAGGTTGTATAATTCTGGGAAGTGGAATTTTTGCCTAGAGTGTTGTTTTTTTTGCATAATAAATTAGCAAACAGGAAATTAATTCCATAACGAATTAGTTGCAGTGGATAGACTTTGGTCGCCTTTAGAATTAAAAAAAAAATAGGTGGGAGAGATTAAAACCTTTTGAATTTATAATTTGGTATTTCTCAAACTGGTTAGATGATTCAATCGAATTTAGACTTAAAAAATCCAAAGAATCTTATCATCGTCTGTTGTATTGCTCAATATTTTTGATTACTTTTTTGAAAGCATTAAACCTGCATTTTATCTTTTGGATTTTGATAAGAGATATCTGCTTACCTTTATAAACGGCCATTGTGGAAGAAGTGTGTATTGCCTTCTCTGATTCCTATTCATTTCGATTTGGCTGCGAATAAAAAGATGGAATTTTTTATTAATTCAAACAAAATTTAACTAACTGCATGACTAATTTTACGATTGTAATTTACAACGTCATCATTTATAACGTCTTACCTATATTATATTTTAACTATGAACACTTTGATATGCTATATAACAGTTAATAAAAACTCACAAGCCTTCCGTATATATCTATATAATTCGTCTGAGTGGAAATTTTAGCATTTAATTAAAAACAATTGGTCTCTTATGGTGAATATAGTGCACACGCTGTAAATAATTCCATGGCACAATAAAATCCCTAGTAAATCTTATTTAAAAGTAAAATTAAGCTCACGAAATTGCTTTATTGAACTCATATCATACATAAATTAATCTATTTTTTTTTAATTAAATTTTTTTCTATTGAAAAAAAAGTATCAATAAAAATTCTTTCCAAAGACGTTGCATTTAAAATAAAGGTCACTATTTTATTGTCTAATGATCTTTTGAATATTTCCTTCCAAAGAAAATAAATAAATAATTGACTTACATTTATGGGTATTTGTCATCCAAACACAAAATGTAAATAAAACATAGTTAAAAAACGTTTTACCTCAGTTACTACAAGATTGTAACTATATCTGTTACTATATATTCTTTGATTTGAAGTTCAAGTTTATATATATGTTTGCATCTAGATAAGATTGCGTATAGAGTAGTTGGATGTGTGGGCGTGTGTATAGAGATTAGAGATATCATACAACCTGTCTACATTCATTGAATCATTAGATCATTACTCATTACCTTTTCTAGGTTCTAGAATAGTATTGATCATAATAGCGACGATGTTAAAGTCCATTTTTCAATATCGCAACATTGCATCGTAAGCGATGATTGTTAGAAAAGACTTTTTAATAAGCATATTTTAGTGAATACCATTTGTGTAAAGTTTACGGTTATTTCTCTTATCACATACATTTCAAAAGTCATGTACTTCAACTAACGCTAACTAATCAAACGTGACGACACACACCTGTATAGGACACACCTCCAATTGTGTAAAAAATAGTGCTACCTGGACAAAATCTGATGCAATAGCGTGAAACCGTAAACATGTAATAGAAAAATGTAGGAGTAAGATAGACTGTCCGATAGAGACGAACACATGATGCAATCTACAGTGAGAGAAAAGGACACAACTACATTAGGAACCATTACTAGATTACTTTGAATACTCTTCCAAGGTTATTGCTACGTACTAGTTTTTCGGTAGTTAAAAGAGACGATGATAATCATATTTTGACAATAGTATTGATTTAATAACATTAAATGTAAAAAATAAATCTTTACATGTTTTTCAAGGAGTAAAAATCGACTTAAATTTACGTAATTTATACAAAAATAAACTTTCTGTAAGTGGAAATAGTTTGGGAATTAATTTTTCCATGAGGAACTCTAAAGTTCCTTATTTTCTTTTCTGTATTCTTGGAAATTCTTATGTTTAACATTGACGATGCGTTGGAATTAGCATTAAAAGCGGATGTTAATTCTTTGTAAATCTATAAATAGCTCGCAAACCTTTATGGGTTTAAAGATTGTAGTTATTTACACCATATTGCTCCGTACTGCGTAATATATTCAATAGAAACTATATATTACATATGTACTTAAGCAAATAATAGAAAAGCTAAATGGCAGATTTAAATTGGTTCGTACATATTTTAGCTTGGTTCATCAAATTCAATTCCATTGAAATAATTAGTACGTGCCTACTGACAGGCCTCCCAGACGTCAATCATTTTCTATAACGTAAGAGCAAGGCAAATTGATCGGAATATTGTAATGTTTTACAACTGACAAAATACGTAACGATGTTCCAGAACCATTGTTACAGATTAAGACGTACAATAAAGTTAATTGAACGGCCAATAAAGTAATTTGTTACCAAGCCATGGAACAAACAAATTAAAACTATGCATTTGTTTGGCCTTAAGAACTTGTTTATTAAAAGATTTATAAAGAAATCGAGAAAACAATGTTGCGAAATTGATAATATGTAATAATATTAAAAGCATTCTTATTTAGTGATAAGAGATAATGATCTTAAACTACGTTACATTTTGTGGTACTGTATTTTTAATTAATTTCCTTTAAAATTACAGGAATACCATTTACGTCTATACATATACAGTCATATATGCCTACGATTAATTACAGATAATCTTCTCTGTTTTCCAAGTAAAGTTAGATCTTACATGCATGATTGCATGCGAACAAAGTTATCAAGGAAGTTAATTAAAACCGAAGGTTACAAACAATTGAAATTAAACTGTGTAAAGGTAGTATTGACGTACAGGCAAAGATACACCTATATTTGCCTTTGTTAAGACATTGAAGAATGGGGTAAAGTGGAAATTAACTAATCATGCATTTTTCTAATTGATGTGCATATTTAACTGTTCCGCACGTGACTTAAAAGTCCTTAATAATGTGTATTATCTGCATCTTTAAAGAATAATGGGTATACTTCGGAACTAATGTTTTTTTTTTAGTGAAATATGTTGATTTAAGGCAAGCTCTATGGCTGGAGCTACATCGAAAAATATAGCCCAACTTATACATATAATTAATCTGGGGAAATATGCGATAACAGCCAGAGGCGTGGTAGTGAGTACGACGTGCGGAATAAACGTTTTTTAATGCCGAAAACGACCGCTCGACATTTAGCGATGTTATATTTGCATATTTAAAATAATCTTTGAAACAACTTAATGCATCTTCACACGCACCTTCACAAATTTGTCTTAATATAAGAAAATCGGAGTCTTTCTCTAAAACACTTTCAAATTTTCGCATTACACACCAATTTGTTTCATCATTTTGTACATTTTGTAATTTTTCTATTCTCTCCGCTAGTCCGAAGTAATTGTTGTGAATAGTTTGTAAATCTCTTTTAACTTGACTATCTTGAAATATCTCCTGGCTTTTCTTGATTGCTGCAGCTTCTGTCGGATTGAATTTTAAAACTACCTTCTTTACTTGATCAAAATATTTGTTGTAGTAAAACGCAGCCTGCAACCATGTTCCCCAACGTGTAACAATCGGCTGTGGTGGTTCAGGTAAATCAGGACACAGTTTGTGAAATAGTCGGGTACGTTTCGGGGACTTTAGAAACACTGCCTTTGTACTAGCAATCAATGCATTTACGAGTCGAAAACATGTAGGAATCGTTTGTGCCGCAATATTTAGAGCATGGATTTTACACGTTACATGTAAGAAGTTACCCCTGTGTTCTTTAAGAGATCGGCCCAAAGAACGCATGTTTGCGGCACCATCACTCATAAACATTAAAAGTTGCATAGTTGAATCTTCAAATTTGTTCAATGAGTTCAACACCACCTTTAAAATCCCATCGGTAGTACAATTTATAACTCTTTTGGAAGCAAGTAAGAAGGAGGATGACGGTCGATGTGGTTCCATTATGCGTACCATTACACTAACCACAGAATGTTTTTGACGATCTGTTGTTTCGTCCACACACAACCACAGTTTTTTATCTTTCAATTCCGTTTTCATTCTTTTCTCGATATGTTCACGAGCAAATGGCACTACATTTCGTATCGATGTCCGACTAGGTAATTTACAGTCCGCATATTTATTCCAGAAGGAGACAAATGCTTCGTTGTCTAGTAAACGAAACGATAGATTACATAAAATAAGAGTAACACATAAATCAAATGTAAATTTTTCTTGGTCTCGTATGCACGTAAATTACGACAGCCTAGATATACACAGAACTACTCGCATACAGCATTGATTTAGTACTGACGCTGTGAACGCGTGAAATAAATAATCGCCGACTCCGCACCACATATCTACTACACTGATTGTTACCGCTGTTTGCCCAGACTACTTGGCAGTTTCAGAAAAGTAACAATAATTTTAGGCATCTTGCAAATTGTATCAATCCCAAATGGACTTACAAGGCATTAGCTTTCTGACTAAAATAAAAAAACTTGGGTTTTTTCTGGTCTCCAACACTTTATAAGTATCCAAGTGTCTATGTTCAATGCTATAATTTAAAATATATTATATTAAAACAGAACGTTTATTATTAAGGTTCGAAAAGGAGTGCAACGTCAGAGACGTATCGCGCAAAAATAGGTACGTCAGATACAGTATTATTAAAAAATAATATATTCTTACCTTTTATTGACGTCTTGATGTCCACTGCTACAAAATACTACAAAATAATTATCGAAATTCCGTTCACTTCCACGCCTATCGAATGACTAAACTCTCCACCGGCTTCGCATCGACCTAAATCCCCTCTTGGCGCTTCTGCCGTAGCACGCGTTTGTCGAACCTTATTTATTATACACATTTAAAAACATCTCTTCGTGTTCAAAAACAATTTTGTTAAATATAACGTAAGAATATAAAACTATTTCAACAATAAAATCTTCACGTTTTTTGTCAAATACGACGGACAGTAAGGGAATTGAGTTGGAATAGCATCTTTTTTAAGCCTAGGATTTTTTAAACTTACAGTTATAGTTTCACCGGTCCTTGAATCTGTAGCTGTTGAAAAATAAATAATATCTTCTTTTACAAAGTAAATAAATCCTAGTATACGACGCCATAGTACTATGGGTTAGAAAAGGTTTTATCACTTATACACCACTAGAAAAAGATTATAGGTATCACCAACAAAGTACGGAAGTATCACTACACAGTACTTTTTTTTAAGTAAAACCAATATAATTTGGATAAACCAATTCAAAACGCAGAGACGTGGAAACGCGTTTATGGCTGATCGTTCACCTAAAACAGTATACGTCACAGCCTGCTGACGTCAGAACAGATAGTTCTTATTACACCGGCGGTAACAAACCAACACACAAAAGTCGCATTGTTATTGTCAATTTGCAACTTCTAAGCTTCCAGTTACTAAATTTAGAAGAATGATCAATTTTCAAATATACCATATGAACTATCTGATAAAAGGAAGCTGGAGGGACTGACCCCTCCAACCCACCTCTATTGCTACGGAGGAAAAGTATCCAGGAATTTTGCTTGGCAAGACATTATCCTAGAATTCTTATTTGGATAAACTAATTCATAAAGCCAAAATGTCTCTCTGGACATGTCGTAGGCTTTGTGGTAAGATTTGGGTAATGTCGCCCAAGCGAATGAATTGGCTGTATGTGACAATGGTTCGTACAGCGCAGAGAATAGCCAGCTTTACGATCACTGGTGCGTTAAGCGGACCTGGACTGGCTCTTAAAATTTTCCAAACGTATGCTACCCATTAGGCCGAGCAAGAAGTAATTCGAACCTGGAATAACTCCACATGTCTATCGTCAATGCGAGGAAATTTATATTGCCCAGCAAAGACAGAGCCAGGAAGTTTATAGAACTTAACAAGTCAAGTCTGTCAGGACTCCAACCGCAATCTTTATTGGCTATGCTTGATTAAGGAAACGTCTGTCGTCTATAGAGCCAAATCTTCTCTATTAGTAGGATTCGTAACGCCTAAAAGGAAAACTTCGCTGGTTGAACTTCTGGAATTCGCCAGAAGAATTGGTCTACTCGACGAACTCTGAAATTACATTGCCGGCTTACAGTAGATCTTGTTGGTTGGTATAAATGGCTTTACTAATGTAATGAGATGTAATAAGGATTATTAAAAATGTTGATGTTTTCAAATTTCGAAAATATTGAATGTTGTGTAAACCATTTACCGTACAAATTAAAATTTAAAATGTTAAATGATGACATCTAAAGAAAATGTGGCATTCACCTTTAAATAATTTTATTGATAAGACGATTTGTTTTATCGTCTAATTCCCTTTAAACACGTTCAGCTTTAGCATTTTGGAGGAGTGGTTCCTTATCGTGTAATCAATTGAACAATATTTCGTGGAAAATATAACAGGTCACGTTTATCAAAACTCTAAATGTATGAGAGTATTTCCAATGATAAAGCATTCTATTTCGCTTAACATTGTCGTTATAGCGGATTTTAGAGGCGATAACAGATAGAAGGTGTGTGCTCTGTCGTATGAAATAACGCCTTTTATTATTATTTATCACATAAATTATGTAACATAATTCTTCCAGTAGTTTCTACAGGTTTATTCAAAAACGTTTCAACTCCTCATCGTCTTAAACTTTGTCTGTATTAAACGTAAACAGAGAAACAAACAAAGAACAGATGTGTAACATATTCTTTTAACGGAGTTACATATCTTTGTTTCGTTTTCTTCTCTGTACTTTGAATTCTAGATCTTTAGTATCTAAACATTACTCAAGGCAATGCTTTGGCTTTAAACAATAACCATCATCTACTGAAAACGTGATACTTTATATTATATTTTTCTTTCTAATTATCTCGATTATTTAGCAACGTTGCGCGTGCTAAGGTTAATGCCGGGGTACTCTTCTTTCGGAATATCTTCTTTTTGATAGGAAAGCAACAACAAATTAATGTTTTACATGAGAAAACTTTGACTTTGTATATGTCAGATTGAACTGGAATAGTAAAGCATGCCGGAGTTCACGTGCATCTCTAGTGGATGCAAATATTTACAAAATTTTCAATTTTGATACTGCCTTGATTAAAGTTTATTTCGTTTAAACGAGTTGCAACACACTGACGCCGATATTTTGCTGAATATGTTTTCTATAACTATGCTAAATTATTATTTCCATATGCCTAAAATGCTAACGTAAAATACCGTTTTGCAATAATGCGCATTCTTGATTTTATGGCTTCTACAAATTGCTTAGCACGTATTGCTAGTAGGTAGAATTGCAACGTGTCACATAAATTCATTTAGTATCCAGCACCAAAAACATAATCTAACTTAATTTATGGTTTAAGATTAGATTCAGAAATCTAATCTTTGATTCCTTAATTTTATCTCCCCAAATAAGAATGTGTAGAATTACCTTGCTTTACCACTCAAATCAAAAAAAAAAAAATAGAAAACAACTATCACCGTACAGGATATCGTTGAGAATTTACCTACGTACACTTGGGTATTGCAAACTTGAATGTTTACGTGAAATGTCCATATCCATGTAAGAAAAAAATGCTAGACCTAAATATGCACCACATATACAAGAACGCACTTTCCGTGAATACATTTGAAATTCATATACGTTTTCTGTATGCATGTAGCTCGTGTTTACACACCATACTTTAGATATTTCTAAATTTTGCTAATAACAATTATAAACATAAACCTGAAATGTAGTAAGGTAAACTTTTCTTTTAAATGTGAACAAAATCTCGATTTTTTCAAATTCCTTACTTGTAGTAAATTAAACTTAAAAAAGTTGAGTTGGAACTCCGTATATTAAAAGTTTATTGACCATTTCTTATTTGGTAAACTTAGTACTCGTAAAAATAATCATAAAGGTATTATTTAGAAAAAAAGTATATGAACTTCGGTTTAAGGTATATTGTTTATACGAAAACATTTTCAAAACAAAATGTTATCGATGCAATAACAACCCTATTGTTCATATCCGCCTACCCATTTTTATATACCCAATAGTTTTTTGTTAAATCCGTTTTGCAATAACTTACAGGGCAAAACGTCATTTTATGCGAAATTATTTAGAAAATGCTTAGATACACCGGACTTGGAACCGATGACTAAGCATTCTTTCATACCTTACCTTAGATTATTCGTGAAATAATTTGAAAAACATTCAGTTATACATTCGACTTACTTATGCAATAGTAATAACATTTTACGTGGAGACTATTTTCTTTTAAACATTTTTTTTTTAAATTTCAATTCGTGTTAGGCTATAATTTTCCCCAAAATTTCAACAGCAACGTGGTAATCTTTTTAGGGTAATTGGAAAAAATATCAAACAAAAGATAAAAGATTACCAAATCAAATTGTAATGTATCCTCGGTTAATTCTTCATATTGAATAAAGAAAGGGAATTTTGCCGAGGTCGCGTTACATAATAATTTTAATGAGCGTAAATGTACACACAATAAAAATGTGGCCTTTTAGGCGAATAGAGTTAAAAAACGTACAGCCGCTGATATTGCAATTTACTCCACAAATTGGCCGTTTTGAAGGAATATCCATCTCAAATTGACATAGTCATGTATTAGGAATCGTAATTTTTATTAGGATGAACACAATAATTTAATGTATAAATTATTCAGGTAAATAAACAAAGAAATTAGCGTTCAAGTAAAATAAAAACTTGTTGTTCTTTGTAAACAATAAGGATCTAAAACGTCTACAAGTATAAATAGGCTATCATTAATATGAATTTACTGCCTTTCATTTTTTTAAGTACAACCCAATTCAAGCAATTTTTTTTTGCCTATAAAATTGTTTATACAAGTATTTCATATCCACACTGTTTACTCTTTAATCACTTACAATTTCATGTAAATCATATTGCAATCACATGTAACGCGTATGATTACTTATTTTTAATTTTTGAAGTCATGTCAATGACGTAGTCGCTTCAAAGTTTCAAAATTGTTTGATAATGAAGGAGTACAATTAATTTTCCATTCATACTACTCATAATCTTCTTAGTTAATTAATATTAACTGTTATTTTTATTTTACGTAAAATCTGAATTAGATAATTTATTGCTTTATAATTATTATTTTACAATTTATAATTTAAAAAAAAGTGCAAGTTTCCTCTTACAGTAACATCTCTTAGCGTGAGTTTATAACAAGTATTATACTTAATGAAAATTACAGATTACATACTTATCGCCGTGACATATATCTATATTACCGACTTTGTAGTTCAACGGTTAATCAATAGATGGCGCAACCCATTTACCTTGCATTTAGCCTAAAAGTACAAAATGAAAGTGAAAAATGTTCCTTTTGAGATACATTTATGGTTACGTATTATAAATAAGTGTTGCATAAGATTTATTTTCCATTACATCCAATTATTATAAAGTGATAAATTTTGGGAATTCGCAGGTATGTCATTATCCTTTTTTTTGTTGAGGTTATGAAGGTTTTCCAGGATTGGATTGTCTCGTATATACATTCTTTATCCTTTTTGTACCCCAGGACGTTTTTTTTTTACATTGGTGAATACTTTGTAGTTTTACTTTTATATTTTACTCTTATTAATTGGAATTACTCACATTTTCAACTCGTTTATCTATTTTACTCACTGTTGAAAACTTATCCTGTCTTTCCACATAAATAGTAAATGTTGACCAGCGATTTGAAAACAAACGAAATAAACCCCAGATTCTTGGGAGCATATAGTATCAATATTTATATAAAAGCTATATTTACTTCGAGGAATCAGGCCAGAGCAGTACTTAGAAGATTTTCGAAATCGTCATACTGTATATATACCATATTTCATCATTACTACATTGATTACAAACATTGTTATACAATATTGTATTTAGTAAAAATTGCCAGAACTCTTATCAGTATTAAAGGCTGGAAGTTTACATTTACACCAGATAGAATATCATGGATCGAAATAAAAAAACATTAAATCACGAATGGTCTACGTAGTACCAGACCTTGTTGAACAAAATTCCATCCCCAATTTTTGTGGATATATAAATCCTCAATGGTCCACGTCCTCCTAATCTGTTAAAATGCTTTGAAATACGATACTTTCATTACATAGCCGCTATTATCAGCGTCAGTGACAGATTCATAAGCTTTGGATGTCATATAAATTTTGTACTTATTGAAGTAAATGGGAGGGTTCCTTTTAATTTTGAAAGATATACATGTCTAGGATTAATTTATGCTTAAAAAAAAACTATAAATAAATTTTTCAAATCTGAAGAATTGTGGTAGTTATAGATTTCCTTGTACTTTGTTTTAATGATTTTACTTGTTTTAAAAATTCGAAACAAACTTCCTCGTCAACCTTGAATTATGTACCTTTTTTTAATTACATGAAAATCTTATAAGAACTAGTTTTTTCTTCTAAACACATTCTGTTTGTGTAGTGACGTATATTACCTCCAAAAATAATTTAATATCCGTTTATTAACGTAAGAGTTGTCGTAAGTGGCACAGATGCGATTTCCAGTGTAATTAAAAAAAACAGGTAATTTGTTCCCAAGGAACATGAATACGCATTTATATTTATTTAAATCAGAAGGATAAACATTAATATTCATATTTCACACGAGTTGTTTCGGGAGTTTTATAAATAAATGCTTAAGAAAATAATTTGCAATTCAAATGGTTTACCTCTCTTGTATACGAGGGCGAATCAAATATTAACCGAACTTTTGTTTTAGAACATTTATTGGTACAGTAAATAAAATTTTTTATTCACACGTGTTTCTCACCGAATCGGAAGTTTTTTAATTCCGTCATCAAAGAATGAATGTGGTCGCGTCTGTAACCAATTGCGCACGAACGTCGTCGTCAATGTGATGACCTACCAGTTCTTCTTTGAGTGGCCCAAACATGTAGTAACATGGCGGCAGATCGGGACTGTAGGGCGGATGTTCCAGTGTTTCCCAATCAATTTTGTCCAATTTTTCTTGGGTTAATGCAGCTGTGTGTGGCCGAGCGTTGTCATGGAGCAGAATCGCACTTCGAATAGGCATGTCTCGCCTTTTTCGTCGATAGGCTAGTTTCACTTCATCAAGCAGTTGACAGTACTGTACGCCGTTCATGGAGAAAATCAACGAGCAATATGCCTCTGCAATCCCAAAAAATCGTTGCAAAAACTTTCCCAGCAGAAAGACGGGTCTTGGCTTTCCGCAGTGCTGTTTCTCCAGGTTTTCGCCACTCCATGCTTGCCTGCTTAGACTCCGGGGTGTAATGATGCACCCACGTCTCATCACAGCTGATAATGTGCCTCAAGAAATCATCCCCCTCTGTTCGATATCGTGCCAAAAGTCTTTCACACACGGCAAGACGGTTTGCTTTCTGATCTTAACTCAAGAGGCGAGGAACCCACCTTGCCGACACTTTTCCGAAACCCAAATCATCTGAAATGATTGATTGGGCACTCCCATACGATATTCCGACGTGTGCAGCAATTTCCCATATTGTAAGGCGGCGGTCTCCTTCAATCATCTCACGGATCGCAAGAATATTCGTCTCACTGGTGCTTGTCCGCGGTCGGCGTGCATGGGTCTCATTTTGCACTAACTCTCGGCCATCGGAAGTTTTTTTGTGCCAGTCGTAGACTTGGGCTCTTGAAAGCGTTTTTTCAGCGAACTGTGCAGTTAGTCGACGCAAAATTTCGGCAGGTTTTACGCCCTCCCACGACAAAAATTTAATAATAATGCGTTGCTCAACAGACGTGTGCACCTCTTGCTCAGACATGATGCTACTAACAACCAATCTGCTCTGGCGAGCCGAATTGATTTACTCCCCTCCACTTTACATCCCCATCCAACATATATCAACACGTCACGTTACTCATTTCACCTAGGGAGCGTTAAAAAGAAGAGTCCGGTTAATATTTGATTCGCCCTCGTATAATAAATGACTTTTTACTAATTTATAGCTAGAAATACGACAGAAACACGTCTTTTCGGTCGTCAATAAAAATATATACGGTATTTTAAAACGTCATGCATGCTATTTTTTTTTAATAAAACATCGTTTAAGATATGAAAATTAATTTGAATATACGCAAGCTGAATTGATCTAAAAAAGCGTGATTTTCTATCTCTTACCGTTGGAATGCTAGAGCCTCTCAAAGTATTAGAAAATTTGTATGGATTTTTTCGCGATTTTTGGACTGTAACTCGAAAAGTAAGAGAGATAAGAAGATAACGGTTGAAGAAATCGATTCTACCGGTGGATGTTAATCTGAAAACATACAATTTAACATTTTTGGACACTATGAGAATATTTGAAAATTCACGATTCAGAAATTGAATTTTGATTTCGAATCAAAATTTTAAAAAATTTAATTTTAAGTGGAAATTCTCTAAGAGTACGCGAAGGTCCTTAATAAGCATGAATTAATTATCTTTTGATCAGGAATGTACTTAATTAATTCAGAAAATCATCAAAAATAAGAGTAAGTAATGCCTTTAAATATTGCTATATAAAAAACCGAGTAAAGCATCGCCAAATCGATGTGATTTTCGTATTCAGCAGATCCAAATCTATAAGATACGATGGGCAAAATGGCAAAATAAAAAAAAATATTTGAAATCTATGGAATTTTGTTTTAATTTGCTCATAACTCGACCAAATGTTAAGCCAGCAAATTGAATGTAGGCTATTTTGTAATATTCGAAGAAAGCAAAATGTTCTATCTTTTACCGAAGCGGTTGTTTGGCATAAAGGAAATGCTAGAGTATCTCAAAATGAGTGGGAGAATAATCAAAAGGCCTCGTACTGGGATAATGTTCCAGGACAAAAACAGGCGAACGCACTCATATCAGGCTTGCCAAAAACAGCAAAAATAGTGCTATCGTTCAGATTACTGGCAGGATTTCTGACAGGCCATGTAAAATATCACCTATTTAAACTAGGAAAAGCTGAAGATCAAATCTGGCATCTATGCCAAGAAGATCTGGAGACGGCAGAACACATCCTGTGTGAATGTGATGCCATCAGTCGCACACGACACCAACACTTCAGTAGGCCATTTCTTGCACTTACTGAAGTGAAGGAAGCAGATCCTAGAGTAGTACTAAGGTTTATTAAAAGCCTCCAACTATTCTAACACACATAAGGGCATTCTGTTACAACAGATCTATTAAGGTCGCAGTGATTAAAGGCATGTGTGCCATGGCCCGACGAAAATAATAATAATAATAATCTCAAAATGAAAAATTTGAAAATCTAGCTTCAATTTCGAATGAATTATTTTCGAATTTCAGCACAGGAATTATCGAGGGGTATTCGAGGTCGCCCAGTTAGTGTGTTGTGTAGTAATGTTATGATATATTGGTCAAAATGTATTTGTACCTGTATATTTATGATATTAATGAACACAAAAAAAAACAAGGTCCATGAAACAACTTTTAATGTGTAAATTGATGTTTACTGATTTATAATATAATTATACTGCTTTAAGTTAATTTTATCAAATATATACGATGTTGATGTTCGTATTACTATTCACAAACAGTATTTGAAATTCTAAATTAAACTTTGAAACCATGGAAACCATATCGCATTTCAAAAGTGCGTTGCTGTGGAAGCCGAATATTTTTTAGTGGACAAATTAGAATCATGAAGGTAGTAGAAAACAAAAACAATAGAAGAAGGGATTTACACGATTATTTAAATCTATGAATTTGGGATATTTTGGAACCAATTTGCTTTGTGTGCTCTATGTGACTAATATAACAACAAAAATTCTGCGCTAATTTTAAATTGATTTACCATAGGGTCAAAATTGACCTTGCCATACCAGTTAGGTGTTAAGAATAAAATTAGTTTTACTATAATGTGTAACACACAAAAACGAATTAGAGGAAAATAGTTCATCACAATCAAAATTGCAATTGTTTGCAAACAAAAATGTAAATGTCAAACGAATGTATGGATAACACTCAAGTATCAGCACACTCTGCACCACACAACTTATTATTTGATTAATTCGGAACGGCTGTTTCGAGAATTAACGGATTTCCATTGTCAACCATGGGATTGAATAAAACTTTATATAAAAAAATTATATAAAAATAAAGACCAATGACCATTGGCCCACTCATCCCTTATTGATTTATTTATTCATTTATTTTCCGTATATCTCGCATATTTTAGTTTTAGGGTGTACAGGCGGCAAAAGTAGATACTTGTAAATATCTTCTCGAGAATAGAGATAAAACAGGGCGTTAGAATTTTTTCACACATCAATCTATCGTACGGTTGACAATGGGAATCCATGAATTCTTGAAACAGCTGTTCCGGATTAATCAAATATTAACGTGTGTGGTGCGGAGTGTGCCGATACTTTAGTGTTATTTCCCGTACCATCTCACCATCCTTGCTATCATTATAGAATGAACAAATAGAAATATAAGTTCCGTGGATTACTTCTTTAAAATATCGTACAAATATGAATCATGAAAGACGATTTTCCCCAGTTTACAATTGTATCTCTTCTTCCAGTTAAACCTAAATAATTTATAACGATTTACTTTATTACTAGTTAAATCCCTGTTTTTAAGAAGGATCTCCCGCACATTGTTTATATTACTATCCTACACTTTAGCTTAATTGAATTCTTTATGTACTGACTATCATCTGTTTTCGGAATTGGTGGGGATTCCTCTATAAGCAGCACTACGTTTAAGATTTGAATTTCTTAGTGCCATAACACTGGCGGACTGTAAATCGTATACCTTGTTCTAAGATTGTGTTTTTTTGTGAATGGAGATTCTTCAAAACCAGACAGTCGGGAATCGAAAGTAAGATTGTTATTGTTATTATTTCGTATAAATTTTGTTTTAAATTTTCTTGAACATTAAATGATTGCAAAAATTAACGTAGAAAGTATATGAATGAAGTTGTAGAGTTATATTTATAGTTTGTACATGCCGGCATGGTTTTTTATGGTACAACAGAAAGCGAAAGTGTAATTTCACTTTAAATTGAATCTAAATAGTATCACCGTTGGTTTTTTCTTTCGTTATACATATATACATATATATATGTTTTTTTTCCCGAATGGATCTCTTAAACATATCCGCGTTTATTTTGTAACAGATTACCGAATTAGGATACTGTTAAAATGTTAAATAGATAAATAAATACATGTAAAGTTTGAGCGTAATATAAAATGAAAAAAATATTATTTAAAGATGCAGATCATGATTTCATAGATCACATTTCACTTTTTAGAAAGTAACTAATTGTAAGCTCCTTTTAAAAATACATATATTTCCGTTGTTTTTGTTTGAGGAAATTCCTGATTCAATAATTTTTTATATTATTTTCACCACATTCAAGTTCAAAATGCGTAAGTAATCTCAAACTTCTTTAAAAGATAAGAGACGAATTCTACCATAAACAAGATCTTGAGTTTCATACAGATTTTATTATCTGTATTTTAAAACTACATATTTAACATTTTTTATGGATAGTAAGAAGGTTAGTACAAAAAAGGCTTTTGTCGTACATTTAGCATGATTTGTATGTTTCCAGAGAACGAAGAAGAAAAATACAACAAAATTAACCTTCAATATTTTTCGATTACTCACTTTTTTTCATTACTTTTATTATCTCTTGAATGAAGAAAATTAAGAAATGCTAAATTTTGATAAACATTTAACGTGATACCTAACCAGTATCTATTACATTATGTTAAAAGCTTAGAATCAGCAATTTTAGCCCCGTGCCAAGTTGTCCTTTTTTTTCTTTTACCCTGACAGTTTCGATTCGTTTAGTAATTTGACTTTGAGACTGCTTTTTTATTTTTTGCTAGACAACATGTGTATATTAGAATTAATATCCAGTTATATAATTGTATGAGTTATTTGAAGATGTTTTATTAGGTGTTAATATTTATTTAAATCATTAAGATGATGAATTTATTATCATATTCTAAATAATACCTTTTCTTATATTCATTATCATAAAAGACAAACTTAAATCGAAGTCAAGGTTGATTACTTTCTCTGAGCAGGGCACTGCCCTCCACGTGAACTTAAAAAGTACTGCTATAATCCTAAAATATACTATTAGCATAGATCTGGTGACACGGACTGTTAAAATCCTCGTAACGTTACTAAAAAGCACACGTATATCAAAATTATCTGTGCCTAGGAAAACCGCTTTGAAATATCTATCAATATTGGTATTCGTTAATTTTTAATGTTTAAATTCTTTACATATACAACGTTCGGAAATTAAAATAATATAAATCTGTACCCCATGTTAAGTTCTTGGTTGAGTCAAAAATTATGAAATTTTAAATAAATATGTTAAAATACTAAAATTGGCAATATTCTCATTATTCTCAAACTTAAAACTAATTCAAATATAAGTTATTGACTGGATTTACAAAAACGGTGTTTTACAATTTTAGAAAATCTAAAATTAATTCAATAAAACTGCTCTACCGAAAAATTGAATTTTTTGACTTAATATAGTCTGGCTCTGGTGTACAGAGATTGATTTAAACGAGGAAGATAAATTTATGTTGATAACAGCTCCTAGTTAACTTGTGCAAAATTGTCCCTGGTGTTCCTTGAAAGTAAGACCGGTTATTCGTATTGTTCTATCAATTTGATCCCACAAATAAATCGATAAAATTGGATTCTCTACGTTGGCCGCAGCATAGTTTGCTTGTGTGATCTCATCTAAACAATTACCTTGCATAAAAATGAAGTTCTGATCAATAAGTTTTGTTTTGTGTTTCTAGGATTTCGATCTTGCTTCTTTGATCGAATATGGTCCAATGCTAATATTCTCGAGTCCACTGCAGCCTTTCTAGTCAATTACTACAGTTTGCAAGCTGCTATACGATTGTGTAATTTACCTTTTCGTAGTCGACGTTTCATTATACTGACCGAAACCGGATTTTGTCTTGTGCTAGTGAATTTGAGATCTCAAGTGCTGTCTTCCAATTCACCCGTTTTTTGATATCGGCGAATGCTAGCAAGACTTAATCTTTTTGGTGGAGGAGATGTTGCTGTTACTATGAAGCACTTTAGGCGCAAATTTTCAATTATTGCAACATACAATGAAAATATCGTAGAGATGTTATTTTCTGACCAATATGTTTAAAAATACATTATAGGTGTTTTGTTTTTACCTTTCTCAGACCCGACGTAGGAGGTTAAGGTTCTAAGAAACTGAGAAGTAATAAATCAAAAACTTTTAGGAAGTAGAGCTTCGTCATGCCTTTATTACAAGTAAAACAATTGTCATCCTTTTTAACTTGAAGACAAAATGTTAAGACGTGATCGACAAACAAATACTGCAAGATCAACAATTTGAGAAAGCTTTAATCTATTTTAAATCTCAGTATTCAAACAATGCAAAATTTATCGTAAATCGTACTAAGAATATTCTATCGCCATATTTATTTTTGCATATTTTTCTTAGAAGATAGTCTACTAACTAGAAGTAACTTAATATACCATCCTTACTATTTCTGGATCGTATAACAATTCAACAGGTTGACACAATGCATATCATGAGATGAATTTAAATGATTTACATTAGAACCCACTATATACATCCGTCTTGAATTTTGATTTTAAGAGTGTATAGTCATCCTTTAATAAATTCTTGGAAACGTAACGGTTATTCTTAATATTTGCTGCGTGTACTGCGTTTCTTCTTACGCGTATAGACTGCTTGGACTTCCCTGGTCTTAAATTAAATTTGCGCAGATGTTAGCCTTTGACAAATAGTCCTCGATTCATAGATCGTAAATTCTACTCGGAATTTTGCTTTGGGGATGTCCGGTAATTACGTCTTTGTGTAGGAGTGGAAGCTATATGAGTTCGTCTTAAATATTTTTAAAACTTATCACCACATCGTAAGTTACGTAATTAGGGAATTATTTTTAAACATTTGATAAGCTTAAGAAAATGCATATTCTATCGGTCAAGGTTGGCTTTGTAATCAAGAATGAGGAAGATAAGCATATTAATTCCTTACGCCTGAACACTTTCTACTTTTTTACGCGCCAATTTCAAAAATAGGTTGAAAATTTTTGTCGTAGGCCATAGAATAAATTTACCGTTGCTAAACATACTTGTATTAAAACGCCTGTATTATTTATAAATTGATGCTAATTGTAACATTCTGTTCGTACATAATGCAAGCAATATAACTTTGTACGCAGCATCGTTTTGTAATCAGGATTAGTATACAGGTTGTTTAAAGTTATGTAGTTAGTTAAATTCTACCGGAAAATTGATGACGTTATTAGACCATTGTAATTAACGAGAAAAATTACTCACATGTGATCTATTGATCCTTTCAATTATTTCATAACAAAACTGTTACGTTTACAAGGATTCTATCACAACTCTTTTGTTTTTCTTTTTATGTTATGTATTCAACTAAAAATATTTAAATAATCTAACAAGGGAACACAGCTAACTCAATAATTAAAAAAAAAATTGAATCTGAGGATTTGTAGGCTGATATATAGGATGTCTCACGATCGATATATGAAAGAGCGTACATTGGAAAATTCTGGAAATTTGCTGATATACTAAAGGATATATAGGGTGTTCTATTTAAAATAACAAAGTTGACAGCTACTTCCGGTATGACCGGAAGTCTTAGATAATTGAAAATATTTTAGTTCAATAGTACATGTAGAACTAAAATATTTTCAATTATCTAAGACTCCCGGTCATACCGGAAGTAGCTGTCAACTTTGTTATTTTAAATAGAACACCCTATATATTATTACATTTTTGAATTCCTGGTTCAATTTTAAGGTTTGTTTGATAAGTCAACTATGTTGCTATTTCTAACCATATTTGAAATATTTGCATTTTTTGAAATTTTTTGACAGATCGCCGAGTGCATCGTAAAGGGGTATGACTCACAGCTGCGAATCGTAAACAAGATACAGAGACGCACTAGGTGTATGTTGCATATTTCAGACGCTAAGTTTTTATAAATCTATTTAAATAAAATTCATATACAGGTGTCTCATTATATTTTGACTGATTTTGCAAGCTTATATTTTCCGAACGGCATGAAGTATTAAGACGTGGTTTTCTCCATTGAGTTTTATATGAGTCTAAGTTTTTTTATGGCTTTTATGGATATGTTATTTCTTCTATAAAAACCGAAATGAAAATGACATAATTTGCAGACCCGATATACTGAATTTTTTTAATGCAATGCTTTATTTATCCCTAGTAATTTGAAAAAGCACTTCTTTTAGCCTTTAAATGTTATTTACAAAATTAAAATCGGCTAAGAAATAACAGAGATAAATGTTTATGAAGATACCACTGTAAAATCAAAAATGGGAACAACAGAACATCCAGCGTTCCATGACTAACAGAAGAATAAACACAGCTAGAATTCAAATTCCATTTACTTACAGCTTAATGGTACACTACAATTAACTAAAAACAAAAAAACTTTTTAGAAGTACATCTCTATAACAAATATTCAATGTGCCTGCCGTTTTCCCGTATGCAGGTATTTAATCTCACCAGAAAGTTATCAAATGCTCTAATTAGTATTATTTCCATTGCAATATTTTCAATAACATTTCGAATATTGTGTTTTAGTTCAGAGATGTTTTCCGGAAGTGGATTATAAGCTCTTTCCTTAACATAGCCACACAGAAAAGTACCATTATACCATTTTCATATTGACGTATTCATAAAAGTCATAAAAAAACTTGGATTCATATAAAACTCAATGGTGAAAACCGCATCTTAATACTTTATGCCTTTCGGAAAATATAAGCTTGCAAAATCAGTCAAAATATAATGAGACAGCCTGTATTAATATAAATTGAAAATAGAAGATATATGTATATATGTAATAAATTTGTGTCAAGTGGGAAATAAGAGAAATGAATTAGCCACTACCACAAGAGACTTTTCTATATTTTCTGCAGTAAAAGATCTTTTTTGAAGTTAGTACGTATTCCAGCATCGAAAACGTTCCTTCAATTTCACAACTTGTAAGCGGAGCAAAAGTAAAATGTAATAATATAAGAGAGATATTTTATACATATGTATACAGTGGCACCTCGATTTGCGATAGTATCTTATCACGGAATTTTCGGATTACGGAAGAAAGTTTGGATGAATTTTTGTTTCCAAAACCCTAAGGTACTTGCTGATACGAAACGCGGCTTAGAATGTTTACAGATTCGGCAGAATTTCCGCGCGACTCGTGTACATGCTAGAAAGAGATAGTTATATACAATGTAATGCGATGGTTTGTGTGGTTAACTTTCCACTATTCCATCCCCTCGCAGCTGACTTGAATTCATAGTTAATATCATTCTTACTTTATCCGAAAATCCTTTTATCTTTGTGTAAAATCTTTTTCAAAGAACAAAGCCGAAAGTTCTATGGTTAAATAATTTCTTATCTGTCGCGTCGCTAAATTTGTAATATGTATCTTACCCTCTCTGTCTTCCATACGGCAGAAAGTGTCCGTATTAAAAATAGTGTATGTAAGTGAAGTTATTTCGTTTTAATTTAAATCTTAAGAGTTTTTATTGATTTTTGTACGTAACTTTATTTTCTATATGTTCAATTGTATTTAAAATAGATTAAATTAATTTCTGATTATTTTTTTGGTTATGGGAACGGATTATCTCTTATTTCCTTTATTTCTTATCGGAATATTTGATTTCAATTGCGAAATTTCGGATTACGAAATGTTTTTGCAACCAATTAATTCCGCAAACCGAGATACCACTGTATTTAATGTTTGTATTTGTCCTGACAATCGGTTTAGTGTATTTATTTAAATCGGGGTTTCTGCTGAACACTTCATCAACTTAATCAGTTTATTTCCAATATCACCCGGAATACTTTTTAATTTATCGATTGTGTCGTTTAATGTATTGAACGCGTCTCTCAATTTTATATTTCGGCTTTCATTCAAGTATTGTATCGTCGCTGTTCAGCGTTTAATATGGAAATTAAATACCTTAAAAACCCAATAAACAAATAAAGAATAGATACAGTAAATATACGTAGGATCATTTAAGGAGAGAGCTCGATGCGAATACTATGATTGCATACCATTCACTGATTCCTCGATCTTAAAATAATCACCGTGTACATCATATGCTCTGCATACGGCTCTGCTGCGGCTGACGTCATCCCATACAATTTTGCCGTTCTCTGTTTATAACTGTGAAAGTGTATAACTTGGAAAATTGAATTTTTCAAAAATATTCAGCGTTGCCGACAATTATGATTAAACTTTCAAATGGAGACAGTGTCAAAATTATTATTTTTTTTTAATATAACTACCTATTTTTATCTTTTTTATCAAATTGCTCTTAGAAGAAAATAAAAAAATTTGATATTCAAATGATTTAAATATTTTCAGTTATCTTCAAATTGTATCCTTGTGTTCTAATATTGGATTTATTACAATTCTCCAAATTAAAAAAAAAATCGAACAAGTTTAATACATATGAACCTTTGTTTTTTTTTAAGAAAAATGCGATTGGGCACCTTAAAAAGTTATTGTTCTTACACAAGATTTCAATTTTTCTGAATTTACAAGTTCCCTTGTAAGTCTGTTAACTTTGAACACACCTGTACATCATTGTAATATTGAATTCGAATATTTTTTTTACTTGTTTACAGAAGCAGTATTACGTCAAGAAACAAAATGGCGAGTAATATATTTGGAATGCATGGCGAATTTTGCGCTACCCATCCTTGGGAAGTGATAGTAGCCACACTAACTTTGACAGCTTGCATGCTGACAGTTGACAGCCAGAATCAGGCTCCACTTCAAAAACCAATACGTTACTGTGAAGGATGTCCTAACGAAGTAAGTCCTCTCACCAAAGTTATAGTCGAGTTATATAATTCTTTTCTGTAATTTCAGGCAGAATATAATGCAACGGACGTTATAGTAATGACATTAATACGCTGCTTTGCTCTTCTGTACGGTTACTATCAGCTATGTCATTTGCGCAAACTAGGGTCGAAGTATATGCTCGGTAAGTAGCAAGGCTTCTGTGAAAGTGAAGTGAAAATTCAAGGTTGGAAATATGCTTAGTGAAAGCGCAATATAACATAATATGTAGTAATAAGGACGCAACCGTGAACTAGTTTTTGATACTATTAGAGCTAACTAAATTTTTTGAGTAAATAAAGTTACGCGTAGTCTTTTTAAATATTATGACACGGTTTCTTTTTACAGTTAATAATATTAATTTGAAAATAATAGTCTCGACCCTGTATCGTGAATGATTAAAATAATTTAATAAGACTTGGAAATAAATTTCGCCGTCCTTAATGCAATCCTGTTGTATTAGAATTTCGTATTTTTCAAAAGAAACAACTAGATGTAAAGAAATAAAAGTCGGACATCCAACTCGAAAACTTTTATAACTTATTTTTCTATTTTCCACAGAAGATATAGGATATTAATATACATAATTTTTAATTGCACTAAAGTTAAGTCTTCATTACTTCACACAACCGGGGGTAATCTGAAAAGTTTCCAGTCTAATACAGAAACAAGTTCAGTTTTATTTCTCAATGGTCTCCTTGTAAATCTTACACGTTTCCCAGCGATCTCTTTAAATCCGTCCAAATAGTAGTTGGAATTTTGTTTTGCAAAATAGGGTCTGTCCTCCGAGTGGAACCTTGAGCTTAGAAGCTCGATCTGATGAATATGGGTGATCTATCAATTCGAACGCCAATTCATGGTGACCACTGAGATGTGAGACGGTAGTCTTGGTGGAAAAACACTTTCTTTCCCTTCAAATGCGTTTATTTTCCCGCAATTTCTACGTTCAACTTGTCAAGTAATGATGCATAGTATGCCCCCGTTATTATTTTTCCTTTTTCAAGATAGTCAGTTAACACAACTCCATGACTATCCCAAAAAAATGGCCATCACTTTCCCGGCCCATGGAATAGTCTTTGCCGTTTTCGAATCCGATTCTCCCTTTTCAATCCACTGTTACGACTGTGCCTTGGCTTCAAGAGTGTACTGGTGTATCTGTGTTTCATCGTAAACCATGGATTACCGACACCATTAAAACCATGCAGACTCTAAGAGATCGTGCATTTTTGAAATTTAAACATAGTCGCAATCCGGAGCACTTCTCTTATTATAAATGTTTAAGAAATTTAACTAATAACGCCATTAGAAGAGAAAAGACAGCTTACTTGAATTATCGCGTGCGAATTTCGAATAACAGAACCGTATGGAAAGATTTATATGATCTTAGTATAATCCACTCTAATAAAAGAGATTTGACTCTACCACCTCATCTTTCTAACGTAGATTCCATTACTAATTTTTTCTCCTCTTTATGTTCAGTTGTTTTCGATCCGAGTCCCGATATTGTTAACTTCTATAATAATCCTGAAACGACTATCAATTTACTGCAACCCTGTTTTAACTTTCATGCTGTGTCTGAAGAAAACATATTCTTGGCTATTCGGAGCATTTCTTCTAAGTCTATAGGATATGATGGGATCAGCATTGATCAAATTAAACTGTGTTGTCCTCACATTCTACCGTTTTTGAGTCATATTCTTAATCAATGTATTTACAATAGTTTCTTCCTTCCCCTTTGGAAAAAAGCCCGTGTTACTCCTCTTCCTAAGACCTGGGCCCCTCAGTTACTGGAAAAACAAATTAGTGCGTATATCAATCGCATTTTACCTACTTACCGGGGTTTAGACCAGGCTATAGTTGCTCCTCCGCTCTTTCAGCAGTGGTGGACGATGTTCTTACGGCTGCTGATTCGGGTAAATTTACATGTCTTGTTATGGTTGATTTCTCTCGCGCTTTCGATACGATCAATCACAGTTTTTTATCATTAATCTTAAAGTATCTTGGTTTCAATAACAAGGCTACTTCTTTGATTAAAAATTATCTGTTGGATCGCTGCCAAAAAGTCACTTTGCATAATAAGGTGTCGAATACCATGCCTCTATACAGTGCCGTACCACAGGATTCAATCTTGAGACCTTTACTTTTTTCACTTTACACATCGAAACTGCATACATGTTTGAAAACCTGTAGTTATCACCTTTGAGCGAACTGATCTGCCATCTGCCAATGATCGCATTAATTCGGATCTTAATTGAATAATAAACTTTTCTATGTAGCATAATTTGCATATAAATGTCAGTAAAACATCTGTGATACTCTTTGGTAAAAAACATGATGAGTTTGTTACTAATAATCTCATAATCGAAGTCAACAACACTTCTTTGCCTTTTTCTAAGTCTATTAAAAACCTTGGGCTCCTAACCGATTCTGACTTAAGATTTAAAGGTCACATTGGTATGTGTATCCGCAGAAATTGTCTCTCTACTCTATCTAGGAAACGGTTAACTGATGCGCTCGTTTTGTCGCATTTTAACTATCGCGACGTTGTTTATGGACCTTGTCTTGATTGTGTTACTGTGCAAAGAATACAAAAACTTCAAAATTGCTGCGTTCGTTTTGTGTACGATCTAAAAAGACATGAACATGTTTCACATAAATTTGCAGAACTCAACTGGTTAAACATGCGTTTTCGTTGCTACTTGCACCAATACTGTTTCTCTCATAAAGTTTTAACCACAAAGATTCCGCCATATCTCTTCCTCAGGTTAAGGTTTTGAATAGATGTGCATAGTATTAATATTACATTTCCCTACTACATCACACCTCCTGCTCATCAAACCACTCTTTTTGAAAGATCATTTTCGTTTAACGTCGCGCGACTATACAATGGTGTGCCGGATTTCGTAAAAAAATTATCAGTTGCTTCTTTTAAATGTCATGTAAGACGTAGGATTCATGATTCAATGACTTAAATTTACAATTTCATTTAATTTTTTTTAATCTCTACTACCTATATGTTGACATGGAAATATCAGCTTTGCTTTTTTTGTATATAATAGCTGCATAGCTTTTTTTTCTTGTAGATGTAATCATCGCGGCAGGAACGAAAAACAGACGTTACATTCGCGTGCAGATCGTCTGACTTTCTGTCGTTTACCGCAAAGGGTTACTGGAATATTTATATCAAAATGTATTTATATACCGCCTTTTTTTTTATTTTTTCAATGTTTGTAATCCTTTTTTGTTAATTTGAATGCGTTCTTGATCCTGAGTGAGCAAGCGCGGCACCCATAGCTTTTTTAATCCCAAATCTTCAGTCAATATGTTCTTTCGAGATGCCCACAACCGTTACTCTCTCTCTAACCTGAATTCAACGGTCACTTAGCACCATTTGGTGAAATTTTTCGATGTTATTGGTGGTTGCAATTTTTGGCCGTCCCGAAAGTTCATCGTCAACCAAGCTGGTACGACCACCAAAATTTCACTGTGACAAATGATGGTGTAAAGCTCCCGTAAAGAGCGTCCATCTCAGCTTTAATTTGTGTAGGGATATTGCTTTTCAAATGTTCGATATTCGATTCGGCAGAAATTTTCATCCGCAATTATATTATCAAAATATTTTTGATGAATAACGCAATCTTCATATTGAAACTTGAAACATTTCAGATTACACTCAGTTTGAGGGATTTGATGTACGAGGCTCGTCCAGAAATTAAGTTACGTTTGGTAATAAAAATAAAACTAGTTTAGATACAGAAAAATTATTTATTGCAAAAAAAATTACAATTACATAGCTCCCGCCATTTTGTAGGCACTTGTCATAGCGTGGCACAAGTCATAAAACGTTGCCGCCTGTGTTGTCAACCATGTGGTAACATGTTCTTTGAGCTCTTCATCATTTGACTACCAAGGAACGTTTTTAGGTGCAAAAAGAGATGGAAGTCGCTAGGGGCAAGGTCAGGGCTGTACGAAGGGTCCGATGCCCAACCTCACACTGCGAACAAAACACAACAACTCTTACAGGACATTGGCTGGACCC
This sequence comes from Dynastes maya, assembly GCA_029619315.2. Classification (NCBI taxonomy): domain Eukaryota; kingdom Metazoa; phylum Arthropoda; class Insecta; order Coleoptera; family Scarabaeidae; genus Dynastes; species Dynastes maya. The sequence goes on from JAROYE020000012.1 coordinate 8,039,236, forward strand.
AGTTTGACCACCCTCCGTACAGCCCTGACTTCGCCCCTAGCGACTTCCATCTTTTTTTGCACTTGAAAACGTTCCTTGGTGGTAAAAAATTCAACAACGATGAAGAGCTCAAAAAACATATTACCACAGGTTGACAACACAGGCGGCAACGTTTTATGGGGAAGGCACACAAAAACTTGTGCCACGCTATGACAAGTGCCTACAAAATGGTGGGAGTCATGTAGAAAGATAGTTTAAGGTTTGTAGTTTTTCTGTATTTGTACTCGTTTTGTTTTTATTACCAAACGGAACTTAGTTTCTCGACGTGCCTTGTATTAGGCCAACAAATCCATGTTGACAACAGATATTATTCAATTTACTGGAGCTTACCAAATATTCGATTTCTAAATGAAAAATGTTATTTATTTCTACAGGTATAGCAGGTCTATTCACGGCAATCTCGAGTTTTGTTTTCGTGTCGACGTTAATAAATTTCCTACGGATTGATGTTAGCGACTTGAAGTAAGTTGAAACAGCAATTTGTCAGTGATTATCCGACGGTATCGGTATCTTTTTTTTAGAGATGCAGGATTTTTCTTCTTATTCGTCATTGATCTTCCAAAAGCTACAATGCTGGCTGAATTTGCTTTGTCTGCCTCTAATCAAGAGGAAGTTAAAATTAACATAGCAAAAGGAATGTCGGTATTGGGTCCTACTATCACTTTAGATACGATTGTCGGAACATTATTCATGGGTGTTGGGACTTTATCAGGTAAAAATATTTCATTGTTTCGATATTTACGGTTCGTCTTTAATTTTTCTTTTATGCTTGTAGGCTTCCAAAGGTTAGAAATGCTATCGTACTTCGCGTGTCTGTCAGCAATAGTAAATTACATAGTATTTATGACGTGTTACCCTGCTTGCTTATCTTTAATATTAGAAGTGAGTATTTTTTTTTATGTTTGATTGTATTTCAACAATTAATTTTGATTTTTCCTGTTTAGTTGTCGAATACATCTAACAATTACGGGTCGCTAATTTCAAAGGCGTTGAAAGAGGAAGACCATAAATCAAATCCAATCGTACAGAGAGTTAAAATCATAATGACAGCCGGTTTGGCTTTGGTCCATATGCACAGGTAGGGCATGCTGCAGTCACATTCATTGAGAAAAATGCAAATAACATACATATATTCTTTTTTTTGTAATAAACCTTGACTTTCCGAGTTTATCAAGATCTAAAAGACTATTGTAATTCATATCCATATACATATGCTTATAATACTTGATTATTGAAAAGATCAGGTTGGTTTTCGGTATTTTTAGTTATATTTGTGTCTCGATTGGGTGCGCGCTATATTTTGTTTCCTCTGGAAGTTCAGTATCTCCATATGTGATTTTCCGTTCGTTTCAGTCGCTTGCCCTTACGTGAGGATATATTAGACGACTACAGCAATTCAAGATTTCCAGATCAACACCCGGTTTTGAATAATACGGACGATGCAACTTTCCATGGTTATATTATGAAGTAAGCTTTGCATTTTATTTTAATCGCAGACATTCCTCCTTCTCTCCCACCCCCTACCATTTTACATTCATCCTAAAAATATGAATGGGATTGTTATGTAAAATATTCCGTCTCTTGCATAATTAGTTGACATTTTGTACGGTTTTAAGAAATTTAGAATAAAAATAGTCTGTTCGCTAAAATTTAGAAATCTTTACATGAGAAACACTTTAATGAAACATTTTATGAAAAATCTAGAATGTATTCAATATCTGTAGCAAAGACTATGGGGTAGTATGGCAAACAACACTAATATCGGCATACTCCGCACCACAAAAATTATTAATTAATACGAAACAGCCGTTTCAATGACTCGTCCCCATCGTCAGCCGCATGATCGGTCTGCGGCGGACGCGAAAGATATCTTATCCTGTATAAGATATCTTTAGCGCTAAAATGATCCGTATAGTAGATACGATGTCATGGTTTATTTTCTTAAACGAGAACTCCATTTTTTATTAGATTTAAACAACAAGACTATTTTCTAAAACAATTGTAGCCAATAACCCGATAGCGTTTTTCTCTAGAAAAAAAAAACTTTTAAAGGTTCATAAATAAAATATAACGATAAGTAGAACAGAAATACTGGCTGTACAACTTTAGAACAAGCAGAAATGAAGATGTCCGACCATTGTACAGCTAATACTTCTTGTTCCAGTTATCTTTACACATGGGGTTTTTCCAAAATATTTCAAGAGATTGATTTTAAATATCGCCAGAGCAAAAGTCCAGCGAAATAAAGTCGATAGCCAATCATCCCGGAATGATGTTTGTTTTGCCTTGGGCAATTATCACAAAATATCTTTAGTTTAGGGGAATTCTTGAACAAGATGCTGATTATCATTGGTGTACAAGTGTCAAGTGCAGGAAGAAACTAAATCAATTGATTTCAGCTTTTTCGCTTATTTTCTTTAAAAAAAAACATTTTATTGTAGATGGGTAGCTCCAATTGCTGACCATATTGTGATATTGATAGTATTACTGGCGTTAACGGTAAAATTCATCTTCTTTGAGAATAATTCAAGACTAGCCGTGGAATTAAAACAAGAACAGCAGGCGCAGCCAAAAGAATACAATTCTCGTGCAACAGCTAGAAAAAAGCTTATAACTGAGATGCCATATCCATATTTAAAATCTAGGTCGTTTTATTTAAGTGATGACACTCAGAAAGGTATTTATTTGTTCTGTGTTTCTCAAAACAACAAAAAATTAAAATAGAAAACGAATAATTTTACAGACACTGAAGAAAAGAGTATACAAACAGATCCAGTATGCAATGATGCTAAAGAAGAGGATTTATCTGAAGCAAAGGAAACTAGGAGTTTTAAAGAATGCTTAAGGATATATAACAGAGATTTAGATGGCAGTGCTTTGACTGATGATGAGGTTGTATTGCTGGTTAAACATAATAAAATTTCATCGTACAAACTAGAGAAAGCAGTCAACAATCCCGAGAGAGGCGTACAGCTGAGAAGAAGGATAATTGGTGAAAATACTAGTTTATCCTTTGCAATAGAGAATCTTCCGTATAAAAACTATGATTATAGCAAAGTAAGTTCAGCTAACAACTACTCTGAATAGTTGAGAGTGGACTTTCCATTGAAGTAATGCTTTTCGGATTTTACTGTGCTTGTTCTGCTAAATATGCTGTCAGCTTTAGAAAAGAAGAAGCTGAAGCAAAACGTCATCAAAATAGTACAACAAATACGGCAAATCCCCTAGGACATTACTTTAATTAAACCTGAAATTCAATGTGTTATCCCTATTGTAGGTAATGGGAGCGTGTTGTGAGAATGTTGTAGGCTACATACCTCTACCTGTAGGAATCGCAGGCCCTCTAAAGCTCGATGGCCAACTATTTTACATACCTATGGCTACTACTGAAGGTTGCTTGGTCGCTAGTACAAATCGTGGCTGTCGAGCACTCTTCGAAAATGGTATTACGAGCAATATCGTACATGATGGTATGACAAGAGCTCCAGTCGTAAAATTCCCATCAGTTTCTCTAGCTAGGTAAGCTCTAATAAACTATTAACTGTCCTCGATCGTTTATACTTTATTTTCTTTTAGTGAAGCAAAATTGTGGATGGAAACCCCAACTAACTTTGCAAAAATCAAAGAGAAATTCGATTCTACCAGCCGATATGCTAGATTATCAAAGATCCATACCGCGATTGCTGGTAGATTATTATTTATTCGATTTGAAGCTGAAACAGGAGACGCGATGGGTATGAATATGTTATCAAAAGGTACAGAGATCTCTTTACGAGTTGTGCAAACCCATTTCCCTGAAATGGAAGTGATTAGCTTGAGTGGTAACTATTGCACAGACAAAAAACCCGCTGCTGTTAATTGGTGAGCATACAAGTTATATTTTCTTCATTCAAATATTAATAACAAATCATTTTTTTATTTGACAGGATTGAAGGTAGAGGTAAATCGGTTGTTTGTGAAGCAATAGTGCCAGCTTCCGTGATTTCAACGGTCCTAAAAACTTCAATCAGTGCCTTAATTGATGTCAACATATCCAAAAACTTGGTAGGATCAGCAGTTGCTGGTAGTATAGGTGGTTTCAACGCCCATGCCGCCAATGTTGTAACTGCAATATACATAGCAACAGGCCAAGATCCCGCGCAGAACGTTGGAAGTAGCAATTGCATGACTTTAATGGAAAGAACAGGAGAAAACGGTCAAGATTTATATATGACCTGTACAATGCCATCCATTGAAATTGGAACGATTGGAGGTGGTACATTCTTACCTGCTCAAGCTGCTTGTTTAGAAATTCTTAACGTGAAAGGACCAAACATCGAAAATCCTGGTGAAAATGCTAAAAAATTAGCTAGGATTGTATGTGCGACCGTTCTAGCTGGAGAATTATCTTTAATAGCAGCTTTAGCTGCCGGCCACCTAGTTAAAAGCCACCTTAAACATAACAGATCATCGACAACGATGAGCCCTGACATGCCGAGGGCCACACCAGAGGAAAATTTGTTTGTAGCACCTTGTAAAACATATAATTAGATTAATACGCTAATGATGTAGTTCTGTAATTCATTGTATATAGTTACCTTCTTTTATAAGTATAATTCGTAAATTTGTTTGTAAATAATTTTATACATACGTGAAAAATAGAGGCGATGTTGAAAAAAAGAGCAGAGTGTATATTAGCAGAGTGTTAGTAAACGTAATATTTTAAGTATTTATTAGAAGTTGATGAATTCCATTCTGAAATTATTGTAACATGAAGCTCATTTGTTAAAAAGTACCCACTGTAAATGTTAATTAATATGTTTGGGTTTCTCTTTACTTTATAGTGAATGAAATGAGCTGTTCATGTCTAGAATATTGAGTATTTTAAAGAGATATGTACGTTCCAACCCAGTTTTATGAGTTTTTTTTTAATAAATTAGACGATATATCACTGGTTTACTTTTTTCACCCTCTTGTCCTTTTTCCGTTGAGAAAATTGTATTGGCGGCATATTTGATCAAATGTAAATGTACGCTGCTGTATGTAAAATTTAATACATCATTCATTACCATACCCTTGGAATAAATTACTATTGTTTCTTTGTTTGAATATTTTTAATTGTTATGAGCAAGGCGCAGTAAATATATTCAAAGGATTGTTTTTAAATTACACAAGGAAGTATAATATTTATATTGTAATCGTGTGATGACATAATTGTAAACAATCACGGCTTCCGCAGCAATTCTATTTGTTATTGTAAAGTAAAAAAAAATAAATAAACGCGCTATATGGCGAATATTTTCATAAAATAAGATAAGCTTTCTCATTTCGCAGTAAGGTTTCGTTAACACTCGAGGCTAGTCTGTGAATTGCACCGCTTATCATTTAAAATCTATTGTGCGAAGCATCTATCAAACGCGTTCTATTTATTACACATCTAATCATTAAAAGGAAATGACAGTTTGTATTATATTCCGTTTGAATTGTATACCTATTTTCTTAAGTTTTTGCTAATAACAAAGGTGTGGTGTAAGTGCGTTTGCTTTTTAAGATTCAATTCTTTCGATTTGCATCGTGATTTAAACGCGAAGCTTTTCCGCGATTGGTGAAAATAAGGCCGTTCGTGGGAAAATAGTGCCCCGCAGGGGCTGAACGCAGATTCGAACGGTTGCAAGGCGGTTCCCATTCAATTTCTTGCGTCGTTTTACGTGCAAAGAGAGAATTGGCGAATTGGCGTTCAATTTCAACGTTGCGTGCGAGAAATTCACGACGTAAAATCGTAGCCTAAAATCTCTATATTTTAAAGATTTTTTTTGTAGTTCATAAACATGGCGGACAACGGCAAGTTGGGGTTCTTTTGCAGCCAGTGAGTATTAAATTTAAATTATACAATTGAAAAAACGATTTAACAATTGCTTTTGCGTTTACTATCATTGAGTGTGCACATTTTTCTCTGTCTTATTGTTACAATAAATACTCGTAAGATGTGTTTTCTTCCGCTACAATAGAAAGTAAGTATATAATGGTTATGTTCGGTGTTGTTAATTTTGGACCTAAATTGTTCGTTAATAAATGACAAAATAAGTAATTGGCCATTAATTCATACGTATTTAAGGCGGATCCAACTATTACATTTCGTTACAGTTAGAACGGTTTTTAATCGATTTTTTTTATCTCAGGAAGCAAATATCTCCAAGGTATTTTTATTTTGATATAATATTTACATGTTTATCCAGATGGATTCTAAATTTATTACATTTATGATCTTTGTTTATAAAAAAACAACCAACGATAGATTAGAATGATATCAATTATAAACCAAACAAAATTCTTTTGAGAGTATTCTAGATTAGATTTTATTGTTCATGCATTCAATATTTCTATCTAGACATCCTAGACTTTGGATTAACATCAAATTTATATCAAAATTAACAACACTATCGGTGTGGCTTAAAAAGCGTAATATTTTATAGGTGGTTACTTCATAACGAGTGCAGCCGTGGAAATTCCTGCATCTTTACTCATGCCAATATACATGACGTTAATTTAAATACACACCCTACTGGTGCAGAAGAGTTTGTAAAGGGTACTTTTATCAATGTCAATAGTCGTGTCATTCGAGGCAAGACTTTTAAACGAAGTGTGAAGCGAACAGATCGATTTTTCGATCACGATATCAACAGATACGAAAATAAGCATCATTTGGGAACAAGGTAAGTTTTACATTATCTATTAAGCTGATATTAGGCGAATATATTCAATTTTCTGTTCAAAATTGGTAAGTAATTTGCGTTTTTCTTGTTTTTTTATTGTTTATGTTGCTTGATTCTAATTCATTTACACTTGCTTTTTTATTTATCACCTTCTACTCAATCCATTTTATATGTTATATGTACATTTCTTTTTGTGTTTAGTGTCTAACGCATTGTTAATAATAGCAATAGATTGCTAATTGTATTTTAACAGATGCAGGTCAAGTAACCTGCTCATAATATAGTGTAAATTGTATCTGCAAATGTTATGAGAGCGGTACTAAATAGATTTGAAACAAGTCACAAAATATACAGGGCAATTCTTATTTATTGATTGAAATTTGAAAATTTTAGAAAGATTTAGTGATCACGTTTTCTTGAAATTACAGCATTTTGAATATGCCTTCAACCTCTTCACATAATAGTGCCTCTTCGTCATCTGCAAGTATTCAAGAATCAGATTGCTTGGCTCCTGCAAGTTCTAGCACTGGTTCTAAGTAAGCTTTATTTATTTATATATTTATTTCTTAGTTAATCTAATAAAGGCATTTTAATGAAAATTTTATATTTTTTTCTAGCAAGGTACTTTATTTACTATATATAATTGATACTATAATCGATATATATTTTTTTTTAATAGGAAGAAGACCATGAAAAACCTCAAATCTGCTTTACCTCATACTACAACCTCAGGTGCATTGGAGAATGATACTAAACCGACTGAATCAGAAAAGTCGAAGAACCTTCAGAATTTGAGCAGTAAGATAAATTTCGAGGATTGGGTCAATGCTCCAGAATTCATTCCAAGAAGCTGTCAGAGCTATTCGAACACTCTCTATAACAGCTTTTCGAATCTAAACTTGAATCAGGATAAGAGCAAGCGAAAGCTATGCCCCTACGCTGAAAGGGATGGAATCTGCAAGTACCCAATTGGGGAATGCAGTTATTTGCATGGGGATATCTGTGATCTCTGTGGTAGATCTGCTTTGCATCCTTTCAACGAGGAACAGCGCAAGCAACATACTCAGGTTCGCGGAATTGATTTAATCTACTTGCTGAATTTGATATGTTCTTCTTAGGACTGTATTAAACAACATGAACGCGATATGGAGCTATCATTCGCTATTGCTCGTTCCAAGGAGAAAGTCTGCGGAATCTGCTTCGAGGTTATAATGCAAAAGTCAGCTATCGAGCAGCGTTTTGGCATCCTGCCAAATTGTAATCATTGTTTCTGCTTGACTTGTATTCGCAGATGGAGGCAAGCGAAACAATTTGAAAACAAGATCATAAGGTATTGTTTGTAATTAATTTGAAACACTTCACTATCACCTTTATAAGACTATCGAAAGCTGACCATGGTCATGCTTGATTTAACGAAGAATAAAAGCTGCAATTTAAGAGTTCTAAATTTAAATTCAATAAATTGTGAAATATTAGGATTTTTTTCAACTATATGTAGAGTGGCAACAAGGTTGGTAGAATACATTTACTCTAAAGGTGATCTTAGTTTAAAAAAAGCGTGCGTAATGACTTCGGTAGTAGTGGAATATAGAACGTAGATTCATCAATTTAAAGGTTGTTACGAAGAAATATATCTATATGGTAACATGTACGCATGAGGGAATCTAATTAAGACATTCTCTTTTGTACATTCTTGTCGAATTAATTGCTGCAAACGCCTCTACAAAATTGAACAAATCATATTGCTCCAAATTCTGACGCGACAGCAGTCCCCAGCTACTGGCTTAAACCGCCATGGTTAATTAATTGAAATTGTAAAAAGCATCACCTATCCAATATACACAGACGCGTTTCGCTGTTTTCGGCTCCTCAGTGTGTCTTGTGTAAAATATTGAAATGCCATTTCTTTCCACAGGACACACTGAGGAGCCGAAAACGGCGAAACGCGTCTATGTATGGAAGACAGGTGATGGTTTTTGTAATGTTCGTTATTTTTAAGATATAAAATCTATTTGCGTTTTTGACATTTTATTACGTTCAATATAACAATGTGTCTTACACAACTTCACATTACGTTAGTCTAACACCGTCTCCCCAGGCAACATACTCTTACAACCACTTGCCCACCGTGGCGCTAAATTTAAAATTAATATATCACAGATTTTACAATTTCAAGTATATCTATATATTACTGCCAATAACGTCAAAATATGTGTCCTCCGCCCACAAACTTTCGGTCAAATATTGCAAGATAGGAACTGAGATAACCTTTAGAATAAATGTATTCTACCAACCTTGGGGCGGCAATTGATTTATCAAACTTTCTAAATCTAAAATGAGCCAGAAGCAGAAGAGTTTGTCTATTTTAACTTTTGACGCACGTCAATTGGATTGGCACGGATTGGCAATTATTATGGCTTCAATATCCATTTCTACTATGTTTTTTTTCTGTTCATACTAGTTTTGTATTAAATTGTTTGTGTGCCTTAAGCTGGGTTTACATCACAGCTGTGTCACTGTATCGCGGTGTTGCGGCGTGCAAGCTATTGGCTGATTCAAAGAAAGCTACACTGGCGCCATAGGAAATTCACGACGCTAAAAGTTGGCTCAACTTTAACTTTTAACGGTGGCACAGCGCGTTTTTCTCAGTGCGTCCTTGTCCAACTTGTGGTTTATCCTTTTCTATTGAGAACAGCGGGAAACATCTTTGACAAAACGTGGTCAATTGGGGTGAATTGTTCGAGTACAACTTATATATAATATGAAAGGAAAAGATCATTTACATTGACATAAAATGGTAATACCTATTATACTTTTTTAGCAAATATAACGCTAAAAGTCTTCGTCGTCTGTGGTGGTATGTACTTATTGTGTATTCGTTATCATGTTCTGTACCCATATTGTTAATAGTGTGAAAATCGCAAAAATCGGAAGAGTAATACACCTTTGTACAACTAATACAAATACCATCAACAGCCGTTGCTCATCAAAATAAGATTTTAACATGACATGACATATCGTGCATGCTTGAACTCCTTTTAAAATACGCGCTATTTTCTTTTTGCTGTGAAACAGTCAGTGGTGATGTGAACGGCTGTTGGCGTCGTCTTCAAATTTTTGGCGCTCCGCAACACAGCTGAGATGTGAACCCAGCTTTACACAGTTTTTCCAGTCGTTGAGTGTCCAATGTTCCAATGCTCCATCTGATCTGGAGGAAATCTCAATTTTTTTTTATGCGTTCATCAATAGCGTTCTTTTTTTAGGATTATTCCTTTTAATTATATATAGTAATTTCATTTTAGTTGACTCACTTGGGAAACTTATGTTGTTCTTTAATCAATCTGTGATACCTTATTTCCTCTACAATGTATTTGGGTTTTGCTAATCACACTATGGTACCATCAACAACAACAGAATTTGGTGGGAAGTTTGGAATCAGTCGCTTTGTAACCTATTCTTCAAATTTTCTTCTATCCATTGTAAAATGGTAATATGAAGCTTTAAAGTTGGAGGCAAATATTAGGCTTACACCATTCATAAATCTTGTTTGTTTTTGGCATGAACAATCATAAAACGTTTGCCATCATAACTCTCAGGCTTCCGAACACTTTTAATAGTATCATCTTGCCTAGACTTCATTTTATTGCCCCTAGAATAAATCCAAAGTTAAAATAAAGTGTATCAATATATCTAAAGCTATGGAAAATATACCAAAGTATTCTTAAGGCCAGTTTCAAATATTCATATAAAAAGATTAGCCATAAAAGTTTCTTCAATTTCCTGGTGAAATCCATTTGAAAAAAAAATCTTACAAAATGAACTAAACTAACAACGTTTTTGCTATCCATTTGAAAGCAAACGTTTTTGTTAATATTTTAATGTTACATCAAACGGGACTAAAACTTCGTTATAACTAAAGCTGGCCACGAGCGGTACCGCGCAGTAGCATAGAGTCGACCAGGCCTCGCGTTCCACTACAGTTATTCTGCTAATAGAGATGTTTGCTGCCGCAAATAATTTCGCCCATCTTTTAAATAAAAATTAAATAACACGTGTTCAAACACTTACCATTTTAAGAGCCCTCCGTGAAATCACAAAGTGAATAATGTCTGTTAAATATTTGCAACATTAGATATGTTTCAACTGTTGTTTCGGCAAAACTAGTAGGGCATGAGGAAAAAATGCGTTTATATGCAGAGAACGAACGTTCTACATCTAGTGACGTAATATTTGCGTAAGTAAAATAATCTTTCAAATAACTTAACGATTCTGTTGACGGACCTTCACAAATGTGTCTTAATGTGCCAAAATCAGAATTTTTCTCAAAAACACTTTCAAATTTTTCTAGAACAGAAACATTTTTTGCGTCTTCAATCGCGCATAGCTGTGCGTGAACATGTTGCACTATTTGTAGAGATTCTTCTAACGGCACCGCAGGATTTTGTAATTTTTCTATTGCATCTGCTAGCCCGAAGTAATTGTCGTGAATGATTTTTAAATCCATTTTAACCTGACTATCTTGAAATTTCGACTGGCTTTTCTGGATAGCGGCAGCTTCCTTTGTATCGAATTGTAACACCACGTTCTTAATATTGTCAAAATATTTATGATAATAAAACGCGGCCTGCAACCATGTTCCCCACCGAGTTAGAATAGGTTCTGGTGGATCTGGTATACGGGGCCACAGTCTGTGAAATTCGCGAATACGTTTCGGTGATTTGACAAATACTGCTTTGGTATGCGCTATTAAAGCGTCTACCTCAGGATAACATTTTCTGATACTATCCGCCACAAGATTGAAAGCATGAATTTTACACATAATGTGTAACAAATTAGCAGAATGCTTTTTAAGAGACCGGCATATTTGCAGCACCATCACTCACTAACATCATGAGCTGGTTTGTTGAAACTTCAAACTTGTCCAATGTATTTAACACTAACTTTGAAATTACTTCGGCACTGCACTGTTGTATTCGTTTGGAGACTAATAGAATTGAAGGTGCCGATTGATGAGGTTCCAATTTGCGTGCCATTACATTAAGAACAGAATGTTTCTTCCGATCTGTTGTTTCGTCGACACATCACCACAATTTTTGATCTTTCAACTCCGATTTTATTTTTTGTTCAATATGTTCGCGCGCAGATGGCACAATTCTTCGTAACGATGTTCGACTTGGTAATTTGCACTCCGAATAGTTATTCCAAAAGCAGATAAATGGTTCCTTTTTCATTGTCTCGTGCGCAATTTCTTTTTGAGACATGCTTTTCACTATTTACGTGTCGTAGACAATGTTGTCTGGACCAACACATTAACGGGATTTTACAGATTACACATTTAATTTTAGCACCTTCATATATTATGTCTTGAATTTCTGCAATAAATTTTCGAAGTTTGTCTGACCGCGGTCGTTTTGCTGACGAAATCATAATTTTTCTAGGACAGATAAACAATTGCGCAAATGACCGGCAGCGAAAATGTCCGTACTGCTCCGCAGACGAAGTAATACTACCGTTCCTCTCGGTCCGAACTGATTCTACGCCGATGCGCGGTACCGTTCGTGGCCAGCGTTAGTTATAACTTAAGCTCAATTTTACCACTACCAAATCAGGTATCTGTACTGGTTAGTGGTTAAATTTGTTAAACAATCTGTACTCTTTTTTTTTTTTGGTTAAGTACCAATTCTTCGTGAGCAGGTCGCTGTATCTTCTACTAAATCAAGAATATTTTTCCACTTCTAAACCTTGTTGGGTGGCTCGTTCAGATGTTATGTTAGCATTGGGAAGCATGGTCTGGCACAGTTTGTTAAAAACTGTGATAAATACGTTTTTACCGGGATTTATCTGATGTGGAAAATGTTGACTATAATCTTAAACAGTAGCAGTAGCATTCTCATTATAAAAATCATAAGCAAACCATATTTGGATATTCTAAATTTGATTAAGTGTGTGGCATCTACCAAAATAATGTACAAACTCGAAAATAATCGTTAAATCACTGTCACAATAAACTGACACTGACATACATCGGAACAATAAAATTATTGATATGATTTTGATCCTCGAAAGGATTGATTCAGACAACCAATGTGTCATAGGTGATAAGTAGTGAAAAAACTTTTAATATTGAATGTATCTGACTTTTTGTCTTACATGTGTGGTTAATGCAAGGATATTTTTATTTTATTTAAGACGTATTAACTCGAAAACAGACGAAAATTTGAACTATTTACTGGAACGCTAGTTAAGATTTTTTGCTGCTTCTTTTTTCAGCATATTTGCTTTTTCATTTCCTTCGATCCCTTGATGGCTTGGGACCCACCGCAAAGTAACGCGGTTTATTGCGTCCCAATTGCCTTGGATTGTGTACACATTTGTGTATCAGACCAGATTCGTATGTGTAGGTCTTAATAGCCTAAAGAACTGCCTGACTGTCGCTGAACATATTTATAGTTACGTCATTTTGTAGATGATAAGTGAAAATCTTTGGCAGAGGTCCCTCTCTCAATGCTTTCGAAGAAGGTCTTGTCAAAAGCACCCTTTATGTCCCAGAATGCACAGAGAACTATTTCTTTTGTCATAAGTGACTCTTCTAATTTGTTTAAAATAACTTGGAGGTCTGCTATCGTTAATTTTACCTTCTGATAGGCATGTTGGTTAGAATAAAGCGGGTTTGTTGCCCCCTATTCAAACAAAGTTTTCTATAATCATTTTTAATTAAGAATCTTGCGACAATGTGATTTATCCAAGATGACCACACACAATATGAGACGTGTCCGGGAACAAAGGTACACTCGCTTAGGAGATACAACTAAATTTATTAAAAAATAAAAAGCGTATTACAGGATGAAAGTGCGATCCTTAAACTATTTTTCAACGTAGTCACCAAGCCGATTGAGGCACTTGTCCCATCTACGGACGAGGTCTAACATATCCTTGGTATAGAAATCAGGTCCCTGTCGACGCAGCCACTGTGTTGTGGTTTGGATGACGTCCTCATCCGACCGAAACTGTTGTCCTCCCAAAAAATCTTTCATGTCTCGGAAAAGATGAAAATCCGAAGAAGCCAAGTCTGGACTGTGAGCTGGGTGAGTGATGACTTCTCATCCGAAATGACGAAGCTTATCCGTGGTGATTTTGGCGGTGTGAGGCGTTGCGTTGTCATGAAGAAACTTGACTCCGTGACTAAGTGGACTTTCTTTCGTCGAATCGTTTCCCGTAATTTATCGAGGGTTTCGCAGTATGCTGCTGCATTTACAGTTTCGCCATAACGCTTAAACTGCAGCAGAAGGACGCCTTTACAATCCCAAAAAACTGCAGCAAGGACTTTTTTAGCCGCTGGAGTAACGCGAAATTTTTTGGGAGGTGGATTGTCGGGATGCTCCATGCCATACTTTGAACTTTGCTCTCAGGCGTCGTGTGATGAACCCACGTCTCATCTCCGGTTACAATATCCATAAGAAACGAGGGGTCGTTATGGTAACGTTGCAGGTTTTCCAAAGAGTATGCAAGTCTCGTTTCCTTATGCGCATCCGTGAGTTGCTTAGGCACCCACCGTGCAGAGACTTTTCGGTAGTCAAGCTTGTTGTGGACAATGTCGTCGATTATCGTCTTCGGAATGTACAGTTCGGATGCCATTTCTCGAATTGTCAAACGTCTGTCGGTGATGGAGTTCTTGAACCTGCCGGATGTTTCGGTCTTCCAGATCTTGGAAGATCATCTAAGTTTGTCCGACCGTTTCGAAACTCTGAACACCAAACCGACACTTGATTGCATGACATAACCTCGCCATAAGCTTCGGAAATGCTTCGGTGAATTGGGGTCGGCGATTCCTTCATTGCCACGCAAAAGTAGCGAATGATTGCACGAATTTCCAGTGGAACGCATTTTGACAGAGGAGGCTCCATTATTATCGCAATAATTTCCAAAGTACTGACCGGTACAAAATAAACGACGCACTAACATTGAGTGAAAAGATGACACAATAGGACGACTTGATTGCAGGGTTGAAATCACGCGATATCATGCACATGCGCAGGAGTGTACCTTTGTTCCCGGACACCCCTCGTATTATCTCTTTTCTGATTCTCAATAAAAACAGTTTTTCTCAACTTTTTTTAGCAATTTTTCATTTATGTGCAACGTTGGGTATATTTTATTACAGAGCTTGTCCTGAATGTCGCGTTACATCGGACTTCGTTTGTCCCAGTACGTATTGGGTAGATACAAAAGAAGAAAAAGAGAAAGTAATAGAGAATTACAAGCAAGTTCTATCCAAAAAAGACTGCAAATATTTCAAGAAAGGCAGTGGATCTTGCCCGTTTGGAAACAAATGCTTCTATCTCCACGCTTTGACTGACGGTACCAAAGTGGATGTCGGACCACCTCCTAGTCATCGCTCCATTAGTAGTAGTGAGTTTGAGCATGAGGTTCAACTAATTCAGGCAAGTCGAGATTATTACCTAACAAGTTAGCAGTCTTTCAATTGACCGTTCATTAAGATCATTCTCGTTTTCCAGAGACTACTAATGTTGGAATATCTTCAAGATGGATGCCCGTTTGACCCGGACAACTTGGATATTGAGGATATACTCAATCTTGTCGATTTGGACGTCTTTTCCGACACAGACGACTCATTCTCCGACTATGATTATGCAAGTGACTACTAAAGAAAAAAGAAAGGAAAATTTTAAAAATTATGGTAGATGTTTGATATTTTAATGTTGTAAATCGTTTTGGGAGTTCCATGTATACGTTTAATGTTTAGCAATAACAACAATGTTGTTGCTTTTGTCATAGTGGCGATGTCCTCTTTTTTCCCATTAAAAAAATAATACAATTTATGTTATAGGGAACCACTCACATGTAAACACACAAACAAAATACCAAGAGCAAAAAAAAAAAACGCAGGTTGCAACAGATAACTAACAAGATATAAAAAAATATATATACAAGAAATGCTTTAATTGTAATTTATTGTACATTTTTTTGCAGATTAAGTAATATAACAGGACAGTGTTATATCTATAGAAATACTATTGAAGAATTCCAGTCTACTAGAGTCTCTCAATTAAAATAACACGAAAAGATCATTTTCAATCATTACTAAAAAACAATAAGATATATAAATAGACTATAGAAATAAAAAAAAATGTTTTCTCCTTTTAATTATCATACATTCTTTTTTTACTTCGATTAATAAGCTTCGTAGGCACTTGCGATATATAAAAAGGAAAAAAAACTACTTTGAAACTTTAAAAAATCACGATAAAGAGTTTTTTAATCATTTGATGTAGCATTTGGATATATCTAGATGTTTATTGTAACGTTAAAGATATTACCTGTTCCTGAAGAAAGTGTAAGGACAACTTATTACTCTCTGGATATCTGATTCCATTACTAGATCGAATCTTTGAAAGTCCTAATGCGCAGACCCAAAGCCGTACACTTCTTTGTGGAACAGTCTGTATTATGGTCGTTGTATTCTTTGTTTGATGTTTAATGATATTCAAAGAAAATGGAAGATATTTGTAACGGATTGTACTAGTTATTTGGGAAAGGTACACTGTTGTAACAGGGAAGGTTATATTAATGAAGAACAAAAAAAAAATACATTTATTATTGTAGTTTAGGGTAATTGCAGGAGTATTTGGAGTGAAATGTATAGGTTATTATTGTTACAATTACAATATACACTTATTGCTAGTCAAATTTTAAACAATAGTCACATATTACACTTTTTTTTCGGAACAAATTTGATTAAAAATAAGATATTTTTGTTTTTTAATGTGTAATTTTCATAACAAGATTTATACATGTAGGTGATTTCACCCTGCATACATAAATTTGTTGACAAAAATCAGGCATTAAAAAACGGATTTGTTCCAAACTTTAGCTGTTCACTGTATATCTCAATCTATACATTAATATAGTTTATTCTTTCTTATATAATTCTAATTAGTCATCTAACACTCAGATATCTTAAGAATAACCTATACATTGCGAAATACATGTTATATGTACAATATTACTAGTTAAATGAAGATTACTGTAAAGAAATATGAGTATTGTATGTTCTATCTTTGTTCCGTAATCTTGAATTCAAAAAAAAAAAAAACCAAAACGAGAAAAAAGGCCAGTTATTGCACACTCTTTGTTGACTTTTCATGAATACAGGTAACTCTTTCGAACATCCTCTATAAATATGAATATACGTATATCCAACATTACCTCGTTTATTCACAAATTCACATTCGGAATGAGATATTAAAGAAATCTGGTGCAATGTATATGTGTGGCCTATAGATATTCAATAGGAGACAAAAAAAAGATGTATCAAGGTGTATAAGAAAAAAAGAACAAAAAAAAGTTAGACGTACACTTCTTTGTATTAACTTAATGGTGCTATATTTTAATGTGGTAGTTGTGGTAAAAAAAAAAAGAATAGTGTTGATTATATATTCATTTATCCCTGAATTTCTTATAAATTCCCTTTCGGTTCACATGTAATGTGTTGTATGATTTTTTTTTATTCACTTGTGTATATAGTTTATTGATAATTTATGCAGACAAACAAAAATTGTACATATTTGTTTATAATTTCTCTTTTTTTTTAATTAATTTCAATTTGTATTATACATATGTCGCATTCAAATTGCTTTCATTTTTATTACTACATTTTTCTATTTTTTTTTTTTTATGTTTTCCTGATTTATCCTCTGTCCAAAATCTATGCGCAGAATTAAGTATGTAAACACTCTAAAAGGAGGAGTTGAAATTCTTTATAAAAGCCGGGTCTTTTTCTATTTCTACTTTATACATAATACTTATTTTTCTAATTAATATTGTTGCGTTTTATGGCTGGATGTATTTTCCTGTTTAAATATATAGCATTTGTATTTTTTTCCATCATGTTCCAATATTGTTTTATGACAGTTACACTTTTTGGTCGAATAAACTTGTTTTAATCCTTTACGTATTTTTATCTACCCTTCAATAATTTGGGAAATACAATAATACACATATATATTTTTTCACATTTTATTTTATTCGGTAAATCAAATACATATGTAAAATTAAGTTGATTACACTGGAAATAGTGTTGCTGCGTCTATTGATTCCTCGGTAGATCTACCCATATTTTCAGTTTACTGATCTACCGAATAACGCTATATTACACCGACATTTCCTGTTTTTTCGTTTTCAGGGAATTTAAGTCGGGAAATAAATTATAAATGTTTACTTAACCTGCCTTTGCTATCTATTAACAAGTTAAAGAAATTAATTCTTCAACTCTTGGGAATTCCCGAATCTCTGTGTAAAACCTATTCGTGAATCTCCAAAAAACAATGGAAGTGAAACCCCGACGCGTACTTGTAAAACAATGCGGTTAGATACATTTCATTTAATGTGACTTAATCTTTTCTAAGTCAGACAAAATCTTGTAAACTTTTTTTTTATCTGAACTGGTAGTGTTCTGTAAAGTCATACAAATAATACATTTAAAGGTATGTAAATTTTTTAAAAATTATTTCATACATAAATATTACATTTTTGAACATTAAAATTAATTAATATGATTTTAAGCAATTTCAATGGATTTATCTAGTGCTAATGATTCAAGTGATGAACAACCTCCTTCATTTTCAAAGAAAGATACTCCTAAAATTATAAAACTGCATGGTAAGAAAAACCTGAATTAGAGCCGTAAAGGAGAAAATTATGCCAAATGTCGCAGCTGCGATAAAGATCTAATCCAAGTAACTTTGTTTATTGAAAATATGTATTTTCCGGTAAATGCAGCTGCCACTCTAAGCAATGCTCAAAATATTGCACATCTTCAAATTAAAAACTCTAAGCTACGTTGTATAGATTTTTATTCTGAAGCCTGTACACAAATAACGAATAAGATTTTCTTTGAATAACGATATTTTACCAAAATTGGGTATTATGAATCCGAAAAAAGTTAAACAAGGAAGTATTCTATCAATATGGTTGATGTTACTCTACAATTTCCTCATATCACCAATGTGAATGAATTACAAAAATTAGATTATCAATGGAGATTATTGAGGAACTCTAAGGAAATGCAGAGCTTCGGCAACAATGTGGAATCATTTTGGCAATTAGTGAAACAAATAACGTTAGGAGATGAATCTCGGTTATTTCCGACATGTAATTTTGCGGAAAATCTATAGCCCTGTTCGTTTGCGTTGCTGAATTTGATCAATTTTGTCAAAAATAGCATATGTAGCACGTTTACAAATAGCGGATATATCAGTTTGAGCAAATAAATCTGCTATTATTGCTCAACGCTTTAGGCTTGAGCAGATATAGCATGCTACTTTGGATATATAAGCAATTCGCCGAATGCAAACGAACGCGTGTTTAAAATACCTGTGTGCAGCTAAATTTCTAACGAATACAACAAAATTGACGAAACTGATATTGAGCACTTTCAGCAACGCAAACGAACAGGGCTTATGTCCACTATATTTATCGGTAAATTCTCCCATGTTTAAATAAACGGTATCTGAAATAAAGCGTGCAAGTTGCAGCGAATTATATACTAATTTTAAAAATTACCAATTTTTTAAGAAATACGTACCGAATTCGTTGCAACCGAAGGTGCCAACACTGACTGGAAATCGTTAGTAAGTAGTTGGTAGTAGGCTCATTGCTAGGTTCGTATTATTGACTAATTTTCAAATTCGTCATTTGTTTTTTTTTTGTATATTCTGATTATTCATAAATTTGTGTTAATAATTTCGTTAATTTAGATAATATTTTGTAATAATGGTAAGTTTTATGTTTATTTTATTATATTTAGCATTAATAGCTTTTATTTTGTAAGATTTTTAGCAAGAATTTCCGTGTTTCGGGCTCGTTAGCCCTCATCAGGACGATATAGATGAATATCAACGGTAAGTTTATTTTGTTATATTCATCAATCATCGACACGGTGTTTTTTTTCCCTTTCTATTTCGTTAAGTTACTTGAATTTCTTTTATATATTCTTTTGTATTTTTAAAATATTCTTATAAGGCACAGTTTTGTTTGTTCACAACTTCAATTTCCTTACCGATTACCTTATTTTATCTTACCTGTGATATACACGATAGACCAATTAAATAGGACAATCCACAGACAACAGCAATGAACATTTCTTTCCTTTTTCGCAATAAATGGGGCCATTCGTCAATGACTGCAGTTACGAAACCTTCCATTGTACAAAATTGGGAATCTAGTCCGATCAATAGGATCATGAAGAAGAACAAGCAAGCCCATAATGGTGATCCTGGAAGTTGTAAGACAGCCGAGGGGTATGCTAGAAATGCTAAACCGGGTCCTAAAATTTAAAAAAATATTTCCTTATGACGTATATTCTTTTGCGAATAGTAAAATACCTGAAGCAGCTACTTCAGCAACTGGTTTTTGTTGTTCATGAGCCATAAATCCTACCACAGAGAATATAACAAAACCAGCAAACATGCTTGTGCTTGAATTTACTGAACAAACAATAAGGGCATCTCTATAATAGAAAAAAAAGTACAATATTTGGTGTTAAAATTACATTTTCCGCGGATAAATTACTTGTAAACGTTGTTAGTAAATTTGTTGTAACTTCCTAAAGCCACTAAGGTACCCAAACCTAAACCATAAGAAAAGAAAATTTGAGTTACAGCATCAATCCATACTTCAGACTCCTTTAATTTGGACATATTAGGCATCACATAAAATTTAATCCCTTCCATGGCACCTGGCAAAGTTACCCCACGGATAAATAGAATCGTCAGTAAGATGTATGGAAACAAAGCTGTGAAATAGACCACTTTCCCAGTCCATTTAACACCTTTCCATATACAGAAATAACAAACAATCCAAACTAGAAGCAAAGTAGCGGCTAATTCCCATCGAATATTTCCTATATTCTCAATCCCGTCAGAAATCATCAATACACGGCGCCTAAAATTTGCCATTTATCCCAAAATATACACTCCAGATGATTACTAGAAGCTACTTACTCCCAAAATTCTTTAACAGGATCTGTAAGATCGGATACAGAGATGTTATATTGATTAATTGCGCATATTTTCGAGATAGTAGCGTTTGAATTGTATTGGTCCCAACAAAGCAAAGATCCTCTGTCATAAGGATTGACGCAGAATTGGGTATTCCAGAAATTATTGCAAGTTCTCCATGGTACATCTATGGGAAGCAGATTTTGCCATTAAAATAAGCAAGCTATGGTTTTCAAATGTAAAAAATACCTCTTCTAAGTGACATGAAAAAATAAAAAATTGCCCAGGCTAATATAACGATGTAATAAATATTCATCCAACAAGACATAACTGCAGCGGCATATCCAATCCCTTAAAATTTGATAATAATATAAAGAGATTAATTTTTTTTTTGCGATTTACCTTTGAAAATAGGCGCAATTTTAAATACACCAAGTCCACCTATAGTCATCATTTGCCCTAAAGCTAACTCTAGGAAGAACATAGGTATTCCAGCTAAGAATAGAGTTATAAAATACGGAACTAGGAAGGCACCTCCACCATTTTTATAGCATAAATAGGGAAATCTCCAAACATTTCCCAATCCAATAGCTAAACCTACAACACTTAAAATAAAATCTAACTTGCTACCCCAGGTTCCTCTTTCTGGAATTGGGCTTGTCGAGTTTTTCGGCGGTTGAATTTGGTTCGATTGGCTCAGAATGCTCGTTGTCGGTAGTTCTATGCATTCTTCTACGTGCATGTTTAAATTTAACGTATTCCTTAGACAATGTTGGGCTTCTTTACTATCGGTCATACTCGAATTGTTTAAAATTGTTTTGAAATTCCCGTCTATAACCCCCGATTATTGGTTCATTACAATTGAAGGTACTGCAATGAGAAAAATTAGTTTAAGTTGTCGCAATCGTTTAGATTATGCGGAGATAGTTAGATACTTAGAAGCAGGATGCACTTCAATCCTTAATAAGGCTAGTTTGCGTCTATTAATCTATTATTTGTTTCATATATGTACTGAGTCACTATTTTAAAATCGATTATGGTATTTGATGATTTAAATTGTTAATATCCTGTGCTAAAACGCGTATAATGTCTCTCCCTTCGTATCGCGGTGATAAAAATTAAGCGTGATATGAGGGCAATCGCGTTTAATTATGATTGGGACAGTATTAATATCAACACATCCTGATTTTTCTAAATGCCTAGTTAATGATATTTATCTTTGAGAATCGATTTATTTGGAAATACATGTATTTTTTTGTATTAAATGATTTAATAATGTAAAAACCAATTATTTCAGAAAATTTAGTTATCCAGAAATATTTAATAAACAATACTTACCAACAATTTTCGCTACAACTTCAAATAAAATACTAAAAAATTTGTAATATATATTTTTTTAAATACTATCCACAAATAGTTCTGAGAGTATTCGTATTGTATATATAGCAGATTGTCACAACTAACAGCTCTTTACTACTAGCTAAAGCTTATCTTCTTGGCTTTTATTTAAAATCTGCTAGACGGATGTATGCAATTTTATTTTGAAATGGCGGGGATACTTTTAATATTGCTTAATGAGAACGCGATATAAGTGGGGTTCTTTCATTGTTCTGATGAATCAAACGAATCTATTTTAGACAAATTAATTTATTGTAATGAATATATTACAAGGTAATAAAGGTAATATATACGGGGGAAACGTTACATTCATTATATAAGGATAAAAAGGAACATTACTCAATAATAATAATTTATGTTACCTATAATAAAATAATATACTTAATTAATCTTAAACGCAAGTGAAATTCTTCAAAAGAAGACCGATAGTGTCAATGTTAGAAAGCTCGATTTAAATAACAACAAATAGAAACAGTCTAAACTAAATTTACATGCTACGTAAAGCGTTTAACGATGAAGAAAATCTGGCAAGTTCAGGATTATGGAAAGATCGGAATAAAATGGCAAAAATAATCTCTCTTCAAATAATCTAATCGCTAAGGCACAATAGATTTACTTTCAACTAAAACGAAGTGAGTTTATATACAAAAAAATGATATGTACAAATAAAAATTTCTTCCATTTTCAATAGGTTTTTTTTTTTTGTTATCGTCTATTTCATCACAATCACAGAGAATGTTAGCTAACAAAAATAAAATTCGCTGATACAAATAGTAAATGCAACGTTTATATGAGACTTATCAAACTAAATTAATACAGACACGGAGAAGTATCGATAAAATAATTAATCTCATGAGTACTGCCATAAGATAAAGGAAATAAATAGAAATAGAATATCAATACTTCTCCTAAAACATTTCTAAAATTGTTTCAATCTAATTCCTTTCACAACTTCGTTACCGTTTTAATAAAAAAAAAATTATCAGTCATTTAAATTTTGTACATTAACAAAGAACAGAAATCGCATGGTCGAAATGTAAAATAATAACCTACAATACTTAATATTCATCACTGGTCACAATGGGGTTCGACAGTATCGTTAACGTTCTTAACGACTTCGTTAACGTTCGCTATTTGTACGTAAGCCTTTTCATCGGAGTTCCCCATGGCGTTAGGATTTTGAGAGAAAAAATTAGACATCACAACATTTTTATTGGCTGCCATGACGTAAGGAGGATTCTTGTCTTGCGCGTTGTTTAACGGTACGTAAGAGTTATTAGATCTAGGCTGTAGATTCAACATTTGATCGCACGTGGTATAGGGTAAGTCAGCAGTATTTTTCGGGGCTGGTACATTTGCCAATTCAATGTCGGACGTATCCGTATTATTCCCGCCGTATAAACTGTACCCGTTAATATTAACGGAGTCGTTATTCCAAGAAAATTGCACATAAGGTTGGGTGTTTGATTTTAGAGAGTCTATACTCATCAGCAACTCCTTTGGTTCTTCGTATGTCGGAGTCCTGGGCTGTTCAGTTCCCGAATCCGATGTGCTGGTTATAGTAGAAGTACAATCCGAGGCAACGCTCTCTTGCCCAGAACTACAACCACTTGAATCGCCACAGTTAGCGATGAAGGTTTTGTGGAGGAGGTGCTCTTCATCGCTTGGGTTTAAATTGGACTTCGGTTGGGGCCAATTTGTATCTATCTGAGGATCTAATCCAGGAGGAAGTTTCACGTCGATAGTCTTCATGTCTTTGTAATAAATATAAATCCTGTAATCACACAAAAGAATAAATTACATGTTATTAAGTCGGAAGTTTTATTATACTTACTTCCTTGCGCATATAACCATAACAAAAATGAGGAACACTAAAGATGTAACAATGATAATCCAAACTAAATTCGGAGAATCATTTTTCTGTTCGCAGGATGCTTCAAAATCAGGACTCCACTGTCCTGTGTAATTGGTGTGGTTATTTACAGCCCTTATCCTGCCGTAATACGTTTTAAAATCCTGTTCGCAATTTGCTAGAAAATAATTAGCATTCGATGTTTGAACCGTGGGTATTGTAATATTTTCACTGTCACCCTTATACCACAATTCCATTTCGTACAGATTGTGTTTCCGTTTTCCGTTTGGTTCAGCCCAACGTAAAACTAGAATCCCATTCTCGTGTGTTTTCCATACATTCACTACACGCCCAGGGTCTATTAAAACAAAAGAAATTAATAAAATAATATAGAAGAATTTTTTAAACAACTCACGTCCAGTCTCAGTTTTAACTAATATTGGAATGGATTTTCGGGAACAAAACAACGTGCAGGCAGTAACGCTGACGTTATAAAGCGTATCATCTTGTAAGTATTCCACAGTAAACGAGGTGCGATTATCAGGAGTGCTCGTCATTGTCTTGTTGACAAAGATGTCGTATTTCCTCAAATAACCGTTCAATTTATTCGGAGGTTTCCAAGAGATCGTTATAGAAGAATTCGTTATCTGTATCACTTTTAAATCGTAGGGTACGTCAGGAGCTGGAAATTAATTTAAAATTTATAAGCAAAGTGAATTAGTGCTAGATGGAGATAACTTACCAGCTTCGTAAGTTGTATTGTACAGCTTGTCACTTTCAGGACTTTGACTTCCTTGTTTATTGATAACGGAGACTGTTAGCATATATGTCGTGTATGGAGTCAATCCGCTTACAACTCCAACCCCCGCATAAGGATCGTCAATTGTTATATTATGCTGCCGTTGGCAGGCTAACTCCTTGGTGATTTGGCAATAATAGATTATATACCCAGCTACGCTGTCACTCCTATCGGAGCAATCTAGCTTCCATTTAACTTCTATGGACGTAGGTCCGACGTTAGCAATCCATACTTCTTTTATTTTAGTTATTACTTTGTCATGAATCAAAGTGCAAGTAGCCCAAATCATACCACTACTTGACGTTGCGTTATTTGCGGATATAGCGAATTGTGTGGTGTTCTCTTCTGATACCGTTATGTTGTATTCGGTCGTATTTGCTGGAACTTCTGTCCAGTTCAAGTATCCCTAAAGATTAATTGATATTAACATTTGTAATGCAAAGCATTATTGTTGGTCTTAGGTATTTTGTCTACGCCAAAACAAGCATGCAGCTACAGCTAACGCAGCTAACCTGATAATTCATATTTAAATAAAACTTTGCGAGTTTGTAAACTGATTTAGGATTAAGAGTGATTAAAATGATAATGATTTTTTGTATCTAATATGATATGGTATAAACCATATCATTTGATTTACTTTAGTATGCATACTTCTTATTATTTTTATTTATTGATGTATTTGTTACACCGATATTCTTTATTTTCCCAAAAATATGCTAACATAATACGAGGGTAAGTCAAATATTATCTACACTTTCGCCATAACAAGCTTTGAAGGTTATCGTAGTGACGGCTGCTTGCGCATGCGTTGAGTTGGCGCCTCTGTGGTCATGTGTGCGGAATTTAATCACGATCGCGTCATTTGTCTGCTAGCTACAGCAGCATACGCATGTAAGTTCCGCTATTAGTTTGCACCAAAGAGGTACAACAAGCAGTGATCCGATTTTTGTGGTCAGAGGATGTGAAAGATGCCGAAATTCACTGGGGACTTTTGTCACAATACGGGGACAGTGCTTTATCTCGTAAAAGCGTTTTTTTTTGTGGATCGAAATGTTTCAAAGTGGCCGCACGAGCGTAACACAAAAAGAGGGAACATTTCGATCCACAAAAAAACGCTTTTACGAGATAAAGCACTGTCCCCGTATTGTGGCAAAAGTCTCCCGTGAATTTCAGCACCTTTCACGCCTTCTGACTACAAAAATCGGATCACTGCTCCTTGTTCCTCTTTGGTGCAAACTAATAACGGAGCTGACATACTTATGCTGTTGTAGCTAGCAGACAAATGGCGCGATTGTGATTAAATTCCGCACACATGACCACAGAGGCGCCAACTCAACGCATGCGCAAGCGGCCGCCACTACGATAACCTTCAAAGCTTGTTATGGCGAAAGTGTAGATAATATTTGACTTACCCTCGTAGATTTTTTTTTCTTTTTGAGAAAATGATTGTAATCAGTCGGCTTTAATTTTACTTCTTATTAAACGAAATAAATTTAGTTCGTTATAACCGAAAGTTCACTATAACAGAATTTTTTGCGAAAATGTTTATTAGAAAAGGATCACATTGTATGTGGTGCAATTTACAGACCAATATAAGTTTTCAACAAGAAAAGCACATTTCGTAATAGATGTATAACTCAAAACGTACACAAAATACCTAAGTCTTATTATATATACTGAAATATCTTTCTCAGGGTTTCTACTCTAAATTTTGTTAAATTTTCAAATGTAACTCTATTAAATGATTTTCGTAGGTTCGGGGGTAACCCTAGATACCCTTGTGGCAATTTTGAATGAATTTGTAACTTAGTGAAATCAGATTAACGAATTTTTAAGATTTTTAAATCAACTAACCTTTAAACTTTCGACCGACGCCAATGTAAATAAACACCCTGTTTAAATACACACCACAGGAACTGCCTGTTCTGGATATTTAACCCAATTTGAATTTCTAATAATGACTTTCAATACACCACGAACACTTATCTTTGGATTTTATTCCCGACAAACTTTGATTCAACCAAGGCCGAATAAAGATTGATGATAATTGAGGGCGTCCTTTCTCTTTCTTTTATTTTAAATCGCGAAAGACCGGCGATTGTTTTCTTCCACAGCCAATTTTGATAATTTGCCTAAATAGAAACTACCTCTTGATGACTTTCAATCTAAATGATATTTGTACTCGAGAACGAATGCAGTGACTTAACCAGGAGGTTGTTTGTTGATGATTCTGTGATACGAATTGTCACCAACAAGCTTTAAAAGAGAAAATCCACTACGAATTTATGGAAACCTTTCAGATAAGGATTTAATTGACGAAATATTATCTGTTGTGCTTTGAAATTTACGTTGTTGCTTATTCCAGACGATTTTTACATTAATTTAGAAGAAGTAATCGAATAGGAAGATTGATAAACGAGTAGAATTGTCCATGATACCCCACACTCGTCGTTATCTGGACTTATTAATTTCTACCTTCCTCGCCCCAAGGACGGTTGGCTGAGGGGGGAAATGGTAACGCAAAAATTACCAATTATCCCCGCAAGAGGGATATTTGGTTGCCAACGAGTGGCCAGCCTGACATTTACTTCAGTATCGAAATGACAACCGAGAGAAATTGTCGTCGTCGTAAACACGACGTTGAACATAACATAACAATACTTACAGCACATTGAAATGGTCTATCTCTTTCATAACTGCACCAAAACAAAGTGTACGTCTCAATATATTCACCTCCTACTTTAGGCTTTTCCCAGGATAATTTATACAATCCATTTTCGAAGGCAACCTTAGTAAATAGGGCAGGTTCTCCGATTACTACAAATTAACCATTTTATTTTAAATATCAAGGATATAACAACAAATAAGACTTACATTTATCATTGGCTGGTACACTGATGATCGTAGATTCTTTCGAGAATCCCTCCGAGTTCTTAGATCTTATGATAAATACATAAGACTCATTTAATGATACGTTCGAGAACTTTGCATACGAACTTGTGATATAAGACAATTTATTTTCAAAATTTCCATCTTTAACATCGACAACGTATTGAAGATTTTCACCATTTCGAATTTCCATAGGGATTTGTTGCCAATATACATACACATGTCGGAGGTTTGATGTAATATCAGTTTGAAAACTTCCTACATTTACTTTTGGTGGTGCCCCGGGTACTAAAATTTAATTTCCATTTAATGGAATTCTTGTAAATGTACATTTACTACTTACTTGTACTACTTGTATAAGCTGTCAGCGAGGAGTTTGCGGACCACATCTTTTCTGTTTCAGCACCTTTAACACGTATAGCTATTCTAACATCGCAAACATCATGTGCATGGTTCAAACCAGTTAAATTGAATGTTACATTGGTCTGACTTGATTTAGTTTCAAATAAACCACCGTTCTACGAGAAAAAAGACAAAATTTAATGAATTTTAATAACTAAATTGGTTAATTTATGTTATACCTGCCAAATTTTTGGTCCAAAATTGCATTGATACAAAACTCTATTCTGTAATCCTACTGAAATCGGAGCTATTGCTACGGGTATTTTCCAAGATAATTGTAGAGATGATGTGGTTGAATTAATGCAAGTTAGGTTTTCAGGTGGTTCTGGGAGTACTAAAATTAAGCATATATAAGATTGTTTAAATATTAAAAAATAGATAAAATTACGTACTATTTTTTATGTGATCGAACAAAAATATTTGGTCCAATGATCCAAAAACATTTGCAATGTGCACAGTGAAATTATATAGATCCTGCGATTGCCTGTAGTGGGGTATAGTGTTGGTCCCCCAGAAACATTTCAATTTTCCTATTTCTCTATCTTCAGTAATTGTACAATTGCTCATACGTCTGAAATAGTAATAAAAATCATCCGATTAAAAGGAAATATAAATTATAACTTACTTTCCCGGTCTTGTCTTTGGAAACGTATACGACAGAGAGTAGTTTGTAGGAACATAATTTTTTGGGGGTGTCCATGAACACGTCATGTTCTCAAAATTGTTTCCAATGCATTTAAAGTCGGTTACAGGCTGAGGTTTCACTAGAAATTACGATAATTCAAGAAAATTGAATTAAAAAAAAATTATATGAATATACCTCCAACGCAGACATTATTCAAACATATTGTTGTATCTTCTAGCATGCAGGTATAAAAGCTGGTCATTTGTTTCAGATCCGGATCAAATAATTTTATACTGGTCTCGTTTAATATTATTACCTTATCATGCGGGATAATAGTATCGCCTTTTTTGAAATACAACTTTGAACTAATATTTGGATTTTCCTTGATTAATGTTTCATTCGTAATGATACACGTGATTTCTAAAGGCGTTGATGTATTATATTCGATCATTATGTCGCCCGCTGGATAAGTATCTATAGAAATTCATAAAATTTAATCACAAAATATGTTAAAATCGTATATTAATTTACTTACATCCAATTCCCTGAAATCCCGAACATTGTAACGATGTATGAGATAAAGTTAATATAAATAAAGTAAATAGGAGTATTTTGAAAGCGTAGAAAGAATTTTCCATTATATATCGCGAAAGGCTAGAATTAAAATAAAAATAATATATAACATATCAAAATTACAATGTAACGAAAGCACTTACATTATTTAAGGTTACGTTCTATCTGCTCTTCTTTATAATCAAATAATTTTCAAACTTTCATGCATTAATAACATCTTCTGTCTAAAATACGAATGATTTGCGGGTTATAACTGTTCTGATTTAGTAAGAAAAATAAGAAAACTCAGTTTGTTAGTGTTATAAAATATGGAACGACTCAAAATTCTGAGAATTCAATTGCATCATAGAATTTTAATTGTCTCTTTTTGTAGTAAAAATATGATAATTTTTCCGAATTCTCTTGTTCGTATAAAGAAATATAAAGAAGTGTTCTCGTTACTGTATAATAAAATTGTAAAAGCAACGTTAAATTCGCGATAAAATAAACGTAAACAATGAAAGAGTAAAATAACCTAAATATGTCGTGTTTATTATTTTATTCACGCCAAATATTTTTAATTTTCAATTAATCAGCTTTCTATTAAAATTTCGTTAAATATCTGTGAAAATTTGTTCATAAATGAATACACTAATCGGGTACTTTGTAACGTAACACTAGAATTGGGGATGTATTAATTACATCTGTGGCACTAGAACATTGAGACAGTTCACAAAAACCCTTACCTATATATATAAATAACTATTGTAGTAAGGGTTTTAGTGAACTGTTTCAAATGAATACACCTTACGAATATTATTGCTGGAGAAAAGGTTGTAAAACTTACTTTGGTATTAGGCTGATTTCTGGAAATTGGAATACCAGGAATTCGTACGTAGTAGAAACTAGTTATTGGAGACTGGTACACGGTTTAACTTGATTAAAATTGACCGAAATCAATAAAACTTTTCACGAACGATAGCACTCGACATTAGAAAAATTTTAAGATATTATTTTTAAAATTACGACCTATATTTACTATTTTTTATTTTTCGATATTACCCTAGAGGGTTGCCATTTCTAACGTCAGCTAACAAAACAACTTAATAGGCGTGCGCGGCAAAAAATTCAACGATTTGCGAAAAGATGGCGCTAAATTTTCAAAAAGGGATTTTATTAATATTTATTTAATTTTATGTCTTACCTTTATCAATATTAAACCTAAGACGCAGAGAAATCTAACTAAATAATTTTTAAGCGTATATTTGTAAAAATAAATCATAAAAACGTTTTATGAATACTCCATGTAATATAAATACATTTCCTGGAAATTTTCAAGTGTTAGGTACCAGTAACGTGTATATTTATAAAATCCCATCCTGTTCTTATTTTGCGATTTTTTCGTGGAAACCGAAGGCTGTTATCTGCGAACTTTATGATTCTGTAGAAACTGGAATTGACCCGACTGTGCTCCGAATATTTCTTTGCTAAGACACATTTTGCATTGACCGATAGTAAAAACGGCGCTAGTCTTTGTCATACACGCGTCTATTTATTGTTGAAATAATTAGAGTGTAGCTTATTTTAATAATTTCTTAATTTTTCTGTCTATTTGGATTTATCTGAAGTTGATTTATTAGTTGTGGGCTGTGAGTTGAAAATTGAAAACCCTCAAAAACAAGTAAACTTTGTTCAGAGCATTTTCTACTGTCTGACTTTCAAGACCAGAATCTACTAAAAAAGTCCTTAAGCCTGATATTATTCCATTTTTTTTCTTTCCCTAAACATTTGTAAAAGAAAGCTGTTTTACCCAGAAGAAAAATGCTACGCGAGCTGGATTGTTACATGCCTTAAATATTGTTTTTAAAATTATAAATTTCACCGAAAAGCAATTTCAGTTCTTTATTGAGAATGAAAACATTTTAAATATAATTTTCACCTCAAAAGGAAGCTTTCTAACTCGGCTATCAAATACTTCTCAAGTAAAAGAAATAAATGTTTACCCTACAACCCAATTACGGAAGAATTTTTGTCAGAGGTGTCTCACGAAGTACAATTAATTCGAAAAATCACAAAGCTTTTAATAAAATGTAGAATGCATCATGAATCAAAATTATGTAATATATAAATTTTAGAAAAGTCAGCCAGTGTCAGACAGGAAATGACCAAATTATTTTGTTCAAAAATATCTTGTCTGGGATATAATCGATCAACTCATTTTCATTCAACCTGCTTTGGAATATAAATGTACATTTATTAACTTTTGTCATTTACTATACTTAAAATGGGTAATCGAGAGCAATTGTTATTAACTGCTGCTGCTATAATTGCAGCAAGTATGCCAACGTTAGCTGATAAGAAAAAAGGAATTAAAAAGAAAAGAGTTGGGACAAAACCATGGCTACTCAAATGGCAATGCTAACATGGCGTCTCGACAATGCTAAACAAAGAATTGTTGTTAGAAGAACCACATCTATATAAAAATTATCACTACATACCAATAAGAAATCCAACAATTATTTAAAACATATTTAAACAAAATGAAAACGAAGCGAATCTAAAATAGAAAGAACAATATTTTACGAATACCCTCTGTCCAGTTTCTCAGTTTATTAGTTTATTACTTACACCACTTTCTTACCTTAACGATCATTTCAGGGAAGATACGAACACAGCCAAAATAAACATAATCCATGGAAAGGTCAAATAGTAATCAAATATTATGCGCATCTTATTTCGCGCAGAAAATGTAAAGAATCATTGACGGGAATAGAACACGTCCTATTTTAAAATGTACATGAAAATCATTAACGGGTTTTCACGTCAATTTTGTGTATGACACGAAACATTATATCATTGACATGAAAATTAGTGTTGGGCGTTTATGAATGATATAATCGATATATCGATTATACCCGAATAATCGATCATTCGATTATGGTTCAGAAATCATTCATTATTCGTTTCGATTGAGCAGGAGCACACAAACGGATTATGATTCGAGATCTGTATTCGAAACTTCGAGTTTCGAAATAATTCACTCGTCACTCAGATTCTGTCAAATAATCGAAATCGTTAGTAAATTTCGAATGATCATTCGATTATTTTAAACGATTATTTCGATTAAAAAATGTAATTTTACATTTAGATATTTTAAGAAAAAGATGTTATATATTGACAAAATAAAATTAAACTTTCATTAAGAATTGAGCATTAATTTAAAAAATAAAACAAATCGTTGGATTTTGCCATATTATTAATGAGTAAGAAAGAGGCACCTACACCTTTTACTCTCCGTCTCTTTCTATTGATAAATTTGCCTCAGAAACGGTTCATGCCTGTTTCATTCCAGTTTCTTGTTAGAGTTCAATACCATAGAAACAATAAACACGTTTTAAAAATAATTTTTCACTTGATTGATTGATTTCTACCCAAGCAGGGTTAGTCTTTGCATCCTTAACACTGAGACTTAGTAGCCTATTGTATTATCCCCCTGCTTCGGTTTCGTTTTATTTGAACAGGTTACTTCCCTCGATCAGGTTTAAGAGCCTATGTAGTAAATCTTTCTCCATTGGTAGGTCAGTTGCGCTTTGCATAGCGAATCTGAGTTGAGCTAGCGCTGCACATGCGAAAATAATATGAGGGGCTGTTTCCGCCTCCTCTTTGCAAAGTCTACATAAATGTTCATCTTTATAGATCCCCATTTTATGCAAGTGGCCTCTCAAGCAGCCATGTCCTGTCAGTAGACATGTTGCTGCCCTAAGCTGTATCTTGCTTAATTCAAGCAGGTCAGTAGTCAGATATTGCAACAGTCTTCCCATCATCCGTTTGCTATTGTCCCGCTACATGGTTCCAATTTAATTGGTGTTGTGTTACGATCATTGATTGCACCACGCACTGCACTCTTGGTAATACCTAGACCAGGCTCAGGGCGTATATAACCGCTGTGTCCTGGCACCCACACTAGTATGACCTTGTTGTGTTTAGACAGAACCATTAGGTTTTGCAGGTACTCCCATACTAGTTTGGAGGCTATATGATAAGATGCTAGTGCCTTTAATGCTAATTGAGTGTCAGAGAGAATGCAAACCGTCCCACCCTGCGGTCGCCGATGCAGGTTTGTGTAGCATATATTTCTGTTTGAAATACCGTGGTGTATCGCCCAGGTGATGCACATACTTTGTATCCCTGGTTTTCCTCATAAACACCAACGCCAGAACTAGTGCCCGTTTTGGACCCATCTGTGTACTAGATTTGGGTTTTCGGTTTTCTCTTCTCTCCATTCTTCCCAATTCTAGAAAACTTTGAAAAGCTTGTCATAGAAGATCCTGGAGGTTGTAGTGTCACTATCCATATCAAAGATAGGGTTTGTAACTACTGTTTCTATTCTAGTGTGCCCGGATCCACAATTTTTCACTTATCTTTTTTTTTTATTTCTGTACAAGAGAAATAAAACAAGGATTAATTTTGGTACCTTTATTAAACCCATATTTAAATGTACAAAAAATATATAATTTCTTTAATTTTTACCATTTCACCAGGTCATTTCAGTTATTTTCGGAAAAAATGGTTTTTTTTATGGTACAATAATAAATAAATTTGGTTATGTGTACTTACAATAGTAATCATAATAATAACATACAATACAATAAAAAAAAAAAACAACACAGAGTACATTGTTATTAAAATTTGTTATCTCATAAAAGGAAGACAGGGTGCTATTTTATTCTTATCGTTATATTAGTATTTTTCGCTTAACAAATCTAAGCCGATTTTTCATAAAAAAAACAAGGTGATGTATACATTTCCTAAATACAATAATATGATGTTTGCAAATACTGAAATTAACATAACAAACGTACGTCATTTAATCACAGTATACATTACAATTTTTAATCGTCTCAATTGGAAGGAAGGTCATGTTAATGTTACTTCATAAGATCGCTAAAAGAATAGAAACAAATGTTACACAACATATCCATACAATATATCAAAAAAGTCAAAAATTATGTTTTATAAGACAATTCCAAATATTCAAAATATATTGGCGAATATTTTGAAGAGCCTTAGATTTTTAAAGTTAAACAAAGTCTTACGCTAGTTTCTGATGAGTCAATTTGCAGTTAATATAGGGGTTCTGCAGGATTCTAGGCGTGGTCTCCATAACCCTCAGCAATAATTCGTCCAGGTAATCCTCTAGATCCTTCAATTTCTTTTTATTATGGTCTAATTCGCATTGTAACTCGCACGCCAGCAAAATGATATCCTGAAATAATCGCGATATACTTAACTTTATCAAACAGGAAGTTAGATTTAATCATACTTCTCGCGATTTTCCTTCGAATTTGTGCAATATCTCGTTGGATACACGATTATTCGTGGTTGTTGTAATATTATTTTGCGTGCTATTATCATTTTCTCCTCCTATAATTATACGTTCGTTAGTATTTTTATCACTTTTAAGATCAGTATCACTTTTCTCTGTAAATAATGGAAAGAATTGAAAGATTAGTTAGTCAAAAGAGGTGAATGAAAGATTTCTAGCAACTAATTAGTGCGAAATATAGATTTTCTAGACGCTAAAAGAATATTAACCTTTTCTAAATGGTTTTAAGAGGGAAAATCTACTCTCACGTTCCTTATTTTCAACTTTTGGAGTATCAGATGCTTTATTTGTAGTGGTAGTATCCCCTTTTTCGGTCTGTGATGGTTCAGTATCTTCTTCCTCTTCAATTCGGGATGATAGAGTCGGGGATTCCCACGATCGCCGGTTTAGAGTATCATTTGTAGAGGGTTTCAATAAATCTACAAATTTCAAACGGAGTAAATTAGATCACAATAGTTAATTTTCGAACAGCATACTTTTAGATTTGTTTCCATACAACTTCAAATCCCATTCATCCGGTGGTTTAAAATCTG
This sequence comes from Dynastes maya, assembly GCA_029619315.2. NCBI lineage: Eukaryota > Metazoa > Arthropoda > Insecta > Coleoptera > Scarabaeidae > Dynastes > Dynastes maya. Next base: position 8,074,421 of record JAROYE020000012.1, read on the forward strand.
ACCGAGGTGGTTTTGCAGGTATATTAGCAACAGTATGTCTTCGAACAGCTTCTGTATTGTTTATATTCTCGAAACTTTCAGATTTTATCTTTGGGATGTTATTGGTGGTGATGTTATTGTTTGCTGGTGCTTGTACTTGGTTTAAAGAACTACCAGAGCTCTTATGTGATAGATCGTCGAACTGAAAATTGAAATCAATGTAATTAAATGAAAAATGGAAAAAAAAAACAATTGGCTTACAGTAAATTCATCATCTTCACTCACAACTCCAGGGTCAGCATCTTCTATGGTCTGCTTGCTTTTAGGCTCCGAAATAGTAGATCTATGTTTTAAGCTCCCTACACTTCCAACAGATGAACTGTCATCATCATCTTTCTTCTTGCTCTTCAAATGCATCTTGGATCCGATTGATTTGGCGAATTTCTTGATTCCTTTGCGCTTTTCGATGCTTCCAATGCTTAACAGGCTCCCACCAACTGATTGGGCGGCGTGTGACAATTGCCCAATGGAAGATTTGTGTTTTTCTTTCTTGCTCAAGTCATTTAAACTTCCCGATTTCACGGTAAATCCGATTTTCACCTCCAATTGTCCTCTATCTTTGTTTTTCGCTTCTTGGCCTTGGTAGAGAGAAAATAAATAAATCCGATTGAAAATAAAAAAATTATACAATTATAGATTGCTGATATTCAAGGTTGTTTTAAAAGGGAAACGATAATAGATTACTATAACAAAAACGAGACACACCTTACATTTAAATTATATATCAATACAGTAATGTTCAAAAGAAAGTAAAACATATACAGTATTGGTTATAGAAGTTTGACCAAGCGGAAAACGTTCAGAAATGAAAAAAGTATAGATGAATATAATTTGAAAAAATATTAGCTAGCTTTGCTCATCCAAATAATTTTCGATGACCCGTGCTTTCTTTTGAACGCCGCTGTATACAGTATGTAATAATTAAGCAGACTTTTACATGCAAAACAAAACACATTTCTAATTAATAGCAATGAAATGAATTAAATTGAAAGTATAGAATCAAGCAATTAACATACATTAAAACTCTAGATTAGTATAATTAGCTTAAATTATATGCAACAATTTCAACCATGTCAAGTCAAGCCTAAGAAAGAATGTTAAGAGTTATTAAATAGATATATATGTATATACAACAAAAGAAATGTTTTCAAAACATAATAGGAAACATCGAACTTACATATTTTTAACCGTTAAGTAATAATTTCACAAAATAAAATGCAATATACTGTAAAAAGTGAAAACAATGAATAATTTCAATCCGACACAAAAAACTAACTGCTTTTTAAATGCATAACAGAAGGAATGTCGACGATGTAACGCTTAAGACCTTGAGAAATTATTTGTTATGCATTCCAGTTGATTTGCTAACAAAGATTCTAATTTTGAATAAATTTAATATTTAGAAAAAGATGTTTGAAATACCTGGTTTGCTTTGAAGTGGATACCATCTATTCTTAGGGCGTTCATAGACATCTAGGGAATTTAAAGGGATTGTTACTCTTCCTAAAAATTCATCAACACCTAGGAAATTACGATGTAACACGGTTAATATGATTTCGGCTGTATTTCCTTGATCGGGAATTGGTCTATGGACAATTTACATAAATAAATAACATTCAAATAGTTTACTAATAACAATATTCAACTTACAATTCACATTCCTCATACCACTCCACAAAAGCTTCGGCTTTTTCTTTGACAGACGTTTGGAATTTGGTTTTTCCCAATCCGATAGTAACAAAACAATCATTTGTATTGTTTTTTCCTTTTGTTAGCAGTCCTGATGCTTTCTGGACTGAAATTAACGGAATAAAGGTCAACACGGAATGAAATGAATGTCAAGTGATAAAGCCATATCAAAAATTCTTTACATACATTAAATTCTGTCTAATAAAGACGTACCTGTTACTTGTACATGAGTAGGCATCCACATTTTTATTCCGTCTATCTAGCAAGCAGTACGTTAATCCGGTATTATTTTCTAATTAATTAATTAATCGACAAACTATGTAATCGTATGACCATCTAATGAATCACAATAGGATCGGCTATAATCTTGAATAAATATTGCGCGAATGATGTTATTCATTAAGATAGTGTACATGTGTATGGCATTTCACGGGAACCACTTTTACATTTCACACGATTTATAATTCCGTTATTTACAATCAGTTCATTTAAATAAAAATTTATAAGTAGTTCACAACTATAGGTCACAACACAACAGAAAATAGTATAGAAACTTACCTTATATAAAAAAGAATTTACAAATTCCTTCGTTAAAATTCCTTCCTTATCGGTTGATCAATCAATGAAACATTCCTTTGATAGATAAAGATCTTCCTTATCGGCATTGCAATGTGCGGTAATGTTGATATTTGAGGTTATACCTAATAATGTATGTTAGTTAACCTATAAAATGATTCAATTGAAAAGAATTTAAATTTATTAATGATGTTCGCAATAAAACAATTAAATTTCTTATTGAGATATTGTAAAAATATCAATGCAACAAATGAAATTTCGAAACCTACGATTTCACTTAGAAAATTGCATTCATCTGCAGTGAAAAGATGTGATAACAAGAATATTAATCAAAAGAAAAAAGAAGTAGTGGCTACAGATGATTTTAAAAATATCAAAGATAAAACTAAGAATTCATATTTAGACATGATTAGGATTTTTACAAGCTGTGATGTACATAGAAGAGGGCACGTCGAATTTATTTATTCTGCATTGAGAAGTATGGAAGAATATGGTGTACAAAAGGATATAGAAGTTTACAAAGCTTTAATTGATGTGTTACCAAAAGGGAAATTTATCCCACAAAATATATATCAAGCGGAATTTATGCATTATCCAAAGCAGCAACAATGCGCAGTAGATCTTTTAGAGCAAATGGAAGACAATGGTAAGGAATTAATTGCATTGATTTTATTACACTAACTTATTCCTTTGAAGGAGTAATGCCTGATCCTGAAATAGAACAAATGCTATTGAATATATTTGGTAAACGCGGGTATCCTTTACGGAAATATTGGAGAATGATGTACTGGATGCCGAAATTTAGAAATTTGTCACCTTGGCCAGTACCAAATCCACCTCCTAACGATGCCTTTGAATTAGCTCAACTTGCTATTGCAAGAATATGTAGTGTCGATCTCCAATCTAAAGTTACAATATATCAAGTATGTACTTCACTTATTATTAGATATTTTCTTATTTTGATGTGTTAAAGACAGCTGATATTGTTGATGCCATTGAAGATACTTGGATTATAAGTGGACAGAGTCCTGTTCAACAGAAATTACTTGAAAGGCATAAGAAAGATGAGCCAATTTATGTAGAAGGATCATACAAGATATGGTTACGTAATAAGTTGGTTGATTATTTTGTTTTGAGGACTAATCCTAAACCGATACCTAAAGAACAAGTTGACCCTGATGGTAAAATAATTTTAAATATGATGATGTAATTACATATTAATTTCATATTACTTTAGATGTTAGTAAAATAAAAATACCTTTATTTAATTTTACTCCATCAAAGGCAAGTAGTATAGCTGAATTAATTAGTGTACATGAGCAAGATGATGGCATCATACTGGCTGTGTGTGCTACAGGAACTTCTAGCAAGGATTCACTACTATCTTGGATAAGGCATCTAGAAAAGGATGGTAATCCAGTATTAGCCGATGTGCCTGTAGTTTTTACACTTAGATCAGCTGGAAAGGAAGTAGCTATAAAAGAATCTGATAAAGAAGAAGTTAAAAATAAAATTGAAGATAAATAAAATTGATTTTAATTATTTATTTTGAATTTGTTACATTTTTTTTTGTTTTTTCAAGATGTTTAATAAAAAAGTTCTGTTTTTATAATAAAAACATGTTTTATTTACCCATACATGGAATAATTTCTTAAAAACCATATGGAATATTACCAAATAGATGTAATTTTCGAACTCACTGGTTCAAAATCTCTAAGATAGGATGTGAAATATTTGACATTTTTTTTGTACATTCTTAATTTAACGAAATAAGGTTTCAAATACTTTCCATTGGAAAGCTAGAGCTCCTTAAAGTTTTGTAAAATTTGTTTTGATCTCTTTGCTATTTTTTTGCAGCAATCGATTCCGCGAGTCTATTTCTATTTAGAAATTTACAATTTTAAAAAATGACGAACGACATCTTTCCAAAATTTTATAAAGCTTAATTTTTACTTGAAAACTACGTAGGGTTATTCGAAAACGCGCATTAAGTACGTGTAACTGGTTTTAGCTTAAAAAATTGCTTAATTTACCAATTAATTTAATGACCAGGAATATGATTGCTAGGGGGAAAGTATCATGTCTGTAAGCACTGTTATATCATCGAATCGATGTGATTTTCGTACTCAGTGGGTTAAAATCTATAAAATTGTTTTATTTTATGGCCTGCGGGAGCAATGCCCATTTGCCAGCAGTCAATTAATACGATCTGTTGAGAAAAAAAATAGACGTTATGTTTATATATAAATCTCTGATTGCTTTAACCCTAGAGTGTAAATCTAAATAACTATATACATAAGTGTTGGGGTCACTCGTAACCCTGGTATACGTTGTAGGGTTAAGAAACTAATTAATAAGTTTGTCGCATATCTGTTTTTGATTTATACCCAACAAAAATGTCATATTTACCGGCAGTGGAACTGACTCTGCCACGAGAAAAGCATATAGCTGATCGATATTACTCTTTAACCGGCAACATTCAAGGAAAATGTGGTTTAGGGTATATTCTTCAGCACCACATGGTCACTCAGACGACTTAACTACGTCTATTTTGTGTAGGTGGGATGGGTACCTTCCATGGCCAAATATTAGTCTCGCGATTGTTGTTCGGTAATAATGTGGTGGATTACCATGAATTGGTGTTCGTTACAGGGTGAATATATGCATAGTGAGTCTTGTGTGCGGAATATGTGCTTTTCCAATACCTGTCCCACTCCTGCACTATCAAGGTCTGTTTTGCTGGCTTGCAAATGTAATGGTTAAAATATCAAATTTGAATTTGTAAAATATTCATAAGGGCATACTTATTTATACATTCTCAACTTGCTCACAATTCAACGATATATCACGGTATCAAATAGACTATACGTTATTCGATGGGTTGAATCGATTTAAGGAAGTCGTTATTCTCCACCTGCTATTATTGGAGAGCTAAAGTTCCTCAAGATTTTAGTAAACTTACATTGATTTTTTCGCGGTTTTGGGTCTCTACCGCCAAGAATAAGGGAAATAGGAAGTTAACGATTGCAGCAGTCGATTCGGTGAGTCCGTTTTTATCCAGAAACTTACAATTTAAGATTTTAGAGGCTGTAGGAAAATCGTGAGAATGTCTTAAAGTTAACGGTTTGAAAATCAGTTTTTGATTTCGAACGAAATTTTCTCAAAATGTTATAAAGTTTAATTTTAATTTAAAAATTACTCAGGGGTATTCTAAAATTGTTAGGAATATAACTGATTTTGCAAGGAGGAAATATGTCTTTTAAATATCGCCAAATCGATGTGATTTTCGTACTGAACGGATCAAAAATGTATGAAATGTTTATTAAAATTTTGAAGACCCTGAGCATGATGGGGATACAAGGGGTGAAGGAGGTGGGGTAGATATAATAGACATGTACGGCGACGATCACCAAAGTGGCGGGTTGCTAAGATACTACGCCTTTGAATTCAAGTAATATCGTGTAGGGAAAAGAGGAAAATTTATTTGTGTTTAGATCGCTTTTTAAGTATTATTTATAAAAAAAAGTTTAAATTTCATCAAAGGCAGTATATTTATTGTGGCGCAAATTTTGAAGGGCTGGCAAGGTAAGCTTGGTTTCATTAGAATTTGAGATGAGATTTCGTTTAATTCTTGTTGTTTTTATTGAATATCGAAAACAGCATTTTAAATATTAATGAAATACGAATTGGCTGTTTTTAACTTAAAAAAATTGCTTAATTTACTCAGAAAATGACCAGGAATGAAAATTATTGCTAGGGCGGCAATATCATGCCTGTAAGCATTGTTATATAAAAAATGATTTGAAATATGATCAAATCGATGTGATTTTCGTACTTAACGGGTTAAAAACTGTAAAATATAATGGTTAAAACATCATTTTTGTAATATTCGACGGGTTGAATCGATCTAAGAAAATCGTTATTCTCCATCTCCTACCATGGGAAAGCTAGAGTTCCTCACGATTTTAAAAGACTTACAGCTATTTTTTCACGGTTTTGGGTCTCTAGCTTTAAGAATAAGGGGATAGGAAGTTAACGATTGCAGAAATCGATTCGGCGAGTCCATTTTACCTTGAAACTTACATTTTAAGATTTTAGAGGCTGTAGGAAAATTGTGAGAATGTCTTAAAGTTAACGGCTCCAAAAAATTAGTTTTCGATTTCGAACGAAATTTTCTCAAAATGTTATAAAGTTTAATTTTAATTTGAAAATTACTCAGGGGTATTCTAAAATGGCTAGGAATATAACCGATTTTGCGAGGAGGAAATATAATGTCTTTTAAATATCGCCAAATCGATGTGATTTTCGTACTCAGCGGGATAAAATCTATAAAATATAATGGTTAAAACATTATTTTGTCATATTCGACGGGTTGAATCGATCTAAGGAAATCGTTATTCTCCACTCCTACTATTGGAAAGCTAGATTTCCTCACGATTTTAAAAGACTTACACTATTTTTCGCGGTTTTGGGCCTCTAGCTCAAAAAATAAGGGAGCTAGGAAGTTAACGATTGCAGAAATCGATTCGGCGGTCCATTTTACCCTGAAACTTACATTTTAAGATTTTAGAGCTGTAGGAAAATCGTGAGAATGTCTTTAAAGTTAACGGTTCGAAAATTAGTTTTCGATTTCGAACGAAATTTTCTCAAAATGTTATAAAGTTAAATTTTAATTTGAAAATTACTCAGGGTATTCTAAAATGGCTAGGAATATAACCGATTTTGCGAGGAGGAAATATAATGTCTTTTAAATATCGCCAAATCGATGTGATTTTCGTACTCAGCGGGATAAAATCTATAAAATATAATGGTTAAAACATTATTTTGTCATATTCGACGGGTTGAATCGATCTAAGGAAATCGTTATTCTCCACCTCCTACTATTGGAAAGCTAGAGTTCCTCACGATTTTAAAAGACTTACACCTATTTTTCGCGTTTTGGCCTCTAGCTCGAAAAATAAGGAAGCTAGGAAGTTAACGATTGCAGAAATCGATTCGGCGAGTCCATTTTACCTAGAAACTTACATTTTAAGATTTTAGAGGATGTAGGAAAATCGTGAGAATGTCTTAAAGTTAACGGTTCGAAAATTAGTTTTTGATTTCGAACGAAATTTCTCAAAATGTTATAAAGTTAATTTTAATTGAAAATTACTCAGGGGTATTCTAAAATGGCTAGGAATATAACCGATTTTGCGAGGAGGAAATATAATGTCTTTTAAATATCGCCAAATCGATGTGATTTTCGTACTCAGCGGGATAAAATCTATAAAATATAATGGTTAAAACATTATTTTGTCATATTCGACGGGTTGAATCGATCTAAGGAAATCGTTATTCTCCACCTCCTACTATTGGAAAGCTAGAGTTCCTCACGATTTTAAAAGACTTACACCTATTTTTCGCGGTTTTGGGCCTCTAGCTCGAAAAATAAGGAAGCTAGGACGTTAACGATTGCAGAAATCGATTCGGCGAGTCCATTTTACCTAGAAACTTACATTTTAAGATTTTAGAGGCTGTAGGAAAATCGTGAGAATGTCTTAAAGTTAACGGTTCGAAAATTAGTTTTCGATTTCGAACGAAATTTTCTCAAAATGTTATAAAGTTTAATTTTAATTTGCAAATTACTCAGGGGTATTCTAAAATGGCTAGGAATATAACCGATTTTGCGAGGAGGAAATATAATGTCTTTTAAATATCGCCAAATCGATGTGATTTTCGTACTCAGCGGGATAAAATCTATAAAATATAATGGTTAAAACATTATTTTGTCATATTCGACGGGTTGAATCGATCTAAGGAAATCGTTATTCTCCACTCCTACTATTGGAAAGCTAGAGTTCCTCACGATTTTAAAAGACTTACATCTATTTTTCGCGGTTTTGGGCCTCTAGCTCAAAAATAAGGGAGCTAGGAACGTTAACGATTGCAGAAATCGATTCGGCGGGTCCATTTTACTGGAAACTTACATTTTAAGATTTTAGAGGCTGTAGGAAAATCGTGAGAATGTCTTAAAGTTAACGGTTCGAAAATTAGTTTTCGATTTCGAACGAAATTTTCTCAAAATGTTATAAAGTTTAATTTTAATTTGAAAATTACTCAGGGGTATTCTAAAATGGCTAGGAATATAACCGATTTTGCGAGGAGGAAATATAATGTCTTTTAAATATCGCCAAATCGATGTGATTTTCGTACTCAGCGGGATAAAATCTATAAAATATAATGGTTAAAACATTATTTTGTCATATTCGACGGGTTGAATCGATCTAAGGAAATCGTTATTCTCCACTTCCTACTATTGGAAAGCTAGATTTCCTCACGATTTTAAAAGACTTACATCTATTTTTCGCGGTTTTGGGCCTCTAGCTCAAAAAATAAGGGAGCTAGGAAGTTAACGATTGCAGAAATCGATTCGGCGGGTCCATTTTATCTGGAAACTTACATTTTAAGATTTTAGAGACTGTAGGAAAATCGTGAGAATGTTTTAAAGTTAACGGTTCGAAAATTAGTTTTCGATTTCGAACGAAATTTTCTCAAAATGTTATAAAGTTAAATTTTAATTTGAAAATTACTCAGGGGTATTCTAAAATGGCTAGGAATATAACCGATTTTGCGAGGAGGAAATATAATGTCTTTTAAATATCGCCAAATCGATGTGATTTTCGTACTCAGCGGGATAAAATCTATAAAATATAATGGTTAAAACATTATTTTGTCATATTCGACGGGTTGAATCGATCTAAGGAAATCGTTATTCTCCACCTCCTACTATTGGAAAGCTAGAGTTCCTCACGATTTTAAAAGACTTACATCTATTTTTCGCGGTTTTGGGCCTCTAGCTCAAAAAATAAGGGAGCTAGGAAGTTAACGATTGCAGAAATCGATTCGGCGGGTCCATTTTATCTAGAAACTTACATTTTAAGATTTTAGAGACTGTAGGAAAATCGTGAGAATGTTTTAAAGTTAACGGTTCGAAAATTAGTTTTCGATTTCGAACGAAATTTTCTCAAAATGTTATAAAGTTTAATTTTAATTTGAAAATTACTCAGGGGTATTCTAAAATGGCTAGGAATATAACCGATTTGCGAGGAGGAAATATAATGTCTTTTGAATATCGCCAAATCGATGTGATTTTCGTACTCAGCGGGATAAAATCTATAAAATATAATGGTTAAAACATTATTTTGTCATATTCGACGGGTTGAATCGATCTAAGGAAATCGTTATTCTCCACCTCCTACTATTGGAAAGCTAGATTCCTCACGATTTTAAAAGACTTACATCTATTTTTCGCGGTTTTGGGCCTCTAACTCAAAAAATAAGGAAGCTAGGAAGTTAACGATTGCAGAAATCGATTCGGCGAGTCCATTTTATCTAGAAACTTACATTTTAAGATTTTAGAGACTGTAGGAAAATCGTGAGAATGTTTAAAGTTAACGGTTCGAAAATTAGTTTTCGATTTCGAACGAAATTTTCTCAAATGTTATAAAGTTTAATTTTAATTTGAAAATTACTCAGGGGTATTCTAAAATGGCTAGGAATATAACCGATTTTGCGAGGAGGAAATATAATGTCTTTTGAAATATCGCCAAATCGATGTGATTTTCGTACTCAGCGGGATAAAATCTATAAAATATAATGGTTAAAACATTATTTTGTCATATTCGAACGGGTTGAATCGATCTAAGGAAATCGTTATTCTCCACTTCCTACTATTGGAAAGCTAGATTTCCTCACGATTTTAAAAGACTTACATCTATTTTTCGCGGTTTTGGGCCTCTAGCTCAAAAAATAAGGGAGCTAGGAAGTTAACGATTGCAGAAATCGATTCGGCGGGTCCATTTTATCTGAAACTTACATTTTAAGATTTTAGAGGACTGTAGGAAAATCGTGAGAATGTTTTAAGTTAACGGTTCGAAAATTAGTTTTCGATTTCGAACGAAATTTTCTCAAAATGTTATAAAGTTTAATTTTAATTTGAAAATTACTCAGGGGTATTCTAAAATGGCTAGGAATATAACCGATTTTGCGAGGAGGAAATATAATGTCTTTTGAATATCGCCAAATCGATGTGATTTTCGTACTCAGCGGGATAAAATCTATAAAATATAATGGTTAAAACATTATTTTGTCATATTCGACGGGTTGAATCGATCTAAGGAAATCGTTATTCTCCACCTCCTACTATTGGAAAGCTAGATTTCCTCACGATTTTAAAAGACTTACATCTATTTTTCGCGGTTTTGGGCCTCTAACTCAAAAAATAAGGAAGCTAGGAAGTTAACGATTGCAGAAATCGATTCGGCGGGTCCATTTTATCTGGAAACTTACATTTTAAGATTTTAGAGACTGTAGGAAAATCGTGAGAATGTTTTAAAGTTAACGGTTCGAAAATTAGTTTTCGATTTCGAACGAAATTTTCTCAAAATGTTATAAAGTTTAATTTTAATTTGAAAATTACTCAGGGTATTCTAAAATGGCTAGGAATATAACCGATTTTGCGAGGAGGAAATATAATGTCTTTTGAATATCGCCAAATCGATGTGATTTTCGTACTCAGCGGGATAAAATCTATAAAATATAATGGTTAAAACATTATTTTGTCATATTCGACGGGTTGAATCGATCTAAGGAAATCGTTATTCTCCACCTCCTACTATTGGAAAGCTAGATTTCCTCACGATTTTAAAAGACTTACATCTATTTTTCGCGGTTTTGGGCCTCTAACTCAAAAAATAAGGGAGCTAGGTAGTTAACGATTGCAGAAATCGATTCGGCGAGTCCATTTTATCTAGAAACCTACAATTTAAGATTTTAGAGGATGTAGGAAAATCGTGAGAATGTCTTAATGTTAGCGGTTCTAAAATTAGTTTTCGATTTCGAACGAAATTTTCTCAAAGTGTTATAAAGTTTAATTTTAACTTGAAAATTACCTAGGGGTATTCTAAAGCAAAAAAAGTTTGTCGCATATCTGTTTTTTATTTAGACCCAACAAAAATGTCACATTTACCGGCAGTGGAACGGACTCTGCCACGAGCAAAGCATATAGCTGATTCCACTCCTGCACTATCAAGGTCTGTTTTGCTACCTTGAAAATATAATGGTTAAAACATCAAATTTGAATTCGTAAAATATTCATTAGGACATACTTATTTATACATTCTCAACTTGCTCATAATTCAACGATATATCACGGTATCAAATTGAATATACGCTATTTTGTAATATTCGACGGGTTGAATCGATTTAAGGAAATCGTTATTCTCTACCTCCTACTATTGGACTTACATCAATTTTTTCGCGGTTTTGGGTCTCTAGCTTCAAGAAGAGATAGGAAGTTAACGATTGCAGCAATCAATACGGCGAGTCCATTTTTATCTAGAAACTTAGAATTTAAGATTTTAGAGGCTGTAGGAAAATCGTGAGAATGTCTTTATGTTAACGGTTCGAAAATTAGTTTTCGATTTCGAAAGAAATTTTCTCAAAATGTTATAAAGTTTAATTTTAATCTGAAAATTACCTAGCGGTATTCTAAAATGGCTAGGAATATAACCGATTTTCAAGGAGGAAATGTCATTTCTTTTAAGTATCGCCAAATCAATGTGATTTTCGTATTCAATGGATCGAAAATTTATAAAACATTAATTAAAAATTTTAAGACCCTGGGCATGATCGAGATACAAGGGGAGAAGGAGGTGGGGTAAATATAACAGACATGTTGTATGGCGTTTTTCGGAACCCACTTGAACGCGAGATATTCAACAGGCTCATTGTTGCTATGGTGTTGCTCTTGACGATGACCAAGGTGGCGGGTTGCTAAGATACGCCTCTGAATTCAATTAATATCGTGTAGAGAAAAGAAGAAAACTTATTTTCGCTGTGTGTTTAGATCGCTTTTTAAGTATTATTAAAAAAAAGTTTATATTTCATTAAAGGCAGTATGTTTATTGTGGCGCATATGTAGAAAGGCTTGCAAGGTAAGCTTGGTTTCATTAGAATTTGTAATGAGATTTCGTTTATTTGTAGTTGTTTTTATTGAATATCGAGAGTAGCATTTTAAATATTAATGAAATACGACTTAGCTGTTTTTAACTTTAAGAAATTGCTTAATTTACTTAGAAAATGACCAGAAACGAGAATTATTGCTAGGGGGGAAATATCTATCATGCCTGTAAGCACTGTTATAATAAAAATAATTTGAAATACCATCAATTCGATGTGATTTTCGTACTCAGCGGGTTAAAATCTATAAAATATAATGGCTAAAATATTATTTTGTAGTATTTGACGGTTTGAATCGATCTAAGGAAATCGTTATTCTCCACCTCTTACCATCGAAAAGCCAGAGTTCTTCACGATTTTAAAAGACACATCTATTTTTTCGGGGTTTTATGTCTCTAGCTCGAAAAATAAGGGAGCTGGGAAGTTAATGATTGCAGAAATCGATTCGGCAAGTCCATTTTTATCTGGAAACTTACAATTTAAGATTTTAGAGGCTGTAGGAAAATCGTGAGAATGTCTTAAAGTTAACGGTTCGAAAATTAGTTTTTGATTTTGAAGGAAATTTTCTCAAAATGTTATAAGGTTTAATTTTAACTTGAAAATTACCTAGGGGTATTCTAAAATGGGTAGCAATATAATCGATTTTCAAGGAGGAAATATCACGTCTTTTAAGTATTGCTAAATCTATGTGATATTCGTTTTCAGCGGATAAAATACAATGCTTAAAATATTAATTAAAAAAATTTGCCGGCCCGGGCAGGGTGTGGGATACAAGGGGAGAAAGGGGTGGGGTAAATATAACGGACATGTTGTATCGGGGTTTTCAGAACTCATCTGAACGCGAGATGCTCAAGAGGCTCAGTGCTGCTCCAGACGATAGCTAAAGTGGCGGGTTGCTAAGATACGCCTTTGAAATCAATTAATATCGCGTAGGGAAAAGAAGAGAGTTTCTTTTCGCTGTGTGTTTAGATCGCATTTTAAGTATTATTTACAAAAAAGATTAAATTTTATCGAATTTTATTGTGGCGCGAATTTCGATAGGCCAGCAAGGTAAGTTTGGTTTCATTAGATTTTGAGATGAGATTTCGTGTAATCCTAGTTTTTTCTTTTTTAATATAGGGAATAACGCTTTTATCATATAAATTTGTTCTTCGTTAGAAACTTTTACACGGTAGTATATATAAAATCTTAGCCGTTCAATATGTAGCTCGGGTTACCAATATTAAAAAAAATTACGGCGTATTTAAAATAATCATTTCCTGTCGTTAAAATGCAAAATTGAGCTATAATTTGGTCGCCTAAAAGTGGAGTTGATGTTTATTTGATTTTTGCGCAGATTTTGCACAGCTCGTAGCCCGGTTACCCAGATAATTTTTTTTCCCAGGGCACAACTGAGCATTATGGGTTGCCTACCCGAGGTGGCCGGGTCGATGTGAGTTGGTATTGTGGGTTGTGGAACTGCCTCTCCTAATAATAAGACTGTCAAAACCGTTGCAACCCGTGCTTCACGCCTGAAAAATGTCAGCCCATTTAAAGATTCAATAAATAAAGTAATAATGTAAAAATTGCGTGTTTTGTGAAAGATGGCAACTCAAAAGCCCGGGGAGTGGGCGAACACTTTAATTGTTCGATTCGAAGAGCAGGTAGGTTTTTGTAAACGCATCTCTTGATTCCTCTACTTGTATATATCTATATATATATGTATATAATCTGTTCAGTTGAGAATAACACTTCCCACCTTATAATCAATATATACATATATCAATGCATACATTTAATTATTCGATGTTATCGATAAGGTAACTATTCTAAAGGTAACTCCAAAAGAAAAACAATCAAAAATAAAAGATTTTTTAAATTTTGCATAATTTTCTATTCGAAAATTCTCTCAAACATTTCGAATTTTTAGTTACCTTGTCGAGCTGGCTCACAAACCTCACATTCGAAGATAAATGAAGAGGAGAATAAGAACTGTATCATTCAGATATCCAAATATCGATTTGCTTTAGTCCTAGACGGCTTCGTTAAGGTCTTAAAGCGAATCCATGAAGTGGTAAGTTTAATAAAAGTAATCTCCTTAAAATTTCCATCTGATTCCGAATAAGATTTTATTGGGAATATCTTTATTTAAAAAAAAAAGATTCTTATTTAATTAAAATGGGTGGGTCCCTTGTCCCTTGGTATCAGAAATTGTACCTATTTGAAATTTAAAATCATTTTAACTTCTTTTTTTGAAGTTTTATACTTTTTAATTAATGACAAAAGTTAAACAAATTTTCGTCTTCGTTATTAGTTTTTTTTAAGTAAACAACCGAGTTTATTCAAGCAGAAAAATGATGTTTTGAAGGTCGTCTTAATTAACGTAAAGATTATTCATGAAACTGTTGACAAATCAACGCCCGCGCACTCTCGTGATTATCTTGCAGACGTTTGGACATAATTCCGATTTTCCCTTTTAATTAAAATTGATCCCACGCGCTGGCAAAGTCAACGGAGATAAAATAACAACGCTTGAGGGGATGAAATTGTAGAATCTCATCTCCATCGCGAAAATATCCAATTAAAACGGTAATTTGATTTTCTTCTATTTGAAACAAATATATACAATAAATCGTATCAAAATTCAATTATTTACTTACCTTGGATGTTTTCTTTTGTTTCCGCGGGCATCTTTTAAATTGAATTTCTTTGAGAAGCGTTTTAATTTGATTTTTTTTTTGCGTACGCACAGTACCAACTTGGAGCTAGCAGTACACAAAGGCAACATGGTACCGAGTCAGAACGAAATTATTACGACAGTCTACTAATCGTTTTGGAAACTCTAGAAAAATGTTTCAGTATACAGCCAAAAGATTCAATATCGTTAACTATGGAAGAGAATCAAAATTTGAAGTCGCTCCTGAAAGAAATTTGCACATTCTTAGGTACTAGTATGAATTAATCCATATAATTCGCTATACCTTCACTAGACAATTTTGTAATTACTTCAATTTTCTTCAGATATGTCTAGCGATATTCCTAATAGTAACGCAATAAGAACGCTAGCCAGCAAAGTCCTGTTCGCGCTAAGTGTGAATTTCTTTAACGCGGTCTTCAGCAGAATCAGCTCAAAATTACAAGAGCTTGCGTCATGTCCGGACGAAAATCCGGACTACAGCGATATCGAGCTCATTCAACATATAAACGTTGACGTACATAGGCTGACTAAACTTCTGACAGGTACTCGTTTCAGTTTCATTGCTCAACGTAGAAAGCTTGCCCTAATCAACATTATTCTAGAAGCAATACAGAAGTTTAGGTTACTTAAAAAATCTGCGCATTTAGTTTTAATGAACTCATTGGAAAAGGCAATATGGAACTGGATTGACACCTATCCCAACGAGTTCGCTGAGCTTCAATTGCATCCAAACGAAGAGCTATCGAAGTGCTGTGACCAATTGTTTGATATTCTAGATACTTTCGCAGATAACAAGAAAAGCAGAGGATCCGTGTGGCCGTTGCAGATGATGTTATTGTTATTAACGCCTGTAAGTCATCTTTCCATCTTACAATTCGACGGAAAACAATTAAGTCCATTAGTGTTGACGTATTAGCCGCTTCGGAAGTTTTCCAAAAACTTTTAAAGAAGTAAACAACATGTTCAACGAAGCATCAAGTACATTAATGCAACAAACACAGCAAGATCCTCACTACATAGAAAGCACTCCTTAATCTAAGTTACAAATACAGTATCAACCTGTTAAATACGGCGGGAGTTTTTTTTGTTATCTATCTAGCTATGAAAACGAGTTAGAAAATAAATTTTATTTTTCAACGCAACATAATTATTCCAACCTTTTGTAATTCTGCGAATTACGACTCTACGTCTTCTAAGTCATCATCATTCGATAAAAAGCGTCACAGGGGGCGGTCGAGACTGATGTAATTGATGCAATTCCTTCTGATAATTGATTTAATTTCTCAAAACCGCATTCATTGACTATTGCTTGAACAATTTGTTGTCGTGCAGAAGTAGAGATTTTGAGCATAATTGTGTGTATAGACGCTTTCAAGTTCCTAATTATGCTTTTGCAGACGTTCTTTGTTATTGTAGTGCCCTTGGCATGTACTAAATTAAGAGAATCCCCTCCGCGTCATAGAAAACTATAGCCGTTACTTTCACCGCTGAAAATTGCGTATTCGCCTTCTTAGGTGGTGGAGAGCCCTTATAAATCTATTACGTGGACTCTGGTTTCGTGAGAGGGTCCCAAAGGTGTACCCAGGTCTCATCTCCGGTTATAATTCTATAGAAGGATCTTGAGATAAAGCAGTCAAATTCCTGTAGAATTTTAAAAACACTCGCTTCTGATATTCCTATTTCCCTAGCAATGATTGAAAATCTTTACTCGGCGGTCCTTGTTGATTTCTTCAGTTCGTGTTTCCAGAGGTTTTCTACACTTTGGGTCATCATAAACCGATTCTCTGTCCCATTTGGACTGCTTGCACCAATATTTAACTTGAAAATAAGACGGACCATCTTCTCCATATACTGCCACCATTCTCTCATGAATATTCTTCAGACTATTGCCTTCTTTCGATAGAAATTTCATGACGTTTCTGTGTTCAAGATTGAAATCACTCATTTTCGCTTCTTGGAGACGACGCTATAAAATAACACAGATACTTGACATAAGAAAATTGACGCGATAACATATTGTTTTCTTAGCTAGGTAGATGACATAAAAAACTCCCCTCGTAAATAGATCAAATACATTGAAATAATTTGCAATTTAATTATAAAGGTATTAACAAAGATGGGTACCAGTGGTAATTGTTAAAAAAAAGCATTATTACAAACAGATAGCAGATAGAGCAATTAAATTAACAAGTTCAAAAATAGGTTAAATAAATTTTGAACAAATAGTAGGGTTTATTATTTTAATTTTGAGAAAATTCAAATTTATTTCTTAATTTTTTTCCAATATGCCAATTTTTATATTTTAATTAAACCTAATCTATTTAAAATTATTTCTTTATACAACAATTATTTATTAATAAATATTAACAAAAAGTACATTTAATAAAATTTTAATCTACTTTTAAACAATATCTTGAAACATTTTACAACCCTTGATAAACTACAGATAATTTATTAATGATAACTATAGATTTCAATTAAATCTTGTATATTTTTTCCATAAAAAAATTAAAATAATGATAATATTTTGGTAAGAGTTGATCTCATATTTTAAAATTTTTATTTAACACCCTGTATGTTTTGCCGCAAGCTTATCCACTGTATTCAACATCTCAAAATAAGCAAAACAATTGACAATGAAAGAATGATTTCTTTTCAAAAAATTAAAAATAAAATTTACAAGAGTGTCAAGGTAAGTACCCCATCCGAGTATATAAAAAAATAAAATGTTTTTCCATTTCGTATTTTTTCAAAACACCTCCGTATTTTTTTTTCACTTCAACAAATTTTTGTATAGAAAAAAATATTTTCAATAAATCCAAGAATGTTTTAAAATATTCACATTTTACATTTGAAAACCGATTTTGTAGTTTATTTATATCATCTAAATTTTATTTTTAGTTTTGCATAATTTTATTCATTTTAATTTCATAATTATGTAACATTTAAATTTTTATATAGGATTTTCAATGTTAAAAACATACAAATAAAAATGTTCATGTATATACAGCCTTGGCCATATATCTTAGACAGCCTTCTATGTATAAAAGTACAATCGTGATATAAATAAAACTGTTTGCCCATACATATTCTAAATAACAATTTATTCATATATTTTAGTATTTTGTGGCACCACCATACGTTTTAATAACAGCTTTACTGGGATTGGGTGCTGTCAAAATAAGTGTTTGGCAAGTATCAGCAATTATAGATTCCCGTTCTTCCACAATTTTCTTTTTTAATTATTTTCTCCTAATGACTAATGACTCACGTGTGTTGGGCGATGTTGCCCTTTATAATGTTCACACAGATGTTCAATCGGTGACAGATCCTAGGAACGTACAGGTCATTCCAAAAGGTATATACCAAGGCCAATATATCCTTGGAACGGCGCATTCTCCTGTTGAAAGTAGGAATCGGCGTTCTCATCCTATGGCCTTCGCTTAAATAAACTTCTCCACCGCCGTGTGTGTATATTTTTGTCTATCGTGTGGTCCTGTTTCAGTAAAGGTTTCAGCACGATCACTTAAATTCGCTTCTTGAAATTGCAATTTTCTGATGCATCTGAAATTCACTAGAAAATTTTTTGCTGATTTTCTTCAATCTTCCAATACCGTTCTTTCCAAATGCCTATCATTTCTTGCTGTAGTAATCCATTTGCGTTCATTTTTCTTTCTCTTTTTGTACGAACCAGTCGCCTGAAGACGTTTTAACGTACTTTGTGCACCACAATCTGAACATTTTAATTTTTCTGCTATTGCCGTTTGATAAAATCGGAGAAATTTCAATAACACCATTTGACTTCTTTCAGTAACCGGCAACTCGCTTGTTTTCGTCGTTACATTAATTGAAGCGGGCACATTCAAACAAATCAAATTGTTTTTAAATGATACTCCCCGGACAGAGACATATTAATGAGAAAGTACATTTTTCGTTTCCTATCCTACAATTACGTAAATTACCCCAAATAGTATCTATTCAAGCGTGGTTGTGTTTATGTATGTAAATATAGTTTTAATCTGTATATCTCGAAATCTGTTTGTTTCTAAGATTTTGGAATTCCCCAGGGGTGCCTGAGACATATGGCAAAGACTCTACATTCTATCCATTTTCAATTTTCCGCAATATACGGGGATGGTATAATAAATACCTATGTTAAGGAAGACAATGTAATTGTTTTGCTTTGGTAAATTTATTTCTCTATACACTTACTTACTCCGGCCATCTTCCAACGTTTTTAAGCCCGTTTCGGCAATGACCTCTTCATTTGACGTGAACCGCTTGACGTCAAGCCATTTTTTCAAATTTGGCGAATATGGTGGATGGGACACCAATTTGTACTGTAACTGGACTAATTTTGCTGTCACAATTGCCGATGAGTGGGCCGGGGCGTTATCATGATGGTAGCCTTTTTTTTTCTCCGCGAGATGGGGGCTTTCACTCTTTTGTTCAGCGTCGAATCGGCTTAAATTCATTAAACCGGTATCTGATGGTAGGGCAGTCATCTGATGCTGGGGTAGTCCTTTTGATTTCTGCACACGTTTTGCCATCCAAAAAAAGAAATCGAATCACTGACCAGTGTTGTTCCTTTTCCATGATTCCATAAATACGTAAACTTGTTCCCTTTCAACATGAATCTCTTCGAAGTATTCACAGACGTTGGCTAAAGAATAGTATTTACAGTTGGTAATGCAGATTTCCACACAAAATGCCATCCGTCTCCAAACATGGGTACTTCTCATACCATCCTTGTATGTGAAACAAATTACCGGTTTCAAAATATTTTTTTTTAAACAAATTGCAATGTTGCCAAATGTACTTAGTTTTCGTACGTTACACTGATGGAGTCAATTGTTTTCTTTGAACATACAGAGGATACTAGAAGAAACCATAATCGCTGAGAATAGTGGAGCACCATGTATACATATAAAGAAGAAACAATTCTTAGACGCTCTACGAAGAGGAATAGCTCACGGAAATTCAAACAAGCAAGTAGCCGAAGCAGCTGTAGTCACATGTGTCAAGTTATGCAAAGCTTCGACTTACATTAACTATCATCGAGATCCTGTAAACATAGTCTTTCAATTAGTTCAAAGCATAGTATTCGATTTAAAAGTACATTTACACAAATCATTGTATGAATTATAAATAATCTAAAATAAATTTATAGAATCTACTATTTAATCCAAGCAAACCATTTTCAAGGGGACAAAGTTTCATGTACCAGGATTTGGAATTGATGATAGACTGTTTTATTTCCTTTTTCCGATTGAAACCCCAAAATAACGAAGCTCTGAAGGTCTGCTTGAGTCTAAACTCACCAACAAACTACCACTTCGTACTCGTCAGGTCGTTATATAGAATAGTGACACAACCTAGATTAGAATGGTGGCCTAGAATAGACGTAATATACAGTAAGTCATCGGAATTAAGGGGCATGTTCACTGATACCTTGAATAAGGCTGCACAAGGTTGCTCAGGACACACTCCGCTTAGGATGATACAATCTTTGACACTCAAAAGCAAAGATTCACAAGCCAAATTTAAGGAACGCCCAGAAGAACTGCCAGGGTTTCGAAATCTCTTACTATACATGGTTAGGTTGGTCCATGCCGATCCTATGTTGATGTTGAATGTAAGTATAGGATAATCGTTCACCTTCGAGGAAATCTATAATTTAGTTACAGAATGAGGGGAAGGCGGGGCATGAGATTCAAAGCTCGACTTTAGAATTAATTAACGGTCTAGTATCTCTAGTTCATCAATCAACAATGACTGACGTTGCTCAAGAAGCCATGGAAGCTTTACTCGTTCTGCACCATCCTGACAAAATCGAAGTATGGAATCCAGAGGCACCTATAAATACATTTTGGGATGTGAGGTTGGTTTTGGTAACGATTTATTTTAGAATATACATGGTTAAAACGTGGCATTTTTTTTTAGTTCTCAGGTATTATTCTCAATATCCCAAAAGTTGATCCAGCACCAAATCGTGAACTACACCGATATTCTAAAGTGGCTCCGGGAGATCCTAATCTGTCGTAATGCCTTCTTGTTACGACATAAGGAATATGCCAATCTCGGTAGCCAAATCGCCATATGCAAACAAGCTCACATCAAATTAGAGGTTATTATTTATTCAGCTTCATCCAAAATTGGTTCAGGATCTGAAACAAAAAAAAAAGCATTAGAATGTTTCGTATAAGTGTACTATTTTGATAAAAAAAAATGATTACGAATTTTATGTATGGTTCTACATGGAAAATTGAGAAAATCAATAAAAAAAATTGTTAGAAATTCTTCCAAACTTGCTTTGGAAAAAGATCTAGGAAGAATTTCGAACAGTTATTGACGATTGTGAAAGACTGCATGATATGAACTATATAATACACGATTAAAGTTTTCTTACAGTACAGAAGATGCGTTCCAGAACCTGGAAAATTTAAGCGTTAATTAATTCAAAGATAAAGCTAATTCTTCTCCTTAATCAATTACAGGTTGTGTTTTTTATGTACTTATGGAGTACAGATCTGGAGGCTGTTTTGATCGCTATGAGCTGTTTCGCGTTGCTTTGCCAAGAAGCTGAGATACGCTGCGGTTCGGATGAGGTTACCGTTACGTACTTAGTGCCAAACTACCACGTTTATCAGGAATTGGCGCAGGCAGCCAGTGTATTAACCACAGGTAAGGATAAACAGTACATTGATTATCTCCTTTGTTTCTTTCTTTCTTCGTTATAATAAAATTTGAACTCCTTAATATATTCGAATTATTGCCTTAGCTACTGGCGAAACGCGTATGTCATTTCCGGAAAATGTTAACGGTGAGTTGCATGTTGGTAATTGATGTTTTGACTTCTATAGATAAGGAAATGTAATCAAATCACTATCGGGAAGGACTTTCCTTATTTATACAAGCTGTCATCATTATATTTGTGTAGAATTGGAAGGAAAGAGACCGAAATTTGTTAAGGATAATGTAGCTAGAATTGTGGCGAAGCTAATTTTTATCAATATACGTATTTATTTGGCTTTATGTATTGTGTTTCCCTGTATACACTAAACCAAATCTAAGAAAATATAAAAAACACGGGTTTGATGCAGTTTATACAGATCATAGAAGTTATATTTTGTATGAGACCTGTATATTGTGCAATATAAAATAATTTCTTTTTTATGAATGCTTTTTAATTGGTAAATCCATTCATTTTATATCATTTTCATTAGTCGTATTAACTAATTTATAAATGTTATGTTGTGGCATACGTTTAAAATATCTTCAACTTAAAGAAATATCCTCATTCATCTTTTACGCATATACATCCGAATTTCATTCATTGTTTCCTCTAACAAGGGGAGGATACGCTATGGGAAATTCAGTTTAGAAACAGATTTCGCGTGGTTGTAGATTGTTAATATATTGAAATATTAGGGTGTGTTCTCCAGGTTATTTTGAAAAAAATCAAATTAAAATTTTCCACCTGGCTTATGTACTATAAAATATTTGTTACTATATTTCATTCACGTTAAGAGTGCAGTAGATAGCGCTACGATCGGCGTCCATATTACGCCGAGGAAATATACCGGATAGGAAAACAGCGGTGAGTTCGAATTGTTAATTGACAGCGTCGTAAGCGTTAAAAGTTTGGTTATCAACATTTTATAGTAAATAGCAAAGTGTAACATCGCATGAAATTATAGTTCGTCGTATTTTATGTGCGATATGTTATGGTTATATTATGACGTGATAAAATAAAACAAGTGAACACATCTCTGAAATCAATTTCAATATAAATACATCTAATCGGGTACTCGGATAAATACATCTTTCGGTTGTTTGATTTGATGGAATAGTTGGAGCTTGTTTAATTGTATTAGTAAATAAATGGGATTACATTTGGCGTTAATTGAATAAACTTTTGCACGTATTACAAATTTATATAGTTTGTTTAGTTTCAGCATTTTATTTATAAAATAACTGATGTATACATAAAATAAATATATAAATGTGATAGTATGAACAAGATGAACAGATAATTTCAATTTATTATGCAAATGTGATTAACTTAATACACATACGAATGATTATTCAGATTCTGATGACAGGTCTGACAATGATGATGATGATGTATTTGCTGTTATGATATCTTCTTCGATAACATGTTTGATACAATTTCTCCATGCATCACTATCCACAATGTTTAGCCCCTCAATTAGGAACGTTTTGACCTCGGATAATTTAAAAGTTTTGTTATTAGCAGCGACATGATGTTTCACTTGTGCCCACATAAGCTCAATGGGGTTTAGGTTGCAGTGATATGGAGGCAATCTTAAAATTGTACGACCACTGTCTAATACCATTTGATTGATAACATATGTAATAGGATTATCAACAATATATTTTTTTGCAAGTTCAAGTAACTTAACCTTTAGTAAAGTATTGTCAGCGCCAATTTCTTTCGCAAGAAGCCATTCAATCAATTCTTGCTTCTTCCAGGCAGAGGTAGGCAATTTTTCGATTCATGTCATCATGGTAATCTCCTGTTTTCTTCGATTCGAAAAAGAGGAGACCATTTTCAACGAAATCATCATCGCTACCAATATGCAATATAATTAAACGTTTCCCTTTTCCTGCAGGATTCCTCAGTCCCGTGGTAACCGCTCCCACAAATGCTTGTCTTGCTGTAAGTACTGTGGTATCTTTCGTCTAAGTAATATATCTTTCTACCATCTGCACGAAATTTCCTGATGTTGGTTAAATATCGACGTCTCCATAATACAATATCTTGCCGTTCCATTAAAACACTGTTTCGACTTCGCTTCATCCACTTAAACCCCAACTTCTTCAAGATCTTCCATAATGTTGTTCTTTTCAATATGGCCAAAGTATCGTCTGCATTAACAATCTATAAGATTTAGTAAGGTGATATATGTGTAAGATAAATGTATACATTATATGGCCCTGCTGGTGGGTTAAATACCTCTTTATCAGCCATACCAAAACTGTTGTAACAAATACTATGTTATCAGTATCATTTTATATAATTATTATAAGAATACCTTCAAATGTTCAACAGTGGCAAGTAGAGCTCTAAAAAGAACTATTTTGCGACAATTCGCTTATAAAAACAGACCGAACGACAATAAAAAGCAATAAATACAAAACCAAAGCCAACAAAGATGTTTGACAAATGACATTAGATATCGGTGATATTTGGTTTTATCCAACTTAATTTCATTTACTGAATACCACTGAATAAAATGTTTTTTTGTGTATGTGAATTTGCCTCGTCTATTAGCCAATCACAAGCCAGGAATTTTTCGCCTATCTATTTTATCGCTGCAGTCTTACAATGAATAAAGTATAGTAGTATTATACACGTTACAAATCCTGAAGTCCCGGATTCAATTCTCGCTGCGTACAATACTTGTTCATATATATTTTTTCATTTCTTATCATCGGAATAATTATTTAAAGCATAAAGTGCAAAACGAAAAACATTGAAAACATAATAAAGAGGCTAGCTGATTTTCCCATGCCGTATTTTCCTCTTGTAAGTAATTGATATACTGCACGAATTACTAATTTTCAAAAATCGTTATATATTTAATTGGTTCATTTCGTAAATTTGTTCGTAAGTTTGGCAGTATATCTATTACTGTCCTCCGTTGTTTTTTAAAGATTCTAATTTGTATTGTTTATAGGTCGTGCTGCCCTCCAAAAGCGGATCATGTTGCTGTTGCGGAAGATCCAGCATTGCGTGAACGGGGTCCAGCCGGCCTGGGAAGAGACGTTCATGAACTGGAACTCAACTTGTAAGAATTTGGCATCTTATCCTAAAGCAAAAGTAGAAGACGGTCAAACCGAACCTTTTCATAGGTCGATGGGTAAAAGAAGAGCATCACACCAAAACTCAGAGCATGAACTGGAAGTACGTATTTAGGAAATGATTTTTAAAGAGGTTGCATAAGGATTCCGTGTTTAAGGATCAGATTAATGAATGGGCAAATATGACTGGTTTTCTTTGTGCCTTGGGTGGTGTTTGCTTACAGCGCAAATCACCATCCCGTCCAACATTATCATCCTCCTCTCATTCTAGCTACTCAAGTTTATCAACCGCAACAGTTAGCTCTATGGGAACTATCAGTTCCATGGCCGAGAGCAGAAAGTCCAGCGCAATGACTAGCGCTGGACAGGATCAGCGGCAATACTGCCCGGTCACTCAGTAAGTTTCGATTTCAATTATTAGTCACCGGAAAAAACTGGTATCGTAACGGTTGTAGCAAAGCTGAGCTTTGATTTAGTGTTAAAATTTTCAGATTCGTAGACCTATTATTACGATTATTGGTCTGTAATAATGAAAAGTTCGGTCCGCAAATTCAAAAACACGTTAAAGAATTAGTCGGAAGCGAGATGTCTTCCGCGTTATATCCGATTCTATTTGAACAAATTAAGATAATCGTTGATAAGTTCTTCGATCAACAAAGTCAGGTCGTTGTCAGTGAACTAAATACTCAATTCGTCGAACACATCATCTTCATCATGAAGAATATCCTGGACAGCTGCAAGAACGATCAACCTTCCGAACACCTAGGAGTCACAAGCATCGAAGGCATGATGTTGTCTATCGTTAGGTAAAACAAAGAAACAACTTGCCGCCTAAATGAAAGGCATCACTAGTTTTAAATATGCTTCGCAGATACGTTAGACATCTCGATATGACCGTTCATGCCATCCACATTAAGACCAAGCTATGCCAACTGGTTGAAGCCATGATGAAAAGACGCGATGATCTAGCGTTTCGGCAAGAAATGAAATTCAGGAACAAGCTAGTCGAATATCTCACTGATTGGGTTATGGGAACATCTCACCAGATAGCTCCACCAAGCACTGGTGACGTAAGCGGCATAACCAGGGACCTGGATCAAGCTTGTATGGAAGCCGTAGCTTCGCTTTTGAGGGGATTACCTTTGCAACCCGAAGAATCCGATCGAGGAGATTTGATGGAAGCTAAAAGCCAACTCTTCCTCAAATACTTTACCTTATTCATGAATTTATTAAACGATTGTACCGAGAGTACTGATGTCGAAAAGGAAATGGCCAGACAGCGCATGACTGCGGGAAAATTGAACGCTTTGAGGAATGCGACAATTCAATCGATGTCTAATCTGTTGTCAGCGAATATTGATAGTGGTTTAATGCATTCTATTGGTATTACGGCTTTCCCTTAATCTATTAAATTGAAGATGATTATAATTTTTATTTTAGATTTGGGTTACAATCGCGATTTGCAAACACGAGCCGCTTTCATGGAAGTATTAACGAAGATCCTACAACAAGGTACAGAATTCGATACGCTAGCCGAGACCGTTCTGGCGGATAGATTCGAACAATTGGTGCAATTGGTGACAATGATCAGTGATAAAGGGGAATTGCCAATCGCTATGGCGTTAGCTAATGTGGTGACTACCTCACAGATGGATGAATTAGCTAGAGTATTTGTTACATTATTCGATGCTAAACACCTCTTATCCCCTTTGCTTTGGAATATGTTTTATAGGGAAGTGGAAGTGTCGGACTGCATGCAAACTTTATTTAGAGGAAACTCCCTCGGAAGTAAAATAATGGCGTTTTGCTTTAAAATCTATGGCGCTAGTTATTTGCAAACACTCCTCGAACCACTGATAACACCTCTATTGGACGATTATTGCTGTAGCTTTGAGGTGGACCCAGCACGTTTGGAATACAACGAAGATATCCACGAGAATCGTCACAATTTGGTCGTCTTAACTCAGAGGGTGTTTGACGCGATCATCAGTTCTGCTGATAAGTTTCCCCCGCAATTGAGGTCTATGTGCCATTGTCTATATCAGGTTTTAAGTAAGAGATTTCCGCAGTTTCCTCAAAATAATATTGGTGCCGTCGGCACTGTTATCTTTCTCCGATTCATAAATCCAGCGATTGTATCGCCGCAAGAAATGGGGATCGTTACAAAGCAAGTACCAACGTGTGCGAAGAGGGGATTGATGCTAATGTCGAAGATACTTCAAAACATAGCGAATCATGTTGAATTCAGCAAGGAGCAGCATATGTTGCCGTTTAATGACTTCCTGCGAGCGCATTTCGAGATTGGGAGGAGGTATAGTGGTGGTTAAAATTTTTTAGAAATGAATTTTTAATGCTTCGGTTTTAGATTCTTCATTCAAATCGCGTCTGACTGTGAAACTGTTGACCAGACATCGCATTCGATGTCGTTTATTAGCGATGCTAACGTACTAGCGTTGCATAGACTACTGTGGAACCACCAAGAAAAGATTGGCGACTATCTGTCGAGCAGCAGAGATCATAAAGCTGTCGGCAGAAGACCGTTCGATAAAATGGCTACTCTGTTAGCTTATTTGGGTCCGCCAGAGCATAAGCCTGTCGATTCACAGTACGATTTTATTAATTTAATACAGCCTCTCCCAGTAACAATATGCAAATACACTTTTACATGATACATACCCCTTATGATATCGATAAACTTTTTTAGTTTAGTATTTTCTTCCTATGCAAGATGGAGTTCCATCGACATGTCGTCGACCAACTTCGAAGAAATCATGGTGAAGCACAACATGCACGAAAAGGAAGAATTCAAGGCCATCAAGACGCTCAACATCTTCTATCAAGCCGGAACTAGCAAAACCGGATATCCAGTTTTCTATTACATCGCCAGGCGCTACAAGTAAGTTCCAAAACTATAGTCCTTTCAGTGCTGCTAACCCTAATTTTCATTTATTGTACATATCTGTTAACATATTGCTCTTTCTCATGAGATTGCTTGGGTTCTATTGGGAGTCGACAGCTGAATCGAATGATGAATACTTTTTTGATTTTTTACATTTCGAATTTCTTATAGGATTGGAGAAACCAATGGTGATCTGCTGATATACCACGTCATCCTGAGTTTAAAGCCATTCTGCCATACCCCGTTCGAGCTCATTTTGGATTTTACCCACACTTGCTCAGATAACAGGTTCAGGTAAATATTATAAATCCATATCTTCGGACGTAATGGGATATTTTTCAGAACCGAGTTCTTACAAAAATGGTTCTACGTCCTACCGGAAGTGGCCTACGAGAACCTCCATGCGGCTTATATCTATAACTGCAATAGTTGGGTGCGGGAATACACTAAATTCCATGATCGCATCTTAGCGCCTTTGAAAGTAATGCTTCTCTTTTAAATAGCTTAAAACAATTCTAAATATTTTTATTTGGGATTTTAGGGAAATAGGAAGTTATTGTTCATCGAATCACCGCTTAGGCTCAATGAATTCATCGATACTGAGCAACAGAAATTGCCTGGCGCCACCTTGAGTCTTGATGAAGATTTGAAAGTTTTTAATAATGCTTTGAAGCTATCTCACAAGGATACGAAAGTCGCAATTAAAGTGGGACCAACAGCAATTCAAATTACCTCAGCTGAGAAGACCAAAGTCTTATCTCACCCAGTTCTCTTGAATGACGTCTATTACGCGTCTGAAATTGAAGAAGTCTGTTTAGTTGATGACAACCAGTTCACTCTGACCATCGCTAACGAAAGTGGACCTTTGAGCTTCATTCACAACGATTGCGACAGCATCGTACAAGCTGTAATACACATCAGGAACAGATGGGAACTGAGTCAACCGGATTCGGTGACCGTCCACCAGAAAATCCGCCCAAAGGATGTGCCTGGCACTCTCTTGAATATGGCCTTGCTAAACCTCGGATCATCTGATCCGAACTTACGAACAGCAGCGTACAATCAGCTATGCGCACTAACAGCTACATTCGACTTAAAAATTGAAGGTCAATTGCTGGAAACGTCCGGCTTATGCATTCCATCGAATAACACCATTTTTATTAAATCAGTCTCGGAAAAACTAGCAACGAATGAACCTCATTTAACGTTAGAATTCCTAGAAGAGTGCATTCAGGGATTTAGAGTATCTAGTATCGAGCTGAAACACCTATGCCTAGAATATATGACGCCGTGGTTGGCCAATTTAGTGCGGTAATATATACTTGAACACGTTTCTGTATTTGCTTAGCGAATTTACGTATTTCGTCCTTACAGCTTCTGCAAGCCTTCTGAAGAAAACAAACGCCAGAAGCAGGTTGCTTTGATCCTAGAGAAATTGATCCTTCTCACCATTGAAGAGGTTGAAATGTATCCCTCGATCCAAGCTAAGATTTGGGGCTCGATTGGTCAAGTTCCTGAATTAATTGATATGGTTTTGGATAATTTCATCCATCGCTCCGTCACCTCTGGTCTTGGTTCTCCCATGGTTGAAATCATGGCTGATACAGCTGTTGCTCTAGCTTCAGCTAATGTTCAACTCGTCGCTAAGAAAGTGATTGGTCGATTGTGCAGGGTAGGTTATTGTTTTTAAAAAGTCGTTTGACAATAAAAAATTGTTTGTTTCTATCTAGGTTGTTGATAAAACATGCCAATCACCAACGCAATTTCTTGAGCAACACATGATGTGGGATGACATCGCCATCCTAGCAAGATATTTACTAATGCTATCTTTCAACAACTGCCTGGATGTTGCACGGCATCTGCCGTATCTCTTCCACACGGTAACTTTGCTTGTCTGCTCTGGATCTTTGAGCATGAGGGCTTCCACCCATGGATTGGTGATCAACATTATCCATTCGTTGTGCACCTGCACGAAGCCATCTTTTTGTGAAGAAACCCAACGCGTATTGCGCCTGTCTTTGGACGAATTCTCTCTCCCAAAGTTCTACTTGCTATTCGGCATCAGCAAGGTGAAATCCGCTGCTGTTACTGCATTTAGATCAAGCTACAAGAATGCTAATGAACGGTGGTGAGAGACGTTTATTTTATTGAATAATTTTTGAATATGTCCTAATTTTTTGTACCGACGTTTTAATATTTTTATGTTTTGAGTAAATAAATAGACACTGTTTCCAAAAGAATCAACAGTACTGCAACGTTTTCCTATCTGTTTTCCAAAAATAGGTTTGGAACTGAACGATGTTTTTCTGGTGGTACTCAAGATCGGGAACGCCTGCCACTTACGTCACTAGAAGTCATAGCCGATGCACTTCTAGAGATCATGGAAGCTTGCATGCGTGATATACCGAATTGCGATTGGTTGAGCAGCTGGATCACGTTGGCTAAAGGTTTCGCCTTCTGTTTTAACCCGGCTTTACAACCAAGAGCGCTAATCGTCTATGGTTGCATAAGTAAAACTGTAATGGATCAGGATATAAAACAGCTGTTACGTATCCTGGTGAAAGCATTGGAAAGCTTTAGTGATATGGTGCTAATCGAAGCACTTGTAATGTGCTTAACACGCCTGCAACCCCTTCTCCGACTTGAATCACCAATACATAGAGCTCTGTTTTGGGTAGCAACATCTGTGTTACAATTAGATGAAGCTACACTGTATGCCTCAGGTTTAGCCTTACTGGAACAAAATTTGCACACATTGGACTCTCAGGGTGTTTTTGATATAAATGTAAGACCAGCATGTAATATCAAAAACTGTTTCAGATTAAATGTAATCTTTTTTTGAATTATAGACATTGGAACAAGTAATGATGGAAACAAGGGAACCACTAGAATGGCATTTTAAACAATTGGACCATGCTGTTGGTTTAAGCTTCAAAGCGAACTTTCACTTTGCTTTAGTTGGACATTTGCTCAAGGGTTATAGGCATCCATCACCCACTACAGTATCTCGAACTGGAAGAGTATTGACTATGCTATTGGGAATTATTTCAAGGCCGCGTAAGAGGGATAAATTCGAAGTCACCCCTGAAAATATCGCTTATTTGACAGGTAATAATCTAAAACAAATATCACAGTTAGTGCCTAAAATATTTGGAATATTATAAAAATAGCTCTCGTGGGAGTATCTGAAGAAGTAAGAAATAGATGTCACGTGAAATATACCATAACGACGCGCCGTGTAGTAGATTCAGTACCTCGGCGAAATTATAATATCCTGGTTAATGTGAATCAACAACAGCAACAGCAGCAACCACAACCTGTTGCGAGTACTAGTACCGCAATCCCGGGACCTTCTGGTGTTAGTCGCCGACAAAAATCTTGGGATTTGTTGGACCAATCGGCTATTGCTCACGCCAAACACAAACAGCCACAACAGCAGCAGCAGCAGCAAAGTCAGGTGTGTTTCTTTCTTTGTATGCTCTTAACTAACACGAATTCCTTTTTTAAAGATCTCTCTTCCTATCGTTGTATTTTGGTGTTGTGTAAAAAGGATTTTTGTATGTTTTTTGTGGATAATCTTTACGTGTTTTTTTATCTATATAATAACGATGTATTTTTTTTGCTAGAAATATGTTATACTATACACTTTAACCTTTTGAGTAACTTTGTAATTCGTAGAGAATTTTTGAATAGTCTAACATACTTCTGATGAAAGTCGTGTGCACGTGTAACTTTGTTTCGTCTATTTATCTATATTTCCTTGGGTTAAATATGAAAAAGAAATCATTTTTACGCTGATTTTTCCCTTTGTCTATCATATTTACACACATTCACACAATGAAAATCGATAAGCCAGCGTTAACTGATTAACTGAGTGATTAGCGTGCTAACCAGGTTGAAAGTAAAGGTTGGCGAAGCTTAGACTTGTCCCAGAGTCCGGGAAATCAGGCAAACGGAGGCCTGGCCCGGCCTCTGTATCGAACACAGCGCTCTAGTTCAGTACCCGTGCAGCAGAATCCAACACCTAACGCGCTAAATGCTGAGGCTCAAAGTCCTCCTGTGGCAACTGCCAAAGTAAGAGTTACAAAAGCCAGAAGTCATCTATACCTTATTATACCCTACTATTACTCTCAGATAGTTTTTAGAGCCAATCTTGTGATAGAATATGGAATATTGTAATAGGTTTGTTTCTGCAGCCGATTTGTGATAGTTTGATCAGAGGTTAATTTCGACTAATCTACGCATGCGCGAACTAAATCTGATTTGTAACTGATTTAACAATTTAACTGCACGAACGCTTGCGCCATATTTACAATCGATTTTATGTTATTTCCATGTTGTCCCTGTTTACGCTTATCAGGTAGTTTATAAGTTAGAAGCACTTATGAAAGAAAATATGCAGATGAAAACAAGAGATTTGTCTTACATTCAAATACTACAAAAGATAAGCGAAAACGGAAATAAACGCGGAATGTTTAGACAGAATTACAAATTTATTATAACCTTAAAGGTACTGTTAATTCGTAACAAAACCACTGACATGAATAAAACTCGTATGAAGTGTGAACATATTCAAAAAAAATCTGTAATAGAACTTTTCACTTCACAATATAACAATGCGCATGCGACCTATATGTAAAGCGACGTAATGTCCCTGCGCGGCATAGGCGTGCGCTTCCTTCAGTAAGTACAATACCAAAAATAAGTAATAAATCGAATAATAACACAACCAATTAAGAATTATAAGATTTGAAAAACTCACCCTCTTAAGCGACGTTATCAAGTAGGTAGTTCGGAATTACCGAACATTAAAAGTAGAAGCATGATTATCAGTATTATCACCACTGGATAACAGTCGTAAAAAGTTGACAGCATTAGATATGTTTCCACCGTTGTCTCGTTGAACGATGTTCGCCGTGGTGAAAAAATGTTTTTATATTTTGAAAAAGATCGTTCGACATGTACGGATGTAATACATGCATGATTGAAACACTCTTTGAATTCAGTTAATGGATTAGTCGATACACCATCACAAATTTGTTTTAATGTGATAAAATCGGAACCTTTTTTTAACACACTTTCGAACTTTTTTAAAACGCAGTTGTATTTTGCGTCATTACATTTGTAGTGACTCCACTAACGACAACGCTCTCTTTTTTAATTGTTCTATTGCGTCATGTAGTCGTTTATAGTTGTTACGAATAGTTTGTAACCCTGTTTCAACGGAAATTTCTTGAAATTTTGTCTGGCCCTTCTTAATAGCTGCAGCTTCTGCAGGATTGAATTGTAGAATAACTGCTTTTACTTGTTTGAAATATTCAGCATAATAAAGAACTGCCTGCTGCTCCCAACGTGTAAGAATCGGCTAGGGTGGTTCACGAACACCAGGACACTGCGTGAAATGATCGAAGACGTTTTGAAGATTTGAGAAACACTTTTTTATACTAGCTATTAATGCATCTACGTCGGGTGAACATTGTCGCATAGTTTCTGCCACAAGATGGAAAGCATGCACTTTACACGAAACATGTAAACACTTGCAACCGTGTTCAAGAAGAGAACGGTCTACCGAACGCATTATCGCGACACCATCGCTCATAAACATCAACACTTGTGGTGAAACTTGAAAGTTTTCTAACCAAAGTAACTGATTTTTTAATGTAGAGTTGATTTTCTTTTCCACGTCTTCGCGTACACATAAAACATGCTTACGTGCCGTTTTCGTAGTTGGCAACTTCAACTGGGGGTTGTACTTGTACTAAAAGTTCTGAAACGGTTCTTTCTCGTTGGCACGCCCTTTTTTCTATTTCTGTGTATATCAAATGCTACTTGCACACTTCACAAACTATTTTAGCACCGTCGTAGAACGAATACGGAAAGTCACAGATAAATTTATTTACTGTGTCAGCAAGGGGTCGTTTTTAGCCTTGTTCACATTACACATTTAAAATTAATAGTTGTATATTTATAACGAGTAACACGTAACACAAAACAAACTGAACGAAAAATAAACAGGCGGACGCTGACAAAGCGAGAATCGATTTTTGCACACAGCCCGCTACTCCGGTGAAACGCCTATGTATCGCAGAGACGATCACCTCGCTCTACTGATAGGTCACTGGACGATAATCTTCAAACTGGAGTAATTATTGGCAAGCGTCAAATTGTGTCACACTAATAGTCAAAGTTTGACGTTTTAATTGCACGAATATTATTTTTGTAATGCGCATGTTCCTAACGATTTCAACTGGTTTGAAATCATTGCAGAAACAAACCTAATATTTTGAATGGAATCCTTCGTGAAATTGACGTACGAAGAAATTAACCGAACTATTTTATTCCATATAGATATCAATTGCTACATACTCATTTTAATGCTTTTTTTTCTCTTCAACCTCTTGGATTTAGAAGACGAATAAATACCACGAGCTTTTTGGTTTTTGATGAATGCGCCCGCACGAGTGGCATTTATCTCTCTTTCTTTTTTTTTCTTTTTGGGTCTACTTGGTTTGTTTTGTATCTTTACAAAAATACGCAGCATTAACATTAAGCGTAACTAACTCTTGCTGCTTATAAATGCCTGTCTATCTACTATGGGGTGGCCATCAATACAGAATGCACGTGCCCTCTTCAAAACACAACGCTCATTCTCGGTGCCAACCACTAAAGAGCAAAAATCGATTGATGAAACAGATGAGTCGAAGGTAATAAATTAGAGTTAAATTTTATATATATTTCGTATCATTTAACGATAATTTTGAGAAAGAAGAAGTCAAACATTTATACAGTGATGGGCAAATGTGTGGAACCAAGTAAATATTTCTTGCGTTTCTAGAGACATCAAAATTTAATGTTGGTAGGTATATATTGCCGTAGATTTTTATCGTAATTAAACTAAGTTTTTCCAATATAATTGTATACAGAGTGTTTGTAACGAAACGTTCTGTATGAGGTAGGCGTCATAAATTCTCGACCTGATATAGAAAAAATAAACTTGGTAAAATATAATAATTTTTACTTTTCAATATATTCTCCGCTAACTTCAATACGTTTATTACAACGATCAAGTAATAATGTATTGTAAAAATAATCTCAAGTTTCTCCCTCAAAATGTTGTATTATAGCTGCTTGTAACTCACTATCGTTCTTAAAACGATGTCCCATCGGCTCCTTTTTGGAAAGAGAATCATAATACAGAACCATTGTTTCACCTCCTGTGACAATGGATTCCAAAATCGGTTTCGGATTGTCTCCACACATGTTTAAAAACCAGCGCGCACATTCGACCCGACGTTCACGTTGGAGAGCAGAAAGAAGATGCGGTACCCATCTTGCACTAATCTTATTCATACCCAAATGATTATGGAGAATTCGGCTAATACTTGTTTCAGAAATGTTAGACATCCCTTCACTTTCAAACCATTTCTTCAATAATTGAAATGTTTTCAGGCGTTATCAGTGCAATTGGCCGACCGGGGCGCTCATCATCATCAAGGGATTCTTGCCCCAAACGGAAACGTTTTGCCCACTTTTTCCAGTGGAATATGAAGGAGATAAATCACCATAAACGCCGTCTAAACGTTGTGTAATATGATTAGGCGTATTTCCTTCTTTTGTCAAAATTTTAATGACCGCGTGGTATTCAATTTTCGTCACATGGGACATTTTCATGCACTAGTCACGTTGTCTGGCCGGTTATTAAAAACTACTACTCTTCGAGCTGTAATATATATGTATATGTGTCGTTCACTTGGGCTACTACATCTTATTTCTCCTCGAGTTTGTCCGATATACAAACTAATGTCGCTGAATATGTGTATATCTATTTACGTTGAACACATTTCGGTTATATCCTCATACAGTAAGTGATACTGGTTACCTAAAATGTGCTCCTTTCTGATAAGGATGGTAAATATTCAGTTTTAATTAAACTTAATTAATAATTTTGAAACTGCAATACTACTCTGAAGTATTATGTTTTTATTTCTATTATAGGCCAGAGATGGTTTATTTTGAAATCTAACTTCATTCAACAATAATCCCGGTGAAGTCCAATAGGAAATGCCCATGCTTTTCAGTTTTAGTTGATTGGAATTTAAATTGTAAGAATATGAAATATGAAACATGTATCGTAGTTGGCCGTGAGTTTTGACAAATGCTATCGTCAACAAAGGAGCGAATTGAGACTATCACAATCTTTCTGTTTAATTAAAATCGGCGTTGAATGAAGATATATTAGGCTGTGTTTTATTTTCCAAGTAAAATGTGTTAATGTTTAAACTGTATTTCAAGTTGAGGATTAATGCAAATTTTGGTTATTCAAAAGTGCGCGGAATATATCTTACGCGGTAAGCTGCAAAGTTTGAGATTAGTTTTATTCTTTCAGTTACGTAAACTGCCGAAAGAGTGAATAGGGGACACTCCCAGACCTACCGACCGTGAAAATTAATTAATTTATTTAGAAAACAATTTCAAAACAGAGCTGAACTAGGAACACACCATAGAATGATAATGGCAGAACTGACCTGGAAAAAAAACAGAACAACTGGAAGAGAGAGAATATAGCAGAATGGCGATAAAAAGGTTAAATAACGAAAAAATTAAAGAGATGCCGAAAAGAGACGGACAATGCCTTTCGAACACTGCAAGGAATATTAAATAGTTTAAATATGGAGGAAAGACGGAAAAGATTTAAAACAGTTATACTTAGTAAAGCAGAAGAATTATGCGGAAGAGTGAAGATTATAAAACGGTACAAGAGAACGGATTGGTGGAATACAAAGATACAAGAAGCAGTGAAAAAGAAGGAAGGAGGTTGGAAAAAATTTAATAGTGCTAAAAGCGAACAAGACCGGAGAGAGTATCAAAACCATAGGAATAAAGTGAAAGAAATGGTAAGAGCCGCAAAAAAAGAGAGCTGGGCAAAATTCGGTGAATCCATGAACCATAGCTACAGAGACAATAACAGAAGCTTCTGGAACAAAATAAGGACCAAATAAAAACGAATACACAAGACGCACTTGAGGTCTGGAGACAATACTATGAAGAAAAGTACAACGAGGGGATTTTAGAACAGAAATAATACCATATGTATCGCTTTTATCGATATAAAAAAAGCATTCGACAGCGTCCCAAGAAAAGAAGTTTGGAACAATCTTAGAAAAAGAGGGAGTACCAAGTAAACTACAAAAAGCCATAATTAATTTGTATAAGAAAACAAGAAATTCCGTGAAAACAGGAAACTTGGAATCAGAAGAATTTTTAACCAAAGAAGGATTAAGACAAGGGGGAGTGCTCGGTGCTTTTCAAAAGGGTACTAGATGAAGTTATAAAAGAGGCCAAAAGGAAAACAAGTTGGGTAAAAATATATGCAAATAGAAATAGTAGAATGTGCTTTTGCCGACGACTTGATAGTTTTTGCAAGAAATGAGAAGGACTTAAAAAATTAGACATCTGGAAAACAACATTGGAAAAAAAGGAACATGGAAATAAAGAAGATTTAAACATAACATTAAGACCAGTTGGACCAGAAATAAAACAAATAGAAACATTTCAGTATTTAGGGATAAATATACCAGGTGTGTAAATATGAAACCGGAATTTTTTTAAAGAAAATACACGTTTATTGTCTGAACATTTTTCCTATCTCTCTGGCAGTTTGTGGATGCCACGCCAAAAAAACTGTTACTCTTTTGATGCAAACCAGTCATCGAGCCATTTTCGTAAGAAGCGAAGCGCTGCTCAGCAAGTGCGTGTCCTATTGATGCAAAAAGTAGTAATCGGACAGACCTAAGTTTGGTGAGCAAGCCGCATGCGGAAGTATTTCCCAAGTAAACGCCTCAATTGTTTTTTTGACGGGTTTTGCTGTGTGTGATGGTGCGTTATCATGAAGCAAAATCACTTTGTGTTGCCTTTGTTGATATTCTGGTCGTTTTTCACGCAATGCATTGTTCAAATCGAGCATTTGTTGTCGGTGGCATTCAGTATTAACGGTTTCGCCAGGTTTTAGCAGCTCAATAGATCACACCATTCTGATCCCACCAAACACAGAGCATTGTCTTCCGTCCATAGCGATTTGGCCTTGCAGTCGATGTCGCTGGTTGGCCTGGAGCTTTACGCTTAGGATTCTCATCGCCATTCACAATTCGATGGAGAAATGACTTTCTTTTGTACCTGGCAAGCAGGATTTCGCAAGTGTTTTTTCGGTTTTCCTGCTGTCTTTCATTCAGTTCATGTGGAACCCATTTTCCCATCTTCTGGATCTTTCACATGGCTTTCAAACGTATGGAGATGGCTTCTCGTGTCACATTTAATTGATCCGCGAGTCGTTTTTGCGTTTGAGCATCTTCATCTAACAATGCTTGCAATTCCCTATCTTCAAATTTTTGAGGTGGTCTTCCACGTTCTTCGTTCCTTACGTCAAAATTGCCACTTCGGAATTTGTTGAACCACTCAAAGGACTGTGATTTGCCAAGTGCATGCTCACCGTACGCTTCGACAAGCATTCTATGCGATTCTGCAGTAGTTTTCTTCATGATGATGAAAATGATGATAACAGAAAATCAATGCTGTCCGCAAATCCTAGTTTCCGGGCACAAAATTCGACATGTTCAACGCTATTAAAAACTATGCTGTTGTATGAAACTTGTATTGTTGTGAGTTGAAACTCGTTCGCAGATGTCAAAACAACGCCAAGGCGCTCCTAACGGGTTTAACGGGAACTACATGTGACAGCTAGGGACATCTATGAACAAATTTCGGTTTCATATTTACACATCTGGTACATGAAGACGGAAAAGAAGATGCAGAAATAAGTAATAGAATATAGAAAAAGACAAAATTATACTTTGCGCTAAGTAACACATTCATAAGAAAAAAAGAAATATCGAAGAAAACAAAAATAACAGTCTACAACATAATATTCAAACCAATTATGACTTACGGATGCGAAAGTTGGATATTAAGTAATTAGATGAAAAGTAAAATACAGTCCCTCCCTAGACATGAAATATTTGAGAAGGGTGAAAGGGGTAACCAAAGGAGACGAAATAAGAAGTGACATGGTGGGAGAAAAATTGAAAGTACAACCTCTTCTAACAACTCTGGAGAGACAACATTTAAAATGGTTTGGACACCTACAAAGAATGGGATAAACGAGACAGCTAAAAAGAATATGGCTAGCAAAGTCAACACAGAAACAACACATCAAAGGTTCATATGAAGATTTGAAGAAGTAGTTGTATAAATAAAACTTAAAAGTAATTAAACAGAACACATTAAATCTATTGTAAAAAGATCGATTAAATACACAATATTTTGTAATGCCTACCTACCAAATTTAATTTTGATATCTTTCAAAACTCCAGAGATATTTACTTGGTTCCATACATTTATCCATCACTGTGTATGAACGTATTTCCTTGCTAATCTGTAGAGTAACCAAAACTTGCGGACTCGCATAGGCGTCGGTATTACGGGTTAATATAAGAATACGAAAAATTCATAAATAAACTTACTTGCTAATTATTCAACAAATTAGAGGCATCAGGATGTGAACTACTGTAAACTTGCATCATTGCATATGTTTCTACAGTTACTTCTTTAAACCTTGTGCGTCGACAAGAAAAAATATTCTTATACATAGAAAACGATCTCTCCACATCTATGGAAGTTACATTTGCATGTAGAAACTGTTTTTCAAAATCACTTAAAAGTTCACTATTCTTACACTTATTATAAACGGCCTCTAAAGTATTAAAATCGGGATTTTTCCTTAAAACATCTGCCAATTTTTGACTAGCGCATAATCCTGGCGTATCATTTAATGTGTAATTTATTTTTTACACTCTCCACTATGTCCAATGATTCCTGCAATGACAATTCAGTACATTGTAGTTTTCTGATGGCATCTAGTAATACTGTATAATTGGTACATATTGTTGTTAAATCTTTTAAAAGTTGAGGAATTTGAAATTCTCTCTGACTTTCTCTAATTGCTTTGGATTCATTCCGATTAAATCGCATTATAACTGATTGAATTTGTTGAAAATTGATCAAATAGTAAGAAGCTGCTGTTAGCCAAGTACCCCATCGCGTTAAAATTGGTTCAGGAGGTTCTGGAATACCTGGACAAAATTTACGAAATTGTTTTAAACGTTTAGGAGATTTACGAAACACTGCTTTAGTACTTCCAATCATCCGATCAACGTTTTCCGTAATGTTGCCGAACAACTTCACCAACTAAATGCAAAGCATGCAGCACGCAGGTTATATGTATTAAGTTAGGAAATATATGTTTTAAGGATCGCCCAACACTTAACATCGTTGCTGCACTATCTGTCACAATCATCACAACTTGATCTTGGGCAATTTTAAATTTTTTCAAAGCGTTCATTATCACTTTTTGAATATTTTCCGCGGTACATTGTTGAACACGTTTGCAAGCTAACAAATATCGAGATGCTGTGTTCTTGCTAGATAAAACGCGAGCTATTACATTCACAATACTGTTTTTCTTTATATCGGTCGTCTCATCCACGGTAATCCATATTTTTTTGGAACACAAATCATGTTTACACACATTTTCTAGCATCTCTTTCATTCGCGGCAAATGATTCTGTAATTGTGTTTGTGAGGGTAATGGGTACTTTGGAACGTATTATCGCCAAAACGTTTTAAAAGCTTCTTTTCTCACCAACGACAATGGAAGATTACAAGAGGTAAACATAATTAATAAATGTATGAGGAATAGTGTATCAGGTATTTCAGTTCTTGCATTTCTTATATGCTTAATACCATTGACATGCCTCTGGCAATCAGTTCTGTCCAATGCAGCCAAACGAACATTGCATATTAAGCAAAAAACTCCACTACCGTCATATTTTAAATGGGGAAAAAGTGACACATACTTATGTACATTAGTAGCAAATCTATTACGAGGCATTGTTTTCTTAGGTATGTAAATATTAGTTCTATATGAAACGTCGCACTAATTATGTACTTGGTATAATACTACAACACACAAAAAACACCAGCTATATTTTCAAAAGCGACACGTAAGTACATAACCTTGACCGTTCGACTAATCTCTGCAACAGCTCAACCGGTACTAAAACGAAATCTCTCTCAGCGCGGTTTAACATGATTTATATTCAAGGTCGACACTACATGCCTGCTTCTCTACCGCTTTAGTTTATTTATGAATTTTTCGTATTTTTATATTAACCCGTAATACCGACGCCTATGCGAGTCCGCAAGTTTAGGTTACTCTACTAATCTGAATGAAACAGTTCGGATTATTAAGGTGTTGGGTGTATATACAGGGTGAAATCTATCGTCAACGATTCTGGGTACAATTTTTAGAGTCTTAAGACATCAGCCACCTTTCTAAAAACAACGTGACCTATTCATGTTAGTGTGATGTCTTGAGTCTTGTTTTAGTGTTTTGTATGCTATGTTTATTGTGCATGTAGTTTAGCATGTGTGAAAGCATCATGAAATACATTGTAGTGTCTCACTCTTATATACGATGCAATAAATGTAGCGTTCTGCTTTTAATGAAGATGATCTTGCTTAATTTGAATGTGGAATTTCAGAGTCGCAGTACCAGAGCAGCAGCAAACAACGATAACAATGCACTATTGGACCCGTTAGTACTGAGGGACTTCCAAACTCAAGCATTAGTATTAACAGTATTAGCAACTCTTGTAAAGTATAGCACTGACGATTTTGAAACTAGAGTACTTTACCAATACTTGGCAGAAGCATCTGTGGTATTCCCGAAAGTATTCCCCGTTATGTAAGTGATTTATTCGTATAAAATTAATTAGGTGCATTATTTTTAATTTGCTTTTTCCACGATTAGTTACAACCTACTTGACATGAAGATCAATAACGTGATTACCACTTCTCACGACCAAATGATATTAGGTCCAGTTAGGAACATAATACAAAATATGATCGCATGCGATGATCCTAGCCAACAACAATTACACTATTTACAAAGTTGTGGATTTGGCGGATTGTGGAGATTTGCTGGTTCCTTTAATAAGGTAAATTGGATAAATATGACTGTGTTCACTGAAACGATCTCACGTTATTCTAGCCGTTCAATTTGTTAAAAGTAAATATATGTTGTGT
Organism: Dynastes maya; assembly: GCA_029619315.2. NCBI lineage: Eukaryota > Metazoa > Arthropoda > Insecta > Coleoptera > Scarabaeidae > Dynastes > Dynastes maya. The sequence continues at coordinate 8,116,267 of JAROYE020000012.1, forward strand.
GAATTTTCAATATCTACGTAGAAGTTATGTACCCATAAAATGTTACATAATCAGAAAATTCAGATTTTTGATGAATTCGGTTCTGAAATGTACCACAACAGATAGAAGAGCTTTGTAAGTCATTAATGTGTACTACCGGCCATTGAAGTTGGGACAACTAGTGAATTATTGCAAATGTCATAATGCGAAAGAAAATAAAAATTTATTGCTAGAAATAAAAACATAAATAAGAAATAAAACATTCTCATTATGCGAGGCTATATCTTTTGCTCATCGAAGTAGCTTCCTTTGGCTTGTAATACTCCCCGAACCACTCGTGCCGTGCGTTTTGCTAGTTTGGTTAGAATTTCACCGAAAATGTTCCACTCAGTTTGGAGAAGTCGCCACAGATGCTCTTTCGAAGTTGGACAGACTCTTCGTATTCGTCTGTCGAGCTATGCTGCTTGATACATAGATAATCTTTACAAATACGTATGCTTGGGACCGTTATCATGCGCAAACGCAAAGTTCTCCCCAATTAACCGCAATCCGGATGTCACAGCGTATTCGTCTATAATTTTCGCATAATACCATCGATTTCCGGTCTCTGCTCTGCTAAAACAACCTCAAACCACCACTGAACTGCTACTTTGTTTTACTGTGGGAACGACGCAATCGCGCAACATCGTTCGTCTCACGAAAACTCTGCGCTTCTGGTCAAACATTTCGAACTTGGATTCGTCAGTCCAAAGAACACTTCTCCAAATTTCTGTCCAATCCCTCTAATTTTCCGGTAAAAACTGGCTTCGTAAGCGGCCTTTAATGGCGGTTTACAGAAATTGGTTGCTCGCGTCCCCTGTTGATTTGTGCTGCGACTTCGGGCGCCGTTAATAGCAGGTTTCGTTTGCTTAGCACTGTAAGGCGTTGATCTTCCGCACGCGTTGTCATCCTTGACCGACCTGGGTTGTTACGGTCTTTTAATGTAACCTTTAATTTTGTGAGGATTTCCACTTTAAAGTTATCCCGATTTTGTTGAAGGAAGTTTTTATAGTAATACTAAAGGTATTGAATATTGAAAAAATTACATCTTGAAATTTCGATAGTTGTCCTAACTAGTGTATATGACAGAAATTGCTACACATTTTAATAACTCGTGAATTTAAAAGGTTTGCGGCGACACTTTCTAAAGCTCATTTTCCCTATATGTTTGCAACAACGCTAGTAGTTGGAATATTTAAAATTTGGAGCCACAGTACAGACAAATTACATTAAGAAAAAGACACATATTCGTTCTAGTTTCGACAGTCTTCTTCACGCATTTATCTTACCCCCCATTAACTTGATTATAAAGCTTTCGCTATCCTCATCTCTCCTTTTAGATAACGATTGAATTTCATGTCGTTAGTTAAACTAGTATAATCGGTTCCGTGTTAGGGAAAAATACCATCCTGTTTAAAAGACAAGTATTTCAAAAATCGCTTTTGTACACGTTTCAACAACGACAGTTGTTGATTTCAATCAACAACTTTCCTGTTTACCTCAGTAAAGAGGATGCCAGACAATAGATGCGTATTCAAGCTTGGACCGAACAAGTGTACAGAATAAAACAGACATGTCAGTAAAATGCTTACAAGAGCGTATAAGGAAGCCTAACCACTTGGAAGCAGAAGATGACGTCTCAACAATATGGGGGGAAAATGTAAGTTTTGAGTCGAGAATGACTTCCAGGTCTTTAAGAAATATACGAATTTGAACATCTAGAGAAAGTTAATACAGCACACTTGTCAACGTTTAATCTTATGTTCTTAATACACTATTCATCTATAACTGACAGATTTCGCTCCAAAAGAAGACAATCATCAACAGTAGAAATATTGCAGTAGATTTTTAAATCGTCAGTGTAAGTCAAAACTCTACAATCAAGTAGCTTCAAAAGATCGTTTACGTAAATTTTAAATAAAAGTGGACCTAGATTAGATCCCTGACTTACGCCGGTAGAAGCAATGAAAGAGGCAGATGTGAAAGCATTATAATGTACGTAGCAAGATCTACTGTAAAAGTATGGCTGAAAGATTTTTATAACCTTAGGCACAAATCCAAACGAAGATAATTTCGAAAGTAACACTGCATGATCTATTGTGTTGAAAGCTTTACTGAAAGCGGTCTAGATGACATCAACTTGCTGTTTGCAATCAAGCGATTCGCTAATAAATTTCGGTTAAATTTGTTATAGTAGACCTACTGCTAATGAATCCGTGTTGATGACCGGACAGGTGCGCCTGGACACAACTATACAGTTTGTGATACAGGAGTATGTTGAAAGCTTGTGCGCATGCTGAAAGAATGGTTACCGGCCTATAATCTTCAAGGTTACCACGATCGCCTTTTTTGAGTACTGGGGTTACCCTGCCTATTTTCCAAGAGTCGGGAAACACTTCACTTCAAAATACATGATTAAATATGACACTTAAAGGGTGACATAATGTAGGTGCACAATCACGAATTACAAAACATGGAATACCATCATGTCCAGTGGTCATACTAGACTTGAGTCTTCTGATAGAGCAACATACTTCGTCAGAAGACAAGATACCAATATCGATTGGATACGAATAGTGGCCGAGTGGTCTGATGTTACTGAGCCAAAAGTGGTATCATCATTAAGATGCATGTGACCCGGAATGCGAGAGGTGCCACTCCTAGAAGCAATATATTGCCAGAAAAATTTTGGTTTAATATTTATGGTTTCTTGGATAGTACTTTGGTATTCTTTAAAAGCAGAACAGATTTCAGATTTAACCAAGGATCGAAGTCTAGAAAACTGATTCCGGAAAGCTATACGGCCACTACTTTTCCATTTGTTAAAATAATATGCTTTGAATTTTAGAAGTTGTTTAACATGACTAATTTACCAGGGAGGAACGCTACTTTTACGATGTGTATATAAAGGGACAGATTCCTGAATAACTGCATACAATTGTCCGTAAAACGCAGAGACTGGAGTATTTACGTCTAGGATGGTTTCGAGAAACGTCCAATCAATTGCAAGTACGTCATTGTAAAGTTTGACAAAGTTTGCTTTTCTAAAATTGCGTCTTGGATTGCTATTAGAGGGGAAACCGGTCATAGGAGCTATGACTTTAAAATACAATAATGCTGGATGATAAACGTCCTCAGGGACTAGGGAATCCGAGTCATGGGAGACCACAATCAAGGAGGCAACATTTGTAAAGTTCGACAAGTCCTATTATTTGGATGGCTTAAGTGTCTAGAGCTATAAGGAGATTATGTCGAGAAATAAATTTAATAAATGTAAAACAATTGCGTTGTCTTTCTTAAAACGGGTATTTATTATACCATCCTCGTATATATCAATTTTAAATAATCAATTAATTTCAGAACCATTATTTTCTAAAGTAACTGAAATACTAAAAATAGGGCTTCAGCTTATTTTCAAAGTGCTTTGAAACCTCAAGTACTTAAACAAAGTATTTCAAATATCAAGTATCCAATACCTTCTCTTAAAAGTGATTGAAGCATCCAAGCAATAGATTCTATTTACGATAAATATACCGCGTTCGTAAGTTCCGTAGTAAAGTGAACCGATAAAATATATGGACAGTGTTACAACGTTTACCCGCTATGAAAGTATAAGGTGGGGAGCCCGCGAAGCGAATCAAGGACGCTACTACCATAAGTGACAACATTATTCGATATATGTATGGAATTCGCGACTATAAATGAATCTTTACGTACCCTAGTATATTTTAGTTATCTTAGCTTAGTTACATCTTTAAAACAAAATGTTCTGATATAAATCTAGGACCAAAAATTAGAATAGGGGAAGCCCAATCCAAATAACAACAAGATAACCCAACTTTTTCTAAAATAAAAAATAACGCTTTATCGCGTTATTATGAGTGCGCTTCCTGTTTTCAAGGGACGCGTAGGTGGCCGGCTTCTTTTTCCCAACACGACTTTTGGCAAAAACACACCCAGCGAGGAAGTCTGTCATTGTCTTAAAAAGGTGGTAATCTGATAGCTGAAAGCCGGATGTGGTAGCAAATCTCCGCCTCATCAAATTCCTTCAGTTTCCGGAGAGTTCTTTCTCTTAAAACTGCATACATTCCATTCAATTACTCGCAATATAGTTCGGAGTTTAACGCACCACCTTTTGGTACCACACACACTTTGCTCTAAAGTTTTTACGCTTGATCGCAAGTTTTGCAGATTAGCCACAGATTAGATTTATTTAGATTACGAAGGTAGATCCACTTTTCGTTACACGTTACAATTCGTCGATAGAAATGGAGATCCTGTGGATTGGCAAGAAGTTGTTTACAGATTTGCACTCGTCACTGTGCCTGTTCTACATTTAATTCATAAGACACTTCTCTTCATCATCTGTTTACCTTCTTCAGTTTATGAAAATGGTAACCTATTGTCCACTGTGCAGGGTCAAACTCCTGTGGTAATCGTCCGGAGTGGCTTCAATTCTTTGGCGAAGAACCTTTTGGTCAACGATAGATCTGTTTGGCCATTTCTGAATTGTTTATACCAGTTTTGCGCGATCCGATCTGAGATAACATTTTCACCTTTAACTTCAAGGGGTATATGAGCAAAATTGCCAAAATCTCTACTTGTATTGGGCATTTTTGGTCCCCAAAAAGTGCACAATGTAGCAATTAAATCTCAAGATAATTACATACACTTACAACAATGGTGTTTAATATAGCGTTAATAATAACTATTTTACGTTTATTGTAAATCCAAAGTCTACCAATGCAAAAAAACGAAAAAATCTTTCATCTACCCTAATACAACGCTAGTGCCTCTCTTACCAGAGGCTTATCTTCCTGGAAACGTTTCAGACTACCCTCCTAGAGGGTAGGATGTAACTATCTTTAACTTTATATCGGCTTCACTTTTAAATTTTAAGAAAGTGCTTCTATTGCTTTGGATCAGCAAAGGCAACATGCTAATGCTTTTAACTCAATAGTTTATTGGTTGTTTATTTATGAATTTTATTATATAAAACAAGTTTTTTGAAAATAGACGAATCCTATCAAGGAGTGTGTTAAACCAAGTAAAATTTATTTAAAAGATTTTGTCAGATGTACGGACACTATCTTGTAATTTCTTAAAGAAAAATTAAATCAATAGTATGTATGACCCCAGCATTTTTTTGCTTAAATTTTTATCGTAGTTTTCAAAAAAATCTAATTGATTTGATTTAATATTGTCCTTATCACAAAACTAAAATTGGACGGACGTTTCGATAGGTAAGCTATCATCTTCAGGTCAGTTTTACCGCTGAAGTATTGTTGGTAATTTGAATTTTGAAACATTTTGATTTAAATGAGATCGGTTTAGCGGACAATGGGTTTTAGCATTTAAAAAATTAGATAATACCTGGACTAAAGTCGTATTGTTTTTTAGTACAATAACACTGCTGAAAGTAGCGAATTGTTCGTGAATTGTTTGGAGGCAATGGTTGAAACGTGTCTCCCAATTGGAGAATCAGAAGCTGAAAATGGCGAGATGCAGCAGTACCCTTCCATGTTGAGCGTAAGCTCGAATATGAACCTGTCGTCAAGCCTTTCGAGTTTGACAATTTCCCCCACCGAGAAAGATGCAATCAGAGACATGGAGCCTGGTTGCAGTACATCTCTGGGTAGGTCCTCATGCGGTAAACAACGCAGCCTAAAAGCAAAAGCGCACGTACATCCAGACAGCTCTTCGAGTCACAAGTCGTAACAATAGCAACGATCCGGTGTATAGAACGAGCTACAGATGGTTTATTAAATTTCTACATCTCATTCTAGCTATCATTCTTATGACTCTATCTTTTACGTTATTCTTGCTATTTCGCGTAAAAGAGTGACGATTGTGTTTTTCAAAACAAAATTTAAAAGCTGGTACTACAAAAAGTTTATTTCACTTCTCCGTGTCTTAAAATCTTTACTTCAATGAAAAGTTGTGCAGTATTTGTCCACAAGCAATGTTTCTCTACAGTTTTTATATTTAGTGTATGGTTTTTAACAATCGTCTCTACTCTCTTACAAACTATTTTATGCTTTTCAAAGAAAAAACGAAGAGAGAAAGAAAACTTCCGATTGGATATGTGGAATCTTAAGTAACTACAACACAAAACATAAACAGAGGATTGTGCAAAATATAAACGTCGCGGAAAAGTCTTTATATTAAAGACTTGTGCAAAATAGATATCGAGATGTAAATTCTTTAAGTTACTCATATTTGTTTTAGATAATATGTATCGGTTCCACCCGTCAAAATTGGAAGGGGAAATACCATTGGTGTTACTGAAGTTTTTTCCTCCCAATCAAAACGGATGGAATCGTGTTAATGTTTTAGAGAATTAACTAGGGCTTGATGTTTAAAACGTAATGATATTTCGTTTTTAAATTTAGATTTAGTTATATAATTTTTTCATTTATGTGTCTGTAGTCTAATCTAACTGCGAACCGAAGAAAATATAATGTATATTATGATTTTAGAAAAGAGGAAATTCCCAAAAAAGCTAAAAACGTACAAGATCGGTAATTTGGGTAAAATGTATTATTGGGAAATGGCAAACAAATAGAAGAAGGTGCAATTCTAAATTTTAAAAACAAAACACCAAATGAATCGGTACAACTTAGAAATAATTACGCTAGGGGATGAACAATGGAAAAACGCTTACATCAAGATACATTCTTCTTATATAATCTAAAAAAAAATAACAAAGATAATATAACGAAAATCCTATTATCCTTCTGATTGTTAAATAAAGTATATACGAAAAAATGCATTTATAATATCGATCTGCACCTAGTATTCTCAAATTATGATATACAAATACATTCAAAACTATTTTTAGATGATAATGCGATATACACTACCGTTCAGAAGTAAATAAATGAATATAAAAACGATTGCTTGAGTATTTAATTTTTTCTGATATGTAATAGCAATTTGTAGAGAGAGACAATCACGTTTAGTAATAGATAAGCTTAAAAAAATCGAATCTACTTCTTACAAACTTGTCACTATTCTACAATACCACGTAATAATAAAATTTACTTTGTTAGAGTGAATGAATACGAAAAGAAATTATCTAAAAGAAAGCCAAGCATATAAAATGTATTATTACAATTACACGATTTAAGTATTTGAAATAAAATTATTTAAAAAAAGTATATGAAACTTAATTCTATATAAATATGTGATACCGTAGTGATTCTAGTGTATATCGTCGTACAATATTGAATTCAAAATTCTAAAAGTTATCGCAATAATCTTACATTTATACTATTCATTGTAGTAATTTAATTAACATTAAATATACGTACTTATAATATAAAATAATATATAGGATTGAAATTAGATGCCAAGGCTGTGAACGCCCTTCGTATTATCTCAAAACCCTTTCCGGTTAATCGAAAATTCCACCAAATCCAATCCCCTGTTCCTTTATTAATCAATCACACCAAGTAGGATGTCTCACGTAGTATTTGCATAATTTCGAACACCGCCTACATTAAAAAAAAGACGAAAAATAAAAAAAAATTAATAAAACCGATTTTTAACGACCAAAAGACGAATATTTTCACCACAATACACTATCATCAGGACCTAGATGATAAGTACAAAATATTAAAATAGACAAATTTGAAACGCTTACCGAGAAAAAAATTTTAATTAATAAGGTTAACTTTGTAGATTTAAAACATAAAAGGTAAAATTATAACAGCTTATTTAATTAGGATTAAATTAGATTCGTTTAGGTTTGTGAGGAGGAAATTTGGCAACTTTTGAAACCTAGACTTAATTTTTTTTTAAGTGAAATATTTGTTAAATTACTTCTGAACGATGTGGTGTATGTTATATAAATATAGATTATACTCAGGACTTTAGTTATATAAAAAGAATAGTATATTATATCTAAAAAAAAAAATTGACAAAAATGTCAAATTGGGCTACTACGCTCAATGCAAAAAAAAAGAATTAAGTGCTACTCTTACGATATGCCTCTCTATTTTATAGTACTACTTAAGAAATATTTAAAAAGGAAAAAAAGAATTTGCCTGTGTGCTTGCCTTAAATTTGTAAATGCTTTGTGTTCAGTTCAAATTCATTCCAACAAATTGATAAAAATAAATTGCAAACGATCTTATGATGAAACAATTTTTTATATTGCTATATAAAATTTAAAACGTCATATTTTTGTCGTTTGTGTCTTCAGAGATGATTACGCTTAAATATAATATTAACCTTTACTGAAAGCACAAATCGTTTTTTCAGGCAAAAATGTGATGGCTTTCAGTTTTATTAGTTCGAAGAATTAAGTATAGAACTTTATATTATTGGAAAAAGCCAGAATTAAGATGCTTAGACTAGATTAAAGACTGAGATAGAAATAACGAGTTCAGTAAAATAAAAGAAAACCAAAGACTTTGAAACAAGAGAGTTTGTGGTAAATTCTAAGGATGCTGCCAGTTTTATTTATTTTAATTCTTTTTCCCCTTCTTTAATGAGTTCCAATAATATAAATTTTTTTATTTTGTAACTATTATGTGAGGAAGAAAACGTTACCAAAAAGTTTTTTAACTGATTGTAGCTATTCGGTTATTTTTTTTTTCATCTACTGCGCTTGCGCTGGTCGTTCGAAACAATCGATTGCGTGCGCGTATTAACCGAATAGGCCTACGTGATTTAAAGAAGTTATTGAGAATTTTTGCTGCTTTGCGTATATATTTAAGAAGGCTGTGGTAAATCGAATATAAGTTAATATGTAATAACTTAATTGGCTAAAATAGGCAAGTATAAGACAGTTAGGAAGTAGGCATAATATCTATACTATTCTATATACAATCATGTGCATTTATATTCTATTTATTGTAATTTTACATGTAATTGTGATTGAATAAATTATCCATATTCGGCTTTTTAGAACTTGGATTCCTTGGATCTATTTCCAAAGAATACTTTTAATATATTACTCAATTTTCATATAGAATGCTTTAGCGATTTAACATGTAGTTGATTTAATGCTTCAGAGATGTCGCCTCTCGTTACTGCAGGAAGGAAACTATTGAGGAAGGTGTAGTCAATAATGTAGGCGTTATACTTATATTTTTCTTCTCTTTTCATGAGCGCATGATTGTATTTTTAAATATTATTTTTAATGATTCTAAAACTACGAATATAATATCCTTAACATGGAATTACCCCTTGCTTAAGCCAAATTTCTGAGATCCTAACTGTTTAGTATTACATATATGTACATAGGGACTTAAAAAACAATCGTAGAGTTACATAAATATATAGCATTTTATATACTACATATACATCTACCATTTACTTAAAGGAAAAAATCTGTAGTCTTCAATACAATACGTGTATTGTGTATTATGACATATTGAATTAAAATTAAACGATATGAATATATTCGTGTCCTATTTCACATCTGCTTTTTTTCAGCATTAAAATAAATCAGTTTCTAATATTCTAAAGCATATCTGTTAGTGAAGATTGGTATGTACTTGGCAGCTAATTTTTGACGATTTCTCTGATATAAAAACGCAAATCTAAAATAACTAGCATTCCATTTATCAATTACATTTGTGAATCTGAATATATTGAATTGTCATGTAATCCGATGATGTCAAAATCTAGCTGTTATCATCGTAATTTCACTAATTTGATTAAAAGTATGTCTAAAAATGTATGTGATACTATATCTTTACTAAAGAGGAGATCATCAATTTAAATTCATAGCTTAAGTAGTACTATAATTGAGGCAAGAATGACGCAAACATTAAAAAAACAAAAAACAAACAAATACAGGTTGTACGCTTTGAGAAGTCGAAAAAAAATCGAGTTACCTGCGTTCACACAGGGTACGACTGGGCACACAATGAACTGTACGATTTGTATCATTGATATTTATAATAATCGATTTTATTATTATTATTTATATGTACTTTCAGTATTTACTTTGCTTTTAGCTTTTTTTTTTAGTATTTTTGATATTCTACATATATTATGTATATATAAAGATTATGTATACGTGTTTTGAAGTTGTGACTTGATGCTTCGTTAAAGAAATGGGTTATTTTGTTTGTTTATTTTCTGTTCCATTAATATCTATTCACCGTGTTACGTTAATCGAGTGTGCGTCGGAATTCGCCTTCCTGGACTACCCTACCTGTATATCTCGATTACGATGCATAATATATTCTAACTATAATACGGGTGCTCTTAAAAAAATAGTACATACATATTGTGTAATATGAAATATGTTTTCACAACTATATTTGTGTAAGAACTTATACCAAAAAAAAAAACAAAAAAAAACTAACAATAGCTTAATCTCGAACGTAAGAAAGACGTTATTTTTCTTTCTTTTATATTATTATTTATACAACCTTTTTCAATTTGCAAACATTACTAAACGAAAAATGGAGAACTCTAAATTACTGATAAGAATGTTAAACAAAAAGCAAATGAATAATTCACTATTAAAAAATGAGAATACATAAAAAAAATATTTTACACATACCTCTGTTATTAATAGATGTAATTTCTGTGCATGTATAGTGTGGCAAACAAAAAAAAAATGTAGCATGCAACTTTAAGATCAAATATGTGTTTTTAAAACTTTTTAATGTGTATTACGTGTATTACTACTCTTAAAAAGAAAAAAAAACGAAGGAAATGGTCAACAAAAAGGTCTATTTTCATTAAAGATATTATATTAAATTAAGAACACTACTGTTGAAAAAATAATTGTACAAGAGGATAGCTGAATATCGATGTTACATAGTCTAGTCGACGAAATCAACCAAAAAAAGCAAAACAAAATAAATGAAAACAAAATCAGGAACATCAAAGAAGCTAAATGAAGTATATTCAGCGCATAGTATATTTTTATTCGATACTTTTTACTTATAAATTATACAATTGTTGATAGAAAATTGTACCAAAATTTGTGAGGAAACGTATATATATATATATATTAAGATGTCTACTCATGATAGTATTAAATGGGACATTATTTCAAGTTCGTTCTGATCTTAGCATCCAAAATATGTTGAGATTGGGTGCTTTAAGAATGAAGTATATATATTTAGATATATTCACAGAGGTGGCTTTCGAATGCATCGACTAATGTTATTAACAGAAGCTTAAGCAATAGGTATTGTGTGATAATGTATAAAAAGTTGGATGTCAATTGTTTTATTAAAGATATTTAAATAGTGAGAAAGAAGAAACTGTAACACCAAATATAGATTGAATTTTTTAGACAATTTTGTAAATACTAGAGTTAAGCAATGTTGTATTTTAAATATATCTTTTTATTACATTAAAAAAAAAAGAGATAATCACATAATTTTGATTATTTAATCCATGGTAACCTATGGAAATGAAAGAATACTTTACCTGGATTTGATGATGTAATTGGATTTTGAGTGGCCTTCTTATAGTGATAGAACGATTTAGAAAGTGATAGTATTCTTAATCGAAAAGCTACATAGGTAACTAACAGATTTTTCTCCAACCACATCTTAGTTGGGTGGATTTGTAAAAAAAAAAAATAACGTGCTAAAGTGCGTCAAGCTTAAGTTTGTATAATATACAAAGTGTAGCGCTTGATAAGTTATAATAATGTCCTAGTTAATGGATATCATGATTATACCATTTGGCAGAAACGATGTTTCCTATTGATGTGAAACTTTTTGAGTATTGGACAATAAAATTAAAGTGAGTATATTTTTTGGGCTCTTGTATAATGAATGTTTGGTACTATTTCCTTGAATACACTTGTATAATAACATCTAATCTCTCTATATATACACATAGGAAAGACCATTCAAAAAAAATTAAATGTTTTTGATCTCTCAAGATGTATTTTTTCTCTTTCATATATCGATGTTTAGAAAAAAAATGTGCAGAAAATTACAAAAAAGAAAAAAAAATTACTTCAAATTCTAAATAAATGTTCTTCGTATTTAAATAATTAACCAAACTAAATCTTGTTCTGTGAAATTACTGGTATTAAAATTAAAAAAAAAATAAGTGTATATTCTCCACTATACTGGAGAGTAAAGTATTATTTATTTAAATTTGTTTACATTGATGTATCTTATTCGAAGCTTTATAACTGGTGAATATAATCAAAATTAAACGTAATTGCTGTACCCGTAATTTTGGCAGCTCTCGATGTTTTGCTTGTTAATTCAATGTTCTATATCATAGATGTGTTGCTGTCATTTAAATGTCATTTGAGTTAATGATTTCAAATTTATTCCAAATTTGATCCTTTTTTCAAAATGGATGTCGTTTAAATTGTGTAAATATGGACACTCTACACAACCGCGTTAATTCATTAATTAATTTAAAGTATATTTTAGTATACATATACAGCATAATTCAATGATATTGGAACAAATTTATATTTATATAATAGATGTGATATTAGACAAATTGTATATTTTTAAAAAAACCTGTATGTAAATAGTTGTGGCAGCCATCTAGATTCTAGATGGCGGTGGTGTGATAAACGAAAGCCTATTTGATCGTTGTTTTTGCTACTAATTTTTAAAAATATACAATCAACACGTTTCAATCATATAACGACGTAAAATTGTGTCCATGTTTAATAGATGTACCCCGATTTTAATTTGGAATTTTCGAAACAAAGGCACTAATAATTAATTGAATACATGATCTACTTATCATTTCCAACAACTTTTTCGTCGATTTCATTTTACGCATGGTAGATGATACGATAATCCGTGAATGTCAGTTGTTTATCTATTTTTGGAAATAAGAGATATTTACGATGATACTTCCACTTGCCCTATCCTTCTGAAAAGATCAAATAATAAGTAATAAACAGATCAATAAAAAGAAATGGAAAATGAAAGTAAAATTTTAAAAAGAAAATTATTTTCAATATTATTATTTTTATATTCTTATATATGATGATAATAATGGATGATAAAGAAGAAGTTATAATTTTGTATTTTGCTAATATTGAGTCACACTATATATATATATATAAAATAAAAAATATAAATTAAAAAAATAATATATTTTTATTACATTTACAGAAACTTAAAAGAATATAAATGATGAATGAGAGATCTGTTTAAAACCCTTTTGTTACTAAATTACACAAAACATGTATGAATTTTGGTCATCAAATGACACGTACAAATTGTTTCAAATACCTAGTCTAATAAACAAAATACACTTTTTCCTAACATGTAACAATTTGATAAACATATAAATGGATTGGTAATAAAAGGGTTTACAATCTAATAAATGAATAAGTGGTGTAGATATAAAGTTGTATAAAGTAAGTTAGGCAAAGTAAAAATATGTTCATAAATATATCAAAGAAAAAAAAACTATTAAAATATATTTTTACATTTGCAAGTTTGGACTTGAGAAAGTTAGTATGTAACCGTTGCATTTTAGACAGACACCTCTATATAATTTGGAAAACAAAAAATGAAATTAAAAGTAATTAATCCATTGCAGTATTCAGTAAAAAGATGTTTTAGTTCATCTCGGCCCTAAATTTTCTTCTTCTTCTTTAGAAAAGACGAGCTAAAAGGGAAAAAAAACGCCATATATATTTCACATATCCCCACGACTCTCCCGGCTTGGACCTCCCCTTCCTCACCTGTTACACTTGAAAATGTTAGGAAATTCAAATTTAAAAAAAAATAGTAAAATATGGTACAAAATAGTAATTTTTTTTTTAATTTTAAATATTTTATATGGCCATCTACATAATTCAGCTTTTATAGGGCGTATGTAAATTTACAGGGTGTGCATTTGCGGTTTGAATAATTTTGAATCGTGTTGTATTAAATATTTATATGTAGAATAAAGAATTTAAATGAAACAAATAATAATGGTTTGATATTTTCTTCTTTTTAGAGGAATATCAACGTATTAAAAATTGCTCATATTATTACATTTTTAGGACCGATAATGTTAAAAAAGAAAGAAATAATATATACAGTATTATGCTTTTTATATGATAATAATTTGACTTACGAATAAGTAATTAATATATACTTATTGTTGTACTTGTTAGGGCACCATTTTTATATTGTATTTGCATTCTTGAACACCATGTATATTATACATACGTTGTGAATGTATATTTCGAGTTAATTTGGAAGCGTATAAATGTCTGATGTGTCTGTATGGTTAATTCAAAATAGACTGATATGTTATATTCAGTTGATTCAAGATTATATATTATGAATGTTAAATGAAAGCTTACAGATATATATTTTTATTTTCATTAGAAAACCGACGTTTTCTCACACACATCAAGTTAACCATGCAAATCTTCACCATTCTTTATTTAATCAAGGCCTACTGTATTCGATAAAAGAAATCCACATTTATATTTCATGCAATTTTAGAACACGTTGGTTTTCTGATGAAAATAAGCATGCAAACAGATATATTTTTAAAAAGATATTTATTAATTGTAAGAAAAAGGCTATAATGAATACTTTTTCTGTCTCCTGGTAGTATTAAACTCATAATAATAATAATGATGATGATAATGGATACACAGCATTACACACAAACAGTGGTGGCTGGTGATGACGTAAATGGGAGGTCAATTACAACGCTTCGATTTCTCCTTGTGCATGGTACAATGTACGTGATATGCAACTGAAATATGGGAAGGAATCGAAGTGATGTAATGCAGCTCCGCAGCCACAATACACCAGCTGCCGCTGCACACAAACAAAGCAAAATAAAATATACAAAAATAAATGATAAAAACATCAAACGCTTATTTCGTGCTATCTTTTAAATAAATCAAATTGCATTGATTGTTATAATTACTACTATTATTCTTTGTTTATTGATAGTCATGAGTGAATTGTTGTATATATGTATATATACAAAGTTTGGCGGAAGTACTACAGTAATAATAATAGTAATATACATATTTTCATCTATACACGATACACTAAGAAATATCCTCAAAACAAATTAAAAAAAATGAAAACATGCAACTTTTTCAAATCTATAGAACTAATCTCTGAATAATATATAACGGACTTAAATAATAATAATAAAAGAAATCAGTATTATTTTCATTATCACTTAAAATATAAATATTCCAAAAAAAAATTAACTAACACTTTTTTATAGGAAATATATATAATAGTAAATAAAAGGAAACAAATATATAAAGCAGTAAAAGAAAGCGATGAAACACGTTACTTTTGCTTTACCCTGTATATATAATACATATACATTAGAGAAAAAAATATATGCACTTGTATGTAAAAAGCGATGAGAATGGCATATATGAATGATGTATGAACTGTATTGTGTATATATAAGTTATATTGTGATAGATTCGTTTATTTTAAATGATAAGAAGTGTATGTTTCTTAATTATTATGGCAAATATTTGTATCTATGATATTAAATAAATAAATCCGAGAAAATGCAAATTGTTCGTTGGAACTTATCTGCCTATTCACAATCAAAAATCCAACAGACAATCCTTTTTTGAAAAATAATAAAACCGTATCAGAAATAAATATTTTATTCAAACTAAATTACAAAATAAACATCCCCCATACGTGGCACACTTCGTAAAATCAACAATCTCAAAGGACTTTCCTTGATTTTAGTCATACTTGCACCATGCATGGGAGCTATTAAGTGTTACAGATGTGAAAATTTCTTATAAATTACATTCTACTTCTATAATACTAGGATTCTCAACTATCATAGCTTCGTTTTCGCCTTCTTCAACAACTCCTATAACCCAAGGCTCGCATTCCTCAATAGATTTTAGCTCTTTGCAATAATCTTCGGCAACATCTCGATCCAAAGATATCAATAAGCCACCTAGAATGCCATTTGTTTGAAATTCTATATAGATCTAGAAAGTTATCTTTTCTCTACCAGATGTTTCAGGTGTTCTTCCTTTGAGGAATTTCTCTTTAGATCCCATAACATTAGCTATTTTAAGCGCATTTTTAATTGTCGGTAACGTATGTATTACAAACTTGACTTTATTGCGTTGAAAAGCAGCTAAATTTTCAGCATGCCCAAGTATTCCAAAGCCTGTAATGTCAGTCGCACCATGAACTTTGTACTTATGCATCAATACAGCAGCTGGAATTAAATCTGTTAGAGATTATTGTCCTCTTTTTTGGCGGGGAAAAGCCACCGTTTTTATTTAATCTAGCCATTGATAATACAGCGTGTTGAAATGCTGTCTTGATCTCTGCCATGGTGACTACTTTATTTAATTTCTCCCAGCGTTCTGGGTTTTCTGACCACCTCTTCGCGTTGCAAGCTATTTGAGCTCCCAAAGGCTTAGTTAATATTAAAATATCGCCTACCATAACTTGTAAAGGGCTACAAATTATGATTTATGGAATCTCTGAGGTTGTAAAAGGATCTAACTTACTTAATATATTCAATTTGAGTGCATATTGAAGTTGCAGTGCCTCCAATGATACACCATGGGTTATATACTGCATTATTTATGTCAATTTTTAATCCTACAGAAGCTGCGTTGTCCTAAAATTAAGGAATTGTAGTCGATAGAGATTTAATTTTGTTTAAAGGATTGCCTTAAAGCCCTTAATTATCAATGGCATGACTATATTCCTCTCGTCTTCAGTCATATTTTCACTTAAAGATATTATCAATGATAAACTATCTATATCAACTACTCCTGTAGCATACACGTCACTCAAAACGTTAGCACATGTTATTTTTCCTGGAAGAAATGTTTTTTTGAGGATCTAATTTATTCGATTTGAGATATTGAGGATTACCCATAAAGTACGGGTCATCAATTAATGGATAAAAGAAATCTGTAGATTGTACAAGGAATAAATTGTGTTTTAATGGAATTAAACAGGAATCCAAACCTATACCTATAAAACATAATCGTTGAAGTATTTAGATTATTTAAATGGGAATTACTTACCTATTTTATTTTGACTGACATCTGTAACACTTGAATTTGGTTCCATTCCCGCCAAAAATCCTTTGAGGACGTTCTGGGGGATTTTACAACCTCACCCACGTAGATCTGAGAATTTCGTCAAACGAAATGTGTCGTTTAGACCGTATTTGCTTGGTGTAAATTCCTCCATGTTTCTAATTAAACTGCACAATTGCTTCTATGTATATAATTTCATTTGATCTACATGTAAACAAAGTAAGGATAATGAGGAATTATAGCGAAAACGTGAAGGTCAAAAGTAATGTTAGGAGTAGGTCGGGGTAGGTAATGTGTAATATACATGGTTGTTCAAAAATATTAAACGATAAGATTCGATATATACAAGAATGTCCAAAAGTATTTGGACGTTAGCTTAACATAAATATCATACTTACCGTAAAGGTCTTCAGTTAATCACTCTAAAATACCACTTTTAATGCGTTCTTATTCTTTTTAACAAGCAGGATAATTAAAAACACCATTTTATATGTTTATTTCGTATATTTTATATGATTATATTATTATATAACTTTCAATTTTGCTTTTGGTTTTAAATGGCAGGGATTTTTTGTATAGTATTACCGCAACATCAATATATAATATTAAAAATCTCAAGGGTTCATATAGATATAGGAAGGAGATATTATATTTTTAAAAATTTCTTGTCTAATATAGAGTTATATATGTAATAATATTTGTTATTTCACTTGTTTTTAAGTTGTGAATGAGTATTGTATGGTACTGCAGTTGAGATTGTTAAAAAAAAGGAATCGGAGAAAATAAAATAAAATAAATAAATAAAACAAAGAGAACTGTATTTAAAAAAAAATTAACACAAAAAAATAATACAAGAACGAAAAATAGTACAAACAAAAAGAAACTATTTCAGTCTTTTAAATTGGTATGACTTTTTTATTGTTTAGAGAACAGAAATCTGCCTCTCAATTCTATATTGATTATAGCGTGTGTATCTTTATTTAAATTCTATAGATCAAATTCCTTTTATTTGCGTTGTCACATAATTCAAAATTTAAATAGAAATAAACCTTCTCTAACTCTGAACTTGATATGGTTACTTCTCTAAACTATGCATTAATTTATTTTTATTTAAATTTTAAAACTATTGCGCCGTATATGTTTTGCATCTTGGACAACTTATTGCAACTGTTAAACAATTAAACCGAGAATGATACTAACAACAAATTCTATGTCTACACTCCATGAACTTATTTTTCTAAGAAATTGTTCTACAAATCTAATTCATGTTGTGTAAACATTTTTTTTAGTAACTCCAGGAACGCATTTCCGTGCAATTATTTTCTTATAAACTAAAAATACGATACCTTTCAGTTGTTTATCAAAGTGATATGTTCCTAAGTTATCATCATATGTTTCGTTTTTTGTAGGTAATTTTTTACAACATCGACATACAATTTATATTTTTAAAATTTTACGTATATCATTTTTAAAACATCTATTAATATATTTCTTTAAATTTTAAGCTGGAAGTTATCCTCTGTCAACGTCATATATTCGTGGAGCAATATATGCAGCGTTATCAGAGTTTTACTTTTCCATCAATTTTACACCATCAATAGAGAAAAAGTTTTTAAGATTTTAAAAGAAGGGAACATTTACTACTTTTACGTTATACAATGAACATCGAAATATATGTTTTTTTAAAGATTTTACGTTTAATAAATATGTTACTTTCCGTTCACCTAACATCTTTCAAAAAATAGAATTCAATTCAAATTTAAACGGTAAATATATTGAATCTTAAACAGAAATCACTAGCCATTTAGCGTATATATAAATCATTTGAACATTTCGTACAAGTCATAGAGAAAGTCAAATTTGGATGTTATGGTGATATGACCTGCATAATATTAACAAGAAACATGTTGAATTAATTTAACTTCCTACTCTATAACCTCACCTAATAACCGACAAACTTCATCAGTGAAGAGTAACTTGCTTATACTGACACGGAATTTGATCTATTTTCTACATTTTACAAAAAAGGAAAGTGAGAAAAGATTTATTTTAGGCTCTCATTGGATATCTTTTCTTTTTTAGAAAGTTTCATTTATCCAATCAGAATTTAACGCACCCGCAGCTGGCAAGCGTAATTCGGGGTCAGGTTCAATCAAAGCTTCAATGAAGGTTGCGAAAGGTATGGCATCAACCCTTTTCCAATGATACTTGTCCACTAACACGTCCTCAGTTTTCCAGAATCTCAAGCGTATGCTATCGTTATGAGTGCGCAGATTACCTAAAATATATCTCGTATAAGCCCGAGGATTTTCTGCTTAAATCAAATCTATGATGCGATCAAACATTTCGAAAATATTAGCAGGAGGCGGTGCACTGGTTAGTATGATGAATCATAAGAATATTTAGTCATGACAATACCTTGTTGATCGAAAAAATGTTGACAACGTGCACCTCTCTGGGCAATGTATCTGGGGATACTTCCTAGTGTTTCGCAAATCAAGTAAACATGGTCTTCAGTTGAAGAAATTGATGAGGTACGCTTAGGGTTGAACAAATACTCGGCAGTGGCCAATTCGAAAGCGAGGCAACCCACGGACCACATATCCGCTGGGAAACTATAATCTGCACCCAAGATCACTTCTAGGGCCCTGTATTGCTTCGTTTGAATATTGCACGAAAAATGACGATCCTTAAAAAGGAAAGTTCTTTACGATTCTTGTAATTTGACGAATAAAAATATTTTAGATCAAATGATTCAAATATCAGTTAAACATTTTGGATTTATAGATTATACGCATGTTTTTTTTTTATTATTTCAAAGATATAAACGAAATCCATATATTTAAAAGAATTTCTAAATATTTTGATGTTTTCAATACGTTTAATAAACGCCGGTATGGTTTTAGGAAGTCGTTGTTAACATTTAATGATTAATTTCAGTTATTGAGCGCGGTTTTGACTTTGGAGAACATGTTGGAGCTGTATTCTGTTTTCTCCAACATTTGGATTTTTACTATGTTCCGATTGGAGTTCTTCAGGGACCTGACATGGTGTGTTCACATAGGGTATGGCGAAATTAGTGTAACAATTTGACAATTGACACCAATCTCTTGCTTTGTACATACGTATTCGTATGTTTTAATAAGCTTCCTATAACCGTAAAACTAACGTAAAGAATTTTTTCTGGAAAATGCACTTTTTAAATGTTGTTTTGACTTGTGTAAACATTATTACAAATTCATATAAAAAGTAATCTGAACCATATGGTCTAAAACATTTTTACACCTTTCCATGGCATCTACATCAAACGTAAAAATATTTAAATTGATTCAGCACCTCCCAACAAGCATTTCCAAGATCAGCAATCTTCACTTCGATGTTTGGCGAAATGTACATCGGTTGGTGGAGCTTATTCGAACGGTTGTGCTTCTCGGGTTTAATTTTCGGCTCTCCTTCATCCTTGGGAAAGGAACTGGCTCGCGTGGCACCGACTTTGACGCGCTCGAAGGACCCTGCAGACGGTAGTCGACCTAATGGCGGAATGGGACGACAATAAACGAAATGTTCCCAAGCTTCAGAGCTCACTAAAAATTAAATTAAGGTTTGTACCTCGTATATGGTGTCCCGTAACTTTGCATTTGCGCCTCGTATATTTTATTTTTAGTTTATATCGCTGGTGCAACGTAACATGTTGATTTTTTGTAGGGTTATGCGAGCAGATTGATGAGCTCTCTTTATGTAAATCGAATTTTTGGTAAGAACTAGCGAGAGATTGGAGAATTCTCCTTCTTAACAAATACTAACCATAAGTTCGCGGCAGTTGAACGCCGAGTTCCTTGTATCTTGAGCTTGTCTCAACCAGATTCCTAACGTACTCATCCTTCACCTTAATTAAGATATTCTCAGGCTTTATATCGGTGTGGATTATCTTGCATATGTCATGAAGGTAGACTAATCCCTGAAGTAGCTATAAGATTTACATTTTTCTAATCTCAACGATTTCCAATAGTATTAATAAGCTAATACCTGTTTTAGAATAGTTCTAACACCTGGTAAGTGAATTCCACGATAGTCACTTTGCACTAGGAGATGTAAAAGAGATGGTCCCATTAGTTCAAACGAAATGCAAGTATGATATCCATTGATGCTATGCTCCTGGAAGAAATCCATCATCTGGATTATATGCTTGTAGCCGGGATGTGAGGGATCTGCACATTTGATACAACGCAATAGCTTGATCTCGTCTTGAGCTACACAACTAAACATCTCAGCTGCTTTGACAATCTTAACAGCGGTATATTGATTGCTAGTACTAGAATATTGATTACAAGCATTACATATTCTGTGAGGATCTTTTCTTTGTGGCAATACTTACGTTGCGTCCCGATCTTTACACAACCAAACTGTAGAAAAATGACCAAATCCAAGTTTACGAATGACTTCATACCGATTGCCTAGGATTTCTCCTATCTCAGTTGACTTATAGCCCCCGAAGCAATATTCGGTAGCACATTCTTGTTCGATAGAATCATCAGCACCTGCTATTTCTTGTAAATCATCGGCACTAAGGTGCTCAATGGGTTTTCTTTCTTCGGCCCTAATTATTTAAATTTAAACTTTATTTCATGTTTTGAATCAATGTTCGGTAAATTGGGTTTAACTTTATTAGAATAAAATCATGGGACTCTATGAGAATTAATTATAAAACTATTGAGAAAGGGAGATGAAATTTATTTTTGTTAAAGAAAGAGAAGGTTCTTACCGGTAAAAGACAGCTTTACATGAGAAACTTCTGAAAACAAGCTTACGTTTTCTATTACGATTTCTTCTTGTGCGTCTTATCCTTCGTCTTCGGGATCTTTCTCTTTTAAATATACTATCAGCAAGAAGAGCAATGAACATGAATGAAACACAACTTGTTATATAAAGAATATACAAAATTTTTAAGATTTCAACACGCTCGAGAAATGTATCGATTGACACATTCAAATCTTCTAACGTTTGATTCGCGTAACAAACCTCGTTCATTTTTGTGAATTATATACGATTTCTCTTTTTAAAATATTATTTTTAGCACTGCTTTATATCATCGAACAAACCTAGATGGGTACCTGCCAATTCTAAAGCGTCAATTTCACAATTTATTTGTTTGAGATCGAGTTTTGTTTATAACGGAATCGAAAAGGGTTGTTTGATATCCGGTTGGATTTTCGCGCACTGAAGGCTGATTGGATGAGAACTGAAAAAGCGGAATTTAAGTCAACCTTCCGTTTCCCGTAGCGCCAATTTTGAAACTGCGCTCACGAGTTTTGGCAACCGATCAAAATCACAATTTTAATGTTCTCAATTCCGTTGGGTTAACGAAAATAATTTTTGAGCGATGTTTAAAATAAGTCCGAGTTTAAGAATAGATTTTCTAACGTATTTTTTTTTTTAATTTCGCACTCTATCGCGGTTTATTAGTTCCTAAATCGATATTTATTCCGATTATATGTATATTTGATAAATATAAAATATTCAATTTACGAGAAATAATTGGCATTTTTTTTTTAAGAAATAATCGGAATTTGATAGAAAAATAAATGGTGTTATAATTTAAGGTTTTGTTATTGATACATATATAAATAAGTAAAAAATGTTTTGAAGAAAAAAATTAGTAACATCAAGGAGATACAGTCGTGGTCTAAAATATTAAAAGATTCGTAAGAAGTCCCTCTCAAAACACAAGCAAGAAAACAAATCAGAAGACAACTCCCCAAAGGCATGAAAAAGTTGCGTTCAGTTAAACCCAATTATTTTATAACAATGCAACGATTTATATTTTCATTCCTTTTTAGCTCAATTACATTTGAAAAATATTTTGTTTTAAGATGTGGAAAACTTGAAAGGAAGAAAATAAAATCGGCGTGTATAGGCTGTTCCAAATTTGCAGGTCGCTATGGCGATCTCGTTTATTATAAGAGATATTGTATATGTGCAAGTTAGAGATATATTAAAGAAATGAATTTTTCGTTTTATAATACATAATATATTTTCTATAAATTTTTAAATCTGTCTATAGTAATATTTATGTTTTTATTGCGTTTATAGTAAATTTAAAACGCTTTTTAATTGTTAGTAAACATGTTTAAAATATAAAGAGGAATCATAAAACAAATAAATCGAATAAATAGATTATTGATACTAATAAAAGAAGCAATTGCTTATACTTATAATATAATATTCAAGTAAGGATTGTGAAAATATAACAAGAGATGATTTATAGATTTCAAAGTTTACTCGACATTTTAGAAATATAAAAAAAAACATTTACTTGATATTACTTAATAGCTTAATAGCTATTTTAAAATTGCTCGTGGTCTAATATTTCCGAAACGAATAAAAAAATAAATATTCATTGTACTCTACATAAGAAGTTAGTATAATGATGTCCATTCATTTTAGAATTCTTTCAATGGTTTAAAAGATATAAAGTGAAATCGAAATTATGTATCTTTCTGTTATTTGCGAGAATTACATTTAGCAACTTTGCTGAATTTAAATTTATGATCTATCTCTTATAATAGGCGAGTTTCCCATAATGACCCGCGAATTTAGGACATTCTGTACAATAATATCCATACAAAGTTTCCAATTAGATTTAATACTATTTAGTTTGAAAATATTATTTGTAATCTCTAATTGGTTACTTTAAAATAGATGGAATGGTTTTTTCAGTAGATCTACATACCGTGAAGATTTGGTATGAAGATATGGTAGCGGTTTATCTCTTTCAATAGGCGATAAAGACAACGAAAGATAATCAGATGATATGGAATTGATACATCGAGCGGATAATTTCTCGTCATAGGGGTAAAGCACTTTCGTATTGTTCGCGTCTTTAGATTCTTCGAGATATTCGTCTGAGAATCGGCGAAAGTCCCTGTAGGAGATCTCGTCGTAACGGCTTCGATACCTTCTCGTCGATAGGCTCCTGTCGCCTTCGTCATCTTCACGATTGCCATCGTCCTTTTCAACGTGCCTACCTCGATTATCCGATGATATCGTGGGGTGTACGTCACCAGGGATAAGCGCGCTTTTGTTTCGCGAATGTTGCTGTTGCTGTTGAAAGGACGTGTGCTGTTGCAGGTGAAAATTTTCGAAAAGAGCCTCCGTTCTGCCCGAAACAATTTCAGCGCGTTCCTGGTCCCGGCTGTTCGAACGTGAAACAGCACCACGGGAGGAGGGTTGAAGATTCGGTACCTCTGGAGCCAGGTTGAGGCCTGGTCGGGTGTAATATGTGGGAAAAATTCTTTTACTATCTGACACACAACCACGCACTTTCGCTTCCTGTCCTTTTGGGTATTTAACAGATCAGTCATAATGACGTCGGCCTATACTTGTATGATATGTATCTGTTCGCGACATAGGAAATATAAAAGCAATCAAGGACTGAGGAGTAACTCTGATAGGGCTAAAATTCAGCGCATGTGCGGCCGCCGAAACTCGTTCGATATTGAACCATTATTAGAAATTAAATTGATTAGAAAATTTCATCATCTAACTATTTTATATCCGGCTAAATATAGAAACCCTTTTTAAAGTTTTAACATCCGTTGAATTTCAAAACACCAATTAAAACCTACAAGAAGTTATTTTGTAAGTAACAACCTAACATTTATTGCACGTATATTTAATTTTAAAGAAATAATAAACATATTATTGCAATAAAAGACAAACTATTAGATATAAACCATTTCCCGCAATGATTTAATTGAGATTTTAAAGCATTTTCCACGAATTTAACATTTAGGGGAATTTGACTATCTTCACTGCGCTGTGCTACTTTGGCGATCAATAGTTGGTTACGTTGAATTTTTAAGGCTGTTTTACATGATACAAAATTACGTACATAATTATGCGTGCCCTGTATTTTTGAATTCAATATTTGTCAAAAGATCATTAATTGTGTGTATGATGCAAAAATCGTATGTAAATGCCTATATGGTTCTTATATAACTTTGCTTCCCGTGAATAATTCTGCACAAAATTATCCATCGTGTAAAACAGCCTTTACGTAAAATATAAAAGCAATGACGTCTAATAGGTTACATTTTTTATTATCTAACGTTCTTTAAAATACAATAGATGATAAATTTATTTAATAATTATTTAAATTACACAAATCATTTATCCAATTCCATAAAAGTATCAAATCTGATGCAAGTAATATCCCGAATTTAATCAGCAATATGTGGGTGTTTGGTTATGGTTCCTTAATTTGGAAAGTAGACTTTCCATATGAATCTAAATTAATTGGTTATATCAAAGGGTACAATAGGAGGTTCTACCAGCATAGTACGGACCATCGAGGAGTTCCTGAGAAGGTTAGAATTAGACAAAGAAAATTTCCTAACCTCAAAATATTAATCCTATTCACATATTTAGCCAGGTAGGGTTGTCACTTTAATTCCAACGGATGATAGCGAGGTATTTTGGATGAATTATCAAAAACAAGAGTATTATTCGCAATTTTTTTCAATTTCATAGGCTTGCGTCTGGGGTATCGCATATAAAATTAAGTCAGAAGATGTCAAGAGTGTAGTAAACCATTTAGATTATCGAGAGAAAGGTGGTTACAAGCGTAAAGAGGTGACATTTTATCCTAAAAATGGCCCAGAGCCGTTCCAATTGACCGTTTATTACGGAGCATCAGATAATTTTCAGTACGCAGGTGAAGCTGATCTCAACAGTATTGCCAAGCAGATTGTTAGCTCTGTAGGCCCCAGCGGCACTAATTTAGATTATGTATGTTCACTTGCGAAATCAATGAGAGAAATAGCACCGAATGTCAATGACGAGCACCTATTTACATTAGAAGCTAAAGTATTAGAGATCATAAAATCTAGTTAATGTTTACTTATTCCTTTTGTATTATAATTTAGCTGAATTGAAATATAATAGTTATAATTATTCCGATATTAATGTTAAATATTATATTTTTGTAACACGTGTTTCTTTTTGTTATCGCTTTATAAATAAAAATAACTAATCAGCAACTATAAATAATTTCATGCAAAAATTGGTAAAAATTGACTTACGACAGTTTAAAGAGGTTCCTTGAATGCATGATAATTCTCCTTTGCCATTTTCTTAATTTGATCCTGAACCAAGAAGAAGGACCAGGTGTCTCTGAAAATTATAAATACAATTATAATACAATTGTTATAAATAAAATCGTCTTAAAATGAAATTGGCGCTATAACATTTAAAATATGATTATTTCGGCAGTTTGCCGCTGGATGTCACAACCGACAACGCTGTTGAGGCGTAAAGTTCCTTCTAACGCTAATAGGCGGCGCGTGATGTTGCGCGTCATGTTTTTGATTTCGCGATATTATTTTAAATACAACGCATTTTTAATTATGTGCAAACGTTTAATTTATCGTACTATTAGTCATGCAATGAATCGTATTTATTGAATAGTTGGAATTGGAGACTGAGCGTATTGGATTATAATGTAAGCTAAACTGTTTCATGATTATTATTTAAAGTAACAGAATATAATACCAAATTTTTTCTTTATGTTTGTAAAAACTCTATGGATATTCTCTTTCAAATCGATTGTTTTGACACATAAGCAATGGAATAAAATGTATGGTGTAATTATTTTCAACGTAAATCGAAATTACTGTTCATTGTGTGTCATTTAGGAGTGTTGTTTGAAGATGAAGATTTGTATTATTTTGAAATCATATTTGTATGTAGATGTTTTGTTCTTTGGTTTAATTTGGTCAAAATTACGTGCAAAATCGCTTTCGCAATATCTTTATTAATTCGAAAATTTGTAAATCTAATCTTTCTTATTTTAAATGAAAAGATATTATTCTTTAATTTCTCACATGATTTTAGATTTTAGACCAAATTCATATCGATGTAGCTTTACTATAATATGTAGTCATTCAGTGTGAATGTTAACCATATATTTAAAAAGCTATATTTGCAAATCCTTATGAAATGTAGTACACAAGAGAATGTAATTTTACATGTGTTTTTTGTATATTTCCTAACAGTGGGTAAAGTCACATTTTTGATGTGCATGCACCAACCAGTGATGTGTTTGTAGGCAATGTATGTGTTTACATGTAGACAATTAAAAAAATTGTCCACGTAATTGCTGTAGAGTGTAAAAAAATGTAAACAATATCAACAATTGCGCTGTTTTAGTCAAATATGTTTTATCTTGTAACAACAAATTTTGCAAACATTTTACAAAAGTATGAGGAGAATAAACCATTTCACAAATAAATTAACTAAACGAATTCCACAAAACCTTTAGCCTTTACAACACGGTTAGTACTCTTACATATTTACTTACTAACGGGGAATTACTTTGAGAATGTAGTATTTCTATCTCGTAATGTTTATAATTTTAAACCTACTTTTCACAGTTCCGAAATCGAATTCTACTTTAAAAAAATCATTCTGACAATTGAACTCTTTTGGAATTCATCATGCGAACTCAAACCATTAAGTCTCACTATCCGTGCACCAAGTCCTGATCAGATTCTCCTCAAACAGTTCATTAAAATCCTTACCACAAAACTTACTAGGCGCACGTTTCGGTAGTCAAGCTATCATCATCAGCAGTAAAAATGAATTAAGAAACCAAGTAAAAAAACTAATCTTATATAGCAAATAAATTACGTAATATGTAAATCTAAAATAAGCAAGGTAAACCATAATTAAATCTTATATATTTACCCTTTTCCATTAAGTGTTTCTGAATGAGCCGCTTCATTGCACATGACTATAATTAAGCCTTAAATTGTAAATCTAAAGATCAGTAATCTCTAAATTATAAATAGTCAGCACCACGTAAGTTTTTCAAAATCCATGTTTTTCAATGAAGGGCTTCATTGCATATGGTTATAAATACAGGTGTAATTAACTATACATGACGTAACAAAGTATAAAGGCTGGAATTCAGTGGATCTAAATCTGAATTCATTAAGTGATTTATGTTTTTGTAAATTTCCATGCCTTCGTAACAGTTTAATTGAACTGTGCTTTTTACGTTTTTAATTAACTTTATATCATCAACGTTATTTTCAAGCATATGTGGGGCAACGCTAGATTTATCAAACCTTCTGAATTTGAGATGTGCCAAATGTTTTTTGTACCTAATTCTGATTGATCTTTTTGTCTGCCAAATATACACTTGATCACAATTTTTACATGAAATTTTGTAAATTCCTGATTTATCCATGTTATTTACTGGGTCCTTGGAATTTCCCAAAAGGTTTTTGAGGTTGTTATTTGAAGAAAAAACAATTTTGCGGTTAACTTTAGAAAAGATTTATTGAAGACCTTTCGTGCAACTTATTTGAAGTATGTAGATATTATAAATCTGCCTTGTTATTTTTCATTGAAATAGTATTTTAATGTTAATTACAAACAAAAGTCGATTCGAATGAAAATAGATAAGTCCTTCTGACACCTATTGTTTCTTAAAGCGATAATTTGATATAAATTTTTACCTGGAATAAATTTATCAATCTACAACGTACCATTCAGTACCAGGTTATGCTTTTGATAAAGCAAGTATAAACAAGCTCTTGTTTTACTGGCTGTTTCGTTATCAATGAGGATAATAGAAGAATTTCAAATTGTTTATTCTTTAGAAGCAAGTACTATAAATGTTCGTCATTAGATGTTAAAACTTCAGTCTAATTAAATTCTGTTTGATAAGTGGATGTTAGTGTCTTCGAGAAGGGTATGTTTTATTTTTTTTATTGGCCTTTTGAGTTATTGTAATTGTCTTCCCTATTTAAAAAAAATTGTATATGAATAAAATATTCCTATTGTCTCACTATGAAATAGAATGCGAAAATAAGTATTTATCATGGAGCAGTTCGGACATTAATTTCTTTGTTAAATGGCGTATTTTATGCAGTAGAGAGTTCTAAATAAACTCCAGACTGTTACGAGATTTATATTCTGCACTTTATGGTAATGTTGAAGTGTTAGCATCGCGGGTCAGTGGTATATATTTCCGAAGTTTATCAGACTGAGGCTTTTCGGTATCCGAACACTGGCGCCGGATAACAATACTAAACAGAAAACGAAGATTTGTCAACACCACCATCTCACCATATCGCTGCTTTTGCTTTTAGTTATACATGTATATACAAAACGAAGCGTACGATTCGAAACAAAAGAGCTGTGAATAAGGCATTGATATTTATTCCTTTGTCTCTTATTTGTCCTTTTAACAAATGTATTTCTGGTTCTTCAGTTACAAATTTACCGAATGAGAAATGATATATAATCAATTTGTTGACATATTTATAGTTCCTTATATTATTTCTCTTTTTTAAGCGTCATGCAATTTGTTTTCTGTTTTTTAGCTGTAAACGTAGATTTCCTACACACAAAAGAATTAAATGGGAAGTAAATTTTTAGAAAATAAGTTGGAATTATACAGCGTGTAAGGCATGATTAAGTTAGGGTTCAGGTATGTACGAATACTGCCCAATCTTTCTTGTTCCTAGATAACCTCCTTGCATCATTCCACATTATGTTTCTTTTCTTCAGTGTTGTTCCTATTTCGTCATTCTGTACTTTTCTTGGCCTTCGTCGTGTTGTTAGATTTTAGACTTTAGCTTCCCAGATACGTTTGTTGGTCTATTAGCACTCATTCGGTTCAAATGTCCAAACCACTTTAGCTGTTGTTTTGTTATTACTTCTGTGATTGGCTCTATATTCAGTTCTTTTCCTACTATTTAATTTCAGATCTTATTTCTTCGGGTTATACCCCTAACAGCTCTAAGATATTTGATATCTACCGTCTGTGTTCTACTTTTCAAGCGCTCTGTTAAGTTCCAGCTGTCGCTTCCATAGATTAAAGCTGGTATGAAAACTGTTTTATATATTGTCATTTTGGTCTAACGGCTGATTTCTTTCTTCCTTTCTATTGAGAAATTAGGCGAGCAGTTTCGTGTTCAAAAAATACATCAGGCCGGCTACAAGGATATCAATAAAAGAAAAATTACATTAATGAAAAAAAAAACCTAAAGTTAATAATTAAAATTAGGAGCAAGTGAATGATAATAATAAGGGATGTAGTTTAATAATTAATGAGTTAATATTTATATTTATATTCCAGTTTCTGTATTCGCTGCTTTCTAGCAAATAGTATACCTATATGTATACTGTCTCTAGGGCAGCATGACTATAACTACTGGCACTACGTGGCGCCAGGAAATATTTCAGTTGTTGTTTTTGAAGATTAGTGGCATAAACTGAGAAATGTAAGAGCAATGTGGCCAGGAGTAAGAAGCTTTAATGTTTTTTCTTTTCCCATAATGTTTTTGCCGGTAGTGATTCCATCACTACCAGGAGCCATTTATTAGCATGGTTATTGTTCCTATACATCTCTTAAGCGGAGAAAGAAACGCTAAGAAAATATTTTTATTTAAAACATTATTGTATTGCGGATAATTGAAATAGTAATTGTTTTGAATTAAGGCGGGCAGCTTTGATACAAGTAAACGTTTCTCTGCGTGTAGTTATCTTCGTCAGAAGCTAAAGAAATCACATAAAAAACGGAGTCAGAGTGAAATAATGCTAACATATTAAAAATCATTAAAAGTTTTTTTTATAAAGGCAAGCGAAATTTCTTACATAACAGACGGTAAGTCTTTATTACTATAAAAGACCTTTCAATGATTTTTAATACGTTAGTGGTTTCATATTTAATTTACTAAAGATACATTTTAAGTATAAGGAAATATTTATAAGAAAAATTCTAAAACAGTTTCTTCGTCGCTCCAAGAAATACTCACAAGGAAACTGTTCCAACCCGGAGACATGGATTTGAATGAAACTTGGCTAAAGTGAAGACCTTATAGAACTATGGAAAACCCCGTTGCCCGTTTCTGCTAAAAAAGCCTTAAAGGGGGTAAAACGAGATGCTGAAAATAGGGATGATTTTGGTTTTTTCAAAATTATTCCACAATTGCTGAAGATAAAAAAATATTGGTGTGTGCGGATGTATTGCGTTTTAAGAGCGCTATTGAAATACGCACAAACATCAACATTCGGGGTGAGGAAAAGTCACCCCCTTCCCGCCGTTCTATCACCGTAACGGAGAAAATGTTTATTTCTTATCAGGTTTGACGTATCTGTAGGACTATAGAAAACACCGTTTTCCGTTTCTGCTAAGAAACCCTTTAAGGGGGTAAGACGGAGCACAGAAAATGGAGATGATTTCAGTTTTTTTTATGTTATTCCACATATGGGGAAGACACAAAAAGATTGGTGTGTATCGATGTATTGCATTTTAAATCGGCAGCATTTAATAAATAATCCGTAGAATACAGGTGTTCTCATTAAAGGCATAAGTTAAATAATAGGTTTAATAAAAAGACAAATAGACTGTAATTTCACAATATTTAAAATAATATACTAAATGTAGGTGACTATAGTTTCAACAAGCTTAGTAAATGAATAATATTTAAAGGATTTATAATTTAATCACCATACTGTAACTAATTAACTACACTCGTGTGATTGAAAGTGAAACTGACACTTCATAGTTCATTTTATACCCAACATAATTACCTGTCTCCTGCAATGGACAGGAACCGTAAACAAACTAGTAATATACAAACCTCCAACTACCAACAAAACAAACAAATCAAACAAGAATATATTTATATGTATTATACATCTTGTAATTTAAAGCAGGGCGCCAAAAAATATCATGGTATTTGAATAAATATCAAAATATCGGATATATATGATATATATCCGGTATATATTCGAAAATGGCATATTTATATTAAAAGATGAAACTAAAATAATACTATTGTCTATAATAGGTGGTGTAGTAATATAAATTATAAATTATATATACAGATGTATAAATAAAATTATATATAACTATATATTATATTATATAAACAAAAGATTATCCTGGTTACAACTAAAATGACTGTATACATGTTACAGGTACTTTTCTAATAAATTCCTTAGAAATGTGTAATTTGGAAAAAAAGAAATAGAAAATATACAATTTAGGAAATAAGTTTAGATAACGGTTCATTGTCTGTGTCAAAACTCGGTTCTTCTTCATGTTAAGTTATTTTACTTTCTTGTTCAGGCCAAATCCATTCTAAATTATCACGTTTTTGGGATAAAGCGTTATTTAAATATTTAAACATGAATACAAGTTTACTAGCCTTTTCAGTTCCTAAAATTATTTCTTAGTTTGGGGTGCACAAGTCCAAAGCTCGAAAAGTACCTCTCGATACCTGCTGTTGAGGCTATTGCTTTAAGTAATTGGTTACATCGTTCGTGAAATGAGTTTTTATCAGGCCAAGTTGATTCGGGGATTGTTACAGGTTTCCACCAAATTAGTGGAGGGGTTTTTCTGAAATTTGGACCAAACAGAAAAATAGGAAAGGGTTTGGACTTTGAAGTTAGTGCCATAACAAAGGGAACGAAATCCATTCATAGGTTTGTTCTTTCTGCTCAGCAGTATGTCGTTCTCCTAAAAATCGATGATTTAACATGTTTGCTAAGAAATGGGGTGAGTCTAGGGCCATGTTCCTCCTTTTATAATATAAGTTTTTAATGTGAATTGGTTGAACTGTTAGGACTTTTTCCAATTGGATCAAAATTTCCACAGATACAGCAATTGTCGTTGAGTCCCGTTGCATTCTATCAACTGCCACTGAAATTGGGTGCAATCTTGTCAAAAAGTCCTTAGCGTTTACCACTATGTCATTATTATTTATTATGTTGCAAATATCAACGTCGATTTGGTCCTTATTGTCTTAGCACATAAGTACTAGTATTCCCCTGTTTTCTAAGTAACATTTAACACAATCGCTCATGATATTCGATCTTACATCTTGAGGTAGAATTAGTTTTTTATCACCTGCTTGTTTGTAAAATGCTGATGGCAAATGTTTATTACGAAAGTATTTAAGAACTCGCGATATATGTTCTGTAACTTAATTTCAGTTCTATAGGGTCTTCAAATTTGAATTACCGTTCTGTTTCGCAAAAAACTCAAATTATCTCAAATATTCTAAAAGCTAAGATAAATGGGTATAGGGAATATTAATGAAAATTGAGGGTATCCAAAAACGCAACAATATACAGTATGTTCCATTTAGGAAACGGAACTTGTATGGTGTGTGGCGGAAACAGAACACTCTGTATAGTTAACCATAATTTTATGTTGTGCAGAACTTATTTGCGAATATTTTTTCTCTAAATTGTTCAGGAATCAGGAAATCAGGAAAGAAATATATTTCTCCTCCAAATATTATTACTCCTCCTAAAATTCAATATTAAAATGGCGTCGAATTTAACTTCGCTTTTTTTTTTCTTTCTATGCAATAGATTTAAATTCCGAAAAACCATGTTAATTACAATCTCGTAAAATCAACCGTATAAAATCGTTAGATATTCTCTTTGAAATCGAAACAACCAATCACGCTCTTTACAGCTTTCCGACCATCTTAGAACTATCATCTATTATTCCTTTCATCGGTAGCATCTCTCAGGAAGTGCGATCGTCTCGTTTTATCGCGAAGAAACTAGGAGCAATAGATGTCCTTATGGAAATCTATAAGGAACATCGTTAGTTAAATTTAGAACTGGGGTTAGGTAAAGTTGTGAATGGAAATGAAAATTATTGGACCATAGTATAATATCTTTGGTCAGTATAAAACAGATGACGTCGCGACGCTTGGCGCCAACTACGAACAACGTAGTGCTATCTTTTGTCCTCCGTATGAAGTTACATATCCAAGGATTTAGTTCAGTCTAGGTGGTATCGTTAAATTTCCAATTGTATGGGAATTTTTTTCTGGGTTCTGTTGTGTGTCACGTGAACTGTATCGAACTGTAATACACTGCAACACCTGGAAAATAGTTCTAAACTATTCAACACCGTCGTTATTTTATTTTATTTTACTTTATTTGTATATTACAAAGGAAAAATTGTTAGAATTGTTTTATTTCGGGTTTAGTCGTGTATCAATTCTTACCATCGATGTTTCGCTGTCTATACGCTAATGTCTTAACAGAATCTGATTCAGACTGGGTGCATGGATAGTGAGACATCAATGGTTTGAGTTGACATATGATGAAACCCGAAAGAAGATGGTTCAATCGTCAGCATGATATTTTTAATTAAATTTTGATATGTGTACTGTTAAAAGTATTATATTTTTGAAGTAATTGTACATTAATCAGTAAATTTACCACCTTAATATTTAAACGTAGTCCAGTAGCAGAATAAAAGAATTCTTTTACTAAATGTTCAATTTAAAGTTTTTCATTAATACAATACGGATTTCCTTTAAATATGTTAATTTTATTAAGTACTTTTAAATAATTTAATATGTAGGTCTCTTTTTTAATTTGAAATTGGGTTATTCCATGTCAAGTGATCAAGTCCCCACGCTCGACCATCTCAGATTTTTTTCAAACCTTGTGAGTAGGTTCCAGAAGCGACTAAAGGTAATTCCCCAAATTCTTAGCTCCTGATATGCAATGCATGACCTGCAAGAGTCTCTTAAACAATGACTGGTAAAATGTCGCAGATGCTCACGGACACTTTTTGCCATCTTTGTCAAGCTGTTATTCTGTTAGTAAGAGAGATATTTGCCTGGAAATTGCTGTGCTTGCTTAGCAGTTATCAGTGTCCTAAATTTCCAAATTTTAATAAAAACAGTCAACTAATCCTCTCGTTTTTGGTCCTCAAACTTGGCTGAAAATTTGTCGCGGCAAAAAAAATCCTAATTTCTGGGAAGCTTGTATTCCAGGGAAATCAATACAGAAAGCTCATTTTCTGTGTAACTAGTGAAAAAATAGTTGTTTTTAACTGTTTCAGATTTTAAGCTTCTTTGACAAATAGTTTCTGAGATACTTGAAAATGAACACGACCCAAACAAATTTTGATGTAAATTTAGCATATCTTTGGGCATCTATATCTCAACTGGAATACCTAAGAGCTTCTTGACTTAACAACCATTCAAAGGAGCTTGTTTTTCTCTACAACGCACTTGGTTTCTGTGTTGGGGTCTTTTCTTATAAGACTAAAAAAATGAGACAAAGTAACTGTTTGAAAGGATTGCTAGCATTATTTAAAACGTTTTCTCCGTCACCTTATAGGCTACATCTAATAAAGATATTCCTCTGTAATTTGAACACACGGTTACCTCTCCTTTTTTATGTAGTGGATATATTATTGCTGTCTCCCAGCTGTCTGGGATTCTCTCCTCTTTCCAAACTTCCTTTATAATTCCCGTTATATATTGTAGTAGTTCTATACCACTTTTTTTTAAGATCTCAGCAGATATTCCATTCTCTCCTGGGCTCCTGTTATTTTTTAAACCTCCTATGACCTCTTTCTCTGATGGTTCTGCTATTACGCTTTCTTCTTCCTCTGGGTTTCTTCCATCTTCTAGGTTCTCTGAATCATTCTCGCCTTTTGAGTTAAGCAACTCCTGGAAATTTTTTCCCTCCTGATCTCTTACCAGTTCTCCTTGCTTATTTTTATAATAGCCTACTGACAATACTCTTCTTTTACTGCACTTCTTAATGGATAGTATATAGTTTTCTTAATTCCAGAAAGCGTTTAGATATTGTTCATAAATTAATAGTTTCATTTTCTTAAAATAAAGCATTTTTTACTTAGAATTCTTGAAATGCATATTATTTATATGCACATTTTTAATTGCGGTCACCTTGTTTAAAACAGCACGACATATCCCTATATATAAATTATTCACATTCCTTGTGATTTTGAAAAGGCTAAAAGTAGAGGTTATCTACAGAATAATGTTCAAACAAAAGTGAAGTACACATGAAAAAAGTGTCTAGAAATAATAACCAAGATAATGCTAATAAATAGCTCCTGGTATTGATGGAATCACTACCGGTAAAAACAATATGGGAAGAGAAAAGCACTAAGGTTTTTTGCTCCTGGCCACATTGCTCTTACATTTCTCAGTTTATCACTAATCTTCAAAAACAGCAACTGAAATATTTTCTGGCGCCACCTAAAGCCAGTAGTTAGAGTCATGCCGTCCTAGATGGTAGCGACGGAAGTGGAATACAGATACCATACTTATCCATACAATGATATAACCTTTAACGTACAACGTTTCATAAACATTTCACAAGATACCGGTTAATGTAATATGGTTTTTTCTTTTTATTACTGTTTTTTTTAGATATACAATAAATAGTAATAATAAAAAAAATGGGATAAATAAATTTAAATATCATCTCCCTTCCTAATTTTAATTATTAACTTTAGGCTTTTTTTTCTATTAATGTGATGTGTTTTTTGAACACGAAACTGGCCGCCTAATTTCTCAATAGAACTTTGTGAGATTTGGACCATAATCCAAACAAAATTTCAAGAAAATTATTTTCTTGTATTATATTAGGAAGAAAGGTTGATAAAAAGGTCCTTTTACTCGCAAAATTCTTATAACGACCGGTTTCGAGTCAAAGCCCATCCAATTCCAATTTATAGAGTAACTTTTTTTTTTCTTTTTACTCTGTAAATTGGAATTAGTCACTAATATAACAGCTTTGTTACAGCTTGAGCCTATTTTTACAAATTACCATATAATTTGTTTAAGTCTAACAATTTCTTATGTATTTTTACTATTCCATTTACAAACAATGTAATACAGCTATATGATATCCTTCTAGCTTAACCTGAGGATGGGCTTTGATCCGAAACCGGTCGTTATATTAAAAAAGAATTTTGCGAGTAAAAGGACCTTCTTCCCAATATGAACAACTCGCAACGAGTCACCATTGAACGTCTTATATTATACATTTGTATAGTCTTGAAATAAAAATATTTCTCAAATAAAGACTGATTTTTGCAAGAATATTTTTATTTTCATTCAAGAAACCATTTATCTGCGTGTAAATAGAGTTAATTTCCCTTCTATATCTGTCACCTACTAGGCGTTTGATGGAAAGCTTTTAGTACAAAAATAGTAGTACATTTCAAAATATTTGTATAACCGATTCGAAATCAATTTGTGTAACAAAAGAAGGCAAACCTGAATATAGAGAATGCTCGTGACAAGGAAAATTGAATGTTTAGCTCTTGATACAGCAACAATAGGTCACGCTATTTCAATCCCGTCTCCTCCACATCACTTTACTTTCATATGCATTACCTCCACGTGCTTTTTTTATGATATACGTAAATATTTTCCTCCTCGAGTTTTCTCGGCGGGATGTGAATGAAAAAAGCAGTAGAGGAAAAAAAAACAAACAGGTCTTTTCCATTCACGCCGTTATCGAACAGGTGTTCGTCTTAGATTAATACCTGTGATTCATAATTTCAAAATGTACACGGGCATCAATTCACATATTAGCATAAGTACTACGGACGACTACCCTAAAACTTCCATCTGTTGTTCCTTTAGCATGACAGTTGTATATACATATATATATATATATATATACACGTATCCAACTTACCACCCTAAAACATTATTGTATACGGTATAATCTTTATTTACGTTTTTGTAAGTGTTGCCAAATGCTTTTCATGTCTTTTTATTTCATAACCACCGTATATACTTCCACATTTCCCCTTTTAAACCCTTAGAATCAGTTACATCGGTTTTTTATATTTACTTATCGACCTGTATCGATAATTTTCCATCAGATTTGCTTTCATGAAATATTATTTAGGATTAAAGAGATGTAATAAATTTTAAGAAGATTAAATTTTGCTATTGAGGTTTAGAAATTATACGTAAAACCATCCCCCCATATTTTCCAGCGTATGTAAATCTTTCCAGCATAAATCGAATGAGAAGAGAGAAGAAAATACGTAAGGAAACAAATCCATGATCCTTATATAACCTGGAATATGAATAGCACGGTAATAGGGAGATGGAAACCTGAAGAGCTAGGCCATGTTATCTATATTCCAGGAAGTAGAAAAGAGGTCAAATTAAGTAACGCACGCAGGTTTTCTGCAAAAATCGGTCTCTATTCAAGGGAATATTTTTATTTCAAGACTATAAAGATGTATAATATAAGAAAATAATTTTCTTGAAATTTTATTTGGATTAAATAAATATTTTCTTACGGTTAGAAAATACACGACATGACTATAACTACTGGCACTACGCGGCGCCAGAAAATATTTCAGTTGTTGTTTTCGAGAATTAGTGGCATAAATTGAGAGATGTAAGAGCAATACGATCAAGAGTAAGAAGCTTTAATACTTTTATTCTTCAAATATTGTTTTTGCCGGTAGGGATTCCATCAATACCAGGAGGTATTTATTAGCATTATCTGTCTTGGTTATTGTTTGTAGGCACATTTTTTCCATGCGTACTACTACATTAAGTTCACCTTTGTTTGAACGTTTTTCTGTAGATAACCTCTACTTTTAGTCTTTTTAAAATCGTAAGCAATGCGAATTATTAGCTTCATTATGTACGTATTTGTCGTCCTGTTTTAAACAAGGCAAACGCAATTAATAATGTGCATATAAATAACATGCATTTCAAGAATTCTAAGTAAAAAATGCTTTATTTTAAAAAAGTGAGACTATTGATTTATGAACAACACTTCTTCTTAAGAAAATATTGTTTTGTGTTATAGTGGCCATTTACTTATATTAAGAATCGCTTTCTTCAAATTTTCTGCAAGATGTTCTTGAATCAAGTTAACAAATGTCTTAAAGAAACAAATTCAATTATTTCATTACAAGTATGTATACACTTTTCATAAGCGGAGAAAGAAACGCTAAGAAAATATTTCTTTTGATTTAAAACAGATATTATATTGCGGATAATTGAAACAGTAATTGTCTTGAATTAAGGGGGACAGCTTTAATGAACGTTTCTCTGCGTGCAGAAGGGAGTAAATTCTATGTAATTTTTTGTATAAGAAAACTGCACTTTATAGTGCTAAATATCGCTGCTATCGTTACCTGTTTGTATACTCTTATAAATTGTGTATGCTAGAGGTAGGCAACCGTTTTTTCGGAATTTTTAGAATTATACAGGATGGGTCAAAGCAATTTGTTTATTTGAATTTTGCGCCCTGAAGCGATATTTGCTCCCGAGGAGGGTGGGGGTAGGCACATTCGAAAAGGCGGGGCGCAAAGTTGTAGCTCCGCTTGGTTTAGTTAGCATCATGTTTTTTGAAGAAAACGAACGGGCAGTTTCGGTGACTTCTGACCATTATGTCCACATGATTCAGGAGTTTTTCCTGCCAACACTCAACGAGATGGATGTGGGAAATGTATGGTTTCACCAGGACGTCTCATCTCCTTGAGGGGCGATCTGCACAGGCAAGCACGGTCGCCTGATTTAGCCCCCTGCGACTATTTTTTTATAGGGCTGTCTAAAATCACTTGTTTACAACGATCGTCCTGGGACCCTGGCTTACCTGAAGAACAACATTCGTCAAGCTTTCGCCAACATACCCGTCGATATGCTGGAAAGAGTTGAACGAAATTTCCGAGTTCGATTAACGCTGTGTATTGAGGATAATGGACGTCATCTGCCTGATCTCATCTTTAAAACCGGGAAAACATAAAATTTAAATGTTGTACTGGATGCTGTTCAAACAATTAAATATATATCTGCATTACTTTTTTTTAATTGAATTTTTAAATAAGCAAGTTCCTCTGCCCCACCCTGTATTTACCAAAATAATGCTTACGGAGCCCCAACTTGACAACTTATTATTAATTTGTTGAAAATTGAGCCTGAAATGTGTTTACTTTTTTAAAGTTTGTTTACATATTTATAAATTTATTATTAAAGCAAAAATATGTGATTTCAACAGATTTGAGTATTGACTCCACCATTAAGAGATGAATGAGCCCCATCTCTCCATAAAATACGTGATAACCATTCGGGTTCAATTTCAATCCATTGTTCGCAAAAAAAAATCGTAAACTAGAAGGACACAGAACTAATTTTATGGGGGAATTTTGAAAAATGCAATTTTTGCAAAATTATTTAATTTAAATTATTTTTTCTTGCTGTGTAAAGAAGGGGGTGGGTATTAAAAGTAAACCACTGCTTTATAAATAATTTATTATCCACTAAATCCCTGACTTATCAGGTTTTATGAGGATGCCCAATAAAATCCAACAATTTCGAATACCCTTACGTGACGTTAAAACAAAGAAATACAACAACCGCATCGTCTCGTGCATATGCGCATATATATCGGAAGTAGCGGAAGCATTTTAATTTATTTAAGACGTCGAACAAAGGGGAATCAAACTGGTTTCAGTGTGTTAAGTTAAATTTTCCGGGCTACAAACACGATCATTAATTTATTTAATGTCTTTGGAGCTCGGTCCACTCTGAAATTACGAGATTTAATGTCTTTCTATCATAGTACGTAGTGAAATCAGGTGCCCGCTGTAAAACGAGTTGCCATAAGCCAGCGAGAAAAGCGGTTCATGCCTGAGCATAATTACCGGAGCATGTAACGATTATTGCTTTTATATTTGACGTGTCCCGAACGATGCTAAATTTGCATTTTATTCTTGTGTTAGTTAGCGAGAAACTTATACTTCGACAAACAATAAGATGTGTTTGAGTTAGGAACAACGAGAACTTTATTAACCTACCCTTGTACCCAGCGAGTCATTGGTTTGGCAGAGTTTCCAAATTCTCCAAATTATCCCAACTGTTAGTGCATAACCTAAAAATACTTGTAATTGTATAGTCCCCGGTCAAATTACTTGAAACACTCAATATTTTGTAATTTCTTCATAATAAAATATAAACTATACATGTATTATATTTTTTATTTATAAAATATATTGTAAAAATATGTAACATATGTAAATATTAAATAAGTAATTAATATTTAGTCCATAACCCACGATTTTTAAAAACAGCCTTAATTCTTCGGGGCATACTTTCAATGCAAGATATGATTGTCTCTTTTATATCTTCATCGTTCTCCCATACATCCTTTATAATCTTCATTAATATTTCCTTTGTTGGGTTTTCTCTTTTATATACCTTACTTTTTAGTCGATTCCATACGTTCTCGATGGGATTGAGGTCCGGTGAATTTCCGGGCCAACGTAAAAGAGGTATGTGATTGTCTTCAAAGAATTTCTTAACCTTTTTTGCCACATGGCAAGGAGCATTATCTTGCATAAATATACGCCCTGTCGGTATGCGACGTCCTGGCTTAAAATACAGTAATAACGTGTTTTTTAACACATTTATGTACTGCTCTTGATGCATTGTATCTTCTACAAAATACAAAGGGCCGGGTCCGTCTCCACTAATCACTCCCCAAATCATTACCTGCCGAGTGTGTTTTACAGTTCGAAGAACCGTGGACTCTGTGAGACGTTCGCCAAGTCGTCTACGCACAAATTGTGCTCGCTGCACCAACACACTGAGCGAACACTCGTTACTAAAGAAAACCTATTCAATAATGCAAACATTAATTTAGTAAAAATTATGTTGTTAAGTTATTCACCTTTTTCCAATTCTCGTCTGTGAAATGTCGATATTCTCTTGCAAAGTTGAGACGAGTATAATTTCATTTTTTCTGTTAAACGCGGCTTTTTACAGGTCTTCGGCCCATTAGGCGATTTTCGCGCAATCGGCGCCTGACAGTTCTGCTTGAAATCTCTATTCCTCTCTCTTGTAAATTTTTTTGAATCATTTTAATTGTAGCAAATCTATTGCTCAAAGCCTGATGAACAATTTCACGGTCAGATCTCTTCGAAGTTTTTCTTTTCCGACCGCACTTTGCCCGTCTTTGTGTCGATGTGCTAGCTCCTTCGTTTAAGTTTCTAGCTAAACGCGATACAGAAGAAAGAGATACTTTCCGTAATTTTGCAATTTCTCGTTGTGAATGTTTATATAAATATTTCAATTTTTTTCAAATTCCAAATAATTAATTATTAAGAGAGAGATAGAATAACAATTTTACCTTTGCAATAACGATATATTAACACAAAACACTTAACGATACTCCACAACTTAGCTTCTATACGGTTATGACGAAATATTTAAAAAAATATCGATGCATTTTCTAATCTGTGGACTCGCTAAATGTAAGTTGATAACTGAAATATTTATATATACGTACTTTACTCTTCTAAATATCATTTCTCTGGTATTTTTATTTATTGATATAATAATCTAGTTCCCCTATAAACGATCGGATTCAAAGCAAAAGAATATCACTATAATAGGATGGGAATTTCCAGGTAAAAGGGTTGATTTATGACATGTTTCAAGTAATATGGCCAGGGACTGTATAATAAAAATTACCATCATAACAAGAAAAATACTCGATTTAATTTTGAAAGGTATAAAGCAACTAGAGGGGAACCAAAATCTGAAACACTGCATACATTAATTTTTCAATTCAAAATCATGATACCAATAAATTTTGGTCATTTCTTAGGAATAAAAAAAGGAGTCTCGCTACAACTAATACTTTTGTTCTTAATAACACTGAATATTCTACTGCATTAGATAATGTTAAGCGTTTTTCTTTATATTTTTCCAGTGTTTTTGGAGAACCAGCGCAGTATACCAACAATTTCTCAAATAACTCTGGTATTAATTCTGTTGATCACTGAGGGGAATGTCCGGTCTTCTATTAACAAATTAAAACCTAATACATCGATCGGTGTTGATGTTATTCCAGCTTATATTTATAAAGATTGTGCTGATTTCTTTATTCCGCCTCTTACCCATATATTTAACTTATCCATTATGAACGGCACATTTTCTGACGATTGGAAACTTTCTAAGGTTTTGCCGATATTTAAATCTGGGGATGCAAAATTAATGACCAATTATCGTCACGTTTCAGTTTTATCAGCTGTAGTAAAAATTTTCGAATATATCATATATTACAAAATCTATGCACTATTTAAACATTACTTATCCGATGTTCAGCATGGTTTTCTTAAAGGGAGATCTATTGAATCAAATTTATTAATATTCTCGAATGATATTTCAGATGTACTTAATTCCCAATTGGACGTAATTTTCACAAATTTATCCAAAGCGTTTGATAAAATGGATCATCATATTCTCTTGCAGAAACTTCATAGCTTTGGATTTTCACATAATCTTTTGAATTTTTTTGGGTCTTATTTATACAATCGCAGGCAAGTAGTGTTCTTTGAAGGTGCTTACTCGGAGCCCTTTTTATCTCGAACGGGAGTTCCACAAGGAAGCAATCTTGGATCCCTCTTGTTCTTATTATTTTTTAATGACACTGTAGATGCACTTGAATATTCGAAATGTTTGCTTTATGCAGATGATTGCAAAATTTATAGGAGAATTACACCTTTTGATTGGTGTCAACTTAACAAACTTTCTCTGATTGTTGATAAGTGCGCGATTGTTAGCTTTACGAGAAAAAATTACCCTGCTTCTTTAATTATCAGTTGAATAGTCTTTCTCTTACTCGCAAGAATACTGTAAAAGATCTTGGTGTTGTCTCCGATTCATCTTTTTGATTCTCTGAACATATACGGACGACTGCTGCTGATACCTGCCAGAGTTTGGGGCTTATTAGGCGCAATACATCTAAATTCACTAATCAATTATTCTCCTATACAATGCACTAGTAAGATCCAAAATGGAATTTGCATCTGCAGTTTGGTCTCCCCATTTCCTGGCTTTTCTTGATTGCTGCATTTTAAAACTACCTTCTTTACTTGATCAAAATATTTGTTGTACTAAAACGCAGCCTTCAACTATGTTCCCCAACGTGTAACAATCGGCTGTGGTGGTTCAAGTAAATCAGGATACAGTTTGTGAAATAGTCGGGTACGTTTCGGGCACTTGGAAACACTGCCTTTGTACTAGCAATCAATGCATTTACTAGTGGAAAACATGTAGGAATCGTTTGTGCCGCAAGATTTTGAGTACGGATTTTACACGTTACATGTAGGAAGTTACCACTGTGTTCTTTATCGGCCCAAAGAACGCATGTTTGCGGCACCATCACTCATAAACATTAAGAGTTGCTTAGTTGAAACTTCAAATTTGTTCAATGAGGTTAACACTACCTTTAAAATCTCATCGGCAGTACAATTTCCATTGTACGTACCATTGCATTAACCGCTGAATGTTTTTGACCATCTGTTTCGTCCACACACAACCATAGTTTTTTATCTTTCAATTCCGTTTTCATTCTTTTTTCTATATGTTCACGAGCAAATGGCATTACATTTCGTATCGATGTCCGACTAGGTAATTTACAGTCCGCATATTTATTCCAGAAGGAGGCAAATGTTTCTTTGTCTAGTAAACGAAACGATAGATTACATAAAATAAGAGTAACACATAAATCGAATGTAAATTTTTCTTGGTCTCGTATGCCACTTTTTGCAGAAGAATGCTGTTTGCTTTCGATGTGACGTTGACAATGGCTTCTGGACCAACACATTAAAGGGATTTTACAAACTAGACATTGAATTTTAGCGCCATCAAAAATTAAGTCCGGCA
Source organism: Dynastes maya (assembly GCA_029619315.2). Lineage (NCBI taxonomy): Eukaryota > Metazoa > Arthropoda > Insecta > Coleoptera > Scarabaeidae > Dynastes > Dynastes maya. Next base: position 8,160,793 of record JAROYE020000012.1, read on the forward strand.
TGTCCACTATAAAGTTTTTAACTGTGTCTGCCATTGGTTGTTTTCGCGACGTACCTAACTGCGACATTTTTAAAGCCAATCTAAGCGTACGATTACGAAATAAGTTACGACAGCCTACATATACACAGAACTACTCGCATGCAGCATCGATTTAGTACTGACGCTGTGAACGCGTGAAATAAATAATCGTCGACTTCGCACTACATATCTACTACACTGACTGTTACCGCTGTTTGCTCAGACTAGTGATATCTTTCTTTTACTTTTTGATAAATAGTTATACCCCCTAAATAACAATAAATAAATAATTTTCAAAAATCCAAGCAAAAACCTATCTATCTTAGTTTTTGAGATAATTGACATAATTTGAGATTTTTGCAAAATCTCGTTTCTTTAACGGCCGATATCTTAACTATTAACTTAATAAAACTATTGTCAACATGTTATACGTGGTTGAAATCAGAAAAGGAAACTCTTTCTGATGGTTTCAAAATCCAATACGGCGCCTATAAGAAATAAGAAAGTTGATGACGGTCGGAAAGAACCGAAACGTCATATAAAAATTTCGAGTACACCATTAGATAGAAAATGGAACATGGCTTTGAGAATATGTTTTTACTTTTTCTTTACAAGGCTAAATAAAGGTGCTAGAGGCATAAAACGGAAATGAAGATTCTTCGTTTTTTTTTATCTTAAACGTCATTTGTTACAGGTTCATTTCCTCTTCAGGTTGATAACAAACAAAATTTAGCAACTTTGTCAAATTTAAACCAATAATAAGCCAGTTTGAAAAATAAATGGATTTTGCCAAATTATTGATTCACTCTGTATAGTCGAATGGAGTAGAATAAGGTCGTAATACGATATAATAACTTAATAATGTCAAAGATATTTTCCTCTATTCTAAGATCAACTACAATTAAAGCTAAATCTCCTAAAGATGTCCGTGGAAATCCCCTAAAATGACGGCGATCATGTTTCCAAATCTGGTACATCAAGCTTAGACGTGATCAAATTGTTGTATTTTCCTTTCCCTTGCAGACACACGAATCCATTCCCTTTATTAGTATCTTACCTTTTACCTCTTATATTCCTCTTATTAGAGATGAAAACGGATTAGTTTATTATTGGCAACGTTGGAAAAAGCTTCTAATATGTATGCTGGTAAATTAATTGAAATTCCCTAAAAATAGTCAATTTTAATTGCTATACAATTTGCAGATGGGACAATGAATTTACTAGTGGAACGTGACATACTCTGGGGAATTTGCTGCATTGTTCTGGACCCCCAGGCATTACCCTTTAGGCCCTTATTGGGAAACCGCTAAACAGGCACCTGATAAATTGATTGATTTACTTTGATTTAGCTTTTGTGCGATAGTCTAGTGCTCGTGAAATAATTTAACGCTTTATATCAGATTGAAATACTATCGAGGGAAGAACGAAATAGATCTTTCTATTCGTATTTCCTTTCATATCCTTTTATTACATCACTTTTTTTTTAATTGAGTTGGCTTTTTCCTGTTCGAAACAAAAAGTCACTTTTATTAAAGCATTTTCATTGATAAGGTCGAATCAAAGGCAAAGCTTTTATCACTGACATCTGGATACTTTTTTGGTTTCTACAACCCTTTTTTTTCTGTATGTAAACAACGATTTGAAATCTGCTGAATCCCGTCAATTCTCTTTATATTTATCCATAATACCATTCAAAAAGTCTGCCGCCATGTAGGAAACATTTTTATTTACTTTGTTGAAGATGTTTGAACGGGATCAAACAAAAAAATGTATATTATTAGTGTTCGGTGGAGCGATAAGGATGATTTTGCAATTTTTAGCAGAGTTGTATTCGGCATGAACTAGATTAGCAATTCTGTGTGCAATCAGTTGTGTGTAGGACAGCGACATATGTATTATTGAACCTTGAGATATTTTTATAATAATTTTCTATAATAACATTTAGTTATATTTTTGTTTGTTTTAAAATATTAGTTTAGGATTTAAGTTGTGTATATTCACTGTACATTTTTCTTTTCATCTTTTTTGGAGCTTTTGATATTTACTAAATACATATCCATAAAAGATTTATTGATTATGAGGTATACACGTCGGTCCAGATATGAACGGGATATTGGCTTTGTGAATGGCAACAGAGCATTCGAGTCTCACTGATAGATCGCATCCAATCGCATTATATCATAAAGCAAGCAGCAGTACGCACGCTTGTCCGCCTAATTACGTAATATTATAATTCAACGCCTTCTGACAAAATGTACTACAGTAAAACCTGTCATTAACGGCCACCAAAACAAGAAACAGTATTGGCCGTTATATAAAGGTAGCCGTAATTGTCAGGTTTTCCGTCTTACAAATAAAATACATAATTGGTTTTTAAGATTTTTTTCTTTATTAAAAAAAAAGACGAACTATTTTAATGTATGTAATACAAAACATAGACTAGGTACATATTATAGATAGTATGTACATATACATATTATAGATACATATAATAGATAATACATATGTTCATTATTTATACATATTATTACAACATATTCATACGAAAAAAAATAATTTCACATGTAAGTAAAATGCTTCACATGTAAGTAAAATTCGAGAAACATCCATAGAAATTTCACCATTGTTATTGTACAATAAATAATTCTGTATGTCTCTTAATTTTCACACACTTCGCTTATATTAGATAAAGTAGATTTTGGAGTTTCACATTCGTCCACATCTTCTTCATCATTATTGCACAATTCTTCAACAATTTCTGTAATACTGAAGTTAGGGCTCTCTGTAGGCACATGACTATCAACAGAAGCATATTCATCTAAATCCACAATTTCGTTACGAACTGTAGGAAAGAGTTGGTCAAGGGGCATTTCGTCTTCTTCATCAAACATCTTCTTGGATAACATCAGAAAATCGGGCCTTGGAAAAACATTTCTTAACAGTAGCAGGAGATACCTTTTTCCAAGCAGCTGTTATCCATATAAGTGCATTGGCTAAATTTATGTTTTTTTCAGAATTTTCAAAATCACATTCACTGTCAATAAACGTTAGAAGCCTTTTAATCAAAAAATGCCTGTAAATCAATTTGAAATTCTGAATTATTCCTTGATCCAAGAGCTGACAGTGGAAGTGGTGTTTGGCGGTAGGAAGACTAGTTTAACATTTTTTAATGGAACTTTAGAATGTGACGTGGCGTTATCCAAGAAAAGAAGCACGTTTCTGTTTTGTTTTTTCATTTCATTGTAAAATTTATACAGCCATCTTGTCATAATTTCCGTTGTCATCCATGCCTTTTTGTTAGAAACCCATTCTAAGGGTAATTTGTCAACATGATTACCCTTAAAACAGCGAGGATTTTTACTTTTTCCAATTATTAATGGATCTTCTTTCTCACCTTCCATATTTGCACACAGTAAAATAGTCAAACGTTGTTTTGCTGCCTTCTTTCCTGCACAATTCTCATTTTTAATGCAAATGTCTTATTTGGCATGGCGCGGTAATAAAGACCTGTTTCGTCGGCATTAAAGACATCTCGAGGAGAATAATTTCTTAAAATCAACGGTAACTTGGTTTTCCAGTCCTCTATATCGTCCAAATTAACCTCTGCGGACTCACCACAAATTGATTTAAAAGTTATACTGTGTCGCCGGCAGAAACTTTCCAACCATCCATTAGATGATGCGAAATTTTCCATCTTTAAACTGCCTGCTGTCTCCAGTGCTTTTTGTTTAAGTAGCGGCCCAGATATTGGAATTGCTTTATTTCTGGTTTTGCAGACGATTTGATTCACTGCCAATCCTTCCGGCTGCGGAAATTTTCGTTTTTGCTCCAAGTTAACACCTTCCTCAACCACCTTTTTTAATTCACCTTTATTTTTCATAATGTTATGTTATGTTATGTTTTTCCAACCCCATATTTTTCGGCCAACTTTCGCGAACTTAACGTATACTTTTCATTTTTCGCGATTATATTTATTTCCTCCGGGGTCTTTTAGCGACAAACGTTTTCTTTTTAGTGACATACTTAATTAAGAACCCTTCGAGTACGGAGACAACTTTAAACTAATCAAGTAACCGAAAGAACCTTCCGAATACGGAGAGAATTTTAAACTAACCGCAAGTAACTGAAAGACCACATTATATGTAAACTTGTAGAAATGAAGGCGATCTCTGTTTAATCAAACATAAACGTGCACGTATTGCGCCGGCCATTTGCTGTCGAGACGTGTTCGGGACTGAGATCGCATTCATCGCACAAATACGAAATAATATTGGGTACATATTTCTATCAATAAAGGTACATCATAAATAGTCCGGTCGATATCGGCAGGTAAATTTCTATGAAGATAGGCCGTAAAAATTTGGGTTTATTTGGCCGAGGTCATTTTATAAGGGTGGCCGTACATAATGGGTTTTTGTATATGGGAATTTTCTTATAGTCGATTCGGGGAACTTTAAAACTGTCCGTTACCTCAGGTGGCCGCTTTAGACAGGTGGCCGTTAACACAGGTTTTACTGTAATACAGAATTACTGCGTCATTTTTCTGTATTTTCAGATTATGTTAGAAAGTACAGTTTCTCATATTCATTAAGTAATTCTAAGTAAGAAAATAAACAACGATTCTTATAAAATTAAACTAAAGAAAAATAAATTCGATAATTATACAAACTAAATTGCAATTCTAACAATGTTACTTTATTAAGGGGAAAAATCTCCTGGCAATATTGAACTTTGTAACTTTTGTATTTGTTGCGTTTCAAAATACGTTTCACAGTACTTCTACTAATACCGATTTAAAAAATTAATTTAAAGACTTCAAGTCCTTTCAAATGTAAGAGAAAAAGCTATTGATTTTTAATTTTTGATGTAATTGGAAAGATGTGAAAAATTAAAACGGTGCTATTGTAAGTTTCAATATTCAAAATTCAATATATTTTATTTCATTTATGGCCAATCTGATGGGCATGTCTTAAATTATAAGTAATTGACCATCAAATATATTGAAAAATTATTAAGACCTCTTGGCGCGTGTGTCACGTGTGTCGGGTTAGAAGTGAGGTTACCTCGCCCACGACGCGACGTATGTATGCAGATGAATCGGCACGGGCTACCTCAGCGAATGGAATTATTGATTTATTGCAACAGTTTCTCATCAACCCTTCGCAGCGTTACTCGTAATTATAGAGATATATGTTTAACATACGCAAGGAAAATAAACGACCGTTGGCTAATAAAGTTACTAAATATATCAGTGGATTTCCGAATTTGAATTATAATGGAACTAAAGTTTAAAAGATTTTATTTCTTGATTTTAGCGGCTTTATCGTTAAATATATAGTAGTTAGAGTTTCGACAATCTTTATTGTTTTCTTCAGAAATACATGTCCACAACTGCAACAAGTCAAATACATTGTTTTAAGTAGTACGGTTTTTTGTTTGATTGAACTTACAATATAACATTGTTATCTAACACAAACACTTTAAAAATTTTGGTTTTGTTTTATCAAATAAAACATTATAAAATATTCAATGCTACAATCTTGTGGTTATTTTGAATTATTACTACACACATTCAAAATGTTTAGCCAATTCAATCTCAAAAATTACAAGTAAAAATGGGCACTACATAAAAAATTCATTTGGATTTAAAGAATTTATTGACAGTGTAAAAATTAAGCATTCAGAAAAACTAATCTCATTAGATATTGTCTCTACGTACACAAATATTCCAACAGATTACGCAATGAGTGTTGTGGAAAAAATTGGAACAAATTACACCATAAAAAAAAAAATTAACCCTATCAACAACATATTTTCAATTCCAGAATAAATTTTACAAATAAATCTATGGTTGCGCTATGGAATCCTCTACATCAAGCTCAATTGCACAGTTAATCCTTGAAGATTTAGGAAAACAAGTTATAACTGGATTAGATTTCAAACCAAATTTTTTTAAAAGATATAGACTGCACAACTTGTATACCAATTACTTCCTACAAAAGTTCAACACGTTGCACCCCAAATTACAATTTACCTTAGAAAACAATATGATTAATTTCTTAGACCTTACACTAATTCGCAAAAAAAAACAGAAATATTAACGAAGTTATATTGTAAACCTACATCTTCTGGTCGATATTTAAATTTTAATTCCGCTCAATTCTTTTGCTCATAAAAAGAATGTTGTTACAGCATTAGTTAATAGAGCCATCACATTAACAAGCCAAAAATTTAGATTTGAAATTTTAAATAAACTAAAAACGAATTTAAAAAGAACAAGCACCCTTCAGCTATGACAGAGAAAATAACAAAAAATAAAATTCATGCCTTTTACAATTCCAAGCAGAGGATCAAAAACATAAACAACAACGATAGACCAATAACAAAGTTTGTCAATATACGATATGTCCCACAATTATCCGAAAGAATCAATAAAATTTTAATGCCACATAATATTAATGTAGCACATAAAAATTACAATAATTTAGAGTTTGCATTTTCTAAAATGAAAGATAAAATACATAAAAATAAACAAACCAATGTAGTGTATAAAATCCCATGTAACAACTGTAATGGCGTCTATATTGGACAAACACAACAACATTTAAATGATAGGCCAAAAGGTCACAAATATCAAAACAACGTCACCGCCTTAAAAATACACAGAATAAATACTGGACATACTTTCAATTTCGACGATATCTCTATACTTAATAAAGAGGTCAATTATAAAGCAAGATGCATACTAGAAATGATACAAATCAACAAACATAAACATTCAATTAACGACAAAACAGAAAACGAAGGACTATCTAAAATTTATTTTTTTAATTACGCTATAACTTGAAAACAAATCAAATATGGGTTTTTTTACATTATTTCCACGTGTACAATATACTCCTGGAGTTTGGTCTGTTCCTCCCGACTCATCCTGTATATAACAGTATTCAAAGTGTTATTATAGTTTGTTTTCTTTGGTTTTGTTCCCAACTCAACGGTAATCAAGTATTTTTCACTAAACGGATACTCTAAAACTGTGGCACTGGAACACTGAAACAGTTCACTAAAACCCTTACCACAACACTTAATTCGTACTGGACGCACGTTTCGATAGCCAAGCTATCATCATCAGCAGCAAGACTGAACTAACAAGCTAAGTGAAAAACTAACCTTATAAGGAAAAAAAAAAAAATTATGCAATATGTAAATTTAAAATCGTAAAATTTAATGAGCCGCTTCAATTGCACAGGACTATAAAGAGCCTAAAGGTAAATGAGCCGTATGACGTGAGTTATTAAATCCTAGATTACAATGAAGCGGTTCATTGCACATGGTTAAAATTACAACTATAAATGATTAAACATGATGTAACAAAGGATAAAGGCTGGAATTTAGTGGTCCTAAATCTGAATTCATTAAGTGAGTTTTGTTTTTGTAAATTTCCATGCCTTCAAAACAATTTAATTGAGAAGTACTCCTTACGTTTTTAATTAACTTTATATTATCAACATTATGGTTATTTTCAAGCATATGTAGGGCAACGCTAGATTTATCAAACCTTCTGAATTTGAGATGAGCCAAATGTTCTTTGTACCTAATTTTGATTGATCTTTTTGTCTGCCCAATATACACTTGATCACAATCTTTACATGAAATTTTGTAACAAATTTTGAACATTTACTAATGTCAAAGATGCAAAAAATGTCATCGACGTATCTGATCCAAAGCCGAGGGAAATAAGCGAAAGTATTCTTCAGGTCAGTTTCAAATTTACCCATAAAGAGGTTAGCCATAAACGGAGATAAGCTGTTACCCATTGCTGTTCCTTCCGTTTGTTGATAAAAAAAATTGTAAATTCCTGATTTATCCATGTTATCCACTGGGTCTTTGGAATTTCCTAAAAGGTTTTTAAGGTTATTGCTCGAAGAGAAAACAATCTTGCGGTCAATCCTAGAAAAGATTTTTTGAAGACCCTTGGTGTAACATGGATAAAAGGGTAATTTAACATATTTCTTATTATTACGGCCGTCAATGCGTTCAAAATGTGCTTACATTTCTAATTCTTAATCTATTCTTATGTTTCCTAATAGTATTATAGACGACATCTTCAGAGAATCCGTTAAAGTTAGAAATATTGATGATTTCTTTTAGTTCATTTTGATATCTATCTTTCGTTAAAGGAAAATTGAGTAACCGGTGCACCAAAAAGTGAATAGCCGAAAGTTTGTGTTCATATGAGTGATTAGAATCCTGTAAGATGAATCTATTATTACTAGTAGGTTTCCTATATATGTCTATTTCTAACTTATTTTTATTTCTTATTACTAACATGTCGAGGAAAGGAATCCTGTTGTCTTTTTCTTCTTCGTGGGTAAATTTGATAGAGGGAAATTTTGAGTTAAGTTGTTCTATGAAATCCGTTATTGAACATTTACTGATGTTAAAGATGCAAAAAATCTCATCGACGTATCTGATCTAAAGCCAAGGGAAATAAGCGAAAGTATTCTTCAGGTCAGTTTCAAATTTACCCATAAAGAGGTTAGCCATAAACGGAGATAAGCTGTTACCCATTGCTGTTCCTTCCGTTTGTTGCTAAAAAGTGTTGTTAATTTGGAAAAAGTTTTGTTTCATGCAAAGTTTGGTCAAAGAAATGAAGCTACTAACTTCCTCTCTATCCATTTGGTTATCTAACAAAAGTGTTTCTAAATATTCCAAAGTTAAATCAACTGGAACACTAGGGAACAATGAACTTACGTCAAACGATACTAAAATTTCTTTGTCAGTAAGCTCAATGTCCTTAGTTTTTTCAATGAACTCGTAAGAATTTTTTAAAATCCGACAAGGGTAACACTGTAGTCATCTTAGACAAAGAAGATTATTTTAGTCGAGTCAACACCACTTTGTCACAAAGTTCTTATTCAAAATTATCAAAAAATCCTTTGTCTAAAATGATTACAGAAACCAAAAAGACCATGTTAGAATGTAAGGCTGTCATTAGCGACAATTTAAGATTTAGACTAACGGTATCAAACCCAGTACTACCTAGGATGTATTGTTTACCTAAAATACACAAGCCCGGAAAAAGCATGAGACCCATTGTTTCGAATATCAACAGTCCAACTTACTTACTTTCCAGGTGGTTATCTGACAAATTGAACCAGTTACCTGTACAATTTCCGGATTTGGCTATTGAAAATTCTTACGAGTTCATTGAAAAAACTAAGGACATTGAGCTTACTGACAAAGAAATTTTAGTATCGTTTGACGTAAGTTCATTGTTCCCTAGTGTTCCGGTTGATTTAACTTTGGAATATTTAGAAACACTTTTGTTAGATAACCAAATGGATAGAGAGGAAGTTACTAGCTTCATTTCTTTGACAAAACTTTGCACGAAACAAACTTTTTCCAAATTAACAACACTTTTTATCAACAAACGGAAGGAACAGCAATGGGTAACAGCTTATCTCCGTTTATGGCTAACCTCTTTATGGGTAAATTTGAAACTGACCTGAAGAATACTTTCGCTTATTTCCCTCGGCTTTGGATCAGATACGTCGATGACATTTTTTGCATCTTTGACATTAGTAAATGTTCAAAATTTGTTACAAAATTTCATGTAAAGATTGTGGATCAAGTGTATATTGGGCAGACAAAAAGATCAATCAAAATTAGGTACAAAGAACATTTGGCTCATCTCAAATTCAGAAGGTTTGATAAATCTAGCGTTGCCCTACATATGCTTGAAAATAACCATAATGTTGATAATATAAAGTTAATTAAAAACGTAAGGAGTACTTCTCAATTAAATTGTTTGAAGGCATGGAAATTTACAAAAACAAAACTCACTTAATGAATTCAGATTTAGGACCACTAAATTCCAGCCTTTATCCTTTGTTACATCATGTTTAATCATTTATAGTTGTAATTTTAACCATGTGCAATGAACCGCTTCATTGTAATCTAGGATTTAATAACTCACGTCATTCGGCTCATTTACCTTTAGGCTATTTATAGTCCTGTGCAATTGAAGCGGCTCATTAAATTTTACGATTTTAAATTTACATATTGCATAATTTTTTTTTCCTTATAAGGTTAGTTTTTCACTTAGCTTGTTAGTTCAGTCTTGCTGCTGATGATGATAGCTTGGCTATCGAAACGTGCGTCCAGTACGAATTAAGTGTTGTGGTAAGGGTTTTAGTGAACTGTTTAAGTATTTTTCAGTAAATAATAACAAATTTTTTTGTTTAGTGCAAACTGTATGGATGGCATTGTATAATAAAGCTATTCAAAATAGTTTTACGCAAACATGAAAAGGGTAAGCAACCCTTTTCATGTTATATACTCTTTTAGTGTCTAAAACAAAGGAAATTGTTTCAATCCGCCTCTTTTACCGGTAGAATAGCAATTAAACTGATAGAGTTTCATTTTAACACCACTAGTGATAGTAGTGGGTTGGATCTCATCAACTAAATGAACATCGACACCAGGATGCTTGGACAAACCTGGCCTTTTTATTTTATTTTGCAATTGTTGGCAGTCGCTAGGGATGCTGTTTAGATTAATTACTACAGCTGCACTCCCCAAAATTAACACACATTTACATACTATACAGAAAAGGAAAGCGTATATATGATCCTTACTTTATTTCTATTCCACCCATTTTTTTTTTCTCAGAAGCCGATTTATATCGTTTAGATTTACTTGGAAAATAAGATAAAACAATCTACGCTATCCATTAACTCTATGGAATCGAAAACACAAAGCGGGAATTGAGCTATTTTCTTGGTGCAAGGCAACTTCCCGTTTCCCACTGTTCTCATTCGCACGTTTCCGGGAAATGATCTGGCATTTATTCCTTAGACATAAACGGATATGACGCGTCTGGAAAGGTTTTCATTGTAAATATACTTAGATTAATTTCCCTTCGCGTTTGTAGTATTATCGTAATGATCATGCGCGATGCATTAAAAACCTATTTCGATTTAAATCCTCGCTTTATTTTTACTATTTCTTGTTTTATTTTGTATCGTTCAAGATATAAATCCACTAATAAAGCAGGATGATTGGCAGATCGGGTGGAAAGTCGGTGCACTTCTGGATTGAACCTTATTTGCAATAAAATCAATACAGTAAAATTTACGACGAGTTAGAGAAAAGGCTTTCCGTACTCCGAATGTAACAGTTGTAACATTTGGGAGCAAACTGATTCGTTATGACTCGGCACTAAAAGCCTATACTCGATTTTACATCATCGGAACCTCATCCTTGATAGTTCAGGAGCGTACTGCCATTGAGGAAACGGGTCGAAATGAATGGAGCAATTTCTTTTCTTATCGCCCTGTCGGTATATTGAGTATATTATAGCGCGAGAATTCCTTCTAACGTTATTGCTGATGAAATGTGTGATGAGAAATGACGCCATGACGTTTAATATTGAAAGATATTTTATAGGGAATTTATCGTTACTTTCACATATGCCACTGGTGCATAAATAAATACAATGGTTGCTTTCAATTTTATCTTGAAGCTTCGAAATTAAACCATAAAATTTTATTTTCCACGTCGTCATATACAGGGTGAATGGATTTTGAGAAAATCGAGATATATATGGATGCATATTACTCTAATAATTTTGGAAATATTTGCAATTTTTTAAAGAAAATCTGCTTTACATGTGTTTCAGAGCTGAGTAAAGCATTTTCAGGACTTCAAGCACACTGTGCTTAAGGTTTTAAAACGCTTTCAACGTAATTAGAGCACTTTTAAAGTAATTGAAGTACTTGTAAAATAACTGAAGCGTTTAGTTACTTTAGTTAGAAAATAATGGTTCTTAAATTAATCGAAACATGAAAAGGTTTTTAGGTTGAAAATTAGATATACAGCGCGTCCCACTAAGAGTGGGGACCGGCGATATCTTGGAAACTACAATAGCTATAGTGATGACTGAAACAGTTCACTAAAACCCTTACCACAACACTTAATTCGTACTGGACGCACGTTTCGATAGCCAAGCTATCATCATCAGCAGCAAGACTGAACTAACAAGCTAAGTGAAAAACTAACCTTATAAGGAATTATCTCAACAGGATTGAAGACGTTATTGCTAAGAAAGTTTCAGATAAAGAAAAGGTTCTCAAGAAAAAGTTTTCCAAATTAGTCACCACTAACAAACCGAAACCTGCCGAGATAATTAACCCAACTGCATTAGTTAGAAACGAGTCACATGAGTCTTTTAGCAAAGAAGAGATCGACTTATTAAACAAAGTTTGAAATACAACCTGAAATTTAATAAGCCTCCGGTTGAAGAAATTATAGTTGGCATAAAAAAAACGCGATCAGTAATTTTGATGATAACACAAAAAATTTTATTCGTACCGCTTGCAAAAGTCAAATTTTGGAAAATATGCAAAGGAATGCACCTGACATTGCACGAAAAGATCAAATCATTGCTAGAAGACTAAAAACAAAAATTGTTTTTATTTAAAATCACAAGGGTAACACTGTAGTCATCTTAGACAAAGAAGATTATTTTAGTCGAGTCAACACCACTTTGTCACAAAGTTCTTATTCAAAATTATCGAAAAATCCTTTGTCTAAATGATTACAGAAAACCAAAAAGCCCATGTTAGAATGTAAGGCTGTCATTAGCGACAATTTAAGATTTAGACTAACGGTATCAAACCCAGTACTACCTAGAATGTATTGTTTACCTAATATACACAAGCCCGGAAAAAGCATGAGACCCATTTTTTCGAATATCAACAGTCCAACTTACTTACTTTCCAGGTGGTTATCGACAAATTGAACCAGTTACCTGTACAATTTCCGGATTTGGCTATTAAAAATTCTTACGAGTTCATTGAAAAAAACTAAGGACATTGAGCTTACTGACAAAGAAATTTTAGTTTCGTTTGATGTAAGTTCATTGTTCCCTAGTGTTCCAGTTGATTTAACTTTGGAATATTTAGAAACACTTTTGTTAGATAACAAATGGATAGAGAGGAAGTTACTAGCTTCATTTCTTTGACAAAAACTTTGCATGAAAACAAAACTTTTTCCAAATTAACAACACTTTTTATCAACAAACGGAAGGAACAGCAATGGGTAACAGCTTATCTCCGTTTATGGCTAACCTCTTTATGGGTAAGTTTGGAAACTGACCTGAAGAATACTTTCCTTATTTCCCTCGGCTTTGGATCAGATACGTCGATGACATTTTTTGCATCTTTGACATCAGTAAAAGTTCAATAACGGATTTCATAGAACAACTTAACTCAAAATTTCCCTCTATCAAATTTACCCACGAAGAAGGAAAAGACAACAGGATTCCTTTCCTCGACATGTTAGTAATAAGAAATAAAAATAAGTTAGAAATAGACGTATATAGGAAACCTACTAGTAATAATAGATTCATCTTGCAGGATTCTAATCATCATATGAACACAAACTTTTGGCTATTAACTTTTTGGTGCACCGGTTACTCAATTTTCCTTTAACGAAAGATAGATATCAAAATGAACTAAAAGAAATCATCAATATTTCTAACTTTAACGGATTCTCTGAAGATGTCGTCTATAATACTATTAGGAAACATAAGAATAGATTAAGAATTAGAAATGTAAGCACATTAGAACGCATTGACGGCCGTAATAATAAGAAATATGTTAAATTACCCTTTTATCCATGTTACACCAAGGGTCTTCAAAAAATCTTTTCTAAGATTGACCGCAAGATTGCTTTCTCTTCGAGCAATAACCTTAAAAACCTTTTAGGAAATTCCAAAGACCCAGTGGATAACATGGATAAATCAGGAATTTACAAAATTTCATGTAAAGATTGTGATCAAGTGTATATTGGGCAGACAAAAAGATCAATCAAAATTAGGTACAAAGAACATTTGGCTCATCTCAAATTCAGAAGGTTTGATAAATCTAGCGTTGCCCTACATATGTTTGAAAATAACCATAATGTTGATAATATAAAGTTAATTAAAAACGTAAGGAGTACTTCTCAATTAAATTGTTATGAAGGCATGAAATTTACAAAAACAAAACTCACTTAATGAATTCAGATTTAGGACCACTAAATTCCAGCCTTTATCCTTTGTTACATCATGTTTAATCTTTTATAGTTTATTTTTAACCATGTGCAATGAACCGCTTCATTGTAATCTAGGATTTATTAACTCACGTCATTCGGCTCATTTACCTTTAGGCTATTTTAAGTCCTGTGCAATGAAGCGGCTCATTAAATTTACGATTTTAAATTTACATATTGCTTAATTTATTTTCCTTATAAGGTTAGTTTTCACTTAGCTTGTTAGTTTCAGTCTTGCTGCTGATGATGATAGCTTGGCTATCGAAACGTGCGTCCAGTACGAATTAAGTGTTGTGGTAAGGGTTTTAGTGAACTGTTTCAGTGTTCCAGTGCCACAGTTTTAGAGTATCCGTTTATAGTGATGAGAAAAAAAAATTCGTAACTAAAGTGGCAAATGGAAATTTAATGAAATTATTTTTAAATTCCAAACATGAGCGCTAGGGGGCGCAGTAAATTCTAAATTAGCCGATTAACTATAGTTTTAAATGCTTTATTAAAAAGCTTAGTTAATTACGCAACAATAACTGTAGGCTTTCACGACCGGTGTCTGAATTTATACTAGCAGTACATATTTCCGGGCCGATGGGCCGTGGTCTTTGATGTGTCGAAGTCGACGTCTCGCCAAACACTGCGGTCGGCATCTTCAGGACGATGATCTGATGGCTCATCAGACGACCAGTGAAGACTAATCATCGTCCTGAAGATGCCGACCGCAGTGTTTGGCGAAACGTCGACTTCGACACATCAAGGACCACGGCCTATCAGCCCGGAAATATGTACTGTTAGTACAAATTACGCAACACTTTGGTTAAACACGTTTTGTCATATTGTGAATAATAAGTGTAGTAGGCGTTGTCGTATCTTGTAAAACTAAACCTACTATAACTTCTTGAAAGGGCATTCAGCGCTGTTTTAGACATCGCAATTAGTGCCACCCGTTAGTGTTCAAGAAATGTTTTATTCCCAACTGTACGAGTTTTTCTCAATTATCTCTAAAAATTCAAATGCAACAATATGCTTTTCTTATGTTGTGTTTGAAGAGTTTTGACGGACTAAAGTAGTGGCGAAAACCGCGTAGTGATATCTTTTCCCTTTTTCCAGATAACAACGAAAACAATACATTGTTAGTAATAATTTCCCCATCAGTTACAAATACCCTTAATAATATCGAAGCTTATCTTAATTGGCCATGAAACAAAGGAATGATAACTTTTACTCTTTTACATACAAAATTGTATCGGTATTAGTTTAATATGACTATTCTGACTGTTCTGAGAATCGCGAAATTAATTAAGAATATTCCTAGTAAAAGTAGTGGCAGAAAGCACTATGCTGGTTTCATTTATCATCAGTATTTTTGATCAAATTCATCCTCATAGTTCGCTTAATAGTTCCCTACATTTTTTACTGCTTCCTAGATTATTTATAGCGACGAATCACGCCTAGAAGTGCTAACGGAGAGAAGCCAATTTGTTCGTCGACGTTCTTTGGAGCGTTATAAAGAAGCATCTACGATCAAATCTATTAAACACCCGCCATCTCTAATGGTTTGGTCGTGTATTTCGACAGAAGGACTGGGGCTACTATATTTCGTTAACGAAACAATGGAATAAAAACAATATAAAAAGTTTTACAAAACTATTTAATTTTATATTGGTTTATATTGGTTCATTGGATTCGACCCTTATACATTCATGCAAGACAATGCATTCTGTCATAAGTAGAGCGGGCCAAGAGCGCCACGCGCCAGGTTCGCAATCAGGCTGCCGGGCGCATATATGTAGGTAAACATAGGTAATTTAAATATGTAATTATTAGGACGAGGATCAAAACCACTGTCTATTACGTCGTGAAGACGCGCAAATATACACCTGCAGTTTGGGTGTTCGTTGATAAATAGGGCGTTGTTCACAGTGGGCCACTACAAAAAAAAAGTTCATTCATCGACGGCTACGAACTAACAGCGCGCTTATTCATTTACGGATGACGCGCTCTATTCATCAAAAAATGACGAGTCTGCAGATGTTACGTTTGCACCACTTCGTGGCATACTAGAAACAAGCGTCGGTGTGCTCGCTTTAGTGATTATGTCTAACGTAACTATTAAAAATAAACGGCCATTACCTACGAAAGTTAATAAATTTCTTAGTGAATTTGTGGATTTACACTACAATGGGAGTACAATTTTCTGTAAACTTTGTAAAAAGAAACTACTGTGCTGGAGCAAACGTGATTGTGAAAGACATATAAATAGCGCACACCACAGAAATAAAAGAAATGGTGTGTCACAACAACGTCAATTTCAATTAGAATTGCTTTTAACGTTTATGGTATGTGGTCTACCACTTCGTATACTTGATAAAAAAGCATTTCGAAAATTCTGGGGTACATACAATACCGAGTGGATACTACCATCTCGGACAGCGTTACGGAGAGATATTCCACGAATACGTGAGGACATTGAAAATCGAATTAAAGCCGAATTAAAAGATAAACAGCTGTGGCTATGTTTTGATGAGACGACAGATTGCAAAAAAAATTCTATTTTGAATATAATAGTGCGCGTATTAGATCCTATTAAACCAAATTTTGCAATTCTATTAGCCAGCAGAAGATTAAAACAGTGTACTAGTAAAGCAATTACGGCCGTAGTTCTCGAAACGTTACAAAAAATTTCAAGTGTCAACCAGTCAACTGTTGTTGTTCATGAGCGATGGGCAGCAACAATGTGTAGTGTAGGCCGTTCCCTTAAAGAAAAGTGTGAAGGACTTTTACATGTACGTGTAAAGTCCATGCTTTACATCTTGTGGCACAAACTATTCGAGAGTGTTACCCGGAGGTGGATGCATTAATAGCAAACACAAAAAAAAAGTGTTTCTCAAAAGTCCTAAGAGGACTAGGGCATTCCACAGGTTATGCCCTGGTATTCGAGAACCACCACAGCCCATTCTTACGCGTTGGGGAACGTGGTTAAAAGCCGCTTTTTATTATAATGAACATTTTCAAGAAGTCAAATCCGTTATTTTGCAATTCGTCCCTGCCGAAGCTAGAGCTATTAGGATGAGCCAGAAGGGATTTCTCGATATTTCTGTTGAAAACACATCTAAAGAATATTAGCAACAATTACAAAGGGTTAGTAGAACGCGATAGAAAATTTGCAAAATTCTGGATTGTCGTTGGTAGAATCAGTTGCAAGTCGTGGACGAAGTTAGTACATTGTTACACAGTATAAACGATGCAACAAGTGGACGAGTTTTAGCTAAGTTCGATAGTGTTTTAAAAAAGAATCCGGACTACACGAGATTAAGACAAATGTGCGATGGGGCATCTGCAGATTCCTTGACTAAGTCTAAAGATTATTTTAATTACGCCTGTCTTACTTCGGTAGATGTGGAAACGGTCGTTTTCGAAATATAAGAACATTTTTTTCGTCTCGGCGAACATCCTTCACCGAGGCAAATGTGGAAACTTATCTGATGGTGCAACTTTTTAAACAAGCCTATCCGCATTATTAAGAAGGATAGAATTTATTTATTATATCTTTATTTACAGTTACATTATTAAGTACAACAGAATAAAAAAAAGCGTTCAGTTTCTCAGTTATTTCCTTATTACATCCCATTTACAACGTATACCGTTTTCAATCAAATAAAAAAATCATAATGAAAATAAAGACACCTCAGCGTGTATATATATATATTATATATATATATATATATATATATATATATATAATATATATCCGCTCTAATTACTAAACATTATTATTGCGTCAGCTTTTATTTTTTTACTCTTGTGTATTAATTTCGAAATATCACATATCTGCTGTGACTCACATATACGCTATTTACAATAAGCGGCCGTTGCGCCTGATTCCGATTCTGTTGGATGGCGCAATTTGGCCCGCTCTAGTCATAAGGTAAAAAGTATAATGCGATACCTTGAATCTAAAAATCTGCGTGTACTACCTTGTCCAGGCAATTAAAAACCCAATTGAAAATGTGTGGAGTGTCTTGAAAAACATCGTAGGTACACGAAATTCATCTACAAGGAATTACACTATATTGAAGATGTATGGCATAATAGCGACGGAATTAAAAAAAAAAACAATAAAAAGGTGCATTGGCAGTATTCCAAAAAGGATTGAGGAAATAAGAAAACAGAGAGGAGGAACAAGCAAAAATTAAAAGATATATGTTCAAACTGTTTTTTTTTTAATTTTACCCCAATATCATAAATATTTTTAAGTGATCCCAGCAGCTTCACCCTGTATATTGATTTATGTTTAGAATCTTTCGGTTTCCAAATATTAAAACTGCAACCGGCTGAAAATACGTCCTGTTAATCGCTACTTGTCTCCCATATACATGCAAACGATAGCTGTGCCGATATGCTTGTATTTCATCGCCATGGCTCATAGAATTTCATTAGATCATCAACGGAAAAGCAAAACTCACTCGAGGGTAAAGCGGAAAACTATCTGTAGTTTATTATGGGGTGGTGCCAAAACTTAGTCTTCATATAAATTATAACCAGAAAATAGGGAAAAGGAAGATATTCCGTACAAATTTTATTTTCGGGGGTGTAATAATTTTTATTTGATTATTTGTTCTTATCCATTAATAATCTACACCTTAGAATTATGTCTGTATTTCATATCGTTACTTAATCTATCTAAATGGTATTTAAAAAGGTCTAAAAGTGAAAGGTACATAACTGCAACAAGCATAGTGTTCGAGAGACCTTGTGCCCGACAAAATCGAATCAGTTGATCGACATATGATACACATACTTCATTTGATGATTTGTAAACGGTAATGTAATTATTTTACTTATGTATACAGGACGATTCAAATTTACGGACCACTATTACTATCTCTAAAAGTAGTAGTATTAATGATTTTCGATATAAAGGTATTATTAATGAAGTTGCTGTAATTTTCAGTTTCTATACCATGAATTACCTTTGAGTTACCTTTGTAACATTCGTCGACTTTAAGCAAGGATGATAAAATTAAAAAATTACAATTAACGCCTGATGCAAAAATAGCTGGACATTTGAAAAATTAGCGTAGTAGGCTGTAGAATTTTTTTTTACAAATGAGTCAAACGTCAATGTATTGTACGAACGTTTCTCTTATACAGAAAATCGTTTATTTGTTAGTTGTAAGAATGAAAACTGCTGCTATTGAAAA
Organism: Dynastes maya; assembly: GCA_029619315.2. NCBI lineage: Eukaryota > Metazoa > Arthropoda > Insecta > Coleoptera > Scarabaeidae > Dynastes > Dynastes maya. The sequence continues at coordinate 8,180,103 of JAROYE020000012.1, forward strand.
TTTGCGAGAACGTATTTATTCTGCCCTTGGAAGATGGACCTCGGCCGAAGTGGTGAGGCATTTTACAAAAGAAAATTTTAGCCGGAGCATCATAAATCGTTTTTACGATGGCAAACCTACTACTAACTTGAAAAAAAAGGCAGAGCGAAAAAGCTAAGTAAGGGTAAAGTAACAAAAATGATGGCATTGATAGAAAACAAGATTGGAATATCGCAACGACAAATGGCGGCAAAGATTAAAGTGTCTCAGTCTTGTATATCAAGAAATTTGAAAGAAGAAGGTTTAAAATATTATAAAAGACAAAAAGTACCAAAATATACGATAAACAAATGGAAATTATTCCGGTTCGATGTAGGAAGATGAGGACCAATCCAAAAGTTGCACAAAAAGTGTTGATCTTAGATGATGAGAAATATTTTACCCTTGGTAACACTAACATCGCTGGAAATGCTGGATTTTACACAAAAAATAAAAACTCTGCTTTGAGCCAAAAATTTTAGTTTGAATTGCTATTTCAAAAGCCGGTGTTTCAAGTCCTCTCATAAGAAGTGTGCGTAATTCAGCAATAAATGCTGAAGTGTATAGGACAAAATGTCTGCCAAAACTGAAGCGATTTATTGAAAGATTTCACCAAGGAGATGATATTCTCTTTTCGCCAGACTCAGCGAGTTCGCATTATGCGAAAACTGTTACCATATGGTTAACAGAAAATAACATCGCTTTCGTCCCTAAAGAAATGAATCCTCCAAATATTCCAAAGGCACGTCCTATTGAAGATTTTGGGCAGAACTTAGTCGACTCGTTTATGAGAAGGGTTGGACTGCAGAAAACGAGAATCAGTTAGTACGTAGAATTAGCAATAAGCTCAAGCAAATTAGTCCAGATTACATCCAAGCCATGATTCAAAAGGTTCCATCTAAACTGAGAAAAATTGAAGAAAGTGGACCTTTTGCCATTTTAACCTAATGATAATTGTAAACTAAAGTTCACCTGTTATACAAAGCACTAAAGGAATTAGGAGTAAGGAAGAAACTTGTAAGTATGCTAAAGCTAAAATTAAATGAAGCAGTAAATATAGTTGGGGTCAGATGGCGCTTTGTATCAAAATCTGCATTATCGACTGTGAGTACTATTCTTTAGTTGACATCTGTCAAAATTTCAGGGAAATCGATCGAGTAGTGTTATTTTTTTATGAGAATCGACCAGGTCATTCCACTTGGCTTTATTTATTTAATAAAAAGCATACAGCATTCAACATATTTGTAATAAAAATATTCCTAGTTTGCCAAATTAATAAATAGTGATCCATTAATTTGGATCATATTGTATACATACATATATAATCGTAGCTACTAGACCGTGTTAAGGATATAATACAATACTACACATATGCCCTGTTTAATACTATAAATATTGCAACACAATGCGAACAATGGTTGGATAAAAACAAAATAATACGCATTAAATTACCTATTACATAACCTCTAAGAACACGTGCGATTATTTATTTAAGTGAAGCGAGTTACATGAACTTTTAATACTTATTTACAGATATTTATTACTTTTATTAGAGTGCAACAAAGAACAATTTTGGTGGCAGTACCGGTGTGATAGTTTTCATTAATAATCCTTTAAGAAAATCATTTTCACTCGCTACATACCTCAAACAAACTATTTACATCATTAATTTCGAATTACTTTCCAGAGGTCTTTGTTTGAGAATGAAATTATAGCTCAAAGTGACGTGCTGCAATTTGCACTATAATTTTCATAAAACCCTCATGCCAAGCATTGCGAAATAATGCTATAATAACTAAATTATATACCATTAAATTTTGCTACAATGTACTAACTAAGGATAAAAGGTAATTTTCAATAATATAACGTTGGATATACAAGCGAAATTATATCCTGTAAATTGTATAATTCGTGTGTACACATTTTTAACGTTGCTAATCGAGTAAATTTGGATTTTCGGGCAGTAGGACACAACATCACTCGAAACTAGATATAATTGCACCTAGCAGTGCCCATCTAACAGCTTTGCAATGTTAAACCTAATTACTAGAATTAATTGACATTAATTATTAGTTCCTGCTGTTCACAGAATGACCAATTAATAAGGGCTGTGGTTAACCAATTTCCATGTTCCCAGTTCCGAACTGCCCTCCCTTTCAGCTAATTTATTATTGAGTAATTTCATGATATGGTTTGTAAAATAAAATAACTCTGATGCATATTATTTAGATTGAAATAAATTTATCTTTCGGAAAAGTGTATATTGATATTGATCTTTTTCTTTAAATAGAAAATATGCATCTTCCTAAGAGGATTCCGATTTAAATCATTTATTTCATTTTATCCTGACAGCTGAGGGATGGCAATGGCACAATAAAAAAAAAACTCAACGTCTTCGTATGTAATAATTCGCTTAATAATATAAAAGTATCTCTTATTATTGTTTTCTTTGGACAATGTAAGAAGAGCTAGTCTTCTTTGTGACGATTTTTCCTTTGTATTCTATTAATACAAGATAATTAGAAAAAATTCCGAAGTGGATAACGGTGTCAGGTGTCGGAGAAATCGAGGGTGACAGTCTGGAGACAATTAGAAGTAACTGATGTATATATCAATGTGAGGAATAAGCCTCTTCTTTCCTTCTTCCTAGTTAAATGTTCGTCATTAACTTAATTTGGTTTACGCCTAAAAAGAGGACAGAAGACTATCTGTCATTGTCGGCCTGTATTTGTGTCCACGAGATAAAGCAGACGGGTATACACTCCTATACGTTGATGTCACGTAGATATCGAAGTAATCAGGTCTTATAGTATAATCGTTTGTTTTTTTTTTAATTAGGGGAACACTTGTTTGCATCTCAATAACTTTTTTTAACGAATAAATTTGCAAAAACAAAACAAATTTTTCATATAATTTTTGAGATAATACCAACTCAAAGAAACAACGAAAAATAAAGTGAATCAACAATCAAAATGTTAACTTACATTTTGGGAAATATGGTTTGATGTGGAATATTAATAAATATCAACAGTTAATCATAAAGTGTCAAAATATGAATATGTTGTAGCTGTTATCGAGAATAGCACCAGAATTCGATAATTTACGAGAAATTTTAACATTAATCGTTACCTAAAAACTGTTATAAAAGACGTATTGGACAAGGTTTTAAGAGGAAAACAAGTCGAATACAGGATTTTGGAGTTTTAGTCCTGTCCTCCTTGCGTTCTCAGACATTCATACTAAAAGATTTTCAAATCGGTCTCAGAACGACTCATGGATTGGAGATTTCCAATCAAACAGATTGAGAGAAGCAAACCTGACACCAAGAAGACCCATACAGAAACCTTTTTTCAAATCCGAACCACCTTATATGGTTCGTAGTAGTTGTTTAAATTGGTCGTTTAAATTTCGCTAAGGAACATATCGCATGGCACGACATTGAAGACCAATACTCTTCATAGATGAATCATGGTTTGGTTTAATTCGTGAAGGTCGAGTATGTATACTGACGCCCATATGAACGCCATCCTGCAGCTACTGTATTATCTTATTTTTATCCAACCATTCCCTTTATGGTATAGGCCCAAGTTTTATATTAATGCAAGGTATCGCTAAGCCCCATACAGCGGCCATCATCAAAAACTTTCTTCAGTACCCATGGGATTCAAATCATGGATTGGCCTTCACTAACAAGCAAACTGACAGAATTGTGACTATTCGATTTCGATGAAACTTGGTATATTGGTAAACTATCCAAAAGTAAAGGACACGCGGCCCACATTCACCTTAAGGGGGTGTAGGGTGGACTTGCCACAATACTTTACGGTGGGTAATGATTATTTATCAGAGTTGTTAATAATAGCGAATCCAGCCATGGCTGATGTATCACTGTTTCTTTTTCGACCGTTTCACCTTTATATACAGACATACACGTAATTTTTTTGGCACTAATATCAACTCCTCCTAGAAAAATCTCAAAGTTATTTTAGGGATATGAATACGTGTATCTGAGAATATTCTGAAATCGCTGAAAGCCAAAATATACTCAGCTTACTAACATTATGACGCACTTTAATATATTTTCGTACTGTATTATATAATCTCAAGTTCTCTATTTTTTTTTTCGCGATTTATAGTCATTAGAAATAAATCGAAATGCAGAATTTTTCACTGTCTAATAGATCGTTCATGGTAGATGCCAAATTCACATAAATAGTAAACGGAAGACCAATCAGATAGGTATAATAACGGAATATATGTATGCGCGCGGTCGCGCTTTATAAAAAATATTTCCTCTATTATGTGTAACCGAAGAAAAAAATGCAAAAAAGGTAACTTTTTAAATGTAGTTTGTGGAAAAAAATTATGACCTGTCTAGGGCGAAAATTGTAGCCAGGGTGGTGAAAAAGAGGTGACATTCTTCTCCTAGAAACCCCACTATTCCGCTAGAAAAAAATACGTGTCCTTTACTTTTTGATGGTCTACCGATATACCAAGTTTCATCGAAATCGGAGAGTCACAGTTCTGTCAGTTTGCTTGTAAGTCGCGTTATGAATCAAGTTGAACATCTTTGGGATTTGTTAGACAGATGTATTCGGAGGCGTTTAGACCCACCTTAGGCTCTCCAACAGCTAACAAATGTTTTAATCGAAGAATGGGAGAATATACCACAAGAAAACGTCTATTTCTCTAAGATTCCCGATGCTGAGATTGCTGACAATTTCAACTTACACTTCTCTAATCAATTAATTAATAACAATTAGTAACTGTGATGATTTGCTCCCTGATATTATCCTATATTTCTGAGTTAGAAAATTTAAATGCTTGTAGTTTTGATGGTTGACAATAAATTATCCATTTACCTTAATTACAAATCAAATTTTACGGTCTGGGATATTTCCTGCCAAATATAAAGTTGCTCTGGTTCACGTTTAAAAAATGTATAGCTATACAATTACTGTTACTCTTTGTACGAAATGAGCTTTTGACACCGTCTCAACACGTCCAAAAAAAAACGCAAACAGTCTTATGCCAATATAATGGAAAAATTGTAAATGCGTTGGACTGTAAATGATTTGTTTTAGGCTTAAACTTCAATTTTAGTCGTGTTTTTGATGTAGTCAACGTTGTCATTTACTTTATACCAGAAAGTCTCAAACATACGTTTCTAGCTTTTCATTTTCAAGCATAAGAATCACAACCTTTAATTTGTTATTGTGCTTTAAATGGATAAGCATATATATGTTTAGGCTTTAAAGCAATTTCCATCCATTAAACCTAAGTGCGTCATGGAAGTGTATGTTAACAGTGAATACAATGTGAACACACTCTTAATTTATTGAAGAAATTGTAGCAAATAATACTTCGATCTTAATGTGAGACAGGCTGTAATAGAATTATTTTGCTTGAGTGTACAATCGTTTTATCTCTATCGAAAATATGGTAATTTAAACCTGGTGATAACTCGTCTAGTTTTGATAAACGGCATCACATTCAGGCTGCATCATTTTATTTTGCATAACTCCCATGAACTATACACTAGATCCAGATCATGACTAGGGGATAGTAAGTCTTGATATATTGTACGGCATTTATTTAGCTCACGATAAAAGACATGTGCATAAAAATATTCTTTTCAAAAGAAAGGTTACCCCTCCTCTTTTAAATTAAACAAATTCCTTAACTGAGGCTGCAGGAAGTCCTCATAACTTTTCCCTTTCACGGTAAGATATCCACCCTTTCCACGAGTTTTCAAACAATATAATTAGTCTTAATCTTTTCATACACATAAAAAGTAGAAAGCAACAGAGAGTTAAGAAGTTTCGTTTTTTGGGGAAAATCCCATGGGAGGTGAGGTGGGTTCTCTTCGAAACAGGATGAAGAATTCCTCCTTTTATAAAGAGTGGTGTTTTAAATCATTTCTGACGTCAATGATTTTATGAAAGGATTAATTTAAGAAAGGTCTCAAAGGAAACATCTTTAGATGCTAAATTTGGACACTGGCGATCTTACACAAGTATAAAGAAGACGTAAATGAAATTATTACGAATAAGACTTAATTTCTTCTTTTCTCGGGTGGTTTTTTCTTTTTTCATTTCCCTTAATAGATTTTTTGTAAGACCTAATGCGAACTAATCCTACCCTGGCATAAAAGCAGTAAACGGATTATTATTTTCCCTGGACCCCCTTAATGTAGCGAAAAGCAGGTTATTATATTGATAAAGACAAAGACGCCCTTTTCTTCTTAAGTAATTAAACAAACAGTCATAATATTTTTATGCCCGTCTATTTTGTCCTTTTTTAAAAATTATGGCCATCCTTTTTAGAGGAGGAGCGTTTCCTTTTATTATTTTTCCTTTTCTTTATTCGTAAGAATCTTCTCGTAGACTTTGAATACCGCCCAATGAAAGCACGTGTTTCAAATCTTTAAATTTATAGGAAGGAAATGTGTTATTTCATTTAAATATGTAATTCTGACCATTATTAGTATTGTAATCAATGTAACATTCTACTTGTTAACGATGTTATGTGTGGTTTTTGCATTTTTGGGTGGGCCTGTTTTAGGATTCTTGCCCCAAAGATAAAATTAAAATATACATATTTTATTTCTACGATTTTATTATATACCAGAGTTGAATAAAACACTTAAGTAAAGTGCCTGAAACATCTAGCACTGAGTCAAAATGCTTTGGGATAACAGGTATCAAATACTTTCATTTACGAAAGTGCTTGAATTAGCAAATACATACATATGGTATTTGAAAAAATGAAGTACCGAGTGTTGTCAATACAAATATCAAGTACACAGTATCCATTGTGCAGTATTTGAAGTACTTAAAGTATTTCAAACACTCCTAAAAGTGCTTCAAGTACTTTGCAAGGTGGTTCAAGCACTTTGCGAGATGGTTCAAGAAAAACTAATTGAAATACTAAAAATATGCTTCAGTTATCTTCCTTCAATTACTTTACAAATGCTTTAAAATCTCAAGTATTTTAAAGGTGAAGGAAACATAGTGCTTGCAGGCGTAAACGTGCTTGATATTGAGATCCTCTGACTGTTCTTTTATAGACTAAAGCCTGTTTTACATTGCGATTTATTGGTCAATTAATTGAACAAGTTAATCTTCGATTTTATCGTACCGTGTAAAACAGCAAAAATCGGTACGATTTCTTCAATAATTTATCGTACGACTAGTAATTGCATTGAATAGAACATGCTCTATTTTTGCCGCGGTTTTCCGACGATTTCTCACGAACTTTGCTGTTTTAATACCAACCCGGTCACAGAAAAGTATCTACGAATTTTGTTTTGGTGTTTTCAAAGTAAAGTGAAGTTAAATTTCGAAGATTTACGGGGATGTAATGGATAATATGAATTAACTAACCGAAACTGAAATAACCTAACCTATAGCTGTGCCTATACCAAAACTACCAAACATTGACAATTTCCTATTTAATAATTCCCCCGTTCAACTATTAACGAAACTGAACGAGTATTTATGATCGTTAAAAGCTTGTCCAATTTATTGTAGAATGTAAAACGGCATGTTTCTACCGATTTCTTGGCCAAGAACTTGTTAAATTAATTGGGCAATAAATCGCGGCGTGTAAAACAGGTTTAAAAGGGCCCTAGATAATTTGTGTTTATAAAATCGGACCTGTAGAATCCATTTTCGCAAGTTCCATCCAGCTATTTCTTTTATTCTTTAAGTTATGATGCGAGGAAGGGAAAGAAGATATAACCGTAAATTTATTGAGATATGAGAAAGTCAAAATAAATCCCTTTAGGATTTTAAATATTTTTCAAATTTGATACTTTGGACATCCTATCTTATAGATTTTGATCCGCTAAGTACGAAAATCACATTGATTTGGCGATATTTCAAACGGTTTTTAATATAGCAATGCTTAAAAGTAAGTGAATTTATTACTTTTTTGAGCTAAAAGCTACTACACGCAATTCAATTTTCGAACTGGTGACTTTCGAACATCTTAAGATCTACAAAATATCTAATTGGATGTTTCTGGATAAAAACAGATCCGTAGAATCGATTTCCGCAATCCCCATCTTTATATCATTTTCTATTTTCCACCTACAGATCAAAAACCGCGAAAAAATCGCCGGAAATATTCTAGAATTATCAGGGGCGCTAGTTTTCCAATGGTAAGAGATAGAGAATCGGTTTTTTGTATATCGATTCAGCTTATGGAATACTACAATACAGATTATATTCAATTTTCTAATTTGTTATTTCGTCGGATTATGAGCAAATTAAGAATTTATTAAAAAAATTGCCCCCCGCGAAAATAAATCCCTTTAGGATTTAAAATATTTTTCAAATTTGTTATTTTGAGCATCCTATCTTATAGATTTTGATCTGCTATAAGCATGATATTTTTTAATAGTTTTTAATATAGCAATACTTAAAGGTATAATATTTCCTCTATTAATCTTAGTGTTATTCTGAGTACCTTCGAATATAAAATGCCACGAGAAATTGCAATTCAATTTTCGAACTGTTAACTTTCGGACATTGTCACGATTTGTAAGGTCCCTTACTTTTCAAGTAATTTTAGACAGAAAAGAAATAATTTTATATAACTTATCACTGGTAGTACCAAAAAGTAGAGCTCATTTTGCATTGATACTGTGACAAATTTCGAATTATTGTAACTAGAAATTTTTTAAAATATTTAGAGATTATTTTTTTTCTAAAATATTGAATCCCCAGTATCTTGAAAACTAAAACATCGAAGCATATGTTCATTAAAAGTTTCTTGTCCAAAATTATTTGAAAAATCGTCAGTGAACATCTGGATTACACATTTTGTATTTAATTTGATAGTATTGTTATTTCGTTGTTTTCCCTTTTTTATGAACATTTTTCGATTTCAGAATTTGATATTTTTACCATTTTATCTTATAGATTTTGAGGTGGTGAGTACGAAATACAAGTCTGTTCGACAGTAGCTCTTATTTTTAAGATACTAGTAAATAGATATGAAAATATTATTACCCCAAATCACGTTTGCTTGCTTACGTTGCTCTTCCAATCTGAAATTGCCATGATTTAATAATCATAAGCCCTTTGTTAGAAGGGAAGAGGCTGATAAAATACAGGCATCTTTATACGGAGATATACGATATAAAAGGATGATGTAGGATGGTATAAATATATAATGTGTATACTTCTTTTCTTCTTTTCATTGCAAAAAGAAAGGCAACAACGAGAAAGAGACGCAATGAAAAAATAAAGAGAACGAATATTATACAAGGCGTATTGTTAAAGTTAGGGAAAAACGAATTGATATAATTCATGCAAAATATAAAATATGCAAAGCGTAAAAGATAAGAATTATTACTATTATTATTATTTAGACTCGCTTCTACCACTTAGAGATATGCAAATATCGGATAGGAAGAAGGTATAATATAGATTGCACAAATGTAGGGCTCACGTAGCAGTTCGATCCTCCAGGGAAGCCCCCTCGGTTGAAAAAAAACCGAGCACAATGCCTAATCTAAGACAGCTCCTCGTAAAAAATACAATAAGTAAAATGGGGACCTCTTCCACACTTTTCATATGTATGTCTTTCTATATCTATAGATAAAACCAGCCACAATCAACTTTAAATTGGATTGTTTAGGTCTGCTTTCACGACTCTGTTCACATGTAGATATATAGATATATAAGATGCAAGTGTGAGAATAGATTAGGAACTGCCCCAGGGGTACTAACATTTCGCCCGTTGTAAAATAAGAAAGATTGATTTGATCCATTCGTTACTTACACAAATAAAATCTTTCTATTTACACATTTTTTGGGAAATAAACAAAGGAACCATTGGATATTCTAAACGGAAGAACCTAATACATCACACTAGTTACATTCTGAACAATTGAACATATAACTGTAGAAGTAATAAAGGGTTGTAAACTTGGCTATTTCCTCGGCAAAGAGCTAGTTATTATGCCTGAAACGGCATCTATTATTACAGCGGGTCACAGTTCCATTACTTTTTCGTATGTTCGATTCCCGTGCTTCCAAAGTTTATTTCAAACATTAAATAATCCCCACAGAGAGAAAGACAACAGCTATTATTTTTCTCTACATTAATCTTGAAACAGTTTAATTTACTGAGAGGATCGTTCCCTTAACACGTTGTAGCGTTTTAAGCTCGTCTGACACTATTTTTTTTTTGCTAGAAAGTAATATTCAAGTGACTAAAGTACAGAATTTAGTATAAAAATTATTTAGTATTAAATTGGGAAAATCTAATTTTAATACTAAAAAATTAAAGAAGTTGGAGTTAGAGAGAGAGAAATTTAAATTTTTAGTTTTCCCAAATACTTTTGTTTTTGTAATAGTGTACAATACAGTTTTTTAATAAATAAGTATTTAGGTACCTCAAATTTCAAGGTAAATCATTAAATATTTATATGGAAATATTAAAATATGTATTTAGTATTTAAATATACACAAATATACAACTTTAACAATTAAATCTGACCTCCTTTACTTTCAATGATTACGTCGCGTAATCGGGGTACTCTTACAATTAATTTTAACGATGTTTTCGGAGTTATTCGAGCCCATGCTGCCTGTAATTTGTTCCACGTCATTTGCTGAAGTTGGTTTTTCTTCCTTGCCGATCGAGTTCTTCCCATAATAGTTCGATGGGATTCATTTCGGGGCTTTGGGGTGATTTCAAGATTGTTAGTGTCCCTTCCTCTTCCAATTGTTCTAAATATTGCTTGCATAATTTGGAAGTGTGTTTTCTGCCATTGTCTTGGTGGAATACAAAATTCTGACCTAAAATTCTTACACCAGAGAGTATTGCATTTTCCTCTAAGATGCGTTTATATTCCTCTTTTCTCACCATGCCTTAAATTTTTACGAGATCACTTGTGGATGTACCAGCAAAACAACCGTGTTTGACGGTAGAGACTGTGCATTTATTGCTATTATTATTATTATGGTTTCATGATTCACAGTAAAATTACCAACTGTTACAGTTTTCCTTGAATTTAAAAAAATACGCTCTTTGTTATCGTTACTACCTAAGCTTTTATGACGGTATTACCTCTCATACAGATGAATTTAAGTGAATCTTATTGATTATTAGCATACTATTCAATAATGCTGGATTGTATTTCCTAAATACATTCTTTGTATCCAAAAATCTAAATTCCAAGGGTGCCCAAATACTTATAAGCGGTAGTGTATAAAAACAACCGAATATTTCAGCTTTGTACAGGGTGAGGCACGGGAACCAAGTGGTTTTGGATGGGGTATTACTCTCTCGTTATAGAAAGGAGGGGCGTGCGCTAGGTGGCATTGCATTCCTTGGTTCATAGCATTTCACTGTCAGCTACCATCATAGAGCCGTGGACGTTAGAACATCGGATGTTTGCGTACGATTGTTTGTGAACACATTTTTGATCCCTGAATTACAAAGACGGAATATTGATCGTCAGCATTTGTGGTTTCAGCAAGATGGGGCCACAGCACACACCGCCAACAATGGCTGTTCTTCAACCCCTGTTTCCTAAACATCTCATTTCGAGATTTGGTGACGTGTTATGGCCCCCTCGGAGCCCTGACTTGTCCACATATGACTTTTTTTGTATGGGGAATGACTTGAAAGAGTCAAATCACCAAAATCAGTAGAGAACTGCTGGAAAGAGTGGAGACCAATTTTTTTCAACGTCTTCAACAATGTGTCAATAGTAATGGTCATCAGATGCCAGATTTAACTTTCCGAACGTGAATAATATTGAAATGCTATGTACTTACAAAGATTTTTTTACTAATAAATTTCTTCTACAGTAAAATCTAAAAATTTTATAATTAATCCAAAACCACTTGGTTCCCGTGCCTCATCCTGTACCAGTTAATACAGGGCGAATCGAGAGGAACGAAACAAATTCCAGGAGTGTATTGTATACGTGGAAATTATGTAAAAAAAGTCATATGTTCTGATTCGATTTTTATTTGTTTTCAAGTTATAGCACAATTAAGAAATTTTAACTAGCGTTCTTGTAAATGGTCCAAATTGTTGCTTGTTTTCGAGTTAATACATCTTATATAAAATAAAAATATCCTTGCATTGACTATACATGTTAAACAAAAAGTCAGGTACGTTCGACGATATTAGCCTAAGCGGTAAACGAATCGTTTTTTTTGCATTTCTTTTTTAAGTTTTGAAGGGCTTCTGATTTAAAGAGGATGCCAGTCGTCAACTGAGCTCTTCTTCGCGTCCCATTCGATTTTACTTTGGAGAAACGAAGTTTCAAAACAAAAACCAAACACGTAACCGAGCACCGTTTTCGTGAAAGATGTATTTGTGGTGGATATTTAATCGACTAATTATTATTATTTGTAATTGTACATGTATTTGGACGAAACTAAGGTTGAAATGATACAGTAATTGCAATTTTATTCGAAATTTTGTTCAATTTCACGAGAAAATTTACAGACATGCTATTTAACCAAGGTCTTTAATTTCCTATTATGTAGTATTTTACCTAATCTATCATTACTTTTCCCACAATCATTTTTAAGTAAGGTATTTGTAGAACAAGTCATTATAATTGTTGCAATACGTTCACTGTTGTGAATATGACATTTACATATATCAGTATCCAAAATGGCTACGTTCGATGATATATTTTAAAATATATTGTATTAAAACAGAACGGTTATTACATACATTCTCTTCGTGTTCAAAAATAATTTTGTTAAATATAATGTAAGAATATAAAACTATGTGAACAATAAAATCTGCACATTTTTTGTCAAATGTTAGGGAATTGAGTTGGAATAGCATCTTTTTAAGCCTAGGATTTTTTAAACATACAGTTATAGTTTCACCGGTCCTTGAATCTGTAGTTATTGAGAAATAAATAATATCTTCTTTTACAAAGTGTAATTCACAAACAAAACATCCAAAACAGCCGACGCCAATATAAATAGACCGCCCGAGTCACGCTTTTAGGTTACCCAGTTTTTATCGTTTCAGAAAAGCTTTTATCGTTTATACAACATTAGAGAAATATTACAGGTATCACCAACAAAGTACGGATATATCATTACACAGTATTTTTTAAAATAAAACCAATATAATTTGAATAAATCAATTCAAAACGCAGAGACGGTCTGAACGTGTAAATGTGTTTATGGCTGATCGTACACAGTTAGAGCGCTTTGGCCTTGTTAGAAAATGCCACACACTTATTCAAGTTCACGTGTGCAATACACTCATGGAGTTTGGTCCGTTCTTTCCGATTCATCCTGTATAACAATAAGTATAATAAAATATATGACAACACCAAAATTTTTATTAAAGTAACAACATGTCTTATTGGATTAAACAAACATGTTAATTCTTACTATAAATGGTTATTACTTTAAAAATACAAGGGTTTTTTGACCCAATTTCTTTTTCGTGTACCGTCAAAATTTAAATAACATAATTTCCGAGTCCCCAAATAATGCAGTAATACGAAACTGCTAATTATTTAACATATTTTGAACATTTAATTAATAATATGAATTCAGAAGTATTTTATTGTTCTATTAAATTACATTTAAATTCAACAATCGGTCATAATTAATAATTTAAAGTAAAATTAGATTAGAGAGTAAGTAAACGAATGTTCCGCCACTAGTAAAAAAATCACTTAAAACGATATACTGCTGAGTTAGGTGGGAAATATATTTATTTATAAAATCGACCTTAGGCCTCATATCAACATATAGCGAGTAGTGTAGGTTTTTGCTTCTATTACTCTAATTTCTTTATAAAATATAGAAATTATTCAAATACATATATTTACAATTATTTTAATTAAGGATAGTACAGACGATCCTAGAATCCATGTATGTATATACATATATGTATATCTCAGCCAACAAATATAGTGCCAAACGAGCTTTATAGTGTTTTAAAGTTTTATAAAAAAATTGTGTATACAACACCAAAACTTACCTGGAGCATGTGCACCATCATTGCCTTCCTCCATTTAGACCGTGTAAGCTTGCGTTAGAAAGAAATAAATACATTGAAAACCTCGAAATCAAAATAATGTACAAAAAAAAAGGTCGGTGTCAAAGTCCAATATCCACGAAAACTATGTAATACGAGGCTAATATTTGTGACGAATTTATTTTTTGCACATAAAAACGGTATATATACTTATTTTAATCCCAAAAAATAGAATAATGTTCTTCGCTGGTGAATGTGTTGTATTTTAAGGTAAGTTAAGCGTAAAACAAATTTGATTGAGAATATTTGTTAAAATACTAATATTTTTCTAGATTTAAACGCTACGGTAGTGTGCTGCATTCCAATGTTGTTAAGGTAAGGTCTATATATGGTATTATTTCTTAGTATATATGACATAGGATGCATTAGGTATTATATTTGTGATGTTATTTTAAATTAAATGTAGTTTCCTTTCTGTTTACAGAAACGTGGTACGTGATCAATTGCTGGAACAGGACTTTCGAAGATATTAGCATGGGGTAAGTCGTTTTGTTCTTTTTTTCTTTACTAAATACCAATGGTAATCTATGTATACTATTTTTATGGATTTATTATACTATGGTGACATGTAGTATACAGTGTGTTCAGCCAGGAATGGGACAGCGTGATATATCGGGAACGAATGCAAACGTAACTAGTACAGCCTTAATTAACCGTTATCAAAAATGTATAGAATATGATGGAGGAACTTTTGAGCATTTAATTTCATTTAATTTCGTCTTTCAGAATTTTAAATGTTCACTTGTTCCCAAGATATCGCGTTGTCTCATTCCTCGCCGAACATAAACAAAGGAAAGATTAAGATTTAACATTGGAATTTTACTGGTGATGAGACAATTGGGTACTGGCGCATTTTTTTGAAATTGTAGTATGATAGACGAAAGACCTTTTAATGCAATAAAAAAAAAATTGTGATTATTAAATGAATGAATAAATATTGACGTCAGTGCAGTTTTAAAAATCGTTTATGTCTAAAATTTCGCCAAAAATTCAAAACTATAGCAATATATAGGGTACAACTCTGAAACGCATAGGTTTAGAACAATAGTACCTTATTACATTTTGCTTAAGAATTTAGCGAAGACTGTTTACTGTTTTAAATCAAAAAAACATTTTCTTAGCGTTTTTTTTCTCCGCTTAAGAAAAATATATATTTGTAATGAAATAATTGTATTTCTTTTGTTTATTTGATTCAAGAATATCTTGCAGAAAATTCGAAGAAAGCAATTCTTAGTATAAGTAAATGGCCGTTATAACACAAAACAATATTTTCTTAAGGATAGTAAATAGTTTTCTTAATATGAGAAAGCGTTTAGGTATTGTTCATAAATCAATGGTTTCATTTTCTTGAAATGAAGCATTAGAATTCTTGAAATGTATATTATTTATATCCCTAACATAATGCAGTAAATTATTCACATTGGGTGTAATTTTAAGACTATCTATAGAATAATGTTCAAACAAAAGTGAACTTATTGTAGAAGTACACACGGGAAATGTGCCTAGAAACAATAACCAAGATAATGGTAATAAATAGCTCATGGTATTGATGGAATCACTCCCGGCAAAAACAATGTGAGGAGAGGAAAGCACTAATGCCTTTTGCTTTTGTCGACTTTGTTGTTTATTTCTCAGTTTATGCCATTAATCTTCAAAAATATTCACTGAAATATTTCCTGGCGCCACCTACTTTCAAGAAATATAGTTATGCCATCCTGGATAGTAGCGACACAAACCCCAGTAAAGTTGCCATACTTACCCATAGGTACAATGATATAACCTTTAACGTACTACGTTTCATAAACATTTTCGGGAGATCCGGGTCAATGTAATATTTTTCTTTCTTTTTATTACTATTTACAACGTGTACTAATTTAACTATATATACAAGGCTATACATTCCTGTCGGAGTTGCAGCCACTCCTTTTAAAAGAAGTTCTGGAAACTCATTTATGATGGTGAGTCATTCCATTTCCTTCAGTATCATTCTTATAGGTTATTGTGTGATTCGGTCGCTTTCACTATTTTCTTCTATTTCTTTCTGTTTTTTATTTTATTCTTCCATCCTTCCACACCCATCCTCCCAAGGTCCTCCCATCTATTCTTGGGTCTGCCTCTCTACCTACTTCCTGTGAGTTTCCATTCCATGGTAGTTCTGATTGTTGCGCCATTTTGCCTTCTGTTTACGTGCCCAAACCATCTTATTCTTGCTGCTTTTATCATTTTGATTATTGTTTGTCCCTTCAATATTTCTTCAATTTCTTTATTATATAATCTTCTGTATTCCTCTTCGTTTATTTTTACGGGGCCAGATATTTTTCTAATGATTTTTCTTTCCCAGATTTTGAACCTTTCCTCTTCATTCTTTGTTAGACACATCGTCTCTGCTGCATATGTAACCACGGGTCGTATTGCGGATTTGTATATCTTCAGTTTTAAGTTCTTACTTATATTTCTATTTTTCATAAATACTTTGTATCTGTTAAACGCTTGATGTCCAGCTTGTATTTTTTGTTCTACTTCTGCTTTTTTATGGTTTGTTCTGTTTATCGTGCTTCCTAAATGCTTAAAGTTCTCCACCTCCTCCAATTTAAATTCTCCTATTCTTATTTCTCTGCTCTGTGTTCGTTGTTGTAAAAGTACTCTCTTATTCTTTGCTATTATGGCTACGTCGTCTGCGTATGCCACTAATTGATTCGCTCTTTCTCTTAACGTTCCTTTTATCCCGTTGGCTCTCACCACTCCTTCTATGGCTACACTAAACAATGTTGCGGACAATCCATCGCCCATCGTCTTACTCCTTTTTCAATTTGAAACTCTTGCGTTGTTTCCTCTGTTGTTAGCACTGCAGCTGTTGTGTCCCTCAGGGTCATATTCGTTAGCTCTATCAATTTATTTGGTATCCATGTCTTGTATTAATGAATCTCTTTTTAGTGAGTCAAACGCCTGTTTAAAGTCAACAAAGACTATGTTAGCTTCAATATTGCTTTCGTAACATTTCTCTATTATTTGTTTCACCGAATGGATTGCATCAATTGTAGATCGTCCACTTCTAAATCCGTTCTGATATCCTCCAATTGATTTTTTAGTAAAGGCTTTCATTCTTCCATGAATCATCGTTGTTAGCACCTTATGACAAGTGTTGAGTAATGTAATGCCCCTGCAGTTGGTGCAATCTTTTGAGTCTCCCTTTTTATATATTGGGACAATTAACCCGGATTTCCACTTTGCTAGCATCCTCTCCTCTTCCCATATCTGTGATATAAGCTTGTATATCCTTTCCTTGATTTGGCTTCCTCCATGTTTTATTAATTCGCTGTTTATGGTATCTGGTCTTGCCGCTTTGTTCCGCTTTAACTTTTCTATAGCCTCGTAGCATTATCTCTCTGTTGGCATTCCCATGTGTTCTATCTCTTCTGTGATTTCTTCCTCCTGGTTTTCCTCTTTTCCTTCCTCATCATTTTTCGATAGTAGTTAAAATACTTCTCCCATTCTTCCTTCTCAATGTTTGCGGTTGTTTTCTTTTTGTTTTGGTTCTTAATAGACTGGTACAGTTTTGTATTGTTTCTATTGTCGATTTCATTCTCCATGTTATCTATCCATCTTGTTCTCTTTTGCCTTATCATTTTTGTACTTTCCTTCCTCATTTGCTGATAATTTTCTAGATCCCTCTCTTGTCCTGTTCTTATCCATATCAGCCTGGCGTTGTTTTTCTCCTTTATTAATTAATTTAATTATAGTTTTTTAAAATATATACATTATTAAAGAAATAATTTAATTATACTGTAAAATATTATTAATACAAAAAAAATTTCATTTATTCATTCATTTGTTCCTAATTTTAATTATTAACTTTAGTTTTTATTTCCATTATTGTAATTTTTCTTTTATTGAATATCTTTGTAGCTGGCCCGATGATGTGTCTCTTGAATACGAAACTGGTCGCCTAATTTCTCAATAGAACATTGTGAGATCTGGACCATTTTTTTATTCCTACCCTTAATATGAATATTTTCTTAAAACTATTGATTTTCCTGGAAGAAACATTTTTTGTCTGTGATTTTCTTACCCTAAGAACATATTTATTTAATCCAAATAAAATTTCAAGAAAATTATTTTCTTATATTATACATTTTTATAGTCTTGAAATAAAAATGTTTTCTTGAATAGAGATTCTAGATGCAAAAAAAACATTTCTCTGTGTGTATGCCCCATTTAAAAAATGCAATTTTCCTACGAAGTTATGAGACACTTTGTAGGTTTCAATATAATTTTAAACCGTACCTACAATTAGAATTCATAACAAGAAAAGTACGCTTTTGAAAAATCTCCATTCACTAAAACGCAATCTTCCGAACCAGCGGGGATCATTCACTCTGTATAGATATAAAACACATGAATTAATAGTTACTAGTTTCATGTATTTCGGTTGTAATTTATCGTTAAGAATTAAGGATCTACTTTCCGGAATAATAAAACGATACAGGGAGATTACAAATAGTGTACCATTAGAGGAAACAAACATGGTCAAGGAGAAAGTAGTAGATTAAGGCTATCAGACAAATGCGACAATTTTTCCTTTTCTGCTATGGTCTCCTTAATTTTTTTCTGTCTCATCTATTTTCTATCGTATTCAACGAGGAACAAAGATCAAGTCTTCGAGGATAAAAAAAAGACGAGGAAACAAAAAGGAAAGCGATAATTCGAGATCGTCTAATGTAGGCGATAAATTTCTAGGAACAGAATGGCGAAACAACGAGCAAGGGCAATTGGTGTGAAATTCATTTGTCCCTTTCCACGACTACTACGATCTTCCTTCCCTAATCCGCGGTCTTAATCAATCCTCATAACACAAAGATAGGACATTCCAATCTTTCGTGGTAGATATTGTGTGCCTCACCGAACAAAAGTCAAGCGTGGAAAAGCTGATTGGGTCTAAAAGAATACAGTGCTCTTTATAAAGGAGGTGAATCGAGATGACAAATGGAGCAGATTACGTTTAGAGCGTGGCTGGCGTCGTCGAAACTCGGAATGCAACTCGCACGGAAGTCATCCATCATATCCTACCTAACCCTCCGAAGCACAACATCGAGAAAATGTCTGACCGACACTTTATACTCTTATAAAACTTTTCTTTAACCTTCCTTCACCATATGAAACTATACACACAATGAAAAATATATCATTACCTTTTTATTACACTTTACCAATAAGGTCTCCTACTATTAATTCTTAAACGACAGGAATTAGTATTTAAAAAAGAACAGGTTGATTTCTTACCTTAAATAGAGTACCCTGTATATTTTTACGTTTTTGGAATTGACAATTGTTGTGGTTACGTTGGCGTTAGCGTCCTAAAAGACAATTTTTTCTTTTGTCATTTCAACCATGGATATTTAGTCCACAAATTCTAGTAACTCTAACTCATCTTCAATAGGGAAATTTGCAATTGCCAAACGCGTGATATTGATTGATACCAGGGATTAATTGGGGATTTATTGCGGTCAGTTGCACCTTAATAATTTAGCAAATACGCATGTTTAATCAAATAGATGTACATCGGAACGGTATACATGTTATCCTAAAGTAGCTGTACATGTTCCAAATCCTGTTCTGGTTCAGTTTAATTATCTAGAAGTTACATGGTCGGATAGAGGTAACATATGTAACCTCCGGCAATGCATGAGCTGTATGGCTAGCGTCGGCGTCGTCCTCTTGCTTGATGCCCTATAAGACGTCTCTACCAGATAATCCACCGAAGGGTATCTCATTCGTTACAGTTATATTTTTTCATGAATCGCTTCGATGAGCTTCAACAGGTCTAAATTGTTCTCTAGACAAAACTAAGGACTTGTTTGGAAATCCTATTTGAGAAATACAAATAAAGAAACCACTGCACTATAAATACCCTAAGGGTTATGTCTCGTTTAGAATCGCCTTTGTGGAAATAATAGTATTTAACTCAGTAAATCCCGTGAGAATTAATTAATTATCAAAAACATGTAATATTTATACCTCGGTTTATTAGACTCACAAATATTTTTTTATAAGTAATATAATTCCTTGAACTTCATACTATTACTATTGATTTGGGAAGGAAAAAATCCTCAAAAAAAATCAAATGTAAATGAATTTCTGGATAAGCACTAAATACACCGTAGATATTTTAGGTCGTCTAGAATTCTTTTCCGCATATTAGATTATTTCACTGCAAATTTAATATATATACAATCCCTGGCCATCGTATTAGGATTTCTTAAAAATATAATTTTGATAATGTTGGCAATTTATTATTTAATTACATATAACATGCAAGTAAGTATATATTTACTAATATTTGCTTGTGTTTTATTATTTCCTCAATCCTCTTTGGTATACTGCCAATGCAGCTTTTTATTGTTATTTTTGATTTCGTCGCTATTATGCCATACATCTTCAATATGTTGTTGTAATTGTTCCATTGTAGTTGAGTTTTGTGTGCTTACGATGTTTTTCAAGACATTCCACACATTTTCAATTGGGTTTATTGCCTGGCCAAGATAGTGCACGCAGATTTTTAGATTCAAGGTATCGCATTATACTTTTTGCTTTATGACACGGTGCATTGTCTTGCATGAAAGTATATGGTCCTTAAGTCGGATCAAATGTACCAATCTAAGATATTAAATAGTTTTGTAAAACTTGTTTATATTGTTTTTGTTCCATTGTTCCGTTAACGAAATATCCCGGTCCTTTTGTCGTAATACACGACCAAACCATTAGAGATGGAGGGTGTTTAATAGATTTGATCGTACATTCTTCTTTATAACGCTCTGAAGGACGTCGACGAACAAATTGGCTTCTCTCCGTTAGCACTTTTAGCCGTGATTTGTCGCTATAAATCATCTAGGAAGCAGTAAAAAATGTAGGGAACTATTAAGCGAACTATGAGGATGAATTTGACCAAAAATACTGATGATAAATGAAACCGGCATAGTGCCTTCTGCCACTATTTTTTACTAAAGTAAAAAATGTAGAGAACCATATTTTGTATATTTTTGATCACATTGAAATCATGTCACTTTCATTTTAGATGTTAGTCTTGGCTTTGTCGGACGTCTGCATTTCAAGCCTGCTTCATGAAGAATTTTATGAATACCTTTAGTAGATAAAAAACGATGTTCTGTAACCACTTTTACTATACGACGATCATCTATCTCTTAGATTTGTTTAGGGTTTACCGGCGCAGTATGTTCTGCAACTACTTGTACTAGGAATATTCTCCTTAATTAATTTCGCGATTCTGAGAACAGTTTGATGTGATACACCCTCATTTTGTGTAACTTCACTTTGAGAGAACTCTCCCGTCTCTAGTAGAGCAGAAATTCGTGCTTTCTTCTCTGTGGTTATATCCCTCACCTTTCCCATTACGATAATAATTGACGGCGAAAATAGACGCACACAAATAAAATTAAACCACTTTGAAATATAGGTTTTTTGGAAAATCGGTAAAAATTCTGTTTTTATTTATATTTGCAATGATACTAACGAACTAATGAAGGACACAATTTAAACTAAACACGATTATTGTAGGTACGAATGGCAAGAGGCGTGATTTATAGCAGGTTTGTTGCACCCCTAAGTATTATTTTTATAACCAGTAATTATCTGTGGGCATAATATATTAAGGTATACTCAAACAACAATTATGCTTTCATAGATTTACGAAATTAAAATTATATTTGGTAAATATTCTTATAAATTTAATATTTCTGAAGTGGCCAAGGACTGTATGTATAAATTCAACGTAATTTTTATGTGTTTTAGCAAATAAAAACTTTTACATATAAAAAAATAAATAATAAGGGGACAGAGGATTGTCTGCTATTCCCTTATGAGTACCACATTTTCTTTAGTTTGGGATGTTAGCTTCATTTAGTGTAGGTTTATCAATTGATTATTAAATGTAACTATTAATTAATAAACCGAGTAAATTTATCTGTTAGTTAATCCCAATTTTATTTGTGTCGATCAATTAATTTATCCCATCTATAATTAACAGAAACTTTGTAGTCTTTTGGACAACCCTGTTTTAGTACTATGATTTCATTACCATGGAAATTATAACCTCAATACCAGTAATTGGTAATATGAAAACAACGAAAGCGATAGTTTATCAACAAAATTTTGGCATCTAATATTGTCTTTAGATAGTATTAAGAGATTAGAAGATTCTATTTAGTCTGTAAACAGGAGTACTGTTAATCAAAAATTAATGCTAATATAGCTGAGAAAAGGGAATGCGCTAGCCCACGGACACGTTTCTGCCTACCCAGCGTCATCAGCGTGGCTCCGAACACGATCCCTTCCTCGCCGTTATTTTTTCCGTTTATGGCTAACCTCTTTATGGGTAAATTTGAAACTGACCTGAAGAATACTTTCGCTTATTTCCCTCGGCTTTGGATCAGATACGTCGATGACATTTTTTGCATCTTTGACATCAGTAAATGTTCAATAACGGATTTCATAGAACAACTTAACTCAAAATTTCCCTCTATCAAATTTACCCACGAAGAATAAAAAGACAACAGGATTCCATTCCTTGATATGTTAGTAATAAGAAATAAAAATAATAGATTTATCTTACAGGATTCTCTCATATGAACACAAATTTTCGGCTATTAACTTTTTGGTAAATCGGTTACTCAATTTTCCTTTAACTAAAGATAGATATCAAAGTGAAGTAAAAGAAATCATCAATATTGCTAACTTTAACGGATTCTTTGAAGATGTCGTCTATAATACTATTGGGAAACATAAGAAGAATGGATTAAGAATCAGAAATATAAGCACACTAGAACGCATTGACGGCTGTAACAATAAGAAATATGTTAAATTACCCTTTTATCCAAGTTACACGAAAGGTCTTTTCTAAATTTGACCGCAAAATTGTTTTTTCTTCAAACAATAACCTCAAAAATCTTTTAGGAAGTTCCAAAGACCTAGTAGATAACATGGATAAATCAGGAATTTACAAAATTTCATGTAAAGATTGGGCAGACAAAAAGATTCATCAGAATTAGGTACAAAGAACATTTGGCTCATCTCAAATTCAGGTTTGATAAATCTAATGTTGCCCTACACATGCTTGAAAATAACCATAATGTTGATAATATAAAGTTTAAATTAAAAACGTAAAGAGCATTGTTCAATTAAATTGTTATAAAGGCATGGAAATTTACAAAAACGAAAATCACTTAATGAATTCAGATTTAGGACCACTAAATTCCAGCCTTTATCCTTTGTTACATCATGTATGGTTAATTACAGCTGCAATTATAACCATGTGCAATGAGGCGCTTTATATATATATATATATATATATATATATATAATTAAGATTTATTATGCTTATTTTAGATTTCCATATTGCGTAATTTATTTGCTATATAACGTGAGTTTTTCATTTACTTTTGGCTATCAAAACGTGTGTCCAGTATGAGTTAAGTTTTGTGGTAACGGTTTTAGTGAACTGTTTCAGTGTTCCAGTGCCACAGATTTAGAGTACTTCTTTAGTATCATAATGCAAAACAAAAAATGTTTCTTGTTGTGGTTTGACGTTATAATAAATTTAATCCAAAACGCGTATTTAATTTAAAACTTTTTCAAATTCAGTTTAAAATGCGATATCCACAAGAATGTTATGCGGAGTTAAAGCGCTATTAATCATTATTTGGTAATTAAATAAAAATAAAAATTGTTTGTTTTAAAAGTATCATCTCACATCTACCGCACATTTAAAATTCAATGGAACTTGGGTGGTTTGTAGGCCTTATAGGACTATGTAAAATACAAACAACACAGAGTATCGGCACACCCCTCACCACACAAAATATTATTAATTGATTCGGAACAGCTGTTTCAAAGGCTCACTGGGCCCAATTTTCAACCGAGTTACCCAATAAATCATTATTGCTATCATTATTGACTATGTAAAATATATAAAATAAATGTTGATGCTCGGATTCATATCTTAGTAGTTCTCTTATTTAATGTTTAAATAATATAACCGAATTCTACATATAGTCATTTTGTAAGATCAATGATGGTGCTAAAGCATACGTTTGCTTTGAATGGTATATCAACGTGAATATAATCACCACAAAAACAGATACATACCCTTTTGGAGCTAGAGCTGGGGAGTGGGAGTCAGGCTCATTAAGCCATTTATCTAATAGGAAATAATTAAGGAGAAACGTAGAAATTCCCGATTCTCAAAAGCCGATTTCACCCTCCAAAACCGTTTCTCAGTCGAAATGGAAACCGGCATTTTATGTAGTTCTATAAGGTCTACAAACCACTCACGTTTCATTAAATTCTAAGAGTTCAGGTTGGGTACCTTTCCTTGTGAGTTGCGCACGTAATCTTCTCCAAAACTTTAAATAACTTAAAAGCAGTTGTATATGGGTATATAGAATATTGCATAAAATTAAACTAAAATATATATAGACTTGATAAATACATCTAAACATTACAAATTTCTGTACAAAGGCGGATACCAATAATTGAAATCGGAGTTTATCATATGCCAATCTTTAAGGTTTCATCGAATCAATTAGTAATCAATTCATGAAATGTGAACCCTTTAGTATTTCACCGGTTACACGTAGGGTTAGCCGAAAGGTGATTGTAGGGCCTCATGGTCATTATAAAATCCAAAGCAATTTATTTCGTGTTATGCGTGTTTATACAATCGAAAAAATTACCGGGGAAAAAATCAAGTGCGCTGGGACTACACGCTCGAAAACTACTAAACGCATTAAATATTGATGAGTCTAAATAGCCATTAAGGGAAAAACAATAGGTGATTGTCATTTTGCGTGAACGACGTCCAACTGTGGGTGCCAGCCCGTGCTAGTTTACAAATCTATCGAGAGATGGGGTGGCAATCGCCCTTAAACAACTGCTTCACATGTACCACAATTGTCCGCTAAATTACCTACAACCCGGAGAAGAGTACCAAACATGAAAACAAAAAAAAACTATGCTTTATGGTATTGACATATTCGTTCTGTAATCGCAGCATTTTATTACCTTTGGCATTACGTTTATCTTTATTAGTAAACATTACAAATGATCACCTTCTATCGCATATAAATTAGAAAATAATATACTATTAAACGCCCATTTGTTTAAAGGAAATTATCCAACACCTTGTATAAGTTTTAATATACAAAAATATTTCTCCTAAAATGTATTTTTAATGACATTTATACATTATTTTCTCTTCAAAATATTTAATATTTAAATATATTCCGATAACTACGCAAGGTACAAAAAAACAGCTTCTCTATTCCAAGGTTTGAAAATTTAGTTTAAAACGTGCATCGGAATTTATCACATCGCAATATGTTACAGTGTTAGTGGGTCTTGGATTTTCTTCTAATAATTGGTAGGATTTTGATTTCTGAATTACAAGTTTTATATTTCATCTTAAGTATGATTTTGTGTTTTCGTTTTTTAATTATCTTAAAAGGAGTTAACACTAGAATTGCTCAATTTGCGCCAACAGCCAGTGGCGGGCGCATAAAGGTTTATACAAAATAAATGGTCAGAAATAAAATATAACACGTGCTTAAACACTTACCGTCTTAAGAGCCTTCCGTGAAATCACAAAATGTAATGTCTGTTAAATACCTGCAACATTAGATATGTTTCCACAGTTGTTTCGGCAAACCGAGTGCGGCATGAGGAAAAAGTGTGTTTATATGCAGAAAACGAACGTTCTACATCTAGTGACGTTATATTTGCGTAATTAAAATAACCTTTGGAACAACTTAACGGTTCTGTTGACGCACCTTCACAAATTTGTCTTAATGTGCTAAAATCAGAATCTTTCTCTAAAACACTTTCAAACCTTTCTAGAACACAAACATTTTTTGCGTCTTCTACCGCGCATAGCTGTGCGTGAACATGTTGCACTATTTGCAGAGATTCCATTAACGACACCGAAGGATTTTGTAATTTTTCTATTGCCTCCACTAGTCCGAAGTAATTGTTCTGAATAGTTTTTAGATCCGTTTTAACCTGACTATCTTGAAATTTCGACTGGCTTTCCTTGATAGCCGCAGCTTCCTTTGGATCGAATTGTAAAACCACGTTCTTAAAATTCTCAAAATATTTATGATAATAAAACGCGGCCTGTAACCATGTTCCCCAACGTGTAAGAATAGGTTCTGGTGGCTCATGCATACGGAGACACAGTCTGTGAAATTTGCGAATACGTTTTGGGGATTTGACAAACACTTTTTGTATGCGCTATTAAAGCGTCTACGTCAGGATAACATTTTCTAATACTATCTGCCACATGAATTTTACACGTAATATGTAACAAGTTAGCACAATGTTTTTTAAGAGACCGGTCTTCAGAAAGCATGTTTGCGGCACCATCACTCATAAACATCAACAGTTGGTTTGTTGAAAGTTCAAACTTTTCCAATGTATTTAACACTAACTTTGAAATTACTTCGGCAGTACATTGTTGTATTCGTCTGGAAGCTAATAGAATTGAAGGTGACGATTGATATGGTTCCATTGTACGTACCATTACATTAATCACAGAATGTTTTTTACGATTTGTTGTTTCGTCCACACATAACCACAGTTTTTTATCTTTCAACTCCGATTTAATTCTATTCTCGACATGCTCACGAGCAGACGGCACAACTCTCTGTAATGTTCTCTCACTTGGTAACTTAAAGTTGAAACATGCCCTGCACAATTTACGTGCCGTAGACATGTAGATGTTAAATATGTTCAATTTTAAAGAATAACATCTACGTCATTGTAAATAGAACATCCTGTATATTTTTATTGTAGATGATGGAATAGTAATAAAATTAATTGAATGAGTATTACATAGGAATGGTCTAAAGTACCAAACAATCAAACAAAGCAGAGAAATGGTTTCTTGCATCAAGAAAATTATTATTTAGGACGTTATTATCCAGGACGGCATGACTATAATTACTGGCGCTAGGTGACGCTAGGAAATATTTCTGCTTTTGCTGTTTTTGAAGATTAGTGACATAAACTGAGAGATGTAAGAACAATGTGGCCAAGCGCAAGAAGCTTTCTCTTCTTATATTGTTTTTGCCGGTAGTGATTCCATCAATACCAGGAGCTATTTATTTAGCATTATCTTGGTTATTATTTCTATGCACTTTTTTCATACGTACTTCTATATTAAGTTCACTTTTGTTTGAACATTATTCTGTAGATAACCTCTCCAGTAGCCTTTTTAAAGTCAGAAGCAATGTGAATAATTTATTGCATTATGTACGGATATGTCGTACTGTTTTAAACAAGGTAAGCGCAATTAATAATGTGCATATAAATAATATGCATTTCAAGAGTTCTAAGTAAACGAGTGCTTTATTTTAAGAAAATGAAACTATTGATTTCTAAACGCTTTCTGAAATTTAGAAAATTATTGACTATTCTTAAGAAAATATTGTTTTGTGTTATAATGACCATTTACAAGATTTTCTTGAATCAAGTTAACAAATGTCTTATTAATTATTTCATTACAAGTATATACTTCTCTTAGGTGGAGAAAGAAACGCAAAAAAAATATTTCTTTTGATTTAAAACAATTATTGTATTGTGGATAACTAAAAAAATAATTGTCTTAAATTAAGGCGAACAGCTTTGATACAAGTAAACGTTTCTCTGCGTGTGTTTTATTTTATTTTAATTTACAACCACAATTTACTAATAAAATAATTTCAGTTTAATAATTTCTTTTATATTTCACAGGTGATTCGGATCTTCTCTTTGGTGAGTGTTTTTTTTTTGATTTATGTAATTAATATTTGATTATTTCCGTACTTGTGACTATTACAAAGTTTCCGCTAGATGTATTTCGCTAATTTACGGTTTCAAGTGCATTTAAATCATTCAATTACGCCCTTAGATTTTACGTATTGCTTCCTTCCGTTCAGACAGTGAAATTATGCGAAATGTTCTTTCTTTTCGGTTAAAATCGATATCAAACTTTAATCATTTAAATGGAATAGCGCGAATGGAAAGAATAACTAACATGTATTTTTGCGAAAGTGTAAAATTTACGAGGGAATAATTTCAGTTTTCCAGGAAATTACATCAATGCTTCTTAGATTCTAAAGACTCTTCGTTCTTTTTCCTATTATATTCGCCCGCGTTTAGACGGTTCAAACCATCGCCATTATGCACGACATTAACAAAACATAGAAAAAGATGTTGATGCCATCCGACGCTTGCTTTTTTCGGGTTACGAAAGGAGAAGGTATATTTCAAATCGGAACAAAGAAGGTGGGGCGATATTTTTAAGGGAGATTTCGGAAAATACACGATACGTCAAGGCGTTTCACTTGAATCCTTTTGTCCTGACTGTATTTAGCGAGCAGAAAAAGAAGTAATGAGCGTCGCATTCGCCTATTGAAATGTTGCTTACAATCGCAAAAAATTCTTCATGAAAGCTTTTAAAATTTATTTGGAATTGAGAATTCTCAATATCAATTTCACATTATGCTAGCAGATCTATCACCCAAAAGGAATTGAATTGTCGATGTGAAGTGTGTTACCTCTCCCCCTTCGAATACCCTTCCTTTTATTATTCCTTACGCCGCTACTTGGTCTGACTGGACTGACCATCATCGCCTGAAACCCCTATTATAATGGCATTTGAAGGGTGACAAAGATATCAGGCTGCTAACGTCATCTATGGTACTTGTATTTCAACTCAATTTTACACGGTTCGAATGGTTTTGCTTTATAAAATAGTGGGATGGTGGAAAATAAAAAGGAAAGCACTGAATACAAATAAAATTTTATACTACTACGCTTTAGTAATTTGATAAAATATGACGATATTAGGATACTATCGACTGACCTCTACACATTATATTTCTTTTAAGAATGGGATTTATTTTGCGGAAATAATCCAACAAAATCGATTTAAATTTCAATTGCCGGTCAAACATTGTTTTAATAGACTCATAGATACAAGATTGATATTTATGTAATAAATTCATGCTTTCGTCCAAAACAAACAATTTCATCGCTGAAATATTCTACAATACGTAAACATTCCTCACATTTCAGTCGAATTAGAAACCTTTAATATTTACTGAATACACACCACTCCAGAAGTGACGAAATTAAAATTATAAACATGAGAGGTAATTAATTCAATCTATTTTAATATAAAAGGTAAATATAGAAATGGTAAGAGGGTGGATGTTTTGCGGTATTTATTGTGGGTAAAGCAGTCCCAATTAGAGAAGTACACATTACATCATTATCTGCGCGAACGAACTTCGTCGTTGTCGTAGATATTTTCAACAGAATGCGGTGCTGAAAAGTCAAAAGAAAAAAAGGAAACGATAAATTGTGTAACGTTTTTACCTGTACAGAAAAGCTCTCAAATGTTTTGAAAAGGAAACTGTAACAGTAAGCTATTGAAGTACGGTTCACCTCTTGATGATTGATAATTGACTCGTCCGACTAAAAAGAGCCGTCTGCGCATAGGACGTTGTTATATTGTAATGGCGGTTGTTGGTAACTAACTTTATTTCATACAATTGGGTATACATACAACAAACACACATAGTATGAATTATGTATATACTACAGACGTAATATGTACTTCTCTAATTGAGACTCCTCTACACTATGGTAATAATATTTATCGATTATTACTAGAGTTTGTTTAAATTGGTGGTACCGGCAGTGGCGCATCGCATAAAAGTAGGTACGTAATATACAATATTAGTGAAAAATAATATTGTTACATTTTCCTGTGTCTTGATATCCACTGTAGCAATTGGCAACCGCCCTGGTGAGCTGCGTAGAATTGCAACATCAGCAACGCTTCCATTGTCGATTCATTCAGCCGTCGACGGTGTTGTGAATACGTTGTCGTGTACTTCGAAAATCCCGTGAAGTAAGATTTGCAAATGTCAGATGTTCCGTTTCCTCATCTGGGCACTCTTGATTTTCAATTATAGACCGAACCTTTTGTAAATCGGGATTTTTCGTGAAAATTGCACCAAATTTTTTAGCAACATCGACTCCTATAGTGTTCGTCAAGTTTTCTAGAGCGGCTTGTAAATTGTTTATGCAATTTAATGCGTCTCGTACAGATAAGTGACTGTTTTCTAATTGCTCAATAGCTTGTGCAACTTCAGAATAGTTCATGGAAATCTCATCTATTTGTTGTTGAACGTCCGAATTGGAAAAAAGTTGCTGACTATCTCGAAATATTTCTGATAGTAAGATACTGCCTGGAGCCATGTTCCCCATCGCGTTATTACAGGCTGAGGTGGTGGTGGTAATTTCGGACACAATTGTTTGAATACACGGATGTGTTTGGGAGATTTGATGAACACTTTTTTGGTAGATGCTATTAACTTATCCACCATCGGATACTTCTTTCGAATGGTTTCTGCTACAAGGTGACATACGTGTATGAGGCATGTTATGTGAAGAAGAGTCGGAAAGCATATTTTCAACATCTTACCAACTCTCAGCATTGTTGCAGCTCCGTCAGTAACGAACATTGTGACTTGGGTTCCTGTGATACAAAATTTTCTCAACGAATCTTTTATTATCTTGACAACGGTTTCTGCATTAGTTTTCTGAATCCTTTTACTGGATAACAACAATGAAGTTGGTGGCCATCGCGTTTTAAAGGACGCGCTACAACATGAATGACGCTGTGTTTCTGAACATCAGTTGTTTCATCCATACATAGGCAGATTTTCTTATTTCTCAACTTGTCTTTTATACATTCCTTTACTGTATCTTGCACACGTGGCAAATTGTATCGTAATTGCATAGATGTTGGCAGCTTCCATGAGGGAGCGTACTTAGCCCAAAAAAGACGAAAGTGTTCATTAGATACTAGATGTTGTGGGATGTTGCTCACACTTAAGATAAAAATAAAATCATATAAAAATTGCCAGTATGGAATACTGTTTCTTAAATTCAATACATGACGTTTACTTTTACAATGTTTTCTACATTCAAACCTATCGCGACTTAGCAATCCGCTATTGCATGAGATGCCTGAGATATTTATTCACATTCGAAGGGAACGTTACACCCTTTGGGCGTCCCATCTCCGCGTACTTATTTAGCGTGTAACGTATTGTCGCGTTGAAGTCTCTCGCGGTACTGTCGAGATCGACTATGGGTTGAAAATTACCCCTACCCACGCCGCCACCGCTACGCTACTGCCATCCGGTACCACCTTTTTAATAAACTCTAGTTATTACACACATAAAAGTCCGTAGTTAATTATAACACTTTTTCAACTTTTTCTCGGTGAGGGAGTTACTTCTACATATCTTTCAATGATTAAGTAAGTCCATATACTTTTCTCCGCGAAGCTTCCATTTCTATAATTAGTCCAAATAGTAGTTGGCATCTTGTTCTGCAAAATAGGCTCTTACGAACGTGATGGCCTACGCATTCGAACCTCAATTAATGAATTTTTGCTATGGCGAACAAAATTCTCTTTTATTTCAGCTTGTCAAGTAATAATGCGTGGTATACCCCCTTTTTGTTTTTCCTACTATTTCTGTGTCTCCTGGGCTGTTGACGCTAATCCCTCTTCTTTTAATTCTTGTTTTCCTCTACGTTAGCACATCTGTTGTTCTTCTTCTGTATTCACTAATTCATTGAAGTGTATTTTCCATCTTTCTGTCACCATGATATCCTTTTCCGATTTTTTTTATATCCTGATAAAATGGTCTCATCTCCTTGTTTTGAAATTTTTCTTGTAGATGCTGCTTCTACATGTTCTTTTGAGTCTGTTCCGTAATTCTTTCTACCTTTCTTTGTTTTCTTCTGTCCCATGGTTTAGCAGTTTCATCCTTATTTGTTTCTTTTGTTCTGTTATATTGTGACTAGAGCAACGCAAACTGCGCTGAAAGCCAGTGGCTGACGCATAAAAGTTTACATAAAATAAACACGGCCGGGACAATTCGGTATAAGCGTCAGTATAACTGCGACTCGAAAGCCGATCTGTTGTGTATGCATCTACGCTGTCGTATACTATATCGTAGTTCTACGTTTGTTTTGAAAATGTTTCCTACGTCGCGAAAACGACCAAAGTTGGACACAATAAGAGAATTTATTGCAGAAATGCCTGATTTAAAGTGTGATGGCGCTAAAATTCAATGTGTAGTGTGTAAAATAGATTTAATGTGTTGGTCGAAAAGTGATTGTCTACGGCACGTAAATAGTGCAGGGCATGTTTCAAAAAAAAATTCACACGAGATTATGACAAATTTAAATTGAATTTATGTGTTTATTGCATGTAATTTACCATTTCATTTACTAAGGAAGAAAGCATACCTCTCGTTTTGGAATGAATATTCGGACTTTAAGTTACCAAGTGAGAGAACATTACAGAGTTGTGCCGTCTGCTCGTGAGCATGTCGAGAAAAGAATTAAATCGGAGTTGCAAGATAGAAAACTGTGGTTATGTGTGGACGAAACAACAAATCGTAAAAAACATTCTGTGGTTAATGTAATGGTACGCACAATGGAACCACATCGACCGACACCCTCAATTTTACTAGCTTCCAGACGAATACAACAATGCACTGCCGAAGTAATTTCAATGTTGGTGTTAAATACATTGGAAAAGTTTGAACTTTCAACAAATCAACTGTTGATGTTTATGAGTGATGGTGCCGCAAACATGCTTGCTGTAGGTCGATCTCTTAAAAAACATTGTGCTAACTTGTTGCATATTACATGTAAAATTCATACCCTTAGTCTCGTAGCAGATAGTATCAGAAAATGTTATCCCGAGGTAGACGCTCTAATCGCACATACAAAAGCTGTGTTTGTAAAATCCCCAAAACGTATTCGGAAATTTCGTAGACTATGCCCCGGTATTCCTGAACCACCACAACCTATTCTTACTCGTTGGGGAACATGGTTAGAGGCTGCATTTTATTCTCTTAAATATTTTGAAAATATAAAGAACGTAATTTTAGAATTCGACCCAAAAGAAGCTGCGGCTGTCAAGGTAAGCCGCTTGAAATTTCAGGATAATCAAGTTAAAACAGATTTGGAAATTATTCAGAACAATTACGTGGGACTAGCAGATGCGATAGAAAAACTACAAAATTCTTCGGTGTCGTTAGTGGAATCTTTGCAAATAGTGCAACATGTTCACGCACAGCTATGCGCGATAGAAGACGCAAGAAATGTTTGTGTTTTAGAAAGCTTTAAAAGTGTTTTAGATAAAGACTCTGATTTTGGCACATTAAGACAAATTTGTGAAGGTGCGTCAACAGAACCGTTAAGTTATTTGAAAGATTATTTTACTTACGCAAATATAACGTCACTAGATCTAGAACGTTCGTTTTAGGCATACAAAAACACTTTTTCTTCACTCCACACTCACATTGCCGAAACAACTTTGGAAACATATCTAATGTTACAAATATTAAATAGACATTATCCACTTTGTGATTTCACGGAGAACTCTTGAAACGGTAAGTGTTTGAGCACGTATCACATTTAATTTATTTTGTTTAAACTTTTATGCGTCCGCCACTGGCTTCCAGCGCAGTTGCGTTGCTCTAATTGTGACACTCTTCATCAAACCACTCTTTCTTAGGATAGGTTAAGAACTAATGCTTTCTCAGATAAAACTTTATCAATATTGTAACATCGAACATTTTTATGTATGCAATATCAATTTTAAAGTCGTTTATAAACAGGAAAAATCCATCAATTACAAAAATTGCTTCCTTGATACGATTATTTTCAATCCCCCCGTTCCAAAAATCACCATACGGGTCAACCCCGGACTAATTTACATCGGCTAAATGCGTTAGACTATCGAAAATTTAATAAAACGCATTCGACCAGTGGCTTTTGGCGCGCAATTTTCAACAGGTATAGGTCTTCGCGGCGCGGTGCATTAATGAAATTGCAAATTGCCTTACTACGTTATCATTTTTTACCAGAATTCTTTTTTTTTGATACGCCTTGTACAGGATTATTGTTTTCCTACTGATTCGATGACATTACTGTTGAAATTATATTCATCGAACCGCGTATTACTGACGAATATAAGCTGTAATTTTGGAATATGTACTTTTTCTTTGACTTTAATGTAGAAGCATGAAAATCAGGGCGATGGGATGCTTTGATTTCACAGCTTTATTAATCTCGTTTGGTTTTCGATTTATTAGTGTCGCTTTTCGGTTGAAATTGTTTGTGGAAAAGTATATACATAGATGGTTTCCGTGTTTTTTTTTTCAACCAAATATTGATGTGGAACACATGGCTTCGTGAGGTATTGCATACTTTTTTTTCTCTTCCTGAATAGTTTAAAAAAGTAATAAAATCGGCTCAATTGCACCTTATTTTACTATTAACTTATTAATTATTATAATCATAAAGTCCTTTTGAATATTTCTTTTGCATAATCAGAAGATAAATACTTGTTGTGCTTCATCTTTTGTAATAACTTGATACGTGATAATCTTCCATTGGTTTTACAGAAGATGGCATTGTTATCTAGAAAAGAATACCTAATTTAAGAAGCTACTGGTAATCATCTCTACAATTAAGTTGCAATTTGTACCCAGCAAAAGTAAAAAATTAGTTGAATATCCTGAAGTACTGGATGACATTTTATATTACAGATGTTGTTTAAAATAATAATAATAATAATAATGATAATAACAGTTTATTGTCCAACAGAACAAAGTTCCAATAACAGGATATACAAAATAAATAGCAAAAACAGCATACAGTACATTTAGAAAAACTAAAAAAGAACAATAAAATAGCCGATTAAAATTAGAAACAAATATAAATAAGCTATATATTCCAGAGATTAAAAAAAAAAGAAAAATCACTAACAATATGGAGCATAGAGGCACAGGTAAACTGAAACATTAAACTATTGTAGTACTCGGTTGGCGTTTTTTAACATATGTATTAGCGGCGCTTTACACGTAACGTTGGTTCGAGACTTTGGAACTATTTTTTAATTAATGCATTACTGTATATTACGGTTCTGTACAGATTTGTCAAACTGTTTAAATTTAAGATGAACGAAATTCATTTTGTACCCAATTTCGTTTGATCTCTTCGTTTGCAGAGTATATACACGATCACAATCTTTGCATCATATTTTATCAATTCCTGATTTTTCCATATTGTCTATTTGATTTTGAGGGTTTCCCAAAATGTTTCTGAGGTTATTATTTGAGGAGGAAACAATTTTGTGATCAGCTTTGGGAATACTTGTCCTTCTTTCCATTCTTCCGCAACTAGCAACAAGTAGACAGGTCGTAGTCCTTAGTTTTATTATTTTTATTTCAATGACTTAAACCGAAACCAGTTCTAGTTTTTTAACCAGAATTTTATTTTTATTTTTCGTATTATCATTGCCAGTTTCCAGTATTATAGATTACGTCATTAGAATATCTGTTTTAGATTGCAATTTTGATGGTTCCTTTGAGCTCGTTTTCATACTTGTCCTTAGTTCAAGAGAAACCAAAAATTTAATTGAAGCAGTTCACTAAAACCCTTACCACAACACTTAATTTGTACTGGACGCACGTTTCGATAGCCAAGCTATCATCATCAGCAGCAAGACTGACCTAACAAGCTAAGTGAAAAACTAACCTTATAAGGAAAATAAATTATGCAATATGTAAATTTAAAATCGTAAAATTTAATGAGCCGCTTCATTGCACAGGACTATAAATAGCCTAAAGGTAAATGAGACGAATGACGTGAGTTATTAAATCCTAGAATACAATGAAGCGGTTCATTGCACATGGTTAAAATTACAACTATAAATGATTAAACATGATGTAAAAAAGGATAAAGGCTGGAATTAAGTGGTCCTAAATCTGAATTCATTAAGTGAGTTTTGTTTTTGTAAATTTCCATGCCTTCATAACAATTTAATTGAGAAAGTACTCCTTACGTTTTTAATTAACTTTATATTATCAACATTATGGTTATTTTCAAGCATATGTAGGGCAACGCTAGATTTATCAAACCTTCTGAATTTGAGATGAGCCAAATGTTCTTTGTACCTAATTTTGATTGATCTTTTTGTCTGCCCAATATACACTTGATCACAATCTTTACATGAAATTTTGTAAATTCCTGATTTATCCATGTTATCCACTGGGTCTTTGGAATTTCCTAAAAGGTTTTTAAGGTTATTGCTCGAAGAGAAAACAATCTTGCGGTCAATCCTAGAAAAGATTTTTTGAAGACCCTTGGTGTAACATGGATAAAAGGGTAATTTAACATATTTCTTATTATTACGGCCGTCAATGCGTTCTAATGTGCTTACATTTCTAATTCTTAATCTATTCTTATGTTTCCTAATAGTATTATAGACGATATCTTCAGAGAATCCGTTAAAGTTAGAAATATTGATGATTTCTTTTAGTTCATTTTGATATCTATCTTTCGTTAAAGGAAAATTGAGTAACCGGTGCACCAAAAAGTTAATAGCCGAAAGTTTGTGTTCATATGAGTGATTAGAATCCTGTAAGATGAATCTATTATTACTAGTAGGTTTCCTATATACGTCTATTTCTAACTTATTTTTATTTCTTATTACTAACATGTCGAGGAAAGGAATCCTGTTGTCTTTTCTCTTCTCGTTGGTAAATTTGATAGCGGGAAATTTTGAGTTAAGTTGTTCTATGAAATCCGTTATTGAACATTTACTGATGTCAAAGATGCAAAAAATGTCATCGACGTATCTGATCCAAAGCCGAGGGAAATAAGCGAAAGTATTCTTCAGGTCAGTTTCAAATTTGCCCATAAAGAGGTTAGCCATAAACGGAGATAAGCTGTTACCCATTGCTGTTCCTTCCGTTTGTTGATAAAAAGTGTTGTTAATTTGGAAAAAGTTTTGTTTCATGCAAAGTTTTGTCAAAGAAATGAAGCTAGTAACTTCCTCTCTATCCATTTGGTTATCTAACAAAAGTGTTTCTAAATATACCAAAGTTAAATCAACCGGAACACTAGGGAACAATGAACTTATGTCAAACGATACTAAAATTTCTTTGTCGGTAAGCTCAATGTCCTTAGTTTTTTCAATGAACTCGTAAGAATTTTTAATAGCCAAATCTGGAAATTGTACAGGTAACTGGTTCAATTTGTCAGATAACCACCTGGAAAGTAAGTAAGTTGGACTGTTGATATTCGAAACAATGGGTCTCATGCAGAGTATCCGTTTAAAAATTTAATTGCCTAAAGAAAATTTTGGATTTAGTTGTTCTGAACGATCTGTTATTGAGCTGCAAGTGTCAAAGATGTAAACGTATCTGAGCTAAAGTATTCTTAAGGTTTTCATATTTGCCTATAAAGTTGGAGATATAATGGTTGTTTATGGAAGATTATTTTCATATGGAAAAGTATAAGATCTCTTTTTCCAAAACTTGTTCTAGTAGGAAATGGATTTCTGATTCTAAGTTTAGAAAAAAATTTGTACCTTCATGAATAAAAGGCACCCTACTACATCCTCCTTACTTTCGGCAGGGTCAAAATAACTCCATTAATGATCACAAGCGTAAATTCAATTCAGACTTTTTCCAAATGATTTTCATAACGCTATAGGGAAAGAAATGGCGAAAAAGAGCGTGGAAAGACGTGAGCAAACCAAAACCACGATCTAGCGATGTTTTTACCCGACTCTTATTGTTAGATTCAATATTTACAATAGGATCGCATTACCAGTGGAAGACGTGCCAGCAAAGGCTCGATCCGTCGCTCTAATCTTTCCCGATTCTTCGCAATATTGTAAGGCAAACACATGCCGCGATTCCTCAATGGCTCTCGACGGGGCCGGGCCGAGATATATGCGGGTGCCTTTCACGGGGAATCACCGTAGCACACGGTTACCCATCGTTCATGGGGCATATTGCGAATTCCCGAGGTAATCCGATATCGGTCAAGATTGAGTTACGTTTGCTTCACGAAACAGATACCAAATAAACGAAAAACGTCATTAGGGAGCGTTGTACAATTAAATTACAGGAGACCTCGACGGTCTAATGCAATTTATTAAGCGTAAGCTGCGCATTAAATTAGGTGTAATAATGATCCCGTACTTGTCTCATCGTGGAACTTTATTAGTTTTATGATTTCAGGAGTAAATCTAATCGTCTTAGTAAATTACATTTTTTTTAAGTAGCAAATTTTAATATACATGTCTTCTCTTTATAACTATGCTTCGTAATGAAAATTAGTCTTTATTTTATTTGTTCTTGTATTAAATTACGTGAACCTGTTCCATTTTCGGCTGTCTTTATTGCACTGTTCGCTTTTATTGATCGATGCACATGAAGTACGAGGGTACTCTGAAAAACTTCCAGTCTAACACAGAAACAAGCTTTTTTGTGTCAAATTCAGATTTATTTTTCTATCTAGTCTCCATGTAAATCTACATACTTTTCCCAGCGATGCTTCCATCTTTTTAATACGTCCAAATAGTAGTTGGCACCTTGTTCTGTAAAATCTTCTGTAAAATCTTCGAATATGATGGCCTTCTCATTCGATGAAAATCTCTGTCCTCCGAGCGAAATCTTGAGCCAAGGAAAAATGTCGCTGGGGGTTAGATCTGGCGAATAGAGTGGGTGATCTATCAATGCGAACCCTAATTAATGAATTTTTGCTTTGGTGACCATTGAAGTGCGAGATGGTGGTGGACCAAAACTCTCATGTTCTTCAAATGCGACCGTATTTCCGTGATTTCTGCCTTCAGCTTGTCAAGTGGCGATGCATAGTATGCCCCTGTTATTCTTTTCCCTTATTCAAAATAGTCAATTAACACTAATTCACTTTTCGCAGTCCACTATTTTGACTGTGACTTGATCGTCCAACATGGCTAAAATTTTCAAAGGTATCTTTATGTTCAGACGTGAAACGGTTTCGTGTTAAGAAAACACATCAGGCTACAAGCTACAAGGATATCCAATAAAAGAAAAATTACAATAATGGAAAAAAACACCTAAAGTTAATAATTAAAATTAGGAGGAATAGAATGAAGTTTTTTATATCTCATTATTTCTTTCATAATGTAATTAAATAGGGGCTATTTTCATGTATTTTGATAATTAATGAGTTAATATTTAAGTTTATTAACCCTTTTTTTTATTATTTATTATGTATTTTAAAAAACTATAGTTGAATTAGTACACGTGATAAATAGTAATAAAAAGAAAAAATATTACATTAACTGGTAAATTTTGAAAATGTTTATGAAACGTTGTAGGTTAAAGGTTATCTGTAATCCAGTTCTGGCGCTGCCATCTAGGACGGCACGACTGTAACTACCGGCACTAGGTGGCGGCAGGAAATATTTCAGTTGCTGAACTGAAAATTAGTGGCAGAAACTGAAAGATGTAAAAGGAATGTGGCCAGCAGCAAGAAGCATTAATGCTTTTTTCTCCTCGCATTGTTTTTGCCGGTAGTGATTCCATCAATACCAGGAGCTATTTATTAGCATTATCTTGGTTATTGTTTTTATGCACTTTCTTGATGTGTACTTCTGCATTCAGTTTACTTTTGCTTGAACATTATTCTGTAGATAACCTCTACTTTAGCCTTTTTAAAATCTTAAGCAATGTGAATAATTTACAGCATTATCAACAGATATGTCGTACTGTTTTAAACAAGGTAAGGGCAATTAATGTGTATATAAATAATATGCCTTTCAAGAATTCAAAGTTAACAAACACCCTAAACAAAGAAATGCAATGATTTCATTAAAAGTATGTACTTCTCTTAAGATTTTTTGGTTTAAAACAGTTATTGTGTTGCGGATAATTAAGACAGTAATTGTCTTGAATTAAGGCGGACAGCTTTGATACAAGTAAACGTTTTTCTGCGTGTAACACCCGACCTTACCAAAAATAAGACAATGTTAATATAATTATTAAAAAATTACGTTCCAGGTTATATTTTTACATGTGAATTTTCTAGTTCATAATTCGTCAACTAATTCTTTTATGAAACAGTTCACTAAAACCCTTACCACAAAACTTAATTAATACTGGACGCACGTTTCAATAGCCAAGCTATCATCATCAGCAGTAAAACTGAATCAACAAACTATGCGAAAAGCTAACCTTATATAGCAAATAAATTAGGCAATATGTAAATCGAAAATAAGCAAGGTAATCATTAATTACATCTTAATTACATATTTACCCTTTTACATTAAATATTTCTTGATGAAACGCTTCATTGCACGACTATAATTAAGCCTTAAATTGTAAATCTAAAGACCAGTAATCCCTAAATTGTAAATAGTCAGAATGACGTAAGTTTTAAAAAATCCATGTTCTTCAATGAAGCGCTTCATTGCACATGGTTATAAATACAGCTGTAATTAACTATACATGATTTAACAAAGGGTAAAGGTTGGAATTTAGTGATCCTAAATCTGAATTCATTAAGTGATTTTTGTTTTTATAAATTTCAATGCCTTCATAACAATTTAATTGAACAATGCTTTTACGTTTTTAACTAACTTTATATTATCAAATGTTCTTTGTACCTAATTCTGATTGATCTTTTTGTCTGCCCAATATACACTTGATCACAATCTTTATATGAAATTTTGTAAATTCCTGATTTATCCATGTTATCTACTGGGTCTTTGGAACTTCCTAGAAGGTTTTCGAAGTTATTGTTTAAAAAAAAACAATTTTGCTGCCAACTTTAGGAAAGGTTTTTTAAATACCTCTCGCGTAACTTGGATAAAAGGGTACTTTAACAAATTTCTTATTATTACGGCTGTCAATGCGTTCTAGTGTACTTATATTTCTAATTCCTACTCTATTCTTATGTTTCCTAATAGTATTATAGATGGCATCTTCAGAGAATCCATTAAAGTTAGCAATATTGATGATTTCTTTTAGTTCATTTTTATATCTATCTTTAGTTTCTGTAATCATTTTAGACAAAGGATTTTTTGATAATTTAAAATAAGAACTTTGTGACAAAGTGGTGTTGACTCGATTAAAATAATCCTCTTTGTTTAAGATGACTACAATGTTACCTTTGTCGGATTTTAAATAATTGTTTTGTTTGTTTTTTGGTCTTCTAGCGATGATTTGATCTTTTCGTGCAACGTCAGGTGCACTTTTTTTCATATTTTCCAAAATTCGAGTTTTACAAGCGGTACGAATACATTTTTTTGTGTTATCATCAAAATTACTGATCACGTTTTTTATGCCTTTTTAAGGTTTAATTATAGTCACGTGCAAAAGGGTAAATATATTGCGTACTTAATTTATTTTCTATATAAAGTTAGTTTTTTGCTTAATTTGTTAATTCAATTTTACTACTGATGATGATAGCTTGGCTATCGAAACGTGCGCCCAGTATGAGTTGAGTTTTGTGGTAAGAATTTTAATGAATTGTTTCAGTGAGTACCTCTTTAATTCTTTTATGCTTATTTACTCAGAGATAATTTCTTTTCTTTTTTTTTTTAATCATATACATCCATGACATACTGTGACTATGCTTATTTTAACTTTACGCATGGTATATCAATATTGATAAAGAATTTAGCTTATATTGGAAGCAAATATTTATCCAATACAACATAAAGGGTAAATGTCGGATTTTATGGAGGATGTATACTAAAAAGAAAGAATCATTTGGGTCATTTATTACATCCTAACTTTATCAATATTGTTTAGTCTATAATTGTGGCGTCGATATTACAGGATATACTCCAGGGTTTATCTCATTACCGGATATATTGACATATTTAATTAATTGTCAGATCACACCTGCAATAAACCCCAATCAAACTATCAATTATTACTAATTGCAAAATTTATGAAGCACATAATCGCGCATATCTCCTGTTGGTGTTCTGCAATTCGGCATGGTGGATATTTGAATTTACAATAAAATCTTTTATGTTGCCACCCCCTGTTTCACCGGGTTTTATGCCAATTTTCATACCCTTATTTTGCAGGGAAATTGTTGTGGTTGATAAAATATCCGCGAAAATCCCGTGATTATTGTAAATAAATTCTCATTAAAAAAAATACATACAGTACCGTTCATGGAAGTTCGGGCAAGCTGACAAATTATACTAACTGTTTAGGAAAAAATTTTAAAATTATATAATATACATTTCTGTGAGGAATTATTAAAATTAACCTTTTTTGGAAGCCTTTTACCAATTTCCAGCTAGTATTTGTCTATTATAAGACCGTTATCATAAAATATATAATTATGTTGGAAATCCCCAATAATTACAGTGACAATAAAACTTTATAATAATCCCTAGGAGGGTTAGCTGATTCACTCGTGTTACCTGGAAATATTCGTATACCCTTTATAAAGTATTATAACATTTGTAAACGCAGTAGTTCTGAAGAGATTGTTATTGTGAAAGTATCTGTGGTTGTGCAAGTGAAAAATAAAATAATTTCGGTTTGACTGCTTAAAATGTCCCGTGGAAAGCCTCTAGCTGTTTCAAAACGATCTGCTATTATTACCTTGCATCAGAAAGGGTACGCAGAAAGACGGATTGCGAATAAATTAAAAATAAAAGATCTACAGTACATGATACTATAGTTCGATTTAAGACGGGTGACGTGCAAGATCGTAATCGGCCAGGACCGTCAAGAAAAACGACTCCTGCGGAAGATTTACGAATAAAAATAACAATAAGCGCTATAGAAAACTAGCAGCATCATAAATTGCTGCAGAATCCAATAATGAGCGAGATTCCGAAGTTTCTGTGAATACTGTGAAACGTCGGCTGAAAGAGGCTGGGTTGCATGGGCGAGCGGCTTGTCGAAAACCGTTACTCCGAAGAGGAAATAGGCTGACACGACTGAAATGGGCACAAACTCATAAAGATTGGACAGTGGACGATTTTTAAAACGTTTTGTGGACTGACGAATCCAAGTTTGAGGTTTTTGGAAATAGACGGAGAGTTTCCGTACGCAAATCAAGAAGGGAAAGAATGTTACGTATAGTTCCTACAGTGAAGCATGGAGGCGGATCTGTAATGGTTTGGGGTTGTTTTTCCTTAATCGGAACAGGGGCATAATGAAAAAAGGAGGATATCGGAAAATCCTGGAGGAAAATGCCATACCGTCAGGAGTCCGATTAATTGGTCGTGGATTTGAATTTATGCAGGACAATGACCCCAAACATAAATCTAAATTGTGCACAGATAATGGCCGCCACAGTCCCCCGATTTGAACCTGATAGAGTTGTTATGGGAAGAATTAGACCGATGTGTCCAAAATCGAAGGAACATTTGTGGACCATTCTCCAGAAGGTATGGACAAGCTTGCCCAATGAAACATTAGTAAAATTAGCGAATCGGATGCCGAGAATAGTGGCAGCAGTCCTAAAGGCAAAAGGTGGATTTTCCGATGAAAATCGGATTTAAATTATTTGTATTACATTAACTTTTTCTTTTGAATAAATTTGTGTTTGAAAATATGTAAAATCATGTAAGTAAGTATTAAATACATGGCCATTTAATATTTCTCTTATTTTCTTTGACTTCCGTACATTTTTTTGCTTGCCCGAACTTCCATGAACGGTAGTGTACGTTGAGGGTATAATGGGTCAAAAAAGTTTTTATATACATTTTAAATATACTTACTTTAGCTTGTTGACAGAAATTACTTCTTGATTCTAAGGGAAAATGGACACCATCTGTAAATAAAAAAGTAACAACTTAAGCCTCTTTCGTAGGAACATAACTTTTTAGAATATTAATGCTTAGCAATTTTTTCATCACCTGAAAATTGATCTATTTGCCGATACGAGAAGATTAAAATTGAAGTGAAACAGGGCGAATTGTTGGGTAAATAACTAAAATCCTTTTATGTAATATACACGTCTTTATGAAAAGTAATAAAGGAACACAGAGAGATAAAAAAAAATCAATCCTTCTCGTTCTTTCTCTTCGGCATTTTCC
This sequence comes from Dynastes maya, assembly GCA_029619315.2. NCBI lineage: Eukaryota > Metazoa > Arthropoda > Insecta > Coleoptera > Scarabaeidae > Dynastes > Dynastes maya. Next base: position 8,224,171 of record JAROYE020000012.1, read on the forward strand.
TTTCTTTGATGAAGAAATTCCTCCAGTAAATTAATTATTCTTGTAAATTGTATAAGGCAGTATCCTAAATTACAAAAAAGGCAGATATTTCAGGTTGATTAAAGATTATTTTTTTCCCTCGGTTCTTAATATAGAAGGCACACCACGTGTACGACTCAAATCCATATGTCTATTGAGATTTACTTTTTATTTTTACCAGTATTTGGTTAAAAAAAAAAGTTTAATTATATTAATGGCATTGTATATACTTCGAATAAAAATTTTCATTATATCAAGGGAAAATAAGAAGAAAACATTGGAACGTCAAAAATTCATTCCATTATTGGTAGGAAGGTATCTTTGTAGTCACCGTTATGCTTGTCCCCTTCCTTCATTTTAATAAAATGTGTATTTGACTAAGAGTCTTCCCGTGCAGTTCATTACATCAAGCATTATTTAGTATTCTTGTTTACTTTAAAGGCCGTAGTGTTTCGTTTGTTCTAAAAGAACATTGATGATTGAAAGGCATCCGGTGATATAGGCCCCTCCTGAGATTAAATTTTACATGTGGATTGGCAGTAATAACAATATATTTCTAGAGGAATGAGCTTTTAAAGTCGCGGAACTCTTTGATGTTAGTGTATTAACAATCCGGAAGCAAAGCATATGCCTCTGTTAATTTTTTTTCTTTCGGGTTTCACGAATCCCCTTAAGGACTTTTATTCATATTTTTTGATATGGGGATTTCTTTTTTATTACTCTCCTCTTTGACATCGTTCAGTGTAATATTATTACCGTATCGGTTGTTGTTTCCTTTTTCCTAGCTTTTATTGAATAATAAAAAGGGCCTTTATAGGTTGATGAAATTCCTAACTATTTCTTAAAACTTTATCCACAACGTTATAGGTAACCACTTTGTCATATTTGTTGTATTTCTTTATAAAAAAGAAGATGCAGGGTTTTAAAATTATTCCCGATTACTTGTCATCAACATAGCTTTTTTAGATCACATAAATTTTATTATTACAGCTTTATAAAACAAGTCTTTACTGTTTAATATGTTATTTGATTTGTCAATTTAATCTATAAGCTTGAACGTTACTTTTACGTTTTGACAAGAAATTTATTGTCTTCTTCGGAAATTTTTCATATTTCCTAAATTACTACATTGAAATGTAATAATTTAAGAAAAAAGCTAATCAAAACAGTGTTGTTTTATTATTTATTAACTCTGCTGGTGATAGAAACCTTTAACCGCAAAACTGTAACTTTTGCGTGATCGTGTATGGGGGGTTTTAAACACAAACATTTTTTTGAACTAACTATTACTGCCCCAAACACAAAATATTATTGACTGATTAGCTATGTTAGCTTAAAATTTTTTGCCGCAAGTTACACGCAGAGAAATGCTTTCTTGCATCAAGAAAATAGATTTCCTTGCAAAAATCAGTCCCTCTTCAAGAAAATATTTTTATTTCAAGACTATAAAAATGTATAATATGAGAAAATGATTTTCTTGAAGTTTTATTTGGATTAAATAAATATTTTCTTAAGGTTAGAAAATCCAAGATAGAAGAATGTTTCTTTCAAGTAAATCATTTAGTTTTAAGTAAATATTAAATTAGTAAAAATGGTGCAGATCTCACAAAGTTCTCTTGGGAAATTAGGAGACTAGTTTCGTGTTCAAAAACACATCATCAGGCCAGCTACAAGGATATCTAATAAAAGAAAAATTACAGTAACGGAAAAAAAACCTAAGGTTAATAATTAAAATTAGGAGCAAGTGAATGAGCTAATGAAAAGGTCTTTTTCTCATAGGTTGCAGTATAATTAAATTATTGAATAATTAAATTATTAATTAAGGATTATTCAATACTTTAATTATTCAATGATCCCTAAGTAATGCTTGGGTGACTGGTTTCTGTCGTATGTGGTTTGAGGTTAGGGTATACTTCGACAATTTTTCTGGGTTGGTACTTCCCACCAACCACAGATGTCTCCTTATTTGTTATTAACTTTTAGGAAGGATTATTATATATCACTACGTGGCGCCAGAAAATATTTCAGTTGTTGTTTTTGAAGATTAGCGGCATAAATTGAGAGATGTAAGGGCGATATGGCCATATTATTCTTCAAAAATTTGTTTGCCGGTAGTGGTTCCATCAATACCAGGAGCTATTTATTAGCGTTATCTGTAACCTAGGCAAATATGCGGTAACAGCCAAAGGCGTGACGGGCGCATAAAAGTTTACACACAAAATAGAAGGCAAGAAATAAATTATAAAACGTGCTGAAACACTTACCGTTTTAAAAGTCTTCCGTGTCACAAACTGGGTAACATCTGTTAAATATTTGAATCATTAGATATGTTTCCACAGCTGTTTCAGTCAAGTGAGTACGGCGTGCGGAATAAATACTTTTTAATGCCGAAAGCGACCGTTCGACATCTAGCGATGTTATATTTGCATATTTAAAATAATCTTTAAAACAACTTAATGCATCTTCACAAATTTGTCTTAATATAAGAAAATGGGAGTCTTTCTCTAAAACACTCAAATTTTCATATTACACACCAATTTGTGTCGCCTTCTACAGCGCATAACTGCGTGAATATCATTCACAATTTAAACAGAATCCACTAGCGACATCGAAACATTTTGTAATTTTTTCATTCCCTCCGATAGTCCGAAGTAATTGTTGTGAATAATTTGTAAATATCTTTTAACCTCCTTTTAACATTTAATCTTGAAATATTTCCTGGCTTTTCTTGATTGGTGCAGCTTCTGTCGGATTGAATTTTAAAACTACTTTCTTTACTTGATCAAAATATTTGTTGTAGTAAAACGCACCCTGCAAACATGTTCCCCAACGTGTAACAATCGGCTGTGGTGGTTCAGGTAAATCAGGACACAGTTTGTGAAATAGTCGGGTACGTTTCGGGGACTTTAGAAACACTGCCTTTGTACTAGAAATCAATGCATTTACTAATGGAAAACATGTAGGAATCGTTTGAGCCGGAAGATTTAGAGTATGGATTTTACACGTTACATGTAAGAAGTTACCACTGTGTTCTTTAAGAGATCGGCCCAAAGAACGCATGTTTGCGGCACCATCACCTCATGAACATTAAAAGTTGCTTAGTTGAAATTTCAAATTTGTTCAATGAGTTCAACACCACCTTTAAAATCTCATCGGCAGTACAATTTATAATTCTTTTGAAAGCATGTAAGGAGGAGGATGACGGTCGATGTGGTTCCATTGTACGTACCATTACATTAACCACAGAATGTTTTTGACGATCTGTTGTTTCGTCCACACACAACCACAGTTTTTTATCTTTCAACTCCGTTTTCATTCTTTTTTCTATATGTTCACGAGCAAATGACACTACATTTCTTATCGATGTCCGACTAGGTAATTTATAGTCCGCATATTTATTCCAGAAGGAGACAAATGCTTCTTTGTCTAGTAAACGAAACGATAGATTACATGAAATAAGAGTAACACATAAATTAAATGTAAATTTTTCTTGGTCTCGTATGCCACTTTTTGCAGAAGAATGTTGTGTGCTTTCGATGTGACGTTGAGAATGGCTTCTGGACTAAAACATTAAATGGATTTTACAAACTAGACATTGAATTTTAGCGCCATCAAAAATTAAGTCCGGTATGTCCACTATAAAGTTTTTAACTGTGTCTGCCATTGGTCGTTTTCGCGACGTACCTAACTGCGACATTTTTAAAGCAAACATAAGCGTACAATTACGAAATAAGTTACGACAGCCTACATATACACAGAACTACTCGCATACAGCATCGATTTAGTACTGATGCTGTGAACGCGTGAAATAAATAATCGCTGACTCCGCACCACATATCTACTGCACTGACTGTTACCGCTGTTCGCCCAGACTAGTTGTCTGTCTTGGATATTGTTTCTAGGTATTTTTTTCCGTGTGTACCTCTACATTAAGTTTTTGTTTGAACGTTATTCAGTAGATAACCTCTACTTTTAGCTTTTTTTTTTAAATCACAAGCAATGTGAATAATTTGCTTCATTATGTACGTATATGTCGTACTGTTTTAAACAAGGTAAGCGCAATTAATAATGTGCTTATAAATAATATGCATTTCAAGAATTGTAAGTAAAAAATGCTTATTATTATTGATTTATGAACAGTACCTAAACGCATTCTGGAATTAAGAAAACTGTTTACTATTCTTAAGAATATATTGTTTTGTGTTATAACGCCCATTTACTTGTACTAAGAATCGCGTTCTTCAAATTTTCTGCAAGATTTTCTTGAATCAAGTTAACAAATGTCCTAAGGAAAAAATACAATTATTTCACTACAAGTGTATACTTCTCTTAAGCGGAGAAAGAAACGCTAAGAAAATATTTCCTTTGATTTAAAACAGTTATTATATTACGGATAATTGAAACAGAAATTGTTTTGAATTAAGGCGGACAGCTTTGATACAAGAAAACGTTTCTCTGCGTGTATAAAATAGACAGCGTTTATCTTTTTAAAAATTTAGGAGAGGTTTGACTGTATTAATGCTGCAAAAAACGAATAAACAGTATTATTATACGAAAACACTCTTATTTAATTTTTGTTTTTCGAGGTAAAGTTTACCGAAATAGTATCAATATCAAATAGAGATTTCGTTCACAACTTGACATGTTTAGATTGCTTGTTTTCTGGCATGAAAGATAAGAGGACGAAATCTACTTAGAATCCAAGGATATCTTTCGTGCTATTGAGAAATTGTTTAACGAAAAATATAAATTGAAAACATCGAAAAACATTTATTTATTTGTACATGCAATATATACTACCTTGTATATACTTCTATTTTCACTATATAATTATTATAACTCACTAATAAATATATACGTTTTATTTTATTAAAAAAAAAAAGTCGTAGTACCAGGACACTATTTTCTTAAGAGAGAAAAAGAGATGCGCTTGGGGAGCGTAGAAGTGTGCGAGCTCTGCATGGATGACGAACAGAATAAATAAAATTTCAGAGGCAATGTTTGCGAGCGAGTTTCACGTTGTTGAAGTGGCTATGTGAAACTTTTTAAATTTCTACAAATCAAATTTATTTATCTACATTGACTCCACCCTTCGACCAATAGGATACCTTTCACAATATATAAACATTCTTCGCTAAAGTTTAGGGCAGCTAAAGCGGGCATATCGAGTTTTCTGAAAAGTTATATCGAACGGTCTTTAAGAATGTTTAATTGACTCGAAATTTATACATGTGTAAAAATAAGTTTTCCCCAATTATCTGATCAAAATACCCGGAAAATAAATGTTATGTGATACATTTTCTTGTTCTTTATTCGATTTTATTTGCTTTTAAAGCTGAATTATAAACGTTATTTGTTTCGTTTAAAAAAATCACTTCCCAGGTGTTTAACTTTTGACACAATTACAAGCTTTGAAGGACTTATTTCTCAACTGCAATGAATAATAATCATTTTAGTAAAAGTAAAATGGGTTCAACTAAAGCGGTTATTACACGAATAATCTCTCCACGGTTAGATTTAATCGAATACCACACAGAGACTATTATCTGGGACGTATGCTTTGATTATTTAGAAGAGAACAATGGTTCAGACACGTAACAGATCATTTAAAGCGTTTATATGCTTATACAGGGTTAGTAAATAGTATGGCACCATCTCTATAATTCAAAAAAATCACATTGAATTTATTTTTTTTTAATATTTTCGATTTAGACGTTGATGGAAAAAAAATATTCATTTTTATACGGTTTAAATATGAACCTGTGAAGTAAATAAGATTGACAAAGAAATGGATACATTGTATCGCATGTTTTCGCCGTAGTTAAAATCTTGATCATTACAAAAATCCTCCTTTTCAAATACATGAGTTATAAAAAATCCGTTTTTAATTATTTACTTCTCAGACTGTTTTCAATTCTTTTGTCAAAACTGAATTTAGGAAAAGAATTAGATTTAAGTTATCGGATGGTTATTATTAAAGATGTAGTTGAGAAAAATATTGTTTAAATTGAACAGCCAGTATATTTTTCAATTATTCGATAGGAAATAAAACTCTGCGTATAGTTGATTGATTGATTGATTGATTTTCTACCAGAGCAGGGCTGGTCTTTACATCCCTAACACTGAAGCTTAGTAGCTTATTGTATTATTCCTGCTTCGGTTTTGTTTTACTTAAACAGGTTAGTTCCCGCAATCAGGCTTAACAGCCTATGTAGTAAATCTTTCTCCATTGGTAGTTCAATTGTGCTTCGCATAGCGAATCTGCGTTGAGCTAACGCTGCACATTCGAACATAATGTGAGAGGCTGTTTCCTCCTCCTCATTGCAAAGTCTACATAAGGGCTCATCTTTGTAGATCCCCATCTTATGCAAGTGGCCTCTCAAACAGCCATGTCCTGTTAATAGACATGCTGCTGCTCTAAGCTGTATCTTGTTTAATTCAAGCAGGTCAGCAGTCAGATGTTGCGACGGTCTTCCCATCATCCGTTTGCTGTGCTTTTGTCCAGCTGCATGTTTCCAATTTAATTGGTGTTGTGTTATAATCCACTCATTAATTGCACCACGCACTGCACTCTTGGTAATACCTAGACCCGGTTCAGGGCCTATATAATTCATTTTTGAACCTTCCCTCGCTAGCTGGTCTGCAATTTCATTGCCCGCTATGCCCCTGTGCCCTGGCACCCACGCCAGTGTGACCTTGTTGTGTTTAGACAGAGCCATTAGGGTTTGCAGGCACTCTCATACTAGTTTGGAGGTTATGCGATAAGATGCTAGTGCCTTTAAGGCTGCCTGACTGTCAGAGAGAATGCACATCGTCTCACCCTGCGGTCGCCGACGCAGACTCTCCCACGCGCAGGTTTGTATAGCATATATTTCTGTTTGAAATACCGTGGTGTATCGCCCAAGTGATACACATACTTTGTATCCCTGGTTTTCCTCATATACACCAACGCCAGATGTAGTGCCCGTTTTGGACCCATCTGTGTACCAGACTAGTGTTCTTGGTTTTCTCCCCTCTCCATCCCTCCATTCTTCCCAATTCAAGAAAACTTTGAAAGGTTTGTCATAGGAGATCCTGGAGATTGTTGTATCACTACCCATATCATAGATAGGGTTTGTTACTACCGCTTCTATTCTGGTGTGCCCAGATCCACTGTGGGATTTCCAGTTGCTTGTATTTTTCAGTCTGTATGCCCCCATTCTGGCTTCTCCCTTGATATAAATCTCAAGAGGAGGTAGGTTTAGCATGGTTTCCATAGCAGCTGTTGGAGTGCTTTTAATAGCTCCTGTTATACAAAGACATGCCAGTCTCTGAATTTTCGAGAGACTAGTTATCGCATGCTTCTGCGTATAGTACTATAGCCCCAAAATGAGAAACAAAAGAGATACATTGAAATTTATATTGGACAATTGAAACTGCAATAGTTTTATTATTGGAGCAGCTATTGAGATAGTCGAAACATGAAAAAGATGTAATTTATACCCCAATAAAATGGTATTTCATCGTTTGATTAAATGACTCACTTTTTTTATTAAACACTCTATATATTTTTCCACAAATCGATAGAGAGTGACATTTCAAATAAATTATTCTTATAACACTAAGGCTCTAAAATGAGAAACAAAAGAGATTTATTAGATTTTAAGATGAAAGATTTAAAATATAAATCAAAGCCTTGCTTTTCTGAAATCTTGTTTGGCATAGCCTGGCAATTAAAGAATTTATTAGTGAAGATGATTACCTTTTGCCCCCGGCTTTTTTTTTAGTAGTAAAGTAAAATAAAGAGTCTCCGAACGAATCATACTGTGCATTCAAAGAGAAGCGGGACGCGTTGAAATTTAATTTTTATTTTATTTCTACATTATTTTTAAAAATTATGCGCAAATTTCTATACATAAGAGAAAATATTATCGTCAAGAATTTTATATTTTAATTAAATATGATTTTTGACAGTTTTCAAAGTTGTTGTTTAATTAAACTTAGTGATCGAAATTTCACTAAAGAGAACTGCTTTTAACATTGCAAAAGTTTGCAAAAGAAATCACATTCTAAACAATTTTCTTTTTAATAAAATTATTCTGGATTTTAGCTAATAAATGCAATTTTTGCTATTATTCTCAAACAATGTTAAATTTTATAAGTAACGGAGGTCACATGACAATTTTTGTAAAATTGTACCGTATCCTACCAGAATAGACGGTTACTGTAGTGACAACCATCGAAGTAAGTAGAAAGTACCCTATTATTGTAGTCTTTTGAAATGGCTGCCTGTACTCCATATTTATAGTAAAAATAGTACCCCCCAAAAGTGTAAGCAGCTCTAAAAACCATGGTAAAAAAAGTACTACAAAATTGTAGTTAATTACCATACACGTACAATAAAATTGTTGTTAAAAAGGATGATTACAAAGTATACTCATTACCCTACACGTATTGTTAATTGCACTATCCTTGTTCAAAAGCATACATGCTGCAGTAAATTATTCTCTTGTTTGTAACCGAATAATATTCAAACAAAAGAGAACTTACTGTGAAAGTGCATATCTCTCAGCTTATGCTTATATCTTCAAATACAGCAACTGAAATATTTCCTAGCACCACCTAGTTGGAGTAGTTATAGTCATGCCGTTCTAGATAGTGGAAACCGAAATACAGATGCCACTTATCCATACAAAACACAACGTTTCATAAACATTTTCAAAAGATACCGGTTAATGTAATATTTTTTTCCTTTTATTACTATTTGCTTAACTATAGTTTTTTTTAATATATAATAAATAATAATAAAAAAAAGGGATGAATAAACTTAAATATTAACTCACTCCCTATTTAATTACATTATTAAAGAAATGATTTAATTATACTGTAACATAAAAAAAACCTTTTCGTTAGTTCATTCACTTGCTCTTAATTTTAATTTTTTTGTGAAAGTTTATTTGTTAAATAAATATTTTCTCGGGGTTAGAAAATCCAAGATAGAAAAGTGTTTCTTTCAAGTAAATCATTTAGTTTTATGTTAAGAATATATTTATATTAAAGGTAGGAATGAAAAAAAAGTCCAGATCTCACAAAGTTCTATTGAAAAATTTGGCGACCGGTTTGGTGTTCAAAAAATAGTTCAGGCCAACTACAAGGATATCCAATAAAAGAAAAATTACAATAGTGATAAAAAAAGTAGGAGCAAGTAAATGAACTAATGAAAAATTTTTTTTTTTAATATGTTGTAGCGTAATCAAACTATTTCATTAATGATGTAATTAAATAGGGATTCTTTTTGTGTTATTTAATAATTAATGAGTTAATTTTTAGGTTTATTAATCCCTTTTTATTATTTAAAAAAGCTATAATTAAATTGGTAAACCGAAAAAAAAACTATATATACTAGACACTAGATGACGCTGCGAAATTATCTCGATTATTTCTTTTTTCATGTGTGACTCTATATTAAGTTCACTTTTGTTTGAACATTAACCTGTTACAAGCATGAGAATAATTTACTGTATTATGTATGGATATGTCGTACTGTTTTAAACAAGGTAAGTGTAATTAATAATGTGGATATAAAATACAATTATTTTATTACACGTATGTATATAAGTTATATGGAGCCACCCTGTACATATTATATAATATATTTTATTCCCACAATACTTCATAAATGCATATAGTATAAAGAGTACGCAGTGACGTAACGATACAGAGAAAAGGAGATAGTAAAATGTTAACAACGCAAAAACTAATCTTTTTCTCCGTATTGAAATAGAGTAGAAAATAACATGCCTTTGTAGAACGCTTTTTATAATCATTCCTATTTAGTAAAGCATTAAGTAAACACGTATGTTTTAAAAGAAATAAAGTTTTTCTTTTAAAAACCTCCCGAAAAGAGCAGACTTGAAAACTGGCGCAGTCAGTAGGATAGAATCAGAACAGTTGATTGATTCATTAGATCGATTGTTTGATTAATTTGATCGATAATTTACGTGAAAGCAAAATTTTGTCAAATTTCAAAAATCATCTAAAAGTGAGTGTCACAAGTTCCTGGATCCATCCGAAACCCATCCGAGATCTTGGCGTGTATCAACACCTAGGACATCGAAGGACCCACGAGGCATACACCGTAATTGGAACTACCAATTTGCGAAGGTATTTACTTTGTTATTATTAAATACGGAATCCCTTAGTTACTGGAACCGATCCCTTTAGTAGGACCCTTTCTTTCAATTGAAAACCATTTGGTACTAGATTTAAGAAAACGAAACTGGAAGAATTAACATTAGATTTAGAAAAACTTAGAATAGCAGAAAGAATCAGAACAATGCCGACAGAAACAAATTATCAGTTATTTAGAATAGAGTTAGACTCAATTCCATACTTTGGAGGAGAAAGTAGCGAAATAAATTTATTTGTAAAATCATGCGACAGAATTTGTACAAAATACAGTAACAACTTAGAAGTCAAAGACATAATTTTTCAAACGATATTAGGTAAACTTAAGGACAGAGCGAAAACATTAACATGCTCACGCAATGAACTAAATACTTGGGACAGCGTAAAAAACGCGATATTTAGCTATTTTTCTGATAAACGTGATTTTGGTCAGTTAGCACAAGAATTCAACAACACAAAAATATTTCCAAAAGAAAATGCAGTAGTATTCGGACACAGATTACAAGATTTGTTATCTCAATTAATGACTAAACTAGCACAGACCCCAGAAATTACGAATAAGCCACAGCGGGCAGAAATTTATTCACAAACAGCTTTAGATGTGTATTTATTAAACTTGCCGGAAGACGTACAACTATTTGTTAAATCATTAAAACCAAATAGTCTCGAAGAAGCAATAGGCCAAGTGCAAGATGCTGAAAATTTCAAAAACCGTTCAAATTACATCAAAGGCAATAAATCAAGTTCACAGCCTTTACAAGTTCCAAACAAAAATGTGCAATAAACAAAGCCATTTTACAATCAACCGAAATTTCAATATCCACATTTTACTTATAATCCTAATAATCATATGTTCCGAAATAATCCTAATCGTTTTAATAATTCCCAAACAAATCAAGTTCAAACCCTACCCAACATACCACCGATGAAATTTCCTGCGGAAAGATCAAATTTATTTAAAACGCCTTATCGTCAATTCGGACAAAGCAACGTATGGAAACCGAATAATCAAATTCAAAACAAGCCTACACCAATGAGTGGAATTTCAACGGCAATTCCCAAAAGAATTATGTATCAAGAGAATCCAGAAGAAGATAATCACCAAACGAATAATTCAGAAAATGATATAAAACCAATATTTAATGAAGAAAATGGTATATGGTATATTCCCCTGATGCCAAACGAAGAACCCGTTATACAAGAACCAGAAGAGGACGAAAATTTTCAATTGATTGCCTCACCAACCACCTCAAAAGGATAGCCATAAATGCTTTACCCTATATCCAATTGATAAATCCACCTATTAAACTTTTAATTGATACGGGAAGCACTATATCAATGATCGATCCTGACATAATTTATAAATATTTTCCAAATTGTAGTTATCACGATAATTTAGAGTTACAAACAGCAAACGGTATTTCAAAGCTGAACAAATATGCGTTAATTCCGTGCTTTAGCGAATTAAAATCATATGGAAATTTACAAATGGTAATGCATAAATTCCATAATTTTTATAATGGTATTTTAGGATTAGATGACTTAAAAGCCATGCAGTATAATATAGATTTAAATAATGAACTGTTAGTTAGAGATGATGACAGAATTCCCTTAAAATTCAAAAAATATGAAGAAATGAAAATTGCGGGCCAAGCAAAAACATTAACAAAAGTACCAGTCAACTTTTAGACGGCGATATTTTAATTCAAGAACATAGAACAGAAAATATAATCATTCCAAGCTGTATTACTAATGTACACAAAGGCGAAGCTATCGTAGAGATTCAAAATTATAATGAAAAAGATAGTAATATTAAAATTCAACCTTTGAATGTAACCCCCTTAGAACAATTTTATGTTTATAATTATCAAATAAATGAGGAACAAAGTATGAAAAGATTAAATAATATGTTGAGAACAGACCATTTAAACTATGAAGAAAAAACGTAAAATTATACAACTTTGTAAAAATTATTTAGATATTTTCAAACAACCAGATACAAGATTAACATTTAATAGTAAAGTCAAACATGAAATTAAGGTAAAAGATGAAACACCAGTATTTATTAAAGCTAGACGTTTTCCTTTTACACAGAAAATTCAAATAAAAGATCATATTCAAAAATTATTACAGGATGAAATAATAAGACCAAGTCAAAGTCCATGGGGTTCACCCGTAAATATTGTAAACAAAAAATTAGATGCCAGTGGCATACTTAAAACTCGATTAGTAATTGATTATAGAAAAATTAATGAAAAGACAGTAGATGACAAATATCCAATACCAAATATCTAATACCAAATATCTAATACCAAATATTGAAGATATATTAGATAAATTAGGACGTTGTCAATATTTTACAACACTAGATTTATGTTCTGGATATCACCAAATACAAATGCATGAAAATTCAATTTCAAAAACAGCTTTTAATACAGAAAACGGACACTTTGAATTTACGAAGATGCCGTTTGGACTTAAAAATGCTCCAGCCACATTTCAACGTATTATGGACGATATTTTAAAAGATTTATTAAATGATTTTTGTTTAGTTTATTTAGATGATATTATAATATTCTCTTCATCATTAGATGAACACGTAAAACATATAAAAAAGTATTTGATAGGCTTAGAGCCAGTAATTTGAAATTACAATTAGATAAATGTGAATTTTTAAGAAAAGAAACCGAATATTTAGGTCACATAATAATTCAAAACTTTCCTTTGCCGAAAACACAAAAAGAAATAAAATCTTTTCTAGGTTTACTAGGATATTACAGAAAATTTATAGAGGACCTTGCAAAAATAACCAAACCTATGACCAAGTGTTTAAAAAAGAATCAAAATGTGAAACATACACCTGAGTTCATAGAATCTTTTGAAAAATGTAAATCACTTCTTTGTAACGATCCCATTTTAAAATACCCAGATTTCAATAAACAATTTGAATTGACTACAGATGCAAGTAACTTTGCTATAGGATCTATATTATCCCAAGATGGACACCCAATTGCGTACGCGTCACGTACATTAAATTCAGCCGAAATAAATTATTCGACGATAGAAAAAGAAATGTTATCAATTGTATGGTCGTGTAAACACTTTAGACCATATTTGTACGGAAATAAATTCATAATCAAAACAGATCATAAACCACTTACATGGTCATTTTCAATCAAAGAACCTAATAGTAGATTAATGAGATGGCGATTAAAGCTTGAAGAATACGATTACGAAATACAATATAAAAAAGGAAAAGCTAATCAAGCGGACCCCTTGTCTAGAATTAAATTAACGGAAATGTATGTAAATTCAACTAATCAAAATGTAGACGATAATGATTCACTTTTTGTAAACAACGATAACGACTTACTTTTAACAGATATCGATGAGATATTAGAAAATTTACAGAATAATGAGAATATAGGAAATACAGATGCAAACACCATTCACACAAGTAACGGTGAAGTAGAAATTAGTTTACCTTATTCCGATAAATGTTTGAACATAGCGAATAGACAAATTATTTTTAATATAAGTAGAAATATAGAACAACATTACGTACAAAAGAAAACAATTTTTAATAAAGCTAGATTTATAATCACATTTCCAATTTCTTATAACAATGATAAAATCATTCAAATTTTAAGAGAATATTTAATTACTGAACAAAAGAATACAATTTATTTTAAAGCAAAAAATATTGAAAGAGACATTATAATTTTAATTCAGGATAATTTTACAAATATCAAATGTGAGATTGTAGACAAAATATTAGAAGATGTAACGGAAAAAGATGATCAACATGAAAAGATTAAATATTACCATGAAGGCAAAACTTGTCATAGAGGAATTAGTGAAGTGACCCAATCGTTAAAACAAAGATATTATTGGCCAAATTTAGAAAAAGATGTTACGATATATATAAATAATTGTGAAATTTTTCAACTAGCAAAATACGAAAGAAATCCACAAAAACAACCTATCTCACATACACCAACGCCTAAGAAACCATTCGAACAATTACACTTAGATTTACTTTATTTAAATCAAAAAGTTATTTTGACAATAATAGATCATTTTTCAAAGTATGCACAAGCTTACTTATTACCTGATAAAAATTCTCAAACAGTATTAGAAAATGTTATAAAGTTTATAAGTCATCACGGAATACCGTCGACGATGATTACAGACGGAGGCGGCGAATTTAAAAATCAAATATTTAAAGAATTTTGCAAATTACATAAGATAAATCATCATATAATTGCAGTAGAAAACTCTAAATCTAACGGAGTAGTAGAGAAATTTAATAATACTTTACAAGAATCAATTAGATGTAATATGTTAAACAAACCATGCTCATTTGAGACAAGCTTAGTAACAGCAGTGCTAGGATATAATAATAGTTTACATTCAAGCACCAAGTTCACACCATTTGAAATAATTAATAATAATTCAAATAATAATTTACCGTTCGACAAAAACGAAGATCATATTATAAATCAATACATTCAAGATAGGGAAGACCTAATTAAAGCCATTTATAAACAAGTACATGGAAACAGAAAAGTCAAAAGACAAATTTTGTGAGAAAATAAATAAAAATAGAAACGAAAATGAACCTATAATGGAAAAACAAGAAGTTTTTGTAAAAAGAAACTTACAAAGAAAAAAATTAAAACCAAGATATCAAAAAGAAATAGTTGCGAAAGTTAACGAGAAAACATTCGTTATAAATAAATCAACAAAATTATCTAAAGATGTTGTTAAGAAAAAACGTAAATTTAGTAAACCTTTATTACAGGTACAAAATGAAGAGCCTCAAGCTAGTACTTCTGATGATATTGTTCAAGATAACATCGGGACAGCTACCAATAAAGCAAATAAATAATTGAATTTTACCCCTAAAATTAGGAAGTGCAAAATGTGCACAACAATACCACAATTTTATATTTAAATTAGAAGCTAAAACGTTATTTGATTATATAGATATTTTAGAATTGCAAATAAAAAGTATTAATGATACGAATTATAAGCACACAATTCGTTCAGTAAACGATTATAATGAAACTACACCTAAAGTAGATAGCAATCGATTAATTGATATAATGATTGATCAAACATTTCATGATACACAATTAATTAAGAGTAAAATAATAATTAATATTTCCAAATTATAAAAGAGTAAAGCGATCTCCTTTGGATATCGTCGGTAACATTGCGAATTGGGCAATCGGAATCATGGACAATAAAGAAAAAGGAAGAATCAATGATGCATTAGAAATTCTAAGTAAGAATCAAGAAGATATACATTTGCAACAAAAATTAGGATTATCAATGTTAAAACAGTTTCGTAGATGAATAAATTATATTGTTTAAAATAATAGTACCAATCCTTTATGAATCAACATATTCACTATTTCATATTTATCCGATTCCCTATAAAAATCAAATAATCCCGTTAACCGATACGTATTTGATAATGGACAATAATACCTATGCGACGAAGACATCACCGTGTGAGAAGATAGAAGAAATTTATGTGTGCCGTGAATATTTGTTACCTAAAGATGATAATTGTTTAGTAAATTTAATGTAAAGCAAAGAAACCTGTAATAAAGTAAATGTAAAACTAAATGAAACATTAATTCAAGAAATCGAAATGAATCACTTGTTAATATTTACTCCATTTACTATAAAAGTTCAATATAAATGTGTAGAAATGGGTTTATTAGAAATAAACAACAATGTATTAATTCAAATGAAACCCAACTGTATTATTATCATAAACAATGAAAACTTCTATTATAAATCAAATGTAATAAATGGTGAAATTTATAATTTACCAAATTTGAAATCAATTGATTGGAATTCAGAAAAAGAAGACAATTCCAAAGTAATAATTAATAAATTCTCATTAAAAAATATAGAAAGTTTAAATCACGAAATCAAAGATATGAAAATAAAAGAATTACAAATGTCAAATGTAAAACATAATTACTTTAATTATACTATATTGAGTATCGTTATTTTATGCATTTTATTGTATGTACTGTATAAATTGTATCCAACACTTGGAAGAATTTTGAAAAATGAAGACGTCTCAATGGTTACCCAACCTGAAGCTGTGCAACCCTTGGAGCCGTTCTAATCGGGGAGGAGTTATATGGAGCCACCCTGTACATATTATATAATATATTTTATTCCCACAATACTTCATAAATGCATATAGTATAAAGAGTACGCAGTGACGTAACGATACAGAGAAAAGGAGATAGTAAAATGTTAACAACGCAAAAACTAATCTTTTTCTCCGTATTGAAATAGAGTAGAAAATAACATGCCTTTGTAGAACGCTTTTTATAATCATTCCTATTTAGTAAAGCATTAAGTAAACACGTATGTTTTAAAAGAAATAAAGTTTTTCTTTTAAAAACCTCCCGAAAAGAGCAGACTTGAAAACTTATATACTTCTCCTAAGCGAAGAGAAAATGCTAAGAAAATATTTCTTTTGATTTAAAACAGTTATTGTATTGGGAATAATAGAAACAGTAATTGTCTTAAATTGAGGCGGACAACCTTGATATGCAAGTAAACGTTTCTCTGCCTGTAACACTAATGTTTGTTTAACAACAATATTGCATTGTATGTAACCACAGTAAGTAACTGCAAATATTTAGTTTTCTTCACTACAATATATTGCGCGGTCTTCGTTTTTAGAGATCCATACATGACTCTCTTGACGAGTGTGTACGTCGAAAAACGGAACATACGTTTCGTTACTTGTCATAATTTTAGAAGAAATTTGGTGTGTTAAAGTTTCATTGCAAATTTTCACAGGATCTGCTTTTTGAAAGTCGAAAATAATAAATCATGATTTGAAAATGTTGTCCAGTTAATTAATTTTTTTCACTTATGAAACAGTTCACTAAAACCCTTAATAACACTTAATTTGTACTGTGATGAGAGCTTGGCTATCGAAACGTGCGTCAAAACAGTACAAATTAAGTGTTGTGGTAAGGGTTTTAGTGAACTGTTTCAGTGTTCCAGTGCCACAGTTTTAGAGTACCCGTTTTTTCACTTATGTTAACACTTCAAAGAATTGAAAACTTCGGTTCTAATTAGCGTAACTAATTAAATCATGTTTTGTTTTTCGTGGCCTAATGATTTTTTTCTTCAAAGGTTTCTATAAATTAATAAACGAAAGTTTTCAGTTCAGGTTTAGCAAGTCATTTCGTAGAATTAGGTCACAAAAAATATAGAATTACAAATAAAAGTAACAATAAAAAAGTCTTAACGCCCTTGACTGAATTCATATGAAAAAATTTGGAAATAAGTTACTTAAAAAATGATGATGGTTCTATACTACTTACTAACCTTGTGTCCGACTGTATCTACAGTAAATACCATTATTACAATGCTAAGAATTATCCTCTTTTTCAAAAAGATTAAATCAAATGTCGGTCTTCATTTAAAAAGTTTCATGGTCATAGCTATAACTTATTTTACAACTGGATTTCTGTATGTGCAAGCTTTTTCTTGGGTAAAATATAGCACTGTTCGAATTAAATGATGCTCCGCATAAATAAAATCCTGCATCCTAGCTTTTGGCCCGGTAATAAACATTATATCGAGAATCATGAATATACAACAAAGGAATTGCACAAAATCTCCCATGAGTTGTGAATATTAGAAGTTTATTGTCGCTCGTAAAAATGTCATATTGATTTTGTACATTTTTCTTGAAGGAATAAAGGGATATATATCAACATGCCGGAAGACCCGAAAGAATGAGGAAACTTTATTCAAGTACAGATGCACTTCTTTTTTCGTATTACTTTTATTTTCCTCGATGCTATCCGAATATCGTAGTCTCCATTGCAATAATATAAAGGCGACCAGACAAATTGAGATTACCTTGAAAATATTAAACGTTCACTAGACTTACATATGACCCACATTATTCCAAACAAAAGCTTTCTGCTGGATTTACATAAAGCGCTTGAACCCCTTTTACTTAATTCTTTTGTTCTTGAAACAGATTTTATCTGTAAACTTTTCTAGTAGCAAAAATGCCGTCAAAAAGATTACTCTAGCAATATCAACGATATACTTCCGTATTATCCGTTTTTACTTTCTTTTTTCTTAATTCAATTTTAAAATGGAAACAGTTCTGTCTCGAGTAGGTAAATTGTATTCCCCTCCTTTATGTTTCTGAAATGATACAATGTTTTATTCCGATTTTGTAATTATTAAAAGATAAGAATTTATAATTATGTTAATGTACACATTAGCGGCTTATTTCGATATATATATTTTCATATCAGGGTCGTATTTAACATATATTACCTGCAATTTGCTCAATTTATTTAAATCCTTTTAAGAGTCTCTGAGATATTGCTTTTTGATACCTGTGTGACATTTCTCCAAGTTATTAATCCTCTGATATTCCTCAGAGGTTCATTTAACATTTATAAGAGCTCCAATTACACGTTTGTAGATGAATCTACTTTGTAGCTTCCATTCCACTATGGAAAAAAGGTAAAAAATCCATTCAAGATCATGCAAATTTCCAAGCGAGAATCGTGGTTTTCTTTAATTCGATTTAATTGGATCTTAAGGATCTTAATCCACTACGAAAATTACATCAATATGGTGATATTTCGAACTATTTCTGATACAGCAGTGTTTAAGGGCCATGCTATTTCAGAAGTCATTTTCTAAATGAACTAATAAACATTTTTTTTGTTAAAAATGATTTCTGTTTATTGGGTACCTCTGAATACCTGGAGGTAGTTTCCAATTTAGAATTAAATGATAAAATTTTGAAAAAATTTTACTCAAAATCGTAATTTAATTTTGGGGACTGTTGATTTTCGGAGATTCTCTTGATCTCTATGATCTATAGAATCTGTAATTGAATGTTTCCGAATAAAAACGAACCCGTATAATCGTTTACCGTAATCTATGTCTCTCCGTCTCCATTCTTTTTTGAGCTACAACTTCAACGCTAAATTTCCAAAACTTCCAGGAGGTGTAGCTTTCTTAAAGTGAGAGACAGAAAATCGCGATGTTTCTAGATCGATTTAGTTCATTTAATACTACAAAATAGCATATATTCAATTTGCTAGCTTGTTATTTCGTGGGGTTATGAGGAAATTAAGAATTTACAAAAACATTCCTTATGAAAATTTGATGATTTCCAAAATTTTTTCATTTGATATTTGTTACCATCCTATCTTATACATTTTGAGCTTCCGATTATGAAAATTTCAGTCGTTTAGCTCTAGTTCTAATGGTTTTTGAAAGATAAGTGTTTTTTTGGTGGAATATAAGAACATTTTGGCCTTGACAATAAAATATGTATTTTGAAATGAAATTAATTTGTGGTTAATTCTTTGGGATGTTATACAAGGTCAAAACCTTTTATTTGTTTTCTGAATAAAGCTATAAACACACACACGTAGGTTTTTACGACGAAAATGTGTAGTTGGCGGTTTCCGGGTCTCCGGCCGTGTGTCGATTGTTGAGTCCTGTGAAGGACTGTTTGGACGAGCTTTCGGTAGTCTCGCTGCTGTCATCATCAGGTCGCTGTCGTTGTTTTGCTCATACTGCGAGTGACCCTTCTGTGCGCCTGTCCGGTCTGTGTGTGGTGGGGGTGTGATCGCATCGGGTTCGTTCGCCGTCGCGTCGTTTTGCGTTCGGTCCGTGTTGGTCGCTTGTTTCGTGTTTTATGTTCTTGTGTTCGATGCTTCTTTCAACGTCGGCCCTGTACCAACACGTAAGAGACACGTGACACAAAATAGATTTCGATAGCACTAAGATTCTAGCCAACATAGACCATTACAATGCAAGAGTAACCAAGGAAGCCATTGAAATAGAAAAACGACCGAATAACCTAAACAAAAGATATGACGCATGAAGATTACTACAGACATGGAGAAACGTCATCAGAAACATCGAACTCAAGAACCTAAAACACGCGAAACAAGCGACCAACATGGACCGAACGCAAAACGACGCGACGGCGAACGAACCCGATGCGATCACACCCCCACCACACACAGACCGGACCATACAAATACAGGCGCGCAGAAGGGTCACTCGCAGTATGAGCAAAACAACGACAGTAAACTGATGATGGCAGCAGCAAGAGTGCCGAAAGGACTCAACAATCGACACACGGCCAGAGACCCGGAAACCGCCAACTACATATATCCTTCCGAAGGTTTTCGCGGATGTAATATGTGGTGCGATGGTTTTCTCGGGATTCTATTCGCGTTTGGAGCTGGTCCTGATAAGGATGCTGTTTGGCTCGACGTTTCGATGATACCTGTCATCTTCTTCTGGAGCGAGCCGAACAGCGTCCTTATCAGGAGCAGCTCCAAACACGGATAGAATCCCGAGAAAACCATCGCACCATATATATATATATATATATATTACCCATCTAATTAATGCATCATTTACATTAAGCTACATACCAACAATGTTGAAAGTTACCATAATCTTAAATGTTGCCCCAGCATTCGACAAAGTATGGCATGATGCACTTAATTACAAACTGAAGAAAGTACTGCCCAAACAATACTCTCCGTAGGAATCGTACTCAGGTCTTCAACAACTTAATGCAGTAGTATCACAAGGTAGTGTATTAGATCCGGTATACTAGTAATATACCTGATCTAAAAAATAACACAACTGCTACCTTTGCTGAAGATGCGGCGATATTAGCTATAGGTAAAGATCATGAAGAAGCAGCAAATAAATCACAAAACTCCGTTGATAATATCAATAACTGGAGTCCATTCGCATAAACTTCACGAACAAAACCAATCGGCATCTGCCTATTAGTATAAACAAACCTCAGATTCCCTTATGCTAATTCTGCAAAATATCTGGATATGACTTTGGATGTCGGATTTAGATGGATAGTCCGTGTTAAAGGGAGAAGAAATTGAGGCCTAGATTTAAAAAGATATATTGGCTGTTAGGACGATATTCCACTCTGACAACATACAACAAAATACTTTTGTATAATCAGATCCTAAAACCAGTTTGAACATATGATATTGAACTATGAGGCTGTGCCAGTAGGAGCAATCTAGAAATTATTCAACGATTTCAAAATAAAGTATTGAGAAGTATCGGAACCTTATTGTAGATGCTGTAGAACAAACCATCAGCAAATTTGTTGGAAGTCACAAACAACGACTCCTAAATCGTGTAAATGTAGAGGCCATCCATCTTCTTGATCAAAGTGCTGCAGAACTGACCAGAATCCTTAAAAGGATCAAGCCTTTTGAGTTAGTTTAGGGTATTAGTGTAAAAAGCAGAGCATGATGCGGCTTATTGGGTATTAGTTCACCAGGAACCTAAGGATTATTGGTTAATAGTTTGTCTTAGTTTTAAGAAACGCTTTTTCAGGGGTTTTACTCTAAATTTTGTTAAATTTTCAAATTTAACTCTATTAAATGATTTTTGTTAGGTTCGGTGGTATCCCTAGATACCCTTGCGGCAATTTTGAATGAATTTGTAACTTAGTGAAATCAAATTAACGAATTTTTACGATTTTAAAATTAACTAACCTTTAAACTTTCGAACGACGCCAATGTATATAAACACTCTGTTTATGTACACACCACAGGAACTGCCTGTTCTGGATATTTAACCCTATTTACTTTTCTAATAATGAATACACCACGAACACTTATCTTTGGATTGGATTCACGACAAACTTTGATTCAACCAAGGCCGAATAAAGATTGATGAAAATTGAGGGCGTCGTTTCTCTTTCATTTATTTTAAATCGCGAAAGACCGGCGATTGTTTTCTTTCACAGCCAATTTTGATAATTTACCCAAATAGAAACTAACTTTTCGATGATCAAATGATATTAGTATGCGAGAACGAATGCAGTGACTTAACCAGGAGGATGTTTGTTGATGATTCTGTGGTACGAATTGTCACCAATAAGCTTTAAAAGAAAAAATCCACTACTAATTTATGGAAACCTTTCAGATAAAGATTTAATTGATGAAATATAATCTGTTGTGCTTTGAAATTTACGTTATTGCTTATTCCAGATGATTTTTACATTAATTTGGAAGAAATAATTGAATAGAAAAATTGATAAACGAGTAGAATTGTCCATGATACCCAACACTCGTCATTATCTGGACTTATAATTAAATTCGACCTTCCTCGCCCCAAGGACGGTTGGCTGAGGGGGGGAATGGTAACGGAAAAATTACCAATTATTCCCGCAAGAGGGGTATTTGGTTGCCAACGAGTGGCCAGCCTGACATTTACTTCAGTACCGATGTGACAACCGAGAGAAGTTGTTGTCGCCGTAAACACAACGTTGAACATAACATAACAATATATATATATATAACTACTGGCTCTAGGTGGCGCCAGGAAATATTTCTGTTGCTGTTTTTAAAGATTAGTGGCACAAACTGTTAGATGTAAGAGCAATGTGTCCAAGAGCAAGAAGCTTTAATGCCGTTTCTCTTCTCATATTGTTTTTGCCGGTAGTGATTCTATCAATAAATTTGTTGTCTTTGATTTTCTAACCCTAAGAAAATATTTATTTAATCTAAATAAAACTTCAAGAAAATTATTTTCTTATATTAGACATTTTTATAGTCTTGAAATAAAAATATTTTCTTGAATAGAAACCGATTTTTGCAAGAAAGTCTATTTTCTTGATGCAAGAAACTATTTCTCTGTGTGTATGTTTAATAGGAATTTCTTTGAAATCACATAGACTTCAACACATTGAATTGGGGCGAGACGGTTAAAAGGCAAACGTGACGACGTTTCCGGTCCGTAAACGTTTGTGTTAAATAAGGAAACTCAATCTCATCTCTCATTAATTGTATACGATAACAGTCTGAAATGAGAGAGACATTATCAGTCCAATTGTCGGCTAGACATTACAAAACTCTTCATTAATTATTGTGTCTTCGCGGAATACTGTTAATTTTCGCCTAACGAGCAACCCCTTATCTCACGCATGCCCCCAGATTTCACCATTTGTCAAGTCTCTCTTTAGTAGTTAGGATAAATATTGCCCCCGCTTCAGCTAATGATGGATGGAGTTTTTGATGATTCCACTGCATCTCGGATGCTTGTCCTATTTCGCTATTGAGTTCACTTTCGAATATAAAAACTCCTCGGGGAATGAATGATAGATGTTACATGATACATTCACGAATTATAGGCATTGTTTTCGTTAGTTAATTCGAGATACGATCCCCCTTATAATACTTACAGCGTAAAACCATTTAATTTAGAGACAGCTGTAGACTTCCAAAACGTAACTTTGTTTTTCAAATTGGATTTGGTAAATTATTGTAAAATTAAGCGATTTAGTGCATTTTGCAATTCGTTTTTCGAAGAAATGCTCGGACAGATCAATTTTATTTTTGAAAAATATTTTTGCATCAATTTTAAATTTCTCCCGCTTCTGATTTTTAAGTAATGACTAAAGCTGGCCACGAGCGGTACCGCGCAGTAGCGTAGAGTCGACCAGGCCTCGCGTTCCACTAGAATTATTCTACTAATAGAGATGTTTGCTGCCGCAAATAATTTCGCTCATCTTTTAAATAAAAATTAAATAACACGTGCTCAAACACTTACCATTTTAAGAGTCCTCCGTGAAATCACAAAGTGAATAATGTCTGTTAAATATCTGCAACATTAGATATGTTTCAACTGTTGTTTCGGCAAAACTAGTACGGCATGAGGAAAAAATGCGTTTATATGCAGAGAACTAACGTTCTACATCTAATGACGTAATATTTGTGGAAGTAAAATAATCTTTCAAATAACTTAACGATTCTGTTGACGCACCTTCACAAATGTGTCTTAATGTGCCAAAATCAGAATTTTTCTCAAAAACACTTTCAAATTTTTCTAGAACATGTTGCACTATTTGTAGAGATTCTTCTAACGGCACCGCAGGATTTTGTAATTTTTCTATTGCATCTGCTAGCCCGAAGTAATTGTCGTGAATGATTTTTAAATCCATTTTAACCTGACTATCTTGAAATTTCGACTGGCTTTTCTGGATAGCGACAGCTTCCTTTGTATCGAATTGTAAAACCACGTTCTTAATATTGTCAAAATATTTATGATAATAAAACGCGGCCTGCAACCATGTTCCCCAACGAGTTAGAATAGGTTCTGCTGGCTCTGGTATACGGGAGCACAGTCTATGAAATTCGTGCATACGTTTCGGTGATTTGACAAATACTGCTTTGATATGCGCTATTAAAGCGTCTACCTCAGGATAACATTTTCTGATACTATCCGCCACAAGATTGAGAGCATGAATTTTACACGTAATGTGTAACAAATTAGCAGAATGCTTTTTAAGAGACCGGCCTACAGAAAGCATGTTTGCAGCACCATCACTCACTAACATCAAGAGTTGGTTTGTTGAAAGTTCAAACTTGCCCAATGTATTTAACACTAACTTTGAAATTATTTCGGCAATACACTGTTGTATTCGTTTAGAGACTAATAGAATTGAAGGTGCCGATTGATGAGGTTACAATTTGCGTGCCATTACATTAAGAACAGAATGTTTCTTCCGATCTGTTGTTTCGTCACCACATCTGTTGTTTCGTCACCCGTAACCACAATTTTTGATCTTTCAACTCCGATTTTATTTTTTGTTCAATATGCTCGCGCGCAGATGGCACAATTCTTCGTAACGATGTTCAACTTGGTAATTTGCACTCCGAATAGTTATTCCAAAAGCAGACAAATGGTTCCTTGTCTAGTAAATTAAACGGTATATTACATGCGATAAACGTAACGCATAAATTAAATATAAATTTTTCATTGTCTCGTGCGCAATTTCTTTTTGAGACATGCTTTTCACTATTTACGTGTCGTAGACAATGTTGTCTGGACCAACACATTAACGGGATTTTACAGATTACACATTTAATTTTAGCACTTTTATGTATTAAGTCTGAAATTTCTGCAATAAATTTTCGAAGTTTGTCTGACCGCGGTCGTTTCGCCCGCACTCTTATGGGACATCAGGGCTGTTACTGCACACTGACTCAGTCAGTCAGTGTGTGCAGTATGAAATGTCCCATACAACTCCCGATTTTTTTGTATTTTGATTTAATTGTCTAAATGGTACCATCATTGACGTTTTATTAACAACAAAAGGCAAAGATAAATGCTGTTATTCAATAAATGAAATGATTGTTTAACTGTAATCATCTAAATTCAGTATAATAAACACACACGCTTTCAAGAATGTAAGAATGTCGCATGGTGCTGTTAAGGTTCTCAGAGATTTGAAAGAATCTCTACAATCAACTGCATAACCAACGCCAGACCATTATTATTACACACTTACGTTGTACTGTGGCTAGAGTGACCCCAATTTAGTATGCCATACTTCATGGCAAAATGGAACAGTCGGAAAGAAATATTCTTAAGAAACGTTATCTCTAAATTATAACTTAAGAATTGTAAAAAATAAAGTTTAGCTGACAATTTCTTAGGTAATACATTTCTATGATCCCAAGTAAGAGTACACTTAGAAATTTAACAGGCCGTAGAGGTAGGATATCGTTGGGAGATCGTAAAGCAAACAGCTTTGTTTATGATTCTGCGGCATTCGGATTAAGCTTATTTCATCAATAACCAATTTTCAATATTTGAAGTCATATTGTCGACATTCCCTTTAAGACCGTTGAATAATTATAGTTAATAGCTGTAGTGTTATCAGTAGAGTTGCTCAATTTGCGCCAACAGCCAGTGGCGGGCGCATAAAAGTTTACACAAAATAAATGGTCAGAAATAAAATATAATACGTGCTCAAACACTTACCGTCTTAAGAGTCTTCCGTGAAATCACAAAGTGAATAATGTTTGTTAAATATCTGCAACATTAGATATGTTTCCACAGTTGCTTCTGCAAACCGAGTGCAGCGTGAGGAAAAAGTGTGTTTATATGCGGAAAACGAACGTTTTACATCTAGTGACGTTATATTTGCGTAATTAAAATAATCTTTGGAACAACTTAACGGTTCTGTTGACGCACCTTCACAAATTTGTCTTAATGTGCCAAAATCAGAATATTTCTCTAAAACACTTTCAAACCTTTCTATAACACAAACATTTTTTGCGTTTTCTACCGCGCATAGCTGTGCGTGAACATGTTGCACTATTTGCAGAGATTCCACTAACGACACCGAAGGATTTTGTAATTTTTCTATTGCCTCCACTAGTCCGAAGTAATTGTTCTGAATAATTTTCAAATCCGTTTTAACCTGACTATCTTGAAATCTCGACTGGCTTTCCTTGATAGCCGCAGCTTCCTTTGGATCGAATTGTAAAACCACGTTCTTAATATTCTCAAAATATTTATGATAATTAAACGCGGCCTGTAACCATGTTCCCCAACGTGTAAGGACAGGTTCTGGTGGCTCAGGCATACGGAGGCACAGTCTTTGAAATTTGCAAATACGTTTTGGGGATTTGACAAACACTTTTTGTATGCGCTATTAAAGCGTCTACCTCAGGATAACATTTTCTAATACTATCTGCCACATGACTGAAAGCATGACTTTTACACGTAATATGTAACAAGTTAACACAATGTTTTTTAAGAGACCGGCCTACAGAAAGCATGTTTGCGGCACCATCACTCATAAACATCAACAGTAGGTTTGTTGAAAGTTCAAACTTTTCCAATGTATTTAATACTAACTTTGAAATTACTTCGGCAGTACATTGTTGTACTCGTCTGGAAGCTAATAGAATTGAAGGTGACGATTGATGTGGTTCCATTGTACGTACCATTACATTAACCACAGAAGGTTTGTACGATCTGTTGTTTCGTCCACACATAACCACAGTTTTTTATCTTTCAACTCAGATTTAATCCTTTTTTCAACATGTTCACGAGCAGATGGCACAATTCTTTGTAACGATGCCCGACTTGGTAATTTGCAGTCCGAATATTTATTCCAAAAGAAGGCATATGCTTCCTCGTCTAGTAAATTAAACGGTAGCTTACATGCAATAAAGGTAACACATAAATTAAATTTAAATTTGTCATAGTGTCGTGTGCAATTTTTTTTTTTAAGAATGTTGTTTACTATTTACGTGACGTAGATAATCCCTTTTGGACTAACACATTAAAGGAATATTACGAACTTCACATTGAATTTTAACGCCATCATAATTTAGATCAGGCATTTCTGCTATAAATTCCGTAACATTGTCCAACATTGGTCGTTTTCGCGACGTAGGCAACATTTTTAAAACAAACATAGAACTACGAAATAGTATTTACGGCAGCGTAGATGCATACACAACAGATCTGGTTGAGACTCGCAGTCATACTGAGGGTTGTATCGAACCTCCGCCACTGCCTGTTGTCGCTAGTGAGTAAACTCTAGTTATTATTAGAGATGCCCCATTTTGTCGTTCATGCAGTAGTTTGGGATAAATAACAATAAAGAAAAAAATGTGTAACAAACAAACAAGTTCTGTATGTGTTTATTTACAAAATATACTATTTTAATTTGTATTTCAATAATACATCTTAAGTTTAATATAAAAGTGTTCTTAGATACAGTAATATTTTCATTATTTCATAAATTTAAAAATTTAATTGTATGTGTACTTTTTGTAAGAAGTTATGTAAAAATTATTTATATTCCTGTTATTATGTACATGATGGTAAGCTTTCTATGCTTATATGTATGCAATTGTTTTGTTTAACTCATTAAATTTAATACTTACGTCTAACATAATTTTAGTAGGAGTCTAATGATCGTATTTCAAATTATTTAGTTAAAGAGTGAATTGTTGTCCTTCGTAGCATACTCTGTATGTGTCTTAAAATTTAAATTTTCAACAATAATTGTTCCTATATATATATTTTTTAAATTTATGCATTGATTTGACAAATCGAGTTTTTAAAATAAATATGGGCGGTAGTGTGGCTTGAATCCCACGGCTACGCCACTGCGTGAACGTCAAAATGAGCTTCACTAGTTATTATATAGAAGTGCATTTTCTTTTTAATTTCGTTTTTGAATTCCCTTTTAAATACTGTGTATGGCTGTATCAAATTAAATGGTTCATCGCAGTAGAGCTTTTTAGAGAATTTTATTTCCAACGTATACGACCTCTTTTTTTTCTCCAAATAAAAAAAGAGTAAACTGGAGAGCCCCAAATTAAAAATTATCCATTCAACGAACAATGGGTAAATTGTAATTGAAAAATTTCCACGTGATAGCAGATTGAAATGGCGGGGCCGGTTTAAGTGATTCAATATTTGAAGGGATAGTTAATGTTACCCATCGACTGTAAATAGCAACACACCACCGCTAGAGGCCTTTCCAAATATAGACAGACAATAATGGACATTATCGCTACTGCTCTTCACCGTTTCCACGAATTCAAACAATCTGAAAACGCGCAAATTAGAAATTACGAGTAGGCTTAAAGATTTTGATTGGAAGGACGTTTTCTGAAGTTTTTTTTTTTGTTCGACGGTGTTCGAGAGGTTTTACTTTTTAATTGAATCATCTTACCAAGTTCAAGGTTAGTCCTGACGCTTTAGGAGGAAAGTGTTTGTAGTATTGTTCTGTTAAATGCCATCACCCCTTACTTAAACATAATAAATTACAACCTGAATCAGATCCTTTATAATTCGCACTTATGTTTATCCTTCCTCGAACAAAGGAGGTAATATACAAGGATTATCCCTCCGGTAAATGGTCTGTTTCCGACATGCCATTCTCACCCGAGTTTAGAAGCTTTAATGGCCACTATCATCAAGTTTTAAGTGACACCTTCTTAGCTTGAACTACATAATTGTAACAGCCTACTTAATGCATGCAATATGTCGGCGTCTCCTAATACTTGAAAGGCTCAAGCACTCAACCCGGGCACCGTCGGTATGCTTCACTTCTTGACCTTAATATTACAGGTTTAAATGCAAAATACATTTAATATATACAATCCTTATCACGCTCATTCACTTCCATTAGTGTAGAAATGGATTGCGAAGATATTCTGAAAGACATACACGCATATGAGGTAATAAATAATATACAAAGAAAGATATGCTTTTGAACGTTAATTTTTTCATTAAAAACATTTTTCAGTACGCGTAAATACAGGGTGGGTTAATCATAGAAAAAGAACAATACCGGTCACTGATTCGATTTCTTTTTTTTTTTTATGAGAAAACGCGTGCAGAAATCAATGGGAAGTTGGATGCAGTTTTTAACGACCATACACCTTCGATGACTACCATGAGATAATGGTTTAATGAACTTAAGCGTGGCCGAACATCTGTCTTTGATGAGGTGACAGACTCATGACATCATGTTTGGAAATGGCAAGGTTCCTTAGAATAGAGTCGTCAAATATCTTGAGTTTTATTTAGATCAGAAATTATCATGGAAAAATCATATTCACCACATTCTCGAAAAGTCATAGAAAGCTGCAAATCTAATTAAGTTGACAAACAAGAAATCCTGGGGAGCTGATGTTTCGATATCATTGCTATTGCATAAAGCTCTTATAAGATCGGTTATTAACTACCGTTCCATCATCATGTATAGAAGTGTAAGTAAATCAGTTTAAAAAAAGTAGGTGTACTGCAGCAGAAGGTGTTAAGAAGCTGTTTAGGAGTAATGATTTCCACACCAGTTGAAGCTTTGAAAGCCGAAGCCCTATATCCTCCACTGTGTTTAAGACGATCCTTTCTTAGCGATAAGATTCTAATTAAGAGCTTTTCTCAATGTCCAGCTTTATATATTTCTATTCATAAACTCAACATTTTAGACCGTTGCAATGCTTATTGGGTTAAAAGATCTCCACTACTCGTTTTCTCATATCTGCGAACCAAGCCATTTTTAAATCTAATTTTACACCCTTTCCTTTGGGAGCTGGCAAGTACATCATTGCCATACCTCTGTAATAATACAGAATTTTACTGATGACCCTAGGATGAATAAATCTATTCATCTGGTTCAAAGTCGAACAAAGGCAAAGGAGGTGCTCTATTCATCCCAAAATTGATGTTAAGCGACAATTTAAGTTACCAGACCTTGCCTCGATATTTATAGCAGAACTGTTAGCAAGTGCAGAAATACAGATATCATTTCTGATTCAAAAGCAGCTCTGACCGGTTTAAATAGCACTAACAGATTAAATTCGAGTATTACGCGTGAAATTGTAAGGCTGCTAACCAAACTGGCATTAGAAAAGAAGATATCCCTCAAATTTCTGTGGGTCAAAGCGCATTGTGGAATAACGCACAATGGATTAGTCGGTCTTTTTTTTCTAAAGAAAGCCACCAAACTTTCATCTTGGTTTAATTCCATCGGCTGATGTAATCAGTAAATTTAGATCTGATATGCACAACCAGTGGAATAAGATGTATAGCGAAATGTATAGCAAGAGACCAACCAACTAATTTCTTCTAAGACCATCTCTCCCCAAAAGACATTGGTACACAGCCAAAGACGTGTCGAAAGCTATGTACGTACAGTTAGTCAGATTGATGTTTAATCATGGCAGATTTCTATACCATTTAAACAAAATTAAGATTCTAAACAGCGACAAATGTGAATGTGGTGATGTAGGTGATGTGAATCACATAATTTTCGAGTGCCCGAAAGATAGAGCCGCTAGGATGGAACTGTGGAGAACGAATTTGCAAATTGAACAGCTTTTTAATGTTAATTACCTGCTTAGCCTTGATAAAATTGGTAGAACAGAGCCATTTGTGATTTTTTAAAGAAGAGCATAACTTTCTTTTAGTAGTGTAACTTAGTTCTATTGGCTAATGCTACTTTGCAAGGTACAACAACAATAACATGTTTAAGCGCAATACGAGTGAGTTTCTGCGGCGTTATGTGACTGTAGATGAGACATGGATTCATCACTACACGTCAAAAAACAAAGATTAATCGGCAAAATGGGTCTTTTCTCGGCCAACGTACGCCAAAGAAGGCGAAGACGATTCCATCAGCTAGAAATTCGCATAATCTTAATTGATTATTTGGACAATCAAGGGAGAGTACAATGCTAATTTATTGGATTGATTCGACGCTGAAAAAATTCTCTACCATCATGATAACGCTCCAGCCCATTCATCAGCAATTATGATTGCAAAGCTAGTCCAATTACGAGACGAATTGGTGTCCCATCCACCATACTCGCCAAATTTGTCTCCCTTTTTCCAAACTTGAAAAGTGGCTTGGGGGAAAGCGGTTCACGTCAAATGAGAAAGTTATTGTCGAAACAGAAGCCTATTTTGCAGAATTTGGATGGCGTAGATGGGACATCGTTGGACTAAGTGTATAGAACTACAAGGAGATGATGCCGAGAAATAAATTTACTAAATCCAAAACAATTGCGTTGTCTTCCTTAACACAGGTATCATTAAAACTAAAGTGTAAACGTTATCTTTCTTGGTACAATTCCATCATTTCCCTACGTATATTATCTCGCAATAAAAAATATTCGCAATGTAGTAAAATTCAAAAAATAGCCTTGTATAATACTGTAAGTTGCAAATAGAATACCGTAATAAAATATTTCTAAACAAACGAATGAAATGAAATGATGCGTCAAATATTGATAAAAAGCGAGAAAAAGATACCTCATTGAACGAATTTATCTCCCAAAAAGTCATATTGTTGAAGCGTAGGATGCGAAGGGTGGAAACTAATGTATTGCGCGGAGCTAAATTTGTTCTAGTCACATTGCTAAAGTTTAATTTTGTTTAAAAGTTCCTTAGGGGTGTATTGTGGTGTAATAACGGTGATATTATGCTCGCCTAAGTTTCTTTTCATCGTATTACACTTTGAAACATATTTATTCTCCTCATTTTCGAATATAAAAAATGAATTTCTTAAATTATTTGTAATGCGAATTTTATTTACACGTACCATCGTTATCATCAAAATTTTTTGTTTATTATTATTATTTGGAGTAGAACACGGTAAGCGATTTTAAAATCTCATACTTTACAGACACTTTAATCTCGCCCTATTGTTAAAAACCGTAAAGTCTTAAACTGGAGAGAAAAAAAAAGGGAAAGCACCAAAAGTACTTATGTCATCACCGATAAGGGTGTCGTATCGTTCTTTTGTGCGATCCAAATAAAAAAGGGCGTCTTACCGCGCAGCTTAAAAGCCTTTAAAACAAGGCAAAAATATATCCGCGTAATTTGTGACCAATTCCTTTTGATTCAAAGCGATGGCTTCCAATGTCGTACTAGGATCTATATTCTATGGGTTCGTCGAAAGAGAACGGAATATCATCCCTACTTGTAGTGGTGGAATGTCGTGAGTAAAAACTTACCCGGAGCCTTCAAAGTGGAGTATCTCTTAATGATCGGGAAGGGAACGAAACACGAACATAATTGGCGTTTCTAAACAAAGCCAGTCTAAGATCTCATCAAGACGACGACGGACATCTTGTCTAAAGTGGTCTATAACTGGAGATCTTTTCTATATTACTGTGAAACGTATCCGAGAGTATTGTACAATGCAATCCTTCAAAAACCTTCATAAAAAGGATAAAAAATAGTAACGACACCACGGGTAAAAGAAGCACGAACCTTGTTTTTGTGGTACTTCAAATAGGAAAAGACTTGAAGACAAAGGAATAGGAGCAACGTCTGCTTTTACTTTTGCTTTTGCTAAAAATTTTCCCTTCGATAAACAGATGAATAAATAATTTTTAGTTTTCCCCCTTCGTTGTATATATTATATTTTACGAAAATTTTCTTTATTTTGATCGAGAACATTGTTAGTCACCCCGGGTTTTTAAGAACCCATTTATCTCATATTTTTTTTTCGCCCCAAATCGCCTTGGGGTGAATATGAATTTTTCACTCGAATAGGTAATATTATATTTTCATACATGTTTTCGTTGCTAATAATGTTTGTGGAAGAACATCTTTCACTTGATCTGCTTGCATTTCGTATCCCTCACCCGAAATTTCAACAGAAAGAAATCATTTTCCCATTTACATTGAAAAAGTACGCTTTCGTCCTCCATCCACCCCCCTTTCCCTCTCTCTTTCTCCTTCTAGAGCTAGCTCGTCTGGATCTTTAATGTAAATAAAATACGCTTGGGCTGACGAATTTTTACACACGAACTTATTTGCATTATTATCGAGGAGGAGTATCGATGAATATAGGATGTATTATACAGGATCAGTAAACAAAATGTTACAACGGAACTTTGAAAAATACTTTTTTTTCTAAGGTAAATATTCTTCCTCCTTGAAAATTTCCTTCAACCAAATATATGCTCTATCCCAAAAATGTTCACAGTAAGAATTCATCTATGTAAATAACAATGGACAATGGATAATATTTTCATAACAAAATATGGGCAAATATACGGTAACATCCAGAGGCCTGGCGAGCGCATAAATGTTTACACATGAAATAAAAGGTAAAAAATAAATTATAAAACGTGCTGAAACACTTACCGTTTTAAAAGTCTTCCGTGAAATCACAAACTGGGTAACATCTGTTAAATATTTGTATCATTAATGTTTCCACGGCTGTTTCAGTCAACTGAGTACGACGTGCGGAATAAATGTTTTTTAATGCCGAAAACGACCGTTCGACATCTAGCGATGTTATATATGCATATTTAAAATAATTTTTGAAGCAACTTAATGCATCTTCACACGCACCTTCACAAATTTGTCTTAATATAAGAAAATCGGAGTCTTTCTCTAAAACACTTTCAAATTTTCGTATTACACACCAATTTGTTTCGCCTTCTATAGCGCATAACTGTGCGCGAACATCATTCACAATTTGAACAGAATCCACTAGCGACATCGAAACATTTTGTAATTTTTCTATTCCCTCCGCTAGTCCGAAGTAATTGTTGTGAATAGTTTTTAAATCTCTTTTAACCTGACTATCTTGAAATATTTCCTGGCTTTTCTTGATTGCTGCAGCTTCTGTCGGATTGAATTTTAAAACTACCTTCATTACTTGATCGAAGTATTTGTTGTAGTAAAACGCAGCCTGCAACCATGTTCCCCAACGTGTAACAATCGGCGGTGGTGGTTCAGGTAAATCAGGACACAGTTTGTGAAATAGTCGGGTACGTTTCGGGGACTTTAGAAACACTGCCTTTGTACTACAATGCATTTACTAGTGGAAAACATGTAGGAATCGTTTGTGCCGCAAGATTTTGAGTACGGATTTTACACGTTACATGTAGGAAGTTACCACTGTGTTCTTTAAGAGATCGGCCCAAAGAACGCATGTTTGCGGCACCATCACTCATAAACATTAAAAGTTGCTTAGTTGAAACTTCAAATTTGTTCAATGAGGTTAACACTACCTTTAAAATCTCATCGGCAGTACAGTTTCCATTGTACGTACCATTGCATTAACCGCTGAATGTTTTTGACCATCTGTTTCGTCCACACACAACCATAGTTTTTTATCTTTCAATTCCGTTTTCATTCTTTTCTCTATATGTTCACGAGCAAATGGCATTACATTTCGTATCGATGTCCGACTAGGTAATTTACAGTCCGCATATTTATTCCAGAAGGAGACAAATGCTTCTTTGTCTAGTAAACGAAACGATAGATTACATAAAATAAGAGTAACACATAAATCAAATGTAAATTTTTCTTGGTCTCGTATGCCACTTTTTGCAGAAAATGCTGTTTGCTTTCGATATGACGTTGACAATGGCTTCTGGACCAACACATTAAAAGGATTTTACACTAGACATTGAATTTTAGCGCCATCAAAAATTAAGTCTGGCATGTTCACTATAAAGTTTTTAATTGTGTCTGCCATTGGTCGTTTTCGCGACGTACCTAACTGCGACATTTTTAAAGCAAACATAAGCGTACAATTATGAAACAAGTTACGACAGCCTACATATGTAGGGTTATTACTTTTTAGGTCAATACTTTTGTTGTAGGAAAGTTAATAATATCACAAGAACAAGTCTTTTATTTAACAACTATAGTAACGACAAACTCACATTTTAACTATTACAAAAAGGACTCTACTATATAAGTTTTTTATTTCCACGCACTTTTTTGTCATCAACTACAGTTTAAAGTTTTTATCTCAAGTATAATGACATTAGGAATAAAATTATCACATGAAGATGTATTCTTTTAAGATTCCAATTTATTAACAATCTTCAAGATTAAGTTTTCAGCTTAAAATGCTTAGGTTAATTTACAATCTCACATTAAAATGTTTAACGGTTCTAATCCCATTTATAACGAGGCAAATTTTTCGTTAAGAAAGGGGAGGACAATGGTAAAAAATGAAAGCAGTCAAAGTCTGACGTATAATTAAATTAATTTTGCGTGAGAAATTATACAACGTCTGAGACAAGGATCTTTAACATCTAACGGGGAGGAAGAAAGAGGACATAACCTATAATGATCCGCGTTACGAAGGCACCGAAACACATAAACCATAAGAGCAGAAAGTATTTCTGGATGGTCTCGGTAATGCTTAGAATTCATCTCCGTTGAAAGAGAAGACGAAGAAATGTTCTCCCTTTTTTCTTTGATAACAGCTTTCCCGTAAGCAACTCAGCGTATGTTAGTTCCAGCCGAACGCTTGCTTAACTGGTTAGAACAAATTACTGAATGGCTTCTATGAACATACATCGAAAGCTATTAGTAGGTGATAGAGGAGACCTTTTTTTATTCTTCCTCCGTATTCGAAAGAATATTGAAGTATATAATATTTATTTTTCACAATAAGATATTTATAAATAGAAATTTTCAACATGACTACTGTACAAGGTCAAAAAAAGAGGGATGCTTTTGAAATACGCGATTCGGAAAACCATAAGCGTTACCGAGTTTACCCCCCAAATAGAATCAAACGTTGCCACCCCGAGATTTCCAAATCGCATTCGATACTTAGGGGTGACACTTAATAAAAAAGTAGCAGTTGCCGATGAGACGGGGTTTCCACCCTTATGCCGCTGATGCACGCACATTTATCCACTTACACATTATATTGTATTTCACGCAATTAAATTTTATGTTAAATTGAATTATCGAGCATCCTGTTACAAGATCAATACTGGCTATAAATCGTTACAGTAAGTTTTTCTTATGGAATTTTGGAGCAAACTATAGGACTATAGGATGTTTCACCCAAAGAAATTCAATATTATTTTGTTTGCCACATAAAGCACATCCATTTTCTCTTGAACATATTCTAATAAATTCTTTTGGTTATCACCACAATCTTTCAAACTACCCGAGTCTTCAAGAAAATGTTTGATTTTTAATTCTTGTTGAAGGGACATGAGTAAAAGTGCTGGCTAACAAGGAAACTGTTCTAACCCGGAGACATCGATTTGAACGAAACTTGGCTAAAGTGAAGACCCTATAGAACTATGGAAATCCCCGTTGTACGTTTCTGCTAAAAAAGTCTTAAATGGGGCAATGGAAAAAGGGATTTTTTTAGTTTTTTCTAAATTATTCCACAATTGCTGAAGATAAAAAATATTGGTGTGTGCAGATAGTGATTGCGGATGTCACGTATACTTGACATAACATAATAATATCAAACAAAAACAGGAATAAATAGATATATATGTATATTAATCGGATAACCTAAATCTGTGGCACTGGAGCACTATTAAAAGCTACACTAACAAACAATCACAAACGAAATATCTTTTGGATAAGATAAATATATTAAACACTAGAACACCTGTATTCTACAGATTATTTATTAAATGCTGCCGATTTTTAAGCGCAGTTAAAATGCAATACGTCGATACACACCAATCTTTTTTTTTATCTTCCCCATTTGTGGAATAATTTATAAAAGAACTACGTACGTTAAACTTGATAAGAACTAAACATTTCCTGACTTTTTCAATAGCGTTCTTAAAACGCAATACGAGGTGCATTCAAGAACTGGAAACAGATAGAAACATGCGGTTTGTTTTAAAATAAGCGGGCATTCTTTGTTAATGCGTGACAGAGATGGCAGTACTGTACGGCACACAGCACCTTTAGCGGCAGCGGCGAGAGTGAGAACTGTTTTTGATACTTCAAATGGTGTGGAACAGATCGCCTTCAAAGTTAAGATTTCCGTGAGATCTGCGCACACAATCCTGCATGACGACCTGAAAATGCGAAAAGTGTCATCCAGGCG
This sequence comes from Dynastes maya, assembly GCA_029619315.2. NCBI lineage: Eukaryota > Metazoa > Arthropoda > Insecta > Coleoptera > Scarabaeidae > Dynastes > Dynastes maya. The sequence continues at coordinate 8,261,564 of JAROYE020000012.1, forward strand.
GATGCCACGAATGCTGACAGACGAACACAAGGGTGCGCGCGTGGCGTGTTGCCAGGCAATTTTGACGCGTGATGGCGGCATGAATGGGAATGAGACATGGATGCCATTTTTCAATCCTGAAACGAAGCGCCAATCTGCTCAATGGAACCACCACCAAAAAAAATTCGGGTAAGCGCCAATGCTGAAAAAATGATGGTGGCCATGTTCTGGGACAACGATGGCGTAATCCTTACTCATTGCGTTCCAAAGGGCACTACGGTGACAGGTGCATCTTATGAAGATGTTTTGAAGAAGAAGCTCCTTCCTGCATGGCTGCACGTGTGCTCTTTGCTTCCAACGATGAAAGACACTCTCCATGGCCGCACATTCACCAGCCGTACCGCTATTGCATCAGCGATTTTCCAGTGGTCAAAACAGACTCCTAAAGAAGTGTTCGCAGCGGCCATGGAATCATGGCGTCGACGTTGTGAAAAATGTGCACGGCTGCAGGGATATTACGTCGAGAAGTGACACAAGTTTCATAGTTTTCGTGTGATTAGTTAGCGAGAAAAAAAATCGAAGGTGTTATAACTTGAATGCACCTCGTACATCCGCACACAGCATCTTATCTTCAGCAGTTGTGGAATAATTTAAAAAGAACCAAAATCATCCCTATTTTCAGTGCCTCGTTTTACTCCCTTTAAGGGTTTTTCAGCAGAAACGGACTACGGGGTTTTTCATAGTTCTATAGGGTCTTCACTTGAACAGTTTCCTTGTAAGTTACAACTGGAAATATCCATAATCCGGAAAATTTTTTTTCTGGACGAGGACAATTTTTACGACATTGAGAAGATCTCAATCCTTGTTTTAGATATTTTTTTTTTTTCGTTTTTCAGTCTGTGGTTATCCAAAAATAAATTATTATAGAAATTGATTTTGTAGACAAACATGGGCCCCTCGATTACGTTTTTTTATAATCGTATTGTAATTATAAGTGTTAGAAAAATAATTTAAACTTCATTAATGATTTAAATCAATTAGTGCTTCAACTTAAACGATCCACCCTGTATGAAAACCCAATTTAAAATTCCAATAAGTCACGTTGACAAGCATTTAATTAATAACACCAATTCCTTCCATTTCCTTGAATTCATTACTACTCATGTGAAGTAGATGGATATGCAGAGCCGTACAAAATCAAGTTAACAAAGCCTTTTTCCGTGATATTAATTTAAAATTTTGACATTCTTTGGTTTAAAAATAAACGTTACTTTACCCTAATATATTTTCTGTGAAGATTTACACAGATAACGTATGCGTGTAATGGTAAACCTTTCCTAAATAAAAGTCTAGCGAGAGGATACAGGGTCGGATTTAGTTAGATTTAATTTGTTTTTAAAATATCTTTTTTTGCGTGAGCAATATAGAATCTAAATGAAATATTTTGTAAGGATCACGTAGTAATTTTTAGTTTAATTAATTTTCGGTGTAATAGGTGTATATTTTAGATTTTTTTTCGTGTTTAAAAGAGATTTTAATACGGTCCTGTTTACGTAAAAAGGACATGTGCTATACACAAAGGCATATAGGAGCTTTGACTGCGGTGGAAGAATTGTGGAAGATGAACGCGTTACGTCACTTACAGGGGAGCAGTAAATTCTGTTGACAGATTCCTAACATTCTTTAGCTACAATATGGTCTAAACGTTCAGCCGAGTAGAAACCGCTGATCACCAATTTACCTCACAGACGGCACTAAAACCGAAAACACCGATAAATTCGTTGCGTTCTCAATAAAGTGACAAGAGTGGTACAATAATTAAAAGAGAAAATTGAATTCTTTGTTGTTGATATATAGGAAGGTCTTAAAGTGTACCCCATTCCCCCAACTAGTTTTTAAACAACAGGCTAATGTTTTTAGAAAAAAAAATCATTTTCTATTTTTTTATGAACTAATTTCCTCATTTTAAATAAAATTCTTAATCCTATTTGAAGAAATAAATATTTGTTGCACTAATAATATAATTTTAGGAGATTTTAACATCACTCACTTTAATGATCCGCCTATTAATGACAGTAAATGTCGAGCTGTGGAAAACTTTTTGAATTTTATCGACCTCAGGCAAATTAACATTGTAGAAAACTTTAGAGGGAGATTACTGGACTTGGTTGTAACCAATGCTGGTAGCATCATTGTTGAAAAAGAAAACTTACCCTTAATTAATAAGAATTTACATCACCCAAGTCTTAGGCTATCATTTAGTTATAATACTGAACATACTGTAAACATGCCCAATAACACCGCAAGCAAAAGTTTGAATTTTAGGAAGGCAGATTTCGTAGGTCTTTATCATGCATTTCTAAATACCGATTGGTATTTCCTTTATGATTATAATGATATAGATACCGCCTGCACTGCCTTCTATTGATATTTTATATACTCACATAAAATTATTTGTTCCTCTAAAAGTTAATAGGGGATCTCATTATCCCATTTGGTTCAATCAGGCTCATATTAATGATATAAAGCGTAAAAATTACTATCGATTGCGTTATAAAAAGACTAAATCCGAATATGACTTTAATATGTTCAGTGATTTGAGAAGAAGAGTTAAAGTTAACGCCAAACTATTATTTATGAAATACATTTTAAATATGGAAAGCTCAATGAAAGATAATCCCCATCAATTTTGACAATTTGTGCGGTCCAGGAGGAATTGTACAGAAATTCCCAATTTTATTATAGATACGAATGGTGGTGCACTTGAGGATCCACTGTCAATTGTTGATGGTTTGCGTGACTTTTTCTTCTCTCAGCTTCACAGACATCTACCTATGCACCTGCATTCATCAGTGGTCTCTCGATTGATGTGCCAACCATCACCGAATCCAATAATCTTCAAGAATTGAAAAGTCTCCGTCCTAATTTTACAATGGGATATGACAATATAAAGGCTTTTGTTTTAAAAGGCTGTGCCAATATATTTGCATCTCCATTGTGCTACCTCTTCAATTTGTCTCTTTCCACATCCACATTCCCTGACATTTGGAAAATTGCTAGAGTAGCTCCTGTTTATAAGAAAGGTGATCGCCGTTCTATTGAAAATTACAGGCCTATATCCATAATAAGGAATCTAGCAAAAATGTTTGAATCATGTCTATACAAATCTATTTATTCTCAGATTAAATCATTAATTTCCATTGACCAACATGGCCAAGCGCTCTACTGTCTCAAATTTAGCAGTTTTAACACAATATTTATCTGACAATCTTGATAACAACAAAGTCGATGTTATTTATACTGATATGACTAAAGCCTTTGACCGTATCGACCATCCTTTGCTTCTTAGCAAACTTGACGCTATTGGCTTCTCTACATCCTTAATTTCTCTTTTCAAGTCTTATCTTGCTAATAGAAAACACTATATAGCTTATAAAGGTCATGTATCACAATATTTTATTCCATTATCAGGCGTACCACAAGGAACAAACTTAGGCCCTCTCTTATTTCTATTATTTATTAATGGTTTACCTCACCAACTCGATCTACCTACATTATTGATTGCAGATGATCTAAAACTCTATATATCAGTTGACAGTATTGATGGCTGCATATTCCTCCAAAATCAAATTGACATCCTTCTAACTTGGTGCGCCGACAATAAATTAAGTGTAAATGTTTCCGAGTGCAGAGTTGTAACTTTCTCTCGTAAAACGACTACCCTAGTCTATGATTATTGTATTGATAGCCTTGTTCTCGAGCGTACGCATTTGATAAAAGATTTAGGCGTTACCTTCGATTCCAAACTCACTTTTAGTGACCACATCAATACCTCATGACTCGCAAATTTTCTTCCGTTGATTCCATCTTATCGCTATACTTTTCTTTTATACGTTCCAAATTGGAATATGCGTCGTTGATTTGGTCTCCCATATATAAATATCAAATAAATCTATTAGAACAAGTTCAGAGACGTTCTTTAGAATACATGTTCTTTAAAGAACATGCATACTAGCCGGAGCAGGGCTTCAGTCACAGGTTACTGCTAAATCTATATAATATCGATTCTTTGGAGCTTTGTCGTAATTGCACAAATTTTAAATTTTTATACAATTAGCTAAATAACGGTCTTGGCCCACCTAAGCTCTTGGAAAATATTAATTTTTTTGTTCCTCGTCCAGCGTCCAGATCATCCAATGTGTTCTACTGCATCAGACCTAACACAAACGTCATGATCAAATCACCAATTTACAGGGTTTTCACTAACTTTAATTCGTTGTCGGATGTCTCCACTCATATTAATTTCTCCCCTATAATATCACTTCTAAGAAAATGTACTACCACTTTTCATTACATTTAAGTAATACTGTTTGTTATAGATTATGTTTTTAGTTTTAATCTATAGTAGAGTTAGAGTTATACATACATACATATGTTGTAGTATACTTGTCCTATAATTGGATTTTATCTGTTGGGCAATATACTATTATTATTAAAATACTGTATATAACATACGACATGCTTCGGGGTACACACATACATGTAAGAAATTTTTGTTTCAAAATCAGAGAACATATGCGAGAATTCTCATAGAATAAAATACGATTGCATCCATCTTACATAAAATACCGTAACGATAAAATTCTGACATTAACTGTCATGTCCCTCATGTATCAATTCATTTTTCTTTTGTTTGGAATTTCTGTACAACACAAAGGACTTTGTCGATGTGAAGGGCGTTAAAATAATCGGTAAAATCTAAATTTTTCCCTGGACGTACGACATTCTACATTTACAAAAAAAAAAGAGGTATATAATGATCGATAACAAGACAATTGCATGCACTAAGCTAAGCGACGGTGAATGCAATTTTCACCGATGAAAATGAGTGAAAAATGCTATATGCGTGACGGTCTAAAAATGCATTCTAGGAAAAATTGTGATAAAATTTAGTTTCATTATAGTAACAAATTTTTGTACGGCTATCTCTGAATCTACTTTTAAATTTCCAACCGTGTAATGCAATCATACGTAATTATTTTCTAAAATTATTCACCTTATTTCCCTGTTTGAAATTGGATAATTTGCAAACAAAAAAAGTTAATTGGTGTAAAATAAAGCAATTTTCTGTCATTAATAAGTCAGAAAATATTTTTGTCCGACCAAGAAAAAAATATTTACCTGAAAGAAGGAAAATATATGGGAAACATAATCGCCAAAATAAGTGAGTCGTTGTAAATTTCGATACAGACAATTTATTTTGTATTTCCTTTATTAAATAAAAGATACCGGGATAACTTTAATCATGTGGACGAAGATTCGAGATGTTTTCAACCAGATAAACTAACTGATGATGAAAATATCCACAAATATACTTTGATATTGTTTCCGGATTCGAGTTGACAGTCGATATGTTCTGCGTAGGTCTCTTATTTCCAGTTGAATTAACAGCGTTCGTATTATACTTGTTTTAGCAAAAATATAACGAGAAATGGGGACCTACGTTTAGTAAATAAGTAAATAGGGTTACTTCCAGGCTCAATTCTGTAACAAACTAGGTTTTAGTTTTATTTATTTAGGTTCCCAAAGTACACTACCGCTCATAACTTTAATAGAGTTGCGTAAAATGGAATAAAGTCTAGATCAATAAGACAAAACAAACAAACTAGGTGGAGAAAATGTGTTATTATGAACTAGGTAATTATTAAATATCTGTAAATGCAAAGTTTATTAGGACATATCAAATAATTGCTAATAAAATTTACCATTGTTTCAATTTTATTAATTCAGGGTATGTATTTAAAACCGTTATTGTTATCTTATCTCTGATTAAATTGTCGAAGTTATTATAGAATATGCCGAAAAGAAAGTAAATAAATATTGAGACTAAAACCATAATCTTTGCTTTACACGAAATCAATGCACACGCAGAGAAACGTTTACTTGTATGAAAGCTATCCGCCTTAATTTAAGACAATTACTGTTTCTATTATCCGCAATACAATAACTGTTTTAAATCAAAAGAAATATTTTCAATTGTCATCATTGTTTCGAATTTTTTCAAATCCATTGAGAATGATTTTAACGATGCAAAATGAATATAATCCCGAGCATTATCGACACGTCAAAAAGCAGTTTGAAAGCGGTTCTGCTACACGACACCAATTCAAAAAATTCCATTCTGATTGCACTGAGCAGCAATACAAAACAGACATATGCATCGCTAAAAAATCATCGATTTAGTGCAATAATAATGACCAAAAGTGAAAAATTTGTGCCGACTTAAAAGTGGTGGCTCTTTTAAGAGGTATGCAAACAGGTTATACCAAAAATATGTGCTACATGTACTCGTGGAATACCCGTTTTGCCGGAGACCAGTATAACGAGCGGAACTGGCCTTTAGGTGAGGAATTTAGATTGCGATAAAACAACATTATTTAGATTCCATTTGTGCCGATCGAAAAGGTTTTGTTACCACCGCTCCACATCAAACTAGGAATCGTTAAAAATTTCATAAAAGCATTGAACCCAGAAGGAAGTGCATTCAACGAATGTGTTTTTTGAACATGAAGCTGGTCGCCTAATTTCTCAATACAACTTTGTGAAATCTGAACCATTTTTCATTCCTACTTTAATATAAATATTTTCTTAACTTAAAACTAAATGATTTATTTGAAAGAAACATTTTTCTGTCTTGGATTTTCTTGATTTTCTCGCCCTAAAAAAATATTTATTTAATACAAATACATTTTCAAGAAAATTATTTTCGTATATTTTTATAGTTTTGAAATAAGAATATTCTCTTGAATAGAGACTGATTTTTCCAAGAAAACCTATTTTCTTGATCCAAGAACCCATTTCTCTGCGTGTATGCAACTTTCAAATTGCACGGCATTGACTATGAAAAGAAGAGGTATTTTTAACCCTTTGCAAATCTTGTTCGGCATTGCGATCAATTAAAGAATTTATTAGTGAGAATAATTGTTTTTGCCTCCGTTTTTTTTTCTTTTTTTTACTTTTGTGTTGATTATGTGTTTTATAGTTGTTATTATTGTTAAAAGCAAAGTAACAGTTGTTAAAAATAAGCGTGGTTTACTGTAAAATAGATTGCAAAGATAATGTCGTGTGTGTTCGGACACGATCTTGTTTAAGAATATCTAGCATCAATTGTAGGGGAATGTTGTGAAAATAAAACGTAATTAAGTGCAAAACCATCAGTTTCATTGACAAAAGTAAAAGTATCCTTAACATTGTAATCTGTGATTTCTGCTAATGAATCTATTAGTCTTTGCGAAAGAAATTTTGAAAGATTATATGAGGTTGAATTAATGGAACTAATAATGGGCCGCAGTAGAATATTAGGTTTGTGTAATTTAGGAAAATTCGAATTATAAATTGTAAGTTGTTTTAGTTGTTCATCTGACAATTGTTTAGTGGAAGCAGTTTTTTTGAGAAGTGCATTATATTTTCTTTGAACAGTTTCAGTTGGATCATTGTTCAATAATTTGTATGTTGAAGACACTTGTAACAACAGCATGTTTTTTTCCATGTATTCAGTTTTATCCAATTGCTACAGTGTAACTACCTTTGTCAGCCTGAATAATATACAGGTTAGGATGATCTTTTAGGGGCTTTTTGATTTTGAAAAACAACAATCAGTAAATGTTATGATTTTGTTTCGGTGAAGTCGTCTAATATTCAGGTCTCTGCCAACAACTGATACCCCAAACTTGGGTCCAAATGATAGAAAATCAAAGATGTCGGTTGGAATATGTTTTCGAACCATTTAGTATTTTATCAAGTAAAAGATTCTGTAATTTATTACTATTTACACGTTTTACCTTTTGGAATATTTAATATCTAACTGAAAGTAACTGAAGCACGCAAAGAAATGGTTTCTTGCATCAAGAAAATAGATTTGCAAACATCAGTAAAATATGTAATGTAAGAAAATGAATATTTTCTTGGGGTTAGAAAATCAAGAAAATCCAAGACAAGTTAAGAAAATATTCGTATTAGGTAGGAATGAAAAAATGGTCCAGATCTCACAAAGTTCTATTGAGAAATTAGGCGACCAGTTTCGTGTTCAAAAAACGCATCATCAGACCAGCTACAAGGATATCCAATAAAAGAAAAGTTACAATAATGGAAAAAACCTAAAGTTAATAAGTAAAATTAGGAGCAAGTGAAGAGATGTAAGAGTAATGAGGCCAGAAGCAAGAAGCTTTAATGATTTTCTCTTCTCATATTGCTTTTGCCGGTAGTGATTCCATCAATACAAGGAGAGATTTATTAGCATTATCTTGGTTATTGTTTCTGGGCACTTTTTTCATGTGTTCTTCTACATTAAGTTCATGTTTGTTTTAATAATAATAATAATAATACAGTTTATTGCTTTACTACAACAGAACAAAGCAAACGTTAACAACAATAAACGAACAAAGTAAACGTATAAATGTACAATATGTTACGACAAGTATTCATTTAAGCTATAGGGCTCCATCTTAATTAACAAATTAAAAACTTGTTTACGAAACAGGTATACACTACTAATTTGTCTTAAGGTAGAAGGTAATCTATTAAATAGTTTTAAGCTTGTGTATGTGAGACTACTCTCACTTATACTTAACCGGTGTTTGTGGAAGCAGTACCGATCCTTATGTCTAATGCCGTAAGCATGGTCAAAACAATGCTGTTCAAAAAGGTGTTTATTTTTATAACAAAAAAGAAGTACCTCGAATATATAGATACCGTATACAGTTTGAACATTATTCTGTAAATAACCTCTATCGTTAGTCTTTTTAAAATCACAAGCAATGTGAATCATTTACTGCATTATGTACGGATATATCGTACTGTTTTAAACAAAGTAAGCGCAATTAATAATGCGCATATAAATAATACGCGTTTCAAGAGTTCTAAGTAAAAAATGCTTTATTTTAAGAAAATGAAACTATTGATTTATGAACAATACCTAAACACTTTCTAGAATTAAGAAAAACTATTTACTATCTTTAAGAAAATATTGTTTTGTGTTATAATCGCCATTTACTTATATTAAGAATCGCTTTCTTCAAATTTTCTGCAAAATTTGTTTGCATCTTCTGATTTAAATTTTTAATATTGTTTAGTTTTATTTCCCAACCACTTTATAAAATTGTTTCCCAATCCTGAACCTCCACCTGTTAATAAAAGCTATATTATTTACATTTTTGATCTACGTGATTGAACTTATGAGCTGTAGTGTAGATAACGTAACATAGCATTATATGGTTGCGATTTTAGTATTGTGTAAACGTTTCTCGGAGACTAAAACTGCAATTAATTCTGCAATATGTAGTAAAAACTCTAGACCTGTACTGGGATCCCCAGAATAATTTTCTTTTCTGGCAGTTAAAGGGATGGAAGAGTAATAACGTGATGTAATCCTTCTAACATTGTAGCATACCTTCTATGTGTCTTTTACTTTCCTCCTTAAGTCAATTACAGTTTGGAAGATATTAATAATTTTATTGCATCGTTATTATATAGAGAGATAAAGAATTACAACTGGGTTCCTTTACTTTACGATAAGGCTGTCGCTCAATGTTATGACATTACCGTTCCGGATAGCCGTGTCTTTGTCTGCTAAGTTAGATTGGGAATTCATGCAACAACCCAACGAACGGAATGGGTGTAAAAATTTTATGCACTTGGATTATAATGGCCCCGTATATATAAAAATTATATGCCTCCCATTGAAATAAATAGAAGCAAGAGAAGAAAAAGGAAAAGAAACAGGGTGCAATACGTTTAGTTTTATTAATAAAAATCATTGATAAAAAAATGCCACTTTTTATTGTTCTCCCTGTCGTTAGTTCTTTTTTTCTCTCTTCTAGAATGTCTAGAGTGTATTGCACCCATAATATTTTATTATTTTTCCTGTACGGAATCCGTTTTTATTGTCCAATTTATATCCCCAACAAAATAAATACAATGCAAGGACTTTTGATGCAAAAAATATATGCAATGGTATTTAAAATTTTTTACGATGAATCGCTTTTGTGAACCGACCTAACTTTATTATGAGATTACCACTTCCGTAAAGCTCGTATAACAAATAAAAAAAAACTGTCACTCTGAAAGAGTATAAGCTAGAATAATAGCCTGTTAAAAGAAATAAGATCCAAATAATGCGTGCCATATCGTTAGATCTTTGCCGTTTGCTATTTGTAATAGGTCACATATTTTTAAGGATTTGTTGCGAAAGCCTTGTTTAATTTTACTCTGTACTGGGTGTCCCAGATTTTGTTGCATAGTGAATATGATTATTTGAATACATAGAAGATTATTTTGTTGGCTGAAATTCTAGGGTAGGAAATGTGTTTCCAAGTGCATCTTGCGATATTAATACGGGATGGTTCAAAAATAGCCCAGTGAAAAGAAAATACTTTTTAAAATAGTGCAATTTACTTACTTACGTTTCTTTGAAACATTGAATATTATCAAATTATTTATGCTCTTGGGAAACAACAAATACACCTCAACTGAATATTTTTTTAGGCTCCTGTATGCGGAACATAGCAGGAAAATAAGTAGCTATGTATTAATATCATAAGATGCACTTTTAAGCACATTTCCGATACTACATATTGCCTGTGGTATATGGAAAGATACTTATTTTTTACAGAAAAAGAAAAAACATTGATTAAACATACAAAGTGATCAAAAATTAGGTTATTATCCCAAGAATAAGATAACTTAAAAATACAGTCCCTGGCCGTATTACTTGAAACATGTCATAAATCAACTCTTTTACCTGGAAATTCCCATCCTATTATAGTGATATTCTTTTGCTTTGAATCCGATCATTTATAGAGGGATTAGATTATTGTATCAATAAATAAAAATGGCAGAGAAATGATATTTGGAAGAGTAAAGTTACGTATATATAAATATTTCAGTTATCAACTTACATTTAGCGAGTTCATAGTTTAGAGAATGCATCGATATTTTTTTAAATATTTCGTCATAACCGTATAGAAGCTAAGTTGTGGAGTATCGTTAAGTGTTTTGTGTTGATATATCGTTATTGCAAAGGTAAAATTGCTATTCTATCTCTCTCTTAATAATTAATTGTTTGGAATTTGAAAAAAATTGAAATATTTGAGGTTTCTTGTAGAAAATGCCCGGGAAACTTTTAACAAGTGAACAAAAAGCTGTCATACAAGCTCTTCTGCAATCAAGCAAACATTCACAACGAGAAATTGCAAAATTACAGAAAGTATCTCCTTCTTCTGTATCGCGTTTAGCTAGAAACTTAAACGAAGGAGCTAGCACATCGACACAAAGACGGGCAAAGTGCGGTCGGAAAAGAAAAACTTCGAAGAGATCTGACCGTGAAATTGTTTATCATGCTTTGAGCAATAGATTTGCTACAATTAAAATGATTCAAAAAAATTTACAAGAGAGAGGAATAGAGATGTCGAGCAGAACTGTCAGGCCGATTGCGCGAAAATCGCCTAATAGGCCGAAGACCTGCGTTTAACAGAAAATATGAAATCTGCTCGTCTCAACTTTGCAAGAGAATATCGACATTTCACAGACGAGAATTGGAAAAAGGTGAATAACTTAACAACATGATTTTTACTGAATTAATGTTTGCATTATTTAATAGGTTTTCTTTAGTGACGAGTGCTCGCTCTGTGTGTTAGTGCAGCGAGCACAATTTGTTCGTAGATGACCTGGCGAACGTCTCACAGAGTCCACGGTTCTTCGAACTGTAAAACACCCTCCGCAGGTAATGATTTAGGGAGTGATTAGTGGAGACGGACCCGGCCCTTTGTATTTTGTAGAAGGTACAATGCGTCAAGAGCAGTACATAAATGTGTTAAAAAACACGTTATTACTGTATCTTAAGCCAGGACGTCGCATACCGACAGGATATATATTTATGCAAGATAATGCTCCTTGCCATATGGCAAAAGAGGTTAAGAAATTCTTTGAAGACAATCACATACCTCTTTTACGTTGGCCCGGAAATTCACCGGACCTCAATCCCATCGAGAACGTATGGAGTCGACTAAAAAGTAAGGTATATGAAAGAGAAAACCCTACAAAGGAAATATTAATGAAGAACATAAAGGATGTATGGGAGAACGATGAAGATATAAAAGAGACAATCATATCTTGCATTGAAAGTATGCCCCGAAGAATTAAGGGTGTTATTAAAAATCATGGGTTATGGACTAAATATTAATTACTTATTTAATATTTACATATGTTACATATTTTTACAATATATTTTATAAATAAAAAATATAATACATGTTTAGTTTATATTTTATTATGAAGAAACTACAAAATATTGAGTGTTTCAAGTAATTTGGCCAGGGACTGTAGCATAAGTAAAAGTTCAGATATGAAATTTATAACAACGCAATAATCTAAAGAATTTTTTGCAAAAAGATTTACGTAAAAACGCACAATTTTTAACCGGTTTTAATCCAACACTGTAAGATTTTAGTATAAAAATTATTCGTTCCTTTTAGTAAAAAAATTATTCGTTCCTGACCTAAGAATGAATAGAATTTTTTACGAAGTGCGAATATAAAATGTTCACGTGTTTTATTGTATTCAAATGGTAAAATATTCTAACAACGTGTCATAAATAATAAACATAATCCCTGAATTTTAATGTATTTACCGCGACCACATTTCCATAGGAAACTTGAGATGAAAATGAATTCAAAGCAAACAACGGTTTTTCCACACTAAAAAGCACTTAAATTATACTTCTGATTCTAGAATATGCTACTGTTGTTAATTTTTCTTATACAGCGTGTTTAACCAGGAATGGAACAAGGCGATATCTTAGAAACGAACGAAGATTTTAAAATTCTGAAAACTTTGTTATGAATGTAAGGTAGAGGCATATATTTTGACGTAAAAGTTGACGTAAAAGTCCCGTTTATTTCTGGAATTGGTTTACTGATTTATGTAAACCAATTCATCCTAACACTAAGAATTTTAAATCTGACTTAAGCAATATTTATTCATATTTGTTTCATTTAGATTCAGTCAACATTTAAACAGTTCACTAAAACCCTTACCACAACACTTAATTCGTACTGGACGCACGTTTCGATAGCCAAGCTATCATCATCAGCAGCAAGACTGCATATCTTGGCTATCGAAACGTGGGTCCAGTACGAATTAAGTGTTGTGGTAAGGGTATTTAGTGAACTGTTTCAGTGTTCCAGTGCCACAGTTTTAGAGTATCCGTTTAGTGTGATGGCTTCCCGGTCTAGTTTACTCAACCGTTTCTTTAAGGTAAGAAGTAAGATTAGTCTAGTTAATGCTGATATTAAATTTCTGAAAGATTGTAGAAAATTTAATGTTTTTCCGAATTTCATTCAAATTAACTGCAAGAGTAAATCAAGTTCGGCTAATAGAGCTATTTCTTCGGCCAAAAGTTGTTGGTTAAATTCAGAAATTAAGTATCAGTATTTTAAAATTAGTCAACTAGAGTTAGAAGCATATAGTTTACATTTACAACTTTGTAACAACCTATGTATTTTAGAATATTTTGAATGGATTAATTATCTCAACAGGATTGAAGACGTTATTGCTAAGAAAGTTTCAGATAAAGAAAAGGTTCTCAAGAAAAAGTTTTCCAAATTAGTCACCACTAACAAACCGAAACCTGCCGAGATAATTAACCCAACTGCATTAGTTAAAAATGAGTCACATGAGTCTTTTAGCAAAGAAGAGATCGACTTATTAAACAAAGGTTTGAAATACAACCTGAAATTTAATAAGCCTCCGGTTGAAGAAATTATAGTTGGCATAGAAAACGCGATCAGTAATTTTGATGATAACACAAAAAATTTTATTCGTACCGCTTGCAAAAGTCAAATTTTGGAAAATATGCAAAGGAATGCACCTGACATTGCACGAAAAGATCAAATCATTGCTAGAAGACTAAAAAACAAAAATTGTTTTTATTTAAAATCCGACAAGGGTAACACTGTAGTCATCTTAGACAAAGAAGATTATTTTAGTCGAGTCAACACCACTTTGTCACAAAGTTCTTATTCAAAATTATCAAAAAATCATGATGATTACAGAAACCAAAAAGACCATGTTAGAATGTAAGGCTGTCATTAGCGACAATTTAAGATTTAGACTAACGGTATCAAACCCAGTACTACCTAGGATGTATTGTTTACCTAAAATACACAAGCCCGGAGAAAGCATGAGACCCATTGTTTCGAATATCAACAGTCCAACTTACTTACTTTCAAGGTGGTTATCTGACAAATTGAACTAGTTACCTGTACAATTTCCGGATTTGGCTATTAAAAATTCTTACGAGTTCATTGAAAAAACTAAGCACATTGAGCTTACTGACAAAGAAATTTTAGTATTGTTTGACGTAAGTTCATTGTTCCCTAGTGTTCCAGTTGATTTAACTTTGGAATATTTAGAAACACATTTGTTAGATAACCAAATGGATAGAGAGGAAGTTACTAGCTTCATTTCTTTGACAAAACTTTGCATGAAACAAAACTTTTTCCAAATTAACAACACTTTTTATCAACAAACGGAAGGAACAGCAATGGGTAACAGCTTATCTCCGTTTATGGCTAACCTCTTTATGGGTAAATTTGAAACTGACCTGAAGAATACTTTCGCTTATTTCCCTCGGCTTTGGATCAGATACGTCGATGACATTTTTTTGCATCTTTGACATCAGCAAATGTTCAATAACAGATTTCATAGAACAACTTAGCTCAAAATTTCCCTCTATCAAATTTACCCACGAAGAAGAAAAAGACAACAGGATTCCTTTCCTCGACATGTTAGTAATAAGAAATAAAAATAAGTTAGAAATAGACGTATATAGGAAACCTACTAGTAATAATAGATTCATCTTACAGGATTCTAATCACTCATATGAACACAAACTTTCGGCTATTAACTTTTTGGTGCACCGGTTACTCAATTTTCCTTTAACGAAAGATAGATATCAAAATGAACTAAAAGAAATCATCAATATTTCTAACTTTAACGGATTCTCTGAAGATGTCGTCTATAATACTATTAGGAAACATAAGAATAGATTAAGAATAAATAAAAACAGTCTTGCTGCTGATGATGATAGCTTGGCTATCGAAACGTGCGTCCAGTACGAATTAAGTGTTGTGGTAAGGGTTTTAGTGAACTGTTTCAGTGTTCCAGTGCCACAGTTTTAGAGTATCCGTTTAAATCAACATTTAAACAATAGGTAAACATTGATTTTGATTTCGAGATTCAGCAGTTTAAAGTTTTTTTTTTATAAAAATTATAAAAATATTCGAGTAATATGTAATTCCTTCTTAACAATCTAATCACATTTAATTGTTGTTTTACCCCTTGTAATTTAATATTCTCAATAACTTAATTTCGTTTGTTTCAAGTTTATTATGACCAATTATATATTTCCGTTTACATTTCGCGGGCACGTCTCTTCAACAAGTACCATTGCCTTGTGTTTTTTTTGTATTGATATGTACATGAGTTAATTTCCTCATTTTTCAGTCATCACGTACATCGTTGAATCTTTAAATTCACGAGTTTGGTTATTTACTTTAACTCGTTCTAAGTTATAATTTAATTATTACTATTTCTTTTAATTTATATCTATAAATTTGAATTTGTACATGCAGAGAAACGTTTACTTGTATCTGTCCGCCTTAATTCAAGAGAAGTTACTGTTTCAATTATCCGCAATACAATAACTGTTTTAAATCAAAAGAAATGGTTTCTTAGCGTTTTTTTTCTCGGCTTAAGAAAAGTATATACCTGTAATGAAATAATTGTATTTCATTGTTTACATTGTTGACATTTATTAACTTGATTCAAGAAAATCTTGCAGAAAATTTGAAGAAAGCAATTCTTCATTTGCTCATAAATCAATAGTATCATTTTCTTAAAATAAAGCATTTATTTACTTAGAATTCTTGAAATGCATATTATTTATATCCATATTATTAATAGCACTTACCTAGTTTAAAACAGTACGATATATCCGTACATAATGTAGTGAATTATTCCCATTGCATGTGATTTGGAAAAGGCTAAGGTAGAAGTTATCTGCAGAATAATGTTCAAACAAAAGTGAACTTAATGTAGAAGTACACATGAAGCAATAACCAAGATGATGCTGATATATAGCTTATGGAATTGATGGAATCACTCCCGGCAAAAGCAATGTGTGAAAAGGAAAGTACTAACGCTTTTTGCCTCTGCCCACAGTGTTGTTCATCTCTCAGTTTATGCTCCCAATTTTCAAAAACAGCACTGAAATGTTTCCTGGCGCCACCTACTGCCAAGAGATATAGTCATGCCGTACTATATAGTAGTGACAGAAACCGGAATACAAATGCCATATTTACCCACACAATGATATAACCTTTAATGTACAACGTTTCATAAACATTTTCAAAAGATACCAATTAATGTAATTCTTTCCTTTTTAGCGAATTAAATATTTTGATCCCCATATACACTGGAGATCTCTCATACGTCACCAATTCATGTTTTGATACGGATAAACTATCTTTATTCCTAGTATCGTACATATGAAAATTAGCGTTCCTAGTAAATAAACTTAAGTTACTTTTAACATACACCGCAATCTCTAGTATATAAAGAGCAGTCACGGTAAGAAGATGCATAGAAGAGAAGTAGGAGCGGCATGAAGTACATTTAGATACACCAGCCATATTTCTAATAGCCAATTTTTGTATTCACACACCTTTCCAACGTGACAAGAAGCACCCCAGAACAATATCGCGTATTTTATTCTAGATTGAAATGACGAATAATAGTATGACATTACAACTTCATTACTAGCTACTAATAATAATAATAATAATAATAATAATAATAATAATAATAATAATAATAATAATAATAATAATAATAAACCTGATTTTTATTGTAATAACAATTACAAAAATCGTCAAAGTAAAATAGTGTATAAATAAAATCAAAGTTGTAAGGATAAAATACGGAACAAAGATATTGTATAAATACATGAAGAACAAACAAACATTGAGAAACGAATTAATTAGGATGGCTAAGAAATTCATCAACAGAACAAAAGGCGTTATTTAATAAGTGTCCTTTTAACGTCCTTGCAAATTTCTTATTTGACAAACATTTGATGCTTTCGTACAATTTATTATACACTTTTATGCCCCAAAAATTTGCATTACTCTGGGTTTTTATTGTAATTGTTATTACAATAAAAATCAGGTTTATTATTATAAATAATAATAATAATAATAATAATAATAATAATAATAAAGGGATAAATAAATTTAAATAGTAACTCATTAATTATTAAACTACATAAAAATAATCCCTATTTTATAACATTATTAAAGAAATAATTTAATTATACTGTAACATATAGAAAAAAACTTTTTCATTAGTTCATTCACTTGCTCCAAATTTAATAATTACAATTTGGAGCAACTTTAGGTGTTTTTTCCATTCTTGTAATATTTCTTGTATTAGATATCTTTGTAGCTGGCCTGATGATGTGTTTTTTTAATACGGAGCCAGTTGCCTAATTTCTCAATAGAGCTTTGTGAGATCTGGATCATTTTTTCATTCCTACCTTTAACATGAATATTTTCTTAACATAAAACTAAATGATTTACTTGGAAGAAACATTTTTCTGTCTTGGATGTTCTTGATTTTCTAACCCTAAGAAAATATTTATTTAATACAAATAAAATGCCAAGAAAATTATTTTCTTATATTATACATTTTTATAGTCTTGAAATAAAAATATTTTCTTAAATAGAGACTGGTTTTTGCAAGAAAATCCATTTTCTTAATGCAAGAAACCATTTCTCTGCGTATGCTTTACGCAATAGCTTGCTTTCTTAATTTTTAATCACCCTGTAGATTTAGTATTCGTCTATTTCTTTTCAATTTGTAATAAAAGAATTGCATTAATTAAAAAAAAAACAACTACTAGTTAAATGGAGGGTGTAGTCTATTGTACACCTACTGTTAAAATAATTCAGAAAGGATTTAAGAGAAAATATATCTGCTGGTATTAGATTGTCTAAATTAAATTGATTGTCACCATCTGTTAGATGCATACAGTAAGTAGTTCTAAAAACACACAAATTATTACAAACATCTAACTTACGCATTTAAGAAGGCTGGCGAGAGGTGTAGAATGTCTTCTGGGTGATTTGTAAGACGCCCCAATACAACGGCGGTCCATCCCCTAATTTTATTTATTACTGCCCACCCAAAATGTCCCGTTAACAACGCATTCACCACACCGTATTCCATTCTATTTTTTCTCTCTGTTTTTTAGCATGTTTTTTTCATGTTGTCTCCCGTTTGAGCCGGCCAGATTTGTTGCTCGCTTTTCCTTATCATTAAAAGCACGAGACATAAGAAAAAAATCGCTCCCCATTTGTCAAGCGCGGGGCTGTACATGAAATCCACGGTCCTTGTTTTAAATACAACTTAATTCTTCAAGAGTGGTCATTAATTCTTGTAAATTAGCTTTCGGGATACACCGAGGCAACGCAATAAAAATTCCATGTCGTGTAATGATTTAAATTTTACTTAATTTGGTGCGTAAAACGTATGGTACTGTTTATCTAACCGGCTTTAATTGAACTAATTGGGTCTTAATTTCTTTCATTTACGGTGTTAGTGATATGCAATGATGAACAATTTTGTTATGCAAACATGCTTTCACAGAGATACGGAATGACGGAATAAGCAAGGCGAGGGGATTATGTTAAAAGGAAGAGACAAAATGTGCGTCGTAAATAGCGTGAAATATTAAAATTTAGCCCTCTTTTCTTTTTCTTTTGATGAAACGTGTTAAGAGCATAAAAAATATATCATATTCAGCATAGCAATATGTTACTGTGTTTCGTGGTGATCACCCAAATTCCCTTTTTATAACTGAGATATTAATTTCGAAATTGAAAAGCTGCGTACACATTCGAGAGTTCGCTTCGCGATCGTGTAAATTTTAATTTTGAATACGTTACGCATGTCTTTATCGCAATTCGTAACAGTAAGGCCACCAGAAGAGTATTAGGGTTGCTTTTTCGTGTCCTGCCTACCGTGTCTGGATGAGGGTTACATTGTTAAAAGATGCGACCAAATTCAATTCCGCCTCCGTCCATCAAGGCACTCTACTGTAAACAAATCGCATTGAAACACTTTCAATTTTTAAATTCGGGGGTTACCCGCGCTCTCTAACATATATTCTCTACTATTCTAGTGTTATGACGACTAAACTTGTATACGAATTGAAGTCACGCGCGCGATTTTAAACTCGCTTTCGCGGAAATGTCATCTGATGTCCATTGTCGTGATCGTCTGCGACATCTGGCGGAAATCCGACAGCTAGACTATCGCGTTCAACCTTATTCAATTTAATTAATGGTTCGGTTTTGATGGGGGTTCAGGGGGTGGTCGATTTAGAAAAAGCAACTGTCAAGAAGTAAGTGGAATTGCAAGGGATGATGGGTGAAGGGTTTTAAAGCTTTGCTCCTCTCTCTTCTTTTTTCTCTCGACTAATTTCGCGGTTTGAATCTCTTTTTATGAAGCGCGATGAATCATTATTTTATTATTCATTTGTTGCTTTCACAGATAAAAGAAAGAAATTCGCCCAATAAGTGTATCTAATTTTTATTTTTACCTAATTACTTTTCATTTTAAGCCGATTATGCAATTGAAGTTGGTCCCCAAGGAATATGTTTATTTTATTTTGTACCCCTAATAATTGAATAAAAATTATGAAAAAATATATAATCTAGTACCAACAAACACGTAACGTCCGGCTTTTTTCTTGTTTCAATATTTGCATAGTTTCAGGAGTAATATGTATATTATATATACTTTTTCTCAATACTATTCCACTAACAGTAAATCAATCTTTTTGCAATTGTAGTATGTAATTGACAATTATTCGTGATTTTTTTTATTGGTCCCCATCGGAGCCCCCAAGGAACAAATGAGCTCTCAATAAAAATCATGAAAAAAAAAAACGGGCAAAAGTCTGGAAATTGCTATAAAGAATCAAACAATTGTAGAACAACTAACAACAATTTGTTTGTAGATATACGACTAGCTACAACACAATTTGAGTAAACTACTCGATTGTAGAACGGATTGTATTTCTATTAAATACATTATTGTTGTAAAATATAGTCAATGATCTGACGAAAAAGGTTGCTGCAATAATGTATAAGTTTTAGTTACACACGTTGCAAAAAATGCAATAATAAAAGAAATTGTGTTTATAATCTCCTTTTTCTTTTAAAACTCGTCTATACAAAAGCCAGGAGTTTACAAGTAACCGATCGACTAAATGGTAAAATAATCTGATATACCACTTTTTTGAGCGAATTTTAATGGGGTATCTTCCTATTAAGCTATCCATTAAATCAACACCCCCCATATACCGATTATAATCTATTATAATTTTTAGACATTCTACTTATACTATATGTTTGTTCTGTTTTCAATCATATCTCTTTACCATAATTTTTGGAACTGTGCCTGTGTATCTGGATAACAGACACACAGTTTTATTGTCTTTCCAGCAGACACACGAAATATCTACTCTATTATAAAAAGAGACATATTCGCAAGAGAATCCTCTTTCTTTCTTGAAAATTCCCTTCTCCAATGGCAGTTTGCAATTAGGAATTCTAGATCTTTGGACCGTGCCTAAAGAAAATATTCCATTTTGAGTCAAACATTCTAGCAGTGGTAAGCTGGTATAGAAATTATCAAAGTATAATTTAAATTTCTAGGAATAATTCTACACAATCTCTGAACCAGATTTCCGGTAATGCTAATATTTTTCTCGTTAGCACCTAATGCTTGTTTCTCGTTTTTTCCAGTGTACACTTCAAAATTGTACACATATCCTGATACACCAGCCAGAATATATAATTTGAAGCCCCATTTATGGGGTTTAACTGGCATATATTGTTTGAAACTGTGCCTACCTTTACTGGCACACATTTGTTCATCAAGAGATAAATATTTTTCAAGTGGCACCTTTTGGAATGTTGATAAAAAGCGTTCTATTACCGATTTTATTTTATGAAGTTTGTCGTGATTAGAATCTTCTTTTAGCAAGATACCGTTGTCATTAAAATGTAAAAATTGTCGAATTTTTTCGAATTTCTTTTGACTCATAGTATCTCTTACTTGTGAAAAACCTAATTTGGGACTCCAGTAGGATCTTATAATTAACATGTGAATAATAGACATATAAATACATATCCCTAAATATTTATGCAAATTGATAGGTTGATTGGGATTTTTTTGTACCGTGAATAAGTCTGATTCGTCCACTATTTTCTTTATAAGGGCATTCGTAAAGAAATACTTGAAGAAAGCCTAAGGACTCTCGAGACTCATTTGTTCAGGAAGTAAAGTCTCACTTCCCTTGAATAAGACCGTATCATTGTCTAGCACTAAGTGCTTTTTCTTCCACATGAGGTTTTGTTTTACTATCTTATCTGCTTCTTGATCTGCTGTGTTGTTTTCATCCAAAGTTTCGCGAATGTCTACTATCTTATCACTATTGTTTGTTGCAAAAGGTGCTTCTTGATCAGTTGTGTTGTTTTCATCTAAGGTTTCGCGAATGTCATCGTTAGAACGCCCAAAAATAGTCGTTCCGTCTTAAAACTGAATGGGAATATTCTCTAAATCAATATCTTGTGCGTTCTCAAGTTGAACAGAATCAGCTTGTGTATTATTGTTTTTTTTTTTATCATTTAAGTTTAAACCACATTCTGCAATACTCCCTTCACTCAAATCTGACACATCGTCATCTACACCGTCTTCGCTAGCACTATCCCATAAATTTTCTGCATACCACTCTAGTTCTTTTTTTGATAGTGGCTTATTCATTCTACAAATTTTCAATAAGTACACGTATTTACACTATGTATCAGATTAGATACGTCTCAGTTATTTCAATTTTTCTGTAGCCATAATAATATTTACATGACAAAAGGTACCTCAAAAGTAGCACTAAACCTTACCTTCCTAACTTCAAACAATATTTTATATGAAACAGCGATATTATAGAAGTAATAACGATATTTTCAACTGCATTGTTAGCGCGTGAAATGCAAAACATAACCTTACCTTATAATACTTCATTTGCAGCTTAATAACTTAGTAAATAGGGATGTAACAGATATGATACTACACAGTTTAAGCAAGGAAAATTTCATAAGTGATGAAATATCCTCAGATCAGATCAGCTACAATGCCCGATAGAGGGTTAATCTAAGCTTAAATTTTTTCTAAGACTTCTTGTAAAATCTTGTCAAACAGTAATGTCGGATTTTGTCATAAAAGGGTGTGGTAATTATAGACACAGTTTCTGTTATTCCATATACAAATGGATCAATCTTTAGAACAATATTGTTGGATTTTTTACAACGTGTGTAACTAAAACTTGTACATTATTGTTAATAGATCACACCGAGAAAAATTTGGGACAACAAAACCTTGTATTTTTAAAATAACAACACATCTATTTGATCCAATGAAATATGTAATTGCTCTAACGAAAATTGTGTTAATGTCACATGTTATTGTTATATGAGTTGTATATTTATCTCCGTGCACACAATAGTGTATTTAATAGAAATACAATCCGATAATTACAATCGAATGGTTTAAGAATTAACGCAGCTAACCGTATATTTACAAGCAAATTGTAGTTAATTGTTCTACAATTGTTTGCTTCTTCACAACATTTTTTTTCTGTGTGATGTGGATATGTGCAAGATTTGTTGTAAATGTTTTCAGTACTTCTTCTTCTAACGAAATTGTAACATTTTGCACTTTATTCTATTGCAACTTTTAACTGTCCTGTTTTGGATAAATTACCGGCTGTTCCGCTCAACTGATATCTCTTTAACGTTTTGCAAATTAAGAAGCGTGTTTTTGGTTATAAATTTTGGTGTAGATTATTTAGATTTTAGTATGTGATTGATAATTATTCGTGATTTCTTTTATTGGTCCCCATCGGTGCCCCCAAGGAACAAATTAATTTTTGTGTGGCCTTAATAATTACGAAAAAATTATGAAAAAAACGGGCAAAAGCCTGGAAATTGCTATTAAGAATCAAACAATGGTAGAACAATTAACAACAATTTGTTTGTAGATATACGACAGCTACAACACAATTTGAGTAAACTACTCGATTGTAGAACGGATTGTATTTCTATTAAATACATTATTGTTGTAAAATATAGTCAATGAACTGATAAAAAAGGTTGCTGCAATAATGTATAAGTTTTAGTTACACACGTTGTAAAAAAATGCAACAATATCAGAAATTGTGTTTATAATTACCACACCCATTTATGACAAAATCCGATATTTTTATTTGAGAAGATATTACAATTTTATAGTAAGGAGCGCTAGGAGTTGTATCAAATATAAAACATTTATCTTCTAGTGCAAAGTTTTATTTATATATGAACAATAATAATTATAATATAACATACACAAGTAAACACATTTTTTAATAAATTCCGCGAAGAAACGAAAATACTTCATCAGATATATTTTGTAGCAATAATTTCTTGTTTACCTATAGAGTTAATAAATGAATAAAGTACCTCTATAATTGAGAGGTATTTTTTGAGATTGGCCTAGAACATTTTTCTAACACTCAGTACAGGAATAAGTTCCTTAATCTTATCTAAGCTTAAATTTCTTGTACAACTTCTAAGACTCCTTACTATAAAATTGTAAAATCTTGTCAAACAATAATATCGGATTTTGTTGGATTTTTTACAACGTGTGTAACTAAAACTTCTACATTATTGTTGCAACCTCTGTAATAGATCACACCGAGAAAAATTTGAGACAACAAAACCTTGTATTTTTAAAATAACAACACGTCTATTTGATCCAATGAAATATATAATTGCTCTAAAGAAAATTGTGTTGATGTCACATGTTTTACTACATTTATTGTTATATGAATTGTATATTTACAATAGTGCATTTAATAGAAATACAATCCGTTAATAACAATCGAGTGGTAGAGATTTACGCAAGTTATAACTATTCGAATACTTACAAACAAATTGTAGTTAATTGTTCTACAATTGTTTGCTTATTTACAAATTTTTTTTTCTGTGTGATGTGGATATGTGCAAGATTTGTTGTAAATGTTTTCAGTACTTCTTCTCCTAACGAAATTGTAACATTTTACACTTTATTGTATTGCAACTTTTAACTGTCCTGTTTTGGATAAATTACCGGCTGTTCCGCTCAACTGATATCTTTTTAATGTTTTGCAAATTAAGAAGCGTGTTTTTGGTTATAAATTTTGGTGCAGATTATTTAGATTTTAGTATGTGGTTGCTAATTATTCGTGATTTCTTTTATTGGTCCCCATCGGTGCCCCCAAGGAACAAATTAATTTTTGTGTGGCCTTAATAATTACGAAAAAATTATGAAGAAAACGGGCAAAAGTCTGGAAATTGCTATAAGGAATCAAACAATTGTAGAACAATTAACAACAATTTGTTTGTAGATATACGACTAGCTACAACACAATTTGAGTAAACTACTCGATTGTAGAACGGATTGTATTTCTATTAAATACATTATTGTTGTAAAATATAGTCAATAATCTGATAAAAAAGGTTGCTGCAATAATGTATAAGTTTTAGTTACACACGTTGTAAAAAAATGCAACAATATCAGAAATTGTGTTTATAATTACCACATCCATTTATGACAAAATCCGATATTTTTATTTGAGAAGATATTACAATTTTATAGTAAGGAGCGCTAGGAGTTGTATCAAATATAAAACATTTATCTTCTAGTGCAAAGTTTTATTTATATATGAACAATAATAATTATAATATACATAAGTAAACACATTTTTTAATAAATTCTGCGAAGAAACGAAAATACTTCATCAGATATATTTTGTAGCAATAATTTCTTGTTTACCTATAGAGTTAATAAATGAATAAGGTACCTCTATAATTGAGAGGTATTTTTTGAGATTGGCCTAGAACATTTTTCTAACACTCAGAACAGGAATAAGTTCCTTAATCTTATCTAAGCTTAAATTTCTTGTACAACTTCTAAGACTCCTTACTATAAAATTGTAAAATCTTGCCAAACAATAATATCGGATTTTGTTGGATTTTTTACAACGTGTGTAACTAAAACTTCTACATTATTGTTGCAACCTCTGTAATAGATCACACCGAGAAAAATTTGAGACAACAAAACCTTGTATTTTTAAAATAACAACACGTCTATTTGATCCAATGAAATATATAATTGCTCTAACGAAAATTGTGTTGATGTCACATGTTTTACTACATTTATTGTTATATGAATTGTATATTTACAATAGTGCATTTAATAGAAATACAATCCGTTAATAACAATCGAGTGGTAGAGATTTACGCAAGTTACAACTGTTCGAATACTTACAAACAAATTGTAGTTAATTCTTTTACAATTGTTTGCTTATTTACAAAAATTTTTTTCTGTGTGATGTGGATATGTGCAAGATTTGTTGTAAATGTTTTCAGTACTTCTTCTTCTAACGAAATTGTAACATTTTACACTTTATTGTATTGCAACTTTTAACTGTTCTGTTTTGGATAAATTACCGGCTGTTCCGCTCAACTGATATCTTTTTAATGTTTTGCAAATTAAGAAGCGTGTTTTCGGTTATAAATTTTGGTGTAGATTATTTAGATTTTAGTATGTAATTGATAATTATTCGTGATTTCTTTTATTTGTCCCCAAGGAACAAATTAATTTTTGTGTGGCCTTAATAATTACGAAAAAAATATGAAAAAAACGGGCAAAAGTCTGGAAGTTGCTGTTAAGAATCAAACAATTGTAGAACAATTAACAACAATTTGTTTGTAGATATACGACTAGCTACAACACAATTTGAGTAAACTACTCGATTGTAGAACGGATTGTATTTCTATTAAATACATTATTGTTGTAAAATATAGTCAATGATCTGATAAAAAAAGGTTGCTGCAATAATGTATAAGTTTTAGTTACACACGTTGTAAAAAAATGCAACAATATCAGAAATTGTGTTTATAATTACCACACCCATTTATGACAAAATCCGATATTTTTATTTGAGAAGATATTACAATTTTATAGTAAGGAGCGCTAGGAGTTGTATCAAATATAAAACATTTTATCTTCTAGTGCAAAGTTTTATTTATATATGAACAATAATAATTATAATATAACATACACAAGTAAACACATTTTTTAATAAATTCCGCGAAGAAACGAAAATACTTCATCAGATATATTTTGTAGTAATAATTTCTTGTTTACCTATAGAGTTAATAAATGAATAAAGTACCTCTGTAATTGAGAGGAATTTTTTGAGATTGGCCTAGAACATTTTTCTAACACTCAGTACAGGAATAAGTTCCTTAATCTTATCTAAGTTTAAATTTCTTGTACAACTTCTAAGACTCCTTACTATAAAATTGTAAAATCTTGTCAAACAATAATATCGGATTTTGTTGGATTTTTTACAACGTGTGTAACTAAAACTTCTACATTATTGTTGCAACCTCTGTAATAGATCACACCGAGAAAAATTTGAGACAACAAAACCTTGTATTTTTAAATAACAACACGTCTATTTGATCCAATGAAATATATAATTGCTCTAACGAAAATTGTGTTGATGTCACATGTTTTACTACATTTATTGTTATATGAATTGTATATTTACAATAGTGCATTTAATAGAAATACAATCCGTTAATAACAATCGAGTGGTAGAGATTTATGCAAGTTATAACTATTCGAATACTTACAAACAAATTGTAGTTGATTGTTCTACAATTGTTTGCTTATTTCCAAATTTTTTTTTCTGTGTGATGTGGATATGTGCAAGATTTGTTGTAAATGTTTTTAGTACTTCTTCTCCTAACGAAATTGTAACATTTTACACTTTATTGTATTGCAACTTTTAACTGTCCTGTTTTGGATAAATTACCGGCTGTTCCGCTCAACTGATATCTTTTTAATGTTTTGCAAATTAAGAAGCGTGTTTTTGGTTATAAATTTTGGTGTAGATTATTAAGTAAATCATTTCGCGGTAGGTTCGTCCATTTTCATATAGCCAGTCATCATTAAAATTTTAATTCATTCTCTTTCGTTCGATTGGGCTATTTTAAACACAAACTACTCCACAAATATGAAAATGTAATTAAGTGATAGCTACAACAAAAGGTGTAGAAAACTATAATTTTTTGAAATCGGAATATTGTGCTCTATTAGAATATATTTCATTAAAAATGTCGAAGTTCCGGTTAAATCGGAAGTCAGATTAAAATGCGGATATTAAGATCTGGGAGATATTTAGTTGTAGTCAATAAATTTATGTAATTTCTTTCTTAGCCGTTCTTGTAAATTAATTTGAAAAGTTAATCTTGATTTTAACGTCTTTGTTGATATAAAATTTCTTTTCAAGGATTCATAGAAATAAAAATGACAATTTTTTGTCTTCTTCAGAATTGTATGTTTCTATTTTCTCCGAAATAAAACGTCAACGAAAACAACACATTAAAAATGTTGTTTTAAAACAATCAAATTTTGTATGTTACATTGTTTGATTTTATATTATTAAAATGTTAATGTCAAACAAAAATGTTAACAATAATCATATAATAATTTTATTAATTGAGGTCAATAAGAGTGGTCTATTACTCACAAAGTTTGTTTAATAATATCTAGCGCTACCGGTTTCGAGACAAGCTCATCCTCAAGCAACAAACTTTAAATTTAAAAACAGCAAGAATTATGTCAAAATTCAAGAATTCAAGTAACAAATTAAAATTAGTAATAAGGTAAATATTTGCAAAACAAGGACTTTAAAATACCGACATTGTCAATGTAAATCACAATACTCAAAAAAAAATAATTTTATTGTTTTTAAAGACATTTTTTAAACTGTTGTGCTCGATGACATGTTTTATTTTTGAGAAAATAAAAACATACAGTTCTGAGGAAAAAAAAAGAATTGTTGAAACGTTGAAAAGAATTGTTTTTATTTCTATGAACCCTTGAAAAAAATTATATCAAGAAAGCCGCTAAAATCAAAATTTTGTTGTTTCCAGACTTTTGCCTATCACTGTATAAATATAATTAATTTACGATTGCACTATATGAGTTACACAAATTATATTGTTACATTGATTTCTTTACAATTTCTATGTACTAGGTAATTAATTAATTAAAATGTGATGATTATTTTAAAAACGATCTCAAAATAAGATTTTTTCTTATTCCCAGCAGTAACTAGTATTTACGTAATAGTAATAGTTAATTTTTCGTTTATTCCGAGAGAATAATTTTAGAAAGAAAAACGAATTCGTTGTTGGGGCATTTTTTACTTGCTTAATCGGCTTAATTAAAATAAAAATACACGAGTTTTTAATGCACTTAACGTAGTTTCTTGAACACTATATGTTTAATAAACTGAAGTAATTGTTTTATTTATTATTTAAGGCGCTTTCACTTTCGATTTAGCACAAAATTATTTTAGTTTTACTATTTTTAGAGCTTGAGACAACGAATAACAGGCAGAATCATACAACATTAAATTCAAACAACATTTATTGGTAACAGATACATGCACAATGTTTTTAAAATGGTAAAAATAAGTTAATTGTTTTAATAGATTGACTTTATTGAAAGGTTTGGAATTATTTTGAAGCTATTTTCGCATAAAATTTGTGGAAATCTATGTATTATTTATGCATAATAAGATAAAGAGAAATTAATTGGCATTTAAAGAGCTTCAAAATGAAGGGGAAAAAAAAGAAAGAAAAATAAACGGGATGCACGTGCAAAAAGTTAACATGTTGCATAACATTCAACAGTTGAAAAATGCTACCCCATAATATAGCTCACCTTTTCATCCCCGTGTTACGAATCGTGAATATGCCGCAAAAAACACCACTAAAAGCCCGTATTATAATGGCAATAGGAAGCCCGCGTGATTACTTTGAAGAGGGCGTCTCTGATCTTCCAGTTTTAAGCGTTTCTCTGCCGTAGAATGGTTAATATTGTTTTATCGTGCTTCTTTCACACCTCGACAATTTTTTGGCCGAGTTTCTAGCTGAAAGTTGATACCGCAAGCGCTGCCCATTCGCTGTTTGATTCGTAGTGTTGTTTACTTACATCCATCTCCCATGCCGATGCCCGAAATGTTTCCACGGCGGCGGTGCGATAGCGACGATTTTCGGCATTCTCCCCGACAATATTAGCATACTTATGATGCCGCCACTTGCGCCTTTCCCGAAAACTGGCCCGGAAGTTATCACTAGCAAATTTATACTGCGATAAATATTTAGATCTCAGTTGTTTTTAATTCGAATTTACTACCACCTGTTTGCGGCTAACACATGCGCGGTAATTTGTTGTTATCTTGTTGATTCATTTCGCTTTCGTCGGAATTCAAACAACTACAACTTAAAGTACGTAGTTTCTACGCCTACTGAAAATCAATAATCTTAGCTTTCGACTCGATCTAACTACCACGTTTCTAATAAAAACAATATTCATTTAAATTAGGATGCGTACACGTTTATTTATTATACTATTGGAGAAATTACATATACAGGTCTGTTATTTCCCATGACGTCACATCGAGTCGAAATTAATTTATTAGTGTTTAAGTGACTAAACTAGAATCTAGTTTGAAAATTGTGAATTACGTAAAGCAGACAACATAGTAAGGAT
Organism: Dynastes maya; assembly: GCA_029619315.2. Taxonomy (NCBI): domain Eukaryota; kingdom Metazoa; phylum Arthropoda; class Insecta; order Coleoptera; family Scarabaeidae; genus Dynastes; species Dynastes maya. Next base: position 8,291,378 of record JAROYE020000012.1, read on the forward strand.
AATAAACGTTTATAAGGTATGCTCAATCCCTATCTCGCAATGTATTTCGTATCACGTGACGTCACCTCCGTTCCACATGATGGCGGGGATTGTGTTATTTTGTGTTTTGATAGTACTCTCGTATGAAAATGATGCTAGTTGTATTAAATTTGATTATCGTTAAACAAAGGATTGTATACCTACGCTACCCGGCAAAATTATGGAATAAATTCATTACATCTGAAGCAGTTTGTTTTTCCAAGAAATGATCGGACAGGTCAATTTTATTTTCTTGAGATAAACATTTTTACTTCAATTTTAAGATTCCCCCCATTGATTTTCAAGTAATGACGTCATCGACGATGTTTTTAAAATTACGACCCCCTATTTTTTTTATTTTAATAGATCATTTTATTGTCTAACTGGTATCATCAACATTTTAATACCTCGCAAAACAGAATAAAAGTCATGTTTTATTTTTAGTTTATACTAGCTTTAGTATTTTTAGTTTGTAAGTTAAATTAGGTTTATATTTTTTTCCTTTTTTATTATTATGTTCAACATATTGCTAGACATTAATCGTATAAATTACCTCCGAGAAAGCAAGGTTGGACTGGAAACCAGGAACAGGTCCAGTGTCTAAGTACTGTTTTCCACTTTGTGATGGTGTTAGCTATTCAGTTTTTAGTTTTCCTTTAAGCACGAATTTATTTTAATTTCACTTTGTTATGTTTAACATAATAAAGGTATTATTATTATTATTATTATTATTACTATTATTTCTCTATTATTTTTTATTTTTTTAGCCTCCTCCCCAGCTCCAGTCTCATTTTTAGGCGCCCGCCTCCGCAGTAAATTAGGACACGGCCACCTCTCAGACGATCAATTTTGTAATGCGGCTTGTCAACATTTTTTTTTGGTCTTTCTGTCTTTTTTATTCCTTTTTTTCCTTTTTTACATTTTTTAATTCCTTACATACAATAGCTTAATTCCTTTATTATATTCCTTTACTATTATTATTATTATTATTATTACTATTATTTCTTTATAATTTTTTATTTTTTTAGCCTCCTCCCCAGCTCCAGTCTCATTTTTAGGCGTCCGCCTCCACAGTAAATTAGGACACGGCCACCTCTCAGACGATCAATTTTGTAATGCGGCTTGTCAACATTTTTTTTTGGTCTTTCTGTCTTTTTTATTCCTTTTTTTCTTTTTTACATTTTTTAATTCCTTACATACAATAGCTTAATTCCTTTATTATATTCCTTTACTATTATTATTATTATTATTATTACTATTATTTCTTTATAATTTTTTATTTTTTTAGCCTCCTCCCCAGCTCCAGTCTCATTTTTAGGCGCCCGCCTCCACAGTAAATTAGGACACGGCCACCTCTCAGACGACCAATTTTGTAATGCTGCTTGTCAACATTTTTTTTTGGTCTTTCTGTCTTTTTTATTCCTTTTTTTCCTTTTTTACATTTTTCAATTCCTTACATACAATAGCTTAATTCCTTTATTATATTCCTTTACTATTATTATTATTATTATTATTACTATTATTTCTTTATAATTTTTTATTTTTTTAGCCTCCTCCCCAGCTCCAGTCTCATTTTTAGGCGCCCGCCTCCACAGTAAATTAGGACACGGCCACCTCTCAGACGACCAATTTTGTAATGCTGCTTGTCAACATTTTTTTTTGGTCTTTCTGTCTTTTTTATTCCTTTTTTTCCTTTTTTACATTTTTCAATTCCTTACATACAATAGCTTAATTCCTTTATTATATTCCTTTACTATTATTATTATTATTATTATTATTAATAACAAAAACGAAAAGAATGTCAGCCGGCTTCTTGACAATAATATAATTTATATCTAATTCTACTTTCCAAATTTTCTAGATTTTGTGGTCCATCAACATAGATTTTGGATTTTAAATACTCTCAATAAGAAAGAAATCTGGTTTTATCACCGCATCCAACAAGAATTAATTAACTTTCAACAATTTTATTTGTATTTGTTATATGGCAGTGTATAAAACTGATTATTCTGTATTTTTGATTGATATCTACTTGTTAGGTAAAAAATTATCTTTATTTTCTGCTAGGTTTTTTGTTAGTAGTAAAATTTCTGAACAGGTAAATAACATTTCGAGCATTTGATTTAAAGGAAACAATCATTTAATTTCTTGAATAACAGCGTTTATCTTTGCTTCTTGTTACTAATAAAATTTATGCTTCCCCCTCTTTAAATGATTTTTATTCGAGAATTTTGTTATATGAAGTATTAAAATGTTGATGGTATGATTTAAACAATTAAATGATCTCGGGAGTTGCCATTTTAAAAAATTGTGGATGACATCATTACTTAAAAACTAGAAGTGGAGGAAATTGAAAACTGATGCAAAAATGTTTATTTAAAAAAAATTAAATTGACCTGTCCAAGCATTTATTCCATAATTTTGCAGCGGACATTACAAAAGTCCTGTAATCATTCGCAGTTATACGAAAATTAAATGAAAAATCATGTTTAATTGAAAAATACATTTTAGAAGTTATGTATATAATTACAATAGAAATATTAGATGCATTCGAATTTGGAATTTCAGATAACATAAAGAACATAAGAAATAGTGAAAATATCAATATACGGAATGTCTCAATCTTCTGAAATTGTAAAATGTCAATGTTAGTATGTTCTGTTTACTGTTGTCATAGTAGCCAAACAATATTATAATGTACGAAATTTTGTTTATTTGTAATTGTGCTATAACTTGAAGACAAATGAAAATCGGATAAGAACATATGGGTCTTTTTTACATTATTTTCACGTGCACGATCGTTACCACCGAGACTACAAGGCCTCAGCGCTCTTCGATGACGTCACGCTATTTAGATGATGTATCGCCATGCATGATATTAACCTAAGCAATAAAGGAATCATTTTCTTGCATTTCTTTTTTTTTTTTTAACCCCATTCGATTTTATTTTGGAAAAACGAAGTTTCAAAGCAAAAACCAAGCACCGTTTTCGTGAAAGATGTATTTGTGGTTGATATTTAATCAACACAGTATTTTTTTTTTAATAAAACTAATATAATTTGGATAAACCGATTCAAAACGTTAGAGACGGTTTGAACATATAAATAACAAGACGATAAATCACAGCCTGTTGATGTCAGAGTAGTTAGGCCTTGTTATATCGGGGGTAACGGTACGATACCCTGTATATTTAACTTTTAACCAGTTTTTACTATTAAACCTAAGTGCGTTCCTGCAAGCGAACATCAACAGTGAATATAATAGATCGGTATGACCGATTCCTACTGTGAAGCTGAACACTCGTTATTACAAAATGAATAATAATGGCTTATATTTAATTAAAAAAATGATTTTAGATTTTTATTATATAACTCACGCCCAATATTCGTATATTTTAATTTATCGATTTTATAAAATTTCTACAGCAATTTTTTCAAATCCAAATATGATTTACCTAACTTTAAATATTCTTCTCTTTTTATTCCATTTCCACAATAAAGCAAATCTTACGGAATTTAACGTTCGGGGTGAAAAAAGAAAGAAATAGGGAGTAGCTGAATTGGAATGACATCAATAAAATGCACTTCCATTTTAATAAAATATGAATCAGTCACAAGAGTGTCGTATACACTTTATTATAGCCCAAAATAAAGGAAATCGTACCATAAACTACCCTTTGCAACCCCGCCTCGCCTTCACTGTCCCAAGTTACTCGGAATGACTTTGTCGAATGCTGCAAAAATAAATAATAAAATACTAACCTCCAAGTGTCTAGGTATTTATTCGAATGAATGACGACTGCTTTTTTTATGTAGACGATGGGGAAATATAATTTCAACGTCAATGAAAATGGATGGAAACATAAATATTTTATGTGAATTTAGATATTCTTTCATATATCTAATTGTGCAACCGTTCCTTGCGGATTTTTATGTTCGGAAATAAACAGGATGGTGTAAAGAATTTTAAAACCTGGATGGATTGAAAGTAGCAAGCGGCAAATCGTAAAAATATTGTGATAGATTAATAATTTAAAGTGTTTCTTATATATCCCCCACATGTCTAAAAGAGCATATAAGCGCGTACGCCATTGGAGTAGCCATCTTACTTAGCGAATCATCCATTTTGTCCTTATTGAACATAGTGCAATATTAATTATTTAATCAAAATCATAAACGGGAATTCTTTCAAAACGAATATAATTATCTATTGCATCTGGAAAAAATATACGATACCATAATAAAACATTAATGACTTAATGTGCAAAGCTGTAAACACTGGCATGTAATCCAAAGGATCAAATGCAAATAAAACGGAGTATCAAACATTTAATGTTTAATATCACCGTTGCTACGTGGTATAAAGCGTAATAATTGTTAGACGTTGGTATAATTTGTAAGATTCATTTGGATAATGCATTCTATGGCGTTGCTTGGCTTTTGTTTAAAAGGAATTATAGCTTCACTTTACCACCATTGGCGTACTATACGAATGCGGTGTTTAATAATTAAGGAACTGCTATCACGTTCAGTGTCACTACGTTATTTATCTGGGATAGTAATCAACGTTTGCTGGTTCCTGGTGTAGTAGTATATCGTAACTTCGGGGTGGCTTCCAATAATTTCTACCCTCCCCTATAAACTTATAACTCCGCTGCAAGCAACTTGATGACTATCGTTTCGTTTTTGTTTTAATTGCTCGTCAAAATTTGATTACGGTAACCTCAATTTTATGTACCATCAAACAGCATTTCTTATGTATTTAACCGTTTTGCCACATTAGTTAAGTTTATAATGTCTCTTCCAGAAACAAAGAGGGTGACCGAGGAGCTGCTGTTGTTTATATTTCACCTGTTTTGAATGAGATGAAAATTTGATAAATTAACAAAATCTACAAAGTTGCTGATCAATTCTTTCATAATCGAATTATTAAACCAGACTTACTGAGCCTAACTCAAAGTTGGGAATGTCAGATTACAAGAATTCGATAGTAATATAAGTACCCCAAAAAGTAGCGTTTTGAAGCTTTTAATTTTTTAAGTATTTATAAATGGCTTTGTTTTTGTGTACTGACGACTGTTGCATTGTCATATCTCTTCATTTAAAGGTTAACGCCGTCGTTAAAAGTTTTGCAAGAATAAATTAATATAATTTTACCTTTCTTGACTGCAATCTTGCCTTGAAGAATCACATTGATTCTGTGCACACTGGGGCTTCAATAAGCGTTCTTCTCAAATAGATAATCTCAAAGACACGTTGTCAGCTACAGCGGCGGCTTCTCTGTTAGGTCAATTGGTCAATGACCTCCCTGCAAAAAAAAAATCAAGTTATAATTTATATCTTCCTTAAATATATATTATATAACTACTATATAATAAATATATAACACTATAACACGGAGAAAACGTTTTAAGTTTGAGTACCAAAAGCAAGAGGACTAGTTGAATGTACTTGACATGGAATAACCCTATTTAATTACATATAACATAAAATGAACATATATTTGCTTGTCCCTCTTCTGTGTTTCAATATTTTCTCAATCCTTTTTGGCATACTGCCACTGCAGTTTTTCGTTTTTTTAATTTCGCCTCTACTATTCCATACATCTTCAATATGTTGTTGTGATTCTTCCATTGTAGTTGAGTTTCGTGTATTTAGATGTTTCTCAAGACATTCCACACATTTTCAATTGGGTTTATGTCTGGTGAATTGTCTTGCCAAGGTAGTACACGCAGATTTTTAGATTCAAGGTATCGCATTGTATTTTTTGCCTTATGACACAGTGCATTGTATATGGTCCTTGAGTCGGATCCAATGAATTAATGTAAGGTATTAAATAATTTTGTAAAACTTTTTTATATTGTTTTTGTTCCATTGTTCCGCTAACGAAATATCCCGGTCCTTTTGTCGTAATACACGACCAAACAATTAGAGTTGGGGGGTGTTTAATAGATTTGATCGTACATGCTTCCTTATAACGCATTGAAGGACGTCGACGAACAAATTGGCTCCTCTCCGTTAACACTTCTGGCCGTGATTTGTCGCTATAAATAATCTAGGAAAAAAACGGAGTCGAAGATTTTAGGAACTTGCACGATTACAAACAATGAATTTCGGTTACATATAGAAAGAACATCTTGGGTCAAGAGCCTAGTTCAGTAAAGTACGTGTGCGCTGTTTGGTTTTTAATTTCAAAGTACTTGTTATTAATTTTTATTTTGTTGCATATGTTTGTGGGTGTATTGCAAAGAATGTCGGTGGTGGGAATATATAGGACCAATTTTAGCATAAAATTTAATCCATTTTTAAATTAATTGTTCGTTTTAATGGAGAATTAAGCTAAAGGCTAGTTTTTGGCGCATTATCTTTTTAATCCCGACATTAAACTATTATTGATTGCTGGATTGCTGGATTGTTCCGTAATGGTCATAACTAACTTGGATATCTCCAAAATTGGATGACATTTTAAAAAACTACATAAGCTATATTCTCATTGGTGCATACTCTTTTCTTTGGAAGAAAATTGAGTCACAATCCACATTTGAGTTGTATTTAAAAAAATATTAAGTTTTGACGCTTTCTCCTTTTGAAAGTTTAATCGTAATTGTCTAACACGCTGTATAATGTTTTCAAAAATTTTATTCGGTTGTTAATCCTACCCTATACGGTCAATAGTTCTGCAAAATTTCTATTTTCTAAGTTAAACACTTTCACAGTTATAATAGCTCACATGCACTCGTCCATCTGTCGAAAATTTTCAAGAAATGCAAATATTTCAAATATGGTTAGAAATAGCAGCATAGTTGTTTTATCAAATAAACCTTGAAATTGAAGTAGGAATTCAAAAATTTAATAATATATAGGCTGTTCTATTTAAAATAACAAAATTGACAGCTACTTCCGGTATAATCGGAAGTCTTAGATAATTAAAAATATTTCAGTTCAATAGTACATGTAGGCTTTAGTATATTGCCAGGTTTTCAGAACTTTCTAATGTATTCTATTTCATATATCGATCGATGCAATTCCTCGTGAGACAGCCCCTGTATTGTCAGCGAGAGTTACAATTTCAGTTATTACTGTTTGTAAGAAAATGAGTGAACAAAAGGATATGAATATTAAGCAGCGTCGTGTCCGCGGAAGTAACTTTTCAATTTGCGGCTTGGTTATATGGCGTATTACAGTAAATATATTTTTTTGTTATTTCAAAGCGGTGGAAAGAGCCAAGTTCGTCATATATTTCCAAGTAATTTTTGTACTTTCTATAAATTTTTCTTCTTCGCATAAACTCATAATCATCATCCGATGAAGAAATGCTTATTTCAAGCCGATTCATTGTTTCCTACAATTTAACAAAACTCCTTAATTCCGTATTAAACTTCGGGCTTCCGTGTTTTATAAAATTGGAGCTTATATTTATAATTATTTGTGTCAAAATCATTCTGAAACCATCATATCAACTTGTCCTAATAAATACGCACTGTTTGATGTAATTTTTTATTAATGTGGTATTACTATGTACACATAGAAGATTATTATGAAATGCCTTTACTGTAAAGTACTGTTAAATCTGGCATCAAATTAATATCTCCATTACCGCATTAACAATGATATGAAATCTGCCGTAATTAACATTTAATCCGTGACTATAAATTAATTACACATACATTTTGAGCTGGTTTAATTCTTAATTCACTAATTAGAATTAAAATGACATTTGAAGCGATCCGCAGCACAAAAATATGTTAGGATGTGTTAACGGTAATACTTAGATGATTATCTGTTTTATTTTCAAGAAATTCTTGTTAAAGTTACGCAAATAACAGCAATTTCTTTAATATTGGCAGATGTCAAAGTGATATTTGTTTTTAATCACCATCTAATCAACATCATAGTAAAGACAATTTTGGGATTTTGTATATTATTATCTACACGCAGACCATACTTACCCATACAATGATATAGGGTGAAGTAAGGTATGTACGTGATATATTATGTTTTGACAGATTTACATCAAAGATGAATGAACTTACAATATAGAAAAAAATCTTAGCACAAAGTCCAATGTCTGCTTATACGTATTGGAACTTTTTTTTCAGAAAATTCATGACCATTTGCGAAAAAAAATATGCAATGTTTAATATCACAGGGAGATAATTTCGTGACTATGATATGTTATTTCGTGATACGGGCGAGGTAATTTCGTAAACTACAAAACTGAACGTTTATTGTGGGAAAATTGAATATCATTAAACATAAATAAATAATATAACACCAAAAATCAACTTAATCCGATTCTCCACTACTCTGGCCACAAGTATCACATATAAAGATGTCTTCTTCGCCTTCGGCATCAAGTGATTGGCATAGTAGGACTATTGACAGTAATAGCGTTGAATCCATTCAGCACCATTTCTCTTTCTTGTATTCTCCGAATACCATCCTGAACAAATTCCGCATTCCCAATCATCATCTTTCAATTTGCTGTTCTTGGTTTTCCCAGATTTTGTTTTAACACCGGCTGACGGCGCTGAAGAAGTAGATGGCTGATTTACTGATGAATCTTCAACACCATCATTAAGGCATTTCGCTCTAGAATCCCGTTTCTTCCTATTCGCTTTTGAAGGATTGACAGACGGTTCTTTAGGAACATGACAGACGGTTCTTTAGGAATAGACAATATTTTCTCGATCTCTTCATTCTTACTTGACCCAGTCTGCGGCTCAGTTAATAATGAAGGAGCTAGAGCCTCTTTAGATATGACATTTTTGTTAAAAGGACAAATTTCTGTTTTTCTAAAGGAATTCTGGATGTTCTTTGGCGAAAAGTTTGCCAAGTAGGCTGGATTCAAAATAGTATGAAAGTTTCTACTATTGGGCTTTCCAGTCGGATGCTCCTTCATATAATCATTGAGGCTTTTTGACCAATGTGACTTAAGGGACTTATAAATACCAACATCTAATGGTTGGAGTAGATGGCTGATGTGAGCTGGATAAGTGAACAAGTAAATGTCATTCCCCTTAGCTAGAGAAATAACCTGAATGTTTATATGCGACGCATGAGAATCCATAAATAATACCACAGGTCGAACTGGGTGAATGGATTTTATAAAAAACTGGAACCATTCCAGAAATATATCGCTATTGATCCACGCTTTTGGAGAGAGTTTAACCTGTGCATTTGGAAGGCAACCGCGTTTTAAGTTGTCGTTCCATCGAACACCTCTAAAACTAATGAGGGGTGGAATCCACGTTCCATTTGCACAAATGCATCCAAGAAGTGTGGAAGACTCCCCCCTGTCAGCATAAACCCTTTTATAAACATATCTTTTTCCCACGCAAGTTACTACCTTACTTGGTTTTACTACGTAAAAAAGACCAGTCTCATCACAGTTCCAATATCTGTCTGGCATATTTTTGATCCCTAATGTATCGAGCAGGGTTTTTAATTTAGTGAAAAAATCCTCTATTATTTCAGGATTGGCCATTTTCAGGGACGCGAGGCGTAAGGTTGTATCTGTTCTTAAAATGGGTCCACCACCACTTACTTGCAATATCACCATCTTTATTCGGCAGATAAGCTCTCCCAGCTTTTTCGGCGAGCTGGTATGCTACTTTCCTAATCATCTGAATAGTTAATCCAAATCCCAGTTCTTGCATTTTAATAATGTAATTGAATAACCTTGTTTCCAAATCAGCTGACAATGCATATGGTCTTACAAGTTTAGATACCAGTCCACTGTTGCTACCTTCATCTTCATTGCATTTTGATTGTCTTCAAGCAAAAATAACTTACAGGGTCCGCAGTAAACTATTTGTTTTCGGCGAAAATATTAGCCAAAAACGACTACTTCTTCACCATTTAACATTTTGCGCTTAAACATTGATTTTGATCTTCAAAATTACCTTTTTCGATCAAATATCGCAAAACTTCTTCAGACTTACTCCATTCAGCAGTATCATTACTAAATATTTCGTATTTACTGTAGGATGTTGTGGTTCTTGTTTATCGCTCATTAGATATGGGTTCATGTCGACATGAATCAATTTCAATTATTTCATCTACGTGTTCGGTTGGTTACCCCATCTGAACATCTGCAGTTCCTAAAGGGGTGTTTTCTTTTTCAAAAAATCCCAATAAAGACGTCTGTCCTTTAGTAGATTCTTTCACTTTTTTTTCGTGTAATTTTCTTTTTTCTGCTCCACTGAGATAATGGCGTTTCATTTGTGTAAAAAGTTATAAATTTAACTAATAGAAGAGCATAAGGTTTTGCAGTTTGAAACGTAAATTGTAAGGCCACGATTTCAGCAAGTATTAGGACGGCATTTATTCGGTTACTAAAATTGCAAAGCTTAGCCTCTAATGGATACAACTCTCAAACTTTAAGTCAGTTTATTTTGTGCTTGAGTAGGTATTTAAATAAATTTACTGTTTAGTAATAATAATAAAACTTATCTTTATAAATTCGCGTGTCTTATTGTCAAATTTGGAAATAAAGTGTACAGGTCAGAGTATTGTTTCACGATCACTGAATAGCGAGCGGTTCGGTAGCTTACTAATATCTGCTTTCTTACGTATATCGCTATCGTGTGTAGACTGAGCGGAAAGCAGCGCGTCGTGCTTAAATATACGCGGACAAAATCGATCGAGACGACACTGGAACTTTCCACACTGTTCCAGGCTATTCGAGATACTGCGCTCGACTTTTAGACTTCTCTGGTACGAAATTTTTGAAATCGTTTGCTTTTCGATTACGAAATAATAAAATTTTTATAACTATTTGGAATAGCGAATACTATAGTTAGAATTATTTATAGTGTATAACTATTTGGAATAGCGCTTTATAGTTATTATAGTTTATAACTATTTGGAGTAAACTTTTTACTATTAAATACAAAATAAGTTAATAATGAGCCAGTAATTCGTTAAGTACTTTTTCTTAAAAAAAAAATTTAAGAATAGTTAGAATTTTAAAAATTAACTGATAAAATACGCTTATTTTTAAAAATCCAGGAGGGGGCCTTAGAAAATTATTAGACTTTTGACATTTGTACTTACCTAAATAATTTTATTGTAAAATATATTTTATTGTAAAAATAAGTCTATATTAGGTATATAACCTTAAATGAGCCGGGGGCCGCCTGAGGTCCGGGGCCTATAGGCGCGTGCCTCGTTTACCTTACGGGTAATCCGCCTCTGTGTAGCTGATGGTTGAGGAGTGTCTTCATCTAGAGAAACGAAACACCAAATAACGCCCCCTGTGAAGAAGAAAAAGAAGAAATAGCATCCCTTCTTAATTTGATCCTCTTGCTATTTCTTCCAGAATCAAAGGGAGTAACTGAGAAGCTATTTCACCTTTAAATTCGATAAACTTAATACTGTCTTTAATGAGATGCAAATTTAATAAATTGAGAAAATATATAAACGTAGAAGTCTATATAAGGTTGCTAATTAATTATGAACCTTATTAAAGGAATATTTTTAAATAAAAGGACTCACAAAGGGTTCCTCTCTTGTAAAAGGATTTAATCTTATCGTTATAATATGAAATATGGAATTGGTAGGCTGTAAAAGCAACTGATGTGGATTTGAGGCTATATCCGCTAATATAATAAACAATAAACCGTTTTCGAGAGTAGGTTCTGTGCTTCTCCTATAGGTCTATATGAATTATGCTATAGCGTAGGAACAACGTTAATACGAGAATATCAGACAGAGACGGCGTTAGCTTGCGATTTAGTTCTCCCCAGGGAATACATGTAATTAAAACTGCTCTCTACAAGGATTAATGTTGGACAGACTAAATTATGATCGGCGTTGACGTTGGGTTTAAACTGGACTAAAAATTATTTTGATGAAGTCTTCTTGTAAATTAACTGAAAGTCGCATTACAATTACCCTTAGCTACATTTAATACCTATCTGAATAATAAATAATCCCACGTAATTATAAATAATCCTACAGTTTCTCTACATGACGTTAATTATCATCTTCTTTCCTTTTCAAGTGAAAACATTTTCCAAGGAAAAGAACTTGATGCCTTAAGCTAATTATCTCACCAGCACCTCCACCAAATTGGTGCTTATTTCACTTAAATTGCTGATGGAATTGGAATTGGAATTGACCTAGATGGAGAAGTGCTACAATTATTATTTAGAAGATGCACCTACCTCCCTTGAGGGTAATTGTTTCTAAATCGATTGCATTTATCTCAATTCACGGAAGTTGCATTGTAGGAAAAGTTTAGCTTTAAATGAAATTTTTCCAGTTATATTCCGCGAAATGTACAGTCGAGGTCGTTATTAGGTTTACGATTTGTGTATTAAAGCGTAATTTTGTACATTTGTGTGCAAATTGAAATCATAACCGAATAGGCCGGCGTACCCTTCTACCCTAATATTGCACCTTAGTTATTACATAGGGGTATTATCTATATACAAGGATGGTGTATACGTACATATGTACAAATGTATTCGTTGTAGGCATAGACTAATCTGAATCGCGAATGTTCTCAATCCGTTTTGTGTGACAGTTGCTGTAGTATTCACCCTCGTCAATATCCATATAGATTCATGGACGATGTTGCATCTTCTGTAACGCATTTCCATACAGCAGCTAGGCAAGAGTAACCCCTTGTCAATCATGCGTACCACGCTGACGGCGTTGCTTTTAAATATGTTTGCTCGAAATTGTTTTTATTTCGAATTTAAAGTGGGATGGCTTTTTTCCATCCCGTATTGCCTGTTCTGGATGTTACCGCGACATGATGAATGTATGTTTGCCAGCCTTGTTTTCCTCTTATTTCGGCTTTTGATTTGAATTTCCGGATGCATCCTCATTCATCCTCTTGGGGAATTGACTTTCGTTTCTTTTATTTATGCGCTGAGGTATTTTAAGATGTATCAAAAATAGAAACGTATGACGTTCGCGCTCTTGTAAGTAATCGATGGGAATGTTTTAGAAAAATAGTTGCCTAGGGAAGTCATTTCGTCTGTCAGGGGAACTGAAGCTTATTAAGTCTTTAACAAGGATTAACTAGGTTAATTACCGAACCAGTTCGAACGAAACGTATACTCGTAAGGCTTTCCAAATCTGGATGGTTATTATTTCAGTTTGTATCTCTGGTGAAAATAATTTCATTAGAATTTTTTGGACGGATTGTATGTATGTATTTAATCCAGTTGGTATACAAAAATTATACAGGGTTATGAAAAAGTAACGCACAAAATTCAAAATAAGGGTTTGTGATCATAATAATTTTAAAATAATTGTGCCAGTTATTTCGGTTGTCATGACGACGTAGTGACCTTATGTTATTATTTTTTAAATGGCGTTTGTTTGCGTCACTAAAATCTGTGTTTATTAAGAATTACGACGACGGGGCACTTGTTAAAAAATGAGCAATTATTAGAGAAAATATAAACTTTATATTTCTCACAATAACTCAAAATTCAATAAGAAAAGAACGACCGGTTTCGGGACTAACGACTCATCTTCAGGTATCTTTAGGCTCGAGCCTGAAGATGGGACGTTAGTCCCGAAATCGGTCGCTCTTTTCTTATTGAATTTTGAGTTATTGTCAGAAAGTTGACTTTTCTTTTCCTCCAACTTCATGATGTATTCCTCACACAGAGCCTCATTGGATCAATTAAACTTTATAAACTTTGCTAATGCTACTAATAGAACAAAAAGTTCGGCAGTAGTTCGTTTTGAAGGAAATTTAAGACTCAGCAATGAAATTTTCTATAAAGAAATAAAGGCTAGTAATTTGATGGTCTATAATTCCTGCCCAAGCATTAATTTTTTGAGGTTTCTGAGTGTACATGCAGAACAATGGTTTCATGCATCAATAAAATACATTTTCTTGCAAAAAAACAGTCTCTATTCAAGAAAATATGTTTATTTTAAAGCTATAAAAATGTATAATATAAGAATTTTATTGAAATTTTATTTTGATAATAAATATTTTCTTGGGGTTAGAAAAACAAGTTGCTTCCAAGTAAATAATTTAGTCTTACGTTAAGAAAGTATTCATGTTAAAGGTAGGAATGACAAAATGGTCCAAATCTCATAATTGAAGTAGTAACTGTCTTGAATTAAGGCGGACAGCTTTGATACAAGGAAACGTTTCTCTGCGTGTAAAACTTGCATAATCAACGTTGCTATTTTAGGTCTTCTTACAAAAATAAATATTTATTGATTTTCTCTAATAATTAGAGTAACCTAAACTTGCGGACTCGCATAGGCGTCGGTATTACGGGTTAATATAAGAATACGGAAAATTCATAAATAAACTAAACCGGTAGAGAAGCAGGCATGTAGTGTCGACCTTGAATATAAATCATGTTAAACCGCGCTGAGAGAGATTTCGTTTTAGTACCGGTTGAGCTGTTGCAGAGATTAGTCAAACGGTCAAGGTTATGTACTTACGTGTCGCTTTTGAAAATATAGCTGGTGTTTTTTGTGTGTTGTGGTATTATACCAAGTACATAATTAGTGTATCGTTTCATATAGAACTAATATTTACATACCTAAGAAAACAATGCCTCGTAATAGATTTGCTACTAATGTACATAAGTATGTGTCACTTTTTCCCCATTTAAAATATGAGGGTAGTGCAGTTTTTTGCTTAATATGCAATGTTCGTTTGGCTGCATTGGACAGAACTGATTGCCAGAGGCATGTCAATGGTATTAAGCATATGGGAAATGCAAGAACTGAAATACCTTATACACTATTCCTCATACATTTATTAATTATGTTTACCTCTTGTAATCTTCCGTTGTCGTTGGTGAGAAAAGCAGCTTTTAAAACGTTTTGGCGACAATACCTTCCAAAGTACCCATTACCCTCACAAACACAATTACAGAATCATTTGCCGCGAATGAAAGAGATGCTAGAAAATGTGTGTAAACGTGATTTGTGTTCCAAAAAAATATGGATTACCGTGGATGAGACGACCGATATAAAGAAAAACAGTATTGTGAATGTAATAGCTCGCGTTTTATCTAGCGAGAACACAGCATCTCGATATTTGTTAGCTTGCAAACGTGTTCAACAATGTACCGCGGAAAATATTCAAAAAGTGATAATGAACGCTTTGAAAAAATTTAAAATTGCCCAAGATCAAGTTGTGATGATTGTGACAGATACTGCAGCAACGATGTTAAGTGTTGGGCGATCCTTAAAACATATATTTCCTAACTTAATACATATAACCTGCGTGCTGCATGCTTTGCATTTAGTTGGTGAAGTTGTTCGACAACATTACGGAAACGTTAATCGGATGATTGGAAGTACTAAAGCAGTGTTTCGTAAATCTCCTAAACGTTTAAAAGAATTTCGTAAATTTTGTCCAGGTATTCCAGAACCTCCTGAACCAATTTCAACGCGATGGGGTACTTGGCTAACAGCAGTTTCTTACTATTTGATCCATTTTCAACAAATTCAATCAGTTATAATGCGATTTAATCGGAATGAATCCAAAGCAATTGGAGAAAGTCAAAGAGAATTTCAAATTCCTCAACTTTTAGAAGATTTAACAACAATATGTACCAATTATACAGTATTACTAGATGCCATCAGAAAACTACAATGTACTGAATTGTCATTGCAGGAATCATTAGACATAGTGGAGAGTGTAAAAAATAAATTACACACATTAAATGATACACCAGGATTATGCGCTAGTCAAAAGTTGGCAGATGTTTTAAGGAAAAATCCCGATTTTAATACTTTAGAGGCCGTTTATAATAAGTGTAAGAATAGTGAATTTTTAAGTGATTTTGAAAAACAGTTTCTACATGCAAATGTAACTTCCTTAGAAGTGGAGAGATCGTTTTCTATGTATAAGAATATTTTTTCTTGTCGACGCACAAGGTTTAAAGAAGTAACTGTGGAAACATATGCAATGATGCAAGTTTACAGTAGTTCACATCCTGGTGCCTGTAATTTGTTGAATAATTAGCAAGTAAGTTTATTTATGAATTTTTCGTATTCTTATATTAACCCGTAATACCGTCGCCTATGCGAGTCCGCAAGTTTTGGTTACTCTACTAATAATTGTTCATTTTTCTGCAACAAGTGCCTTGTCGTCGTAATCCTTAATAAACACATATTTTAGTGACGTAAACACATGGTTCCATTAAAAAAATAGTGACATAATGTCATAGCGTCGCCATGGCATCCGAAATGACTTTAACAATTATTTTAAAACAAAGTTTTTCCAATTTACTATCTCACGTATTTCTGTATTTAAATACTGGCGTCATATTTGAATAAAATCTTTGTAATGTAAATGATCGGCTTTTAAAATAACCTAGCCGTAAAGACATGGATATTTTTATTGTTATATTATTATTTAAATTAATTTCGAAGGTATACCCTCTCCCATGCGTTGGAATATTGCGATATTAGCGCGAATACAATGCTGTGACCTTACTAACCCTTTCCCCATAAATTCAAAACGAATACCTCGTAGCATATACATACAACAAACCCCACAATAATCGAGTTTTATGTCTATCCGTTGTTATGTCCCATTAAAATCACCTACAACAATCAATTCTAATTGCATTACCCTATAAAGACGCGAATATATGCCGTATAAAGACATCCCGCTGATGTAGACCTCTTAAAGGACCTCTTTACGCTACAGGACACGACTTACACAATTAACCCAACCTATAAACTGGCACACCAGTTATTATACTATGTCTCAATAACAATACTAATATATCTATTGCAAAATGTACAACAGAGAATCTACAAACGTTCTTAGTTGTACGTGACATAAATTTTAAGATTAAAGACGTAAATAGGGTTGCTTTGAACATAATAGACGTTCATGTTTACGTAAATTACCAAATTAATTGACAGCTAGATACTCGGGTAAAAATGATTATTACAACTTCATACTTAAAAGGTTGCGAACGTGATTTATGTAACTAAATAGTTAATGACTGTTGCGAATCACTTAAATGAAAGCAATAACGACTGATCGTAAATGTTGCTCCAGCACGTTTTGAAAAAAATCAATTTAGTCAGTAATATATCTTAACACTCTTTGGTTACGTGGAAAGGGTGGCGAGGTAAGCAAGATATTTCACGGTTAATTCTCTTGTATTATTTACCAATTTTAATTCGCTAAGCTTATTAATTAAAAGATTGGAACCAACGAGGTGTTTATATTGATAAGTAATTGCGATATATACAAGGCGCAGTTAGAAAGTTTTTCTTTTCCCTAAAATTTGAACAAAGGCTACTAATTTAATAACTTCTTTACGATTGCAACAATATCGGCCATTTACATATTACCGAATGCGGGCTCTGGTGAAGATACTATAATACGGAGGCTCGGTTGTAATATTTTAACGAGTTGCTTTGCTCTATGTCAAAGCACCCGGTTTTCGACACATTTTATAGTTTATGCTGTTGTTCTTTAATGTCTTTCTGAAATTGTATTGTTACATTATACAGATTAAGCTTGCAATGATGTTTTTGGTTTACGACCGTGTCACCTTTTAGCTAGATTAATGGCTGTTAGATGTTACCAGATCCAGAAGCGACCGTTATATATATATATTTTATTATACAGAGTGAATCATCTTCGCGAGCTTGATAGTGCCTTTGAGAATTGAAATTTTTCAAAACGGTTTTTTCTTTGAAACACATCACTAAAACCCGTACCACAATACTTTACTCGCACTGGACACCCGCTTCGATAGCCAAGCTATCATCATCAGCAATAAAACTGAACTAAGTGCATCTCACCGATTTAAATGAAACATTGTGGGTTTATAGACCGATTTAGCTCAGAAACTATGAGAGATATCAAAAAAAAAGTTAAGACAAGATTTAAACTGTTTTACATGCACTTAACGATGACGTAAATATATTCTCTATAACGAATGTTTATTTAGGGCAGCAGTCCTCCACCCCCTTATTTTTTTGGCAAATTTCAGAATTTTTAGAAAAATATAGAAGCTACGTAGAATTTACATATGTATTGAAATATCTTTCTCATGGGATTTTGAGTAAATTGTTAAATTTTCTAATTTTAAATTAAATTAACGATTCTTAGTGGGTTCGGGATTATCCCTGGATACCCTTTCGGCAATTTTATGACGAGTTTCCAAATTAATCAAACGAAATTAACGAATTTTAAGATTCTAAAAGTAACTAACCTTGAACTTTGAACGATGCCAGTATTATATAAACTCTCTGTTTATATAACCGCTACAAGAAACTGCCTGTTCTGGAAATTTAACCCTTTTCTCTTCAAATAAAGGCTTTGATTTCACAATCGAGCACTTTATATGGGGATCAGAGTTAAGAAACACTTTGATTCAACCAAGGCTGAATAAAGATTAGTAAAAAATTATGGCGTCGCTCATCTTTCTTTTCTTTTAAATCGCGAAAGACCGGCGATTGTTTTATTTCACAGCCAAAATTGATAATTTAACCCAAATAGAAACTTTTACGATGAATTTCGATCAAATGAGATTATTTCTGCAAGCAGCACACGAGAATGAATGCAGTGACACAACTAGGAAGTCGTATTTCGATGATTCTATGATACAAAATGTTACTGACAAGCTTTAAACGTGAAAATCCTCTAATAATTTACTTAAACCTTTCAGATAAAGATTTAATTGATGAAATATTATTTAAAATGCCTTTCCATTTACGCTGTTGCTTATTTCAGACGATTTCTACATTAATTTGGACGAATTACGTGAATAGAAAAATTAACTGACCAGCAGATTTGTTCATGCTACCACACACTCGTCGTTATCTGGACTTATATTTAAGATTTAATGTTAACGCCCCAAGGCCAGTTGGCTGGGGGGAAATCGTAACGAGAAAATTCCCATTTTTCCCCGCAAGAGGGATATTTAGTTACCATCGAGTGGCCAACCTGACATTCAGTTGTTCCGAAGTGACAGCTGAGAAAGGCTGTTGTTCTCGTTCATACAAAGTTGAACATAACAATATATATTCTTATTGTGTAAGAATATTCATAACTGATGAGCTATATTTACAGTAATGAAGAAAACACGCGGGTGGATGCACAACGAATAAACGCAGGTTTGTCGCAAATACCTCGTTGTTGTGTATTTTGTGCATCCTTCGGGTAGCAGAATCTTACAGGATCTTTAAAATGTAGTATCCGTTCGGCGATGTATCCACTTTTATACCATGCGTATTTAAATAGATTGACATGATATCTCTCATAGTTTCTGAGCTATTGAGTCAAACAGTGAAGGGCAGTGTTGAGCTTTGGGGTGATTAAGACCCCGCCAGTGGGCAATTGGACAGCTAAGATACTTACCATTGTCCTTACACTAGATCGGTTTATAAACCCACAAAGTTCCATTTAAAACGGTGAGATGCACTTGCCTGTGTTTCCTTGTTAGTGAAAAACTAACATTATATAGTAATTTTAAAGTTACGTTTAATTAACTTCGTTATACATGATATAACAGAGGATAAAGGCTGGAATTCATTAAGTTATGTTTGTATTTAATTGAACAATGCTGTTTACGTTCTTAACAAACTTTATGATTATTTTTCAGCATATGTAGAGGGACGTTAGATTTATATTTCTGATTGATCTTTTTGTCTGCCCAATATACGCTTGATTACAATCTTTACATGAAATTTTATAAATTTCTGTTATCTGCTGGGTCTTCCTCCTACCTAAAAGGTTTTTGAGGTTATTGTTTGAAGAAAAAACAATTTTGCGGTCCACTTTAGAAAAGATTTTTTCAAGACCTTTCCCTGTAACTTGGATAAGAGGGTAATTTAACATATTTCTTATTACCGGCCGTCAATATGTTCAAGTGTGCTTATATTTCTAACTTTCAATCTATTCTTATGGCTTTTTTCTTGTTATGAAGACTGTTTATGGGCATGTTTTCAAATTGTATTGAAACCATCTTGTAGGTTTCAATATATTTTGAAAACATGCCCATAAGCATGCGATGTGAATGTTGTCATTCTAGATACAATTCTAAATATTTTGTGCTCGCATTTCGGGTTGATGAATGAAAAATGCTTAACATATCTCGTTTCTGTTCGTTGGTGTACGACACTGTTTGATAATGTTTAACAGTTTGAAATTTCATGGCTACCTTATTTCATCTTAAAATGCCTTCTTCTTCAATTAGAGTAATATGGAAAACCTTTGTCAATATGTTATACATTATTGAAATCAGAAAAAACTTTCTGATTTCAATGGCGTCAAAATCCAATATGGCGCAGATAAGAAATAAGAAAGTGGCCTTGAGATAATGTTTTGAGTTTTTGTTTGCAAGGTCAAATTAAGGTGCTAGAGGTAAAAGAAAATAATGAGGATTTTTCGTTTTCTTTTAAATCTTGAACGTCATTTGTCACAGGTCCATTTTCTCTTCGGGTACATAACAAATACAAAATTTACCAACTTTGCCAAAATTAAATCTACCCTCTATCTCAAATAAAAAGCGAAATCCTCAAGGTGAGGCTCGAAAATGAATCAGCTTGTATGTTATTGCATTTTTTTGGAATCTCCGTTAAATTCTTAGACAAAATGTAATAAGGTTCTATTATATCAAAATTGAGGACTTTAGAGTTATTAGGATTATTTCTTTGAAAATCTCGACATTTATAGAAAGTGTTATTTCTCCGGAGGTGCCACATTGAGGTGTCTATCCACCAAGGGCGCACAACGTTTAGAAACGTTTGCAAATCTTTGCATTTGTGCGTGTTCCAATTGAAGTCGGTAACATCAAAGGAATTGCGTTGTTTTATCGTTGGAGACAGCATATCACAGCTCGACAACAAACGAAATTCATTGTGTCGTTTTCGCACATCCAGTTTCTGAATGTGATTTAAAATTAACGAAACTGTGGAAATGGAATGGGACAATGAAAAGTGTCTGCAGCTAAAAGACCTTTATCGACTAAACCCCGAAATATGGTCTACTACACATAAATTTTATTCCGAATATATTATAACAGCAGGATGGATGAAATGAAATTGGAAATAATATGAGGACCACTGTTGATATAATAAAACCAAAACTAAATTTTCCACTCTCTTCATTCAGAAGGGTAAGAACAGATATCCAAAACCTACAGTACCTGGCCATCAAATTAGGACCTCTTAAAAATATTACGATTTTGGCGTAAAATTAACAAAAAAACAGTTATATAACATGTAAGTAAGTATAATTTGAACATATATTTACTAATATTTGCTTGTTCCTCCTCTGTGTTATATTATTTCCTCCTTTTTGGCATACTGCCAATGCAGCTTTTTATTATTTTTTTTAAATTCCGTCGCTATTATGCCACACATCTTCAATATGTTGTTGTAATTCTTCAAGACATCTCACATATTTTCAATTATATTTTAAAGAGTTTTAATTTTATTTGTGTGCGTCTATTATATAGAAGGATATAACAACAGAGAAAAGAGCACGAATTTCTGCTCTTCCAGAGACGGGAAAGTTCTTTCAATGTGAAGTTGCACAAAAAGGGGATGTATCACATCAAACTATTCCGAGAATGGCCAAATTAATTAAGGAGAATATTCCATACTGTGCCGGCAAATGCAAAACAACTGTAAAAGATGATCGTCCTATAGTAAAAGTAGTCACAGCACATCGTCTTTTATCCATTAAAAGTGTTCATAAAATTCTTAGTGGAGAAGATATTCAAAATCAACCCAAACAGTCTGTAGATGTCTTCATGAAGCAGGCTCGAAATGCAGGCGTCAGGCAAAAAAGCCAAGACTAAAATGAATGTGACACGATTTCAATAGGTTAAAGAATATAAAAAATATTCAGTGGAAAATTGGGTAAATGCTAATGGTACTCTACATTCTTTACTTTTTCCTAGAGCGTTATAAAGAAGCATGTACGATCAAATATATTAAACACCCCCCATCTCTAATGGTTTGGTCGTGTATTACGACAGAAGGACCGGGACCACTATATTTCGTTAACGGAACAATGGAACAAAAACAATATAAAAAAGTTTTACAAAACTATTTGATATCTCATATTGGTTCATTGAATCCGACTCAGACAGAAAGTGTAGTGCGATACCTTGAATCTAAACTCTGCATGTACTACCCTTGGCCAGAAAATTCACCAGACATAAACCCACTTGAAAATGTGTGGAATGAAAAGATGTACACAAATTTTACAGTCGCACACAAATTTTTAGTTTTCAGTTCTTCATTTCTCTTTCGCCACACCATTGTACGGCCATCTGACCCAAAAAATGTTATATGTATATCATTTTTGGGTCAGATGGCCATTTTTGGGCCAGAAGAACTGAAAACTAAAAATTTGTGTGCGACTGTAAAATTTGGAGGAGGAAAAGTTTTAGTGTGGGGGTGTATGAGTGCTGCAGGCGTTGGTAATTTAAAATTTATTGACGGTATAATGAACCAATACACTGAGAGAAAATTTGCAAGCTAGTGCCCAAAAATTCGGTCTTAGACGATCATTTATCTTCCAACAAGATAATGATCTCAAGCACACCGCACAACGGGTCAAGGAATGGGTGTTATTTAATATAGGAAAGCAGCTTCATGCAACTCCACAATCGCCGGACATGAATCCTACAGAGCACCTATGGGATGAAGTGGAACGAAGAATAAGGAAACATACGATCCGCAACCAGGAGCAGCTACAAATCGCCTTACAACAAGAATGGAACTCCATTGATCCCATAGTAACGAACAAATTAGTTGAAAGTATGAAGAGACACATGTTAGCAGTTATAAAGGTAAAGGGTGGATCAACAAATTACTAAACTTTGTCAATGGAGTTACTATTCTAATAATAATTCCGGATTTGCTAAGTGTATGGAGATTTTTTTGAGATTGGAATTGTACCTATTTTTGTTCTTTTTTTTTTAATATAATGTTACTTGTACAATAAAACATTATCTTTTTATATTATCTTGTTCATTTGTATTCTAATATACTGTTCACCAACAATTTTCTACAATAAATAGGATTGCACTGTTTTTTTAAGCACTCAAATCAAAATGGTGACAGGTGTATAGAGACTTTTTTGAGTCAGTGTATGGTATAATAGGGACGAAATTAAAAAAAAACAATAAAAAGCCGCATGGGCAGTATGCCAAGAAGGATTGAGGAAATAATAAAACATACAGGAGGAACAAGCAAATATTATATTAAAATTATACTTACTTGCATGTTATATGTAATTAAATGTAATATTGCCAACATTACCAACTGTTTTTTTTTTAAATTTTACCCCAAAATCATAATATTTTTAAGTGGCCCTAATTCAATGGCCAGGGACTGTATATTGTCTCCTTCTTTCGTCCTTTTCTTTTCTTCTTATTATTAAAAGGATCCAGCGCTAACTACTTCCCTATTTAGACCCATTTTGAATACCACACCACACCAAATCGGATCGATTATAAATTCTCGAAAACCTCTTGTTATTCGAAAATATTTTTTCGGTGAATGCGCACAAATTTTTGCAGATGTTTGCAAACACTTAACAATAACCTTTTGGTGGATAAGCACCTTTAGATAGATGCGATTTCGTTTGAATTTATAGCCCAACTTATGGTTATGGTACGTTTCACATGTAAATCACATATCCCAAGATTATCTCATTATCTTCAGTTGTCATTTCGCAATGCATCAAATTTTTTAAACATGACAGTGCAGGTGTTGCGCGTATTGTATGATGTAGGCCACAGAAGATAGCGGCTAGCCGGTATAGCCCTGTATGACCCCTTTTACTAAATGAACAATACAGTTCGAGATCTGAGATGATTCACCGCGTTTAATTGGTTACTTCCGTCCAAAGCTCACCTGGATACATTTACTCTGTGTGTACTGCGTGTATGCTAATGCGAGAGCAATAAGATCATCAAGATAGCCATGGTGAAATTCACATCGCATAATATTACACGCATCGTTACTTATTACAAGTACTGACTAATTCTACAACGATGGCCAATGATGATCTGTTAAACGCGTGCTTTTTTTCCGGGTATAACACGCACTGACAATTAAAAAGATCATCCCTTATTTTAGAATCGAACTGGCATGGGAAATTGTGGCCAACTTTTGGTTAGGCGTATAGTAAAGGATGTGAATATATTTAAATATTTTAAATTTATTTTATGTCATCACGAGCATCCGGATTAGAACGCCACGTAGTACAATTTTAGATATAAAATTCAATTTTCGCGATTCCCTGCGATTAAATTCGAAAATGGAGCTATCACCAAAAGGGGGATGTTGCGAAAATTTCCATTTTTCATTCACATATTAAAAAAATTGCTCAATTAACTGTTGAAAGGGGGTCAGAATATAGGCATTTACATTTCGGAATGTCCCTTTGACACTGATTAGTGTGCCAATATCCTACCGAATAGCGGAAATTCTACGGGAAGAATTACACTCATTTAGAAAATGTAAAAATATATATGCACCCTCTCTGTATGTCAATGAAATGCTGTCTGGACATCAGTAGTACGTTATCTGGAAGGATTTTTTTATGTGATGATATATTCTGGGGTTATTTGTATCTTTTTTTCATTCACGCTATCGTAATATTGAAAGCTTAAATTAGTTTAGTGTAAAATTTTCAAGGGTTAAATCCGACAACTGTTGACAATACATTAAAAAAAGGGTTATTCTTCCAGACGATGAATCTCTTCCCCTTGACGTAATTTTAAAACCAACGCGTCGCATCTGTCATGCGATGTGTTGAAAATAATTAAAAAAATAGAAAAAGAAATGAGGATAAAGATTCAATAGGGTGTAACCGATTTGATCAAATCAAATGAATTTTATATGACTCCATAGCAACATTAGGAAGGTAATGATCGGAACTAAACGACGTGAAACATACGGGGGGCTTCCCACGGAGTTCAAATCCACAGAACCACAAATGAAACCGCACTGGTGGAAACCTGATTGCTACCAAACTAAATTTGTAAATCTAATGAACGTATGTATGAAGGAGGAAAAATGATATCCAATTTATTTTTGGTAGATAATTACAAGGAAAGATACAATGAGTATTCTTTAAAATTACTTAATATTAGTAATTTGTAATAATTAAGAACTAACTGCCTGGAACAGAAGTTAAAACCGCGTCAATTCATTATTTCATTGAAGGCAGATATCATTTCCTTATTCTTTTTAATATAAAGTTGAGATTGTATTAGTCAGTTTTCAACGCGATTCCAGTCGGGGAACCAAGAAAATAGTGTGTATTTTACATTTGACAGTACAGGCCGGCGATATCTTGGAATCTACAATAGCTATAGTGATGGGAAAACATTTTTCATTACTAGAGCGGCAAAGAGAAATTCAATGAAAATATTTTCAAATTCGAAGTATGACCGCTAGGAGGCGCACTTACTAGGGTCAACCGTAAATTTTAAATTAGCTGGTGAAAGTTCCAGAATTAACTATCATTTTAAATGCTCCATTAAAAAGCTTAGTTAATTACTTACCACTTTGGTCAAAGACGTTTTGTCATATTGTGAATAATAAGTGTAGTAGGCGTTGCCGAATCATGTAAAACTAAACCTGTTATAACTTCTGCAGTTTTTACCCGAATTAAAGAAGTGTGGACTTGTTTGAAAGGGCATTCAGCGTTGTTTTAGACGTCGCAATTTGTGTTACCCGTTAATGTTCAAGAAACGTACCAGATGGCGTTATTCCCTACTGTATGAGTTTTTCTCAATTATCTCTAAAAATTCAAATGCAACAATATGCTTTCCTTGTGTTGTGTTTGAAGAGTTTTGACAGACTAAGGTAATGGTGAAAACCGCGTAGTGATATCTTTTTCCTTTTTCCAGATAATAACGAAAACAGCGCATATTTGAAAAATTTGCATTTTTTGAAAATTTTTGACAGATAGACGAGTTATAAAAGCTCACACGTTTATAACTGTGAATGTGCTTAACTGTTGTCTCAAAGTTATTGTTGGTAACCATGCTAAATTGAATTAAAGCGGTTGTTAATGTTAAAGGTAGTGACTTTGTATTAAATTTCGAACCTTATGTTGTTAATGTTTGTAGAATGAGACGTGGAATCCTGTGGTGAGGTTTGGATGTCGCTGCAAATTGAATTTGCTTTTGTAAATTAAAATGTAAAGAATCTTGTAAAGAACATTTTAAATCCAACAACAGTTTTGAAGAAAGGCGCAACGGAGATGACTCACCCTGTATAAACTTGACATTAGAGTCGAATGTTTCGCATGCTATGAGAATATTTACTCGCATAACTTGTTGTTTGTTTTTTAAGCAATCCGCGGAATCTCCTTATATAGAGAAATGTAAACTTCTATTGAAACCATCTTTGTTATTTCGAAACTCAAGCAGAGCCGATTGAAAATACTTCTTTGATGTGCAGTTCACTTAGATAAACCCAAGGCAACCCTCTAGTTGTTCTGTAAATATACAATCCGTGGACGCATGTGTTTTTCGGAAAAAAAGGAGAGCCCTTTTTTTTGCCCGACCTGCCTTTCGTTCTTTCGCTGATATATATTTAAACACCAAATATTTGCATACATCTTGATTTTTATTTTCTACTTTGTTTTGTTTCGCTTTATGTTTTCCGACGGAAAAAAATGAAAAAGGAAGAGAACACCCCAGACGACATCAATGCTCGAGAGCTACTACTAATTGCTGGCTTAATAAAGGTGCCACCTAATTTCCAGTATCTTGAATAGTGCCTCATTTGTGTGAATGCAGATTAGTGCGGTGAAATTTGAAATTAGGAAAACTTCATTAACACCCCGATAGGCGATAACTAAGGTCCCTTATTCGACTCATCACTACTATCACCCCCTATGTTCTCTCCACTTTTCCTCGCGACAGACTTTTAATTAATAAACGCGTCTGTGGTTTGGCGTACTGTATGCAATATGAAATTACTTGATTCCAAGTCTAATTTCTTTAAAAAAGAAAGAAATACAAGGTCTCGTCTTAAATTTGTTTTTTTTTCTTCTTCATATACTAAAATGACGTCAATTACAATTTATATAAATTTTGTTTGCATCAGATTCTAAGTTAAAAAAAGCCGGTTCCAAAAATTACAAGGTTGGTATCAGAAGTACCAGCGTTTGTAGACAGATGGCGCTTTGTGTTAAAATCTGTATTACCGACTGAGAGTACTATTCTTTAGTTGACGTCTGTCAAAATTTCGGAGAGATTCGCTGGACTAATTGTAAGTGCAACAAACTACAAGGAGATCATGTCGAGAAATAAATTTACAAATTAACAATTGCGTTGTCTTCCTTAACACTGGCATTTAACACTTAGGATTTCGAATTGTGTATTAATATTCAAATTAAGCACTTAAAACACTAGCCAATATTCTAAATTTAATATTGAGCCGATGTTCTGCTTTTTTCTGTAATTGATATAAAATATTATCCACGAGTAGACTTAGAATCAAAAGTCTTCTCTGGCGTTTCGGTACAGCTGAATGCTTGTTGAGAATTTGATAGAACGGAGATAAATAAAACCTTAATTATATGCTTTGTTAGTGTTTGAATGGGGAGGAATTCATTTGCTCCCAAGTTGTACATTTCGACGTAAGTAAATAAAATTAAATATAAAGTGAAAGGAAGACAAAAAAGTCAGCGGAAACTCGAAGACCAATCGTCACTCTAAGCACGTGCTACGACGTGTGTTTCACTTCTAGCAGAACAGGCACCCGAGGGTCATACGTAACAAGGCCCTATGGTGTGCCTGAGGCATCGATATCGACGTCAATTTCAAACGGAGAAGAAGAAAACTTGGGCTACTTATTACCAGAGAGGCTGCCTAGCCAAGCAGTCGTCCCTTGCACTTGTTACTTGCGAATTGAATGATTGGTCTGCGTCTATATATATATATATATATATATATATATATATATATATATATATATATATACACATATAAGCGAGCCCGCAGCGTTGTTTTAATGGTTCAGAGATATCTTACTTGAAATTCGTCAGATGTCTTCTAACGAGAACGAGAGGACCTTGGAATGTTACAGATTTTTTACCCGCGGGCTCAGTCAAAGCCGGTCGATTTGTATACAAGTTCGTAGAGAGGATATGCTTGACCGTTTCTTTGAGTGGACGAAGTTAATTTTTAGAGGATAACAAAAGCTCTTTGAATATTATTGTCTTTGAAGTCAAAATAAATGGAATTTTATTTATTTAGAAATCCCACATTGTATGCGTATACAGGGACTAGTAGAGATGGGAAATACCGCTACACTCATGGAACGTTCCTTTCGCGACTGCGACAAAATACCGTTACTTTGGAACGATATAATATAACCATGAAATGGTCGCTTATTACACTAGTTGATCTCTTTATATATCAGACACACAGTAATTTAAGATTTATAATGAGTATTTTTATAAAAACTGGTAAAATTTTATCATATAGAAGAAGCAGATTAAGTTCTGCTATGGTAAAACGAGGTATTATTTTCAAATTACAACAAAGGAATTGTTTAATTTCTTTACGTTATAGCTACTTTTAGATTTAATTTTTTTTATTATTTTATTAGAATTCAATTTATTTTGAATAAATATTTAGTAAATAAATATAGTTTACATATTTATTTTACGCTGCTACAATTAACAATTACGCTGCATATAGCATCTACCATTTGAATAATATGCACGCATGCTTATCAATCGGTTACATGAGACCGCGACCAGGAACGTCGCGAATGTAAATCGCGACGTTCTCGAGGATAGTCGACTTTGTTTCGCTCCTGTCGCGCTACAGCGCATCGTTGCAAAGTAACGATGGATATGTTTATCGTTTCAGCGACGCTACCACTTCACAGGAACGTCGCGAATGTAGGGCACTACCGTTCCCGTGTCGCGCGACAGCCCATCGTTCCAAAGTAACGAGTTATTTCGGTATTCCGGAGCGCTACACGTCGCGACAACAAAATACCACTCCAAAATACCGACCCATCCCTAGGGACTAGTAACTGAAAGTTTATCTTTTTGAAAAAAATTAACACCCTGTATTTTACTGCATATAACAACAACGCTTTTATTTCTCCTACTTAGGCAAAAAATACTGCATTTCGTAGTGGGGTATTCTCTTAAGAGGCTCAAGACTTTAAGCCATCACCGTTAAAAAAAAAACATTTTTTTTGCACACTCGGAATACTATTGTGCTTGTAATAAATTGTAATGATGCAGACTTTTTTTAATTGAAAAAAAAAATAGATTTGTTTTATGTTTGGGAGCTTCGGGGATTGAATTTTATTTATAGTAGCGTTCACATAGGGTATCGTGGGGGTAAGGTAGGAATTAAGAATGTTCGCACAATGCAATTAAACACGATTGTTCACAGAACGGTGTAAGGCAAAATTAATAATTGATCTACGGTCAAACTATACACACGTTAAATTATGGTACTTACCACGGCGTTGTATTAATACAATCGACCAATCACAGTGCAGTTGGCGGTTCGTGTCAATTTGTAAGCGTACTTTTGAGGTGATGACATTTTCTTGATTATCTTTGAACTTTTCATTTTCCTGAAACAAAACAGCACATATGTATATCAGATATAAGTGGATTCCGAAGCTAGAATGGTCACAGAAGCTCACCAAGAAGATTTAAAAATGTTTGATGTCATTGTTATTATTTATATAACAATAATGCTTCTATAAGTGACATGGGATTGTAAATCAGCAAAACCTGGGGACTCCAACAAATGTTCCTGGCGATTTAAACATTTCATTCAACTATGTAACATTGTTATCTCCTGAATTAGTGAATTAGTATTCATTGTAAAGTTTCCCGCAGAACATAAAGACACAAAGTTAGGTGTTTGCTTTAAATCTGTATTTCTTGGGACCAAAGATATATGAATACATAAGCAAAGTACTACATTTACCAAGTATGAGGACACTAAGATGAATGATTGTTTGAGATGGCGTATACAACTTCAAATATTCATCTATGTATATAAAGAGGAAGCTCGAGCATGTATATTATGTATAGCTGAAGTGAGGCTAATTTGTTTTGCATCAGTAAAGATGGAATCGTAGTGTTTCATAAGATAGAAGTATACGATATTAACCTTAAAAATTTTCTATGGTGCTTTTCGTAAAAGCATCTATATAAATTGGCGACAACCTGAATGGGATATGTTTTCGAAACATAACGCTTGCTCTGGAAAGAGATTTAGAGGTGTTACACAATGTAATTAGTATCTTATATAGAATTAATCTATACATCATCTATACAACATGTTACTGAAATATTTATTAAAATTTTTTATACGATTTCCATTATCCATTAAAATGTACTAAGAGATAATTAACATTCCAAGAGAGAATTTTTGTAATTTTTGATTTGTTTCAAATATATAGATTATAGAATTTTATTTTTTTTTTATTTGATATAAAGTAATTTCAAGCATATTTGTACAAAATAACAGCCTTAATATGTAGGTACGTACAACATTGTATTATGCATTTTACAAAGGAACTGTATCAAAGTATACAGAGATATAGGAATATCAATTGAATTTATATGCAATGTATTAGGTGTCAATCTATAGAAACATTTGCTAAGTATATCATTTAAGAAAGAATAAAATATTATAATTTTTTGATATCTTTTTGATTTGATTTTCTAATTACATACATAGTATCATTCGTTTCTGATAAACATTGGTCGTTTTTATTGCAACTTCCATTTATACTTTTACGATGAAATTTAAATAAATTATGTTTTGGGTGTACGCGTTCATTTCTATGATAATGTGCTATAAAACACTTTGGTTTAATTTTTTTTTTGATTTTTTTTTGCTATTCATTCCTCCATAACTTGAAGACTCACAGGCTCCTGTATCCACACATATAAATTTATAGTTTGCATCGCATACACTAAATAAAATACGAGGGTAAGTCCAATATTATCTACATTTTCGCCATAACAAGTTTTGAAGGTTATCGTAGTGGCGGCTGCTTGCGCATGCGTTGAGTTGGCGCCTCTGTGGTCATGTGTGCGGAATTTAATCACGATGGCGTCATTTGTCTGCTAGCTATAACAGCATAAGCATGTCAGCTCCGCTATTAGTTTGCACCAAAGAGGAAGAACGAGCAGTGATCCGATTTTTGTGGTCAGAAGGTGTGAAAGGTGCTGAAATTCACCGGAAACTTTTGTCACAATACGGGAACAGTGCTTTATCTCGTAAAAGCGTTTTTTTGTGGATCGAAATGTTTCAAAATGGCCGCACAAGCGTAACACACGGTTGGACGGCCGTCAACCTCGACCACCGACGACAACATTCAGCAAGCTCGAGAGATGGTTACAGCAAATAGGCGAGTTACCATAGATGAGGTTGCATCTTCTTTAAACATCAGTCACGGTTCTGCCTATCAAATGCTTACCGCAGAAAACAAAATCAAACGTTTGGACATCTGCTAACACTTACTGGATCGCTTCAACGCGGAAGGCGACGCATTTTTAGGCAGAATAGTGACTGATGTTTAAAGAAGATGCAACCTCACCTATGGTAACTCGCCTATTTGCTGTAACCATCTCTCGAGCTTGCTGAATGTTGTCGTCGGTGGTCGAGGTTGACGGCCGTTCAGCTCTCCCTTTTTGTGGCTGCTCGTGCGGCTATTTTGAAACATTTCGATTCACAAAAAAACGCTTTTACGAGATAAAGCACTGTCCCCGTATTGTGACAAAAGTCTCCGGTGAATTTCAGCACCTTGGATCATTGCTCGTTGTTCCTCTTTGGTCCAAACTAATAGCGGAGCTGACACGCTTATGCTGTTGTAGCTAGCAGACAAATGACGCGATCGTGGTTAAATTCCGCACACATGACCACGGAGGCGCCAACTCAACGCATGCGCAAGCGACCACCACTACGATAACCTTCAAAACTTGTTGTGGCAAAAGTGTAGGTAATATTTGACTTACCCTCGTACAAAACGTTTTCTTATAATTGTAACACATATAAAGAGCCAGGTTTGTTAGGTTGTTTTCCATTACAAAAGAAATTTTTAATATATAAATTAAGGTTATGATACGACAAAATATTCCGAGATATCAGTTATCATTATGTCATGAAATTATTTTAAGAACTACGGCAGATTATTGCAAATAATTTCGCGCTAATCCCAACGATAATTTCACGCTACCCTATGTGACTATTTCCTTTTTAATTTTGAAAAGCCTATATAAAGGAAAACTTCTATTCTGTTTTTAATTTATAATTTTTTGCAATAAATAATACTAATTTAATTGAATATATTTGTCGTATGTATATGACATGCGCAAAAGATTGTAGCTACGCTATAACAAGGCCTGAGCGCTCTTCGATGACGTCACGCTGGGTTGGTGATGTATTGCCATGCACGATATTAGCCTAAGCGGTAAAGAAATCGTTTTATTGCGTTTCTTTTTTAAGTTTTGAAAGGCTTCCGGTTTAAAGAGAATGCCAGTCGTCAACTGAGTTCTTCGTATCTCATTCGATTTTATTTTGGAAAAACAATGTTTCAAAACAAAGACCAAACACGTAACCGAGCAACGTTTTCGTGAAAGATGTATTTGTGGTTGATATTTAATTGACTAATTATTATTATTTTTTGTAATTGTACATGTATTTGGACGAAACTAAGGTTGACATGATACAGTAATTGCAATTTTATTTAAAAATTTGTTCAATTTCACGAGAAAATTTACAGACATGCTATTTAACCAGGGTCTTTAATTTCCTATTATGTGGTGTTTTACCTAAATCTATCATTACTTTTCCCACAATCATTTTTATTTACGTAGGGTACTTGTAGAACAAGTTAGTATAATTGTTGCAATACGTTCACTGCTGTGAATATGACATTTACATATATCAGTATCCAAAATGGCTACGTTCCGTGATATAATTTAAAATATATTGTATTAAAGGAGAACGTTTAACACATTTAAAGACATCTCTTCGTGTTCAAAAATAATTTTATTAAATATAACGTAAGAATATAAAATTATTTGAACAATAAAATCTTCACGTTTTTTGTCAAATACAACGGACAGTTAGGGAATTGAGTTGGAATAGCATTTTTTTAAGCCTACGATTTTTTAAACTTGGAGTTATAGTTTCACTGGTCCTTGAATCTGTAGCTGTTAAAAAATAAATAATATCTCCTTTTACAAAGTGTAACTCACAAACAAAACATACAAAACTGCCGACGCCACAGTTTTTAGGTTATCCCGTTTTTATCGTTTCACTTATACAAACTAGAAAAACATTACAGGTATCACCAACAAAGTACGGAAATATCACTACACAGTATTTTTTAAAATAAAACCAATATAATTTGGATAAACCAATTCAAAACGCAAGAAACGATCTGAACGTGTGAATGATCGACGACCTACTTCAAAATACGTCACAGCCTGCTGACGTCAAGGCGCTAAGGCCTTGTGTATATCGTAGGTAACGGTGTATGTTAGGTGCTTTAAAAATTCCTCTTTTTTTATTATTTACAAGACCCCATTAAAAAAACGTAGTCGAACGAATCGTAACCTAAAAAAATAATTTAAAAAGAAAAACGTGACCCGTTTTTTATGAATGTGGAACAACAGGTCAAAATTTTTGAAACAGCTGACGATATTTCTTTTAGTGTTATTGACTTTGTTAAATAAAATATTTTGTTGGTAATAAATCATTTAAAAACTTTGAAAAGGCCATTTTTAAATGTAGTTTATGTAAATTTAGAATTTAATACACTATTCAAGTTTCCTAGTTAAATATTTCTGTTAATCTTCAACTCATAAGCCCATACGGTATAATGAGTTCCTCTAATAGGTTTTTAGATGAAATATCTTACTTGCTTTACATCTACACATCTACATATTGTTCAGAAGATAAACAAAGTATATGTAGAGGCAGTTCAAACAAGCTACTTTGTAAGTCTATGAATTCCCGGAGAGTACATAAATGATATACTGTGTCAATCTCGTTTATATTTATCTGAAGATCTAATACATCTCTCGAAATTTAATGTTAAATATAATTACAGTTGTATCGTACGAATTCAAAATATACATACGTTTTGATAGAATAGACGTCAGAGTTAAAGTTGACTGGCTAGTGATCAATCACCTCGCAAAAACCCATACAACGCCAACAAGGGTATATGTGCAAATCTTGACAAATTGTTCATGATATGAATGCTGAATACATAACAGGGAATTGAAAATTAATACGATAAGTGCTATTCAGGTTCGGGATTGAATTTCGATATTAAAATAAAATGAAAATTCATTTGTCTCGCGTTCGTTGTCGGTAACATTTCTATTTGTCGTTTTCTTTGCAATCGTAATCCATTCTCCTATGAAACAAGTTTTTTTTTAGCCCGATGCATTTTTCCCAGATACCAACGTAAATACAAGTTTAAAAAGATTGCTATAGCCATAAGGTAGAATACGAGCGAAAATACAAACTTTAGGTAGACGAAATATAAGTACTTAATAATAAAAATAAATCACACAAACAGTACAGTCTAAACAACCAGCAAGACATTTTTCCAACGGAAATTTTTAAATGATATTTAGTGTACTTTTTCTCATGCAAAAGACGCGAGTAATACGTTTCGCTTTTTTTTTTATAAATTGGATGGTCCCGTAATAGGTTGAAGGTCTTTTCCAGCAAGATTAGAGGTCTTTTTAATTTGCATATATTCAAATTAATATTTTTACGAACCCGAACGAAATTTAAATAAATTTAGTTATTAGATGGAGACATTTCTCTTTGATGTGGAGAGACATTTTACAAGATTAAACATTTTCTAAAAATATTACGAAATGAGCAATTTTCGAAAAGGGGAAATTAATAATTTTTGTTAGTGCTGGTATATTACATTTTTATGGTAATAAAAGTCATAACAAGAAAAGGAAACAAATTTTATAAAGTTAAATGTACAAAGCTCTGGAAATAAGACATTATTAATTATGTGTTAAATTTCATTGAAATAATCTCCTAGGAATTTGATAGGTTATTGTGATTGCGTTCAAAAGACCGTAATACAATTGCGTAAATAATTGTATTTGCTTTTTTTCTATATTCATGCTAAGCTTCTTTGTCGAAAATCAATTTTTAATATTAATATTCATATTTTCAATATCATTTTAATCCCGGTTTTATCACTATATTCCTAAACATTTGTTTAAATTAAAAATAAACGAGGACCAAAGACAGATCCTTGACGTATTCCGTAATTAATGCTAAGAGTATCCGGAGCAACGTCGTTGAAATTTACAAACTGTCATCTATCATACATAAAGACGTAACAAGTTTATAAAAAGAGTATACATTGGAAAATTCTGTAAACCTGGTAGTATACTAAAGCCTGCATTTACTCTTGAACTAAAATATTTTCAATTATCTTCCGGTTATTCCGAAAGTAGCTGTTAACTTTCTTATTTTAAATAGAACAGCCTATATATTATTACATCTTTGAATTCCTAGTTCAATTTTAAGGTTTGTTTGATGAAACAACTATGTTGCTATTTCTAACCATATTTGAAATATTTGCATTTTTTGAAAATGTTTGACAGATGGCCGAGTGCATGCGAACTTTTTTAACTGGAAAATTGAAATTTTGCAGAACTGTCGAGTGTATAAGATAGGATTAGAAACCGGAAATTTTCTGTTGAGGATTTCTTGGACTTTTCAATAGAATCTTGGAAAAAATGTATCAACTAGATTTTACAAGATGGCTACGGAAATCGTTGCCATGTTTCTTTCATGTTATTTCAATTCTTTTAAGTGGAATACGTTGCGTATTTTTCCAAAATCTGATAGAGAAGCTTTTCCAGAATTTTTTTGTAAATACTTTCCTATACCTAAAGTGCTCCCTTTAGTAAATTTAATATGAAACTATGAGGGAGAATTTTTCGTTTAAATTCTCGGAGTACTGTGACGAAATGCGATAAAATTTTCTCTCCAAAGAAAGATATTCATTAAAGACAATTCGTAAACGTTATTTTTTTGGTACAATTTCTACATCTACTAGAAATGACCATCATTTTCCTAGATACATTGTTTAGTTAACAAGTTTAGTTAACAAGTTTAGTTAACAAGTTTAATAAATACCTATAAATAATAAATAGCGAAAATAAACAGACACATCTAGATTAAAGTTCAACATAAAATAATTAAATTAATTTAAAGTATTGTGGTTTAGCAAAAGAAAAAAGCATTTTAGCAAAAAACTTATCTGTATAGTTTCATATTTAATTTACTAAGGAAGGATGCATTTTAGGCATAGAAAAAAGTTCATAGAAGAGCTTCTCTATCAAATTTTAGAAAAATATAGGCGTTCCATTAAATAAAATGAAATAACATGAATCAAATAGAACAACGATTTCGACGGCCATCTTGTAGAATATAGTTGATATAAAAATAATTTCAATGTATTTTGACGAATACTCCAAGAAGTACTCAATAGAATAAAATTTGAATCACGCTGTTTAAGATATCATGATAATATTTTTAAAAAGTAAAAGAAGTCACTGACAACTTAAAAGCTTTAGTTAATTAATTAATGGTTAAAGAATTATATTTTTTATAACTTTAACGATTTTTGGGATTATATTATAAACATCTTTACTAAAATAATTGCTCAAGGTTTTAATAATTAATCTTAATCTCCAAGAAATTTAGTTATTAGATGGAGACATTTCTTTTTGATGTGGGAGACATTTTACAAGATTAAACATTTTCTAAAAATATTAGGAAATGAGCAATTCTCGAAGAGCGGAAATTAATAATTTTTATTAGTGCTGGTATATTACATTTTTATGGTAATAAAAGTTATAACAAGAAAAGGAAACAAATTTTATAAATTTAAATGTACAAAGCTCTGGAATAAGATATTATTAATTGTGTTAAATTGCATTGAAATGAACTCCTAGGAATATAGATTATTGTAATTGCGTTCAAAAGACCGTAATGCAATTGCGTAAACAATTGTATTTGCTTTTTTTTCTATATTCATGCTAAGCTTCTTTGCCGAAAATCAATTTTTAATATTAATATTCATATTTTCAATACCATTTTAATCCCGGTTTTATCACTATATTCCTAAACATTTGTTTAAATTAAAAATAAACGAGGACCAAAGACAGATCCTTGACGTATTCCGTAATCAATGCTAAGAGTATCCGGAGCAACGTCATTGAAATTTACAAACTGTCATCTATCATACATAAAGACGTAACAAGTTTATAAAAAGTGTATACATTGGAAAATTCTGTAAACCTGGTAGTATACTAAAGCCTGCATTTACTCTTGAACTAATATATTTTCAATTATCTTCGGGTTATTCCGAAAGTAGCTGTTAACTTTCTTATTTTAAATAGAACAGCCTATATATTATTACATCTTTGAATTCCTAGTTCAATTTTAAGGTTTGTTTGATGAAACAACTATGTTGCTATTTCTAACCATATTTGAAATATTTGCATTTTTTGAAAATGTTTGACAGATGGCCGAGTGCATGCGAACTTTTTTAACTGGAAAATTGAAATTTTGCAGAACTGTTGACTGTATAGGGTAGGATTAGAAACCGGAAATTTTCTGTTGAGGATTTCTTGAACTTTTCAGTAGAGTCTTGGAAAAAATTTATGAACTAGATTTCACAAGGTGGCTACGGAAATCGTTGCCATGTTTGTTTCATGTTATTTCAATTCTTTTAAATGGAATACGTTGCGTATTTTTCCAAAATCTGATAGAGAAGCTTTTCCAGAATTTTTTTGTAAATACATTCCTATAACTAAAGTGCTCCCTTTAGTAAATTTAATATGAAGTTATGAGGGAGAATTTTTCGTTTAAATTCTCGGAGTACTGTGACGAAATGCGATAAACTTTTTTTCTCCAAAGAAAGATATTCATTAAAGGCAATACATAAACGTTATTTTTTTGGTACAATTTCTATATCTACTGGAAATGACCATCATTTTCCTAGATACATTGTTTAGTTAACAAGTTTAATAAGTACCTATAAATAATAAATAACGAAAATAAACAGACACATCTAGATTAAAGTTCAACATAAAATAATTAAATTAATTTAAAGAATCGTGGTTTAGGAAAAAAAACAGCATTTTAGCAAAAAACTTATCTGTATAGTTTCATATTTAATTTACTAAGGAAGGATGCATTTTAGGCATAGAAAAAAGTTTATAGAAGAGCTTCTCTATCAGATTTTAGAAAAATATAGGCGTTCCATTAAATAAAATGAAATAACATGAATCAAATAGGACAACGATTTCGACGGCCATCTTGTAGAATATAGCTGATATAAAAATAATTTCAATGTATTTTGACGAATACTCCAAGAAGTACTCAATAGAATAAAATTTGAATCACGCTGTTTAAGATATCATGATAATATTTTTAAAAAGTAAACGAAGTCACTGACAACTTAAAAGCTTTAGTTAATTAATTAATGGTTAAAGAATTATATTTTTTATAATTTTAACGATTTTTGGGATTATATTATAAACATCTTTACTAAAATAATTGCTCAAGGTTTTAATAATTAATCTTAATCTCCAAGAAATTTAGTTATTAGATGGAGACATTTCTTTTTGATGTGGAGAGACATTTTACAAGATTAAACATTTTCTAAAAATATTACGAAATGAGCCATTCTCGAAGAGCGGAAATTAATAATTTTCATTAGTGCTGGTATATTACATTTTTATGGTAATAGAAGTCATAACAAGAAAAGGAAACAAATTTTATAAATTTAAATGTACAAAACTCTGGAATAAGATATTATTAATTGTGTTAAATTGCATTGAAATGAACTCCTAGGAATATAGATTATTATAATTGCGTTCAAAATACCGTAATGCAATTGCGTAAACAATTGTATTTGCTTTTTTTCTATATTCATGCTAAGCTTCTTTGCCGAAAATCAATTTTTAATATTAATATTCATATTTTCAATACCATTTTAATCCCGGTTTTATCACATAATTCCTAAACATTTGTTTAAATTAAAAATAAACGAGGACCAAAGACAGATCCTTGACGTATTCCGTAATCAATGCTAAGAGTATCCGGAGCAACGTCATTGAAATTTACAAACTGTCATCTATCATACATAAAGACGTAACAAGTTTGTAAAAAGAGTATACATTGTAAAATTCTGTAAACCTGGTAGTATACTAAAGCCTGCATTTACTCTTGAACTAAAATATTTTCAATTATCTTCCGGTTATTCCGAAAGTAGCTGTTAACTTTCTTATTTTAAATAGAACAGCCTATATATATTACATCTTTGAATTCCTAGTTCAATTTTAAGGTTTGTTTGATGAAACAACTATGTTGCTATTTCTAACCATATTTGAAATATTTGCATTTTTTGAAAATGTTTGACAGATGGCCGAGTGCATGCGAACATATTTACCTGGAAAATTGAAATTTTGCAGAACTGTTGACCGTATAGGGTAGGATTAGAAACCGGAAATTTTCTGTTGAGGATTTCTTGGACTTTTCAATAGAATCTTGGAAAAAATGTATCAACTAGATTTTACAAGATGGCTACGGAAATCGTTGCCATGTTTGTTTCATGTTATTTCAATTCTTTTAAATGGGATACGTTGCGTATTTTTCCAAAATCTGATAGAGAAGCTTTTCCAGAATTTTTTTGTAAATGCTTTCCTATACCTAAAGTGCTTTCTTTAGTAAATTTAATATGAAACTATGAGGGAGAATTTTTCGTTTAAATTCTCGGAGTACTGTGGCGAAATGCTATAAACTTTTTTTCTCCAAAGAAAGATATTCATTAAAGACAATTCGTAAACGTAATTTTTTTGGTACAATTTCTACATCTATTGGAAATCATCATCATTTTCCTACATACATTGTTTAGTTAACAAGTTTAATAAATACCTATAAATAATAAATAGCGAAAATAAACAGACACATCTAGATTAAGGTTCAACATAAAATAATGAAATTAATTTAAAGCATTGTGGTTTAAGAAAAAAAACAGCATTTTAGCAAAAAGCTTATCTGTATAGTTTCATATTTAATTTACTAAGGAAGGATGCATTTTAGGCATAGAAAAAAGTTTATAGAAGAGCTTCTCTATCAGATTTTAGAAAAATATAGGCGTTCCATTAAATAAAATGAAATAACATGAATCAAATAGGACAACGATTTCGACGGCCATCTTGTAGAATATAGCTGATATAAAAATAATTTCAATGTATTTTGCCGAATACTCCAAGAAGTACTCAATAGAATAAAATTTGAATCACGCTGTTTAAGGTATCATGATAATATTTTTAAAAAGTAAAAGAAGTCACTGACAACTTAAAAGCTTTAGTTAATTAATTAATGGTTAAAGAATTATATTTTTTATAATTTTAACGATTTTTACTAAAATAATTGCTCAAGGTTTTAATAATTAATCTTAATCTCCAAGAAATTTAGTTATTAGATGGAGACATTTCTTTTTGATGTGAGAGACATTTTACAAGATTAAACATTTTCTAAAAATATTAGGAAATGAGCAATTCTCGAAGAGCGGAAATTAATAATTTTTATTAGTGCTGGTATATTACATTTTTATGGTAATAAAAGTCATAACAAGAAAAGGAAACAAATTTTATAAATTTAAATGTACAAAGCTCTGGAATAAGATATTATTAATTGTGTTAAATTGCATTGAAATCAACTCCTAGGAATACAGATTATTGTAATTGCGTTCAAAAGACCGTAATGCAATTGCGTAAACAATTGTATTTGCTTTTTTTCTATATTCATGCTAAGCTTCTTTGCCGAAAATCAATTTTTAATATTAATATTCACATTTTCAATACCATTTTAATCCCGGTTTTATCATTATATTTCTAAACACTTGTTTAAATTAAAAATAAACGAGGACCAAAGACAGATCCTTGACGTATTCCGTAATTAATGCTAAGAGTATCCGGAGCAACGTCATTGAAATTTGCAAACTGTCATCTATCATGCATAAAGACGTAACAAGTTTATAAAAAGAGTATACATTGGAAAATTCTGTAAATCTGGTAGTATACAAAAGCCTGCATTTACTCTTGAACTAAAATGTTTTCAATTATCTTCCGGTTATTCCGAAAGTAGCTGTTAACTTTCTTATTTTAAATAGAACAGTCTATATATTATTACATCTTTGAATTCCTAGTTCAATTTTAAGGTTTGTTTGATGAAACAACTATGTTGCTATTTCTAACCATATTTGAAATATTTGCATTTTTTGAAAATGTTTGACAGATGGCCGAGTGCATGCGAACTTTTTTAACTGGAAAATTGAAATTTTGCAGAACTGTTGACTGTATAGGGTAGGATTAGAAACCGGAAATTTTCTGTTGAGGATTTCTTGAACTTTTCAGTAGAGTCTTGGAAAAAATATATGAACTAGATTTCACAAGATGGCTACGGAAATCGTTGCCATGTTTGTTTCATGTTATTTCAATTCTTTTAAATGGAATACGTTGCGTATTTTTCCAAAATCTGATAGAGAAGCTTTTCCAGAATTTTTTTGTAAATACTTTCCTATACCTAAAGTGCTCCCTTTAGTAAATTTAATATGAAGCTATGAGGGAGAATTTTTCGTTTAAATTCTCGGAGTACTGTGATGAAATGCGATAAACTTTTTTTCTCCAAAGAAAGATATTCATTAAAGACAATACATAAACGTTATTTTTTTGGTACAATTTCTACATCTACTGGAAATGACCATCATTTTCCTAGATACATTGTTTAGTTAACAAGTTTAATAAATACCAATAAATAATAAATAGCGAAAATAAACAGACACATCTAGATTAAAGTTCAACATAAAATAATGAAATTAATTTAAAGAATCGTGGTTTAGGAAAAAAAAACAGCATTTTAGCAAAAACTTATTAATTGTGTTAAATTGCATTGAAATGAACTCCTAGGAATATAGATTATTGTAATTGCGTTCAAAAGACCATAATGCAATTGCGTAAATAATTGTATTTGTTTTTTTTTTCTATATTCATGCTAGGCTTCTTTGCCGAAAATCAATTTTTAATATTAATATTCATATTTTCAATACCATTTTAATCCCGGTTTTATCACTATATTCCTAAACATTTGTTTAAATTAAAAATAAACGAGGACCAAAGATAGATCCTTGACGTATTCCGTAATTAATGCTAAGAGTATCCGGAGCAACGTCATTGAAATTTACAAACTGTCATCTATCATGCATAAAGACGTAACAAGTTTATAAAAAGAGTATACATTGGAAAATTCTGTAAACCTGGTAGTATACTAAAGCCTGCATTTACTCTTGAACTAAAATATTTTCAATTATCTTCCGGTTATTCCGAAAGTAGCTGTTAACTTTCTTATTTTAAATAGAACAGCCTATATATTATTACATCTTTGAATTCCTAGTTCAATTTTAAGGTTTGTTTGATGAAACAACTATGTTGCTATTTCTAACCATATTTGAAATATTTGCATTTCTTGAAAATGTTTGACAGATGGCCAAGTGCACGCGAACTTTTTTAACTGGAAAATTGAATTTTACAGAACTGTTGACTGTATAAGGTAGGATTAGAAACGAGAAATTTTCTGTTGAGGATTTCTTGGACTTTTCAGTAGAATCTTGGAAAAAATATATCAACTAGATTTTACTAGATGGCTACGGAAATCGTTGCCATGTTTGTTTTATGTTATTTCAATTCTTTTAAATGGAATACGTTGCGTATTTTTCCAAAATCTGATAGAGAAGCTTTTCCAGAATTTTTTTGTAAATACATTCCTATAACTAAAGTGCTCCCTTTAGTAAATTTAATATGAAGTTATGAGGGAGAATTTTTCGTTTAAATTCTCGGAGTACTGTGACGAAATGCGATAAACTTTTTT
Organism: Dynastes maya; assembly: GCA_029619315.2. Taxonomy (NCBI): domain Eukaryota; kingdom Metazoa; phylum Arthropoda; class Insecta; order Coleoptera; family Scarabaeidae; genus Dynastes; species Dynastes maya. The sequence continues at coordinate 8,334,345 of JAROYE020000012.1, forward strand.
TCTCCAAAGAAAGATATTCATTAAAGGCAATACATAAACGTTATTTTTTTAGTACAATTTCTACATCTACTGGAAATGACCATCATTTTCCTAGATACATTGTTTAGTTAACAAGTTTAATAAGTACCTATAAATAATAAATAGCGAAAACAAACAGACACATCTAGATTAAAGTTCAGCATAAACTAATGAAATTAATTTAAAGAATCGTGGTTTAGGAAAAAAAAACAGCATTTTAGCAAAAAACTTATCTGTATAGTTTCATATTTAATTTACTAAGGAAGGATGCATTTTAGGCATAGAAAAAAGTTTATAAAAGAGCTTCTCTCTCAGATTTTAGAAAAATATAGGCGTTCCATTAAATAAAATGAAATAACATGAATCAAATGGGATAACGATTTCGACGGCCATCTTGTAGAATATAGCTGATATAAAAATAATTTCAATGTATTTTACCGAATGCTTCAAGAAGTACTTAATAGAATAAAATTTGAATCACGCTGTTTAAGAAATCATGATAATATTTTTTTTTTAAAGTAACCTCAGCCACTGACAAGTTAACAAGTACGTATACAAAATAAATAGTGAAAATAAACAGACACACCTAGATTAAAATTCGGCATAAAATAACGAAATTAATTTAAAGAATGGTGATTTAAAGAAAACAGCATTTTAGCAAAAAACTTAACTGTATAGTTTCATATTTAATTCACTAAGGTAGGACGCATTTTAGGCATAGAAAAAATTTTCTAGAAGAGCTTCTCTATCAGATTTTGGAAAAATATACTGGTTCCGAATACTCCAAGAAGCACTCAATAGAATAAAATCTGAATTACGCTGTTTAAGATATCGTGATAATATTTTTAAAAAGTAAAAGCTCTAGTTTATTAATTAATGGTTAAAGAATTATATTTTCTATAATTTTAACGACTAAAAGAGTTGCTCAAGGTTTCAATAATTAATCTTAATCTTCAAGAAAGTCAATTTACAAAAGGAAAGTATAACATTAGATGATATAAACTTCGAGATATTCGATGACATCCGTGTTTTTTTTTTTTTTTGGTAATATTTATAAAATAATCATTAAAGGCGTTTGATCTGATATTCTTTAAAGTTTTTTCATAACACACGAAAATTATTTTATGTGGTTATATAATTATCGTAGGTTTAATTATAATTTTAAATTTAAATTTTCACGTAAACGTTATCTTTTAGTTTAATTTATTAGCTTTTAACACTTTGTTTATTTAAGCACACTTTTATTTATGCGAGTAACACTTTTTATTATTAAATGGATTAATATATTCGTGGATTGCGCAATAAATTTTATTACTAGACAAAAAAACATTGAGAAGCAATAAATACTTTGTCTAATGTGAGCTTTCGTGTTTTGTGATTGTTTTCTCTGTAATTGTAAAGATAGTTTTAAAAAGATGATTTTTCTATTACAAATATTAAAGTGTTAACGCCACCTGTTGCATGCAAAATATTTAGAATTAAACCATGACGAGAAACTATATCGTATTTCAATAAGGAAAAATACAATTAGCCCTCGTTGGGATTTAATACAATTAATATCATGCTATGGTGTATTGACGGTAAAAAAACGAAGATGTATGAAATATTTTGTCTGTTTTTTTTGTTTGTGTATGTATATCATGCTGTACAGATATAACATTATATATACACAAAAATACATACCAAAGTATACAAAGATAAAACGAGGAATGTTTTATCGTGTCATGGTCATAATTAGTTTTTCTGTGTACCACCGATCTCTTTAAAAAGAAGGAGGCGAATGATAGAAGAGAGACAATCTCTAGAGTACCGGGATTAAGGGTGACTGTTTTTGATTTATGAGTTTCGTTCTAAGGAAGTGACGCATCCGTCGTATACATTTGGTTTCGGGGGTGGGAAGGGATGTAGGAAGTAGAGGGGATACTACAGTAGTGGAACTAGTTCATTTGTAGGCGCCATCTTTTACACGAAGAACAAATTAAATATGCGAATCTAGTTAATCAATCACACGGCGGTATTCGACTTGGTTATATTTTAGAGAGAAAGACGGGGTCCGGAGTTCGGAGTCCGGCGCCCCGACGCACCGCGAGCGAACCGAAAGTCGTGTGAGATAAACCGAGCCGAAGCGCGGGCAAGCACGCACCAACAACGCACATATATATATATATATATATATCTATATATCTATATATATATATATATACATACAAAGTTCGCGAAATTATTAGATGACATTCGTAATCACGAAGTCAGATGGAATGTGCGGGACCCGATGATTTATAACTCTCTGACGAAAACTGCGTCACCTACTCTACGCTTTGCCCAGCCCGCAATGTGTCTCTTGCCTAGACACAATCAGTTTTCTCCCAAGGCGGGTGAGAGAGCATAGAAAGCATCCTTCCCCACTTTCGACGAAAGTTTAGTTAGAGAGAGACTTGCCCTCTACGAACGTATATCAACCCCGGTGTTCGTCTGCTCTAGGTTGTAGCTTGTAGGTTGTACTCGTAGTTTATATTCACAACTAAGTGTTTGACCAATTTAATTATCAAATGTGCCTCCATTACTTACCGGCCTTATGCTTACGGATTGTTGTAGACATTCAAATTGACCGTAGAGGATATACTGATAAATTTATAAGCATTGTCTACAATTCTCGTCTACTTATTACAACTATTACATGAGCACAGTTCTAAACTAACTGTATTTAATCCCTATCTCGTTTTACTTGGAAGGATCGTATTTCATTATTAAAATACCCTATTAGTTTAACAAATCCTATCCTCGCTAAATTCGTTATCAGATATATATTATATATTATCAAAATACCCTTCTACCAGAATCTGGTATCAGATATACCAATTAATAATAACAATAATAATATATTTGGTCTCAAAATTCACAGAAATAAACAATAACAACAAGAAAACACACTGAAGCAATTTACTATTTTAGATAAAATAATTATATAAATAATGATAGTAAGGACTGTGGGGTAGTATGACAAACAACACAGAGTATCGGCACACTCCTCACCACACAAAATATTATTAATTGATTCGGAACAGCTGTTTCAAAGGCTCACTGGGCCCCCATTTTCAACCGTGAGCCTTTGAAACAGCTGTTCCGAATCAATTAATAATATTTTGTGTGGTGAGGAGTGTGCCGATACTCTGTGTTGTTTGTCTTAAAATAATTATATTATTTTCACTGTAATAATCCATGGTTTCTGATGTGAATTGTTTGATGAAATAATGTCCATGCCTTTTTACTGACACATTAGACATTAATTTTACACAGTTAATTCTTTTCTGAGGCATAAAAATTGTAATAGCATAATTAAGCGGGGCACAATCGATCTTCGCAATAGAATAGGTTCAATCGCATGGGCCGCGGATCATAAATAATGTATGTGTGTTTCACAGCCGACAGAAGTGATATTTGGAAATCAATACCCCAGTGTAAAAAATAAAAGCTGACGCAATAAAAATGTTTGGTAAATAAAGCAAATATATGCCCACGTTGTTTTTATTGCCCATTATTAGTTTTTTTTTGTTTGAAAACGGCATTTGTTGTACTTAATCCCGTAACAGTAAATAATAATATAATAAGTAAACGTAACTTTTAACAGTGTGGATAGGATTGTTGAAAAACTTGCACCATCAGTTGTGTTTCCACATTTGTCTCGGTGAAAGTTGTTTGCTGTGATGAAAAAATGTTCTTATATTTCTAGAAAGACCGTTCATCATCCACGGAAGTAACATGGGCATAATTAAAATAATCCTTAGAGTTAGTTAATGAATCTGCACCACCACACATTTGTCTTAATCACGTATAATCGGATTTTTTTTAAACACTGTCGAACATTATTATAACGTTACCGTTTTTTGCGTCGTTTATACCGTGTAGCAATGTATTAGCTTCGTCCACGATTTACACTGATTCTACTAACGACAACCCAGTATTTTGCAATTTTTCTATTGCATCTAGTAATCGTTTATAATTGTTGCTAATACTTTTTAAATCTACAGTCCCTGGCCATATTACTTGAAACATGTTATAAATCAACCCTTTTACCTGGAAATTTTGCTTTGAATCCGATCGTTTATAGGGGGACTAGATTATTGTATCAATAAATAAAAATACCGGAGAAATGATATTTAGAAGAGTAAAGTACGTATATATAAATATTTCAGTTATCATTGTTATCAACTTACATTTAGCGAGTTCACAATTTAGAGAATGCATCGTTTTTTTTTTTATATTTCGTCATAACCGTATAGAAGTTAAGTTGTGGAGTATCGTTAAGTGTTTTGTGTTGATATATCGTTATTGCAAAGGTAAAATTGTTATTCTACCTCTCTTTAATAATTAATTATTTGGAATTTGAAAAAAAATTAAATATTTTGGGGTTTTTTGTAGAAAATGCCCGGGAAAGATTTAACAAGTGAACAAACAGCCGCTATACAAGCTCTTCTACAATCAAACAAACATTCACAACGAGAAATTGCAAAATTACAGACAGTATCTCCTTCTTCTGTATCGCGTTTAGCTAGAAACTTAAACGAAGGAGTTAGCACATCGACACAAAGACGGGCAAAGTGCGGTCGGAAAAGAAAAACTTCGAAGAGAACTGACCGTGAAATTATTCATCAGGCTTTGAGCAATAGATTTGCTACAATTAAAATGATTCAAAAAAAGTTTACAAGAGTGAGGAATAGCTATTTCGAGCAGAACGTCTAATTGGCCCAAGACCTGTAAAAAAGCCGCGTTTAACAGAAAAAATGAAATCTACTCGTCTCAACTTTGCAAGAGAATATCGGCATTTCACAGACGAGAATTGGAAAAAGGTGAATAACTCAACAACTTGATTCTTACTGAATTAATGTTTGCATTATTCAATAGGTTTTCTTTAGTGACGAGTGCTCGCTCTGTGTGTTAGTGTAGCGAGCACAATTTGTTCGTAGACGACGTGGCGAACGTCTCACAGAGTCCACGGTTCTTCGAACTGTAAAACACCCTCTGCAGGTAATGATTTGGGGAGTGATTAGTGGAGACGGACCCGGCCCTTTGTATTTTGTAGAAGGTACAATGCGTCAAGAGCAGTACATAAATGTGTAAAAAAAAACACGTTATTACCGTATTTTAAGCCAGGACGTCGCATACCGACAGGGCGTATATTTATGCAGATAATGCTCCTTACCATGTGGCAAAAAAGGTTAAGAAATTCTTTGAAGACAATTACATACCTCTTTTATGTTGGCCCGGAAATTCACCGGACCTCAATCCCATCGAGAACGTTTGAAATCGACTAAAAAGTAAGGTATATGAAAGAGAAAACCCTACAAGGGAAATATTAATGAAGAATATAAAGGATGTATGGGAGAACGATGAAGATATAAAAGAGACAATCATATCTTGCATTGAAAGTATGCCCGAAGAATTAAGGGTGTTATTAAAAATCATGGGTTATGGACTAAATATTAATTACTTATTTACATATGTTACATATTTTTACAATATATTTTATAAATAAAAAATATAATACATGTATAGTTTATATTTTATTATGAAGAAACTACAAAATATTGAGTGTTTCAAGTAATTTGGCCAGGGACTGTATTTCAACAGAAGTATCTAGAAATTCTTTCTGGTTATCCTTAATAGCTGTAGCTTCGTCAGGGTCGAATTGTAAAATCACAGATTTACTAGCTACAGTAGAGAAAAACGTTACAAAAAAAAGTTGTTTAGAATGTTATTTTCTATCCAAGTACAAATCTTTTTTGACAAAAAAAACCCATAAATTAAAAAAAAATAGGCAACAATTTTAACTAACCTGAAAATTTGAAAAGAAACGGTCAACACAATTTCTTTAGCGAGGGAATCGCCTTATTTCAGGATACAGTTCCCTGCAAAGATCTACACAATTTTAAATTTTTCGTAAATATCTCGGAAACTATAACATACAAATTTTGTTTTAGAACGTAATTTGGACATTGTCTTAAGGATTATGGAAATTATTTTGGGAAAAATATACAGCGTGTCGCACTAGGAGTGGGGACCGGCGATATCTTGAATACTGCAATAGCTATAGTGACGGGAAATTTTTTTTCACAACTAAAGTGATAAAGGGAAATTTAATGAAAATATTTTTAAATTCCAAACATGACCGCTAGGGAGCGCAGTTGTTAGGGTCAACAGTAAATTTTTAATTAGCTGGTAAAAGGATTTAAATACATCATTAAAAAGCTTAGTTAATTATGTACCACCTAAAATTTACTGTTGATTCTAGCAACTGCGCTCTCTAGCGGTCATGTTCGGAATTTAAAAATATTTTCATTAAACTTCCCTTTGCTACTTTATTTATGAAAAAAAAAAATCCCTTTACTGAAGCTATTGCAGTTTCCGAGATATCACCGGTCCCTACTCTTAGTGGGACAGGCTGTATATTTTTTCCAAAAATAATTTCCATAATCTTTGAAACTATATAACACACTTTAAATTATGTTCCAAAAAAGAAATTATATTTGTTATAGTTTCTGAAATATTTATAAAAATTTTAAAATCGTCCAAATTTTCTGAGGGACTGTAACCCGAAATCAGGGGATTTAGCCGCTAAAAGGATTATGTTGTTCTTATACCAAGGTACTCTTTTAGTCTCTATAGCTTTATCGAAGTCTGTATTTTCAGATTCTTTAAAATGTTTAAGGTAGTTCTCCTTTCGTGAAATTTAAATCATTTAGTGTAGTTAAACAACTTTAATAACTTTCAAAAATAATATTTGATTAAAATATAAAATTATTTAAACTAGTATACAACACAAAATAATAATTTCTAATGTTACTCTTTCCCTCGAAATAAATATAGGTGGATTAGGGGTGAAAAAAATAATGTACTAGAGTGGTCAAAATGGGTAAATTGGTAAAAAAAAAATATTAAAAAACAAGCAACGTTTTCCTTTGATATTTCCCAAAAATTTGAAAAATAATGCCGCATTTTGTAACTTTCTGCAGAAACATATCGAATATGGCAGTTGAAAAGATCACGTGGTTGTTTGTTTGCCAAGTCAAAATTTACCTACATACACTACGGTTCATGGAATTTCGGGCATGCAAAAAAATGTAAGGAAGTCAAAGAAAATAAGAGAAATATTAAATGGCCATGTATTTAATACTTACTTACATGATTTTACATATTTTCAAACACAAATTTATTAAAAAGAAAAAGCTAATGTAATACAAATAATTTAAACCCGATTTTCATGGAAAAATCCACCTTTTGCCTTTAGGACTGCTGCCACTACTCTCGGCATCCGATTCACTAATTTTGCTAATGTTTCATTGGGCAAGCTTGTCCATACCTCCTGGAGAATGGTCCACAAATGTTCCTTCGTTTTTGAACATTTTTTCCTAACACATCGGTCTAATTCTTTCCATAACAACTCTATCGGGTTCAGATCGGAGGACTGTGGCGGCCATTTCATAATTTTTAGGGTTCTTTCATTTTCTTCTTGCTGCAGGAAATCTGTGCATAATTTAGATTTATGTTTGGGGTAACTGTCCTGCATAAATTCAAATCCACGACCAATTAATCGGACTCCTGACGGTATGGCATTTTCCTCCAGGATTTTCCGATATTCTTCTTTTTTTATTATGCCCTCAATTTTGAGCAAGTCCCCTGTTCCGATTAAGGAAAAACAACCCCAAACCATTACAGATCTGCCTCCATGCTTCACCGTAGGAACTATACACTCCCGTAACATTGTTTCCCCTCTTGATCTGCGTACGAAAACTCTCCGTCTATTTCCAAAAACCTCAAACTTGGATTCGTCAGTCTACAAAACGTTTTTAAAATCGTCCACTGTCCAATCTCTATGAGCTTGTGCCCATTTCAGTCGTTTCAGCCTATTTCCTCTTCGGAGTAACGGTTTTCGACAAGCCACTCGCCCATGCAACCCAGCCTCTTTCAGCCGACGTTTCACAGTACTCACAGAAACTTTGGAATTTCGCTCATTATTGAATTCTGCAGCAATTTCTGATACTGTTAGTCTTCTATTGCGCTTATTAATTATTTTTATTCGTAAATCTTCCGCAGGAGTCGTTTTTCTTGACGGTCCTGGCCGATTACGATCTTGCACGTCACCGGTTGTCTTAAATCGAACTATAGTATAGTATATATAATCGAACTATAGTATAACAATAGTATTATGTACTGTAGATTTTTTTATTTTTTAATTTATCCGCAATCCGGCTTTCTGCATACCCTTCCTGATGCAAGGTAATAATAGCAGATCGTTTTGAAACAGCTAGAGGCTTTCCACGGGACATTTTAAGCAGTCAAACCGAAATTATTTTATTTTTCACTTGCACAACCACAGATACTTTCACAATAACAATCTCTTCAGAACTACTGCGTTTACAAATGTTATAATACTTTATAAAGGGTATACGAATATTTCCAGGTAATACGAGTGAATCAGCTAACCCTCCTAGGGATTATTATAAAGCTTTATTGTCACTGTAATTATTGAGGATTTCCAACATAATTATATATTTTATGATAACGGTCTTATAATAGACAAATACTACTTGCAAATTGGTAAAAGGCTTCCAGAAAAAATTAGTTTTAATAATTCCTCACAGAAATGTATATTATATAATTTTAAATTTTTTTCCTAAACAGTTGATATAATTTGTCAGCTTGCCCGAACTTCCATGAACGGTACTGTATGTTGATTAATTCCGTATGATGTAGACTTTATGTATGACACTGTATATCAGTAAAATAAATATACAGAATAAATAATGCCATAATAATAGAAATAAAACCTACCTTTAGGAATATGACAAGAAATTTTTGACTGAGAAATTAAGAAGAAAAGAAATTTAATAAATAAAAGTTAAATTTATTTATGTTTAAAATTATTTAAGAAAGTGCTCACATGGTTTAAAAATCCTATTTAAAGCAACAGTTATATTTAATGTATATATATAATAAAATGGAAACTATATTCTCTTACAAAATTAGAAATTAAAAGAAAATGCAACGTACATACATATATAACATAAAAAAAATAAATGTTATTATATTTGAAATATTTGAAATAAAAGACTAACGAAGTAAACAGTATTGAAGATATTTACAAATTAAAAATGCGCATTTGATTGAAGTCGGTTTCTACAGCTTAAAAATGCTTCCCCATTAAAAGATTAACTTTTACCGAGAAAAACTTTCCTTATTTGATATTTACCTACGTAAACATTTTTCTTTAAATTACGCCGAGTAATAAGAGAGGTGAATTTTAGAAAATTCTTCCTAAGGAGTTTGTATACATAATTAGTTCAAGAACTGAAATGATTATTCTTCTAATAAATTTTGATTTATGCAAGAAAGTTCGACAAAGAAAATGTTGAATATAATATCCTTGAGTACAGTCACGTTAATTTATAATGGACTGGAGATTTTACAAGTTCATGGAGTTTAATAAATTTTAATGAACTTACCAGGAAAATTTGAAATTTTATACGACATTAACGCTTGAATACCTGCTACGGATAATTTTTAAGTATGAAATTTTGGTGGAAGCGCCTTTTGTAAAGAAATTTTACGTTATGATTTTTTTTTTATTAGAATGCATTGATGATCGTCTTTAATGGAACTAATAATAATAGTAATCAGGCTTTACATGATGAGCGATGGTAAATAATAATTTAACATTCCAACGGGGACGGAACAAATATTTGAGCATGTTTAATCAGCTGTACATGCAATTATGAATCAATTATCAATGCACTTAGTAAAATTAGATGCGTCTGCGTTAATCATCGACATTACCCAACGTATCCGGCGCATACAACACAAACGTGGCTTTCAATTCGTGGCAGTGGAACGGTGATTAACGAAATAGCATCATGCCGTAACATCGGGCCAGGGTACGAGATGATATTTATGACAATTATCCATAGATATTTGTTAAGTGTCAATGTTACAATTTGGCGGGAGAAAGGATCATTTTTAATCGCGATGACGTGAATAGCGGCTTCCTGACTCGCAGCCTGCTTGAAGGATCACCTCATTTAGACGACTCTCGCCTTGATATTAATTGAAAATGACAGACTGTATTAATCTGATTGTGTTATACGTAGCCTGAGTTAAATTTGCCGCATGTCTATAATCCAATTTATTAATCATTCCTGAAAAGGTCTCTTCTTGCATTTTAAGCCGGTTTCATATTTTTAGATTATTAATCTGTATTCTACAGTATAGTACAATCGACCTAAAAAGATCCTAAAGTTTGCTTCAAAGAAAATAAAACAGAAATATATACAGCAAAGTTCTAAAGTATCGCTCCTTCCTACACGCAGAGAAATGGTTTCTTGCATCAAGAAAATACATTTTCTTGCAAAAATCAGTCTCTATTCAAGAAAATATTTTTATTTCAATACTATAAAAATGAATAATACAAGAAAATAATTAGGTAGGAATGAAAAAATTATGTACAATAGAACATTAAATTTCACAATACATAATCATACAAGTTGTTGTCTACCTAGCCTCTGCTTCCATGCCTCTCTGTCTTGTGCTGACTCTTCCTCTAGGTGCCTTTCTGCCATACTTTTTCGTATCCCATCATACCACGACCATCGCGGTCTTCCCCTTTTTCATACTCCTAGTGGTTTCCATATAAACAGCTGTTTCGGCCATCTCGATTCTGGCATTCTCAGCAAGTGGCCAAACCATGTAAACTCCTTTACTTCGATCCTGTCTACAACTGTTTCCGTCGCATGCATTCTGGTTCTGATTTCTTCGTTAGTAACTTCACTTCCGTACGTTATTGTTTCAACCATAGCTCTCCCTATTTTTTTTTTTGTTTGTCTTATTTCTAATCGTCCTCTCCCATCCTTGTCAAGTAAATAGCCCAGATACTTGAATTTGTCTACCTGCTTTATATGTCTATCTCCATCTATTAGTATTTCGATGATTGCACGTTAAAGGTTATATCATTGTATGGGTAAATATGGTATCTGTATTCCAGTTCCGTCGCTACTATCTAGGACTGCATAACCATAACTACCGGCACTAGGTGGTGCCAGAAAATATTTCAGTTGCTGCTTTTGAAGATTAGTGGCATAAACTGGGAGATCATGAGGAATGTGGCCAGGAGCAAGAAGCATTAATACTTTTCTCTTCTCACATTGTTTTTGCTGGTAGTGACTCCATCAATACCATGAACTATTTATTAGCATTATCTTGGTTATTGTTTCTAGGCACTTTTTTTATTGTACTTCTACATTGAGTTCACTTTTGTTTGAACATTATTCTGTAGATAACCTCCGTTTTAGCCTTTTTAAAATTACAAGCAATGTGAATAATTTAGTGCATTATGTACGGATATGTCGTACTGTTTTAAACAAGGTAAATGCAATTAATAATGTGCATGTAAAAATAATATGGATTTCAAGAATTCTAAATGAAAATGAAGCTATTGATTTATGAACAATACCTAAACGCTTTCTGGATTTGACTATCCTCAAGAAAATATTGTTTTGTGTTATAACGGCCATTTACTTATACTAAGAATCGCTTTCTTTAAATTTTCCGCAAGATTTTCTTGAATCAAGTTAATAAATGTCTTAAGCAAAGACAATTATTTCATTACAAGTATATACTTCTCTTAAGCGGAGAAAGAAACGCTAACTAAATATTTCTTTTGATTTAAAACAATTATTGCATTGCGGATAATTGAAACAGTAATTATCTTGAATTAAGCTTTGATACAAGTAAACGTTTCTCCACATGTACTAACCTTTGGACACTATCTAAATATTAACTTTTTTCTAAAAACGCTAGTTTCTAGTGAGTGGGGATACTCTAGGAACTTACTGTATATATTTCACTGTCTAGATTTGCATAAGATATACTGGCAACAGGAAATAACGTCCTTTCGACTCGTATTTGTCAAACTCGCCTCATCTGGTGGCCAACTGACCAATCCAGACCCGGGAACTGGAGCCTAGTGTCTAATGAGCCGCGCAAAAAGAAATCCCCGCAAATGCTGGCACATATCCGCGTCATTTATGCATTGTTGCGACGAAAACAACCCTCATCCTCAGAAGGCTTCAAATAAAAGGAGAGGAAGGTTTATAAAACACGAAAGGCAAATGATAACTTCTGGACTTCGGAAAAAAACAGAGATGACGAAGGGTGGTTAAGGTTTTTATTGGGGTGCAATTCCATACATGGAGAATAGTCAGGCGAGGGGGTCAAACTGGACCGGTGATCAATCACTTGACGGCTGCCCTAGGGACCAGCCTGATGGACTATGTAATACATAATGTTTAAGATGTTAACCGGTAGTTTAAAGCATCTCTCCGGAGGGCATTTTCTACGTTTCTAGTGATAACCGTGGACAAATAGCCACATTGGGAGACTAATTTTATCGTGGTTGATATATTGGAAGCGATTTTTATACAATTTCGCTTAAGCTTTCGATGTCTTCCTTTATCTAACAATTCTTGGAATTCTTGTAACATCCAGAAAACAAACATAAATGTATACGATATAATTTTTGCAATTAGGAAAAGTATTTCAATTTAAAAATATCTACATACTTTCTTCTTTTTTTAATTTATTAATAGTCACAGAAGGTACGAAACCGTAACGTTACTGATCCAATTCCTAGCCATTTATTGGGAAACTGCTTATTTAAAAACGTTGCAACTCGTCGCGTATTATGTACTTGAACACCATCAGCATATCATTTAAAATCACATCGAGTTTCAACCATAAGAGCTCTAGGTAGCGTTCAGTGTCAAGCGTAACTTCAAAGCTATGAAAAAAAATCTTATTTTTTAAAATTCCGCACCAAACATTAAAACTAAATGTTGGAAATGAATATCTCCCGCAATTAAGGGATTTTCTCGTGACCAATAGTGATTATTTTTCCATTATTTGAAAAATTGCATTCGCCCGTTCATAATATTCTATCTACAATGTTTTGCGGTTAATTCAACAGCCAGTTGCAATAGTCTAAATGCCTTTGGTGATCGCCTGGATGTAAATGTTGCGCTGGTTTGATTTTATAAGGTTTAAATTTGTTTTTCTTAAGATAGCTATCTTCGAAGTAAGCCAATACATTAATTTCCGCTTTCTTTGTTATCTTGGTGATTTCCCCGTCTTTTAAATATATTTTTATTGGCTCTCAGTCTTTGCTCCAACAGTCGAAAATGCGTTCTTTCTGGAACTTCCCTTTTCGAAAATCTTTGCCTATACAAATTTCGAGCTTCCTCTGCATTTTTATTGCACCGAAAGTACATTTCTAACATATCTACCTTTTCGTTGTATGGCACTCGATTCGTGCTGTTTTAATGTGAAAGCGAATGCATGCATAAAAATGATAATCACCTAGCATAAGCTGTGTTTGACATATTGTACTCTGTTTTGAACAGACATCACACACTTCAAACAAAAACATCGCTATCATGGTCCACAAGACTAAGACTTTTAACCAGCTCTTTTAAAATAAGAAGTGGAAGTATTTGTTTTCCAAAATGATACATTCAGATGATTCATCGATTCCGAAAGTGTAAAAATATATCAGAGATACCCATAACTAGTAATCAATTATTTTACAATAAGATACAAACTTTAAGTTTTCAAAAAATGTTTTATTTATCAATCTAAGATATAATCGCCATCATTATCTAAGACACTTTGCCATCTTTTTTGCAAATTTTCAATTCTGCTTTTGTAGAACTATGCTGGCTGGGATGAAAAATAGTGTTCAAAGTGGCATGGAATATCAATTAAATGATAATCGGATGGGGCGATATCTGGTGAATACGAAGGGTGAGGTAAGACTTCCCAATCCAACTGCGTGATTTTTTCTTGAGTCATTCTTGCTGCGTGAGGTCTTGCATTATCATGTTGAAGCAACACTTTCTTTCTGTTAACTAGAGAAGGCCTCTTTTTCAACAATTCAACATTTAATCTTTGCAGTTGTTGACAATATATGTCAGCAGTAATCGACTCGCCTGGTTGTAAAATTTCATAAAAAATTATGGCATTGGAATCCTACCAAATGCAGAGTAGGACCTTTTTCAGTGTTAACGTGGGTTTAGGTGTTGGAACTGATGTTTGATTTACAAAGACCCACTGTCTGGGGGGATGGGAATTGGAATAAATCTTTTCATCTCCACAATCCTGCTAAGAAATGGATCATTTCTTAGTCTAGTTAACAGTGAACTGCAGATTGTGCGACGTTGATCCTTGTTCACATTTACCTTGTCTGGAGACCTTACCAATTTCATGGAGATGTCTTTGCATTGCCGACCATGTAGAGCCTAGTGTATCCGCTAATTCCTGTACACTTAATTTTGGATCAGTCTCGACTAGTGCTTTTAAAGCCTTATTATCAAATTCCACAGGTCTTCCACTACAAGGTCTATCAGAGAGATCGAAATCACCTGATGCAAATTGTCTGAATCAACGTTGATATTTGTGTGATACTTTTAAAACATCCCCACAAATATCGCAAATATTCTTAGTTGCATGCAATGCAACTGTTTTCAATTAAACATCATACAAATACGAATATGCTCATTTTAAACCACAGCAATAAAAAAATTTTTTTTTAATTGCGTCATATTACGATTACAGTTTAGGTTAGGTAAGAAACTCGCAAAAAGCGTTTTAACACTTGCACTGTTGAAATAAAACTAGACAGAACGTAGCGTCAGAAAATACGAGGGTAAGTAAAAAATTACTTACACTTTTAGTTCTACAACTGTATTAAACAAAGATAGGTGTACAACAGATACATTATGCTTCGGTATAGTTTCCACCTTTAGCAATGCATTTGGTCCAGCGAGCCACAAGCTTCTGTATGCCTTCCTGGTAGAAGGTTTTCGGTTGGTCGTGAAGCCACTTTTGCACCGCATCCCGAACGTCTGTGTCTGAGGCAAACAACCTCTCAAAGCTTGCTTGAGCGGTCCAAAGAGATGAAAGTCTGAGGGAGCGAGATCAGGGCTGTAGGTAGGGTGTTCCAGGGTCTCAAAGCCCAACCTGTTGATAGTTTCTATGGTGTTATGGGCCGTGTGCGGACGGGCGTTGTCTTGCACAAAACTTTGAGAGTAGACCACGGCGTTTGTTTCAAATTCCTGGTTTCAGCTTATTCGCCAACAAATCACTGTACCTCGTACTATTTATGGTAGTCCCCCTGTCCAAGTAGTCGTCCAGTATAGGACCTTTTTCGTCCCAAAACACGGTTAGCATCACCTTCAGAGCCGATGGCGAGGTCTTGAATTTTTTTGTGCTAGCGAATCCTGGGTTTTCCCATTCCATACTCTGGCGTTTCGATTCGGGCTCGTAGAAATGAACCCACGTTTCATCAACGGTGACTATTCTGCTTAAAAATGCGTCGCCTTCCGCGTTAAATCGATCCAGTAAGCGTAGGCAGATGTCCAAACGTTTTGTTTTGTTTTCTGCGGTAAACATTCGTGGTACCCATCGCGCACACACTTTACGAAATTTGAGTTCATCGTGGATAATTTGATAGGCAGAATTGTGACTGATGTTTAAAGAAGATGCAACCTCATCTATGGTAACTCGCCTATTTGCTGTAACCATCTCTCGAGCTAGCTAAATGTTGTCGTCGGTGGTTGAGGTTTCGGTCCACAAAAAACGCTTTTACGAGATAAAGCACTGTCCCCGTATTGTGACAAAAGTCTCCGGTGAATTTCAGCACCTTTCACACCCCCTGACCACAAAAATCGGATCACTGCTCGACAAATGACGCGATCGTGATTAAATTCCGCACACATGATCACAGAGGCGCCAGCTCAACGCATGCGCAAGCGGCCGCCACTACGATAACCTTCAAAGCTTGTTATGGCGAAAGTGTAGATAATATTTGACTTACCCTCGTAATTGATTACTTATGGATACCTCTGATATAAGGTGTTCCATTTAAAAAACTAAAGTTGGAGTCAGTGAACTGGTACAGTCAATTGTTTTTCTGATACGAGATTTTGAATCTACGGTAAAAAGTTCAATTGTTTTGTAATTTAACCGTCCTTGTATCTTTAGAAACAAAAATGTTACCCATAGAACGGGGTTCAAACTGAACACCCGATTTAAAAGGCATATGCTTTAATAAATGTTCTTTTATTGCGAAAGGGAATAATAAGATTAATATTTGGCCTAAGTTGCTGTGAATATTGTAGAGAAATTTTTAAAATGCATAATATATTAATTTTATTTTACTTATAATTGTGAAACTAGAAATATGACTATGTAATCTTACATTAGAATTCCATGAAAAATCGGTTACAAAACTATGTATTTTTACAATGTGATTTTTTACACGTTTCTTCGTATAATCTAGAATATTGCGTTTGGTAAAGGGTTTTTAAGATAAGGGGGTAAAGATCGTTCCGGTGTAACATTACCTAGAATCTACTTGAGTATTTTAATTATTGATCAGTTCGTAAAAAGGGATATCTGACGCCTTTGGCGTGATTGTAGTCCGAAACGGCAAAAGGACATGTACATAGAAAAGGGTATACAGGGGAGGATAACAGGATAACGACAGTACCCGACTGAACAGGACAGTGGCTGTCACGAACAAATCGCCCAGGGCGTAGTCAGTTTGCCAAATCAATCCGACCATCTGAGTCTCTGTATACATATCATACAACATGTATACAGCTAGAATATATATTCAAAGTGAATTGAGATCGAGATAAGTGAATAATTCATGGATTTGCATCGTGAAGAGAAGTAAGGACTAACATGATATGGAATATTCAGCCCGTCGGCCTGTTTGGCTTCTATTAATAAAGCGCTTTAGATTAGATAGCAGCTTCTGTTTACATCTCTTTGTAAATGTTAAATGATGCGTATTAAATGGATAAAAGGTGATGCCATATATATCCAAAGCATCTTCTTTAAACTACCTCACGGGCTAGGATTTACCAGGAAAGATGTACTTTGGCTTACTTCATGCTATTTCTCGCATGCCTACTACCTTTATTATTTGTATATACGTCTCCCTTTGTATACCTTTATCGTGCCGTAACGTAGCATCCAATATTCCATAGTTTCTATTCAAAATTTAATTAACAATAGTCTTGAAAATATTTGCACAATTCTCTCGTCGAAAAAAGTCCTTTATTGTTACACAAGCGAAAAGTAAATAATCCTAAAATTATCATGATAAAGTTTTTAGAAATTACGCTTGGCTAACCTTTACCCTTAATTTAAATTTGTTATTTTAAACAGAGCGGGTTTAAATTGAACTGTATACACCAGAATTATAAATTTAGATTGAAAACAAATAACATCTCTACATTGGTAATAATTAATTTGTTCTGTCATAAACATTTAACATATTTTCGTGTTAAAGAAAATGTATCCTATCTCTAAGATAATCGATTTTCGGAAATATGTTTATTTTTTAAAATGCTTTAAGAAAATGAACATCGATATTTGTCCACGAAAGCTAGAAGCTACAAGCATTGCGAGATCCACTTCAATAAGTTCAATGGGAATCTTTTCTTTTATAAGCTAGAATACGCCATGTCAAGATTTAAATTTTCCAATATGGATGAAACCGGAATTACAACAGCCCATTTTCCGGATCAAATACTAGCTGCCAAAGACATAAAAGAAATCAGAAGTATGTATGACTTCAGTTGCAAGATGGACAGACATCACCTTAATATCGGCTATTATTGCTATTGGAAATTTAGTATCCCATGTATTTTTTACATTTCGTCCAACATTTACACTCAAACGATGCCATAATAATCACCTCTCAGTGGAAATGACAATTTTGCAAAAGAAATGGGAATCGTTATGCTGACTCTGCCTCCACATCAAAGAAGCATTAGAATACCGATACCATGAATGGCTTCTTAATAACAACAGCAAATCACGAAATATTCAATCTGGTTTTCAAAGTAACAGGTTCATGAATTTTTAAGTTGTAACGAAGATGGTACCTTCAGAAAAGACTGAATTTGAACAACAGTCAGAAATAACAAAGCAGAAAGCATGGACTTTTGCCTGTGGACAAATAATAACACTGTGCTAGTTGCAAAATGCAACAAGCTGGACACCCGGAGGGTAAACCTAATTCGAGTACGCTGGATCCAATGGTCCAACCGTTTTTAAAAATTAGCTCGCGTTTGGAAGCAATTTCAATTTAAAAATTTCAGGCCCAAAGAACCTTTTGGAACATTCTGGAATTTTCTAAAAAATCTGATCAATAGCGAAAGAGCTTTCTGAAACCTTCGAGAACTTTCAAGAAACTTCCATCCCCGCTACTGCCACTTGGTCAAATGGGTATATAAGCGGCGCTGTTAACCGCCGAGAGCTCAGTCAATTCGGCTTCCGTGCAGGCCTCTCAACGGACTTCCAGCTACTCACGGTCACCGAGACCGTCAGAGATGCGTTGCAGAGCCGTGAAACGGTGCAAGCAGTTTTCATGGACCTCACTCGTGCATTTGACACCGTTTGGCACGAGGGTCTGCTGTTTAAGATTGTCCAAATGGAAATTAACGTCAGGTTGATCCGTCTCATCGGCCAGTATCTGTCCGGCGCTCTTTTGTGGTGCGAGTCGGGCATAAGAAATCTACACCAAGGCCGATACGCACCGGAGTCCCACAGGGTTCACTGTTGGGACCAGAATTGTACCTGACGTTCACATACGATATCCCGAGGGCGCATGGAACATCCTTGGCAATCTATGCGGACGATGTAGCCATCTACACAACCGGCAGAAACGAGAGATACCTGACACGAAAACTACAAACCACTGTGGACCTGTTCACAGCCTGGACGCGACGATGGCGATTGAACATCAATCCTAATAAGTGTCAGGTTATCAGTTTCAACAATAAGACCGAAGGAGTTCCGCACAATATCTCTATCGATGGCGTCCGCATGGAATGGGAGAAGAACGTCAAGTACCTGGGCGTGGTGCTGAACAAACGTTTGACGTGGGCGGATCATATGAAGACCATCCAGACCAAGGTAGCAGTGCTATGGATTTGAGGGAGAAATTGTTGATATACACCTTGACGATTCACCCAGCGATTAATTACGGAGCGTCAGCATGGTGCGCGATACCCCCTTACCAGTTCAAGGCTCTGGAGTTCACTCAGAACAGGATATTAAGAATGATGACCGGAGCTCCGTGGTACGTCCGAAGCGAGCAGATCCGGATCGATTTGGGGATGCCACGGATGCAGGATTACATCCGGGAGCTGGTGAGGGGAACGCTGGAGAGGGCGTTGGAGTCGGAGTATCGATTGGTCCGAGAGCTGGTATAGCCGCAAGATCGTCCTCCATCTGCGAGGAGGACAAGCCATCTCCGAGAACAACTGCTGTGAGCGATCAGTACTACACACAATACCAACAGTATGAATTCGTTGTTCACTAGAGATAAAGGGGATAGTAGACTTCGGTCTGCCTCGAAGAGAGATGGAAGATCGCAGCGAGAGCTTAGTCTGTCTTCAGAAGTCAAAGTGTTAACATCTAAATATAAAAACAAATAACCTAAACCGAAGTGAGTAGTGAACAGTTCGAGATTGTATTGGCTTAACAATCACCAAACGAATCCGATGATCATGGCGAGCGTTTTCATCAAGTGACGGCGAGGCTCGAACATTGGTACAGCGGCAAAAAACTACATGCTCTTTGGGTGACATTTGTTGGAATTTACAAGAAGAAGATGATGATACAGAAGAATCAGGGTAATCAGAGAATGAAAAATGAAGAAAATCAAGAAACATTAAAAAAATGATGAAAAATCAACTGAATCGATTAATTTTTTTTTTCAAATAGTTTCTATTCGATGTGTATTTGTTAATATGATGTCTATTCGATCGATTTCCATCGATTTAAATTCAATAAATGGTCAAAAAATGATAAAAATTACGTTTTTTTTGGGGTCTTTGGCCCTAAAATTTTTAAATTGAAATTGCTCCAAAACGCGAGTCAACTTTTAAAAACGGTTAGCATCATTGCATACTTGAATTAGGTTCACCTCCCGGGTGTCCAGCTTGTTGCAAAAAAAAGTCTCCAATTCGAGCACCATATAATTATTTTATTGCAATAAATAATATTAGTGTTCAGAATTGTCGTATGATTATATAAAGTAATCTCCTTTAACACTATGACATGCGCAGAAGTTTATAATGTATAAGCAGTACTACACAGTTTATTTAATAAAATATTTAATCGATAAAAAGTTATTTAAACATAATAACCACGAGCTGGGACAGCTTTTTCTCTGCGCATAAAGATTTCTTTTGATCATGAATCGGTAATACTTGAGAATATTGATTTTGTTTCAAATTGGTGCTATCAAAATTTATAGGCACGTGCTAGATTTACATTTTAACATAATCCATATTCCGCTCCATCTTTGCCGAAAATTTTAATTACAAAAATCGCGTAAATAGATGGATAGGGACGAGCCGAGAAAGGGGTTTTAAAGTGAACTCGCGAGCAATTTAGCAGAAGACGTTATTTACAGTCTATCGGCGCAAGTTGATGACGAGTTTACGAGTGCTGTAAGGGCATTATCATAAACGAATCTCGAATCTCTAACCGGCTATGCAAATGATGTACCTCTTAAACGACGCGACTTACTAGATCTCTGCGAACAAATCCCGGCAGTGAGCGTAAATTATGTCAGTGAACAATCATGCGGTACTGTGGGGACCATCCGAAGGGATTATCCTTGGAGCTGTACCATTTCTAAATAACGTCGCCGATGTGGATGGAAGTTTATTGCTACCTATCTGCCTTCCTAAGTACGGTTCCTTCATTTTGAATAATTTTAACTGAAATTATCGATGGCTTTTGCAAATGGTAGAAGAAAATATCAAATTTCCTTAATTAGCTCTTTTCTATATATTCCACACTTTTTTCTTCGGTAATTCCCCCACTAAGAGTAGCATCTGTAACACAACAATATAGGCATAAGTAACAAAAGACGATACAAAACAGTAAAGAAGGGGTTATTCGGTCTTACAGTATTGTAATTAGGTGGAAGCCATGGTGTACTAGGGGGATTATCTGTTCTTCCTTGCCCTTCCATTCATCCTCAACCCCGTGTTGCAGTAATGAGAAGAATACCAGTGCGTGAAAGGAGGAAAAATGTTGAAACCGAGGGGGCGGTCGTACAAGAGAGAGACATGCTAAGCTGATTTGCAAAATAAATTAATGATTCGGTGTCGCACAAGTCACCTAAAGCTGTCACATTGTTTGTTGCTGTTAAACTGTATAGGGAATGCCGGCTGCCTAGGTTAATTACTTCGTCCAGTTTAATTCTACTTTAACGATATCTCCATGCAAAGCCCTTCACTCCGAGTCTCTTCTCTCAAAAATATTTTAATTAAAATACGAGATTAAGATTTAACCGAATCAATTCTATACGCGCCATCTATATACCGCTGAAGGCTTCATTTAATAATGTGTAAGATTTTAATTATCGTACGGCTGTAATTTAATTTCGCCCACGTCGAAAAAAACAATCAAACAAAGCCGATCTCTAATTCGCATTTCCAAAAAAATTAATTTACAAAAATCTAAAGGTGCGTACACATTTACTTTCTATACTATCGCAATGTGAAATGACAGACGGGATTTGGAAAACGGTAGAAGTGAATTTAACATTAAGTAGGGAAAAGGCCTCAAATAAGCGAGTTTTATGGTTGGCCATAACATGGCGCTCAGGTGTCAGGACTCCCAGGCAGGCGATAACAGGGATAAGCGGGTCCCCATAGAGGCGGCAAGCGTCGTCCCTTAGTTCCCTAATCGGCACAGTTCATTGCGATATATACAGTGAAATATCATATTCGCTTGTCAAACCGAAACGGTAATGATTGGCATAAATTCTCGGTAACGAACGCACATTTGCTCGGTTTTAAACCGTTTAAAAGGTTTAAAATGCAAGCAAGGAGACGCATACGAGAACCCTCGATATTTCGCTATGGCTCTCCCTATAAAAGGAATTTTCATTTTCCGTTATGTAAATGCTGTATTGTGCGTATATCGTTGAATATCGTAGAAATGCGTGCCTGTAACGAGCACGCACATAATCAAGAAGATAATTTGTCTTGTAGTATTGAACCTGTGACATTGAGAACCCTCTATATATCTCCCGCTAGAACAAAGTGTCATTCAAACAAAACCGATGTAATTGGAATACCCGTGGCTTTGTTAATTTACGCGTAATTTACTTTTTTTAACATCTTGATACTTCACTATACGAGGAAGACCCTTCCTTATCACTCGCTGCATTTCGAACGATTTATTTCTATCCACAAGGTTAGAAACGCTTTATCATCCAACAGTGGGGACAATATAAAAATCTACTTGATTTATTGTAGGTTTCGATAAAAATTTGGATGGAAGACGTGTATTCTCCCTCTCCAATTTTTGCATTTGTTTTTAAGCGAATTGCTTCTTTTGACTGATTCCTTATATCTATCCTTATTCCTTCATTTTTTTTCCTACAACGATATCCTTGTCATCTCTTCCTTTTTTTCCTTTATCAGGGAGAAACCATTAATCAAAATCTAGATATCTGCGAGATTATTAGTCTTTGTCAGATTGTTAAAGGCAATTTATTTAATTATTTACTTATTGGAATCCAAATTTAGAAATGGACTAAAAGAATTCTACGACACTCATGGACCCCTCGAGAACGTCCTAGCATGAATAACGAAAACAACAATCAATTTCACAAAAAGCTGCAGCACGGACAATCTGGAATGACCGACCTCATCTTTATCTTTTGTTTTTAAGCACCCCTTTGAACTCGCGGACAACAAAAGTCCAGTCTTTCAACGCGGACCCTTTCCAGGGTTTCCTCTCTTGTTTTCTATCATCATAGAGCTTCCAGTTTTAATCAAGTGCAGTCGAGTATTCCCTGGCGGCCAGTCAAATGACCATTTCACAGTTAGCATGATAATGATGTCTATGTCGATGTCCACCTCTATAGCGCTCTGAAAGTAGAATAATTTCGTAGTGTTGTGCTCGCTTAGGGTATGAGTCATTCCAACGCCGTGAAAACTGCGGAAACCCTTCTATAATGCGGATCGCTGTAACGGATGCTCATCGATCTCGATCTTCTGCATTTGCAAGTGAATGCCTGGCTGGCGTAAGAAGAAGCGCCTGCTCTGATGAATAGACGTCACTTTTTGATGGATGTTTTACGTTCATGCTTATCGTTTTCGCATTAAAGTACGCTATGATCTATTTCTATTGTCTTTTTGAAGCCTCGTTTATCCCAATCAATATACAGTGGAGTTTATTCTAACTAGAACAGTAGGGTGGTAAGTCCGTAGGTCGTCTTTTCGAAATGAGTCATTTGTATTTATTTAGTTAATAATGCAAGGTTTTAACAGCCGAGAGCCAATGTCCATCACGTGGTCAACGTGTAATTTCCATTTGCATGCATAATATCTGCGCTAGGCCCTCGGTCAATTAAGCTTAGCTTTGTAGGGTAGTCGTTGTTCATCTTAAATCCGTATAAATGGCCCATCTGGGAACCGATTCCGAAACATGGCAGCCGCGAAATGCTCCATGGTCACTCGCAGGTTAGCTCCGTTGGACCTTCTCTGTTCCACTCACACCGCTTCGACTATCATAATGAATGGTGGTGTTGATTAGGAGATTTAATTACGGGCAAGGGTCGACATTTATCGAATACAGAGGGTTCTATGCTACTGTCTGGGCAACCCTACTAACAACCAGTGTGCCTCAGCTTATTGTCTAAAGTGCAGATTACCTGATACGTGGATAACTGAATGGTAATCTGACACTATTGGCAGTTGTTATAATTATTTTTTTGAATATTTCTTAGTATTTCAATAAACTCTTTAAAATAATTATACACCAGGACCACTCTCAAGATCCAAAGTTCATTCCCAGTGGTCTAAAAAATCTAACATTGTAAAAATTCGCAGGGTAATCCTTCACTGAGTAATGTTGAAAATAAAAATTATAGAACATGTTCATAATATAACTTTGCTATGCTATGCTATGCATTGATAGAAAATAAAGTCTATTTAGCCATCTTTTAAATACTTTTTGGGATATCTCTTGACGAGTTATTTTTCTTAAAATCAGACCAATTTCTCATCATTGTCTACTCATTTTTTAAACTAAAAATGGCTATTATATACTTGCTAAGTGCCCTCATGTACCGCTAGGCAAATTAAAAATCGTGAATTTCCAAAAAATTTTTCTCAAAAACTTTAGAAATTTCTGACTACTTCTGTACGACTTACTATACCCCATTTTTCCAATGAAAACGAACCCGTAGAATCCACTTCCGTGGCCCAAATCCAGCAAACTCTCTTACTTTTCGTGCTAAGGTTAAAAACATGCGAAAAAATCGTTGCAAAATTCTTCATACTTCTAAGGACTCTAACTGCTAAACTATACAAGATAATGTAATATTACCTTTCTCAAAATTAAACCAATTTTTTATCATTTTCTAAGCTGTTCAAGATTTTCTACTATATACTTGTTAAGTACCCTTCAGTACCGCAAGGTAGTTCTTGAACGGCAAATTAAAAATCGTAAAATTTTCAAAAAGTTTGGCCCAAAATTCAAACTTGATTTTCGACCTATTACCTTTAAGGTCTTCTGACGACTTCTCTACGATCTGCAGAATTTCCAATTGTACTTTTCTGGATGAAAATGAACCTGTAGAATCCATTTCCACCGCCCAAATCGAGCGAACTTTCTTATTTTTTGTTCTAAGGTTAAAAATATGCAAAAAAATTGTCGCGAAATTCTTTAAATTTCTAAAAGCTCTAGCTGCTAAATTATACATATATGTAGAAGATTTTCGTTTTCTTAGTTCGTTTCGGCTCACCAAGGTGTATAAGATGACCAATAATCAATCAGTTAATCTTCTAAATTATTGAGATATGAGGAAATGAATAAATTATAGAAAAAAGTAAGAGTACCTCTCTTACTTTTTGAGTTAAGGTCAGAAATATGCCAGAAAATTGACGCAAAGTTCTTCAAATTTCTAAATGCTTTAATTGCGAATGGGTGAGAAATAGAAGATCTTGCTTTTCTTAGTTCGATTTAGCTCATTGAGATCAATAAGGTAACCGAACATCACTCGCCTAACCTTTGAAATTATTGAGATATGAGCAAATGGAAAAATTTTGACAAAATTCCAAGTGGTATCCTCTATGAAAATTTCACCAAATAACAAAATTCTGAAAATTTTGACTATCCTCCTTTATAGATTTTGAGCTGCTGAGTACGAAAATTAAATCTATTTTGCAATGTTTCAAAGGCTTTTTGAGATATGATCTCTTGAAGATTTGATATCACATTTTTTTTTAATCAGAACTATTTCTGACCGGGTTAGGCACTTTCTAAAGCTAAAAATAGATATGACATACTTTTTAAGCACCCGCAAATACCTCCAGGTAGTTTTTGAACGCAAGTTAAAAGTCGAGAATATCTCAAAAAAATTCATTCAAAATCCTCAACTTATTAGCTTTAGGACTTTCTGAGGGCTTCTCTGTGGCTTACAGAACTTCCAGTCGTACTTCTTTGCATGAAAATGAATCCGTAGAATCCATTTCTGCAACCGAAATCGAGTTACCTCTCTTACTTTTTGAGCTAAGGTGCGAGAAAATTGTCACAAAGTTCTTTAAATTTCTACATGCTGTAGTTGCCAAAGTGCGAGAAATGGAAAATTTTGCTTTTCTTAATTCAATTCAGCTTGTTGAGATCAACAACATAATCAAAAATCACTCGCCTAACTTTTGAAATTATTGAGATATGAGTAAATGATATTTCAAATGTTTTTTGAGATATAATTTCATATTGTCTTCTAAATCGTATTTTTTTTTATGTTTCACTCAAAATTCATTTTGGGGGTGGTAAAAAATTATTAATTAAATGTACGAAGGTTGTGATTTTAGAAAAATCAATCAAAATATTGTAATGAAGAAACAAAATAATAATGAGGTAAATGCATTTCGCAACTGATAAATATGTAAATATTCGATTCGGGCGGTGTTGTAATTAATACTGTATGCATCGGGATGAATTATGAAAGGCTACCGGCCATTTGCGTTATTGAAAAATGTTTTGATAAATCGGGAAAAATTTTATCGAAATTACGGCAGTATTCGAGAGTGATCAATGCAGCTGCATTTTATCACCTTCACCGAGCGTTTTGTGTGCAAATAGTGGGTTCCAGTCCGGCCAGATCGTCACGTCATATTACAGCGTGATTTGTGACTCTTTCACGTTTACAGATCATTTAGCTTAATACTTTTTTCAATCATAATAATTTGGTCCGCTAAGCACTTACTGCGGACACTGTATCGTAAAATTCAATTTTATGTTTTACAACGCAGAACGTAATGATCGTACGAGGTTTATTAACTAAGTTTAAGTTTTTACTTGTCAAAAAGATGATTCTTTCTTTTTAATCCTTCGAAAAACTTGTTTATATAAAACCATCTTTACATTTTAAATAATCCTTTTCAAGCATGACTAACTTTAAACTCTCTGTAACGTATACAAAACTTAAACAGAAAAATTATTAATACTCATTGAATGAGTCACCCTTTTCTAAGTGCACGGCACGACCATATGGGTTAAAAAAAAAGCAGGACAAAGAATGTAAAGTTATATAGATGTAGTGTTATATGCTTATTTACAAAGGAAGAACTCTCGTGTACGACAATTAAATAAAATATACCTTTCCTATATAGGCAATGGGGCTATAGAACTCTCTTTAGCTTGACTAACGGACATTCCAAAACATTAAACTGCTTACAATAAAAGAATATACTTTGTAACCAACGTTTTGTACATTATTTAATCATTTTTTATGGTTGGGGTCATATTAAAAGGATATTTGTTATTTATACGTGACGTATACCTATCAGTTATAACTTTCATAATTATGAGAGATTATTATAGCCATAAAACGCGTTTAACTGTATGGATTGAAGTATTTTGTATCTTCTAGCGTTAGATATTCCTTTAAAATTAGCCTGGATCATTCACTTCAGTGAGAAGAAATTATTCAATCCACATTCACTAAGTTTTATTGTTTACCAAAAGATGTCGCCGTAAGTAAGTAATTTATTACTTTTTTTTTATTACCTCGCTTTTAATCCCTTAAATTTTAAATAATTTATGCTTAAAAATACGCATTTTTTATCCTTAAAAGGTAAATTGAAGGTAATCATAATGAAATGGTGTTACTTTCGTAAACGCAGTTGACTGTGCTACTAGCAAAAAAACATGAAAGTTACTTCAATTGTCGAAAGGGACCCTAAGCTCCTAAACAACCTGTGTACACGTGCAAGCTACGGTCGCATTTCAGGTATACAACAAAGGTCCTGACTTGTTTCGGGGCTCTCACTCTTTAGTACCCAGTTATTATGTCTGCAACTCAAATAATATTAACGGACCTGTTAGACACCACAGTGAAAAGAAAAGGGACAAAACACGACGAAACTTGATGACTTGTAGTTTATTTTAAAATATACGGGGGGTAATATAAAAATTTTATCCAAAGCATTTTGTGATTAAATTAAACATTTTTTTAAACCAAAAATGTCTATTGTAAAGAATTTCCCAATAAGAATGATATGTTTTTAAATGAATAGAAAAAAAAGTTAATCAACATTTTTTTTTATTTGAAAGTTTCATCGATAGCATTTATGTTTTAAACAACACATCACTCAAATGTCCTCCGCGACTACGAATGCAGGGGCGAATTCGATGAATCCAATTTTCAGTTGGTTTTCAAGTCCTCTACTATCTGTGGTTTGTTCGCATAGACCAATCACTTAACGTAACTCCATAAAAAAATAATCCAATGGTGTTAAATCGCAGCTTCTTGGAGGTCAAACATCTGGTCGAAGGTGCCCAATTCTTCTTGGATCTCTTGCATCAAGAGAAATCAATGTTTCAGGAAACTTTTCTTTCAACAAATCAATGGTTTCACCAGAAGTGTGACATGTGGCACCGTTCTGTTGGAAGAACATGCCATCCAAATTCATTTCTTTCAACTGGGGCCACAAAAAATCCGTTATCATCGTTCGATATCTTTCACCGTTCACTGTAACCGCATTTCCTTCCTCATTTTGGAAAAAAATAAGGTTCGATGATTCCACCATGCCATAAACCACACCAGACAGTGACTTTCCCTGAATGTAAAGGCTTCTCAAGAATCTCATGTGGATTATTTTCACTCCAAAAACGGCAGTTTTGCTTGTTTACATGACCGTTTAACCAAAAATTAGCTTCATCAGAAAAAATGATTTTCTTAAAAAAATCAGGATAATTTTCAATTCGCTTATGATGGTCAAGTGGCTTCAATTCTTGAATCAGCACAACTTTGTAAGGGTGTAAAGCCAAATCCTTCCTCAAATTTCGCCAAGTTATCATCCTTGAGAGTCCAACTTCTTGAGAACGACGATTACCGACGCACTTGCACTCTCTGCAACACTGGCTCTTACAGCAGCAATGTTGTCTGGATTTCTTGCATTTCGTCATCGCTGTGGTGTTCTTTTATCGTGTAGAAACTTGTCCACGATTCGACAAATTGCAAACACCTTAGGAAGATTATTTCTTTCAAAATTTAACGACCGACTGGTTTGGACAAAATATCGATTATTTTGATAAAACTTTTGAATAATAATAACACGTTCTTGAAGCGTGTATCTCGCCATGATGAAATGTTAGACTATACTGAACACAACTGTCAAGAAATGGCATTTCTTTTCATTTCCAAAATGGCCGCGGTGGCATTTCGAAAACATATCATAGCTATGCAAACTGATTCATTTTCGACCTTCATGGGGGATCTCGCTTATTATTAGAGATAGAAGGTAGGTTTAAATTTGGTACAGTTGCTAAATTTTGTGTTTGTCGTGAACCCAAATATAACTGTGACAAATAACGTTCTAGTTTGTTTTTTTTTAACCTCTAGCACCTTTATTTGGCCTTGCAGAGAAAAACTAAACTGCCATAGCAACCAGGGCCGCGATTTCGTCGCGTCCCAAGTATTTTATTCAGAATTCATTTCACAATATTGATTATGGAATAAATAGGAAGCCCCGAGATATTCAAACTGAATTTCGCAATAATTATGCAATATAAATTTAAATAATTTTGTTTATGAATGGAATTAAATTTTTAAACGATATATCAGGGGGAGCACGGGAAATTTAAAAATGAAGAGTGTTTTCATCAACCAGTCTTATAGATTTTGGACCGCTAAGTATGAAATTCGAGTCGATTTTGCAATGTTTTCTTTTTACGTGTGGTTACGGCCTAACGGGATATATGAGCTTACATGTGTAAATGGTGTGTTCCCTGGCTTTTCGCACCGGACCACCGAGCCGTTCGAGATATAATAGTTTCTTGAAGATCTTCTGGTTATATGTTTCTGGATAAAATCGTACCCGTAGAAACAATTTCCGTGATTATTACTCAATTGTTCCTTTTATTTCTTGCGAAATATTCCTAGAAATAATAAGAAATTAAAAAATTACTGTTTCAATTATCAGCAATACAATAACTGTTTTAAATCAAATGAAATCTTTTCTTAGCGTTCCTTTCTCCGGTTAAGGGAAGTATATACTTGTAATAAAATAATTGTATTTCTTTGTTTAAGACATTTGTTAACTTGATTCAAGAAAATCTTGCAGAAAGCGATTCTTAGTATAACGAACACAAAACAATATTTTCCTAAGGATAGTAAATAGTTTTCTTAATTCCAGAAAGCGTTTAGGTATTGTTCATAAATCAATGTTTAATAGTTTCATTTTCTTAAAATAAAGCTTTTTTTACTTAGAATTCTTGAAATGCATATTATTTATATGCACATTATTAATTGCGCTTACCTTGTTTAAAACAGTACTACATATCCATACATAATGCAGTAAATTATTCACATTGCGTGTGATTTTAAAAGGGTTAAAGTAGAGGTTATCCACGGAATAATGTTCAAACAAAAGTGAACTTAATTCTTAAATTTTCCACACTTTTTTCCACCTGCTGGAGTATTTTGTAAAATAAATTTAGCCATTTTGCAATAATAGCGGTTAAATTACAAATTCACTAAAATTTGACGTTTGACATCTGCATCTCAAAGCAAGAGTGCAATTGCTACGTATTGTTTTGATCATCGCACGCTTAGATTCACACATAATCTACCTACTACATCGAATAAATTAATCCACCTCATATACTTGTAATAATCTTGACATTAAATTGAAATGTAGGAACTATTCTCGGACAGAGGAAGTGCATTTTTATAGTCTTGAAATAAAATTATTTTTTTCAAGAAAATCTATTTTCTTGATGCAAGAAACCATTTCTCTGCTTGTAGAATAACTTTTTAAATGTCCCTCGTGTTCAATTCACAATACATAACCCTATCCTTCAACTGCCCTTTTTTTCATCCGTAAATTTAGAACTTGCATTTTCCGTTGGAACTTAATCGATTTGATTGCATGGTTGTCTATTTTTTACCATCTCCACTACGAGCATCTCCTGTGTTCTTTAACCCGGAACAGGTGTGTAACCTGTCCTATTTTGTTCCATTTTTTTTGTATCGCGTTTGTTGCGTTGTTTGATTTCGGTAAGGGTGAACTCAAACAGAAGCCATCATTGTCAGGGATTTATTTAAATTGAATAATAAATAAGCATAACTTTCGACGTTGGGGATGATATAATCAGCTTAGTTGGCTTGTAAAAAAAATTTTGTATCTACTGGGTGTTTTGCAAATATTTAGGTGTTTTAAAGTAATCTAAAACGGTCCCCTTGAATTTGGCTTTCAAGTACAGCTCCTTTACCCTGGCCGTTTGAAAACATCTGCTCACATTTTGTAATTCCGAAACGGCAAATCTGAACTATATTTTATACATTTTTATGTAAATGCTGGCTATGACACTAATGTCGAACAGGATCTTCGAAAGGGTAACCCTTGTACACTGCGGGTGTAGTTTTTGGGGGAATGCGAATTGTCACTAAATACTCTCTCTTTCTCTTACTCAATGGTGCCTATACGCAATATAATCCCTCGTCATTACTGGCAGGACTCGAAAGCTTCTCTGTTATGCGTTCTATGTATTGCTACCACAGACCATATCGCACGATTGCACTTGCAAAACGATATTATACACACGCAGTTCTCTGCGAAACCATTTAAAATCATTATACCTCAAAATTACACCACCACCCACATCCCACAACCCTATGGATCAACCTATTGCTAATAACTACTTCTCCTCTTACCCACACTGTTTATTGACTATACGCTTCTCCTTTGTTTTGCATTAAAAAAATCGTTTAATCAAAATGTATTTTACGTCTTCACCCTTTTGCAAGTTTATTTTCAATTAATTAAATTATCTCGCACGATTAATTTCCTTTCCGGCGTTTCTCGATAAGTTGCGAAATTAATTTCATTGAATAAGTGATTTCAATTAACGGAAGATAACGAGCAGGTTTCTGGCAATTCCCAAGTAATTTTCGTCCTGTATACAACAATAGAATATAAAACAAAGCTAAAAAAAAGCACCCCCATAGTTATGCGAGTGTGGTGATACGGTAAAGCAACCCCAACCCTAAAGAATACAATGGACATAGTATTAACACATGTATTTCAAACACGTTACAATGAGGTTGTCTAACCTAGTAGTCATTATCAATATTCACATCGACGCCGTTTGCTATTAGCACCGACCATTACAGCTTTTAAGGCTATTATATATCACAATCAACAATCAATTGATGGTTAATTATAAAAGCGTTAAAAGGGAAATAACATTATGGGGACAAAGTGGGTCTTTATTTAAAACACCAAATATTAATTCTGCTTGCGTGGTTGTACATACATATTAATGGTTACAATGGTTTTTAAAACATGGTTCGTATTATTATTTGTTATACGCACCAAAAAATTTTAATAAAACTCTTAATAAATTTATTTATTACCTAGGGTTAGCGTTTTATAAATTATTTAATGTGCGGGATCTTATTTATTTTCTTTTACTAATAGAAAGTGTAAAAATTAAACAATTTTTAGTGTTCAAGGGTTACAGTATTATTTATTTAATTAAAATATGTATATATTTCTATTGACAAGATTTTGAATTTTGGAACATTGATCTAGCGCAATCCCCATCCGACAGCTACATGTAGAGAAACATTTACTTGTATCAAAGCTGTCCGCCTGTTAAAGCAAAAGAAATATTTTCTTAGCGTTCCTTTCTCCGCTTAAGAGAAGTATATACTTGTAATGAAATAATTGTATTTCTTTGTTTAAGACATTTGTTAACTTAATTCAAGAAAATCTTGTAAATGACCATTATAACACAAAACAATATTTTCCTAAGGATAGTAAATAGTTTTCTTAATTCCAGAAAGCGTTTAGGTATTGTTCATAAATCAATAGTTTCATTTACTTAGAATTCTTGCAATGCTTATTTTGTTTGAAACAGTACGACATATCCATACATAATGCAGTACTGCGTGTGATTTTAAAAAGGCTAAAGTAGAGATTATCTGCAGAATAATGTTCAAACAAAAGTGAGCTCAATGTAGAAGTACACACGAAAAAAGTGTCTAGAAACAATAACCAAGATAGATAATGTTAATAAGTAGCTCCTGGTATTGATGGAATCACTACCAGCAAAAACAATGTGAGAAGGGAAGAGTATTAACGCTTCTTGCTCCTGGCTACATTGCAGAACGTGATTTTGCTGGGCCTTAACCTTGTCCTCCAGTTCCACCTCCTTGGTGAGGTCATTCTATCTGAAACATAAATCAAAATTGGAGGGGGGGGGGGGAGTCTTCTTGTGGTTGGGCTAGCGGCCGAATGTGCGACTTGTAGAAAAGCACTGCTATCTTGGGATTCAGGTTGGGACAGGCAAAGATGGGATACAGCTGCGCAAGCCTACCTAGTGTTTTGTTCCGGGTCTTTCGGATTTGTTTACCGAATGTCAGTCTTCAGTCAAGGGTCACGCCCAGGTATTCTATCTCGTTACTCCACTGTATGTCCGCATTGGCCACGTTGATGTCCAACTCAGGCTGGCGCGGGGTCTTAGAGAAGGCGATGGCTTGGATCTTACGGGGGTTCATGGTGAGTCCGGCGTCGTCCAGGAAGTTTTTGATCCTGTCTAGTTGCGCCTGTGCAAGATTGACAGCGATCTTGGTGTCCCGGGATGTTGCTACGATGGCAGTGTCGTCAGCGTAGATGGCGTTGAAAACTCTGCCACCCTCGGACTTGGGCATGTCGTGGAGATAGATCGTGAATAGCACTGGGCCTAGCGCCGACCCTTGCGGGACTCCTGACCTCACCGGTCTCTCGGAGGATTCGGTCCCGATTGCGCGAAATCGTCTTTCCGCTAGGTAGAGGCGGATAAGTTTGACTATCCTAGGCGGCATCTTCTGAAGCAATCCTTCGTGCCGGATCTTATCGAATGCCTTTTCTAGGTCCAGAGACACCATGACAGTGGTCTGTTTCCTGTTTAAGGCGGTACCGATGTGATCCGTGATTCGGTACAGTTGGAGTGTGGTCGAGTGGTTCGACCTAAACCTGGCCACATTGTTTTTACATCTCTTACTTTAAGCCACTAATCTCCAAAAACAGCAAATGAAATATTTCCTGGCGCCACCTAGTGCCAGTAGCTATAGTCATTCAGTCCTAGATAGAAGCGACGGAACTGGAAGACAGATACCATATTTATCCATACAATGATATAACCCTTAACGTACAACGTTTGATAAACATTTTCAAAAGATACCGGTTAATGTAGTGTTTTTTTTTCTTGTTATTACTATTTATCACGTATACTAATTTAACTGTAGTTTTTTAAAATATATAATAAATAATAATAATAAATGGGATAAATAAACTTTTTCATTAGTTCATTCACTTGCTCTTAATTTTAATTACTAACTTTAGGTTTTCTTCCATTGTAATTTTTTTTATTGGATATCCTTGTAGCTGGCCTGATGTGTTTTTTGAGCACAAAACCATTCGCTTAATTTCTCAATGGAACTTTGTGAGATCTAGACCATTTTTTCATCCCTACCTTTAGTATGAATATTTTCTTAACTTAAAGCTAATTGATTTACTTGGAATAATCCAAATAACATTTCAAGAAAATTATTTTCTTATATTATACATTCTCATAGTCTTGAAATAAAAATATTTTCTTAAATAGAAACTGATTTTTGTAAGAAAATATATTTTCTTGATGCAAAAAACCATTTCCCTGCCTGTAAAAGTCGTGTGTTGTGATATCTAATAATCAATAATGTACAATAATATAATAATAATTTGATAATTATTTACCTTTAAGAAATTATAAAAATATAATATCGAAATAGAAAAATCAACCGAACAGCCCTCGATACCAATAACCCGAAACGGACAACAACCCACTCTCGAGGCGAAGAGAGAGGGCACAGCAATATTATATGTAAAAAAGTATACATATGTAAAAATACGTATATTATATAGACATATATTTCAAAAATAAAATCATTTCACATCAAATACTAATGTTGATAATGATGTTTTGAATAAGTTTTATTATTTTTATCGTTTTATAGATAATCACTTTCAATATTATTTACTTGCGATAAATATAATTTATATTTCCTCTGGCTACCGCATGCGTTTTAATAATGTTGTCTTATACGTCAACTTTAATCGGAAGGAATTATAGACCGTTCACCAAGCACGAGGCCTGGGCTAGAGAAGAGCCTTAAATTAGAATCGTTTTCATGGTAATCATTCTGACAATTTGAATATCATCACCATAGAAGCGAAAGGTATTTTCGATGGATTTTGAAAACGCCAAGGATGTTATTTGATTTAATTCGGATAAACAACAAGTTCCACATCAAAATTCTTCGAAGTTTCAAAAATACATGAAAATATTTCATCACAATTGCTATAAATATCAGTTACTAAACTTATTTGGATGCTTGAACAACAAAATTATGAAACTATTCAAGGATTGCATAAATAACATATTTGGTTTTCAATCGGACTGAACGGACATCGAAGTACATCGTATCACTGAAGTACTTCAGCGATAAGGTACAAAATTTATTATTTGAGCAAATAAACAGTTTAAAAGATTAATAAATAATATAAATAAATTCATAAATATTTTAATATACACCCAGAGAAATGGTTTCTTACATCCACAAAATAGATTTCCTTGCAAAAATCAGTTTCTATTCAAGAAAATATTTTTATTTCTAGGCTATAAAAATATATAAGAAAATAATTTTCACGAAATTTTATTAAATCCAAGACAGAAAAATGTTTCTTCCAAGGTAGGAATGAAAAAATGGTCGGGATCTCATTAGGCTGCATTTTCGAGTTCAAAAACACATCATCATGCCAGTTACAAGGAAATCCAATAAAAGCAAAATTACAGTAATGGAAAAAAAACCTAAAGTTAATAATTAAAATTATGAGCAAGTGAATGAACCAATGAAAAAGTTTTTTTTTAATGTTATAGTATAATTAAATTATTTCTTGAATGTAATACAAGGGGATTATTTTTATGTAGTTATCCGGTATCTCTTGAAAATATTTATGAAACATTGCACATTAAAGGTTATATCATTGTACGGTATCTGTATTCCAGTTCCGTCGCCACTATCTAGGACGGCATGACTATAACTACTGACACTAGGTGGTGCCAGGAAATATTTCAGTTGCTGTTTTTGAAACTTTATGCCGCTAAAGTTAGAGATGTAAGAGCAATGTGGCCAGGAGCAAGAAGCGTTAATGCTTTTCTCTTCTCACATTGTTTTTGCCGGTAGCGATTCCATCAATACCAGGAGCTATTTATTAGCATATTATCTTGGTTATTGTTTCTAGACACTTATTTCATATGTACTTAAACATTAATTTCACTTTTGTTTCAACATTATTCTGTAGATACCTTCTACTTTAACCTTTTTAAATCACAGGTGACGTGAATAATTTACCGTATTATGTACGGATATGTCGTACTGTTTTAAACAAGGTAAGCGCAATTAATAATGTGCATATAAATAATATACATTTCAAGAATTCTAAGTGAAAAATGCTACATTTTAAGAAAATCAAACTATTGATTTATAAACAAAACCTAAACGCTTTCTGGAATTAAGAAAACTATTTACTATCCTTAAGGAAATATTGTTTTGTACTATAACCGCCGTTTACTTATACTAAGAATCGTTTTCTTCAAATTTTCTGCAAAGAAACGCTAAGAAAATATTCCTTGTGATTTAAAACAGTTATTGTGTTGCGGATAATTGAAACAGTAATTGCCTTGAATTCAAGCGGAAAGCTTTGATGCAAATAAACGTTTCTCTCCGCGTACAAGGTTGATTTTGATTTAGGTAATTCTTATAGTTGATCCGTTTTTTTTTTTGAGGTTTTAATTAGGTTCTGTAGGTATTATGTTAGCAATCAAAAATAACGTTCGTCACATTCATTGTTGTAAGGGATCATGACAAAAAGGTCTACTATCTGAGAAGGGACGTAAAATAAATAAAAAGTGCAGTTGTTTAAACTTGAACAAACCACATCCAAATAAGAACTTAAATTGATTTTGATATTTTTATGTAAAACTGTATATATGAACACTTTGTTCTATAATAACAAATAAGTATACACCTAAATAAATAAGAAATTAACTCAGCCATTAAAGCAGAAAATGATTTGAATAAATAAACATTTATTTCTTGTAAATGCAAATTGGTTCGGTATAATGTAGATATTAAAATAGCTATTTGTACTAGTAAATAAAGTAAATTTTTTAATCACGTACAAGACAGTGATTAAAAAATTCATTTCTTCATGAGTTGTACCGTTACCACCGATATATAAGGTCTCACAGCTCTTCGATGATGTCACGCTGTTTAGGCGATGTATCGCCATGCACGATATTAGCCTAAACGATAAAAGAACCGTTTTTTTTTTGCTTTTTTTTTTAAGTTTTGAAGGGCTTCCGGTTTAAAGAGGATGCCAGTCGTCAACTGAGCCCTTCTTTCATTTGATTTAAAGAAAACAATCATTTCATTTCTTGAATAACAGCGTTTATCTTTGCTTTCTGTTACTAATAACGTTTATGCTTTCTCCTCTTTAAATGATTTTTATTCGAAAATTTTGTTATATGAGGTATTAAAATTTTGATGGTATGATTTAAACAATTAAATGATTTAATATTATAAAAAAAAACTCGGGAGTTGTCATTAAAAAAAATTGTGGATGACATCATTACTTAAAAACCAGAAGTGGGAGAAATTGAAAACTGATACAACAATGTTTATTTTTAAAAAATAAAATTGACCTGTCCAAGCATTTATTTGAAAAGCAAATTGCTTCAAATGAATTTATTCCATAATTTTGTAGCGAACATTACAAAAGTCCTGCAAACATTGGCAGTTATACGAAAATTAAATGAAAAATCATGTTTAATTGAATAATTAATTTTAGTAGTTATGTATATAATTGCAATAGAAATATTAGATGCATTCGAATTTAGAATTTTAGATAACATAAAGAACATAAAGAATAGTAAAAATATCAATATACAGTATGTCTCAATCTTCTGTAATTGTAAAATGTCAATGTTAGTAGCAGACATTTTTATGGAAAAAGTTATTTTTTTTTTATATATATATACACACACTTATCTCGTTTATTATTGGAGATAGAAAGTAGGTTTAAATTTGGCAAAATTGCTAAAAAAAAATCAATAACTTGTGTTTTTTTTTTAAATAAATCATGATTTATTAAAAAAAAAATTCTTCAGGGTTCATCACACCTTGTATATGGAAATATTGCATAGTAAAACTGTACTCCATGCAGGAAGTACGTATGATTTTATATAATATTAAATTCCGTCGGAGTTGTAATCAAAAGCGAATTTAATTTCGGCGAAATTTAAACAATTTTCCGGTTTAAATTTGGTATCGTTGAAATTCTTGATTAAAAATTTAAACGAGGAGCGCTAATATTAAAATTAACGCTACCCAACAATGCGAGTGCTATCGCCGCATTCGGTAGATATTAATTAATTTCTGTGTAGCGTCGCTAACACTTGTCATGCATAATGTCAAACATTGTCGTGGTAGTTTTGGCAAATTAGCCTGACATGGACTCGAGGTATGCGTTACCATTCGTAATCCTCTTTGACCCGCATGCTCTTACTATATTACAGAAAGGGTTGCCATCCGCTTGATGCACCCTTTCCCCCTACCATCGGGGATATTATTTTGCATTAATATTGCAGTGGAATTCGATAATATTTTCAGTATTTTTATCAATCAGCAAAAACTGATGCGGCTTAATACATCGCTTCTCGTGTGTGCATCTGATACTGATTGTACATCTTGCAACAATAGAGATTATGCATTTCATATATACAGTAGCATAGTATTGTTATAGATGTTACGCCGAATTCCTGAAAATAGCAGAATTTTCCCTATTTCACGAAACAGACAGTGATTTTGCCTAACACACGTAATAAACAATAGATTTGATTAAAACTTTAATTGACCAACCCCCACGAATACGTTGTCTCCAACTTTCAACTTACACAATCTTTTATTAGATCTTTCAACCATTTTCTATGCTTGCAAAGATGCCACAGGCTCCTCGAAAATAGTTGTTTCTTGCAAGGCTTCACTTTCAACAGCTGGATGCACTTCTTCAGTAACGCAGGTGCCAGATGGCAGTTTCAAAGTAGCTGTTTCTGGCAGGTTCATTTTCATAAAATTCTACGTCTTCCAGTAATGTACCAATTATCTTGAAATACTATCAAACTTAGAGCTATTTTCTTTTCAATATTAGGATCACGGGAAGGTATCTCATTCGGTTCAGCAATGTCACTGACTGTGTTCCTCACGTTATTAACATTTATTAAGTTTAACATGTCTTCCTCCAAAATTCTTCTTGAAACACAGTCCCTGGTCATCGAATTAGGACCATTAAAAATTATTTAATTACATATAACATGCAAGTAAGTATAATTTGAACATATATTTACTAATATTTTTGCTTGTTCTTCCTCTGTGATTTATTATTTCCTCAATTCTTTTTGGCATACTGCCAATGCAGCTTTTTATTGTTTTTTTTTCCAATTTCGTTGCTATTATGCCATACATCTTCAATATGTTGTTGTAATTCTTCCTTTGTAGTTGAGTTTTATGTACTTACGATTCACGATTCATGTACACGAAACTCAACTACAAAGGAAGAATTACAGCAACATATTGAAGATGTATGGCATAATAGCGACGAAATTTTAAAAACCAATAAAAAGCTGCGTTGGCAGTATGCCAAAAAGGATTGAGGAAATAACAAAACACCGAGGAGGAGCAGCAAATATTAGTAAATATATGTTCAAATTATACTTACTTGCATGTTATATGTAATTAAATAATAGTATTATATTGCCAATATCACCAACTGTTTTTTTTTAAATTTTTCCCCAAAATCATCATATTTTGAGTGGTCCTAATTCAATGGCCAGTATGTTCTAAAAGTTCTCGTGGAACCTTGAAATCCAGTTTTCGGCTTCTGGCCAAACGAAGCCTTATACGGTTCCATTTTGATACCTTCAAGATTAGTTGTATTAATTCTCCACTGTACAAACCCTAGTCCTGTAGTCCAAGATGATGTATTATTATCGCACAACCAAGCGATTAAAATATTTTATATTCTAGATAAGTTTTTTTTTTTAATTGTGTAGACATACACTGCCTCCTAATGATTTATTTTTATTTGGAGACAGTTTTTTATGCATAATTCTTTTTTCCTATATCAATAGAACAATTTTACCGTTGCATAGGGCACGTATCTTCCGCAAGGGTGGTACTTTTAAAGGGTGAAAAGAACCGAGAACTAGTTGATAATTTAAAAATCATGATTGGAAGATATCAATCTAGACCGGGAAAGCAAATGAAATGGCTAGTTTTCGAAACGATGCGGTAATTTTGACAGGACACGCATATTCCCGTTAGTTAAAAGGCGTGACTCGATTATGTTGCGTTCGGTAATTCACATTGTGCAGTCACGATAGTAGAGAATACATAAAATGGGGGGAAGTATGATTATTAATAAATTTATAATGAAGTATCTGCGCGATAGAAATACTAAAATGAGGAACTATATGACTACACAGATTCGTAATATCCGATTTCTCCATTGAGAAAATTAATTACAGTAAAGTTACTGGTCATTCTTCACTAGGCAATGTAATACAATAAATTATAAAGCGAAAAATTTCATCTACCGTGTAAATTTACATTTCTACCAATGATTGCATATACGGTATGCGGCAAAATAAACAGTACTGAAATGCGCATGTGTCAAATGTGTATGTGTCATGCGCTGAAACGTACCGAGTGTTTTCCGAACGTGGTTACAACGTATGTGAATGTCTTTTTAATGTTAGTTGCTTCAGGATGGTTCTCATTGTTGCAGAAAAAGTTTTTATCGTGGAGTACTATTTTCGGTCATACGGAAATGGGCGCGAAAACGGTCCAAGTTTAAAAGAAGTTGCCGACGCATTTAGGCTTTAGTTTATGAAACAGGCTCCGAGCAACGCCGTTATGTTAGCAGTTGTTGACAAGTTTCGTCGTACGGGAAGTACGCTTTGCCAACGTAAAGGTCACGTGGGTCGCCCAGTGACAGTCACAACCAATACGAATCACGGGCGTGTTTTGAATCAGGTGCTGCAATCGCCGAAACGAAGCCTCCGAAGATCATCATTAAAATTGAATATCAGTGATCGATCGCTCCGTCGAATGTTCAAGAATATTGGTGGGTTTGCATACAAAATATAGACCGGACAGCGTCTGACTGCAGCTGATAAGCGTGTAAGAGCCGAATACTGCGCACGTATGTTGGCTATGGATTATGAAAACCCATCGTTCTTGTCGAATGTTTGGTTTTCCGATGAAAGCCATATTCATTTAAACGGAGACATTAACAAGCAGACAACACGATTTCTTGGATTCGAACGCCCCGACATAATCGTCGAGCAACCCCTTCATAGTGACCGTGTTACCATTTGGTGTGCTGTATCCGCACATGGCATATTGGGCCCGCATTTCATTGAAGCAAACGATGGATCGCCGTTAACTGTGAATCAGGAGCGCTACAAAGAACAGGTTCTCACACTATTTCTGCATGATCTTCAGCGATTTTGTTGTGCCAGGAACCTACCACGTAATCAACAATGGTTTCAGCAGGACGGGGCAACCTGTCACACGGCTAGGGAGTCTCTTCGAATCTTGCGCAATCATTGTGGGGATCGCCTTATTTCGCCTGGCACTGATTTCCCATACCCATCGCACTCACCAGACCTAACACCGCCTGATGCGTACATTTGGGGAATGCTAAAGGAGGCTGTTTTCCGTACCGATCCACCATCTGACATTCCGGAATTGCGAATTAAAATTGAAGGTTTTTTTCGTGCCATGCAACAACCTGTGTTCACAGACATGCATGTGAACCTTCGTGAACGCTATGAATACTGCTTGAAACTGAACGGAGGGCATCTTGAACATCTGTTTTATCGCGAACGTCGTCGCGAATAATGTTTGCAACGCTATATAATGTTAAAGTATCGCTATATAATGTAAAGTAAATACATAAATAATAAATAATAAACGTTTCATAATTTCAGTACTGTTTATTTTGCCGCATACTGTACAATAACTCTGTAATAGTCTGTAGGTTGCAATTAAATAATAACTTTCTTACATTGAACTTAAAGATATAATAATAATAATAACAATAATAATAATAATAATAATAAAAGAACGTTATGATAAAAAAATGTAATAACATTTTGTTTATTTGTAATTACACTATAACTTGAAAACAAATGAAAATCAGATCAGAACGTATGAACTTTTTTGGATTATTTTTACACTCCTGGAGTTTCGACCGTTTCCCCCTACTCACTCTGTATATCATCAAGGTTCTTTTCTCTTAGTTGTAAGGTAGTAAGATATTGGGTATATCGGAAAGTTCTGTCGTATTTTTTTAAATAAAACAAATGTGAAATTTAGAATATATTTATTAAATAATTAATCTATTGACCATCAAATAGTCATTGATTGTCGTTGTAAATTTACCTAATATTTTTTTATGGCGTATATACATCCTGTAACTTCACGCCATTTTGTTTACAGTGTAGTAAAAATCAAATCACAGGTAAGCATCTCACCGACTTAAATGAAACATTGCGGGTTTATAGACCGATCTAGTGTAAAAACAACGGTAACTATCTTAGCTGCCCAATCGGCCACTGGCGGGGTGTTAATCACCCCAAAAACTATGAGAGATATAATGTCAATCTATTTAAATACGCATGGTATAAAAGTGGATACATCGCCGAACGGCTACCACATTTTAAAGAGATTCTGCTTCCCGAAGGATGCACAAAATACACAACAATGAGGTATTTGTAGCCAAGCCTGCGTTTATTCGTTGTGCATTCTGCAAGCAATTCCTTCGTTTATTCGTTGTGCATGGTGTAAGCAATTCCTTCGTTTTAAACATTTCTACACGGACTACTTATCATTCTTACTATGTATATGCAATACGTATCCTAATGTATTTGTTAACATACTCTTTAAACAGTTGTCAGTTAACTATATACTTTCTTCATTACCGCAAATATAGTACATCAGTTATGAATTTTTTTATACAAATAAGAATATTTCGTGGCAGATATAATATATTTATATATATATATATATACCGTGCATTTTTTATTATCACTGAACATATGCATTTACCTTCCATGCGTTGATACGTTTTTTTTTTTATAATTGAACATAGGGGCGTTCAGCATGGTGAGTAGTTGCTGGGATTTTTACAGAAAATAAAACACAAATACGTCAAATGTGACATTTAGCTTTTTTCTCCTTAGGAATTTCACAATCGGTTTGCAAACTGTATGGATTGTAAAGGTGGGGACTTCGAACACTTGTTGAGACATTAAATTCTACTGATTCTATTTTGTACTTCCATTTACGAATCTCTTTGCGTTAATATACAATCAATTACCGCCTTTTTATGACCCGTTAATTAGATCAAAAATTAAGTGTCAAATTTGACGTATAAATTAAATGTTGACGTATTTGTGTTTTATTTTTTGTCATAATCCCAGCTACTCGCCTTGCTAAACGCCCCTATGTTCAATTTAAAAAAAAAACGCATCAACGCAAGGTAAAGGTATATGTTCAGTGATAAAAAAAATGCACGGTATATATATGTAAATTCTACGTAGCTTCTATATTTTTGTACTACAGTAAAACCTGTCAATAACGGCCACCAGAAAAAGAAACAGAATTGGCCGTTATATAAAGGTGGCCGTAATTGTCAGGTTTTTCGTCTTACAAATAAAATACATAATTGGTTTTTAAGATATTTTTCTTTATTTTATTAATTAAAGTAAATATTATATAAATACACATGTGTATACGAAAAACTAAAACTATTTTAACGTATGTAATACAAAACATAGACTAAGTACATATTATAGGTAATAGATAATAAAGACATATACATATAGATACATATACGTATACATATAATAGATAATACATATGTTCATTATTTATACATATTATTACAACATATTCATACAAAAAACATAACTTCACATGTAAGTAAAATGCTTCACATGTAAGTAAAATTCGAGAAACATCCATAAAAATTTCACCATTGTTATTGCACAATAAATAATTCTGTATGTCTCTTAATTTTGCACACACTTCGCTCATACTAGATAAAGTAGATCTTGGAGTTTCACATTCGTCCACATCACTATTAATAATAATAATAATAATAATAATGTTTATTGTCCAACAGGTAAACCCAATTACAGGACAAATATACACATTGTGAACACAATACATATTGATTTAAAAACATGACATAACTATACAAAAAACCATTATGTTTCGTGTATCATGGCGCCAACTCCCCGGTGAAAATATCACTAAATATCTTCTCAGCGTTCCTGATCATGTGATAGATTGGCGACCGCAAACGAAGATTGGTCCTCGGTGTCGGCATAGTAAAGGTTGAAGCATAACGAGATGCTATTCGAGGTACGTTGAATCCTATGTGGGAGACCAGCTGCATACAGTCGATCCCATCATTTAATAATTTGTGTAAAAATCGAGCGCTATGGTAACCACGACGGGATGACAATGAACGAAATTGATGCGATTCGAGAAGGGTGTTGTAAGAAGTATGCCAAGGCGGATATTCGCCAATAACTTTGAACGACAAGAATTTGAGGAATCGACGCTGAACACGTTCAATTGGAGCTTGATGGGACATATAGAAAGGATACCAAACAATAGAGGCATACTCCAATTTTGAGAGTACAAATGCAAAATAAAGGGATTTTAGCACTAGTGCGTCATTGAAGTATTTGGACGTTCTCATAAGAAAACCCATCATTTTAGA
This sequence comes from Dynastes maya, assembly GCA_029619315.2. Taxonomy (NCBI): domain Eukaryota; kingdom Metazoa; phylum Arthropoda; class Insecta; order Coleoptera; family Scarabaeidae; genus Dynastes; species Dynastes maya. The sequence goes on from JAROYE020000012.1 coordinate 8,378,909, forward strand.
GGCAGATGAACAAATTTGTTCAATATGTATGTTAAACGATAAAGTTGGATCAAAAGTGACACCTAGATCTTTAAGATTGGTAATCTTGTCGATGGAAATATCGTTGATTTGATAAGTGGAGATATATGGATTTGTTTTTCTTGTGAAGCACATAAAATTCCATTTACTAGAATTTAATGTCAGTGCATTGGATTTTGACCACTCGGTCAGTATATTAATGCTCGTCTGAAGACTCTCGATATCTTGTTGGCAGTTAATATTACAAAACAGTTTAACATCGTCGGTATAAGCGAGGACATGGCAAGATAAGGATGTTAAGAGATCGTTTATGTATAGAATGAACATCAATGGACCAAGATTGGATCCTTGTGAGATACCGCTGCTAGATACAAATTCAAACGAATTAAATCCATTATAAAATACATAGTTAGTTCTTTTTACCAAGTAAGATTTAATTAACAAGGAGAAGTTGGGAGCTAAACCAAACGAATCCAGTTTATATAGAAGTAATTCATGACTGAGAGTATCAAATGCATGTGAGAAGTCGGTAAAAATAACGTCAATTTGTCCGCAGTCATCTAAAATTTCGCTTATAAATTGTGTGAAACAGGCCAGGTTTGTTACTGTCGAGCGTCCCTTCACAAAGCCGTGTTGGCAAGTTGCGATATGTGAGCGAGTATTCCTGTATATTGTAGTATATATAATATGTTCAAAAATCTTCGCAAAGTTATTAAGTATAGCGATGGGCCTATAATTTCGAATTTGAGTAGAATCTCCCTTCTTGAAGACAGGTACAATTCGTGCACGTTTCCATCTATCCGGAAAAGTGGAGGTCCTGATGGCAAGATTAATAATCTGGCATAAAGGTATCGCAAAGGCATTACATAAATTCCTAACACAGAAGCTCGGCACCAAATCATCGCCCGCGGTGGCCCTATCTGGAAAGGCAGCCATAATTTTAACCAATTCGTCTTCTGTTGTCGGAACCAAACTAAACGATTGTAGTTGTGGAAGATTGGGCGGAGGGTCGGTAACGTTGGACAAAGTATAAACTTCAGAAAATACTGTTGCAAAAGCGTCAACAATTTGTTGAGGATCGTCGAGGGCTACTCCATCGAGCACCAATCTACCGGGTATGCGTGTAGTTCCCTTCCTACTTCGTACAAAAGACCATAGGCGTTTTGGTTCTACTTTGATAGCACCTTCCGTTTGAGAGATATAAGCTTCATATGCACGTGATATTTGCGTTTTTGTTAACGAGCGTCTTCTAAATTCATGAAGAAAAGTAGAGTCTTTCGTTATTTTCCATTTTTTTCGATAGTAGTCTTTTAGTTTCAGATTACGTCGAATTTCCAAAGAGAACCAAGGTGGAAATTCTGAGTTATTGACAGGATACTTGGGTACACACTCATCAAACATTTTGTACAGCACGGAATAAAACTGGTCAATCGCGAAATTGACATCGGAACGGTTTAACAAAGTCCAATCATAATTAAGAAGGTGATCGTAAAGTTTATCAGAATTAGCTTTTCGAAAGTTGTAACACAAATTACCATGTGATGGAAATTTAGTACACTTCGGTGAACTTAAAATTTCAAAACTAATACACAGAGCAGGATGGACTATTATCAGAGTTATGTTCTTCATCATTATTGCACAATTCTTCAACAATTTCTGAAATACTGAAGTTAGGGCTCTCTGTAGGCACGTGACTATCAACAGAAGCATATTCATCTAAATCCACAATTTCGTTACGAACTGTAGGAAAGAGATGGGCAAGGGGTATTTCGTCTTCTTCATCAAACATCGTATCTTCTTGGATAACATCAGAGAATCCGGCCTTGGAAAAACATTTCTTAACTGTAGCAGGAGATACTTTTTTCCATATAAGTGCATTGGCTAAATTTATGTTTTTTTCAGAATTTTCAAAATCACATTCACTGTCAATAAACGTTAGAAGCCTTTTAATCAACAAATTTCGGTAAATCAATTTGAAATTCTGAATTATTCCTTGATCCAAGGGCTGACAATGCGAAGTGGTGTTTGGCGGTAGGAAGACTAGTTTAACACTTTTTAATGGAACTTAAAAATATGACGTGGCGTTATCCAAGAAAAGAAGCACTTTTCTATTTTGTTTTTTCATTTTAGTGTCAAATTTATGCAGCCATCTTGTCATAATTTCCGTTGTCATCCATGCCTTTTTGTTAGAAAACCATTCTAAGGGTAATTTGTCAACATGATTACCCTTAAAACAGCGAGGAGTTTTACTTTTTCCAATTATTGATGGATCTTCTTTTTCAACTTCCATATTTGCACACTGTAAAATAGTCAAACGTTGTTTTGCTGCCTTCTTTCCTGCACAATTCTCATTTCTTAATGCAAATGTCTTATTTGGCATGGCGCGGTAATAAAGACCTGTTTCGTCGGCATTAAAGACATCTCGAGGAGAATAATTTCTTAAAATCAACGGTAACTTGGTTTTCCAGTCCTCTATATCGTTCAATTAACCTCTGCGGACTCACCACAAATTGATTTAAAAGTTATACTGTGTCGCCGGTAGAAACTCTCCAACTATCTATTAGATGCTGCGAAATTTTCCATCTTTAAACTGCTTGCTGTCTCCAGTGCTTTTTGTTTAAGTAGCGGCCCAGATATTGCAATTGCATTATTTCTGGCTTTGCAAAACCAATTGTAGAAGATTTGATCCACTACCAATCCTTCCGACTGCGGAAATTTTCGTTTTTGCTCCAAGTTAACACCTTCCTCAACTACCTTTTTTAATTCACCTTTATTTTTCATAATATCGTTAATTTGTGTTTTTCCAACCCTATATTTTTCGGCCAACTTTCGCGAACCTAACGCATACTTTTCATTTTTCGCAATTATATTTATTTTGTCTTTTAGCGACAAACGTTTTCTTTTTTAGCCACATACTTAATTAAGAACCTTTCGAATACGGAGACAACTTTAAAGTAATTAAGTAACCGAAAGAACCTTTCGAATACGGAGAGAATTTTAAATTAACCGCAAGTAACTGAAAGACCACATTATATGTAATCTTGTAGAAATGAAGACGATCTCTGTTTGATCAAACATAAACATGCACGTATTGCGGTGGCAGTTTGCTGTCGAGGCGTGTTCGGGACTGAGATCGCATTCATCGTACAAATACGAAATAATATTGGGTACATATTTCCATCAATAAAGATACATCATAAATAGTCCGGTCGATATCGGCAGGTAAATTTCTATGAAGATAGGCCGTAAAAATTTGGGTTTATTTGGCCGACGGGTTTTCGTATATGGGAATTTCCTTATAGTCGATTCGGGGAACTTTGAAACTGTCCGTTACCTCAGGTGGCCGCTTTAGACAGGTGGCCGTTAACACAGGTTTTACTGTATATAAAGGTTCTGAAATTTGCAAAAAAATAAGGGGGTGGGGGGTTGTTTCTCTAAATAAATATTCGTTATAGAGAAAATATACATATATTTTTTATATCTCTCATAGTTTCTCAGCTATTCAGTCAAAAAGCGAAGGGTAGTGTTGAACTTGGGGTGCTTTACACCTCGCCAGTGGGCGATTGGGCAGCTAAGTTTGTTACCGTTGTCCTTACACTAGATCGGTCTATAAACCCAGAAAATCTCATTTAAATCGGTGAGCTGCACTTACCTGTGCTTCCTTGTCAGTGTAAGAGATGTAGTATGCTGTATATAATACATAATAACAATAATAGTAATAATAATAATAGTAATAATCATAATATATTTAGTGTATATAACAGTTGAAATTTCAATTGTATTTCAATGGGAAATCATAAAAATTAAATGCACGCCAGATTAAATTTTGAGGCTTTCGGTTGTCCAGCCAACATCGTGATCGTATATCCTTGTTATAGCTTCTGTAAGGATATATCAATATACCTGAGAATATTCGGTTTCGAACCCCAATCAAAATGAAATCCGATCTCCACAAGTTCTCGTAGGCCATCACGAAAATAATGATATTGACATCCTGCGAAGTAAGGATTTGATGCCGTTGGGGTCCTGTAAACAAATCCGAAATCAGAAGATCGGTATTCTCTGGGAAATCGAGTTTCGATATATAACGCGAGCCAGGTCGTTCCTTTGTGTTAGTTTAATATCCAACAAATTGACACGAATACGTCGGTTTTCGGCCAGCGGTCAAGCGGTCACCGTTTCATGTCCCACAATAAACGGGGAAAAAGGGGTGAGCCAAGCCATAGCGGATAACCGTGACAAGCGCACTCTTGAGGGATGTTCTTACTCTTCACTTCACGTATAATTGTTTGTTTTCTCACGCTTGAAGTGACTCACTAATTGATGTCCTGTATTAAAGCGCACTCGTCCGTTGAATTTCTGTTTTCCGATTCCTATCTACCGATATCATCCACTGAACACTACCCTTCTTTGTTCGTGTGATGGAAAATCCGGGTTATTTCGCTAAAATGCCAATTTATCCCTATGATTTTCTACTAATAGAACCAAGGGAGGTTCTGTAACCACACCACACGGAATATTTAAGTGCACTACATCAATCTATATTTGCTAACTATTCAGTTATTCGTTTGCATATTAAGTTCTATCCTACCAATAATGGATCAAGCGTTAAAATTTTCATTTCCCTATTAGGGATGCATTGATCAATAACTGCCACATACGTATGTAATTACTAATGAATCTATACGCACATAAAGATTTTAGAATAAATTATTACATACATCTAATGATACCTTAATGTAGAAGTACATACGAAAAAAGTGCATAGAAAGAATAACCAAGATAATGCTGATAAATAGCTCATGGTATGGATGGAATCACTCCCGACAGAAACAATGTGAGAAGAGAAAATACTAACGCTTTTTGCTCCTGCCTACATTGCTGTTCATGTGAGAAGAGAAAATACTAACGCTTTTTGCTCCTGCCTACATTGCTGTTCATCTTTCAGTTGATGCCACTAACCTTCAAAAAACGACACCGAAATATTTCCTGGCGCTATCTACTGCCAAGAGATACAATCATAGTAGATAGTAGCGAGAGAAACCGGAATACAGATGCCATATTTACCCATACAATGATATAATCTTTAACGTACAACGTTCCATAAACATTTTAAAAAAGATACCGGTTAATGTAATTTGTTTTCTTTTTATTACTATTTACCACGTGCACTAATTTAACTATAGTGTTTTTAAATATATAATAAATAATAATAATTAAAAAAAAAGCACAAATAAGCTCCCTCCTAATTTTAGTTATTAACTTTAGATTATTGTGGTTTTTCTTTTATTGGATATCCTTGTAGCTCGTCTGATGATGTGCTTTTTAAACACGAAACCAGGCTGATTTCTCAATACAACATTGTGAGATCTTGACCATTTTTTCATTCCTACCTTTAATATGAATATTTTCTTTACTTAAAACTAAATGATTTACTTGGAAGAAAGCGTTTTTCTGCAGTGTACATTTGTATTGAAAAATATGATTAGAAGAACCACATGAAACGCAATTTGTGGAAGATGTAGCAGAAGATGGTGAAGAAAATTTTAAAATATTGCATGTGGTCCTAAAGAAGGAGGCAGTGCTATTGGCCTAGATTGCAAAATTAAAACTGCAGAATACTGGAATAGTGGTAAAACCAGGAGATGCTTTGTCGAAAATGGGGGTTTCTAAATGTGTGTTGTAATGTTCAATATTTACAACGACATCAACTGACAATCTAGAATGATTAGTGTGTTCGGGATAACCACCCGATTGGGATGAAAGTCCCTGTAGCGGGTAAAAAGGAAAGTTTTCCAAGTCACCATTTCCCCCCACGTCAACTGGCCTTGGAGTGCGGACACTATATAATAAATATAAGTCCAGATAACGACCTTCTTAGGGTAACGTAGATAAAACTCCATCTTCTGTGCAATTTCTCCATTTGTAAATCGTCGAAGTTAATGTAAAAGTCATCTAAAACAGACGACATGGTATATTCAAAGGTATTTCAAACATCATTTCGTAAATTAAATCTTTGTCCTAATGTTATTAAGTAAATCGTTAGTAAAATTTCACGTTTAAACCTTGTCAGTCAGAATTTAGGTCATAGAGTCACCTGATCTCTGTCAGTTGGTAGCGTTACCGCATGCATTCTTTCATGCTATTTTTATAAATAATTTCCTTTCATCGAAAAGCATCAGAAAATTAATATTTGGACTTAAATCATCAAAATTAGCTGTGGAAGTAAACAATCGCCAACGCGATTAAACAAAGGAAGATAGGGACGCCAGAAAATTCATCAATTCTGGTTAGACTTTCGTTAAGTTAGTTAGTGTTTGACAACGGTCTCAATTTCAAAGAGTTCGATAGTGAAATTAAAGTATAATTTTAAAGAAGGAAAGGTTCGAGGTTAGAGCTGGCAGATTCCTGTAAAGGTCAACATAAACAGAGTGTTTATGTGACAGCATCATATGAATTCAAGGTTAGATTGAATTTATTTAATTCAAAATTCACAAGAAAATTGCTCAAAGAGTATCCAGGAATACTCCCGACCCCACAAAAAATTTAAGAATTTAATAAATGTTAGAAAATTCAAAATTTTCACAAAATTCCTCTCAGAAACACATTTCAGTATATTTCTTCTTCGACTTCTGAAATCTGGCTAATAGATGTCTTCCTCCCGTACATGGGACCAAACAATGTACTCTTGATTAATTCTTGGAGTAGGTATTGTAATGTAATGTAACGTTTATTTGTCGTAAGCTCCAAGAACATAGACATCGTCAATTATAATGGGTTACAATATAAAGTCAAAGTATTAGCAAACAAAAAAAATGGTTGAATGTAATAAACAAGATATTGTGTAAATAAAAACATTTGTATAAATAAAAATATGTGTATAAATAAAACCTATACATGGATAAAATTTATGTATAAATAAAATTTACAAATAATACGAATAACAAAATAACGAACAAACATACAAGATAAACAAGACAACAAAAGGGACTAGCTGCTAAGATATTCGGCCGTAGTATAAAATAACTTTTCCTGTAAGTATGCCCTCAATCCATTCTTAAACTGGTGTAGCGTTCTGCAGCTTTTGAGGTCACGTGGAAGCTTGTTGTAATATTGTATGGCTTGTGTTTCCAAACTTCAGAAATTGGTGCCAAAGAATAAAACTGTAAACATTTTAAATGCATCCAAAAAACAGCAGCAATGGTACAACCTCTAGATGTGTTTGGTTGTGGGCTCTTGAAAAATTTTATTAGAATTTTTTCTAATACAGTAATTCTTATGAACCCCGACATATTACTATTATTTTCATTGTTATTAACTGTTTAAATTTGTTATACAGTACTGTTTTCTTAAAGCGACTATTTTTTATAAACAAAAATACTTTAACTCAATATTTTATTCAAATATGACATAAAGTAAAACATAAATTAGAAAATAACATACGTCTATTTGTTTAAACGAAATTATTCAACACCCTGTATAAGTTCGTATATTTAAAAATATCTATCCTTAAATGTAAGAGTTTTTAATGACGTAGACTTTTTTTCTCTTCAAAATATTCAATATTTGCATATATTCCGAGAAGGTAAATACGTAAGTTACAAAAAAACTTGTATGTTTTTGTGATCTTCAACAGCTACACTATTCCGAGGTACGAAATGTTTTAGTTTAAAACGTGCATCCGAATTAATCACATTGCAATATGTTTTGTGTTAGTGGTGCTTCGATTCTTTTTAAATAATCCACAGGATACTGATGTCTGAATTGTAAGTTTTATCTTTAATTTTACGTTTCATTTTTTTCTGCTAATTTAGATTTAATTAAAACTTACTTGAAGTGTTTTGGCCCTCAATAGACTACTACATTTCTCTAGTTTAGTTCTAATTTTTAAGTCTGTAATTTGCTGAACATTTCTTAATTCTAACATCAGTAGTGATGGGACTTTCTACATACAAAATAACGTGTATAAGTAAGAAAAAATGCATTACTTTCACGTAGTAGAAACAAATGAAATATCAGAGATCACTTGTGTATTGTGTATATTCACTTAAAAACTAAGAGAATCAGGGTCTTTTAAAATATTTCGTCTCAATTTTTGCCTATGTTTGACAAATTAATAAAAATCAATAAATATTATCAGCTTTGAATTATTATTAATTTCGAATATATATTTGTATGTTAAAGCACCCCTTTCTTTTTAATGAGTAAATCACTCTACCATTATTGTTGCATCATCCTCGGGTTATCAATTCATAAAAGATTGAATCTAATGTTTGAAAATCGTTAAACATAAGGGCTACCGTTGCGTTACTCTTTAGTCCAGTGCATTCGGTCAATTCGTAACCGCTTACGATGCATTAAAGTTCACGTCCAATTGATGCGATTTATAATTTATCAAGTGACCAACTCGGCTATGCCCTGATCTCTTCTAATTTGCATACGGAGCCCGCATGTAACTAACCGGAGAGAGAGCTGCATCTAGGTATTATAATTGGCAATGACCAGCATAAGTTTGAATATTTTCGATTTCTTTTTTAATGACTTTGACATGAAATATGCGCGCTATTTTTAAAAATAAAACCGTATACACTCCCCCACGCTGCACTTGGATGTAAAACAAAGGGAATTCCAATGATCCAGAGGTGGCATATCGTACAAAAAATAGATCGGATGATTTGAGTACTTATTTTTAGTTTCTCGTCTTCTATTAGGCTAGTAGTTCTTTTCTTACTACGTAACATGCATATGACACGTTGCAAAACTTGTTTATATAACGCTAAAAGGTCTAAGCGCACTGAACACAGAGAAGACCACTAATATCGGATAGAGACAGACTTGAAATGTCAACACGTCGTTTATGTGCGTTCGACGATGTCGAAAAATGTTTTTAACACGTGTAATCTCAGAACGCACTTTTTGACGTCTAAATTGCTTCAGCGCAGACGTTCCTTGTTACCGAAACTGTTAATAATGTAATGCGTTTTAATGCTCTCTAACGAAAACGGCTATCATATGGCATCTCAGCTGTTCCTTGTCCTTTTATCTCTTTGAGTATTACATAATTGGAACGATGTAATAATCTGCTTCTTTTTTTTATTTTAACTCAATAAGAAGTGTGATGACATAGGACACGTGTTTCGAGTTACCTCCATTGGCAAATTGCCTATTAAAAATGTGTAAATTGGTTTTGATTTATTCTATGTATTTCAGACAATGAGAAATATATATTTTTACCAACTGAAATTAAAAAAAAAATTCTGATGTACATTTGTGTGCTAAAAATGGTCTTTCGATTTTAAAAATGTAAAAAGATACAGGCTGTTCCATTTAAAAACCAAATTTGGGGTAATTTTCCGTAAAATCGGAAGTGACTGAAAAACGATGATAGCACTATTAAATTTAGAATTGTTCGTTACTTGTGTATGCACCATCTATTGTCGCTAACCACACACATGGTCCATTTCCACACCTTGAAGCGGGAATGATCGATAAAGAGGAAGTCTCCGGATAAAGGAAAAGGGAAGCCGGAGAAAAAGGCAGGAAGATAGTTAATTAGCTTTTGTTAATGAGAGTCAATACACGTTTTGTGAGGTTAATTGTACTAAGATTGTAGTTGAGTGATAGAAATATAAATAATATAAGTCGTATACACTACGGCTCATAAACATTTGGGCACCCTTGGATTTTAGATGTTTGTATACAAAGAACGTATTTAGGAAATACATTCCAGCATTATTGAATAGTATGCTAATAATTAATAAGATTCACTTAAATTCATTAAATAATCTGGGTCTATTTACTTCTTTTATCTGTATCAGAGGTAATACCGTTATAAAAGCGCAGGTAGTAGCGACGACTAAGAGCATTTTTCTTGAAATTCCAGGAAAAATGTAACAGTTGATAATTTTACTATGAATCATGAAGTTATAATAAAGATATTTGAAGTAATATTTTTAAATTACGGTCAGTTATCGTTCCATGTTAGTAGCGACAACATTTCTTAACGAATAGTGTTTATAATTTCGTATGAAATTTTAAAACATGCCGAAAAGGAAAGAAATTAATGTTGAAATACGTACTCTGATAATAACACAACATAACTTAGGCATAAGCAATCGTCAAATTGCTAAAAAATTACATTTAAATCCATCTACTGTTGATTATAACATCAAAAAATACAGTGAAAGTGGCAGTTTTCTAAATAAAGAAGTGGTAGATCAATGGCGACATCGTGGTGTCCAGCAAGAGAAATAGGGGAAAAACAGCTCCAGAAATCGCTGCAGAAATCAATACTGTACTTTCGAAGCCGATTATTAGCTGATTTATTAATTTTCATGTATGCGGATGACACCACCGTACTCGCAACTGGCTCAACTCTATCTGAGACCAATGCATTGGCAAATAATGTCATAAATAGGTGGTTTTGTGCCAATGAGCTAAGCCTTAACGAGGAGAAGACAAACACTTTGCTTTCTCACACGTGCGAGCGAACACAAAATATACATACTTCAGTAATTATTCATGATAAACCCATCTCTCAAACAGAGATAACAAAATTTCTCGGAGTGCATGTTTAGGATAACTTGCTCTGGAATGTTCACTGTGACCACCTAGTGAAAATGTTAAATACCAAAACGTTTCTGTTTCGCAGCTTGAAGGATGAGGTATCATTACATACATTGCTGTCTGTATATTATACTGAAATACAGTCGCGGTTGGGGTATGGCATACTCCTCTGGGGATCTTCATCTACTGTTGCCAAAGTCTTTGTGGCACAGAAGCAACTTGTTAGAATATTGGGCGGGCTAAAACCTACAGAATCATGTAAACCTCTCTTTCAAACGTTGCGTGTTCTAACTCTTCCGTCTTTATACATCCTTGAAGCCGTGCGTTACCACCATAATCACAAAGAGGAGTATACCGTTATAAAAGACATACATCCCTATGAAACCCGGCGAAGAAGTGACGTACATCTAGAAATATGGAGTTTCTAGATGTACGAGATTAACGAGCACTGGGAAAAAAACTATACAATAAATTATCTCGCGAAATAAGAGTTAGCGCCAGATTTAAGCAGTCTACTAAGAGGTATTTAATAGAGCAAAGCTACTACAGTGTAGAAGAGTTTCTCAACCCTAGCAACTAATCTATAGGGATAAGCCACCCCATCGCTACGTTTCGTATTTATCCTCATGTTTAGTTTAGTTTAGCATTATTCTTTATTTTGTTTTTGTTTCCTTTCCTTTTGTTTGATTAGTTGATCTTTTCTTGCTTTTTTGTTTGTTAGAATTTTTTTATTCGACCATTGATTTTACTACCCTTTCGGATACTTTTAATCAATAAAGTATTATTATTATTATTATTATTATTATTATTATCTAAACTCAAAAATTTCGGTTCGCGAAGAGTGTTTGTAAGAAGATCTGTGGGTAAACGTGCACTAGATCAATGCACAGTCTACCGTCAAAGACGGTGGTTCAGTAATGATTTGGGGTTGTTTTGCTAGTACATCCGCAGGTGATCTCGTGAAAATTCAAGGCACAATGAGAAAAGAGCAATACAAACGCATCTTAGAGGAAAATGCAATACCCTCTGGTGTAAGAATTTTGGGTCAGAATTCTGTATTCCAACAAGACAATGACCCAAAACACACTTCAAAATTATGCAAGCAATATTTAGAACAGTTGGAAGAGGAAGGGACACTAACAATTATGAAATGGCCACCCCAAAAGGGCGAGAAGAACTCGATCGCGAAGTAAGAAAAACTGCTCCAAATTCAGCAGATGACACGTGGAACAAGCTACAGGCAGCATGGGCTCAAATGACTCCGTAAACATTATTAAAATTAATTATGATTATGCGACGCAATCATTAAAAGTAAAGGAAGTCACATAGACGAATCTAAAATTTAGGTCAAATAAATAATTTTAATTGTTAAAATTGTATATTTCCGTATACTTAAATACCGAATACCTATTTTAATATTTCCATTTATATATTTATTGATTTACCCTGAAATTTGAGGTGCCCAAATACTTATGAGCGGTAATCTAGGTTGTTAATTCCGTAACACTTGTAGCACCAAAATTTCAGATTTTTATTATAGGGGTGAGCCTAGTTTCAATTACACCCGGTATATAATTACATTTTTGAATTCCCAGTTCAATTTTAAGGTTTGTTTGATAAAAGAACCATGTTGCTATTTCTAGCCATAATTGAAATATTTGCATTTTTTGAAAAATTTTCACAGATGGACGAGTGTTTAACTTGGAAAATTGAAATTTTGCAGAACTGTTGACCGTGTATATTTTACATCGTATAAGTCTTGTTCTATTAGAGTTAGAAATTAAATGGGTCGTGATTTAACAATTAAACTAGACAGCATAAATTTTAATTCAGTTCCTCAAAATATACAACATTAATAATGTATTCCCTGGAGCGTAGATGAAAATGTAATATTTATGTAAATGTTATTGTCCCATTAATTGATTTGTCGGTGGTGTATGGTGGTTATAATTTAACCCTTCTAAAAATTTGAGAGCGGCATCGCAGAGGGTGTAAATTTTCCCTCAGAACGTCGAGAAGAAAAGAAAATATCACTGCTAGTCACCGACATCCTGTCTGGACCACAATTATGACAATTTCTGATTATGTATATAAAACAACGATTCACGTAGGGTAAAATTTACATGTTAATTCATTTCGAGCTCTATTATTTATGAGAACAGCGCTCGGGTATGGTAACGCTCTGATTTTACATCGATCGCACGGACTTTTATCATAAAATCGAAATTCACAACGTTACTATGGGGCCCTACATACGCAACGCTGGTCAACATTTATAGCAGGAAATTATAAATTTATAGATTTACGAGTTAGGGCCAATTAATTTTATGGATGGCGATTTCGTAGTCCGTATACTACATTAATGCATTCAAATACAACATCGGTCATCGCAATAACTGTTTTAAATGATTCATAAAAATGTTTGCTGCCTCTGCAAGCAAATAAAATTAAAAATTCCTTTTGTGGTCGAAGCATTTCTAGCGTCCGATACTTACGAAGAGCAAATACGCAGGATTAAATCACATTGTGTAATTCTCATGGGTAAAACATCACAGTAACCTACTATTTTCATTACAAATGTGTTTTTATATTTTTATGAATTGTTCATGCAAATATCTACATGGATTTTTAAAAACTCCTAATAAGATTGACTGTGAGGTTCATGCGTCGTCGGATGTAAAAACAAAATAGGATGCGTGTGGTCTATATTGTGTGGTTGTAGTGAACAAGTGTTTTAGATTATTGTAAGATTAACAAAATGAAGAACTTGAAATTGTAAACTTTCATGATTTCCTGCATCGGCATCGTTTCCCTTTGATTAAAGTATATACGAGGGAAAGGTGTAAAGTTCTCGGCTTACCTCAAAGATGGCCTCGTGATCAATGATATCTTTTTGTGAGGTTGCTACACGTCTCACAAGAACTTATGTCAAGTGTCAAGTTGATCTGTGAAATAGTTTTCTTTATACAGAGATTTAAAGTAGACGTATTAGAGTTCGTCCAAAGTTGGTATAGAAGTTTAGAAGGAGCTTGCTATGGCTCTTGAGGATGATCGAAGTGAAAGACGACCAGAAACAGCAACTACAGATATAAACATCGAGAAAGTTCACAATATTGGATGATCGAGGATTAAAGATGTGTGAGCTAGATGAGGCCGTAGTTTTTTTTAATTTTCTTTTGACATCTCTCATAGCTTCTGAGCTAATGAGTCAAACAGCGAATGATAGTGTTGAGCTTAGGGTGCTTTACACCCCGCCATTGGGCGATTGGGCAGATAAGATTGTTACCGTTGTTTTTACACTAGATCGGTTTATAAACCACAAAGTTTCATTTAAATCGGTGAGATGGACTTAGCTGTGTTTCCTTGTTAGTGTAAAATGGGTGTTATATTTGTTAAATGCAGACTAAAAGAAAATGCGGAAACGAATTTCTCAACAATGCTGGAACCCTTAAAGATCTGACAGAATGTGCGTGCTGATTTGTTACTATGAGTCAGACCTGGATCCACCACAGACCAGAAGCGAAACAGCAAAACAGTGGGTCGCAAGTTGATTACATCTGCCGGAAGAGTCATGACCAGTGTTTTCTGGGATGCAGTAACTATTCTTTTGATTGACTATCTTGGAAAATACTACGCAAGTTGTTTAGACTAACTGGATTTATCGGAACAATTCAGCGGCCCAGAAGAGTGCTTTAGCAATGGCGAATCTAAAGGAATTTGTGGTTGGTAAATATTTTGAGTCAAACGGAGAGGTAATAGCTGCCATATATGGTTGTTTTGCAAATCTTCGAGATTCGCACTTTAGTGACGGATCAATTTATTGGAAAAACGTTAAAGAGAGTGTATTGAAACAGAAAACAGAGGATGAACATTTTTCACCTTTCCCTCGCAATTTCTGTAGATAAACAAGCGAATTAATCCAATGAGAAATTCGTCTTTTCAACAGAGTCACCAATGATGAGTCGTTGTAATTTCTTAAATTGATAGTAATATAAGTTGTCAGATAAGGATCGAGTGAAAACTTTTAGCATCATTACCCTCTAAAAAAATAGGAAAGTGAAGAGACAGGAAAGTGTCAGAGGAAAACGAAGGAGACGCAAATAAATCTAGAGACCTCTGGCGGTGAGAAAAAGACCGCTTCTCCACTAGAGGAAACTAAACGGATATAATTCCATCTGTCGACAAGAGTAACGATACCGGAAAAAAGAGGAGATCACAGATATACAACGTATCACGTGACAAATAACGTAAATTGTTTCTTCAGCGTCGACCTTATCCCCTTCTTCCCTTTGCAGCCCCGCAGTCCTTCCACTTACATCCATCCCCCTATTCAATTTTTAACCGCTACTCTAGCCGCGTTGCGTTTAATAAAACAGTTCAATAAATAAAAATTTCCTCTTTTTTTCTCTACATTTTCTTTTCTCCTTTCTTCTTTCTTACTTTGGCGAAGAAATAAACTGCAATTTATGATTCCTTATTGTTAGACTGTACCGTCGTATTTAAAACCCTATATGCGTAACGCGGTGCAACTTAAACGTACCAAAAACGATTATAATCCGTACATAAAAACCTCTACGCCTTAGAGCTTAAATAGAAGTCACGATAAAATATTTTATTACAGCAGCGCGAGAGAAGCGAAATCACCTTTTTCGACAATAAAAGGGAAAACTGATGGAAACACTTCCCCCCTCGAAACGATAATTTTATCTTCGGGGACAAAACATGCAAATATTAGCCGAAGCCACCTTTTACCCGGTAAAACTTCTTTCCGCTTATCTTCCGCAAGAATCTATAAACAATTTTATTTGCCGAGACTATAAAACGAGAACGCTATCAATGTTTAGAAGAGAGAAGATCGTAAAGAAGGATAAATATCATATTTCCCTATTACAGCTTTATTTATTGCCTCTTTGCTTCTTTCTTGAGGGGATTGGATTTGATTGGGCTTAAGACGAACACCCTGTATAATAATACTTATTATATTTTTTTATTTTCGTTTTGAAGAAATTTTGTTTTTAAGAGATTTTTAGAAAGAAACACTAATATACACGTTGCAGATGAATCCATTATACACAAATAATATATGTCAAAAACATGTATTAAAGTAAAGGGTTCCTTCCCACCAAATTTTATTTAACTTTAAAATTTCAATTCCAGTTCTATTTATTAAAAAAAAAAATATGTCCGTTTTCGATATTTTCTAATACGAAGCACGTCCAGAAACTGAGTTTCTTGTCATAGCGTGGCACAAGTTTTTGTATGTCTTCCTCATAGAACGTTGCCGCCTGTGTTGTCAACCATGTGGTAACATGTTCTTTGAGCTCTTCATCGTTATTGAACTTTTGACCACCAAGGAACGTTTTCAGTTGCAAAAAGAGGTGAAGGTCGCTAGGGCCGTGGTCAGGACTCTGCGAGGGGTGGTTAAACTGGGTCCAGCCAAAGTCCTGTAGGAGGCATTGGATCTTGTTCGCAGTGTGAGGTCGGGCATTGTTATGAATCATAACAATACCGTTTGTGAGCATTCCTCGGCATTACGCGACGCAGTTTCTCGCGGTAAAAAACGCACCAATAGAATGCCGCGTCTATCCCTAAAGACTGTGCATATGATTTTTCGAGGTGTCAAGATTTTCTTGACTTTAGTCTTTCCTGGTGACGAAGAGTGCCTCCATTCCATTGATTGTCGTTTCGATTCAGAGGTTTCATAAGCGACCCATGTCTCATCCCATTTGTTGTAACGTATAAAAAAATCAAGTGCACTGCCCAGATGATGTTTTTTGTGTTGCTCTGTAAGAGTTTTCGGCACCCAACGAGCACACAGTTTTCGAAAATTCAATTTTTCAGGTATAATTTCATGAAGAAGTGCTCTGGAAATTTGCGGAAATTTCGTAGAAAGATTAGATATTGTAATCCTACGAGTTCTTCAACTGCACGAACCAATTCTTCATTAACCAAACTTGGACGCCCACTTCGTTCGTTATCGTGCACTTGATCACGTCCTTCATTGAACTGTCGGACCCATCTCCTTACCATTGAATCACTCATCGCATTTTCTCCGTAAACCTCGCAAATTTGTCGATGAATGTCGACTGCTTTAGTGTTCTTCGCATTCAGAAAACGAATTGCAGATCTAATCTCGCAAGCGGCTGGATTTTCAATCAATTTCGTCACTCTAACCAAGCACTATAAACTGTAAACAAACAGCGATTTGAAAATGGCGTCATCTCCTTCTCCTTAACTCAGAGCAAATACCGCACATGCGCCGAACCTCGATTGCAGCGTTGCCACGGCAATAAATACAAACGGAACTTTCCTGGACGTACTTCGTATAACTTGGATTTAATTTGTATTTTTTTTTTAATATGCATATCCTTACTTGCCAACTTTTATGAAATACAGTATTTAGTAATACTTTAAATTATACCAAATTATTATTTACTGGAAGTTAGTAAATATAAAATGTTGCGTCACTGATGTGGAATCAAAATTAGAGCGTGAGCTGCAAAACAGATTCTTTTTAAAGAAATCACAAATATTTCCAAAAATGTTAGAGTAAGCTGTAGTGTATCCCCATTGTGTTAACTCACTCTGTAGATATATCAATAAAAATCATCAACGAAGGGTAGAAATGGAGGCTATTAATTACTAATCTGTGTCGTGCTTATGTTTTAATGGAGTGTTATTATTATCCGCAAGAGGGATGCAACGTAACACGCACTAGAGGCATACACCTCCACCTCTTCGCCAGACAGCATTTTACCACTCTACACCAACCCACCTACGCGCTAGCTTTGTACCGTATGCCATTCGTAATGAATTCCCGCGCTTTACTTATCATGATTTACAACAGTTATGTGTTTATTGCTGTCGAGAGACTGCTACTAATTAACAAGTATTAGGCTGTAATTAGCGTGGATCCCATTCCACGTTGGCTAGAAGAAAAATTACATCAAGGAGGGTGGATATCCGTTAATACTCGAGAAGCAAAAGGCTTTGTTGTTGTAATAAGAAAATTACTGGATTTTGTAACAACTAACAAATCGCATTCTATACTCGCTGCGACCTTTTAGAAATGTCGCTATTTATAACCTTTATCATGTCCAATCAACAGTTGACTTCACCTATGATGTGGATTAACCTTTCATTGACATTCTATCAACCCACATGTTACAAGTGTTGTTGTGTTGTGTACGCTGTGTGTTCTTCCTGTCAAGATCTCCCCTCGTATACGACGTAGCATTTTTTTTCTTTCTCCGTTTCAGCGCTTTACAACACTTCTTGAATGTTAAACGTGCCTTATTAGTTATAATTAATTTTCGTAGAAGCTACAAAACGACTGCGAGTTGCTAGAGATTTGCTGGCATTAAACCTCTTGTTATCTTTTATAGGAAGAACAAGGGCCAATTTACTTCCGCTCTTTTATGTAAATAATCTGACAGTTATGTTCGGGAAGGAATGCCCCTCTCTAGCTTTGCTTTCCCTTCTTTTTCGCGGGCTTCCTTGTTTTTTATCATTATTGTTATTGTAACGGCTAAGTGATTCCCACTTCTTCTTTGTACATGTCAATTTCCTTGTCAGTGCTTTCTGACACCGGAGTGTTGTGTCGCTAGTCAACGAAACGAACATACTTGGGTATTAAAATAACAAAGTTTCTTATCTGTCAATTACAAGCAGGCAGAGATTGATGAGTTGCTTTCGCGTTGGAGATGCACACATTTTCGAGTATAAAGTTAGAAAAAGGGGAATTCAACAAAGGACTTTTTCTGGGAAGATGTAATTTCTCTACATCTGCAGTTTGCAATAAACATGATTTACACAATAAAGAATTTATAACACTATTCAACACCAATGATATTACGACTTATATTTCGCAAATGTGAAGGATGTGATTTTAAAATTTAAATCAAATGAATCTGCAGCGATTCGAGAAAGTCAGCAACAGTTTTCCAATTCGGACGTTCAATTACAAATAGATGAAATTTCCATAAACTATTCTGCAGTTGTACAAGCTATATCGCTGTTACAAAACAGTCCTTATCTTTACGAGACTCATTAAATATCTTAGATAATTTACAAGCCGCTCTAGAAAGCTTGACGGATCCTATAGGACTAGATGTCGTTCAAAAATTTCGTGCAGTTTTAAATAAAAATCCCGATTTACAAAAGGTTCGGTGTATTACTGAAAATATTACGCAAATTCTACTTCACTAGATGTAGAACGATCATTTTCTAAATACACGAAAACATTTTCAGACCAACGCCGAAGGCTAAGTGAAAGCGTTGCTTATGTTTAAAGTAACCAAAACTTGCGGACTCGCATAGGCGGCGGTATTACGGGTTAATATAAGAATACGAAAAATTCATAAATAAACTTACTTGCTAATTATTCAACAAATTAGAGGCATCAGGATGTGAACTACTGTAAACTTGCATCATTGCATATGTTTCCACAGTTACTTTTTAAACCTTGTGCGTCGACAAGAAAAAATATTCTTATACATAGAAAACGATCTCTCCACATCTAAGGAAGTTACATTTGCATGTAGAAACTGTTTTTCAAAATCGCTTAAAAGTTCAATATTCTTGCACTTATTATAAACGGCCTCTAAAGTATTAAAATCGGGATTTCTCCTTAAAACATCTGCCAACTTTTGACTAGCGCATAATCCTGGCGTATCATTTAATGTGTGTAATTTATTTTTTACACTCTCCACTACGTCTAATGATTCCTGCAATGACAATTCAGTACATTGTAGTTTTCTGATGGCATCTAGTAATACTGTATAATTGGTACATATTGTTGTTAAATCTTCTAAAAGTTGAGGAATTTGAAATTCTCTTTGACTTTCTCTAATTGCTTTCGATTCATTCCGATTAAATCGCATTATAACTGATTGAATTTGTTGAAAATGGATCAAATAGTAAGAAGCTGCTGTTAGCCAAGTACCCCATCGTGTTAAAATTGGTTCAGGAGGTTCTGGAATACCTGGACAAAATTTACGAAATTCTTTTGAACGTTTAGGAGATTTACGAAACACTGCTTTAGTACTTCCAATCATCCGATCAACGTTTCCGTAATGTTGTCGAACAACTTCACCAACTAAATGCAAAGCATGCAGCACGCAGGTTATATGTATTAAGTTAGGAAATATATGTTTTAAGGATCGCCCAACACTTAACATCGTTGCTGCACTATCTGTCACAATCATCACAACTTGATCTTGGGCAATTTTAAATTTTTTCAAAGCGTTCATTATCCCTTTTTGAATATTTTCCGCGGTACATTGTTGAACACGTTTGCATGCTAACAAATATCGAGATGCTATGTTCTCGCTAGATAAAACGCGAGCTATTACATTCACAATACTGTTTTTCTTTATATCGGTCGTCTCATCCACGGTAATCCATATTTTGTTGGAACACAAATCACGTTTATACACATTTTCTAGCATCTCTTTCATTCGCGGCAAATAATTCTGTAATTGTGTTTGTGAGGGTAATGGGTACTTTGGAACGTATTGTCGCCAAAACGTTTCAAAAGTTGCTTTTCTCACCAACGACAACGGAAGATTACAAGAGGTAAACATAATTAATAAATGCATGAGGAATAGTGTATAATGTATTTCAGTTCTTGCATTTCTCATATGCTTAATACCATTGACATGCCTCTGGCAATCAGTTCTGTCCAATGCAGCCAAACGAACATTGCATATTAAGCAAAAAACTGCACTACCGTCATATTTTAAACGGGGAAAAAGTGACACATACTTATGTACATTAGTAGCAAATCTATTACGAGGCATTGTTTTCTTAGGTATGTAAATATTAGTTCTATATGAAACGACGCACTAATTATGTACTTGGTATAATACTACAACACACAAAAAACACCAGCTATATTTTCAAAAGCGACACGTAAGTACATAACCTTGACCGTTCGACTAATCTCTGCAACAGCTCAACCGGTACTAAAACGAAATCTCTCTCAGCGCGGTTTAACATGATTTATATTCAAGGTCGACACTACATGCTTGCTTCTCTACCGGTTTAGTTTATTTATGAATTTTTCGTATTCTTATATTAATCCGTAATACCGACGCCTATGCGAGTCCGCAAGTTTAGGTCACTCTACTTATGTTGCAGTTTTACGCGGCTTACCGAGGCAGTAATATTTTGTCGCAGTGGACATCAAGACATCAATAAAAGGTAAGAATATATTGTTTTTTAATAATACTCTATCTCACGTACCCACTTTTGCACCATACGCCTCTGACGATGCACTCGTTTGTCGAACCTTATTAATAATACATCAACGGGCCTTTGCTGAATTGTAAATGTCATTCAATATATCGAAATTTGATTGCAATTAGTAATATCCTCAAGAGGCGTTCCACGTTTCATTATTAATAAGAGGCTGGTCCGTTATTGTCCTACCATTTTCGATGTATTTTTTGTGTCAAAGAGAGGTAATTTTCTTTGTTTGATAGAAATTACGATTGGCGAAACGGCATGTTGGCTTTATTTTGCATTATTTTGAGTTTCAGTGAATGAAGAACTGGAATTATTATTACGTGAACGGCGGCAATCTCATTAAAATTGTATTAGGGGGGCCGTTAGGTAGTAGTTGTTGCGAATGTTGTAAATGAAATTGAGAAGCCGAAGAGGAAGAAAATTAACAATTCCATTGTCGATTAAATTATATGTTGATCCATAATTGGTAATGTGTATATAACAAAGGCGAGCCCGAATCTATCTGTGCGTGTGTTCATGGCGAATTCACCATTCTTCTCAGCTTTAAGTGGTATATTCAAGTAGTAATGGACTTACGTCACGGATGTGTAGCCGCTACCGTAATAATAATGGCCGTATATGTATGTTTTATCAATACTAATAATCGGGTGTGTCTTTGATTATGATTGACGGCACTGTCGCATAGAGCGTCGCACCTGCAGACTAAACCCAACACGCACAGTACCGCAGCACACATTCTGATTTTACTGTTGAGGTATTTATTATTATGTATCCACCATGTGCTGTCACATGTGATTCTATCTTTACTACTATTATCGTAGTCTTGTTTTATACCCACTGTTAAATTTGATAATTTATAGATACGCTTCGGTTTTACGTTTTACACGCGCTTCCTTTACTCAATTCTAAAATCACCATAAAAATAACGCGTATACACTTCTAATTATACATTAAATAAATCACACAAACATATGCTATCGTCTAGAATCCATAGATCCTAGAATTTTCAATAGAACTAGAGGAACATCTAGAAGAGATGAAGAAGTTTCTTTCCCAAGATTTTTATCAGCAAACATAAGGAAGATGCATAGGTAACAATCTATATCTCTTTTTATGACCAATTCCTTTACGAATAAATTTGAAACTTGGCATTGGAAATAGAACCAATTAAGATATATTAAATTTATAGCATTTATTAAATATAATTTTAATTTCGAAAATCTATAAAAGCATAACTGTTGTTTGAGTAATACCCTAATACATTATTGCCACAGATAAATGCTGATTATAAAAATAATGCTTAGGGGTGAAATAAACCGATTATCCACCTGCTATGAATCACGCCATCATGTAACTAACATTGTGACTTGGGCTCCTGTGATACAAAATTCTCTTAACGAATCTTTCATTATCTTCACAACGGTTTCAGCAGCACTTTTCTCAATCCCTTTACTGGTTAATAACAAGGAAGGTGCTGGATCATTACGTATTAAAGGACGCGCTACAACATGAATTACGCTGTGTTTCTGTGCATCAGTTATTTCAGTCACACTTACGCAAATTTTCTTATTTTTCAACTCGTCTACTATACAGTTTTTTACTGTACCCTGCAAATGTGGTAAATTGTATTGCAATTGTCTATTGGTTGGTAGTTTCCACCAGGGAACATATTTATTCCAAAAAAGACGAAAGTGTTCATTGTCTACTAGGTGTTGTGAGATGTTGCACACACTTAGCATAAAAATAAAATCATACAGAAATTCCCAGTACGGAATAATGTTAAATTCAGTACATGGCGTTTACTTTTAATATGTCTTCTACAGTGAAATATATCGCGACCTATCAACCATATATTGAAAATTTTGCACTGAATGATAGCACCTGTATATTCCAACCCAGGGAAGCGGTTAATATATTTATTCACATGCGATGCTAGAGGTAAAGCTCGCTTACGATAATCCATGTTTTAAAAGACGCACACCAATAAACCAATAATTATCGAACGACCGTTTACTTCCACGCCTATCAAATGACTAAACTCTCCACTGGCTTGGCATCGATGTAAATCGCACGCGTTTGTCATGTGATGAATAGCAGAGGAGAGAAATCTGTAATAGATTATGCTCTTATTAGCAGATCCTATAGGAAAGACATTGAGGATGTATGGGTTAAAAGCGACCACTATTTAGTAAGAGTAATGACCAAAATTAAGGAAGAAGACATAAATTGTAAATTGAAACAGAAAATAATGGGACAGAAAATACCAGCCAAAGAATCAATCAAACTGTGTAAGCTAAACGAAAAGGAAATATCGTAAGAGTTTGGGGGAATGATGGGAGAGAAAATAAAATATGTCGAAATTGGCAACTTGAGTTGAAATTGGGAACATTAATAGAAGCAATTAAGAAAACTTGTGGTACAATAAGTTTGGTCGCGTTAGGGATCTAGCTAAAGGTCGACTTGAAGATACTAAAACATCCTCTTAGCAACTGAAAACAATCCTCACATGACTCTGAGAAAATATCAAGGGATTATGGTGTTAGATTACTAAACGTTTCGAGTAGCAAAATACATTTTATGCAGGAGTTGTTCGAAGAGGACTTTGTGAGGAGGAAATAATTAGAATACACAGGACAACAATGCAAATTTCATTTAACACGTTTTTTCTTCATGGTTCCGTCAATAAACAAAACTGTTGGTACTGGGCGACCGAAAATCCACAATGGACGCACCTAGGCATCCACAGAGAATTCTGTGACCTTATTTTATTGTCACCAAAGCCACTTAGATCACCTCACATAACCTCATTAGACTTTTTTTAGGGGCTTATCTAAAATCCAAGATCTAAACAGCCGAATACGCTGTTGGAAAATATCCAAAATTTTTCGGTTTTGGTAGTGTTATGAGGTAGATGGGCGACAGTATTTGCTTTAAGAAATATTTGAGTTTATTTTCCAAATTATTCAAGTTATTATTTGTTTTCATATGCTTTATTTAATCTATGTATTTGTTGTAATAGTTCAAAAACTATTTGTAATATGGAGGATTTCATCTTCTATCCAAATCCGTAAAAATGTTTGGGTTGTTCTATTTAAAATAATAGACTTGTTGCTATTTCCGCTCAAACCGGAAGTGATACCACGTTGTAGTGTAGGTAAAAAAATGGCAGACTAAAATTATTTTAGAGTATTTCATAAATTCTTGATTTGTTCATTTCTTTGAACTCGTTTTGATACCTGCCTTTAGTTAAATGTAAATTAAGCACTATGCTCCCCTTTTCAATATTGCTAACTTATTTCTATTTGTTATTTCCAATATATCGAGAAAAGGAATCCTCTTTTAATTAAATTGATTTGCTAGTGTCATGAATACATGTGATCCAAAGCCATGGAGAAGTCAAAGCATTCTTAAAGCAACTTTAAAAAATCAAGAAAGAATATGAGACCATTACACAGGGTGATGAGTAATCCTTGATCAACTAAATCATTCTGTATTACATTCATATTTTTGATCTTCCCCCTATTGTTCGTAAAGCTTCCGTTCGCTTTAGAAGGTGATTGATTGTGATTCAAAGCATGGAAAAAAAGTATTGATGATATACGCAGGAGGATTTAATTTGATTTCGACTAGTATGCAGTATGATCTAGCGTAGGGTGATGCATTGGTCCCGTCGTAGGTATCGTAGTAGAGAAACGTATTTACCATTAAACGGAAGCGGAGGCGTAAAGCCAAACATGATTTGGCAGCTCACCTGCACGGCCATTAACAATGAGTCATTATTGGTCATTTATCACTATCGGCGCTTCATTACAACCGAGGTAATCAAGCTACAATCCGCGACCGGCTGGCATCGCGGCCTGCTACGATGCTATTTACTAGTTCTAGTACCGATACTAGCCGAAATTCCCGTCCTCACATTGTTGCACCGATATAAATTGATGGCCCGGTTATTGTATGCAACAGAATTACCCGTAGCCGTGCTAGATAGAACAATAACAGTCCGCCAGGAATTATATCAATAATATTATCGGCTCGGCCACTAGATTGTCTTCGAGAACCCCTATTAATCCAACAACGGCCGACGAGATGAACATCGGAGGGGATAACACCGTCTTGCTTTTCTGTATGTATTTCCGATGTTTTTATATCAGCGATTTGGGGCGATAGTTCTATGGTTACGATTGCACACCATACTCCCGTGATGCGGGTCATTAATCAATATTTTATTACGGCCACGCTGAGTGACGTGTCTTGTACAGAAGCTGTTAATTTAATGCCGTTTTCGTCATCCAATCAAGATCTTTCGCTACCATCTTCGTACTAATTGTTACCTTATTGAAATTCGCATAAACATTTTTACGACCTCCGATTGAATGGTATATTATTTTAACTGTCATGCATAATGATGAATTTTTTGTTTTTGCAACTGAATAAAACAACATGTTATTAGTAGAGCCCGGTAACAGGGAGCCGTGCCATAGCCGTACCTGCCTAGTATACAAAAACAATAGTAAGAAAATAGAAAAAAATAACAGAACTAGTACATAATTATAATATGTGAACAGTAGTGAAACACTTACCCTTTTAAGCAGCCTTGGCTACGGAACAGTAAAACTAGAAGCACCATTATCAATATTAACATCATATGGATAAGAGTGGAAAAAAGTTGACACCATTAGATGTGTTTCCACAGTTGTCTCGGTGAGCGATGTTCGCCGTGGTGAGAAAATGAGTTTATATTTTGAAAAAGAGCGTTCAACATCTACCGATGTTATACATGCATGATTAAAATACTCTTTGTACTTAGTCAGTGGATTATTCGATACACCATCACACATTTGTTTTAGTATGCTAAAATCGGGATCTTTCTGTAGCACACTCCCGAACTTTTCTAAAACGCGATTATATTTTGCGTCATGTATAGTTAGTAGCTGTGTATGCACTCCGTCCATAATTTGCAGAGATTCCAATAATGATAACGATCTATTTTGTAATTGGTCTATTGCGTCAGCTAATCCTTTATAGTAGCTACGATTATTTTTTAAATCTGTTTCAATGGAAATATCTTGAAATTTCGACTGGCTCTCCTTAATAGCTGCAGCTTCGGTCGGATTGGATTATGCAACAACAACTTTTACCATTTTGAAATGTTCAGCATAATAAAAAGCTGCCTGCAACCATGTTCCCCAACGTGTAACAATTGGCTCCGGTGGTTAACGAATACCAGGACACTCTGTGTGAAATGATCATAGGCGTTTGGGAAATTTCAAAAATACTTTTTTTGTGCTTGCTATTAATGTATCTACCTTGGGAGAGCATTGTCGAATGGTTTCTGCCACAAGATGTAAAGCATGCACTTTACACGTAACATGTAAACACTTGCACCATGTTCAAGAAGAGAACGGCCTACCGAACGCTTTATCGCTGCGCCATCGCTCATAAACATCAACACTTTATCTTTTGAAATTTATAATTTTTCCAACGTACTGAGTACAACCTTCGTAATTGCTGCAGCAGTACACTCTTGTAGTCTTCTGCTGGCTAGTAACAGTGGTAATGTAGGTTTACTAGGGTCTAGTATGCGTACCATAATATTTACAATTGAATTTTTTTTACAGTCTGTTGTCTCGTCAACACATAACCAAAGAAACTGTTTTTTCAATATGCGTTTCATTTTCTTTTCCACGTCATCGCGTACAAATGCAACATGCTTACGTGCCGTTTTCTCCGTTGGCAACCGCAACTCGGGATTGTATTTGTCCCAAAAGTCCTTAAACGGTTGTTTATCGAGTAAGCCTAGTGGCAAATTACAGTTTGTCAACATAAGAATTACATTAAAAAAAAATGCACTTCTCGGTGGCATGCCCAATTTTCGTCTTCTATGCTGTGCGGAATTTACGTGGCTTGTACAGTTCCACTTCTTATTTGACAAATGTATTTTGCACACTTTACAAACTATCTTACTCCCGTTGTAAAACAAATCGGGAAAGTCAGAAATAAACTCATTTACATTGTCTTGAAAGGGTCGTTTCTTAGCCTTCGACATGTTCACTAAAAACTACAATTAATAACTACGTCTGTATCAATAAAATCAACACGCCCTATCCGCCATCCATTTGTCGTGTCGTATCATAATCGACCAGTCCTCCCCGCCCACCTAAACACAGTCACACCGCCGCTGCGATTGCGCTCCATTTACCGGGCTCTACTAATAAGTTAAAAGAACCTCACGCTAAAATTTGTAATGTATTTCAATATTTTTATCATGAATTTAAGTTGTAGAATCACTGTCACTTTATAACATTGTATCGCAGGTAAATTACAAAGTTGCATTCAGTCATTCCCCTACCAAACAAATTGTATTTCGTGTGTCGAATGTGGGTATAAATTTTAATATTTATAGAGTTCGGTTATCTTCAAGAAAGGGCATTATTATTATTATTGTAAATGTTCCCCGTAACGGCAGTGAAATATTTGAAGTGTCGTAGTAGGCATTAAGTACGTAACTTATCCAACTACCGGTAGGAACGTTACCTACTTCTTATTTTTTCTCACCCTTGAGTTATGGATAATAAAAGTCAGGAGCGTAAAGAAAGGTAACGATTTCAGTATGTAATTAAGTTGACTTTTTGCTTGTGGATTCCACTTCGACTCCGCCACAGTCACATTTCATCCAGCCCCGATCCTCTGACATTGTTGATAGATTCCGCTTTGTAGGCGACGAACCATGCAAGTCTTTGACGTTTGTGAATTAATACTGCATTGAAGTATCTGAATTATGCTTAGAGGACGGAATTCTATTGGAAACTAGAGCTCTAGATCTCTATGGAGCTCACATTGGTCAAGTAAAATGGTAAAAAATAAATTTGCGTTTCTATCATGAATAGGGTAACCTAAACCTGCGGACTCGCATAGGCGTCGGTATTACGGGTTAATATAAGAAAATTCATAAATAAACTAAACCGGTAGAGAAGCAGGCGTGTAGTGTCGACCTTGAATATAAATCATGTTAAACCGCGCTGAGAGAGATTTCGTTTTAGTACCGGTTGAGCTGTTGCAGAGATTAGTCGAACGGTCAAGGTTATGTACTTACGTGTCGCTTTTGAAAATATAGCTGGTGTTTTTTGTGTGTTGTAGTATTATACCAAGTACATAATTAGTGTATCGTTTCATATTGAACTAATATTTACATACCTAAGAAAACAATGCCTCGTAATAGATTTGCTACTAATGTACATAAGTATGTGTCACTTTTTTCCCATTTAAAATATGACGGTAGTGCAGTTTTTTGCTTAATATGCAATGTTCGTTTGGCTGCATTGGACAGAACTGATTGCCAGAGGCATGTCAATGGTATTAAGCATATGAGAAATGCAAGAACTGAAATACCTTATACACTATTCCTCATACATTTATTAATTATGTTTACCTCTTGTAATCTTCCGTTGTCGTTGGTGAGAAAAGCAGCTTTTAAAACGTTTTGGCGACAATACGTTCCAAAGTACCCATTACCCTCACAAACACAATTACAGAATCATTTGCCGCGAATGAAAGAGATGCTAGAAAATGTGTGTAAACGTGATATGTGTTCCAAAAAAATATGGATTACCGTGGATGAGACGACCGATATAAAGAAAAACAGTATTGTGAATGTAATAGCTCACGTTTTATCTAGCGAGAACACAGCATCTCGATATTTGTTAGCTTGCAAACGTGTTCAACAATGTACCGCGGAAAATATTCAAAAAGTGATAATGAACGCTTTGAAAAAATTTAAAATTGCCCAAGATCAAGTTGTGATGATTGTGACAGATAGTGCAGCAACGATGTTAAGTGTTGGGCGATCCTTAAAACATAAATTTCCTAACTTAATACATATAACCTGCGTGCTGCATGCTGTGCATTTAGTTGGTGAAGTTGTTCGACAACATTACGGAAACGTTGATCGAATGATTGGAAGTACTAAAGCAGCGTTTCGTAAATCTCCTAAACGTTTAAAAGAATTTCGTAAATTTTGTCCAGGTATTCCAAAACCTCCTGAACCAATTTTAACGCGATGGAGTACTTGGCTAACAGCAGCTTCTTACTATTTGATCTATTTTCAACAAATTCAATCAGTTATAATGCGATTTAATCGGAATGAATCCAAAGCAATTAGAGAAAGTCAAAGAGAATTTCAAATTCCTCAACTTTTAGAAGATTTAACAACAATATGTACCAATTATACAGTATTACTAGATGCCATCAGAAAACTACAATGTACTGAATTGTCATTGCATGAATCATTAGACATAGTGGAGAGTGTAAAAAATAAATTACACACATTAAATGATACGCCAGGATTATGCGCTAGTCAAAAGTTGGCAGATGTTTTAAGGAGAAATCCCGATTTCAATACTTTAGAGGCCGTTTATAATAAGTGTAAGAATAGTGAACTTTTAAGTGATTTTGAAAAACAGTTTCTACATGCAAATGTAACTTCCTTAGATGTGGAGAGATCGTTTTCTATGTATAAGAATATTTTTTCTTGTCGACGCATAAGGTTTAAAGAAGTAACTGTGGAAACATATGCAATGATGCAAGTTTACAGTAGTTCACATCCTGATGCCTCTAATTTGTTGAATAATTAGCAAGTAAGTTTATTTATGAATTTTTCGTATTCTTATATTAACCCGTAATACCGACGCCTATGCGAGTCCGCAAGTTTTGGTTACTCTAATCATGAAACCCTTTAGCTGTGGTCATTACGAGCGCAGACAAATAGGCAGACGCCTTGCATAATAAAGTTCTCTATTGTTATCTATTATGAAGATTGAAGTATCTACAAATCCATCACGAAATAATATTTTCCTTGTTTCTAATTGATACCGTATTGTTTATACAACTGAAGGTGTTATGATTGGTTTGTTTATCTACAAGAGAAACCCATTAATAGCAAAATCACTTGAGTCGAAGATCAAGGGGTGTTATATTGTTATTTTTATAACTACGATTTGGGGGTGCGCTTTTTCGAACGAGAAACAACGCTCGAAGAGATAACGTCTAAATAAATCAATACATTTTCTATGTACAAACGAAATTTGTTAATATAGGGGTGTAGCATATAATTTGTGTTAACAAATATTCTTAAATCCTAGAATATATGAGATAGGCGCCATAAATTCTCGGCCTGATATAGAAAAAATAAACTTGGTGAAACGTAACAATTTTTATTTTTCAATTAATAATCCTATACCCTTGTAAAGATAATCTAAAGTTTATATTATTTATATTATTTTACTATCGTCCTTAAAACGACGATCATCGATTCCTTTTTGGATAGAGAATCATAATACAGAACCACTGTCTCATCTCCTGGTACAATGAACACCAAAATCGGTTTCGGGTCGGCTCCACAAATATTTAAAAACGAGCCGGCACATTCGACCTGACGTTCACGTTGGAGAGCAGAAGGAAGACGCGGTAACCATCTTGCACTTATCTTATTCACATCCAAATGGTTATAGAGAATTCAGCAAATTCTTCTTTCAGAAATGTTAGACATTCCTTCACTTTCAAACCATTTCTTCAATAATTGAAATATTTTGATTCGTTATCAGTTCAATTGGCCGACTGAGACGCTCATCATCTTCAAGGGATTCTTGCCCCAAACGGAAATATTTTGCCCACTTTTTGACAGTGGAATATGAAGGAGATAAATCACCATAAACACCGCCTAGACGTTGTTTAATATGATTAGGCGTATGCCCTTCTTTTATTTTTTGATTACCGGAGACATTTTCATGCATTAGTCACGTTGTCTGACTGGCTACTAAAACTACTACTCTTGGAGCCGAAATATATATAGTGTAGGCCTCCCACATGTGCAACTATAACGCAACGGAACTTATAGCGCCTACCTCGTAACTGCATTTACAAGTTATAGAAAATATGAAATTATGAAACCAGTGTTTATCTCCCACACATATACGATTAAAGTATTGAAAAGACAAGTCTAACAATAAACTGAAAATACACAAGCAGTGCTACTATACATGAGGAAAAACTCAGCCTAAAAGATAGGCAGCTGTTCTACCTCCCGAATACAATGACAATCTGACAAATGAATTGAATTAGGATACGTAGTAATATTGTAAGAAAATGATCTTTGGAATTACCTATTTTTGATGGAGAAGCCTTGTGAACCTCTAGAGGTTAAATATCTCTAGGTTGTGAGGTGGAGGGGTAAGCAAGCCTTTGAATCTAATTAATATAATATACATAACATCTGTTCTAGAAACAATTTTGATCCAGGTAGCTGTTTTTTTTATAAAATTTGTTATAATCATGCGGCAACATTATGGAATAAATTCATTAAATTTCGAAGAAATGCTGAAGAAGAAATTTTGTGCCATTTATAGAATTAAATGATCTATAAAATAAAAAAAAAATCGGGAGCTGTTATTTAAAAAAAAATGTCGACGACGTCATTACATGAAAACAAGAAGTGAAACATAAAATTGATGCAAATATGTTTATTAAAAAAAAATTGATCTGTCCCAGCATTTCTTCGAAAAACAAATTAAAAATACTTCTAAAGAGACAATAGTATACAGTTTACGTTACTGCATTTACTTGATTGTAAAATGTTTGCTCAAGTCTTCCACTAATACGATTTTTTTACTGACCGTGTCGAAGCTAAAATTTAAAAAAAATAATCCATTTTATTATACCACATTTTACATATTAAACCAACTCAATCAATTTTTCATTTTCATTTTCTCTCACTAATGTATGTCATGTATGTACCTAAATGCATTTAAATTTCAAATAAATACGGATCTATACCCAATAAGTAGTAATAAGGAACCAGAAGCAATAAAAGCGGCATCCGTTTATGATCGAGGAAAGAGAATATATAAACCAATTTTTCCATATTTTTCCGACATGTACGAAAACTGATATATCAGAAAGTGCAATATTTATTGAATAAGGTACCAAAGTTAATTTTCTCCTCTTCGGCATACTCATGGATTGAAGAAGATTCATCGTAGACCGGAAACTGGATTTTCCAATAATTCAATATCCTGTTTACAAATAATAGTCTCTGCAACGATAAATGGCTTCCTTTTTAACATCAAATGCATTACTTTTCTTACCTAATGACATTTTAAAGTAATGAAATCCTCATGAAAGATGCCTAGTAGCAATATCCAAAAATTAATGCTAATATAGCTCATGGTATTGGTGGAATCATCCCCGGCAAAAAGCGAGAAAAAGGAAAGCGCTACACGGAGAAAAATTTGTGTTGTTAAGAAAATATTTTTACTCTGACAAGAATATCTTGTACAAATAACACACTGATTTACTAATCATAACATTTTTATTGTAAAAGAAGTTACAATACATCTACTTAAAATAACAAAATATTTCTTTGTTTTAACCATAAGTATAACCCTGAATTGTAATTTTTATAAAATATTATTTTTAATCTGATGTAATGTAGGTTCGCGTTTCAAATAATAATGTAGCATTACCCCACTTCCCTACAATTTTGCCATTTGTCTCGCGTGGTTGTTGAGGTTACCTAATATGGACAAGTAATTCCATTTTTTTTAATATTTATTTAAAATGGAAGATTAGTTAGTGAAAGTGAAGTTCCCGGAGTTATTTATGACGTTAGTTCGATGTATACGATATCGTATACTGGAAGGAAAAGAATCAATTTAGGATTTGACCAACATTTTATTGTTAGTGCTTTTATAATGAAAATGGCATAGTCATGGAAGAAATGAGTTAATTTTATATTGTATTAACCAAGGTATAAAAGCTTTTGTTTTATATTTGTACGCATACAGCTGTGGACCAAATTATGGAAACAATGTCAATATAATCTAATTCACATGTTCTTTAATAGATATAAACACTCTACAGTCCTATTAGGCCCACTTTTAAGATCTTATAATTGTGTGTTTTAAGTAATATACATATACTGAAAGTATCCAATCAAATGGTAAAAGTACTAGAGAATAGATAATTATTTTTAGTATATTATGTTGTAAAAGAATTAAACAGAAGGTATATTAATTTTAAATATACAAACTTAATAACAATTTTCTTGTACTGATTACAAGATAGTGTTGCTGTCACAGATAGTATTAGAAAATATTGTAAAAAAGACAATTTTTATCTTTATTTTAACAATGCATTTTTCTCTGTGTAGCCCATAGACATATTTCTGCCTACCCGGCGTCATCAGTGTGGCCTCATCGCCGTTGTTTCTTACCTCTCGGGTTTATGTCATTATTCTCCACAAACAGCACCAAAAATATATTTATTGGAGCCACCTAGCGCCAAAGGATATAGTCATGCCGTCTAAAGAACAGCAACAAAAACTCGGAATGCAAATGTCCACCAATACCATGAGCTATATTAGCATTGAAACTGTTCACTAAAACCCTTACCACAACACTTAAGAGTTCAGTCTTGCTGCTGATGATGATAGCTTGGCTATCGAAACGTGCGTCCAGTACGAATTAAGTGTTGTGGTAAGGGTTTTAGTGAACAGTTTCAGTGTTCCAGTGCCACAGTTTTAGAGTACCCGTTTTATATTAGCATTAATCTTTTAGTTAATAAAATGTTCTCTAAAACCCACGCTAAATTATTTAGTTGAAATTGGTTTGCTCCCCGTTCTACAAGCAAACAAAGTTTCAATACAATACATGTCTTACACTAAATACATTTCTTTTTCCCAAAGTGGAAATTCCTCGCCTATTGTGTGTTTTATTTTAAAGAAAATAAAACATACAATTATCGAAACGTTAAAAGTGTTTATTGTTATGAACCCCTCAAAAATTTATATCAACAAAGCCTCTAAAATGAAGATGCAATTCTCAAGCTAATTATTTTTATTATCTATTTGTGTTATTTATTTTTTTGAGTGTATATTTTCAAATTGCAATAACCAAGTCTTACCAAATGAGAAACGTTGTTTAAGACGAAGATTTTCAAGTACATAGCTTAATCATTTAGGTGATGAGACTAGTCCGAGATTAAATCATTGAATAAATACATGCATCGACTTCTCAACTACTATTTCGCAGAAAGGCTTACGCCGATTCTATTCTACTCTAATACTACTATAATTGTTTGCGTTATTTTTGGGTAAACTTAGTCCCTGAGTCTCCCCTGACACTTCGCCACTGGTAAATACGCTTACGCATTTTCCCGTAGCAAGCAGTAAGAGTAGTAGCAGCGATAGCTGTTTTGTATTGTGGAGCTCATATACTCGGGTCATTGGTTTGCACATGCACAGGATAAATAAAATATCACGACTTGCCATTCCAGTTTATGGAGTATGGAAAAGTGCTCTCGCAATATGGGATGCAAAATTTAAATTCTCTACGCCAAACGTCAACAATAAATGACACACGGTATAATTCGATTTATTTATTTCATATTCACTTTATACAGAGTGTATATGCATTACTATACAGGAGTTTTTATACAGTCAGGTCCTAAAGTGTGTGTCTCCCATGCTAACTTTTGAACGAGAGCTGCTAGCGTTTTTAGAAAAAATAGGTCGATTTCTATTTTTTGTGATTTACCTTTTGCCGTTATCAGCATTGCAATTATATTTCCGGTTTCACCGAAAGTGACGTTTATTTTAAATATAACACTCTGCATAGTTTTACGCTTCTAGAAAGGCTATCGAAAAGCAAATCTAACGATACCACATATTAACTTAAGAAATATGAAATATGCAGCAATAAAGGTTTTCGTAATCTATTTTTGTCGTTGCGCAAAGTTGGCTAGGAAAGAGCGCTAAATCGTCTCTTGTGACGCCAGACTAATCTGAAGAGCTCGTTGCTAAGCAAAGTAATTATAACAATTGCCAAACTGTCAAATCTCAATTCCAAAAGCGTAAATTATTCTTCTTGTTTACTATTATATCCTGCATATGTCATACATTCTTTCTTTGTTTTCGTTTTATTTTCTCTCATTTTAAAATGTTTTGTTAATTGTTGTTATTTCTTTACTTGATCGAACTTGATTGCAATCAATTAATTATGGTAAGTTTGTTTAAATATGTCTGTTTTTTTAGGCTTTTTGTCTTGTTACTTTTATGATGGCTTCGGCACGAACCATGCAAAATTGCTGGGTCAATTTTAATATTATGTAAATCTAGCAACAATTATCACCTTATTTGCCATGCTTACCCAACAAATTGTACAATAATTTAAATCATATTATCTTCTGTTAAAGCAGTTCGCCCTGTAAATTTTATACTATCTATGCTTGCTTAACGCAAAATTCAAATACAATCCCTGGCCAAATTACTTGAAACGCTCAATATTTTGTAGTTTCTTCATAATAAAATATAAACTATACATGTATTATATTTTTTATTTATAAAATATATTGTAAAAATATGTAACATATGTAAATATTAAATAAGTAATTCATATTTAGTCCATAACCCACGATTTTTAATAACACCCTTAATTCTTCGGGGCATACTTTCAATGCAAGATATGATTGTCTCTTTTATATCTTCATCGTTCTCCCATACATCCTTTATATTCTTCATTAATATTTCCTTTGTAGGGTTTTCTCTTTCATATACCTTACTTTTTAGTCGATTTCAAACGTTCTCGATGGGATTGAGGTCCGGTGAATTTCCGGGCCAACGTAAAAAAGGCATGTAATTGTCTTCAAAGAATTTCTTAACCTTTTTTGCCACATGGTAAGGAGCATTATCTGCATAAATATATGCCCTGTCGGTATGCGACGTCCTGGCTTAAAATACGGTAATAACGTGTTTTTTTTTACACATTTATGTACTGCTCTTGACGCATTGTACCTTCTACAAAATACAAAGGGCCGGGTCCGTCTCCACTAATCACTCCCCAAATCATTACCTGCAGAGGGTGTTTTACAGTTCGAAGAACCGTGGACTCTGTGAGACGTTCGCCAGTTCGTCTACGAACAAATTGTGCTCGCTGCACTAACACACAGAGCGAGCACTCGTCACTAAAGAAAACCTATTAAATAATACAAACATTAATTCAGTAAAAATCATGTTGTTAAGTTATTCACCTTTTTCTAATTCTTGTCTCTGAAATGTCGATATTCTCTTGCAAAGTTGAGACGAGCAGATTTCATTTTTTCTTTAAACGCGGCTTTTTTACAGGTCTTCGGCCCATTAGGCGATTTTCGCGCAATCGGCGCCTGACAGTTCTGCTCGAAATCTCTATTCCTCTCTCTTGTAAATTTTTTTGAATCATTTTAATTGTAGCAAATCTTTTGCTCAAAGCCTGATGAACAATTTCACGGTCAGATCTCTTCGAAGTTTTTCTTTTCCGACCGCACTTTGCCTGTCTTTGTGTCGATGTGCTAGCTCCTTCGTTTAAGTTTCTAGCTAAACGTGATACAGAAGAAGGAGATACTTTCTGTAATTTTGCAATTTTTCGTTGCGAATGTTTGTTTGATTGTAGAAGAGCTTGTATAGCGGCTTTTTGTTCACTTGTTAAATCTTTCCCGTGCATTTTCTACAAAAAAAAAACAAATATTTCAATTTTTTTCAAATTCCAAATAATTAATTATTAAGAGAGAGATAGAATAACAATTTTACCTTTGCAATAACGATATATCAACACAAAACATTTAACGATACTCCACAACTCAGCTTCTATACGGTTATAACAAAATATTTAAAGAAATATGGATGCATTCTCTAAACTGTGAACTCGCTAAATGTAAGTTGATAACTGAAATATTTATATATACGTACTTTATTCTTCTAAATATCATTTCTCTGGTATTTTTATTTATTGATACTATAATCTAGTGCCCCTATAAACGATCGGATTCAAAGCAAAAGAATATCACTATAATAGGATGGGAATTTCCAGGTAAAAGGGTTGATTTATGACATGTTTCAAGTTAATATGGCCAGGGACTGTATTTCCGGCTGTACAAGGGCAGTGTTCATTATGTTCCAGTTCGTGGTAATTGTTGCCAAATCTACCGTATATTAAAATTAGGTACTCGATGGTTATCTCACGTGGTTCATGCGGTGGCTATTATAAAATCAACAACATAAAGAACTGAAACTTAAGCACATTGCCTATCAAAAACGAACAAATTTAAAGTTCGATAAAGTAAGCGAGAAACAACAATTAACAAAACAAGTTAGAATGACATAATATACAATAACATACAATAATAATTTACGCTTTTGGAATTGAGATTTGACAGTTTGGCAATTGTTATGATTATTTTGCTTAGCAACGAGCTCTTTAGATCAGTCTGGCGTCACATTTGGCGCTCTCTCCTAGCCAAAACGTTTATTGCTGCATATCGTCATATTTCTTAAGTTCTTAAGTTAAAGTATAACAGATGTATATCGTTGGATTCGCCTTTTTTAGAAATCGACCTATTTTTTTAAGAGACGCTAGCTTGTGTCGTTTGCAAAGGGGGAGGGAGGGGGCACTTTAGTACCACACTGTATAACAGCAGCTTTTGCGGGGATGAAAATGTTGGTGAAAGAAAAAAGCTTTAATAGCTATAGCTGTTGCATTTTTGCGTTGAAGCTTGCGTTTTCTTTTTACTGAAGTTAATTGCGAATCGACAGGGCAGAAACGGCAGAAATAAAAGGGCAAACAGTTCTTTGAAGAGGGCAGGTGCCGAAAGCATTTGTCGACCAAATGAATTCCAGTTGACAAGTTTGAATAATCCGTTTCTGTATTGGCAAACAAGCTTGTCACATATTGAAACGGTCGGGATAACGTCGGCTTCAGAGGTGCACTAGATGGATATGCATTGTCACACGGGCGGCGCTATTGCCCAGATTCAATTTCCAATATGCATGTGTGTCGGGGGTTGCATACTGCTTTAGAGCCGGTATTAGCGCGCTGATCGGATTTCCCTTTCCACACCCTGGACCGCTTTACCACACCACCGACCGGCTAGCCATGGCTGTGGCCACCGCATACCCGACTAATATTCCACTGTCCACTACCCGTCGGTATTCAACCTCTCCAGTTATAGTTCCATGCATTTGTAGTAGATTCGCCTGTACACATTCACAATGAGCATAGACTGGATGCGTATATGTCGATCATTCAGAATTTAATTGGTTTCTCTGCCATATTTCGGCATATTACTACCGGAATTAGTATAGGAACTATGCTTTCTACCGTATATATGCACTCTCTACTACTACTCTACTGCTGCACTCCTCCATTCAACGACTTTAATTGAATATTACTTTGATTAAGGGATCGTAAGAGGATGATGATCGGATATAAACCGCTTTTTTCTAATATCCAACGTATCTCGTGAATTCATTTCGAAAACACCAATTACATGTTTTCAACGGTAAATCACTATACACTCCTAGAAGTGCTCCTCTTAAAGATTACATCATTGTACCACGTTTTATTTATACCTAAACGAATTAACCTTTAAACACGATATAAAGGAAGTAATTAAGAAGATGTAAAACTCCTTTAGATTCGTTTTTCGAATTAAATATTCGCTTAGCAAACTAATTACATTGCTTTTAATTAATTATTTAAAACCAGCGATTCGGCAACATTCCCCGAGGGGTATCATCAGTTCACCACCCCTATTGTGAATTGAGCCCGTTGCATACGTGTGGGTGTGTATATGAACTGTACGTTTCGCTGATTTTCTGACGAGATATCCTCCAATGCTGCTAATGGCAGATATAATCGTCTTTCATTCGTGAAACGCATCGCAAAGTAGTTCACTTACCGGATTTTCGACTTGGATTATTAACGGATTTTTTTCAGCGTAAAAATATGACCGGTAATAGAAAACAACGGGTGCTAACTGATATCCTAATTAACGTCTCGTTTAAGATCACCATGATACAATTAAGACCTTTTTAGAAGTGTTTTTAAAATGAAACAATTCACTAAAATCCTTACCACAATCCTTAAGTCGTACTGGATGCACGTTTTGATAATCAAGCTATCATCATCACCAGTAAAACTGAATCAACAAACTATGCGAAAAACTAACCTTATATAGCAAATAAATTACGCAATATGTAAATCTAAAATAAGCATAGTAAAGCTGCTTCATTGCACATTACTATAATGCCTAAAATGCAAATCTAAAGATAAATAATTCCTAAATTAAAATGTAAATAGTCAGGATAACGTAAGTTATTAAAACCCGTGTTTTCCAATGAAGCACTTCATTGCACATGATTATAATTGCACCTGTAATTAAACATACATAATGTAACAAGGGATATAGGCTGGAATTTAGTGGTCCTAAATCTGAATTCATTAAGTGATTTTTGTTTTTGTAAATTTCCATGCTTTCAGAGCAATTTAATTGAACACTAGATTTATCAAACCTTCTGAATTTGAGATGAGCCAAATGATCTTTGTACCTAATTCTAATTAGTCTTGATGTCTGTCCAATCTTTACATGAAATTTTGTAAATTTCTGATTTATCAATGTTATCCACTGGGTATTTGGAACTTCCTAAAAGGTTTTTGAGGTTATTGTTTGAAGAAAAAACAATTTTGCTGTCGACTTTAGAAAAGATTTTTTGAAGACCATTCGTGTAACTTGGATAGAAGTGTAATTTAGCATATTTCTTATTGTTACGGCCGTCAATGCGTTCTAGTGTGCTTATATTTCTAATTCTTAATCTATTCTTGCTTCCTAATAGTATTATAAACGACATCTTCAGAGAATCCGTTAAAGTTAGCAATATTGATGATTTCTTTTAGTTAATTTTAATATCTATATTTAGTTAAAGGAAAATTGAGTAACCGGTGTACCAAAAAGTTAATAGCCGAAAGTTTGTGTTCATATGACTGATTAGAATCCTGTAAAATAAATCTATTATTACTAGTAGGTTCTCTATACACTGCGTCTATTTCTAACTTATTTATATCTCTTATTACTAAAGCTGGCCACGAGCGGTACCGCGCAGTAGCGTAGAGTCGACCAGGCCTCGCGTTCCACTAGAGTTATTCTGCTAATAGAGATGTTTGCTGCCGCAAATAATTTCGCTCATCTTTTAAATAAAAATTAAATAATACGTGCTCAAACACTTACCATTTTAAGAATCCTCCGTGAAATCACAAAGTGAATAATGTCTGTTAAATATCTGCAACATTAGATATGTTTCAACTGTTGTTTCGGCAAAACTAGTACGGCATGAGGAAAAAATGCGTTTATATGCAGAGAACGTACGTTCTACATCTAGTGACGTAATATATGCGTAAGTAAAATAATCTTTCAAATAACTTAACGATTCTGTTGACGAACCTTCACAAATGTGTCTTAATATGCCAAAATCAGAATTTTTCTTAAAAACACTTTCAAATTTTTCTAGAACAGAAACATTTTTTGCGTCTTCAATCGCGCATAGCTGTGCGTGAACATGTTGCACTATTTGTAGAGATTCTTCTAACGGCACCGCAGGATTTTGTAATTTTTCTATTGCATCTGCAAGCCCGAAGTAATTGTCGTGAATGATTTTTAAATCCATTTTAACCTGACTATCTTGAAATTTCGACTGGCTTTTCTGGATAGCGGCAGCTTCCTTTGTATCGAATTGTAAAACCACGTTCTTAATATTGTCAAAATATTTATGATAATAAAACGCGGCCTGCAACCATGTTCCCCAACGAGTTAGAATAGGTTCTGGTGGCTCTGGTATACGGGGGCACAGTCTGTGAAATTCGCGAGTACGTTTCGGTGATTTGACAAATACTGCTTTGGTATGCGCTATTAAAGCGTCTACCTCAGGATAACATTTTCTGATACTATTCGCCACAAGATTGAGAGCATGAATTTTGCACGTAATGTGTAACAAATTAGCAGAATGCTTTTTAAGAGACCGGCTTACAGAAAGCATGTTTACAGCACCATCACTCACTAACATCAAGAGTTGGTTTGTTGAACGTTCAAACTTGTCCAATGTATTTAACACTAACTTTGAAATTACTTCGGCAGTACACTGTTGTATTCGTTTGGAGACTAATAGAATTGAAGGTGCCGATTGATGAGGTTCCAATTTGCGTGCCATTACATTAAGAACAGAATGTTTCGTCCGATCTGTTGTTTCGTCGACACATAACCACAACTTTTGGTCTTTCAACTCCGATTTTATTTTTTGTTCAATATGTTCGCGCGCAGATGGCACAATTCTTCGTAACGATGTTCGACTTGGTAATTTGCACTCCGAATAGTTATTCCAAAAGCAGATAAATGGTTCCTTGTCTAGTAAATTGAACGGTATATTACATGCAATAGACGTAACGCATAAATTAAATATAAATTTTTCATTGTCTCGTGCGCAATTTCTTTTTGAGACATGCTTTTCACTATCTACGTGTCGTAGACAATGTTGTCTGGACCAACACATTAACGGGATTTTACAGATTACACATTTAATTTTAGCACCTTCATATATTAAGTCTGGAATTTCTGCAATAAATTTTCGAAGTTTGTCCGACCGCGGTCGTTTTGCTGACGAAATCATAATTTTTCTAGGACAGATAAACAATTGCGCAAATGACCGGCAGCGAAAATGTCCGTACTGCTCCGCAGACGAAGTAATACTACCGTTCCTCTCGGTCCGAACTGATTCTACGCCGATGCGCCGTACCGCTCGTGGCCAGCGTTACTTATTACTAACATATCGAGGAATGGAATATTGTTGTCTTTTTCTTCTACGTGGGTAAATTTGATAGAGGGAAATTTTTAGTTGTTCCACGAAATCCGTTATTGAACATTTGCTGGTGTCAAAGATGCAAAAAATTTCATCAACGTATCTGATCCAGAGCCGAGGGAAAAAAGCCAAAGTATTCTTCAGGTCGATAGACCTGCTAGAACGCATTGACAACTGTAATAATAAAAAATATGTTAAATTACCCTTTTATCCAAGTAGTTATAGGTATAATCGACAAAAAATGGTCAAATTTCATTTTATGTTTTGGCATTCCGGCCTGCTTGGTCTAATAAATATTTTAAGATTTGTATTTTTTACAAATTTAAAAATATTTTCTATTCAGATAATGTGCCTTTTCTATTAATAATACGGCAAAATCTTATCGAGAAAAATTGTTCAGAATATAAAACTATGGTTCTATGCAAAATTTCTATTTCAATAAAATTATCATTACACCATACGCTTTTTAAATTGAAAAGTTTATATATTTTATGAGCAAATATACAATGCCGTACAAATTAATTGTCTTAATAACAACATCAACTTTTGTAGGCATAGGTCCTTTAAGCTGTTCATCATACGACACGACACGAATAACTGCTTCTATCATTTTGATTCAGATGTTTCTTGCCGATAGCCTTTAGATTTTCAATAGCGTTAAGATCTGCCCATTCCAGACTTGTGATTTGGTTCTGTGTATTAAACTGCTTCACTTTTTTAGAGGAGCGGCATGAGGTTAGATCGTTTTGAAAAATTCCGTTTTTGGCAAGATAGATCTCGGTTGATAGGATGTCAATATATTGCTCTAATTTCATCATCCTAGTAATTGGTATATGTAGTCTGGTGCTATGTTAGAAGAAGCAAGTTCAAAACATCTTCTTCATAGGATGTTTAACTCTTGCACATGCTGTCTCTTCACGACAAAGTGTGTTTGATCAGAGAAAAGAACTTTATTTCAGCCTTCAGTTGTCCAGTTCTTGTATTTTTTTGGTCCAAACTACCCGTTTCTTCACCATGAGAGTAGTCAGGAATTACTTCTTAATCGGCTTCCTTGCCCTACTAAGGTAAATGTACCAGTGGATGATAACTTAAGGTATGCAGGGAAACACATTTTCAATTTAATAATTCACAAATATTGGTACTGATATACGGAAAATTGCATCAGCTTCGTCAGTTAGTCCAAAATAAAAAATTAAATGGTTAAAACTATTAAGATCTTTGACAATTTGTGAGAAATAAATTAATAGGAGAAAATACATATAGTACCAGTAGATGATAACAGAAATATGTACCTGTTCTAGTAGATCCTAGTAGATCCGTTTGTGTTCCAATAGATGACAAATCTGGCAAAAATTAATTGATCTGTGAACTATGAAAATAAATAGATGCTATGTACTACAACAAAATACAAAAAAACAAATATTAATTCTTATGATAATATATATTCTAGGAAAAAGCATGAAAATTGCAAAAATTCTTTCATTTCTAGAACTTCGTACACTCCTCTTTTATTTATTTGTTGCGTTTCATCGATACATTTCATTATGTCACTATCATTGTAGCAAAGAACATCAGGTGAAGAAGGCCACTTCCACCCATTACCGCTTTTGACCATCGCTGTCACTAGGATCTCTTTTTTCTTTATCTGTAAGTCCCTGTCTGGATAGTAAAGATCATCGTATTTTATTATTACAAAAGGCACGAATTTAATTGTTGGTTCCCTCAACATTTTTTCATTAAAGTCTTTACTCTTTACTTCAGATTTTAGGTTCAACGATTCTCTTTTGCTTCTATTTTCTGATTTCTCTCCCTGATGTAATGTTTTCTTTCTTTTCACTTCCTGCATTTTTTTTGCCAAATTCTCTAACCGCTTCTTTTTACGCTCAGCGATCTCTTACTCCTTTTTAGTCTTCTCTTCCATTTTTGTTCTTGGATACTCTTTCCACTGGATTGAACTTACCACAGTTGGAATCTTTTCTTTGCTCCTTTTATTATTAGTTGATCTGATAGTGTGAGGCTAAAATAAATTCTTTTTAGGGTGATGGTATATTTTCAGGAATATTAGAGTATTTATTGTCCTCATTAGCTATTCCTGTTGTACCTTCTTCTTGTACTAGTTCTATCTCTACGGGTTTATTCTCTTTATCGCACTTTTTCTTTGGGGTATTTTTCAGACTGCTAATCTTTTGTACTTTTAATTTTTCGATTTCTTTTTGAAATATTTCATCTTCCGTTTTAGTGATATGTACAGATTCTTTACGTCATTTCTTCTACTTTGTTGAACTTCAGTTCATCTTCCGTTTTAGTGGAGTACTGGTAACAAGAATATCTTTAACGTCAATTTCTGTCTTATCTAATTTCTGTTGAACTTCAGGTTCCATAACACGGTGCACTATAACATCGCTTAAGATGATGATTTTTGAATTTTGAATCCATTTCACTAGACTATCTTCTTCGTCTTTTGTTAAACATGCCGAAGGACTCATTTTAATTGGAATTGTGTTTATGTTTGTTTATTTTTCTTATAATACAATGTAGCGTAGGGTATATTACACTCCTTAGACGCTTGATTATCGTTCATACCATCATTAATAGCTGCCAAAGCATTTAACAATGTATTCTCTGAATAGTTCAGAAAATTTCAATTTTTTTTCTTCTCAGACAAGCGAATACAAATTATGTCAGTGGTAAATCAGTTAAATTACTGAAATGTAAAAGCCGGTTTCTTTAGAATATTTTCTGGCATGCACTAGACTCGAATAATTTTGAATAATTACAATTAAAAGGTTGTTTAAACAATTTTTTCCTAGGAATGTACATCTTTACATAGTCATAACGATGTCTACCATCTACCGGAACACAGGGAAATATTAACTATGTGCCGGTAGATGATAATTTGTTAGGTATTGGCTAGAGCAACGCAACTGCGCTGAAAGCCAGTGGCGGACGCATAAAAGTTTACACAAAATAAATTAAATGTGATATGTGCTCAAACACTTACCGTTTTAAGAGTCCTCCGTGAAATCATAAAGTGGATAATGTCTATTTAATATTTGTAACATTAGATATGTTTCCAAAGTTGTTTCGGCAAAGTGAGTGCGGCGTGAAGAAAAACTGTTTTTGTATGCCGAAAACGAACGTTCTACATCTAGTGACATTATATTTGCGTAAGTAAAATAATCTTTCAAATAACTAAACGGTTCTGTTGACGCACCTTCACGAATTTGTCTTAATGTGCCAAAATCAGAGTCTTTATCTAAAACACTTTCAAACCTTCCTAAAACACAAACATTTCTTGCGTCTTCTATCGCGCATAGCTGTGCGTGAACATGTTGCACTATTTGCAAAGATTCCACTAACGACACCGAAGAATTTTGTAGTTTTTCTATCGCATCCGCTAGTCCCACGTAATTGTTCTGAATAATTTCCAAATCTGTTTTAACTTGACTATCCT
Source organism: Dynastes maya (assembly GCA_029619315.2). NCBI lineage: Eukaryota > Metazoa > Arthropoda > Insecta > Coleoptera > Scarabaeidae > Dynastes > Dynastes maya. Next base: position 8,423,902 of record JAROYE020000012.1, read on the forward strand.
GAAATTTCAAGCGGCTTACCTTGACAGCCGCAGCTTCCTTTGGGTCGAATTCTAAAATCACGTTCTTTATATTCTCAAAATATTTAAGATAATGAAATGCAGCCTCTAACCATGTTCCCCAACGAGTAAGAATAGGTTGTGGTGATTCAGGAATACTGGGGCATAGTCTATGAAATTCCCGAATACGTTTTGGGGATTTTACAAACACAGCTTTTGCATGTGCTATTAGAGTGTCTACCTCGGGATAACATTTTCTGGTACGAAACTGAAAGTATGAATTTTACATGTAATATGCAACAAGTTAGCACAATGTTTTTTAAGAGATCGACCTACAGCAAGCATGTTTGCGGCACCATCACTCATAAACATCAACAGTTGATTTGTTAAAAGTTCAAACTTTTAAAATGTATTTAACACCAACATTGAAATTACTTCGGCAGTGCATTGTTGTATTCGTCTGGAAGCTAGTAAAATTGAGGGTGACGGTCGATGTAGTTCCATTGTGCGTACCATTACATTAACCACAGAATGTTTTTTACGATCTGTTGTTTCGTCCACACATAGCCACAGTTTTTTATCTTGCAACTCCGATTTAATTCTTTTCTCGACATGCTCACGAGCAGACGGCACAACTCTCTGTAATATTCTCTCACTTGGTAACTTAAAGTCCGAATATTCATTCCAAAACGAGACGTATGCTTTCTTCCTTAGTAAATGAAATGGTAAATTACATGCAATAAAGGTATAAATTAAATTTAAATTTGTCATAATCTCGTGTGGAATTTTTTTTTGAAACATGCCCTGCACTATTTACGTGCCGTAGAAAATCACTTTTCGACCAACACATTAAATCTATTTTACACACTACACATTGAATTTTAGCGCCATCACACTTTAAATCAGGCATTTCTGCAATAAATTCTCTTATTGTGTCCAACTTTGGTCGTTTTCGTGACGTAGGAAACATTTTGAAAACAAACGTAGAACTACGATATAGTATACGACAGCGTAGATGCATACACAACAGATCGGCTTTCGAGTCGCAGTTATACTGACGCTTATACCGAATTGTCCCGGCCGTATTTATTTTGTGTAAACTTTTATGCGCCAGCCACTGGCTTTCAGCGCGGTTTGCGTTGCTCTAGTATTGGCCCATAGCGCGAATCATGGTCCAGTACATGATAATCAAATTTTTCAAGTTATAACTCTAATAAAAATATTATTTTTTATAGAAAACATAAAGAATTTACCATTTGTTATTATAAAATTACTAACGTTCATAGGAATTCCAAGAAAGCTGTACATTAACACCGTTTAGTACTTACTGTAGTCACTTAAACGTTCACTTCAGCTATACTGTAAAAAAATCGGCTACACCAGAGCAACAAACATATTTAAATGAATTTTGGTAAGTTAGAGACCTGCAAGTAAGTTTAATTTGTTTAGCATTAGCTTCAATAGGAAACGGAGGTGTCTCTTTAATAGTAAAAATTTAAATATAAAGCACCCGATTCTTAATAAATCGACTTTTATTGCAAAGTTATCATCTACTTGTGGCTTATCATTTACTGGTACGTTTACCTTACCAACTTTAAGAAGTTTTCATAGCACTGTAGTTATGTTAATATTAATACCAGACTTATGAAGTTCTTTGTTTGGATCAACTGCACTCTTGGGCGGGTCCATTTTGCTTTTACGCACCAGAAGTCGAACATCCTTGCCTGTTGTGTTCTCTTACGACCACATTTCCACTTTCTTCTGATCTCCATCGCTCCTGTCTCTTTCTTCTGTTTGATAATCCTGCTAACGGATGTTAGGTCAACTTCAACATTCTCCGCTATTTGTCAGTACTGTAAAAAAGTATAATATTTAAATATTGCATGTACTGTAGTGATATTGTTAATTGGAATGATTCATTCTCGACTCCCAGGATTATCCAACCATATCTGAGCGTGCGCAGTGCATTATCGCTCGCATATTCTTTTATATTTATGCGTATGCCCTTAATTTCCCTTTGTTATTTGCTCTCTCTTGCAGCAACGATTATTGCGGCAATTAAACAACCCGCACCTTTAAAAATACGGAACTCGTCTATATAGGAAGTGCAATTCCGACGATGTCACGTTACGAGCCTTCCCCCGGCCTTGTTTGCATAAATTTATTTTATTGGATGCGTTGTTTGTGCCGGGTAGACTTTGATAATTTCAATTCCTGCGCGATTCTTTTGTTACATCTCCAAAACGGGTGAAAAAAAAATAGAATGGACAGGTGGTTCCAAGCTGTTAATGTGTGTTTGTAGTTTGGAATTGTAAACAATCGTATAAGGGGTGCCATCGCTCAAATGAATCGGGAAGAATCGGATCTAACAATGCTCTACACTTCTATACTTCCCCAGAAAGCAATATTAATAAATCGCGTGCTCTAACGCGAGGGGTCGCTGCGATTTGTATCGGCTTAGGAATGGGGTGGTAGTATCGTAACTTAGAACTTAATTTCTATTAATCCGAGATAGTTATGCAAACCGAAGCTTCTATAGGTCATTGTACCCCTTTCAATGCAAAAATTTGAAATTGTCACCTTTCAGAGAAAATTCGATTTAACTATACGGGCTCGCGAGGGACTGTATCAACCGATATTTGAAAGAGTTGAACTAAAGCCTACATTTACCATTGAACTAAAATATTTTCAATTATCTGAAACTGGTTGTACCGGAAGTGGCTGTCAATTTATTTATTTTAAACAGAATACGCTATATATTATTACATTTCTGGTTCACTTTTAAAGTTTATTTGTTATAACAACTATATTGCTATTTCTAACCATATTTGAAATATTTGCATTTTTGACAAATTTTTGACAGATGGCCGAGTGCAAGTGAACTTTTATAACTATGAAAGGGTTTAACTTGGAAAATTGAAATTTTGCAGAAGTGAGTAGGTAAACAACAGGCGTACGGGACCACTTTCAAGGCCATTCGCGTTCGTGGATTTATTCGCGCTTTTAATCCGCGGGTAATTTCGTGGAATCAAAGCCAAATGCACTTTTGATTAGCGGCTCGCGCTTTTAATCTGCGGGTAATTTCGCGGAATCGAATTTCATCCGCGGAAAATTTCGCGATGACGTGGTTCTCTGAATTTTTCTAGTGTCATGGCCGGTGACGCAATCCCTTGCAACAGATACCTGTTGCCTGTTGGGGCCGTTGTGAACGGCTTCTGAACGGCTTTTGAACGGCTTCTGAACGGCTTTTGAACGGCTACTGAACAGCTTCTGAACGGCTTTTGAACGGCTTTTGAACGGCTTCTGAACGGCTTTTGAACGGCTACTGAACAGCTTGTGAACGGCTTTTGAACGGCTTCTGAACGGCTTCCGCTAATCAAAAAGTACCTTTGGCTTCGATTCCGCGAAATTACCCGCGAATTAAAAGCGCGAGCCGCTAATTAAAAGTGCATTTGGCTTCGATTCCGCGAAGTTACCCGCGGATTAAAAACGCGAATGAATCCGCGACCGCGAATGGTCTTGAAAGTGGTGCCGTACGCCTGTTGTTTACCTACTGAAGTGTTAACCATATAGGGTAGTATTAGAATCCGAATGAATTTTTCGAAAACATTATACAGCGTGTCCGACAATTACGATTAAACTTTGAATTGGCAAACGCATCAAAGTTTATTTTTTTTTAATATAACTACCTGTTTTTCTCTTTTTTATAAAATTGATCTTACAAAAAAAAAATCATATGTGTATATTGTGACATAATTTTCTTAAAAAAAAAGAATAGTCGTCAGTGAGAATGTGGCTTACGTAGTTTTTTAAAATGTCATCCAATTTTGACGATATCCAAGTTAGTCATGACCTTTAGGAAACAATCCAGCATTGTCGAAATCTTGCCAACTGTCCTGGAAATTTTGGGTTCCAAATACATGGAGATTCGAATTGCTCCAGTAATGAGAATTGTGCCAGTTAAGCAGACTATTTCTTAGCTTCATTTCTCCAGAAAATATTAGCCAAAAATAATTCGTGCTGTTGATACCATATTAAAACAAATTTGCAAAAACTATATTTTTTAATTTTTGATCAATCCGAAGCTTTTCAGATTTTTGTGAATACCGAGCGGCTGTTCTCGATATCACTTTACTGCATTCTTTATAAATAATAAAAAAAATTAACTAATCTTTGTTTATGCAATTTAAACGGGCTGGCAAATGACATATAGTACCGTGCAAAAAGATATCACAATTTGATTTTTTGACCGTAACTTCCCTCAAACACAACGAATATCGGCGAAATTTTTACCACGTGTACAGAACAAGAATACACTTCTTTTTAATATTATTTATTAAATAAAAACTTATTTTTCTTTAACGAAATAGCAACAGAAAATCTGACGAATAAATCTAACTACTCATAACAATGGAAAAGGCGATTGAGACACACTAAACACGAATGAATATTACACAATAGACTTAATATTTGGTGGCAGCACCACTTGCGTCGATAACAGCTTGACATCTGCGGGGTAGACTGTCTATTAGTTTGGCAATGAAAACAGGGTCGATTTTCTTCCATTCTTCCTATAATTGGGCACATTTTTCAGCTACATTTGTGGTTTTTTTACCGATAAGCCTTCCTCTCCAGTTCATTCGAGTCGTGTTCAATAATATTTAGATCACGGGATTGACTAGGGCACTTCATCCGCTGAACTCTTTTCTTAGCGAACCAGTCGCAGACTAGCCTTGTTTGATGTTTCAGATCATTATCGTCCTGATAGATGAAGCCACGTCCGTGAGTTCTTCGTTCAGATGGAAGCATCTGGTTCTCAAGAATGTCCTTATATATTAATCTATCCATATTGCCCTGGATCCAATGAAGAGTTCCCGCGGAAAGTGCGCTAAAACATCCCCAGACCATACAGAACCCTTCGCCGTGGTTCACAGACGGTAGTTGGTACTTAGGCTCAAATCTAGTGTTTATGGGGCGTCGTACCCAAGTTACACCGTCCGTTCCAAACAGAAGATACTTGCTTTCACCGCTCCATATAATAGATTCCCAATGAGTGTGGGTCCAGTTGAGACACTCTGGCCTTCTTGTTTTTGGCAGAAATTAGAGGTTTTTTTACAGGACGACGGCCATTTAGTCCTCCTTCCCTCAAACGACACTTTACCGTATCCACAGAAAGATTTGGCATTCCAAGACCAATAATTTCTTCATACATTTGACGGGCAGTGAAACGAGGATTCGCCCGGGACATCCGTAAGCTATTCCTATCAATCAATGAATCCGTTTTTCTTGGTCTCCCAGGAGATTTTTGCTTTATTATGCCTCCACAAGCCTTGGTTCGAGCAATAAGCTTAGTTACGGTAGAAACACTAACTTGGAACTGCTGCGATAGCTCGGCGTGAGTCCTTACCATTCGGCGATCTCTCAGAATAGCCTCCATAGTCGTTATGGTCAGCGAACATGATCCACGTGATTGCCCCATTGCATATTTATCAATTGCAGGTCAATATAGACAAACAACACAATAACAGCAAAAACCAAAAAATATATATACATATAATAAAGTTGTAACATAGTCTTTCTTCGCGCACCACATGACACATTCGAGTTATATACATACGTTGTAAAAATTTCACCGAGATCCGTTGGGTTTCGGGTAAATTACGGTCAAAAAACCAAATTGTGATATCTGTTTGCATGGTACTGTATACACATATGTATTTCTCATCAATCCTGAATTGTTTCGTAATAGTCGTGACTACGCCGGGCACAGAGAGCTTCGCGCCAAGTTAGAAGTGAGGTGCCGCGTCCACGACGCGATGTGTGTATACACATGAATCGGCGCGGGCTATCTCAGAGAATGAAATTATTGATTTATTGCAACAGTTTCTCATCAGCCCTTCGCAGCGTTAGTTGTAATAAAGTCACTAAATTTATCAGTGAATTTCCAAATTTGAATTATAACGGAACTGAAGTATTGTGTAGAGGCTGCAAAATACCTTTAATGTGTTACAACAAAGGCAACTGTAAAAGATATAAATAGTGTACAGCACAAAAATGAGAGAAATGGCGTGCCACCTCAAACCCAATTTAAGTTGGATTTACTTTTGATGTTAATTGTTTGAGGTCTATCGCTTCCCTTCCTCGATAAAGAACCGTTTCGACAGCGTTACGGAAAGATAAGTGTAACCAAGTATACGTAAAGATATCGAACATAGGATCAAAGCAGAATTAAAAGACAAACAGCTGTGGCTATGTCTTGATGAGAGGACAGATTGTTCTATTTTGAATATTATTGTACGAATACTAGATCCTGTTAAACCGAAATTTGCAATCTTAGTAGCTAAAAAAATGTACTGGCGAAGAAATTACGAGCGTAGTGCTCGATACGTTACAACAATTTCAAGTGTCAACTACTCAACTGTTGATGTTTATGAGCGATGGAGCAGCGACAATGCATAGTGTAGGCCGTTCGCTTAAAGAAAAGTGTGAAGGATTTTTACATGTTACGTGTAAAGTTCCTGCTTTACATCTTGTGGCACAAACTATTCGAGAATGTTACCCTGTGGTGGCTGCATTAATAGCAAATACAAAAAAAGTGTTTCTCAAATCTCTCAAACGGATTCGAGATTTCACAGGCTTTGTTCCGGTATTCGCGAACCACAACGATTTTTTCCGCGAAAAATGGTCGCCTTATAGCAAAGTTCGATAGTGTTTAAAAAAAAATTCCGATTATACGAGATTAAGACAAATGTGTGTTAGTGCATCTGCAGATTTATTAACTAATTCTAAGGATTATTTTAATTATGCCTGTGTTACTTTCTTGAACGGTGTAGATGTTGAACGATCTTTCCCGAACTATAAGAACATTTTTTCATCACAACAAACAATCTTCACCGAGATAAATCTTGAAAGAAGCTACGTTTATTTATTATATTATTATTTATTGATACGGTATCAAGTACAACATATTTTTTAAGAAACGGTTATTACATTACATATACAACAAATGCCGTTTTCAAACAAAAAAAAAACTAATAATTGCAATAGAAATACTTCAACGTGTGCATATATTCGCTTTATTTACCAAACATGTTTATTGCGTCAGCTTTTATTTTTTACTCTGGGATATTGATTTCAAAATATGACTTCTGTCGGCTGTGAGTCACACGTACACTATTTGTAAACCACGGCGCATGCGACTGATCCGATTCAGTTGCGTAGACCGATTGTACCCGGCTTAGTAATAGTAAAAATCATACAAATTGCCGCATGTTTGGATTATTGAGATTGTACTGTATATGTGTTGCTTCGCATAATTTTTTCTGCGTAGCTTCTTTAATAATCAATACATTCACATAGTAATCACGTCACCCTAGTCATATATCCACTTAACAATATACCGTGCAATAATGAAACGTTGTAGAAAAGTTAATTGCTTGAAAGAGTGTCACTCAAGTGAGTCCGTGTGTGTAAAATCCCTTAGTAACTAGCTAATTGCTAATGGCGACAATCTCAATACGCAATGAGCAAAGTACGTAGTCTAGAAAGCAGCGGGGTCTTTTTCTATAAATGAGACACAAAAGGCGAGATGATGACACGTGACTGTCAAAAGTGGACACAAATATTTTTGAGCACTACCGTTCTATACGACTTTCTATCAAGTGTGCGACAGCGTTTGCTTCAATTGGATAATTTAAACAATGTCACCCACTATAGCTTACTAAGGATTCAGGCGGAACCCTTCTCACCCCGTCAACGAAATTCACAGCTTGAGTGGGTGCCTTGTTGTCGAACATTACACGCGTGGTTTGGTAGATATTTGGAGCCTATAAGGATGACGTCTTTTATCGAAAATCTGATCTTTTTGCGCCCACATAAGCGTCACGTTAATTAAATTCCGCAACGCTAGGTATTATAGCTATTTCCTACAATTATGTTAAAATTAATATTCATAATTTAGATTATGCCTGTACCTGATGGGTTTAATACAAATACCGGATTAAATTTACTTTGGAGCAATCGATGAATGGTCTACGTAAATGTATTTAACATTAATCATAGTTTGAATTGCGGCCTGTTATTGAAGCAAAACGGGATTACCCGAAATGGCAGTATACCTTATTAATCTAGCAGTTCATCATGACTCGATTACTGTTGTAAAACCGTGTATGTGTACGTGCATATACACTCTGGGATATGGAGTTTAATGTTATTCTATGATAAGTCTTCTATGTAACTCGTTATATGTTATATACATACATGTATTTACGTGACTATATACAGGCATAACGTGGAGAGACATGCACTTAGAATACAAATCAATCTCCATTGATTGGGAAGCAATCATCATTATTCATTTGTGTACTATCCTTGTAATTCCAACTCAATTAGATACTACCTATTAAACATCTAAATTTATAAAAAAAGGGTTTTTGAAAACAACACCCTATTTACTCTGAAAATAATTTGTGCTTTAGTACACAACGTTTTCTTTTAAAATTACTTTTGATGTATTCAAAACAGCTAAATTATCCTACATTGCTCTACCAATCTACCTAATTTAATTAATAATTCGGAGTAAAGGATTTAAATTTAAAAAAAAATGTAGCTATTTATAAAGGTTACTCTCCGATGGATGTCGATCGCATCCTTAAGAAAATCCAGCAAAGGCACGATTTTAATTCCGACAAGAACTCGCGATAAGAAATTTGTGAAGCTTCCCTTTCACAAAATATCGACAGGTATTAGTAAAGTTTTTAGAGTACAAGATATGAACGTGTGTATAGAAATCTTCTAGGCGAAAAGATAAACTGGATACGAAGGAAAGATCGAGAATTCGTAAAACCTGTGTAGCACAAACGAAACGGGCGATAGGCACCAGATTCAAAGAACATATTGCTCATTACCGCTATGGAAGGATAGATGATAAACGAAACCGGACGTAATATTAAACTAGAAAACCTCAAATTAATTAAGAACGTAACTTCGGCGCGAGAATTACAAGCATACGAAACTATTTTTTATTAAAAAAGATGCAAATCTTAAACAGGGGAAAAGGTCCACTTAGCCACTCAGTTTTGATTGATTTATTGGTGTAAAACGAATATACAGGGTGTTTATTAAACATACGACAAAAATTCAAAGGGTTATTCCATGAACTATTTTAAGAATATTTTGTACTTTTATGATTTTTGAAAAGCCCCCTTGTTTCGAAGATACAGGGCGAGAAAAGTTTTCGACAAAACCAATTTTGATATTTTTGAAATTATTAATGTAGCCGAAATAAAAATTTGGCGTACAACACTGGACTTACCGAGTATAAAAAAATTGTAAAAACGCGTTGTTATCTTCCGATTACAAAGAATGGCTGTTTTACCTACTAACAATACGCAAGTGTAGACATAGAAAAGTAAATCAGTTAAAACGTGGATTTCATTTGAATACGTTTCGTGATTGATCATTTTCATCAACGTCTTCATGAAACAGGCACATTGAAACGAAGTGGAGGACCAGGAAGGTAAAGTAAGAATGATAGAATTAGAAGAGAATGTGCTGGACATGATAGAGGAAGATCCAGGTACTTCTACTCGAAAAATTGTAAATACTTTGAATGTAAGTAATGGGACTGTTTGGAAAATTCTTAGGGAGTATTTGTTGTACCCATATCACATACAACGCGTTCAGGCACTTCTTCCTGCTGATTTTCCTCCACGGATTGCATTCTGTCAGTGGCTTTTGCACACATTGGTTCAAATCCCTCAACTACTGACACTGATTCTTTTTACTGATGAAGCGAATTTCTCAAGAAATGCAATAAGGAATTTTTTGTTGTTACATCCAGTATCTTTTTAGTACTATTAAAAATGCCAAGATTAAGATGTGTGTTGGAGAACTTACAGAAGCCCATCCTCATTTTAAGTTAATGTTTTCGTCGATACAGAAAAAAAACATTTATCACCTCTCTGCCTCTCAAGCTATTTTGGTCATGGAATCTTTTCAGACTTTCTTTTTCTCACGAAATCCAAATTAGCTCTACTGTAAAGCTTGTAAGCCTCCATATACCGGAATATATTGGAAGTGAGTGTCATGAAAAAACATTTATTTTTATAGCAACAAGCGTTCAAATGTTTTTACATAAAGAATCCGTAGATATATATAATGTTATTTTTTTTTCTTTTCAAATATACTTATATGTGACAATAAAAACCAGCTATTGGTGGTATGTTTTTGAAAGGTCTAGACGTGATAGGACTGCTACTGCTTAACTATTTCCAATTAAGGAAAAAATAAAATAGGCAAATGCGTTCTGGCATATACTGGCGAACCTACAGCTATCGAGGACCGAGGCGGGAAAATAAAAAAGGTCATGTATGTTAAGCAAATCTGCACACACATTGTATATACACTACCGCTCATAAGTATTTGGGCACCTCAAATTTCAGGGTAAACCATTAAATATTTAAATTTAAATTATATACACAAATATACAATTTTAACAACTAAGATTTTTTATTTGACCTAAATGTTAGATTCGTCTATGAGACCTCGGGGGCATTCTTGCAATTAATTTTAATAATGTTTCCGGAGTTATTCGAGCCCATGCTGCCTGTAGTTTGTTCCACGTATCACCTGCTGAAGTTGGAGCAGTTTTTCTTACTTCCCGATCGAGTTCTTCCCATAGTAACTCGATGGGATTTCAAGGCCGAGCTTTGGGGCGGCCATTTCATGATAGTTAGTGTCCCTTCCTCTTCCAACTATTCTAAATATTGTTTGCATTACTTTGAAGGACGTTTTGGGTAATTTTCTTGTCGGAATACAAAACTCTGACCCAAAATTCTTACACCAGAGGTTATTGCATTTTCCTCTAAGATGCGTTTGTATTGCTCTTTTCTCATTGTGCCTTGAATTCTTACGAGATCACCTACGGATGTATCAGCAAAACAACCCCAAATTATTACCGAATCACCGTCGTATTTGACGGTAGAGTAGTTCGCGAAGACGAGTGTTTGTAAGAAGTTCTGTAGATGAACGTACACTAGAGCAATGCACAATCTCTAGTGTACGTTCATCTACAGATCTTCTTACAAACACTCGTCTTCGCTAACTGAAAATCTCGAATTTGGATTCTGGATATTCTACCGTCCAATTTCGATGTTCACGTGCCTATTGTAACTTCCTTTTGTATTAATTTGGCGAAGCAAGGGCTTTCACATCGCAATTCGTTCGTGAAGGCTGGCTTTTTGCAGACGGTGTTTAACCGTGGACACGCTAATCAGCTTCGGAAGTACAGTATTGATTTCTGCGGCGATTTCTAGAGCTGTTTTTCTTCTATTTCGCTTGCAGGATACCATGATTGCGATATCTTGAGCTGATGTTGCCGCCCTTGGTCTACCACTTCGTACTTTGTTTAGAAAACTGCCACTTTCACTGTATTTTTTGATGTTATAATCAACAGTAGATGGATTTAAATGTAATTTTATAGCAATTTGACGATCGCTTATGCTTAAGTTGTGTTGTGCTACTACCAGAGCACGCATTTCAACACTAATTTCTTTCCTTTTCGGCATGTTTTAAAATTTTAAACGAAATTAATAACACTATTTGTTAAGGGATGTTGTCGCTACTAACATGGAACGACAACTGATCGTAATTCAAACGTATGACTTCAAATGGCTTTATTATAGCTTCGTAATTCATAGTAAAATTACCAACTGTTACATTTTTCCTGGAATTTCAAGAAATACGTTCTTTATTGTCGCTACTACCTACATGTTTATAACAGTATTACCTCTCATACAGATAAAAGAAATAAATAGACCGATATTATTTAATGAATTTAAGTGAATCTTACTTATTATACTATTCAATAATGCTGGAATATATTTCCCAAATGCATTCTTTGTATACAAAAATCTAAAATCCAAGGGTGTCCAAATACTTATGAGCGGTAGTGTAAATAGCCAATGCTATGACTCATCACAGTTTAACAGTTAACCTTAAGTACTTAAAAGTAAAAGAAAGACTTGCCGTTAGCAAACCTGTATACGGGTAGTTCCCCGATTCAGGAAAACGGAAACGATTTTGAGGCAATTTTTCAGCAATTATAATCAAATAAAGATCGTTATAACGTGAGGGTAATTGATAGGGTGTCGTTGATTGTAAATAAATTACGTTCCCAAACAGTACGATTGATAAAAGAAACGTTTTGGCGGAAAATCATTCCATACGAATGAGATATCGTTTAAGAAGCGAGTTTGCAGGAGGGAGCTGAAGTTAGATATAATTATTTACAACCGCCCTTTGTGTAAAGCACTAATAATAAATGTCAAGTGTATAGCTAAAATGGAATCGATAAAGTCGCGGTGGTAGTATTATAGGCGAACATAAGGACAAGAAAAGGGATGCTCCTCAATTACATTTTCCTGTTTATACGTAACGCAAATGGCTGGGGATAGCGGAATGTGTCGCCTTGAAGTGCTCACTTTGCTCGGTGTATGCGGGTAGACTATTCGAGAGGCGCCATAAACCCGGGGAATCACGGCGAAACTACTAGAAGAATGATCTCGCCGCTGAAGTAGACATATGCTATTCCCATTCCTAAATATTCACTTGACAAAGAAAGGAGTCGATGGTTTTACGATGTCGTCTTCAAATCGGAATGATGAGCCAAGGAGCAAGGAATTTTATTGAAACGTCCGTATATAAACGTAAAAATATAGGACGATTCTGCAAGGACTTTTCCGGTTTAATGAGGATTTTGAACTATACTTCCTTGATATACACTATATCTTGAAAACGAAAAGAAAATAACAAATTCAATTTCGGTGCTAAACGGCGGACGCTACTATGAGTTTCTTCAAGTTGAACATGCCGTAGAACCATCGTTTCATCCCCATTCACCATTTGGTTAATGGTCGGCTTCGTACAACTTAAGAAACTTTCGGCTACATTCGATACGTTGTACCTTCTGAACCGCGCTGAGCAATTTTGGGACCCATCTTCCGCTAATTGTTATCATACCCAAATCCTTATGCATTTAAAAATACTAGTTTTTGGAATCCCTATTTGTTCCCCGATCTCTTTAACCTTTAGTCGATCACTCAGTACGACTTCCTGGCCCGATTTGATGTTTTCTGGTCACTACAATAACGGGCCCTCCTTCACATGGAACATCATCAAGAGATTCTCTGCCCCAACCGTACGAGGTGAGAAATTTCATCACTGCCCAATTTTCAATTTTTGACTTCTGGTTGTCTTATTTAGTAATGGCTATAAACTGACAAATTATCATTTGAATGTTAACTAAAGACAGATCTTTCAATGGTAGCATTTGTTTTTGACTACCTTCCTATTAGATACCTACCTAATCTTACAATACGTGGACCGCAACTCCTAACAACTTACCACGAACTCGATTAAAGTCTCGAAAGCTAGAGTGGGGGAGCACAGCGGGGCAGCAACGAGATGAGTAGAAATACAAATGGACTTCCTACCACTTCCACCATTCTATAGAAGGCATAACTGAAGACGCCTTGTCGTCGGACATATTTAATGTTTATAAATTTTTTCTTAATATCTCCACAGCTTCATGAATTCTCCCAGTGAACTGTTCACGAGTATTGAATCTTGTAGCGTAAATCTATGAGCGCCAAATCTGGTGAGTTTAGTGGTCATGTGATGAACTGCAGCTATTGATTTATGAGGCATTTACCGACCTCGTATTTTTACTAAACATAGTGAAGTACCATTACGTTTGCTTAACAGTATTGTTTACCAACATGATGGTTCATCTGCTCATAATACAGACATAGTACGAAATTTGCTCGAAGAAAACTTCCATGGAAGATGGATTGGTCGTTTCATAAGAATGCTATCGCGATTGCAAGGGCTCTATCGCAACTCTTCTGTTTTTCATTTAAAGAGCGTACCATAATAATATTTTGTTCAGAATTTTATTTTCTAGCGATGGATTTAAACATACATCCATTAAAAAAATATAAATAATGTAAATTAGCTCCGAATTGCGATGCCCAATTGCTTTTTCTTTATAGCATTGTAGCAGAATTTACATATGTATGATACTCCAAATCCTCCTAGGCTTTTTTTTAAGTACAAAATGCTTTTTTTTCATAAATATCTCCTAAAATGTTTATATAATGGCCAATTACGACAAAATAAGCTATTTATTGGGGAAAAAACGGCTTTGATAATGCTAAAAAGTATATTTCCAATATACTTCAGTAGGATTTGAAAACAATCAGTATCTTTTGTTTATTTGCCAGAACAAAATTCAACTTGTATTACATATTATAATAAACAAGATCTCCATAGCGACCCGCGTATTTAGGACAGCTCTTGATCAAGCTAAAAAAAAGCAACCTTATCCCTTCGAAGGTATAAGATCCAAATCCAGCAATTATAAATAGAAAAATAAGCTCAAATCTTCCAACTTCAACTCATTTCCCTTACGATACGATGAAAATAAGATTGACGCGGTGGTATAATCTAAAGGAGCTTGCATTACCGATGCAGATCACCCGAACGTCGTTAAGGATAATGCACATTTGCCAATGAAAAGTGAGGAGGAACCGTTGTGAATCTACAGGGACACGCTGCGCGGGGGTAGAGAGGTGAAAGTTGCCGGAAACAGCATTAACATTTCCCGGCTAGGCTCCGATTTGGCGGCTTGTCCTCGTTAAGCAAGCGTCCAACCGTTGATAAGCGATTCGCAACGTTTCCTGAAAAATGAATGCAGATTGAATTCCTTCTTTTACCCCTGATGATGCCTTTTTTGCCTGCTGCGATCTCATCTATCGGCTAATACTGGTCTTAGTCGTAGTCTTCTAGCTCGTAGGCGCAATTGTTAAGATATACCGATGCTTTCCAATATTAAACCGTACCCATTTTACCGTTTACGGTCAATATATTTTGCTAATAGAAATGTTTATGGGTAAACAAAAGTTAAAAGGACAAAAGAAACCGTCCGAAAAGGTTTCGGCTAATTGTAAAAGATGTTACAAAGACAATAGCCAAAGAATTGCCGATATCTCACAAACTATTAAAGCTAGCGCAAAACAGGTAATTTTCTCATAATCAGCGGATTAAAATTTATAACACTGGATGATTAAAACACCGATTAAAAATATATATATTTGTTAAAATTTTAATAAGGGAATTTTTTTCTATAATTTTTTAATTTCTTCATATCTCACCAATTTCCAATGTTATCTAATTGAATATTGGTTATCTTATAGATTTCAATGAGGTAAATCGAACTAACAGAAGAAAAATCTTCGATTTCTTAAACTTTGGAAACTAAAGCACAGAATTTGCAAGAATTTTGCGACAATTTTCTCGCTCATTTTTGACTTTAGCTCAAAAAGTAAGAACGGCAACTTGATTTAAGTTGGGGAAATGGATTCTACGAATTCATTTTCATGCAGAGAAGGACGACTGGAGGTTCTGTAAATCGCAAAGAAGCCCTCAGAAAATCCTCAAGCTAATAAGTTGAAGATCAAGTTGAAATATTCTCGACCTTTAACTTGCGTTCAAAAACTAGCTGGGCGTATTTGGGGGTGTTTAAATAGTATGCCATATCTATTTTTAGCTTTAAAAGGTGCTTAACCTGGTGAGAAAGTGATCAGAAATTGATTTGATTTAAAAAGATGCGAAAGCAAATTTTCAAGAGGTTATATCTCAAAAAGCTTTCGAAACATCGCAAAATAGATTTAATTTTCGTACGCAGCAGCTCAAAATCTATAAAGGAGGATAATCAAAACACTGATTTTCAGAATTTTGTTATTTGGTGAAATTTTTATATTTTTTCCCTCAGAATTTTTTCTATTATTTTTTCATTTGCTCATATCTCAATAATTTCAAAGGTTAGCCGACTGATGAGCTGAATCGAACCAAGAAAAGCAAAATTTCCCATTTCTCGCACTTTGGCAAACTAAACCACTTAGAAATTTTAAGAACTTTGCTACAATTTTCTCGCGCATTTCTGACCTTAACTCAAAAAGTAAGGGCGGCAACGCGATTTCAGTTGCGGAAATGTATTCTACGGATTTAATTTTTAAGGAAGAGAAGTACGAATAGAGGTTCTGTAAGTCGCAGAAAAGCCCTTAGCTAATAGCCTGAAAATCAATTTTGGATTTTGAGTGAATTTTTTTGAAATACTCTCGACTTTTAACCTGCGTTCAAAAACTACCTGGAGGTATCTGGGGGCGCTTAAAAAGTATGTCGTAGCTATTTTTAAGAGGTTATATCTCAAAAAACTTTTGAAACATTGCAAAGTAGATTTAATTTTCGTACTCGGCAGCTCAAAATCTATAAGGGAGGATAGTCAAAACACTAATTTTCAGAATTTTGTTATTTGGTGGATTTTTTATAAGGAATTTTTTCTACAATTTTTTCATTTGCTCTTATCTCAATAATTTCAAAGATTAGGCGAGTGATTTTTGGTTATCTTGTTGATCTCAACGAGCTAAATCGAAGGAAAGTAAAATCTTCAATTTCTCACCCTTTGGCAACTAAGGCGCTTAGAAGTTTGCGAGAATTTTCTCGCACATTTCTGACCTTAACTCGAAAAATAAAAGAGGTAGCTCGATTTCGATTGCGGAAAGATCAAGTTTGGATTTTGGGTGAATTTTCTTGAAATATTGCTTAGCCTGGTGAGAAAGTGATCCCAAATTGGTCTGATTCAAAAAATGTGATATCAAGTCTTCAAGAGATTACATCTCAAAAAGCCTTTGAAACATAGCAAAATGGATTTAATTTTCGTACTCAGCCGCTCAAAATCTATAAGGGAGGATAGTCGAAACACTAATTTTCAGAATTTTGTTATTTGGTGATATTTTTTATATCTTTCATCATTTGCTCATATCTCAATAATTTCAAACGTTAGACGAGTAATTTTTTGTTATCTTGTTGATTTCGATGAACTGAATCGATCTAAGGAAAGCAATATCATATATTTCTTATGTTTAGGTAGCTAGAGTTTTTAGAAGTATTAAGAATTTTGCGACAATTTTCTTGCATATTTCTGACTTTAGCTGGAAGAGTAAGAGAGGTAGCTCGATTTCAGCAACAGAAATGGATTGTACGGATTCGTTTTTATCTATAAAAGTATTAGTAGATATTTTACATACCTCAGAAAGATCTAAAGTGAAACGGTTGAGAATCGGCTTTCGACTAGGGATGGATTTTTTTTTTAAATTTTCAAAATGTTTATTTTTTTATAAAAACTGTCTAGAGATATTCAGGAATCATTGGCAAATAAGGGGGTATGTATTTTTAGTTCAAAATGTCTGAAAATGAGGTTGAATTTCAAAGGAAATTAATCCGTGGTAATTCCTCTTTGTAATTTATTATTTCTTATTCCAGCAACTAATCCCAATGTTTATGAACTAAACGTCGGGTTTTACGACTCTTCTTCGAAAAAATCGAACTCCTCAAAGCCACTTTTAGATGCGCGCCTTGTTTGTTGCCTTGTCTTGTATCATTTGGCACTAATTTAAGTTCGCGATATGGCTAGAGGTCTCCAGTTTTATTTTATGTCTCTTTTTAAATAGTGCGTGATGGGTTTTATTGATTCATTAACGGCAGCACAGTGTTAAAATCTTCTCCGTCATCAAACCGTTTCGGAGTTTATAGCCTAATAAAATCACAATTGGGACTAATTTCAAATTGGAAACTAGTATAGAAGGTATAATCTTACTAATGGATGTGTTATTAATAAGTTTTTACGTCCTAGAAAGTGTTAAATCATTTTCCTTTAATTTTTTTTTTAACAATTTTAGCCTTGTATACTTACTCTTCCATCTCACACAGACATATAAATGCTGTTTAATCTGACGTGAGTGGAGAAAATATTAAACTTATACTATTAACATTTACCTCTGGGACTATTCGAAATCGTAGCAAAACGGGGGAATACATACTCTCCTCGACAAATACACGAGTAAGTTCGTCTCCTAATGGATTTTAAGCGCTTATATTTTACTAATGCATTTCTTAAAATCCTATAAATCGTAGGGAATAGCTATAAACTCCAAACTCCACGCTGCAATTCGTGCACCTTGTCATATGGGACGCATTATTCCCGTAGTAGGGAAATAAAGATGCTGAAATGTTTTTAAAATAACAATACGGCGAAAAAGATACGCAAACAGGGGGGACCCCCTTTAGCCGTTTTCAAAACCGAAGTGATTTACACCACTTTTACGGTTGTAAATTCTAAATGCCTGGCTGCTTTCTACTTATATGTATAAATCGTACACTACGGCTTGTCGACACTACGTCAGGTACAACCAAAATAGATGTTTTGTAAAAAATATTACATTTGTGCAAGCAGGAAGAACGATGTTGGTGGTCTTTTTGTTTTTTACGCGTGTATTTATTTGATACAAATTAAATTGTATCGTTTTGTCTTTATTTTAGTTAAGGAATATAACATTTTTTACAGTGCCCATTATATACCGGATGTTCTATAAGAAAAGCCATTTTATAATGTGTTTCATAAAGTTTTTTCTTCCTCATTCCTTAATGTTTAATAGGTTTTGGTCTAAAATTTACTTTTAAAAATTAAAAAAAAAAATCGGTTGAATTTTGAAAAATGTATACAGTACAAATACATATTAGGTTGTATGTGTTAGTGAAAAGTAAAAAAAAAAACTAACAATAAAACAAAAAAGTTATCTTGAAAAATATTTATTAAAAATAAAAAAGAAAAACGAGTTAAAAAATACATAAATTGAAATGTAAATTTCAATTATCAAAAAAGAAATCGGTGATACGTGTTTGGTAACAATTTCTTTTTTAATGCATTTCAACTGCAGTGTGCGGAGCAATATTACTTGTTGAGGGGCTAAATTATTTTCACAAACACGTGGCGAAACATTTCACAGCTTCTTTATGCACCACAAGCTTAACTGTTCTCTTCATTTCCTGAATCAGAAGCGACTTCATCAATTATTTCTTCTTCAGTGAGAGTCCATCTTCATTTTCCCCTTATACCCATTCCTGTACATCCTGGTCTGATACAGCATCCCCAATTTTCCCAAACATGTCCTTGATTACAGCTACCTCTTTAGTATGAATTTTATTAGATGGAATGAATGTTCTAAAAGGTAAATCATCTTCATCATTATAGTCTTCTTCAGTCTGGTCATCGTTCATAGCTAAATCGACATCTCTTTGTTCAGTAGTTAAGTTAGGATAAATATTTTTCCAGGAGTCTCTCAAGAGCTCAGTTTTTACTCTTTGCCAGACTTCGTCGAGCAAAAATACCACGTCTTTTAAATTTATTGCCTTTGAGATTTGTGCAATGTCATCATTAAATTCAACAATTTGGGAGAGAAGTTTCTTGCAATAATTATGTTTAATAGTCTGAATCACATGTTGATCCATGAACTGCAGAATCGGTGCACGATTTGGTGGAAAGTCCATGACGGAAATTTGTTTATCATCACTCATTAATTCTAAAGCATCGGGATGGGTAGGAGCATTATCCAAAAGTAATACAGCTTTCTTAGGTAATCCCAATTCCTCCATTTTGTTTTCTACCGACGGCACAAAATAATTTTAATGTAATTCCAATGACGACCATTTCATTTGTATGTATCAGAGGTGCGCGAGATTCTATAGTAAGGTCTCAAATAATATAATTTGCACAGATTCAAAATTGTTGTGATTACGTTAGATGAATCTGACGTTACAGGAGACAATTTGGCACTTCGTCCTAGCCAACCTTGTGTGATCTAATCTTGCTACAAATTAAGCCAGTTGCGGAAAAAACTCTTTCCGATTCCATACTTGTTGGCCGACTGGTTAGTAAAAAATCATACACAATTTGTATGTATTTCCCTCTTATCTTTTGCTCTTCAAAATAATTTATTTCTTTTTTAACTACTGGTGTTAAATTTTTATTTTTACCTTGCATTTAGAGTGGGTACTTGACAAGATGTTTCGGTTTTTTCCTTTATTAAGAGCTGCAGCTTATCTTAGATCATAGATAGCGCAGCTGATGTTGAAGGAGCTGACTCAAATGACACCAAACATCCAAAGTCTTCGGAATCAGAATCATTAGTTTCTGATAATTCAGTGTTAGTGTCTGTTTCGTTTTTATCGTAAATGCGCTCAATTAATTCTAGGATTATCTTCGTTATTGTAGATTTGTTGGTTTTAGTAGTCTTCTTCGTTGGAATTCTTAAAATCATTACCATAAAGAAATCAGAATAAACAGTTAGAGCACTGCACGGGCCTATTTTTCACGGCCTGGCCCGCCCGTGGCCTGTTACAGTATGGAGTGGGCCCGCCTGGCGCGCCCGTTGCATTCATTACCTCGGCACAAGGCCCGCCTGTGAGAAAATTTAAGCCCGTTTGGCCCGTCTAAATTATTTTACCCTGTTTAAGTAATTATATCTGCACTGTTTATTTCTAAACATTTTTACATTTTCTTTAACCAAAAGAAAACGTAACATAACATTGCATACATTAAAATTCAAGTATTTACTGTATACCTTATATCCATTCGATGTATTTAATAAAACATTCTCGGCCCATCAGGCCCGGCCTGGCCCGGCTCGCAATGAAAAGAGACGAAGCCCGCCCGAGCCCGCCCGCGGGCTGGGCTTTTCCTACCCCGTGCAGTGCTCTATAAACAGTTCGTCGTTCCTTTATATGTCGTGTTTTTAAGTTCGTTACTTAAAAATGTGTTTTGCGTCAGCTCATCAAGCATAAATTTCAACGTAACATTGGCAACATACAAATCAACATTTTCACAACATAGTGTTTCTAAAGCAACTTTTAATGC
This sequence comes from Dynastes maya, assembly GCA_029619315.2. Classification (NCBI taxonomy): domain Eukaryota; kingdom Metazoa; phylum Arthropoda; class Insecta; order Coleoptera; family Scarabaeidae; genus Dynastes; species Dynastes maya. The sequence goes on from JAROYE020000012.1 coordinate 8,444,711, forward strand.
TGATATGGATATAATTTAGATTGTGTGGATTGAAGAATACAATTTTAATATAAAAAAAAGTCGATTAATAATTAGATCTATTGGCATTTCAACTTGACACTATAAGAATGCGATCAAATTCCATCACAAGAAAGTATAATAAAAGGATTATCATTAAAACGCCTTTTAAAATTCGTTATGTCCTTATTCAATGACTCAAAATGAGACGTAGTTGTTACACTGTCTAAAAAGACGGTCTTTTGTCGTTCCAATCTATTATCTTCTCGAATAGGGCGGCGTTTTATTTGAAAGTCTCACTGTCTCGGCGTGCCATGTTAACAAAAATATTTATCTAACTCAGGGGCTTTTTACGGTTACCGAAAATTATCGAAACCACCCTGTAGAGAACGCTGAGCGTGACAATGAGGTTATTTATGATTTTATGGCGACGTGAGCGTGGGTGGTATATTCCTTTTTGGTTTCCCCTTATAAAAATGATTTCTATAAGCGAAAATTTAAGTGAGTAGGTTTAATTTTTATGCGAGTGCAGTCTATCGCAAATCAAAAGCAGATAATCTTAATTAGAAATTATGCATTCACAACGTTGTTCGAGCTTGCTAATTGATATAAATAAAAGAATAACATTCAACGTTTTTAAGATGCGTATACAAACCGTACATGTATATTAAGTAGTAATTATTATAGCACTGTAGATTGCAGTGTGTTGCAATTACAGAATCATTTTTTCTTCTTCTTTTTTCTCTCGAAGTACCAAGGATAAAGTCTGCATGGCCAGCTGTGTAAAGATAACATTATGTACGCTACTAATAATATATAATTGCCTTCTTTTTTCCCTTTTTTCTTTTTATAGTTTATACATTTTAGATTATTTTTTTAAAGGATAATATTTAAGACAGATTGATACGTACTTAAGAAATATTTAACTTAGAATCTCTTTATATACATATCAATCGTATTAGTATGTTTACATATATTGTAATCTGTATAAGGCTCCAAGGTTAGTATAGATGTGAGAATCGTTTTCCTTATTTATTAAATATATAGCCTGTAGCGTTTGAAGGCATCTGTACTTAATATACTTAGATGTACCTATTGATATGATATTAATATTACATCAGATTGAACCTCAAGGCTTTTTCGTCGGGGTGTTGTCATGGCATTGAATTGGATCGTCTTAACTCACAACCAGCAAGAAAACGATCTCCTGAATTATAGCAAATAGTAAATTGAATTCTACAATTTCATTTTCTAAGGATTCTCAATTATTGTATCGGAGATTCGGTTTTATTTTATATTGATTCTTGGATTACTTTTTTTATTTTATTTCTTACACCTCTCTGCGGTCTACTCCTCTTTACTAAAGCTAGGCTAGATCCTTTAAGCTTTCTTAACACTTAGTGATAAATTAACACTTTCTGTCTGAGTTTTCATTTTATTTGTCAACCAAATGGATGCAATTGGTGGTTGGAAGAGTTACCCGCTCTTTCTAATGTCTGGACAATTTGGGAAGATGTTCATGCAATGTTATCTGGAAGTCCTCTCGGAATTGGACGTTCCGAATAAACCAAGGAGCGTTGGCAATAATTCTAAGAATGTTACTTTAAAGGACCTACAGTTTAGGTACACTACCGTTCATGGAAGTTTGGGCAAACAAAAAAATGTACGGAAGTCAAAGAAAATAAGAGAAATATTAAATAGCCATGTATTTCATACTTACTTACATGATTTTACATATTTTCAAACACAAATTTATTAAAAAGAAAAAGTTAATGTAATACAAATAATTTCAATCCGATTTTCATCGAAAAATCCACCTTTTGCCTTTAGGACTGCTGCCACTTTTTTCGGCATCCAATTCACTAATTTTGCTAATGTTTCATTGGGCAAGCTTGTCCATACCTCCTGAAGAATCGCCCACAAATGTTCCTTCGATTTTGGACACTTTTTCCTAACACATCGGTCTAATTCTTCCCATAACAACTCTATCAGGTTCAAATCGGGGGACTGTGGCGGCCATTATCTGTGCACAATTTAGATTTATGTTTGGGGTCATTGTCCTGCATAAATTCAAATCCACGACCAATTAATCGGACTCCTGACGGTATGGCATTTTCCTCCAGGATTTTCCGATATTCTTCTTTTTTCATTATGCCCTCAATTTTGAGCAAGTCCCCTGTTTCGATTAAGGAAAAACAACCCCAAACCATTACAGATCTGCCTCCATGCTTCACCGTAGGAACTATACACTCCCGTAACATTCTTTCCCCTCTTGATTTGCATACGAAAACTCTCCGTCTATTTCCAAAAACCTCAAACTTGGATTCGTCAGTCCACAAAATGTTTTTAAAATCGCCCACTGTCCAATCTCTATGAGCTTGTGCCCATTTCAGTCGTTTCAGCCTATTTCCTCTTCGGAGTAACGGTTTTCGACAAGCCACTGCAACCCAGCCTCTTTCAGCCGACGTTTCACAGTACTCACAGAAACTTTGGAATCTCGCTCATTATTGAATTCTGCAGCAATCTCTGATGCTGTTAGTCTTCTATTGCGCTTACTAATTATTTTTATTCGTAAATCTTCCGCAGGAGTCGTTTTTCTTGACGGTCCTGGCCGATTACGATCTTGCACGTCACCGGTTGTCTTAAATCGAACTATAGTATAGTATATATAATCGAACTATAGTATAACTATAGTATTATGTATTGTAGATTTTTTTATTTTTTAATTTATCCGCAATCCGGCTTTCTGCGTACCCTTCCTGATGCAAGGTAATAATAGCAGATCGTTTTGAAACAGCTAGAGGCTTTCCACGGGACATTTTAAGCAGTCAAACCGAAATTATTTTATTTTTCACTTGCGCAACCACAGATACTTTCACAATAACAATCTCTTCAGAACTACTGCGTTTACAAATGTTATAATACTTTATAAAGGGTATACGAATATTTCCAGGTAACACGAGTGAATCAGCTAACCCTCTTAGGAATTATTATATTTATTGTCACTGAAATTATTGTATTATTTCCAACATAATTATATATTTTATGATAACGGTCTTATAATAGACAAATACTACCTGGAAATTGGTAAAAGGCTTCCAGAAAAGGTTAGTTTTAATAATTCCTCACAGAAATGTATATTATATAATTTTAAAATTTTTTCCTAAACAGTTAATATAATTTGTCAGCTTGCCCGAACTTTCATGAACGGTACTGTATGTTACTATCCGCGGCTGTCACCCATAATAAAGCTCCAAAGGTTAATATCGGTCACAAACCCGCTGTGTAGATTAATAATTTGGTTCTTATATCGAGTGGGGAATCTCTTCCCAACAAAACCACGAGGGTATTCCTGGCGCGGAAAAATCTTTCTCTAACCTGGTCGATATGTATCCTCCTCGTTAACTGCTGGTCAAAGAAAAAGTCTTTCAAGAGATGGTTTCCTTCTCCTTGTAAGCCTCATAGCGATGCTCTTCTTGCCATTCACCGAAGGCCTCAATTCCGATAGCAATCCAAAACAAATCTGTCCAATGCATCCTGTAGGCGTCTCACTGTCAGATTTTCGTTTCTGCTAGAAGTGCAATTCGCAGTATCATCCAAGATGTCTCTGGTGAAAGAATGCTGGAGCAAGTAAAGATCTTTATAACACCCCGACCAATATAGGTCGCTTGGCCATTTCTAATGGAGAAAATTCTCGCCACCAATGAAATAAGGTTTCTACTGACGCCCATCTTCAGCAACTGACCGCGGCGAAAATCGGGGAATACACCAGGGCGAAATCCAAATTGCTCATCATAAGATTGGATGTCACGCAAATAATCTGTCAACCTATTCAGGATGTCTTGAAAAAGTTTTGGAAGGGAAGAGAGAAGACTGATGGGGTGGTAATTCTGAGGGAATAAGGGCTCTTTGCCTGACTTAGAGGTAACAAGTTGGGAATAATAGTCCCAGTCGGTCATCTTCTGGGGCGGTACGGCAACTACAAAAGGTTCCCCGGCAACGCAAATCTCGCAGACCAAATCCTTGAACAAAGCCATATCCAAAATATTTATCTTACATTATCAATTTCAAGGCGCTCTTGATTAAATCAAAAATAGAACAACTTGTATATTACAGATTCTTTGCATAGCCTTCTAAAAACCAAGGACCACTTAAAAATATTATAATTTTGGGGTAAAAATTTAAAAAAGCAGTTAGTAATATTGGCGATATTATTATTTAATTACATATAACATGTAAGTAAGTATAATTTGAGCATATATTTACTAGTATTCGCTTGTTCCTCCTGTTTTATTATTTTCTCAGTCCTTTTTGGCATACTGCCAATGCAACTTTCTATTGTTTTTTTAATTTCGTCGCTATTATGCCATACATCTTCAATATGTTATTGCAATTCTTCCTTTGTAGTTGAGTTTCATGTACTTACGATGTTTCTCAAGACATTCCACAGATTTTCAATTGGGTTTATCTCTGGGTTTTTAGATTCAAGGTATCGCATTACACTTTTTTTCAAAAATTTATCAATATTTTTAGTTCCTGTACTTAATTTTCTTTTGCATTAACAATTCAGTCAGCTTCAGAAAAATCTTTATCATTTTGTTTATCGCTACATTTAATTGCTGTACATCTACAAAGTTTGCATTTTATTCCTAACATTTCTCATAACTGAAACTATAAAATTCCCTCGATATATTGTTTTTAATTAATTAATATAAGCTGCTATTTAAAGACAATATAAATACATAATTTTAATAAAACCTCAAACCACACATAACCTCCATATAACCGCGATAACTAGACCATGACTCAAATTAACTGAAGCTGGCCAAAACAAATGTTACAAGCAAGAGGAATACGTTCGTGCCAACTGTAAAAATATTAAATTGACTCCCTTGTCTTGTAGGATTTTATAAATCTATTTTATCGGAAAATCAACTGGCGGTTGGTCATGTTGAACGCGTAAAACCTATGGAAAATTAGATGTAATAGTACCATGTAGAGTGTAGATCTGGATAAGCCGCGATTCCTGTAATTTTTAAAATACGATCTTAAATAAGTCCACGACTAATTTATAAGCAGACTAGGGTAATTTGCGTTGGCACCACTATCACGATCTACCTGAATAAATCCTAAGATGACATGAATAATATCAGACTGGTCGTATTTTAAAATAATTACCGCATATGCCACTAAACAAACAATGCAAACATAAATCAATAAACACGAATTGATATTGCGACATGCTGAAACCCATTAAAACGCTCTTGTAATCTCGCTGGCAATGCAAAATGAAAGAAAAACGTTTTATACGCGACGACTAGGTAATATCTGGCACTAAACATGTGCGTGTCTAACTAGGGCAAACTATGAACGATTTGCCACCTGACTATTTACTTAATTTTATACGTAGTATGTGACGCAATGATAATTTGTAAGAACCGCGATTATTAGCGTAAGATAGGTTAGTGTTGAATTCTTTGTTTATAAAATGTCAAACGCGTTACATACACAAACTCCCTGTATAACGTACAGTTCCGGATTATACTCCTTGTATTTACAGTTAATTTAAAAGAACCACAATTTTATTTTTAAAAGAAACGGTTTTGATTACCGAAGATGAGTCAGCTTGGGGTCAATGCCATAAAATGAGTCAGACATAAAATTTTTTGCATATAAAACGTTAAAAAATATATCGGATTAATTAGATAAAAATCTTTCCTCCTTTTTAAACCTTTTTTTTTTTAGAAACTTGTCCCCAACATCAACAAACGAGGCTATTATAACTTGTAAGCATTTCTAAACTAAAAATGAGACTTACTCTCTGACTTCGCTTTGCCATTACGCAAACAATATGTATGTATAACAAGTAAACTTGTTGGTGACTTTCTAGCAAAGTTTTCGGAGCTGTAAGAGCTTTAGGCTTTAGGGTATGGCTTAAAAGCTTTGTGAACGGTCATTTTGTATAATTTAGGGTCAGTTGTGTGGGTTCGACATTGGATCTATGAATAAATAACTGTATTTCATCTCTTTTCGTATCGTTTAACGTGGAAAATGGTGCATATAGGAATTCTTTTGTGACGCAACCTAGGGTTAATTTGATTTATAGGCTACGTATTTCTCCAGTTTAAATGCGAAGTAATCGTGGTATTCAATAAAGTTCATTTATGTATATTTTACGAAAGCGTATCGAAGCAAATATATGATTTTATGCGCTAAATAAATAAGAATTACCTCCATATAAACCCAGCGTATTATACTCATTATTTATTGATCAATATTTTGTAAATGATGTAAATAAACGGATTCAGTCGTAGTATTTTCTACGCATCAGGCAAAATTATATCTAAATAATTAGTACAATCTTGGATGATTCGAAGAAAACAAAGAAATTACATGAACATCTTATCAGATCCACAATTATTTCCGAGCTAATTTTTGGTGCTTTCAACAATTCAACTGCATTTCCAATATCCATCGGAAGAGATGTCAATTTTCTTATTTTAAATAGCGCACTTTGTACAGGGTACGGCGTTTCGAGCTTAGGGCTTTGGCAAATAGAAAATCAAACTTTTGCGATTATACAAAGATTATTTAAAATATTTTTGAAGACATATTACTTCCGGTTATGCCGGAAGCGGATGTCAACTTTTTTTAATTCAAATAGAATGTCCATTATTTTAGCGCAAATTTGGATTCCTCTTGAAATTCTTAAACTATATTGTGTACATCTCAATTAATCTCAATTTTACCATTTTGCAATAAAATCAATTTTTTCAAAAAGAAAATTACAGTTGCAGTATTAATTTTAATTGTTGTTTTGTTAAACTAATGTAGAAGGTCCATATTATTAATAGCTGTGTCAATAGATTAAAAATACTATACAGGGTGTTTAAATTTTCCAATCAAATTTTGAATCGACAGAATTGGCAAAAGTCGATTTTTTTAAATAGCACCCCCTCAAGTCAGTGTGATTTCCAATTTTTTCCAAATATCGTTCTTATGTCATGCTAATATAGCTCATGGTATTGATGGAATCATTCCCGGCAAGAACAATGCGAGCAGAGAAAAGAGAGCACCAACACACGGACATGTTTCTGACTACCCGGTGTCATCAGCGTGGCTACGAGTGCTCACATTTCTGCTGCCTGCATTGTGTCTACCTCTCGGTACCACTGAAAATATCTCCCCGGTCCTAGACCGTGGCGACACACACCGGAATATTTTCAGTGCCATGAGCATTGATGTTCATACATGGAACCTTGGATTATGTCGTATTCATGGATCTAGGCTCGCCCATAAATGTTGTAACTTTCATTAGAAATAAATTACAGGAGTTTGGTGTTTCTTTCTAAAATATAATATCAATTACTACAGATGGAGCTTCAATGGTGAAGAAAGTAGGAAAACTGATCGGTACAAACCATCAGTTATATCTCGCACATGGTATACAATTGGCTGTAACCGAAGTGCTTTATAGCAAAAATAATTTAGAAGAAATAGAGTGTAATAATAAGGAACTTGTGAGTTAGCCGATAATCATTCCTTTCCTTTCCAAATTAGTACAAAGCGTATCTACTGACTCCCAATTACATTCTATACAGGATATACAATTAAATTCTCTGATAACAAAGGTACAAAAGGTATTGTATCAAAGTCTTTCGAAAATCGCCAACAAAAAATGATGTTATATTACAAAAACATGTAAAAGAAGAATTTGGACGAGAGCTTTCGTTAATCATGGATTCTAAAACACGTTGGAATAGCTTATTGATTATGCTAGAGATTTGAAGTCAGATATCAGTTTTACTGATGACGAGCTTACTTTGCTTTCTAATACAATATCAACGTTACAACCAATAAAAGTTGTTTTAGAAACACCATGTTGTGAAAATGTTAATTTTGCATGTCGCCGATGTTACGTTGAAATTTGTGCTTGATGAGTTAACGACGCAAAACACATTTTTGAGTAACGAACTTGATGAAGAAGACTACTAAGACTAACAAATCTACAATAACGAAGATAATCGTAGAATTGATTGAGCGCATTTAGGATAAAAACGAAACAGACGCTAACACTGAATTATCAGAAATTAATGATTCTGATTCCGAAGACTTTGAATGTTTAATGTCACTTGAGCCAGTTCCTTCAATATCGGTCTACGCTATCTATGAAAGATAAGCTGCAGCTCTTAATAAAAGAAAAAAACCGAGACATCTTGTCAAGTATCGAGTCTAAATGCAAGGTAAAAATAAAAATTTAACACCAGTAGTAAAAAAAGAAATAAATTCTTTTGAAGAGCAAAAAATAAGAGGGAAATACATACAAACTGTGTAGGATTTTTTACTAACCTGTCGGCCAACAAGTATGGAATCGGAAAGAGCTTTTTCCGCAGGTGGCCTAATTTGTAGCAAGATTAGATTACACAAGGTTGGCCAGGACAAAGCGCCAAATTGTCTCCTGTAACGTCAAATTCATCTAACGTAATCACAACAATTTTGAATCTGTGCAAATTATATTATTTAGGACCTTACTATAGAATCCTGATGTCAAATTCCGATGTTAAGAATCTCGTACACCTCTGATTCATACAAATGAAATGGTCGTCATTGGAATTACATTAAAATTATTTTTGGTTGGTACTGTCAGTGCTTATTGCTACATTTTCTGCTAGTCTCTATGGATTTTGTCAAATAATTAATTTTTATTTGGGACGGTGCACTTTGAATAACGCTAAATGAAAGCAATTTCCCGTAGTTGTACCTTTATCTATAATTTTCATTTTAATTATGTAATTAAATTATACGATTAATACAATCGTTTTCTCGGTTCTTGACATCTGACTTGAATATCACTGTACATCCGAGCCCTGTTCTATATATTAGGTGTTGACAATGCAATTGCAAATTATAAATGACATAATCGTGGCAAACATTATAGTTAAGTCGCTAAACCCTGACCTATCATCAATATACATATGTATGTATATTGCGCTTGTTAAGCAGCACGCCAGCGTCTGCTTCTCATTTTTGCGCGGGTTCACCAGTATTTTAATAAATCACGTTTAGCTCCATCTTTGTTTCTTGCCTCGAAAGTTTTGCTCAAATGTCCCCAGATCGTGTGCCAAGCGTTTTAACTACTACTACGACATGCGTAACGTAAACTGTGTGGCTCTGAACTCGCTTAAACGTCGTCGTACTCTTCTTATTGCCTAACGTAATTACAAATTAAGATAAATAAGCTGCGCTCCATCTTTTTTCGTTCATTATTTGTTTACTACTGGCACGCACACCATATTGGAAGCATATGATACCACCGGTTATGTAGATTATTTAAGAATTACACCGTTGTACAAAATGTGCCTATACTTTCATGTTTTCGTGGCCTATTTAAATTATATATTCATTTATATTTATTTATTTAGCAAATATGATTTGTTTTCCTAATCGCATTATCTAAATTTTAGATTTTCGTTCCATTATGTATTTAGTACGATGATGTAGGACTTAAATGGGACAATTTGTTTTATATTTTAAATTATAATCAAATGTTCGGTTTCGTTTCCTTTCTCATTATTATACATTTCTTGCGAATCTAGTTCAGTCTATTTGTGCGCTATTAGAAGGGGGAAAAATCTGTTGAGATTTTCATACGACGCGAAAGGTGAAAAGAGAATTGAGAGCGAGTATATGCATAAATTCTTGACCTACATTACTTCACTGAGATGCAGATGCAATCAATATATACAGTAGGGGGATGTTGACAGCGGTAGTACGTTAGTTCTCTTGTTTCCCCTTTACCCTCTTTTATATCCTAGCCGTGCGGGAGCATTAGCCTACAATCCTGATCGGTTGCCGCTGCTACTAGCTACCGCAAACACCTCCCTTTCACCCGCACTACGATGCAACGTTAACTTGGCTGCTTACAGATCTAATGAAAGTCATGAACAAGACACCTGGTACTAGGCAAAGACTGCGCGATATCTTCGACTTGCATTTTCAATCTAGACGGACTATAACGGGATAATACACGCATATTTTTTTTTTAGGACAACTGTATTGCAATATGGACAAAGTTTTATTTTATTATCATTTTTTCGATTGAATTATATCCAAAAATAAGAGAGCAAGAGAAAATTTCAACACCTTTATAACACTATCCAAGGAAAAAATGTTACCCTAAAAGGGATAATTGTAACTCCTTCAGAGCTAAAAGTGAATTCCTCCTGATTCTCTTATGAATACTGTTTCATTTAATTGTAAGTATCGTAGTAGGCGAAATTCGTTGGCATTAATCAAGTATTCCTTATTCTTTGTTCCTTATTCAGTTCGAGAGTGAAGCAGAACGCCTCTTCCTAATGGAATCTAATGAAAAACCGTTTTATTTCGTGGCGAATTTAATTCCCTTCTTATTTTTCTAATATCCCGTTCTCTCAGCAGAAAGAAACAAAGAAAATCGTTACGGTAATTTCGCACCGGGTCTTGCTTCGTTCATGCTGTCATTCAAGTGTGTAATTTATTTAAGTCTAAAAGCAAATTGTGAGGCAATAATTGAGTGGAATTATTCAAATGCCTCTAGACTATTGCCGTTTTGATTGTTTACTCGTAGAAGCCGGCAAGCTCATTTCTGTCGATAAATTGCTCATTTTAGAAGTTGAGCAGTCGAAAATTTACATTTAAAGGTTACATCTTAAGGGTCGCTCATCTGGATACATTTTAATTAGATATTATTTACGTAACATTCAAGTTCTCTATTTATTTACCAAATTTCCATTTTCAAATATCACCGGGTTATCTACCTACACACCTACCTACAACTTTGCAGGAGCACAAATATTTGCCCTTAGGTAACAAAGTTACGGGTTTATTTCGGGAGCCTTCCATTTTGCGACGATGTCAGCAAAAGCAGGTACATTATTATCGCCATAATTAATGTATTATGAACAGAGTTGCTCAATTTGCGCCTACAGCCAGTGGCGGGCGCATGAAAATAAACGGTCAAAAATAAAATATAATACGTGCTCAAACACTTACCGTCTTAAGAGTCTTCCGTGAAATCACAAAGTGAATAATGTCTGTTAAATATCTGCAACATTAGATATGTTTCAACTGTTGTTTCGGCAAAACTAGTACGGCATGAGGAAAAAGTGTGTTTATATGTAGAAAACGAACGTTCCAAATTACTTGAAACAATATTTCGTAGTTTCTTCATAATAAAATATAAACTATACATGTATTATATTTTTTATTTATAAAATATATTGTAAAAATATGTAACATATGTAAAGTAATTAATATTTAGTCCATAACCCATGATTTTTAATAACACCCTTAATTCTTCGGGGCATACTTTCAGTGCAAGATGTGATTGTCTCTTTTATATCTTTATTGTTCTCCCATACATCCTTTATATTCTTCATTAATATTTCCTTAGAGTAGGGTTTTCTCTTTCATATACCTTACTTTTTAGCCGATTCCATACGTTCTCGATGGGATTGAGGTCCGATGAATTTCCGGGCCAACGTAAAAGAGGTATGTGATTGTCTTCAAAGAATTTCTTATCCTTTTTTGCCACACGGCAAGGAGCATTATCTTGCATAAATATACGCCCTGTCAGTATGCGACGTCCTGGCTTAAAATACGGTAGTAACGTGTTTTTTAACACATTTACGTACCGCTCTTGACGCATTGTACCTTCTACAAAATACAAAGGGCCACGTCCGTCTCCACTAATCACTCCCCAAATCATTACCTGCGGAGGGTGTTTTACAGTTCGAAGAACCGTGGACTCTGTGAGACGTTCGCCAGGTCGTCTACGAACAAATTGTGCTCGCTACACTAACACACAGAGCGAGCACTCGTCACTAAAGAAAACCTATTAAATAATGCAAACATTAATTCAGTAAAAATCATGTTGTTAAGTTATCCACCTTCTCGTCTGTGAAATGTCGATATTCTCTTGCAAAGTTGAGACGAGCAGATTTAATTTTTTCTGTTAAACGCGGCTTTTTTACAGGTCTTCGGCCCATTAGGCGATTTCCGCACAATCGGCGCCTCACAGGTCTGCCCGACATCTCTATTCCTCTCTCTTGTAAATTTTTTTGAATCATTTTAATTGTAGCAAATCTATTGCTCAAAGCCTGATGAACAATTTCACGGTCAGATCTCTTCGAAGATTTTCTTTGCCGACCGCACTTTGCCCGTCTTTGTGTCGATGTGCTAGCTCCTTCGTTTAAGTTTCTAGCTAAACGTGATACAGAAGAAGGAGATACTTTCTGTAATTTTGCAATTTCCCGTTGTGAATATTTGTTTGATTGTAGAAGAGCTTGTATAGCGGCTTTTTGTTCACTTGTTAAATCTTTCCCGGGCATTTCTTACAAAAAACCTCAAATTTTCATTTTTTTCAATTTCCAAATAATTAATTATAGATAGAATAATAATTTTACCTTTGCAATAACGATATATCAACGCAAAACACTTAACGATACTCCACAACTTAGCTTCTATACGGTTATGACGAAATATTTAAAAAAATATCGATGCATTCTCTAAACTGTGAACTCGCTAAATGTAAGTTGATAACTGAAATATTTATATATACGTACTTTACTCTTCTAAATATCATTTCCCCGGTATTTTTATTTATTGATACAATAATCTAGTCCCGCTATAAATGATCGGATTCAAAGTAAGAGAATATCACTATAATAGGATGGGAATTTCCAGGTAAAAGGGTTTATTTATGACGTTTCGAGTAATATGGCCAGGGACTATACAAAGTTAACTAATTATGATCAGCCATTTTTTTTTAGAAAAATACATATATCCAAATAACTGTGTGTTCATAAAAATATGTATTACTTAATCACTATGAATGTAATCTTCTTGTGGTATATTTGAAAGTGAATATATCTTCAGGAAATGAAAGGGAAGCTTTTGTGTAGATTCTGTAAAACTCTTTCTGATATCAAATCTGCCCTTAGTCAGTTTTTGGTATAAATTATTTTTATTTATATTACATATGTATTTAAGTGATATTCTACTGGTTCTATGTAATACAAAAAATGGATTTTTCATCATGAGTAGAGTAACCTAAACTTGCGGACTCGCACAGGCGTCGGTATTACGGGTTAATATAAGAATACGAAAAATTCATAAATAAACTAAACCAGAAGAGAAGCAGGCATGTAGTGTCGACCTTTAATATAAATCATGTTAAACCGCGCTGAGAGAGATTTCGTTTTAGTACCGATGGAGCTGTTGCAGAGATTAGTCGAACGGTCAAGGTTATGTACTTACGTGTCGCTTTTGAAAATATAACTGGTGTTTTTTGTGTGTTGTAGTATTATACCAAGTACATAATTAGTGTATCGTTTCATATAGAACTAATATTTACATACCTAAGAAAACAATGCCTCGTAATAGATTTGCTACTAATGTACATAAGTATGTGTCACTTTTTCCCCATTTAAAATATGACGGTAGTGCAGTTTTTTGCTTAATATGCAATGTTCGTTTGGCTGCATTGGACAGAACTGATTGCCAGAGGCATGTCAATGGTATTAAGTATATGAGAAATGCAAGAACTGAAATACCTTATACACTATTCCTCATACATTTATTAATTATGTTTACCTCTTGTAATCTTCCGTTGTCGTTGGTGAGAAAAGCATCTTTTAAAACGTTTTGGCGACAATACGTTCCAAAGTACCCATTACCCTCACAAACACAATTACAGAATCATTTGCCGCGAATGAAAGAGATGCTAGAAAATGTGTGTAAACGTGATTTGTGTTCCAAAAAAAATATGGATTACCGTGAATGAGACGACCCATATAAAGAAAAACAGTATTGTGAATGTAATAGCTCGCGTTTTATCTAGCGAGAATAAAGCATCCCGATATTTGTTAGCTTGCAAACGTGTTCAACAATGTACCGCGGAAAATATTCAAAAAGTGATAATGAACGCTTTGAAAAAATTTAAAATTGCCCAAGATCAAGTTGTGTTGATTGTGACAGATAGTGCAGCAACGATGTTAAGTGTTGGGCGATCCTTAAAACATATATTTCCTAACTTAATACATATAATCTGCGTGCTGCATGCTTTGCATTTAGTTGGTGAAGTTGTTCGACAACATTACGGAAACGTTGATCGGATGATTGGAAGTACTAAAGCAGTGTTTCGTAAATCTCCTAAACGTTTAAAAGAATTTCGTAAATTTTGTCCAGGTATTCCAGAACCTCCTGAACCAATTTTAACGCGATGGGGTACTTGGCTAACAGCAGCTTCTTACTATTTGATCCATTTTCAACAAATTCAATCAGTTATAATGCGATTTAATCGGAATGAATCGAAAGCAATTGGAGAAAGTGAAAGAGAATTTCAAATTCCTCAACTTTTAGAAAATTTAACAACAATATGTACCAATTATACAGTATTACTAGATGCCATCAGAAAACTACAATGTACTGAATTGTCATTGCAGGAATCATTGAACATAGTGGAGAGTGTAAAAAATAAATTACACACATTAAATGATACGCCAGAATTATGCGCTAGTCAAAAGTTGGCAGATGTTTTAAGGAGAAATCCCGATTTCAATACTTTAGAGGCCGTTTATAATAAGTTTAAGAATAGTGAACTTTTAAGTGATTTTGAAAAACAGTTTCAACATGCAAATGTAACTTCCTTAGATGTGGAGAGATCGTTTTCTATGTATAAGAATATTTTTTCTTGTCGACGCACAAGGTTTAAAGAAGTAACTGTGGAAACATATGCAATGATGCAAGTTTACAGTAGTTCACATTCTGATGCCTCTAATTTGTTGAATAATTAGCAAGTAAGTATATTTATGAATTTTTCGTATTCTTATATTAACCCGTAATACCGCCGCCTATGCGAGTCCGCAAGTTTTGGTTACTCTAATCATGAGCTAATGTTAAAAGCTTTGTAAAATATTGTATACTTTAAAACAATCATAAACAAAATTAATGTCTTCGGAATTTTAGCTTTTGTTAAGTTAGAATATCAAAATTTATCACTGTAGGATGGGGAAAAAGGATTAACAAAAAAAAAACAGCGAACTGAAAAGTGAACCGCTGATCAGGGGCATTGACTAGCTGCGTAAAAGTGCCTAATCACGTAGAGTATCGCGCATCATGGTTCTTGCGCCTGAAAGACGACTTATCGCCAATCGTATATACTGGCACTCCGAAGTATAGGTGGCATAGGTGCAATGTAATGTACCGGTGGAAAGGAAAGGAAAGGAGAAGAAATCGAAAATGAAGAAAAGAGAAAAG
Organism: Dynastes maya; assembly: GCA_029619315.2. Classification (NCBI taxonomy): domain Eukaryota; kingdom Metazoa; phylum Arthropoda; class Insecta; order Coleoptera; family Scarabaeidae; genus Dynastes; species Dynastes maya. The sequence continues at coordinate 8,460,005 of JAROYE020000012.1, forward strand.
AATCGAAACTCTTATTGTTAGTGACAAGATGATGCTCGGGTGCTCTATAAATGGTTGTCTCTTTCTCGTCATGTCGATGTGTTTGTGTGTATTTGTGTAATCGTAGTTTGAATGCAATCGAGGCATGATTGTCGTGACCTTGGTTGCAGCTGAGTTCGCCTGGGGCTCCCCGCAGAGCGACGCGCTGTGTACGGAGCACCTACTAAAGCACAATAAGACAACAAGTACTATATGCAGGAGCTCGTAAAACTGTCCTTGATCTTTGGGTCGCGTAGTACAGCCGGGCCGGGCAGTGCCAAGTGAACACGTGGCCACCGTCGCCTCCTGCGTCTTTGTCCTCCCCTTTGGCCCTGTGACACAACTCCCTTCCCCTGTCCTACACGTTCTGGCTGACGTCACGGACATCACGCCATGCTGCACCGCCCCCACCTACCTCCGATGCATCCACAGTGCCACGGAGCTACGATTAAATGCGCATATACGACAAGGAGAAGAGTGCAACGCAGCAAAACGCTCGGGCAATCCGGCGATCTGGCAACCGCGCACAAGAGATGATTATAGTATGTATATCTTGGTCGCCGTGTCCTGAGGATTTGTGTCGAGGAGGGGGTGGGCGAGGTAATGCGAGAGGTGGTTTAGGAGTACCTCGCGAGAGTGCATGGATCGAAACGCTGCAGGTGTCAGCTGAGCCCAGCAAGACGATGCTGGCTTGCCACTTTTACCCATCGCCCATTGTGTTATCAAACGATAGATTAGGGAGTTTAGACGTTTTTCGGGCACTGTCGCCTAAACTATCCAGTCGCCGTCGACCGTCGACCGTCCGATCTTGCTCCGAAGACGTGGCGTCTCTAAACCGGAGAGATGCAACTGGTAGGGATTTGTTTTGATGAAACATGTGGCAACAGCAAGTTGAGGTGATTGACCACAATACTTTACTTGATCCCTCTCCTATTGAAATCCTCGCTCTGCCCGTTTTGCTGTTGTCTCTCTTCTACACTGATTGACTCCCTGATTGACTGTCCTTCGTCCATATTCAAATACACTAACTTCCATAAGTTTCATCACGCCGCATTTTAAATACGTATACAGTAAAACCTCGATATAATGTGCCTCGGTAACTCGGGCTTTCAGTAGACCCTGGCACCGTGTAAATGTGGCACGATTTTTTTTTAATTTCTCAGTAATATCAATAAAATCATATGCACATGTTTGTTTGGTATCATGATTTTGTAATAAGGCGTTTGATATTACACGTAGTTTATTTGCTACACGTAATAAGTCCATAAAATGTTGCACTTCTTACACTGTCTCAAAATGTGCAAGATGTGAAAACAATGTGCACTACGAGGTATCTAGTTTCAATTTTTTCGCACTAACCTCTGGGATTTAATAACTCTTACTATGTTTTCATCTTCTCCTTGTTTCTTTTTCGTCTTCTTTCTCCTTTCGTGATGATGTCCGGTCCTAGTATTGTTCGCATAATCTTCCTTTCTAGTCTTCTCAAGCTTTCCTCTTCTTTTTTGTTCGTTATTTTGTTCATTCATGTTGTTTCCGAGGCATATGTAATTACCGATCTTAATGTTTTGTATATTTTTATCTTTGTTTTCTTACTTAGTTTCCTGCTTTTCACCATTTTTCTGTTAGTCCCAAACGCTCGATTACCTTTGGTTATTCTTTCTTGAATTCTTTCTTTCCCTGTTTGCCCTCCCAATGTAATTGAAGCTTTTTACTTTTTCAAATTCAAGGTTACTAGTCTTTAGTGCTTTGTTATTGTTTTCACGTTTTTTTTTCTTTCTATATATTTCATTTTTTTTCGTTTACCTGTAGTCCGTACCTTTTCGCTTCCTTTTCTATTGCATCAATTGCTTTTATAATGCTGGCTTTTGTTTTTCCTATAACTGCTATGTCATCTGCATAGGCTATTATTTGTATATTGTGCTAAAATATATTTTTTATTTATTTTATTGGGTCTCCTTGTTTCCTCCTTCAATTCCTCTGTTGTCAGTCCTACTTGTAAATTATGCTAAGCGTATGGAATTTTGTTGGTGGATAAATAATAATTCTAATTGGCCCTTTTATTTTGGAGAATCGCCTCCCAGGGCAGCACTGCTTAAATTTTTTACAAAATGTATTATAAGGACTACTAGACCTATCGTCCACAACATGTGGACGATAGTTTTCCAGGGCTTTGAATTGGTCGCGGTGGTCTTATTAGTTGGCTTCCAAATTCTCCAGACCTTACACCACTACACTATTGTTTATGGGGCTGGTTCAAAAATAAAGTTTACAATATAAAAGTCAACACTCGGGATACACTAATTTGACGTATTAGAAATACTGCAGCTGATATTAAAGAAAGACATAAACCAATCAGGAGAGCAACAGGAGTCCTTCGTAGATGAAATATAAAATGTTTAGAGGTCAATGGTGGTATTTTTGAACATTTATTAAAAGAACGCTATGATTAAAATTAGGCTATAACTTGAAAACCAATGAAAATCGGATAAGAACATATGAGTTTTTTTATACTCTTTTCACATTCCTGGAGTTCGGTCCGTTCCTCCCAACTCACCCTGTGGGATACATTTTTACTCTGCGAATGTATTCATGATCCTGTCCATAAATTTTATGTTATTTAATACTGTGCATGTGCGAATTTGAAATCAAAAAATTCAATTTACAAACAATTGTAGGTAACAATTTGAAATTGGTCAAAATTTAAGGTTCTTTTTGTAGGTTTTTAATCTTTATTTTGGACGGCTCTGTACGTTTTTAGCTTCGTCGCAATCGTAGCAGGTAGCCTCGGGTGTTAGTTGTCCTCGAACATGGACACTACGGATTACATTAAAACTAATTTAGGTCATGCATTATTTTTAAATCGAAAATAATTTTTTTTCACCTATCTAATTTTGTTACCAGTTACGATATGCAAATACATACATAATATGCCCAACGCTGACATACTATTTATAAATTCGTACTTTTAGCATGCTCACGTTTACGGGACTTATCGGCGTTACATCTTTATCATTAGCGCCTCACATACCTTGGCAAATAAGTAATTGTAGATGTTATATGTTTTTGGGACATTTTCTTCTTAGGGAGGGGATTGATTTAGATTGTTTGACCTTGGGTTTTATGTGTAGATGTTTCTGGCACTATTATTTACGAATGTAAACAGATGATAAGACCTCTTATCATCTAAAATTAATCCTCAACCCAGGAAAACGTCCAAACCGTTTCCCTCTTCTAGCTTATATTGTGTGCTGTATATGTTTACAAACCAAGGCGCATCTACATTCACATCTTCTTCTACTAGTTTTATTTATTTTGTATACGCTCAGATATTTCGATTTCTTCTTGTTACTTAATATTCACTATTCATAAAGCGATGCCTTGTCCAACTAACGGTTTTGACACAATTTTACATAACAAAGAGAATGTATCTTGAATTTTTAATAGTACCAGTCAAGTGCTGTGGGAGATATTTTATTTTCTATGAAAAAATAAAATACATTTCGTTTTAAACAACAACAACCATGTTTTCTCTCGTTCTCCTTCTGTTGTATATTTCCCTTTCTTTTCAGTTAAATAGTTACTTTTTTTGTAGTTTCACATCTTTCCAAGGTGAACTGTAGAGTTTTGGCTTTGGGGAGTGCGGGTTAGGACGAGGAAAAAGGTTTTTAGAGGTACAACAGGTGTATTATACCCCTACCTGCTTCTAGAGGCAGGATAATTCACGTGTCGACACAAAGGGATCCCTTGAATAACACCCTTTCAGTTGAGAGGTCAACCCCAAACCTGCCCTTCAAAAAAAAATACGTTCTTTTCTATTTCTGTTTTGAAAAGGTTTTATTTGAATTTCAAAGTGCATGCTGTTCGTGATTTTAGAAATTAACTGTATTTCTAAAACCACGAACAGCAGATAAATTATATGAAAGCGCACAAGAGATATCATTAATCATATTCTGATATAAAGCGCTAATGTAATTTTAATTGTACCTAGTTGGTTGAAAAATATTTTTTTTATTTTCTTATCTTTAAAAACAAAAATAAGATTTGTTAATTCGAAAATAACGCTCTCAATTATTTAATCAATCGCGAAAAGGAGCAAAAAATAAAATCGTAATTAGAATACAATGGTGAAAAGAGTTCTATACTTGATTAAATGCATACTGAAGAATTGGGTGATGTAGTTTGCGCAAGAGAGACGACGATATACCTACCAAAGGTACTCCTTTGGTAGGTATATCGTCGTAGTGCAGCAACGTGTATGAATCTTTAGAGTAAGGATAATCTGGCTTCATCTTTGTTCTCTTAGGTTTTTTTGTTTACGAGATACAGCTCCTGGTGTTGCCTGCCTCTGGTTGCCTGAGGCCAACGTGAAACAGCCATCATTTATAAGTGTAGCGATACCAAGAACTTGATTTCGAGTTGCCTTTACTAAAGATGTTGATGACCTTAAGCTTGTTTTTTTTTCGGTTATGCATTATGTTTTCAGAAAATATTTCCAGTAGTGTAATGCACGCTCGTAATAATTTATTTTTTTTTCCCTTAGACGTGGAGCTATTTCTAATTTCGCTTTTTGTATAGATTCTGCTTTTCCGAACCTTTCAAAAGTGCAGTGTTTCGTACGTCTTCAATCTGTAGGGTTTACAAAATAAAATAGAAAAAAAAAACAGAAAAAATATAATTGCAGCATAAACGATTATCATTTTGTTTTATTGTTACTGTTTACTAGAAAAATATAAAAGAAAGGGAAATAGTGCATTTGTTATGTCCACTTGTTTGTTGAAGGTGATCAAGACCCCCAAGCCGTTTTGCATCAACTAATGTTAAAAAAGCATCAAGGACACACAAATATACCAATTGATTATTTTTTTTATATTTACAAGGCGTTTAAAAACAATAATAATAACGAGACAAATACTAGAAATAGGTATTTCTCTTGCAAAATCTACAACATTTAATGTCATCGATTTAAAACGCGGGGTACCCCCAAAAAGAAGTCAGTTAAGGACTAATTTTCATCGAGAAAGTAATTAAAAGATGTCTCCATAGGGATTTAGCGTAATTTAAATATTCGTCGTGGAAAGTACGCGTTTACGTCCAATTTCGTGTACGCACACTAGATTTAATTTCCTTATCGAGATTCTCGTTGAATGTCGCATTAACGCTGTTAATCAAATTGGCCGTGCGCTAGACAAGTTGCGACTGGTTTTCTAAACGCATTACGTAATAAATGTCGATAAGACTTTAATATTATGCGACAAACTGGTGTATGGTGTGGAGTATATGAGGCGTACATTTATTAATATTATTATTATTATTAACGGGAAAAAAAAGGCGTCCTATTTATAGTTGAGCGTATTTTTGGCCGTGTTCAACTCACGTTTTGCGTGGTAATCTAATATGGCCACATAATACGATTGTTTATGCGCGGATAGGAAAATATTGTTGTAATACCTTATTTTGCTACCGTGTTTTGACGATTTATAGTCTAACAATCGAATTTACCCAATCACGCTGTATGGTGTACGGTTGGCTTTAAATAAAAGCGTATTTATGCATTAAGGTTTCGTTTATACAGGTGTAGATGTAAAATGAGTCACGTGTTTGCATGGATTGTACGTACTTCATCTACGAAACTAGCGTAACACTTCTATAAGCCGTGGAAGACTATAAATCTTTCGAATGTCAATATTTATGCATCGCAAGTGTGGACACTGCTTTAATAATACGATGCCAGCAAATATTTCTTGCATTTATTTGTACAAGTTGATAATTTTTTAAACGTTTACTTCAGATTAACGTTTCTACGCAGTCTGGATGTACTCGGTCGCGATAACGTACACCAAATGGTTTGATAAATATATTTCCACTATTGCAAAATTGTAATCATTATGAATACGCTCTTCATTTCAATTCTATTTTTAATACTTAGCTTTGGACGCGATAGAAACCAGAAAATCAGAAACTTATACGTACATTCATATACACTAACGTTCACAAAAGTTTGGCCAAGAGGAAAATCTTTATACAGTAGACGCCTCGGGACACCAGTATATTGTTATACTTCCAGAAATATCAACATGTTTATTTTTATTGATAAAAACGCAATATAAAAATTAAAAAAAGCCATCTAATAACGTAAAACCAGGATATCTTTGAAAGCACCAGTATTTTACTATAACTCTTTGAACATTTATAAAAAAGTCATTCATCCTATGGGGAATGTGAAAAATAAGGCTTTTATTAGGAAACCTTTGACTTGGTCATCCAAGCCGATTTGAAGAAGTTATAGTCCACAGGAGAAAAAAATTTCGAAATACTCTAGGTTTTTTTTTTGTTTTGCCAATTACTAATAGGTTGATTTTGTGATTCCTACTAGCATTAGTGCAGGCCAGAAATGTTGATCGCTGTTTGTCAACTTTTCTGCCAGAAGTTGTCTTTTCTTGAGAAGTTGTTTCCTGTGTAATGCTGATTTATCAGCATTATATAACTGATCTAGTGAAGTTTTGCAACTTTAAACGTATCAACAACGAAGTGAAAGACGACCAGAAACAGCAACCACAGATATAAACATCGAGAAAGTTCACAATATTGGATGATCGGCGGCAAGGAAACACAGCTAAGTGCATCTCACCGATTAACTGAAACTTTGTTGGTTTATAGACCGATCTAGTGTAAGAACAACGGTAACTATCTTAGCTGCCCAGTCGCCCACTGGCAGAGTGTAAAAACCCCCCAAACTCAACACAACCCTTTGCTGTTTAACTCAATAGCTCAGAAATTATGGGAGATAAAAAAAAAGTTAAGACAAGATTTCAGAATTTGTATATACTACAAAAAATACAGAAGCTACATTGTGCATCCTTCGGGAAGCAGAATCTTACAGTATCTTTAAAATGTGGTAGCCGTCCGGCGATGTATCCACCTTTATACCATGCGTATTTAAATAAATTGAGGAACCTTGGCGATGACAATTAATTATGAGTTATTAAAGATTGTAACTGAATGATACTGTTTCTTTGGTGTAGAATTATGTCGTAATTCATAAGTAGTGCTTCATTTGAAAATGTTCTCATCAATTTTTTTCATATTCTAAAACCGTAAACATCTAAAGGTTGTACCATTGAAGTTGTTTTCTTTGGAATTGTAAAAATATTTACCTTTTTGTTCGTTGGTACTAAATTTTGCACATTACTCGGACGATGACCACTCCAGGAATCCGATAGCCAAATACTAAGAGTTAAAAGACAAATCAAAAACGTGCCTGGTTTTATTATATACTAAAATAAAAACGTATCTCCAGTGACAAATACATATTTAATTTGAAATTTTGAAAAAGGATCTTGTGCAAGAATACTTACTATTAATATTATTAACGGAAATTATTACTTTACTTTCTTAAATAACAAGTCGAAATAGTTTCTCTTTTCAGAATGTTGAAAGATAATAAATATAAAACTTAAAAGTATACTAACCTTATAATTAATGTGTTTGTAGTCTAGGTTCAGTATTTCTATATAATATTTCCGGAAACTTCTTCAGTTACAATCTTCAACTCATAATCAATTGTCATCGCCAAAGTTTTTCAATCTATTCAAATACGCATGATATAAAAGTGGATTCATCGCCGAACGGCTACCACATTTTAAAGATCCTGTAAGATTCTGCTTCCCGAAGGATGCACAAAATACACAACAATGAGGTACAATACACATCGTAATGTATTTCTTAACCTACTTTTTAAACAGTTGTCAGTAAACTCTATACTCACATTTTAGTAATAAAATCATTTGAGAACCACCTGCGTGTTTTCTTCATTACTGTAAATGTCGCACATCAGTTATGAATTTTTTTACACAAATAAGAATATATATGTAAATTCTACGTGGCTTCTATATTTTTATAGTTTATAAAAATTCTGAAATTTGCAAAAAAAATAAGGGGGCGGAGGATTGTTTTCCTAAATAAACATTCATTATAGAGAAATTTTTTTTTTTATATCTCTCATAGTTTCTGAGCTATTGAGTCAAACAGCGAAGGGTAGTGTTGAGCTTGGGATGCTTTACACCCCGCGTGTAAAGTGGGCAATTGGGCAGCTAAGATAATTACCACTGTTCTTACACTACATCGGTCTATAAACCCACAAAATTAAATCGGTGAGATGCACTTACCTGTGTTTTTAAGTACCAAATTACTCCTTAATTAGATTTAATAATTACCATCAACTCTTTAATTAGTGTAGGATTCATGTTGATTCCAGCTCGATATATTAGTTAGCGTAAGAGTGCTAAGGGTTAAATCTTTGAAACCAGACATCACTGGCACTAAATTCTTCATTTACATTTTCTTTTATATTCGATCTGATTGCAATTATTATAAACTGTATGCAATGAATACTGAAATGTCTAATTTCTAAACATTTTCCGCTTGGCCAAACTTCCATGAGCGTTAATGTATATGTTTATATAAATGTAAATATATGTAATAGGATAATACCTTATCTACTGGCGAAATGTTTAGATAAATAGAAATAAAATTATGCATCATCTAAGTACAGTCTAGGCCGCGTATATTAAGCAGCGTCTTGTTCAGGCAATTAAATTTAATGAAGGTTATTTTTGTGAAATTTCTAAGGCTTCTTCCGCGTGTGCGGACGATATCGCAGCATTTATCTTCATAGGTGAAATCGATACAGAATCCAATAATACCGCAACACCACAATCCACGTACTCGGGTTTTATGTAAGTTGATTTTCTTTTTTTTTTCCTTCTATAACATGTGGCTTGTGCTTGTATATACAATGGAACTCAAAATTCTCCGGAACGGTAAAATCTAGCATTCTTATTTTATTTTTTTGTATACTAGATGTTGTGTTAGCAAGAATTTTTCGTTGATTCCATCTTTCTTGTTTTAAATAAAATTCCCCTGTATACAGGGTAGACGAAAATCCCGACGCAACAGTCGAAAGTAATTTCCAGCACAAGTTTTCGGTAAACGTGTGGTGTCGTATGTTCCATAGTTATTCAGCTGGCCCTTTCATTTTGTAGAATCGTCTCACAAGAAAATACTACTTAAATTGTTTATAACTTGAAAACAAATGAAAATTGGATGGAAACATATGAGTTCTTTAATATTATTTTGTTGTGTACAACACACTTCTGGAGTTTGGTTCGTTCCTCACGATTCACCCTGTATTTAGGTTTTTAGGAAGGTAATTGGAGGAATATAAAAATATAAATATAAAGCTTGATATTTTGTAAATATAAAAAAAGAATTATTTGTTATTTCAAAGCATTCTAAGTACAGTGCGACCTCTCGAGAAGCAGGACAGTTTTTTATTGAAAAGTGGAACATTTAATACAAAACAACTAGAAAATAGTACACAAACAAAAAAAATATGTAAAACAGAAGCATGCTTATTACATTTTGTTTGCTTAATCTTTTTCTGGTTCATTATAAAAGCGGTTTCTTTTAATCTTTGAAGTACAAGAACATCATGTAGTGCATTGGCAGATGATATATATTCAACAGGTATGTTCACATTTTCAAATGCCCTTGGATTTTTTGCCTTTCCTATGACCTACAGCTTTAATTTTTGTGAACCATCAGCATTGCAACATGCTAGAAATGTTACGCGTTTTTCGACCTGGTGCGGTCTTTTCCTGAGCACCAGCGTTTTTCCAGGCAACATTTTCCAATACAGAGCAGATTCATCTGCATTGTATATCAGCTCTTTGATCATTAGATAGTATTTCGCCACATACTTTTAAAGAACGCAGGCCATGCCTTTTTCTGAAATTAGAAATCCAGCCCCTGCTAGCTCTAAAATTATCATTTCTATAGATTTCAGAATAAGACTGTTGTGCTTTGGTAGATAAAATGTCATAGGAAATTGGAACGTGTCTTGATCATTGTGTACAAAACCATGCATACAAATAGGTTTCCATTTTTGAATATTCGGCTTTTCGAAATGTTTTTCTGAGGTCGGGAACAGAATCACATTTGTCATTAAATCTAAAAGAAATTACACTACATAGTGAAAGCTCACAATGGCCTCTAAAATATATACCTTTTGATTTTGTCTTTGTTCTTTTTTATATCCGAAATTGTTGATGTTCTTACCCCGTATTCATTTGCCAACACTTTTCCACTTCCACCACGGACTAGTCTTTCTATTATGTCGGATTTTTATTTTATTGACAACTTATATGTTTTCTTTTTGGAGGTATTTTAATATAATGTATGTAAAAAAAAATTTTTATACATATACTTATGTAGCACAAGATAACACATATGTATGCATATACTATGTCACAAAAAACAGCTAAACAATTACATAATCCTCAGACACGATATGTAGCAGTCAAAGCAAAGGTACACACTGCTTCCGGATATCAGAACTTCCAGATATCATGACCCGCCGAATTTACGAAATTAGGGGAATCCCTCACGATCGATTTCGTCTAAAAAGGCAGGTCCGGATTACTGAGTACTATTAAATCCGGATTTTAAAGTACACACTGCAATTGAAATGCTTGGCCGGATTTACTGAAGATTCGGATTATCGAGGTCGCACTGTATATTAACATAGAAAATAATTTTTTTTTTCTTGAAATCCATTCAAACGGCCTCATAATACCCTTGTATGTGTTAGATAACTGTAATAAAAAAAGCTATTTATTGAAAAACAAAGGAACGTCGTTTTTTTTACTTTTACTATGTAGTAATACAAACTCCTCCCGTATACACATTTTTTTTCTATATATAGAGCATAGAACTGTTGACACGGTAGCTGATAAAGATTACCAGTAGATATTAAAACAAAACATATTTAAATGCTTTGGTCGTTATCTGATGTGTCTGACTTCTGTATTTCGTGATGGCAGCTCGTGTCATCTAGCGTCCCTCACGTCCCCGCGTCCTTTTCGTTGCATTTCTTTGTTAGACTCTGCCTCGAATGTCTCCTTTACACTTAGAGGTGTGTTCGACCTATATGCGTCTCTTAAAATTACATCATTTTCGATCGCTGTATGTTGGAAAGTTTAAAAAGGATAGCGCGAGCGATACTTAGTGGCTTTGTTTTCTTATTATGCCCAAGATTTTTTTTTTCTTCTTTGTACAATGATTTTATTGCAAATGCCGTTAATTCGAAATAGTGGTTATTATCAGAATTAATATCTGATTCGTTCTAATTCTGAAATCAAACGAGAGCAAATTAATTGCGCTACACATATACCTTTTCATTGTATTATTATTTTAAAAGGTGACAGAAGCAATATGATTGTGGGGAGTTTCAATATTGGCCTTGGATGAAATAGTTATATGTACAGTAAAGATGTTGTGTAATAATATCGTGATATACTTCTTTGTGTAAATGCATTATTGAATCTGAAGTGCGCAAGCGTACCCTAAGGCACTGCTTGCACTTTTCTATTACATCATAAAAACCGCTGCTGTAAATAATTGCATGTACTCTATTCGCCACGCTTAATTGCTTTTGAAATAATCATTTATTCTATTTTATATTAACGTCTAGCGTATTGATATACAGGGCGAATGCGAGGTGGTAATACAAAGAAAATAATCGAACCGAATTATCTTTCGGAGAAGAAATATGATTTATATCATTAAACGTGGCATTTTAAAAGCGTGGCAAAGAACACGTGGCAGAAAGCCTCGAGTTTATGGTTTAAATGTCAATTTTAGGCACTAATAAACCTTCTAACGTGTACGCTAGCGTTTTTACAGTTTAAAGCACTTGCAAATGTCGAGTTTCGTTTTACTCTCATTTTCAAACGGGAACAGTCTCAACCGCGTATTGCTACAGTATCGTAAAGTTGGGTTACTGTGGTTCACTTTTGAACTTTACAATGTAACAACTTTTAAATGTTATTAATTTTTGTTTTTGGTCGCATTTTATAGGTCTGTATTAGTACTTCCAACTTTGCAATTGACAAGAAGCTAAAGGCTTTCTAAATACATGTTTAAAAAAAAATAAGGGTGGCTAAAGTCAGACGACCAAGATGGGTTACTTTGGCCACACATTGTTTTATTTAGAAAACGCTAGAGCATAGGTAAGTTTGGCCATAGGTATGACTGCGTCATTTTTGAGGCTTTTGGACATAGAAATAAGTCAAAAATACATCCTTTTTATATTCTATTATCTAGTTTATTATAAATAAAGTAACGAGATGTTTTATAACTGTTTTAATTGTAAAGTAAAGAATACATTCTTTGTAAAGAAAAACACATTCGAAAATGTAGTTTAGAATAGTTTAAGAGTAATTTTCCATTTCTGGTATCTTGAAGAAACCTCTCTTGGATGGGATAGGTGTCTTTATGATCAAATTAGTAGCAAAGCTGTTAGATTTTGAAGCTTCATAGAACAAACAAATACACACTGAATTACCAAGTGGCAAACAGGGTAACCATGTGGTGGCCAAAGTCAGACCTAAATTAATAATTTTGTTGTGGGCGACTTTGACCACCCTTTGGCGGCAAAACCTACAAGTTTAAGTTTGCGGCGACCACTCATGAAGCTTCCTAAAGGCTTTATGATTTCGTATTTCCACATGAAAATCATGGATGCCGCCTCTTCATTTACCTACGAATAAAGTTTCTGAAGGTAAAAAATGCTCGTTTTTCATAAATTCCTTTATTTAATTTTTTCAGGAACTAAGAAACAAATTGTGTGGTGTCAATAATTTTGCTTTAGTCCATATAATCTATAGAAACAGTAAAAAATCACATTTGGCCAATAAGTATTATTATAACGTAATTGTGCATAAATAAAGCAAATATTGAAAAATGGCCAAAGTCAACGCTGGTGGCCAAAGCCACCCAATTTTACGGTAATAATAGTGAAATTACTAGTTGTTTTATTTACACTGGGACTACCTGTACGGGAGTGGATTCAATGCCTCATCTAATCAAAAGAATCACTTTACAATCAAAAAATAAAAATAAAAACATTCTCAATTAAAAATCAAAAAATACTATATCCATTGATTTAATAGAAAAATATTTGGAACAAAAGTTGCTTAAAATCAAGTCATCTATGATTGAAAATTATTTTCAAGTATACAGGGTGTTTACTTTCTCTGGTACTATCTTTAAATTTGTTATTTTAAATAGAACAGCCTGTGTATTATTACACATTTAGATTCCCTGATAAAAAATAAGGCAAATTTGTATGATGGACCATATTAAATTGAGATATTCAAAGAGCTTTTCAAAGAAAATAATTGCAATTAAAAATTTCATATCTGTTTTATTTGTCACTACTTTACAAAAATTATTTAATGCAGTTGTGACGATAGCCAAGTTCACTAATCAATATTAAATATCTTTATTTTATCATACAAGGTATTCAGGAAGGTAACATTAATTCGAATATTTTCAAACAGTTGAAACTCGTTTTAAAGATATTTAGTATTAATTCGTGAATTTGGACTATTGTGACAACGACAGTAAAAGATTCTTGTAAAATAATAACAAATAAAACAGATATCAAATTTTTTAGCAAATTTAATTTCTTTCATTGTTAATTATATAAATAATATACGTCTACCTCCTCTAAAGCCTTTGACATTTGAAGTTATGTATTGTATCCATTTTTTTAGTTATAACTGTATACAGTTTTCCAAAATTAGAGCATAAAATTTATATTTCCTTCTTGTGTCCGATTAAAAAAAAAAATGCAAAAGCAAGTCGATTAATGATATTTTGTAATTGCCATGTTTCTATAATAGTTCCGTCACTTTCTTCTCATTTGTAAATTAGTTATGACGTCATCAATATATTTTTCTAAATGAGACATTCTATATTTTATTAAATAAATTGATAACATTTTTAAAGACCAATTCAACGATAGATAAACTTCACAAAATTTCTATTTTTTTCTAGTATGTGAATTATTTAATAATAAATATCTTAAATAAAGGATCAATTAATTGAAAAAATAAACGATAAAATACAGTAATTACTCAAATTTTATCACAGTATCTAGTTTTTTCATAAATAAAATCCATAGAATTATGTCTCTATTTAAAAAAAAAGGATAAAGAAAACCGTCCGCCCCTGTACTTGTGTCATGCGTGTGTACGAGGGTGGGATGAAAAGTTTCTAGAGATGGTGTTCCCTGAGCGATTTTAGCAATGTCACCTTAAAATCCCATCTTTTTACAGTAATACCCGAGTGTTTTAGAATACTGTATTGAATTGTTGTTATTCTGCGATTTTATAAAGTTTTCAAGTTTTGTTGTTTTCCACATTTTTACGACCGTAAAATGGTGGGTTGTTGACTTCAAGCACTTAAGATGCTAAGCGTTGTAGAATCGAAGATATCGTCAAAAAGAGCCACAAAAACATTATAAATGACCGCAGATTGATATCGATGGAGGATTTGTTGCTGTAGGCGAAACTTGGATTCGCCACTATACGCCCGAGTCTAAACAGTGGGCAAGCAAGGGCGAATCAGCACTGAAGAAAGCAAAGAGAGCTCCTTCTGTAGAGAATATCATGGCCACCGCTTTTTGGAACGCTACAGAAGTCTTGTTGGTAGATTATCTAGAAAAGTACACGACGATGAACACTGAATATTACGCTAGCTTTCATGGATCAGTTGAAATAAAGAATCAAGGAAAAGAGGCCAGGTCTGGAGCGGAAAAAAGTTTCCTTTCATCAAGACAACACTCCTAGCCACAAGGCCGTTATAGTGATGCCCAAAATTCATCAACTGAAGTTTGAAGCTGTGCCTCATGCAAAGTTGAGTAAAATCTCCGACTCCGAAGTCATCGCAACAACAAACGCCTATTTTGAAGACTGTTAGGGGGGAAACTTTTCATCCCATCCTCGTATAGTATAGTGCATTGTAATGCAATCGATCCGCTTATCAAAAAATCAATCGGAGGGACACAGCACTGAAATTAAAAAAATATTTTTTTCAATTTCATAATTACTCTTAAACAAGTACATTGACCCTTTCAGGCAATCCAATTTTTTTTTATAAGTATCAAGTGGTCTGTGTCTCTATGCAAATATCGAGATAGAGTTGATAACGACGATAAAACAAATATACACGTAACGATATTTATGGAAAATCTTAAGTAGATGCGGATATCTAAATATATAATGAAAAAATAATTACTAAAGTATAACAAACGACGATTTTGCTGCTAAGTATGTACGTATTAACCAACCTACATACATATACATATATATAAGAAGAGGATTGTTACTACGCTGTAGCAGTATTTGTAGTAAACTATATAGAAAGACAAGGATAGAGACAAAACAAACTGGTTATCATTTCCAGCTGATATACCTTTTATTTTTAAACTGTGGTCGTTTTTTTTTCTTCTTTTCGTACTCATTTTTATGTAGAGGTGTATTCACTTGATGCACACAAGTGGCCTCTCTCTGGAAATGGCCAGAGGAAAGTTAAAAGTAAATGATAACCCTGCGACGGACTGTTGAACGTTCAACATGCAACTGGTCCGCTAGAGGTATATTTACAGCCTTCTAGATGGTCAGTATCATTAAAATTATGTACACCGGATATTTATATTTAGCTTATGGCCGAAAATCGTTTGGCCAATTGTGTTTTTTGCATTTTTATATCCAGTTTTAAATTGAATTTGAATCGATCGTATTAATATTTCATTTCGCTTTATTTTAAGGATAAAGAGATGCTTAATTCTTTCATATATAACGCGAGGGTGGGACGCTGTGTATGGTTCGGTGAACCTCAAACTGCATGTGCAACCAGCTTGCACCAATAAATGTCACACGTGCATCAACACCAAGTCCCAAAGCGCATATGCAATCCGTACAGTGATCAGAGTACAGATGTGAATAATCCGGTCGAAATGTAAAGAGGGACACAACGTTTTTCGCCAACGCGTCCAGTTTGATTACCTAAACTAAACGGTAGGTAGAGTGCATCGATGTATAATATAACTGATCATTAGGCTAAGCCACTAGAAAGTTTGTTACTGCTGTCGAGGTTAGCCATCACATCGACTGTATACTGCCTGTAACCTGTTTGTTTTTTTTTCTCCTCCTTTTCTTTCCTTGCGTACACCTCTACTCTTACTCAAGAGAGAGACTTAACAAATGCCTGTCAATACGTCGCATCTGAATAAAACGTATTAGACTTTGTGAATTTTAATCAGCCTAGCTACGTTGTATAAAATGTAAATGAAATTATAAATAATACATTGAAAATAGATGCTAATTGGAAACGGAAAAAATGCAATTAGAGCTCGAAAAAAAGAAACAAACATATACGGTGTGAACGGTTTAAACGACAGAAATTAGGCCTTCTAGAAAAAAAAACTTGTTATTTATTGTTATTAAATCTTGCGTGTTTTTTCGTTATTATTGTTATTAAGACCCTAAGCCACTGCAACCTATAAGTATTGTAACGGTGCCTATTCTAGGATCTTCTTCCTTCAATTCAGTAGACTACTGAACTATCGAGTTGCATAAGATGTGTTCTGTCGTCTCCAAATCTTCTTAACACAGACGGCAGATTTCACCTTCAACTTTTCCAAGTTTACTATATAAGTGCTACTTTAGGGCTGCATGACCTGTCAAGAATCCTGCCAGTAGTCTAAGGTTCCCTTTGCTAAACGATATTTGTCTAGCCAGAGGCCTTTTGCATACCACAGTAGGGGTTAGGACTCTGCTTCTTTGGCCAGCTTATCCGCCTTTTCATTTCCTTCAATCCCTTAATGGCTTGGGACTCACCGAAAAGTAACGTGCTTTTTGCGTCCCAGTTGCTTCTTTGTTATTAATTCCCCTTCTTTGCTTCTATTTTGATATGTTATGGTTTAGGCCACAATACATCATCTTTATGCTGCAGAACACTTTAAGCCGTAAACATTGCTTTGGTGGAGGTTGGGATGTTGCTCAGAGGAATCTTTTCTTCAACTTGGCAGCCTCTGCATAAGAGGTCTCCAATAAGCCCCATTTTGAAGAGGGGTTTCTTTAGTTGACAATGTCCAGCTGCAAAAATCCTTTCTGGTCAAAGTGACTTCCCATCCCTTCAAGAAATGTTCATGGGTGATGGTTTTGTCCTTTCATAAAACGCTAAATGTTGTTTTTCTTTACTTAATTGGAGTTCATTGGAATTAAATTTGCCAGTTTAGGATAACCTTCTTATGAATTTTCGATAAATCTGGCAATTATTACTTTTGTTTGCAATGATTACACTACAAATTATCCAATAATTTAAATCTTATGCCTTTCAAATAATTTCGGCTCTACAAGGGTGGCGTTATTATATTCGATTTTGTGGAAATGTTTGCTAGATCCATCGTATATTAAAAATATCTTAAGGTGGTTCATGTGTACGCCATTATAAAAACCAACAATATAATAAAATTAAAAAATCAAACGAATCTACGATAATTAATTCATTACAATAAAGAGAGAAAATATCGTTCCGATGATGGAAAGGTGACACATTCTAAAATCATCAGCTGATATTAAAGTTAGACATGAAGCAATCAGGAGAGCAACAAGCGCCTTTTGTAGATAAAGGACAAAGTGTTTAGAGGTCATTGGCGGTATTTTTGAATATTTATTAAAGGAACGCCGAGATTAAAAAAATGTTAGTGTATGAAATTTTGTTTATTTGTCTTATCTGAAAATCAGATAAGAACAGTTAGGAGTATATTGTACACGTAACTCCTAGAGATTGGTCTGTTCCTCTCGACTCACTCTGTATACAGAATGTTTTATTTATGATAAGAAAATTAGCATCGCTTTCAGTGGCTCCCGATTTAGGTGTTTACTGTATACAAATGATAGAAGAATATTTGAGGATTTTTCGAATGATCTTGAAAGGTCACTCATCTCTGTCCGTAAGGAGTTTTATCAAACGAAACCAACATCTCGCTAAGTGGAGATTAATCACGTTTTGTAGTTAACAGCGCATAAGGCCTGCAATTTCCTAGATCACGGCGAATACATAGGCAGCAGCTCTCGTTTTATATATTAACGGTATCTCGAGGATAGCAAAAAGAAAATAATAATAATGATAATAATAAAGAAAATAAGAAGACAAAGTTGTGTAGAATAAAGAAAAAAACCCGGCCGAGAGTTAATCTCAGCAGTAATATGCTTGCAACCAAGAACACGCTAGTAGTTAATAATTGTAATTAAGAAGAGCCCACAGGTCAACTCAGACCAGGTGTCCTATACATACGGTAGCTGCGTAACAAGTCGCCCTCCCCCTTCAGAAAACCTCTCTGTCTTTTCTGTTTCTATAGAGCAGGCCGGACAATTCCAAGCTTCAGCAAGCACTATGTTTTTGTAGTTATACCTACCTGTTGTTGAATTATTTATTTGTATATTTTTATCTCTCGCGTCTTGGTCTCTCGCAGGTTCTTTGAGTGTTAACCTACAATTAAATTCTTAACGTGCGCTTCCCAGTTTTAGTGTAGTTTAATACATAGATAGGCAGAGGAGACGACTATGAATATTTATGATGATATTAGCAATTCAGCAATCAAGATTTGATACTTATGCTAACAGTAAGTAATTAAGTTTCACGGCAATATGTCGCTTCGAGTTTGGCGACCTACGGTTTGGGCCGGATGGACACCTGCATTAGCAAGCGCGTGGCTCGTCTTCAGATTATTATCTTACTTCGACCCATGTGACCCCTATAAAATGTTTCCTCCTACACTCGTTAACTGGTTTTGGCTCCACTTTTTGCGTCAACATTATACGACAATCGCAGGAATAACATTAATGCAAATAAATAGCAACAAACACATATATTACGTAATATATATTTTTTAATATTGGTGGAAACGCCGGTATGTTTAAATTATTTTTTAATAGGTAATAATAATTTGTGTTTTTGAAGAGTTAATTTGATTCTTTTCCCTTTCGATGTATAGATTTTGTAGTCGTTTTCGGATTTTGATCAAGGAACTGTTAGTTTCGCGGCGTTTTTCTTCTAGTTTGTGCGTTGAGTAGCGCAGCGTAGAACTGTCCGTATAAAAGTTAACAACTGCTCACAAACCTGTTTGAACTCTCTTGAAAAGTGGGGAAAATACAAAGGCAAAATAAATGAAAATAAAACTAAATTATAAATAAAGCGTAAGTACACAAGCGAGCGTGGTCCGTGATGACCTGAGGTCAACAACTCTGGTTGTCTCCGCCTACTCTGTGTCTGCTAGAGAGTGTATAATACGGTGAGTGGTAAAGTATCTGGAGACGGCAAAAGGCAAAACGGCACTGTAGAAGCAGGATCGTCGGGTACCCGATGGAGGAACCACGAAGGGTCCGTGCGGATGGGGTTCGTGTCGTAAGGAAAGTGCAAGTGCCTGCTTGTACGCCGTGATCGTTCAAGGCCGTCGAGTGCAGCCTCTCCGGCAATACAACAACATCAAGCTCCGTACAGAACAACGGCCCAACGGCAGCAAAATCGGTGGTACCGTAGATGGTACGAGGAGGAACAGAGACCGGGCTAAAGATAGAGGAGGTGCAACGGCTATAGCGCGCGTTTGGCTCGCGTCTTGCTGTCACAAGCTTACTGCTTCACCCCCACGTCTTACTCCGTATACAACAGACACAATCTTTCTTATGATGAACAGATTGCCTTCTCAAACCGGACCTATATTATGTCAACTCGACATTGCAATAATTACCTACACGTTACACGTACGATACACATACCGTGGCATTTTAAATGCGTACACAATGTTATTTCTTAGATGACGCCTTTTATTGTCCTTTTTTTATTACTTCTTCTGTTTTTAAGTCTATATACAGGGTAACTGGCAAATATTTACACAACTGTTTAATAGAACACACTGTATATATGCAATAAAAAAAATATTTTGCTGATGTTTTCAAAGTTCCTTATATTTTATGACAGTATTGGTCAAAGACTAAATCCTGTGGTAGGTCGTGAGAATACGTGTTATATAGGATGTTCTAGATAAATTACCAAAGTCAACAAATTGCTATATACAGTGTCATCGTTAAAGTACGCACCATATGCGAAACCTCTTTATTCTTAGGATTTTTTCTAAAAAAAGTTATTCTTGATAAAAGTTTCCCCCTAAAACCCCCTAAAATTAAACATGTAGGTACCAATAAAATATGGAAAATTTCTAATATTATACGGGGTACGTCTGAAAACTTGATTTGGTGTTTTTAATAAGAGTAAAAAACTCTTAATAAAAATCGAAAATTACTATTTGAACAAGTTCAACAACTTACAACTACTTCTTTAAATTACAAAGTAACAAAAGTTCTGACGTATAGTATTAATGTCATATAATGCATTAATTGTGTTATATAACATCTAAATCTTTTTCCAGAACAAGCGTTATGTTTCGAAAACATATCCTATTTATGAAAAGCATCACAGCATATTTTTAAGGTTAATATCGTATACTTCTATCTTATGAAATACTACGATTCCATCTTTACTGATGTAAAACAAATTAGCCTCACTTCAGCTACACATAACACACATGCTTGCTATCTGAAACAATCATTCGTCTTAATGTTCTTATATTTGGTAAATGTAGTCCATTGCTTATGTATTCATATATCTTTGGTCCCAAGAAATACAGATTTAAAGCAAATACATATCCTTGCATCTTTGTTTTCTGCGTGAAACTTTACAAAAAAATGCTAATTCAGGAGATAACAATGTCACATAGTTGAATGAAATGTTTAAATCACCAGGAACACTTGTTGGAGTCTTCTGAAGCCTCGGCTCCGAGAGCTATTTTGAGCTTACATTTCCTACATTTAAGCCCAAGGTTTTGCTGATTTACAATCGTAAATAACGTTTCATTTAAAAAGTTGATATTATTACGAATTAGCCAAATGTTGTGTTAATTCAGTAATTTAAAAAAAAAAGCTCAAACTCTTTTGTTCTCTTTATTTTTGTTAACACCTAAAATTGCTGAAAATAATAAACTAGTAGTAAGAAACGAATATTTATTAGTACTGGTTAAATTTCAAGAAATTAACAGAAAAACTCTTAAGTTTGTCACATTAAAAAAAAAATCTTGCGGCACAAACGATTCCTACATGTTTTCCATTAGTAAATACATTAATTGATAATACAAAGGCAGTGTTTCTAAAGTCGCCGAAACGTATCCGACTATTTCACAAACTGTGTTCTGATTTACCTGAACCACCACAGCCGATTGTTACACGTTGGGGAACATGGTTGCAGGCTGCGTTTTACTACAACAAATATTTTGATCAAGTAAAGAAGGTAGTTTTAAAATTCAATCCGATAGAAGCTGCAGCAATCAAGAAAAACCAGGAAATATTTCAAGATAGTCAGGTTAAAAGAGATTTACAAACTATTCACAACAATTACTTCGGACTAGCGGAGGGAATAGAAAAATTACAAAATGCGCTGTAGAAGGCGAAACAAATTGATGTGTAATACGAAAATTTAAAAGTGTTTTAGAGAAAGACACCGATTTTCTTATATTAAGACAAATTTGGGAAGGTGCGTGTGAAGATGCATTAAGTTGTTTTAAAGATTATTTTAAATATGCAAATATAACATCGACAGATGTCGAACGATCGTTTTCGGCATTAAAAAACATCTATTCCGCACGTCGTATTCACTTAACTGAAGCAGCTGTGGAAACATATCTAATGATTCAAATATTTAACAGATGTTATCCAGTTTGTAATTTCACGGAAGGCTTTTGAAACGGTAAGTGTTTCAGCACGTTTTATAATTTATTTCTTACCTTCTATTTTGTGTATAAACTTATATGCGCTCCCCACGCCGCTGGCTGTTACCGCATATTTGCCCAGGTTAGCCATGACCTTAAGTTTGGATATAATTTTTAATGCTACAAATTTTCCAAATAGCATTTTTTCGATATTTTTTAAAATAATGATACTTTACTCCTGGAACAAAATCAAGTTTTCGGACACACCCCGTATAATATTAGAAAGTTTTCATATTTTATTGGTACATGTTTAATTTTAAGGGATGTACAAACCTTTATCAAGAATTCTTTTTCGAAAAACCCATAATAAATAAGTTTTCCATTTGGTGTGAACTTTATGTATGACACTGTATATAATAAATATGTTCATTGATAATTATTTAAGTAGTTATGGATAAATTGAAACAAAAAATGATAGCCCGTTTATTTGTAAAGCTTTTGTTTGTTTACTGCTACTTTATTTAATAAAAAAAAGTTGAAAAATTAAACTATTGCATATAGGGATCAGTGTATAGTTAATAAAAAATTTAGGAGTAAACAAATCATCGACCGTCCTTTATGGTAACGAGTAGAGCGGGCCAAGAGCGCCACGCGCCAGGTTCGCAATCAGGCTGCCGGGCGCATATATGTATGTAAACATAGGTAATTTAAATATGTAATTATTAGGAGGAGGACCAAAACCACTGTCTATTACGTCGTGAAGACGCGGAAATATACAGCTGCAGTTTGGGCGTTCGTTGATAAATAGGGCGTTGTTCACAGTGGGCCACTACAAAAAAAAAGTTCATTCATCGACGGCTACGAACTAACGGCGCGCTTATTCATTTACGGATGACGCGCTCTTTTCATCAACAAATGACGAGTCTGCAGATGTTACGTTTGCACCACTTCGTGGCATACTAGAAACAAGCGTCGGTGTGCTCGCTTTAGTGATTATGTCTAACGTAACTATTAAAAATAAACGGCCATTACCTACGAAAGTTAATAAATTTCTTAGTGAATTTGTGGATTTACACTACAATGGGAGTACAATTTTCTGTAAAGTTTGTAAAAAGAAACTACTGTGCTGGAGCAAACGTGATTGTGAAAGACATATAAATAGCGCACACCACGGAAATAAAAGAAATGGTGTGTCACAACAACGTCAATTTCAATTAGAATTGCTTTTAACGTTTATGGTATGTGGTCTACCACTTCGTATACTTGATAAAAAAGCATTTCGAAAATTCTGGGGTACATACAATACCGAGTGGATACTACCATCTCGGACAGCGTTACGGAGAGATATTCCACGAATACGTGAGGACATTGAAAATCGAATTAAAGCCGAATTAAAAGATAAACAGCTGTGGCTATGTCTTGATGAGACGACAGATTGCAAAAAAAATTCTATTTTCAATATAATAGTGCGCGTATTAGATCCTATTAAACCAAATTTTGCAATTCTATTAGCCAGCAGAAGATTAAAACAGTGTACTAGTAAAGCAATTACGGCCGTAGTTCTCGAAACGTTACAAAAATTTCAAGTGTCAACCAGTCAACTGTTGTTGTTCATGAGCGATGGTGCAGCAACAATGTGTAGTGTAGGCCGTTCCCTTAAAGAAAAGTGTGAAGGACTTTTACATGTTACGTGTAAAGTCCATGCTTTACATCTTGTAGCGCAAACTATTAGAGAGTGTTACTCGGAGGTGGATGCATTAATAGCAAACACAAAAAAAGTGTTTCTCAAAAGTCCTAAGAGGACTAGGGCATTCCACAGGTTATGCCCTGGTATTCGAGAACCACCACAGCCCATTTTTACGCGTTGGGGAACGTGGTTAAAAGCCGCTTTTTATTATAATGAACATTTTCAAGAAGTCAAATCCGTTATTTTGCAATTCGTCCTTGCCGAAGCTAGAGCTATTAGGATGAGCCAGAAGGGATTTCTCGATATTTCTGTTGAAACACATCTAAAGAATATTAGCAACAATTACAAAGGGTTAGTAGACGCGATAGAAAATTTGCAAAATTCTGGATTGTCGTTGGTAGACTCAGTGCAAGTCGTGGACGAAGTTAGTACATTGTTACACAGTATAAACGATGCATCAAGTGGACGAGTTTTAGCTAAGTTCGATAGTGTTTTAAAAAAGAATCCGGACTACACGAGATTAAGACAAATGTGCGATGGGGCATCTGCAGATTCCTTGACTAAGTCTAAAGATTATTTTAATTACGCCTGTCTTACTTCGGTAGACGTGGAACGGTCGTTTTCGAAATATAAGAACATTTTTTCGTCTCGGCGAGGCAAATGTGGAAACTTATCTGATGGTGCAACTTTTTAAACAAGCCTATCCGCATTATTAAGAAGGATAGAATTTATTTATTATATCTTTATTTACAGTTACATTATTAAGTACAACAGAATAAAAAAAGCGTTCAGTTTCTCAGTTATTTCCTTATTACATCCCATTTACAACGCATACCGTTTTCAATCAAATAAAAAATCATAATGAAAATAAAAACACCTCAGCGTGTACATATATATATATATATCCGCTCTAATTACTAAACATTATTATTGCGTCAGCTTTTATTTTTTTACTCTTGTGTATTAATTTCGAAATATCACATATCTGCTGTGACTCACATATACGCTATTTACAATAAGCGGCCGTTGCGCCTGATTCCGATTCTGTTGGATGGCGCAATTTGGCCCGCTCTAGTAACGAGGTACAATCCTACACTAGCTGTCTACCGTAGAATTGAGTCTTTGATCAACGGTATCATAAAATATAAGCCACTTTATAAATACCTACAAAACAGATTTTTTTTTCTAACTGAAAATATCTCCTAAACTATTAAACTAAGGTGTAATATATAATAGAGAATCAAGACAAAGAACTCTAAAGAAGAGCTTAAAATTACGCAACAAACAGTTGATGGCTACTAAATGTTATAGGGTAGAGAAATGGATGAACCAACCTCTCATCCTGTAATTATCGAAACAGTAAATGCCCGTGGTTGATTGGATGATGTATGCTCTCATACAATCATAATAAAAATTTAACAAATCAAATTTTATTACTTGAAGATTTATGCCGTCTTATTTAATTTTACATATAAAAGCGTCATATTATATCTTTTATGGACACTTAGATCTGTTTTATACGATTTTAACTATTGTATTAGAAATGCAAGCATTGACTCATCGTGTTTTAGTATTTGATTAACATTTTTTTCACTATTAAATTTTATTTTGTTGAAATATAGTAAGTTGTGTAAGGGTAATTCAGCAATTTTCTTTATTTTCGTTTATTCCCGTCGGTATTCAACAGAAGAAAGACACAATAAAATATTAATTAATATGACAAAAACGACATGATTATAGTAGCTCCAGCTAACGGTACTTTGTGTAATAGTAAGCCTCTATGCGTTGAAAGTACCTACCACTATATACTACGTGAGCGTTGTAACTATGTATATGTATACATGCATAAGCTTGTACATGTGGTTGTGAAACACACATTCAGACCATGGCCAGGGTCAACGGAATCCGTTCTAAACATGCAACGCACCCGGAAGTTTAACTTTAGCTTTTAGGATTTGCGTGTGCCTAGGCGATTCATTCTTTTATTCTGCATTCGTTTCTGCCAATCATCTTATCTCGGGTTTTTACTATTACCACAAAACGCACCTATAAGGTGGACTTCTTAAATGATACAAAACAAATATCGCAGTACCGTTCGCAATTTGTTCAGTTCTAAAATGAAAAGTAAACGTTATTTGGAATCTCTTTAAATTACAACGACAAAATTACTGCCTATCTTGTATGTATGTATCACAATCTGATCCCCCGAACACAGCTACTTCTACAACTACCAACAAGAAGGCACTAATCGGTAGGCGCCACTTAGCCGTATATGCCTGGAGCAGTATCTTGTTTTATTTACCGTACCAGTGGCTCTGTTCGATTCCTCTCGAGTTATAACATTGGAACTCCTGGAATTGTTTATCGTTTAAAAATTCAGCATCCAAGAGAAGGAGGACCTCTTCTATGTTTCGCATAGTTACGCATAAATGATCTTTTGTTAATTATCGCGGAGAACCTCTAGTTGTACAGGATGAATCAACGGTTTGGTAACATTTATTTATTCTTCAAATAAAGATATAATTAAAATTTTATATACACACAGAGAAATGGTTTTTTTGCATCAAGAAAATAGATTTTTTTGCAAAAATCTCTATTCAAGAAAATATTTTTTAGAAAATCCAAGACAGAAAAATGTTTCTTCCAAGTAAATCATTCATATTAAAGGTAGAGATGAAAAAATGATTCAAATGATCATTAGATATTTAAAAAAAAACTATAGTTAAATTAGTACACCTGGTAAATAGTAATAAAAAGAAAAAATATTACATTAACCGGTATCTTTTGAAAATGATGAAACGTTGTACGTTAAAGGTTATATCATTGTATGGGTAAGTATGGTATCTGTATTCCGGTTCCGTCGCTGCTATCTAGGACGGTATGACTATAACTACTGGCTCTAGGTGGCGCCAGGAAATATTTCAGTTGCTGTTTTTGAAGATTAGTGACATAAATCGAAAGATGTAAGAGCAATGTGGCCAGAAGCAAGGAATTTCAATACTGTTCTCTTCTCATATTGTTTTTGCTGGTAGTGATTACATCAATACCAGAAGCTATTTATTATTATTATTTATTATCTTGGTTATTGTTTCTAGGCACTTTTTTCACCTTTCACATACTTTTGTTTGAACATTATTCTAAGATAACCTCTATTTTTAGCCTTTTAAAAATCACAAGCAATGTGAATGATTTACTTTATTGTGTACGGATATGTCGTACTATTTTAAACAAGATAAACGATTTCTAGAATTAAGAAAACTATTTACTATCCTTAAGAAAATATTGTTTTGTGTTATAATGGCCATTTACAAGATTTTCTTGAATCAAGTTAAAAAATGTCTTAAACAAAGAAATGCAATTATTTCTTTACAAGTAAATATTCTTTCCATCGCTCCATTATTTCATCTTCATTTATCAATAATCTATTATCTTTATCTTATGTCTGCTTTAAATTAAATTGTTTACTGGTTCTTAAACTTTGCAGTACATTTAAGAACAATATCAGGTTTGTACGTCTGTCGTGTGCAATTTTTGTTCCGAATTTTTCCCAGGAATTTTGTTTGTTTGCTCTCTGTATTATTTTCTTTACTTTTATTTACTGTTGTTTGCATTGTTCTCTTGAGTTCTCTAAGTTGTCTTTTAATTTTATTGTTCTTTTATTTCGTTGCTCCACTAACTAATTCGTTTTCTGTTTTTATTTACTATTGTGGTTT
Source organism: Dynastes maya (assembly GCA_029619315.2). Taxonomy (NCBI): domain Eukaryota; kingdom Metazoa; phylum Arthropoda; class Insecta; order Coleoptera; family Scarabaeidae; genus Dynastes; species Dynastes maya. The sequence continues at coordinate 8,487,093 of JAROYE020000012.1, forward strand.
CACATATATCTTTCAATGCAGTTAGGACAATTCGTTTCAAGTTAATATTTTTCCAATTAGTCCTTATTTGTTCTATTTTTGATTCCACCATATTTCTATATTTCATTGCTTTTCCAGGTTCTTCTAGTTTATATGTTTTAATGATTTCATTTGATGAAACACCTAAAACATTTAGATGTTTTATTCGGTTTTTGATTTTCATTTGTTTCTATTTTAAATCGTATTTTTGCTACTACCAGCTAACATCCAATGTTTCCTTCCTGTATTCTCTAGAAGAGGAAATATAACAAACAATAAATAGTGACAACAAACAAGAAAAAAATGCAAAAATAGGAACTTCCTAGCAAAACGTGCATCCAAGGTCGTATATCAAATTTAATTTCAATTTATCCATAGCTACTTAAATAAATTATAAATATATGTAATGAATTTAACAAAAAAAAATAATTATCATCACTTTGCTAAACCGTTGACTCACCCTATACTATTTTGAACCCCACTGTATACCCAGCTTTTTTTAAATAAATATACAAGCACAATTTACATATATAAAACATAAAAACAGTAAGAATTTAGATTAGGGGAGCTCTTGCAACACGTTATTTATGCAAATTGAACAATATAGGGTTACTCAGAATTATAGAAAATTGAGTAAAAAAAAAAATAGATGGTTGAGAAGTTGAAAAGCATTTGTGCGGTCACTTGGAGAGACATAGAATATATATCTGCATAAATTAGACGATAAAAATCGCAATACCATTCGGAAATTTGTTTCCATAATGCGTGTTCAACTGAAGTATAAAATGGAAATAATGCACGACGTTCATATCTTTGCAAGCCTGGCTATTTTTTTTTCTTTTTATAGATTTTTCAAATGGAATTTATGAATATTGACTTAGGCACGTCAATATTGAAACATATTCACCTAGCCGGACTTTTATAAGCGATAGTGTATGCAAATCTCATTATCGAAATTATAATTCGGAACACATTTATTTCCTATTGTGGTCGCGATGACACTTCCTTTTAAAGAATTGTAAAGTCTAATAACTCTATCAATGTGCGATATTATTACCGAATAAAATATGCATCAAGTAGGTGTATAATCAACGCGAACAATGGAAAACAAATAAGTGGATCCAGGTGTTTTATTTTTGAAAGAGAGAAAATAAAGGCGAAACACAGGAAAAATCTGACGTGTATATGATGTTATTATGTTTCATGCTCAGTAATTCTTTTTCACACAATAGGAACGATATGGTTTAATAATTGTGAAGATTCCGCTTTTCACGTGTTTCGTGAAAAGTATAAATTATGCCGTAAGAGTATTGAATGCAATATGTCATGTTATCGTTCAGGAAAATGAGTAATTACCGTATACATGGCCTATTGACAGATGCGTAGGAGTACTGACCCCTAGAGACTCTCTAACTCAAACCACTTGTTTCGACACCACCCTAGCTAGTCTATGCACTCTTCCCCCAGGAACCGTGTCCACCACCATATCACCCTATTATTGCATTGTCATATTATATAATACGCATCAAGGTTACAACAATAGAACTTGCTGAAAAAAGATGCGCATCAATAAAAAAAAAAATTCTGTTCAATCGTATTTTTGCTAGAAAAGCTAATTAAATTTACTTTGAAGTGTGGATCTGTAGCATTTAAATTAATACCCATAATAGGCTAATAAAACATATCTATGGAATGCTTTTACATATTAACTTCTTATCGCAAAAGCCAATGTTTAACAGTCGGATTCAATTATTCTAATTGAACATTAAAAAAAATTGCGAAATTAATTAAAATAAGGGAGTAAGCGCTTCCCCCCTCCCACGTCTCTTCGCCGTTTCCCCTCCTTGATAAACAGTAGTTGGGATAATTGTAATGATTGTCTCATGACAAATGATCGTGTCGTCTATCACGCACATCGATTGATGCCCGTACACACGTCAAAATAGATCCATAGTTGCTTCAGCAATTACGTAAAGACTCTACATGCTCTAATAAACTCTTACAACAGTTGGCGTAATTAGAACAAGTGCTTTTTGAAGTAGTCATATGGTATACATGTAATATTTCGATTTATAGGGATAAATTGCTTATTTGCCTTGTTATTAAATACATTTCACAAAGGGTGGATGAGATCACCCGTTTCAAAAATGTAGTATATAATTTTATTGAAATGGCACCTCCACCATTTCCTTTTTTGTAATCCGATCTTAAAAATTTACGGATTCGTTTGAACATATGTTGACGTAAAGAATTACTTGTCAAATTGCCAACATAATAAGATCTGTATAGTCTGCGTTAACCCCATGGGATGTTTCAGTAAGTGGGTAAAAGGGGAGATAATATGGCACCCCGTGAGAGGGATTTACACCGCAAGAAGCGTAAGTAAACGCAAACGTAGAAAGTAATGATGATTTTTTTCGGAATTCGACAATTTTAAAACTCGAAATCTCCGTGAACGTTTATTTTTATTTGTTTGGTATATAGAAGTTTGACGGACGTCTTGTGTAATTAAGCCATTTTTCTTTCTTACCCCCTTAGGTATTGCTTGCGGGCTATATTTAGATTTGACACCCCTTATACTAACAAACTTTATTTGTTTATTAATTTCCTTATCGGTTAGCAGAAGAAGGCGATACAGAAGGGGAAGACAAACCCTTCGCTTTACTAATTTCATTAAAATAGACGCGGTTAGCTTTGCTACCGAATAAGTTACATCAAAACGAAAAAATCCTGTTTAAATCGTATAATAATATCAGCTTCGTTTATTTTCAGTGAAGAGGATCCGAGTGTGCAACCCCGTCAAAGTACACCTGTGTGTAATGATCCGAAGAGTATGTGTGGGGACCCCTAGGAAGCTTTTTAAAATCATCCGTATGAAGCACCCTTCACGCTACAAAAAGACTCGGTAGGTTTTAAAACTTAATACCATTAATGTTATTTGTCATTGTCATTGGTCTATCATCGTCAACGAGCCAGTTATCTACCTGTAACAGATTCGCCAAAATTCGGTTAGAAGGGGCATTCACTTTTTCCATCATTATAAAAATATTATTATAGTATTAGACACGGTTCGTGATTTGCATTATGTTCCCGACGGTAGACGCGGCAACATGAGAGCGAGTCGCTTTTTAATTTTAATATTCGAGAGGATATAACAAAAATACATCCATTAAAAATGATATCTAATTGACGTCGTATCGTTTCAAAATTAATTTCAACGTACAGAAATGATTCCTTAATAAGGCTGAAATGGCAGGCAAGTACTTTCAATAGGAACTTTATCTGAATTGTAGCACTTGTAGAGGACATAAGTAAAGTCGAAAAAAGCCATATGCCCTTCTATATTTCGCTTAATCGAGAAAAATCCACGCTACAGTTGGTGAACACCGCACCACAACACGTGTGCGGTTTGTGCATCAAACCGCCTCCCCCCTGTTTTCGTATATTCAAATGATTTGTTCTGCTACAATTTGCATTTTGCGTGCATCGTTTTACGATTATTTGACATATGCTACCCTTTTCTTTTATATATGGTAATTTTTAAGCATTTCATTAATAGGTAATTGTTAGCTGCTGAATTTCGCAACTAATTTTTTGATTTTGTTTTTGTTTCAGATGCTGCAGCCGCAGGCGAATCCCATCTTCCTTTACCGCTACAAGATTGTTGTTCTTTCTTTATATATAAATAATATAAAATATAAAGCATTCTGTATAAAATATATCTCTAGTTTTTAGCTGTACCAAAGTTTTGTAACACTCTGTATATAACTTTGATTCCCTTATTTACTTACATGTAATTTATAACACCCTGTGCATCACTTTGTATATTATTGTTACAATACAATTGCTAAATAAAATACTGTTCTTGTAAAAAATTGTTCTTATTAACCACAAACCCAAAATTATTTCCTAATATAATTATAGTAATCGAAAAAATTTATATTAGTTCAATAAATTTTAATTCCAAAAAATTCCGCAAAGGGGCGCTATTGCTTACTCTTAATACAAATGCATCCTCGCTTTTTCGCTCTCCAAGTGCCAAGAGTAAAATTTCCTAAAATTTAACAAAGTTCAATAAATAATAGTTCCAAAAAATTCCGCTAGATGGCGCCACAAAAACAAATTTTAGTTCTAAAAAATTCCGCCAGGGGGCGCTGTTGCTTACTCCTAATACAAATACCTCCTCGCTTTTCTGCTCTCCTGGTACCAGGAGTAAAATTGTTTCAATTCCAAGAGTTTGATCAATAATAATTCAAATAAAACCGCAGACCGAAAATTATAGTTCCAAAAAATTCCGCTAGATGGCGCCACAAAAAAAAAACCAAATTTTAGTTCCAAAAAATTCCGCCAGGGGGCGCTGTTGCTTACTCCTAATACAAATACCTCCTCGCTTTTCTGCTCTCCTGGTACCAGGAGTAAAATTGTTTCAATTCCAAGGGTTTGGTCAATAATAATTCAAATAAAACCGCAGACCGAAAATTATAGTTCCAAAAAATTCCGCTAGATGGCGCCACAAAAAAAAAATCAAATTTTAGTTCCAAAAAATTCCGCCAGGGGGCGCTGTTGCTTACTCCTAATACAAATACCTCCTCGCTTTTCTGCTCTCCTGGTACCAGGAGTAAAATTGTTTCAATTCCAAGAGTTTGGTGAATAATAATTCAAATAAAACCGCAGACCGAAAATTATAGTTCCAAAAAATTCCGCTAGATGGCGCCACAAAAAAAAAACAAATTTTAGTTCCAAAAAATTCCGCCAGGGAGCGCTGTTGCTTACTCCTAATACAAATACCTCCTCGCTTTTCTGCTCTCCTGGTACCAGGAGTAAAATTGTTTCAATTCCAAGAGTTTGGTCAATAATAATTCAAATAAAACCGCAGACCGAAAATATAGTTCCAAAAAATTCCGCTAGATGGCGCCACAAAAAAAAAATCAAATTTTAGTTCCAAAAAATTCCGCCAGGGGGCGCTGTTGCTTACTCCTAATACAAATACCTCCTCGCTTTTCTGCTCTCCTGGTACCAGGAGTAAAATTGTTTCAATTCCAAGAGTTTGGTCAATAATAATTCAAATAAAACCGCAGACCGAAAATTATAGTTCCAAAAAATTCCGCTAGATGGCGCCACAAAAAAACAAATTTTAGTTCCAAAAAATTCCGCCAGGGAGCGCTGTTGCTTACTCCTAATACAAATACCTCCTCGCTTTTCTGCTCTCCTGGTACCAGGAGTAAAATTGTTTCAATTCCAAGAGTTTGGTCAATAATAATTCAAATAAAACCGCAGACCGAAAATTATAGTTCCAAAAAATTCCGCTAGATGGCGCCACAAAAAAACAAATTTTAGTTCCAAAAATTCCGCCAGGGAGCGCTGTTGCTTACTCCTAATACAAATACCTCCTCGCTTTTCTGCTCTCCTGGTACCAGGAGTAAAATTGTTTCAATTCCAAGAGTTTGGTCAATAATAATTCAAATAAAACCGCAGACCGAAAATTTTAGACACTCTGACGTCATCATTTTCAGATTTTTCAAAAGTGACGTTATCGTTTTCAGATTTTTGAAAAGTGACGTCATCATTTTCAGATTTGCGAAAAGTGACGTCATTATTTTCAGAGTAAAAGTCAAATACATGTTTATACTTTAGTTTCAAAAAAATCCGCTAGATGGCTCCTAAATGACTGATTTTAAATTTTAAATTTTAGTTTTAGTTCCTCGCCAGTGATTTCTTTGAAATCAAAACTTTTGAATTCTCTGAGGCTTGTGTATTGTAAAAGGAATAAATAATACCACATTTTAAAGTATCTAGTTGGATATTTATTCCGTAATTGTTCATATTTACATCGTATTTTATGTTAGAAAATTGTATATTTACAATTATAAAATTATACACTATCGTAGATGGTGATGATGGCGTTCACAGGCTTCCACGGCCATTGTAGTCATACTTCCGGCTTGCACCATAGTCTGCGGTCTTCTCCTGAAAACAAAAAATTCAAATTAGTAATTGGGCTAGCTTGAAACATGTATTTGGGACAGTGAATACCTCAATTACATGCCCCATAATATTAATTTTGACCTGCTACATGCATTCCTAATACCTCCTATATAGAAATGAACAAATATTCGAATATTAAAAAAAAACATCTGCGCCGTGTACCCTAATTGACGCTGGTACTTCCCGGTGCAATTAATCTTTGTAATTTACAAATCTAATCTCATCCTTTTCAGGAGGAACCCTTATATATATACACACACACGCAGAAACACTTCTTAAGCGTTCCAGCCAACACAGGTATGATTTGGCCGCTGTTTATTTCCCACAGATTTTTGTATCAATTATTATTAGTATATTGCACCCTCTCGGTGATCTGTAGAGGTCAATATCCTGCAGCTTTAGATTACTAGAGAGTAGAAAAAAAAAACGGTTTTACCTTTGATGACTAATATAACATACACAAGTCTCCCTGCGTGTATGTGTATCTTGTTTAGGGGGTTCTTGAAGATCTGTTACACTATATGATGGTACCAGCACCTTTCGCTTGAATATTTCAGCGCGGTTTAGAAATTACATGCAGCAGGTATGTGTATGTTGCCTATATATAGATGGATCATGCAAGATAACGTCATTTGGGGGTGGATATAACAGTTTTAATCTAGTTAGGGATAACGGATAATAAGCAGGTGTTCTATTTGACAATAAATAAGCAATAAATAAATATTGTATGTACAACAGTGTTGGGTGTAAATGGAACGGGCAGATTTATATTAGTATCTTCTTTCTACCCGCAATATCAAGTGACAAGACGCTAGGATGATACTGGATATGTCAAAAGAAAATAGGGCGGAAAAAACCTGTAATTACTTTTTTGTGTGCGTAATAAATGGCATAGTAAAAGAAGGCTTTAACGTTGAACGCCATTTTGGGACCAGATCTTATCGACTGCAGGGGGTTACGTTATTATATCGAGCTCCTTTCCCCGTGTTTAGTACAAAATAAATCTTTAAAATTAGGGTAGTAAATTGCTGGAAATTATAGTAGGCGCATCGATAAAAAAAAAGTAGTCATTTAAGCAATTTAATTTGTGTCGCTAGTAGTAAAAAAAAAAACTCCCTGCATTCGCGCCAATTTTTTCCTTCCTCCATCTTCTCTCTTCTTTTTTTTTTGAGGGAGCCCGATTTAAAAGCTCGCTTTAATTTAAACTAAAGGTATAAAAGGTCCATATAATTCTCGAGTGTAATTGCGAATAATGAAAAACGCATACCATCATCAGTATAGTGGCACGATCGGGCTATTACATGAGTATTTTTGAGCGACGTAAGGGGGATAGATAGGTCACCCCGCTCATAAAATAAGTTTGCAGCAAACGTAATGAGACATCGAGGAGCTTTATCACTCTATAAACAGGCCCCGGTCCTACGTGACGATCAAGCTTTACAATCTACGGTATGGTCAATACAGATCTAGCACTGTAAGCTCACCCGAAAGCTTGTATTACACAAAAGAACCCTCGAAAACCCAGTTCGCGATAATCTCTGGGACTATTTAAGGCTAAATCGTCATACACAGGTTCGCGTTTTAACCTAATTTATCCCTAACAAAGTTGCGAGGTGCGGTGGGTGAATTTAAACAGCTCTTGCTCGTTCGTGATGACGTGAAATGCTACATCAAACTTTACGGACCTTATTTAAATTTTAAAATAGACAATAAAGCGTGAGCTATGTTTTCAGGTTCTTTTTGATTGTATTATTTAAAGCCGCATCCTTGTGATAGAAGTTTTCTCTTTCTCTTTTAGTATGTCCTTAAGTAGGGGAGGACTCACTAATGTTGCAAATTTTGAATTTGTTCCACTTTTACTTTCTTAAAGTTTATGCATTATTTAGCATGTAACGCGAAAAGTATTAAAACACCCTAAATCTTCACAGATGTTAGCAGCAAATGCATATCAGAACCCCGTCGTAACAAATAGATAAGGTAAATTATCGAATTAAACCGGCTACCCTTTTCCATCTGATTCGGGAACTCAGAACGTAATCGTGTGCTAATACGCGATAAGTTTTCGTGAATGGGGAATAGTCATTCTTCATTATCAGGTGTTTACTGAAATCAGAACATGTGGCCCGGAAGTGTCCGGGAGTGCGTAATACAAGTAGTTTGGTAGTATCATTAAGGATAATTTTATTCGAATAAAATACTACTGTAGAACACCTGTGCCATTTTCCTTAAAAACTTAAATGTCATATGGTGGATTAACATAACGTTTTATAACAACTTGTCATGTTAATTATCAGCACCTTTTGTGTATTTTAATAAAAACCCTAATAATGCTGAAGCTTAGAGTTGAACAATTTATAAAGGAAGTGTTTGTAATTGATTACATTTCAAATTACGCGGATTTTGAATTTGAAAAGTACCGTAGTGTCGATTTGTAGACCTATACCTGCATATTTGTTAACTTGATTCAAGAAAATCTTGCAGAAAATTTGAAGAAAGCGATTCTTAGTATCAGTAAATAGCAATTGTAACACAAAACAATATTTTCTTAAGTATAGTAAATTGTTTTCTTAATTCCAGAAAGCGTTTAGGTATTGTTCATAACTCAATAATTTCATTTTCTTAAAACAAAGCACTTTTTACTTAGAATTCTTGAAATGCATATTATTAATATGCACATTATTAATTGCGCTTACATTGTTTAAAACAGTACGACATATACATACATAATGAAGCAAACTATTCACATTGCTTGAGATATTAAAAAAGCTAAGCTAAGCTATAGAAAATGTACTAATAAAAAAGAAACACATTAGCGATTACATACTAGACATAGCTAAACTTAAACAAGAATTGCCAGTACTAATACATAGAGAAACTGCAGGAGCAAAGTGTAGTAAATGATCTCGAAGAAGAGGTAGAATTGAAACTAGTTGACGGCATTGAAATGAACCAAACAATAGAAGATGAATGGACATCAATTCAGGACGGAGTAAAAGAAGCAATGAATATCTGCATAGGAAAAAGAAAACATACAAGGGAAGAAGAATGGTTCGACAAAGGGTGCAAGAGAGTCCTAAATGAGAGAAATAATGCGAAAATAGAAAATGACCGAAAGGGAACAGAAGAAACAAAGAGAAATTATGAACAGGCGAGTAGGAGAGCAACTAGAAAAACAATTAGAAAAAATAGGAGAAGACTACACCAATAAAGAAGTAAAAAATGTTTATCAAGAAGTAAAACAGTCCAAACAAGGTTCGAACTCTAGAACAGTTTACTGTAGAGATGAAGAAGGAGGGCTAGTAGGAGAAGTAAAAGGAAAATTGGACGTATGGTCAAGATACTTTAGCCAGTTACTAAATGGCGTAGAAGAAGAGGAACGAAAACGTGACCAAGGACCTTCAGAACTAATAGAAGGCAATGAGGAAGAAATAGAAGAACCTACAGAACAAGAAGTATATGAAGTTATTACAGAACAAAAGAATAATAAAAGTGCTGGAGAAAGTGGAATTCCTGCAGAGGTATTAAAGCAAGGAGATAAACTGCAAAAAAAAATTAGCGCAATTGATACCAAGAGTGTGGAACGAAGAAAAAATGCCAGATGAATGGAATAACGCACTCACTTGTCCAATTTTCAAGAAAGGTGATAAGACACGTTGCGAAAATTATAGAGGAATTGCACTGCTAGACATAGTGTATAAAATTATGGCCAAAATTATACGGAATCAATTAAATAAATATGAGGATGAAGTGGTGGGTGAATATTAAGGAGGATTTGCCAAATATTCACACTTAAAACAGATCCAAAATAATAGCTATGAGCAAAATTTAGGCTTCTATATGCTTTTTATAGATTTTAAACAGGCATATGATACAATTTCCAGGGAAAAATTATATGAAGCGCTTGCAAAATTAGAAATCCCCAAAAAATTAATTTTTCTGTCTTGGATTTTCTAACCCTAAGAAAATATTTATTTAATCCAAATAAAATTATTTTCTTGTGTTATACATTTTGATTATCTTGAAATAAATAATATTTTCTTGAATAGAGACTGATTTTTGCAAGAAGATCTATTTTCTTGATGCAAGAAACCATTTCACTGCACCTCCGTTGTGGTATAATTGTTTTAGGAAGGAGTTTAAAGTTGAAAAAGTCCAAAATACTAAATCCTCAAATTTTGACCGCCGAAATGATCTTAATCATGCTGTAAAGTATATAAATATTAACCGGACTTTTCTTTTTAACACTCCCTAGGTGAAGTGAGTAACTTGACGTGTTCATATACGTTGGATGAGGATGTAAAGTGGAGGGGAGTAAATCGGTTCGGCTCGCCAGAGCAGAATGGTTGTTAGTAGCATCATGTCTGAGCAAGAGGTGCACACGTCTGTTGAGCAACGCATTATTATTAAAAACGCTTTCAAGAACCCAAGTCTACGACTGGCACAAAAATTTTTCCGATGGCCGAAAGTCAGTGCAAAATGAGACCCATGCACCCCGACCGCGGACAAGCACCAGTGGGACGAATATTCTTGCTTGATGAAGTGAAACTGGCCTATCGACGAAAAAGGCGAGACATGCCTATTCGAAGCGCGATTCTGCTCCATGACAACGCTTGGCCACACACAGCTGCATTAACCCAAGAAAAATTGGGCAAAATTCATTGGGAAACACTGGCACATCCGCCCTACAGTCCCGATCTGTCGCCGTGTGACTACCACATGTTTGGCCACTCAAAGAAGAACTGGGAGGTCATCACTTTGACGACGACGAAGGTGTAAGAAACGTTCCTGCGCAATTGGTTACAGACGCGACCACATTCGTTCTTTGATGACGGAATTAAAAAACTTCCGATTTGGTGAGAAACATGTGTGAATAAAAGAGGAGATTATATAGAAAAATAAGGTGTATTCAAAATTTTATTTACTGTACCAATAAATGTTCTAAAACAAAAGTCCGGTTAATATTTGATTTGCCCTCGTAGTTCTAAGAAGAAAAAATCCTCTTTTTTTCTTTTTAGATATCAGTGGAGTTTTAATTTTAAAATTCCATTGCGATCGAATAGTATGGGATTTTATCTAAAATAAATACATATTAATATCTACGTGTCAACGAATTAATATCGGAATATTTAACGAAGGAACGCAAAAACCAGACAGGAAAATGTATGAAAGCTCGTAATATGCAAATTTCCATTTGTTTCGACGGCGCTGGTTAGAATAGCTGGTTACACAGGATTTCGATAATATTTCGTAATTTAGCCGGTTTTGTTTAATCATTGTATAGGTTATAAATGAAGGGTTGTAAATAGATACACGTCATATAATACTCTAATGGTCATTAATCAAGGGGTGTGACGTATTATCAGGCGATGGCTAGTGCACTAGTGCATAATGTCATGTCATCACGATCGGGTATGTCCGACTGAGAGGTGAGATTGCAACACCACCGCATCTATACCGACACGACACTGATTACATCTTCTATATGCAATTAGTATCGGTAATATTCAATAGAGTTAGTGCATTTATACAGATACGTTTTGGGACGCGTATTGTACATCGGTTGATATAAGCATTACCCCCGCTTTAAACCTCTGTTACACCTAAATATATTTGCCGGGTTTGTATCACGTGTTACCAGAACTAATTGCGACCGATTAATTATCAATTTTGTCATTAAACCACACTAAATTAGATTATAATAGCAAACACACAGTTTGTCTGTTTAGAAACGGACTAAATGCAGTTTGGAAATAGAAAATTTACCCTGACAACCGTTGTTCTTATCTTGTAAATGTCTAGCGTGAAAGATGAGAGAACGACTTGCACGTCAAGCAAAAAAAAAAAGGGAAACTTCCACACGGGGACAAAACTACGATTCACGCTTTCCCTGAATAAGAAATTCCTACCAAATGTACAAAATATGTTCGGGGCAAGATGCAAGTCACTTTATTGATGGACGAATCTGACAATATATTGCGTCTTGTCACTAATTGGGTTTGGGCTCCGCCAGTTGAACGAAAGAGAGAGAGCTAATAGATATCTACTATTAAAGAATGGATTAGCAAAGTGCACCGAGAAAAATTAATATTAGGAGAAATCAAAAGCTCCCCTACCTTCAATCCTGAGTTTCCCAAATTCCTTTAAGTATAAAGTCATCTGCTCCTACTGGTCTTCTTCAAAATTGGAAAATTTCATCTGAAATTAAAGAAGACAAATGTGTTTAATTTTTGAAGCAAAAACATATCAATTATTATTATTTTCTTTTGTAAACGAGATCACATTGGATGGTTAAATTATACACGCTGAAAAATAGTTTGTCCATGTATTTTACTACTGTGTCTACTAGAAAATAGCCAGCAGTCTTTATGGAAAGTTATTTTTCCTATACAAACGTATACAGCTTTGGCCAATAAAACAAAGCACTTGTAGATTTTTTTGTATAAAGAGAACTTGTTGTTTTAATATTAGCGAAAAAATAATGAAATGGTGTTCTGCGAATTTCACAAAATCACTCCAAATGAACAAATAAAAAATCAAAAAAATCACGTAAACAAACTTTATTATGCATGCCAAGAGTTACCGAGGTACTGATATCAGTTCAGATCATTTTTAGTATTGCTAAGAATGAAACAGGAACGGACAAGAAACAAAATAAAGAATAATGTTAACAAAATCAAAAGATACAACTGGGCTCTGCTGAAAAATTGAAAAATAAGAAAAAAGGTACAGTTGGATCCGCGTAACACATATGAAGAAGGAGTGGAATTGCAAAGTGGAATATTTAAGAATACAGAAAATGACGACGACGCGTTTTGTTTATTTTGTGAAGAAGCATTTACATCTGCGACGCTTGTCAGTAGTGTATGCCATTTTGCCCTATGTTCTTAGCATTAAAGAATTTCTATTGACTTTCCAAGTTCTGTTTCGTTTAGAAAATAAGTATTTTTGTATGTGTTTAGAATCATTACAAAAAAAAAATATACCACTTAAGTTTCTTGACATTTGTTATATTTTACTGACGTATGCCATTTTACCCATAGTCGTGGGGATAAAATGAATAGCGTCTTGATGACATTTTTGTTGCAAGTTATTAAAACTTATATAAACAAACCATTTAAAACATTATTCGTTTTTGAAAATACTTATTTCAGGCGCACAATACAGTGATTTTAAAAAGTGGTATGTCATTTTAGGCTATCTTCCCCTAACGTAAGAATATAAAACTATTTGAACAATAAAATCTTCCAGCTCAATTCCCTAACATTTGACAAAAATGTTAGGGAATTGAGTTGGAATAGCATCTTTTTTAAGCCTAGGATTTTTTAAACTTACAGCTATAGTTTCACCGGTCCTTAAATCTGTAGCTGTTGAGAAATAAATAATATAAATTCTTTTACAAAGTGTACCTCACAAACAAAATATACAAAACAGTCGACGCCAATATAAATAGACCGCCCGAGTTACGTTTTTAGGTTACCCCGTTCTTATCGTTTCAGAAAAGGTTTTATCGCTTATACAACACTAGAAAAACATTACAGGTATCACCAACAAAGTACAGAAATATCACTACACAGTATTTTTTTTAATAAAACCAATATAATTTGGATAAACCAATTCAAAACGCAGAGACGGTCTAAATGTGTAAACGCGTTTATAGCTACGTCACAGCCTTCTGATGCAAAAGCGCTTAGGCCTTGTTATATGTCGCAGGTAACGCACGAGCCCATACGGTTTGTAATGCTGTTATACATACAGCATAAAGGCTACTGGATCTTATAAAAATTAGTCATGAAGCGGATGTCCCAAACGGACCGTCTATTAGAAGGACCTTGTCTTCGAGATAAATACAACTGTGTGCAGAAATTAGTACAGAAGGTGGTGCAAAAATTTCGTCTAGAACAGTTAGTTTAAGAAGACGCTTAAATAGTGCAGGATTAGAAAGTTATATAAGGCAAGAAAAAAGCCGGTTATTGTCCAATATCAGCAGAAAGAACCGTTTAGTATGGGCAAAAAAGACATCAACATTGGACGATTGAAAACTGGAAAAAAGTGTTGTGGGATTTTGCTTTCAATCTGAATATAATAATATGTAATAATGCTAATTTTAAAATACAAACATTGCTTTTAATAAATAGAGTACATCGATAGTTTACCTTTGTGAGTCGTAGAGTTGACGAGGAATTTGATAAGAATTGCATTGTTCCTACTCTTAAGTACGAAGGTGGCGGCATTTTGATATGGGATGCATATCATCACAGGGAGTTGAGGAAATGTTCACAAGTCACGATCGCATGAATAGCCAAACGTACGTAGATATCCTAAATGAGACATCAAGGCCATCGTATTGAAAACTATTTTCAGAGGAGCTTTTTTCCAACATGATGATGCTCCCTGCCATACAAGTTGAAATACGAGGGTAAGTCAAATATTATCTACACTTTCGCCATAACAAGCTTTGAAGGTTATCGTAGTGGCGGCTGCTTGCGCATGCGTTGAGTTGGCGCCTCCGTGGTCATGGGTGAGGAATTTAATCACGATCGCGTCATTTGTCTGCTAACTACAACAGCATAAGCATGTCAGCTCCGCTATTAATTTCCACCAAAGAGGAACAACGAGCAGTGATCCGATCTTTGTGGTCAGAGGGTGTGAAAGGTGCTGAAATTCACCGGAGACTTTTGTCACAATACGGGGACAGTGCTTTATCTCGTAAAAGCGTTTTTTTGTGGATTGAAATATTTTAAAGTTGCCGCACGAGCGTAACACAAAAGGAGGGAATGCTAGCAGACAAGTGACGCATGCGCAAGCGGCCGCCACTACGATAACCTTCAAAGCTTGGAATGGATGCACGAAAATTGATGGCATCTTCTGAATTGGTCTGCCCAATCACTAGACCTAAATCCAATCAAGCATTTGTTACACTTTCCAAAAATTCCGAAGAAGCAGATAAGATTATTGAAAGATGTTTGCGTTAAATATTTATAATAAATCGAATTACAAGTACTATAACAAAAATAATGTAACAAAATCAATTTTGTTGAATTAACACCATATAGGTATTTTTTTCAAATACGCCTCGTATTTTTTATTGAAGGAAATCGAACATCAAATATTAAAAATTCATAAAAGAAAGAAAAAGTAATTGAAAAAAGGGAGAAGTAAAAGAAACTGCTTCTGCTGCCTGAAGTTAAGGAGTAGGTAGGCAAGTCTTGAGTATATAAATTGAATGGTGTGTGCTGTTGTGTGCTGCTGCGCAAGAACCTGATCCTCGGGTAATACAAGTAGCATGTATGAAATGAGTTCTTTAAAAACAGTGGGCGATATAAAAAGTTTTTAATAACTACCTTTCCATGTAAGATCGTCCACCGCTATCTTGGCCTGGTGTAATTCTAAAATAACCATATGTCATCGGCACAAACATATATTCCATGTTACGCACTACGTTTAAACTTTATTTATTGGCCAATACTTTCTCGTAATATGTCATTATACCTGATTCCTGCCAACATTTATTTTACCCTTAATGGCTGTGTAATTATTCACCTCTAATCAAGCATAGCTACAGTTCGAATCGTGAAAAAATTAATCTTGATCAGCCCGAAAATTACGATACGCCTCTTGTTTATCAATCTACGCGATCTTACAGACCTCGAATCCTTACGGCCGACCCAAATTTAGCCTTTGGTGTGGTCCTTCCTTGGATTTAATGGAAAAATTGCTTTATTTAATCCTTGAAAATGATATCTATTTCAAAAATAATACGTCGAGAAAAAAAATGACACATTAATATCGCTACAGAATTATAATTATATATTCGTTAAAAAAAAGGGATAAAAAATATATAATAATATAGCGTAGTAGTTGTATCTGTAGTATATTACCAAAGCATTGACCAAGATACATTGAACTACTGTTATTGCTTCCATAAAAAACTTACCAGGTTGCAGGCTACCAAGATGATTTCGTAAGAGGTCGGCTCAATTTAATAACGACGAAATTCGGACGAGTATCACCCTCTAGAAGCGGATTTAAATACTTTAAAACGGGCAATAATTCATTCTTAGCCGTGTTAATATTTTTTTCGTATTTTCGAAATCCGTCAAACGCGAATGATATTACCTCATTTGTTTCGTAATCATCTTGGTTAACCCTGAGGCATTTTAAGTTGGTAAGCCCAGTAGCATCAATCTAATAGCTAAGACAGATTTTGTTGTAGTACAGTCAAGTTGAAAAGTTGTTTTGTCTTCCACAGCATACATGATTTATATCCAATTGTACTGCAGACGTATGAAGTATATGAACTTGTTTAAGCGGAGATTCTTTTGCTTTTTTCACTATAAAGTAACAATCCAACGTGAACTCGCATGCAAAACAAGGATAATGAATATATGGTTTGTGCGCTTGTTTCCTTTTTTAATCCGTTTCGCGTTACCCTATATACATTTTAAGATACTCACCTTTAAATTTTCACGTCCAAATTGGATGGAATCGTGTATGCAGTTCCTTTTGGAGATTCTGTAACAAAAAGAGAAAACTCTAAGTTCTCTGCATCGAGTAATAATGTAGGGTCTTATCTGAATGGAATCGGCAATGCAATAAAGATGTTTTTATTATTTATAGCCAGTTTTATGGAGAGCGAGTGAAACAAAAAGAAATCGCACAACCCGTAAGATAACGACTGCACATAGCCACCAAGCGCGAAGGGTCGTTGCTTAAATCAACTGCCGTAACATGAAACAAACTATCGACGGGGGCTGTTATAGTCCCATCATCTCACATGTCGGTGAGGTAAGTGTGTCCACCGCCATGGTCTTGCCTATAATAAAGTAATCTACGAAATGCTGGCCAACGCTCTTCGATGACCGAGAAGAGAGGAGCCATAACCATAACAATAACTCAACCCCACCTCCCCCGTAGCAATCAATACCCTCTCATCAGTAGATCCAGCGGACAATCTTGCAAAGTTATGCTACTGCTGTTCGGTGGTTTCCACCTGATAAATCAATTAGACCTTTCCCCTTTTTTTCCTCGAACTAACCCCAAGCGATGACCTCATAAATATTTTTCTCTTGAGGGTGGTTGTATTGTCCAGATATCTGAAATTAAGGAAAGCTCAAGCAACACTATAGTAAAATATGGATAATCGAAGATATCACTGGTATATTAAATAAGTTTATTAATTAATACCATGTGTATTTTAGCGAGTAAAAATCCGAGGATAAAATCGCAAATTTATTTTGACTTAAAAGCGCTACTTCCATACTCGGACGATAAATATAAATAACAATGGAAGTGATACGTTTATACAAGCCTGTGTATTGCGCTTTGTATACAGTTGAATGCAATTTTAAGATATAGCAAATGGTCATCGACACCGTACCTGACTGACTGAAATAAAAACAATAGAGTTGAGCGCTACGTGAAATATAAAAGAGACTGTTAAAACTGAATCGAACTCAGCCGAGGTGCTAAACGGAATATGTAAATAATAAAATGCGGACAGTGTTTAAATTGCATTTCAAATAGTACAATTAAAGAATGTACACATACATAAGCGTACCGGCTGGTTTCGACGTAATGCAAATTTTACAACCGACTACAATTAGCATCTATATAGAACCTGTTTATTTTGACGTATACGTAAAATGTAAGCGCTTTTCCTAATCGCACATCTAGATATGCATATACCAGTTTAACGCAGTCTAATGACTCATAAAAAAGACACATATGTACGGTAAAATATTTCTTTCCTTCAATATTCATATACTTAAATAAAAAGGCGCTTGAACATAGAGCACTACCGTGCGGCACTCCTGTATATCGGGTACTTCAAAAACTATAACGGTTGTGAAAAAAGATCATTAAAAAAAAAATCCCACCGCAAAATTTAAAAAAAAAATTAAAAGAACAACGTGCAAAGAATGGAATACATTAATTACTTTCCTAACCTAAATTATTTTGAAAAAAAATTGAATATGACGTTATCGATATATTTTTCAAATGGTAATGTCCAAAACGATAGCAATTCTAAAAATACTTTATGTTATACAAGGGTAGTATTTTTTTTCAAATTTCCAGCGATGTTCCTATCTCTCTAATCCGCCCAAATAGAAGTTGGCACACGCAAAGAAACGTTTACTCGTATCAAAGCTGTCCGGCTTATTTCAGGACAATAGGATAGAGACTGATTTTTGCAAGAAAATTTTCTTGATGAGAGAAACCATTTCTCTGGATGTATCTTGTTCTGCAAAATAGGAGTTTACAAATGTGAAAATCTCTGCCATTCGAGAGTAATTTTGAGCCTAGAAAACAACAAACAGAAAAAGGTCGCTGGGGACCAAATCTGGTAAATTCGTGAATTGATTGATTGATTGATTAGTCAATTTATGGCTGTAGCGCTTGCCATGGCCATCATCTCACATTCGCTCAAGATTCAAACAAAGGACGGACGAACTTGGGTTACACACTTCTCGCCCAGGGGTCCATCAGGGCATTATTTAATAAATTGACACACATGACAGAACCACGGTACAAGCGAAAACCCACAAAGGAAGTAACAAAAGGATTACGCAGTTACACTATGCAAACGCACTACCATACCTTAAAAAACAAACAAAAAACTACACTCTTATTTTGTTCTCGCGGGGAAAATAATATATAAATTGAAAAATGTTGATATTGGATGATCCTAACAACGTCCTGTAATCGAATGGATTTTACAACAATGGGGTAATGTTTGAAAAAAGCAGTTGACGACTTATGTAATATTTAGGACAATTCATAATAATGTGCTCTAGACTTTCCTCTTCTCCACATTCGCATGTTTCACTGTCTTTCAACTTAATCTTCTTGAGGTAACTATTGCATATACCATGATTGGACCTTAATCGGCACACGTCTTGAACCATACGTTTATGAATATAACATTTCTGAAACCAAGGTGTCATTAAGGGTTTAGTTACAAATTCTTTGTAGAAGTTTCCTGTTGCTGCACTTGTATAATACTCATTATAATAGCTTTGAATAACCCTTTCGAAAGCATTGAATACAATGGTAAAATATGATGCAGAATTTTTGAATTTTTGCAACCAGATTTGGCAAACGTGTCCACCTTTTCGTTGCCTTCCAATCCAATGTGACCTTTCACCCATAAAACTTCTATCTTTGAACTGTAACTCCTAATTTCATGAAAAATCTGTGTGTAAATAGGACTAACCTTAGAGGAGATATTCATGTATTGAAACTGTGTTACAATACTTTTGCAATCTGTAACAATCAATACGTTTTTCTTGGAATCAATTAAGTATAGACCGACACAATCTGGTTTAATTTAAAGTTCTGATGGATGTTTTTCTGAGAATTCATGATTTTTTACCATGGCGACCATTGAAGTCTTGGAGGAACATAACTTTCTTTTTCTTCAAATGCGGCCGTTTTCCGCATTTTCTTCCTTCAGCTTGTCAAATAATGATGCCCTCCTATGCCCTCGTTGATAATATTGAAAATTTAAATATTAAAAATTTTATTGTTAGCACACCAAGGGGTATAAATGGGGTAATTTGGAGGACCCATAAGATACTAACGTCACATTGGAACCATTAATTCTATTGCTTTCGATTTTTTTAAATGTTTTTCATTATGATTTTCGTTTTCTCACTCATTTTCAACAAAAAAAGTGTTTAATGATTTAAAATAAGATCATATTTCGCTGATTTCTTTCTCAAATGATTGTATAAACCAAATTTATAAGTTTTCATTATAATTTAGTTTATGGAAATATTTAAGTTTAATAAAGTACGTTAACTTTCCCCAGGAGGCAAAATTTTTCGATCTAAGATGATGTCACGCGGTCCCATTGGCAGGAACTGGGCAATTAATGGAGTTAAATAGTCGTGGATTAAACTAACAAATGCTGATTAACGTTAAATTAACAAAGAAAACAACAATTGCATAACGCATTATAGGGAACACCTTGTATATCTGTGAAATTATCTAAATATACATTTTGTTCCATTTAAAATAATGCCTTGGAACACCCACAACAAAATATAATTCACTCAAAATATTGAATTGATTTTTTTCATTGCATTGACCAAGGGGATTCCAGTAGCAACCCTAAAAATAATTCCTTTATATGCGTCTGGCTTTCGTTGACCAGCCATTGCGTTTGGATTCTATAAGGTAAATGAAGCATTTCCATGTCTATGCGGCAAAAAGCGTAAGGGTTAGCAGTCACCGAGGCATTTACATATTGGAACGCTATATAGGGTCATCTGTATGCAATTTGAATGAAATATTGCGGCCAGTGTAGCTTCAACTTTTTGGGGATGAAAATATCCCGTCGTTATACACTTAAGTACGTTAGATAAATCATCCATCTTTTCCGGATAAATGCCTATTCGAGTCCAGGGTCCCGCTCATTGTTTAAAATCGATTACGTGAAGTTTCACTAGAATCTAAGAGGATTTATTAATAAAATACAGCGCGAAGCTACGCGTTATGAATTTATATAGAAGCTTAGAGAGAGAACTAATTAAAGTTATATTATCCAATTGCAGACAATTAAAGTGTTTTTAGGGCAACTTTATGGTGTCAGCGAATTATTTTATTTACACCGTATTACGTTTCACTGAAATAAGATCTAAGTTCTACGCGATACCGACCATTGTTTATTATTTACGATAAACGAAACTCGTATTGAAACCGCTCAAAATGAAATTGGACTATTGCCAAACTACCCCTGAAAATGTAATAAATTTGGCAGCTGATTTAAAAATGATTCATCTCCACGGAAGATATTTCCTTTGTCCTTTAAGAGATCTGGGTTAGGAAAAAGAAGGTTGTTTTAAATTGCTATATACGGGATGTCCCAACTAACTGGAATTGTAAAATTGCGCTTGTTGTACAAGGGTAGTGTGTTTAATTTTTACAAACGACTACAAGATAGCACTACTAAGATTTGACAATACTATTTTCAACACCACGGATACGGCTGTTTTAAATTTCACCAAATTTAAGAGTTATATTTTTTCCAAAACTTTGGTTGTCATCCCAACAGTTTTAACCACTTATTACTAACCTGGGCAAATATGCGGTAACAGCCAGAGGCGTGGCGAGCGCATAAAAGTTTACACATAAAATAGAATGTAAGAAATAAATTATAAAACGTGCTGAAACACCTACCGTTTTAAAAGTCTTCCGTGAAATCACAAACTGGGTAACATCTGTTAAATATTTGAATCATTAGATATGTTTCCACAGCTGTTTCAGTCAAGTGAGAACAACGTGCGGAATAAATGTTTTTTTAATGTCGAAAACGACCGTTCGACATCTAGCGATGTTATATCTGCATATTTAAAATAATCTTTGAAACAGCTTAATGCATCTTCACACGCACCTTCACAAATTTGTCTTAATATAAGAAAATCGGAGTCTTTCTCTAAAACACTTTACACACCAATTTGTTTCGCCTTCTACAGCGCATAACCGTGCGTGAACATCATTCTCAATTTGAACAGAATCCACTAGCGACTTCGAAACAATTTGTAATTTTTCTATTCCCTCCGCTAATCCGAAGTAATTGTTGTGAATAGTTTGTAAATCTCTTTTAACCTTACTATCTTAAAATATTTCCTGGCTTTTCTTGATTCCTGCAGCTTCTGTCGGATTGAATTTTAAAACTACCTTCTTTAGTTGATCAAAATATTTGTTGTAGTAAAACGCAGCCTACAACCATGTTCCCTAACGTGTAACAATCGACTGTGGTGGTTCAGGTAAATCAGGACACAGTTTGTGAAATAGTCGGGTACGTTTCGGGGAATTTAGAAACACTGCCTTTGTACTAGCAATCAATGCATTTACTAGTGGAAAACATGTAGGAATTGTTTGTGCCGTAAAATTTAGAGTATGGATTTTACACGTTACATGTAGAAAGTTACCACTGTGTTCTTTAAGGAATCGGCCCAAAGAACGCATGTTTGCGACACCATCATTCATAAACATTAAAAGTTGCTTAGTTGAAACTTCAAATTTCTTCAACGAGTTCAACACCACCTTTAAAATCTGATCGGCAATTCAATTTATACTCTTTTGGAAGCAAGTAAGAATGATGACGGTCGATGTGGTTCCATTGTACGTATCATTACATTAACCACAGAATGTTTTTGACGATCTGTTGTTTCGTCCACGCACAACCACAGTTTTTTACCTTTCAATTCCGTTTTCATTCTTTTTTCTATATGTTCACGAGCAAATGGCACTACATCTCGTATCGATGTCCGACTAGGTAATTTACAGTCCGCATATTTATTCCAGAAGGAGACAAATGCTTCTTTGTCTAGTAAACGAAACGATAGATTACATAAAATAAGAGTAACACATAAATCAAATGTAAATTTTTCTTGGTCTCGTATGCCCCTTTTTGCAGAAGAATGCTGTTTGCTTTCGATGTGACGTTGACAATGGCTTCTGGACCAACACATTAAAGGGATTTTACAAACTAGACATTGAATTTTAGCACCATCAAAAATTAAGTCCAGCATGTCCACTATAAAGTCTTTAACTGTGTCTGCTAGTGGTCGTTTTCGCGATGTACCTAACTGCGACATTTTTAAAGCAAACATAAGCGTACAATTACGAAATAAGTTACGACAGCCTACATATACACAGAACTACTCGCATACAGCATCGATTTAGTACTGACGCTGTGAACGCGTGAAATAAATAATCGCCGACTCCGCACCACATATCTACTGACTGTTACCGCTGTTTGCCCAGACTACTTATTACTATTTTCGAAAAATTTGACATTTGTTATTATTGAAGTAGTGACGGCACAGAAATCGGCCGAGTAGTTTGTTTACATTTAGCGTTTAAAAAAAAAAAGCAATTTTGTGTAAAAATGGAAATTTCACGTGAAGGTTTTTGTTAGATATTTTTTTACGATTTTAGTAAAGGCCTAACACAACAACACCTCAAATCGCTTTCGTTCAACTTTTTGTAATAAAGTACCATTAGAGAAAGACTGTTTACAACTGATTTGCAGAATTTCGTCGTTTGATTTATCGCCTAATGACATCTTTCCCGTCGTCCCGAATGTAAAACAAAAAATGCGTGTATATTTTTATCATCACAAGAAGCTGTTGAAGCCTTCAAAGACCATATTTTGGAGGTGCCACCTTCAGACTGCAAACGTGAAAAAATCTTAATGGCGAATATTTTGAAAAACAATAAAATTTGTACCAAAAATTTTCTTTTCTTTCATTATTTTAATGAATACTGGGAAGCTAACATTTTCTAGTGACTATTGATTCAAAATTTTGTATCAAAGCTGTTATTTTTTTTGTCTTGCATTTTCTAACCCTAAGAAAATATTCATTTAATCCAAATAAAATTTCAAGAAAATTATTTTCTTGTATTATATATACATTTTTATTGTTTTGAAATAAAAATATTTTCTTGAATGGAGAGAATATATTTCTCTGCGTGCAGAAATTGCATTCAAATGATTTCTGGTGTTAATATAGTTTACTTACCATCAAAGAACTTATTGAACATCAAATCCAGTTTCCCACAAGTATAATCCAAATTTTAGCGAACAATATAGTCGTGTACAAGAGCATGATCAAGTTCATTACACAAACAGACATGAGAATTTAAAGCGGTGATTGGCATTCTAGAGCATCCTCCAAATAAATTAAACTTCATTACCTCTATTGACGTGGCAGTTGATTTATTTTATCAGGAACTAATTTCTTGGTCCGAGCAGCTTTATAAAAAAGTAAGTAAGTATCACCATACAAATTTTAACTTCCTACTACTTACACAATATTGGAATATCCTGTACACCAATGTAGGTTGTTTCAATCAAAATCAACATGTAAATAGTCATACGTAGGAACATCAATGGGGTTATATTGTCTATCCTAACAAAGCTAGCCATTACCGTGTCTTTCAGAGCCACTACACGTCTGAATATACACAAGGTTTTCGGGTGTTGAGTACCGCGTTCATGTTTGACTTGTAAATGAATTCCAAACTTATCAATGACACTCAAAACACAATAGAATTGCCCGCCATTGTTTGTAGCTTACCAATGCTGAGCAATGCTTGATCGTCAACGAACTAGGATTCGACCTCATTAAAGCGAAAAGAAAAAGAACTGGAACTCCCCATTTTAATTATATGCACACAGGTTAAGCGATAAGATGTTAAGAAATTTTGACAAATCGTTCGATTATAAGGTCTTTATCTTCCATCTTTCGTGAGAGTCTTCCCCTAAACGCTACATGAAACGAGGGAAATATATAATATAGCCCTTGCATTAGATCCTTGTGGGTGCATCTTGACCGGATAAGTAAATAAAACATAAAAGTAACAAACTGAGATAAATGGATAGTCTGCGTTGACTGAAATTGATTTATCCGAACGACAAATTCGTCTTATCTTATTTGTTCTGCTTGGATAGTTCTATTTTTGAGGGTAAAATTATACGCAATAAGACTTGTTTTTTTTTTCATTTATATCGTAATGTTTGTTAAAATAGAAAAATTATACAATACACGGCTCCAATATCTACTACAACACGTTGGATAGGGTGAGTCAACGATTTAGACCATTTGCAAAAGTAAATCTTACTACTCTAAGGATTGAAGGTGGATTTCTTTCTTTTCAGAATGGAAACCCATTAATTACAAAATAAAAAATCAAAACATTCTTGCAGAAAAAAATCAACGCAACGCTTACAAGGGAACACCGGCAACCCGGACTCCCCAAAAAATTGAAATTTTGTGGATTTGTAGAGGGGTCCAAGGTAAGAACATCCCACTTATTTTTATCGGCGGAATCCTCCGTAGGTGGGGTGGAGGGCGCTCTTAAGAAAAACTACCCGTTTATATTTGTGCAAATATCTCGAAAACTATTGGAGATATTGAAAAAAAGTTAAGACAAGTTTTTAATTGTTTGAAGAGGACTAAATAATAGCATAACCCTTATTTCAAATAGTACTAATTTTAATAGGAAAATTACCCCCACCCCAACCCTTTTGAAAAGTCCAAAATTTTGAAATATCGGAAAAGAGGGGCTGTTTCATACTGAATTCAACCTTATACATTGTTATCATTGAGTTTTACCTTTCATTCCAGAAAAAAATATTTTGTCATGTGAAATGTGTACCAGAGGACGTACTATTTATTATAATTGAATATGTAATAACAGTTTTGCAGTAGGATGTTCAGAGTTAGTTATCTAACCATACTAACTTTATCCGGTTGTTACTTTAATATCAACAATATTACAAACATTTTTTATGATGTAAACAAACATACCGATTTGGGAGTTGGGAAATTTGGTTAGAGGAGAGAAAAATAATCATCTATAAATTGAATATTATTATAAATACCTCCGGAACTGAAATATAGCCGGAATTAAATATAACAGAGTAACTAGTTGTTTTGCAGAATGACAAAGTTTACATTGCAATTTGTATTTGCAAACATATAAATTTCACACACACATACATACATATATACATTAATATTTTATTTTCTTTCAAAGTTGCAGCGTTAACTAAATTATAATGTGTGGACCTTACAAGATAAAAATGCCTTACATTTATTGTACAGTGGTATACAAAAGAATTAGTACATTTATTAAATAATATAACATATATTATATATATACATATATATATATACATATATATATATATATATATATATATATATATATATATACATATATATATATATACAGGTATCGCCAATTTTATCATACGTACTTATATAGTACACTACATGCATAACATACTTATACAAATGTTATTCAATATAGTGGTTACCATAATGGTAATCTAAAAAGAAATGTTTAAAACACAGATATTGCTTACACCAAGAACAACGTACAAGAGCCGGCTTTCCACAAATAATGCACAGTGGTGTGGATTGTGCAGTTTTGGCAAAGCAGAAATTTACTGGATTTTCAAAGGCACTTGGTCGCTCCGCAACGTATCCACTTTTGTACCAAGAATACTTAAAAACACTAAAAAATCTCGGAGACGAAAACTGATTATGGGTTAAAGACTGTAACTTAATAATTGTATTTCTATGATGCAAGTTTATATCGTGCCCCATCAAAATAACTTGGTCAGAAAAAGTTCTTACAAAATTTTTCCATAATCTAAAACCATAAACATCTAAGGGTTGAATTAATGCTGTCGTCTTCTTTGGAATGGTCAAAATATTAACATTTTTGTCTTTTGATGTCAGTGTAGATAGTTCCGCTGGACAGTGTCCACTCCATGAATCTAGTAGTGTAAACATCTGTATACCATGTTTTGAAATGCGCGGATGTTAATTTTCCAGATGTAGATGCAGATATGTATACATTTATTGGGCGAAAGAGTGTTTCCTGTACGCGAGGACCTAAAGTACCGCTTACCTCTTTCAAAACTAGGAAAAGTGGAGACAATAATCTTCCATTTGCGGTAATAGTAGGCATTATGGTATAACTATGAGTAATAGAATGCAGAGACTGTACAGTGACTTCAACGTGCTTTTCACCTCGTGGAAACAATGTACGACCAGAGTGTATTTCCATATTAAACCACTCTCATCTGCATTAAAAATATAGTCTCTTCCAAGAGAACTAATATAAGGTTTTACTTGATTTATAAATCTATCGCTTACGTCGCGTAATTCAGTTGTATCAGATACAGCAGAATGTGTAACAAATTTAGTTATTTTACGGGATACAATACCATGCACCTGTTTAAAATGCCAGATCCACCAATGTCCAGCTTTAAAACTTGTATATCCAACTTTGTCTTTTGCCTCTAAAGCCCAACGTCGAATATTCATATCATGCACTATATTTCCTCGTGTTAGCGCGTCTTGAAATCGTGTAAGTACTTCTTCCGCGATATATCTTGCTTTTTCACTGTTGGTTCCGCCCTCATTAACGCTATTTTCCCATCTATACAACTGCTGAAGTGATTTTACCTTTTTAAACTTCTGTTTAACACTTTCGAGTGTTCGTCTTGCTTTCTTCCCACTTCTCCAAAATTCTACAGCTTCAATTTTATAGTTAGCATCTACAACGCTACCTCCTTCTTCAGGTACACATTCTTCCCAATTTTCATTAGCTTCTTCTTGAGATAGTGATTCAACAAACTGTGGTTCGTGTGGTTCTGAAGGCGATTCCAAACTCATTTCATTTTCGAAACTAAACATACCTTCTTCAGAAGCTCTAACAATAATATCTTTTAAGGCGTCGTGCAACTCTATTTCGTCTGGCGTCGTAGGAGTTCTTGCAATACTTTCAATTTTAAAAGTTATTTGTAACATGTACATAATATTGGCAATGTTAACTCGTGCTATTCTTTTCGTCGCGTTTTCTCTGATTGTGAGTTCTCGAAGTGATTACTTATTGATATTAATTATAAACATTTAAGTATGGTCGTATGCATATATATATATATATATATATATATATATATATATATATATATGAACTTATCAGCAACTACGTGACAGAATTTTTCATTATCTATCTAAATATATCACTTCAAAACAATTCTATATATACAGGATGTTATTGATGTTTAATAAAATGATTTTAATACTAGACAGTAAGTATGTAAATAATACGGTTACTTGTGTTTTGACAATCCATTCTAATATTTATTAAATTACGCATACGAAAATAACAAATACTTTTCATATAAACACTTTCGCGATAAAATCTCTTTGTTGTTGTTATTGTATAATTCAGCAAATAATAACTACTTATACTAGCAGATCAGACCAAGTTTATTATCAGACGTCTAGACGTTTAGATAAATTATTATGAAATACTTTTTATTTCAAAAGTGTTATTACATATGTATTTATTCAATTATAGCATAGTATAGTAAGTCCATTGGTACAACTTTCATATGACAAAATACTTTTTCTTTGGATTGAAAGGTAAAACTCAATGATAACAATGTATACGGTTGAATTCAGTATGGAGCAGCCCCTCTTTTACGATATTTAAAAATTTGAAAGTTTTCAAAAGGATTGGGGTGGGGGTAATTTTTCTATTAAAATTAATACTTTTTGAAATAAGGGTTATACTATTATATAGTCCTCTTCAAACAATTAAAAACTTGTCTTAACTTTTTTTCAATATCTCCAATAGTTTTCGAGATATTTGCACAAATATAAACGGGTAGTTTTTTCTTAAGAGCGCCCTTCACCCCAGGGTGGGGAGTCCGGGTTGCCGGTGTTCCCTTGTTAGTACTTTGTACTCGCAGAGAAATGATTTCTTGCGTCAAGAAAATAGATTTCCTTGCAAAAATAAAATATTTTTATTTCAACACAATAAAAATATATAATTGAAGAAAATAATTTTCTTGAAATTTCACTTGGGTCAAATAAATATTTCCTTAGGGTCATATTATATAATATTTATATTAAAGGTAGGAATGAAAAAATGGTGCAGATTTCACAAAATGCCATTGAGAAATTAGGCGACCAGTTTCGTGTTAAAAAAAACACATCATCAGGCCTGCTACTAGGATATACAATAAAAGAAAAATTATAATAATGGAAAAAACCTAAAGTTAATAATTAAAATTAGGAGCAAATGAACAAGCTAACGAAAAAGTTTTCTTTTTATAGGTTACAGTATAATTAAATTATTTCTTTAATAATGTAATTAAATAGGGATTTTTATGTAGTTTAATAATTAATGAGTTAATTATAAGTGGTAAATAGTATAAAAAGGAAAAAATATTACATTAACCAGTATCTTTTGAAAATGTTTATAAAACGTCGTACGTTAAAGATTACATCATTGCATGGGTAAGTATGCCATCTATATTTCGGTTTCTATATTCGCTACTCTCTAGCAAAGAATATACATATCTCTAGGACGGCATGATTACAACTACTGGCACTACGTGGCGCCAGGAAATATTTCAGTTGTTGTTTTTAATGATTAGTGGCAGTAAGAAGCTTTAATGCTTTTATTCTTCTAATATTGTTTCTGCCGAGAGTGATTCCATCAATACCAGGAGCTATTTATTAACATTATCTTGGTTATTCTTTCCAGGCATTTTTTTTATGTATACTTCCACATTAAATTCACTTTTGTTTGAACGTTATTCTGTAGATAACCTCTACTTTTTTAACCCTTTTAAAATCACAAGCAATATGAATAACTTGCTGAATTATGTACGTATACGTCGTACTGTTTTAAACAAGGTAAGCGCAATTAATAATGTGAATATACGAAGCGTGGCAATTAAATAACCGGACTGGTGCTACAAAACATTCTATTAATCACCAATTACATTACAAAGTTTATCCCCTTCAATGTACTCTCCTTGCTGATCCCTACAACTCTCCATACGAATTTTCCACTGTCGAAAGCAGTGCTGGAAGTCCGTTCCTATCAGCTTGTTGAGAACCTCCGTCGCTTTCGCTTTCACCGCTTCCACACTGTCAAATCTTGTCCTCTTAAGCTCCGATTTTACCTTAGGAAATAAAAAAAGGACACAGGGGGCCAGGTCGGGCGAGTACGGTGGGTGGTCCAACACGGTGATTCCGGATTTCGCAAAAAACGCATTCACAGACAAGGCGAAATGGGCTGGCACATTGTCCTGATGGAGCATCTAGGATTTGTTCTTCCACAAATCGGGTCTTCGTCTTCTCACTCGTTCACGAAGGGTAGTTAGAATCTCGACGTAATAATGTTGATTGACTATCTGACCTTCGGGGACGCGATGCTAGCGTAAGGACTTGAACGGATGATTGCTACAGTGAGACTGAGCGACGTACAACCGTGCCCATCGAGCTCAGGGTGGGGGAAGCATCTACAAGCACAGACATGTTCAAACCTGCCGAGGCGTGCTCGCTGTTTGCCGATAGTAGCACCAGTCCGGTTATTTAATTGCCACACCTCGTAAATAAATGCAATAAATATGCATTTCAAAAATTCCAAGGAAAAAGTGCTTTATTTTAAGAAAATTAAGCTATTGATTTATAAACAATACCTACACGCATTCTGGAATTAAGAAAACTATCCTTAAGAAAATATTGTTTCTTCAAATTTCCTCCCAGACTTTCTTGAATTAACAAATGTCTTAAACAAAGAAATACAATTATTTCATTACAAGTGTATACTTCTCTCAAGTGGAGAAAGAAACGCTAATATTTTCTTAGCATTTCTTTCTCCGCTTTTTTTTTATTTAAAACAGTTATTGTATTGCGAATAATTGAAACAGTAATTGTCTTGAATTAAGGCGGGCAGCTTTGATACAAGTAAACGTTTCTTTGCGTATAGAATGTGGAAAATCAACCTCATGTAAGCTATTCTACGCATTGTGTTGTGCCACTACGCTAATCAATTTTGATTAAAAACGCCAGGGTTTGATGTCCAACGAGGACACACTACTTCCCATAATTGAGCGACATTGGTAGGTTTTTTTGTTACTCAAAATAAATTTTCTACCAGGTTGATATCAGGCAATTAAGTTTGCTAAGACATTATATTAATATTATCTTCGTTAAACTAATTTTACTTCTCGCCATATGTTTCGGATCGTTATCTCACAGAGAGGGACTCAACGAGACTCCGCGTAAGGGAACATGATGGTTAATAAACATACTGGGTCATAATCTCAAAAACTCTAAAAATTGGTCCCAGAATATACCAAGAAAAACTGACTCATATCTTAATACCGGAACCTCCATGTTTGATAGCTTTTTTGTAAACTGCGGAGGAAGTGCCGTATTTGGAGATCGTCGCATAAAACAATGAAAGAAAAACGTTTTTTTTTGGTACAAATCGTTATATTGTTTTAAGATTTATACACTTTCGCATCCGTTTGAATTAATTCTTGAGACATTTTTTCCACTCTGTTGGTATCTGGTGGTATCTCAAAAACATGGGCTTTAAAGGCTTCAATAGCTTTTTGAGGTGATAAAAATCGCTGCCCATTTGACGTGCTCTGTGAGGATAATGTAACGTTGTCGATTGTTTTTCCTGATTGCATCGATGACTTCCGGCAAACAAATTGTAGTATAACATTCAGCATTAACCGTTCTTCGATCCCCCAAAGCAATGCTTGCGACATCTCAAGTACAACGAAAGAAACATGCAATCATTCTCTTGGAAGTGGTTCTTTTATTTGATACGATTCATCTGAGAACACCCAAACTGTTAATTGTTGCTACTATTAAACAACAACTGCGCGTCCAACATGGCTGAAATTTTCAAAAGTATCTTTCAACGCATCTTCACGTTGAAGCTTGAAACTTTTCAGACTATCCTCGTATTGCACATCCATATAATACGCTTATTCTAAGCTTGGATAATTCCTTAGATAATTCGTTGCAGTTTTTTATGACAATATCGTTGTCAGTAAAAAATTTCTTTGAAAAACAGTTCATAAAACACAGGCAAATTATTTTTTTTGCACTGTTATTATTTTGCACAAGATTATATGTCAAATTTTATAAATGTCTCACCCTGTATGTGCATAACTAAGGCAACATAACAGTTTTCGAAATTTCCTGTTTATCTGCGAATTATAAACAACGTGTTCTTAAACCTATCCAGTCATAACGTGTAGAAAATAGAATTAATTAAAATCTGTAGATCTCCATGGTTCCTCTAATAATTTGCATTTAAATCGGATAATTTTTTTTTATAATAAAACGTATTTTTAATACCACAATGCGACCAGTTAGAGGACTGTTATGAATTATATAACGCGGTATTATTTTTGTAACTACCATCCATCGATTTTTTTCAACATCTACAACTCCGGACATTCCACAGCAGTGACTCATATATCTGGGGTAGGTAGTGTAGCTTTCTTTTCGAGACAACGACCTAGTTGAATGTTGGATTATTACCTCTATTTAACGATGAATAATATCCTTTCGAAATAACTCTAAATAGTAGAGGAAATTAATTAAAAGCAACCCTAAAATATGTGTAGTTAAAAAATCATTCTAATTTCCGACCGTCAGTTGGGAAAGCAAAGTTTTTTTTTATTTCATCCTCTATAGCAAATGAAATGGGCGTCCACACAGACCAAACAATACCCTAAAAAGTAAATAGCATTTGACGCAGTTGCATGTACAACTTTGCTCTGGTTTTAATGATTAGTTGCCTGAGTGTAATAAAGTCATTGTTTTGTATTGGGGGTAAAACAATTTAGTTTTTGCTGTGGGTAAAAATGATATACTCAGTGACATAAAAATTGCAACAGCTAAAAGGGGTTGGAATTTCCGGATGAAATTTGGTAGGAATATTCACCTATGTAATAGTAATAAATGATCAAAATTTGAATCCTCTCAGTGAAGCAATAAAGTTGTTATTGAGGTTTTTACCTCTCTCCCAGCACTGATATTGAATATTTTCTTTTTGCGGTGTTCTTTATAACTTTCTCGATTTGTGTTGTTGTTCTCAATGAACTGCGGTTCAGTTAAGCGTTAGCTATACCTAGAGTAAGAAGAGGAGCAGTATATCGACAATTAAGCGAATTCGACAGAGGTCAAATTATTGGTTTGCGCGAAGCTGGTTTTTCATTTGGGAAAATTGCTAACCGTGTAAATCGAAATCGGTCTACTATAATGTGAGTGTGTCGTGCATGGTTTGAAGATGGCCAGGAACGTCGTAGAAGAGGAACCAGGGCTTCAAGAAGGACGAATGAGTGTCAAGATCGTTGCTTAAGACAACTGGCATTTAGAGGCCAATTTTCCTCTTCTCGGGCAATTGGTGACCAATGGTTTGGTGAAGAAGGTCGCCATGTAACTCCTAGAACAGTTTATCGCTGAATCCGAAGTTTTGGGTTAACATCATATCGTCCGCAACTTGTGTTTCCTTTGACTGCGGAACATTATCAGCAACGGTTATAATGGTGCAATAAAAGATCTCATTGGAATCTTGAATGGCGTCGTGTTGTGTTTAGTGACGAATCAAGATTTTGTTTAGGCATGCACGACGGTTGTCAGAGAGTCAGAAGAAGATGGGGTGAACGAAGGAATCTTCGATTTACCGTTGAGAGGCACGTACACCGCACTGTGGGTGTTCTGGTTTGGGGTGCGATTACTTATGGCAGCAGGTCTCCCTTGGTGTTCATTCGAGGCAATATGACAGCACAATGGTATATTGTGGAGATGGTTGGAACACATCTTTTTCCATACTTACAAGGGCTCGAAGATCCATTATTCCAGCAAAATAATGCACATGCTCATGTAGCAAGGTTTTCCTTGAACTTCTTTGAACAGGCCCAGATTAATCTTCTGCCCTGGCCTCCAAGATCTCCAGATCTTTCTCCCTTCGAACATGTATGGGACATAGTGGGTAGAAGGTTGCGAAACTTGCAGCGTCCTCTTTTGACTTTGGAGGCTTTGAGACATGAACTGCAACTTGCATAGGAGGCAATACCCCAAGACGAGATAAACCACCTTATTCAATCACTGCCACGGCGTGTAAATGAATGTATAAATCAGAGAGGCGGCCCCACATATTATTAACAATTATTATAAAATTTTGTTTAACTAATAAAGATTTTCCTCCCAAATTTTGATCATTTATTACTTTTACTTAGGTGAATATTCCTATCAAATTTCATCCGGAAATTCCAATCCCTTCTAGCTGTTGCAATTTCTACGTCACTGAGTATATTAATTACATAAGTAAATATTGTGAACCGTTTATTTCATGTGCGCACATAAATGACACATCTAAGTGATATTTGCTATAGCTATTTCGTAAAAGTAACATACCAAGTTACACAGTCAGACAGACAGCTTGTTGCCTGAAATTTTAAACGGATTACCGAGATAACTATAAGTACCGATAACAGTATAAATGTATATATTTCACAAATTCAAAAGGAAACGTGTCAAAATAATGCAGTCCTATACGTGATTCATTTCGCATATGTATTGTAAATTCTAGAAATTATCCATTAAATTCAATAGCAGTTCTTTTTATTTAAAACAAATACATATATAGATTCGTTCGTTGTTAGATGAATCATTTTATGCAGCTTGATGTTACTGTTTACTTTAGTCGACAGTTTATTCGCGATAGGAATATTGAATTGTGAAATTATTAATTTCAATATTTACACTTTCAATCTTAATTTTTCACTGTACAACTTTAGGAACCCCAGCAATTTCCAATTCCGCCAGATAAGATGTATTTATGGGAGTCTTTTTTTGAGGATGAAGAGTACGTTAGGGCTTTGTATGTTTGATTCTAGCAAGTGGTCACATTTATTTGCGGTATTTCAATCTTCATATGTATGAAAGAAGTGTGACAAGCAGAATATGTCCCTAGGGTGAGTAACTGGTGCTCAATCATAGATTTATCAGTAAATGTAGTTGAGGCGGCAAGCACGAAGGAACCCTAAATTGAAACGATTTATTATTGCTTCAAGCACGTTTTGAGGGTTGTTGAAATAGTGTTTTTACGTCAATTAATGCTTAAATCATATATAGTGCGAGCTAATTAATTTTTATTGTAATCATTAGCATAAGAGAGACAATAATCGTTACCCTCCCTGAATATGAATATTCGCAAATAACGTCTATCAAAAGATCTTATTTGAAATTAACGATGCAAATAAATATGCACCCCATCTTCGCAAATAATCTGCGAAAGGAGAAACAATTTCCAATTAACTCTTTTTTCCGTTTATAATCTCCAATCTTGCAGCTAATTAACGGAAAGGGTTGAAATTGGTCCTCCGCCGCTTAGACGGGGCCGAAAACTCACCCCTACTCCAATTAATGGATAGCAGATTGTCGATTATTGCGTATAGATTAAGTGTCAAAGCTACTGCGAGAGCACGACAAGTCATCAGAGGTAGGATCATTTATCATTCGGCATAAAGTAAAAGATCAAAATATTTAATTGGATATGCGCGAAACCGGGGGCTCCATCGGACGGGGGAATTGTTCGAAATTATCCGCGTGGTTGGAGGGAATCGAGGAAGATGAAGCAAGGTGGCATGTCACCTCCACAATCGCTGTCTTCAGCATTTGTTGCTTCCTAGAATCTTTTTTATCTGTTCAAGATAATCGCATTAATAACACCAGGTAAACTTTAATTAGCGCTCACCACCACTAAAGGGTGTATCGATCCCTAATGGAACTCAGGTAGGAAATTGAAAGTCAGTTGCATGTGGATTAAGGTTAACGTGGAAGCCTTTTGTTAATTACTGAAGAGGGGAAACAATTAAAATTAAAATCTGTTTACCTTAGGGGGGGAAATAGTTAGTTAATTAATTCCGATTTAATAAATTAACAATTTCTCTTAGATTTTATTCACTAATCCTATCCTTTTTTCTGATTAACGCTTTTTTGTTCTACACAGCTCCCAAAGCTTTTTTGTGATTTGGGCAGTAGTAGAAAGATTATAAAAATTGTGAATTAAATTTGTTTTATTAAATGCTTTTCAAAATTTAAGCTTATTGGCCGAAATAAATCCTTACTATTCACAAGTTCTGGCAAGGAAACACAGGTAAGTGCATCTCACCGATTTAAATGAAACTTTCTGGATCTATAGATCGATCTAGTGTAAGAACGACGGTAACTATCTTAACTGCCTAATCGCCCACTGGCGGAGTGTAAAGCACCCGTGTGGAAATGTTGAAAACGAAGGAATTCCTTGCACCACGTACAACGGTTTGCCGCAAATACCTCATTGTCGTGTAATTTGTGCATCCCTCGGGAAGCAGAATCTTACAGGATCTTTAAAATGTGATAGATGGTCGTCGATGTATGTATGTTAGTGTAATTTTAAATTATATATTTATTATCTTTCAAAATTCTAAAAAGGGAAACTATTTCGGTTTGTTATTTAGGGAAATAAAGTAATAATTTCCGTTAATAATATTAATAGTAAGTTTTCTTACATTTGTCACTGGAGATACATTTTTATTTGAGTATGTAATAAAACCAAGCATATCTTTTAATTCTTTAAAGTTAGACATTTTGGTCCGCTTCAATGTCCGGAAAACTAATTTCTCAGCATTTTAAAGATTGGTTTAGTAATGTGTACTTACCAAATACTTTAATACTGGAGTTGAAGGTATTTGGTTATCGGATTCCTGTAGTGGGGCATTGTCCGAGTGATATGAAAATTTAATTCCCACGAACAAAAAAGTAAATATTTTTACATTTCCAAAGCAAACAACTTCAATGGTACAACTTTTAGACATTTACGGTTTTAGAATATGGAAAAATTGTCAGGTGAAGTACTATTTATGGATTACGATATAATTCTACACCAAAGAAACAGTATTATTCAGTTACAATGTTTAACTCATAATCAATTGTCATCACCAAGGTTCTTCGATCTATTTAAATACGCATGGTATAAAAGTGGGTACATCGCCGAACGGCTACCACATTTTAAAAATCCTGTAAGATTCTGCTTCCCAAAGGATGCACAAAATACGCAACAATAAGGTATTTGCGGCAAGCCTGCATTTATTCGTAAGCAATTAAATTCTACGTAGCTTCTATATTTTTGTAGTATATAAAAATTCTTAAATTTGCAAGAAAATAAGAGGGCGGGGGGTTGTTTCTC
Source organism: Dynastes maya (assembly GCA_029619315.2). NCBI lineage: Eukaryota > Metazoa > Arthropoda > Insecta > Coleoptera > Scarabaeidae > Dynastes > Dynastes maya. The sequence continues at coordinate 8,523,690 of JAROYE020000012.1, forward strand.
TAAATAAATATTCGTTAACTTTTTTTTGATATCTCTCATAGTTTCTGAGCTATTGAGGCAGACAGTGAAGGTTAGTGGTGAGCTTGGGGTGCTTTACACTTTATCCGCCAGTGGGCGATTGGGCAACTAAGATAGTTACCGTTGTTCTTACACTAGATCAGTCTACAACCCACAAAGTTTCATTTAAATCGGTAAGATGCACTTACTTATGTTTTCTTGTGAGCCATATTAAAAGTTGCAAAGGACAACAAACTTGTCTGGTATTACAGTTAGTTCAATTGTACAATTTTATTACCTATTTTATGTTTTAAAGGCCTTAAAAATACCACACACCTATTCAAATCTTTTATATGCAAATATAATGAAGATAATGCTAGAACGCATATTGCCCAAAGAAATCCGATTACTAATATTCGGGAGATAATAGAAAGATGCCGTGAATTCTTCGCCTCTAAACTAAAAACCTTACTAGGCAATAGCAGAGTGCTATCGATCATAATGGATTATATTCTGAATATTAGAAATCTCTTTTTTATCGTAAAATTAAATTTTGCTCGCAAAAAACGGCATTTTGCTCGTCAGGTCGGGCAACATTTGGATGGAAGGTTTCTGGTGCATTAGATTGGTTCTGCTGGTCCTATAACTTAACCTTCAAAATGTCTGGACTATTCTTTATGAAGTTGGTTCAAGGAAATGTATAAAGTAAAAATCGATACTCGGAATGCATTACTTGGATGTGTCAGAAATGCTGCCGCTAATATTAAAGAGAGACAGGAATCAATTAGAAGAGCAACGTCGTAAACGAAGCAGAAAATGTTTAGGAGTTAATGGCGGGATTTTTGTACTTATTAAAAGAAAACACAATAATTAGAACAATGTGTTCTATTTATGAGAATACTTGGGTATTATAAACACTTAAAACTGTTACCTAAACATTGTCCTTCTTCAAGGTAGCGTAATGGTATCAGGTTAATTATTGAGTAGAAGAAAAAAATTACAAAAGAATCGATAAGTACATAAAAATAAAGTATATGACTCCCTTTACCAATAATTTTCGACCAATTACAGTCCCTAATTAGGTGATTAAATCCCCTTGGACGTATATTTTTCATCCTAACTTCTGGGGAACTTTTACCGTAAAAATAATCCCCAATGTGTGTTTCAAAAGGCCAAATCGCGTACAATGTGGTCGAAAAGGCGCACATAATGATATAGATATCGTAAATGACTGTCTGCTGTACTAACAAGAAGTCATTTTTATATGGATGCACCCTAATTAGAGGTAATTATTATTGTGCGTAAATTTTTTGTCCGCATATAATGGGGAATCCCCTTTGGGCGTTGCAGATTTCATTAGTTTAATTTTAATTACTTAATTAGTAGATTCCATAGGCGTAGAATGTGGGGAAGAGAAGAAAAAAATCACGCCAGAAACGCATATTAAGATAACACCCTTAACATCTCCGAAAATCATAAAACCGAGAATCCGAAACGATCATAAACGTCATTCTGCATATTTCAGCTACCCTTCCTTGTTCCCGCGAACATCTTAAATAGCCCCAAAAATTGGATTTGCCGTTCAATAACCATAAAAGTATATGGCAGTTTCGAACTCTTTGTTTAATAGTCCCACGCACAATGTTTATAAAATAATGCAGTAAAATGAGAGATTTTAAATTCCGAGGTATCGTAAGGAAGACATAAAGAATAAGGGTCCTTTTTCTTCTTGTCCTCCTGAAATATGTACTATACTATCAAGGAATTTAGAGCTGAACGATTCGTTTTATTAATTTTATATCCCTTGGTACGATTCCAAGTTAATTCCGCTTGGAAATTGCTTCACACGCGAAGAAGAATTCAGAATTAAGCATGCGATAGTATCGAATTGTAAATGAGGTTAAAAATGTGTCTGATACGAATTGTAAATTTCATTCAGATGCTTTTCAATTCGAGATACGCAGTGTTTTAAAAATAGTCGTAAAAAAAAAACAGATAAAGAGAAGATAACGCGTCAGGCTCCATAACTTCATTCATATTTTTCAAATTTCGAATCAAAATTCAAGGTTACTATGTTTACCTGTTTGTCTTACTTTTTTGCATGAATCCACGGACACTATTCGTGATAAACAACGGACCTACTTCGTTACAAGGTACTAATCAATAAATGCCCAGCTACGATTTTCCTAAACAGGTATGTAAACACAAAAGAATTTATTGATTCTTCTCTAGTGACTAGTGTAAAATGGAATGTAACGATTTTGAGTCTGTCACATGAATCATACGATTTATAGAAATCAATATTGTCACCAATTATTACATTGTTCGGTAATAATTAAGGTATGAACAAGAAAAAAAACATCCTGTGTGATAAAGAAATCAATTTTCCCCCTATTTACGTAAATTTATCTAATTATGAGATAAAATAAAATTCTAATATCTGGCGACACTTAATCATCAAATCTAATTTGGAAAACATGAATGAATTGTTGCAATGAATTAAACAAAAAAAAGAGCTGCAATTATATAAATTACTTAGAAATATTTTAATTATATGGTTTTATAGGTCAAGATTTTAGGAGTAAATTCAATAACGTTGATTTTTGGAAATACCTAAATTAGTTGGGAATTCATCATTCATAAAGTGACCATACACGGTCGACTTAATATTCTTTTAATAACGAGCTCGAATAAGCTATAAAACTGGACAAAAAGCCAGTGTAATCAACTACAAATAATGAATCTAATGAACTATTTGAGGAAACAAGGATTACTTCCGATATGCGTGCCAATTAGAAATGAAATCGTAATGGGATACCGTAGACACAAAAAAGAAGGGATAGCGGTTAATAATTGGTCAATTTGGTCAATAAGTCATTTGTTATGGAGGAAAAAAAATCTAATTGACTTGATAATTACTAGTGTTGAGGGAGTAAATAATGACCGCTAGGGGTTGCTATTTTTTAGATTTATATATATTGTGAGGGCGTTAAAATTCAATATCACATATCACATTAACGTGGGCAATTTTGCATATTCCACTACGCAAAAAGAATTTTTTTATTTCATTTTATTTTATATCTATTGTTGTCAAGAAATAATGTAAATAACCTTTCATCTCCCACAACACTAACACGTCTTAAAGAACTATGTGATCAGCTTACAAATAGCTTTATGATGAACAAGGAAAACTGAACGAGTTCTAACATGTACGGCCGGAAAATAAAAACATTATACATGTATATCTTCGTTAACTGTAAAATTCTTTTGAGTAATTTACACTTACAAGGGTCAAATAATAAGTAATTAAGAAAAAAAATTATCGTACATATAACTATGTATATATTGACATTGTCTGCATTGTAAATGGCATGTATTCACCGAGTCAGGTACTGGAAATTATTACAATAGCTCCGAGTGTCAAGAATTTATAATTAACCGCGGTTAGCGAATGTCTGTGAATGAAATAAGAAAAAAATCTTATAATGCATGTAAAACATATTTTTACCACTCATTGTTTGTTAGCAGCTAGTTTATTTTAAGTATGGTTTATCGTAGATACGCTGTATTATCGCTGCAAGCACTTTACGCATTCACTAAATCAATCAATGTTTGTAGTTAGGTTTAAGGCGTATATTAAATTATACAGGATGTCCTAACCTTCTAGGATTGCAAAATTGTACCTACTGTGTAAATGGTATGGGATCAAAACTTTCAGATAGTATAACAGACATCATAAGGTACCTTCTAAAAATATTTTTGTATATACAGGATGATCGATAAGTAGCGAATTACACACCCTGCATATAATTATGTTTTTAGTATCTCCATCTAAAAATAAACCAATATAATATAAACTTCATATATTCATTTTAGTAGATTTCAAGAAATTTATCATTTTGTCCTGAATCGCCTAAATGTTGCGATACATATTTCCCAGAAAATCGCAAATGCAAATACATTTTATCGTAAGTTTCGGCACGCTTAAATTGCATGCTTGGCTCTAGTTAGGCATGCCATACAATATACAGGATGTTCAATATTGAACACCAAACATCAGGAACGTCATTTTTTAAATAGCGCAATATATTTTTCTGAATTCACCGTCTAAGGAATTTATATCTTGAACGTATTTATACGAGGGATGATCATAAAATAAGGTTCCCTTTTTTTTTTAAAAATAGACAGCATTCTTTATTTCCTTAACATTAGACATCGTTTTAAAGGTAAGAACTTAAGCTATTTTTCGACATAATCGCCATTTCTATCCAAGCATTTTTGCAGACGGTGCTCCAACTTCTGTATCCCCATGTTGTAAAATTCTGCCGCCAATCCTTTCAAGAATCTTTTCAATTGTGGTGTTGGAAATCTCAGGAATCCGAAGAGCGAGTTGACGAATGGTGACCCTCCGATCATCAAGCAGTATGCTCTCGACCTTTTCAACGATTTCCTCTGAAACTGATAGTCTTCCGCTCCGCTCTTCATCGTGAATTTCCGTCCGACCTCCAGTGAATTTCCTATACCATTTGCGGACGTGTTGAAGAGCTATACATTTTTCTCCATAAACTTCGGTTAATTGTCGATGAAAGTCTATAGATGAAACCCCTTTCGCGTTTAAAAAACGTATCACAGCGCAAATTTCGCACCTGGCGGTAGCGACGATCGGGAGTTCTATCTCGGACGGCTGCTTAGCCAACACTGAGCGACGTAGCGAGACGGGAGTGGTACGTATATAGAGTGGGAGAGCTACTGCACACGCCAATGTTGTCGGATTTCGCCTAACACGTCTTATTGCTGCTGTAGGGGTTTGGGAACCTTATTTTACGATCATCCCTCGTATAATGACGCATATGTTTAGTATTCAAACTAAAAGAGATATGTCTTATATTTGGATATTGCACCCAAGCGGTTTCTGGTGTTAGTATTGTTTGGTTACCATGACAATAGTAAAAACACGTAAGTAACGTTACTGTTCTTATCTGTTCATTCAAAATGTTAAGCCTAAGTAGCTCCCTGCAAAATTAATTACATAAAAGAGAAGGGCTCCGGAGTGCAACAATTAATACGCTAAGAAAAGTGCAGAAAACAGATTTTCTTGCAAAAATCAGTCTCTATTCAAGAGAATATTTTTATTTCAAGAATGAAAATGTATAATAAAAGAAAATAATTTTCTTGAAATTTTATTTTGATCAAATAATTATTTTCTTATGGTTGGAAAATCAAGAAAATCCAAGAAAGAAAAATTCCAAGTAAATCATTTAGTTTTATGATAAGAAAATATTCATTTTAAAGGTAGAAATGAAAGAACGGTACAGATCTCACAAAATTCTATTGAGAACTTAGCCGACCAGTTTCATGCTTAAAAAACACATCATCAGGATATTAAAAAAAAAAAATTAAAGTAATGGAAAAATATTTTTTTTTTTATAGGTTACAGTATAATTAAATTATTTATTATTTTTATGCAGTTTAATAATTAATTACTTAAGCTCAAAATTTCGAATCAATAGTGTAAGACCGTCTATATCAATATGTTTTGTTTGCTATTACATAGTAACCTAACAATTTCATCAAAAGAAATTGTTTGAATGTCATTTCTAAATGAAACACTCGATTTTGACTGCAAATGAATACCTGAGCTCAAAATTTTGAGTCAATAGTTTGAAAATATCCACGTCAGTATGTTTTGTTTACTGTTGTCATGGTAACCAAACAATACTAACACTAGAAACCACTTGGATGCAATGTGAAAATGCAGTTCCTCTCTTTACCTGTAAATATCTCTTCCCATTTTCTATACGATGGATGCAGAAAAAATATATGGCGCAATTTAAAAAAAAAAACTGTTTCCGCAGTTTGAATTTGGCAAAGTTTGGTAATCAATACTGAACATCCTAAAAGAAAATAGATATCTATCCGTCTAAACAATTAAGGACAAAATTATAAATATCTCGAAATCTGTTTGAAATGGAGATTAATTTTTAGTTCGAGAAACCAAAAACACAATAACATACAGGATGTTCCACTTGAAATAATAAAGCTACTTATCGATCGAATATACTCTATTCCAGAAGATTAAGACATCCTGTATAGTTAGATTCGGTCGTATATTTTTACATCTGACTGCATATCTGGGGTGAATCCTGAATAAAATAACATACCGTAGAAAGAAATCTATGATCTCTAATGTAATTTTACTTTGAAATGTAAATTTACGCATTTAGAAAGGTGTATTTACAATACCTCATGTAACATAGTACGCAAGAGAATGTAATTTTACATGTTTCTGTATTTTCATAATTTTACTGTTACTTGTTTGCTCTAGATCTTTACATTTATTATACATAGAGTAAAATTGCTAAATAAGATAGAAGAATAAAGACAACAGATTTTATAAAATTAAACTGATTATTATTATTTTTAGATCCGTTGGAACTTGGTTAACACGTTTAAATATATTATGTGTAATTTTTAACCGACTTTTCACAGTATATAATCAGTTTTTAATGGAGAAATGTAGGAAGTAACCGATGTGTAAATGTATTTCTAGTAGACAAATTATACTGCCAATTGATCATTTAGTCCTGGGTCCCAGATATGTACCTGGTATCGGGGTGAGTCACCTATACCGAGGTAGACTTGCAAGAGACACCACACCATCGGACGCTCTGTGTCGATACTTAGTTTGTGACTCAACAAGCAACTGGTCAAGGACAACAGGCACCTTCTAATACTCATCCCGTCCAAAATACGATGCAGAAAAACGCAGTTGCTTTGCTTCCTTAGTGATTCACGGACAATGTACCTGCCAACCTTTCTACCTGTCATGGTTTTAAAAAGAAGTGCACGGGCTACGTATTTCGCTTATTTAGCGTCCAGGGCTTCTCGAGAGAAAAAAATTACGGGCAATATTTATATCTAAAATATACATAAACACGTATCTCGTACAGCTTATCTATCGCATGTCCCGGAAATTCAAATTAATACGACCGAAAATGAGCTAAAAAGACCACGTAATAATTTAACTTGCACGTGTTGATACGATACAATCGACTTAAACCGTGAAAGTCTACAAATCACGCCCCGGACTAATATTAGGAGCCAGATAAACATCAGGTGTCTCTCTTCTTAGCTCCAAGAAGTTTCTGGCCATTTCTCGGAAACCGTGGGGGCCTGACAATATCGCAGATGTGCCTTTGCCTGTTTACAAACGTAAAAACCAAACATTTCGAAGAGAGATTTTTACATTTCTATACCTTTGTCTGACCGTATTTGAATTTGCATGCAACGGAGAGATTGTATTACATAAAAGAGGGACTCGGATTGTTATTCTTTGGAGTGTACACAAGAGAAACCCATTATTGAAATTTAAATGCACAATACAATATACAGGATGTTTGGAAAAATTATTTATAAATTCGCATTTTATGTTTGTAAATAGCTTCTTAAGTAAGCGTTTTATGACTATATTTTATAAGAATATTTTGATTTAGTAATGAACGGAAATTTTTTTGAAGACACCCTGTATTGGCTGCGATTTCGAATCGCGTATCTTTTTGTTCGTTTTAATGGTCGTTGTAGGTTCATCTCGACCGATTTTCGACCCTGTTGCACCTATTCGTCTATTAATTTCATATGCGGTTTATGTGCAGAAGCAAAACGGGGCATATGTTCACCGGCGTATTCAATTTGACCTTGCGAAGAGGTCTATTAATTTCATATGGACTGTGGAGACCCGTACACTTTATACAACTACCATATACGTTTTCCACTGGCAGCAGCAAGTCTAGCTAGTTCTTCCCACACGGAGAAGACCATTAAGGCACAGTGTTGCAAACCGTTTTCAAAATATATACCTGCGAATATAGCCTGCGGGCTATTGAACCGGCTACATTATCCACGTTATCTAGGCCTTTGACGTTCAAAATAATATATTTTAATTGAGGGATCTTTTTTTGGAGGCAGGGGCGTTATTTTAGACAAAAGATTTTTATCTTAGGATTTAAATTTAAAGAAAAAAGTGCACTCTAGAGGAATGCATAGTATGATTCACAATTTAAAGTCGTAGATGCCCCCTATCCCCTCCCACCGCTTATACATACAATGAATCACGACTAACAACATAAGAGCATGGTCAATGGTACTATGTGATTATATAATAAATAACAACGACATTATATATTATTTACATATTCACACATAGTCACTTTACTTTCGTACGGCTTGTATCCTTTCCGATATTGTAGCTATTTTAAAATACCACCGTTTTGCAAGCTGTAAATCTAGGGGGGGCATTACTAATTAGTGACTTAAAAGAATTACTCATACTCGAGTTGTGTTTAAGTTTTACGGCTTTCTATTTTTAAAAACGAAAGTGCAATAGCACCATCTCAAAGTGTTTGTCGTTGAGAATTGGTCAGAAATATAATTTAATATTGTGTTACTATTTGTTACAATCTCAAAAAATATTATTTCCAATATTGTGGCATTTTTTAGATTAAATAAATAGCGAGATTATGCAATATAAGATAATACCTTATCTTTTAACTCTTAAACGCAATCATTCGCTAAGTTGCGAATTTTATAATAGGATATGTCTTCTATAATTAGAACCATTTTCTTTGTTCAAAAATTGATCGATCGTACACCTCTGTTCAATGAAAAAGCGTACAGCTACGTTTCAGCCGTGTAATTTAATCTTTAATTGTTGATTTCACAAAATATTCGTCGCTGTCACAAAATATATTTTGAATTTGAATAACATTAATTAATTATATTATTTTTGAAGTTCAGAATGCCACCTCAATTAAGTAATATTCAAAAAGCACAAATTGTGGCCAAACTTGAATGTGGACGGTCAATCCGCATATTGGCAGCAGATTTAGGTGTGAATAAGAATACTATACTGAAAATCAAAAAAAGTTTGATCTGGAACAAATATTTAGTCGAAAAGTCGGTGTCTGGTGCAAAACGAATTTCAAACAACGTCCAAGCTGTGGCTTTTGTTAGCTTATTAAGGGATCACCCATTTGAAACGGTTGCTACCGCTGCATTTGAAACAAACTTTCCCGGCTCCATACCGACTGCTTGCGGGAAGATCCTTGCTTCAGATATAAAAAATTATGCAAGTGCTAGAAAAGGCATTCTGACTGCAGAAGCAAAACAGGGTAGAATTTTGTTTGCCTTAAATCATCTAAACCGGGATGCAGAGTTTTGAAACAGAGTTGTGTTTACTGATGAAAAGGTCTTCAAATCCTGTAAAGATGGACGTCTAAGAGTTTATAGACCACGCAGCATAAGACTTGAAAAAAAATACGTTACTGGTGCCCAAACTTCGGGAAGATGTGTGGGAGTGGATAAGTGTTAATGAAGCTAGTGTTTGCTGGAGACTTTATGGTGGAAATTTCAATTCTATCGTAGTAGGTAGGCTATGCGAGTTCCGGATCACTTTAATCGAGCTTTGATTAGCGGCTCGCGCTTTTAATCCGCGGGTAATTTCGCGGAATCGAAGTTTGATTAGCGGCTCGCGCAGCTTTTGAACAGCTACTAAACAGCTTCTGAATGGCTTTTTGAACGGCTACTGAACAGCTTTTGAACGGCTTCTGAACAATATTTGAACAGCTTCTGAACGGCTTTTAAACGACTCCTGAACAGCTTTTGAACGGCTCCTGAACAGCTTTTGAACGGCTTCTGAACGGCTTTTGAACGGCTCCTGACAAGCTTTTTGAACGGCCACTCAAAAGCCGTTCAGAAACCGTTCAAGAGCTGTTCAAAAGCCGTTCAGAAGCCGTTCAAAAGCTGTTCAGTAGCCGTTCAAAAGCTGCGCGAGCCGCTAATCAAACTTCGATTCCGCGAAATTACCCGCGGATTAAAAGCGCGAGCCGCTAATCAAACTTCGATTAAAAGCTCGATTAAAAGCTCGATTAAAGTGATCCGGAACCCGCATAGCTTACCTACTTATCGTTTATCGCAACATTTTAAATGATGTTATGTTGCTGTCGGTTCAGGAAAATACGGCGACAATAACTTCATTTTTCAACAGGAGAATTGCCCAATCCACACGGCAAACATTATTCAGCGGTGGTTTGTGGAACAAAATATTGAAAATTTACCATGGCCATCTAATAGCCCTGACTTAAACCCAATAGAAAATGTTTGGAGTTGGATGGTCAAAAAGAACTACAAAAGAAATTTTCGACCACAGAATAGGGAGGAATTGTGGGAAGCCATTGAAAATGCTTGGGAAGGTCTTCATTTTAATTATTTTTTTTTTCAAAATTTAATTGGATCTATGCCCAGAAGACGCCACAAAGTTTTAGAAAAGGATGGGACCAGGATTAATAACGTTTATTCCTTATTTCTTGTCAGATCACTCACTGACTATATTTAACTTTCTTGTTGTTGTCATATTTTGTTGGCTGCAACCAGCAAAGTTCAAAAATTAGAAATGAAAAGCCAGTTACACATAAATTAAAAATTGAAAAATCGACCTTTTCACCCCTTGTACGCTTTTTCTCTAAACAGAAGTGTATATGTAGATATCAAAAAAAAAATAAAAAGACGAACATCCACTACCTGTCTTACACTTAACAAATAATAACTAAATTACGCTATGTAATTTATATCAAAACGATCTCGAAACAGATTTTAATTATATATTATAGATTAAGCTTGCTATGCTGTTGAATCGCGGCGTGCCTTTTGAATCTGACGGTTTACACTTCAAGAAAGAATATTAAATGTAAATCGTGGCATTAAATGTAAATTTTGTTCTCCTTGGTGGGTAATATTTTTTTTTTCATTTTTGTACAGTATAAGGGTAATTAATTTACATATCAACGTCTATCTACGTCTGCTTTTAATCATTATTTATGTTCACCTAAAATCATAATTACGAAAACGAGAAATGATAAATATGTATTCATCCGAAATTACCCATTTTAAAACCTTTTAAAGACATTTTAGTGCAGGCCTTAAACTTTCAATAGAACCACTAAACTGTCATAAATCATTATTAAAAACACGTGGTCTAAAAGGATGGTTTCTTGGATACCTACTGGTTGAGGATGAGAAAACAAATTGCGTTGTATTTTTTTCGCAATTCGAATGCAGGTGTTCAGGCGCACCCTTGAGGAACACCATGAATTAGATGAAAACATCTTAAGTAATTAGCTTGAAGCTTAAAGGAAAGGAAAACCTACAAGCTGCGAGAGGTTACAACCTGTTTACGGAAGGAATAGGTAGATTAGTCGTTGCAATTATAGTTTTAAACAGGTCTAAATGGCAATTGATGTAATTTTACAACTAAAAATCTGTCCACAAAATTCTCATCTCACGTTGTGCATATTGAATACGAAACAATGCTTTCGAGGACGTGTTTCGAATAAAATCATTATATATACAGGGATTGTACACTATACGATTTTCATATGTACGATACTAGGAACATAGATAGTTTATCCGTACCAAAACATGAATTGGTGACGTATGAGCGATCTCAAGTATATATGGGGGTCAAAATATTTAATTCGCTGCCTGCTTCTATTAAAGATTTAGAAAATATAAAAGTTTTTAAAAAAGAACTTAGGACATTTCTTTATAATAATGTTTTATATTAGTTGCTTAGCATTGCTAAATAATATGTATCTACGTAAATTGCATGTGTTATTTTCTATAGGCTGCATGGTACTTGCACACATATCGTTTTCTTTTTTCATTGATATTGTACATCTATTTTTTTGTATATTTTTTTGTTGACATATCTTATGCCGTATGGTCCACTAGATCAATAAACTATTATTATTATTATTATTATTATTATTATTATTATTACGTACTAAATTTAAATGATTTTCATGACTAACAAATACTTATCAAAATTGATAAGGTTCCATTTATAAGCCACTCAATACATAGTGGCTTATCCAGATTACAAATCGACTTCGACATGGCAGTACCATATATTTTGCCAAAGCGAAATTACTGTTACATCAATGTAATAATTATAGTGCTTCTAACTGCACTTAGATATGTTGAAATACGAAAAACAAGGTGTAGAGCTAAAGGTACGTAAGAATTTCAAAATTAATTTCATCCATTTCCAAACGTTCTTTTATTATGTACCTAGTAATGAGTCATGGTTGATGAAGATAAAGAAGATAGCTCTGCTAGGATCTTTAACGTCTGTGAAATCCTCGGACTCTACATTTGATTTCTGTTTTCACCAAGGAGGAAATGGAAAGTCTTTAGGAAAAAAAATGGAAGATTACCAAACGAAGTAATGCAAATTTCAATCCTGTAAAATATCTATAGATTGAAAATAAACAATTCAAAAAATATCAGTGTTAATAATGCTTATTTACACAAGGAATCCCCCTTTTTTAAAATATATATCTATAAGTGGATTAAATGTTTATGTAAAAAGAAATTATTAGCTTAAAAAATCAGGTGATAGATTTCATTATAATTTTTTTTTGATGTACATAAAGGGGTATTAAATAAATTTGGCATTTTTTAAATTTCAAATCAAAAATAATCTATTTATTTTGATAAAAATTATCATCTATCAATTTACATAATGATTCACGTGTAAGAGAAAAAAAATCATCTGACAGATTGATATGATTATTTACACTGTAATTTTTTTTGTTACAAGGAGAGGGGAGTGGTATTTAATTTCACTGGCGCGCAAGAGCTAGAAGGAGATAAAATAGTATTTAATTGTAGCGTACTATAGTCAGGTATAGGTAGTGTAATACAGTTTTAGTTGTAACAAATACTATTTCGGCTTGTTTTAGATTTTTCTGTATGACATGAGAACACGCCCCCAACGAACGTCATTGGTTGATGTCCCTATGCTATCGGTGGTTAGAGTCAGCGCTGCATTTATGAACATATTCCTTTCAACTGTTGTCAGTGCCAGTTGCCAGCAATCAGTACTCGCAATCCACTGTTATACCGCGTAATACTTAAAAAAAAAACGTGTCTCATACTTGTTTACTAACACCGTTGATTTTTCGCTTATTACATTTGTGTTCTCTCAACTGAATCGTACCGAAGGCAGAGCATTGATAAAAATACGAAATAATGGCTATACCTTTTACAATACCGAATCAAGAAGTGTCTCAGCTGAATATACAAGATCTTCTGCGGGAACTTTGCGATATTCTTCAACAACTACTCATTATCTGTCGCCAGCAATCCATCAATCAACAACAGCAGCAGGCCACGCGAAATAGAGGTAAGCAAATCTATCAAAACAAAGGAACCCGTAAAGTGTACCTTTTTTTCCTTGAAAAATAGAAAAAAAATCGCGCCCTAAGATACAAAAAAGAGAAGCCGTATTGTAAGAGACTTGACGTATAAACAAGTGAAATGTGTGAAGCACGTGCTCTTTCGAAAAATGACGGAAGAATAGAATAAATACGAAAACAAACTAAAAGTGTTTAGAAGTGATTATTTTTACTGAAGTAATTTTAGTGTGATCGCGATTTTATAGTATATAGAATTTTTTTTCGGGAAAAATAAAAAGTGCGGACCTGTTGCTCGTATATAGAGCATCAAAACCAAAAAAATAATCAACAAATTATGGATAAAATAATTCTAAGACCATGAAATGTTGATCAGTTTCGATTTTGATTTGTATTTTTTTAAAAGAGTCTCCCAGAAAGTGATTAATATCATCTATTTTCGATTTTTTTTCTCCAAACAGCCTCGACTAGTAGCGTGGTTAACCAGCATGATCCGATCCCAGAAATTATGACAAATTTATCGCTATTATCAGCCGCATTTAATTCGATCCAAGCGACCCCCGCAAGAACTTTACGTCGTCCTAGGAGATACCATCTTTCCTCCGAATCATCTTGTGATGATAGCAAAAATTTTGATCATCAAACTGCATCCACAACAACGTCACCAACTACAAGCGCCCAAATAAGTCCAGAATGGATGGAAGTTGATATGGACTTGCGCAAAATATCTGAGGATTTTAAGGCGGTTGGTTTTCACAAGGTTGGTGTGTGAGTTATCAAAAGCCAAAAAACAAACAAAAAAAAAAATAACAAAAATAACATCTATATAAATGGAAATCTGAGATAATTTTCAAAAGGCCTCGGATATTCATTATCTTTAATTTTAATACTAATATTACTATTAGAGATACCTGTAATTTATTATTAACACCGAAATAAATAACAGCTTCATTCCAAACTAACAAAGTGTTTTAATATTAAGTTTTTTTGTATTTTATTTTGAACGTTATTGACTAAATTCTATTCCGTCTCCCCTCGATTCCCCCCCCCTCTTAGTTACGATGCGATAATATGGTATAATACTATAATAGATGGAATTGTAAAATTGCATTTGTTTTTGCTCCTAATCGCGTAGTCAACCAATGTTACACGTGCACGCGAAGCAGTCCTAGGAAAAGTGCAACCGGACACACGGTCTGGCGTAAAACGATTCTGGAATTGTGAAATGTTCATCTCGTCCGCATCACCGTTTTACATTTATTAATTTCTTTAAATGTCCCTAACATTTACATGATTTACAATTCAACCTTGGACACTACTGAAGTGCGTATGCAACGATTGATAATTGTATACTCGCATTGTTTATATAGATTGTATGTATGTACAGACATCGTGGATGATTATTCTTTGTTTCGTAAAGTTAACTGCGTTATCTCACATTGCTACTACTATTACAGAATATCTTTTGTTTATTTACGCTTTATTTATGTAGCGGATTGTCTGTTTATATTGGCAGATTAATTCATTTTACCATCGTTTTAAAGCGTACAAAAAAATTCTAGGAACAAATGGTATTTTAAAAAATTTTTTTTAGCGGTTGAAGTGGGTTTCTTTTTTCATTAAGGCGAGAATATATGTAAATATTTTCTATTGTTCTAGGATGACGATACTGAAGAAGAGGACACAACAGCCCTTCAATCTTCTTCAAAATCCTCATCGTCGTCCCCTTCCACCTCAACAAAGAGGAACAGTATATTTTCGAAATTTGTACCCGCTCCCTTTACTGGTTCAATCTGTACCGCTGTAATTTGCGTAGTTGGCTGGCACCTACTGCGAAATCGGTAACTTAACCGAGTTTTCCAATACTAAAAATCTTTTATTACTATGTAGTAATCAGCCCAAAGCCATATTTGTTTAGAAAAGAAAAAATAATGAAAAATCTAAAGTAAACAGAGTATAATTATTACAATTATTAGCTTTATGTTTTTCGCTATTTTTTTGATTATTGTTTTTATATATTTTTTTGTTTTAAGACTTTCGGTGTGTTTTTTTTTTATGTAACGTAATATTACCTAAGCCGATTATATATAATAATAATTATTATTAATTATTTAAAAAAGGAAGTGCTCAAAAAGTGAATTGTTTATAAATATATACATATATATACATTACTATATATACATATTCGTAGCACTGTGAGATGTATAAATAACTAAAAAAAAAATCGTCAGTTCCAAAGAGAGCAGGGCTTAATCAAACCATTGATCTCATTTTCAGTAAGACGGGCAACAGCCATTTCGCTTCTTTTTTTATTATTATTTTTTATTATTATTGTTCAGTGGCGTCTGTTCAACTCTCAGGAATTTTATATAATTAGAGATACATATAACAATTTTGTTTGTTCTTTAGTACTGTATTCTCTTTCCTCTTCGATGTTTTTTTTTGTTTAACTCAATTTCTTCATGACGGTAATAAAGAAGAAAATATATAGTATAATCTGTATGAAATAAAAATATTATAAAGGTTTGTAATTATTGTAAATATGGTCTCTTCTATCTAAATATTCTATTGTCTTATTATTATTATTATTAATATTATTATTATTACTATTATTATTAACGTCGTCTTAATCTCGTGTGTTTTTTTGTTTGTTCTATCGTCTTTACTATCTTATTTTCGTTTGTTTTAATTTTATATAATTAAAATTTAATGGAAAAAAGTTGGATTCAGAATAGCCAAAGATTGAATCTTGTGCCAAGCAGGTGACAGAGCCCTTTTATTCGCTTTCGCTACCGATGAGTCTGACTTACAATTAGTTGTTTTTATCTATATAGTAATTTTAGGGGATACGCGGGTATTACCAGCCGCGCCCCTTTGAAAGTTTTCAAATGATCTCCATAGTTAGAATAGAAGTGGTGCGACCTAATAAATTTGGACTCAAAACCAGCACCTGAACTTGTATATAAAAAAAAAGTAATGAATTTATTAACAAACCTCGAAAGTATTAAATTAATTCTTAATTCTTTTTTCCAATTAATTTTTGTAATAAGTTTCGATTGCGACGTTGTTTTATGTATAATAATTAAATTCGGACAATCCGCGACTTTATGATAACAAAAGGAACATTTTTTGAAAAGAAATTGGAAGATTACGATTACGATTTTACAACAATAAAGCAACTATACGCGTGTTAATAGCTTAAACATTTTAATTTTATAAAATATATTGTATATTGTATAGGGATTGCATATATGATATTTTTAAACGAGGAAATATTAAAGTAAATAATAGATAAAAACAAGATAAAAAATTAATTTTTAAAGCGATTTTTCTCTTTCTAAAGATAGTTTTATTACTTAGTGGGTAGTTTAAAGTAAAACAAAGAAAATACGAAAAAAAAAGTAAAAGTTAGTATTTTGCATCTTATTAGATCGCTCTTCAAAGCGTCTCTGTGATTTGCTAGATGGCAATAGAATCCTGTTGTAACTGATCTCCGAATGACATTTTCTACTAAAATGTTTTCGATTAATTTTGTTCCCCTAGTCAGTATAGTCGTCTTATTTTATGTTTAAGGTTGACTAGGTATCTATTATATTATTATATATATTTTTAATTTTTTTTTAATGTGTTATTTGTTTTATTAATTTTATGAACTGAATATGCCATATATATATAAATATAAATATATATACAAAGTAAAAAATCTATGTATTGTAAATTATTTTTTGTTCGCCTTGTAAATGTATATAAAATACATATATACCTGAAATTCTGGACCAAGGGTTGTTTTGGCCCGATCAGTGATAGTAAAACGGAAAAAAATAAAACAATAGCTCTTTTTCAAACAAATCAAAACGAACCGGCGGAAAGTATAGAGAGAAAGAAAGGAATTAACTTGCTTTTGTGAAATATTATTTTGTAAATGTCTATATATATATGTTTTATACATGTTTATGAACATATAGCTAAATATAGTACTATATCTTTTTTGGAGACGTACTGTACAATATGCACTTTACAATGTTGCATATGAACCGGTACTTCCCATCTGTACTACCGATAGTCTTTCAACCTGTAAACTTTTTCACTTTTATATAGTTATTGATTTTTTTTTTTTTAATAAATGTAAACATACCGAAAGAATTTTGTGTTTCATTTAGAAATCCCTTTTATCTCTAAAACAGATTGCCTAAATTCTTTGTTTGGGTTATTATGTGTATACACACCACACTGCTGACTCTAACCGTTTGCCCTTGAGACCTAGACAGCTTGACGCCTTAGACGAACCATTAAAAGGCTTCAACAATTTTCTGATGGATGATAATAAGTATGAAACATGATACTTTTTTTTTATATACACAAAACGTAAGCCATGTTCAACCGATAAATGCTAGATCTATTTCACGCGTTTTAGGACGGTATCGACAAGAACAAAATAGAAAAAAAAATAGGAGTAGAATAGAATGACAAAAGTACTCACCGTTTTATAGTCTTCTGAATATAACGAAGCCATCTTCTGTAATTAAAAGGAAAATATGTTTTAATGAATGTAAATTGAATGAATAGAATATTAATATTATTCTTTTATTTCCATGGCACACTATCACGCCACGAATATTTCTACATTATTGCAAATAAATCAGAAACTACTAGATAAGAATATAAAGTATGTTACATCACTGAAATCTGAACAAAATATGCTTTTCAACTAAAATATACAGGGTGTTTCGTTTTAAAAAATATAGGTTTCCTATGTAAAATAAATAGTCACTTGTTTCTTTCTGAATACAAACAAAAACTTTATAAATAGGTAACTCTAGAATTTTGTTTTTGGTTCATTTTGATAAATTGAAAAATAAATGAGTTATGGACGCATTCAAATGTTATCACACTGTACATTGCAATGCACAGTTTTTGAGTTGTAAGTTTTTCTACAAATAGCATAGATTAACTGCATAAAATATATTTTTGCAAATGCTACTAAGTTGTGCAAAATGGGAGATACTAATGTGGAAGTTTTGAAAAATATTGCACGTTGTTTTTAATTTATCAGGGACACATACAAAAATAAATACTGCGTTTTTAATTATTACCTGCTCAATTAATCTTCTAGAGAAAGGAAGTAAATATCAATTTTATTTTACGTAAAACTCTTCATGTTCTTGAAATTCTGACATTGGATAAGGAATATGAACAAAATTGTTTTATTGTAAAATAAATTTCAAGCAAATTATCCATTTTGAATACAAACATTTCTAAGACGCAAAAGTGTTCTACTAGTATATTTGCTGGGTATACAGTAATAATTTGTCTCCACTTCCTGTTTTACAGCTATGACGTCATCATGTTTTTTTTTATTGTATTCCCATCTTTTTCCAAGAAGGCTGTAGGCTATTTTTATAAATTTCACAACGGTTTTTAAATCGTTTAAAGTGTTCCCCGTTAAATTTTTGCCGTTGTGGAATGGTGAATGTTATGGTTTAATTTAATCCCTTAAACAATGCCTACTAGAAATGTGTGCGTTATTTTGGGCTTCAACTTAGTGTTTTCTTCAACTTGAGGTCTACCTCGTTTTCCTAAATTTTATAGAGCACCTATATAATTAGGATGTTTATTATTGAGCAATTAGCAAGCCTCCTCGTGAGTTCTTAACCTACCACCGTATCCAACCATAATCAACACAGTATAATTAGTAACCTGGGCAAATATGCGGTAACAGCCAGAGGCGTGACGAACGCATAAAAGTTTACACATAAAATAGAAGGTAAGGAATAAATTATAAAACGTGCTGAAACATTAACCGTTTTAAAAGTCTTCCGTGAAATCACAAACTGGGTAACATCTGTTAAATATTTGAATCATTAGATATGTTTAAAATAATCTTTGGAACAACTTAATGCATCTTTACACGCACCTTCACAAATTTGTCTTAATATAAGAAAATCGGAGTCTTTCTCTAAAACACTCAAATTTTCGTATTACACACCAATTTGTTTCGCCTTCTACAGCGCATAACTGTGCGTGAACATCATTCATAATTTGAACAAAATCCACTAACGACATCGAAACATTTTGTAATTTTTCTATTCCCTCCGCTAGTCCGAAGTAATTGTTGTGAATAGTTTGTAAATCTCTTTTAACCTGACTATCTTGAAATATTTCCTGGCTTTTCTTGATTGCTGCAGCTTTTATCGGATTGAATTTTAAAACCACCTTCTTTACTTGATCAAAATATTTGTTGTAGTAAAACGCAGCTTGCAGCCTTGTTCCCCAACGTGGAACAATCCGCTGTGGTGGTTCAGGTAAATCAGGACACAGTTTGTGAAATAGTCGGGTACGTTTCGGGAACTTTAGAAACACTGCCTTTGTACTAGCAATCAAAGCATTTACTAGCGGAAAACATGCAAGAATCGTTTGTGCCGCAAGATTTAGAGTATGGATTTTACACGTTACATGTAAGAAGTTACCACTGTGTTCTTTAAGAGATCGGCCCAACGAACGCATGTTTGCGGCACCGTCACTCATAAACATTAAAAGTTGTTTAGTTGAAACTTCAAATTTGTTCAACGTGTTCAACACCACCTTTAAAATATCATCGGCAGTACAATTTATAACTCTTTTGGAAGCAAGTAGGAAGGAGGATGACGGTCGATGTACGTACCATTACATTAACCGCAGAATGTTTTTGACGATCTGTTGTTTCGTCCACACACAACCACAGTTTCTTATCTTTCAATTCCGTTTCCATTCTTTTTTCTATATGTTCACGAGCAAATGGCACTACATTTCGTATCGATGTTCGACTAGGTAATTCACAGTCCGCATATTTATTCCAGAAGGAGACAAATGCTTCTTTGTCTAGTAAATGAAACGATAGATTACAGAAAATAAGAGTAACACATAAATCAAATGTAAATTTTTCTTGGTTTCGTATGCCACTTTTTGCAGAAGAATGCTGTTTGCTTTCGATGTGACGTTGACAATGGCTTCTGGACCAACACATTAAAGGGATTTTACAAACTAGACATTGAATTTTAGCGCCATCAAAAATTAAGTCCGGCATGTCCACTATAAAGTTTTAACTGTGTCTGCCATTGGTCGTTTTCGCGACGTACCTAACTGCGACATTTTTAAAGCAAACATATGCGTACAATTACGAAATAAGTTACGACAGCCTACATATACACAGAACTACTCGCATACAGCATCGATTTAGTAATAACGCTGTGAACGCGTGAAATAAATAATCGCCGACTCCGCACCACATACCTACTACACTAACTGTTACCGCTGTTTGCCCAGCCTAGTTATCAAAATCAAAATGGTGATCTTGTTCCTTTGATGATTAGCTAAAGCACAACACCTTTTGCCCAAACAACCAATCCTGTACCGGCTGACACGACAACACTATCCTTCGCTGTTTTACTCAATAGCTCAGAAACTATGAGAGATACCAAAAAAGTTAAAACAAGATTTAGACTGTTTTACATGTTCTTAACGATGACCTAAATATTTTCTCTATAACAAATATTTATTTAGGGAAACAACTCCTCACCCCCTTATTTTTTTGCTACTCATAATCAATTGTCGTAGCCAAGGTTGTTCAATCTATTTAAATACGCATGGTATAAGAGTGTATACATCGCCGAACGGCTACCACATTTTAAAGATCCTGTAAGATTCTGGTTTCTGAAGGATGCACAAAATATACAACAACGAGGTATTTGCGGCAAGCCTGCGTTTATTCGTTGTGCATGGTGTCAGCAATTAAATTCTACGTAGCTTCTATATTTTTGTAATATATAAAAATTCTGAAATTTGCAAAAAAAAATAAGGGGGTGGGCGGTTGTTTCCCTAAATAAATATTCGTTATAGAGAAAACATTTTTAACTTTTTTTTTATATCTCTCATAGTTTCTGAGCTATTGAATCAAACAGTGAAGATTAGTGTTGAGCTTGAGGTGCTTTACACTTTATCCACCAGTGGGCGATTGGGCAGCTAAGATAGTTACCGTTCTTCTTACACTAAATCGGTCTATAAACCTACAAAGTTTCATTCAAATCAGTGAGATGCGCTTACCTGTGTTTCCTTGTTAGTGAGTTAAATTTCTGATTTTTAGACCGATTAGAGTAGTAATTCAAAAATCTTCCTGATGCTGTTGGTTTCTGATCAGCAGTTCTAATGAAATTAATATCTAAAAAAGGTATACTTTTATGTTCTTCTATCTCAACAGTAAACTGAAAGTGCTGATTAAATGAGTTAAATAAATGAAGAACAGTATCAACTTTGTCATGTGGAATCTATTAGAATCAAAGAAAGTGTGGGACAAATGAGTGAACTCGCAAGTGTTCTAAACGTTTGTAAGTAAATTTTTCGTCAAGAACGCAAAGTAACAGTTGTTTTAAAAATAAACGTGGTTAATTATAAAGATTGCACTGATAATGTTGTGTTTTGACAAGATTCTACTTTCGTGTAAGGGAGTATAGTGAATAAAAATACAATATATGAGGAAATTAAAATGAAATTTATTGAATGTCTACAACAATCAATTTTAAAATATCAAAAATTCTAACGTCATAGTAAAAAAGCTTACATAAAAAGGACTTAGGTATCACAAATACTTATGTATGGTGTGCGATATTTTTAAACATAAAAATGTTGAGATAATACACAAATAATTTCTCTTACCCCGTTTCGTATTTTCCACTATTGACTTTTTTTTATTTGATGAAATTTTGTTTGAAGAGGTACAAACTATTATTTATTGATTTTAAAAACGCGTACACGAGATATATTTTATTTGGATAGTAAACAGGGCCTGTTTAAACAATAGGATACGGCTACAATAGTTCTGAATCGTGTCATCCTAGTACAATAAGCGTAATTGATTGTTAGCAATTAGCAAATAGTGTGTGGTTGACTGATACAAAATGCCCTCTTTCAATCATTTAATTATACTTGATAACCCTTTACCAGCCCAACAACGGGATGGCAGTGCGTTTGATAGATATGTAAATATTGGTGTTAAAATATGTATAATTAGAAGTGAATAGGAAGCGTTGACATTGACGTAAATCGTGATTTCCTAAGCGTTTTAGAAATGAAAATATATATCGATACAAAATCGAATTTTCAGGGTACAAAAGCTGTAAGAATAATTGGAAAATCTGTCCGGATTTAACGCTCCTTTCCCCAAAAGACAAGTTAACCCACACCCCTCCTAAATATACTTGCGTTTAACCCACCGACATGTAATACGAATCATGATGTTGACATTAAGCCTCGTAGTAATCTGTCACAGGCTAACGCCAAATACTCTTTTTTATTTTAACTTTACAAAAGGGGGAGGCAACCCAACTGAAGTGAGATAATGTTACGGGATTGACACCGGGTTTCAATTCCATTTTAGATTATTCGGATCGCAGATTTCCATCTCGCAAATTCCTAAATCCTGTGACAGAATTAATTCGATATAGAACCTATTGTTTCTTTTCATATTATTCACCGCGTCGAACCTTTTTGAGGAGGAGATTTTCTCTTATTCGAATCGAAAATTTGCATATATTTTAAATTTTCTTGATGGGATTAGTTCCTTGTAATCCTTAATGTAGCTTTTTACACCCTAGCACACCTGGATAATTACTTTTTTTTCTTTAATGTATTTTTTTTTAAACATGAACGTTGCTTAATCGTATTAGTTGTAACCGGTAATGAAAAAATATATTTTCCTAATCCTATTTTTAAAAGATCAAAAATTTACCTGGAGAAAAGTTATCCACATCCTTATAATCTCTAGAATAGTCTCATTTGCACTATTTAAAACGATCACTCGATCACACACACCCGAATTATTAACACAAACTGATTCTCCAATACCTCAAATATTACATTTGACCTGCCTGCACCCTTTTTTTTTATTAACTAATCGTGTTTAAATGCGTCTCGTGCAAAAAATATTAGGTGAATAGAATGAACCCAACAAAAACAGGATTTCTAGAAACGCTTAACTTCTTACTTTAATATTTACTTATACTGTGCGTAGCAAAATTATGGAATAAATTTGCTAAATTTGAAGCAATTTGTTTTTCGAAGAAATGCTCGGACAAGTTATTTTTTTTTTTTTTTAATAAACACTTGCCTCAATTTTAAGTGTCCCCCATTGTTGGTTTTCAAGTAATTACGTCTTCGACTTTTTTTTTATATTTTAGGTGGATCAGTAGGCGAGGACCAATAGAATGGCATCCTGAATCCCCAGATCTTACGCCCCTTGACTTTTTCCTATGGGGATATTTAAAATTAAAAATCTAGATAATTTGAAAAGTAAAATTATATATGAAATGAGCCGAATTAGCACTGCTTTCGAACATTTGATTTAAATTCTTGAATAACAACAATTATTTTTGCTTTTTGTTATTAATAAAATAAAAATTTTGTTATACAGGGTATTAAAATTTTTACGGTATAATTTAGACAATTAAATGATCTATATTATCATTATTTAATAAAATGTCGATGATGTCATTACTGGAAAACCAGAAGTGAGGCAAATTTAAAATCCATGCAAAAATGTTTACTTTTAGAAAATAAAATTGAACTCTCCAAGCATTTCTTCGAAAAATAAATTGCTTAAAATTTAATGAGTTTATTCCATAATTTTGCCGCGCAGTGTATTTTATACAAAATCTTCAAAGAATACAAAAGAATTTGATTTATGATGATTTTTCAAGATGTATAATTTACATATAAAGTACTTTAAAAAATAAATATGTATGAACGCAGAGAAATTGTTTCTTGCATCAAGAAAACAGATTTTCCTGCAAAAATCAGTCTCTATTCAAGAAAATACTTTTATTTCAAGACTATAAAAATGTTTAATACAAGAAAATAATTTTCTTGAAATTTTATTTTGATTAAATAAATATTTTCTTAGAAATATTGAGAAATCAGACGACCAGTTTCATGTTCAAACAACACATCATCAGGCCAACTACAAGGATATCCAGTAAAAGAAAAATTACAATAATAGAAAAAAAACCCAAAGCTAATAATTAAAATTAGGAGCAAATGAATGAACTAATGAAAAAGTTTTTTTTTTTATATGTTGTAATATAATTAAATTATTTCTTTAATAATGTAATCAAACAGGGATATAGTTTAATAATTAATGAGTTAATATTTAAGTTTATTTATCCCGTTTTGATTATTACATACTATATATTTAAATAAACTATAGTTAAATTAGTACACTTGTGCCGGTATCTTTTGAAAATGCCTATGGGTAAGCATGGTATCTGTATTCCAGTTCCGTAGCTACTATCTAGGACGGCATGACTGGCACTAGGTGGCGCCAGGAAATATTTCAGTTGCTGTTTAATTAAAGCGAACAGCTTTGATACAAGTATACGTTTCTCTGTGTACTAAATACAAAATATTAACATTTGAAAGAATTATTCTAATCGTGGTTATTTAAATTATGGGAAATGTTTTAACTTGCCGGAGAGCATTCCTGGAAATTTAGAATCTTGGAAAAGTTGCCGAATCGAACATTTTTGGTTCTGTTAAATAGTGAAAAAGATAAAACTGGGGATGATCCCATTTTCATCCATCGCTCCAGCAAATTTTCTGGATCAAAATCAAGAGAAAGCTGGATTCAGCCCAAGTTAAGTGTGGTCGGGTAGAAGATAAAGATGATTTCGTTTGCGTTTCTGTTTGAATTGTAATTAATAAAAATCTAATTGTAGTTTATTTCTTTTAATTTAAGCTTATATACAAAATCCAGGGTTGAAAAAAAAACATGTTTTATTTATTTTTAAACAAAACATGTTTTTTTGTTGTTTAAAACGGTTTTTTTTGTTTTAAACATGTTTTTTATTTTCACCTCAAAGTCATGTATAAAACAAAAAAAAACTTGTTAAAAACACCTGGTTTAAACTCGTATGTTACGTATAACATAGTGGCAAAGCGCTCATTACTGGTATGTCGCGAAATTTCAGTCGGGGATTCACAAATCCGTGATGATTCCCATGAGGCAATATATCCGCACGTGTCTACCCATACGATTCAACAGTTTCAATGCTTTGGAGATAACAATTTGTATCGGCGGTTGTTTAGTTTCGCCTATTCATAATATCGAGTACAGGTCGGAAGAAAGACGCTATTTGGTCTCTTTTTTATGAAGTTAGGAACGGTAATAAACCTGTTAGACTAAACGGATACTCTAAAACTGTGGCACTGGAACACTGAAACAGTTCACTAAAACCCTTACCACAACACTTAATTCGTACTGGACGCACGTTTCGATAGCCAAGCTATCATCATCAGCAACAAGACTGAACTAACAAGCTAAGTGAAAAACTAACTTTATAAGGAAAATAAATTATGCAATATGTAAATTTAAAATCGTAAAATTTAATGAGCCGCTTCATTGCACAGGACTATAAATAGCTTAAAGGTAAATGAGCCGAATGACGTGAGTTATTAAATCCTAGATTACAATGAAGCGGTTCATTGCACATGGCTAAAATTACAACTATAAATGATTAAACATGATGTAACAAAGGATAAAGGCTGGAATTTAGTGGTCCTAAATCTGAATTCATTAAGTGAGTTTTGTTTTTGTAAATTTCCATGCCTTCATAACAATTTAATTGAGAAGTACTCCTTACGTTTTTAATTAACTTTATATTATCAACATTATGGTTATTTTCAAGCATATGTAGGGCAACGCTAGATTTATCAAACCTTCTGAATTTGAGATGAGCCAAATGTTCTTTGTACCTAATTTTGATGGATCTTTTTGTCTGCCCAATATACACTTGATCACAATCTTTACATGAAATTTTGTAAATTCCTGATTTATCCATGTTATCCACTGGGTCTTTGGAATTTCCTAAAAGGTTTTTAAGGTTATTGCTCACTAGGGAACAATGAACTTACGTCAAACGATACTAAAATTTCTTTGTCAGTAAGCTCAATGTCCTTAGTTTTTTCAATGAACTCGTAAGAATTTTTAAATCATCAATATTTCTAACTTTAACGGATTCTCTGAAGATGTCGTCTATAATACTATTAGGAAACATAAGAATAGATTAAGAATTAGAAATGTAAGCACATTAGAACGCATTGACGGCCGTAATAATAAGAAATATGTTAAATTACCCTTTTATCCATGTTACACCAAGGGTCTTCAAAAAATCTTTTCTAGGATTGACCGCAAGATTGTTTTCTCTTCGAGCAATAACCTTAAAAACCTTTTAGGAAATTCCAAAGACCCAGTGGATAACACGGATAAATCGGGAATTTACAAAATTTCATGTAAAGATTGTGATCAAGTGTATATTGGGCAGACAAAAAGATCCATCAAAATTAGGTACAAAGAACATTTGGCTCATCTCAAATTCAGAAGGTTTGATAAATCTAGCGTTGCCCTACATATGCTTGAAAATAACCATAATGTTGATAATATAAAGTTAATTAAAAACGTAAGGAGTACTTCTCAATTAAATTGTTATGAAGGCATGGAAATTTACAAAAACAAAACTCACTTAATGAATTCAGATTTAGGACCACTAAATTCCAGCCTTTATCCTCTGTTACATCATGTTTAATCATTTATGGTTGTAATTTTAGCCATGTGCAATGAACCGCTTCATTGTAATCTAGGATTTAATAACTCACGTCATTCGGCTCGTTTACCTTTAAGCTATTTATAGTCCTGTGCAATGAAGCGGCTCATTAAATTTTACGATTTTAAATTTACATATTGCATAATTTATTTTCCTTATAAAGTTAGTTTTTCACTTAGCTTGTTAGTTCAGTCTGCTGCTGATGATAGCTTGGCTATCGAAACGTGCGTCCAGTACGAATTAAGTGTTGTAGTAAGGGTTTTAGTGAACTGTTTCACTGTTAAACTAAATGTAAGAAATGTAAAGTGAATATGGTTGCATTAGTAGCTGGAATAAAAAATCATATTAAAAACTGTACTCCTTTGGGAACTACACATCAAACACCAAGCGAAGAAACTTTTTGCGATGATCCTGATGATGACGACATGCCGCTAGCTGAAGTCAGAGAAAATTCTAAAAGACGAAAGATTCAAATTGAAAGAGATAAAGTATATAATAATATGAGGATATGAAATTCAATTTTTTGCCTACTTAAAAAATGAGCTCTGTTTTTGAATTGTAAGTTTGTATGTAATATGTATGTATGTATGTATGTAATTATGTATGTACGTATGTGTGCCAAAGATACCTAAAAATTTAGTGGGATATAGGATTGTAAATTACCATATATTTTCTAACTATTTTTTGTACAGAATATGTAACAATCTTTCAAACCTACTGGTTTTAATGTTGTGACTCTATGAATGTTCACGCATTATTAAATTACTTATTATGTACGGGATTGTTTAAAAATTTTAACTAAATTATGAATCTATATATAAAGAGCACTTTCTTGTTATTTTACTCATTTTCTCACCTTCAGCCATCGCTTCCATCTTAAGTACCACAAGTGAGTCCAGTTCAAGTATAGAAAATGTTGTTGTGCGAACAAATTTATCCCAAAAAAAGAAAATGGATCTTCAGATGGCTAGGTACCTGTATGCCACAAATACGGCATTCCGAGCAGTAGAACATCCAGAGTTTAAGAGTCTAATTAATGCTACGTCCTGGATATATACCACCAAATAGGTATGACGTCTCTAATTCACGTCTTAATGAAGTTTTTAATTCCGTCCAGTCGACAATAAAGGAAAATTTACTAAGTAATTATCTCATGATGGATGGAGTAATGTCTAGAGCAACGCAAACTGCGCTGAAAGCCAGTGGCGGACGCATAAAAGTTTACACAAAATAAACACGACCGGGACAATTCGGTATAAGCGTCAGTATAACTGCAACTCGAAAGCCGATTTGTTGTGTATGCATCTACGCTGTCGTATACTATATCGTAGTTCTACATTTGTTTTGAAAATGTTTCCTACGTCGCGAAAACGACCAAAGTTGGACACAATAAGAGAATTTATTGCAGAAATGCCTGATTTAAAGTGTGATGGCGCTAAAATTCAATGTGTAGTGTGTAAAATAGATTTAATCTGTTGGTCGAAAAGTGATTGTCTACGGCACGTAAATAGTGCAGGGCATGTTTCAAAAAAAAATTCCACACGAGATTGTGACAAATTTAAATTTAATTTATGTGTTTATTGCATGTAATTTACCATTCCATTTACTAAGGAAGAAAGCATACGTCTCGTTTTGGAATGAATATTCGGACTTTAAGTTACCAAGTGAGAAAACATTACAGAGAGTTGTGCCGTCTGCTCCTGAGCATGTCGAGGAAAGAATTAAATCGGGGTTGCAAGATAAAAAACTGTAATTATGTGTGGACGAAACAACAGATCGTAAAAAACATTCTGTGGTTAATGTAATGGTACGCACAATGGAACCACATCGACCGTCACCCTCAATTTTACTAGCTTCCAGACGAATACAACAATGCACTGCCGAAATAATTTCAATGTTGGCGTTAAATACATTGGAAAAGTTTGAACTTTCAACAAATCAACTGTTGATGTTTATGAGTGATGGTGCCGCAAACATGCTTGCTGTAGGTCGATCTCTTAAAAAAACATTGTGCTAACTTGTTGCATATTACATGTAAAATTCATACTCTCAGTCTCGTAGCAGATAGTATCAGAAAATGTTATCCCGAGGTAGACGCTCTAATAGCACATACAAAAAGCTGTGTTTGTAAAATCCCCAAAACGTATTCGGGAATTTCATAGACTATGCCCCGGTATTCCTGAACCACCACAACCTATTCTTACTCGTTGGGGAACATGGTTAGAAGCTGCATTTTATTATCTTAAATATTTTGAGAATATAAAGAACGTGATTTTAGAATTCGACCCAAAGGAAGCTGCGGCTGTCAAGGTAAGCCGCTTGAAATTTCAGGATAGTCAAGTTAAAACAGATTTGGAAATTATTCAGAACATTTACGTGGGACTAGCGGATGCGATAGAAAAACTACAAAATTCTTCGGTGTCGTTAGTGGAATCTTTGCAAATAGTGCAACATATTCACGGTTTGAAAGTGTTTTAGATAAAGACTCTGATTTTGGCACATTTGTGAAGGTGCGTCAACAGAACGTTCGTTTTCGGCATACAAAAACTTTGCCGACTACTTTGCCGAAACAACTTTGGAAACATATCTAATGTTACAAATATTAAATAGACATTATCCACTTTGTGATTTCACGGAGGACTCTTAAAACGGTAAGTGTTTGAGCACATATCACATTTAATTTATTTTGTGTAAACTTGTATGCGTCCGCCACTGGCTTTCAGCGCAGTTGCGTTGCTCTAGTAATGTCCATAATGAACCTATCATAGGTGTTTGTGTAACAGATATTGAAACTGAAAGTGTACATTTAATTGTGTATATCGATACTTCCGGAAATAGCCATACCTCGGAGTATCTATTAGAGCTACTAAAAAATTCTATTAAAAGGTGTCAAGAATATAAATGCAATGTAACTAGTATAGTTACTGACAGCGCCGCAAATATAGTGAAGATGAGAAGTGATTTGTTCAAAGAAATGGACGGAAAGTTATTACAAC
Organism: Dynastes maya; assembly: GCA_029619315.2. NCBI lineage: Eukaryota > Metazoa > Arthropoda > Insecta > Coleoptera > Scarabaeidae > Dynastes > Dynastes maya. The sequence continues at coordinate 8,553,558 of JAROYE020000012.1, forward strand.
CTATGGCTGTTCAGCCCATATACTTAATTTATTAGCTCATGATTTGGAGGTAAATTTTCAATCTCCCGAAGTAAAATCTAAAATAAAAAAAATCTGCAAATATTTTAGAAATGTTAATTTTGCTAGTGCAAAATATAAAGAAGCTGGTGGCACTGCTTTGATTTTGCCACAAGACGTACGTTGGAATACTCTAGCAGACTGTTTAGAAAGTTACTTAAAAAATTGGCCCACACTCTATATAGTTTGCTCTAATTATAAAATAGCCCTTGACAAAGAAATTATATCATTAGTGAACGATATGGATTTAAAAGCCAATGCTCAACACTATCTTATAAAACTAAAATATATTGCTGTAGCGTTAGATAAAGCCCAAAAAAGCACATGTACTATCGGAGAAGTAACTCAGGTTTAGATGCCGGTACTAAAGTTATTTGAAGAAGAATACAGAAAGGGGGAATTCAGCCGTAATGATATAAAGAAAGTTAATGATCGTTTGGAAATGGCTCCAACTCCAACTCATTATCTAACAAATTTGCTACAAAGGTGAAAGCCTTAGCCAGAGTAATATAGACTGTGCTGTGGAATATCTCGAATTATATTACCCAGAGGCAATGCCAACAGTAATAAACTTTCGTGCAATATAATAAAGAAAATGACCAAAAAACTTGTTTGCTGTTTCATTTTGAATATGAGTTACCTAAATGAAACACAACAACCCTGCAAAATACTATGGACCTATGTGCTCAGTATTATGAAAGCAAACTCTTCATCAATTCCAGTAATTGCTGGGACTTACCTATAATTAAACCAAATTCACTATAGCAATCTTTTTCAAATTATACTCTGAAATCTATTATATAGAAGCTATAATATTTACCATTACCAAATTTCATGATCCATATACAGGTACATATTTAAAACATTTTGTAATACATATGTTTTTCGTATCACCTAATGAATTATATATTACTCATTCCCAAAAGAATACGTCGTCAACTTCGAAGAAAAGGAAATAATAAAAGAAAAAAGTGAAAACGAAAGAACTGAAAGGCAGGAAAGATTAAAAAGATGACTAACTTCACTTGTAGAAGCTCTCTGCCACCCCAGAAAGCACGTGTCAACAACAGACATTTATTATCATAGAGGGATTTGTTATTTTCGGAGACAATCATCTCGTGTTTACTTATCTGTATTAAAGTCTTCTCTTCCGTTTTTGTTTTTTTTTTTGTTTCGTCGTTCGTGCCCTTAAAGCAGGCGTCTAAATAAATTGTGACAAGTGAAAATAATCTGAGGGAAAAACCGGGTCATTTACACATATATCCGAGGTGTTAGGTTTTCTAATATTTTGGGTAAATGAACTTCTTAGAAACTGAAGACGAATAAAGTAATTTCCATCATCATCACTTGAATTATTCAAATTACTTTAATTTCACGGCGAGATCTTTTGTTAAAAACTCGCACCACAATTGCTGTAGATTATCTAAAACAGAATCTGGAAAATGTAGAATTTAAAACGGCAGGCGATATTTTTCAAGACCGTATAACATGTATGTACCTATCAAGCAGCAATTAGCGGGATTCTTTAAAAGAAAAACAAAAAAAACTGCGATAATTTCCACAGTATACGTATTCCTTGACACGAACATTGTATGTAAAGATATTTTTTTAAATCGTTTTCTCTTATTTTTAATTGTAAAATATACCTACAACATAAGATTTGCGGGTAAGTGACCCAGACAGTTTGCAAAAGATAAGAAAATTCTAAATTATACCTTGTCATTTTGTACTTTCAAAGAGGTGAAAAATTAATTTAAGATGTCATAAATCAAAACTGTACTGTTTGAATAGTAGGCGTAATAAGTGAAATTTCAAACCGACAAATTGCTGATATAGTCATCTAGGTTAGCAGAAAGAAAATAACGCCTACGGAATATGTATATTCGCAAAGTGAAATTAAAAATAGTTTAAAACATCAGCGAAGATATAAAATATCTCATTCCAAATTCACAGTTCAAAATGAACGTTTCATTAGTTAATATCTTAAATATTTTAATAAATTTAATATGTGTTTCTGAGTGTATCTTGCAAAAATTAAGAGGAGATCCTGCAAAAATATTATGGTATGTAATTTTTCCTCTTAATTACCAACCAATTTTGGGGAAATATTCAATATTTTCAGGGGCCTCGCTAATTTTGCTGTGCAATCTCGTCAGAGTGATCAAAATCATTTCTACAACCATATTAATTATCCTACTATCGAATCAATATTGGGAACCTTACATTTAATTAGCAAAAACGATGACCACCACTGTGTGCCAAAATTGCTTTGTGAAATGATATCTGGAGGAGGAACAATTTACACTGGTAGTAGACAAGAATCTTTCCTCCCAACGTTTCAATTTGATATGGATTCACTGTCAGGGTAATATAACCTTTTTTCTTCTGATGGCGGGAGGAATCTTGTAGATAATTTTCCAGATTATTGTCAGCATTTGAAGGTCCAAATACCTCTCCAATATTGTTATTTGGAAAAGCTGCTTTATTAGGGTATATGTCAAAGGATAATTCTGATAAATGCACTTACGCCTATCCTAGATGCCCGAAAAATCCAGACGTTCTTTTAAATTATTTAAATAATCATAATGGAGGATTTTTTCGGTTCTTTAATGGTGTGAGAGATTATTATGATGATAATCAAATCGGCAATGGAAAAATCAGTTTCCCAAATATAGACAGTTTTAATTATCCTTACATGAAAGCGAAATCCTCGTTAATATTCCCGGATTTTGTCGGAACTAATAAAGATAAAGGTATTTTCCCAATAGCGTATTCTGATCGAACAGGTACAGGAGAATTAATAATAGACTCACCAAAATTTTATGATTAATTAATATTCTTAAACGCTTTTAATACTGTGTTACTTGTTTTATCGTTGGAACACGCAATATTAGATAAAATTTGAATCTAACCTCAAAAGTTGATAACAGGCTATCACCTAGAAACCACACGGTGTATATTAAATTAGGTCCCGTTAAAAAAAGCGTAGGTGATAGGAGATATGAGGATTCTCCGTTATCTATTGTTTACGTTTATGTAACACGTCATGTTTTGTTATTATAGTGCGTAATAAAAGATTGTCACTAAGAATTATTTGTTATTTATTTATTTTATCTCCTCAGGATATCACGTTTAATAATAGCGATTAAAGCAACGTCAAAGACACGTGGCCGAGCTCATTTCGCTCGAGGGGCGGCGATTCAACACCCAAAAACGTGCTGGTTGTTTTCATTTCATTTGTATGTCACACCGCAAAAGCTGGTATTTATTGAAGCGATAGTCGGGAAACGTAATCTTTGCTCGATTCCAAAGAGGATGACAATTGATTACGTAGCGTCCCTAATCCCGACCAAATCTGATTGCAATCGAGAAAAGAAACAAAGGAAAAGGACGAGGTCGTATACTTTTTGGCGGAATGAGCTGGCCAACGATGTTAGATTAAATGTAATAAAGTCGTGGAAGTTATTATCCAATAAACGGCTTTTGTGTTTTATTACTTTTAAACCTCCCTGTATGAGTTCAAATTCTCAATTTTAGAGATAACGTCAAAATATTTATCTATCCATAAGTAAAAACTCTTAAACGACACTAACTGAATATTATTTCGAAGACAAATTAACTTATCTCATATAATATGCGTCAAATCCCCATAAATCTCTGAAAAGGACAAAGTATGCAAGTGTAGAAGGGCGAGAGATGGCAAGGGTACAGTGGTAAACCTTCATTTAGTTATATGCAAGCTTGGATTTATAGAGCATTAAGGGATCTAATACGGAAAAGAGGGTCCGGGTATGGATCTAACGTGTCGCTAACACTTTGAAGTCTCAACAGTCAAAGAGTCCTTTTGTTATTCGTTACTTATTACGTTCATTTGGATCTTTGGGGAATCAATGCGCGCGACAATGAGTTATAACTTCCGCACGTTTTAATTACCGCGAAAAACCTTTTTAATCTTTGGTTTTAAAGAATTCCATACGCAGACATGTACAGTTAACTGCAAAAATAAACGTGTCTCCAAAAATGTCACACGCACATATTTACAATAAACGCCATGTCATTCTATTGTGTAAGGCGTAAAATTAATGGTAATTATGAGTGGAATGAACTGTCAATTTGAGGGTTTTCTAATACAAAAGGGGGCGTTTTCATGCTTGACATCTATTACTTTCCATGTTGCGTCATGATTCAATTGTCGTTCACAAATATCCCACACCATTTAAATATACAAGGGGAGTTCAAGAAGAAAAAAAAAACAAAATGGTTTATGTTCATATTATTGCCCACCATTGTACAAAACACCAAACCAAAAGGTGTCTGCGTCTTTTCTGAACAAAATTTAATTTAACAATATAAAAAATCATGAAATCTAAATGAATAAATAGAACAAAAATAAGAATATAGAAAACAATAATCTGAGCTGCAGCCATCTATGGTTGTGAAACATGGATAAAATATTATGATTTTGCGGTAAAATTAAAAAAAAAATTGTAATGTTGGCAATATTATTATTTAATTACATATAACATGCAAGTAAATATAATTCTAACATATATTTACTAATATTTGCTTGTTCCTCCTCTGTGTTTTATTATTTCCTCAATCCTTTTTGGCATACTGCCAATGCAGCTTTTTATTGTTTCTTTAATTTCGTCGCTATTATGCCATACATCTTCAATATGTTGTTGTAATTCTTCCTTCGTAGTTGAGTTTCGTGTACTTACGATGTTTTTCAAGAGATTCTGCTCATTTTCAATTGGGTTTATGTCTGGTGAATTGCCTGGCCAAGATAGTATACGCAGATTATCAGATTCAAGGTATCGCATCACACTTTTTGCCTTATGACACGGTGCATTGTCTTGCATGGAAGTATATGATTCTGGAGTCAGATCCAATGAACCAATATATGGTATTAAATAGTTTTGTGAAACTTTTTTATATTGTTCTTGTTCCATTGTTCCGTTAACAAAATATAGTGGTCTCGGTCTTTCTGTCGTAAAACACGATCAAACCATTGGAGATTCCCCTTAATTAATTTCGCGATTCTCAGAACAGTTTGATGTGATACACCCTCTTTTTGTGTAAGTTCACGTTAAGAGAACTCTCCTGTCTCTAGAAGAGCAGAAATTTGCGTTTTTTTCTCTGTGATTATTTCCTTCTTCTTTGCCATTATGACAATTGATCGCAAAAATAGACGCACACAAATAAAATTGAAACTCTTTGAAATATCATTGAAAATGTGTGGAATATATTGAAAAACATCCTACAAAGGAAGAATTACAACAACATATTGGAGATGTATGACATAATAGCGACGAGATTTAAAAAAAAAACGATAAAAAGTTGCATTGGCAGTATGCCAAAAAGGATTGAGGAAATAATAAAACACAGAGGAGGAACAAGCAAATATTAGTAAATATATGTTCAAATTATATATTATATGTAATTAAATAATAATATTGCCAACACTACCAACGGTTTTTTAAATTTTACCCCAAAATCATAATATTTTTAAGTGGGCCTAATTCGATGGCCAGGGACTGTAGTTAAGGCTCAGAGAGCAAGATGGCTAAATCATATATACCGAATGCAGACTCAAAAACCAGGAGAAGAGGTAGACCAAAGAAAACATGGTTGGAGGCAGTCAAAGAGGATATTGGATAGACAGGAATCCAGGGTTGGGAAGGCAAAACTATGAATAGGAAGAAGTGGAATTCGATAGAAGCGATATGCCTATAAGTGCTGTATGAGAAAAAGTAGAAGAAATCATCTGCATGTGGCAACAAACTTAACGGCGTACTTAATTCAGTTTGGCCAATAGTGACGTGCTAATTTGAAGGAGGCAAAGCACAATGACGATGAGTGAGTACAACAAGAAACATGGAACGCCAAACACCAAAAATATCGTGCATGTTTTGGAAATTATAGGAATGCTTAGAAGAATCTAACAATCATACTACCGACAATGGTGCTAGCTAATTTAGCGTTACCCAGGGTACACCACCTGGAAGCGAGCTAGCTTTGCACTCCAATAACATTTATGTACTTCAATCTTATTTTTACAGTTCTTTAGGAAGTTAACAGAAATTTCCCATAAAATTTCCACAAATGCCTTCAGTTAGTGAATTGTTATCCATATTATAGTTAAATAAATTGTATCCGGCAGTTTCTAGCACAGTTAAACTTAGAATATAATTCAAGGTTTTTAAAGTGAAAATTGAAAATAATGTAAAATAACTATAAAAGTTCCTCATTATCTTTCATGAATCTTCCATTAACTTCCGGCTAAAAGTTGACAGACCAAAATATAAAAATCCTTACCTTCCCCCAAAGAAAGACATAGAAAGTGAATTGAAGATATGATTCCATCTTGATCTTCATGAAGCGTCAATTTGGTGTCCATCTTCTGTAACTAACACGACTCATTCTGCAAACACCTCTTCAAAAATATAAGTATATGCAATCAGCAAGGAAATGAAGTATTTGATATTTGTAACCCAGTAAAGAAAAATATTCATTCCTGAAGTACTCCTCTAAAAACGCAGATGAGATCAACGTACTGAGAAACTCGACTAGCGACGTTGATGAAGGATGAAGACAATGGGAAGAAGAAATTCTTGAGACATGGCAGCCTACTTTTTTGCAGATGCATTAATTTTAAGATCAGTCAGAGGCCCCGTGTAAGAACTTGAAGCGCCCACCAACGAGTGCCAAAGGAGAAAATGGGAAAACGAGCTCTTTAGATCAGTTTGGCGTCGCAAGGAACAATTTGGCGCTCTTTCCTAGCCAACCTAGGGTATAACTTCATCCTTTGTAATTTTCGACTGCACAAGGGCAGTGTTTACTATGTTCCACTTCGTAGTAATTACCGAATATTAAAATTAGGGGCTTGGTTATCTTACGTAGATCAGTCTTGCGTCATAAAAAACAATTTGGGGCTCTTTCCTAGCCAACTTTGTGTAATAACAAAAACAGTTTACCAAAACTTTTATTGCGTCATATTTCTTAAGCTAAAGTATAACATACATGGTATCGTTGGATTCGTTTTTCGATTACCTTTCTAAAAACGTAAAAATATGCAGGGTGTTCTATTTAAAATAAGAAAGTTGTGTTATCTCCGATGACACCGGAAATGCAATTGATAACGGCAAAAGTTAGTTCATAAAAAATAGAAATCGCCCTATTTTTTCTAAAAAACGCTAGCTTCTGTCGTTCAAAACATAGCATGGGGGAGGGGCACTTTAGGACAGCACTGTATATAATATTCGTATATTTTAAGGGAACTGTATATTGTAATTTAGATAGCTATTGAATGTAAAATAAAGTTATTATTATTACTATTAAAATGAAGCCTAAAAAAACCCAAAACACGTAAACCGATAATCCGAGCTCTAACGGTATTTTATTTCACAGGTCTTTTAATAGGAGAAATAACTGTGAGCAGTAATCCCTATTCCATGAAAAGAAAACAACTTTATTTACAATAAAAACTACAAAAAAGCACACAAAACAAATATACATACAATTCAAGTAAAATATATTATATAAATAAGATGTTTATTTGATTCTAGTTAAAAATGTACATACATATATAAAATAATTAATAAAAAAACATTGAGATGACTAGATCCCACTTTTGAAGCATTAATAATAAATATGACACTAATACATAAGACTAAATTAAGCAAATAAACTAGAAATAGTGAAGAATAGAAAAGAAATAAAGTGTCAAAGTATGTTTATAAAAAACTAATCATCTGGAAGCGGACCTTTAATATTATTCTAAGTTGAATTAATCCTTACATACTCTACCACGTTTTGCAAGTTGATTACAAAACTTTGGAGATGCAATGAAGTCTCCAAGGAAAACACTGAGTAGATAAAATTCCTTGTTCTTTTCCGAAGTTGTTTTGTAATGGCTGTAAAGAAATTAAATTAAAATATGCATATTGTTCAAATAAATCATCCTCTCGAACACACTAAAAATAAAGGCATCAATGATGAATGTTTAATCTGGAAATTGATATTGGAAATTTCGTTCTGGGTGTAAAAGCGGGCAAGAAATATAAGGATAAGTAAGTTATTAATGTGAGAATTAAATTGAAATTGATTCGGGGACAATTTATTGTTATAATTTACCTAAAAACTTCATCCCAATCGACGTTATAATTTGTCCTTCCAACGGATTTCCTAGCCTTTTCAGCGTGGTGTAGACATACCCTTGTGTAAATACATACATTCTCTCCCAGTTCGTTGACAAGGCGTTTTTCTGCTTCAACCATATCGATCATATCATCATTAAATGAAATAGATCTCTTGTTCCGTGAAATGTAAGTGTCTAGAAAGGAAAAAGAATTGCGTAACGCAAATATTAGAATAGCCTGCCCCAGTAAAATTTAGAACCGTCAACTTTCTTCAACATTACGTGACCTTGATCATCGTTTACATGTGAAATTTCTAACCACTTATGGTCACAGTTTGCGTAACGTAATTATTTTGAAATTATTATGAATTACTTCATACATGGTTTCAAATTACCTTAATTTTATCAAGATAATTATCGAGAGTGAAATCAAATTTTGCAATCTTACCGTTCTATTTAGTATACTTACTTGGATTCAAAGAATAAGCCAATTTCTTCACGAAATTCGACAATCTAACTGCAAGCACGATAACTGGGAATCCAACCAATTCCACTGGGAGTTGTATAGAGGGTGTTTGTGTTTTCACCACTGTAATCGTCTGCAGCAATATGCAGCTTAATATAAAAGCGCAAGTAAACCAATTTGACACGATCATAACTTCACTTGTTGTCGACAAACTTGTATCGAAGTAAAAACGAAACACTGTTTCTTTTACGAAGAACAGGTCTTGTATAAAATTATTAGTGAAAGTGCATGGTATATTGCCCGGTAATCCACCACTACTTATATTTCACCTCTGCGAGTGGTAGTAGGTTCCACTATACTATATCGCGGTAAAGCGTTTCATTCTCACGATGAACTAGCTTAATTCGACATGTAAAGAATTGAAAGTGGAGTAAAACTTTCCTTTAAATTAATAAAGTAATGATTCCATTGTTTTATCACTAGCAAGAAATAAGAAATAATAAAAAAAGAAATAGGTATAAGAGAAGACAATCTTGGTTTTGCAAAAGCCACAAATCTCCATAAAACACTTGATGGTAGTTGCCATCAATCATTGACTACATGATGGAGATGTCACGGTTTAAAATTAACGGTTAAGGCATAAAATGTCACCTTATTCTGATTTTCCTGTACCTATGAAGACAATAAGCAATTATTTTACCGAGTAAAATATATTATCGTCAACTTACTCCTTCTATTACATTTAATAACATGTTCCCTGTGTTTCTTGAACCGTCAGGTCGATGTTGTCAGGGTAAGGTTGTAAACTTGTTGATTTAAGCATTTAAACCACCTCCCATCTTTCATATAAAATACAGAAAATATATATTGTAAATACAAGCTTTTCCATATTTTATTCTTTTAAGGGGCGTATCTTGCCTACAGAACAGTTATTTATTTATTATCCTTTTCAGTGAACGAGTTACATAAAAATTTATCGTCTCTTTGTGCGTAAATATTCTTTTACACGACTGTATGGAAAAAGAACGAAAAATTTCTATGCCTCACGTTAATTTTTACAATCTCCGTGGTGACCTAAATAAATAAATGGCGCCCATTTATACCATTTGTTTACATTAGAACAAGGAAAACTGACTTTTATGATAGCTGGCGATAGATAGGTTCATCTTGAAAATAAATTTAACCGCATAAACAACTTAGGATGATTAAAGGAAATATCGATTGTTTCTAGCTTGAAATATGTTACAAAGATATTTTTATACAACAAAGGATTACATCCGTAACCTCGGAATCGATATGGATTATGCAACCCAGTATACTCCAATCTAGTTGCATACAAAGTCGCATCTTAGGTGCTTGAAATACGCTTCTCTATGAAAGATTTTTTATATGTATATACATGTGGTAACTTACTATGGCTGTCTACGAACTGGATATCCTTTGGTGTACAAATGTTTAGCATTTGTTTAATATATTAAAAACTACAATGCTATTTCAAGAAATGTTCTGACATTTAATTACTGTAGTAGAAGTTACGCGGTAGGTGCGTCTGAAGGACTTAATTAATATAAAAAAAAACTGCAATTTTATAAATTAATACACAATACTAAAAAAATAAACAAGTTATAAAAGTTATTTTGATGTCGATGGCTTCATAGAATCTAACAAATTCGTTTGACGACACAATGCCTCCTTTTTCTTCACAGAATTTCTTCGTAGCAAGCATATATTTTTTTGTTTCATGCTTTCTTGCGACCTTCAGGCCCAGAGCTTTGTTATTCTCAAAATTCTTCTATCGTTGGCCTTCTTCCTCCAATACGTTATTCCCTTATCCTTTAGGTCTTCTCGAACCTCTTCCTTCCAACGTTTTCTCGGTCTTCCCTTCCCTTTCTTATACTACGACTCTTTCCATGTTATTTTCTTCACTATTCTATCCTCAGTCATTCTCTCTATGTGTCCCAACCACTGTAATCTTCTTGTCTTGATGAACAAGTTGTGAATTTCCTCATTCGTCCTTCTCCTGTATCCTTCTTCCGTCCTTCTCCCTCACATGATTCTTCTGAGTATTTTTCGTTCCCATCTTTTTACTATTTCTCTTGTCGTTTGATTCAAAACCCACGTCTCACATCCATATACTGCTGTTGGTCTTATTGCTTTGTAATTGCTTTGTAAAACCCTCTTGTATCCAGTGGATGTAAGGGTGTTGTTTTTCTTCTATTTTTTCTTTTTCTTCCGTTTTCCTTTTTCTAGTTGTTCACAAATTTGATTAATTTTTTCCTATCCTTGGCTAGCTTCTTCGCTGTTTTCCAGTATGTTCCCTTTCTTTTTACTATGTCTGCCATTTGTTGTTTCCGAGTTTTCTTTGGTCTTCCTCTTCTTCTGTTGTTGTTTAGTCTTGCCTCCCATATCCTCTTTACTAGTCTCTCCTCATTCAGATGTACTAAATACCCAAACCATTTCAGTTGTTGTTTTTCACTCCTTTCGTTTATTGATTCTGCACCTAGTTTTCGTCTAATGTCTTCATTCCTTATTTTATCCATTCGTACGACTCCTTTAACTTTCCTAAGATACTTCATTCCTGCCGCTTGCAATTTACTCCTCTGTGCCTTCGTTAGCACCCAGGTTTCACTTCCAAAGGTTAATATAGGTACATATTTTATTAAGTAGAATAGTATTGTGTATGCAAAGAAATACATATAAGTATGTTTCTTTTACCTTTTAAAATGTCATTGACATTCTTTGCCCACGGTTTTTATCACAAATTATGTACTAAAGGTCTCACAAGAAAATGTTTTGGGCAGCAATTCTTTAACTTTTCGTTTGATGACTTCAAAAATAGAATTCTTTGCAATACATTGTGTTAATGACTTGACAATAATATGTAGATACGATATTCCTAAATACATACAAAAAGTATGTTGTGGAATAAGACAAAAATGTCAAAATGTATCTCCGTGGCTCAATGATAAAACATATAGGACTTTTTTCTTCAGTTGTGAGTTCATTTCTGCATGTCTTACACGATTTTTTCATATATTGATTTAAACACTAACAGCTTGGTTTTTCTGCTTAGTTCTTGCTTCCCTATAAAACTGTTCTTTTGTGTATGGTATACTTGTGCTGCACTGCTTATTCTCTCGTTTATTTCCTGTTCTGTGTCATCCTTGTTATGTATTTTTACTCCTAGGTATTTATATACATTCACCTGTCCCAGTTCCACGTTGTTTATTTTTATATTCATCTCTTTTCCATCAGTATTTGCAAACGTCATTACTTTTGATTTGTTGGTATTTATTTTAATTTTTCTTTCCTTTGGTTGTTTTTCCCATTCTATTACATTTCCTTGTAGTAGTTTTTCGTGTTGCACAGATCATCACATTATCAGCAAAGGCACATTCTGCTATCCTTACTGGTTCTAAGTTCCAATAGCCGATGTGTACTTCTTTGAGTAAGTCGTCCATGACCATTATGAATAATGTTGGGCTCAGAATTCCACCTTGTTGAAGGCATTTGTTTGCTAAGAATGCCTTCGATTCTCTATTCTCATATCTTACATAGTTCCATGTTTCTGTATACAAACTTTTTATTTCTTGTCCTAGTTGTGGGAGTATTTCCTTTTTCTTAAGCTTTCCCATACATGTGTCCTTTGGATACTATCAAAGGTTTTTTCTAAGTCTATAAATGCCATACAAATTTATCTGTCCTTATCCCAGCTCTTTTCTATAAGTAGCCTGATTGTAAAAACATGGTCCTGTATTGATCGTCCTCTCCTGGCTTTCCTCTAGCTGTTTTTCTAGGGTCTCCTTTAATCCGTCATTGAGTATCCATTCATATAGTTTATAAATGACGCTAAAGAAAGTAATTTCCCTATAATCCTAGCTTTGTATGTACACCTTCTGTCAAGCTTATAATTATCATGTGCCTTTCTGGTAAATCTGGGGCTGAAGTATCGGATGCTTCACTGACGTTTTGCTCACACATCTCTAGCAGCTCATCAATTGTCAGCTCCTCACTATGTGAATCCAACGGTTCGTTGACAACATCACCATCACCACCATCTTCTTCTATCACATGATCAGCTTCTAGCGTTATTTCTGTCTTGTTTTTGAAGAAAAATTGACAAAGTTTCTTCCAGGAACTATGTATTCAACGTTTTTTGGAAAATTTATTTGCAGGATTTTCACTGCATATGTCAGAAAATAATAAGATTCCGAGTCCGAATAAAATAAAAGTGAAGCGTTCGTAGAAAGCTCTGGTAAAGTTATTAGTAAGATTTTGGCAAGTTTATATTTTATTTTATTTTTATTTTTATACTTTAAATTGTTGCTTCTACACACTTTTCTAATTTTGTCTGTAGAAAGTGAATTGATCCCCATTTAAATGTAGAAAATAATTTCTCAGGATATTTCACGATTTTTCGTAATTAAACCAATGAATTTCTAGTTGCTTAGTCTGGTAACACTGATCGTGGCGTCACGATATTTAATCATTTGGATTTGTTTTAAAAATATAACTCTACCCCGATTTTATAATAATAAAAAAGAGAATAATAATTCTCTTGTTGTTTTTTAAAAAAGTAGCACAAAATAAACGCGTGATATTTCACGTCGATTTCTATACATAAAAATATGTAGGAGTTATGTTGAGTCTGGGCAAGCAGCGGTAACAGTCAGTGTAGTAGATATGTGGTGCGGAGTTGGCGATTATTTATTTCGCGCATTCACAGCGTCAGTACTAAATCGATGCTGTATGCGAGTAGTTCTGTGTATATGTAGGCTGTCGTAACTTATTTCGTAATTGTACGCTTATGTTTGCTTTAAAAATGTCGCAGTTAGGTACGTCGCGAAAATGACCAATGGCAAACACAGTTACAAACTTTATAGTGGACATGCCGAACTTAATTTTTGTAATGTAATCTATCGTTTCGTTTACTAGACAAAGAAGCATTTGTCTTCTTCTGGAATAAATATGCGGACTGTAAATTACCTAGTCGGACATCGATACGAAATGTAGTGCCATTTGCTCGTGAACATATAGAAAAAAGAATGGAAACGGAATTGAAAGATACAAAACTGTGGTTGTATGTGGACGAAACAACAGATCGTCAAAAACATTCTGTGGTTAATGTAATGGTGCGTAAAATGGAACCACATCGACCGTCAGCCTCCTTCTTACTTGCTTCCAAAAGAGTTATAAATTGTACTACCGATGAGATTTCAAAGGTGGTGTTGAATGTTTATGAGTGATAGTGCCGCAAACATGCGTTCTTTGGGCCGATCTCTTAAAGAACACAGTGGTAACTTCTTACATGTAACGTGTAAAATCCATACTCTAAATCTTGCGGCACAAACGATTCCTACATGTTTTCCACTAGTAAATGCATTGATTGCTAGTACAAAGGCAGTGTTTCTAAAGTCCCCGAAACGTACCCGACTATTTCACAAACTGTGTCCTGATTTACCTGAACCACCGCAGCCGATTGTTACACGTTGGGGAACATGGTTGCAGGCCGCGTTTTACTACAACAAATATTTTGATCAAGTAAAGAAGGTAGTTTTAAAATTCAATCCGACAGAAGCTGCAGCAATCAAGAAAAGCCAGGAAATATTTCAAGATAGTCAGGTTAAAGGAGATTTACAAACTGTTCACAACAATTACTTCGGATTAGCGGAGGGAATAGAAAAATTACAAAATGTTTCGATGTCGCTAGTGGATTCTGTTCAAAGTGAGCGCTGTAGAAGGCGATACAAATTGGAGTGTAATACGAAAATTTGAAAGTGTTTTAGAGAAAGACCCCGATTTTCTTATATTAAGACAAATTTGTGAAGGTTCGTGTGAAGATGCATTAAGTTGTTTCAAAGATTTTTTTAAATATGCAAATATAACATCGCTAGCTGTCGAACGGTCGTTTTCGCCATTAAAAAACATTTATTCCGCACGTCGTACTCACTTGACTAAAACAGCTGTGGAAACATCTAATGATTCAAATATTTAATAGATGTTACCCAGTTTGTGATTTCACGGAAGACTTTTAAAATGGTAAGTGTGTTTCAGTATGTTTTATAATTTATTTCTTACCTTCTATTTTATGTGTAAACTTTTATACGCTCGCCACGCCTCTGGCTGTTACCGCATATTTGCCCAGGTTAGTTCTATTGTTATTAGAATATTATTACAACGTCACTGATCATTTAAAAATCATAACTGAGTTAAAAAAGATTTTGATTTAATATTTATTCACTGTATTAGAGGATATTTTCATGCCAGGTAATTTGTAAAAGATTCTCCTACATCCTATCAGTTATCAAGTTCTCTTAAAATTTAGTTTAAAGTAAATCTTTATTTAAATATTCACGTGGGTATCTATAAGATATTAATTTATTTCTACTAAATAACGCAATAAATGGAACTATCCTTATTTTTTCAAATAATATGCAATAATACACGTTATATGTAGAGTAAGAGAAGTATTTTCATCATTTTACAGGTTTAAAAATTAATTTATATACGGTATATCAACCTAGTGCGTAGATGGAAGATGATTTCTTTGTTCATAAATTAATAGTTTCATTTTCTTAAAATAAAGCATTTTCTACTTAGAATTTTTGAAATCCATATTATTTATATGCACATTATTAATTGCGCTTACCTTGTTTAAAACAGTACGACATAATGCAGTAAATTATTCACATTACTTGTGATTTTAAAAGCGCTTAAAGTAGAGATTATGTATAGAATAACGTTCAAACAAAAGTGAACTTAATGTAGAAGTACACATGAAACAAGTGCCTAGAAACAATAATCAAGATAATGCTAATAAATAGCTCCTGGTATTGATGGAATCACAATCGGCAAAAACAATATGAGAAGAGAAAAAGCATTACAGCTTCTTGCTGTTGGCCACATTGCTCTTACATCTCTCACTTCATGCTACTAATCTTCAAAAGCAGCAACTGAAATATTTCCTGGCGCCACGTAGTGCCAGTAGTTATAGCCATGCCGTCCTAGAGAGTAGCGAATATAGAAACTGGAATATAGATGGCATACTTACCCATGCAATGATATAACGTCTAACGTAGGACGTTTCATAAACATTTTCAAAGGATACCGGTTAATGTAATGTTTTTGTGGTGTACTAATTTAACTATAATTTTTTTAATATATAATAAATAATAATAATAATAAAGGGACAAATAAACTTAAATATTAACTAATTAATTATTAAACTACATAAAAATAAGCCCTATTTAATTACATTATTAAAGAAATAATTGAATTATACTGTAACCTATAAAAAAAAAACTGTTTCATTTTTTTTTTTTCATATTAACTTTAGGATTTTCTTCCATTATTGTAATTTTTCTTTTGCTGGATATCCTTGTAGCTGGCCTGGTGTGTTTTTTAAAGACGATGCCGGTCCCCTAAATTTTGTATACATTTTTATTATCTTGAAATAAAAATATTTTCTTGAATAGAGACTGATTTTTTTATTCAAATTTAAATTTTATTGGATTAAGTATTTCTTGGAGTAAAAGTAACTTACCTTATCCAGAAATTTAAATTCTAAAATAAAGAATGTGTAATGAAAATTTAACTAATCCATGTATGTATAAGTTTATTATAATCATTTGAAAAACAATAGCAATTTACATTGAATCAAATGCAGTCTTTTATTAAAGGTTAAATTATAACGACTAGAAACAAATAATATATTTCAAAATATATCTACTAACATCGTATTGTAACTACAATAAAAAAACTAGAATTTGTTTGGTAATTTTCAAATATAACTGGATAATTCGTAAAGCTTTCGTTTATTCCGGGAAGATTCAATAAAAAAAGAAGAAAAAATATCCAGCAACCAACATTTCCAATCTCGAGGAAACTCATTCTATCTCATGCGAACTTTTTTCATCATCTGCAAAACTTGGAGACCAGGGAAAGGACACGACGGATAGAAATTGTGACACCCGTTCCCATCGACACCTGCTATTAATTGACCCATATGCGCGGCGAAGTGATATTTCGAGGTTAATTCAGCCGTGGTGCTGATCGAAGTGTCTCTAGAATGATTGAGGAGATAGAAAAAAAAACACACGAGTTATTAGATTAATTTCTTCAAGTAACGTTGGTGATTATATCTATTTTAAGGCAGAGTGTTATTAAATTAAAGACATCGCACTTAACAATTGTGACTAGTTATCATATCGCTTCATAAGGTATGGTAAACAAGATACGAGTTAATGTAAAGAGGCTATTAATTTACCAGCTAGTGTTTTAAAATATTTAACCTTTGCACTGGTATTATTTAATACGTTTTCTGTGGTTTACTTTTATGAAGATAAGAAATTGAATTTAAAAAGCATTAAAGCCTTCCCCTTCTCAAAAAACTCTTTACAGAAGTAATTCGAAAACAGTAGTAAATAATATATGCTAATTCGTACCGAAGATGTTATAAACAAATATTATCACATCGTTAAGTTGGTGAAAGTAAAACGTTTTAATATTATGCTAAAAGTTCCGCAATAGCTTTCATTTTCACCTAGGTATGACTTAATAGTCCCCGGAAAGAATTTACTTATATTGCATGTTGCGTATCTGACTTCCTTCCGGCTTACCTTATTAATGATAGCAACGATTTCTCGGATTCCGTCAATTTTTCCTTTTGAGGCGTTGCGTTTAATTCGCAGATTAGTTTCGGTAAACAAGCGTTTTTTATCATCGCTAATATCTGGAGCTTCGTAGAAGAAGAACCTAGAATTGCAAAAGGCAATTCAATACATATTTCTTTTGCAACAATTTCGATAATTTATTCTAACCTTATGCTAATAATTACTTTAAACTTACCTAGCTTTTTGATGGTATCTTCTTCTATATCTGCATCCAAATCTATTTCCGGCTTCATGTCCCCATAACCCGGATTCGTAGGTCGTGGTCCATTCGTGGGACTGTTCTGAATAGCATCGGCCTTGAAAATCTTCTCGATAAGTCCACTATAGTCACCCAACGCGATCAGGATGATACACAGCACTATTATCAGGCGAAAAACCACTTTACCAGAAAAAGCCATAATATCATAGCGGCAGTTATCCGTCTTATTTGTTAAATAATTATATCAGATCGTTGTACTACCATAAGGCATCTTTTCAAAACGACTACCAAGGCGGTAGTCTTGCTCACCTTGTCACGGAGTCCCCGCTATAAAGTTTGATACCCGCCAAGAGTGAAAGTGACTGTAAAAAAACCTTTGATACGTAATATAACTCGCGTTGTTACATATGCACAATGGCTTGCCAGTCCTCTAATGCAACAAGTAACAACACCGTTACGTAAAATTGTGTTCTATAAACTGAAAGGTAGATACAAACATGCCTATAACTAATACAAGCGTATGATTCATTTAAACGATAATTAAATTTTAAAGAAACTAGAAATGGGAAATACATATTGAGATTATTTTTGTCTAAAAATAATCTCGAGGTCGTACTAGTTTTAATGTAAAAATCAAAATCATTAAAATATATACATATATACAGTAGTGGCCAGATAAAGGTTACCACCAGAATGGAGCAGAAGCTCTTTCAACAACAAGATAGTTTTTTACAGTCATAAGCTGTATGCCGAAAGCAACAATACATATTCACATTTACTTACCAATTGTAAAATGATTAAAAAAAAAACGAAAAAAGGACTTTCGGCCAGTGGGTCGTATGAGTAATGTCAAATGTTATTAATATTACAAAATAATAAATTCTAAAAAAAAATCTTTAAAATAGTTAAGATAATGTAAAGGACATTCAAAATTTTTATCTAATACTTGGTATGCCCGCCCCGGGTTTTTATAACAGCTGCAAGCCTTGCCGGCATTGAGCTTGGCAATAATGAACAGTTATTTCATTTTTCCAAACTTCTGAAATGGCTGTTTTCAATTCAGATTTGTTCCTTAGACGTTTCTTGCTCACGTGCTTTTTGAGAATAGCACAGCAGTTCTGCAGAATCATCTTGGGAAATTGAGTCAATAACTAAAGGAAACAGAGCATCTATGGAGAGTTCTAAAAAATCCTTAAGGATATCAATCTATCCACTAGCGTTTAAATTGCCGTTAATAAAGGCCCGCTCACTACAACCGAAGTACGATATGCTACCTCAGATCATATGACTTGGTGAAAGTTTGGTATGATTTCGCCTCGATTTCAAACCTTATATGTCTGTGGTCTGAGAGTGAGGCCTCTGGGAAGACATGCCAGTTTGTTATATTTGAGCTAAGACGAAGAGTGGCAAGTGTAACATCTACCACCTCCTTCTATTCTTAGTAACAAAAGTTGGTTCTTTATCTCTACTAATTATGTCTAGGTTTGTAAAAGACAAAAATTCATAAAGGTACTCGCCTCTCTTGTTTGTATCTGAGCTGCCCATGCGTAGGCAGAGGCAATAATTACCTCTTGCAAACCCCCTGCCATCGGTACCACTGCTTCTACTGGGGCAAAAGTAGACAACTGAGAGAAGATTTGGCGAGCGCTGCTGCTCGATCAAGTTGTGTCCCTCTGCAGTATGTTAACTTACCCGTTGGTGTTGTTAGTCTTCGAACTAGACCTCCGTAATCGTATGGGATCAGCGCAATTTTAATGTCAGGGTTAGAGAATCCCTTCACCAGCACATTGTAGGCTACTTTACAATGCTGGATATTGGCCTGTATGACTACGTATTTAGTCATTTTTAACAGTAGGCTTGACTTGTTTTTAAGAGGGGGCAGAGCTGCCCTTACTCTCCTTTTGGTCTTTGCCCTTGTGTCCTTTGCTCCCTTTCCCCAGTTTGACCTTGACCTCTACTGACCTTTATTACTCTTTTCATAAGAGGGAGAGTCTACTGCCATGGTAAGGTGAGCACTTTTTCTCTCTTTCACCCTCTTCAGTACCCTCCATTCATTCATCAAGTTGAGGATCTTTTCATTGCCGTCCTCCACACTATTCAGACATACCAACGTACTCTAGGTTCGAAAACATAGAAGCATGGTGAATGGCATCAAAGGCACGGATAAAATCAAGCAGAATCGATACCGTAAGGTTACCATTATCAGCCTCTCTAAGGATACCATCGATGATGTGAATAAGAGCAGTTGTGCAGCTATGATTTAGTCGAAATCCAGACTAGAATGAAGGCAAAAACCTCAAAATCAACAACAAAATTGTTGAGTTGAATGGCAATGCATTTCTTAAATAGTTATCTCTTTTTAATATACATTTCTCACTAATTATGATGCTAAAAAAGTTTCTCTATGCCTACTTGGCAATTTTTAAATATCGCGGATTTAAGTTGGTAATTCCGGGAATGAAGGACATGTGGGTCAAATGCCAAGTGGATAACGTAGACCCATTTCAGCGAACAAAATTTAGAATATGTGATAATAATTAAAGTGAATAAATCAAACCTAACGTAACTTATAATTGTATTATTTTTTATTTAGTCAAATATAATTTCATGTTGAATGAAGGTAGGTCAAACAACCAATCAACTTCTAGTACTGATATGAGACTGATACGAGTATCTCATCCCTTAATGCATATGTATGCCATAGCTGAACAACTGCGACTGTGTGAATTTGCTAATCTTAGATAACTTCTTCTGGGCATTCTTCTCTTATTGGAGTGAAATTATTTCACTCTTTTTAATGCTTATTTTTGAATCTAATTTAAACGAAATTAAAATTTGATAAAAACTACCACTTTCTCTAATAACATTTTACCCATATTATAATAAAGATTCCAAGGATAATAATGTTTCCCAAAAATGTTTATGTGTATATATCCTCGTCTTGTATGACTAAGAGGTGTTAGATTCGACGTAATGGAAAGGTCCCAACCCTATTGCGTAGATACAATGGAAACAATTGAATTGGAGGACCTCGCAAACGAATTCCATTATCCCCAAATGAATT
Organism: Dynastes maya; assembly: GCA_029619315.2. Lineage (NCBI taxonomy): Eukaryota > Metazoa > Arthropoda > Insecta > Coleoptera > Scarabaeidae > Dynastes > Dynastes maya. The sequence goes on from JAROYE020000012.1 coordinate 8,574,156, forward strand.
AGTTTATCCTTAATAGTGCAAAACACATGTAATTGGAGCGCGTCCCTCAAATGCAACAACACCACGCGCAAAATCTTGACGCTTTCACCATAGAATATTAATCGCTTGTGAATTCGGGGAAGAACCGGCCGATAGGAGGTATTCCGATCGGAATGTAAGGGTTTGAACTGTAGCAAAGCGTAACGAAAAGCGTAGAGGAGGAAGTCAATACTTGGACAAACTGATTTATTATTAGTGTGTGACTCGGGACAAGAATTGGGCGTTCACTAAAGGACACCACACGCCATCTTGACTGACATTTCATTTAACTCCTACGCTCGCTTGTCACTCAGATAGTTTGTAGTGTCCAATGTATCGGGACTCATTCATGTGTGATCTTGCCAAATTACCTAAACCCGACCGAGAAAGCGCGTATTGATTCCCTTCGATTTTTTTGCCGGAAAAGTGGCCTTTTCGCGCGAACTAACCGAAGTATGGAAGCCTACAAGCCGAGAAGAGGAGGCCTAATGATTAATTGAATTTCCGTGTAGTTCCGGGGGTAATATGTCGTCCCAGTTTGATTAATTCAAGAACGTACACAATTCGAACACGACTACATTCGCTGATTGTACGGGACTGTTTTCATATTTGCCGTGAACTGCTTTTATTGTATTCCGTATCACATTAATCACTTTGTCGGATTAAATTCAGTCATTAAGATGTTTACTGTTAGCTCCATTTTGTCAAAAGAAAATTTTCTTTATATATTTACTAACACCGAATAATAATAATAATGTAATTTAGTAACTTTCTAATTCAAGTAATTGTCATATCTCTAATATTGAATAAGTTGCCATGTTCCTTATATTCCAGAGGTTTTCTAACTATTCTGGACTGGCTGTTATATACGATGAAAGGAAGAACATCAAGAAAAAGAAAAGGCTGACGATACATAAATATTCCTGTGTAGTCTGCTGTGTGTTCTCCCCTCTTTACTGCTGCTAATCTAGCATCCTCCAACCATCCTCTTCTAGGTCTTCCTCTTATTTTCTTATTTACTCTGGCTTCTAGAACTTGTCTTACAATTCCACTATCTTGCATTCTCTTCGCGTGACAATACCTTCTCTCATTTGCGCTTCCACTATGGGTTTTACTTCCAGACTACTTCTGATAGTTGTATTCGTAGTTCTATTTCTTTTGGTTTTATTCTCAACCACGGCAACTCAGGACCAAAAACGTAAAAAAAATTACAACAATGGGAAAAATCCTAAAGTTAATAATTAAAATTAAGAGCAATTGAATGAACTAATGATTCTTGACCTCTTCTACCATGGGTGTAGAGGTTATTGTTCTTCTCCATTTATTTCTATCCTTAGCTACTTGTTTTGCTTGAGTCCAGTCCATTCCTTTCCTTCTCAATATGTCGGTTATTTCATCATTCCACGTCCTTCTCGGTCTGCCTCTGCTTTTCTTTTCTCCTGTCTGCATATCACTTTCACCATCTCATTATCGTCCATTCTTACCACATGCCCGAACGACCTTAGATGATGAGTTTTAATTTTTTATATAACACTTTTCACTTTTAGATCTTCTTATTTTTTCACTTCTCACTTTGTCTATTCTCGTCACCCCCGCAATTTCTCTTAAGATCTGCATTTCACACGCCGTAATTTTACTTTTTAATTGTTTACTTAAGACCCATGATTCACTTCCATAAATGAGCCTTTTGTATTTTGGGATATCTCTTTCTTAGTAAAGAAGTGGTTGTACAGTGTTCTGTATATCGCTGTTGTTCTGTTTATTCTGTTCATGACTTCTTCTTTGAATCCTCCATGTGTTTCTGTTAGATAAGATATCTAGGATCAATAGATATCTTATTTTTTTCTACCACTTTTATTTCCTCGCCTTGCAGATCTATTTCCGTCTTCTCCGTTTCGTTTGCTATTATCATTATTTCTGACCTCCCTGTATTTATTCTTAGGTTATATTTTTCTAGCTCTTCTGCCTATCTTTCTATTCTGTTTTTTAATTCTTTTTTGTTTGCAAAGATTATTAAATCATTCGCGGTCTTTATTTTTATGAAGTTTAATAATTAATAAGTTAATATTTAAGTTTATTTATCCCTTTTATTATTATTATTATTATTATTATTATTATTATTATTATTATTATTATTATTTATTATATATTAAAAAAAAACTATAGTTAAATTAGTACACGTGGTAAATGTTAATAAAAAGAAAAAAATATATTACATTAACCGGTACCTTTTGAAAATGTTTAGGAAACGTTGTACGTTAAAAATTATACGAGGTGTAGCAATTAAATAACGAGAATTTGTTTATTAAGGCTTTATTATAAAAAACTGAACATAATCGCGCATTCATTCCTTCACAATCTGGAGTGCCACGCACTTATTCCATCTCTCTTCCCACTTCTGGAAACACCTCTGAAAGTCGCCCGAAGTTAGACCTTGCATAACCGTCGTCGTCTCCTTCTGGATATTTTCTATGGAGTCGAATCGTTGTCCTTTCATTGAATTTTTCATTTTTGGGGATAGCCAGAAGTCCAGTGGTGCCAGATCTGGGCTGTACGGGGGGTGAGGCAGCGTTTGAATTATTTTTTTCGCTAAAAATTGTCTAACAAGAAGCGATGAATGGGTGGACGCGTTGTCGTGATGAAGGATTCATCCAGATTGCTTCAATTCAGGCCCTACCCGCGCAACCCTGGTACACAGTCGCTTCGAAACTTCAACATAGAAGGCCGAATTAACAGTTTGGCCTTGCGGAACGAATTCTTTGTGGACAATGCCATTGATGTCGAAGAAACAAATGAGCATTATCTCCATTTGTGACCGCGACATTCTTGCAGACGATAAGCACGCATCACCGAACACCCTCTTTAATTTTTGTAAAATAACAGACGGTTTTTCGCCTAATTTCGTCAAAAATTTGATCACAATTCTCTGTTCGAGTTTTTTATCGCACATTTTTTCGAAATACAACGCTTCAACACCAACCTTTCAAACCTACTACTTCACACCACAAAGCACTCGACCGAGTTGAAACCTATTATGCATCAAAACAATTTCTCGTTATTTAATTGCCATGCCTTGTATCATTGTATGGGTAAGTATGGTATCTGTATTCTGGTTCTGTCGCTATTATCTATGACGGCATGACTATAAGTAGTGGAACTAGGTGGCGCCAGGAAATATTTCAGTTGCTGTTTTTGAAGATTAGTGGCATAAACTGAGAAATGTAAGAGCAATGCGGCCAGAAACAAGAAGCTTTAATGCTTGTCTCTTCTCACATTGTTTTGATTCCATCAATACCAGGAGCTATTTATTAACATTATCTTGGTTATTGTTTCTAGGTACTTTTTTCCATGTGTACTTCTATATTAAGTTCTCTTTTGTTTGAACATTATTCTGTAGATAACCTCTACCTTTGCCTTTTTTAAAATCACAAGCAATGTGAATAATTTACTGCATTATGCACGGATATGTCGCATTATTTTAAACAAGGCAACCGCAATTAATAATGTGCATATAAGTAATATGCATTTCATGAATTCTAATTGTAAGTAAAAAATGCTTTATTTTAAAGAAATGAAACTATTGATTTATGAATAAAACCTAAACGCTTTCTGGAATTAAGAAAACTATTTACTATCCTTAAGAAAATATTGTTTTGTGTTAAGAATAGCTTTCTTCAAATTTTCTGCAAGATTTTCTTGAATCAAATTAACAAATGTCTTAAACAAAGAAATACAGCTATTTCGTTACAAGTATATACGTCTCTTAAGCAGAGAAAGAAACGCTAAGAACATATTTCTATCGGATAATTGAGATAGTAATTGTCTTGAATTAAGGCGGATATAAGTAAACGTTTCTCTGGGTGTATTCACCAGATCTGCACGCAGAGAAACGTGTACTTGTATTAAAACTGTCCGCCTTAATTCAAGATAATTACTGTTTCAATTATTATCCGCAATGCAATAACTGTTTTAAATCAAAAACTACATTTAAAAATTAATATCAAGAAATAATTATTAACATTCTAACAATAATAATGATACTGATACTACCGACACCAACATTGCGATTTCAAGAAAGAGATCCAAATCAAATCATCTCCAGTTTTTCGCAATTTTCTCCAAATTTCCTGTCTGATTTCGTTCCTTTATATCTAGCAGAAATTTAAAATTAGATTTAAAGTTTCCGAATTCGCTACGTTCGCAGGAAATTCAATCTAACTTCCGTGTCTCCTCAGTCTTCCCGGTCTAGTTTTATTTACACGTATTGATATTAGTCGTCAAAACGACGGGTGGGATGACCCGTTTATGGGGTACTTAACGTTTGTATCTCTGCCCTGAAAAGATGTACTTACACGGGACTAGCCGGAGCATCGAGATTTCCTCCATTCAGATTTTGCACGATAAGCTAGCCGAATCCAGCCAGCGAAAAAGAACGAGAGAGGGCCGTATCTCAAACGCGGAGGGTCGTTAAATCAAAAGTGGCGTAAAACTATCTGATTTTATGGGGAAATTAAAAAGTTTCATTTAAATACATTTGAAATATTTTACGGCGTGATAGTAAAGCGGGCGGCCGTAAAATGCGCGATGCACATGCTAAGTGACTTGACACAGTTTGAACTTCAATCATCATAAAACGTTAAAGCTGTTTAAGGCGCACAGCCTCTTTGTTATAATAGCTTAATACATACATTGTGTCAGTCGCCGAGAACTCGAGAATTTTGTAATGCCAATGGAAAATTTTTATTACCGATACATTTAACATCTCCAATTGCCTCTCTTTTTATCCGAAGGAAAAGAAACACAAAAGAATTCAAACGACATAAAATATTTTACCAATCAGCTTGCGCGTAAAAAGGTTACATATTTGTAACTCCGCAAATGAAAAAAAAAGCATAAAGAGGAAAAATTCGAGTTCGAAATCCATTGTGATTTTAATTTATTCAAGATCACGATTATACATAACAAGTAGTTGAAATTTCAGACTTGCTCAACTAACTTGAAACTCGATGTCCGAGAATGGGGGAATGAATGGTAATTTTAATCATGCTTTTGCATAATTTCATTTCACAAGGGATCTTATTTACTTTACCACGACACATTTTCAAATCCTGAAAAATTAAACAAATTGAATCTATCCACAAGGTCGACAGATACTACGGTATTATTTATTTATTGGGTCAGCATGAGCATATATACTTTAATTTGTAAAAAAAAAGACTACGCTACATAAACCTATTATTATCGTAATAATATAATTTGCTTTGTACCTCTATGTTTTCGTGAATAAATTAATTATTAATAAGACCAAATTAGATCTAATTGAAAATAATATATCCAAGATTAAATAAACATTAATTGACAAAACGGTCCCGAAGTACACGAGACATTGTTGCTGGAATTAATATGACAACCTATCCACATCAACGCAGGGCACAGGTTTGGTTAGTTGCTATCATCGCCCGTGCAAAAGCTGATATCTTCTCTCTCGCACTCAATGAAGTTATATGCCATCGTAAGGGATTACTTGAGGATAATTACGGCATAATTTCTAAGATAATTGAAATTAACGACTTAATTAAATTAGGAAAAGCATCGTTATGTGACTGGATGTAAATGAGATGGCTAAATGTATAAAAAGAAGGATTTGTATTATCCCTAAAACAAATAGTAATGCTTGTCACATGTTGGGGAGCAAATATATCCGGTTCTAACCGGTCAGACGCGATAGCATAGCCTAAATTATTGACGTCCAGTTGGCTTACGAAGACAATTTGATGTATGGCACCAATTGGGAACAGGAGCCCAGTAAATAAAGCCTAAACTGGTACCGTCACGAACAGTAGAAGAAAAATAGCTGCCCAGGGATATCACGATATTCTTAAAATTACATTTAAAATTGTTATGCCCGATGTACACCCCTAAGGGGTAATTTAGAGCTCTGATGGAGGCAAAAGTTCTTCTTCTGTTTACTTTATATATTATGCGGTGTATATTCGATCCAGGATGACATAAAGCGGACTCCCCACCTCACACCGCGGTCTACGTTAGTAAAGGGAGGACACATTAGCCCCTATACATGTAATCGGAGGACACTTTGATGTGACCTTGTTCACGCGGTTGGTAAAATATCTAAATATTTACATTAAACATTATCAAGGAAAATTGGCTGTTTATATTAACGACTGAATAACATCCCAAATTATCTCTCACTGTAAGAGGAGCTCTTTAGATTGCATAATCCCGTTTACATTTAGGGAAAATTTACATAATCAACCCTTGATCTTCTCAAAATATACTATCCAGTAATTAATAAAAAAATAAAAATGATATCCGTGCAAACTCATTCCCATAAACATACTTACAAGAGAACACCGCTAACTAGAAAATTCAAATTTCGATAAAATTTAGAGACCTTGGTATATGAACAAGACAATTTTTTCGGAGTACAGCCCCCTCCAACGATTTTCAGGATTTTAATATTTTTATAATGAATATAATTTTTTTTAGATGATGCAAATTATTTTCGGAAAAATATATAACGGGGAAACGGGTACCTCGTATCCCCCATTTTTATTATATACTTTTTTATCTATCAGAAATAAAGTCGTTTTCACGTAGAAAACTATGTTGTACAATAAATTTAGAAAATTAATAGCAATAAAAATAATAATAATAATGAGTTGAAATTTTGTGAGAACGTATTTTGAAATGAACTGTAATTCATCCATATGAGTCCCACCCCTTCTTGAAATTATTTTTCACTCTTTCGACAAGATGTTGCTTGGTTTTACCACTTTTCCAGTATTCTGCAGCTTTAATTTTGCAATCTAGGCGAATAACATTGCCACCTTCTGCAATTCCACGTGCAATATCTTCAAAATTGTCTTCTCCATCTCCTGCTACATTTTCCACAAATTCCACAAATCCAATCATGTTACATATTCAAAAGAGAGTACGCTTTCTTGTTGAGTATTTACAATCATACCTTTCAAGGCGTCATGCAACTCAATTTCTTGCGATGTTGGCTAATTGTAACGTTGCAAGTAACATGTTTAACATATTTGCTATATTAATCTCTGCCAATGTGCCAAACTACAAATTTACACTGCAAAAAGCGCCTCTAATATATCATTTGAAACTGCCACCTTATACCGGGTGTCCCAGATTATGTTGCACAGCCAATATGATGGTTATTTGAATAAATGGAAGATTTTTTTTTTGAAAGAAAATAAAGCGAAAAACAAGGAGAACCAAATATCTGATAACGAATATGACATATTTTTTTTTTTTTATATATTTTTTTAATTGGGATATTTTTGGATCATCTGTATTAATATCAGAAGATGCATTTAGAAGCATATTTCCTACCCTAGAATTTCATCCCAAAAAATAATCTTTTATCTACTCAAATAACCATCATATTCGCTGTGCAACAAAATCTGGGACACCCAGTATATGCATTACGATAACGGTTTACATGACAGAACAATGTGTGTATTTTTAGGTTTAATACTTGACTGTCTAAATTTGTTATATACGAGGGATGATCGTAAAATAAGGTTCCCAAAGCCCTACAGCAGCAATAAGACGTGTTAGGCGAAATTCGACAACATTGGCGTGTGCAGCAGCTCTCCCACTCTATATACGTACCACTCCCGTCTCGCTACACCGCTCGAGATGGAACTCCCGATCGCCGCTACCGCCAGGTGCGAAATTCGCGCTGTGATACGTTTTTTAAACGCGAAAGGGGTTTCACCTATAGACAATCAAAGTCAATTAACCGAAGTTTATGGAGAAAAGTGTATAGCTGTTGAACACGTCCACAAATGGTGTAGGGAATTCACTGGAAGTCGGACGGAAATTCACGATGAGGAGCGGAGCAGAAGACTATCAGCTTCAGAGGAAATCGTTGAAAAGGTCGAGAGCATACTGCTTGAAGATCGGAGGGTCGCCATTCGTCAACTCGCTCTTGGGATTCCTGAGATTTCCAACACCACAATTGAAAAGATTTTGACTGGCGGCAGAATTTTACGACATGGGGATTCAAAAGTTGGAGCGCCGTCTGCAAAAATGCTTGGATTGAAATAGCGATTATGTCGAAAAATAGCTTAAGTTTTTACCTTTAAAACGATGTGTAATGTTAAGGAAATAAAGGATGCTGTCTGTTTTTCAAAAATATGGGAACCTTATTTTACGGTCATCCCTCGTAGCACCGTTTTCTATGTAAAAGCGGCTTTATTTTTGATAAATAAAAAAGCAGAAATTATAACAGAAATGGAGGGTACCGGGGCCCCCGTTATATATTTTTTTCGAAAATAATTTGTATCAAAATCGGGCGATTCGGCCGCTCGAAAGAAATGGGTTGTTCGTATACCAAGTCAATCCCTACAGTTTCATCGATATCTTAATTTTCCTATATTCGCACGAAACTTGATTCCAAACTTTTTACTTCAACAAAACAAATAGTTTTAAAACTCGAATTCTCTTATTCTTTCATTCCATGCCCTCCTTAACTTTATTATTAATGCACTAGGATGACTTGCGAGAGTTTTCATCCCTCCTGATTCACTTCAAAAAATCTGCTTCTCTTCACGATGACTCCACTTCACTTCGCGATATTATCCCGAAGCTTAATACGCCGTTATTCAATTTTCAAATGAAATTAAGTGTATTGATTGATGATACCCGTGATGGCTCTCGCAACAATCTTTCCTCACTTCGGCGCCGGCTGATAGTTGCGTGAAATATTAGCGAATCAAAACCAATTTCGAATATTATAGAGGGCTAATGGATTGATGGCTTAATGCTTAAGCGTCGTAAATTATCTTGAAACGATGACTATCCTTTCCGAATAAAATTCGTATACGGGTTTTCTACGCAACACGTTTCTTTAGAGTTTTCGCAGTTAGCGTCTTAGCCTAGTTCTGAAAGTTTGTAGCAAGCAATAAACGCGTCCGCTCTGTTATAACTAGACCGGGCACAGAGAGCTTCGCGCCAGGTTAGAAATGAGGTTGCCGCGCCCACAACGCGATGTATGTATGCAGATGAATCACGGGCTACCTCAGAGAATGAAATTGTTGATTTATTGCAACAGTTTCTCATCAGCCCTTCGCAGCGTTAGTCATAATTATAAAGATAAATATATGTATGTAAGTATGTCTAACGTACGCAAGGAAAATAGTTAACAAAGTCACTAAATTTCATCAGTAAATTTCCGGATTTTAACTATAATGGTACTAAAGTATTGTGTAGAATTTGCAAAACACCTTTAATGTCCTGGAACAAAGGCGAATGTAAAAAACATATAAATAACCTACAGCACAAAATTGAGAAAAATGGAGTGCCACCTCAAACCCAATTTAAGTTGGATTTACTTTTGATGTTTATTGTTTGTGGTCTCCCGCTTCGCTTACTCGATAAAGAACTGTTTCGACAGATTCGGCGTACATACAATCCCAAGTGGAACTTACATACCATCACGGATAGCGTTACGGAAAGAGCTACCAAGTATACATTAAGATATCGAAAATAGGAGATTAAAGCAGGATTAAAAGATAAACAGTTGTGGCTATGTCTTGATGAGACGATAGATTCAAAAAAAAGAAATTTGCAATCTTATTAGCTAGCAAAAGACTAAAAAGGTGTACTGGCGAAGCAATTACGGGCGTAGTGTTCGATATGTTCAAGTGTCAACTAGTCAACTGTTGATGGTTATGAGCGATGGAGCACCGACAATGTGTAGTGTAAGCCGTTCGCTTAAAGAAAAGTGTGAGGGACATGTTACGTGTAAGGTTCATGCTTTACATCTTGTGGCACAAACTATTATTAATATAAATAGCAAATATAATAAATCTCCCAAACGGATTCGAGCATTTCACAGGCTTTGTCCCGGTATTCGCGAACCACCACAGCCGATTCTTACGCGTTGGGGAACATGGTTGCAAGCGGCTTTTTATTATTCTGAACATTTCCAAGAAGTAAAATCTGTGATTTTACAATTCGACCCTGGCGAAGCTACAGCTATTAAGAAGAGCCAAAAAGAATTTCTAGATACTTCTGTCGAAATAGATTTAAAAAGTATTAGCAAGGATTATCAACGATTACTAGACGCAATAGAAAAATTGCAAAATACTGGGTTGTCGTTAGTAGAATCAATGCAAATCGTGGACGAAGTGAATACATTGCTACATGGTATAAACGACGCAAAAAATGGTGGCGTTATAGCAAAATTCGACGGTGTTTTAAAAGAAAATTCCGATTATACGAGATTAAAGCAAATGTATGCAGATTCATTAACGAACTCTAAGGATTATTTTAATTATGCCCGCGAACAACCTTCACCCAGACAAATGTGGAAACATACCTGATGGTGCCGATTGTTCTCGGCTTAATTATAACAAATTATTTTTATACTCATTACTTCCGGTTATATCGGAAGTCATAACCAACTTTAATATTTTTAATGGAATAACATTTTATTGATTTTTTAGATTCCATTGATTGTTATGGAATGATTTGTATTAAAGTTCCCTAATTCTAAAATTAACTAGTTTCGATTATTCATAAAATGGATCTTAAATTCTGAACATCCTGTATATAATAAACCAAATGTCGTTTTACAAGTCTCACATAATGATGATCGAGAGGATTCAACGGAAATTTCTTAAATACCTATCTTATAGAGCACAAGGAGTTTACCCGCCGCAAGGAATTGACCAAAATGTTCTCCTTGAAATGTTTGGTATGGACTCTCTGGAAATGCGACGCAAAATTTATCGCCTAAGATTCTTATATAACGTTGTACATAATAAGATTGAGTCTACTTATATAATATCCCAACTCAGTTTCCTTGTACCTAGAATATCATCTCGTCAGCCCCTTACATTTTACATGCCAACTGTAGCAACAAACACCAGTTTACACTCCCCATTAATGGTTATACAGCGAAATTTCAATTTAATATGTAAGTTTTCTGATTTAAATCACAGCTCATTAACTGAAATACTGAGAGTAGCTAGATCGTATTTGTAGTTGGTTCCTCAGCTAATCTGTTCTTGTCTGAGCCTCTACCTTTGTTACTTTGGTTACTTTTTTGGTTATATGTAGTAAATGTAATTAGTTATTTTTTTCCAGGATGTATGTATAATTAGACATCTATATGTCTGCAAAAAAATGTTGTCCTTTGTTTAGATTTAAGTATCTGTTGGACAATAAAGATGATTATTATTATTATTATTATTACTGGAAATTATTAAGCTTCCATTGTCTCCAGTATAAATATGACATAAATGCATTCAATTGTATTTCTGATATGCCATGTTAAAGAAGTGTGAAAACTTCTAATGAATGGGTTGGGTGGAGGACCCTGTATAGGTGTTCTGCAAGTTTCTTATCTAGGTCCTTTTCAATTTATATTTAAATTCGATCGAAAAAAAAGGGACGAATTAGATCGGTTATTTGTCAGCGATAGGAATCCAACAATTAGGATGAATTTGACGCATGGATCGGTTGGCAATCGGACGTGCCCATGTTACCGTAGGCGTGATTTAGTGCAATCCCATTGATTAGGGAATGTCACATAGCTTGAGATGAGATGCCCTGTTTAGCATAATGCATACTAATCGGTAAACGACAAAAACATGCTCTTGTCCATAAACATCAAGCTATATTGTCATCCGTAAAGGCAACGCTTTTTTGGTATATACCCTAGAACAATAATATTAATTTTAAACTCGTGTCTTTACAATTACCTCTAATTGATAATAATAATGTAATGATTATAGCTTTCAATACGAGGATTCCCAATTTAAATACGCTTGCGCAGTTTATTACTTTTACGCAACAAATATTTTGTTTGTATTACATTGATTTTTCTCTATATTCTTCAAGTGAATGAACCACAGTGTGATAAAAAAAAGACTGATTAAGTTGGAAATCTGAAAGCAGATATTTTTGGCTTGTTAAGTTTATAACATTTTCTACTGTCAAAATTGATAGTTGTAATTCTAATTAATGTGCGGATGTTTTGAGTGAGATTTATCGTGTGTAGTTATCTGTTATTCCATTTGTTTTGTAATTTTTCCCCTTTTATATTTTTAAAAACGGTTCGTAATGATTTTTTTTGTGGAAAGACCATTTATCGAAATGACTAAAGCTGGCCACGAGCGGACCGCGCAGTAGGTAGATCGCCAAACCTCGCGTTCCACTAGAGTTTTTTCGCTAAAAGGATGTTTGCTGCCCAAATAATTTTGCTCATCTTTAAATAAAAATTAAATAACCGTGCTCAAACACTTCCATTTTTAAAAGTCCTCCGGAATCCAAAGTGAAAATGTTGTTAAATTTCCCCAAATTGTTGTTCAAATGTTGTTTCGGGGAAAAATAGTACGGCATGAGGAAAAAATGCGTTTTTTTATGCAGAGAAAAACGTTTTACATCTGTGACTATATTTTCGTAAATAAAATTCTTTTTAAAACTTAACGTTCTGTTGAGCACCTTCACAATGTTCTTAAGGGCCAAAAAAAAAAACCTTTCAAATGTTTCTAGAAAAGAAAAATTTTTTTGCGTTTCAAACGCGCATAGCTGTGCGTGAAAATGTTGACTATTTGTAGAGATTCTTCTAAAAGGGGACCGCAGGATTTTTTTAATTTTTTTTATGCATCTCTAGCCCCAATTTGTCGCGAATGATTTTTTTAAAACATTTTAAAAACCGACTATCTTTAAAAATTTACTGGCTTTTTTTTGGATAGCGCAGCTTCCTTTTTTCGTTGTAAAAATCGTTCTTAATATTGTCAAAATATTTTGATAATAAAAAAAACGGGGCCCGTAAACCCTGTTCCCCCGAGTTTAGATAGGTTCTGGGGGCCCTTGTATAGGGGGCACGTCTTGAATTCGCGAATACGTTTTTGGTGATTTGACAAATACTGCTTTGGTATGCGCTTTTAAAGGGGCGTCTACCTCGGATCATTTTCGGGATACTTCCGCCAAAAATTTGGACATAAAATTTTACACGAAATGTGTAACAAATTACACAGAATGTTTTTTAAAAGAGAGGGGCCTGCAAAAAAGCTTTTTTGCAGAAAACCACCCACTCACAAACTCAAGAGTTGGTTTGTTGAAATTCAAACTTGTCCAATGTATTTAACACAACTTTAAAAATTATTTTTCGGCAGTACACGTTGTATTTTTTGGAAAAACTAATAAAATTTAAAGGTGCCGATTGTGGGGTTTCCCAAATTTGCGTGCCTTACTTAAGAACAAAAATTTTTTTTTTCCGTCGGGTTTTTTTCCGTCCGACCCAAACCACAATTTTTAAACCCCTTTCAACTCCGTTTTATTTTTTGTTAAATATGTTGCGGGGCAGATGGCCAATTCTCCGTAAAACCAAATGTTCGATTTTGGGAAATTTTGAAATCCCAAAAAATTTTTTCCCCAAAAGCAGATAAAGGGGTTTTCCTTTTTTAGAAAATTAAAACCCGGTAAAATTACTTCCCGATAAACGAAACGCAAAAATTTAAATATAAATTTTTAAAGGGTCTCGGGGCGAAATTTCTTTTTGAGCATGTTTTTTTCATTTTTAAACGTTTCGTAGACAATGTTGTCTGGACCAAAAATTTAAACGGGATTTTACAGTTTAAACACTTTTAAAATTTTAGCCCCTTCATATTTTTAAGTCGGGAAATTTTCCCTGCAAAAAATTTTCAAAAGGTTTTGCCCGACCGGGGTTTTTTTTTGGGTGACGAAATCAAATTTTTCTAGACAAAAAACTTTGCGCAAATGCCGACGGGGGAAAATGTCCGTACTGCTCCGCAGACGAAGTAATACTACTGTTCCTCTCGGTCCTAACTGATTCTACGCCGATGCGCGGTACCGCTCGTGGCCAGCGTTAGTAATGACGTATTTTCCCAGTGGGATGCAAAATGAAGAGGGTTCTTGGATATACTCGACGGAATTTTGCTATGAACAGTACATCGCAATGTATCCAGAGAATGTTGTATCGTTTGACATTTTTGCTCAATATCAACAACGTACTGGTGAACGCTTTATGGAGTCTGGAAGTGTATGCTAACCAAGACCCTTGGTAGACCTAAAATAGTAACGGAAGAGGTTCACGAAGATATCAGTTAACGAATGCAACAAAGCCCAAATAATCTCTTCGTAAACTTTCGCAGCAAACTCGTAAATTTTTCTTGTCTTTTTAATATAATTTACGTAATAAACATTTCTGTTCTAGTGCTATCGTATGGAAGTTGTCACAATGTAGTTCCTAAACAACTACACATGCATCCGTATAAAATGATTGTGGTTCAACAACTGTTTGCCCAAGATTTTAATGCCCGAGTACAATACTGTCAGTGGTTTCTTGACGTAATGAATGACAATGATGTATTGGACAATACATTTTTTACTGATGAGGCTTGGTTCCATTTATCTGGCCCAGAACTATCGTACTTGGTCTACTGTAAATCCGCACATGTTGGTTGAAACAAATTTACACTCAATTAAAATTGCTGTATGGGTAACAATGTCACGTAGGTGAGTTATCGGTCCTATTTTCTTTCACGAGGCTATTAATGCTGAGAGATATAGAGAACAGATCCATTTACAGCTGAACTAAATGATTAGAACAACGCAAACTGCGCTGAAAGCCAGTGGCTGACGCATAAAAGTTTACACAAAATAAACGCGACCGGGACAATTCGGTATAAGCGTCAGTATAACTGCGACTCGAAAGCCCATCTGTTGTGTATGCATCTACGCTGTCGTATACTATATCGTAGTTCTACGTTTGTTTTGAAAATGTTTCCTACGTCGCGAAAACGACCAAAGTTGGAACACAATAAGAGAATTTATTGCAGAAATGTCTGATTTAAAGTGTGATGGCGCTAAAATTCAATGTGTAGTGTGTAAAATAGATTTATGTGTTGGTCGAAAAGTGATTGTCTACGGCACGTAAATAGTGCAGGGCATGTTTCAAAAAAAATTCCACACGAGATTATGACAAATTTAAATTTAATTTATGTGTTTATTGCATGTAATTTACCATTTCATTTACTAAGGAAGAAAGCATACGTCTCGTTTTGGAATGAATATTCGGACTTTAAGTTACCAAGTGAGAGAACATTACAGAGAGTTGTGCTGTCTGCTCGTGAGCATGTCGAGAAGAGAATTAAATCGGAGTTGCAAGATAAAAAACTGTGGTTATGTGTAGACGAAACAACAGATCGTAAAAAACATTCTGTGGTTAATGTAATGGTACGCACAATGGAACCACATCGACCGTCACCCTCATTTACTAGCTTCCAGACGAATACAACAATGCACTGTCGAAGTAATTTCAATGTTGGTGTTAATACATGGAAAGTTTGAACTTTCAACAAATCAACTGTTGATATTTATGAGTGATGGTGCCCGCAAACATGCTTGCTGTAGGTCGATCTCTTAAAAACATTGTGCTAACTTGTTGCATATTACATGTAAAATTCATACTCTCAGTCTCGTAGCAGATAGTATCAGAAAATGTTATCCCGAGGTAGACGCTCTAATAGCACATACAAAAGCTGTGTTTGTAAAATCCCCAAAACGTATTCGGGAATTTCATAGACTATGCCCCGGTATTCCTGACCACCACAACCTATTCTTACTCGTTGGGGAACATGGTTAGCGGCTGCATTTTATTATCTTAAATATTTGAGAATATAAGAACGTGATTTTAGAATTCGACCCAAGGAAGCTGCGGCTGTCAAGGTAAGCCGCTTGAAATTTCGGGATAGTCAAGTTAAAACAGATTTGGAAATTATTCAGAACAATTACGTGGGACTAGCGGATGCGATAGAAAAGCTACAAAATTCTTCGGTGTCGTTAGTGGAATCTTTGCAAATATGCAACATGTTCACGTACAGCTATGCGCGATAGAAGACGCAAGAATGTTTGTGTTTTAGAAAGGTTTGAAAGTGTTTTAGATAAAGACTCTGATTTTGGCACATTAAGACAAATTTGTGAAGGTGCGTCAACAGAACCGTTAAGTTATTTGAAAGATTATTTTACTTACGCAAATATAACGTCACTAGATGTAGAACGTTCGTTTTCAGCATACAAAAACACTTTTTCTTCACGCCGCACTCACTTTGCCGAAACAACTTTGGAAACATATCTATGTTTACAAATATTAAATAGACATTATCCACTTTGTGATTTCACGGAGGACTCTTAAAACGGTAAGTGTTTGAGCACGTATCACATTTAATTTATTTTGTGTAAACTTTAATGCGGCCGCCACTGGCTTTCAGCGCAGTTGCGTTGCTCTAATGATGATGAAATGCAACGAGGTTATTTTCAACAAGATGGTGCCACTGCACATACAGCTGTACCTACTTTGCATTTTTTGGAAACACACTTTCTTCAGAGAGTAATTAGCCGAGGGAGATGGCCTCCAAAATTACCCGATCTGACTCCTTTAGATCTTTATTTATTTGGAAGCTTGGAGAATAGAATCTATCGTACTCGACTTCATAATATTGACGAACTACAGGCAGCTATTGAAAACGAAATTCAAAATATTAATGTTGAGACGTTACAAAATGTTTTCGAAAACATGAAACGAAGAGTTCAAGTCTATTTAAATAATGAAGGTGAACATTTTGAACAGTTTTTATGAGAAAATTGATATTGTGCCTACTGAAATAATTAATGTAACAAACGAGTTTTATATTCATAAATTAATCTATGGAATTCAAATGTGAATGTAATTACGTGAAACTTACATATGTATCATTTATTATAAACGTTCCCTTTATTCTAATACATGTGTAAATATTTCTCTTATTTATTGAAATGTGATATGTAGAACTTTTGTTTTTTTTTTTGATTGCATATAGAATTTCATTTTCCACGTAATACTAAATATGTGTCTGGGGTTTCATTTCATTAATTAATTAGAAAAAGTATTGACAAATTTATCAATGAGATTTAAACGTCGATAATTACCCATCATAAATACAACTTCTCGTCTCCAACGCTACTGAAATTTTCATAATAACTCTGAATTTGTTTCGTGTTACTACTAATTTTTCAAGTGCGCCAACACAATCAGACATTTTTGATCTCACTGTATAACCTAAAATTTTTAGCGTCACTGTTTTAAAAGATTAATTAATGCTAACCTCTTCCTTTAAAATCGTATTGCAACAATAACGCCCTAATAAGTGCAAGAAAAGAGTCGCCTACTGCGTGTCATTTCAACCGTAGATGCTCTCGTCGATCTTTTAATTAATTTCACGGGTCCTTTGCCCAGTTGGAGGCACAAAGATCACACCGGGGGTGTCCCGCGTTCAACAGCGGCACCATTGTAGCTAATCGCGGAAGTGGAATCGATGTTCTACTCTACCGGAAGTGCCGCAATTGAATCTACGCATGAACTTAACACCTGATAAATTACTATCCATCGGGGGGAGGTCGTTTAAATACTGAAGCGATTGTATCGATTCCTATTCAATAGGGAAGACGCTCGCATTGTTAGGGCATCGCGTAACTTCATTTTTGGCGGTAAAATTTGAGAAATTTTACGCATAAATCCATGCGGAACGTATTGATCTGTTGATCAATGCATTAAATTCAATAAACCCTGAAATGTGCGAGTTTATGTGCAAATGCATGCTCTCTAGGGCTTAAAAGGGATTATCGACATTTTTAATAACATCAACACGCCATTCAATCTATACAGAACGTAAATTTTATCAGATGCAAATTGTCAATACACAAACAATTAGCTGTCCCTTGTGTATTAAGCGGACAATGGACATTTCATAATTAGTATCAGGAATGTCATTACAGGGTACGAGGCAAATGTGTGACGCCATTCGGAGCGAATTAAATTTGCTAGACTAATCGAGAACATCGATGGAATACATAGAAAATATTGCTATTGTTTTAAAATACCTCGTTTGATAGCGTTAAAAGAACACCATTCTTTCTATATACTTGAACTTTAGCAATTTGTTATCTACTCAACAACCGAACTACCTTAAAAGAATGGAAATTATCAATCACACTATGCGTTATATTATTGTTTTGACTTAGATATAAAAGTGTATAAAAGACTATTATTGCAAATAAACCTTTGTTTAACACACATGTATCACTTAGTAGTGAAAAATGTGGCGTCCTATCACCGTAAGTACCTTTACACCTTAAAAAACCCTGCTTAAAGATATAATTTTTGCTTTTTAAAAAATAAAAAAGGAGTACGTAATCTTGCGACATGGTGCTACAGCATTCGACTGTAGAGACTGCTTACCAAATGCATCCAAAACCACCCTTCTAACAATCAATGAACATAATAAGGTCCTACTATGTATAAGACTAGTCCTTAGAGTGATGCAACACTGGAGATATGTAGGGTGTGCGTTTTACCCAGTTCAAACACGTAAGTTTTTTCATTTTAGAATTTCCCCGCCCCAGAGTACAGAGAAATTTTAGTTTAATAATAATAATAATGCGCTATGTTCTTTCTAATGAATTCTACTATGACATTGTAAAAATTAACACCTAAAGGAAATTATTTTCCCATTTTTCAAATGAAAGTTTAACTATCAATTCTTGTAGTTCTACCAAAGAGTATACATATATAGAGAGCCCATGCAATGTTAAGAATTCGTAATAGTTTTTTGACGAAAATACCGGAGTGGCCTCGTCAAGAATCTCAAGCGCTAGGTGTCGCTAAATCTGTTCCTCGTAAATCTAGATGTCTGAATTAAATTATATATATCTTTTTCTTATATATAATAAAATTAGTTTCAACGTTTCAAGCAGCAAACTAAAATAGGAGACATTAATTTAACCAAAGTACCGCTATTTTTAAGGGCGTATTAAATAATTTAACAATCGATTTAATCCTAGAATTTTAAGCGAAAACAAACCAGAATAAGGGGTCTATTCTGTAACATTTCCCTTAAGTTATAAGTAGAGTTTGTTAAAAAGGTGACACCGGATGGCAGTAGCGTAGCAGTGGCGGCGTGGGTAGGGGTAATTTTCAACTCGTAGTCGATCTCGACAGTACCGCAAGAGGGACGTCCAAAGGGCGTAACGTTCCCTTCGAATGTGAATAAATATCTCAGGCATTTCCCTGGATTAGAATATAGAAGTCCGTATATTTATTGCACAATATACAATAGCGGATTGCTAAGTCGCGATAGGTTTGGATGTAGAAAACATTGTAAAAGTAAACGTCACGTATTGAATTTAAGAAACAGTATTCCATACTGGCAATTTTTATATGATTTTATTTTTATGTTAAATGTGTGCAACATCCCACAACATCTAGTATTTAATGAACACTTTCGTCTTTTTTGGGCTAAGTAAGTTCCCTCATGGAAGCTGCCAACATCTATGCAATTACGATACAATTTGCCACGTGTGCAAAGTACAGTAAAGGAATGTATAAAAGACGAGTTGAGAAATAAGAAAATCTGCCTATGTGTGGATGAAACAACTGATGTTCAGAAACACAGCGTCATTCATGTTGTAGCGCGTCCTTTAAAACGTGATGGTCCACCAGTTTCATTGTTGTTATCCAGTAAAAGGATTCAGAAAAATAATGCAGAAACCATTGTTAAGATAATAAAAGATTCGTTGAGAGAATTTTGTATCACAGGAACCCAAGTCACAATGTTCGTTACTGACGGAGCCGCAACAATGCTGAGAGTTGGTAGGATGTTGAAAATATGCTTTCCGACTCTTCTTCACATAACATGCCTCATACACGCATGTCACCTGGTAGCAGAAACCATTCGAAAGAAGTATCCGATGGTGAATAAGTTAATAGCATCTACCAAAAAAGTGTTCATCAAATCTCCCAAACACATCCGTGTATTCAAACGATTGTGTCCGAAATTACCACCACCACCTCAGCCTGTAATAACGCGATGGGGAACATGGCTCCAAGTAGTATCTTACTATCAGAAATATTTTTCACAAGTGAAAAACATCATCTTGAAACTTGATTCAAATGATTTTGCAGCAGTTCGAGATAGTCAGCAACTTTTTTCCAATTCGGACGATCAACAACAAATAAATGAAATTTCCATGAACTATTCTGAAGTTGCACAAGCTATTGAGCAATTAGAAAACAGTAACTTATCTGCACGAGGCGCATTAAATTGCATAAACAATTTACAAGCCGCTCTAGAAACCTTGACGAGCACTATAGGAGTCGATGTTGCTAAAAAATTTGGTGCAATTTTAACGAAAAATCCCGATTTACAAAAGGTTCGGTCTATAACTGAAAATCAAGAGTGCCCAGATAGGAAAAGGAATATCTGACACTTGGAAATCTTACTTCACTGGATGTCGAACGATCATTTTCGAAGTATACGACAAGGTATTCACAACACCGTCGACGGCTGAATGAATCGACAATGGAAGCGTTGCTGATGTTGCAATTCTACGCAGCTTACCAGGGCGATTGCCAATTGCCACAGTGGACATCAAGACGACAGGAAAAGGCAACAATATTATTTTTCACTAATATTGTATTTCGTACCTACTTTTATGCGGTACGCCACTGCCGGTACCACTTTTTTAACAAACTCTAGTTATAATATAAGAATTTCTGTATTCAAAAAATGCAGTAGGTACGTTTCGACGACTTTTCGTTATTTTCTAAAATTGAATTTTACGCTATCACATAAGATCATGATAAAAATAACACAATACCTACTTGGACAAATATGTATGTAAATTGTTAAAGAATATTTTTTAAATATAAACTTACAATACAGTTACATTATTTTATCTTTTACACATACAATGTTCTTTTTTAAAAGATTAATAAATTAAATATAAACAAGATGTAAAGATTTTTATTAATATATTTTAGTTTTCAAAAACAAACATATTTATATAGTAAATTTCTTTATGTAAACGCATATCTGAATAATTAAAAAAATTCAAATTTCAAAAGAACGTGAGCATTGGGGCAATAATTAACTGAAAACAATTACATATTTTTTGCAATTTAAAAAAAATTCAGAAATGTTAAAATATTAAATGCTTCTAAATTTACCAATCAATGTAAATTAATAAATTTTGTTCCAGGTTTTTCTTAAAATTTGTATTTTGAACATATTTAATTTCTGAATGGCACTTTAATTTAGTTTTTCAATAATATTACGAGCTCTTATAAATTTTAAAACCCTTGTTACACTCATATAGCCCGTAATAGTGGCAATTCAATTTATTAATTTTACAACTATCAAAAATCTATAAATCACGTTCACGGATCTGGTAAAACCAAATAATTGTTTTTTGGAACTTGTTTTCTCAATACTAGATGTCACATCGTACGTTTTGCCAGTAGTCGCCAGATCGCAGCATTTTACGACTAATTTTGGCCGTAAAATCTTATTGACACTTTTCCCTATCTCGTGGGCTCTCTATATATGTATTTGTATTTGGTTCTACCTATACAAAATTTGGCTACTTGTTATTTAGTTTAGGTTACCTAACTTTCTGAGAAACCTAAAACGAAGTTTTCTTTATAATTCCAGCTTATTACGAATATCAAATGTTTCTATGGGATTTCGTTAATAACAAGCCAAGACAATACAGAGGATACAAATCTTACAATTATTTTCACTTCGATGTAGGTGAGAATAGAGGTGTTTCCGTTAATTTAAGACTAGCAGGATACTTGAAACGGCCAAGAAAGTATTCACAGTTTCGTTTCGAGACCGATATTATAATATGCGAACCCCAAGGGCAACCGACATATTCAGTAGTAACTTTGTATAACCCTTAAGGTTGGATCTTTAATGGAAATAAATTTACGCTGAAGGAACCATTACATCTGATTAATATTTAACCCTAAAAAATGACTCTTCCTTCGCTAAATTAAGGAACGGATTTAGATCTTACTTCCGAGGTCCCCTTAAAAAAAGGAACTCCCTTCGAAATACTCGCGTATTAATATTTAAAAAGCGCAGGAGTGGATATCTTGATTCTACTCGGAATGTACAACGTACTTGAATCGGGACTATGGGGTGCAATTGCATACATACGCATCTATTTAGATGGTTACCATGGAGATTCTAAGTGCACTGCCATTATATCTATGTCAGTGGGTATATAGGTTATGTACTGCATACACAGAGAAACGTTTACTTGTCCGCCTTAACTCAAGGCATTACTGTTTCCGCAATTATTATTAAAAGAAATATTTTCTTAGCGTTTCTTTCTCTGCTTAAGAGAAGTATATACTTGTAATGAAATAATTGTATTTCTTTATTTAAGACATTTGTTAACTTGATTCAAGAAATGGCCATTATAACACAAAGCAATATTTGCTTAAAGATAGTAAATAGTTTTCTTAATTCCAGAATGCGTTTAGATATTGTTCATAAATCAATAGTTTCATTTTCTTAAAATAAAGCATTTTTTACTTGGATTTCTTGAAATGCATGCTACGGCAGAAGCGCCGAGAGGGGAATTAGGTCGATGCGAGGCCAATGGAGAGTTTAGTCATTCGATAGGCGTGAAAGTGAATGGTCGTTCGATAATTATCGGTTTACCGGTGTGCGTCTTTTAAAACATGAATCGTCGTAAGCGAGGTTTACCTTTAGCATCACATGTGAATAAATATATTAGTCGTTTCCCTGGGTTGGAATATACAGGTGCTATCATTCAGTGCAAAATTTGCAATATACGGTTGATAGGGCGCGATACATTTCACTGTAGAAGACATATTAAAAGTAAACGTCATGTACTGAATTTAAGCAACAATATTCCGTACTGGGAATTTCTGTATGATTTTATTTTTATGCTAAGTGTGTGCAACATCTCACAACACCTAGTAGACAATGGACACTTTCGTCTTTTTTGGAATAAATATGTTCTCTCGTGGAAACTACCAACCAATAGACAATTGCGATACAATTTACCACATTTGCAGGGTACAGTAAAAAACAGTATAGTAGACGAGTTGAAAAATAAGAAAATTTGTGTAAGTGAGGATGAAACAAGTGATGCACAGAAACAAAGCGTGATTCATGTTGTAGCGCGTCCTTTGAAACGTAATGATCCAGCAGTTTCCTTGTTATTAACCAGTAAAAGGATTGAAAAAAGCGATGTTGAAACCGTTGTGAAGATAAAAGATTCGTTAAGAGAATTTTGTATCACAGGAGCCCAAGTCACAACATTAGTCACTGATGGAGCTGCAACAATGCTGAAAGTTGGTAGGATGTTGAAAATATGCTTTCTGACTCACGCGTATCATCTTGTTGCAGAAACCATTCGAAAGAAGTATCCGATGGTGAATAATTTAATAGCATCTACAAAGAAAGTGTTTGTGAAATCTCCCAAACATATCAGCGTTTTCAAACAATTGTGTCCGAAACTTCCACTACCACCTCAGCCTGTAATAACTCGATGGGGAACATGGCTCCAGGCAGAATTTTATTATCATAAATATTATTTAAGTCAAATAAGTCTGCAGCGATTCGAGAGAGTCAGCAACTTTTTTCCAATTCGGCGTTCAATTACAAATAGATGAAATTTCCATAAACTATTCTGCAGTTGTACAAGTTATATCGCTGTTACAAAACAATCACTTATCTTTACGAGACTTATTAAATACCTTAGATAATTTACAAACCGCTCTAGAAAGCTTGACGGATCCTATAGGACTAGATGTCGCTCAAAAATTTCGTGCAGTTTTAAATAAAAATCCCGATTTAGGGTTCGGTCTACTACTGAAAATAAAGAGTGCACAGAAGAGATAAAGGAATACCTGAATTATGCAAATCCTACTTCGCTATATGTAGAACGATCATTTTCGAAATACACGAAAACGTTTTCAGACCAACGTCGAAGGCTAAGTGAATCGACAATGGAAGCGATGCTTATCTTGCAGCTTTACGCGGCTTATCGGGGCAGTAGTATTTTGTCGCAGTGAACATCAAGACGTCAATAAAAGGTAAAAATATATTATTTTTTAATAGGTTTTTTCTATTTCCTGATATATTTTTGGAACACGAAACTGGTCGCCTGATTTTTAATAGAACTTTGTGGGATCTGGACTATTTTTTTATTCCTACCTCTAATGTGATTATTTTCTTAACTTAAAACTGAATGATCTGCTTGGAAGAAACACTTTTCTGTCTTGGATTTTCTAACCCTAAGAAAATATTTATTTAATCCAAAAAACAATTCAAGAAAATTATTTCCTTATATTATACATTTTTATAGTCTTGAAATAAAAATCTTTTTTTTGATGCAAGAAACCATTTCTCTGTGTGCATCCTACGTATCATGTTTGATAATGGTGTAAGAATCCTTGTATTTTGAAAGAGATTTTCTTTGTTTTAACACGATCTATAACGTTTTATTGTTTGATTTATAGCATGTAATCCAATTAACATCGCTGGAAACACAAACCAATCAATGCAATAACACCCAGAGGTACTGTTTTGTTGAGAACTAACTGCATGTGAGGGTTATTAAAAAAAATCCTTCCACATCACTTACCTGGTTGTCAAAATAAATAAATTATAAGTTAGGATTTTATTATTTTTTCTTTGATATAGTAGCACAGTTGCCATTAAAAATAACTATGCCATAACTTATATTGTCAGCGTATAAACTCAAAGAGTTCAGAGATACAATAGATGAAAAATTAAGATTACGACCTCTCTCATTCAAAACCAAAGGGTGACAATCAAAACTGATTCATCTAATAAACCAGTCAAACAGCAACGTAATAAAAAATGTGAATAGGTGAATGATCACAACATTAAAATAATATAATAAATGAAACAACTTTTCAAGCCCTTAGAAACCCCCTTGGTCATCGTCGCAAAACTGGACGTTGACAAAAAAATCTACGTAAAACGTTTATATTGGTCACGAACATTACTTATTCATTCATACTCTTCATGAGCGATGAAGACATTTGATTGAAGATGTGTCATTTATCAAGGAACTAGGTGAGAACATGCATTTTTCGTACCTGCATAATATGTACAGGAAAGGTTCGATGACCTTTCGCCTTTTTTTATCCTCAGATCTCCCTTTGTTGGCTAAATAATGACTCCCCATGTCGTATGGTAGCGTATACGTATTGTACCTATGTACATAGGTATATACTCTTAAGGGCATTGCGTTAATAATTGTGTGATTACTGGTACAAAAATGAAAATCGTCTTGACACTAGAATAATACTTCCTTTCGTAGATCCCCCTAAGTCAATATCGCAGAGTACAATCCGATAAAAAAATCATCTCATAAATTTCTCATGTAAAGTAATACTTTAAAAAGAAGGTCTCAGTCGGCCATTAGTTTTTAAACTATAATAAATTCCCGATTTGCATTCGATTCCACAGCTAACTGCATGAGAAAAAGCTTTTTTACAGTAAGTGAGCGACAACGTTCGAAAGCGTAAAAGTTTATTTGTCCTTCTTTTTCCCTTTATTCCGAATTGACAATCCGGAGGAAACCCCTCCCCCATTCGACGCAAGTTTGGCGGGCTCTTTGTGGGCGTTCTACACTTATATATATTTAAAAAAGAAGAGGGAAAATGCAGATACACACCCCAATGGATCTCTTCAAGATCACCCGCACGTAATTATCAGTTATCAACGGACCGTGAAAGCGCACAAGCTTTTTAGCACGCTCTTCTTTAAACATATTTATGTCAAAGCTTTTCAATTTCTCGATGTCACTTCCTATTTCGTCATAGCACGCTTCAGTTCGCTCAATTTCACATACATCTCGGCTTCTAGGTTTAATTAATATTGTATTGACGAGATTTATCGATACAAATCGGGTTAATTTACGTATATACGCACAAAAGTTGGTTGTAAATATTTTATTTCAGTTTTAAAGCAATACGTCTTATTCGATTTTATTATTTTAACAATACTCAACAAGTCGGATACGTACAAATGTTTTACGAGCACCTTCTTCTTGCTTAATTTATTTTTTATTCTTGTCGACTGTTTTGAAGTATGTATAAAGGGAACATAAAAATGCTAATTTGCAATCTTTTCGTCTGCTTAATGTTATTCCGAACTGAAAGGAGTCGAAGTAAGAATAAATGGACATATCTTATAAACGTTTGATTTACACTGACAACGAAATAGACCGTAAATTTCCAATAAAATAAAACCTCTTCAAAAAACGGGGGAGGAGTGTTCGACAGTAAAAATAAGAAACGAGAAGGCATGAAACGTGTTGTATGTAACAACATGAAATTTATCTTCGTTTCAAATTCGATTAAAAAGGGGTAAAATTATTTTCTAATCTACTCGCATAACTTGAATTTTCTCGCAGTAATAAATTTAAATAAAACGAGAATTTGTCACTATATTGAATATATGACAGGATGGACTAGAAAGCGGCGGTCGAGGCGGGTAAAGGGGTGGCTTGCAATGGAATGGGGTTAAACTGGACACCAAATGATGGATTACCCTGTCATCTCGCAACGCACACGTAGCAAATTGTGGCGTCTGTATCTATCTATGCAATCCCGGGCTTTGAGAATAGTGGTTAATGTTTTTGATAGAATTTATTTAGTTATCAATCTTTTACCCCCGTCGACTTCCTCGGCCCGTCGGCTACGTTGTGAAATATTACGGGGATTATCGACTTGTCTTCATTCTTTTGGTAGGTTTCTTTTTGAAAAAAAATTTATCGAAAATCATGTTATGAATAAAATAGATTAAATTAGGGTGAAAGGTTCCCAGTAACACTTTATATGTAAGTTAGGGGAAGTGAATTTTTATAATGGATGACGTTCTCTCCTAATTTACATGGAGATATTCATGGAAGTCGTAAATTTCCAAAGATGGAAGCTGTAGCATCTACACTAATCGACGAAAAGTATATACATTATCATTTACTACAGTGTATGGATAAAATATTTAATATTACCTAGTGTTAAATATAAGATAAATAAATTCTTTTTCATTTTGAGTGTATTTTTATGTGCAATTATAGAGTAAATTCATTAAATTTAAAGCAATTTGTTTTTCGAAGAAATGCTCGGAGATCAATTTTTGCATCGATTTTAAGTTTCTCCTACCTCTGGTTTTCAAAAATTACAATTCTGTCTTTATGACAATTCCCGATTTTTTTATTTTTTTTATGTCATTGACGTACTGGGTTTTTGGTGGTATAAGTTCCTTAATATATTCAAAAGAATTTTGCAACCACCAATATATAACCGCGATGTATGCACACATTGCTGACTATTTAACACTTTCTCGCCACATCAAGAGCATGTCATTCAACGTTTTCTTGCTTCTGAATATTTTTACCATCAAATGCGCCTGGTAGACCCAAGGTCTTAACTCCTGAAGTTAAGGAAGATGTACGACAAATAATGCTACTGAGCCCCAATAAGTCTCTTCCTAGGTTTCCTCAGCAAACAGGTCTCCTTTCTTAGTGTTCACGCATCAAAATAAACATTTTCTTGAAGTTATGATTAGAGTTGCTCGCTAGCGCCAACGGGCAGTGGCGGAGGTTCGATACAACCCTCAGTATAACTGCGAGTATCAACCAGATCTGTTGTGTATACATGTACGCCGCCGTAAATACTATTTCGTAGTTCTACGTTTGCTTTAAAAATGTTGCCTATGTCGCGAAAACGACCAATGTTGGACAGAGTTATGATGGCGTTAAAATTCAATATGTATTTTGTAATATCCCTTTAATGTATTGGTCCAAAAGGGATTGTCTACGTCACGTAAATAGTAAACAGCATTATTTAAAAAAAAATTGCACACGACACCTTGACAAATTTAAATTTAATTTATGTGTTACCTTTATTGCATGTAATCTACCGTTAATTTACTAGACAAGGAAGCATATGTCTTCTTTTGGAATAAATATTCGGACTGCAAATTACCAAGTCGGGCATCGTTACAAAGAATTGTGCCATCTGCTCGTGAACATGTTGAAAAAAGAATTAAATCGGAGTTGAAAGATAAAAACTGTGGTTATGTGTAGACGAAACAACAGGTCGTAAAAAACATTCTGTGGTTAATGTAATGGTACGTACAATGGAACCACATCACCTTCAATTCTATTAACTTCCAGACGAGTACAACAATGTACTGCCGAAGTAATTTCAAAGTTAGTGTTAAATACATTGGAAAAGTTTGAACTTTCAACAAACCAACTGTTTCTGTAGGTCGGTCTCTTAAAAAACATTGTGCTAATTTGTTACATATTACGTGCAAAATTCATGCTTTCAGTCATGTGGCAGAAAATGTTATCCCGAGGTATACGTATTGTGGCGAAATATATCCAGTTGTCACTAGTCTCAATTTGCTAATATCGAGCGAATGTTTCAACGGAGTTAATAGATTACTCAAAATGGAAAAAGATGGAGTATTTGTATATTTATCATACGAAGGTTTGTTGGAGTTGTTTCGTTTGGAAGATGCTAGTTTCATCAACTATTACACTAATATTTAGAGGATTTTCTTCTCAAAGAATAAATAGAGGAAGATTTTTAAAATTTTTAACACAGACCCCCGTAAACAAATTATTATTTTACTATTGAACTGTGTTCAAAAAATTTTACTGTGTATAAAAATAGTGTCTTTTGTTTCTCTTAGTATACTTATCGAATAAAGGAAAAGGGAAAGGATGGAAATGTAAATTGGGGGCTTCGAAAACGAATAATGACAATTTCCATGGACGATAACCAGAAATGAAAACATATCGGCATTCATCAAATGTTATTTGTTAGGACCCACATGTCTGCGGATGAATACAGTAATCTGGGCTCATGTGACAGTGTATAAATGTGCACATACACACATATATACATATATATGTGTATGCAAGCGAGGAAATTGTACGTATCATTAGGTCCGCCCTAATCAAATAGGTCCATCATCAAATACATGCCAATCATGAATAGCAATTTAGGCTCCCGCTTCGAACGTAGCGTAACAACGCTCCATGCTTTTAGAGAGGTGTCGTTCCCCGAAAAATTCTCTAATACGTCACTTCGCGTAAATTACTTGGAATTATTCACTCGCATTTTATTTGCGTCTGTGTCTGTTTTTCGGTAGGGACGAATATGGTTCTGGAACTCACGTAATTATTTTGATGAGACAGTTTTTTCGACCGACCCTTCGGACATATTGTTTTTACGATTTCATACGCTTAAATCGATAGCAATTAATTCAACTTTTATTATGGAATTGCACCTATTTTGCCATGAATATCGTTTGTTAGACTACAGAAAATATATACAGTGCGGTCCTAAAGTGACAGAAGCTAGCATTTTTAGAAAAAATAGATCGATTTCTGCCGTTATCGGCATTTCAATTGTATTTCTGGTTTCACCGGAAGTGACGTCAACCTTCTTTTTTTAAATAGAATGCCCTGTATGCTCATCACTCATAAACATCAACAGTTGGTTTGTTGAAAGTTCAAACTTTTCCAATGTATTTAACACTAACTTTGAAATTACTTCGGCAGTACATTGTTGTACTCGTCTGGAAGCTAATAGAATTGAAGGTGACGATTGATGTGGTTCCATTGTACGTATCATTATATTAACCACAGAATATTTTTTACGATCTGTTGTTTCGTCCATACATAACGACAGTTTTTTATCTTTCAACTCCGATTTAATTCCTTTTTCAACATGTTCGCGAGCAGATGGCACAATTCTTTGTAACGATGCCCGACTAATTTGCAGTCCGAATAGAAGAGGACCCAATACAGAACTCTGGGGAACTCCGCGTGGTATTGTTAACCACCACAATGTACATCAGATTCTTGGTCCACGACTAAGGCTGATTGTACGATACAATAAATGCCTCAATATTGGTGGAAATTATGTAGAAAAGTAGAATAAGGGTACAGGCTTTCATGTAAAAATAAAATCGTTAAGAAAAGTTTACTTGTTTTTGTTTTATTTGAAAACGGTACTTACTTCAAGAAAACGCCTCGTATATTTGAAGATTGTAGATGTTGATATACTCAAGTTATTTGATGTTTTTTGCATAGTTAGTTTTCGTCACAGTCTCCTACGCAATTGACACCATTAAGTGTTCTCGTTAGTAAAAACATATATGTAGTTAGTTATTTACCTTTTAGGTGACGGGGGTTTGCCGCCCACGCAGTTTTATGGCAAATTGCGTACAGAGACAAGAAAAGTAAATTTGAAGAATGCTGAAACTGCTTTGCCCCACTCGGATATAGAAGATGAAACCGAAAATAAGTATTATGAATTTGAAAGTAATCAGATGATCAGTATGATAAAGAGATAGGTGATGAAGAGACTGTGGATGAAGAGGTAGAAGGAGAAGAATACGAGACTGGGCTGCAGGAAGATGAAGATAACATTCCATTGCTACAAAGACTGAAAAAACTACAAAAGGAGCAAAGTAAAATATCAACAAAAATTGTTTGGAAAAAAGCCAGATATTTACCGCCGAATATTATTTTTTATCCGTCTAATAATACTGAAGATTCATATGAAAATAAAAGTCCTTTCATGAATTTTTCTAAGTACTTTTCAATCGAAATCTTTGCTGAAATAACTAAATATCTATTCTATTCATAAAAGTGGCAAAAATATAAACACCCCTGGGCCCCTGCTACCAAAATGAAATTTTTGGATGATATACAGATGACACGGAGTAGATTCAAATCTTTACGAAACAACCTACATATTGTGGACATCAACCAGGAACATAATGAAGATAAGCTCTGGAAAGTACGTCCGACAGTAGATTCATTTAAAAAGCGGTGTGAAGAATTGGTAATAATGGAACAAAATGTATGCATTGATGAATCTATAATTCCTTTCAAGGGTTAACTTGCAATCAAGCAGTATATAAGAGAAAAACCGAATCCATAGGGTGTTAAAGTTTTATGCTATGTGGCGCATCTGGCATCATATATCGATCAGTTATTTATCGAGGGACTAACACTTTCACGTCTGATTTGCAAAAAAAGGTATCTACTACGAATGGATTGGTAATGCATTTGGCAAATCGAATTCCCAAACATAAAGGACACAAGTTATTTTGTGATAATTATTTCACATCTCTTTTCTTATTGGAGAAATTGTTAAAAGATGGAATTTTTATGGCAAGAACATTTAGTATTAACAGACTTCAGTAGTGTCCCCTAAAATCCGAAAAGGAACTCAAGAAAGTTGGTCGTGGGAGCAATGATTCGTCAGTGTCTGAAGATGGGAATACTGTAGCAGTACGCTGATATGACAATAAAATCGTAACCTTGGCATCCAACTTTGTGGCAATTGAACCAGAGGATGAAGTCAGAAGATGGGACAAGAAGAGCCATAGTTACGTTATGGTAAAGCGTCCAGCAATAGTAAAACTATATAATAATTCTATGGGGGGGGGGGGGGGGATAAACATGATTTTCTACCGCACTTTCATCAGAGAATGGACTTTCACAATTATTTTTCATTATTTCAATTTGCCTGTTTGCAATGCTTGGCTGGAATATCAGCGCGATATGGAACGGGAGGGAGTTATAAAGAAAGCCAGAATGGATCTATTACAATTCGCAATGTCAGTAGCAGAAGAACTGGCATTTTCTGACTTCTCAATAAATACACTAAAACAAATTCGGCCTGTTTCTAATAGTCCCAGAAGTTCTCCTGTAACCATAAAATACCAAAAAGCTCACACAGCACCCATTAGTGATATACGATATAACAGTATTGGTTACTGGCCGGAACATATAATAGGACATGAACAACGCTGCAAACTTGAAACTTGCCCTGGATGTTCAAGAATTCATTGTGAAAAGTGTAAAGTACCTTTATGTTTAACCAAATTTAAAAAATTTCATGTAAATACATAATAAATAAAAATGATTTTAATTTGGATATTTTTATTTTCGAGTTTTCGAGACTCGGTGGTGGCATTTGCCACAACTTCCTAGATTCTATATTTATGTTCGAAAATAACCAAAACTTGACAGAGGAGTTCTCTTATGAACTTTAATTAAAAATTCAGGGCCGAAAGGGTTAAAACAAAAAATTAAGTTCTTGAAAATAAGGGACGCGCTAATATACATACATCAAAGATAATAATAGGCTATTACACATACATATATTCCCTTAATTTACCAGGCAAATAAACTCCGTTACAAATGCTCAAACAATAAAAGTGGATTAGTAATTTTAATGAAAACGATCACCCAAGCAGATAGGACATAATGGCTAAGTTAATACGTGAATTAAATACAGGGTTTCTGATAAAAATATTCTTAAGTTAATCTAGAAATTGTGTTTGGTTTTTCCGGATACCCAGTAAACATCATGCATATCAAGCAGGCGGCGTTTCTATCAGAAAATTGTAATCTAATGAGCGAAATGAGCACCCGAGGTAATTGCTGGCAATTGGAAAAGTGTGGGAAATGAACAAGTGAACCGATGAATAGGCGCTGATACGGAAAAACTGTTTTGTATCATTATAAGTACATCATAAACTTGCCGGATTGCGAGCGATCACCGATTTAGAGAGATTTTCTCCCTTTCCCCGCATAATTCCTGCGTGACAGATTGGTTTTCAACCGGTATAGAATTTCCCATCGGAATTGCATTCCGATCATTCATTGTCTGACTGCATTTATCATTGCGGGATCTAGATTTATCTTTTTCCTATTTTATTTTTAATTTGGTTAAAATTTTTCCTTTTACAAGAAAACACTCTTTACTGATTCCCGTTACTTTTTATACCGTTTATCTACATACGAAATTTATAGCCGACAATCTCTTATTCATGTGGCAGAACCATAAAAGCTCCGTTTGAGATTGAAAACCGAATGAACACTCAAACTTGGAGAGATATCAAGGTTTATTTATTTATTTCGATATCAATAATTGCACATAAACTGATACCTATTCGAAATCACCATATAGACTGCTCGTAAATCAAGTTTTACGCACTTCCGGTTGCCCATAGCGCCACTCTGTGCGATACGGGAGTAGGTATATTTTTTTCCGAAAACAAGGGTCTCCCGTTTTATCTCACGACCATCTCGGAAAAAGGAGGAGAACTCCTTTACTCCCTTAGAATTGCTCGCTATTATTTATAACCAGGAAGATATACTATTGGGATCGATATATAAAGATTAACAAGAAAGTGCTTAAGCTAAAAATACTTTTTGCTCAGAAATTAAATGTCACGAATTATTACCAAAATTGAATTCAAAATTTTCAAGCATTTAACTTTGAGATATTGATATTAATAATTAATTAACACCCCGAAAACAGCAGGACATGATGGAATAACATCGGAAATTGTAAAATATTTAGGAGAGAATGGAATAACGGTATTAACAAAGTTATATAATCAAGCTTGAAATAAGGGAAAATACCAGAAGATTGGCAAGTGGGAATACTGTTACCCTTGTTTAAAAAATGAAATAACAGAATAATGTAAAAACTATAGGGGAATCATTATACTCTGCACATTGTTTAAAGTTTACGAACGAATACTCGAAGTGAGATTGAAGAAAATTATATTATTATTATTATTATTATTATCAGTTGGAAGAACCCCAGAGTGGATTTCGAAAAGGCAGAGGGGTACAGGACCACATTTTAACATTAAAGCAACTAATAGAAAAGAACCTTACCAATGATATATACCTAGCCTTTGTCGATACTGAAAAGGCCTTTGACAGTGTGCCCCGAAGAATAGCGTGGAAAAGATTGACAAAAAAAGGAGTGAACGAGAAGTTGCTCGAAGGAATAAAGAGTTTCTACAAAACCATAAAAAATTATGTAAGAACAGGAAACTTAGAATCAACGGAGTTTATTACCAACGAAGCGCTACGACAGGGTGGTGTCCTGAATCCGACCCTTTCCAATGTTGTACTAGACGAAGTGTTAAAAGAAACCAGAAGAAAAACAAGAAGACTACAAGTGGACTACAGAAATCTAAATTTAATAGAAGAATGTGCATATGCGGATGACCTAATCATCTGTGCCAATAACGAAAGAAATTTACAAACAAATTTAAATATACGGAAAAAATCTTTAGAAGACAGAAATCTAAAAATTAATGTAGAGAAAACAAAAATAATCGTAATAGGTAAAAACAATACAAAGATCACAATAAAACTAGATGAACAACCTGCAGAACAAGTAGAAGTATTTAAGTATCTGGGAGTCAAATACACAAGGACGGAAAACACAAGGTAGAAATAAACGAAAGGCTGGAAAGTGCAACGAAGTTATATTACGCTCTAAACAAAGCTTTCATAAGAAAAAAGAAGTCTCGCAGAAAACGAAAGTAACGGTGTTTAAAACCATCACTAACTTATGGAAGTGAAAGTTGGGTCCTTAACAAACAAGAAAAAAGTAAGATTCAAGCATTGGAGATGAGATATCTAAGAGCAGTGAAGGCGATCACACGAAGAGATAAAATCAGAAATGAATCAGTAAGAAAAGAGCTAAATGTAGAACCTATCTTAGATGACATTGAAAGACATCACCTGAGATGGTTTGGGCACGTTGCATGAATGGGAGAGGAGAGACAAACAAGAAGAATATGGCAGGCCAAACCACAATAAAAACGACAGAGAGGCAGACCGAGGAAGACATAGGACGCAGTAACCATAGAGTGTTTGAAAAAACGACGTCTGACAAGGAAAGAAGCAGAAAAGATGGCACAAAACAAGAAGGAATGGTCAAAATTTATTTACAGCTGAATTTTGAATAGTATAAACCTACCTTAATACCCTAAGAGTATATTCAGGATACAGATTATATATAGGAGAGTGTATCAAATATAAACGGGACTGATTTTCTTAAAAATTCCAGAGAGCTTCTAGACCTGGAAGGGGTTGATGCGCAGGTAGCCTGCATCGTCAGCAAACGGATGATGGGAAGACCGTCGCAACATCTGACTGCTGACCTGCTTGAATTAAGCAAGATACAACTTAGGGCAGTAACATGTCTATTAACAGGACATGGCTGTTTGAGAGGCCACTTGCATAAGATGGGGATCTACAAAGATGAGCCCTTATGTAGACTTTGCAATGAGAAGGAGGAAACAGACCCTCATATTATTTTCGAATGTGCAGCGTTAACTCAACGCAGAGTCGCTATACGAAGCACAATTGAAGTACCAATGAAGAAAGATTTACTACATAGCCTCTTAAACCTGATTGCGCGAACTAACTTGTTCGAGTAAAACAAAACCGAAGCAGGAATAATACAATAAGCTACTAAGCTTCAGTGTTAGGGATGTAAAGACCAGCCCTGCTTTGGTAAAAAATCAATCAAAAATAAATCAATCAGCCTGCATCGTTAGGGAGAGTCGAGAACCGACCGCAACTCTCTCGGGTCCCTTTAGTATCAAAAGAAACCATGAGCGAGAAGGAAGTGCATGTCTCCGTGGAGCAGCGGATTATCAAGTTTTTGGCCAAGCAGGGGATGAACCCAACCGAAATTTTTCGGCGATTACAGACACAGTTTGGGTACAACACCCTGCCAAGAACCCGTGTGTTTGCATGGCACAAAAAATTTTCTGGAAGGTGTGAAAAGGTCGAGAACGAGAGCCATGATCGTAAATAAACGTTTCTCTGCGTGTATCCTATAATGGTTAGTGAAATTTGTTAAGCAGTATAGATTTTTTTTTAAATGTTGATATTTTTACCATCTTGTTTCATAGATTCTAACTTGCTAATTACGAAAACGAATATCCGTTTGATGCTATCTCTAACGCTGCTTGTTATTTAAGCAAATCTTTTGAGGGGATTGTTAATTTTGCTGCCATAAAAAGAACATCCCCACACTACTGCACAGTAAAAATGCAATTAAAATATAAATCATAAGTGATAACCATTTTTTGACATCTCCATTGTATTCCTTTATCTGAACGAATGGAAGCCTGTAATGTATAAGTTTGGATAGGAAAAAATGCATCGATAAAAGTGAGGGAGCTTCGTGATTTACACATTTCCACGGCGAATGGGGGTGGCATCTATTATTATCACTTATTTACAAATCTAGATATCATTTAATGGCTTTTTATTGGGAAATGTGTTCACATGAGAACATGTTTTAGCCGATTTATGTACAGATGTAATGCGTTTTAATTAAAATGGTTTCTATTGTTTTTATTGAAGAAAAGGGGTTGTGGATATGTACTATCGACAAGTATTTTTATTTTTCCTCGTACATACGAACCACGAAGCTTTTTTTATCTGGCAATAAATTACATTTTCACCTGCGCGCATAAAGCAATAACTAATATGGCAAACTACCCTTGCTAATATGCGTCTAATGATATTATCGCTTCCTGTAAGGCATGGTAGGTTTATTTCTATCTCAGTTGAGGTCTGATGATTTGTTCATGTTCTTGTCGCAATAATATTAATTACTAAAGAGTCAGCGTTTTATCTCGGCCTTCGTAATTAGATGTTTTGCATAGTAGAAATGTTATAATTGTCACAACTTTAATGTATTTTACATGTAAGGGATTAAAATTATTTCCCCCTCAATGTCGTTATCTAAGAATAGCATAATGGATCTATAACTTCATTTTTTTTCTCCTATATAGCTCCTATAGCTTTATTACACAACGCTAAAGAAAAAATAATGATAAATTTGAATAGATCCGAGCAATCCTTAACGTTGCCATCGCACGGATTTACTGGGGTGTCAGGGAACATAACAGTTTTGTGAATAATAAATAGAGTAACCAAAACTTGCGGACTCGCATAGGCGTCGGTATTACGGGTTAATATAAAAATACGAAAAATTCATAAATAAACTTACTTGCTAATTATTCAACAAATTAGAGGCATCAGGGTGTGAACTACTGTAAACTTGCATCATTGCATATGTTTCCACATTTACTTCTTCAAACCTTGTGCGTCGATAAGAAAAAATATTCTCATACATAGAAAACGATCTCTCCACATCTAAGGAAGTTACATTTGCATGTAGAAACTGTTTTTCAAAATCACTTAAAAGTTCACTATTCTTACACTTATTATAAACGGCCTCTAAAGTATTAAAATCGGGGTTTTTCCTTAAAACATCTGCCAACTTTTGACTAGCGCATAATCCTGGCGTATCATTTAATGTGTGTAATTTATTTTTTGCACTCTCCATTATGTCTAATGATTCCTGCAATGACAATTCAGTACATTGTAGTTTTCTGATGGCATCTAGTAATACTGTATAATTGGTACATATTGTTGTTAAATCTTCTAAAAGTTGAGGAATTTGAAATTCTCTTTGACTTTCTCTAATTGCTTTGGATTCATTCCGATTAAATCGCATTATAACTGATTGAATTTGTTGAAAATGGATCAAATAGTAAGAATCTGCTGTTAGCCAAGTACTCCATCGCGTTAAAATTGGTTCAGGAGGTTCTGGAATACCTGGACAAAATTTATGAAATTCTTTTAAACGTTTAGGAGATTTACGAAACACTGCTTTAGTACTTACAATCATCCGATCAATGTTTCCGTAATGTTGTCGAACAACTTCACCAACTAAATGCAAAGCATGCAGCACGCAGGTTATATGTATTAAGTTAGGAAATATATGTTTTAAGGATCGCCCAACACTTAACATCGTTGCTGCACTATCTGTCACAATCATCACAACTTGATCTTGGGTAATTTTAAATTTTTTCAAAACGTTCATTATCACTTTTTGAATATTTTCCGCGGTACATTGTTGAACACGTTTGCAAGCTAACAAATATCGAGATGCTGTGTTCTCGCTAGATAAAACGCGAGCTATTACATTCACAATACTGTTTTTCTTTATATCGGTCGTCTCATCCACGGTAATCCATATTTTTTTGGAACACAAATCACGTTTACACACATTTTCTAGCATCTCTTTCATTCGCGGCAAATGATTCTGTAATTGTGTTTGTGAGGGTAATGGGTACTTTGGAACGTATTGTCGCCAAAACGTTTTAAAAGCTGCTTTTCTCACCAACGACAACGGAAGATTACAAGAGGTAAACATAATTAATAAAAGTATGAGGAATAGTGTATAAGGTATTTCAGTTCTTGCATTTCTCATATGCTTAATACCATTGACATGCCTCTGGCAATCAGTTCTGTCCAATGCAGCCAAACGAACATTGCATATTAAGCAAAAAACTGCACTACCGTCATATTTTAAATGGGGAAAAAGTGACACATACTTATGTACATTAGTAGCAAATTTATTACGAGGCATTGTTTTCTTAGGTATGTAAATATTAGTTCTATATGAAACGATACACTAATTATGTACTTGGTATAATACTACAACACACAAAAAACACCAGCTATATTTTCAAAAGCGACACGTAAGTACATAACCTTGACCGTTCGACTAATCTCTGCAACAGCTCAACCGGTACTAAAACGAAATCTCTCTCAGCGCGGTTTAACATGATTTATATTCAAGGTCGACACTACATGCCTGCTTCTCTACCGGTTTAGTTTATTTATGAATTTTTCGTATTCTTATATTAACCCGTGATACCGACGCCTATGCGAGTCCGCAAGTTTAGGTTACTCTAATAATAAATAAAGCGAGGTAATGTCTCTGCGCGGCATAGGCGTGCGCTTTCTTCAGTAAGTACAATACCAAAAAATAAATAATATATCGAATAAAAATAACAGAACCAATCAAAAATTATAATATCTGAAAAGGTGTGAAACGCTCACCCTCTTAAGCAGCGTTATCAAGTAGTAAAAGCACCACTGATAATGGATAATTATCACCCACTAGATAAGAGTCGTAAAAAGTTGACAGCATTAGATATGTTTCCACAGTTATCTCGTTGAACGACCTTCGCCGTAGTGAAAAAATTTGTTTAAATTTTGAAAAAGATCGTTCGGCATGCATGGATGTAATGCATGATTAAAACACTCTTTGAATTCAGTTAACAGATTAGTCAATGCGCTATCACAAATTTGTTTTAATATGATAAAATCGGAATCTTTCTTTAACACACTCTCGAACTTTTCAAAAATTATATTTTGCGTCATATATGTACTTCGTCCACTATCTGCAGCGACTCCACTAACGACAACGCTCTATTTTGTAATTGTTATATTGCGTCATGTAATCCTTGATAGTTGTTACAAATAGTTTGTAACTCTATTTCAATGGAAATGTCTTTAAATTTTGTCTGGTTCTCTTTAATAGCTACAGCTTCCTGCAACCATATTCCCCAACGTGTAAGAATCGGCTGTGGTGGTTCACGAATACCAGGACATCGTGCGTGAAATGATCAAGGATATTTTGGAGATTTGAGAAACACTTTTTTTGTATTTGACATTAATGCATTCACCTCGGGTGAACATTGTCGAATAGTTTCTGCCACAAGATGGAAAGCATGCACTTTACACGTAACATGTAAACACTTGCAACCGTGTTCAAAAAGAGAACGGCCTACCGAACGCAAAGATTTCTAACGTACTCACAATTGCTGCACCAATACACTTTTCCAGTCTTTTGCTAGCTAGTAACAGTGAAAATGTCGGTTTATGAGGGTCCAGTACACGTACTATAACATTTAGAATAGAATTTCTTTTACAATCTTTAATGTAGATTTATTTTTTTTTTCCACGTATTCGCGTGCAAATAAAACATGCTTACGTGCCGCTTTCGTAGTTGGCAACTTCAACTCAAGGTTGTACTTATACCAAAAGTTCTAAAACGGTTCTTTTTCGAGTGAGGCAATTCTCGTTGGCACCCCTTTTTTCTATTTCTGTGTTCTTCTACATGTTTGTTACAGTCCGCCTTGTCCGAGCACATCAAATATTTCTCGCACACTTTACAAACTATTTTAGCACCGTCGTAGAATAAATCCAGAAAGTCACAGAAAAACTTATTTACTATGGTCAAACAAAGGGTCGTTTTTTAGCCTTGTTCATATTACAGATTTTAAATTAATAATTATATATTTATAACGAATAACACAAAACACAACGCACGCTCTCGTTTCTTAAACTGAACGAAAAATAAGCAAGCGGACGCTGAAAAAGCGAGAATCGATTTTTGCACACAGCCCGCTACTTCGATGAAACGCCTATGCTTCGCAGAGACGATTACCTCGCTCTAATAATAAATATAACACATCGGATACCCTTATCTCTCCTGATAACACAGAATAGTTATTGTGCCTGTTACTGCGTAGAGGTGATTGTAACGCATTAACATTCATGTTTAATTCCCTTGTATACACATGGAGTTCAGAAAGCATCTCTGGAACTAGGAACAGTACAGAATCTCCCTGCCGCTAGAATCGCAATTAAAATAGCGTTTACTGTTCTTCAATCACGCAGGGTGTTTTCTGGGGGAAGGAGGCAACGACAGGGCTACATAATACTAGTAATCAGTGACTCAACTAAACATCACATAATTGCCTTTCAATTTTACTCGTCGCTTAATCCGGCAAAATTTAGTTATTAGTTTGATTTGCTATTGAATTTGAGGGATATATTTTTTTTTGAAACTGTCATAATAACCCGGGTGTATATGTAAATTTTAATCGCTATAAGATAATTAAATGATCCAGTACTATCACAGTAAAGTGTA
Organism: Dynastes maya; assembly: GCA_029619315.2. Taxonomy (NCBI): domain Eukaryota; kingdom Metazoa; phylum Arthropoda; class Insecta; order Coleoptera; family Scarabaeidae; genus Dynastes; species Dynastes maya. Next base: position 8,614,741 of record JAROYE020000012.1, read on the forward strand.
ATTACCGTTTGGAATGGTACATTATTGAATTATTATCGTAGTAAACCATGTTATAGACACATCTTAGCAATCGTAAATGAAGATGAAAAGATAACTCAAGTTTATGTAGCACTTAGTTTTCGCGGTCTTCCTTAGGGCTTCTTAGTTACGCTACGGGAACAAGATATTGCTCTTAAACACTGCGTTATGGTTATATAAATATTAAGTAGGAGACATATCAGACGTCGGAGGGGGAAAAGGTTTGTTTTCTAATGTCTTAGAGAGTGGGTTCGGTGGGAATGATAACAATTAGATCCTGGCTTTGGGCGTCGCACGCAAGAAGGATTAAGATTGGCTTTGTCATCAAGGTAATGGAAGGGACCCTGATGCCATCTCAGCGTCGATTGTGTTATTAATGTATTCGCAAATCAAAGATGGAATCGCTAATGTGAGCAATTGTTTGCTCTTTAGAGCAAGGGTGCCTTAAGGCGTTCCAAACATATTTTCGATCAATTACCGGAGTTGCAAACAGTCCCTAAGCCCTCCAAACATATATCAATTACTTTGAATTAATTAGATTAAAACTTGAATATCTTTTACATTTAATTAAATCTCGCGATGGTACTATATTCGCAAAGAAACGTTTGGGTTGTAGCAAGTGGAAATGCTGCACTATCAACTATTCTACCTCAAGATGTATATAACCGAGGAGTTTGTTCTTTATATTTTTAACGAGATATATATCGTGTCAAACTTGTTCTAGGTACTGTGCCTATACAAAATTTACCAAATAATGTATCAGATACTTAGTGTATTGATTATATTGTTTTATTACTTACTATCAAATGTACTTAGGATGACTATTCAATTTTGTGTAGCATCAATTGAAGTACCTTTAGAGTGGTTAATGGGCGATCCACCAAAAGAAAGCACTCCATCTCATTTTTCGGTTATGTGGTTATATCAAGTAACGCGACGAAATGAGGTTACAACACAAATTATAAGAACAAAACAGTCACAATCCGCAGCTATCGCTCTCAGATTTATCACATATACCGTCCATTCCTTTTCTATGGGCGCATGCGTTTGACAATTTACAGCTGCCAACCTATTTTAATTTGATATTGTGCAAGAAAAGACAGCAAACAATTGATTTTTATCTTAATTCCACTTATAATGAAATTGAACCGATTATATTGAGATACATCTTAAGTATTCGCAGCAAGGCGATTGGGATTGATGGGATAGGTATTAATATGCTAAAACTAACGCTGCCGCACCCGTTACCTTATATATCGCATATTATCAATTGCTGGATTGAGGAAAATGTTTTCCCAAGCCAGTGGAAGTCAGCGATTGTTCTGCCTCTTCCAGAAACGACTTCCCCTGTTTCCTGTGAAGATCTTAAGCCAATTAGCGTTCTTCCTGCACTTAGTAAGGTATTGGAAAGGGCCATGTGTGATCAACTTTCGGAACATGTACATAGGAACTGTATCATTCCTGATTTCCAATCGGGCCTTAGGAGGAGGCATAGCTGTGGCTCGGCGCTATTAAGGATAACGGATGACATTATTCAAGCTAGAGATGAAAATAAACTTACTGCCGCCGTACTGCTGGACTACAGCAAAGCATTTGACACTGTCGATCATCGAATCTTGTTGTCTGTTTTGAGCTTTGTCGGTTGTGCGCCGTCTGGCGTGAGTATGCTTAAATCATATTTGCCCGGTCGTTGTCAAAGTGTGCGTCTGGCTGGTGCATGTTCCTTGCCTTTATCCCTTAGACAGGGTGTCGCTCAGGGCTCTATATCGGCTCCCCTTTTGTTCTCCATTTATGTTAGTCAGTTGCCTTCTGTAGTAAAATATTGCCAGTTTCAGATGTACGGATGTATTTTCAAGAAATCATTCCCTATCTATTAACCTTCAAAAAGCTCAAGCTATTCTGTTCGACAAGGAAATGGAGGTTGATGTGTGCAGGGGTGTTCTCAATATTAGTTTCATTCTCCTCCTCTGTAAAGAATTTGAGGCTTATTCTCGATAATACATTTCGGTATCGGGAATATATATCGAGGACCATTGGCAGAGCCTATAGCAATTTAAGGATATTGTAGTCTTATAGGAATATTTTCAGCATTAAATTAAAGGCAATGCTGTGTGAGACTATGGTACTATCTCTGTTTAACTACTGTGTGGAGGTTTACGGCCCCTGCTTGGATACGATAGACACGGCCAGGGTTCAGAGGGTGCAGAATTCCTGCATTAGATATATCTACAAGATTCGGAAATATGACCACGTTTCACACAAATTACGTGAGCTAAAATGGCTGAATATGCATGATCGCTATCTTCTGCGCACTCTGAACCTATTCCATAGAGTTTTGATCGAGAAAAGTCCTCCTTATCTTTTAAACAAATTGACATTTCGTTCGGACATACACAATATTAACATTCGAAATAAGCACTTGATAGCTCCTCCGGTACATAGGACTTCACTTTTTGAGAGATGTTTCACGTTCTGTATCTACTTCCATTATAATCGACTGTTAAGTCGTTCGATGTTCGAGCATTCAGATGTGCACTACACAAATATTTACACTCACAGTAGCTAGCTTGTCATTTTTTTTTTTTTTTGGTAATTGATGGGGAGCAATTGTATTTTTATATTTTTCTTTTATCAGTTTATGTTGCAGATTTTAGGTTTAAACTAATTTAGGCATGCAGGTTTTCCTTATTTATTTTTATAAGTTCAATGGTTCAGTGGTGGAGCAGGGAACAGCAATGCATATATATGTATACTGTTCGTCTAAACTGCCCCTTAAGATTTCCTTTAATTGGCAAAACTTGTATTTTGTTTTATCTATTATTGTTAACTTATACTTTTGAAAGGGAATAAAGACCAATTTATTTATTTATTTATATGCCTTTTAACTAAAAACAAGTTGTATACCATATAAAAGACGCATTTCTTTAAAAGTCAGATTTATCTAGTAATGTAATATTACTTTTTGTTAAAAAGGACTTTAAAATCAAGTTAAAAGACCGGACCTTATTTGGAAAAAACATTTTTCTGTCTTGGATTTTCTTGATTTTCTAACCCTAAGAAAATATTTATTTAATCAAAAAAAAAAATTATATATGAAATTTATTTTCTTATATTATACATTTTTATAGTCTTGTAAACATATTTTCTTGAATAGGTACTAATTTTTTCAAGAAAATCTATTTTCTCGATGCAAGAAATCATGTCTCTGCGTCTAATGCATCATTATTATGGTAAATTTAGGAAATAATTAAGTTTGCATATATTAACGCGATGCATACATATGATGACTCGCGGCCAACCACGATGAAACAACGGCTATAAATTATTGGTACGCTACATAATCATCATCATCCACGGCCCTCTACTATACGTACCAGGCGAGGGCCTAATGCAAACCCATGAATATGTACGTGACGGTCAATTTGTTTCTAAATGTACTACAATACATCAAGCTTTACTTGTCGTTAAGTCTGTCTGCATTAGCACCGGACCGTCACGTGGACAAATCTGTTTGTACCATTAGAATATTTCGAACCGAAATTACATTTGTCAGGTGGAATTTAATACTGTCTCCCCTGTACTTTCACGTGGTAAGCCGATCTGGCCGCGGTGCCAAACCGTATTCGTACCGCAACGCTGGTAATATCGCGTTAACTCTAATAGGAACACGCTGTGCGTTTTAATTAACATTTTGTTTTAACGTTAAATGATTTTCAACTGTTACAAACGTGTAACAGATATTAACCCCGACTGATTAGCATTATTGTTTCCGTTATTCCGTTTTATCCGTAATAATATTGGATTCAAACTCGTTCATTGCGCATGCTTAGTTTTTAAACTGAATTAAGCACTTTAATTATATGGAGGCTATTAAGATTTGACATTACGATTTTCGCAAAATTTGACATTTGTTATTGTTGTCAGCACATAAATCGACCCAGTGGTTTGTTTACAGTAAACGTTTAAAAACAAACATTTTGTTGAAGAAAACTTAAAAAGAACGTCAATTTAACGATAAAAAATGTATATGCATTACAGTGCCATCGAACAAATGCACCTAAGAACTAAAAGTAGCGCGTAATCCAAATCTTCCATTTAAACTAATTGTAAGATGTATGTAAGCCATTAAATTATTCCTAATCGATTAATAGCGTTGTTCCAATTACATATCTCGCAGTGCACTATGAAAATAAAAATGGATCAACGCCTACAATCGAACTAGGAATACGATTTAAATAAATCGGTAGGATTTATATGCCAGAAGTAATAAAAATACAAGTTGTTAAAAATATAGGTACATAGGAAATTATAGATTATTTACTATCTTATGTTTTTATAATACTTATAATTAGTCAGGGCAAACAGCGGTAACAGTCAGTGTAGTAGATATGTAGTGCGGCGATCATTTATTTCACGCGTTCACAGCGTCAGTACTAAATCGATGCTGTATGCGAGTAGTTCTGTGTATATGTAGGCTGTCGTAACTTATTTCGTGATTGTACGCTTATGTTTGCTTTAAAAATGTCGCAGTTAGGTACGTCGCGAAAACGACCGATGGCAGACACAGTTAAAAACTTTATAGTGGACATGCCGAACTTAATTTTTGATGGCGCTAAAATTCAATGTCCAGCTTGTAAAATCCCTTTAAAGTGTTGGTCCAGAAGCCATTGTCAACGTCACATCGAAAGCAAACAGCATTCTTTTGTAAAAAGTGGCATACGAGACCAAGAAAAATGTACATTCGATTTATGTGTTACTCTTATTTTATGTAATCTATCGTTTCGTTTACTAGACAAAGAAGCATTTGTCTCCTTCTGGAATAAATATGCGGACTGTAAATTACCTAGTCGGACATCGATACGAAATGTGCCATTTGCTCGTGAACATATAGAAAAAAGAACGAAAACGAAATTGATAGATAAAAAACTGTGGTTGTGTGTGGACGAAACCACAGATCGTCAAAAACATTCTGTGGTTAATGTAATGGTACGTACAATGAAACCACATCGACCGTCATCCTCCTTCTTACTTGCTTCCAAAAGAGTTATAAATTGTACTGCCGATCAGATTTTGAAGGTGGTGTTGAACTCATTGAACAAATTTGAAGTTTCAACTAAGCAACTTTTAACGTTTATGAGTGATGGTGCCGCAAACATGCGTTCTTTGGGGCGATCTCTTAAAGAACACAGTGGTAATTTCTTACATGTAACGTGTAAAATCCATACTCTAAATCTTGCGGCACAAACGATTCCTACATTGTTTCCACTAGTAAATGCATTGATTGCTAGTACAAAGGCAGTGTTTCTAAAGTTCCCGAAACGTACCCGACTATTTCACAAACTGTGTCCTGATTTACCTGAACCACCACAGCCGATTGTGACACGTTGGGGAACGTGGTTGCAGGCTGCGTTTTACTACAACAAATATTTTGATCAAGTAAAGAAGGTAGTTTTAAAATACAATCCGACAGAAGCTGCAGCAATCAAGAAAAGCCAGGAAATATTTCAAGATAGTTAGGTTAAATGAGATTTACAAACTATTCACAGCAATTACTTCGGACTAGCGGAGGGAATAGAAAAATGACAAAATGTTTCGATGTCGCTAGTGGATTCTGTTCAAATTGTGAATGATGTTCACGCACAGTTATGCGCTGTAGAGGGCGAAACAAATTGGTGTGTAATACGAAAATCTGAAATTGTTTTTGAGAAAGACTCCGATTTTCTTATATTAAGACAAATTTGTATATATTATATGTATTAAGAATTTTTGGTTCTAATAATGTGTAAATTTGGCTTTAAATTATTTATTTGCATGAAGGGTAACCCTTGAATTTTGTTTTTGTATTTTTCATTTTCTCATATTTCCATAATTTCTACTGACTTGTCATTTCAAAGATTTCGACAATTCGTAGTAAATTTGCGGTCATTTATGATTTAATCTGGCTACATACTTTTGAGTAAGAAGCCTCTAATGAAACCATTTTTTAACGTACACCAGGTTATTTTCGAAAACTAAGAGAGAAATAGATTCTACAGGTGCTATGCTATCTAGATGTGCAATAAAGAGCTCCTGTAGACCATAGAATATTCCAAAATTATTTTTGAGAGAATATGATTTGAAAATACTCGGAAGTACTCAGAAAGTTAGAATAAGCATTTTTAGCTTAAGTGAAACCTTAGTTAGCGGAAGAAATTAATTTAATTTAAGATAAGTTACTTTAGATTATGATTCAGAGGTTGATTCTGGGAGCTTCTGGTATCTTATTAAGAATCGTATAAACCAATAAAACAAGCATATTCCCTTCGAAGTTATAATATATGATTAAAGTTAGTAAAGCAAGAAAATAATATACTGGAATATAATCTAATGTTGGTCGCTGGCTAGGAGAAAGTTAGGTACAAGTTTTACTTGTAAATGTGTACTCAAGTAGAATATTTGGTCTGGTAGAAGAAGAATGTCGCATCCGAAAAGGGGGAAAAGGGATGTTTTGATTTAGAAGTAACGGAAACGTCTAGATCGGTACAGTACGAATTTATGTTTTGTCTCTCCGGCTCCACCGTCTAAGGAATAGGAGGAGACCCTACACACACACCATGCACACGGATCGCCCACCAGAGGGCGTGCGAACCCGTAACCGTATAACAACCAAGATGACTCGGATTGCCCTAGCGGTCCGTCAACAGAACGTCAACCGCACAAAGACGCCTTCAGCAATCGAAGCGAATATTGCCGGCTGTCTAATTAATTGCTTTAATGAAGCTGAAACTGCTAAGAGGTCGGAACGGTTATTGAAGAGAAGAATCTAGGCACGCGTACGCTTGAAATAAGACCGGCACCCATCTGGCTGATGTTTTGTTTTCAACATCTATGGCGTACAATTTTCGAACAGGGGTAAAGGTCGTGTTGACTTCAAGCACGTGTTTGGTGTTTCACAATACAATATACGTCATCATTTGAAGATTACTATTATTATAAACCCTAACACAATTAATTGCAGAAACCTGCAACTTATCGTCCTTCTTAAGATTTACATCACTACACTAATACATGGAATATGCTATAACTGCTAAGCGATCGATCTCTGCCTAAACGAGGTTATTAGTATTAGTCGATGTTTATATATTCATTACCTCAACAGCAGCTCAAATACACTTGCAAATATCAATACAATGCCTCTAATTAGAGAACGTAAGTGGACCCAATAATATTTGAAGTAGACCGATTCCCCTATTATTACCAGTAAGTAGTCCACATTGTGTATAGATATGTAAATAGACATATCTATAAACATATAGGATTGCTTATGATGTAACAAAGAGATTATAAAAAAGCAAATAAATACAGTTATTTATAATACTGTTTTCATTTCCCGAAACGTTACAAACTTCAAAATCTCGGAAATATCTTTATATTAGTAATATTCTGATTCATACATATGTATGTATGTATGCACACATACATATTAACTTTTGTGAGTTTACAATACTTGATTTGTTCTGTCTAATAAATTAGTAACTAGTGGTCGTTGTGGGATATGAAATTGAAAAATATTGAAATATTTTACTGTCATATACTTTCATTTACTTTCTGTTTTTTAGCTTAATCTGTCGATGAAAAATAGGCTTTAGAACTCTTTATTAAAAAAAATACACAAGTAAACATAAAAAGTCACATAAAAAATTGAGAGAGAATATTTAAAAAATTAGAAAAGTAAGAACAATGCTAAATTGCAAAAGATTACTATTTCTTGAAGGTCGAACTCAAATTCTTCCATATATTGCCAAAATTTCTTCCATCCACCTTTAAAAGAAAAGAAAGTGGTACACAATTCTAAATTTAAAATGGAAACTGATGAGCTTACCAATAACATTATTTCCTATTTCTGTAATACCTCGGTCTTGCCCAGGAAACCTCGATGTTAACATTATTAAGCTTTTCATAAGCGATGGCTTCGAAGCATACTTCAGCAGCACGTCTGGTAACGAAATGAACAAAAGCATAGCTGTAGGCCTTGTGGATCTTCTCGATGTACTGAGGTCTGACGAACTTTTTCAAAAATTCTCTTAGAACTTCAGTAGTTATCTCCACACTCAAATTTCTTAGGTACAATCTCTTGACGTGAGACATTATGACTGGATCAATGCGTGGTTCGCGATCAGCCCAGTTAACATAAAGCGGAATACCCCATACAGCAAAAGGATCTGGAGTTAGCTTGTTCAAAGCTTTTAAAGCCAAGGCCCGAGATGCAAAATCAATAAACGCAAATCCACGATGTTTGGTTCGATCGTCGCTATCCAAAAACAAGATGATGTTTTCTATTCCTTCGACATACCTTTGAAGAGTTCCGCGTATTTCCTCCTTAGTTTTATCCGTCGGAATACCATTCATATGCAAGCGACAAATCTCATGAGACTTGAGGACAGTAATCTGATGTCCTACTCTTAGCTGAAAACCGTGTATATTCAAAACGGCGCGATCAGCGTGGTGAGGTAGGTAATAAGTTATGAAACAGAAACCTCTATTAACACCATCATAATCAAGGAAAAGACGGATCTTATAGATCGGTCCAATTCTCCCGAAAAGTGGCATGATCTCATCTTCAAATACGTCACGTGGTAGCTTTCCAACAAAGATTTCGGACCCAAACAGTGGCTTTTTAGGATCGTTTTGACGAAAATATTCCCTTGTTCCATTAGTTTGAATAATTATGTAACCAGTACGCCTCATTAACGAAACACAACGATTAAATGCTGTCTCCATCACAAGAAAAAAAAACTAACCGACCTTAAGAAACATACGTGTTACACTTCGAACTTCTAAAATGGCGGATGAAGATGTATTTTAGCAGGATTGGGTTTGTTACGATGCACGCAAGCGTAAACTGTAAATGCTTATTTGAAAAATGTAGTCGGTTAATATGTATTGTAATCGTAGATTCATTTTAATCATCATAAATTTTCCTCAATTAATTTATTTGGAAAATTATAGGAATATTAATTAATTGTAATAGCGTTGCCAACTTAAAATTAATGAAAATTTCACTAATTTTAGTATCAGAGAGGGTGTGATTATATTATTACAATACTGCGCAATGCACAAAGAAATTTTTGCACACAGCATTTTTATCTAAAAAACCTCCTAAATTAAAAATTAAATGTGGAATTTCCACTTAGTCCACGAAGCTGTTGCCAAGCCCTCGGAGTTAAATTCCCTACTTGAGAATTTTACTATATTCTGTTTAATATTTCTATGATTTTTTAATTCGATTAATTCAGGAAATTTTACAGATGAATAAATAAATAAAATTAATAATTAAAATACGTTGAAACGTACATTTTTCAAATAACTAATATATTTTCATTACAGTTTTCTAATTTATCGAAAATATATAACCAATCGTTGTCAAATTTGGATTTCATTGGTGCATAGGAAATGACGCTTACGTGCATCGTAACCGACCCAATCCCGCCAAAAGAGATCCTCAATCGCCATTTTTATGTTCAATGTGCAACGTGTATATCGTTTAAGCTGAGTTGTTTTTTTTTTCCTTGAAATGGAGAGAGCATGTGATCGTTGTGTCTCGTTAATGAACCGTACCGGTTACTTGATTATTCAAACGAACAGTGAAAGACAATATTTTCGGCCAAACGACCCTAGAAAACCACTTTATGGCTCCGAAATTTTCGTTGGAAAGCTACCACGTGACGTGTTCGAAGATGAAATCGTGCCAATCTTCTCGAGAATTGGACCGATCTACAAAATACGCCTTCTTCTCAATTATGATGGCTTTAATAAAGGTTTCTGCTTCATAACCTATTATCTGCCTCACCACGCTGATCGTGCCATCTTGAGTATCGATGGCTATCAGCTAAGACCGGGGCATCACATTAATGTCCACAAGTCTCATGAGAATTGTCGCTTGTACCTCAATGGTATCCCGACAGTTAAAACCGAGGAGGAAATACTCCAAACTCTTCAAAATTATGTGCAAGGAATAAAAAACATCGTACTGTTCTTAGATAGAAACGATCAAACCCAGCATCGCGGTTTCGCATTTATTGATTTTACATCTCGCACCCTAGCCGCGAGAGCTTTAAATACTCTAGCTTCAGTTCCGATTGTCTTATGGGAAAATCCTATGTACGTGAACTGGGCTGATCCTCAACCACAGATTAATCCAATCATAATGATTCGCGTCAAAAGATTGTACCTAAGAAATTTGAAGCCGGAGATAACTACTCGACATCTAAGAGAATTTTTGGAAATGTTCGTAAGGCCGCAGTGCATCATCAGGGTTTACAGGGCTTACGACTACGCTTTCGTTCATTTCATCAGTAGACGTATTGCTGAAGTATGCTTCGAAGCCATCGCTTATCAAAAGCTTAACAATACTGAGATCGATGTCTCTTGGGCAAGACCGATACAACATAGAAATATTGAATAATCTCCAAGTAAGTTCATCAGTTTTTTTTTTTGTTTTCAACTTAAAACTGTGACCTATTTCTTTTTTCTTTTAAAGGCATATGGAAAGAATTTCAACTATATTTTCAAAGAATTTGAATTTCCTATTCAAGAAATAGTAGTCTTTTGTAATTTAAATTTGTTTTTATATTTTTTTTCTTTTAATTTTTTTGTTACTTTGTAAATTTACTTTGTGTTTTGTGTATTTTCTACTTTTTTAATAAACAGTTCAAGTTCCAAAGCTTATTTTTTAGTGATAAATTAGACTAAAAAAGAAGAAAACAAATGCAGATTGCATCTGACAGTTTCTATAAAATATTTCAATATTTTTTCAATTTCCATATCCCTACTGTACAACGTTAGGTAAAATATATTATAGTAAACAAATAGCTTTGCCACGTTTTCTGTATCCCGAAGCTTTAGAAAAATTAAAATAACAAAGGAAAAAGTCGCGTAAGAGAAACCAAGCGAAAACTTAAGGCATTGGTAAGTTGAATTATGTCGGCTATATATTTAAAGGACCCCTTCAGAAGTTAGATGGTGTGCATATGTGAGGTATTTCCAAGATATAGCTTGCGATATAAAATTATTCATACCTTTTTCGCCGATGGAAATGGTTTTGTAGGGTTTCTATCAACTTGCACACGTTAACAAATGGACGGTTCATTACCCTATCCACCCCACTTTTATTGGTTACTATCGTTGTCATTAACAAAGCAATTAGCGGAGCTGAATTGTCCTTGACTAACTCAGTGCGATAGGAACACCTGGGGCACAAAATTTTACACCTAACGTTCTCCCCTTATCATTGATTAATAATAAATTTTACTCACTCACTAGAATTCCTACTTTTTCTGAAGTTTTTATAATTAGTTCATTTTGACGTTTACTTTCTTCGTTATTTATGAATACTTCTTAACGCCTTGTTGGGGCTACATTTCACAAAACTTTGTATATGTACAGTGGCGAATTATGTTTCCGGACAAGCTAAGACCCCTAGCACGCAGCCCGCCTCCAATGGTAGGAGTGAATATGTGTCGTCCTTATCATTTTGTATTTAGTCGCATTTCAGCGGCAGAGTCAAAGTAAAGCGGTGCCTTTGTAGTTTATATTTCTTTATCCTTTACATTTACGCCCTGTTCGGAAATAATGCAAATGCAATATTTACTGAATGTGTATTGAAACATTAAACATTATAAATCGAAAAAAAAATGTATGTTATAAATATGAAATTTTACTATAACTATTTCAATTAGTAAGTAATAAACGATAATAAATAAATTCATACTTGCTTTGAAGAAGATAATTTTACAAACTTTTATATTTTGCTAATTTTAAAATGAAGAGAACAATTGCATGAACAAATATATGCCCTTATCAAGAAATTTGGGAAGAAGAAAGAATACCGGAAGACTGGAGGGACGGCAAAAATTTGCCCCATACATATAAGAAAGGAGATCAGCAATTATATGAAAATTACAGAGGTATGGCATTGCTTGAGACGGGCTACAACTTGCTACAAGATGCAATAAACTCTCATTATAGCGAACAGGCACGGGGGAAAGGATAATGTTCGTTATATCGAGGTGTTCGCATAAATGAAATTGCGTTAGTGCGAATTAGTTCGTTATAAAGAACAATAGCACCTATGTATGTGTATATATCATACGGATGTTTCAAGTGTTTATTATTAAATAGGTAGTACATAACTACATGCAATTGCAATGCATATCTTATGTATTTTAAAGTCATGCTAAAGTAATAATAAATATATATTTATTTATTTTTTAAATAGTGTAAATTTTATTTTTATTTTTTACTATGGTAGGTAATGTTGATTTCAGAATGTAAAATTTCTCCGCGATCTTGGTTTTGGGCATTTATTTTTTTCTACCTCTTCTAAAACTGTCCAATTTTCTTTTGAAAGAAATCCCTTCTCTTTTGTTACTCATTTTTATTAAATTATGTGTACTCCCACAATTTATGTTAACAATTAAATCTTAACTCTAAAATAATCCCTCAGAAACTAAAATAATAATAAAAATAACAATAAAAAATACCGCTTTGAAAACGAATATTTACGCACGGTTTCTAAATTATATAGGTGTAAGATTATACTGGTTCGTATTAACGGTATTTTTTATATTAGTTTTTGCGCGTTGGAGGATTAAAATTGCTCGTAATTCGCTTAACTGAAATTTCGTTATAATAAAATAAACTGCTTTACAAATACATAAGAAGCTTCCGTGCAGTGATTCTTGTTCGTAAAATAGACAATTTCGCAGCATCGGTGTTCGCTGTAACGAAGGTTTACTCTACTGGCAAATTGATTACGAAGTAGATTAAATGAGTACATGAAAAATATAGTAGGAGAGTACCAAGCAGGGTTCAGAGCGAATAGATCAGTAACAGACCAAATCTTCACACTGAAGGAAATACAACTAAACAGTTACGAGTACTTTATGTCCTTTTTGTCGATTTCAAACAGGCTTACGACAGAATCCATAGGAAACAAGTGTATCAAGCTATGAAAGAGCTGAAATTGCCAAACAAGTTAGTTAATCTAGTTAAAATTACGTTAGACAAAACAAAAAAAGAAATAATCTAGAAAGGAGGAAGATCAAATGAATTTGAAGTAAAAGGGGGAGTCAGGCAAGGCGATCCGCTATCAACGACGATATTTAATTTAGTACTGGAAGTAATTATCAGAAAAGTAACGTAAAGATAGAAGAAACAATATTTAAAAATGAACACCAATGTATAGCATTTGCCGACGATGTGTCAATATTAGCTAAAACGAAAAAAGAACTGAAAGGAATTATAAAAAGAATAGCGAAAAAAGCAAAAAGATTTGGTTTAAAACTGAACCAAGAAAAGACGAAGTACATGATAATGGGAAACACACAGCAGGTCAAAGAAGAATACCTTACAGTACAAATAGAAGAAGAACAGGCATACAGGTTTGAGAGAGTCTACGAACTTACATATCTAGGAGTGAAAATAAGAGAAAATTGGCATGAAGAATATGAGATAGAATCAAGAATAACAAAAGGAAATAGAAAGTTCGGAATGTTGAGATCGCTAATGAAATCGAAACTAGTGTCAAGAAAAACGAAAGAAAGAATTTATAAGACGGTAATCAGAGCAACGGCTATATACGCATGCGAAACGTGGTTATTAAATAAGGCTGACGAAGAAAAAATAAAACGGTGGGAAAGAAAAATACTAAGAGCAATATATGGAGGAATAAATACGGAGGAGGGATGGAGGAGAAGAACGAACAAGGAATTAGAAGCATTATACAATGGACCAAAAATAACAACAGTTGTAAAAGCACAACGAATAAGATGGCTAGGACAGGACATGTGCATAGATTGGGGAACGACAGAATGATCAAATTGATACTGAATAGAAGACCGGTAAGAAATAAAAGGAAAGGAAGACCACGGAAAAGATGGCTTGACAGCGTTTTAAAGGACTTACAAAAAATTAACATTGTGAATTGGAGAAACCAGGCAAGAGATAGGGAGAGCTGGAGAATGGTTGTAGGAATGGCCAACGAAAATCTGCAAAGGAAATTATTAGAATGAATAAGTTTTTGTATTGAATTTCATGTTAATTTAGTATAATTAAAAATGTAACTTCTTTTCGCCCAGGGCCTACAAGGCCTGTTGAACATTATAATATATAATTTTAAAATGGTAAAAGTTATTAGATCCGAAATATGCGGTGAAAAAAATAGTCAATACAGTCAAAGAATAAAACGAAAATAGTTGCATAGTGTAGATATAAAAAAATACACTCACATAAACGTCCACCCTTTCTTACGTAAGTTGAATAAAGGGCTACATTTATGTCCTTTTAATTATTTTCATATACTTAGAGTTTCGAAGAATATATTCCTGTTTCTACGTTTATTGTATGGGCCGAGTATTATAATTATAAATAAAGCGTATATGTGTGATTCATAGCCGACAAGTTAAATTTAGAAATCAATACCCTAAGATAAAAAATAAAAACTGATGCATTAAAAATGTTTGGTAAATATAGCGAATATACCTGACACCATCCATTTATCGGACGGGTGTGCTAACCACTACACCACGAGGACCTTGACGCCAGAAACGTTCACGTTTTAATACCTAGCTACTATTTTTATCTGCAAATATATCATAATATTTCAAGAGACAATTTTTAATTCTTATATGCCTAGTACACTAATTAATTCATATATTGTGACTGCCGACGGTGAATTATGAAAATCTGTAATTTCCTAGGAACTTCCGACGTAATTAAATACTTGAAAAAATCTCGTCCCGATAAATTCCAAGGAAATCACAGATTTTCATAATTTACCCACAGAAACTGATTTTCATAAAGAATCGACGGAAGCCAAAATATATTAATTAATTAGTGTACTTGGCATGTAAGAATTAAAAATTGTCTGTCAAAATATTATGATATATTTGCAGATAAAAATAATAACCAGGTATTAAAAGGTGAACGTTCCTAGCTTCAAGGTCCCCGCGGTGTAGCGGTTAGCACGCCCGTCCGGCAAGCGGGGGGTCTCAGATTCGATTCTTTATTGAGACGAAATATTATCAGAAATAGGGAATATCTGGGAAAACCTAAGAGGAAAAGACACCTGTGGAAATCTAGTTGCATCAATGAGCATCAAATTACAAGAAACGACCACCGCCATGGCTATTGGACAAAATATTAATTAATAAATTCTTCCACTTTCTGTCGTGTTTTGTTTTTTTTTACGATTTTTATAAAATAATATTGTCTACTTATTTTATCACCTCATTTTGTTGATTATTTAGTTTATGTTACTTGAATTAACCCTCTTAAGGATTATTGTTCTTTTATCATTTTTATCTGTTGAGTATTTATATGTTTATGTGTTCATACGTTTTATTAAATATTCTTCATTTATTATTTTCGAACAGGGCGGGCATAAATGTAAAGGTTTAAGAGATACAAACTACAAATACGACCCGCTTTACTTTGCCGCTGAAACGATACTAAATACAAAATGATAAAGACGACACATATTCACTCCTCCCATTAGAGGCGGGCTGCGCACCAAGGGTCTCAGCTTGTCCGGAAACATAATTTGGCCACTGTACGTAGCTATAAATCACCGAAGTTTCTATACATGTATATTTTTTCGACCTTTTTAAAATTACACACGAAAAGCAAGTTAACGGAAGTTTATTATACTTCACACTTACGAGTCGTTATTTAACCATTTAACTTTGTTGAATATGCTCACGTATATATGGATGATTTATTTCCAACGCGCTATTGCCATTGTTAAAAATAGTATACGGTTATTACGAAAATACGGCCATAAAATGAAATTGTTGAGAGTCAAAAAAATGTTCCCCTTTTTTATTATTCAAATTGGATAAAATGTTGTAAGCAGAAAAGAAGATCGCGAACCCGAGAAACGAATTAAAATGGAAAGTAACCGAATACCTCCTTCTTTGATTATTTCCAAATTGACTCGATCGTATAGGCCTTCTTCGATGCAAATGAATTTTATATTGAATTTACAGGATCCTTTGTAAAACGATATCGACTATTAGATATTATTAAATATTTAGATTGACGTCAATTCAATCTAGAAGCTACTGTTAAACGTTGTAATCTCAGATATTCAAGATTTACCCTTTGCCACAGTAGTGGTTCGTCAGAGATGACAGTACATGCAATGTCCACCCAATTGTGTTATTGAGATTGTTGTTTATTTAAAAAGAAATACGTTTATTTTTAAAACTCTTCAATTAATATCGCATTGCGCATGTGCATTTATTCGTATGCATAAAGCAATAGAATTACAGTAGCACCAAGCTCAGAAAAATCTCGGAAAATATGCGAACTAATTTCAATATCAAACAACATCGACCAATAAGAAGCGTAATTTTCGTTTAGTACAGTAACTGACACAAGTTTTTTTAATTTCGTACGCTTGGTTCATATTTTTGCAAATTTACTTTTATTTTCCTGTTCCTACTTGTTTGACTAAAAAATTGTCTTTTTTAAGACACCTGTAGTCGTATATTTACATAATTTAGGTAAGTAAATTATTTTCAAGGATATATAAATCATTCAAAGTGTAAATTTTTAGGTTAGGAATTTCTAAGTGTATTGTAATATTCCTTTTAATACGATATTAATTTATAAAAAGAGTAATATTATTTTAAGGCATTTAGGTTTTTTTCTTTTTTTACAGGTTAGCAACCATAAGTAAACGTAAACTCGTTCGCTCGGAAGCACGAAACATTATTCGCAATGTTATACAGTTCTTTGACAAGCAGAAAGCAGATGGTCATAGGACGTTTCCATTAGAAAAAGCTAGTGAGCTAGCTGCTGCAGCAACAGGAAAATCAGTCAGTTTCATAAAGCAGATTCGCAGAGAATCTGATATGGCCGGCACTTCTTCATTACAATCTCCAAAGAAGAAGCGAGAAACTGCAGTTTCAATGAAAATTGAATTAGATGATTTTGACCAAGGCGTACTAAGAAGAAGTGTCCATGAGATGTATACTGTAGATCGTAAGGTGCCAACATTGAAATTGCTGGTAGACAAAATGAAAGACAAGATTAACTACACAGGAGGACGAGAAACTTTACGTAAATATTTATTACAATTGGGCTTTCGATATAAGAAGTGTCATAATAAAAGAAAATTATTGATGGAAAGATATGATATTATAGCTTGGCGTTCTCAGTACTTAAGACAATTACGAGAAAATGAAAATTTAGGAAAGAATAAAAGACCAGTGGTATATTTAGATGAGACTTATATTCACCCAACATATGGAGTTGGCAAATGTTGGCAATCGGAAGAAGAACCTGGTGTTTATAAATGTGATCGAGCTGGTCAGAGACATATTATAGTGCATGCAGGAAGTTCTAATGGCTTTGTCAAGAATGCTTTGCTAATTTTTAAATCAAAAAGTAAATCAGGTGACTACCACGATGATATGAACCACTTCAATTTTATGCAATGGTTAGAAAAACAACTTATTCCAAACTTGCCTCCACATAGCATTGTTGTTATGGACAATGCACCATATCACAGCATGCAAATAAATAAACCACCTACACAAAATAATCGAAAAGATGATATTCGATCATGGCTAGAAGGAAATAGAATTGCAACAACTCCAGAAATGCGAAAAGCAGAACTTTTAATGTTGGTAAGACAATATTCTATAAGTAAAACTTATTATGTTGATGAACCTTTAAAAAAGCATGGCCATACTGTTTTACGTTTGCCTCCTTACCATTGTGAGTTGAATCCAATAGAATTAATTTGGAGCATGGCGAAAAGAAAAGTTGCTATGAATAATATGTTGCACTCTAGCTATGACACCGAGCAATTAGTTAGAACTGCAATTTCAGAAATCACGCAAGCTGATTGGGAAAAGGAGTGTAACCATGTAAGACATGTTGCAGAAGAAATGTGGAAGGCCGATAGTTTAACTGATGAAATTGTGGAAAATTTAAGTTTCACTGCAAATACAGGTTCTTCAGATGAAGATTGGATCAGCGAGGACAGAATATCAGATGATGAATTTGATTACTAAGGCTAATGATCGCATTGTAATCTATAATGTAAAACATTTTGCAATTAAATTATATTTGAAGTTGAAATAAACGTTTGCTTTAATTAAAATTAGAAAAACATTCAAAAACTCTTTATTTTTCTTAATTCCTAAGTTTTTCACACGTCATTGGTCATTTGTTTATAGGAGCTACTACTTTAGTTTGATTTAAATATCCCGCGGAAAAGATTATGGATGAGAGTGTACCTTGTTAACTTGTAGCGCCCTTGGACACGCCCACTCAGGGCTTTTCTGAGCTTGGTGGCACTGTATATGCTATCTAATGATTTTACTATAAAATAAAACGTGTTTTATTAGAGTGGATACATTTTCAATTTTGATTAAAGTCGTTTATTAAGAAGCTATTTGAAAGTCTTTGCCTCCAAAAAACTGCAATCTCAAATTTATCATATTGATATCAAGTCAATGAATCAACTGATAGCTTTTACAGCAATACCTTTCGTATCCACTCCTTGAAAATACTCACGGACCGGCACTGCTTCGCGATCGATTTACGACGAATTAAACCTGCCAATTTTAAACCCCTGCTAGGGGTCGTAAGATACAACTGGACAGTAAGGATAAAGTGTCCCGTCTATAAATGACTTAAATGGTTTTAGGTTAGCCTTGTAGTAAATGTAGTAAAACAAAACAAAGGGTGAATTTAATGTGTTCTGGAAATTGGGAGAATTTACCCTTTCATTTTGTTTTATTTTAAAATTAGAAATAAGTATAAAATTTTCTTATCTTAAATTGGTCAAAAAGCTTTAGGTAATAATAGATTAAATCGACTCTACTACCGTCCCTACATGTACTCCCCTATTTTTCTCTCCGTTGTAATTATTTCACCCCCATAAAGTTTTATTGAGACGTTAAGCGATAATTAATATTGAATCATTCGGAATGACCCTCGAGGTTAAATATTTGCGCGAATGGAAAAAACGGTGCCTTCGCAATTAAACTGGAAGGGTAATTTCTAGGTAGCAAAATTTAAAAAGGTCAGCCGAGTCGAAGTATATGTGTTGCACTTTCTACACAGCTTCGAGGGGGTGAACTTAATTTCCAGAACAATCACCATTATGGATACGATTCCCGGAATATTTGTAATATGTCCGTTTTCGGTGACCATCGCGTAATATACGTCGAGATATAGGGGTAAGTTAATGATTTTGTGCCCGGGGTAAATGCCCTGTTCACATACAAACATATGTAGAATATCTACATACCTACATGTGACTGGGGTTTTTTTTTGTCAAATAAAAAAAGGAATTTTTCCATTTGTGCGACTATTCTCTAATAGGTGTCATGCAGAATTCACTCATTATACAAAGTAAAATTCAACCATAAAGGCATTACACATTTACCAGCGTTTTAATATCTATCTGTTCCCGGCATTAACTGAACTGCAGCCTGTTACAGATTTAGTAATAGGTATAAATTGTACTCGATCATAAAATTCTACGTTCGAATTGGATTGGCGCGTACGCGTTATCTTAGTGGGCATCGCATTTGGAAAGTTTAATTGCTGAGTTAACTACAGCAATGTCCATTACTAGCGTTTAACGATGAAATGTACATAGAGCCATACGGAAATGTCCGCAGGGTACATATTTATAGCCCTTTCTTTTAAGGATTTTTTTACATTGAATTCTATTGAGTGATTTGGTGTGACGTAACGAAAATGCATCCAATGCTGCTAACCGTTTTTAAAACTTAGCTCGCGTTTTAGAGCAATTTCAATTTAAATTTTACGCCCAAAAACCGTAATTTTGATCATTTTTTTACCATTTATTGAATTTAAATCGATGGAAAACGATAGAATGGACATCCTATCGATGAATACACATCGAATAGAAATTATTTAAAAAAAAATTGAATCGATTTAGTCGAATTTGTGACTTAAAAGAGCCATCACTTTTAAGTCATAAATTTTTCACTTTTGGTCATAATATTGCGATGCATATGTCTCTTTTATAACGGGTGACCACGAGGAGCATTTACATTTTGGATGGGACGGTTACCCAGCCTGGGTTGCCGTGTCACGGTGGGGGAGACAGCATTGAATTCCCGAGAGGTGGCCATTTAGGTATCTAAGTCACAATGAAACAGTGGTCGGCAGAGCAGCGCATGTTTACATACGATGCGTATGTAAGAAACGGTGAGTCAGTGATAGCGGCTCAACCGCAGAGGCTAAACTTGCAAGAAGGCATATGGTTTCAGCAAGAAGGGGCCACTGCTCACACATCAAGGATATCGATGAACTTGCTCGATCCACCAATACCATGAGCTATATTAGTATTAATTTTGGTTATTGTTACTAGGCATTCTTTCCGCGTGCATTTTCAATAAATCGTGTTCGTTGACTTCGTTTTGTTAAAGCAACAAAAAAAATTATTATATTAAGTAATGAATTTATTACAACAATGAACTACGTTTATAAAATCGAAACCTGTTTATTAATGTAATAAATACCCGTTTATTATAGCAATGTTTGATCAATAAGGACTGACTGTTTGTTGTAAATAAAAATGTGAGGCTGAAATTATCTTTAGTCGGTCTCTCCTCTAAATTTGCTTCTTTCGGTGTATGTATCATAAAGTAAAGGCCGCCATTCGTCTTTTTTGTTTTATCAGGCAACGGTCGTTTTTCCTTGCGTACGTTAGACATGATTGATTGATTGATTGATTTTCTACCAGAGCAGGGCTGGTCTTTACATCCCTAACACTGAAGCTTAGTAGCTTATTGTATTATTCCTGCTTCGGTTTTGTTTTACTTAAACAGGTTAGTTCCCGCAATCAGATTTAACAGCCTATGTAGTAAATCTTTCTCCATTGGTAGTTCAATTGTGCTTCGCATAGCGAATCTGCGTTGAGCTAACGCTGCACATTCGAAAATAATGTGAGAGGCTTTTTCCTCCTCCTCATTGCAAAGTCTACATAAGGGCTCATCTTTGTAGATCCCCATCTTATGCAAGTGGCCTCTCAAACAGCCATGTCCTGTTAATAGACATGTTGCTGCTCTAAGCTGTATCTTGTTTAATTCAAGCAGGTCAGCAGTCAGATGTTGCGACGGTCTTCCCATCATCCGTTTGCTGTGCTTTTGTCCAGCTGCGTGTTTCCAATTTAATTGGTGTTGTGTTATAATCCACTCATTAATTGCACCACGCACTGCACTCTTGGTAATACCTAGACCCGGTTCAGGGCCTATATAATTCATTTTTTAACCTTCCCTCGCTAGCTGGTCTGCAATTTCATTGCCCGCTATGCCCCTGTGCCCTGGCACCCACACCAGTGTGACCTCGTTGTGTTTAGACAGAGCCATTAGGGTTTGCAGGCACTCCCATACTAGTTTGGAGGTTATGCGATAAGATGCTAGTGTCTTTAAGGCTGCCTGACTGTCAGAGAGAATGCACATCGTCTCACCCTGCGGTCGCCGACGCAGACTCTCCCACGCGCAGGTTTGTATAGCATATATTTCTGTTTGAAATACCGTGGTGTATCGCCCAAGTGATACACATACTTTGTATCCCTGGTTTTCCTCATATACACCAACGCCAGATGTAGTGCCCGTTTTGGACCCATCTGTGTACCAGACTAGTGTTCTTGGTTTTCTCCCCTCTCCATCCCTCCATTCTTCCCAATTCAAGAAAACTTTGAAAGGTTTGTCATAGGAGATCCTGGAGATTGTTGTATCACTACCCATATCATAGATAGGGTTTGTTACTACTGCTTCTATTCTGGTGTGCCCAGATCCACTGTGGGATCTCCAGTTGCTAGTATTTTTCAGTCTGTATGCCCCATTCTGGCTTCTCCCTTGATATAAATCTCAAGAGGAGGTAGGTTTAGCATGGTTTCCATAGCAGCCGTTGGAGTGCTTTTAATAGCTCCTGTTATACAAAGACATGCCAGTCTCTGAATTTTCGAGAGACTAGTTATCGCATGCTTCTGTGTGATCTTAGGCCACCAAACCAGGCAGCCATAAGTTATCATGGGTCTTACCACTGTAATGTACAGCCAGTACGTCATATGTGGTTTGAGTCCCCATGTTTTCCCAACTGTTCTACGGGTTGTCATTAACACCCTCTTACATTTGTCGGTCATTTTTTGTAAATGTGAGTTCCAGTTCAGTTTAGAGTCCAAGGTTACACCTAAGAACTTAGCCTCCTGACTGATCTGTACTACTTCGTTGCAAAGAATCGGCTCCCTTAAACCGTCCAATTTTGGTTATTGTTACTAGGCATTCTTTCCGCGTGCATTTTCAATAAATCGTGTTCCTTGACTTCGTTTTGTTAAAACAACAAAAAAAATTATTATATTAAGTAATTAATTTATTACAACAATGAACTACGTTTATCAAATTGAAACCTGTTTATTAATATAATAAATACCCGTTTATTATAGCAATGTTTGATCAATAAGGACTGACTGTTTGTTGTAAATAAAAATGTGAGGCTGAAATTATCTTTAGTCGGTCTCTCCTCTAAATTTACTTCTTTCGGTGTATGTATCATAAAGTAAAGGCCGCCATTCGTCTTTTTTGTTTTATCAGCCAACGGTCGTTTTTCCTTGCGTACGTTAGACATACTTACATACATATATATCTTTATAATTACGTGTAATGCTGCAAAAAGTTGAGGAGAAACTGTTGCAATAAATCAATAATTTCATTCGCTGAGGTAGCTGCCAGGCCTAGTCATAACAAGAAAAATCTCCATACATAAAGGTACAATCTTACGAACCCCGCGCAGATAACTCACCCTGTATATTGAATTTGCTACTTCATTTAAACAACGTATATCTATTAAAAGAAAACAAGATTTGCTTTGCCTACAATATTTTATATATACAGAGTGTCTTTTTTAGCGTAATAGGCGTTTCCTAAATGAATCTCCTCGCCCTTGATGTGTTTTGTGTATCTACACGGGGTATTTATGCATTCGGAGCGTGAGAAATTTGAATGACAGAGTAATCCCTTACTGACACGGCCGATCTTCGTTAATAAATGACCACCGGCTACCGCATGCAAATGCATGTAAATGCGTTTGGCGATGGAATAAAGAAAATCACCCCCATGTAACCCGTCAACTGACCCCTTGCGTTCGTATTGCCCACATACCATGATACGGGAGACACGTTCTACAAAAAAAAAAAGATCAAATCAGCATTAAACTATGTGACGTACGCTTATTAGAATTGCGAAATCGGGCTTTTACAGATAATAAAACGTTTGCTGATATCGTTTCGGAATGAAAATAGTGATTGACAGGTTAAGTTACTTTAAGTCTTTAGTAAGCAGGAGGAAATAAAACGAATTATAATTATAATAGCGATTATATATATATTGCGTTATGTCTATTGGTTCTAAGTGTCTATAACCTACATTTAATTTCATTAATTTCGATTTAAATTCTTTGAAAACTTTGTCAATAAGTATATTAAATTTGAAATTTTGTGAACACCCAAGGATGTTCAAAAGTATTTTCCTTATCGGCCCAATCTCATTTTAAGAGGGTGAAACTGCCCCTGAAAGCTTAGTAGATTTTCGGTTTTCTTAAAATAACTCGGCACTGACTGGAACAAATACAAACAGTATACAAATTATATTTTATTCTATGCAATATAGTTATTACTAAAAGATAAAACTTGCCTTGCAATACGTCGCCTTAAATAACTGTGAATCGACATGCAAAATAGACATGTTATGTTTACATTGACCTTTTTATTTAAATTAGAAAAACAAGTGCATTATCTATCAATATATTACAATAACTACAATTATTTACTTGTACTACCCCAGCAGTTACAGTTACAAGAATAGTGACGATACATGCTTTAGGGTATCATTCGCAGATATTGAACAAGTAATATGTTCGATTTTCTGACGCATTTCGTTACAATTTGATATATAAATTAGTAAATCATTTCAAGGATAATTGCAAGACAGTGCATTGAAAGTTGCATACGGTAACAATGATGAAATATTACTTATAGTAATCTCTTATGTGAGTAATAATTTACGTGTAATAGTTTCATTTTATTGGTTTATTTAGATAAGAAAATGTATATAATGAAAAGTCACTTTTGTAATTCGTTAGTACTATATGTGAGCTTTAGAATATTAGCACGACAATAGCAGTCATAAATCCAGTAAATGCAGTTCGCTTACATTACATATAGTATTGTATATGATACCCCTGTAACTGGCCAGTAGCGTCCGCCAAAGCCATTTAATAATAATAATAATATGATACCCCATGAGTTTCAACAATAAAGAAAGTGAAGTTCACGACCTATTAAGGGATATATTAATTAGATCTCGAGGCAACACAACATTTGTGGTAGATAATGACGTAACACTAGAATTTTTGCAAGAATTTAGACCACATTCTGCAGAATTTGTCGATGACAGATATCCACGGTGAAGTTTTACAATTTGAAGAAGAAGAAGAATGTACATTCTTGTTTTCATACATTTTTTTCCTTTTTAAATGGGAGGCATCATTACAAAAAGGAGGAACAAGAAGAGAGCAGTTGTTAAAAATTTCTGAATACGTTTTTAATAAATTTGTTATTAACAGCCAAGCGGGCGCCATAATTCACGACCTAGATCTCCGTAAATGGGCTTTGGAAGCCAATAAAGAAATAGGGTTAACAAATTTCAAAGAATCTCCACATTGGTTATGGGATTTAAAAAAAAAAGTATACAGGGTAGTTTTCAGAAAAATTACCAAATTCGTTACCCGTTCATATGGTATAGACACGGCAGAATTAAATCGCATTTCGTCGGATTTCATAAAAGAAGTAAAACCCTATAATGCGAAAATAGGCCCTAATAACACATTCAACACTGATGAGCGTGGATTCAAACTAGAATTACACTCTGGTCGCACGTTAGCTCCACAAGGATCGAAAGCAGTTGTCAGTCTATATTCGCGACAACCCACAGCTATACCATACTTCCCACAATATCCGCTTGTTATCACCGCTATTTATGGTTTTAAAAGAACAAAGTGGAACATTCGGACCACAAATGGCCGCATCAATATACGGAGCAGCAGATATCTATGTAACTGCTTCAGCATCCGGTAAACTAACAATAGTATTATTTACGGAATGGTTCGCAAAGGTATATCTTTCAAATACTGGACATCAAACAGTTTTATTGCTAGATTCATGGACTTTGTTAGAAAATTTTCCGATATGGTCCTCTTACATAATTACGATATTAGCTTGCATTCACGTAACAACACTATTAAATTACAATCTTTAGTGCACTAAATTATCTTCTATAAAATATCATGATTTATTTGCTTATGTCTGGTACAAAAGCGGTTGTATTGAGAACCACCCAGACCATCTCGATAATCCTGTACATTTCGTCTTCGCAGAAAATTTTCAAGTTCCATCGCGATGTGGTATATGTGGTTCCCGTGCTATAAGCTTTAAGCATTTTTATGAAGAGGGACATTACCATACAAATTAAGTAATTATTTGTATATACACACATACATACATATATATATTTTACGAAGTGTTCCATGTAACATATATTTTATGTATCATTCAGTCTTATATATTAACGTATAAAGCATAATTCTCCCTATTTCTTTTTTATATCTATATTAAATAAAATAAAATATAATTTTTATACTGTTCGAAGAGCTCCTTAACTTACATAATGTGGGATTTGAATAGGGCATCATAATTTTCTTTAATGGACCTAGGAGTTCGTATATGTGATAGAGCTCGATGAGACGATTGCTTTGTTATATAGTTATCATGTATTTGTTCCAGCCATTGCCGAGTTATTTGAAGAAAACCGTAAATCTACTAAACTTTCAGGAGTAGTTTAACCCTCTTAAAACGAGATCAGGCCGATAAGGAAAATACTTTCGAACATCCTTGGGTGTGGACTACTTATTCACAAAGTTTCAATTTTTTTTGAATTTTCGGATTCGGAATGTTCCCTTGTTAGTATTCCTCCTTGTCTCAGACCTCCTTTGATTTTAAATACTTCCAACTTCCTGTTTTTACTACATGACATAGTTGGTGATGTCGTTTTACATATTTCTGATATTCCTGATCAATTTATTGTTTATCCTTTTTTATCGTAGACATTTCCAAACTACTTCCCTAGGGATTCTATCAAATGCTTTTCCTAGATCTAAAAAACCAAAATATGCTTTTGATTTCCTTTTCTCCCACCACCGTTTCTAATAGTATTTGTTTAAAATTTTCCCAAAGTTCCTCCAGCTTCCTATTATTTTGTCTTTTACAATATCTCTGTATTTTTCACCTATTCTTGGATCTCTCAAACGAATTATGTGATTTAAAATTGGAAAGAAATTAAAAAAGAAAGTACTACGCATGCGTAGTACATTTAATTTATTTAAGCAATAATTCTAATGGATTCCGTAAGAGTCTAAAAATTTGTTATACATTTTAATACAATGTATTGTTGCAACGCATTTTAATGGCCAATTTAATCTTGTACACCGGTATCAATAAAAATAGTAATTATACTTTTAATAGGAAACCGAGATTTAGTCGCTAGAAATTACGATCGTTTTTAGTAGTGATGATATAAATATATAATGTCCTAGGGTAGTTGTATTCTAGTATGATGGAATCGACATTTTATGATCATTCCGTATTGTCTAATGTATGCACACACAATAAACCGACATTGTCTGTCTATTGCAGGCAGCGTAGCTCCATCTAGCGGAACAACTTTAACGACCAGGAGAATCTGTTTCAATATACTACTTGTAAATCCTTTTTTTTTTTTAATCCTTTGTAAGTTAATCTTCTGCATGTTCAATTAGATTTTTTAGATTAACTAGTTTGTAATTTGGAAGATACCACAATAAATATTTTAAATAAAAGTATATATTTTTTGAGGATTTTTTTTTATAGAATGAAACCAAAAAAAGGTCCACACGGTCTTCTTCCAATAAACTGGAACATTTATGTTGTATCCATGCGTGCTGTGAATTTGTAACGTTAAAAATTTAATAATTTTAAACTATGTTAAATTATATTTTATATTTGATTCCAGTAAGTATTTAAACATTACTAAAAACATAATCTTGCTTTCTTTATTGTAGTGTATGTTATTTTCGACATGTTCTTGCAAAAACCTTTTTCCACGTGCTGACAATCTGCAAAGCTTTCTAACAGATAAAATCTTATACATAAATGAGGAATTAAATATAAATATTGCTGAGCATTTAATAACAGAAAGAGGTATATTTTTACAATTTTACATGTCTCAAATTTAATCATTTTTTTTCTTTTAGATATTCATAAAAATTTCAAATACTTGTCTTATGAAACTATCCAGATTAGCAGTTCGAAATCACTTCACTTATTGAGTTTATTTAATACGAGTTATTTTGTTAACGGTTCACTCTACGAAATTATTCCTAGTGAAATGAATTTCCTGATCAATGAAATTAAAAGTGTCGATTTCAACCTTGGAGATGATGAAATAAAATTCATTAGAGTAAGTAATAATTTCTGCATATTTTAGATGTTAACATATATTTGATTTTTAGACAATTTCTTATAACAATAAAGTATTTGTAGTAATCTGTTTAAAAAGTGGAATTTCCAACATATATTTAGCTAGAAATATTAGTGAAATATCTTTGATGCAATCGATTGACAATCCTAACGATATTGTTGATGTGAAATTATTCGTAAACAATGAAAAATTATACTTAATCGCAACTAGTAATTTAGATACACCACTCTCAGTTATTTTGTAAGCTTGACTTATTTAACTTGAGTTTGTAACAAAAATATTTTTTTAGAGTTTATAAATGGGCTGGTACATATTTTGATAAAATCGTAGAGACGTTTTCAAAGAAAACTAACTTTATTTTCACGTTCTCAACCCCAAATACTGAAATTATAGCAGTTTTACAAAATTCTAGTCGATCTTTTATATACGAGTTCAGAGGCAATCGTTTGATTAAGATTCAAATTCTGCAAATTTTAAACCCGTATTACGTGGCAAAATATGTATTTAATGAAAAAATATATTTAGGATTTTTTAACAGAAACCTTGGGCTTATACTCTATCAATGGAATGGTGAGATTTCCAAATTTTTTTATATATAAAATAATTAAAATTTCATTATAGATATAGAAATGATTTATTTAAATACATACAATATATCAGTGGATACACAGAAAATCCATATGAGATTTGTAAATAACATTCCTCTATTATTCATTGCAAAAAAGGTAAAATATTTTCTATATTTAAAAATATGCAAATTAATTTTTATGTATATAAACAGAATGAAATAATAACATATAGTTTAAATGAAAATTTGAATTTTCTTGGGAATTATCTTTTCGATGATCCATTTCTCGAAATATATGAGATGGAAACAATAAGCTATAGTAACAAATATTTCCTATATTTCATTGGAAAAACAGAAAATGGTACAATTGAACTCAACTCCATGGAATTTGTAGTCCATTCAACAGAAACAGGTACCCCGAATCACTTAAATTTGAAATATTTCAAGATAAAATTACATCTTTTATAGATAGCAAAGTCCATGAAGAAGATTCTCTAACTTCATGCCTCTTAAATTTGGAAAAAGCGTTAAATGAGGATGATTACACTTTAAACATGCCTTTAATCGAAAAGCCTAATCAATATGAAAATAATAACATAACAGAAACAAGTTCAGTATTACAACAATCTAATATTATTGTGCAACTTGAAGATAATTTGTCAAAGAAATTAGAAGAAGCTGCTGATATTTTGAATGAAATTACAGCAAATCTTACTGGATTGTTCCGACCAAATATTGGGGTATATCAAAAATAAAAGAACAAATATATTAAATTATTAAAAATATCTTTGCTTTCAGATATTTAAAGGTAGGATCAATATTTCTGGTGGACTTAAAACTTCTATTTTAAAAGGAGATCACATCTATATAGAAAAATTAAACTCTGTAAAGTGGTCACCGGAAAATTGGCTATCTTACGATACCAAACAGATATTTACAGGAAATTTAAAAGCAGATCATGTTATTATCAAAAATTTAACAATACCCAATGCAAATTTATTTGATGGTAACTTTATACTTTAATATATCCCACCTTATTTAGAGGTATGATTTTTCAGATGTCTTACTTCTAAATGGTAATCAAAGACTATATGGACCTATAACTTTCAATTCTTTAGAAGCAAATGATCTGTACACCGGTAGTATCAATGGAATCGCTTTAAATGATTTATATTTCAAAGGAGACTTTAGAATTATTACTGGTAACAAGAAATTTGATGTTTTGAAATGTGACAATTTAACCATTGATAACTTAAATGAGGTTTAATATCACGTATTCTTCACATAATTTTCAAATAAATTGTTCTTTTCATTCTAGAGAAACTCCTTTGATTACTTAAAATACTTTACTGCCACTAAAAATCAAAAATATAACAGTTCCTTGGTAACCATCAAGAATTTAGAAGTAGAATTCATTAATGGTATTCACTGGAATTCTTTCAAAGACTCTTTATTCAGAAATGGAACCACTAACAAGGTAACAGGTGATTTGGTAATCAAAAATTTTCAAGCTGAGAAACTAAATGTCAGATCAATAAACAATATTGACCCTGAAAACATCTTGACAAAAGGAACGAATCAAAATATCAGTGCGAGAATAGATTTTGGCAGGATAAACTCAAGAAGATTTGTCTGCCCTAACATCAATGGCGTTAATTTTGCAACGGATATTATCACTACATTAGATCAAAATGTAACAATTCCAGGTAAATATAACTTTTAAACTCATATAAGAGAGATTCCAAAAAATATTTTCTAGGACCAGTGACATTCGAGAGGATCCAGATCTTGAAAAATCTTCACATTAATTCCACGGATCCTAACAATGCCAAGAATAACGTCTTCAACTATCAGCAACATGAAATGCAACAAAATTACAAGCATGTCAAAATAATAGGAGATGTCAAAATAGGAAACTTGACCTTCCTACCAAATACTGGCCTCATATTGAATGGAAAGGAATTTAACATGGCCGATATTCCAAATAAATATTGGCTTAGAAATACTCCCCAAACCATTCCTGTTCCTGTCAAGATTTTAAATGGAATAACTGCTCCTAGTCTTGTAACATCTTTACTAAATGGAATTGAAGTAGATGAATATATGATCAATGATTTTGGCGACAAGTTACCAAGCACGTATCTGTTTAATAATCTAACTGTGATTGGGAGTGTTATAATAGATAACGATCTAGAGCATTTTCCAAATTTTTTTAGTTTAAATGCGAGTTCTGTTAAATTATCTGGAAGGTGCTTAGTTTGTAAAGTATTCTCCACCAAAATTGTGATAAAAATTTACTTTTTCAGTTACGAAATCTTTGGAAAGAAAACATTTAAAGGCAACTTACTTGCAAACAAGGCAAAAATTGAATTGCTTGATAACATAGACCCAACCCATGCTTTAAATATTGAAACCAAAGCAATACCAGGCAAGAAACAATTTGAAACGTTAGTTATAAAAGGAAATTTAACTTGTGATAGCAGCTACATTCACAATTTGAATGATATTGAATTGAACCACATCTACAAACGATATTTGTCAAGAGATCGTAATACATATTTGGATTCTTTGAAAATGAAGGATATTACAGGTAAGTAATTAAATTCAATATTTTTGGATTTAGAAGTGAACCAATTTCTTTTAGTGAAAGTACTTAAAACAAATAGGCTAAATAATGAGAATTTAAACAAGTACATATTAAATTTAGACAACCTACGATCAATTAAAAAATTAAAACATGTTGAAATAATTGGAAATGTTACCGTAAAAAATCTTAGTAATATCATGTATTTAAATGGCGTAAACTTCAATGTAATTGCAGAAAAGGTAAAGATGTAGATTAAATATGCAAATAAATTTTACGACTTTCCTAAAAGATTGCAGGTGATCCTATTATGGCAGGCCACATCAAGTTTCAAGATCATGTCTTTATCGAGAATTTCAAGGTGTCTAACATAAATAATGTATCACTCCAGGCCCTGACAGACAATATAATATACAGATACTCCAAAAACAATATAAAAGCAAAACAATATTTCAAAAGAATTCGAACACGTATGCTTAATTTTAATTTACTTTCTATATCCATAAACCAATTGAAATGATATTTCAGCATCATTAAAATGCAAATATATTAACAACTACGATATGGGGAATCTCATAAATGTGAAAGAAAAGAAGAATCAAACTTTAACGTTGAGAAACACCTTAAGACTTAAACAAGCTCAATTTATAAAATCATTATCAGGCAAACTGCCTTGTGATACCCAACAAATTGCCCGAAGTATTCAAAATCCACCAACTAGATATTGGTCTACACTTACAATTAGGAAAAATGCAACTATAGAGGATGAGAAACACATTATAAGTTCTATTTTAGCTAATGCGGTAATCATGGGCAAAGACAACAATATAACTGCACCTGTAGGTCCTTTTAAAATATCTAAATTTAATTATTTAATTTTTTTTTAATCTTAGGTAACTTTATCACGAGTTACAGCTAAAAATATTTACACCAAAAATCAAATAAATGATATTAATATCGAGGAAATTTATCAAGATGCTTTATTAAAGTCAAGTCATGACGAGGTACAATTCCCAAATAAATAGGACTTCTGAATATTAATTACAATCATTTCAGTTGATAAATGGTACTAAGACTTTTACAAAATTAACAGCAGCTGGAGCAGTTGTCAATGGAGATGCCAAAATACCAACAATTAATAAGTTACGGATCCAAGAAATTGATAAAAATATCATCTCCAAAGACCAAATTTTCAATACAGTCATCAAAGGGCATAAAATATTTGCTAATGGTCTTGTAACTGGGCAATTACAAGTAATAATAACTCACTTAAATTAATGCAATGTAGTCAAAATCTTTGTTTTCCTTTCAGACCAATGAAATCTCAAGTATGAGGCCGGAAAATTTAGTCAGTATGGAAAATCTCAAACAAATTCCAAATGCAATCTTTGATAAACTACATGTTTTATATAATTTCGATATCGTCAATGTAAATGGTGTAAATTTTACAGCCTTCTTAGATAGTAGAGTGTTGAAGAATTCCATAACCAAGCAAATTCTATCTGGAATCTATTATTTTGACAACGTTCATATTCGTGGAGAAGCTTGGATTCCCACGCTTAACACAATTAACCTTGACGACGTCGTTTTCGACATTGGAATTCAGAATATTTCATCTTCCAAGGAATTTGCTGAAGACCTAGTGGTATATGGTGATATTACAATCGACAGATTAAATGGAATAAATTTAACAGAAAAATACGAAGCCGCATTATTAACCAACAAGGAAATAGAAGTTGAAAATATTGTAAGTATTAAAAATTCCACATGGAAATAGTTAAATTATTCAGTTTCTTATAGGTTTTCAAAGGAATAACTGAAGTTCATTCCGTATCAGCTAAACATTTGAATGGTATTCCAATAGAATCTATCAAAGCAATGATACAATCTGAAACACCAAAGGTTAAAGCTAATATCGTGCATGATACTATTAATAAAATCCAAGACATCATCCAAACTAACATGAAAATTGCTGAAGGTAAGTTTCAATTTGAAAAGGAACCCATTTAAGTCATTGTTTATTACAGATCTTCCAAGCGAATACATCTACTTCGACAAATATTACGATTTTGATATATCAATTCCTAACCCTATAAGCAGTCAAGCCATAGAAACAAATGGCCATGCCATAATCCACGTTTTAAGTGAAGAATCTGGATATAGCTGTGGTTTGTCACCCCAATGCAGGTGTTTGATTCAAAATACGATCCAAATAACACCTCAATTGTCGGTACATCCTGTTCCAAATAAAGGTAACCAAAGGATTTATAGCTTTGAGGATACTATGCTTGCAATTCATGTAATAACTGACAGCATAAGCTATAGTATGGAATGTAGAAAGTAAGTTTTTGAATAGCTAGAGTACCACCTGTAATTTTCTTTTGAATAATTTAGCATAAATACATCATCCACGGAATATACAACACTAACTTGGATTAGCAAGACAACTGGTCATTCTTTTGTATATAATAAGGAAGTAATGAATGGTTACATAGATAATGCTGAATTCTTCACATACGCCAACTATGTATATGTAATTCTCAACAAATTGTATGATATTCAAGAAGATAACCAGAGCAGACCATATTGTATTATCTTAAAATTAAATAGAGAGGAGGTATTTGCATTTGGGACTAAGAAGATGTTGTAATTTGCTATAAAAATGTTTCAGAATTTCGTCGAAATAATTCAGAAAATTCCAATAACGACATTCGGAAAGATCCATATTTTTAAAACTAGCCATGGTATCAATTTGGTCCTAGGAAATGCTTATTATGCTTCTCAAGAGATACCAAGCAGCATGGTTACAGCAATCTATAAATTTGATTTAGAAAAACAAAAATTTATGCTTTTACGCGAAATTTTGGGGGTCCAATGCGTGTCAGTAACAAGCGCCGCATTAGGAATTGATAGTTTTGTTATTATGAGCCAAAAACCTAGATCTGTAACGATCTGGAAGTACAACCATTATCATGAAAATTACTATTTTTATCAAAAATTGTTATTCGATTCGCCAGTACGAAGCATTTCATCTTTCTATAATGGAGGTACTTGTAAAGGTTTGTCATACTATTTGGCGAATCAAATATTTTATCTTTTAGATTTTGCAAAACAAAGCGATGCCTTTATTTCGCTTGTAACAGAGCAAGAGGATTTCTATATCTACAGCTATGCTTACATGGAGGGTTGGAAACTGTTATCACACGGGGAACTAGAAGGTTTACGCCTATTAAGCCCTTTCAATCTCAACAAACAAATCTATTTATTTGCGCCATTTTCACGGATCAGTTCTTTATTAACCGGAGTTAAACAAGGAAGGGATTAGAAGAATATTTATTTTGTACTGAAACGATACGTGTTGTTTGTGTATATATTTTTGTTATACATATAAATTTATTTAATGAAAGTAGTTGTTTACTTTCCTAAATTCTTTGGTAATTTTCCATTAATAAACGAAATATTCTCAAAGACGAAAAAGTTTGTTTGTAGAAATTTCGTTTTATACACTTTTTGTTCCCAAGTACCCTGCTCATTTACAGAATTTATACATTCTCATTTTATACGATTTCTGGTATGTCTATCAATTTTATATCAATAATTTCACCCGTATACACGTTTTTTATCATTTGTACATTAATGTTGGTCTAACATAACCCCACCTCATCAAAAACCTACTTATTAATGGATTTGAAAAAAGGGTCAAAGTTATCTCAAGTTTGAGTAACTTCAGCGCAATTTTCTTTTAATTTTTTTTTGTTATTTTAGGAAAGTGGAACAGGTTTAAATTGATACAAACTAATGTATACCTGCATTATAAAGTAAAAAACCATTTTTTCGTCAAGCATTTTGCTAATAATTTTGTAAATTATCCGTAATTTAAAAAAAAATCGGACCAATCTTATTCCAATTTAGGGTACTTATATATTTTAAAAGAACATTTGAAACAAAATGCTTTTAAATTGAGCATTTCTGGTCATTATTACTTTTAACAGGATATTGACTCAAAACATCATTTTTATTGACGCCTAGCAGCGATTATTGTAGCATATGGTTATCATTTTGTATATGTTTGTATGAATACTTATTTCCATTAACATTTTGTAGATTTTTAGAATAACATTTTGTTTTGTAAAGTGCCGTTTATGTTTGAAATTAAAATATATGGCACTTTATATGTGCTTAACCCACTATCTTTAAGTATAGACAAATTTTGCACTTTTCCGAAATTATGCCAATATTTTTGAATGTACGAATATTTATTCTCCTGACTGTACATCCAATTTAACCATAGGATCTTTAAGAATCCGTTAATCACGAACCAATCAAAAAACGCGATTTGAATTAAAGCCTATCTATTGGCTGCTTTTCCACGCTTCTACCAACTACACCAATATGGCGTGTGTGGTGATATTTGTGGAGCTGTGTTAAGTTTCTTCGGTGAATTTCTACGGAAACTAGTGTTAAAACATTCAAATTACAAGATGAACACGCGCAATAAAGTTAGAAGATCCACCACTGCCGAAGTTGTCACCGAACGATTGCTTACAAAGAAGGTGTGTTATTATTAACGTCTGTAGTATGTTTATTTATTTGTTATAATGGCTGCGTAAATATGTAGGTTTTGAGTGATTTTTGTTCAAAGACATATTTAAACTTGTTTGTCACAATCTCATTCGGTGTCCGTAGCTTGTATTTTAACACGATAAAACGTGTTTTTCAAGGAGATGGAGTCTATGAAATCCAAACCTTGTCCACCAAAGCCAAAAAGAGGATATGTCCTAGCCGAAGATTTAAAAAGGAAGATCCACTCAAAAGGAAACGGTGTCGCTAAGGCGATTAATTTTACACGTCCAAGTATCCTTTTTTTTAATGAATTCTATGCAACACGTTAACTATTTCAATGATTTTTCTTAACATAACCTATAGCTTTTTTAAGTAACTGTTACAATTCAAACAAGAAAGTAAGTTATCTGGGTCAATTATTTATGGTATGTGAATGTATTGGTGAAGGATCATTTGGTGTTGTTTACAAAGCCTTTAACAGAGAGGACCGGAAGTCATACGCTATAAAACTGATGAAAAGACATACATCAGAAAGTTCGAACTACGATGAGATACGTTGTCTTGAAAAAATTGGTGAACATGAGAATTTAGTCAAATTTTACTTGGCTTGGGAAGAGAGGAACATTATTTATATGCAGTTAGAACTTTGCGCATTAAGTCTGGCTACTTACACGAAAACCAATCACAAATTGGTTAACTCACAGCTTTGGGATATATTCATCGATGTGTTATATGTAAGTATACCTTTTATAGCCTGAGTTTTTTGTAATTTACCTATTAATAGGCCTTACAACACCTCCATCTTAATGCATTAGTACATCTTGATATCAAACCAGATAATATAATGATGTCAGAGGATGGTAGATACAAATTAGGCGATTTTGGGTTGCTCATGGATTTAAATGAGGTATGCAACCTTTTAAAAAGTATCCAGAAGCTCTATTAAAGGGTTTTTTTCCGTTTACTCAAATTTAGACTCCTGTATCATTAGGAATGAAGTCAGCTTATACATCGGAAGGTGATGCGAAGTACTTAGCAAAAGAAGTGTTAGAAGGAGTCTATTCACGCGCAGCAGACATCTTCAGCTTGGGTATATCCATGTTAGAATTAGCTTCTGACGTCATTCTCCCAGGGAATGGACCATTATGGCATAGCTTACGCGATGGAACATTTTCCAGCGAATATTTTAGATGTTAGTATTCAAGTTCATGCTTAGAAGAATATTTTGAAGACCTTATTGATGGTTTTAGTGGTCCCATCAAGGTTACGTAGCGTAATTACGAAAATGATGGTGCCTTATTCGGAAGATCGTCCACCTGTTGATACGATTTTAGCTTTTAATAGTGTGAAGAAGGCTATAGAAGAACGTAATCAGAAACCGCGAACTAATTATTATGTAAGTATGAATTTTGAGGAAGGGAAAAAAGATTTTAACGCAATTTGTGAATGTTACAAGCAATTTATATCCGTCAAATAATAGATAATAAGCTTTGTTTTATAGACACTCTAATCATTACATAAAACGACTTTTTGGAATTTTATGTGTTTGAAAAGCAAACTAACACTAACATTTTAATTAAAATAAATTTAATAAATAGAAAAAAAATCACTTTCCAACAGCTTGTTCCATATATTGTTTTCGAAAACAAATGTTAAAAAAGAATTAGATTTTATATACAGTGGTACCTCGGTTTACGAAATTAATTGATTCTAAAATACATTTCATAGTCCGAAATTAGTATTACTTAAACGTAATGAAAGTTGGTAATACATTTCTCTAGAAGCGATGTTATAGGCGAGAAATTAATCAGTGGAGACATCCTACAAAGAATTACAATTTATGCAAACCCTGTAAATAGTTGATTTAATTATGACGTTTGTATTAGGTCTGATGCAGTAAAACACATTGGATAATTTAGACGCTGGGCGAGGAACAAAAAAATTAATATCTGGTATTTAAGGGAGAAGCTTACAACTCTATACTTGAAAACGTTTAAGCTTAATTTATTATCTCCGCACCGAGTTAGAAGAACGTTAATTTGATTTTGAAGGGATATGCAGTCATCAATAGCGTCAATTGATGTATAAAATTTTGGATCGTCTGCAAATAATTTACACAATGATAAAAGGATTTCCTAATAAAGTAAGAATAATATTAACTATGAATTCAAGGACAAATGCGAAGCGGTGGAATAGTGGGAGGTTAACCACACATGTACATGATTCGCGCGGAAATTCTGCCGACTCTGTAGAAATTGGAACCTACATTTCGTATCCGTGAAAATTCCCTAACAAGCATACTATCATAAGCAGAGGTACCACTGTATAGAGTAACAAAACTGGATATAACGCCACTTTTATAAATAATTTTATGAAGATTTGAGTAATTTTAAAGTTGCAAAATTATCTTTTCATATAACAATATACAATAAAAAAGAAAAAATAGAA
This sequence comes from Dynastes maya, assembly GCA_029619315.2. Classification (NCBI taxonomy): domain Eukaryota; kingdom Metazoa; phylum Arthropoda; class Insecta; order Coleoptera; family Scarabaeidae; genus Dynastes; species Dynastes maya. The sequence goes on from JAROYE020000012.1 coordinate 8,652,527, forward strand.
GACAAGAAAAGCTGGAATATATCTGATTGAATGTAGAAGTTGTTGTGAATTAGTTGACGAAGGTCAAACATAGAAATCTTTAGAAATTAGAGCCAAAGAACATTGGAAAATCATTTCGTAGATTTAAGCCACAATATGGATACAGAAAACAATTTTTCACAATTGAGTTTTATTATGTCTCTGTTTCGCAAACTCGTGATTTGTCTAATTTTAAGGGAAAAACACAGATTTGAGGTGAATGAAAAAATTTTCAGGCGATATGGAGATCTCAAAATATAGATGAGGAAGTCCAACCAATCGCTGTATGTTTGAATCCGAAGAATACCCCACCAAGAGAGTAAGTTCTTCACAGGTAAATACAAGATGACTTCTTAACATTTTACTTCTTTCACAAAGGGAAAACAGTGATGATGAAGGTATGGGTGTGGAGCCCTTGAATGCATCGGCATGCGTTACACCTCCAAAATGCGTATCTCAGGTAATACTTTACACTATTTGAAGTCGAAAGCTTTGAAATAAAGACAAAAGGAAGCCTTTAAAATGAAGATGTGATCTCGACCTGCCAATGTGTATGTTTTTTTATTATTATTCGTAATGTTATTTTATTAATTTTATTTATAATATATAGACTTAGTAGCGGCGCATTGTAGGTCCCCCTTTTAATCTTCTTAAGGCTGTAAATACTAGTTGTTTGTTTTGTTCTTGTCAAGATATTTTTTTTTGTTGATAGGTTTATGTAAGATAATCAAGAAAGAAAGAAATAACGATATTGGCTTTATTTCAAATATAAAAACACTGATTTGTATACACAGATATGCACATATATGATATGTTATTCAAAAAAACATACACTTTATTGATTTTAAATTTTAAAACGATTCACCTTGGATATCTGAATAATTCTTAAGTAGCACAGCGATGAAATAAAGCGAATGCTTAAGCGAGAGAAACGAAATTCATACACGGCCCGCTCTAGCCGAATATTTCCGAGACCCTGTTGGAAGACGCTCCTTACTTTTATTCTACAGTTGCCAGCCGATGCGAGCACATCAGTATAGTTATCTGTTACATATATGCGAACGAAGGCAATTTAATATAAAGGAGGGTTTTTTCTGCATTTCAATCACCGTTGCCTAGATGGTCGTATTTACCTTGAAACAAATTTGCCCGAAATCAGATATCCCTGTAAGTGTTTGACTTTGGACAAAAATTGTTATAATATTAGCTACTACTTTAACTTTTCTCATTCCTTTCCTGAGCAATTTAGAGAAAAATGTTTTAAATAAAAAGTATTCGGAGACATGTTCTACACAACATAAAAGTGTTCAAGTATATAGGATGTCAAATTTTTGCTTCAAACCGTATAAGTTTGGTTTCTTTTGGATGTTTCTCTTCAATTTATGTCAACTTTCTTCAACACTCCCTATACCAATCTATCTTACATTTTGAGACATTAATAGTGTTCAATTCAAGTTTTTAACATATCCCGCTGGTTTTTTAGCGTCGATATCTCGAAAGCACGCTAGTGCGGTGATTCATTTTTATTTCTTTATGCAAGGTAGATTTCTTCTCTAGTAATTAAATATGAGGCTATGCAAATAAATTTTTATAGGTTTTCGTTTCGTCAAAGATATTCAATAAAACAAATGTGTAAACGTTATGTTTTTTGGTACTATTACAGCATGAACCATCACCCCCATTCATACATTATCTGGCAATTTAACGAGCACATACCAACAATTAATAGCGAAAATAAGCAGACAAATATTGATTAAAGTTCACCATAAAATAAATAAATTTATTTAAAGCATACTACTGAAATGCAGGTTGCTTCAGTAGTAAAAGTTATAGTAAGAATATACTGATTTTTTTTCTTCTAATATTCCACAATTTAAATAAATAAGAATGTTTATGAAAAAACTTTCCGGATTAATTTCTTAAGGCAATGCCTAACGTTTACATTACAGGTAACCCCCATATAATACGGTTTCGCTTTAACACGGTTCGAGGATTGGGGAAAACCCCCGTACAACACGGCATCCTAGAACACGGTTTGAGAATTAGGTAATTCCCCATATAACGCTTAACATTTTTAAGGGCAAAATTCAAAATTAGGGGAATCCCATCTCGTGGAGTAAACACAATACTCTGACTCTATAAAGTCTCCGAACACCTAGTATAGAGAATTTATTTTGTCAGTTGAAAATTTTCCCATATATGCATTCGCGGCTTATTGAAACCTTTATATAAATCTACCATGTCTAAACGTAAAAGTATGACGAATCGTTGTTGTTATTGAAACTAATCCAATGCTAAAGAACACAACATTACCTACAATCAACAAAAAAGTTTCCATACAGGTGGCATTAGTGTTTAATATACGAAGCATATTTCTGAAGTAAGGGCTGTCCGCTTATATTTAAATATTAGCAGGTCTGAACATTTACAGTTGTTGTTTTGATTCAGTAGTCGTTTGCCAGCCGATGAATGCAGATGAAGTGCGCGCTGTAATTCGATTTTTGCGTGCAAAGGGATCTTCAGCTGCTGAAATCTATCGGGAGTTGTGCCTAATATATGGACCTACAGTAATGAGTGAAGGAAAGGTTAGAAAATGGTGTCGAGACTTAAAAAATGGCCGCACAAATGTGCATGATGAAGAGCGACGACATCGTTGAACAAGTGAACCGAAAACTGCGAGGTAATCGGCGATTGACAATTAGAGCTCTGCCTAATGAATTGCTGCATGTTGCACGAACGTTTATCTACAAGATTGTCACAGAAAAGCTTGGATATCACAAATTGTGCGCAAGGCGAGTACCGAAAATGCTCACCGACCAGCACAACGAGCAAAGAATGTGCAGTGGACGAGCATTTTTGGATCGCTATCGACAACGCGCGTCCGCACACCGCTGCCTTAACGAAGAAAAAGATTCAAGATTTTCGTTGGATACTTTTTGACCACCTTCAATACAATCCCGACCTTGCACTTGGCGACTGCTTCCTCTTCTTAAATAAGAGTGATTTACTTGCTTGGTAATTTATTTAAAATGTGGTTTTTAAACTGTTTTATACCAAGTGTGGAAAACTACTTAAAGCAGAAAAATCTCGATTTTAAAGTTCTACTAATAGTGGATAATAAATGTCGAAATAACTTTTTTATCACCAAATACAACTTCTTTAGTTCAACCGTTAGATCAGGGAATTATAGCTGCATTTAAGACTAATTACATCAGGAAGTCATTACAATGGGTTTTGAATAAGGAAAGTTTTGACAATTTTGGACTGAATTAATCTTATAAATTCATCCATTAAAGAAATAAAACCTACGACATTACATGCTTGTTGGAAAAATGTATGGCCGGGGTTAATTCAAAATGGAAATCTAATCGAGCAAGCGGAAAACAGAATGGATCCAATAGTAGAACTTGCGAGGAGGGGAAGGTTTTGACGATATGACTGTCGAAGATGTGCAAGTATTACTGATGGAAGAAGAAACTGATAACTCGGGGGAACGATAGCACAAATGAAAACGAAGAAATTAAACATTTTACTCTAAAAAGCGTAAAAAAAACCCCTGGACTTAAACGAACAGTTGGAGTCACATTTCCTAAATTAAATTTAACTGAAAGAACCTAACTCCCTTTTTTTGCACTAGTTCTTTGTTTCGTATAACACGGATTCGCATAACACGCCATTTGATAACGTGTGATAACGTTTTATTTTGCAAATAAAATAGAGTAGAAAAATTAAACAATTTGTAGTGCTGAAAAGTCTGTATATTGGCCAATAAACTGTACGAACTCTTACAAGAAATATGGAACTCCACAAAACTATGCCACACCAATGGAGCAAAGCATTAATAATGACGATATTAAAGATAGACGACAATTCTGAATGTAGTAACTACAGAGAAATATCCCTGCTAGACGTGAGGTATAAGATTTTTGTCTGCATTGTTGTTGTTTTAGTGGGAGAAGTATCGGGTTATGGAATACACTTCTAGGCATCGATAGCCGACCCTACTAGAATTTTGCCGAATCCAGAGGTGTTTCAACCTTTGGTAGCGAAATTTAATGTGCCAAACATCGTGTTTACACGGGGCCTGCAGCTTTACTTCCTTGTCCGAGGGGAAGGCATACTCCGACTTTTATTTGTAATTAAAAACCAGCCATCCCGGCCGGAATATGAATTCGAATCAAAAAGCAAGTACACTAACCGTTCGACCACCGAGACGGTCTGCTACACTGCTGCATTTAATGTTACATGCCAAGTACACTAATTTCCTAAAATCCCCGGTATGATTGATAATTTATCATTTAATTACGTCGGAAATTCCAAGGAAATTACAGATTTTCATAATTCACTGACGGAAGCCAATGGTTGTTGAATCAGCAGAGATAACGTTTACATATTTGCTTTAATAAATTTCTTTAGCAAAACGAAAGTTTATGCAGTGCCTTCGTCAGAGAATGGAAACAACGTGACCATTTTATTTAATTGTAATATTGGTTACATACTTTAGAGGTTTGCCACACTGTGAATAATCCCCTAAAAACTTCATTGTATACGATAGAATAATATGACAATAGACAGTATTTAGCGTGGTTTTCAGTTGCGATTAATTTCAGTCTCCATTTCTACCCATTATAACATTAAATACTTTCTTCTTCTAGTATTTCGTTAGAACAACCTATGTTTTTAAACGAAAAGCTTATCTGCATAACATCATATTTTATTTACTAAAGAAGGTCGCATTTTAAGTATAGGGAAACGTTTACACAAAAGATTCTAGAAGAGCTTCTCTATTATATTTTGTAAAAATATACAAGGTGTTCCATTTCAAAAATTGAAACAATATGAATCAAACTTGGCAACGATATCGATGGCCATCTTGTAGAATCTGATTAATATAAAAAAATCATCGGTGTCTTGCTAAAAACTCCAAGAGATACTCAATGGAATAAAATTTGAATCACCGCCCTAGCATGTAGGGTGTTGTATATCGGCCGTTAAAGAAACCGCAAGATTTTGCAAAAGTCTCAAATTATGCCAATTATCTCAAAAACTAAGATTATGATAGGTATAGGGAATATTGATGAGAGCTGCCATGAATTGCTAAAATCGTAATAATATACAGGATGTTTTATAAAAAAAAAAGCGCAGCTGGAACTGAACGCCCTGTATACTTGAATATAATTTTATGCTATGTCTCCGAATATTTTTTACTTGAGAAGTTTTCTCTAACTTGCTCAGGAAAGAAATTACCTTTCGTCCATTAACTAGGTAGACGCACTGTATACATATGATAAATATACTCATTCTTTAAACAGTTATGCCGAAGTCCAAACATATCTTTAACAATATGATTTCCAAGTAAAACCCCTGACATGCAGTTAATACAGATACACAACCTGCACAACAACCAATCAACATTCTTTTTATTTAATTATAATTGGTAACTTTTCTTTGCTATCTATTTCATCGAAGTATGAAACTAATTATTAGGATACAGTTCTCAGAACAATACCATGTGATGTTAAAATTTTGCCTTTCACAATAATCTACCAGCTACTATAAAAACAATTATAGATTTTTAATATTTCCTTAAACATCTAGTCGCCAGATATATGTCGCATAACAGATCAATTGATATCTACAGTCGAACCTTTAACAGGTGTATGGTTTACAGTAAATTCAATCCAGGTCTATATGACCGTTTAAGCATCCATGATTCCATGATTGAAATTCGACTAAATCCTTATCTTAAACTTTACAGCCTTCCTTTGCGTACACAAAACTACTAGATTCCTACATGCGAACTGCACGCATCCAATGGCAATGTTAGAGTAAGAGCGGGCGCATCTCACAGGGTTCAAACTTTTGAAATATTCGTTTAAGCGGGGGTATATCGCTTCTCTCGCTAGTCGCTTTCGTGTTCGGTTTACTAATTCTCCAGCTCTACTACCCCAGGTGCCTTTTAAGCATTCAGAAAAAAAAAACTTAAAAGATTACCTTTTGCAATACACATTTTATTTAATATTTGAGTTTGTAAGTTCTTAGAATACTACTTCTGTCATTTTTTTTGTTGACGGAAAGACATATTCAATTTCCTTATTGAATTTAAATTTATTTATTTTGTTTTTTGAATTAATTCGATTTTATTTAGTTTTTATAAACATTTATATACATTTTATGTTTATGTGGATCCGATGTGAATCGTTTTAAAATTTCCCCATTTTATTTAACGTTCTAGTGCCTTATCTCACTGATAATCGTAAACATTCCATTTGATAATCGTACTTTAATGACAAGGCTTAGTTGTCTAGCAAATCAAGGGCATTTAAGCGAAGAGTCTGTCAAATTATAGAGTGGGGGTGGAGGTTTAAACTTCTACATTTTGCACGAATGCACAAGTATTTTTTATATTATTTATCGTTATTATTATCATGATTATTATTTTATTCAATATTTACGCTCTTAAATCTGACAGACTATCCTCAAAAACTATACAAAAATCAATATTTTTATAATCATCTAAAAGAAGTAAATTCGATAATTTATTTATTATTTTATACATCTTTGTGATCAACTAATTTATACACATAAACCCTAATTATTTTTTAAATATATGTAAATATTTAGTGGAAGAAGAAAAACATTTCTACTAGCGCAAATAAAATATTTAAGGCCAAATAATACTGAGAGAACGAAAACAGTAAGCCTAATATTTTTGCAATATTACCAAATGGTGCTCTTGTTGTATTTAAGTAATTGTTAACTCGTTGTGTAAGTTTTTTTATTAAAATGAATAATAAAAGATAGAAGAAAAATCTATTATATATGTGGCCTGAGACAAGTTCCTAACATTATATATATTTTTTTAAAACTCTGTCTTATTTTTCTCTCGTATTTATAAATATACAGGGATTAATTATTTTTAAAAAAAGAACGCAAAAATAAGTACAAATTCTCCTCCCAAGTCTCATACTACTTTTATATTTTGGTGGCTAACTTCCCTATACGCGTAGCTATAAATTTAATTGCAATAGTGTCCCATACAATAAATAATATGTCTATTCAAGCACACATTTTAACAAATCTGGTCCAATATATGTATATATATATACTTTTTTTAATTAATTCAAACGTCACCTTTCGAAAGCTAAAATTAAAAATAGAAAAACGTAAAATGTGTGCTAGAACTGATGTAAATGCACCGCAATGTTTTGTATTATTACACCGAGTTCGTATTACTTTCATTTTTTTTAAATTTTTAAACTTTTTCCCCCGATTTTATAATAAAAAAAGTGAACGCTTGGATTGACTCGTTTTATTTACCTGCTCCTCATTCCAGTCGTTTTTTTTTTTACAAAAAAAAAAACAAAAAAACATCTAACTCAGGATTGCCTGCATGTATGGACTCGTCCCGGTAAAATGTGTATCCTAATCGATATAATTTAACAGCGCAAGCTCAATATGCAATTTTGTAAACGTAAAATTGTAAAATTTTGCTTCAAATATATTCAATAAACAAAATGAAAAAAGAAAAGTACTTACATTATCGGTAATTTCCTCGTATCAAGCACATCATGCAGGCTTCGAAAAGTATGGAAAATCACTTTATAAGACACCATTAACACCTTTTTCATTCTATTTTGCGTTTTTAGATATGCGCGTTTTCAAACTCCCACGCCATTTTAAATTTGCACACAAAATCAGGGAGTACCAACATAAACTGGAGACTGCCAATGTAAGTGTGTCGAATTGCACTGGGTGCGTTCTATTAATTTTTGCAATATATAAATCATCTTGGAACAATTAGATTAATTCAAAATAAATAAATTAATATAATTGAACTGAATATTTGCTGTAATTAAAATATTATTTACAAATTAAATTTGAAATCTGGAAAATTACGTAGGTTATGAGTAATAGATGCACTTTCCATTGAAAAGTGATGCCTAAAAAGTTCGCTGGTGAAAACAGTAAAGCAGCTGCAGCAAGAGCGAAAAAAGCAGCCGCTAAAGAAGCTGAAGATTCAAGAAAACAAAAAGAAGTCGAAGATGCTTATTGGAAAGATGATGACAAACAAATTACTAAAAAACAACAAAGAAAGGTAAGACTCCCCACTAGAAAAATAAAATGTCCTATTTTAATATTAAAACGTTCAATTTAATTAGGAAGAACAAGAAAAAAGGAAGCAATTGATATTGGAAAAGAAAGCTGAGAACAAAGCATTGCTAGAACGCGAGATGGATTCAATAAAGAAGCCAACGTCGAAGGTTGCTCCTCCTCCAAAAATAACAAGGGCTCAAATTGATAGTAACAAAGTAATTGTTGTGAGGAAAGAGAAGGAGAAGGAAAAGGTTGAGACACATTTAACTGCTCCTCTAGAAGAGAATATTAACCGATTAACTATGGAAGGGGATGAAGCTAGAACGGTAACCGAAGCTATTGCAATTTTAAGGTAATCTTTCTTTATTAAGTTTAATTCTATAATTATGGTTGAAACCAACATTTTCAGCGACAAACCTGAATTGGAAGATAAACATCCAGAAAAACGAATGAAGGCTGCATATACAGCTTATGAAACACGAAGATTGGCCGAGTTGAAAATCGAGAATCCTTCATTGAGATTATCTCAACTCAAACAGATGATATTCAAGGATTGGCAAAAATCTCCGGAAAATCCATTAAACAAAATGTAATAGGATAAATAAATTTACAATAAATAATCTGGGAAAACAATTATATAATAATAAACAGTAATCAAGTCAACATCATCTCTTATTTCTTTGTATGTAAATATAAGTCTATAAATATATAAAAAACTATATTATATATATATAAATTTTAGTGTAATCAATAGATTATTTACAAAAAAAAAATACTGAATTGGTTAGAATTTAATTCGAAAAGCGGACGGAATATTTTCAATCACGTTTTGTTTCACCGAACCCACCAGTCCATGAAACAAGTTATCATATGACTCAAACGCTCAGGTGTGTCAATCATCGACATATGTCCAGCGTTTGGAATTAGTTCCAAAAAAGCTCGTGGAATGGTCTGAAATGAAATAAAAATAATAAAATCATTTGCAGCAAATAGAAAGGCCCTTACTCTTTCCATTTCACATTCCTGTACTAAGGTAACATTGGTATCTTGCAGTCCATGCACCAATAAAGTTGGAATAAGTATCCTTCGATGGAAAGCTGCATCACCTTCAGGCCAATATTGACCTTTTTCAATGTACTTTAAAACATATGAAGGAATCCCGTTATCAATTTCGCATGGTTTGAAATATTTACCTCTTGAAGAATAGAAGAAACTCCTGAAAAAAAAAAAGATTTGCTTCAATATACTCAGAAAACCGTAAATTTACTATCTAATATTTGTGCAGTATAAAGCTGTATAAGTCGAAGTTGGAAATATTCCAAAGAAAATGAAACCCACGTTTGCAGAAGTTGTAGATTTACATAAATCCTTACAGAATTTTAGTCAGTTAATGGCTATAAAACGGATGGGAATTGTAGAAAATTATGAAAATATTCAACTATATACCTGCGCTGTTGTTGGTGGAGTTAGGAGCGTTACAGCTGAGATGCACGAGATGTGAGCATTGGTCATTTTACCGATACTTTTTGATTATGACAAGGTAGAATTAGCTGAAGTAGTAGCTCAAACGCTGACAAATAATCCAGATGTAGAAATTATTACTTTCATTTATAATATAGTAACTACAGATAATTTTCAGCATTTCCTGGATACAATATCAATAGGAAATCTTACAAACGCACCTGTTGATTTTGAGCTATATAGATAATTTTGAAACAAGATACACAATAAATAGAGCCTATAATGAGCCGTTACCGCCGATATAACAAAGCCTCAACGCTCTTCTATGACGTCACGCTCTTTAGGTGATGTACCGCCATGCACGATATTGGCCTAAGCGGTAAAGGAATCGTTTTTTTGCATCTCTTTTTTAAGTTTTGAAGGACTTCCGGTTTAAAGAGGATGCCAGCCGTCAACTGAGCTCTTCTTCGCATCCCATTCAATTTTATTTTGGAAAAACGAAGTTTCAAAGCAAAAACCAAACATGTAACCAAGCACCGTTTTCGTGAAAGATGTATTTGTGGTTGATATTTAATCGACTAATTATTATTATTTGTAATTATACATGTATTTAGACGAAACTAAGGTTGAAATGATACAGTAATTGCAATTTTATTTGAAATTTTGTTCAATTTCAAGAGAAAATTTACAGACATGCTATTTAGCCAGGGTCTTTAATTTCCTATTCTGTGGTGTTTTGCCTAATCTATCATTACTTTTCCCACGATAATTTTTAAGGAGGATATTTGTAGAACAAGTTATTATAATTGTTGCAATACGTTCACTGCTGTGAATATAACATTTACATATATCAGTATCCAAATGGCTACGTTCGGAGATTATAATTTAAAATATATTGTATTAAAACAGAACGTTTATTACACACATTTAAAAACATATCTTCGTGTTCAAAAATAATTTTGATAAATATAACGTAAGAATATAAAACTATTTGAACACAATCTTACATACATATCTTAAATGCAACGGACAGTTAGGGAATTCAGTTGGAATAGCATCTCTGGCAGATTAGGATTTTTTAAACTTACAGTTATAGTTTCACCGGTCCTTGAATCTGCAGCTGTTGAAAAAGAAATAATATCAAAGAGCATACATATATAGAGAGCCTACGCAATGTTAAAAATTCGCAATAGATTTTTGACGAGAGTAGCGGAGCGATCTCATCAAGCTCAAGCGCTAGTGCCGCTAGGCTTCTTCCTCGCCAATCTAGATATCTCTGAATTTATTTATTTTTATATTTATTCTTATTTTTTAATAATAAAATTGGTTTCACGCAGCAAGCTAAAATAGGAAACATTAATTTAAACAATGTAACGCTATTTTTAAGCGCGTACTAAGATTTTAGCAACCGATTTTATCGAAGGATTTTAAGCGAAAACAAACCAGAATAAGGGGTCTATTCGGTAACATTTCTGTTAAGTTTGCTCTCTACCTGCTTCATTGTAAAACCCTTGTTACACTCACATAGCCGCCCGTAGTAATAATTCTAATTTTGTAATAGCTAGTGCTACAAATATATTAGCTAAAGGCATCAGCAATCAAAGTAGAACATTTCTATAGATTATAAGATTTTTCTGTTCAGAAAATAAAATTATTAGAACTTAAATTCTCATTTATTTATACGTAAAATTTAACAAACTCTCATGACCAACCTCTACTCAAACAGGAAATGTGGTGGAATGTTTACAAGTTTTTATAATTAATTTACTGCTGCACATTTCGTACTTCTCTTATATGCCATTGTCCCTCCCGCACCATTTCAATCAGATTATTTTCATTATAATTGTCATCATCCAACCCTAGAATCTCCTTTTGTGGAACATCGTGTTTATAAAAACATGCTATGTTGTGTAAACCACCACACCTGTAACCAATTTTTCCTTCCTTTATGGGATCGTACTTTAAAACACGATGTTTTGACAAACATCTATATCGAGATTTTAATACCCTATTTTTTTATAATGTTAGAAGCACTTATAAAATGCTCTTATAAATTGTAAAACCCTTGTTACACTCACGTGGCCCATAATAATGGCAATTCAATTTGTTAATTTTACAACAGCAATCAAGAATCTATAAATCTAGAAATATACATTGTGCAATTCTACCTTTCTTTTATTTACTATTGAAAAGTTATTGAACAAAGAATATTTTCTAGCCAAATACATATTTGAAATCTTACTACTAAAGAGGGAAAAAGAAAAGGATAATGCAAAATGAGACAAAATTAAAAAGAGAAAATGCCATGCCTTCTGCAATGTCTATACGAACGAATCCAATGAAAATATTATTCCGAAAACTAATGGAATAGATCGTTTACACTGTTACTTCAGCCAAAAATATCCTGTTAACATAATAGTTGTTCGAAATTTGCGAGCCGGTTTATGAACAAACATAAAGACAATTCTCCTATTCATTCAATTTCCTATTCATTTCGCCTTAACTACGTCTTCTATGTACGTGACCGGTTCTTTGGGTTCGTAACTTGTCTTCTCATTACTAGATGTCACATCGTACAAAATTGTAATCGCAGTATTTTACGGCCAATTTTGGCCGTAAAATCTTATTGACACTTTTCCCTATCTCGTGGGCTCTATATATGTATACTCTTTAATAATATCTTCCTTTATTTACAAAGTGTATCTCAGAAACAAAACATACAAAACAACCGACGCCATCTTAGGTTAGGTTACCTCGTTTCTATCGTTTCATAAAAGGTTTTATCGCTTATACAACACTACAGGTATCACCAACAAAGTACGGAAATACCACTACATAGTATTTTTTTAAATAAAACCAATATAATTGGGATAAACCAATTCAAACCGCAAAGGCGGTCTAAACGTGCAAACGCGTTAGTGGCTGATTGTTCACCTAACACAATATACGTCACAGCCTGTTGACATCAGAGCGCTTAGGCCTTGTTATATATCGGAGAACATAAAATGGTTTAAATTTTGGCGTCGCTGAGAATGCTGTTTCAAGCCATATTCAATCCATTGAGCCAGGAAAAACAGCTTGCTTTACGTGTGTTCCACCGTTAATTGTAGCTTCGAACATTGATGAAAAGACCCTTAAAAAGGCGGAGTATGTGCTGCTAATCTACCAACAAAGATAGAAACTGTAGCAGCATTTCCTGTCCAAAATACTTTGAAATATCTCTTGAAGTGTGGAGAAGTTACACATTACTTAGGGTACAGTGTTTTGAATGACTTCTTTCCAACCATAAGCACGTAACCAAACCCTAATTGTGAGGACAGTTACTGTAGAAAGAGGCACGAAGAGTATGCAACTAAACCAAACAGAGAGAGACAAGCGGTATTAAAAAAAAAGGAAGAAGCAATACATGAAGACAGCAACCGGGGTATAAGTTTGGTAGAAGAAAGTACTGTTCTCTTCTGCAGAAGAAGCTAGCAGCCTTGGACAGGGGTTTAAGTTATGCTTATAAGGTCCCTGAAACTTCAAAACCTGCAACATATGAGGGCACCAATTTAGAAGAATGGCTCATATGAAATCAATGTGAATTGTTAAATATTTCCCAAATAAGTATTAAAAGGCTCCAGGTAGCATATTGTGTAGGTACTGGATTAGATGATAAATTTACCGTTTTCTAAGTGTTGCCTTTGATTGAACAATTTTAAAACAACAGTTCCATTTTACTCCGTTTTAAATTAAATTAAAAAACAGACTCAATATTTACTGTAACAACATTTAAATAATACTAAAGCCTCCGATTTATAATTTAACGTACATTAAAAAAAAATATTTGTCACATTTTTTTTATACCTTTTAAGTCCACAGAGTACGAATGGCTTAAGTATAGTAGCGCAATTGCATGCCATCTTTTGTTCATTAACAGGAGCTGCCAAAGGAGTGGGGCCACCCCCGCTTATTAATATTAGCTGCACAATTTTCTGCATTCTGTACCTCGCGATAGCAGTTCCCAAACTGCACCTGGAAAAGATTTGAAAACAAAATTAATGTTTCTATACCATTAGGATATATAAAGTTACCCAAAAGAATGACCAATTATTATTGCTTTTCTTTCTTCAGATGCTACATAATAATCAAAAATTTGTAAGGTATTGCGTAAAAGATTTCTGAACTTATATGCACCTATTATATTGGGTGCTGAACTGAAACCATGCCCCAACATATCAGGGGCTATAATCTCATATCCTCTCTTGTGTAAATTGTAAATTATATTCCACCAGACATCAGCAGTACTTCCAATACCATGCAGTAACATAACTAATGGTTTCTATAATTAAATACAATGAAATAGTCTTTTCATGGGATTCTCCTGAATGGTAGAAAATACATACATTTTTACCATTATTTTTATGTGAACACATGTTTTTAAGTTGTCCTACAATAATATCCTTATTATTATTACTTTGTACTGTTAAGCTTTGGTTAGCAATTGTCTTTTCTACATTGTTTAAATCCATTGCATCTTCGGCAGATTCTATTTTGTTCCGTAACACAATATTATCAAAGTTATCAATGTTATAAGCTATATTATCATAGCACATTTGGTTTTTACTCTTCAAATCCATCTCTGTCTTCACAATATATTCTTGGAGTGCCTCGAAATAAGTATCCTGCACTAATCTCTCAACGAAGGTATTTATGTTAGTGATTTTGGTAGCAGCTAACTTTATATTATCTATATTGCTTAAATCTAAATTCGAGTTGGAATGATTCTTCAATTGCGAAAAACTTATTGTATTGAATTGGTTTGATAATTTTGAGTACCTCTGAGATCTCCTAAAGGAACAATTACAGCTGCCGGTTCTCAAAGGTTTTGACCATCGTGTAAACCAATATTCTTCAGTTAATGAATGCCTGCTCATACTTAACCTCTTCTCAGGGCTATCAAAAGTAATTCTTGGAATTTGTGAATCAGGTTTAACATGAATTATCCTCAGGGTCTTTTTGTTGTCTATAACAAAAAACTCACTGTATCTAGGTCCGCTTGGATTAATCGGATGAACTTGATAACTGATGTTGAGCAACGATTTCAAGCAAAAGCATGAATGAAGTTGTTTTAAACAAGAGTTCCCATCCTGTGCAGTTGTACTCATTTTTTTTTCCTTTTGAGGGATATTTTCTTCACGTTACGCCCATTATTTGTTGTTTTCTTAATTAATCATGAGAATTATCGTTTAAATATTAGCCCAATTCTGGCTAACATAACTGTTAAATGATGATTGGGGTATGAACGACCCCACGCAAACACTTAAAGGTTAATAAACAGGTCATATGCTGCTGAAGCTGGTTTATTGTTTAATGCGGAATTGATGGTTCTTAAGTCACCTTTAAATAAGTCTCAAAATCGTTTCAAAAGTAGAAGCACTGTTAAACCTAACGTTAACGCTACCTTAACACTTACAGTAACTGTATTACTGTAACGTTCAAAATTGGTATTGGTATTTTGCTAATATTTATTTAGTTTGTTGATTTTAGATTATCTTTTGTGTTATATCAAAAGGAGCATAATAAAATGATGTCATAAGTTCACATCTCAACTAGATTTGATTAAAAATAATTCCATTATATATTTAAATAGAAAAACCAAAAAATATGAATTAATTAACTTTATTTCATAATATAATTAATACATTCAAATTAATAAAAAAAAACATCAAAAAAATTAAAAACTAAACACTCTAAAGGGTAACTCAAGATTTCCTTGTACCATTCGTCCTTGAACGTTTCTGTTCAGCTGCATTCGAACCACTAACGAAAGTCCTTTGTGGTTTTGTCTTCTTAACCTCACGATATTGCTTGGCAACATCTTTCGATAACTCAGCAATTCGAACCATTAAAGGTGCTGGATAGATACAACCCATGAATTCGATATTTGTAAAGGCTTTGGCTAAGGCAACTAGGTAATCTTCTGAAAATTTATCTTTATGCACCTCCATAAATGCTTTCCTTAGCTCCCAATGTTCTTCAGGTTCCGTGTCGTCATAATATTTATCTATATCCCAATCTGATGCTGATAAATCTTCTGCCATTTCTTATTTAAAAATCAATATAAAACTGCTTCCCTTTTAATTGAACGTTTTAAATTGTTAATGCCGCCTAGGTTATGTTTGATTTGAAAAAAATGTCAAATAATGGAGGGAAATTTAGTGATTTTTTATTTTTTACTAAACTGCACTATGTCATAGATTAAATAATACACAGCCCTAAATATTATTTTCATGACGTATATCTGAAATCGCCATTTTGTAAACGGGGTTATCATATGTGTGAAATTGAGTTCAATTTTTATAGAGATTAGGAGACTTATTACAGCTTGATTAATAGTTGCATTATTTGTGTGTGTACGAGTAATTATGAAATAGATATTTTTTAATAAATCAAAAAATGTGCGAGACCACAAAAAAACGAGAATATAAAATCCTACAGGTACGATTAAATTGTATATTCAGAGTAATTTATTTTGAAAGTATAAAAATATTACGTATTCATACAATAATTATACCGCGTTTCTAATAAAGTGAACCGCTAAAATATATGAACAGTGTTACAACGTTAGCCCGCTATGAAAGTATAGGGTTAGGAGCGCGCGAAGCGAATCGGGGACGCTCCTAGAACAAGCGACAACATTATTCGCTATATGTATGGGACTCGCGCCTATAAATGAATCCTTACCTACCCTAGTATGTATTTTAGTATTATGTCACATTATTCATTTATTCTCTCTTTTTATAACCATTTCGTTATTAAAATAAAAATAACAACGTTATATTTTAGAGTGTACTTCAGTTTTAAATTATAAACTAATTGTGTATAAATAAAGCAAAACACATATTTAGGAAGAATTCGCTTATGTAAACATTAGTTTGATAACCCTATTCACAAAATGGCACCGTAAGTACAAGATCACAAAATTTGGTTACATAAGACCAAAGATGCCAACAAGAAGTTTCGCATTTGTGATTTTTTAATCTGTGGCTAACGAGATATATAATGGCGGTCGTTTTCAATTTAATAACTATTCTTTTAAATTCAAAATATTCCAAATGCTCTTCTTCTTATTTACCTTGCGCAAATAGGATTTAGAAAGCAGAGCAAAAATTTTGTTAATTAGAAATTATCCATCCAACCATTCATTATCATTAAACGTCAAAGATCAAAATCAAAGCAATAGCTAAAGTGAAACTATTTGATTCAGCAGCATCTGTTTTTTTCAGATTCTTTACGCCAAATAAGTAAAATACAAATGGATTAGATATCTCCCAACGATATGATTAACGCAGTGTACTATGAATTAGCAGTATTATGTTGTTTATTATTGCAATGTTAATTACTAAATCATAGTTTTGAATGTAAGGTTATCTATCAAAAGAAATAGTGCAAAATAAATGAACAGAATGGCAGGATTAGACGATTATGGTGTTCAAAATTTGTATAATGTCAATACTCAAGCCTACTTGGACGTGAATCCGTTAAATCCTAGCAGTACGCAGTTAATAAACCTACCCCGTACAGTAAAACTGTCTGATGAAGGTATTCCCTTACAAATATTCCTTTTTATTATGCTTCTTACATCGCTATCATTATTTCAGATGCAATTCTTAAAAAATACGTAGGAACAGGTGTCCAAGTAGTTAGTTTAATAGCCGAAAATTTATTATGTCATCCATTCGTCGTGTTACGAAGACAATGTCAGGTATTTGTAAAACATCCTCAATCCTAGAATCTAATTTCGAGCTTTGAAATAGGTTCATTATAATTCTAAAAGGACCCATATCATTCCCATCACATTAATTCCTGTGCTATGCCATTTACATCAACACCAAGGCATTACAACGTTATGGAAAGGTCTGGGTTCAACTCTCTTAATTAGGGGGATGTCCTTAGGTGTAGAAGATTTGATTTCAAAAATCACACCATGGCCTAAGTATATTACGATGTAGATTTGTTAAGTGAAGATGTAGTGTGTCTTTTGTTTCAGAGAAATCACATGGTACAGCACTGTGAAGCAGTTCTTACAACATGCTCTACTGAAATGGTAATTTTATATTATTTCTATGCTAATTTTCCATTTTCTTTCATTCCAGTGTGAGTTTTGCTATAATTACACCATTCTACTCAGCTTCCTTGGTGGAAACAGTACAAAGCGATATCGCAAGTGAGAAACCAGGGATTTTAGACGTCTTTAGGGAAGGATTCATGAGATTATTGAATTGGGGTGGCGGGCCAAAAGGGCGAATGCTTCCAATTTGGGCATTGGTCCTTCCAACCGTTACCCTGGGAATAGCTCGTTATTTCTTTTCGCTTGTCGTTGAAGGATCAACATCGCGATTAATGCATGTGAGATATAGGCGCAGACACGAGCTTACCGGAGCTTTACCGAGAAACCTACCAAACACGAGCACTCTACAAGAAATAGAATTTAACGCTAGTTTAGTAGCTATGATTGCTAGTGATATCGTCTTCTATCCATTCGAGACGATTTTACATCGTTTACATTTACAAGTACGTTTTTTTGGGGGGTAGATGGGAGAGGGGGAGGGGATTCTCTTATCTTGATTAACCGAAATATTTTGTTTCCAGGGAACTAGGACTATAGTCGATAATTTAGACACAGGCCGCTCAGTTCTCCCGATATTAACGAATTACCGTGGTCCCGTTGATTGCTATGATAGCTGTTTGAAAAACGAGGGTATATTTGGACTGTACAAAGGTTTTGGGGCGCTGATTTTACAATACGCAGCACATATTGCTGTAATCCGTATCACCAAGTTTGTCCTTACAGAGATCACGTTTTTATTACATAAACCCCGGCGGATTACAGGGAGCAGTTCCCCTCCTGTTATCGCGAACATGACCACCCATGGGCAGACATATTTGTTACCTTAAAATGATTTCATTTTTGCCTTTGTTTTAATTTTTTTTTAATTTGATCTAGTCAAATTGTATTATATGGCGTCGTTAAAAGGTGTTCTTATTAAATAAACAGGTTTTCTTTCTGTTCCTTGTTTTCTGGAGTTAAAGATGTATAAACAAATTTTTGGTTCTCCTGTATTGTCTTTGAAATAGAATAAAATTTATTATGAAAGAATATACTTGTGTTATTTTAGAAAACATTACTAATACTTTGATGTCATTATAATAATATTACTAACTAAAAACGCAAGATATTGCGTGACCGCATGTTTAACCTAATCATTACACGATTATATTCATATTTAGCATGTTTATTATCCGATAAGTGTTTATTAAATGAATCACTACAATATCACGAAGAAGAAATTCCTTTTTTCATGCAAAAACTCTATAGCCACTAAAAAAACATGTTAATGATATCATAATTTATATTATTAAAATTAGAAGATAATTGAAGATGACATGACCACAAATACATCCACAAAAGATTTAAATTTGTCAATTTTAGATGAATGGCGTCGGAAAATATCCTTATGAGTTTTCTTTAACTGTGATTATTAATCACAGTTAAAGAAAACGCATAAGGATTAATTACCATAAACCTTCCTAACACGCGAAATCGACCGTGATTAAAAATCACAGTGATTTCTTTCTGTCAATAAAATAAATAGCAAAATTAAATACTAAATATGATATTAATGTTGAAGTACTTCCTGGAAATGATAAAGTAATTGACAATTGTACTATGCATATGTTTTTGGATGTAACTTCACACATAAACAGTGGCGTACTTTTATTTTTAAGTCTGAAGTACTTAAATTAAGCATTCATCAACGCAAAAAATGAATATTTCCCGTATATTTGCTACCTTCGAATACTCCTATGCAGCGTCCACAGGGAAATTAAAATTTTTACAAAATTCTCGCCCGTAATCAAGTCTTGATTTCCAAGCTTTTCGCATTAAGACCTTCTCATATCATCTCCACGATATTTTAACTCTCTCCTTTAACTCTTAAGCTACTTACATTCTTCGAAAGATGAAAAAGTTGACAAATGAGTAGAGTTGACATTTTTTAAATTTCGCGGATGAGTTAAGTTGACAGCTTCGCCAATAAAGAATATATCCGTCTGTATTACGTTATGAAATTGGCGAATATGTCATCTATATAAGAATTTCACCAAGTAAAAAACTTTTAAAACCGATTATTTTAAGTGTTTTATTTCCTAACTCTTCGCAAATAAAGAGGATTTTATATACATCACACTCTTTCTGTGAGATGCAATGTGTACGCCACTGATTAGAAGGGATTCGATAGATGTGAAATATTCACTGGTATGATGAAATGATTTGGTAGTATTGTGAAGTGAGTTCCTGTGATTTTAACTCATCCCTAAAACATTTTTTGACTCAGCGTGACAGTTTGCGGTGCTACGGGTAAATTCAATTAATTAAAGGGTGTGAATGGGGTGTAAACGTAAGGTAATGTGTGAAATTGAATTGTAGATTTGTTTTTGTGTGGAACCGAGCAAAGAAAATCCACAAACGTGGCTAAGCGAAAGATGAGTTATAAATCGCCCAAAGTAACCCCTATTAGCGAAGATTATGAAATAACCAACACCGTGCTCGGTTTGGGGATCAACGGGAAGGTAGTGGAATGTTTTTCGAAGAAGACACGGGAAAAATTTGCACTAAAGGTGAGTAATTGCAACCATAAACAAAGAGGAAAAATGATGAGGAATCTAGTAATAGAAATATCATGAGATAACTGTGTGGTATTTTGGTATCTACATTTATCTTCTTGTTCAGGTTTTGCATTACTGTGATAAAGCCAAAAGAGAAGTTGATTTGCATTGGAGAGTGAGTGGTTGTCGACATATAGTTAATATCATAGATGTATACGAGAATAATTTCATTGGGAATAGGTGTCTATTAGTTGTAATGGAATGGTAAGAATTCCAAACCAATATCTAAGTCCTCTATAGATTGATTTTAATTTCCAGCATGGAAGGTGGTGAGCTGTTCCAAAGAATACAAGATCGTCAAGATGGTGCTTTTTTGGAAAGAGGTATTCCATCAAACCTATCTTAAAGTATCACTTACGAATTCGTTTTCCTTTGCAGAAGCTGCACAGATAATGCACGAGATATGCATTGCAGTAAAATACCTCCATGATAATAACATAGCGCATCGCGACTTGAAGCCTGAAAATTTGCTGTACACAAAGAAAGGACATGAAGGAATACTGAAGCTGACCGACTTTGGTTTCGCTAAATTAACAAGTTCTGACACCTTGAAGACTCCGTGCTATACTCCATATTATGTTGGTAAGCTTAGAATCCTTAAGACTATTCCATATTTTCAACTTTTACATTTTCTTTCAAATTTCAGCACCTGAGGTGTTGGCATCCGAAAAATACGATAAGAGTTGTGATATATGGTCGTTAGGAGTCATCATGTACATTCTGTAAGGGTTTACCTAAAGTTATTTTGTCCCTTTCATACTTTAACATTATTTATTCAAAGGTTATGTGGTTTTCCACCGTTCTACAGTAACCATGGCTTGGCAATTTCGCCAGGGATGAAGAAGCGCATCAGAATGGGACAGTATACATTCCCAGATCCAGAATGGCAGAATGTTAGCGATATGGCTAAAGATCTCATCAGTGGGATGCTCAATATTGATCCTGTGAAACGTTACACTATTGAGCAGGTCATGCAAAATAAATGGATCGCTGTAAGTGATGGTCTTTTCCTCCTTTAGCTTTGTTTTGTATTAGAAAATATTCCATAGCAATACATGGCGGTTCCGCAAACTCCACTTTACACCAAGAAGATGCTACGTGAAGGGGAGGATATCTGGTTGGAGGTGCAAGAGGAATTGAATAGATCTCTTGCTACAATGCGTGTAGATTATGATCAGGTGCATATAAAAAATCTTGACAGTTCGAACAACCCGTTATTGAATAAAAGACGCAAAAGAGGCGCTCATCCAATGTCAAAAGAGAGTTAATTTTAGCAACAAACGATTTTATCTTTTTTTTTATGTTGATTTTATTCATTTTGTTAGATCTAATTTAATAGAATAGGTTTATGGAGTTATAAAAACGATTAAAGAGAACAGTATTCCAATTTTATGGAAATAGTTATATTTGCAATAGTGCCTTCATAGTTATTTATACAAACATCATAGTAATTATCTTCCATCCTTTATTTTTATTTTATTTTAAATCGAAATGAATATGGTGGTGTTTTCTTTTTAATAAGATGATTTTACTTTTACATGTGTAGTTGCTCAATTTTAACATGTTGAATAAATCGGATTTAAAACACGAATGTTTTATATCTACTTAAACTTAATACATTGCACGTATTATTTTTTTATTTCAATTTTCAAATTTACCGCGTAAGTTAAGTCATATCCTCCCGCCAATTTTGCAAGTTATCATTCAAAAAAAACCCTTATTACATTAATAATTAACCTGTCCTAATTAAAACAAAAAAAAAACAAAAGAAAAGAAAACATGGAAAAAGATAAATTTCCAACTAACTGGGATATTGAGAAATATAGCAAAGATGAGTTGAAAGACCACTGGAAGTTAAGAAAAACCTTCATTGAGATGTACAAAACAAAATATCCTGAAGAATATTTAGTCGAATTAAGCAAAGCTTACATATACTTAGAGATATGATTATATCTTCGCAGCACCATTGATGAAAATGTTAAAGGAACTGTCTGAAAATGTTCCTAAAGAGAACAAAGTTACAGAAACTCCATCTCCTTCGAAAACCAAAATCTAGGAAACGAAAAGTAATTTAACCGAATACATTTTTTGATAATTTTCAATATGTGCAATGTAGATTTATGTTTGTCGATTTAATTTTGAGATAATAAACTTTAAAGACAATCATTCATACATATTTCATTTAAATTTTTTTTATTCAGCATGTCAAATTCTTAAAAAAAAAGAAGTCATCAAATTTTTGAGCATTCAAGTACTTAGTATCACTGTCAGTTTTCTTAAGAAAATGGGAAACTCTGACAAGGGGGTATTGACTGTATTTTAATTCAATTATATTTTAATTTAAATTATATTTTAATTTAAATTGATACCGAGAAAGGTATGTTATTGGCTAGGTTGTGTTATATTTTAGATTAATACTTAATTACAAAGTAAATACAATTTTATCCAATGATCACTTCAAATGTAAAATAAAAACGTTTATGTCAATTATTGATATTATTATACTTTTTAATATTTTTTTTATACAAATTCTTTTCCATTCAAAGCATTTTCTTTGTGGAGTGTTTCAATAATTGCAAGTTATTAAAGACATGTTTTTTTTATACACCCGTACTATTTATGAACAAATATCATAAAGTACAATAAGTAATTGTATAATAATTGTTACGTCAATATAGTCTACTTAGAGGGCGTTTTTGCCTATAGTGGCTGAAAAAATATATTAAAATATCGTTAATTGTTGACTGAAAACTTATAACCGGTTTAATAAGGAAAAAAAGAACAAAAAATAATATGTTGTAGTTGATTTATTAATGTACATGTAATAAATGTAACATTGTTTCAGAAAAGATGTATGTTATGTATTCGTAATATACAGAAATTACTTAAAAATAAAATCTACGCAGTAGACCTAGAAAATCTCGTTTTATTTTCAATTCCCTATTAAAATAGAACAAAACAAAGTAAAAGTAAAAACTATATATGGAACTTATGTAAATAATAAAAGGTCAGCATTAGAATAGAATTTTAATTTTAAAATTTACCATTTTAGTGATTTAATTTTCTAACAGTTGCAAACAATTTGAATATGTCAATGTCAAGATTAGATGAAAACAATTCTATTTCTGTGTACAAAACATGTGTCAAATACAATGAAACCGTAACTTTATTCCGGGTACTTCCACAATTATTATTTTTTTAATAGCATGAACGATCAACATCAAATATGAACGCATTTTTAAAAAGTGTTAAAGCTAGAGGTAACGATCGTAATAGCCATATCAAGAAAGCGATTACAACGCAATTATCAGAGACTGTAAAGGAAATACAACTATGTGGTATTGAGGAGAACATCCTCAGCGATTCCTTGGATGTGGAAGAGGCAACGAACTCTCTTTGCTGCGTTGTAGAAGCTATATTTTTACATGGTCTAAAGGATTCGCTTAGTCTGAGGTTTCGAAAGGTGATAGCAGATGTTGATGACAGACCGGATCCTAATTTCTGGCCACCTTTGTTAGTGATATCGCATAAAGAAATCATAAACCAGGTAAGATGAAATTGTAAGGGATATTGGAATCAAGAAAAACTCAGCAATATCGGTTGTTTTAGATAACTGATGCTGCTCAAATCAACACTGAGGTTGGCTATTGTAGAGCCTGGGTTCGCATTATACTAAACGATTGCCTGTTATCATCATATCTCCTAACCCTTCGCCAAGATCTAAACCTATTAAAATCGTTTTACCATACCTATGCTTATATACGAGATGGCGATCTTCTTGAAGTTGCTCAGAAGATAATCGAGGGCCTTGAAACAGTTAAAACTTTCACCATACCATGCTTTTCAAGTATCCTAAATACATGGCCTCAAACAACATTAGCATTAGCAGGAGTTTGGTCACCTACACTACGAATGTGCCCTGTAAGTAAAGATCTACGTGATCTCCCAAAAAAACCATTTGTCACAGGCTTCTATTTAGGTTCAAACATGCATAGATGTGGCACAATCTTCCCAGCCACCAAGTATGGGAAATTCAGAAACCGCATCTTTAGGTTCAATGATGTCTTTACACTCTAGAAGCTCTGGTATTGGAAATATTCTAGCTTTCAACGAAGATGAAGCGTTCAAAATCATATTGAGGAAGAAATTAACTGAGAATATAGCAAATATTTCTGATTCCCCAGAGCATAGCGCTTCAGAATTATCGGATCAGGATCAGAAAGTATCTGAGTTGGAAGTAGCTGGTATACAAAGCCAAAAAGAACAAGACGAAAACGATGAACAAAAAAATAACGTCCAATCGACTTTGGGGAACTCCTTGAATAGAAGAATGGGATGGTCTTTTGATGAGAGCCATCACGAAGAAATTGAAAAGAGCAAAACGACTAGTCCAAAAGAAAAAGAAACTCCAATCGATGAAAATTCCAAATCTTTAGAGCATAGCTATAATGCCTTAATACAAAGCTATAGTATGCTTGGGGGCGCCTATGTAAAGACGCCAGATGTAAAGCAAGTTTGGGAAAGACTCGAGAACAAGGAGTTAATTAATGAGACTTCCTCAAATGTTAGTTCAGACAATAACGTAAGTATTCATTTAGACAGGCTAGTCAATATTTATTCATGGGACTTTTTTGCTTCCATAGCAAGAAGAAACTATGTTACCCCTTGAAACAAGCAGTGAGAGCTTATACACGTTTTTAAATCAAAAACTCCTAACAATCACTAGAGAGGTAGGTTTGGATAGACAAAATTATGAGTGTAGCAGTTGTAAAACACCAATAACAGTATACAAATTAGCCAAAGGCATTGCAAACCCTGCAAAGTATGTAACAATCTTAATTACTTAATATAATAAACAAAATGTATGAATATCTTCAGCGTTTGCTATTTTACGGGAGAATATTTTTGCAATAATTGTATGTGCGAAATCCCAACTATAATTCCAGCAAGGATTATACATAATTGGGACTATAGAGAATACAGAGTGTCTCGAAGAGCTTATAATTACATCGAGGAAATCAAAGATAATCCAGTAATAGACTTAAAGGTAATACGGGAAATTCAAAATTGTTTTTGGGCATTATTTTTATTGCGTTTTAGGTTGTGAATCCATTCATATACGCTGCTGTTGAGGAAATGTCCAAATTACAAACACTGCGTAATCAGTTAAACTTCCTAAGGGCCTATTTATATACATGTAGGGATCCCGTAATTGAAGAGTTTCAAAAATTGATAAGGGAGTACATGTACGAGCATATTCACTTATATTCAATTTTGGTAAGTACCTTTTTAAGTGCAAATCGATGAAATCATTAAAGGAAACTATTTTAGGATCTACTACAAATCCCAGATTTATCATTAGCTAAATCGTTAGAACAGGTTGTTACTTTTGGCAAAAAGCATGTTTTAGATTGTTGGCTATGTAGTCATAAAGGTTTTCTATGTGAACTATGCAATAGTTCCAAAGTTATATTCCCTTTTGACGTGGAAAGTGTTTATAGAGTAAGAGACACGCGTTTCAGAATCTGCGATTTCATTAAAATAAATCGAATTTGTTCTTCTAGTGTGAAGCATGTAATGCAGTCTTTCACAATACTTGCCTAAACGCATCAAAACCCTGTCCGAAATGCAAAAGGAAGAAGGAGAGACAAGATATATTGCTTCTAGGAGTCGCTGCAGATTGAAAAGAAGATCCTAGTTAGTGTTTTTAATTTATTGAAATTTTTTTATTAATATAACGACTGATGTTTATTAAATTTATGTTGTTTCAAATTGTAAATA
Organism: Dynastes maya; assembly: GCA_029619315.2. Lineage (NCBI taxonomy): Eukaryota > Metazoa > Arthropoda > Insecta > Coleoptera > Scarabaeidae > Dynastes > Dynastes maya. Next base: position 8,678,594 of record JAROYE020000012.1, read on the forward strand.
TACGATTCTAATTTTGTAAATAACTTTTTGTATATACTGTATGTTACAGAAAAGAAAATAAAGATAACCGGTGCTTTTTATATGTGAACATATGTGATCATTTTTACATATTATTGAGATGCGTTTTATTCTGTAAAGAAATTGTTAGTTCAAAACTATTATATATTTAATAAATAAATATTTTACATTACTATTATGTCGTATTTATTCGAAAAACAAAAACATGGTAATATATACAAATATGTTACATTATATAATAAAAAGAAACACACACAAAGAGAATCACTATTTACATTGATACTATTGTCTAATGGAATGTGTATATAAAGCTGCAATCAGATAAAAACAAAAAACTTGTTTAAAAAGAAAGATTAAGTACTAATGATACCTATACACTCGTTATCAAACACTTACTTATATAAGATCAGATCTTGATTTAGATTTATATGACCCTAGTAGTAAATTTATAAATGTATATGACCTGTGAAACACTTAATCGTTAATAGATTCTAAATCATCGATATTTTACATAATTCGTTAAATTAGAAGATTTTGGTCCTCTGTAGTATTAGGCCCTGAAATATTTCCGTAACCGCTTAGAAAAATGAAGGCAGCTATGGTTATTATCTAAAAATAATATGAATAAAACAAATCAAACGAAAAACAAAACATAAATATTGACGATTAAAATGTATTAGAATAAAGAATACTGAGTTAAATAAAACAAAATCGAACGGAAGTAATAAAAGTAGGATTGGAGGTTAAAAATTATTTATTTGAGGGTAAGGCACGGGTCATATTCCTAATGGGTAAAGGAGAAGATGGAGTCTTAGGGCTGGCTGATGCTGATTTACTCTTTTTATGCTTCGCTGAACTATGAAGATTCCGCTCATGTGCATAGAGGAGCACACCTATATGTCTGTACCCTGCATCCATTGCTATTTTCAGAGCAGTGCTGCCATCCTGTCAAAAACAACGAGTTACTAAACCTTAACACGGTTCTAAAATGAAATAAACTTACTACATCCGCGATGGTTGAATCGCAATCTTTTTGACTTAAGAAATACTTAACAATTTCAACGTGTCCATGTTCGGCAGCACACATTAGAGCAGTTGATCCGTCTTCGTCTTGAATATTTACGTCTGCTCCAGCTTCCAATAACATTTTTACCATATCCAGCCGCCCATGGCTAACTGCTAGCATCAAAGCAGTTTGTCCATGCTGAAAATGCCGTCGATATAATATCTTTGAGATGCTAAAATTTAGAACTCACCTGTTTAGCGCGGACATTAACATCAGCTAGGGAAAATAAACGCTTTACAACATGAGCATGAGTGTCAGAACGCATCTCAGCTAGTGATACTAACATAACGCTTGTATAACCGGCTTTATTTTGCTTATTTATGTCGCATACTTTGGAATCGAGTAGAATAGAAACGACATCAAAATTACCGTGTGAAACTGCATAGTGCATCGCAGTGTTACCGCTGGAATCTACCATATTTACAATATATTTGAGAAGAGCTGAAGAAATGTCTTCAAAACAATCTAAATAATCTTCGACATCTAAAGGGTCCGCTGTTACGAGACTGGAAATCTTAAACCATTCTTGGAGGATTATATTAATTGCATTTTTCAATTGGTTCTCTATATTCTTTGTTTGGCCTTTTTGGAGGGAATCGTTGAGTACTTTCATGGCGGCTTGCATTTCTTTACTTGGAATGGCCCTAAAATTAAAACAACGTCTCACATTTAATAAATTAGTAGTACAAGTTGTACTTACTTTTTTCTTCTGCTAGTTGTGCCGAGACCGCTTTCTGAAAGTTGTGCCAAAGTCGTATTTTTTGAATTATCGCCATTTGAAACTGAACTTGATTCTTCAACTAATCTACTGGTATATGACGATGTAGTGTGTTGTTTGAACTTATCGAATGGTGTGACTGCTTCTTCTATTGGTTTAGGTGATAAATCGAGCCCCGATAGTCTGGAACAAACGCATTAACGATTTATTTAACAATTTACCTAATCATTTTACCTAGTCAAAAGTATATGTTGATGCATATAAATTGAATGAGCATGTTTTGATTTCGTTTCTTTTGGGTTTAACATTCGGTTAAGGCCGAATAAGGAATTTAAAATTCATATCACCAGCAATTTGATATGACCGTTAACCTAGGACAATACATCGTCTTTTAAACTGAGAATCGATTCGCGGAGATATTCAACAAGCATGCGCTAAAATAAAACGACCCTGGTGACCTAATTTGTCCGTCTGTTTTTGTTCTGGTTCGCCTAGGCATCAACAGATATCCAATAAAAGCTAGATAATGATGAATGACTCATATCGAAAGACGGTATCAAGAAATAAACAAAAAAAACCGAGTTTGTTAATCAAAATGAACGTATACGAGGCTTATTGAAAAATATTTGTACTTACCCAGGCGAAACAGGTGTTGGAATCTTCGTATACGTAATCTGCCGCTCAAATTTCCTCTGGCTATTCAACCTCGGGATCCTAGACGGCGTAACTGTTTCTTCTTTCTTGTTATTCTCAACTTTCTCCCTCTCAACGCATTTCTCACAATAATCTAATGTTGTTGCGTCAGTTAAACATCCAACATCAAGTGTTTCGTGAACATCTGGATCGCAACCCCTTTCTTCAGTTTCTGGTATCAATTCTCTGGTATCTGTACTTCTTGAGATGCCCACCCATATATCATTTTGCACACCTCTATGTGTCAACTTCGCAATATCACTTTGACAGCTCCTGGATTGCGTTTTAATTTCGTATTGTGTATATTTATGACTTCCTCTCACATCATATTGGCAGCCTATTGTTCTGGTCTCAATAATTTTCTCTTCCTCTTCTTCAGATTTAATCTGCGATAACTGCGCGAGAGATACAGAATGTGTTAATAGAGGAAGGTCGTCAGTGTTAATTCCAACAGTCTGCTTCTGACTCGTGCATTTTAAGCATAAAATGCTGTTTATGCTATCATCAGAAACTCCTACAGTTTTCGAGGAGACAAAAGCTTGCGTATTTGCGTTATTAGTGTTTGGAATTATCGATATTCCAATGGAATTGAAGTATTTTATTGGTGCTGGAGGCGTTTGTGTAGAATTATCTAAAATTATAGGAGGTGGAATTGTTTGGGTAGTCGTTGTTTTATGTCCATAATGAACAGTTTGTGTCCCTTTCCCTACTGTTATTACAGGTCGAGTTTGCTTCAAGTTCTCGTTCCCGATTAAGAAATCTAACTTCTGTGGTAACCATTTATCGCCTGATTCGAGAGGTGTTGTTGTAGATACTGTTTTAGTCTTTGGAGTTTGATGTCCCACTCCCACGTTTCTGGTTAACACTCCGCACATAACTCCGAAATCCCTTCTTTTAGGAGGTGGGGATGGTGATACAGACCCATGACGCTTATCATTAACTCCATTTCCGGGACCTGAATCGACTTGTGTCAATGATCTTGACCTTGTTCTTGAGCTCTGGATGTTGTTATTGATGTAATTTATATTATTCACGCGTATTTTTTCTTCCTCTTTAATCCTAAGTAGTAGCTGCTCTTTTTCTGCTTTTAAAGCTGATAATTGTATCTCCAAAATCGGGATGATTTTGACCTGTTCTTCTAGCTGCCTCATACGTTTGAGGCTAACAGCCATCTGCTCCCTGATACTTTGTAGGGTCATCGGGCTTAGACCGTTTGATTCGATACTCACAGAATCAAATTCTTTTGGCATGGCACCATCTTCTGGCAGGATGGTAACGCTTGAAGCGGACGTGGAGGATATTGATGAAGTAGAAGGTATGCGACGTATAATTTCTAGGGAAGCATAAATATAACGGAACTTCCGAACATCCCGTATATGAATATTTACATAAGCACATTAATGATGCTAAGTAGGAGCCACAAAACCAAACTTTCTAACATGTTAAGTCAACAGATACGAGAAGCACAGTTAGAGAAATTGAAGGACGTACAGTATCGCTAACTACATAAAAGACAAGTATCGGAAAACTAGTAGATTAGGCATTCAATCACAATTTCACGTGTTCAAGTCTATATTCGAGAGAGATAATGAGCGATAATTGAAAATACTATGTTATCTAACAATAAGATAAAATTATTTACGTTACCTTCTGCAAAAAAAAAAATTAAGCAATAGGATCTGTACTGTGCACACGATTTTATTGTTAACAAATAAGCTTTATGAATGCTATTTCTAGTAGTATTCAAACAATTCAGCGAAAAAGTAAAAGTAAAACATGCAAAAATAATCTAGAATGAATGTGATAATAAAAAAAAAAGCCGCATACTTTAAGCAACCATGCGTGAAGAGCTTCCTCCGCAACTGTTGTTAATTTTTACAATACAGGGAGACTGAAATAGAAAAAGTTTAAACGTACCTGATACAGCTGTAACGTCCGGTAAATTATTTGGATGGCTAACTTTAGATCGTTGGAAAGTTCTTTCAAAATCACTAACAGCCTCATTTAAAGTAGTATCTTGAATGAAAGCGCATTTTCTGGAATCTAATTTCTCTTGGTGATGGTTATAGCCAACGATTTGGGGTAATTGGGTCTCGTTACTTTGGCTTATTGGTGGTGCTAAGCCCAGCATAACATCCATAGACTGCCTTTGCCTTCTTCGGTCCTTCCTTCTTTTAATCGATGCGGTTCTTTCAGTTTGACCGATTGAATCGCAATAACGGACAAAATCCAAATCAATGTGGTAGCCATACGGACAGCAGTTGCACTGATACCACTCAAAATCATATCCTTTAGGGTAGATTGGTTTTTAATGAGATGGTAATAGAACAGGTAGCAATTAGCGACTTACCAAATTTATTACAGTTTGGATTGCTAGTGGATAGGTTGCAGGAAAGAGGCATTTTTGTTACAGCTTCTTGTTATCAATACACTCGCTATCACTGTAAGGATTGACAATGGATTTAGTTTAATCTTATCTATACGAGTATTTTGGAGTATTTTCAGTTAAGGATAACGTCAGGAGGGGATCAATAAAATCATTCTGTTTATCTAAGGGATTTACGAAATACGTGAATCCCTTCAGCATTTCTTTCTGGTGAGTTTTCAAAGAGAAAGGTTTTAATCCTATCGATTTTACATACAATAAGCATCAGGTATTTTCACCGGACCAAATTTCATCTAAAGGAGTGTCCTCATAGTATTTATATATAAGGTTCCGTAAGTATGAGAGGTGTTGCTGAAGGAATGTTAAATGCTTAATTGCGACCTACGTAGGTGTTACCATTTTTGCACAACGAGATCAACACGAGTATGCCTTTTTATATTCGTAGTTTAAACAAATGTTTATATAGAATCTAAAGATTATCTATTTATCATTGTTTAAACATCTCATTTATGACCTTTAACTAATTTTACAATAAACTCTTTTAAAATCGAACTTGTGTATTGTAATATGCGTAAATTTAAATAAACTAAAAACAAATATAACGAAATTCAATGCGAGACTATATGGCGTAATCGTGGGGAGTTATTTATAAATATTATATAAGGTATAACATTTATATTCAGATGTTGTGTTACGCTCGAATGAGAGACAAACAGCTTTAAATATTTTGAAAATAAACAATGTTTCAGCTACATTGCGATTTCTTAGCGGCTTAACAACGTTATAAATAATGATATCCTCACTCTAAAAGGAGTAAGGTAGAACACCGTAATATCTATGCTACTATCTACGTACCCAAATATATAGTAAACCGGTTTTTTTATGATAGATTCTTGCAGAAACTTGTGTATTTGAGATGAAATGTGCACTTGGTTGATGTTATGAGGCAATGATATGATGATATTCGTATTTTTCGTTAAATTCGAAAGCGTCTACAATAACTTCTAATAGTATTTATGTCATTTATGACTTTTTGTCTACACAGCTGCAGGTCATTTATCTTAGAATCTATTTATATTAAGGAGTTATTTAAATCTTACCCTTTCCAACAAACAAAAACTAAATTTAACAAAATAGAAACGGCAGCTACTTGTTCTGCAAGCGTCCGAAATCATGCTAAAGCGAAAATATTCAACAGGTTGTCGTACCTGGATTATAAACAATTGAAATTATGCAATCTCTTGAATAACTCCAGCGTAAAATTATCCAACAGACGATCAAAACACGTTAATATTCATTGAATTCGTTAGTTCTAAGTCAAAGATAACTTGCTACGATGTTATTTCGAATTAAAAAAAAAAGGTATAGGCAGGTGTTATTAAATTTAAAAAAAAATTAGAGGAAGGTAAAAAATGAAACGCCTACCGAATATGTAGAAGCAAGCATCCTTTCCGCGTTTTGTAGTTTTCTTCAGGGCTTCATAGGATGATTAGTTCGATATTTAAACCCCTTTTTTCCTTTTATTTGCATAACAGTACTTTCACGGGACTCATCACATTTACGGACGACTCTGTAGGTTATTTCTACATTACATTTTATTTAAAACAACTTCGCACTACACTGAATGTAGCCGCGAAGACCATTTCACAGGCTGAAGTTAGAAGCTTGTTATTTTCGAATTTTAAAGACATTTAAATGAAAATTGGAGATAATCTAATTTAATTGTATGGAAAATAAAAGAAAATTGCAATACAATAACATTAAATTTCAAAAGGAAATCGACGATAAATTAGGAAACTACATCACTTTTGATGATTATAGGTTGTCATTGACCATTACATCATTGCATCTAAAGCTTCGGAAAATCAACAATAGTGGGCACTAGGAAAAAAAATTGGGAAATTGTGGGCACCGTTTGGATCTATAAGAAAATAAATTAGGATGAGTTGAGATGCGCTGTTAAGTGGTTACTAAAGTTAAAAAACAATTTGTGTTTTATAAACACTCAAGAATAATTTTACACAGGTGTAAATACTTTTTACCTATCAAATGGTAATATTTAGATACCTCTCAATCAACATAAATTGACTGGCGAAATATTTTCCCAAAAAATTAATGATTCATTGTTACTAGGTATCTTGGCAAAAGAAATAACCTTCTTGGTAATGCCAGTGAACGAGTAATCTTTTTTAAATGAACCAATTAAAGCGGTAGAATCATTTCTATTAAATACGACCAACGACTACCGAACTAATTCAAACCAGTATGAAACGTATATAAATTAATATAAGGCTACTATATAAAAGTAAATAAGGACAAGATCCTTTTATATAACCTCGATTGACATAATTTTGTAAAATTTATTAACGAAACAATCTAGTAATGCTGTTAAAAAAAATGGTCCACGTCGATGACGACAACAATCTTTTGCGTATCTTGTGAAATTAGAGATTTTCTTAAAAATCATGCACATCACACAGTTAAATAAATATAATAAATATAGTTGTGGGAAAGAGAAAAACAATGACAAATACAGTAGAGGAATAATTAAACGTTATAAATTAAAATACATCTCATCGCTTGTTTGTTTTTTAATTAAACGTTAAAACAGTATATAAAGAGCGCGACATCAAGTTAATTTATATATTGTGGAGGTTGCTTGCAGCCCCACAACTGTGCCTAGCAGAGACTTCCACTTCTGAAGACTTTAGGTAAGTCCTTTTTATTTTTGAATAGTATCATAAAATTTTATCACATTAAAAAAATTATTTATTTTTGTAATCTTGACATTCTAAATTTAAACTTTAATGTCGAGAAGATAATTTTTTTTTGTTAAACAGGCAAATACCTTAACAAAGCAATAAAATGCTCTACCTAATAGTCTTTATAAATTCAACCTTGTGTATAACTACGTCAGATTATTTTGGCGCAAACCGTTTGGCACAACATGCAAATCAACTGAATCGAATTAACATCAAAATCTGATTTGATTCCATAATTTTTTTCGTTGTAATTTTTTCCCTGCGCACTAAAAGTTTCCATTGTCCTACTTCGTCGTAAACTACATTATCCTCAACGTTATATTTACTTTAATAACAACTGGTATCAGTCAGTTAAGTAACATGCGTGTAACCCTTTTAATTGATGCGGCACTTAAATAAATACGCCTGGCGTAAATAGATCATGTGGATGATGAATTTGTTATTAATTACAGAGCAATTTCTTGAAGCTACGCGTTGCTTCCTAATCTAAGCTAGATAAAAACTTGAAAAACTAATTAGAAATAAAATGAAAATCTATTTATTATTTTCAGAACTTCTTAACGTTAGATCAGGCTCCTGCCCCCTAATAAGCCGCCCCAAACAGCACCTTAAATCCCCAACGCGTAAATTTCATCGTCTTTCCTTCTCACGCCGAGAACAATCTTTACACATCTGGACCAACATAGAATGGTAGAAGGTGACCCCTTTACAAAAAAGAATATTGTTAGTGATGTAAAGAATAGCACTGACTTCAACGGATCAAGCGATCTGAAGAAGAAGATTCTAATTGATCCTGAGAAAGCTGGGGTCATAAGTGAAAAAGCTGATTTCGAAGGAGCTATCGAGAGTACTGGATATGGATTGTTTCATTACGTACTACTAGGAATATGCGGTCTTGTCAGCACTTCGGAAGAGATGGACGTCATCTCGATGTCGTTCATCCTTCCGTCAGCCGAGTGCGATTTGGATTTGACTACCCAAAACAAGGGTTGGTTGAATTCAATCATCTTCGTCGGCATGATGGTCGGGGCATACGCTTGGGGGTCGGTTTCCGATGCCTTAGGTCGTAAAAAGGTGCTGATCGTCATCTCTTTCATGAACGCTCTATGCATTGTCGCTTCAAGCTTCAGCCAAACATATGAGATGTTCATGTTATTCCGTTTTTTAAATGGGGCGGCGTAAGTAAATATCTTTGCAATATTAAACACGAATTTACCATGTTATATTTCTAGGTTAGGGGGCAGTGGACCAGTAATCTGGTCCTATTTCGCAGAATTCCAACCGAAGTCCAAAAGAGGTTCCATGCTCTCATTCATGGCAGCTTTCTGGACTTTGGGTAACTTATTCGTAGCTGGTTTGGCATGGTTACTCATACCGGCCGATATCGGCATTAAGACACCATTATTTGTATATAATTCATGGCGTATTTTTCTCTTAATATGTGCTATACCATCTTTCATCGTTGCTGTTTTGTTATTTTTCTTACCCGAGAGTCCGAAATTCTTACTATCGCGTGGACAGACAGAAGAGGCTATAGAAATATTCCGCAAGATCTATCAAATGAATACAGGAAAAGATAAAGATTTATACCCGATCAAACAGTTGATATTAGAAGAAGCTCAGACTCTAAAAGCAATCGAAGCTAACGAACCAATAACTGGAAACAAATACATGTCCATGATAACCGATATTGTTGAGAATAGCAAACAGCTATTCGTAAGTCCAATATTGAAGTTCACAACAATCTCCATAACGATCAACTTTACCTTCCACATTGGATACTACGGCCTTATGATGTGGTTCCCCGAATTATTCAATAGATTTGATGAATATGCTCGACACCATCCAGGAGTAACAGCGGGAGTTTGCGAAGTCACTGATTATGTTGTCAATTTGGAAGCTCAAGCTGACAAATGCTCTGGACATATTGAAAGCGCGGTATTCATGGAATCTTTAGTAAGCTTAGCTTCAGCAATTCCAGCTAACATCGTAGCTATTCTGGGAATGGATCGTTTGGGAAGGAAATTCTTTTTAGGTGAGTATGCACGGTTCAAATTTGATTTCTTAACATTAACTTTATGCGATTAGTTTTCAGTACGGTAACATCTGGTATCTGTTCAGCTTGTATGTATTTGGTCATCAATAAAACACAAAACTTTATCATCTCGGCTATATTTAGCGGTGTTATCTCTTGCGGTAACGCTGCTCTAGATTGTTTGATTACGGAGATCTTCCCAACAAATCTCAGGTAATTTCCCTGGAGGTAATTGAAGGTGTAGATTTGCAATTTATCGTTTTAGGGCTACTGGTATTGCAATTTCTATGGTTGCTGCTCGTTTAGGTGGTATCATCGGAAATATTGTAATCGCAACTTTATTGGATATGTATTGCCCAGCTCCTACATTCATAGTTGCTGCTTTGTTGATCGGTGGTGGCCTCCTGTGTCTATTTCTTCCGAACACGACTAGAACACCATTATCTTAGTACCATCTACAGTTATTTCCATTTAAATATAGTTGTTTTACAATTACAAGAAACGTAGTCTTACATTAGTTAATTAGATTAGTTTTGTATATTATAAATAATCAAAAAGAAATAAGATTAATAACTTACTAATAACAGCATATCTATATGGTTTTTTTTTCATTCGAGTTCATGATGATTTGTTTATTAAGTTACTTTTAGTGACCCGATTTCTTTTCAAATTCCATAACGTTGCATTAATTTCATTTATTCAGCAATATTCAGAACACCCATTGAAATACCGAATAGCGATTTAATTTACTGGGTTAAAAAAAAATAATGACACTAATTGCAGAATTGGCGCATATAAGGAAGTTTTAGATATAGAAAATGACTACGAGAGAATGCAACGAACTTTTTTTGTACATGTATAATGTATAAAAAGCGGTTATTGGAATCGTTCATGTTAGATTACCAATTATGGAAGGTATCATCTGTGTCTACGATGATGATTTGTCGTTTTGGAAATTTAGAAAATGATTTCCTTTCCCGGAAGAGAAACAGGAAATCCTTAGTTAGGCTTTTAAAGTCTAAAGTTTAGTCAACATCTAAGGTATGCGTTAAATATTACAAAATATGTATTTAGACCTTTCATCGACCTATAACCATATATCCGTTGGAAGTAAGAGGTGAACAAAGCAAATAATTTCTGGAAGTAAAAGTGTTAAGAATGATGAATACGTAACAATTAACAATAAAACCATAATATGTTAATTTCTCTTAATAAAATTAAAAAATAACAGCTCTCAAATTACATAATGATCGGTAGAAAATTACGAGTTAGCGAAACGAGAAAAAGAAACTTGAAAATGTTACCGGTGACTTTCGAGAATTCCGGAGGTAAACAAACACGAAATTAAAGTAGACCGCAATTCAAGAAGAAAGAGGAAATTGAAGACTCGTTTTGGCAAGTAACAAAAAAAGTCGGTCAAGAACCACCGTCATAATCTATGTATTTCTTTAGGCAAGTTCAGTTTCGATAAACTTCGGTAAGAATCAAGAGTTGCCAGTCAAATGAGCGCAGTATTTTACAGATTGAAATTTGTCCAGTCTAGACTAATACAAGGAAGAAGAAGCTAATGGACTCTGCAACTCTGAAAATATTACCTATGGGGAAGTGGTGGGGTTAGGCGATTTTAGAAAATAAAAAGATGTGATGTTTCGCCGTGCTTCGGAGTTAAATAATATGCATTTTTCATACGGGTTCTCGTCTATGCAGACGAATAACGAACATATTGTTTTGTGTTGTTAAACTAGTTTAAATGTTGGTCACTGGGACAATACAGCGTCTGCAAGTCCGTCAAACACATTACTAATAATAAAATTTACCTGAACTTGACTTTTGAGGTTCACTTACAGTGTATTTACGCTTTAATGATTCTTAAATATATGTGATTTACGTGTAACTGTTGCTGAACGTTTCGTAAATGTTAGTTCATATCGAGCGGTAAGAACGAAACGGACAATGTTTAATATTTTCAAAACGTTCGCATACAACTCGTTTGATATGTACATCTTCCTGTTGTTTATTGTTTACGTAAACGGACAAGACAGTGCTCAATATCTCGAGAGTGCTATCAACGATCTGACAAATATCTATTCCCGCCCAAGCCAAAGAAGAATGGACCATTTTAAGACCGTGAGAAAACCGACGATGCCCGTCTATCAACCGAGCAAAGAGGAATTGGCCAAACTGTATCAATCTGCGGTCAGAAAAGGCGATACAGTCAAAATCCAAACCGAAGGAAGCGATTTAAGATCGGAGGCAGCCGTATACGAAATTGATGAGCACCCCAAACACGAATCAAACGAAGAAGATACCTCAGCTTATTACTTTTATTATTACCCCTTAAAATCATTCCTTGATGAGCTAACTTCATCAACAAAACTTCCTGAACCCCCATCGGGAATGGGGGATATGCACGATGTAAGTAATCCTTATAAAAAAAAATAGAAAAAATATTTTTTTTTAAACAATATTCATCGTACCAATAACAGGTCGATTCAAGCGATACTTTTATACATCACGAAGTCGCTACTATGAAACCACAACACCAATATCACACGCACACACATCAGGTATGACGAACATATTAAAAAAAATGGAACACCCAGTGATTCACATGCGAGACCCATAGGAATCACGCACAAATTAAACAATTTCTGAGTGATTCCAATAAAATTTCTTTATGATGTTAATTTCTCTAGCACAACATTCATATCCTGGATCCCAAACCACCAGAACCAACGAAAAAACCGCACAAATTAGAACCGCTTTTTATGGCTATATCAGGTTTTATTGGCATGACCATAATGTTCGTGTTATCAGCGCTAATCTTACCGAAATTCAGCGTTTTAAAGCCTAGAGGCGTTAAGGATTCCCCGGAAATGACGAGCATGATCAATATTATACTTAAAGCTATAGAAGGTTACGATTGTTCGGAAAGATTCGCTTGTGAATTTGGGAAAACTGCAAGAGCTTTTAATATACACAATAATAGATTTGTAAAGTAAGAATGTTTGTTGTTTGTTTTCATTTTCGCACAGATTTGTTTTTGTATTTTTAGATTAGTAAGGCGGATTGGACCATATTTTCTCAGTAAAAAATTGTTTGAAATCAACAAGTATTCAAATAAAAAATATAAATGTGCTGTAATCCAATGTAAAATGAAAGAGAAAGGGCAAAAACTGCAGCCAAAGAGAGCCAAGCAGGGAAAATCGTAAATCCTAGCATAGTAGTAATAATAAATTAGCTCAAATACGATAGTCAGTAGTAATTTATTGTAGCATGGTGCTGTGAAATGTAATAAAATCTAAGTAAACAAATTGAGTTTTCTTTATTTAAAAAAATGTATATGCAATATAAAACAAAAAAAAAAAAATAAAAAATATACAGAGAAAATAAATATGTTAAGTTACAATGCATTTACATGTACAGTCTCAGATTCAAGAAACCTCACATACGAGATTCATTGTTTCAATTTTAGTTCCTAAAACATATTTACACACCTAGAATTATACTTACTCTCGGTAATTCACGTGTATTTTGCAAAATACAGGGTGATTTATTTATTTAAATCATAGAAAAAGACCACTGACGTTACTATACTAACATTTAAACGCTATTGAAATCAATCACCCAATCTTGCCGTTTTTTCACTGGAAATGTTTCACTGAAGTCAGTCGATTAATTTTTGTTACCTTTAATATTAATAGTCCTTATATTTTAATAAAATTTCTGCCCACGTTACACTATATTTAATAGAATGAGAAATGTACTACATGAAAATACACTCTTTAACAAATTTTCCGGTTATCTTGGATAATAAACGCATAACATAGAATGTGAGACGCGTGTAATACAAGCGAAGAATTTTGTAACTTGCACGTGATTCACATGGCATGAAACATGCTGTAGTTGCCTTAGATTTTTTTTTCAGCCCGAACTTTTTGTGGAAGAGTGTATACACTACAAAGACCTACTGACTTTTTTCACAATGAACCATTTAATTAGTAAAGATCGTTTCTTTTTTGTTTGGAATTGACGATTACAAAAATAAAAAAATACCTTTATAGTTATCACAATCAAAAAGCATTACATAAGCACAAGTTATATATACATAAATTGTAATTGTATATACTTCATATATGTATATAGAGTAGGTAATTACTTCAAGAAATGCTCCTTACACAATAGGTTTTCAATTGAAACAAATGCTAAGAGACTAAATGATTTAAATAGCCGTCAAGAAAATTAGTGTATTTAAACTTGAAGAGGACAAGTCGAAGTAATTCATGTGCGGTTTTCAAACTACTAAAAAAACAAAAAAGTACGGTTATTGCAAAAAGATCCCTTTTTACATGGAATGGAGGTAGAACATCAGTTTTTCAATCATGGCACTTTTTTCTTCGTTTTGTTTTCGTTTTAAAAACATTTGACGACTACACGTTTAGCGAAAAAACACGGAATGATTACACGATCCTAAATCCACGATTAAATAATACCTAAGATTAAAAATCACGTTGTTAGCACATTTAAAACATTTTAGATTAATAGAAAATAAATATTAGCCTAACAAAGTATGTGATGTTAATGTAATAAAACACGACTGAAATGGATTTCTTTTAACTTAAATATTACACCTCTTGCATTCAATTTAAAATTGGATGCAATCCTTTAAACGCCTTAAGTTATAATACTCTTTTTTTAAATATATTTTGAAGATTATTTTTTTCCAGGCAGACGTAGCATATTTCATTTGTCCATTTAGTTGATTAACCAATCATGTTTGATATGTTATTTGGTGTAAAACAAATCATTTTGATTTTGATTCTTCGAATACTAATTAAAATTAAAAACTATAATATGGCGATGTAAATGGAACTGTTTTTATCACAAAAAATTTAAAGGAGAAATATGCATTTGGAGGATTTTCAAAATCCGCAGCGATGTGATCGTAATCATGTCGTTCAACACAGAGCCCATCTAAATACCATAGACCCTAAAAGTGTTATCAGTGTTTTTAGACGAGCCCCATATTCGAGTATTACCGATATTGCTTCGAGTTCTTGCTTAATTTTTAATAATCGAAAAAAAAAACCTTAGCATAGCACAACACGTATTTTATTCGAGTTATATTTCCCCCTTTCCTCGACCCATTTTTTTCGTAAATTAAAAGACCCTGGCTTTACGAGAGGAATGTAAATGATTGCCAGTTCTGCCACCACAACGGTTATATATCACATAAACCGTGTAACTCAGCGTAGTTCAATATAGCGCGATGTAAGAATTCGTATTGACCCTGGAAAAAAAAGATAAAAGAACAGATGACTGATAGGTTACACGATCTGAATGTGTAATACTTACGTAACTGTTAATCATTGCTTGCCTTTGGGAACGTAGTTTCCTCGTTACTATAAAGATATCTACGCGATGCTCAACGCGTAACTGCTGAACTAGAATGCTTAACCCGACAAACATTGAGCTCCTGTCAGCTCCTAGATTACAGTGCACAACCATTGGAGTTGGAGTGCCATGGTGCGAAACAGCGGATTGCGCAAAGTCTACGAGCTCTATTAACCCCCTTGTTACTTCAGGAACCTGCAGATCAAATGAGGGAATCAGAAATGAACTCGCAACCTAATTCCTTTGACATACTTCACCATCTACCGTTGGCCAACCATGGTACTGTAAATGTGTCACGCTTAATTCTTCCCCTTCTCTATTTCTAACGTAGATTTCTCTTCGTGTGTAGTACGGACAGTTTTCTGCTTGCACGTAACGGACTGTAATATGGTCATAGACAAACTCGTCCTCGGGCCAGTATCTGGGACACTTTCCTTCACCCAATTCTGACAACATAACAATGACGCTAACACCTTGCTCGGATATCAACCTCCAGAAGTCAGTGATTGTGGATTCTAGAGGATCTTGAGTAATTATAAATGATTCCGAATTATCGTAACCTTCAATGAATGATGCGTTGATATAAGTGGAATGTTCCTTCCCTGATAAAGGCGTGAGGATGACTCTATTTCTATCGTAGGGGATTACGGTATCATCTCTATTCTTTTCACGATTTTCTTCCCCGCTAGCAACTGAACACGATTTCCTATCTTCTAGGGCGTTTTTGATATTCTAAAAATATTATATTGACGTTGCAAATGTAGATTTTCCTTTGGAAAAGTAAACTTACCTCAAACTCCTCTTCCATTTTGCATCTTGTTTTATCTCTGTCGATTTTTTTTAACTTCTCAGTGGTTAATTTGAGTTCAGAAGCTGCGATTTCGGTATCGCCATATTGAGCAACTTCCATTAAAGCTCGATATATAAAAATATATTGTTTCTAAGTAAAAAAAAGTTACTGGAAAATGCCTGTTCGTCATTTTTTTTTAAATATGCTTACCAGTGACTGTACTAAAAAGTTTCTTTGGTGTCGCAAATCACAAATTGCATTAAATATGGCTACTTGACCCTCTTCTTTTAATTGTTGCAGTAAATAATCTAATGCTACTAATGTTCCAGTTCTCCCAACTCCAGCACTGCAATGCACTAGTATAGATCCGCGTTCTGGGGAGTAAACTTCATTAATCCGTTTAATAAATTTGATGATTCCGTGCGGATGTTCAGGAGCCATAAAATCTTTCCAGACCAGGTAATGGTATTGGGTGATTTTCCTCTCTTCAGATTCTTTACCTCCTTTCCTGGTTAACTTCAATTCCCTCACGATATAATCGGAATAACGAATTTCCTGGGTATGAGTCACCGATATATCACCGAAAACTTTATCCACTTCCAATTTATCAGGCCAGTATTTAGCGCATTTCGTTTTGCTGTACTCTTCCAAGTTGGTCAACATCAAGATCATTTCTAGATTCTGCTCCCAAATTAATCTCCAAAATTCATTTACGGTTGTATCCATAGGGCCTTGCGCGCAGATGAATTTCTTCCTCTCCTTATAGCCCAGAACGTAATTAGCGTTTATATAATCAGATCCAGCTATTCCATCAACTTGGTTTAGCTTCACTCTAGTCTGGTCGTAAGCTTTTATATCCGGATACCTGTTCTTATAAACGTTTTCCCTTGCATCCGATGCTCTAGTTGTACGATCGTTAAATCTATCTGGTAGTAATTCAAATTCCTGCTGGAAACCATAGTCAGAATCTCTGTGCCGCTCAATATAAGCCGAAGCAAGATCTACAGTCGCTATAGGGCACATATCTGGAGGATTTAGCGAGACAAGGCGTTGTCTACCCCGGAGATTCCTTAGAGATGCTCTAAACGTTATCATTTCAACCGCTTGCGCATGCGCCTGCTTCGTATATCTATGCAATAAACACAGAGCAATCGCTAGCAATAGCGCCATTACTAGAAGACCGCTTAAAATCTGAACCACGATTCCTACAGATCCAGCTTCTGGAGCAGAAACTCCAGGACCCGGATTCATCATCATGAGATAATTACTATACACAGCCATGACGTTATTTCCGTTATATCCACGCACTATAAACAAAAAAAGCGTGACGTTTTGATTGCGGAAACGGTGTAGAATAGCGAAAACTTACCGAGAATTTCAACGAAACCTGTATAATTGCTGTTAATGTCTAAAATTCCATCATAGGGAGGGAGAGGGTCAGTTAATATATTCTCACGTCTACCCCTGTTGATTGTGGAATTATTTAAATGGACATTCTTTTCACCACTGAATCCTGAATAAGGTCGAAGTCCAATACACTCTTCGCAAATGGAATTTGTTAAGTTTAAAACTTCTTCATCACCTAAGAAGACTTCTGGGTGGAAAGTTGAGCTAAAACCAAATTAATTAAGCCGTCCAAGATTGCAATAAAGATAAAAATGATTACCTAGTAAACATCTCTGCTACATAAGCACCACCTTTCGGAGTCCTATGTGCTTGCCTATAGGATACGATCTCCAATTCTTCAGGCGCTGGTAATTCGGCAAGTTTCTGTTGCGCTTCCATCCGCACTAAATAGATTCTATAGCAACAAATTGGCCCATTCCTCTCCGAGATTCTAGGCATAAATAATTTGAATACCCATCTTCCTTGCTCCTCTATTTTTCTCCAGCTAAAACGCGATAATTTCTGCTTATCTGGAACTGTTGGAGGCATCGTGCAGTACAATTCAACCTTTTCGCCGTATTTCTTAGTTCTGGTGACTGCAGATACTGTGATTGTATAGTTGGTGTTGGCGGAAACGTTGTAGAATCGCGTATTCAAAATATTCTCGTTAATACTTTTCGCTTTAGGTCCCCATGTAGTGTTCTCTAAGATACCCTTGTCGTTTATAAAAGAGGCACTACCTTCCAAATTGACGTTATAAGAGACTATGGTCCCATGAGGGTTCAAAGGCGGTTTCCAGCTGACGTAAATAAAGCTTGTATGACTCAGGTCTTCGAATTTGCATTCGATTGACGCGTTTGAGACTGGACCAGCGAATCCATCCATTGTTGTACCGTTTACAACTTGTGACCATGGTCCACATTCTTTGCTATACTCGCAGCAAGCTTTTACTTGAAAATTGTAAGTTGTGGCAGGTTCCAGATCGCTGAACATGTATAAATTGATCAGAGGTACTATGGTTTCTGATGGGGAGCTTACGTTATCAGCTTTCATCTTTTTGAGCGTGTAATATTGGACATAATCACTCAATTCTTTAGGTGGGTCTGACCAAAGTATTGTAATAGACACCATAGCCACCCCAGTTACTTTAACATCTGGTTGAAAAACAGGGTCTTCGGTTAATGTTTGAACTGGAGGACTTTCAGAAATTACAGACTCCCCTTCTAGGTTCGAAGCTTTCATTTTTATTTTGTATGTTATATTAGGCTTAAAGCTGTCCATTACAAGGGATTTAGTATCCATCGCTATATCATTTTGGTAATAGATCCAATTGGTATCTCCAACAGCCATGTATTGGATGTGATATTTAATATTTTCAGGATCATTCCCGTTATTTATCGTCCAATTAAGATAGATTTTTGTTTTCCCTATAGCTTTGACCATATCTATCGCCACTTCAGGTTTATTCAATACCAATACTTCAGTAACACCTTTCCCAGAACCCTTTGGAGTACGTCCTTCGCAAACATAGGTCCCATTATATTTATTTGTAACTTCATTGAGTTGTAAGGTGCTTTTTTGGTATGTTTCATTAATTAACTTATTTTCGTATAGTTTAGAATCCATTTTTTCGTCATCCTTGTACCAGATTACAGCTGTTATGGGGTATCCAGAAATGATGCAGTGTAATTCAACATTCGTATGCAATTTTGATTTGACTTTCTTTGATATTTCAATAACCTTCGGTGGTAAAGTCACGTTAAATTCTTTCTGTGCAAAATCCAGATCCGATTTATTTGTGGCATAACATTTATATCCCCCAATATGGTCTAAGCTTATGTTTGTGATGTGTAGAAAAGAGACTTCGTACTTTTGAGCATCATTTATGTTCTCACTTTCGCGTTCAACAATAAATCTACAAAAAGAAAGGTGGTTTTGATGGGTTGACAATGTTTGTATTTAACATACCCATGAGATTCTGATACATTATGATCTTTGAAGGTCCACCACATGGAACTGGATACTAATTTAGTCTTACACATCACAGTAACATTGCTACCATACAATAGATATTCAGGCTCTTGACCATCGAGAACAGCAATTGTTGTTATGATCTCATCATTGTCTTCCGGAAATTCTAAAATGGATAATTAATGAAGTAATGTAATTGGGAGTATCTCAATTTCACTTACCTAGCATGTTTCCTTCCACATACTGTCCGCAACCGACTAATAAGCTAAAAAAGATTAAAAAACAATGGGCTTGGCTATTGAACATGGCGCCTCTCCCCGGTAAATTCTCAACTCCACTGTGTATAAGCAAAACACTTTCAAAACGTCATACCAACAGTTCATTCGTCTTTGGCAAAATCCATTGTCGGAAAGAATTGATGGAAGTAGGGCATACTTTTTTTTTAATCTTTTTAAATTAAACTACTTTCCTAAGACTGTAAACAACTACGATTATGATCCAACATCAACCATTTTAATAGATCATTATTGGGCACCATTGGGTACTAAGTTACCGGTTGAGATTTTCGCATGTTCCTTGTACAGCGCGACACAAGTCACTTGGCAAAGTAGCTTCCTAAATAAAGATTAGCGTTTCTTTTATGGGCAAGTTTATTAAACGGATTTTTCGTTTAAATAGTTTATAGGAATTCTTAAAAAAGACTATTAAAGATGACAAGTTCCTTGTATTGGGATATAAATAATGAACTGAATCACTTAAATATTTAATTTATTATATTTTTATACTCAAAAATACAGAGAAATATAAAAAAAAATAGTGATATAAATGTATAATAAATATCTAACGAAACAATATAAGATATGTATATATGTTATATATCTCGAAAATATTGCTAAGATGCTATTTTTAATATTTTATTATCATGATTATTATTATCCATTATCATATTATTTGTTTAAATAAGAAATCTCTTAAAATGAATATACATTAATGAAATATATGTATTGTAGACAATATGTATAGTATATAATAATAAAAATAAAATGATCAACTGTCTATTAATTATACAAATATGTATTAACAACATACATTTAAAGCTCCGTTTTTAATAGTAGGAGAGGGTGATGTAAACGGGAGGGAGCGAACAGCGATTCGAGGAAAGCGAATCGTTGTCCGCGACCTTCCGTTTATGTCATCAGCCACCGCTACTGGTTTTTAACTCGGTTTTTCTCTTATTGAAATATATAATTTAAATACAGTCCATCGCGACATATAAAACGATGCAACTATTCTATCACAACGTGGTATCATAATTGTATTTTAAAAGACACTTCAACTCTATAATAACTTGGTTGCTCTTGTATGTTTTACTTATACTAT
Source organism: Dynastes maya (assembly GCA_029619315.2). Taxonomy (NCBI): domain Eukaryota; kingdom Metazoa; phylum Arthropoda; class Insecta; order Coleoptera; family Scarabaeidae; genus Dynastes; species Dynastes maya. Next base: position 8,699,193 of record JAROYE020000012.1, read on the forward strand.
AATAATAATGATCTGTTTTCAATTATTGTTATAACTTAATCAGTGGCAGCTACCTATGAAAGGCTCAAGGGCTTGATCTTGATTTTCCCAACCACTGTCAATTGGAAAAAGACATTTCATTAGATTCCGCTAAATACATACTTTTCTAAATATTTAATATATCACACCTCAGAATTTTCATAAATCTGCTTAACTCCCTACTCCGATATAGGTATTCGACAGTTGCACGTGCAATAGGAAGATAATCGTAACTGCACGTGATTGATCGGTGGGCTTTTCAAAAGTGAGTCCCTCACGCGAAATAGTCGCATAATGGCAACGCAATAAGAGAAGCGAAAAAAGCCGATCGTTATCCGAACGTAAGGTTATGGTGAATAGGGGCTCAATCAAGCCAATCCGGTCAATGCAATTCTTTCTACCGAATTAAGCCACTTATTTACCGAAAATTGATTTCTATTCTGTTTCTATTTACTACATATTTGGTAAATATGCCGTTATACAATTTATGTTCAAATTTATTTTTTTAAAAATGCAGCTCAAAAGATTTAGTTTACATTCCTCAGCTTTAATTTGTTGATATAAACGTATTTACTTGAAAGCTCCTCCAATGGCAAAAACGGTAAAAATAAAACAGCTGGAAGACCTACGCCGGTGTTACACAAGATCCGTACTTTCACGCGCGCATTTTTTTTTACACACAACAATAATTTAAGCTACAGCATCAGTAATTTTGACGAAAAAGTTATGGAACATTTCTTTCCTCAAAAAAAGAGAAGACGAACTCATGTACAAACAATAATTTTTTACACTGGTGGCCTTTTTTCTTTTTTTTAACCTTCTTGTGAGTTTGTTTTCTGTTTAAATATTTTACCTTTTCTGCTGACACCATTCTCATTAGAACATAAGTGAGTTTTGTTTTAATATCTTATTTACTTACTACTATTTGCATTTATTAAGCACTAAGAGCCTCCTAAAGATAACTACGAGCCACCACTGAGGTTAATTATTATTTAATTTTAAGTTTACAATTCCTTAAGCTTTAAAACCGATTCACATTATTGGGCTGTAAGTCCATTGTTTTACAGACCCAACCTGCGATATCAACGTCTTCGGATTCCGAGGTTCTGATCCATTCGTGGTTCTGCAAAAATCAAACGTTCCTTTAGAGAATACACAGGAGAGCAAGATGAATATTTACCATTAATGTCTTCAAATCTGCACGATCCTCGGGTTTCTTTTTCAAGCATCTATCGACGAAATCCTTAAACTCATCACTAAAGATTCCAGAAGGCAATTTTGGCGGCGGTTCATTAACAATGTAATCTAATAACTCGAATATTGCCATTGGTCTGGGGCCATTGGTATGTCCCGGGGAATCACCATCAACTTTCGGCCCGAATATACCAGCTAATGTTTTGGCGTCTGGAGGTGGAATCGGGTACATACCAATGGCCATTTCAACTAAAGAGAGTCCTAATGACCAAATATCACTTTGCACTGAATACAGTGTCCCTTGTAAACGTTCAGGCTGAAAAGAAACGAGATACATAAAGATGTTCAATGGTGACTCGTTGCGAGTTGTTCATATTAGGAAGAAGGGTTGATAAAAAAGTCCATTTACTCGCAAAATTCTTTTTTAATATAACTAAATAACAACCGGTTTCGGGGCTTTGGGGCTTTTTGGGCTTTGACCCGAAACCGGCCGTTATTTAGTTATGTTAAAAAAGAATTTTGCGGGTAAAAGGACCTTTTTATCAACCCTTCTTCCTAATATATAAAGATGTCAATGAAAATGTTATTAAAGGTCACTTACCGACATGTAACTACGTGTCCCAACAAAAGAATTAGCCATAGAATCGATAAGTTGGCCAGAAACACCAAAATCACATATTTTTATTTCACCATTGCTATTAATTAGAATATTACTAGGCTTAACATCTCTATGTATTATTGCATGTTTGTCACGTAAATAACTTAATCCCTTTAAAACAGCTGAAGTGATCTTCCCCAAGATATTCTCGGGAATCCTCGATGCCTTCTTGAGGATTAAATCCAACGAACCAGCGTCCATGTATTCCATGCAAATACTGATCTCACCATCACTATAAAATGCTCCGTAGAAACCGACAATATTTGGGAAGTTGCAGTTATGAAGAACTTTAAGTTCTCGTATAATTTGTTTCTTGATAGCCGGTTTTACTTCAAGATGTATTAGCTTTTTTGCCATAATAAGGCCACTAGTTTTGTGTCTAACTTTCATCACAACACCTCCATTACCTGACCCAAGTTCTCCAAGCTTTTCAAAATCATCATCACTAAGATCTCCACCGATTTTTTCTTTCTCGCATAGGAAGACTTCAATACGCTTCTTTTCAGTATCATTCATGTCTAACTCTTCCAACCTTGCTGTAAGATTGTCAAGGCTATCACCTCTTACAAGGTTGTTCGGTCTTGAAACGAAAAGATATGGATTTTGTGGTTATAAACAATAATTTTTTTACTTACTGCCCTGAGGTTTCTTGGAAAGGCCCACCTGTTGGAGTCACAATGGGCGTTTGATCGAGTGACCCCGGAGGTAACGTTAAATTTAATTTATTTTTCGACATCTTATAAGTAAGTGTAAATACTACAAAAGAGTGTTAATAAAAATTATTATTAGCAAACATTTCACTGTAAAAACTGTAAATATTTAAACAGAAATGAGTTTCTTCTTTAATTTGTGGTGTTTTTCTTAGAAACAATACAAAATTATAAAAGAGGTAAAAAAAAAAAAAAAACACATACACACATGTACATCAATTGTCAAAGCTTCTTTTAATAAACTATGAAGTCGCATTCATACCAGGAAAATGAAATACCATGCATCAAACTTTTCAAACAATAATAATAATATTAACAGAAATAGATTCAATTAACATCGCAACAAAACAAAAAAAGATGGAAACTGTGATTTTAACCTGTGATAATTTTATTTCCAATGATGTCGGATTTTATTTGAACTGTAATTCAATTAAAAAAAGCAGCGATAGCTTTTTCAAAACTGCTACAGTTCCAAAAAATCTTCACAAACTGCGATGGAAGGTTCACGTGCATCCACACCCAACCGTTTTAATTTAAGTAGATTAACGTTTTTTTTTTACTTATTAACTTTTGCATACCTTTGGGTATGAGTGCATGGGTGGTGTTTTAGTATGTATTGATGGATTGCTGTCGAAGACACTGTTTCAAGAAAAAAGTAAACAAACCAGGAAATTGCCGGCCATTTATGTAAATTTATTGACTTCGAAAATTGTTTACTTTACGGGGAAGATATTTTAATTACACCACGCAGGTTATTTCAAATATACTAAGAGATTATTATTCTTGAGGAAGAAAATCAATACTATTTAAGAAGGATAGCATTTGCGTAGTACATTTCGATCATGAGATGCGTTTTGGGACGATTTATTTTTTTAACGATATTTCGGCGGTGTAAATTTCAAAAAAGTAATTTATTAATTTAATTCATTCATAATTCATAAATCGCACTTTATTACGGAACATTCCTAATTCGCCATCTATTATATTTGCTTCAAGTACACCGCTGCTACAGAGAACTGTATATTAGTATGAAGCTCACTGAAATACCGACACGGTAATCGTGAGTAGTTAATCCTCTATCGTGAATAGTGGCGACGTTGCCAAACTTAGTTGGTTCATCTCGTTCTGTGAGCATCTGTTCAGAGTTACGTCGCATTTCAGTGCGTCCAACAAGTCGAAATCGGCTTGTTATTAATAAAAGCGATCTCTAAACGATTAGAAGCATAAATGGTCGGTTAGTGATGCTAGACGAAATCAAAAATAGACTTAATTTCTTGTGCTAGAGTGAAGATAACGGGTTTTTGGCGTGCAACGCATGCTCAGATTCGATGTAAAAGTGTTGTATTGGTGTCGTTTATGTGTACCATGTTGCTTGAACACTTCTCCGTAAATAAATTGATGAATTGATACAATATTGTATATGATATCAATTGAGGTACGTTAAAATCTCGTGAGAATAAAATGTATACGAAAGCTAAAGGGTCAACAGTCCCATCAGATGCCCAAGCAAGAGAAAAGTAAGCAAAAGAAAATTAAAACATTTTTTTTGTTATATTTATTAACTGTGTATGTTTTCACTAAGAACCTCCTTATTGTATCTATTTATTTATTTATTGTATTCGATTTTGTTTCAATAAAGTTAGAATTAAATTACAAATTTAAAAGAATCTCAATTATTTTTATGATAAAAAAATATATCACCTTTATTAATGTTAAGTAAACAAACTAAATGAATAATTTTTTTTGGGAATCCAGGTTGGCTTTATATGTTTATGAATATTTACTTCACGTGGGAGCCCAGAAGGCTGCACAAACATTCCTGTCAGAGGTATTATTTACCCCAAAAAAATTACGAAATTTTCCAGTTAACAAAAAAGGTTCTTTCACAGATAAGATGGGAAAAGAATATCACCTTAGGTGAACCGCCAGGATTTTTACATTCGTGGTGGTGGTAAGTGCTCAATTGTTTATTTTTGTTTTCGCATATAAATCGTTAATTTTTTTCTTTTGTAGCGTTTTCTGGGACCTCTACTGCGCTGCCCCCGAACGGAGAGATACATGCGAACATTCTTCGGAAGCGAAAGCATTTCATGATTACGTAAATATGTTTTTTCGCTTAATTTTTTACCTATCTGTGTATATTATATATATAGATATATATATAGGCTACATGTAAACAACGTGCAAATCGGATCAATACTTTGATAGTTAGACAGGTAAAACGGCAACAGCGGAGTGTGCGTTTAACCGCATTTAGCGAATCGTTTTGGGGTAACGGTAGAGGACGTAAATCAAACATCAAAACAGTTTAACTAATTCGGACTTTGAAATTCTAATAATTTTATTTTCAGGGCTTTGTTAACTCTGGTTATGGAGTGAATGGAATTGCACATGTAAGTATTTAATTCCATGGCGTCAGGGGAATTCCGCGATGATTCAAATTCAATTTTCCAGAATACTGGACCAGCTCCGAGTCCCCTAAGTCAAATACCGCCAAATGATGGTATGCCAGGCGGTCCATTGCCCCCTGGATTCTTTCCGGTAATTTTTGAACGGTCATCTTTGAGGATATTATGCATTAGGGGTTGAATCGTTTCAGAACTCGACGATGAGACCTTCACCACCGACTCATCCTTCCAGTCAACCTTCCCCACATTCACAACCACCTCCTCCACATTCACAAATGATGACATCACAGCCCTTCATGGGTGCAAGGTATCCGGGCGGGCCACGACCTGGAGTCAGAATGCCGCAAATCGGCAGCGATTTTAGTGGCGTAAGTTCTGTTTTGTTGTTGTATCATTCTATGTCGTAGAGGTACCTGATTTACTAAATATATTACTCTGTATAATTGGCCAGAAATTAGTTAATCGCCTTTGGTTATTTACACTTAATTATATATTACATTTTTAAAGCCTCCTGGACAACCAATGATGCCTAATAACATGGATCCCTCACGTCAAGGTAAGGACGATCTCGTAACGCATTTAAGAGAGAAAACCATTTTGTTAATTTAATTTTTCGATTAATTAATTTTTTTGGAATAATAATAATTTTTCTAATGAACTTTCGTATTTATAATATTTGAATTAATCAGATTAATTAGTTTTTTTATTATTTTTCATTAATGGAAATAACAAATAATATAATTAATTTAATATGAGAAAATTGCACAAGCATGAAGCCATTTTTTCATGAAATGCCTCATGTAATGCATCTATTTCTGTCTCCAGGTGAAGGAGGAGAGTTTGTAGGTTGGCAAGGTAGGCAATTGCGCACCTTCACCACTTGTACACACTATTTTTTTGCATTAATTACACTGTATCCGCTTATACGCTTTATTTAACGTTTGTCTAGTGCTAGCATGCTAATTGTACGCCAAACCATTAACGGCACTATGAACATTTATAGTAAAGACGATTGATATCCCTCACAATCAAATATTAAAAGCGTCTATTGAAAGTAAAATCAATTTCTTAACTATAAAATTCATATGTCTCACATCAAAAAGTTTAAAGGAAACGTTTTCAACCGAAAAATAGATCTGCTAAAGTCTTTTCTTGTAGAGACTTTAAATATAAATGATCCAGGGATTTGGAACAGTAAATGCGAATTTTACTTTTCGCAATAAAACAGCTTCAAAATCATTATTTACGATTTATTACTAACTTTTTCATATAAGCCAAACGTTCATATTTAACAATAATTGTTGTAATATCTAAAAAATGCATGAATTATTTGCCAAACAAGGATTAAATGTTGATAGGAAGTTTTTTTCATTGTACAATAATCAAAAAGCTTTGCATATTTTATTGTGAAGGCACTAGATTATAGGCATGTAAACTAAATAACTTTCTTTTCAATTTCCTGGGGAATTAATCGTATAGATCTCATACGAAAAAGCAATTCTATTTTACGTTGGAAAGTAAAAAAAAAGAAATATCAACCCCAGTTGAAGAGCACATGAAATAAAATATGCTTACAGGACCCCCAGGTATGAATCCAATGAACCCCAGAATGAATCCGCCTAGAGGACCTGGAATGGGTCCCTTAGGTCCCGGATCATACGGTCCTGGATTGAGAGGACCGCCACCGAACAGCAGTCTAGGTCCGGCTGGACCAATGCCGCCAATGAGTATGAATCGGCCGCAATGGCAACCAAATACATCAACCGTATGTTTTAGATTACTTAAAGATGTTTGAAGAAGCTAACATGGTCTTCAAATTATAGCCTATGAATTATTCGTCGTCCTCGCCCGGTAATTACGGCGGACCGCCGGGATCTGCAGGACCTCCGGGACCTGGCACTCCTATAATGCCAAGTCCGCAAGATTCTTCAAATTCTGGCGGTGAGAATATGTACACATTAATGAAGCCTGCTGTTGGCGGAAGCATGCCTGGCGAGTTCCCAATGTCAGGAGGTCCTGAAAGTGGACCGATGGGTCCTATGGGCCCAAATTCAATGGGCGGGCCAGTGCTTAACGGAGACGGTATGGATGGTATGAAGAATTCGCCGGCGAATGGTGGGCCAGGTACGCCGCGAGAGGATAGCGGTAGTGGAATGGGAGATTACAACCTGACAGGTTTTGGAGGACCCGGTGAAAACGTGAGTACTGATATGGTGCCCGGTGCTTGTGCTTTTGTAGACTGACAATTAACCACTAAAGGTCGCTTTCCTTGCAGGACCAAACGGAATCGGCTGCTATTTTGAAAATAAAAGAAAGCATGCAAGAGGAGGCCAAGAGGTTTGAGAAAGACTCGGACCATCCTGAGTATTTCATGCAATAACTCCCTCGCTGGCCTCTTTGGCTGGTGGACGCCTCTTCTTCCTTCTTAACTCTACTAACCCGGGCGGTGGGTCTGTTCAAGCTCTTCCTGCCCCGAAGCAACGCTGCCCAATCATCCGCTTTTTTGGCTATGGCTAGTCATGTATGTTTTCTGTTTTACAGATATTTCTCTGAAGACACCGTTTAGAAATTAAAAATATACAGACCGTTTCAGGGGAAGAAGCTAAGTAATTATTTGTTTTTTGGTTCCTTGTCGAAATATTCGGGAATACACTTTGCCAACGTCAAAGTCCACCGGCCTATTAAAAAGATTAAGGCATTCTTTATATAATACTATCTATATGATTAAATACATCTCTATGTAATTGCATGAATGTATCTGTTGTACATTCCCCGGACATTAAGTCCGTTAAAGAGGTAAGGATTTCTATTCCAGCCACTAATGGTGTCTAGTTGATGTTCTTATTGTTCAATACCAAACTCGAGTTTATTATTTTGTATAAACGTTACGTTAATTTCTTTATATTATGTTATATTAATAATTAATTTTTGGTTTGGCGATTGTTGCATAGAGATTGTGGTCCGAATGATATCCTTCAACCTTTTATGCATACATGCAGTGTATTATGAAAATAATAAGAAAGAATCATTTCCGTCTTTATAAATTGTATTTAATATTTTAATTGAAGACGAAGAAAAGAAGAAGATGACGAATGTAATGAAGCAAATTACGAAAAAAAGAAATACAAAAAACAATTACTATTATTTCATTTTCTAATTGATTATCACTTGTCATTATTAATTATACTGTTAGAATTAAGATAATTAATTTATAAATATTATTCTTGAAATAAATAAGTAATTGAAAGAATGGTCTTTTATTTATTTTTTTAAATTTAATCGATATTTAAAAAGGTTTATCGAACACCCTGAGATACTCCCAGACAGTTGGGTAAAAAAATCTCGACCAAAATACAATGTTCATTTTTACACTGGAAATCCCTTACAGCTTTTGAGAGATAAAGGCTATTATATGTTTTACGTGAAAAAGAGCTTATAGAATTGATTGCCGTAGTCCCCGTTTGGCTACTTTCCTCACTTTCTGCGTAATGTCCTTGGAAATGCGATAGAATTGGTTCCAATTTCACTTTCAAATGAACTAGCTTCCAAATCGTATGCGCGAGAAGAATTTGTTGTTCTTAGCTCGATTCAATTCGTTGAAATCTATAAAATAGCAAACGTTTAGGTTGCTAACCCATTAAATTGGGGAAATATGAGAGAATGAAGAAAGTCTCACAAAAGAAAAAAATCAAATTGATGATTTGATCATCGTATGTTATAGATGGCCTGCTAATAACGGAAAAATTATCGATGTGATACTGACTATATTTTCCGAGATAGACATATTTTACCAAACAGCGACATCTCTAATGCAAGCTACCATATTGCAAAATGTTGCCCTCTATTCGGAAAAGGGGAACTATGGGGATTACGAGCAAGGGAAGCTACCTGTGCGAGTTAATTTTTAAATTAAAAGAGAGGGATTACCTTGTGTTTAAATTGGGCAAGGTTTTAAGATTAGAGGTACAAGTTAATTTTGACGAAATTTAAGAAATTTAAATGTTATGTAATAATAGTTCGATATTACAAGGATTCTAGATTTTTCTGGAGTTTCTGAAAGGGTGTTAGGATTATTTTTTTTTGAAACTATTTGATGGATTAGAAGTTAGAGATGATGAAATAAGATCGAAAAGATAATTCAAGGGAAATCAGTGTTTATTTTGAAGGGGATAAGTATTAAATAACATCAAATGGAATATAGAGTTTGTTTTCGAAGCTTTTTTGTGGTTTTTATGTAATCTAATTTAGTTTGGATTATAATATACCTATGATTAGCCAATTCCTCTGTGAGGGTAACGCGCAAGTTATAAGTTTTGTGATAATGCGCGCGCTATACAGAATACCGAACTAGGAATATTCGCCATCAGACACCGAAGCTGTCAGGCAGCAGCGAACCCGCAGTTTGTTGGAAGGATTTTCTCGCGATATGTGTGTCCAGATCAGAAAACATTTGCGAATGTGACTCGTGGTTTACGGTTTAAACCGGCAGATCAAATTAAAATATGTACGATGTCCTAAACATAAATTAACGAGAAATAAAAATAAAATAGACGTAGGGGTAGAATTCTAACTGGAAAAAATAGGATAATAACAAATAAATTCTGTGTGACATTATCGCTATATAGTGTACGCTTTTCGAAAACGTAGCATGTCCAGGAGGAAACAAGCTAATCCTGCCAAATTGGGTGAGTTTAGGATATCTGCTCGTTTGTTTTTTCATTTTACTTCTATCCCGATTTAAGTTGTTCGATTCCCAAATGGGATTTAGATCCACGTGGTTTCCGTATATAGTTCAGAAAGTAAAATTTGTTTATTACTACTTATATATGGAGGTTTTGATTTATTTTTTTTTTAATTACTTCTAATAAATGATAGTTTAATTCCTTTTTAAGATTACTTAAGTTAAGTGGGTACTCACTGTTATTGTATTAAATTTGGAGGTAAATTGATCTTGTTTAACCAAATATTTTTATTTGAATTGCAAACTTTTTAGGATTACAATATAATTCAAAAAAGAAAATTCTACTAATTAGAATATAATATCGGCCGCCTCCCGTAATTTACCATACCGACGCCGCTGGTGTGAGTGTAACAACGGTGGTGGCTGTTGCCCTGGGGGCCCTGGAGGCCATCGGGGGGATGGGGTAACGTACAGACAGGGAAATATGCGCTCCCATGGCGATGTCCCATGGGAGTCGTATACCTCACTCTGCAACCAGCACCGCGCTCTGTCTCTCTTCGCCACGGCGTATAAACTAGCAATATTATTAGAGAGTATCGTATTTTCCTGTTCTTAAAATGATATTGTCAGATTAAGTCCTTTTTTACACCGTGTGTTACGTGTTTCATTAGGATGCGCAGAATTTTGAGTAAGAAGAAGATTAGAATAAGTCATTTCAAAGTCAGACAAAGCCATTGTCAATTCAAGATCGAACATCATAAGAAATTCTAATTTATTCATCATCTCTAAAAGGTGACCATGGAATTGTTTCAGAGATAAATTACCTCGTGTAGAGTGTAAGGATCTTTGGTTTGTGATAAATTCTAAAATATTCAAAACGAGAATTTCGGAAATACATGTATAGGATGTGGGTAAAAGGGGGGCAGGTGTACAACATGCTTCACCTACAGGAGACACATAATATTACCGGAGAGTGTTCTCGGAGAGCTATTACAATCGAACTATACCCAAGGGAGAGATCTTTCTCCCACGCTACCGACCATGCTTGGTTTTATCTAAGTCTCAGTACTTTACCTTTTTATTTCCCGATGTGTGTTATTTTTATTTCGAGGGAGGTCTCGAGAAAAAGCGTTGGTAATTTCAATTTTCGAATATCGTAAAGTTTAACGCGCTTATTTTCGTTGTATTAAAAGTTTATCAACATCACACAGAAATGTGTAATGTATTATATACGATAGAGGAGTAAGTTATGAAAATTCCCGAGTGTACGTGGAAGCCCGAGCACTTATTCCCATAGGTATAGTATGCGCAAGGCGGCAGAAAATTAATGCAACCCTTTGGGAAATCGTGACTTTATGTCCCCGATGACCTGGCCTGTTGGCGTTTCAGTAACGTTAAACTTTTCACCTAACTACGTATTTCTTTTGTACCTACATCTACATATGCGAAGGCATCTGTACGTGAAATATCTTTTTCCCGAACACATTTATTTGTATACATGGGGAGATTTTTGTAAAACCCATCTAACCGTGAAGCTAGAATAAAATATTGTAGCTAAAGAAATTCTTTTTCTGGTAAATACTTTACTTTCACACAAAATAGAAGTTACCTTCAGCCAGAGGAAACACAAATATTACTTAAACTATAGATGACCAGATTATCTTTGCTTATAAATACATACGTTTGTGGTTGCAGTATCTACCTGCAATTTTGGCTTTGGAATCCAGAAGCTAAAGACCGAATTGCAAAAATGGTGGAAACAACTGCTTTTATTTGAAAACATCAAGAGGTGTAAGGCCATTAATCCATGATCTTTTAATATTCCGTTAATTTTCAGGAATAAATAAATGATTACTTATTTAGACAAAAGTTTTTTTTTGTAAAATTCAAAAATTATTTCTTAACATCGTCTCCTTGTAAGTCATATACACTTTTCCCAGCGATGCACAGTGGTCGAAATTCCTCGATTAGCCGTTACTAACTTCACGGAGTTTAGAAATTAATATTTCTAAATTCCATACTTTACGAGTGTACTAAATGTATTGTAATTGTGTTCTTTAAAATTATTCGATGTGTTGTTGAATAGAAATTATTTTGGTTTCTTTGTTCTTTAATAGAGTCCAAATTTTGTAGAACAAAAATGTAAATTATACAGCATTAGATAAGCAATTTAATAAGCTTTACAAATATGTACGATTTATAGCCATAAAGAACCATATAAGTAAGAAAATTTGGTTTCAATGAGCGAGGGTTTCATTACCAGGAGATAATTGCTTGAAATATGGCGAAATGAAACAGACAGCAAAGAAAATAGGGCTTTATACATTTTTACTGAATAGAGTTCATTTACAAAAAGATAAAGGAGATATTCTGAAGAAATTAAATAAAAAAGTTGTCTTGTTAAGTCGAAAAAAAACCATTATTCTATTCAAAGTTTTTACTTGTTGTAAATATTGAAGCAATTCAAATAAATAACAATAATTTATTTATCCTTAATTATATGTTTTTGTTTTAGCAAGTAGTATTTTATCATTTCCTACCTTGAAAAACGTTCTATCAATCGAAATAATATTTATCTTATATCCGAAGCGTCAAGTTTCGCCTAAATACGTTATTTCGACCACTGTGTGATGCTCCTATCTCTTTAATCCGTCCAAATAGTAGTTGGCGTCTTGTTGTGCAAGATATGCGTTTATGAATGTGACGGCCTCCATATTCGATGAAAATTTCCGTTCCGGAGCGAACAAGTCTAGGAAACAGAAAAGTCGCTGGGGTCAGATCTGCTGAATAGGGTGATGGTTCTCAGTTCAATTTCTCAGTCTTCACCTTGTCAAATTTCTTAGCCCCCCCCCACACACAAGAGCAAAACTCTTTTATTATGGATTAATATAAAGAAAAAATATTCTTTGTAAAAGCTTTTGCTTGTTTTATTGTAAAACTCACGAATGACATTAGATTTTATTACGTAAAATGGATAATTGTGTAAAAGTTTACGTAGTATTAAAGAATTTATCTCAAGGATCGTGTGTTATTTGTGGATTTTAAAAGAGGCACCAACTTTTATAAACAATATATCCTTTGATAAATACCCCTATTCTCAATTAACTTAGCATTGAACCAATTTCTTGTATTTCCTGTGTAATAATTTCCTTTTGACCTGGAACTGTTACACAAAAGATAATTTTGTACCTGGTGAATGAGAAGTCTAATAAGAAAAAACATAATAAAATATAATTTTAAAGAGAAAGTATATGTCACTCAAATAAAATCTTGAAATAACAAAAAAAAAAGGCAATTTATATTAAATAGAACACCTGTATCTATAACCAGAATTGATCATTTATTCATTTATTTATTGGCAATCCAAGAAATGTCAATCAAAGACCTGGATCTTTCTTCTTGTACGTATTTTTTCCCGTCTAAATTCTAATTATTCCATTTATATTTATATATCTGCTTAGATCTATATGTATCCGTATTTCCTAAGGGAATACACAATACAAGATATTTCCTACTGGATAAATTCGGAGAGGACGAAGGACTTAAAGTAAATCAGTATATCGCGCATTATAATGGTCGTGGCAAATCTTGTCTATAATTTAATAGAAATCTGACATATTAGGGCGGCACATTAAAGATCCGTCGTTATACGAATTTAAATACACAGAACTATCACTTTATGAGCCCGCAGAGACCGACTTGGACCCTCTAAATATGGCCAATGAATATATATTTCAAATATATGTGTATACCTTTAAGCTTAAATTCCAAAGGGGTAGTGGGAGGAAGCAGGACGGATTTGTGGACCATATTCCGCCCGCCTTAGGTCGTTTAATATTGAGATTACAGCACGCGGATTCTGTTTATTTTTGTGTGCCTATATTTGGGATTATTAAGTACTTTTTAAAGCGCAAACATGTAAATAAATAAGAAGTACATTTAACTGAGCTTATTTTGTGATTGATATACGATGATATATTAAAACATAAATAGTGAAATCACTCTAAAACGGACATCCGTTCTGTTTTAGAAAAATTTTGCTGTAAGGCATTTCTCAAAATAATACAATCCGACTTATTAACATTTCTCATTTGTAATTCCTTAGGAAACGTGTCATAAACATCCATCTGCCAGGGGTGAACTTAGTATCTATCTAGATGGCATTTAGGTAAGCAAATAAATAATTTGTAACAAGAAAATTTCAAATAATAGAGCCTTTTAGCACAAAAAATAGTTTTAAATGAAAATTATCTAGCTTAGAGATCTTAGAGAGCAACTTAAAATCCTTGAAGATCCCAACCTAAACTATTATTGTAAACGACATTATTCCTATGCAACAGAATTTTGACCGACAATGTTGAAGACCGTACTAAGTGGGCATCTGGCGAACTTCTTTGGGAATCATGGGAAGGAGTCGGGACAGGCATAGGCATCAGTGGTTCTAACTACTACCTAAAAATGACCCCACACTAATATATTTCAAGTAGAGATTGCTGCTTTAAACTTACGCGCCATAAAGAAGTTCGAGAAAGGGATACGAGGCGTTACCATTCATTGACAGACAAGCAGTACGAAAGGCTGTTAAAGCTTATACATACGAATCTAAGGCAAATGGAACACAATAACCACTTTACGGTAAGTTCCAAGCCACCAAGGAATCGAAGAAAATTAAAAGGCATATAAGCTGGCCAAAGAAGCAGCGAAGTTACCTTTCACTGATCCTAACTCCTATTGCAGTCTACAAAAGAGCCACCTAAGACAAGAAATCAAGAAATGGGCGGATAATCAAAAGACCTTGCATTGGCAAAGCATGTCAGGACAAAATCAGGCGAAAGCACTCGTCTCAGGCTCGTCAAAGACAGCAATGATTGTGCTATCATTTATAGATTACTGGCAAGATTTCTGACAGCTAAAATACCATTTATATAAACAAGGACGAGCTAGATATCAAGTCTGTCGTCTATACCAAGAAGATCTGGAGACGGCAGAACATATTTTGCGTAAATATGTTGCTGCCATCAGTTATACACGACATCAACACTTCAGTAGGCCATCTCTCACCAACCAATATTGAAAAACCTCCAACTATTCTAACACACGGAAGGATATCGTAATAATAGGTGTATTTAGGTCACAGCGACTATGCCTTATTAACATTAAAGACGAACAAGATAGAAAACGTACAATAGAATCAACAACATTGTTGGAATTAAGAAAAGAATATATATGTAGTTCGCTAATTTTTAGCAAATTTTAAATATTTTTGCATGGGTTGTTGAATTTGTAAATATTCGTATTTAAATTATTATTCTTCAATATTCATTGAATTTTATATAAATGACCAAGATGTAATAAGTCGGGTTGTAATATTTTAAAAAATATCGTACCTTCATTTAATCTTCTTTGCTTTTAATTACAGGCGATACGGAAGTGAAAATGAAGGTAACAAACGAAGATTGTATATCCTCGAAAGCTTTGGATGATTCATGTGATGAAAAGGAGTACAATGTTGAAGATGATGATGACTCAAATGCTTCAGAATTGCGGGAAATGGACAATGGCTGTTTGGGAAATGAAGATTTCGACGAAGTCAGTATTATGTTGAACGGTAATTATCATTACGATTTATTTTGACAAATATGAATGCCTTGTGTAATAGCGTTTAATGTATTTATCGCATAAATTCGCATGTAGATATTCCCGGTTCTATAGGTACCATTTTAGTTTCAAATGTAATGTCACAAAGTTTCACCTTTCAATTAAATCAACAAAAGCAACAGAGAAAATGGCATGCACCGGACATTACAACACTTTACACTTAACATGTCCACGAATTTTCAAACTGATGCATTTCCTCTTATTTCACAACGTTAGCTAACTATTAAAACTCCCAGCGGTATTTCCCTTGATAAAATTATAATTTCTTTGTTCCTTCGTTTTATTTATCGCGTCCCGTAGTTTTTTTATGTATTATTTCCCTTTTAATTTATTATTCGCATATATATATATACATTTTCATATTGTTCTCATACAAGCTTGACCCCCTTACCATATTGTAACATTAAATCTGTATAAATTGAGTGAATTCTGGAAGAGGGCTACGGAGCATTTAAATATTTATACCTTTCCTAAGTGTATTTCCGACCACAACTGCCTTGTCATTGTCATATTTATCAATTCATGAGCAGCCCGACTATGCGAAGGGTTGCTCTAGGGTAGTGGTGGAGAGGATTTCTCTCCCTACTGTTATATTTAACTGCTATGAAATTCATATTGCATATATTACGTAATCTACAATATATGTTTGGTTGTATGCGAGAAAAATTATGGAAGCATATTGATGGAAGAGATCCATGAGTTTGTCTTGGTAATAAAATTAATGAAAACCCATAAAGATCTTCGCGACCAAAAAAAGTAGAATAACCAGGAGAATCGTTATACATGCTATGATATAAAAAAAAAGAGTTTGTAAGCTTGTAAGGTGTTGTATTTCTAGCTATAAAGGTACGTGGTGATGGTCCCAATGAAGCCGATATTGACACCGAACGATACTAAAGTTTTGTCTTCGCATATAACGCCCGGCCTTTGTATACTTATAGCACCCCGATTCTCGCCGGTATCTTTTAGCATCCCTACGCACAAGGACTTCCGGTTGGAGAAGTTTAATAAACGTTCAAACTGAGACGCGATACACTTTCATTTGACATTTAAACTTATTAAAACAAGTAGGTAATTTAGTGTTATGGCGTGTTGCGATGAAGACACAGTCGAAGTCAGTATTTTCGTGGTCCAATGGGAGCTATCCAGTCGCTGTTGTATTACTGTCTAATTCAATGCATTACTGTTGCCTTGTAACTGGTCCCCAGGTGACTATTGTTTCGGGTTGGGTGTATACACATACATATATATGTATGTAGATAGATACATATGTGAAATACAATTGGTAGTTGTTACGCTAGCTATGGTTAACCGATCACAATATTCGAACAAGAAAAAAAAGTAATTCAAATTTTCGAAATTTAATCTCGGAAGATTAAAATTAAAACAACAAAACTAATAACAACGTTCAATATATTCGTGCGCGAACATACGTGTATGAAGCGGATATGAATATTTCGCATCTCAAAATGTTATACCCAATGAAACTAAGGCAAATGTAAGTGGTAACAGACGGTGTTCTGAGAGCAGAGGGTGTCAGGAACTAGACTCCTCTGGGAATCCCCAAGCAATCTCGGCCGTTTCCTCCCCAAGCGTCAAGACTCAATTAAACTTTAAGATGATATGCAAGAGTCCCTCAACTTGCTATTCTTGTTCGTTCATTCGCTTACGGCGAGGTGGAGGGCTTTCTCAATCGAAGGATTTGAAAATTCCGCACCGTATTAATTATGCACGATATAAATTCGATCGCTGTCATTATGGCGAAATATCGTGTTTTACAAAAAGAAATCATCAAATTTAAGTTAGATGCATTGTTATTGGCGTGCGAATTGGTATCCCTTTATGAAGTATCACAGGTGTACGGAGGATCTTTATAAATAGACTAGATACACATACATACATATACGTGCAAATTTAAAAGCTAAGATATACAGTAAAACGAGTACATGAGAGCTGACGAGCTTGTAGATGTTAAAAGAAGTTACGCTCTGACAGTAGAAGGAACCTTCTTGAAATGTCAATGGTGTCAATACGAGAGTCGTATATGGATCGTGGGAAGAAACAAGATTCCATGATCACAGCTGGGAAAAAACTTGTGGAAGTTATCTTACCACCTAAAGTAGTATTAATATGTTCTATAAAGTTGTGTATCTAAATTCTACGTGGTGTACACTTCTAATGCACTCGTATAAAGAAAGAACACGTTTGGCCGCTTATATGCTTTACGCTTGACCGTATTTGGAAGAAAAAATCATTTATAAGATTCGTCCTATCATCTAATTATTTTTATCGCCAAAAATATTTAAATTAACTTTCTAATATTCGAAAATCAATCCAGTCAAATATTTCCAGCGGGAAAACTAGTTAGAAAAAGAGAATTTAATTTTCATCTGCGGCTGGGGAAGGGGAAAACCTACCCTAATCACAACGCCGACTATAATGGTCTTCAGCGGGTTCCAAGGCACCAGCTCAGTTTACTCATGACTGAACGCTTTATTGGACGCATCGTACGGTATTTAAGTTTGTAATTGTTTGCGTATTTAGTGTAATTTATACATAAATATATACAGGGTAATGCATAAACCATGCGAGAATAAGATGCTGTTTAAATACGGGGAATCCCGCGCTGAAGAAATGTTAGGTGAGATAAATTATTTGACGGGCGAATTTCTCTTTTTGGATTTAAAATTAATTCGAAACTTTTTATGTATATTTTTTTAATTCAGAGCAAATTTTCAAAAATTATCATCAGCTTTGAAGCATAGCTTACAACGCACACGTCGATATTATTTTGCATAAACTGCAACTTGTTATTGGATGCAATTCAAACAGAACATTACACTTATCATGGAACAAGACCAACAGACAATGTCTCAATTACGCTACAAATAATAAAAGAAGTACTTATCGCTAAAAACAGTTTTGCTTTATCTATCCCCACTATCACATAAAATATACAAATTATGTACCTCCCGAATCTCTAAGGGTTAAAAAAAGAGTCGCTCTTTCTTATTCATCTAAATATTATGCTGACTCTCTCGGGGTTATCCCTTTTATATATGTGAATATTGTATGGTTCCCGTTCCAAGAACTAACTGTTCGTAAATAATATAGACAAATGATCCTGTTTGTATCGTAATCTAGATTTTTAACCCATATGATAGGCATATGTATCAACTCATCACGGCTAAATCTATTTGTCTAAATCAAGATAGATTGCTTGCTTTTCTACAAGATTTACATCCGTCAAAATGTGACGTAAATATTTTACCTCGTATACGTATCGGTTAATATCAAAAATCTTTTTATTTAAAGCAGATTTATACATTTGTATTCGCAGGTAGGGTCAGCAGTCCTTCTAGCAGCACTAGATCGTCACCCACGAGCTGTCGAAGCTTTACGCTTAGCGATGCCACAGATGGTGATGAAAGTTATACGGTTGGGGCAACCGCGACAACCCCTTACGAATGCAGTAAATGTAAGAGGGCGTTTTCTAGGTCTTCTGAGTTAACTAAGCATATCCAGGTCAGTAGTTGCCTTGCGGAACCCCCCTTTTTTCAATTCAAATCATTTTCAGGTTCATACAGATCAATTACAATTTAGTTGCTCATATTGTCGGAGATTATTTAAGCATAAAAGGTCAAGGGATCGCCATACGAAGCTCCATACTGGTGATAAAAAATACAAATGCACTCAATGCGAATCAGCTTTTGCTAGAAGCGATCATTTGAAGATCCATATGAAGACTCATGATAACAAGAAGCCTCATCAATGTGAATTATGCAATAGAGGATACAACAGTGCAGCGGCTTTGGCTTCACACCAACAGCACCATGTTAAGAAAGAAGTTAGATGCGGAAGCAGCACTAGCACAGTTACAGCTACAAGCACTCCAAGTCCTGGATATTTAAGATGTTCGCAATGCCCTGAATCCTTCAGCAAACCCGAGCAACTCCAGGTAACTAAATTTTCTTTCACTTTTAAAAATCTTTAAAAGAAATTCGTTGCATGATGTTATAGAACCATCAACAAATCAAACATAAATCGATTTCATCAATAATAAACCAAAATCCGTCAACGCCGGATAAAAATTTAAATGTAGAGCAGCTAAAAGATGAGAACAACATGGAATTTACAAAGGTTGCCTGCATGTATTGTGGTCGTGACTTCCAGAACATGAATCTAATGTACCAACACATAAGTGCGGATCATAGTGCAATATTTCTTCCACACAATTTGAGTTACAATTCCCAGATTTCGCCGAATTCGAAAGATTCTTTTCAAAAAACGAATTTACCTTCTCATGCTTGCAATTTGTGCACGATAACATTTGAGACTGCGCAATCTTTAAAGGAACATCTCAAGAACAATCACTGGAAGATTGGAAGTAATCAATCTTCAGAATCTACTCCGTCTGGGCTTCAGTCAAGACCTACTGATTTAAGCAGGAAGAGAAGAGTCGAAGAACCTGAAGAAAACGATAAAAGAAAATTGGACGAGAAGAAGACTTCACCATCTTCGAGTAGTCCTTACGACTCCAACGATAAGCCTTGTATATGCTCATATTGTTACGTACAAATGCCAAATTTCAAGAGTTTTTTGATTCACATGGAAAGTCATGTTTCTTTGAACGCTTCTAATAGCTTCATTGGTTATTGTCCAATCTGTGGGGAACCAAGCAGAGATTCCATAGAATTTAGTTCACATATCTTCAGCCACATCGTCACTGATATCACAGGAAGATGTTGCCATCAATGTAAGAAATCTTTCGATCAATTAGAACAACTTCAAAAACACCATTTGGAAGTCCACTCCCAAAATGTTTATAAATGTACCATCTGTGGAGAATTATTTGAGTCAGAAATAGCTATTAAAGTAAGTTTTTTTCATTCATTTTCCAATAAATTGCTTCAAATTCAACTTTACAGGTACATTTCAACAACAGACACTGTACTGAATGCAAGCATTACAGGTGTAATTTATGTTCCCAGCAATATTTTCACGATAAATTAACAGCTGAATTACATGTCTCGATGAGACATGGAAATCAGTTGAGCAGCGCAAGGCCTGAACATCACCCGCACCTTCTTGGTACAAAATATTCAAGTAGAAGGGCAGAAATGGATTCACGGGTGATGTATAGGGCATATCAATGTCCATTCTGTCAGAAATCTTTTAGAGACGCATATACACAAAAATATCATATATTGAAAGAACACGAAAATCACGATGGTAGGAAGGTAAGCTTTTTATGTTTAAAAAATTGTTAACAGATTGTGGATATGACTTAATGGGACCACTTTCTTGTAACTCTAAAGAAATAAAGCATGTTTTCATTAAAAAAAAGAAACTTCTTTTACAGGCTGATAATCTGCTTATGGATGTTTGTGGGTTATCAACAACCTCTCCAAGCTTCTCATATAGATCGTTATCTTCACCAACACCTTTATTGCCTCAAGAAAATCTTCAAATTGATTCGAAACCAATTGTGTGTCATACCTGTGAGATCTGCCACCGTTCAGACTTTACAACAGAAGCTGAATTGCTATCCCACATGAAAATCCATCAAGCTACCCATGCAAAATCCAAAGTAGGGACCGTCAGTTTGCAGTGTGCTTACTGTAATGAGCACTGCAAATCGCGCAGTGACCTCGAAAATCACATGAAAGGTCACCAAGTTTCCTGCGGAGGAAAGGTCAAACATAAATGTAATATATGTGACGAAATATTCTCATCGGCAATGACTTTAGCTGATCACAAATTGACTCATTGTAAGATCGTGTCGGGTAATACTTGTACTCAGTGTAAAACGGTTTTGAGTGATGAACAGTGTTACTATTCTCATCAATTACAGCATAATACCAGTTCAACTCTTTCTAAATCAAATTCGCAGATGACTCTACCTGCAAACTGCGTAATTTGCTGTCAAACCCTTCAAACTGACATAGAAGTTAAACTTCATGCTAAATTCCATTTGAGACACCTTTTCCAAAAGGAATTCATTTGCGCGGTTTGCAATAAAGTTTGCGATAGCAGAGAAATTTGCGAGAAATCTAATGGCACTTCTATAGCTATTTGTAAAAGTTGCAAGAGCAAAAATGGAGTTGAATTGGAATTTTTAAGAGTACAACAGCCAAGGCAAGAGGTGGATGATATTCGGTACAATTTTCATAGCAGGCGTACCAACCCGATAAAAGTAAACCAATCGCAAGAAGAAATCGATAGATTGAGATGCAAGTTATGTCGAAGTGTCCTGCCATCCATTTCAAAGCTACAGGTTCATCTGATAGAACACAATTTCATGGGAATGGGGCAATATCGTTGTTACATTTGTTCTTCTGTTTTCACAACAGCAGCTGGTTTGCAAACTCATATCGTTGGACACGGACTCGGTCAAAGTCCCTATGAATGTGTAGAGTGTAAGGCGAAGTTTTTCTTTGAGACTGAATTGGAGAATCATAGGATATCGCACGTGGTGTCTTCTAACGCCCAGGTGGACGAAATGAGCTCAAGTTCAAGTGTGTTCGGTGAAAAGGTACAAAACGAAAAGCAGTATAAGGTTTGTTGTTATTGTTCTGGTACTTTTCTGGATATTTGCTTTGCTGAGCACGTTGAAAATTGTTGTAAGGTTGAAATAAAGACGGAGATATTCAGTGACGATTACGAAAGGAAGGATAATTGCCAAAATGAGGACCAGAACCTGGATGAAATTGCTAAAGATGAGAAAGAAGGGTAAATAATCAGGTTTAACGGAAGTATACTTAAGTACAGTGATAAAGATACTAAAATTTATGAATTAGAAGTAGTGTATTTAGCAGCAGAATTATATTAATTAATTAATTATAATTATCATGTGTGATAATATAACTTTTAAGAGTTATTACTAGATGACAGAAGAGATAAACCTGGTTATTGATTTTTCTATATGAACATCACACTACTAACATGGGTCCATCTGTTGGTCAAGTTTTGTTATACCTGTAACCTCCTTCACTGTATATGTACCTGCGCCAGAAATATCGGGTCGAAAAGGATTTAGTTTTCTTAAATATCGTGTAGTTTTAGTAAATAAATAAAGAAAACTAAGTCGTTTCATCTACATATTTATACAGAGTGTCCTGAATAGTGTTTTTTTGTCATCCAAGTTGTTTTCCCAATGGGCACCACTGTATATATTGATCTATACATATGTATGTTAAATTTTTGCACTGGAAATGTACTTTCATAAATACACATTAATAGTGTCCTTAAACATATAAGTCTTCCAAGTAAAACTCGAATTTTTTAGTACTACATTAACATTTTAGCAAGAAATGGTAAAATGTGAGATAAAAAAGAAATTGTTAATGTTATGAAATTTTTTATATAATAAGAATGTCAATCGATCCGTCGTAACAAAAAAAAAGTATTACATACGAATGAATGTTTCGTTTTAATTCTTATATGTTTTTTGTTGAATGTACTACCGTCCAGTTTGATCGCATTGTTTGATTTATTTGTTATTAGAAAGGTTATCCGTTTACTTTATTTGTAATTTTTAATAAAATTACATACGAGTTAATTTGGTGCTTTATTCCAATTTGGAAGAAGGATAAAATAGTAAATATAAATAAGTTTTATTTTATAATTAAATATAAAATCTATAAATAAACAAATTGCCAAAAAAAAAATTTTATTCCTTACACATCTTCAGCACCAAGAAGCTTTTCTTTGGTTAATATATTTTTTCTGATTTTTGGCGTTGGACTAGGTGTAGAGTTTTCGAAATAATCAATGGTATTTTTCATAGATACCCTTCTTTCTGCTGTTTCATCTTCAATTTTCTTCTCTGTATCGCTTTCCTCTGTAATTGTAGGGTTATCATTTATTTGACTTGTATCGCTTTGCTTTATAATGACAAAGGAGTCTTCAACCTCGTTATCAGAAGCTTCCTCCTTTGAACTTGAAAGTGGAACTTCGGGAGAGTCACTTTCGTCAATTGTGCTTAGTTTCTTCAATTTTTCTTTGATTTTTTGATCGTCATAGGTAGCTTCTTGTTCTTTAGTAATATCAGAGGAAGCTTCCTCCTTTCGATTTGAATTTGGATCTTGTGAAGAGTCACTTTCGTCAATTGTGCTTAGTTTCTTCAGGTTTTCTTTGATTTTTTGATCGTCATGGGTAGCTTCTTGTTCTTTAGTAATATCAAAGGAAGCTTCCTCCTTTCGATTTGAATTTGGATCTTGTGAAGAGTCACTTTCGTCAATTGTGCTTAGTTTCTCTGGTTTTTCTTCGATTTTTTGATCAGTATCAGAAGCTTCTTGTTCTTTACTGATATCAGTACCATTTTCATCAGTTACAACTACAGATATTGGAGCGATGTTGTTTGTATCAACCTCTTTGCTCCCTACAGCCTCTAGTGAGTCTATAACTTCTTTTGTTACATTTTCAGCCTTCTCCTCCTCGTTTCGGTTTGTAATTTCATCATCTGTGTTATTGCTTATGCTATTATTATTGGTATCCTCGGTGAATTTCGCAATCTGCCTGGTAAGATTTAAAATTTCTTCGTTATCACAAACACTTCTATCGATATAATCTATATCGGCTTCGGAATAACAACCCATTGATGACATGTCGGATTCTGTTGAGTTTAAGCTCCATTTTGAACCGCTCACGCTTCCGCTGACCTGAAAAATTAAGGAGAAATAAAGTAATTTCCATATTCCCAAAAGAAAAAGAACTTACTGATCCCGGCGGGATAGGAGCTTTCTTTTTTCTTCGCTTATGTTTCGATCTTATAGCAGGTTGAGGTGGCGTTAGTAGCGTCGGATCAATTTCGTTATTGTTGTTACTTTCGTTATTACTTTTCAATTCTTTCAGTTCGCCTTCGTCAAAGGGATTACGCCCTGTGTTTCCGAATATTGATTTTTTATTAAGAGTAGAAGCGCGAATGGCGTCAGTTTTGCTAAGTCTTTCGCTAAATCTTGACCTTGGAAAAGCTATCGGCGGTTCCTTATTGGAAATGGGTGGCATAGAAAACACGTTGCGAGTCGTCGGTTCATTGGCTATAAAAAAATGAACATTTATTTGTCCCAATTGCATTTTAAATCAATTAATTTTATCGTAAATGTAAGCTTTCAAATTGATATCTTAGTACGTACAAATATTAAGTGTAAATAAATTTGATCGTTTGGTATTATCTCAATCTGATAAGATAACTGGCTCATTGCGTTACGAAATTTGTTAAACAAAGATTGTAACGTTTATAACTTCAAAGGTAATCTTCAATAATAGAATTTTTGTTTCAAATTCATTTAAGTCCTAAGAGAAAGCATGGAATTCGAACTTCACGTGAAGAAAAAATCACAAACCTTGCTTAGGGCGCAATACAGGCTTTTCTTTTTCCTTCCCAGTTAAGGTTCTCACTCTGCAAATAAGAGAATAATGAAGAAAAAAAGTGCATATAATCGCAATTTACCGTTAGCCGCTTGTTTAAATTGCCTGTATTGAATTAAAACAGAATGCTTCTTAATTATGTAAACTAATGTGTCTCTTGTTATCAAACAATAATATTTAAATGAATACAGCCTTCAAATTGAATTACAGGCGATTCAAAAGGCGGTCTCTATCCCGTCCATTCGTCCGCAGTAGACTTTATTTATATATTTTTTTCCTCAAGTTGCGCCGTTATAGAAATAGAACGACTTGCATGTTTTAGATAAACGAAATGCATAGTTATAGGCGAGTCATTACTAAAAATACATCCTATTATAATGAACCACGACCGGAATATTTGATTGTTAATTAATGAGAATTAATCAAATTGAATCGACAAAAAAAAAAGACAAATCAAATCAAAGCAGGCCAAATCTATTTAAGGGTCCGCGGAATGTTATTTGGTGCATCGATCAATAATAAAAAATTAATCTTTATACTTACATGGCATTCTTGATTCCTCTAAAAGATCTCGTCAAAGTATTTCTTCGTTTTCTAAAAGGGTTTAGGTGCTCCGGATATTCCGGATTCAAGTGATCTACGCTCATGATACTTCGTACTGCCCCACTAACACATGTTATAGCCCAATACGTATTTAAATCGCGAAAAAACGATTTATACCGGTCCGCTGTGACAAGCTTCGGGCTCAAAATATGTAATGCACCTTGAGTACAATAATTATGCTATCTTCGAGAGATACACTATTTTGATGACGTAACGGGTACGTCACGAAAACATCATAAACCACAAATCACGTGTGGTAACCTTGTTAAATTCGTAATCATAACATCGCGGGTATTGCGGAATAAAGCCGGCTGAAGACAATCGAGTCTCTCTCTTGTCAACTTGCTTTTATTTTCTGAACTAAAACATAAAAGGATTGACTGGAAATGGTTAAAAAATCTGGGAGTAATAATTCTTAATCGTTAATTAGTAAATATCAATTATTAACTGATTTACGTTGAGTAAAATTTTATATGTGGGAAATCGGCTTTAAAATTACCCCGCGGGTAATATGAATTCACTATTACATCATAGGATTCTCTTATTTTAACTACGCTAAACGATCAATCATACTTCCAATTACTCATTGTTTCGGTTCACTCATTCCGATTAACTATTGAACTTTAAATAAATTTTGTATCATGCTAAAAAGGTGTATAGATTAATGTCTAGAATAATCCATTTATTGCTATTGCTTTATTTATGTTGTTTTGTTCTTGTTAATTAACCCAAAATATTTAAGAAAAAACGTTTTTGTTTAAACTTTATTTAATTAATTAAACTATTGGCAGTCAATAACATAAGTAAGTGCTTTATTTTACAACAATACAAATTACTTTACAAAAAAAAAATAATAAGTATCATTATTTTATTTTAAAGATATCATTGACTATTCCATAGCCAATCATCAATGACATAGCCACAAAACCAGCTGTGGCTAGCAATCCAAAAGAGGCTCTATCATTTTCGTCTGGATTTGGTATATTCCTAGGCGAAGTTTCTGCAAAAAAAGAATCATAGATTTAGTATTGCCGTTTTAAAACGATGCTTAACTTACCTGGGATCACTTTGATACCGTAATGTTTCAAATAATTCAATAAATATTTAACTATCGTATCGTGCCTTTGAAGTATCGCTTTTAAGGTTCTATCAGGGAAATTTAATGTATATATAGGAACTAGATATCCACAAACGTAAGCGTCTAAACTTGTAGGGGAGTCCCCTAATAGATATTTATGTATTGTTAACAAATGAGCAATGTCACTAAAGTAGGATTCTAATACTTCATGCACCTGGTAATAAGAATAAAATTCAAAGTGATTTAATGAAGATTATGAAAGGATTTACAATTGTTAGTCTAGTTTCGTTTGGAAGGCCTTGTTGGTACTGAGACACAATATCTTGGACATAGGTGTTCATACGACGCAGATAGACTAATCTTAGTGGAAAATATTTCTCATTTCCATAGAGTTTTAGCAAATATTGACAGTTCTTTTCATTGCCCCAACTATAACGAGTAAATTTGAAAGTTTGAATTAGTTACAGATGGCATCGACTTACAAATTTAACGTTATACATGGTTCTAGAGTTTGATATGTTAAAGCTTTATATGCTTCAATTCTACTCTTCTTAACATTATATTTTGTGTCCATATGACCTATCTAAATCAGAATATTTAAAGTCCTTCGATTTCATAGAGATTTATATCTGGTACTTACAATTTGTTCTAATTTCTTTAAAATATTAGCTTGTGTTGTATAATATTGCCCTTCGTATTCTAGCATTGGGAAGTATGGGGTAATATAGAACCCACTACTTTTGATTTCTACCTTTTGGGAGTGTTTTAGTTGTGCAGTAAACTAAAAAAAAAGGATTTAGATCCATATTAATTTGAAATATTTTTAAATAAAAAATTGATTACTAAAGCTTGAAGACATTTATAATCTAAGGAAGGAAGCCCCATTTGCCCTTTGTAGACATACAAAGTACATTTCTTCTCGGTTAACATTATTGAAGATAACCTAACTTAACCTAAAAAAAAGTAAGGGTTAATTTTAACGATTTTACTGAAATAATAATAGCATAAATTCAATTTAATGATGATACACTTACTTAAAACGATTGAAATGGAATAGAAACTCACATAAATCTACTTGTTTTATTTAGAAATCTAATAAATTCTAAACTGGAAATGCCGTCTATAACCAGATCAATCACTGACAAATTATGTGTTTGTTTAAGCACTTTTTGTTGCAAATTTTAGTAATATCTTAATATCTGTAACATCTTTTGGTATAAATAAACTTCCTTTAATTTTAATGTTTAAATATTTTCCCGTATCAGTAATAAAATTTAATATTTTTGTATAATATTGCGCAATGCAAGTTAAATATTGAAATAATGCGTCTTATAATTAACGAATTATAGAGATTATTGTTAATACTCTGTGCATAATACTAATATAATTTGTTATATTAATGATATTATTTTAAAAAGTAAAATTTAAAATTAAACATAGAATTTTAAAGGAATCTATGGGATCTGTAAAGTGAAGGCGCTTACTGTTGAAGTTAATGTTGCTACTTTCTTCATAGATGGCACCTGTAAATGCGGGAAATTTAAACATTATCGAACCTCTTCCGTCCTTCCTTTTAACTTTATTTAATCGCGAATTTATCGTATCGCGAGCGCTTTTCTGATGAAACCGATCACGATTTTGCTTACAAAAGATGTCAGAAAATAATCAGGGTTCCATGAAATAGTATGCGAAACTTTCCTGGATATTTATTTATTTAGAATATGTCTCAATATTTAAAAAGAAAATATATACCCGTTTTCTCGAGTTTTAGGGTATGCAAATTTAAATTATATCTTTTCAACTTGTAAGTTTAACTTGAGTTGAAAGTTCCTTCGGTACTTTTAAATTTTAAATGCCACAACGTGAGATAAGGGCAACGGATTTAGATATTCTTGTGTATCTACCACTGACTTGTAAAGGAAAATATTATTAGAAAAGTTAGAACAATTTTAAAAACGCGTATTTCGCGATTAATATTAAATTAACTTAAACGAACCCGGGCGGAAAATTAAATTAGGGCTCTTTATGTATATATATATATATATATTTCGTTTCTGTTTAATAATGTCTCGTCATTATTGATTTTGTACGATTTTATATTTTATTTTAGCTGCGTATATATTTAACTTTATCTCGCTTTTGAAGATGAGTTACGTAAAAAGTAAGAAATTTAACCAGAGCACGATTGCAGGCGAAACCCTTGAGATGAGGGGGAAAAAGGAAGATAATAAAATGCAATGGGAACCATAGGCCAACTACCTTGGGAGTGGGAATTAACAATTAAGAAATTGCATTATTTCTAATGCGAAGTAAATAGAATTATCAATTACTGCGCTTTGGTATTCAGGTCTTGTTTAACGAGTTCAAGTCTGGGTGAATTATATCAATGTTACCCTACGGTTCTGACTTACATTAGCGGCGAAATAAAATACTTTACTGGACGTTGCTTTCGTCCTGGTCATTCCGCTCTTCCGTATTTTAGCTCGTTTTGTATGGGAGACACGAATTTTTTAGGTTACCCGAATAAAAACATAAAAACTATTTGGGTTCCTCTGTTATTTTCTAAATATATTGAGATGTTATAACTTAGATTTTTTTATTTATATTTAGACCTCCATCAAATTCCGTCCCTGGTTTTAAACTTAAATTCTTAAATTTGACGGACGTCATGCAAATCCTATGACATTTCTAAATGCCATCCATCAAACGTATCACCACACCAAACACTTCTTTCTTCCAGATTTGTAACATGTTCAGATTTTCATCGATAATGTTATTAGTGCTTAGTTTTCTCTGATTAAGGTATCACTATAAAGATTTATTAAGTTCGAATTCCAATTTTTCCTCAAATTTTGGTGAGAAACAGAACGAAATAGTATTAGAAGTAATCTATTCAAAAGGAATCTTCAAGGGAGACATTCAGAACACATTTGAAAACCTTGAATTTTAGAAACAATATGTTTTCCATTTCACTCCAAATGTCATCGTGATTTTTAGATCCGCCTGGTGATTCTTCCACGACCTACCGGGGTCTTAGTAATACCTTCGTAGATGGAAACAAATCTATAAAATTGAATTCTGCGAGTATTATTTCGCTGTCTATCTTATATTTTGAGCTACTGACTGAAAAATGCGAAAAAGTGGTAAAAATTGTCTCAAACCTTGAAGAGCATTAGCCGCTAAATTAGTGCGGATAGGAGAAGGAGCTTTTCTAATTCGATTTAGCACGTTGAGATTTATAAAATACGTCCTTATTTACATATATGTGGCTTTCCATTCCTGTAGGAATATTGCCGCTTCTTGTTGAAGCTTTTCTAATCCGAATTTTGGGGTGAATTAATGTGGTATTCCTCGCTTTGCGGTCCTATAACTTATTGTATGTCCTAGCTAACTTCACTATCTCTCGCCATTCTTCCCTCTCCTTCACACTCTGATTCCAATTTCGTATTTCCATCAAATTAAGGTCGTGTTTCATCTCGTCCATCGATCTTCCCTTTGGTCTTCCTTTACGTCTTCCGGTGATTGGGTTCCATTTCGTAATCTTCTTAGTGATTTCATTGACTTCACTTCTCATGATATTAATATATCTCACAATGTCTTCTCCCTCCAGGTCCTGTAATATTTCATAGTTCATTCTGATTCTGTATTCTCCGTCTTTTATCTTCTTTGGTCCCACTATGGTTCTGATTATTCTTCGTTCGAAAATCTGTAGTTGTTCTTCTTCTTTGCTTGACATGCACATCACTTCTGCTGCATACGTTGCTATAGGTCGTATTAGCGTCTTATATGTTTTAATTTTAGGGCGTTTACTGATATGTTTGTTCTTCAGCAGATTTTTGTTGCTATAAAATGCCGTGTACCCAGCTTGTACTTTTTCTCTTATTTCTTCTTTTCTATCATTTGTGCTTGTTATGGTCACTCCGAGATATTTGAATTTCTCCACTTCCTCGAAAGTAAAACTTAATTCTTGCTGTCTTATATCCGCTTCACGTCCTCATTTAGCCATTTATTATTTTCACAAAAATCAAAAGAAAATCGAAGGGGGTAAATAAAATTTTTTGGGTATTATTATTTTGATCACTCTATCTTTCAAATTTTGACCCGCCAAGTACGAGAAATCCATCGCTTTTTACATATCTCTTACAGTTTTTGAGATAACGAATCAAAAGGAATTTGAATTATTTTCTTTTAAAGAAAGCTATTTTGGAAATATTTTCTAAGGGAACTAACTGATTATTTGAGTAAAAAATAGCTATTACATGATTATCGAAAACCTTAAAGTAATTTTCAAGTGAAGTTTAGAGATGGAAATTTTTTCCAAAAATTTCACTCAAAATGTCACGATTTTTCAGATCCATAACTTTGAGACAGCTTGGTGATTCTTTCACCACCTACCGAGATCTCAGCGAAATGTTACTAGATGAATACAAACCTGTAGAATTCAATTCTGCAAATATTATCTCTCTGTTTATCTTACATTTTGAGCTATTGACTGAAAAATGCGAAAAAGTGGCAAAAATCTTCTCAAACTTTGAAACGCCTTAGCTGCTAAATTATTGGATATAGAAGATGGAGCTTTTTTAATATGTCCTCATTTACAAGGGAACATCCCGAACCCGAAAATTCAAAAAAAATTGAAACTTTGTGAACAATTAGTCCACACACAAGGATGTTCGAAAGTATTTTCCTTATCGGCCCAATTTCGTTTAAAGAGATTTTCGGTTTTCTTAAAATAACTCGGCAATGGCTGGAACAAATACATCACAACTATATATCAAAATAATCGTCTCGTTGAAAATAGCAAATAAATAATGATATTTTGTAGAAGGTAATTGGTGATGCATTAAAGATTGTAATTTAATAATGTTGTTATGTGAATGCAAATTAATATCGTAAATATGTAAGAGGACCATAACGAAAAATTTCCTAACTACATTTTTCCAAACACGAAACCCATAAACGTCCAATGGATGTTCATGTTCTTATCGGCCGATATATGATTTCTTAAGGTAGACGGAAATAAAACTGTTTGAGGTCCAGTATTTGGAAGATATACCTTTGTGAACCATCCCGTAAATAATGCTGTTGTTAGTTTACCGGATGCTGAAGCATTATTATTATTATTATTATTATTATTATTATTATTATTATTGGCCTCGGTTTTTCACCATTAGCCATATACTTTTGAATTCCTAGCCACACTTTTCACACTCGGAGCCGATCGAGTAACTAACTATTTGTACACACACAAAGGGTAGGCCATCGGAAAAAGGGAATACCCACACAGGATAAACACAGAGGAACTCAACTAAAAAGTAATTTTCATGGTGCACATATATTCATATATGATGCGGAAGCAGTTACATAGATATTTGCTGCACTCGTGGTCCAAATGTACCACTTTGTTCTTTTAAAACCATAAATAGCGGTGATAACAAGCGTCCAGACGCGGATATTGTGGGAAATATAGTATAGCTGTGGGTTGCCGCGAATATATACTGTACAATACTTTCAACTGCTTTCGATCCTTGTGGAGCTAACGCGCGACCAGAGTGTAATTCTAGATTGAATCCACTTTTATCAGCGTTGAATGAGTTACTAGGGCCTACTATCGCAATATAGGGTTTTACTTCTTGAAAGAAATCCGACGAAATGTGATTTAACTCTCTGCCGTGATAATGAATTTGGTAATTTTTCTGGAAACTATCCTGTATACTTTTCTAAAATTTTATAACCAATGCAGAGTTGCTTTGAAATTTGTTAACCCTATTTCTTCATTGGCTTCCAAAGTTCATTTACGGAGATCTAGGTCGTGAATTATGGCTTCGCTGTTAATAAAAAATGTATTAAAAACGTATTCAGAAATTTTTAACAATTGCTCTCTTCTTGTTCCTTCTTTTTGTAATGATGCCTTCCATCTAAAAAGGAAAAAAAATTATGGAAACAAAAATGTATGGTTGTAAGTTGGTCTGCGATTTCTTATCTGTATAAGGGCGTCGTTTTTTTTCAAGAGACAATATCTTCTCCCTCCGGTAAACATTCTTCTTCTTCTTCAAATTGTAAAACTTGCAAGAATTCTAGTGTTACGTCATTATGTACCACAAATGTTGTGTCATCCCGAGATCCAATTAATATATCCCTTAATAGGTCGTGAATTTCACTTTGTTTATTATTGAAACCCATGGGGCGATTATCATTTACAACACTAAATGTTACCATAAGTAAACGAACTATATTTACTGGATTTAGCCATGTCGTGCTAATATTCTAAAGCTCACTTGTAATACTAACGAATTACAAAAGTGACTTTTCATTATATACATTTTCTTATCTAAATAAATCAAGAAATTGAAACTATTACACGTAAATTATTACTCACATTAGAGATTATTATAAGCCATACTTCATCACTGTTATCGTATGTAACATTCAATGCATTGTATCTGTCTTGCAGTTATCTTTGAAATGATTTACTAATTTATATATGAAATTGTAACGAAATATGAATTTCATTAGATAAATTACCACAATGCGTCAGAAAATCGAACATATTACTTGTTCAATATCTGCGAATGGTGTTACCCTCAAGCACGTATCGTCGCTATCCTTATAACTGCTGCTGCTTGAAATTGTAATAAAAAAGTCTATGTAAACATAACATGTCTATTTTGCACATGGATTCACAATTATTTAAGGCGACGCATTGGCAAGTTTTATCTTTTAGTAATAACTAGAGTAACCTAAACTTGCGGACTCGCATAGGCGTCGGTATTACGGGTTAATATAAGAATACGAAAAATTCATAAATAAACTAAACCGGTAGAGAAGCAGGCATGTAGTGTCGACCTTGAATATAAATCATGTTAAACCGCGCTGAGAGATTTCGTTTTAGTACCGGTTGAGCTGTTGCAGAGATTAGTCGAACGGTCAAGGTTATGTACTTACGTGTCGCTTTTGAAAATATAGCTGGTGTTTTTTGCGTGTTGTAGTATTATACCAAGTACATAATTAGTGTATCGTTTCATATAGAACTAATATTTACATACCTAAGAAAACAATGCCTCGTAATAGATTTGCTACTAATGTACATAAGTATGTGTCACTTTTTCCCCATTTAAAATATGACGGTAGTGCAGTTTTTTGCTTAATATGCAATGTTCGTTTGGTTGCATTGGACAGAACTGATTGCCAGAGGCATGTCAATGGTATTAAGCTTATGAGAAATGCAAGAACTGAAATACCTTATACACTATTCCTCATACATTTATTAATTATGTTTACCTCTTGTAATCTTTCGTTGTCGTTGGTGAGAAAAGCAGCTTTTAAAACGTTTTGGCGACAATACGTTCCAAAGTACCCATTACCCTCACAAACACAATTACAGAATCATTACCGTGGATGAGACGACCGATATAAAGAAAAACAGTATTGTGAATGTAATAGCTCGCGTTTTATCTAGCGAGAACACAGCATCTCGATATTTGTTAGCTTGCAAACGTGTTCAACAATGTACCGCGGAAAATATTCAAAAAGTGATAATGAACGCTTTGAAAAAATTTAAAATTGCCCAAGATCAAGTTGTGATGATTGTGACAGATAGTGCAGCAACGATGTTAAGTGTTGGGCGATCCTTAAAACATATATTTCCTAACTTAATACATATAACCTGCGTGCTGCATGCTTTGCATTTAGTTGGTGAAGTTGTTCGACAACATTACGGAAACGTTGATCGGATGATTGGAAGTACTAAAGCAGTGTTTCGTAAATCTCCTAAACGTTTAAAAGAATTTCGTAAATTTTGTCCAGGTATTCCAGAACCTCCTGAACCAATTTTAACGCGATGGGGTACTTGGTTAACAGCAGCTTCTTACTATTTGATCCATTTTCAACAAATTCAATCAGTTATAATGCGATTTAATCGGAATGAATCCAAAGCAATTAGAGAAAGTCAAAGAGAATTTCAAATTCCTCAACTTTTAGAAGATTTAACAACAATATGTACCAATTATACAGTATTACTAGATACCATCAGAAAACTACAATGTACTGAATTGTCATTGCAGGAATCATTAGACATAGTGGAGAGTGTAAAAAATAAATTACACACATTAAATGATACGCCAGGATTATGCGCTAGTCAAAAGTTGGCAGATGTTTTAAGGAAAAATCCCGATTTTAATACTTTAGAGGCCGTTTATAATAAGTGTAAGAATAGTGAACTTTTAAGTGATTTTGAAAAACAGTTTCTACATGCAAATGTAACTTCCTTAGATGTGGAGAGATCGTTTTCTATGTATAAGAATATTTTTCTTGTCGACGCACAAGGTTTAAAGAAGTAACTGTGGAAACATATGCAATGATGCAAGTTTACAGTAGTTCACATCCTGATGCCTCTAATTTGTTGAATAATTAGCAAGTAAGTTTATTTATGAATTTTTCGTATTCTTATATTAACCCGTAATGCCGACGCCTATGCGAGTCCGCAAGTTTTGGTTACTTGATATATAGTTGTGATGTATTTATTCCAGCCATTGCCGAGTTATTTTAAGAAAAACCGAAAATCTACTAAACTTTTAGAGGTTGTTTTCACCCTCTTAAAATGAGATTGAGCCGATAAGGAAAATACTTTCGAACATCCTTGGGTGTGGACTACTTGTTCACAAAATTTCTTTTTCTTTTTTAATTCTCGGGTTCAGGATGTTCCCTTGTTTGTAATTTATTAATATTGTTGGGAAAATATGGGAAAATGTAGAAAAATCAGAAGAGAATCGAAGAGGGCAAGACATTTTGATTTTGAAATCATAGAAACTTGCAAAATGTTTATTTGTCGAAATTTCTCAAATAAATAGAAACAAGTGTCCTAAATTCTCCTTACATATAGTTATTATAAAATTGTCATTCATATTTTCTCTTCCGTACTTTACAGATTAATCGCTTAAGTAATAAACCAACTTCCTTGATCGGTCTTTTAGTAATTAATTCGCCTAATCCGAGCACCATTTAAGGATTAGTAACACGCCTGTGAATTTATTAGGAGTAAATTACAAACCAACGCAATGGCAATTAAATTCTACAGCATGTATTCGAATTTTAAGTAATTTAATAGGTGATATCGTTTATTTT
Organism: Dynastes maya; assembly: GCA_029619315.2. NCBI lineage: Eukaryota > Metazoa > Arthropoda > Insecta > Coleoptera > Scarabaeidae > Dynastes > Dynastes maya. The sequence continues at coordinate 8,734,696 of JAROYE020000012.1, forward strand.
TGATGTAAGTTACATAACAGTAACAACACCAGATTGTATTTCTGTTAATAGTTTCCGCTGCTCAATTTATTTTCAATAAAGACTAAATCGAAGCTTTCCATTAAGATACCACAAACTACCGCCATTTGTGGCCTCGAATTCTAATTATTAAAATATGTTTCGGAGGGACCTTCTCTCTCTGCAATTTCAAATTATTCCTAATATAGCTTCTAAATATAAAGTTCGGTACAGTTTGAAATTTAATTCGCCTATTAGTAAATATATTTCTCCTATTTTAATTAAGCCATTTTGCATGTTAGATGATGATAGAAACGTGTCTACTCTAAGGGTCTAACACCGAAGGTATAATGCGTGACGAGAGCCAATCGCTGCGCTAGTTTAATTTCTAAGAATATACTCGCTTTAATAGCCATGAAATTTTACATTTTCTATGCTGGTAGGCGTATGATAAGGTTAACATTTGAAATTCAAAAGGATATCGAATCGTAATTTCCGATAATAGGGTAATTGTAATATCTAACGTAAGGTATGCTAACGTATTCTAATCTCGTACATACACGGAAACAAAATTTAAAAAAGCACCAATCCTTTAAATTCACCTTTACATTTCAAGAAACCGGGCATAAAGAATTTGTGAACAGATCTACACACGCAAGGGTTGTAAGTTTCGCCGGAGTTAAGCAAGGGAAATTGTATCCACTATTTAAAGTAAACATATAGTAAAACTATCTGTGTAAGGGAAATATTTGTTCAGTAATATCGCGCGATTTATTTTGCTATAACGTACAGGGATATTCAAAAGTATATGCGAGTTGTTCCTATTTTTTTTTTACATGCAGTATAAGTAAAAATACTATATCTTTCAAGTAATTTTACATTATTTAGTAAATATAGGAATATTTTGTAAAAATACTGTTTTTATATTAATATTATTTAGCAATTTTACTCAATACAGGAACAGATTTACATAATCTTTAGTAATACTAAATGTTAGTGTAAGTAGACTATACCTACACTAGTCTACATTAGCGTTAAAATCATTATACAACGCATTTGTGAGAAGCAAGCTGGAGTATGGTAGTGTGATTTGGTATCCGTATTACGAGGTGCATTGTCGACTTGAGAGCATTCAGAGGAAGTTTTTGAAGTATTTGTCCTTCAAGATGGACATAGTATATCCGGAGCGCGGCGTTGGCTATACTTTGTTGTTGGAGAGTCATATGATGGAACTTTTGAGTGCCCGTAGAGCTAACGCTAGTGCGTGTTTTGTATTCAAATTGATTAACAACGAAGTTGATTGTCCAAACTTGTTAGCGCGTTTGCAGTTCAATGTGCCAAGGTTATCGTTCAGATACTGCGATACTTTTCGTGTTCCATCATATAGAACTAATGTCCTGCGTAAAGCGCCTCTCGTGCATGCTGTCATCAATGCCAATTTGATACGATAGTTGTTAGTATATGCCGTCACACATTTACTATTCGATCTTTATTGTTATGTTCTGTGTATATATATATATATCTGATATATCTACAATTTTTGTTTACTTTTGTAGTTTGTCCTGTAATGGAATGATGTCTGTTGGACAAATATATTATTATTATTATTAAACATTCATTCCTTGGAAAGAAGGAGATACTTAAAGACATGAGTGCAGTGTCGAGAAGGTTGTCACGCAAATACTTATACATGGAGCAGAGACATGGACATTAACAGAAAGACAAAGGAGTAAACTAATCGCCACAGAAATGAGATTTATACGAAAAACGGAGGACAAAACTAAAATGGACAAAATTAGAAATACGACATTCAGACAGAATCTGGGAATAAAATCAATTGAGGAAAAAATATAGGAAGGTCAATTATGCTGGTTCGGACACGTAAAAAGAATGGAAGATAAGAAAATAGTTAAACAAGTATTCGAAGCAAGAACATCTAGAAAAAGAAGAAGAGGACGTCCGAGAAAATCATAGTTAGAAAACGTAAGAAGTGCCGTTGAAAAAAGAGGAGTGACTTGGGGCGATGCACAACAAGCCACACAGGAAAGAAAGAAATGGAAGAAAATATGAAAAACTACACCTAGAGAAAACTCAACTCCCACGCCTGCCTTACACCTATAAGGGTAGACAAGGTTTTAAGATAAGAAGAAGAACTTTTTGGTACATCGGTTACTCAATTTTCCTTTAACTAAAGATAGATATCAAAATGAACTAAAAGAAATCAATATTGCTAACTTTAACGGATTCTTTGAAGATGTCGTCTATAATACTATTAGGAAACATAAGAATAGGTTAAGAATTAGAATTATAAATATAAATTTCAGCCAAGTTTGAGGACCAAAAGCAAGAGGACTAGTTGACTGTTTTTGTTAAAATTTGGAAGTTTGAGACACTGATACCACCTACCAAGCAAGAGTAGCAATTTCCAGGCAAATATCTCTCTTACTTACAGAATAACAGCTTGACAAAAAATGGCAAGTGTCCGTGAGCATCTGCGATATTTTACCAGTCATCACTTAAGAGGCTCTTGTAGGTCATGTATTCCATATCAGGAGCTAAGCATTTGGGGAATTACCTTTAATCGGTTGTGGAACCTACTCACCATATTTGAAAAAAATCCGAGATAGTCGAGCGTGGATAATTTGAGTTGGTAGCTTCGATAATAATGGACATTTTCGCCTGTTTCCTATATTATCCGCGATATTTAAAAAATGCCAAGGAGGTGCAACCATACCCTGCAATACTATAGGGGGGGAAATGTCCGGAAAATAGGTGACTAGGCTCTTTTAACAACAGAAGAAAAGTCACTTCTGAAAATTATACTCGCAGCTTCTGAATCGGATTTAATTTTGCAGAAAGTGTAAGATAATATATCCAAAGATCTAAAACATAATTTCTCTAATCTTCTATTGTTTCGGGAATTTGTTTATCGCATTTTATTTTCAAAACCTAGAACTAATAAGAGTGAGTAGCTTGTTATATATAATAATAATAATAATAATAATAATAATAATAATAATAATAATAATAATAATAATAATAGTAATAATAGTAATAATGATAATAATAGTAATAATACCTATTCATGCGTGACAATTTACAATTGTATGCACATGTATATAAACAAATAAATATTTGAACATAAAAAAAAAGTGTAGACTAACATAGTATATGAGACATTAAATATATCACAAACATACATATGTACATATATCACATAGATTTAATGCTATCAGCAAACTCCTGTATTTCGTAAAACGCGTTTGATTTAAGATATGATTTAACGGTTGTTTTAAATTGTTTTATATTAAGTTGTTTCCATATATTGGGCTATCTAAAAAAATTAATATTTATTGGGAGTCTAAAGGGTGGGTGTGCAAATGGTTTATGTATAGTGACTGACGATTATATGAGTTGAAATTTTCTCTACCATAGATTAGACATTCAAAGATAAATTGAATAGTACAGGTTAAAATTCCGTGCGTTTTAAACAGAGGCTTATAAGAGTCGTTACGTTTGGAACAAGTAACCACTCTAACCGCTCTCTTCTGCATAACCAAAATTTCCCTCTGATGTGCTGAGCACCCCCAAAGCAAGATTCCATAACTCATAACGTTATGGAACATCGTATGGTATGCCATCAACAACGCTTCAAAGTCAATGAAAGAAGATAGACTTCTCAACCCATATGTAACCGATGATAAACGACCCGCAAGTTAGTCAATGTGAGCACTCCACGTAAATTTACCATCCAAGGTCAAATCCAGACCTTGATTGGATCGTTATTTAAAAGTTCAAGGTGGGGATTTAGAGTAAAAATTAACTGTTGAGTTTTTTCTCTATTTAGACATAGATTTATATTGCTAATGATGTGGTCCTGATAACAAGCTTCAAAAACAAAGCACAAAAACTAATGAACATCTGGACAAAAGTAATAGAAAACATGAAGATGGAAATTAACACAAGTAAAACTAAAGTAATGGCCATAAATCAATAATAAATAATAAAATAAAGGTAACGCCATATGATTACTTGGATAGCATTGTAACGGAGGATGAAAAGATAGATGGAGAAATAACAAACAGGGGGAACACATCAATGAGAATATATTACTCACTAAATAAGACAATACAAAAATAAAAATACATAATGCAATAACAGTCCCAATAATAACCTATTCGTGTGAAAACAATACTACGGAAGAAGGACGAAGCAGAAATAAATGCGATGGAGATGAAACACCTCAGAAGAATAGCGGGGAAAGCAAAATGGGATAGGATTAAGAATGAAGACATCATACAAATAACAAAGCAAGAACCAATAATAAGAAAAATAAAAAGGAAACAACTAAATTAGAACGGACATATGGCAAGGATGGGGACAGATAGAATGACAAGAAAAATAGTGCAGACAGGATATTTAAACAGGAAACGAAGAGGAAGACTAAGAAGAAAATAGATAGACCAGATAGAAGAAATAGGAAAAAAAGGGAAAAGCTGAAAATAATGACAAAAAACAGAAGAGAATGGAAAAGGTGGGTACAAGAGGAACTGGAATCCACATCCGACTCCTGAAAAGGTAAAAGGAAAAGAGAAGAAGAAGAAAAGTATTTTCAAAGTAGTTAAAAAGCAGTTATTAAGGTAAACTCGTGCATGTAGTCGCAGAAAGCTATGCCTAAAAAACCGTTTCATAAATTATCGGATCGCGTTTCATCACACGCAGAGAAATGTTTGTTTGTATCAAAGCTGTCCGCCTTAATTCAAGACAATTACTGTTTCAATTATCCGCAATACAATAACTGTTCTCAATTAAAAGAAATATTTTCTTAGCGTTCCTTTCTCCGCTTAAGCCAGGTATACACTTGTAATGAAATAATTGTATTTCTTTGTTTAAGACATTTGTTAACTTGATTCAAGGAAATTTTGCAGATTGAAAAAATAATATTTTCTTAAGGATAGTAAATAGTTTTCTTAATTCCAGAAAGCGTTTAGGTATTGTTCATAAATCAATAGTTTAATTTTCTTAAAATAAAGTATTTTTTACTTAGAATTCTTGAGATGCATATTATTTATATGCACATTATTAATTGCCCTTACCTTGTTTAAAACAGTACGACATATCCGTACGTAACACAGTAAATTATTCACATTGCTTGTGATTTTAAAAAGTGCCAAGGTAGAGGTTATCTACAGAATAATGTTCAAACAAAAGTGAACTTAATGTAGAAGTACACTTGAAAAAAAGTGCCTAGAAACAGTAATCAAGATAATGCTAATATAAATAGCTCCTGGTATTGATTGTATCACTACCGGCAACAACAATATGAGAAGAGAAAAGTCATTAAAGCTTCTTGCTCTTGGCCACATTGCTTTTGCATCTCCCAGTTTATGCCACTAATCTTCAAAAACAGCAACTGAAATATTTCCTGGCGCCACCTAGTTCCTAAAGAAATTAAGAAGAGAATAAACTTAATTATTAACTCATTAATTACACTGTGCTCGAATTGGAAACTTTTTTTGCAATAAGCTGGGCACCCGGGGGTGAACCTAATTCGAGTATGGTGAATCCGATGGTGTTGACCGTTTTTAAAAGTTAGCTCGCGTTTTCGAGCAATTTCAATTTAAAAGTTTTAAGCCCGAAGATTTTTATAATTTTTTGGCCGTTTATTGAATTTGGATCGATGGAAATCGATCGAACATTTTTCTTGCTTTTGATTTGAAAAAATTCGTTAAACGATGATGACGATTGATTGCTCCGTATATCCGAACAACTGGCAAAATGTTCGTTTGTTTCAAGTCCTTTGCCAAAAGAATGGATTGCCGCTGTGATAGTTTAAGGCTTCTTATCATATTATTCAAACGAGATTGCGTGATTTTAATGCATGGCGCAGTGGTTCATACATTGATATGCCTGCTTCTCCGGTTTTCATGGTTTCTAATGCTGATGGCTCAGATTGTTCTGTTGAAACTGGTCTTGTTGGAACAGGAATTGTATTTGAATGCGGCAGCGGCAATTGAGTATATGTTGTCGGAATGTATTTCAAACAACCACTTTTTCCTCTGCTCATAGCGTCAGTATAGTTCACGCACGCATAATATTCAGCTGGAACAGGTTCTCTTGGATCTATCCAAATCATCGGAATACCAAATGGCATAGCGGCTCCGTTTTTTGTCCATTTATTCAAATTCAAAACGTATGTTGTACAAACAATAGACACCGTCCAATACATATCAGTAAAAACATTTTGTGAGAAATATTGTTGATACAAATCAGCGGTTTCAGCACTTACTTTACGCCAAGTGGTCTTAATTACAAATTTTCCACACATGTAACAAAAGATATTCAATTTGGAACATTTATCCATTTTTCATATTTTAAATTAATTGATTTTACAAGCCAATACAATGAACAATCTTTCGTTAAACTTAACACTTTGACTTCTGAAGACATAGTGAGCTCTCGGCGGTTAACAGCGCCGCTTATATACCCATTTGACCAAGTGGCAGTAGCGGGAATGGAAGTTTCTAGAAGGTTCACGAATGGTCCATGAACGGTCCATGGAATATTCTTGAAGGTTCCAGAAAGCTCTTCAGCCATTGATCAGGTTTTCCAGAAAATTGCAGAATGTTCCAAGGTTTTTTGGGCCTAAAATTTTTAAATTGAAATTGCTCGAAAACGCGAGCTAACTTTTAAAAACGGTTGGCATCATTGGATTCAGCGTACTCGAATTAGGTTTACCCCCCAGGTGCCCAGCTTGTTGCATTTTGCAACTAGCGCAGTGTTATTAAACTACATACTGTAACCTATAAAAAAAAATTTTTTCATTAGCTCATGCACTTGCTCCTAATTTTAGGTTTTTTTTTTCCATTACTGTTATTTTTCTTTTATTGTATATCCTTGTAACTGGTCTGATGATATGTTTTTTGAATACGAAACCAGTCGCCTAATTTCTCAGTAGAATATTTTTTTAACTTAAAATTAAATGACTTACTTGGAAGAAACATTTTTCTGTTTTGGATTTTCTTGATTTTCTAACCCTAAGAAAATATTTATTTAATCCAAATAAAATTTCAAGAAAATTATTTTCTTATATTATACATTTTTATTGTCTTGAAATAAAAATATTTTCTTAAATAGAGATTGATTTTTGCAAGAAAATCTATCGTCTTGATGAGAAGAAGAAACCATTTCTCTGCATGCAGGTAATCATATTTCTGAGGGTATATTGTGGATATATTTTCACTTTCAAGAGCTGTGACATCCCAGTTTAAAGATTCCGAAGAAAACGCCTTTAACGGAACAGCAAGCAAACGGTTTCGTCAAGCGAAATTAAGATTTTCTCGGGAAAAGCAGTAAATCCAAATTCAATAGTTCTGCCAAGAATACTTGAATCATCTTCCTAGTAATACTTTTTCAATTTTATTTGTTACTTTCGTATTTTCAAATATGTTTTTCCTTATTGGATGACAATGATTTTTTTCTGCATTCATCAGGTAAGCTGTTTTTTTTTAATTCATTTTCTAACGACTATTTTTTTCATAAAAGAAATATTTTTACGTTTATTTTCTGATCGTACTATTTACACTTTCTGTTGTTACGTTTATGGTTATATAAATAACGGAAACATTTTGCCCACTTTTTTACCGTGGAAGGAGATAAATCACCACAAATGCTACATAAACGTTGTTTAATGTGATTAGTCAGGCCGAGAATTTGTGACGCCTACCTCGTATATGATTCATAAAAATCCAATTGGTCTGGCGTATATAGATCACATGACTTGTGTGCGGCTTTATTGAAACTAATGTCATCCTTAAGATGCGACAAACGCGTGCTACGACAGAAGCGCCGAGAGGGGATTTAGGTCGATGCAAAGCCAATGGAGAGTTTAGTCATTCGATAGGCGTGGAAGTGAAGGGTCGTTCGATAATCATCGGTTTATCGGTGTGCGACACATTTCACTGTAGAAGACACTAAAAGTAAACGTCATGTACTGAATTTAAGCAACAATGTTCCGTACAGGGAATTTCTGTATGATTTTATTTTTATGCTGTGCTTTAGGTGCTATGCTATGGTATGCTTTAAGTATGTGCAACATCCCACAACACCTAGCAGACAATGAACACTTTCGTCTTTTTTGGAATAAATATGTAGAAACTACCAACCAATAGACAATTGCGATACAATTTACCACATTTGCAGGGTACAGTAAAAAACTGTATAGTAGACGAGTTGAAGAATAAGAAAATTTGCGTAAGTGTGGATGAAACAACTGATGCACAGAAACACAGCGTGATTCATGTTGTAGCGAGTCCTTTAAAACGGATGGATCATTACGTATCCAGCAGCTTCCTTGTTATTAACCAGTAAAAGGATTGAAAAAAGTGGTGCTCAAACTGTTGTGAAGATAATAAAAATTCGTTAAGAGAATTTTGTATCATAGGAGCCCAAGTCACAATGTTAGTTACTGATGGAGCTGCAACAATGCTGAAAGTTGGTAGAATGTTGAAAATATGCTTTCCGACTCTTCTTCACATAACATGTCTCATACACGCGTATCATCTCGTTGCAGAAACCATTCGAAAGAAGTATCCGATGGTGAATAATTTAACAGCATCTACCAAAAAAGTGTTTGTGAAATCTCCCAAACAATTGTGTCCGAAATTTCCACCAGCTCAGCCTGTAATAACTCGATGGGGAACATGGCTCCAGGCAGTATTTTATTATCATAAATATTTCGCAAATGTGAAGGATGCGATTTTAAAATTTAAATCAAATGAATCTGCAGCGATTCGAGAGAATCAGCAACTTTTCAATTACAAACAGATGAAATTTCCATAAACTATTCTGCAGTTGTACAAGCTATATCGCTGTTACAAAACTGTCACTTATACCTTAAATAATTTACAAGCCGTATACATTATTTATAGAAGTTTTAACAATTATTTCTACCCATTTTAAAAATAAAATTATGATCTGATCTATTCTCTGAAATAGATCAGATCAGATATCTCTGAGAAATACCAACGAGGAGTGGTCGTTGCGGACATTACGCATTTACTAAAGCCTACGTGTGCCCTACATGTTATGTGTCTGAGAAAACAGGTAGATCCGTTGATACGTATCTGTTACGTTCCAGCTAAGTGTTTGTTGGGACGTTAAACGATTTTTGGCGTAGATTTACAAAATTTCTTTTATAGTATAAGTTTATTAAGGTATTTTGTCCATTAGAAGTAAGCGGGAAAGTGTGTATAATAAATTCACACATTTTATATGAAAGCAAATTGAAAAAGAAATATAAATGCTTTACTTTAATCTCTTTCCGACGCGACGTCTAAACAATTTGCCATAGTTAAGTGGAAAATCTCAATTTTCCGGGTGAAAACGGGAAGGTATATATATGCAGGTAGATTAAAGTTGTAAGCCTGCGAAGAACTTTATGACACCTTCCGTGGCCCTCAAAAATGATTCAGCTGCGTCACCTTAAGGGGTTAATAATATGCTACATAAGGGATGAACTATTTTAACACACGACTGTACGCGGACTAGAAGCATCTCGGGGGAAAATTTATAGAAACTATATGGGCAACCCTTACCTTTATTTTAAAGCGGGACCGGAGATCCCGCAAAGGCCTAAATATTTGCGCAATGTGCGTTATAATGTACAATTGGAAACTATTCGAAGATTGGCATATAAGATGAACAAATACAGAAATAATTTATATATATGTGACGTGTTGCTATATATATAGATATATATCTATACATTTAACATCCCCTGCAATGGTATTAAAGTAATGAGTATGTATAGTGGAGCAGTTTTGACGCAAGCGCCCCCTACTAACACGTTTGCGCTGTCGGTCCTGGAATTCTAACCCGGCCAGTTCACAAGTATTACTCGCCTTAGAATAAACGGCTATCGTTTGTGTTTTCCAGCGTATATACAATGTGACGCGAATTTATTTATTATTTTATTTTTTTTGAATAAAAGTGCACACCATAACCTGTCTAGAGACACTGTTCCTATCAGAAAATACACAGTTATATCAATTAATTAAACAGATGTTACCCTATCAGTAGAACATTCCCTGTTTCTAATATTGACACAAGATTCACGTGAATTTTAAGGTAATTTTTACAATTTAGAATAAAATCCATATCATCTATTCATACTTTCGATCATTTTTCATTTCCGCTTATTAAAAAAAAAATTGAACCAAAACAAAAATTCTATGACCTCAAAAATTGTTGGACCTATTGGACCCATTTCTCTTATTATTATATTTATTCTTTGTTAGAAAATTTCGTTTAATATTAGATTTATTAACTCCTTATTAAGTCATTAGATTTTCTTATTATTCCTTGTGTTAAACCCATATGTTTAACCCATTTTAAAGGATAATACAAATAGAGATAACAGTATTTTATCTTAATGTAATCTCATGAAAGCTCTCAGTTTGGAATATTAAATTTTGAAAATATATTGGAATATATCGTCTTTATTTATAAAGAAACCGAGAAAAGACAAACAGATTACACTAATGCACTTGTTATTATGATTATCATTTTATGTTTTTCAACGTTTTTTCTTGTTTCTTTTCGAGTGCATTTAAAGTTCTAAACATGTTTTCATTTACCGTCGCATTGGTGAATGATTTTAGTATCTGGAAACAAGTATACAATGCCCTAGATACTAATTTAATTCATTTAACATTTTCCTTTTATTTTTTTTAGAAATTAAAAATTCTACTTTTTTTTAGAAATGCTAGCGTCGTATTGAAGCAATTCGTGTGGACTTTCTCTTATTAAAATGTACGCAAGAATGTGTACCGCTAATGTTCAGTGAAAATTCGTGTCCCACATTTCAAAACCGTTTTTCAAAAATGAAAACCATTGCGGCGTTGCCGAAGACCTCATCGGGTCTGCTTCTGCTGACCTCATGGGTTCTCATATTCATGGAACTTTGTACAGGTAAGATGACTTTTCGGCGGATCTGTATTTCTTTCTAATGCAGGAGCTTGTATCTGTATATAGCGCGTTTCTTTGAGAATTTTTTGCGTCACTTTAATTTTGGAATTTTTAAAGTTAAATGAGGTATTTACATAAATATGCAAATATGCAATTTGTAAGGCTATAATAGGAAAGATGAAAGAGGGGTCTTTAACAGTGCATAAAGTATAAAATGTTTTATTCAAGCTCATCTTTAGTACAAACTAAAAATAATACCCTTTGAAAGTTAATGCTAAGGGAAATGATGGTAAAACAATAACAAATCATCAGTATATAAGACGCTAGAGGATAAGAACGAGTTTGACCTGCTTAGTGACTTATTGTGAAATAATTTCTGTTATCAATTAACTTCTATCGGAGAGAAATATAATTACTTTAATTGAATAATACTCCCAATTAAATTTTATCAAAGTCGAAGCAAACTCGGTTTCAAAGCAATTAAGTTATTGGGTATTAATTATTAAAATAAAGACATCGACTGAATTCGACGGAGACGAAAAGTTGAACCGTATCGAGGTTTTATTTATTGAATATCGAGGAGTTCGAGACGTAAACGTTTTCCGACAAGTTTACGAGTCGCAAAGATTAAATTGGCAAATAAAAATCGTATATACAGGTGTTCTAAGGAGTCGTAAAGCATTTACTAATGTATCGACACTCGATAACATTTTTATTAAATCTGTACTGGAATTTTTGCACAGATAATGTGCAACGTGTTCCGTAAATCTAGCCTTGATTACTCTTTCTGTATATTTCTCGCAGTAACCTCGACAATCTTATAAATTCCCGACCCTTATTTCATGTGAGGTTTATCTTTTGGGCCACGTAAAAGGTTTCGCAATGTTCTCCGTGATGTTGGTACACTTTTTGCTTTGGGAAAATGTGATTAATCCCTTTTAATTATTCACATATTTCCGGTCGTTACTAGTACGCAAGTACAAAACACGTGTCCTCGGAAAGTTAATGTCTTTTATATTGTCCTAGGTTTATAGTCTCGCTTGATGTTTCAAAATCTTTCTATGCCAGTATAAGAAAACAATGTGGGTGTATCTGGCATTGTTGTAGATGAAATATAGGATTTTTAATACATCCAGAGCCGAGATTCAATAGCATTTGGAACGCCGAAAACATTTGCTGTCTTTGATGTAGTACGTTCCTTTTTTATGAATCCACATATGGAGATTTATTCAAACAGGTTGTTTTCATCTTTTATTTATGCCCAACTTTAAATTTCTCCAATGTTGAGGGAGCTTATCCTTGTGAGAAAAAGACACCGACATGCATTCGCACAGATATCTTTGCCCGGGGCGGATTTATATCCCGATTTAAAAAGGAGACGAAGAACCGATAGGTATTAAATACAAAATGCGTATAATAATAGCTTTCAAAAGGAGAAAGAAATATAATCACAAAATGCATCGTAGTATCGTAATCTAGATAACTTTAAAAGGTTTTCCCACCTCTATAGAGATTATTTGTAATGGACAGAAACTAGTAACCCACGGTAGTCATCGTAAGTTGCTTGTGGCTTGAAAATAATGACTGCTATCGCTACGTGAGTAGGAAGACTATTGGAAAAAAAAAACTACTCTTGTAAAAACTCTAATAATCATCTAATTCCACTGCTTATACGTGACGTAATATTTGATTGGTCTGTTAGATTTATAGGAGAAAATATAAATTATCCTTTGGGAAAAAACATTAATTTCCTTTATAGTTCTTCCTTTTTTCTATACCTCCAGGGATTTATGACCGGAGGAAATTACAGCATTATAAATACATTTGGGAATTAGTCGCTACTTAATAATTTTTGATTATGTATGAGTTTTTTAAACAAGTTGCTTTCTGAAAGACAAAATTAACATGAGAAGCACAATCACTACATCGTTGTATCAGCTACGAAAATCTCTTACCGCCGAGCCATGATAATCGCTGGGAGCCAAATTTGGGGAATAGGCCGAATGAGACACTAACTCAAATCCCAATTCTTGAATTTTGGCCATTGCAATAGCAGACTTATGGGCAGGTGCATTATCCTGATGGAAAAGCACTTTCTTCTTTACCAAATGAGGCCGTTTCTCTTTGATTTTGTCGCTAAGTTGTTGCAACAAAGTGACATAATACTCGCCATTTATTGTTTTCCTCTTTTCTAAGTAATCCATCAAGATAATTCCATGAGAATCCCAAAAAATAGTTGCCATAACCTTTCCTGCTGACAAAACCGTTTTTGCCTTCTTTGGTGGCGGAGAACCTTTGTGTGTCCATTGTTTGGACTGTTCTTTGGTTTCGGGAGTGGACCTAAGTTTCATGGACGGTTATGAAACGGCGTAAAAGGTCCTTCGGATTGTGGCGAAAACGTGCCAAAAGTTACGAGAAACACTCAAACGATTCAGTTTTTGCTCTGGTGTGAGCAACCGCGGCACCCAACGCGCCGAGTATTTTTTCACTATCAATTCTTCAGTTAAAATTCTGTGCACACTGTCATTTGAGATACTCACTATGTTTTATCTCGCGCACTCTTACTCGACGGTCATCCAATACGATACGGTGGATTTTTTCAATCATATCTGAGGCAGTTGCAGTTTTAGGACGTCCACTACGGGGTTCATCATTTGTGCCCGTACGACCACACTTAAATTCGGCAACCCAGTTTTTAACCCTTGAAAACGAAGGAGCTTTATCACTGCTCTCAACTCAGTTTTTCTCATTATTTACAAAATCACACGAGACGCTCACTTTGGCGTGCTGTCAAAAACATACTAATTGACACATCGCTCTGTGCTGTCATATTTAATCTATTAAAAGATGATTCTACAGAATGGTAATGAAAATTTTTCCGAATTCGGGCCATCTCTGTGTTAGGCCACGTGGTTTCCGAACAATCCTCGTATATAAATTACTACGCGGCAAAATTAGGGAATAAATTCATGAAATTTGAAGCAATGCTTGGGCAGGTCAACTTTTTTTTTTTAATAAACATTTCGCATCAATTATGTATGAATTGGAGCAGTATTTTGTTGGAAAATAATCTGGTCATCATCACTAAGAGTTATAAAGGACAATAGGAAACTTTCTAACTACTCCTGGTACGCAAGGACATTCATTCTTCCATGAACAAAGTCAATTTCAGATTTAATATTTCTTGTAAATGCCGCTCAAATCATCACCGATTTTCTTCCTTGGGCTCTACGTGACATTTTTTCATCTTTCCGTAGTACTGCAACCAATCTCGTCCATCTAAATTAAATTTCTTTTCATCAGTGAAATCTACGTGATTACAAATATCTGGGTTTTGAAAGTGTTCTTCGGTGAATCTGTTGTCAATATGGCGTTTTTTATGAATTTTCGATATTTAAGAGTGTCTCAATTTGCGGTCCATGTTCTGACAAGCCTAGGATCATATATAAGATTGAAACGATTAACAATTTTGGACGAAGAAGCTACAGTATTAGACATTACTCTTAGAACTGCACGTTTTGCAGTTGATGAAAACTTTGCAGGATGTTCAGATCTTTTCTTTTTGCCATACTTTTTCACTCCTAGCATTAGAACATTTTTCACCACACTCTGTGATCTGTTAATGGTGTTGGTTATTTTCCTTTGTGTCTTTCCACAACTCCTTAAATCAATAACTCTTTGTTTCTCTATTTCGCTCAATTGTTTACGACGAGGCGTATTTAACTTTAAAACTTTCATACGTGGTTTAAAACAGTCAGGATGACAACCAAGATATCAGAGAAATGTAACACTTTTAAATTTCACCAATATTTCCCTTTTATTTAAAAGCTTCATTAAGGTCATAAATTTAAAATTTTGATAGTACCACTCGGACAATTAATGATATGTTAAAATAAAAGGAATCGTGACGTGATTACTTGAAAACCAAAAGTAGGGGAAACTTAAAATTGATGCATGAGTGTTTATTTAAAAAAAATAAAATTGACGTGCCCCAGCATTTGTTCGAAGAACAAATTGTTTCAAATTTAATAAACATATTACATAATTTTCTCACTCACAATATAATTCTTATACTAGAATTTACTCGGAATGCTGTATAATTATGTGGTTGGCATTGTGGTATTAGAGGCATTTTACAAAATTTATGGAAATGAGATTTATAAATTCTGACCGGTTTGCTCTGTTTAACATGAAAATACTGTACACAATTTTAAATAATATTTACAGTTGTCTAATACTAACGTCTGCATTTAATTTTTAAGCGCCTAGAGTTACTATAAGAGATTGTACCTTATCTAACCTATCATCTATAAGAACAAAGCTTCAACGTGCATATAAAATATACCTGTCTTCACTGGTGTTCGCTTTTAAAAATAACACATCAATTAAATACAAGTCCTGATTAGTAAAACGCCATGAAGGACAATAAGTTGAATTTAACCTCAATGCACGTTAATACAAGTTATTGACTCTAACGTTTAATTAACCGCCTGTAAAACAAATTTCATTATAGCTTTGTTCTGCAACAAGCCTTTTATATTACTCTCAAAGATTTATGTACAGGCTGTTTATTAAACATACGGCAAAAATTCAAGGGGTTATTCCATGAACTATTCTAAGAATATTTTGTACTTTTATGATTTTTGAAAAGCGCCTTTGTTTCGAAGATACAGGACGAGAAAAACTTTCGACAAAACCAATTTTGATATTTTTGAAATTATTAATGTAGCCGAAATAAAAATATTGAACCTACCAAGTATAAAAAAATTGTAAAAACGCGTTGTTATCTTTTAACAACATTCCGATTACGAAGAAATGCTGTTTTACCCACCAACAATAGGCAAGTGCAAACATAGAAAAGTAAATCAGTTAAAACGTGGATTTCATTTGAATACGTTTCGTGATTGATCATTTTATATATCATTTCATTTATGGACTTGCTGATGGTAATTCATTAGAAGCTAGACGGTTGTACATTGAACGATTTCCTGACCGTAATGTTCCTGATAGAAAAACCTTCCAAAGTATTCATCAACGTCTTCACAAAACAGGCACATTGAAACGAAGTGGAGTATCAGGAAGGCCAATGACAGTAAGAACGGTAGAATTAGAAGAGAATGTATTGGACATGATAGAAGAAGATCCAGGTACTTCTACTCGAAAAATTGCAAATACTTTGAATGTAAGTAATGGGACTGTTTGGAAAATTCTTACGGAGTATTTGTTGTACCCATACCACATACAACGCGTTCAGGCACTTCTTCCTGCTGATTTTCCTCCACGGATTGCATTCTGTCACTGGCTTTTGCACACATTGGTTCAAATCCCTCAACTACTGACACTGATTCTTTTTACCGATGAAGCGAATTTCTCAAGAAATGCAATAAGGAATTTTCACAATAACCATGTGTGGGCTGAAGAAAATCCACATGAGGTACTTGAAGATCGTTTTCAACATCAGTTCTCGTTGAACGTTTGGTTAGGAATTGTGGGTGACTGGCTAATTGGACCGGTATTTCTACCAGGAAGACTTACCGGCGAGGTGTATCGAAACTTTTTGGAGAATGTACCATTGGCAACAAGAAATGCAATGTGGTTTATGCACGATGGTGCACCAGCGCATTTTAGTGTGGTTGCTCGTGAGTTTTTAACAGCAACATACGGAGATCGTTGGATTGGTCGAGGTGGACCTCATTTATGGCCTGCTCGATCCCCGGACTTAAACCCCCTGGATTATTTCCTATGGGGCCATCTAAAGTCATTAGTTTATTCTACTCCAGTGGAAAATGTGTAAGATTTAAGAAATCGGATAATTGCTGGGTGTAACTCAATAAGAAACGACCTTGGTGTTTTTGAAAGAGTTCGGCAGTCAATGAGGAGAAGATTGGATTCTTGCATCCTAGCTGGAGATAGTCATTTTCAACAGTTCTTGTAGATTAAGAAACTTTAAATGTAATTTTTGGTAATAAAATGTTGGTTTTGTCGAAAATTTTTCTCGCCCTGTATCTTCGAAACAAACGCGCTTTTGAAAAATCATCAAAGGACAAAATATTCTTAGAATAGTTCATGGAATAACCCCTTGAATTTTTGCGGTATGTTTAATAAACACCCTGTATATTTATTTTCAAATAATGCTTCCGAAGATAATTTATATTGCATTTCCTATATTTTTCTAGAGTAATTCCCCGAGAGCCTATTATCAATTTTATAGATGATATTCTCAGGGTAAATTTAAAAGCTGTTCCTACAGATTTCCTTTACAATCACTTTGTATGAAGTGTTCAGAACAAATGTGCTTCCAAATTAAACTTATCATTTCTATGAGACTTTTGAATCCATATCTTACACACTTCTATATTTCTCACATAGCAGAAAGTTTTACTTAATAAGCAATACTACATAAATCTACTCTACTGGAGAAAGCATGTTTTTATAGAATTTATTACCGACTTATATTTTAGAAATTCACATCTCTTATTTAAATAACTGTTGTATTATATATGTAAATTGTAGAATAAAATTAAATATTCCTTTATATTAAGATGTTAAAGTCGCAGCATGTTTCGAATTTCCCTTTTAAAATTGATGACGTAAATATGTATTTTCATTTTACTCTACCAAAATAATAAAGGAAACAGACTTACAAGGTATAAAACGTTTTTGAATATTTCATTTTTTACTTTTTGATTAAACGTGCTAAATTAATCTACAGCATAAAAAATTAGACACCATAAACGAAACAATAAAATGGAAACGTTGCCGAAAGACTTGTTTATTATAATTTCAAGTGAACTAATTTAATATTCGTTAAGGGCTGCGCAAGATACAAGACTTCAAATATCGAAAATGGAATAAATATTTATCTTCTACCTTGTACAGTTTAGCTTAATTTCGTCTTGAAGTCGAACTGGCATCTGAAGTAGAAGAGAGCGGAAAGGAGGTGAGAGCGAGTTATTTAATATTAATTTATGTACATTAGAGGTAGACAAATTTTTGGAAATTAAACTCTTGTTTTGGGTAAGCAATTTTGGATAATTTAATGATTGATTATCGGATAGTAGCCGAGTCCAATGGCTTGAAACTAGTTGGATATGGTTTATGATTAAATTGATTAGGTTAAAGCCGAAGTTTTGTACGTAGTTGTGTTCCAGTGTAGGTGGTGGGACTAATATGCCTAATGCCATTAATTATATAAATTTGAAGTGTTAATAGGGTGTACCCGTCTATGTGATATTACATTAAATAGATAATTATTACGTCTTACTTAGTTTGAATTAAATTCCTACCTTCCGATCCCTAGTCGTAGGCAAGAATTACGTGCGAATTAACTCCTACCGGTTTTATTTCGGATTCAGCTCTTGTTTTGTGATCTTCCAATGCATGATTTAACTTGTTAGCAGTTCTCAGGAGTTTGAAAATAGTTTCTAAATCTGAACGAAGGCTACGAAATGGAAGCTGGAAAATGAGATTCTACACGGAAAAGTATTTAACTACACAAAAAACACGACCACGGTAACCTATACTTAGAGCATAATTAAAGATGCAATTTTGGTGGATGCGCTAGGTGTTATAAAATAATTAATACGTAATCTAGGGCATTACTAGTTGCCTAAATAAGAATTTAGCGTGCTCCTAGTAAGAATGTAAACATTTTAAACGGATTTAATTCGATAATCGATATGGATGAAAATCTAGGTGATAAAGAGAGCTGGGTTTTAAATATTACTTTTCGTTATTCTTGTAAAATTCCCAGCGCAGTGGGAAGTAACACATTGATCCAGATTATTTTAGAGACTAAACTGAAACTGGAACGATTACGATACGTTGAGACGAAGAGAAAATTGCAAAATACAGCATTATATACAGTCCGTAGTCTTGTTCATTAATATATTTCACTCGTTTTATTCGAGTTTCGTACCCCTATAGCGCCGTAATAGTTGGTGTGGTAGCATGTTATTCGGTCGTCCGCAAAAGACAAAAGAGGGACTAAAACAAAATCAATAGAATGGAAATAATTAAAAAAAAAAAGGAATACAACACGCCCCGCAAAATAGGCTATATGACCGGACTGATAAATAGATTAGTTTATAGAAGGATCCCCCTTTTAAACACAATTTAAGTATTAGCAATAAATGAATGTCAAATCGATTTTTAGCGGAAAGTGGATACCATTTGTATTGACGCTTTCCCTAACAAAGAGATAGGAAAAAAACAGCGTTGACACCATTTATTACTCGTACAAATCCGTAGCTTCCAGATCCTGACGGTCTGTTATTAATCGATGATCAATATAAACCAAAAAGAAAAAAGAATTTAAAAAAAAAACCAGCACCAGCGATTTGTTTTATACCTTATTTTTTTTTTTGGTTATTTAGTATTTAGTCCTGATTATCACGTCTAAATAGAAAAAAAAGGAAACAAGATGCATTGGGAGTGCGGCCGAATGAAGCAACCGATTTGGATAAAACTATGCAATAAAGGATTGTCAGAGACCGATTTCTCCAGAGAAATCCTTAGGATCTTTGGTGGTTAGCCTGTAATTCAGAAGTTCACCTTAAAGTAAATCCTTCGACTGTTATTGGTGACAGTTTTACCATATATTTCCTTAGTGTAATGTTTCCTAGGTTTAAAAGGATCAATTCTTGAATATGTACAAAACCCTTTTTAAGGCAGTGGCTAAATCTCAGGGGAAACTATCAAAACTAAGTCGGCCTAAAAATAACAATCCTTTATACTAATGGTATGTTTGTTAATTAATTACACCAATAAGCCAAATTAATCTATAACGTACATTCATTAGAGCTGAGTGTAAATCTCTATAGTTTACAAATGTAAAATAGATAAACCAGTATTGTAAAGGGGGTGGATGCATCCAATCAATATTGAAAATGGATTAATTTTTGAAATTACTAAAAACTGTGCTCAATACTTCGATTAATTATCTACAAGGAAAATTAATATAAATTTATAAATTAATTAAATTAATATAAATTTATATAAAATATATATTATATTTTTATATGCCACAATTTTGTCCGGCGCGTCTCGATACAAACTTTATTGGAAAAAATGTTACATTTATGTGAAACAATACAACAGAAACTTGACCACAACTATTATCTGTGACAACAACATGTAATAATTTAATTATACGGGGTGTCTCACCGGGAACTGCATCGATCGGTATATGAAGGAGTATACATTGGACAATTCTGAAAGCTTGGTAATGTACTACAGCTTACATGTACTATTGAACTAAGATGTTTTTAATTATCTGATACATCCGGTTTTACCGGAAAAATCTGTCAACATTGTTATTTTAATGGAACATCCTATATATTCTTACATTTTTGAATTCTTCATTCAATTTTGGGGTTTGTTTGATAAAACGACTATGTTGCTATTTCTAACCATATTTGAAATATTTGCACTTTTTGAAAGTTCAAAAATGTTGTCTACGTCGCGAAAACGACTCATGTTGCACAAAGTTACAGAATTTATAGCAGAAATGCCTGACCTAAATTGTGATTGCGTTAAAATTCAATATGTAGTTTGTAATATCCCTTTAATGTGTTGGTCCAAAAGGGATTGTCTACGTTACGTAAATAGTAAACAGCATTCTTCAAAAAAAAAAATTGCACACGACTCTATGACAAATTTACATTTAATTTATGTGTTACCTTTATTGCATGTAATCTACCGTTTAATTTACTAGACAAGGAAGCATATGTCTTCTTTTGGAATAAATATTCGGACTGCAAATTATCAAGTCGGGCATCGTTACAAAGAATTGTGCCATATGCTCGTGAACATGTTGAACAAAGAACTAAATCGGAGTTGAAAGATAAAAAACTGTGGTTATGTGTGGACGAAACAACTGATCGTAAAAAACATTCTGTGATTAATGTAATGGTACGTATCATGGAACCACATCAATCGTCACCTTCAATTTTATTAGCTTCCAGACGAATACAACAATGCACTGCCGAAGTAATTTCAAAGTTAGTGTTAAATACATTTGAAAAGTTTGAACTTTCAACAAATCAACTGTTGATGTTTATGAGTGATGGTGCCCCAAACATGCTTTCTGTAGACCGATCTCTTAAAAAACATCGTGCTAACTTGTTACATATTACGTGTAAAATTCATGCTTTCAGTCATGTGGCAGATAGTATTAGAAAATGTTATCCTGAGGTAGACGCCTTAATAGCGCATACAAAAGCAGTGTTTGTCAAATCCCCAAAAGGTATTCGCAAATTTCACAGACTGTGCCCCACGTATGCTTAATATTTTGAGAATATATTTACAATTCGATTCAAAGGAAGCTGCGGTTATCAAGGAAAGCCAGTCGAAATTTCAAATTTTGAGATAGGTCAAAACGGATTTAAAAACTATTCATAACAATTACTTCGGACTAGTGGGGGCAATAGAAAAATTACAAAATCCTTCGGTGTCGTTAGTGGAATCTCTCTATATATAGTGCAACATATTCACGCTCAGCTATGCGCGGTAGAAGACGGAAAAAATGTTTGTGTTCTAGAAAGTTTTGAAAGTGTTTTAGAGAATGATTCTGATTTTGGCACATTAAGACAAGTTTGTGAAGGTGCATCAACAGAACCGTTAAGTTGTTCCAAAGATTATTTTAATTACGCAAATATAACGTCACTAGATGTAGAACGTTCGTTTTCTGCATATAAACACACTTTTTCCTCAGGCCGCACTCGGTTTGCCGAAACAACTGTGGAAACATATCTAATGTTGCAGATCTTTAACAGACATTATTCACTTTGTGATTTCACGGAAGACTCTTAAGACGGTAAGTGTTTGAGCACGTATTATATTTTATTTCTGACCATTTATTTTGTGTAAATTTTTATGCGCCCGCCACTGGCAGTTGGCGCAAATTGAGCAACTCTACTAATTTAGTTTTAATTTATACAGAATATTTTTAAAAACTACGTAAACTACTTTCTTACACCGTACATACATTGGTGGGTACTTTTTTATAAAGAAATTGCGCTATAATATACATTTTCCTAAATATCTTGAAAAGTATCAATTTTAGATGCGTAACGAATATGACATTTTTTTGTATTTTTGTAAGAGCAACCTGATAAGACAGATAAAGATAGGTAGTCGTATTTTAAAAAAAATGAGTTTTGACACATTTTCCATTTGAAATTGTAATCGTAATTGTCGGACATGTTGTATAACGTTTTCGAAAAATTGATTCGGATTGTAATACTATCCTATACGGTCAATAGTTCTACAAAATTTCAATTTTCCAAGTTAAACATTTTCACAGTTATAATAGCTCACATGCACTCGTCCATCTGTCAAAAATTTTCACAAAATGCAAATATTTCAAATATGGCTAGAAATAGCAACATAGTCGTTTTATCAAGTGAACCTTAAAATTGAGCGAATAATTCAAAAATGTAATAATATATAGGGTGTGGTATTTAAAATAACAAAGTTGACAGATATTTCCGGTATAACCGGAAGTGTCAGATTATTAAAAATATTTTAGTTTAATAGTACATGCAGACTGTAGTGTATTACCAAGTTTTCAGAATTTTCCAATGTATACTCTTTCATATATCGATCGATGCAGTTCCCGGTGAGACATCCTGTATTTATTTTAATTATTAATTTAATATTAATTGTATTATAACTGATATTTGTGTTAGGTGAGCCCACTTAACAGCTGCTTGTTGTGCCCTTAGTTAGTGTTAGACCTTGGATATAATAAACGATTATTAGGAGAATTGTGTTTATTTTTAATGCAATGATTTTTTCCGATATATCTTTGATTTTGGTGAAAACGTCTATAACATTTTGTTTAAATGTGTGATCATTAGAGACCACTACTTGGTTTTCATATAATTCCCAATTCTTTCGCGCACTGACGATAAATACCTCCATAGAATTAATTTCCAAAACTGATACATTTTTAGTGCGGTGTACAATCCGGTATATTACTCGCACTTAATATCAAAGTTAAATCAAATAGAAATGCATTATTTCTCCGGGTTTTTTAGAATTTGTGTGTTGCACTATTGTGTGTTTCCTACACATTTGTGTTTTTCAACACAATAACCCTTTCTCACAAGTTAAACACACCACTTCTTTATCATTATATTTTAAGTCTGGGAATTGCTATAAAAATCTTTTTACATTGTTAGCAAACGCGGATGCGTCTTTAGGAACTTTCGATATTTTCAATGTATTCGGTCCGAATTACGCGTACTCGTATTCGTAAATAAGTCAATAAACAACTTCTTGCTCGTACATGCCTATAGTAGGGAACCCATAATGGTGGTCTTTAATGATTATTAGACATTTCGCTTAATGATTTTTAAATTTCTTATGGAATTTCACATGTAATTTTTAATAGGCTATCTTGCAGTTGTATTAGGTATTTTAAGTAAAGTACTAATTGTAGGAATTTTATGGTTTTTTGACAAATAACGTCTATTTTGTTCCTTAGAAGGCATTTTAAATGGCAGGGAGACAATATTAATTAATTAATTTCCTAATTGTTCGATGTGGAAGAAAGGATAGCGCCTCTGTAACTTTTCACACCACTATATTTATACTACATTAGAAACTAAAATGATGGTGCTATAATTCCTATATGCACATAAGGAAAGAAAATGTCTAGCTATATGAAAAAGCGTACATACAACGGTAAACGCAAATGGGTGATTCACCACAAGCGAAGGGGTTAGCGACAGTCGCTAGCTCACGACCGTTACCGATGTGGTTAGTTACGAGGTATACTGCAATATGTGCGGACGATCCTAGTAGGAATTTCTAGAGTGTTTATTTTTCTTTTCTTTTATTTTATCAGAATCTGTTTTTATTTTCGTCTTTAGAATTTCTTATTAGTTTCGACTAAGCTTCGCAGCAACAACAAAATAAATATGCGAAACTCTCATTTCCAGGCAACCATGACTTCAAATTATTACGTACACAGTAGGTCTACATCCCAACATTGTTACAAGCGTACTAACGTACGGCTCGCATCGAATCGATCGGATTCCACTCAATCCCCTTCTCGCTCTCTCGCCGTACATATATAGATATAGCAAATTTCACATTTTCCCAATGTGTATACAGATGATTATAAAGACAACAAGTCTAACACTAAATAGATGAAACTACAGAATGTATATGATTCATCAAATGACTTTTATCTTCTCAATGCCTTCCCATCATATAAACAAAAAATATACTTTGAACAACAGAAATATATATTTTAGCTGCGATGTGCGTTAGACAAAATGATCTTGGGATAATAAAGGATGAAACTTGTTTTTCTTCAATGTGCAATGTACATTATTATCTAAAGGCAATTGACGTGTAGAAGAATGTGGATTTTCAGTGAGTTCTCATTAGTTGTAATCTTTCGTGCTCCATATTTAGGAAGAGGCTTCATATGACCCGTTTCTAAAACGCTTCAATGTTTTGCTCACAACAGATTGAGTAATTGGTTCCCAATATGAGTATTCTTCTTTTAAAAGGGCATACATTTTAGTGTTGGGCATAATCGATATATTTCAATGATCGAATGAATCGAAATAATCGTTTAAAATAATCGAATGGTCATTCGAAATTTTCCACGATTATTTGATAAAATCCGAATGACAAGTGAATTATTTCGAAACTCTAAACCTCGAAGTTTCGAATACAGATCTCGAATTGTAATCCGTTTGTGTGCTCCTGCGCAGTCGAAATGAATAATGAATGATTTCTGAACCATAATCGAATGATCGATTATTCGGGTATAATCGATATATCTCGATTATATCATTCATAATCGCCCAACACTAATACATTTCTTGTCGTCTTCCCTTGCAGCCACAATACCTAACCATAATTAGAATTGTTATTCTTTCAGTTTCAGTTAAAATAACCATCTTATGTTACTGTAAAGCAGTTTTAGGATGATTTGTTGACATAGTAAGTAAATGAACAAAACATAAAACAATTCTAATATTTTGCTAAATAACTTTTAGATAAAATATTTTTTCATATGTGGACACGTCATATTCTAGAATTCAGAAATATTCTCCATACAAATGCAATTATTAAGCTTTTAATGTTGGACGTTTTTACCAAAATAAAGGAAAGGTAATATGATTGTTACTATAATTTTACATGTTTTATCCTTAATTGAAATATAACACAGGTTAACAGGTTCCCACATCAAGCAATTTCATCAAAAGGATTAAACGTTATATACTAACGAATTACTTTGTGGGATATCATTTCAATTACATCCTCTCATCCCCATGTCTGACCATTCTTCATAAATCGTGTAATAGTCAATTACTGTATTTCAACCTGTCGCGGATGTGAAATAACTTTTTGATCTGCCCGCTTTTCAAAGCCCATGGTACACTGGTGTTTGTTGTTTGTTTGCGAAACAAAAATTACCTAATACACGGTAGAATTTCTAAATAAAGTTTACGTTTCCCGTTTATGAACAAGTACACATCCTGAATTGATTTTTAAAAACTGATATCAACTCGAGAATAGACATCCCAGCAGGCGGCATTTGTGAACGTTATTTTTTTTTTCTCGTCCCTAAACAAAAGCAAAAAAAGCATATATGTATATATAGATCTTTCGTTCATTTATAAACGTGTTTTCGTCTACATCAAACCGTTCATATTAGAAAGATTGATTCGTGCAAATGTCCCTTTGTACTTTTCGAAATGAGTAATGACAATGATAAATAAAGCTTGAATGAAATTTGCCAACGGGTTGATTAATTTTGTTTTAATTGTGATTGATCACTTACATAGATTTGCTGCACTCCCTTTAACTTTAAAATCGATTTTTTCGTTTTTAAATTTCCTCGAAAAGCGCACTTAACACCGACTAAACATATACGGAGTCGCATTCTTTTGTTGGAAATCCTGCTGTATCATCCGCTTGAGTACACCGGAATTCCACTTATTTCAAGCATCTCCTTCGCACCGAAAAAAACCCTTTCATTAATAATTAATATGCATATGTAACACGCATACATTCGCAGATGGCGTTGAGCTAACGACGTCACACACGAATTATATATTTTCGGGTTAGCTTTTTTTACTTCCTGATCGTGTCCCTTTTTTCCTCGCACCACCCTGTCACTCTAAACTGAATTGTTGAATCATTAATTAAACATCGACCGGGTTATTCCAGAAAAATTCCGCCAACCTTTGCTTTTGCATACGTTTGCCGATATTACTTTTAAAGAAGCAGACTCACGGCAAAAGTGAAGCATTATTCTATACAGTTCCTGAACAAGCTTTACATCACGAGACTAACAATAAATTCGTGAACACTCAGGCAGGTTCTGCAATAAAATTAAGCAAGGCTTTGACGTTTTGTTATAAAAATTGTCAATAGTTTTTCTCCATTTCCTCAATTTGATCTGGATTATTTTCCGTAAAAATAGTATACGCTACTACTAAAAGGGTGGAAATTATCTTCATTTGTGGTGCTGAGTAACGTGTTCGTGTCACAGGAAGAGTTTTTAATGAAAGACGTCTAAATAAGAATATTAAGCATAAATACGTATGAGAACTTGTACAAAAATTTGAAGCAACTAGATTGGTAACCAACAGGAAAAGGCATCGTTATAAGGTAATGACGGAGATTCAACTAGTTGTAAATTTTTCCAAGAATCCAACCAGCTCTTTGCATTAGGTTGTAGCATCCACTGGACTTTCTTACTTTAAATTTACCCATACAAAATGAAGCTAGTGCAAGAACTTAATGCAAATCAATGTTTAAAAAAAATATATTTGCTTTGGCGAGAAGTTTTACTTAAATGGACATGTAAACGAACACAATGTACGATACTGGAGCGATGAAATCCCCACACTATAAGAGAAGGGCATACACAGAAGCCACAAACATACGGGCAGGAATACTAGGTGACAAAAATTGGGTCCATATTCATTAATGAAACGCTAAATGGTGACGTCAATTTCAAAATGTTAGCGAACATCATTGATTCTCTTGTATCTGAAGATGTTGAAAACCAGCGTGATGAAGAAGGTAATAAAATACTAGATGAACATCCTCTAGCAGGTTGGTGTTCCACGGCACTATACTGGCTTAATTGGAAGATTTACAACTTTCCAGCACATTCCCAAATCCACAACTGCATGACCAGACACAACTACTTTGTCCCCAAAACCCCCAAAGCACAACAAATTATATTGGAGTGAAGCAGTATAAACGACTTCCGGATGAACTCAAAACCTTGGAGCTGGAGCACTTTAGCAGGAAGCTGAAGTCGATATTCTTCATCATAGATGTTGAATATTGAATTTTAAGCAATTTTAATGTGTAATGTGTTCTTGATTATAACATTAAATTTAAATTTTAAAATGCTATTACTTAGGAATTATTATTAATGCAATGATGACGATGCTATGCAGGTGACAATTATGTTTAGAACATAATAATAAATTTTATCTTATCTTATCTTTGCAAATCGCTAGATTAATGAACGTAGAACGATCAAAGGGCCTTCACGATCACAGGACAAATTTCGATTTCCTCTTTTGGAGCCATTTAAAATTAATAGTTTATAAGCCCCAACAAATACATTTAAACCACTTGCATCAACGAATTATCGAATGTAGAATTAGACGTGAGAGATTCATCAAAAAAGAAGAAATTTGTATGAATTAATAAATTGTATCTGTAAAGCTATTTACTTTGAATAAAGAGAGTCACTGGTGCTAACGTTGTTTGTTCTTTTGGGTGTGGCTGACTAACTACAAAGCAAATGCCAATATAAATATTAATGGAGAATAATACCAAATCCAATATGAACGAGAACTTTACCATTTAATACACTCATCTACATGCAGAGAAACGTTAACTTGTATTAAGACTGTCCGCCTCAATTCAAGAAAATTACTGTTTCAATTATCCATAATACAATAACTGTTTTAAATCAAAAGAGATATTTTCTCATCGGTTTTTTCTCCATTTAAGAGAAGTCTATACTTGTAATAAAATAATTGTATTTCTCCGTCTAAGACATTTCTTGCGATTCTTAGTATAAGTAAATGGCCGTTATAACACAAAAGAAAATTTTCTTAATTCCAGAAAGCATATAGGTATTGTTCATAAATCAATAGATTCATATTCTTAAAATAAAGCATTTATTTACTTAGAATTCTTGAAATGCATATTATTTATATCCACATTATTTATTGCATTTGCCTTGTTTAAAACAGTACGACATACCCGTACATAATGCAGTAAATTATTCAGATTGCTTGTGATTTTAAAAAGGCTAAGGTAGACGTTATCTGCAGAATAATGTTCAAACAAAAGTGAACTTAACGTAGAAGTGCAAATGAAAAAAATGCTTAGAAACAATAACCAAGATAATGTTAATAAATATAGCTCATGGTATTAATGGAATTAATAATAATTAAAAAAATAATAATAAAAAAAGGGATAAATAAACTTAAATATTAACTCATTAACTATTAAATCACATAAAAATAATTCATATTTAATTACATTATTAAGGAAATAATTTAATTATACTGTAACATTGCTCCTAATTTTAATTATTAACTTTTTTTTCCATTATTGTAATTTTTCTTTTAGTGGAAATTCTTGTAGCTGGCCTGATGATGTATTTTTTGAACACGAAACTGGTCGCTTAATTTCTCAATAGAACTTTGTAAGATCTGGACCATTTTTTCATTCCTACCTTTAACTCAAAACTAAATGATTTACTTGGAAGAAACATTTTTCTGTCTTGGATTTTGTAACCCTAAGAAAATATTTATTTAATCCAAATAAAATTTCAAGAAAATTATTTTCTTATATTATACATTTTTATAGTCGTAAATTTTGCAAAAAAATCTATTTTCTTGATGCAATAAACCAACAACTGTTAAAAAGCTACGTAAGTAGATTGACTATTTGACTACAGGGATATGTTCAAATAACTAAATTTCGATAAACTTATCCTATAACCATTTTTATAATTGTAGATTTGTATGTAGTATCGTAATAATCCCACGTAAGTACTTGTTCCTTTAATTATGAGACAATTACTATGTATGTACCTAATACTTTGGTCGCCTACTATAACTGTTCTACATGTATCTTTCCATTTTACGTCATCTAAGAGTTTACATTTCCGAGCCCGAAGTCAAACGGCATCTAGCGCCGATCCCGAGGCAAACGGAGAGCCTACCCCAAAGTGAAAGTTCCGCCCAAACCTCGGTGTTTACGCGTTTTGGTGGTAAAGCTCACGGGTTGCGTTTCACCATTTCGGGGTTAGGCCCCTGCCCAAAACCAATCTTGAGGAGACTGTTAGAATTTTTAATATTAATAAATTTTGTCCGTTATATATGTATCATTTAGAAAATATTTCCCTCATTTAAGATTGGAGGGGACAAATCGAGTTTTCTTTTTAAGAGGATCGCATATGTCGGTGGAAGTAAGAAAATATGAAAGGCGTATTCTTATCGGAGAAGCTTTACAACGCCGGATGTCATGGGTATTGAAAAAGCAAGCGTTTTTTTTTTCTACCATCGCAGTACATTCAATAAAAAAGGTCAATTGACTTTAGATAGAGGGATGAAAGTGTTATCGATTTTCCAATAGTAAAATAAAATATAAAAAGGAAGTGCTTACCGATACTTGTCCTCAAAACCTTATTACCTATTTTATTAGCATATTAAACTTTAATTAGTAAAAGGAAGTATGTCGTTACTGTATATAGTGAGTTCCAAAGGAAATCGATCTTTTCTGATAATTAGATTATTGTTTAAATCTATAGGGTGATAAAAAATTAAGTAAATAAGAAATTGTGTTAGGAGCAAAAATAATTTTAAAATACGTTGTGGCTAATGTTAAAAAGAAAAGATCTAAAAATGAAAAGTGTTATACAAAAAATTGAAACTCATCAACTAAGGTGGTTCGGGCATGTGGTAAGAATGGACGATAATAAGATGGTGAAAGTGATATGGGAAACGGAGACAGGAGAAAAGAAAAGAAGAGACAGACCGAGAAGGACATGGAATGATGAAATAACTGACATATTAAGAAGGAAAGGAATGGACTAGACTCAAGCAAAACTAAGGTAGAAATAAATGGAGAAGAACAATAACCTCTACACCCATGGTAGAAGAGGTCGTGGATAAGTAAGTAAGTACAAGCAATGTGAATAATTTACTGCATCATGTACGGATAAGTCGTACTGTTTTAAACAAGGTCAGCGCAATTAATAATGTTCATATAAATAATATGCATTTTAAGAATTCTAAGTAAAAAATGCTTTATTTTAAGAAAATGAAACTATTGATTTGTGAACAATACCTAATCTCTTTCTGGAATTAAGAAAACTATTTACTATCCTTAAGAAAATACTATTTTTTTAATCTGCAAGATTTTCTTGAATCAAGTTAACAAATGTCTCAAACAAAGAAATACAATTATTTTATTACAAGTATATACTTCTCATAGGCAAAGAAAGAAACGCTAAGAAAATATTTCTTTTGATTTAAAACAGTTATTGTACTGCGGATAATTGAAACAGTAATTGTCTTGAATTAAGGCGGACAGCTTTGATACAAGTAAATGTTTCTCTGCGTGTATAGTGTAACGTGAGTACAATTCCTGTTTTCAAAAATGTTTAAAATAGATTAAATAATAAGTTTTACTTTTATTACATTCAAATTTATTTTAACAACATTCTAGTTAAACAATAAAATTGTCTGTTATACTTAATTAATTAACAGTGCACTAAATTGAAATAAACGCTAGTGAATGTGAAATCTTTACCCTTTTTATTAAATTAGCGATTATATACCACTAGTATTTAAAGGTAAATTTAACTGTTGACGTTAAATCAATAATTTGATACCCGTAATAGATGACATTTTACATCCATTACGTTTACTGCTTAAAATTGGCGAATTAGGATTCCGCGAGAAATGGCGTCATGACATGACAGTTGGTACTGAATTTGGGACGACTAGCCGAGTCGATACAAAAATCACAATAATAAAAATATAAATAAAAGTAGTTTGAAATGTCACTGATATGATTACTAACAAGTTGTTGTATATATTAGTCGCTAAACTAGTATGGAAATGCTCTGTTTAAATTCAATTTTTACTCGTGCAATTTTTGTCCCTGATTATTATTTATTTACTTGTAACTGGGACTTTATTCCTGACAACATTCCGATTATATTTTACAGGGTATAAACTATATATTATTGCATATCTGGAATCCTCATTAAGGTTAGTTATACCACGATTAATTTTTTTATTCTTCTTCTTCCACCTGTCGCCCTTACCGGGCATAGGGCACATTTTAAAGGTGTTTCTATAGCAGATTCTCCATTACACTGGTAGGTCTGCTATTCCTGCGCAGAACTAGTTTATAATTGGTTTAAAATTAAAAATTAATTGAGTGCCCTAAGGCAGCTAGCATGAGTGAAATTTAAAACATGCATCATTTTATTTTATAATACTTAGCGCAGCATAAACTTGATTCATACAACAAAAGCAAACTTTGTAAACATATTAGTGGATAGTAAATTTCAATAAACTTAGTTACTTATTCTTTGAGCCTTGTACCTCTCGGTGTTGACTGGTGGGATTCGAGTCCCACTAGCTTCCTCCGTACTTATCTCCATTTTATTCTATTCTGAGCTAATCCTGGAATGTCTTCCCACCTTACCCCTCTTCTCTCCGCTGCTCCTCCTACTTCTTCTTTCCACGTTCTTCACGGCCTTCCTCTCCTTCGTTTTCTTTTGCTTCGTACACCTTTTCACTAGCCATTCTTTGCACATGTCCCCCATCTCAGTTGTCCCTGTTGTATTGTCTCTTCCACTGGTATTATGTTCAACTGCTTCCTGTATTCCACATTCCTCATGTTATCTCTCCTTGTCTTTCCTAGTATTTTACTCAGATATCTCATTTCTGCAGCTGTCAGCTTACTCCTTTGCCTTTCTGTTGTTGTCCAGCTTTCACAGGCGTAGGTGAGCGTTGGTTTCTAACTACTTCGGCCTTTAAATCTTTCGGTATTTCCTTCTTGTTGAGGAATTTCGTTTTGATTATGTTAAAAAGATTTCTCGCTTTCGTAATTCTCTCGTTAATTTCGTTCTGCATCGTTCCCATTTCATTGATGATTGTTTTCAGGTAATAGAATTTGTTTACTTCTTCTACAGCCTTTCCTCCAATTTCAATTTGGCGTCTTTCTTTAGCTGTTCCTATTACCATTGTTTTGGTTTTCTTTGAGTTTATTTTCATGTAGCTCTTCATTCAGGATATTTATATTGTGTTGTAAATTTGCTTCGTTTTTCCCTGCTATTACCAGATCGTCTGCGTAACACAATTCTGTTATTCTTATATTTTCCATTTTCCAGTTTCCGATATTGTATGTCTTTAATCTATTTATACATCTTTTCAATATTTTATCTAATGTGACGTTAAATAACAATGGGCACAGTATGCATCCTTGTTTCAATCCCGCTCTACTTGTAAATCTTTCAGAACATTCATTTCTAACTCGTACGTAGCTGTTCGTTTCTTTCTATAAGCTTTTTATATTTTCTAATAGTTCATGTCCTATTCCTCTTTTTTCCAAGGTTTCCCAGACGTTTGCTCTCTTTATCTCATCGAATGCCTTTTCCATATCTATGAAGCACACGTGTACCTGCTTGTTTGTTCGTATTGCCTTCTCACTTATTTGCCTCATTATAAAGATCTGGTCTTGAACTCCTCTTTCTTTTCTAAACCCTGTCTGACTTTCTTTCAATTGTTCTTCCACTTTTTCTTTCAGTTTTGTCTCCAGGATTCTTGTGTATACTCTTCCTACAATGCATGTTAGCGTGGTGCCTCTGTAGTTTCCGCATTCCTTACTATCACCCTTCTTATATAATGGTGTTATGATTCCTATCCTCCAGTCTTCTGGTGTTTTCTTTTCTTTTCTGACTTGGTTTAATAGACCTAGTAGTTCTTGTTTTGCTTCTCTTGTTAGAAATGTAATAATTTCCTTAGTTATCACGTCATGCCCTGGTGCTTTTCCTAGTTTAATTTTCTGTATAACTTTTATACAGAACAACTTTTATAACTAGTTCATCTCCCATGCTCCTCATTTTTTTGTTCTATTAGCCGTTGGTCTTGTATATGTATTTGTCTTTCGCATTGACTTTTTAGTTGTTCCTGCTTTTCCAAAACTTCTTCGAAATATTCTTTCCACCTTTTCATTATTAATTCTTCTTGTCTTACAATTCCTCCGTTCTTGTTTTTAATATTCTTTAGCATGGTCTCATAGTCTTCAGTGTTCCAATAAACCAATAAACTATAGGTAGAAATATATTTGAAAATTTAATCTTGATTTTAGCGGCTTTGTTGATTTTTTTTTGCAAGGGTCCATAGAAATAAAAACAACATTTTTAACGTTTCGACAATTTTTATCGCCTCGGTTGGTGGGAGTTTATTAAATTTTGCCTCAGAATTTAACGGGGATTCGAAAAATGCGACAATATATAGCATGTTCCATTTAAGAAATACAAGGCTTTAAAATAATTTTCAAACATACCCACAATCAGCGCTCATAACACGAAAAAAAACCGTATTGAAAAATCTCCATTCTTCCGAGACCACGTGTATTATAAAGAATTTTTTTTCAGTAAAAATTACAAATATAAAGCTTATAAATGTAGTTAGGTTCATCCAGGTGAATATACGGTATGTATAATAATATTTCGGTAAATATAACAAGAACAAACGAATAAAAAGCGTGAATTCGTGATGAACATGACAGCGTAGGTAAACTCTAACCATCCAATTATTATTTTTAAAACAAACAAGGTAATTAAATCTTTTACCATGCACACTACATAGAGACATGTGAAAGCTCAATTTTCGCCTCTTTTTAGAGTTATTAAAAAAAAATAATGTGGTAGATTTTTTTTAAGGAAGTTCTTTATCTGCGTACAACAGATTTTACAAAATGTGAAATGTTTGTTGATAGGTTCAATTGTCAAACGCACGCACCGGAAATGCAATATTTAAAATGGTCTACATTGGATTTTGATATTTCCAATAAATACACCCTATAAACGCATCGAATTTCGAACACCGTGCAATTAATGAAAGCATTTCCTACTTTTTGGCAGAAGGTATGGCGCGGACAGCGTTTGTTTTTTGTCTTATTAAATTTTTTAATAGACGCGGCAACGAGGAAATAAAACACCGCATACGCGCAAATTGTTTTTTCGTTGAACAAGGAAAAAAAAAGTAGTAATTACATTAAATTAAAGAGCCTGACCGCTTGAAAACAGTTAATTACAAAAATGAATAAACCAGGACCAATTAATCGATGGCAATTGAAAACCAATTTCATTAAACGTCACGTGATACCTTTTGATAAATGTTTTTTACGTTCTTGTACCCCTCTCCGCTTTTAAATTAAATGTCCGGCATTGAATATTGTAAGCGTGTTGCAACAATATATTTTGTTTTGCGTTGACGAGATTCGCGTTGGTTCAAAAATTTTTAAAAACCAATTTTATAAAATAAATAAACATTACTAAAGAACATTGTTAATTTTACCATTGTCTATCATTCTTATAAGACTGTTTATACCTTTGAGGCATACCCTGCACTCTCTAAAAAATGGCAGCAATTTTACTATGATAAATTAGTAATATTATTGGGACTAACAATTTAAATTGATAACGATAACCGACGTAAATTTCAATTTACTCGTCTTTTAAGCAGTGGCGGTTCTTTTTTTCAACAAGGCGGGCGCGATTGTAAAAAATATGGTAAAATCTTACCTTTAGCTTACAATGATCTTTAAAAAAAAAGCAGAAACTGCTCACAAATTCGGCCATTACATCTGTAGTTTCGTTACATAGTACATCGAAATTTTTAATTTATTCTGAAATTTCTATTCTGCGAACAGCAAAGATAGAATCTAAAATTTTATTTTGGATTGTATATGAAGTTCTTTTAAAAACATTAGCATTATTTAAATGTTCTCAAAGCGTCAGATCCAAATTAGCCGAAAAATCAATTAATTGCCTAAATATAACACGAAATTCGGATTTTTCGTTGTCATGATCTCTAAGAGCCAGCAGTTCAAAAGCACAACAAAATCTAATATAACACATTAAACGTTTTAATATACCAGCCGGTCGGAAACTACCGGACGCTATGGTTGAATGCTACACTGCGAGAGTGCAGCATTCTTTTTATTTAGATGTGAGGGAGTTAGCAAAAAGAGGATTATTCGAACTAATGATTGATTGAATAGAAGTTTTCGAATCGTCTGTTTCCACATGGAATAACGATTTCTATGTAACTATTTTACCAATTTTTATATACCAGTGAAAATTTAAATAATATTTTTACTGGTTTACTTTGTAAAACTTATATTTGTACACGCAGAGAAAAAGTTTCTAATCAAGAAAATATCTTTATTTCAAGACTATAAAAAATATAAGAAAATCATTTTCTTGAAATTTTATTTGGATTAAATAAATATTTTCTACGGGTTAGAAAATCAAGAAAAACCAAGGCTGACAAATGTTTCTTCCAAGTAAATCATTTAGTTTTAAGTTAAGAAAATATTCATTTAAAGGAAGGAATAAAAAAATGGTCCTGATCTCACAAAGTTCTATTGAGAATTTAGGCGACCAGTTTCGTGTTCAAAAAACACATCATCAAGCCAGCTACAAGGAAATCCAATAAAAATTACAATAATGGAAAAACTACATTAAGTTCATCTTTGTTTGAACATTATTCTGTAGATAACCTCTACCTAAGCCTTTTTAAAATCACAAGCAATATGAATAATTTACAGCGTTATGAACGGATATGTCGTACTGTTTTAAACAAGGTAAGCGCAATTAATAATGTGCATATAAATAAATAATACACATTTCAAGAATTATTTTGAGAAAATGAAATTATTGATTTATGAACAATACCTAAACGTTTTCTGGAATTAAAAAAACTATTTACTATTCTTAAGAAAATATTGTTTTGTGTTATAAGGCCATTTGCTTTTTTTTCTTCCGTTGATTGTTGTCGGAGGAGCATCGTAAACATGGCGGACGCTGCTCCAGCCGGTGGTCGAGGTGGTTTACGTGGAGGTTTTGGTCGATCTAGAAGAGGTCGTGGTGGACCTAGAGGTCGAGGACGTGGTTGTGGTAGAGGACGCTTATTTTCTCTACCTATTAAAGAATACGAAGTCATTAATTTCTTTATTGGACCAGATCTGAAAATGTGGCCTTGAAAATTATGCCAGTACAAAAACAAACAAGTGCTGGCCAACGTATACGTTTTAAGGCTTTTGCGGCGATTGGAGATAGCAAGGGTTATATTGTATTAGGTGTTAAGTGCAGCAAAGAAGTTGCTACTGCTATTCGAAGGGCAATTATATCGGCTAAACTATCAGTTGTACCGGTCCGTAGAGCTCACTGGGATAACAAAATTGGTAAACCTCATACAGTACCTTGCAAGGTTACTGGTAAATGTGATTCTGTTACTGTGGGTCTAATTCCGGCTCCGTGTGATACGGGCGTTGTCAGCTCCTGTTCCCAAAAAGTTGCTTCAAATGACCGGCATTGAAGATTGTTACACTTCAGCAAGAGGATCTACCGGTACACTTGGCAATTTTACAAAAGCAACATATGCTGCTATCGCCAAGACTTATGCTTACCTCACACATGATTTATGGAAAGAAATGCCATTAAACAAGACACCATACCAGGAATTTGCCGATTATTTAATAAAAAATCATCGTCCTGTAACTGGTCAACGTCCTACTGAAGCTGTTTAATATTGTATTTTTTTATGATCTTGACTCTTAATAAAAGTCTAAATACTTATACTAAGAATCGCTTTCTTCAAATTTCAAAAACGTTTCTCTACGTGTAAAGTAAATAAGGCAACTCTTATTTCTTCTTCTAAATTTGTTAATTTTTTTTTTATTATTTTTATCTTAGTTGGAAGTAGAGCAACGCAAACTGCGCTGAAAGCCAGTGGCTGACGCATAAAAGTTTACACAAAATAAACACGGCCGGGACAATTCGGTATAAGCGTCAGTATAACTGCGACTCGAAAGCCGATCTGTTGTGTATGCATCTACGCTGTCGTATACTATATCGTAGTTCTACGTTTGTTTTGAAAATGTTTCCTACGTCGCGAAAACGACCAAAGTTGGACACAATAAGAGAATTTATTGCAGAAATGCCTGATTTAAAGTGTGATGGCGCTAAAATGCAATGGGTGGTGTGTAAAATAGATTTAATGTGTTGGTCGAAAAGTGATTGTCTACGGCACGTAAATAGTGCAGGGCATGTTTCAAAAAAAAATTCCACACGAGATTATGACAAATTTAAATTTAATTTATGTGTTTATTGCATGTAATTTACCATTTCATTTATTAAGGAAGAAAGCATACGTCTCGTTTTGGAATGAATATTCGGACTTTAAGTTACCAAGTGAAAGAACATTACAGAGAGTTGTGCCGTCTGCTCGTGAGCATGTCGAGAAAAGAATTAAATCGGAATTGCAAGATAAAAAACTGTGGTTATGTGTGGACGAAACAACAGATCATAAAAAACATTCTGTGGTTAATGTAATGGTACGCACAATGGAACCACATCGACCGTCACCCTCAATTTTACTAGCTTCCAGAGGAATACAACAATGCACTGCCGAAGTAATTTCAATGTTGGTGTTAAATACATTGGAAAAGTTTGAACTTTCAACAAATCAACTGTTGATGTTTATGAGTGATGTGCCGCAAACATGCTTGCTGTAGGTCGATCTCTTCAAAAACATTGTGCTAACTTGTTGCATATTACATGTAAAATTCATACTCTCAGTCTCGTAGCAGATAGTACCAGAAAATGTTATCCCGAGGTAGACGCTCTAATAGCACGTACAAAAGCTGTGTTTGTAAAATCCCCAAAACGTATTCGGGAATTTCATAGACTATGCCCCGGTATTCCTGAACCACCACAACCTATTCTTACTCGTTGGGGAACATGGTTAGAGGCTGCATTTTATTATCTTAAATATTTTGAGAATATAAAGAACGTGATTTTAGAATTCGACCCAAAGGAAGCTGCGGCTGTCAAGGTAAGCCGCTTGAAATTTCAGGATAGTCAAGGTAAAGGAGATTTGGAAATTATTCAGAACAATTACGTGGGACTAGCGGATGCGATAGAAAAACTACAAAATTCTTCGGTGTCGTTAGTGGAATCTTTGCAAATAGTGCAACATGTTCACGCACAGCTATGCGCGATAGAAGACGCAAGAAATGTTTGTGTTTTAGAAAGGTTTGAAGGTGTTTTAGATAAAGACTCTGATTTTGGCACATTAAGACAAATTTGTGAAGGTGCGTCAACAGAACCGTTAAGTTATTTGAAAGATTATTTTACTTACGCAAATATAACGTCACTAGATGTAGAACGTTCGTTTTCGGCATACAAAAACACTTTTTCTTCACGCCGCACTCAAATAAATAGACTAAATAGACATTATCCACTTTGTGATTTCACGGAGGACTCTTAAAACGGTAAGTGTTTGAGCACGTATCACATTTAATTTATTTTGTGTAAACTTTTATGCGTCCGCCACTGGCTTTCAGCATAGTTGCATTGATCTAGTTGGAAGTCCTACCTTCATACACAAGTATGAAGTTTAAAAACAATACCATTCTTATATATTTTAATTAAAAATATCAGTTAAATAACTCAGTTTAGCACTCCACGTATTATTCTTAAGATCTTGCGGAAAGTGCATATTGTTTTTGTTCGAAAAGGAGAAGCAATTCTTTTTTTAATACTAGCATTGTTTCCAAGTTAAATTTAAACGTTCAAATTATTAATTTCGTTAAAAATGGCTTCATCTTTAACAAAGCTAATGAATCCAAATGAAATTACTTTTCCACTGATATTGGCGGATTCATCAATTTGAACAGAAGGAAATACGTATTGTGAGGTTTATTTGCAAGTAATTCATGTATTCATCCATATATAGACGATTAAGTTTACGATGTTTTAAACAACTGGGATATTCTTTTGAATTGTGATGCATTTTCAATAACAGGCATTGGATAGGAATATAGAAAAAACTTTTATCGTTCCAACGAAAAAATGTGGCTTCATAACAGTATTATATTGCTGTGAATGTAGTATATAAGGCAAAAAATGTTTCCTTCGTAGTGAGTGTGGCATCCGTTTAATGAAATTATTTTTCTTTGTATTCAAATTAAATACAGATAAGTGGCGAGTGGGTGATCTATTTTGTCCGTACCATAGAAGAGACGAAGAGCTTCCATTTCCTCTGTACATTTTAATTAATTCTGTAGCAGATTGAAAAAAGTAATTAGTTGATCGCGTTATATATCTGTTCTTGGGTCATACGGTCGTAGCATAGCCTGAGTCGGTACAAATTTTAACCGCTCCAGCTCTGGATCTCGCTTCGCCACCTCTTGATTTATATCCGTAGCGTTCGTTACGGTGTTCTTTTTGGTCGGAATATAAAGACAAAGAGGCAAATTGCCCGATCCCCGGCTACTGATAATGCAAAACTAAGTGGTTACATATGCGTTTTGTGTCTCGAAAATGTCTCTCCCTTTCTCTGTCATATATGAATGTCGTTCGCGAAATAAAGGAATATAAAAAGCGAAATGAGGCTCGTGAACGTTTAAAAGGAAAGTGGAAAGGCGACGAAAGGGTTTTATTGTGGAAACATGAAGACAGTGTTGTCAAATATCTAAGAATTTTCACGATAAATTATTACAAAAAGAAAACGTTAGAGGTCGCAAGACTTCCCCTTTCGATGAAATAAAATAATTTTAACTACAGAGATCTAATTAGTAGTTACTCCTCTTTCTTTTGCTATTGAAAGTCTTCACAAGGGGTTATTGTGGAAGTGGAAGTATTCTCTTTCAGAGAAACTAAGCACAGGCCCATTTCCGTGAAGTAGCATCGTATATAAACCGCAAGTAGGCACTTACTTTACGTGGGATCATTGTTAATATGTTTACACCACCGTGTAGATGCTTATTTATAACTCAAATAGCTGGCTCCGGTGTCACTTTTGCAAAATTCACTGCCGGTCGGGTTTCAGCACATTCCATTTCAATTAGTGTATTTCCGAGCCCAGCGAAAATATCAAAAATTCATGCGTCACTGTTTTACAACTACCGAGCGCTTTAGGTTTGCTTTAGCAGGGGTCGGGACCCTTTTTTTGTAAGTTTACGCATTTAACTCATCTGCGGATGTGAAGATTTCCGATTTAAAAAAAAGGAGGAAAGCTTTCCAATCGCTTTCAAATAAAAGAGAAGAAAAAAAAGAGTATAAATGCACATAAAACTATAGGACCTTTAGATTTCACATTGTGTTGTTTTAGTTCGTAATTTATTTTACCCATATCACCTGACATAAGTTTGAAAACGGTCCTGACAGTTTATCCAAAGAAAAAGGCATACTTAAATAAATTTGATCTCTCAAGGAGCATGCGTTTATAAAAATACCTACGTTCTTAAACGATAAGAGTCGATGGCAATCGTTATTTAACTATACTCGAACATTTAAGACGTTTTGGGGATTAAGTAAAATACATGTAAGATCGATGGTGACTTCGTTAATAACTATTTCACTTGTAATTTTATTTAACAATGTGAACATCAAAACGCTGTGTAAATTTACTACCTTGTCAGTGACTTTAATGTGTAATATTTAATTCAAGACAATTACTCTTTCAATTATCCGCAATACAATAATTACTTTAAATCAAAAGAAATATTTTCTTAGCCAAATAATTGTATTTCTTTGTTTAAGACATTTGTTAACTTGATTCAAGAAAATCTCGTAAATGGCCATTATAACACAAAACAATATTTTCTTAAGGATAGTAGAGTAGTATTTTTAATTCCAGAAAGCGATAAATCAATAATTTCATTTTCTTAAAATAAAGCATTTTTTACTTAGAATTCTTGAAATGCATATTATTTATATCCACATTATAAATTGCCCTTACTTTAACCAAAAATTAATGCTAATATAACTAATGATATTGGTGGAATCATTTCCGGCAAAAACAATTTAGCAGAGAAAATAGTGCTAACACATGAACACGTTTCTGCCTACCCGGCGTCATCAGCATGGTTCTGAGCACAATCTTCTGCTGCTATAATTGCGTTTGCCTCTCGGTTTATGCTGCTAATCTCCAAAACAGCATTGAATATGTCTTTTCGCGACACCTATTGCCAAGAGACACAGTCACGCCGTCCCAGAGGGTAGCAAAACAAACCGGAGTGTAGATGTTCACCATCTATCGGGCAGCTCCTGGGCATTAATTTTTGGTTATTGTTATTAGGCATCCTTTCCACGTGTATTTCTATACATCATGGTAAGCCTGAGGAAACATTTGCACGTATAGATGTCGCTGTGCCTAGGCATAACGCCCCCTTGCGTTTGGCAGCCCAGGAGCTGCCCGATAGGTGGTGGACATCTACACTAGAGACATATTCAGTGCTGTTTTGGAGATTAGCAGCATAAACCGAGAGGCAAACGCAATTATAGCAGCAGAAGATTGTGCTCAGAACCATGCTGATGACGCCGGGTAGGCAGAAACATGTTCATGTGTTAGCGCTATTTTCTCTGCTAGATTGTTTTTGCCGGGAATGATTCCACCAATATCATGAGCGATATTAGCATTAATTTTTGGTTATTGTTATTAGGCATTCTTTCCACGTGTATGCCCTTACTTTGTTTAAAACAGTACGACCTACCCGTACATAATGCAGTCAATTATTCACATTGCTTGTGATTTTAAAAAGGCTAAAGTAGAGGCTGCCTACAGAATAATGTGCAAGCAAAAGTGAACTTAATGCAGAAGTCACATGAAAACAGTGCCTAGAAACAATAACCAAGATAATGCTAATAAATAGCTCCTGGTGTTGATGGAATCACTACCGGCAAAAACAATATGAGAAGAGAACAGTATTAAAGCGTCTTGCTCCTGGCCGCATTGCTCTCAGTTTATGCTACTAATCTTCAAAAACAACAACTGAAATATTTCCTGGCGCCATCTAGTGCCAGTACTTATAGTCATCCCGTCCTAGGTAGTAGCGACGGAACTGGAATACCATACTTTCATAAATATTTTCAAAAGATACCGGTGAATGTATTTTTTTTCTTTTTATTACTATTTACGTGCGTTAATTTAACTATAGTTTTTTAAAATACATATATAATAAATAATAATAATAAAAAATGGATAAATAAACTTAAATATTAACTCCTTAATTATTAAACTACGAGGGAAAGTCAGTAAGTAGGTCACAAAAAGCTATTATAAAAGTAATAAGAGAAATAGTTAGCCAAAAACAAGGTTTATTTTTTAACATAGTCTCCATCTACATTGATACACTTATCCCATCGCTTTATTAATGCCCCAATGCCTGCTGCATAAAAGTGTTTGGGCTGCCGTCTGAACCAGGTGCGTACCTCTTGTTGAACATCATTATCACTCTCGAAATGTGTTCCGCCAAGATGCTTTTTTAGTGGACCAAACAGATGATAGTCGCTTGGGGCTAGGTCGGGACTGTAAGCCGAATGTTGAAGAAGTTCCCACCCTAATTCTTCAATTCTCGCCTGGGTCAACTGGGCCGAATGCGGCCTGGCGTTATCGTGATGAAGCAATATTCCTCTCGTCAGTAGGTCTGGACGTTTTCGAGAGGACACCCTATTGTAGTTGCTATGCTGTCTATTGTTACCCGCCTGTCAGCTCGAATCATCTCTTCCACCCTTCGAAGTGTTGCATCTGTCGAAATCTGAACGGGGCGGCCACTTCGCTGGC
Source organism: Dynastes maya (assembly GCA_029619315.2). NCBI lineage: Eukaryota > Metazoa > Arthropoda > Insecta > Coleoptera > Scarabaeidae > Dynastes > Dynastes maya. Next base: position 8,777,553 of record JAROYE020000012.1, read on the forward strand.
CGTCAACAACTTTTGAGCGCCCTTGTGAGAATTTCTCGACCCAGTTATACACGGCTTTACGGGACAAACACTTTTGACCGTAAACAAAAGACATTTTCTTATGGATATCTTTTGCAGCAAGTCCTTTTGCCCAGAAAGAACGCACAACAGTACGTTGCTCTTCCACAGTACACTCTTCGAGCACGGTCGCCATTTTAACACTGCTTGCGTACGCGTATGTCAACTGTTACTTGATTATCATTAAGCAGGATAGTGCTGCCCCCCAATGACAGATACGGAAAATAGCTCTCTGCTATTTTCAGCTTTCCCACAACAGTTTGTGACTTATTTAATGACTTTCCCTCGTATATAAAAATAATCCCTATTTAATTACATTATTAAAGAAATAATTTAATTATACTGTAACCTATAAAAATTATTAGCTCATTCACTTGCTCCTAATTTTAATTATTATTAGTTTTTTTTCCATTATTGTAATTTTTCTTTTATTGGATAGCGTTGTAGTTGGCCGGATGATGCGTTTTTTGAACACGAAACCAATCGTCTAATTTTTCAATAGAACTTTGTGAGATCAACATTTTTTTATTTCTACCTTTAATGTGGATATTTTCTTAACTTAAAGCTAAATGATTTACTTGGAAGAAACATTTTTCTGTCTTGGATTTTCATGATTTTTTAACCCTAAGAAAGTATATATTTAATACAAATAAACATCTAAATGCTACACCGTTGATGTTGTTTTTCTAGGAATTATGAAGATACTGGCTGTTTTAATATATTTGGCTTCCGTCGGTGAATTAATTACGTACGTAATCAATTAAAGAAATTGAAATTATGTAATCGGCAAAGAATCGAACCTCACGTCTCCCGCATTCCGGGTGAGCGCGTTAGTCACTACGCCACAGAGACCTACGTTAGGAAGTTCATTGTTTGTTTAATGCCTAGACGTTATTTATCTGCAAATATATGGTAATATTTCGACAGAAAATTTTTAGTTTTAAATGCCAAGTACACTAATATAATATATCGGAAATTCCAAGGAAAATTATAGAACTTCGTATTGGCTGTTTTGTTCGTCGATACTAAACTTTTAACATTTCTCGGACAATCCAATTACAAGACACTTTCAACTCTAGTATTTCGTAAGAATACATTTATAAACCAATCTTCAAAATGCTGAGAAGTTAGTTTTCCGGTTGTTGAAATTGAGATGTATACATTAATAATTAACAGTGTAAAAAGTTGTAAAAGCATGATCAACAAAACAATGGAGTGATAACATCGATGTACTTAACCTGGATTAAATTTCAATTACATCTTAAAACAACCATGAGGCCCAAAGTATATACAGATGTTGTAAAGCGAATACGTACAGTAAAAAATAGTGGGCACGAGGTAGGATGATTCAATGTCTCGTTATCGCGAGAACGTTACTCGCTCGCTTTCAGCGATTGGATATCACAAGTCAGTCACGCCGTGAGTTGTATGTTACCGGGCTCCTTCCTTTAAGAATACAAAAATTTATAAAAGTAATTTGCAGCTTTATTGCAATGGAATAACTCACATTCAATTTGATGCAACTAATTGCTAATATTTCTATTCCTGACAATCCCTGTTTACGTACACTACCGGCCATAAATGAAGGAAGTGCTAACTGAAAAAGAGTTCCTTCCACAAAAGCTCTATGGGATTAGGTTCTGGGCTTTGAGGAGGCCATTTCATTATTTTGATATTGCTTTCGCGTTCCACCAATTTTCTTCAATAGTGTTTTCAATTTGCTTTGAATTTGAAAGTGGAAAAATATTTGGATTCAGAAAAACTGGCATATACACTAGATGGAATGGGAATATTCATATTAGAACTTGAAGAAGAACTACAAAACGTAAAGATCGACTATTTCGAGTTTCTGCTTTACGAGACAGATTTACCAGCAATAGAAGAGTAACTGATGTATAGTATCCCATTGTAGATAAACTGATTTCCAACATTTCCAATATTTTATTGTCTTTAGTGACGAATCTAACATGTTCAGGATATTATGAGTCCAAGAATCAGTAATTCATCGTATTCCCCATAGATATAAATGCACTATAACATGAGATCCAAGACTGTTGAAATGTAATAACACAGGAGGGATATGAATTCTGAAGGTTAGATATCTTTCTATGCAAAACCAACGATGTTCCAGATCGTTTTCTAACTGAAGTAAGCTTTTTTTATTTAAAAATGCTTGTTTAATACTTGTTAAAAGTCCTGGAATATTCTTAAACCGTTTTTTTTAAGATAACGCTTGTCCACAAGTTGTTGGTCAGGCGTTAAGGTTTCTATACGAATCTGCTGTGCGATATAACTTGGTCTCCACGATCCCCCGACCTGGAAGAATCAATTATTTACCCCTGATATATAATTTGATTACGTATTACTCATATGAAAAGTAATTAAAAGCACACGATATTTTTATGATATCACTATTTTTTCTACCGCTTAATTTTTAATCCAAATTATCTTCTTGGAATATTCAAAAGGAGCCCGGCTAATCTTTCCCGAAATTAGGCATTCAGTTTATCATTTACCAGAGGTATAGAAGGTGTGAGAACGGGTAGATAGATAGAAGCTTCAATATTATTAATCAAAACAAGAGCCACGTCGCGTAATTAATCCAAGCAGATGGTATTTTAGAAAATTGTCTAGCTAAATATATTACAAGACCAACATTTCGCACCAGAACCAAGTATTTACCGAACGATACACTCAACAAGATTAGAGCAAATGAAGTCACTGCCTTAATCGATAATGAAACAGGCAAGGCATGGCAAGAAAAAGAAGAAGAAGATGCTTATTTACCTTTGCTTGAGATGTCACAATCGGTAATATTATATGGGGAATCAAATTTTACATCGAAAATCGCGAAAACGTTTATTTCGCGTTTCCTGAAAGGAAACCTATTTTTCACGCAAGGTTTAATTTATTGAAATATCGTAATACCGAGGTCATATCGACGAGACGTATACGGCATCTCTGTTTACGGGGAAAAGAAGATTCCTATTGAATCGTCGACATTTTTGTGTACGCAGCTATATATTTTTGAATATATAGAATGAAAAGCAATGAAAATAAACATTCTTGAATTGGAAATGGTCCGCTACTATTTCTAAAATAGAAATTATTTTCTATTCCACGTTTATGTGAATATGACATTGCAGGGGGTTTTAGCTGGAACTTATTTAAGGTCCATACACACGGATGTACATGCCAAGTTTTCGGCTGTACAGGTTGTTAGCCTAGGAATTACGTTTTACAACCTTGGATCAATTCGAACATAAATCACAACAATCATTTCTTTATGCATTTTTTAATCTAGCGTTTCGAAAGTGCTAATGCACTATCAAGTTAATTTTTTAAACAGGGGGCTATTATCCTTTATAGTTAGATTGTAACCATACACATTCCTAAGCCTACTAAGGATTTTTCAGCAGAAAATTTTATGATTTGAAAATAATCGGAATCTCTTGTTTCATTATTTGCCAGAACAAAATTTAGCAACCTTGCCAAATTTAAACTTACAGTTTATCTGTTATAATAAACAAGATCCCAATAATTACCCGCGAATTTGAGACAGTTTGCACATGCAAGAATGTGACGTTATTCGGCATCCAAATTAATGTTGAATGCGCGTTAGTGTTTGTGTGTATATGAATTAAGTCATCTAGGCACGTGTGTACGAGTCTTTAAATAGAGTTTTCAATGAATTGCTGGAAACGGTTTTACGTTGTTAAAATTTTTGATCAACAAATTTCTCGCTTTTATAGTAAATACCTTAAAACATTCATCAGAATCCAAAAATTATGACAACAAACGCGGATCAAAAATGTGTCCGCTCCCAATATTCTTGCTAAAATAAAATAAGCATAGCAGTCAAATTTAAAAAAACTCTCCGACGTTATTTATGCATCCGATGTCACCCCGTGCCGCAGTCGTGAAATAATAAGGGGACGAAAATTGGAGAACCTGGGTTTTAAATTCGCGGAATTGAAAATAAAAAAGCATGCCCTATGGCCTGTGTCTCGTGCATTTGGACAAATTTATTAGGATTAACGTCTTTGTGCATCTCATTTTTCATCCGTTCATGTTACGTATGGATCTGTGGATGGTGGTCGGCAGGCATTTGGCGTGTTGCAAGGGGATTGTTGTTACGAAAACCTTTAAAAACCATCAATCACGTATTATATGGAACTCTTTCCGAAATGAACAGTAACAAATTTTATTGAATATACCAAATATTCATTGCAAAATTAGGCCTCGGAAGTGGTCCCTTGAGTTAATTAAATCGATTTTGGGGAATCTTTATTATAACGTCGTATTAAATTATATTATATTTGTAGCCTTAATCCTATAATATCTACCATAACCTTATTTCCTAATTACCCTATTTATTAATCCACATAAATCTATTGAATACCCTTGAAATACACGAGTTTAAATATGAGGGATTAACCCAAATAATTTTACGAATTTTTAAAGTTAATTTAAAATTTGTTTAAACTGAAAATAGTTACTACACAACTTAAAGATATGATAATATTAGAAGAATTACGTTCAAAATGGAAAGGGGATTTCCTACGTTTTCACTTTGGGATTTTCCAACGGTTTTTCTAATGAGCAGAAGCTCCAATAGTAAGTTTTTAGATAAAATTCGATTCGTAGAATCGATTTCCGCGGCTGGCAAATTGTTAAGGTTTCGGAAATTCCGAAAAAGTTACTGAAAATTTCCCAAATTTCCAAGTGTTTTAGCTCTCAAACAGTAGGAGATACAAGATTGTTATTTTTTTAATAAAAGAAATATATGCAACGTTTTCGTTGTGGAAATATTTGGAAATGAAGAACATTTTACACAGTTATTTTGAGTATCTTTTCCGGTAGATTTTAAACTGCTGATTACGAAAATAGAATCTCTTGTGTGGTATTTCGTTCTTTGAAGATACAAGACATATAAAGAACTCTTTTATTTTGTTAAAATACCCTCCTCCTACACAGACATTTTCCTGGCGAGCTTTTAGGGCTTTATTTATTTACGCCTTAGTACGGTGTTAGACAATTTTATATGTTGAAAATGTAAACAGGATTTTCTTCTCAAATAAATAGGTTTTGTGTTGGCCCATTCGTCACATACACATTCGCACATTGGGCTGGCTGACCTATGGTGCGTCAAAGTCAACCTATTACCTACAGGTAACCGAACAAATGAGATGGACACTACCTCATTTATCAACGTCAACCGAACTTAGCTGGTAGTAAACTTACTCTAGAATATCATTACGTCCTTAAATTCCCGATGCAAATGTATGTACATCAACATAAGGAGGAGGAATACATTAAACCTAATCGAAGAATACCTTAGTTACGTACGCATTCCTCCACGGCCTCCTTAGATCCGTCCCTTTAAATATTTTAATTGGAAAATCTTACGCGTGCTCGATGCTATCGAATCGTAGTGTATATACACGGGCTTATTCCTTTTTTTTAAGAGAAGTTATAAAGATTTGGCGCCTACAATTCGATGTAGTCAATGTTTGAGGTATCGATTCACCGAGAGGGCTAAGGAAAAAAAAGGTCCAGTTATATAATGGCGATTTTACGGACATCCTCGTCTGGGATTCCTCTCATTTCGTTTGACTAAAACGTAACATGCGGATTACGGCGGGCTATATTGCAAAATCACTTCTTAAGAAGGTTCAAGCTTCTTGATCAAAACGGCAGTGAGGTATATGTATAAAGAGAACGTTTTAGAAGATGAGTAACTTTACTAACAACCGATATAGATATATTTTGACCTTAAACATCTCCTTTATCTTCCCATTATTGATTTTTTATTAGAAATAAGCCGTTTCCATCTGTGTTTTGTTTTTCGTCCTTTGTGCCATTACGGCTAGGGAGATGTAAGTCCCTTGGTCTTATTTTAAAAGAAACAAATTTAATGACTTGTCTAAACCTATATAGAATATGGCTAGTTCAAGGAGTACGAGGAAACTAGATTATACGCTCCAAACTAAATCTGCTTTTCATAGGGCTTTGTTCTTTGGCATAAATACCTCATACATCTCGTCAAATGCGCTTTTCTTTCTATATATAGTTAAAGCCCATGTATACGGCGCAGTATTAACCTACATGTGTGGTACAGCGTCTATCAATTTTTTTTCCTTCCCATCTTCTGCAATTTCGCCTACCATCGATCAATGTTTATACAACGTTGCTATTGCTAGGTTTATCGTTCGTATTTTCCAAGCGCGTTTATGTTATTTTAAATGCTATTTTTGCAACTCCTCGTTAACTTTAAATCCTCTCAACCCTGTAGAACACATTGCATACATTTTTTACATCTCCTTTTCATGTGCTTTTAAATTAAAAACATATATGTATACAGAATGGTTGATTTTTTAATTTCTAGAGAGAGCACGGTTATTTAACTGTAATAGTTGTCTTACGTAGCAGCTTTATGCGTGGTGTACAGAAGTAGTGTATGACGCAGTCTGTAAAGCAGTATTTCTTACCCCTTTTTCCCACTCCGGAGAAACGCTTTACCTTCTCCCCCCTCCAGCTAAAATAGAATACTCAGTGTTTACTCTTTTTCAAAGTGTACACGCAGAATAACATTTACTTGTATCAAAGCTGTCCGCCTTAATTCAAGACAATTACTGTTTCCATTATCCACAATGCAATAAATCTGTTTTAAATCAAAAGAAATATTTTCTCAGCGTTTCTTTCTCCGCTTAAGAAAAGTATATACTTGTAATGAAATAAGTGTATTTCTTTGTTTAAGACATTTGTTAACTTGATTCAAGAAAATCTTGCAAAAAATTTGAAGAAAGCGATTCTTAGTATAAGTAAATGGTCATTATAACACAAGGATAGCAAATAGTTTTCTTAATTCCAGAAAGCGTTTAAGTATTGTTCATAAATCAATAGTTTCATTTTCTTAAAATAAAGCATTTTTTACTTGGAATTCTTGAAATGCATATTATTTATATGCACATTATTAATTGCGCTTACCTTGTTTAAAACAGTACGACATATTCGTACATGATGCAGTAAATTATTCAGATTGCTTGTGATTTTAAAAAGGCTTCATGACGTGTGATAATAATAATAATAATATCTTTTTTTTGTCTTTCTTTTTTGGTGGTTATATCGCACACCAGTAGAGTAGATTTATGTAGTATTGCTTATTAAGTAAAACTTTCTGCTATGTGAAAAATATAGAAGTGTGTAAGATATGGATTCAAAAGTCTCATAGAAATGATAAGTTTAATTTGGAAGCACATTTGTTCTGAACACTTCATATGAAGTGATTGTAAAAGAAATCTGTAGGAACAGCTTTTAAATTTACCCTGAAAATATCACCTATAAAATTGATATCAGGCTCTCGGGGAATTACTCTAGAAAAATATAGGAAATGCAATATAAATTATCTTCCGAGGCATTATTTGAAAATACAGGGTGTTTATTAAACATACGGCAAAAATTCAAGGGGTTATTCCATGAAATATTCTAAGAATATTTTGTTCTTTGATGATTTTTGAAAAGCCCTTTTGTTTCGAAGATACAGAGCGAGAAAAATTTTCGACAAAACCAACATTTTAGTGCAAAAAATTACATTTAAAGTTTCTTAATCTACAAGAACTGTTGAAAATGACTCCCTCCAGCTAGGATGCAAGAATCCAATCTTCTCCTCATTGACTACCGAACTCTTTAAAAAACACCAGGGTCGTTTCTTATTGAGTTACACCCAGCAATTATCCGATTTCTTAAATCTTCCACATTTTCTACTGGAGTAGAATAAACTAATGACTTTAGATGGCCCCATAGGAAATAATCCAAGGGGTTTAAGTCCGGGGATCGAGCAGGCCATAAGTGAGGTCCACCTCGACCAATCCAACGATCTCCGTATGTTGCTGTTAAAAACTCACGAGCAACCACACTAAAATGCGCTGGTGCACCATCGTGCATAAACCACACTGCATTTTTTGTTACGAATGGTACATCCTCCAGAAACAGAGCTAGCATTTGTTCCAAAAAGTTTCGATACACCTCGCCGGTAAGTCTTCCTGGTAGAAATACCGGTCCAATTAGCCAGTCACCCACAATTCCTAACGAAACGTTCAACGAGAACTCGTGTTGAAAACGATCTTCAAGTACCTCATGTGGATTTTCTTCAGCCCACACATGGTTATTGTGGAAATTCCTTATTGCATTTCTAGAGAAATTCGCTTCATCGGTAAAACGAATCAGTGTCAGTAATTGAGGGATTTAAACCAATGTGTGCAAAAGCCACTGACAGAATACAATCCGTGGAGGAAAATCGGTAGGAAGAAGTGCCTGTACATGTTGTATGTGGTATGGGTACAACAAATACTCCCTAAGAATTTACCAAACAGTCCCATTACTTACATTCAAAGTATTTGCAATTTTTCGAGTAGAAGTACCTGGATCTTCCCCTATCATGTCCAGTACATTTTCTTCTAATTCTACCGTTCTTACTGACATTGGCCTTCCTGGTCTCCCACTTCGTTTCAATGTGCCTGTTTCACGAAGACGTTGATGAATAATTTGGAAGGTTTTTCTATCAGGAACATTACGGCCAGGAAATCGTTCAATGTACAACCGTCTAGCTTCTAATGAATTGTCATTAGCAAGTCCATAAATGAAATGCATGTCAGTCATCTCGGCGTTCGTATAGCGATTCATGATAGAGGACTTCACTAACAAAAGTTTAAGTATTAAAAGACAGAAAATACACGTCAATCAGTCTTAACAAATTTGACACATACAAAATGATCAATCACGAAACGTATTTAAATGAAATCCACGTTTTAACTGATTTACTTTTCTATGTCTGCACTTGTCTATTGTTAGTGGGGAAAACAGCCGTTCTTCGTAATCGGAATGTTGTTAAAAGATAACAACGCGTTTTTACAATTTTTTTATACTTGGTAAGTTCAATATTTTTATTTCGGCTACATTAATAATTTCAAAAATATCAAAATTGGTTTTGTCGAAAGTTTTTCTCGCCCTGTATCTTCGAAACAAAGGGGCTTTTCAAAAATCATAAAAGTACAAAATATTCTTAGAATAGTTCATGGAATAACCCCTTGAATTTTTGCCGTATGTCTAATAAACACTCTGTATATAATGAATTATTTAACACTAGATATTTTCTAATTGCCTGGGATATAGTTATATATAACGTGCTTTAAATTTAGGATTTTTGTTTTGTGAAATGCAAATAAATTCTAGAGTTATTGGCGAGCTTGATATGAGTGTTTTCGCCTGTTTTCATCCTGAAACGCTTTCCCAGTGCAAGGCATTTTGATTAGCTTTCCATTTCTTGATTAGTTGTTTTATGTTGCTCTTTTGAAGATTACAAAAGGGATTAGGATCAACGAAACGCCAGCTTATCTGCCTCTTAATTTCCTTTGATCCCTTGATGGCTTGGGACTAGCGAAGTAATGTAATTATTGTGTTCCAGTTGCCTTAGATTGTGTACATATTCGTGTATCAGGTCAAATTCATGTGTGTAGGTCTTAATAGCCTTTACTACTGCGTGACGTAATGACGTAATGAATTCCCATTGGTTCGAATTGCATCGGTTAACCGTCAGTTAAATAACCATGAGGAAACGACGAAGGAAAAATGAACCACATTTTATATATGAAATAGTAAAAAAATATGCAATATTTTTTATATACTTTAGAATTTTCTTTATACTTGTTTCTTCATTTCATCCTTTTCAACCCAATTCTTTTTAAAATTTCTTCCTTAAAACAGCGACGAGAATGGATATTTGAAGAGATAGGCCTTCTGTGTATTTGAATACCAAATGGCGTGTTACTAGAGCTATAATACTTTATTTCTGAGTCACCCCGTATAACATAATAGATTCTTGGAACTGCCTAATATCTACTAGAGTAATACCAATGTTTATTCAACGCTTGTAGACTTTCAGGTAGGTATACACATATAAGCCAAATGTAATAACGGTGGAATAACCATTATCTTGAAACGGCTTGTATAATTAGATTGAGTCCCCTATTATAATACAAGAACTAATTATTATAGTTCCGTATTGCCATGCCTAACATCTCACATACATGGGTATTGAGAATGAAACGGGGGGGAACCGCAGGAAAAGGTGGGGACCCGTACGTAATAATGCTTCCTCGTCCTCTTTGAAAGCTATTGTCAAGCATCTTGTGGAACTCGTGTTTAAGATTTTAAGACGTGCACAAATATAATATTTGGAAACTTTCGCCCAATTTATGGCCGTGAATAAGAGAAAATATCGTTCGGTAACTTTTGCCAGTGTTTACCATAAAATCATCTATCATAGCTCGGAAAGGAGGAGAAATTGATTTGATGACATTTCCGCTACAACTTTGAAAAGTTCCATTTATATGTTTGCAGGGAATGCTCGGCTTTTTCGAAAATTAATCGTATGTTTTAAGGCATCGGGGTAAGAAGGAGAATTTTTATTTTTTCAAAGTATCAACGAGATAAATCAATTCTTGTACCTCGTATAAAAGTTAAGTACGTGAAAAATGCATAATTTACTATTTTTGGATGCCGTCCAAAGGCGCTTTCGTCTAATAACACGCATACATACATATGTACGTATAACAATTCCAGGAGACGAGAAGACAAAATAAATTTTTATGTAACAGCGATTTATTTAGTTAATTATCCATCTTAGTTCATTATATACCTGTCACTTACACTAGCTCCCTCTAACCATTATTGTTCTTCCTGTAAGTGCTTCACAGCCCGAATACTCCATCTGAAATTCTAAAATCGTAATTTACAATTCTATCTTTAACTTCTTGTACATTTCTTAAGCTTAAAAATAAACACTTATAAGTACGATGACTCCTTTTAATGGACTTTTTTCTGCCTCCCAGCAGAATGTTTACGATTTATTTAATGGAAAGATAACGGAACAGGGTTAAATCGAAAACAAAATGCAATATATTCACCGCTCTATTTTCAAGTGCGAGTATTCTAGTGTATGTTGTACATTCACGAAATATACACTGCGCGGCAAAATTATGGAATAAATTCATTGAACTTGAAATAATTTATTTTTCGAAGAAATGCTTCAACAGGACAATTTTTTTTTTAAATAAACATTTTTGCATCAATTTTAAGTTCCTTCCACTTCTAATTTTCAAGCAATAACGTCATCGACGATTTTCTTAAATGACAGCATTTTAATACCTCGCATACCACAAATTTTCGAATAAACATCGTTTAAAAAGACATAAATTTTATTATGTAATAATAAATAAATAAATTCAAGAAATGAAATAATTGTTTCCTTTAAATCAAATTTTCGAAATGTCATCCACTTCAAGGGAAAGTCGTGGATTGGCGCACCATCTTGTTGGAGATACAGTCCTTGCCTGATGTCAAGTGGCAAATTTTCGATTGCGTCCCATAAAGGAGCATTTAAAAATCCCAAAAATCTTTGTACGTTTAAAGTTTCAAAACAGAGAGAGCACCATACATTAACTTTCTGGAAATACTGTCTTTTACAGTTTATAACCCAGTGCGAGTTTCCTCTTGCCCAGTATCTACAATTTTGCGATGATGTCACACCATTGGTCGTAAATGTGGCTTCATCGGTGAACATATTTTTTTTAAGGTAGATTCCATCGTTTGAAAAGTTTCCTTTGCACCAAAGACAACACTCAAATCTTCTTTCAGTATTTCCTCCTTCCAAGGTATGTAAGAATAACGGCTTGTAGGGTTTGAGTTTGTGTCGCCGAGGACATTCTAGCAAGAGGAATATTAAGAATTAAAACAATGTCTCTTAAATTATTCTAAGGGTTGTTGTGGTAGACTTCCGATATTACCTCGTTCATAGCATGCCACTGATGATCTCTGTGATCTCGTGGTTTCGTAACAGCTCCTGTTGCATTTAACAAGTCATTTATCACCGCAAAAGTTCCATGGCGGATGTGTGGCCGTTCAGGATGTCTTACGTTAAAACCTCATACATCACCAACTAATCTGACTATTTCTACTTTCTCTGCTGCGCTTCATTTTTGATTAGCCATTATTCGACAATAATCAAACAGCATAAATAAACTGACATTACCCTAAAAAGCTTGTCATGTCGAAGCTTGAAACTTTATTTGTAAATTCTTTTGCAGGATTGGCTATTATTTCTGTTATTTTCTCAGCTAGTCCTTGCAAATTGTTTGGTCGGCTAAAATAAACTTTGGGCCCTAAAAACCCCATGGATAACGGTCTAGTGTAGTAAGGTCGGGGGTCGTACAGGCCCTCTTCTTCCTATGATGAAATGTGCTGTTTAGGCGATCTCCAAAATTGCTTGTGTATCTACAAGGTCTAAATACCTGCTTGCGTTTAATGTTTTTTCTGAAAAACTTGGCCCAATATGTTGTTGTAAACACCGGTCCAAACGTTCAATTTTTGAGCCTTTTGCATCCAGTGGGGATTATTTTGCGACTATTAGCTCCAGTGCCTTACAAAACTTTTATTACGGTTACAAATATCCATTCACAAAATTCTAACTGTTTGTCGAAATCGTTGTTCAATAAAGATAATTTTATAAATTACCGACTGTCATTTCTGTTGTATTTTGTGAAAGTCTTTGTAAGGAACGAATGTGATATTTGTCAATTCGGATGAATATTGTTAAGAAGATCACAAGCTTCTTGATGCATTCTTCTTCTGTCTCTAAACCCGATCATCATTAGTATTTTTACTCATTTTCTTTCACTTAATTCAAGTATTTTTTGCGTTAAAAAGTATTTGTAATATATTGCAATGTCTACCTACCAGATTTAATTTCGATATCTTTAGAAACCCTAGTGATATTTACTTGGTTGGCAACCCATTTCAGACATAAAGTACTGCGACGGCATTGGATGAAGAGATTTGAGCGTGGTAATGGGGATAAGTGTGTTATGGTTTAACAAATGTATCACAGTACTGGTAATCTCTAAGCTACTAGACTGGTGTTCAACACTAGTACACGTTTAATCTCCCTAACATGTTGCAACAGTCACTAAGATCGATTCTGGATATTCCTTTACATTCTCAATCGTTTAAATTCAATTTTATAAAGATGAAAGTGAACTAAACCCAGGGACATCCTCTTAAGCGAGAGCATGATCGCGTTTAATAAATTATTGTTAATTGCCGCTTCTAAATGTTATACCGACGGGCGCGGTACACCTGTATAGTTACCTGTAATTGAGTTTCATTTTCTATTTATGTGCCATAAATGTACTCTATAGGGAAAGCTTTATTAGCATGCGCTTATTTAGTCGTGTATAAGAGCTATAAACACACTTTACAGATATAAACCTGTGTAAAACTATTCTATAATCACTTTCAAAGGAGTAAAATGTGGAAATTTCTCACAGAAATACAAGGTTATCATAAAGTAAGGTATATATTTTAACTTGTTATATTATTGTACAACTACAACAAATTAAGTTTAGAACAAAAATCAATAAAGATTGGATTTCTCGAGTAATAGGATTTCTTATGTCCAACACGGCTTACAATTGTTCAATGTGACCTCCATTTTGGTAGTATGAAAACATTAATCTTTCCTAAGTTATACACTGTTATATAAAATTTCTGGTTGAATTGCAGCAATTTGCTCTCTAATATTGCATTTTAATTCTTCTTTGGTTGTATTGTAATTACTTGTTTTTTTTTTAAATAACTCCAAAGTCAAAAATCTGCTGGGTTCAGAACAACACGGAAACAAGTATTTTTTTTAATTCAGTTTTGTCTTTAAGCATCTCTTTAATCCCTCCAAATAGTGATTCTTCTGTTAAATACGCGTTTATGAATGTGATGACCTCGTTCGATGAAAATCTCCATCCTCCGAGCAAAATTTTGAGCCTAGGAAATAAAAAAAAGTCGGGTGGGGCCAGATCTGGTAAATAGAATTAGTGCTCCATCAATTCAAACCCCGTGAATTCATGAATTTTTGCCATGGCGACTATTGAAGTGTAAGAAGTGTGAGGTGCGTCTTCATCTTGAAAAACAGCAGTTAACAAGTCTTTAACTGATCGGTAAATGTATAGGGGTGCTCCATCCTGCAACTATGTTTACAATTGAGTTCTCGTTTTGCAAACTGTGGAGTTGCATAATATTTTAACATTTGAAAATATCGTTCACCAGTAATGGTTACAGTTGCGACCTCATTATTTTGTATTTTCTTGAAGAAATACGGACCAATTGTGAAATTAGATATGAAACCACACCAAACAGTGACTTTTTGATCATGAAGACTTTCCTGAACTATTGCCTGTGGATTTTCTCTTGACCACATTTCACAGCTTTGAGTATTTACTCAACCATTAAGCAAAAATGGGTCTTATCTGTCTATAAAGTACAGGATAATCATTCAATTTCTTTACCACATTCTTAATAACATTGTACTAAACTTGTTTGTAGATCCATTTTTATTTTGGCACTTTAAAATCTCATTATTGTAGCAACTAGGATCCAATTCCTATCTGCAATTATTTCAATTTCATAAAACTCTATAAGAATTTGTCTCCCTTGCTTTGTGACAATCCCATATATTCTGTATAAATGTTTTTTTTTAACACATCGATGCGTATTCTAGAAAACTTGAGGATATAATAATAATAATAAGAGGCAGTTTACTTTCGATATAGTACGCGATGAAGACCTATAAAATAAATTTGAAATAACGAAGCAGCTTTGCGGGGGAACCCGTCGGTAATAACCATACAAATTCTAAGCAAAAATCGTGTAATTGCATGGATTTGAACCCAAATAAATACTGATCCTTTTACTCGTGTAATAGCTCTGATCAAACGGACTTCATTTTTTGTTTTAAAATACAGCAATCGAAGCGAAATTACATAACAGTTTACAAAGAAATAGCAAATAAAACTAAACACATAGTGTAAAACGTGTATAGTGGCGCAGTAGATTTCAGCAAATTACTACCTTCAAATTAGTGCTGGTACAGCAACCTGAAATTAGGTTATGTGTAGCGGAGGGAAAGAGGTGCATTAAGACAGTAAATCATAGATGAAATAATAAAAAATAACGCTGCATTGCAGGGCATAGTAATTTGACGGAATTGGCTTTTGAGGAATGTTTTTTTCGGATCGTTTATTTCTGTTAGCAAAACATGAGAGCTGTTTAATTTCATTTCTAATCAGAATTGTTTTTTTTTTTATTTATTTAGGAAATTGAAAAATTACTCCTTAATCCTTAAAAAAATGTTAATTAAATGTCTATTATATATCTATGTAGACATGTGTATATGTGCATATATATATATATATATGTATATATATATAGTCTATATATATAGATATATGTATACGGTACTATATATATAAATCTGAACGTGTTCTGTAGTAGAGAGTAAGGGGTAAGAAATCAATAGTGGCCTAGCCCGTATTGGCTGGGTACGCGCAAATGACTACCACATGCGCTTTACCCTTATATTATCGTAGCCGATTTCATTTTTAGAATATGCTATAACCGATATTCCATAGGATGCAGTGTCTGTACGAGATTCACTAATACAGGTCCGAAATATCGATACTAGATTTTAATAAATATACACTGATTCGGCAATTTTATTGCACGCATCCGAATATTTTTGTTGTTCTTTTTGTGATCTATCTACCTTTGGCGCCGCTTCCTGTTTGTATCAAAATTTAAAACAGTTTCAAAACTTATCATGCGCAGAGATAACAGCCAATAAGATGTTGAAGGGTTGCTTTCGTCGCATGTAAACATGTGTTATGTCGTCGATATTATTATTTAAACGCTTCAGTCTAGATCTGGATTCTAGATAGATCTAAAAATGTTCATTTCCTCTTGAGCAACGTTGTATATACATAATACGTATATATATATATATTTTTTTTTTCTCTCTTATTCGCGTTCTTTATGGCGAGTTATAAACGTACACATGTCTTTTCCTCTATCCCTTACTTACTTTGTAATCTTATCTTATTTTGTATTACTTTAGTAAGAAAAATTTTAAAAGTAAGCTAGGAGAATTGCCATCCAAGGATACTATTCAGCACTATCGTAGCGTTGGGGTTCATCGTAAAGCTGCAATGCATCTTCTTCGCTGACAAAACTAACTTAAAGTGTCATCCGAATATACGGAGTATTCAAAAATTGCTATTGCCCTCTATGATTTCTGAATAAAAAAAATTAAAAAGAAAATCTTCACTGGAGCCATAATCTCCAGTAGCCGGTTATTCCATCTCGGTAGAATTTTGAAAACGTGTCTTCATGTAAAACGGACGCAGAAGCGCCCCGTTAATCTTAATGACACCTCAGATGTCGATTCTCTCTTGGATCTTAGTTACTCTTCTTCTAGGTGGAAGGCCAGCACAGGATTTCTGCAGTTGACAGCTCTATTCAATGTTTCAGTGGCCAAGCTTTGGAGACATTGAGTCAGCAGCAGAGTTCCCAGGTCCATGCGAAGCTGTTGGTTACGTACGGACCACGGGATCGCCGTGAACAATCTCGACACTCTCTTTTGCAACATTTCCAAGGTTTGCAAGTGTCAAGGCTCCGTAGGTTAATATATATCTCAAATAGACAGTGTATAATAGTACTTGGTCTTAATATCGTGTAGCCTTCAATCAAACACCTAACTTCTCTCTCCCAGGGCAATCCGCGATCATTGGTAATTGTATTATCCTCCAGCAGACTCCGCCTGTTAGTAAATCTGGCAGCGACGGACTTACTCTCATTAATCTGTAGTCTCCATCTGGCAACCTATTCCACCAGGTCGTTAGTTAGAACCTCCTGGAGGTTCCTGACCATATAAACTTTATTCGTTGACAGGAGATACACGACTGTATCGTCGGGGAATGTGGCCAGATTAGCCACTGCCTGATGAGGAACATCACAGGGGTACAATAGAAACAACTCCGGGCCCAGCAAGGAACCCTGAGGCACTCCAGAACGAATCGGTAATCTGATAACCATCGTGCGAAACCCTGTCAAATGCTAACGGTCTCTCTCTAGTAGACATGATTTGGCCGAGGAAGATGCTGTAAGTCCTTACTAAAATGATAGAGTGTGCAGTTCCTACCCGATTCTATTATAGAACAAACAAGTGTTCTTCCAACATCCTTGCGATCAATTTCAAATATTTGTGACAATTATTCATACAGATGCGAATTTCTTATACTTTCAAATTTATTAATAAGAATTTTAAAACAGAAAGGTTGTAGAAAGTTGCTTATTTATTGAAGTTTAATTATCTGCAAAAAACACTTCTCTAAACTTAATGTTTTCATGTGTTTCTATTAAAATGCTTTTAGTTATAAAAATGTAATATAAGTTTTTATCCAGTTTTAAATTTCGTTCCAAAAATACAGTCAGCAAGGACATTCAACGCGATACAATTGCTCATATAATAAGTGTCGTTACTGGTTATGCTTATACTGTGACGTAACTGTGCAGTACTGCTTATACACTGTAAGCTTCTGCGCATGTCATACATATCATTTTATTCGTATGATTATAGTCCGTCTCAACCTCATTTGCAGTATTAAGCTTAAATGGGATATATGTTTCTCTTATCATCTTTTAAGATTTGCCAATAACGCTATCTCTATGACCGGTGGCTATGTTGCAATGTTTACGTTGGAGGTAATGACAGCAGTTTGTTTATTTTTCATTTATGTTCTGCCAAACGTTAGTATTCAGCATTTCTAGTTAAAGTACTTATAATTGTTGATAAGTCGTTCTTTTTAGAACGGTAATATTTATAAGAAGTGTTTTCAGAAAATATACTATTACATAGTGTTATTTAAATAAACTTAACCTATACAATTGTAAATTTTAACACAACAAATGTAGCCAAGCGATAAAAAACGAAGGAAAGGCGAAAATTTCAGCTCTAAAGAAAAACAGATGGTTGTTAATGTCCTTAGAAAGAATAACAGCAAGGTCCTTAATCTAGTCCAAACAGTAAGAAGAGAAAGGGTGCACAAATAAATGATCGACTAAATACATATGACGACAACATACAAGTATTTATTCGACGTCAAGTTAATCCTTACTGTTATTAATAATGACGAAAACCTTTCTAACTTTACACGGGCAACCCTACACCGGTTATTGCGTGATATTGGCTTTGAATTTAAGAAAGTAGGGCGGAAGAGTATTCTCATGGAGCGAGATGATATTATCAGATGGCGACACAAATACGTGACATCAAGAAATTTAGAGAACAAGGGATTATTTTCATTTAGCAATTTTAATAAATTGCGGCTAAATAGATAATCATTAATTTATATATTTTATTACTGGTTTCTCTATTTTAAGGAAGAAATATAATATAGCTGCCGTATGCCTCCCTAGTAGAAGGTTTTCGGTTGGTCGTGAAGCCACTTTTGCATCGCATCCCGAACGTCTGTGTCTGAGGCAAATCGACGACCTCTCAAAGCTTCCTTGAGCAGTCCAAAAAGATGAAAGTCAGAGGCAGCGAGATCAGGGCTGTAGGGCGGATGTATCAGGGTCTCAAAGCCCAACCTGTTGATAGTTTCTATGGTGTTATGGGCCGTGTGCGGACGAGCGTTGTCTTGCAACAACAAAACTTTCTTTGAGAGTAGACCACGGCGTTTGTTTCGAATTGCTGGTTTTAGCTTATTCGCCAACAAATCACTGTACCTCGCACTATTTATGGTAGTCCCCCTGTCCAAGTAGTCGTCCAGTATAGGGCACCCAAAACACGGTTAGCATCACCTTCCCAGCCGATGGCTTGGGGGGTCTTGAATTTTTTCGTGCTAGGGGATCCTGGGTGTTTCCATTCCATACTCTGGCGTTTCGATTCGGGCTTGTAGTGATGAATCCACGTTTCATCAACGGTCACTATTCTGCTTAAAAATGCGTGGCCTTCCGCGTTGAAGCGATCCAGTAAGCGTTGGCAGATGTCCAAACGTTTGGTTTTGTTTTCTGCGGTAAGCATTCGTGGTACCCATCGCGCACTCACTTTACGAAATTTGAGTTCATCGTGGATAATTTAATAGGCAGAACCGTGACTGACGTTCAAAGAAGATACAGCCTCACCTATGGTAACTCGCCTATTTGGTGTCTTGATCAATTTGCTCATATATTGTATCATATATGGAATTATATTTCCAATTTTCAAGAATTGGCAAGAATGGGAACGTGCATATTGAAAAATTCTAATAACTGGGGAACCCACAATAGTTCGGGACAACATAGGAACAATAGTAACAAACGCTATCTTTGATATGTGTAGTGACATAACGGTATCTAAGATCTCCTACGATAAACTATTCAAAGTAATCTAGAATTGGGAAGAATGGAGAAATTGAGGCGGAAGAAAGCTAGGAGTACCAGTTCTGGTGTTGCTATATATCGGGTCTAAGTATAACTAAGAGTACGTTGTACAGTGCTAGTGGATAACAAAACAACATAAATTTTATTGGAACTATACAGCTGGACAGAGGCATTGTAAACAAATGTTGAGAAGAGCAACATTTACCTGCTGGCACACTTCCAATAAACAGAAGTCAACTTAGGATAGCAGTACGTTTATAAATTTGTATTTGTCACCATAGGTCGAATTCGGTTTTACCATAACCCAAAAATGGAAAACGGGAACAGTTTTGTAAAGGTCTGGAAAGTTCGAAACCTTAATAAATCACTTAAAAGAAGATGCCACTGTGTGGAACATCCTGTATAGAATGTTGAGATAATAATAGAAGAATTAATTGCTTCCAAAAGACAACTTATATACTTCTACTCGCCTGTGAGAGATGCAATAAAAAGGCGGCGGTGTCCTACAGGAAAAGGAAACGTTAAACTTTTACAAAGGACAGAGATGAGAACGGTAGAACGAGACAGAGGAAAAAAAAGAGTTAATTAGGCTTAGATTTACAATTTAAAGGTTAGGTGCACACAGAGAAGTTCCAAACTACCATTTAGTTGCCTTGCCGTAAGTATAGAGGGTTAATATATGTTTGTTTTAGATACTGAAAGCTAACAACTTTAGTTAGCTGCTTTATTGGACCTACGTTTAGTGTACCTATGCAAATATATACACTAGGTTAATGCTGACGTATTATATATATGGGGAAAAGATCTTTTTCGCCTTTGATGATTACCTAATATTAGCTTAGATGAAGCTTTTAATCAACGTCACTTTCGACGAACCCTGTATGCATATAACAAAGGCTTTATCAAAATTCATTCCAAAGTTAATTGAGTTGAATATTTACAGTAATTATTAACTAACTCCGAAAGATACGATTCGAGAAAACATCTCAAACATTCCTCCCCTCCTCCATCGTGAAGCGGAACATTTTTTCAAGGATTATTTCTCATCCTTTCAACGTTTCTTTCTGAATAGCAATTTCTGTTAAGATTAATACAGGGAAAACCCTCTCAACACGGAGGAGATCCTTTCGGAGTGGAAATAACTAATCTAGAAGAGGCAAAATGGCTTAATTAGCATTATAAAATGACATCGTTGTCGTTAAGATAATCTCCAAAACGATAAATAACAAACTATACATTTCTAGTTAGCTCGTTTTCTTCCGCGAAAAAAAGAAAATATATAGTGAGGTTCTAAAATATCCCTTCGCCCACATATTAACTTTTGAACAACCGAAGCTAAGGTTTTTACAAAAAAGACAGGTAGATTTTACTTTTTTGGAAATGTAATGGAAATACTATTATAATACCACATAAAAAATGACATAGAATACGTCAAAGTAAAATATATAGATATACAATTGTAATATATTGCCGTTATCGTTAATTCAATTGTATTTCCGCTGTCACCCAAAGTGACGCTAATTTTCTTATTTTAACTAGACCAACCTATACAATTTTACGTTTTCGGAAAGGTAATGGCAAGGCGAATCCAACGATACTACATATGTTATACTTTAACTTACGAAATTTGACGATATGCGGTAATAAAAGTTTTGGTAATCTGTTTTTGTTGTTACGCAAAGTTGGCTAGAAAAGAACGCCACATTGTTTCTTGTGACGCTAGACTGATATAAAGAGCTTGCTGCTAAGCAAAGTAATCATAACAAATCTCAATTCCAAAAGCATATTGTACACTTTTAATTTCGGAGCAATGAAATTGGGGACCAGCTAGCGAGAAAAGGTTCTAAAATTAATTTTACAGGACCTGAACCGAGTCTAGATATCACGGGTGGATTACAAAACACACCAATTTTATTGGAGCTATGCAGGTACACGCAGAGAAATGGCTTCTTGCACCAAGAACAGATTTTCTTTTGAAAATTAGTCTCTATTCAAGAAAATATTTTTATTTCAAGACTATAAAAATGTATAATATAAGAAAACAATGTTCTTGAAATTTTGTTTGGATTAAATAGATATTTTCTTAGGGCTAGAAAATCAAGAAAATCCAAGGCAGAAAAATTTTTCTTCCAAGTAAATCATTTAGTTTTAGGTTACGAAAATAGTCATATTAAAGGTAAGAATGAAAAAAAGGTTAAAATCTCACAAAGTTCTACTGAGAAATTAGACGACCGGTTTCGTGTTCAAAAAACACATCATCGGGCCAGCTACAAGGATATCCAACAAAAAAAATTACAATAATGGAAAAAACCTAAAGTTAATAATTAAAATTATAAGCAAGTGAATAAACTAATGAAAAAGTTCTTTCTATAGGTTACAGTGTAATTAAATTATTTCTTTAATAATTAAATAGGGATTATTTTAATGTAGTTTAATAATTAATCAGTTTATTTGTCCCTTTTTTATTATTATTATTATTTATTATATAATAAAAAATAATAGTAAAAAGAAAAAAATATTACATTAACCGGTATCTTTTGAAAATGTTTATGAAACGATGAACGTTAAAGGTTATATCATTGTATGGATAAGTATAGTATCTGTATTCTGGTTCCGTCACTACTATCTGCGACGGCATGACTATAACTACTGGCACTACGTGGCGCCAGGAAATATTTCAGTTGTTGTTTTTGAAGATTAGTGGCATAAATTGAGAGATGTAAGAGCAATGTGGCCAGGAGCAAGAAGCATGAATGCTTTTCTCTTCTCATATTGTTTTCGCCGATAGTGATTCCATCAATACCACTTTTTTCCTGTGTACTTCTACATTACTATTAGCTTTATTAAAATCACAAGAAATGTCAATAATTTACTGCATTATGTACGGATATGTTTTACTGTTTTAAGCAAGGTAACCGTAATTAATAATGTGCATATAAACAGTGCCATTCCAAACAACTTGGCCGCCTGTGTGCGAAAATATGTTGCTGCCGCCCGTCCCCTCCTTATTTTTTATACTTGGGGAATAGTTACTATATGCGTAGGTATTATGTTATAAATACCACTAACTGGTGATTCACTTTATAATTTAATTTGAAAAAGAAATTTCACTTTATACTACATGATATGTACATTACGAAATTTGTAATATACAATACACACCATTTTCTGAAGGAACCTGGATAAGGCGAATTCATTGTTCAAGGGCAAAGTTCTTCTACGTGTCAGATATTATTCACGATATAGCTCTATTTGTAATGATAAAATAATCAAATGGCGAAGAAATGGAATAATATAAAATAATATACACCGAAAAGTAATAAAATTCTTTACAAGCATTTTTTCGTCGTAAGACTAAACAGTCAATAATTTATATCCTTCAGACTGTTTTGATTTCTGCTTACCCAGTTCGTGCCGCCTAACGGCTCATTTTCCTTGTTGATTACTTGTCACCGATGCCGCCCTTTACATTGGCCGCTTGCGTGCAACGCACACTTCGCGCATCCATACGGCACGGCCTTGCATACAAATAATATGCATTTCAAGAATTCTAAAAAGCTTTATTTTAAGAAAATGAAACTATTTATAATTAAATTATTATTATCCTTAAGAAAATATTGTTTTGTGTTATAATGGCCATTTACTTATACTAGGAATCGCTTTCTTCAAATTTTCTGCAAGATTTCCTTCAATCAAGTTGGCAAATGTCTTAAACAAAGAAATACAATTATTTCGTTACAAGTATACATATATGTACTTCTCTTAAGCGGAGAAAGAAACGCTGAGGAAATATTTCTTTTTATTTAAAACAGTTATTGTATTGCGGATAATTGAAACAGTAACTGTATTGAATTAAGGCGGACAGCTTTGAAACAAGTAAACGGTTCTCTGCGTGTAGACAGACGCAGCACACAAATATTGAGAAGATCCTTTCAACATTTAACTGCTGACATATTGCGTTAAACAGGATTCACCTTAGGGCAGCAACATGTCTTTCAATAGGACATAATTGTTATGATAAATATGAACCTTCATGCAGATTTTGTAATGTAAAGGCAATTGATCTATAATCGAAGAAAGACTTACTGCATGGACTATAAAACCTGATAAAAGGAACTAATCTGTATATGTAAAACTGAAACCAGACCAGACTTAATACAATAGCTCCATTGGGCTGCAGCGTTAAGAGTAAAATATGTTATCCTGCTTGTGGATACAATCAATCAATCAAAGTTAGTATATTTTAGGATATCACTATATATCTAAGGAAGGAGATATATGGCTGATGAAAAACGCTGGAAAACTTTGCAAGTACACGTTTTATATACACGTACATACTTACATACTTACGTTTTTCACGTTAGTTCTATATGTAACGTAAAAAAGAACCTATGGATTAAATAAGAGAGAATATACTTCAAAGACGATATTGTTAAATTACGGAAAGCAAATAAAAAGCAATATAGGGACGACATAGAAAACGGAGACAGTAGTGGGAAGCAAAATAAAAGACGACAAGAGACAAAAATCCGTAGAAAAAGCGAGCCGTAGCTTTGTTATTGGATATTTAAAGGCCTGCGAAAAGGACGTTTATAACTTATATAACGTTGTTTCCCATTTTCATGGAGCATGCATACATTTCTTCTACCAGATGTAAGAGTGACGTATACAAATTAAAACTTCATTTCGGCAAATAATAGTAATGGAATGCAGTACAGTAATGTTAGAAAAATGTAAATAGTAATAATAATAGTAATGTATGTTTCTTGCACATCATCATAATTAGTACATATACAAATTAAGAAAAAAAGTACAAATATATTTACCAAAGTAGTATATAATAAAGGGAAAAGATTAGACAATTAGCATAAATATGCTAGTGTCTTTCATTTCACCTCCAACTGTGACAAAGAGAAAAGGTACAGTAAAGATCTACAGTATAATATAAATATTTGGAATAAAACACTCCGAGAGTTCGGAATGAAGATCAATGTACCAAAAACTAAGATCACGGTAATCTCAAATAAGGAAGACGGAAGACGGTGACGAACTTAAATACCTAGAAGTAACCTGAACAACAAGGGAAAACAAGAAAAGGACATTACTGACTGGGTAAATAAGACAATTGGAACATATTACAGCATGTGCAATAGTATAATAACGAAAAGAGAAGCCTCCAGACAAACTAAACTACAAGTACAATCTATCAGCCAATATCAATGTATGGATGCGAAACATAGGTGCTCACGGACAGGATGTAGAGCAAAATTCAAGCAGCAGAAATGAAGATTCTCCGAGCAATCAAGGGAGTTACCAAAAGACATCGAATTAGAAATGTATCAATCAGCGTGAACTAGAAGTAAAACCAGTAGCAACAAAAATTAAAGAGAGACAATTAAGACGGTGGGGACGTTTACAAAGAATGGAGAAAAGCAGACCAGTTAAACAGATATTGACAACCAAAATCAAACATAAGAGACGAAGAAACCGCAGCAAACATAGGACGAGATAATTGCAAAAATATTGAAAAACAGGAACGTTAAATGGCCGGAAGCAGCGAAACTGGCGCAAAATAAAGAAGGATAGAATAAGTTCATCTGTAAAAATTAAGAAAAAACTGTACAAGCCCACACCGATGTGGTACTGCAGGGTTTCTGATTATATATCTGAATGTGGTCTGCATAAAAATGATAGCGGCAGTGGTTCAGGCAGATATGTAATTTCGAGGTATAAAGTAGATAAAGTGGGCTCAAAATTGAACCCTGGAGAACGCCACTGCGAAGATACCTAATTGGGCAATACAACCTCCTGATAACAAAATTGAGAATAACTTTGCACCAAACGACTCAATTTCACATTGAATCCCAAGGGACTCCAGAATAACGATGAGTTGTAAAAAGGACAATAAAAATCTAGGAGGACCAAGCAAGTAAGTTTCCCACATTAAATAGCTTCAAGAATATTATCTGTAACTGCCGATAAATCGGATGAACAACTATGATTTGGTCTAAATCCAGACTGATAAGATGGTAAAATATCAAAACAGTTTATGAACTTAGGAATTTGACCTTCCAGCAGCTTCTCACAGAAATTGCACAGTAAATACTTATGGTCGCAAATCACCAAATAATGCTGGATATTGCTTCTTTGGGAGTGGAATCCACAGTAAGAACAATCGTAAAAAAATTATCGATCTTTGAACTCGAGCATAATTCGTAAACATCACGTATTATAGCTATAGATGGAAACAATGCTGAAGTTTCGGTGTGATAATCAAGTAAAAGTAAAGAATTGTCCAATCGATTAGAACAATATGTGTTATCTATCAAGCTAAGATGAATTTTGAAAGGTAGCCAGTAACCCGCTGCAATTGGCAAGCTGCAACTTCTCTCCCAACACACTTAAGGCTGTGATACAAGAAGATGGCCTACTCTGAAAGAAGATGCCTAAAAAAACTTTTATCGCACGCGAAGAAAAACTCTTTCCAGGATTTAAGGTATCTAAAGATCGTTTGACAGTAACGGTTGGCGGGAATGCAGCTGGTGATTGCAAGCTAAAACCTCTCTTAATTCACCACTCCGAAAAGCCCAAGAGCATTAAAAATATATTTAAAATTAGCTTACCAGTCCACGCAGAGAAACGTTTACTTGTATCAAAACTGTCCGCCTTAATTCAAGACAATTACTCTTTCAATTATCTATATATACAATAACTGCTTTAAATCAAAAAAAATATTTTCTTAGCCTTTCTTTCTCCGCTTAAGAGAATGAAATAATTGTACTTCTTTGTTTAAAACATTTGTTAACTTGATTCAAAAAAAATCTTGCAAAAAATGTGAGGAAAGCGATTCTTAGTATAAGTAAATAGCCATTATGACACAAAACAATATTTTCTTAAGGATAGTAAATAGTTTTCGTAATTCCAAAAAGCGTTTTGTTCATAAATCAATCATTTCATTTTCTTAGTGTGATTTGGAAGTCAAATCATAAAGCTTGGGTGACAGCTTCCGTTTTTGAAGATTGGTTTAGTTACCACTTCATACTACAAATGGAACGTTATTGCATGTCTCAATATATTCCAGTTAAAGCGATGCTTATAATTGACACGTGATTTTCTCGATATGCTGGGAAACACACTGGGAGTTATATTTGAAATTATAGCATAAATATAGTAAAATACACGGGTAGCACAACTTGTTCTGTTCCAAATTAATTGCATCAACAAATAATCCGTAACTAATTTTGAAACATCAAGTATTTCAAGCGAATAATCAACTCCACTACTTAGTAACCATTCTAGCAACGAGCTCGATATTCGTTTGGGAAATTTTCAGAGAGTAAAAAAAGCTCTATAACGTAATATGCGTGGGCAGCTTTTCTAATAACGCTGATGATTTAAAAGCAGCGCCAAGTCAATAAACTACAGGATTATGTTTATAGTATCCGCACAAGATCCATTTTAATGAAAATATTTCTACTGGACGTCTAGGAAAAAAAAATCCTTTTCAAGATGGCTGCTAAAACAAATCCGATTTACAGAGATTTGTGCTGATGAAGGGATATGTCAGGTTTATCCCTTTTAATAGTATCAAACGTGTTGACTAGATGACATCCAGGTATTTAATAATTTATTGTCAAAATTCGTATATAAAATCTTTTAATATTTAATTATAAGGTTCAATGTTAATCACGCCTTTGCTTCATAAATGATAGAGTTCGAAATAAAATCAATATTTACAACTGTAATATACTGAAACGTTGGACACATATCTGAACTACAATTAGCAATTAGTACTATTACAGTGACATTCATATGTAAGTGCAAAACAAACATTTTAGGACGCAGGGAGGAGGGAGTAGGGGGGCTTTTGTTGGTAGAGAATTGCAGTGCACACCGCCCAAATTAATGTTATACACATACGTTGCATGGCTACAGTAACACATTTGAAATAATATCGCTTACTGAAATTAATCCGTGAAAAAAGGATATTTTTTCGTTAAACATTTGCCTAACAGTAAATTTATCTAAAGCAAATACATGTCCTGCTTATGTTGATGGTTACGAAACAAAAATGGGGAATATGAGAAAGAACGAAGCGAGGGTAAAATGTCAATAAAAAAACGGTTACATATTTGAGGTCCTTTTTCCATTAAAAAAGGTATATTTTCATACGAAAGAGAAATTATTTTTATTTAGAAAATAGGAGATGTTTTAAATTTTTGCGAATGACCCTTTTATATAATTGACACTCTTGCGTAATTGAAATTTTAGGTTTTAATCTAAAACGAACGGACAGAATAAACTTTTACATCAGATATATAATTAAAAATATACATAATACAATGAACTCAACATTTTAATTACTAAAACAAATTGGGCAAGAATATTTTTTTCATTTTACTATCGAAACCTCTCAAGCGCGCTGTATAAAAAAATAATCAAATTAAATCCGAATTAATAAGCAATTAAGGGCTTGGAAAAGACATTTTAGATCAGTTCATACGTACCCAATTCAGTTGAATTGCTCCAATTGCTCCTCAAAGAAGAAGCCAGCTGAAGAGCACTTTCAAAGGCGCTGAGTAAAATACGGTCAAATACATTCGATTACTACCGCAGGCCTTTTTTAGCTAACTACTCGTGAAATATCATTTCCACGAAAGAATTTTATTCTTTTTAATATCCCTATACACAGAACTCGACATTTTAAGAGATTAAACTCTGAAATAAGATATTTCTGGGGAAAGGTTATCTAGAAAAGATGTTCATTTTATAATTGTCTACCGTCTCTGGAAAATTTGTCAGTAATAATTTTTTTAAAAATAAGGTACATATGCATATGAAAAAATATCTTTGCGAGCTCAGAGGATTCTGGTTCTGCGAATGGAGCTTTGTCAAAACGATTTGTTTTCTTGTTATGAGGTCTGATTGGGGACACATAATTATTTTGAAACCTACAGGCAAAGAAGATTAAGACGATAAAGAAAAAAATATCGGTGCAGTGAAAAATGCTCAATCTTTGAACTCAAGCATAATTCGTAAACGTCATGGTATTATTACTGACATGGAAACGTTATGGCGTGATAACCAAGTGAAAGTAAGGAATTGATCAGTCAATCAGAACACTCTGTGCTATTCATCGAACTAAGGTGATTTTTAAGAGGTTGAAAGAGGAAGCCAAGGAAGCGGGCAAAAATGTAAACTTTGTAGGTAGTAACTGTTAATTGAACCGATTTAAAACTCACTGAAATTGGCGCAGCATTGCGGAGAGTGAAGAGATGGCAAGTGTCGATAAAGAAGCTGCAGCTTCTTTTCCCGAAACACTCAAGTCTATGATAGAAGAAGGTGACTATAGTAGTGAAACTGTATTTAACGTGGATGAGGCTGCCTTGTTCTGGAAGAAAGTGCCCAAAATAACTTTTATCACACGCAAAGAAAAGCGCTTTCCAGGCTCGAAAGTAGCTAAAAACCGTTTCACAGTGATGGTCGGTGGGAATGTAGCTGGTGACTGCAAGTTAAAACTTCTCTTACCACCCCGAAAAACCAAGAATGTCATTAAAACATCCAAGGCATACTACACGAAGTGTTCGTTACACATCTAAACGAAGCCATAACGCAAAACAATGAAATAACTCTTGGACTTTTGGAAACAATTCAATATTTTGATTGCCGTTAGAATTATTAGAAAATCCTGAAATGAAATTTCCCAAAAAACATTGAATAGTGTCTCGAAAAACTTTCTACATTTTTCTTTAAAAACCGCACAGAAACAGCGACAGAAATGGATTATATGGCTCATGTGATAGAAGAAGTTGGTGGTGATGGTGATGATGTCAACGAGCTGTTAGATTCGCATAATCAGGAGTTGACAATAATAATAATAATTATTTTCGTAGACAAAAATAGTATACAGTAATGTAGAATATAAACAGCTACGAAAAATCACTAGGTTATAATCAATCTCAACCGAAGTGGTTGAGATTGTTCTTCCAAATGACCTAGAAGTAAAAAGTAAAGGAGAAATGTAACATTAAATGCCTATCCTAAAGAAACAATTCTGCAATAATCACATGCACATAGCCAAACAAACAAAATATGAATCTATTACAGTAGCTATCCACACAGAATGTAAAGAAAGGTATTTGCAATTTATCCAAGAAATAAAAAAAAAATAAAAAAATCAGGACAATAGATGAGCTGTTAGAGATGCAAGAGCAAAACGTCACTGAAGTATCCGACGCTTCAGACAATCACAAGCTTGACTCAATTAAAAAGAGCTTAAACATTTTAGAAAACATAGACTCTAACGAAGAACGCATTATAGTTAGAAAGCAAAGAATAACAAAAATAGTTTGCTACAAAGAAATTCTGTGAGAAAAAAGAAGGCATTGTGTCGTCAAATGAATTTGTTAGATTTTATGGAGACATCGATCAAAATAACTCGTTTATTTTCTTAAAGAACTGTAATTTTATTAAATATTCTTTTTCTAACCAGGATTTTTTTTCAGTTCTTTGTTCCTATTAAACAAAATTAATATTTATACTCCGGCATACGCGATTTTCGTCAGAACTACTTATCGCTTTAGGGTCTTTCATACCACATAACTTAAAACAATTGCGCTTATACCCTCCAACTTCAATCCATAGAGCAATAAGATTAAGTTTTGCGAAAAAAATTGATATCCTAAAAATATCAACAGAATAAATTTGCTTTCATTGATAATTTAGTAATTCAAGCATAATGATTTTTGGATATAATTTTTTGCTAATGGTAAAACAGAAGTTTTTTTGGATGCTTACAAAAATAATATGGTATGAATATAACATAATTCTGTACACAAAATTAATTACCACGAAATTCTGATCTTCAAGGAAATTTTCCTGCAACAGACGTTTTCAAAAAGGGTTTCTAAAATTCGGGTGTAACCATGTGGTAAAACTAATTTCTTAAAAATGCATCTCTATTATGCTATTTTTTGTGGCAATTTTAGTTATTTTTTTTTTAGTTTGTGTATTTTCATATAACTTCATAAATATACAGGATGTTTCAGAAGGAATGAAAAGTAGAATGTTCATTTATTTTAAAAAGTCGAATTCCAACTTCGAAATTGATTTTCTTTTCGGAAATATTTGACTCAAAATTAGAAAACTGGTTTTTCCAAGTTATTTTTTGTATAAACCTTTGTATGCAGTCACATCTGGCTTAATATTGCACGTAATCAGTTATATAAATTGGTTAATTCTATACCTAATAGACTTTTTTTGAGCAATTAAAATAAATGGGGCATAGATTTTATATAAACTAAGTTAATTCAGGCAAGTTATAACTTGAATCTACTGTTCTTTAGTTTGTTTGCTCTTGTAGAATTATTTAAATAAATTTGGATGCCTTTATATGAATTTCCTTCAGTATATATGAAATACGAGAGATTTTCCATTGGTTTCCTTCCGCGAAAGCTTCGGAAATTGTCAGAGGAGAGGAACTAGTTATAATTAAGACAAGCCTTAAGTTCCCTAGGAGAATCAAAGAGCTGTCATAAAAGATGACATTACTTTGCTTCCACACTTCGCCGAGAAGGAGGTATAAACTAATTCACTACTCGAAGCAGTTTACAAAACGCCGGCGTCTTCTACCTTGGAGATACGTCAGAGGTATCCGTCTTTCCTTAAAAGCGTTATACCATTTCTATAAAAAGCTAGAAATGAATAGAAATGAAACAGAATGTAATAAATCAGGCCTGAATGTATAGAAGGGGAATAGGGGAATGCAAAACTGATGTGGCTATATCATTTATATTTTGTATCAATCTGTGATGAGATACGACCATTGCAGACATCTTTCACATTTTTTCCCCTCCCCGACAAAATGATAAATGACACAATACATTTTCTGGTCTTTACATTGCCGGTTTTGGATCCGGGTGATGCAGGTTTAGATAACATGACGTTAAATACATCAGCACGCTCCTAACCTAGGAAGAGGAACTGTTATTTCCCGATTAAGAAATTTGATAATTACTCTAACGTCGTTATTTATGACATAACGTACGTCTGTGAATTTGACAAGTGACACTATAAACAAAGCATAAGATCTAACATCTCTGGGTGAGAATATTTGCTACTGTTATACTTATCGTTGGTTCAATTTCATCTGTGTTACAGTATTGTATTTACTGAACAGTAGAGCTACCAATACGAGTGGGACATTGATTTTACCTATCGGTAGTTAGAGGTATATTTTTAAATCATTTATATTATTCTAGTTCATTATCTTAACGAGGCAAAGCAGTGTTGTTGCCCTCTTCCCTCGAAGTTCCCCTACTTCGTTATTTTATCTTTGTCTTACACATTAAAACTTTTTTCGTAAAAAAAAAGAGTAAATTACATTTCTTTTTAAACAAATTACTCAAAATGTACTCAATTTGGATAGGTAAATTGTCAAACACATGAAAACGATATTTTATTGCACTACCGCACCCACAAAATTAAACCACCGTAACCAAGGAAGCGAATGAAATTTCAAATGGACATTCAAGAGTCAAGTTTATTATTAACAAAAACAAATCAGAGAGATAATGAACAAAGTTTCGTCATTCAAAATTCTTCGATATTTACATTAAATTTTGAAATAAACATGAAACTTTGCTGAAAATAACTGCAGTACAACACTTTATAAGCCCTTTCGACATTGTATTTTTAAAATATCAACCCACGGAGCAAGGCCCGAGGACCAAGCTTCCTGACCATCTATCGAAGACTGGTTACGATCTTAAGAAAAGAATACCGAAGAGATACAACAGTGCACAGGTACCCAAAAATTAAAAATATTTAGCCAAATAAATAAAAATTAAAATAAAAATCATTTAACTCTAGAATCCAAATTTAAAAGTTTTAAAATTCAATTTAACAATTTAATTTTTAATTAGCTCTCGGTTAGGGTTTAGGTTATAGGTTTTTGTACATCTATTCTTCTAAAAAAATATAATCTATCTAGTTTTTTAACTTATATCAAAATTACTAATAAAAATCACTGTCTCTCTTAAAAATTATAAAACCGTTTCATTTTCTATTCAATTGCTAATTTGCAAAAAAGTCAATAAGTGAAATTCCCCACGATTAACTAAAAAGTTAACCCTTAATTAATTAGAATTTAACTATTATTTACACAAAAATACCACTACAATATACATATACCGATTGGGAAAATGAGAAATTAGCCATATCGCTATCCCCTCCTCGCTCTTGAGCGGAAGAGTTAGCGGCAGTAGATGGCTCAAGGTTACCGATGTGGTCGATTAGGGAATCGACTGCATGATGTGCGAACGATCTTAGTAAGAATTTCTGGAGTGTTTATTTTTCTATTCTTTAAATTCATCAGAATCTGTTTTTACTTTCGTCTTTAGCATTCCCTATTAATTTCGTCTCAACTTCCTAGCAACAACAAAATAAATATGCGAAACTCTCATTTCCAGGCGACCTTGACTTCGAATTATTACGTGCGCTTTTCGCACAGTAGGTCTGCATCCCGACATTGTTCGAAGTGCACTAGCACGTCCCGCATCGAATTGCTGAAATTTGACTCAGTCCCCTCCACGCTCTGTCGCAAGCACGGCGAGAGTGAATAGGGATAGTAGTAATATAGTGAATTTATGTATATATTTCCGAGAACACTCTTGCGACATATTAAAACTATTGCCCTGATTCTAAAGGGCCGTAATTTCCCTTGTAGTGCTTTTGCGATTTTCTTTGCAAATGTTTGTTCAATATAATTCTAGGTCTACCAGTAATTTCTCTTTTAATTTCGATAGTTCCAGTTTGTCTGTAGTGTTTAATAATATTTTCCACTGAAGATTTTTCC
The DNA here is from genome assembly GCA_029619315.2 of Dynastes maya. Taxonomy (NCBI): domain Eukaryota; kingdom Metazoa; phylum Arthropoda; class Insecta; order Coleoptera; family Scarabaeidae; genus Dynastes; species Dynastes maya. The sequence continues at coordinate 8,810,770 of JAROYE020000012.1, forward strand.
ATTCTTAATTTAGTGGCGATTTGCTTTAATGATTTTCTTCGACAATACTGGAACACAATAATTTCGCGCAATTTTTGTGAAATAGGGGCATCTCTAACCGTTAAAAAAAAAAATCAACACTTATTCGCCTAAGATGAAAAACAGATTACCAACAAACGTGAGAGATGTGTTCAATTTAAGTTAATTACTTCAGAAAATGTTTCCACCGTCCCAACATTTGGTTGTTTACGAAAGTTGGAATTGCAATTAAAAATAAAATTAAGGAATAAAGTTTGACGATTGCCAGGCGTTGCTAGATGTTTCCTTCAATTTCATCTTAGGTATCTTAAAAATATACTGAATTTTTGAAAAAATCATTCCTTCCCAACAGATATTCGTACTGTAAAAAATTGTCCATACTGTATCATCTATTCGATAGATAATTTATCCCATGAATCTTTATGTGTGTATATTCGTCAGATTAAATTTAATTATGCATCTAATAGAGAAAAAAAAATCGCTGAGATGACCTTTCAAGCGTCTCTTCTGATAAGTTATTAAAATAGGTGAGCACCTTTGAGTTATTCATGAAAAAAGCATCAGACACTATCCTCGGATTCCATAGGCAAAGGTTCAAGGCCGCATCTATGTTTAATTTGTCCGCGTGGGGTACTGATACGTCATATTCCGCTAAAATGTCATTAGCAAGAGTTTCCAATTCGAGAGGAGTGGGAGTACGCTTCCAAAAAGTTGAGAGTTTGGTTGCTTCGGCTTAATAGTTTATCGTATCCATCATTATCGATGGGATGCATATTTTTTGAAATATGTTGGATAGAGGAAGAGCAGAAAAAAATCAATGTCTTATAACGATTAGTAGTACAGATACGCCATATTGGATCTCATAGATGATCGTTGTTGACATAGATTGATGAATGAGGCTCTCAAAGTAAACGTACACGTTGATATTTACATATGTATGTATACCGGTGGATTCTAGCGCAGAAAAATACGTTTATACGCATTGATTTTGAGAAACGAAGGAATATAAAGGGGGGAACGAAGAAACTGCGTGTGCGAAAGGAAGAGAGTAATGTGCGCCGAATACTGCGTTACGCGATATTCCCAGTTTGGATCCTCTTACAATTGTTTTTGGCTGTTCCCGTGCCTCTGTTGTTCCGAAGAAATCAAGTCTAAAGTTATCTCCAACGAAAGCGGATCTCATTTTTAATAAATTTAACTGTTGTCGATACTCCTATATCATTCCGCCTCGCTTTCTTTGCACACTTCTAAGTTAGCGCGTTTCAAGTTTAAGATTCCGTCTTTCAGACTTATTAAATTTCGCGTCCGCCTTCTCCTCATCTTCGAAATAATTAATTAAATGAAATTTAATTGACCCTTCGATAAAAATGTTTATAAGGAAAATATTTTCTCCATAAATTACAGTCGAAAGATTAGATATTAGACGGGCAATAACAATAACGGCGCATATTTCAAGGCTTTAAAAACAACCATTTCGCAGGAAAGTTAATTAAAAGCGAATTTAATAACATTGCGTTAATCTAAGATAGAAAATGTAAGTGACAGTCAAGTCATAGAACAGTAAGGTCACGTACAATCACTGTCAAGTCGCTACGATATTTTCTAGATGTTCCCTTCATGTCGGAGGCGAAACTAATTCAATTAAAGTAGTTATTTACATACAAATTATGGTAATTAAATAAGTTTGTGTAATATTACAATTTGTATACTCGAATTACAACAGAAAATGTCACATTAACTTATAGTCACATCACATAACGTTAAGGTCACGTAAGCTAAAATACAGCATACTTAAATTTGAGCAATTTGCATAAAAAGCTGATTTATCCGGGCCAAAAGGAAAAAATAAGAGACCTTATAATAGTAAAATGCCACTCCACATTGTAAGAGACATCCGTTTCAAATATAAAGATCCAATTTCATATCTTTTCCGTAAGCAAATAAGTGGAATTTCTTAAATACCTTACATAGCGGAGTTCGTTTTTCCTATCTTTCAGTGCTTTCTATTTCGTAAACTTCTTGAAGCGATTCTTTCAATGTAAGAGAGGAACTACTCTTCTCATTATTTTCATATTTAGGAAAAATGTTTCTAAATGTATATCTATCTTCTGCTCCTTTAAAACGATTCTTACTTTAATAAACCTTCCCAGTTAGTTGATATCTTGAATTACGCTAAATATTCCTTCTTCCAGGAATGACGTAATCATTTCCGCGATTCTCGTTTGTTTAAAAAGAATAATAATTCGGAAAATGTATTTTCGGGTGTATCATCTTGTCGAATTAAGGACAAAGCAAAAAGGAACTACTGCGACAAAGAGCGGACAAAAGGGAAAGGTTGAAACGTACGAATTTAGCACGAAAAGATAAAACTTTCCGAACCATCTACCTTTGCCGAATTAAGATATTGAAAATAGAATTTCATTGCTTTTTATAAATCATTCATTTTCGTACTATGTAGAGATATGATCAAAGAGTTAGTGAGATGAATGAATCCAACAATATTTCCATCCTCTTCCTTCTTTCCTTTTCCGTACCGTTAGATCTCATTCAAGTTAGGCACAAAGAATATTTAAATTTGAGAATAAAAATATCCATAGCCTCAGGCTGACAATAAATTTTCTTTAAGATATAAAAGCGATACAAAATATAAGTACATGAAATATCTTTTTACAAGATTTTATATAGTGCGGGAATTTCCTTTATTTATAATTTTTTATTTAATGTGAATTTCTGCAGCATCCGACGAAGTTTGTAAAAAAAGAAAGATTGAATACCTCTGTAAAAGTACATTAATACTGATTCCACAGGACCTACGAGTATCAAACCGATATTAATGAAAATAACTTTCATCATTACAAAATAGGAAACTTTGTACATCTCTTAGTTTTCCACACACTTCACCCATACCTTTAATGTTTGAATTACAAATGTCAGATTCTTCCACATCAGTTTCACTGTTTGAACTATAGTCTTGATTATCAATTAATTCACTGATCATCGAAATCCTTTTCTTGCTGGCTATTCTCCGAGAATCCTGCTTTTGCAAAACATGTTGAAATTGTGGCTGGTGCAACGTCTTTCCAAGCTGCTGATATCCAAATTAATGCGCTGGTTTTTTCTGCATTTTCAAAAGAAATTTCGAGGTTTGTGAATGTTAGAAGCCTTCTGATTAGAAATTTTTTATAGCTCATCTTAAACTTATGGATAATCTCTTGATCCAATTGCTGACAATAGGAAGTGGTGTTTGGAGGCAGGAAAATGATGTTCGCATTTTCTCGTGTCACTTTTGGATGGGACGTGTCGTTATCCAGAAATAATAAGACTTTTCTATTTTCTTTTCTCATTTTTTCGTCAATTTTTTTTAGCCAGGAAGTCATAATCTTTGTTGTCATCCAAGTTTTTTTATTAGACACTCATTCTAAGGGCAGTTTGTCGATATGAGATCCTTTAAAGCATCAAGGGTTTTTACTTTTCCCAATGATTAATGGGAATGTTAGAAGCCTTCTGATTAGAAATTTTCTATAGCCCATCTTAAACTTATGGATAATCCCTTGAGGCAATTTTTCTAGCCATTCATTTGAAGCTTGAAAACTCGTCAGTTTTAAATTTTCGGCTACTTCCAAAGCTTTTTCTTCTATTAAAGGTCCAGATATAAGGAGATTTTTATTTCTGGCTTTACAGAACCAATTGTAAACTACTTCGTCAATCGCTGATCCTTCGGTTTTGGAAAATTTTCTCTTCTGCTCTAAGCTGGAACCTTCTTCAAAGCGCTTCTTTAATTCGGATTTGTTTTTTATAATTTCATTAACTTGTGTTCTTCCAACACCAAACTTTTCAGCCAACTTTCTAGCACTGGTACTGAATTTCTCACTTTCCACAATAATATGAATTTGGTTTTTAAGAGACAAACGTTTTCTTTTTAGCGACATGATGATCCTTACAAAAGCACAATCGAACATAAACTAACTCAAAATCTATGAAACGAAAGTGCTTGAAGTGAATCGACCGAAAAGTTACAAACAACTAAATATATATATATTATGCACGTAATTCCCCCAAATCTTAGAAATGTGCAAGTAAATTGGCTTACAATCGTTCCATCTGTATTAAATTGAATGAATGAACGTCAATTACGGGAAGGCGGCATGTCTTTGAGGTGGATAAGCCGAAAACCGTTTTTCAGAAGTGACCGATAATGAGAGGTAAAATTGCAGGTATTTTCGCAAGAAAATTTTCATGGAGGTGGCCGTAGTCGTTTTATGGAGGTGCCCGCTATTAGGAGGGTCATTATTCCGGGTATTCCATATAATTGGTTCTGTAAATTTGAAAAACTGGGCGTTTTTAGAAGTGACTGTTTTTAAGAGGTGGTCGAAAATAGAGATTTTACTGTACTACGATTTTAAAAAAGGTGTAAAGGCTTCTGAGTGCAAGGAATGTTTAGATTCAATCTTTAATGAAAAAGCACTTTTTTGATCCCATCGTTAGAAAGAAGCAGGACGTCCTCGTACGACCGTCACCCAAAAAAATATGGCTGCTGTTAAGATAATTGAAGAAGACAACAGTACTACGCATGCTGTAATAGAGCATCAACTCAGTTGATAAAGCAGTCATACACTATCACCTTTTTTTATGCTCCATCAGCTTTCTGGCTTTCAAAAACCAGAGCGTGTGCGAATTTACCATGAAACTTCAACTGTTTTTCTAAAATTGTGACAGGTGACGAGAGGTATATTCTTTTTTTTGACTTGCCTACCCGTCAAGAGAATCGTGGATAAATAATGGCAAAGGAGCAGCGAGCTATGGAAGAGGTTATGTATGTCGTGTTCTTTAGAAGTACAGGCCTGGTATGTGTAATTAAATTGGATGACCAAAAGACAATTACAGCTGAATGGTACACCGAGATGTTGCCTGAGATGTTGAGCATAGTTCCTTGTTTGACACCCTTTAAGAAGTGGAAGGAGAGAATTTTCAAATGTATTGTTATTAAAGGGAATTTCTTTGAACATATTTAAAATAAAATTCTAAAATATATATTTTTTATTCTCCATAATATCAGCTTGGCCCTCGTATATGCTAAAGGGAGAAAGAATCGATTTAAGGGGTATAGATAGGAAGCAATCATTAATAACAGTATTTGTATATTACGAGATTCAACAATGCAAACATAATACGTAGTACGTCTGATGCGGCTTCGGTTTGTTATATAGAGTAAATGTTGAATTTTGCTGTGTACGTTTATAGCGATCGGTTTGCTACCGTGTTCCGTATTACGAAATCCTGGTAAGACCTAAGGGTCGCAGACATTACAATCATGACTTGTAAACAAAAGCCCTAAGCAAAATTGAATGCTACTGTGACCGCCTAAATTGAAAATCATTCGTATATCGTTGAATTAATCTTCGAATTGGCAGTTCTGTTGCCTAAACCAACAGAACAAAGCATCCACCTTTGCCTCTCGATATATCCTGAGATCGAATTGAATGTATACTCCAGTACTCGGATCGAACTCCTGATCTTTTTGGCAACGGAAAAACCGATTAATTCAGTTTTTCTCCGCGTTCCTTTCGGTGTTTAATTAAGCAATGCCTGGGGAATTTAATTATCTCTCATGTGGATTTAATAGTCAGAAAAGAGCAAATATCCATATTTAGAAAGCAAATGCGGATTAGTTGGAAATGATATTAGTAAAAAGAATGAAAGAAATAACGAACCGAAATGGTTTCAAATTAACCTCTGAAAAAACTAAAATTGGCTTAACAGAATTGATAAATATGGGGTAAAGCGATAGCCTTGGTTACCTTCTTTACTTACCTCGCATGTGATTTTTTCTTCAAGTTGTTGCAAAATATCTTACACATTATAATTACAAAAGACTATTTATAATTTAGTTGGTAAAATGCTTAAACAGGAAACTGTACGTGTGTTTGTGCACGAAAATATTTCCCGTCAAAACCTATCGCAAAGTGGTAGGCCACGACAGTTAGCTGCAGCCAAATCCCAAGAAAGGCTTTTGTACTTTGCCGGAAACCGTGATGGAACGTCTACTCGTAAACTTGCTCGTTGTTTTGACGTTTTTCACGCCATTATTGTTCGAGAAATTAAAAAAAAAAAAACCTAAAACTCAGCAAAAGTCAAAAGTGTCCAAAATACACATAAGCTCAAATTCAGAGAATCCCTCAACGTTGCCGATTTTTGAGAGATATTGATTCTGCTGGAAACAAAATCATTATTATGGATGATGAACAATATTTTCCATTTTCCCATGAGAATACCCCTTACATAGGAAATGTTGATGAGACATCCGAGGAAGTAAAATATAAGACATAAAACAAATTCCCAGAAAAATATTAGTCTGGTGTGCTATTTCGGAAAGGCGTTCCTAGACCCTACATACGCCATGTGAGAGGAAAAGCAGTAACCGCCCACCTTTACTGTAAACATTGTTTGCCGAAAATGACGAAATTATGTTCTGGCCAGACTTAGGTTCAAGTCATTAAACCCAAGAAGTAACACATTAGTTAGAAACGCACATCCGCCGAACATGCCTCAAGCTAGGCCTATTGAATCGTTGAGAGACCCAAACTAGGAGTCAGTCTAAACCCAGAGAAATTGACGCTGAATCCTGCTAGGCATCCAAGCAAAATTGCATCAAATTGAACAATTTGAACCACTGTGTTACTTAAATTATCTTTAAGAAGTTGCAACCTCGTTAATTAGCGTCTAAAAAAATTGAAATAGGAATTGAAAAATTTTTCTAAAACGTGAAATATCGTTTTTGAAAAAGTCCCAAAGCCTTCGTTCCATCTACAAACAAATGCGCTCAACAAAAAAGTAATACTAAACATTTTTTGGGAGTATTATTGATGCCTATATATACAAAATGTCCAGATAAACGACTGCTTTGGCACCTACTATCAGATTAGTAAGGAAGACGTACCTAAGATTGTTCAAAACAGTGCCAGGCAAAATATTATCAGGTTCTTCCATTTCTATTTCAGAAATTTTGAATAAAAACTCTGAAATCTAGAGTTATAAAAGACCACTTACCAATAGACAAATGTATGATACCATACTAGGGCAAACATTATGCAAAGCAATATATACGTAACAGATTTGTTTGACAATTTGTGTATTGCTTAATAGGTCCAAACTCAATTGAAGTCAGAGAAATTTTGCTGTGAGAATGCACTAGTATTTACATATTTTTCCTATTATAGCCTTATAATATACCTTCTACCTTTCAGTGTAGAGGCTTGGGAGTTCAGTTTTGCTATTCCTTAGAAATTTTTTTCCACTTTCGGCACTATTTCACTTACATCCTCCTTTATTATTTAAAACCCTAGCCACTTGATTATCCCAAGTTTTTCTAGGACGTCCTCTTCCTCTCTTCCCAACTTTAACCTTCCATACTTTCTTTACTGTCCATGCATCCGGCATCCTCACCATATGTCCCCACCAATTTAGTTGTCTAGTTTCTTCTGTTCCAACGACTCTACCCCCATCAGATTCTCTGATTGTTTCATTTCTTATTTTATCACGTTTTGATACTCCTAGCACCCTTCTCAGAAATGTCATTTCACACACACTCAACATAGATCTATGTGTATCAGGATTGGTATAAATACTGTGTTGTATGTATATCTTAATTTTCGTTTTATCTGATTGTTTCCGCGTCCATTATCCATTCTTTTCTATCACTGATCCTAAGTATTTTATGTGCTCTATTTGTCTCATGGTATCATCTTCAATCGTTACCTGAACATCTTTATCTTTACTTCCTATTACTATTATTTCTGACTTCTTTGTATTAATCTTCATATTAAATTCATTCAACTCGTTTTTCTAACACGTGTAAGTTTCTTTTTTACGAAGCACGTAATATGAGATCGTTAGCATACATTAGCTCTTTAATTTTATTATCATCGGTGGTAAATTTCCAAAAGCCAGCTTGTGTGTAATGTAGGCTCAATTAGTCTTCTCAATCTCTTTTCCAATATTCTTTCAAATACTTTACCGGCCAATGGCCATGCACAATAAGGATTCCCTATAATTTTCACATGCCATTTCGTCTCCTCGTTTTTGGAGAGATTATAATAGCTGCTTCCCATCTACTTGCGATTCTCCCATTTTCTTTTTTTTTTTCTTTAACATTTCATGTTATCTATCCCTGCCGCCTTCTCATTCTTTAATAACTCCAGTGCATGTTTAAATTCTTCTATTGTTATATTCGGTAAAGTCTCTACTATTTCTGATATTTTCCTCTTTGCTTCTAATTGTTGCCCTTTCTTCAGTCTCTTTTATTCCTTCCAACATCACAAAAGTATTGATTCCATCTTTCTTCTTCAATAAACTGCCACTGCGATCCTTAATCCATTGTATGTTTGATCCTTTCTCTTGTTTAAGTCTTTTTAACACACTATACTACTTTTCTCCACTTCCGTCATCAAATTTTTCCCAAGACTCATTTGTTGCTTTCGTAACTACTTCTTCAATAGCTTTAATATAAAAAAGTTTAATTATGGAGTACCTCAAGGTACAACGTTGGGGCCATTTCTTTGTATTATTTTTTTGGCTGGTATTTATTGGGATATTATTTTCGATAGAGTAAATTCAGAAATGCTGCAATCCAATGCCATATATACATCGATCGTAAAAAGAACAATATCGAATTCAATATAATATCAAAGGAATGAAACTGAGAGAAATGCTCCCCGGTATAGATGTATAGCATTTATTCACATAGTTAATGTAATATAAATCACATATAAAACTAAGGTATACCCGTCACCCGCTCTTATGTGTAAAACGTTCAAGCTTTGACTTTGTTGGCTGCTAGCGCGACATCAAAGAATTTCCCCATTCATCTGAAGACTTCCAGGTCACCCATTCTATACGTTGAATAGATCAGAAATGTAGGAGGGACTCATTACTTACCATTATTTTACGTCTGTCTTTCTTTTCATTCCGTTCTAAATTTTATATCTTTCAGAAATATTGAATTTCTGCGGTCTAACTTTGCGAAAAGGCTCCTCTCCGCACGTACACGACACGTCGTACGCCTATATAATACATATATGTATATTTATGTAGATGGTGCGTTTTATATAAATATCCTAGAACCTCTTTCGCATCACGTAGATACATATAGATATATAGAAGACGAGGCTTCGTATTAATTATTTCGCGTATATCCAACCAAGCGTAAGTGACGCACGGCGAGGCAAAAAAAGAGAATAAAAGGATTTTGGTTTGGTCCGATCCTCCGTATAAAGAAAGATGAAATTATTTCCGTCCTTTCCATCGATAAGAATGACTTCGGTATCCTCGATATAGGTACGGCGCTTTTTATAGCCGAAACGAGATAGAAAGAGGCGCGATGAGTTTTTGCTTTATCCATAACTTGATAGAGATCCTTTATCTCTAAAACTTCACCGTTTGGGATGTGATCAGGTAGTATTTAATAACTGATATTTAGTCGAAATCCAAGGATTAAATGCGTAATAGCTTCTACGACTCAGAATTTTGTATTCAGACGTCGTTTAAAATTGATTTTATTATTTTCCAGAAACTCCCGATTTATACTTTTTACGATTGTCTTAATCAAAATATATCATAGACAATGAATAGGATAGAATTTAGGATGATACTTCTTGCATCCATCGTTACAGCAAATTTTGTAAATCAAAATCAGGAGAAGGCAATACAAGATATTTCTGTATTATTATATTCAGTAAAAACGTAGCTTCAGAGTAATTTTTTTAGTTTGAAGCAAAAAAAACCTATGTGTAAACTATAACATGGACCTACACGTATGCTGTTATTTCTAGAAAATTTATCCTAAATTTAACGGAGTTTTTTAATAAACTAAAAAATTTGGTGATTGTAGCACACACGGGTACATTTTGGCGGAACTGACATAAATGAATTGATTCTGGAATATCTCAAGATAAAGTATTAAGGTCACAGATAGCGGCTACAAAAATTTATTGTAAAAATGGCCGTTATTGGCAGGTGGCCGTTATTGAGAGGTAGTCAGGCATAAACAAAAAAGTTGTTTTTGTGTTTTCTTTATTTAAGAAAATGTAAATATCAAAAATTAGCTTAAATAATAAAAAAAAAATAAAAATATTTTACATGCATTATTATACTTTTTTCAAATATTTTTCAATTAAGGTTTGTTTTAAGTTTTTAATTTTTGTTTGTAAAACCTGAGTTCCACATTTTGCTAAAATTTGAGCAATTAGTACAGCTAGTTCACTTTCATCATTACAAAATAGGAAACTTTGTACATCTCTTAGTTTTCCACATACTTCATCCATACCTTTAATGTTTTTGACTTTCGGTCAAAACATTGCATTCAATAGATGCATAATTTTCTAGGCTTACACCACGTAATACAGGAAGAAGCTGGGCCAGTGGAATTTCATTTTCCTCATCGATATCCCTTTCTTGCTGGTTATTTTTCGAGAATCCTGCTTTGCAAAACAACTTTTCTATTTTCTTTTCTCATTTTTTCATCAAATTTTTTTAGCCAGGAAGTCATAATCTCCGTTGTCATTCAAGCTTTTTTATTAGATACTTCTAAGGACAGTTTGTTGATATGAGGTCCTTTAAAGCATCGTGGGTTTTTACTTTTCCCAATGATTAATGGGGTTTCCTTGTCACCTTCCATATTTGCGCAAAATAAAATTATCAATCTTTGTTTTGCAGTTTTTTGACCGGCACATTTATCGTTTTTTAGGGTGAACGTTTTGTTGGGCATTGCAAGATAAAAAAGTCCGGTTTCGTCAGCATTGTACACATTTTTTTTTAATAATCCTTCAATATTACTTGTAGCTTCGGTTTCCAGGCTTCAACACTGTCCAAGTCAACATCAGCCGACTCACTACAAATTGTTTTAAAGGCTATATTGCGTCATTTTTTCCAGCCATCCATTTGAAGCTTGAAAACTTGTCAGTTTTAAATTTTCAGCTACTTCCAAAGCTTTTTCTTTTATTATAGATCCAGATATAGGGAGATTTCTGGCTTTACAGAATCAATTGTAAACTACTTCGTCAATCGCCAATCCTTCGGTCTTGGAAAACTTTCTCTTCTGCTTTAAATTGGAACTTTCTTCAAAGCGTTTCTTTAAGTCGGATTTATTTTTTATAATTTCATTAACTAATGTTCTTTCAACACCAACTTTTCAGCCAACTTTCTAGCACTGGTACTGAACTTTTCACTTTCTACAGTAATATCAATTTTGTCTTTAACAGTTTCTTCTTTTTAACGACATGATGATCGTTACAAAAGTACAGTCGAACATAAACTAATTTACATGTGCATAATACATATTATCTACATTAATTCCCCAAAATCTTAGAAATTTGTAAGAATATGTGCAATAAAGTAAATCTGATTACAGTCGTTCCATCTGTATTAAATTGAATGAATAAACGTCAATTACGGGAAGGCAGCATGTCTTTGGGGTGGATAAGCCGAATACTGTTTTTCGGAATTGACCGATAATGAGAAGTAAAATTACAGGTATTTTCACAAGAAAATTTTCATGGAAGTGGCCGTGGCCGTTTTATGGAGGTGCCCGCTTTTAAGAGGTGACCGCAAATAGAAGTTTTACTGTAGTATTGTTTTTAGTAGTACTATTTTGAAAAATTCTTATATGAATATTTCAATATTGCCTTGTATTTATTAAAATATTATTTTCGGTAAAGTAAAATAAAAAATACAAACATATATTATTTAATAAGCCTTCTGCTTTCCACACTTTTCTATTTTACACATTCTTGACGTTTGTAATTTCATGTATGTTTTTTTAAATTATAATAACGAATATTTCGTAGCGATTTTATAAAAAACTAAAAAATTCCCTGTTAAACATGACACGTACAACACCGCAGCACATACGTTCTCCAAACAGATTTTTTTTTTATCCGTTAAACCCGCACGACGAAAAAAAAGGATAGCTGGCTTATGTGTGCTTTCTGTTTACTTATGATATTTATTTTATAATGCAGTAGTTGACGGACAAAACAAAAGAAACCTTATCACCTACGTCCAGGCTAGCTGCCATGAGTTTCGCTTTTCTGAGTACGCTAGGCGAATATTAATTTATATTGTAGATACCTATTTTATCGACGGATACGGTGGTATCATAGAGATTTCGTAAAAATACTGGGATCGCTAATACACATGTCCCTTTCGACATTACCGACGGTAGAGGAAGAGATGGGATTATAAGCCCCCGTAGGTGGCGCGGGGGGAACTTGAAATATTTGAGTTGGTAGACAATATTAATTTTGACTTAATAAATTTAGCTTAGGGGACAATTTGTATAATTAATACGAACTCCGAAATATTAATATTAATTTTAGCAACGTCAAGTCAATATTTACACGGAGGAATTCAGCACCCCATTTCTTTTCGAGTCCCTACCGAAATTCCAAAATTAAAACGATATTACTTATTTAATACCATCCAATTAGTTTCCATTCATTATTTGCATTTCTCCTATCCTACCATTCTGAATTATTATTATAAGGATGCTGCTGCCTCGTTCCTTTTTGCATTTTAAATTTTCATTAAAGTATGTGTTAAAAATTTTATGTGTGGTAACTTGTAATGGCCACCTATATTTTTTATGTTCTCCAGCTATTTTCCTTTCTTCCGTTTCTTTTTATTTACCTTCCCTCCATTTTATTAGGTGGAAAAGGTGAAATATCTGTTTTAGTATTATTGTTGCAGTATATAAAAAAATAAAAAAATCCCTAGCATCGTAAATTTCTTGTAAAATTCCTTGTAAATTACAACATATACCTGCACAATATTAAATTTCCATTTTCATCATCATTATACCTCAATTACCGGAGACTGGTTCCAATTATTTCCAAATTTTCATCCGACGGATCGAAAGTAAATAACAAGCAGCTCAAGCTAAGTAGTAACTTACTCCATCTACACGCAGCTGGGGAATTTTATTTTATGTTTGAGAAAAACGGCGTTGAATTAAGCTATTTAAATAATTGATTGAATTAAACGCCATTTGATCTGTAGTTAGTAAATCAGTAGGGTATTAGAGTAGATGAGGCTAAGCTTTGAGACACTAACTAATACAGCGTACCAATTTAACGCCGAAGTTAAGCAAATTTAATGCAAAATTCTCAACTTCAGTATGAGAGGTTGAGTTCGATAAAATTAAACGCTCAATATCTGCTAGGTTCTCCCTTGGAAATGCGTAAAAATAAGGTGACAATTTGCCTTTGAAATATGGCCTATTTTACAAAACGGCAAAAGTTGTAATTTAAACGCAGTAAATGCAAGGGAAGTCGAGGCAAATATAATTGAGATACTCACAGACGTCACGAACTGGTTTAAATGTACTAAAAGAAATAAATCGGCTACAAATAATAAATCTTTTTGCTTGCCTTACTCCAAATTACACCCTAATTACATCGAGAAGGAAGAATTATATTGCTTTTGGAAACTCTTACATCATTTATAGCATGTTTTACACGGGCGAAATACGAAAGCTATAAATCTTTTATTATTATTTATTCTCCAATTCTTTATGTACGGCGTTATTATCTGAAGATAGCGCGATGTATTTTTGTCTAACGCTTCCTTTTAAGAAGGAGAACGCGATAATTGTAATTCTTTAACAACCACTCTAAACGTAGTCGAAAATCAAAGATATATTATTGGTACCATCGTTAATTTAGACTCTATTATGTTATTTATCATCATTATACCACGCCTTTACTCGATAATTAATCATAACTAAAGCTGGCCACGAGCGGTACCGCGCAGTAGCGTAGAGTCGACAAGGCCTGGCGTTCCACTAGAGTTATTTTGCTAATAGAGATGTTTGCTGCCGCAAATAATTTCGCTCATCTTTTAAATAAAAATTAAATAACACGTGCTCAAACACTTACCATTTTAAGAGTCCTCCGTGAAATCACAAAGTGAATAATGTCTGTTAAATATCTGCAACATTAGATATGTTTCAACTGTTGTTTCGGCAAAACTAGTACGGCATGAGGAAAAAATGCGTTTATATGCAGAGAACGAACGTTCTACATCTAGTGACGTAATATTTGCGTAAGTAAAATAATCTTTCAAATAACTTAACGATTCTGTTGACGCACCTTCACAAACGTGTCTTAATGTGCCAAAATCAGAATTTTTCTCAAAAACACTTTCAAATTTTTCTAGAACAGAAACATTTTTTGCGTCTTCAATCGCGCATAGCTGTGCGTGAACATGTTGCACTATTTGTAGAGATTCTTCTAACGGCACCGCGGGATTTTGTAATTTTTCTATTGCATCTATCGCATAAATCCATTTTAACCTGACTATCTTGAATTTTCGACTGGCTTTTCTGGATAGCGGCAGCTTCCTTTGTATCGAATTGTAAAACCACGTTCTTAATATTGTCAAAATATTTATGATAATAAAACGCGGCCTGCAACCATGTTCCCAAACTAGTTAGAATAGGTTCTGGTGGCTCTGGTATACGGGGGCACAGTCTGTGAAATTCGCGAATACGTTTCGGTGATTTGAGAAATACTGCTTTGGTATGCTCTATTAAAGCGTCTATCTCAGGATAACATTTTCTGATACTATCCGCCACAAGATTGAGAGCATGAATTTTACACGTAATGTGTAACAAATTAGCAGAATGCTTTTTAAGAGACCGGCCTACAGAAAGCATGTTTGCAGCACCATCACTCACTAACATCAAGAGTTGGTTTGTTGAAAGTTCAAACTTGTCCAATGTATTTAACACTAACTTTGAAATTACTTCGGCAGTACACTGTTGTATTCGTTTGGAGACTAATATAATTGAAGGTGCCGATTGATGAGGTTCCAATTTGCGTGCCATTACATTAAGAACAGAATGTTTCTTCCGATCTGTTGTTTCGTCGACACATAACCACAATTTTTGATCTTTCAACTCCGATTTTATTTTTTGTTCAATATGTTCGCGCGCAGATGGCGTAACGATGTTCGACTTGGTAATTTGCACTCCGAATAGTTATTCCAAAAGCAGATAAATGGTTCCTTGTCTAGTAAATTAAACGGTATATTACATGCGATAAACGTAACGCATAAATTAAATATAAATTTTTCATTGTCTCGTGGCAATTTCTTTTTGAGACAAGCTTTTCACTATTTACGTGTCGTAGACAATGTTGTCTGGACCAACACATTAACGGGATTTTACAGATTACACATTTAATTTTAGCACCTTCATATATTAAGTCTGGAATTTCTGCAATAAATTTTCGAAGTTTGTCCGACCGCGGTCGTTTTGCTGACGAAATCATAATTTTTCTAGGACAGATAAACACTTGTGCAAATGACCGGCAGCGAAAATGTCCGTACTGCTCCGCAGACGAAGTAATACTACCGTTCCTCTCGGTCCGAACTGATTCTACGCCGATGCGCGGTACCGCTCGTGGCCAGCGTTAATCATAACTTATCTATTTTGAATATACAGTGTGACCTATTTGAAATGAAAGCACCCCTATAAAACATATTTTATTTTATATTACAATCTACGTTAAAATTTTAGAATTTAGAAAATTTTATTAGCAATTTTTTTATTAAAAATCTAACTACACCACTGAATCCAGAAGGTATTAGCCAACATTTTATTTAAATATATTTATTAATAAACAAGTTATGAGAGAATCATTTCTCAAACTTCACAGTGCATTATTTCATAAATTCGCTTCTTACATCAATTGAACAATGTAGATCAAAATTTATTTAAAAAACAACTAAAATTTAACCAAACTTATTATTAAATGCCACAAAATTGCAAATAACCATTTTTTTCTTAATCTAACTACAATTACAAAAATGAATGTAATAATGCATCTACCAAATTACAAACTTTAAAAGAAATAAGTAATACCTAAGGTAAGATAATCGTGTCGTCCCAGCATAGCCGTAAGTAACAGCTGGAGCAGCCAACGGAACTCGGCACGCGCCTGTCTGATGCGATGCGTAAACATCTGCCGGGTGGCAAAGTAGTTCAAATTCGTACACATTCATCATTATTAGCGCGGCGTGTGCGTGTGAATTAAATCAGGCGAGCGGAGTACTAGTTAATCAAGACAATTTTTAATTAAAAATGTCTAGTGTGCGCAAGGCTAAACAACGACCCTTTGCTGATAAAGTAAGAAACTTTATCTGTGAATTTCCAGATTTGTTGTACGACGGTGCTAAAATAGTTTGTAAAGTGTGCGAGAAAACTTTGATGTGCTGGCAAAAGAACGACTGTAGGAAGCATGTAAATAGTGCAAAACACAGAAATAGAGAAAACGGCGCGTCAAATAGAAATTACTTTATTTTCGATTTACTTGTCATGATGATAACATGCAATTTGTCACTTAACATATTGGATAAGAAATCGTTTAAGAACTTTTGGAACAAATACAACCCGGAGTTGAAGTTGGCTACGGCACGTAAGCATGTTTTATTTGTACGTAAAGAGGTGGAAAATAAAATCATATCTACATTAAAAAATCAGTTGCTTTGGTTGTGTGTTGACGAGACAACAGATTGTAAAAAAAATTCTATTATACATGTTATAGTTCGTGTACTGGATCAACATAAACCGACATTTCCACTGTTACTAGTTAGCAAAAGATTACAAGGGTGTACTAGTGCATCAATTACGTCTGTGACTACGTTAAAAAACATTCAAGTCTCAACACGTCAAGTGTTGATGTTTATGAGCGATGGTGCAGCGACAATGCGTGCGCTAGGCCGTTCTCTTCTTGAATACGGTTGCGACTGTTTACATGTAACTTATAAAGTGCATGCTTTACATCTTGTGGCACAAACTATTAGACAATGTTATCCCGAGGTAGATGCATTAATATCAAGTACAAAAAAAGGGTTTCTCAAATCTCCAAAACGTCTTCGAACATTTCACCCACAGTGTCCCGGTATTCGTGAACCACCACAGCCGATTCTTACACGTTGGGAAACCTGGTTGCAGGCAGCTTTTTATTATGCTGAACATTTCAAAAAAGTAAAAGCTGTTATTCTACAATTCAATCCTGTCGAAGCTGTAGCTATTAAGGAGAGCCAGTCAAAATTTCAAGATACTTCTGTTGAAACAGATTTATAAAGTATTCATAGCTATTATAAATGCTTATATGACGCACTTGAACAATTACAAAATAGAGCGTTGTCGTTAGTGAAGTTACTGCATATAGTGGACGAAGTACATACTCTGCTACGCACTATAGATGACGCAAAAAATATTCGCGTTTTAAAAAAGTTGGAGAGTGTGTTAGAGAAAGATTCCAATTTTATCACATTACAACAAATTTGTATTGGTACTTCGACTAATCCATTAATTGAGTTCAAAGATTATTTTAATCATACATGTATTACATCGGTAAATGTCGAACGATCTTTCTCCAAATATAAACACATTTTTTCACCACTGCGAACACGGTTCCACGAAACAACCATTGAAACATATCTAATGCTATCAATTTTTTACGATTCTTATCCATTGGGTTTTAATACTGATGATGGTGCTTCTACTTCTCATGTTCAGCAATTTCAATGCAATCCGCCACCCTACTTGATTACGCTGCTTAGGAGGGTGAGTGTTTCACAGCCTTACAGATAATTCTTGATTAGTTTTTTTATTATTATTCGCTTTATTACTTCTTTTTCGGTAATTGTTATTTAATAAAAAAAAATACATGTAATTTAAGTATATTGGGACTTTCTGAATTCAGTGGTGTGGTGAAAAATCGCTAATGCAATGTTGCTATTTTCGACCTCGAAAAATAATTATAAAAAATTTTGTGTGGAAATAGATTTTTGATACATTATGTGTTAAAAAAAATGGTTTTATTTTAGTGTAAAATATAGGTTCTACAGGGGTGCTTCCATTTCAAATAGATCACACTGTATTTGATTAATTAAATCAATTCCAAAAATGGCGGAGGCGCCGGTTAATACGCTAAGCAGTACCTAAAATTAAATGTTTATCCAAGCTATTATCTACTTATTGCACACCCGCAAATGTCTTTAGGTAATTTTCGTTAGGAAATCAACTATATAGACACCTAAATTTCAAATTTTAAGACGCTATTCTTAGGATCCTCTTGGAACTTATTCAATGGTTAAAAAATCTTAATAGGCTATCTATCACGCGTTCAATTATTAAAAATACTTTCTTCTGAAAAAATGTATGTTTCATAAATTTCGCTGTGGCAATTAATGTCTGAAATCCATCATTTTTTATCTAATACAGTTTTATCGGTTTTTCCGTGACAATTTTTAATAAATTTTCACAATGTTCTACAATAGAAATTGACTGTAATTCTTTAATTGGACTACTTAAGAAACTATAATGATATTTAATATTAATTGATTCATAATCCCCCGTTTTTCGAATAAACTTTTTTTTATTGATTCAGCTAAATCTATAAACTCTAATACAACATTTTTATATAAGAATAGCTATTTGCATAGAATATAGCTGCATCTAACTACGTCGCCCATCGTGTAATTACAGGATCAGGATGAAGGGAAATGTTCGGCAAATTTTCTTTATACATTTGGACGCGAAAGGGTGCTTTGATAAATATTCTTTTACGTTCGTAATTAAAGAATTAACTAATGGAAACCGGCATCTAATTTCCTCGGACACTCTATTTATTGCTTGCGCGAAACAAGTAATGTGAATAAGATTTTCGTAAAAAAATTTTAAATTTGTCCCTGCTTTGATCAAGTTATGCTGCTGCGTCGATGGTCAAAAGAAAAAAAATTGCCAGTTGGTAGTATATTTGGAATAAAAAAACGTTCATTAACAAAGCGAATACTCTCTAAACTTTTAATTTTCTCCATCTGTTTTGTGCTAATTAAAATAATGTTGGTAACATATTTTGATTTAGAACACCAACTAATAGATCTACCATATACCGACTGCCAACATCGGCAGTTTCATCAAACATATTACAGAGAAATTAATTTTTATGTAGCTTTTTACGTCAAAAAATAGAAAATATTCACTTTATGCACGAAATTAAATATATGTGCCGGATCTTAACTTTTTTGTAATTTCAACATATTCTAAATATTGGAGTTATATTGTTAATAATAATTAAATTTATTATGGGAAGATATTCGATAAACTAACGTGTTTTAATCGTTAAAACATTTTATGCAAATCAATCATCGATTACTGTGACGATGAGAAAGTTACGTGTAATTTTTGGGAGAAATAACGTGCCAACAAAACGCACTATTTATTGTGTAGTGAATGATTTCGAAGAAAGAGGGTCTGTAGCTGATAGGCCCAAGTTTGACACCGTGCTCAGGGACTTGGTTTACGAAGAACAACTTTGGCCACAATTATGCGCAAAGATTTGCATTTGTTTCCATTTAAGATTCAATTAACACAAGAGCTTTATCCACAAGACCATTTATGCCGCCGTACATATGCCAATAGGATGTTACAGCGCGCCCATGACAACCTTGATTTTCATGAAAAACTGATAATGAGCGACGAGGCGCATTTTCATTTGAATGAATACGTGAATAAACAGAATAGTCGGTTCTGGGAAATAGAAAACCCACACATTATTCATGAGTCACCTCTGCATCCATTACAAGTGATAGTCTGGTGTGCAATTTGGTCAGGAGGAATCATTGGACCTTACTTCTATGAGAATGAAAACGGCTTAACGATAACTGTCACTGGATAACGATATCGTGACATGATTGAAAACTTTTTGACGCGAGAACTGCATGCTTTGGGCTTGATCAATATGTGATTCCAACAAGACGGTGCCACATCACATACAGCCAGGATTACAATGGAATTACTGCGAGACATTTTTCCACAGCGAGTTATCTCAAGAAATGGTGATGTTGATTGGCCTCCACGGTCGCCGGATTTGACTACCCCGGACTTTTTTTGGTGGGGATATCTGAAGGGCAAGGTATATGCAAACAAACCAGAAACCCTTGAGCAACTCAAACAAAATATTCGCGGTGAAATTAATGAAATACCGGTTGAAATGTGTGAAAATGTAATTAAAAATGTGCTCAAAGGAGCTCGCATTTGTGAGGCTAACAGAGGCAGACATTTATCTGATATTGTATTCCATACATAATTGCCAACATTAAATAAACCATTGATCGACATTAGATTCATTCTCTTTAATTTAACCAAGATTTATAATCAAACAAAGTAGTATACCTTCCAGGCGGACACTCTGTATTAAATTAATAATTTCCCACTAATTCTTACGCTAATTTCCCACTACCCTATGTGTGTGCAGTACTAGTTCGATTCAGCTAACTCATTCAATTAAATTAAATGTTGAAGTTTGGGAATTACAGGAAAATGAAAATTTTCCAATTTCAAAAATTTCCTAAAATGGTTACTTAAAACGTTGAAAAGGTTGATTTGGTTGATCTATCAAATTGAACCCTAATTAATGAATTTTTTGCCATGACGACCTCTGAATTATGAGACGGTGCCTTTTTCTTTAAATACGGCCGCTTTTCTGCAATTTCTTCCGTCAACTTGTCAAGTAATAATGCATAGTATACCCCCGTTAAAAATGACCGACAAATGTAAGAGGGTGTTAATGACAACCCGTAGAACAGTTGGGAAAACATGGGGACTCAAACCACATATGACGTACTGGCTGTACACTACGGTGGTAAGACCCATGATAACTTATGGCTGCCTGGCTTGGTGGCCTAAGATCACACAGAAACATGCGATAACTAGTCTCTCGAAAATTCAGAGACTGGCATGTCTTTGTATAACAGGAGCTATTAAAAGCACTCCAACAGCTGCTATGGAAACCATGCTAAACCTACCTCCTCTTGAGATTTATATCAAGGGAGAAGCCAGAATGGGGGCATACAGACTGAAAAATACTAGCAACTGGAGATCCCACCGTGGATCTGGGCACACCAGAATAGAAGCAGTAGTAACAAACCCTATCTATGATATGGGTAGTGATACAGCAATCTCCAGGATCTCCTATGACAAACCTTCCAAAGTTTTCTTGAATTGGGAAAAATGGAGGGATGGAGAGGGGAGAAAACCAAGAACACTAGTCTGGTATACAGATGGGTCAAAAACGGGCACTACATCTGGTGTTGGTGTATATGAGGAAAACCAGGGATACAAAGTATGTGTATCACTTGGGCGATACACCACGGTATTTCAAACAGAAATATATGCTATACAAATCTGCGCGTGGGAGAGTCTGCGTCGGCGACCGCAGGGTGAGACGATGTGCATTCTCTCTGACAGTCAGGCAACCTTAAAGGCACTAGCATCTTATCGCATAACCTCCAAACTAATATGGGAGTGCCTGCAAACCCTAATGGCTCTGTCTAAACACAACAAGGTCACACTGGTGTGGGTGCCAGGGCACAGGGGCATAGCGGGCAATGAAATTGCAGACCAGTTAGCGAGGGAAGGTTCAAAAATGAATTATATAGGCCTTGAACCGGGTCTAGGTATTACCAAGAGTGCAGTGCGTGGTGCAATTAATGAGTGGATTATAACACAACACCAATTAAATTGGAAACATGCAGCTGGACAAAAGCACAGCAAACGGATGATGGGAGGACCGTCGCAACATCTGACTGCTGACCTGCTTGAATTAAACAAGATACAGCGTAGAGCAGCAACATGTCTATTAACAGGACATGGCTGTTTGAGAGGCCACTTGCATAAGATGGGGATCTACAAAGATAAGCCCTTATGTAGACTTTGCAATGAGGAGGAGGAAACAGCCCCTCATATTATTTTCGAATGTGCAGCGCTAGCTCAACGCAGATTCGCTATGCGAAGCACAATTGAACTACCAATGGAGAACGATTTACTACATAGGCTGTTAAACCTGATTGCGGGAACTAACCTGTTTAAGTAAAACAAAACCGAAGCAGGAATAATACAATAAGCTGCTAAGCTTCAGTGTTAGGGATGTAAAGACCAGCCCTGCTCTGGTAGAAAATCAATCAATCAATCAATCAATGCCCCCGTTATTGTTTTTTCCTTCGTAGTACAGTTTCAATTGTGCCTTGGCTTCAGGAGAGCACTGGTGTATACGAGTTTCATCTACAGTTATTAATCGATTAAATTCCAACTTATTTCGCTTAAACTGCGGTTATCCTATTCTTCAGTTTCGAGATGTAAACAGCCTCTGCTAAATTTGGTGAATTTTTCCGACGTTCTCGGTAGTGGCTGCAGTTTTTGGTCGTCCCGAACGTTCATCGCCAAACATGCTTAAATTCAACTGGCAAAAATTTCACCGTGGCAAATAATGGTAGGCGTATTGTCTTTCAAACGCATTAATTTAATGACGACTCCATATGCGATTTTTTTTTATTTTTACAGGAACTGACACAAAGAACTGTTATACAACAAATGAGCATCCAGCATGTGCAATTATATTACCAGAAACTTTTCAGACTACCCTCATATGACAATCGATTTCTTTATCTATGATATTTTTCGAATAATCGGACACGTGCAGCTATGGGTATATATAATTATGATATCGGGGCGAACAATAAGATCGTCAATCACCAAATGGCCACTAACAATGAGTTGAAAAGAAAATCAGCCGAGGAAATTTGTTGATTGATCGTAGATTACAGCGATTTTCATCTAATTCGATTGAATTCATGATGGGTTATTTTTATATATGACCTATAGATTTTTTGATGGTGTTACATGTATACAGAGTGTTTTTAGTACTAAACGCACTGATAAGTTACAAATTATATAGGTAGCAAGCATGCTATTACTAAATAATTCATAATCATCAAATGAGTGAAGTAGCTGAGCTTTAGGTTATATAAATACAACCATATGTGTGCGTTTAATATATGTACATATGTATAGAGTGAGCGCTTGGTTGTTATGTACATCTTTAGCGTTAGAAGCCTACGTAAAGCAACAGCCATATAATATAATTTTATTATAGATAATATTTGCATATATGTTTACTTTCTTGTAAGTAAAGCGTACAGGGGTGGCAATACGGAGGTATAGGTGTCACTTTTCACCCAGCGGCTTGGTAGGATTTATTTGTTGGAGCACATCCTATGATGTATTGCTTTTATCTTTCTCAAAGTATGTATGGCGTAGAGCTAACATGGTCGCGAGGATGTGTGCTTATACATATGGATCTATTATCTATATACATAAATATATATACACGTATATACACATATATATATATAACATGCCTGAGCGTGTATCATTACTCTAAAAGCTCTCGCACTTCACATAATTAATTTAAGCTATTAAAATGTGCACCTACAGCTTCCCAATTCTTATCCCGACAAATTAATTTTGCACGACCCGTGTATATGTACAAGAACTTATAACGGTTGCCGTACAACATAATGGTGGCCATAAATAATGCTTTCGCAAAAGGATGCAATCGCTATACACAGAAATAGCCATCTAATTAAGCATTAAAATTAATTTTGAAACATTTATACGAAAGAAAGTATGCGAGGACCACCTTATTTGCTCCCTTGTACAATGGTGTGATTAGCGACACCTAGTGGGGAAAGAAAACAACAACGTTGTTGAATTAAATATCAGATAATACAAACTTTTTTCTGTAAAAATGCAAAATTAAAAGGTGAAGGTGTCATACCAACGGGGTATAAATAACATTTTTTCCCTCATTTTATCACTCGTTTAAAAATAATGTACCTGTTTTTTTTTTGTTGTCCAGTTAATCGATAAAGTATTCGAGTGTGGGTAGTGAAGAGGACGTAACATTTTTATTTTTATTTTTATCATAGTATAAATAACACGCTTTTAAAAGTAGGTACTAAAATTCTTGTGTCTACTATTTTTGTTTCCATGTTGTTTTAATTTACATAAAAAATTATACCCCCCTTGATATTAGGAAATTAGAAGCTAAATTCATCAATCTCCAAGTTATTTCAAGAAATTCACAACATTTACCAGTAAAGTCTGAGAAAAATGTTTAGAATAACCGCAAGTAAATATTTCGTAATATAGAGGAAAAACACTAACAGCGATTGACATAAATGGCTGTTAAACAACAAATGAGCGTCCAACATGGATGAAATTTTCAAAAGTACCTTTCAACGGATGCGCAATTATATTACCAGAACACTTTTGACGTTTGTAATTTTCTATTGTCCAATGACATTGTCATATTTTGATGATTTCTTAAGATTACTTTTACAAAAATATCGGGGAGACAAGTTAGAATAAATCTTTCCATGGATAATGAACCTTCAAAATTCGACATTAAAGAATTTTATTTTTGTGAAAATGTTTATCTGGTCATTGAGATTTGAACATAATAACATAATATGCAACAAGTGAAAACATCACGAATTTTGTGAATCTAATGATGCACATTCAACCAAAAATACAATAACCAGCAAAGTTCATAACAATATCGAATTAGGACCAGGTTATGATTTTGGGGTAAAATTTTAAAAAACATTTGGTAATATTATTATTTAATTACATATAACGTACAAGTAAGTATAATTTGAACATATATTTACTAATATTTGCTTGTTACTCCTCTGAGTTTTATTATTTCCTCAATCCATTTTGGCATACTGCCAATGCAGCTTTTTATTGTTTTTTTTTTTAATTTCGTCGCTATTATGCCATACATCTACAATATGTTGTTTTTCAAGACATTCCACACATTGGGTTTATGTCTGGTGAATTGCCTGGCCAAGGTAATCCACGCAGATTTTTAGATTCAAAGTATAGCATTACACTTTTTGCCTTATGACACGGTGCATTGTCTTGCATGAAAGTATATGGTCCTTGAGTAGGATCCGATGAACCCATATAAGGTGTAAATAGTTTTGTAAAAAACTTTTTATATTATTTTTGTTCCATTGTCTCGTTAACGAAATATAGTGGCCCCGATCCTTCTGTCGTAATACACGACCAAGACATTAGAGATGGTGGGTATTTAATAGATTTGATCGTACATGCTTCTTTATAAAGATGTGAAGGACGTTGACGAACAAATTGGCTTCCCTCCGTGATTCGTCGCTATAAATAATCTAGGAGAAAGTAAAAAATGTAGAGAACCATTAAGCGATGAGCATTAAGCATGAGGATGAATTTGAGCAAAAGTACAGATGATAAATGAAACTTACCCTTCCCCAATCTTCAACACTATATTCTTTATATTCTTTAGCCCATTGAAATCGTTTCACTTTCATTTTAGATGTTAGCCTTCGCTTCTTTGCCGGATATCTGCATTTCAAGCCTGCTTCATGAAGACGTCTACGGACTGTTTGGGCTGATATTTATAAACCTTCTCCATTAAGAATTTTATGAACGCCTTTAATGGATAAAAAACAATGTTCTGTAGCCACTTTTACTATACGACGATCATCTCTTACAGTTGTTTTGCGTTTGCCGGCATAGTATGTTCTGTCACTACTTGTACTAGGAGTATTCTCCTTAATTAATTTCGCGATTTTCAGAACGGTTGGTGTGATACACCCTCTTCTTGTGCAACTTCACGTTGAGAGAACTCTCCCGTCTTTAGAAGAGCAGAAATTCATACTCTTCTCTCTGCGGTTATATCATTCTTCTTTCCCATTATGATAATAATTGACCGCGAAAATAGACGTATACAAATAAAATTAAAACTCTTTGAAATATAATTGAAAATATGTGGAATGTCTTGAAAAACATCGTAAGTACATGAGACTCAACTACAAAGGAAAACATATTGTAGATGTATGGCAAAACAGCGACGAAATTAAAAAAATAATAATAAAGAGCTGCATTGGCAGTATGCCAAAAAGGATTGAGGAAATAATAAAACACAGAGGAGGAACAAGCAAATATTAGTAAATATATGTTCAAATTATACTTACTTGCATGTTATATGTAATTAAATAATAATATTGCTAACATTACCAATTGTTTCTTTTAATTTTACCCCAAAATCATAATATTTGTGGTCCTAATTCGATAGCCAGAGACTGCAGAAGACTAAACACATCTGAATACAACAAAAGATAAATAATTTCCTCTCAGAGTATAATAGTATATTAGAAAACAAGTTTCATAAGATAGCATTTTATCCACCTGAGCTGCGAGAAATAGGGGAAGAAATTGTTCGTAATTTATTACCTAATAAATCACGTAAAGCGTATGAAAAAAGAAAATATGAACATTTCGTCACTTGGTGTACACGGAATACTGTTAGAACAGCATCTGAAAATATTTTATTGGCATATTTTCAAGTATAAAGCAAAACAAAGGTGTAGCGTTTACGTCTTAATATTTACAAGAATGTAGACATATTTAAATACTCTAGATTACAAGCATTTTTGAAATGTTCAGTAGGTTACGAAGCGAAAAAATGTAAAATATTAAAGAGAAGTTAATGAATTTATTCAGTAAGCTGATATCATGTACCTCGCAATAGAAGTATGGAGTATATTCAAGCTTTAATTTTAGTTGTTATAATAGTTTAGGATGTCTTAGTACGTTGTTCAGGAATACCAACATTACATCATAAAATGTTGCGTTTCATAATGAAATTATTTCGGCACAGATTCGCGTGCGGAAAAGACTACATTATGCAAAATAGAAAAAGGTTTTTTTGATATTTCCAATGGTATAGGAAATACTAAACCCTGCCAGATAACTGGTGCATCTTGTATATAAATATATGTTAATCTATTGTTCTATTTCAAATAAAAACTCACACTATGGGCTATTTATATTTATTTTCTCCTCTTGAAGACGTAACGAAAGAAAGATGCAAGCTAGTATGGTCCTCTCGTTGTTTTATGGGTAAAATACAGCAATATTATTAGCTCCCCTTCTTCTTCTAACGAATCGATCCACTTCAAAAATAAGAGATTTGTTCTGTTTAACGTTCCTTCATTTTTTTTTTACGCGTTCAACGCCAACGCGATTGTACTGCTAATTATTTCGACGAGAGCCTTTCGATGGGTTCAGTTGGTTTTCGGGCTATTTAAAATTTCGAATCATGGATTTTCATTAAGAGAATAATTATTCATTATCACGACAAACGGAAATACAAGGCAAACAATTTTATGGCGTTCGAGAATTATCATGGGACATATACTGTTTGCTCGCAGCTTTATTTTAATTGTTGAATTCCGTTTTAAAAATGGTTTCGACCACAATATAAACCTTCTGGGAAGTGATATTCAAGGTTAAAAGAAGAATATCTCGTCAACAAAAATATTCCATTTGCACGCAGAGAAATGGTATATATAAAATCAAAAACCTCTTTATACCAATACGGTGTAGAGGTGATTTGCGATTTCTTAAAGTCTATGCTATCTGCACAAAGGCTTGCCATTGTTTTCTGCTAAGTTTCTTGCGTTTAAAACCGTTTGTCCTCTTCTCTGTATTACCTTAGCCACTACGTTATTCCACGTTTCACTTGGTCTCCCAGGTCTTCTTCTGTTGATGTTGATCCTTGCCTCTGACACTTTTCTTGCTGGTCTATCTACTGCCATTCTCTGTATTTTCTCCCACCAATTTAGCTATTTCTTCTCTATAAATTCCAGAATGGGTTCTACTCTTAGTTCGTCTCTTATGTCCGCGTTTCTAATTCTGTCTCTGTGCGTTATTCCTTTGACTCCTCTTAAGTACTTCATTTCAATGGCTTGTATTTTGCTCTTCAGTTTGTTTGTAAGGACCCATGTCGTCTTAGTTTTGGTGGTTATTTCTTTCTTTAATATACATGTTTGCCTCAGTGAATGGTATAATTTAGCTGCTTTTCCAATTCGTTCGTTAATATCCATATCTTGATTAGCTTTTGAAGCTTGCATTCTTTCCCCATCGATGTATATTCTTATCTCTTCATCTTCCCTTGCTGCTGCCATGATCACATTTGTCTTCTTCGTATTAATTTTCATATTGTATTTTTTCATAATTTTGTTCCATTCATCTATGTTTTTCTGGAGATTGTTTTCACTGCGAGATTGTTTTCACTCCGTCAATAAATATATTAAACAACACTGGACTTAGTACTCCTCCTTGTCTTAGACCTCCTTTGGTTTTAAACAGTTCCGACTTCCTATTTTTACTTGTGACATAGTTGATGTCGTTATACATATTTCGTATATTCCTAATCAATTTATTGTTAATCCTTCTTTGTTGTAGACATTTCCAAACTACCCCTCTTGGGACTCTATCAAACGCTTCTTCTAGGTCTGGGAAACCAAAATATGCTTTTAATTGACTCAATATACTTTTCTCTGTTATTTGTTTTATTGTAAATATATGATCATTTACACTTCTGCCTTTTCTAAATGCACTTTGTGATTCTTCTATTGTAGGTTCTTTAAATTTTCTTAATCTGTTTTCCAATATCCTTTCATATGTCTTTGTTACTGTGCTCAATAGTATCAGTCCTCCTCCTATAGTTGTTGCAGTCGCGTGTATTTCCCTTTCTGTGTATCGGTACTATTTGCCCTATATTCCAATCGCTCGGTATTATTTCGTCTTCCCACATCTTCTTGAATATTTTCAGCATTAGTTCTATACCATTCTCTCCCAAAGATTTTAGCATTTCTGCAGTTATTATGTCACATCCTGGTGCTTTTTCGTTCTTTAACATCTTTATAGCGTCAATTATTTCCTTTTTTGTTATTGGTTCCAAGCCTTCATCATCATTTATTCCAGTCGTTTCCACATTTCCAATTGGTATATTGTCCTCATCATTCGTACTACTCAATAGTTTTTGGAGATATTGCTGCCATCTGTTCATTATCTCTCTATCATCTCAAGACTATAAAAATGTATAATATAAGAAAATAATTTTCTTGAAAATTGAAACATTATTTGGACTAAATAAATATTTTCGTAGGGTTAGAAAATCCAAGACAAAAAAATGTTTCTTCCAAATAAATCATTTAGTTTTATGTTATGAAAATATTCATATTAAAGGTAGGAAGGTAGGAAGTTCTATTGAGAAATTAGGCGACCGGTTTCGTGTTCAAAAACACATCATCTACAAGGATATCCAATAAATGAAAAATTACAATAACAAAAAAAAAACCTAAAGCTAATAATTAAAATTAGGAACAAGTGAATGAACTAATGAAAAAGGTTTTTTTATAGGTTACAGTATAATTAAATTATTTCTTTAATAATTTAATTAAATAGGGATTATTTTTATGTAGTTTATTAATTAATGAGTTAATATTTAAGTTTATTTATCCCTCTTTTGTTATTATTATTATTTATAATATATTAAAAAAAACTATAGTTAAATTAGTACATGTGGTAAATAGTAAAAAAAAAATATTACATTAACTGATTATTTTTGAAAATATTTATGAAACGTTACACGTTAAAGGATATAACCTTTGTATGGGTAAGTATGGTATCTGTATTTTGGTTCCGTCGCTATTATCTAAGGCGGCATGACTATAACTACCGGAACTAGGTGGCGCCGGGAAATATTTCAGTTGCTGGTTTCGAAGATTAGCAGCATAAACTGACGGATGTAAGAGCAATGCGGCCAGGAGCAAGAAGCTTCAACGCTTTTCTTTTCTCATATTGTTTTTATCGGTAGCGATTCCATCAATACCAGGAGCTATTTAAATTAGCATTATCTTGATTACTGTTTCTAGGCACTTTTTTTCAAGTGTACTTCTACATTAAGTTCACTTTTGTTTGAACATTATTCTGTAGATAACCTCCACTTTAACCTTTTTAAAACCACAAGCAATGTGAATAATTTACTGCATTATGTACGGATATGTCGAACTGTTTTAAACAAGGTAAGCGTAATTAATAATGTGCATATAAATAATATGCATTTCAAAAATTCTATGTAAAAAATGCTTTATTTTAAGAAAATGAAACTATTGATTTATGAACAATACCTAAACGTTTTCTGGAATTAAGAAAACTATTTACTATCCTTAAGAAAATATTGTTTTGTGTTATAATGGCCATTTACTTATACTAAGAATCGCTTTCTGCAAGATATTCTTGAATCAAGTTAACAAATGTCTTAAACAAAGAAATACAATTATTTCATTACAAGTATATACTCTTAAGCGGAGAAAGATACGCTAAAAAAATATTTCTTTTGATTTAAAACAGTTATTGTATTGCGGATAATTGAAAGAGTAATTGTCTTGAATTAAGGCGGACAAGTAAACGTTTCTCTGCGTGTGTCTAAGAATAGAGAAGGGTATCTATTTAGTTAGAGACTTAACTAAACTATAACTTGTCGTGATCTACCCTAACTGACTTGTCGACAACTTGTAAAACTCACAAACAATTATCTATAAGAGCGAAAGTCCTGGGTACGCATGTCAAAGGGCCTGTCAAAAATTACGGATAATTAAACCAAACTTCAACTACTCGCACATACGTAGTTAAGTGAATTTAAACTGTTTCACGTTCATATGTATGAATAACACTCTTCAAATTAACAAATTTCATTAAACTAGTTTTGCAAATTAACTTGAAACCACCAAAATCATTTCCGTTAAGTGTGGTGTTAAACAACTCTATTAATGCATCCTATTAACATCGTGCTTTTGCCTTTGCAATGGAAAAAATCCAATTTTGTTAAAGTGGATGCATTATTGATTATAATTTTTGGTAATTTATCTGAGAACATTTGGAGAACTACTGCACCAATGTTCAATGGAAATTCGTTTAGTGTAATGGGTTAAAACTAATTTTCAATTTACTACGTAACAGCATCCTCAGCGTAAACTTGCCCTGCATGAATAAAATTATATAAAGTATCGATTTGGTTTATTTTCCAATAGGTGGTAGGTATAATGTTTAATCCGCTTAAACATTGTATTATGTTCGATTATTTTGTAATATTTGATTTGTCATTTTATTTTATTTTTAATTAAGCATGTAATGTGCGGAATTTTATATTTAATAGCTTGCGATTTAAAATTAATTTATATTATTTAATGAATACCGGCAAATATTTATTTTAATATATTGGAAACGACGAAATTTCTGGATTGCATTTTATTATATTTGAGTTTTGTCAAGTTAAACGCTAAATCAAACAAAAAAACCGTTATAATGTATGTTACACATACGGTGAAAAATTTGAAAATCTATAATAAAAAAAATAACATGTTTTTTTTAATTATTATAGGTAATAATCTTAATGAAGTACAACCTGCATCTGTAATAATAAATTTATGGAATAAATAATGTAATTCATTGGATTTTCCAGCGATTTCCTAATTAAACTAATCTGTACTTTGAAATCATAGAATTACTTCTTAAAAAAGTGAAAAATAATTTTAAATTTTAACTACAAATTCCAATGGTGGTAAATTTGACATTTTTAAAAGAGATATTTAATTTTTTAAGAAATAATAATAATTTATCATCTAATATTTAAAAAAAGGATAAATATACTTATCTAAACGTAAATAAGGATGACAACATTTCTTTTTTTTCAAACCAAAAACCACCAAGGAATCGAGATTTTAAAAATAAAAAAGTAGAATAACATTTATTGGATATATATTTCATAGACGGACTTTTCTTTATTAAAGTTGCCATATTTAATGAAAATGAAAAATCTGCATCAATTAGGGCGACAATAAAGGTACATAAATTCTTATATCACCTTATTTTTAAAACCAATTAAAATAAAGAATTAATACAGAGGATTTTTAGAAATATTTTGTGGAAGATTAGATTAATTATAAATTATTAATTAAATAATAAATATAAATTATAGGCCCATATCTATACTATGCAACTTTTCTAAAGTATATGAGGGTGTACTGTATAATCATATTAGTACCCATATTTTCAGATGTATTTCAGATTGCCGGCATGGTTTCGTACCTAAGAGATCGACAATAACAAATCTGTTTTGTTTTACTCAGTTTGTTTCCAGCATTCTGGATGAACACGGTCAAGTAGATGTCATTTACTTGGATTTTGCTAAAGCATTTGACCGATTTGACGATGCAGTTCTACTTACAAAGTTGTCGGCTTTGGATTTTTCTGACTCCCTAGTTTACTTGCTTAATTCCTATCTGGACAGACGGCAGCTATTTGTATCTTATAAGGGATGTAATTGGGTCTCAGTACTTGCGACATCAGGAGTCGCTCAAGGATCCAGGTTAGGCCTGCTTTTGTTTTTGCCTTTTGTTGACGATTTAAGTCGACTCCTGAGATGTAAGTGCCTCCTTTTTGCGGACGACGTCAAATTATTTTCGCCCATTCTTTCCTTGCGCGATACTATACGTCTTCAAGAAGATTTAAATTTAGTGTACAAATGGAGAATTGCAAATAAATTAGGTCTTAACATATCCAAGTGTAATGTAATGTCTTTTACACGTAAAAAATCTCAAATTGTGTATGATTATCACCTTGAACCGTCCACCTACGATCACCGATCTAGGCGTAATTTTCGACCCTAAATTGTCTTTTGGTGCACATATTGCACGGGTTGTTTCGGGTGCCAATAAAATGTTGGGTTTTGTGTTGCGTACCTGTAAACAGTTTAATCGTGTAGTAACTATGTCTACGTTGTTTGGTAGCCTTGTCAGGTCCCATTTGGAGTATGCGGCGTTAATTTGGAACCCGATTTATTTTGTTTATAAAACACAGCTTGAAAATGTCCAAAGAAGATTTTTAAAATATATCTATTTTCGTACACAGAAAGCTTATGCTGAACGTGGTTACCCGCAGGAGCAGTTGTTAACTATGTTTAATATGCAATCCTTAGCTACTAGACGCTCTGTGCATGGTTTATAGTTCATACTTAGCGTTATTCACGGGAATATTCACTGTCCTCAAATTCTGGAGAGTTTATTGTTTTTCTAGTCGATATCCCTTAACTTTTTATATCTCTACTCCGCGATCAAATTTACTAAGTCCCCACTAAGATTTATTTGTGAAACGTATAATTGTATCAGTTCAGCAGTGATATATTTTGTTGCAGTCTGAATAATTTGATTCAAAAGCCTTTCTCCAGCGCAGTACTGAGTAGTTAATTTTTTCGCATTTTTGATTAGCCTCAAATAGCACGCACTATTACTTATTACTTTTTGTTTATTTGTATGATCTATGTGTAGCATTGTCCTTAATTTGGTTAATACTGTTGGACAATAAACCATTATTATTATTGTTATTATTATTATTAATTTAGTTCTAATAAATAAATTTTATTGAAGAAACATTGTTATTAATATTATTAAGTTTTTTGAAAGTATGTTAGAAAAGAATGAATTTAATTAAAGGGTAACATGTTGATCGTGGTAGCAGGAAATTCCACTTCAAACATGCGTAAAAATGAAGTTTTAGGGGTTATGGTATTATTATTAATTTCCTTTCTCTTATTGAGATCATTACCCAAATTTGGAATATTTACAATCATTTATCTGCAATAACAAACGTAAGGATTTCCCATGAAATAAAGTATTATTTTTAACTTTTTAATTATGTTAATTTAATACCCCAATCACGCCAAGTCACTCAAGTCTACTTAGCAGATAAACAAACTGCAGTTTGTTCCAAACTGACAAACTAAATAATCTTTATCCAGCATATATTTAATTACAATTTTTGTCGAAATTACTTTTATTCGCAAACATTTATTTACAAACGCGTAACAGTTTTTCTCTATTTCTAAAAATTACTAAAAATAGACAAAATGCATTTAAATTATTTGGTCTGTTAGAATAAACCCTCATTCTAAAATAACCCCACAAAAAAAAATCCATGGCCATTTAATTATTCCTCGTCGCCTTATTGATCTGTCAGGGAAAGCATTGCAAAGAAATATTCAAACATTAACATTAAAATGAGGAGTAGCTCCAACCTGCAGAAACCACATTTGTGGGCGAAGATCTGCACTGGTGTTATTTTGAAAAAGATTTGCTAAAAGTGGAACTGAATTGTGGTGTAAATACGAGGCTAACTCTGTTTCCAGTGAGATGTAGTACAAATTTAACAATATTTTATTATAAATATTCAAAGTAGTCCCCCTTGACCTCAATACATTTATTCAATCGTGTTTTCCACAAATCAAAAGCTGCTCGCCACTCATTTTTCGGAATACTGCCAAAATACTCATGAATTGCGGCATCAATCTCATTTTCTGAAGAAAATTTGCGGTCCCGAAGATGTTTTTTTAAATTAAAGAATAACCAGAAGTCACATATCGTCAAATCCGGTGAATAAGGCAGATATTCAATCACGCGGATATTTTTTTACCTTAAATAATCGACAGTAGCTCGCACCGAATGCGAAGGGGCATTGTCGTGATGCAACAAAAGGCCTCTTACATTAAGTCCTTCAAAAACTTCAGGCAAACATTTATGAATGTACCAGTATGCAGTGACTGTGCGCTGTTCTTCTAACTTAATGGCTTTGACCAAACCGGTGCTTCTGAAGAAACCAGCGTACATAACTTTTTTCATGGAGCGTTGCTTTTTTGGTGTTGTCGGTGTTGGATCGTCTTCATGGATCCACACACGGGATTCCTGTTGAGTTGGAGTGTCATAAAATGGTATATAGGTCTCCGATGACCACCATTTTCCAACATGTTGAGAGTTTCCCTGCTGACTCTTACACGTTCTGACTTCTGGAATTCCGTTAAGTGGTGTGGCACCCAACGACAGACAACTTTCTTCATCCGCAGTTCCTCATGGAAAATTTTTGAAACTGCTGCGGATCCAATCCCTAATGTCATCTGGCTCGTTCTGTATTTGCAGTGTGGGTGTTCGGTAATCATGCTCGAGACACGAGCAACATTTTCTGCAGTGACAGCTGGTTTTAGTTTTGTGTCACGTTGTTCATAAGTCAAGAAACTCCGAACACGTTTAAATTCGGCAAACCACCGATAAATGGTTGCCCTTGAAGGCTTTTCCTCGCCAAATGCTAAAGTTAGGCGTTCCATGCACTGCTTTTCGTCTAAACCGCATTTAAAATCGTAGTAGATTAATGCACGAAAATTCTCTCAATTCCATCTCGTTTACGAACTAAACAATTTTCTTCTTTCTACGCACTTGATTGTCATTTAATGACATTGCACGACTGAGTCACTAGACCTACAAGCTTACTTGTCCTAATATCGTTTTATCTAAATAGGCATCCATTTCAACGTATCTTACTAGAAACAGAGTCACCCTCGTATCTAGCGGTAGTCAAAGTCTTCAAAGAAGTGAACCATTCTCGGTTAACTCTTGTGTTAAGTGTACTTTATAAGCATGGTGCTTTTCTTTTAATCGTTTAATCCAAGTTGCCTACTAGAAATGTGTGAATTATCTTAGGCTTTAAGCAAAACGTTCAATTTTCTTCGACTTGTGGTCTCCCTTGTCGAAGTAAATCTTTCACACTTCCGGTTTCCGTAAATTTTTGTACTATCCTACTAACTGCAGGTCTTGAAATAGGTGCTTTACTAGGATATTGTTCATCAAACAATTGACAAACCTCTGCGTGAGTTCTTAGGCTGTTACCGTATCCAACCATCATAAACACTTCAATTCTCCCATTTTCAGTAAAATGTGCGATTTTATTTTACACACATATACAAAAAAAGATGCTTTTGATTGATTTCTTTTCAAAAAACACCTGCTTCTCAAAATTAGATTTATAACAGCAGATTTAAACGAACACCGTTCCTCAAAACCTTACCTTTAAGGAGGAATGTTACTCAATAAAATTTTATCTTCGTTTATTTCACCCTTGAAGAAGGACATCTCCTCGTAAGAACCAATCAAATGTAAATCTAATCAAGATTGCTTTTAGTGTATAGCGTAGGTCCTTTTATATACAGTAAACAGCAAGGGTAAAATAAACATTACCCTTGATTTTCATTAAAAACACATTTAAAAGGAAAAAAAATCAAAGCATCAAATATTAATATTAGAAAATTGTCTATGCATAAATAAATAAATTAAGTTGGAACACGTCTTGTATCTACAGTTACATTCAAATTAAACATGAAAGGTATAAATTTACCTTTTTGTGTTTCGGAAAAAAGGAGAAGGAAAAAGGAGAAAAAAAAAACAGGGAAAACTTTCACACTATTGTTCCATGGAACATAAAAGTTAACTCTTTTCAAACCCGTCTACTCAATAGAATGTATTGTGTATTGAGTACATGGCTTTGATAATGAGGATTTTGTTACAGGCACCACGACCGCTAATA
Source organism: Dynastes maya (assembly GCA_029619315.2). Lineage (NCBI taxonomy): Eukaryota > Metazoa > Arthropoda > Insecta > Coleoptera > Scarabaeidae > Dynastes > Dynastes maya. The sequence goes on from JAROYE020000012.1 coordinate 8,846,993, forward strand.
GAGGAATAAGTAAGACAATGCCAAATGTAATAAAGAACCCAAAGCAATGACGTAGAATAAAGAAGAGAATTCCAGCAAATAACTTTAAAGTTAATCGATAAAACGATTGAGAACTTGAAACTGAAAAACGTAAATTTAAATATATCAAGCGATTTCAAATATTCTTTTATTTCATCAAATCTTAAAAAAGTAATTTGTGAAATACTAAAAAAGAGTTGGTAGAGGTAACAAATTGTAAATGACATTTTAATTATATAACGGAAGTGTAATGAAGAGGCGGGCTTTTGACGCGATGGAACGATGGAGAGCCTTAAATAGGGAAAATTCTGCTTTTCGGTCGAATTAATAACGAGAGGAGTTATAATATTGGCCGTCTAAATTATAACGCGACCTCAAGGAATTGATTTTGGAATTTTGATAGAAGCAAACACGCATAACACGGGTAATGATGCAACTTTGGAGAAACTTTTCACCTTAATGTTATTATAATTGTTACCAATTACAGAAAAAGTATGCTTTTCAAAGCAGTTCCAAGTACTAATCTAAATATTACAGATTTCTTTTTATTACCTGGCTTATTGCAGAAGAAAAGATTTATTTTAAAATAACAATCTAGTGTAAAATCGATAACAAAAATTTCCACTCTATGCGCCGAGACAAATATAATTATGTACAGTAATTGGAAAAATACCAACGGAATGGAAAATATAGAACAAACAACGGTATTTGTTTTACAGTTTTTTCAATATAATATCGAATTTCAAAGAGCAACTTCTATGAATTTATAAAAATATATGACGGGATTATCTTAATGTAACCATTTAACCCCCAGTTTACACAGCGCTTTTTAATCCGGGATTAAATTAATCTCCAATTAAAATTTAATTCGTGATTAAATTAATTACTGTTTACATAACATTTTGAGCTGGTTTAATTTTTGATCAACTACTTACAATTAGAATTAAAGTTACATTTAGGGCGATTGGGAGGATAAAAATGTTAGCGCGTGTTAGCGTCTATATTTAGATGTTTATTTGTTTTATTTTAAGCAAATTCATGTTAAGTTTACGCAATTAACAGCTATTTCCTTGGTATTTTACTTTTTTTCACGTTAATATTAACAGATGTCAAACTGACATTTGGTTTTAATCACGAATTAATTGAATCGATGATTGAAGTTGTTTAATCGTGGTTCGCAACGTCACCAAATTTAGTTAATCAGAAATTAACGTGATTAAATCTTTAATTCACTTTCTGTCATTCGGGGATTAAAGTCTGTTCTTTTGGTAGTTTGCAACAATTTGTATAAAACTATCCTTGTTTGGAACTAGTGTTGTTGCCATGCCTTTTGACAAGATTTCTCCCAGCGAGATTAGTAATATACACGTAGGTTCATGCTTTACCAGGCTGCGAGATATATTCTACGTAGCGCGATCTAGCATCCTTGCATCTATTCCCGGCGGCCAGCCTCGTTGCGCGCAACTGCTGTAGTTTGACGCACTCTTTGTCTTTCTGTGCGCTGGTAAGGTTCTAACAAGAGATCGTGGATTTCGAATACATTATGTTAGTTTATACAACCGCAGAGATGGTACAAATTAGTAAATGGTATTTTGCGAATTGCCGTAAATGTCAACAAATAGATGAACAGCCTCAAATCCCTCTAACGCATCCCGAGCGGTAGGAGAGAGAAGTGAGGGTTTGTTCGTTAGTTGAAATGGGCGAACCTTGCTTTAGCCGGCATTTTTTAGACGAAATCGGTATTAGTAGAAGTACTATGAAACGCAACAAATACAAAAGTTACAAAAATGTATTTTTCTTTAGTTTAATTTTATAAGAATCGTTGTTTATTTTCCTACTTAGAATTACTTTTTCGTTCTCCTACATCGTATAGCAGCAACAAAATGAATATAAGAAGCTATACTTTCTAACATAATCTGAGAATACAGAAAAATTACGCAGTAATATTACATGGTTGAGCAGACAAGCGTGCGTACCGCTGCTCGGTTTATGATATACATTGAGACTCGAATGCTCTGTTGCCATTCACAAAGGCAATATCCCGTTCGTATCTGAACCGACGTGTATATCTATGTCACCAGTCAGTTCCAACTATTACTTCATTATGTTGTGTTCTTGACCAATCTAAAAATCATGAAGCTACAGCACTTTTGCATGGAGGCTTGCAATAGGAGGCGCATCTTCAATGCCTTTACATATTTTGTCAAAAATATGAATGCCTCCAAGATGATTGAAGAAACAAATAAAGCACCTGGCTGTGGCATCCGAAAAGACAAGACAGATCATCCACCAGGAGCTGTAGCAAATAAGAATGAGGGTGTCATCCGTTATTAGACGTAAGGTCCACAGATTTGTTTGCGCAATATTCCACCCACATTGAACACAATCTTAAGTGCTCTAAATAGCGAAGAGGATGTACCTCATTTTTCAAGAAGTACACTATACAGATTACTGAAGGACATTGTCTTTTGTTTTGAAAATGTTAGAAGATAATGCATTACCTTAGAAATGAAAGGAGAAACATTGTACTTACAGAATCATGGGTAAATTTTGGACACTTTGTGGACTGAAAGTACTGTAAGTACATCCCGATAGACATTCATTTCATTTAACTACTATATTATTATGTAAATATAAAAAAATAAACGTAAATAATGGGAGCATCCAACTAAAAGAGAACGGTGAAACATATGCCGGTGTGAATTACATATTAAATTCAGACAATTGCTTCAAAATTGCCTTGGATAGTAAACAATGATAATTGTACTTATACAGCACAGAGGGTTCACAGTGCTTTATAATTAAATGCCTCCATTTTGTAGCAAAGCAGTGTTAACCAGTAAAACCATTAATATACGTGTGGTGTAGAAATATAATAAAGGATAGTCTGTATCTACAAATACGGAATAATATTCCGTAATCCGGGAATCCACATTTTGCAAGCGAAAATTAAAATACGAATTTTGCTTTAATATATGATGATGCATATATGCACTCGCTTGTTTAAAAAAAATTGGAACGCAATTATTATCTAAATAACCCTTTTGATGGTAAAAGATACTCTTTTGTCATGAAAAATCTCATTAATGACGCACATTTCTCTCATCTACGGATTACAGCAACGAGATGATAATACTCAATAGGAAACTATACTGAAAATACTGTCAACCGGGTTGAAGTCAACTAAAAAATTACGATTTTTTCAAAAAACTGAAAAACAAATTATTATACGAGGATTGTTTTACATTTAGTAAATTTATTTCTCGACATAATCTCCTTGTAGGTTTATACACAGTCCAGCTTGTTTCAGCTTTTTTAAACCATCCAAATAATAGGATTCGTTGAACTCTACAAAATAGGCCTCTGTTTCGGTAATAACCTCTTCATTTGACGTGAACCGCATTCCGCCAATCCATTTTTTCAATTTTAGAAAAAAAATGGACTTTTCCCTAAGATTACAGACTATAAAACGAAATTATTTCAGCATTTTCCACGTAATTTTTCCCAGTAATTATATTAAATCTATCCTCCAACAGATGGCGTAAGCTGTGTTTCTTCTATTCATTAATCTAGGAGACAGAACAAGAACATCGTCCATTGTAGAAAGGGAGTAATTGAAATTTTCAATCCCCTTACAAAGTCCTTTTCAGGGAAACTTTTTGTGTATTTTGAAATTATTTTTAGTAACCAATCAAAAGTTAAAACGCGGTGATAAGTAATTTCTATAGTTCGAACTTGTTCAAACAAACTTTTCGCTTATTTTATTCTATTTTACGAATTGGAACAAAACCTGGGAGGGAAAGCGTTGTCGCCGGGAAAGAACAGAGGAGAGAAGGGCAGGGCAGGGCGCGCATTGGCTATGGAAATTTTCATAAATCTCCAGTCAAGTATTTGTAAAATATTACGCAAGCCGATTGTGAGTTCTTAATACCGTCGTATATATCAGGACGTCAAACGCAATACTTTATCGATGAATGTAAGGACCTACTTCTTTATTACCTTTCTATTGCACGACTCAAAACTTTATCTAAGATTTGACGAGTTTTCTCGGTTTCCTCTTCTCGTAATTAGACAAGTTTTCAAGTTAGACGAGTGAGAATTCGACTACCGATCCTACGCACACGTCTTGCCCGACTGTGAGTAAAATACGAACTTTACTAGAAGTATTTTGGTAAAACAAATCACTATATACCAAATCCACCGTTAATCCACTATATCAATCTTAATTTGTGTGTTTCAGATTACTTTTCTCTTATTTTCACTAACGGGCAACGCACAGATTTAGTTCTCCATCTTCCTCACTCTCTATTTTCATTTATGTTATAAACATATGTTCAAACGATTTATTTTATTTCTTTTTCGATTTTGCATACGAAATATAGGCCTCTCCACAAGTAAACACGTGGCGAAGAACTTCATTACACGTAACATTTTATTATTTAATGTTGGTATTCCCGAACATTATTAATAGAGTAACCTAAACTTGCGGACTCGCATAGGCGTCGGTATTACGGGTTAATATAAGAATACGAAAAATTCATAAATAAACTAAACCGGTAGAGAAGCAGGCATATAGTGTCGACCTTGAATATAAATCATGTTAAACCGCGCTGAGAGAGATTTCGTTTTAGTACCGGTTGAGCTGTTGCAGAGATTAGTCGAACGGTCAAGGTTATGTACTTACGTGTCGCTTTTGAAAATATAGCTGGTGTTTTTTGTGTGTTGTAGTATTATACCAAGTACATAATTAATGTATCGTTTCATATAGAACTAATATTTACATACCTAAGAAAACAATGCCTCGTAATAGATTTGCTACTAATGTACATAAGTTTGTGTCACTTTTTCCCCATTTAAAATATGACGGTAGTGCAGTTTTTTGCTTAATATGCAATGTTCGTTTGGCTGCATTGGACAGAACTGATTGCCAAAGGCATGTCAATGGTATTAAGCATATGAGAAATGCAAGAACTGAAATACCTTATACACTATTCCTCATACATTTATTAATTATGTTTACCTCTTGTAATCTTCCGTTGTCGTTGGTGAGAAAAGCAGCTTTTAAAACGTTTTGGCGACAATACGTTCCAAAGTACCATTACCCTCACAAACACAATTACAGAATCGTTTGCCGCGAATGAAAGAGATGCCAGAAAATGTGTGTAAACGTGATTTGTGTTCCAAAAAAATATGGATTACCGTGGATGAGACGACCGATATAAAGAAAAACAGTATTGTGAATGTAATAGCTCGCGTTTTATCTAGCGTGAACACAGCATCTCGATATTTGTTAGCTTGCAAACGTGTTCAACAATGTACCGCGGAAAATATTCAAAAAGTGATAATGAACGCTTTGAAAAAATTTAAAATCGCCCAAGATCAAGTTGTGATGATTGTGACAGATAGTGCAGCAACGATGTTAAGTGTTGGGCGATCCTTAAAACATATATTTCCTAACTTAATACATATAACCTGCGTGCTGCATGCTTTGCATTTAGTTGGTGAAGTTGTTCGACAACATTACGGAAACGTTGATCGGATGATTGGAAGTACTAAAGCAGTGTTTCGTAAATCTCCTACACGTTTAAAAGAATTTCGTAAATTTTGTCCAGGTATTCCAGAACCTCCTGAACCAATTTTAACGCGATGGGGTACTTGGCTAACAGCAGCTTCTTACTATTTGATCCATTTTCAACAAATTCAATCAGTTATAATGCGATTTAATCGGAATGAACCCAAAGCAATTAGAGAAAGTCAAAGAGAATTTCAAATTCCTCAACTTTTAGAAGATTTAACAACAATATGTACCAATTATACAGTATTACTAGATGCCATCAGAAAACTACAATATACTGAATTGTCATTGCAGGAATTATTAGACATAGTGGAGAGTGTAAAAAATAAATTACACACATTAAATGATACGCCAGGATTATGCGCTAGTCAAAAGTTGGCAGATGTTTTAAGGAAAAATCCCGATTTTAATACTTTAGAGGCCGTTTATAATAAGTGTAAGAATAGTGAACTTTTAAGTGATTTTGAAAAACAGTTTCTACATGCAAATGTAACTTCCTTAGATGTGGAGAGATCGTTTTCTATGTATAAGAATATTTTTTCTTGTCGACGCACAAGGTTTAAAGAAGTAACTGTGGAAACATATGCAATGATGCAAGTTTACAGTAGTTCACATCCTGATGCCTCTAATTTGTTGAATAATTAGCAAGTAAGTTTATTTATGAATTTTTCGTATTCTTATATTAACCCGTAATACCGACGCCTATGCGAGTCCGCAAGTTTTGGTCACTCTAATTATTAACAATGATACACTAGGTCAGGCATCTTTTTTAATGAATTTGATGAAATCTGCAACTCACAAACGTATTTATTACAAATTAATATGTATATACATAGTACAAAAACATAATTTCTGCTAATTAGCTACATTTATGTAATTATGATTTTGATTATTATAATTATTTCATACCGCTACAGAAATATGAGACGGGATGGGCATCTATTGTTATTCATGTCAAACTATGAGTAGAAGTTTTGTTGAATTGTTACATCCTCAGCAGCGATTTTATACGATTTACAGTTATATGATTATAAATATTACGAGCGTAGTCTGAAAACCTTTAAGCTTCAACATGAAGATGGCACTACTCGTCAAAGATATTCTGGTAATATAATTACGCATGCGTTGAAAGATATTTTTGAAAATTTCAGGGATTTTAGACGCTCAGTTGTTATTTAACAGTTGTTTGAACCAAACGATGTTGTGCTTCTGTAAAAATGGAAAAAATCGAATATCGAGCTGTCATTACATTCTTGCATTTGAAAGGCATACGCCTACGCAAATGAAAACCGAGATGAATGCTGTTTACAAGGATTCTGCACCATCATCTGCTACATTGAAATTTAAAAAACTACAACCACTACCGATAACATTGGAAAAGTTCGATATTGGCTAAAGGTTTGGGCATGAAAAAGCTAACCTAGCTCACTCAGGACCAAAAACGCATTCGAATGAACATTTCCAAAACACTGTTGAAACAGTTTAAGCGAAATAAGCCGCAGTTTAGACGTCAATTAGTAACTGCAGATGAAACTTGGATATACCAGTACACTCCTGAAGCCAAAAGTAGAAGACTTCTTTGTTTTGCTTTGTATTTGAGAATATGCCAATAAAATGTTGTCATATACTGTTTTAACATTATTTTGTGTACACCGAATAAGAAAATGTTCATATTTCATATCAGAGCGAAGAAAACCTATGAGTGATTGGAATATCGAAACACACTCACTGCGTATACCCAAGCCCTAAGAAGAGCTCAAAGAGACTCATGGAGGAAGTTCTGTGGAGACATAGAAACCACATCTGAAAGTGCAGGACTTCATAGACTACTTCCTAAAGATCCAACAAATCCTCTGGGGAATATTAGAAAACCCACAGGAGAATTTACGGCACAGGGGTATAGCGGCAATAAAATTGCAGACCAGCTAGCAAGGCTCAAAAATGAATTATATAGGCCCTGAATCGGGTGTAAGTATTACCAAGAGTGCCGTGCCTGGCGCAACACAACAACAATTAAATTGGAACCATGCAGCTGGACAAAAGCACAGCAAATAGATGATGGGAAGACTGTCGCAACATCTGACCGCTGACTTGCTTGAATTAAGCAAAATACAGCTTAGGGCAGCACCATGTCTACTAACAGGACATGGCTGCTTGAGAGGCTACTTGCATAGGATGGGGATCTACAAAGATGAACCTTTATGTAGACATTGCAATGAGGAGGAGGAAACCACCCCTCATATTATTTTCGAATGTGCTATGTAAAGCGCAATTGATCTACCAATGGAGAAAGCTGCGTGATCGAGAGAACCAACCTGTTCAAATAAAACGAAACCGAAGCAGGAATAATACAATTATTAAAGCTTCAGTGTTAAGGATGCAAAGACTAACCCTGCTTTGGTCAATTAGAAACTGCAAATGAAACTTGCATACACCAGTACATTCCTGTAGAGCACTGCACGGGCTAAGAAAAGCCCGGTCCGCTGGCGGGCTCGGGCGGACCTCGTCTCTTTTCATTGTGGGCCGGGCCTAACGGGCCTGACGGGTCGAGAATGTTTTATTAAATACATCGAATGGATATAACGTATGCAGTAAATGCTATTTAGTTTTTACGCTATCGTTTGTATTAACAATTTTAATGTATGCAATGTTATGTTATGTTTTCTTCTAGTTTCATACAATATAGTATACAAAAACAAACAAAATAAATCAGGAAGAAGGGTTGATAAAGAGGTCCTTTTACTCGTAAAATTTTTTTTTAATATAACTAAATAATGACCGGTTTCGGGTCAAAGCCCATCCTCAGGTTAAGAATTTTTATTAATAACAGTTCAAAAGTCGTCTAACAAATAAAAATAATAATAGTGAAAAATAAAAATTCTTAACCTGAGGATGGGCATTGACCCGAAATCGGTCGTTATTTAGTGAAAAATAGTGCTCTACACTCCTGAAGTCAAAAGTAGAAGACTTCTTTGTTTTACATTGTATTTGAAAATATACCAATAAAATGTTGTCATATACTGTTTTAACATTATTTTGTGTACACCGAATAATAAAATGCTCATATTTCATATCAGAGCGAAGAAAACCTATGAGTGATGGGAATATCGAAACACACTCACTGCGTATACCCAAGCCCTAAAAAGAGCTCAAAGAGACTCATGGAGGAAGTTCTATGGAGACATAGAAACCACATCTGAAAGTGCAGGACTTCATAGACTACTTCCTAAAGATCCAATAAATCCTCTGGGGAATATTAGAAAACCCACAGGAGAATTTACGGCACAGGGGTATAGCGGCAATAAAATTGCAGACCGGCTAGCAATGCTCAAAAATGAATTATATAGGCCCTGAATCGGGTGTAAGTATTACCAAGAGTGCCGTGCCTGGCGCAACACAACACCAATTAAATTGGAACCATGCAGCTGGACAAAAGCACAGCAAATAGATGATGGGAAGACTGTCGCAACATCTGACTGCTGACTTGCTTGAATTAAGCAAAATACAGCTTAGGGCAGCAACATGTCTACTAACAGGACATGGCTGCTTGAGAGGCTACTTGCATAAGATGGGGATCTACAAAGATGAACCTTTATGTAGACTTTGCAATGAGGAGGAGGAAACCACCCCTCATATTATTTTCGAATGTGCTATGTAAAGCGCAATTGATCTACCAATGGAGAAAGCTGCGTGATCGAAGGAACCAACCTGTTCAAATAAAACGAAACCGAAGCAGGAATAATACAATTACTAAAGCCTCGGTGTTAAAGATGCAAAGACTAACCCTGCTTTGGTAGAAATCAATCAATCAATCAGCTTAAGCGAAATAAGTCAGAGTTTTGACGTCAATTAGAAACTGCAAATGAAACTTGCATACACCAGTACATTCCAGTAGAGTACTGCACGGGCTAAGAAAAGCACGGTTCGCGGGCGGGCTCGGGCGGACCTCGTCCCTTTTCATTGCGGGCCGGCCCTAACGGACCTGACAGGCCGAGAATGTTTTATTAAATACATCGAATGGATATAACGTATGCAGTAAATGCTATTTAGTTTTTACGCTATCGTTTGTATTAACAATGTTAATGTATGCAATGTTACGTTATGTTTTCTTCTAGTTTCATACAATATAGTATACAAAAACAAACAAAATAAATCAGGAAGAAGGGTTGATAAAGAGGTCCTTTTACTCGCAAATTTTTTTTTTTATATAACTACATAATGACCGGTTTCGGGTCAAAGCCCATCCTCAGGTTAAGAATTTTTATTAATAACAGTTCAAAAGTCGTCTAACAAATAAAAATAATAATAAGGAAAAATAAAAATTCTTAACCTGAGGATGGGCATTGACCCGAAATCGGTCGTTATTTAGTGAAAAATAGTGCTCTACACTCCTGAAGTCAAAAGTAGAAGACATCTTTGTTTTACATTGTATTTGAAAATATTCCAATAAAATGTTGTCATATACTGTTTTAACATTATTTTGTGTGCACGGAATAATGAAATCACGTGATTTACTACGTAATAAATTACCAATTCTTTCTACTATTTCTAGTAGCTTCGATGAAGTACAGCTAATTTTATATAATTGCAACGATAATTTTTGAATTTAGACAATGTCGATGTAACCAACTTTCATATAATATAAGCTTAGATGTCTCCAATTCTAAAAATAGCTGACAAAAAACACAATAAAAATTAAAAATAGTATAAAAAAGTGGCGACAAAATGCCATGTTATGAGACTTGTTTTCCAATATACTATCTTCTACATTTCTAAACAACGATATTCTTTTATCTTCGAAAAAAAATCATAGGAAGTAAATAATGATATTTTAATAAGGCATCTTGTAGATATCCCCGGCGTGAGATTTACAACAAAGCGTGTAATTTGGTGAAGTAGAATGAAAGGAAACGGAGAAAAGAACAAGAAGAAAAAGACAAGGCGAGATAAACAGAATTGAAATGTTTTGGGTTGTCGATTTTATGTCACGGCCTCCCTGATTTATAATGCGTCTGAAATTAAAACAATTTGTTAGAAGTTTGAACGTGCGCTCCAGATTTAAAAAAGATATATTTATGTTTACATCCCGAGACCGTTTCAGCACGCTCACAACCGGAAATACTCTCTAATATCTTGCTTCTCTCATCAGAGTCATCAGTAAAGCGTTCGCAAAGATTGTTTTCAACACTTACTCGTAGTAGTCGATTTTTTCGAAATCCGCTAATCGAGGGTATTATCTTGTCGTATTTCGTTTAAAGTAGTTTATTTTAAAAGAGCGCATGCGTATTAATTTTATACCGTTCAATAATTATATCTGGAAGTAGCTACCGAGATTCAGTGTTATTAATATAAATATATAAGGTAAGGGAGTCTATGTGGAAGTTTTAATTGCAAAAACATAATTTTAAGCAATAATAATATTTATTTTGTTAATTTTATACTGTAGTCATACATTTCGAGGGTGTAAACAGGGTAAACAGAACTCAACGTCGGTCCGGAGTACTCGGCTCCAGTCGCGTATGAACTACGAGGAAATTACAGCCGCCAAACCGTGAATTCTGACGTTATATCCGGGAAAATATTGAAATCCTTCGCCTTATGATAATCTGATGCTGAAGTTTTAGCCGTAAACCGTAGTTAACCGTAATTGTTCGACCATTTTCGGAATGTTTCGGCAACTGATCGATGTACAAATGTATAAAGCCAAGCTGCTATTGCCAACTTTTCATGGTTCAAGAAAATTATGAGTTTCGTGATTTATAACGCACAGTTGTCCGATATATTATATTGTCAATACTGATACTTTCTCAATAATTCCTTTTTACTAGATGTAAGCTTGCACTGGAAATGTATAATACATACGAACATATACTGTTCTTAGTTTTGTACATACACAGATGTATATAAAAGATTTATTGTCATCTACATTTATTTTTTGTATGAAGTAGAGGATAGATACCGAAGCAATTTCAAGATTTATATTTGCAACTTTGCCCTGAAAATTAGTAATTGCTCTTTCATCAATTTCCTATCGAATATCCTGAATAATAGGGTCAGACTTGCCCCGGTTAACTAGGTATAACAGGTAACAGATTCATTACGTATTAAAGACGGGAAGTAAAAAGATCTAAGGAGGCACATTAGGTTAGTTCCCGGAGCGTGATTAACTCGAGTTTATTCCCTAGGTCTAAGGTATTGCCGTTAATCACTTTTGGTAATTGTAGGTAATTAGTTTTGTGCCTGTTTTGAAGACGCCTGCTGTAATGGATGGTCAAATGTCGTGGCAAGGCCCCGTATCAGGATCAAACTGCGAGACTGGAATGTCCTATTGGGGCACAACCTTTGAATCAACTCCTTAGGTATATACATATATGTATGTACATACACATATATACGCACCTTACGAATTACGTTATATGCCTACGTATTGTATTACGTCTTGTAGAGTCGAAGAAAGCAGTGGGGGGTGAAGAATTACTTGTCACCAGAGACTATTAATCTTAGCAGAATGGTATATAGAAAAAAATTATCCCGAGCAGAACTTATATTAAAAGATCTAGCAATAGAAATGTGTTATTTTAACGGTTCTGTTAATTTAACTAAATCTCAGGGAATCATACAGTCCCTGGCCATCAAATTAGGAGCACTTAAAAATATTATGATTTTGGGATCAAAAAACAGTTGGTAACGATGGCAATATTATTATTTAAATACATATAACAAGCAAATAAGTATAATTTGAACATATATTTACTAATATTTACTTGTTCCTTCTCTGTGTTTTATTATTTCCTCAATCCTTTTTGTCATACTGCCAAGGGAGCTTTTTATTGTTTTTTTCTATTTCGTCGTTATTATGCTATGCATCTTCAATATGTTGTTGTAATTCTTCTTTTGTAGTTGAGTTTCGTGTACTTACGATGCTTTTCAAGACATTCCACACATTTTCAATTGGGTTTATGTCTGGTGAATTGCCTGACCAAGGTAGTAGTAGTAGTACTCTTTATTTCTTAGTACAAACTGGTAACAGATGTACAAGAAAAACGTCAACAATACATATACATAAATTAAAAATATAATATATAGTTACCACCTAATCAAAGAAATCAATAAAATCTTGAATTGAGTAAGCATTAACTTCGAGAAGACATAACTTTAGTTTTCGCTTAAAAATGTACACATTAGGATAGTCTTTCATTTGGTTAGGCAAAACATTGAACAATTTCGTTCCCATGAACATAAGACTTCTTTGAAAGGTTGATGATTTGTGTGAAGGTGGCAACAGATAGTTTTTCCTGTTTCTAGTACCATAAGGGTGTGGCAAACTCACATTAAAAGAGTCACAAAACACAGTACTTCCAAGACGTACACATAAAACGTTAATAAGTTTATTATTTCTAAAAACCTCTTTATAAGAATCCTTTTGTCTCAAACCAAATTAGTGTTCTAATCGCTATTTTTTGTAAAATAAAAATACGATCTGCGTCAACGCAAGAGCCCCAATGTATAATTCCGTAGCGCATCCTTGAATAAAATTCCGAATAGTAAAATGATTTAACGGTGAAGTCATTACATGATCTTTTCAATTGGTAAAGCGCATAACATGACCTCGCTAGCTTAGGACATATGTAGCTGCTCTACATGATTAGACCATTTTAAATTCTCATCTATAACGAGGCCAAGCAACCTAGATGTACTACCCAATTCAAAATCAAAGTGGGCCAAGTTGAATTGGTCGATCCTGTATTCCCTCTCATTAAAGAAGAGCATACAGCTGGTTTTGTTGGCATTTAAAACCAAACTTATTTGCATTCATCCAGTTACTGATGTCATCAAAAATCGAACTAGCTGCTATGAAGAGATCACTGGTGTTTGGCATAGAGACAATTATATTAATGTCGTCGGCATATAATGTCACAGCAGCCGCATTACTCAGGCAATTAGGAAGATCGTTGACGAAAAGTAGGAACAAGGTTGGTCCCAGTACCGATCCCTGTGGGATGCCTCTCTCAGCAATCCTACCACCCGAGACGCAATTGCTACTGCTAACATATTGTGTTCTCATTGATAGGTAAGATTGGAACCACTTTAAACAAACACCATTGACCCCATACCTCTCAAGTTTGTAGAGCAGAAGAGAGTGATCCACACAATCGAATGCCTTAGAAAGATCTATCAGCATACTCAAGCAAGGCATGGGAATAATAATAATAATATGGGATTTGCCAAAATACAACTACAGAATAATATGATTCACTATCAAAAAATTCACTAAGCTTGTATAACGGTAGCTTTAATAAATGTTCTTAGAGCAACTTTTCGAAAATGAGTATTGGTTCTTTCTTGTATGCGTGAGAAATGTTATTATAAATTTTAATACCCATACAAAAAGAACGCCTAATATTGCCTAATATCATATTTATGTACTGAATTGTTTTTCCCCCAAAAAAATATAGCCTATACTTCAAGTATATATAGAGAAACCACTGTTAGTATTTTAAAATGTTTGAATAGTGGCCTGCATGGTGTTCTTTGTGAGGCCCCAGCCATGATATTAATTGCTCTTTTCTGGCATAAATGCGTTCTAGTAATCATTCCGTATCTTAATCGCGATTCAATATCTGCAGTGTACACTAGTTTTAATGTTTATACGTTGCGTAGATCTCGTAGATAACGTAGTTTATAGTTGGATCGGTTGATAGATGTATTGAGGTTACCAAATGATTACTCGATTTTAAATCTCCAGTGAGCTCAATGCCTAGAGTCTTCATGCTTTGGACTTCGTCTAGAGCTGTATTGCCTATTATAAGGTGCATTGTATGAATTTGTTGAAGTGAAAGTGATATATTTTGTTTTAGATTTATGCATGAAGTGAGACTGATCGGTCTGTAGTTGGACATTTTATCGAGATCACCTTTTTTATGAAGCAACATAATTATGGGCTTTTTAAAATAAGTAGGAAAGATGCCTTCTTCAAAAGAAGAATTAATTGAATGCGTTAAGAGTTGAATAATTAGAAGTTTTACATTTTTAAATATGCCGGAACAAATATCATTAAAGCTGGCCACGAGCGGTACCGCACAGTAGCGTAGAATCGTCCAGGCCTCGCGTTCCACTAGAATTATTCTGCTAATAGAGATGTTTGCTACCGCAAATAATTTCGCTCATCTTTTAAATAAAAATTAAATAACACGTGCTCAAACACTTACCATTTTAAGAGTCCTCCGTGAAATTGCAAAGTGAATAATGTCTTAAATATCTGCAACATTAGATATGTTTCAACTGTTGTTTCGGCAAAACTAGTACGGCATGAGGAAAAAATGCGTTTATATGCAGAGAACGAACGTTCTACATCTAGTGACGTAATATTTGCGTAAGTAAAATAATCTTTCAAATAACTTAACGATTCTGTTGACGCACCTTCACAAATGTGTCCTAATGTGCCAAAATCAGAATTTTTCTCAAAAACACTTTCAAATTTTTCTAGAACAGAAACATTTTTTGCCTCTTCAATCGCGCGTAGCTGTGCGTGAACATGTTGCACTATTTGTAGAGATTCTTCTAACGGCACCGCGGGATTTTGTAATTTTTCTATTGCATCTATCGCATAAATCCATTTTAACCTGACTATCTTGAAATTTCGACTGGCTTTTCTGGATAGCGGCAGCTTCCTTTGTATCGAATTGTAAAACCACGTTCTTAATATTGTCAAAATATTTATGATAATAAAACGCGGCCTGCAACCATGTTCCCCAACGAGTTAGAATAGGTTCTGGTGGCTCTGGTATACGGGGTCACAGTTTGTGAAATTCTCGAATACGTTTCGGTGATTTGACAAACAGTTGTAAAAACAACAGGATAACATTTTCTGATACTATCCGCCACAAGGTTGAGAGCATAAATTTTACACGTAATGTGTAACAAATTAGCAGAATGCTTTTTAAGAGACCGGCCTACAGAAAGCATCTTTGCAGCACCATCACTCACTAACATCAAGAGTTGGTTTGTTGAAAGTTCAAACTTGTCCAATGTATTTAACACTAACTTTGAAATTACTTCGGCACTACACTGTTGATATCGTTTGGAGACTAATAGAATTGAAGGTGCCGATTGATGAGGTTCCAATTTGCGTGCCGTTACATTAAGAACAGAATGTTTCTTCCGATCTGTTGTTTCGTCGACACATAACCACAATTTTTGATCTTTCAACTCCGATTTTATTTTTTGTTCAATATGTTCGCGCGCAGATGGCACAATTCTTCGTAACGATGTTCGACTTGGTAATTTGCACTCCGAATAGTTATTCCAAAAGCAGATAAATGGTTCCTTGTCTAGTAAATTAAACGGTATATTACATGCAATAAACGTAACGTATAAATTAAATATAAATTTTTCATTGTCTCGTGCGCAATTTCCTTTTAAGACATGCTTTTCACTATTTACGTGTCGTAGACAATGTTGTCTGGACCAACACATTAACGGGATTTTACAGATTACACATTTAATTTTAGCACCTTCATATATTAAGTCTGGAATTTCTGCAATAAATTTTCGAAGTTTGTCCGACCGCGGTCGTTTTGCTGACGAAATCATAATGTTTCTAGGACAGATAAACAATTGTGCAAATGACCGGCAGCGAAAATGTCCGTACTGCTCCGCAGACGAAGTAATACTACCGTTCCTCTCGGTCCGAACTGATTCTACGCCAATGCGCGGTACCGCTCGTGGCCAGCGTTAATTATCATCAATACCGGGAGAATCTTGACCATTTAATTTATTAAAGAGAGATTAATTTACTGCATTATGTTATTTACTTGACTTGCATACGCATTTTTGAAAACCTTAGTCACCAAATTTGGACTACTTTTTAGGGGTGATATAAGACTGTGGAATTTTGTTCTTAGAGATTTCCTTGCATTCTTGATTATCAATTTTTGAGAACCAGTTCTTTGTAATATCCTCTGTAGTTCCCATTTTGTAAACCCCGTTACTGATTTCAATTATCTTAGCAATTACATTCTGTAAATCAAGAGGCCCTCTGTCAAATTTCAGGTCAACAATTGTCACGCAAGAATTAACATGTTGTGGAACAAAACTTTTTCTCCAAATTCAGCCGTTTTTCCGCAATTTCTGCCTTCAGATTGTCAAGTAATAATGCGTAGTATGTTATCGTTTTTCCTTTTTCAAGATTGTCGATTAACAGAACGCCACATATCAGATTGAATGACAACGTTTAATAATTTGAATTGTTTTACGGCCAACTTAATGTGTATATTATATTTATATTTTTTTAGCAAATAAAATTTTTTACATTTGAAAGAATTAAGGGGATGGGGATTGTACTCGCAAATTGGTAGTAGCTGGGGGAATACCACTGAAAACAATTAAAAAATAGTAAAAATAGCGTGGAATTGTGTTGTGTTTAATACTTAATAAAAATAATAAAAAATAAAATTTCCACAGTGTATGTAAATGTAATATCCAATATTTTTCCATTTTTTAAAGTAGTACACCGCAAAGTTGTATGTCACTCAACAACCCACATACCCAAGCGTCTTTGTTTGCGATACTGATACCTCATTTTTATTAAAATGGAAAGCAATTTCCATTTCTCTCTTCTTGAGACACCTTTATTAAGTTAAGTTAATCGATATTGAACATGTCAAGGCGCCTCGTATGGGGAAAAATAATAACGTAAACAACTCTGCGTAAAAAATCCCGTTATGTCGTGACCTGGGCAACCTGATATCTTAGCAAGAAGAAACTGCGTCGGAATATATTTTTTCCCGATTAATTTCGCAATTCCTCCTAATGAATATATAGCATGAATTAAAGTATTGAATCGTACTCCTCCTTTGCCTGTAATTCTAAGAAAACTGTTCATTTTAAATACCTCAATCTTCGTCAATTAATTTGCGTTGAGAAGGGAGAGGTATCCTAGGAAACCTGGAAACTTTATCCAATTTAATTAAAAATAGGTAGACTCGAATCGTTTGAAAGGCATCGATTCGTGTTTTGCGAAATGCTTCATCATTTGTAAATGAAATCAACCACGAGTATCTCTTGTAAGAGCGAATGCGATGATTTTCCTGTATGGAACGATTTATATATACACACAGAAACATAGTTTATCTGCTGAGATTTTCATTTGAAATCCCATCTCGACCTACGAAGCCCCGTACTTCCCTACCATGGCAGTAGCTGGTTTGCGCTTTATACCGGTGCCACTGCATACTGTATTATTGCGATTTTAATTTGTAGCACGAACAAAGTATTTAATTTTACAGCCGAATAATTCACTTTATTTTATCTTAGTTTATCTCCATATCAAGTAGTGAAACAATAGACTCCTTTCCTTTTACGGACGAAGCATACAGAGTACTATTTTTGAATGTAAAAACTAAAATAATAAATTAAACATTTCACTCTCCAACGCAACCCTTGTATATGTACATATTGTGATGATTTCTGTTCTGGCGTGAATATAGCGAGGTTGTTGTTATCCGGGTGTGATATATGCTATTTATTGATCTGGTGCAATACAAAAAGAAACAATAAAGCTTCGTGATAAATAACTGGCCAAAGCAAATAAACCAGCGGTGATTAAGCTTATTTCTGCCTTTTATACGCTTCCTTTTCTTCCATTTTTTCCAAAGTAGTGATGACTAGGGGGAAAGTTATATGACACATATAACATATCTAAGGGAATAATTTTACATTTTATGCGAAATAAGCATGAAACAAATTACACCAACACTAACAACAAAAAAGGAGGAAAAAAAATATTGGTATAAGTAAATAGCACAAAACAATATTTTCTTAAGGATAGTAAATAGTTTTCTTAATTCCAGAACTCGTTTAGGTATTGTTTATAAATCAATAGTTTCATTTTAATAAACTTTAACAATAATAAGCTTTATTGGAACATATGAATATTTTATACAAACAAAATATATAAGTAAATAGGTAATGTGAGAGCAGTACAAAAACATAGGAACAATACACATACCAAATGTGCCAAATGGCCAAGTTCAGCTAATGCTTTTTATACTTAACCAACTAAAAATCTAAGACGAAACAACTAATAGGGATACACATACACAAGTCAGTAAACAAATTAGTAAGGTTAATACAAAAAATAAACGAAAGCAAAGCAGGAGGTCACGCAGGTACATAGGTCATACTAATTGAAGCAAATGTCTCTTTAAATTAGCTTTAAATAAAATAGGTGAAATTTTTTTTTAACGAGAAAGGAAGTGAATTGTAGATGTTCACAATATTATAGCTGAAGGAACTTTTGAATGACGACAGTTTATAAGACGGTAGAGTCAACAAACCTCTAACCTTTTACATTTTTCGAATTGGAGAGAGCTCTGAAAGGAAACACAAACACGTCTCCGGGTTTGGACAACATTCTTTATCCCATGATAAATTATTTACCAATGAATGCAAAACAATTGCTGTTGTGCATGTTTAATAAACTTTACATTAATGGAGAAGAAATAGCAGAACTTAAAACTGGAGTAATTGTAATTATTAACAAAAAGGGGAAAAAGGTGGAAAGCGTATCTGACGTGAGACCTATCTCATTATTATCCTGTTTTTTGAAAACGCTGGAGAGGCTAATTAAGGTACGCCTTGATTAGTGGGTTGAGAGTTATCGTCATCTTCCTGAGTGGCAATATGGGTTTAGACGAGGATTTGGTACGCAACATGCGCTATCACATTTAGTTATGGATATCCAATCATCCCTTTCAAGAAACAGCTATTTAATGGCTGCTTTTATAGATCTTAAAGATGCATATAACTCTGTTAATCTTGAAATATTGAAACGAAAACTCACTGAAATAGGTATTCCGAACACAATTGCTGCGAATATTACTAAACTGTATAGTAATCGCAAGATAGTTGTAAGAACTCCTCTCAATGAATTCTTAGGACCTAGAATAACATCTGTAGACTTAGCACAGGGAGCAGTCCTCAGCCCTTTGCTCTTTAACCTTTACACCAACGATTTATTTCTTCCCAATGTAGAATTGGTACAATATGCTGACGATATCGTTTTTTACACAGAGCAAGCTACAATTGATCAATGTACTGAAATTATGAATCAAACTATGAGCGCTTTTCAAACCTGGTGCGATACAAAAGAATTTAATATCGCCTATCCTAAATGTACTATTCAAACCTTTACCCGACACCGTGTTCCATATATGGAAACAATCAATCTGGCTAATAAGAAATTTTCTGTTAGTGACGTGACCAAATATCTAGGAATGTGGATAGATAACAAGTTGAAATGGAGAACACATATATCAAAGACCATCGAAAAATGCCGAAAACTAAATAATATTCTTCGTATAGTTGGTAGAGTGTCGTTTGGTGCAGATTTGCATACTTCTACACTTATATACAGAGCAATGATCAGATCGACATTGGACTATGGATGTATGCTGTATGGTTCGGCATGCAAGTCTCTTCTAAATCGTCTAGATGTGATTAATAATAGCCCAATTCGAATATGTCTTGGGGTTATGAACTCAACACCTGTAGAGGCCATGTATGTTGCAATAGGAGAACCTCCGCTAACACTCAGAAGAAAATATCTTAGTGAAAAATTCATTTTGAAAAATAGAGCTCATAGAACAAAGATTATTACGAAATGCTCAAAATTAAATCTCCAAAATCTAATATATCCATACTGGGAAAAGAAAACATCTCCTCCACTTACATCAGCCTTTATAAATACTGCTAAATTCGACCACAAGATAATAGGAATAAATCGTGATGCTTCATACGGATTCCCTTTCAACTACTTAGGACATGTACCTGTTATATTGTTCCCAGATTTTACAAAAGAGGTCCATTTAAACAAGATAGTGTATAATCGTACAATCCTCCAATTTAAAGACTCCATACAAATCTTTACGGATGGTGCTAAAAATGAGATGGGCACGGGTTGTGCAGTCCTTATACCGCAATTGCAGTATAATAGAGGGTACTCATTACCCATAGAAGCCAGTATCTTTACTGCAGAAGCTACCGCTGTAAAAAAGGCTCTAGAATATATACTTACAACCAAGCTAAATAACTTTTGCATTTTTAGTGATGCCAGGAGTGTACTCATGAGTCTCCAAAATCTCAATCATAGGTCGTCTGCAGTTATTGGCGAAATAATCTACTTAGATTATTACTTAAGTAATTTGGGTTACCATATCAATTATGTATGGATAAAAGGCCATTCAGGAATTCAATTTAATGAAAAAGTAGACATTCTAGCTAAGAACGCATGTCGGAAAGATATTTCCTTATCCCACACACGGATATCTTTGCAATTTTGAAGCAGGAGATGCATAGAGATTGGCAGACACTATATACCAACTCCTATATAAACAAAGCTACAAATTATCATCTGCTCTTTCCTAAAATCGGTGGACAGCGATGGTATAAAAAAATCCATGTCAAAAAGAGAATGCTTGCTCAAATTCTAAGGATTGCATTTAATCATGGGAGGTTTCCGGCCCATCTGCACAGAATTAATTTGTCTGAGAACGACACTTGTAGATTTTGTCGGAAGGAGTGTGGAAACATCAACCATCTTTTTCTAGGATGCGAAGTGCAGATAAATGAAATTAATAAACTAATAGATGATCTAGTAAAATTGAACATGCAACATGTTAATTATTTAATTGCCCAGAAAAATATCGATGTATATTATAGAATTTATAAATATATGCTCGTCACCAATATTACGTTTTAGAGATTGATCCTTTGTGTCTTTCCTGTGTGGGTTTTTCCTTTTTCCGTGGCCTACCTGTCTTTGTGTTTGACATGTTAGTCACCTGATCGGCCCCAGGTGTGAAGTGTGTGTTCTGTTTGTCCTGGTGTCCGTTCGGGTGGCTAGGAAATTATGTATGTGGCTAATGATTTCCAGTCGAGGCCAATAATAATAATAATAATAATAAACCCCTGAACCGCAAATTCAAATTGTGAACATCAGTTCTAAATGTGATCTTATTATAAAGATAGACAGGGCTGTGGGTCAATACGATATTGTGAAACAAACACGCACTATGTAAGTATCTCCGCTGTTCCATATTAAGCCAACAAACTTCCTTCAATTTATGAGGTTTCTTAAAATAAAGCATTCTTTACCTAGAATTCTTGAAATGCATTTTATTTATATGCACATTATTAATTGCACTTATAATATATAATAATAATAATAATTTTATTTGCTTGATCGAATAGGATATAGGCTTCGTCGAACAACGTACAAATATCATAAAATAAAATAAAACACACATGCAATCACAATTAATAAACAAAACCATGAAAAATTAGTGTCCAGGAATCACAGGTGTATTAGACAAAGAATTCAGAGATACCATAGTAGCAATTCTCAAGATGTTCCTTTAAAAGGTTTTTGAAAGTATATATGTTTTGAGCCTTGATTTGCTGAGGTAAGTTGTAAATTTTTATGCATATGTACCTCGGGCTTTTTTCGTACGTTGTTGTTCTGTGATTCGGAATTGCTAATACATTTGCAGTCCGAGTTTTATATGTATTATTTATGTCGCTGTTACGTACAAACAATTCTTTGTACCTATGCGTAATTACAGCACATTCATATATAAAAAGACACGGCAGCGTCCTGGTGCCATAACGTCTAAACATTGGACGACATGAATCCATTCTATGTAATCCTTATGATCCTTTTCTGCAGCACAAAACAACGCGAAAAGTGAGAGGATTGACCCTAGAAAATTACACCCTATCTCAACCTAGACGCAACGTGCGTGGTAAAACATTAGTAAGGTTTCAGAGTTAACGCTATACGCCAATCTACTGACCGCATATGCTAAAGAACACAACTTAGCGCAGAGCTGGGGCACATGGTGCTCCCACGCCAAGCACTCGTCAATGGAACAGTTGAGTTGGTACTAGACACTACAAGAACGACTTATCAACTACACTGCGGGCAGAATGGAAAGAGAGCATGCACGTCTTAGTATTGTTAATTATCAAGCCATTATCCCGACACCACATAAACATAGTATTTGAACAATTGTTACCATTTGCACGATGATTTATCTCATTACTTCCTGAAATAATATTAGTGGTGTCATCCGCAAATTGATACAAGTTACCAGGAATATGATAGAGAAGATCGTTGGTAAATAATATAAATAGGAGTGGGCCCAGAACAGACCCCTGAGGCACCCCTTATACCACACCAGTAGCCGATGACAAGGCATCACGCGTACCAAATGTATTGCGAACGGTGGGTCAAATATGATGACAGCCAATCCAAAGCGGAACCCCTTATTCTGTATCTAGAAATCTTACGTATTAGCATTACATGATTTACGGTGTCAAATGCCTGAGACAAATCAAAGTACAAACCGCCAACTGGTTTCCCCTCGTCCAGACAACGATACACTACATCGAGAGCCTCAAAAATTGCGCCTTCAGTTGGCAAATCTGAATTGACTTTGCGTAATTATCTTGTTATGCGATAAAAATGAAATTGTTCTCTTGTACATTGATTTTTCGAAAATTTTGGAAAAGAAAGATAACTCGGATATGGGTCTATAATTTGATATCGACAGCTTACTACCCTTTTTATGAACTGGTATGACCTTCGCACCTTTTAACTCCCGAGGAAACACTCCATCAGAAAACGACTTATTTATTATTTGCGATAGAGGGTTGGAAATGTAATGTGCTACATGTTTCAAAATGTTACAGGGTATCCCATTTAAGCCGGTGGATGCCTTACCAGAAATTTCAAATATTATGTTAAATATTTCAGTTCCAGTGGAAGGGTAAAGGTATAGCAGGCCGGAAAAGCTAAAGTTGCTGCAGCCATCGGGAAAGTTACACTGAGGAGCATCCGAAATAGTAAAGTGCTTGCCGAATAGCTCACAGAATACATTAGGATCATCTACTATTATGTGACTGTCCTCCAAAACAATGTGATTATTATTATATGGTTTTATTTCGCCATTAATAATCTTCCATTCACACTTTGTTTTGTTAGTAGCATTTTGCAATAGTTGTTTTTAGAAATATCGTACTGTACTTTTGAAAGAAGACCAAGTTTATGCAATTGATGTTTATGACGTATTCTATCTGACTCTACACGAATTTCAGGTGTATACCCACTTTACTATTACCCATGATTTTCTATTTGTGGCTGATTTAGTTTTAGTTAGGAGAAAAGCTTTATCAAAATAATAGCAAAACTTATCAAGAAAATATTTATTAACGTCATTAACCTTCAAAAACAGCAACTGAAATATATCTTAGCGTCACGTAGTGTCAGTAGGTATAGTCATTTTCCTGTCTTGGATTTTCTAACCATAGGAAAATATTTATTTAATCCAAATAAAATTTCAAGAGAATTATTTTCTTATATTATACATTTTTATTGTCTTGAAATAAAGATATTTTCTTGATTTTTGCGAGAAAATCTATTTTCTTCAAAAACTATTTCTCTGAGTGTATGTTGAGAAATAAAGTTTGACAAAAGAATATTTGTTATGCTTAGATTAAAATAATTAATAACTTCACAAAATAAATAATGACAATTAAATAATTTTAATGTAAATTTATATTTTTATTGGTGTCTATTGCATTTTTTATATTTCCTCCTTAAATGTAGTTAATCCTGTGTAAATGTGGCTTTCTATTCTATTCCTCCAAAATAAAAAACAGGGTATTGTGAGAGCTTATTGAGATTCAAATGATTAAAATGATGAAGCGAAGCTGTAGAAAAAAATGATATTCAAAGGTAAATATTTAGAAAGGCATTGTAATTTTATGAATATTTGATTGACTGAGTATAAGGAGTTCTTCGGATATTAACCGTAGGGTATTTCGAGAGCACGAACATAAGTCTATAGACATACACCATACGTTCGGAGCTTCCCTAAGCTCGAAATTATCTTTTTGTTTATCTTAGGAAGCGCAAGTTATTTATTATTTGAATCGTGTTACACGTATGGTGTAGCTACATATATACATAAGATGAATGTATGTGTACATTGAAGAGGTCTCGGAAAGCGGCGAAAGAAACGTTGAAAGTTACGGAACAGTAGTATATATAATGTATAATCAGGGGTATATTGCGCATAAATAACCTAGAAAATCTCAGCGAGAGAATTATATCACATAAATGACTCTAGCAAAACACTTTCCACGCGTTGTGTTTGTGAGAGCAGAATATAATTCACGATTCAAAGTAAGAGAGACCTAAAGGGGGAGGGCAAAGAAATTTAGAAGTGTACGCGCACCGAATTATAGGGGATGAAGAGGTCGCGGCAACAAGGGGGTACGGTTTGCGAACAGGCTTTACGAACTGTTACTTCGGCTACATAGGAGAGAGACTTCATAAAACACGTCATCGATTCAAGAAACTTTCAAAACTAGATCAACTTGGACTATCATACTTTAACAGACGAAAACTAACCGGCGTTAGAGCGTTACTTCAATAATACCTCCCGCACACCGTCGTTCCCTTAATACAGCGATAGCAATATTAGCGGCACCCTTATTCAGCGTTCGAAAGCATTTGTATTCCACGGTATTTCGTACAGCCTTTCGAATGGACACTTAATCCAATTTATAGCAATCCATTACTGAAATTAAATGACTTAGTAACTGCGTTCGAAAGAATCTAACATTTACACGCTCATCTGGTCTTGAAAATAAGGGACTGAAATTAAAGTTAACATATTTCTCTTTTCTACAAACGCGAATATTGGAAAAAAAATATTTAAGAGGATTAAATTTCGACTAAAAGAATATAAAAGGCCAATACCGTGATAGCTACGTTCCGAGGAAAAGAAAAGAATAAAGAACAGCGATATAATGATGTTTTAAAAATCTCTTCTTTGATTTGTTTCTACTCAAACTCCCTTTTAAATTACCTGTCTAATATCCCTTTTTTCTTTGTATCAACCAAAAATAATTGCATATGTAGCTCCTACACGTTTTCAAAATCAAATCCTCTTTAAATTAACAAGAAATCTTTTTTCTAACGAAGACAGGTAGAATATCTCCGTTAGATTTTTTAAATGATACAAAGTAACGATCTCGTATTCTTTTGAAACAATTTGTTTTTCGAAGAAATGCTTGGACAGGTCAATTTTATTTTTTTTTAATTAACATTTCTGCATCAATTTTAAGTTTCCCCCACTTCTGGTAATGACATCATCTGCCATTTTTTTAAATTACAATTCCCGATTTCTTTTTATTTTGATAGATCATTTGGTCTAAATGGTACCATCTCACATAACAATAAAAGTCATTTACAGAGTGGAAAACATAAATTTTATTACTAACAAAAATCAAAGATAAATGCTGCTATTCAAGATGTGTTTCTTTTGAGTCAAATGTTCGAAATGTTATCCACCTTACACATCAAATAGGCATCAATCAAAAATACAGAATAATCAGTTTTGTACACTGTCATATGCCAAATACTCGTTATTTTTAATAAAGAAAAATTGCGATATTTGGTTTCATCAAGATGGTGCATCTCCGCGCTTTGCGTATCCTGTTCCCCAGTTTTTAAACAACTGCTTTCCTGGGAGATAGATTGATAGGCGAGGACCAATGGAGTGGCCCCTCAGTTCACCAGATCTTACGCTCCTTGATTTTTTCTTAAGGGGTATTTAAAATGACGTCATTATTTGAAAACCACAAGTGGGAGAAACTTAAAATTTATGCAAAAATGTTTATTTTAAAAAAATTAAATTAATCTGTCCAAACATTTCTTCGAAAAACCAATTGCTCCAAATTTAATAAATTTATCCCATAATTTTGCCATGCAGTATACATTACTCCGTGTCCATAATAAAAGCAACGTTGTCTATTTAAATAGTTAAAATGTTATTAAGTTTTCTGGTTTTAACTACGAGATAGAGAAAAAAATACATAAAAAGGTGGGCGCCTAAAAACGATGACCAAAGGTGACACCAACAAAAAAAAGGCCATGACCAAAAATATTTGCCATCACCCTCAATTCTTAGAAATGTAACTTCTTTTAGTTTTAACCAATTATTTTGCATATTCTTATGTAACGGCATGCTGAACTGCATATCCCAAACAAAGCATCAGATCGTAAACACACAAGAACAAGTCGAGACACGTTTACAGTACTATACGTCAACTGCGAACGCTTGAAATTTACATATTGCTCAATAATCCCCTAATAACTTATAGTGGCTTACTCTAAAGAAGGTTATTCTTCTACAAAACATATGTCAAAAACGTACGAACTAGATTCAGCTAAACGTTCGATATGCCTTAGTTTTTTGAGCAAGGTGAAAACAAAGCACAAATGGCAAAAATTGTGAAAAGTCTCATAATACTATGAGATAGACCATAAATCGTTATAAAAAGACTGAAAGCCATGAAAACTTAAAAGGAAGTTGAAAGAAACGCAAGAGGACCGGCAGTCGGTTCGCAAATCGAGAAAGAAACATCTTCCAAGCTGACTGCTGACTTATTCAAAAGCTCTGACAAACATTTTTCTGTCAAAACAGTAAGGAGGCTTCAAAATTCCGGGCTTAAAGGTAACAAAGCCAGGAAGCAAACCCTGATTATCAGATAAGAATATAAATAAGCGCTTACAGTGGTCTATAGAATGTTACTGCACACTGACTGAAGATGTCCTATAAGAGTGTGGATGAAACGTCGGCAAAAGCTACGACAACGATGCGGTTCCAACCCGGAAACCAAGAGTATAGTCTTATTGACAGATTTCCCTCAGGTTGTTATCAAAGGAATTAAACTAAGCTAAAATGAAAATGTTTGGTTTGCATGTTGTGTTGTCATAAAAATGTTACAATTACAGTTATCAAAAGGGGAGTCAAAATAATATTTTATGCGTGAAAGATGAGAATATCTACGCCAAATTATGTTATATTTTTTAGAACACTGCAATTAATAAATTTTGTTGCAAGCAATATAATTAATAATAATAATAATAATTTATTCATATGTACCAATATACTTAAAAGTTTTTCTTGTTCCGCTCCGTATATATTCAGAATATTTGAGTTGACCTGCAGGAATTGTCTACAACATGCGAAAAAGCAGTACGTTACCGACTTCCGCAGAAATGCTCTTTCTTCTTTCACTGATGAATTACTTTACGAGTTTTATTTTTCCACTGGGAAAAATATTTCAAAGAGATGAAGCTGTCAGATCAAAATAATACGTGCAATGTTCCTTTTTTCGTCAGTTCATCTGCTTTATTTTTAAAGGATAATATGCAATGGCACAGAAAACAAAACGAAATAGTGAAGGACAGTAATTTGTATCTTTTTCGGCATTATATTTATTTATCTTTAGAGCTCTGCAATAAATAAGTGTTCGACATGAATTTCAATTAATATCCACCCATTTCCCCGCCTCTGTATTTATACCGTTGGCGATTTCGAATGGGATAGGATGACAAAAAAAAAATCTAAATTATCAAACAAAAATCGAGATTACCCATTGTTTAATACCTTCGTTCGGCCAATTCTCTTTTTTTTCTGTCGGTTCCATAGGCATATTTTTCTTTATTTACGTAAATTTATTCAAAAATTCAAAATTCACACCGTTGAGGTTGTTTATATTTCCATGCAGTGGGTTTTAATCCAACAGGATCTGTTGTTGGTTATTTTTTCAATTTACCTAAATGATGTTATCGATTGTATGTGATCAGAGGTGTTGTAATTTGATAATTACTTGCTAATGAATCCTTTCCATACAGTTTTGTATGTTAATTTTCGAAATATACGGAGCGTTCAGATTATTTCCGATATTCGCGTGGGATTAAAATATGCCGCCTTTATAAACGAGGTCCCGAAACGATTTAATGCATTAGCATTTGAAGTGTCAATAAATGTGACATGCAGTTGTGCTTGTCAACATGCACATTGTATATGTACGATATATTTAGCGTCATCTACGTTATATTCGAGTACTACAACAGGTTAATAATGAAGTGGTTTACTCGGGGCCCATTCATTTCGTCGTAAACGTGAGTTTTCTAACAAGGAAGGAAATTACAGAGTCTAATGGAGATTGAAGTTAATCAGTTCTCCGTCGAACATTCATTCTACGAGCTGGCAATAATCAATTTGACGCTACTATTTCGTGAGAGCAACAGAGCACCACCGCAGAGACTTCATTCGAGAAGAGAGACTTCCCGAAAAGTCTGAACTCGATTCTCCCCCGCCCAAAAGGGAGAAAAAAAAGCGAAGGGATTGCATTTCGATCATTGCTTCCGAGGTACGCACGTAATTCTCAGCGAATACCTTAAAACGGCTGTACACCTACACTCGGCTCGTTGTGAAAGTATTTGTCTATTTTAAGGGAAAGGAAAGGGTGGCAGGGTGGACATAAACCGACTTGAAAGTTATAACCTAAGGCTTTCGTGTTTACCCGTGCGATTTACTAAAATTAATACTGAAATATATACACACACACAGACAAGGGACCGGGGCTCTCCTGGTAGGTGTTACTTATCTACCTCCATATAAAGTTCTTAACGCCTGACAGGTACAAATATATACCTGAATCCGTAGATTAACGAAAGGAATAAGTCCGTAAACAAATAAATAATGACATGGGTTACAATAGTAGATGTATGTTAAGCATGTGAATAGATCACTTTCATAATCCTTAAAAGATCAGTATCTCTCCTAAAATAATAATAATAATAATAATAGTAACAATAATAATTCTTATTATTCCTCTATATAATGTTACTATTATTGTTATTATTATTATAAAATAGTTAGTTAATGATCTATAGCCTATTCTATGTTGAGATTGAAGTCTTGCTCTTATGCTACTAAATTTTGCCAGATTTCCAATAGAAGTATTATTAGAGATTAGAGATGTAAAATTTTCAGTATTTCCATCAGTTACTTTTTATTCCGTACCGAGTACTCGTTTCTAGTGCAGTTAAAACAGATGTTATAGGTATATTCCGATTTGCTTCTTTAGTATTTGTGAATAACAGTTTATTTTCACAAAAGAAATGTAAACACAATCCTTCTAATTGCATCTAAACTTATTTCGAATACAGCTGTTTCGCAGGGACGTATTTGAAAGGTATTGTTTGGATAGTGCATTAAGATCTTAATCAAAATAAAATGTTTTTTCATGATATATTTCTTGCAATATCAAAGATTGTTTATTTAGTTTATCTCTTTCACTTCTTTGCATTTTTCCATCTAGGCTCAAACAGGCACGGATCACGCCTGTATATAGAAATGGTGATTATAACAATTGTGATAATTACCGACCAATCAGTACCCCGTCATTTTTCTCCAAAATTTATGAATCAAAACCTGATTAAATATTTTAGCAAATTTCAAGTACCCTTCCACAGACAACACGAGTTTTGTCCCAATAAATCTACACATACCGCTTTGTGTTATTTCTTTAGACAAGTCCTTTTATTTTTTTCTGGCACTCAGGACCTAAGCCCATATGCCTCGGTAACTGTCAAGACGGAAATTGATTATATTCTGATGTGCATTTTGAATAGATTGTCTATTAGTATTTTGCATATCCACCTACTATTATAACTAAGTAGAGTTATAATATTAGTTGGAAGTGGAATCTTATCCTGTATAAAAGTCCCATATAAACAATTAATTATAGTACTGTGGGTTATGCATGCTAAAAAAATGTGATTAAGGTCAGCTACTTGGTGACCACAAGAGCATTCGGCTGAGTCAATCAGACCCAGCCTATGCAAATGTGGAGGAAACTGGCCATGGCCGAATTTCATTCTAGCTAATGTAGACAAGTACTTATATATCAAATCTTGACTCTAACTACCCTGCTCTAAGTCTTTTTATAGATATAAAGAAGGCCTTTGATATGATTCTTTTGCATAAATTAGAGCGGTATAGGATTGGTGGTGTTGCTGGTGCATCACTTATCAATCTTATCACAACGGATGCAGACTGTCACAATAGATAGAGAGCAGATGTGTACGAGTCAGTCTTCCACATGGTTCTGTTCTTGGACTGACCCTTTTCTTAATCATAGGGACATAATTTTGTTTGCGGATGACACAAATTAGATAATAATTAGTAAAAATTTACATGAGCTACTTCTAACTAATAATGAGGTATTTGTCAATATACAAAAATGGATAAAGCCTAACAAACTATTAATGATTTTTGAAAAAAACTAAATGTGTATTATATCAAAATAGCCTAAGATATAACATAGTTGATATATCTTTAAACAATAACATCACTAACTTGATAAATACGGCCAAAATCATTGGTGTAATTATTAATCAGTTATCAATGTTTGCAAAGAACTCTCAAAAACATGTTTGGCCCTGTATCAGTTAGGAAGATGTTGTAATGCAGATATCGTTAGAAATTTCTATTTTGTCAATTTCTACACGCAGAGACATGGTTTCTTGCATTAAGAAAATAGATTTTCTTAATGTAAGAAAATATTTTTATTTCAAGAGTATAAAAATGTATAATATAAGAAAATGATTTTCTTGGAATTTTATTTGGATTAAATAAATATTTTCTTAGGGTTAGAAAATCAAGAAAATCCAAGACAGAAAAATGTTTCTTTCAAGTAAATCATTTAGTTTAAAGAAAATATTCATATTAAAGGAAGGATTAAAAGAAAAATTACAATAACGAAAAAAGAAATCTCAAGTTAATAATTAAAATTAGGAGCAAGATTCAACTAATAAAAAAGTTTTTTTATAGGTTACAGTATAATTAAATTATTTCTTTAATAATTTAATTAAATATGGATTATTTTTATGTAATTTAATAATTAATGAGTTAATATTTAAGTTTATTCATCCCTTTTTTTATTTTTATAGTTATTATAGTTAAATTAGTACATGTGGTAAATAATAAAAGAAAAAAAAATATTACATTAACCGGTAATTTTTGAAAATGTTTATGCAACATTGTACGTTAAAGGTTATATCATTGTATGGGTAAGTATCGTATCTGTATTCTGGTTCCATCGCTATTATCTAGGACGGCATGACTATAACCATTAGAACTAGGTGGAACCAGCAAATATTGAAGTTGCTGTTTTTGAAGATTAATGGCATAAACTGAAAGATGTAAGAGCAATGTGGCTAGGAGCAAGAGGTTTTAATGCCTTTCTCTTCTCAAATTATTCGAGGCACTTTTTTCATGTGTACTTCTTGTTTGAACATTATTCTGTAGATAACCTCTACCTTAGTCTTTTTAAAACCACAAGCAATGTGAATAATTTACTGCATTATGTACGGATACGTCATACTGTTTTAAACAAGGCAAGCACAATTAATAAGCAAAGCTGCATATAAATAATATGTATTTCAAGAATTCTAAGTAAAAAATGTTTTATTTTAAGAAAATTAAACTATTGATTTATGAACAACACCTAAACGCTTTCTGGAATTAAGAACTCTATTTACTATCCTTAAGAAAATATTGTTTTGTGTTATAATAGCCATTTACTTACACTAAGAATCGCTTTCTCCGAGAATTTCTTGAATCAAATGAACAAATGTCTTAAACAAAATAATACAATTATTTCATTACAGGTATATACTTCTATTAAGCAGAGAAAGGAACGCTAAGAAAATATTCCTTTTGATTTAAAACAGTTATTGTATTGTGGATAATTAAAACAGTAATTGTCTTAATTAAAGCAGACAACTTTGATACAAGTAAACGTTTCTCTGCGTATTCTCTAGAATGAACTATAGAATCTTGTGGTGGGGTTTAGATACCGCTGCTTCGTTTTACAGAAAAAGAGCTCTCAGAATATTGTATAATCTAAAATGTAAAGAATCCTGTAAAGAACATTTTAAATCCAACGGTCTGCTAACATTCTATGACCTCTATACCGCTGCATGTGTTGTGTTTGGTTAGGAAATTTAGAGCCAATTTCACATACAGCGTTGTTTATGACTATGATTTCAGAAACAGAACTGACAACCTGCTAGCACTACCTAATAAAACGACTGTATTTCAAAGAAGTGTATATTATCGTGGCTGTAAATTATACAATAATTTGCCAGCATCGATGAGAACACTTTACAATGTTACTCATTTTTTTTCAAATGTAAATTGACATATTTCTGGAAAAAACGGAAACAAAGAATTATTATTATTATTATTACTATTATTATTATTATTATTTCAGAAAGGACCCTATATAATCTTCTTTTTGACATATTGATGATCATATTTTAATATAATCTTCTTCAAAGAGTCTCCTTACCTTCGGAGCTTGCCCAAATTAGGATCCTGCGGGTCGGTAGAAGTTTGCCGAACTCATTTTAATTTTATTTCCTGAGTTTTAAAAATATAGTTTTCTAAAAAAGAAGAAGTGATTAATTTCAGCACTTGAATTTAACAACCTGCACGCGTATATATAGAGGGAAAAGAGAAATGGTACGGACGTAAAAATTTATACCAGCAAACGCTTGGGAATAGGTAAATTGTTATCGGGTGAGGATCTTTTGTAAAAAATCATTGAAGCGTATAATATGGGGAGAGTCTCGGTAACAGCCCTGGGCGGCACTGGAAAGCTCGTCGCTCTAAAGCTCGGCAATTTTAATAAAGTAACCGACACTTCTCAAAGATAATAAATGCGACAACGTCAAAGTAATTAGTCAGTATGGAGACGTCGAAAAATAAACACTGCCATCATTAACCGATCTCGAAAATCTTTATTTTATCCCCTAGAATAACATTTACTTGATAGGCTATTTTTAGCCATTTACTAAAAATGTTTACTTTTCCTTGCTTACTTCGACACGGCCTGATCACTGGATTCCCTTCTAGAAGGTTTTTTTTTTCATTTGGAAAAATACACGCCATTCGTATTTCAGATAAAAATCCTTCACTTCCGCAAAAAAAAGAAAAGGTTTTACTTTATTTTTCGCATGAAATGAATCTAAAAATCGTTTTCTTAAATTTTAAGTATATATAAGCAGATAACAAAGCTTTTTAAGGTTCTCTTCAGTAAATAATAGGGTACTTACAAGAGATATTGAGAGACCTGGTAATAAGAAAAACATATTGACTTGTAAAGCCTTGCCATTAGATTGGATAAGTTTTGAAAAATAAACTGATAATTTAACAAGGGAAGTTCTCAAAAATAAAGTCCTCTTGTCTCTGCAACATATCGCTGTATTATCTTATACTTCTTTTTAGAAAAAAATCATATATATATATATATTATACATTTTAGCAGCAGAACGGTCCCTTTCCTTGAAGAGCTCGACCTAAGAATTTATCATTTAAATTACAGCATAATACAAATACGCATTACAGATGATTTGTAGTTCCTTGTTTGCAAGACCATTTGTAGTATGTAATACATATAATAAATGTGTTCACGCATGCCGAGTACTCGCCTATTACACATGTATTTGCGAGAGAGAGATCGCGATATATAACAGTTTCCCAGTATTATGGCCCTTTTATCGCAATTATATCTCTGTATATATATATGTATGTACACTATGTTAATAATGAAATGCGAATCGACTAGTTACGAATGTGTATAAGATGTTGTTCGTAAGTAACTTAATTTGGTGGTTGTGTTGGTGTTATAACTCCTATGTACTCTTTTTAGTTCCTTAATTGCCTATTGTCAACATTAATATAAATCAGAATATGGTTTAATAAAAAAATAAAAGAATAATACCCATACAATTAATCCTCGAATGATCATAAGCACCTAATCAAGAGAGCCATGTTTTTCTTAGTTATTTTTTATATTGGTTACAACTACGTCTAACTACGTCTGCTTAAATCATATCAAGAATTGAATCTTCAAATTACGTTTGACATATTTGATAGCAATGATGTAAATAAGTTTCTCTATAAAGCGTTAATGGCTAATGTCATAATCTAAATCAATAATAATGAAGCTGGTAGAATAGAAAAATTATTTCCTAGTAAAAGTAAAAGAAGAATTTAGTAAATAATTTTTTCTAGGTTTCTTGTGAAAGCTTTTTTTTGGCATTAAGGGGTCAAAGCCCATCAGCCACATTAGCATCGCAATGTACCAAATTATAAAAACTTCACATAGAGGTGATCGTGAGGACGGATACGGCGGTACAGCCATTTTAATCAACAGGCTAATAATTTCTATACCACTCACATTTACACACGTGCCGGAAACCCTTAATATTTGTGGTGTTTTCCTTCCTCAGATTAACTTATCTGTAGTGTCTGTCTATAGACCTGTGCAAGCACTTGAGTGAGTTACCAAGACTACATTGGTTTAATATCTCAAATCAAGTCGCCCTTTATTTTGGTTGGTGATTTCAACGCACATCATGCAGCCCTTGGTTCGTCTAAAACAGATAATGACGGTAACATACTTTTTAAGGTAATTGAGAACTACCAATTGATATTCTTGAATGACGGTAGCGCAACTAGATTTACTAGACCAAATCAGTGTGTTTCGGCTATTGACGTATCTTTGGTTTCACCGGAGATAGCTCACAATTTCGATTGGAGAGTTGTCGATGATACCTATTCTTCAGATCACTTCCCTTTACATATCACTATGAATTTAGATCTGATATTACTACCATTTATCCCACGACAAAGTGGAAGATTGAAAACGAAGGCCTTCTCAAGTTCACAGATACACTTTCGGCAACATTTGTTCTCACTGTTAAGGAAAAATTGGCTTTTTTGTATGATTTTCTCACGAAAGCCGCAGACAAGTGTCTTAAAGAGAAAAGGCCGTTCAAACCCCGTTGGAAGCCGCCACCACCTTGGTGGGATGAGGAGTGCTCGAACGTGGTGACGGAGCGGAGGGTGTTTTTGATGCAATATAAGCGGTGCCCTTCTTTTGAGAATTATATTAAATCTCAAGAAGCAATAGCTTACAGTAAACGTTTCCTTATGAAAAAGAAGAGGAGCAGCTGGGTCAATTTTTATACTAACCTAAGCAAAGATACTTCATGTAGGCAAATTTGGCGTACTATCAAGAAGATTCATGGAGTGCCCACACATAATCTTGTGAAAGCTTTTTAATTTACTTTTTAGGTGAATGATCTATTTAACGCAGCGAACAATAGTGTGATTGAGTTTTATTTAAATAAATGCAAGAATCACAGTATAATCAACTTATTAATTTACAGGTTTTTGATTCTATTACTTATTATCAATCCAAAATTCGCTTTGCTTCTTGTTGAAAGTTATAAAATAGTACGAAATTTTAAGTTATAATTTTATCAGAACTAAATACGCAAGTTTTTGTTTGAAGTTTATACCTATAAATAAATATATCATATTAATGCGAGATTCAGTCACACAACTAATAAATAGAGTAGCACACTAGCACCAACGGGCAGTGGCGGAGGTTCGATACAACCCTCAGTATAACTGCTAGTCTCAACCAGATCTGTTGTGTATACATGTACGCTGCCGTAAATACTATTTCGTAGTTCTACGTTTGTTTTAAAAATGTTGCCTACATCGCGAAAACGACCAATGTTGGACAAAGTTACAGAATTTATAGCAGAAATACCTGACCTAAATTATGATGGCGTTAAAATTCAATGTGTAGTTTGTAATATCCCTTTAATGTGTTGGTCCAAAAGGGATTGTCTACGTCACGTAAATAGTAAATAGCATTCTTCAAAAAAAATTGCACACGACACTATGACAAATTTTAATTTAATTTGTGTTACATTTATTGCATGTAATCTACCGTTTAATTTACGAGACAAGGAAGCATATGTCTTCTTTTGTCATTAAAACAAAATTATCATTAAATTTTAATAACCTTATCATTATCTCAAGACACTGACCAAAGTTACGATACACGAAATGAAGCAACAAATATTATGAATAAACTATGTGAATTTAAAACATGTATCCTTAGTTTATTTTGATACGATGTTTTAGAGAGAACAAACAAAGTAAATTTGACACTTCAAAAAGAAGGTCTTACTTTAAAAGAAGTTGTTGATCAAATTACCTCTTTAACAGAATACCTAAAAACTATTCGCGAAAATTTTAACCAGTATCAAGAAGTAGCCAAACTTATTTTGAAGGTTTCGACTGAATTTGAGTTTGATGTTTCTTATAAAAAAGAAAATACACGTCAAATTAAGAAAAAAGTATTCCACGGTGATTCCTCCTACTCTGCTTCTAAAGTCCGCAAAGTTAATCTGCTATAGAGCCCTAATGTGTAGTCCTCATTAAATATTTTTATTAAGAGTAAAAATTTATTTATTTTAATTTTTACTAGGTTTTACAGATATTACATATTTATAAAACAATGTTTTTATTAGGAATGTAAAGTTTTGTTTAAATATTTTTATTTATTTATTATGTATTATTTATTATTTATTATTTATTATTTATTATTTATTATTTATCATTGATCATTGATCATTTATTATTTATTATTTATTATTTATTCTTTATGATTTATTATGTATTATTTATTATTTATTATTTATTGTTATTATTATTTATTATTTATTATTTATTATTTATTTTATTTATTATTTATTATTTATTATTTATTTATTATATTTTATTTATTTATTTATTATTTATTATTTATTATTTATTATTTTTATTTATTATTTATTATTTATTATTTATTATTTATTATTTATTATTTATCATTTATCATTTATCATTTATTATTTATTATTTATTATTTATAATTTATTATGTATTATTTATTATTTATTATTATTGTTATTATTTATTATTTATTATTTATTATTTATTATTTATTATTTATTATTTATTATTTATTATTTATTATTTATTATTTATTATTTATTATTTATTATTTATATTATTTATTATTTATTATTTATTATTTATTATTTATTATTTATTATTTATTATTTATTATTTATTATTTATTATTTATTATTTATTATTTATTATTTATTATTTATCATTTATTATTTATTATTTATTATTTATTATTTATTATTTATTATTTATTATTTATTATTTATTATTTATTATTTATTATTTATTATTTATTATTTATTCTTTATGATTTATCGTTTATCATTTATCATTTATCATTTATCATTTATCATTTATCATTTATCATTTATCATTTATCATTTATCATTTATCATTTATCATTTATTCTTTATGATTTATCATTTATCATTTATATTTATATTTATTATTTATTATTTTTATTTTATTTATATTTATTTATTACTTATTATTTATTGAAAATAAATTTGTTTACAATTTTTTTGTTTATTGTTATATTATTAAACATTATTTGCAGGTATATGTTTTTATAAAAAATTTACATTTTCATTTTACCTACTTGTTTACACATTTTTGAAATTACTTCTTTTACAATTTGCAATAAAAGATGGAGGGGGGCCCCGTTATTACTTGTGCCTAGGGGCCCGAAGCCTCTTAATCCGCCACTGTCTGAGACGATAGCACATTATTATTAGATACCATCTTAGATCAAGTTTGGCGAATAGTTCACAAACCAAAAAGATTAAAAAGAAGAAATCCATCTGATTAGAAAGTAAGTTACAACAAGACTTGCTTGTATTTTCTATTTAACAACAATAAACCCGTTAAATAAAATTAAAAGTAAAACACAATAAATGTAAAACTTCAAATCCTATCTAGAGGGAAAACCCAATAAAGAATCAATTTTTCATTTTTTTGTTAAAAATATTTTTGTTAACTAAACCAAAATATGTCACAAGAAAACACTACTAACTTGTGATTATTTTGTTTCTATTCATTCACTAAAATCTTGGATTCATTGTCTCTAAATGACTTTCAAAGGTGGTCAAATCTTTAATCGCATTTATCTTAGAGCCAACCTTTTTTCACTTATCGGGTTCTTGCTCTATACCCTCAATATTGTCTATAATTTGCTTTAGAAAGGAAATAAAGTAGTTCCACGATTCATTTTATACGCATATTATAATATATGTAATAAACCTCCCTCAGGTAAAAAGATATCGTTATAATAAATTTTCGAGCTCGACGAGACACATATAGTAACACTGCCATGCATTTGAAATCTTATGCTAGCTAGCCGACCTCCAATTTCGTACCTTGAATACGGTAGCCAACATATTATGCACGTTCAAAGTTAGTCGATTCGCATTTCGTTATTGACATAGTGTACATACATACATAGTAGCACTTTCTGACTAGAAATATCCAAAATGCTCCACTTTGATTAATTGGAAGAATTTGGATTGTCTTGATGATGATGAAAACAAAAACAAAAGAGTTTTATTCCATCTAAATAAATAAACAGATAAAACTTTTTAACTTTGTTTTAGCTTTGAATAAAATATTAACGGAATTATGAAAGGCAGGAATGTTTTCTCGGAGGTGTAAGCGAAATTCATGATACAAATTGGATTAAACAATGAATTTGATTGTCAAAAGGAGACGTATTATGTCGACAAATGTAAATTAGCTCACTTTTCAGTAGGTTCAAGTTGGTAGAGCTAAAATAAAACAATTCCAGAACGTAGCCCTTTGTCCGGGAGAGCAAGCTTTGGAAAGGTAGTAAACCGTGAAGAATTCTTAAATACGATTAAATACAAAACCAAAATTAAAAACCTCGGAAGAACAAGTTTGAAAACAAACCTTTACAACACCTAAATGAATACCCCATTAAGGACTAATGAGTTCCTAAATCATTTCACTTCAATTCCACCGGGTTTGGTTTTAGCTTTAGCTTTTGCTTCATTCTTACCCGGATGAGAATTATTGAATGGTACGCATTAGGATTTTAAAACAGATGACTCTAGGAAATGTCATTTAAGTCGATAAAATTTTAATATAATACAAGGTTGTATCGAAAAGTAATAAAAAACTTATTTCTTTTATCGTATTCCGAGGATCTTGTGCGTTCTTTTCCTTTAATCTTTAATGCGCACTCAATTTTATTGATTTCTAAAGTGGGATATAAAAGAAAATGCTTTTTATAGGGATTTTACTTTATATAATATTTCAACGTAAAAGATTACAAAGGTATATATAACGTACAACAAACAAAAACCGATGTTTACGTAACAGATTAGATTCTCATAAATATGCTGCCGATAAAAAAACATGTTACATACGTCTCGATAGCGAACTTAAAAACAATCTCGCACACCCTTCGAGATTTCAGATAAAAGAATTTTTATTTGATTTCCCCAACATTTATTTATATAAAAATTGAGAAATGGTACTTAAAAGGCAAAATTCCGTTAAAAATACATTAACGTATTTAATGTTTATTCTTTATTCTCTCTCACACATATATATATATACATTTCGTTACTGACTGTACGAGTTCTCCCTTTTCCCCTTTCTATTCGTCTCTCTTTTCGAGACCTCTTTTTTCCATTCTTTTGAAAAAGTGAGTTTAAGAAAAGAGGAAACTGTTGACATAATGCTTTGTGCGCTATTTCAAAGAAAATCTCAGGGAAGTTTGACGCCAAATTTCCTTTGATTGGGGATAATTATTTTACTTGAACGTGACGCACCAGATGGCGCTATTTATTTTAGTCTTTATGTTTGTGATTTATTTACTTTTGTCAGCCATAAAAGATTCTTAGACTGTTCTGAAGTTAAATTTAAGTACCTCCTTTTGTCTTCAAACTAGAAATTGAATTTTATTAAGAGTCTTCTATCTTTTTCTCCGAAAAAAAAGGAAGAAAAAGGAAAAGGATGCAACAACACAATGCTTTTAACAATTTCCACTCTACAAACACAGAAAAACCTTTTTCCCTCTTATCCGTCTTTTTTCAAAAACCAAAACATTTAGCATTTACTTTCATTCCAAGCGTTTAATTTGATAATTAATCCCTCTATAGTTTCGGATATTTCCATTTCAAAAAGCGTTGAAAACTAACTCAATTCTTTTAAAGAA
This sequence comes from Dynastes maya, assembly GCA_029619315.2. NCBI lineage: Eukaryota > Metazoa > Arthropoda > Insecta > Coleoptera > Scarabaeidae > Dynastes > Dynastes maya. The sequence goes on from JAROYE020000012.1 coordinate 8,887,512, forward strand.
ATAAAACTCTTTTTTGGACATTATTTATTAAAGGCAATTGCATAATCCCATTCGACAGAATTATATCACGAAATCCAACAGTGGACGGCGTTATCTGACCATCCTTTATAATGTTCGTGTACCTGATGTAAAATATTTCACCATTTAGGGGTGTACAATAGGAAGTAAATATACGCGATATATATTGGGGTGGCAAAAAAGATCTTTTGCGAACATTTAAAATGTCTAAATTTATATATTTTAATTATACAGAATTAATAAGTGAAAACCCTTGAAATTTGATATAGAGTTAGAAGAATTTAAGTCGCGTAGTTGTAATTTTCTAGTCCTTGTACCTTTATTTGTTTTTGAAATCCTAGGCCAACTTTTGATTTTTATTTAAATAGGACCAAAGAAATAAAAAATAATTGATTTCAATTCGTGAAAGTTCGTACAATTGTCGCAAAATGTGTTGCTTAAGTGAAACTGACAGAATTGAAATGTTGATGATGGTAGCGTATGGAGATAGAAGACAGTTGCGCTGAGGTGGCGAGACTTTTCAACGAAATTCATTGTAATGGAGAACCAATATCAAAATTGACGGTATCCAAGACTTTTGGAGGTTTTAACGAAACCGAGCGTGTTAGAACAAAACCAAACTCGGAAAGACCAAAACTTGCTACAAATGACCAAAATTTTTATCACTAAAACAAAACATACAAAGATGGATAGGGATAAGAGCAATTGAGTGGCTAGCTAAGTGCCCTGAATTTACGATAGGAGAGTAGACATTAGGCATTAAATATCTAAAACAACGAATAGGAGATGGAATTGCAAACATTTCTGCTGAGACTTTGATAGATCCCGTATCAAATTTTACTCAAGGTCTTCACTACTGCCTTAGAAGTGAATAGTAAACACTTTAAGCACCTTCTGTAGAACAACAAATTCTTATCGTCAGTTCCTTGTTTGACACCAAAGATTTTTAGTTATTTGTTTTTTTTTTCCGAGAAAATTAAAATAAACATGTGTTATATTACTAAATTGAAACTAAAATGAACGCAGAGAAATGGTTTCTTGCATCTTGGCAATAAAAATGTATAATATAAGAAAATAATTTTCTTGATATTTCATATCAAAAGTGGGAATGAAAAAATAGTCCAGATTTCAAAGTTTTATTCCAAGTTCTATTGAGAAATTACGCGACGGGCTTCGTGTTCAAAAACATATCATCAGGCTAGCTGCAAGGATATCCAATAAAAGGAAAATTACAATAATGGAAAAAAACCTAAAGTTAATAATTAAAATTAGGAGCAAGTGGATGAGCTAATGAAAAAGTTTTTTTTTTATAGGTTACAGCATAATTGAATTATTTCTTTGATAATATAATTAAATAGGGATCATTTTTATGTGATTAAATAAATAATGAGTTAATATTTAAGTTTATTTATCCCTTTTTTAATTATTACTATTTATTATATATTTAAAAAAAAAAACATTGTTAAATTAATACACGTGGCAAATAGCAATAAAAAAAAATATATTACATTAACCGGTATCTTTTGAAAATGTTTATGAAACGTCGTACATTAAAGATTATATCATTGCATGGGTAAGTATGTCGTCTATATTCCGGTTTCTATATTCGTTACTCTCTAGCAAAGAGTATACATATACGTATGTATACTGTCTCTAGTACGGCATGACTATAACTACAAATTTTTTAAAGATTAGTGGCATAAACTGAGAGATGTAAGAGCAATGTGGCCAGGAGCATGAAGTTTTAATGCTTTTTCTCTTCTCGTATTGTTTTTGCCGGTAATGATTCCATCAATACCAGGAGCTATTTATTAATAATAATAATAATAATAAATTTCAATTTATTTCATAATACACATAGAGACATAATGATTAAATGGAAGAAGAGAAAAAAATAATTAGCTATTATGAAATCTTAAGGAGAGATTCAGCTGAATAACCTGTTATCCTCTGTTTTAAGCCCAATCCTTAAAGGAAAAAACATTATAAAACTGAAAGACATGCCTACATAACTAAAACCTTAAACTAAATATTCTGTAATTCTCAATCTAACAAACAAAATAATAACAATAAAATAAAAACAATACTGTAGGTTGAATAAAAGAAACAACTTAATTCAAAATTATTCATAAACTACTGTTTATGACGTAGATATTGCTTTATCGTACACTTGAACGATACTGGTGACAAACATTTCAAGTTACTGGGAGTAGAATTAAAAAATTTGTATACGAGGTGTGGCAATTAAATAACCGGACTGGTGCTACAAAACATTTTATTGATCACCAAATACATTACAAAGTTTATCCCCTTCAATGTACCCTCCTTGCCGATCCCAACAACGCCCCATACGAATTTTCCACTGTCGAAAGCAGTGCTGGAAGTTCGTTTCTGTCAGTTTGTTGAGAACCTCCGTCGCTTTCGCTTTCACCGCGTCTACACTGTCAAATCTTGTCCCCTCAAGCTCCGATTTTACCTTAGGAAATAAAAGAAAGTCACCGGGAGCCAGGTCAGGCGAGTACGGTGGGTGCTCCAATACGGTGATGCCGGATTTCGCAAAGAACGCCTTCACAGACAAGGCGGAATGGGCTGGCGCATTGTCTTGGTGGAGTATCCAGGATTTGCTCTTCCACAAATCGGGTCTTCTCACTCGTTCACGTAGGGTAGTTAGAACCTCATGTTTCACAAGAAACTTGAGGTTAACTCGTTGCTCAATCTGAACGACGACGACGCGACACTAGCGTAAGGACTTGAACGTGCGATTGCTACAGCGAGACTGAGCGACGTACAACCGTGCCCATCAAGCTCAGGGTGGGGGAAGCATCTACAAGCACAGACATGTTCAAACCTGCCGTGGAGCGCTCGCCGTTTGCCGATAGTAAACTGTAAGTAAACAACCTCTCAAAAAAAGCAGTATTGTGAATAGGAGACATTATAAGATTTTTGCTCCTGAGATTAATGTTGTGGACATCTGTACATTTGATCTTGTTAAGCCATTTCAAGTCTGCGAGTTTGTAGGAGATTCTGTTATATTTCCGAATATAAACTTTTTGTTAGCATTATCTATTTTGGTTATTGTTTCTAGGCACTTTTTTCATGTGTACTTCTACAAGTTTTATTTAAACATTATTCTGTAGATAACTTCCACTTTTAGGTAAGCACAATTAATAATGAGCATATAAATAATATACATTTCAAGAATTCTAAGTAAAAAATGCTTTATTTTAAAAAAATCAAACTATTGATTTATGAACAATATCAAAACGCTTTCTGGAATTAAGAAAACTATTTACTATCCTTAAGGAAATAATTTTTATGTTATTATGGCCATTTACTTACACTAAGAATCACTTTCTTAAAATTTTATGCAAGATTTTCTTGAATCAAGTTAACAAATGCCTTAAACAAAGAAATACAGTTATTTAATTACAAGTATATACTTCTCTTAAAGGGAGAAAGAAACGCTAAGAAAATATTTCTTTTGATTTAAAACGGTTATTGTATTGCAGATAATTGAAACAGTAATTGTCTTGAATTAAGGCGAACAGCTTTGATACGAGTAGACATTTCTCTGCGTGTGGTCTCTTCAAAAATCATGAAACTGATCCCCTTTTCTAATTAAAACAAATCAAGTTGGCCTTAGATCTCAATTTAAATTCTTGTAACTGAGATATTTAATCGCTTCTAGACCTTATGGCTACTCTGTATGTATTTTCTGTATGTACAAGATGATATCCTATTCAAAATCTTATCCAATAATCTTATTATCTGCTGCATTTTGCTAAAGACCGTGGGATAGTGAATAATGCAAGTCACACGCTAGCGCAAAACAAAGATGGCTCGCGTGTGTAGCGTTAATTTACGAGCTAACACAATAAGAGTGGGAGCTGCAATATGAAACTGAACTGCAAATGCACTTGAACTGATAATAAGTAATTAGTGTTGATAATATTGAATAGGGAAATGTACTATGCTAGCGCCGGATATCATGCAATTCAACTCTGCATTTTATCTTTATCAACGAACTGCTAACGCTTCTGTTTATTGTCTGTGACTAATTATTTACGTGTTAAAGAAGTTCCGATATCATCGTGCCTCCTCCCGTTTCTTTAGCTTATGTGACAGGCGCATCCACCAAAATTGCATTTCCCAATTTTTCGTTTTAATGCGCTATATAGAAACGCTTTGTTTGTATCATCGAATTCGATATATAACAATGATCTAGGTAATTATCTAGCACCACCTCCAACGTCTCATCTTTTTTTTTTACTTTTTTATTTAGCCTAGATCATTAATAAAGTTGGATTTGGCGTACTTCTATTGTGCTACCCTGTTCGGATATCCCGATTATATCAACTTGCTGTTGGGATCTCTTGCCGTTCCCTTTTTGGTTAGTACATGGTAAAGGCGGGTCTATTTGGCTTGCCCGTTTGGATCTATGCTCCTGCATCTAGAACCAGTTTTCCCTAATTTCAAATTTATCTATCTACCGTTTCATATATTAATGAAATTCTCCTTTTTTTGTTTAATCTAATAAGTCGTCTGTATGTGTGAATTTGTTTACGGAACGTAAACGATTTATTTTTATTTATAAAACGTATTGATATAGAAGGGGAAAGAAGTTTCCCACCAAGTTCTCTCGTAAAAGTTGTTGAATTTCTTTCGTACTTTCCATGAAGTTTACCATTTGTTTATCAGTTGATTACTACGAGTATAAGTTTCGTGTTGTTAAAAAATTGTTTCTCGTAACTTATATCCTCTTTGTTTTCCCTTCCATTCCCTTCTTTTGATAAATTCTCTTTAACAAGTGAATAATACAACTACATTAAATTGACGACGTAAAGTTATCAGAAGACATAAAAATTCACGACATCAAATGGCGTTATTTTCCACTTTATACGCGATATTCCAAGGAACTGGCAGCAACGGGAAAGGAAGAAGGCCTATATTCTGAAGCGATGGAAATAAAACCAAGTGGTAGTGCAAATTATATGTAAATCCTAATATGGCCTGTCTGTGGGGACTTTCGGAAGTTATTCAGAACTTAGACATATGTCTACTCCGTTTTCATTTACTCTGAATTGTACCTTCTTTTGTTTCAACCCCTCTTTCATTTTGCAGCCTTGCTTTCATTACGTCATCCTCAATGTTGGATTCAATAAAATTTAAGACTGAATTTCCAAAGATAGTTCTATACGAGACGAGGGAATTAAACCTTAAAAAAGTTCATGTAAAAGAGAGCTCTACCTCGAAACAGTGAAAGCTTTTTCGCCTTTTTGAATAATAAAAAACAACTCTATGAATTGGACAAAAAGACCTTTTCAAACAATTGTAAAATTTGACATTACACAGCTTTTATTTCAGTTTAAAGGTTGTTAAAAAAAGCTACCCTTCTCTGACAAACGCGGTCATGTGATACCTATACATAAATCAGTTTTATGCCTAAAGGTGTATCGCTTTATTTTTTTTTCAAACAACAAGTTTGTCTTTGAATGTTTTACATTAAAAAAAAAATGTATTTTTCGATAATTAAAAATTTGATGGGGTATTGTAAGGGACAAAGACGTGCTAGAGATGTAAAAACTCAAGTCTTATGGGTAAAGTAAAACTGCATAATCCGTAGAGCAAATAGAGTTAACAACTTTCTCTATTAACACTTTAAAAACTAATTTAAAGAACATAATATTTGAATATTTTTTTCCATCACTTTTGAAGTAATTCCAACTTCTTTTCTTCTTTCCTTCTCACTTTGTGCTTCTAGAGGTTTTCGTCTTATCGATTTCTGTTCTACATACCTTGCTTTATTAAATTAAATTATATCCTTTCATTTTTAAAACGGTTAGTTTTGATGTACCGCGTGGCAAAAGTTTTCATTCTCGGGACGACTTCGGAAATGAATTGTAGTAGTTTGGGCGAAACGTCACGCAGTTGAACAAGTTAATTGGGTGTATTAATCACTTTTTATTGGTAATTCCCGGAATTGTTATGCCGTAAAGTGTTAGCGCCGATTTAATTTCGGGTTTGTAATTATGGCAAGTCTTTCCGTTTCAATTTTCAATTTTAGCGTCGATTTCATAGTTTTCATCTCCCATTTTGTCAGCAATAAGAAAATCTTACATAGAAAGAAAAACAAGCACTTTTTTAATACCTTCAGTTATTCCCTTGGAATCACTTTGTATTTTACTTACAAAAACAATAAAAATATTTTTTTTAAGTTACTTAATAATATACTGTGCGCAGCAAAATTATTGAATAAATTCATTAAATTTGAAGCAATTTGTTTTTCGAAAAAATGCTCGGACAGGTGAATTTAATCTTTTAAAAATAATAATTTCCGCAACAATTTTGAGTTTCCACCACTTAGTAGTGAATGAAATAAAAAAGGGTAATAATATTTGCAAATTATTTATATTTCTTCTAAAGAGTGTTCGAAGTGACCTCCCATAACATTTATGCGGGCCTGCAGATGGTTTTCAAATGACCTACTTACATTTGTAAGCATTCGTTATGTAACATTTTAAAATGCGTTCCTTATCCTCACTTTCATATCTTCAACTGTCGTTGGAGTTACCCTGTGCACTTGATCCTTAACATAGCCCCACAAAAAGAAGTCAACTTTACTTAATTCGAGTGATCTAGGTGGCCAGCGAATTGGCTGTTCTCTTCCTTTCTATCCTTCAGTATATTGTTCAGAAGTTCATAAGTCATAGATAAATGCGTTGTGATGAGCAAGAGCTTCGTTATGTAGATGCCAAATTTGCTGGCGGATGGCACGCTTTCAAGTAAAATTGGTAAATAACTCGCTAGGAAATGTAAATAAATCCCACAATTTACTGTTTTTTCAAAGAAGAAAGGACCTATAACATAGTTACCTACAATACCACCCTAGATACTTGTATAGTATGGATTTGTTGTGGAATAATAATGTAAATTATGAAATTGCCTCTTCCCTAAAAAGTGTCTCATAAATAATAAAACTATTAATAACAGTATTACATGAAATACTGTCTTGTACAATAAAAAAACTATTAATTCTAGATATTTAAGAGGAATCAAACTACAACGAAGGTATTTTTTGGCTTAGATATAAAAAATATAAGGTGATTCATTAAAAAAAAAATAGAGGAAATAATGTATTTGAGTTTTGACTTGCCCTGTATACAATTTATGTAATAATGAAAAAAAATCATATGTTACTATAACACTACATTAATATCCAACAATCAACACATGCAAAAAAATAATTTTATATTATGTTAGTAATATACAGGACGTTTTTCTGATAAAATGTGTATGCTCTTTTATTATTTATACGCTTTACTTATTCACTACAATAAATCAACATCAATTTATAGATTGATATTTGCAATATAACATTTGCATGGGATAAAATTTAGTCCGTATTTTTTTTTTTGTGTACCTGTAAATTTTTACTGATACCATCTTAAAGGTATTACATTTAATTAATATATCACGATCTGACGTCTATTTAATACGTAGTACAACACGCCACTGGTAACCAGTGGAGCGAAAAGTAGCCCTAAGGCTTAGGCTTTGCGTGCCCTGCCTACATTAATTCCATTAAAATTATCTTCTATACCTTATAGGTGTGAGTTATTTAAATTTTGTATCTCCGGGAAATTTATAGCGAGAATATAAAGAAAATGGTCCTATATGTATACTTTCGCAAGCCTTTCAACGTGAAGGCGTCTAAATTATTTTAATTAATTAAATTTTCATATAAAAGATATTTTGCTAATCGTATTCTCGTGACATTTAGAACAATTCACGCTTCCTATTTCCGGAATCGGAACACCAAACGTTAACGTCCCGCTTTTAGCGTTTCACTGACAATATTTGGTACATGCTAATTTCATCGATTCAACCAAATCTATAAAGGTTTTTAAGATATCGGCGTTTAAACCTCAGCTAATTTCTCTTTAATCCAACGTCATTTTTCAACCATTTCCTGAACAAGTTAATTAATTATTTAAGCGATAAATAGCTGTTACGTGTTTAGTAAGCGCCCTCAAATACCCTTAAGCGGTTTTCATCGGGAAATTAGCTATCGCGAATTTTCAAAAAAGATCCCACCCAAATTCAAAGCTTGATTTTCAATCCTTTCACTTTATAAATTTATGCGAAATGCAAAAGCTCCGGTAGTATGCCTCTGGATAAAACAGACGTGTAGAATCGATTTCCGTAGCTCCCCGAGCAAGAGCCTAATGAACGATTCAAAATTCCGCAAATTTCAACGAGCTTTAATTTACAATCTGAACAAGATGGAAATTTGGATTTTTTCTATTTAGATTCGCCTCATCGAATTCTATAACATAACCTTCTTTCAAAGGTCTAAGCCTCACAGTTAAAAAGATATGGAAAAACGAAGAAAATATAAAAAATATTCCAAAAACACTCCTTATGAAAAATTTAAATTTAAAGTTTTATATTTTAAGTAACCTATTATATCGAATTTGACCCATTAAGTACGAATTTCGAACCTATTTGATGAAATTTCAAACAATATTCGCTTACTTCTTATTATTTTCTGAGCAAGTCAAGCGATGTAGAATAATTTTCCAGGTGCACGATGATCTTTAGAAATTAATCTATAGTAGACAATAGTCGTGAAAGCCTAGACTCAAGTCAAGCGTTTTTGTAAGCTAAAAAGGCAATTAAATTCCAAAAAATTTTGAAACCGCTGACATTGGAGGATTCTCATGACTTCTTTCCTGTGTACTAAAGCTCTAGTAGAACCTTTTTAGATAAAAACGGATCTGTAGAATCGATTGCTGGGATTCCATGGTCGTATTTCTATTATTTTTTGAATTAACTCACGATAAATATGAAAAAAACGAAACAATTTTTAAAATAGACATTTTTTAAGTTTGATGTTTTTATAAATTTTGAGCTGTGGATTACAAAAAAAATATCGATTTAATGATTACTCTGATGATTTTTGAAATTACATATAATTTCTTACTTTTTAAGATACTCCTATAGGTTGTATTGTAGGATTTTAATGTAGTATTAAAAGAACCACAACGGAATTCTAAGTTTAGGTTATTTTTGTTCGGAGGCACACAGAGAGTGCCTATTAAATGCTTACGGTGGCATGTTTTGTCTCCGTTACCTTTATTAAAATTATTCTTGGAGATTTATGAGACAATATAGTAGACATATATTCTTCCATGTCAGTTACTAAAGTCTAAAATGAATAGATTTAACATCGCGCGACATTTCCTCCTCTCGGGTATTTTTTATATTCTGTATTCTAAAGAGAGAAGAGCAAAACGAGTATATTTCTGACGAAATTACGAATCTATAGTTTGTATATGCGAGCAGACGTTAAAGATAACATAACAATCCATGAAAAGAACATCATAGCAGGGCGATTACAAGTAAGAAAACGCGGTCTCCAAAGAATTATAACCATTAATTTAACAGCACCTATTTATACTTGTTGGCGAAGTAACAGGATGAGTAAGGGCTTACATTTATCTCAGATAACAATACCGTGGAAAAGTAGCTGACTCACACACTAGCAAAGAGACTATGCCAGGTTCAGCAGGCAAAACTAACAACTAAAGAACTTAGTGGCGTGTATTTTAGAGCAGGAAACGAATCAAACTATCCTATATACTGTGATGTTATTTAAAATTTAAATAAAAAATGTAATTTGCTGATATGTTTTAACATTATCGTCATTATTAAACAGATACAAGCTCTATACCTATCTTTTCATATTTAATACGCTAAATAAATGTTATCGACCCACGCCATACACCTTATGTTTTCAGTATTTTCAGGGGGCGAGGCGGCTCATGCGGTGAAAAGATTTACCGGTTTATACACCGGTCCTTATTTTGATCCTTCCACAACCACAAACATAACAACACAATTGGGTACTCACGCTTACCTGCCGTGCAAAGTAAAGCAGCTTGGAAATAAATCGGTTTCTTGGATAAGGAGGAGAGATGCCCACATATTAACCGTCGATAGATTCACGTTTATTGCTGATGATCGCTTTCAGGCATTTTTAGTCGAGCCCACAGATACGTGGACGCTTCAAGTTAAGTACGTACAAGCTAGGGATGCTGGTCAGTACGAATGCCAAGTTAGTACGGAGCCAAAGATGAGCCATTTTATTACATTGAATGTAGTTGGTAAGTTAAGAATTTTTGAAAAAGGGATTAAAGTATCATCTAGAGTCCTACAGGGATCCATATTAGGGCCAATTTTATTTTGTATTTTCATTAATAATACAACAATGAAGATCATAAGTCTTCGTTTACGCTTACAGCAAGAAATTCTCATATATTTACAATCAACAATAATAGCCTAAATACAGTTACGTTTATCAGGGATTTGGATGTATTTTTTAATGAGCGATTAACATTTAAACCATATATTCAAAGTCTCCAGATGTTATAAGAATTTGGATTTCATTCTTAGGCATTGCAATAACTTTAAATCTATCGATACTCGTAAAAAATATATTTTACTTAGGTAGGATCTCTACAAAATATTAAATAAAATAAACCAAGTATACGATTGCCAATTATTAAATTTAACATTCACTGGATTTTATCTGTTTGAGATGAGTGTATACAGCGTGACTGGAAGATAATTCCGCAACTTAGAGAAAAAGTTTTCAAATAACAAATATACAGACATAAGTTCTACATGACATAAAATTATGTCCAAGTGTGCAGGGTGTTTAGTTTCCGCGGAAAACGATACAAGTTTAGTTTCTTTAATTGACCAACCTGTATATTATTACGTTTTTGGACGCCTCTTTTCAATTCATCGTGTTTTTTCAATATTCCCTATTTCCATCTATCTTTTTGAGATAATTGAGATAATTTGAGATTTTTGCGAAAATTTGGCCGATATCTTGAACGTCTTAACCGGTATAACGATAAATTTTATTCGATTTCTAGTAAATTAAATATAAGCTGCTCAAATAGGTTTTTTGTTTAAAAACAGAGACTGCTGCGAAATAGCAAAATAGCGAAAATAAACAGAAAAATTTGATTAGAGTTCACCATAAAAGGAATAGATTTATTTAAAACATTGCACACTACGTTTTTTCAGCAGTAAACAATATAATAAGAACATACTGAAAGTTGTTTAAAAAGTTTCGCAATTTAGTTAAGTGGAAATGTTAATGAAAAAACTTTCTGGATGAATTTCTTAAGGCAATGCGTAACGTGAACATTACACAAAATATTACTCCGGAAATGTTGGTAGATGTTGAAGAAAATACAACGAATCGCGTTACTATTTGTATAAAGGAAAATTGCGCTTGCTTCGAAATTGTATGAATTAATTAAATTTTAAAGATTATTTTTAATGGACATCTTTAGAAAAATAAAAATTTATATTTATTTAAGCAAAAACTTATCTGCATGGCTTCATATTTAATCTACTAAAGAATTTTAGGTATAGGGAAATATTAAAAAAAAATTCTAGAACAATTTCTTGCGAAATATACAGGGTACTGCATAGAAAAAAAATAAAGCAGAATGAATCAACGATTTCAATGGCCGTCTTATAGATACAAAGAAATTATCTTCCACTCTCCCACTAGCTGGACACACTGTATATATTTTTTAACAGAAATAAGTTTATAAGGAATTCTAATGTTCATCAGTATCACATAAGAATTAATAATCAACTTACTTTTGCAAGGTTAGAAATATCTAAATTGTCACTAAACTGTATAGGACGAGAATTATTGTCAATTCCATGAATTTAAATCCTTCCATAGTGCAATTAAAATTCATAAAGAGTTAATAAAATATTACATAATTTTAGTGAATTTATTAATGATCGCTTTATTATTATTTTATTATTATTATTATTATTATTATTATTATTATTATTATTGTTATTATTATTATTATTATTATTATTATTATTATTGTTATTATTATTATCATTATTATTATTATTATTAATAACCAATTTATTCTAGTTCCTAAAATCGAGATTATGGGTGAATCTGATATCTATGTAAAAACCGGAAGTCCAGTAACTCTGAAATGCATCATTACTCAATCCCTAGAAGAACCAGCTTATATTTTCTGGTACCATGATGGTGAAAGGGTTCTTGGCTACGATCCATCTATTTTAGAGATCCGAATGGAACGGGTCAGAGCAGACACAACCATTGGAACTCTGCAGATTCACCATGCAAAGCCTGAGGATTCTGGAAATTACACTTGCAGTCCATCAAATTTAGATTCGGCTAGCGTTCTCTTGCATGTCTTAAATGGTACCTACTTATTTAGCCGATTTAACCTAATGATTTTAAAAATTTGTTAAACTAGGTGAACATCCCGCTGCAATGCAACGCGGTAAGAATTCTGCATCTCCAATTCCGGGTTGGCCCCACTTGTCTATGGGTCTAGGTCTTGGTGCATGTACATCTCCAAGGTTTGCCTTTGCTATCGCACTATCCGTCGCTGCTATGGCTGAGCTTTTAGTGACATAAGCAGAATAAATATGGCGGTTGAAAATGTAGCGGCTTACAACAAGGTTGTCCGCATTCTCATTTTTAATTTTTCAATCTAAGTTACATGTTTTAAACCATTCAATTGGGCGGATGTGTGACATATTCGATGTTAAAAAAGGAGAAAAAGACAACATATTATACTGTGTATAAAAAAAAACTAATTTTAAGTAGAATTCCCAGATAACGAAAAAAAACCTTTGTACAAATTTGCTCAAATAAAAAAAAAGAGAAGAAATATGTTATAATATTATAAGAATGAAAAGAATATAAAATTTGCTACGTATATACTATTATACTTTTAGATTATCATCAATTTATGCTCAAATCTATTAATTTTAATTTCATTTCAATAAAGGTATTATCGAACGGGACTTATGTACACGATTTCACGTTTAATTATAACGCGATGAATTAACAAACAAAGCGTAAATATGAGAATTTAGAATCTATTCTTCTTACTGTTGCGTTTAATTAAGTTTTATTCAAGTATAAGTGGACCAAACACTAGAAGCACCTCAAGAAATTTGTTTACCTCCTCAGCAATTCCCCCACAAGGGAACTTCAAAGCCTATATTAAACAGTCAACAACCCGCCAAACCCGTGAAATATCGTATTATTACCTTAGTTATTAAACACAGGATATATTCTAAAATTTCGTATTTATCCCTTTATATAAGCTGCAGAAATATTAAATTATTTATTAATATACTACCTTTAGTGTTTGTAGGTCCTTAAAGTTAACTCAACAAACATGTGCCAAAATTCTTTAGAAAAAAAAATGAGAAGATATTGCTATGTTATAGGTATTGTGAGAATATTTTTTAGGTAACTATGGGAATATGCAAGAAGGCTTTGAGCACTTTTTTAAACAACGAAATAATACAGGAATGAACCGCATATATACCATAGGGTAACGTGTTAGGAGTTATAAGATGAACAAAAACAGGCAAAATTAAAGTTTTTGGGTTTGGTAGGCCGCTACTAAAAGAAGGCCGCCTAGAAATTCGCAATTTTTTATATCTTGAATAATAATAATGATAATAATAATGAATGTAACTAACAAAATATAACGAGTTGTTCGTAATGTGTTGAAATAAGAAAAAAACTACAAAAAAAGGTAATAAAAAAGAATAAAAAAAAACATCTTACGTTACCATTGTTTGCTGTATGTTAACTTCGAGTGTTTTGTTTGTACATATTGTTAAAATAAAAAGGGGCACATTATTCCAAGAATGTGAATCATTTTAAGCCTAATTAACTGTAAGGTGTGATTAAAAATAGTTAAGAATAGTTAGTCTTAAATGTAAAATTGATAAATAATATATCATTCCAGTCGTATTCCAAAAGAGGGTACCAACTAAAAAAATTGTATAAAATATTTTTACCTTAATTCCGTTTAATTTTTGAATTCTTTAAAGACGAGATTAAAAAAACAACTCCAAGTTATAATATCGATACTTTACATGACAAAATAAGAAGCTTCTCTAAGAAAAAACGTTCCAGATACTGTTACTAGCATTCATGATGAATAAAACAAAAACAATGTATTGAAAACAAAAATCTACTGTTACTTAAATATGTGAAAAATATTAGCCATAGGAAAATGTTTGTTTTCTGTTTCAAGAATATATTTAAAAGTCATTGATTGGTGTATAATGATAAGACAGAATGTAACCCATACTTTATGTTAATAAATCGTTAATAATAAAAAAAGATAATGTTGTTTTATTTACTCCCACTCCTATTAAGCATGTTCTAGCATCATAAACAAAATCCAATAATAACGCTGTAAGAAAATCGAACTCACCTGTCTCGCCGTTGGATACAGCTTCCACAACATAATATCACTAATTTCAATCACAAGCGAACGCGTTAAAATCTTTAAAATAACAAAAATGTACTTATAAATTTCAAAGCATCAACAACGCCATTTTATCCCGCATTTGAAAAAAAACCGCGTGACGTCACAAGAGTTTCGGCGAATTTCACCACTTTTTTTTTTGTAAATGTGCGAATATACCGCGTTTATTTGTTCGCAGAAAAATAGATACTGATTAATTTAAAAGTCTACGCATGTTTGTTGTATATCAATTAACAAAAATCTAAAAAAGAAGTTAATTAAAAAATCACCCGAATTTTGGCGAAACAGACGCGTCCACCATATTGCGAAAACACAAAGGACGCTATGCTTAACGGCCAATCAAATTTCACTAATTACTGGATGATGTCACGTTGAATTTGATTGGTTTTCGAATGCAAATTTGGCTAATAAGAAAGCCATGGAAATGTAACGCAAATACAATGTTTCCTCTTATTTTATTAATAAAACCCAATATTCCTAAATATTACTAACTGAAACTACAAGCGAAAAATTAGTTAGAAAAACCACGGCCAACTAACGCATTTTCAAAAGAAACCGGCCTAATATCGCAAGTATTTGAGTGAATTTATACAACTTCATACGAAAATATCTTATTTGGCTACGTTAAAAAATGAATTGATATGAATATATTCAAAACATTAATAAATATTGCAATATGAGCATATTCTCGAGAAAGGTAAGGTAGTATAGAATTTCTTCAAATTAAAGTTTAAAAAAATGCATATAAGACGATTTTCATAATTCTCATAGCTTTCACAGTGTTTTAATTACTATTTACATACTATATACATACTATATACACACTATATACATACTATATACATACTGTATACATAATAAATATTGTTAGATGTTCAAAAATATATTCAAATAAACCTAACAGTACCATCTATAGTATAGTAACAAAAGCAGTGATTTAAAATTAAGAGGAGCGGAAGATTTTTAAGAAACAAATAGGCAAACTACGTTTTTGTTTTTATTAATAACAATCTAAATAAACAATTAATATTATTAAAAGTGTTCTTTTTTCTTATATGTAAATATATATATATATATATATGTAAATGTACAATTATATAGTCCGTGAAAATTATACATCATTTTCCAAAGTAATCATTTATTCAACTCTAATTTTGAATAATGTATTAGAATATATTCAATACCAAAAAAAACAAAATAAATATCTAAAAATAAACAATTTTTTGAAATAATATTCTTACTAATAAATAGTTCATTCAACTTTATTCACTCGGTTATTCATTCCAATTCGTTCTAGTACACATACTGCCATCTATTTATAATTATTTCTCGATTAACTTCGTGGTTTTTAATGCTTTGTGATATTTTTTTTTGATGTAATTTTTATTTTCCTGTTCTTTTGAGGAATGGACGTTTTTGAATTTAATCATAGAGCGAAGAAACGTATAAAAGAAGTTAAAAAGAAGGCCAGACCAGGTTGGTTTCATCCTAAACATAACCTAACATACCGATCTAATGTTCGTACATCCGTAAAATACTCTTATTTTATTTCTGTAAACAATCCTAGAACTAAATACGAAAGAATCGTGGGTCCATCACCATTACTCAAATGTCTTCGAGAGGTTTTGGGAATTTACAGATAACTGCGACAGAATCAGTGAATCAGAATGTACCACGAGAGATTTCATATCGAACTATGAGCTTCCATACAAGCCTGTTGTTATACTCGGATGCCAGAAGGATTGGAAGGCGAAGCAGAAATGGACATTGGAGAAGCTAGCGAAGAAATATCGGAATCAAAAGTTCAAGTGTGGAGAGGATAACGAAGGTTATAATGTTAAAATGAAAATGAAATACTACATACATTATATGCTCAATACAAAAGATGATAGTCCACTTTATATTTTTGATAGTAATTTTGGAGAGGTATGTGCTTTATTTTCATTTTAGGTTGTTTTTCGTTAAAATTTTGCTTTGTTTCGCAAGCATGAACGCCGAAAAAAGCTTCTGGACGATTACGAAGTTCCTAAGTATTTTCGGGATGATTTATTTAAGTACACGGGTGAAAATAAACGACCACCGTATAGATGGTTTGTTATGGGGCCTTCTAGGTCAGGAACTGGTATACATATTGATCCGTTGGGTACAAGTGCCTGGAATGCATTATTATCTGGACATAAAAGGTTAGTCTGTGAAATAAATAACCTACAAGTTGAATTAATCATTATTATTAAATTGCCAACTCATCATGTTATTGTTTTTGATATATTTACTATTATAGATGGTGCCTATTTCCTACACAAACACCAAGAGAATTACTGAAAGTTACTGGTGCTATGGGAGGTAAACAACGCGATGAAGCAATCACATGGTTTAGTATCATTTATCCGAAAACAAAAGAACCTAGTTGGCCAAAAGAATACCAACCGATCGAAATCTTACAAAAACCCGGAGAAACTGTCTTCGTACCTGGCGGTTGGTGGCACGTAGTCTTAAATTTGGACACGACGATTGCAGTCACGCAGAATTTCTGCAGTCGCACGAACTTCCCTGTAGTCTGGCATAAAACAGCTAGAGGTAGACCGAAACTATCTAAGAAATGGTTAAGAGTACTACAAGAAAAAGAACCACGTCTAGCTCAATTAGCGGAAAGAATAAATTTAGAACAACCTTCTGGAGTTGCATCAGATAGTTCGAGTAGTTCATCGAGTTCAAGTTCAGATTCAGAAAATAGTTTGTCTGAAGATGGAGATAGTGGACAAGAATCTTTGACTGCTAAGAAGAAAAGAAGAAAATCGGATGCAGATTCTGGAAGGAATCGAAAATCAACTAGGAGATATGTAAGTCACATTCTTCGTTAATTGATTTTTATAAATGTTTTATATTGACCATTCTGTACAGAGCAACGATTCAACCATTTCGTGGATAAATGCAGAGCGTGTATCATCGATATCATCTGAAACAACAGAACCGAATATGGCAAACGTAAATCAAACAGTTGTAAATTCATAATCGATATTATCCTTGTTTTAATCGAAGTATTCCCACAATTTATTGTAAAGTTACCAACTTTTCTTTTTGAAGAGAATTGTTTATATATTTTCTTTATTTAAACAGAGGGAGAAAACTGTACATTCTTATAGGCCTCTATTTATTATAGTTGATCTATTTTACATTATTAATTATTTGAATATTTTTAACTGAATGTAATAGAGAGAATTTTATTTTATTTTAATGCTATCAATAATTTAATATTAACTTTATTTACCTTATACACAAAACCGAATTATGTATTATTTTGTTGACGTTATACTAGTTGCTGGTGTCTATGGGTTTCATTTGACGTATTCTAGTTGAATTTATTTTAGGTAATAGTATCGAGGTCTTATAACTAAAACGTACATTTGTTATACTAAGGTTTCACAAAAAACTTTGCCCTATTACTCATATTAATCTCAGGCACGATGTATAATGTACTGTATAAGCAAACTATATGTACGTTCTAGTTGTAAGCTTTCACCATTATAGATAGGAATATTTAATAAACGCAGAAAAAAATTAATTAAGAACACATCTTCGAAAAGGTGTAATTTATGTATCATAAATCATAAATAATGATAATACTAATTAATTAACATCGTGTTGCATAAGATCGTATTGTAAATAAAGAACAATATATACAAATTCTAAATATAGTTTTTAGTGATGAAATTCTATGTAACTGAGACTGTAACTTTTTATGTTTACAATTGTGATACATGAATTACTATAGAGTATTACTTTAAATGTGATAATACATCTTTTTATTGTTGTTTTTAAGTCAATTCTATCTGTAATCAATTTTAACCAAAATGCAAGTGATTCTAAGGTTTTGAATAGATTCAAACGAAAATGTCTTTCAAAATCGCTTGTATACGAAAGAACAACATATAGAAGTAGAAATACTTTTTCAATTTCCCTTCTTTAAGACGTTTTGAACACTTTAACCCCTAACAAAGTACTTAGCTGGTCTCCCAGTGTAGCTAAATTAAATTTGAATATTATTTCAAATGTGAAACGCTCTTAAATCGAAGGAGTGGACATTTACGGGTCTTTTAGAACCAAACGTAGCAATAACATTACACAATAGGTGCCTATGAATTTAAAGCAATCTTTCTTGAGGCCGATGAAGGTCGTTTATGGTTATTAAAGTGTTAGAAACATCTCCTTTCATAGTATCAATAGTTATAAGAATATTCCATATATTAATTTAACACTTAAACTATCAGCAGATACACCAATAATATCAAAAAATTATATATATTCTGTTCCGTTTTATGATGTGTGATCTACTATAGTGCCTAAATTTTTATATTCGGACGAGAGTTGTACACTTACAAAATAACTCGAAGACTAATGTAATATTCGAATTGTCATTCCCTTTTCAGTTGGATTTTTATGTCGTTATGAAACGATTACTTTCGTTTTCAATCGATATCGGATTATCTAGTGCCAATGACCTGAAATTAATCATGCCTATAAACGTTAAAGGAGACAAATAAAAGAGCTTGTTTATCATGCAAAAATTATCAAAGCAAACTCCGAAAAATAAGAAAAGTCTATGGCAAGTCGATATAGAAAAATAAATAAAATTAAAGTGTATTCACACATGCAGGGATATAATTATACATAACATACATACATATATACAAATATATTATTTCAATCAATAAAAGTATTATGATGAAATTTATGTTAAATTCTAAGTTAGAAGAATTGTAACCACGTATATGTGTGCCTTTTGCCTTGGTAGAAGTTTTTAAAATAAATTATAAATGAAATATTACTCTCCATGTGTTTTATTTAATTTATTAGTAATATTGTGATACTTGTTTTGGCCTCAGGATTCCCCTGTAAGGCTTGTATTTGCTGTAATGTTAAAGGTAAGTGGAGGCAACTTAAAGAACATATATGAATAGGAATTTTTCAACAAACTGATATACACCTACTTAACTATTTTCAGTCATAATTCACTAAGGGAAATTAAATAAATATCAATTTAACATAAATAAAAATAGCAAAATAAATAATTTTTTCGAGATACGAATTTGGCACGCCTGACTCCGCATCTAATAACAATTGACAGATTTCCCTGTCAATTTTCCTGTTATTTGTTTTTGTTTTCTAATTTTTTTTCTAATCTAAATGTTTATTACAAAAATTAAAGAGTGAATTAGTGTCTTAATCCTCAACATCTTGGGTAAATTAAACGTAAAATAATGTAGAAACATACATATTCTAAATAAACTAATCAAATCAATTTCCTGTTGTTAAATATGGAAGAGTTAGCAGAAGATAGCCAAGACGAGAATTCGTATGACTCAGGAGATGCGGACGATAAACCGCAAAATAGAGCAAAGCAAAAGAAGAAGGGACATCAAAACAGTAGTAAGAGACCAAGCAAACACTTGCAAAGTCACGAGATGACAGGGGAAACATCTCAGAGCCCTGGGTATAATTGGCAAGCCAATTTCTCAACGATGGCCTCTAGATTGCGTTTTCTACTCTTCAATCCACTCATGTCAGATGTAACATTTGTAGTAGGTGCTCAAAAGGAAAAAATACCAGCTCATAAATTCATATTGTCAATTAGTAGTTCAGTGTTCGAAGCTATGTTTTATAGCTTACTAGCAAATCGCTCTAAAGAAATAGAATTGCCTGATGTTGAACCAGTCGCTTTTAAGAATTTATTACGTTTTATATACTTGGATCAAGCATCTGTTGGGCCAGAAAATGTCATGACAACATTATACACTGCCAAAAAATATTCGATACAAAATCTAGAGAAACATTGCGTAGAATTTTTGGAATGCAATCTCTGCGGTGAGAATGCATTCTTATTATTATCTCAAGCTAGACTTTTCGATGAATCTAAATTGATATTAAATTGTTTAGATGTTATTGATAAAAAGACTCAAGATTCGTTGAACTCGGAAGGATTTTTAGAAATCGATTATGATACGCTACAATTCGTACTAGAACGTGACACTTTAAGAATACGAGAGATTAGACTATACGAAGCTGTTATCAAATGGGCAGATGCTCAATGCACACGTAAGGGTTTAGAAGAGAACAATGAGAATCGTAGGGAGGTATTGAAGAACACCATTAATTTAATACGTTATCCTTTGATGAGTATCGAAGAATTCGCTGCTGGACCAGCTCAAAGTGGACTACTAACAGACACGCAAATTGTAAGATTATTCCTGTATTATACACTAAATCCTAAGCCAATGACAGAATTCTCAGATACACCTAGATGTTGTATGACAGGCCGTGAATGTATCATAAGTAGATTTCTCGAAGTTGATAGTAGGTGGGGGTATAATGGAACTAGTGATAGAATACGTTTCCAAGTTGATCGCAGGATATTCTTAGCTGGATTGGGATTATACGGCTCCATACATGGCTCACAAGAGTATGATGTCACGATACAGATTGTACATACGCATTCAACTAACGTAGTTGGCTTTAACAAGACAAAATTTAGTTGTGATGGTTCTAATCAACCATTTAGGGTCATGTTTAAGGAACCAGTTGAAATTATACCTAACACAAGTTATATTGCTATTGCGACATTAAAGGTAATATCGATTTATTAAATTTATCGTTCAATTAATGTTGATATTTTAGGGCAATGACTCATACTATGGAACTAAAGGTTTGAAAAAGATCTGCTTGCAATGCAGTAAAGGGGAACGTGTCACTTTCCAATTTTCCTATGCTGCTGGTAATAATAATGGAACTTCGGTTGAAGATGGACAAATCCCAGAGTTTATATTTTATATATAATTACTAACGTATGATCTGCGCATGACACTAGGTCCTTCGTTGATGGGCCGATTGCATGTTGAAGTGTATGAATTGAAAATTACGCTAAATTTCTTATTCTTGCATATATTTGCTATTAACTAAATATTGGATATATAACTATAAAATTGATTGGATTTAACTGCCATTTATCACTCAAATTCTAGTTTTTATATTCTTTTTATATATACATATATATATATATACACATATAAATCATATATTATGACTACTGTGCGGGCGATTAAGTCTATCGACTATGCGTCATCGATAGTCGGCCTAGTACAGCCGCTTAAATCGCATATAGACTACCTACTGCATATTGCCCTATTTCACATGCAAAGCGATATCGAAAGTGCGAGTTCCACCTCTGCGTTTTCGTAATACGCCTCTATTTCAGCGCATGCTTAAAATGATTCATACACGATAGAAGCTTAGATTGTCCGCATTTTAATTATGACTACTAAATGTATCTGTTCAAGGCAAAATGATTTTTAAGCCGATAACCACTAGTTTTTATAATTATTAAAAACGAATTCTCGACAAAAAATAACTGCTATAATAACGATTTACAGAATAAAATAATTTTGTGTTTTGTTTTTTATTGTCTGTTCAGGACATATTGATATTTTGAAGCAAAAACCTCATTTTTAGGTATCGTAAATATTTGTTTTAATTACCCACATAAGATAAACAGATAATGCAAAATTATTTTGCGATGCATTCTTGAACTCTATCCACTCATCAAGCATCGCTACATTTACTGGTTTTATTGATGATTTGTTATATTTATATTTTCACAAGTTTGAAATTAAAATAATAGACATTTTGCGTAATAATTCACATTCTTCCCCTTCCACTTTACGCTCCCAAAATTTGAACGTAACGGTACGGGACATCTTGTATAACTATAAATTTAAAAGAGAAAGGTGTATTTACAGTTCGTTATAAAGTAAATTATAACGAGTTTGCATTTAATCTTGAGGAAGAAGAGCTTGAATTGTTACGAAAAATGGCTATGACGTTAATTCCATCTTAAATCTAGAGACCAAGTCGAAAATTCCTCACGAAGATATAAAAAATATATTAAATCACTAACAAATGAGAAATGTGTGAACCTGAATTTGCCATGATATAGTTTTACATTCTTTTCTGTTGGTTTTTTCACATCGATATCTGTTTGTTTTGTTTCTGAGATTATTTGCACTATTAAATAATTTCTTTCTGAACTCTAAATCGAAATGAAATGTTCTTAATTTGTCCTGTTTAGATAATTGAAAACAAGACAAAATGATAATAAAAATTGGAACTGATTTCGCCTTCAACTCAGCTGATTTCATCACATTTTATAATAAATGGTGAACAGGTACACTTAGTAATATTATTTCTGTAAGTTTCAGTATGTATATTGCGTACATTTGTATGTATTTATGTTTTATTAAATAAATTTATTTATTTATTCAGATTATTTACAATATTATTCGTCACAAAAATGAAAATCGTTTATTGGTAATTTACACAGATTCACAACACTGCGCTTTATCACATCACCGTTCACCAGAATCACTCTTATGAAGTCATATTTGCCAGGGTGTAATTCGGTAATGTGGCCTAGTTTCTAAACCATCGTAGGCGTGTTGTCCTTGAGGATAACTAAGTCTCCAACGACTAGGTCGGCGATTTTCTTCTTCCAATGAACTCATTGTAGAGAAGATAAATGTTCCTTAGACTAGCGGCGCCAAAAGTGCTAAACCATTTGTTGCTGGTGTTGATACAGCTTTAAACGATAGGGAGTAATGTTTTATAATCATGTTCTGCGATTGCTCACCCACCTATCAGGAAATAGGTTAGTCTTAAGGCAGAAAGATTTTCAGGATCATTGGAAAGCGAAAGTAACGGTCTTGAGCTAAGAATTGCGTCAATTTGGCACATTATAGTAGACTAACGAGATGAAATTTGGTGAATTTCACAGCAGCTTCCCACAACCTCCTTCATGAGGAGAATAAGGGGATTAAAATGCCAAGTAATTGAGGAATTTAAGAAAAAAATCTCTTAATTTACCTACGACTGAATCCCTCTCTATAACTTTCTTTCTCAGAATCGATTGCTATTTAGTAATTTACAAAACATGTATGTCTGACGCACGTGCAATAATTGATGTGTAAATTAATACGCGTATCGTACAGAAATCAGTGATTGGAGCAAACCTGTAAATGTTATTGTATTGTAGACGATTGGATGAAACTTATGAACTGTAGTGTACGTGAAGTTTGTGATTTTGTGTATCTTCCTATTCGGACCCTTTGTGCTTAACAATTCTTGGAAATGTTCTTGCCATCTATCCATTATCTCTTTCTCGTTTAATATTTTGTTGTCTTTAGCTTTTATCTGGCTGATGGTCGGTTGTCTTTCTTTTCGTAAGTTTTTTAGGACTCTGTAGAACAACTTCTGGTTTCCTTTACTATTTTCTTCAAGTTTTGTTCCAAATTCTTCCCATGACTTTTGTTTTGCTCGTGTTATTATATCCTTTTTTCGTTGCTCTTAATACAATTATGATCATTTTAAATTATCAAAAACTACTAATTTAAAACTAATAGGATTTTTAATTCAATTTTCAAGAACATGCAAATTACTTAACATTGTCACAATCATTACTAGAGCTCGGTAACAGGGAGCCGTACCTGCCTAGTATACAAAAACAATAGTAAGAAAATAGAAAAAAAATAACAGAACTAATAAATACATCATTACAATATATGAAAAGTGCACAATTTGCAGAGACTCCAGTAATGATAACGATCTATTTTGTAATTGGTCTATTGCGTCAAAATTTTTTAAATCTCTCAACGGAAATATTTTGAAATTTCGACTGGTTCTCCTTAATAGCTGCAGCTTCGGCTGGATTGAATTGTGCAACAACAGCTTTTACTATTTCGAAATGTTCAGCATAATAAAAAGCTGCCTGTAACCATGTTCCCCAACGTGTAAGAATTGGTTCCGGTAGTTGACGAATACTAGGACACTCTGTGTGAAATGATCGTAGGCGTTTGGGAGATTTCAAAAATATTTTTTTTGTGCTTGCTATTAATGCATCTACCTCGGGAGACCATTGTCGAATGGTTTCTGCCACAAAATGTAAAGCATGCACTTTACACGTAACATGTAAACACTTGCAACCATGTTCAAGAAGAGAATGGCCTACCGAACGCATTATCGCTGCGCCATCCCTCATAAACATCAACACTTTATCTTTTGAAATTTTTCCAACGTACTAAGTACAACCTTCGTAATTGCTGCAGCAGTACACTCTTGTAGTCTTCGGCTAGCTAGTAACAGTGGGAAATTAATGTAGATTTACTAGGGTTTAGTATGCGTACCATATTTACAATTGATTTTTTTTTTACAATCTGTTGTCTCGTCAACACATAACCAAAGAAACCTTTTTTTAAATATGCGTTTCATTTTCTTTTCTACGTCATCGCGTACAAATGCAACATGCTTACGTGCCGTTTTCTCCGTTGGCAACCGCAATTCGGGATTGTATTTTTCCCAAAAGTCTTTAAACGGTTGTTTATCGAGTAAGCCTAGTGGCAAATTACAGTTTATCAACATAAGAATTACATAAAAAAAATGCACTTCTCGGTGACATGCCCAATTTTCGTTTTCTATGCTGTGCAAGATATACGTGTCTTGTACAGTTCCACTTCTTATTTGATATTAAATGTATTTTGCACACTTTACAAACTATCTTACTCCCGTTGTAAAACAAATTTTGGAAAGTCAGAAATAAACTTATTTACTGTCTTAAAAGGGTCGTTTTTTAGCCTTCGACATGTTCACTAAAAACTACAATTAATAACTACGCCTGTATCAATAAAATCAAAACGCACTACACTAAATAATAATTACAATTAATAACTACGTCTATATCAATAAAATCAACACGCCCTATCCGCTATCCAATGCTAAACTAAACTGAGTGATGATGATTTATCGTGTCGTATCATAATCGACCAGCTCTCCCCGCCCACCTAAACAGTCACCGCCGCTGCGATTGCTCTCCAGTTACCGGTGAAAATAAAAAATTCTGTCATTACATTAAATTTCGAGTGGGAGAGAACAATGGAAAAAAATATAACTATTACACGTGAGAAAGCAATTGTTTTTATTAAATCTTTTCCATTTTAAACCATCGAATACATTTAAATTGATATTATCAAATTATCTTTAAAGAATTTTAAACACTATGTTCGGTTGTTACAATCAACAATTTCAAAGAATCGCCTTTGTATGAACAATGGTAGCTTTTATTGAAGATTCTACAAAGCTGTCGATTTTAACAACATTTTAACATGGTGCGCGTATACTACAGTGATCCATATTCTACGAGAAACATTTAATTTTACATTTTACACAACGGTTTCACGTGTACAGATTGTTAATTTCTTCACATAACTGTACGATCACTGCAATATACCCTTTATTATTTCTTGCTAAGTTTTTATATTAAAAAAAAAATTAATTCACGTGTTATTTAGTGAAAACAAATTAACAAACTGTACGTATATTTTGTATACTGCAATAACAAATTTATTATTTATAATAAATCAATGTTACCATCAGGATAATAACACAAATATATAGAAAGTACAATATAAATACAAAATGAAAAGGGGGGAAAATCAATGAACGACAATTACATTGAATTGCTATTTACAAAGATATATATGTTATATACACAATGGCACCCAAAGAGCTATTCGCGCATGACAAATAAAGAGCAAACCTAATTCTTTTTATTATACGTGTATTAGATTTCGTTGTAATAAAAACTCTCATAGCCCTTTAGATACCCATCGTACACGTTTTATTTCCTTCCTTTTTTTTCAGTTGATATTTCAAAATCGATTAAACTTAAAAGATCTAAAAACAAAGTAAATTTTCAACTTAACAAGTCTAGATGCAAAACGAATCAATTAATTCCTGACTCTGTATATACAATATAAAAAAAACTAAACATATGTACAAAAAAATATCTAAAAAAAAAATCTTACATATTTAGAGTCGTACTATTTATTCACTTTCATATTGCAAAATGCTCAGATCGGTAACAAATTTAATATATTCAGAATAACAAGGAATAGTAGTAATAATCAAATGTTCCTCTTATTTTAAAAGAAAATAAGAGGAGGGGGAAATGATAAGGTGGGGGGGGGGGGGTCTTCGGGATTTTAGTCTAAATTAATTAAAATTCATTTAATTAGGTACTCTTCCTCTTATGCCTTTGGCACGAATGTCTAGCAATAATAACAATTATTTCACATCTTGTATCAAACAATTCTTTATGTTAAAAGAATAAAATAAGAAAAATTACACGCCTGGTGTATCATGTCGTACGACAAAAAAAAAAAAATAATGGCACATATCCTACTATGACATGTAATAGTTTCTCGAGTTGATTAAATTCAAACGGACAAAACAAATATGCACCTATTATAGAAATAAAGAAGAAAAGAGAAATTACTCATAGAGTTAAATTGGTTATTTACACACAATAATTAATATTGTTTGTTGTTTGAGTTTCGTTTCCCTCATTCTTCTTTCCCGTTTTTAAACAATTGGCATGACTAGTCTATGATTTAATTTTTCTTTTCGAATATTTCTTTCCACGTTTAAGTTTTTAAATTTAAAGGCGGATGCGCAGTGTGTCTATACATCACGATTCCGTGTAGACAAAAAATTACACCTGATAGGATACCTTAATTAATAATAAGTTTATACAAAAATGTTATTCGTTTAAAATCATCGGGGAGGGTATAATAATGAAAAAAATATAATTGAAAAACTACTTACAACATGATCATACACTCACGCCACATTTATAATACAATATTTTAATTAATAATTATTTTATAAAAACTAAATTTCCAACCTTTCTTCTATGAGAAAATTTTATGTCGCATAGGTTGACCCACACTTCGAAATATACAGAAAATGTTACATTTAGTGAAATGGCCAATTTGAAAGTATCATTTCTATATTAACGATTTTCTGTACTTATATATATTTATATATATAATTTCTTTAATTGGTGTGTTACATGTAGATTTTCATTTGATTTTTTTTTATTTGTGTAAATGTGTAGTGTGTGTTTTCTCTTCTTTAATATTTGGTGGCTCTGCCTTTCTTTAATTAATAGTATATTTCTTACTTCCTCTTCCGTCCCTATTATAATAATTAATTACATAATCTACTGATCACTAATGATAGTCTCTTCTGTCTTAACCTCACTTCCTATACTAGCCATTGCTTTGGTCAATACTGTTGCGTCTTTCAGCGAAAGTACTTGAAGAACTTGTGGTGCATCGTTACCCGAGCTTTGAATCATCATGGAATGTGTCGTCAGGCCTCCAGGCGTAACAGTCAAGGTCTCCATGTTTTCACCACTACTAGGTTCAACTTTCGGTACTTGTACTACTGGTGTCACACAAACGGTGCCGTCACTATTCGTGTGAAGGTGCTGAATATTCGCCACCATCGTTTGGTACATTGAAGCTGACACAGGAACTGTTATAACTCCACTTACTACAAATAAATAATACATTAACTGTTGAAGGGCAATGGGTAATATGATTTAAAAATTATGGGCCAAGCCGTTGCCTTCAACGTATAAGAAGGCCTAACAGTTCTGACGTCGTCAGCAGGCTGCGTGTGACGTATATTGTCTTAGCTGAACGATCAGCCATAAACGCGTTTACACTTTCAGATCGTCTCTGCGTTTTGAATTGATTTATCCAAATTATATTAGTTTTATTAAAAAAATACTATGTAGTGATATTTCCGTACTTTGTTGGTGATACCTGTAATGTTCTTCTAATGTTGTATAAGCGATAAAATCATTTCTGAAACGATAAAAACGGGGTAGACCTAAAGGAGGCGGTCTATTTATGTATAGTACTGTGGCGTCGGCTGTTTTCTAACAATGTATATATACTAGGGTTTGTGAGTTACACTTTGTAAAAGAAGATATTGTTTATTTTTCAACAGCTACAGATTCAAGGACCGGTGAAATTATAACTGTAAGTTTAAAATATCCTAGACTTAAAAAAAATGCTATTCCAACTCAATTCCCTAACATTTGATAAAAAAGTGAAGATTTTATTGTTCAAATTGTTTTATATTCTTACGTTAATATTTAAGACAATTATTTTTAAACACGAAGAGATGTTTTTAAATGTGTATTCATAAACGTTCTGTTTTAATACAATATATTTTAAATTATATCACTGAGCATAGGTATTTGGATACTGATATATGTAAATGTCATATTCACAGCAGTGAACGTATTGCAACAATTATAATAACTCGTTCTATAAATACCCTACTAAAAAATTATTGCAGGAAAAGTAATGATAGATTAGGTAAAATACCACATAATAGAAAATTAAAGACCCTGGTTAAATAGCATGTATCATTTCAACTTTAGTTTCGTCCAAATATATGTACAATTACAAATAATAATAATTAGTCGATTAAATATCAACCACAAATACATCTTTCACGAAAACGGTGCTCAGTTACGTGTTTGGTGTTTGCTTTTAAACTTCGTTTCTCCAAAATAAAATCGCATGGGATGCGAAGAAGGGCTCAGTTGACGACTGGCATCCTCTTTAAACCGGAAGCACTTCAAAACTTAAAAAAGAAATGCAAAAAAACAATTGCTTTACCGCTTAGGCTAATATCGTGCATGCCGGTACATCACCTAAACAGCGTGACGTCATAGAAGAGCGCTGAGGCGTTGTTATATCGGTGGTAACGGCCAAGCTCATAATCTTTTAATGGGTGATGTCAGGTTCGATTCCTTACCCGGACAAGATTTTTTCAAGTATATAATTACGTCAGACATTACAGATTTTCATAATTCACGGACGAAAGCCAAAATATATTATTTATACAATTGTTTATTTTCATTTTTACAGCAAATGGCTTAAAAACGAGAACGTAGTGGAAATTGAAGTACAGATCAGAAACTGTATCTATTAAATTTAATTCAGGAACATGTATGTAGGGAGCGAAGAAGGTGAATCCAGTTGATTCTTCCGGCAGTCGATCACGAACGGTGAGATAGTAAAGACGATATATTGTGTTACAAGAAATAACGAAGTTGTGTTTATTTCTTTTCACGTTCGAGCCAACGGCGTGTCAGTTCTTTAGTTATTTGTCATTATTTACTCATTACAAATATCGTATTATATTATTATTAAATAAACGTATATTTTCTAAAACAATAGTGTAGTGTTTCAAGTGAAATATCCTACATGTATCATAGAAAATAAGAATTAGGATGAGGAAATAATTATTTTTACAAAATAACTATAAAATCGAAGAAAAATGATGTTTATAAAACAGATACAATTGATTGGAATGGATGTTAAACACAAGGTAAATCGGATGGAGATGGAACTAAATATCGTGATGTCATGATGCCTTTTTTTGTTTTGCTAAGGTAATTTTAGAATTTTAATTTCTTTCTACACGATCATTTACGTATATTTCTTTATTCAAACCACCTATTAATAATTGTTTAGACACATGCGCAGATTATCGTAAACCCTAAATAACACTTACCATGGCCATCTTCTCCTGTAAGTATGATCTGTCCTTCCGTATTTAACGTAGCTTCAGTAACGGAATTCAAATCGACGACTTCACCTTGACCACTACCGTCGCTAATCGTCTGTATGGTATGTACAGGTGTCCCATCGCCTTGCGATGACTGCAGCGTCGCCATACCCTGAACATGCGCAGTCGTACCGTCCGGTAATGTTATTATAGGATTATTCGGATCCACTTGAACGATACTAACTGAACCATCAGGGTTCGTAATCGTATGAAGCACTGTAGGGGCGTACTGTGTCGTTATCTGTAAGCAAATAAACGAAATTTGGTAATTTAAACAATTAAAAATGAAATTGGCTCCATTCCTTATAATTTTTGACTACCAGGTAACAACTCAAAAGAAACAAAACCAAGCTAACACACCCAAAAAATATAATTATAAATAGAAAATGTAAAAAAAATCATAATATAATGGCGAAGGAAATATAAATATTCAGATGTTGTATCAGCACATGCGTAGATAAAATTCATCATAAAAATTTAGATAAATACTACTGAAATCAATTAGGATCCGCCAATTTTACACATATAGATCCTTTGAATATTTCTAAATTCTAATTCTGCCGCACATGCGTAAATATAGCTTAAACCTAAACGGTAACGCTCACAATACGCATGCGCAGCAGCTTCTAAATACGTTACTAATATAAAAATAAACTCAAAAATTATATGTATATAGATATAAATATATAAAACATGACAACATCGATATTATTTGAGTAACTACGAACATCGACGTCTGAACTATAGCCCGCAGGATCTAGGCAGACCTGGGCCGATGAGCCCGAGATGACATCGGGCGATGTGGCTATTATCTGTGGTGAACCATTAGCTTGGATCTGTATCTTATGAGTTGGAACCATGTTTGACGAGTGCATCTTTAATACACCGACAGAACTACCGACATTTGCGCTAGCCGTCGCTGCAGCATTCGCCTTTTCGTCCTCTTCAGTGAATGCCGGTAATAGATCCTCCCGGCCGTGATACTTATAACAGTTGATAACGATTTGTCTCAAGGCATGAGTCCAAGATATCTAAAACAAAGTTCATAAAATCAAGAATAAGAACATTTATTTTTGAGCAGACATGTATACACATAAAGTAACGGAACCACAGTATTTTTTAATGTCAAGTATTATTTACGTTACGTTAAGCTTGTATCTTGAAACTAATATAAAAATTAAATTTGTGAAACTTGGGTTTTTAAAGCAACTAAAAACCCAAATTTATAAAACAAAAAATCTATTAATGTAAACCTACCCTAATAACATTTGTAATTAACTTATCTTAGATGAATAAATATTAAATAGTGAATAAATTAAAAGACAAAAAAAAACGATTTTACTGTATATATTATGACGTAATATTGCTTTAACCAATGAGAATCGAGAATTTTGAAATACCAAAAGATGATTGGTGTGAATATTTGAATCGTTTGTTTGAATACAACCGTCTTATAATAGATAAAAAGATGTTTTCTTTTGTTTTGTTTTTCAAGTACATGACGAAAGAGGTTGTATACAACTAGAAGTGAAATAATTAGATTCTATTTGTCATAGAAAATCATAGTGATATGAAAATATAATGTATTAGTGGAAATAAAAAATATTTGTGAAAAAAAATGGTAAGCAAACCTGATTTATCGGGAAGTAAAAAAGAAAATGTTAATGCTATACTCCTTTGTTTCTACAAAGATTGAATACAAATTGGTATGTAGTAAGTACCTCAAGTAAATCTTAATTATTCACTAATATCCATCAAAATGGTTATATAAAAGTACGTAACCGAAAAAGTTGGACCGTATGATGAAAATATGATGAATTAATAGAAGTAAATAGAAGATCGACGACAAAAAATTATATTTAATAAATAAACAAAGTGGTAAGTAAGTAAGGTACATAAGGAACAACCACTGATATCACTTGAATTTCAGGCTGAATACTAACCTTTTGCTTTTCGTCTTCACTCCTTGCATCCATTCGAACGTTAGCCCAAGGTAGCTCTTTAGGCCACCAAGGCGGCCTAGTGGATTCACGTCCCCATCCAGGTTTTCCCCGACCTGTTGAATACTTGAGCATCAGTGGTATAAACGCTCTCAACTGAGCCTGGGTCATTTTCTCTACCGGAGTTGGTATACCGTCAATAATCAGGGGAGGTAATTCAAAGAGAGTTGGATCATCCTGGACTGGTGGTGGCGCTTGGTGAGCTAGCGCATTTTCAAGCTCCTCCATGATCATGGACCTAAGATTTTTTATGACATCCTCAAGAGGTTTGGCACCAAACACTTTGTAGCTGGTGTTCGGCTTTCCTGGAGTTGCAACTAACACGACAGCCTGCTGTCCAACCCTAGTTGCGAATTCGTCTATTGTCTGCCGTAGTTTCCGTAACAATCTATTCTGTTGCCTTTTCCTTATGGATGGATTTGTTTCGAATGAATGTGGTCTTTTCCGCTTTTTGGCGGAAACTATAGCAGCAGCGGCTGCCACACCTACAGGGCCAGCTGCAGCAAGTTGTGCTGTAACTTCATCGCCCATAGCGGCCGTCATCAAGTCAGCTCCCTCATCATACGAGCTCGGTGATGATGGGCAATTATCATCATCATCATCCGAGGCACCTGATAAACCTCCTGGTGAACCTACAACCATAGCTATTTGATCACTCGACTGGCTGCCGTTAGAAGTGTTCATTATAATCCTTCACACCCTCAAGGGATGCAGGCTCACCTTTCCCTACAAAACGTAGAACGTAAACAGTATTAAAACACATTTCCTAACATTAGTTAATCGATTTCAAGCTTACGTATTACAAAGAACATTGCATATATTCACATCTAGCACGATAATCCAATACTGGCCACATTTAAAAGGGACGTATTCACTTTTAGATGTCAGGTTAGATTTGTTTTGTAAGATTTGAGCATTATTCAAGTTTAAATAAGCAAGTGGTAGATACAGATCACTCAATACAAACATTTATAATAATATGTTGTATGTGTAATTGAATGCATGCAATGAATTTTTGTGTGGTACCATAAAATCAATAATTGATGTTAAGCCCCCTTTCCCCTTTGACATCCAATTACAATATTACCATCAAATTGTGTATATGCAAACGATTTTATTTAAATAAACTAGAAAGCAAAGTAAATATTGACGGGATGAGGTATTATACGATCTGGAACGCGTTAAAAAATAATCGAATGGAATAAAATGCGGTAGAGACGGGTTAGAGGTGGACGGTTTGCACCGTAATATGGCTTCCAAATTTAGATAACATTTTTTTCAAACATTTCGCACTGGACGCTTATACAATGCAGGTAACACATGTATACAAGTGGAATAACAAAAAAAATAACAGAATCAAGCCGATTTGAGCGAATCGCGCGTCCATCGAGAGCTGAGCAGGCCCAGTTAAAATTATTAGTACGGCTGCGTACGCACCTGCGTGTATGTTGCACATTTAACACAAAAACATGTATGGCGCCATAGCTACCGTTTATTTCGAATGTTAAGTGCACTTTTCGCAATTCTCGCGTTCCAAACAACACATTCTCACTAATAGATGCGGGCTTATTCTATCGGGAAACTTTTATACGTCACATTACTAAATATCGATCGGGGCACTCGTCGTTGGTAATGTCGGACATTAATTTCAGCTCAGCCATATTATACGAGTTTGCGCATTAAAGTGCTGGCAAATGACAAAGTCAACATACCTGAATCATAAAAACCTATTTCTACATCAAAATTACCACCAAAGATTGTAGTTTTTTCTAATCTATATTCTAAGATTCAACACGATCTACTCCAAAGAACCTTACTACATGTACGCAAGAAAATAAAGGAGAGATTGATGTTTGCTGCATCCAGCGCTATCTACTATACGATAGATTATATCACCTACAGCTAAAATTCGTTCCGAAATAATATATGTGAGGTCAAAAATCAATTTATTTCGATCATATTTGAAGAAGACCTTTCATAATTCAAATTATTTCTGCGCAGACGATTTTTTTAAATATTTAAATATGCCCTGAAAATCATCTAAAAACTGACCAATCAAAACTGCTCTAGATTCTGTATCCCAGATGGCGCTAATTTTTAGAGGGAAACTCTATCGGTAAATACAATCCTTTTCTACTCACTTTCGTCGCTCAATTTATATAAATAAGTAAAATAATACCCAATCTATTTAATTTCTATTTTATTTAATAAATTAATGTACATTAAATTTTTTACTAATAAAACTGATTAAATTTAATATACTAACAGGACATAGTTTGTCATAAGCTTCACAATGCTTATTTTCTTTTCCATATTTTTCAGCGTTTTCGTATTCTGTTAAACCTTCAGATTTCGATGTCGATGGCCTTAAATCAATATTGAGCCTACTAAGTCACAATTTATTATTATAACGATGATAGCATCAGTTTTATCTGTTTATGTTTACTTACGTTAATATAACATGCAAAATATCAGCTAATACACCAGTATGTTGCAAACCATATTCTGTAGCTTCACATATTGCTCTCAATAAACAAGCTTTACCAGTATATCCGTGTCTATAATTGGAATTTTTGCGAATATCTCATCACTTCTGATAAAAATAGTACTTACGAATCCAATTTAAATTCTAATGTTTCATACACTTGTCTTCTTGCCACATCCATTGCTTTTGAAACTATTGGTGGATATTGGAAAGTGGTTTGATTTTCAGGAAGCAAATAATTTGCTTCAAAATTAAATGAAACAAACACTTCTGGTTCAGGAATTTCTAACGGCATGGCTATCGCTAAAAAAAGCTAATTTTCTAGTTAATTTGCAAATTTTTCCTGGTGTTTTTTTCATACACCCATAAATGGACCTCCATATGGAAACTGAATTTTATTTATAATTTGTATAGCTGTCTGAGAATCTTGGGAATGCGATACACGATTTAAAATAAATATTATAATGAGAATAGATATTCTAAAACATATAATAGATAAAAATATGCTTCACAAATTAATATGATTTACCTTCTATTCATTTTAATATATAATATTTAGTACCACTTGTAAAGATACAATAAGCATAAAGGATTGTAATGTGAATGAATCTTTTAAAATAGTTTATTATGCCAGGATCGGTGATAATTGGTAAGGCAAATTAATAACGGTAGATTAGATTCTTTAGTGTGACCTGTTGATTGTCACATTGTCCACTCTTTTTATATGTAACTTTATAATTTTAGTTAATAGATAATTTGTGGTAAGCGTTAAATAGAATAGCTAACATGAAATGTTACTAAATTGAGATTTAAAAGTCTCTATGTAATATTTATTTTTCTTAATACTCTTTATCCAAGATTGGTGTTCCCCAGGGGTCTATACTGGGTCCTACTATTTGTTTTTTGAATTTTTGTAACAACCTGACTCTTTACGCAGAACTTATGAACCTACAAATATGGTGATAGGCACCGACAAAATTTAGTTTCCTGGGCGGTATATAGGTTTATTTTTACTTGGTTACAATGAAGGATAGCAAACGTTATAAGGATTGCTCAATCCCTATCTTGCAATGTAATCAGAATCACGTGACTGCGTGCTGTCAACTGCGTTCCATGTGGCGTCAAGCATCGTGTGCTACGTGTTTTGATTGTTTTGTTTCATTCTTTTTCTTGCTTCAATACTTTTCGATGCTTTAAATTTAGCCTTTGCATTATTGCTTGTTGCATTAATTTATAAGTGGTAATTTATAAGCGACTAGTGGAAGAGTGTGCTAATTCACGAAAGTGATGGATATTGTGCAGTTGCTGTGTAAAAACAAATGGTCGCAGCTACAACTGTTTTTGCATAGTTCAAAGGTTTAAAATTATATTTTCTTTTAAAAATCCGGATGCTCTGATATTTTTATATTAATGTTATTTTTCCTTGAAGAAATTAAATTATCGGTTTATTATTAGATACCGTAAAACGAAATACTGAAAATCTGAACGTTTACCGCTTTAATTTGTATTACACCTCCCCTTTGCATTTACTTCAGTAAGTAACCTAACAAATAACGTAGCACAAAAATAAACTTGCATGATTCTCTTAGAAAGCAAAGTTTATAGCGCCAAACAGTAAGCTAACGAAAAAGTTAGGCGAACTTCTTTTCTTAGACAACATCCCCGGATGACAACATTATCCTCGGCCAGATGTATCCGGACATATCCGGGGAAATCCGGACATCTGGTAACCCAATCTACAAAGAACAACAGTTTATTTAAGAAAATATTACTGCATGTAAGAATACTTTTATTTTAAGCTTAAGTATATATTGTATCCCAAGTTAAAATAGTATTTTTTGTAAATAAACATATACACGTCTAGTTTGCTTCCCCCATTGTTTATTACTTACAAAAGTTAAAAGCAGGACATTTCAGTTTTAAGCTGAAGATGCATATGTGCGATTAGTTTGTTTACTGCAATTTGTTTTGTTTTTATTATTATCTGGGTGTTTTTCAATTTAATTGCAAAAGTTCTGAAAATAAGATCCATTTTAACATTTATGCTGGGACCACCCTAACGTGTAATGCCGTTAATTATCACGTTATTCTATATTAAACAAATGTCAAATAACGCGATAATTAACGGCATTAGACGTTAGGGTGGCCCCAGCATTATTATGAAGAGGAATATAAGGTAATGGAACGCGCATGACGTCACAATAGACTTGACATTGAGCAGCAAAATTGTTCGCATTGAGCGGTCCTTGTAACATTTACTATATTTGATAACAATGACATAGCCTTTCTAATGAATTGTGTAAAGTTTATTATGCTTTGTGCAATTTGACAAGATCTTGTAGTTTGAATGTTTGAAAAACTTATTTTGGTAATTTTTGTTTAACAACTTATAATTCGTTAAGAATCCTGTTCTGACTATCTTTCAGTTTTGTAAATATTATTGTATTGTTATTTAAAAGAATACGTTTAATTATGGAACGATTGTGTATTTATGTTGAACATTTTCTTTTGTACACCCGTATATGCGTTAGGATATTGATTTATTTGAGTAACCAACGTTTGAGACTAAAAATTGCGTTAGAACTGTCAAATGTAAAACTATTGTGTCGCATTTTCCTATTTTAATTTTGGTGTTATTGTTTTTTTTTTAGATATGACAACTCATCGATAAGATTCTATTGCAGCTAAGATTAAGTTAAATTAGAATGTTGTGTTTAAAATATGTTTGATCCTGTTTATTGATTTACCAAACATAACTGTATTAGAAGAAACTGTAAGTACATTTCATATTGAAGCTATTCTTTTTAATTAAGAAAGAAAATGTATCATTGATTGTAGGTACAAGATGTCGAGTTATATGGACTTTTTGGACGCACCAAACATGAGTGATACCTGTATGTCTGTCACGCGTAGGAATATGTGGGGTTTCGGAAACTACTACGAAGGCATACCGGAGACATTACTTCTGAATTTGATTTGTTGGTTGTTCCTACTTCTTGTATTCGCGATTTTACGCAACAGGGCCTGGGATTATGGCCGATTAGCTTTAGTTCAAAGCGAAAAATGGACGCAATTGTTTTACAAGACCGAAAACAATAGCAACGAATCAAGCGATAGCATCTTAACGACAGACGCTGGCTGTTCCTGGTTCCCCAGTATTTTTAAGATTAACAAGCAGAAAATATTTGCTAGATGTGGTCCCGATGCTGTCCATTACCTATCGTTTCAACAACACCTGATTTTTTTAATGGCCATCATTATGGTTATATGTATTGTGATTATCCTCCCAGTAAATTTTCAAGGCACTCTACAAGGTAACGTGACTACTTTTGGTCATACGACCATAAGTAATTTAGAAGCACTTTCGAATTTGTTATGGATTCATGTTATCGCCTCATTTCTTTTTGTTCCTTTAACTGTATTAATTATGAGAAGATGTTCGAGTCATATACCCAGTGCTTCTTTAGTTTCGTCTCGAACATTAATGGTAACAAATGTCTCACACCAACACCGCAGTGAGGAAGATATAAAGAATTATCTTGGTGTCTGTTACCCTAACGTTGAAATAAAAGAGATACAAATCGCATATAAGATCAAGAAACTGATGAAAGTTGAAGCACACCGTATTGCTGCACAAGAAGCTCTTTGTTATTGTATCTCTAATAAATCGCAGAATATAAAAGTGCAGAGGCGCGGTTGTGTTATATGCTGTCGATGTAATCTGGAGGATGCCGAGCAATACTACAGCAAAATTGAAAATGAATTAAGTACCGTTGTCGTAAGCGAGCGCACAAAAGCTTTAGAAAGCCCCCTTGGCATATGTTTTATTACAGTTGGTAGTGAAGATCAGGCAAAATATGTTGCTGACAAATTCATGCCTGGGTCTATTCGATCTTGGAATATCACCAAAGCACCATCACCTCTCGATATCAATTGGGAAAACTTAGAAGTATCAACAAGACATTGGTATTCCAAAGCAATAATCATCAATGTTATCTTATTCATATTCTTCTTCTTCCTGACGACCCCTGCAATTGTCGTTAATACCCTTAATACTTTCACAGCTGCCCAGAAAGATATAATCAACAGTATAAGCCCAGTCTTCTCAGAATTCCTCCCAACACTGCTTCTTTTAACCATGTCAGCATTAATGCCTGTTATTGTGGCATATTCCGACCAGTGGATGTCCCATTGGACTAAATCCAAGCAAAATCTAGCCACAATGAATAAGACCTTCTTCTTCCTACTCTTCATGGTCCTCATTTTACCGTCTTTGGGTCTCACAAGCGCCCAGGCGTTCGTCGAATGGTCCTTGCAACCGAAAAATAAAACTATGCGATGGGAGTGTATATTTTTAGAGGATAGAGGTGCCTTCTTTGTCAACTACGTAATCACTTCAGCTTTAATTGGAACTGCTTTAGAGCTGTTGAGATTCCCCGAGTTGGCCATGTACGTTTGGCGTTTACTATGGATGAAATCCAAAGCAGAGAAGGTTACCATCCGCAAGCAAATTCTATCAATCTTTCCTTTTGGTATTCACTATTCTTGGACATTATTGGTATATACAATAGCAACCGTCTACAGCGTTATTTGCCCATTAATTACACCTTTTGGACTATTATATCTTTGCCTTAAGCATTTAGTTGATAAGCATAACATATATTACGTCTATAAGCCTATAACTATGTCTGAAGAGGGCCAACAGATTCACAGCTCTGCTGTAAGGTTCGTTAGAGTCGCCGTAATACTATTACAAGTTGCTATGGCGGCTTTTGCTACTATCAGAGGTGGTCTATCTTTAATGGCAATCACCACAATCTTAGGATTCTTTGCCACTTTAGGCTTGTTTTTCATGCTAAGCCCTTTTCCGTCATGCCGATCAAAACCCAAGAACATCACTGGGTTAGAGATTGAAAACGAAAAGTACATTGCACCAGTTTTAATCACCTCAAGAGACGTTAAGGTTTCCATATCCTTTATTGGCAATCAAAATGGATATGGTTCTTCAACCGTTACTGGTGAGATAACCATTTCAAGACCTGGATCTAGCATGGCATAAGGAAATTGGAACATGTTTATTGTATACTTTGCTACAGTTAGGCTGTGAATGACCTGTATTTCTATTTACTATTTTAAAACTAAAGATTTCAAAACGAAACCTTGTTTTTTACCTAATCTACTACTAGATACTAAATACATTATAACTGCTGTTTTTCTGTTCAAATTTTAGTTTTATTTGGTGCATATTTTTGTTTCCAAACTGTATTAAATGTATTTATCTAATTTAACACAATAAAATATTTAAACACAGTTAATCTTGTTATTTCTATTTTAATCTTATCGCAAAGGATGTTGCAAATATAATTAATAACATCATTTAAATGTAATTAATTAAATCGTGCGCTTTTCTGTAAGCTAGCGCTATCTATTCTGTAACAATTTAATTGTTATAGTGTAGGAAGTAATTCACAGATGTCTCAAATGCAATTTACAAAATTATTTTTGAAATTATTTAACAATATGTCGCGTCTTTCAAATATTTTATTGTGCAAATGCGTTGCATTGTCTAATCAAAATTAACAAATTTAAAATGTTTTAGTACTTTTTGCGGTTTCAGTTTGAATTGACAGTTCCAAATTGCGTCTAATTTCATCATATATTCGAATAAAATGCGACATATTGTTCTTTTAACTTTTCAGAAATGATTTTAATTAATTGTTCTAATTTTGGATTAACGTAGAAATCGACACTCAAACATGTGATATTCGCAAAACAAATACAATAAAGCACAATGTAATACCACACCGAAGGTAACTATACTCGAAATAGCTAAAAATAAATATTCCAGTAAAAAAAAATGACGCTCATGTTTACATTTCGAAATTAAAAAAAACGAGCCTGTTATTAAGTTGGTATGGAGTTAGCAGACGATGACGAAAATCTCTCGATATTTGGTGGAATCGCTACACTTATCCCTATAGATTGTTGTGGAGAAATGGAATTAATACTTCCTATATTAGATGATTTTGAATCAGGTATCTATAAGCATTGCAGTCAGTTTACATAATATTTATAGATATTTATAGTGATTGCATGTGCTGATATTATTGTGTCATTTCTGTGTGTCAAACAAGTGTCAATCATGATAATCTTTAAAACGTGTATTATGTTTGTTTATGATCATATTTATATTTTACGTTTTGATGAGTTTATTACCTAAGATCTTACATTGCATTACAGGTATTATTGTAAACATTCTTTATAAATCCTTTAAATTTCCTATTACATAATAGACTTCTTTTTTATTTTTACAGAGGGATCAGCTTCAGGCTGTTCAAGCAAAATCAAAATTGAAAATATCCTAGACAAAAGGATTAGCATTGACGATGACAATCTGATCTCCCCTTTAGAACCAGTAAAATTATCACCAATTGTACTTAGGAGAGAACGTAAGAATGTCTTGCAATCAGTCTTACGGACATCATTCGACAGAGAAAGTTCTTATGACAGCACTAACCTCCTCATAAAGAAAGTCACATTTCCTACAAGCTTCCATGAGCTTGTTAGCTATAAAGAACCCGAATATGTTTATCCTTTTGTTATATGTAAGTAATACACAGTAAGTAACATTATTCCCTGTTATGGGGTCAGATTTTAGAATTAAGAGGTTTTAATTTATTTTCTAGTCGAGCAAGTATTGCCTCAGGATATCATAAGTATTTACGAGAATTCTTGCTTGAGGAATAACACCATCGAAATTAAAAGTATCAAGACTCAGTTAAGCGTACGTAGATAGATTTTATTTTTTAATTATTTATTAAGATGTAATATGTGCGTATGTAAGAATATTATTATATTATTCCTATCAATACATATATATACAGGATGATTCTAAATATCACCGACAAACCTTAAGGGCTGATTCGTTGGGTTATTTTGATCAAAAAAGTTCATATGAACCCATGTCCAAAACAGCTTAGTTATAAGAACAAAAGATAAAATAATGTAATTTTTTTCTTAGCTGTTTTTGTAATTAGATTGAAAATTGAATCTTGATTTTAACGGCGAAAAAGTACATAAAAATAAACATTTTTAACGTTTCCACAATTTTTTATCAAACACAACACTTAATTTTTTTTTAAATTTATATCAACAAAAACGCTAAAATAAAGATTCAATTTTCAAACTAAAAGCAAAGGATGTTTAATTGTTGAAAATGACCACCGCCAACTGCAATGTAGGCGTCTATCCCTCATTGTATTGATTGGCGGAGATCGAGGAGGCCATGGTTGCGGACCTTCCGAGCCTATCCACCGATTCGGATACGCACTGTCACTGATACAGGACTTTTTTCAATGGTAGTGGCACCTCTTGTACAAAAAAAATGGCGGTATAATACTCTACTCGATCTCATCGAAAGATGTAGACTTATCAAGTGATCTCCAACAATTCCGGTCCGATTAACAGAGGTGATGTTGATGACGGGTATTCATTATTCCGTGCGGGTTTTCTTCGGCCCATATGCGGTTATTAGGGTAATTAATAATGGCATTTCTGGAGAAAAAAAATGAGGATTTTGTGCGATTTTATTTTCCATCCATTGTCATAAAGCCAAATCTTTGTGGGAAATCATTTGCTACAATTTCTTTCACTTTTGGAGTTTTAAATCTGCGAGGTTGCCCGTTATCAAATTTCCCGTTTCACTAAGGCGGTTCAGGTATAGTGCTTCATAAAGACCGTAAATAAAATACATATCGCACATCTCAGCATATGTGTGATTGATTTTAAAGAAAAGAAACTAGTAATAAACTTGAATGAATCAATACTTTGACATTTGACACAATATTATTGAAATGACAAGTAAATAAATGATGCCTTTTCAGGGCCAGCCAAATTTATTATTAAACATCCCTTTTTGTAACTAAGCTGTTTTGGACATCTGTTCATGTAAACTTTCTGGATCGAAATAACCCAAGTAATTTGTCGCAAATATATAGCATCATCTTGCATAGATTCATTCGTTAAAATATGCACCAGATGGCCAAATAAGAATGGCAGCCGGCTATATCTCAGAAACTAGTAATCACAGAGCTTTCGGGTAAAATATTTTTTAATAAACGTAACCAAAAGAAAATACTGGAAATGATTTTGAAGTTTGTAAGATGACCAGAAGATGGTGTAACAGTCACGACTAAGTATGCAATTAAAGTTTGCATCGTGTTTTGTCTAATTAAGAGTTATCGAAAATATATGCATTTTATTCCCAATCTCCAATTCCCCTTCTTTTGCGTTGAACAGATTTTGTGGTATCTTCTAAAGTAAAGTGGTGGGGAGATGTCAGTTGCTTTTTTAAATAAATGTTGGTTACTCCAGTTAGGCTTAACCGATTTTAACCATCTTGGCCTCGTTTAAAAGAGCTTTATTTGATCTATCAAATGCAGTTTTGGTCTACTTCTTATGAATTGTAATCTCACCACTAGAGGGCGTTATCTGACTTTATAACAAATAAAGCGGCTTTTCGCAAAAATTTTAAATAGAACGATGTTTTTTTCAGGTGGAAAAGTTGGGAATTTAAAACTCAAGACGTCAGTGAAACCCGCATCTCAATATATTTTCTCTAACCGGAGATATTAACGAAAAAATGTAAATTGCACCTGGACGACCCGGTTTTGCCGACTGATTATTTTTTTTAAATTTCTAAATATAACCATATTAATAAAAAAAAAAAATATGCGCTATTTCAAAAATAAGTATTTATTTTAATGCCTCATCAATAAACTCGATCTCATTCTTCTAACGATTTCAACTTGAAATAAACATGCCCCTTTATAGAATATAAATGAATTATCAGTAGTTTAAAAGATGTTCGAACTGTCTTCTATCATTTTCTATGCATGATTCTATTCTCTGTCAAGTGGACAAAACAGCTGTCTCGACTTCTGCCTGTGAAATGCTTCGAATTGCATTTTTTATTTGAAGAATCATGTCTTCTCTTGTAATGGGCCTGGTAGCAAAGACGAGGTTCTTTATTCTTCGCAGCAAACAAAAATCTAAGCAAGTTAAGTTCGGTGACCTAGCTGCCGATGGAAATACACTTCTGCGTCCTATCCACCAACATCTGACGGCGAATTGCCAGCGGTACATCTTCTAAAAGAAATGGCAATACGTTTCTTAGAAAATTTAGGTAAACGTATCCAGTAAGGGCTTCATTAAATATAAAAGATCCAATAATTTGTCCACCTAGAATTACGCACCACACGTATATGAACCAATGACCTTGGTACTGGACTTCCTGCATCCAGTGTGGATTCGTTTATGACCAGTAATACATGTTATGGAGATTTACACATCCATCACTATTAAAGATGGTCTCGTCTGTCCACAAAATCCGCGATAGTATTTCTCGATCCTGTGGTGTCGTCTGTCAAGAAACTGCACTGCATATACCCTGGCGGCGACAGTAGAATTTCTCATGCATTCAAAATACACCCCTGTCATGTCAAATGCTGCGTTTGTAAGACGCATACTTTGATAATTAAAAAGGCGAAAAAAGAAAATTAAAAGCATTAACAAAGCGGTCTAAACGAACACATGAGCCTTTTCAACGTTGTCACATAACGTGTAATTTTTTCTTATTCTGCATCTTTTATTATTCAAAGTACTCGTTTTTCAGAATCCCCTTAATAGGTTAGTCAAATTTTTATTGTTTATTTGAAGTTGAAATCCCTAAAACGAGATTCAGTTTATTTATAAGGCACTAAAATAAATAATTATCTTTGAACTAGGATATATTTTTTTATTTTTACTAATATGGTTATATTTAGAAATATAAATAAAATAGCAGACAGTCGGCAAAACCCTGTCGTCCACGTGCAACAAATATTTACATTTTTTCGTTACTATCTCGGATTAGAGAAAAGATATTGGGATGCGGTTTTCACCGACACCCTGAGTTTTTAATTCCCTGCTTTTCCGCGTGAAAAGATACATATCGTTCTATTTCAAATTTGTGTGAAAAGCCGCTTTATTTGGTATAAACCCAGATTACGCCCTCTGGTGGTAAGGGAGCATTTCATAGATTAAATAAAGCTCTTTTAAACGAAGCCAAAATTATTAAAATCGG
Source organism: Dynastes maya (assembly GCA_029619315.2). Classification (NCBI taxonomy): domain Eukaryota; kingdom Metazoa; phylum Arthropoda; class Insecta; order Coleoptera; family Scarabaeidae; genus Dynastes; species Dynastes maya. Next base: position 8,932,050 of record JAROYE020000012.1, read on the forward strand.
TGAAGCCTAACAGGGGTAACCAACATTTATTTAAAAAAGCAATTGTTGTCTCCCCACCACTTTACTTTAGAAGATACGACAAAATGTGTTCAACGCAAAAGAAAGGGAATTGGATTGGGAATAAAATGCATATTTTTTCGATAACTCTTAATTAGACAAAACACGATGAAAACTTTAATTTTATACTTAGTCGTGACCGTTACGCCATCTTCTGGTCATTTTACAAACTTGAAAATCATTTCCAATGTTTTCTTTTGGCCACGTTTATTAAAAAAGATTTTACCCGAACGCTCTGTGATTACTAGTTTCTGAGATATAGCCGGCTGCCTTTCTTATTCGGCCATCCGGTATATATTAATGTTAATATAATAATAGTAATAATAATAATAATAACAATGTTATCTTAGAGAAAGAAATTGAAAGAAACCTATGTAATGTGGAGTAAATAATTGATAATTTATTTGATTTTTTTAAAAGATTCAAAGGTGTATAAGTATAAAAATATTATTATCATTATTATTATTAAATGAAATTAAAAAAAAATTGAGGACATTGTGGTATATGAATATTGTTAATTTTAGGAGATAAGAAATAATACCAACAGATCGGCTGATCTCAAATTAAATAATCTCAACGTAACGTATGAAGTTTTGGAAACACTTGAGGACATATTTAAAGTAGCGAATTTTAAGAGCTTAACTGTCACCGATTGTATATTTACAGCCGGTACAATCGCTGTTCTCTTCGATATGTTGGAATACTATGAATGCTCTGCTCAGCTCGTGATATCCACTGATCTAGAGCAGTTAGACGCATGGAAATTATTCTGTCATATGATGAGTAAAACCGTGCATTTGGAATCAATCACCTTGAAATCGATGAACGTTAGTGATAGCAATATGAAAAACTTCATGAACTCAATTAATTCGAATCATAATATCAAAAGCATATGTTTCGATAGTTGTACGTTGATTAAACTTCCAAATTTCACTTTAAGTAAGTACAGATTTAACACCAAATCAATACAATTACATATAGAAAGCTTATATAAAAAAAATGTTTTAAACTAGTCCCAATAAGCTTTCTATATCTAAATCCCCCTAATAACTACAAAAATGTTATTATTATTGTTATTACTATAATATTGATCATATTTAAGATTCAAAAATTTCAATTTTTACCTGTTATTTCCAGTTGAATACCTAGAATTTAACTATTCAGTCAATGAAATTCATTTGCCGCATGCTGGTCTTTATACGAAAGAAGCTGACGTCATCGGGAAACTCCTAAAGAACAATCTCAATATCCAAATCTTGGATATAAGTAATAACTTAATTGGCGATCGTGGTTTGGAGCATTTAGCCAAAGGATTATGCCAGCAAAATATTGCTGGACAAGGTCTCTCCGTTCTTATATTGTTTAACAATCAAATCACGGAAAAGAGTGGAAAAACCATCAATGCGATAATCACCAATTGTAAAAATCTGCGTACTTTAAACGTTGGCTTTAATAATCTAACAGATATAGTTATCAATGAGATTTTCGAAAGCTTGAGGGGCACGAAGTCCTTGGAAGGACTGGGTTTGCAAGCTACCGTGTTGACTTGTAAAGGTGCAGCTGTTCTAGCTGATGCTATTAAGGAGAATAAATCGTTAAAGGTTAGTCGGTGTTCGAATTTGAATGGTTTCTACATTTTTGATCTGAGTTGTTTTTTTAGGAATTGAATTTGAAAGGAAATAAAGCTATTTACATGGAAGGTTTGGAGAAACTTAGCCAGGCTCTGATCAGTTCCAAGATTTCAAAGGTTGAATTGGATGAAACCAATAGATCCTGTTCAGTAAGAATTTTTTTTTTAAATCTTAAGTTCAAATTTTGGTCTTTTTGTGAGATTTCCTTATCACATAATAAGGATATAGGGCAATATATTTCTATATTCTCTCCTAGACAAACCGTATATGATGCAAATTGTTTGTTATTAAATAGCAAAAACGTTATTAACATTGATTAAATTGTGTGAAATTAGTGTTTAAGTAATAAAATCCATATCGTCGGTGTATAATGAAATATTGTTTAAATTCAAATAACAAAGTAGATCATTAATGAAAATTTATAAAAAAAACCCTGATATAAATATAAATAAATGGCAAATATTAAAGTATCGGTACACTCGGCACCACACAAGTTATTTGATTAATTCGGAACAATTGTTTCGAGAATTCGTGGATTTCCATTGTCAACCGTAAGACCGAATGATGTTAGAAAAGGATTTTGATTCTAACATGCCTTGTTCTATCGCTAATCTAAAAGATATTTATAAGTACCTACTTTTACCTGCTATATACCCTATAACATGCGAAATATACGACACTAAAAGAAAAGGTTCTTGCTTGTAGCACAAAACGTAAATGTGTGTTCGTTTTACACCAATAAATCCATCAAACCTGAGCGACTAAGCGGACCTTTTTTCCTGTTTCGCAGGAAAAAGCGTCTAATTCTCTCGTTGAAGTTACGTTGTTAATTAATTTGAGGTTTTTTAATTTAATATTATGCCCGGTTTCGTTTATATGTGCTACACTTGACGATTCGATTCTTCCATTTCAATAATAGGCTATATGTTCTTTGAATCCGGTGCCTACGCCTAAGCCCGTGTCTCTTGTCCAATATAAGCTAAAATTATCAACAGGCTGTAGCTAACACAAATGGCTGTTTGGTTTAAACTTGTTTCGATGTAAAATTCTCCATACTTGAGTCTAGGGCAAATTTAATTCTGGCGTCACTACGCTTGTAGATGTTGATGGATTACTCGCTTTTTTGTTACTAATGAACGACAATTGAAATATCTGATAGAAATCCGCTACCTTTAATCTTGAAATGTATTTTTCGTCAATAATATCAAAACATGGTTGAAATCAGAAAGAAAGATTTCTTGAGGGTGTCAAAATTCAATATGGTGCCGATAAGAAATAAGAAAGTTGATCATGACAAGAAAGAAACGAAACATCATATAGAAATTTCGACTACAGCGTTATAGAAGATCGAAAGTGGCTTTGAGAATGTGTTTTTAGTTCTCCTCTATAAGGCCGTCAAATAATTTTTTTTATCGATCGTCATTTGTCACAGGTCCATTTCCTCTTCGCGTTCTTAAACGGTCGAAAATGAATCAGCCTATATTCTCATACACTTTTTGCACTCTACTCTAAATATGTAATTCTGAATAGGAAAAGTAATTTTTTTGTTTATGTTATATAGGATACCGAGGGATATTCAGAAGTGGTTAAAAAAATCAAAGAAATCTGCACAATTAACAAATCACTCCTTGATCAATCTTTAGAGGAAGATTCCGAAGCTTCCTTTCCAAGCCCTCTATTCCGTAAGATCTCCTTAAGTTGTGAACCATACTATAATACTTCCCCCACCTTACCTTTGACAACGTCTCAGTCGCAACTCTCGCCGCTTAGCAGTTGTTTTTCAACTCCTTCCTCGAGAAGTCGATTCTCCGTTTCGAAAGTCATTGATGCCGTGTCCAAACCAGTTGCTAATTCGCGTTTTAAAGTGGTGGCGGTCTCTACCGTCGATTTGCGCAACTATTCAACCAGTAAAATTTCTATAGTCGAGGAGGAGTATGACGATATTGACGATGAAGACGAAGACGATGACAATAATGGTCAATTTCAAAATGTTAGAGGCAGCGTATCGTCTATTGACAGCGTTGAGTCACTGACTACATCTGCGATAGACAACGTATCAGATAGTTCAACACCAGCTTGTGAAAGTGAATAAAAAGCCTTGTCAAAACAAGTCAACTTTTATACACTTTACCATTCTGTGATATTCGATTGTACTTACAGTTTTCAATTTATCCGACATCAATGGCTTCACCAAGTGGAATTTTAGCTGTGAGAAAAAAAAAGAACACATTGTACATATTGATAACCATTAATTTCTTGTTATTGAAAAAAAAGGTACCTGTAATTGTTTACTTTTATTTAAGTAAGTGATTTATTTTCGTTTTTAGTGTATCGTCAAAAAATTAAAAAAAAAAGTTGTTTTTTAGCTTAATTTCGCAAAACTAAAAGAGTTACAATATATGTTACGGGTTTTAACTTGATATTTATTTTAACTTGTAGAATATTTGTATGTAAAAAAATATACAAGGAGGTATGGAGGTAAAACCTGCGTTCTTCTAAACTTAGGTTAAAAAGTAAAGTTAGTTAATTTGTATCGTAATAATAAAAGATAAAAAAAATTGTATAATAGGTAGTAATTTTATACAGGGGTTAAATGAAAATATATAATTAAACGATATAAATTAACTCAACGATCTCTAGAAGAAAGATTTGTATATATGTATGATATATTGGAATATATGTAAATATTAACAATCGAGCAATGCATGTTTGTAAATTGTATATTTGACACAGTGATTTTTTTTTTTTCATATAATCACATTTATAAACGACTTAGGGAGGCAACTAGTTTGCACCGTTTACATGTTACTTAAAATACTAATCATTAAATTAAACAAAGCTCTTTTTAAAATTAGGATATACAAGTGACATTTCCACCGCCGTAAATACGCAAAATTGAAAATAAAGATGGCGTTGGACGTGTTACAAACGATAATAATTAAACATCCGCTAGGTGGAGCCTAATCTATGTCGAATGATGAACAAATAACGCTGCTAGAAATACTCTAGGAATATAGTATAATAAGTGAAATAGCTGAAAGTTAGATAAGTTGATAAATAATATTATTGCACATATAGTTAGTTAGATGGATTTAATTTTTTTTTGTAGGTAATTTTAGTTAAATTAATTCTCATCCGTTTAAAATACAGTACAACGTAGTTTATTAGTCTGATTTACTTTTTGAATATTTGGGTATTATCTAGACGAATACGGAAATTAACATTATATTCACCATATTGCCTATGAAACGCTTCGTTATTTATTGCAATTACAGCGGTACAAATCAAAGCAATGAGCCAGTATTATTTTAAATAAATGAAGCTCTCACACTCACCTGTGCAGCTATATATAATATAAGTATACCTATGTATATTTGCTTCTTAATTTCCGGTTCGTCTCTTATATATTTTGTTTTTGTTTAAATTTCTATCCGGTGATTCCCCGAAAATTTTCTCCACAGGGACAGGGAAACATTTTTTTGGGTGGGGGAATCACCAGGTCCAAATTTTGCGAGTGAAAACGAAATATTACATTCTTATGTATATATAAACATATTATATTTATATATATGGCAACACACCTAAAAATAAGTTGAAAACTGTAGCACTTTTTTTTTGTTACAAATATTTGATCACCTAATTGCAATTTGTTTGTTATTATTTTATTTTTAGTCAATAGTAATTGTTGTGATTTTTTTGTGGAAAAGAAAGAAATGTAGGCGAAAAAAAAATAAAGAATGTATTTCGTATGTTAGATAATCTTACGTATGTTTCCTACAGATATTTTGAAATAAAATCGACTTATGAACAGGTAAATTTTGCAATGAGTTTATCAATGATGATACGTGAGTTGCAGTCTGTTACTAAAGTTAATTGGGTAAATGTATCATTGTTATTTTTATTCCGCATGAAATTTTGAAATACAGCAAACTTTTCTTGCTTAAATTCTACTCAATGCTATGAAATTAAAAAATTAATCTCTTAAATGGTAGCTTTCTACAGATCACGATTGAAACCATTTTTCTCAAGTATATAGTTCAGCCACTACTTCACAGATGGCGATAATATCCTTGTTATTAAAATTATTTTATAATTTATTTCGCATGATAAAAAAAAACAATTGTACTTTTTGAACACTTATTTTATTTATATTAAGATTTAAATTTAAATGATTTTTTTTTAGTATATCGTTCCTCGGTAACTTCAGAGATGGCACTAATTACTAAGAATTTAAATTAAAAATGAATTTGAGATATAATTTTATTTATTAAAGAATTGTACATTTACAGTTTTAATTGTTAATAATTTCGATAATATCACAAATTAAATAGCCGATAAATTGTGTTTCTCGTTCTTAGTCAACTCGGGATGCCAAACGTCGATTATTAAAACTAGTCTAAATTCAGTGCCGTTGTGCCAGACTTCGTGTTCGAAACTGTCGTCAAAAATAAATATTTTTCCTTCTTCCCAAGTTCTGAAACATAAAATTAATCACAATATACGTTAAAACACATCGTTTTATTTAAGCCAATAATACCTTGTTTCTTCTGCAACTCTAATATACGTCCTTGGCGGTACTTTTAAACCTAAATGGATTCTAAGTCGACAATTAGTTGGTCCACAATGTGGCCAAACGTGTGTACCAGGGTGCATAACGCTAAATTTTACTTGTCCACGTCTACAACCTTTTGCGTCAGGTTCAGAATCGATTATCTTACATGTTAAAGGCGCTTTTTTACAATTCTCAGCGTGTTTCATGCCTCTAGCGTATAATTCAAACTGTTTCCAATCTCCTACATCCCGTAAATTTTCGGATTCATCCTTAAAATACCCTCGCTTGTTCAAAATAGCCAAACCTTCTTTTCTAATTGTTTGATAATTTTGTTCTAATTGTTTGTACAAGTTAGTATATGGAGTCTGTTCCTTATTCCACCAAGGCTTAGCGGTTAATCTTCCAACGTTATAGAGAGATCTTTGGTATTTTGAAAGGAATACTTTGTTGAGGACTCCATCTTCATAAATCTGGAATAAAATTTGATCATAAATCAAGAAGATTCTTTCAGGATTATTGAAATACCTTCATGGCTTCGTTATTTTTGCCTAATCTAGCTAAAGCATCGCCAAGATGAAAGTAAAATCTACCATCAATTACTCCAGGCTCTTTAGTTTGAATACCTTTCCTCAAATAATCAATTGCTTTGCTTAGATTGTTATCAACGTTTTTTAAAATGAAACCGTAATGAACCAAAGCGAAACCATCATTTGGAAATTTATACAAGATATCAATTAGCAAAGACCGTGCTTCAGGAATCCTAGAGGAATACAAAAAAAATATACATATATTTGACGCATGCGTAGTACATTACTAACCTATTAGTTGTCAAATAGGTAACAGCTAAATCGTTCTTATATTTCACTTCTTCTGGGAAACGTTCTATTAGTTTTTTATGCACATAGATAGCTCGACCGTAATTTCCTATAACATTTTTATTGAAATATAGAGGAAATTAAAGGATTTTAAAGCGACTTTTACCGATAAATCGCATGCGATTGATGCACCTTTCAGCTGCGATTAAAAATAAGGCATCCGGTACGTCTTTCGCATTCAAAACTTGCAGGTAAACTTGTATCGATTCCTGTAATATCTCGTTACTTCTCTTCTTCTCGGCCCATAAATCTAACGCATGAGCCTTTCCATACAATGCTCTGGGTGAATCGGGATGATTTTCAAGGAATTTTGTAAAGAGGCTTAAGGCTAATTGTATATTCTACATATCAGGAATGGTGAGTGTCGGTGCAAATAAAAAAAAAAACAAAAACAAACCGAATTAGTAAAAAACAGAAAACAAAAACTTACCTTATGAAAAACAATAAAGAATAAAATTAAAATTAGAACAAATTATTTTTACCATTTAGTGCGGATTCTGGTAAAAATAATCGTAAAATGGCTGTACCAAAATTATTTTATGCGATTTTGTTCTATCAAACACAATCTCACACGTTAAAATACGGAAAAAAGAACCAACATTCCAGAAAAAGCTAAACTCATGCATTAAAAAAAATCAATTGATCAAGCAGCGAAAAAATAGGAAATTTTGGGTTAATGTTTTCGTTCTTATTCCTAAAGAGAATGTTCGTAATTTTATTTTAGGCTTATATTAAATAGTATGATACATACATTGTTTAGATGTTTTTGAGCTTCGTCTAGGTCATCCCTATAAACATAATCGTTAGCATTTGTAATATTGTGAAACTCGTAAGTTTTTTGAGCTCCAGATTTTGATTTGGAAATTTTTGCCGAGTCCCCGTTTTCTGAATCAGATTCTACTTCGCTACCGGATTTTTTAATACCTGTTTAGAATACATAAGATTAAAGTAAGGTTCCTATAGTTTTTAGGAGATTCTGTATTTGTCTTTAAAATAACGCAGCAAACCCAAGTTATAAAATTTTCCTTTTTTTTTATCGAATATATTTCTTTGAGAAAATATATTTTATAAAAACATTACTTTTTGTTGTAACAATCTCTATAGTTATAAGTATTATGATTTACGTTTCCATGAACGGAAATGCTTATCGTCTCCTTCCTCATCGTCGTTCTCTTCTTGGGCATACTTCGATGCGGCTTTGCCATCCAATCTACCGTATCTTGCTTCTAATTTCTTCATCAGTTCTTCATCTTCATCGTCCTCTTCATCTTCCTCCTCTTCTTCAATTTCTTCCTCATATTGCTCACGGTCACCGTAATCATCTTCTTCGTTTTCACCTTCCTCCTCATCTTCGGAATCATCATATTTTTTCTTCCTATAGACATTATCGCTATCTGGTGTTAGAGATCTATGATATGTTGTTCTAAGCTCCTCATACTGTCTCTTACTAGCAGGCACACTTCTCCTATCCTCGTCACTTTCTTCAGTTTCCTCTTCATCAGAATACTCTGATAAATTATTTAAACAAATACGCTTTAGAATGAAAGAATTCCAAACATCAATGACATGCAAAAACTATTTTAAAACGGGCATGTATTCAATTTTGGCAATTGCCCAAATGCGCATATAATTATAGTATGTACCTTCTTCGAGATTCTCGATGTCTTGTTCGACTTCTTCTAACGTTGGAGGAGGTACAAACGTATTTCGTCTTGTTAGATCTGCTGGTATTTGTTCATCTTTGATCGTATCATCCTTAACTGGCTTATCTACATGTTACAAATTATTTTAGGATTTTTTTTTTAACGAATTTCAAACGTTTGTTAGCTACTATTATAATAAGTTTAACAAATAAAGAAAAATGGTGATCAGGAAATGCTAGTATTTGTTAGTCGAGTTGTTTATTTAAAATAAGCAAAAAAGGAGAAAAACATTTAATGTATTAGGGACTTAAAGTAAATTAGATAAAAAAAAACAACATGAAAGTAATAGCATGCTTTTATATTACCAGTTTTCCATTTTTTGACCAATACAACATATGCCACAATGAACAGAGATATCCCAACGCCAACTTTGGCTGCCACTGGAACATACAGCGGCATTTTAAACCGTTGAAAGCTACTGCATTTCCTGACTTACAAACTATCTAATAATAAATGATATATGTTAGACAACATATTATACGCTACTAACTTCAGGTTTTAGATATACAGCGTTCTTCAAAAATAAAAGCTTTGAAGGAATTTTATCAATTGGGTGTGCTGTTTTAGATATAAAGAAGATTGATTTCTCTTAGGATACTTACTATTAGTAGCGCTTGTTTCTGGGTTTTCATCTTCGATTACATTGTCTGTTTCTTCTTCATCATTCTATAAGAATGCAGGCATATATTCAGATTGCTTTTTTATCGTGTTAAAGATATAGTAGTACCTTCAATTTAGAATCTTCTTTTTCGTCTGGTTCTTTGGTCTCTTCCTCTTCTTCTTCGTCTTCATTTTCTTCAGATTTTACATCGTCTTTCTCTTCGTCCTCGTCTTCATCTTGTTGCAATTCTTCCTCGGATACCTGAGGAGCTTCCTGTTCTTCTTGTTCGGATTCTTCAGCAGGAATGTCTTCTTCTTCCTCCTCAGATTCTATTTGATTTTCTTCCTCTTCGTCTTCTTGGATTTCCTGAGATTCTTCATCCTCTTCCTCTTTCTCCTGTTCGCTTTCATCTTCATCATCTTCTAATTCCTCTTCTTCGTCTTCCTGTTGAGATTCCTCAGTTTCTTCGGTTTCCTCGTCTTCAGCTTCCTCAGAAGCTGGTTCTTCTTCATTTTCACTTCCTTGAGATTCATCCTCGTCGTGGTCTTCGTTTTCTTCGTCTTCATGGCTTATTTCATCGGAATGAACATGTTCGTGCTCGTCATCGTCATGGGTGTCGCTTGATTTTTCGATCCAGCCTTCAAAAATTCTCGCGAATCGAGATTCTGATTCAGGGATTTCGACTAAAATGAATTTGATTGGGAAAAATCTTTAAAGATGCTTTAGACTTTAAGCTCACCATCGGTTTGGCCATGGTAATCTGTGATGGTCAGCCCAATGATGATGCTGATGATTATCATAAGGAAGAAGAAGACGGATTTTGCGCAAACTCCGCCTCCCAACGACCTTTCTTTGTGTACATGTATGTTTGTATCGTCATTTGGTATAGGTGGTGTCGGCAAAGGTTGCGGTTGTACGGTTGTTTCTTCGATTTGTTCGTCTAGATTTGATATAAAATCGCATGAATTCCTTTTTTTAGATGCGGCTATTAATATCTTCCTCAAAACACAATGAAACTAAATTTAACGGAAACGAGATTACCCGGGGAATTAATTCCAATTAGACCTTATTTAACATGATAACTTCGTTTTGTGATTTTAAAAATAGTTTTCTCTAGAATTTTATGTATGTAGGTATATTTATAGAAGAAGAATTAATATAGCTTAAGAATTTCGACATTACAAATTGTTTTACCTTTTCTCTTCTTTTTATCCTTTCGTCTTCTTGGTTGTGTGTTACCCGACATAGCGGGTCGGGTTTGCTATGTCGTGCAAAATTTCATATAAAATCTAGAGTAATAATGTCGCTATTTTCAACTCAATACACCACATGTACTCCGTGCCTAGCGCTTATACCGATACTGTTCAACCTATTTTAAATTTAAAGTTCCGAAGCCGAATATCCACGAGATCATACGATTAAACTTAAAACTGAAAAGAAAAAAAAATAAAACACTAAATAAATTAAACCAAATAAAAATTCAAATAATGACAGAAATATTTTAGTGGTTCGAAATATCTCAAAAGCCGATAAGTACTGTTACTTCCTGTTCCTTTATACGGTTTTCACGGATCCGAAATATCAAGTTACAAAACTAGAACGAAAGCAACAGTATCCCCCTTATTTTTTGTCGGTCGCATATACAGTTATACGTACTCAAAGAAACCAATAACAGGTGCCTAAATCTGTTAGATAGATGGATAAGCATAATTTTATGGTCTTTTCAGAATATTTTCCGGGTATTTCTTAGCTTATTTTTTTGTACCGCAGAAGGTTAACGAACAAAAAAAAAGAGTGAACACCCTAGGAGACACACAGGTCACGTGTGCAGGTATGCGAGATTCCCGTTGTATTCTTTCTCATATGCCACAGAAAAAGGGTTAAAGTTGTTTGATTTCAAATTTTAAAGGAATAAAAAAATTGTTTTTAAATTCTATTATTTGCAAAAAATTTATTTCGAAAACAAAAACAAAAATTATCAAAAACTTGCTATTCCACAAAAATTTCAAAATACTTTTTAATAGTTACTGAAAATTAAAAATAATTTGCAAAACTTATTCCTTATAAATTTGTTTTAGAACAAATAACCAAGGAACCAGGAAGAAAGGAACCGTATATTCAAAAGGTCAACATTTTCTTCGGGATTTTCTTGCAAAAATCGGTTTCTATTCAAGAAAATATTTTTATTTCAAAACAATAAAAATGTATAATACAAGATAATAATTTTTTTGAAATTTTATTTGGATTAAAGGTACGAATAAAAAAATGGTCCAGATCTCCCAAAGTTCTATTGAGAAATTAGGCGACCAGTTTCGTGTTCAAAAAACGCATCATCAGACCAGCTGCAAGGATATCCAATAAAAGAAAAATTACAATAATGGAAAAAAATCTAAAGTTAATAATTCAAATTAGGAGCAAGTGAATGAGCTAATGAAAATTTTTTTTTAAAGGTAACAGTATAATTAAATTATCTCTTTAATAATGTAATATGGATTATTTGTATGTAGTTTAATAATGAATGGATTAATATTTAAGTTTATTTATCTATTTTTATTATTATTATTATTTATTACTAGAGTAACCAAAACTTGCGGACTCGCATAGGCGTCGGTATTACGGGTTAATATAAAAATACGAAAAATTCATAAATAAACTTACGTGCTAATTATTCAACAAATTAGAGGCATCAGGATGTGAACTACTGTAAACTTGCATCATTGCATATGTTTCCACAGTTACTTCTTTAAACCTTGTGCGTCGACAAGAAAAAATATTCTTATACATAGAAAACGATCTCTCCACATCTAAGGAAGTTACATTTGCATGTAGAAACTGTTTTTCAAAATCACTTAAAAGTTCACTATTCTTACACTTATTATAAACGGCCTCTGAAGTATTAAAATCGGGATTTTTCCTAAAAACATCTGCCAACTTTTGACTAGCGCATAATCCTGGCGTATCATTTAATGTGTGTAATTTATTTTATACACTCTCCACTGTGTCTAATGATTCCTGCAATGACAATTCAGTACATTGTAGTTTTCTGATGGCATCTAGTAATATTGTATAATTGGTACATATTGTTGTTAAATCTTCTAAAAGTTGAGGAATTTGAAATTCTCTTTGACTTTCTCTAATTGCTTTGGATTCATTCCGATTAAATCGCATTATAACTGATTGAATTTGTTGAAAATGGATCAGATAGTAAGAAGATGCTGTTAGCTAAGTACCCCATCGCGTTAAAATTGGTTCAGGAGGTTCTGGAATACCTGGACGAAATTCTTTTAAACGTTTAGGAGATTTACGAAACACTGCTTTAGTACTTCCAATCATCCGATCAACGTTTCCGTAATGTTGTCGTACAACTTCACCAACTAAATGCAAAGCATGCAGCACGTATGTATTAAGTTAGGAAATATATGTTTTAAGGATCGCCCAACACTTAACATAGTTGCTGCACTATCTGTCACAATCATCACAATTTGATCTTGGGCAATTTTAAATTTTTTCAAAGCGTTCATTATCACTTTTTGAATACTTTCCGCGGTACGTTGTTGAACACGTTTGCAAGCTAACAAATATCGAGATGCTGTGTTCTCGCTAGATAAAACGCGAGCTATTACATCCACAATACTGTTTTTCTTTATATCGGTCGTCTCATCCACGGTAATCCATATTTTTTTTGGAACACAAATCACGTTTGCACACATTTTCTAGCATCTCTTTCATTCGCGGCAAATGATTCTGTAATTGTTTTGTGATGGTAATGGGTACTTTGGAACGTATTGTCGCCAAAACGTTTTAAAAGCTGCTTTTCTCACCAACGACAACGGAAGGTTACAGGAGGTAAACATAATTAATAAATGTATGAGTGATAGTGTATAAGGTATTTCAGTTCTTGCATTTCTCATATGCTTAATACCATTGACATGCCTCTGGCAATCAGTTCTGTCCAATGCAGCCAAACGAACATTGCATATTAAGCAAAAAACTGCACTACCGTCATATTTTAAATGGGGAAAAAGTGACACATACTTATGTACATTAGTAGCAAATCTATTACGAGGCATTGTTTTCTTAGGTATGTAAATATTAGTTCTATATGAAACGATACACTAATTATGTACTTGGTGTAATACTACAACACACAAAAAACACCAGCTATAGTTTCAAAAGCGACACGTAAGTACATAACCTTGACCGTTCGACTAATCTCTGCAACAGCTCAACCACTAAAACGAAATCTCTCTCAGCGCGGTTTAACATGATTTATATTCAAGGGCGACACTACATGCCTGCTTCTCTACCGGTTTAGTTTATTTATGAATTTTTTGTATTCTTATATTAACTCGTAATACCGACGCCTATGCGGGTCCGCAAGTTTAGGTTACTCTATTTATTACATATTAAAAAAACTGAACTTAAATTAGTACACGTGGTAAATAGTAATAAAAACAAAAAAAATATAACATTAACCGGTATCTTTCGAAAATGTTTATGAAACGTCGTACGTTAAAGGTTATATCATTGCATGGGTAAGTATGCCATCTATATTCCGGTTTCTATATTCGCTACTCTCTAGGACGGCATGACTATAACTACTGGCACTACGGGGCGCCAGGAAATATTTCAGTTGCTGTTTTTACTCTTTCTCTTCTCACATTGTTTTTGCCGGTAGTGATTTCATCAATACCACCAGGAGCTATGTATTTATTAGCATTATCTATCTTGGTTCTTGTTTCTAGGCACTTTTTTCATGTGTACTTCTACATTAAGTTCACTTTTGTTTGAACATTATTCTGTAGATAACCTATACTTGAGCCTTTTTAAATTCACAAGCAATGCGAATAATTTATTGCATTTCAAGAATTCTAGGTAAAAAATGCTTTATTTTAAGAAAATGAAACCACTGGTTTATGAACAATACCTAAACGCTTTCTGGAATTAAGAAAACTATTTACTATCCTTAGGAAAATATTGTTTTGTGTTATAATGGCCATTTACTTATACTAAGAATCGCTTTCTTCAAATCTTCTGCAAGAGTTTCTTGAATCAACTTAACAAATGTCTTAAACAAAGAAATACAATTATTTCACAAGTATATACTTCTCTTAAGCGGAGAAAGAAACGCTAAGAAAATATTTCTTTTGATTTAACATTAGAACTGCCGAGAATTCCTCATACTCTCTATTTCCAATAGTAATCAAGATCCTCATGGTGGGTCGAAAATGAATCAACCGGTATACACTAGTATCAAAAAACAATACATAATTTTCCCGATCCCTCTGTATAATACACATACAAAATCCATTCATTTTAGACGCGTGGCTGCAGTGTGACATAGTAGTCTTCTTCTTTCCCACGAAAGACCGACAAACAAACCCCTACAAGCCCCACCAGTCGACACACAAGCCTAAAATTCACCCCAGTATTGGATAATCTTCTATCCTTGTCTATTATTTGTTTGAGAAATCCTTCTCTAACACGTACGTCTAGTGTAACTGGTTCAAAAGTGCATTTGTTTATACGCGTTGCAAGTATTTTAAAATTGAATATTAAATATTCGGAAAAAAAACAATTTATAATATACAGGATGATCGATAAGTTGACATATTCATTTGAGGAGGAGGAGAATTCATTTACAAGTAATTTAGCTAAAATATTCATCATTATCATCATTGAGACATAACTAGGACCAAAATTGTATACCAATCGCTATATATAGTGGGGAAGCCAACACATAATAATTTAATGAAATTAGATATAAATAAATAAAAACTAGGGTACTCTTTTATACTGCAGCATTTTTTAATACCACAGTTAAATCCTGTTTTAGCCCCATTCTTGTAGACTATAAACAAATGATTTTACTACTCTTTCTTTTTTATCTTTTAAAAATTATATTGTACATCTTATTAAATTTTTTCTCACATTTTTTGATTCTGATAAAAATTCTATTCATCATCAGGACATAAGAACAAAAACTTATGATTGGATTTTAATACATATAATTTCAATACAACTATAGTTACTGTTAGAACTTGTATTAAAGTAAAGGAAATGTGATATTGATAAAACTGGCGAGTAAAAATGTAGGGGGAGGTGGAGGGAACGATTTCCAAACAAATCGTGAAATGTATAGTTACTGATTACCGCGGCCTTTTATTTGATTATTATAAGTTGTGTGGGAAAACTTGGTTAGTAGAGTACACACGAAGCATATCGGAGAAAGATAGGGATAGTTCCTGAAAATGAGGGTAAGTAACTAAGAGGGTAGGTAGTCGCGTGTAAGAAGTTCGAATGCTAAGAGCGGGTGGGGATATAGGTAGTGGTAGTGGGGTGAAAAAACGTGCCAGAACGACGTTAGGACAGCCGTCAGATCAACAGGGTAGAACGTGGTAGAACGTATTCAGCCACTGGTCTTGCACGCGTTATAGCGACGTTCCGAACCTTTGACACGCGCCTATTTCCGATTTTGTCTTAACCACAAGTGTCTTCCAAGTTTGTGACAGTGGTCAGTTCGATTATGGATCATTCTTTATCTCAAAATACACCATTGCATTGGGGATACTCGGGAAACACCACCACTTCTTGGGCGCCAGTTTCTTCGAGACCATTGAAGAGGCCTCTTTCCGAAAGTGACGATTGTGATGACGTATTCTCAGAGGAATCCTCTAAAGAGCAGTAAGTCATACTCAAAAGATTTGTGGAAAATCAAAACCAATCCTTTTCTAACTTCAGATGCACTTCCCCTGGAGATGCTGACAGTTGTCAAATGTTGTCGCGAAAGAAAAGAAGAGGTGTCATTGAAAAGAAACGAAGGGATAGGATAAATACTTCATTGTCAGAATTAAAACGCCTAGTGCCAAGCGCTTTTGAGAAGCAAGGATCCGCCAAATTGGAGAAAGCGGAGATTTTGCAGATGACAGTCGATCATCTGAAAATGCTTCACGCTAAAGGTATTTTTCAATTTAATCAATCAGTAACGATAAACAACCGATAAATCAATGCGAAATCGTATCGTTGCCCGCTGTTTTGTCGGTTATAAACAAGGAAGTGGAAACACCTGTTGCATTATTAACTCTCACCCTTGCGATTACATCCGGCTTTTTTATATTTCAAATGCAAGTTTAAATTTATTTAAAAATGCGTAAATCCGAAAAAATAAAAAACATATGGCTTTGGGTTTACATCACGGAACAAGTGTAGTAGATTAACATAGATATATCATTGATTCCCACGGATATTTAACCACTTACACCTGGTCGCCCTTTATTTCCCACGCAGGCTCACCCTTTTGTAAGTCACCTGACTTCCTAAAAGCTATTTATCTCATTATCATTTGTAAACAGCTAGAAAAACAGCTGTTTATTCTTTTCGTAATCATAGTATAATGAAGATGATCTCTATAGTTTTTGAAAAAAATATATACAAAAAACAATTGTGATTTTTGCTATTTTTATATCAGGAATTATTTGGTTAGAATTTGAAATTTTAATTTCAGGTCTGGATACTTTAGCGTATGATCCGCATAAATATGCTATGGATTATCATGGTATGGGATTTAGGGAATGCGCAGCGGAAGTGGCCCGATATCTCGAGAGAATTGAAGGTTTAGACATTCAAAATCCTTTGAGATTACGTCTAACATCTCATCTGCAGTGTTGCGCTGCTCAAAGAGAATTGGCGTCAAAACAAGCTGGTGGTCCTTGGAGTTATGGGAGTTCCCAACCTTACCCACCCTTGAATCCTCTACCGAATCCTTTACCACCATCTCCAGCGACCAATCATACACCTATCCCTCATCAACCACCCCCACTGCATCACCAGAACATGCATGAATTGTCTCATTATGATATTAGTACTTCTTGTACCCAAACTACCGCTTCCTCTGCTGATTCTTCGAGATTAGCACCTCCCTCCACTTCGGTTTTAACACCATTAACGACTACTACGTCTTCAGCTTTAGGATATAGTCCTCATCAATATCCGGTTAACTCTTTTAGTATACCGACTACTAGTCATCATCAGAACTACAACCAAACAAATCAAAGTTCGCAGGGGATGAAGCCATATAGACCGTGGGGTGCTGAAGTTGCATATTAAAGTTTAAAATAAATTTAATACTTTGAATTTAAGAAAAAAGTGCCCTACTACACAGAGTGCCTCAAGTGTTGTGTAAATAAAAGAAAACAAATACATAAACTACCGTGTGGAACAAAAAGTTAGCACCAACTGGAAAACTTTGTTGTTGTTAATATTTCTGTATTCTTTGAAACTAAATTTTAACAAGTCATATGTAAAACTATACTTCTATTTTAAAAGAAATACGTGAAATTTTAAAATGGTATTAAAATGAGGTTATTTAAGGAACTACGCGTCCTATTTGATTCAATGGATAATGATGTTTTCTGATAAAATTTAATGGGTATAGACATAGGGGGTCATGGTCATTTTTATAAACTTATAACTAGATTTTTGGAGTTATCAGGGCTTAGGCATCGGGGGCCACAATTACTTTTTGTATTTATTCAAATAACAAAATACTGTACAAAGTACAAATCTATAAATTTTCGAAACTACAAATTGGCATCTAGATATAATTTTATTTTGATACCCACGCAATAAACTTTTTACAATCTTTTGTCCATTTTTAACTTCTTTATTGCTAACAAGCAGAGAAAATTGTAAACTAGTCAATTTGATATATGTATCATTCTATTTAAAACGTTGGTAATATGTGAATGAATTGATATTATGTATGTACATTATAACAATTTTTATTAAAACACTGTTAAGTTAGTTCGTGGCCCTCAATATACACTACCGTTCATAGAAGTTCGGGCAAGCAAAAAAATGTACGGAAGTCAAAGAAAATAAGAGAAATATTAAATAGCCATGTATTTAATACTTACTTACATAATTTTACATATTTTCAAACACAAATTTATTAAAAAGAAAAAGTTAATGTAATACAAATAATTTACATCCGATTTTCATCGAAAAATCCACCTTTTGCCTTTAGGACTGCTGCCACTATTCTCGGCATCCGATTCACTAATTTTGCTAATGTTTCATTGGGCAAGCTTGTCTATACCTCCTGGAGAATGGTCTACAAATGTTCCTTCGATTTTTGACACTTTTTCCTAACACATCGGTCTAATTCTTCTCATAACAACTCTATCGGGTTCAGATCAGGGGACTGTGGCGGCCATTCCATAATTTTTAGGGTTCTTTCATTTTCTTCTTGCTACAGGTAATCTGTGCACAATTTAGATTTATGTTTGGGGTCATTGTCCTGCATAAATTCAAATCCACGACCAATTAATCGGACTCCTGACGGTATGGCATTTTCCTCCAGGATTTTCCGATATTCTTCTTTTTTCATTATGCCCTCAATTTTGAGCAAGTCCCCTGTTCCGATTAAGGAAAAAGAACCCCAAACCATTACAGATCCGCCTCCATACTTCACCGTAGGAACTACACACTCCGGTAACATTCTTTCCCCTCTTGATCTGCGCACGAAAACTCCCCGTCTATTTCCAAAAACCTCAAACTTGGATTCGTCAGTCCACAAAACGTTTTTAAAATCGTCCACTGTCCAATCTCTATGAGCTTGTGCCCATTTCAGTCGTTTCAGCCTATTTCCTCTTCGGAGTAACGGTTTTCGACAAGCCACTCGCCCATGCAACCCAGCCTCTTTCAGCCGACGTTTCACAGTACTCACAGAAACTTTGGAATCTCGCTCATTATTGAATTCTGCAGCAATTTCTGATGATGTTAGTCTTCTATTGCGCTTTCTAATTATTTTTATTCGTAAATCTTCCGCGGGGAGTCGTTTTTCTTGACGGTCCTGGCCGATTATGATCTTGCACGTCACCGGTTGTCTTAAATCGAACTATAGTATCATGTACTGTATTTTTTTTTTAATTTATCCGCAATCCGTCTTTCTGCGTACCCTTCCTGATGCAAGGTAATAATAGCAGATCGTTTTGAAACAGCTAGAGGCTTTCTACGGGGCATTTTAAGCAGTCAAACAGAAATTATTTTATTTTTCACTTGCACAACCACAGATACTTTCACAATAACAATCTCTTCAGAACTACTGCGTTTACAAATGTTATAATACTTAAACAGTTCACAGTGTTCCAGTGCCACAGTTTTAGAGTATCCGTTTAGTTATAATACTTTATAAAGGGTATACGAATATTTCCAGGTAACACGAGTGAATCAGCTAACCCTCCTAGGGATTATTATAAAGCTTTATTGTCACTGTAATTATTGGGGATTTCCAACATAATTATATATTTTATGATAACGGTCATATAATAGACAAATACTACCTGGAAATTGGCAAAAGGCTTCCAGAAAAGGTTAGTTTTAATAATTCCTCACAGAAATGTGTATTATATAATTTTAAAATTTTTTCCTAAACAGTTAATATAATTTGTCAGCTTGCCCGAACTTCCATGAAAGGTACTGTACATCGAACCGAAATCAGGTGGCCCCGGATACCCGGAAAAAATAAAAAATACATATTTTTTTTAATAGCATTGTCTATGAAAATTGATATCTGTACATGAAATGAGGTTCTAAATAATTTTTAGTTACAAATCAACATTTTTTTTTACTAAATAAGCTTACTTAGCGGACGATTTAAGTTGGTAGCTCCAGGAATAAAGCATAGATTCACGAAGTTTTAGCGTACTTCGTGGGAATGTGATCATTATTGCAGGAACTACTAATTTAAATCTGCGAAATTAAAAAAAAAATTACAAGTGGAAGAGTATTTGGAAACATTTAAAAGAATGCAGGGATTTTCATCGCAGTAGGAATTTTCTGTTGTTTTTCATTTGATGCCAACTTCTTGCTCTACACAGTAAATTTTGATAAAAAGAAAAAAGTTTGTAACACTACTGTTAGTTTAAAGGAATTTTTGCTCTTATCAATCACTGAATTTTGAATTTTAGTCATTTTCATGTACCTTATTTTTTTTTTTGTTGTATTTATATGTATATATTAACCATAGCTTTTTTTATTAGAAATAATTATATTTACGGTTGCTTTTTTAAATTCACATTGAATTTAGTGAGTGGGAAAAACAGCTGTTTATTATTTTAGTAATCATAGTATAATGAAGATGATCTCTATAGTTTTAGAAAAAAAGTATATATAAAAACAATTGTGATTTTTGCTATTTTTATATCAGGAATAAATTATTTTTATGAAAAAAAAAACTTTTTTTCAAACACAATAAACCTTTTCGTTCATTCAACACCCCTTTATATGACACCAAAATCAATTGTATTATGCTTCCAAAAATTCGCTTTATGGGCAACTTTTTGCGAAGCATTTTTGTTTGAATGGACATCGCGATCCCCTTTGCAACGCGCTCTTTGACCCCTTTTTTGACGCCGCCGAAATAATTTTTTTGCAAACATTCCAAACAAGTAAAACTGGTAGTAACAATTTTCGGAACTGGCTTTCGCTTTTGAAATAACCTAACAATTATATATGAATCTACAACCCTTAGTTTTTCGGGATTAAAAAACCAGTTTTGTGAAACATTACGATATACGAACCGTGAAAAAGCGACATTGTTTCCAAATCTGCATTTTTCGCTTTATCTAAAACTGACACGCGTATGGAATTATTCCTTTTTGAACGAAAACATATTTTTTCATGCTTGAACAAGTTCGAATATTAACGAGCTATTCGAACAACTCACGTGCATGGAGAATCCTTTTGTACTTTTCTCGAAGTGTAAATTGTTAAAATTTTAACAAGAGAAATGTCCAGCAGCTCTAATTAAATAAAATTTTCCATCTTAGAATTTCGATTTTAGATGCAATTATGTATAATTACATACTAGCACGGTGAAAGTTAAAATGCAAATAGTAGCGTGAAGTAGCCAGCTTTAGGGTGGTGGTATGGGGTTATAAAGACACGTGGGGTAGTGAAACGTGGGAAATTGGTACGAGGTAGACTCTCATGTATATACGATACAGTTTTGTCCCTATATACGTTTATTATGTATGTTTTAATAGTCAAATTTTATTATTAGTCATATTAAAACGTAAATATTGACATGTAATGGTTTTGCTGCATACTACATGATATTTTGCGAAGTAATAAACACCATTATATCTTTGCACCCGCATAAAATACCTTTAACAATATCTACTTGACATGCAAGTCGATAAAACAATATTATCAAGACACCTGCATTAACACTAACATTTCTGTATATCAATGGAGATCAAGTTTACAAATAATGTCGTAATTTTACAATTCCATAAAAGACGTCTTGCCTCATTCTTCACATTTCGCATTGCACTGTATACTACGTGTGTAAAAAAGTATACACTATATGGGATTTTGTAGTAATGCAGAAAGTTTGAGCGTTTTTTAAAGCCAACTTCTACCGTATGCCGACTATACTTAAATATGAAATCAAAACCTCCTATCTCAAAAATAAAAAAAAATGCCTTTTTTCCTGGATCACTCTTTATGCAGTCCACATTTACAATATCTAATCTGCTTAAAGTATTCGTAGTTGATATAACCAATAAAAAACGAGAATTAGTGGCACACTTTAAGATAATTAATATTTCAAATTATAACCTTTTTTCGTTAAAGGATTTATTTGTTTGCAAATAACAGACCGCTATTTCGATAATTACGTTTGGTAAGTATTTTTTGAAATTAATACAGCAGGCTTTGGAAACAAATGTGTGCTTAATTTTAAAGAGAAGATGCTTTCTTTGTAATACAAAACAGAAATTATATTACTTGGTGGTAAGCTGAAGCCACACAGAGAAGTTGCTAGGATTTTTAGCGAAAGGCATCGTGAGATCTCCAATCAGCCATACGACTGTAACAAGAATTTTGCGAAAATTTAAAATCATCGGCTCTGTTAAAAATAGGCAACTCTTCTATTTTTGAGATAGGGGGCTGTGATTTCATATTTGAGTATAGCCATTATCTCCGATATATAACAAGGCCTAAGCGCTCTGATGGCAGCAGGCTGTGACGTATATTGTGTTAGGTGAACGATCAGCCATAAACGCGTTTACACACTGTGACCATCTCTGCGTTTTAAATTGGTTTATCCAAATTATATTGATTTTATTTACAAAAATACTGTGTAGTGATATTTCCGTACTACTCTAGTGTTGTATAAGCGATAAAACCTTTTCTGAAACGATAAAAACGGGATAACCTAACAGCGTGACTCGGTTGGTCTATTTATATTGGCATCGGCTGTTTTGTATGTTTTGTTTGTGAGTTATACTTTGTAAAAAAAGATATTATTTATTTCTCAACAGCTACAGATCCAAGGATCGGTGAAACTATAACTGTAAGTTTTAAAAATCCTAGGCTTAAAAAAGATGCTATTCCAACTCAATTCCCTAACATTTGACAAAAAACGTGAGGATTTTATTGTTCAAACAGTTTTATATTCTTACGTTATATTTAATAAAATTATTTTTGAACACGAAGAGATGTTTTTAAACGTGTATCATAAACATTCTGTTTTAATACAATATATTTTAAACTATATCACCGAACATACTGATATATGTAAATGTCATATTCGCAGCAGTAAACGTATTGCAACAATTATAATAACTTGTTCTACAAATACCCTCTTTAAAAATTATTGTGGGAAAAGTAGAAAAATAGGTTAGGCAAAACACCACATAATAGGAAATTTAAGATCCTGATTAAATAGCGAGTCATTCCATATGAATTCATCCATGTGATGACACCCAAGGTCTCAGATTTTTATGATCTAATTGACCATCCTAATTAACTGTATTAAATTTTATTTGGATATCTTGAATACTTTTTGAGCTATTAATTTTCAAAAATTCCTAAAACTGCATATAACGGGCCCTTTTTAAGCTCTTGGCATTGGTGACAACACTTTAAGAAAAATGTTATAACTTCGTCAGTTTTCATGATATTGCAATGACTTTTTCACTAAAATGTACAGACAAACCTACAGATTTAGGCAGAAATACATTTAGCAACCTAACTCTGAAATACCAATGATAATACTTGCTTATACTTTGATTTCATGAAATTTTTCAAATTAAGAACGTAAAATTTTAAAATATGATTTTAGGCAAAAGGCAGAGCAGTAACCAAAGTAATTAATTTTGTTCATTAATCCTAACAGTATGGGATATTATGCCCTGAAAGAAAATAAGTGTTTTTTTGACTGCTAATATATTTAGTAAACTTAAAAATAACAAACAGATATCGTAATTCATTATAATATGACGCAGCTTCGAACATTCAGGTGTCAAAATTGGTTTTTCTAAATTCTACATGCTTAGACCAAAGTGGTGTGTGTTAGCAGGCGCTGCCGGCACACATTTTGTTTGTGTGTGTACTATTCATGAAAATGTGACACTATTGCCTGGATATCTACTGACAGGACTCAACAATTGCAGCAATTCACTGTCACTTTCGATTAATATTTGGAAAAACTAGTTGAAGGACTAGAAAAGTTGATTTCCCATTCATTTATAACAAAATCCCAAACAAAATACTTAAAAGAAAATAAAGCCAGTTTGACAGTAGATAAAGCCATTGTTCTGCTAGATTTTAGTGAAAATTATTCCTATGTGCTCCAAAATGAAGCCCAAGGATATCATTGGACAAACAATAGCTATTCATTTCATCTTGCTGTGATCTACACACGTGTTGAGAACAACGACGACCTCATAGTGTCTAATTTGTGTATAGTGTCGGATGACTTGGAGCATGATGTGGCATTTGTTTATGAAACGCAAAAAGTTGTTGTGGAATATTTGGAAAGCTCTTTTCCAATTATCACAAGTGATGGTCAGCACAATACAAAAACCGCAAAAAATTTCTGAACTTGCAATTCGAGAATAGAGAACATTGATTAATAAGTTTACATTGATTAAGAAAGAAACACTCACAGAGAAACGACAAAAACTAGATACCCGTTTCTCTAAAGCAAAGACGGGACACGCAGTTTTCACCATTTTGTACCCAAATCTGAAGACCTAATAATAATAATAATAATAATAATAATTTATTTTCTGTCATGACCTATCATGGCATTAACGTTGTCAATATAAATGTATATATAAAGTGATATATAAATACGTAAATAAATAAAATCTGTGTAGATGTAAAAAGTATATAAAAAAGAATAGGACAAAACGCACATGTAAATGTATAACACTTACAGGTAAAGTCAAACACTGTATAAATAAAATAAGTTAAAGTTTATCGTATGGTGTTGAAATACTCGTCGAGTGTGTAAAATTCGCCGTGAAGGAGCAACCTTTTCAATTTCAATTTAAATTGTTTTTCATTTAAAGATTTGTACGTTTCGGGTAGATGATTGTACAACTTCACAGCCAAATAGTTGGTGGAAACTTGCGCCGTCTTTAGCCGATGATATGGTATTACGTAGTTATTCCTGTGACGTGTATTATGCTCATGAAGCATACTGTGCGTTACGTACTTTGATTTATTGGTGTGTACATATAGCGCACACGACATTATGTAACAACACGCCAGAGTAAGTATACCGTTTTTCTTAAACAATGATCTGCAAGATTTCTGCAGTCTACGTTGCTTAAGATTCTTACTACTTGTTTCTGTTTCAGGAATAGCTTTACGGTCTCAGGTGAATGTCCCCATATTAGAATCCCATACGTAGCTTTACTGTGAAATAAAGCAAAATATGCTGCTCTTGCTGCGTCATATGCTGCTACCGCCATGATCCTTCCAATAGCAGTGGACAACTTTCTTGAGGTGTCATCAATATGCACTTTGTAGTCCAGTTTATTAGAAATGTGTAGGCCAAGGAAGCAGATACATTTCTTATCAGGTAATGTTTTAGTAGATAGTAATAGAGTTTGAGTTTTGCTTTTGTTTAAACAGAAACCGTTACTCATGAACCATTCATCTGCTTCTATTAGCGCTAATTCGGACTTTGCTTGCAGATCTCTATGCATATCTCCTCTAGTTAGTAGCGTTGTATCGTCGGCATATAGACATATTTTATCACAATGTATATTGCGTGGGAGATCGTTCGCATATATTAGGAAAAGTATTGGGCCCAAAATAGATCCCTGAGGAACGCCATTACGAACTGGACGTATGTTGGACTCTGTATTTTGCCATACTACTAGCTGTTTCCTTTCCGTCAAGTATGACTGAAGTAATTTGAGTGCAGGCCCTCTTATACCGCAGTAATTCAGTTTGGCCAGTAAAATTGGTACATTGACACAATCGAATGCTTTTGAGAGATCACAACAGGTCAGTATAACATCATCCTTCTCATCAAAAGCTGTTGTTATCGCTTGTATTATTTCATTGACTGCTGTTATCGTTGATCTACCTGATCGATACCCATGCTGTTCTTTACAGTAAACGTTGTTCTTTGTGAAGAAACTTACTATACGATTTTTAATCGCTGTTTCGAATATTTTGGAGAATATAGGTACCAGCGCGATAGGCCGATAGTTGCATAAATCTCTTTCGTCTCCTTTTTTGTATACGGGTACTATCTTTGTCAGTTTTAATTCGTTTGGGTAGATACCTTTTAACATACACTCGTTGAATGAGTTAGCAAGAGCTTCTGCGATGTCAGTTTTAAGCAGCTTGACTATATTTGATGATAGACCGTAAACATCGAGTGACCTGCTTTCTTTAAGGCGAGAGATAATATCGCTGATCTCCTGTGTGGTTGTCGGATACAGAAAAATTGAGTTCTGCATACGTTTTGAGTTCTGCTCCAAGAGATGAAGTGGGTTCTGGCTAGGACCTGGTAAATTGGCTGACATATCATCACCAACCGAAGCGAAGAAGTCGTTAAAATCATCCGCCCTCAAACCGTGATTCTCTTTGTATTGAGTCTTGGTTTCTAAATTTGTTTCTAGCCTTATTATATCCCAAATAGCTTTATTCTTGTTACTTGAGGACTCTATGATGTTAGTCACTGCTGTGTTTTTCGCTTTTTGAATTTCTGATCTGTACTCCTTTTTTAATTTTTTGTATACTTGTTCTACTTCTTGACTTTTAGTTGCTTTGAAAATTGTATATATGGCATCCAGTTTTTGTTGCTGTTGCCAGCAATAAAACGAGTAAGTTTTGATGAAAATTTCTGCACGATCGTCAGTTTTTCTGAAAAAAACTCATCCGTGAAAATGTCCGACATCAGTGTGCATCTACGATGACCGAGGGTTTTTTGGAATGGTTTTGTCTAAAGACGAAAGTGATGTGAAAGTTAAATTTGTACATCCCTTTGGCCCTGCCATGTCTTTTCACTGGCCTAAAAAAGAAGATATCTGCTGGATTCCAGTAAGCAACATAATTTCACCAACCACAAAAACATCAGGGAGGATGTATTATTTACCAGAGAAGGAGATTAAGTCAATAAATCTTAAATGCATCAACATGTTAAAGCAAATAACAGCCCATTAAAAAAAATTGTGATCTCAGGAATTCTTGTATTTGCAGTTTCATTGACTAACATCATCAGTAAGTAACCCCATCTTGATACTTTCAGGAGAATGTATGCACCAGTATGTTCCGTTAAGTTCATATAAATAAAATGTTTATTATATATAGTCTACTTTCAACCTTTAAGGCCAATTTGATACAAATTAATTAATAAATGTCTCATGGCAGTTTAGTAAAAGTATACTGTGCTCAGTTATTCTGTTAATAGTTTAGTATTAACTTTAGCTGTCGCTGTCTTATATTGTAATAATTAACTCTTATCTTTGTTGTCTGTACCAAATATATTAACAGTCAAAAAGCCACCAATTTTCTTTCAGGACATAATACCCCCTACTGTTAGGATTAATTACTTTGGTTACTGCTCTGCCTTTTGCCTAAAATCATATTTTAAAATATTACGTGTTTAATTTGAAAAACTTCATGTAATCAAAGCATAAGCAAGTATTTAAGAGTTAGATTGCTAAATGAATTTCTGCCTAAATCTTTAGGTTTTTCTGTACATTTTAGTGAAAACATCATTGCAATATCATGAAAACTGACGAAGTTATAACATTTTTCTTAAAGTGATGTCACCAACGCCAAGAGACTAAAAAAGGCCCGTTATATGCAGTTTTAGGAATTTTTGAAAATTAATATCTCAAACAGTATTCAAGATATCAAAATAAAATTTATTATGGTTAATTAGGATGGCAAACAGAACAAACAAAAAAAGTTTCATAAAAATCTAACATGGGTTTCATTTTCAATTTTGACTGGATGATTTGAAATGGAATGACCCTAGCATGTCAGTAAATTTTCTCGTGAAATTGAACAAAATTTCGAATAAAATTGCAAATTACTGTATCATTTCAACCTTAGTTTCGTCCAAATACATGTACAGTTACAAATAATAATAATTAGTCGATTAAATATCAACTACAAATACATCTTTCATGAAAACGATGCTCGATTACGTGTTTGGTTTTTGCTTTGAAACTTCGTTTTTCCAAAATAATAATAATAGGTTACTCTTGAGCTCTTTCAATTTCAAATGCCCACCCTCTATGCGGTAGAAGTTAAATTGCGTTTAATGGGTGTCAAGTTGATTTTAAAAGGTGCTCAAACTTTTTGCATCACTATAATACTAAAAATCCATAACACAAAAAAATCCCATATGGTGTCTACTTTTTGACACACGTTGTATATAAATACATAACCCAGCATCCAATAAAAAAAGGATATAATTATATATACTAGCGATAATATAACTTGTACACTGTCGACGTAACGTTACAACAAAAAAAAAAATAACGTCACCTATACGAGATTTGAAAACATATTTACTAAAAGGTTGTTATTTGCATGTCTGTGTAAAAAGTATTTTGTATTTTTTTATTGTACATTTTTATTTCAATGCAAATGGAACCATTCAAACAAATAAAAAATATGCTAGATCATTTTTACCTACGTTATAGGATAGTTGTCAGCAACGTCACAAAACAAAAAAGAAACATTCTCACTGCACGTTTTGAAGATATCTGTTTAGCATTTCTTTAGTAATTAGATAGGTTATTACTGGCAGATCAATAGTAATAGGTGTTAAGAATATTATTGATCTATAATTGCAATAACATTAGCTACAACATGTGATATAGAGAAAATAATATGTCAATAAATGCTGAAGATTGTTTATATGACGAGTAGATACATACATATGTAGAAATACTAAATATAATGATTTTTTAGCCTAAAATTATATAACAAAATCAAATTCAAATCAAATAAGACGTTTCTAGATTGAAACGAATACGTAGAATCGATTGTCGTATCTTCTATTCGGTAATTTCCTCAACTTTGGTAGAAAATTTCCCAAACTTTAGCTCTAACTCTACAAAATAACTGGTCTTGAATCTTTCAAGAAAATCCAAAAAAGACCCTTACGAAGATTTAACAAAATATGTATTACTACCTTAAATTTGATATTTTGATCTCCTAAGTACGAATCTTAGGTGTAATTAGTGAAACAAACAGTTTTTCAAGTATCACTATTTGAATGTTTCATTTAATTTCTAATTATTTTCTGAGGAAATCGAGCGTTTTTTAAAGCTAAAAATGATGATTTTATAGTTATTAAGCACGCTTGAAAATCTTTAGGTAGTTTTCGCTTTTGCAATTTAAAAAAAATCCCGCCCAAAATCGTTGCATTTTCAGACAATTGACTTTGGAGAATTTCCACGACTTTCCTGGTGCGTATTAGATCTTTAGCTAAAACCTTTTTCGATTGCCGTAATCTCCAT
Organism: Dynastes maya; assembly: GCA_029619315.2. NCBI lineage: Eukaryota > Metazoa > Arthropoda > Insecta > Coleoptera > Scarabaeidae > Dynastes > Dynastes maya. Next base: position 8,961,262 of record JAROYE020000012.1, read on the forward strand.
CGCCCTATTTTTCTTACTTTTTGAATTAACTCCCGAGAAATGTGTACAAAATAGCTTTAAAGATTCAAAATGTTAATAATTTTAGCAGGAGGAAAGTTCCAGAAAGTTTTTCAGGTTTGATGTTTTAAGTATCGTATTTTATAATTTTTTGACCCGCAATTAAATTATATACCGTGTGAAAATGAACATTTCAGAGAGATAATCGCTCTCACAGGGTTAATATGATATCAAATAAGCGGAGGGTAGATTATAGGGTAACTGAGTCAAGTGTTTCCTAGTTATAAACACATATAGTGAAGTGGGGGAACTACATACGATTATATAAACCGCTCCATGGTATTATTTCTCATTATATCCGTCGTTGTATGCTATATACTTCACACGCATGAAGGTTTTGATGAGGAAATTTATCGCTAACGCCTTTTATAGCTGTATTAAGGTATGTCATCGATTTAATTTTTAGCAACCTATATTTTAATTTGTTTTAATTGTTTTTACTAGGCTCTTAAAGGAGTTGGTGATATCATGAGACAAAGATGCATCAGGAGGGCATACTATCATATGCCACCCACGGCTAGGCAGAGCATCTCAACAGTTACTACGTTCTTGGAGATCGACTCAAATACCGAAGCTGGGAGGCAATTTTTAAGAGAATATACCCAAAATATCTATAACGAGAGTATTGAAGAATCTTTTAAGTATAAAATGAATTGAAAACCTATATTATTGGATTATATTTTGTGGCTGTGATTATAATTTATTTTTTTTACTTGCATAAATATGTGAAATAAAGGTGAAACTTAATATAAAACTTGTTTTACTTTTTTTTTTGCTACATATTAGTTCTAATTAATAAATTCCATATGATATATCTAATGAAATGATAACATACTCTACGTAAATCATTCATTAGTTTAATTAATAACTTCCCATTCACACAAACAGCTCACATTTATTGATATTAGCGCCCAAATTGAACAAACAACTAACGGCATTAATATTGACTTTACTTCAAAACCGTATTGGCGATTATTCACTTAACAAAGAAAAAAAATATTACACCACTTATGAATCACGTTTAATGCCTTTTCGGTTAAAATGAATCTACCGAACTGTATTGAAAGGAGTCTAGAAAATTTGTGACGTAACTAGCGCGTGTTCAGCGTACGCCTAACGTTTGCCTATTGTTTCCATTTTAAGGCGACACGTGACCAAAATGGAACCGTCACATCGTTCCTAAGCTGAAGATTAAGTACCGTAGTCAACTTATTTTCCTTTCGAACCAAAAACAACACGGGAAAATCTATATTCATCAAGCTACCTTTCCAACATCAATCATACGTTTTCATTTGGGATCTTCAAAACGTTTTAAAACGTTTAAAAAGTATCGATTTACATTTGTAAAGGCTAAACGAATATTTCCCCTGAATACGGCCCTGTGTATAATTTCCTTTTACATTGAAATTAAGTCTGATATACGAGGAGTTGTTACAATTTTATTCGTAATTACATTTAGTGGAACGTGACCAATGATTTTAAACGTGTTAGTATTGATTTTTCAATAAATAATTCACTCTCATAAATTTAATATTTTATAGCGCTAGACGCGGTGGTAGTAAAAACCTTCAATTTGATCCTTTAAAGATATTTTCTTTGTATAGATTTAATATTATTAATTAATTGGCATTTTTTTTAAATTTCGCGGATGATTTCGTCAATTTCTTAACGCAATACAGACGAATATGTCTTTTATTGCCGGAACTACCAACTTAAATCATCTGCGAAATTTAAAAGATAATCATGTGTTACCAAAACGCAAAATTAACATCTATTCAAATTATATTTAAAAATGGTTATTTGGATCGTATGCAATGTTGACTGTTATAAATCATTCAAAATGAAAATATAATTCAAATAAACACCTGTATATTAAGCGAATAATATCCTAAAAGGCAAAAAACGTTTCCAAACATAAACAACAAAAACATCCAACAGCACTTAATTACCCAGGTATTGGGCTACTGGAGTAAACAGATCTAAACCTGCAGTTGTCGCGATGCTTTCCTCGATGCAACATTTATGAATATGTTATCGTGAATAGATTTTTGTAATTAATAACATTAAAATAGTTCTTTTTAATCGTTAAATTATATTATTATGCGTACAAAACGTATATTTTTGTACGTGATATGGTTTCAGATTTCGCGCTGTCAAGTGCGCATGCGCGGCGTTTGACTTTAAGAAATAATGGCGACCGTTTGAAAGAAAAATCTTTCGCTGTGATTATTTCGCGATTTCTCATGGAAATAAATAGTTTTTCTACGCGAGGGATAGATTTAGTGATTTTACGGACTGAATTGTGTGAAATTTCGTGTGTGAAAGTGATGGGTTCGAGTGGATCAAAAAAAAACTGGCATAAAAATGTAAGTCTTTACCGACATTGATATAATGCATTTGCACAATGTTTTGTAATTTGAAGGAATTTTGAATAATTCATACTTACTTATATTGTATATATTAATTACAGGTGTTGCAAGGGTCTACTTCAAAATTTTCCAGCGAATCGGTGAGTGCGTATTAATTTCATTTCGTACGTTCAATACATTAAATTTTCGTATTGTATATTGGTTATATCTAGTTCTGTACCCCTTTGACATTTAAATCAATTAAAATTTAACACTTAGGGGTTAAATTACAATCCGCTACATTCAAATTTGATAGACAGATGACATTCGAATATAGACTGCTGGAACTGGCGACAATGCGACAATATGTTTTAATTACTTCGTAGATTTCGATTTGAAATGGTTTTGATTCTCTAAGTTAAAAAAGGATAGCTTACGGGGTCTCTTTTGTTACGAAAGGGGATCGGTTTTACGTTTTAAAATCATTTGACTGCAAAAAAAAGAATCGTTTCGTACTCAGTTCATGCTTGGAAATATACGAAACGTGAGTTATGAATTTGTAATGATTGTATTAGAAGCGAAACAGTAATAAAACAAATATGAAACTGTCAATTTCAGAACGTTAAAGTAAATTATTGCGTCAATATTACTACATTGTCAAAAGTTATTGTCCGTGAATAAGCCAGATGTGAAGCATTTTCTGTACAAGTACCACGTCTGGGGCGTGAAATGACCATTGTCCATTTTCCATCCTCTCCAAATCATTATAAGGGGTTCTTATGTAAAGATTAAAGATACTAGTCAGATAATGTCATCACCGGGTGTTGCTTAAATTCAGGAAAATTTTATATTCTCACGTTTCTAGTCGATTTAAAATAATATTTTTGTGTTTTTGTGATCTATTATTAAATTCTTATCCCCTGATATCCTTTTTGGTTGTTAAATATAATTTACGAGTGCGTCCTCTTGTTACGGTCTCTAGGGACAAATGACCATTGTCCAGTACTTCCAGTAGTGTCCATCGTCTAAGAGCTTGATGGAAACCTAATTAAATTCACAAACAATAACATTTGCGCAAGGGGATATCTTACTTTTAGAAAAGAATTTAATTCGAAATTGCATTTGTATTTATTTATTTTAAGTGCATATATTGAAGTAACCAATGTAATTATGTGAATATTTAATATTATTTCAAGGAAATGCAAATTGTGTTTCTCAAACTCATTTATAAACAATGCATTTGATAAAAGGATCAAACAATAGTGTTCAAGCAATTGTAACAGTGGGATTCATATAATAAGATTGTGAGTATTATATTTTTACTCCCTATAGGTAATTCGTAAATGCCCTTATAGTAAGTTATAATTTTTCAAGTGCAATAAGATTGAAAACCAATCAATCATTTCGGTTAACGATCGGGTTATTACTGTTTGATCTACAACGTTTCGCCCATAGAAAATTATGGTGTACTGTTATTCTGTTATAGGAAGTGACAATAAGCGTTTGATGAATTGTCAACGGATGATTGGAGACTTTTAAAACACATAGAATAAAATTGCAACTCTGCCATTGAAGAATATCTCTTTAATTTTTCTTTTTGCATATTTATTTAGCACAAGTTTTATTTTATTGTGATTAAATGGTCTTGATTAACATTGACATTAATTTTCTTTTTGTTTAAACATTTTACAATGAAACAACAATTACAAACAACACATTTTTCTTGCACATATTGATTAAATTACAATATTTTTGTAAGGGAACGGAGCATGAATACACATATAATTAATTGTAGGATAGGGTACAAATAGAATTGAATGATTTCTTTAATAGGGAATCTATGCTAATTTAAGGTTATGTTACTAAGCTAGGGTTACAATGAATGATCACTAACTAAATTAATTCGGCACCTACCTTAAAATAAAATTTATTACACATCACATTGAAAGCAGGTCACAAATTTGAGTACTCTAATCATAAATAAATTGTTTTATAAATTATATACTAAATAAATGGATTGATATGGGAGGAATCTACACTGATAAACATTTAAAAAACACATAGTATTTATCTCTACATCTAGCCGCCACCTAAATGACAAAATTTCTATTAATAAGGTCCTAGTTTGGCCATATTACAACAGATGTCAGTGTATGAATCAAGAATGGAAAAATAATAACTACCCCTTTATTTTTGTTTCAATATTGTATCATGATCTTTGTTTTTTTTTCAATTTTGGCGGGCTCTCATTTTTATTTTTTTTTTTTTTCAATAAAAGATTTTATAGACTTGAGTATGTTTATATTGACTACTATTTCCTTTTCAACATAAGTGTAGTTACAATTTGTTTATTTATGGAAGCACATAGAATGCTAGAATATAATTGAACAAGTCCACTTTTGCCTAGTATCTAAATGAGTCATTTTCATAGTGTTTGTTGTGTACATTTCTCATTTGTTTTTGAGGATCTTTACGAACAAAATATTGTTTCTATTAAAATATTACTTTGTTTTTCAGTTTTTGATTCGACAAAGTTACAGATTGTTTGTGTATATTATAATATTACATTTTTTTACCTTTTTAATATGTTATTGTCCTATTATATTGTCAAATATTACATATTTATTATCACTTGCTTATAATTTAGCATTGGCATTCTAATTCTCAATTCTCATTAATATAATTCTTTTTCATCAGTATACAACTATAAATTTCATTCTCGTGTGAGCATTTTTAAAGAAATTAATTTTGTGAATCAAGTACAATCGAATATTTGCCCACAATTTTTTTAATTCGCTTAGAAAATTCCACACCATACTCAGCCAAATCTGCTTTAGAAAAAGATTGAAATTCATATAAAAAGCCTTTGGAGTATCGTTCAAATGTCACTGGAATCTAAATATAAAAGATAAAAATATTAAAATTAAAATTAGGATATCCTTTTATCGAAACAAAAAGATAAATTGAAGGCACTTACTTATCTTTTTGACGTTATTTAAAAATCAATTTTCGAAAAAAAAATTCTGTTTTTGGATTCTCATCAATTTTAAAAGAGCCCAAAATAATAAAGCTGACGTGGTTTTATTATTACCCCGAATCTAAAGCATGGTAGCGCGTTTTTGGTGTACTTATGCAACAGATTCAGGGTCTTTGGCTCAAATTTTAAAGTACGTTGATGAGTGTATTTTGGAAAAATCTTTATTGTCTTGCTAGAGTGTTTGGAAATAAATCGAAAAGGGTTTTTAAACAAATTTCAATCCCCTATGAAAAATTCTTACTATATATAACAACGTTATAAATCTATAGAAAACTATTATATTTTTTCTCTTTTTTTCCTAAGGTTATAAAATATATGAAGCAGCACAACTGTCCACGAAATTCTCTTTTTTTGTATAATAATATGAATATTATAAAAACAGTTATCATTTTGTCAGTAATTTCGGGGCCAATTGCAGAAATGTATATAATAAAGCTATAAAAACAGATCACATGTAGTAGCGGTCCAATGGAACACTAGATGAATTGTCAAGTAATATCACTATATAGGATCATCTCTAGATATTGTGCGTAGCATCTGACTAAATCTTAGTATTTTTTTCGTTTATTTTTTTTTTTTTGTAAAGCCTATTGTCATGTTTGTCATCCTAATTCAATTATATTTTGCTTTTTCTATTTTTTTTAGTTTGAAATCGCCAAATATTGAATCAAATTTTACGGTTTTTACTTTGGTTTCTTATTGTAAAATGGCATACAAAAAACCTTGTACCGTATATAATTTGTACCATTCATATAGAAAATTATTGTCATTTTTTACTTATTAGTGATTATCTAATCGGTAAAATTTCGCATCTGTTGTAAGATCCAAGGTATATACTTTGGAACATAAGCGTAAACACCCGGTAAATGAGGATGAGCGCATTTTATACCCCAACTTACTATACCGCCTACAAACCAAGCATCATTCTTGTCATCTCGACAAAGTAAAGGTCCGCCAGAGTCACCCTGTAAAGGAACAGATTTGTCGACGTGTTTTTAATGCCTGTAAAAATTAAAATAAGGAAAACTGAATACCTGGCAAGCATCTTTTCCTCCTTCCTTGTAACCAGCGCAGATCATCCCATCAGTTACGTTAAGTTCTCGATCTTCTAACCAGGAATTACATAAATCGCGATTCAATACTGGAACTTCCACTTGGTTTACTTCCGGTTCATATTCTGACACTAGAAATAGCACCAATCATTCAAAAATTTACGCGATTTTTGCTAATAATTGTCTCAAGGGCTACTTCGGTAATTATTAAAGCTGGCCACGAGCGGTACCGCGCAGTAGCGTAGAGTCGACCAGGCCTCGCGTTCCACTAGAGTTATTCTGCTAATAGAGATGTTTGCTGCCGCAAATAATTTCGCTCATCTTTTAAATAAAAATTAAATAACACGTGCTCAAACACTTACCATTTTAAGAGTCCTCCGTGAAATCACAAAGTGAATAATGTCTGTTAAATATCTGCAACATTAGATATGTTTGAACTGTTGTTTCGGCAAAACTAGTACGGCATGAGGAAAAAATGCGTTTATATGCAGAGAACGAACGTTCTACATCTAGTGACGTAATATCTGCGTAAGTAAAATAATCTTTCAAATAACTTAACGATTCTGTTGACGCACCTTCACAAATGTGTCTTAATGTGCCAAAATCAGAATTTTTCTCAAAACACTTTCAAATTTTTCTAGAACAGAAACATTTTTTGCGTCTTCAATCGCGCATAGCTGTGCGTGAACATGTTGCACTATTTGTAGAGATTCTTCTAACGGCACCGCAGGATTTTGTCATTTTTCTATTGCATCTGCTAGCCCGAAGTAATTGTCGTGAATGATTTTTAAATCCATTTTAACCTGACCATCTTGAAATTTCGACTGGCTTTTCTGGATAGCGGCAGCTTCCTTTGTATCGAATTGTAAAACCACGTTCTTAATATTGTCAAAATATTTATGATAATAAAACGCGGCCTACAACCATGTCCCCCAAAGCGTCTACCTCAGGATAACATTTTCTGATACTATCCGCCACAAGATTAAGAGCATGAATTTTACACGTAATGTGTAACAAATTAGCAGAATGCTTTTTAAGAGACCGGCCTACAGAAAGCATGTTTGCAGCACCATCACTCACTAACATCAAGAGTTGGTTTGTTGAAAGTTCAAACTTGTCCAATGTATTTAACACTAACTTTGAAATTACTTCGGCAGTATACTGTTGTATTCGTTTGGAGACTAATAGAATTGAAGGTGCCGATTGATGAGGTTCCAATTTGCGTGTCATTACATTAAGAACAGAATGTTTCTTTCGATCTGTTGTTTCGTCGACACATAACCACAATTTTTGATCTTTCAACTCCGATTTTATTTTTTGTTCAATATGTTCGCGCGCAGATGGCACAATTCTTCGTAACGATGTTCGACTTGGTAATTTGCAGTCCGAATAGTTTATTCCAAAAGCAGATAAATGGTTCCTTGTCTAGTAAATTAAACGGTATATTACATGCGATAAACGTAACGCATAAATTAAATATAAATTTGTCATTGTCTCGTGCGCAATTTCTTTTTGAGACATGCTTTTCACTATTTACGTGTCGTAGACAATGTTGTCTGGACCAACACATTAACGGGATTTTACAGATTACACATTTAATTTTAGCACCTTCATACATTAAGTCTGGAATTTCTGCAATAAATTTTCGAAGTTTGTCCGACCGCGGTCGTTTTGCTGACGAAATCATAATTTTTCTAGGGCAGATAAACAATTGCGCAAATGACCGGCAGCGAAAATGTCCGTACTGCTCCGCAGACGAAGTAATACTACCGTTCCTCTCGGTCCGAACTGATTCTACGCCGATGCGCGGTACCGCTCGCGGCCAGCATTAGTAATTATATTAGAAAACAGTTACATATATACATATACGGTATGTTCATTTGAAAACTTCCCTGGCAGCCTAATACAATTATCAAAAAATGCAAAGACCGCTCAATTTTTGTTTCAAGGGGGAACCATTTTAATTAATATATCACGATACTAAACTTACCTCCTTAAGCTCCCCCACCCCCGACATAAAAATCTTAAATGGGATTATACCATTTGTGACACATCGTTGGAAAGGTATTTTCATTACGAATTCAGTAGTGTATCTTACTTTGACATTTGGTCAAGTTCTGGGGATTATAACAGAAAAGAATATCATGCTAAGCAAGAATTGTAAAATTATAAACTTATTAGACCAAGTGGGTTAGAATTGTTTCCCTTTGTTGAAGTTGTACCCATAAGATCAAATGGGGATTTTATTAATTAATGAAAATGAGCTTTTCTTCCAACAAGATGGCCCGCATTATTTCGCACCGGTTAGAAATTAGTTGGATAAGAATTTTCCAAATCATTAAATAGGGCGGCGAGGATCAATTGAATGGCCTGTCCGCTCTCCAAATTTGATCCGACTTCATTTTCTTTCTTGTGGGGTCACCTGAAAACAGTTGTGTACCAAACACAACCGCAGAATATTGGCGAAATTATACTTAGAATTACTGAAGAATGCAGGCGTATATCACCAGAAACATTTGAAAGGGTCAGATGAGAATTTGAAAATAGGATATATTATTGTCTTCAACAAAATGGTGCACAATTTGAACACAATTTTTGCTTAGCATGATATTTTTTCTGTTATAATCCCCAGAACTTGACCAAATGTCAAAGTAGGATATACTACTGAATTCGTAATGAAAATACCTTTCCAAGGATGTGTCGCAAATGGTATCATCCCATTAACCCTCCAGTACCCGTTGTTACTTTTCCAGCTACCATTTTGGTCTCCCAGACCGAAGCGAAGTATGTTTTCATAAGTCTCAAAAAAAAAGTGTGTATAAATTTGAGTTTATAAGGTATTTTTGTTTCTTTTTGTGTTTTTTTTTTGCTACTGTAAGTTATTTGTGGTCATTATGGGTGATTATGAAATAGAGCAGGCTCGGTTGACCCGATTGATGGAGGAATGTTGGGCTGAAGACCAACAAGAAACTCTGTTTGATGAAGAAGCTAATGACAATTCAGACAGCGATGAAGAAGATATCATCGAACAATGTAATCAAGATAGTGAATCTGAGCAACAAATCTCTGATTCTGAAAACTTGGACGATATTGATGTAAACGCATATGAGCCATGTTTTTTAGGTAAAGATAAAATTACCAAATGGCTAAAACACGTGCCATCTCAGAGAGTCAAAGTCAGACCAGAAAATAAAATTGTGCATCTTCCAATGTCAAGATTACCCACCAGAAATATGAAAACCCTCTTGAAATTTGGAACTATTATTCCTCGGACGAATTGTTGAACATTATTGTTGTCAACACAAACAATTTCATAAATTCCGTAGCCAAAATGGTTCCCCCTCGAAACAAAAATTGACCTGTCTTTGCATTTTTTAATAATTTTATTAGTTTCGGATGTAGGCCCCCTGGGTAGTTTTCAAATGAACACACTGTATAATCTGGTGGGTCTCTATACGTGTTTATATTTAATAAAATCTAATATTCTAGTATACAGGATCCCTCTAAAAAAGTATCAAAACCACGGGAAAAATGAAAAAGATACGTACTACCAGTATCTTCCTTCTTCCCCCAACCAATGACGGTACATAAGGTGCCTGGATATAGTATTTTATTCGCTAGAGGCAGGCACACAGGTGATAAGTGTTCGTGAAAGGTAACACGATTCGATAGCTGAAACCATTAAAGGTGTATAGAAGGTAATAATAATAAACAGTTATTGTTAGCCTACTTGGAAGAGCGCTACGTCATTATCATGTGCCACGTCTACGTTATATAACGGATGGGGGACAACTCTTTTCACCTTTATCTTTTGGCCGTAATAAGAGTGTGCATGTCTTCGCGTTACACCTAGCTGTATTGTCCATCCTGTTACGTCTGAGTGGCTACGATATTATTTAAAAATAGCTTCGAAAATATATAAGGGGAGAAGAAAAACTTGCAGCTAATCGATAAAGATGTTATGTAAAACCGGATCAAACTTACTTTCCGACACAATGCGATGCAGTTAAAACCCACTGATCGGCTATAAGCACTCCTGCACAATAAAATATCTCCTCTGGTCCACCTAGGATTCCAGCTAAAAACGGCCAATCCCCTGGCTTAGCGGCCTGACCACCAACTATTCTTTTGACTCTGGTTTCGGCGTAAGATTTACGAGTTTTTCCGCAGACTATAAATTATTTTACATTAAATACCGCGCGCTTAATAAAAAGCGAATTCAATTTTCACGTACTATAATTGGTGCAAGTTATCTCGACTGTGGTGTAAGATTTTCCCCTGCAAGAACCAAACTCGCGTAATAAATTTTTCGGCTTTTTATTCTGATGATTTCGCCATATTTGTGTAGTCTCCTCTACTGGGGTATAAATATTAGTATCGCTTACTCTTATTAACCTACTTCCGTTGTTGCTACTGTAATTTTGATTTGGAAATCAAATATTTTATTTATACCAAAATTAGATGACTTACGAATATCCTAACAAGCCACATATCGCAGTCGCTGATGATGAATTCCATGAAGATATGCAAGCTGGCATCCATTTTTGTTGATCAGGTCTAAAGACTTCTAATTGACCTCTTCCTACATCACCGTTTCTCTCGCTCAATCGTACTAGAAAGAAATAATTTTAGTGAGTTGGGATTATCTAACAAGGGCAGTGCATGATTTGGGAAATTCATAGGATATTGACATGTTAGGGCCAAGTTTCCAGTTAATTTTAAGAAAACTCGAGTCAAACTGAACTTCCCAGATCGTACCCTCCCCTTGTAAGATTAAAACAGGGTAATCTTACTGCAGTTTCTTTCATCTTGGGCTAACGGACAATCTACTTTGCCATCGCACATACAATCCTGATTCATGCATTTATTTGCACCACAGTGTACCATGTCAGGTCCACACATTTTGCAATTCAATTCATCTGTTTGGTCCTTACAATCAAGATGGCCGTCACATAACCAATCGGAAGGGATGCATCGTTTAACATCACATTGAAATCCAGAATCGCAAACTTCAAAAGGAAAATGTAAGAAAAGATACATGACATAGTAGATGTTACCTCGTTTTCTTTTTTAATTACAGTAAGGGGGAAAACCGTTTGTTTATGTGCATGGTTCATTAAATAAATCTTTTTTGGTTTTTAAATTCCGATGCATTACATTTGGTTGAATGTTTTAAACGAAAAACAGGGATTATTTTTTTAAAGGGCATGTACATACCGGATTTCTTTACTTTTCTCGAAGGAAAAGAAAAGCACATTGTTTTATATCCGGAACAAATCGTATTTAAAAAGCCTTGTTTTCAAGCTCTATAACGAATGCCAACGTATTCAAAAACTTTTCCCTTTAAGAGAAACGTTTGTAGTTAAAGGGAATCGAATCTTATTACTAGATGGTTGGTAAATAAAATGTTGTATACTTTTCTTTTTCTTTTTTATTCTTTTTTCATTGGAAATATTTTTGCGTAAGTTTTAATGAACTAGAGTATTATACAGCAGGGTTGGCAAAAATCATGATTTATTTAAAAAAATCAAAAATCATTGATTTGGTTTAAACGAATAGATCTTGATTTGTTTTTTATTTTAAAAGATCTGTTGGTGTTGTTGCACTTTAATTTTGTTTTTAAGCAATATAAAAATTTTATTCCATAAAGGAAAATGAAATCTGTAATAAAACCCAAAAGAACGCATTAAAATTTTTGCTTTACGTAGTACGAGAGACGTTCAGTAATTAACGAAACAAATGGCTGTGGAAAAATAAACAATTTATTCAATGACGATGAAATTTACACTACTTTTTAATGTGGTATCCACCAACATTGAGGCACTTCTTCCATTGCATTGTGAGCTTTCTAATTCCAGTGCTGAAGAACTCTTGACCTTGGTGTCCAAGCCACTTGTGTACAGCTTGTTTGACCGCTTCGTTGTCTTCGAACTTGGTGTTGCGTAAAAACTCTGAGCGGGCCGAACAGATGAAAATCGGACGGTACGAGGTCGGGACTGTAAGGAGGATATGGCAATACCTTTAACCCAAATTTTCGATCATCTCTCACGTTTTCTGGGCAGCATGGGGGCGGGCGTTATCGTGCAGCAGAATCACACTTTTTGGGAGAGCACCCTGACGTTTTCTTCTTATCGCAGGTTTCACTTTATGTTGAAGTAAGTTCCAATAGTGCTCACTGTTCACAGTACGTTGTCCTTCTAAATAGTCACAAAAAAATTGGGCCTTGAGAGTCCCAGAAGACCGTTAACGTCACTTTACCGGCAGACGCGAGAGTTTTGAATTTTTTCTTAACGGGCGAATCCGGATGTTTCCATTCAAGACTTTGCCGTTTGGATTCAGGTTCATAGTGGTGAATCCACGTTTCATCGCAGGTTATAACGCGGTCTAGAAAGTTCTTCCGTTAAAAACCATCGTTTGAGTTCAGAACAAATGCGGGTGTCTTTATGGACTTGAGTCAACTGTCTTGGAACCCATCTCGAACACGTTCCACACGTTCCAACACTAACATTACACAAATTAGCTATTGTCACGAATTTTATACGCCTCTCATCGAGAATAAGGCCATTTATGCGATTTTGTAGCGCGTCGGTCGACATTTCAACCTGTCGTCCGGAGCGACGAATATCGGTGACACTTGTTCTGCTCGATTTAAACTGTTCAATCCACTCATACACGTTTTCGCGGCTTAAACACTAATCACCATACTGTTTCAACATTCTCGAGTACATTTCGGCCGGCTTCACACCTTCGGATAACAAAAATCTTATCACTCTTCCACCATACACGTTTTGAGAGGAGCCGACATTTTTAAATGAACAAAAGAGGTTATGTTTACTTTTATTTCTTTCAAACAGCTGACTTAATTTGTCCCCAAGGTTGCCAACTTGACCCACAGAAAGTTTCATCTAATAATATTCAGTAGTTTTCCCGCTAATGCAGTTTGTCTCGTTAATTACTGAACGTCCCTCGTATACGATACGTCCACGAGCATCTGTTTAAACCATCCCTAACAAAACAGGTCAAAACAAGTAATTTATTGGAATTCGAAGGAACTGCATACACATTCTATGTTATTCAATTTTTTTCGCGGCTGAATTAAGTTGGTAGCTCTGGCAATAAAGGATATATTTGTCTGTATTACGTTAAGAAATTGGCGTATATGTCATTTATTGCCGGAACTACCAACTAACTGAATATCATTTTGTCGCTTGTATATTGGATTCAACAAGAAGCTACATGCTAGATCAACACCATTTAAAAATATATTTAAACAAGAGGTTCTATCTATATGTCACTGCATTACAGTAATGGCTTGCATAAAAAGATATACAAGAAAATGTACATATTATCAAGGAGTTCTTGTGTGCAATAGCTTCATCGACGTTAATTGAACGAATTTTCTCTTCTTTTGGACTTGTGCACTCCAAACTAAGAAATAAACTGGGTACCGAAAAAGCTGGTAAATTGGTGTTTTTATTCAAATATTGTAATCAAAAATATTCGTCGGAATAAAACTAAAGAAAGTAGCAAACAATGTTTATTTTTTGTTATATATTTAAATATTCATTTATTTTTTTCTGCTATATGAAAATTAAAGTGATAAAATATAATTTAATTTTTAGATATTATTATATACAGTATATGTAAACATATTTTTGTTATTATTAATAATTTTGTAGCAAATAATGTTTCTTATAATTCGATTTTTTTTCATCTTAGATTAAAATCAAGGATTTTTATTAAAAAAATTAGTTGATTTAAACTAATCCTGTTATACAATGTGAGTCATCTCCGCGAGCTCAGTGCTTTTGTGAACGGAGATTTCTAAAAAACGGTTTCTTTCTTGTTACGAGGTCGGATTGTAGGCATCTTTTAAAATGATGTTGAAATCAAGTTCGTAGCTACTCAAATTTTTTTTTTTAAAGCTAACATGCTATGCCGGGTGTACCATTAATGCGTCGGCGGAATTGAAGAAATTAGATTTTCGGTACGTATATAGTATACCATAGCGTATTTTATAAAATTACTTATAAATATACAGAGTGTTCCAAAATTTCATAACCACTTTCAACTTTTTTATTTTAAACGGATTGCTATATTTTTTTATTAATCATTTTAATAGCCACATAAATTACCTTTGCAGTGATATATGGCTATGTGTACTTTCGATAATTACTTTTGGCTATAATACAAATGTTGTTAAAATTTTGACGGTTGCAGACTCTGACTGTTAAAGTGTATGAATGTAGAGGCTAACACTTTATATGTTTCACGGTGGTAAAATGTAAAAATATATACAGGGTGTTAAATATGTCGTACAACATTTATCTAAACTCAAACACTTTTTTTTCGATTTTTTTTAAACAGAACTTATATTTTTTATATTGGTAGCAATTTCCTTGTAAAATTACCTTAAAATGATACCAATAACGTAATACTTACAATCCTTGGCTATGGAAATAGGACCACTTGATAAATATTAAACTTATAAAAATATTTATTAAATATAATTTTAATTTCGAAAATCTGTAAAAGCATAATTGTTGTTTGAGTTATTATCTTAATAGATTATGGCCACAAATAATTGCTGATTAAAAAAACTAATGCTTAGGGGTGCAATAAACCGTTTATCCACCTGTGTCGTTCATTAGTTCGTTAGTATCATTGCAAATATAAATAAAAACAGTATTTTTACCGATTTTCTTATATTTCAAAGAGTTTTAATTTTATTTGTGTGCATCTATTTCCGCGGTCAATTATTATCGTAATGGAAAAGAAGAAAGATATAACCACAGAGAAAAAAGCACGAATTTCTGCTCTTTTAGAGACGGGAGAGTTCTTTTAACGAGAGGTTGCCAAAAAAAGGGTGTATCACATCAAATTGTTCTGGGAATCGCGAAATTAATTAAGGAGAATATTCCTAGTACAAGTAGTGGCAGAACATACTGTGCCGGTAAACGCAAAACAACTGTAAGCGATGATCGTCGTATAGTAAAAGTGGCTACAGAACATCGCTTTTTATCCATTAAAGGTATTCATAAAATTCTTAGTGGAAAAAATATACAAATATCAGTCCGAACAGTCTGTAAACGTCTTCATGAAGCAGTCTTGAAATGCAGGTGTCCGGCAAAGAAGCCAAGACTAACATCTAAAATGAAAGTGACACGATTTCAATGGGCTAAAGAATATAAAAAATATACAGTTGAAAATTGGGGAAAGGTTTCATTTATCATCTGTATTTTTGGTCAAATTCATCCTCTTAGTTCGTTTAATGGTTCCCTACATTTTTTACTTTTTCCTAGATTATTTATAGCGACGAATCACGACTAGAATTATTATTCGTCGACGTCCTTCAGAGCGTTATAAAGAAGCATGTACCATCAAATCTATTAAACATCCCCATTTGTAATGGTTTGGTCGTGTATTACGGCAGGACCGAGACCAGTATATTTCGTTAACGGAACAATGGAACAAAAACAATATAAACAAGTTTTACATACCTTATATTGGTTCACTGGATTCGACTCAAGGACCATATACTGTCATGTAAGACAATGCACCGTGTCATAAGGCAAAAAGTGTAATGCGATAAGTGTATCTAAAAATCTGCGTGTACTACCTTGGCCAGGCAATTCACTATATATAAACTCATTTGAAAATGTGTGGAATATCTTGAAAAACATCGTAAGTACACGAAACTCAACTATAAAGGAATATTGCCCACATTATCAACTGTTTTTTTAAATTTCACCCCAAAATCGTATTTTTAAGTCCTAACTCGATGGCCAGGGACTGTATTCCCAGTACTTTTGAAGATATTGCACTTCTGTACATATTTTTAGGCAAAAGTAATTATTTAAAGTACACATAACCATATATCACTGCAAAGGTAATTTAAGTGGCTATCAAAATTAATAAAAAATAAAGTTGGAGGTGGTTATGAAATTTTGGAACACTCTCTATATTTACAAATAATTTTACAAAATACCGCCGATGCACTAATGGGGCATCCGATATATTATTGCGTTTTTGGAATCCACGCTAAATCTTGAAGCAAAATACAATAAAACTAAGCGTTTCAGAGACTAGGGTTTTTTGAGCCCACTTTTGGTGTTATCCTTAGGATCCCATCATCATTGTAAACGAAAACTATAAATGGATATATATGATTATATATATATAAATATTACGGAAACGGATGTGAAAGCAATCGAGGAGAACCACACGCCAAATTTACTTAATTTAAACCGGAAGAAAAAGGCCAAGAGCAAGGCAAACTAATTTTCGTACTTGCGTAAATATTATTTAACAAATCCACACTGTTTTAATTAACCCCAGTAGCGAGATGAAAATCTGAAACCGCCCTCTTATTATTTCTTAAATACATAAAACGATTACCTAAAGCGTTTGAATTTGATTAACGTTAAAACCTTTTGTATTAATTTGGGAAGTTGAGCCCGGGAACGGGGTGCAGAAACCTTATCCTGCTCAACCCGACGCTATTAATTTGACAAATAAACTGTCTAATTAGTTTTTGACTTCCCTCTTTCGTTCGTATCATTATTTGGGTTATACCGGGTGTTTCAGATCTTTAAGAAAACAAAGCAATCGTAATTTAATGACTTATTCAATAATTAAGATTTAATTTTCAAATTCGTAATAAAAAAAATACACCCTGTGTCTAGATCCTTTTACTTTCACCTTCAGTTTATTATGATAAAAAAAGTAATAAAACAAACGGATCAACCATCAAGTACGCTTGGTTTTTGGGATTTAAATCATCACGCTAGGATTTTGAATAGGCTTTGAATAAGAGTTGTACAGGTGAAGTACTTCGACGCCACTCTATTTGATTAATTTTTGTTTCGACGATTTCAACTAATCTCAATAATCAATTATAATTTTTGACAGGCAATTTGCACTTGATTTAGTCTCCGCGATCTTTGAGAGTGAAGTATTTTTTTTCTTCATTTTATTTCAAATTTGTAATACCATCGTGTGAGACGCGACGTTATTAAAATTTTTACCCGAATTATCTCTAGATTTTTTCCTTTCTAGAAAAAAAAAATGGGAGAGTATTTAAGTTACATATTTCTTGCGCGCTCCCCCATAAATTCCTTGAGGAAATGTTGCATTCACCAAATTTTATGAGGCAATGGCATTCGATTTTTACGATCACCTTTATGATTTTTTCTTTAAATAAAGATTTTCGGTTTAAGGAATCGTATATACAGGAGGTTATCTTTACCAACTTACCTGGTTTTTGAGATCGTGTCTTAGCTTCTTTTACTTCATGATGTCCGACGCATATTTCCGGATTTGGGGATTCCGGAAAGAGTTCACATTCTAGATAATCCGGTAAAGAAAGGCCGAAGACATCAAGAAAGAATCCACATCTTCGTTTAGTTTCTGTATTATGTAAGATTTTTTTGGTTGTTTCTTTTTTTTTTTTTTAATTATAAGGGTTTTATGTTACCTGAACATAGGCTTCTGCAAGGTCGTACTACAACACCGCTAGGTCCACATTTCGGTACAAATACGGAACACAAAAATAATGCTGCTAATTCGTAACATCTGACGTCGACAACAGCGTCATATACTTCCAGATCTATCTGTGCATCTCTTTGCCCAAAGTGGCCAATATAATTAGGAAATACAGTGAAATTATACGGCACCTTATTCTGTTGACAGAAACTAACAATAACCGGTAAACAGATCCCCGGAGCTGGATTCATATCAGATTTATCCGGGACAATAGTAATTGTAGTTGTATTAACAGTTGTTGTGTTTAAAACCTGTACCTCCGTATAGGTAGGGTAAGCTGTAATTGGAGAATCTTTAAATAAGGTAGAATTGTTATTCTGTTCGATTTTCTTTGGCAAACCTCTGAAATAAACTGCCATTCCACCACCAATTGCAAGTAAGGCAATTGCGTTTAAGACTACTTGAGCAAATCTAAAACGGAATTTCACTTGACCAACATAATGTGTTGATGGACGTCTAATATCTCTTATTATCTAAAAAAAGATCATTTTGACATTCTATCGAAAGAGTTAAACTACATTTTTAATAACTATTATGGCAAACACTAAAGTATCAGCACACTACGCACCACATTTGATTAAATTTGGAACAATTGTTTCAAGAATTTGTAGATTCCTATTGTCAACCGTACGAGCGAATGATGTGAGAAAAAATCTTTAATTCTAACACGCCTTGTTCTATCCTTACTCTAAAAGATATTTACAAGTACCTACACAAAATCTTAACCCTTACATATGTGCAAAAGATTGTCTTGACTAACGAAGTTATAAGAAATGTAATCGGAGTATCATAGGACTCTAGGAAGTTTTAGCAGGTTATAAATTTTAAATTTCCAATATAAAAAACCTTAAATTATTCAGGAAGCATAAATCATCAATTTCCTTTTTCCCCTTTCCTCTTACTTCTTTCAAATTTATAAATTCGTCGATTCCTACCGCAATTGTTTTCCTTCAAATTTACGCATATTTAACATCACTTCTTTGCATTAATTTCGCAGATTTCTGCTGTTGGTACCAATGGGAGGAAAATTCTGCGAGATCGATCTCGCGGTATCGGGTTTTTCGAATATAAATGAGGACACCAGATTTAATCCCGAATATTATTGTTTGGGAATCGTTTCTGACAAATTCGAAATTATTTTATTTTTCCGTTTCACGTTTAACCCATTTGCATAATTTGACGGAAAAATCCGCAAACAATGATTGCGGATTTTTCTGTCAAAATGATGCAAATGGGTTA
The DNA here is from genome assembly GCA_029619315.2 of Dynastes maya. Classification (NCBI taxonomy): domain Eukaryota; kingdom Metazoa; phylum Arthropoda; class Insecta; order Coleoptera; family Scarabaeidae; genus Dynastes; species Dynastes maya. The sequence continues at coordinate 8,980,539 of JAROYE020000012.1, forward strand.
ATAGTTAGGATATTTGTGATGATGTACGCTTTAAAGTGACGTAGTCTTATTACTTGTATTTTTATTGAAGTAGTGACGCGGCCTTCTGTCTGAATATATCGGTTTATGGCAGAATTTCATCTAGTAACAGCGATATAACTTGAAATTTATAAACTATATAAGCTTGCTAAGCATGAAATTTGTCGAACTAAGAAGAAAGACTTTAACAGTTACTAAGTTATATTTTTTTCCCTTTCTTTTTAATTTAAGATCTAAGGAATAAGTTTCAACCTCCCTCTTTTTAAAATATAAATAAAAAATTCTAAGGTGTTTTTAATAACATTGTTTCGAAAATTGTATCCAATGAAGTGTATCCCAAATAGCATTTTATTCAGTTTTGCTTTTAACAAAGTGAATTGATATTTATTCTGGGAGAATTACTTTTATAAAATCCAATTTTTTCCTTCTTTGACGGATAATTTTTTTGGCAGAAAAGAAATTAATTTAAAAGGTATATTAAAACTTGTTCAAGTATCATGTCCAAGTATATTATATCATGATACATTTATTATTGATTCAGTATGCGTATATTCGTGAAATTTAACAATCTAAAGGGCCCTCTCATTATATATGCCCAGTGAAATATGCATAAGTGTCTGTCATCGCCAGAGAATATCCTATACATCCAGCATATCTCAATTTTAAATGAAATAGGAGTCTGTCTAAGCTGCTTCTACGTACCTTCTGATATAATTTTTACGCATGATATCCCCATGATTTTGAAAGCGAATTAATTTTGGTATGTACGAAGGTATTATACAAAAAAAGAAACGGGAGAGTTAAACGAAAGAGAGGATTATGTTTTAAACATATACATGGAAATGTTTTTTCTCTAAATCCATGAGATATTTTCTTCCTCCGTATTAATCGGGTACTCTAAATCTGTGGCACTGGAAAACTGAATTTAGTTTTACTGCTGATGATAATAGCTTGGCTATCGAAACGTACGTCCAGTACGAGTTAAGTATTCTGGTAAGGGTTTTAGTGAACTGTTTCATTCTTTCTCCTTATATTTAAGCGTAATTTTTGTTTTATTTATTTTTTATATATACCGAGTGCATCATTAGCGTGTCGGCGGAGTTTAGCGGGAAAACTACCAAAGATGGAGAAATGGGATTTTATATAGGAATATATTAAACCATAGCGTATTTTATAAAATTTACGCAACCGCCTTCAATTTTTTTTTATTTTAAACGGATTGCTATATTGTTTATTAATAATTTAATAGTTACTTAAACTACCTTTGCAATGATATATAGTTATGTGTACTTTCGATAATTACTTTTGGCTATATTACAAATTTTATTATTTTTTTTTTACAGTTGTAAATTCTGACGTTTTAAAACCTAGCGTGAAGACGGTTTTAGTGTCGCGGGTTACTCTTTTGCTATCAAATTAGAAGCGAACACTTTATACGTTTTAAGGTGGTAAAAATATATACAGGGTGTTAAATATGTCGTGCAACATTTATCGAAATTTAAACGCCTTTTTTTCGATTTTTTTTACCTCGCTAGCAATTTCATTGTAAAATTCCCTTCAAAATGGTAACAATAACGTAATATTTCCAGTATTTTCGAAGATATTACACTTTTATTGGAAATACGTTTGTACTATTCAGGATGCGTGTCAAGTCTCTGCTTAGAATTTCCACATAAAATTATCTTTCGTAATCTCTCTTTGTTATCACTACGTTTTAGTATTTGTTATAATTTTATTAGGGCTCATTTATTGTAATTTGAGTCATTTATGTGTTCATTATTGGTTATTACGTACTGCCTTAATTGTGTTGTCGATTATATCGTTTTGTTGCTGTTATTTTTTACTAACTTTCATTAACAAAAAGTTATTTTCTCATTGTTTTTGGCGTTTGCAACAGTAATCCACTCTTAGCATCAAGAATGTCAGCAGAATACCTCTCGCGATGTTTTCTATAGCCTACTATAAAAAAAACATTATTTACACGGCACCCCCTACAATGGTAGAAAATGTGCAGCAGCGAATAAGAAATGCTTTTCTTCAATTAAACGAGGACAATGTGTTTGAAAATGTAAGCCATATAGAGATGGTTGAGAATATGCACAGAGCAGAATGGAGACATCTTTGGGCACCTTCTGAATTAAGATTATTTTATTGTGAAAAAATCTAAAAGTATAAATTGCATTTGAAAAACTCAAAATAATAATAGTTTTGTATTACGTACGGTTTCTTATTACTTTATAAGCAATTTGCATAAAAAAGAACAATTGAATAGAGGTAAATGGTTGCGTTTGTATTATCTCACAGTTTTAAAACCAACTGAAACATGGTACTTAATTGTTTCCTTCTACGTTACGTGGTGATATTAGAATTGTGATACCTTAGAACGTATTGGGAATACATAACAATGTATTTTTTTGACGTATATAAGTGAGACCATAAATATGTGCGTAATATCAAAGGCACTACTTGATAATTGATTTTTGTTCTAAAATCATAGCCATCTGCCTGTTAGATGCCCCGCATATCAAATATTGCAAAAATATTTCCCATAAAAGTGCAATATCTTCGAAAATACTGGAAATAAGTACTATGTTTTTGGTACCATTTTGAAGGTAATTTGGCCAAGGAAATTGCTAACAATATCAAAATATATATGTTCTATTTTAAAAAATCGACAAAAAGGCGTTTGAAATTCGATTTATTTAACACCCTATATATATTTTTACATTATACCACCTTGAAGCATATAAAGTGTTAGCCTCTAAATTGATAGCTAAAGAGTAATTCGCGACACTACAACTGTTTTCAGGTTAAGTCTTCAAACGTTAGAGTCTGCAACTGTCAATATTTTAAGAAAATTTGCAATATAATTAAAAGTAATTATCGAAAGTACACGTAACCATACATCATTGCAAAGCTAATTTCAGTGGCTATCAAAATGATTAATAAAAAGTATAGCAAACTATTTAAAATAAAAAAGTTGAAGGCGGTTGCGGAAATTTGGAACAGCCTGTATATTTGAAAATAATTTTAAAGAGTACGTCATGGTTTGCTATATACGAACAAAATGTATACCATTTCTATTTTTATTAAGGGTGAAGATTCTGTGAAATTTTTTGATTAAATGTAAAAAATAACAAGCGTAATTATTTTTGTTTGATAGCTTTAGAAGATTCGTTAAAACCAAGCGCATCCACCAAAAATCGAAACGGATTAAATCAATTTTCCTTTCTATTTTGTACCCCAATGCCTTTTATTTCCTAAAAGTTAAACGAGAAATACAAAAAAAAAGTTTAATCAAAACCGTGTCCCTTCCACATGGAAGCAAGTTTGTAATAATCAAATAGTTTTTAATTCGAGCTTCGACGTAGGCTTCAAAAAGCTTTCACGAAGCGTTTACTTGGTCGGAAAAAAACAACGATATGTGCAAATGTTGGTTTTCCGCTTCGTTTTACCTCTAAATAAAAGAGAAAGGGATGGATCGAATTCCTCTTTCCTATGTTAGGGAAGATTATTTGATATTTGAATCCCTTTAATGTGTTTATCGGATTTAACTTTGTTCATTTTCTAAGGGAAAAAAATCTATCCGTTTTTTTCTATAAAAAGTTGTATTTTGTCAACTGACCTAAATCAATTTAGTTTTTGACGTAGAAAGATCAAAAAAGTGAAGTACATTAACGTAGAGTATAGGAATATTTTCCAATCTGAGCAAATATTTGATCTTAAATTCGGTTGGAGATTTTCCCTTTTCTATTCCAAGAAAGTTTCTAAAAATAAATTTTTAGGTTTTGTGATAAATCGAACTTGAAAAAATAATCATTTTACTAAAGCTTTTTAGGCAATTACGACGAGGCAATATTTTGCATTTAATAAATATATATGTAACAAAAATTCCACGGTGTCAGTGTTTCCATTTTGGAATTTATACAAGCGTATCTGTAATTTTGTTAATTACCTTTCGGTCTCCCCCGTATCATTGCTTGACTGTTTTTGATTGATAGGTTATTCCTCAGCTTTTATGCGAGAAACAATTCTGACAGCTTTTGCTTCGTTGTGTGTTAAAATATAATGATCGGAAATAAGATGGGGAAAGTATTTATACAAGGTGTTAAAAAAATTAAAATCAACGTACCTTGTGATGTAAAGACATATTAGAACCATTGTGGAATTTGACGATCGTCTGTAGACTAGCTGGTGTTGAAGCGCTTTTGGTTATGGTAGTATTATTACTATCATCTTCAATATGGCCAATTTTCGCTAAGACGCCATTTTGTTTAATAGGTGTACGAGGAGGTAGAAGTGGAATTTCCATGGTTTTTGTGGTATAACTTGGAGAAGAGGTCTGACTAAAGCTATCACTCGAAACACCAGAATCTTGTCGCATAGACACCTTAGTGCCATTACGTTGGGGACTCGAGGGTACTTTTGTGGCTGAGGAAATAGGCGATTTATAAGGCGGTTTAGGAGCGGTTGTTTGAAGGGTACCAGATGGTTGCGGTGGTAGTCGATTCGGTTGTTCGTGAGAGACATTTTGGCTAAATTCGAACGAGCAATTGACAGGTAATTGTTTATTGGGGATATGCTGAGATAGATGAGATTGATGAGTTTGGTGGTGAGAAGATTGGAAATTCTTAATATCAATTCTTTTATGTGCAACATCTGCTAAATTTCTAGCTGGGGGAATCGGAGGTAACCTCCTCGAAAGTGGAACGGGGGGGATCGGCGGTGGCTTTTTAATTTGTTCTTGAACCGTCGGTGGTACATAATTACGTTTTGGGATCGCCGGTGGCCGCAACGGCACTGGTGGAGGGATCTTATCGAATTAAAAAAACGTTAAAACAAAAATCAACAAGGTAATTAAATTGAATTTACCGGCAAATTCGGCTTTTCTTCCGTAATCGGACAATTGTGACTGGAATGCCTGCGAGCATAAATGCTCGAATTGACCGGTGCCAAAGATAACGGGGTCGATTTTATTTGATTTTGATTATCCAGAATTAAAACTGTATCGTTAACTATTAAATTTCCCCACCTTCGTATTAAAAAAAATTAAGATCGGAAAAAATTTAAAAATTTAAAACTTACTTTGCTTTTTGCACGCTATTGTGACGGTGTAGATCTACCATGACTGCTCTTACAACATGTTGACTGCGATGTGTTAAAACCTGTTGCACCTGGAAAAAAAAATAAAAGCTAAAATTAATAATAATATAAGAAAGCGGTGCGAAAGACGCGGCTTTCAGTTGCCGTCGCAAGACATCGCGCTCGGAATAAAACGGGAAAAAAAAGGCGGGAAATAAGCACGTGTCGCAATAAATCATTTTTGATAGGTCGGATAAAGTTTTCTCCTTTAAAAGAGGATTTTAAAAAGTCGCTTTAATAATTTTCTTCTTTAAAGTCAACTGATATTTTTTAAATTAAAGAATTTTTTAATTGAAATTATTTTTTGAAATAATCGAGAAAATTTAAGCGGTTGCAATGAGAGGAATAGCTATTATTGGAAATGGAAAAGAAAAATTAAGCGCCTCTGGAATGATAGCAAAGGCGGTCACTGACCTATAATACACATGTAAACTTACCTGAAACGCTGGTGCGCGCGTGAATCGTGTTCTGTGCGTGCCCACGGCGTGACAACATGTGTACGATAATGTTTCAGAAGCTGGAAAATGGTTTTCGGACCTGCGCTGCAGATAACCCGGCCGTGAGCTTGCCCAAGCCCCTAGTAGCGCTCGATGAAGCACTTCTCTTCTATACTAACGCTGCACGTGGAAAGGTACCTGTCTCTCTACTGTTGCTTTATTGCAAGTCTCCATAAACCGCTTGCCACCGCATCTAATCCTCTAGATTTCACGTACTAATCGGAGGCCGAACACATAATCGTTCCATTTTATGCCGGCCACCGTTCCCAATTTTCGAATTCGATTCCCGCTTCAAAGTTTCGCAAACTTTATCCCCCACTCTGTCCATCTCGGTTTATACAGGGTGTTGCGGGTAAACTCCAGCGAAAAGTTGCTAAACTTATTCCACATACTCTACTCTACAATTTCATACCGTCATATCACCCTCTCGTATACTTCTAACAAAGTTTAAGGAACTTCAGAAAGTTTACGCGCAAGACGCTCCACATTATTTTAGGAATAGGAACTCGTCAAACCGCTGTTTGTTTGCCGTTTAAGAATCGCGTGATAATATTTTAAGCGCCGATATTTCTAGATAAATTTCCAGTACCGATATTGAACTGTACATTATGTTTACGCCAAGTTTCAGAAGTTTGCTTTACAAGACAAGCGCTTGACTTTGCAGGCGCGCTACTGTATTTTTTTTTTAATGATCGAGTTAAACAATCTATTGTTAATATGAAAGAGTTTTATTTGGAGAAATGGAAAAGTACAGGGTCGGATTATTATCTAAGTGAATTTGGAAGACTTTGTCAATTGCAAACTAGAGACAGATAGGGAAAGTTTACCATGACTATCAGAGAGAGGTGGAAACCAATATTGCAGTTAACCCTACACGCAGAGAAACTTAATTTAAAACAATTACTATTTCAATTATCCGCAATAACAATAACTGTTTTAAATCATAAGAAATATTTTTTTAATGTTCCGCTTAAGAGAAGTATATACTTGTAATGAAATAATCGTATTTCTTTGTTTGACATTTGTTAACTTGATTCAAGAAAATCATGTAGAAAATTTGAAGAAAGTGATTCTCAGTATAGGTAAATGGCCGTTATAACAAAACAATATCTACTTAAGGATTTTGCTTTTGGTAACTTTGACATGATTTACTTGTTTAAATTTTTAAATTCTTTACACATTAGGAAATAATCTATCTGAGATTTTTCGTTTTTGCTGTTCGTCACTCGTGTATATTTATGTACGAGGGTAAGTCAAATATTATCTACACTTTCGCCATAACAAGCTTTGAAAGTTATCGTAGTGGTGGCCGCTTGCGCATGCGTTGAGTTTGTCTGCTAGCTACAACAGCATAAGCATGTCAGCTCCGCTATTAGTTTGCACCAAAGAGGAACAACGAGCAGTGATCCGATTTTTGTGGTCAGAGGGTGTGAAAGGTGCTGAAATTCGCCGGAGACTTTTGTCACAATACGGGGACAGTGTTTTATCTCGTAAAAGCGTTTTTTCGTGGATCGAAATGTTTCAAAGTGGCCCCACGAGCGTAACACAAAAAGAGGAAGCTGGACGGCCGTCAACCTCGACCACCGACAAGAACATTCAGCAAGCTCGAGAGATGGTTAGAGCAAATAAGCGAGTTACCATAGGTGAGGTTGCATCTTCTTTAAACATCAGTCACTATTCTGCTTAAAAATGCGTCGCCTTCCGCGTTGAAGCGATCCAGTAAGCGTTGGCAGATGTCGAAACGTTTGGTTTTGTTTTTTGCGGTAAGCATTCGTGGTATCCATTGCGCACACACGAAATTTGAGTTCATCGTGGATAATTTGATAGGCAGAACCGTGACTGATGTTTAAAGAAGATGGAACCTCATCTATGGTAACTCGCCTATTTGCTGTAACCATCTCTCGAGCTTGCTGAATGTTGTCGTCGGTGGTTGAGGTTGACGACCGTCCAGCTCCCTCTTTTTGTGTTACGCTCGTGCGGCCACTTTGAAAGATTTCAATCCACAAAAAATCGCTTTTACGAGATAAAACACTGTCCTTATTGTGACAAAAGTCTCCAGTGAATTTCAGCACCTTTCACACCTTTTGACCACAAAAATCGGAGCTAGCAGACAAATGACGTGATTGTGATTAAATTCCGCACACATGACCACAGAGGCGCCAGCTCAACGCATGCGCAAGCGGCCGCCACTACGATAACCTTCAAAGCTTGTTATGGCGAAAGTGTAGATAATATTTGATTTATCCTCGTATATCTTTACGTTTGAATTTTATGTTCGTTATGTATTTCTATACATATTTCTATTATTCTTTCTCCATTGTTGTTTTTGGCTATTTCTTCTTATTTTCCCATTATATTTTCAAGCCTTGCATTTTAATTAAATAATTTTTAGAAATTGGTTTTTGAAAATCGATAATTCTTATATGGTAATAATAATGATGGAAACAGAAGCATATCCTTTTAAGGTAAAATGCAGACATATATTGAAGCTTTGCTTTACACTTGAAAACACACTTTCCAACACCCCTAACTTCGGAATTTTCTCCTCGATAGAACGCTTTGGCTAAATTTGCAAATCAAATAGTACTACCTGATGCAGCACCTAGAACGACGCGTGTTACCTACCTGTCTTCGAGCCGATTTTTCTCCTTCGTGTTTTAGAAGGAATCACGACTATAATTGTTGAATTTTCCATTTTCCTTTCTTTCCTCTGTTCCTCGTTTAATTCAAGGCACATTTTGTCATAATCTAGTATTCTATTCGGCATAAATCACGTAGACTTCCAATTTGATATGATCCTATTTGAATATATATTGTTTTTTTCTTGACTTGCTTTCGCATGCCTTTTGTAGTAAGATGGAAATTTCCACTAGATTTTCTATGTTTTAAAAACTAATTTTTTTAAGATCTTGAAGTATATTTCTTTGTGACAGCACAAACTTTAGGTTTTTGTATACAGTTTAATAAATATATAGGCTATTCAACAAACCAATCCATTCATAATTTAAAGAAAATATTGTTGAAAATATGTAACGAAATATTTAAATTTGAAAACCGGTTTTCTTGAAGTTACATCTAAGGTCTGCTATGACAAAACGCATGACTAATATTAGGGTTAGACAGGGTGTTCTCAAATTTGAGACATTTGTATTAAGGGGTTGTAGAACTTAAGAAGAAAAAGATATGCCACGGCATCTTGATTATAAGCGGAAATTGGTCGATTAATAATAATAATAATAAGTATATTTGTCATAAATTCAAAAGAGTATAGACAATTGTCACAAGTGCACAATATCACATAATAACAAACATTATATTTATAGTTGTTAAATCTACAGTTTTTTACATTTTTTTACATTGCTAGATGTGCGAGCCAATTCGAAAAATTTATTTAATGAATAAATACAGTGATGCACAAGAAAGGCTCTAATACTCCGCTTAAAACATTTTATATTTGACATTGATTCAGTTCGCGAGGCAAAGCGTTAAGGAGACGTAATCCTAGAATTCGGGGACACTTTTCTCTTAAGCTTAAACAATAAGGAGGTATGTAGAAATTAAATTTAGATCTGGTATTATACTGATGAATATTATTGTTACACAAAAAATCAGATATATTGTTATAAACATACACTACTACCGTTCATGGAAGTTCGGGCAAGCAAAAAAATGTACGGAAGTCAAAGAAAATAAGAGAAATATTAAATGGTCATGTATTTAATACTTACTTACATGATTTTACATATTTTCAAACACAAATTTATTAAAAGGGAAAAAGTTAATGTAATACAAATAATTTAAATCCGATTTTCATCGAAAAATCCACCTTTTGCCTTTAGGACTGCTGCCACTATTCTCGGCATCCGATTCACTAATTTTGCTAATGTTTCATTGGGCAAGCTTGTCCATACCTCCTGGAGAATGGTTCACAAATGTTCCTTCGATTTTGGACACTTTTTCCTAACACATCGGTCTAATTCTTCCCATAACAACTCTATCGGGTTCAGATCGGGGAACTGTGGCGGCCATTCCATAATTTTTAGGGTTCTTTCATTTTCTTCTTGCTGCAGGTAATCTGTGCACAATTTAGATTTATGTTTGGGGTCATTGTCCTGCATAAATACAAATTCACATTCACGATCAATTAATCGGGCTCCTGACGGTATGGCATTTTCCTCCAGGATTTTCCGATATTCTCCTTTTTTCATTATGCCCCTGTTCCGATTAAGGAAAAACAACCCCAAACCATTACAGATCCGCCTCCATGCTTCACCGTAGGAACTATACACTCCCGTAGCATTCTTTCCCCTTTTGATTTGCGTACGAAAACTCTCCGTCTATTTCCAAAAACCTCAAACTTGGATTCGTCAGTCCACAAAACGTTTTTAAAATCGTCCACTGTCCAATCTCTATGAGCTTGTGCCCATTTCAGTCGTTTCATCCTATTTTCTCTTCGGAGTAACGGTTTTCGACAAGCCACTCGCATGCAACCCAGCCTCTTTCAGCCGACGTTTCACAGTACTCACAGAAACTTTGGAACCTCGCTCATTATTGAATTCTGCAGCAATTTCTGATGATGTTAGTCTTCTATTGCGCTTACTAATTATTTTTATTCGTAAGTGTTACCAGACATTCTAATATTTTAAAATAACACCACTATAATAGGTACTAATAGCGCGTGGTTAACGTTGTTCAGCCACATACGTTGAGGTACGTTCAGGTATTTGCATTATAAACTTAATTTTAGTATTACACTTGCAGTGAGACCACGTTGTTACTTATACAATTTTGCGGTATTAGAGTGATAACTAGAGCAACGCAACTCCGCTGAAAGCCAGTGGCGGACGCATAAAAGTTTACACAAAATAAATTAAATGTGATACGTGCTCAAACACTTACCGTTTTAAGAGTCCTCCGTGAAATCACAAAGTGGATAATGTCTATTTAATATTTATAACATTAGATATGTTTCCAAAGTTGTTTCGGCAAAGTGAGTGCGGCGTGAAGAAAAAGTGTTTTTGTATGCCGAAAACGAACTTTCTACATCTAGTGACGTTATATTTGCGTAAGTAAAATAATCTTTCAAATAACTTAACGGTTCTGTTGACGCACCTTCATAAATTTGTCTTAATGTGCCAAAATCAGAGTCTTTATCTAAAACACTTTCAAACCTTTCTAAAACACAAACATTTCTTGCGTCTTCTATCGCGCATAGCTGTGCGTGACATGTTGCACTATTTGCAAAGATTCCACTAACGACACCGATGAATTTTGTAGTTTTTCTATCACATACGCTAGTCCCACGTAATTGTTCTGAATAATTTCCAAATATGTTTTAACTTGACTATCCTGAAATTTCAAGCGGCTTACCTTGACAGCCGCAGCTTCCTTTGGGTCGAATTCCAAAATCACGTTCTTTATATTCTCAAAATATTTAAGATAATAAAATGCAGCCTCTATCCATGTTCCCCAACCAGTAAGAATAGGTTGTGGTGGTTCAGGAATACCGGGGCATAGTCTATGAAATTCCCGAATACGTTTTGGGGATTTTACAAACACAGCTTTTGTATGTGCTATTAGAGCGTCTACCTCGGGATAACATTTTCTGATACTATCTGCTACGAGATTGAGAGTATGAATTTTACATGTAATATGCAACAAGTTAGCACAATGTTTTTTAAGAGATCGACCTACAGCAAGCATGTTTGCGGCACCATCACTCATAAACATCAACAGTTGATTTGTTGAAAGTTCAGCAGTTCGGCAGTGCATTGTTGTATTCGTCTGGAAGCTAGTAAAATTGAGGGTGACGGTCGATGTGGTTCCATTGTGCGTACCATTACATTAACCACAGAATGTTTTTTACGATCTGTTGTTTCGTCCACACATAACCACAGTTTTTTATCTTGCAACTCCGATTTAATTCTTTTCTCGACATGCTCACGAGCAGACGGCACAACTTTCTGTAATGTTCTCTCACTTGGTAACTTAAAGTCCGAATATTCATTCCAAAACGAGACGTATGCTTTCTTCCTTAGTAAATGAAATGGTAAATTACATCCAATAAACACATAAATTAAATTTAAATTTGTCATAATCTCGTGTGGAATTTTTTTTTGAAACATGCCCTGCACTATTTATGTGCCGTAGACAATCACTTTTCGACCAACACATTAAATCTATTTTACACACTACACATTGAATTTTAGCGCCATCACACTTTAAATCAGGCATTTCTGCAATAAATTCTCTTATTGTGTCCAACGTTGGTCGTTTTCGCGACGTAGGAAACATTTTCAAAACAAACGTAGAAATACGGTATAGTATACGAGAGTGTAAATGCATACACAACAGATCGGCTTTCGAGTCGCAATTATACTGACGCTTATACCGAATTGTCCCGGCCGTGTTTATTTTGTGTAAACTTTTATGCGTCAGCCACTGGCTTTCAGCGCAGTTTGCGTTGCTCTAATAATAAATAATAATTATAAAAAATAATAATAAAAATGGGGATAAATAAACTTAAATATTAACTCAATAATTATTAAACTACATAAAAATAATCTCTATTTAATTACATTATTAAAGAAATAATTTAATTATACTGTAACATAAAAAAAAAAACTTTTTTATTAGTTCACTCACTTGCTCCTAATTTTAAACATTAACATTAGTTTTTTTCCATTATTGTAATCTTTTATTTGATATCCCAGAACGTTGTGAGATCTGGACCATTTTTTTCATTCCTACCTTTAATATGAATATTTTCTTAACTTAAAACGAAATGATTTACTTGGAAGAAACATTTTCCTGTCTTGGATTTTCGTGATTTTCTAACCCTAAGAAAATATTTAATCCAAATGTAATTTCAAGAGAATTATTTTCTTATATTATACATTTTTAAAAACTAACTAGAAACAATTAGAACTTTAATTAATTAAATTACCTATTACAATACTGACGTGAATAGAGACACTTCTAAATATTACAAAATTTAATCAAATTACAGCGGTAACGTTATTAAACTGGTTTGATTAATTTAGTCTGTCAAACTAATTGCTAGTACCACATAAGTTTAATGTGGAACGGAAAGTGGTTTGATTAGTCGAAATCCGGATTAGATTTACGCTAGATAATTCGCGAGTTTGGTTTGTGGTGGGGAATATTAATTTAAGCTTTAAAACAATAGCAAGGCAAGCAAACAAACAGGCAACCACCACATCGGTGCAAATCCAATCCTGATCGTTAGGTTTTAAACGGAAACCAGACTTGTGTATCGCAAAGGGGATCATTCCGCATATGAGTTGATTGTCTCAGTGGTATCGTTTGTATAATATAATACACGAATTAATATCCCAGCTAGATGTATGTTTAATAAAATTAACTTAAGGAAAGCAAAACATAAATATTGATTGTTAAACCAACACGTATATTTAGTTGTAGCACTTGCGTGAATAGAGCGAGTTTCATGTATAGTAAGTTTGTATAAGATAATGAATAATCTTAACTAGAGGTTTATCGCTGAGTGTATGTACATAGGGTAGACTGTTAAAATTCGGTTTATTAGTGAATTAGAGCGCGGTACGCCTGTAACTAAATCAACGCAATTTAGGGATTAGAATACGGGCAACTAAGGGGGAAGAAGACAATTAATTTGGAACAGAAAAGAAAACTAATTAAATTCCATTTATTTCATCCTCTGTAATTAGAAAATAATCTTTAATTTTCATACCGCATTTCAAGAAATTACGAAAGTCATTTTACGTAAATTAATAATTAATACAAGGATCGGATGAAAAGTTCGTCAAATGACGTGATTTCTAAATTACTTCTGTTAACCGTCAAATGTCGTTTGATGCGATATCATATTAACATTTATAATTTCCTTATTAATTAAAGGAACACTTGTTTACATCTCGTTGACTTTTAGTTAATAATAATGATAATAATAATCGTTATTGACTCAAAGTATCCTAAGGTAATGGAATTCATCACAGTCCCCAAAAAAAAAACAAAAAAGTAAATAAACAATACCTAAACCATTACAAATTAAACTAAATATATACACATATTCAATGTTAGTGAAAAATAATATTGCTACCTTTTCCTGTCGTCTTGATGTCCACTGTGGCAATTGGCAACGCTTCCATTGTCGATTCACTCAGCCGTCGATGGTGTTGTGAATACGTTGTCGCATACTTCGAAAATGATCGTTTGACATCTAGTGAAGTAAGATTTGCAAATGTCAGATATTCCTTTTCCTCATCTGGGCACTCTTGATTTTCTGTTATAGACCCGAACCTTTTGTAAATCGGGATTTTTCTTTAAAATTACACCAAATTTTTGAGCAACATCGACTCCTATAGTATTCGTCAAGTTTTCTAGAGCGGCTTGTAAATTGTTTATGCAATTTAATGCGTCTCGTGCAGATAAGGGACTGTTTTCTAATTGCTCAATAGCTTGTGCAATAGTTCATGGAAATTTCATCTATTTGTTGTTGATCGTCCGAATTGGAAAAAAGTTGCTGACTATCTCGAACTGCTGCAGAATCATTTGAATCAAGTTTCAAGGTGATCGTTGGTGGACGGTTCAAGGGTATACTCTTAAGGTGGTAATCATACACAATTTGAAAATTACGTGTAAAAGACATTACATTACACTTGGACACTTGGATATGTTAAGACCTAATTTATTTGCAGTACTCCATTCGTACACTAAATTTAAATCTTTTTGAAGTCGTATAGTATCGCGCAAGGAAAGAATGAGTGAAAATAATTTAACATCGTCCACAAAAAGGAGGCACTTACAACTCAGGAGTCGACTCAAATCGCCAACAAAAGGCAAAAACAAAAGCGGGCCCAACCTGGATCCTTGAGCGACTCCTGATGTCGCAAATACTGAGACTGAATTATATCCCTCATAAGATACAAATAGCTGCCGTCTGTCCAGATAGGAATTAAGCAAGCAAATTAGGGAGTCAGAAAAACCTAAAGCCGACAACTTTGCAAGTAGAACTGCATGGTCAAGTCGATCAAACGCTTTAGCAAAATCCAAGTAAATGACATCTACTTGTGTTCATTGTTGTTTCATGATTCATTTAAAACAAAAAATTACGGAAGCGGTACATCCTGTCACTGAAGATATTATCCGCAATGTTTATAAAGAATTTGTACGTAGAGCTGAAAAGTGTGTAGAGGTTGGAGGATATCACGTTGAATAAAATAAAATGTTTTTCTTTAGCTCAAGTGTGTTTTTATAATTTTCTCAGCTGCTAAAAAGAATATTCTGATTTTTGTTTCAGAATTGGTGGTTTTGAGATAAGCAAAAAAATTTATAAAGAATTATGTTTTTGCGTTAAGTTACAAATAAAACATTTTCCTCTCTTGTTCAGTCCATCCGGGGACACACTGTATATGTATATTTTCAAATCAAACCTGTGATTATTTGTTTCAAGAGATCATATATTTGAATCAAATAACGATGTCAAAAAAATTGTTTCTGTAAATTAAAATATGTCTTGATAAGTTGGGCGCATGAGGAATATCTAATTACTTGGTTGACTGAATGCATATTTTTTGCGTTAAGAACTTTTTCTGTGTGTATCCTATTCGAATAAATTTGCAAAAACAAAACTGTTTTTTCATATGCAAAATAATAATTAATGTTGATACTTCATCATAAAGTGTCAAGCTGGATACCAGTAATATTGAAATGAGGCATCTGAATGAATTAGATGTTGTACGTGTTGTAGCTGCCATCGAGAATGTCACAAGTATTCGAGAAATTGCGAGAAATTTTAACATTTCCCCTTTTGTCATCCACAGTATGTGGAATCGTTACCTAGAACCCGGTGGATATAAAAGACTACCTTCGTACGAGGGTAATCTGAAAAGTTTCCAGCCTAACACAGAAACAATTTTGGCAAACTCAGTTTTATTTCTCAACATAATCTCCTTGTAAGTGAATACACTTTTCCCCCAATCTGTCCAAATAGTAGTTCGCATCTTGTTCTGCTAAATATGCGTTTACGAATCTGATGGCCTCCTCATTCGATGAAAATCTTTGCCCTCCGAGCAAAACTTTGAGCCTAGGAAATAAAGAAAAATCGCTGAGAGCCAGATCTGGTGAATAGGGTAGGTGGTCACTTAATTCAAACCCCAATTTGTGAATTATTGCCATGGCGACCACTGCAGTGTGGGCCGGTCTTTATAGAACAAAACCTTCTCTTTTCTTCAAATGCGGCCGCTTTTCCACAATTTTTGTCTTCAGCTTGTCAAGCAATGATGTGTTTCCTTTTTCAAGATAATTGATTAACACAACTCTATGACTACCCCAAGAAAACTGTCGCCATCACTTTCCTGGCCGATTGAATAGTCTTCGCCCTTTTCGGAGTCGATTCACCTTTTGCAGTCCACTTCTTCAATTTATGCCTTGGTTTCAGGAGTGACCAAATCTTCAGTCAAGATATGACAAACACGTTGTTTCCCAGTGCCCATAATCTCTGCTCTCTCTCTAACCTTAATTCGACGGTTGTCTAGCACCATTTGGTGAACCCTGTTATTGGTAGTGCTTGCAGTTTTGACCGTCCCGTCTCTTCACAAATGCATCACGATTTCGTTTAATTCGTTGTGATGGTCGAATACTTGTATATCGACGCTCACATGAACGCCATTCTACATACAAATTTGGTGGGGTCTGTGATGGTTTGGGGCGAAATTAGTCTTGATGACAGAACAGATCTCGTGATAGTTTCAGGGAAACTAACCGTTCAACGATACGTTGATTTCATTTTGGAAGTTTATGTTATACTAGCTGCTTATTGTATAAGTTCAAATTTTCTGTTAACACCGCGATCATCACCAAAAACTTCCTCTGGTACCATGAGATTGGAATCATGGATTGGCTTTTAGTAAGTCTCGACATAAACCCGATTGAACATCGCCCAGATCCACCTTAGATTCTCCAACAGCTAACAAATCTCCTAATCGATGCTAATGCAAGATACACATGTTATTAGCGACCAACAATTCTTTAAAAGAACTTTACGCTGTACAAGCAGGATATTCACTGTATTTCTTATGGCTTCTTTGAATTGTTATTGTTATCTCTAAAATTATATGAAAAAATTGTTTTGTTGTTTAAATTTATTCGAACAAAATATGGCTTTAGGATTTCTATTTTATTACAACTAAAAAAGTTATTGAGATGAAAACAAGTGTTCTTGCGTGTATTAATTTTTGAAGTACGCCTTAATTCAAGACAATGACTGTTTAAATTATTCGCAATACAATAACTGTTTTAAGTCAAAAGGAATATTTTCTTAGCGTTTCTTTCTCCGCTTAAGAGAAATATATACTTGTAATGAAATAGTATTTCTTTGTTTAAAACATTTGTTAACTTGATTCAAGAAAATTTTTTAGAAAATTTGAAGAAAGCGATTCTTAGTATAGTAAGTAAATGGCCGTTATAACACAAAACAATAGTTTCATTTTCTTAAAAAATAACATTTTTTGCTCAGAATTATTGAAATCCATATTATTTATTTACCTTGTTTAAAACAGTACGACATATCCGTACATAATGCAGTAAATTATTCACGTTGCTTGTGATTTTAAAAAGGTTAACGTGGTGATTATCTACAGAATAATGTTCAAACGAAAGTGAATTTAATGTAGAAGTACACATGAAAAAAGTGCAAAGAAACAATACCCAAGATAATGATAATAAAACAGCTCCTGGTATTGATGGGACCACTACCGGCAAAAACAATATGATAAGAGAAAAGCGTTAAAGCTTCTTGCTCCTGGCGACATTGTTCTTACATCCCTCAATTTATGCCACTAATCTTCAAAAACAGCAACTGAAATATTACCATACTTACCCATACAATGATATAACCTTTAACGTAAAACTCTTCATAAACCTTTTCAAAAGATACCGGTTAATGCAATATTTTCCCCTTCCTATTACTATTTAGCACGTGTACTAGTTTAACTATAGTTTTTTTTAATGTACAATAAACAATAATAAAAAGGGGTAAATAAACATAAATATTAACTCATTAATTCTTAAACTACACAAAAATAATCCCTATTTAATTACATCATTAAAGGAATAATTTAATAATACTGTAACCTATAAAAAAAAACCTTTTCTCTATTTTTTTTCTCTCATTTATTTTCTTTTTCCATTATTGTAATTTTTGTTTTATTGGATATCCTTGTAGTTGGCCTGATTATGTGTTTTTTGAACACAAAATCGGTCGTCTAATTTGTTGGTAGAACCTTGTGAGATTTGGATCATTTTTTCATTCCTATCTTTAATATTGGTTGGTACTTTAATTCAGGATTATGAAAACTTCCTCCACCTGCTCGAGGCTGGCAATTGGTTTGTCGATAAGAATGTCATTATCGTGGGTGACTTTAATATTCCCTCATACAATTTAAATTTCAATGACAACAAAGCGGTTCTAATTAATAATTTTCAACAATTCTGTAACTTAGAACAAGCGAATTTTATTTCAAACTGTAGTAATCGACTGTTAGATCCAATATTTACAAATGTGACTTGCTATGTTCGGAGAAGCCTTGTACCACTGGTCTCTGAGGATCAGCATCACCCAGCGCTTCATATGTCAGTGGCATGTAATGTGCACATTGCCAATCGTTTTAAGCAAAATCACGAAATGTTGCAGTTTAATTTTAGAAAAGCTAATTTTCTTCTATTGTATAATATGCTATCAGCAACTGACTGGTCACCTGTTTTAAATGTTAATACTGTGGATGATTCATGTAATGCGCTGTATGACATTCTATTTAGTACATTTGAACTTTGCATACCTCAATATTCATGTAAGAAACCGAAACGCTCGTATCCACTTTGGTTTAATGACACTATTATACGATACCTCCATGATAAGAGCAATGCTCATAGGAATTACACAAAATGCAAATCTCGCATCTATTATGAACGATTCAGGTATCTCTGTACATTATGTAAGACAGACACTTATAAAGGACCCTTACGATGATTATATATTGAATGTTCAGGATTCGCTTGCTCAGGATTCTACCAGATTTTGGTCTTTTGTCAATGGAAAACGTAGGTGTACATGAATTCCAGGAAATATGAGATACAACGGTACTAAGCTCAATACCCCCTCAGAAATCATGACAGCTTTTGCTGAATATTTCAAAAGTGTATACTCCGTATCTGATGGGCGCGAGCCTAGCGATTTAATGGCCGAGGATGGTGCTACAGTGAGTGTTGTAGTAAATTACATTGCTGAGGATGAGGTCTTGATGGCTTTAAAAAAATCTAAAAACAGTTTATTAATGGGCTTTGATGGAACCCCAGGCTTACTTCTTCGGGATTGTGCTGCGATATTTGTTGGTCCATTGTGTCATCTTTACAACCTGATGTTCACGGAATGCAAATTCCCAGGAATATGGAATATATCGAAAGTATGTCCCGTGTTTAAAAGTGGGGATGCTGCTGATGTAGGAAATTACCGTCCTATCTCGATTTTGTGCAATTTTTCGAAGGCGTTTGAGTCAATATTATGCAATCACATATATGCATCCGTGAAAACGGTACTGTCTCCAAGCCAGCATGGTTTCATTCGTGGTAGATCAACGACCACAAATCTAAGCTGTTTCTCGCAATACGTTTCCGGAGCTGTTGATGGTCAGGGTCAGGTAGACGTAATATATACCGATTTTCACAAAGCCTTCGATCAAATAGATCATTGCGTTCTTTTGGCCAAACTGGCGCAAATGGGATTTTCACGGAGTCTATGCAACCTTTTTTAAATCTTACCTTACAGACAGACAATACTATGTGGAGTATCATGGTGCCGCTTCTAATACCCACATCTCTACCTCGGGCGTCGTCCAAGGATCTAATCTGGGTCCCATTTTGTTCCTGATTTTTATAAATAACATCGTCGACTTTTTGCGTTGTGAATATCTTCTATTTGCTGATGATTTAAAGATCTTTTATAGAATAAACAGCAGAAGTGATTGTTCTTTACTTCAAAACGATCTCAACAGCATAGGAACCTGGTGTCAAAAAAATTATTTATACCTTAATGTTAGCAAGTGTAAAATTACAACATACACAAAGAAGTTGAAACCATTGCACTTTGACTATGTTTTCGAGGGGGAGGCGCTTGTGAGATGCAGTGAAGTGAAAGATCTTGGAGTTACATTTGATAGCAAACTTACATTCATCTCTCACATCAACATGGTTGCGTCAGCTTACCGCATGTATGGTTTTATATATAGAAATTGTCGCGACTTCAGGAATATGGGTTGCTTGATTTCATTGCATAACGCCTTTATACGATCCAAACTAGAGTATGGAGCATTAATATGGTACCAGATCTATCAAACGCACATAAGAAATATTGAGGATATTCAGAGGCGGTACTTGAAGTTTCTGATTTTTCTATCAGACGGTACATATCCGGAGAGAGGCTATGACTATGGAATTATGCTAAATCGTTTCGACATGGTATCTCTACAGCTACGAAGGAAGGTCATAAGCATATAATTTCTTTATGGCATCTTGAATAATCAAATTGATTGCCCTTTGCTACTTAATCAAATAAATTTCAACATACCCCGTCTGGAATCGCGGAATCACTCTACCTTCTATGTTCAAGCAAGTAGAACTAATATAATGCTAAAATCACCCATAAACATTATGTGTACAAATTATAACTCTATTTCTGTCAGTGCTGATATAAATTTTGATTCCTTAACAGATATACTCTCGCAACTGAAATAGCGGAAGAGGTGGTACCAAGAACATATTATCTATTTAGTTATTTTTTTCCTTTTCATTGTTTTACACGTTTATACGTTTATTTGTTTTTTTTTTTATTTGCATACATTAAACAATTATAACATTTTCTGTACTTGGGTTCATCCTGTAGAAAATAAAGTATTATTATTATTATTATTATTAATATGAATATTTTCTTAACTTAAAGCTAAATGATTTATTTGGAAAAAACATTTTTCTGTCTTGGATTTCCTTGATTTTCTAAACCTAAGAAAATATTTAATCTAAATAAAATGTCAAGAAAATTATTTTCTCATATTATACATTTTTATAGTCCTGAAATAAAAATATTTTCTAGAATAGAAGCTGATTTTTGCAAGAAACCATTTCTTTGCGTGTATTATTATTTTAACACTGTTTTATTCAAATGGAAGTACATGCGTTTCGTTTAAAATTAGCTTATGTTCCAAATATATAATAATAATAATAATAATAATGTTTATTGTCCAACAGGTAAACCCAATTACAGGACAAATATACACATTGTGAACACAATACATATTGATTTAAAAACATGATATAACTATACAAAAAACTATTATGTTTCGTGTATCATGGCGCCAACTCTCCGGTGAAAATATCACTAAATATCTTCTCAGCGTTCCTAATCATGTGATAGATTGGCGACCGCAAACGAAGATTGGTCCTCGGTGTCGGCATAGTAAAGGTTGGAGCATAACGAGATGCTATTCGAGGTACGTTGAATCCTATGTGGGAGACCAGCTGCATACAGTCGATCCTATCATTTAATAATTTGTGTAAAAATCGGGCGCTATGGTAATCACGACGGGATGACAATGAACGAAATTGATGCGATTCGAGAAGGGTGTTGTAAGAAGTATGCCAAGGCGGATATTTGCCATTAACTTTGAACGACAAGAATTTGAGGAATCGACGCTGAACACGTTTAATTGGAGCTTGATGGGACATATAGAAAGGATACCAAACAATAGAGGCATACTCCAATTTCGAGAGTACAAATGCAAAATAAAGGGATTTTAGCACTAGTGCGTCATTGAAGTATTTGGACGTTCTCATAAGAAAACCCATCATTTTAGAGGCAGATGAACAAATTTGTTCAATATGTATGTTAAACGATAAAGTTGGATCAAAAGTGACACCTAGATCTTTAAGATTGGTAATCTTGTCGATGGAAATATCGTTGATTTGATAAGTGGAGATATATGGATTTGTTTTTCTCGTGATATATGTTTAAAAAAAACCGAAACAATTAGAAATTAGAATTAAATATATGAAATATTTATGTATGTGTTATGTAGTTCTTATTCTAAAACTAGTATCACTCCCTCTGTCTAGTTCTTTACGTAAACAACGCCAAATAATTACGTAATTAATTTGCGTTTGATCATGTGTAATTGGATCAGTCTAAGCGGATCAATCTAACCAAGCTATTTTCGGTGAGAAGGTGAAGAGATTATGTTGCTTGTTAGAATTTGGAATTGAAAATGTAGTGGTTCAATGTAAAGGTTCCTTCACTTATTTTTTCTGATACTACGTTCTTTTCTTTCAACGCTATGCATTGCTTTGTAATGAAGGTAGAATCTTTTTCCGGGTTTGGCTACATATCGTTTGTGGTAATCAAAATTTAGCAGTCCATCTTGCCAGCTACCTCAATCAATGAACGACGTACAGCAAAATCCCGAGGACGGTTCTGCAAAATGTCAAAAATAAAATTCTTTTAAGAATACCATAATCTCATTGTGGGATCTCGCAATATTTGGTTTGAATTTTTAATATCTTCAACCCACGTAGCTCTAACTTCTTAAATGATTCAAATATTTTTCGTCAATATGCATTTTACCTCCTTAACCAAATTTTCGTGTACTAATTAAATATATAAAAATATCATATTTCTTCTCCACTCCTTCAAAAAATACGCTTTTAAAGAATACTTGTTTTAGCAATTAATTTTACTTTCGAAATTCGAAGAAACGAGATGTATTCAAAATATGATTGAATTTGTCTTTAAAGCTATCAATTGATTTAAGAAAGTATAAGGTGTGTCATTTAAAAAGTGTACTTAAACTGAACTTAATAAAGTTGTAAAATGGAAATAGCTGATAAATGCACGAAAACAAGGTGAAGAACCTTACCGTAAAAAGAAGCAAACAAATACTGACCTTCCCCAACAAAAAAATTACGAAAATAATGCTGAAAGTCTGACGTATTTAGGAGCGATTAAACGAAATCTTAACAATAAGAATGAAACAGGGCAAAACAAGACAATTGTCGATATTCCAGAGGACGAACCGGAATTTACTACGGTAATCAGGAAACAAAAAAGAAAATCCCAGCTACAGATAACACATGGTACAGCTACCAATGTGGAGTTAAAAGGGATTATTAGATACGCGCATCTACATGCTTTTGGATTTGAACCCAGTACGACGGACAATAATATCAGTACATACTTAGCCAACAAAGGTATTAACAAGATCAAAATTGAAAAGCTAAAATCTAAACATCCGGATGACTACTCGTCGTACAAAATATCTGTTCCCTTCGATATGCTCGAGGAAGCACAGAAACCATCACTATGGCCAACTGGTGTTAAAATAAACCGTTTTTTAGAGAGGATTTGGCTCAAGTCCCTTCAAAAAACCTAAAAAAAATCAAGAATTGACACACACAAATTCTCTTTATTCCATCAAAACATACAATGTATTACAAACAAAATAGATTACATTGAAGCCTTCTTGTTTAGTAGTAATCGACCGTATTCTGTATTAGCTTTTACTGAACACTGGCTCAAACCTGCGCACATTGGGCATATTACCATCAAGAACTATAAGTTGATTTCTAGCTTCATACGATCAGTAAACATTCATGGCGGTTCTTGTATCTTTGTACGAGACGATATCGAAGCACATGAACTTGAGCATCTAAAACAGAAAAGTGCAGAAAATATAATAGCATGCTCTGCAGTAATTCTACCCACACTCAAATTTATAATTTTAAACATATATAGGCCGCCATATGCTGATTTAGACAGTTTTTTTTTATAGTCTTGAAGATATTCTACTGAATTTAAAACACAATACGGGTAAATACACCATAGTGTTGTGTGGAGATTTCAATATAAATCTTATGAAGGAGAATGATAAGAAAGTCAAAACGTTCCAGGATTTGCTTAGTTCATTTGGTCTACGACAAACTATTACAGAACCTACCAGAGTTTGTGAAACTGGTGCTACTCTTATAGATAACATATTTATAAACACAAACATAAATTTTGAGAGTCTAGTAAACAAAACTAGCTTGTCAGATCACTATGGGCAAGAAACACATTTTGAACTATTGCTAGAACAACCAAAGACGGAAAAACTATCTTTGAGAGTCTTATCAAATAATGAAATTCTTATAATACGAGCACAGTTACAACAAGTTGATTGGGATCTATTCCTAGTACAACAACACCCAAACAAATTCGCCTACTTACTGATATCTACGCTGAAACAGATTTATGAAACTGTGTGTCCAGAAAAAGTTAAGTTTAAACAACCAAAAGAGGTAAACGCATATTGGTTAAATGATGAGATTAAAAATAAATGTCGTATCAAACGACAGTTGTATGAAGCTATGATAAATAAAAGGATTACAAAAAATTACTACCAAGATTACTGTACATATCTAAAATCGGTGATACTTCAAAAGAAAAAAGAATGCAACACAAATTATATTTTACAATCTCAAAACAAAATTAGAGCAACTTGGAAGTTAGTTGACAGAATAACTGGACAAAATACCCAGAAAAATATTGATATTGGCAAAATATGTGAATATCATAAATATACCGCTAATGAAATGGTGAATAGCTTTAATTCATATTACATAAGTATGGGTAATAATACCCAAGGTACTAGAAACACAGGCGATGTATCCATGAATGATAGGTCTATGGTACTATACAACGTTGATCCTGTTGATATTCTTAATATAATAACTTCCCTCAAAGATACGTCATCCGTAGGACCTGATGGATTACCAACGAAATTAATAAAGAGTAGTGCAGATTTACTTTGCACTCCAATCGCAAACATGATTAACTTTTCCTTCGAAACTGGTATATATCCCGATAATTTAAAAATAGCTACTATAACACCTATCTACAAAAGTGGCGATGAAACAGATATTGGGAATTATAGGCCCATTGCACTAATATCTATTACAGCAAAAGTAGTGGAAAAAGCCATTTTGTCGAGATTAATAACGTTCACTGAATCCTGCAACCTTTTAACCCCATTCCAAAATGCTTATATACAAGGAAGATCAACTATCAGAGCCACTTACATGGCAATCACTAAAATAACACAAGCAATATCGGAAAAGAAAGGAGTAGCCGGAGTTTTCCTAGATTTAGCAAAAGCATTTGACAGCGTAGATCATAACATCTTACTCGAAAAGCTAGAAAGAATGGGTTTTAGAGGGATAGTTCACACCCTACTGAAATCCTACTTAACAAATAGAAGCCAATGCGTACAAGTGAACTATAACGGAGAGAAATATCAGTCGCAATGGCTACAAAACCAACAAGGCATCTTGCAGGGTTCGATATTAGGAGCATTTCTATTTATGCTATATATGAATGACCTACCAGAAGTAACGCAGCATTATCTCACCATGTATGCAGATGACACGTCAATAATTATAAAAGAAAAAGACAATGATATATTGGAAAAGGAAATTGTTGAAGCTCTCGGTAAAACAAATAACTGGTTTAGCCAAAATAACTTAAGGCTTAATGTAAACAAACAAATGTAGTAAAATTCTCCTTAAAAAAGAATGATAATATATCAATAAGCTTTGAAAATCAGCAAATAACATCAATAAATAATGCAAAGTTTTTGGGTTTGATACTTGACAGCGCACTATCTTGGAAAGACCAAGTCCATATACTTACCAAGAAATTATCCGGAATGACATATGCACTGCGAACGATATCATCCGAAGTTCACGTTGAAGCAGCGTTGTCAGCTTATCACGCATATGTAGGGTCCCAGCTATCATACGGCATCATCTTCTGGGGAAATTCCGTGGATGCTGACAGGGTCTTCATCCTACAGAAGTCGTGTCTAAGAAGCATCTTCAATCTGAAAAGGAGGGAATCATGTAGGAGTGCATTTAGAGAGAACCGTATACTTACCTTGCCTGCATTGTATAT
Source organism: Dynastes maya (assembly GCA_029619315.2). NCBI lineage: Eukaryota > Metazoa > Arthropoda > Insecta > Coleoptera > Scarabaeidae > Dynastes > Dynastes maya. Next base: position 9,006,225 of record JAROYE020000012.1, read on the forward strand.
TTATGAATGTGCATGTTTCGCGAAAAAACATTACAATGAAATCCTTGCCGAATACGAAACTAACCATATCTACAACACTCGGGAATGCCAAAAAGCAACTCTTCGTGTGCCGCAAACAACATATGCGCGCATGCATAAAGGTGTAGTGACGCAAGTTTTAAAAATTTATAATAAACTGCCGTATGAATTTAAGACATACACACTTAAAGATTTAAAAAAAAATCTTAAAGAACTTCTGATTCAAGAATGTTTGTATCATCCAAGTGAGTTCTTTTTATGAACTCCATAATTTGATTAGTAATTTGTCAAGCATAGCTTTTGTTTTCTTTATCTATTTGTACTTAGCTGGTACCCATTGTTGTTGACATGTTTCATACTTATTGTATACTATGAAATAAAGGTTTATTATTATTATTATTAACTGTATATACGAATCAAGCTGCTGTTCTGATTATTTTAATAACGCATGCGCATTGGTTAAAAGTGATAATTTAAAATTTATATTGTAATGAATCAATGAGTTTCTTAAAAACGTTTAAAACGTTTTATATTTATTATTTAATTGATTTTCAAATTTTTAACTAATTGCCTAAAAATGATAATATTTTCTACTCACAATAGTTTTCTTGAAATAAATATAGCGAAAAAAAAATCGTTCTTGAAACTCCTAAATACTACGATATCCGCTCCAAATTGATGTATTTTCGTATAATTAATAATTTTCCAAATTTTGAAGTACAAAATCAATCATTGTTGTGAAAGTATATAATTATGGGCTTATTTGAGTGAAATTTTAGATTATATAAAAATATCCAATTATTTTGCATGTTTTTACTTAAATCTATCTCCTAGTTTGTACTTGGAAAAAATTGCGTATCCACAGTGACACAGGTCAATACTGAAGTGCGGTAAAAATACAATGCTTTCTTTTTTAATTTAAATTCCAAGTTCAATGTGGGTAGAAATGCGAGGCATAGCTTCCAAGTTCTTACAAAGACAATGAAAGAAAATTGTTTTTCAAAATATTCGTAATTAAGATTTATACACGTTTGTATGCGTTTGAACCATTTCTCGAAACATTTTTTCCACTCTGAAGGTGGTATTTCCAAACCATTGAAGTGATAAAAATAGCTGCCCATACATTTTTTTGTTAATATTCGGGAACAAAAATAAGTAGTTAGGCGATAAATCAAGTGAATTCGAGCGATGAGGCATTAATTCGATGTACTTCCCCTTCAAATAATCAATTGTTTGCTTTGACGTGCTGTGTGATGAAGCATGATGCGATGTTGTCAATTGTTTTTGATTTCATCGATGACTTTTGGCGAACAAATTGTCGTATATCATTCAGCATTAATTGTTCTTCGATCCTCCAAAGTAATACTTACGATATGTTTAATATAACGAAAAAAACAAGCATCATTCTCTTGTGCTTCGTGAACGAACAACTTTTGTTGAATTCGGTTCATTTGGGATCACAAAAACAGTTGATTATTGCTTAGTTTCCGGCTCGTAGTTTCCTCTGTCGAATTTTTTGACGAATTGACACGAGCCTTTTTTTGTGCTTGGATTAAATTATGCGGAATCCATCTTTTTCACGCCTAAATGTTCATGCAAAATCGAATGTACCGTCTTCGATATGCTATCTATCTCAACGGTAAGTCACATCTCGATCCTCTTCAAACAAGTTGCCCACATTATTGATGGTTTTTGGAACGACAACCGATTTTGGTCGACCTTCAAGAAATTCATCACTGACGGAAACACGACCACTACGAAATTCTGCAAACCAGTTGTAAACAATCTTTTCGGATGGTGCTTCATTCCCCAAAAGTGAACAAAGCGATTTGAAAATCGTCAAAATTTCCATTTTTTCACAAAATTTTTTGAATCGCTCACTAAACAAATTACTTAGCCGATTTCTGTGCTGTTACTGTTTCAACAATAACAAATATTTTACGAAAGTGGTCATGTCAAATCTCAATAGTGTCATCTAGTGGTCGTATGTAAAACTTAAGATGCTAGCACCTGCACAAGCACTAAATACATTTTTTCAATTTTCAGAAACCAATATAATTAAGTTAACAACACAAACAACAACGATATTTGGTGATGACTGTATTTTTTTTTTTTTACAACAAAAGTATTTTTACAATAATGTTATGTAAGACAGAGATACAAAAAATGAAAAAAAAAATATATGTAGAAGTTCTTTGCAGACCGTTTAGGTCCATAGCTTTATTATTCCTCTCCATTTTTTCCGACTTTTCGCCTTTCTTCTCCAGTTCTGGACTTGTCTCTCTCTCAGGTCATCCTCCACCGCACCCCTCCGTTCCTTTCTCGTTCTTCCCCTCTTTCTTTTCCCTTCAGGAATCTTCCATGCCACTGCTTTCGTCTCCCTCCCCTCCTCCATCCTTTCTAGATGTCCCATCCATTGCAGTCTTCGTTTTTTTATATAATTACTTATGGTGGTGTCATTAAACAGTTCGTATAAATCTGCGTTCGTTCTTCTTTCCCAACCAAATTCCGTCAGTCTTCCTCCGAATATTTTTCTGAGTATCTTCCTCTCCCAGACTTTGAGCTTTTCCTTTATTTTGTTTGTCATTACCCAAGTCTCGCTTGCATAGTAAGGGTAGGTCTAAGTATTGATTTATATATTCTTATTTTTGTCTGTCTGGACACCTCTTTAAATTTCAGGATTGTCCGTAGTCTTCCTGCGCAGCTGTTGGCTTTAACTGTTCTTCTTCCTGGCAGTTATTATTTATGAGACTTCCCAGATACATAAAATTATCGACTTCTTCGAACTCAGCCACTGACAAATCTTGTTTGTGCACTAATAAGTTATTTTTCCTTTTACTCCTACACTTATTCTTCACTTCCATATATTTTGTTTTGTCTGTGTTAATTTTCAACCCAATTCTCTCTGCCGCATCCATCAGTTGCCTTGCTATGTCTTCCATAGCATATGCAAGGAACTGGTGGCTTCTGTTGTACAATAGACCCTTTCGATTGATGCCACTTTCTCTTATGATATATTCCAGTGCCAAGTTGAATACAAAGAGGTACAAAAATAAGCTAGGAAAATTTCGAAGGAAGTGCTAATAGCAAATTTTGCAGCTTGTAGCGCAAGCAAAATAAAATAGAGAGGGAAAGAGAAAGAACAACAAATTGCAGACCTACTTAAACGTAGTTCTCCTGCTGTGCCCGCTAGCATGAACAGGGGTGAGTTCACGACTAACTAAAAAGATATGCGACAACCGGTCGAATTAGGGGGAACGCGAGATGAAAAAGAGGTAGGAAAAGAATATTATTACTTTTTTAATGTAAATAAAAGAGAATAGTACACAATAAAAACGAAATATTTGCACGAAACTATTAATGAACAAAATTTACTTAGGTAAATTTAGTTACAAAAAAAAAGAGACAAAACAAAAATAAAGAGAAAGAAAAACGCGATGAAAATTGTTCAATAACCAACGACATCTATTGTAAACTTAAAACAACCCTTAACAGTAAGAAATACAATTATGTTGCTAAAATAGAATTTGACACGTTACAATTTGTCATTGATAGAAATTATAAATTTTGAAGTATGTATATTCGAAAAGATAACATAGCGACATCTATTGTAAACACAAAGCAACCCTTGACAGTAAGAAATTCAATTATATTTGCAAAGTAGAATTTGACACGTTACAAACTATATGCATAGAAAAATGTAAATAATGGTGAATAGAAATAACTGAACATTTTCTCAAGAAGTAATTGGTTTATATACAACCGCAATAATATATACAGACATTTTTATTAGTTCGTTTGTTTACAATAAGGACGTTATAAATCTAGTTAATTTTTCTGATTGATCTTTTAGAGAAATTAAGAACGTCTTCATTTAGTTTTACTGACCAACGGACTTTTGAACTCATCCTCGTATAATATATCGTATTCGCTTTATCCGAAATGTAATTTTGGCGGATACGCCAGGAACAAAGCATTCCACTACGTCTTACGTCTTAAAAATGTTTCCCTGTCAGAAAAAAGCTGTAGAGTTAGACATATTAAACAAATCAATACCAAATACTGACATTCTGTGATTTGCCTGTAGAAGCTATTGTGTTCAGCAATGTTCCTTTGCTTTGATAACGTGAATAAAAAGAAGTGGTGCCGTCGGAACGATGAGAACTGCTTAAAGAAGCAGAACCGATAAAATCGGAGGACGGTATAGCGTGATAGAAAAGCTAAAGAAAAAACTTTTCCTTTCTTCGAGGAAAGAGAATGATTTACATCGTCTATATCGCGGTTTACAACACTTCATCGGTTTTTTGAAAGTTTCTTGTTTATTTCTATCAGATGCTTTAATTTAATTAAACTTTCTTCAAAGAGAGGAAAGCTACTCCGTTTCGCGAGCACTGTACAACATTCGGATATGCATGTATTTCAGAGGATTATCTGCGTGGGAATCGATATCCTTGTTGAATATTTCTCTTACTACAAAGATCCTAATACGCCTCAGAAAGGAGTTATGTTATAAATAACATTCTCTATTTAGGAATCCTTTTTTTTTTTTTTAATATACACGTAAGTTAGAACATATAAGTATATAACATATAACCTTACAGAATAAAAGATATCAAATATCGTCTAGAAATAATAATATCTGCGGCAACTTGTAAGAGGGTAAAAGTATAAACAAATATAGATTAATGTTTCGGGCAGTTTCTTTTAAAACTTGGAATGGATACAAAAGCGAGGGAAAAAAGAATTCTCATATATCGAGTTTTTCGAGTACTTTATGTTTGTGTATGTAGAAAGCGATTTCGTTCTTGAGAAGTAATATCGATGTAGAAAATCATATGTCAGTTATGTTTCCATCCTTTACAAGCGTGGTAAAACGAGAGATTTACTTGGATGATATAGGTATACACATATGTGGATATGTACTGGATGCGTATGGAAAAATTGAGAATTTCAATACATAGCAACAGAAGGATTTGATGGATTTCCTACCCATAATCTTCCATAATCCATGTTGACATCTCGAGAACCTTTGGAGTTATCGTCAAAGGTATACATTTTTCATAATCATAAATTTATCATTTTCTTTTAAATGTGAAATTTTCTTAATTTCTTCAAATCTCCCCAACTAAAATAGTTAGAAATTTGAATACTAGCTGTTTCGTAATATTTGTTTATTTAATTATATACTTAATAGAAACAAACATGAGAAACTCCTAATATTAAAGTTTTTATACATAAAACATAAAAAATATAATAAAATTGCTGCAGATAACAACAAAAACTTAAGCTACATAGCCCTACTAATTTATTTATTTTGAATTCAAATGCCAGTGGACAGCAAACAATACAGAAACACCAGTTACTTTGAAAAAGAATAGTGGGCTTGGCCTATTTCATAAAAACTTATTTAGATATACCAAGTATCTCTACAGATTGAAAATAAGTATTATATTCTAGCAAATACGTAGGCTTCCGCGATCGTCAATAACACTATACTCTTGGTCTCCGGATTGGAACCGCGTCGTTGTTATAGCTTCTGCCGACGTTTCGTCCGCAAAGGGACATCTTCAGGGCTGTTACTGCAAATTGATTGGGGACTATTTATTTCGGAGAGGTTTATATAGGCCTTGTTTCGGGTCAGTGGAACAAGGCAGTTTAGCCAGTTGGGATTTCCACGTGCTGGGATATTTAAAGATCTCTATTGAATCACCGATTTTTCTACTGTAGTAGTGAGGGTTGCGAGACAAGATGCGGGTGGAGTTAAATTGGATTTGGTGGCCAGTTTCCAGTCTATCTTCAGCCAGCGTGGACCCGGCTGCACGCAACAACTGCGTACAACGTTCGCGCTCAATAACACGAGTACTGACCGATCGCTTTGTTTCACCGATGTACACACTACCGCAGGAACATGGAATCTAGTAGACACCAGGGGCTTCCAGATGATTGCAGTCTTTGATGGGAAAGTAGTCTGAGAGTTTGAAATTGGGTTTGAAGATGGTTTTTATGTTGTTCCTAAAGATGCGATCGGTGACACCGTGAATATAGGGTAGATACACTTGCTTACGGAAATTAGGATTAGATGAGGGGAGTTGCTGTGATGAAGGATTGGTGTAACAGTTAGTGGTACCTTGAATATCTTTCCTAGAATAATTATTGCGGATCATAGTTTCAGTGACGCGGTTCAGTTCTTGAGGAAGCGAATTGGGTTCAGATATGGAAATAGCTCTTTGGATAAGAAAATTGATAACACCGCGTTTTTGAGCTGGATGATGGTATGAGAGGCTATTAAGATATATATCCGTGTGCGTGGGTTTTCGGTAAACGGAATGTTCCAGCGCACCGTCAGGACGCCGTTGTACGAGAATATCTAGGAAAGGAAGGCAACCATCCAATTCGACTTCCATGGTGTAGCGTATGGAATCATGTTAAGAATTCAGAAACGATAGGAAGTTATTTAAAGATTCGTATTCATGAGGTCATCAATGTACCTGTACCAACACTTTAGTTTAAGGTTGTAAGATAATAGGGCTTGTTGTTCGAACGCTTCCATAAAAATATTGGCGACGACAGGAGGCAGTGGAGATCCGATAGCTGTGTCTGAGACTTTCTCGCAGTATTTACCATAAAACTGGAAATAGGTAGAAGAAAGACGAACTTCAACCAAGTCAGCCAGATCATCCGGTTGGTCATTGGAGATGAAGAATTCTCTAATATTGAATACTGTACCTATTTAAGGAATATAATATGAAATTCCACTTATCAAGAAAGCCCCTCTCTCGCTCATAACATAATATTAAAGTAAATAACAATTCTTAAGATATAGAAGTCAAAGAAAAGTAGAGAATGCATAATTAGTTGTTCTTTACCACTTCAGAGTCCTTTGTTTTATCGAAGTCTTCCATGGTATCCAACACATATCTGCAAGATTTCTTATCACAGTCGATCATCTCTACGAGTATGTTTATATTTTTCGAATTTATTAGCGCATTTTATGAAGAGGCTTGCTCGTAAGGATACCTGAACCCCGTAAAAACCTCCAATAAACAATAATATCCCGGCAAATTTTCATATTCATTAATTTTACATTAATTGCACGATCGGAACCATTTTGTTAACCAATTTTCTGACCAATACTTATACCTTCATTTTTTTATGTTAAGTTGCATTGTATCTTTCAAAATATAAAACACTGCTGTTTGAAAGCGATGTTTCCGTTTTCAACACTAGCAATTTTTTCGTTCATGTTGTTTCTTCTATCATCACTCGTAATTCCTCTGTCTGATCTCTTATAAATCTCTTGTTAAATGCATTTTTAACTATGTGATATGCTTTATTATACACTAACCGACTCCGAAAAGCAACAGTCGAATTAGGAACACGAGATAGGTGTATCTCCTTGAAAGTGGGGCTAACGCGTGTTATTCTGTAGCGATCATAAATTGTAATTTTTTTAGTATTTGCTTGATTTTCCTACATTTTTCTAATTGGGAGCTTTAGAGGATTCAAAAAAAGCCACTTTTATAGAACTCAAGGATTTTAATCGAACTATAAAAAAATTAGTCTTCACCTTTTACAGTCGAGGAGTTAGAACTTTTTGAAGACTGGGAAATTTTTAACCATTTTCATCGCATATTTCGGGGTGTAACTCAAACATTTGTAGGAACAGCCGAATGCAATTTATGGCAATCGATTCTACGCGTCCATTTATGCACATCTAGAAATGCACAATTGGAATCATTTTATTCCATGTAGAAGCTGCGTTAAGATGCGAATTTTATTGAAAGTGCTCACTAAATATAAAGTATTTATTTTTTACTTGAATAAATGCTAATAAGCATGGGATAAGTATTTTTATCATCACCCAACGTTCAATTTGCTTAGAAAATATCTGCGAATCGAAGATTAAAGTTTATTTTGGAAATAAACTCGGTGTGCAATTTTGGTGGGTGCGCCGGTATTATAAAAATCCTCACGAGATCCATCCATTAAAAGCACTTTCATAAAGCATTTCGCACTGTTTGAGGTGCAGCTTTAGTCAAGCAGATGTCTTTTGACGCATTGTCAAATGCACTGTATTATTGTCCTTTTTTATCAAAAAGCGTATTTCGATGTACATACATAGTGCACCAGGGAAGTTTGCTGGAAACCAATTGTAACTGGTATGAAATTAAAAAGGGAGATTTGTATTAATACGTATGTAGCTTCACAATGGTGAATTTCGTAGAAGCGTAATTAAAACGGAACATTTATGCAATATTTTCAATTTCATACGCATCTACACCATTTCATAATATAGGGGAATTTATAGTGTAATAAATGAAAAGTTGCATACAAAGCGTACAGCGAAGAACAGAAGTGAACACACATGGGATAATTTTAATACAATACATTTTTATTCAAAGTTTGCATATTTCTCATTGAAAGTCTGGCTTATCAACACGAAAATTTTGCAGTTGGTCAGGCTGTAATATTATGTAGTACATAAATGACGAAAACGATGTTGTCTGACGATTGATTGTGTCTTCCTACATCTTTAGGAGGACGTCCAAAATTATTGTCTTGTCAAAGGATAAGCGACGATTAACAAAATGCATAACTTTAGAGTTTGTTGAAAAGAAAATAAGCAAATAGACAGTTCAAAGTTAGTTAAGTCACATGACACACCCTCATTCCCTTGAAGGGAGAGTAGTGAATGCTATCCTAGCCGGCGTCACGTTTCGGCGGTTGCGATAGGTTGAAGCGATGCGGATTCGCGATTTCCTTCACGTCAAAGCTCCACGCCGCCGCCGTTCATCGCGTAGTCGAAAAACATTCATTGCGGTGCTCTCGCGGCTTTGGGGCCGATTGTACCACCTAAACGGACAAGAGGAAGGATCACACACGGCGTCGGCGTCGGTCCCGCACGGAATGACCGTCTCCGTAGACGTTTATTTTTCCTCTATTCGGCTTGAATTTTCGTCCTTCTCGCTCACGAAGACTTCCTATGATACGGAAAAAATCCCACCATTCAGCTTTTATTATATTAAATAATAATATCATGATTGTTTACATTTTTTTCAAAACCTAAATGTCCTACTTACTGTGTACATATATGTTGTTTTTTGTTATTTTATACGCAAATATTGAATCAAAAATTAATTTTGGGAAAACATCGTATGTGTATTCGCTTTTGCTCCTTAGTGTATTATAAATTGTATTCACCCTATGATCAAACGGATTTGAGCGGAACAAACAATAATATACCTAACAAAACGAAATAACCTCCTTTGGCTTGTAATAATACTCGGAGCACTTGTGGCATGCATTCTGTTAGTTTGGTTAAAGTTTAACCGAAAATATTGTTCCACTCAGTTTAGAGAAGTCGCCACAGGTGCTCTTAGGAAGGTAGACAGGCTTTTCGTATTCGCCTGTCGAGCTCATCCCACAGTAGTTCGATGAGGTTCAAATGCGGACTTTGCGGGGTCCAGGGCATGATTTGCAGAACGTTGTGTTCTGCTCGAGACGTTAGATAATCTTTACAGATTCGTGCTGTATGTTTGGCGGCGTTATCAAGCGCAAACACAAAGTTCTCCCCAATTAACCGCAATTTGGATATCACAGCGTTCTCTTCTAACATTCGTCTATCATTTTCTTTGTGCATAATACCGTCGATTTTTACTACAGTCCCTGGCCAAATTACTTGAAACACTCAATATTTTGTAGTTTCTTCATAATAAAATATAAACTATACATGTATTATATTTTTTATTTATAAAATATATTGTAAAAATATGTAACAAATGTAAATATTAAATAAGTAATTAATATTTAGTCCATAACCCATGATTTTTAATAACACCCTTAATTCTTCGGTGCATACTTTCAATGCAAAATATGATTGTCTCTTTTATATCTTCATCGTTCTCCCATACATCCTTTATTATCTTCATTAATATTTCCTTTGTAGGGTTTTCTCTTTCATATACCTTACTTTTTAGTCGATTCCATACGTTCTCGATGGGATTGAGGTCCGGAAAATTTCCGGGCTAACGTAAGAGAGGTATGTGATTGTCTTCAAAGAATTTCTTAACCTTTTTTTGCCACATGGCAAGGAACATTATCTTGCATAAATATACGCCCTGTCGGTATGCGACGTCCTGGCTTAAAATACGGTAATAACGTGTTTTTTAACACATTTATGTACTGCTTTTGACGCATTGTACCTTCTACAAAATACAAAGAGCCGGGTCCGTCTCCACTAATCACTCCCCAAATCATTACCTGCGGAGGGTGTTTTACAGTTCGAAGAAACGTGGACTCTGTGAGACGTTCGCCAGGTCGTCTACGAACAAATTGTGCTCACTGCACTAACACACAGATCGAGCACTCGTCACTAAAGAAAACCTATTAAACAATGCAAACATTAATTCAGTAAAAATCATGTTGTTAAGTTATTCACTTTTTTACAATTCTCGTCTGTGAAATGTCGATATTCTCTTGCAAAGTTGAGACGAGCAGTCTTCATTTTTTCTATTAAACGCGGCTTTTTTACAGGTCTTCGGGCCATTAGGCGATTTTCGCGCAATCGGCGCCTGACAATTCTGCTCGAAATCTCTACTCCTCTCTCTTGTAAATTTTTTTGAATCATTTTAATTGTAGCAGATCTATTGCTTAAAGCCTGATGAACAATTTCACGGTCAGATCTCTTCGAAGTTTTTCTTATCCGACCGCACTTTGCCCGTCTTTGTGTCGATGTGCTAACTCCTTCGTTTAAGTTTCTAGGTAAACGCGATACAGAAGAAGGAGATACTTTCTGTAATTTTGCAATTTATCGTTGTGAATGTTTGTTTGATTGTAGAAGAGCTTGTATAGTGACTTTTTGTTCACTTGTTAAATCTTTCCCGGGCATTTTCTACAAAAAACCCCAAATATTTCAATTTTTTTCAAATTCCAAATAATTAATTATTAAGAGAGAGGTAGAATAACAAGTTTACCTTTGCAATAACGATATATCAACACAAAACACTTAACGATACTCCACAACTTAGCTTCTATACGGTTATGACGAAATATTTTAGAAAATATCGATGCATTCTCTATACTGTGAACTCGCTAAATGTAAGTTGATAACTGAAATATTTATATATACGTACTTTACTCTTCTAAATATCATTTTTCTGGTATTTTTATTTGTTGATACAATAATCTAGTCCCCCTATAAACGATCGGATTCAAAGCAAGAGAATATCACTATAATAGGATGGGAATTTCCAGGTAAAAGGGTTGATTTATGACGTGTTTCATGTAATATGGCCAGGGACTGTAGATCTCCGGTCGCCGCACTGCTAGAGTAACCCCAAACCATCACTGAACCACCACCGTGTTTTACCGTGGCAACGAACGACGTCTTTCATTCGTCTCACAAAAACTCTGACCAAACACTTCGAACTCGGATTCGTCACTCCAAATAACATTTCTCCAATTTTCTTCTGTTCAGTGCCTATAATTTTCGGCCCGCTGTAGTCGTTTTTGGCGGTTGTCAATGGAAGACACGCATGTAAAATTTTACGACCCCCTACACCCATTTCCTCTCTTGTAGACATGTTTTTAGGCCATTCATTAAATATCGTTTCTAATGGTTTTATTACCTGCTGTTTAGATAAATTGAAATTTCTCTCTATAAAATTTATTCTAATGAGGATCTCCGTCTTAAATACTTTATTGTTATCCCAACTTTGTTGTAGACATTTTTACAGTGGTATTGAATATTGAAAAAAAAATTTAAAATTCGAATAGATGTCCTAACTTAAATGGCCGGTAGTGTATATATCGACCTTAAATACGAACTTACTAACAAAATATATACGGGAGATTAACTTTTACTGTAAACTTAGTTACGGATATTTCTCATACTCTGTAATCATTGGATCCTATCAAATGTATTTACTCATGTGTTTACATCGAAAAGCTCGTCTAGAATTTGCGGCATGGCTTGCAGTTACAGAGTATTTACGCAGACTCATTTTATTTTTTAAATTTACCTTATTGGGAGACCTAAATTTCCTGTTGATTGGACCCGAAATGATATAATCCAAATATTATATTGTATAACATTTCACTTGCTTTATAATTCTCGATCCTTTTCTAATATACAGGTATGTATGTATGTACAATTGAAACAACTGAATATTTTACACCTGTATTTAACTAATAAAACATTTAAGGAGCAAATAACTTGTTCAAGTTATTTATATTACGAACCTCTACCTGACAAAAATTAAATTATCACTAGAGCAACGCAAACTGCGCTGAAAGCCAGTGGCTGACGCAAAATAAACACGGCCGGGACAATTCGGTATATGCGTCAGTATAACTGCGACTAGAAAGCCGATCTGTTGTGTATGCATCTACGCTGTCGTATACTATATCGTAGTTCTCCGTTTGTTTTGAAAATGTTTCCTACGTCGCGAAAACGACCAAAGTTGGACACAATAAGAGAATTTATTGCAGAAATGCCTGATTTAAAGTGTGATAGCGCTAAAATTCAATGTGTAGTGTGTAAAATAGATTTAATGTGTTGGTCGAAAAGTGATTGTCTACGGCACGTAAATAGTGCAGGGCATGTTTCAAAAAAAATTCCACACGAGATTATGACAAATTTAAATTTAATTTATGTGTTTATTGCATGTAATTTTACCATTTCATTTACTAGGAAGAAAGCACACGTCTCGTTTGGAATGAATATTCGGACTTTAAGTTACCAAGTGAGAGAACATTACAGAGAGTTGTGCCGTCTGCTCGTGAGCATGTCGAGAAAAGCATTAAATCGGAGTTGCAAGAAAAAAAACTGGTTATGTGTGGACGAAACAACAGATCGTAAAAAACATTCTGTGGTTAATGTAATGGTACGCACAATGGAACCACATCGACCGTCACCCTCAATTTTACTAGCTTCCAGACGAATACAACATGCACTGCCGAAGTAATTTCAATGTTGGTGTTAAATACATTGGAAAAGTTTGAACTTTCAATAAATCAACTGTTGATGTTTATGAGTGATGGTGCCGCAAAAATGCTTGCTGTAGGTCGATCTCTTAAAAAACATTGTGCTAACTTGTTGCATATTACATGTAAAATTCATACTCTCAGTCTCGTAGCAGATAGTATCAGAAATGTTATCCCGAGGTAGACGCTCTAATAGCACATAGAAAAGCTGTGTTTGTAAAATCCCCAAAACGTATTCGGGAATTTCATAGACTATGCCCCGGTATTCCTGAACCACCACAACCTATTCTTACTCGTTGGGGAACATGGTTAGAGGCTGCATTTTATTATCTTAAATATTTTAAGAATATAAAGAACGTGATTTTAGAATTCGACCCAAAGGAAGCTGCGGCTGTCAAGGTAAGCCGCTTGAAATTTCAGGATAGTCAAGTTAAAACAGATTTGGAAATTATTCAGAACAATTACGTGGAACTAGCGAATGCGATAGAAAAACTACAAAATTCATCGGTGTCGTTAGTGGAATCTTTGCAAATAGTGCAACATGTTCACGCACAGCTATGCGCGATAGAAGACGCAAGAAATGTTTGTGTTTTAGAAAAGGTTTTGAAAGTGTTTTAGATAAAGACTCTGATTTTGGCACATTAAGACAAATTTGTGAAGGTGCGTCAACAGAACCGTTTAAGTTATTTGAAAGATTATTTTACTTACCAAATATAACGTCACTAGATGTAGAACGTTCGTTTTCGGTATACAAAAACACTTTTTCTTCACGCCGCACTCACTTTGCCGAAACAACTTTGGAAACATATCTAATGTTACAAATATTAAGTAGACATTATCCACTTTGTGATTTTACGGAGGACTCTTAAAACGGTAAGTGTTTGAGCACGTATCACATTTAATTTATTTTGTGTAAACTTTTATGCGTCCGCCACTGGCTTTCAGCGCAGTTGCGTTGCTCTAGTTATCAATCTAACACCGCAAAATTGTATAAGTAACAACGTGGTTTACTGAATTTACAGGTTTTACTGTTGAGATAATACAATTTGTACAACATACTTATCTCACTGCAAGTGTAATACTAAAATTAAGTTTATAATGCAAATACCTAAACGTACCTCAACGCATGTGGCTGAACAACGTTAACCACGCGCTATTAGTGCCTATTATAGTGGTGTTATTTTAAAATATTAGAATGTCTGGTAACATTTAAACTTTACTTACAAGGGAATATCCTGAACCCGTAAATTCCAAAAAAATTGAAACTTTGTGGACAAGTAGTCCTCACCACAAGATGTTCGAAGCCATTTTCCTTATCGGCCCAATCGTTTTAAGAGGGTGAAACCACCCCTGACATTTTACTTGATTTTCGGTTTTTTGAAAATAATTCGATAACGGTTGGACCAAGTACATCAGTTATATATCAGAATAATCGTCTCTTTGAGCTCTATTACATATGTGAAAATAGCATAGTATTTCTATTTAAAAATTTGGTGGTGTCTTCCCCCACCCCTTCACGAATTCAAATGCCATATTGTGGATGTTATACAGCTCTTCAAGCAGTTTCAAAAACGTACTTCACTTTTTGTAAAACAGTCATTAAAAAAATTAAGAAAATGATATTTAATATGTCATCTTTAGAGACTGTAAAGGAATGTAACATAAATTTTGATGTTTTTAGATAGATATATTTTTGAAAACAGAAATATAGATAAAAATTAATTTAATATAATAATACTGCATGCCTTTCGGATGTCGATATTACAATTCATAGTGGTAGAAAAATTTATTCAAACTGACATATAAAATACATATTATGACATATTTTGTAATATATGGCTTATGTATACATGTGTATATATAATATATACGCTAGTAATTACTAAATTTGTATGATAATGCATTTCTTCATAAAAATGCTTACAGCACAAAAAACTGTTGCACCAGGAACACCGTATTATAGCACGCCCACCACATATGGAACATCGCGATGGAATTTGAAAATCTTCTGTGAAGGCAAAAGTGACAGGATTATCGAAACGATTTGGCCGGTCCGCAATATAACCACTTTTGTACCATGCATAAGCAAATAAATTATGATATTTTGAAGAAGATAATTGGTTGTGCACTGAAGACTGTAATTTAATAATGTTGTTACGCGTATGCAAATTAATATCGTAGTTGTATAAGAGTATAATATCAGATAATTTCCTAACAAAATTTTTCCAAACACGAAATCCATAGACGTTTAGGGGTTGTATCATACCAGTAGTTTTCTTTGGTATTGCGAGGATGTTCATATTCTTGTCGGCCGATATATGATCTTTTAAGTTAGATGGATAATGACTAGAGCGGGCCAAATTGCGCCATCCAACAGAATCGGAATCAGGCGCAACGGCCGCTTATTGTAAATAGCGTATACGTGAGTCACAGCAGATATGTGATATTTCGAAATTAATACACAAGAGTAAAAAAATAAAAGCTGACGCAATAATAATGTTTAGTAATTAGAGCGGATATATATATATATATATATATATATATATATATATATATATATATATATATATATATAGTACACGCTGAGGTTTTTTTTATTTTCATTATGATTTTTATTTGATTGAAAACGGTATGCGTTGTAAATGGGATGTAATAAGGAAATAACTGAGAAACTGAAACGCTTTTTTATTCTGTTTTACTTAATAATGTAACTGTAAATAAGATATAATAAATCAATTCTATCCTTCTTAATAATGCGGATAGGCTTTTTAAAAAGTTGCACCATCAGATAAGTTTCCACATTTGCCTCGGTGAAGGATGTTCGCCGGAGACGAAAAATGTTCTTATATTCGAAAACGACCGTTCCACATCTACCGAAGTAAGACAGGCGTAATTAAAATAATCTTTAGACTTAGTCAAGGAATCTGCAGATGCCCCATCGCACATTTGTCTTTAATCTCGTGTAGTCCGGATTCTTTTTTAAAACACTATCGAACTTAGCTAAAACTCGTCCACTTGTTGCATCGTTTATACTGTGTAGCAATGTACTAACTTCGTCCACGACTTGCACTGATTCTACCAACGACAATTCAGAATTTGCAAATTTTCTATCGCGTCTACTAACCCTTTGTAATTGTTGCTAATATTCTTTAGATGTGTTTCAACAGAAATATCGAGAAATCCCTTCTGGCTCATCCTAATAGCTCTAGCTTCGGCAGGGACGAATTGCAAAAATAACGGATTTGACTTCTTGAAAAATGTTCATTATAATAAAAAGCGGCTTTTAACCACGTTCCCCAACGCGTAAGAATGGGCTGTTCGAATACCAGGGCATAACCTGTGGAATGCCCTAGTCCTCTTAGGACTTTTGAGAAACACTTTTTTTGTGTTTGCTATTAATGCATCCACCTCCGGGTAACACTCTCGAATAGTTTGTGCCACAAGATGTAAAAGCATGGACTTTACACGTAACATGTAAAGTCCTTCACACTTTTCTTTAAGGGAACGGCCTACACTACACATTGTTGCTGCACCATCGCTCATGAACAACAACAGTTGACTGGTTGACACTTAAAAATTTTTGTAACGTTTCGAGAACTACGGCCGTAATTGCTTTACTAGTACACTGTTTTAATCTTCTGCTGGCTAATAGAATTGAAAAAATTTGGTTTAATAGGATCTAATACGCGCACTATTATATTCAAAATAGAATTTTGTTGCAATCTGTCGTCTCATCAAGACATAGCCACAGCTGTTTATCTTTTAATTCGGCTTTAATTCGATTTTCAATGTCCTCACGTATTCGTGGAATATCTCTCCGTAACGCTGTCCGAGATGGTAGTATCCACTCGGTATTGTATGTACCCCAGAATTTTCGAAATGCTTTTTTATCAAGTATACGAAGTGGTAGACCACATACCATAAACGTTAAAAGCAATTCTAATTGAAATTGACGTTGTTGTGACACACCATTTCTTTTATTTCTGTGGTGTGCGCTATTTATATGTCTTTCACAATCACGTTTGCTCCAGCACAGTAGTTTCTTTTTAAAAACTTTACAGAAAATTGTACTCCCATTGTAGTGTAAATCCACAAATTCACTAAGAAATTTATTAACTTTCGTAGGTAATGGCCGTTTATTTTTAATAGTTTACGTTAGACATAATCACTAAAGCGAGCACACCGACGCTTGTTTCTAGTATGCCACGAAGTGGTGCAAACGTAACATCTACAGACTCGTCATTTTTTGATGAATAGAGCGCGTCATCCGTAAATGAATAAGCGCGCTGTTAGTTCGTAGCCGTCGATGAACGAACTTTTTTTTTGTAGTGGCCCACTGTGAACAAACGCCCTATTTATCAACGAACACCCAAACTGCAGGGGGTATATTTGCGCGTCTTCACGACGTAATAGACAGTGGTTTTGGTCCTCGTCCTAATAATTACATATTTAAATTACCTATGTTTACATACATATATGCGCCCGGCAGCCTGATTGCAAACCTGGCGCGTGGCGCTCTTGGCGCGCTCTAATAATGACCAGTCCACAAATCTAGCAATAAAACTTTTTGAGATCCTGTATTTGGAAGATATACCTTTGTCAACCATTCCGTGAATAATGCTGTTGTTAGTTTTTCGGATGATGAAGCAGTTACATAAATATCTTCTGCGTGGAACATCGATTCTACTACTCGTGGTCCAAATGTACCACTTTGTTTTTTCAAAACCATGAATAGGGGCGACAACAAGCGTCCAGACGCGGATACTGTAGGAAGTATGGTATAGCTGTGTGTTGTAGCGAATATAGATTGCACAATACTTTCAACTGCTTTCGATCCCTGTGGAACTAACGTGCGACCAGAGTGCAATTCCAAATTGAATCCACTTCATCAGCGTTGAATGTATTAGTAGAGCCTACCTTCGCAATATAAGGTTTACTTCTTGTACGAAAGCCGACGAAATTTGATTTAACTCTGCCGTGTCTGTACCATATGAACGGGTTATAAATTTGGTAATTTTTCTAGGAAACTATCCTGTATACTTTCTTGAAGTCCATAACCAATGTGGGGATGCTCTGAAATTTGTTAATCGGATTTCTTCATTGGCTTCCATAGCCCATTTACGAAGATCTAGGTCGTGAATTATAGCATGCGCTTCGCTCCTAGTAACAAATTTATTAAAAACATATTACCGAAATTTGTAATAATTTCTCTCTTCGTGTTCCTCCTTTTTGTATTGATACCTCCCATCTAAAAAGCAAAAAATTTGTGAATATAAAAATGTCTTAAAATTGGCCTGCAATTTCTTACCTATACAATTGTTGTAATGACTTTACTCTCTTAAATCTATGTTTTACAGCTTCAAATGAACGTCGTTTTTTACAAGATTTCCAGAAGGTAACAGCTTTTGTCTTATATTCTAAATCGACAATATCTCCTCCTTCTGATGCATATTCTTCTTCTTCAAATTGTATAACTTCTAAGACTTCTTCCCGTGAAGGTGGATATCTATCATCAACAAATTCTACAGAATGTAACCTAAATTCTTGCAAGAATTCTAGCGTTACGTCGTTATCTACTTCAAAGGTTGTATCGTCCCGAGATCTAATTAATGTATTCTTCAATACATCGTGCATTTCACTTTCTTCATTGTTGAAAACTATTGGACGATTATCATTTGCGACATTAAATATCAGTATTAGTAATCGAACTACATTTACTGGATTTACTACCATTGTTGAACCAATACTCTAATTCTCACAGTCAGATGCAGTATTAAAAAGTTACAAAAGTGACTCTTTCTTATATACTTATTTTTATCCACACAAATCAACAATTTTAAACTATTATATATTAACTATTACTCACATTAAAGATTGTTGTACTTATTATAAGTATAAGTCATACTTTATCATTGTTATCATATGTATGTATAGCTGTCGTCGCACTATAACTGCCTTCATAAGTATCATTACTAATTTACAAATTCATATATCGAATTTTAAAGAATTAATAAACTCATTACATAAATTATTCTATCACATTGATTGTGAGTCAGTAGTAGAGATACCCGAAATACATGTACACATTGAATATAATACATTATTCACACAATATCTGCGGATTACCTTTAACATATCTTTGTTTTGCACAGGCATTGACAATTACATAAAGCGACGTATCGTAAGTTTTATCCTTTTCTAATAATTACTTTACAAAAAGTGAAGTACGTTTTTGAAACTACTTGAAGGGCTGTATAACATTCACAATATGGCATTTGAATAGGTTCATTCGTGAAGGGATGGGGGAAGGCACCACCAAATTTTTAAATAGAAATACTATGTTATTTTCACAGTTATAATAGAGCTCACAGAGACGATTATTTTGATATATAACTTTGATGTGTTTGGTCCAACCGTTATCGAATTATTTTCAAAAAACCGAAAATCAAGTAAAATTTCAGGGGTGGTTTCACCCTCCTAAAACGAAATTGGGCCGATAAGGAAAATGGCTTCGAACATCTTGGGGTGAGGACTACTTGTCCACAAAGTTAGAGGTAATGATTTTTCTCAATTCTTTCCTATTTCTAGCTTCTCGTTTAGCTAGAGTCCAGCTCATTCCCTTTTCTTTTATTGTGTCTGCCATTGCTGCATTTCACTTCTTTTTTGGTCTGCCTCTTTTTTTTAACTCCCATCTCTGTTTCCCATATCACTTTGACTGTTTTATCCTCCGACATACGCACTAAGTGGCTAAACTATCTTAACTGCTGTGTCTTTATTTTTTGAATTACGCTTTTCATCTTTAAGTTCTTCCGTATAGTTTCACTTCTAACTTTGTCCAATCTAGTCACGCCCTCAATTTTCCGTAAAATTCTCATCTCGCAAGCCGTAATTTTACTTTTTAGATAATTTGTTAAAACTCATAATTCGCATTCGTAAATAAGTGTCGGCACCGGCACTGACTCATATACTCTTTTCTTTCTTTCTTTTGTAATTTCGCGTTTGTTGAAGAATGTCTTGTATAACGTTCGATATATTGCATTTCCTTTGTTTATTCTGTTGAGAATTTCATCTTTCAATCTTCCCTGAGAATCTGTCATCGTCCCCAAATATTTTAATTTTTCCACTTCTTTTATTTTTGTTTCATCTATTTGTATTTCTACCTTATCCGCTTCGTTTGCTGTCATAATTTTTGTTTTTTGTGCGTTTATTTTTAAACCAAATTTTTCCAATATTTCTACCCATTTTCTGATCCTTTTTCTAACTCTATTTTATTATTCCCGAATAGTATAAGGTCATCTGCATAGAGCATCTCTCTGATTTCTACTGGCTTTAGTTTTCTATATCTCAAATGTATTCCTTTCGTAATCCTTATTTACTTGTTTTGATATATGGTCCACGACTGTGATAAATAGGAGCGGGCTTATAATGCTTCCCTGCTTTACGCCTATTTTCGTTATAAAACTCCGCCCTTCCTCCACCTATTTGTACAGTATTATGTCTCCTCATATATACTTTTTATTACATTCATTATTTTCCCTCTTATTTTTCTGTCCTTTAGAACCTTACAGATTTCATCACGGTGTATGCAATCAAATGCTTTTTCTAAACCAATTGTACATACATATAATTTAGAATTTGTTGCTGTTATTTCCTCTGCTATTTGTCTTACCACAAATATTCAGTCTTGCCTTGATTTATTGGAGCTGAAGGCAGCTTGGATATCGTTTAAAGTTGTTTCAATTTTTTCTTTCAACCTTTCCTCAGTAATACGTTCATATATTTTGTAGGTAGTATATAGCAGTGACAATGCTCTGTATTTACTGCAATTGGCGTAATCGACTTTTTCCGACAATAATTGTGCATATTTTAGAAATTTTGCCGATGCTAATATATTAAATTTTATTAAATTGTTAAATAATTTATCTTGGGATCAACTCTTTTTGTACAGTAATGTAAATCTTGCTTTTGATTTCGGTTTTGATGTTTTTATAAAGTATTTTGGTCAATGTTTTCCTTTAATAAAAAGGAAAACCTCTAAGAGCGGTTTTAAGGATAAATGTATAACTTGTGAGGTAAAGCGTTCGAGTAATAATCTTAAAGATCTATTTATACTCCAAAAAATCTTTCCAGTTATCAGAAATATTTATTCACAGGCAAAGAAAGAACACAAATTGTTGCTAAAAGAAACTAAGCGTAATTATTATTCTTCTAAATTGGCTAACTCTTCTATTTTATCGAAGGCTGCATGGCAAATTATTAATGGGTTATCAGGTAATATTAAGTGTGAAAATATTGTTTTAGGACGTAACGGTCGAACTGTAAATGATCCCAATAATGTAGCAGAAAATTTTAATGATTTTTGTCTTGAATCAGTTAGCAGAATAGTGGATCAAATTTCCATTGGAGATCATAATATTAGTATGTGTGCAATGCCATATAATGAAGTATAAATCCGTGATTTATTTAAGAAATTAAAAAATAAAGCGTTTTTGGGGCCTGATGGGGTACCATGTAATTTGCTAAAAAGAGTATCAAATTGTTTAATAACTCCAATTACATTTTGAATAACTTGTTGTTTTCTAATTGCTCAATAGCTTGTGCAACTTCAGAATAGTTCATGGAAATTTCATCTGTTTGTTGTTGAACGTCCGAATTGGAAAAAGTTGCTGACTATCTCGAACTGCTGCAGAATCCTTTGAATCAAGTTTCAAAATGACATTTTTCACTTGTGAAAAATATTTCTGATAGTAAAATACTGCCTGGAGCCATTTTTCCCCACGCGTTATTACAGGCTGAGGTGGTGGTAATTTCGGACACAATTGTTTGAATACACGGATGTTTTTGGGAGATTTGATGAACACTTTTTTGGTAGATGGTATTAACTTATCCACCATCGGATACTTCTTTCGAATGGTTTCTGCTACGAGGTGACATGCGTGTATGAGGCATGTTATGTGAAGAAGAGTCGGAAAGCATATTTTCAAGAACCTACCAACTCTCAGATTTGTTGCGGCTCCGTCAGTAACGAACTCTCAACGAATCTTTTATTATCTTGACAACGGTTTCTGCATTAGTTTTCTGAATCCTTTTATGGATAACAACAAGGAAGTTGGTGGGCCATCACGTTTTAAAGGACGCGCTACAACATGAAGGGACGCTGTGTTTCTGAGCAGCAGTTGTTTCATCCACACATAGGCAGATTTTCTTTTTTCTCAACTCGTCTTTTATACATTCCTTTACTGTACTTGCACACGTGGCAAATTTATTGTAATTGAATAGATGTTTGCAGCTTCCATGAGGGAACGTACTTAGCCCAAAAAAGGACGAAAGTGTTCATTAGATACTAGATGTTGAGGGATGTTGCACAACATACTTAACAAAAAATAAAATCATATAAAAATTGCCAGTATGGAAAACTGTTTCTTAAATTTCAATACATGACGTTTACTTTTACAATGTTTTCTACATTCAAACCTATCGCGACTTAGCAATTCGCTATTGCATATTATGCAATAAATATGCAACGAAACTTAAATTTTCCACAATTTTCATCGATTAAATCATCGGCCTTCCACTTTTCAACTTTTCTTTTGCCATGCTCCAAATTAACTCTATCGGTTTCAAATCAATGGTAAGGGGGGTAAACGTAAAAAAAGTATGGCCATGCTTTTTTAACAATTCATCAACATAATAAAGTTCTGCTTTCGCATTCTGGTGTTTGCTTCTAGCCATGATCGAATATCATTTTTCGATTATTTTGTGTAGGTGGTTTATTTATTTGCATGCTGTGATACGGTGCATTGTCCATAAAAACAATGCCATGTAGAGGCAAGTTTGGAATAAGTTACTTTTCTAACCATTGCATAAAGTTAAGTGGTTCATATCATTTGTGATAATCACCGATTTACTTTTGACTTAAAAGCCCATCACAACTTCCTGCATACACTATAATAATCTCTGACCAGCTCGATACACTTATAGACACCAGATTCTTCTTCCCATTGCCAAACATCTGCTAAGTCCATATGTTGGGTGAATATAGGTTTCATCTAAATATATCACCGGCCTTTTTATCTTCCCTAAATTATCATTTTTTTGTAATCTTCTTAAGTACCGAGAACGCCAAGCTACTATATCATTTCTTTTTACAATAATTTTCTTTTATTATGACACTTCTTATATCGAAAGCCCCTCGCTTCCTTTGGAGTTTTTAATGAAGTGCCTGCGATTTCAGATTTTCTACGAGTCTGTTTTATCAAACTGATGATTTTCCTGTTGAGAATATTAAGAACGTGGTTTTACAATTCGATTCCAAAGGAAGCTGCCGCTATCAAGAAAAGCCAGTCGAAATTTCAAGATAGTCGGGTTGAAAACGGATTTAAAAATTATTACTCGGACTGGCGGAGGCAATAGAAAAGTTACAAGATCCTTCGGTGTCGTTAGTGAAATCTGTGCAAAATAGTGCAACATGTTCATGCACAGCTATGCGCGATAGAAGACGCAAAAAATGTTTGGTTCTAGAAAAATTTGAAAGTGTTTTAGAGAAAGATTCTGATTTTGGCACATTAAGACACATTTGTGAAGGTGCGTCAACAGAACCGTTAAGTGTTTCAAAGAATATTTTAATTACGCAAATATAACGTCACTAGATGTAGAACGTTCGTTCTCTGCATATAAACACATTTTTTCCTCACGCTGCACTCGGTCTGTCGAAACAACTGTTGAAACATATCCAATGTTGCAGATATTTAACAGACATTGTTCACTTTGCGATTTCACGGAGGACTCTTAAAATGGTAAGTGTTTGAGCACGCATTATTTTATTTTATTTAACAACTACGCGAAAGTATTTTTCATATAACTACAAGAGGTACAACTATTGCTCCACACAATTTGAACACGCTGTAATGAACCTGTCAATTTATTTTTTTCCCTCAGTGTATTGTTTGTAAATTTTATAATACGATGAGCTTATTTTAAATCATGATTAAATGTAAATTGACTGTAATTAATGTACATTTTAATTTCTACATCGTTGAAGTATATTTTTAACATATATATATCTCTGGATCTAATCTGCTAAATGAATTGAGCTTGTATATGTCAGACCTGTATTTTAGGTTTCCCTTTAATTACTTTTCTTGTTGTTAACGGTTGATTAAAACTTCCCTGGTTGAAATCCCAAATTGACCAATGCGAGGCTGAAATAAAGTGGAAAGAAACCTTATGTTCTGTGTTTGAAACAGGAAGTCGTTTCGTAGAGCATATACACTTCTTTGATACCCTAGAAATTTTGTCGATACACAGAAAACAAAAGAAAGAAAATAAATATAGAGTAGAAATTTATTCACCCCATAGCATTTGCGCGATTCATTTAGTTCTATTTAATCTAAATAAATATTTACATGAATACCGAGTCAATTTATTACCGACAACCCTAAAATCTAGTTAGGCACCGCATTTGAATATTAATAAGAGTAAAGTGTTACAGTCGAGCATATTGCAAAATCTATTAGAAGATTCATTTAGTCCTTAGTATTCCATTTATCAAGCTCTGGAATTTTCCGAAGCAATATAGAAATGTCACGTACCGCAATTTGTTATTTCTCACAACAATAAGCGAAGAAAATTCGGAAAAAATCAAGGCGGGCTTTGGAAACAGCAAATGTTCTCCGTTTTCCTTGTCTGAGTTTATATTTGTTGCTAAAATAAATAATCTGTGTAAACAAGAATGCTACCCTATTTAAATTAAAATTGCCACAAGAGGAGATGATACAAATTACAAAATTCCTTAAATAACTTCATATAATTCCTTTAAAATTATGTTTAATGTCGTATAACAGTCTAGAATTAATTATTTGGGACTATACGCTTACACCAATGTTCAAAATAAATGAGGTTGCACTGGAGAACATTTATATCTTTATCATTGTGTTTTAATTCAATTTCAATCCATCATCAAACGTATTTATCTTGGCGAACTACTGACAGTTCCCGGGCTATTATTTAAATTATCCCGAGGCGCCATTATAGAAAGCGAACTTCTGGGCAAACTCGAGCCGATTTAGTTTTCTAAGTTTATTAGTTCAATTTAAAAAACAATTCCTGAATTATAATCCGTTTTAATTTCAAAATACAATCGTAATCGATATTGGGACTCATCAATCTTTTATAAGAAAGTCTGTCGCTGGTTCTGAAAAACGGATGGGTTATGAGAATATAAAACGCTTCTCCGTTATTTTAACTCGAATATCGGAATCTAGAGGCCTGGTCGAATTTATCCTAACTCCTCGTACAGTTCGGGCTACGTTGGGAAATTGTCTTAAGGCGATTTCAGCAGAATTTGAGATATTATATCCCCTATCAAAGTATTATTGTCTCAGAGTTAAAGTCAAATTGTTCAAGTTCACGAAGCGAAGGACCTTTAGCTAAACTTCAAACAAGATCGGACATAATCGAAGGCGACCGTGAATTTAATTATGAAACGAATAACTTTAATTAGTGCTAATATTAAACATAAATATCACCTGCAACCCCAGCTTATTACGACCCGTCTAAATTTAATCTCCCGTCACTAAATATGGAAATTGTAAATTAACAATTCAAATTTATTATCACCATACAGTCAGGTATTAAAATATCTCCCCTCCCCCTATTAATTTTTGAAAGACATATTTAAAAAAAAAAACAGATTTATTTGAAAGGTCCTTTTCTATTCAATTACAGGCCAATTTTTTTAGTAACAAACATTATAAAGATATTTGAGAAAATTATTAAGGTGTAATATCAAAATTGTTGACAAAAGCAACCTACTTGTGCAGCCAATTGATTTAGAGAACAACAATCAACCCAAAAATCATTAGACGAAAGTGAACCCGTATTTGCGAATTTTTCTGGACACTTCCAACGCTTTAAATGCTGTTAATTACCTTCCAAAATAATTAGAACGCATATTAAACAAATACGAAGTTCTTCAGGGAACAGTACTGAGGCCAATTTTATTTATGATCAACATTAATGATATGGAAAGATTATGAACTGGTTTAATTGTCATCTATAAACAATGAACTTAACAAAAACAACTTATTTATCTCTTACTTGTTATAAAAGTAGTTTACCTTCTTGGAGTTAAATGTTTTAGATATTAACGTCATAATGAAACTATCAAAGTAATGTAAGTTCTGAACACGTAAAATACCTTGGAATGACAATGGAATAAACATGTTAAGGGTATTTAGTATTTATTTAAGTATAATATACCATTAACCAATTACAGGGTAATTTCAATTCCTATTTAAATTAAAATGTATAATATAGAGACAAAAAAGAAAAGAAAAAAAACAATTACAATTAGACTAAGCATTTAAAACAAACATTCTATGGCGGCATTCAAGTATTCGGTGTAATTGTTGTTAAACACACCAACGCGTAGTTGTACATATTGGGGGAGGACTGGTAGCGCGGTGCCTAGCGGACCGGGTTACCAGTCTCGGAGTACCGGGTTCGAACCCCAGGCCTGTGTCACTCTCAGAGTAAGGTTTTCCGAAGTTTTCCTTACTCAAAATTTGACGAATGCTGAGAGTGAACATTTAAGACTCTCTACGAGCGCAGGCGTAATAATATCTCATGGCTGACCGATGCCCCCTGCAATTGGCGGAAGCTGTTGGTGGATGTGAAGGCATGAATTATTATTATTACATTGTAAATTTTGCAAAGAACATGTACAGGAGAATTCATGAGGTAGTTTGTGTTGGCTATATCGCACATAAAAGTCCGTGAGTTGCGCGAGTTGAATCAGGGAATGTAAATCTTTCTAAAAACACTGCGTTATCTACCATACCGTGGATAAGTTTGAAGAGATAACTTAATGCAACCAATTTTCGGCAATTATCCAACGATTTAAAGTTAAATTCTTCATGCAAATCGACATACGAAACATCAAAATTAGGATAGTGTCTATGCTTCACGTAGTACAAGTATTTTAAAATCTTTTTTGAACCGATTCCAATTGATTTATATATTTATTATACATGGGCGACCACACATATTTTTTCTATTGTAATTCCCAGAACTTGACAAATGTCAAAGTAAGATATAATACTGAATTCGTAATGAAAATACCTTTCCAACGATGTGTCACAAATTGTATCATCCCATTTAAGATTTTTATGTTGGGGGTGGGGGACCTTAACCCATTTGCATCATTTGACGGAAAAGTCGTCAAACAATGATTGCGGATTTTGCTATCAAATGATGCAAATGGGCTAAGGGGGTAAGTTTAATATCATGATATATTAATCAAAATGGTTCCCCCTCGAAACAAAAATTAACCTGTCTTTGCATTTTTTAATCATTTTATTCGTTTCGGCCTGGGAAGATTTCAAATGAACACACTGTATATATATATACATATATAAATTCTTCTATATCTCGTTTATTCCCCATTAATCATATAACAGCACACTGATTTCCTACCTTCCCGACGTTACGAGAAGTTTGACTTGGCAAAAAGTTCAAGTTTCACAAAGTCGTTAACAAAGTTCAGCAAACCAAACAACTTATTCACATTATTATGTACATTGGAATTTACCTAACTGCTTTAGACTTGCTTTAAAATATGAGGGGGAAAACTTTACCTCAGTATATTTACAAAATCTTCATTTTCAATCATCTCCGATTAATATTAAAACCGCTTTTATATCAGTATTTCATTTACACGAAATTTCAAACAAGCAACATCCATGTAAATGGCTTTAGGAAGCAGCAATGTAATTTAATGAGGTTGTATAGGAAACGATTGGCTCTGATTTTATCAGCTAATTATCCTGCTTTAAATTCAACCCTCGTTAGTGTATGAAGTAATATTTGATAGAGATAATCAACTTGTTTCCTTAATTAGTCCTCCCATGAACTTGAATTTCTATTACATTTTATAACGAAGTATCAATTAATATTTATTTGAGGTTGATTACAATAAATATTAATTATTTTGTTTATATTTAAAATAAGTTTGTTGCCAGTAAATTAGTAATTAATTCCTACAATTCTCATCACCAGTTACGACAATATTAGTATCATCAGTGTAGAAGGTAAATAAAAGATTGCAAACAATAGCGGTCCCAATATGGAATCCTGTGGTACACCAGACGCAACACCCTATTCATATATAACTTGAAAAACGTCCAATGCCACTCAATTAGCACCATGTCGTGCTAATTTATTTAGTAAATTATTGTCATCTCCCAAAAATCAAAAGCCTTAAGGGCATTCTGTACTAGTTTGTGGTGTAGGAAACTACATATACACTTGCGCCACCCTAGATGAAAAATGGACCGAACGATTTTCATTTTTTCCAAAATACAATCTTAACCTTTGTCTGTGATTGCATCGGTTATTTTAACATAACTATTAAAATTAAGCCTAAAAAAATAATTTAAGCACTTCAAATTCTTTCAAATATAAGATAAGGCTATTGTGTGTAATGTGAAAAATTAAACCGGTGCTATCGTAAGTTTACAAGGCCTAGGCTAGAGAAGAGCCTTCTTAGAATGTAAAGATACAATTTTTTACATTTTAAAAACATATGGACTAAATTCAAAAAAAACTGTATAAAAAAAATTTGCGGGAGATATATTTATAAAATATAATTTAAAAAAACTTTTTTTCTCATTTTAGAAACATTCTTCCAATATTTATGAATGTACATACATATCTCGTAAATATCTAAAAAAGTAGGTCACGTTTACGTTGTTTTTAACTGCCCGAGGAAGAATTCCAGATTCGGGAAATGTATTTTTAATTTCCTCCGATGTTTCTTGATATTTTTTACCGAAATATCTGCAAATATTTGCTACAAAATATAGCATCTTATCAAGTGTGGAATTAAATGCAATTGAGCGGGGAAAATGGAACAAAAACATTGTATCAACGGGGGAAAGAGAGAAAGGAAATTAATGGGTGACGAATGGAAAAAGAGGACAGGTAAATATGGGTGATGTGAATATGAAAAAACCCTGGAAAAAATCGTGGAATCGGAGATAACAAATTTAAAATCAATACTAAAACAAAGTTATATGGTATATAGGAACCATTTTATTTTACTTTAACGAAATACAGGGCGTTGTAAGAGAAACGGTAAGATAAAATCGATATTGTACTGAAATAAATTAAGAGATTTATCGTGAAAACAATAGAATGAAATGTCTGGCTCTCAGGTATCGCGATTAGTTGCAATTAGTGCAGTTCATTTGTATTGGTACGTAAATCAAGCAGTTTGTCAGGGAAACCTACATATCAAGGGACAAGTACAAAGTATTGGAGATACTCGTGATGAATTTAGAACTTTAACTTTAAATTTACTTACGAACGCGTAAAACATACAAAAGATCTCTTACAGTATTTGGTATAATACTTATACTGTGTGCGGAAAAATTATGGAATAAATTCATTACACTTCAAGCAATTTGCTTTCGAGAAAAGCTCGGACAGATCAATTTTATTTTTTAATAAACGTTTTTGCATCAATTGTAAGTTTCCTCCACTTCTGGTTTTCAGGTAATGACGTCATCGGCAATTTTTTTAAACGACAATTCCGGATTTTTTTATTTTGATAGATCATTTTATTGCCTAAATGGGACCATTAACATTTTAGTATCTCACAAAACAAAATTTTGGAATAAAAGTCATTTAAAGAGTCATTTCCGGATCTGTTTTAGACTTCTGCTATAAAATCATTACATAAGAGGGTGTTACTATACGCAAAGAAACGTTTACTTGTATCAAAACCCTTAATTCAAGACGCATTGTTTTAAATCAAAAGAAATATTTTCTTGGGGTTTCTTTCTCCGCCTAAGAGAAGTATATACTTGTAATGAAATAATTGTATTTCTTTGTTTAAGACATTTGTTAACTTGATTCAAGAAAATCTTGCCGAAAATTTGAAGAAAGCAATTTCTTAGTATAAATAAATGGTCATTATAACACCAAGCAATATTTATTAAGGATAGTAATAGTTTATAAATAAATAGTTTCATTTCTTAAAATAAAGCATTTTTACTTAGAATTCTTGAAATGCATATATATATTTATATCCCACATTATAAATTGCGCTTACCTTGTTTAAAACAGTACGATATATCCATACATTTTTTTTAAACATCCTTTTTTGGATGATTAGTACTATCTTAATGTATACATTCATTTATTACCATGATAATTCTGCACTAATGCTCAAAATCTGCAATTAGCAAAACTTGTGCAAGTTAAATGCACCACTGTGAAGCACCCAATAAATATATAACCACTAGGGGTGTGAACTAAGAACCTAAATACAGATAACTGAATGAGTTCATAGAGTTTAGTCCGTTTAATCTACACACATCCTCACTGTGACCCGGGGAGTTGAATGGCTTCTACATTAATGAAATTTTGGTAACCTTTTTTTCATGTTGACAGTGTAATCTTGTATTACCTCGTACACCCATTTGATCCCCCAGGTCGTTGTGGATTTCTTCTTTGGGTCACATATCGATAGGTATCATTGATCATCTGAAAATTTTTTTTCGACCCCTTTGGATTATAAGTTGGTTTAACGGCTTGGTGCACCCCCAAAGCTGAATACCGTATACCCAAAAATGGGTTTAATAATGGACGGGTAGATTAATTTTTTGGGCACTCAGGTTAATTTGGATTTTCTACCAATCAACCAGTACATATTGCGGACCTTCTGTCGGACATGGTGCTTCCAATTAAGTCTTCTGTCGAGGTGTAATCCGAGGTATTTGCTGATTTTGCTTGTGGTATTGTTATATCGTCTAGAAAACACAGGATGGTCGCTATTTTTGTGGCGCGCGGTGTATGTGACAGGTTGATTTTACTCCGTGATTTTAAATCTTCCAGTCTTTGATCCATTGGCTGATGTTGTTTAATGTCGATTGCTTTTTCTTGTGACACAACAGTGGCCTTATTACAGTATCGCCGGCAAATGTCCCAGAACTGTATATCAGTGTCGGAATATCAGCAGTGTAGAGTACGTATAGGAGAGGTCCGAAGAATATGCTTCTTCGTGTACGATTCTGAATTTCGGTTTAAAGTATAATGTTAGCAGATTGCAATAGTTGCTAGGTAATAGTTTGGCCATTGGAGATAAGGCCTTGATGCCAAAACTTATCGAAGGTTTGGAAAACTTTCCAAGAATACTGCTGAGCAGTACTTTTTCTCCTCTAATGCTCGTTCATGTGAGTAACGACCCTGTGCACCTGATCGGTCGCGGAATGATGATCGCGATATCCAAATTGGAAGTCGGGGATTTAATCATTGGTTTAAGTCTGTTCAGCAAAAGCTTTCAAATAATTTGGAGATGGCAGGTAACATAGGATGTCACTTTTTTTCTGCTGGACTGTCGGGTTTCTTAACATGATGATTTGTGCTGTTTTGAAGCTTTTCAGGAGCATGTTGTAATCTGAAACAAGCATTAAACACATAGGTTAGCATGATGATTGCTCTTTTCTATATCCCTACATAATGCAGCAAATTATTCACATTGCTTGTGATTTTAAAAAGGTTAAAGTATAGGTTATCTACAGAATAATGTTCAAACAAAAGTGAATTTAATGTAGAAGTACACATGAAAATAGTGCTTAGAAACAATAACCAAGATAATGCTAATAAAGTAGCTCCTGGGTGTTGATGGAATCACTACCGACAAAAACAAAATGAGAAGAAAAGCATTAAAATGTCTTGCTCCTGGCCACATTGCTCTTACATCTCTCAGTTTATGCCATTAATCTTCAAAAGCAGTAACTGAAGTATTTCCTGGCGCCACCTAGTGCCAGTAGTTTTAGTCATGCCGTCCTAGATGTAGCGACAGAACTCGAATGCAAATACCATACAATAACATAACCTTTAACGTACAACATTTCATAACATCAAACATC
The DNA here is from genome assembly GCA_029619315.2 of Dynastes maya. Classification (NCBI taxonomy): domain Eukaryota; kingdom Metazoa; phylum Arthropoda; class Insecta; order Coleoptera; family Scarabaeidae; genus Dynastes; species Dynastes maya. The sequence continues at coordinate 9,038,162 of JAROYE020000012.1, forward strand.
AAAAGATACCGGTTAATGTAATGTTTTTTTCTTTCTATTACTATTTTACCACATGACTAATTTAACTATAGTTTTTTTTTTATATATAATAAATAATAATAAAAAAGGGATAAATAAAATTAATATTGTCATTAATTTATTAAAATACATAAAAATAATCCCCTATTTAATTACATTATTAAAGAAAAAAATTTAATTATGCTGTAACCTATAAAAAGAACTTTTTCATTAGCTCATCACTTGCTCCTAATTTCAATTATCAACTCTAGGTTTTTTTTTTTTCATTTTTGTAATTTTTTTTTATTGGAATCCTTGAAGCTGACCTGATGATGTGTTTTTTGAACACGAAACTGGTCGCCAAATTTTCCCAAAAAACTTTGTGAGATTTGGACCATTTTTTCATTCCTACCTTTAATGTGAATATTTTCTGAAATTAATGCTAAATGATTTAGATGGAAGAAACATTTATCTGTATTTGATTTTCTTGATTTTCTAAAACCCCAAGAAAATATTTATTTAATCCAAAAAAATTTCAAGAAAATCATTTTCGTATATTATATGTTTTTGTAATCCTGAAATAAAATTTTCTTGAATAGAGACTGATTTTTGCAAGAAAAACTATTTTTTTGATGCAAGAAACCATTTTTTTCGCGAATTACCCTGTCTTTATGTTTTTTCAAAGCTTTTTGAATATTCTTTACTACTACGCATTGAAAGTTTTATAAATAGATAAACCTTTTGTCTTTATCTTAGCACGGGTTTAGAGATGGAAATCCACTATCACTGCTTCACTTGAAATTTTATAATTCTATATTAGAAAACATGGAGTCAAAAATTTATGCTACTGATAATTTGTGATTTGTTAAAGGCATTTGATTGTGTGATGATATACTTTTAGAGAAACTTGATGTATTGGATTTTCGAGCAAAAATAGCTGAATGGACTACATCGTACCTATCCAACAGGTTTCAGTTTGTTGATGTTGGTGCAGTTAAAGCTAATAGGAAATATAAAGTTAGATCTTCTCTACTGCCAAGTAATATTGGGCCCTCAAGTATCTGTCCTTGGCCCATTATTGTTTTCCTTATTTTTTAAATGACATAATTGATTTCATTAGTGATTTCGCTGTGTGTTATGCCGATAACATAACTATTGTCGTTTCGGAAAAAGTTTTATCGATAGCGCTGAAAAAATTTTGGGCTTGAATAAACGCTTTAGTGGTTTTGTGCTAGCACGCTGTCATTGAATTTTTACATCCTCTTTCGACGTCGGCTAAAGAATAGTACTCACAGCCGGTAATGCAAAATTTGATACAAATCTATCCCTAAACACGGGCACTTCTCATATTATCCTTGTGTGTCCGACATTGGGAAAATAAAACAGTATTTTTCAGTTAAACGCGTAAAGTTGATGGTGTTTTGTATTACTTGATCACCTTGACAACAGTAAACAAAACATAATGGAGATTGCTTTTCTTAAACGTTGATTCAAAATTTTAAGCCTGAGTACTACATTGGCTTAAAATTGTGAAGTTATGCTTCAAAATGAAATGGCTAATTAATAACTATCAACCACGCCATGCATTTACTGAAAACTTATGCTGAAAATGCGTTTCAAAATGTTGCGTGGGGATTGTCGTCCGACTATATATAGAATCGGTACAAAGGAGGACTATTATTTATCCACCGTCTAAATTGCATGTGGCTAGCAAATTCTTCTAGTTGTAGGTGATACACATGTTGTAAATGGTATGGATATAAGCCTTGTTTGTGGAACGTGCAGACTATTAAATTTTCTCAGGCGTCATAACTAGACGGGCCAAATTGCGCCATCCAACAGAATCGGAATCAGGCGCAACGACCGCTTATTGTAAATAGCGTATATGTGAGTCACAGCAGATATGTGATATTTCGAAATTAATACACAAGAGTAAAAAATAAAAGCTGACGCAATAATAATGTTTAGTAATTAGAGCGGATATATATATATATATATATATACACGCTGAGGTGTTTTTATTTTCATTATGATTTTTTATTTGATTGAAAACGGTATGCGTTGTAAATGGGATGTAATAAGGAAAAACTGAGAAACTGAACGCTTTTTTTATTCTGTTGTACTTAATAATGTAACTGTAAATAAAGATATAATAAATAAATTCTATCCTTCTTAATAATGCGGATAGGCTTGTTTAAAAAGTTGCACCATCAGATAAGTTTCCACATTTGCCTCGGTGAAGGATGTTCGCCGAGACGAAAAAATGTTCTTATATTTCGAAAACGACCGTTCCACGTCTACCGAAGTAAGACAGGCGTAATTAAAATAATCTTTAGACTTAGTCAAGGAATCTGCAGATGCCCCATCGCACATTTGTCTTAATCTCGTGTAGTCCGGATTCATTTTTTAAAACACTATCGAACTTAGCTAAAACTCGTCCACTTGTTGCATCGTTTATACTGTGTAACAATGTACTAACTTCGTCCACGACTTGCACTGATTCTACCAACGACAATCCAGAATTTTGCAAATTTTCTATCGCGTCTACTAACCCTTTGTAATTGTTGCTAATATTCTTTAGATGTGTTTCAACAGAAATATCGAGAAATCCCTTCTGGCTCATCCTAATAGCTCTAGCTTCGGCAGGACGAATTGCAAAATAACGGATTTGACTTCTTGAAAATGTTCATTATAATAAAAAGCGGCTTTTAACCACGTTCCCCAACGCGTAAGAATGGGCTGTGGTGGTTCTCGAATACCAGGGCATAACCTGTGGAATGCCCTAGTCCTCTTAGGACTTTTGAGAAACACTTTTTTTGTGTTGCTATTAATGCATCCACCACCGGGTAACACTCTCGAATAGTTTGTGCCCCAAGATGTAAAGCATGGACTTTACACGTAACATGTAAAAGTCCTTCACACTTTTCTTTAAGGAACGACCTACACTACACATTGTTGCTGCACCATCGCTCATGAACAACAACAGTTGACTGGTTGACACTTGAAATTTTTGTAACGTTTCGAGAACTACGGCCGTAATTGCTTTACTAGTACACTGTTTTAATCTTCTGCTGGCTAATAGAATTCCAACATTTGGTTTAATAGGATCTAATACGCGCACTATTATATTCAAAATAGAATTTTTTTTGCAATCTGTCGTCTCATCAAGACATAGCCACAGCTGTTTATCTTTTAATTCGGCTTTAATTCGATTTTCAATGTCCTCACGTATTCGTGGAATATCTCTCCGTAACGCTGTCCGAGATGGTAGTATCCACTCGGTATTGTATGTACCCCAGAATTTTCGAAATGCTTTTTTATCAAGTATACGAAGTGGTAGACCACATACCATAAACGTTAAAAGCAATTCTAATTGAAATTGACGTTGTTGTGACACACCATTTCTTTTATTTCTGTGGTGTGCGCTATTTATATGTCTTTCACAATCACGTTTGCTCCAGCACAGTAGTTTCTTTTTACAAACTTTACAGAAAATTGTACTCCCATTGTAGTGTAAATCCACAAATTCACTAAGAAATTTATTAACTTTCGTAGGTAATGGCCGTTTATTTTTAATAGTTACGTTAGACATAATCACTAAAGCGAGCACACCGACGCTTGTTTCTAGTATGCCACGAAGTGGTGCAAACGTAACATCTGCAGACTCGTCATTTGTTGATGAATAGAGCGCGTCATCCGTAAATGAATAAGCGCGCTGTTAGTTCGTAGCCGTCGATGAATGAACTTTTTTTTTGTAGTGGCCCACTGTGAACAACGCCCTATTTATCAACGAACACCCAAACTGCAGGTGTATATTTGCGCGTCTTCACGACGTAATAGACAGTGGTTTTGGTCCTCGTCCTAATAATTACATATTTAAATTACCTATGTTTACATACATATACGCGCCCGGCAGCCTGATTGCGAACCTGGCGCGTGGCGCTCTTGGCCCGCTCTAGTCATAACATAAAAATCGAATAATTTTAATTTATTTCCATGTTTTTTCATCAATTTAATTAAATGTTTGACGATTATGGAAGATATGGAAAAAATTTCTAGAGAAATGTAATGAACATTTAAGATGCTTCTAATATTCTATTCATTTCAATATGATATAAACAATCTCCTATATTGAAAGCTTTTCGAAAGAAATTGTATCAGGGCATTTATAATACCTAATAAATTTGAACATATAAGGTTTCCCGACCGTTGTAATATAACCTCTGAGAGAACATTTTTTACGATTATAGCTAATTTAATAGAGGGTTTATTTTTTAGCATAAAATTCTTTTTTTTTTCATTTTACTTCTAGACGTATATTTGTTTATTTTCGGTAACAAAGGATAACAGCCAAACCGTAAATATAATTGAAAAGAATCCACTGTCTCTTGAGGATTTTATTTGCGCCTCCCAAAAAAAGAGGTTGACAAGCGAAAAAGGGAAAAAAGGAAAAAAGAGACTTTTAAACGTGAGATGTCAATATATGATTGCATCTCTAAACGTTATTATAATATCCCATGTCTTCTTCGGGTGAAATGTGTCTTTGACAGAAATCCTTCTTACGTCCTGCCATTAGGTGAAAGGATAATTTTAAAAATTTCACGCCTCGTCTTCGCAGTACTTAGATGCTCTTATATGGAACGCTGTCTCCCTTGCTTCCTTTTTAAGAAACGTCGTCTTGATGATTTTACAAAAAAATAAGTGTATTTTTTTGTAAAATCATCAAGACGACGTTTGAAAAAAGAAAAGTATGTAATTTTCTTTCTCTATTCTATCGAAAATTGAAATCATTTCTTGATATTTCATTTCTTTCCTGAAATGTATTGTATAGAGATTGACGTCAAGATCTTGATTTTACCTCGTCGATATATAATTGTATTTTCACATCTCGAAAACACATTATTTCATTGATTTGTAATGCCGGTAATGTTAGATATTATTGCCTGTCTATCAAAAGTATATTGGATGAAAGCTAAAGGTTATGTAACACAATTTATTTAATAGCAATAATAGGTTTCGATATATGTAATTGCTCTGGATTGTACAATATGAAATATCTTGATCTCACGAAACACATAAAAACACTCTTTATATGCGGTGTTGAACCTATGCTGTATAAATAAATATTAGATATTAGATTCGGAGATATTGAAAAATTCATATCAACCATTGAAAATGTGTAAAACCCTTTAAGCTGTGTGTTCGCCAGTCCCTAAAACAAAATATAATAGTATACGTGACATGAAAATCTATTAGAGATATCGGGGTTTTTCCCGAGGATATAAAACTTTCCCAACAATTTGTATCGGCGAATCCTTTGTATTCCTCCGAGAATAGTACAGCGTGAATAACTTTTTCGGCACTTCTTAAGCTGAGAGGATCAAATATTAATTATTTTAAAGAAATATATTTCTTATACGTCCTGAGTAAAAATATAAAGCAATTTACACCTTAAGGGTAAAGTTATCCCGCATGGGATTACATATTTTACACTAGAGGTGATAATATCTTTTATTAAACGGATACTCTAACACTGTGGCACTGGAACACTGAAACAATTCACTAAAACCCTTACCACAACACTTAATTCGTACTGGACGCACGTTTCGATAGCCAAGCTATCATCATCAGCAGCAAGACTGAACTAACAAGCTAAGTGAAAAACTAACCTTATAAGGAAAATAAATTAAGCAATAAGTAAATTTAAAATCGTAAAATTTAATGAGCCGCTTCATTGCACAGGACTATAAATAGCCTAAAAGTAAATGAGCCGAATGACGTGAGTTATTAAATCCTAGATTACAATGAAGCGGTTCATTGCACATGATTAAAATTACAACTATAAATGATTAAACATGATGTAACAAAGGATAAAGGCTGGAATTTAGTGGTCCTAAATCTGAATTCATTAAGTGAGTTTTGTTTTTGTAAATTTCCATGCCTTCATAACAATTTAATTGAGAAGTACTCCTTACGTTTTTAATTAACTTGATATAATCAACATTATGGTTATTTTCAAGCATATGTAGGGCAACGCTAGATTTATCAAACCTTCTGAATTTGAGATGAGCCAAATGTTCTTTGTACCTAATTTTGATTGATCTTTTTGTCTGCCCAATATACACTTGATCACAATCTTTACATGAAATTTTGTAAATTCCTGATTTATCCATGTTATCCACTGGTCTTTGGAATTTCCTAAAGGTTTTTAAGGTTATTGCTCGAAGAGAAAACAATCTTGCGGTCAATCCTAGAAAAGATTTTTTGAAGACCCTTGGTGTAACATGGATAAAAGGGTAATTTAACATATTTCTTATTATTACGGCCGTCAATGCGTTCTAATGTGCTTACATTTCTAATTCTTAATCTATTCTTGTGTTTCCTAATAGTATTATAGACGACATCTTCAGAGAATCCGTTAAAGTTAGAAATATTGATGATTTCTTTTAGTTCATTTTGATATCTATCTTTCGTTAAGGGAAAATTGAGTAACCGGTGCACCAAAAAGTTAATAGCCGAAAGTTTGTGTTCATATGAGTGATTAGAATCCTGTAAGATGAATCTATTATTACTAGTAGGTTTCCTATATACGTCTATTTCTAACTTATTTTTATTTCTTATTACTAACATATCGAGGAAAGGAATCCTGTTGTCTTTTTCTTCTTCGTGGTAAATTTGATAGAGGGAAATTTTGAGTTAAGTTGTTCTATGAAATCCGTTATTGAACATTTGCTGATGTCAAGATGCAAAAAATGTCATCGACGTATCTGATCCAAAGCCGAGGGAAATAAGCCAAAGTATTCTTCAGGTCAGTTTCAAATTTACCCATAAAGAGGTTAGCCATAAACGGAGATAAGCTGTTACCCATTGCTGTTCCTTCCGTTTGTTGATAAAAAGTGTTGTTAATTTGGAAAAAGTTTTGTTTCATGCAAAGTTTGGTCAAAGAAATGAAGCTAGTAACTTCCTCTCTATCCATCTGGTTATCTAATAAAAGTGTTTCTAAATATTCCAAAGTTAAATCAACCGGAATACTAGGGAACAATGAACTTACGTCAAACGATACTAAAATTTCTTTGTCAGTAAGCTCAATGTCCTTAGTTTTTTCAATGAACTCGTAAGAATTTTTAACTGGTTCAATTTGTCAGATAACCACCTGGAAAGTAAGTAAGTTGGACTGTTGATATTCGAAACAATGGGTCTGATGCTTTTTCCGGGCTTGTGTATTTTAGGTAAACAATACATCCTAGGTAGTACTGGTTTGATACCGTTAGTCTAAATCTTAAATTGTCGCTAATGACAGCCTTACATTCTAACATGGTCTTTTTGGTTTTCTGTAATCATTTTAGACAAAGGATTTTTTGATAATTTTGAATAAGAACTTTGTGACAAAGTGGTGTTGACACGACTAAAATAATCTTCTTTGTCTAAGATGACTACAGTGTTACCCTTGTCGGATTTTAAAATAAAAACAATTTTTGTTTTTTAGTCTTCTAGCAATGATTTGATCTTTTCGCGCAATGTCAGGTGCATTCCTTTGCATATTTTCCAAAATTTGACTTTTACAAGCGGTACGAATAAAATTTTTTGTGTTATCATCAAAATTACTGATCGCGTTTTCTATGCCAACTATAATTTCTTCAACCGGAGGCTTATTAAATTTCAGGTTGTATTTCAAACCTTTGTTTAATAAGTCGATCTCTTCTTTGCTAAAAGACTCATGTGACTCGTTTTTAACTAATGCAGTTGGGTTTAATTATCTCGGCAGGTTTCGGTTTGTTAGTGGTGAATAATTTGGAAAACTTTTTCTTGAGAACCTTTTCTTTATCTGAAACTTTCTTAGCAATAACGTCTTCAATCCTGTTGAGATAATTAATCCATTCAAAATATTCTAAAATACATAGGTTGTTACAAAGTTGTAAATGTAAACTATATGCTTCTAACTCTAGTTGACTAATTTTAATTTTTAATTTATTTTCCTTATAAGGTTAGTTTTTCACTTAGCTTGTTAGTTCAGTCTTGCTGCTGATGATGATAGCTTGGCTATCGAAACGTGCGTCCAGTACGAATTAAGTGGTAAGGGTTTTAGTGAACTGTTTCAATATCTTTTATATTGAACAAGTAGTGAAGAGAACAATATGACTTACAGTAAATAAAAATATTGGTATACAGGGTGAATAGGGAGGAACGGACCAAACTTCAGGAGTGTATTGTACACGTGAAAATAATCTAAAAAAACTCATGTGTTCTTATCCGATTTTCATTTGTTTTCAAGTTATAGCGTAATTGAAAAGTGTTAAACGGTGTTCTTGTAAGTGGTCTAAATTGTCAGTTTATTGTGACAGTGATTCAACGTTTATTATAGAGTTTGTACATTATTTTGTTAGAAAATACCACACACTTATTCAAATTTAGAATATGCAAATACGGTGTTTGTTCATGGTTTTTGTAATGGAAATGCTGCTGTTGAAGAATATCTTCAATGGTTTCCAAATCAGAGAAATTCTGGTAAAAGCGTATTTATCAAAGTTTTCAACAAACTATACGAGACCCGAATGCTTCCCAATGCTAACATAACATCTGAACGAGCTAATCAACAAGATTTAGAGGAAATAGAAAATATTATAGATTTAGTAGAAGAAGACGCAACAACCAGCTCACGAAGAATTGGTACTCAATTAGGCATTCCACAAAAAAGAGTAATAAACATACTTCACGAGTAAGGCTTATATCTATAGCATAACAATAAACAGTCCTTGGCCATAGAAATAAGACCACTTGAGAAATATTTAGTTTATAAGAATATTTAATAATAATAATAAATGCCTTTATTGTGTAAAAATGTAAATTTACAGAAAAAAAAACGGTAACAAAGGAAAAAAAAAATTAGTTACACAACCCCAGGGTGGGGTCTAGTTACATCAAATTGATGTGTACTGCTTTAACCCTGAATTAAAGAAAAAAAATGAGAAGCAAAGTTTATGCCTACATACTAAACTTAAATCTCGAAAAAAAAAGGCAAAAAAAAAAAACAAGTAACTACGCGTGTGTCAAATCAAATACACCAAAGAAGTAGACATTACAATTATACAAAGAAAGAGCAGCTATGTAAGTTAATACAGATATTTTTCAAGTACAGAGTAAATAAACAAACTGAATAACAAAAGAAAGATATACTTAAATAATAAACATGTGCGCGCACACCAATTACCCTATGAGCCAATCCAACTGCGGCACTTATGTTTGAAAGCATGTACAGAGCTTGGTTTAAGGTTTTCTGGAATATTATTATATTTTCTGTAAATGCAAAAAGAAAACGATGTTTCAAATAAAACTGTTTTGTGGCGAGGAGGCGAAATCAAACCGCGAAATCGGGTAGAGAGATTGTGAATGTCCGTCCTAAAGCGAATTCTGTTGTAAAGATACGGCATAGTTTTACTAATTAGTATCTTATGATAAAGAGTTCAAGTTTGAACTTCTCTTCTATTGCACATATTGAGCCATTTGGCGTCAGTTAACTTATGTGAAATGTGTTGATATTTCCTAATGCCATATATGTAACGAAGGCACTGACGTCATATAATCCAAACAAGGATGACAAACTTCACAACAATATGTAAATGCGGAGAGCACGTAGGCTTCACAAAGAATTTTTTTAATATTTTGATTCAAAACTGATCGAAACGGATATAATTTTTTTAAATTAGTATAAGATCGCTGTAAGCAATTATCAATAAAGTCTTGATAACGGAAAAAATTATCAATTATTAATCCGAGGCTCTTTGCACTGTTTACAATTGGAATAAAAGAATTGTTAATCCTGACGTCGATTAGCGTACTCAGAGTGGCGCATATGTTCCCGTTACCAAAGATTAGCACCTTTGACTTAGCTGGAATAGTCAACGAATGCAGAGAGGAAGTTGAATAAATGGACGCTAGATCATTGTTGAGATTAGAGATAGCGATATCCCGATCACAAGGCGCAAGGGAACAGTACAGTTGAATATCGTCAGCATACAAGTCGGCCCTGGAATGTTTAAGATTTCGAGTGAAAGACGCCGTATATAAGTAAAACAAAAGTGGGCTTAAAATAGATCCCTGCGGCACTCCCTGTATTATTTCTAAAGGTAGAGAGGTTTCACTTCCTACCCGCACACACTGAGATCTGTTTGACAAAAAGCTAGTCAGTAAATTTAAAGAATCCGAGCCAAATCCCCTACTTGACAGTATTTCTAAAAGTTTACCATGAGACACTGTGTCAAAGGCCCTAGAAAAATCCAGGAGCACAAGAACAGTCATCAATCCACTATCCGAAGCTTGTAAAATATCATCCGTCACGCACAGTAATGCAGTTATGCAGCTGTAACCAGAGCGAAAGCCAGATTGTACATCTGGTAGTAGATTTTCATTTATAACAAAATTTATTGAATTTATTAAAAACAATTTAAATTTCGAAAATTTATAGAAGCGTAATTGTTGTTTGAGTAGTATCGTAATACATTGTGGCCACAGATAATTGCTCGTTATAAAAATAATGCTTAGAGATGCAATAAACCGATTATTTACCTGCTATGAATCATGCCTCTTGCCATTCGTACATATGAGTACAATAATTATCTTTAGTTTGAATTGTGTCGTTCATTAGTTCGTTAGTATCATTGCAAATATAAATAAAAACAGTATTTTACCGATTTTCCAAACAATTTATGTTTCAAAGAGTTTTAACTATATTTATCTGCGTCTATTTTCGCGGTCAATTATTATCATAATGGGGGAGAAGAAGGATATAACCACAGAGAAAAAAGCACGAATTTCTGCTCTTCTAGGGACGAGAGAATTCTCTCAACGAGAAGTTGCACAAAACGAGGGTGTATCACATCAAACTGTTCTGAGAATCGCGAAATTAATTAAGGAGAATATTCCTAGTACAAGTAGTGGCAGAACATACTGTGCCGGCAAACGCAAAACAACTGTAAGTGATGATCGTCGTGTGTGGCTACAGAACATCGTTTTTTTATCCACAAAAAGTGTTCATAAAATTCTCAGTGGAGAAGGTATACAAATATCAGCCCGAACAATCTGTAGACGTCTCCACGAAGCAGGCTTGAAATGCAGACGTCCGGCAAAGAAGCCAAGACTAACATCTAAAATGAAAGTGACACGATTTCAATGGGTTAAAGAATACAATTGAGGATTGGGGAAATTTGTATTTTTGGTCAAATTCATCCTCTTAGTTCCCTTAATGGTTCTCTACATTTTTTTACTTTTTCCTAGATTATTTATAGCGTCGAATCATGGCTAGTGGTAACGGAGAGAAGCTAATTTGTTCGTCGACATCCTTTAGAAGCATGCAAATACGATTAAATCTATTAAACACCCTCCATCTCTTATGGTTTGGTCGTGTATTACGACAGAAGGACCTGGACCACTTTATTTCTTTAACGGAACAATGGAACAAGAACAATATAAAAAATTTTTACAAAACTATTTAATACCTCGTATTGGTTCATTGGATCCGACTCAAGGATCATATACCTTCATGCAAGATAATACACCGTATCATAAGGCAAAAAGTGCAATGCGATACCTTGAATCTAAAAATCTGCGTGTACTACCTTGGCCAGGCAATTCACCAGACATAAACCCAATTGAAAATGTGTGGAATGTCTTGAAAAACATTAATTTGACGTGCTGCGCTGTTTGAGAACTAGCATTGTCATAATGGAGAATGATGCGACGTTGTCGATTGTTTTTCCTCATTTCATCGACGACTTCTGGCAAACAAATTGTTGTATATCATTCAGCATAAACTGTTCTGTGATCCTCCAAAGCAATGTCTGCGACATGTCCAATACAACAAAACAGACAAGCACTCATTTCCTTAAAAGTATTTCGTGAACGAACATTTTTTGTTGGATTCGGGGAACATTACTGTTGAAGGGACTTAATTATGACAGTAATATTTAGAAAGGGAGAAATTTAAGAAAGAGCTTTTAATAGTACATTTTATAATTCAACAAAATTAATAATGTTATTGTCAATTGGCAATTGACGAAATATACATTATTATTTCTCTTACTTTTCCATCCTCCAAAAAAAACAATTTTTAAATAAACACCTTCCCAGTAAATATATTTTACGGGTTTCTGTTGAATAAAGAAATATTTGGCGGTGTTTATACATATAATGCTATTAGGGGCTTCAACCGCTCTTCGATTCCATTCGGAATGTTTTTTTTTTTCAAACGCGCTATTGTGCTTTATAAAGCTTATTTTTTTTTCAATCGCGAGCTGATACCAAACGCAAAAAAATTACTGAAAAATTTCCAATACCTAACTAACTTAATATCCGCTTAAATTTTCATTTAATTCAGCAAGCCATGGATAGGGCCCGTGTTGACGTGGAGATAAAAAGAGTTAAATTAATCGGCAATTCGTATATTAATCAATATTTCGGACGCGTTCCAAGGAGACGAAAACCGAGATTTTGTCGCATAATTTTAGATGCCCGAATGTTTTTATTGAATTAGTTTCTACATGCAGATTCATATTTTCAATTGCTAAGACTCGAAAAACTTTTACGGCTGCCGTGTTATTTTAGCCTTCGTTCTGAAAAGGAAGAGGCAAGCTCGAGGTAAACAAGATATCTAGTTAACCATTGGAACCACACGTGGACTATTTATTTTATTGTACAATATTGATTTTGAATATAAACCGTATGGTTGTATACCGTTGAATTTAGAAAAGGAAATGCTGTATTTGTATATCGAAGCAATACATTATTTCTTTTTTTGTGTTGTTATATATACAACGCCATCCATAAAGTTTGTACCATAAGAAAATCATATATACATAATAATAATTTAATTAAGTATAAGTATAAATATATATTTTTTAAGATTTTTTAAGGTATGCAAGGTCATGAAAAGCTAAAGATCGACAAACATAAGAAGATTTTTTTGCATTTGCAGGATTTTTTAAATTTTTGTAATTTCTTGACCAAATCTACAGTGTGCCCCACTTATCTGTCCGGGCCTCAAGCTTATTCAAAGCAATCTAGGGTCTTGAGACCATTAATAAATGATAAGATACCGGAGGTGTATCTTATCATTGTTGTCAGGTGTTTAGGGACATCATACGTGAATATTAAAAACAATTCAGGTCCGGGGGGGGGAATCCTGTGGAACTCCCGACCCAATCGATCGCACCGCTGATGTTACAATCCTAACTCTAACCTCAAACGTTCTGTTGTCTATATCAGACAGAGCTAACCTGGTCAAACCCTGGCTGAATCCGATCTTGTTCATCTTATACGCAATGCTGTTGAATGCCCCCGCAACATCCAGAAAAATAGCCCTAACAGTCCCCCCCATTTGAATGGCATCACGAATTGCTTCTGACAATCGAAGCAATTGGCAAGCGGTAGATAACCCTTACCTTAATCCGAATTGCTCATCGGGAAGGGGATTCAGGACTGCCATTTCATTTCGCAACCTGGTCAGAATCACTGATTCTGCCAATTTGGAAATAGTGGAGAGAGTTCTGTGGGAAAAAGGCGTTTCTATTGGGCTTAAATATGGTAATATTGCTTTCAAATGGTAGGGAAATTATACAACTTGGGTTGTAGGTTGGGTATTCAATCATGTTTAGGGGCTTTGTTATTTTTCGGCCATTTAATTCTAGTTATTAATTCGTCACAATCAGTACCCTCAAGCGAAACCGTCACACACCTCTTAAACAGATGGACCTGGAGACTCCTCAACCGCGCTTGGTTCAGCCGAAAGAACCGTCTCAAGATATTCGACATAAATCTCTGCGTGATCTTTGTCGAAATAATCGAACGAGTTAGTTGGCTTTCAACCGATGTTTGGGACACAATGTTATTCTCGCCCTTTTAATTGCCTTCCGCTTTTCTCTTAAAACCGATCTAAAATTAGGTGGAAGCCATCTAGAATTGAAGTTTTCAAAAGACATCGCCTCTCCAAGCGAACAACCCTATCAAGTGACTCAGGATCTTGAACATCAAGCTTGAAGTGGAAACTCGCTTCGGCCATCAAAGCCCTAGTCCGTCCTCCTCAGCCCGACAGGGATGTCCATGGATGTACAACTTCCAAGTGAAATCAGTCAAGTTCGAAATAGATCTAACCTCCATTGCCGACGTAAAATTTACAGAAAGGGCAATGTCAAGTATATCCGACCGCACTTCGGCCTAGAAGTATGTGGGCCCGTCAGGCGGATGAACCTTAATCTGAAATTGATTTAAGCAAATATGCAAATAAGCATTATACAAAGTTACAGCTTTTAAGATAATTGAATTTTAGTATTTTTTTTTGGAAGCCCACTCTATATTTTTAGTAGTATCTAAAATTAAAGTAAATAAACTTTTTTGTCAATATTTCACGTTCCCTCACTAAATCACACATTAACGAAAATTAGGTATCAAAAATGATGTTAAATACAAAAGTTAAAACCTTTTAAGCGAAGACTTTTTTATACTGGTGTCTATTTATTTACTCAACTCAAAGTTATAATAAGCATATTCACCATACAGGGGGAAACCTGTATGTATTGCGAAATTAAATAAAATTGCGTTATTTAAATAAATAAATGTACAATCGTTGCCACAGTAATCCGAACTTGATGCCATGGATTAGTGAGAAAGGTCAACTAACTCTATAAAATTCAAATTATTTACTATATTAATGACGAAGGGGTTTAAAAAGATGAATATTTCCGTTGTAGTCATATTCTTTACTAAAAGGGATTTTAATTTATAAACAAGCAAGAAAGGTCATCATGAGATTACCATAGTGTTATCAAATTTATCTATTACGCTTCCCAGAGGTTTTCAAAGTTTTTCTCTACATTTAAGTAATTTACGATTGTTCCGAATTCCTTTAAAAGGAAAACGTGGTGTAATTGAGCCCCCAAAGTATTTAGTTCATTCCAGTATCAGGAACATTGGGAGCCAATAAAGAGCTGTTATAGGAAAATAATTTTCCACCTTGATTTGCATGCAAGGGAAGCATTTGAAAATTGAATAAGAGCGGTAGACCCCCGACTAAGTTCGAACTGAAAGGTGTGAAGACCGAAGCTCATTACAAACCCCCATTGTCGGAGTAAGTTTAACGATTATTTCTTGCCTCACGTACGCTGTTCGTCTTTGTCACCGTCGTCAGCCATCGAAATGGCCGATAGGCGGGACGCAAAGTCATGGTCGCACCTTTTTAAATACTTCCTGGCAAATGAAACAGGCCCCGCTATCGACTCGGTGACTGCTGACCCAAGACAGTGGTTCCCCTTTATTATTTCACTTCACGATCAACACTGAATGATAAACTATTCTTTTTTTTTTAATTCGTAGCTGATCGTTTTTCGAAAAAAAAAAATATACAGGGGGTCTAAACCGAAGATTTTTTTTTATTTTTAATCGATTAAAAATAATAATAAAATAAATAAATTCACACTGTATATAATTTTATAAATGAAAAAAAAAAGATTGGATGTATACAAAGTCCAAAATCGTATTCATTAAACAAAAATGATTAATATCAATTCAGAGTTAGTAATTTCGGCGAGGTAAGGTGTTTGGCGTATACAAACTGATGTAGGGCTATCTTTAAACATAAATCTGTGATTAATGAATTTGGAGGCTTAGCCTGTAGAATAGCGAGATCGATTCAACACAGGGGCACCGTTGTTATCCAGTATTAGGATCAGGTAATATAAAATGAAAGCCGCTACTCCGGTGGCAGTTTTGGAATTGTAAATTATTACCCAAAAAGGAGGTATTAAATGCGAATAAAACAAACTAAAACAAATCATCAATCTAATATGCGGTTCTAACGGTGTTTCGATTTTATTCAATTTAATTCGAATTTCGAATATAAAATGTACAAAAATGTAGTCATAAAATACAGAATTAATTCTGCTATATCTAAGATAACAGTCTTCACGTAAACCTGGAAAAAGGCGGCCGATTTCGATGTCTAGACGCGCGCTCATTTGGAGTAAAGTTTGATAACTGAGGATTGGAAGCAACCGGGATGTTTTGACGGGTTTGTACACCCACACATTCAGCGCCAGCGTGGAACTCCGGTAGTGTAGGCGTTTATGTCTAACTTTTACTCACGTAGTAATAGTAGTACTATTATCGTATTTGGGCTGTAGTAAGATCGCTAGCAGACAGTATAATATTTATAATTCAACTGAATTTCGTCTTTATTTTGTGCTTTTTCTTTTTAATAAAATCAACAGGATTCCTTTACTTTTAAAGTTAATTTAATTCGCGTAATGTGTCTTTTGTTGTCTGTTCTTCTTTATTTAATCTATTAAAGCTCTCTTTTCAGGAAAAGAATACAGAACGTTTTAATGGTTATCGAATATACTGTCCCCCGAGAATTAGAGTGTTTTATGTCACCACTTTAGCTACATATTATGATATTTACAAGAAACTTTGATAACTGCTAACACTTTATATGTGTGATTTGCTTCTAAATAATAGTACGAATAATTTCTGCGTATTAAATTGTATAACGCAATAGGCACTAGGGAAAAAATAAAATAAACACGCGGAGAAACGTTTACTTGTATCAAAGCTGTCCGCCTTAATTCAAGACAATTACTGTTTCAATTATCCGCAATACAATAACTGCTTTAAATCAAAAGAAATATTTTCTTAGCGTTTCTTTCTCCGCTTAAGAGAAGTCTATACTTGTAATGAAATAATTGTATTCCTTTGTTTAAGACATTTGTTAACTTGATCCAAGAAAATCTTCTAGAATATTTGAAGAAAGCGATTCTTAGTATAAGTAAATGGCCTTTATAACACAAAACAATATTTTCTTAAGGATAGTAAATAGTTTTCTTTATTCCAGAAAGCGTTTCGGTATTGTTCATAAATCAATAGTTTCATTTTCTTAAAATAAAGCATTTTTTACTTAGAATTTGTCGATTCCTCCTGCTTTGAAGGAATTTGTGTTGTGGTATGTGTGGACAGAAACTGCTGTGACAACTACAGTTGGCCACGCGGTTACATACAAGCCTCAGTGTATCTTCAACCTTCCATTAGCGCGGTACGTGTTTAGAAATGTTGCGTACGTTGCGCAAACGACCCAAGGCGGACCAAGAGAATTTTTAGCCGAAATTCCTGACTTAACGTATGATGACGCTAAAATTGAATGTGTAGTATGTAATGTCCCGTTGATGAGTTGGTTCAAAAGGGACTGTCTACGGCACGTAAACAATGTACGGCATGCTTCAAAAACAAAACTTGCACACGAGACTATGACAAATTTATATTTAATTTATGTGTTACTTTTATTGTATGTAATATACCGTTTAATTTACTAGACAAGGAAGCGTTTGTCTTGTTTTGGAATAACTATTCGGAGTACAAATTACCAAGTCGGACATCGTTACGGAGGATAGTGCCATCTGCTCGTGAATACGTTAAAAAAAGAATTAAATCGAAGTTGAAAGAAAAAAAATGTGGTTATATGTGGACTAAACGACAGATCGTAAAAAACATTCGGTCGTTAATATAATGGCCCGTAAAATGGAACCGCATCAATCGTCACCTTCGATTCTATCAGCTTTCAGACGAATACAACAATGTACTGCCGAAGTAATTGTAAAGTTAGTGTTAAATACATTGGAAAAGTATGAACTTTCAACAAATCAACTGTTGATGTTTATGAGTGATGGTACCGCAAACATGGTTTCTGTAGGCCGGTCTCTTAAAAAGCATTCTGTTAACTTGTTACACATTACGTGTAAAATTCATGCTCTCAATCTTGCGGCCGATGGCATCAGAAAACGTTATCCTGAGGTAGACGCTTTAATAGCGCATACAAAAGCAGTGTTTGTCAAATCCCCGAAATGTATTCGCGAATTTCACAGACTGTGCCCCCGTATACCTGAGCCACCAGAACCTATTCTTACACATTGGGGAACTTGGTTAAATGCTGCGTTTTATTATCATAAATATTATGAGAATATTAAGAACGTGGTTTTACAATTCGATCCAAAGGAAGCTGCCGCTATCAAGAAAAGCCAGTCGAAATTTCAAGATAATCGGGTTAAAACGGATTTAAAAATTATTACTTCGGACTAGCGGAGGCAATAGAAAAGTTACAAGATCCTTCGGTGTCGTCAGTGGAATCTGTGCAAATAGTGCAACATGTTCACGCACAGCTATGCGCGATAGAAGACGCAAAAAATGTTTGTGTTCTAGAAAAATTTGAAAGTGTTTTAGACGAAGATTCTGATTTTGGCACATTAAGACACATTTGTGAAGGTGCGTCAACAGAACCGTTAAGTTGTTTCAAAGAATATTTTAATTAGGCAAATATAACGTCACTAGATGTAGAACGTTCGTTCTCTGCATATAAACACATTTTTTCTTCGCGCCGCACTCGGTCTGTCGAAACAACTGTTGAAACATATCTAATGTTGCAGATATTTAAAAGACATTATTCACTTTGCTATTTAACGGAGGACTCTTAAAATGGTAAGTGTTTGAGCACGTATTATTTTATTTTTATTTAACAACTACGCGAAAGTATTTATGACAGTAAACATCTACACACAATAGCTCTAGTCGAACCCGAGGCCTAATCGAACCAACGCCGCTGCCCGTTGGCGCGCGTGGCCAACTCTAGTGATAACACTATCAGATAAGATAGTAAATAACATGATTTAAAGGAAACTAAAAACAAATATGTTTGATTTGGCCGCAACAGAATTCTTGAAATGCATATTATTTATATGCACGCTATTAATTGGGCTTGCCTTGTTTAAAACAGTACGACATAGCCGTACATAATGCAGTAAATTATTCACATTGCCTGTAATTATAAAAAGGCTAAAGTAGAGGTTATCTACAGAGTAATGTTCAAACAAAAGTGAACTTAATGTAGAAGTACACATGAAAAAAAATGCATAGAAACAATAACCGAGATAGTGCTAATAAATAGCTCCTGGTATTGATGGAATCATTACCGGCAAAAATAAATATGAGAAAAAGAAAGCATTAAAGCTTCTTGCTCCTGTCGACATTGCTTTTACATCTCTCAATTTATGCCACTAATTTTCAAAAATAGGAACTGAAATATTTCCTGGCGTGTTCTAGTTCCAGTAGTTATAGTCATGCCGTCCTAGATAGTAGAAACCGGAATACAGATGCCACTTACCCATGTAATGATATAATCCTTAATGTACAGCGTTTCTTTTTATTACTATTTACCACGTGTACTAATTTAACTATAGTTTTTTTTTTAATTTTTATAGTCTTAAAATAAAAATATCTTATTGAATAGGGACTGATTTTTGCAAGAAACCATTTCCTTGGGTATATGGTTCTTCTAGGAATTACATTGTCATTCTGGAGTCTTCCTCGAAGTTCTTCAATATGTGGGACAACTTTATAAATATTATTTTTTAACAACTCCCCATAAGAAATAATCCAGAAGACTTAAGTCTGGAGATTTCGCCTGCCATAACAACTCCACTACTTCCAGTCCAATTTAATGTTTCTTCATACATAACTGGTCCTATGAGACAATTTCCCAAAATACCCAACCAAACGTTTAATCTAAAACGGTATTATGGTCTCCTTGCCCTATTTTGTCCGGGACTCTGTTCCAGAATAGGTACAATGTTATATAATTGGTATAGGTGTATATGCATCCTTGGGTTACTTCCCTAAGCTTGCCCGATATACAAGTTGATGTTGCTAAATATAAATGAAACATATTTATATCTGTTTACATTGAACTACACGTATTTCGGTTGTATTCTCGTAGAGTAAACGATACCAGTTACCTAAAATATGCTCCTTCCCTTGATTATGGGTAAAAGACTGTAATTTTACCTTTCTAAATCGACGTTGTACACTTTTCAAAGAATGACACCGACGTTTTGTTTTTCCACTTGTCCAAAATTCCACAGCTTTCGTTTTGTATTCTATATCAACAAATTGCGGTTAAAACGAACCAGTCAAGTCTTCAAATTCAAGTGCTACTTCGTTTCGAAGATAAAGATAGGTTGCTCTTGAGTTCTGAAAATGATACCCCTTAAAATGTCGTGCAGCTCTTGTTCTTCACGTGTTATAGGCGTGATGGCGGTATTTGCAGCTAGGAATGTTGTATATAAGATATTAAAAACGTTGGCAATGTTGATTCTCATTGTTTTAACATTTGCTGTTTGCTTATTTCAAAATAACTTTATATTTAATAAGGCTTTGAGCACTATTATTTAAATGCCAAATAATGTTTTTTGTAGTAGCAAAGTTTTACCAAACAACTAGCAACAGTAAGACACGGAAGACTTTTTGCGAAAACTCATACGCGTAACATTGAGAATATTTAGATGTGTTCTTTTTTTAACTACACACAAAGTACAATTTTGCTGAAATGTATGATTAAATGCTTCACTTTCTCTGTAAATATTGGATATCGTTCCACTCAGCAAACTGTGCAATAATAAAGCTTGACCCCTTTTTCAAGCTAAAATTTCCCAAATTCAAACTTGGTAAAAACGCTGTTGATATAACATGGCATTTATGTCCAAACATATTTTCTTCATTTTTAATTTGATATACACGCCCACGTTATATCCCGAAAATTCACTCCTTTTTTCCTTGTAATTTATTAACAATAGCATAAAAAAAGTATGTTTTGAGGTTGTACACTTGTGTTAATTACGAAACAATGCCCTACTTATGAATTGCTATTCGCTATCTTTCTCTACTCGAAAATACCTTCAGCAAGGCTTTGTGCTAACAAACCTTTGATCTAAATATAGCGCAGAATAAACGGAGGAGATCTCGAAATATAGGAGGCGCTAGGTGTCATTTTATTTATATTGGATAATATTGGGAATTAAAATTGAACTGGGAAAAATTCCTGAAGTTTTTCTCGGTGGGGAATGGGTTTACTTGGTGTGACATCATTTTATGTCCAAATTTTGTAATTTTTTCTTTTCAATTTTAATTTTGAAACGGAAAAGGTGTAATAGTAATAATCAAGTGATGGAATGTTTCTGAGTCGTTTTTGATGGATTTAAAAATTTGTTTCTGACAATAGAAGGGGCAAGTGGGCATCTTCATTGTGCAATGGTCAAAATTAAGTTATAACACATTATATTTGAACATGAATTAGTATTTTGTGAACAAATGAAGGCATATAGTACCGACTATATTTATTTAAATTTAAATTCTCCAAATTTCTGGGAGTTGATTATTCCACCACATACCAAGGTTTGTAAATTGGTATGAAGTCTATGTATTAAATCGTCTCCAACGTCAGTAATTACAGGTGCAGAACTAGAATTAGCAAAGAAACGCCTCGCAGTATTGCCATCATTAGTGTTTCTACTACCTTGTCAAGGTTTATCTATAATTAACATCGCGCAGAGGTTTATGTTCTCTTATCGGGGTGTTCGCACGAACCAGAGTGGTGGGCAGTTAGAGCGGAGGATATTTTCAGAAGAACGTATGTCTGAGTTCAAGGAAATGCTGCTGAGTGTCGACTGGCAAAACATTGATCTCAACTATAAGCCTGTTCAATGAAACCATGCAAGGTCTCATACATGCAACTTTTCCTGTGAAGACGCAAACCTCAAAGACTTCTAAAACTTGAAAACACTGGATGACGCCTAAAATAATACATAAATGCAAACAAAAGCTTATTATGTATGAAGATGCACTAAACACTAAAGTAGACTACGAAGCATAAAAACTACTCAAGAGATCTAAAGAATGAAATATAGAGAACAAAAAAGAACTACATTTCAATCTTTATAGAAATAGCTAGTAACAAAACGGTAGCCACTTGGAAAGTAGTTAAAAAGGTTACCAATAAGGGTAGTAGGAATAAATTTTACGTAGATCAGATTAGGAAGAATTTTGTCAATGGCAAATAACACCGATTGTCTCTCACATGTTAACAACTGGCTAATAAAAATGTGCGAAAACACATAATGATATTGAAGTCAGTATGAAAATGATCAAACACATTGATCAAACTATGTTTTTGACAACATACCAACTAAACTGTTAAAATATTGCGCTGTTGATCTTGCCATACCTCTAGCAACACTTATTAATAAAACTATGGAGACAGGCGTATTCCCTGATATATTGAAGCGATCAACTGTCACGCTGATACACAAGAAAGGCAGCAAAAATGATATGGGAAATTATAGACCAATATCCTTATTGTCTAACATTTCTAAAATTTTAGAGAAAGTCATTTACAACAGACTATATGCCTTCATTGAAAAAAATAAAGTCCTAAATATAATGCAAAATGATCGCCAACAGAGGGTTTCTTCAGAAGATAATACGGGAAAACTAATTTATTCCAACTGGCAGAAGACCGAGCGAGGCATAGCTCAAGGCTCGATACCTTGGTTCCTACCTGGTTCAGCACAACACAGTATTAACAACAATAAGGTGGAACTAGAGAACGAATTATATAGGACACTGGCCACTTTTGACAACTGGTTCAATCAAAATAGCTGACTGAACATACAAAAGACATCCATTATGCACTTCAGCTACTTCAAACATCCTCTGCGATTTATATATAACAACAGCATACTTACCATTGACGAGGAAGCTCCTCTCCTGGGGCTAGAGATGGATTCCCAACTCAACTAGAAATCTCACGTGTCTCGTCTGGCTTCCAAGATCTCCACCTTTAATTATGCGTTACGAATGATATCGCAGTACGTAACGTCGCAAGCCAGTTTGTCTGCCTATTACGCGTAGTACATGCATTCCAGGGTTCGTTACGGTGTTGTTTTTTGGGGAAACTCCGTCGACGCTGCTCGAATTTTTGTGTTACAGAAATCGTGCATACGAAGTATCTTCCATCTGAAAAGGGGTGAATCCTGTAGAGACAGCTTCAAAACACACAATATACTTACCTTTCCCGGACTGTTCGTGTACGAGTATGCTTGTTTCTCCAAAGAAAACTATGCATTTTTAAAAGACCAACAGACCAATTATGGATATACTACACATAAATTCCAATATAGTGTTGCCGCAAACGACTAAAACTTTGGTGTCAAAAAGTATCACACATCAAATTGTGAAAGTATATAACCACTTACCAGTATCTATAAAAACACTAAACATCCACACATTAATGACTTTTTTAACATAAAATTTTAAGCTGTTTATGTGACAAGTTAATTTTTATATGTAAACTTTTACTAATTATTTGACGTGTTCTATACATTGCGACGTAACGAAGAAACAAGTATATTATGTTCTTTTAAGGTGATTGTCACTGTCCTAGTTCAAATGGTTTTGTTCGCTTCAATCTTATAACCAACCCATCATTGTTCAGCCTCAACGTTGACATGCTGATGAAGTCGTTGTTCATGGCTTTGAGCAAATTGCAATTGCATTGTCGACAGTGTCTACTTTTAAGTCCTTATGTAGACTGTCATTGACGATCCCACGGAGTATTTTATTCTGAAATCGTTGGATGATGTTTCTATTGCTTTGAGTTGTACAACCCCAAAGTTGGATACCATAAGTCCGTACTAGTTTAAGCACTTGTTGGTAGCAAGAGCTTATTATATACTGAAAGGGCAGAGCAACGTCCCATTAGCCAATACATTTTTTTGTACTTGAGTTTCAGCTCTTCTTGTTTTTTCTTTACATGCGGCTTCCACCTAAGTTTGGCGTCTATATAAGTAGTCATGCCAAGATATTTGGCTGTGTTCTTATAGGGGCAACTTGTTGATGTATGTAGACTGGCCTGTACACGATTTTCTTGTTAGTGAAGTTAATATTTACTGATTTGGTTTCATTTAATTTTATTCACCATTTCCTTGTCTAGCGTTGAATTTGGGTAATAGCCATTTGCAGTTTTTTTGTTGATTCTATATTATCCTTGCCTAGAGCCAGTATTGCGGTGTCATCGGCAAATGTGGCAATAGTATTTCGTTCGAGTGTTGACATGTCACTAGTGTATAGAAGGTAAAGGACAGGCTCTAGTACACTACCCTGTGGGACGCTAGCTTGTTTTCTTCAGTTCTAAAAAGGCATCTTCTTGTTTAATCCTGAAGTATCTGTCAAATATGTATGATTGGAGTATTTTTGTGTATTGGTCAGGGAGGAGTCTTTTAAGCTCGTAGTTCAGTCCTTCGTGCCAAACTTTGTCAAACGCTTGGGCAACGTCCAGAAATATTGCCGAGCAAACTTTTTTCTTCAATTGTGGAGTGCTTATTTCTGAATCCGAACTGATGATCCGGGATAAGGTTTTTCCTTTCGATAATAGGTTTAATTCTTCTGAGAAGAAGTTTTTCAAAGAGCTTAGACATAACCGGGAGCAGTGATATTGGCTGGTATGAGGCTGATTCATGGGGTGGTTTACCTGGTTTAGGTATCATAATAACTTCAGCCACCTTCCACATTTGAGGGCCATATTTCAAGCGAAAAGCTGCATTTATCAAATTAGTTAGTGTCACCAAAGCTTTTCTTGGTAGTTCCTCTAGGATTTGTCCAGTGATTAAATCAAATCCAGGCGCTTTTCTTGGGTTGATGTTGTCCTTGATTTCCTTTTTCACTTCATTTGGTGAAGTTAAAGGAATTTCTTCTGTTTCTTGGTGTTCAATGTCAGCCAGGATTTCATTATCTTGCGCCTCATTTGATTGGAAGATACTTTCTAGATGTTCTGCAAATCTTGCAGCTTTTTCCCTATTATTTCTAGTCCAGCCACCATCCGTTTTTCTGATGGGTGGAATCTGCATGATAGGTCTTTTCAGATTTTTCGTAGTATTCCAAAGAGAGTA
Organism: Dynastes maya; assembly: GCA_029619315.2. Lineage (NCBI taxonomy): Eukaryota > Metazoa > Arthropoda > Insecta > Coleoptera > Scarabaeidae > Dynastes > Dynastes maya. The sequence goes on from JAROYE020000012.1 coordinate 9,062,965, forward strand.
TTCCGTACTGGAATCATTGGTTAATTCTTTCAGGAATTCACTTATAGAGTTATTTTTAAGCTGTTTGATTTCCTCTTTTAGTAGTGTGGTGAGGTTATTTAACTTGACCGTTCGAGGCTCGGACCGCGCACGTCTTTATACTTTGAAAGTCAAACGACAACTACCCAATTAGTTTTCAGTTGAGAAAATATTCATATTAAAGATAGAAATGGAAAAATGGTCCAGATCTCACAAAGTTCTATTGAGAAATTGGGCGACCAGTTTCGTGTTCAAAAAACACATCATCAGGCCAACTGCAAGGATATCCAATAAAAGAAAAATTACAATAATGGAAAGAAAACCTAAAGTTAATAATTAAAATTAGCAGCGAGTGAATGAGTTAACGAAAAAGTTTTTTTTAGAGGTTACAGTATAATTACATGATTTCTTTAATAATATAATTAAATAGGGATTATTTTTACGTAGTTTAATAATTAATGAGTTAATATTTAAGTTTATTTATCCCTTTTTTATTATTATTATTTATTATATATTAAGAAAAGTACACGTAGTAAGTAGTTATAGAAAGAAAAAAAAATGCATTAAGAGGTATCTTTTGAAAATGTTTATGAAACGTCGATAACTGAGAGATGTAAAAGCAATGTGGCCACGAGCAAGGAGCTTTAATGCTTTTCTCTTCTCATATTACTTTTGCCGGTAGTCTATTTGTTTCTAGGCACTTTTTTCACGTGTACTTCTACATTGAGTTCACTTTTGTTTGAACATTATTCTGCAGACAACCTCTACTTTAGCCTTTTCAAAATCACAAGCAATATGAATAATTTACTACATTATGTACGGATATGCCGTGCAGTTTTAAACAAGGTAAGCGAAATTAATAATGTGCATATAAATAATATGCATTTCAAGAATTTTAAGTAAAAAATGCGATATTATAAGAAAATTAAACTATAAATGTATAAACAATATATAAACAATACCTAAACGCTTTCCGGAATTAAGAAAACTATTTGCTAGAAGATATTGTTTTGCGTTATAGTGGCCATTTACTTATATTAAGAATCGCTTTCTTCAAATCAAGTTAACAAATGTCCTAAACAAAGAAATACAATTATTTCATTACAAGTATATACTTCTCTTAAGCGGAGGAAGAAACGCTAAGGAAATATTTCTTTTGATTTAACAGTTATTGTATTGCGGATAATTGAAACAGTAAGTTGTCTTGAATAAAGGCTGGCAGCTTTGATAGCACGAAACTTTTCCTTGACATGTTGCTTCTTCATTTGTTTCTCTGGTTTTTGTTCTTCTATCGTTGCAGACCACCTATTGAAGGATAAAGTGTAGAAAATATGAAGAATAATTTCCATAAAGCGAATCCACGCATGTAATGTGGAACGGGCAAATTTTTGAATCTATGAGTATGCGACAATATATTACTCAACAGACATAATTGTACTTTTCCATTGACATAGAATCTTCGGAGGTGTTGGCGGTCGATTTGTCGGATCGTACATTACCTGTAGAGATTTTTATAGATTTAATTATGATAATTTCAGCTTTTAATTATTGTATCTTGCCTGTGGATGTAAATGCGAAAGTAGAATTTTTAAGTACTACGTGGTAATTAACCTGTTTGATTCTTATGCTCCTCTTAGAACATTAAGAACTTCAAAACCTAAACAGTCCTGGATGTTGAGTCGTTAATTTCTAGAATAGTTTCCATTCATCGCGCAGCAACAAAATGCTCCAAAAATACTGAAGAATGAAATTTTAAAATAATAAATAATAATAAAGCAGGCACACAGGGAATATGGATTTAGCAAGTAACTTTCGGAAGGAATGTTATTGTCTCTTCACGAATTTATCGCTTTGGTGTAAACTTTATCCATGTTAATATTCTCGATGGCATATACACATAAGAAAATATGTTTCATAAGATCTTAAGCGCCCGCAGTCCTAAGCAAACATATATAACATTGAAATTGAATTTAATCGATTTTCCACAAAATCTTTTAGGATAGGTATGAAGCCCGTTCGTTTGCAAATTTAGGACACTATTAGATTTAGTCGGCGTAATTCCTCTCAAGTAATTATAGCCACGGGCCCCTATTTACTTTGCCGATGATTTAGGTCATGCAATTTCGACTTTATCTATTCAAAGTTGTAAATTACAGTAAACAAATTCAGCAAGCTTTAGGGCTTCTAAATTTTAAAAATTCTAACATCACGTAGTATTAAGGGTAGATATCATTTTTGTAATAACTTTCATTTCTCGCTAAATATAATTAATCTAAGGTATTTCGCTTTTAAGATGATATTAATAATTTGGATGCCTAAGAGACAATATCACGCCTCTGTATCTTGACGTTGAAAATGTAAATAGCCGTAGGCTGGGTGATATTTATGAACTTAAAATGCCAAGAAAATGGAATTTATTTCCCGAATATTTTGTTTCACGTTCTCCGAGGATTCGCAAAACATTCCAAACATTTACTGAATTTGTCTTCATGTTGATATTATTTCCTCGTCCAAGTACTTTTTTTCTTTTTTAATTTCATATTTAAAAAAGTAATCCATATAGTAAGTAATTTTATGCTAATCTCATACAGTGCATTTCAGATAACTCTGGCCATAGGTATTTATATAGGAAAACCTTTATGTGATGTTAATAGCTTTCCTACTGGGAATGTTTGATGTATTTTTTGTCCATACCTAGTTGGAAGGATTTTTACGAGGTTTTGCGACTTTTCATGCCTTGGAACAAAAAAATAACGTTGAAAAATAAAGGAAAAAAAACTCAAACTCCTCAAAAGATCAACGTATAAGCCGGCATCTTACGTAATCACTAGAGTTATACGTACCGCATAAAAGTAGGTACGCAATATACAATATTTGTGAAAAATAATATTGTATATTGCCTTTTCCTGTCGTCTTGATGTCCACTGTGGCAATTGGCAACCGCCCTGGTAAGCTGCGTAGAATTGCAACATCAGCAACGGTTCCATTGTCGATTCATTCAGCCGTCGACGATGTTGTGAATACGTTGTCGTATACTTCGAAAATGATCGTTCGACATCCAGTGAAGTAAGATTTGCAAATGTCAGATATTCCTTTTCCTCATCTGGGCACTCTTGATTTTCAGTTATAGACCGAACCTTTTGTAAATCGGGATTTTTCGTAAAATTGCACCAAATTTTTGAGCAACGTCGTGTTCGTCAAGTTTTCTAGAGCAGCTTGTAAATTGATTACGCAATTTAATGCGTCTCGTGCAGATAAGTGACTGTTTTCTAATTGCTCAATAGCTTGTGCAACTTAATAGTTCATGGAAATTTCATCTATTTGTTGTTGAACGTCCGAATTGGAAAAAAGTTGGTGACTATCTCGAACTGCTGCAGAATCATTTGAATCAAGTTTCAAGACAACATTTTTCACTTGTGAAAAATATTTCTCTTAGTAAGATACTGCCTGGAGCCATGTTCCCCATCGCGTTATTACAGGCTGAGGTGGTGGTAATTTCGGACACAATTGTTTGAATACACGGATGTGTTTGGGAGATTTGATGAACACTTTTTTGGTAGATGGTATTAACTTATCCACCATCGGATACTTCTTTCGAATGGTTTCTGCTACGAGGTGACATGCGTGTATGAGGCATGTTATGTGAAGAAGAGTCGGAAAGCATATTTTCAACATCCTACCAACTCTCAGCATTGTTGCGGCTCCGTCAGTAACGAACTCTCAACGAATCTTTTATTATCTTGACAACGGTTTCTGCATTAGTCTTCTGAATCCTTTTACTGGATAACAACAATGAAGCTGGTGGACCATCACGTTTTAAAGGATGCGCTACAACATGAATGACGCTGTGTTTCCGAGCATCAGTTGTTTCATCCACACATACGCAGATTTTCTTATTTCTCAACTCGTCTTTTATACATTCTTTTACTGTACCTTGCACACGTGGCAAATTACATCGTAATTGCATAGATGTTGGCAGCTTCCATGAGAGAACGTACTAAAAGACGAAAGTGTTTATTAGATACTAGATGTTGTGGGATGTTGTATACATTTAACATAAAAATAAAATCATATAAAAATTGCCAGTATGGAATACTGTTTCTTAAATTCAATACATGACGTTTACTTTTACAATGTTTTCTACATTCAAACCTATCGCGACTTAGCAATTCGCTATTGCATATTGTGCAATAAATATGCGGACTTCTATATTCTAATCCAGGGAAATGCCTCAGATATTTATTCACATTCGAAGGGAACGTTACACCCTTCGGGCGTCCCAACTCCGCGTATTTATTTGGCGTGCAGCGTGCAACGCCATCCGGTACCACCTTTTTAACAAACTCTGGTAATCACATCGTTGGTCTGATAAGCCAAGAAAATATTGTTGTGATAATTTATCACAACAATATTTTCTGAAGGATAGTAAATAGTTTTCTTAATTCCAGAAAGCGTTTAGGTATTGTTCAGAAATCAATAGTTTCATTTTTTTTTAAATAAAGCATTTTTACTTAGAATTCTTGAAATGCATATTATTTTTATATTGCGCTTACCTTGTTTAAAATAGTATAACATATCCGTACACAATGCAGTAAATTATTCACATTGTTTGTGATTTTAAAAAGGCTGAATTAGAGGTTTCTATCTACAGAATAATGTTCAAACATGAGTGAACTTAACCTAGAAGAACACATGAAAAAAGTGCCTGGAAACAATAACCAAGATATTGCTAATAAATAGCTCCTGCTATTGATGGAATCACTACCGCCAAAAATACTATTTGTAGCATCAAAGCTCTCAATTTATGCCACTAATCTTCAAAAACAGTAACTGAAATATTTCCGGAACCAGAACACAGATTTAACGTACAACGTTTCATAAACGTTTTCAAAAGATATTGGTTAATGTAATTTTTTTTCTTTTTATTACTGTTTACCACGTGTACTAATTCAACTATAGCTTTTTTAAATACATATATAATGTTGCGGCCAACGAACGGTTTCCTTTAAATCATGTTGTTTACTATGTTAACTGAACGTAGGTTACAGATTCCCCAAAGCAAATTCGACAAATAACAAAGGGTTTTCCCAATTCTACCTTTCAAAGAATTTCGTCACATTTATTGCTAGTTGTTACCCTGGTCAAACTCAGGAATTTAGACCTGTATTGTAATTAGTAAAGCTGCCCACGAGCGGTACCGCGCAGTAGCGTAGAGTCGACTAGGCCTCGCGTTCCACTAGAGTTATTCTGCTAACAGAGATGTTTGCTGCCGCAAATAATTTCGCTCATCTTTTAAATAAAAATTAAATAACACGTGCTCAAGCACTTACCATTTTAAGAGTCCTCCGTGAAATCACAAAGTGAATAATGTCTGCTAAATATCTGCAACATTAGATATGTTTCAACTGTTGTTTCGGCAAAACTAGTACGGCATGAGGAAAAAATGCGTTTATATGCAGGGAACGAACGTTCTACATCTAGTGACGTAATATTTGCGTAAATAAAATAATCTTTCAAATAACTTAACGATTCTGTTGACGCACCTTCAGAAATGTGTCTTAATGTGCCAAAATCAGAATTTTTCTCAAAAACACTTTCAAATTTTTCTAGAACAGAAACATTTTTTGCGTCTTCAATCGCGCATAGTTGTGCGTGAACATGTTGCACTATTTCTAGAGATTCTTCTAACGGCACCGCAGGATTTTGTAATTTTTCTATTGCATCTGCTAGCCCGAAGTAATTGTCGTGAATGATTTTTAAATCCATTTTAACCTGACTATCTTGAAATTTCGACTGGCTTTTCTGGATAGCGGCAGCTTCCTTTGTATCGAATTGTAAAACCACGTTCTTAATATTGTCAAAATATTTATGATAATAAAACGCGGCCTGTAACCATGTTCCCCAACGAGTTAGAATAGGTTCTGGTGGATCTGGTATACGGGGGCACAGTCTGTGAAATTTGCGAATACGTTTCGGTGTTTTGACAAATACTGCTTTGGTATGCTCTATTAAAGCGTCTACCTCAGGATAACATTTTCTGATACTATCCGCCACAAGATTGAGAGCATGAATCTTACACGTAATGTGTAACAAATTAGCAGAATGCTTTTTAAGAGACCGGTCTACAGAAAGCATGTTTGCAGCACCATCACTCACTAACATCAAGAGTTGGTTTGTTGAAAGTTCAAACTTGTCGAATGTATTTAACACTAACTATGAAATTACTTCGGCAGTACACTGCTGTATTCGTTTGGAGACTAATAGAATTGTAGGTGCCGATTGATGAGGTTCCAATTTGCGTGCCATTACATTAAGAACAGAATGTTTCTTCCGATCTGTTGTTTCGTCGACACATAACCACAATTTTTGATCTTTCAACTCCGATTTTATTTTTTGTTCAATATGTTCGCGCGCAGATGGCACAATTCTTCGTAACGATGTTCGACTTGGTAATTTGCACTCCGAATAGTTATTCCAAAAGCAGATAAATGGTTCCTTGTCTAGTAAATTAAACGGTATATTACATGCAATAAACGTAACGCATAAATTAAATATAAATTTTTCATTGTCTCGTGCGCAATTTCTTTTTGAGACATGCTTTTCACTATTTACGTGTCGTAGACAATGTTGTCTGGACCAACACATTAACGGGATTTACAGATTACAGATTTAATTTTAGCACCTTCATATATTAGGTCTGGAATTTCTGCAATAAATTTTCGAAGTTTGTCCGACCGCGGTCGTTTTGCTGACGAAATCATAATTTTTCTAGGACAGATAAACAATTGCGCAAATTACCGGCAGCGAAAATGTCCGTACTGCTCCGCAGACGAAGTAATACTACCGTTCCTCTCGGTCCCAACTGATTCTACGCCGATGCGCGGTACCGCTCGTGGCCAGCGTTAGTAATTAGTAAGCGAACCCCGTCATAAAATAATCAATGCAAAGGTCTTGCGCCCCACTCTAGAAACAATTGTAAAGTTTTCGTTCGAACTTTAAGACATTTTGTAAAACAGAATCGATGTAGACTTCATACGCTATTTTTTACATATTCGACGCATGTCTTTTTGCAACTCTCCCTCCTCTTTAACCGAAAATCGCTCTTAGAATCTGAAGAAAATTGTACACGCTCCCAACCAGCCGCTCGACCCCAAACAACCACATTGTAGAACATGTGCGAAAACGCGAGAGCGTAGTAGATATTTAATAGAGCCTGATGATCCATTGTGTCTCTGTGTTGCAATATTACCCAAAAGGCAGAACTCACCTTGGCACACACATGGTTTACATGGTCTTTCCAACTCATGTTGGCGTTCAAGAGCACCCCAAGCAACCTACCAGTGTCGGACTGCCCCAGCAACTCGCCGCCTAAGCGCACATTCAATTGAATTACTCTCCTCCTGTTGTACAACGGAAATCAATTGTGTCTTGTGGATGTTGATAATTAACCTATTACTATTGCACCAGGAAAAAAGTTCCTCTACAGCAACACTAAATTTTAACTCCAGATCTCTCATCGTATTTCCACTCACGACAATTGTGGTATCGTCAGCATACAATAATACTTTGCCAGCGGAAATAGAAAGTGGGAGGTCGTTCACATATAAACAAAATAGCAAGAGGCCCATTGCGGATCTCTGCGACAATCCCAGAGGTAGATCACACAGTTCTGACCTCTCACCTCTCACAGTTAATTTTCTGTATGTCATATATGAGATTAACCAGTCCAAAAAGGTCCCTCTAAAGCCAAGAGCTTCTAATTTCAACGCCAAAAGTCCTGGGTTCAATGCAGTCAAAAGTTTTTGTCAATTCCACTAACAATGCAGCAACATACTTTCCTTCATCCAAGGAATTATAAGTGGCACTGCAAAAATCCGACATAGCAGTCTGAGTAGACTTCCCTGCCTGAAAACCATGCTGTTCTTTACATATAAGGTCGTATTTTTGTAGAAAATTCACTACTCGCTCTTTCACGACACTTTCAATCACCTTTGTTAAAACATTGAGTATAGTTATCGATCTATAGTTGCTAATATTCTGCAGATCACCTTTCTTAAGTACAGGCACAACCGCACCAACCTTCAACTTGTTAAGGAATATACCAGATCTCACCGATTCATTAATAACGGTCTTGCGATGCTAGCACCCAGCGCCTTTACAATTTGTGTGGTTATGCCATCTACACCCAACGCCTTCGTGGATTTTAAACTATTTATAGCACGCAGCACTTCCTGCTGGTCAACCCATGTGAAATCAAAAGACTGACATACAGAAAACTGCGTGGTGCATTTAACAGATGCAGCATTTGCAAAGTGTATGTCGATTAATTTTTTTGTTTCTAATGTGAAAAATTTTGCAAACTCACTAGCCATCGTCTTTTCATCCTCTATGATTTGATCATTGATTTTTAATTTGGGTTCTACCGGATTTATGGAACCATTTCTTTCTTTGACCCAGGACCATATGATTTTGTTTCTATTTCTATTTTGAGTGGCATTTAGCTGGTTACAACAGAATTTCCTTTTCCCCTCAATCTGAATTTTGTATTAGTTTTTAGCTAGATTATATTTATCTTTCAACTATACATCATTTGTTTGTTTTACTAGCCAGAACAAATTGGCATCTGTCCGATCATATGGCACAAATTTTGAGATACGTGATTTCCAAACTCAAGGAACCTAGAAGGGAAGAAAAAATAATAAGGAGGATAAACATAAATGGTACAAACGCCCTTAAAGAACTCCTGCATGCAGAACTTTACTTCCCCAATGATATTTCCGACGCTAACGAGTTGTTCCTTTGCTTCCCTACGAGCTTCTTAGCATTATTCGATAGCTGCTTCCCTGAAAAGAAAATAAATATTAAAAACATAAAACAAGCCAAACCTATAACCAACCACGAAATACCCTAGACGCTTGGGCAATTTTGGCAAAATATACAAAAATGCCAAAACACTATAGTGAATATCGCAGCCTCAAAAGAGAGTATTTACAAAAAGTAGCAGCTGCTAAGCAAACACTCAACGCCACATTCATCTAAAACGCAAGTAATAAATCCAAAGCAATATGGAACGTGATCATCAAGGAATTAAATCAACCAAATGTTCATATCCATCGCAATGTGTCGCTAACCGCTGATGCCCTTAACAAGTATTTTTGCGTGATTGGTAAGGATATCGCGAGCGGGATACAGACTAAACACTCATCGGCAACTCTGCTACGGAAGCAGCCGCTTGGAAAACATCATAATTTTATTTAAATCCAGTCACACCAACAAAAATAGAAAAGATATTAAAAGGAATGAACGGGAAGAATGCCAGAAATGGATATAATATTTCTGTCTCGCTACTGAAAGAGCTACGCGAAGAGATATGCGTACCTTTAGCGATCATTTTTAATAGGTGCATAGAACAAGGGGTGTTTCCAAGGTTGCTTAAAGTAGGCAGAGATGTTCCGGTGCTCAAAAAGGGAAACGAGAATTACTGAGAGAATTACCGCCCTATTAGCATTCTACCAGCGATTTCGAAGATTTTCGAGCAAGCGATTGCATGGAGGCTAGCCAGGTACTTCGAAAAGCAGCAGTGTCTGAGTCCAAGTCAACATGGATATAGAAAGAAAAGAAATTAAACATGTTAGACTTAACAAAGGCCTTTGACTCGGTGAATTATAATATTCTAATAAATAAGTTGGAATATTATGGCATAAGAGGCGTACCTCTTGTTTTACTGAGATCTTACCTGACAGATAGATTACAATTAACGGAATGGAACAACATGCAATCGCAACCGATGAGTATAAAATGTGGTGTTCCCCAGGGTTTCATTCTTGGTCCTCTGCTTTTCGTCATTTACACCAATGATATTCCGGCTAGCATTGGTGGAGCTGCGGTATGCATGTACGCTGATGATACTTCCTTATTACTCCAGGATATTGACCAGAAAATCCTCCGCCAGAAATCCGAAGCTGCGAAAACAAAGAATACTTACCCTTCCATCCGCATTCATCTTGGCAGCTGTCAGTCAAAACAATAATTGTAAAATAGGTATACATTTCATTAATGTCCCGAGATTGATACATATCGTGAAAATCCTCTTTTTTAATTGTTTCCTGCAGCATTCCTACGCTAAAGTGGTGACTGTCTCGGTACTCGATGCTCAATTTGTGTACAGTTGTTTCCTCATTCGTAAGATTTTTTAACTTTATTAAGATTTTTTAAATGAAAATTTGAGACACATTCTTCATATGACGTAGTTGGTATGTTAGTTAAAAAGCAATCTAATTTAGACTTAGATACATTACCATCAACACGAAACTGAATTCCAGTAAATTCCGTATTTTTACAATCCATGCGGTAACAGTCCAAAATATCAATCAGCGCATCCCTCTGCGGAGAGTCTCCGGAGTAGTCGATATTTAAATCACCCGAAACAATTATATTATTATTAGGTTCTCAAAGAAAATAGAAAAATTTCCATTACAGGGGCGATATATGTTTATAAAATAATATTTTACATTTCATACATGGAAAATTACACCACAACACTCGATGTTCATTTCATCCAATAACTCTACAATATATAACAGTTCTTGATATTTGATATCCCTTCTGACAAACAGCTACGAACCACCGTGTATAGGGTAAAATACCCCGTAGTCAGCCTTTTAACTCAAAACTTAACTTGTGTATAATGTATTCTGGATAGGAAGGAGCGTACAAAAAAAAGAATGATACGAAATGCAAGGTTATTTAATAAACTTTCATACGAACACAGAATAATATCAATAAACTTGTACAAAACGGGTACTCTAAAACTGTGGCACTGGAACACTGAAACAGTTCACTAAAACCCTTACCACAACACTTAATTCGCACTGGACGCACGTTTCGATAGCCAAGCTATCATCATCAGCAGCAAGACTGAATTAACAACCTAAGCGAAAAACTAACCTTATAAGGAAAATAAATTATGCAATATGTAAATTTAAAATCGTAAAATTTAATGCACAGGACTATAAATAGCCTAAAGGTAAATGAGCAGAAAGACGTGAGTTATTAAATCCTAGTATTACAATGAAGCGGTTCATTGCACATGGTTAAAATTACAACTATAAATAATTAAAAACATGATGTAACAAAGGATAAAGGCTGGAATTTAGTGGTCCTAAATCTGAATTCATTAAGTGAGTTTTGTTTTTGTAAATTTTTCCCTGCCTTCATAACAATTTAACTGAGAAGTACTCCTTACGTTTTTAATTAACTTTATATTATCAACATTATGGTTATTTTCAAGCATATGTAGGGCAACGCTAGATTTATCAAACCTTCTGAATTTGAAATGAGCCAAATGTTCTTTTACCTAATTTTGATTGATCTTTTTGTCTGTCTCAATATACACTTGATTACAATCTTTACATGAAATTTTGTAAATTCCTGATTTATCCATATTATCCACTGGGTCTTTGGAACTTCCTAAAAGGTTTTTAAGGTTATTGCTCGAAGAGAAAACAACCTTGCGGTCAATTCTAGAAAAGATTTTTTGAAGACCCTTGTTGTAACATGGATAAAAGGGTAATTTAACATATTTCTTATTATTACGGTCGTCAATGCGTTCTAATGTGCTTACATTTCTAATTCTTAATCTATTCTTATGTTTCCTAATAGTATTATAGACGATATCTTCAGAGAACCCGTTAAAGTTAGAAATATTGATGATTTCTTTTAGTTCATTTTGATATCTATCTTTAGTTAAAGAAAAATTGAGTAACCGTTGCACCAAAAAGTTAATAGCCGAAAGTTTGTGTTCATATGAGTGATTAGAATCCTGTAAGATGAATCTATTATTACTAGTAGATTTCCTATGTACGTCTATTTCTAACTTATTTTTATTTCTTATTACTAACATGTCGAGGAAAGGAATCTGTTGTCTTTTTCTTCTTCGTGGGTAAATTTGATAGAGGGAAACTTTGAGTTAAGTTGTTCTATGAATCCGTTATTGAACATTTGCTGATGTCCCAAAAATGCAAAAAATGTCATCTACGTATCTGATCCAAAGCGAGGGAAATAAGCCAAAGTATTCTTCAGGTCAGTTTCAAATTTACCCATAAAGAGGTTAGCCATAAACGGAGATAAGCTGTTACCCATTGCTGTTCCTTCCGTTTGTTGATAAAAAGTGTTGTTAATTTTGGAAAAAAGTTTTGTTTCATGCAAAGTTTGGTCAAAGAAATGAAGCTAGTAACTTCCTCTCTATCCATCTGGTTATCTAACAAAAGTGTTTCTAAATATTCCAAAGTTAAATCAACCGGAATACTAGGGGAGAAGATTATTTTAGTCGAGTCAACACCACTTTGTCACAAAGTTCTTATTCAAAATTATCAAAAAATCCTTTGTCTAAAATGATTACAGAAACCAAAAAGACCATGTTAGAATGTAAGGCTGTCATTAGCGACCAATTTAGATTTAGACTAACGGTATCAAACCAGTACTACCTAGGATGTATTGTTTACCTAAAATACACAAGCCCGGGAAAAGCATGAGACCCATTGTTTCGAATATCAACAGTCCAACTTACTTACTTTCCAGGTGGTTATCTGACAAATTGAACCAGTTACCTGTACAATTTCCAGATTTGGCTATCAAAAATTCTTACGAGTTCATTGAAAAAACTAAGGACATTGAGCTTACTGACAAAGAAATTTTAGTATCGTTTGAGGTAAGTTCATTGTTGCCTAGTATTCCGGTTGATTTAACTTTGGAATATTTAGAAACACTTTTATTAGATAACCAGATGGATAGAGAGGAAGTTACTAGCTTCATTTCTTTGACCAAACTTTGCATGAAACAAAACTTTTTCCAAATTAACAAACACTTTTTTATCAACAAACGGAAGGAACAGCAATGGGTAACAGCTTATCTCCGTTTATGGCTAACCTCTTTATGGGTAAATTTGAAACTGACCTGAAGAATACTTTGACTTATTTCCCTCGGCTTTGGGTCAGATACGTCGATGACATTTTTTGCATCTTGACATCAGCAAATGTTCAATAACGGATTTCATAGAACAACTTAACTCAAAATTTCCCTCTATCAAATTTACCACAAAGAAGAAAAAGACAACAGGATTCCTTTCCTCGACATGTTAGTAATAAGAAATAAAAATAAGTTAGAAATAGACGTACATAGGAAACCTACTAGTAATAATAGATTCATCTTACAGGGTTCTAATCACTCATATGAACACAAACTTTCGGCTATTAACTTTTTGGTGTACCGGTTACTCAATTTTCCTCGAACTAAAGATAGATATCAAAATGAACAAAAAGAAATCATCAATATTTCTAACTTTAACGGATTCTCTGAAGATGTGGTCTATAATACTATTAGGAAACATAAGAATAGATTAAGAATTAGAAATGTAAGCACATTAGAACGCATTGACGGCCTTAATAATAAGAAATATGTTAAATTATCCTTATATCCATGTTACACCAAGGGTCTTCAAAAAATCTTTTCTAGGATTGACCGCAAGGTTGTTTTTTCTTCGAGCAATAACCTTAAAAACCTTTTAGGAAGTTCGAAAGACCCAGTGGATAACATGGATAAATTAGGAATTTACAAAATTTCATGTAAAGATTGTGATCAAGTGTATATTGGGCAGACAAAAAGATCAATCAAAATTAGGTACAAAGAACATTTGGCTCATTTCAAATTCAGAAGGTTTGCGTTGCCCTACATATGCTTGAAAATAACCATAATGTTGATAATATAAAGTTAATTAAAAACGTAAAGAGTACTGCTCAATTAAATTGTGGCAAATGAAGGCATGGAAATTTACAAAAACAAAACTCACTTAATGAATTCAGATTTAGGACAACTAAATTCCAGCCTTTATCCTTTGATACATCATGTTTAATTATTTATAGTTGTAATTTTAACCATGTCCAATGAACCGCTTCATTGTAATACTAGGATTTAATAACTCACGTCTTTCTGCTCATTTACCTTTAGGTTATTTATAGTCCTGTGCAATGAAGCGGCTCATTAAATTTTACGATTTTAAATTTACATATTGCATAATTTATTTTCCTTATAAGGTTAGTTTTTCGCTTAGCTTGTTAGTTCAGTCTTGCTGCTGATGATGATAGCTTGGCTATCGAAACGTGCGGCCAGTACGAATTAAGTGTTGTGGTAAGGGTTTTAGTGAACTGTTTCCAACTTGTACAAATATAAATAATGAAATGTTAATGAAAACAAGGAACTTTTCGCCAGTGTTCGGCCTTATCAATCCAGTAGTCACTCCCTACAGGTCCTATAGTCGGCCTTTACATTTCCATTGAAATATTTCCGTCTTCTCTAATTAGTATTACACTGTTTACATTTAAAAGGAAAGTTTACTACTTCTTCATAGCCTTTTCTGGTAAACTTCGTACACTTCAGATGATACCATGCTGGATAATTATCGCAACCAATGTTTTTTAAGTCGTTATTTTCCGTATCACTAATCATTTCGTCTTCACATTAAGCGCATTTTGTTCTAGCAATGGTGGAAGATATAGTTCCCTTATTTTGCATTCGTCTTCTTTTTATATTATTGTGAGTTATCCTTTCTATTTTTCTTTTACGAGACTCTTTTTCTCTTTCTTCTTTGGCTTCTTCTCTTTGTAGCTTTCTTCTTAAAATATCAGCTTTCTTTTTTCCTTTTCTTCTTCTTTTTGTTTCTCAAATATTTTGTGTACATTTTGTGTAATCTACTGCGGCGGGATTAAATGAAAACAATCCACATTTCCGAAAGCGAATTCTTCGTAGTCATTACTAAATTTTCTTTTACCTAAAACTTGCTGTAATAAATGACAAAATGTTGATTTTGTTAAAACACTGCCAATATTTTCACATCGCGTTGCCCTGTCGTGTACTGTGTTCTTCCATTCTGATTTAAGAGGTTTGAAAACACTAACGTCATCAGGTTGCATTATATGAGTGGAGTTTGGTGGAAGGAAATGCAGAAGTATGTTTTTATCGTGACAATATTGGCTCAAATTCATGGTTAAATGGCTTTTATGGCCATCAACAAAAACAAGAATCGGCTTTTTTTACATTATGATCATCAATCCACTTGTTTAACCCTTTTGTTATGTAATCATAAGAAGAAAAGAGAAACATGCACAGGAATTCTCAAAACATTCCACATACTGAGTGTTTAAAAGGAAGTCTTCGAATTCCGCAAACAAGTTTCGCCAGAGTGCACAAAAGTGCGGTTACCCAAACTTTAAAAATATACAATCACCTTCCTCAGCACTATGAAACCCAAAACTTAAAGACGTTTAAGTATAACTTGAAATTATATTTAATCAACAAATGTTTATATGATATAAGAGACTTTTTTCAAGAAGAAATAACATAATGTATGTAAACAATGTATGTATCCATGCTCCGTGACGTATTTCATGTTTTTTACATCTATGAAATAAATAACAGTTAAAATGACGAATTTTTACCCTTACTTTCTAATTTGGATGCCTCAAATTCATATTCCGGTGACTGTTTCTTGAGATATTCATTTTAGAACTTGTGTGTATAGTATCGAAATCTTTGGATTCCAACAGCTCCTTTTCGTTTTTGATCTACAGGATGTGCCTAAAGATCACCGCCAAAGTTTCAAAGATAGAAAATTATGGTATTTTCTCTGTACAAATTCGTTAATTTAGCACTATTTAACTTAGAAATACGACTCTAAAATTTGCGATTTCTAGAAGGACCCTGTATATTATAAATGCACATATCTAATTTAACAAGGAGCAATTTTGTTGATGGTGTAATTACGTCCAACAATTTCTTTACTTTCCCGTCTAGGTAAAACACTAAATCTTCCCGCTTAATGCGACCTCTTAAGCCGTCGTTTTATTTTGCATAATCTCAGAGAGATGTAAATAATCTTCATCCTCTCTTCGCGTTGAGGATCTCAACACCATGTTGAGAGAAATTGAATTATTAAATTCAAATTGTTCTTTTTTTACGGCCCCGTTTATATATTTCCACTGTTGAGATCGCGTTAACATAAATCGTTTAAAGAAAACTGTTTTCAAGAGGTACGTTTAGAAATTATGCTTTTTTTATTGCGACAATAAAAAGTTTAATTAAAACTTCGGATCCTCCTCCGACTCCTTAATTATGTATACACCTTTCTAGATTATTATTTTCAAAAAAAACTTAGTTAAGAAAATGTTTTTCACGTAATCCATGTTATTTCTGAAACGTAGAGAAAAGTATCAAAACACATTTTAAAGCTATTTAATTTCAAAATCCCTCTCTTAAAACAAGAAAATTGCTTCAGAATGCCGGTAACAACCTCTGTTATAGAATAGCTTATATAGATTATTAGCAAAGCTCAGAACCATACAGGGAATGTTGTGCAAAGGAAACGTAGGAATTCACCGTTGGTAATTTGTAGAAATTAATAGAACTCGTCGGTAATATCGAGAATTGTAATTTGATCTCATAACGAAATTAAACAATAAATTGTATATAAGATATTTTATTTTCATTTCACTAACATTGCGTCTTCTTAAATAATATTTTTATTAAACCAAAACTGACATATATATATATATGTATATATATATATATAGTTTTTTTACTAACACCAGGGCTGGCACTAAAGAGCTTGGCTGTAGCGAAATTTCTCATACAATTAAAAAAATACATTTAGAGCAGTTTTTAGGGTACATTGTTAAGCATTTACATTTCTTTTCGTTGGCGAATAACACCTAGAATTTATTCATTGAGGAGTTTCGTGGAAATGCCGTAGTGCCAGTCCTGACTAACACAAAGAAAAATGCGATTGTATTACGTTATTATGCCTTCTAAGTATTGTGTGACGTTTTTTTTATTTGTTTTTTATTTTTTCTTTTGATTTGTTAGTCAATATTACACTATCAACGATCCCTAAAATTAAACAATATTTTTGAGCGTTTTTTCTAACCACACGAACAACTTAAAATTCTTATCCAAAATAAAGATGAAATCATATTCATTTCGAGAAAGTTTTGATAGTGTAATAATGCTCAAATAATGCTTATATAAAAACATGTATTACAGGCAACAATAAAATAAAAAGTGAATTTATCAACACTGGCTGACATTCATATAATTATCATTGTTAAATATTAAAGAGAATCTGTGGATTGATATATTATTAGATATATTTAAGTAGAATCCTTTAATATTTAATAAGGTTAATTAATGGAAATCCTGTGTACAACGATGATATTTTGAAAGGGTCCAGCCAGTTAAAAATATAAGGGAAACGAATTAACTTTACATATACATTTAAAAAGTAAGTTATGATAGATAATATACATTGTGTTATGCACATAGTTTGTAAGCAAAATATAGGTGGAAAATAAAAATGCTTAAGTTATGATAATAGAATGATAGGCTAGTTTCATAATTAGATTTTAGCTTTCTAAAAGCAAATTTTTTATTCACTATTTTTGGCTTTTGCATAATTATTATTAACATATGAGGGTGTAGGTGTCCAAAGAATTAAATGCAATGTACTACACTCTTAGTTTCTGGAAACCAAGAGTGTAGTGTTATTGACTACCGCGGAAGCCTACGTACCAGATTAATTAAAACGTATTTTATTTTATTTGTAGGGAAAAAATTTAAATCTTTTTTTGGATATACAGCGTGTCCCAGGATTGATGTTACAAGAGGTGTGCGGAATTAAAAATCTTTGAATCTCAATTTGGCATTTTAAAAATAAGTCCTGCTAGGTTTGAATCTTATCTTTAGTTTACTTTCCATTTTTTTAAATCAAATAGGCCTTGAGAGCTGAGTAAAAACTATTTTCGTTTCGGGTAAACTACCTATTTCGTTCGCAATATGCTAAAATGTTACTAAGAAAAGTTGTTCAGAATGAAAAGCTATGTCGTTATGCAAATTTTCTGAATGATCGGCCTACTTTAATAAAATCCTTTATTTGTCAATTTAGTTTCCGGTAAAGTGGGTTTCCCGTTCACAATACGCCAAAGTTTTACTAAGAAAAGTTGTTCAGAATTACAAGTTATGGCTCTATACAAAATTTCAACAAATTTCAAAAAAAGTCAAATACATACTTTGATTAAACCATTTTTTAGTTTAATTTTTTTTATGGGTTGGCCTCAAAAACCTGGTTTACTCTCAACCCATACCCAACAGTAGAGAAATACTGAAAGAAAGGTACGAAACGCCGCACACGAAATACAAATCGAGAAAATTCGGAACAGTTTCAGAGAATTCAGATATCGTATAGAATGGTGCGCAGAAACTGGTAGCAGCTATGTTGAATAAATAATTGATTGTAGAATAAAGTTATTATTACGTGTTGTAAATTTAATTTGTGAGTAAATACAATTTATTTTGTTTAATCTAAAAAATGATGGTTTCATCAAAATTGGTAGATCTTATTGAACTTGTCTTAGTAAAACTTTGGCGTATTGTGAACGGAAAAGGCACTTTATTTAAAACGAAGACAAATAATGGATTTTATCAAAGTAGGTCTATCATTTAGAAAATTTGCATAACGCCATAACTTTTCATTCTGAACAACTTTTCTAGCAATATTTTAGCATACTGTGGACGAAAAAGGAACTTTACCTGAAACGAAAATAGGTTTTGCTCAACTGCTAAGGCATACTTGATTTCAAAAAATCGAAAGTAGACTAAAAATAAGTTTCAAACTCAGCAGGGCTTAGTTCCAAAAGGTCAAATTAGGATTCCAAGATGTTTAGTTCCTCACGCCTCTTGTAACATCAATCTTGGGACGCGCTGTATATGACACGTTACAAAAATATGCAACATTTAAATTTAAAAATCTGGGATTTGTTATTAAATATCTTTGGCTGTATTTAGTTAATAATAAATTATCATAACTTAAGTAATTTTTTTTTTACTTTCCAAATTCATAACGCAAACATTATTTTTTTTTTAATAATTTCTATAATCTACCATACTCTATATAGGTTTTTAAAAACTATCCCTAATCTTATAACGTTCCTCTTCTAGAACCTTTCCTATTCTCATATACTTTAAGACAAAAACAATCCCCTATATAAAGTAGGTTCACAGCCACACGATCTTATTTTTTCATACATCCCATAATTCAGAATTAAAAACCATCTAAAATTATTAAAAAAAAATAACATTAAACAAGTTCAGATCACAGTATTTCACTATCGGTTGCAAGGCACTAGCTGTCAGTTGGTCTCGTAGCTTGTAAGCAATGCGGCATCTACAGGTTCCATACAACTGGGACAGGTCAAACTACGCATTAGCCAATCATCGATGCATCTCATATGATAAGTGTGCATACAGGGTAAATAACGAACAGCATCTCCCACTATGAATTCTGCCATGCAAATGACACATTCTCTGGCTTTCTTCGATCCATCGTAAGTACCTGTTGGTAGATGTTGGATTAAACCAATTCGCTTTGCTATTTTCACCTGTTCTTCTTCGGTGAGTTGTGTAACTAAACTTGTAACACTTGGGGACGGGTTGTATACTGGTGATATTGATTGCACGGTCAGAGCTTCCTACAATAAGTAGAAAATCTAATATTAATTGAACGCACTGTCGGCTCTTGGTGAAATATTTTAATAAGATTGGAAAACGTAGAAAATCATTTTAGTTGGAACAATGGAATTTTATTAATGGACCTTTGTTTACCTGGTAAGGTGATGATCCTAATTGATTTGGAAAGGTCTCGCGAATACTATCGCTACCCCTTAGCAAAGACAAATCATCTGTTGTTGCTCTTTTAAAACAATTACCCATTCTGTCACTTATGGTCAGACGTTTATTACAAAAACATATTTTTTTGTTCTAAAACATTGTTCATAATAACCTACTGTGGTATTCATGTGTATTACGTTTTATTTTTATATTAGTTACTTATAATTTTAATCTAATTATTGCTTCTGCGACAGTCGTTTTTTTTTTCGCTTTGTTAAAAAAGATAACAATATTGACATACAATAAACTTAAATCACAAACACATATTACAATTTGCAGTCACTGCTCATTTCTATGTAAATTTGGCAACAATTTACGTTTACCACTAGCACCAGCTATATTCAAAGTACCTAAATTATTATCCAATGTATCACTAGAGGTCACTATTTTATCTTCGGTGAGTGTATAGATTCCATATACAGCTGCTTCATTATTTGACTTTGGATGGGATCAAAACTCAATCTTTGTGAGCGTTTTATTACTGTTAAAATTTATATGAAATCAATTAAAAATTAACACAAAAAAAAAATAAAAGGGAAATATGGGCAATGATTAAAAATGTTATGATTTACCACTAGAAACCGCCGCACCAGCCAATTTGACCGTCTTTCAACTTTAGAGTATTTTTTTCAACGGAATTAATTTTGATATGATTTTTGAAATCATGTGACTTTCCCTAAATTTAGTTTGGCAATGCTCTCACAAAATTTTGAATATTTTTGTAGAACTCTAAGCGGTGTTCTGGAAAATTTACCTTAAACGGCCGCCCCGGTCAAATTGACCGGTACGCTAATAAAAATATTTTGACAAGCTTATAGTCAATTCTTTCCTTGGTTGCAAACATTGAAAGAACTAAACATTTAGGCATGTACCAGCATGTACATATATACATAATTTCAAACATTTATTACATATAAAACAAGGCATATAACTGCATCAACCGATCAGAGCTTGTTCTTATTTGTTAGTACTTGTTTCGACATGTTCAGCCTTGCCCCGACAAAGAACCTGTTCTACTCGTGCTCTTTTTGTGCAGACTTAATTTGGCGTATACGTACAAAATATTTTGCAAGTTCAACCGGCACCTATTGTGAACATCATGAAAAGATCGGTAGTACTCTGAAAGTGCATTCGTCCTGTTTAGTTAGACTGGAACAGTATGTGATCCGGCAAAGGCCTCTCGGCTGCACAAGCTTTGGCGTATTTAGACGAACTAGAAAATCTTTCACCAGGAAATTCCGAGAATGATTCTAAATTAGTTAGTACGGACAGTGAAAACGAAATTCGTTCTTGAGTTGTTGCGAGTGAGGAACAAAATAGTGATGAATCTGACAATGACACAGTTTGTTATGTAACGGTTGCAGTGACTAGTGCTAGTTCCAATGATAGCAGGAAGTGAAAACGTCTGTTCGTTTCTAATCGCCAGCAAAAGAAACCAACAAAAAAAGGATTTTCAATCTTGGTGCGTTTGCAAATCAAAAGACAATTCCCAATGGCAAGTAATTTCTGCGAATCAGCCACTGCAGGAAGAAAAACCCAACCCAATATATTCAGGGACAATCCAGGGTGAACAGGCTATGCAAAACAAAAAGTAACTGCAGACAATGTGAGTAGTTTCTAGAGATTATTTATCGATGACTCGATGCTGAGACACATAAAACAATGCACCGAGGCTGAGGCTAGAAGACAACTAGACAGTCAAGACTGGCAATTATCTTTAGGAGATCTAGAATCCTTTATTGCCATTCTATACGCACGTGGTGCTCAGGGTTCCAGTCACTTAGAATTAAATTCCTTGTGGTGTAGAAAGTGAGGAATGTCGTTTTTTAGTCAAACGATGTCTAGAAATAAATTAGAGAAATAATGCCGATATCTCAGATTCGATCTTAAGTCTACAAGGAAAGAAAGATTGGAACATGGTAAGTTTGATTTAGTTTCTGAAATATGGCAAAAATTTGCTTACAATTACAAAATTTGTTATGTGCCCGGAGATAACATAACAATAGACGAACAACTTTTTCCTACAAAAGCAAGATGTCGATTTACGCAATATATGTCCAATGAACCGGATAAGTTGGGCATTAAATTTTGGCTTACTGTTGACTCTGAAGCTAAATATGTGTTAAATGCCTTCCCATATTTACGAAAAGATGATTCGAGACCAATAGGACAACCATTTGTTGAATACGTCGTTCTAAAAATCATTAGAGCCTTGCACCAAGAAAGGAAGAAAGTGACAACGGGACATTTTTTTTTACCAGTTTGGAACTTGCAGAGAAATTAGCAAAACTAAACAACACAATTGTTGGAAACTGTGAACAGGTCGAGAAAAGAAATTCCCGAAGTAATCCAAAAAAGCAAAGGTTCTCTATATGAAACTGTTTTATTCACAAGTAAAGAAAATGTTTGCACTTTGGCAGTGTATCAAGCCAAAATAAACAAAAATGTTCTCCTTCTAAGTACGCAACATGCAACAGTTTCGATTGATGCTGGTACAAAGAAAAAGCCAGAAAACAATTTTATACTATAATAGCACAAAATATGGCGTTGACGTAGTAGATCAAATGACTCGAAAATACAGCGTGAAGGCACCCTCAAGAAGATGGCTGGTCCATGTTTTTTTATAATATATTGTATCTTGCTGCAATCAATGCGTTTGCTGTATACAAAGACTTCACTGGCAAAAAAAATAAAACGTCGCGACTTAATTCTGCAATTGGCAGAAGAACTCTCGCAACAATCCAATAACAACGAAGAAGACCCTCAGGAGGAAACATCGAATCAAAAATGCTACAAGAACTTATAGGCTGGATCAAAGACAGAATAAGCAATCTCGCAAAAAGACGTACATGTCAAGAAAGAAATGTGAAAATAAGACTTATGATAGATGTAAGAGCTGTACAAGAACATATGTGGAAAATGTGGATTTAAAGTAAGTTATTGACAAAAAAATTGTAACATATTTAAAATACCAAAGTTAAGTTAGAAAGTTATTTTTATATTTTGTCAATAAATATACACTTTTATGCAAACAAATTATGTAATTAATAAAAACAGTCGAAACAAAATTGAGTTTTAATCACTGGTCAATTTGACCGGGGCGGCGGTTCGAGGTATGAGGAATTCTCGGCGGTTCTAGTGTTAAAAACTAAACACACAGGCCACTTTTGATTTTCTGTCTAATGGTATTGTCTATGACGTTTCGGTTCTTTCTATCAACTTTTTATTTCTTATCGGCACCAAGAATCCTTTTTGCTGATTTCAACCAGTATAACATGTGATGAAAGTTTTTGATATTTTGCTTTAATTGGCGAAAATACTTTTTTAAGATCAAATAAGGTAGCCATGAATTCCAATCTGTCGAAACATTTATTCATCGAACAGAAATAGAACAATAACGAGAACAAGATATTTACAATTATATTCAGAACGACAACAGCTGCATCGTATCATTTCTTTAGATCTTGACAGAAACTTAACAGGAATTTGAATAAAAATCAAACATTCAGAGGACTTAAGTCAGGAGATTTCGCCATTAGAATTCATGCTTACGAATGATATTCGGTATATGCAAACTAGATCATGTGTTGCATGAATTATATTCACTAAATTGGTTGAATATGAGAAATCGGGAACTCCTCCAGAGTGCCACATTATACTATAAAATAAAAGTGGAAAGACAACCACTGTATTTATATGACAAAATAATGTTTTTCGTGTCCATACTCTTAATTTACGGTTAGGGGCCCTCTGACTCCTCCAATGCATCGAACTGCACTGTTTGAGCGATCATTTTCATATGAAATAGTAAAAACTTATAATAAAATACCGATCCATCTCAAGCAGTTATGTAAGGGGTCATTTAGGGTAAAATTAAAACAAGTGATGCTGAGGGAGAGTGTCGAATGACGCTTTTGATAAGGGCTGCGGGTGTTCAGGTGTGCGGTCGTAGCGTGGCGTGGTGTTCACAATTACACATTATTTTTTTTGTTCATTGCGTGTGCAGTTAATTAGTTATACTGTATTATGTATGTATGTAGCTCAGTTTAGATTGATAGTATTTGTTTAGTTATATCTTTCATGTTGTCTTATATTCAGTTTTTGTCTTTTTCTCTATTTTCTGCACGCAGAGTTGTAGTTTGTAGGCATTACGTTTAATAGATTATGTCATATACATCCAGGTTTTTTGGGAAGAGCAAGGTCAGTTACGGCTGCCCTTGACAAAAAATCCTTGAGATTTCCTAGAATATTTTATTACTTTTTTTTATGTAATCGTAATTACTAACTTGCATTACAATTAAGCTTCTTTTATAATTTTAAATATGTAGTAGGAAATAAATCATTATTATTATTATTATTAAAAAGTTAATAATCAAAATTAGGAGCGCGTGAATGAACTAATGAAAAAGTTTTTTTTATAAGTTACGGTATAATTATTGTAGTACGGTGCTGTGCACAAATTCAGTCCATTTTCTTTTATTCCTAGCCTTGATCTTGGCTTCCATCCACGTTGTTTGTTTCTTCCTGAGTATTTCCGCCACTTCGTCGTTCCAGGTCTTCTTTGATCTGCCTCGTCCTCTCCTGCTCTGTACTTTTGTTTCCCATATACGCTTTACCTGTCTGTTGTTATTCATTCGACAGATATGGCCAAACCACTTCAGTTTGTTCTTTTCAAGTATATCGTTTATTGACTCTACTTGTAATTCTTCTCTTACCGTGCTGTTCTTTATCCTGTCACGCCTCGTGATTCCCTTGACTTTTCTGAGGTATTTCATGTCCATGGCATTTATTCTACTTCTAATTGATTTGTTTAATACCCAACTCTTGCTGCCATAGGTTAGTATTGGTCTGAATATCGTTTCATATACCAGCATTTTTATTTTCTTGCTTACTTCTCTCTTGCCGATAAATGATCTGTTTAAGCTGTGGTACATCGTGACGCATTCCTTATTATTATTAACTTCTTCCGGGTCTCCCTGGTTATCTATTCTTACACCTAAGTATTTGTACGCCGTTACTTGTTCCAGCTTTTGGTTATCTATTTCTATTTTCAGTCGTTTGTTGACGTTGCCGATTACCATTGCTTTTGTTTTGCCTATGTTAATTTTCATTTTATTGTTAAGTGCTTTTACAGGTCATCTTCTTTATCTGCCACTATCATCAGATCATCTGCGAATACACATTCCGATATCCCTATAGATTCTAGTCTGTTATACCCAACATGAAGCTTACGCGTCTTTTCCTCTATTATTTTCAGCATGTCATCTATGATTAAAATAAACAATGTGGCACTTAATACCCCTCCCGGTTTTAGGCTGTCATTTATCTCGAACATTTCAGACTGTGTATTCTCCTTTCGTATGTACATTTGTTCTGTATGTATAGGCTTCTTATTGCGTTCCTTAGCTTAGTGTCAATATTTCTCTGTTAAAGGCTTTTCCATACTTCAGATTTTTACCTTTTTCGATCTCTACAAAATTTTTTGAATGGAAAAACTTTTCATACGGAAGATGACGTTCGAACAGCTTTAACCGAGTACTTCAATTCCAAACCTGAGAACTTTTTAACTGACGGTATTAATCGACTACCTGAAAGATGGAGAACATTTGTAGAGAATGATGGTCAGTACATTGTAGATTAATTATTTAATAAATAATATTCTAAAATTCACATTTGTTTTATTTAAAAAATACGACAGAACTTTCCGATATACCCAATATTTCTATGTTCCTTGTTTTTATTTTTTCTATAAGTTGTTTTATCGTAAATATATGATCTTGGGTATTTCTCCCTTTTCTAAAGCCGTTTTGACGTTCTGCCAGGTTCTTTTCGACTATTGCTCTCAGCTTTTTATTTAGTATGTATTCGTAGGTTTTGGACACAACACTCAGCAGGGTAATTCCTCTGTAATTGTCAGAGTTTCTTGTGTCGCCTTTCTTAAAAATTGGTAAAATAATTCCAATCTTCCAGTCTTTTGGCACGGTACCTATATTCCAAGCTTTGTTGAAGATAGATCAATGTAATACTTTCTATCCCAAGGTTTCCTAAATTCTTAAGCATCTCTGGAGTGATCTTATTCGTGGCCCACTGATTTTCCTACTTTGAGGTGCGAGATAACTTCTAGTACTTCGCTTGTGTTGATGATGTTGTGTTCGTCTAACAGGTTATGAATTTCTTCCCCTTCGATTAAATCGTTACTTATGCCATTTGCATTTAGCAGTTCTTGAAAATGCTCTTTCCATCTATACATAATTTCTTGTTCATTGGTTAATATTTTATTATCTTTTGTTTTTATCTGCCGTATATTTGGTTGTATTTCTTTAATAATGTAATTAAATAGGGATTATTTAGGGTAGTTTAATCATTAATGAGTTAATATTTATCCGTTTTTTATTATTATTATTTATTATATATTCAAAAAAAAAACATAATTAAATTAGTAAATTACAATAACCAGTATCTTTTGAAAATGTTTATGAAACGTTGTACATTAAAGGTCATTGTATGGGTAACTATGGTTCCGTCGCTATTATCTAGGACAGCGTGATTATAACTACTGAAACTAGGTGGCGTCAGGAAATATTTCGGTTGCTGTTTTTGTGGATTAGTGGTATAAACTGAGAGATGTAAGAGGAATACTGCCAGAAGCAAGAGGCTTTAATGCTTTTCTCTTCTCATATTGTTTTTGCTGGTAGTGATTCCATCAATACCAGGAGCTGTTTTATTATCATTATCTTGGTTATTGTTTCTATGCACTTTTTTCATGTGTACTTCTACATTAAGCTCACTTTTGTTTGAACATTATTATGTTACAAGCATGAGAATAATTTGCTGCATTATGTTCGGATAGGTCGTACTGTTTTAAATAATATGCATTTTAAGAATTCTAAATAAAAATGCTTTATTTTAAGAAAATCAAACTATTGATTTATGAACAATACCTAAACGCTTTCTGGAATTAAGAAAACTATTTACTATCCTTAAGAAAATATTGTTTTGTGTTATAAATGCCATTTACTTAAGCTAAGAATGGCTTTCTTCAAATTTTCTGCAAGATTTTCTTGAATCAAGTTAATAAATGTCTTAAAGAAGGAAATGCAATTCTTTTAAGAGGAGAAGGGAACGCTAAGAAAATATTTCTTTTGATTTAAAACAGTTATTGTATTGCAGATAATTGAAACAGGAATTGTCTTGAATTGTAGTACTCCAGTTGTCTTAAATTATCACCAGACTGGGGCTAACATAAATGGTTGTTTTTGGTTGAAACTTATTTCAACATTTCCAAATTTAAATCTACCCTTTATCTCTAATAATAAGCGAGATCCTCAGGGTGAGGGCATAAAGTGAAACAGCCTATATGCTTTTGTGATACAATATTTATTGAAAATTAACAAAGCTATCATAGTTACAATATTTTTTTTGTTAATTTTTGTCAATTTAAATTTTATATATTTACGATACCTACTTAAAAGATAGTAACGCGACGCCCCTGTACGGTAATTAACCGGAATCGTATCTTTCGTGGAAGAGATTTTAATTAGTGTTAATGTTGAAAAATGTATTAATTCGTATAACTGCTTGTTTTGGTGATTCTTTCCTTAAGTAACGTAAACACGGCAAGATAGTAAATAATATTCAAATTAGTAATAGGTCCGTAATACGAATGCTTCCCGTGTTATCGTTTCTTAAATGATAACGTCTCAAATATTCTTAGTTATATCACATATGTGACGACGAAGTGGCGCTCCATATAATTGTAAATAATAAAATTTGATTTTTTCTATGAATTTGCTCATGAATTGCCAATGTTTTAGATAATTCATATACTGTGGACAAATTAAATAAATTCCTAACGAATTTACGCTTCAATCAGATGATATTCAAAGTATTAAATGTATAGATCAATATTTGTGATTAGAAAAAAATTACAATAATGTAACTTAACTGAGCTAAGTGCTTTTGTTGAAGGTAAATAGGTGCTAAATAAGTAATAAATTTCTTTGGATCTTTGAGAAACCCGCCTATGGTGAGCGTGAAGTTATCTCAAATGGAGAAGTAGGAAGATAAATGAATCAGGTCTATTTATTTTGTGTTAAATTCGATACCAAAGGCGGAAATGGATTACATTAGATAAGATTCCGTTTGAATTGTATGGAAGTCTCTATTCTTAAGAGATTATTCTTTAAAATTTCAAAACAATTACGTGCATGTTTCGTCAAACTTTATATGTAACAAAATGAAAATTTGGGTCAGTACGGTTATTTATAGCGAAATTTTTTAGTCAAAAAAAGTCACACAATCGCCACGTGGACTATAGCAATCATTTCTCGTGGTTTATTAGACCAATAAATTTATTATTGTTATCATTATTATTATTTATTATCAGCGTTTCTATAAAATGTAATATGGGACATTTTGCAACGTGCTCCTTTGATGTTGATAAATAAAAAACGCTAATATATGAAAATGCAATGGAACGATTTCAAGAATTTTTTAATATTGCGTCATGCTAAGTTTTCACTTTCATTTTAAAAACTATTATTAGATAAAAAAGAATCTTTGGAAATTGTTAATTGTAAACGTGTTATTGAATTTAGAGCATAGGTGTCAAAAGTGTCGTATCTTCCATGCCATGCAGGTTAAATGTGATCCATTGTGAAATGCATGAATGGCACGAGCTACGGTACACAGTTCATTTATCAGAATTCTGGAGGGTTCCTATTATTTCTAAATAAATGATTCAAGACGGTCGCTAACTTAGTTATTACCTTAGTTACATATGAAAAATGAATTTTAAATTATCTCATGTGAAAATTAACATAACTTTGATAATTTATCAGATGCCATTTTTAAAATAACGCAATCCATTCACATTTCGCGTATTTTACGAAAAAAGCAACAACTAAATTAACAGGCTGTTGTTGGGGATTTTAACACATGATACGTAATATTTGATATATGAACATATTGTTCTATTTTCTTCGTTATTTACCGAACAAAATAAAGGGGGAAAATAAATTAATTTCTAGTAACATATGTATGTAGTACTTCGAAAAAAATACATATGTACATAAAACAGGCTACTATGAAACAATGGCCTATTAAATGGAAGGTCGCTTAAAGTCTAATAAATACAGATAATAACAGGCCGACAATATAATAAATAAATAATAAACATCGTAAAAAAACGAGTTGACAAATCAATATTGGAAAAATAATACCAGTAAAATGTGTAAAAAAGCATTAAAAACTGTTGATATTGGATATTTCTCTTAATAAGAATGTTAACGTTATCTAGGCATTTAATTTTGTACCGCGGTCAATGAATTTTACATTGTTGATATAATGTGGTTGGTGCACTTTTAAAAAAACAAGATTTCAAAACACTATTCAACCCCCCAATGTAGCAACTCGCTTGCTTTTGTTATTGTGATATCTACAGGAGAGTTCAAAAGAAGTGTCACATGAATTACATGATATAAAATCTCGAAATCCTTTTTAAAATGAAATTTTGGAGTGTTCTAAAATTGTAGAAAATCTGAGATCAAAGGTCGATCGCAAATTAAACTAGGATCGGCATAATTTGATATGACCGGAAGTTATTTTCTGTTGCATGTTGAATCTGCACATTTTTAGCTTCTTCTGATTTATCGATGAAAGTGGATCGTTCTGTATATATGTGAATATCAAATACATACATTACATGCATGTATATGTTAGTATTCAACTTGTGAGGTTCAAGGTTCGTCTCAATCACACTAGAGTAAAATGCTAAGAAGAGAAGCCATTGGGAGTGGGGTTATTAAAACTAGATCTCATTTTAAGAACCAACATTTGCGTTTAAGCAATTATTGTACTTAGCCGACGTTTATACGGTATAAATAAATATGTATCGGTGCACGGGCATCACCGTTCTGCTACTGTTTGTTTGTTTAAGTGATTCTCAATCTAACAGTGATCAATTCTCTTCACTTTCGGCACCCGCTTTCTTAAAACAAACACCGCAAACTGCATGCACCGGTTGTTCCCAGAAGATTACTTTAATCGAAGATGAACAGTCAAATACAATCCAGGAAATCGATCAACGTTCTTTCTCAGATAGTGTACTTACTACTTTGAGAATTGAGTACATCAAAAATCAGATTTTGAAAAAACTACGGCTGAAAGAGAAACCCGCTGTTTCCATTGACGATTTACCTCAGATCATCAAAGAAAACGATTATATTATGTCCAAAATACGTGATGATGATAGTGATGATGGTTATTCAGATGATTTTTACGCAAGAACTACACGAGCTGTTATTTTTCCATATGAAGGTAAGTAAGAAAAACCTCATTGTCTTCAATAATGTAATCTTGTCCTCTTTTACAAGTAAACTTTGATCGACCCTATCTACACCGGATTCCTTTATCACAATTTATAATTGCTGTTTCAGATGAGGCCCGCTGTCTTAAGAGGTTGAGATATGCTTCGGCATGCTTACCTTTTCAATTACCATCTGATATACACGCCTCTGATGTAAGTTCGGCTGAATTGTGGTTTTACAAGCTACCAGATGCTTATGACTCGAGGAATCAAACAATTGTCGTGTCAGAGGTGGCGCATTGGGATTCTAATATTAGTTTCCAAAAAACGAAACCGATTGCAATAAAGGAAACTAGTTTAATCGGTAGGTTCTAAACACATCCTCCAAAAATAACTTCTTTAATTACCTTTTCAACAATTCCAGAAGGATGGGTTAAAATTAACGTGGGTTACGTGATTAAGAATTGGCTTCAATACCAAGATTCTCCAATCCACGCTTTGAATGTCGTCTGCAAAACTTGTTACATGGATGCTTACAATTCCCCAATTTCCTTTGACAAGGCAACTAAACCTTTTTTGATTATTTATACTCACACGCAAAACAGGATTGAAAGAGGTCATAGGAGGAAGAGGAATGTTAATTGTGAGCCGGGAAACAATGAGTGCTGTAGGGAAAGTTTGTATATTTCCTTTGCCGATATCGGCTGGAGTGATTGGATAATCCATCCACCTGGTTATAATGCTTATTTCTGCAAAGGATCTTGTGCTACAGCAGCTTCTTTAACCCTAACTGGTTCGCAACATAATCTCGTAATACAGGTATGATTAATTACAAAAAAAATTAATTAATAATAAAGACCACCAAAGCAATTTTAAGCAATTTTCTTTTTGTTTAACAGAAAATTATGTTTGGAAATAAAAGGAAGAAGGCTGCTAAGTTAGAACTGAAACCCTGCTGCGCTCCAACGCGTTATAGAAACCTCCAACTCTTATATATGAATAACAATAAAACGTTAACGACGAAAATATTAACAAACATGATCGTAGAATCCTGCGGTTGCATGTAAACCAAAAACAAAAAATTATTTGAGAGGGTATTATTGAAACCACTGTCACAACGAATGTAGGAGAATTTATAAGAGTGTGTAAGAATTGATGGGAGATTGAAAGCCAGTATTTCACGACAGAAGCAAGAAATTAATGGAATTCGTTAAAAAATCAATAGTATTAGCGAATTTTATAATTCGCACATTTTTATTTTCAAATGCGTTTATATTTTTTACGTATATATGCCAAAAATTCGTGTGAAAGACCTTGTGTATATGTAAAAATTCATAAGCGTATATGTAGTTAATTGAATACTATTTATTGTAATTACTTGTATATATTTTTGTGTATAATTTATTTATATAATGATATTTTTTAATGATTACATGTGTTATTTTCATGTAAAATTAAATTAATTTGGGAATTAATAATATACTCGAAAAAAAAATTATTTATTTCGATTTTTATTTATTAAACAAAACAATCTATTATATAAGGGTGAAATTAGTGAAACATTCTACTGGAAATAAAACGTTATTTCGAAAAATGATGTAATTATATTACTTCCTTTATATATGTTTAAGAATATAAAGCTGATATTTTATCGTAAATCAAAATAAAAACAAAAAATAATACACATACATAAAAAAAGTCGAGCCTATTGCACCGTTCTTATCTGATTGGGGTTCCATCTACGTGACAACTATACTTTTCAAACGAAATTTCGTAAGATGTTGATATAAACTTTGCCACTTTTAGGAGCAATGTATATTTCCGTGTAGTAAATTCTCTCTTTGATAATTGATAACGGGATTCCTCAAAGCTAAGAAAGATCAAAAATCACTGACTCGAATGTCAACCATACGCAAGGAACTCTTAATCATCTTTTTTTTATATCATCACTATATCGTGCAGATGTATTTCGTTTTAAAATTGAAAATATTTCAAATATATATAATTACATGCATGTATCTCCGTTTTTGATATGCATTTTGTATTTATAGAAATATAATCTAAATGATATAAATCATTTTGCGTTTCGATATCGTCCAAGAGATAACGATGACCAGAAATGCACAAAATTCATACGATTTAACCTTAAATTTATCAAAATTAAGTGGGGCTTCAAAATCCGGCTGTCAATGCATAGTGAATAGATTAGAATGCCGCTAATTTAAAGCTACTGGTGTGTAACCGTTTTTTTTTTAAGTCCTTCCTTGATAAAATTCTCTAAATTATTTACATTATCATTAGACGCGCAATAAACTGCAAATTTATCCAAATGTTCTTGGATTGTAGGAGTTTTTATTTGTTAATAGTAGATTACGAGGAAATTGTAACGCGTAATATAATATGGCGATGTCATCATGTTTTATGTATTCTTCAAGCCAACAACAATTTAGGACATCTTTAAAGAAATCAAAAATTTTGATTCGATGACCTTCCAAACATGAACCTTTGATGTCTTTAGGACTCTTCAATCTTGCTGATGCATATATTTTACTAAGAGGTTTTCAAAGATTTCTAACGATTATTTTCTTTGATTTACAGAGCAAGGACTTCAAAATCTACCAAAAAACATTTTGGGTGAGTTTCCTTTTATTTGCTTTAGTTATATTCTGCCATCGCTTAAATTTTCAAGGTGGCCGCAATTTTTTTTTTTTTTGTAAATTTTTTGTATAATTCATTATCGTATTTGAACTCATAACTTTTATACAAGCAAAAATAAAAAATCACACATATAAAATTGATAATATTGTAATAATTTTGAAATGAAATTGCACAGATCTATTAAAAATATCATGAAATAACGTTCTTTTGTGGCATCATGCTGTTTGTTGAGGCGGATAGGGTCGGGGTTCCCTTCATGTGATCCCAAAAGCTTTGAATTACATCCGCAACTTTAAGAAATTTTCAATTTCTAACTGGAATATTATATGGAGTATAAAATATAGATTTGATAGCAAAAATTCGTGAAAAAGAATCACTTTACCCTTTCACCCACACTTTGTTATCTTGTGGTATTGATAACATAGAAGGAGTAAAGTCTCTTCATAACGATCTTACTTGTACATATTTTATTTCATTTGTAATATTATTTTATTATAGTTTAAAATGTCAATGCTCTTATTTTTTCTTATTAGCATCGATTTAAAAAAATATTGCTCAATTTAAATCGTATGATTTAAAATGTTTTATGTTAGAAATTTAATCTGCTTTTAACAACATTTTTCTTTGATAATCTAAACATTATTTTAGCCAAAAAAAGTCAATTTTACATTTACTAGGCATTTCGCTTGAAATGTAAATTTTCCAACTCAAAATCGAAAGTCGATTTGTCCAACTTCCTTTAGCAACATTTCTAGACCCTACAAAATCTTTTGTAATATATTCCTAGATTAAAACGATGCTATAGGATCGATTGTTGCTGTATCCCACGTCAATACTTCAGAAAAGAGATAGTAATGTTTGTTTGTTTATATCTTTAAAATGAACCCTAAACAAATCTATCTATTTTGACTATTCTATACAATAATTACCCCTTGTTGGTTTTTTTATTTCGTGTTAATTGTTAAAAGATTTAAGTAATATATCAATGGGCTAGATTCATCTAATTTTTAAACGATTTCGTAGAAATATATACTTGACCTTCGTCCCCGTGTTTCCAGGAACTGTTTCACTCGTTTCCGAGAATTCCTCATTACGTATTATCTATATACAGTAGGGACCTAAAGTGTCCCCTCCCCCATGCTAACTTTTGAATGACAAAAAAATAGGCCGATTTCTATTTTTTGTCAACTAACTTTTGCCGTTATCGGCAGTTCAATTGTATTTCCGGTATCACCGGAAGTAACGTCAACTTTGTTATTTTAAATAGAACATCCTGTATATTTTTCCAAAAGCGTAAATTAATCTTGTTATTTATTATTATTATATCCTGCATTTGTTATACGTCCTCCTTTGTTCTCGTTATTTCCTCATTGTTTTCTCTTATTTTACCTTGTTCTGTTAATTGTTGTTATTTCTTTACTTTATCGAACTTTATTGCAATTTAATTAATTATGGTAAGTTTGTTTAAGTATGTTAGTTTTTGATAGACAATATATCTGATTTTTAGACTTTTTGTGTTGTTACTTTTATGATGGCTTCGGCAAGAACCATGCAAAATTGCTGGGTCAATTTTAGTATTATGTAAATCTGGCAACGATTACCGCCTTATTTTCCATGGTTGCGCAGCAAATTGTACAATAATTTAAATCATATTATGTTTTGTTAATCCTAGGATGCATGGGTGTTCGGATATACAGATTAACATTTCTCGGGTCTCTCAGGCCCAGGTTAAAAATATATAAGAACATGAAATATATTTAAATCATTTATTTGTGCGTGTAAAAATCTTAAATAATTAAACAAAACCTCTAACTAAAGATTACAGCTCTTATAAATGTAAATACATGTTTAAAAGTAGCAATTTTTACAAATTCTTACACTACGTTCGTTGCACGCATTATTGCGGCACTTTTCACAAACCAGTTTGTTTTTTCTGTCTAAACTAGAGGGACACATCATGCATCTCTTTCTTTTATTTGTAACGGCAGTCGCAGATTTTTCAATGTTCATAAATTTGTTCATACAATTTATTGAATTTCTAGGTATTTTCGGACTTTTTGCCCTCTTTATCATATGCGGTATTACCAATTGCTCAGCTAATTCCTTAAAAAATAGTCGTCTAGCGTGTGTTACATTCCTATGATAATCAGGTTTCAACGTGGAAAATATAATAAAGGCATTTAGTGCTGCAATATCGATTATATTAGAAAAAAGCGCCATAGGCCAACGCTTCGTTTAACTTTTTACATGTACAGTTGGACTGTTTTTGATCCATTACGTCTACTCCCCCTTTGGTCTTGTTACAATAAAGTATTAATTCTGGTTTCTACTTAACGTTTCCACTTACAGACATGTCATTGTGCACGGTGCTGAGCAAAATGACTGACTTGTTTTTCTTAGGAATGTAACCAACCATAGTCATTTTGTCATAAAAGCCAAATGTAGAAGAGTAGACCGGTTTGTCCTTTGCATCTCTTATTTCATTTGGTATTTCTCTCTTATTTGTTCTTAGTGTTCCAACCACTGTTAGGTTCTTTTCTAATAAACATTTAACCAATGGAATGCTTCTAAAGAAGTTATCCATTGTAACATTTAGTCCAGAGAAGTGGATGCTGCGTACTAAAGTTTGCACTACTTCAGAAGCAAGATTTGTCTGGATAGGTTGATTGGGTCGTCGTCCGGTATATACCATTCCATCAATTGCAAATCCTGATTCTGACTCACACATACAGAAAATCTTGATACCGTATTTTGACGGTTTATTTGGCATATACTGAATAAATGAACATCTCCCTCTATACGAGGGTAACTGCTCGTCAATGGTAACACTTTCGTTTGGCATCAAAGATGACCTGCATTGTTGTAAAAATAAGTTCCATATATACGATATCGGAGCTAATCTATCGGTCTGTAGGCGAAAATCACGAGTTCTTTTGTTATCAAAACGCAGTTTTCGTAGAGCTTGGCGAAACCTTATTCCACTGGATGCTGGACGAAGAAGCGAAACAGTTGGGATCATCACTATCGGCCTGCGCTGTTGCTACATCTTCTTCAGACTCAGAATTTGAAGAGTCTGAATTGGCTTCTAATGAATCTTGACCAGGTTCTTCAATTTCAGACGTTTCACTCTCTTACGATAAAACTTCATCACATTCCTCTGCCCACCGCATTAGAGTTTTCTCGTAATTGGGATCACCATACCTCACTGTTGCACGTTGCCCGGTCGATTTTCTTGAACTTGAAGCCGCCATAACGAACATTCACAAACAAACACCTCGAGCAAATTTTAGCTATTGAAATCTTTTTTATGCGTTCGCATATTTATACGATATGCATTTCTGCGTGTTGAAGCAGGCCTGTTCCTACATGTTACATGTTGCAGCCGATTGTTAACACATTGTATTCCAAATAATATTGCAATATGCAGTACATTGATCCCAGAAGCAACAAATTATTTAAACAAAGACAGTTTTGGATGTAAATATATAAACGATTATCAATCAAAAATAAATCGGGCCTACAAGGCCCGAGAAATGTATATACGCGGTAGAATTCAAATATCTAAAATAGATTTTCTTATAAATTATATAGATCAAACGCCAATTAGAAATAGCAACAGGAAGATCCAGTTGAGGCATAGACAAGGCCCAGAAGAAAAAAATTTAAAGATAAAGAAGTTATGAAGCTTATAATACCACGCTGGGCTTCGGAGGCCCGTGTTATGCATCCTGTGGTTAAAGCAGCTGGCCCTGTAAATTTTATGCTATCTATCCTTACTTAGGGCAAAGTTCAAATATTTCCGGCTGTATAAGGGCAGTATTCATTATGTTCCACTTCGTTGTAATTGTTGCCAAATTCATAGTATATTAAAATTAGATATTGAAACTTAAGCACATTGTCTATCAAAAACTAACAAATTTAAACAAACTTACCACAATTTAAATAATTACAATGAAGTACGATAAAGTAAAGTAAAAACAACAATTAATAAAACAAGTTAAAATGACATAAAATAATAACGAGCACAAAAAACGAAAGTATGACAAATGCAGGTTACAATAACAAGATTAATTTACGCTTGTGGAATTGAGATTTGGCAGTTTGGCAATTGTTATGATTACTTTGCTTATCAACGAGCTTTTTAGATCAGTCTGGCGTCATAAGAAACTATTTGGCGCTCCTTCCTAGCCAACTTTGCGTCATAACTGGTCTGGGCAAACAGCGGTAACAGTCAGTGTAGTAGATATGTGGTGCGGAGTCGGCGAATATTTATTTCACACGTTCACAGCGTCAGTACTAAATCGATGCTGTATGCGAGTAGTTCTGTGTATATGTAGGCTGTCGTAACTTATTTCGTAATTGTACGCTAATGTTTGCTTTAAAAATGTCGCAGTTATAAACGTCGCGAAAACGACCAATGGCAGACACAGTTAAAAACTTTATAGTGGACAAGCCGGACTTAATTTTTGATGGCGCTAAAATTCAATGTCTAGTTTGTAAAACCCCTTTAATGTGTTGGTACAGAAGCCATTATCAACGTCACATCGAAAGCAAACAGCATTCTTCTGCAAAAAGTGGCATACGAGACCAAGAAAAATTTACATTTGATTTATGTGTTACTCTTATTTTATGCAATCTATCGTTTCGTTTACTAGACAAAGAAGCATTTGTCTCCTTCTGGAATAAATATGCGGGCTATAAATTACCTCGTCGGACATCGATACGAAATGTAGTGCAATTTGCTCGTGAACATATAGAAAAAAGAATGAAAACGGAATTGAAAGATAAAAACTGTGGTTGTATGTGAACGAAACAACAGATCATCAAAAACATTCTGTAGTTAACGTAATGGTGCGTACAATGGAACCACATCGACCGTCATCCTCCTTCTTACTTGCTTCCAAAAGAGTTATAAATTGTACTGCCGATGAGATTTTAAAGGTGGTGTTGAACTCATTGAACAAATTTGTTTCAACTAAGCAACTTTTAATGTTTATGAGTGATGGTGCCGTAAACATGCGTTCTTTGGGCCGATCTCTTAAAGAACACAGTGATAACTTCTTACATGTAACGTGTAAAATCCATACTCTAAATTTTGTGGCACAAACGATTCCTACGTTTTCCACTAGTAAATGCATTGATTGCCAGTACAAAGGCAGTGTTTCTAAAGTCCCCGAAACGTACCCGACTACTTCACAAACTGTGTCCTGTTTTACCTGAACCACCACAGCCGATTGTTACACGTTGAGGAACATGGTTGCAGGCTGCGTTTTACTACAACAAATATTTTGATCAAGTAAAGAAGGTAGTTTTAAAATTCAATCCAACAGAAGCTGCAGCAATCAAGAAAAGCCAGGAAATATTTTAAGATAGTAAGGTTAAAAGAGATTTACAAACTATTCACAACAATTACTTCGGACTAGCGGAGGAAATAGAAAAATTACAAAATGTTTCGATGTCGCTAGTAGATTCTGTTCAAATTGTGAATGATGTTTACGCACAGTTATGCGCTGTAGAAGGCGAAACAAATTGGTGTGTCATACGAAAATTTAAGAGTGTTTTAGAGAAAGACTCCGATACAAATTTATGAAGGTGCGTGTGAAGATGCATTAAGTTGTTTAAAAGATTATTTTAAATATGCAAATATAACCGCTAAATGTCGGACGGTCGTTTTCGGCATTAAAAAACATTTATTCCGCACGTCGTATTCACTTGACTGAAACAGCTGTGGAAACATATTTAATGATTCAAATATTTAACAGATGTTACGCAGTTTGTGATTTCACGGTAAGTGTTTCAGCACGTTTTATAATTTATTTCTTACCTTTTATTTTATGTGTAAACCTTTATGCGCTCGCCACGCCTCTGGCTGTTACTGCATATTTGCCCAGGTTAGTCATAACAAAAACAAATTACCACAACCTTTATTGCTGCATATTGTCACATTTCATAAGTTAAAGTATAACATGCGATATCGTTGGATTTGCCTTTCGATTACCTTTCCAGAAATGTAAAAATATACAAGATGTTCTGTTTAAAATAAGAAAGTTGACGTCACTTCCGGTGACACCGGAAATAATAATAAATTGTACTGCCGAAGTCGATCTATTTTTTCTAAAAACGCTAGCTTCTATCGTTCAAAAGTTAGCATGGGAGGGACGCACACTTTAGGTCTCCTTCACGTGTTCAAATATGTTGTAAATAAATAAAACATTTCGTAAATATAATATTTATTAATTAAATCTATGCATCTTTTATATTTAAGATAGAATCTAGATTTTAATGATATATTACAGTCAATATATTTAATATTATATAATTAATAACTAAAATGAATGCTGTCTAGATATAATTTTGTGTTTTTCTCATCTTTCTGACTTCATTTATAACACTGTTCATCTTAGATTTTTTTTTTGCTACAATTATAATAACTTATAGTTTATTATTTGTTTTATTGGAAGACTCAGTTTTTTTTTAATATGATAATAGTTACGGTTTTCGATTTCCTTTTTAACTAGAACTCTATATATTGGCTGTATCAAACACTAATGTTTTTTTTTCCTAAAGTGCAGCATTCACACAACATATGTAAACTTTTTTTAAAATTTCCATTTATTTAGATTTAAAATCTGAAAAGATCTGACAATGATATCTATGTAAATTTAAATAGATTTTCTCTGTTCCTTTTAGCTTTAAAAAGCTGGTTTAACCATCGCGCGGCACTTCTCAATAACAATCGATTATATTAATTAGGTTTAACCTACCATTATATAAAAACTTAGTATTGTCTGGTAGTATACTAAAAAAATTTAAAATATACAAATTACATCAATAATACATACATGTTTATAAATATCTTAATTGTAATATTACAAGATCCTTAACTTTTATTAAGATATCTTAAAAAATAGTCTTTGTGAAACTAAGATTATTGTCATTACCAATTTTTTGTCTTTAAAGTTATTACTGCAAGAACTAGATATTTCTGTTTTTTCGTATATAATATTTATATATAATAATTAATATAAGTATATCGAGTCATATAGTCACAGTATTATGTAACATTACATATTTGATATGTACAATTACATCAAAATATTATTATTACATTTATTAGATTATAAATCAATATTAAAAATTAACTAAGCAGTAAAAGACATTTACAAATGCTCGTTAAGATATATTCATTAATTTAGATATAGTAGTATTTTTTATTATTTACTTATAATCTTTTTTTTTTGTTGTTTTGTTTCCTTTTCAATATTATTGCACAAATCTTGGAGTCCTTTATGTAATTATTTATGTAAATGTAATGAGATACAATCACGATAGTTGAAATAACACTAACAACATCAAGAGGATGTTAGCTTGAATACGAGCTGAGGACCCACAGACAGGGATTTCAATCTCCTATAATAAAAACAATAAATATTACTTTAATATAGTTTAAAGTAAATTTATTGTTATTACCTCAGGATGATAGTTAATACATTTTGGTGGTCTTCTACGGTACAAACTATCCTTGGGCTTATGCAAGCAACCCCCATTTGCGTTGTCATAAGAGATTTCTTGAGGATTAATACTCAATTGCTTGCTTCCACATGGGCACAAAGTATCAACAACTAGCAATATAAGGTTACTATGTGGTACTTTTTGTACACTAAAAGGCCTGGAATATCAAAAAGAAAAGGCAATTTAAATTAACACGAGTAAAACATATTTGAATGGTTAAACCTTTCACATCCTGTTACATGGCAATTGGTTAATTTCCCTTTTAGCGGATTATTCTGACCACTAGCGTTTAATTTGTCAGGTTGTAAGACGTACAAATCAATTTTCCGATCACAAGGTCTTATTCCTATCTCACTAACATCCAAATCATCAATTGTATCAACTCCCATGTCTGATATAAACAATGGATTGTTGGTATAGGTGTAATGAGGCATTACAAAGTCCTGGTCGTCGATAACTTCAGTATCTATATTGTAATTTTTGTATGGTGTTTCATAATCATAAGCTACGTCTTTAGGAAATATTAATAAATTATCTTATTTACAATTATCAAGGAAAAATCTTACCACTTTCTTGGATATATGATCTAGTCATGCCAAAAACATAATCGAATAAAGTTACCCAAACAAGTAAAAGATGTGATAGCAAATGGAAAATATATTTGGAAGAATTCTAAAAGCAAATTAATTTATACTTTTCTAATTCTTTAATTAAAAAATACCACATTACCATAAATTTAGTAGCTGCTCCGCTGTAATAATTCCTTTTATTAACACAAGTCCCTTGATAATCATATAAAACGACTTTATTGAATATTTTATCTTGAACCAACGAATCCATGATTGTCCCATCAACTTGTCCAAAAAATTTACCAGTATTTTCGGTATTTTCTGACATTATAATAAATCCATTATTATCTAAGATGTAACAATCTAATTCATCACTAAAACACGTCTTTTTACAAGCAGAAGATCCAGTACACTAAAATTATTAAATTAGATGCAAAATATGTCTTCTAAGGTAACATACCGCTGATGTAATGTTGATAAAATGCGATGCCAAGATAGAATGTTGATACAATAACCCAACCACACCTGCTGGAGCTCTATGTCCTTTATGTTCAACAAATACAGCATGTGTTGCTGTTATTAGCGGTTTTCCACTTGAACCAATATCGAAAGGAACAGAAAATACAAAACTTTCTGGTTCTATAGCGTGTTGATCAACAGCTCTTTTATACCAGACCTCATCTATGGCCTTGACGTTTGTTTGACTAAAGTGACTATCACAAAAAAAAACGATGTATAAGGATTTTTACAAAATGAGGAATTTACTTACGGTTGGTTAGCTTCAGGTGGCATATGATCCGTCCATCTCAAAAGTCCACTTCTGGTTGCCACAAAGGATAATGTTAATCCGAACATTTGAAAGCCTTGGCTGAAAATAACTTAGAATTAGATTTATGTTGAGTTGCAATTCAACACATCTAGAAAATAAAATCCAAATCCTTTGAGGTTTAAGCATTTTTAGGGCTGGAAATAAAATGTAAATTACATCCAGAGGGCTAGGGTGCATTGACTGTAAAAAAGAAGGGTATACATACTTACTTTACATCCAGAATGCTTTATATTTCTAAAGATTATGGAA
This sequence comes from Dynastes maya, assembly GCA_029619315.2. Lineage (NCBI taxonomy): Eukaryota > Metazoa > Arthropoda > Insecta > Coleoptera > Scarabaeidae > Dynastes > Dynastes maya. Next base: position 9,104,876 of record JAROYE020000012.1, read on the forward strand.
ATTGAACCAAAAACTCCTCGGGTGTGCTTGCAAACATTATGGAAAAATTCATAAAGTGAACAAATCTAATCTATATAGCCTTGCAAAATCATGGGATCCCTAAATTTGTTATATAAAGAATTCAAAAACAAATTTCTTTGATTTTGGTTGAGATATTTATGAGAGTTTCAACTTAGGTGATCTAGTAGAAAATGTTGAAGACCACAGTAGTAATCCTGTAAAATTATAACGTAAACATAACTTTACTGATAAAAACAAAAACTCTAGCAATTTATAACACTTTGTACCCAATGATGTAATAGAAATCAAGATCCTGCGGAATGCGTTTTTGTTTATGTTATATTTTGCTAAAATTTCTCAGAACAACAGGCGGTTTTTTCCAATATTTACAGCCACATTCTTTCTTGGAAAGTAAAATATAGTGCATAAATTTTAGCTATATTTCCAATTTTTCCTGCTTATGTTTAAAATCCTTTACTATGATAAATGTTAAGATCTAAAGTTCAAACAGCATATGTTATAAGTGAAAAAAAACTCAATATCCCGATTTTTTTGACTAGTTATGAAGGAAAAGGTTATGTTCAGGTTAAGTTGAAGTAAAATTGATAACAAGATCCTTTTTATGAATATACACATAAAAAAAAATTTCAATATCACATGCTGTAGAATATTATCGTGAAAATGACGAACTAAAGAATTTTATCTCAGCAACGCAAAATGAGTTGTAAATGTTAGATCTTGAATTTTGTAATATCCTTTAAGGAAAAAAAACTAATTTTTTTTTTATTTTCGTTGTATGTACAATATCGAGCATTATAGAAAAAGAAAATATGTGAGAGAGTGCAGTAACATTCAGTAATAATTAAAGCGTGACAAACGGTTGCACCCGCAGAGACGCCTGTACGGGGGAGTGTATGTACGTATGTGGATGCGGAGTTCAGTAATGCGGTAGACATTGAGGAGTTTGGAGTTCGGTTATTTATCGGATTCTCATTGTGTGTTTTCGAAAACATGGGACGTAAGCCTGGTGTACCTCTTGCATCGCATGTAAAGAAATATATTTGGCGTTTCCCTTATTTGGAATTTACAGGTTCACACATTCGTTGCAAATTTTGCGGTATAAGGTTGTTAGGTCGCAAGACATTTGAATGTAGAAGTCATATTAAAAGTAAACGTCATGTATTGAATTTAAGAAACAATATTCCGTACTGGCAATTTTTGCATGACTTTATTTTCATGTTGAGCACGTGCAACATCGTCTTTTTTGGGATAAATATGTTCCATCATGGAAGCTACCAACAAAAAGACAATTGCAGTACAATTTACCAGATGTGCAAAGTACGGTAAAAGACTGTATAAAAGACGAGTTGAGAAATCAAAAAATCTGGCTCACTGTGGACGAAACTACTGATGCTCGGAAACACAGCGTGATTCATATTGTGACGCGTCCTTTAAAACGTCTGGACCATTACGTTTTAAAGCTTCCTTGTTGTTAGCCAGTAAAAGGATTGAAAGAACTGATGCCGAAACCGTTGTAAACATAATAAAAAATATGTTAAGAGAATTTTGTATCGTAGGAGCCCAAATAACCATGTTATTTTCTGACGGAGCCGCAACAATGCTGAAAGCTGGTAGGATGTTAAAAGTATGCTTTGACTCTTCTTCACATAACATGCCTCATACATGCATGTCATCTCGTAGCAGAAACAATTCGAAGCAAGTATCCTAGGACGAATGATTTAATATCTACCAAAAAAAAAAATCTCCTAAACATATCCGCGTATTCAAGCAATTGTATCCGCAAATTCCGCTACCACCTCAGCCTGTATTGACGCGATGGGGAACATGGATCGAAACAGTATCTTACTATCGCAAATATTATTCCCAAGTGAAAGATGTCATTTTTAAACTTAATTCTTCTAATTCTGTAGTCACACAAACTATTTCGCAGTTAGAAAATACACACAAGACTGGTTAAATAACATCAACAATTTAGCAGCCGCTCTAGAGCGCTTGACGGATCCTATAGGACTAGATGTCGCGCAAAAATTTCGTGCAGTTTTAAATAAAAATCTAGAAAAGGTTCGATCTATATCTGGAATTCAAGACAGAAGAGATACAGGAGTATTTGAATTTCGCAAATCTTATTTCATTAGATGCTGAACGATCATTTGCAAAGTATACGAGAACGTTTTCAGACCGTTGTCGAGGCCTGACCGACTCGACAATGGGAGCATTGCACATTACCGCAGTGGTCATCGATACGTCAATAAAAGGTAACAATCTATTATTTTTTATTAATGCTGTGTCTACTTTTGCGCGGTACGCCCCGGACGGTTCCACTAGTTTCTCGAACATTATAAATAGTACACGCACACCGATCAACCGATAATAACCGAACGTCCACTCGATTCCTTGTATGTACATAGTAAACACAGCTCCTTTCACGGCGCCTCTGCGGGTGCAACCGTTTGTCACGCTTTAGTAATAATGTCACTAGGATTTTTTTTCCACGACAAACATTTAATTAATTTTAATATCAATATCTTAGGCACTCATTACTTTACCTTTGCAATAAAACCAAAAGTGTTGCAATTGGGCTAATGTGCAGAGATACATATATTAATAAATTATTCAAAATGCAATTATAGTTATATATTGTGTGCTACTATATGCTATCTTTATCCATGCATATTTTGTGCCGAATTCGTATTTAAACTTACTGGTTATCTTCGGCATGACTTGGTCTAGCTGCATGCCTATCCAATTCCTCAGTTACCATAGCATCCAAAACTAAAGATTGAAGTAAGGTCTTATCACCTAAAATTATATTATTTTTTCAAATATCCTCAATAATTACCAGAAAGATAAACTAACAATAATAAGCATCTTTATCTTGTTTGTTAATTGGATGGTGTTGTAAAGGTGATCTAGGTCTCAACGACATCCATTTCCAACCTGGCCTTCTACTTCTCGATAGGAAGTGAAGCACACGCTCCTCAGCTGATCTAAATGATTGCTCTTCCAAAGATCTACTGGTATATTCACAATAAACCCTACGATAAAAATAGCATTGTACAAATAACAAGGACGGTGCATTCTAAATTTATTTTAAACATACCAATCAGGATGAACTCTCCAGTTGTTTCCTTTGAAATAGTCCTCAACTTGAATGGGTAAGAAATAAGAGAATAGTTAGAATGCCGTCTTTTTTTTTTTAAGAGAATAACTCACTATGATTAAGTCACTTTTCACAAATAAAAAACATGGTGACCATGTTGACTGATTTTGTTCGGGCTTTATGGAGAAGATCCTTTTCCTAAATTGGTAACATCTTACAAAAGAATAATTTAAAATATGTACAATAAGTGTTTGCCCATGGAAAGTAATTGAGCTGCGTCATCTACTTCGTTCTTTACTTTCTTTGAGCACTTTGAATTCTGAAATCTCTTATATACACGTTAGAAAAATTCTTTGTGTTGGAAGGAAACAATTCAAAAGCATTCTAGAGAGTTAAAAAAGGTGCTGTAAATGTTTTTTAATTGTGAAAAATGTACCATTTTTGCATGCTACATACAACGATATTTACAAAAAAAAAGTTACCATTCTTCTGGCTGTGCTTGATCTCTTGTTCTGCCACTAACTCGTACATCCCATAGCCTTCTGGTAAAGCTAATCCCAATGAAAATGGTGTACCTTCAATGGGATTATAAAAATATTTATGTCTGCGTGTAGTAACACGTTTCTGAAAGAAAAAAAAATGTTAAAAGATGAGGGTTCTATGGATTTTGATTTACAATACCATGCTATCGTATTGGATTTTGACGTTCATTTCAGTTTCACCTTCTTTTTGATCAATCATATCGTGTCTTAGCTAAAAAACGAAGATCGTCATACATTTTAAATTTGAAAAAAAATTTCCTTACATCGAGTAGGGCAGAATGATTCTCCCTAGGTCCATTTTCATTTTCAATCAATTCTAGCTCAGATAAGTCAACTGAGATGTAAGTTGGTTCTAGAGTCTCCTCATATTCTTTATTACTGAACTACAATGAGGAAAAGATGTTTTTTTTTAGAGATACACCCCGTCAATCGGCATAAAATACTCACAATTGGCCTTAGATTTGGATGATATAAGACGTGGCCATTATTGTTTACAATATAAGAGTAGCCATTGACCCCCAACTAAAACGGAATACCATGGAATTTATTCAAGATAATGTTGATAAATTTTTACCTTGTATGGTGGTATGAGTTTCTTGATTTCTTCGATAGAAACATCAGTACCAACTACCCCTAAGATATTAGCAGCTCTTATCTAAAAGCAAGTAGATTTCAATAAATTATTTAAAGTCCTCATAAAGAATCTTACTGAATGGTTTCGTCGATCAAAAACTGGAGTTGTAACTGATGTCATCAGTTGCCCAAGGTTATTACTTGAGAAACTTTCAGCCTGTAAAATATGTGGAATATTAAATTTTCTAGATGTTTTGGTCATATTCACGTATACTTTGCGCCCCAGGAATACAGGAGTCCATTGTATTGGGTGGTCGTTTTGATACATTACCATTGGTCTTGATAAAACTTTAGTATAATGTAAAATCTTTTCTTTGGCTTCATTAGCTTTGGCTACTCTTGTGTAGTACCCTATGGATTATGAAAATCTGCATAAAATATAATCTTTAGTGTTATCTTCGGAACTACCTTTATTTTCACAAGCTATTTTGTGCAATTCAGTAGCACCATTAGAATCAGTTCCAACAAGATATGTGAAAATCCTAACTGGTTTGTGCGGCCAGTTATATTTTTGTATTATCTTATGATATGATGAGAATGGACCACTAGTTATAAGCATTATCATTTGGTTACATTGGCAACCTTGACCAGTGCGATTATACTAAAATCAACAAAGAATATTTTGTATCAATTGATTGGATGGAAAAGTAGAGGTGCTTACTTTCTGTAGGATTTCAAATGCCTTAATAAAAGCTGATGTAAAGTTCGCAACTATGTCAAGTTTTATAGATCTAATAGAATCTTTCAACCATTTTTTATTATCATTATTAGCCTGTATGGAAGTTAAAGATTATTCATTCAATATTAAAGTATATTCGATTGCTGAGATACCTGAGCAAGTACATCTTTAAAGCAGTGTACTGTTTCTTCAGTTGTAGCACCGATTTTGAGTATATTTACGAAATCATTATTGGATAAAGTATCCAAGATTGAATTGGTCGTTTCAATAGCGATATGTAACTTTCCAGAATTCATAGTGTTTGAGCTATCAATTAAGATGATCATGTCTTTAGGAGAAGTGGCAGCAGAGACGTACCATGTAGATCTCCTAAAATCGTATACACTTCTGGGTTCTGACGAACTCCACGAAACGAAAGACATCTCCTCCGGTGGCCAAGCAGTTGCTATGTTTTTTTTTAGAATTAAGAAATAATCGTGAAGTCTTGTATTGAGAAAAATTACCTGGATATCTTCGGAGAAAACCTGTTGAGCTTCCGAAATATTGCCACGATAACGTAGGATCACTTTCATAGTTATTGATAAATATGGGGTCTAAATGCTCAGACCATTGTATCGCATTTAATACGTCGGGATCTAAAATAATGATCATTGTTAATTTCAAAATTACGATGAACTGTCCCGTTTAATAGGATAAGACCCGTATAAATTTACCGTTTTCGTCGATGGAGTTTGGTGTTAATACTGAGCTGAACGTCGTGTTTACTGGTAGATAATCGAAATGTGGGTTTGTCGTCAATAACATTTCTCTTGATCCTCTAACTAATTTCCCGTTTGGATCGAAAATATTAAGTCTTCTAGCATCGTAATACTTAAAATTTTGAGCACTATCAGTGTGAGGAGTCAACGCAGCCTGTTCAGCGGAATCCATTATACGCTAAGTATAAAAAAATATTTTGATGGGATTATGTTATGATTGTGGTAAAAGAGTCATTACCATCACTGCACTCATCTTAAAATCCATCATATTTTTGATTTCCGCTGCCATTTCCCGTATTAAAATTAATCCGTCTTTCCTTAGAACATCTATATCAACCTCGTGATATTTCTAAAAACATTTAAAACGGTTCAAATCCTACTGACTGCGCCAAAACTTCGTAAACGCGTAAATATCTAGCAACTTTAGGATCCCAGATATTTATGAGCGTGTACTAGTAGGTTATACTTGTTGATTTGATTTTACTCACTCTTTGTAATTCGTTCATCCGCGTTAACTGTCTTCCATATTCCCATAAATCAACTCCGAACTTTAGAGCCCAATTTTTAACTCTGATTTGATAAATTATTGAATTAATTTCTTATATTTTTAGAACAAAAGTAATCCTTTTTAATTGTAAATTTTATTTATTCCAAGATATTTGATGAAAAGTGTAATGAAGATTAAATTTGTTGTTACATTATAAACGAAATAATTTTTGTAGGGCTACTTGATAGAGTAGGAATGGATCAATACGGTTAGTATGTACCTTACCTCTCTTATAACATATTGGTTACCGTATAACTCACCTTATGTTTTCTTAACGTGAATCTTTGGATTTGCTTTATATAAATTTGTTTTCTACAGTTTAATTTGGCGATTGCGTCATGGAAGGGGTTTAAATTTATTTGCGCCTGGAGATGATTATAGTTTTGAAAGAGATCTTTCAGAGGGATTCATCGTAGATAAATTGATAGAACTCGGTGATACTGAATCTAGATATGAGGGGGTCTTTCGATTTTCGTAGATTAAATCTTTTTGAAGAATTCGTCTTCTGGCGATCATATTTTTTTGAATTAAAATGGAAAAAAGGATTGCTTTTGTTTACCGCATTTTTTTGTTTTGGATTAGAATGATGAGAAAAATGTTTTTCTTACTCGTTATGAGGTATATCTTCATCTTGTTCTAAGATGACAGCCGGAAAGAGGGTTGATGTCCATAGGAGAAAAACAAATCCGCCTGGAAATTGGCTTCTACAAGCGAAAAAATATCCAAACATCCCGAGCACGCTCATCATCCCTTTCCCCGTTTCTGATTTAATCGCGAAATCGCCTAAACGACACTCATTTTAACGCGGTCCCTTCACCAATCGGTTTCTTAAGTATAATAACGCCCCGCGGGGTTGAATTCAAAATTCTTCGGCTTTCTTTAGACGATCGTTAATTCATGCCGGTTTATTTCGTTAGCGCGAACACACGAACTCATTCAATAGTATATTCTTTTCGGCGTATTTCACTATTAACGATGTAGTAGTACACACCCCAAGTTGTCTAAATCCGTTTTGGGCTGGTAAAACTCGCGCATCGCTTCCCCTCTTTTTGCGATGTCGTCCAGCTAAGTAGTGTAATGTAGGTCACTATATACCGGCTATATTCTGTAGATGTATACCTACACACATGTATAAGGCCCTTTGTATGTGTATTTTATTTTACATATAAGGACATATTTAAATATTACTTTGATTTGATTGGAATTTAAAGACAAAAAATACGTTCAAAATAACCCTTTCTCTAACATTTTATTTCGTTACGTCGATTTCCAAAAACACTCGGGAAAACGCACTTTTTCTCTCGAACGCGAGCTTTACACTTTCGCGCTTTTTTCAGAAAGGAAAACCGTATTCGTAGGTTAGGTTGGAGTACTATTGTGTTTAACAGTCAAGCTTATGCGCTTGAATACTGAAGAAGCCTGCCTTGCGCATCCATATTTATTGATTTACCCCTCAGCAGACTCCGTAGTCCACAAACAATGCTGTATTATTCGAAAAAAAGGGGGATGAAACACGTCTGAAATTAAATTTTTGAATAACTTAAATTTCGCCTTTAAATTTTCTTTTGCGTGTATTAAATAATTTATTCCCACAACCACCTATCCTTAATATTTTAAATTAACTCTATTTAGTACATTTCAAAAGATAATTAAATAATATAAAACTAGAATATTTACCCTGTTCGCATTATTTTGCAATACCCTATAGAATTTTAATTTTTATAATAATTTTGTTTGGTATTCTGCTTTTACAATTTAATTTTTGATCTAAAACCATCGATTAAATTTATGTAAATATAACGGTACTTACTTTATCAACTCCTATTTCCAAAAAATCAATCTGTTCCTTTTTAGATCCTCAAATTCAATATAGGCAACCATTCTTACCTTACTTTTAATTTTCTTTGAATAAAAACTACTTCATCTTCATAGTATGAAATTTATTGTTAAAGTATAATAGTAATAATTGTATGTGTTGCATGGTGACATTTATTTTTTAAATAATATTAAGAAAATACAATCAAAAAAGGCATACAAAAAACAAAAAAAGAAAATAGAAAATAAATTAGTATGTTATTCTTCGAATCGCATGTTACTTCTTCGAGGTTCCTTCCGCAGCTTCTCCTTCTGCTTTAGGAACTTTTTTGACTTTCTTTTTGATTTTGCGTACCTCTTTTGGTTTTGTATCCGATTTTGGCACGTCTGCTGATGTTTCCGCTTGAGCGCTCTCTGGTAGTGATTCAGCTTTAGGACTTTCGGGTGTTTTAGGCTCTTCTGGTTTTTCTGTCGTTTCTACTGGCTTGGGTTTTGCTAATTTTGGTTTAGCAGAAGGTGGAGCAGCTTCTTTAACTGGTTCGGGACTAGCTGGTGCTGGTTCGGGTTTAACTGTAGCCTTCTTTAGAGATTTCGGTCTTACTGGCTCTGGAACAATAGGGTCTTCAATCTCTGGTTTGACCGCCTTAGGTGGTGTTATTTGCTCTTCTTTAACTACTGCAGCTTCTTTCAATACTAGTGGTTCTACAGGAGGAATACTTTCTTGGACTTCTACTTTGGGTTCTTCTTTTGGTAAGGGAACTATCGGAGGTTCTACAGCTACTGGCTCAACAGGTATAGAAGCTTCTGCCTGCGGTACTTCTTGAATTGGTGCTTCTACGGCCTCAGGAAGATCTTGCTGTGGTGCTGGAATATCTGTTTGAATACTTTCTGGTTTTACAACTTCTATAGGAGGTTCTGGTTGAGATTTAACATCAGATACAATGACTTCTTCGCTAACGGGAGGTACTTCTGGAGCAGGTGGTTCAATAAGCGCTGCTTCTTGTTGTGGTTGAGGTGCTTCAGTGCTAGCTACGGGTGGAGGAACTTCTTCCTGAGGTTGGATTTCAGCTGGAGCTACTACTTCTGGTTTAATATCAGACAAAGCTCCTTCTTGCGGTATATCAGCCGTAGTTTCAGGACTAATTGGTGCTTGAATTGCCTCTTCTTGAGGTTTAGGAACTTCTACTGGTTCAGCTGAAACAATTTCTTTTTCTGGCTCTACAGCTGCCTGTGCGATAACTTCTGCTGGAGTTTCTTGTTGAACAATAATTTCTTGAGGTTGAATTTCAGCTGGAGCTACTACTTCTGGTTTAATATCAGTCAAAGCTTCTTCTTGGGGTATATCAGTCGCGGTTTCAGTACTAATTGGTGCTTGAATTGCCTCTTCCTGAGGTTTAGGAACTTCTACTGGTTCAGCTGAAACAATTTCTTTTTCTGGCTCTACAACTGCCTGTGCGATAACTTCTGCTGGAACATCTTGTTGAACAACAACCTCTTGAGCTTGCTCTGGAGCTTCTGGGCTTTCCTTGACAACATCTTCCGAGAAAACGTATAGATCTGGTATAGCGTATTTACTGGCGGTGTTGTTACTTGGTTATTGCTCCAAAATAGGCTGACAGCATGCGCTTACAGATAAAAGCATTGGCTTTTACATTATATTTTGCTTTAAAGAATGGTTTTAAGTGAATCATAGCGTTATTTTAATCCATTTTTGATCCATTTTTTAATAGATCAGAGTTAGTTATTTATGGTGTTTCTATTTCTATCGGTACCTATTAAATAAGTAACTCTGTGCAGTAATATATGATACGATATAACGCACGTGAACTTAAAACTTACCTTCTCGAGCGTTAAGCTAGAAAGGCATACTCTCGTTGTTTAGGTCAGTAATATTTGCCGCCAAAAGCTGCGTACATTAAATATCCCAAAGTATTAGTAAATATCATGAGGTAATAGTAATAATAAAATTCACTACATGCGCTCAAAATATGAATTTTCTTCATAACTAGCTAGTGAAATTAGTACAAGCTTGTTTATTTGTTTAAAATTACTTTAGCCGAGCTGAAACTAACCTGGAAGTTGTTGATTTTCAGAAGAAACAGCTGCATTCATAAAAAAATCAATTATAATATTTTTTAAATACAATTGTACAATAATATAGTTTCAATTTTTAAAAAAATCAAATATAAATAATACATAATTCAGTACATTATTATAGATTAGGCAACAATAATATCTTCTTTACAATAAATTTCCATGATTTATCGTTTATTTATTTTTTTAGACGAAATGTACCGTTTTTTTTTTGGGAGGGAAAATTTTGTTATACAACTGTACCTCCATCTTTAACAGATTCCAACTGAGTGGAAGATAGGGTCTGGCAAATTTTATTCCAAATATTGTCGAAGGAATCACGACCCATATAGTCGATATTTCCTACTTCCCAGGCCTGCCTTCTGAGGTGGTTCTCTAGAGCATCTTGAGATGGGCTTCTCCTCACACCCAACGTAAATTGAGCAAAGGCACCGGCCAGTCCACTCTGAAAAAGTAGACTTTCAATTTAACGCCATTAAACATCTAAATTCTGAAAAAAAAAATTGAAAATTATTGATACAAGCTGGTACAAAGAAATTATTACACCTTTAAAGTTCAATTTGGACCAACTTGCTTATTTGGTAGCTCAAGTGTCATTTGGTGCATAACAAACACATGCAACTTTACGGGAAGATTTTGGAGTAATAATATGCAAAAAAAAAAAATGGGTAGAAGCAGGGATAAAAGGGATATTTTCAAATATTTTCTGATTCAAATTATATGTGATTGCAACACCTGCATTAAATTTAATTTTTGAAAATTCCATTTTTGAACATTTAGCATCGTATTCCCAAAGATTTCTTTTAATGAGCAGTGTTAGTCCGTATGAATTTAGTCACAAGGATTCATTGATTAAGCCTTTTTGAGATATTAAATTAAAGCTACATAGAAGTGTGTCTTACTTGTAACCTTTCTGAAGGTTTACTTAAAACATCCAGCTGTTAATTAAAAGTAATTAAGATATTCGGGTGATTTCTAACCTTCACCTATGAGCTAGTATTTCTAAATTGGTTCAAAACTAATTTTATGATCTAATAAGCATAAAATACTTTAAAAGCATACTTCAACAAGCAAATAATGCGACTATTAATTATAAACATGTAAGTGAGAATACTTACTTGAGATGTGCTATCTGCATCATCATCATGAATATCTTTGGTGTGCAAAGAAGCATCTTGAGAAATTTTTGCAGATGTTTCACACATATTTGGCAGTGATTCTGTTAGGCAATGGATTTGTGATGAACTGGGAGGGTCTAGATTGGAATTGTGCTGAGGGTGGCTTTCTAAAATGGAACTAGATTCGAGAATAGTGTCTGCTAATGGTTCGTTAATGTTATCTAATCTATTATCAACAATACTGGCAGTTTGAGGTTTGTAAGTTTCGTTATTTACTTCAGTCTCTTGTGTTTGAGTATGAACAGGATGTTCTATGTACTCTCTATGTTCTACGAGTTCATTAAAAGTCCGTTGTACTACTGGCCTATGTTCAACGTAATCATGATGAGTTTGAGAAGTATAACTGGCATAATTTTCTTCTGGCACGTTTTCTTGTACATTAATTTGATGAAGGTTACTAAGATTATCACAGTAGGTCTCTGAAGTACCACAATCATTCCTTGGAATTTCAGAAACTATGTGCTGTTCATCGTTTTTGCTACCATAGTTACTATATTGGCTTGCTCTTTCCTCGAATTCCTCCCAAGGATCCCAAACGTTATACACGTTACTTTCTTGACTCTGGTGTACTATCTCAGAATTTGGAAATTCTCCATAATTGTCATGATATGTAGAAGAAGGAGGATTGCGATCTGGATAGGAATGTGATTGGGAATGCGATAGGTTTTCAGCAGCCTGCTTGTTTGGAGCCTAAATCAAAATAACGCATGCAAACAAAAATAAAATCAGCTGGTGCATGGCATATGCAATTGTTCAAAGAATAAAGTGCTTAATTTCTTAAAATAATCATTACTTGAATTACTTTTTAATGTGCAATAATAAGTTTCAAACAAAGTGAGAAATAACTATAATGAGCTAGCATTGTGTTTGTGTGTTTCAAAAAATTAACTTCAGTAAACTAAGCAATAGACAGTTAGTATACTTAAACTCACCTCTTCAATAACATTTTCAACCTATTGTGTTAGCGTGTAAAATATTCATTGTCATAGCAAAAGTGAGATACTCTTTTGAGCAAGATTCGAAAACAAGAACTTAAAAGACTCACCATATCTGGTGTGAGTTTCGGGTGAATTAGCGAGCAGAAGATGTCCCACCATCTTTGCAAAACCTCCTGGAGATGCTGAAGATCCGGGGAAGGATGTACTCTACGAGATTCTGTATCGAAATATTGTAACCAAGGCTTAGCTGGGCCGATAAAATGTACAATTTTGACATTTCCTCCGTAACTACACGATCAACAAATTGGTTATGGTCATAACAGTCTGTTGGGAATAGCACTTACTATTTAAAGGCTGGCAAGTACGAGTAGCAAGCTGTTGAGCACATATTGTAAATAAAAGGCAAATGTTTACTGATATCTTTATGTGCCCAATCAGAAAAATAGGCATTTAGCAAACCCTGGTCTCCACCTAAAATGTATTTTTTTATATTATATCAAAATGAAGAAGTGATCGAAGGTAAAGACTGTGCTAAATATTTTTTTACAGCCTCTAAAGTTTCTTCAAATTGACTTACCATCAAAGCTACCTTTTTGCAAAGCAAAATCGACTAACTTATTATATGTTTCCATAGATGGCCTGTATACAAAAACGCCTGAATTGAAACAGTCTGGCCAGCCGACATCTGGGGCTGCAGAAAATTCTTCTCTCTCGAATAATTCATCTGAATTGACCAGTACCTGAGTAAATAAAACGATAATGTGTACAAGCTTCGTGCGGTATACAACTATGGTTAAAAATTATTCTAGTGTACGGCCTAAAATATTTTGAAACCGCTGTATAATCTCCGATCTAAACTATCTGCATCCAAGTCTATTTAGTTTTATCCTCGGGATAGTAGTTTTAAGATTTTGGCACTTGTTCAAGTGTATCTATTTTATAATAATTTAATTTATTTTGCTTCTTTGACTAACAAAATCGAAGACATCTGTGCGCGGAATTGGTTCACTATTTATGAACATTTTTATTACGCCCCATAACATTAACATATGCCAATATTTAATAGTCAATGTCCGAATGAATATTTTAAGAAATGTAACGTTTTATTGGGTTTTTGGTTTCTATCCAAAAAGGAAATGAAAATGAAACACGCACGTTCTCTAGTTTATAAATAGATTTCTATTAGAATTTAATGTCAAAGCACCTTTCATTATGTTATTTCATACTTGTGTACAATGTCAGGAAACTCAATCTATTTATGTAATCTGTAATTTAAAAAGTAAGTGGCTGAAATCATAGACACCTTCTGTTACCAATAAATGACTCCAATGTCGAATTCTGTAAAACCTATCGCGTTACATTCATACACGTATCAACATACTAAAATAAATATTGAAAATAATCTCAAAACTGAGACAAAAACATATACGATTAGGGTATTATATAATTATTGACTTTTGCATCTTTAAACTTCGATAATATTGTTGCTAAAAATATTGCGACTAGTGAGTAGTGTTTGACTACAAGTTTTATTAGCCGTAAAAATAAAATAAATAAGGATAATACTTTGGAATATTTTTTCAAGCGAATTCTTTCGTTTGACAAGACTTTTCGCCTTCGTTTTTGCTGACCTTAAAAATATATGCGATAATAGATTATTTTTAAATATTGATAATGGATTTGCAAAACTTATCGAGTGACATATATAATAAACACAATCGATTCGGCCATTCGTTCTTCTACTAAAAAAGAATCTGATTACCTGAAGCCGAATTGGGTCAAAAATAGGGTTGTAAAATCAAAATTAAGAGGAAAACATACCAAAACATCAGCATCTAAAAAGACACACTTTTCAAACTGCGTTAGCCGCCAACAATGTAATTTGGTGAACGTGACACCAAGTTCCGGCCTCTTCAAGAGCTTCAAATTCGCCTCATCCTTAGAATCAAATAGATTCACTTCTTCAACGACGTTGAAGACGTCCGATAGGTTTTTTCTGAAAATTTACAGAAGAAAATCTTGACCATGTCAGAAGAAAATGTCAGAAAAATAAGGAAGGAAAACTAGAACTATGTCAATAGTTAAGATGTAATTAAGATTGTTTTTCTTTCTATTTAATGCAAACAAAACACTAAAACTATGTTTATTTAACCTTCGTTTATGACTATAAATAAATTCGGAATTGGTTTCGGTATTTTGTGCGTGTTTAAAAATTGAAAAGTGATTTTGTTAAATTGTCAATTTTTGAACGAACTTCTTTTTTTAATCTTTAAATGTAGTAGGTACCTCATAACATTTGTTACACCTGGGGTTACCAGTACAGCTAATTGATGCGATGTTCCTGCTTGTTTCAAAGAATGTGCCAATACTAAAGCACCTAATGAATAGGAATCATTAGTTGCTAAAGTAACCCATGCAAATCCTGCAAATAGAAATAATTATTTTGTTAATTTTTTTTACGATTTTTCTTATTTTTTTTTATTTAATAAGCAACCATAAACCGGCTAAATAAAAAATAAAATAAAAACGTACAGTTAAGGGAATTGAGGTTAAGCATTTATTTAACCTAATCCTATCTGACGAAATGAATAGATTCAATCGTATAAAAGGTGCTATACAATGCGTGTTAATTTATCAAATTATTATTTAAACTCCTTATATTGTACTTACCACTCATCTTGCACGTGAGAATATTTTAATGAAATATGTGCTCCGCACATTCAGGCCAGTACTAACTAAATGATTACTGCGACTATGCACGAAGTAAAGCGATTATTCTGGTCTTTATATTTATAACTGGGGACTATACGAGGAGTGGTGTACACTAGCGAAATGTGCATACAACATAAAATCGGGTTTATAAATAACAATGTACCGTGCGTACGTTTCTTCAGTAATAAACCGAGATTTACGTCATATGCAAAGCTTTTTTCAATATCAACAAGCTACACTTAACGAATTGGTAGTATGCAGACTTTAATCTATGAATGAGCGATAAGAAGAGCTAGTAAGCATACAACTAGATACAAAATTATTTGACTGATATCTCATTTACTTATTTTTTCATGTATAAAAACAAGACACACCTCTTTCATTAAAGATTACTTTGTTTTAATCTCGTTTTATCTTAATATTTACAATATTTTACAAATCTATAATATATACTCTTTTAATACTTAAAAAAATATTTTTTGATAATCTTTTTGATCTCAGATATCAAAGATTATAATCCTTTGTTTATTTTCCGATAAAAATTTACAAGATTAAATTAATAAGTACTCTCAGTTAAATGAATCGGGAAACAGTTCTTTATCTTCAGTATATTACGTATTTTTTTAACCTTGTCGGGTTCAAATTATTTTTTTAGGACTTAAAATAGTCAAATCTGTCAAAACGGATTTCGTTTGTCCAAATCATTTTATAGGAAAGCATTTAAACAATTCCACTTAATATGTGTATTCTAAAAAAAATTCTTAAATTTTTTTTTATTTATAAATTAGATATCTTTTAGCTTAATTTTTTTTCCCCATTTGTAACATTTTAACAATCTAGTCTAGGGAGACAAAAATTATAGCAATTAAATAGTATCTCTGATCGGTTTCTGCGCCTTCAGTCAATAGAAGTCACAATTCACTATACTTTTCAGATTATACAGGGTAATCTAATATTTTGACAGCAAATTTACGAATTTTTATACATTGCAAAGCGGTTAATAGTACCTGTTTCCTCGGAATAAGTGGTAACTTACAAGCTCGAAAGATATCTTTTATTAATGGGATTTTAAATAATGGAACACAGTAAAGTAATCTCTAAATTAAAACTTATAAAACTAGTCTACTAAAATTTTGATAAATATGTACAATTCAAATATCAATTTAATGCATATGTACGAGGTATGGCAATTAAATAACGAGAAATTGTTTCGAACGTTCGAACTGACAACATTGGCGGGTATTCAACGACGTTGGCATAAACATCCACAGTTTTACTAAATGTATAATAAGTTTCAACTTGATCGAGTGCTTTGTGTGTGAAGTAGTAGGTTTAAAAGGTTGGTGTTGAAGCGTTGTATGTCGAAAAAATGTGCGATAAAAAACTCGAACAGAGAATTGTGATCAAATCTCACAGGGGATGAAAGCTGGGTCTTCCAATATGACCCTGAGACTCGTTGACAAAGTAAACAGTGGGTTGAGATTGGAGAAGAGCATCCTCAAAAAGCAAGAATGTCGCGGTCACAAATGAAGACAATGCTCATTTGTTTCTTCGACATCAATGGCATTGTCCACAAAGAATTCATTCCCAAGGCCAAACTGTTAATTCGGCCTTCCACGTTGAAGTTTTGAAGGGGCTGTGTGTCAGGGTTGCGCGGGTAAGGCCTGAACTGAAGGAATCTGGATGGATCTTTCATCACGACAACGCGCCCGCCCATTCGTCGCTTCTTGTTAGACAGTTTTTAGCGAAAAAAATAATTCCAACGCTGCCTCACCCTCCGTACAGCCAAGATCTGGCACCACTGGACTTCTGGCTATTCCCAAAAATTAACGGTTCGACTCCATAGAAAATATCCAGTCGGAGATGACGATTTTGCAAGATCTAACTTCGGGCGACTTTCAGAGGTATTTCCAGAAGTGGGAAGAGAGATGATATAAGTGCGTGGCACTCCAGGGGGGTTACTGTGAAGGAATGAATGCGTGATTATGTTGTGTTAATAAACAAATTCTCGTTATTTAATTGCCACACCTCGTATATATACAGAGCGGCCCATTGAAAACAAAACAGTGAGACAAAGACACAGATTTTTGTAATTTTCGAACTTCATCCCCCTAAAAGGGTTACCGACCTTTTCGCCATTCATCACAGGAAATTTTAGGTAATTTTCTTAATCGTTTTTTACATGAGTTTAAATTCAATTCTTGATTGTAGCGGCGTTTTGCGATTTTTAAAGGTTCTAGTAATTTTTTGTTTTGTTTCATTTTCTTAAAATAATAATGAATCTTACAGCATAATAATTTAAAAGATTGAAGCAATTATTAACTGGTTCTAGTATAATTATTATAATTAATAATTGTTTTAATCTCTTAAATTGTTGTGTTGTAAGATTTTATTATTTATTTTAATAATTATTTCAACAAAATGAAACAAAATAAAAAAGTATTCTGAAGAAGACAATTAAACAATTTGTCGAAACGTAATCATGATGTTATTTTTACACACGTCAACGTTGAACCTTTAAAAATTAAAAAACCGCTACAATCAATAATTGAATTTAAACCAATTAATTAAAACCTTATTTTAAAAAGTACATTCGATCTTCCACAACATTTCAGCATCCTTTGTTTTTACTTAGAATCTGAAGATAATCCTCCCGCTTCGTTTTCGGTGGACCATTACGTAATATATCTTTGATTTAATGAGAAAAGCTTCCAACTCCATTAAAAGGAAATTTACAGGAGACCAAAAAAGAACGTTTGGTTTTAGTATGATAACAATGTAAAACCTTGTTTCTCTTTTAGAGGCTGTTGTAGAATAATTTTAATTATTTTTGGGAAAAAATAATTCTGAAAACCTCTTTTCAGTTATTATTAGGTGACAGTTAAACCTCATTTTGGATAAAAAATGGAATTACGTCCTTTCATATTACAATTAGCGGCAGCTGGTGTACTCTAGCTTCGAAGCTGCAGAACACACAAGAACAACGCTTCGATTTCTTCGTGTATCTTTTTGTCAAGCGCAATGAAGGCGATATGCAACGGAAATACACGAGAGAATCGTAGCCTTGTATTTGACCTCCCATTTACGTCACTACCAGCTGCCACCGATTACAATCAATAGTCCATCTCTGCTAATTTTAGTCCTACAAAAGCGTTTAAATTATTAAAGTGGTAGTATTTTAAAGGAGAAATTTTAGTATAACTTGCACTGTTTTAAATGGAACATATTTTAGATTGATGTAAAATTGTTTCCTGACTCCGAATCTATATACATTATTACCATTATTTTCAATGTTTTCAAGGTATAACTTTGGAAAGCTAATTATAAGCAGCTACCTAGATCTTCAAACATTGTTTAGTCACAGTTAAAGACGGTATTTTGCAATATTCTATTAAAATAAAGCTTTTATTAAAAAATTATAATTTGACATTGTAAGTACATCTGCACACTTCAACACATTATTTTTCTCAACATCCAAATCTTCCAGTAATTGCGAATGTTCTTAATTATATAATTTTTCCTTTAAATTTAATTATTTTTTAGATGCACTAATTTAAAATACGTCAAACATATTTATAATAATAAAAGTTGCCCAAGAAAAATATTTTTTGATTTTAAATTATTAACGGTATGGCAATACTAAGATAATTTTGTCTCAAATTCGTAAGAATAATTTTGTCCAAAAATATTAGGAATATTTTATTCTTAGAAATACAATAACAAAATATAATATCTTAAATATAATGATAATAATAATACTATAATAATATCATCAGTCAAATAGGTTCAAAAGGTATATGAATAGCCCTACGCAGTACAATCAAGGGTAAATGTGGTAGAGTTACTAACACAACTAATATGAAAGGGCTACATATTAGAAGTAGTATAGCATATAGAAATAACGGCCACATTGGGTAACTTAGACCACCGTAATAATTGCATAGAAGTTTCTCCATATTTTACCATCTCCACCTAGAAATTATAAATAAAAAAATATGTAAGTATTACCTTTGTGTGTAAATTTAATTAATCAAAATTAAAAAATTGTATCACATTACTCTCAGTTAGAAATATGAACTGTACAGATCAAGTTTTACGTCTATTTTTTCGATAGCAAAAGTTAGTGTATATATAGAGTATATATATGTATATATACTCGTAAAGGCCGTCAAGGTTAATCAAATACAAGAAAAGTAAATGTTACTTACAGAAATTATATTTTCTTTTATTAAAAATGTAATAACTATGGGTATTGCACATTTTTAAGCGATCAAATAATATACGGTTTCACATCTTCAACTTGTGATTTACAATTAAATATTTTTCGAACACTTTACACTCTCCGACTAAACTACTTAATAATTGCATCTTACATGTCCAGTAACTATTTTGCCCGACTTACTGGCCGTATAGTGATATTACGTGGTTACTTACATAATCCAAAAGTAGGTTTCACTTTCTTTTCCATTCCGTTGCTGCTTGTTGTTGTTATTAATTTGAATTTCCGTTGGATCCTTGCTGCATGGTATGCTAGAAATTAGCCTCAGGTTGCCTAGCTTTTCAAAAAGTATGTCAAACAGATTAAAATTGATCATCCTTTACCTACTAATCGTTTTTATAAACTGTATTTAAAAATCTACAAGTTGAAATGACTGTATATTGCTTATATACACATATTTATTATACATAATTTATCAAATAGACAAAGTACAAATTTGTAGACGACCTCTCACGAAATGTAAATTACATTTACTATCCACTTAAGCGTATTTATTCTAATTTGAACATGAGATAAGTAAATTTCCTCAATTAACGACAATAGCACTTGAAATGAATCCAATTTACGATGTATATGATTGGAAATATCTATTTAAAAAATTGTTTTTCTACAATATCAAATGGAAAACAAAATTTGACTGATGTATTTAGAAACATTTTGGTTATTTGAACCATCTAGATTAAAGATTTTTTTTAAACAAATCTGTGCTCATCACCTTAGAGATTAAAATAAAAATAGGCCACTAATACAATAATACAAACAACCAAACAAAGAATATTTTATTTATTATTTCCGTTACTAACTTATCAATCCATTTGGGGTTAAATGTTACCGATAAAATACAAGAGAATCGTTCCCAGTTCAAATTAGTTCTACACAAAATCACAATCAAGCAGAAATTTACTAATAAAATATCTTTATACAATGTTTAATGTGAAATTCGGGCTTGCATTACTGTTAATTATAGCATTTTCGAGTTTCACCACGTCTTATCTAATTAAACAAAGGAAATTACCAAAATCACGTACATCGATTACAGCCACAAATTCAACAACTGGGAAATCTTATAGTAAGTTTGAGAATTGCCTAAATAAACGTGTTCAATTTAGAATATTTCAGTTGAATTTGGTATTTTAAATAAACAACACCATTTATACATTGGACGATGTAAACCTAAGGATATCAAATTCCATGGTGAAAATATAATTTTAAATAACAGCGGGGATAACCACGTAACAGCCGTTATAAGTGTAAGTGTAATCAATTAAATTTGTTTTTTAATCCCAGCAAAATTCTTGCAGATAAATGTTGAAAGTAGCGTCTACATCACTTGCGTCAATATCCTTGATCAAGTTCCTGATGGTGACGGTGGATACCCTAGATATCTTTCGGGTGGTGTTGGATATAATTTTATTGAATTTGAAGTGACCACCAATTATGGAAAAGGCTTCAATTTTTACGTGGAAGTGTTTGGTTACTATTTATAACAAAATCCCTTTGTAAAAAGTGCTCAGTATTCTAGAAGCATTTTGCAGAAGTTACTAAAAGTAAAGTCGTTGGTAATGCGTATAAAACACAATTATAAAATAAGTCGTCATCTACAACTTCTACGCATCTTCTAATTTTAGATGTTTAGGGGGTGTGTGCCAAATTTGCTGAATTAGTCATAAAACCCGTGTTGCAAACAGATTTGGAAATGTTTAGCATATACAGTTACGGTTAAAATAATTATATGTAATATATCAGATTAAATTAAAGGAATAAAAAACAAATATAATTAAAAACTTTTATTTTTTTTACAGCCTCATTAAAACAAAAGATACAGATACATAAAATTCATAAGTAAATATCTTCCTTTTCTTCCTTTTGCCCTTTTAGGGCATCGGACGATCTAAGTAAATATAAAAGTGAATTCAAATAAAAAACATGGAAAAAAAAATAAAAGTGGGTATTATTTTAATGATATGTCACGTTTGCACAACATCAAAATTAAAAGCCGGTGTTAAATAATTAAGGAAATTCACAATTCCTTAAAAATTTTGTTCTACCACACCTAAATCCGGCTGTTTTTACAAAAGAACGATAAAAATTATCAAAACACAAATGACAGAATTACCCCATTTATTTTTTTTTTTTTGTAATACATAGCACCGATTGTCTAAAAATTTTGCATGTATAATCTAATACGCATACAAAAATATTTTGTTTTTAGTATTTACCAACTAACATTGATTTAAAAAAACGTTTAACATTAAATGCTTTAAATTTTTGTACCAATAAGATGTGCTAAAATAAATGCATTTAAAAGCAAAGTTTAAATAGGTGGTGGTCCACGAATATAATTTAAATGAGGTGTCAAAGATATGGAAAATGTATTCATATTATTACAACATTGAGGTTCAAAAAGATAGGCAACACAAAGCAACGTCATTAAGGCAATTTGTAAAGGCAAGGATAAACGTGTTACTCTATTAAACCAGGAACTAGACTTGGAAATAAGAATACTGGATTCTGCATGGTCTGGAGACAGAAGATGCCTGCTGTAAATTAGAAGAATTTAATTAGAATGTCATGAAAGATATAGAGATGTTTTACTTTTGGATGAAAGCATCTAGGCTAGATGGACGTGTCATAATGTTTCGGCATCTTTTCTGTAGGTTTCGTAATTCTTCATCGGCAGCAGTTATACTTTCATTCATTTCAATTCTCGCAACACACTCTGGATTCATTAAAGTCTCCAGCTGTCTGACTAATCTACGAATTGCCGTTAATCTATGCTCTCTTTCCCCGAGCTCATGTTCAGAGCCTTCATCAGAGATACCACTATCAGAACACGAACCTTCAAGAAACAATTCTGGGATATTATACCCCTGAAATGTTAGAAAATGAATCAAATATTATTCATTTTAAATACATCAAAAAACAACCTGAATCTGTGTCTCCGATAATAACTTTTCTATATCCTTAAGCGCGGATAAAATATGACTTGTTAAAGTACCACTATTCAAAGCATCTTCTAGAACATCCAAGGTTAACTTGTCATCACGCAGGTCACTTCTCAACTGTTTCAATCGAGATTCTAACATCTGCAAGGCTTGTTTTAGGTTATTTAGCTGGTCGATTTTGTCATTTGCACTGGAACATTTTTAATTACACCCTCTAGGAAGTTCTGTGTGAGTTTAAAATAAGAAAAATACCTGCAATGCACATCATACCATAATCGATAGAGATCAGGTACGTCAAGTTTTAAAAACGATGAATTATATTCTTTGTTCGTTGTTATGAATCTATGTACCGTAACATTGAACGCTAGGAGCTTCCTTTTTTGTTCCTGAAGATTAGTTAATTCCCTCTGAAATATAAGCGGGTCATTTTAAATGCGTGAGATTGTACATTATATTGATTGACGTGTGGGTTCAAAAATTTCTATGGGCGAGCTCTAAATAACTGAACTAGATGTTGGAATAAATTATACAAAACTAAATAAACAAGTAAATGATTAAATATTTCGTTTAATATAATCATAAATATTTATACTTACAGTATAAAAATCAATGTCTCTAGTAAGGTCATCAACTGAGTTGAATATTAATGTATTTGCCGATATTTTACTTTTAATATCGCATAATGTATCTTTTAAAAGAAGCACATCCTTTTGTATATCGAAATATTCTTGCATTTTGAGTGCACGTTCTTTTAACAAATGCCAGTTTGATATTAGATCTGCAAATAGAGAAAAATTACCGTTTATTTTTCTGTTTCGTTCTCCGGACGATTTCGCAAAACGTTTTATTTTTTTTTTTCGCGCGCGTTGTGTTGGTAATTAATTCTATGTATTCTAAATATACTTTGTATGACAAGTGTTTCGTCGCTTTGCTATTTTAAAATCAATTGATCGACGTGTGACATCACAGAGAGGTATGCATGTATTTATTTATACGGGTTCACAGTACAATCGTAATAATAATTTAATTGTGCATATATTAAATTTAATGATGTATGTATGGTGATTTTCTCGTTTATAGGTTGGCAATTTAGAAGCGGAAAAATGATATGAAAATAAATACATTGAAATTGGAAAATTAAACACTTTGCATTAAAGCGATATAGTCTTCATAAATCACTTCAGCGCATGCTTGTAACTAACTATACCTACTTTTTCACATCAATCCTGCATTTCTCTAAAAAGCCATGCGTTCTTTTTGCAGCTTTTCATATATGTACATTGCATTCTCTCGACGTCCTCATGCATTACAGGGAAATTAAGAGTATGCACAAGAAATTATGTTAAAATTAAGAAACTCAAATATTGTAATAGGGCATCAAGCGTATATTTTGTTTAATAAATAAATTTACATAAGATATATCTAACAAGTTCCAGCAGCTTATTGAAGATGTAGTTAGTTATTATTTTCCAAGCTTCAAACATAAAACTAGGGATTATTTTCCTACCTGATACTTCTTTTGAACGTTTACTAGGGTTATCTAAGAGTGATGTTTTATGTAAAGAATTAATATATTGGTTGCATGTATCCAAAACATCCTTCTGGAAAAGATTAATAGAAAACCATGAAGGTATTATAGCTAAAAAATCAATAGAATCTTTGACTTACATCTTTTGAAACTATGTAATCATTTAAACTCATCTCCAATTGATTTTTGTAAATTCTACCGGTATAAGCTAATTGGTCACTGTATTCTTTTAGAAGATATTTAAAATCCTGACTTTCACTGTCGGAATCGGCAACTTCAATGGATTTGATACATTTTCTTGGTAGAGAAGGTGAAAATCCAAATGTTGTCGATTGATTAGACCAATCCGACTGGTTTCCTAGATAATTACCATAATCCTCACCGAATTCCAACAATTTTCTAACAGCATCCGAATCATATTTATTACTTTCACTCTCGCATGGTTCTGATAAATATTTATCCTTAAAGATTAAACGCAAAAATTATTTGGATTATCAAAAAAAAAAATCGTCTTACCTCCTGGAAACCATCCCATGCTTGTTCAGACATAGAACTTGACTGCTCTTCCGCAGCCAATATGCTGTTCTTGACGGGACTTCCGCTTCTAATGTCGGAAAGTAAATAGCTGGATTTAGTTCGACTTTTAAGATTTGGCATTCTAAATTTTAACAGATTACATTGAGCGCAACGCAACCATCAAATTGTAACGCCAGTCGACGAACTCCACCAATTAGGAAAGGCAAAAATTTTGTGTCAAAATTAAAATGTTTCTTGATTATTTTCTAATTGATGGAGTTTGTTGACTGGAAAGATATTTGTTTGAATTTATTACCTTCGCATTTTGCGTTCATCTTCACTTTCAGTTCCACTAGTGGTAGAATCATGTATAAAATGGCATAGGTATAGAGCAGATGGGTCACTAACACTGTGTCTTTCATTGTTTGAAGTAACACAGGGATGTCCAGAAAATGATCCCGATTTTACTAGAGTTGTTGAATGATATAAAGCTCCATGATTAATTCTATTGTACTAAAATAATTTGGTAAGTCAAAAAAACTGAAACAAACAAGAAAATTTATACTCACGTCATATTTTTTCTTAAATTTCAACCTCTTTCTCCTCATTGGTGAACATTTTTCCTCTAAAACTATAGCAGAGCTCTCCTCCACAGTGGAGGAGGTAGAATTATTTCCCAAACCACCACAACTATTAGCAAACTCATTGAAATCCTTCGATAGACTATACAAAGCTGATTCTGATGTGGAAAAGATTTTTGGTGGGTTATTAAAACTACTTGGACTTGCTGCCAATTGTGAAATGCAAGATACACTCCAAGGTCTTGTTTCACTATTTAATTTCCCTCTTTTTATAACTTTTGGAGTTTGTTCAACTAACAAATCTATTATGGATGTGTTTTGGGACTCACAGCTTTGTGCTTGTCGATAGGTTACTATGCTTTCATTGAACTCTTCCGAGGTTTGGGATTCTTGCTCGTCATCTTCACCACTTGCATCACAACTATCATCAGGGCGTTTCATATTTAGCCATTCTTTGACGCGCGATATTTTGTTAAGGGGTGCTTGGATGCTTGTTGAACGCTTAATTGGTGAATCTCTCACCAATTCCTCGGCATTTTGGACTAGCCAATGGACATTGTCTGATTTCGTGTAGGTCCATTCATCTTCTGAAGTCTCATCATGACATTCTTGGTCATCATTTTCCATTGGCTTCTCCATAGCATCTGTTTTTTTTTTATTTCTCTATTCTTTAGTCTATAGCAGCTGTGGAATTGTTTACATGTGTAATATGCAAAAATATAATGTTGGTTTCACTCACCTACTGTAGTAAGCCTGAAGACTGTTAGAAAGTACCATTAAATATCTCTTTGTGTATAGTAAAAACAAGGCATTTTTCCTCTCCTTTACTATTTGTAAGCATTATCATCATTTATACAACGTATTATCGACGTTATCCATCATTTATCACGCACTTATACTGTAATTTCACGTTATAAATATACCTGAAAAAAACAGACCTTTATCTGTTTAATTAATTTTAGTTGCTTATCTCATAGTACGATTAAAAGCGCTGACATGTAATATTGTACACACGGGATTATGTTTGTTGTCGTATTTTAGGAACAGGAATTAAGAGGGAAAGGCATTTGAAAAGCGATACTAGCATAGCACGGCACAATAATAGACATGAGATCATGCAAAAAGCAGTGATATTCATAACTTAAATGCTTACCAAACAAAATAAGAGCACTGTGCGTGTATATAATCCGTGTGTGTTCATTTAATAAATTATAATTGATGGGTGACATTCAGTTTAGAGCTCCCTGTAATGGTTCGTGGAAAAGGTCACGTATACCTTGAATTTTGTCGCTAGCATCCACTAGAGAGCGCTGGATCGGTCGATTTTAAACCCATCAACAATGTTTTCAATGGTTACGTTACACGCGGGATGGTGACGTTGTAATACAAACGTAATTATTAAAAAAAAAACTTCATTTTAATCTCAAACTATTTTTAATATTTTCTTTCCCCCGAATATACATTATAATGTCATTTCAAACAAATGCGCATGGCAGCATTCTCTTCAATGCTCCTGATTAAATCGAACAGACTTACAGTCCATCACAGCCCTTCCTTTCAATAGGATTTGACCTGCCGAATGCGGCAATTTGTTCGATTTGACAGTATCTCTAACCGTTTGTGAGATATCCCCGATTAAATATACCTACCATAAAATCTTTGCATATCGATTTTTTTTTAGGAATTAGTCATTTATTCACGCTAAAAATTGTAATTATAGATTCACTGAGCATATTCGAGTACCATAGAAATAGTTTTTGTTGGAAAATTAGCTATCGGGAAATTAAAAAAGAAAATCCACTCGAAATCGAAACGGGATTTTCATCTTCTGCATTTTGAAATCTCCTAACGAGTTTTCAGTGGTTGAGAAAATGTTCAGTAGTATATTTTAAATAAAATCGGACCAATAGAATCGATTGCCTGCAGTCCCGTGATTCCTGCGCCCAAAGGAAGTTGAAAAAATCGATTAAAATCATCGAAACTTCTAAGAGCTCTAGCTCGACAATCATAAGAGGTAAAATATGTTGCCTTTTTCAGTTCGATTCAACTCGTTGAATATTATAAAATAAACAAAATTCAGCCCGCCAACCCATTAAGTTGGAGAAATATGAGAAAATTTTGAAAATAGAAATAAAATTCCAAGGGGTACTCCTTATGAAAATTTTACAAAATATAATTTTTTTTTAATTAATATTTTGATGATGCTATCTTATAAATTTGAATCCGTCGAACATGACAATTTGATCGGTTTGACCGTGTCTCTAACTGTTTTTGAAAAATTGCCAATTGAAGGTTATACATACCAATATCCCAAAATCCTAGCAAGATTTTTTTAATTAAACATATATTTACGCAAAAAATTGCTATTATAGTCTTGCTGGCTACGTTTGAATACCTTAGAGTAGGTTTTGTTGGAAATTTAGCTATCGAGAAATTTAAAAAAAATCTCACTCAAAATTGAAACACAATTTTTGTCTTCTTCACTTTGGAACTTCCTAACTAGTTTTCAGTGGCTGAGAAAATCTTTAGTATTACGTTTTTAGATCAAATCTGACTTGTAGAATCGACTGCTCGCAGTTCCGTAATTCTATCTCTTTAACTTTTTGAGCTACGTCCAAAGGAAGTTAAAAAAATCGGTTCAAAATCATTCAAATTTCTAAGAGGTCTAACTCGACAGTTGTAAGAGGTAAAATATGTTGCCCTTTTTAGTTTGATTCAGCTCATCGAATACTACAAAATCGAGAAAATTTAATTCACCAACCTACCAGGTTGGTGAAATATGAGAAAATTTTAAAAGTAAAAGTAACATTTTAAAGGGTACCCCTTTGAAAATTTTACAAAATATAAATTTTTTAAAAAATAATATTTTGATGATACTATCCTACAGATTTGAACCCGCCGAACATGCGAATTTGTTCGGTTTGACCGTGTCTAACTGTTTTTGAAAAATTGCGAATTAAAGGTTATACATACCAATATCCCAAAATCCCAGCAAGATTTTTTTTAACTAAGCATTTATTTACGCAAAAAATAGCTATTATAGCCTTGTTAGGTACGTTTGAATACCCTACAGTAGGTTTTATTGGAAACTTAGCTATCGAGAAATTAAAAAAAAATCTCACTCAAAATTGAATCACAATTTTTGTCTTCTTCACTTTGGAACTTCCTAACTAGTTTTCAGTGGCTTAGAAAATCTTTAGTAGTACGGTTTTAGATTAAATCTGACTTGTAGAATCGACTGCTCGCAGTTCCGTAATTCTATCTCTTTAACTTTTTGAGCTACGTCCAAAGGAAGTTAAAAAAATCGGTTCAAAATCATTCAAATTTCTAAGAGGTCTAACTCGACAGTTGTAAGAGGTAAAATATGTTGCCCTTTTTAGTTTGATTCAGCTCATCGAATACTACAAAATCGAGAAAATTTAATCCACCAACTTACCAGGTTGGTGAAATATGAGAAAATTTTAAAAGTAGAAGTAACATTTTAAAGGGTACCCCTTTGAAAATTTTACAAAATATAAAATTCTTTTAAATTAATATTTTGATGATACTATCCTACAGATTTGAACCCGCCGAACATGCGAATTTGTTCGGTTTGACCGTGTCTCTAACTGTTTTTGAAAAATTGCCAATTGAAAGTTATACATACCAATATCCCAAAATCCCAGCAAGATTTTTTTTTAATTAAGCATTTATTTACGCAAACAATAGCTATTATAGCCTTGCTGGGTACGTTTGAATACCCTACAGTAGGTTTTATTGGAAACTTAGCTATCGAGAAATTAAAAAAAAAAATCTCACTCAAAATTGAATCACAATTTTTGTCTTCTTCACTTTGGAACTTCCTAACTAGTTTTCAGTGGTTTAGAAAATCTTTAGTAGTACGGTTTTAGATTAAATCTGACTTGTAGAATCGATTGCTCGCAGTTCCGTAATTCTATCTCTTTAACTTTTTGAGCTACGTCCAAAGGAAGTTAAAAAAGTCGGTTCAAAATCATTCAAACTTCTAAGAGGTCTAACTCGACAGTTGTAAGAGGTAAAATATGTTGCCCTTTTTAGTTCGATTCAGCTCATCGAATACTACAAAATAGAGAAAATTTAATCCGCCAACTTACCAGGTTGGTGAAATATGAGAAAATTTTAAAAGTAGAAGTAACATTCTAAAGGGTACCCCTTTTGAAAATTTTACAAAATATAAAATTCTTTTAAATTAATATTTTGATGATACTATCCTATAGATTTGAACCCGCCGGACATGCGAATTTGTTCGGTTTGACCGTGTCTTTAACTGTTTTTGAGATATTGCCAATTGAAGGTAGCTATATCCCAAAATCCTAGCAAGCTGATTTTTTTTTTCAAGAGTAAAACATTTATTTATGTAAATATAGCTATTACGACCTTGCTCGGTACGCTTGAATACCAAAGAGTAAAGTTGGAAAATTAGCTATCTAGAAATTTAAAGAAAATTTCATGCAAAACTCGATTTTCATCTCTCAACGAGTTTACAGTAGCTTAATAAATCTTTAATAGTATGTTTCTAGATAAAATCGGATTTGTAGAATCGATTGCCCATGGTTCCGTCCACCTATCTCTTTTACTACTGGGCTACGTCCAAAAGAAGTTTAGAAAATCGATTCAAAATCATCCCAACTTTTAAAAAATTCTAGCTCGACAATTGGAAGAGGTTTGATTCAGTTTATTGAATACAACAAAATAAAACTAAAAAAAATAAATTGCAAGGAGTACTTTAGAAAACGCATTTTATTTTTGTTTTGCTCTAAAAGAAGTAGTTATGAGTCAATTTCAGTTACTTCCTGTTTGATATAAGATATAAGAGCAGCTTAATATACTTTAAATGTTCATTTTTTAGCCTTGTATTGCGTTGCACTCTTGAATGAAATCTCCCCCTTCAAAAAATACATCATGCGGTATTTCCAGCTAAAGCGTTTCTTGTAATACAATGTCGTTCCAATCATTGACTTTCCTCCTTATATATATGTATCTAGATTTTTTTTCCAGGGTCTGCCGTCCCTAAAGTCTTTTCTTTAATTCTGTCAATTGCAGTTGTTTTAAAAGCAAATTATAAGAGACGAGTTCTGTATTTCACGAATGAGTTCTTTATGCAAATACAGATTTGTCACAAAACTTATTTAGATGGTAGAATTTGAGCTTTGGGAAAAATGAAAAGATAAAACGAGGTGTAAAGTAAGATGCTAACGTACGTAACAGTTGTCGCGAATTGCTGTAATATATTTTTTTTTAATAAAAATGGGAAATACTCAGCGACAAACGATAAATATGTAGACAACACGAAATGAGACACGGTATAACGGGATAAACAGTAAAAAGGTGTAATACCATTGTTCGTAGGATCAGGAACCGTATGCAAAATATACATCGTACAAGCCCGAAGGGGATATCATGTAATGGATATAAACAAACCTAAACTGTAACATGTGGTTTGAAGTGGTGCTTTTCGTAAAGTTGTCAGTGGGCATATGGTGGTAACGGCTTTGACTTGCCGCGCATTCAAAATGAGAACTTTCTGACATCTGTAATGATTATATGATGAGCGTGTCAATGTCGTATTTCATTAGATCGCGCTAAATATATTATCACACATAGGAAAAAAGTCTACATCATCAGACAAGACTAACTGTTGCCTGTAAAGTGTATAATTGAAATCACATAGCAGCAAGGTAACCGATGCTCATTGACGACAGGGTGCCGACCCCTTGCTGATAAGAACTTGATCATTTCGCGCCGAGAGCACATGCGTCTCTAAAGAGACTCCTTGTTATAGTAGATTACCTCCTAATCTTAAAATCTCAGTCGATTTGTTAAAACTTTGATTTTATCCAACCAAGAGATGTTTTCCTAAATTACCCGATCAGTAATATATAGGTGCAATGAATTAACACTAAAGCGCAGCGAAAAAAATGTTTCTTCTGCTTATTACCAACGGTGCAAGAGAGGGAATGTTACAGAAGGAATTCTGACACCGTGACTCTTGCTAGGAGGGTGACATTAAGACTCGCGTCGAGGGGTTTTAGTGTTTTAAAGAATAATGGTGAAATATTCTTCTACTACGGTTGTAGTAGTAGAGTATAAAAAAAAATCAGACTTGCAAATTTCCAATTCCACCCTTCACAGATCGTAAAGACATTAGCCTCTTACATTTACACCCCCTTTTTTTTGGGAAGGTAAGGCCATAAGAAACATTTGTACAATAAATAGTTGTTTGCATTCCTTGAATTTTAAATTGCAACTGCTATAATACGGTTTAATTAACTATTAAGGGGTGACTTATACGAACAAATTAGGAGGAGGAAGAATTCCTTGTTTGATGCTAGAAAAATGTCTTCAAATGAAACAAATTATTTTTTTTGTTGCAGATCGCTTCCATAGCAACTAAGGATCATGGTGAGTGTAAACATTATTTATTGCATGTATTGCATTGATTAAAAGAACATTATTATTTTGTGAAATTTCTGGAACGTCCCGTACAACGAGGTACAACCATTATGTCCAGTGCAACTCACAGTTTAACCGCTTAGTCACGGTTTATCTAGTTAGAATTAGATCTTACGATGAATATAAAGACTAACAATAAATAATATCTTAAGATTGTTGACGGTGTATACTTCTACACCAAATATTTAATAAATTTGGAACATATGTTTCGAAAATTCGTGAATTTCCATTGTACGAACCCTACGACTGAATAATATGAGAAAAAATTCTATTCTGTTTACCTACCCTAAATGAAAACATGCAAAATACTAGGAACCAAAGGAGAAAATCCTGGCCTGTAACACAAAACATAAACCACGTGCAGATTTTACCGTAATAAATCCATCGATATAGAGTGGCTAAGAAAGCCTTCTCAATTTAACAGATTTTTGTTCTTATTCATATAAACGGTTTCGTAAGCGTCTAATTCCCCGGGCAAAATTACGTTCTTAATTGATGTGAAGTTTTCTAATTTAATATTATGCCCGGTTTCATTTATGTGTTGCGCTACACTTCACGATTCTTTGAATCTCGAGCCTATTACCCAGCTCGTTTTTCGAATATAGGTTTTATCATAGCCTCCAATGAACTGTACTAACATCACCTTTGGTTATTGATTTCAAGCGCCCCTTTTTTGATGTTTTCCAAGTAAATACTATTTTGTTAAAGCGAGAAATATACACAAAAATTGTTTATCCACATTTTTTTACGTATTTCCTATGATATTTATATCTAATAACAATAATAATAATTAATTATTATGTTACATCAATTGTAAATTATTTAATTTTTAAACGATCCAAGGTGACTCTGTGTGAGTGATTCATAACTAGGAAGAGGTGGTAATGATGGTCTTATTCTCACTGTAACTCTTTAATAATACAATGCTACCGGTTTCGAGCGGATTTCAGCTCATCCTCAGGCAGAAGTTGATATAATGCAGATAAAATTTTTGTTAAATTTAATAAAATATTAAAATTTAAACTTGTAAAATATATTTGTATATATACCGGGTGATTCATTTATCTTGAGACGACTGAATAACTCAAAAACCATTTGTTTAATCGAAAAAAAATGTAGATAAACATTTTATTATATGAAAGGGGAAAGTATGTTGTAAGGTCCACGTTTAATTTTAGAAGTGCCGTCAATGTCTTTCGTTTGTTAAGTTGGTTTTTTCAAATAGAAACCTATTTTTAATAACTATGTCATTGTCCAAGAAAAAACAAATAACTTTTATCTCAAACATTTCTTTATTTCACAACTATTTAGGGATATCAACATTAATAAAATAATTAAAACAAACAGAGGAAAACAAGTAGACTTCGCTTTGAAATAACTTGCATGTTCAAAATGTTCTCCATTTACTTCTATGCATTTCTGTATACCATGAATAAAGGATTCATGTGCTTTTTGTAGGATTTCTTTCATATTATCTGGTCTTGTTGGTGCTTCCTGATATGTCTCTGTCTTTAATGTAATCCCACAAAAAAAAATCAAGACTTGTTAAGTCTGGAGACCCTAGCAAGCCAATTTATAGAGCCACCCCTTCCTACCCAGTTATGGTTATAATCCCTATAATATTTTTTTTGCATCTCGTGAATAATGAGCTGGATATCCATCATGTTGAATCCACATGGATAGTCTCGTCTCTAAACTCAAGTCTTCCAGTAGTAGTGATAGTTCTTGGTCCAGAAAATTTTTGTATTTTTCCCCATTCAATGTACGATTAATGAAAAAGGGGTCAATTAATTTGTCACTTATAATTTCACAGCATACATTGACTGTCAACAGTTGTTGATAATTAACTTGACGTAACCAGTGAGGACTAATAAACACAGGAAACTGACAGATGCAGGGAAAGATGTGTGCAACAACAATGAAAGCCTCCTTGATTTGTATCTCATTTGTTCCTTCACTGCATTCATTTTAGAGCGAAGCCTACTTGTTTTCTTCTGTTTGTTTTAATTATTTTATTAATGTTTATATCTGTTTCGTGGACAATAATAATAATAATAATAAAGAGCTTTATTTCGAACACATACACAACACGCAGCATAGATACTATACGTACAATGTATGATCAAAACAAGTCGAGCAACAGACAAAGTATGATATAAATTCTTAAAACTATATACTTAGAGATCAAAATAATAATTAATAAGAAAACGATCCATCTAATAATTTAAGTAGTCTTCGATTGAGTAACAACTTATACTCAGTAATAAAGATTTCACTTTAAATTTAAATAATGAAAATCTGTAAATCGTTTTGATTTCATCTGGGAGTTTATTAAACAGTTTACAACCCATAAACAATAAATTCTTTTGAAAATGAGTTGTAGTATGTGGTGCAGGAAGTAAATAAGCAACAGATCTGGTGCTGTGATCGTGAGAAGCATTATTTGCAAAATATTTTCGGTTGTTATAAACAAAACAGATAACTTCC
This sequence comes from Dynastes maya, assembly GCA_029619315.2. Classification (NCBI taxonomy): domain Eukaryota; kingdom Metazoa; phylum Arthropoda; class Insecta; order Coleoptera; family Scarabaeidae; genus Dynastes; species Dynastes maya. The sequence continues at coordinate 9,138,700 of JAROYE020000012.1, forward strand.
AGAATAAATATGTCATAGACTGTCAATATTTTGTTATTTTTAAACGCAATAAACAATAATATATTTATTAAAGAAACATAGGTCTCCATTTGAAAAATGTAACTTAATACTCGAAACGCATAGATGGCACTTTTAAAATTAAACGTGAACCTTACAATATATTTTCCTTTTCATATGATAAAATTTTTATTTAAATTTTTTTTCAATTAAACAAATAGTTTCTGAGTTATTCAATCGTCTCAAGATATATGAATCACCCGGTATATATTAACTCGCCTGTGAATGAGCTGAAATTCGCTCGAAACCGGTAACATTGTATTATTAAAGAATTATTGTGAGAATAATTCTTTTTCTAGTTATTTAATTTTTTTCTATTATTTAAATTTTGTTGTTTATATATAAATAAAACTGTTCTATCCTTAATCATGCATCTTTGATTTCCCAAATTTGTTATCATATAAATAAGGTGTTTGAATGGACGAATCTGAATTGTGCCCCATTTATTCACAGTCCTAGCAGTCTAGAATTAAATAAATAAAATCAATTCTGACCACCAGTTCAGCACCTAAATTGCGCCCCAAATAAATTACAAATTCAGAAGGATATAATTACTTTATTCAAACATCTGGGTCTGTTCACAATTTGCAAAAATGTATATTAAAAATGTAATATTAAATAACATTTACCTTATTTATTTATAGTATACATATAAAAAACACATAATCATTAATTTTGCTTAAAATTTTGGAGCGCAATTCAGGTCTGGTATTAAGGAACTAAACATTTCTGACTTTTACAGAAATAAATGGATAAATAAGCGAGAATGCCAAACGATTAGACTGTGACTCACTCAGACATAATGAGTGTCCCCTAGTGTACATACCAATTGGAAATATTTTTAAAAAAATTATAAACGCGTCTTGGTGGGATGTAAGCAATGTAGGTAATTAATTTGTAATCCCAAAAAATAAACCCAGCCCGCAGCGCGATATCAAATAAATTACAGGAAACATTTTTTCAAGTGATTATGATGTGGTCAAACAAATTGTGGAAAATAAATATAGCCATCATAAATGTATGTGTGCCGTCCAATCCTAAACAAATGAGTCGGGTTTTGTAAAAACAGGTGCTTCTCTACATGTTAATATTTGACATTAACAAACATAAAGTGCTAAATGTAACTCTATTAACGAAACTCGTTTCCTATGACAGATGAAGACCGTAGAGCTTCGTAACGTAGGGATCGGCTGAGTTTATGCTTTACGCTGTTATTATACGAGGAAAGGCGTATGTAATATAAATCAATATCGAAGATATCTCGTATAGAAACTTCGTATTAATTTGTAGTAGATCCCGTGCGAGAATGACTTTGATAAATCGAAGAATAGGGCCAGGGCGTGACGAGAGTTTGCACTTTTCAGAATTTTCTCGCTTCTACCCGTGTATCCGGATATTGCTGCCAATCTCAAAGGAGATCTACGATTAGATGTCGTACAATAGCCCCCGAAACGGATTTAATAAAGTACTCTTCGATTGTCCGATATCTTCATCATTGCTCGACTTGATTCCAGAAACAAGTTCTATTGATATGCATTAGACCTTTTGCCTCTGTCACTGCTCCGATGCTCGCATTCAACTAACACCCATTTTTTCCCCTATTTTCACTTTCAACGGGGCAAATACTTTCGATCCAATAGTCATCATATACCGTATATTCGTGAAGTATGGGCAAAATCACTATTCCTCAAACTAGATATATTTTGGGAGAAATACTTGAAAGTCAGGTGCGAATTTAATTTGAGCCTTGTTTATTTTAAATAATTATTATTATTATATCTTTTTACGATGTAGAAGAAACAAAATTTCGGGAGAGAAGGAAACACCTTAACAGTTAGGAATTCAGGACTGGGAAACAAGATTGATTATAAACAGGTTGGAAAGTAAAACTTGCAGCAATATCAAAAATTTCAATCAGAATATTTACCCAACTTCAGTTAGATATTAAAACTTTATTACATAGTTTACTTAATAGATTACAGAATCTTTTGCCTAAAGACACCCTTTTTGTTGATAATATTAAATGGTCCCAACCGACATCTCTGATTTTCTGCCACTTAGACCCAAGCAACTGATACCCCAGTTGCTGGCAGAGACCTCAACACGGGACGATTCATTGCTGATGTAGAGGATGTTATTGCTGAATTTCCTGTTAGTATCGTGCGAGCCAAGGTCACTAATGTTGTCACCAATTTTTTGTCGACTTCACCAGAGCAAAATCATAACATTTACCGATCGTTGTTTTTCAAAACCATGCATCAAAAAAATAGATTTTTTTGCAAAATTCAGTGTCTATTCAAGAAATTATTTTTATTTCAAGATAATAAAAATGTTTCAGTGGTAACAAATCTTCATCATTTTCAAGCCAGTTACGTATTTCCGCGTTCGTTTTATTTTATTTTGTTCAGTGAGAACATTGAGCATATCCGAAACATCTGTTATCTCTTCAGCCAAGGAAAGCCGCAATTCACTCAGAGGAATTAGATATTCAGCATCATATTCAGTGTCTGGGTCATTATTTGCTACATGAGCCATAATTTTGTGCAAGCACTTCTGCAAGACTTCGAGGGAAATTTGTTCCCAAGCATTATATAGTAGGCATGCAGCGTCCCTCAAGTTCGTGGTTTTTAATAACTTAACAACGTTCTCTTCGTTATTAGATAAAATCTGGGCTAAAACACTTTTCCGATAAAATAATTTGGTTAGTCTGATGGTCAAAATGCCATCAGACTGATCTAGAGGTTGCAAAAGTGCTGTACAATTAGGGGGAAGAAATAATGTTGTAAATTGTCCATCCTCACTAGTCAGCTCTTCTATAATGCCATGGCTCGAGCAGACTTTTTAAATGACTTCTAACTTGACGAAGAAATGAACAATGAAACCAATCTAAAAAACCAATCCAAAAAAATTCATCCATGCGTTGGCAGATGTTTTGTATTCAACAGGTATGTTCACATTTTTAAATGCCCTTGGATTTTTTGCTTTTCCTATTACCAACAGCGTTAATCTTCTCTGCAAATATACTTAGGAAGGGATCGACTGCACTTTGATCATTGGATAGTATTTCGTCACAAACTTTTAAAGAACGCAGGCCATGCCTTTTTCTGAAATTAGAAATCTAGCCCCTGCTAGCTCTAAAATTATCATTTCCATAGATTTCTATTTATCCCTTTTTTATTATTATTATTTATTATATATTTAAAAAAACAATAGTTAAATTAGTACACGTGGTAAATAATAATAAAAATGAAAAAAAAAATATATTACATTAACCGGTATCTTTTGAAAATATTTATGGAACGTCGTACGTTAAAAGTTGCATCATTGCATGGACCATGCATATGTCATTTATATTTCGGTTTCTATATCCGCTACTCTCTAGAACGGCATGACTATAACTACTGGCACTACGTGGCGCCAGGAAATATTTCAGTTGCTGTTTTTGAAGACTAGTGGCATAAATTAAAAGATGTAAGAGCAATGTGGCGAAGAGCAAGAAGCTTTAACACTTTTTTTTTCTTCTCATATTGTTTCTGCCGGTAGTAACTCTATCAATACCAGGAGCTATTTATTAGCATTATCTTGGTTATTGTTTCTAAACACTTTTTTCACGTGTACTTCTACATTAAGTTCACTTTTGTTTGAACATTCTGTAGATAACCTCTACCTTAGCCTTTTTAAAATCACAAGCAATGTGAATAATATACCGCATTATGTAGGGATATGTCGTGCTGTTTTAAACAAGGTAAGCGTAATTAATAATGCATTTCAAGAATTCTAAGTAAAAAGTGCTTTATTTTAAGAAAAGAAATCCAATATTGATTTATGAAAAATACCTAAACGCTTTCTGGAAATAAGAAAACTATTTGCTATCCTTAAAAAAATATTGTTTTGTGTTAGAATGGCCATTCATTTATACTGAAAATCGCCTTCTTCAAATTTTCTGCAAGATTTTTTTGAATCAAGTTAACAAATGTCTTAAACAAAGAAATACAATTATTTCATTACAAGTGTATACTTCTCTTAAGCAGAGAAAGAAACGCTAAGAAAATATTTCTTTTGATTTAAAACAGTGATTGTATTGCGGAGACAACATAGTTGATTTTCAACTTTTTCTAGTCTACATAAGTAATATTTAGGACTATATGACCTATCAATAAACTTGGCAATGTTTTAAGATCGCCTCTGCATAAAAGATAGCACACTCTTTGTCGTCTTTGGCGATACCTGCTGGATTTTGTTCTGGTATGTTTTCGAGATCTTTTGATTTTCCTTCCATTTCCTGATTTCCTGTTTATGTGGGCTCTTTTACAACTCCAATGAAGGTTCGCACCAATGACTTATCAACTTGTAATTTCTCTCAATCCCTTGACAGTTTGGGACCCTTCATAACGTAACATGGTTTTTACGTCTTAACACATTCATGTATGAGATCAGATTTATATGTGTAGACCTTCAAGAGCCCTCAATACTGCTTGACCAGCTGCCGTATCCTTTTCTCGTGAAAATTTCTAATTGGAATATGTTGGATTAGAGTTCCATATGCACTTCTAGGTGGTAATTGGGACCACTAATGTCTATGCCTTCCACTAATGATCTATATTGTATTGATATCCCTCTGCTTGAATCTGGTTTATAATAAAAAAAGCCTTGGATTTTTATCTTATTTCTACGTCTTAATTTTTGCAATGTTATTAATTATATTTAATAGCCTCCTCTAATTATGTATCTATATGACATGCGCAGAAGTCGATAGTGTATAAGCGGTATTGATAACCACGTGTTGTATCATCTATCAGAGGATTTTATTAAAATATATATTTTGTTTGAGAATTCCCATTCTACCCTGAGATAGATGTCCACATAACTTTTTTAATATATCACCTAAAAACGATTTATTAACGCCAAGTTTTAGAAAAAAAAAATGACCAACCCCTACATATAGCTTGTATCACTGGACAACAACATATGTTAGCCTATATGTCATGGTATATTAAAATCAATAAGATATTATTTTTAAGATACAAATATCTAATACTTTGCTAGATTTTTACATAAAAATCGTATTACAGTGATCATAATTTAATATCACATATATAGGGGGGACATGTGGTCATCCTAGATTAAACAAAAGTTAAGGGCAGCAATCAAACTACAATTTAATCTCAAAGCAGGGTTACAACACATGCGTTTTATACGATGTCATTTTTTTTTATTCGAAAAACCCTCCGATTTGTGGCGAAATATAATTCTTCTGATTAGGCGTTATTTAAATATTTATAAGCAGCCCTTATTTTTTTGCTTTTACAGGGATGTCTTCGGAAAGGAAGTGAGATCGTCGAATCTAATAAGGAGACTGTAAAATATTCATGAGTTAAAATTGAACCGCAAGAACCAGCCAAAACACTTTGATTTTTACCCTCGGAAAATATAATAGTTAATGCGTATATGATAACAACAAGATGGGGATCTGTTCTAATCAAAATGCATAAGTTATACTTCCTTCTACAATATGCCCTAACATACGCCCCCTTTTGTGGCTTAATCTAAGTACTGGGAAGATTTTAAAAAGATTTTAAAGAAGAAACTTTTTGATGTATATGTATTTAAATAACATAATTTCACATCCATTAAAGAAAGTCATTACATCAATGAAACATAAATCTAGCAATATCGATTCTTAGAGAAACACAAAAGTTGAGGCGAAATTAGACCCATTAATATGTTAGAGTAGCATTAGAAAGGATCATTCAGAACACATTGCGAAAGACAAATACATTTTTTGTAAGAATCTAATAAGATACTAATTATCACTCAAAGGTGTTATTGTACATTAAGGTTTTTATATACAGGCTGGATCAGAATAAACCGCGAAAATCGTGCTATACCGTTAGGAGGTGGTTTATTAGCATTTAGTATCAATGGAGTGGTGGACTCCTCAGCATCGTTGAAGCCCATTTCCATTTGTCCGTTTACGTCAACAAGCAGAACCTTAGGTTTCGTAGTAATGAGAATCCTAGAGAACTGCATCAGCGACCTCTCCACCCCACGAAGGTTACTGTGTAGAGCTCTACGTCCTCAGCAGGATCTATGGGGTACTTTTTTTGGGAAGACACTCTTGGCATTGCTGATTTCACTGAAATCTGCAGACATGTTGGAAAGCTTTTTCACACCACATGGTGTAAGCATGAATACTGTTAACGGTTTATTTCCAAATCACGTGATCTCTCGAAATGGGAATATCGCATTTTTCCATTCAATTTCTAGTGTAACCATTAAATCAGTAATGTTACAAAATACTATGAACTTCTTTCCCTACTAAATTGAAATCCTTAAGCCAAATCAATATTTCTGATTTTGCTTTACTCAATTCTAAAATTTAATTAGATCATTTATTGATGAAGTCCCGCATTACAATGTTGATGTAAATACTTCTACTACACTCAAAAAATAGATAATAGAATCTAGATAATATTTTTCAACATAATCTGCACTTGAAGACACTTACTCCACCTATGTTCTAACATATTTACAACTTTTTCGGAAAGCTTATGGTTTTAATTAGAGAAAAATTCTTGAACTGCTGTCATAATGTTGTCGTCAATGTTAAATTTAGTTCCTCGAAAACCTCCTTTAGCTTTGGAAATAAATAAAAATCATTACGAACTAGAGCACTGCATGGGCCTATTTTTCACGGCCCGTGGCCCGTTACAGTATGGAGTGGACCCGCCCGTTGCGTTCATTACCTCGGCACAAGGCCCGCCCGTTAGAAAATTTAGGCCCGTTTAGCGCGTCTAAATTATTTTAGCCTGTTTAAGTAATTATATCTGCACTGTCTATTTCTAAACATTTTTACATTTTTTGTTTACCAAAAGGAAACGTAACATAACATTGGATACATTCAAATTGTTAATACAAAGGATGGCGTAAAAACTAAACAGCATTTACTGCATACGTTATATCCATTCGATGTATTTAATAAAACATTCTTGGCCCGTCAGGTCCGTTCACAAATTCAGGCCCGGCCCGCAATGAAAAGAGCGGGCCGGGCTTTTCCAAGCCCGTGCAGTGCTCTACTAGGAACTAGCTCGAGTGAATATGGTGGGTGCTTTATTAACTGGAAATCTGCATTGTAAATTTTGTTTAAGGGAGTAAAACTTTTATGCACCCCTAGAAAATTGCAGCCATAACCTTACCCGCTGGTTGGATCCAAATGTCGCTATTCCTTGCTTTGTTGTTAAAGTAGTGAACCTACGTTTCGTCAACTGTAACAAACCGATACAGGAATTTCGTTTTTGCTCGGGTGTTCCCAAATAGTCATTAATCCCAATTGCACCGTTTGAAATGTCTGATGATCTCATTTGGACACGATCAATATTTTCTTGAGTGCACACAGTTTGCAGTCGATCAGCATTTTTTGCGTGTTTGCAAGTTGTTCTACCATATCGAAACTCCCAAGACCAATTCTTCACTACCTGATATTTAGAAGTATCATCCCCAATCACACTAACCATATCTTTATGAATTAGTTGTGTCTTTAACTCTGTCTTTTGCAGATATTTAATGACACCATGAAGCTCCTTTTTCTCCAATTTTATTTTTTTAAATCTTTGGGCAGCTTCTATTTTAATTTAACACAACTTGTTAACAGATGCAGTTATAAAAAGCAATGTTGCCCCTTTGTTTGATAGATAAATAACAAATGTGTTGTGTTATATATTGGCTTCCGTCACCGAGTGTGAAAAATCGGTTCTTACTTGGTTTCTCCGACGCAATTAAATTTAATTACTGAAATAAAAGTTTCATTTGGGCTTGGTAGGAATCGAACCTACGGCTGCCGTTTGTCGGACTGGCGCTAACCAACTACACCACAGAATCTGTAGGAACGAATCTCTTAATACTTAGATCTAGAAATATGTTCTGTTATGGAAATTTTATTTCAACGTCTACTACACGCATCAAGGAAATAGATTTTTTGGCTAAAATCAATCTCTATTCAAGAAAATATTTTTATTTCAAGACTTTTCTTGAATTTTTTTCTGGATTAAATAAATATTGAATGAAAAAATTGTCCAGATCTCACAAAGTTCAGGTAGCGCCAGGAAGTATTTCAGTTGCTGTTTTTGATGGTTAGTGATTCCATCAATACCAGGAGTAATTTATATTAGCATTATGTTCTCTTTCAGTTGTCTTCTTTGTACTCAATTTCAGGTGCTTGCACCATTGGTTTACCAAAACATTGCAAAAGACATTGTTTGACCTGACTTGAAAAGACTAATGCTGGTTAGTTTTTAAATTGAATTTTTTGTATTGCACTGTATAATTTTAGGTTAACATTCAATAGAAAACCGTGTTCCATAGTGAGGTTAAATAAGCTGCTAATCTAAGTAGTTTACTTACTTAGAATATGCTCGGTAACTCCTGGCACACTTTGTTTTAAGTATTTTAATTACGAACTGTCAAAGTAAATGTCAAATAATTGTTTAGTTGTCATTAGCTATTCATGGTGTATAACTGATATAAGTTTTATAAACTTACGATTCGTTGTTTTGAAATGAGAACTGTTAAAAACCAAGAACTCGCAAAAGGAATTTTGCCACTACTTTAAAAATTCTGCGAATCGAGTCAAGAAATATGTTATTAGGCATTTTACGAAAGAAAGGGTGGTCAGAAGGACTATGTATAATGCTTTGTCACACTATGAAGTACGTAAATTTGCAATTTATAAATCGGGAGGAGGAAGGCCAATATTCGTAAGAAATAAAACGTTATTGTCTCGTGTTAAAGCCCTTTACAAAAGAGATCCAAACATGTCTGAAAGAAAGGCAGCTGTCCTGTTGAATATATCGCCTTCATATTTACATGAAGTTAAAATCAAGAAAGCTGGAATTAAATCTTACGTATGTAAAAGTGTCCCAGATTATGTTAACGATCAAGAGCGCAAACTGCTTGCAAGAAAATTCTCGAAAAATTGACACCTCCAGGAAGCGGAAAAATTATTATCATGGATGATGAAACATACTGTGCTGTTGATCCAAAAGATGCTACTGGTAGAAAATACTATCATTGTGCTCCCAATACAGACGTACCAATTGAAAAAAAATTCAAACCTGAGAAAAAAATTTTCAAAAAATATCTGATATGGCAAGCGATGGATGAACATGGGAATGTTTCAAAGCCGTATATTTTCACAGGCACCATGAATTGGAGAATTTACCTAAATAAGTGTTTACGCAACTTTATCAAAAATAGAAATGTCCTGTTTTGGTTTGATATGGCAACATGTTATTACGCTGCCAATTTCGTCAAGAAAATAACATAGATTTTGTATCAAAAGTAAATAACGCTCCAAATACACCTCAGGTCCGACCCATTGAAAAGTATTATTGAAGCATTATTGAACAGAGAATATTCTAAAAGGAAAATCCCCGCGAAAAGTTTGAATTCCTTCCGACGTATAGTGACCGCGATAGCCCAAAATACGAACCTTACCATAAATAAAAGTTTATATAAATACGTTGCTGATCATTTCAAATAAAGTTCATTGTTGCTGAAATATTGCGTTTAGTTTATAGGTATTTTTCAATTTTGTGCCAAGAGTTACCAAGCATACTCTAAATAGTGCGTTAAATGAATAAACGTTAAACGAAGTAAAAAAATAAACGTCTCATTTAATTACTAATATACTAATTAAAGAAAACGTCTACAATTGTAGCTTATAAATCTATATACTCGTTACCAACCGTGTCCCTTTAATTGAAATCTCCTGTTCCCGGGGGCAATGTTGTAATTTAAACAACAATTATATCTACCTGTTAAAGAAACGAGTTCTACGGCCGTGAAACCGTTTAACATGTTTGAAATGATTTTTTTCGCACTTACGGTTGATTAAAGTGCGAAAATAAAATTTCCAAAGAGAGGTGGCCACCGTACATATACATATATATATACATATATATATACATATATATATTTTTTTGAGAATAATAATTCCAGTTCGAGTCAATAAATGTAAATAAATAGTTATTAAATCAAAATTTATACCGGTTTTAACACTTTAAGGGTGTTCTTGTTAATACTAAGTTGCAATTAGTTCTTTGGAAGAGAGTCTAATTGTCGAATAAATTTAAAAAAATGCAACATTTTTCTGAATTATGATTTTGAACGATAATGTACTCGTCTAGACGACCACATTCCAAAGAGTTACCTGTTGTGGATGTAGCGAGCAAGTCAGGCAATGATTTCTTTCTTGTGTGCTACAGTGTTTTTGTTCAAAAATTGTCAGTGTGTATTGTGTTTTATATCCGATAGTGTTTTATTCAGTTTAAGTTATAAAGGATAAATATGTTAGGTATGGTTATTGAAATAGTTCATAGTTATAACATTTAAAAAAAAATTGAAATCAATATAAATAGAATAAAGAACAAATAAAGATATCTCTCAACTTCTCAAGTTAAATGTAATTAATAAATTCGTTTTATTTAATAACTCATTTATATTTTTTTTTAATTCAAGCATATTTTAATAAATGTAGGTCTATTTGTGTCAAGGAAGAATGTGAGATGACCCATCAACTATGACACTGAGCATTCCATACCCACTCATGTACTGTTTATGAGATTTTTAACAGAGCTATAAATCAACACCCCTGTTATATTCCACCGTAATTAAAGAGGGAGAAGAATAGCTCTCTCACCTGTTCTCCTTCAATGAATAAGAAAGGTTCGACATTTGGATGGAAACTAAATAAAATAAATTAGATCCCAAATGAAAAATGTACTACTCGAAAAAACAAATAAACGCAAATGTAATTTCCTTGAATAGACATAATATAAGGGTCTCGACGAGAAAAAAATCAATCTTAACGCAAGTTTATTGGAAACTGCAGTAGTGAGTGTTTGGACAAATGTGTTGTCGTTGGATTTCACTTTTATTGGCATTGCTGGGAGTGAACCTAGTTCCTTGGTGCGAAGTTACTGTATACTACACACAGGAGGACAAGATTAGGTATCTTGATGAGATGCACTCCTTCTTGGCCCTAAGGAATTCTATTTTAATGAGTTGCTTGTCGTACGTAGATCTAATAATTAAGATAGACACTCTTGGGGATGCCTCCAGACATTCTCATACAATGTAGGTGAAGTCAGTAAGTGATACAATTAATTGAGTACAAGATTCTCTACAAGAAATCCTAATGAAATATTAATTTTTTTAACCAATTGATGTTCAGAATGCTTGGCTTGTTATGGATTATTCTGTATATGCGAAGATTGTTCAGCGGAATCCTTTTTTTCTTGTGGTATTTGAAAATTAAATATCATTTAGTTTTTAGATATTATTAGCGAACGGCAAAATCGTAAGGGATATCACTCAGAGCCTCGAATCGTAAACATGACACAGAGACGCACTAAGTGTATGTTGCATATTTCAGACGCTAAGTTTTTATAAATGCATTTAAACGAAATTCATATATTAATTAAAAATTTGAAAATAGAAGATATGTGTATATGTAATAAATTTGTGTCAAGTAGGAAATAAGAAAGATGAATTAGCCATTACCACAAGAGACTTTTCTATATTTTCTGCAGTAAAACGGCTTCTTTTTGAAACTAGTACGTTTTCCAGCATCGAGAACGTTCTTTCAACTTCACAACTTGTAAGCGGAGCAAAAATAAAATGTAATACAAGAGTTATATTTTATATACTTACAGTGGTACCTCGGTTTACGATAGTATCTTATTACGCAATTTTCGGGGTATGGAAGAAAGTTTGGATGAATTTTTGTTTCCAAAACCAAACTTTTACAGATTCGGCAGAACTTTCGCGCGACTCGTGTACATGCTAGAAAGGGATAGTTATATACAATATAATGCGATGGTTTGTGTGGTTAACTTCCCACTATTTCACCGCCTCGCATCTGACTTGAATTCATAGTTAATATTATTCTTACTTTGTCCAAAAATTCTTTTATCTTTGTATAAAATTTTTTTCAGAGAACAAAGCCGAAAGTTATGGCCAAATAATTTCTTATCTGTCGTATCGCTAATTTTGTAATATGTATGAAAAAGCCACCTCACCCTCACTGTCTTCCATACGCCAGAAAGAGTCCTTATTAGAAGTAGGGTATGTAAGTGAAGTTATTACTTTTTTATTGATTTTTGTACCTAACTTTATTTTCTATATGTTCAATTGTATTTGGAATACATACAATGAATTTGTGATTATTTTTTTGGTTATGGGAACGGATTATCTCTATTTCCTTTTATAACTTATAGGAAACTTTGATTCCAATTGCGAAATTTCGGATTACGAAATGTTTTTAGAATCAATTCCGTGAACCGAGGTGCCACTGTATTTGATTTTTGTATTTCTCCTGACAATTGGTTTAGTGTATTTAAATTGGGGTTTCTGCTGAACACTTCATCAATTTAATCAATTTATTTCCAATATCACCAGGTCTACTTCTTAATTTATTGATAGTGTCGTTTAATGTATTGAACGCGTCTTTCAATTTTACATTTCCACTTTCATTCAAGTATTGTATCGTCGCTGTTAAGTGTTTAATATGGAAAATAATTACTATAAAAACCTAATAACGAAATAGAGAATAGATACAATAAATATATGTAGAATCATTTGAGGAGAAAGCTCGATGCAGATACTATGACTGCATACCATTCACTAATTCCTCGATCTTAAAATAATCACCGCGTACATCACATGTTCTGCATACGGCTCTGCTGCGGCTGATGTCATCCCATACAATTTTGCCATTCTCTAATTATTATTAAGTTGGGCACAATTGGTCTTCGCAACAGAATCGGATCAGTCGCATGGGCCGACAGAAGTGATATTTTGAAATCAATACCCCAGTGTAAAAAATAAAAGCTGACGCAATAAAAATGTTGGGTAAATAAAACGCTGAAGTGTTTTAATTGCCATTATTACACATTAACATTTTTTTTTTGAAAATGGTATTTGTTGTATATGTAATGTATTAACCGTAAAAAGTAAACAAAGTAGTTTCTTAAAAAATCCGTTGTACTTAATACCGTAACAATAAATAATAATATAATAAATAAACGTAACTTCTTAACAGTGTGAATAGGATTGTTGAAAAACTTGCACCATCAGGTATGTTTCCACATTTGTCTCGGTGAAGGTTGTTCGCTGCGATAAAAATGTTTTTATATTTCGAGAAAGACCGTTCAACATCTACGGAAGTATCACAGGCATAATTAAAATAATCCTTAGAGTTAGTTGGAATGAATCTGCAGATGCACCACCACACATCTGTCTTAATCTCGTATAATCGGAATTTGTTTTAAAACACCACCGATCTTTGCTATAACGCGACCGTTTTTTGCATCGTTTATACCGTGTAGCAATGTATTAATTTCGTCCACAATTTGCACTGATTCTACAAACGACAACCCAGTATTTTGCAATTTTTCTATTGCGTCTGGTAATCGTTTATAATTGCCGCTAATATGTTTTAAATCTGTTTCAACAGAAGTATCTAGAAATTCTAAAATCACAGATTTTACATCTTGGAAATGTTCAGAATAATAAGCCGCTTGTTTTCCATGTTCCTCAACGTGTAAGAATCGTCTGTGGTGGTTCGCGAATACCGGGACAAAGCCTGTGAAATACTCGAATTCGTTAGGGAGATTTGTGAAACAATTTTTTTGTATTTGCTATTAATGCATTCACCTCCGGGAAACATTCTCGAATAGTTTGTGCCACAAGATGTAAGACATGAACTTTATATGTAACATGTGAAAGTCCCTCACACTTTTCTTTAAGAGAACGGCCTACACTACACATTGTCGCTGCCCCATCGCTCATAAACATCAACAAATTGTTGTAACGTATCGAGCACTATGCCGGTAGTTGCTTCGCCAGTACACTTTTTTAGTCTTTCGCTAGGTAATAAGATTGCAAATTTCGGTATAACACTAGAACCGCCGAGAATTCCTCATACCTCGAATACATCTTATTTGATTTTTATGGTATTCCTGACATTTAATCGTTGATTATTAACAAATAAATACTTTATTGTAATGTTCAAATAATAGAAAGTGCATAATAAAATCATAATTTTTTAAGTATAAACTGAATTCCAAAATAAAAACATGTTTTCTAAATGTAATTAATGGAACTTTATATCAAAATGAATCGTATTTGTATGTGTAAAAATTCAATTCAACCTATTATGACGATAGAAAATGGATAGATATTCAAATAAGCAGTCATTTGCAGTACTGCAGTAAGGTAGTACCATTTAACGACTTTCTAGAAAGAAAGAAAAGAAAGAACATAATTCAAAAAAACTATTTCACAGTATAACTACGAGATACAAATAAAGCAAATGAAAAATAACAAAGGAGCAAAAAATCGAGAAGAGCGGCGATAATCAATTAAAGAAACAAATTAAGAATATAACGCATCGCTTGACTAGAGTCTACTATGACCCTCTCATGGCAGCGGTTAGATTATTACTGATACTGATTCATTCCCATCGCGCAACCCCCTTATACTTTTATAGCGAGCAAATTTTGCAACAGGACCCATGTATTTGAGCGGCTCACTTTATTTCGGAACTTTCTAACGCGGTATGTCTTTATAATTAAGTGTAATGCTGCGAAAGGTTGAGGAGAAATTGTTGCAATAAATCAATAATTTCATTAGCTGAGGTACCCTGTGCCGATTCATCTGTATACATACGTCGCGTCGTGGGCGCAGCAACCTCACTTCTAACCTGATGCGAAGCTCCCTATGCCCGGCGATATGATTTGATTTTTTTTTCATCTTGGCGATTTTTAATTAAAAAAATCAGTTGATTTAAATCAGGCCAACCCTTAAACTTGTTTCTGTTGTACAATCCTTGTATTCAGGATTACATAATTTGCACATATGAAGAAATTAAAGATATTTCGTTATAGACCCTGCTGCGCTAGGATAGTTCTTTAGCATTCTTTATTGTTAAAGCATTATAATTGGAAATTGAAATGACTTTGTAAGTTGGACCTTACTGCTCGTATAATGGAACATTTAGGTGTTGATAGCCAGTGGCGGAGTCGTACCGGTAGATGATAGCGATAGGTCCCCTGCTTTCGAATGACCACATGAACTTGTGAAGTAAGGTAATAGCTGATAAATGATTCAAAGGTAGACGGGTGGGCACAGTTTTATGACCACCTTCAGTGTTACTATTACTAATCAATATGACCGAACTGGACGTTTTATTTTACCCCTCAAATAGGAGGAAAAAGAAAAAGGAAAAGGAAGGAAAATGAGAAAATCCATCTTAATAACATCAACAAAATTTTATTTTTATGAATGCGTTTCTTCCCTTTTTACAACTTTCACCGTGGTCTTTATCATGTAAATCGCAAAGGAAGTGCATTTACATCAGAACTCGCCAAGTTCGTTTAAATTTTTTTGAAAAAAGAAAACATCATTATCGTAAGAGATAAACATATTTTGCAATATCGGTTAGAATAATAACTGTCTAGAAGTCGATTCGATCTCCCCATAACTAGCCTCTGGGTAGTCTGACCCCTTACAATCCCACTTAAATTAAACTGGATTTGACAACAGGGTGCTGCGAAATTCGATATTGAGGCGATATATACGGGAAATATATAACATTATTCTACATTAATCCAAGTATTGGTCACAGACCTTAATGTGAGATTTAGTTTTTAATGTACAGCTACCGTATCCAATCAAAAGGACTTAGCTTTTAATGCGAAACCTTATTTTAGGGGGAAATATCGAGATTAAATATATTCTATCTCTTTTCAATATCTAATCGAGTTTTTTCAACATTAAAATATGCTACGTGTTATAATTTCAATAACACTTAAATCCATGGACGCATTCCATTATGCAGAAGCCGTTTCTCTTTTTTTTAATTACTTGTTGCATGTTGCTACACGACCAACACGCGCCTACTAAATTAGTTTCTAAATGCTTGTAGAAGGGTAGATAACTGTAGAGCTTGTATATCGTTGCGGTACATGCGATTTGTACATTTTATAACACTAAATTAAAATTTTTTCCTCTTTATAAATTTGATAGCAGGTCTCTGAGAGCAATTAGAATTTCAAATAGGTCAATATGTGCTATAAACATGCCATCCTTTGATAGATTAAGAGTGGTTTGATGTAGGTGTTTTGTAAATAAAAGTAAAATGCACGTAAGTAACCTGATCTGTGTTATTAGCTTGTTTTACAACAATCTCGACCGCATGGTGGTTAAAAACGCGTATTATAATAAACTTGGTTCATATTTTAGTTTATTTATTATATTATAAAACATATACAAATATATCTATTGCAAATATGACCAATGAAGTGTTTTTGATGTAACATATTATTTGTAGAGCGGGCCAAATTGCGCCATCCAACAGAATCGGAATCAGGCGCAACGGCCGCTTATTGTAAATAGCGTATATGTGAGTCACAGCAGATATGTGATATTTCGAAATTAATACACAAGAGTAAAAAAATAAAAGCTGACGCAATAATAATGTTTAGTAATTAAAGCGGATATATATATATATATATATATATATATATATATATATATATATATATATATATATATATATGTACACGCTGAGGTGTTTTTATTTTCATTATGACTTTTTATTTGATTGAAAACGGTATGCGTTGTAAATGGGATGTAATAAGGAAATAACTGAGAAACTGAACGCTTTTTTTATTCTGTTTTACTTAATAATGTAACTGTAAATAAAGATATAATAAATAAATTCTATCCTTCTTAATAATGCGGATAGGCTTGTTTAAAAAGTTGCACCATCAGATAAGTTTCCACATTTGCCTCGGTGAAGGATGTTCGCCGAGACGAAAAAATGTTCTTGTATTTCGAAAACGACCGTTCCACGTCTACCGAAGTAAGACAGGCGTAATTAAAATAATCTTTAGACTTAGTCAAGGAATCTGCAGATGCCCCATCGCACATTTGTCTTAATCTCGTGTAGTCCGGATTCTTTTTTAAAACACTATCGAACTTAGCTAAAACTCGTCCACTTGTTGCATCGTTTATACTGTGTAACAATGTACTAACTTCGTCCACGACTTGCACTGATTCTACCAACGACAATCCAGAATTTTGCAAATTTTCTATCGCCTCTACTAACCCTTTGTAATTGTTGCTAATATTCTTTAGATGTGTTTCAACAGAAATATCGAGAAATCCCTTCTGGCTCATCCTAATAGCTCTAGCTTCGGCAGGGACGAATTGCAAAATAACGGATTTGACTTCTTGAAAATGTTCATTATAATAAAAAGCGGCTTTTAACCACGTTCCCCAACGCGTAAGAATGGGCTGTGGTGGTTCTCGAATACCAGGGCATAACCTGTGGAATGCCCTAGTCCTCTTAGGACTTTTGAGAAACACTTTTTTTGTGTTTGCTATTAATGCATCCACCTCCGGGTAACACTCTCGAATAGTTTGTGCCACAAGATGTAAAGCATGGACTTTACACGTAACATGTAAAAGTGCTTCACACTTTTCTTTAAGGGAACGGCCTACACTACACATTGTTGCTGCACCATCGCTCATGAACAACAACAGTTGACTGGTTGACACTTGAAATTTTTGTAACAAAATTTGGTTTAATAGGATCTAATACGCGCACTATTATATTCAAAATAGAATTTTTTTTGCAATCTGTCGTCTCATCAAGACATAGCCACAGCTGTTTATCTTTTAATTCGGCTTTAATTCGATTTTCAATGTCCTCACGTATTCGTGGAATATCTCTCCGTAACGCTGTCCGAGATGGTAGTATCCACTCGGTATTGTATGTACCCCAGAATTTTCGAAATGCTTTTTTATCAAGTATACGAAGTGGTAGACCACATACCATAAACGTTAAAAGCAATTCTAATTGAAATTGACGTTGTTGTGACACACCATTTCTTTTATTTCTGTGGTGTGCGCTATTTATATGTCTTTCACAATCACGTTTGCTCCAGCACAGTAGTTTCTTTTTACAAACTTTACAGAAAATTGTACTCCCATTGTAGTGTAAATCCACAAATTCACTAAGAAATTTATTAACTTTCGTAGGTAATGCCGTTTATTTTGAATACTCACGTTAGACATAATCACTAAAGCGAGCACACCGACGCTTGTTTCTAGTATGCCACGAAGTGGTGCAAACGTAACATCTGCAGACTCGTCATTTGTTGATGAATAGAGCGCGTCATCCGTAAATGAATAAGCGCGCTGTTAGTTCGTAGCCGTCGATGAATGAACTTTTTTTTTGTAGTGGCCCACTGTGAACAACGCCCTATTTATTAACGAACACCCAAACTGCAGGTGTATATTTGCGCGTCTTCACGACGTAATAGACAGTGGTTTTGGTCCTCGTCCTAATAATTACATATTTAAATTACCTATATTTACATACATATATGCGCCCGGCAGCCTGATTGCGAACCTGGCGCGTGGCGCTCTTGGCCCGCTCTAGTTATTAGCTTGTTTTACAACAATCTCGACCGCATGGTGGTTAAAAACGCGTATTATAATAAACTTGGTTCATATTTTAGTTTATTTATTATATTACAAAACATATACAAATATATCTATTGCAAATATGACCAATGAAGTGTTTTTGATGTAACATATTATTTGTGTGTTCATAAAAGTATATACAGGATGGAGCAGTAATACGGTAATTGATGGTATGATAAATATCTGTGTTAAGGAAAACAACGCAACTGTTTCATATTTAGTAAATTTATTTTTCGACATAATCTCTTTGTAACTTTATACACTTCGTCCAGCGACGTTCCAACTTTTTTAAGCCATTCAAATAATAGGATTTATCGAACTCTGAAAACCTCTAAAATAGACCCATTTAACGTGAACTGCTTTCCACCAAGTCATTTTTTCAAGTTTATATCGTATATCGTAATATTGTAGATAGGGCACCGATTCATATCGTAAATAAACTAATTTTGCTGTCGCAATTGCCGATGAGTGGGCCGGGGCGTTCTCGTGATGGTAAAGAATTTTTTTCCTTTTCCCTTTAGTTCAACGTCTAATCGGCCCAATAAATCAGCATAGTACTGTCTTGTGATTGTCCTTCCCTTCTCCAAATAATCAATTAAGATTAGGCCTTCCGAATCCCAAAAAATTGTCGCCATGACATTTCCGGCAAGCAAAACAAGTTTGAATATTTCTGAACCGAAATTTTAATTAAAAAATGGTTAAATGTTAAATTCACATCACTATTGTTCTGCTTTTACTCATATTCTGACTCCAGTTCCTTGCTAGTAAGTTTTCGTAAAATGACTAATGAATCTTTTTAATAGCTTCTAATTTTTTTAATCCTGCTAAGCATAAGATGTTTTGTAGAAGATTGTAGAAGATTCAACTCTAATAAACACTACGTTTTTGTATCTTACGAGCACATTACCAACATTTTTTGTAAAATTATTGCCATTGGTATATTGTTTTTTGATACCATACCCCATTTGGATGAATAGGTTGTACTCTTTGACGTTCGGGAAAATCGTAGAATTACTTCATCCAAGTTCGGGTACAATAAAGCATTGCTAAAACGAGTACTCAGTAAGCTCCATCTCTTGACAGTGGGATGTGAAGCGCTTGAAAATATTTGAGGTTAGGCACTACTTCTGATCTAGACCTCATACTCTTTACTCTGTATCTGCTCCGATCAAATATTCGAACAAAGGCAGCTCTTGAAGTTATTTTACTTTTCGAAGGATGTACACTTGCCAACACGCAGAATGACCTCTCATCTGAATACCTAATCACAGTCTACCGCTCGGTGCCGAAATATGTGTACATTCGTTACCTATGATATACACAAGGCCTCAGCGCTTTGACATCAGCAGGTTGTGACGTATTTTGAAGTAGGTATTCACACGTTCCGATCGTTTCTTGCGTTTTGAATTGGTTTATCCCAATTATATTGGTTTTATTAAAAAAAATACTGTGTAGTTATATTTCCGTACTTGGTGATACATGTAACGTTTTTCTAATGTTGTATAAACGATAAAACCTTTTCTGAAACGATAAAAACGGGATAACCTAAAAACTGTGGCGTCGACTGTTTTCGCACGTTCAGATCATTTCTTGCGTTTTGAGTTGGTTTATCCAAATTATATTGGTTTTATAAAAAAAAAATACTGTGTAGTTATATTTCCGTACTTTGTTGGTGATACCTGTAATGTTTTTTTAGTGTTGTATAAGCGATAAAACTTTGTCTCAGACGATAAAAACGGGATAACCTAAAAACTGTGGCGTCGGCTGTTTTGTATGTTTCGTTTAAGAGTTATACTTTGTAAAAGAAGATATTATTTATTTTTATACGGTTGCAGATTCAATGACCCGTGAAACTATAACTGTAAGTTTAAAAAATCCTAGGCTTCAAAAAATGCTATTCCAACTCAATTCCCAAACTGTCCGTTGTATTTGACAAAAATACGTTGTATTTAACAAAATTATTTTTGAACACGAAGAGATGTTTTTAAATGTGTTAAACGTTCTGTTTTAATACAATATATTTTAAATTATATCACCGAACGTAGCCATTTGGATGCTGATACATGTAAATGTCATATTTACAGCAGTGAACGTATTGCAACAATTACCATGACTTGTTCTACAAATACCCTACTTAAAAATGATTATGGGAAAAGTAATGATAGATTAGGTAAAACACCACATAATAGGAAATTAAAGACCCTTGTTAAATAGCATGAAAATTTTCTCGTGAAATTGAATAAAATGTCGAATAAAATTACAATCACTGTATCATTTTAACCTTAGTTTCGTCCAAATACATGTACAATTCAAATAATCATAATTAGTCGATTAAATAACCATAAATACATCTTTCACGAAAGCGGTACTCGGTTACGTGTTTGGTTTTTGCTTTGAAACTTCGTTTTTCCAAAATAAAATCGAATGGGATGCGAAGAAGGGCTCAGTTGACAACTGGCATCCTCTTTAAACCGGGAACCCTTCAAAACTTAAGCTTAGGTTAATATCGTACATGACGATACATCACCTAAACAGCGTGACGTCATCGAAGAACGCTGGGGCCTTGTTATAGCGTAGGTAACGGTATATCTCTGCGCGTGTACATACTATCGCACCTATTATGCGTGTGACCGACGATAAACTGAATGGAATGGATATTCTGAAATTGTTAGGCAGAGAACAAATACATGTCGAATAAAAACTTGCTTTTGTCCAACGCAATTATGAAAGAAGAATATAAACCTTGTTTGTTTTCAAAAATTGTAAAATTGAATGTATTAAATTTACTTTTATAATAAGAAGTATTGGCTTTACCACATTTTGAACTTCGTGACGTAACACGCTATAATAGTCAACAAACTTTTCACATTTCTATAAAGTGACAAATACTATCCTGTAGACAGATTTGAAAATATTACTTGTTTCAGTATAGCCTAGTGTTAATTAGAATATTTAAAGTTAATTGGTGTACATAACTCAAAATTTGCATTTTTGGAGTTGTTTGTTGTATTGCATATCATTAGTTTTTATTCATTTGAATTCTTTAAAAATAAAATTGATTGTAACAACTGCATAATATCAAAGATATTGTTGTACAAACATGACGGAATGTCTTTGAGAATTTAAAACAACAGTTTTTTTGATTTTGTGTAATTGAAATGATTTAGTTCAATTTAGATAAATGAATATATTTCACGTTGAGGAATTTGACATTACAAACGTTTTCGTTGGAAGCCCTAATGCTTTTGAATCTTGTAAATATTCTTCGATTTATTCGATATCTTTCTATTACTAACGAACGGTTTGAAATTTCATGGCTACCTTATTTAATCTTAAGATGTCTTCTACGTCAATTAAAACATAATATCGAAAACCTTTATTAACATGTTATATCTGGTTGAAATTAGAAAAAAAAAATCTTCTGATGGTGTCAAAATCCAACATGGCCCCGATAAGAGATAAGAAAGTTGACGATGACCAGAAGAACCGAAACGTCATATGTACACCGTTAGATTGAAGATCAAAGGTGACCTCGAGCATGTGTTTTTAGTTTTTCTCTGCATTGCCAAATAAACGTGTTAGATGTACAAGAAGAAAATGAACATTTTTAATTTCATGATGAGGGCCGAAAATGGATCAACCTGACGTCTTTGGAATTTTAGTTTTTGTCCAGCTAGAATATCTCTTTTCAAGTTTCGAATGTCCCAGAATATACTTCCAACACTGCACTAAAGGATATTATTGTCGTACAAACATGACGGAATGTCTTTGAAAATTTAAGACAACAATTTTGAACAGTTCTTTTGATTTTGTGTAATTGAAATGATTTAGTTCAATTTGGACGAATGGATGTATTTCACGTTGAGGAATTTGACATTACAAACGTTTCCGTTGAAAGCCCTAATTCTTTTGAATCTTGTAAATATTCTAACGATATTTTTCTATTACTAACGAACAGTTTGAAATTTCATGGCTAGCTTATTTAATCTTAAGATGTCTTTCACGTCAATTAAAACATAATATCGAAAACCTTTTATCAACATATTGTACATGGTTGAAATTAGAAAAGAAGCTCTTCTGACGGTGGCAAAATCTAACATGACGCCGATAAGAGATAAGAAAATTTCAAGTACACCATTAGATAGAAGATCGAAGGTGACCTTGAAAATGTGTTTTTAGTTCTCTGTATGGCCAAATAAACGTGTTAGATTCGTTTCATGATAAGGGACGAAAATGGATCAACCTGTATAGCATGCTTACGTCTTTGGAATTTTAGTTTTTGTCCAGCTAGAATATCTCTTTTCAAGTTTCGAATGTCCCAGAATATACTTCCAACACTGCACTAAAGGATATTATTGTCGTACAAACATGACGGAATGTCTTTGAAAATTTAAGACAACAATTTTGAACAGTTCTTCTGATTTTGTGTAATTGAAATGATTTAGTTCAATTTGGATGAATGGATATATTTCACGTTGAGGAATTTGATATTACAAACGTTTCCGTTGGAAGCCCTAATTCTTTTGAATCTTGTACATATTCTAACGATATTTTTCTATTACTAACGAACAGTTTGAAATTTCATGGCTAGCTTATTTAATCTTAAGATGTCTTTCACGTCAATTAAAACAATATCGAAAACCTTTTATCAACATATTGTACATGGTTGAAATTAGAAAAGAAGCTCTTCTGACGGTGGCAAAATCTAACATGACGCCGATAAGAGATAAGAAAATTTCAAGTACACCATTAGATAGAAGATCGAAGGTGACCTTGAAAATGTGTTTTTAGTTCTCTGTATGGCCAAATAAACGTGTTAGATTCGTTTCATGATAAGGGACGAAAATGGATCAACCTGTATAGCATGCTTACGTCTTTGGAATTTTAGTTTTTGTCCAGCTAGAATATCTCTTTTCAAGTTTCAAATGTCCCAGAATATACTTCCAACCCTGCACTAAAGGATATTACGCCAGTCTCACCCCACAACGTTATCATAAATAATATACTAATAATGCTACTATTGTATGCACTAGAGTGTCCTTCCATACCAAACAAGGAAGATACATCAATGCTTAATAATGAAAATGTACATCTTATATTGGTGTTTTATTTATTTAACTAGTGTATATCCTTTCTTCCCCAATTCCCTATTTTATTTCGTTTTATTTTCGGGCTCTTTCATGAAGCTAATTTATAATTTGCACCCCATATTTTACACCTTGTCTCTTGTATACGTTTTCTATTAAATAAAAACGCCACTATAAATCATTCGGGTTATTATATAAAGTCATTAAGAGATAAGTTCCCGTTTGATAAATAGTGCAAAGCTGAGTCACTTAAGATGAGATCTTGTCGGTCAACCTCCTTAATTAGTTTTTAAATTATATCCCTCCTTGTACGTAAAATTTATTTTCATATGTAAATTGTTGAGTTGTGTTGACAAACGAAGTAAATTCGGGTAAATTTGGAGCATGATTTGGAACTTAGTTACAGGGAGGCATGTCTGTTAATAGAGAGGGATATAAAATTGTTACATACTAGGGGGAGTTTCACTCAATTGTAGACTAGGAGGGAAGGTACATTTGCCTTTTTTTTCTTTACCGTAAAAGGGAGATTTTCTGTACAGTTTCTATACAAGCTAAGTCAACGCTTACATCAATTTTTTGTATAAATATAGAACACATTGTATACTATATCATTTTTGTATTATATACTACATTTTGAATATTTTTTTATTAAGGATATATTATATATTAATCCAGTGGTCCTCAAATTTTTTTGGTCATGGAACTCTGAAAGACTTTCTTTTTTCAACAGAACTCAACTAATTATTAGAGTAACCAAAACTTGCGGACTCGCATAGGCATCGGTATTACGGGTTAATATAAGAATACGAAAAATTCATAAATAAACTTACTTGCTAATTATTCAACAAATTAGAGACATCAGGATGTGAACTACTGTAAACTTGCATCATTGCAAATGTTTCCACAGTTACTTCTTTAAACCTTGTGCGTCGACAAGAAAAAATATTCTTATACATAGAAAACGATCTCTCCACATCTAAGGAAGTTACATTTGCATGTAGAAACTGTTTTTCAAAATCACTTAAAAGTTCACTATTCTTACACTTATTATAAACGGCCTCTAAAGTATTAAAATCGGGATTTTTCCTTAAAACATCTGCCAACTTTTGACTAGCGCATAATCCTGGCGTATCATTTATTGTGTGTAATTTATTTTTTACACTCTCCACTATGTCTAATGATTCCTGCAATGACAATTCAGTACATTGTAGTTTTCTGATGGCATATAGTAATACTGTATAATTTGTACATATTGTTGTTAAATCTTCTAAAAGTTGAGGAATTTGAAATTTTCTTTGACTTTCTCTAATTGCTTTGGATTCATTCCGATTAAATCGCGTTATAACTGATTGAATTTGTTGAAAATGGATCAAATAGTAAGAAGCTGCTGTTAGCCAAGTATCCCATCGCGCTAAAATTGGTTCAGGAGGTTCTGGAATACCTGGACAAAATTTACGAAATTCTTTTAAACGTTTAGGAGATTTACGAAACACTGCTTTAGTACTTCCAATCATCCGATCAACGTTTCCGTAATGTTGTCGAACAACTTCACCAACTAAATGCAAAGCATGCAGCACGCAGGTTATATGTATTAAGTTAGGAAATATATGTTTTAAGGATCGCCCAACACTTAACATCGTTGCTGCACTATCTGTCACAATCATCACAACTTGATCTTGGGCAATTTAAAATTTTTTCAAAGCGTTCATTATCACTTTTTGAATATTTTCCGCGGTTCATTGTTGAACACGTTTGCAAGCTAACAAATATCGAGATGCTGTGTTCTCGCTAGATAAAACGCGAGCTATTACATTCACAATACTGTTTTTCTTTATATCGGTCGTCTCATCCACGGTAATCCATATTTTTTTGGAACACAAATCACGTTTACACACATTTTCTAGCATCTCTTTCATTCGCGGCAAATGATTCTGTAATTGTGTTTGTGAGGGTAATAGGTACTTTGGAACGTATTGTCGCCAAAACGTTTTAAAAGCTGCTTTTCTCACCAACGACAACGGAAGATTACAAGAGGTAAACATAATTAATAAATGTATGAGGAATAGTGTATAAGGTATTTCAGTTCTTGCATTTCTCATATGCTTAATACCATTGACATGCCTCTGGCAATCAGTTCTGTCCAATGCAGCCAAACGAACATTGCATATTAAGCAAAAAACTGCACTACCGTCATATTTTAAATGGGGAAAAAGTGACACATACTTATGTACATTAGTAGCAAATCTATTACGAGGCATTGTTTTCTTAGGTATGTAAATATTAGTTCTATATGAAACGATACACTAATTATGTACTTGGTATAATACTACAACACACAAGAAACACCAGCTATATTTTCAAAAGCGACACGTAAGTACATAACCTTGACCGTTCGACTAATCTCTGCAACAGCTCAACCGGTACTAAAACGAAATCTCTCTCAGCGCGGTTTAACATGATTTATATTCAAGGTCGACACTTCATGCATGCTTCTCTACCGGTTTAGTTTATTTATGAATTTTTCGTATTCTTATATTAACCCGTAATACCGACGCCTATGCGAGTCCGCAAGTTTAGGTTACTCTACTAATTATAATAAAAGTTTGAATATACGAGGGTAAGTCAAAGATTACTTACACTTTTAGTTCTACATCTGTATTAAACAAAGATAGATGTACAACAGATACATTATTTTTCGATATAGTCTCCACCTTTAGCAATGCACTTGATCCAGCAAGCCACAAGCTTCTGTATGCCTTCCTGGTAGAAGGTTTTCGGTTGGTCGTGAAGCCACTTTTGCACCGCATCCCGAATGTCTGTGTCTGAGGCAAATCGACGACCTCTCAAAGCTTCCTTGAGCGGTTCAAAGATATGAAAGTCTGAGGGAGCGAGATCAAGGCTGTAGGGAAGGTGTTCCAGGGTCTCAAAGCCCAACCTGTTAATAGTTTCTATGGTGTTATGGCCGTGTGCGTACGGGCGTTGTCTTGCAACAACAAAACTTTCTTTGAGAGTAGACCACGGCGTTTGTTTCGAATTGCTGGTTTCAGCTTAGTCGCCAACAAATCACTGTACCTCGCACTATTTATGGTAGTCCCCTTGTCCAAGTAGTCGTCCAGTATAAGGCCTTTTTCGTCCCAAAACACGGTTGGCATCACCTTCCCAGCCGATGGCGAGGTCTTGAATTTTTTCGTGCTAGAGGATCCTGAGTGTTTCCATTCCATACTCTGGCGTTTCGATTCGGGCTCGTAGCGATGAACCCACGTTTCATCAACGGTCACTATTCTGCTTAAAAATGCGTAGCCTTCCGCGTTGAAGCGATCCAGTAAGCGTTGACAGATGTCCAAACGTTTGGTTTTGTTTTCTGCGGTAAGCATTCGTGGTACCCATCGCGCACACACTTTACGAAATTTGAGTTCATCGTGGATAATTTGATAGGCAGAACCGTGACTGATGTTTAAAGAAGATGCAACCTCACCTATGGTAACTCGCCTATTTGCTGTAATCATCTTTCGTGCTTGCCGAATGTTGTCGTCAGTGGTCGAGGTTGACGGCCGTCCAGCTCCCTCTTTTTGTGTTACACTCGTGCGACCACTTTCAGTACCTTTCACACCCTCTGACCACAAAAATCGGATCACTGCTCGTTGTTCCTCTTTGGTGCAAACTAATAGCGGAGCTGACATGCTTATGCTGTTGTAGCTAGCAGACAAATGACACGATCGTGGTTAAATTCCGCATACATGACCACAGAGGCGCCAACTCAACGCATGCGCAAGCGGCCGTCACTACGATAACCTTCAAAGCTTATTATGGCGAAAGTGTAGATAGAATATTTGACTTACCCTCGTATTATGAATAAAATATATTGGATGTAACAAAAAAAAATATTTTGATAAAAAAAAACATTATACAGAGAGAATATCTTGAAGGAAAATGTTTGGTAATTTATGTTCTAGCTTCTAATTCTAGTTGGAATTTCTTTTTTTTTTTAAATTACGTAAACTTCTAGCATTCCAGTCAACAGACATATTTCTGTCTACCCGGCATCATCAGCGTTGCTCCGAATGCTTCTACCATGAGCTGTCCGATTTGTTTAAGGTCAGGCGAAGTGACACCCTTAAACCCTCTTATATTATATTGATCGGCGGTGTTCTACGGCCCCGCGCTGGCTACATTTCTTCCCCCGATAGAGGCCCGACTTCATGCGATTGATTCTCAGGTCTTAGATACCCGCGTCGATGATTTGTTTAGGTTTCCTAATCCTCACTTTGAGAGCTTGATCTGGGTCCTTCTTACGGGTAAAGTGCATCGTCGGGTTTTCGCAACCCTCCGCCCTGGCCCAAGTGGCGCGCGCAATCGAGACGACTAATTCCCTGACACTCGGCAGATTCAGGTCTCTTCTGAGCGTCTGAGCGCTCACATAAGGCGGCGCCTTGGCTATCATCCTGAGGATCTTGTTTTGTATCTTCTCGAGGATTTGGATGTTGGTCGGCGCTGCAGCGCACTAGACGACCGACCCGTACGTTATCTTGGGTCTCAGAAACGATATGTATTCTGCCTCATGTCAAGTTTACTATTTAGGCATATAAGCGGATAAATCATGCCTATCGCCCTGTATCATTTAATTCTAATCTGTTGGAAGTGCTCGTGCCACAGGAGTTTTCTATCCAAGATACAGGCAAAGATACTTGGTCTGCTCCGACCACGGTAATCTTACTTCCTGCAGGAACAGATCCCCAAGTGGTTGTCGGACTCTGCTTGTGAATCTGATGGCACAGGTCTTGGCCGGGTTCAGCGCCAATCGCCATCTCCCACACCACTCGGCCATCCCATCTATCCTTCTCTGAATGTTAATCATGCCGTACCTCTCATTCTGATGGATTGAATAGATCGCGGTGTCATCCGCGTACGTCGCTATGTTGACCCCGTGAAAAGACGGTAAATCTGACATATAAATGTTGAATAATGACGAAGCCAACAGCGACATCCGATGCTCGGGCGAAGCAACATCGCTCACCCTTACCGAGAATGTACGGCTAGAGAGATAGGACCTTAATAGTAACCTTAATCGAGGATTGATGCCCGAGTGAGCCAACTTATGAATCAAATCATCGTGCCAAACAGAATCGAATGCCTTCCTAATGTCGAAGAAGACCGCCAGTGTGACATCGCACCTCTCAAGTCCCTCGACCAAGTCGTTGGTCACCCGCAGTGCCTGGAAATCTGTTGACAGTCCCGGCCGAAATCCAAACTGAGTGTCTGGTATTACTCCGCTCTCGTCAATCTCAAACTTCAACCGGAACAAAATGACCGCTTCCACCACCTTTGAAAGGCGGGACAACAAGCTAATCGGTCTATAGCCCTGCGGGTAACCTCCGCTCCGGGCTTCGGGATCATCACCACTCTCGATCTCTTCCAGATGTTAAGGAAGTATTGCAGCCTCAAAATGGCGTTCTTTATTTGGAGCAAATGTAGCATGCCATTTTCTGGCAATGCTTTAATGGCTTCGTTGGTTATGTCGTCGAAGCCCGCGGTTTTTCTATTCTTTAATTGTCGTACAATAAGACTCAACTCGCGCTTATTTCGGCATCATCATCATTGGGAACCCCGGCAGCAGCCGCGGCTCCCCGCCTTCTCAACATTACTATATGCTGCGCCGCGATCAGCCAAAAGGGGTCGTACTGAATCATGTCCTTCGCCCTTTCGCATCCGAATGCGTCTCTACCTCACACTTCTTCTTATATCACTACCCATCGAAACAGCAAACAACATATCTTCTAGCACCATCTCGAAAGCAGCGACAAAAAGCCGGGTACAGTTTTCAAACTAACTCTTGAGCAGTTCTTGGGCTGCTATTCCCGAGATGGTAACACATGTAAGATTCTGACAGAATTATCATGGTGTACCTAAAAGCAACAACCAAAAATAGTTCTTGGTATTGATGGAATTACTCATGGCAAAAGCACTATGAAGAGAGAAAGGTGTGAGGTAGCACTTGGAGCAACGGCAGGATTTCGCACACACAACGTAGTTGTAATCATGGTTCATACTTTTAAAGAAACTTGTATTGGATTTTCGAAGAAAGATAAGGGACTGGATTACATCGTACCTATCGGACAGATTTCAGTTTGTTAAGATTGGTGCAATTAATAGTAATAGGAAATATAAAGATAGGTCTTCACTATTGCCAAGTAATATCGGAGTTCTTCAAGGACCTGTCCTTATTAGTGATTTTGCAGTAGTATGTTATGCCGATGACATAACTGTTATTGCTTCGGAAAGGGTTGATATCGAGAGCGCTGCAAATTTAGTCTTGGAAAAACCCCCCTATTGTACGGATCCCACTATTTGACATTTAATAATAATAATAATAATAATAATAATAATAGTAAATAAGAACAAAGAAACAAATAATCCTGCAAAATAATCTTTGAAAAAAGATTGCAATATATTAATTATAAAATAATATATGTCAAATTTTAATTTCATGTTTGTTTAGAGTATAAATCGACATTTACTCACACTGTATACACCGGCAACATTTGACTTTAATGTTGTGTTAATTGAATTTATGGTATCCATATTTAAAGTACTTTTCAATAGGCTCCGAACTTGTAAGAAACTGTTTTATGTCATTGTACTGTCACAATTACGGAAATGTTTACTTTGTTCACCAATTAATTGCGCTCCCAGATCAAAATAATGCAGATTGGAGATAGTATTATTTAGGAAAATTTATATGCAAGCGAGACTCATGATTTCTTGCGAACATACAACCTTTCTTCTTTTTTCAATTTGCGCGAGTATATAATAGAACTATTTCAACACAATGAGATATTATACCGCTAAAAGAAGCCCTGCTTATTTCGTTTAATTAACTCAGAGTAGGTGAATGGAATAAACGAATCTGCAGTTAAGATATTATCGAAGAAGCTCATCCCTCATAAAAGAAAATCATTGCGTGGTTCTTTTCGGGAGGAATCTTGATAAAAATTCCCTAAAATTGTTTCTAGTTTTAGATAGCTGATTTAAACATATGGTTCGAGAATATCACCCCCTATACGGTTCAGGTTTCTATTCAGTTTAACGCGATAAGACGGAGTTCTTTTTTTAAATTATCGTAATTTTAGATTTTAAATTTCGAACTTACGCTGATATCTTTTGCACACTACTGTATAGTATTCTTAAGGAATATACTAATAAGGAAGAAGTTTGTTAACGAGTACCACGGGCTTGAGCCTTGTAAATGTTTACCACAAAGAGGTCATGCCCAATGACCTCTTTTAACCCGTTGATATTAAGGCTGACGTCACTATTTCATCATTTATACCTTGATGTAACAACGATGTACACTTACATGTAATAATAAGGGATTTAAAGAATTAAATTTGAAGAAGGGGAAAACAGTAATAATTCTTTCACGCCTTAACATTTCTTTAATTTCCCTACGTTTTCTCAACTGTAAATTTTGTTAATTAATTTTTTTTTCTTTCACTTCCACCCTCTTACAACACAATCCTCTCCCGGGCTAGTAAATTATTCAGTTACTAATTAAAATAACTTATGCTTTTTTCTCTTTTTTTTTTCGAGCTCCTCATAGTGTAGTAGTCGTCGGCATCTTGTAATTTCCTTCAACTACTTTATATTCCATCCAGTTGCTTGTCTATTAATTTTTGTTCATTCCGTTTGAGTCTGCGACATCTCTTATTGTGCCACTCTTTAATTTTTAGCGTTTTGTATTTAAATTCAACCAATTTGCTTTCCCTAGCTCCCTTGTTAAATGTCTTAGAAAATTCTTTGAATGGATACGATCTTCGGGGAAGTATCTAAACGAACAAATCGCAGATTACAATTTGCTATATGCGAGTATTGTGTTTTAATTTAAAATTTAAGGTCGCAATAAAAAAGGAAAGGAAAAAGTTATATAAGTTCTACTATAAAATCCTCCCTTTCCGAAAATAATGAAACTTTTTTATTGTGTATGTATACACCGTTTCCGAAAAGTATTAAATGATATTCATGTTTGTAACCTTGGTTTATCATAAATTCTTTAAAATTATACAGAGTGATTTATAACACTGGGGAACAGCAATTTCGTTGTCTTAAATCTGTGACTTGTTTTCAACTAACTTTTGGCCTCTGAATCCAAAAATAACCGCAGTTTTTGTCAATCACGTCAACTTTTTAAGCTACAGGATACCCTCAAAAGTCATACCAATTGTGCATATAAGGGAAAATAAAGTAAAAACTTACCAAATATACTGTTTATAAAGAATAATTTTATTCATACAAAGGCTATAATAGTTACTGCAAGTTAAATTGTGTTCATACAAATAGTTGTTTTTTTATCGAACGGTAATTACGCATTAAGGCAAAAATTTTCGCTTAAAGCTTTTTCTGGAATGTTTAATCTGAGGATATTCTCGCTTGATGCTCCAACAATAGTCAGCCATCATATGTACATCCCATCTACCGTGATACCGTGCCTCCATGACCTTCAAATGGTGGTGAAATCGCTCACCCTGCTCATCACTGACTGCACCAAGATTTTCCGGGAAGTTAGCAAGATGGCTATGTAAAAAATGCAATTTGGTGCTCATGCTTCAACCTAGCAGTCTGAAGCTCTTCAAGAGTTGCTGGACAATTTTGGCATAATTCTGTGCTCGTGTATTTCCAAGATAGTCTTTAACAATGTTTTTGAATGCCAACCAAGCATTCTTTTCAATTTCTAACATTGTTCCGATGAAATGTTCATCTTTAACAAGCTGCCGAATCTGTGGACCATCAAAAACACCGGCCTTTATCTTTTCAAATGATTAGGCTAGGAAATGCCGAAATGAGATACTTGAAACAGTCTCCTTCAATTGGCAAAGCTTTAACGAATTGCTTCATGAGACCCAATTTTATATGCAGAGGTGGAAATATAATGTTCTTTCTGTCGACAAGTGGCTGATGTACAATGTTTGGATTACCAGGTTTCAGGTCAGATCGTGGCAGCCAATTCGACTGCACCCAATGCTTCTCACGAGCTTCGCTGTCCCACATACACAAAAAGCAGGGATACTTGGTATATCCGCGTTGCTGGCCAAGAAGGAAGCTAACCATTTTAAGGTCAACACAAATGATCCATTGGTGCATGTGGTATTGCAACAAATCAATGACTCTCTTTATGTCTTCATATTCTTCACTCAAACGAACTGAATGGCCTATCGGGACTGAACCCAATAAATTTCCATTGTGGAGGAGAACACACTTCAAGCTCCGCTTTGAACTATCGATAAACAGTCGCCATTCAGTTGCGTTATAGGCTGAAATTCCCAACTCTTCCATTAAACCATGTGCATACGTTATGGCAATACACAAATCCATCATCACTTCGAAAGTATTGTAGAAACGCACTTTCTCTTGATCGAAAATAGGATACCTTAGCTCCCTTTTCAAGCAAGTTTTTCTCGTGCGGTCTTGATGCTAAGAGCTCTGAAGCTTTTTTGGATAGTCCCAAATCTCGAACCAAATCATTCAACTCATGCTGGTCAAATCCATTACGAACGGAATCATCTTTAATTTCAAAATCTTCATCGTTGGGGTCACTTTGATACTCACCAGACTCGTATTCCCGTATTTCCAAAGAAGGTAATTCATTGAAAACTGGAACTGGGATTTCGGCTGAATGAGGCACTGGGCGTAAAGCTGATGGTAAACTAGGATACTCTATTTTACATTTGTTTTTCTTGTTATATCCTGACGTTTTCACTATACAAAAGTAACAATCACTTGAATGATCTCTGGGCTCTCGCCAAATCATAGGTATACCAAATGGAAGCTTATCACGTGTTCCCTTGGTCCACATCCCTAAACCCTCAACACACTGCCTACACACTTTGTGAGGGACCCATGATTTATCTTGATCACCAATTTACATGTCCTTTGACTGGGAATGCTAAAACTGCCACATATGTAACAAAACGAATCGGGGCTGTTTAAGCACTTACGACGTGCACTAGCAGAGGTAGACATAAGGAAAAGTTTCAGTTCGTATATAAATAAACACTAAACACTGCTAACCTTGTATATAAACAAGAACTCAGACTCCACGTCGGAATGGGCTGCACCGTTTCAGAGCGACACACAACGTCTCACTACAGTATCTTAGGCGTAACTGAACAAGTCTAGACAAGTATAAACCTCTCACTGTTCTCCTATGCGTCATTCACCCGGCGCCCATCGGAGAAGGTTTGTGTCAGCCAATAGGAGAGCATTAGTGCTTCCTATAATCCATGCTCGATTTCACGGAGAGTGGTCACATTCTCATAAGGTGTAGAGATAAAACTTGACGTGGTAGAAGAAAACTAATTGCAGTTTTGAAACCAGCATGCCTAATTAACTATAAAACAGCTCAAAAACCAAACTCAGCAGAAACATATTTGTTTATTTTGGCTTGATACACTGTCAAAGTGCAAACATTTTCTATACTTGTGAATAAAACAGTTTCATATAAAGAACTTTTGCTTTTTTTGATTATTTCGGGACTTTCTTTTCTCGACCTGTTCACAGTTCCAACAATTGTGGTGTTTAGTTTTACTAATTTCTTTGAGTCTTCAAGTTCCAAACAGGTAAAAAAATTGTCCATTGTCACATTTCTTCCTTTCTTGGTGTAACGCTATTCACCAAGTGGTTGTCCTATTAGTCCCGAATCATCTTTTCCTAAATATGGGAAGGCATTCAACACATATTTAGCTTCAGTGTCAACAGCAAGCCAAAATTTAATGCCAAATTTATCCGGTTTATTGGTCATATATTACGTAAATCGACATCTTGCTTTTGTAGGAAAAAGTTGTTCGTCTACTGTTATGTTGTCCCTGAATATATTGGGTTGGGGTTTTCTGCTTGCAGTAGGCTGACTCGCAGAAATTACTTGCCATTGGAAATTGTCTTTTGATTTGCAAACTACACCAAGATTAAAGGAAAATCCTTTTTCTGTTGGTTTCTTTTGCTGGCGATTAGAACGAACAAACGTTTTCACTTCCTCTTTATCACTGGAACTAGCACTAGTCACTGCAACCGTTACATTGCAAACTGTGTCATTGTCAGATTTATCACTATTTTGTTCCTCACTCGCAACAACTCGAGAACGAATTTCGTTTTCGCTGTCCTTTAATCGAAGGACTCGCGAAGGATCCGCATCTCAGATGAAAGAACATTTCATATCCTAACTGTGGAATTAGGGATGAAAAAGCTTTCGGCAAGATGGGTGCCGCGCATATTGACAATCGTTCAAAACCTTCAGAGAATGAGAATTTGTCAAAACAATGAAGACATGGTGGTTCTCCACCACCAAAGAAAGCAATGTCCGTGAAATCAGCTGGAAAAGTTATGGCGTCAGTCTTTTGGGATGCTAAGAGAATATTACTAATTGGTTATCTTCTCAAGGGCCAAACAATAAACGGTGAATATTACGCTAAGCTTTTAAACCAAGTGAATAAAAACATTCATGAAAAAAACGTGGCTTGCGTAAGAAGATCATTTTCCATCAGGACAATGCACGTCCCCATACAAGTGCGATAGCAATGGGAAAATTGAATGAACTGAAGTACGATCTCTTGCAACACTCACCTTATTCAACAGATTTGGCTGCTTCTAACTTCCATTTATTCCCACGACTAAAAATTTTCCTCGGGGGAAAAGATTTTCCACAGAAGAAGAAGTAAAAGCAACTGTCATCGAATATTTTGAAGGACTTGAAGAATCGCACTTTCGTGATAGCATAATGGCTTTGGAACATAGTTGGATGAAGTGCATTCAACTTAATTATGTAAAACAATAAAACGTATTTCAAAAAAAATGTTCTCATTTTCCCTTTCATTTCGCGAACATTTCAAAGCATTGTCGTACATGCATACGTCGCATCGTGGGCACGGCAACCTCACTTCTCACCTGGCGCGAAGCTCTCTGTGCCCGGTCTAGAGATGATTATTAAAATACAACTTTGAAAATAAATAACTAAATAAAAGAAACAAGTGACAATGTAAGAAAATATTGCCTATAATAGTTATTCGAATACAAGCATGACACCTACGAACCACTAAGTCGTAAATACGCGCTATTATTGCACCATCCTGATGAATTTCATTAAATCTAATTGTTTTTGGTACTGTAAACCAGCTACTTCAAATAGCCTCGAAGAAAAAAATCCAAGAGGTTTATCTCAGGAGATCTTGTGGGCCAAGCAATAAAACCATTAGGAGCAATCCATCGCTCAGGAAAATGTGCATTCAACCATTTAATTACTTGTCTACCATAGTAAGCTGGAGCGTCATCGTGTTGAAACCACATTTGTTGACGATTAAGAAGCGGAGACCGTTCGATCTTCTCAAAAAGCATTTCACACACATAAACAATATCTGGATATTCAACTGCACCAAACTCATTCATTTTAAAAACTGTCAAATTAATTTTTTCACAAATTATGTTATTCAGTATTTCATCCATAAAGAGAGTGAAAATATATTCTATAATCTGCTTCTTCGTCTTCTATTCGAAAGCTTTATGAAAATCTGTAAATGCTAAGCATACTTTCTTCTTTTCCTGAAAAGCTTTCTCGGGAATCTGTTTGACTTTGCCTGCTCCTTCCACTTCTGAATACGCTTTGTGACTTTTCCAGTTCTACCTTTGTCCTAAGGTTCCTCGAAAATTATCCCTCTGTAATTACTGCAGTTATCTGTCACCTTTTTTGTAAACTGGTTGGTACTATTAATGCTGTTTGTCAATTTCGGGAAAGGTTTCCTTTTCTTCATATCTTGTTTAGTTCTTACAATAACGTTTGGTAACCGGCGTCATGTCCTCCTCATTAATTTAAGTACCTTATAGAAAAGGTTCCAATCTATTCTCTACTGTTGTTTCTTCGAATTCTGTCCATGTCTTTTGTTTTGCCACAGTTACTAAATTTGGTTTACCAGAGAATAGTAAGACCAGTAGTACTTCACGGAAATGAATTGTAGAAGCTAAATCAAAAAGAGAAGAATTTGATGGAAGATCTGGGGAGGCGTAAAGGAGGAAGGCAAATTGAGAAGAAAAACTAATGAACGGCTGCTATAAGATTAACAGATGTTAGACCTACGAAACAAATTTTAAAAGGAAGAATAACGGAGAAACGACGGCAAGGAAGACCAAGAACAAAATGGATAGATGCGGTAGAGAAAGATGTGGAAGAAATGGAAACAGGGAATAAGAAGAAATGGAGAGAGATCTATGGCCCCACATGGCCTACAAAGCAAGATTCTCGTCATGTAATATGTTTCATTCGATATATTAGAAATTAGTTTGAAAGGTGATGTTTTTACGATGGAAAGGGATGAGGGAACCCGCAAAAACCTTTTCTAATATTGCGAGTGAGATAACTAATGATAAGGTATTACGGGGAAGGCAATATATATCGTGTTACCATATCCAATATGTTGTAAGCATTAAGACAATAAGCTCTTATATTATCGCAACTTAATGTGTACACAAGATTTACTGCTTCTACGAGTTTTCGTTGTTCGTTTACAGCTCCCGCGTTATCCCCTTCTCTGTTTTCAGCCTCCGGGTCTATATATTTTACTTAATAACTGACCACCGCACGTTTTGACAACCACCGAAGATACGTCGTCCTTTTTGCGGTAATAAAGTGATCTGTTTTAATGGCTTATTTATTTTAGCCGTGAGGGTAGAAATTAATGAAATATTTTTAGGATTTAGACACGTGTTTCTTGATATTTAACCTCGTCAGTATTAGCGCGAAATTCAAATGAAACCTTCAAAACGCAGCTACAATGTATCTTTGAATTATTTAATTTTACTAAATTATATAGTTCTGCCGTTGTAAAATTGGAATTGGCAGTAATAATACGTTGATCTTGACCGCGAGTTCTTTCCAATTGTGTGTGGTACATCGTCCTCGTTCATCTTTATATAATCCGAATCAGAGGTGGATTTGCCATATTTACAAGTTAATCATTTTTATGAAGTAAAATACTTTTACTCCTTGATGTCGTGGTAACTTCTTTCTTTGAGTATTTTTAAATCAAGATTTTACTAATAAATTATATAAAGTTCTTACGTTAACAGGAATATTATGACTTGAATTTTAAATACGTCTTGAGCGAAGCATACTAACTATTGAATTATGTAAATTCTATAAACAATAAAATGCATGTTTGTCAACCATTGTAATGGAGAAGTACCTGACGGAGTCATCGTATTTCTCTGTGTATTCTTTGAGTAAGAGAGAAAGATAACGAAAATTTTTGTTTTAAAAGGTTAAAAATATGTTTTGATTGTATCGCAGATTTATATTTCCGGTTGCTTTTATTTAATAACATAGATTAGTAAGCATTATTAATAAATAATAGCTGTATAGGTGTCCAATAAATCGAAAATCATGTTAGAATCGAAATCCCTTGCTAGTTCTTGATGTGTTACACATGTACATAGATGAAATCATTTGGGATCATATAAGGGGTTGTTACAGTAACCCACTGCCGTACCTGGGGAAGCCCTAATCAAATAACACGCCCTCATGGGAGTCTGGCTAGGACCATTACGTGGCTTGCTAATAACTTTTTAAGACCGAGCCGAGGAATGTCATTACTAAATGACGATTTCACCCTCTTCGTCTTCACGTAGATCCTTTTTACGACCAAATTTTCTACACACATACAAACTAGATACATACGAATGGTTCTAGCTTTAACTCCCTTAAGTAGCGGATCGCCTTAGATACGTTGAGAGACATTTTATCCGCGGTAAAAGTTCTACGTAGAATGCGCCAGAAAAGCCGCGAGTTCATAATCAGATCTGTTATGTAAACAGTACGAGTAAGATTAGTAAGTTAAACTTGATGAGGGTTAAGAAAATAGCTGCACGCTTTTCCACGCCACCCCCCTTAACCTTCGGAAAGCCCAAAGCGGAGATTATAAGCCAAGGATGTTGCGCTGTAGATCTTTAACAAGAGTTTGCACTCAACACACTCTTAACATCCTAGACAGGATTAGAATCTTTTGATATATTATTACTTTAGCATATATATGACGTTCCTGTTGTACTCTATTCTAACCCTCGATTCCTTTTTGGTATTTATATTTCGAGATAAGGAGCAAATAAATTCGTTTTCTCTTGTTTTTATAATTAATTACTTCGAGCTGTTATCTTCCACCCCATATTTTGAGACGCCTTGGAATAATAACCCTTGCTTTTCTTAGATTTCCTAAAATACTGAATGTTTCATAGCTTCTATTTATGCTTCCATTTATGCTTGTGTTCTTTGAAGCTTGGCAAAAAAATTAACTTGGCAACGCTGCTAGTCAGAAAACTGATTGCAGCCTTTTGTTTGTCAATTCGTTATTGTTTTTAGGTTATTTCTGGATAATGCTTTCAAGGTAAGTCTATATTGTTGTAGTAATTATTAGAGTTGCTCAATTTGCGCCAACAGCCAGTGGCGGGCGCATAAAAGTTTACACAAAATAAATGGTCAGAAATAAAATATAATACGTGCTCAAACACTTACCGTCTTAAGAATCTTCCGTGAAATCATAAAGTGAATAATGTCTGTTAAACATCTGCAACATTAGATATGTTTCCACAGTTGTTTCGGCAAACCGAGTACGGCGTGAGGAAAAAGTGTGTTTCTATGCAGAAAACGAACGTTCTACATCTAGTGACGTTATATTTGCGTAATTAAAATAATCTTTGAAACAAATTTGTCTTAATGTGCCAAAATCAGAATCTTTCTCTAAAACACTTTCAAACCTTTCTAGAACACAAACATTTTTTGCGTCTTCTACCCCGCATAGCTGTGCGTGAACATGTTGCACTATTTGCAGAGATTCCACTAACGACACCGAAGGATTTTGTAATTTTTCTATTGCCTCCACTAGTCCGAAGTAACTGTTCTGAATAGTTGTTAAATCCGTTTTAACCTGACTATCTTGAAATTTCGACTGGCTTTCCTTGGTAGCCGCAGCTTCCTTTGGATCGAATTGTAAAACCACGTTCTTAATATTCTCAAAATATTTATGATAATAAAACGCGGCCTGTAACCATGTTCCCCAACGTGTAAGAATTGATTCTGGTGGCTCAGGCATACGGGGGCACAGTCTGTGAAATTTGCGAATACGTTTTGGGGATTTGACCAACATTGCTTTTGTATGCGCTATTAAAGCGTCTACCTCAGGATATAATTTTCTAATACTATATGCCACATGGCTGAAAGCATGAATTTTACACGTAATATGTAACAAGTTAGCACAATGTTTTTTAAGAGACCGGCCTACAGAAAGCACGTTTGCGGCACCATCACTCATAAACATCAACAGTTGAAAGTTCAAACTTTTCCAATGTATTTCACACTAACTTTAAAATTACTTCGGCAGTACATTGTTGTACTCGTCTGGAAGCTAATAGAATTAAAGGTGACGATTGATGTGGTTCCATTGTACGTACCATTACATTAACCACAGAATGTTGTTTACGATCTGTTGTTTCGTCCACACATAACCACAGTTTTTTTATCTTTCAACTCCGATTTAATTCCTTTTTCAACATGTTCACGACCAGATGGCACAATTCTTGGTAATTTGCAGTCCGAAAATTTATTCCAAAAGAAGACATATGCTTCCTTGTCTAGTAAATTAAACCGTAGATTACATGCAATAAAGGTAACATAAATTAAATTTAAATTTGTCATAGTGTTGTGTGCAATTTTTTTGAGAAGAATACTGTTTACTATTTACGTGTCGTAGACAATCCCTTTTGGACCAACACATTAAAGGAATATTACAAACTACACATTGAATTTTAACGCCATCATAATTTAGGTCAGGCATTTCTACTATATAACGTTCCTATTTTCAATTACTTACGCTTGAAAATGAATTTCTCCCAGACCAATTTTCTTTCTTTGTCTTACACATATAGGTGAGACGTATTTTTGTTAAAAAAAAAAGGAAAAAAGGGTCCAATAAACAACTTTTAATGGGAAGCTCACTAACGAAAAATTCAATTACATTTCTTCATTTCAAAATTCATTAATTGCATTGTATATCGATTAAAATACAATGGTAGGCATGGTAATCATTATGACGCACTTCAAAATTTCATACATCTCCAATGAAAGGAAATGCGTTTTTGATGAATATGGAAATCAGATTTTATTTGATATTATTCGTATAGTAAAGTGAATCTGGATGAGAAAACAAAAATAGATTTTGCACCGATGCAACAAACACACTGTCACTTCCAAAGCAGTACCTCGACTGCTAATCATTCGCTAGTCATGAAATTTTGACAGAACGTAAGTGAAAAATACACCTTTCCAACTCAGGCACCCTTTAATAGATGGCGCCACCAGAATGTGCTATTTTGAAAAAGTCCTGTTTATTTTGGAACGCACCAAGTATTTTCTCTCTTAAGTCACACACACTTGTAACTTATACATCGCCTGATAAATGTAAAGAAAGCGTTCGTGCAGCTAAATTGTTAAATCAGTTTCAACTCAGTTTTACTTCGCGCATGCGTAGGTTAATCCAAATTAACCTCTGAGCAAATTATCACAAATCGGCTGCAGAAACAAACCTAATACCAACACAATAATATATTTGTCAAAGTAACAGAAATATTTTGTTAAGCAAATACATATTTATCTAACATTTTAATGGCGAACGTTCCCAAAATGGGAACATACTAGAAATTCGATTTTTTATTGAATTAATCATATGATTAATTAATGAGAAAAAAAATCAAATTTTATGCAAATAATATGATTAATTCAATAAAAATTAAATTTTTTAGTATGTTCCCATCTTGGGAACGTTTTCCATTAAAAGTCAAATAAATGGTAAAGAAAAATATATCTGTTTCAAAATGACGAAGTTCTCAAAATCAAACAGATATATTTTCAAATCAAACTTGAGGTTATTTGTTTCACGAGATCATATGTTTGAATCAAATAACTAATTATATCGAATATGTAATAAAATTTATTTACTTTTAGTAATTTGCTTTTCAAACATCCTATATATTAATTTTTTTTTCTATCGTATATACATGTAGAGTTCTAAAATTTATGCAAATGAAGTTTAAGCATCCGTATATGCACCATATATTGTTAAATGGAAGGGAGTTTAAAAATAATTGAATGCTAACAGATTGCATATTGTGCGTCTCACTTGCTTTAATGTAGGACTGTCAATGTACAAATTTGCGTTGCCTTTAAAAGAGGGGGGTTGACTATTGTGTTATAAAATTGAGTGACAGCAGGATATGAAATGTAAATTACTAGTCAGCTCTATGTAAGTGACTAAATTGTGAAAATTGGCTAATATAGTTTCGCATTGTTATTTTTTGCTTAACGATTTCATAGAAATTCTACATAAATTGCCAATAAATTCGTAGCATATGCTGCGAGAATTCCAATTTAAAAAGTGTATACAACTGGGGGAGTGTAAAGGGAATTCAAATGTAGTAATTTATCTTATTGTCTTACACTGTACTTTATATAATCGGTATTTCTGATGATGTTCACATAAATGATAAGGTATTTGCCTTGTTTTTACGAGCTATGGAGTTCGTTCTTCTCCACTTCTTCCACTGATAGTATTGTGATGTCTTCTGATTTAGTTTTATTACCATATTTACATTTTCGCTCTCTCTAAAACTTGAGAAGAAATCCTTCCCCTTTTTCCACACCAATCTGCACTTTACTGCGAACCTATTTAAGGGTATGCAATCCGTTCCAGTCTCCAGTGCC
Organism: Dynastes maya; assembly: GCA_029619315.2. Lineage (NCBI taxonomy): Eukaryota > Metazoa > Arthropoda > Insecta > Coleoptera > Scarabaeidae > Dynastes > Dynastes maya. The sequence goes on from JAROYE020000012.1 coordinate 9,181,177, forward strand.
TAATACACATCAATATTTTAATACAAACGGCATCTTTTTAACCGTCTCTAATTTGAAATTACCTCCAAAGATTATACTTCGGAGGCATATAAAAGCCACCCTTTTATTTTCTTAGATATCCAAGCGTTATTGTGTGTGAAATTAACAGGACACCTTTCAACCCTTTTTGTCCTTACGAAAAGGTTTTACTTCGTTTAAGATGATATTAACATTTATATCCTATTTTTTTGCATTGGAATTATCTTTTAGCTTTTCTTTTTAAAGACTGAGAGGGAAACATTTCACCATCACCTTTACCACAATATTTCGCCAAAATCGGACGTACATCTTTCTAACAATAACAACACTAGATTGGCTAAATCTTCTAAATTTAAAATAAAGCAAATTTTCTAATATATCCTGTTGTTTATCTCCTTCTCTCTTCATTGGTACATTTATTGAAGATTCGCATAGAAATATTTCAAGGTGTTCTAAAGAGGTTAGCCATAAAAGAATTTAGGCCGTTCGTTGCCTTAGTTTGTTGGTAAAACACGTAATCTTTAGTTTAGTATTACTGTTGAAGATGATAAAGTTTGAACCATGTGGAAGTTTTTATATCTGAAGTACATACATACACAGAATGTTCCATTAAAAAAAAAAACAGAAATATTGATTTAAAAAAAAAACGTTATTCAATAGTTTTCAGTAAAAAAAAATACTACTAGTTTGCTAATTCAACTGATTTCATAGTACCAATAATGAATGAATGGAAATAGCAATACTCATATCGATTCTAACTACATATGTACACTACCGTTCATGGAAGTTAGGGCAAGGAAAAAAAATGTATGGAAGTCAAAGAAAATAAGAGAAATATTAAATGGCCATGTATTTAATACTTACTTACATGATTTTACATATTTTCAAACACAAATTTATTAAAAAGAAAAAGTTAATGTAATACAAATAATTTAAATCCGATTTTCATCGAAAAATCCACCTTTTGCCTTTAGGACTGCTGCCACTATTCTCGGCATCCGATTTACTAATTTTGCTAAAGTTTCATTGGGCAAGCTTGTCCATACCTCCTGGAGAATGGTCCACAAATGTTCCTTCGATTTTGAACACTTTTTCCTAACACATCGGTCTAATTCTTCCCATAACAACTCTATCGGGTTCAAATCGGGGGACTGTGGCAGCCATTCCATAATTTTTACAAAAACTCTCCGTCTATTTCCAAAAACTAGGGATTCGTCAGTCCACAAAACGTTTTTAAAATCGTCCACTGTCTATCAATCTCTATGAGCTTGTGCCCATTTCAGTCGTTTCAGCCTATTTCCTCTTCGGAGTAACGGTTTTCGACAAGCCGCTCGCCCATGCAACCCAGCCTCTTTCAACTGACGTTTCACAGTACTCACAGAAACTTTGGAATCTCGCTCATTATTGAATTCTGCAGCAATTTCTGATGCTGTTAGTCTTCTATTGCGCTTACTAATTATTTTTATTCGTAAATCTCCCGCAGGAGTCGTTTTTCTTGACGGTCCTGGCCGATTACGATCTTGCACGTCACCGGTTGTCTTAAATCGAACTATAGTATCATGTACTGTAGATTTTTTTATTTTTAATTTATCCGCAATCCGTCTTTCTGCGTACCCTTCCTGATGCAAGGTAATAATAGCAGATCGTTTTGAAACAGTTAGAGGCTTTCCACGGGGCATTTTAAGCAGTCAAACCGAAATGATTTTATTTTTCACTTGCACAACCACAGATACTTTCACAATAACAATCTCTTCAGAACTACTGCGTTTACAAATGTTATAATACTTTATAAAGGGTATACGAATATTTCCAGGTAACACGAGTGAATCAACTAACCCTCCTAGGGACTATTATAAAGCTTTATTGTCACTGTAATTATTGGGGATTTCCAACATAATTATATATTTTATGATAACGGTCTTATAATAGACAAATACTACCTGGAAATTGGTAAAAGGCTTCCAGAAAAGGTTAGTTTTAATAATTCCTCACAGAAATGTATATTATATGATTTTAATTTTTTTTCCTAAACAGTTAATATAATTTGTCAGCTTACCCGAACTTCCATGAAGGGTACTGTACATATACAAGCGTGTATAAAGTGGCGAACGAATTGCACGTAGTGATTGGCATTGAGACGTATTCTTTGGACCGGCGAGAATTTGCAAGAAATGGAATATTTAATACTTGCAACATTCACTATTGAACAGATGAAAAACTCGCGACAAATCCGTGAATATGGCCATCAAAAAAGGTTTTCGGTTAATGTTTGGCTGGGTATAATAAACCACAAGGTTTTTATGCCAATTTATCTACAAAACCATCTTGATTTTGCTCAATATCTTTATGTTTTAAAACAAGTAGTGGATGAGATGCTTTTTAATGTAAGACCAAACAACAGTTGAATTGCTCGTGGTAGACCCATTTCTTAACGCACCAGGTCACCAGATCTTAACCCATCAGCGTATGTTACACCTCTTGCAGACGCAGATGAACTGACAAATAAAATAGACGCAACAGTACTACAAATTACTGAAGGATCGGAGCGAGTAATACAATCAATTTTGCAAAGGTTAGAACTGTGCGTACAGACAGATGGATTTCAATTCGAGCAACTACGACAAACATAAAATAAAAACATTTTAATTTAAAAATTATTACCTTCATAATAAAGTAAAATGTTTGTTACGTATTATTATTACCTTCCAAATGGTTCTAGTAAAGGAATATTGCATGGTACAATGTTTTAATATTAAAGTATTTTATTGAGGGCAGGGCAACATAAGTACGTATCACTTTTTACACATCCTTTATGATTATTTCCAATAATTTCAAATTTAAAGTTAAATATGATGTGATATGAGATATTTGAAATGAGCAAGAGTTCTTAATCATCCTGTAGAGGTCTATTGTGTGTGGACAAAGGGGAAAAAATAATTTAAAATTCGATTATAAAAATGTTTTAGGCGGATTGGTGGCCGGCCACAGTGTGTCACAAATAAATCCGATCTTGAGTCGGTTATAAGTCAATTCTATTTTGGTTTATAGCTCTAAATTACAAGGCCCACGTGTGTAATTGGTCAGCAAGTAAGAAGCAGCAAGTACAGCGGCTGAGTCTTGATTACATACCACGACGAGATGCTCTCGCCACTTTCCGCAATATAGGGGTCGCCACTCGGTGGTTGAACTCCGCTCTGCTCGCCTGGCAATATGTTAGCTTCCATAAATCATTGTTAGGATGAGTAACAGCCTTCGAATGGAACTCGTCCTGTAAACCCCCTGTACTTTAGAAATATTATGTAATTTATATGGAAATGCATCGAAATCTATGTCATTTGGAGATATGAATGAAAAATTCAGTGTCCTTCTGAGGTCCGGGCTTCGGTTTTTGGCCTTGTCTCTGTGTGACTTGAAGCATGTGGCTTGTAGATAGCGCAGTCACCCTCTGATTTGTCAACTTATCTAACCCTGTTGTTGATTTTGCCTACGGAATTTCGTGATTTATGTTTCCTTCTTCAGATATTTAGACCACGGACAATAAGAATCGCATTATATAGTTTCTAAAGAAAAAAGAATATTTTTTTGTATTTTCACTGTTCCCAAATTTTTTGTCACCTTAAAACCATGCATGGGGTTTATTGACATATGTAAAATTCATATTATTTTACATGATTTACGTGGGAATTTCAAACGATCAAGGATACTGGTTGAAATAGGTTACTGTTATAACTTTAACTCATTAATTCGGTCTATTAGATGTTTTAAGTTGGATGCCAGCATACTGAATAATTCCACACGTAATAAAAAAAAACAAACGAAATATTGTAAATGCTAAAACATAAACATTGTAAAGAATAAAAAAGATAGAAGGAAACACAAGGCAAAAAAAAGAAATAGGGGAAAACATTGGTTATGTTATTATTAAACAAAAAAGGAAACCACACGCAGAGAAACGCTAACTTGTATCAAAGCTGTCCGCCTTAATTCAAGACAATTACTGATTCAATTATCCGCAATACAATAATTGTTTTAAATCAAAAGAAATATTTTCTTAGCGTTTCTTTTTCCGCTTAAAAGAAGTTTGTACTTTTAATGAAGTAATTGTATTTCTTAGTTTAAGACATTTGTTAACTTGTTTCAAGAAAACCTTGCCAAAAACTTGAAGAAAGCGATTCTTAGTATAAGTAAATGGCCATTATAACACAAAATAATATTTTCTTAAGGATAGTAAATAGTTTTCTTAATTCCAGAAAGCGTTTAGGTATTGTTCATAAATCAATAGTTTAATTTTCTTAAAATAAAACATTTTTTACTTGGAATTTTTGAAATGCATATTATTCATATGCACATTATTAATTGCGCTTACCTTGTTTAAAACAGTACGACATATCCGTACACAATGGAATAGATTATTCACATTGCTTGTGATTTTAAAAAGGCTAAGGTAGAGGTTATCTACAGAATGTTCAAACAAAAGTGAACTTAATGTAGAAGTACACGTGAAAAAAGTGTTTAGAAACAATAACCAAGATAATGCTAATAAATAGCTCCTGGTATTGACGGAATCGCTACCGTCAAAAATAAGAGAAGAGAAAAGCATTAAAGTTCCTTGCTCCTAGCCTCATTGCTCTTACATCTCTCAGTCTATGCCACTAATCTTCAAAAACAGCAACTGAAATATCTCCTGGCGCCACCTAGTGCCAATAGTTATAGTCATGCCGTCCTACATGGTAGCGACGGCACCAGAATACAGATACCATACTTACCCATACAATGATATAACCTTTGACGTACAAAAATTTTTGGAAAGGCAATAGAAAGACGAATTCAACGATACCGCATTCGCTATACTTTTCATTAAAAAATATCCCGATATACATCAAGAAATTGTACTTGATTGAGCAAAGTAAGCTAAAAGAAAAACTGCAAATTGTTCCCTAAGATTCTATGTGCATGTAAAAATCTCGTTACTAGGCAACGCAAAGACAACAACTGTCAAACTAGTATTGTGTAGATTACTACCAACTTTATTGGTCCATATCGTAATATTTCTTAAGCTAAAGTATAATAAATGTGGTATGGTTGAATTCGCCTTTCTATTGCCTTTCCAAAAATGTAAAAATATACAGAGTGTTCTATTTAAAATAAAAAAGTTGACGTCACTTCCGGTAAAACCGGAAATTAAGTTAAACTCTCGATATTACCAAAAGTTAGCTTAGAAAAAATAAAAATCGACCTATTTTTTTCGAAAACGCTAGCTTCAGTTGTTCAAAAGTTAGTAGGGGGGGGGGGGATACTTTAGGTCCTCACTGTTTTCCAGTATTCTTTAGAACTCTCTTCAAGTAATTTGATAACTTCTTCTTCTTCTTTATTCCTTTTACCTTTTCAGTTGTCGGATGTGGATTCCGGTTCCTCTTGTACCCATTTTTTCCATTCTCTTCTGTTTTCCCTTTTTTCCTCCATTTCCTTTATCTGGTCAATCTATTTTCTTCTTGGTCTTCCTCTTCGCTTCTTGTTTAAATATCCTGTCTCTATTATTTTTCTTGTCATTCTATCGGTCACCATCTTTGCTATAGGTCTGTACCAATTTAGTTGTTTCCTTTTTATTTTTCTTATTATTGGTTCTTGCTTTGTATGATGTCTTCATTCTTAATCCTATCCCAATTTGATAACAAACTTATAACATGTAAAATTTGGTTCTTACTGGGGGATCAAGTTTCTATAGGATTATCTATACCTAAACTCAACTGTTTTCGAAATATTTACGAAAAATGGTTTTTGCAGTGTTTTAACTAGTTATAGAACTAAGGACATTTTCACTTACAATTAGAATAAGGCTGCGTTCATGTAGGGTAGTGGGAAATTAGCGTAAGAATTCAAGAATTGTTGTCAATAAGTTGCTTTGTCTGATCTCTTCAGTCTCCCCTTGGGGTAGACCAATAGGTCTTTGTTCCCCTTCTTCTTCGTTTCTGCTCAATCTCGCAGATGGATGTTAATTGAGATTTCTTTTTTTCATTTTTGATGTTTCGCGTGTATTCAAAGCGTCCGAACCTCGTCGTCTTCCACTCTTCGTCTCATAATGCATCTTGGATTCTTCACCATTGGCCCACGTACCCCGTGCCAGATCCTTCATGTATTGCTTGGAAGTAGGCAACTGTAGATCCTATCCCAGCTGCCGGTTGGTCACATACCAAGGGGCTGAAGCAACGGATCTTAGAATCGTATTTTGTTGCGATTCCAGCATTTTTAGATTCTCTTCTAGTATAGGATATAGGACATTCCTCGCGATGAATTTATCCTGACTTCTTGCCCGCCCACGTCAACCATTTATCCAGCACGAGAGCGAGATGCTTCACCTGCTTCTCCCATTGCAGACGAGTGCTGCACTTGATTGGACTAATAATAAGTCTCCAATTTTTTTGCCCAGTTAGTAAATAGCGACTTGGAGCTTACGTGTAAGGATATTTTCATTGGGGTGAATTGAATATATGGCTACATCGTCTTCATACACCGCCAAATCGGTTCCCGGATGTTATAAAATGTCGTAAGTGCACGGCACCACAAATTAGAATAACATTATGAAAACGTGAAAAATCTATAGTTTATAGAATTTAAAAAAAAGATTCAACTTCTAAAGATTACTGAAACAGCTCAATACTGTATACCTATGTTTATAGGAAGAACACCCTAGTTAACATGTAAATTACAATATGTAGAAGATAAAGCGGAACACAACCTCTCCTAAGATTGTCATATTAGATATCCCTCGAGATAACTTCAAAAACGATCTTGGGGTCTGCTTCATGAACGTTTTATATTCGAAATCTCTTCATCTAAACGCACAGGTGTTAACTCCTGTTTGTATACTTTTTTATTTACAATTTTATTATCATTTTTTCAGCACCCTTTTCTAGGATCTCGGAAAGGGTTAAATTTAAGGGTAGATGATATCTTGTTCCTAGAAGAGGATTCTGTGATATTTATTCTATCCTTTTTATCTGTTTAAATTAAAAATAAAAAATATAATAATCTAAATTTGCGAAAACTATATTTATATATAGAAAATAAGTTAGAAAACGTGGACAATAAAAACAAAAAAGGGCCATATACTATTTTTAACAAGGTCTACCTGTTCCACTGGTTTATTAATGCCACCAAAAAAACGTAGAGTTGAGTCAACCCTGCATGTCGCACCTCAATCACTGCCACATCACTTGAAATATCGTAAAAGCCGCTTGCTTTTTTAGTCAATGGAGTAAAGCGTGCCTATATGTACAGGATGAGTCAATGGTTTGGCATATATCCTTACATAATTTAAAATTATCTACAGGGTGGCACAACTAAGTTAGTTATTTTTTATATAGAATATCCTGTACATTATATAATTTTTATATTCTACCCTACATTCTGAATATTGTTTATTCGGAGTACTCTAAAAAACTGTGGCACTGGAACACTGAAACAGTTCACTAAAACCCTTACCACAACACTTAATTCGTACTGGACGCACGTTTCGATAGCCAAGATATCATCATCGGCAGCAAGACTGAATTAACAAGCCAAGTGAAAAACTAACCTTATATAGCAAATTAAAATTATGAAATATGTAAATTTAAAATCTTAAAGTAAATCGTAAAATTTAATGAGCCGCTTCATTGCACAGGACTATAATTAGCCTAAAGGTAAATGGTCAGAATGACGTGAGTTATTAAATCTTAGTATTACAATGAAGCGGTTCATTGCACATGGTTAAAATTACAACTATAAATAATTAAACATGATATAACAAAGGATAAAGGCTGGAATTTAGTGGTCCTAAATCTAAATTCATTAAGTGAGTTTTGTTTTTGTAAATTTCCATTCCTTCATAACAATTTAATTGAGCAGTACTCTTTACGTTTTTAATTAACTTTATATTATCAACATTATGGTTATTTTGAAGCATATGTAGGGCAACGCTAGATTTACCAAACCTTCTGAATTTGAGATGAGCCAAATGTTCTTTGTACCTAATTTTGATTGATCTTTTTGTCTGCCCAATACACACTTGATCACAATCTTTACATGAAATTTTGTGAATTCCTGATTTATCCATGTTATCCACTGGGTCTTTCGAATTTCCTAAAAGGTTTTTAAGGTTATTGCTCGAAGAAAAAACAATCTTGCGGTCAACCCTAGAAAAGATTTTTTGAAGACCCTTGGTGTAACATGGATAAAAGGGTAATTTAACATATTTCTTATTACGGCCGTCAATGCGTTCTAATGTGCTTACATTTCTAATTCTTAATCTATTCTTATGTTTCCTAATAGTATTATAGACGACATCTTCAGAGAATCCGTTAAAGTTAGAAATATTGATGATTTCTTTTAGTTCATTTTGATATCTATCTTTAGTTATAGGAAAATTGAGTAACCGGTGCACCAAAAAGTTAATAGCCGAAAGTTTGTGTTCATATGAGTGATTAGAATCCTGTAAGATGAATCTATTATTACTAGTAGGTTTCCTATATACGTCTATTTCTAACTTATTTTTATTTCTTATTACTAACATGTCGAGGAAAGGAATCCTGTTGTCTTTTTCTTCTTCGTGGGTAAATTTGATAGAGGGAAATTTTGAGTTAAGTTGTTTTATGAAATCCGTTATTGAACATTTTCTGATGTCAAAGATGCAAAAAATGTCATCGATGTATCTTTTCCAAAGCCGAGGGAAATAAGCCAAAGTATTCTTCAGGTCAGTTTCAAATTTACCCATAAAGAGGTTAGCCATAAACGGAGATAAGCTGTTACCCATTGCTGTTCCTTCCGTTTGTTGATAAAAAGTGTTGTTAATTTGGAAAAAGTTTTCTTTCATGCAAAGTTTTGTCAAAGAAATGAAACTAGTAAATTCCACCAAATTGTACAGGTAACTGGTTCAATTTGTCAGATAACCACCTGGAAAGGAAGTAAGTTGGACTGTTGATATTCGAAACAATGGGTCCCATGCTTTTTCCGGGCTTGTGTATTTTAGGTAAACAATACATCGTAGGTAGTACTGAGTTTAATACCGTTAGTCTAAATCTTAAATTGTCGCTAATGACAGACTTACATTCTAACATGGTTTTTTTGGTTTCTGTAATCATTTTAGACAAAGGATTTTTTGATAATTTTGAATAAGAACTTTGTGACAAAGTGGTGTTGACTCGACTGAAATAATCTTCTTTGTCTAAGATGACTGCAGTGTTACCCTTGTCGGATTTTAAATAAAAACAATTTTTTCTTTTTAGTCTTCTAGCAATGATTTGATTTTTTCGTGCAATGTCAGGTGCATTCTTTTGCATATTTTCCAAAATTTGACTTGCTAATAATTTAGAGGATACCTGCAATTTTTTAAAATGTTCCTGTTTTACGATCATTAAAAAAGACATAATCGAGAAGAATTGGAATTATTTTTTATGTTGGTTACAACTATTTGACCGTTAAATCTGAGATTTTACGTTTGTTATTGACAAGTATAACAATTCAAATCACATTTGATGTTTTTTTTTTAATATGACAAATTTTTTTGGTAAAAAATTCTTTTTTATTTTTATTAACACCTAAAATTGCTGAAAATAATAACCTCGTAATAAGAAAAGAACATTTGTTCATAACTACCAATTTCTCAGCACAAATTTACTACATTTGTTTTGTGTGGAAGTTTTTCTGTCCAAAATTTTCTAAAAATTCAAAGCCAGCAAAATGGTAAGACATTAATTAAGGGAGGAAATACATTTAGGAGCCAGATTTTAAGCGTAAATTAATGAATTGTTTTCTCGGAAATCATAAAAGCAATCGATTCAAAAGTTTTGAGGGCTTTTATTGTATTGAAGGTATACCATGTGTGGCAATTAAATAACCGGACTGGTACTACCATCGGCAAACAGCGAGCACGCCACGGCAGGTTTGAACATGTCTGTGCTTGTAGATTCTTCCCCCACCCTGGGCTCGATGGGCACGGTTGTACGTCGCTCAGTCTCGCTGTAGCAATCGTCTGTTCAAGTTCTTACGGTAGCGTCGGGTCGAATACGCGTGGAATTGTTTGCGTCCACTGGGTCCCCGAAGGTCAGACAGTCAATCAACATTATTACGTCGAGGTTCTAACTATCCTTCGTGAAGAAGATGAAGACCTGATTTGTGGAAGAGCAAATCCTGGATGCTCCACCAAGACAATGCGCCTTGTCTGTAAAGGCATTCTTTGCGAAATCCGGCATCACCGTACTCGCCCGACCTGGCCCTCTGTGACTTTTTTTTTTTGGTTCCTAAGGTAAAATCGGAGCTTAAGGGGACAAGATTTGACAGTGTGGAAGCGGTGAAAGCGAAAGCGACGAAGGTTCTCAATAAGCTGACAGAAATGGACTTCCAGCTTTCGACAGTGGAAAATTCGTATGGAGCGTTGTAGGGATCGGCAAGGAGAGTACTTTGTAATGTAATTGGTGATCAATAAAATGTTTTGTAGCACCAGTCCGGTCATTTAATTTCCACACCTCGTATATATGTATGAAACTTCTGGTTTTCGGATTCTATCCCGCGTAGTGTATGAAGAAAATTTACGGTTTCCTATGGACCAATGAAGCAACATTTTGGGGAAGTGGAACAGTAAGTTCACAGAACTGTGGGTGGTGGGTTACAAAAAATCCTCATTTTACTGTAGAATGTAAGTACCAATACTCGTTTAAGGTAAATGTCTTATGTGGATTGTTAAACAATACTGTGATTGGGCCCTTCTTCTTTGATGAAAACCTTACTGCCAATCGACATTTGTAATTTTTTGCAAGAAGATTTTAAATCAAATGCCACATAGAGAGATAGAATTTGGTATCGGTCAGATAGAGCGACCGTTCATTGTAGCGTAAGAATAAGTTTTTAAATGAAACCTGAGTTTAGTTCTATTTTTTGGATTGAGCAAAATATTGAATTAAACAGAGGTTATTTAGGGGGTAAGGATCAGTTTGGCGCTAATTTTTGGCTTGAAGATGAAGATAAACAAGAAAAAGCTGTTTTGGTTAAATAAACAGGTTGGAATTAGCTAAAAGGTTCCTTTAAGGACAAATTTCAGTTTTGAGTTCAGATTTAACCCCAATAGATTTCTTCTTTTGAGGCTACTTGCAAAATAAAGTTTACAGACATCGTTCTTGCCCACCATATCGAACGTTAACTTGTTTTCAAACCCAACTTTTAAAGATGATTTTTGGCAGAAACACACCATAAAATAAAAATAATTAGTGTAGAGAAATTGTTAATTTCTTGAAGTTTAACCAGTAAGTATTGATAAATGTTCTTTTATTGTTAGGAGTTTATTATTTTCAGCACTATTAGGTGTAAAATAAAAATAAAAAAAAATTCTTAAGTTTGTCACATTAAAAAAAAAAAATTGCTGGAGTTAACATAACATTTAGCCAATTTGTAATATTATTAACTTTTTAAATAAATCGTTATTTACATAAAGTCGTTTATTTGTCGTATTAAACAAATGTTGATTTTTGAGGACGATATTTGAAAAAAAATAGGTAAAAAAATAAAATTTGACTTAGGTGGCCATGATTTTGAATTTAGATATAATTTTTAATGTTAAACAACTTTTTCAAATAGGATTTTTAGATATTTTTTAAAATAAGGGCACTTCACTCTTGGAACAAAATCAAGTTTTCGGACGTACACCGTATAATATTAGAAATTTTCCACATTTTATTAGTGCATACTTAATTTTAGGGGGCGCACCAACTTTTATCAAGAATAACTTTTTTTCGAAAAACCCATAATAAAGAAGTTTCGCATATATGATGCGTATTTTATGGATGACACTGTATAAGATTCGATCTTCAATTAGGGCTGTTATTAAATATAAGAAACTCTTTTTAAATTGCAAATATCGCCAAAACTATTACAATGATTTAAATTTATTTATTTATCTATTTCTGATTAAAATTAAATCACTTGAAAGCAAGAAAGGATTTATTAGATTTGTGGAAAACATTTAAATGGACTTGTATTACGGAGAATACGTGAAATCGGAATTGAAACGTTTATTTCTGGAAGAAATAGAACCCGGGGTAAGATTTTTTTTTATATCACTCCGGAGAATTCGCCTGACTTAACAATTCCTTGGTCGGCGATAAAAATGAATTAACAAAAGTAGAGATATTAATGCCCTGCACTTTAGCTATAAATTTTACGCGGTACCCTGAGAAAATGCAAATTTTCTTCTATACGAAATCCTATTTGAACTTTGAGGAGATTTATTCGTTTAGAAACTTTCGAACGTACCTGTATCTATTTTAATGTAATCGTGTTCGATTTTGTTGTAATATTAATCTTAAAAGTATCGATGCAACAATCTGTTGGATCTGTTGGGTTCAATATAACTAAGATTGTATCCTTTAAATGACCTATATTTTTTTCTTTTAAATTAAAAAATAAACTGAAGCGAGGCATTCTATAAAAGCAAGTCTTTGGTAGACGATAAAAATGCCACGTCCATATGTAGAAACAAGTAAAATGTACCATGCTTTAGTGGTCTCAGCGTTGGATAAATAAAAAGTTCAGGCTCTTCCTTACTTGTTGAGAGCAAGAACTATGAATTGCGTACTAGTGATTGGGGGATAAAGCCTTGATAACTGTAAACTCTCGAAGGCAGTGCACCCAAGAATTCAACGCCGATGGAAAATTCAAAGTATGGTATATGTGAAAAAAACTAGTCGCGACTAGTAGAAAGACCAGGCGGCGAAATACATTCAAATTAACAATGATGCCACACCACCGAATGTTCCTCTGTACCGTAAAAAGCTTAATTAGACGTAATTAAAATTAGTTCTATCTTTTTCTCAGGCGAATTTTCGTATTTCTACAATTGAATCGAGCAAAAACCGGTGCTGCTACACCACCGTCAAAAAATTATATTCCTGTAACATAATTTAAAGCTTCACATACACTGTAGGCAAAAGAAAACACTACAAGAAATTAATATTTTATTTTTAGTAAAAAAAACAACAATTTTAAAAATTCTAAATCTTTATATGCATTAACATTGTAGATAATTAAAAAAAAAATACTTGTTGACGTACCCCATATACGAACGTGTCTTCAAAAATAGTATTTATGACAAGCAAATGAATAATTATTCTAAAAGAATGTTAAATAATAATAAATAAAATACTTCAGTTGTCGATTTACACACTAAAATGGTCCTCAGACCTAAAGACAAGGTTTAAAGCTTGTATATCCCGTTGGGCTGTCGCCACACGTTAAAAAAAGGATAAAAAACTACACCAAACGATAAAGAAGTTATTCAGTAAATTTATATAAATACGAGGGTAAGTCAAAAATTACTTACACTTTTCTACAACTGTATTAAACAAAGATAGGTGTACAACAGATACATTATTTTTCGATATAGTCTCCACCTTTAGCAATGTACTTGGTCCAGCGAGCCACAAGCTTCCGTATGCCTTCCTGGTAGAGAAGAGAGATGAAAGTCTGAGGGAGCGAGATCAGAGCTGTAGGGAGGGTGTTCCAGGGTCTCAAAGCCCAAACTGCTGATAGTTTCTATGGTGTTATGGCCGTGTACGGACGGGCATTGTCTTGCAACAACAAAACTTTCATTGAGAGTAGACCACGGCGTTTGTTTCGAATTTCTGGTTTCAGCTTATTCGCCAACAAATCACTGTACCTCGCACTATTTATGGTAGTCCCCCTGTCCAAGTAGTCGTCCAGTATAGGGCCTTTTTCGTCCCAAAACACGGTTAGCATCACCTTCCCAGCCGATGGCGAGGTCTTGAACTTTTTCGTGCTAGGGGATCCTGGGTGTTTCCATTCCATACTCTAGGGTTTCGATTCGGGCTCGTAGTGATGACCCCACGGTCACTATTCTTCTTAAAAATGCGTCGCCTTCGCGTTGAAGCGATCCAGTAAGCGTTGGCAGATGTTCAAACGTTTGGTTTTGTTTTCTGCGGTAAGCATTCGTGGTACCCATCGCGCACACACTTTACGAAATTTGACTTCATCGTGGATAATTTGATAGGCAGAACCGTGACTGATGTTTAAAGAAGATGCAACCTCACCTATGGTAACTCGCCTATTTGCTGTAACCATCTCTCGAGCTTGCTGAATGTTGTCGTCGGTGGTCGAGGTTGACGGCCGTCCAGCTCCCTCTTTTTGTGTTACGCTCGTGCGGTCACTTTGAAACATTTCGATCCACAAAAAAACGCTTTTACGAGATAAAGCGCTGTCCCCGTATTGTGACAATAGTTTCCGGTGAATTTTAGCACCTTTCACACCCTCTGACCACAAAAATCGGATCACTGCCCGTTGGTCCTCTTTGGTGCAAACTAATAGCGGAGCTGACATGCTTATGCTGTTGTAGCTAGCAGACAAATGACGCGATCGTGATTAAATTCCGCACACATGACCACAGAGGCGCCAACTCAACGCATGCGCAAGCGGCCGTCACTACAATAACCTTCAAAGCTTGTTATGGCGAAAGTGTAGATAATATTTGACTTACCCTCGTATTATGAATAGAATATATTGGATGTAACAAAAAAAAATATTTTGATAAAAAAAAACATTTGACTTACCCTCGTACATAAGGGTGAAATTAAATCAAGTTCTATAAAATTTCAGAACATTATATAATTTTAGTATACCTCCAGTGTTGCCAATGTCAGTAAAATTGCACTGAATTCAGTACTTTTGATATTTAAAAAATATACAAATCTCCATTTCTCGCCACACTTTTCTAATGCTTTCGTAGTGGTGGTAGGATTGATTGGCGAGAATACTGATACCTCAAATTGTAGAAACATTTATTTAATCTTAAATGGATTAAATGCTTTTTAAGTTCCCTATTATCAACAGTTTATCGTCACAGTATTACCACAGTTTTTCCAAATACAGACATAATTTTACTCAACAGATCCAAATCGAATTACAGGACAATACAGGCTAGTTGATTTTGAATTGCAGAATTCTTATTTTCGTCGAAATTAAAGTATTAAAAGAGTTTAAAAACAAACATAACATTTTACGTTCTTTCCAACCACGTAAAATAGAATGCTATCATTTGAAAACGCGAAAGAGGAATACAGGGTTTATTAAATTTCGAATACAGCATCGCTTTTATTTCTTCCCTTTAGACAATAAATAAAGTCATAGTTAGAAAAATGTTTGTTCTAAAATACGCGAAAGTGTTTTTCCGATTACATCTTAATCAGTGGCGGATTAAGAGATATCGGGGCCCCCAGGCACAAGTAATAGCGGGGCCCCCTCCATCTTTTATTGCTAATTGTAAAATAAGCAATTTTAAAAATATGTAAACAAGTAGGTAAAATTAAAATTTTAATTTGTTATAGAAACATATTTACAAATGTCTAATAATATAACAATTAACAAAAAAATTGTAAACGAATTTATTTTCAATAAAAATATTTAAACAAAATTTTACATTCCCAAGTAGTAAAAATTAAAATAAATACATTTTTATTCTTAATAAAAATATTTAATGAAGTCTACACATTAGGGCTCTATAGCAGATTAACTTTGTGGACTTTGGAAGCAGCAAATTTTTGCACAATTTCTTTAAAATCTATTTTTTTTTTACGAATTCATGCTCTGTGCATAACAAGCTTAAAGCATTTAGCCGATTTTGGTTCATGACGCTTCATTTTTGGTTTTTTATTACCGCCAGTTTTGAGAATGTTCTTTCTCCTTCACAAACTCCGCAAGCTAAAGTTAAATATATTCTAAATGCTATAGCTATATTAGGATAGAGGTTTGACTTTAATACTTCTTTAACACTTTTTAATGTTTCTTGGCGGTTGCAATTTTTTAAGCTCTGCTCATTTGTCAGATGTTAATGAAAATGTATTATTTCGTTTTCTAATTCACTTTCCAAATCTTACGGATATCTTTTAAGAAGCCGTTGAGCTGCGGATCGTTTGCCATTCAAATTTGTCTCTTCATAATCGAAAATAAACGAAAAATATACTTGCAATTCTTTATAACAAGATCTTCTTTCCATTTCAGAAATTATGCTATCACATATTACTAAAAATACATCTACTCAAAATTTTTGTTTTGGAGAAAAGTTTTCTGAATAGGAGGAATCACCGTGGAATACTTTTTTCTTAATTTGGCGTGTATTTTCTTTTTTATAAGAAACTTCAAACTCAAATTCAGTCGAAACCTTTAAAATAAGCTTCACTTCTTCTTCATACTGGTCAAAATTTTCACGAATAGTTTTTAGGTATTCTGTTAAAGAGGTAATTTGATCTACAACTTCTTTTAAAATAAGACCTTCTTTTTGAAATGTCAAATTTACTTTGTTTGTTCTCTCTAAAGCATCGTACCAAAATAAACTAATGATACATGTTTCAAATTCACATGGTTTATTCATAATATTTGTTGCTTCATTTCGTGTATCGTAACTTTGGTCAGTATCTTGAGATAATTTTTTTAAGGTTATTAAAATTTCGTGATAATTTTGTTTTAATGACTTTAAGGCATCATATCTCGCTGACCATCTTGTGTCAGACAGAGATTTGCATTCGCATTTAATGAAATTCTTGTATTAATTTCTTCTTTTAGCAAATTCCACCTGTATATGGAACCTGGCAAGAAATTGTACAATGTTTGTACAATCCCAAAAAAAGATATAGCTTCTACACATACACTAGCTACTGTCTGTCCAACAAGATTCAGAGAATGAGCACTAGACGGTACAAATTCTGCAAATTTGTTTATTTCTTTTATCTTACTTTGGACACCTTGATATTTTCCAGACATATTAGCCGCATTGTCGAAACTTTGCGAACGGCAATTTTGAATGTCAAGATTGCACTCAATTAAATATTGCACAATTTCTCAAGCCAGATCAATCCCTTTGTGGTTTTTTAGAAGCAAAAATTTTAAAAAACTTTCTGACACTTGAAATGTTTGTGAATTCACGTATCTAATTACAAAAGTAAATTGATCAACATGTTGCAAATCAGATGTAGAATCAACTATTATTCCAAAATATTTTAATTCTTTTACTTCTTGTAAAATTAAATTAGTAACATGATCGTCTAAAAATTGAATAAATTCATTGCAAATTGTCGAAGACAGATAAGATATTTTCCCCGACCAATATTTTAAGTTTTTTCAATATGATCTGCTAGAAACCCGTCATATTTTGCTAGTAGTTCCAATATGCTTAAATAATTCCTATTGTGTACTGATCCAAAAATGTCATCTTTGCCTCTTAATGGAAGACCACGTTGACACAAAAAAATTATAACATCAATAATTCTTTGTAAAACCTTTTGCCAGTACTCGTATTCATTTTCATATGCTTTTGAGAAATCTGTTTCCAAGCCCTGTTTTTTTGATCTAGCCATCCAGTTAAAACACGCCTTGGTATGAGAAGCACTATTTTCACGAGATACGACTCTCGCTGTGGCATTTTTCCAGTCATTGAAACCTGCGGTAAATTGATCCTGATTTTCTTCAAGCAAAAATAACTTACAGGGTCCGCAGTAAACTTTATTTGTTTTCGGCGAAAATATTAGCCAAAAACCATTTAACATTTTGCGCTTAAACATTGATTTTGAAATAAATCTTTACGTCGATCCGCTAACTTGTAAAGTAGCTTTAATCATTTCTTTATCTTCAAAATCAATGTTTTGTTCAAAATTACCTTTTTCGATCAAATATCGCAAAACTTCTTCAGACTCACCCCATTCAGCAGGATCTTTACTAAATATTTCTTTTTCAAAAAATCCCAATAAAGACGTTTGTCTTTTAGCAGACTCTTTCACTTTTTTTTCGTGCAATTTTCTTTTTTTCTGCTCCACTGAGATAATGGCGTTTCTTTTTTGTAAAAAGTAATAATATTATAAATTTAATTAACAGAACAGCATAAGGTTTTGCAGTTTGAAAAGTAAATTGTAAGGCCACGATTTCAGCATGTATTAGGACGGCATTCATTCGGTTACTAAAATTGCAAAGTTTGGCCTCAAATGGACACAACTTTCAAACTTAAAGTCAGTTTATTTTGTGTTTGAGTAGGTATTTAAATAAGTTTACTGTTTAGTAATAATAATAAAACTTACCTTTATAAATTCATGTGTTTTATTGTCAAATTTGGAAATAAGGTTGAAGTGTACAAGTCATAGTAATATTTCACGATCACTGAATAGCGAGCGGCTCGGTAGCTTACTAATATCTGCTTTCTTACGTATATCGCTGTCGTGTGTAGACTGAGCGGAGAGCAGCGCGTCGCGCTTAAATATCGATAAATCGATCGAGACGACACTGGAGCTTTCCACACTGTTCCACGCTATTCGAGATACTGCGCTCGACTTCTAGACTTCTCTGGTACGAAATCTTTGAAATTATTTGCTTTTCGATTGCGAAATAATAAAATTTTTATAACTATTTGGAATAGTGAATACTATAGTTAGAATTATTTACAGTATATAACTACATATTTGGAATAGCGCTTTATAGTTATTATAGTTTATAACTATTTGGAATAAACTTTTTACTATTCAATACAAAATAAGTTAATAATGAGCCAGTAATTCGTTAACTACTTTTTCTTAAAAAAAATTTAAGAGAAGTTAGAATTTTAAAAATTAACTGATAAAATACGCTTATTTTTAAAAATCCAGGAGGGGGCCTAAGAAAACTATTAGACTTTTGAAATTTGTACTTACCTAAATAATTTTATTGTAAAATACATGTTATTGTAAAAATAAATCTATGTTAGGTATATAACCTTAAATGAGTCGGGGGTCCCTTGAGGGCTGGGGCCCATAGACACGTACCTAGTTTGCCTTACGGGTAATCCACCTGTGATATTAATCAACAAGAAAAACTAACGAACATTTAATAAACCATTCAACTTTAATTCGTTCCTCCATTCAGATTTTTAGTATGTGTTTAATCTTCAGGTATTTCCATCTAAGTACTGTATTTTGAGCATTTTTACAAAAAAAAAAGAGCGGATACCACATCAAAGGGTACAAAAAACAGAAAAATTGAGATTGGTAAATTCAAAACTAATACTGTAACAGTAAGATCTGGTGATCGTGGCGGCTATTCTACAACTTCCTTTTTTTTTAAAGTAAAATAATTGAGGGACTGTAATTTTACAAGAAATTAAGTAAAATCACATTTTGCTACTTTAATACTGTAAATTTACAGAAACGTTTTTGTTATAATTGTTATTCTTGACATTTTTTCGACATAAAAAAATCCCTCCTTAATATACAGCGTAGTTTAAAGAAATTGGTGCATCAATTTAATTCAACTCACTTCAGTAATGTTAAAGTACACAAAACAAAACGTTCATGTGGAACTACAAGGCAATTAGATAAACATCTCGCATAAACATGTACACCCAACGAGATAAGAGTAATTGTCCTCGACTTGAAGTCAGGGTGTGTGTAGTATAATGATCTTACACAGGCAAGCGAGCTCCTAAATTCATGTGTAAGGTTCCATGTAACGCTCTAGAACTGAGGAGGGGATTTTATGAAATCATTTACATTTGCTGCATATATGTAAATGATCTTTTTACAAAATGTTTCATTCGATTGAGAAGAGTCCAAGAGAAAAGATGATAATAAAGACGTTATGCAGTTTAGTAATAAACCACCCTTATCTCACCGGTGTATATTTATTACATTTTTTCGGCGTCCGAAAGTTGGAAAAGTGAAATCTACAATTATCTGATAATTTTTTGGTTTGTTTATGATATCTTTGTGAAAGCAAGGGCCAGGTAAACTTTGAGGGTAGGAAGAGCCTGGTGGTGAATAATACATAATGTACCGCAGTTGTCATAATATATCTTTTAGTCCATTGCTTCCTTATTTTAACGACTGATTGTTATCTCTTATTTGCCCCGCTTTTAGCCAAAAACATCATTCTTAGAATTTATAACAACTTAATAGCATCTAACTTTTTTTTGCCAAGTTATCATGAGCTATATATATAATTTTTTCTCTCGCTGGAAAAGAGGGTGTTGATTTATGTTCTCTTCTTAACAGTATCAATTTTATTTTAATTAAATCCTCATACAGAGAGATATTTTTCGTCGTACAAACTTGTAAAAATACATCTTGATCGTAAAATTACAACTTTTCAGGTTATTCTTGTAATTTTACAACTTTTTTTCTGTGTACAAAAGGTCATTTACTACCGCTTTACGTACTTTTTTACATCCCCTTGTATTAGTACATCTTCTAATTTATTTCTCGGACTTTTTTCTGCAAGTCGTAAAAACGTGTCGAAAACACAACTCCGGGTATTTCACTCGTAAAGTTCCCGAGTGCACTTAAAGGATATTACGAATTTATTACTACTTGATTTATTTAGAATTTCCATTTATTTTTATTTCTACTTTTTTCCCGTCCACCACGTACTTTTAATAAATATAGTAGATAAGTCGGACAGAAAGAAATTTTCTTTTTTTCTCTACTTTTGGGGGCAAGTTTCATGTGCCTTTGAATCAATAGATGCTGATTACATTTCTCCGCTCGGGAAAATTTCGTTAAATAACTGCCGCTTTCGACATTTTCACTCATGGGGGGATAGATAATGCTGACCACCCTCCCTTATTCGCTTTCTATCGTTTTCTTGTATTCGAATTCCTTTATTCCATCCGTAATCTGCATTACAAACGTAAAATGACCGAAAGTGATAAATTGAAAGGGCACCGTCTGAAGAATTTAATAAATTGTTCTATTTAGTTTTTCTGTTTTTTTCGCCTTTACATATAAATCGAATTTAGGGAAAGGATGAAGTCGAAAAATTACGTTTTAAATAACTAAAATAATAGGGCGGAAAATAGAAATAATCCTCTTGGAATTTTGGAAAGGTGGGAGCGTCAATTAAGATCTATTTTTATTAGTCCCATTAGAAATTTGGAAAAAATTGAACCATCTTTTTTTCGCATTTTATAAGTAATTTTTTTTTCAAGTAAGAGAAAAAAGGACCCTAGATTTTATGCATAGATAATAAATAAACACTTAGCTCAGAAACTGTTAGGTGTATCTTCAATTTGGTTTAATTGTTCGCATTCAGAGTATCAAAATCTATAAGATCAAAATAACAAATTTCGAAAATTTTATTTTTTTAACGTAAAGAATTTGCAAGATGAATTTTAATTATTTTATAGTATTTGACAAGCTAAATCCAAACGAAAAAGACAATTTTTTCTATCTCTTACAATTAATCAATTAGAGCTCCTCAAAATATAGGAACTGTTGGGTGCAGTCAGAGGATTAAAATCTGTAAGATAGGATGATGAAAATAAATTTCGAAATTTTATTTTTTGAATTTTTTTCCTAAGGAATTTTTTCGCATTTTTTAAATGTTTTCATATTTCACCAACGGAAAGGGCTTACAAGTTGAATTCTGGTTATTTTATATTATGCGACGACCTGAATCCAAAGAAGACAGGCAAAATATTTTATCTCTCACAACTAATCAACTAAAGCTTCTCAAAGTGTAGGAATTTTTTCATGTTCTTTTGTAACATTTCTCGCCTTCTCATTCAAAAAGTAAACGAGATATCGTTAAGGAGATTGCGGAAATCGATCCTATGAGTCCGATTGTATATAGAAACACATCATTAAGGATTGTGAAAAGCGCAGAAGGATCTCAGAGTGAAATCGAGTTTTGGTTTTGAATCGAATTTCTTGAAAATGTTGCAAATGGAATTAAATAATCTTCAAATTAGATTAACCCAAAAACTGTTAGGTGTATCTCTAAATCGATTAATTTTTTGCATTCAAAGGATCAAAACCTATAAGATAGGATGATTAAAATTACAAATTTCGAAAATTTTGTATCTTGAAATTTTTTCCTAAGGGTTCCCCCTTGGAATTTTTTTCGCATTTTTTTAATTTCCTCACATTTCACCAACGGAAAGGGCTTGCAAGTTGAATTTTGGTTATTTTATAGTATTCGATAAGTTGAATTAAATAAAAAAGGCAAAAATCTTTTGTCTCCTACAATTAATCAACTAAAGCTTCTCAAAGTGTAGGAACTTTCTGGTATCTTTATTCACATTTCTCGCCCTCTAATTCAAAAAGTAAACGAGATATCGGTAAGGGATTGCGGAAATCGATCCTATGAGTCCGATTTTATATAGAAACACATGATTAATGATTGTGAAAAGCGCAAAAGGATCTCAGAGTGAAATCGAGTTTTGGTTTTGAATCGAATTTCTTGAAAATGTTGGAAATGGATTAAAATAATTTTCAAATTACATTAACCCAAAAACTGTTGGGTGTATCTCCAAATCGATTATTTTTTCACATTCGGAGGATCAAAATCTGTAGGGTAGGACGATCAAAATAACAAATTTCGAGAATTTAATTTTTTGAAATTTTCTGGAATTTGTTTCGCATTTTTTAAATTTCTTCATATTTCACAAACGAAAAAGGTTTGCAAGTTGTGTTTCGGTTATTTTGTACTACCCGACAAGCCGAATCTAAAGAAAAAAGGCAAAATCTGTTCTCTTACAATTAATCAACTAAAGCTTCTCAAAGTGTAGGAACTTTTTCGTATTTTTGTTCGCATTTCTCGCCGTTTTGTTTTTGTAAATTTCCATGCCTTCATAACAATTTAATTGAGCAGTACTCTTTACATTTTTAATTAACTTTATATTATCAACATTATGGTTATTTTCAAGCATATGTAGGGCAACGCTAGATTTATCAAACCTTCTGAATTTGAGATGAGCTAAATGTTCTTTGTACCTAATTTTGATTGATCTTTTTGTCTGCCCAATATACACTTGATCACAATCTTTACATGAAATTTTGTAAATTCCTGATTTATCCATGTTATCCACTGGGTCTTTGGAATTTCTTAGGAGGTTTTTAAGGTTATTGCTCGAAGAGAAAACGATCTTGCGGTTAATCCTAGAAAAGATTTTTTGAAGACCCTTGGTGTAACATGGATAAAAGGGTAATTTAACATATTTCTTATTATTACGGCCGTCAATGCGTTCTAATGTGCTTACATTTCTAATTCTTAATCTATTCTTATGTTTCCTAATAGCATTATAGACGACATCTTCAGAGAATCCGTTAAAGTTAGAAATATTGATGATTTCTTTTAGTTCATTTTGATATCTATCTTTAGTTAAAGGAAAATTGAGTAACCGGTGCACCAAAAAGTTAATAGCCGAAAGATTGTGTTCATATGATTGATTAGAATCCTGTAAGATGAATCTATTATTACTAGTAGGTTTCCTATGTACGTCTATTTCTAACTTATTTTTATTTCTTATTACTAACATGTCGAAGAAAGGAATCATGTTGTCTTTTTCTTCTTCGTTATATTTGACAAAAGAAAAAGGTTTGCAAGTTGTGTTTCGGTTATTTTGTACTACTCGACAAGCCGAATCTAAAGAAAAAAGGCAAAATCTTTTATCTCTTACAATTAATCAACTAAAGCTTCTCAAAGTGTAGGAACTTTTTCGTATTTTTGTTCGCATTTCTCGCCCTCTAATTCAAAAAGTAAACGTTAAGGAGATTGCGGAAATCGATCCTACGAGTCCGATTTTATATAGAAGCACATCATTAATAATTGTGAAAAGCGCAAAAAGGATCTCAGAGTGAAGTCGAGTTTTGATTTTGAGTCGAATTTCTTGAAAATGTTGCAAATGGAGTAAAATAATCTCCAAATTACATTAGCCCAAAAACTGTAGGGTGTATCTCCAAATCGATAAATTTTTCACATTCAGAGGATCAAAATCTGTAGGGTAGGATGATCAAAATAAATTTCGAAACTTTTGTTTGAAATTTGTTGGAATTTTGTTCACTTTTTTTAAATTTCCTTATATTTCACAAACGAAAACGGTTTGCAAGTTGTGTTTTGGTTATTTTGTAATATTCGACAAGCTGAATCCAAGGAAAAACGGCAAAATCTTCTATCTCTTACAATTAATCAACTAAAGCT
This sequence comes from Dynastes maya, assembly GCA_029619315.2. Taxonomy (NCBI): domain Eukaryota; kingdom Metazoa; phylum Arthropoda; class Insecta; order Coleoptera; family Scarabaeidae; genus Dynastes; species Dynastes maya. The sequence goes on from JAROYE020000012.1 coordinate 9,205,165, forward strand.
TCTCAAAGTGTGGGAACTTTTTTGTATTTTTGTTCCCATTTCTCGCCCTCTAATTCAAAAAGTAAACGAGATATCGTTAAGGAGATTGCGGAAATCGATCCTACGAGTCACATTTTATATAGAAACACATTATTAATAATTGTGGAAAGCTCAAAAGGATCTTAGAGTGAAGTCGAGTTTTGGTTTTGAATCGAATTTCTTGAAAATGTTGGAAATGGATTAAAATAATTTTCAAATTACATTAGCCCAAAAACTGTTGGGTGTATCTCCAAATCTATTAATTTTTCACATTCAGAGGATCAAAATCTGTAGGGTAGGATAATCAAAATAAATTTCGAAACTTTTGTTTGAAATTTGTTGGAAGTTTGTTCGCATTTTTCTAAATTTCCTTATATTTCACAAACGAAAAGGGTTTGCAAGTTGTGTTTTGGTTATTTTGTAATATTCGACAAGCTGAATCTAAAGAAAAAAGGCAAAATCTTTTATCTCTTACAATTAATCAATTAAAGCTTCTCAAAATGTAGGAACTTTTTTGTATTGTTTTCACATTTCTCGTCCTCTAATTCAAAAGGTAAACGAGATATCGTTAAGGAGATTGCGAAAATCGATCCTATGAGTCCGATTTTATATAGAAATGCGTCATTAAGGATTCTGGAAAGCGCTGAAAGATTTCCAGAGGATCTCAAAGTTAAGTTCAGTTTTCATTTTGAATTTCTGGAAAATTTTGGTAATTTTCGTGTATTCAATTGTGAAGGTATTCAAGGATGTCTCGTAAGTAGAAAATGATTATTTTTAGATTCAATCAAACCTTAACCTAGATGGAAAATTTCTAAAAATATTATAGACTTTGGATTAAAATTTAAATTGCGTTGTACCCTAGTAGAAATAAAAATAAATAAAAGAAATAAATTGAGAATAAACGCCTGTCAAGTCTGACGTTGAAATCTAAAAAATTTCTATCGAGCTAGCTATTCTATACACTCGAACGTATTCGATAAACGTCAATATTGCCCATTTCACACTGCATTGCCTTCAGTCAGGGGACCTCGCCTCTAAAAATTACGAAACCTTAATACAACACTGCATCGTTTTATTTTTTATATTTATCAAGCGTATGATTTACATAAAATAGCTATTTTGTTTATCGGAAAAAGCTCTTTTATATTCAAAGGTGATTTTCCTTGCGAAATAGGTTACTTGGGGTTATTTCTTATTCATTTCCGAAGACGTTAGATGGATTTGTTGGAAAGAACACGCTGTATAAAATTCGAAATTACCGTTCTCCACTAATTTCACATGAAGGGGATAGAGATTTGAGCTTTGTACAGTCGGTTGCGTCTAATGAAGCCCATGATTACGTTATATTTATTTACCTAAGTACGTTGAACTAGGGTCTGGCAGTAAATTATAGGAGGGTGCAAAATATACACATGCATGTCGCTATTTGAGATTCGTATGTGCTGTGTAAATATATATATTGTCTGAGGAACTTTGGGTGACTAGAATGGAAAAGTCCAACCCCGGAAAAAAATTATAATAAAAAATTAGATTTCAATTTTTTCATTGTGTCTCCTCTGGGTGAATCATATACACAGACATTATTTATCATTCAGCGGCAGGATCTTCAGAAACGCATGTGCACTCAAGAAATTACTCTTATGTTTTATTCCATGTATCTAAATCATGCACTTTTATACCAAGCTGCAATTCCCTGAGGCGTCGTTATATGTCGTTTTATATTTTCGTGCGGATTCTACTTGTTTTAAAAAATTTATTTCATGAATACACTACTCTTTAAATACTCCGAATCGATAATTTTAAGAATTAGGCCAGTGTTATCCCCCTAGGCAAGTTCTATTTATGCAAATAACACTTCTGGGATTCCCAGGGGGTATTTGACATACCCTATGGGGTTTCTGGATTAAGAGGGTTAATATGTAGGATTAAAAGAAGTTCGCGTTCAAGAACAAGTCATCCCTATATATCAGATACCGAAAAATGCCCATAAATTTTAACCGTAAAGGAATTGGAATTTATTTGATCCTATAAATCAGAAACGGAAGATATAGGAGATAAGGAGATGTCAAGTCACTTATTACACGGTTTTGATACGCGAAGTTCGTTCAATTTATTCGTTTAACTCAGAAACATATGTTGATCTGTATTTTAAAATATAATTCAGTCAGATAATATGTAGCGTGGGGAGACGGAAATAAATGTGAATCGTTATTATTTCCTACATTATTCATTCAAGCAAATATAATGTGATAAAAATATACTTCCCTTTTTCTTGTTTTATGCAGCACAAAGAAATGAAAGAACGAACCTAAATTGCGCTTCATTTAATGACAACCCTAGCAGTTTAAAATTAAATAATAAGCCCCAGATTTGAATTGCGCCAAAATCAATTCTGACCACCAATTCGTCACCTGGATTATCCCATCATCTAGATCTGTTCAATTTGCAAAAATGTACGAAAAATATTCATAAAGATAAATAGTCTGGGCAAACAGAGGTAAAAGTCAGTGTAGTAGATATGTGGTGCGGAGTCGACGATTATTTATTTCACGCGTTCACAGCGTCAGTACTAAATCGATGCTGTATGCGAGTAGTTCTGTATATATGTAGGCTGTCGTAACTTATTTCGTAATTGTACGCTTATGTTTGCTTTAAAAATGTCGCAGTTAGGTACGTCGCGAAAACGACCAATAGCAGTTAAAAACTTTATAGTGGACATGCCGGACTTAATTTTTGATGACGCTAAAATTCAATGTCTAGTTTGTAAAATCCTTTTAATGTGTTGGTCCAGAAGCCATTGTTAACGTCACATCGAGAGCAAGCATTCTTCTGCAAAAAGTGGCATACGAAACCAAGAAAAATTTACATTTGATTTATGTGTTACTCTTATTTTATGTAATCTATCGTTTCGTTTACTAGACAAAGAAGCATTTGTCTCCTTCTGGAATAAATATGCGGACTGTAAATTACCTAGTCGGACATCGATACGAAATGTAGTGCCATTTGCTCGTGAACATATAGAAAAAAGAATGAAAACGGAATTGAAAGATAAAAAACTGTGGTTGTGTGTGGACGAAACAACAGATCGTCAAAAACATTCTGTGGTTAATGTAATGGTACGTACAATGGAACCACATCGACCGTCATCCTCCTTCTTACTTGCTTCCAAAAGAGTTATAAATTGTACTACCGATGAGATTTTAAAGGTGGTGTTGAACTCATTGAACAAATTTGAAGTTTCAACTAAGCAACTTTTAATGTTTATGAGTGATGGTGCCGCAAACATGCGTTCTTTGGGCCGATCTCCTAAAGAACATAGTGGGAACTTCTTACATGTAACGTGTAAAATCCATACTCTAAATCTTGCGGCACAAACGATTCCTACATGTTTTCCACTAGTAAATGCATTGATTGTTAATACAAAAGCAGTGTTTCTAAAGTCCCCGAAACGTACCCGACTATTTCACAAACTGTGTCCTGATTTAACTGAACCACCACAGCCGATTGTTGCACGTTGGGGGAACATGGTTTCAGGCTGCGTTTTACTACAACAAATATTTTGATCAAGTAAAGAAGGTAGTTTTAAAATACAATCCGACAGAAGCTGCAGGAATCAAGAAAAGCCAGGAAATATTTCAAGATAGTCAGGTTAAATGAGATTTACAAACTATTCACAACAATTACTTCGGACTAGCGGAGGGAATAGAAAAATTTCAAAATGTTTCGATGTCGCTAGTGGATTCTGTTCAAATTGTGAATGATGTTCACGCACAGTTATGCGCTGTAGAAGGCGAAACAAATTGGTGTGTAATACGAAAATTTGAAAGTGTTTTAGAGAAAGACTCCGATTTTCTTATATTAAAACAAATTTGTGAAGGTGCGTGTGAAGAAGCATTAAGTTATTTCAAAGATTATTTTAAATATGCAAATATAACATCGCTAGATGCCGAGCGGTCGTTTTCGGCATTAAAAAATATTTATTTTGCACGTCGTACTCACTTGACTGAAACAGCTGTGGAAACATATCTAATGATTCAAATATTTAACAGATGTTACAGTTTGTGATTTCATGGAAGTCTTTTAAAACGGTAAATGTTTCAGCACGTTTTATAATGTATTTCTTACCTTCTATTTTATGTGTAAACTTTTATACGCTCGCCACGCCTCTGACTGTTACCGCATATTTGCCCAGGTTAAAGATAAGTATTAAAAACATTAAAAATATTAAATAACGTGTGTACCTTTTTTTATTTACAGCTTAATTTTGATCTGAATGAAATTTTATCTTTGCAGTATTTCCCTCTTTATTTTCTTTTTTTTTCATTCTTCTGTATTAATTGTAACTTCGTATACACATTACTCTGCACATTCCGTAAGCCATCTATGAAATCGTGGATGTTGGGATACGGCGAGCTACAATAAGTTTTCAATTTGCCATGGAATGATTCCGTAAACATGCTGAAGTTTCTGTCCAAGTCTCTGGTAAAACTTTGAAGTTTCATCGACATATGTATCGACCAAATAGTCCGAAAATTCAGTGATCGTTAGGTCATTTGGTTGGTCATATTGGAGGTAACATGTAAATGCATCACCTTTTGAAAGAGCCACCACTTTTAAGTCACTTTTGATCATTATATTGCACTAAATCGGTAATTTTTTTTTTGCTTTTGTATTGCTGCTCAGTGCAATCGGAATGAAATTTTTTGAATTGGTGTTGTGTAGCAAAACCGCTTTCAGACTGCTTTTTGACGAGTCAATAAACAACCGCCAATGCTCAGGATTATATTCCTTTTGCATCGTTAAAATCAAACCACGGATATCAGTGCAATAACCGAGTGAATTCTCAATGGATTTGAAAAAAATCGTAAAACGATGATGCCGATTGATTGCTCCGTATATCCGAACATCTGCTGCCAAAATGTTCGTTTATTTCAAGTCTTTTGCCAAAAGAATGGATTGTCGCTGTGATAGTTTCAGGCTTCTTATCATATTATTCAAACGAGATGGCGTGATTTCAATGTGATTGCATGGCGCAGTGACATTTGATGGTTGATACGCCTGCTTCTTCGGTTTTCATGGATTCTAATGCTGATGACTCAGATTGTTCTGTTGAAATTGGTCTTGTTGGAACAGGAATTGTATTTGAATGCGGCAGCGGCAATTGAGGGTATGTTGAATGTATTTCAAAGAGCCGCTTTTGGATCATGTTCTCTTGGATCTATCCAAATCATCGGAACACCAAATGGGAGAACGGCTTCGGTTTTTGTCTACTTATTCAAATTCAAAACGCATCAACAATAGACGGCATCCAATACATATCAGTAAAAACATTTTGTGAGAAATATTGTTGATACAAATCAACGATTTCAGCACTTATTTTACGCCGAGTGGTCTTAATTACAAATTTTTCACACACCTAACAAAAGGTATTCAATTTAGAACGTTTATCCATTTTTTATATTTTTAATTAATTGATTTTACAAGCCAATACACTTCGGTTTGGGTTATTTGCTTTAATATTCAGATGTTAACACTTTGACTTCTGAAAACAGCTCTTTTTGAGCTCTTTGACCAAATGGCGGTAGCGGGGGTGAAAGTTTTTAGAAGATTCACGAATGATCCATGGAAGGTTCTCGAAGGTTCCAGAAAGTTCTTCTACCATCATTCAGATTTTCCAGAAAATTCCAGAATGTTCCAGAAGGTTCTTTGGGCTTAAAATTTTTAAATTGAAATTGCTCGAAAACGCAAGCTAACCTTTAAAAACGGTTGGCACCATTGGATTCACCGTACTCGAATTAGGTTTACCCCCCGGGTGCTCAGCTTGTTGCATTTTGCAACTAGCACAGTGTAATCCAACCGGATTCATATCTGGAGACCTAGATGGCCAACTCTTAAAAAAATGCCTGCTAATTGCACCATCGCCAAGTGTGTCGCGTAGTAGTACCTTTAGATTATTGTCTCTGTAGGAAGGAGCACCGTATAGCGTAAAAATATCATGATTTTGCAATATTGCTGTTCATTTATCGTTACTGTTTTCCTTTGTTCATACTCCATATGTTCATAGAAATAAGATTTTATTAGAAAATTTAATGTAAAACTTCATCAAACAGTAACCTTAACAACATGTAATCTTTCCTAAATTGTGCGTTTTAAAACCCCCGTTTAATTCAAAATGTGTCCCATCTAAGGTTTTGTTTAGCCATGAAAATGAGACGAATCTGCTTATCTTGTTCTTTAAGTACAAAACATATTTTCATTTTATAGGGATACAGGCAAAACTGCCTTCTCAGTCTCCACCACACTGTCTATACGAAATGATTTTACTGAGCAAGACCAATTCATGTATTGTTCGATATTTTCTTAAAGTCTTGACCAATACGAACCCGTAACGGCAAAAGCAATTTAACCAGTACCGATTGAAAATTGCTGCAATTATATATAGAAGAAACCCTAATCCGACACTGTCTATGTACAAAAAATAAAGCCCTTTCAAATTGGAAACTTACTTTTAAATAACCCTATATTTTGAAGAATCACATGAGAGCTTGTATGGTTTTTACATAAATATTAGAACAATTCATAAAACTATAACAAGTCATAAGTTTTAAATTATTTGCTGTATCCATTTTCTGAAATAACCAAGTTATTTTAGGCAAGCCATCAAAACTAGTTAGAACGTCTTAGATATTTCTATTAATGGACCCTCTATTAGGGAATACCGTAAGGGTGATACAGGAAATTGCAAAAGATATATTGTCATGTGTATTAAGACATCTTCAACCCTTCACAAAATTAAATTATTTTCACCAGTACCGTTGTTATCTAGCGGGGGAGATCCAGTGAAGAAGTTCGCTTGCAACTTAGCTTTGCTTGTTCAGAAAATTCAATTTAGCAGGTTGTTTATAAATATTTAATGTTTCGTGCATAATCGAGTTGTCTTTGGAAAATGATGATTCAAGATATGATCAACCTTTTTCGAAGTATAAAATCTATTATTCATTTCAGGACCGTCCATAAACACGATAAAGCCATACCCTCTAACAAATTTATATCTATTCAGAATTAAGACGATATCATTTAAATAAAGGATCCATGTATACCACCAGCAACTAAGATCGAATCTCAACAGTCGAAGTATGCGCCAGAGAATTGATAGTGTTATCTAAAGGCCACTAATTGAAAACTAATTGTCCAACTCAGGCAGTTAGTAGGAAATGAGTGCCCCCCTACGGGCATAATACAGATTTAGAACACTATGTGACAGAACTTATAGCCCCTAACCATGATAACTGGCTTGTGTTTCTCTCTCAGCGAAATTACCTCTACAGGAAAAGCGATTTTCCAATGAAAATATATAATGGATTACTTACCTAAATATTTTTGTTTGCTGAACTACAATTTTACCTTGTAAAACTTCCATGACTCCCTGGGGTTTTCAGTAAAATAAATGGGATGTAATTATACTATGAGAAGTAATTAAAGCTATAAAATGATAAAGATAATATCCTATATCACTAATTTGAGTAAAAAAATTCAGAAATAAAACATAGAATGTATAAATCAAGACATCAGCATGTATAGCAAGTTACTATTAGAGGTTTGTACGGTTCTACACCATACGCTGTTAGATAAAGAATTTTAGGGTTCTTGCAAGCGACCAATTAGAATATCTTAATTTGTATCTATGTTAGGTCGCCAATATCAGCTTGACCCTTACCCCAAAGCAATTCCACGACTTTTATTCCATTTGCTAGCCCCAAATGTGGTTGCCTTGCTCCTTCTATTCTAACGTAAGTAAATTGTTCAAATTTACATATTTTCTTTCCCAGATTAAAAGCAAAATTTCCAGATTAGCTCATGTTATCTAGGGTAGAGATGTGTTTTGACAGGATTATTGTTTTTAATTGAATAATTTCATTACTCGAATTTTAGGAAGTAAAATATAAAAATTTATACCAAGTAAAAATTGTTTTTTTTTTGGGTCTACAATCCAATACAATTTCTAAAATTTTTATGGTTATTTTCTCAGAATTTATCATGATTTAGTTATATAAAAAAACATTTTTAATTTAGTTGAGTCTATAGGGTATTGTTTGCAAATATCTCTTTTATTTGTTTTTATTTTTATTTTATTTTATTTGGACGTTACATTACTGCAATTGTGAATTTAACAGCGATCATACACACGAAAAATTGCATCGAGAAAAATCAGTCTTGATTCAAGAAAATATTTTCTTCAATTCTATTTGGGTTAAATAAATATTTCCTTAGGGTTAGAAGACCAAAAAGATCCAAGACATAAAAATGTTTCTTCCAAGTAAATAATTAAGTATATAAGTATGTTCCGTCGCTATTATCTAGGTGGCGTCAGGAAATGTTTCAGTTGCTGTTTTTGAAGATTAGTGGCATAATCTGAGAAGCAAGAAGTTATAATGCTTTTATCTTCTCATATTGTTTTTGCCGGTAGTAATTCTATCAATACCAGGAGCTATTTTTATTAGCATTATCTTGGTTATTGTTTCTAGACACTTTTTTCATGTGTACTTCTACATTAAGTTCACTTTTATTTGAACATTATTCTGTTACAAGCATGAGAATAATTTGCTGTATTATGTACGGATAGATCGTACTGTTTTAAACAATGTAAACCCAATTAATAAATAATATGCATTTCAAGAATTTTATGTGAAAGATGCTTTATTTTAAGGAAATGAAACTATTGATTTATGAACAATACCTAAATCCTTTTTGGAATTAAGAAAACTATTTACTATCCTTAAGAAAATATTGTTTTGTGTTATAAAGGCCATTTACTAATCGCTTTCTTCAAGTTTTCTGCAAGATTTTCTTGAATCAAGTTAAAAAATGTCTTAAAGAAAGAAATACAATTATTTCATTACAAGTATATACTTCTCTTAAGCGGAGAAAGAAATGCTAAAAAAATATTAATTTTGATTTAAAACAGTTATTGTATTGCGTATAATTGAAACAGTCTTGAATTAAAGTGGACAGCTTTGATACAAACGTTTCTCTACTTGTATCCAAGATTAAAATCTACAAGCACCCCAATTCCTCATTGCTAAATTCGTCCTGTTCCTATTCCACCTTCCTCATCAAGAGCAACTTATGAAGAAGCTTCTGAAGAATTCCTTCAAGAAATAGCTAAAGCGAAATCAGACTCTTCCGGAAGTGATGAATCCTACAAGCTATATGCTGAACCACATTTGCTAACGTAAAACGATCTAAATTATTTAGCTAGAGATTTAAGCATAACCAAAGAAACAAGCGAATTACTGGGATCTCGTTTGGGTCAGTAGAACCTCTTACACCAAACTTGTACGTCTCCAGATTTTTTTTAAAAGACACGTATAATTTTCAACATTTTTTTTGTGGAAGATAAGATCTGCTATAGTTCTGATGTTAATAACTTTGTATTTAGTGAAATTGGGCTAAACCATGACCCAAGAGAATGGCGTCGAATTTTAATGTTAACGTGTGAAGAATTAGAAAACAAAATGTCAAAGTGTCTGGGTTGCTTTTCGTAATGTTTTTCTCGATAATCACAGAAGAGTGAATTATGAAGAAAACGTTCAAGAATCTTTAGCAAACCTATAAAAGAATAGGATGTCGAATGTCTTTAAAACTTCATTTTTTATACTTTCGTTTGGAGTTTTTTAAATCTAATTTAAACAGTATGAGTGAAGTGTGTGGCGAAAGATTTCACCAAGACATTTAGAAGAGACGATACCATAGAAGGTGGGGGATTACATTAGGGGTCTAGTTAAAGAAAGTCATTCTTTACATAAGAGAAAAAAATTTGAATTTTTAAGTTAGTAGTCCTATAGTTTGTGTACATTTTAAACTAGTATTTCTGAACAGTTTTTTTTTAATATTTTTTTATATTTAGAAAAAATGAAATATCGAAAAGATATCAAATTTATGCTTTGTAGATAAGCTTTTTAAACAATTTAATTTCAAAATTATCAAAAAATTAAAGTATACAAAACTTTTTTTTGAAATTTGTTGCCTAGTGCAACCCATATTCAGAATAACATGGATCTGTGTGCCCTGATCTATGGGGTACATTGATCTACAAGTAGTAATACGCTGGTAATTTTCTCAGAATAATGTATTATAAGTTAGATATTCAAATAAATATATACCTGAATAATATTCCTTATTGAAATGGAAATGAGTCAATTCTCAAATGTTTTTGATTTCATGAAATTTTAATTTATGCTTTTTCCAAGTACTACAGTTCTTATCGTATATTACTTTCAAATTGTCCTTAACTGAGGTGTTTTGTTTTATTTACAAATGTTGGAGGTGGTGCTTTTGGCTTTTGATTTGACAGATTTAACAGAAAAACCTGTATTGCCGTTTTTCAGTGGTCATTGAGGTTAGGTCTCTGTGATAACACGTGGCTGTTTCCTGGAGAAAGTAAATTTGTTGTGTTTGAACTGAGTTCAGTAGATTTCCTGGATGATTTTGGTGCAAATTTTCTTTCAACTTGATTTGTTTAGATACCGGATTGAAAGTGACAGAGTGTTACAACCAATCGCATTTGGCATACAAACAATTAATGCATAAAGGAAAAACCAATCAAGAAACTTTCCTCTCAGATATAATTAGGACCAATTTTCAGTAAGGAATAGGAGATATATTTAACAAAATTTGCAAGTATTTATTTTGGACCTGTCAGCTGAAAAGTCACATATGCAATTTGTCGGACTAATGACTAATTTCCAAAAGATTTCCAAACCCTTTCTTTTATTTGGTTTCTTAATGGCATCAAGCAATATTTTCACTTCGCACGTCGTCGGAAATTTCCGTTGCGTGACCGCAAGGCAATCGCAATCGTAATCCTAGTTTAGGTTATGGGAGATAGTGGTTCGTAAGCGATGAGATGTAAATGAAGAAAATAATAGGTGAGTAGGATTTATATATTTTTACCATTGGATAATTCACGTAAAAATTTCTGTGTAAAAAAAGTAATAAAATACTTGCCACAGATTGGTGAATATCAGAATTCCTGTTTATATTAGGGATTGGCCAAAAATCTCGCCGATATCGTTTTCAAGCCAAATAAATTGCGATTTAATTCAACAACCAAATGAGACAATGATTTGATCTTTCCGTTTTCTTGTTTTGAAACTAATTTAGTATATTTCCTCCGTTTTTGATATAACAGGTATTTCAGCAAAGGAAAGTGATAAGACATGCTTGCTTGCATAAGTCCGTTGAGGTATCTGCTGTTCTATCTCCAACCCTTTTTGTCATAATACCTAGCACCTTTCTAGCATCTAACCATACAGTTATCCCTGTCACTCGTTCGCGATTCTCAAGATTCCTACGAGATTACCGAGTTTCGTAATATTCTTTGCAAACAAGTATCACTTTAATCTTTATGTATCTGTATACACAACAGTTATTCTGTGGTTATGTCATCGTCATTGAAGAATAAGTGTAATGCCGAAAATTAATCTCCATTTTGTAGTGACGTGGTGCTACCATTAACTTCCTCCATTAATTATTTCCTTAACATTTTAACTAATAATCAGAAAACTTTACATCTATGTGTCTTTTAAAACATATAAAAATTGTATGCAAATAATATGATTAATTCACTAAAAATTATATATTTTAGTATGTCGTTATTTAATTCAAACATATCTCCTGAAACAAATAGCCTCAAGTTTGATTTGAAAGTATATCTGTTTGATTTCATATACGCAATATGTTTGATTCAACAACACAGTTCGTTCGTTTAAAGAACTTCGTCAGTTTGAAATAAATATATTTTTCTTTACCATTTATTTGACTTCACCTTTTAATGGCGAACGTTCCGAAAATGAGAACATCAAAAAAATTATTGCTTCTACGATCTGAATGTATATTTGTTTGGGCCAAAAGTTTTTTTTTCTCTGTGTATTGACATAATAATCCATAATTTTTTATGATTAAAACAACAAGAAAACTTTTTTTTTCATTGCTGGTCTCCCCTAAGCTCTTTATGATGTATTGATTTTAGTTTCATACAATTTTTAACACGATTTAATGTTTTCTTAGTATTCCCAGTTAAATGCTAGAGGGTGACGCGATTTTTGGAATTAATTATTTTTTCTTTCCAAATAAATAATAAAAAAGATCAAATCTATCCTGCTGTAGTTGGTGTAAAAATATTTCCCCCACTACTTTCACGTGTAGTCTTTTATTTTTAAATAACAAATTGAGGTATCTGCATCTGTCAAAATATTTGTTTTAGAAAGAGATCTACGCCCGCATGACAATACATTAATTCGATTACTTATAAAGTATCTACAGGCTGTCTCCTGCCACATATATGAATGGTATTAATTGTTAAATGGAGTTGTCTATTCTGTATTTGTAAAACTAGGTGATAATATGACGTGTGGGCATTGGTGCTGTATTGGCTACTTGTTGATGCAATCTACGTAGGCGGTACAATCAACGAATAGTCTTCCGCCGAGGTAGCTCTGTCTCTGTCCGTTGTTCGCGTTCGTCAGCCAACCGCTTGAATTGGGTTGGCTCGAGACGTCACGCAGAACACGCCTCCCCCAACATCGTCGAAGATTCTGAGCACAAACTCAGACTTCCAGTATTTTGTGCTACGTGGTTCGCGAGTGCGGTGTGTATCATGTTACCTTACCAAGCTGTGGCCATGGACTACGCTGTTTCATCTAGTTTGCAGAGACAGACACCCATTGGACTTGGTGTTAACATCAATTCTGCATTCACGCACTCCTGGTTCGTACCAGCGGATCTGTGTGTCCCATACAAACAGACTCCTCTCCTCGAGCCAGGGCATGTTATACTTATCTCTGTTCTAGTGTACTTTTGTGATTACCCAATTCAACCTATATGATTACTATTTTAATTTATTTTTTTTATTGTTTTTTTTTTTTTGTTTAAATTCATATTTTAGTGGCATATTTTAAAGTAGTATTTCAGTGTTCTAGTGTCGTTTTTCCATGTTACTTATTTTGCTTAAGAAGCGTTTAAGAGCAGAAAAACCATTTCAAAATTAACACGCCAATGTCAAAATTTACTTTTCACCACATGCATGCTACGGCAAAATAACAGAAATGTTTCTGATCAAAACCAATACACCTTCGCTTTTTTGACATCTCGCCAAATCCGCCATATTTGCCGTCGATTACTAGAATCATTTACTATGTGTCTTATCAGCAATTCAATTCCTCTATAAAGAATTACCATGAAAACCTTTGGGAAAATACTTAGCACCATTTCAAAAATTCCAAGAAAAAATTTTTGCACATGAAATTTCTAATCGTAAACCTTGCCAAAATGAAACCATAAATGTGATAATTTTGAAATGTTTATAGAACTATATGTCGTTTGCGATGTATTTATATTTTTTTGTTTGGAAATTTACTGTCTCACATATACGCTATTTTTCTCACTGCACAAAAAATGATCATGTTACGTATATTCTTTTCACGCTTCTTTTAAATTATTTTGAGCATTTTTTTTTCTCTTAAAACGATCATCGTATATCGATAAGATCAAAACGACTGATTCAAAAAAAGAGGGGAAGTCATGCTAGAGTTTCCCCCAGTTTAATTGAATAATCAAACACCTTGTAAATCTTGTAACCGGTAGGACATATCAATTATTATACAAATTATTGCACTGATATGATATTGAAACGGAAAAGTGGTATTTACTTTTTAGATTATCATTAATGACGGTGTACAGCAACACGTGTTAGTATACCAAGACCCCCTACGATATCATTATCTTCTCAATCAGTTTAATAGGTTAATTAGACAGTTTAAAATTCTATCTGAATAATGTAAGTTTACGTTGTTTTTTGGGGGATCTAAAGAAAAAGAAACCACGTATATTTTGATATGGTACTGTGATTTCTTCTTTATTTTTTATACGTCTATATGGAGTGGTCCAATAGATTAAAACCACAAATGGAGTTCTTCAAATCACTAATAACTAACAGCTTATATTTTAATGTCGTGCTGTGAACATATTGCTTAAGGCAATGTAAAAATTTTAACACTTGTAACTTAAGATTGTCTGCAGTTATACAATGGTTAACACTTAGAATCACGCCGAAGGCTTGTAATGTGGCATGTAATTACATAAAATAATGATAATTAATTAATTGATAGCTACTATAAAGACTTATATGGGCTTTTTAGCATCGTTTAGGTATACCTATAATTTCTGTCTGAGTCTATTCGTTTTATTTGCTTGCTAATAGGGTATAGTATGTTTTGATCGAACAGCTGTCAGGGTTTCATTAAAACTTACAGGATGATTGATTGTAAGCACAATGAATTAACGTGTACGCATACATATATGAGAAATATACTATTACATGTTCAGGTCATTAATTATGATATGGTTAAGTTAACTAACTTATACATGTAGAGAAACGTTGTATTAAAGCTGTCCGCCTTAATTCAAGACAATTATCCGCGAAACAATGTTTTAAATCAAAAGAAATATTTTCTTTGCGTTTCTTTCTCCACTTAAGGGAAATATATACTTGTAATGAAATAATTACATTTTTTAACTTGATTCGAGAAAATCTTGCAGAAAATTTGAGGAAAGCGAAACAATCTGAGAAGAGAAAAGCATTAACATTTCTTGCTGCTGGCCACGTTTCTCTTACATCTCTCAGTTTATGCCCCTAATCCTCAAAAACAGCAACTGAAATATTTCCTGGCGCCACCTAGTGCCAGTAGTTATAGTCATGCCGTCCTAGATAGTAGCCAGGGAACTGGAATACGGATACCATACTTACCCATACAATGGTATAACCTTTAACGTACAACGTTTCTTACACATTTTCAGAAGATACCGGTTAATGTAATATTTTTTTTCTTTTTATTACTATTTATCACGTGTATAAATAATAATAGTAAAAGAATGGATAAATAGACTTAAATATTAACTCATTAATTATTAAACTACATAAAAATAATCCCTATTTAATTACATTATCAAAGAAATAATTTAATTATACTGTAGCATATAAAAAAACTTTTCACTTGTTCCTAATTTTCTTTTCCATTATTGTAATTTTTCTTTTATTGGATATCCTTGTAGCTGGCCTGATGATGTGTGTTTTGAACACGAAACTGGTCGCCTAATTTCTTAATAGAACTTTGTGAAATCTGGACCATTTTCCATTCCTGTTATTATTATTATTTTGGTCGGACCATGGCACAAATGCCTATAATCACTGCAACCTTAATAGATCTATTGTAACAGAATACTCTTATGTGTGTTAGAATAGTTGGAGGCTTTTAATAAACCTTAGTACTACTCTAGGATCTGTTTCCTTCAGTTCAGTAAGTGCAAGAAATGGCCTACTGAAATGTTGGTGTCGTATGCGGCTAATGGCAACACATTCACATAGGATGTGTTCGGCCGTCTCCAAATCTTCTTGGTATAAACGGCAGATTTGATCTTCAGCTTTTCCTAGTTTAAATAGGTGATATTTTAGAGCTACATGGCCTGACAGAAATCCTGTCAGTAATCTAAGATCCCCCTTGCTAAATAATGGCGCTATTTTTGCTGTCTTTGGCGAACCTGATATGAGTACTTTCGCCTGTTTTTGTCCTGGAACATTATCCCAGTACGAGGTCTTTTGATTGTCCTCCCAGGTCTTAATTGCTTGTTTTATGTGGCTCTTTTGGACACCACAGAAGGGATTAGGACCAATGAAAGATGTTCGTCGCTTCATTTCCTTCGATTCCTTCACCGCAAAGTAACGTGGTTATTGCGTCCCAATTGCCGTAAATTGTGTGCACATTCGTGTATAAGAGCAGATTCGTATGTGTAAGCCTTAATAGCCTTTAGAACTGCCTGACTGTCGCTGAATATATTAATAATTGCGCCTCGTATCCCTTTCTCGAGGTTCTTTATGGCGCACAGGTTTAAAGCAGAAATCTCTGCTTGAAATATGTTGGTGTGGGGTCCTGTAGGCATTTTTAGGTGGAAATTAGGACCACTAATGCCTATACCTGTTCCGACAAAGTACCTCTTTTGCATTGAGGCTCCCCGGATGCCCACTCAATACGGCTTTCAATGATCAAGCTTATAAGTAGTGTTGGGCGATTATGAATGATATAATCGAGATATATCGATTATACCCCAATAATCGATCATTCGATTATGGTTCAGAAATCATTCATTATTCGTTTCGACTGCGCAGGAGCACACAAACGGATTACGATTCGAGATCTGTATTCGAAACTTCGAAATAATTCACTCGTCACTCGGATTCTGTCAAATAACGGTGGAAAATAATCGAAATCGTTAGTAAATTTTAAACGATTATTTCGATTAATTCGATTATTGAAATATATCGATTATGCCCAACACTACTTATAAGGTTGATCAAAAATACCTTTAATATAAATAGAAGAAACATTTTTCTATCTTGGATTTTCTAACTCCAACAAAATATTTATTTAATCTCAATAAAATTCCAAGAAAATTATTGTCTTATGTTATACATTTTTATAGTCTTGAAATAAAAATATTTTCTTGAATAGAGACTGATTTTTGCAAAAGAAATCTATGTTCTTGATGCAAGAAACCATTTCTATGCGTGTAAGGTTGATAGAAGCTGAAAAGTTATTTGAAATTTTTCTATTTTACTGACGTAAATTGAATGGAAAGAATTCTAGGAGCTTACAAATTCTACACCATCGAATAATCAATTCTAAAAATTTTACGTTACCTCCGTTCAAACGTTGGCAATTAGTATTCAAGAATCATTTTAAGGAAACATTTCAAAATGTCATTATAACCTGCATACAACAGACAATGTACTTTTTACAGTTTCTTTTTGCGACACAAGAATTTGTATTCCAGACGTTGACTTCTAAGAAAGTGGCCATATGCTTTTGACGCCAATAGGCTACACTCGTTTTCTTTAAAACGTCTTTTGTTTTTCAAATAGGAGATATTATAATAAATATGTTTTTAACGAATAGATTACAAAAATATCACCCCTCTGTATATTTAATTTATTACACCATATCCTCATGATTCAGGAAATAATAAATGCTTGACCCTTCCTGCTCTGGGTTTATCTGTGGCCTCAAGTAATATTCTAAGCAAATATCAAACCAACCCCGACAAACACAAACATAATTTTCACCGACCTCCCAATAGGAGGAAGATGTTATTGTTGTATTTTTCGTATCGATATTTTCTACGTGTTTCATGCACTGTCTCAAAGGTTTAAAGTTACTCTTCCTAATTGCAGCAATTAAAATAACTATAAATATTAACTTGGAGAATGTAATAATTCCAGGGGAAAGGGTTAATTGAGATATTCAAAGTTTCCACAAATAGGGGTGGAATTTTAGTCATAAAGTAAACGTCGTATCTATTATTTTGTGCATTATATACAGGTTTGGCAAAGTCAATTCATTTTCCAAACAATCCTGTTTATTATATCATTTTTGTAATCTACATGATACTTTGAATATTTTTTTAGTCTATTAGTTTTAAAGATATTTGTAATTTAAAAAAAAATCATATTTCATGACAAAGAACAAATTTCGTTGGAGAATAACTTACTTGTTTGAAATAAAACACCATGTATATCTAACATATTTATTACACTGCGAGGGATGCCTTTACGTTTTTTATAAAAAATTGGTACAAATCGTTTGATAGTTTTTCATACTTTTGCATCCGTTCGAACCAATTCTCGAAACATTTCTTCCACTCCAAAACTGGTATTTCCAAAACATTGTTTTTGAAGGCTTCAACAGATTCTTGAGGTGATAGAAATCGTTGTCCACGTATTTTTTGTTAAGTCGTCAGGCGCTAAATCAGGGCAATGAGATATTAATTCGATGTTTTTCTCTTTCAAATAATCAATTCTTTGACATGCTGTGTGAGACCTAGCATTGTTATGATGAAGGATGATGTAACTGTTTTTCCTGATTTCATCGATGACTTCTGGCAAACAAATTGTTGTACACCATTCAGCATCAATTGTTCTTCGATCCTCAAAGTACAACGAAAAACAAGCAATCATTTTCTTAGAAGTGCTTCGTGAACAACTTTTCTTGGATTTGGTTCATCTAGGAGTTTCGACACATGTTACGATATTGTGTACGGATTTTAAAGTTCCTTTCTCGAATTTTTTGAGCATTTCCTTACACCAATTGACATATGGACCCTTTTTTGTGCTTGAACAGATCTTTTTTACACCTAAATGTTCAAATCATTACAAAATCAAATGTATGTCTTCGATATGTCTAAGGATGCCTCTACCCCACGGTAAGTCATATGCCGATCCTCCTCAATCATCAACAACCGATTTTGGTGGACCTTCACGAAATTTATCACAACGACGAAATTCTGCAAACCAATTGTAAATAGTCTTTTCTGATTGTGCTTCTTTTCTAAGAGTTGTTGTTGTGTTAGGCCTTTACTAAAATCGTAATAAATTATCCAATGAAATTTTCATTTCTTCACAAAATTGTTTTTTTTTAACTCTCACTGTAAACAAGTTACTTGGCTAATTTCTACATCAAAGTAGATTTAAAAAATATAATTTAGAATATCTTTAAAACCATTAGACAAGTCTAATAGCACCACTCTGAAGATAATTGTCTTATGAAGTTCTAAACCATTGATTCACCCTGTACAGCTAAGCTTTGTGTATCTTTTCTTTTTAAGATAAAATAGAATCTTGATTGATGAAAGCTTTCCAGCTGGAA
Organism: Dynastes maya; assembly: GCA_029619315.2. Lineage (NCBI taxonomy): Eukaryota > Metazoa > Arthropoda > Insecta > Coleoptera > Scarabaeidae > Dynastes > Dynastes maya. The sequence continues at coordinate 9,223,938 of JAROYE020000012.1, forward strand.
TTCTCTTTTCTGTTAACGAAAGATCAATTCCCCAAGATAATAGATTTAAGTAGGAGAGTCTGAGAAGCGTACGGTCAGTTTGTTGTTTTGGTCAATTTATCCGTATTTTCCCTTATTCTTCCTTTTTCCGAAAAGGACAGAAGTGTGAAAACAGAATTAAGGTAAAGTTTCAGTAAAATTGGTCAGAATTGCCCAGTGTTAGTTCAGTCGTCATCCAGAGTCCATGGAGAGTTGCCCCTACATTGCGTTTATTAGGTTATCCTTATTCTTGTGTCCCTTGTACCTGGTGACACCTCTACGGAAGCCCTAGGGAGAGAGGACATCGCCTTTTATCTTCTCATGTGAGCGCAATGCTACTAAGTACGGACCCTTGTCAATTGGGTTTTTGAAATGGCCCACGTCTTACGATGGAGGTGGTAAAAGAAAAACCGTTTATAAGAATGCTGACTGGTGGCTGCCCGCGAAATACTTTCTGTTACGTTTATGCCCTCTCTTCTACGTGTCCTATAACACTCGCTAATCACAATATACATCCCTAGGGACCTTCCTTTACTCTTCTCAAATAATATGACGTACCCTTGGATTTAGATTTTTTCCCGATGTCTAATCCCGTAATCTAATTTCCTAGAGGACACGTAAAATGTGTGTAGAACAAATTGAATATTACATCCGTAACATCCAGAAACCTATGAGTGAATAAGCAAGATGCAAATCTTCATTTGTCAAGTGAAAGTGAAGCAGCGTGTCGTTCAACTAATAAAACACCAAGTAGGCAATTTAGTACTCACAACAATTTTGTCAAGATTGAATAATTAGTTTTAAACTACACTGTCAAATAGAATCTAACATCAAATTGGATGGAAGAGAATATTCACAGCGGTTCTCAAAATGTATTTAATCATCTGCTTATTGGTTCAGTATGTCCCACACGAGGGTAGTCTGAAAAGTGCCTGAAAAGCCTCAACATGACATACACTACCGCTCATAAGTATTTGGGCACTTCAAATTTCAGGGTAAATCATTAAATATTTAAATAGAACTTTAACAATTGACCTAAATTTTAGATTCGTCTATGTGACCTCTTTTACTAGTAATTTACTGTATTTCCGGAATTATTTGAGCCCATGCTGCCTGTAGTTTGTTCCACATGTCATCTGCTGAAATTGGAGCTGTTTTTCTTACCTTCCAATCGAGTTCTTCCCATAATAACTCGATGGGATTCAAGTCTGGGCTTTGGGGTGGTCATTTCATGATTGTTAGAGTCCCTTCCTCCTCCAATTGTTCTAAATATTGCTTGCATAATTTTGAAGTGTGTTTTGGGTCATTGTCTTGTTGGAGTACAAAATTCTGACCCAAAATTCTTACACCAGAAGGTATTGCATTTTCCTCTTGCTCTTTTCTCATTGTACCTTGAATTTTTACGAGATCATCTGCGGATGTGCCAGCAAAACAGTCCCAAATCATTACCGAAACACCGCCGTGTTTGATGGTAGAGACTGTGCATTGCTCTAGTGCACGTTCACCCACAGATCTTCTTACAAACACTCGTCTTCGCAAACCGAAAATCTCCAATTTGGATTCATCTGTCCACAATACGTTGCTCTAATCTTCTACCGTCCAATTTCGATGTTCATGTAACCCAATTCGTCCGTAAAGATTAGTTCTTTGCAGACGGCGTTTAACTGTGGAGTCCCTAATCAGCTTCGGAAGTACAGTACTCTATTTCGCTTGCTGGACACTACCATTGCAATATCTTGAGCTGATGTTGAAAACTACCACTTTCACTGTATTTTTGATGTTATAATCAACAGTAGATGGATTTAAATGTAACTTTCTAACAATTTGGCAATTACTTATGCCTAAGTTATATTGTGCTACTATAAGAGCACACGAGTCAACACTAATTTCTTTCCTTTTCGGCATGTTTTAAAATTTTAAACGAAATTATAAACACTATTCGTTATTTTCTGTGTTAGACTGGAAACTTTCCAAGCTCTTGTTTCCAAATTCGCTAAACGCAATGACGAAATAGCTTATTCAATTTTGTAATTTCCGAAGAAACTGTTGAGTTACACTTCACACTTCCGGTCACTTATTGATATGCATTTTGGTTGATTTAACTTTTCTAATATATTACTGTTTTTGGTAAAATTACATCGTCCCCAACATCAGTCAATGATTGTAGAAATAATTAATAATAAAACAGATTACAGATCGATTCGTTTTGACCCCCTACAGTAAATCTACTCAACAATCACAACTGCGCATGATCAATAGCCACTTGTAAAGGAAATGGACGGAGAAATCTCCAATCTTTATTTTTTTATGGTCTGCGGGATCAATGCCCATTGCGGACTATTATCTGGGTTTGAGGTAAATTGTTCAAAGGCGGATTCTTGCTTTGATGAGGTATCTTATTAATTCGTCCAATATCTTTTTGCTATTCTGTCTGAACAGAGCAACAATAGATGTCGGCAACGGAATACCTCCGGCAGTTAAAAATCTGTGCAGATGTTCAATGAGAGCTTTGTGGGAATTGCATGCCAGTATGACATGATTTAGGCTGCCGTCTTCACAGGAACACAAAAAGCCAATAATTTTGATTTTGTGCAAGTGTACAGGATATTCCCCATGGCCAAACTTTATTCTCGCAATAGTGAACCGGTAATAGCGGGAAAGATTGCAATTTAAATACCAAAAGTTAATGTTGTTCTCTAGATGAACATATGCATACGTAGTTGATTTTCTTCTTTCTTTCTTATATATTTTTGTATAAGTAGGCTTGGGCCTGTTTTACCCTATTCTGCTTCCCCAGATGTGGGTGTCCAGCACCCCTTCCATCTCTTCGGCGGCCTTCCTTAGGATCTTCTGCCCACGGGGTTCCAAAGTTTCGCTCTTTTTAGAATGCTATTGTCAGTTCTCCTATCCACATGTTTGTTCCATTCCTTTCTTCTTCGTCTGACCCACTTTGTTACGTTTTGTATGTTACTCATCTGACGGAGTTCCTCATTTCTTACTCGGTCTAATAGTGTTTTTCCATGTATATCTCGTATTACTTTCATCTCCGTTGCTCCCATCATGTGGGTTGTCCTGGACGTGTCCGCTCTCATCTCTGCTGCATAAGTTAGTACTGGTCTTACTGCAGTTTTGTAAATTCGTACATTGCTCTCAATCGTAAGCTACTTATTTCTTCAGACCAGATCCTGCCATTTGTGAGACTTTCATCGTTTGTCTCTTAACTGCTCCCCTTAGGTCTCAAGTACTGGTTACTTTTGATCCCAGGTATATGAACTTGTTCTATTATCTCTCCATTCATTTTCAGCTTACATCTCGTAGGCTTCTTCGCCATCACCGTACATTTGTTTTTTTTTTATTTGTTCTTATGTTGAACTTGTTTGCTTGTTTGTGAAAATTATATAACAGTCGCTGGAGGTTATCTTCATTGTCCGATATCAGAACAGGTCGTCGGCATAGCACACTATGTGAAAATAGGTATTACCCATTTTGTATCCGAGCAATCCTGTCGAGTGATCCAAAAATTCTGTTCATAATGATATTTAATCTCATTATGGATAGAATTATTGGATCACTCGACAGGACGGTCGGAAAGGGGCTTAATCACATTGTCTTTGGATGAATATGGCATCGATTGTTGATCTGTTCTTTCTAAAGCCCTGCTGTTCATCTCTTACATTTATAATTTGCTTATTTTATCAAGAGTCATTTTTGTAAATGCCTTTAATGTGCTATTTAAAAGGGTGATTCCTCGATAATTATCTGGTGATATTTTTTGGCCCTTTTTGAATGCCGGTATAGTTGTGCTATTCTTCCATTCTGTTGGTATCTATGCTTTTCTTAGAATATTGGCAAACAGCTGAGTCAGTTCTTGATGTAGCCTCTTGCCTCCATATTTCACTTCCTGGGTTCAGCTCTATGTCTCTCTCCAGTTGATTTTGCTGCCCATATTTCTTTCCAATACTTATACCATTTTTCTGTTATTAGAGTTTATTTATCTATACGCACCAGATCTTCTTCACACAGAAGCACCATGTAGATCTTCCCGTCCTTAACGCTTTGTTTGACAAGGTTGTTGAATATTTCATTAAGTTGGAGACCGCAATGACCAATACAATTTCACTAGTACTGAATCTTTTTGGCAGTCCATTAAAATTTAAATACAGTGTACCTAATTTTAAATCGAAACAGTAAAAATAGAAAAAATCGATTAATTTTTTTATTGATGTGAGAAAATGATTTCTTTTTATTTTAGCATGGCAAAAATTTGCTGAATTTATGACAATAAAACGTACACATGGTTAATGTTTTGTGTTATAGGCCAGTATTTTTTTCTTTGGTTCTTAGTATTCTAAATTTCTTAGTTTAGGGTGGGCGTTACAATTATAGGTACTTGTAAATATCGTTTAGAATATGAATAAAAAGAGGTATGTTAGAATTAAAAATCTTTTTCTCATTCGGTCGTACGACTCACGAATTTCCAAAATACTTTGTGTGGTACGATACGTTCTTCAATTCCTAAGGGTTCCGTGCTACTTTGATACTAATATTATAAAGCATATATTGTCAGATAGAGGTTACAAGAGGAAAAATATTGTTTAGAGAAAAGATTTTAAGCAGAATTTGTAATCCTATCACTATGACGCTGATATCTAACTGTATTGATTATAATAATTTTCACATTCTATAGTTGAACTTCTATCACGCAATATTTCAGAATTTCATCATCATAATAAATACATCCAATTTACTGTATATAAAATCCCCATACTGTTTGATGATTTTAGAAGAACCTGTAGATATATATATATATATATAGGTATATTCGATCGATGAATTTGTACGATCTTCTAGAGGGCCAAGGTATTGGTTTGGTCTCTTCGAGTGACGCTGTCGGGACTTGTTTGTTTTTTGTGGATATTCGCAAACTAGCACTTGTCAATTTTTATACCGGACTACTGGAATGCATCGGTAGCATTTTCCTTGCGGGTCGCGATCAATCTGTTCAATATTAATGACATTATGACAACATTTTCGGTCTTCAACGTCTAATTACAGGAAGGACATACTTTAGCCGTGGAAAAAAAACGCGTACGAGATATTTTTATAGAGAATAATACTTTCTAGTTGGCGAAATTCTTTCTATCCGGGATTCCTTTAGATGAAAGTCGCGTTTGCGACAATTATATCGCGATCGCGATTTATAAGATGTTAAATATGACGACAAAGAACTAATCAAGCAATCCGCGATTGAAACGCCCTATACGCGGCTTCTAGATCTTATCTTTTCGACGTGTTTTTCGCGTTTCGCGAAAGCAGCTTTCTTTGTTTGGGTCCATCCCCTTGTACGTTGATGCCCTTATTGAACAATCATTGTTGAGAGAGTCTGCCGTCGCAGCCTTGACATACGGCAGGTCCCCGTTGTCCCCCTGCCCCTGAGGGATTCCTGGCACTTTGGCCACTCACCCAAGAACCTATACACCCGTGAAAATATAATGGTAAATACAAGATTCTAATTGTGGTATTCGAATTTATTGTTATTTATTGTTATTGTATTTAAATCCCGTCCCGTGAGAATATTTATACTAAGCATATTATGCAAAGAAATAAAACTAGAATAATGCGCAGATCATGATACATAAAACAAGAGGTATTAGTTTATCGTCAGATCTACAAAGACCTTTGTTGAAATGCGTAAAGAACAACGACATGATTTAAGCTGCACTAAAACATTTTTCAAAAACGATAATATCTTCTATGTGAACCTTTCATTCTTAAAAAAAAGAATATACATACATTAGAATTTTTACAAATCTTTAAAAGGCGTTCGTATTTAAAAGCAATGAATTTTGGGGATAGACCTTTCCTTTAGAATTAAAAATATTTAATAATTTAACAAACTTCTGTAGAAGAAGGACTTATCCTCCTCAGACACCAAATTTTTATTTTTTTGTGTGCAAACCAACCCCAAAATTGGTACAAAACCTATATAGTTTTGATATCTAGCTACATTATGTCAATGTTTTTCGAAAATAATTTGATACTTATGGCCGCTTTAGAAAATATTATTCTCTAATGTAGAAAAATTGTTTTTTTATTATTTAATTTTATATTTACAAAAATATTTTACATACATACATTTTAAGACGATCTAATGGATAACTAGTTAAAACTCGTTACCATTCCAGCTCATTTATTTGTAATGACTTATCGATTCGTTTCTTGTAATGTTTATATATCTCTGGCCTGAGGATGTATAAATACACGAAACCGGTCGCCTTATTCATTCAATATGAGATTGTAAGAATTTGGTAAATGTTTTCAATTTTTCTACGTTGAAACATGAATTCACACGAGAACAATTTTATTCTAATAATTACACCACGTTTATTTGTTCCAATAAAATATGTGGTTGTTTTAAAAAAAATTATAGCTGGATTTAACATAAAATGTTGCTGGCATATATTTTACTGTATTATATTGTTATTTCAATTATATATTTTTCTCCATTTTCTCCGAAGATTCATTACAACCAATGAGAATACTTGGAATTTTTTTATGAATTGAAGGGAAAACATTTCTGCAACTTTTCTTTCGCCGAGTATTTTTCCCACACAACAAAATAATCTCAACTTTTCCATCTTTTATACAAGCATATTAATGTTATTTAAATAGTACCTATTATCAAACAAAATAGATAATAATTACGAAATACATATTTGTCAAATACGAGTGAGTACCTTCTGTTAAACAGTCGTTTGTTGTCAAAGCCAACTTTTAAAAAGACTATATTGGACAGAAAAACTAAATTTGTGTTGAGAAATCGATAATTTTTTAACCAGTAGGTACTAATAAATATTTGTTTCTTATTACGAGTTTATTATTTTGGGCAATTTTAGGTGTTAGTCAAAATAAAAACAATATTGCACCAAAAAAATTCCTAAATTTGTCATATTTTTTAAAAAATTGACGAGTTATCATTTAGCCAATTTGTAATATTATATACTTTTTTAATGAAACGTTATTTACATAATGTCGTTTATTTATCGTTTTAAACAGATGTTTTTTAATGACGATATTTGAAAAAATTATTAAAAGAATAAAATTTGACTTAGGTGGCCATGATTTTGAATTTAGATATAGTTTTTAATGCCAAACAACTTTTTCAAATAGCATTCTTCGTTTTTTCAGACATACCCCGTATAATATTAGAAATTTGTGTAATTTTAAAGGATGCACTTTTATCAAGGATTACCTTTTTTTTAAGAACTCGTAATAAAGAAGTTTCCCATATGGTTCGTACTTTATGGATGACACTGTATATAGTAAAATATATGACAGCAGCAAACTAAAATTCAACTATAATTAAAAAATAAATAAAAATGATATAAACTACCAACATCCACCATGTACAGCGTTTCGCAAAGATTATGAAATGTATTTTTAATATTTTATGGCATAAAACGTTAAATACTGTAATATGAAAACTGTCATCTTAGGCCTGAGGTGGTTATATTACAATTGTAGCGTAAACCGTTCTTTTAGAAAAAAGCTAATTGCAAAAAAAAACAGTATTCATATGTCTAAACAATACGTATTCTTGCCAGCGAACTAGTAGATGTAATTGGAAATATTGAAAATGCCATCTTCCTCTTGCGTCTAGGATAACATTTTTCTCCTCAAATAAAAATTCAATGATAATTTATATTATGTATATATCATTATATTGCAGATATAATTCACTATACTGTTGAATTTGTCTTCAAATTGAAAACAAATTGAAAAATAATACTTTTTCAGGTAAAACTTTGTCTATATTCTAAAAAAAAAATTGTGTACGTATTATATAATGTCAGATTGTCATCTCAATCTTATACTCCTCGTTGATCCTTGGTCAAACGTTACTTTTCACACTCATTCACCCTTAGGGACCGCTGTCTAGCTTACACAGCCTGCCCCGATTTCAAAGCTTTCATTCTGAAGTCCTCCCAAAGGAAACCTTAATTTCAATACCGGCAATTCCATATTATTTTGCTCTTAGACACGTTCAGAATAAATAACAACGACAAAGACTAGCCTTATCACTGTAAATTGGTGCCCCTTTTCAAATTTATTGCAAGAAGGGGGTGCACACTGAAATATACTGTTTTTTTTTGTTTTATTCAATTCATCGCCCCTTTTGCATGAATTTTTTGATCCTATTGAGATTTTTAAAGTTAACTTATACATACACTTAAGACAATAAATAAAGTACGTGGCATTTTGACGGTTATCACTTTATTTAATTTGTTCTTTACAGCATTTTGGAATTGAGAAAAGAAAAAAGCAGAGACGCCGCCCGTTCGAGAAGAGGCAAGGAGAATTTTGAATTCTACGAACTCGCTAAAATGCTTCCCTTACCCGCAGCTATAACCTCACAGTTAGATAAGGCCAGCATCATAAGACTTACGATTTCTTACTTGAAGTTAAGGGATTTTTCTGGACATGGGGATCCTCCTTGGAGTAGAGATGGACCACCACCGAATAAATCACTGAAAGGTAAGAATATTTTTGTTAATATGTAAGGTGTCCCAACAGAAAATTTTTAGAAATATAGTAAGGATATTCAAATACGTATTGGAACATATTTATCTTAGATACTCTAGCAAGATTGAATATTAAATAAGTAAATAAATAACTGTCAAAATTATTGTTAATACCTCGCGAGATCGATTAAATTGGTGTTACAAATCACCATTTTTATTCATTGGAAAGAATTAAATTGGTTATACAGAATTCTCAGAGTAGGAGGAGAAGGATTTTCAAGAAGAGATTTTGAGTAGAGGAAATTATTTTGGCCACGTACATGTTACAATTTTAAAATTATTAAATACACATATGAGAATGTTAAATCTAGTAAATATCTGTCAGGAAGAAATACGAAACATCTTGGAAATATGATCATGGATAATGGAAAGACACAATAAGATCCCGAATCACCAAATAAATGCTGTAAAAATGAAGTACGTGTTGTAATATGGCAACAGTCACTAAACGCATTAGATATTAGAACAAAAACCAATACCGAAAATAGAAAAAAAAACAAAGAAAATGAAGTAAGGGAGACTAAGTAGCAAAATAACAGAAGCAAAGGGGAACCAAGAGGGGATATTTGATAAAGAAGAGGAAGACAATTATCAAAATTTAAACAAAAGAAATATTTTTAATACTTTAGATATCGGTAGAAATCATTTTAGGTGAATGATAATATTTTTTCGTCAGTTTTTAACTTTTGCAAAATTCTAGCATCCCACTAGTACTTATTATTCCAAATTTTTCCTCTGAGAGAACAATTATTTTCATTTTTCATTCATTGCATTGAAATTAGAGATGAAACGATATCATGAATATAATCTCGAAATTCTATCGACATAAAAGCAGCTTACCGGTATGGATATTTGTAGTAAAAAACCTGTAAATATTATTTTTTTAAAGTTTAGTGTTTGTGTGTTATCTTCTTTTGAAAATTTCTACAATGAGAAAAGGCAAGTCATTAATTCAACAAAATGTTTATAATATTAAAAGATTGTCTCCTTACCAGGAAGCAATTTTTTTTATTCCATTAACAAAATCCATAGTAGAACTATTTTTGTTAATTTAATGCACTCTGTACAAAGTAACAAAAAGAACATGTAAGTGGGAACAAGGAACTTTGTTAGAAATCTTGTGGTTGACTAGATGAAATAGATTTGGTTAAATGAAATACCAGTTACTATTATCTCAAACATTATATTGATTGCTACTATTAGGATATTTTTAAGGTTATGATACTGAAATAATATTATTTTCTAAAATTTAGGTTTATTAGAAGTTGAGGACATGATTCATTTCCTACACAAATATCTATTCTGATGTAATTGTGAATAGAAAAATTAATTCTTTTTAAATGCTTTGATACCAAATACAACCTGTTAACTATGGATGGTGTAATGATTTGAATATGAAATAGACCGTATTCCTGAATAGGTGTTACAAGACCAAAGCCTTTTTTTTATTATGGATTTATGCAAAAGTTTTCTCTTAATAACAGTTCTTGTTTGTTCTAAAACTTACAAGTAACAACACACAAATAAATCATGTTCTAAAAGAAACTGATGATGGTGCTTTTGTGATTCACTAACGCCAATATGGTTGTGCATGCATTCTAACAATACATTTTAGGTGTAACAAAAGCTATACCCCCAAGTCATAATATGCTATTTGCTCATTCAACAGAAAACATTCTTGTGTTAATAAAAAAAAATAAAAATAAGTTTAATTGCACTGAAATTGTAAAATTGATAAATTTTGTTGTTCGTGCAATTTTAGCAAAAAAGCTTTTCTTGATTCGATACCAGTACCTTTTTTCTAATACTACGTAAAGTATCGGCACTTAATGTTAAAATATTTTGAGTAAGTTAGTCCTACACGCAGAGAAACGTTTCCTTGTATCAAAGCTTAATTCAAGACAATTTTTCAATCATCCGCAATACAATAATATTTCCTTAGCGTTTCTTTCTCCGCTTAAAAGAAGTATACACTTGTAATGAAATAATTGTATTTCTTTGTTTAAGACATTTGTTAACTTGATTCAAGGAATTCTTGCAAAAAAATTGAAGAAAGCGATTCTTGGTATAAGTAAATGGCCATTATAACACAAAATAATATTTTCTTAAGGATAGTAAATAATTTTCTTAATTCCAGAAAGCGTTTTTAGGTATTGTTCATAAATCAATGGTTTAATTTTCTTAAAATAAAGCATTTTTTATTTAGAATTCTTGAAATGCATACTATTTATATGCACATTATTAATTGCGCTTACCTTGTTTAAAACAGTACGACATATCCGTACATAATGCAGTAAATTTGATTTGTGATTTTAAAAATGCTAGGGTAGAGGTTTATCTACAGAAGAATGTTCAAACAAAAGTGAACTTTTGTTTGAAAAAAATGCCTAGAAATAATAACCAAGGTAATGCTAATAAATAGCTTCTGGTATTGATGGAACCACTACCGATAAAAACAATGTGAGAAGAGAAAAGCAATAAAGCTTCTTGCTCCTGGCCACATTGCAATTGCATCTCTCAGTTTATGCCACTAATCTTGAAAAACAGCAACTGAAATATTTCCTGGCACCACCTAGAGTCAGTAGTTATAGTCGTAAGATAGTAGCGACGGAACTGGAATAGAGATATCATACTTACCCATACAATGATGTAACCTTTAACGTACATTTCATAAACATTTTCAAAAGATACCTGGTTAATGTAATATTTTTTTTCCGTTTTATTAATATAATTTAACTATATATAATGAATAATAATAATAAAGGGATAAATAAACGTAAATATTAACTCATTAATTATTAAACTACATAAAAATAAGCTCTTTTTAATTACATTACTAAAGAAATAATTTAATTATACTGTAACTTATAAAAAAATCAACTTTAGGTTTTTTTTCCATTACTGTAATTTTTCTTTTATTGGATATCCTTGTATCCTGGCCTGATGATGTGTTTTTTGACCACGAAACTGGTCACCTAATTTCTCAATAGAAGATCTGGACCATTTTTTTATTCCTACCTTTAATATGAATATTTTCTTAATTTAAAACTAAATGATTTACTTGGAAAAAACATTAGTCATTTTTGCAAGGAAATCTATTTTCTTGATGCAATAAGCCATTTCTCTGCGTGTACATAATGTTGGGAAAATCTGTCATGGAATATATATTTTTATATTAATAAAAAAAATCAATAAAAAGACTTATTAGGTATAATTATACAATGTTGGGAATAAAAATAAAATTGTAGAAGGAAGAAGAAATTGTTATACGTATTAAACTTGTTCTTAATTAGATAACAACCACTGTATATGCGAGGATGTGAATGAAATAATTTAGATTCTGCTGATTTAATTTCTTCAAAAATGCACCTCGATAAACAGGAAGAGAATTTGGAATACATGAAAAGTAAATGTCAATAGATTCGGAAATATTACATAAATTCGTTGACGGTGTCTCTTTATATAAAGTTCTGGGTCACCTTGGCCTACCGTTAATCCGAAAGATGAAAAGAATAGAAAATACGAGCGGCGTATCGTCATGATCATCACTCGTGGTCAGCTTGGTCAGTCAGTCGGGAGCGCAGAGAACAGCTCGGATCTGGATCCTCACTCTGATCTCTCATGATTTCTGTCTCACGTACAATATTAGTGAGTACATCGACGAAGACAGTCGTATGCCCAGTTCTTTAAACAAGTTCCTACAAAAAGTTCTTGCAGTCGAACCCGTCATCAAACGGATTGCCGCACCCCAATAGAAAAACTACTTTAAACTCTCTTTGAAATATCGAAATATTTTTATCGACGTGAAATTGATTAAATATAAAGTAAAAGGCTTGTTTAAAAAGATTATTCTATTAACTTGATTTCGTGAAAATTGTAACAGAAATAAAATTATTTCGGATATAAAATAAGGGCAGTTAAAGCCGTATCCTCCAAGGACGTCCGCAGTTACAACTACAAATACATACGTACCAAAAAGATTGTGTATCTCAGCGCAACATAAATCATCGAGAATGAAAATTTTTATCTCCTTTGCCATTTACGAGAAGAGGACAACGATAGAGGAGATTACTTAAATTTATTTTTATTGCAAACTTTTATTGTTGCGATAATGATATATGATAAGCTTGAGAATACTGATGACTGCTTATTGAATTACCCAAGGAAGGAAGAAGAAAATTCCACTGCTGCTCACCGCTGGTCAAAAGCCCTTCGGGAATTGACCCCGCCTTTTCAATATTGGTTTATGAAAGATGTGTGTTTTCCATAATTGTACCTTATTGATTTCCTCGTTTTACGATATTTCAAGCGTAAAATTCCATATTTATTTACCTCCGTGAATAATCTTCGGGATCAGTGTCTATTAATTAAAACACCCAATGCTTAAATGTAGTCTAATTATTTTAGTCACAATCCCCCTTATACAAAGCGACCACATGCACACGGATTACAGTTGTAGACTCACCAAGTTTGGTTTTAGAATTGGGAGCCAGTTTAAATGTATTATATTCCAATAGGGATGAAAATTAGATTTCTAAATTTAACACAACAGAGGGTTGCAGGAACCGTGATTAGATTTACCTGATGTTACAGTTTAAATTAGAGGGAGAGAATATTATTTCAACGTATGTAAAATTATTATATCTTTTTTTGAATACGTACACATGAAAAGTATAATCCTAGATTTAAGAGGTCTAATATTTATTCTGAAAGTGTAGCTACACACAGGCAACATCTACAAGTATTTTTAAAATGTACGCAGGTTGAATTTAAAGCAGGTATCTTAAAATCATATACATCCAACATGTAAAGTTAAAAGTTACTCCGTTTATTTTCCAAGCCCGTCGCTACGTCAGTAAAATGAAAATATTTTTTTTTTAATATAAAAATGAAGCGAATCGTGGTTTTTCGGGTACAACCCTGATTGAATGTGTGTCATCCTAACATGAAACGGGCTGATGAGAGATGAAGGGCTGCCGAAGAGAGGGCTCGTCGTAAATCTGATCATTAGCCCTTCCATGCTGAATTTGTAAATCCAATTTTAGCCCTATTCGAATATGATAATATTAGCTGGTACTTATTGTAAACCAAACTTGGTAAATTGACAGATGTAATTCTCCTACTTGTATAACCACCCTTTACAGCGGCCGCTAAAATAATTATGCAAAATTTGATTGAGTTTAAAAACTCTTGGTTTCGTCTAATTGACATGGATACGCTACTACGTTGTTTTGGATCTTATTTTGTAATAATAATTTCCAATTAAGGAATTCGAATTACCAGTGCATCACCGAAATCTACGTTGATACCACATAAAACCTAAGATCTCGATTTAATAAAGTGTTCCTAAGAGTCAATACATATTAAGAAGTTTCACCCCTACAGTATTTTCTAATCTTACCCTTACTTAGGACTTAGGAGGGCGAACCCTTTAATATTATTCATCGAATCTGCTTGTGTGGATTTGCGATTAATATTGCATTTCTCTCTTTCTCTTTTTTTTCCAGCAGCACGAAATCGTAGTTCAGCTGGCCTAGCTATCGATATTTTTGAGCAACATCAGGGTACCCATATTCTTCAGGTAATTTAAATATTTATATATCCTAACTCTTGGCACCCTTAACACATAAATATTTGATCGAAAATTTCCGCGCAGATGAATGGAATTGTGTTCGTTTGGAGAATTTTTAATAAAAAAAGCGGTCACGAAAATATGAACATTACGAATTTTATGGTTACAAAAAATAAATACCGTGGAGGTAGACAAAAGCCATGGCACTCTTGATGAATGATCTAGATTGTAACGACAAAAACTAGCACACTTTAACTTTGTAAAACAATCAACAACAACTAATTATTATTTGATTCTCAAAAATAAAATAAAAGCGATTTCCCGATGTAGCAATAATCTTTTTTATTAGGTGTTTGAAGTAATTCTAGCAGATAATGTAAAATGACCCTAGGGTAGTACGAAATGCCACAAAAGCGTTCGGGAACCCTCTACGCTAATAAAGAACTGCTAGGGAGTGAGAAACCGGAAAAAATAGCAATTCAAACTTATTGAAGTTGTCGCGTTTAATTAACAAGTCAAATTAACGGGTTATTAAGGTGATAGCTTCGGAAGATGGGGGATGATTTTATTGTTCGTAAATATTACGGGATGATCTATCCTCTTTTCAAGTTTTATTCGCCTTTTTTATGTACCTCTACCGCATAGGGGGTTGACAACAATCAGACGAAATCGTTGTTAAAATACGGACGAATTTAAAATGTGTATATAGGAGAGGAAATGTCTGGCTGTAACATCGAGGTATACGTTTTTGCAAGTAGTTTACTTTCTTCCAGGCAATTTTCCTGTGCTTGTCTCTCATGACGTTTGATCCCTTCAGTATATAAAGAATGACCGACGCTACATGAACTGAATAAGTAACTCAGCTTCGGAGTTTATGGAACTTAATACGTGGGGCTTTAGGGGGTTACACAGTTGATAAAATGTGTATTTCATGCTTATATTTGCTTTGTTTGCCGGAGGGTGTATTAAAGCATCTTTTTTATCATTTATTTTTCTTCATTAATAACAACTGTAATAAATTTGACGTGAGACCCAAAAGATGAAGATAAAAAAAATGGATAAATTTAGACAAAACCACAGAAATTGATTATAAAAGTTTTGTTTCCATTTAATATTAATTTTACTGCAACATTATTCAAATTCGTTTATATATAACTTTAAAAAGAAAATAAACGGCCCTAACACAGATCCTTGTGGCACTCTGCAACTTAAATACATTTAACCAGGATTTTTTTTTATGAAGGATAATTTTAAATTAAATAAAGGAGGACGAATAGATCGATTTAATGGAATTTAGTCCTTTTCTGTTTTACAATATCTTTTTTTTTCTCGTGTTACATAGTACGTATCTAGATACTACGCCTTGATAATTTTTATACGTTTATACCTAGATACACATCTAAAAAAATAAACTACAGACTAATAACACTGGCTAACAAATTTTAACTTTTGGTTTTACGATAAATTGGCCAATATAGTAATTCTAACAAAAAAAACATTTTCTTTTGCATTTTAATGAAAAGATTTTTCTTCCTATAACATGCTTTAATAATTATTTCGAATTCTTACACTTAGAAATGTGAGGAAATATTACATTGTCTCTTATAAACAAAATCTAAAGCCTTCCTTCTTAACAAATCACCAAGGAGCATGGCGGTCGTTAGGAACTAACACGTGGTTCTAAACTGTCGGGATGACGACCAGGTTTCAAAAAATGTAGCGGTGATTCATCAATCACCGTTTCTCAAATGTACATCGTAAAGGAAGTTCGGTCTATCTACTCAACTCATTGATTGACCCTGATGAAGCTTTAAATAAAAGCGAAATATTGGTAAAAATTTTAAAGAGTTACATTTTTTGAAACCTGGTCGTCATCCCGACAGTTTAGAACCACGTGTTAGTTCCTTCTTAACGTCCAACAGTAATTTGGTAACACGACAGGATTCTATTTGCTCTGGTACTACTTTTCCATTCCCAAAATGTCTTGGTCTATGTCTTTATCGTCTAGCATACTGTCTCCCATATTTTCTAAACAAAAGTCCAAAAGTCCAGTACGGAGAATATACACTTTCTCGTATTTGAAGTCCAACGAAAACACCTTCTTTCAATTCTCCTTCTGTTATTTTTGGGAACTTTTCTCGAAAATATTGAAATCCATCACCTTGATAAAGTTTTTTATGAGCTCCAGTTTTACTTGTAGAGGTAGTAAAGTTGATATCGTACATTGTTTTTCGGTGGTAAAAAGTCCTTTCGTAGGGGCCACTTCTGTTTAATTTTTCCTGTGATGACATAAAAAGAAGCAGTATTTGATGTAATTTGATTGCATACCCAAAATAAGTGCAATGATTTTAAAATCCACACAAGTATTCAAGGAATGGTCTTAGTACTTTATATCTTCTCTAACAAAAGCTTCTTTCATAGAAACCCATTGGAATGGTAGGATAAACGTTTCGGGCTTGTTTTTGACCAATATATGAATAATCTTTATAAATAGGGATCATGATGTATTCCGAAAGTCTTAAAATGTTTGAAGTAGACCAAATTGCCATCCATACTAAGCCAATTTCGAATAATATGCACTTTATTAATTTTATCAATTACTAATTGCGGGTAAAACCTTTGTTGGCCAGTATAATTAGCCTATTAGAACTTACAATTATTGCAAGTTCAGAATTAAAATATCATGCATAATCCTGTTACTAAATTTGACAATATCGGTGATTCAATAAAACTATTTGTATCTGTGTTTAGAGGTCCTGCGAAAGTTGTCAACAATTTCTAATTCTATGTTATACACCATTTGTTATATCTAAAAGTATCTAGATACTTTGAAATAGGTTTTCAAAATCTGCACTCTAGATAAGCCAATTTTTTTAAAAGTAGATACACTTCTCTTATCCAAAAATGTAATTGTTTTGTGCGTTTTGACAATTCATAAATATGTATTTAATTATTTTCAGTCCTTGGATGGTTTCGCTTTGGCAGTAGCAGCTGATGGTAGATTTCTCTACATATCGGAAACCGTCTCTATATACTTAGGGCTTTCGCAGGTGGGTATAGGTTTTACTTTGTTGGCATCCAAAGTTCGCTTCTTGCTTCTACCACCCAGCCACCCTCCAGCGGCGGTAAATGCTCCTCACGTAGACCTCGGCAGTAGCGTGCCTGCCATTCATAATGTGACTGGCGGGGTTACAATCAATAGGGTGTTTGCAACTACGGAACATGGCCGACTTTGGCTCTCTAGCTGCCGCATGCCAACGCGATGCAGAGGTCCGACTTATCATTTCGTAATTTGAAAATCTTTTTGTCATCACCCCGTTTACTATCGATACCGTAATTACGATTTTAATATCCGTCAAAAGGTCGAAGGTTTTCGATTCCGTTTTATACGAATTTTAACCCTTATACAACCGGAATTACCTGCAAACTTTTTGATTTCTGTAAATAATAATTTAAATATGTTTGCATTTAAAATTCCCGCGTTGTTATTAGATTTCCCATAATGCTTCAGACCAATTCGTGATTGCTCGGTTGATCTTTTTAAAATTATTACATTATAATTTTTCAATTTATTGACATTTGTTTTGGTTTTGAATTGGTTATAAATTAAGCATGCGTATTAAAATAATACATACTAATATTAATTAGGGACTAATCACAAACTATTTGTTAGAATAAACCTAGGAAATTTTGTATTTTTCTTTAACAGCAAACCCCTATTGATGTGTTTATCTGCCATCTAGTGCAGCACGCTCCAGCTTTAACAATACAAGGTCGAATGCAGATTTTGTTCGGGGGAAAACTGCAATACCGGTTTAACGAAATACAGCTTACTATTATAGATCCAGATACGCAATTTATTTTATTTTTTAAAATAAATATTTTTTTGGATGTGCATTGTATATTTTTCACTTATTCATGCTCATAGGTTTTAATCAACAATCTCCTTTTCAACGACGTACTTTACGACTTCCGTTGTTCTTTCAAACTACAGCTCATGTATAAAATTTTGATATAAGCGGCTGATTTTATCTACAAAAGGCTGTATATCCTTCAGGGTGGATGTGGTATAAGATTTAGACGTTTAAAATTTAAATTACCATATTGAGAATATCTAGGTATTGTTTGTTCTTCTTCCCATTAGGTTGAGATGACGGGTAGCAGTATTTTTGATTACATCCATCATCAAGATCATTCAGAAATAGCAGAACAACTCGGTTTGGGATTATCGCAAGGCCAAAGCATGGCGTCTCCGGGTAGTAGTTCTGAGGAAAGTTCATCAAATACTGGAACAAATAATCCCGACGGTAAGTACTTTTACGCTTTATTTTTGGCGGGAATTTCAAATATGTTTTCAAGTATTAAAGTAAGGCGCATTAGAAAATCGTCGTGTTGAAATTGATCTACTTAAAAAAAGAATAGAAAGTAGGATTGCGAGAAATAATTGTTTAAAAATCTTTCGATTAGTGTAGTGACCAAGTGATACAACATTCCTAGGCGTGACACAACAGTATTGCTATGGAATAACAATTGACCACGTTCAACCGTTTGCCTTTCATACAAATTAGTTTCCTGTCAGCAGGCACCAACAATTACATGTTACTTAACTGTTGGATGGATAGAGATGTCTTATTTCTAAAGATTATTGAATAAATATCAATATGGTTGGAAAAAAATTACGCGTATTATTCTTTAATAACGTAACTAAGGGATTATATTTTCAATTGATAAAATTAACCTTGCACTAGTAATATTTTTCATTTTCTTCTACTTTCTAGTTTCAACAATAATGACGCTAGCAAATAATCCTACGTACAAAGGTCTTGAGAGAGCATTTTGTGTACGCATGAAATCGACTTTAACCAAACGTGGTTGCCATTTTAAATCGTCTGGATACAGGGTAAATATTTCAACATATAACTAGAAATGAGTATTTTCAGTAAAAAAAAAAAAACACCACGTACTCATTTCTCATTATACTTGGATACAGCCACGAAGAAATCATTTAATATTAATATTTCAACATTTATATTTCGATTTTAATTCCAGGTCGTTTTAATGCTCTGCCATCTAAGACCCCAATACACCTTCTCACATTCAAGAAAATCGCAACCGCTTCTACTAGGAATGGTTGCTCTTGCAATTGCTTTGCCACCACCAAGTGTTCACGAGATACGGCTTGAGTCTGATATGTTTGTTACTCGAATAAATTTTGATTTTAGGATAGCGCATTGTGAACCCAAGGTTTCTGATTTGCTAGATTACACGTCTGATGAACTAACTGGGAGGAATCTTTACGCCCTTTGCCATGGAGAGGATGCCAATAAATTGAGAAAATGCCATATTGATCGTAAGAATCTTTTTTCTTTGCTAATTCTTTTTTTGTTTTGTAATAGTTTTGGGAAAGATTTCAATATTTCTAATGCTGGTTTTTCTTGTATCTCTTTGCAGTGATAAATAAAGGTCAAGTACTTACACACTACTATAGAATAATGAATAAAAATGGCGGATACACGTGGATGCAAACCTGTGCCACTGTTGTTTGCAATACTAAAAATGCAGATGAGCAAAATATTATTTGCGTAAATTATGTTATAAGGTAATACGATATTGATAAAAAAAGATTTTTTTTTTGACTACACTGAGAAAAATTTTTTACTCAAAATAACAATTTTATTATTGTTTAATGTAATAATACGTCTTAGGTGGAAATATTACCAATGACTATTACATTAACTTGAAATGTGTAGAATTTGATAAAAATTTACGGTGTTGAAACATACACCTGGAAGTTAAAATTCTTTCTGAATATTTAGTATTACATCAGAACTTAATATTTCTTATATTTGTCGATTGAATTTAAATATAGTTTGTGAATTAGCACTCAATTAACATGAAAAGGAACGTAATTTTTTTCGACAAATCAAAATCAACTGCATATTTCAAATAGTGTAATTCCGTGATAATATTGCACCATTTCTCCCAGTGTATGTAGTAAATTGGTCATTGAAAAACATATATTAACGTGTTATCTCGTGTTGAGCAAGATACCACGTTAGGATCAATCTTGTTTCTTTATTTTTGATCAAATTCTTGATTCTAATCGTGCAAATATAATGAAATGTTTTTAACAGTGGCCACGAATACGAAAACATGGTGATGGACTGCTGCCAGTTGGACAACTCTCACTCGGTTAAAAGGGAGGACATCAGCAGCAATGAGCAGGAGAATGAATCGCCAGACGCCGATCGCGGAGGTACGTTAACGTACCACCAATGCTAAATGTAAATTGAATATAGTCTAAATATCTATCTGTGGTAAGATGGTCGTAACAGCGGAAGTCCGCTCAATCCACCACAAGAACCACCTCAAAAAGGAGAGGACAGTGCTGAAGAAGACCCAGAGTACAGAAATGATACAGTTGAGCACGTTAATCAGTTACCAACGTCCACAGATGATCTCCAGAGAAAAGTCAACGTTCAGCGGGCAGCCTCCAAAAGGAAAAATGTCGATATATGTCAAGGATCATCAGATGAAGACGAAGACCGTCAGCAGCGTGGGATCCATAAAAATGTGGTTGTTAGTCCGGCTACATCGTCGTGTCATCCCACGGCGGTCGCACATTCCAGCGTACCGGAACCTCAGGCTACAACTCCTAAAGAAATCGAAGAACCGGGTAGCACATCGGTTAAGGACCTAGAAAACGCCATGTCGAAACATTTACCAGCCTGTAAATCCCCGGTTCATCAACCGACTGATTTCAGTACGGACGCTTTACTTAAACAGCAAAGAACTACAATCCAATGGATTGGCGCGCATCAACAATTGCAGCAGCAAAGAGCTTTACCCGCCTCGGCTTTACTGAGGCAATTATACGCTAACCGGGAAAGCGTTATACGAGCAAACGTACATGGAATCACCAGTACGAGTCCTAGAACTTCCGGATGCGGTTATTATTCGGGAGATACACAAGTCGGGCCTCTATCAGCTCCAACAAGCAGCGAAGCATCTTCATACAGTGAACACCAATTCTTACTGTCACAGCATCAGAATTATC
Source organism: Dynastes maya (assembly GCA_029619315.2). Taxonomy (NCBI): domain Eukaryota; kingdom Metazoa; phylum Arthropoda; class Insecta; order Coleoptera; family Scarabaeidae; genus Dynastes; species Dynastes maya. The sequence goes on from JAROYE020000012.1 coordinate 9,245,167, forward strand.
CGACGAGTTACGCCAGTGATTATCACACAACGATGACTCCTCCGTCCAGTGTATCTCCTAGAGATAAACATCAACAGCTCCACACCGGCGTTGGTTTTGAAACCACCCCAATTTATCAAGACGTTTTAAGGCATCAGTACCCCGATAGTCCCCTTCCGTTAAAGCCACAAGTGTATTCTTATATAGAACAGCCACAGTTTTATCATCATAGTGCTACGGGGGCATCGTTCCATCTATATCACCCGGGAAAAAGGGCACCCACGGCTCCTGCGAACTGGTACTCGTCTTCATCATAGTGTATAAAAACAAAATAAGTAATCTTTTTATTGCAATTAGTGTCATTATTTTCACTAATTTATTATTATTATTTTAGTTAAAGAAAAATATTTTTATATATATATATATATTGTATATTTTAAACGTTTTTTTTTTTTGCAATATTACAACAAACATTAATTAAAATTAATTTATTTAGTTGTTTTCTCTTGTAGTTAACTATGTTTTAAACCAAAGAAAGTATTAAATAAATGTTAATTGAAGTGATACAAACACAGAATTAGAAAAACAAATTTCGGAAAATTTATTTGGCAAATTAACTTTATTATTATTAATTAAAATCGTGCAATATTATTCTTCATCAATTTTTTTGATAATAAATGATCTATCTCTATGACTATAGACAGTTTTACAAAAAAAAAAAAATAAAGACAAATTTTGACAATCATCAACATCGCAAAAAAATCTGTCTATATTAAAAATTCTCTGTCAACTTGTTAATTTACATTAACGATGAATAGTTTCTAAGTTTAAGACCCAAAGTTTATTGTTAAGTATGTTATTTTTTATTAGTATTAAGATAATTGTAAATTATTACATATATAAGCGTATTTACATTTAAAGAAAGCAGAGGAAATCCTGACTTATACTTTAAAATCTTAAGCATATCTTAAAAATTGAATTAAATTGAAAATGAATTAATTTCTTTCGTTTAGTATTTTAGTGATTAAAAAGCTCTCTAAAGCCCAAACAAACACTATACCGAATGTTCCATATTCGAGATACCTTTCGGGCATTTAATTACACAGTATTCTGGCTCTTATCAGCCTCTGTATATAATGTATGTAATAATAAATTAAAGGAAATCATATCTATAACATTCCAGTTTTAATTAATTGTAATTAATTAAAAAGATGAATTAAAAATGAAATATAATGTGTTCAGAAAAGAAATGTCATGGTTATATTACATTATAAGGTGCTGATTCTTTAGGAATGTGATAATATTTAAAATATTTTATTATTTATTGAAGTGCAGGAATTTAACAATTTTTTTTCTAATATCCGTTTCACACTTTTTTTTTTCAGATTTAGTGTAACTATAGTGCAGTACAAATTTTAATGACGGCTTAAAGTAATCGTGCAAAATGTATATCGCTAAAACGTACTGTTTGTACGGATTATATGTGATCCTTGTTAACTCGATTGATGATTTTTTCTTTTAATAATGTTATTTGTAATGAATGTGAATTGAATCAAATCAAAAGGGCAGGTTTAAAACAATCATAACTTTTTACCAAAGATTCTTGGAGAACAGCTTTTAAGCCTGCCCTGTATGATTCTGTTGTATACTTTTTTTGTATTGTTTCTACTACCACCAACTCCATAATTGGAGTTGGTGGTAATCGATTGTAATTAGGATTTGTGGTTGAACCGTCTCAATAGGTGCTCCACAAACAGGCAAAATACAGACGCTGTCTACCTGACGTAGAAAGGAAAAGATTGTAATACATTTGACCTCACAATTACATAAGGATCACAGATACCTTTTTTTCTCTTGTTTAGAATAAACCTGCTTTATATGGCCAGTGTATACGCAAAGGATGATGAAATATACATATAGAATTTATGTAATTTAAGTACTTATAACTGAACGTAATTTTTACAATTTCTCGCCACTCTTCTATTATTGAAAATTTGTGATAAACATTTTCTTATTGTATTGCATCATGTTTAATTAATTATTTCAATTGTTACACACTAAAAGTGGCGTATTGGAAAGTTTGAAGGTGCTGTAATTTTATACCTTTAATTGTACGTATTTATAATGATTTACCTGTTTGTTCCGAATTGTTTACATCTTTGTCATTTTAATTGACTATATCATATAATTGTTGTACATAAAAACATTATTGTATTAATATTTACGAATTGAATGTTACAAACGATAACAAAGAAAAGTGTAATAAGGCGTCTCATTTGCATTATACTACCTACCACTTACCTATTGGAAAAAATTCATATGATAGAGGAAATTGTGGATTCGAATATTATTGTAGCTTACACTTTTTGTACTTTAATCTATTAGTTAAAGATATTTGTTACATACAGTGTGTGTGCCAAATAAACGTCCTTGTTTGTTTCATATCTTTATATATACCTCCCCGTAAAAAAACCCTGAAAATATAATTGCAGTGAAGCTTGATAGAGTAAGATATCCCCAGTAAAAGCTGACACCGGATTGAGATTAAGGCTTTTGGAATCACGTGACTAATAAAAATTAAATATATAAGGATCATCAAAAATATAACCAGGTAATAATTATTATACTTTACATAACTCTTTGATCCTTATGATTTCAAAAAACTCGTACTTATCACTTTTAAACATCCCAATAAACTAATTATTTTTTTTACTTATTCTTCCTCTTTCTCAAAACCCTGGTACCTTAAGGGTGTCGGGTACTCCCTTTACTTCAAATCCTCATCTATATACACATGAATTAATATATTGTGTCTACTTTCAGACCCTGAAATGGAAGATCCTATCCTCCAATCATTGCAAGAGTGAGTTTCTTCATATATTCATATTTACTAATGTAAAAACAAAATATGTATCATTTTTAATCTTGTGAATATGCTTTACTTTTAATACATATTGCACATTTGTAATAATCCTTTAATATTGTAACGAGTACACTCCTTTAATTACACCCTGTATATATACAACTAGACTAAGGCAATGTTTGTAAATATCTATATATTATTATAGAATTCCTAAATAAAATGTAATAGTACAACAATTGTCTTTTATTCACCAGAAATCCTTAAGCACATTTTCACACCGACAATTAAAACTAAATCTCAAGAGGCTATGGTATATTTTAGTTCAATAAAATTCCGTTAGATGGCGCCACATATATAAATACAAAATTTAGTTCCAAAAAGTTCCGCTAGGGGGCGCTGCGGCATAGTCCAAATACAAGTACCTCCTCGCTTTTCTGCTCTCCTGATACCAGGAGTAAAATTACTTAAAAGCAACAAAGTTCAATAAATTTTAGTTCCAATAAATTCCGCTAGATGGCGCCACATAAAAAATTGAATTTTAGTTCCAAAAAATTCCGCCAGGGGGCGCGGCTGCTTACTCCTAATACAAATACCTCCTCGCTTTTCTGCTATCCTGGTACCAGGAGTAAAATTACTCCAAAAACCAACAAAATTCAGTAAATTTTAGTGCAAAGAAATTCCGCTAGATGGCGCCACTCTAAAAATTTGAAATTTAGTTCCAAAAAATTCCGTCAGGGGGCGCTGCTGCTTACTCCTAATACGAATACCTCCTCGCTTTTCTGCTATCCTGGTACCAGGAGTAAAATTACTCCAAAAACCAACAAAATTCAGTAAATTTTAGTTCAAAGAAATTCCGCTAGATGGCGCCACTCTAAAAATTTGAAATTTAGTTCCAAAAAATTCCGTCAGGGGGCGCTGCTGCTTACTCCTAATACAAATACCTCCTCGCTTTTCTGCTATCCTGGTACCAGGAGTAAAATTACTCCAAAAACCAACAAAATTCAGTAAATTTTAGTTCAAAGAAATTCCGCTAGATGGCGCCACTCTAAAAATTTGAAATTTAGTTCCAAAAAATTCCGCCAGGGGGCGCTGCTGCTTACTCCTAATACAAATACCTCCTCGCTTTTCTGCTATCCTGGTACCAGGAGTAAAATTGTTTTAATTCTAACAGAGTTTGGTCAATTTTAATTCAAATAAAACCGCAGACCGAAAATTTTAGTTCCAAAAAATCCCATCAGGGGGCGCCACCGTACTCGATTTGAAGTTAGTTCCATTCGAGGCCGCTAGATGGCGCCACTAAAATGACGTCATCGTTTTTAGATTTTGGAAAAGTGGCGTCATCATTTTCAGATTTTTGAAAAGTGACGTCATTATTTTCAGATAATTAAAAAAATGACGTCATCGTTTTTAGAACATGAGAATATTTTCGGAAATAAATTTCAAATTTGCTCGATAGTGGATAATTTTGTCTGAATATTTTCTTTTTTATAGAAAAAATAAAAAGACATTTTCAGTTTTCTGTTGGGCATATATTATATAATTCTTATTTACATTTCATTTTCTTAAAATTGTATTTTATAAATAAAAAAATATATCTATTTACAATTGTGTTACAAAATTATGTATTTTATCGTAGACGACGTTCGTAGAGTACACAGGCTTCCGCGGCCGTTGCAGTAGTGAGCATTACTTCCGGCTTACACCATATTCTGGAATCAAAATATTAAATTAGTAACTGTGCTAATATGTGGGCCTGCTAACAACAACAAAACAATAACAAAAGTAACAAAGGGAAATTTATTGAAAATATTTTTATTCCAAACATGAGCGCTAGGGGGTGCGGTTATTAGGGTCAACAGTAAATTTTAAATGAACAGGTTCCAGGATTATCTACGATATTAAACGCTTTATTAGAAAGCTTAGTTAATTACGCAACACTTTGGTTAAAGACGTTTTGTCATATTGTGAATAAGTGTAGTAGGCGTTGCTGAATCATGTAAAACTAAACCTGCTACAACTGCTGCAGTTTTTGCCCGAATTAAAGAAATGTGGGCTTATTTGAAAGGGCATTCAGTGTTGTTTTAGACGTCGTAATTTGTGCCGCCTGTTAATGGTCAAGAAATGTACCAGCTGGCGTTATTCCCAACTGTACGAGTTATTCTCAATTATCTCTAAAAATTCAAATGCAACAGTATACTTTCCTTGTGTTATGTTTGAGGAATTTTGACAGACTAAAGTAGTGGTGAAAACCGCGTAGTGATATCTTTTTCCTTTTTCCAGATAATAACGAAAACAACCCATTATCAGTACTAATTTCCCTATTAGTTACAAATACCTACTTAATAATATCGAAACACTATCTTAGTTGGGCATGAAACAAAGGAATGATACAAAATAAACAAATAAATGACAACAACGCAAAATCAGGACAGTACATAATATAGTGTTATTTGAAATGAATAAGCAATAACTTAAATTTATTTTAAATGTTTAAACTGTTTGCCGTTATTATTTATACGCAGATTTAGTCTTCGACGAGTGTTAATAACGGCTGCTTCGATTTCTACTCTTGGTAGGCTGGCGATAGCATTATGAATCGATTGAATCAGCTCTCGTTGTAGGACGTGTTTGGTAAACCAGATCTTTTATCCTTCCCCATAGATAAAAGTCAGACACATTCAGATCTGGAGATCTAGCTGGCCATGGAAAGATAGATCCTCTTCTAATCCACTGGTATAGAAATGTATTATGAAGACAGTCACGGACGATTCGTAAATAATAAGCTGGGTAGCCGTCATGCTGAAACCACCGTGTTTTTCGAGTTTCCAACCAAACATATTCTAAAAGTATTCGTAATTGCTTACGTAAAATGTTTAAGCATATTTCGCTGTTTAGGTTACCTTCAAAAATAAATGGTTCAATAACTTTATCACCTAAAATGCCACACTAAACATTTATGCTCCACCTATGTTGATGACCAACCTCTCTTATCCAATGAGGATTTTCTCCGGATTAATAATGCATATTATGCAAATTTACCTGCCCATCATTAGCAAAAGTTGCTTCATCAGTCCACAACACGCAGTGTGGGAAGGCAGCATTTTCATGGTAGATATCTTTTAACCAATTACAATTATTGAGTCTATGGTCAAATTGTATGGGTGTGACGTATTATCTATTAGAGTGCGATGAATTGATGACTTACTTATACCTACAACGGAAAACATTTTTCTAGTGCTTGTATGAGGATGAACTTCAACATATACAAGGGCATTTATCACATTAGTTTCAGTTCTAGCTAGCTGTGTTCTAGTAGGATTTCCACGAGGTTGAACATACCCTGTTTCACCCACTCTTAGTGGGACACACTGTATATTTTTATGAGATCCTACAAGAGATATTAAAATATCTCTTATGTAGAAACGTATTGAAATGTAAAGAAAAACTTAAAAAAAAGTAAAAGTATATACCTTGTCGGTTACACCGCAAGGTCTTTCAGCTTTCCTATCATTTAGTGTCAGCCTTCATCTCGCCAGATATTGGTTTGCAATTTTTGATGTAGACACTCCCTCAAGATGAAAATCAATGCCTACGGGGGCAGCTCCTCCGTGGACTTCAGCAGGTCAAAAACGCGAGGCACTTTGCGCCTAGGTGATGGTCTATCTTGCGGGACAACCGTCAGTTGTCTTACCAGGAGATTGCAGGAGTTGTATTCCCAGATCGTCGAAGAGCTACTGATTTCTCACAAACCATGGCAATGAGTGGGAGTCATCTTATTCTGGAATGTGACCAATTACCGCAAACGATCTTAATAGCACGCACCGGCTACGGTCGATGTTGCATGTTCTAAAGTTGCTCTCCTGAAAATTAAAACTTCAAATTAGCAATCGTGTCAATTTGGAGAATATATTTAAAACATTGGACACATAAAACACATGCCTATGATATTCATTTGAATTTGTAGTAATGATCAAAATTATATACTTAAAAAGCTGCAATTTGTAGAGCAAAAAAATGCTTCCATTGCTCTAACCATTCACAGATTATGAGCATTTAATGTTGAGAAAAGTCCAAAAAATACTAAATTGCCAAACGATTAAAGGATCGTACTTTTCGAAATTGGAACATGCTCGAAAAATTACAAAATCGAGGGGTAAGTATGTACTTTTTTACTTGGTAATGTTAAAAGCACAGAGGGTAATAAAAATGCTTGTTTATTAAGAAATATACTTTATTTAAATTACAGCTTATTTATTTACAAATAAGTCAGTGTCATCCATCTAAAACTTTTTATTATATAAAGAAAGAAATGTATCACATGTAAAATCTGTTTACTGCATACGTCACACATGTTAATTTAACGAATGACGTAAGTAATATCAACGGAAGTATTAAATTCCGCATGAAATATCAAGAATAGAACGTCCCAATTTAGAGTTAAACAAATTTCAAATTAGTATGTTAGAAGTCACTAAACTAACCAGGGGAGGGCACGGTCTGCGAAATCCGTTTTGGCAGCAAATTTCGCGTGGTAGTAAGCGATTCTCTAGGACGTTAATATATTGATATTAGTGCTAGGCGATTATGAATGATATAATCGAGATATATCGATTATACTCGATCATGGTTCAGAAATCATTCATTATTCGTTTCGACTGCGCAGGAGCACACAAACGGATTACGATTCGAGATCTGTATTCGAAACTTCGAGGTTTCGAGTTTCGAAATAATCCACTCGTCACTCGAATTCTATCAAATAATCGAAATCGTTAGTAAATTTTGAATGATCATTCGATTGTTTTAAACGATTATTTCGGTTCATTCGATTATTGAAATATATCAATTATGCTCAACACTAATTGATATATTAAGGCGGACTACCCAGTCACTTTTGACAAAAATCAAGTTGCAATTTCCCATCTGGACTCCTACTCTTCAATGTAAGAGAATGATCACATCGTGTGGGAAAAAGGGGGTCGTTCTAATGATAACATTGTCGTATTCTTTGAACTTCACTCGACCTGTAAACTGAGAATACTCGATTCCCTCGATTACTAATTTATACACATTTTCTCTTATGTGCGTTGGATTACATATTTAAGACCTCTTTGTTTTGCATAAATGTACATTTTACAAATTCCTGCAGCCAATAGTAACAGAGAGTAATCTTCAAGAAGCTGAAGAAAATGTAACAAGGGTTCCAAGAAAAAAAAATTGCTCCCGATTTGTTTTTTTTTTGCAGTCACTGTAGTTTTGAGTGTCATTAACCTATAAGTAATTGTGAAATTAACCACTTAACACACAAATTGCTAAATTTAGGGAGAATAAACCTTATATTCAAGAATAGGAATCCTGGGTGTATACGACTAAGTGTACGTCCTTTACTAATAGGACGATTATTGCCTTTCGTTTTAATTTTCTCATATAAATAATTATTTAAAACATCCAATAAAGTATGTTTTTTGATTAAATTCCTTTCTTTTACCCTTTTTTTAATGAGCTACATAATTGTAATGAGAAAAAATATATAAGGAATGTGGAAAACTAACTCCATTTTCCTCAAAATTAGCTGGATACTGCGAGCTAACATTTCAGTATATTAACATCCTAAGGGAACTTACGACCACACGAACTCTATTGCCAAACTGACTTTCCCAGACCATGCTCTCCTCTTGTGAACTAACTTTTAAGAATAGACAAAATCTTATAATATAAATAAATTTGTACCTCTTAGTAGTGACGATTAAACAAAGAAAAATAAAGAAAAAAGAAAAACAAAGAATCGGCAATTTTCTTAGAAAAATCTGCAGTATAAAAAATATTTACATTATTTACATTCTGTTAAATGTATATGGAGTGTGATGTGGGGCATTTGCCATTGTGGTAACGATGTTACCCTGCTCATTTATTACGTAACCTGTGTTGGTTAGCTGATACGAGAATGAATTCGATGTCGTATGATTATTGGGATTCTGAGATGTTACAATATTACCGCTGGGTAAAAGTTGCGGAACAGGAGTTACCAAAAATGCTTGCTGGTGATGCTGAGGATTTCCGGCGTCATTAGGTGCAACGACCAAGGGAATTACCTGCTGTATCTCACTATTGTTTATAATGCATTTCTGTAGTTGCTGTTCACGAGGACGTTCTACTGTAGCGTTTGTCTGTATGTGCTGTTTTTGAATGTTATGCTGTATATGAATTTGTTGACCGTTGCTTTCGTGCTGTTGATTTTGTTGTGGAGGCTGTTGCTGTTGTTGATTAGCTTGCTGTTGTTGATGTTGCGAATTAACGTTTTTCAATTCAACTTTTGAAAACTTTACATGAGGGAATTGTTCTTTCATAAAGTGTCTAAATGTCGAGTATCCCATCAATTTAATACCAGGTTCAGAGAGTTGACCATACTCCTTGTAAGCATCATGTAAGTTTTTCCTTGTTATATCCCATGGTAACTGTATGATCATCTTTGAATTACCAATTGCATTCTCACCAGTATGTTGTTCCAGGTATTGCTTTAAAAATTCCGTTGCATGGCGGTAAATATCAAGTGAGAAAGTGTTATGGGGTTTCTTACCATGGTTGCCATGGACCCTTGGCGCAACCCCATGAGTCATTACGTGTTTTCTAATCCGTTTTAATTGGTAGTGAGTACAATTTTCTAAATATAAAAATGCATCAAGACAAACTCTACGTCCCTGATAGACATATTGAGCCCTTAATCGTCGTCTTTCTTTATGTCTTACTGTTGTATCGGGATTTGCCAAGCAGGCCATGGTAACACCCATTAAATACATATCATGCTCTCCTTTAGTGAGCTCGGCGATATTCAAACGATGCTTATACACACTTTCCGGATTTAACCCGCGGAAGCAACTCTCATCCTGACATTCACAACCTCTTTTAAACCTTTCCTTAACCTGGGCAGCGCTTTCTTCCAATTTCGTTGGGTCTGAACCTCCATCTGGTGAAAGTATGCCTTTCTTCTTCTTTTTGAGAGGTACTTTTTTATTTCCTTTCGGGGAATTTTTGTTTTTGGTTTTTTTCGGAGAAACTACCGTTGTGGTTTGCCTTTGCTCCTCTACCTCAACCACAGGAGCGACTGGAGCTGCAGTCGCATAAATTGCATTTATATGTTGTGGGTCAGGGTCTACTTGAATCGTATGTCCTTCCCAAATTACCTAAAAATTTTTAAGTTGACATGAGCGAACTATCGGAATCTCTGAAAAAACAAAAGATTACCTGTTGATCACCTATTGCTTGGGGAAATTGGCTACTGCTGTCAATGGTTGAGAATATTGAGTGAGATATTGAAACAGGTGTATGCCACTGCAGCTGGGATTCATTCTCATTCTGCTTGGTGCTACTTGTGCTTGTTTGAAAAGTGTGGGAACCTGTTGTCGGATCATCTGAAGCTTCAATTATAATCTCCTGCTTCTCAACACGTTCTACTGATAGTAGAGAATGTAATACTTCACTAGCTTCTTTTTCAGCAGCTCGAGACATCTGTAATCTAATATTATGGCTTATCGAACTGTTCTTTTAAAGATTATATTTCTATTGGATATGTAATGAAGGTTTAAAATAAATTAACAAGTTAATTTACCGATTGTTGTTCAATGATGAAGTTAATAAAATATCCATTTTAATATTGAACTTCTTAGTAATTTAAACAACTCATAAAATTGACTTACACATTTTCACTTAAATATGGGGAGAGTCTAAAATTGTCTGGCCTTATTATATTAATTTTTCACTGATTACTCTTCAAATCACAAACTAGATCGCGAGAAATTCAAATTGTTTTGATATACAAACGTGCTTGGATGCTTTTGAAGGGAAAACAGTCTTTAGAGAATGTTATAAAAGATCATTTTCGCATGGTTATCAGTGGGCCAAACAAATATAGACTCTATGAGCAACCATTACACTAACTTCAAACTCACCTTTTATTCGTATTATTAATAAATAAGTGCCATTAAAACCACACAGACACTATTGTTAGGTGCACTTAACAACAGTGCACATCTTCAAAACGAATTCATTGAAAACTTGGCGAAAAAACTTGTCGAAAAGTCGAACGTCGAGTCACCATTTTGTGCGCCATATCCAAAGCACAAAACAAGCGAAAACAAGCAAGCACGAAGCTAAAACTAAATGATGAACGCATGCGTCGAGTACTTGCGCAATGAAATTTATGTTTAAATATTGTTTGTTTATCAGATTCCTATTTTGAAGTAATTATTACTTTCATAGAGCAAAATTTATATATCAAAAAGAATCCTAAATCCTTATAAATCTCTTAGAATCTAGGTGGCGGCATCTATTAATTCTTTAGAACATTGTATATGATCACATGTGCTTCGTATAATGACCTCATAGATGGCAGCATAAGAAATTGCAGAGAACTATATTTTAATAGAAATCTTTAAAAGAAAAAGGAATAAATAGATTCCTTTCTTATATTAATAATAGATATATTTTTAATGTACTAATTAATTAAATTCATATATTAAAATGTTAGACTACCTAATGTTAATGTAATTAATAATCATAGATAAATGTTATCAAATTTAATTACATGTTTTTACAACGCTTTAAAATTCGGTAAGTTCAGAAAATGTAATACAGATAGCGCTCTCGCCTAAATATTTATTTTTAAAAACATTTAAAAATAAAATGGAAACATGTAATTTTAAGTGAGAATTTTATAACTAAAACATATAATTTAATTTAAGTAAATGAATATATATTAATATTTGAACTTAATAAGATATTAAATTTAATGGTTCTATATATTCAGAGTATTTTTTTTAAATTAATTACCTATTAAATTTGAAAACAAAATAATATACAGGGTGTTAATTGATTTAACTTCAAATGTAATATATCAATTAAGTAAGTTATAAGGACACGTGTACAGTTAATTAATTTAATTTAAAAAAAAAAATTCAAAAATAGATTTTCAAACATTAATTTATAAATATAATTAAAACAAAAAGAGAAATTTAAAAAGGTGATTATTCCTTCTTAATTATTTCTTGTAATTATTATTGTGATTCGAAAGATTCTGATTAATTTCTTCTACTTGACTGAATTAATTTTCTGGGGAACCCTTGTATAAAACAAGATTAAGGGGACTGTTATAACGTTCTGACAGTGAAATTAATGTAGTAGAAATAAGAATAAAAGTAAACCAATTAAGTATATTAGTAATGACAGAAATAACTGAGCTTTGTAAAGGAGAAGGTGCAATGTGTAAAGGAGAAAGAGCAAAAACAAAATGGAGATATAGACGGTTGCCCCTCCCAGCAGTACAAAAGTCCGTTACGCCCATGATATAAGGGTGTGAGTGGGTTCCAATGAGGGCAAAGAGGTTGTGCCTGGTTATCCATTGGAGACTGCGTATCCATAACTTTATACCACTCTAACATAAACTGATTTTTGACTTTATTCCCAAGAGATAAAACGATTTGTTAAGTTAAAACTACAAAGGTTGCCGACAATTTCATAACTACCAACCAGAGTGCAAGCTCACATTGCTCCCAGGAATTCTACACGTATTAGAATTGTTAGTGCTTTCAAGCAATGTGTCGATCCTGTATGAATACGTTTTTGACAGCAATTGCTTACCGTTAATAAAAAAAATAGTGATTAAAAAACATTAATAGTTCAATGTTTAAACAGATAGTGAGTTTATGTTCGACTATTTTTGTCAGGATGTGTACAAATCAATGGAAAATCCTAGGGAAATAGGAAAAACAGACAAATTCAGGTAAATATTTCATGTTTGTATTGATATTTTGAGAAAACTGGATACCAGAAATCACAGCCCGGTTTTCCAAACTAGAAGAAAAGCAATAGGAATCGAAAATTTCTAAAAAACTTGGATAATATTCATCACATCAAAATTTAAAATAATTTACAGATATACGTCGCTTAGAAGATCCTTTTAAAAATCACGAAATAACATAAAAACTAAAGGGGGAATTAATTTTTTTCTTTTACTGGCTGTACAATAATTTTCATAACAAGTGTATCAAAGAAAATACTTAAAAGATCTCAAAACTTTGATGATTTTTAAAATAATACTAATAAAAAGGTAATATTTTATTTAAATCTGAACAAATCAATTACAATAAACAATAATTTAATTTATGAATTCAAATATTATTGATTTATGTTACATTATTGCTAAACAATTATTTGAGGTTATGTTATTCCCCATATAAGATAGCAAAAATCATGTTTTTTAAAATTTCTCTATAGAGCAATATTTTTGAAACAAATCCGAGCACATCTTCGTTAAGAGAACGGTGTTTTCGAAAATTCGATAACTTAGGACGATAATCTGAATTATTCTTCATTAGGTTAAACATGAACTGCGCATATTCGTCATCTTCGTGTATTAAAATATTGCCAAACACCACTGAAACGATAAGTGAATAATACGAGGAAATTATTATTAAATATCTTACCAATTAATAAAAGGAGATAATGTCGTAAATTCATATCTAATAAATTGAAAAGGATTGCTGTCACTTACACAATGAGGAATATAATTATAACAATTGAAATTAATTAATTCTGTGATTTTTAAATATTCATGATTTTCAAGGCATGCGCTGATGAATATTAACCTAAAGGTGTAATTGTTTAGGTTAGAATTTCTCACAATAGTTTTAGTGCAATAAAAAGTGTTTCTATCCTTTAAATATAGATTGAAAATCTGCGTCTACATTCTATTTTTTGTCTAAAATATTTGAGAAAAAATAAGGTGCGTACACAAAATTCGATTTAATTTCGAAAAATGCGAGTGTTATTGAGTGATTACAATTGTGAATTATACATTAAGATCCTAAAGTATTCTCCTCCCTCCTTCGATTAACTTTTGAATAACGGAAGCGAGAGTTTTTAGAAAAGAAACCTGGATATTTTTACGACTTCGCAGAGACAATGGAAAAACGAATCTAACGATATCTTAAATGTTATATTTTAACTTAAAAAATACTGTGATATGCAGTGATAAAGGTTTTCTTGTTTAATGTAACGTTGGCTATTATAGGAACAAGTATCCAGTTGTTTGCTGTGACGCCCAATTCATCCAAAGAGCTTGTTGCTAAATAATGCAATCACAATAATTGTCAAACTGTCAAAACTCAATTCTAAAAGAGCAAATTTTTCTTATTTGTTCCTGTTTTGTTAATTGTTATCTTTTACAATTTAAATTTCTTTAAATTCTTTGGTACACAATCTAGTTTTACATTGTTGGTTTTAGGATGAATATAAAATAAAGTTTGACTCAACTGTAATATTCAATAAATCTAACACCGATCACTTTGTTTGCCATAGTTGTACTACATATCGTCTAATAATTAGCTTCTGACAAAATAGTTTGCCCTGTAAATTTTACCCTATCAGCCCTAATGCCGGTTATTGATTTAGTGCAAAGTTCTTTCAAATATTTTCATTTCTACAAGTGTTCATTAAATTCAACACCATTGTAAAAGCAATAACACAAAAGTTGAAAAATAAGTGTATTGTCAATCAAAAACTGACAGGCTTAAACAAATCTAGAGCACTTGCAATAAAACGAAGGATAAAATTAACATTTGACAGATTGACAATTATTGTAATCACGTTGCAACGAGGTCTTCGGATGAATCTAGCTTCATTGGAAATAATTTGGCGGTTTTTCCTATCCAATTTTACGTATAAATCAAAATTGTTCATATTAATAATTTCGAATTTCTTTTCTTTACAGCAATGCCTCGGCCGTCTCGAGACACGTACGGAGATCAAAAACCGCCCTATTCGTACATCTCTTTGACGGCCATGGCCATCTGGAGTTCTCCCGAGAAAATGCTACCCCTCTCCGAAATTTACCGCTTTATCACAGATCGTTTTCCATATTACCGCCGCAACACGCAACGCTGGCAAAATTCTTTGCGGCATAATCTATCCTTCAACGATTGCTTCATAAAAATCCCAAGAAGACCGGATAGGCCTGGAAAGGGGGCTTTCTGGGCGTTGCATCCGTCTGCTCTAGACATGTTCGAGAACGGAAGCTTTTTGAGGAGGAGGAAGAGATTTAAGCTGCCCAAGCATGTTCACGAAGAGTTGGATAGTTTAAGTAAACTGCAGAATAGCTCGTTTAGTAGCTTGTCGTTAGCAACGCCTAGTTCCTCAACATTTTTACCGAGAGTTCCTCAAAGTCAATGTCCTAATATGAACGTTAGATTAAACCTACCAATACCGGCGATCACCCAATCAACTACGACGCCGATAAAATCGTTTAGTATAGATAGTCTAATATCAGACAATAAACCGAATCAAACGACGAATCCGATTCATCCAACGCCGCTGATACCTTCAGGATGTACTACGCATTCCTTGCCGAGACTTCCTTGGCCAAGTATACTTCCATCGCCATCATCTTCGAGGTTAGAGGAAATGAATAGGGACGAATTTTTAGTGGCTCAACAAGCAGCGCTTTTCGAGTACGCCGCTGCTTTGATGTCAATGAATAGTGCCAGTACGATGAATCTAACATCTCCGGGAGTTATAAAACCGCACCCTATTATACCTAGCGCCCTTTTTCCGAGCTCGTGCCACCCTGTGCCAATACCCGTGCAATATCCGATACCAATGTCCAGCCCTGTACATGCTAGTGGAACTGTTGATTTCGATTTCGATCGTGAATGTGATAGACGATTAAATAAAACCTTACGGCCGATAAGTGTAATCTCGAAAAATCGCGAGGAAAATCTCGACAACACCTCATGTTCTTCGGGGGACACGCTCAACGTATGAATAAAAAAAAATGGTTCGTATTATTAGTAATTGTTCCAACTTTAATTGTATATGTATATTAAACGACGGATGTAGATGTAACAATCGTATCTATTATATTATAAGTCAATAAATAAATATTTAAAATTTATTTAATCCGTTTTATTTCAACAAAAACGCATTTTTTTTTAATTTCAATTTTTAAATTTCCCGCTACTAATTTCAATTATCTGGAAGCGGGAAATTTTACTAATACAATAATTCTCACATAAGAATTTAAAAAAATAAAGCATGATATACATATCTCGTTTTTATTATTATATCTTTAAACATTTTTTCTTTATAACAAATCCGTCATTTGTATTAATCAGTATCGAACAGATTTCAAATTTCCCGCTATACAAGTCTAACAACTTAAATAAGGAAAAGGCGCGAAATTACAAGAAAAAACAGTTGCAAAATAGGGTATGTGAGCAACGTGTGTTGCCAACATGATGGAAATTCCATTAAATTTTCTTCAAAAATTAATAATAATCATACATTCTTGAGCATTGAGGTATTCTGTCATTGTTGGATATCAAAATATCCTTAAAAAATTAGATATTGGAAAGCAAAGAAAATAAACTTCCAAAATGTAGATTAGACTAGAATTCATTTAAAAATCATTACTTAGATTTGAAAATATATCCAAATATGCAATTTGATTTTCTTTCTGTTTTAGCAGTAAAAGAAACTTTACAATTAGCAACACGGCAAACAAAGACCATGTATTGATGTAGCTATTTTTCTTTAACACTAACATCGGAGATTTATCGGAGGAAATTATATTATGCATTTGTTGCATTTTTTAACTGCATCGCAATATTTCACGAATGTTTTCAAAATATATAATTTCTTAATATAAATTAAATTAACATGTGTGTGATTTGGTAATAAATAAGAATCAATAAAAATGTGTATAAATGTAATAGAGAACACTCACATTCTAAATAGAAATGGAAGGAAGAATGTCATTCAGCAGAACCCTGAAACAATTAGAAAATTGTATTAAATTTCTTTATAAATAAAAATATAAACAAAACATTATGTATATTTTGTTTGTCAACTTACTTTGGAATCTTATAGTTATTGTTAACATAATTACCGACGCCACGGAATTACAATAACAGCGATTTTTGAAAGTTGACTAACAAAAAATATAGATCTTTGTAAATTCCAATTTTCCAATATTATAAGAGTTAAATTTATTAGGAATCTTTATATTAAAATTATAAAGAAAATTAGCGGACACGTGACAATGGAATTTGTTTGGTGTCAATGGTCACTTATGTGTGTAAACACCCTCAAATTAAATTTAGAATCATTTCTAAACATGTACAATTTTGTTCTTATAAATCCTGATTGGTAATAAAAAAAAATAATTTTTAAAATAGAATCGTTTACATATGGGGTAGGTAAAAATTACGAATCGTCAAAAATGTTTCTTCATTTAGAACAAACCTATTTTTTTTTAAGAACAACAGTTAAGAATAGTCATACGTTTAAATGAAACAACAAAATATGTCCATTAATCTTCTTTAATTTAATTTAATAACAAAAGCAAAGTTTTCCCAAGACGTTTCTTACAAAGTAGAAATGAAAAGAATATATCGAAAAAAAATTATATACAATACCATATTTATTGATTATTAAATACTACATAAAAATTCTTAATATCAACATAATTTCCTACGAGATTATATGTTTGGGGGTGGGTAGAAATTATGAAAAAGAATTTTTTTAAATGTTTGCAAAACATACTTCATTGAAATTTTTTTTTTCGAATTCCAATAATTTATTTTTTTTTAAAACAAGTGATTAATGTTAAAAAGCATGTTCCTAATAATCTCATAATTTTTTTTTTCGAAAATACACTTAAAGGTGTAAGAATAGTAAATTTGAAAAAAAAAATCAAATGTGCCAATCCTTTTCAATTAAAAACAGAAGTAAAATCTGCGCTAGACGTTTCCTAAAAAATAAAAATAAAAAGAATATATTGACCGAAATTATACACTATATACAGGTGTCCCTCAAGTGCGTTGGCGAAAGATTCTCTTCCTGACCACTTTAGAGAAAAAGTTTTCATATAGAAAATATCCGGAAACATGTTATGCACAACATAATATTATCGAAATCTATGTTTGCTTAATTTTTTTTTTTTTTTAATTGGGAAGCTGGTATATTTTTCCAAAACCTGATTAAATATGAAACTACGCATATAAGTTTTTTGCCAAAATGCATGGAGTTCTGCAACGAAATACTACAAACTTTTGTTTAACTAAAAATATTCATTAAAATGAATATGTAAACGTTATCCTTTTTGGTACAATTGCAGCATTTAATCGAAATAATCATTTTCTTAAATATCCAGCGAAATGTTGATTGGACCTCAACATAAAACGAATATATTTATTTAAAGCATTGTACACAATTGTCTCAGCAGTAAAAAATATAACGAAAACATACTGAAAGTTTCTCAAAAACTTCGTAATTTAGCTAAATAGAGGGCTTTATGAAAGAAATTTCTGGATGAATTTCTTAAGGCAATACGTAGTAAAATATTACCCTCCGAATTGTTAGTAAATGTTCAACAAAATACAAGGGATCGTATTACATGAAGGAAAATGGTGCTCGCTAAGAATACAGAAAACAAAAGTTTATAGCATTTTGCTAAATTACATAGCAAAAAGCTTATCTGCATAGCTTCATATTTAATTTACTAAGGAAAGAGGCAGAAGTTATGAAAAAAATATTAGAAAATGTTATTAGGAAAACAGACTTTATTAACAAACATTTTGTTTCCATTCAAACAAATTTATTCTTTTGTGAACAGGTGACTAGCATTAGAAAAGATATTTAATAATATCATACTTTTTTTTTCAAAAATGAAACGGGTAAATGGTTAAGAGCAGCCGTAAAGTAAATTTGGAAGTAATGTGCTTCTTATTTCTTTTTAATTAAAAACAGAAGTAGTCTTCGGAAAATGTTTCTTTAAAAAAATAGAAATAAAAAGAATATATCCACGGAAACTACAACACTAATGCCTAAGGTATTAAAGCAATTCCATATTTTTTTGTTCCTTAAAATAGATAAAAATTCTTACTATCAACATAATTACCTGCAAGATTATATTGGGGGTGGGTAGAAATTTTGAAAAAGAATTTTATAAAATGCTGTTATGGGAACAGACTTTATTGCAAAAACTTTTCTCTTAATTCAAACAAATTTATTATTTTGAGAACAAGTGATTAGTACAAGAAAAATGTGAAATATTGAAAATATTTCAAAAACTGCTAACTGCCTTATTTTCTAAATTGGCATATCGATGTAGTTAAAAATAGCGTGCCTTGGAGGTGTAAAACCGTTTCTGTAACTATACAGGGTGACATACCAACTTTTTTGTTTTAAACGAAACATCGTGTATATCTTGAAAGATTCTAATAGTCATCTGAAAGATAAAAGCAACGATATAGAGTTTGATGAGTTTATTTATTAAAATGACACTCGAACACAAATTTCAAATAAATAAATAAGAAATAGTCAAATCTGTCCCTAAATTCCTGTAAAATTTTGTCAAAAGTATCCCATCGATTTTCACGTATCTGACTCCTAATTCGAGCTTTTAATTCTTTTTCAGTTTATTTTTATCAACCTTATTCTTGAAATCACCTCATAGATAGAAGTCTAAAAGGAACGAGGTCTGGAGATCTGGCAGGCCACTCAATTTTGCCTCGACTTCGTATCCACTAATTTAATGATAGAAATATTTGATTCAAAAATTGACCTACACTACCGCTCATAAGTATTTGGGCACCTCAAATATTAAAATATCTGTTTGGTATTTAAGTATACACAAATATACAACTTTAATAATTAAAATTATTTGTTTGACCTAAATTTTAGATTCGTCTATGTGACCTCCTTTACTTTTAATGATTGCGTTGCATAATCGGGGCATTTTTGCATTCTTGCATTTTTAACATTTCCGGAGTTATTGGAGCCAGTTTTTCTTACTCCCCGATCGAGTTTTTCCCTTAATAACTCGATGGCATTCAAGCCCGTGCTTCAGGGGGGCCATTTCATGATTGTTAGTGTTCCTTCCCCTTCCAACTGCTCTAAATATTGCTTGCATAATTTTGAAGTGTGTTTTGGGTCATTGTCTTGTTGAAATACAAAATTCTTACACGAGAGGACATTGCATTCTCCTCTAAGATGCGTTTCTATTGCTCTTTTCTCATTATGCCTTGAATTTTTACGAGATCACCTGCGGATGAACCAGCAAAACAACCCCAAATCATTACCGAATCACCGCCGTGTTTGGCGGTAGATACTGTGCATTGCTGTAGTGCACGTTCACCCACAAATCTTCTTACAAACACTCGTCTTCGTGAACAGAAAATCTCAAATTTGGATTCATCGGACCACACTACGTTGCTCCAATCTTCCACCGTCCAATTTCGATGTTCACGTGCCCATTGTAACCTCTTTTTCTTATTAATTTAGCGAAGCAAGAACTTCCGCATCGCGATTCGTCCGTGAAGATCGGCTTTTTGCAGACGGCGATTTCTGAAGCTGTTTTTCTTCTATTTCGTTTGCTGGATACCACGATTGCAATATCTTGAGGTGATGTTGTCACCCTTACTCTATTTAGAAAACTGCCACTTCCACTGTATTTGTTGATGTTATAATCAACAGTAGATGGATTTAAATGTGATTTTCTAGCAATCTGACGATTGTTTATCCCTAAACTATGTTGTGGTACCATCAGAGCACGCGTTTGAACACTAATTTCTTTCCTTTTCGGCGTGTTTTAAAATTTTAAACGAAATTATAAACACTATTTGTTAAGAGATGTTGTCGCTAGTAACATGGAACGATAACTGACCGTAATTTTAAAATATTACTTCAAATGACTTTATTATAGCTTCATGATTCATAGTAAAAAATTACTAACTATTACATTTTTCTTGGAATTTCAAGAAATACGCTCTTTGTTGTCGCTGCAACCTGCGCTTTCATGACGGTATTAATTCTCAAACAGATAAAAGAAATAAATAGACCGATATTATTTAATGAATCTAAGAGAATCTTACTGATTATTAGCATACTATTCAATAATGCTGGAAGGTATTTCCTAAATACATTCTTTGTATACAAAAATCTAAAATTCAAGGGTGACCAAATACTTATGAGCGGTAGTGTTAAATCCAGATATTTCTTGGGTCTGGATGAAAGTTTTCTACTTGTTGAATAATCTGTTCGCGTAATGAATCCAAATAAAGTCCGGACATAAGGCTTACATTGATAAAGAATTCTCCTGCGATAGTCTTTGGGTATGTACTGCGGCCATCCACTGGGGATTAATTAAAGACCAATATCTACAGTTATACTTATTGACGGTGCCATTAAACATAAGGTAGTTTCACGAGAACAAAGATTATGAGCGGAATCAGGATCAGTATTGCACTCGTCCATCAAAATTTCGTAAAACTCTGTTCGCATATCGAAGCCATCTTCTATCGAAGTGATCGATTGTCTTGTAAATTGTTGTTATTATTGTTGTTGTACATTGGGCGAAGCGTTGGGTTACGGAATACACCTCGCACTTCTAGGCATCGATTACTATGATCATTAGCCAACCCCACTAGAATTTTGCCGAATCCAGAGGTGTTCTAACCTTTGGTAGGGATTTTTAACGTGTATTCACACGGGGTCTACGGTACCTTGATTTTTATCCGTAATTAAAAAACAACCGTCTCAACCGGGATATGAACCCGCATCTTGTAAGTAAATTAGAATATCCAAAGCTTTTTTTTTTGATTGTCTGATCTGCGTCTATCTTTCACACTTCCTGTTTCTTTGAATTTACGGTCGCCATATCCAACCATCACTAAAATCTTGATTTTTCACTTTCAAAAATACTACCATCCTAATTCTTAGCGTTTAATTGCTTATGAATGAAGATTTGACAACTGTCTAATTGTCTATTTGTCATCTGTGATTATCTAGCAGATTCCAAAGGTGATTTCTAAGTTTTCTACTTTGAAAAATATTAATTTAACAAATTTTTGTTTCTTTAATATAAATCTAAATCATTTTAACAGATAAATCCATTGAATCCTACATCGTTAAAGTTACCTTTCAAAGGACTATTCAAATCTACGGGGTATGCTATTAAAAATAAAAAAGTTGGTATTTTTCTGACTGATTCTGTGTAGTTTTTGAAATATTTCCAATATTCCAGACATTTTTGACACAATTGTTTATTTTAAATAAATCAGTTAAAAGGATTAAGAGAAGTTTTTGAGTTTAAAAGAAATGTAAAAATGTCTTTTTTAATCCTTTTTTAATTTAATACAGAAGTAACATCTTCGCCAGACATTTCCTAAAAAGTGAAAATAGTAGACTGTAATACACATTGCATTAAATAATACCATAAACACTGCTTTAATTTCACACTAAACAATTGACGACACGCTTCCTTGCAGCATCTTTCCTATGGACTAATTTAATTACATTATTGGCTACGTTGTAAAACCGAAAATGTTCATTTTTTCATCTCGCCTCGGCTTCCTTTTTTCGGTATTTACATTAACGTTGCGGTAAACACATAGAATAAAGACCATTTATGCCTTGACCGCAAATGTAAGTTCGCCAAAAGAATTTGCAGTCTACCGACATCGTAAAACCGTAAATTTTTTACGCTTTTTAAAAGATTCCCATCTTGTAGTGGTCGTTAAAAGTGGAGGAAGATTGTGATGATGATGATGATGCTGAAGAAGAACGAAAAAGAGAAGAATTGTGAAATAATAAAAAGTTGTTGAAGTATATGAAATTACAAGATTGGAATTTATAGACCAAAAATGAGATATTGGTTGCCTAGTTTAGGTTACAACCATGATGTTATATCCTACGATTTTATTTTTGATTGATTAAAAGCGGCATCCCCGAGACGATATTTTAGGTGATTTTATGCACATCCACTATATAATCAACCCTGACAATGAACTGGAAACTTATCCACGTCGCTGAAAAAGTCCATTTAAAAATTTGTGTAGCAATCGACCACCTATTGTACTGGCTCTACAGCGTAGATTGTACATTTTCACACATTTTACGATACAATAGATAGACCACCGCCGCTTGAAAAATTAAATAAATTCCGACTTTTTGGAATAAGGCATCCTTAATTATATAAGAAAACTATTCTCCATTGTATGTTAACAGGTGGCGGTGAAATTGTTTTATGAAAAAA
This sequence comes from Dynastes maya, assembly GCA_029619315.2. Classification (NCBI taxonomy): domain Eukaryota; kingdom Metazoa; phylum Arthropoda; class Insecta; order Coleoptera; family Scarabaeidae; genus Dynastes; species Dynastes maya. The sequence goes on from JAROYE020000012.1 coordinate 9,268,092, forward strand.
GGACATACATAAACATGTGAATATCTTATCGAACATTAAGTTTTCCTTAAATATGCTCCTTTATATTAAAGTCTAAGGCTATCGGGTGCAAATAATTGATTTTTTCTGATTTTACTTACGAATAATTTTTCACGATTAGCATGTTTGAGATCAAAAAATTCGGACCAATTAAATGTTATCCTTTAATAGTTGGGTAAATATACTGAGGGATGCATCATTCAAATACCACTCGCAAAAAAATGGTTTCTTGCATCAAGAAAATAGATTTTTTTGCAAAAATCAGTCTCTATCCAAGAAAATATTTTTGTTTCAAAATGAAAAAGTTTTTTTTATAGGGTGCAGTATAATTAAATTATATCATAAAAAATTTCTTATAATGTAATTAATTAAAGATTATTATCATTTATTATACAGGGTGTTTGGAAGAGCGATGTAAAGTTTTGAACCGCCGATAGGTGAGGTCATTAGAAACCATATAAACCATATTTACTTTAGTCCAAAGTCTAGAGGATTTTAAGATATTTAAACTTTAAATAAATTTTGATTTTCCGGCAAAAAACCACCATTAAACATTAATAATTCTTCTTATTCACACCAAAAATTGTTTTTATGGAACTTTAATGCATTTTCCTTTGAAAAGAGGCCATTAACTGAAATCCGAAATTATCTAGAAAAAAATATAGGCCTACATATCTCACTTAACAAGACAATTCTCAAGTCTATTACAATGTTTCTCTTTTTAAATAAAGCAATTCCAATGTTAAAATTACTTCAAAAACTTTATGCCCTTTCGAATAGTACCTCACTTGTAATACAAACTTTTAATAATATCAAGAAGTTCAACATAAACTATAAGAAAGCAATAAACAAGTATTACGCGACAAGGGAACAGGGACCACTACCTTTCTACCTCGTTGTCATCTCCTAGATGATGAGTAACCTAATTTTTTGACATTTGTCGAGCCTTGTCTGTCCGCTGTGAAGTTTTTTCTGTTATGATTGTTGTTTTTATTACTACGTTACGTTATTATTATTTGCTTCTTTTTCGTACTTTTTTATTATACTCGTTATGGCTACTTGTGCTTGTGCTGATCTGAAAAGAGCACCTCCCATTGCAAGGTTTAGAAGTGGATCACGTCCGACAAATACAATTTTCGCGATTCCTACTACATGAGGACACTGAGAATAGATTTTTTTACGTAGCATATCATGCGGACTGATGAGAACAGATTTATCAGAGATGGATCGATTAATTTACACAATTTACATTCTTGGGCGAATAAAGGACAACAACGTCAACCGTCAGACATCGTTTCAATACAAATTTAGTGTAAATGTGTACACCACTTGTAAATGAAAAACGTCCTATATTTCCTCAAAATGATGACTGTCCGGTCCACTATCGTTTAACCGTGGGAGAATGTTTAAACAATAATTTTCCGAATTCCAAAAAAAATGGAAGAGATGGTCCCATTCCGTGGCTGCCACGCCCAGCAGACTTGACTCCTCTCGATTTCTTTGAGGACATGCTAAGAGGCACATCTACAATGAGGAAACTCAAAACCGAAATATCTGATTAGAAAAATCAGTAGTGCATTCGATAGAAAGAAGGAAGAAATGGGACTCAAAAATTACCACGGTAGAGACGAGGAAAAGATTAAGATTTTCCATAAGGCATGAAGGAGGACACTTCGAGCAAAATATTTAAATAAATTAATTATTAATTATTGTTGTTTTATTAGGTTTACACCTAACACTAACAAATACGCTTTAGGTTTTTTAGCGTCCTTTATAACACAATATCTGACTACCCTTTGTAATATTAATGACCATCTAACGCATGCCCTACTAATCGAAAGAGCATAGAGTAAGGAAGTTTTTGGAAGTAATTTTAACATTCGAATTGTTTTATTTAAAAAGAAAAAAAAAACAATACAAACTTGAGAATTATAAATTTTATATCTCCTTAAGTGAGATATGTAGGCTTATATTTTTTTTCTAAATAACTTCAGACCCTAATTTATTGCCTCTTTTCAAAGGAAGATGCATTAAACTTCCATAAAAAACAATTTTTAGCATGATCTCACAAAAATAAGAAGAGTTATTAATGTTTATTGGTGTGTTTATTGGACTTTGGACTAAGGTAAATGTGGTTAATATGACTCCTAATGACCTCACCTATCGGCTGTTCAAAACTTTATATCCCTCTTCTAAACACCCTGTATATTTAAAAAAACTAGAGTTAAATTAGTATACGTAGTAAATAGTAATAAAAAGCAAATATTACATTAACCGGTATCTTTTGAAAATGTTTATGAAACGTTGTACGTTAAAGGTTATATAACTACCTGCACTAGGTGGCGCCAGGAAATATTTCAGCTGCTGTTTTTGAAGATTAGTGGCATAAATTGAGACACGTAAGGGCAATATGGCCAGGAGCAAGAAGCTTTAAGTAAATAAGAAATTGAAACTATTGATTTGGAATTAAGAAAACTTTTTACTATCCTTAAGAAATATTGTTTTGTGTTGTAACGGCCATTATTTACACTAAGAACGGCTTTCTACAAATTTTCTGCAAGATTTTCTTGAATCAAGTTAACAAATGTCTTAAACAAAGAAATACAATTATTTTATTACAAGTATACACTTCTCTTAAGCGGAGAAAGGAAGAATCGCTAAGAAAAAAAACTTATTGTATTGCGGATAATTTGAAACAATAATTGTCTTGAATTAAGGCGGAAAGCTTTGATACAAGTAAACGTTTCTCTGTGTGCAGGAACACCTGAATATCTCCGGATCTACATTGGTTAAAGAATTTCGCTCTGTACGCTTCTAATTGGTTCAAACAAAACAATTTAATTATGGCGTTTGGAACTAAATGAATTGATTTAGTTTTGATTTCAGATTTATACACCCTGTATGGTATTCAAATGAAACACAACTTTAAACCAATTAAATACAACTAAATAGTTTTCACGCAAAATTTAAGAAACAGAAATAGTAATTTATGGTTTTTTTGGAAAAATATTTAATCTCGTTTAAAACCAGAGATATTTATTTAAAAACTGTTCATGTCTTTGTGAAAACTTTAATGTGAAACCACATTCAGCAAACAAGGCCTTGATCTGGTTGTCCAAAATCTTCCATACATGAGGAAAACTCTTTTAATAATGGAGAAATTTATTGAAGATCCTCATAACTCCACCCGTTCATCGGACTTACACCTAATGCAAGAGCTCTCTGAAGATGATTTTGATCGTAAAATGGAGCTTTGTGGAATTATGATTAACAAAATAAATTGATGATTTCTGTATAATAGTTGTTTTTCAGACGAAGCTACCTTTACAGCTTCGTCAAATGAAATTTGCAATCAAAATTTGCGATATTGGAATGAAGAAAATCCACATTGGATACGTGAGAGGCATACTCAAAGACCTCAGAAAGTTAATATCAGGGCTGGCGTAGTTGGTACTATCGTTATTGAACCATCTTTTTATAAAGCGAAATTTAAATGCTGAAAAATATTGGCAAATACCACGAAACAAAGTTGTTGTCCTAACTTTAGACAAATGCAGTTCCAACAGGAGAGAGGTCCACCACATGCTTACCGTAGCAGCTCGTCATATCTTGAACGAAGCATTTCCCAAATTGAATAGCCTTCCCGTTTACCAGATTTATCTCCTCTAGATTATTTCTACTGGGGATATTTGAAAAATGCTGTTTATAAAACAACACCTGAAAACCTTCAGGATTTAAGACAACGTATTGTTACGGGCGCTTTTGACTTATACTGAAAATAAATCGTTATTTAGAGAATTATATCGCCTGATTGGAATTGAAACCCTCTTAAATCGTTACAATTGGTGGCAGCGGTGGGATTCGTTGGTATTAGAAAACGGTCTCTTAAAGCGAGTGCTAGAAGACGGTCCGGAAACGAAGAAAGTTACAAGTAGTGGTTCCAAAAGAGAGAATTCCTTAGGTATTGTAGCTACTACATGATAGTACTTCAGGAGGGCACTTGGGACTTCGAAAAACGCTCGAGAAAGTGCATAATCGATTTTACTGGGTAAACTGTAAGGAAAGTGTTGAAGATTGGTGCCGAAGGTGTGTATCCTGTGCCACGACCAATGGACCCCATCAAAGAAGAAGGGCTCCAATGAAGCAATATAATGTGGGCAGTCCCTTCGAAAGAATTGCAATTGACATCGCTGGGGTAAGTGGGTGGAAGTCTACGCACTACCTAATCAAAAGGCGACCACAGTCGCCGAGATATTGGTCAAAGAGCTCATTAGTCGGTTTGGTGTACCACTTGAATTGCACTCTGATCAAGGTCGTAATTTCGAATCATCCGTATTCCAGGATGTTTATAAGATACTGGGCATTCGAAAAACTAGGACCACTGTATTGCATTCGCAGTCCGATGGCATGGTAGGGCGCATGAATAGGACCGTCGAAAAATACCTATCCAAAGTTGTTGCCGACCATCAACGAGATTGGGATCGACAATTACACTTGTTTCTATTAGCATACCGAGCATCAGTGCACGAAACCACTAGACAAAGTACTGCAAATGTGCTCTTTGGCAGAGAGTTGCTACTGTCGTGTGTCCTGGAGTTAGGCTTTAATCCAGACGAAGAAGTGCTGGGGGAAGATTATTTTTCGAACCTTCGCAAGCGGATGAATGAGATTCATAATCGAGTAAGGACCAACATCCAAGAAGCAAGCGACAGAATGAAGGAGTATTACGATGTCAGAACGGAAGATGGCGGATATCAGCCAGGAGATTTGGTCTGGCTATACAATCCTCAACAACGTCGTGGCTTCTCCCCTAAGTGTAATGTCCGTAAGCAAGAACTGACTTACGAAGAGTTCATAGCAAACTACGGAAATAGTCGTAAAATCCGTCATGGTGTTACGACCAAGATTCAGCAAGACTTATTCTCGACTCCTGGCTATTATGCACTGGCACACTGCGTGGCTCAAGATCTGAGAATGGAGAAAGGAGTAGCCAGAGTATTTCAGCAGAAATTTAGGGGCGTTGGAAACTTTCGACGCCAGGATCCTGAAGTCGGAAAGACTCTGTAGCTACGTAGTAAAGAACGACATTTGTTCTATTTGGTGACTAAAGAACTGTCACATCAAAAGCCGACTTATCGTAGAATCTAGGAAGGCCTGACAAGCTTAAAACAGTACATGCTGCACTTGGGAATCCGTAAGTTGGGCTGCGGACTAGATGTTCCCGTATACAGGCATCGACATTCAGATATGCTGTTATAATACGAAGACCAGGCGATGTAAAGAAGTCCGTACCCAGTTACTTCTTTCAGACGTCACAATGCCTAAAAGGAGCGGAGTGCAAATATCTCCATATACCTGATTCTGTTCCGGGACGGAACAGATTTAAATAGGGGGCAGTGTTACGGGCGCTACAAGCAACTGCACCGTAAAGAAGGAGTGAGAACACGGTCATCACAATTAGACAGTTTAAGTTTCATTTGTTCGTCATGGCTTCAGTTATTAGTGTTTTAGAGTGGTTTTAAAGTGTCACTTTTGACTTATACTGAAAATAAATCATTATTTAGAGAATTATATCACCTGATTGGAATTGAAACCCTCTTAAATCGTTACAGTATCAATGGGGAATCACACGATATATGGACTAACATTATTCCATCCATTTATCATAGACTTTCTCATTGTAAAGCTGTTAACGGTGCACATTTTGAACATCTTATTAAATAATTTTTAAACAAATATCTCGAGTTTCAAGGTTGTTTCATTTGTATAATTGATTTAGTTCCAAATGCCATAATTAAATTGTTTTCATTAAATCAATTTGAAGTGTTCAGTATGACATTTTCTTAGGCAAAATTTAAAACGGTTTCTTAATCTTTATGGGGGTGAATCAGTAGGAATGGGAAACGTTTTGCAGGTAGATACAGGGGGTCAAAATAAGAAAAATAAACTCATAAGTAGTCTGGGCAAACAGCGGTAACAGTCAGTGTAGTAGATATGTGGTGCGGAGTCGGCGATTATTTATTTCACGCGTTCACAGCGTCAGTACTAAATCGATGCTGTATGCGAGTAGTTCTGTGTATATGTAGGCTGTCGTAGCTTATTTCGTAATTGTACGCTTATGTTTGATTTAAAAATGTCGCAGTTAGGTACGTCGCGAAAACGACCAATGGCAGACACAGTTAAAAACTTTATGGTGGACATGCCGGACTTAATTTTTGATGGCGCTAAAATTCAATGTCTACTTTGTAAAATCCCTTTAATGTGTTGGTCCAGAAGCCATTGTCAACATCAAATCGAAAGCAAACAGCATTCTTCTGCAAAAAGTGGCATACGAGACCAAGAAAAATTTACATTTGATTTATGTGTTACTCTTATTTTATGTAATCTATCGTTTCATTTACTAGACAAAGAAACATTCGTCTCCTTCTGAAATAAATATGCGGACTGTAAATTACCTAGTCGGACATCGATACGAAATGTAGTGCCATTTGCTCGTGAACATATAGAAAAAAGAATGAAAACGAAATTGAAAGATAAAAAACTGTGGTTGTGTGTGGACGAAACAGATCGTCAAAAACATTCTGTGGTTAATGTAATGGTACGTACAATGGAACCACATCGACCGTCATCCTCCTTCTTACTTGCTTCCAAAAGAGTTATAAATTGTACTGCCGATGAGATTTTAAAGGTGGTGTTGAACTCATTGAACAAATTTGAAGTTTCAACTAAGCAACTTTTAATGTTTATGAGTGATGGTGCCGCAAACATGCGTTCTTTGGGCCGATCTCTTAAAGATCACAATGGTAACTTCTTACATGTAACGTGTAAAATCCATACTGTAAATCTTGCGGCACAAACGATTCCTACATGTTTTATAAAATATGTCAACGAACACAACACTTAAAAAAAATTTTAATATCAATAAAATTTTACATGTTCCATTGTTTGATTTTATATTATTAAAATAATTATTAACATTTTGTCAGCTGTCGAAAAGGCGAATGCGAAGATGACAATGTAACATGTAAAATCTGTAATAGATTTCATTCTGGTTCTCAGCAGTTTTTGGCTATAACCCTCCTGATGCAATACTATTACATAATTAAGATCTAAGTTTTTATCAAAATCTAAAAAATAAGAATAACCTTGCATGATCTAAAAACGATTAACATGATTGATATTACGCGATTATTGTTTTATTTACGGTGACCATAAGTCTGTAGTTACCTCGATCGCAGACAGTTAGTCTGCAACCTCTTCTCTGCATTACATTGCAATAAAAATCCTCGAGTCATTCATCTGAGGGACCATCAGGGTGAACGTTTTTTTAATTCTTAATAATTAGAAATGGTTCTAAGTGAACAGTAGCTAACAAATTCAATTCAAACAACGTAAATTTTATCCCAAAACCTCCTATATAAGAGGTATTTACACGGATTAAATCCAAAAGTAAGTTTGTGATGTTAAAGCATAACATCTTTCCAGGAACTATTGTTCATTTAGAGACATAATAGCGCATCCTTTTTTGCGTTAAGCGCAAACAATTTATTTTCGAGCGTTAGCGAGAAAATTTTCGAATCATTGCATCGGAAAAACGACAAAAACAAAAGGCAGCCGAATTAATAATTTCTACCGATGCTGAGGTGACAACTATGTATAATACCTTGCGGCTTGTATACGCCGAGTTGCCCTCTCATTATCAAAAGACGTGGAGAGAATTGGTTATACATAAATCTTGGAACTGATCAAGGATGAGGCCAGGTCACCAGGTGTTATGTGGGCGGATTCTACCGGCTCTCTTTTTGCCTGCCGCTCATTTTGATCTGATCAATTTTCCTCTTGCAATTCATACTATATATGTATAATGTATACATATTTATATGTACATGTGTTATGTGCGATTATATTTGGGATTTAGACTTTAGATTACCAAGTAACTAATTCACTAGTTGCTTAATAGTCTTCTAATTTAATTTTTGAAGAAATTAGAGAAAAATCCTAAAGGAATTACAGGATAAATTTTCCCCCGAAGCATTTTGAATCTTATTTATTCAAAAACAAAGATCCTTTTTCAGTTTTTATTTTTTACTTTTACACTAAAAATCTATATGCAAAATAATCTGTCTATAAATTGTATAGTCATGAAATAAAAATATTTTCTGGAATAGAGACTGATTTTTGCAAGAAAATCTATTTTCCTGATGCAAGAAACCATTTCTCTTCACTTACAGTGAAAATGATGTATTACTATAACATTTGTTTTATTGGCAAAAACGTAGTAAAATCAATTTTGCTCCCAAAACATTTTTGTTGGAATCAAAAAGATTTAATTTACTCCCACAGAACAAAGTAATTTTCTTTCCTCCTCCATAAAAGTATAAAGGTACCGTCTTAAGTTTTTACAAATGACCACTGGATGGCGTTATTGAGATTTGATATTGCTATTTTCGTAAAATTTGCCATTTATTATTATTGAAACAGTGACAGCACAGAAATTGATCGAGTAGTTTCTTTAAAATGAGCCTTTAAAAAAAGCAATTTTGTGAGAAATGGAAATTTAGCGTTAGATTTTTTACGATGTTAGTAAACGCCTAACACAACAACAACACCTCGAATCGTTCCGTTCAACTTTTGGTAATGAAGTACCATCAAGAGAGTTATGCTTCCGTTGGTGATGAATTTCGTGAAGGTCGACCAACGCGATTTAAGAGGATCGGCATGTGACTTAGGGCATTTCGAAGACTGCACTACATTCAATTTTGTATGCACATTTAAGTGTGGGAAGATCTGTTCCCGATGGATTCCGCATAATTTGACCCAAGCACAAAGAAGACTTGTGTCAATTGGTGTAAAAAATGCTCAATCGGTATAGATTATCGTAACAGGTGCCGAAACTTGAATATATTCGTACGAGCCGGAAACTAAGCAATAATCAACTGTTTGGGTGTTCACGAAGCACCTCCAAGAAAATGATTCCTTGCTTCTTTCGTTGTACTGGACATGTCGCAGGCTTTGCTTTGAAGGATCAAAGAACAGTTAATGCTGAATGGTGTACATCAATTTATTTGCCAGAAGCCATCGATGAAATCAGGAAAGATATTGTTTTAATCACCTGATTTATCATCTAACGACTTTTTCTTTTGTTCCTGATTGTCAAATAAAAAATGCGCCAGCGATTTTTTCCTCAAGAAGTTGCTGAAGCTTCCAAAAACCATGTTTTGAAAAAAACAGCTTCAAAAAAATGTTTCGGGAATTGGTTCGAAGGCATGCAAATATATTGTAAAACAATAAAACGATTTTACCAAAAAATGTTTTTTTTTCATTGTTTTTATAAAAATTTAAAAGGTAAAGGAGAAGTCAAATAAATAAATATTTTAATTTTTCCGGGTTATAAACGATTTCTTCAGATCTATTCTTCCGGCACATCTTAGTTTTCTCCGAACACATTCTGGATTCACTCTTTTTTCTTAGAACATGCTCAACTTCTGCTGTCAATTTTGGGACACGTAAAATTTGATTTTTTTTTTGCTTGTCTTATAATAAATAGTTCGTCATGTGCATTAAAAATGTTGTTCAGACTATAAAAGTCACTATAGGTCCAATGGTATTCCGCTGTTTTAGATTTACTATAAAATCTAATAGTTTAATGTAAATATATGTATATAATAGGTGCCTCTTCTGTCCTCCTCAGTCCCACAAGCTTAAGAATAATAAAATTAAAAATAATCGCCCTGTGTTAAATAATCCATTACTCAAATTCATTTTAATAAATACAACAAATCATAGAAGACAAGTAGCTAATAATATAACGTCAAGTGGTGGGTTAAAAGTGGATAATATTTCGTAAATTATTGAAAGCATTTAAAAACGAAACTACTATCCGAGATTGGATATATAGGAGATGTAAAATTTAGATCCTTGACACCTGGTTTTACCTGAACATAACACGGTAAAGGAATGTTTTTGATTACACACAAAAAACTGGACTCGTTGGGAGCCTTTGTTTCTTGTGAACTGCCGCCATGCTGTCTGCTTTATATATATATACGCTTAAGTACTATAGAACGCGGTGCCTTCTCTTCATGTGATGAGTTGTAAAATGGAAAATCGTCTTGAGGTATTGTTAACGTTAAATTATTTTTATGACCAGGATATATATGTCCCTTTCGGTATCATTAACCATAGCTTAGGCTCTTAGATATAAATTCTCTTAAGACGTACTTGTACATCAATACATATTTTCGCGTCTTCATGACATCCACAAACAATGAAAAATGTAATCTTTTTCGTTTCGTTTCCCATACAGAAAAGAATTGTTCTATTTTATTGCCATATTTGAAAATTTTGTTGAGGATTTGTTAAGGATTAGTGTCAAATAGAAATATACACTCCTTTGTGCAGATTTCTGTGTCAAGTACAATGTTGCTAAATATGATAATTTATATATTCTTCCAGTGTTTGACATGTATAAAATATATCTCCTATATAGAGGGTGATTCATAAAACTGATCAAGTTTGTCAATATGTAACAATAATTTAGCACTGAAAGTTTGGAGTTAAGTATAGTTGTCTATGATCTATTTAGGTAAAATAATAATAATGATAATAATTCATATTTTAATGACATAAACGGACAATAATTCTCTCGCAAAAATCAACGCTACAATCTTTAACAGGAAGATGTCTCTTAGCGAAAGCTCGTGAGCACAGAAAAGCACATTCAATATATTCATTAAATAAGAATTACATTTTTTGTTAGTACTCGCAAGTTTTGAATAGACTTATCAATTTATCGAATAAGTACGAATGTAAACCGACATTTCCGGAAAAATTATGAATTAAAAAAAAACTAAAAGAAGTAGAAAGATTAATTAAAATATTTACCAAATCAACTTTAGATTTTGAACGCTCTGTATAATGTACATAATGGATATAGAAACTTTACCGTTACTACCGAGACAACAAGGTTAACGCTCTTCGATGACGTCACGCTGTTTAGGTGATGTATCGCCATGTACGATATGAACCTAAGCGGTAAAGGAACCGTTTTTTTGCATTTCTTTTTTAAGTTTGGAGGGCTTCCAGTTTAAAAAGTCAAGTATGCCCTTCTTCGCATCCCATTCGCACGTAACCGAGCACCGTTTTCGTGAAAAATGTATTTGTGGTTGATATTTAATCGACTAATTATTATTATTTGTAATTGAGTAAAGTAAGCTTACGATTTATCGGTAAAATTTGCTATAAAACTGTATATATCGTATGATATGATTAGTAAGTCTGCACATTTTAAAAATATATAAGTATACAGGGTGCGATAAAAAAATAAAGCAACCAAAAGTTGTATTTTTTTAAATGGGACAGCCTATATATGAATTAATTTTTTAATTCTACGACTGATTCTAACACTTTTTTGTTATCTATTTGTTATGTTGATACCTTGCAATTTTCGAAATATCCAGCTTTAAGGGTAAAAACTCACATTTTCAAGCATGTATTTAATTGAAAATTTTACCGTCGTAAAAGAAAATTAAAAAAAATACCTCAAAAAGAATTGAAGATAGGTATAGTACATGTTTAATAAAAATCAGAGGGTTCTTATTCATTTATAAGATAAAATAAAAATATACAGGGTGTGCCATTTGAAAAAAGTAATTTGGACAATTATATTCAATATCCTGTAGCCGATATCTCAAATGTTTTATAGAGTACCTATTAACTTAACATTTGTCTTTCCACTTACCAAATATAAACGTTTTTCTTACAGAAACGACGGTAAAATTTTCAATTAAATAGATGCTTGAAAATGTGAGTCTTTACCTTCAAAGCTGAATATCTCGCAAACTGCAAAGTAATATCTTCTTTTACAAAGTGTAACTCACAAACCCTACTATACATTGATGGAAAACAGCCGACGTCACAGTACTATAAGTAGACCGCTCGAGTCACGCTTTTATCGAGACGTTTCAGAAAAGGTTTTATCACTTATACAACACTACAAGTATCACCAACAAGGTACGGAAATATCACTACACAGTGTTTTTTTTTTAATAAAACCAATATAATTTGGATAAACCAATTCAAAACGCAGAGACGGTCTGAACGTATAAGCGCGTTTATAGTTGTTCCTTCACCTAAGGCAATATACGTCACAGCCTACTGACGTCAGAGCTGTTAGGCCTTCTTATATATCGGAGATAACGGCTTTACTCCTCGCAACTCACATAAAAAGCTTCTTTCACGGTGTTACTAGTCAAAATAATATAATTGCGCATGCGTTAGAAGATACTTTTTAAAATTTCAGCCATGTTGGACGCTCAGTTGTTGTTTAACAGTTGTTTGTGTCAGTCGATGTTAGTGTTTCTGTAACAATGAAAAAAAAAAAAAACGAATATCTAGCCGTCGTTAAATTCTTGCATTTGAAAGGTAATACACCAACGCAAATTGAAGTCGAGATGGATGCTGTTTACGGGGACTCAACGCCATCATTTGCAACAGTGACATTTTAGGTACCTGAGTTTAACGTGGTCGTACCATCTTGGTTGACGATAAACGTTCGGGACGGCTAAAAACCAATCACTATCGATAACACCGGAAAAGTTCACCAAATGGTGCTAGACCAGTGATTCCCAAAGTGGTCCAGGTGGACCCCCAGGGGTTCACGGGGGTCTACACTCGACGGGGGTCTACATTGGCGTGAAAAAACATGGGGGTTCACAAGTTGTAAGTGGGGGTCCACGAAAATTTATCTGGTTTCGATAGTAAAGAACAAAAATGTTGGCTTAGCTTTACCTATCAATGTAGGCAGATAATACACTACTCAAAAAAAAGGGAGCAAAAAAAAATTCCAAATTTTTCGGTAATTTTTGACAGGCTGTATTTCGGTGAAAAATGGTCGTATTAAGACTTTAAAAAAGCATTTTGAAGCTTTAAGATTCTAATTTTCAGATTTTTTGGCTAAAAATTTTTAGGAGCTACGGTTCTCATGCAATCCTAACTGATAGCGCGAAAAAATAATTTTGCAATTTTGTTCTTTTTTTTTGTCCACGGGCTTGAAAACATTTTTTTCAGTTAGGCCGGCATATGGATTAGATAGCCTGTTTATTTAGCTTTAATTTCCTTTTTTTAAAACCTCCCTTAATTTTTTTGAGTAGCGTATTTTCAGGTTAGCGACTGTTACTTGTAAAAAGTTGCATATTCGATATTCAGTACAACGCGTGTCGAGACTTGCAAAGCGCCGCCCGCCCGCCCGCAACGCTTGTTCAGGCGCGCAAAGGGACGAAATACGACTTGTGCTGTGCTTGCAATCTTGCACGAACTTGTTTGATTCTTCACCAATATAAATATGAATGCCAAGGGCAAACGTTACTCATTTGTTTCCGGAATTTTGAAAAGAAAAGTGTGAGTGCATCGATGTCGATATTGTCGATATTGTAATAATATTATATTTGTTATGTTTGCGTGTAGTAGGTACGTAATAAAAATTAAATACTGAACAGGGCCATTATTCGATACTTCTATAAAAGAACAGAAAGCCGAGACAGATTGAACTTTTAGTACTTTTTATTATAAAATTATTTATTTACCCGACTATGGTGATTCACTAATGGAGGGATATATGATTGACCTGCATGTTTGTACATATTTCAGTGCCCTCGTACTTGCTAATGCTAAATGACTAAAAATATTTTCATAAATTGTACGTGTCTTTATGTACCACTCGTAACGTACATCAAAGTCATAAATAAATCATTAAAAAAGTTTTGATGTCAAAAAATTTAATGAGATTAACTTGCAGTTACAAAGGGGCAGCCTAAATTTAATAAAAACAAAGGGTGTAATTTCGGCTTTTCTTGGAAAATTGAAATTTATGAAGCAAAATATTAGTCGGCGCGAATTCTCCCAGTTTCCAAACTTGTCACAGGCAGAATGTCTTGATGAGGATATTCAGACATACGTTCAACATTTAAATGCCGTGCATGATGACTTCAAAAATAGATTTGAAGATATTCTGACGATGCTTAGCACCAATGAGGAGCTGAAGGTGAAATTTAAAAAAGGCTATCAAACATTTTGGCTGCAGGCAGAAATACCCGAAAAATATCCTGGGCTGTGGGAAATTACGAGAAAACTTTTGATAGCGTTTCCCTCGTCATACCTTGTCGAAAAAAAGGAGCAGATTGAACATCACAGAACGGGGAGATTTGCGGTTATTCCTCACAAAACTGAAGCCTAATATTGATAATTTGCTGTCAATCCATCAAGTACATCCCTCCCATTAAAATTATTTTTTTTTAATTGTTGATTTGCATTGTTGAAGTTACGTTACGTTATTCATGTTTAATTTTAATTCTATTAAGTCTGTAATCATATTATTTTAATAAATAGAACACAAGAAAATATAATATTTTTCTTTTTATTTTTACCACTCCGAATTTAGGGTTGGAACTCAGCCGCGACGCAAATTTCCATCGTTAAATCTAATTTTCACATTTTTTGACGAGTTTTGGGAATATGGTAGAAATGTAGCAGTAGGGGGTCCACCGAAACCAGTAAAATTTTGAAAGTGGTCTACGAGAAAAAAAAAGTTTGGGAACCTCTGTGCTAGACCATTGTCGAATTAAAATTAGGGGGATATTAGAGGTTGTGGGCATGTTAAAAGAATGTGTTTGTCATATATTGACTGAAGAGTTAGGCATGAAAAAGCTAACTTACTCACCCAGAACCAAAAACGCCTTCAAATTAGCATTTCCAAAGCCCTATTGAAGCAGCTTAACTAAGTTTTGGCGTTGATGAATAACTGTAGATATAATTTGAATACACCAGTACTCCTGAAGCCAAGGGGCAGTCAAAACAATGGAATGCGAAAAATGAATTAGCTGCGAAAAAGGCGAAGCCTGTTCCATCGGCCGGGAAAGTGAGAGTCATAGAGTTGTGTTAATCGATTTGAAAAAGGAAATACAATAACGGAAGCGCACTAGGCCTCATAAGTTGAAAGCTGAAGACAGAAATTGCAGAAAAAAGGTTGCATTTAAAGAAAAGTTCCACCAAGAGAACGCACAGTCTCACAATTTAGTGGTCACCACGGCAAAAATTGGGGTTTGAATTGATAGACCACCCACCTTATTCACCAGATCTAGCCTCCAGCGACTATTTTGTTTCCTAGTTCTATGCTTGTCTTTAAAGAAAATTAAAATAACTATAAAACGGTGACTGGTAACTTTAAAATAACAAAATTGCCAGCACATTCCGGTGTTGTTCTAAATACGTGGGTTCTTAATGTTTGGTTATTCTAAAAAAGCTTCCTAATTATTTCCTAAATCAATTTAGATTATTCGATTCTATTTTGTAATAATTCGAATTTAGTGTTGGTAATAATAGATCTTTTATAGTTATTAATTAAAAACGTAATTTATATAGTTTATAGTATGTATTGTGTCAGAGCTTGATGGTAAACAGATTGCTTATTTCTGTTATCATTATGCGTATGCTGGATGTATACATATATATAACAACCTAGGGAGATGCCAACGTGAAGCATACGCCTGAGGTTATACACAGGTGTTAGTGATCCAACTCTTAAGGCTTTCTCGACTTTATATATCCCAATTACAGAGGCCGCTTCGCTACGAGATTAAATTTAAAACAAAGCACGGCGTTCCTTCTTCATAAATTATTATTTTATATAAACTAGAATACGGAACAGATAAAAAGAATAAGGAAAAGTTGGATGAGGATGGAGAAAAGACCGACAAGAGGCCTTCACTCACGATTTACCAAATTCGTAGCCGATGTTATTAATAATTTATCATTTTTATTTTATAATTTAGCGTAATAAGCATTAACTACTTCTTATGCGGCCTTCTTATTGATGTTCCTTCTTCTCCTTATCTTTTTTTTTATTATTTATTCCTTGCAGCCTCATCTCTCAAGTTGTTCGCGTTAAATCTTTCAAAAATTATCGAATATTAATAATAAGATAGGATCTCGCTTCTATCCTTTTCTATCCTTTTAAAGGAGGCTATATGGAAAGCGTTACAAATCGCATATTAGGGACACGTGTTTTGGAAAAGCTCTAATTCGAAAATGACCATCAGAAACTGTTATAATTTGAAAAATCAAAACTAAAACACAAAACGAACAGACTTAATCATACTGCCGAGAATTTACAATCACAACTCGAAGAAATACAGCAAATTATTCCGTCTACACATTTCGTTACACATCTACATATGTAACTAGGGATAATGACTAACCTGGACAAATATGCGGTAACAGACAGAGCCGTGGCGAGCGCATAAAAGTTTACACATAAAATAGAAGGTAAGAAGTAAATTATAAAACGTGCTGAAACACTTACCGTTTTCAAAGTCTTCCGTGAAATCACAAACTGGGTAACATCTGTTAAATATTTGAATCATTATTTATGTTTCCACAGCTGTTTCAGTCAAGTGAGTACGACGTGCGGAATAAATGTTTTTTAATGCCGAAAATTACCGTTCGACATCAACGATGTTATATTTGCATATTTAAAATAAACTTTGAAACAACTTAATGCATCTTCACACGCACCTTCACAAATTTGTCTTAATCTAAGAAAATCGGAGTCTTTCTCTAAAACACTCAAATTTTTGTATTATACACCAATTTGTTTCGCCTTCTACAACGCATAACTGTGCGTGAACATCATTCACAATTTGAACAGAATCCACTAGCGACATCGAAACATTTAATTGTAATTTTTCTATTCCCTCCGCTAGTCCGAAGTAATTGTTGTGGATAGTTTGTAAATCTCTTTTAACCTGACTATCTTGAAATATTTCCTGGCTTTTCTTGATTGCTGCAGCTTCTGTCGGATTGCATTTTAAAACTACCTTCTTTACTTGATCAAAATATTTGTTGTGGTAAAACGCAGCCTGCAACCATGTTCCCTAACGTGTAACAATCGGCTGTGGTGGTTCAGGTAAATCATGGACACAGTTTGTGAAATACTCGGGTACGTTTCGGGGACTTTAGAAACACTGCCTTTGTACTAGCAATCAATGCATTTACTAGTGGGAAACATGTAGGAATCGTTTGTACAGCAAGATTTAGAGTATGGATTTTACACGATACATGTAAGAAGTTCCCACTGTGTTCTTTAAGAGATCGGCCCAAATAACGCGTGTTTGCGGCACCATCACTAATAAACATTAAAAGTTGCTTAGTTGAAACTTCAAATTTGTTCAATGAGTTCAACACCACCTTTAAAATCTCATCGGCAGTACAATTTATAACTCTTTTGGAAGCAAGTAAGAAGGAGGATGACGGTCGATGTGGTTTCATTGTACGTACCATTACATTAACCACAGAATGTTTTTGACGATCTGTTGTTTCATCCACACACAACCACAGTTTTTTATCTTTCAATTCCGTTTTCATTCTTTTTTCTATATGTTCACGAGCAAATGGCACTACATTTCGTATCGATGTGCGACTAGGTAATTTACAGTCCGCGTATTTATTCCAGAAGGAAACAAATGCTTCTTTGTCTAGTAAACGGAAGATAGATTACATAAAATAAGAGTAACACATAAATCAAATGTAAATTTTTCTTGGTCTCGTATGCCACTTTTTGCAGAAGAATGCTGTTTGCTTTCGATGTGACGTTGACAATGGCTTCTGGACCAACACATTAAAGGGATTTTATAAGCTAGAGATTGAATTTTAGCGCCATCAAAAATTAAGTCCGGCATGTCCACACGCCATTGGTCGTTTTCGCGACGTACCTAACTGCGACATTTTTAAAGCAAACATGGGCGTACAATTACGAAATAAGTTACCACAGCCTACATATACACAGAACTACTCGCATACAGCATCGATTTAGTACTGACGCTGTGAACGCGTGAAATAAATAATCGTCGACTCCGCACCACATATCTACTACACTGACTGTTACCGCTGTTTGCCCAGACAAAGATAATTCGATAATTCAACCTAAAAGCCCTTTTTTATTGCATTGACAATGTTTTGTACGTTTACCATATACAGTGCGCAGCAAAATTATAGAATTAATTTATTAAATTTGAAGCAATTTGTTTTTCGAAGTTTAGGTATATGAAACACCTACATGATTTGTAAAAACTTATCTTACTTTTTGCCAATCCTTTTGCTAGTAGTGAAATTTATAACCAGGTGGATAGCATTTCGAACAATCATTTCATTTTTTGGTTATTAATAAAATTTATGATTTTCACTCTTTAAATGATTTTTATTCGAAAATTTTGTTATGTGAGGTATTAAAATTTTAGTGGGTACCATTTAGATAATTGAATGATCTATCAAAATAAAAAAAATGGGAGTTATTTAAAAAAAATGTTGATGACGTCATTACTTGAAAAACAGAAGTGGAGAAAACTTTAAATTGATACAAAAATGATAATAATGAGGCCTGTACGCTTGTATAGGCTTGCTAGGTCGCACGACATTTGAATGTAGAGGTCATATTAAAAGTAAACGTCATGTATTGAATTTAAGAAACAATATTCCATACTGGAAATTTTTGTATGACTTTATTTTCATGTTGAGCACGTGCAACATCCCACAACACCTAGTAGATAATGAAAACTTTCGTCTTTTTTGGGATAAATATGTTCCATCATGTAAGCTACAAACAAAAAGAAAATTGCGGTACAATTTACCACGTGTGCAAAGTACAGTAAAAGACTGTATAAAAGACAAGTTGAGAAATCAAAAAATCTGTCTCACTGTGAACCAAACTACTGATGCTCAGAAACACAGCGTGATTCATATTGTGGCGCGTCCTTCAAAACGTAATGGTCCAGCAGCTTCCTTGTTGTTAGCCAGTAAAAGGATTGAAAGAACTGATGCCGACACCGTTGTAAACATAATAAAAAATATGTTAAGAGAATTTTGTATCGTAGGAGCACAAATCACCATGTTAGTTTCTGACGGAGCCGCAACAATGCTGAAAGCTGGTAGGATGTTAGAAGTATGCTTTCCGACTCTTCTTCACATAACATGCCTCATACACGCGTATCATCTCGTAGCAGAAACAATTCGAAGCAAGCATCCTAGGGTGAATGATTTAATATCATCTACCAAAAAAGTGTTTGTGAAATCTCCCAAACATATACGCGTATTCAAGCAATTGTATCCGCAAATTCCGCTACCACCTCAGCCTGTATGGACGCGATGAGGAACATGGATCGAGACAGCATCTTACTATCGCAAATATTATTCCCAAGTGAAAGATGTCATTTTCAAACTTACTTCTTCTAATTCTCAAGTGGTTCGCGAGAGTCAGCAACTTTTTTCCGACTCGGACGTTCAAAAAGAAATAGATAACATTTCCATAAACTATTTTGTAGTGACACAAACTATTTCGCAGTTAAAAAATACTCAGTCACTCGTTAAATAACAACAATTTAGCAGCCGCTTTAGAAATCTTGACGGATCCTATAGGGCTAGATGTCGTGCAAAAATTTCGTGCAGTTTCAAATAAAAATCCGCATTTAGAAAAGGTTCGATCTATATCTGGAATCCAAGACTGCACAGAAGTGATACAGGAGCAAATCTTACTTCATTAGATGCTGAATGATGAAACAGTTCACTAAAACCCTTACCACAACACTTAATTCGTACTGGACGCACGTTTCGATAGCCAAGCTATCATCATCAGCAGCAAGATTGGACGCACGTTTCGATAGCCACGCTATCATCATCAGCAGCAAGACTGAACTAACAAGCTAAGTGAAAAACTAACCTTATAAGGAAAATAAATTATGCAATATGTAAATTTAAAATCGTAAAATTTAATGAGCCGCTTCATTGCACAGGACTATAAATAGCCTAAAGGTAAATGAGCCGAATGACGTGAGTTATTAAATCCTAGAATACAATGAAGCGGTTCATTGCACATGGTTAAAATTACAACTATAAATGATTAAACATGATGTAACAAAGGATAAAGGCTGGAATTTAGTGGTCCTAAATCTGAATTCATTAAGTGAGTTTTGTTTTTGTAAATTTCCATGCCTTCATAACAATTTAATTGAGAAGTACTCCTTACGTTTTTAATTAACTTTATATTATCAACATTATGGTTATTTTCAAGCATATGTAGGGCAACGCTAGATTTATCAAACCTTCTGAATTTGAGATGAGCCAAATGTTCTTTGTACCTAATTTTGATTGATCTTTTTGTCTGCCCAATATACACTTGATCACAATCTTTACATGAAATTTTGTAAATTCCTGATTTATCCATGTTATCCACTGGGTCTTTGGAATTTCCTAAAAGGTTTTTAAGGTTATTGCTCGAAGAGAAAACAATCTTGCGGTCAATCCTAGAAAAGATTTTTTGAAGACCCTTGGTGTAACATGGATAAAAGGGTAATTTAACATATTTCTTATTATTACGGCCGTCAATGTGTTCTAATGTGCTTACATTTCTAATTCTTAATCTATTCTTATGTTTCCTAATAGTATTATAGACGACATCTTCAGAGAATCCGTTAAAGTTAGAAATATTGATGATTTCTTTTAGTTCATTTTGATATCTATCTTTCGTTAAAGGAAAATTGAGTAACCGGTGCACCAAAAAGTTAATAGCCGAAAGTTTGTGTTCATATGAGTGATTAGAATCCTGTAAGATGAATCTATTATTACTAGTAGGTTTCCTATATACGTCTATTTCTAACTTATTTTTATTTCTTATTACTAACATGTCGAGGAACAGTCTTGCTGCTGATGATGATAGCTTGGCTATCGAAACGTGCGTCCAGTACGAATTAAGTGTTGTGGTAAGGGTTTTAGTGAACTGCTTCAGTGTTCCAGTGCCACAGTTTTAGAGTATCCGTTTATTATGCTGAATGATCATTTGCAAAGTATACGAGAACGTTTTCAGACCGTCGTCGAGGCCTGACCGAATCGACAATAGAAGCATTGCTTATGTTGCAGTACTACGCGGCGTACGTCAATAAAAGGTAACAATCTATTATTTTTTTATTAATACTGTGTCTACTTTTGCACGGTACGCTCCGGATGGTTCCACTTGTTTCTCGAACATTATAAATAGTACACGTACACCGATCAACCGATAATAACCGAACGTCCACTCAGTTCTTTGTATGTACATAGTAAACACAGCTCCTTTCACGGCGCCTCTGCGGGTGCCTGGGAAAATATGCCACAGGATACTTTACAAAAGCTGGTCTCAAGATTGTAAAGCAGTTATTAAAAGTAAGGGTGGTTATTTTGACGAAAGAAAAATTCAATGAAAATTGTAATTGTTAATATGAAAACTATTGTAAATCAAAATTCATAAAAACTATATTTTTAAATAATGAATACAATTTAATTTGAAATCTTTTTTTTTTATAAAACCACTACTATTTTCTTTAGTGACCCCTCACTTATGAGCGGTAGTGTAAATAAAATGACAAAACATAAATACAAAGATGAATAAAATCTGTGTAAATATAAAAAGTATTAAAAAATAAAATTGACCATTTCTTCGAAAAACACGTTGTTTCAAATTTAATGAATTTATTCCATAATTTTTTCGCGAACAGTCTTGTTTAAATAAATATTTGGTTAACAATCATGAGTATGAAAATAGGAAAATGGAACATTTTAAAAAAATAGCCGAAACTTCCTATCTGGGTTATTTATGTGGATGGCATCAAACCCTGTAAACTAGATTACTTTAAAATTTTCCGCTTTAAGCACTATATAAAAGGGAACGATTCAACCCCTATGCATGAAATATAAGGGATGACCCGTCAAAAATTGTTTAAGGGGTCGGGATGAAAAATAAAGGTAATAACTAACTGTCTAACATCAAAAGAAGACAATTGATTTTCGAATGCTATGAACGTTAATTAATAAAATACAGTTAAAAAAATATCTTATTTAAATACTTAACTACAAGATGTCAACTTACTATGTTCAAGTATACAGGAAGTTCAGTATGTATTGCACACTATAGAATTTTGTTTTTTTTAATGACATTCCCCCTATATCTGAAATGCGCCCTTCTTTAGTAAATTAAATAAAAAATTCTTACATACTAACCGTAATGTGGTTTCTTACATTTTTCTGAACATTTAATAATATTTCAAAAGCTATTTAATTTATACGTACGCGGTGTATGCTGGTAAATCGTGGTAGATGTTGGAATTGAACCAAAAAAATAACCTTTACTCGTTATTTTCTATGAATGTCTTCAGAGAAACAAAAGTTTAAGGTATTTCGTCGCAGTACTACTATGTGTTTAAAAGTTATTTACCTAGCTTCATGTTGAATTTGTTAAAGAAGAGCGCTCTTTCGGTACAGGGAAATATTTATAAAAAAAACTGCTCCACAGTAACATACGATGGCCATTTTAACTGAAACTAAGAGAATAACAATTCTAATGATTGGGTGTGGTAACTGTAAGAGAACACAGCAAGAAGGGTGCTTCATTTTCAATAAGGAATACCCAAATAGGGAACCAATTACTTAATCTGTTGTAAGCAAAACTTTGAAGCTTTTTAGAGAAACTGGTAATGTGGAGATTCTTCTTTCCAATAAAAGAAAAATTACACTAATGGAAAAAAAACTTAAAATTAGGAGCAAGTGAATGAGCTAATGAAAAAGTTTTTTTATAGATTACAGTGTAATTGAATTATTTCTTTAATAATGTAATTAAATAGGAATTATTTTTATGTAGTTTAATAATAAATGGGTAAATGAGTTAATATACAAGTTTGTTAATCCCTTGTATTATTATTTATTATATATTTAAAAAAAACTATAGTTGAATTGGTACACGTGGTAAATAGTAATAAAAAGAAAAAAAAACATTAAAGATACCGGTTAATGTATCTTTTGAAAATGTTTATGAAACGTTGTACGTTAAAAGTTATGTCATTGTATTGGTAAGTATGGTATCTGTATTGGACTGGCACTAGGTGGCGCCAGGAAATATTTCAGTTGCTGCTTTTGAAGATTAGTGGCATAAATTGAAAGATATAAGAACAATGTTGCCAGGAGCACACAGGATGCTTTTTCTCTGCTCATATTGTTTTTGCCGGTAGTGATTCCATCAACACCAGGAGCTATTTATTAGCATTATTTTTGTTATTGTTTCTAGGCATTTTTCTCAGGTGTGCTTCTACATCAAGTTCACTTTTGTTTAAACATCATTCTGTAGATAACTTCTACTTTAGCCTTTTAAAAATCACAAGCAATGTGAATAATTTACTGAATTATCTACGAATATGTCGTACTGTTTTAAACAAGGTAAACGCAATTAATAATGTGCATATAAATAATATGCATTTCAAAGTTCTAAGTAAAAAAATGCTTTATTTATGAGAAAATAATAATAATATATTTATTTCCAACGGGTACATATTTACCCAGTTACAGGAAATACAGCAAAAAGAAAAATACATGACAATTAAAATTTAAAGTGAGAAAAATTTATACAATTTACTAAAAATATGCGCAAAATATATTGTATAAATGTTTACTACATCTAACTACAGATATGAATTACAATTTACTGCAAATGTGAACAAAATATTTTGTATATATATTTACTAGAACTATGGAATTTAATATTACATTCGAGGTAAAGAGGGGAGAGTTATGTGGATGAGACCATAGCATCAGTAACAAACCTAAATGGGTCAACGTTGATATCACAAAGATCCGAGATCCTATTGAAGTAGTTACACATTAAGGAGACTGGAGATCTAACTAAAACATTTGTCCGAGCAGGACTGCAATAGAAAACATCAGATGACCTAGGGGCGTTAACTCTTGGAACAAGGGAGTTGTATTTACCCAGCAACCACGAACAATCGATCTTATTATTTATCAAAGAAAACAGGAATTTTAAGAGAGAAATAATTCTTCTGGCGCAGAGAGATGTAAAATTAAATTTATGTAGCAAGGCACTACACTCATAGCCTCTTTCTGGATAAGATCCTTCAGATAGAAAGTACAGAAACTTCAAAAATCTCCTTTGTACAGACTCAATGGCGTTGATGTAAGTAGCATAAATGGGAAACCACATCAATGCTGCATACTCTAATCGAGATCGAAGAAGTGCGTAAAATAAAGAAGATATGCAAATTACGGAAGTCCCTGCAGTTGCGATAAATGAATCCATAGATCTTATAGCACTGCGATACTAACTGGATTATATGATTGGAAAACGATAGAGAAGAATCAAAGACTACCCTTAGATCTTTAATTGAAGTTGAAGCCTGCAGTAGTGTTCCCCCAAAATGAAACTATTGATTTATGAACAATACCTAAACGTTTTCTCGAATTAAGAAAACTAGTTACTGTCCGTAAGAAAAGGTTGTTTTATGTTGTAATGGACATTTACTTATACTAAGAATCGTTTCCTTCAAATTTTCTGCAAGATTTTCTTGAATCAAGTTAACAAATGTCTTAAACAAAGAAATACAATTATTTCATTACAAGTATCTCTTAAGGGAGGAAAGAAACGCTAAGAAAATATTTCTTTTCATTTGAATTAAGGCGTAAGCGTTTCTCTGTATGTAGAAATTATTTAAATGAAATCCTCCCAAACCGTTGGATACGAAGAAAGGAAGTTGTAGGATGACTGCCACGATTTTTTTTTTATGGAGCCATTTAAAAGTAGAGTCTACCACAACCATCCTCAAAATCTCGCAGAATTGGATCTACGGATTATAGAGGAAATTGTTACCTTGAAATGACGTGTGTTGCCACTCAGTGTCGGCAATGAACCACCGATGTATTTTAGACCTTACATCATTTGTTTTCATTCGATGCAAGTGAAGTCTTACTGTCGAATGAATGCAATGGAGTGAAATGCGTGTGAGTGAATTTTAGGAAATACTCGAAAATGAAATCTAAAATTTTATATTTAGAGGCTTTCATCAATGACTTATACAATAAAAAATATTAATGTTAACAAATTACTCTCGTTATACCGGAAGTTGACATCAAATTTCTTCTTTTAAACGGAATAACCTGTATATTTTTTTAATTGCTGACAGCTTACAATATTTTACGTAGGTTTCCCTATATTTATCTCGCACCATTCTCGAGGAAAATCGATTTTAAGTTTAAGACGCCCTGCATTTGAAATGCGTTTAACATGCCTAGTTTCCCTGAATTTTCTCTCGGTTTTACTCATTGTTGATTGGCTGATATTTCTAACTGGATATTTTGCGTTAAACAAATTGCACACTTCTTCCTAGGTTCTGGTTTTATCGACGCATCCAGCAATAATTAATATTTCTATGCGCTGCGTTTCACTTAAACGATTCATTCTGAATTACTTTACTTAAAAAAATATGTTTTATTAAGATTAACGAGAATTTGGCATATGACAGTGTATAAAACTGCACAGAGAAAAGAAAGTTTTTGAATCAAATAAATATATATCTTTGAAATTATTTATTTAATTCTACAAAGATTTATTTGAGTGAAAGCACATTTTTCAAGAGCAACAGATTGAATTCGTTTGAACGTACAAACGTTAGATATGTTAGAATCGTGCGCTAACGTTAAAATTCCTGTATAAAAAATAATAAAATAGTTGCTACAGATTGGTGAATATCAGAATTCCTATTTGTATTAAGGATTAGCGAAAATTACAAAAATCTCGCCGATATCGTTTTCAAGGCCAGTAACACTAACGCTAGCAGCTTAAATAAATTGCGATTCAATTCACCGCACATTTAACAATGCTTCTTTAATCTTTCCGTTTTCATATTTTGTAACTAATTGTTAGTATATTTCCTCTTTTTTTTGATATAACAGGTATTTCAGCAAAGGCGAGTGATAAGACATGCTTGCATGCATAAATCTGTTGAGGTATCTGCTGTTCTATCTCCTACTCTTTTTGTCATAATATCTAGCACCCTTCTAGCACCTAACCATACAGTTATCCCTGTCACTCGTACGACGCGATTCTTAGGATTCCTACGAAATTACCGAGGTAGTAAGTTTTGCGATATTCTTTGCAAACAAAAATAGTACAAGTATCACTTTAATCTTTATGTCTCTGTACACACAACACAAGAGTTATTTTGTGGTTATGTAAACTTCATCGAAGTAATTTTGTATGTATACAATTACAAAATTACGTATATATGGATAATTATTGTTTTTATAGATACCTATACAAAAGTGCATACCTTTTAACAATTTTTTTGTCGACGTATTTTTATAATTATATATTATAACAATTTGGACATATTACAGTCTGTTTAAAGTTATCAGCACCTGGGAAATGTGAGTAATCTTGAAGAAATTTGAAAGATTTAAGGTTCACGGTTTTTATTTGCGACCACGTAGATATTTAGGTAGGCCTTGATATCACCTTATCGTAACGGAGGAAGTTAACGATATTTTAAGGAGCTACAAGAAAGAAAGCACCACGTCACTACAAAATGGATGTTAATTTTCGGCATTATACTTATCTTATGAATACTTTTGTTAGTAAATCCACAATGTTAATAAAGTTTTTCGAAAGATTGCGTATTTTTAATACATTGTTACCGTATGTGCTCATAAATGGGTACTTTCTTCTCTAAAAAGAAGAAAGCATCTACCATACTAACCATTTCAGTGGGGTAATAATACCAACCCAAAGGGTGTAACATTTATCAAAGTATCAGCATACTTTAAATCACAGAAATATTTTGTTAAGCAAGTACATATTTATCTAACCTTTTAATAGCGAACGTTCCCAAAAGGGGAATATACTAACAATCTAATTTATATTGAATTAATCATATTATTTATATAAAATTTTTATAAATAACAATCAGGAAAGTTTAAAAACGTGCAAATAATATGATTAATTCGATAAAAATTAGATTTTTTAGTATGTTTCCATTTTGCGAACGTTGGCCATTAAAAGGTGAAGTGAAATGGTAAGGAAAAATATATTTGTTTCAAACTGACGAAGTTCTTTAAAAGAAGGAACTGTATTGTTGAATCACGATTTAATATTACGTATATTAGATCAAACAGATATATTTTCAAATCTAACTTGAGGTTACTTGTTTCAAAAAATCATAATTTTGAATCAAATAACGATGTCAAAAATATATTTCTTTAAATTAAAAAAATATATATTTGCCCACATTTCAAATTACGATTTGGTTGACTGAATGCATATTTGTTTCGGTCAAAAACTTTTTTTCTGTGTGTGATTATTCTGTATTTTTGATTGATACCTACTTGATCTTATCTTTACTTGTTGCTAGGCTTTTTGTTAGTAATAAAATTCATGAACAGGTGGATAGTATTTCGAACATTTGATTTAAAGAAAACAATGATTTCATTCCATGAATAACAGCATTTATCTTTGCTTTTTGTTATTAATAACTAGAGTTTGTTAAAGAGGTGGTACCGAATGGCAGTAGCGTAGCGGTAGCGGCGTGGGTAGGGGTAATTTTCAACTCGTAGTCGATCTCGACAGTATCGCGAGAGAGTTCAAAGCGACAGTACGTTGCACGCTGCACGCCGAATAAGTACGCGGAGATGGGACACCCAAAGGGTGTAACGTTCCTTTCGAATGTGAATAAATATCTCAAGTATTTCCCTGGATTAGAATATAGAAGTCCGCATATTTGCTAAGTTGCGATAGGTTTGAATGTAGAAAACATTGTAAAAGTAAACGTCATGTATTGAATTTAAGAAACAGTATTACATACTGAAAATTTTTATATAATTTTATTTTTATGTTAAGTGTGTGCAACATCCCACAACATCTAGTATCTAATGAACACTTTCGTCTTTTTTGGGCTAAGTACGTTCCCTCATGTAAGCTGCCAACATCTATGCAATTACGATACAATTTGCCACATGTGCAAGGTACAGTAAAGGAATGTATAAAAGACGAGTTGAGAAATAAGAAAATCTGCCTATGTGTGGATGAAACAACTGATGCTCAGAAACACAGCGTCATTCATGTTGTAGCGCGTCCTTTAAAACGTGATGGTCCACCAGCTTCATTGTTGTTATCCAGTAAAAGGATTCAGAAAACTAATGCAGAAACCGTTGTCAAGATAATAAAAGATTCGTTGAGAGAATTTTGTTTCACAGGAACAAAAGTCACAATGTTCGTTACTGACGGAGCCGCAACAATGCTGAGAGTTGGTAGGATGTTGAAAATATGCTTTCCGACTCTTCTTCACATAACATGCCTCATACACGCATGTCACCTCGTAGCAGAAACCATTCGAAAGAAGTATCCGATGGTGGATAAGTTAATAGCATCTACCAAAAAAGTGTTCATCAAATCTCCCAAACACATCCGTGTATTCAAACAATTGTGTCCGAAATTACCACCACCACCTCAGCCTGTAATAACGCGATGGGGAACATGGCTCTAGGCAGTATCTTACTATCAGAAATATTTTTCACAAGTAAAAAATCTCATCTTGAAACTTGATTCAAATGATTCTGCAGCAGTTCGAGATAGTCAGCAACTTCTTTCCAATTCGGACGTTCAACAACAAATAGATGAAATTTCCATGAACTATTCTGAAGTTGCATAAGCTATTGTGCAATTAGAAAACAGTCACTTATCTGCACGAGACACATTAAATTGCATAAACAATTTACAAGCTGCTCTAGAAAACTTGACGAACACTATAGGAGTCGATGTTGCTCAAAAATTTGGTGCAATTTTAACGAAAAATCCCGATTTACAAAAGGTTCGGTCTATAACTGAAAATCAAGAGTGCCCGGATGAGGAAAAGGAATATCTGACATTTGCAAATCTTACTTCACTGGATGTCGAACGATCATTTTCGAAGTATACGACAACGTATTCACAACACCGTCGACGGCTGAATGAATCGACAATGGAAGCGTTGCTGATGTTGCAATTCTACGCAACTTACCAGGGCGGTTGCCAATTGCCACAGTGGACATCAAGACGACAGGAAAAGGTAACAATATTATTTTTCACTAATATTGTATATTACGTACCTACTTTTATGCTGTGCGCCACTGCCGGTACCGCCTTTTTAACAAACTCTACTAATAACATATATGTTTTCCACTCTTTAAATGACTTTTGTCCGAAAATTTTAATGGTACGATTTAGACAATTAAATGATCTAACAAAATAAAAAAAATTGAGAATGGTCATTTAAAAAAATTGTGGTTGATGTCTACTTGACACCAGAACTGGGGGGCGGGGGGCTTAAAATTGATACAAAAATAAAATTGATCTGTACCAGAACTCGTTTGGAAAACAAAATGCAAACAAATTTAATGAAAATATTTCATAATTTTGGGGCGCACAGTATTTTTACTTTGCTTAATTACAACAAATCTCGTTTAATCGCCGGTAAACACAATATGTGAATGTTATAAAATCAATGAAAATCGACGTATATGTCTCAATTCTAACATTGAATGTTCTATTTAGAAATAATTAATCTTATACAATTGAATTGATAAAAATATTTTTTGTTGTATTTCTGAAAACTTCTGAAATATTTAAAGGAATTGATTTTTCGCAAAAAATTTCAAATTAATTATTTAAAAGGCCTAGAGATTGTGTAAGAAAGTTAATATTTATAAATTGAAAAGGGGTATCCAAAAACACGGTCATGTATAGCGAACATCTTGTATGTTAAAATTATCTTTAATTTACCCACTAAGTGGACACACTGTATATTACCCTGTACTTTATGGTTTTCTAATAAATAAAAGAGATAATTTGAAATTATCATCCTCTTCGGTACTGAAAATTATATTGACAGGCAAGAGAAACAAAAGAAAAACAAGCTTAAATTGTCTGGTATAATTTATTCCATAAGACAATTCCTTGTTCGTTTTTTTTCCTTGCCTCATTTTTGTGAGTTAAAAGTAATTCATGGGTATATTATAGGGTATACGAGAAGGTTTTTTAATAAAACACCATGCCGACACAGTAACACGTATAAGCATCAAGAAGGGCCTATGCTCACGTTCAATAACTTCAATCCTACCGGCTCACAGTCAGAGATCAGATTCTAGATTTTCAAAATTGATAACATGATTAAACAGAGATACCGGTACGAATTGAAAATTGGAAATTCTTCACATGTATAATATACAGGTATACTGCTCAATAATACGCAAATAAAAAAAAATGAGAAACAAAAGACTCCGTTGCAAAGAAAACAACGATGTGCGTTGGGATTATTTTGTCTTAAGACAAAAAAAATATTATATAAGGCGTATATTTTAAAGTTTTCTTTTTAAATTAAAATTTGAAATTTATTTTATAACTTTTCAGAATTAATTAATGATTGGGGTTAAGAGCTTTTTGGACGAAAATTTATAGAATTACAATGTTTCATTGCGTAGATATTATCTATGACCTCTTAGGAGTTATACATTTCCTTCCACGGGGCAGAGGCACTGTCCGTTTCAATTCAAGACAATTACTGTTTCAATTATCCGCGTTTCTTTCTCCGCTTAAGAGAAGTGTATACTTGTAATGAAATACATAAGTGTGTTTCTTTGTTGAAGACATTTATTAACTTGATTCAAGAAAATCTTACAGAAAATTTGAAAAAAGCGATTTTTAGTATAGGTAATGGCCGTTATAACACAAAACCAAGAAAGCCTTTAGGTATTATTCATAATTCTTGAAATACGTGTTATTTATATCCACATTATTAATTGCACTTACCCTGTTTAAAACAGTACGACATATCCGTACATAATGCTGTAAAAATCATTCTCATTGCTTGTGATTTTAGAAAGGCTAAGGTAGAGGTTATCTATAGAATAATGTTCAAACAGAAGTGAACTCAATGTAGAAGTACACATGAAAAAAGTGCCTAGAAACAATAACCAAGCAATGTGAGAAGACAAAAGCACTACCGCTTTTTGCTCCTGTCCATATTGCCGTTCGCCTCTCGGTAGTGCCACTAATCTTCAAAAATAGCACCGAAATATTTGTTGGCGCCACCTAATGCCATGAGATATAGTCATGCCGCAGATGTCATACTTATCCATACAATTATATAACCTTTAACGTACAACGTTTCATAAACATTTGCAAAAGATACCGGTTAATAAGAAACATTTTTCTGTCTTGGACTTTTTTGATTTTCTAACCCCAAAAAAATATTTATTTAATACAAATGAAATTTAAAGAAAATTATTTTCTTATATTAAACAATTTTTATAGTCTTGAAATAAAAATATTTTCTTGAATAGAAATCTAATTCTTTGATGCAAGAAACCATTTCTCTGGGTGTAGTAAATTAAATAAATAAACTATGTGGACAAGTTTTTCGCTTAAATCCATAGAGTGCTGCCATGAAATGCTATAAACTTTTATTTCTCTTAAGATAGTTGTTAAACGCCAAATTACAAATTCATTTAGGTCAAAATTTTTATGGATTCTTTAAAGGAATTTAGACATTTTAAATTGATTGCTAAAAAATCTAACTGTATGGTTTTCAATAACATTTTGCTTCTGTGGGTAAATGGATAAAATTACGGAATTTAGTAGATGAAAATATAGATGGTAAAACGGCGTCCACATAACGACGACTTAACCGACGTGATACAAGCGTCCATGGGCGGAGCACAAAGTTCGCTATCACCTCTGCAAAGAATCGACCCCGCCTTCTGTATTATTTCGAAGCAGTGTGTTAACCGCTGGATTGTTTTAGAGCAGATATAGGCGAGTGGTTCGGCAATCGGAGACGTAAGAAGGGGGTTATAGGTACAAAGATGCCGCTGACGGCTGACTAAATGCCTATCTTTAAGGTGTCAGGCCAACACAAATGAGTTTCCCTTAATTATAGGGCCAGCTTGTTTTAGTGTTAGGCCGCTAAAGCCGCCCGTGCAGTTTAGACCTACGAATAGGTTTGGTTTTGTCCGATTCCTGTTCGGTACCCGATTTAAACGTACGTCGAGGATAATACGCTTCGACACTTCAAAAGCCTTGCCTCTAAGCAAACATATCATATGGTAAATTGCCTGCCTACTTTTCCGTTCGAGCTTTGGCTGGCTCTTGGTTGTGATGACTTTAAGATACACAAAGGTATTATAAAACAAAATCATTTATAAATTACATGTTAAAGCATCAAAACGTTGTCCGCCTAGGACGATAAATTATCTTTTTCTCCTTTGGAAACAGAGTCTGAATGTAAACTACGCATACACAGAGGCTTTTATTATTTCTTTCCAACAACAAAAAAATTGCCCCAGCTAATTTGAACATAATTACATACTGTTTATTTTATTTATAATTTAATATTGTATTTATAGTCTGACCAACCAACAAATAAAGGTACCCAAAACAATCTCTACGTACCAACCCACAACACACACGTAATAAAATTATATAAATTATTACTTTAAAAATATTATCGAATTTACTACCATATACATAGCTACTTTTATATTTCATCTTTATACCAATCCAATTATATTACTGTTTATAACGTAAAACCTTTTAAATCAATCCTAAAAACAATATATGGGATTCAACTTTCTTTCTTAATTTCTCTATAAATAAGCATTTATCGAGATGTAATTTTTAATTAAGTTTGAAATGGCAAGTTCATATAAAGATTAAACAGTTTTGCTCTGTTATATTGAGATGAATTATACTATCACTGATTTCTCTTGTAAATAATTTTTCACGATTCTGACTGCAAGTTGGGTACATTGTCTTTCTATCACATAAAGTTTGGGCCATTTAAATATCATCTTGATGGTCTTTGAAGATGCGCAAATAAGGTTCTCTGGATAATTTTCCAGTGAATCTGACTAAAGAAATTACACAGAAATAATAGAACAACTTCCATTTTTATTAATAATAATAATAGAGCTTTATTCATAAAGCTGATACCGGTTGGATTAATGCGTCAATCTTACATTGCTAAAAAAAGAGAGCATGCAATGACAAATAATCTCTTACACTGTCCTTAAACATATGAATTGATGGATAGGTCTTATATATATCCGGTAATATAATTTTGCACATACGTAAAAGGGAGATTTCTCATGCAATAATAAATCGTGTCTTGGATAAGTGGTATCATGTACATTTCTGCACGCAGGGAAATGGTTTCTTGCATCAAGAAAATAGATTTTCTCGCAAGAACTATTCTCTATTCAAGAAAACATTTCTCTATTCAAGAAAACATTTCTATTTCGAGACTATAGAAATGTATAATGTAAGAAAATAATTTCCTTGAAATTTTATTAGGATTAAATAAAAATTTTCTTAGGGCTAGAAAATCAAGAAAATTACAATAATGGAAAGAAAAACTAAAGTTAATAATTAAAATTAGGCGCAAGTGAATGAGCTAATGAAAAAGTTTTTTTTTTATAGGTTACAGTATAATTAAATTATTTCTTTAATAATGTACAGGTCTCGCGTTGTAGGATGGCGAGTTCCGGCGCTGTCCGAAGGTATTATCGGACATCGTTCGGGAAAATTCAAGTTTGAATGCAACATGCAGTGGCGTAGCTCGACTTATTTTTTAATAAAAAACGACTATAAAATAAAGTGTATTAACAATCTATGTTACAAAAAATTATAAGAAATGCACTAGCATCATTTTACAAATCTTCATCATCCCCATTGTCACTAAAATAGAAGTCGTCTTCACTAGAATCCTCATTTAAATTAATTATTAATTCTTCGGTTCTGACGTCAATTATATATTCACTTTCCATATACTTTTTTTCAATATTTATTACGTGTTTGCACCTTTTGTGCCAGTCTTCAGCCGTGACTGCATTAAGTTCTTCTTCGGCTAATTTCCATGTATCGTTTATTTTAAATGTAGTATTCCGTTTTCCCACTTTTTGTTTTTCTGTTGTCCATATTAATTCAATAGGATTTAAATCCAGATGATATGGCGGAGGCCCTAAATAGTGTGGCCGTTTTCTTGAAAAATTTGATTAAATTTATACTGTAGGTGGTTTTTTTTGTGAACTTTTATGATTTTGTGAAGTTGTAGTTTAAGCATTGTAGGTGTAAATGGTATATTTTTTTCTGTCAACTATGATATCATTTCCGCCTTTCGAGAAGTACTATTGGGTGGACGATTAATTTGAACATTATGGTATGATGCATTGTCTACCACCACAACAGATTGAGGAGGTAGAATTGGAATTAATTTTTCTCGCATCTATTTTTCAACGTTTATTCCGTTCATTTCTAAATAATAATTGCCCAATGCAGTACCAGACTTAAAGATTTGGAGACATTCTGGCAAAAAACCTTGCTCGACACCTGCATGAATAATAATTAATCTGTCCCCTTTAGAGATATTTGTGAATAGACCATTATTAGTGACGTCATTCCAGCTTTTCGAAATAGTGTGCCCACTATGGATATATGTTTCATCGAGAAAAATTTCAGGACGGTTTTGTTCTCGAAAGTATGTTATTTTTTGTAGATAATCGATTCGACGTGCTCGAATATCACTTTTTTCGATTAGCAATTTGCGATAGTTTCTTGTTTCTCGAATACTGAATCCTAAGTCTTTGACAATTTTCCTTAACGAAGTTAACTGACTGGTCCATTGTAAATCTTCACGTAGTTTTTCTCGTAAAGCCCGAAGTGTAATTCGACATTCTTCAGTTTTATGAAAATTGTAAATTATTCAATTATTCAATTATTCAACGGTTCTTATTGATTCACCTGTAGCCCTAAATACCATGTTTTTTTATTTCCGTCGAACTTTTATCACTTTCTGTTTTGAAATAATTGAAAACATTATACACAATTTCACGAGCTTGACTGTGAAGCACTTTATTTGCAGCGATTGTTGATGCCATTTCTTTGCAACAAGCGTATTCGAAAATGAAACCTAAGGCTAGCGTTTTCGCCCTCAGTTTTAGTTACAGAAACTAAATTACAACTGAGTAACTGAGTGCATGTTTTCGCCAAAATAGCGATGATAAAACACTAACATTTTCTTCTAATGGCAATTGAATGTTTATTTAAACCCTCATTTGCATTAAGTAAATAACATTAATACATTATGTAAATAACATACTTAAGATGCAGGTACAAAAACCCTTCAGGTCAATACAAATAATAGAAAAATAGATGCATAAATAATGTCATATTCTTCGAAATACAGTAGGAAGGTAAGATTTAGATTGAGCGGTCTTATATTTCCACCGCGCATCTAAAGCGTTCGCTATCCTATAACGCACAAACTGTAATTAAATAGGGTTTATTTTAGTTTACTAACACTGTGCAAGTTGCAAAATGCAACAAGCTGGGCACCTGGGGGGTAAACCTAATTCGAGGTTGAATCCAATGGTGCCAAATGTTTTTAAAAGTTAGCTCGCGTTTTCGAGCAATTTAAATTTAAAAATTTTAGGCCCAAAGAACCTTCTGGAACATTCTGGAATTTTCTGGAAAATCTCATCTTTCCATAGACCGTTCATGGACCATTCGTGAACCTTTTAGAAACTTCCATCCCCGCTACTGCCACTTAGTCAAATCGGTATATAAGCGGCGCTGTTAACCGCTGAGAGCTCAGTCTGTTTTCAAAAGTCGAATTGTTAAAAATTCGAGATTGTTCATTATATTTGCTTGTAAAATCAATTAATTTGAAATATCAAAAATAGATAAATGTTCTAGATTGAATACTTTTTGTTCCGTGTGTGGAAAATTTGTAATTAAAACCACTCGGCGTAAAATAAGTGCTGAAACCGCTTACAAACACTTTTTTGATAGATGATATTAAATCATTCACCCTAGGATACTTGCTTCGAATTGTTTCTGCTACGAGATGACACGCGTGTATGAGGCATGTTATGTGAAGAAGAGTCGGAAAGCATATTTCTAACATTCTACCAGCTTTCAGCATTGTTGCAGCTCCGTCAGAAACTAACATGGTGATTTGGGCTCCTACGATACAAAATTCTCTTAACATATTTTTTATTATGTTTACAACAGTCTCGGAATCAGTTCTTTCAATCCTTTTACTGGCTAACAACAAGGAATATCAATCACGCTGAGTTTCTGAGTATCAGTAGTTTCGTCCACCGTGAGCCAGATTTTTTGATTTCTCAACTCGTCTTTTACTGTACTTTGCACACGTGGTAAATTGTACCGCAATTGTCTTTTTGTTGGTAGCTTCCATGATGGAACATATTTATCCCAAAAAAGACGAAAATTTTCATTATCCACAAGGTGTTGTGGGATGTTGCACGCGCTCAACATGAAAATAAAGTAATAGAAAAATTGCCAGTACGGAATATTGTTTCTTAAATTCAATACATGACGTTTACTTCTAATATGACCTCTACATTCAAATGTCGTGCGACCTAGCAACCCTATATCAACGAATGTGCGAACCTGTAAATTCCAAACCAGTGAAACGCCAAATATATTTCTTCACATGCGATGCAAGAGGTACACCAGGCTTATGTCCCATGTTTTCGAAAACACACAATGACAATCCGACAAATAACCGAACGACCCAACTCCTCAATGTCTACCGCATTACTGAACTCTGTATCCATATACGTACATACATACCCCCCCCCCCCACCCCACCGTACGGGCGTCTCTGCGGGTGCAACCGTTTGTCACGCTGTATTCATGATTCACCAACTGTTACATTTTCCCTGGAATTTCAAGAAATACGCTCTTTGTTGTCGCTACAACCTACGCGGTATTACCTCTCATACAGATAAAAGAAATAAATAGACCGATATTATTTAATGAATTTAAATGAATCTTATTGATTATTAGCATACTATTCAATAATGCTGGAATGTATTTCCCAAATACGTTCTTTGTATACAGAAATCTAAAATCCAAGGGTGTCCAAATACTTATGAGCGGTAGTGTAGTTCCCGAGATATTTACAATCATGAGTAAAGCTGGCCACGAGCGGTACCGCACAGTAGCGTCGACCAGGACTCGCGTTCCACTAGAGTTATTCTGCTAATAGAGATGTTTGCTGCCGCAAATAATTTCGCTCATCTTTTAAATAAAAATTAAATAACACGTGCTCAAACACTTACCATTTTAAGAGTCCTCCGTGAAATCACAAAGTGAATAATGTCTGTTAAATATCTGCAACATTAGATATGTTTCAACTGTTGTTTCGGCAAAACTAGTACGGCATGAGGAAAAAATGCGTTTATCTGCAGAGAACGAACGTTCTACATCTAGTGACGCAATATTTGCGTAAGTAAAATAATCTTTCAAATAACTTAACGATTCTGTTGACGCACCTTCACAAATGTGTCTTAATGTGCCAAAATCAGAATTTTTCTCAAAAACACTTTCAAATTTTTCTAGAACAGAAACATTTTTTGCGTCTTCAATCGCGCATAGCTGTGCGTGAACATGTTGCACTATTTGTAGAGATTCTTCTAACGGCACCGCAGGATTTTGTAATTTTTCTATTGCATCTGCTAGCTCAAAGTAATTGTCGTGAATCATTTTTAAATCCATTTTAACCTGACTATCTTGAAATTTCGACTGGCTTTTCTGGATAGCGGCAGCTTCCTTTGTATCGAATTGTAAAACCACGTTCTTAATATTGTCAAAATATTTATGATACACAGTCTGTGAAATTCGCGAATACGTTTCGGTGATTTGACAAATACCGCTTTGGTATGCGCTATTAAAGCGTCTACCTCAGGATAACATTCTCTGATACTATCCGCCACAAGATTGAGAGCATGAATTTTACACGTAATGTGTAACAAATTAGCAGAATGCTTTTTAAGAGGCCGGCCTACAGAAAGCATGTTTGCAGCACCATCACTCACTAACATCAAGAGTTGGTTTGTTGAAAGTTCAAACTTGTCCAATGTATTTAACACTAACTTTGAAATTACTTCGGCAGTACACTGTTGTATTCGTTTGGAGACTAATAGAATTGAAGGTGCCAATTGATGAGGTTCCAATTTGCGTGCCATTACATTAAGAACAGAATGTTTCTTCCGATCTGTTGTTTCGTCGACACATAACCACAATTTTTGATCTTTCAACTCCGATGTTATTTTTTGTTCAATATGTTCGCGCACAGATGGCACAATTCTTCGTAACGATGTTCGACTTGGTAATTTGCACTCCGAATAGTTATTCCACAAGCAGATAAATGGTTCCTTGTCTAGTAAATTAAACGGTATATTACATGCGATAAACGTAACGCATAAATTAAATATAAATTTTTCATTGTCTCGTGCGCAATTTCTTTTTAAGACATGCTTTTCACTATTTACGTGTCGTAGACAATGTTGTCTGGACCAACACATTAACGGGATTTTACAGATTACACATTTAATTTTAGCACCTTCATATATTAAGTCTGGAATTTCTGCAATAAATTTTCGAAGTTTGTCCGAACGCGGTCGTTTTGCTGACGAAATCATAATTTTTCTAGGACAGATAAACAATTGCGCAAATGACCGGCAGCGAAAATGTCCGTACTGCTCCGCAGACGAAGTAATACTACCGTTCCTCTCGGTCCGAACTGATTCTACGCCGATGCGCGGTACCGCTCGTGGCCAGCGTTAATCATGAGAATTTTCGGAGGGGGCCCAGTTTCGGGGTATAGGAAACTGGGCGATTCAGCTGCTAAAAAAAAATTGTGTTCTTATTCCAAGGTACTCTTTCAGTTTCGAAAGTTTCAAAAACTGTAATAATGTTTATTTTAGCATTATTAATAATGATAATAATAAATAAAGTGTATTTAATTTTAGTGATTTGAAATGAATGCGGTAGATTAAATTTTAATTTTTAACTGGAAAACGTTTTACAAATAAATATAGAAATAAATTAAAAATAATCTAAAACATCAAACATGTACATTATACACATATGTATATAAATAATTTTCATTATGTACCTATAATACGCCGATTTTTCCTTATATACGATGCGAGTAACTACAAATAGTGTTGATCTGCTATTATGAGCCAAAGTAGCAAGTTAAGGCCCATGATTAGGACGCTTTAAGTTGCCGGTTAATTGCTGTTTACTGAGTCTATTCGCGCGTTTTGATCTGTTGAGATCAAGTTAGCCGCACATCCAGTTCTGTGATTATTTACCAAGCCGACAAACTTGCTGGACCTAGCTACCAATTGTGAGCCTCGGGATATATATCAAACACGGTCCGAACATCTAATTATATTCCATCTTCTAGAACCACGTTCGGTTTTTACAAATTCATCTTAATTTCGCTGCCAAAAAAAAATGTCGAATTAAAACGATCTGAAATTAATTTGGTGCAATGGAAGATGGTAAAAGTACGTAGTATATACATTTTCTTTTAAATCAACGACTTCAAACATGGAATATAACAATTTTAATTTCCCGAAGGGTTTCAAGTTCTTGATATGTTTATTTCGCCAATAAATCTATCTCGTAGATATACTTTCTAACTATTATTATTGCTATATCTTTCAATAAATCGTATATCAATTAAAAACAATAATATATTTACTGTTAAATTTATAACGTGTAACACTTTCCTATGTAATAATTTCATGCTATCTCGAGTTTCTGCTTGAGCGTTGCTTTATTAACAACAAGCGATCTTTCAGACGTTTCAGATTGAAGATAAATTAAATTCTCTAGTTTTATTACCATTATTTGCGGAAGTGGGTTATTTACACTCGTTATTCTATACAGTTCCAATATGTAATGAAATGGTTTTATATTCTAGAATCAATTGGATTTAATTTATGTACAAACAGAAACAATCCTGACAGAATTGACACTTAATATTTGATTTATTCTCTAAAAAATTAATCAATATCGCGTAATACAATTCACAAGAAATGTTTTTTCATTATAAATAAACTTATTTCAATAATTTATAATTAATTATCAATACATGTGTCGTATAATTGTCGCGAACAACTTTCAAATGCACATTTATTTACATTTCATAATACAAATACTATTGATTTTACTGATTAACTATGCTATCTAGTTACGTAACGCATGCACGGTAAAATATATACGTCGCATTAAACCACGACTTCATTCTTTTCATTTCATTTCAAAGAAAAAAAATCTTTTCCATATTTGAATAGATTACAGAAGAAGGAGCAGAAAGATACAATTTCTGGCCGTGATTTAGTGTTATACGTTTCATAAGCATCTCGGAACGGAAATGGTTGGCAACAATGTGTTCTAAGAGCCCTCAATATAGCCGCGGATGACAGGAGTTTATTGAAATAAAGTTCGTCTAAATGTAGAAAACTTTGCCACTCTGTTTAACGATGTATAAAAAATAAATTGCTTCAACTGTTATTTACAGGCGAGGATATTTTATGTGCCCTATTCGAAGTTTTCACTCGTAAAAGATTTGAAACGATTTCGAAATAATTTTTGGAAAATTCCATATTTTGTTATATCAAAGATATATACAATATGATCATACAAAACACTTAATACAGAGAGCCATTTTTTTATTTTGGTTACAACTAAACCTGACAGTTTAATCCAAGATTGAAATTACATTTGATATTCATTGACGTATCTAACACGCAAAGGGCATAAAAACAATAACCAAGATAGATAATGCTAATAAATAGCTCCTGGTAAAAGCAATATGAGAAGAGAAAAGTATTAAAGCTTCTTACTCTTGGCCACATTGCTTTTACATCTCCCAATTTATGCCACTAATCTTCAAAAACAGCAACTGAAATATTTCCTGGCGTCACGTAGTGCCAGCAATTATAATGATGCTGTCTTAGTGAATATAGAAACCGAATTATAGATGGCATACTTACCCATGCAATGATACAACCTTTAACGTACGAAGTTCGATAATCATTTTCAAAAGATACCACGTGTACTAATTTAACTATAGTTTTTTTTGAACATATAATAAATAATAATAATAATAAAAGGGATAAATAAACTTAAATATTAACTCATTCGTTATTAAACTACATAAAAATAATCCCTATTTAATTACATTATGATTTATTTGGAAGAAACATTTTTCTGTCTTGGATCTTCTAACACTAAGAAAATACTTATTTAATCCAAATAAGATTTCAAGAAAATTATTTTCTTATATTATACATTTTTGCAGAAGCAGAGAATACCAGGCGGGGTTCCGGAAGGACAGGTTAGTGACAGACCAAATTTTCATCCTGAAAGAAATACAAAGTAGGAGCCATGAGTTTCAGAATGACGCACATCTCCTGTTCATAGACTTTAGGCAGACTTACGACAATATGCTTAGACCGAAACACTTAGAGGCACTCAGAGAGTTGGGAATTTCGAGGAAGCTGATAAAATGTGTGGAAATGGCGTTGCAAAACACAGAGAATAAGGTAAGGACCCAGACAAGTGTAACCGAAAAATTTGAGGTCAAGCGAGGACTAAGATAAAGAGGTCCATTGTCCCCAATCCTAACCTACTATTAGAAGCAACAATCAAAGAAGCTGGAGTGAACAGGTCGGGACTTATTTTCAATAGGAAACATCAGTGTCTGGCTTTCGCGGACGACATGACCCTAATAACAAGAAGCAAGGAGGAGTTGAAAGCAATAACGGCAAGGCTAGCAGTATCAGCGCAAAAAAAAGGATTGACAATAAACCAAGAAGAGACAAAGTATATGCGGATGAGACAAGAAAATAGAATCGAAGAAGTTCTAAGCGTAGGACTAGAAAACAGGGCTGGGCTTGGATTTGAAGAGATGGAGGAGGTAACTTATTTGGGGGTAAAGTTTGCAAAAAACCAGGAAGTAAAGAAGAAATTCAAGCAAGATTCCTTACAAGTAAATGCCTGTCAAGGAACACCAAATTAAGAGTATATAAAACCATCCAACGACTAGTACTCACCTACACCTGTGAGACATGGACCTTGGACAAAAAAGCAGAATAGGAGCATGGGAAAGAAAAATTTGGAGGAAAATATTTGGGGAAAAAATATAGATAGAACATGGAAGAAGTTGTATAGGAGTAATAAAAGCGCAACGTTTAAGATGGATGGGACATATATGCAGATTGCACAGAGACAGAGTGCCGTAAAGAATAATAGAAGGGGGTTTTGGTGGAGTAAAAACAAGAAGAAGACCAGTAACCAAATGGAAAGACCAGGTAGTAGCGGACATGAGAGAGATTGGAATCACCAACTGGAAGGAAAAAACGGCAAACAAAAAGGAATGGAAGAAGATATCAGACCAAGCCATGAGCCTACTAGGCTTTTAGCGCTATATTCTTCCATGTTTAGACGATATGTTTTGATGTAGGCTTTCACGGCGAAAATATGTAGTTGGCGGTTTCCAGGTCTCCGGCCGTGTGTCAATTGTTGAGTCCTGTGAAGGACTGTTTGGACGAGCTTTCGGTAGTCTCGTTGCTGCCATCATCAGGTCGCTGTCATACATTTTATTGTCTTGAAATAAAAATTTTTCTTGATGCATGTTTACAAAATAGCAAACATTTATTATTGAAAGCTATTTTTGTAATTGACAAAAGCAACAGAATGGGAAATGGTCTTATTTCATGCAACTATGTATGAATGAATTTCTTTTTCAGTTTCCACATTTTTGCAGCATCATATCTTCATTTATACTAAAAAATTGCTCGCTGCGTTGCTAAATTTTGTGAAACTGATGCAGTATGTCGCAAACACGGTAGTGGTGGACTCAAGAAAAGAACTGTCGAAACTATTGCCGATGTGAGGGGGCGTATTGATTATTGACCCAAAAAGTTAATTGGGAAGCTTTGACAGGGAACCAATTCTTCATATGGTACTTGCCACCATATTCTTAGAAAGATACCCATATAAAATTCGTGTTGTGCAAAGAACTCAAACCCATTGATCACGTAGTGAGAGTGCAACACTGCAATTGGATTGAAAATCACATGAATAA
Organism: Dynastes maya; assembly: GCA_029619315.2. Lineage (NCBI taxonomy): Eukaryota > Metazoa > Arthropoda > Insecta > Coleoptera > Scarabaeidae > Dynastes > Dynastes maya. Next base: position 9,310,970 of record JAROYE020000012.1, read on the forward strand.
TGATAATATCCTTCTTCTCAAATGAAACTTGGTTCTTCCTTAATGGTATTATTAACAAAAAAAACCATGCATACAAACCTTTATGTCGTGATACAGAAACTATTGCATTCTGAAAAGCTTAATGTTTGGGTAGCAGCTTCACGGAGAAGAATTATTGGTCAATTATTTTGTCATGAAACGGCAAACGCAGAAAGATTTCGTAACACTTATTGAAACTTTACTACTAAACTAGTTGCATGACGACGAGTTGAGGGATGGATATTTCCAACAAGACAATGCCACAGCTCATAAAAGACTACAAACAATGAACCTCTTACATGAATATTTTGATAACCGTGTAGTAAATTTTCCTCCACATTCTCCTGATCTCACTATTTTTTCCACGCCCAAAAAATACAGTTTTTTTATACATGGCACACAATAGAAGCCGAAGCAATTCAAAATGTTTGTAACACGATAATGCTTCAACACCTCGTCAACACATTTAACAACATGAAACGACGAGTAAGGATATGTATTGAAATCTTTGAGCATTTAGTATAACTGTTTACTACATTCTTCTTTTACTTTTACTAGTAAATAATTTTTTTATTCTACTAGTTTTAGTATTATTATTATTATTGATTTAAATTACCAGTTTAGCCATTCACGCTTTAAACAGAAACTTCATCATTACTGTCAAATATATCAAACGTAATTTGAAGTTGTAACCAAATTAAAAAATAATTAAAAAAGACGTGGCCTTTTTTACGTTTTTCTATGATCATATTGTAGTTTTAAAATAGGATTTCAAAATATCATATTTAATATGAATATCAAATTGTAAAACATCCTGGTATCCTTATCATCTTAACAGGAGATTAGTCCGAAGAAATTCAATAGAACTTGCACTGAAATTTAAGTGGATGCACTAGTTGAAAATAAAATTTTCATCTACAAAGCCTTACTTAAATCCATATGGATATATCGACGTATTGTGAGAAACATTTACTTGTATCAAAGCTGTTTTAATTTAAAAAAAAAAAATTTCTTAGCGTGTCTTTCTCCGCTTACAATTGTAATGAAATAATTGTATTTCTTTGTTTGACATTTGTTAACTTGATTCAAGAAAATCTTGCAGAAAATTTGAAGAAAGCGATTCTTAATATAAGTAAATGGCCAAGACAATATTTTCTTAAGGATAATAAATAGTTTACTTAATTCCAGAAAGCATTTAGGTATTGTTCATAAATCAATAGATTAATTTTCTTAAAATAAAGCATTTTTTATTTAGAATTCTTGAAATGTATATTATTTATATGCATATTATTAATTGCGCTTATCTTGTTTAAAACAGTACGACACATACATACATAATGCAATAAATTATTCACATTGCTTGTGATTTTAAAAAGGTAAAGGTTATCTACAGAATAACGTTCAAACAAAAGTGAACTTAATATAGAAGCATACATAGAAAAGATGCCTAGAAACAATAACTAAGATAGATAATGCTAATAAATAGCTCCTGGTATTGATGGAATCACTACCGACAAAAACAATATGAGAAGAGAAAAAGCATTCAAGCTTCTTACTCTTGGCCACATTACTAAAAACAGCAACTGAAATATTACCTTTTCATTAGCTCATTCACTTGGTCCTAATTTTAATTACCATTTTCTCATTCCTACCTTTAATATGAATATTTTCTTAACATAAAACTAAATGATTTATTCAAAAGAAACAATTTTCTGTCTTGGATCTTTTTGATTTTCTAATTCTAAGAAAATAAAATAAAATTCCAAGGAAATTATTTTCTTGTATTATACATTTTTATTGTCTTGAAATAAAAATGTTTTCTTGAATAGAGACTGGTTTTTGTAAGAAAATCTATTTTCTTGATGCAAGAAACCATTTCTCTAGGTGTAACGGGGCAAGTGAATGAAGAAGTTATGTCACAAATAACTGTTTTTGAATACCCTAGATTTTAATAATGTTAGCTGGCATTTTTTATTGAACAATTATTTCCAAATGCAGTTTGTTTGATTAGTAAGAAGGGGTTGTGGATTAAAAATATATGGCCAAACATTTGAATTTTCATGAAACGTATTCATTACAACAATAGTAATTTTTTTTAATGTGATTTAACCCTTTCATCAACGATGAAGCACAACAGCAAATTCCAAATTAACCATAGTGTAATGTTTCCAAAGTAAAATGCATCATGATCTCAATAAAAATTATATTAATAGATCCCATTGAAAAAATTATTAACACTATCGATGCGAGGATACAGTAAAAGGCAGTAAAAAAAGTCACCCTAAAAAAACAATTTTTGTACCTACGATATGTCATGTAATCTTACTTTCGTAAGTAAATTCTTATACAGTAAGATCTCTATATTTTTACATTTTTGAACAGGCAATCTAAAGATGAATCCAGTGGTACGACATATGCTATATTTTAGCCTAGGAAATATTACGATATGTAAGATTTTGGTAATCAGTTCTTGTTGTTAGGCAAAGATAGTTGGGAAAAAGCGCTAAATTGTTTCGTGTGGCGCCAGGTTTGATTCAATGAGCTCGTTAATAGACAACGCAATCATAACAATTACTAAACTGTTAAATCTCAGTTTCTATTCTACTGGCTATTCTGCATTTTTCATACTTTCCTTCTATGTTCTCGTTATTATCTTTCCTTATTTTTTTATGTAAAAGTATACGATAACACCAGAAGATAATTCACAAAAAACATAAATCAAAATATTTTTTCTAAAAACGCTAGCTTTTGTCGACCAAAAGTTAGTATGTGGGGGACCTCACTGTATAATAAAGTAGATTAGACATAATTTTACATACGATTGTGTGTTTTTTTTTACAATAGAGGATAAAGTCACGTTTTCAAAATTTTGCTATTACTTTATTGTTATATATATCAACGATTATAATTGATATTTAATTTACAAAATTCAATGTAAATATGTTCATATTATTACAATATTCCATATAGATTAAAATATAAGATAAACACAAAAGATTTCATAAAATGAAGTTAATTATTATAGTAAAATTTTTTGTAAATATCCATGAAAACAATATTTCTACATTAAACATGACATGGCTAGTATTCTTTACATATTTACTAGCTATTATAGGATTACTTTAAAAATGTATTGGTATTAATTCATACTTTGAGTAATTTTCAACTGATTTTTTGCAGTGTAGGTAATAATGAAATGTGTATAGGTTATGTGTAAGAGATCTTCAGAAGTTATTACCATATTTCAGCAATAACATCTAACAAAAACAAATCTTGTAATCAAGTAGGTGATATACACACAGGCGTTATTTTTAAAAATCGAGATTATTTACAGGAATATTATGACACTTATTGTACTATAGGGATAGATTACCGATTACATTGGAATAAAAAAGACGAAATTCAAACACTTACTTGCGAGAATTGCACCGAATCCACAAGCACCAATCACAAAACACCTTCACAGACGCGATTTTACGAATTTGATATGAAATTTCGATTTCTCAAGATGCTAAATTAATAAACCGATATGAACAGAGCTGTTAGACTTTATTCAAACGACTAAACGTAGATTTTGTATTCGTCTTTGTTTACGTTTACGATATACCCTTTTTTGTTTTTCTAACACCTTTTTTAAGATTCAAAAAAACGTAAATATTGAAAAGGAAGAATATAAGCAAGCTGTGCGTTAAACATGTCATCACCCGTATTCTTTAACTTGAGCAGTACGGCATGCGGATTCAAAAACCCCATTTTTTTAATGTTTATTTCATAAAAAATAACAGTTGGGTAACTGAACGTTATTTGTTTATACAGTAAGCCGATAATGATAACAAGGACTGTGGTGTAGTATGGCAAGCAACACTAAGTATTGGTACACTCCGCACCACAGAAATGATTAATTATTTCGGAACAGCCGTTTCGGGGTCTCCATCTTCAGCCGCGTGAACGGTTGATGAGAGATAATAACGATGATCAATTGGTCACGCGGGTGAAGATGGAGATTCACGAGTCTTCGAAACGAGTGTTCCGAAATAATTAATCATTTATGTGATTCGGAGTGTGCCGATACTTATTGTTGTTTGAGTATGTCAATAAAGTAATGCATAATATTCCTAACTTTATCATTAAATAATTATAAAAGACACTTTTTTTTAATTGTAATTCATTTTTTTACAACAGAAATGAATTCTCTCCAATACTATGAATCATTTTCATTGTGTGATCGTTATTTGGAAAATGACTTGCCAAAATATCTAACCTAGAAGACGACCTCCTATCATTCCAGTTCAAACATTTACTTTGCCTTGACGTTGCCTACGTGATTGCTAAATTCAGTGAAGATTCTCTTTTGACCAATATCTGCAATTATGACGATTTATTCCACCATTTAGGAAAAGCAGCTTTATCAGAAAACACAATTTTGTCTAAAAATTGTAATCGAGAAGCTGGACCATCGCAAGTCAGCTCTTGTAGTAAGTGTAAGTGTGTTGTATTAGGAAGGTATTTTTATTTTTTTTTAATTTTTGCAAATGTGGAATGGTGAATATTATGCTTTAATCCAAATTACATACTAGAAATATGTGGATTATCTTGGACTTCAAGCAAAACGTTCAATTTAGTGCTTCGTTCGATTTCAGATTTACCTCGTCGAGGTAAATCTTTCACATTTCCAGTTTTCGTAAATCTTTGAAGTATGCTTGTAACTGCAGATCTTGTAAGTTCTTAGCCGTCACTGCATCTAACCATCATTAATACTTCTATTCTTTCCTTTTAAGTCACATGAACCATTCTATTTTAGCATTCTTTTGCTAAATAAACTATGCTACCATTGCACTGGAAAAAACTAGGATTACAATTTTAAAAAAAGGTGATGGCGTCATAGCTATAAAATAGGAAATAAAGATGCAGAACCTCTCCTTACTGCTAACCAATTTTATTTAAATTTGAAATCAAATGTGTGAAAATTGAAACTAAATTTTTAAATGGTATAAAAGTGCATTTGAATGAGCATTTCCAAAGCCCTGTTGAAGCAATTTAAACGAAATAAGTCACCAGTACACTCCTGGAGCCAAGGCACAGTCGAAACAGTAGACTGCGAAGAGGGAATTGGCTCCAAAAGACGGAAAAAGTGATGGCGACTACTTTTTTGGGATGGTCATGGAATTGTGTTAATCGACTATGTTGAAAAAGGAAAAACAATAAGGCTGAAGACAGAAATTACGGGAAAACGGCCGCAGAAGTTTTGTTTCATCCAAACAACGCTTCTCACACTCAGTAGTCACCATGGCAACAATTCACGAATTGGGGTTCGAATTGATAGACACTCTATTCACTAGATCTGGCCCCCGGCGATTACTTCTTTCTCTTTCCTAGACTCAAAGTTTTGCTCAAAGATAGGAGCATCGCTGGTAAAATTGTATAAACTTACAAGGAGACTATACTGCGAATTTAAACTAAATTTGACAAAAAAAGTATTTCTGCGTTAGACTGGAAACTTTTCAGACTACCCTCGTATATAGACAATTGAAATGTTTGAAGTTTAAATGGATTCTTTTCTTCTTTAAAATCTAGAAAGTATAAATTCGTAGATGATTAATTAATTCATTATAGGATTCTGCTTAAAGTGCAGATTTAGCCCCTATTCCGGGGGTGTAGGATATATGTATAGGCGGGATATTTGATTTTATAGTGTAATTTACTCAATTTCATTGTTAGGCCCACACACACACGCGGATAGAATGCAAGGGGAACAGCATTAAATTGCCACAACAAATGACCCAACACCGCAGTCATGTCAATCGACGGTGCATAACGCTCTTTCTTTAAAATATAATAGTTTCCATCCCCCACGCTTTTGCTGTATCCCTCCGAAGCGGTCCTCATATTGCACTTCATCTTGCACGGCCCACTGCACAAATAGAGCATTCCCAATTTATAGGTAAAGTTGCGTTCATATATTATCCCATGGGGTTGCAGTCTCGATATGTTACGCAAAACTAATATTTGTGACCGACACCCAATTTCAATTTAAATTTAATCGTATCCAACGACAAAAGTACAAATCATTTTGGACGATATATAAATCGCCACAGAATTACCTCTTTCAGATCGAAAAACAGCTTATGATGAAAAGATTTGAAACACGCATGCTTTTATGGTATTCAATCTGCCATATTGAAAATTTCATTGGTAGAATTTCCGCCATTTCAACATTGTCGTTTGGTAAAATCAAAAATTGCAATTTTAAAACCAATTTGGAAATCTCAGAAATTTTTGTAATGTTGTATATTCATCTTGCAAAAAGGAGAGTCGGCTATTTATGAGCCGGAATTTGCGGGATTGGACCAAAAATAACTAAGTCGCTAAGCCTAATTCGAAGCACCACATTTCAAGCCGAAATAGCAGCAGTACTGGGGTGTACTGAAGAACTAGAGAAGCAAGAAAGTAACTATCGATCTATTGCTATCTATTCAGACAGTCAAGCAGTGATAAAAGCACTGGACTCCACACAGGCAAAGTCAAAACTACTGTGGGAAAGTATGAATGCCCTCATTAAGCTTGGCAGCCGATCTAAGGTGACCCTGGTGTGGGTGCCAGAAACCCAAAATATTCGATGGACATAGCATATATGGTACTTAAAGCAACTACTAAACAATGAAAAAATGAAAAATCTCAAGACTGGTGGAAGAGTATCCCAGGTCGGAGACAGGCCAAGCAATTCCTGATTGGACACAGGCCTAAATTTACAGCAGGCCTACTAAGCAGGGACAGAAAGTCACTGTATGCTCAAGAAACATATGAGCAACTTAGGCCTGACAGAGGAAACAGCGTGTAGGTTCTGCCAGGCGGAAGAAGAGACCGCCGTCTACGTGCTGTGCTACTTACTGTACAGCACTAGCAGGAATACGGCTCTTAGAAGTGGGAACGGAATATCCTACGCAGAGGGATCAATTCATCTAATGATATAGGAACCACAATAGATCTGAAAAGGTCATAGTGGGATAGGTTGACGATGAATCTAATCTAATCTATGTTGGGGGAAGGAATTGTTACACTTATTTTATTCATAATTTAAAAGTTTTAAAATGTTTGTGTTTGATCATTGTTCTATTATACCGGCTGATTCATTCTCGCCCCTCACCATAGGATCTCACTTACTATTGGAGATAGAAGGTAGGTTTAAATTAGGTACAATTTGCTATAAACCCAAAGGAAATGGATCTGTAACAAATAACGTCCGAAATTTTAAAAAATAATAAAGAAAAAGCTCATTTTCTTTTTTCACCTCTAGCACCTTTATTTGACCTTGCAGAGAAAGCTACTTTCGATCGCCGATTTAATGGTGTAGTCGACATTTTTATACGCATCATCAACTTTCTTATTTCTTATCGGTGCCATATTGAATTTTGACACCGCCAGAAAGAGCCTTTCTTTTCTGATCTCAATAACATCTTGACAAATGTTTTTGATATTTCTTTACCAGGGCAAAGATGTCATCTACGTACATAGCTGTGCCATATTTCAGGGAACATGTTGGGATAATCTTTTTTGACGTAATTTTTGAAATTGTTTAAAAATAAATGGGCTAAGAAGGAAGAAAGTGGATTACCCATGGCATTCCCAAAAGTATATTTATAATAATATCAATAGGAGCACTTGGAAATATTGAAGAATCATCAAATGATATTAATTTATCGTCTATGATTTTAAGTGGTTTTCATTTGTCAATTAAATCTAAGGAATTTTTAACAGATATGTCACTTATGAATTCAAAACTATTAAATTGTTCCACCAACTATTTTGCTAATAAGTAAGTGGTGGTGTTTATATTCGATACAAACAGAATAAGTGAGATGATATGGGGTTCTTATTTTTCAATTTGAAAAATTCTAATTTTATCTATTAAATATTTACATTGTTTTGATTAATGTTGTATTCCCAATGTTGTATACCAAAGTATTACCTGTACCTGTCCTTCTTTTTCAAATTTGTGTTTATTTTCCATTGGTCATTACTAGAGTAACCAAAACTTGCGGACTCGCATAGGCGTCGGTATTACGGGTTAATATAAGAATACGAAAAATTCATAAATAAACTTACTTGCTAATTATTCAACAAATTAGAGGCATCAGGATGTGAACTACTGTAAACTTGCATCATTGCATATGTTTCCACAGTTACTTCTTTAAACCTTGTGCGTCGACAAGAAAAAATATTCTTATATATAGAAAACGATCTCTCAACATCTAAGGAATTTACATTTGCATGTAGAAACTGTTTTTCAAAATCACTTAAAAGTTCACTATTTTTACACTTATTATAAACGGCCTCTAAAGTATTAAAATCGGGATTTTTCCTTAAAACATCTGCCAACTTTTGACTAGCGCATAATCCTGGCGTATCATTTAATGTGTGTAATTTATTTTTTACACTCTCCACTATGTCTAATGATTCCTGCAATGACAATTCAGTACATTGTAGTTTTCTGATGGCATCTTGTAATACTATATAATTGGTACATATTGTTGTTAAATCTTCTAAGAGTTGAGGAATTTGAAATTCTCTTTGACTTTCTCTAACTGCTTTGGATTCATTCCGATTAAATCGCATTATAACTGATTGAATTTGTTGAAAATGGATCAAATAGTAAGAAGCTGCTGTTAGCCAAGTACCCCATCGCGTTAAAATTGGTTCATGAGGTTCTGGAATACCTGGACAAAATTTACGAAATTCTTTTAAACGTTTAGGAGATTTACGAAACACTGCTTTAGTACTTCCAATCATCCGATCAACGTTTCCGTAATGTTGTCGAACAACTTCACCAACTAAATGCAAAGCATGCAGCACGCAGGTTATATGTATTAAGTTAGGAAATATATGTTTTAAGGATCGCCCAACACTTAACATCGTTGCTGCACTATCTGTCACAATCATCACATCACAACTTGATCTTGGGCAATTTTAAATTTTTTCAAAGCGTTCATTATCACTTTTTGAATATTTTCCGCGGTACATTGTTGAACACGTTTGCAAGCTAACAAATATCGAGATGCTGTGTTCTCGCTAGATAAAACGCGAGCTATTACATTCACAATACTGTTTTTCTTTATATCGGTCGTCTCATCCACGGTAATCCATATTTTTTTGGAACACAAATCACGTTTACACACATTTTCTAGCATCTCTTTCATTCGCGGCAAATGATTCTGTAATTGTGTTTGTGAGGATAATGGGTACTTTGGAACGTATTGTCGTCAAAACGTTTTAAAAGCTGCTTTTCTCACCAACGACAGCGGAAGATTACAAGGGGTAAACATAATTAATAAATATATGAGGAATAGTGTACAAGGTATTTCAGTTCTTGCATTTCTCATATGCTTAATACCATTGACATGCCTCTGGCAATCAGTTCTGTCCAATGCAGCCAAACGAACATTGCATATTAAGCAAAAAACTGCACTACCGTCATATTTTAAATGGGGAAAAAGTGACACATACTTATGTACATTAGTAGCAAATCTATTACGGGGCATTGTTTTCTTAGGTATGTAAATATTAGTTCTATATGAAACGATACACTAATTATGCACTTGGTATAATACTACAACACACAAAAAACACCAGCTATATTTTCAAAAGCGACGCGTAAGTACCTAACCTTGACCGTTCGACTAATCTCTGCAACAGCTCAACCGGTACTAAAACGAAATCTCTCTCAGCGCGGTTTAACATGATTTATATTCAAGGTCGACACTACATGCCTGCTTCTCTACCGGTTTAGTTTATTTATGAATTTTTCGTATATTATATTAACCCGTAATACCGACGCCTATGCGAGTCCGCAAGTTTCGGTTACTCTAGTCATTACTCATTACCTACGGTTGATCTTTTTTTCCAGTAATTTTCTTTTTCTACTATCTTCTTTGCTTCTTGTTTAAAGGATTATCTTTCTTTTTCATTTATCAAAGAAAATGCTTGTTCTAACTCGTTTATTAGGACTTCTAATTGAGTTTTTTTTTTGGCGAATATTGAATTTTCAATCATTCATTTCATCAAGAAGCCGAAATGCTGGCTTCTTCTCTTGAAAAAAACTTTTTTTGGGTTAAAAAAATGTCACAAAAGTAAAATAGGTATGTTATAAAAGGAAATAACTAATACTACTATTACGTGAACAATAACCAACTGTATAAGTCTAAAAACAACTAATGCGTCTGGTGAAATTTAGTTGTTTCCGTTCGAATTGTCGAAAGTAACCGGCAAAAAAAAAGAGAGAATAAAGGGGCTGCGAATAAGGGAATTGTGGCTATCAAACATTGGAAAAAGGTAACTTACCGTAACGGTCGGTACACATAGGCCACTAATGCAATCTTTATGTTTCTCTAATAGAAACAGTAACGCGTTCGGCAATCGAAAATTCGGGCAACGTGATGGTGAAGCGCCTGCTTTGAGGAACAACGCGAAAGCGTCACATTCTATACGCGCAAAACGCTTCTGAATTTTTATGTAAGCGAGAGCTTAATTGTAAGCTAAAAGCTCGCGGTTTATCAAGGAAAATGCTAATATAACAATTGTTCCCCGATTACAATGTCGCATTCAGTAGGAAAAATGCTGTTGGTCGTGTCAATAAGCGAAATAAAAGATTTTACATTACTTTTCCATTTTATCGAATGGCATTGTTGGAAAATCGTTTCCATTATATTCACTCACCAATCAATAATGTTGTAGATTTTTAATATTTTCCCACTATATTCTTATAGTTCTTTTTTTATCTTCACTATTGGGCCGATCGACTAATACCATCTCCAAAATCTATAATTTTTTTATTTATTTATGTAATTCTTCGCAAATGGGGGCGAGGATGTTGTGAGTCTATAAATGGTGTCAAAATCATAACCTGCGCATAAACCCGCAAAAAATTACAACCGTTCCTTTTACAAGAAGAAGAAAAGTCTGTCTTAAATCACCCTCTGGTGAAAGGAAAACCATTAGCTGATGTATATTGCAAAGGACGTGATCCTTATGTAATACAATTTTGTTCTATCTTATAAGGTGATCATCGAAAGCCGTTCTGAGTACTAGGCATCCGGTGAACCTCAATGCAAAAGAGGTACCATGGAATAGTACACGGACGGCTCAAGAATAGGTGTCGGAACAGGTGTAGGCATTAGTGGTCCTAACTACCACTTAAAAATACCTACAAGACTCCACACCAACATATTTCAAGCAGAGATTTTTGTGCGCCATAAAGAACCTCGAGAAAGGGATACGAGGCGCAACTATAAATATATTCAGCGACAGTCAGACAGTTCTAAAGGCTATTAAGGCCTACACATATGAGTCTGCTCTGATACACGAATGTGAATACAATCTAAGGCAATTGGGACGCAAAACCATGTTACTTTGCGGTGGGTCCCAAGCCATCAAGGCATCGAAGGAAATGAAAAGACAGATGAGCTGGCCAAAGAAGCAGCAAACAATCTTTTCATTGGTCCTAACCCTTTCTGTGGTCTCCAAACGAGCCACATAGAACAAGCACTTAAGACGTGGGAGGACAATCAAAAGGCCTCGTACTGGGAAAATGTTCCACGACAAAAACAGACGAAAGCATGCGCTGAAACCTGCGAAATTAGAGCAACATTTCAAAACTGTGCATTCAAAGCTTAGCAATCGTCCTCCAAAGATTTTAAGGAAACATTGGACAATTTGAAAAAAAAGAAGCTAGGGCCGAATGGTTCAAGATATGAAATGTCTGAGAAAGCCGTTGTTACATTTTTCGAAATCTCAAAACTGATTGCAGTATCAAAAAACCACACACAATCGCTGAAACATTAGTGAGGACAGTCTTGCTTAAAGCTGTAGAAGGTGTTTTAGGAGAAGAAGCCAAAAATAAGATTCAGGAGATATCATTGTCTAACAACATAGTTAACGATCGAATTCAGGAAATGCCGCACGATATTGAAGAACAGCTCTTGAATAAAATTAAAAAATTAAATTTTTTGCTCTACAATACGATGAAGCTACTGATGTGGCACAATGTTCCCAGTTGCTTGTTTTAATCTGCTTTATAAACAAAGACAATAATATTAGAGAAGAAATGTTACTTGTCTCGTGAGCTTGAAATTACTTTGAGAAGGGTGGACGTCTTCAAAATAATCAGCGACTCTTTAGAATAAAAGTTCTATAGGAAAATGTGTTCTTATAATTATATAACAAGTGGTCTCTGAAGAGTCCAAATTTTACATTAGTGGTCCGCCATCTCTTAAAAGTTAGGAACCACTGCTCTAGATCAAACACAAATTTGCGACTAGTTTAAACATTAAAAAAAAGGGCTGACCATCGGCTGATTGACGATGAACGTCCCGGACGACCATTGACCGCTATTACAACCGAACATGTTGCTGTTCGGAATACAGTTGTGAACGATTTTGGATTTTCTGAGATTATCTTATGGCACCTGTCATGAGAAGGATAATAGCAAAGTGTGTCCCACGACTGCTAAGCAAAGAACAGAAACAACGTCACACGGATGTCTGTAGAGAATTGAAAGAGCAGCTTCGTACTGAATCCCGTTTTTTTAAGGTCGTTACAGGTGAGGAAAATGGGATTTATGGGTATTATCCCGGAACTAATCAACAATCGTCACAATCGATTACATCTTCACCTCGGCCAAAGAAAGCCCGTCAAGTCAAACGCAACATCAAATCCTTATTGATCTGTTTTTACGATATTGATGTACACAAAGAGATCGTACCTCCAAATTAGACGATTAATGCAAAGTTCTGGGAGGAAGCGTCCAAAGAAGTAGCGCAAGAACGATTGAGTTCTCCACAACAGCTTTTAGTAAAAAACAACATGGCCATTGTTTCTCATCCAGCGTACACGCCTGATTTGGTTCCTTACGACTTTTGCTCTTTCCAAAGATGAAAATCAAGTTGGAGAATGCATTTCTTTCGTGACAGAGGTGCTGGGATCGGTATTTGCACTCCCAAGGAGACCACTTTAAAGATGAGGAAGGCTAGTAATCTTTAATTTTATTTATCGCCACATTTTGGAAGCTTTTGGGCACTAAATTTAAAATATAGAAATCACAATTAAATAATGCTTAAAGTTATGTATTAGACATTACTGAATTTTCGATATTTAAGCATTTTTATGTTCCACATGTAGTTGCTTAACTTCTTCAAGTCCCATTACCTTTCTCCATGGAGGAATGTTTAAGATTTGTATGTACGACTTCGAAGTGTAAAGTACGCAACACTTCATTAACTCCAATAATTACAGATAGCCAACTAGGGACTGACAGTATTACCACCATAACTGCTTCCACTACCTTGTCAAACTTCGTTAGGCAGGTTGATATTTTAGGTATATCAAAGACTGCAGTACATTCGATTTTGCATGAACATTTAGGTGTGAAAACAATCTGTTCCCGATGAATTCTGCATAATTTGACCCAAGTACAGAAAAGGCTCTTGTCAATTGGTGTAAGGAAATGCTCAAAGAGGAACTCTGTATACAACATCGTAACAGGTAACGAAACTTGGATATAACTAAGCAACAATCAACTGTTTCCCGATGAACCGAATCCAACAAAGGTTGTTCGTTCAGAAAGCCCTTCCGACAAAATGGTCGCTTGTTTCTTTCGGTGTACTGGACATATCGCAAGTATTGCTTTGGAGTATCGAAGAACAATTAATTTGTTTGCCAGAAGTTATCGATGAAATCAGGAAGAACAATCGACAACGTCGCATCGTCTTCACCTGATTTGCCGCGTAATGACTTTGTTCCCGAATGTCAAACAAAATATGCGTGGACAGCGTTTTTTATCACTTCAAGAAGTTGTTGAAGCCTTCAAAAACCATGATTTGGAGGTACCACCTTCAGAGTGGAAAAAATGTTTCGAAATGGCGAATATTTTCAAAAACAATAAAACGATTTGTACCAATTATTTTTTCTTTCATTGTCAGCTCATAAAAATCTTTCTAATGATATGTTTAATGTTAGCATTTCAATAAAATATTAGCAGCAAATTCATCTAATAAAAATTGATTTCCCACTTAGTTTTCAGTTTTTGCATCTTTGAAACGATTTTAGTCTATTTCCCCGATAGTGCAACGCCTTGGTCAAGGCCTGTGTTTTAATTTCATTTTTGCGAATCCTTTTACGCGGCTAAGCTGTATATAAATTAATTAATTCTGGACTATTGAAGGCAAGGAGTGGCTCGCCGATAAAGAAAAGCTCGATGTTTTAAAAGTGTTAAAAAGTTCTTACACCGCGGTAAGAACCGATAGACAATAGACTATATTATACCCAGGTTGGCTGACTAGTTAATAGATAAACTCGATATTTTCATGCTCAATCAACGTTTGATACGATCAACTGACTGTATTGTTATGCCGACATGGACTCTGCCTCTTCAAATTTCATGCGACATTAAGTCAAAATAGTATTATGAACTGGTGTAACACCGCCGGCTTCAATACAATCACATCTACTAAGCATTCTACAATACCTCCTCTACTAGGTTTTCTTTTCTTGTCAGCGATGTGTTCAACAATAGTAATACAATGTTTAATGTATTACGATCTACTTCTACGGATACCTGTAAAACCGATTAGAGTCTATTTTTAATTTATTTCCTTATCGTATTTAGATTTTAAATATTTGTTTCTTTGTACTTGCGGTTTTAAGAAAGATCATTTTTTTAATATGCCTATTGAAGGGTTAACTAAAATAATCTAATTTTTATGTAATTTAAATGAGTAGTTAAGCTGTTACATTTATGTAAAAGTTTTACAAGGAAAAAAAATTATATAACAATAATAAATCTAAAAAAGCATAATTTTATATACATTAATCTTAGTTAAATGTAAAAATTAAGAGATGAACCAGTTCCTTGCTTCAGAGTTTTATCTCTAAAATTTTAGCGATAGTAATAATAATAACAATAATAATAATAATTGCAGTAACAATAAAATAAAGCAAATTAAACCAATCCCATGCCAAATTAAACAAACAAAAAAATTCTTAAAGAAGAAAAGATAAAATAATATGTTAAATACATTTTGCAATTAATAGAACGGATTCCCAAACAAATCGTTGGAATTTATTCTCATGTGAGTGTTTGGAATTCTGCCCAATACGTTTGTTCTACATCGCGGGACATCAAAAGTTGCGAAAAAGCTTGTAGCATACTAAGGTCCTGTGAAATTAATTTGACAGAAGAAAATTTTGCATAGAGAATGCATGCCAGATTCACCTAGGTAGGACCTATTGATATATATATGCTGAGGATATCAAATTAACGATGCGTATTCCAATTTCGTGCGCACAAGCGAGAAATATAACGATCTTAAAACAGTGAGATGTTTCGTATCAGAATTATGAGTGGAGACGATGTGATCAACAAATTATATACTCGTATCAAACAATACGCCAAGATTTCTCATTGTACGAGGGATGATCGTAAAATAAGGTTCCCAAAGCAGCAATAAGACGTGTTAGGCGAAATCCGGCAACATTGGCGTGTGCAGCAGCTCTCCCACTTTATATACGTACCACTCCCATCTCGCTACGCCGCTCAGTGTTGGCTAAGCAGCCGTCCGAGATGGAAATCTCGATCGCCGCTACCGCTACCGCCACGAAAGGGGTTTCACCTATAGACATTCATCGTCAATTACCCGAAGTTTATTGAGAAAAGTGTATAGCTGTTCAACACGTCCGCAAATGGTGTAGGGAATTCACTGAAGGTCGGACGGAAATTCACGATGAAGAGCAGAGCAGAAGACCATCAGTTTCAGAGGAAATCGTTGAAAAGGTCGAGAGCATACTGCTTAAAGATCGGAGGGTCACCATTCGTTAACTCGTTCTTCGGATTCCTGACACACAACACATTACAATTGAAAAGATTTTGACCGAAAAACTAGGCTACCGCAAGGTTTGCGCACGATGAGTACCGCGAATACTCACGGAAGACCATAAGCAAAAACGCTGCAAGTGTGCCCAGGCGTTTCTTCAACAATGTCAAGACAACAAGGAGGAACTTTTGGACTCCATTGTTACGGGAGTGAAATGAAACACCCACGTTTCGTCGAAAACAAGCGACAATAATGCGAATGGCGCCACTCAACTTCGCCGAAGCCAAAGAAGTTTAAACAAACGCAGTCTGCTGGCAACCGTCTTTTGGGACAGGAAAGGGCTATTGCTGGTCGACTTTTTGCCTCCTGGGACGACAATAAACTCAAACAGGTATTGTGATACGCTGACCAAACTCAGACAGGCGATCCAGAACCGCCGGAGAGGAAGATTGACTGCAGGTGCGACTACCACTTGTTTCCAAAATTAAAGGAACACTTGGGTGGCGTACGCTTCGGGACCGACGATGAAATCGAAGAAGAGGTTATTCGTTTCTTGAAAGGACTGGCGGCAGAATTTTACGACATGAGGATACAGAAGTTGGAGCACCGTCTGCAAGAATGCTTGGATAGAAATGGCGACTATGTCGAAAAGTAACTTAAGTTTTTACCTTTAAAACGATATGTAATGTTAAGGAAATAAAGAATGCTGTCTAGTTTTAAAAAATATGGGAACCTTACTTTACGATCATCCCTCGCAGTGTATCCAGGACGAAGAGTATTAGTGGCTGTAAGGATTTTGAGGCCTAGAGTAGCTCACAACGACACACTTACCTTTGAAGAAATTCCTCTGGAGAAGAGATGGTGTTATATATCTTAAGATCATCAGCGTATATTAAAATACTGCAGTCCAATTTCTGAAGAAGATCATCCAAGTATATATTGAATAAAAAGGGAACTAAGTTGGATTCTTGGAATACGCTTGAAACAGCAGTAAAAGACTAAAAAGTGAGCATACTACATATCCACTTGTTATCCAAGGGTTATCTCAAGGAGAATATTATATTAATGTTATTAAAATAAATAAACAAATGGATTTGTTAAGATGTGCTTGAAATACCGATTTTGATCCTAAATTGCATTTGTCCAGTTTTACCTGTTTTTCGTCAAACTCGTGGATTTATTCAATTTTGGTTAGGAAAATTACTGGATTTATTGACCAGACAACCCTGTATTATTTATATTTTTGTTATTATTATTGTATTAAACAAGTAAAACAGGTTACTTCTCATTACAATTTCTAATTATCACTTACCACCTATAAAATTGTTTAAATCTTAATTGTTCATTACCTCCATTCGAAAAACTATCCATTTTATTGTATTAGGCATAAATTTCACTTAAATATCCTATAAACTGGAAGTAAAATGTAAGTTTGCCATAGATTAAATGCATATATTAGCTGTTATAGTCAAGTAATAATAGAGCAAATTGGATTTAATAGATTGGTATTAATAGTATTAGGTAATAACATAGCGTTAACAAATTAAATGATTCGGAAGTGTATGAAGCATGTTGTGAATAAGGTTAAAGTGCTGCTACTGTACTATGTGGAGAAGAGGGTTAGATAACATATGGGGAGTGATTTTCAAGTGACCCCTAATGAGTTCTGAATGAGGGATATATTTGTGAAGCAGAGAGAGAATGATGACTAGTTTAGCAATGAAAACCAAAATATTCAAGACACAACGAATCAATACTCGGAAAAGAAAATTGCCTTTTTCCTTAACCCATACATCAATACATACACATTACCGGCACTATTAAAATAAAGTTAGTATCGATTTCAAAATAAATACCTGACTTCTAGTACCTACTCTATACAAATGAATACATTTACAGTAATTTCATTGCAGTAAAAGAGGCGCCTGCCTACATTTAAGAGCGTGGAAAAACATCAGATTTTAGCGATTTAATATTTTGTCAGAACCATTAATTACACCATATATCCCGCGCCGGGCAAATTGTACAAAAGAAAAATACGATTCCTAGGCAAATTAGGGGTCGTTACACACGGAATAGGATATAGAGATGGAAAAAATGTAGATTCCCTACTTTTTGAAAGACATGGTCGACCACAAAGGGCTATGTTGTGATATAACATCTATGATTTATAAAGTCTATAATTTACCTTTTACGTCTTATGTTTTCGAAATCCATTTTTTTCTGTCGGTACTCCCCTAAGCTACGCCTATGTTCATGAAAACGTTTTTCCCAAATTTAAGGAAATAATTAATCTATTATGTATTAGATATTGTTTGAATATAATTATTAATTATTTCCAACATACGTGATAAATACGTGCATAAATAGAAATAACAGGGGAAAAGAGAGGAAAACAATAAGGATGTCGTGTAATAATAAATCAAGAAAAAATTAATTGATTTAGGAAATCGATTAATATAACAGCGCTACAATTCAATCTTTTGTATGGGTTGAAAACCCGATCAATGCAAGTCCATTATTCTTCGAGAATATACACAATACTTCTTTTGGATCAACTTTAATGGCTACCAACATAATGACACGTAAATTCCTTTGGGGGTTTGTGTTTTCTTTTATGACAACTATTGAACGTCTTTTCCGCTTTTATTTAAAATAGCGTTACAATATTTCGCCATTAAGATATTGTGAAAGCGTCCAAGTTAAAAAATAAATTTCCTTTCTTCTACTTCTTCTTCTCTAACAAAAGAATTTTTGATCCTTTTGTATTTTCCTTAAAAATTAAAATTGATGGAGTTTTATCGAATTCTAACCCAAATAAATATAATTTTCACGGCTATTAAAACTAAACTTCATAAGACGAATGACAAAAAAATAATTAATAGCGGTTTTATTTTCTAAAACAAGAGAAAAAGAGAATCGCGAGGTGGTGATTTTTTGAAGTAAAAAAAATAAATGAAATAAAAAGGAACACATCTATGGTTACAGTAATGATGTGCAAAAACCGTCTGCAGTCTGTAGAGGCACTAAATTGGCTTTTTAACCCCCGGCCTAGAGCGGTTAAGACTTCTGTCCTCCAAGATATCTTGTGTTGTGTTGCCGCTCCTTTAATCAACACCTTGACCCGTGTTTTACAAATTCCTTCTCGGCTCTAGGTGATTTATTACAAGTTCTTCTATTGGCCAGCGCAGCGGGGTCCAGGTAAATGTACCCATCTAGTCATTTATAAAGGGCGGCCAGGTGCGATCCAAAGTTGCCGGCAAAAGAGTACCGCAACATCCTAGGGATGCAACCCTAACCATAACAAATTTATTAATTTCATCGTACAAGTATCAAAATATGAATTTATTAATATTACTAGACAGTTAAATTAGAAATAGGAGAAACAATTACAACTGAATATAATTATTTAAATATGAAATTTTTACTCATTAATCCGCAAGCCAAAATTTCGATGTGCGTAAACAGGGATACCGCATTCAAAGAAACAGGTATTCTTCAAGTCATTCATAGACAAATAATTTCAAAAGTCAACATAAATACATATAAATCAAAAATGAAGAATAAAAAAAAACAGGTATATACTAATATTTTGTACCTTTGTAAGGTGCCGCTAGTTAGGCGGTTAAACTATATTACGTTCCTTGCGGGGGGCATGTACTTTACCAATTTGTACAAAGAGACCCCCTCGTAGACGAAGGTGTTTGACATGCCGACCTGTACAGGGACGTTGCAACCGAGACAGCACGTGCCGGGTCTTGAAACGATGTAAAAATACAATTTAATCCCAAACAATTACATTTTTATGTCCTATTCGATTTCTGAGGCTTGTTTAAAGATTTTGTAAAGGATTATAGCAATTATTTTCAATGTCGTATAAGCATGTGTTAATCGAATCGGATTTTTTAAGTACGGTTCTGTAAATTTTAGGTGAGAGCTTGGTATTGTGGCAGGCTGAACACCATACAACAATGGCATGAATGACTATAACATATCTAAGAATAATAGCATTAAAAAGACTTCGAGTTTTAAGTGTTATATCCCCTATATAAAAACATAAAAGGTTTCGGCTTATTTTAACATTGTCTACCTTTTAGAAACAAAAAAGATAACCCGACTCAAAACCACTACATTTAAAATAAAACTTAAAATAAATATAGGAGTTATTTTAGATAATTTAAAATTCACGAAATGTAGTGTTTATTTTCGTTTTATCTTTTTACCTTTTTTTCAAATTCCCAACTCCCCTAGGGAGTCACGCAAGGCCTATTTACTTTGGTACCATCACAAAAAAATATATGGAAGCACAATTTTGTGTTTTAAGTCCGTTTTGAAGCATTATCCTTTTTGACCACCCAAAATTCATTTAAATTTGCATATGATTTCTTTATATTATATTCTTTACTATGAAATTTATTTCAAGCCTTGATTTTCTGCGTGCATATCAATTTACCGTCGGAAACATTTATATATTCGCACTAGCAAAAGACGTGCTACATTTTCTTTTTGTAATAACCAAATGATATTGGAATAAAACCAAAAGGATACGAAATCCAATAAATATATAAAGATTACGATTCCCGTGACATTGGTAATTGTTATTTCGTTGAATCCATATATAGAACGGAACAAAAATATCTCCGTGCATTCAAACAAATAAAACTGGTTAAGATATTAATGCAAGAGGTACCGAACTAATTTGGTATTCAAAAATAAAATTAGTAAAACAAATATGGTAGCGTATTTCAACTTTGTGTGTAATTTTAAAACCGACAAATTTATGGTCCAAGTGTTCTGTTGATACGATTGTGAATAGTATTTCATTTAGGTTTTATTTACGAAGAGTAACGAGTTAAAATCTTTTGTGACGGTCCTGATTAAAGCACGGAGTTAACAGTTTGCCATTTAAACGGCAATTTTTGAACAAGGACCACGACAAATTAAAATTTCATTGAAAATGTACGGTCTAGGCAATCGTTTAAGACAAAATTATGTTTTTATAATAATCCGTGAAAAGGTATTTAATTATTTACGTTACCTTCCCGCTACTATTGTTTCTAAGTTAATAGTTATTGGCGGGAAATTAAAAAAAAAATAGTAATGGATACTAAAAAAGAACTTTTAATTTATATATACTTGACAGTTTTTAATCTACACGAACTTTATGTTCTACGCATATACCGAGTGTTTTATGTGTAATATATTATAGTGAGATGTTCCACGTAAAAAGCGTATGATTAAATATTACTGAATTCATTCTAATCAATATTATATCAAAATTCGCGCGTTTTATGCGGAGCTTGAATTATTTTCGATTAATATTCGAGTTCTGACATTTTGATTATTTATATTATTAATCTTTTATATATAAAAAACTCAGTTAATGATATGTTACAAGGGATAAGCAAAATTCCAGGTTATTTTAAGTTATTTACATTTTGAAAACAAACGTACACACACAAAAAACACACTGTATTTGGAAATAACCGTCAAAATCCTTTATGTCACCTGCTACACTGAATTCGATCTTCAAAACATCGAAATTAAATATCAAGTCGTTACATCGGCAATGCCAGGGACGACCGAGAAACAAAAGTTAGCAACGTAAACATTCTGACAAGAAAACAAACATCTTTTGGCTGATAAATTTAGAAATTGTACTATTAAAATTAAACCTCGCCGAAATTATTAATTCAAATGTATTGAAAAGCTGTTAAAGTAAAGTATAAACAATCACGAACAATTATCAAGAGTATTACATCAATCAAGGAATTTTAAGAAGTGATCCAAAGAAATTTCATCCAAGAAGATGATCAGAAAGGGGTTTAAAGAAAAGGATTTCGAATATCAATATTGCTGAGAGGAGGAAAGAATGAACCATAAAGATTATATATACACACACATCAAACACCCATCACAACATTAACTGTAAGTAATTTTAACAGATAAATTTCATTTTTGTAAGTGAAAAACTTTAAATAAACGTAGAACTGATTATCTCCCTATTCAAATCTTTTAATCGTTATTTGTAACATCACAATATATTACATAAAATGTTGTAGTTACTTTACAAACATAAGGAAATGTAACATAATTAATATAACATGACCCGATCTACTTCTTCTAGTAGGGGAAGTACTTGCTTAAGTTTGTGACGGTTTATGAAGCTTTATCATGCGAAATAATAAATCTTGAACACTTGAAAGAATAAACACACGACTCTCTGGAGTGAAATAACATCTGTTATACTAAATCATTACATTCATTTAAATATTACAGCTATGGTACCAAAATAAAGGAGAATACTTCAAAAACTGAAATATCACCAAATCAATGTGAAAATCAAATTTACAAAAATTAGATTGTTTTAATTAATTTACAATTAAAATAGCAAACGCATTTACTAGAGCTTATTCAAAGGCTTTGACGAACTGAATCAAACGAAAAAAACTTCTTAAAATCTTGAGAATTTGAAGTCGCCCTTTTTATTGTAGACCATGGAGAAGCCCGTAGAAGATTTTGAAGTTTAAAAGATGAAAATTCACTTTCAAACCTGGGCGAGATCTTTCATACTTTCCACGACTGCAAATTCTTTAACTAAATCTCGAGGACGCTTCTTAAGCACGTAATTTTTTGGCCGAATAAACGCTTCATTTGGTTCAAGAAGAAGTTAAACGACTTATATCTAGAAAATTAGTAACGATAACGGACGCGATTTTCGCGCGTCAAAATCTATAAAATAGGCTACATAACATATCAAATCTACGACATTTTTGAAATAAAATATTCGTAAGGGGGTACCCTTTGGATTTTTTAAACTATTTCCTTAATTTCTTGATATCTCAAGAACCAAAGTAGGAAAAACGTTCAATGAGCATTCATTTAAAGATCTTGATGAGGCGAATCGAATCAAAACAGGTCCAATTGCCTATCTTTCAAAGTTGGTAAGCTAGAACTTGTCGAAATTTTGCTAATTTTACATTGAAATTTTTAAATTTTTGAAGCACAGATCGAGAAATAAGAGAGATTGTGGGAAATTAACCATGAGAATCGATTCTATGGGGTTGATTTTACTTAGAAACGCGCTGGGAGATTTATGGTAGACTATTGGAAAGCCAGTAGCAGATGTTGAAGGTCAGAAGATGAAAATTCATTTTCAATTTTGGGCAAGATCTTTCATAATTTCTATGATTTCAAATCTCTTGACGAAAACTATCTAGGGGTATTCGAAGACGCTTCTTAAGCACGTAGTTACTATTTTTTGGTCAAATTAACGCTTGATTTGAATCAAGAGGAAGTTAAACGATTACACCTAGAAAATTAGTAGTTTTAAACAACCGGTGATATCTTACAAACTGTTTAAAATATCGTTAAATCGATGCGATTTTCGCATTTAGGACGTCAAAATCTATAATATAGGCTACTTAAAATATCAAATCTACAAAATCTTTGACATTGTAAAATATTCGTAAGGGGGTACTCTTTAGATTTTTTAAACTATTTCCTTAATTTCTTGATATCTCAAGAACCAAAATAGGAAAAGCGTTCAATGAGCGTTCATTTAAAGATCTGTATGAGGTGAATCGAATCAAAACAGGTGCAATTGCCTACCTTTCAAAGTTCGTGAGCTAGAACTTGTTGAAATTTTGCTAATTTTACATTGAAATTTTTAAATTTTTGAATCACAGATCGAGAAATAAGAGAGATTGTGGGAAATTAACCATGAGAATCGATTCTATGGGGTTGATTTTACTTAGAAACGCGCTAGGAGATTTATGGTAGACTATTGGAAAGCCAGTAGAAGATGTTGACGGTCAGAAGATGAAAATTCATTTTCAATTTTGGGCAAGATCTTTCATAATTTCTATGACTTCAAATTTCTTGACAAAAACTATCTAGGGGTATTCGAGGATGCCTCTTAAGCACGTAGTTACTATTTTCTGACCAAATAAACGCTTGATTTGAATCAAGAGGAAGTTAAACGATTACACCTAGAAAATTAGTAGTTTTAAACAACCGGTGATATCTTACAAACTGTTTAAAATATCGTTAAATCGATGCGATTTTCGCATTTAGGACGTCAAAATTTATAATATAGGCTACTTAAAATATCAAATCTACAAAATCTTTGAAATTGTAAAATATTCGTAAGAGGGTACCCTTTGGATTTTTAAAACTATTTCCTTAATTTCTTGATATCTCAAGAACCAAAATAGGAAAAACGTTCAATGAGCATTCATTTAAAGATCTTGATGAGGCGAATCGAATCAAAACAGGTCCAATTGCCTATCTTTCAAAGTTCGTGAGCTAGAACTTGAAATTTTGCTAATTTTACATTGAAATTTTTAAATTTTTGAAGCACAGATCGAGAAATAAGAGAGATTGTGGGAAATTAACCATGAGAATCGATTCTATGGGGTTGAATTTACTTAGAAACGCGCTGGGAGATTTATGGTAGACTATTGGAAAGCCAGTAGAAGATGTTGACGGTCAGAAGATGAAAATTCATTTTCAATTTTGGGCAAGATCTTTCATAATTTCTATGATTTCAAATCTCTTGACGAAAACTATCTAGGGGTATTCGAAGACGCTTCTTAAGCACATAGTTACTATTTCTTGGCCAAATTAACGCTTGATTTGAATCAAGAGGAAGTTAAACGATTACACCTAGAAAATTAGTAGTTTTAAACAACCGGTGATATCTTACAAACTGTTTAAAATATCGTTAAATCGATGCGATTTTCGCATTTAGGACGTCAAAATCTATAATATAGGCTACTCAAATATCAAATCTACAAAATCTTTGAAATTGTAAAATATTCGTAAGGGTACACCCTTTGGATTTTTTAAACTATTTCCTTAATTTCTTGATATCTCAAGAACCAAAATAGGAAAAGCGTTCAATGAGCGTTCATTTAAAGATCTTGATGAGGCGAATCGAATCAAAACAGGTGCAATTACCTACCTTTCAAAGTTCGTGAGCTAGAACTTGTTGAAATTTTGCTAATTTTACATTGAAATTTTTAAATTTTTGAAGCACAGATCGAGAAATAAGAGAGATTGCGGGAAATTAACCATGAGAATCGATTCTATGACTATTGGAAAGCCAGTAGAAGATGTTGACGGTCAGAAGATGAAAATTCATTTACAATTTTGGGCGAGATCTTTCATAATTTCCATGATTTCAAATTTCTTGACAAAAACTATCTAGGGGTATTCGAGGACGCTTCTTAAGCACGTAATGACTATTTCTTGTGCAAATAAACACTCGACTTGGATCAAGAAGGAGTTAAACGATTGTATCTACAAAATTAGCGGTTTTAAACACCCTGTGTATCTTAGCGAGGATATCTTAAAAATTGTTTTAAATATCGCCAAGTCGATGCGATTTGCGCATTCAGCGTGTCAAAATCTATAAAATAGGATACTTAAGATATCAAATTTACTTGTAGAAGTTTTGAGAATGTTACGTCGATTTTCTCCACCTTTTTTAAACCTTAACTCGAAAAATAAGGGAGATTGTGGGAGAAAATAATCATGGAAATTGATTCTTTGGCTTCAATATTAACTCAGTAGAAGATCTTGAGATTCACAAGAAGAAAATTCTGTTTTACCATATTAGATTTCTGTAGGAAAATTGCCTTTGGGCGTTTTTACTTTGATAAATGCTTAATTTGTACAGAAAGGATTACAGAGACGTGAAACGATGATATCTAGGAAATTAGTAGTTTAATAGTAGAAGTAACAAGCTAGAGAAGAATCTATTTTTAACACCCTGTGTATTAACGTGTATATTTCAGCACTAGCATGTGGATAATTTATTTTATTATCGGTAATTGCTTAAATATGTGAGTGAAGAAACACTGTAAACGTATTTGTACAGTAATTGAAAGGAAAAGATACACATTAGAAATAATAACATGTTTCGTAGATAATTAAAGTTGGGTGTTAATGACTGCAAGTCATAAACAGTAATAGAACAAAAGGCATGTCAAAGCAATGAAATCGCAATTATATATGCCATATGTTATCGTCATTAGTATCAAAAAAGGAACGCATTTAAAGCTTATGTTTATAATTATGCGGTCATTTTATTTTCGTGAACGCCCACACACCTTTTTGGAAGACCAACTACTACTCACTTCTTCTATATACCAGCTTTTATAAACGGTAAATTAAATATGTATCATTATATTGAGTAAGTGTTTGGTAGCACGCCTACTCGTGTCATTTTCCTTTTTCCAGTGCAACTTCATTCATGTTCCGGTGTAGGACCCCAATTTATTTAAGAGCTAAATTTCGTACTTCCTGTATAATTTTTGTTACTAATGCATCTTTGATTTCCCCATGTACATGTCTACTTTTTTTCGTTTGCGCTACATTTAATTCTGAATAAAATTCCTGTTCACTTTAAATTTTAACGAATTCTATACGAAGGCATCAAATACCTGAAAAATACCTCTATAGAAAACAAGCTACTAATCTCAAACAACAGGGTTAATAAAACATTTGACACCTGCTTAATCTTGTTATAAACGCCAGGGTGTCTAAAATCTAACGACCATTTTGGATGCTTTAAAGGGCGGTTTCAAGCTAGATTTTTTCAATTTTTTATAACCCCTTATAATGATAGAAAATTATCACTTTGCCCTTTTTATTTTGGGATATGGGAAGAAGTTTAATTTTTTCGAAATGTTATCTTCATCACCTGCTTCTTTTTAGATATTTTTTACTTATAGTACCTAGTTTTTTAACAAAGGAATCACCGTGGTCAATAAATTTATTTAACACGTTATTTCAATTAAATTAAGTAGATCTTTTCCTTGTCTTTTTTTTTTATTTTGTAAATCGCGAATGGTTATCTCCTAAAATTCATAAGAGGATTTTTTAATCGATAAGTTTTGATCGATAAATAAAAAAAATTGCGCGAAAATCATGACGGAAATCGATTCTATGAGTTCGATTTTATTTCAAAATGTACTAGGCGATCAAAATATAATAAATATTCTTTTCTCAAATAAGCGCTTGATATTAGAAAATTAACGCAATATTACTAGAAATGTAAAATTTCGTACCTAATCGTTACTTTCAGTATTTGTATCCGTTATTTTGCATTCCCTACCGAATATTCGTTTGGATCATTCATCATGAGCTTTTGCATTATCTTCATCTTGTATGGGTGAAATTTAAGCAGCTTTGTGACTTTGCGTCTCGATGAATAAAAAAGTTAAGTGGATGCTGCATCTTAACGCAATCATGCCTTTTCCTGTTCGTTACCGATCCAAATTTTTCTTAGTTTCCGTACGTATTTATGCTCCATATTCTTATCTGGATGTCTTCCATTAAAAACTCTTGCTGTGAAACGAGCACGTAACTTCCACCATTTCACCATTTTCACGAAAAACAATGCAACAAGGTGAAGTTGGAGAAATGGAGAAAAGCTATTGACAATTTTTACGACTAAACGAAAAAACCTTGCTTAATTTTAGTACAAAGCCTACCTCAGAGTTCGCGAATTTATTGTTCGTGTCATGATATAGATCTAACTTCATCTTAAAGATGCTAAATACAAAAAATAAATGATACACTAGCATAATCGTCACTTACACCAATGATATTCCGGTTAGCATTGATGGAGCTGCGGTATGCATGTACGCTGATGATACTTCCTTATTACTCCAGGATATCGACCAGAAAATCCTCCGCCAGAAATCCGAAGCTGCTACTGGAGATGCGAAAACATGGTTTGCGGCTAACAAACTAAAAGTGAACGTTGATAAGACACAAAATCTGTTCTTCGCTACCACACATACTGGCCAGCCTTCGGTAGTAAATTTCCTAAGAATTATCGTCGATAGTAGTCTTACATGGTACCCACATATTGAACACCTGGCACTTGCACTATTCGCAATCAGGAGGCTTAAGCACATAGCCACACATGAAGCAGCTAAGGCGGCATACCTCGCAAATTTTCACTCCATAATGTGCTACGATTTACTCTTATGGGCGACCTTTTCGGAAGCACAGAGGATTTTTATATTGCAAAGATTGCTTTGCAACCTGGAATATAGAGACAGCTGTAAAACACACTTTAATAGAGAAAGAATACTTGCCCTTCCATCCGCATTCATCTTGGCAGCTGCCAGTCACGTCCTCCAAAACAAAGAAACATTCCTCCAAAATGGAAGTTTCCATAGTTACCCCACCAGATCAAGAAATGAACTAAGAGTGCCGTATCACAGATTGGCCAGTTTCCAGAAAGCAATTGATTACTGAGGAACAAAGTTATATAATAAATTGTCTGAGGTGTCCAAAACCTTACCTCTAACGAATTTTAAAAATAAAGTTAAGGCAATACTTTTGGAGCGGGAGTTCTAGGACATACAGGAATTTCTAGTCCCCTAGTGTATATATGTTTTGTTTATCTTTATTTATTTATATGTCATTGTTTGTTATTTTAATTTTATAATTGATTTTTACCTTTTTATTCTACTTTATATGTAATTGACTATTGTGCCCTTTACGCGCATAAGAAAGACTGACAATTTTCTGTAATGCTTAAATTACGAATATAAATATATTATTATTATTATTAGTCATAAGAACATAAGCTTTTGTGTTTATAAAAAGAATATTTTACAGCTTTGAAAATAAATTTATTTTCTGTTTAAATAGGCATAGTATCATGATATGCAGAATTACAGGGACGAACTTTAAACTTTCATTCAATGAGGTTTACTAAGAGTGTTGTATTCGATATACACGTTGGCTCAGATGCCGGCCAGCCACGCCGCGCGCAGCTGTCGTAGCTCTGAGAAGCCTATCTCACGCACTTTTTGTTTGTCTGTGCGTTCGTAAGGTTCTAACAAGTGATCGTGAATTTCAAATACACTATGTTAGTTTTACAACCTCAGAGAAGATACAGATCATTAAATAGTATTTTGCCGATAGTTCTAACCATAGCACGGCCGATCTATTTGCCATAGAGTACGTGGATCGCCCTATTCCTTCGCATTCGACGATTGAAAGGATCATCAAAGCGTTTGGGAAACTTGGCTGCGTGATCGGGAATTCCCGTAAATGCCAACAAATAGACGAACGGCCTCAAATCCCTTTAACGCATCCCGAGCGGGAGGAGAAAGAAGTGAGGGTTTGTTTGTTAGTTGAAATGGGCGAACCTTGATCTAGCCGCCAAATTGTATACGAAATCGGTGTTAGTAGAAGTACTGTGGAACGTATTTTGAAACGCAACAAATACAAAAGTTACAAAGTTCAAAATGGCAAAATTTCAATTTATTTTGTGTAATTATGGAATTTATTTTTCCTTAGTTTAATTAGAATTATTTTTTCGTTCTCCTACATCGCATAGCAGCAACAAAATGAACTTTCTAACATAATCTGAGAATACAGAAAAATTACGCAGTAATCTGCATTAACATATTTTGTCAGAAGGCGTTGAATTATAATATTACATGATTGAGCGTACTTGCGTGTTTATAATATGCGTACGTACCGCTGCTCGCTTTATAGATATACTACGACTAGATCGGATCTCTCACAAGGGAACACCGGCAACCCGGAAAGCTTGTGAATTTGTAGAGTGATCCAATGTAAGATCATTGCGCGCATCCGTTTCTGCGGAATCCTCTGTATATGGAGTGGAGGGGTGAATGAAAATACTACCCCTTGAAATTTGTGCTAATATCTCGAAAACTATAAGCTATAGGGATATTTACAAATTGTTAAGACAGGTTTTCACTTGTATAAAGACGACTAAACGATAGCATAATCGAGATTTCTAAATTTATTAATTTGAACGGAAGAATTACCCCCATCCCAACCTATTTGAAGGTTTCTTAATTTTTAGGTAACGCAAATAAGGGGTCGTTTCATACAGCCTTCAACTATATACATCTTTGTAATTGAATTCTACCTTTCAATCAAAAAAAAAATTATTTTCTTATGTTAAATGTATACGTGCGGATGTACTACATATGTATGTAAATGAACGAAAATGTGATAACACTGTTGAAATAATTGTAATTGTAACTGCGTTTTTTTAAAGCAATTTATCGAAACTATAGGGCTTTTTGTTAAAAAAATATGTTTAAAGGCATCTACTGAATAGTTTACCCTTTAAAAGGAACCTAGGTAGACATACTAGCAAGCGATATAAGATCGCAATTATGTGTTATTTGTTTATTATTTATTTGCTAACCAATATTAAAATAATTGCATTAAACCGCAATAACAGCGTGTTTACATGTACAAAATTGTTTTGAAGTGATATATGTCTAATATCAGATAATTTCACCACGTAGTTCACTGATATGTTCATATATATATATACACACCATTGAAATTCTTGCAATTAACGTACAAGTTATCAGTTTGCGAACATATAACAAATCTGACGAAGAGAATGCCACGAATTAACATTGCCAATCTTGTGGATATATTACAAATAACTTTTCAAACTCAAAATATTGCTAGAACTTCTACGACACCAGAAGAAACGGAGTTACACGATGCCTTGGAAGAAATTATTGCTAGAGCTTCTAAAGAAGATATATTGAGGTTCGAGACTAAAAGGGGTTTAGAATTTGAATCGCCTTCAGAACCACATGAACCACAGTTTGTTGAATTCCGTCAGAAGATGGGGGAGACGAAGATTGTGTTCCTGACGATGACGGTAGCATTATAGATCTTGACTATAAGATTAAAGCTGTAGAATTTTCGAGAAGTGGGAAAAAAGCAAGAAGAACACTTGCAAGTGTTAAAAGCAAATTTAAAAAGGTAAAATCAGTTCAGCAGTTGTATAGATGGGAAGAAAGTGTTAATAGAGGTGCAACCAACATTGAAAAAGTAAGATATATCACAGAATATGTACTTATACAGTTCCAAGATGCACTTACACGAGGAAATACAGTGCATGATGTGAATATTCGACGTTGGGCTCTAGAGGCGAAAGACGAAATTGGTGGATAAGGCATTTAAAAGAGGCGCATGGCATTGTATCACGCAAAATAACGAAATTTGTCACTCATTCTGCTGCAATTGATAGTACCGAATTACGTGACGTAAGCGATGGATTTATAAATAACGTAAAACCTTATATTAATACCCTTGGAAAAGACAATATTTATAATGTAGACGAGAGTGGTTTTAATATGGAAATATACTCTGGTCGTACATTGTTTCCACGAGGTGAAAAACATGTTGAAGCCACCGTACAGTCCTTACACTATATTACCTTACACAGTTATACTATAATGCCGACAATTTCTGTAAATGGAAGATTATTATCTCCATTATTTCTAGTTTTGAAAGAGGCAAGAGGTACTTTAAGCCCTCGCGTACAGGAAACACTCTTTCGCTCAATTAATATATACATATCTGCCCCTGCATCAGGAAAATTAACATCTGGGCATGTCAAAACATGGTATACAGATGTTTTCTTGCCAAATGCTGGCGCCAACAATTTGCTACTGCTAGATTCATGGAGTGGACATTGTCCAACAGAACTACATACATTAACGCCGAAAGACAAAAATGTAAATATTTTGACGATTCCAAACAAGACAACTGCGATGATTCAACTATTAGACGTGTATGGTTTGAGGTTATGGAAAAATTTTGTGAGAACTTTTTCCGACCAAGTTATTTTGATGGGCCACAATATAAATTTGCACCGTAGAAATACTATTATCAAGTTACAGTCTCTAACCCACAATCAGTTTTCGTCTCTGAGATTTTTTGGCCTTTTTAAGTATTCTTGGTATAAAAGTGGATACATTGCGGAGCGACCAAATGCCTTTGAAAATCCAGTAAATTTCTGCTTCGCCAAATCTGCACAATCCACGCCACTGTGTACTATTTATGGAAAACCTGCTCTCGTACGTTGTTCCTGGTGTAAGCAATATTTGTGTTTTGAACATTTCTTTCTAGATTACCATTATTGTAACCACTATGTTGAATAAAATTAAATGACAATAATGTATATCGTTGAATTCTGCATGAAACAGTCCCTCATTTGCGGTATTTAAAAATTAAAAAAATAGGTTGGCATGGGGGTAGTTCTTCCGTTCAAATTAATAAATTTTGAAACGACGATTATGCTAAATTTAGTCCTCTTTAAACAATTGAAAACCTATCTTAACTTTTTTTTGAATATCTCTAATACTTTTTGAGATATTAACACAAATTTCAAGGGGTAGTATTTTCATTAGAGCGCCCTCCACTCTATATACGGAGGATTCCGCAGAAACGGATACACGCAATGATCTTACATTGGACCCCTCTACAAATTCACAAAATTTAAATTTTTTTGGGGAGTCCGGGTTGCCGGTGTTCCCTTGTCAGTGAGACTCGAATGCGCTGTTGCCATTACTTTAATTGATTTCCATCAACGCGAAGTCTTGTAAAGTCTTGATACGATGCCAATAAGATTTTGATTGACTTGGGTATAAGTAACTGCTCTCAAGAAGCAATCCGTCGGTAATCGTCATAATTGTTTACTTCAGAATTTAAAGAGGATTCTAAAAAATGCAATAATAATAATTTAGAATATTTAATTTATTGGAAATTTTAGCAATCCTATTACCTGCATATTTTTAGATATCTTTTTTTAGAGTATTTTTTTAATATTAAAAAATAATTGTTAATAAACTCATTTAACAGGTTATATCAATTAAATTTCTGTAGTGTTATTAAATTAGCATTTTTTTATTTGGAATTTCGTTTGTGTAGATCTTTTCCCTGTAACGTTTTATTTTATAATTACTTCCTCTTGATTTAATTGCGCATTAACACTATAAAGAAAGAGAAGCGTTGTTATAACATAGTTTAAATTCAGTAGTTAGCAAATTGGACCATTATTAAATTGTAGCTATTTAAATAAATAAAGAATGATCTCTATTAGAATATTAGTAGTATACAGGGTGGAAATTTAATACGCCTTCAATTAAATTCTAACAACTTCCTATTCTGTACGGCAGAGCAGTTCAGCTTTAATAAACTTAAAATATATTGCATGCATAGCCTTAAATACGGCTCTCCGCTTGTAATCAATACAGTTCGCGTGTAAATAAATAAACATAACTTATAATTACTCATATAATGCTAAACATATATTTATATTACGGGTTTATAATAGGTTTGCGTGAAAAACTGCCTTTAGAGCTTAATAATTATGAACATAATCAAAACATGTGAATATGTAATGGTAGGAAAATAAATTTAAGAGTTTATATCGAAAATATTCTTTAAGAGAAATTATCAAAATCATCCTTAGTCTTTTTCCACGCACCATCTTGTTAGTTAATGCGTCAAGGTAATATATTCAAGTTAATTTGCAAAATAAAACATTTATGTAACAATGTTCCAGAACCAGTGATTTGGCGTTGTGCATGTTTGTAATTTGTGAAGAGTATACACTTAAACGCTGATGTATTGTATGCTGAGGTTATTGTTTTCCTCAATACAACCACGTCGACTTGTTAATCGCCTCGTTTTAACCATTTTTAGTTTGAAATATTAGCGTATGCATTTGAAATGAATGGTCGCCTTAATATATGCGGATTATTAAGAGGAGACAATATACAAATTACCTTGCAAAATAAGAGAAATTCAAGCGAGTTTTCTACGGTAGCAATTATTTAAAAGGAAAAATGTATAAATAATAAGCAAGCAATAGTAAGCAGTATTTACTCATAATTACAAGTCGATTGCATGGAATACTTTCACATATTACAAATTTGATTCATCGCTATAATGAAAACATTATTACACGGTAAACATAAATTGCCTTAAAGCTGAATTTATTTACATATCCATTGCAAGTATATTAAAGGCGAATGATACGAAATATGAAATACAATTATCAGTTTCAGGCTAATAAATAATAGCCTTAACGTGTATATCATTCAATACCATTGACTTTCGATATTATTAATAACATTGGCTTACTTATCGCGAAACACTTTACGAATATGTAAATGAATATAAGTGAACAATGATGAAACCTATAACAGTCTACAGTACTTCATCCAATTTTAAAATAATTTAAAATATTCTTTTCATTGAACATTTTTGTCTTTTCAAAAGATAAACAAACATAATCTGATTATATGGTGTCAACATTTGGTTAAATTGGTGCGGTGCGTAACTTCGGAATAAGGGTAAAACACATGATTGGACATATTTTTTTACATCATAGATGATTAGTTGTCTGACTATGGAATAATCATCCGGGTGTTCCTGTGTCTTTGAGTTTATTTTTGACAGTTGAGTTTACTGCATGGCTCTGACTGATTTTTCCATTTTGACATCAAGGGGATGTACAGTTTGGGCACATAGACAAATCCACAGTAACATCCACTATCCACTATCACCAGAATAGCACGCGAATCTTTGTATAATTTCCTATAATATCATTTATCCCTTTTTATTATTGTTTATTATATATTAAAGAAAAACTAGTTAAATTAGTACACGTGGTAAACAGCAATAAAAGAAAAAAAATGCATTAACCCTCTATTGCACACATCATTTTAGATTACTCGAAAAAAAGTTTCTTGGGCAAATATGTGAAACTATAGCATTTCAAACTATTTCTAGGCAGTTACTTATTTTTAGAAGTTTGTATTTTTTTGGAAAAAAAATGTATATTGAGACACACATTGTGCAATTATTCTTAAAAAAAGCTGCGTTATAATTAAAGCGTGACAAACGCTTGCACCTGCTGTACATACAAGGAATCGAGTGGACGTTCGTGTACTATCGATGAAATAGTACACGCACACCGATCAACCGATAATAATCGAACGTCCACTCGATTCCTTGTATGTACATAGTAAACACAGCGGGTGTAACCGTTTGTCACGCTTTAATTATAATATTTTATATTCTATTCATAATAGAGGTTTTTGAACATATAACATCAAAATCTTTAGGAATTTTTCTCTATATCTAAAACGATCGCGTGAATTTTCTAAAACCCATTCGATTATTTGAGACATACTCTCAACGACATCACAACACAACACGCTCGACGTTGCCGGTTTTCTTCGTCACTACTATTTGAAATCGCTAAACGAAGACACCCGAATACAATTGCTAGCAGCCTATATACAGCAATGGCCAGCCAGGTTCGTATTTGTATATTTAAATATACATGGTACTATAGAGGGTTAACCGGTATCTTTTGAAAATTTTTATGAAACGTTGTACGTTAAAGGTTATATCATTGTATGGGTAAGTATGGTATCTGTATTCTGGTTCTGTCGCTGCTATCTAGGATGGCATGACTATAACTACTGGAACTAGGTGGCGCCAGGAAATATTTCAGTTGCTGTTTTTGAAGATTAGTGGCATAAACTGAGAGATGTAAGAGTGGTTCCATCAATACAAGAAGCTATTTATCTTAGCATTATCTTGGTTATTATTTCTAGACACTTTTTTCATGTGTAATTCTACATTAAGTTCACTTTTGTTTGAACATTTATAGATAAATCTCACCTTTAGCCTTTTTAAAATCACAAGCAATGTGAATAATTTACTGCATTATGTACGCATATGTCGTACTGTTTTAAACAAGCAAGCGCAATTAATAACGTGCATATAAATAATATGCATTTCAAAAATCCTAAGTAAAAAATGCTTCATTTTAAGGAAATGAAACTATTGATTTATGAACAATACCTAAACGCTTTCTGGAATTAAGAAAACTATTTACTATTCTTAAGAAAATATTGTTTTGTGCTATAATGGCCATTTACTTATACTAAGAATTGCTTTCTTCAAATTTTACAAAACAATTTCGTTTTCTTCCTTAACGCTGTTATTTATCATACCATTCTCGTACAAAATTGTAAAAATAAAACATCGCACAAAATATGCAGATTCCATAATTTTCAACATCTCACTTTTTAAAAATATATCGAAGAAATATATATGTACCCATATATACTTGTCTGAGTAGGAATTAATTAGCGGCCAGATTTTTGTTGTTTTTTGCTTTTGAAACAGCTGAATGATCAAAATAAAAACTATTCTAACCTGGATATCTGATTCCTAAATTCCTATATTTGAAGCCTATAATTTTTTTCTCATTCCTATCCTTCACAGTACAATAGAACAAGCGAGTATGCAATAGTTAGAACCTTGTTAAACTGTGTCCAGTATTTAGACCGAAGAAAAAAAGTACATAAACCGAACAGATCTAGAAAAATAATGATAAGTCAAGACAGTCTCTATTGTACTCCTTGGAATTAACTTTTTTATCTTTAAAAGTGTTGAAAAAAGATTCCTGGGTGGCAAGGTATTTGGATTGCGTATACTACAAAACAAAAAAAAAGGATATAGTATAGTTATTCTTAATGAAAATATACATAGCATTTAAAGAGTTATTTTTATTGGTTTCCAAATGTGTTATTAGAAGACGGGTCTCAACGACAAAGTAAACATATAAGCGGTCCCTTTCATCTCACCTTAATTTAGAAAAGTAAAGATTATACTGGTTTACCGAGTAAAAATTGATCCGACCGTTTATAATCGGAAGGAATGCATGATACTTAGGTAAACAGTCGGACTCCGGAGCTTTAACAATAATAGAAGAACCAAAGCGCACAAAAAAAAGGCGTTGGAACTTCGAACATAACAGGCCCCAAAAAGGGATCTACGTCAGCTATTGTTATTGTCAAATATACTTGTATTTTATTTAATTTTGACTGTGAAATCTATTGTATAGAATTTGTTTCATTAAAAACCAACTTGGTCCTTTGTTGACCACCCAATATTGTGAGGATTTTTTTTCTTCATTCAGTGTTTAAAAAATAATAAAAAAGAGAGATAAAAAGAATTATAAATGCAGCTGCGTGTTAGAAAAGGAAAAGTAATTATTAATAAGTGCAAACAAAAGGTAGCAATTATCTTTAATTCAACTTTTAAAACTTTATTTCAAATGTAAATTATTTTTTACTGTTACTATTAATATTGACTAAACATCGCTTTGCACACCCAAGACAGGTGCAAGCTATCTATTAAGTTACTTGTCTAATTTAGTCTAAGGTTTAATTTTGAAAAGGGGCAACTTTGGTGGATGAAACCGTTTATCAAGCTTATCTTAAGTGTATGTCTCTAATTACTTTCCGTAACTGTTCTTATCTTTTCATCTATTGGAAAAATTCGATTTTCCGAAATATAACAGCTGCTTATGGATATTTTTAGCAGGTTTTACCCTGTAATTAATAGAAAAAAATTATACATTCCACCCCTGTTTAATGTATGCCTGAGGATAATAGCATATTACTACACTAATAGTCCTCTTCCTTAACAAAAAGAAATACGAAGGACGACCCTCCGTTCTGTTTGTATCCTCAAATTTAACAGCTTTGACATCGCAATGAAAATGGAATTAGATAAGGTTATCCCATTTATTTCTATAACTATCCATATGGTTGTGATTTACACCTTTTTCCTATGGGGGTAATTCCGACCCTCCCTTTTATTTAAACCATGGATAATCTACAACGTTCTATCAATAGATCTTACAAGACATAAACAAGTAAATAATTCGCCTAAATATGAACACAATGTACCTATGCGTAACGTACCTTGTGGCAAATGTGTACGGATCTTTTATTGTTTGGAATATAACGAGACATAACGGTAACATCTTTAGTATAATGGTTATTTATTTAAATATGCCCCTGAAAGTTTTATCTTAGAATTAATTGCTTGAGTGTTATTTAAAGGATTTAAAATTAAAGGTGCGTCTACATTAAACGTAATAAGCGTTTAAACGATGTATTATGTAAGCTTGGGACCTTTTTTCAAAAAAAAAAAGAAAGATGGACCTTAATGAATGGTCATGTATTTGTTATTGAACACGCCTTGTCTACGGTGTGCCACCACTACAGTAATTTACTTAATGGCATAGGATATTATTGACCATTCGAGTCATTAGGGCTTATATATAGTTCCGCTAGGACTGCATCTGCAGTCTACTACATCTTGTGTCATTATAAATCTAGAGAAGTATTTCTTTTCTTTACGAATGCTATATGATAAATTAATACACGCTATAAGATCGCATTATTTTAAGAGGAATTCATAACAAATCAACACCAATAATGAAACAAGGATTGTATTTATGTCGTGATGGTAATTGTTTCGCGATCGTTTCATTGATTTATTGATATAGATCATTTCTATCTTCATTCATCAGCGTTATATAGCCTCGAAGATAATTAAAATTATATCTCCAGTATAACAAAAAAATGTTTGAAGGTTAGATGATATAGAAACAAAACTGATTTTTTCAATATTTTTTTTTAATTTATTTCGATTACGGGCCGCGTATACATTCTTAAATATTTAATATACAAAGTAATGAAATTAAAAGAAAAATACCATAAGAAGTAAGCGTATTAAAAGGAAATTATTTATCATATAAATATATACAAAAAAGATATTTATATACAACAGAATTACATGATCTATTCTAATTCTCTCCTTTTAAACACAAAAGATTTCGTATTACGAAATGAAAAAAAAAATACAATGGGTTAGAGGGATTATCTGCAGAAGTTTCGTGTTGGAGATTATTTATTTTAGGTATACCTTGCATGTTTAAACGCTTCAGATCTTTTATCAAACACAATTGGTTAAGATATTCGTGTTTTAAATTAAGAGCAAGGCGCAAGGAAATTTTGGGGAGGCTTGAAATTATAAATTTAGGAATTGCGTGATTTATAAAATAAATAACAATCTATTGTTTCTCATTTCTAAAATCTATGTAACTTAAATTATATCACATTTCATATAGAATTATACATATTTATTTCTATAAAATAATTGGAAATGATATGTACTGGTAATATAATGGATGGACAAATTATTAGAACAAATTTTAAATCATCCTAATAAACCAGTACATCTATATATTTATATGCTTCTATATACACATCCGCAGGAACAATACCATTTAATTCAACATATATATATCAATTTTGCAACGTTATTATAACTAGATCTGCCTAATATTATAAATGGATGTAAGCGATAATATCATTCTTATTTGTTTAAATCAAAAATCAGATCAAAATTGGAAACAATTCTAAATTCTAAACATATAAGCAAGATATTAAATACACTTACACGAAAGTTTTTCTTTAGACTTCAGCAAGCTCAATACGATTACCGATAAAAACATCTATTTACATTTACTGTGGGTATATTGCACGTAGTCTACACAGATGTAGATCAAACTGAGCGTAATGTGAGCTGTGGGACTCTAAGTACGTCTTCAGCTGGTGGTAGTCCATAATGGTTGTAATAAGGTGTTCCATGTGGCATCAATAGCGTTTGATTTAAGCCTAAATCGCAGTAAGGCGTTAGACCCCATTGCAAATATCCATTGGATTGGAAAGAAACATCCTGAGCTTGTGTTTCCGAAGGTTTATCTGGCGATATCAAGCTTTCTATTGTGAAAGATCTTTTAGGTCTTATATTGGTGATAGATTCCTGTGCGACAGGTGTTATTGGAGATGGAATCCTAGGTGTTGGAGCGTGTATTCCGCAACTAGGTTCAACTTGAATGTCCGACGGTGCAAAGAAAAAACGATTTATATTCGCTAAAGCCGCTAATTCATTATCTAACACTTCTTTGTCAGTTTTTAAGAGTTTAAAACGTTTTCTTCGCCTCAAAAGGCTCCCATTCTCGAACATATCGAAAGCAGCAGGGTGTAGAGCCCAATAAGCACCTTTACCTGGTCTATCTGGTCTTCTTGGTATCTTTATGAAACAATCGTTGAAGGAAAGGTTGTGTCTCAGCGAATTCTGCCATCTCTGCGTGTTTCTGCGATAGTAAGGAAATCTATCCGTGATGAATTTATAGATCTCTGAGAGTGGAAG
Source organism: Dynastes maya (assembly GCA_029619315.2). NCBI lineage: Eukaryota > Metazoa > Arthropoda > Insecta > Coleoptera > Scarabaeidae > Dynastes > Dynastes maya. Next base: position 9,350,764 of record JAROYE020000012.1, read on the forward strand.
CATCTTCTCCGGAGAGCTCCAAATCGCCATGGCGGTTAGCGAGATGTATGAGTAGGGTGGTTTTTGGTCACCATAGGATTCTCTCGATGGTCTAGGCATTCTAACAGTAATCACAAAAAAAAGGAGCACAGGTAGCACTTATCTACTAATACTAGTTCAAGAGTTCGTGGTTAATACCGGCTAGCAAGGCCGGAGATCTGTTGTGAACTGCAATACCTGTGAATGTTGAAGACCTGCTTTCAAAGTATCCGCATTCTATTGGCCAATTCCTCACAATGGCTTGATAGTCAGGCCTACGGCACGCCTCTTTTACGAGAAGAACCACCCCAGTTTACAACTTTCTGTCCATAATATATACTGTGTATGACATGTACTCTAATAAGTTAATAGCAGGTGCCTTCTATATAGGTACACCTTTGCTTATATAATTAAATAGATTAAATAGATAGACCTGATTCATTTATTTGCGGTTTTACTATTTGCAAGTCTATTTTATTATTAGCAAAATCGTTTTCTAGTGATGCGGTGTTTTAAATAATTAGATATTTCAAAAAAAATTATTTAATTTAAGGAAGAAGTTATTACTAAATTAGATTTCAATTAAATATAATCTTACCTCCACATATTGATTCTTTTTATATAGACAGCGTTAGGTACCCAACCAAAACTGTCCATATAACACCTCTACACGGAAAAATCATTTAATAGAATGTACTACAATATTCTAGAAAAAATATTGTAGCATTCATTAACACAATTATGTAACCAGAGCGCAAATTTTTGTTAATTATTACATGTTGTTGTAACACATAATACTTCAATGATATGGTCAAGTTTCTATTGTATTGTTTCACATAAATGTATCATTTTTTATCGAGACGTGTAGGACAAGGTTGTGGCAATTTTTGACATAAAACTTCCTAATTTTTTCAAAGTAAACAATAGAAAATGAGTGGGTTTATCACTTATCTGCACAGACGATTTTATAATTGAAGCCTACTTAAATGCATGAACCAAATGTTTCCTGTCTCAAGATTAGACCCAGATAGTATTGGTTATTCACCAATAGATGTCATAACAAATAAATCATCTAGTTTTATATGGTCAAATCATTTTCATCGGGTTCACATTCGTGGCTGACCAATGCTACCCGTACATTGGGAAGTTGTTGGAAATACGAAAACAATAGTTATTGTTATTGCGTTTTACATGAGGAGGAACTCCCTTTATTTACTTACTTATGTACATATTACTCGTATCTGTTTCCCATATACACTTTGCACAAGATATGAAGGTAAACTCGCATTGAGAAATTCCCACCTATTAAATAAAGTTCTTTAGATTAACAGAACATTTACACATGCACGGTTAAAGTAGAATTAACGAAAACCAGTACAGTAATGGAAAGGAAAAAATGTTTTTAGATGATTATAAAAATGTTTGTGGTGCGTCTGTAGTGTTTGTTTTCATAGTTAGTTCTAGTGGACTTTTACAATGTGAAAAAAGAGTGAATTATTTGGAAAGAATTGAATTCTGTAAAAATCCAGATAAAGTGAAAATATTAGATTTCAGAAATAAGCCTATTTCTAAGATCTTTGAGGATGTATTTTTGAAATACACAAGCGTAACAGATCTATGTCTATCGAACACAACCTTAAGTGAAATTTCCTGCAATATATTCAGAGGTATGGATTCTTTAGAAAACTTATATCTCAACGATAACTACTTAGAATCGTTAAATAACAGTAGTTTCGGGAAGATGCCGAAGCTAATGCAGCTTCATTTAAACAATAACATCATATCAAACATAGATGAAGGTACTTTCAATGAGTTACCAAAATTAACAATTATTTATATAAGAAATAATACACTGTTTAACGTTGATAAGAATATTTTCTCTATAGATAACGTTATCTATCGTATAGATTTCGCTTCAAATTTTTTAACAGATATAACTTTCATACGCAATTTGATCCACGTAAAGATACTTGATTTACCATACAATAAAATTGAAACTTTGGAGAGTAATAACTTCGTAAATTTGACTGATTTACAATATCTAGATTTGAAATATAATTTGATAAAAGAATTGCCGATTAATCTCTTTGTACGCCAAACAAATTTGGTTCAAGTAGATTTATCTCACAACCAACTGATCCAAATTGAAACTGGAACATTTGCTGTTGGTTTTCGAGATTTGTTGCTGAATGACAACAAGATATCAACGATAGGCGTCCTAAACAATATCTCAGAGATAAATCTTAACGGGAATCTTTTAAAAGAACTATCAGCACTACCAAAAAATCAAGTGACCCTATCTATCGATGACAATCCATGGAATTGTGAATTTATATACATGTTGACAGATTATTCCAACATATATTTAAGTTTTACAACCACAAACGGCGAGAAAAATATACAAGGTGTGCAATGCGAGGACAAGAATAAATTATGGGTATCAGTGGACACTGTCTATGTTAGAACTGTGGGTGAAATGACAAATAAAAGTTTTTCGAACCCATGGGCCATTACCATTATTACAGTTTTATCCAGTACTCTAATTGTGTTGCTCATGTTTACTATTTATGCTTGCTTCAAGAAACAAAAAGGAAACAGTTTGGAACGGAGTTATTCTCGAACTTACTTCAGAAAAAGTACGTACTTTTTGCGTTTTCTCTATTATCTTGAGTAACACGTGTTCTTTTTTGCAGAACGCTTATCAAGTCTTGATAATTGGAGTGCATCAGGTATTTTTAATTGATAAAGAATGTAAAACCGCGCTATCTTTTAATCTCTAGTAAAATCATATATAATTACTAACATCTGCAATCTGAATTTTTACAGATTCCTAGAACATTTCTAGTGTAAAAACTTCCTAAAAGATGGCGCTGTTAATTAAATTTGTTAAAAATATTTAAATACAATAAACTATATTTTTTTGCAGGAACTGAAAATGGATACTTGACTCCAATCCATACAGAAAATGTTTATGAAGAAATAAATTAAAAAAAAAAATGTGTAATTTATTTTTGTATTTATAGACAATTTAATTTTTTGGGACTTAATAATAAAAGCTACAAAATATATATGCACGATATTCTCCACATTCCGATTTTTACAAATTCACTTTATAGCTTCTCAGTAAGCTCAGGCACTGCTTTGAAGAGGTCAGCAACCAATCCATAGTCAGACACTTGGAAAATGGGCGCTTCAGGGTCTTTATTAATCGCGACAATCGTTTTACTATCTTTCATTCCAGCTAAATGCTGAATAGCACCAGAAATCCCGACCGCAATGTAGAGATCCTGAAAGAAAATACATTACTGGGGAATTGCTGATGTAGGGGTGACTGTGGTTGCGGAAATGCATTACAACGCTTCGATTCCCTCGTGTATTGTACTACGACGAAATCGAAGGGTTGTAATTGACCTCTCATTTATGTCACCACCAGCCGTCACTGCTCTTATAAATAATAAAATACGAATAGATACATTGCTTTTAGAGCTGGAGCGCATGAAAATGTCCCAAGACTATTAATAAGAAAATTTTTAACGTACTGGAGCTACAATTTTACCAGTCTGTCCAACTTGGAGATCATTTGGCACAAAGCCAGCATCCACAGCTGCTCTTGAAGCACCAACTGCAGCATTCAATTTATCAGCAAGCGCGTATAATAGCTTGAAATTATCTCCTGATTTCATGCCTCTACCTAAAATAAGATATATATTAGTGGCCAAAATTGGTTTCAAGAGTTAAAATACCTCCACTAACAACAGCTTTAGCACTTGTTAGCTCTGGTCTATCAGATTTACTCAATTCTTGGCTTATAAAAGTAGTCAAATCACTTTTATAATCCCCAGAGACCTTCTCGGAAGCTGCAGAACCACCTTCAAGTTTATCAGCTTCGAAATTTGTCCCACGAACTGTTAACACTTTCACTGGATCTGTAGCTGTTAGCGTTTGAACGGCATTTCCTACAAATTCAATAGAAACCCCTGACTTCTTTGGTCTAATATTAAAATACCTGCGTAGATTGTTCTAATAAATGTGTCTGCTGATTTTATTCCAATAACATCGGATACTGGAGACACGTCCAGTTTAGCAGCCACCCTTGGTAATAAAGCCTTACCAAAAGCGGAAGCACCAGCTATGATATGGGTGAAATTATATTGTTTTTGGGTGGCTAAAACTAAGGGCGTAAGACTCTCTGCTGTGAGCCCTTTGAAGGCATCGTTTTCTGCAACGAGAACCCTGGCAAGACCGTTAGCTTTGGACACAGCTTCAACCGCCTTGAAAGATATGTTAGGTAATCTCTTACACATCAACGAACATAATACATACTGGTCCACACTTTGTTCCGGCTACCAAAACTGTAATTTCACCTCCTAATTTCTTAGCAGCCGTAAGGGCATTTTGAGTTATCGGAGAAAGGGCTTCGTTATTATGTTCTGCTATAATTAACGTACTTTGAAATCGTTTAATTTGGCTGGAAAACTATAGATTTCAAGTTAAAAGCAAGAAATGGAGATAAATAAGCAGACTTATTAGATAATTACCTGAGAAAATAGCTGTTTTGAACGTGTAGATAACATTTTCGTACAATTAGAACACTAAAACAGTACTAAATTCGTCAGTAAATAAAAGATTAACTTTTACACCAAAGGCCAAAGTACACGTTAAAGTAGTGAAAGAAAAATTTACCTTTAGTTACATATCCGCAACTATTTGAGCTTGAGTGTATATTGGATTGCATACTAAACGAAAATAATGTGAAATTCAATTTTTGAATATTGGACGGATTACCGGGAAAGCGTTGTTTTACAAAAAAAAAATATCATTAAAATGTAAAATTTATTTTTATAATTATACAAAAATATATGATACAAATCCTGATAACTCTGGCAGAATATTTTTTTCCATTGACTTCACGAATAACATTTATTTTCTTTTCTAGGATTCACTACTAACCAGAACTGTTATTAATTTTTTACATAACTCGAATCCTAGGAAACAAGCTGCGTTTGCTGGGAAGGCCCTCATCAATACTGGGACAATACCTTTGTACAGAGCTAAAGGACCTTCGTTTTTCAACAAGTCCTTGGCGACATCTCGAATACCATTTGGGAATTGGCCTTCCTTGGCTGAAAGATGCAAAATTTAGCTTACTTTCCTTACTAGAATCAATAAAAAGTGCTTACCTGTTTGTAATCTACTTTTCAAAACATCAAAAGGCATACCAATTAACCAGTTGGCTATACCAGCGCATCCCCCAGCAAAAACTGTCCCGTGAACTGTAATATCTTTCTCACCATAATCTGTTAGATAATCTTTTATAGCCTCATAAGTTAAAAAATATAATCCACTAGCTGGCACGTCTGGAAATCAAAAGAATATGTCTTCATACTTCTAGAATCCCTTGTATATAAACTTTATTATAAAATTATTTATTTACTTTTTATGTAAACATATTTCCGCGATAAATCCAATCTAATTTTATATTCGTAATAATATTAAAACAATATCAGATCAAACCAATCTGGAATCTACTATTTTCTTATATTAAAATTTAGATAAGACATAGGAAATAAGTGTAGGAGTATTTCCGGTGAAATTAGTATGTCATAATCATATTTACACTGCATATTGTAGATTAAGTACTATATATGGTAGTTAAAATGTTGTTAATCGTGGTGTGCTGTTTATTTTACACACAAGGGGTGAGTAAATTATATTTTTCAGTTTTAACAAGAAAAGATTTAGATTTAAATACAAAGAGTGTTTAGAAATAGGGATAATAAAATAATTTTCAGGTATTTTCATTTTGGATTAACGAAAAATTATGCCCTATATCTTGTACTTGTCGATTACAACATATAACGGAATCAAATGTATATAGATTTACCCAGAAGGAGAAGGAAGTTAATAAACATCATTCTGAGGCAAATTTTCATGAAAATAACGATGTATGTACATTTATACATATGTATATAAAAGGCTCCGTTAAAATTTTGCCCACACTGTGTATAATTTTGTGTATTTTAATCTTTTGGCGTGTTCTCAAAATAACGATTTTGTAATCTAAGTATTTCCTACAATTTTTCCCGTTTAAATTTTAGGTGTTCTACGATGAGGATTTCGTAGCCAATTTTGACCAAGAAAAAACATTCCTGAAAAGCTCCATTTGTGTAATTCAAACAGAAACCGATGTGGAGAAATTATTGCAGAGCCTTCCGAAGGATATTAATTCACTAGCTTTGATCCAAGGTTCGGATTCGGGGAATAAGTCCTTGAAATTCAGCGATCTTTTGGAGTTCCACGATTTGACGATTTTAGAGTTGCAAGGGGTCAATGTGCGTGAGAAAAACAATATCAGCAGGTTTATTTGCGAGGTAGACGTAGCTTTACCGCTTTTAGAATACCTTAATTTAGAAGATATCGAATTGAAAAGGGTTCCAAAGAAATTAAATTTGATTGAAAATGAAATTCAAGATGAAATAGTTACGTTTGATTCAGTGCAAAAAATTAATCCACTTTCCAAACCGTTAACTTTCATTAAAGTTGGTTTACCGGCCGAGATTTTACCTTATAACAAGTATTTGGAACAAAATTTCGTTTCATTTAAAGGATTTACAGGTCTAACATTGCTAAGGATATCCCATTGCGATTTTAGTAACATACACTGGGAAATGTTTGAAGGTCTAAATAATTTAATTTATTTATTTTTGGAAAAGAATAATTTAAAATTCATCCCAGATTTTGCTTTCTATGGCACAGCTAATATCAAAACATTATCCCTAGCTCATAATAATTTGTTAAATATTCAAATTCGAAATTTAGCTGGATTATTAGAATTAGAATACTTAGATTTATCCTACAACAACTTCTCACAACTCTCAGAGTTGTCATTACCTCCATTTCCAAAATTAAAGCTTGCAAATTTCGAAAACAATCCTATAAATGCGGTTTTTCCAAATACATTTGAAGTAATGAATACGACAGATTCAATAATCTTAGGAGGTCTGGACACTTCCCTAACCATATTAACTAATTCATTTTTGGGTTTGAAGATGTTAAAGAAACTAACGATTAAGAATTTGAAAATGGCTAGCTTGGAAAAAGAAATTTTCATTGGGATGCCAAATTTAAACGAGTTAATTTTGACTGGCGATATTCCAAAGATTGAATTTGACGCTTTCTTGGAAGTTGATAATTTAGAGCATTTAATTTTAAATAATTGCAATATTTCAAAGATATCAGTTGACGGTTTCATGGGATTAAATAAGCTTAAGGTCTTAGATTTATCGCGAAATAATTTGGAGGATCTCCCTTATGGTATATTTGATGTATTATCGAGTTTAAGAGAATTATATTTGAACCATAATAAGTTTCAGGAGTTACCCAAAGGTATTTTTGCAAACAACCAATTGAGACTAATCCGTTTAAACAATAATCCTTGGCACTGTTCATGTATTATGAGCGACTGGAAACCTGTTTTAATCAATAGAATCAAACAAAAGGTCATCAATGGTTGCAATCAGGAATTTGATAAAGGTATTTTGTGTGGGGATGATAAAAATGAAATTACGGTGAAATATATCTATGAAAATAGTGTAGCACCTAAATGTAGCACGCCTAGAAAGTACCAGAATTGGAACGTCTTCCACGTGTTACGAAAACAGCTAAAATGCGTTGATTTTAAACCTAAACTTAAAAAGAAATATCACAAGTTGAAGAAATTAAATTTAACAAATACTACAATTGCAACGCCATCAAATGTAACTAACAACAATGTAACAATAGGGAAAATAACTGAAATTAACAACGATATTTCAACAGAGAATTCTATAAAGTTATTGAGCAACACACGAGTGGAAAAGAAGAATCTGGAAAAGACTAATAAATTAGACAATTTAAATTCGGTTAAAGGGAAATTTTTGGTAAACAAAGCATTTCTAAAAAGTATCGACTCGAATAATTTAAATACATATTTGAATTCGCAAAATTTTAACAATCTAGTATTGATGGATCCAGAGAATATCCCTGAAAAACCTAGGAAGTCGCTGAAACGAAGATACAAGAAAAAAATGTACAAACAAAATATGTTTGGTAAGATGAAGAAAATTGATATGTAATAGTTTTTACATTTTTTTTTGTTTAATATATATTTATCACAATTAAATTTTAAGTACCTGTTTTTTTATACATATGTGGTATTTTTAAATATTAAGTAAAGCAAATTATTATAGGAATATAGAGATATATTTCCTTTCACTTTCATATTAGTTAGAAACAGGGGCAAACGGTGCACTGTGACGGCGGAGCTGTATTACAACGCTTCGATCCCTTCGTGCATTTCCGTTGCATATCATGTACTGCATACTATGCAACGGAAATACACGAGGAAATCGAAGCATTGTAATTGACCTCCTATTTACGTCACCACCAGCCGCCACTGGTTACAAATATTTTTTTTTATATAGAAACTTATATTAAGTTAAAGATGTTCAAATAATGTTGTGGTTTTTAAATAAATTGATTATTTTAAGTCTCTTACGTGTCTATGATATGCTTATAAATGTCTTAAATTTACTTTCACTTCAACAAACTTATTTTCAAAATAATCTAAAACAATAGTAACACACTCTCAATTAATTACCTCTTAATATAGTAGCAAGAGAACCTCTGTAAATACTTCGGATACCACCCTCTTTATATAATTTCTTTGCGCAATCTATAGGGCCATCGTATACTTTCGTTTTAGCATCCTGTTGGATCTGTAGAAGACATTTTATTCGTTCTCCAGGTGCCATAATGCTAGTAGTGAAAATCCCCGAGAAAGCACCCGCGAGGAAGTAATCTGAATATGTGAAACGACTAGAATCTGCTGGTCCAAATATTTCTTTACCAAAACGGTATCCCATGAAGGATATGGCAAAGATTGGCGCAACACCGGCCAGAGGAGCCCCCATTCCTTTATAAAAACCTTTAAAACCTTCATTCGATAAAGTTTTTTTCATACAATCTAATGTCCCACCATATAATGCTACTTCACCAGCTTTCGGCAAGGGCATCGTTTGTAAACGAACCTAAATTTATAAATAAAGACTAAATGAGGTATATATTTCTTATAGGTTACAATCACTTACCTTAATTGTATCAAAGGGATGCCCCACGAGAACTGTGCATACTCCTCCAACACCACCACAGATAAAATATTCAATAGGACCTAAATCAGCCATTTTTCAATTAAAAAATTAAAATTCGGTAGTAAGAATAAGCGTAACGACGTTTAAATTTAAAACGTGTTACAATACAGTGGTTCCGAAGTACAATCTACTATTAGGTATGTGTTAAATTGGATAACTGAGGAGATAGGAGTATGATTTGAAAACCTTAAGGTCATATTTATTACATTAAATTGATTGTTAAATATTTAGTTAGATTCTTGTTGAATCTTATTTGAATTTGAAATCTGAATGAACACGTGTTCAAATGTGGATATTTATTGCCAACTTTAATTAAAACAAATCAATTTTAATTACATAATTAAGAGCTAATTATAAAAATGTTCCCGATTTCTGATCCGAAATATATTTCTGACATCTATACTAGAGGTGCGAATGGGCCGGGCCGGTCCGTCTTGGCCTAGATAAGAGGAAATATTCCAGATGCGGGCCGGGCCGGGCTTTTTTTAAATAAGACAGGCGCCCCAAATTCGTCGACTCCATCAAGTCTATTTGGCCCGCCAAACCGTTACCACCGTCTATATCGGTGGTAACGGTTTGGTAACAGCCTAACAGCTCTTCGATGACGTCACGCTGTCTAGGCGATGTATCGCCATGCACGATATTAGCCTAAGCGGTAAAAGAATCGTTTTTTGCATTTCTTTTTTAAGTTTTGAAGGGATTCCGATGTGAACAGGATGCCAGTCGTCAACTAAGTTGACGTAAGCCCTTCTTCGCATCCCATTCGATTTTATTTTGGAAAAACGAAGTTTCAAAACAAAACCAAACACGTAACCGAGAACCGTTTTCGTGAAAGATGTATTTGTGGTGGATATTTGATCGACTAATCATTATCATTTGTAATTGTACATGTATTTGGACGAAACTAAGGTTGAAATGATACAGTAATTGCAATTTTATTCGAAATTTTGTTCAATTTCACGAGAACATTTACTAACATGCTATTTAACCAGGGCCTTAAATTTCCTACCTCACAATCATTTTTAAGTAGGGTATTTGCAGAACAAGTTATTATAATTGTTGCAATACGTTCACTGCTGTAAATATGACATTTACATATATCAGTATCCAAAATGACTACGTTCGGAAATATTACTACACAGTATTTTTTTTTAATAAAACCAATATAATTTGGATAAACAATTCGAAACGAGAGATGGTCTCAATGTGTAAACGCGTTTATATGGCCTAAATATAAATACGTCAGCGCCTGCTGACGTCAAAGCTGTGGGGCTTATGTATATCGTAGGTAACGTACTACTGCGAATACAAGCTAAACAACTTTGACGTCAACAAGCTGTGACGTATTTTGAAGTAGGCCGTCGATCACCCATTAACGCGTTTATTGAATTTGACTAGGTTCTTGTCGGACAAACGGATTTGTCGAACGAATCAGACTTCGACGAAGTTGGCGGGTCAGATTGACGTCGGTCTAGGCTGGGCTACACAAATCTGAAAATGTCCACCTTTAATATAGATCAATATGACATTTTCGATGTTGTAGTTCACTATTTGTACACTAGATGTCGTCACTATACAAGCAGTTATTGCATTTGGGTTTATTTTTACTCTTTTATAGTTGAATTTTGCCAAATTATTCAATAATTAATCATGCCTTAAAATGTTATTTTCAAATATAGAATATTTTTGAATACTATATAATGTTTACAGTGACAAAATCCCATGTGAAATACGAGTAACTGTGATTTATTAATGACAACAATAATAGACTTGACGTTGGTAATAATGCACATATCGTTTAATTCGATAATTCAGTTGATTATCGTTACATTTTGCGATCTGTTGAGTGGTAAATAAATAGTGATACAATTTTATTATATGTATACTGATAACAGAAGATTTTGTTATCGTTACTATAAACGGCACAAATCGAAAATTCGTGGAATAACAATGTTAAATTGATAATCATAGTTCGAGATGCGTTTCAACGACAAAGAAGTAGCCAAATTGTGTAACGACTTTAGATTAATTAATATAGAAGGGGTGCTACTGTATATGAGACCGCAGGGAAACGATTGGTCGGATTGGTACCAACAACCAACACTAAAGGAAAGAACATTTAAATTAGTTTACAATTTATTATTTTACTTTCGAGTAAACGAACCTCAACCATTAGGAGTATTCGTCTTAGAAAATGTGCATATTGCGCCAGAACAGCCAAGAAGGGGTATATTTTATGCATTTTCGATCACTTTCAACGATGGAAAACATATATTTGCTTGCCGTTGCGAAGAGGATGTCAACAAATGGGTGACAGCGCTTAGAGCTGCACCCTACGAACATTGGAGATCTCAGCTTGTGATTTTACAAACTAAGTTAAGCATGAGGACAGGGAAAGATCCCGTTTTAGATTATATACGTAACAAGCAACCCCCGGATCCACCAAAGCGTACCAAAAACAAGTCTACGTTTTACACCGAAGTTAAAACCGAGAGTTTTAGACAAACAACTACAAGTACGACAGTAGTAACAACTAATAATGTACCAATTAGTAATTTAATTGATTTGTAGTATAAATGATTTCTTTGGCCAATTTTTTTGATATTATTGTACTAGTCGTATTGTTATATAGATTTCTATTGGGTGTCTTTGTTTTAATATTTATGATTTCTGTTTAAATTTTAGTCTAAAATTAGTTTTTCGTTATGTTCCGCAACTAAATGGACAATCAAAAAGTCTTTCAATTTATCTAAAGATCTCATGAAATAAAAATAATAAACTCTGTATCTGTTTAATAGTACATTTTGTTTATCTTACACACTTTAATCTAAAACAAAATTAATTACTTCATAAAGCTGACGTGAATTAGAGATAAGACATCCTGTGTATACAGTTAGTTGATTTTCTTTTGAGTAGATGTGATGTGTTATTTATTTTGAAAAGTGTGTCGACACCTTTTAGATTAACTTTTTTCTCTTGTTTCCTATTAATTTAATTAAGTAGTTAATTTTACTAATAACAAGATTAATTATACATATATATATATGTATATATTTGTACCATTCTACTGTATAATGCATGCAATAGAAAAGTATTATTTTATAACAATTTAAGCTCCTATATTTTTGTAAACCACGGAAGAGTTTTCCAATGTCAATTTGTAAATGAGATTTTGAAAAAAAATAAATATTTGTGTCTATTTTATATCTTCCTTTTGTTAATAGTAAGGTTCGCAAACTCGGTGCCAGACCATAGGCGCGTAGAGAGATGGGCGATATTCCGGTAATACTATTCTCCGTACGAATAAAAGTATTTATTACACACCTACCTAGAAGGAAAGAAACTTAAGAATTGCATAAAAAATATCAGTCTACCGATATCATTCCGGTTCGTTCGACGATACCGTGTTTTAGTAGCAAATATGAGTCGGTTAAAAACGGATCTCGTGGAAGCTGTTTGGTGTGCAATAAGGATTTACTTACCCTTAATATTTCTGATGAGTGTTTGTAACATTATATTTAATAACATTCAAAAAATTTATAGTTTCGTAAGTACTGAGACACATTTAACCCCAACTAAAGATTGCCAAGTGAACCAACATTGCAAAATGGTTTATCTTGTGTGCGTGAAAGAACATAAAATATAATTCAGTATAAAGTGTGGACGCACAAATAAGAACAAACAATCGTACATGACATTTTTTATTAAAAAAACTTAAAATAATTACAATTACATAAATTTCAAGAATATTTCTTCGATGTAATTGCGTTAAATATCGTCTTTATCGTTTCTGAACTTAAACCGAACCATTGATTGCTACCGGAATCGGGAGGCGTAGTCGGGGATCCCCCAGAAAAAGATCTACCGAATAAGTCGTCATAATAATCGTAATCCGTTGAGATTATATTGAATTTTGCGTAGTAAATAGCGGCGAAAGCTGAATAAATCAAAAGGATTGCCGTACCAAGCTGAAATTCATAAAATGTGTTAAAAAGAACTAATTAATTTGCTTTTAACTTACTTGAAAAGCCGCCCAGAATTTGAAAGAGCCTTCATTTATGATGAAATCATAGTAATTAGCCCAATTATCCGTTTTAACTGCTTTCTGCTCTTCTTTTGGTGCCGGTGTGGTCGTTTCGTCGTGGTGGAAGTCTTCATGATCGTAGTCCATCATCATCATACCGCGACCTTCTCTTGGATCCAAATCACTGAGATAAGAAGGATTTTTAATCAAGTTAAAGTGAATTTCCCGCCATTTCACTTACAAATACCAGGTGTCTCATGACATGATTACCACAGCTTAAGGGTATGTTGTTTAAGCAATTTCAAGTCAAAAACGTCTAATAAACATATGTCCAAAACGATATCGTAACTGATCTACAAGCATCTGAAGTTTTTTTATGTAGAAAATCCTGGAAACAGAGAACAATTTGTTGCTAGGATTATGGATGCCGTAGAAAATATTCGTACTGATCCTGAGACTGTTAGCAGAGCTACCTCTTCAGTTGTGAGAAGAGGTCAAATGTGTATTCAGCAATTGGGTGAACATTTTGAACAATTAATGCAATAAAGCAACTTGTTTTTAATTGATTTTCAATGAGATTTTACTTGATATTTATTCATATTTCAAATTACTCTAGCTCAGTTGCGATAGAGTTCTGGGCAATACATCCTTAAGCTGTGGCAATCATGTCATGAGACACCTGTATAAACTATAACTTTTAAATGACAGGCCAAAAGAAAAAAATCAGGTCAGATGGAAAATTACATAATTTTCGTGTAAATTTTAGACTCGTAAGAATAGAATTTTACCTGTTTTCTGTTAAACTTCTTGGAGTAGTTGTAGCTATTGGATAGTTAATATTAGCGCTTCTTCCAAAAACTAAGCTTGAGAAATATAAAATGCTAAGGATTTGTACCACTAATTGACTGTACATCTTAATTACTGGAAGAAGATAGGAACCAAAGTAATTTAATTATAAAAAAAATATAATGATAGTACTTACTTTTTATTATAAAACTAATAAAACACTAACTGTTTATTTATAAATAATTATATATTATATTAAATGTGTTTATAACTCTAGCACTGGCCTAGTATCAATGATTTCAGTCGCTAGATACATTAAGTTAATGTCTTTCAAGATTAAACACTTTTATTTTACAAGCAACATAATTAACCGAAAAAAAAAAAACGTACACCAATTTTGGTCAAAGCTCAAAAGTAAACTAAATTTCCACCTGTACATATTGCGTCTTGTGGCTCACTTAATTGACAAGATCATTTAACACTTTACAAACGATAACGGGGCATCGTGTTATAATTTAAATGGCAAATAATATGCCCAATCTGTTAGTTACACACCCATTTGTAAATTAAAGGATGACTTTAATGTTAATAAATGTACAGTTATTAGCACTAACATTACAAAGTACCAATAATTTTTTGTGTTGATTTCTTTGGAGATATGCGGGATATTGTTAGATTTTATTGTTTAATTCGGCTTTCACACGCATAATTAAAAAATATGACATGAATGGATGGCGTTTGAATGAATATGACAAACAATACGTATTAAAGTATCTGAAGCAGATGCAGGACATTTTACAATCGATAGAGCGTTACCTCAGCAGCGAACTTGCTAATTAACCAAGTTACCATTATTTCTTTTCTGTTAGCAAGAGAAATAGGTCAAGGGAATTAGATTCCAACGTTCTAAATTAACGAGGAATTTCAAAGTAAAAGATTTATTATTTCAAAGCTTAGAAAAAAAAAATTATAAAAATGTATAATGCTTTAAATATATAATATTAAACAACTTTAACAGCTTCAGCTAACGTGTCTACAACCCTATTCATCTCTTCATCCCTCATTCTTAAGTTCACGTTTAATTGTATTCTTCCGTCCATTTTCAAGACGCACAATCCGTTATTAGCGCACTAAAAAAATAATAAAATTAGTAAAAACAATAATGATAAAGTTGTAATTAATCTTACAAAATCGTAAATTTTATCAGCTTTCTCTGCATCAGCGTCTTTTTTAAGTGAAATCACTTTTAATGGCGATATTGGATCGCTTACAATATCAAAGTCGCTCAGGGCTTTAAGGCTTTCGTGCATTTTAATACTGATATCTTTTAATTTGGCGAAAATGCTTGGATCCTCTTTAAACATCTCAATGGCACATAACGGTACAAAGCTTAAAAATGGTGGTAAAGAAGCGGAAAAACAATATCCTAACCCGGATAATCTTTGGTGTTCAATAACGACGGAACGTCCAACGCAGAATCCCCCAACAGAGCCAAAAGTTGTCTCCAAAGAACCCATGATCATATCAATCTCCGATCTCTGGAAAATCGTGTATTGCATTTGAAAATTAGTTCATTTTAGTCTCGACATCTATACTAACATCAACATCGAAATGCTCAGTAACTCCTCTACCTGTTTTTCCGAGGACTCCAAAAGAATGCGACTCATTCAAGAATATCCTCATTCTATGCTTTTTGGAGATCTCAATCAGCTTTGGTAATGGACATATTTTACCAGTTTTCATGTAAATTCCTTCTACAATAAGAAATTTCCTAAATTTCTTATTCTAGAAGAAAAATAAAGCATTTGTAAACGATTTTAAACTAAAATTTATATTTTAACCTACTTTTTCTTTTTCAACAAGCTTAGTTTCATCTAATTTCCTCTCTAAGTCTTCCGTATTGTTATGCTTGAAATAAATAACCGTGCTTCTAGAAGCTAGAAAACCTTGAACAGCTGCAAAACTAATTTCTTCATCACTGCAATTTAAAAATTAATCAAAAATATCAAAACACATTAAATTGAATAACGTACCAGTATAAGTAATCATTTTTTTTACAATAGGCACCGATAGCACTGGAAATTGTTGAAAAACCGTATGAATATAAAACAGTTTCTTCTAAATCTAAAAACTCCGCAATTTTATTCTCTAAGTCAATATGTACATCTGGAATTGATAACATTCATTTAATATGTTAAATATTTCGCTTGTTTTCATAGAAATTACCTATTGTTCCATAAAATCCTCTTGGTCCACAAGATCCTACTCCGTAAGTGCGAATGCATTCTTCGGCCTTTCTACGAAGGACTTCATTGTCGAGTAAGTTCATGTAATTTACTTTAGCTAAATTTAAACAGCCTGGATCCTATGAGAATCAAAAGTAATATGATTGTAAGTTAATCTAACCTAAAATATTCAATGTTTTTATGTACCTTAGGCATTGACGATTCAATTATTGCTCTAGTTAATAAGTTTGCTTCTTTATCATTAACAAGTGGCTCGGGTTTATATTCTAAGATACGCTTATTTAATATCTGTAAATGAATTCGATTTAGAATTCGGAACAGTGCACTTCAAATAACACTTACTGGTAAGTCTATAATATTGCCAGTTTTCTTCTTTTTGTACGTTAAAAGAAAACATACAGCTATTAGTATCAAGCCAATTATAAAATCAAGTAAGTTATCCTAGAAAATAATAAGATAATGCTAATCTTTCTTTATTAATTAACCATGTTCTTACCTGTAATACTCTTTCCATTTTAACTAAGATAAGTGGCAGTAATTTGTAAGTAACCAATAAATTAAATGTTCCTTTTCCTAACTTAATCTAAAATTCGTGACATAATTAATTTAGAATATTGATTACATAAAAAAAATGCAAAATTTCAAGAATTATGAATCATTTTTATTTGACAAGAAGGGCTACCAATCCCGACCAATCCCATAGCTTGTCATATCTCATATTAATCCCGTGAAAAAAAAGTAGGTTATGTATAATTCATGAACACCAACACTAAAAGTGCCACGAGCAAATAGGGTTGCCAATTGAAGCGGGAATTTTCAATAAATCAACTACTCGTCATAAGGAAAACGTATGCAGACCACGAATTTCCTATCATATAATTACAATGTAGAAGGTACAAAGCTTATATAAACAATGAGCTTGTGAATCATTCTTAAATGAATTGAACTAATCACGGGCAGTTTATTTATGCAATATTCAGATGACACGGGACATGAATCAGTAATTGCATTGTAGCTTAATATGGAAGATAGTTATCGGAAAAAAAGTGATGTATCAATCCATGAAAAACTTTTCATTGTCTAAGACTATTTTTAATTTTTACATCCGTCTATACATCAGATATTAAAAGGAAACAAAGAATGAACATGAAAAGAAGAAAATGCCTATGCAAAGTATAATTTATTTATTGAGATATTTACATTTTAATATTGTTATTATTAACACATCTTTTGTGACTAGGAATTATTAGTTTATCACTATTTTTTACACATCAATTTTTTATTTCGAACGTTCAATGGCATATTTTTAAACGAGTATCTTTTAAATGATTAAAATTACATTAATTGTGTTAAATAGTATTCATCTGAAAATAATAGAAATAGGATTTTTTTTAATTTAGACATTTTTGTATATGAAATATTTTTTAAGCTAATTGTACAAATTTGCATTGAAAACTCAATTAATTAGTGATAATAAATAGTAATTTCCAATAATTAGACTTAGAATTAGCAATTTTACCACTTATTCTCACTAAATGTCCTATTTTCACACTTACACATGCATTACATTAACTCACAATACACATACAGTACGATATCGAGTAACCAAAATATAAACATCTACAATAATATATTATTTATTCCTACTGAGATTAAAAAAAAGAAAGCTATTTAATATTTGGTAAAATTGAAATAATCACTATTTCTTCTATTTTAATACCCGTATGTGCTTTTAAACATTTGTCGCTGAGAAGCTGGGTGCGCTCAGGAGAACTGTGGTTGGTGTACCACCCGGGGTGGACCCATGGGCCGTAGAGGAAGATGAACGTTTCGGCTTAAATGGGATACGAAATTTCCGCCTATCTATGTAATGTTTGAAAACGTAGACATAAGGATCTATGGTGAAGTACACTACTAAAAGTACGTTGGCGCTTTTCGATAGTATAATGTATATTTCCCCTTTATACTCCGACTGGGCTATTGGAATTAAGACCTGGAATCAAAATAATATGTAAATCACCAGAAATACATGCTCAGATAATATATTTACCATTTGTGGCATCCAACAAACAACGAATATCGCTCCTAAAAATGCCATTACTGTAGCAAAAGCTCTTTCCTCTGAAGTTGCATATTCCCTCCAATTTTCTATTCTGCTGTTGTTCATGGTTGATCTGCTCGTCCTCCTAACCAATTGCTTTCTGCGAGATCCCAATTTGGATAGCTCCCAAAAGACCATGGTATTACATAAAGCAATTACCGTACATATGGTAACACCTATAAAGCAATTTGAGATTCATAATCGTTTCTGTAAGAAAGCTTTTGAGGTGCGGTTAATAACATTTATACGGTCCATGCATTTGGATGCGGCGACGTCACAATAGACCCTGAAATATTTTAGTTCAATAGATTACATCTTTTTTATTTTATTTTCACGTCATGTTGAAAATAACTGAAATTTTGATAAATCAAGCTTTTTATTAAACATTCATATTATAATTGTTCAACGTACAAATTAAGAAGTATAACAAGACTAAAAAAAGCGGGTATGCAATCTGTCTCTTTATTCTCTCAACATCAATATTTCATTCTTTATTCCGAACTTCATCCGGGGTTTAGTAATTAAAAAAAAGAGAATTGTAAAATGTCATAAAATTATTTTTTAAATTTAAAATACTTACAGTAAAAATGTGAACGTTTACTACAAATGGAACATAAATAAACAAACATCAATTTAAATTAAAGACAATTAGATGTTAAATTTTAAAAAAATATCCAAAACGACGAATTGTGTTTGTATTAAATAACGTCGAGCGATTTAAAAGTATACACATAGAGAAACGTTTACTTGCTCCCCTTAATTCAAGACAATTACTGTTTCAATTATCCGCAATGTAATAACTATTTTAAATCAAAAGAAATATTTTCTTAGCGTTTTTTTCTTCGTTTAAGGGAAGTATATACTTGTAGTGAAATAATTGTATTTCTTTGTTTAAGGTTTAAGGCATTTGTTAACTTGATTCAAGAAAATCTTGCAGAAAATTTGAAGAAAGCGATTCTTAGTATAAGTAAATGGCAATTATAACACAAAACAGTATTTTCTTAGGGATAATAAATAAATAGTTTTCTTAATTCCAGAAAGCGTTTAGGTATTGTTCATAAATCAATAGTTTCATTTTCTTAAAATAAAGCATTTATTTACTTAGAATTCTTGAAATGCATATTATATATAAGCACATTATTAATTTCGCGTACATTGTTTAAAACAGTACGACATATCCGTAACATAATGCAGTTAATTATTCACATTGCTAGTGATTTTAAAAAGCCTAAAGTGAGGTTGTCTACAAAAGTGAACTTAATATGTAGAAGTACACTTGAAAAAAGGAAAAGGAAAGCATTACTGCGTTTTGCTCTTGGAAACATTGCTTTTACATCTCAGTTTATGCCACTAATCTTCAAAAACAACAACTGAAATACTTTCTGGCGCCACCTATTTCCAATAGTTATAGTCATGTCGTCCTAGTTAATAGCGACGGAATCAAAATACAGATACCATACTTACCCATACAATGATATGACCTTTAACGTACAACATTTCATAAACATTTTCAAAAGATACCGGTTAATGTAATATATTTTTTCTTTTTATTACTATTCACCACGTGTACTAATTAACTATAGTTTTTGTTAATATATAATAAATAATAATAATAAAAAAAGGGATAATTAAACTTAAATATTAACTCATTAATTATTAAACTACATAAAAATAATCCCTATGTAATTACATTATTAACGAAATAATTTAATTATACTATAACCTATAAAAAAAACCTTTTCATTAGTTCATTCGCTTGCTCCTAATTTTAAAATTCTTAAAAACATATTGAATAAATTTATTGATTTTATTTCCAATTGTAAACCCTTTTTGTAAGTATTTTAAATTCAAAAAAATATTTTTTTCACATTTCACAATTCAATCCTGTTTCTTAATTATAGCAATTCCTGATGAAGTTCGGAATAAAGAACAAAATATTGAGAAGTCGTTACTGTCAAAGCTCTTTGCTTGTTCTAAACGATCCTAAAATGTTACTTTAAAATTTTAAATCGAGTAGCTGACGTGCAAGTGTCAATTCTGCAGATGAATTGTAAAACCCTTGAGTGAGTTTTGCAATTATACCAAGAAATAACAGTTTCATATATAATATAGCTATTGTCAGAGTGGTTTTATATGAAAAAGATGAAAAATTGAATTTTTCATTGGAACAACGATATTAAGGATATTCTTTGGGTTGGTACAAGATATAAGAAAGCAGACTAACTCCTTTTTCGTACCAACTTGGTGCTAATTCGGGGTTTTAAATTTAAACGTGTTAGTGAGAAAATTGATACCATTTTCTTAAAGCCTAAGACAAGTTAAATTAATATATTTTTTTAATACAAAAGTTACTGAAATTGCATATAATTAAAACTAAAAAAAAAACAAGTAAAAGAAATATTATTTTCAGATTGTCCCAAATCTGCATCTGAATAGTAATAGGTTTCTGCGAATTGCCAATTACCCCTAGCAGTTTGTAGCAGTTAATCAATATCAAAAGAAGCTGCTACCTTCTATAACAGTTTTCTGATGTAACAAATAACCAGACATTCGTCGAGTACCCAATATGTTCTACAATTTGTTCCCGTTGTGGAACAAAATGTAGAATAAATGTATAGACTGTCTAGAAAGTAGCCGGAATTTTTAATTTTCGTAATTTTTTTTTTTACTTTTCTTAGTGAGATTCCTGGGAAGTTATTCTTTAAGGCTAGAGAGTGTTTCATAGTGTCGTATCGAAAGAATCAGAAAAGTACTATTGAAAGTTTGGCACGACACTGTGAAAAGTAACACTCTCGATCCTTACAGAATAACCCCCCTGACGTGTATGTTGTCTTGATAGTCGGCTATGAATGTATCAAGTGTCAATAGTATATGTCAAATTAATATTGTTGATTGTAAACAATTTTAACATTTATGTCGCAATTAGCAAAAAGTTGGTAGAATATTTATATAGAACAAGGGTTCAGTAAACAAAGATAATGGTTTAGTTAACTGATCTGGGAAAATACTAAAGAAACAAGACTTTGAACCCAGACAATTTTCAAATTGGTGGTAATAGATTTTATCAAGAGAACATCCCACCATAAAAGTATCTAAATTTGAAACTGCTGACGTTTTGTATTCGGAAGCGATTATAATAAGATAATACAAGATGCCATATGTCTACCTATACAAGAACATGGATGCAGGGACAGCAGACTGAGACAATTCCTTGACCAATTGGAAATGTATGGGGTTTTATAAAAATAGAGGTAGAACCAATTGCACCTCGCTCGCGAATTAATAGCACCAATTTCACAAGTTTGGGATGCCATCACTGCAAAATATGGACAAGATTTAATAATGGGGAATTCTGATCGTTTAATAGAATTATTAAACAAAATGGACGTTGTATTAACAAATAGTAACAATTATTCATTAATTATCATATACATAAAAAAATGTATTATATAAATGTTTAGACGCTAGCACACGCAGAGAAATGTGTACTAGCATCAAAGCTGTCCGTCTTAATTCAAGACAATTATTATTTCAATTATCCGTAATATAATAACTGTTTTAAATCAAAAGAAATATTTTCTTAGCGTTTCTTTCTCCGCTTAAGAGAAGTATATTCTTGTAATGAAATAATTGTGTTTCTTTGTTTAAGGGATTTGTTAACTTGATTCAAGAATATCTTGCAGACAATTTAAAGAAAGCGATTCTTAGTATAAGTAAATGACCATTATAACACAAAACAATGTTTTCTTAAGGGCTTTCAAGGGCTAAAGTAGAGGTTATCTACAGAATAATGTTCAAGCAAAAGTGAACTTAATGTAGAAGTATGCATGAAAAAGGTGCCTAGAAACAATAACCAAGATAGATAATGCTAATAAATAGCTACTGATATTGATGGAATCACTACCGGCAAAAGCAGTATAAGAAAAGAAAAAGCATTAAAGCTTTTTGCTCTTGGCTACATTGATCTTACATCTCTCAATTTATGCCACTATTCTTAAAATATTTCCTGGCGCCACGTAGTGCCAGTAGTTATAGTCAGGCAGTCCTAGAGAGTAACGAATATAGTAACCGAAATATAGATGGCAAATTTCAACACTATTTTCAATAGATACCGGTTAATGTATTTTTTTTCTTTTTATTACTATTTACCACTTGTACTAATTTAACTATAGTTTTTTAAATATATAACAAATAATAATAAAAAAGGGATAAATAAACTTAACCCTTTAGCGCCGTGCGTGTTCATATGATAATAGTAAACAAGTGCCTAAAGAAGAAATTGTAGCAGTCAAATTTCATTGAAATTTGTCCACTTATCTATTTGAAGTGGTTGTTTATGTTACACCTTTATGCATTCCATATGCATTTTGCTCTTAGTTTGTTTCGTTAGTTGTGTGTGAATTATGAAAAGGGGGTTTAGATGATAATTTGACTGGCCGTCAATTACGAAGTCACGCAAAAATAGTATCAAGGCATCGTTGATTAGAAGCTTCAGAGGAAATAGCACAAATAATGCCAAAAAATAAAAAAGCCGAAGAAAAGTGAGTTTCTACGGCAAAATAAAAATATAGTTGGAAAACATTCCACGGTACCAGAAGCAAATTATACTAAATCTAATTATAATAAATTTGTGGAAGGCACTAACAGTGTGGACCAGAATATGTCCTATTATAGAATAGGCACACGTGCCAAAAATGGTACTGGCCACTATTTAGATGGATGATTGACGCAGCATTCATGGTTACTGTTGACTAAATTGGAAGGAACATATCACAAATAGACCGTCGCGAAATAGTAACTAGATATTTGTAACGTTACAGAGATATGCCTTCTGGATCTGGTCGGCCTTCTGTATCCAAATTTAGCGGGACACCGACTAAACCATCTGACAGTGTATGACTAGATGGAATTGGACACTTAGTGGCTCAGTGTAGTAGACGTCAATGTGCTGGGATCTAATACTGTAATACCGTACGCACCCAATACGTCAAGTGTGATGTAGGACCCTGTATAAATTGTTTTATCGTATTTCACATAAAATAGAATTTTAAATATTTATAATAAATGTATACATTATAAAACAAGTAAATTAGATATTTAAAATTACATATTTATATTTAGAAAAGAAAATGAAAAAAAATGCATACTCTAGCGCCTAGTGTGTTCATACGAACACAGCTTATATTTTAGGGATGGAGGGATAATATTCATATTGAACACCATCTAACCCTAAGAAAATATTTATTTAATCCAAATAAAATTTCAACAAAATTATTTTCTTATATTAGACGTTTTAATAGTCTTGAAATAAAAATATTTTCTTGAATAGAGACTGATTTTTGCAAGAAACTATTTCTCTGTGTGCAGTGTAGCAGTAACATATTATAAAGTATAAAACATTTCTAAATATTTAAAAAACTATTTGTGTGTTAATGTATAAGGAAAATTTCTACAAAAAGCAGCCTTTTAAACTACAAAACAAAAATAGCAGTGCAGTAAAACTTCGACAGTTCGTCCATGCGATGATTCGGACACTCCAGCAGTTCGGACACTCTTACAATCCGAACATTATTTAGTTAATTTGCCTCTACAAATCGGACACCTTGCTATAAACGTATCTAAATGTATTATTATTACACAGAATACACAGGAAACCCCCTAATTATTTAGTTTATCAAACGTGTGATTTGCAGACGACAAGTAGAAATGTTATTTCTTGGTGATCACGCTGCAGGCCGCATGCATACCGTTGTTTAGTTAGTTCAAAGTGTTAAAACATGTCAGTTGCAAAGCAAAGACGCATCAAGTCTTAGTCGATAACACGAAATGTCACAAAAATGTAAACATGTTACTCCCACGCTAGAGAGAAAATGTGAAATTTTAAAAGAAATAGAAAAAGCAAGAAGCGTGAGATTCGTAGCCAATAAATTCAATACGCCACGATCAACAGTGACAGATATTAAAAAACAAAAACAGCAATTACATTTTGTAAGTTCATCATTTCAAGGAATAAGTAAGTAAACATTTACGGTGAAATAAATTTTATATTAAGTTGTTGATTGTTTTAGAGAAAAGAAAAATTATGAAAAAGGCTGAGAATCCCGAGGTAGAAGCGGCATTGTATACGTGGTTTCTACAACAAAGGGCCGCCTACGTTCCAATTTCTTCGGAAATTTTAAGAGAGAAGGCTAAATACTTTTACGAACACGTTACAGGAAAAACTGATTTTCTTGCTAGCGCTGGTTGGTTAGATAAATTCAGACAACGTCATGGAATCCGATTTTTGAAAGTATGTGGAGAGCGTCTTTCTAGCAACATCGCTGCTGTTTTGTCTTTCAAACTTAAGTTTATGAAAATTGTGAATGAGATTTATCGGAGGATCAAATTTAGAATGCCGATGAGTCAGTTATTTTTTGGCGAACTTTACCCACAAGAACACTAGTGCTTCAGGATGAAAAATCTGCTCCTGGTAGAAAAATATCCAAGGACAGACTAACATTTATGCCTTGTTGCAACGCAACAGGAACACACAAACTTCCACTGCTAATTCACGCAAAAGTAAAAAACCCTCGAGTATTCAAAAATGCAACATTGCCTGTTATATATGACGGATCTAAGAAGGGTTGGATGACTAACGTTACATTTTCAAAGTGTATTAATAATAATTTTGTTCCTGAAGTTAAAAAGTTTTTGGAAAGCTCAAATAGGCCCAAAAAAGCGTTATTATTAGTAGATAATGCTCCATCACATCTGCTAATTGAAGAAATGAATGATCCGAGTTTCCGTATTTTGCTGATGCCAAAAAACTGTACAGCATGGATCAAAAATTTAATTCAAAACATAAAAGTTTTCTACAAGAAAAGTTTACTAAAATATGCAGTTTCTTTTGAAGATGGGGGTACCACACAACATTTGAAGGAGTTTAGCATTAAAAATGCAGTTCGCTATTTACATGATGCCTGGGAACACATTACAGAAAAAAACATATAAGAAAGTTGGGATAAATTATTGCCTAAATGGGACGAAGAAAATGAGCTACCACTCAACACTATTCAAGAGCAGCAGCCAGCTAGTAGCTCACAGCTATTAGAAGATGCCAGTGAGATTAATAACATGGTAAAGAGTATTAATGACGATGTAAGTAATGACGCGATTCTGGACTGGGGGAAAACACTAAAATGTTCCGGAAATGACTGAAGAGGATATCGAAGAATATCAGCGAAGATACGGATTCAGGTGATACTCCGCCGATCCCTACAACAATAATAAAGCATGTCGATGCAATAAAATCATTCGAAAAGTGTCTACAATTTTTTTATTTATTTTTATTTTTTATATTTATTTCGAAGTATACAAAGGTATACAAGAAAAGTCAACAAAACCACATAATTTTAATTATTCCAATATTCGTTTAACGAATACGGTTCTAAATTAACTAAATATTCAAACAATCTGCTTTTCAATATTCTTAAATTGTTGCTAGTTTTGATGAACAGTGGTAGTTTGTTATATAAACGTAGACTAGAATAATACACATTCCTTTCTGTTAATGTTAACCTATGTATTGGGTACTGATAAAAGTCATCTTTTAAACGAGTATTATGTACGTGATTGTGTTTAGAAACATTTTTATTAATTTTATTTTGAAACAAAAAAATTATGCAATTGTAAATATATACTCCATAAAAGGTTAGTAAATTATGCTGTTTAAAAACGGTTTTTAGACTGTCTCTACTTGATAAACCGAAAATAACTCTAAGGACTTTCTTCTGAGCTAGAAAAACTCTATATACTTCTGGAGATTGACCCCAGAGAAATGATACCATAACTCATGCGTGAGTAAAATACACCATGATAAACCGCGAACAGATCCGGAGTATTAAGTATCTTTTTTAAAGTTTTAAATCCAAAGATTATCGAATTAAGTTGTTTACTGATGTTATCCGTGTGCACTGACCACTTCAAAAATTCGTCAATATATAGACCTAAGAATTTGGTTGAACTGGTTATAGCAATTTTCCTACCGCCCAGTTCAATACAAGAAGGCCTTGGTATTGCTGCGGAAGTTCGAAAAACCATGCAAGATGTTTTGGTTAGATTCAAAGCTAAGTTGTTGTTAAGAAACCAGTTATCAAGTGCACAAAAATAACTATTACATTCTCTGTTCAATTCAGAATAGTCACTTCCTCGAACCAGTAAATTGGTATCATCTGCATAGTTTACAATGATATGTTCAGATCGTTGCACAACATTACTTATATCATTTGCATACAGATTAAATAATATAGGGCCAAGAACACTTCCCTGTGGTAATCCTTTTTTAAGAGGAAGAATTTGTGATCGTGAAGATTTGCCATTCTTTGTAAGTTCAACCAATTGCATTCTGTTGTTAAGGTACGAATGCATGAGATCACTCGCAACCCCACGAATGCCGTACATATCAAGTTTGGTAAGCAGTATAGAGTGATCCACATTGTCAAATGCTCTGCTTGAGTCCAAAAATATACCACATGCTAATTCGCGGTCTTCGAGTATTGACAGAACCTCATCGGTATACTGAAAAATAGCAGTTTCAACTGATTTTCCTTTTGTGAAGCCGTGCTGGAAATTGTTAAGTAAATTATGTTTTTTAAAGAAACAGAGAAGCCTATCAAAAATTAAATATTCAAAAATTTTAGCAAAACTACTTAGCAAAGAAATAGGTCTGTAGTTACTTAATTCATTAATATCACCTTTCTTATATATAGGTTTAACTACTGCCACCTTAAGTTGCTGTGGGAAAGTTCCAATTGTAAAACAAGAGTTTATTAAATGACATAAAGGGTAAGAAATATGTTCAATACATGATTTTACTATACAAGTCGGGATCCCATCAATACCCGCAGACCGCTTATTTTTCATGTTTTTGACGCACGAAAGAATTTCTAGCTCAGTTACAGGCGCGAGGAATATCGATGTTTTATTGTTAATTATATTGATAGTAGAGAAGTTGTTTGCTTTTTGTAAAGATTCTTGTAGAATGAAATGCATATTGAAATTATTTGCTAGAAACTCAGCATCTTGATGATCAGGCAAAACTACGCCTTTTTCAGATTTTAATTTCGAATTTACAATGTTCCACATTTCTTTTGTTTTATTTTGAGACTGTAGAATTTTGTTACCATAATAATCTCTTTGCCTATTTTGTATATTTGCACGATGTACCTTTTGAAAATAAATATACAGGGGCTTATAATCCGGGTTGTACATAGATAATATTTGGTACAAAATAACATTATTTTTAGATCGTAAGTAATTGGCGGAAGAGAATGATCTTCCATTACAAGATATACTGTTATTGAAGACTGAAGGCAAAGGCACAATCAAATCATGAAACTGTGTCGAAACAGCCAACAATTTATTCGTTTTTTAAAAAATAACGATATTATTTAGACAAGTTATATGAACTGCAATCTTTTCAGTCCGTATTTTTATGTTTTCCAATAAAAATAAATAACTGAAATGTCTAGCTGATTTTAGGTCATTTAAATATATGATTAAAAAAATTAAAAAATGCCGCCAATCCGGACAAACTCGATGATCTGTACAGGGCAACAACTTTATGTGTCCGAACTATCGAAGTTGTACTGTAGCAGATTATAGTTGCTAACGCAAACGGGCAGCTTTACATATCACTACCTGACTGCATTTAATTTCAGTAACTTTTAAAAACTTTTTAGTATTTTAAAATAGTGATATTTTGCAATAAAGTATGCGTTATAAAGTTTATCACTCAAAATTACTGTTTAAATAAGTTGAAATGAAATGATCACTCGATTGCAATAGCTAGAGGTCTATTGTGACGTTAGTGAAAACAATGCATTTGATTGGTTAATACTCAAAGTTTATTATTCGTGCATTTAAGGTTTAAAATATTACCGAATGTGAAAAATAAATAAGCGTAAATGATGTCTTCCTCCGTCTTAGCCTCCCTATACCGTTTGCACTGGCCATCTTCATAGAATAGGCCATAATTAGTGTAGAGCGGCAAATATGTTATTAAAACATCTATCAACCATATCGTCGCAACGGATCTAACGAGGACCCAGTACGTGACATGCTAAAATTAAATTAAAAATTAGATAATTTTCGTAATTCATCAAGACTTAATAACTTTGATGGTCTTCTCCATGAAGGAAGTTTATTTTGAGAGAAGCAAGCTATTCATATGGACATAATTATTAATCGATTCTTCTTGATATATACGCACTTGACAACTCAACTAATAAGGAGCTATTCAAAATATGAATATAATAAATGTGTGTACCGTCTAATAATCAAACAATGTGACTCTAAATATAAGGAGACACGTCAATTCAACATGTTTACCGTTCCTATCAATTATCTTCAACAGCGTATACCTACATGTGCACAAATTTTTGAATTGGCCTTATTGCAAAATCGATATCAATTAGAACGATAATGAAAAAAATCAATATTAATAAAAATAAACCCTACATGTCGTAATTTTTCGTATTTGTTGGGGTTGGCGTTTCATATATCTCATATTGATTGAGTTGCAGATGTTTGTAATAAGATCTCGAACAGGAAAACATATTTTTCTGCATCTAAGGAATATTTATTAGAGTCTATCAGTTTCTAAGAACCGATTTTTTTGACAAAGTCGTAAAATTCAAAAACCCATTTTTAACTATGGAAAACCGGCTTCAGATTTGACACTTCTGGATTTCTTATATTAATTTTAATAATAATAATTTCGTATCTTTTCAGGAACCACTTGAAAAGAATATACATTTGGCAACACTGTACTCACGTACTACTCTAATAGTACTATCAGAATTTTATGTTTTAATTTACGCGAGATATGACCTCCCTTGAAATTATTTATTGTCAAAACAATACCTACACATCGAAAAATTTTAAATTACAGTGTATTTTATAACAGGATTGATTAATTTTTGGATATTTATCTAACAGCAAATGAGTAATACTTTTACTCATGTAATTGTTCGAATTAAAATCCGTCTGTTTCTAAGCATAGTTGCAATCTCACTACTCATCCGAGTTTTTCTGATATAATTTCTAATACAGCGTTAATTCTGTCTCTAACTTCGTCAGTGTCGTGAGGAGAATTTTGTGAACACTAAAGATGTTCATAAAATTCATAGTGGAGAAGATATACAAGTATCCTAGATTATTTAGAAATGCTAACAGAGAGAAGCCAATCTGTTCGTCGATGTCTTTCAGAGCCTTATACAGAAGCATGTACGATCAAATCTATTAAACACCCCTCATCTCTAAGGGTTTGGTCATGTATTACGACAGAAGGTTCGGGACCACTATATTTCGTTAACGGAACAATGGAACAAAAACAATATAAAAAAGTTTTACAAAACTATTTAATACCTTATATTGGTTCATTGGATCCGACTCAAGGACCATATACTTTCATGCAAGACAATGCACCGTGTCATAAGGCAAAAAGTGTAATGCGATACCCTGAATCTAAAAATCTACGTGTACTACCTTGGCCAGGTAATTCACCAGACGTAAACCCAATTGAAAATGTGTGGAAGGTCTTAAAAAACATCGTAAGTACACAAAACTCAACTGCAAAGGAAGAATTACAACAACATGTTGAAGATGTATGGCATAATAGCGACGAAATTTAAAAAAAAACAATAAAAAGCTTTATTGGCAGTATGTCAAAAGGGATTGAGGAAATTATTATATGTAATTAAATAATAATATTGCCAACATTACCAATTGCTTTTTTAAATTTTACCTCAAAATCAGAATATTTTTAAGCGGGCCTAATTCGATGACCAAGGACTTTAAGGGCAGAGAAGTCAAGAATAGTGATTCTACTGTTCTCATTTAAAAATGGGTATTTTCATAAGTTCAACGTAACCACACTTATTATAAGGGGACATTTACAATACTGGACATTTTAAAGGAATTATTACAATTAAAATTATAAACATTATTTATTTCAACAAAAACAGTGTTTTCAATTAAAAATTGGAAATTGATCAGGATACTCATTAAAATTATTTCTGTTGAAGTCGCGAGTGACTTCGTATGTTGAGTTGGCCAGATTTAATTTACAAAATAGAATATAAGTACTGGCTACACAAAGTTAGAATAAACGGGAATGAAGATGAAACAGATAATTTTTTTCATCTTCATTCTTGCTTATTATTTGCAAAGCTTCCTGTTTGTCTTAAAGAAAATTGTTTAGAGAATTGAAGATAAACGACTAGCAAAAATAAATTAAATAAATTTGTTTATTTGTATTTCAAACCACAATATTCTCTGCACACTCCCCATAAACTGTTTCTTTAATGAAACCCTAAACAAGAAAGTCCAAAGGATTGAGATCAGGAAATCTTGAAGGCTACAAGATAGGACCGCCGCAACCAATACATCTGTTTGAGAAGTATTCATCCAACCGCTATCTTACATTACGAGCAAAGCGAACCTCGAATAAATATAGGCTTATCGCTCGAAAATATCATCGAAATGTGTTATCGTTTTCATAGAGCAACTAAACTTTAGAAACATGATATGGACGAAGAAGATTTTCTCGTAGAACCAAGTGAACGATCTTATTACTGGGAATATTTAATGTTGAAGCTAACCATCGGGTACTAACAGAGAAATCTTCTTATAGTGGCTTTAGCATTTAGGATTTCTTGTATTAAACGAACCAATTTCACCAAGACATTGATCTAGTCTTCCAAATTCATTTCCACTTCGCTTTTGGGAAACGCATGCGATATTTTCATTCTGCCACGTTAGCATTTCCGTTACAGAAACCGCAAACCACGTACGAACGAAAAAACACAGACACAAGAAGTAATTTAAACTATACAAGTAATCACAAAAAAGCAGAAGTTACACAAAATGAAATACGAAAGTCCAACGAAATACATATAAATTTCGAAATTTTATAGTAATGTTTTTGATTGAAATCGCATTAGAATTCATACTTATTGTTCTACAACGTTGCCAAATGTGTTTTTTCGTGAAAATATGTAAAGGAAAAAAGCTTTGAAGTCAAAGAAAACATTTACGAAAAAATAGTATTAAAAATTCTTCTTTATTTTAAATTGCAGCTATTTTTATCAACAGATATCGAACACTAACGCTTATTTGTTGACTAAAAGCCCAAACTTCAAGAATCTCGTGAAGATGTATGGTACAATATTTTGATGTTGAGGTTTTCGTTTTAGAACTGAACGAAGAATGTTGCTGCGTGTAACTTTTGGGCCAATTTATGGACATCTTGTATAATTTTTATTCAGGGAACTTTTCATGTGAGAGTTATTTCTCCAAATAAATATTCTTTTTATTATACTTATGTCTAATATATTTTATTTCAACATAAATGTACTAATTGATCATATTTTTTCCAGTTTACGAATATTCAAACTTACAACTTTTAAAGTAGCGAAATTTTGAATTCCCCAAGTAAAAGAAGGTCTTTCAAAGGCTCCTAGAACCAAAAAAGCTTGAGAACCGCTGCTGTAACTAATATGTGACATTTTGATTTGGAATTGAGTCGGTATACTATTATTCCTTGCAGTACAAATATTAGTTATTTTATCTTTTTTGAGGTACCTTTTTTTACCTGAAATTCGGGTATTCTGACAATGGTCTTGGCTAAAATATTAAATCAGGTAAAAACGGATATTTTAACAACCACTAACAATAAGTATTTACATGATTTTTTTTCGAATTATACAAATAAGGCCGTCTACTACAATAGTACTTCGATATTAGTCTATCTCACGTTGAAATTGAAGTATTCCTCGTATAGAGCTTTTGATTTTGAACTAACTAGTATAGAAAGTTAGATATAAGCATATAAGGACAGAGAAGTAAAGAATAATGATTCTACTCTTCTCATTTTAAAATTGGTATTTTCATAAGTTCAATGTGACAACATTAATTGTAAGAGGACATTTGCAATACTGGACATTTTAACGGAATTATTACAATTAAAATTATAAATATTATTTATTTCAACAAGGACAGTGTTTTCAATTAAAAATTGGAAATTTATCAGGATGCTCATTCAAATTATTTCTGTTGGAAGTCGCGAGTGACTTCGTATGTTGGGTTGGCCAGATTTAATTTACAAAATAGAATGGACGTACTGGCTGTACAACGTTAGGACAAATGAGAATGAAGATGGAATAGGTATTTTTTTTCATCTTCATTCTCGTTTGTTACTTGCAAAGCTAAATAAATTTGCATGCAAGTTAAATAAATTTGTTTGTTTGTACTTCAAATAACAATATTCTCGGCACAGTCGGCACCATACAAATTATTAATAATTAACTCGGAAAGGCCATTTCGAAGACACGTGGGTCTTCATCTTCAGCCCCGTATTGATTGGTGTGAGAGAACATATATTAAATCTAATGAACCCGCTCTATCCCTACTCTTCAAGAAAAATATACACAAGTACCTACTTTTGCCGCTTAAGAATACAAAGCAAGTTAAAATAAGGAGAAAAAGGCGGAAAATGAAGTGAGGCAACGGTTATGTCCTTTCTATCGGTCAAATTTGTGTTCTTTCCGCCTATACCTTTAAACTAAAGACTGGACACATGAGGAGTATACGAAAGGATGGATGTCTCTTGTTGTAGCACATACCATAAATCTTTACCGTAAGATCTCTTTATCGTAATAAATTGAAGACAGGAAAAGTGTAAAGGTCCCTTCTCTTTATTGATTAGGTTTGCATTCTCATTTATGTAAATAGTCTCATAGGCGTCCAGTTTAAGCGGCGAAATCACGTTTTTAATCAATTTTAGGTTTTCTAATTTAATATTATGCCTGGTATCGCTTCCATCTTACCGTAGCTGTAACACCTGATGTGTTCATTGAATCTAGTGCCTATCGCTCGTTTCGTTTGACCAATATAGGCTTTGTTACAATCATCACATGCAATTTTGTAAATTTCCGACGTCCAGTTTATCTTTTGCATTGCCAAGAAAGTTTTTGAGTATATTTCGCGAACTGAAACATACGTTCATCTCTTGTCCCTTAAAAATATTACTGATACCTTTCGATACTCTGTGGAAGGGAACTTTCACAAATTTCTTATCGCGGGTTACTGTTGGGATTAAGGTCGTGGAATTTCTGACATAAATCCTATGCTGGACTTTCCTAAGCATGCGATCGACCCCTATAGAAGAGTAACCGTTGTAAATAGCAACATTTTTTATGAATTTTAGCTCTGTATCTACTTTTACTTTTATTCAAGGGGTTAATTGCGGCCATTTTGTGTTGTGCACAGTGGTTGGAGTCGGACATACCAAAGCCAAATTCTAGGGAAATACACGTTGTCCTTTTTCAAACTAGTTTCAAATTTACTCAAGAACAAGTTGGCTGTGAAAGGGGACAGCGAGTTACCCATCGCCGTACTCTCTAGTTGTTCATAATACTTGCCCTCAATTTGAAAACGGTTTTGGTTCATGCAGAGCAAAGTTAATCTTTTGTACTCAATCATCATCAATTTTATTAAGTTTTGAGAACTCAACTAAATATTATATGGTTTCTGAAATCGGTACGCTGGGGAAGAGTGAACAAACATCAAATGATATTAAATTTTCTCCATCTTCTAATCCAATATTATTTACTTTATTTACAAAATCTAATGAATTTTCTACTTCTAGGCTTACTTTGATGGGTAAATTTTTGTATTAAATTAATAGCCATTTGGACAGATTATATGTAGGTGAGTTTATACTAGTGTTGGGCGATTATGAATGATATAATCGAGATATATCGATTATACCCGAATAATCGATCATTCGATTATGGTTCAAAAATCATTCATTATTCGTTTCAATTGCGCAGGAGCACACAAACGGATTACGATTCGAGATCTGTATTCGAAACTTCGAGGTTTCGAGTTTCGAAATAATTCATTCGTCATTCGGATTCTGTCAAATAATCGTGGAAAATAATCGAAATCGTTAGTAAATTTCGAATGATCATTCGATTATTTTGAACGATTATTTCGATTCATTCGATTATTGAAATATATCGATTATGCCCAACACTAGTTTATACCTGAAACTATTGGTCTCATAGATATTCCCGGTTTGTCGATTCTTGGTAGACAGTACATTTTTGGAACTGTCTTGGTAATTTTAACTTAAGGTTCGCGTTAATAAGTTCTAGGTAATTTTTCAGAACCTCTTTTAATTCTTTATACGGTCCTGATGAAAGTAAATTGTTGACACGGCTGAAATATTAATAATATCAATAATATATATTATGTTCCCTTTACCTGCTTTTAAGATAGATAAGTGTTTTTTTTTGAAATACTGGAATTTGTGCAAGTGAAAACCCTACTATTTATGGACTTGTTTAAAGGGTCTTTGTTGGTTTCTCATATAAAAAAGCGCTTCCTTTGAAAATCGAATTTGGTATTCTCAAACATAATCGATTCAATACTTGTTCCTCGTATATGGATTAAAATCGTTACGTTAATAAAGTCATGTTTGAAATAAGAAGTAAATACGTAATAAA
This sequence comes from Dynastes maya, assembly GCA_029619315.2. Lineage (NCBI taxonomy): Eukaryota > Metazoa > Arthropoda > Insecta > Coleoptera > Scarabaeidae > Dynastes > Dynastes maya. Next base: position 9,385,677 of record JAROYE020000012.1, read on the forward strand.
TTCAAAACAAGCAATAATTTTCTATTCATACAATAGATAAAACAACGATTGAATATAAACGACCTTTAATGAAACATTCTAAGATACTATGCGACAGTGTCCAAAAACTGTAGCATTTTCAAAACAGATGACGTACTCCTTGATGTAATTAGTACTTGTTTAGGATCGAGGAAGACATTTTGAGGTGAAACCGTAATAATTGCCGAAAAAAGAAGTAGTAAATTCACGAATTTACATCACTTCTCTTCCTGAAAAGTAATGATCAAGATTAAGTTGCAAATTTAGTCAACCTTGGAATGAAAATGTATAAATATATTCTGAAAATGTGTTTTAACCTTGTCACTTTTATATTTAAATGTCCAAGAATTGTCTTTATTGGATTAGAATAGAAAGAATTATAATTTATAACATAATCAAACATAAACAGGACACTTATCGTCTAAAGCAGTAGACTTTATAGGTACTTTAGACGTCAATAAATTTCGACGAATGTAAGAAGGATACAACTTATTTTTTGCCCACCTAAAAGCTTTTTGAATATTTTTAGTTTGTAAATCATCGTATTTTTCGATTTGTTTGTTTACATGCCTTCCTTGTTAATTAAGTTTGGCGTCGTCTGAAATCTCGATAAAAATATTTTAATATTCTCTGGAAAAAGCACTACATATACATCAAAATACTTTCGGGTATACAAATATATACATCTGGAATTCCGCAAGGGAACTACTTTGTATCTTTACTTTTATTATTAACATTTATTACAGATTAAAACAAAACTTCTTAAGTTTACTTCGTCCGGTTAAGATTAACGATTATCAAGTAGGCTATTTATTTTAACAGTTATCATATCAAGGGAGGCTATCAAATTTAATTCTATGTAGACATGCATAACACCAATACAATAAGAGTGTTTATTTAACTTCGAAAACGTGACCAATTCACACTATTCGTTTATATTACACACAGATATTCCGATATAATTGCATCAACGGTTCTAAAAATGAAATATTCTCATATTTATATGATTTAAAACAAAGTTATTCATATCTTTGACATTTGGAAAGTAATGAATTTGTTTTAGATCAATTATTTCAAATTTAACACGTTTGATAACGGAATTTATAGTCGATCAAAGACTTTTCGAATATATATTTTTAGAAACCAAACTTGTACTTGCCAATAATCAATGTATAAGTACAAAATAATAATTTTAACGCTTCTATTTCTGGTAATTTTTTCTAATGGGATTTTATGTATTTTTACGACTGAATAGTTAAAGGTTCTTTTAAAAGGGATGAAAGGATAGGAACCAGAAAGGTAAATTCTAGGAAGGTACCTTTTGAAATGTAAGCGTTTCTAAATAGGAGTCTTAAAGGAAATAATTTTTATTTAGAAAGGTAGTCAAATTTATGTACAGGGGGTATTGTTATATGAAATAATTCAGCAAATTTTTGCAAAATTAGTTGCTTTGGAAATTTTAATTAAATAAGATAAATAGTACTTACTTGATGATAGAAGAATGGTTTTGTTAGAGCTAACCACCTTTCAACAGCCATAACAAATGCTATGCACCCCGAGCCAAGGCCAAAAGCGCGAAGTAAAACAATAGCAACGCATTTCGAATATGATGCCGGTATGTAGATGATAATCAACATCCCCATTTCGGACACGAGATCATTTGCTGCTAAACACCTCAATAAAAGCACGTGTTTTGCATTTCGCCGCTTCGCTGTGTAATATAATATACAAAGTGCAGCTATATTCCCAGCAACGCCGATTACGAAAGGTACAGTTACAATAAGCTTGTACAGCAAAGATTCTGGAGTGCTTTCCATTGGATTCGAATATATTTTCATGAAATAGACACTAATACATAATAAATTTAAATAAAAAGAAATCACTCAGAAATTGCCGAAAATTTACTTTAAATTTTACAGGTAATTATTCTACATAATTGTTTCCCGCTTTAAATTATGGTATTGTAAACAAACTATTTTATACGAAACATGGTATCACTGTACTAAGGGTTGATTTGGTATGGCCTTCTTAACGGCCAACTGTTGAATGTTCAATGAGTAAAAACAAGTCTACTGAACGAACTAAAGCTGGCTAGCTCCCCACGATACGGAGTGCTTGGTAGATAGCGCATAGAGAATACATATATATATTAAATAAGCTCATTTGGTATGAGTATGGTCACATATTTAATAACATCATTGTTCGAAATAATTAATTATTTATTAGATGAACTTCATTTTGAGACGTTTTATTGAGCTATTCAATTTAACTGTCACATAAGGCAAGTAAAAAGTGCTTCCTCTGAAATTAAAACTAAATTCATTATCAGTGAATCGCACAATCAAAATATTTTCTATAACATAGATTAAAATTTGCAAAAAATAACAAAATGCGTGTCTGTAAAATACTTTTGCCCCTCTCTATACTCTTCTATAATAATTTTTTTTCTGAAACACGTATTTAAAAGCCTGTTTTAGAAAGTTGTAATAGATTTTATTTATTTCACATATCTCATAATGACTTTTTGACCACTTTGCCTCATTATTCACAATCGATAATTAATTATTAATGTTGTATATTTTCTAAAAACCGACATTTTGAAGATTTAATATTTATGTTAATATCCTATGAATTCTCATGAATAATATTGACTCTAAAATGAATCTTTTTTTATCATCAGAGAATAATATATTCAAACGTTGAATCTTATCATCAGCAACAATAAAAAAAAATTAAATTAAAGAAAACAATTGAAGATCATTGACTCTTCGTAACATATCGATAAAAATAGTTTTTTGTTGTTTTTTTTGTTTATTTAGTATTCCAACCCCGACTTATTATTGTAGCTATTTATAAAGTGCATATTGAATTTTAAAAAAAAATACGTATTGTGCAACTTTATTTATTTAAGTATATCCTGAGCCTTATACGAAAGACTTCAACTCCTTTGTTTTGTTTAATTTGGAATTGTATAGAAGAATTTTTAATGATAACATCATTTCCGGAGATGCCATACCTGATATAAAATAATTTTGGTGGAAAGAAAATAATTTATAATCCCATGCAGTTAATCTATGCAACCCAAAATGCTTTCAAAATAAAATTTTAAATGCAATAGATGTCGCACAGATTAATATTAATCTTTATTCTAATATATCTATAAATGACAACTTGATTTAATTAAATCAATATGTTTTTTAAATATAATTTTGGGCGATCTATATATAGCTCTAAAATATAGGACAGTACTGTTTTGAATGGCTCTAAAATTTCAAACAGTCTATTACACTCACTAACTTCGTTGATCCAAAAATAGTTTTTACAACGTTATTCATTGTAAACCACCATCTCAAATCCATGCTAAATTAAAACAAAATATATAAATGAGTAAGTATTTAACCGCACAATTTAAGTGTACCATTTTAACATATCACTAAGCCATATTTTTCTTATTTTAATTCTAATATAGCTTTCCATAAATCGAAAGCTATTGCACGTGTATCTTACTTAACCTCTATAAAGCCGATTTTTCAGATACAACAATGCATGAATTAATTTCGTTTTTTGAATCTTGCATTCACTTGAAATAATGGCAATGTATACTATATATTCTCTTATTTGATCAATAACATCCCAGTATATTTATGGTTTCCTAAGGTAGACAGAAAATATTTATTTTTTATCATAAAAATTTCAATTAGTAACAAAAAATATTACCCAAATTATTATCCGTTGTAATAATTCACGATAAAATTGCAGTTTTCTGTATAATTCAATTTAAGCCATGTAAAAAATAAAGGATAAGAAAATAATTTCTTCTTAAGTCAGTGATATATCTATTATACTAAAAAGAGTTTGTTATATGCTAATTTCTTACATTTTTCGGGTAAGTCTGCGCAATTTTATCTTTATACGTTATGAATTAATATAATTATGGTAAATTGTACTTGTACTAGAATTATGGTTCTATTAATCAATTTTATTGTTTTACGATTTCTAATTAACATAAAATTACAGTGGTAATTAATAATTATAGCAAATTAATTTAAATTTTAATGGCAATTTTAAATTTAGTTTAGGTATAAACCAACTATAGTGATTTATATTTTGACAAAGAGATAAAGTTCTTCTTTACCGATATGAAATATTCAGTTGCATTTGTTTTACCGATCTAGAATTCCCGCCATTTCGTAAATCGAAATGTTTATTGTGATTCTTGTAAGTAAATGTAAATAGTTAGAAATTAGCTATTTTTTTTAAAGAAAGTGCTGTGCAATTATACAAACGTTTAGTATTATCTGTTTTTTATACAATTTACATAAAGTTTCTATATACTTTTATAATATTTTATGTAAGTTTTCATCTGGTAGAATAACATAACCTTAAAAAGTGATTTACATTAAATTCAACATGTTTTAGAGAAAATGGCTTCGAAAGATACTCCATCATCCTCGGAGGATGTTCTCAGATCTATTGGAACAGCCGAAGAGAAAGATAAAATAAAGTTGCTTACAACAAAGTATGATGAGCTGTTGCAGCTGTATCGCAGCCAGGAGAATACTCTCAATGCTACCAAGCGAGAAGTAACGTCCGTCACCAATGATAAGAATAAGCAGCTGTTGGCACGTTCCAGACTTGAAGGATGTTGCCGTGAACTTCAAAAGCAGAATAATGCACTCAAGGTTTGTTTAATTTATGAATAATTCCGATACACACCCTAATTTACAATCGGCTTATTTGATAGGAGGAACTAGCTGCGAAAATTCAAGAAGCCGAACTCCAACGCAGAAGCATTACTCAGGACTTCCAAAAGACTTTGAACAATGTAACTAATATGATGACAGAAAGTAACATGCAGAATACTAAATTAGGTGAGGAAAATCGTCAAATGGCTGAGCGTTTGAGCATGATTTATGATGAATTTAAGAGTAGGGAAAGTGAGGTTGAGCGTATCTCGAAACAGATTGATATTGAACGCCAATTGGGTGAAGCCCGCTGTTCTAAATTAGAGACAGAATTCCTCATTGAAAAACATCAACTTGCTATGGAAAATGATGCTTTAAATGTAAAGATCCAAGGCCTAACTCAGGAATTAATCGAATCTTCATCTAGATGTGTCCAATTAGAACGTCAAGTCTCAGAATTGACTGCACAAATTGATAAATATAGTGGAAAGTATGAAGAATTCGAAAATACCATTTCTAAGAGTGGTAGAGTATTTGACCATGTCAAAACTGAGCTTAGCAGAATGACAAAGCAAGTTAAGTCTTTAGAACGTGAAGTAATTGATTGGCAAACGCGCTATCATCACAGTGTTACCTCCAACTATGAACTGCAAATGGATATAGCAGAAAAAAAACATGCTCTTGATGAATCTGCCAGGAAACAAGCCCAGTTGACGAAGTTATGCAGGCAGATCCAAGTTGAACGTAAAGCTTACTTGAATACGTTGAGGGAACTTGGTACAGATCCCAGCCAAATTATTTTTGACACAATTGATGATACAGTTGAAGAATTGACAACACCAACAATTCATTTACCCACTCCAACTGACCAAGATGAATCACGATATGGAGCTAAACATAAGCCAATTGGGAAATCCAAGAAAGCCGGTAAGAAATCAAAGAAAGGCAAAGACTCCGTATTTGAAACGGCCACGCCATTAACCCAGAAGGAAATTCAACTCGCTGAATTGAAGCAGGAATTAGAAAGGGTCCAGAAATTGATGAGAATTCAAACCCAGCTTTGCGAGCGGAGAAATGCCGAGGAAGATGCAGCAAACGCGGCCAAAGATAATGAAACCATTGAAAGGACAAGCCCCATGCATGTTAACGACGTAACAAGAGGTAGCCCTCTCATTAAAACTGATGACGCGACTATTAAAGAGATTGCAGAGGCAGCTGGATTCGTCCCTATATCACAGGACGAATGTACTCAATTTCCTGGAAATTCCGAGATTAAAGATAGCCTAGATACAAGTTCCGATATCGTTGAAGACGACGCTTGCTGTCTTAATGCGGAAATTATCGAACATACTCCTTTAACCGCTGCAGTATTGCTTCCCACTCTTGAGGAAAACATTGAAATCACTCCCGAGGAAAAGATGAAGCTCTTAGAAGATATTGCTTTTATCCAGGAAAACCTTCAAGATATCTCTAATCCTAATGAAGGCGAGATGAAACCTCAAGTAACTGAGGGTACTCAAACTCTTACTGAAGTTGGGAATGATGTCTTAGAGCCCACACCCCTGGATAATGGGGCAGCTAAAGATACCAAATCAAATATATAAAAGACTGATTAAATAATATTTAACTCAGGTTCGTTTTTATTAAGGTGTACTAGGTACACCATGTTTAATTTTTTGTTTATTTTTTTTAATATTTAATGAATCTCTAGTACAATGTTTTGTGATTTTTCTATTGTTAAAAACGTTTAATTTTTTTCTAAAAAAAATTACTGTATTTGTTCTATTTCGTTCTGAGTTTGTTAGTTTTAAGTATTGTAAAACTTTGTGCCTTCTAAAAATAAAAAATGTTCTTGGTAATGTTGAAATTTTATTTTTAAATTAATTAAATAAAAAGAGAAAATGAAGACGTTAAACAAAAGTTACAATTAACAGTGAGATAGGTTTATAACAGTAATTTAGTTATTTGAAATAATATTTGGGGTAAACTTCGACGACTGTATTATAGACGTCTTACGGGCAGGTACAGTCTCTGGGGTTGGTATTTCCCCACCTGTAGCATAAGGATTTACAGGTAAAGCTGTTTTTAATGGTTGCTTGTTAATCCCGCCCATTTTTTGTTTGGCCATTTGATAATCTCCGGAGTCAAAGAATTTTTGCTAAAAAAATTAACGATTAAGAAACATCGATTACTATATTTATGACTTACCCCTTTAGCAAGGCGTTTTTGCAAAAATGCTGAATGTCCTGCAATTGGTCTGCCACCATTGGGACCCCCAATGCCGGCAGGGTATTTTGCTTTTAATTTGGCTTCTTCGAGTTTCTCAACCTCATGTGGACTCATTTGAGACTAAAAATTTAAATGAATAAATTATTTACACAACTAGAATAACAGCAAAGTATATGTCACCTCTCCTACTTGTTCGGTTTCTTGCTCACTCATTGTAAATATCTAAAACAATAAATCGTAGTTATAAAAATCTTTCCATAAAGCAAGTGAGGTTATGTCTTAATTCAATTGTTCAATATCAATTTAATTCCGAAATCCTGTTGTTAATGAAAAAAAAAGATTGTAATTCTTACATATTAAAACACGTGCTTCCTTTAAAAATTGTATTTGTGTATTAAAAAAAAAGGTTGAAACTAAAACTTCATATTTACTCAATGCTTGCAACCGTTTTCAATATACAACATTCAACAATACTGTTTGAATGCATCCAATTGGCTGAACGCAGATTAAGAAAATCCTGATAGATATAAATTTTATCGCTTCTAACTTACCTGCGCAATAAAATTACTTTTCTAATTATAGCAGCAAACAAAAATGATGATATAAAATTAAATAAATTTATGCCTCGTTTTGTTGAATAAAAACATTACAGACGAGCTTTGTCACCAGACTCCGAATGCGTCGAGATAGATGCGTGATTAATTTGCGCGATAGAGATAAAAGATACGAGTGTATTTTATTATTTTGGTGACTTCTCACTATGTAAAAGATTTAAATGTTGTTATTTACGACGATAATTACAATCAACTTAAAAAACCTAAGTATTAAAAATAATGTTATGAAAATTCATATACATTGCTACGCAAAACTTTGGTGACAGGATACTTGTAGTTATTCAAAAGTAAATGAAACGAAGATGCTTTTAGAGCCTTATTTATTATATTATTTACATGTAATTTTTGAAAAATGTTAACTATCATAACACGTATAAATTTTGCATACATAAAACAATGTTTCTTTCTTTCAATCGTTAATGATAAAGATAGTTCCACTGAATAATATCTTTTTTTGCCTGAGAAAAATATCAAAAAACGAATAAAACGTAATTTCTTTTTCCTGTGTTTACTTTCTTTTCCAATTTATACTCTTACACTCAGCAAATGTTTCAAATAAATATTGTTTCCTTTCTTTTTAGTTTGTTATTATCACACATAACCGTACTGGTGGGTTTGAGTTTTTTATTTTTTAAATCATCTTTACACCTAAATTAAGATATACCACATTAAATAACCTTAGGTAGAGATTTTAAAATAAAATAAAACAAAAAAAAACGAGTCTATTTTGGATAGATTAATGTTGCGAAGTGCACCATTTCTGTGTATGTGTATAATAGTAATAATGATTTGGATTAAACCTTAGAAAATCTGTAAGGTTTAATAACAAAAAAGAAGTACGACTACAAAATAACTATAAGATTAAAAAATAACTAGACTAGCATAGTTTCATCCTAAGATCCAAAAAAATAGAATATTTTTGGATAAAAGTGTAGTTTTCTTTCTGAAGCTCCTATGTATATATATTTATATATAATAGTTAAAGTATTTAAATCTAAAGACGCTATCATATTTATGAAGAATATTTTTTTACAATTACATTTATATATATATACAGAATAATTTAAAATATTTTTTCCCTTGAATAAGTATGTTCCAGCATAATTCTAACCTCCATAATAATAATAACAAAAAATTACAACTCTTCCTATTATATTATTAATGTGGTATTTATAAATAAAGAGCTACACTGTACAAAATTTATAATACAGTGTGACCAACTTGAAATTGAAGCACCTCTGTGTAAATTATATTTTATACTAAAATGAATCCAATTTTTTTTTTAATACATAGTGGATCAAAAAGTACTTCGACACAAAATTTCATCTAAACTTTCAAGGCATACTATGATTATTTTTCGAGTTTGTAAATAGCAAAATTTTATTAGCGATTTTTTTATTAAAAATTTGACGACACCACTGAATTCAGAAGATCCTAAAATGGTTTTAACCAAAATTTCATTCAAATATCTCCGTCAATAAAAGTTACGAGAAAATTGGTTTTCAAACTGTAGTATGCATTATTTCATAAATCCTCTTCTTACATCTGCTGACCAAGAATTCTTAAATGTCTAACTACATCCACCAAATTGCAAATTTTAAAGCAATAAGTAATACCTATTAGCTACATTAATACAATATTCTATTTTTCTACTCTATTGCATTTTTGTATTGCAGTATCTTAAAAATATGTTTCAATTATTAATAGTAATTGTTATTTCATCCATAAAATATATTTAATTTAAGTGGAATCCAAAGTAGGCTCTGACGTAGATATTAATAATTTATAAATTAAGGCTGCGACATTGCCAGTTACTGCATAATTGTCCATTAATAGTTAAGTGATTGCAAACTAGGTTTGATAATTGTTGAGGCAAATCTAAATAAGGAATTTACATACGTTTTAGTTGCTTTTTTTATAAATTTGGATCTACCTTGATCAATAGATGTAAGAAGCAGAATTATGAAATAATGCAAGGTAATATTTGAAAAATGATTCTTTGATTAATAGAATTAAATTTTAGTTAATGCTGTAGTCAGACTTTTATTAACAAACATCGTTGATAAAATTTTGCTATTTTCGAACTAAAACAATCATAGTATGCCTTGAAAATTTAGATGGACTTCTGAAATTTTGTGTGGAAGTAAACATTTTGATCCACTATGTATTAAAAAAAAATGATTTAATTTTAGTGTAAAATAGAGGTTCTACAGGGGTGCTTTCATCCGAAACGGGTCACACTGTATAATATGCTATTATGATTAGCTTACACAATACAGGTTGTAATTACATTTTCGATGTTAAAGCAGAGTTCTCATGAAACAACTGGTGAGGCCCCGGCTTTAAAATACGAAAAATCGTTCTTATAATTACGACCAACACTGTAAACGATAGAGGATATCAACTATGATAATATGAATTAAAAAATAAAGATATCATATACATAAGATAGGTATCTCATCTCCTCGAAAATTAAAAAAAAGGAATCTAGGCCTAATTTTCATTTAAATCAAACAGCATCATTTATATAATTTCTCTGGTTGTTTAAACCCTGTGTTTGATTTAGTTAGCTAAAAAATTGATAGCAGGAACATACAAAAATGATTTCGCTCGAACTTGTACGAGGTGTTCCATAGTGTTGTGCTCAAATTCGAAGATAGTTGTAAGTATCATTATGGCAGTCCTATTAGGGAGTCTCTTCTATATTTTTGAGTTTAAATGTTGAACCTAACATTATGGAAGACCCCTAAAGATATAATCTCAATTTCATTTTCCCTTTCAATAAAGAAACGACCTAGAAAATACTTCAGAACATGATTTAGAGAAATCAGGGGTGATTTTATATGTATAAAAAAAAGAAATTAAAAATCTAACGAAGGGGGGGAACTGTGGCGTCTTTTTTTCCAATTGGCGGATCCTAACATTTATCAAAAATCTATGTACCAGTCATCAATATTATTCATTGTTTTTTTTTATGTTATTTACAATTACATAAAATTATAATTTAGAAAAAAGTTTTTTTCCATGTGTTTCCGTATCTTCAACTCCATCTTCCTATACTTAAAAAGACTAGTCCCCTAAATCTAGTTCATTATTTCGTAAATGCAGCGAACACTGCCCATAATACTTCTGAAGTATTTGGTTTAACTGATTCTTGTTCGAAGTCTAAATCGAGCAGTTCTCGAACTCGTTTCATTGCTAATTCGTAATCGTCATCATTTAATGGAGCAAAAGCATTCTCAAGAACATCACTGGCATGTGCTAAGAATATAAGAGCTAGCATTCGTTTGTCCATCCTTTGAGGATCGTTCACCCACTTACTCAAAACGGCATCCTGAATCTGAAAAATAGTTTTAAATAACATTTTATAAGGTTTCATAGTTTATTTGAAGTGAATTATTAAATAATGATAGCAAGGACTGCGGGGTAGTATGGCAAACACAATATTCACGGCATACTCTGCGCCACACAAATTATTATTAGCCAATTATTAGCCAAGTATCATTTCGGTATTTGGCTGATGATGCTGACTCACCTGTCTTCGAAAAGGCCTTCTCGAGTTAATTAATAATTTGTGTGGTATACGGTGTCCCGTGAATATTGTGTTTAAATTATCAAATCAAATTAAATTAAACTAAAGAATCAAATTATACAATGATTACAATCATCAACCTTATCTTTTAATTAACAAAAACATTTATAAATAAATTTATCCAAACAACTTCGTTTAAATGATATCATAATCTTAAGGGATTACTTATAAATAACGAAAATCTGAAAATACCTTTTTAACTAAACGGCTTTTAGTTACATTATCTGTTAATGGATGTGTTGTCATATCGAACAGCAAAAAATTCTGCTTCTCTGTAGTTAATACTCCTTTCTCAACTAAATTTTTGGCAAGTCTCTCACGAACGTTCTTCAGTTGATATCTCAATTTCAATGGATTCCATGTCTCACCTAAAGAAAGCTTGGTAATATTAAATTGATTAATGTTCAAAGGAGATATTGGGTACCGCTTAAATATTCAATCCAACTTTGTACTGTTTCTGGAGGATCCGTTTCCTTTAAGTGTTTTAAAGCTTCATCTAATAAAACATCCCCTGTTGGTGTATCGCTTTTCAATATTAATTTCCTTGTTAGCAATCCTTTACGTCTCATGCCGGCACGTTCTAGTTCTACGCGACCTCTCAAACCTAGTTCGATGAGGATGCATCCCCTTAGGCCGCTGGATATGCAATCGTTCCAAAACGAAGTGTATCCCTATTAACAATTATGTTAGAACTTGCATTCCAAAACAAGTATTGTTAATGTTTTGTTGCCTACCTCTTTGTCTTTCAACCCGAGGAGTAAGACTTCTTCCATCAGGGTAAGTCTCGTCTCTTTGGAATCGCCGTCGTCCTGTTCTTCTTCACGTTCCTGCTTCTTTTCATCGTTTTGTGTATCTTTTGGCACACCTTCACTATTTTCGCGTAGTATATTTCTTCGTTGAATAAGTCCGTCAGCACGGTTCATTTTAGAGCGACGTTTTCACACGTCTTTACTCAACGCACTTTATTGCTTTATAGTGTGGTATTTTCAATAAAATATGTATTCAAAAAAATTAATGTGTTGACGTTTACCTACAAGTCAATAAACATGGCGGATCAGTGAAAAAGTACGTTCACAAAAGTAGAATACTAACCTTAATTTATAAGAAGTACTACCAATCTAAATTTTAGTTCACATAAATTATTATAGATGTCTCACGTTGTGGTGGAATTCACTTTTTTAAGGCGAGAAACAATTTTGATATATGACGCGAAACGGTGATTTTTAAATCACGTCGTGAGTCGTGATTTATGAATAATGGTGATTGTGATCACTGTTATGACTCATCGATATCGTATCGTTCGTATTGATATTTCTCAGAGTTATGTGAGGAGTCATTATTTTCCTTTCGCAGCGCTACGATTACCATACACATTTTTTGTATTGGAAAATACATTTATTTATATACTAAAACACAAACTGTTTCAAGATTTAATTTTTACAAAGTAACCAATACAAGTATCATAATTTATAATTGCAATATGAAAAGTAAGCATATATTATTCTAGAAATGCAAATAGACGGTAAAGATTTCAAAACAATAAATTATTATATAAGAAAATGTGCAATATATTTTAACTTTTACAAATATCACAGCATAAGTATCGTCTGTACGTTTTAAGGCTGAAATAGATGCATTTATGCTATTTATACTAATATATACAATATAAAACAAAATAACATTTGATTTGACGTTTCTTTCAATAATTTATAAATTTCATGTGCGCCAAAAATATTGTAAATCTGTTGTCCTTAGAAGAACACTAACGCAAAAATTTGCATACAGATTCGTTTTCGAACTATAACAAAATAATAGTAAATATAAACAATAGAACAAAGGCAATTTCACTTTGTAACACCAACCTACATTAATAAAATACAGATATAATTCTTAAAGTAAGTGGAGACTTCGACACAGATTTTGTATAATTTTATAAAGATACTTGCTGCTTTAAAACGAATAATCTAAATTTTAAGCTTATTCTTATTACATATCCTTTAGTAGCCAAAATATAAATACACACAATATTTTCCTTAAAAAATTGCAAATATATGTATTAATTAAAAGGGTATCAATATTAAATACTTGAAAAATATAAATATATGCATCTATGTAAGAAGGTAACCTCCGCCATTCACTGCTGATGTATGTATGTATATATTATATTCATCGGTTATTTGATATATTCAATTCCCAGTAGACAGCCAGTGATCAGTGTGATATATACCCGAATAATCGATCATTCGATTATGGTTCAGAAATCATTCATTATTCGTTTCGACTGCGCAGGAGCGCACAAACGGATTACAATTCGAGATCTGTATTTGAAACTTCGAGGTTTCGAGTTTCGAAATAATTCACTCGTTACTCGGATTCTGTCAAATAATCGTGGAAAATAATCGAAATCGTTAGTAAATTTCGAATGATCATTCGATTATTTTAAGCGATTCATTCGATTATTGAAATATATCGATTATGCCCAACACTAGTTATTTCACCGATATTTATTCACTGCTAAACGCCAAACAGTGATCACCGTTTTGTAGGGTTGCAGTTACTTGATGTCCAAGGAAGGTATTCATCGCAACCGCTGCTAAAATCACGAATCACTTTCTTTAGCAATTTCACTTCACCGGCGTGACCGGTGATTCTCCAATCACCGTGAAAGAATCACCGGCAGCGAAATATCGCCCACCGTTAAAAGTAAGGTATTTCTAAGCACTTTCAATTAAAAAAAAAAAACAAGAAGGATGAAATAAAATTGTCTTTACAACCTAACACTTTTATTGTGATCAACGTAATATAAATATGTTAAATACTGTCAACATAAAATCACATTTACAAAATAATTACAAACAGTTCTATAATATATTTAATACATAAAACATTTAAGTAATAAGACGCAGAGAACATTTACGATTATTCATTTGATTTTTTTTTTGTATTACGATATTTAGAGAACATTTAAATAGTAACTGGACAATACAAATAGATTATACGAATAGAAAAGGTTGCCATACATAAATATTATATTGAATAGGTAATAGTTATATGTTTATAATTCAGTACTCATTTCTGAGGTTTCGCCGTTCTTTAACTGACTTGAGATAGGTGGGTTGTCTTGAAAGTTGCTGTTGTCCTTTTGAACAGTGATATTTGGTAGGTTTACTGTGGCCGTGACCTGCTAAATCAAATAGAAAGCATGTTAGTGATACGACTACCTTATGTAAATATTTTTCGTTTGTTAATATGAAATTTGTTATCTAACGATGGTTTTCGTTTAGACTACACAAGAAAGCCGATTTTGGTGTGATCGGATAAAGCGAATACTTACTGCTGAGAGCTCCGAATTAGTGGAGTTAGTACATATTCCAAACTGGCCGAACGTGAACGATTGCTTATTGGTGGCAGAGGTGGTTTTGAGCTATTATGTGTACTACGAGCACTTCTGCTTTGGCATCTCTGCATCACATATATTGCTTTGGTTTACAAAAGAACAGTGCGAAAGGCTAGCTAAGCTAATTTAATTGTGTGGTTTTCTGTTTAATCATCTAATTACTTTAGAGCATGGAAATTTTGATTTGTATCTATTGTCTGCTTCAATATCTCTCTTCATAAACAAATAAATAAATAAAAATATGGATAGGATTGTACAAATATGTGACACAGAGAAAAATTAATTAAATCTTCTGAATCTACTTCTAAAGAAACCAAAAACCATTAATATATCTTTCAAATATCTACTTTTATTATTTATTTTGTAAAGCAAATTAAATAAAGGATCAAAATAGATTGAAGCAGCCAAAGACAAAAGCAAGCAAAACATAAAAAAGGCCCAGAAAGTTAAACTAACAGATTACCACATCGTTTTAACTACCTTTACATATAAGCAGTAATATACTTGATTTTTTGCATAAATAGGCAACCAATTCAACACCTTTAGAGCTCTATTTGCTATTATATCGTGTTAAAGCTGTTATTACTCTACTATTTTGTGCAAAATTATGCTATGTGATCAAGTAAAACTACAGTAACTCTAAAAAAATTAACTTGCATGCTATAGAAATTCCTTTATTTTCAATCTAGGTCTTCAACCGGAAGTGGTGTTTGTTTTTGATAGTTATATTAGTTGTATTTGATCACATAAAACTTATTGTATTGATTATGGAAAAAATCAAGTATAATAGAGAAAATAAAAGAAATTCAAAAGGGAATACTTACAGAGAACTCATTGATATTTTGATTAGTGTCAGTTATATGGCTCGAATACATATAGTTATCATCAATTTCAGACTTAGTGTCTGAAATAATGCTACATTTTGAACGCACGCTAGATCCAATTCTATATTGTACCCGTAATGGACCTGATTCGTTACCATTTGTAACGGGACTGCTTGCAGTAGATCTTAAGGAGCCGCGCAAAGAGGAATTGTTATGATTTGTTAAATGAGAATTATAGGAAGCGTTACTGATTTTAGACCCAGTTCTTATGAATGAAGGACGCGCATCGACCTGTTGCTTATGCAATGCGCCCTCTAGATGAGTAGTTGCAGCGTTTGAAGCATTGTATGTATTATAAGTAATGCGAGACGACTTAAAATGCTGTAAAAATAATTTTTTATGTTAGCTTGTCTACGGTAAACAAGTGATATTAGTCAAATTAGTCAAATAAATTAATTAAAAATAAAAAAAAAAATTAGGAATGAAAAATAGAAATAAAACTAACCCCATATCTACTATCCACGTCTTGCTTATATACAGAAGATTTGCCGGCGTTTAGAGCTTGTTTTGCTCGTGAACCAGCCATGCTACCGCTATGGCTGGGATAGAGCTGTTGAGGATTCAAGGGCTGATAATCGCTAGTGAATGACTTACTCACTGGAATTAGCCCCATTCTTGATTCACCACCATTCCCTTTGTTAGTTCCTTGTCCTTGCTTTGTACTATCACTTGATCTAATAGCATTATTTTCATTCATTATTAAATATTTCATACTGTACAAAGAGAAATAAGATTTAATTTTATTTATTTCTTTAACGAGTTAAAAACAAGATAAGAACCACCATAGTGCATATAGATTGTTGATAAAAAAAAGAATACCCTTGTACCCTAAAGCAATGGCGTATGGGAAAAATACGCCATATTGCCTTATTAAAAAAGCGTGATAAAGAGTTTTGTGCATTTTATAATTTAAACGTAGTACACACAAATGCAACATTTTCACTATGGTGTCTTGAAGGTTAAACCACAATCAATCCACTGTTAACAATTTTTCTATTATACCTTTCGCTGCTGTATGCCAAATCTTGTTCCCCACCAAGACCAGAATCGGTATGTTCATGGCTAACCCTGGTGGAATCAGAATCCTGATAGCCATTGTTTAGTCCACCTAATAAAGTATTAGGATTTCCATACAAAGCAGAACTACCAACTCTGCTATTCTTACCGCTGCGTTGAGAGCCGTTGAAGGAATAATTATCAGCTAGACTAAGCGAATCCAGCATTCTAAAAATTGATCTGTAGATTGGATATTCTCAAATCTCACACGGAACAAACCTAGGTAACATATTCGGGTTGCTCTGAGTGCTCGAATTTGAAGCAATACTTGAAGTAGTCATAGAAATCATGTCAGGGTTGCCCGAAGGGGAATGACCCTTTAGGCTTGAGTGGTTAACACGCATGCGAATCCGGTTAGCTTCGGAAACCTGAGGAGAATACGGTGGAGGTGGACTTTCAGTTCTTTTCTCGTTAGGAGAAGAGCCATCGCTAAAAGGATTGAAAACAAACCATTTTAAAGATCCTTTAAAGAATCTATGATACATACCCTTTAGACCACTGTAAATGCTTAACTTTCATCTGCTTTGCATGGGTAGTCTGAACGACTGTATACGGAATTTCTCTTAGCTGAGATTCAGACATTCCCGAGGTATCTATGAGATTAAACTCCAGATGCTTCTTCAATTCGTCTGGTAACCATACTTTTCCATCTGGAGATCTGGATCTTGAGCGGTGCTTACGCTGCCTACGATGTTTCCGATAGGACAATTCGGATTCACTTTCCATACCGCTGTTGGTATAACCCGAACGTTTGTTTCCGAGAGCTCCTTGATGAGTGAGTGTACTTTCAGCGGAATGCTTTCTCTGCACTTCACGCCATTGAGAAGTTGAGTCAACTAGTTCGTAGTGACTATCAGATCGTCTAGATCTACTCTTTCTTCGATGGCTCGTGTTTTCTTGCTCAGAGCCGGAGTCTCTTCGGTTTCCCCTGGATCTATGCCGCCTATGCTTACGATGAGATCGGTTGGAACCCTTGGACAACTCGCTTTCGTTGTCCGAAGTCATCCTGCTACGATGCTTGCGTCTAAACACATTAGAGTTCCATTAAATTACGTGAAAGACTTTAGGTAAGTATTGATTACCTTTTACATGAACGAGAATCATTGGAACTTTGGCTATCGACGGACGAGGACCTGTATCGAGGTCCCGCAGAACGCACGGAGCGTGGACTAGGAGGAACAGAACTATTATATAAGCCTCTTGAGTGAGGTTGAGACCATGGAGCACTTCTTGTGCTTCTAGGAGAATCCGAACGGTGTCTAACGTCGGTTGAGGACGTGTTGCAGGTTGCACGGTAGGGACTATCAAATCTATAACAAATACGATGTTAAAGTTGGCGATCCTTTCGAAAGAAGTAAGATTTTTTCACATTTAGTTCGCGGGAAAGCAAAGAAATGTTAAAGGGGGTACTTACGATTGCGCTGGTTGAGGTATCGAAACATGCTTGATCTCAGACGATTGGTAATGATCTATCTTAACAGCCTCCTCCGCTTGAGATGCTGTAAGGGGCAAACATTTAAGAAAACAATAAGATACAATGCTTTGTTTCTTTAAAAAGGTAATAGGGTGTTCTGTATGTAATATGTAAAGATGCGATGCTGGATACCTGTGAATATAACTACAAATTTTTTACGTAGATCTGAATAAATTTTAAGCAGTTCATTAGAATGTGGTTATTTCATTTTAGGTTTTTATCAACAAAAATATCCAAAAGCTTACATGAAGATATAAGCACAATAATATTGCAATTTAGAAAGAAGCTACCTGAAGGGTCTCTTTCACATTTCATGATAAACTTAAATGCAATAAGTTTATCATGAAATATGAAAGAGACCGTTCAGGTTAATGGAAATCAATAACATATCTGCGTAAAAAGTCAAGTTATCCTGAATATTCAAAAAACAAGGAAGATCGTCATTGAAAATCCTAAGAAGGGGTAGGACCTTATGAATACATGCATATAAACAGCAATCATACCCAATAAATCGCGACATCTCACTAAATATAATAGCACTTGCTACTACCTCTAACAGGATACTAACACTTAATAGAGCTTACTATTTTATTATATACGGAACACCCTGTATATTTTTTGATTACTTTAATTTACCAAAAAAATTCTGACATCCTATAAGCAATAAAGAAAGCATTGTACGTATTAGCACATCAAAAGCTACTTACTATCGTTAGCACCTTCCACGATTCTCCTTTGATAACGTCTGGAGGGTGTCCTTGAGAATGGAGGCGGGGTTCTTACCTTCAACTGGGCATCCCTTACAGCTTGCTTTTCAGTTCTACCACTACGGAAACACAACGTTGAAACATTAATACAGACCGCAGATAATCGTTAGCTGATGTACCTGTATCTAAATCGTGAACTTAATGCGAAGATATCAGGGGTAGTTGGAGACACCTGCACTAACCTGAAGAATGCATGATGTTCGACGCAGCACTTCCACAGATGCTTGCAGGCGGCCTTTGAGGGAGTCTCGAAACCGTAGGTATTTTCATCGTTCTAAAAGGCGTTCAGTTTCTTGAGTTTTTGACGATGATCCCAAATAGCACATAATGTTTACGGGACCTTCACTTTGAATCCATTAGAGATACAACATCCTAAGCTCTGGAATGAACGTCCGCAGATTCTATCCCAAAGTTTTGTTAAGTGAAGCTACATACACTCATGTCCTTCACTTGCACCCAATCAAAAGTAAGAATTAACATATGATGACGTAATGTTGATGTAGCCTTCCCAAATTGGGCTACTTTTAAGATATTTGCAACAATCCTTTTACGCTACATTTTTGTACATTGAGACCATGTTTAATCGGGAAAAATTGACACTATAAGATACGTTTGTTACGTAATATTGGTTGTCAGTTATACGAACATTTTGCGACTGAAGATGGTGCTTGTTACAAAATTGTTGGATAGTGTGAGGAGAGGAGCAGCGCAGATAATAATACCAGTGACAATTTGTTGAAATTTTTCAAAGGAAAGTGAAACACATTTTTAAAGATTTTCTTTTGCTCACCTTACTGATGACTAAAAAAAGGATACGTTTGTTTTAATTCATTTACAATTATCAAATTTTTGGAAGTTGCAATGATAACACAACAATATAACGCAAAGGACCTTAATACGAACCTATAAAAATGGTTAAGCAGATGTCAAGAGAGACTCAGAGAAGAATCATCATAGTTATCTAGTTCAACTACCAGAATAGTTTGAAAAGTTTCTAGACTAACACAGAAACGAGCATTTTTTTGTCAAATTCAGTTTTACTTTTTCCAGCGATGCTCCCATCTCATTAATCCGTCCAAATAGTAGTTAGCATCTTGTTCTGCAAAATAGACGTTTACGAATGTGATGGATTCCTTTTTTGATGAAAATCTCCGTCTTCCGAGCGAATCTTTCCACCTAGGAAACAGAAGAAAGTTTTTGGGGACCAGATCTGGCGAATAGGGTGCGTGGTCTATCAATTTGAACCCCAGTTTGTGAATTTTTGCCACGGCGACCACCAAAGTATGCGACGGCGTGTTGTCTTCATGGAACAAAACTTCCTTTCTTTACAAATGCGGCCGTTTTTCCGCAATTTCTACCTTCAACTTATTAAGTAATGATGCGCAGTATGCTACCGTTATTGTTTTCCCTTCTTCAAGATAGTCGATTAACACAACTCCATGACTATCCCAAGAAACAGTCTTTGCCTTTTTCGGGACCGATTCACCCTTGGATACACAAGCTTCATCTACAGTTATTAATCGACATCAAAACTCCGATCTATTTCGTTTTGCAAATATTCATTCGATTGCTGTTTTGGTCCTGAGTGAGCAAGCGCGGCACCTAACGTAGCTTTTTCATGCCTAAATCTTCAATCAATATATGACAAACACGTATGGACTCCGCCAAGAAGATCCGCTATCAACAACCTTGATCAACTTGACGTTAGAAGAGATAATAAGGAAAAGTTGAATCAACAGGAAAGGGACGCTATTTAACAAAAGCCATCAATGCCTTGTATATGCTGATGACGTGGTATTGCTGGCGAGAACCAGAAAAGAATTAGAAAAGATCACAAAACAACTGATAAGAACGGCAGAAACGATCCGACTTCAATTCAACTTCGAGAAAACCAAATTCATGGAACTTAAGAACAGCATAGGAAGTAACAGAAAACGAAATCTACAAGTACAAGCACAAACTGATAATATATGCGAGTTTGAAGTAAAGAATTTTATGTAAGTATAAAGAGAACAAAGAAATAGATTGCAAAATGCAATAATTGCTTACGTATTAAGGAAAACAAAAGTAAGAATATACAAAACAGTGATACGACTAACCAATGGATGTGAGACATGGATCCTTAATCAGAAAAACAAACAGAAATTAGACATCGAAGAAAGGAAAATATTGCGAAGGATTTCTGGAAGAAAGAATACGGAACTTGACTAGGAGAGAAAAATGAGCAGAGAACTCTGCGAACTATTTGGGGAAAAACCTATTGGGCAATTTGTGAAAATAAGAAGACTACAATGGCCCCATCCATTGTAGTCTTCTTATTTTCTCGCAAGAATGGAGACTAATAGAAAAGTAAAAGATGTAGCTTGGAAGAAACCTGAAGAAAAGAGGAAATGCAGTAGACCGAGGAAAAGGTGGAGTGAGGCAATAAAGGAAGATTTGAAAGAGAAGAAGATTGGCAACTGGAGGGACATAGCAAAAGACAGAAAGTAATGGAAGAGAATCACACAGTTTTAAGCTGCTCTCTCTAACCTTAATTCGACGGACATCTAGCACCATTTGGTGAAGTTCTCCAATGTTATTGGTAGTGGTAGCAGTTTTTGGCCGTGCCGAACCTTTATTGTCAATGAAGCTGGTATGACCACGTCTAAATTCAGCTGCATGGCAAATGATTTTGTAGAGTTCCCCTAAACATTGTCTGGAAACACTAACATGGACTGGCACAAACGACTGTTAAACAACAACTAAGCTTCCAACATGATTGAAATTTTCAAAAGTATCTTTCAACGCCGAATATTTTTGATGAATAACGCCAACTTCATGTCGAGACCTGAAACTTTTCAGACTACCCTCGTAAATTGTGATTAATCAAGGTGTGTACAACCTGTCCGGAATTAAGGGTCTGAAGTAGTGCCAAACTAGCGTTCTATGGACGCTACCCTATGTAAGTCCATAAAGCATTTATGTGTTATTTGGGAAAACATTTCCGAATTCAATCTTACATTTTTATCAGTGACTCGAAGCATGAAATAGCGTCCTTTAAAGTAAATTTTCGAAATCCTCGGCCAATAGTAGTTCCCCACGGTGTTTTTGTTCCTCAAGACGATGATACCGCTAGGTGTTAAGCCTAAGAAATATTCTACATTATCTTCTCCCTGGAATTACGATTCATGACCATGAGAACGTTCATATGATAATAATATTTATGTTACCAAAACTGGATGCAGATCAACTCCGTACATATCGAGCCATTTAACTTTATCTAAATAATTTAATTCAGCTACGGATGGTAATTGACCGCTGTAAGAAAAACATGGAACGTTAGAGAACTGTTATTAGCTTACATGTTAAATTTAGTGCTTGATTAATTATGCAATAGTAGGATTTGGTTTGAATAAAGAGAGACTTATTTGTTTTAATGCTTTCAAATAATCCGTTAGAGCTAGTTGAACGCAACTGAGATCGTTATAATTCCAAAAAACACTTAATTACGTTTGCTATTCCCAACTAACAAGTCTATTAGGGTTTATTACCCATTTAGTCAATTTTGTAAACGATTTCAATCAATATGGCAACCGTATTCAGTAATTAATACCGCGCATACGGTGTACTATATATGCAAGTACAACATACAATAAGTCTTCATATGTTCACACTCCGGAAACACCCAAATATCTCCAATAATATTGCAAATATTGCTACGAAATTCAGTATTTATAGGTAACTGATTATGAGGAAAAAAATTTCGGCATTTCAATCTGACTTCCGATTTAACCGGAAGTCACATTCAACTTTGAAATTTTAGATAAAACACGTTGTATATATTTTTTTATATTCTGATGGAGTACAATATTCCAATTTCAAAAACATTTAATTTTTATGGGCTTCCTGTACTCAGTATGGGTTGCTTTGAGACCAATAGCGCTAACTATACCGACGAGTTGAGCCATTTAAGCAAAATGTTGCCTCATTAGAAAAAAAATAAGGTTTATTGCAAAATTAGGATTACGTTGGCAAATCTCCAACATAATTTCACAAAATTCAAGTCTTCTATCGAAATCGTATCAGAAATTTCTTGCACAAGACGAAGTTTATATGGATGATATTTCTCCTTTTTTAAATTCTTCTATAATAATAATAATAATAGTAATAATCGTTTATTGCCCAACAATCCAAAAGCCAATTACAGGTATAGAAAATATGCTGAAAGTATACAATATAACAAGAACACTACATTCCAAGGTGTCAGGAAAAAAGGGGGAAGCAAATAAATAGACTTATGTGCAGACTCACAAAAATGGATCAGGTTCCTGTTCATTCGCGTTCCTTATCATGTGGTTAATTTGTGCTTTCAGCAAGATATTTTGCAAAGAAACTCCACACTGTAATGCTAACGGCGGTTAGCAAGGGACAGAAAATTCTGCCTCGAAAGTGGGCTCTAACATTCAGTGCCTCTATCAGGGTACACATTGTCCATTCGAAAGGAAAGGTACCTTAGAAATCATTTTTAAACGCGCTCGATCGTAAGATTTTGATATAAATAATGAGGATACCAAATAATGGAAGCGAATTCAAGCTTAGAACGAACATAAGCATCATATCATTGATGAAATATGTTCAGTAAATAACAGTCTATTATCGAACAAAACACCAAGATCTAAACTTTTGATGTCGCGTGGTATAGCGGTATCATTAATCTTAATGTAGTATATATAATAGTGCGAGTGTTATTATAGGAAACCACAGTGCACTTATTGATGTTCAGAGGGAGATAATTGTCTTTACTCCAAGCATTAATTAGTCGAAGATTATCTTGTAAGTGTTTACAATCGTGAAAGCTATTAATTGTATTAAATATTTTGAAGTCATCTGCGTATGCTAAGCAAATAGGGAAAGCAATTAATTTATGTACGAATTGAAAAAAATAAGTCCAACATTTGAAACCTGAAGAACGTCCGATGTTGAAGAAAATGGATCAGAGGAATAATCATAACATTGTCTTCCAGTAAGATAAGAATTAACGATTAAAGAGATTTATACCGAAATCAAATTTATCCATTTTTTATTCAAGCATGGCGTGGCCAATGCAATCAAATGCTTTAGAAAAATCTACGTAGATAACGTCCACCTACTATCAAATGCTTCGCTAATAAGCAAACTGACAGAACTGATCCCCTCCGATTTCGATGAAACTTGATATATTGGTAGACCATCAAAAAGTAAAGGACACGTATTTTTCTTTATCGACTGATATTCACCTTAGGGGGTGTAAAGGGTGCGTCTGAAGTTACCTCCAAAAACAAATTCTTTGAAGTAGAACATTTTGGTTTTTCAATCATCCCGATAGCTTGCGCGGTTCCGGAGTTATGATGAAAAATGCGTTTTTGGGGGTAATTTCAGACACACCTTTCACCCCCTTAAGGTGAATATCAGCCGATAAAAAAAATGCGTTTACTTTTTCATGGTTTACCAATTTACCAAGTTTCATCGAAATCGGAGAGGGTCAGTTCTGTCAGTTTGCTTGTAAGATATAGTCAGGTTAAAATGCCAATATTTCCATTTTAGATGACAGAAACTTATTTGTCTATTTCCGTTTTATGATCTGATGAATTCAGAATCAATATATGTAGTGGTCGGGATTTTATTCACAGTACTGTATATCTCTACATTTAATTAATAATACTGCAATGTAATAGAACTTCCTCCGGAATTTTCATTAACATTTAATAACGTGCAACGATCATTTTCAAAAGGATGCTAATATTTACTGGTGTCAATATCGTATTTGTTCTGTTTTATGTATCGTGAGCAATAATCACTATATGGAACAACTTGCGACTACTTTTTATGAATACAGAACTGAAAATAAGAAAGTGAATAAGCAATTATAAGCTAAAATCTAGTGACAATTTCCTGTTTTCCAAAGCAGAAGGATTACGTGGCATTTCTAGTAGATCCCTCAACAATTATGTATTACTTATCTCTTTGAGAGTCGATCCGAAGGTGCAGATATTTCTTTTTACTTATTCCAGACGTATTTTGCATCAAAATAACATCTTACTTGGTATTCTATCTCAGATGCAAATTAGATATCGTATGTAGAAGTGTAATTATGAAAAATAAAGTTAAGAATCTTATCGCTGCAGCTAACAACACTAAGTACAAGCTCGAAAAATAATACGATATTATCGGTTCTAGATAAAGTAGCATGTGTAACAGTAGCATTTTCTTAAATATTTATTAATGAAATTAAATTTAAGTCGAAAGTCTTAAAGTACAAGACGGGCACCTTTTTCAAGAGTGGAAAACGTAAAACTGTATAATTAAAGCATTGTTTTCACTAACTTTGGTCGTTCAACTTTTGCCTCTTCTAAAATTAATTAGACTAACACAAAAGAAAAACAACTATCCACCTTTAACTGTGAAAAAGTGCCACAGGGTGTTGAAAATGTGTTGTACGTGAAATTGTTCCAATTCTCTTTGTTGTTTCTTTAAAATTAATGAGAATTTAATTTGGCAGTGGCTACCGTCCCGACTCGGGATCTAAATTCGGTTCCGACTGACGTCATATATTGCGGGATCCTAAAACGCAGCCGACATAAAAGTGAATAGAATGGCGGTGAATTGCGACTATACAAGTTTGACATTTTCTATTTCCTTTAAATAGCAAAATATACTAATAGCCTGTTATAAATAATAAAATATAAAATGCAGGTATTACACAGTGTGACACGTAAAGTCATCATGTAAGAATTTAAAAGAACTCAAAAATGGATTAGTATAAAAAAATGGGAAAAGTTAAAATTGTAATAGAGTGTTGAAAATTGTAAAATTGGTAAATTTGAAAAAAAAATGCCATATTACTTAATTAAAAAAAAAAAAATGCTAAAAAAAGCAGGTACTGGCAAATGATTATAAAAATTATGGGTCAAATTTTTAAAAGAGCACACAGATTCCAAATAAATGAATTAAAACATGTACACAATAAAAATAAACAACAAAGACAAGGTATAAACAATTAAACAAACAGTTAATAAAACAGCAAAGAACAAATTAATAAATAAACGAGTTTTTAAACAACTGCTTTCGTGACAGGATCGGTAGGCCAGAACCAATAGTGTCCCCTCAGATCCTTATATTTTATGCTCCTTTAATTTTTCTTAAGGTGATATTTAAAATAAAAAATCTATCCTAAAATCCTAGAAGATTTCAAAAAAGAATTAGGCATGAAATGCGTCAAATTAGTCCTGACGTTAAGAAATCGGTGAATAGCATTTTGAACATTTGATTTAAAGGAAACAATCATTTCATTTTTTGAATAACAGCAATTATCTTTCCTATTTGTTATTAATAAAATTTATGCTTTCCATTGTTTAAATGACTTTTATTCGAAAAGTTTATTACGTGAGGTATTAAAATTTTGATGATTCATTTAAACAATTAAATGAAGTATCAAAAAATTGTTGATGACGTCATTGCTTGAAAACCAGAAATAGGAAAAATTTAAAATTGATACAAAAATGTTTATCAAAAAAAAATAAAAGTGACCTGTCCAAGCAGCATGGGTAGTAGACGAAATTAGAAATTACATATTAGGTTTACATTTTTTAAAAGTCGTTAATCGGTGCTCAATTTGGATCCAGAGTCGGGACGGTAGCCACAGCCTTTAATTTACAGTACCGTGCAAAAAGATATCACAATTTGGTTTTTTGACCGTAACTTCCTTCAAACCCAACGGATCTCGGTGAAATTTTTACCACGTATACAACTCGAATGTGTCATGCGATGTATACCATATATTGGCGCGAACAAAGTGTTACTTTTTTATATTATTTTTTTTTTTTTTTTGTTTTTCCTGTTATTGTGCTGTTTGTCTATATTGGCCTGCACTTGATAAATATGCTATAGTTTTTTTAAACAAATTCAAAAAAGCTTCCAGACCATGGGACGATCACGTGGATCATGTTCGCTGACCATAACGACTATGGAGGCTATTTTGCGAGGTCGCCGAATGGGAAGGACTCACGCCGAGCTATCGCAGCAATTCCAAGTTAGTGTTTCTACCGTAACCAAGTTTATTGCTCGAACCAAAGCTCGTGGAGGCATAATAAAACGAAAATCTCCTGGGAGACCAAGAAAAACGGATTCATTGATTGATAGGAATATTTTTACGGACGTGCCGGACAAATCCTCGCTTCACTGCCCGTCAAATTTATGAAGAAATTATCGGTCCTGGAATGCCAAATCTTTCCGTGGATACGGTAAAGTGTCGTCTAAGGGAAGGAGGACTAAATGGCTATCGTCCTGTAAAAAAGCCTCTAATTTCTGCCAAGAACAAGAGGGCCAGAGTGCGATGTGCCAAGAAACACCTCAACTGGACACGCATTTAATGGGAATCTATTATATGGATCTTCTGTTTGAAACAGACGGTGTAACTTGGATACGATGCTCCATAAACACTAGATACGACCCTAGGTACCAACTACCGACTGTGAAGCACGTCGGAGGGTCCTGTATGTTCTGGGGATGTTTTAGCGCGCTTTCCATGGGATCTCTTCATTGGATCCAGGGCAATATGGATAGATTCATGTACACGGACATTCTTGAGAACCAGATGCTTCCATTTACACGAAGAACTCACGGATGATAATGATCCGAAACATCAATCAAAGCTAGTCTGCGACTGGTTCGCTCAGAAAAGAGATCAGCGGATGGAGTGGCCCAGTCAATCCTCTAATCTAAATATTATTGAACGCGTCTGGAATGAACTGGAGAGAAGGCTTATCGGTAAAAAAGCCACAAATGTAGCTGAAAATTTTGCCCAGTTAGAGGAAGAATGGAAGAAAATCGACTTTGTTTTCATTACCAAACTAATACAGTCTACCCCGCAGATATCAAGCTGTTATCGACGCAAATGGTGCTGCCACCAAATATTAGGTCTATTGTGTAATATTCATTCGTATTTAGTGTGTCTCAATCGTCTTTTCTAGAGTTCTGAGTAGTTAGATTTATTCGTCAGATATTCTGATTTGAGAAAATTCAAAAATGTTGCTATTTTGTTAAAGAAACATAAGTTTTTATTTAATAAATAATATTAAAAAGAAGCGTATTCTTGTTTTGTATACGTGGTAAAAATTTCACCGAGATCTGTTGGGTTTGAGGGAAGTTACAGTCAAAAACTAAATTGTGATATCTTTTTGCACGGTACTGTAAAATGAAAAAAATCGCGCACCCTATATATTACTGTACATCGTAACTGCTTTACAATACACCTTTAACTGCATACCGGATCATTACAGTACACAACAAAAAGATGACTTACACTAAGGTCTTGTGCAGCTCGGCGATTCTGGTTTCTAATTCTAATGTTTGATTCGATAAGAATCTAAATTCTGAGACGTATCCCGGACTATGCCTCCTAGGATCATAATCGCCAAGCTCAGCTGAAACAAAGAGGAAGATAGAGATACACACGTTATAAAGAAAGGAAATTAAAATTACTACCTACAAGAGAAGATAGTCTTGTATATATGAGCGCATCGACAACAGAATTATACCTGTTAAGGATTTTTGAGTGTTTTATGGGTTTTAGTAGTATCGAAACTGAGTAGAAATGAATATTTTCTTTAATATTTATTTGTTTATCACTACAAAAACTGATTTACATGCAGCATTTGCCATAATTATATTTATAACTCGCAAACATAAATATTGAAAATACATGGACACCTCTCATGATTACCAACTAGTGTAAACGTTAACATAGTTTTTGATATTAAAAACGCATGCGCAGAAGATACCGTAACTCTAAACATTTATTGGGTTCCCTTAAATTTCGTAAAATAACGTGAATAATTATTGTAACGTTATCTCAGTTACAAGTACTTGAATTTGTGACTATTTACAAGTGACTTTTATGCGATTCAAAACGACCTAAGAAAGCTATTGACGCAAAAATATGCAAATTAGTCAAAGAAAATTTGAAAGAGAATGGAGGTTTATTCAAGCTGCAGTTTGCAACAGAATATTTAAACTGGACATTTGACATGTAAAGATGAATGGTTGACTAGTCTAAATCCAATTAATTTAAAAGTAATGGTCTACGTCAGTGGTTCTCAAACTTTTTTGTCAAAGGGGTCCCCTTAAGGCAAGAATTTTGTTTGAGATCCCCTCATAATAAAACGGCGACTGTTAGGAGTTACGCCACAGTTACATGTTGGCATTTTTCTCCTAGTCGTAAAGCACCAAGTTTAAAAATATAAAAATCTTTCTGTTTTTATATTTTGACATATATTTGAATATATAATTATATTTGAAAATCAATGTTAAAAATATCAACCAATGTAAAAAAAGAAAGATTTAAACTTTATGTTTACCAATATTTCTAGCGACTGTCTGCTACCTGCGCCATCTATCACCAAGTAGCATAATTTCTTCTTTGTTCTTCGGGTTTTACGTAAGTTTCCACCATATTCGAGAGAGTGCTAGATGGCACTGGAGCTTTCTTGTGTGCTGTGTTGTTAGCTACTGAGTGCAATATCGGTTATTTTGAGATTTATTGGTTTGTTAAATATGGATACATTTTTAAAAAGATCATTACAACCATCTACGTCTAGAAGTGACAAATATAAAAAGAAAAATAGATTGTACAACGATGAATATCTTAAATATGGTTTTACCGTTATTTCTAATAAACCACAGTGTGTTGTATATAGAGAAGTCTTGTCAGAAGAAAGTATGAAGCCATCAAAGCTACTTCGACATTTAAATAGCAAACATCCAGACAAAAAAGAGAAGCCCGTGGAATTTTTTGAAAGAAAGCTAAACTCCCTGCACAAGGAGCAAGCCACTTTTACATCAGCAACCACGCATAACGAAAAAGCATTACTAGCAAGTTATCGAGTTTCATTTCGCATTGCAAAATCCCGTAAGCCACATACAATTGCTGAAGATCTGATCTTACGAGCAGCTTTTGAAATGGTGCAAATAATGGTTGGTGGAAAAGAGGCTGCAAAGTTAAAAACAATACCGCTGTCCAACAGTACTATCCAAAGAAAAATAGGTGACATGGCAGAAGACATTCGAACACAAATTGTTGAAAATATTATGAAGTGCACGTACTTCTCCCTACAGATCGACGAATCTACAGATATTTCTGACTGTGCTCAGTTTGTAGCATTCGTAAGATACGATACGAAAAATGGTATTACAGAAGATATTTTATTTTGTACGCCATTTAATACGACCGGAAAATGTTTATTTGACACTTTTATGCAAAGTACTAATAAGTACAATATTAACTGGTCGAAATGCGTTGCTATATGCACCGATGGCGCCAAGGCTATGACAGGACATCGATCTGGTCTTATCGTCAAGTTACAAGAAGTAATGCCAAATGCTACATGAGTACACTGTTCTTTACATCGAGAAGTGTTTGCGTCAAAATTTTTACCTCCTGAAATGGATTGTGTTATGAAAAGTGTTATTAAAGTTGTGAATTCCATCAAAGGAAAAGCGTTACTGACTCGTATTTTTAGAAAAATTTGTGAAGACATGGGTTCCTCATATGTAAATCTTATTTATCACACAGAAGTAAGATGGCTTTCGAGGGGTAACGTCTTGAAAAGAATTTTCCAGTTAAAATCAGAAGTTTTGATGTACTTGCATGAAGAAACATCGGAATATGAGAACCTATTTTCCAGTCCTCTTTGACTTCTTAGACTGGCTTTCCTTACTGATATTTTTGAACACTTAAATATTTTGAATAATAGCTTGCAAGGCTGCGATATTAATATAACAACAGCCACGGATAAAATTAACGGATTTGTAAAAAAACTTGATTTATGGTCGACTTCAATTGGGAAAAAGAAGTTTAATTCATTCCAGTGCGTTCAAGAACTCATGGAAGATTTAACTCAGTATAGTGCCATAAATTCTGAGCATGTTTTTGCAGATATGCAAATCGGTTTGCATAACTTGAAACAACAGCTCTGCGATTTTCCCAAAGAAATTCAAAACAGTTATGATAATTACAGATGGATACTGAATCCGTTTTTAGACAATTCTTTTCAGCACGCTGAGATTGCAACAAACATGAAGGAACAACTTATTGAAATATCAAGTGATGGCATGCTAAAACTAGAATTTTTTTCGCAGAACCCAGAACAGTTTTGGACCAAAGGAATGCAAGAATATCCCCAGTTCGCAAACGAATCTGTAAAGTGATTGGTTCCATTTGCAACATCATATTTATGCGAGTTGAGTTTCTCCGTGAGAAATCGTCTCGAACTTGAAAATAATATCATTGTGTGTGTATCAAATACAGAGCCCAGATTTGAGATGCTAGTTTTTGAAAAACAGGCACATACGTCGCATTAAGATTCTTTTACTTTGTAATTTTTTTATGTATAAAAGTGTTAATATGTTCGTTTATGTTCCACAAGGTGCACGAGTAGTCAAGTTTATGTTCCTGAATATACGATAAAATTAAACTTAGGTTAGTTAAGTGTTAAAGCATTATTTTTTTATATGTTTTCATTTACGTTTCGAAAGATGGAAATAAATGTGTTAGTAAGGCGTTTTCTTTTATTTTGGAAATCCTTTCGCGACCCCCTCAGTTCTTTAACGCGACCCCCCGGGGGGTCGCGACCCACACTTTGAGAACACCACTGGTCTACGTTATCTTTGTTTATTGTTGATAGAATAGATCTTTTTAAGTACAGGGGTATTTTAAATTACCAACTTCTTCCATATACTGAAGAAATTATGCCCTCAAAATTTCAATTTCAAGATAACGACCAGATGCACTCCTGTCTTTTAGAAATGCAGAAGCTTTATTACTCAAAAGTATCGGTACATTCCGCACCACACAAATGATTCGGTCACTCGGCTGAGAATGACCCACGAGTCCTTAAAACGGCTGAATTTATTAATCATTTGTGTGGTGCGGAGTGCGCCGATACTTAGTGTTGTTTGCCATACTACCCCATAGTCCTTGATATCATTATTTAAATTTTATTTTGCTTTTTTTCCCTGTACTTTATTAAAATATTATTCATTTAGTTTTTAACACGTCATAAATATATTATTTAATTTTTCGAGGATATTAACCAAATATAAGTAGTACAATATAATCATAAAAAACCTAATCGAAAAGGTCATGTTTTTTTTCGAATTATTTTTTATATTGCCTATACATGTGACAGTTAAATCTTGCTTAACTCATATCAAGATTGAAACTTCAAATTACGTTTGACATAGTTGTATAGAATAAGACAATTCTCCATTCTGTTGCTTTTGTCCATTACGAAAATAGCTTTCAATGATAAATATTTAGTAATCTGTAGTAATCATCCGTTAAAATTCATAAGATACGTCAATAAATATTAAACGTAATTTGAATTGCCAAACTTGTCAATAATAAATAACGCTGGCCACGAGCGGTACCGCGCATCGCCGTAGAATCAGTTCGGACCGAGAGGAACGGTAGTATTACTTCGTCTGCGGAGCAGTACGGACATTTTCGCTGCCGGTCATTTGCGCAATTGTTTATCTGTCCTAGGAAAATTATGATTTCGTCAGCAAAACGACCGCCGCCGGACAAACTTCGAAAATTTATTGCAGAAATTCCAGACTTAATATATGAAGGTGCTAAAATTAAATGTGTAATCTGTAAAATCTCGTTAATGTGTTGGTCCAGACAACATTGTCTACGACACGTAAATAGTGAAAAGCATGTCTCAAAAAGAAATTGCGCACGAGACAATGAAAGATTTATATTTAATTTATGCGTTACGTTTATCGCATGTAATATACCGTTTAATTTACTAGACAAGGAACCATTTATCTGCGTTTGGAATAACTATTCGGAGTGCAAATTACCAAGTCGAACATCGTTATGAAGAATTGTGCCATCTGCGCGCGAACATATTGAACAAAAAATAAAATCGGAGTTGAAAGATCAAAAATTGTGGTTATGTGTCGACGAAACAACAGATTGGAAGAAACATTCTGTTCTTAATGTAATGGCACGCAAATTGGGTCCTCATCAATCGGCACCTTCAATTCTATTAGTCTCCAAACGAATACAACAGTGTACTGCCGAAGTAATTTCAAAGTTAGTGTTAAATACATTGGACAAGTTTGAACTTTCAACAAACCAACTCTTGATGTTAGTGAGTGATGGTGTTGCAAACATGCTTTCTGTAGGCCGGTCTCTTAAAAAGCATTCTGCTAATTTGTTACACATTACGTGTAAAATTCATACTCTCAATCTTGTGGCGGCTAGTATCAGAAAATGTTATCCTAAGGTAGACGCTTTAATAGCGCATACCAAAGCAGTATTTGTCAAATCACCGAAACGTATTCGCAAATTTCACAGACTGTGCCCCCGTATACCAGAGCCACCAGAACCTATTCTAACTCATTGGGGAACATGGTTGCAGGCCGCGTTGTATTATCATAAATATTTTGACAATATTAAGAACGTGATTTTACAATTCGATACAAAGGAAGCTGCCGCTATCCAGAAAAGCCAGTCGAAATTTCAAGATAGTCAGGTTAAAATGGATTTAAAAATCATTCACGACAATTACTTCGGGCTAGCAGATGCAATAGAAAAATTACAAAATCCTGCGGTGCCGTTAGAAGAATCTCTACAAATAGTGCAACATGTTCACGCACAGCTATGCGCGATTGAAGACGCAAAAGATGTTTCTGTTCTAGAAAAATTTGAAAGTGTTTTTGAGAAAAATTCTGATTTTGGGACATTAAGACACATTTGTGAAGGTGCGTCAACAGAATCGTTAGGTTATTTGAAAGATTATTTTACTTACGCAAATATTACGTCACTAGATGAACGTTCGTTCTCTGCATATAAACGCATTTTTTCCTCATGCCGTACTAGTTTTGTCGAAACAACAGTTGAAACATATCTAATGTTGCAAATATTTAACAGACATTATTCACTTTGTGATTTCACGGAGGACTCTTAAAATGGTAAGTGTTTCAGCACGTATTATTTAATTTTTATTTAAAAGATGAGCGAAATTTGCGGCAGCAAACATCTCTATTAGCAGTATAACTCTAGTGGAACGCAAGGCCTGGTCGACTCTACGCTACTGCGCGGTACCGCTCGTGGCCAGCTTTAATAATAAATGTCAAACGTAATTTCAAGCATTAATCTTGGATTTAACTGTCAGATGTAATTGTAACCAACATAATAATAATAATAATATTTATTTGAAAACATGACATAATAAAAAAACATGAGAGAAACAAGTCACTAACATCTAGAACTAAAATTAAACATGTGAAAATTAAGAACTATCAAAATAATACAATAGCAATTTATGCTTAACAAATAGGGTTTGACACTACTTCGAAAAATATTTAAATTGTTGGCATCTTTTAAATTGTTGGGTATTATATTAAATAGTTTCACACTACATGAAAAGTAAGTATTGAAACCAGCGACTCTGTGATAACGAAGAAGCAAATAATTTAAAGTTACGGGTATTGTGCTCGTGTGGAGTATTCGTAACAAATTGATAGCGATATTTACAAACAAAGCAAATTACTTCAAAGATATACGCATCATAGAAAGTCATAATACCCAGAGATCTGAAGACATTCGGTAACGGAGTCCTGTTATTATTCTTATTAATAATGTAAGGTTGGAATCCAAAGAAAAGTTGTTAACATTAAACTTAATACTGTTTTGAAACAGGTTGTGTTGACTTTTAACTGGATTCAGTATTAGTCTGTTGACACGCGTCCAAGTTTTAATTATAAATTTCATTTATCCTCAAAATAAGATCATTTAAACTGGAACATCTAGCAATGACGTTAATATCATCTGTATACATAGATAGTGTCTCAGGAATGTTTAAAGATTTAGAAAAATCATTTAAGTAAATTAAAGAGAGGATAAATCCAAAAATAGAGCCTTGAGGTACACCAATGTCGATTCTCGACAGAGTAGATTCTTTACCTGCACACAGGACTTTCTCATGCCGATTACTTAAATACAATTGATATAACTTCAAAGCAACTCCGTTAATGTTATACCTCTCCAATTTGTGAAGCAAAATTGAGTGGTTAACGCAATCGAATGCTTTCGATAAATCAATTAACATTGCCATACAAGGGTAACCCTTGTCAGTGCTTTTATATACCTCACTGATGAAAGTGAACAGCGCAGTATTGGTTGATCGATTTGGGAGGAAACCATGTTGATAATCACTGAATGGATTGAATTTTTTAAAATAACCGATGATATTCTCATTGATAACCATTTCAAAAATTTTTGAAAACGTTGATAGCAAACTTATTGGTCGATAATTTTCTAGATTATTATATATATCATCATATATATAAATACTCGTAATTAAAAAAAAGTTGTTTGTGATCATATTGTATATGAATGTATAATTATGACCAATACTGTATAGTGTCATGTCTTTTTAATACGAAAAGTGTATAATATATAAGGCAGAGAAACGTTTACTTGTATCAAAGCAATTCACCTTAATTCAAAACAATTACTGTCTCAATTATCTGCAATACAATAACTGTTTTAAATCAGAAGAAATATTTCCTTTCTTCGCTTAAGAGAAGTATATACTTGTAGTGAAATAATTGTATTTCTTTGTTTAAGACATTTGTTAACTTGATTCAAGAAAATTTTGCAGAAAATTTGAAGAAAGTGATTCTTAATATAAGTAAATGTCCGTTATAACACAAAACAATATTTTCTTAGGGATAGTAAATAGCTTAGATATTGTTCATAAATCAAAGATAATGTCTTCTGGTGTTGATGGAATCACTACCAGCAAAAACAATATGAGAAGAGAAAAGCATTAAACATTCTTGCTCCTGGCTACATTGCTCTTACATCTTTCAGTTTATGCTACTAATCTTCAAAAACAGCAACTGAAATATTTTCTGGCGCCACCTAGTTCCAGTAGTTATAGTCATGCCGTCCTAGATAATAGCGATTGGCTTTTTATTACTATTTACCACGTGTACTAATTTAACTATACTTTTTTTAATATACAGTAGAGTCCCGCTCGAGTGAACTACCCGAAATAGTGAATACCGAAAAATTTACATTGGGATCCGATTTAGTGAACAGGGGAAACCCTGGTAGAGTAAATTTCTTTCTTTGGTAGTTCGGTAATTACCCTAAATATGTATTATAGGAAGCGCATCACCACGAATGATCGTAAATTGGTTTAGTACATTCTTCTATTCGATTTGTATGAGCTCGGTGTGTTTGAGCGCTCCGTTATTATTATGTATGTATATGTATGTAATAAGAGTTTAAAATAATGTCGAATAATAGGAAACATTTAAAGCTAAGCGAGAAATTAGAGATATTGGAAAGCTTAAGTAAAGGTAAATGTGTAACAGATTTAGCTAAACAATTTGGAGTGGCTAAATCTACAATATGTGCTATAAAGAAGAGGCGAACATTAATTTTAAGAAAAACTAATCAAAATGTTGATGGTATATGTAAATTTAAAACACTAAAAGAATCTACATATTCAAAAATGGAAAAGGCACTGTACAAGTGGTTTATTTCATTGCGAAAGAGAAATATTCCCGTTAGTGGATTAATGTTAAAACAAAAAGCTATAAATTTGCAAAAATCAATCGATGAATCGTCAACATTTATTGCAAGTAATGGATGGCTTAATAGATTCAAAAGACGGTATAACGTAAGGTTTTTAAAGATTTCAGGAGAGAAATTATCATCACAACCAGAATTAGTTGATCCATTCAAGGAAACGTTGAAGAATATAATTAAAGATCTTGACCTGTTACCGGAACAAATTTATAATGCGGACGAATCAGGTCTTTATTGGAAAACTACTACCCGATAAGACGTATGTATCTAACATGGAGAAAAATGCACCTGGTAGAAAAAACTGAAAAACAAAGATTAACTTTTTTGGCTTGTGCAAACGCGTCCGGAACACACAAATTAAAACCTTTAATAATAGGAAAATCAAAGAAACCCCGATCATTTCGAAATTTAGCTGTCCAGTACATTACAAGCATTCTAAGGCAGCATGGATGACCACCACCATTTTTAAAGAATGGTTTCATGAAATGTTTGTTCCAGAGGTAAACAAATTTACTTATTTATAATTAGATCATAACACTTCATTTTACTTTTTAGGTTACACAATTTTTACAAACCCAACAATTACCGATTAAAGCCTTATTATTATTAGATAACGCCCCTAGCCATCCACCTGAGTCAGACTTAAGAAGTTCCAATGGATTGATCTCCGTTATGTATATGCCACCAAATGTGACGCCCTTAATCCAAAATGCCATCAGAATTACAAAATTATTTTATCGCAAAAATTTATAGACCGATTTGTTATCAGAAGACAAAGAGTTTAGTGAAACATTGAAAAACTATTCTCTGAGAGATGCTGTTTTAAATATAGCTATGGCTTGGAATAATGTAAATACTGCAGTTATAAAGAAGTGCTGGAATAATATTTTAGACATTGATGATGACGATCAGGAAAATATTCCACTAAGCGTTTTACGCTCTCGTTTAATTAACGACGAAGCCTTTAAAGCAAATCAAGATATAGGACAAAATTGATATTTTTTTTAGACTCATTTTAATGATGCTGACATTGATGAATGGAATAAGGACATATTACAAGAAGCCACTGAGGTAAATGTTATTGATAAAAGTGATTCGGAAGAGGACGATAATAGTCATTTGTTAATGTGTAATATCACCAATGACGTCAAATTAATTTCGACAAATCATGCTCTTAAATCTGTTAATGGTCTTATTCAGTGGGTGGAAGAAAATGAGGAGAATGTTGAATTTTCACAGGGGCTTGGCTAATAACGTTTACTCTAGTGGGACTCTAATGTATAATAAAAAAGGGATAAATAAACTTGAATATTAACTCATTGATTATTAAACTATATAAAAATATTCCTTATTTAATTACATTATTAAAGAAATAATTTTATTCTACTGTATCCTATAATAAAAAAAAAATTAATTAGAGAATCAATTTTTTTGATGCAAGAAATCATTTCTCTACGTGTATTTGAAATAACGAAAAATTAAAATCCATTTCTGGGTTAATTAATAACATATTTAAAAAAAAATAAACTTAATTTTCGTGAATGACCCTGTATAGAGTTATGTATTGAATTTCGTATGGGAAAAAATAAATTCGTAACAATTTTAAGGAGGAACAGATGCGTGATCTTGATTTTAAAGTAACTGTAAATAAAGTTTCGAAAATGAATCTTTGCTCATTAATATCCTGTTGCTCCAAAAATTATAGGCTTCCTCCATGTAGCATAAAAAAAGATTGTTAAATAAAATGTAATTCTTTAAAATTACATCATTAAAATCATTTCCTTTCTGGCCGTTCTCATTCTGCAACGTCGTCATTCTAGGTACCCTGACGCACCTTTAGACCCAGTTCATTTCAGTTCAAACGCTGCATAATATAATGCCAAAGTCAAGTGCAATTCGCCAGCGCATTCATTAACTTATGGATATAAATAACAGTATCATCGACAGCTAGTGGACAATATATTAATATTAGCGCATGGAAATTGATGTTCGAACCATTAGAATCAAAGAAACCAACCATGATTAATACGCATAAATGGTAGGTCCCGATATTCACTACAGGAGAAATCCATTGTGTATATAGGTATTTACTGTGGCAGCGTTTGAATCTATAGAAGCTTACGTAATCTCTAGTTGAAACGCATTAAATAGCTCCCATCTAGTGTAATATTCCGATTGTTGAATTTCTGTAAGACGTGAAAATTAGAGCTATTAGATGATAATTTATTGTACGCTAAAGGGGAACCGTAATAATCTCAGACCTAGATGGGCATTAGGTTTATTTAATGTTTTGCCTTATTAGAAAGTTGTTACATCTATTAAAGAATAAAGGAATTAAGAGAACGGTTCAGAATTTGTAACGTTTTGGGAAGTGCTTGAGGCCCGCTGTCCAGTGAAACGATCCGATACGATTCAAGTCGTACGATTTGGATCGTGCACACGTTATTCAAGCAGAAGTTGTTAATTTATTACACGAAACTTATCCTGATCATCTGCCAATTATCCAATTTACTATAAGTAAAACAGAAAGCAAATTCAGAGAGTTTGATCACGTTAGGGATCTACCATCCAAGGTATTTAAAGATATTAAATGAAACAACCTCTTACCAGCTGAAGACAATTCTCACGTCACTCTGAGACAAATATCAAGGGACTATGGTGTTAGATTAGGAAATGTTCTAAATACGTTTCAAGTAGCAATGTGCCACTTTTACAAAATACATTTTGTGCAGAAGTTCCAATTCTGCGAGGAAATAAATAGACTACAAGACAACAAAGCAAATTTCTAACGAGGCGAAGTTTTCTCTTAACGGTTTCGTCAACAGACAAAATTGTAGTTACAGGGAGATACAGAATTCGCATCCAGCACCCGCAGAAAATTAATGCGTGGGCGAAAATTGTTGATACCCGAATTCTAGGAACTTATTTATTGAAGAAGCATTGACCGGGGAACGCTACTTAGAGCCTTTCAGTTCGAATTGATTCCTTCTTTAGGTGTCACCTTTCCCAATCAAGAGAATGCTGA
The DNA here is from genome assembly GCA_029619315.2 of Dynastes maya. Lineage (NCBI taxonomy): Eukaryota > Metazoa > Arthropoda > Insecta > Coleoptera > Scarabaeidae > Dynastes > Dynastes maya. Next base: position 9,425,044 of record JAROYE020000012.1, read on the forward strand.
TCTACCAAATAACCTAATTTTGTTCCAGCAAGATCTCTACACTGCAATCAATGTCCAACAGATCGAATAGTTTAAATGATTTAAAAGACTTTTGAGATTCGGTTAATTTCTTAAGAAATGATGAAAAATGACCCAGAAGCAGTATTTTCTCGAAAGTATAACTTTCCAACCTAGTCTAGTGATTGTTTCCATCTGTTTTATTTAATTTATAAGCTTATTTAATCATCTTCCAAATCCGTAAAAGTATATAGGTGTTCTATTTAAAATAATAGACTTGTTGCCATTTTCGCTCAAACCGGAAGTTAAACCGGAAATTAAAGTGCAGGTCAAAAAAATTAAATTATAAATTGACGCGTCAAAGTATTTTTACTCACTAGAAGTTCTAGAGGTTTATTAAATTTATTTTTTTCATCATGAACGCGTATATAAAACGTGACTTTTAGAAATTGTTCAATTATTTAAAACAAAAAGTAGTCCTACGTTTATTACAAAAAAAAGAAAACGGAATGCTGCCTTGTAATATTTTGTAACAAACAAATAAAATAGATATATGAAAATATATACATCCAAATTAAACTCGTTTAGTAAAATATTTTCTCTTCATGTTTATTTCTAATGAAATGAAGCCTAAAATAAAGTCAAAACGTTAAAAATTGTGAATTTATTTATACAGAATGTTTTTTTACAAATTCATAATAAGAAAGCTCTTCCTCTTGCAAATTATGTACATGCAGAGAAACATTTACTTGTATCAAAGTTGTCCGCCTTAATTCAAGACAATTACTGTTTCAATACAATAACTGTTTTAAATCAAAAGAAATATTTTCTTAGCGTTTCTTTCTTCGCTTAAGAGAAGTATGTATATATTTGTAATGAACTAATTGTATTTCTTTGTTCAAGACATTTGTTAACTTGTTTCAAGAAAACCTTGCAGGAAATTTGAAGAAAGCGATTCTTAGTATAAGTAAATGGCCATTATAACACAAAACAATATCTTCTTAAGGATAGTAAATAGTTTTCTTAATTCCAAACAGTGTTTAGGTATTGTTCATAAATCAGTAGTTTCATTTTCTTAAAATAAAGCATTCATTTACTTAGAATTCTTGAAATACATATTATTTATATGCACATGGTTAATTGCGCTTACCTTGTTTAAAACAATGCGACGTATCCGTACATAATACAGTAAAAATTATTCTCATTGCTTGTGATTCTAAAAAGGCTAAGGTAGAGGTTTATCTACGGAATAATGTTCAAACAAAAAATGAGCTTAAATTAGAAGTACACATGTGCTTAGAAACAATAACCAAGATAACGCTAATACAAAATAGGTCCTGGTATTGATGGGATCGCTACCGGCAAAAGCAATAAAGGAGAAAAGCGTTAAAGCTCTTGGCCTCATTGCATTGACTAGTTTGCTGAGGCTTGTCCTCTTTTTAATCCAGCTCCACCTCTCTGATGAGGTCTTTCTGGGATAATATCTGAAATAGTATGCTTGATTAGTTGGCATGTCGGAGTCTTCTTGTGGACTCCCTAGCGATTGTTTTCTTTCAAGATCGCAGGAGTCTCAGGGCTTCTGAGGTGGTCCTGCGTTTGATCTTGGGGTACGCTTCTTTCTCGGCGTTTGCGTTTTCTAGCGCCGGGTTGTCGCTCTCTAGGGTCTTCAGGTAGAAGTTCCTGTTGAGCCTGCTGAGGTAATCCGTTAAGTCCTCGACGCCGCTTTGGGCTCGAATCACTGCTCGGGATGTGTCCCTAGGAAGCTTGAATGCTAATCGCAGGCTGCGATTTTGTATTCTCGCGAGGGATCGGGTGTGGGTTTTGGCGGCGGTTAGCCAGGTTGGGCTTGCGTAGGATAGGATAGGGCGGATGTGCGACTTGTAAAGAAGCACGCCTATCCTGGGTTTTAGGTTTGAAGAGGCAAAGATAGGATAGAGCTGTGCAAGTTTTCCTACTGCTTTGTTTCGGACTTTCTGGATGTGCTTACCGAATGTTAGTCTTCGGTCCAGGGTCATGCCTAGATACTCGATCTCGTTGCTCCACTCTATGTCCACATTGCCCGCCTAGATACCTGTATCCGGCAGGCGTAGGGCTCGTGTGAAGGCGATGGCTTGTGTCTTCCGCGGATTCATGGTGAGTCCGGCACCGTCCAGGAAGCTTTTGACACTGTCTAGTTGCGCCTGCGCATGGGCGACAGCGATCTTGGCGTCTCTGGAGGTGGCTAGGATGGCGGTGTCGTCAGCGTAGATGGCGTTGAAGACTCTGCGATCCTCGGACTTTGGCATGTCGTGGAAATAGATCGTAAATAGTACGGGGCCTAGGGCAGACCCTTGTGGAACTCCTGACCTCATCGGTTTCTCTGAGGACTCGGTCCCGTTGACCACAGTGCGGAATCGTCTTTCCTCCAGGTAGTGGCCTCATTGCTCTTACATCTCTCAGTTTATGGGACTAATCTTCAAAAACAGCAACTGAAATACTTCCTGGCGCCACCTAGTGCCAGTAGTTATAGTCATGCCGTCCTAGACAGTAGTGACGGAACTAGAATACAGATACCATACTTACCCATACAATGATATAACCTTTAACGTACAACATTTTATAAACATTTTAAAAAGATACGGGTTAATGTAATTTTTTTTCTTTTTATTACTATTTATCACATGTATTAATTTAGCTATAGTTTTTTTAAAAATATATAATAAATAAACTTAAATATTAACTCATTAATTAACATAAAAATGATCCCTATTTAATTACATTATTAAAGAAATAATTTAATTATATACAACCTATTAAACCTATTAAAAAAAAATTTCATTATTGTATTTTTTCTGGATATCTTTGTAGCTGCTCTATGTTTTTTGAACACGAAACTGATTTTTGCAAGAAAATCTATTTTCTTGGGGCAAGAAACCATTTCTCTGCATGTACCTATAAAGTGTTAACACTTCTTCAGCAGTGCAATTTAAAAGACAAACTAGATAGAAAACTATGAAGTTGCTTTTACTAATGATTCAAATTACTGACAATTAATCATGATAAGAATAAAACTTATTTTGCATGTCAAAATGGTATAAATGATGAAGGTATATGTAGTTTTTTCTAAAAATACGAACATATGTAGATAAAAAAGCAATGGATTGGGTGAATATAAAATAAAGGTAATATATATGAGAACTTAAAATTTAGAAATATGTAACTTTCAGCAAAATTAACCAAAAATAGAAAAGAAATTAATGTGGATCTTCAATGATTTTGTACAATAAATATCACTTGACAGACCAATATCAGACCTATAATTTACACTATTATTATGTTTATTAGTATGACATATTTCTAAAAATAATTTCTTTTTATTATTGCTTCCAATTGTTATTCTTAAATTATTAAAATCATATTGTGACCTATTTGTTGAACATATTCAACAATTGTTTTTATGGTGATTAACTCTTTGTTTCAACTACTCAGACGATTAACGAATGTAATACGTTTTACAACTCAACCAAGGCACATAGTAAATAATGTAAATAATTAATTTTCTAAATAAGCCATTTTTACATGAGTAAGTTTTTTGTATTGCACTGTAATTTCAGCATTACCACCATCCAGTTGATTATCGCAAAAATTTGAATTATACAGTGACTCACAGCTTAAAAGATGTAGGATATATAAAATCATATAGTGCTGGGAAGGAAGGGGAAATAACAAAAAGACAGTTAGTAAATAAACTTTAAGCAATCATAATGTTGCTAAGCATTATAGATTAAAATTAAACTTAAATTGTTATAAGTAACGTGTATAGTAAACAAAAATGAAAATTATGTTCAAAAAGTAGCTCACAGCTTAAATGATGCAAATACAAAAACAAAACAAAAAATCTAACTAGAACTATCCAAAAATATTTTCAATATCGTGTAGGATATCCTCTTTGTTTTAACACTTCTTTTAATCTATTGGGCATTGATTTGACTAATGTAAGTGCATATTTTCTATTACATTTGAGTCAGGAGACTGTGGGGGAAGTTTAGTCACATGTGGACAATTATACAGCAGCCACCCTTTCGCCAAGGCGGAGGAATGCTTAGGATCGTTGTCCTGGTAGAAAGAGAAATTTTGTTGTATACCTAATTTGGCTGCGCTAGATTTAAGATTTTGTTTCAGGATGTCTAGATACATAAATCTGTACATATTGCCACTCCAGAGGCGGCCATACAGCCCTCCCTCAAATTTCACGGTAGGGCGCCAATTTTGTGGTTTTAATGGTTCATTCGCTTTTTTCCAGACATAAGCATTACCATCTGCGCGGAAGAAGTTGAATTTACTCTCATCCGCAAATAATTGAGTTTTCCAAAACTCTAGGGACTTACGCTGGTGTTCACCGTGAAATTTGGGGGAGGACATGTGATGGTCTGGGGCTGTATGACCGCTTTTGGAGTTGGTAATTTGTGCTTTATGTATCTAGATATCCTGAAACAAAATCTTAAATCTAGCGCAGCTAAATTAGGTGTATAACAAAATTTCTCTTTCTACCAGGACAACGATCCTAAGCATTCCTCCGCCTTGGCGAAAGAGTGGCTGCTGTATAATTGTTCACATGTGACTAAACTTCCCAGACAGTCTGCTGACTTAAATGTAATAGAAAATCAGTGGTTTAAATTGGAAAGCGAGATCGGAAAACATACAATATCAAATAAACATGATTTCTAGAAGGCTCTTTTGGAAGAATGGGAAAAAATCACCCCCGAATATATACTTACATTAATCAAATCAATGCCCAGTAGATTAAAAGAAGTGGTAAAACAAAGAGGATATCCCACACGATATTAAAAATATTTTTGGACGGTTTTAGTTAGATTTTTTGTTTTGTTTTTGTGTTTGCATCATTTGAGCTGTGAGCTACATTTTGATTTTGTTTACCATACACGTTACTTATAATAATTTAAGTTTAATTTTAGTCTATAATGCTTAACAACATTATGATTAGAGTAACCTAAACTTGCGGACTCGCATAGGCGTCGGTATTACGGGTTAATACAAGAATACGAAAAATTCATAAATAAACTAAACCGGTAGAGAAGCAGGCATGTAGGGTCGACCTTGAATATAAATCATGTTAAACCGCGCTGAGAGAGATTTCGTTTTAGTACCGGTTGAGCTGTTGCAGAGATTAGTCGAACGGTCAAGGTTATGTACTTACGTGTCGCTTTTGAAAATATAGCTGGTGTTTTTTGTGTGTTGTAGTATTATACCAAGTACATAATTAGTGTATCGTTTCATATAGAACTAATATTTACATACATAAGAAAACAATGCCTCGTAATAGATTTGCTACTAACGTACATAAGTATGTGTCACTTTTTCCCCATTTAAAATATGACGGTAGTGCAGTTTTTTGCTTAATATGCAATGTTCGTTTGGCTGCATTGGACAGAACTGATTGCCAGAGGCATGTCAATGGTATTAAGCATATGAGAAATGCAAGAACTGAAATACCTTATACACTATTCCTCATACATTTATTAATTATGTTTACCTCTTGTAATCTTCCGTTGTCGTTGGTGAGAAAAGCAGCTTTTAAAACGTTTTGGCGACAATACGTTCCAAAGTATCCATTACCCTCACAAACACAATTACAGAATCATTTGTCGCGAATGAAAGAGATGCTGTGTAAACGTGATTTGTGTTCCAAAAGAATATGGATTACCGTGGATGAGACGACCGATATAAAGAAAAACAGTATTGTGAATGTAATAGCTCGCGTTTTATCTAGCGAGAACACAGCATCTCGATATTTGTTAGCTTGCAAACGTGTTCAACAATGTACCGCGAAAAATATTCAAAAAGTGATAATGAACGCGTTGAAAAAATTTCAAATTGCCCAAGATCAAGTTGTGATAATTGTGACAGATAGTGCAGCAACGATGTTAAGTGTTGGGCGATCCTTAAAACATATATTTCCTAACTTAATACATATAACTTGCGTGCTGCATGCTTTGCATTTAGTTGGTGAAGTTGTTCGACAACATTACGGAAACCTTGATCGGATAATTGGAAGTACTAAAGCACTGTTTCGTAAATCTCCTAAACGTTTAAAAGAATTTCGTAAATTTTGTCCAGGTATTCCAGAACCTCCTGAACCAATTTTAACGCGATGGGATACTTGGCTAACAGCAGCTTCTTACTATTTGATCCATTTTCAAACAAATTCAATCAGTTATAATGCGATTTAATCGGAATGAATACAAAGCAATAGAGCAAGTCAAAGAGAATTTCAAATTCCTCAACTTTTAGAAGATTTAACAACAATATGTACCAATTATACAGTATTACTAGATGCCATCAGAAAACTACAATGTACTGAATTGTCATTGCAGGAATCATTAGACATAGTGGAGAGTATAAAAAATAAATTACACACCTTAAATGATACGCCAGGATTATGCGCTAGTCAAAAGTTGGCAGATGTTTTAAGCAAAAATCCCGATTTTAATACTTTAGAGGCCGTTTATAATAAGTGTAAGAATAGTGAACTTTTAAGTGATTTTGAAAAACAGTTTCTACATGCAAATGTAACTTCCTTAGACGTGGAGAGATCGTTTTCTATGTATAAGAATATTTTTTCTTGTCGACGCACAAGGTTTAAAGAAGTAACTGTGGAAACATATGCAATAATGCAAGTTTACAGTAGTTCACATCCTGATGCCTCTAATTTGTTGAATAATTAGCAAGTAAGTTTATTTATGAATTTTTCGTATTCTTATATTAACCCGTAATACCGACGCCTATGCGAGTCCGCAAGTTTTGGTTACTCTAATTATGATTGATTAAAATTTATTTATTATTTTACTCTCTTTTTGTTATTTCCCCTTCCTTTCCAGCACCATGTGATTTTATATATGCTACATCTTTGAAGCTGTGAGTCACTGTAAATCAAATGGTACATGCGTACATTTCAAGAAGTAATTCAAGAATTTACCTGAACACCACCTGACACCAATTTAAAATATATTTGATAAAATTTAGAAACATTTTATCAAATATACGTTTATTTTACAAAACATCGACAAAGGATATTTTCGGCGTTTATATTTGTAAAAAAAATCTTATTGAATCATCATCCGAATTCACTTGTATTAGTTTCATAGAAAACGAGCTTAATACATAAGAGCAAGACTGTATTTATACAAACCTTACGTTACCATTTTAAGTGCATTTGATTGACTATAAAGCCCAGCTCTGCCATTGGAAATTAATATATTATGCACATAATTTACTTTTGAAAAGATTATATGGCCGCCTAGATGGTAAAAACTAATTTGAAATTATAATCGGCGTACTCTTTTTATAGGAAATTACAGCTTATTACAGTAAATCAATGTTCTTTGTTTTGTTTTCTCCATAGTCCATAGTTCTTCGTAAAGATATTTTCATTTTCCGCCGATAAAATTCTTCGACTCTGAACTAACGTTCACAGGTTCATTATTTATCGTGTTTCGTATGCTTAAAATAACGATTATCGCACCTGTATGGTAATGTTTAAGCAAAACATTAGATATCTATGAATTCAAAGCGGAGAGAAAAGAGAGAATAATTAAACAATGTTATCTATGGAAGCGGAATTTAGTACAGTAAATAGGTATCCTGTAACATAGAGACCAATGTTGATTTTTGATAACCGCTTTATTAAAAGAGTGAAAATGAACCAAGTGAAATATTCCTGCTGATAAAAAAGATCCTCTCCTGAATTTTTGGGCTGATAGAGAATAATATATTTCGCATAAGGTTACGTACAATTACATTTCTTTTATGTAAAAATTTTCCATGCAAAATACCAGGCCTGTGAGATAGCGAAAGCCGTAGGAGTAAGAGAGAAGTTGAACCGGATCTGACTAAAACTGTTATATAGTCCGTCCGTAAATATAACAATCCGATTTTTGATGATTTCAAAAGATTATCTGAAATCTTATCGCATCTACTGAGAATTGGGTAAATACATGTAGAGAAAGGGTTTCTTGCAACAGTAAAATAGATTTTCTTACAAAAATCAGTCTGTATTCAAGAAAATATGTAATAAAATGTATAATATAAGAAAATATTTTTTTTGAAATTTTATTTAGGGAATTAAGAAAATGCAGAAAAATGTTTTTTCCAAGTAAATCATTTAGTTTTAAATAAAGAAAATATTCATATTAAAGGTAGGAACGAAAAAATGGTCTAGATCTCACAAAGTTCTATTCAGAATATTCCATCTTGACTCAAGTGTGAGTTATAAAGTAATCAAGGAAATAAATAAAGGTCCAAGCTTCTCACAAAATTCTTTAAAACAAAAAAGGCGGGCGACCGGTTTCGTGTCACATGCGACACATCCCCAGGCCAGCTAGAAGATGACATGAAAAAACACATAGGTGTCAAAAATTATTCGACTTAACAATGTTGTCAATCAAAGTAATAAATCGAGACCAGAGCTAGTTTCAAGACCAAACAGCACAAAGAGCAATCAGGCATCGTGAGACAATGAAGTAAATCAATTAACTGTAGTAATAAAAATATTTTACAAATGAATTTTCAAGTAGAGGATATTATTAAATACTTACAATTAATAGTAGTCAGCAGGATCAAGTCCTATTATTAAAAAACGTGAATGTACTGTAATTGTGCAAATATCATGTCTAAGTGCATATATCATAAAACAATAAAATGTAGTAAAAATTGTAGACTAATAAATTATATCGATTTAAAATTGTCAATGTTAAACGACTAAAGAATAGATTTTTAAAGTTTAGTTTTTTAATTAATTTATTTCGTTAATAATGTAATTAAATAGGGATTATTTTTATGCAGTTTAATAATTAATTAATGAGTTAATATTTAAGTTTATTTATCCTTTTTTTATTATTAATATTATATATTAAAAAAAAATAGTAATAATAATAATAATTTTGAAAATGTTTATGAAACTTTGTACATTAAAGATTATATCATTGTATGGGTAAGTATGGTGTCTGTATTATGGTTCTGTTGCTGCTATCTAGGACGGCATGACTATAACTACTGGAACTAGGTGGCGCGAGGAAATATTTCAGTTGCTGTTTTTGAAGATTAGTGGCAAAAATTGAAAGATGTAAGTGCAATGTCGCCACGAGCAGGAAGTTTTAATGCTTTTTTCTCCTCATATTGTTTTTGCCGATAGTGATTCCATCAATACCAGGAGCACTTTCCTCATTTGTACTTCTACATTAAGTTTACTTTTGTTTGAACATTATTTTGTAAGCAACCTCTACTTTAACCTTTTTAAAATCACAAGCAATTTGAGTAATTTGCTGCATTATGTACGGATATGTCGTACTGTTTTAAACAATGTAAGCGCATTTAATAATATGCATTTTAACAATTCTAAGTAAAAAATGCTTTATTTTAAGAAAATGAAACTATTGATTTATGAACAATACCTAAACGCTTTCTGGAATTAAGAAAACTATTTACTATCCTTAAGAAAATATTGTTTTGTGTTATAATGCCCATTTACTTATACTAAGAACCGCTTTCTTCAAATTTTCTGCAAGATTTTCTTGAATCAAGTTAACAAATGTCTTAAACAAAGAAATACAATTATTTCATTAGAAATATATACTTCTCTTAAGAGAATGAAACCTCAAGAAAATATTTCTTTTGATTTAAAACAGTTATTGTATTGCGGATAATTGAAATATTAATTGTCTTGAATTTCTCTGCGTATAATATCAATATTGTCGAACAAAAAGAATCCTAGTTATGTTTCATCAAAGCAATTGCATGATTCCGAAATCATCATCCTAAGAGTAAATATAAGGGTGGGGAATGGGTTGTAGATATAATATAGTTGCACAACTATTTTATTGAACAGCAACAAAAAATTCTCTCATATAAATATTTAATTAAGTAATGTTTGTCACTACAACCTGACACAATGGAAGATTAATGTAATAGTTGGAGAAGAAAATTGCATGGAAGATATATAACAATTTGAGACCACATATTGATTTTGCTGCTTCGATTACATGGCTGAAATTACATGACTTCTTTAGTATATAGTGGGTTTGTAAAAAAAAAAAATACTAAAATTCAATTATCTCAAAAGCTTTCGTATAACACATATTTGACTAAATCAATTGCAAATGAGGTCTGCTAACATGTTTTCAAAAACGAAACAAAAAAATATTACAGAATAATATATAAGTGTATATGAGAAGCCAAAAAAACACATACCTGACTTGTATTTACATTTCTTTTGTGAAAATAAACTGTTGTTCATAAATGTTATTAGTTACATCGAGGACAGACTAGAGCGTATTGTATATTTTTAAATGACTCATATTGTAGCAACGTTTGTTGTTATTCGCTTATATACGTGACGAATCGGACAAAAACCGTTCATTTTAATGAAGTATTGTCTCTGCGTGTTACAAATCAAATTTATGTTAAGACATTAAATGTAAATAGGTCACTTACATTGAATGATATATGCACCTAATTCAGCGGCTAATTCGAAGGTAACGGGGAGCCTCCCTTGAAGGATATCTTGCTTTACCTGCAGAAAAAATTGGTACCTAAAAAGAAAAGATTAATCGATTATTTTCTTCTAAAAACAGCACCGCTCTGTAATATAATATTGTTTCACATTTCGAAGGGAATTTCTTCCTTCTTTTTTTGGGAATGGTATTTTCTAATTGCTTTCCCTAACGTATTAAATAAATATACTCCTCCTACGATAGAGCGAAATTGTTGTGTAACTTGGAAACTTGCAAATAAATAACTCGCGATATAACAGGTTTAATAAAAAAAGAACAAAAATGAATGAGCGTACAACCATGGAACAATGTGAAGTGTGTTTCATACGTGTTATATATAAACACTTTTTAATTTGTTATTTCTTTATTACACACGCTACACTATACAGGTCGCCATGTTACATCTGGTTACATCTAACACTGTTGGTGCTGCCAACCTCTACAACATAGTTACACTATGTAACATCTCCTTTTTTCTTTTATTTTACAAACTCTTAAAACTAATTTCTAAATCTAAACGGTTTCACTACGCTTCGTCCTGACCGAGTCTTGTAGCCATTAGCAGTATTCACTTTATCACTTTCTTGACTCACATTTACAAAATTATCATTACAAGGTTGTTTTTGTTCAATCTGTAATGGTTCTGTCAGTGTATGGTTTTGTTTCACAACAGGGACTTCAGTCACATCGAAATGTTCAGGATCGATCAAAGGACTATATTCAAAGGGATTTGGAGAAGCCTTCATAAAGGATGAATTCCTTCTATACACTTTTCCAAACTCATCTTTCACTAAATAAGATCTAGGAGTATCATGTTTGATAAAATTTCTGCAGGAACCCAATGATTCTCTTTTTTCAGCATGACACTCTGACCTTGCTCAAAAGGTAACCGACTCTTTGCATGTTTATCATGATTCACCTTTGCCCTTTCTCTTTTCTGTTTAAGTTTATTAGGGTCTATTTTGGTTCGTTCATTCAATATTTTATTACAAACTGGTAATGTGGTTCTCAAAATTCTATTGTTGAGAATTTGAGAGGGAGATACGTCCAAACCAGTCAGAGGCGAAGTTCTATATTCGAGCAACGCTAAATGAATATCAGTGCCGGAATAATTGCATTTTTTAAGAATACCTTTCGATATACCAACAGCTCGTTCTGCCAGTCCATTTGACTTAGGATAATGAGGACTTGACGTTACTAACTTAAAACCCCACTCTCTTGAAAATTTTATGAATTCTTTAGAATTGAATGGCATATTATCAGATACTAAAGTGCTTGGAATCCCCTGATTCGAAAAGATTATTTTTAATTTGTTAATAATTTCACAAGCTGTTTTATATTCAAGTGGAAGTATTTCCAACCAATTGCTATAATAATCTATAACTGTTAAGTAATCACGGCTTGCATATGTAAAAATATCAGCGGCAATTTTGTTAAAGGGAATTTTTGGTCTTTCATGGGGAATTAGGGGTTCTCTTTGAACAGCCTTACTATACTTTAAACACGTTTTACATTTGAGTACAAAATTTTGAATATCCTTCGACATACCCGGCCAATAAAAGATTTTCCTAGCTCTAGCCTTAGTTTTCTCTACTCCAAAATGTGCTTTATGTAATTTTGACAACATTTGATCTCTTAATTTTGATGGAACTACTAATTTGTAATCATTGAAAAGAAGATTATTTCTAACATACAAATTATTTTTAATTTTCATGAAAATTTTGAGTTCGGAATCTAGACTCTGTTTTCTAGTGTCAGGCCATCCAGTATTACAAAAATATATTACTTTACTTAGAACTGGATCCTTTTTAGTTGTTTTACGTAACTCTTCTAATCGTTCTTCAGATATCGGTAAGTCATACTCAACAGAGTGTACAACATCCAACATGTCTGCATCATCTTTAACTTGCGATTTAATGAATGACCTTGATAAGAGATCAGCTATATACATATATTTCCCAGGTAAGTATTCAACTGAAAAATTGTATTTTAATAGCTTCAACTTTAGGCGTTGTAAACGATTACTAACTTTACATATGTCTTTCTGATTTATCGACACTAACGGTTTGTGATCAGATTTAACAACTATCTTCCTACCATATATATAGTGATGAAATTTATTCAAACTGAAAGAAATTGCTAAGTATTCTTTCTCTATTTGAGCCCACCTAGCCTCTGTTTCTGTAAGACTTCTTGAACAAAAGGCAACAGGTTGCCCATTTTGCAACAAACATCCACCTACGCCATGTTGGCTCGCATCAGTTTGTATTTCAATAGGTAAAGTATCATTAAATATTTGCAAAGTTGGTGCTTTAGTAATTAATGTTTTAATTCTACCAAAACATTGAGAATGTTCTTTAGTCCATACCCACTCAACATTGTTTTTTATTAATTCTCTCAAAGGAGAAAGCAAATCTGACAAATTTGGTAAGTACTTAGACAAGTAATTTATCATACCTAAAGTCTTTAATAAATCTTTCTTATTTACAGGTTCACCTAATTCTAAGATGGCTTGAATATACTGCGGATCAGGTTTAACACCTTCACCAGAAAATATCTGACCTATATAACTTACTTGACTAACTTTGTACTGTACTTTATTTTTATTAAACTTTACACCAAAGTCTTCAGCTCTTTTAATTACTTGTTTTAGAACTCTATCGTGTTCTTCCTCACTTTCAGCACCTATTATAAAATCATCAAAGTATATTCCAATGGGTAGATCCCAAAAATGTTTTCGTTTACTCTCTGAAAAACTTCTGGACTAACTGTTAACCCAAAAGGTAACCTTTTAAAAGAGTATTTGCCAAATGGTGTTATGAATGTACAATATTTACTACTTTCCTTGTCCAATGGAACATGATAAAAACCTTCTTTTAAATCTAATACCGTAAATATCTTTTTGCCTTTTAATTTCAAACCTAACTCTTCTATAGTAGGGATTGGAAATTGATCGGGACAAACATATTTATTTAAATGTACTGGATCGAGACACAATCTCAATGTACCATTTGGTTTTTCTACAATGACAAGGTTATTAACCCACTCGGTTGGTTCCTCCACTTTTACAACTATACCTCTATTCTCTAAATCTTTAAGAGCCTCTTCTAGTTTCGGTTTTACTGTATCTGGTACCCTTCTACAAGAACTAACTACAGGGACAGCATTTTTACTTAATACAATTTTATACTTGTATGGAATTTTACCAGTTCCCTCAAATACATTTCTGTGTTTTTTAATAAATTCTGCTTCTTTATTTATATTTGATACTTTATCAACTACCTCAACTTTTTTCACCAAATTTAATTTTATGCAAGTATTTAAACCAAGTATAGGCATACTATCGACATCAACCATTACAAATTTCACATTACAGACTTGACCTTTTATATTACATTTTAAAATGACTTGTCCTATTGTTTTTAATTTATTATTTCCATAAGTAACTAAGGAGAGATCACTTTTCTCAATATTTTTACTTACTTCTAACCTTTTGAATATTTTACTGGTAAACAATTGCAGTTTGCACCAGTATCTAATTTAAATACAACATCTTTGTCATGAATCTTTACAACAGTTGTCCACATACTTTTATCATTACTCTTAGTAGTATTTACATTATCTAACCTAACATAATCAATATAAGTTTCACTATCAGTTGACGATACTCCAGCTTGTTCTTGTACACCATGTACTTGTTTTTTATTTGACGTGTTCCTAATTGACTTATTTTTTCCTTGACTTTTACTCTCATTTTTAACATTAGTATCAGAAAATTTGTTTCTAATTTTACAACCTACTTGAAAATGATTGGGTTTATTACAGTTTCTACATAATTTACCATATGCGGGACATTCTCTCCAACCATGCTTTGTTCCGCACTTGTAACAATCATATACATTTTTACTCACAGTTTTTAACGATCTATTAGCTTTACTTCTTATAATATTTACTTCAGCATTTGGTCTTAGTCCTTTTATCTGGAACTTACTTGCTTCTGTAGCCCGACATTGTTTTTCAGCTTCCGACAAGGACAAATTTGAGAATCGCAGAAGACGTTCCTGTATCGACACATCTCTTATTCCACTAACAATCTTGTCTCTTATTAACGAATCTTCCAGGTCTTGAAAATTACAGTTTTAGCCAACATCTTAACATCAGTTAAAAAATGATCAAAATCTTCATCCTCTTCTTGTACCCTCGTGAAAAACTTATAACGATCATATGTTTCATTTCTTAGTGGCTTACAGTAGGTTTTAAACGCTTTTATTACTGAGTCATACTTCTTTTTGTCTTCTTCTGTTAGTTTAAATGTATGGTAAATATCCTGTGCCTCTTCACCAGCGATGTTTAAAAATATTGCAATTCTAGTTGATTCCTCTTTTAAATTATTACCAGTTGCAGCCATGTAAATATCAAAACTTGACAGAAATTTTTCAAAACTCTGACATGCATTTTGATCAAATACAATACTCTTCGGTGGCTTAAAAATTGATGACTCCATCTTACTTTTTTTTCCCCCTTTTTTTTTTTCTTTCTTTTTTAACACTTCTTGCAGTTTAGCTTTTACTCTATCTACTTTTCTTACTTTTATTATTCAGTGTTAACCCACTACTGACACCATGTTTCATACGTGTTATATATAAACACTTTTTAATTTGTTATTTCTTTATTACACACGCTACACTATACAGGTCGCCATGTTACATCTGGTTACATCTAACACTGTTGGTGCTGCCAACCTCTACAACATAGTTACACTATGTAACAAAGTGAACAGTTTACTTCATCTTCCTTTTTTACTTTGATGTTTGAGAACATTCTAAATGAGCTTGAGGAAATATACAGTGATATGTTACTGAGCACAAATATTTAAATATTCTAAATATTGCTACTTCAAAAGGAATAGGTTTTTTTCTAGATAAGTTTCATTACAGTAAAAGTACAAAAATTAGAACAGATATTTTTTGCAAGACTTTGAGATAATAAAAACAAAAATATTTCTTAATTTTCAACGCATATTGTGCTTGCAATGCTCGCCAGGTTTAATCGGGTCGAGTCGGGCCCATTCGTTACGACAGAAAGAGCCAATTCGCATGATTTGGGAATTATTTGATTCATTCTTTTTTAATAGGTGAATATTTATTATCTCTTTTTCGTCCATACAGTTGGTAAATAATCCCAAGAATTATCTCTCACATGTAAAATAATTAATTGATAATTTTATATTATAAATAAGCAGTGCAAGGAAATACGTAATCTGTCTTATTTTCGACGTATTTTTTAATATTTGCTAGGGTTTAAGATAGATTAGGTTCATTTCATTTAATTACCTTAATCTTGCTAACTGATTTAAACCAGTTGTCAATAGTAAGGTTTCTATTTGTACCATGAATAGATTTTGTTCCTTTACACAGTACGTAGCAGGTTCATGTCAGGTACATTTTCCACACTATCATTATTTCAGTCTCTTGATTTCTATGTTTGTGTGTTGATGAATATCATTTAGTTTTTACTGTGTTTTTGGAACCGGATATAAAATGAATAATATTTCTAGCAGCTCTTCTTTCAGATTTTTTTCCGGCACTTTAGCAGACCACTTGTGCTCATTTTTCTTTGATTTGTACTTTTGTTTTTCAGACAGTACAAATTAAATACTCACCTTCAGATGAATTATCTTCCATAATTTCGAAATTGTCATCTCCATTGCTTTTAGTATCAGATCTGTATGACAATCTCCGAAATCACTACCATCGTCTTCAAAGGGGTTTGAATCACTTTCTTCCATTTCTAAAATCCGTTGTACTTTTTCCTCAAGTTTTCTTAGAGTTAGTGGTTTTTTATGAATAGCCAATATTCTAAAGAGAAAGAAGTAAAATATCCATATCTAAGTTGAGAAAATAACTTTTCTTAAACAAATATAATTTAATATTGGGGTCTTGGATCTGGAGTGGTCAATGCATAATTTCTAATACATCTTCTTTTAATTTTGTTTTGCAATTTTTTCTCGATTTTGCTAGCATGGTTGAAATCATTGTCTTCTTGCAGTATGAAGTTCAAGCAAATTAAACGTTGTTTTGATGATATACCAAATCCTTTGAGGTAAATTTCCCGACACCAAATGCTGTTAAGTGTCACCAAAGAAAAACAGCACCATCTCCGGGTTTAATAACTGGTTAAGGACATTGGGGATTGTATTTTCCTACTGACCTTCTTCAAATACGCTGTATTCATGTCAAATTTGGATTCATCTGTATACATTATTCGATTTTGCATTTAGGCGATCCAATTTTAGTGTTCCCGTGCACATTCGTTTTTGATTGTTTCCTTGGCTTTTTTTGGGAAAATATAAAACTCGTAATTTTGTTTAAATTTTCTCACTCTTCCACGTTTTTTCTTTGATTATATTCTGAATTGTTGCTTTAGCAACCTTCGTCTTGTTTGCAATTTTTCTTTGGCTGTAACCTACCTGATGCAATACTATTATTATATTGCAATCAAACACTGATATTTTAATAATTTTTAGTTTTAGATCTAACATAGTTTCATTTTGTGTTGATGATGAGAGTTTAAATGCGAACAACTTGTAATGGTCAGAAACATATTCACTGTCCTGTATATCAAAGTAAATAATATATATTTTCATATGTTTACTCGTCTCTTCAAAGGAAAGAAATGAGTTGCGTCGTACCTTTTTTTTTTATTGCCTAGGGCAGGCTTTCGAGGTGCTATGTCGTGCAATATGACATGGTTTTAAATATGAGCGAGATATAAATAACCTTTTAGAGGATATTACAAAGTGGATTTCATTGTTTCAAATTCATTATCCAACTATTTTTATGGTCTTGCGCGAGAGATCCCATGGAAATTTTATTATAATTCAAGAGGGTTATAAAAAAGTTATTAAAAGTACTGGAGAGCAAAATTATGCTTTAATTAAATTAAATTTGATGCAAAATGTGGGATCGTTTCAGATCTACGCCACTGTATACGTATACGAGGGAATCGCGATGAATCAGCAATTTTTCCGTTATTAAAATTATTATTTTGCAATTATAATTGTAAATGAAAAAAATCTACAGATTAGAAGTGGGTTTAAACGTCTCAATTCTAGATAACGAAAAAAGTCTTGAATCTATTTAACGATGTTATTATCGACATTTCTTCAAGTTCAAATACGAAAGCTACACCATAACAATATCCATAAAAGAATAGTGCTAATATAAACGTTTTATTGCTATGTTTGTTATCAGCTCGGCCACAAAAAGCGTTGTCGACGAAAGAAGTTGTTCCTTTCCTTAACTTATTATAAAATATAGCGATATAAAGAAAGAAGGAACAGGGGGAAAACGAGATGAGGCATCTGCCGTTGCAACGTCGTATAGAAGCATACCAGGTCGGTAAATATAAAATTTTCATCTAGTAAATTGTCATTTCAACTTCCTGTTTTACGACTACACTTTGTAACGGGGAGGGCAATTTATAAATTTATATCGCGAGCTACACCTCGAAGAAACGCGATTAAACCATAGCATATTTCCAGAAAGGAAATACGAATTCATTAAGACTGATTAAAATCAAAATAGATACGCATAAATTACTTGCTTCGGTAAATTATTCATATCCGGTAAAATAGATTATTAGGGACAATTCATTTTCTCCATTTTTAGGAGACAGGTAATGCTTCGTTTTCAGTTATTGTAAAGTATATACAGTATGGTAAATATGTTTTGAAACGCTACAGACAATATGTTTGCGTTTTGTTATGAGTTTTGAATTTTATCAAAAATTAAAATCCATTAAATGTATCAGGATGCCATGGAAAAATTGCCAAGAAGTTGCTAAAACAACGATTCAGAGTATATGCAAGAAAATTGGAATATGATGCATTAAAAATCATGTAATGGTACATTGAAACACTTCATTAAAACCCTTACCACAATACTTCATTCGCGCTGGACGTACGTTTCGATAGCCAAGCTATCATCGTCAGCAGTAAAACTGAACGAACAGACTAAGTGAAAAACTAACCTAATAAAGTAATTTTTAATTATGCAAATCTAAAGTAGGCAATTTTAAAATATGCAAATCCTAAATTATGCAAAATTCAAAGTTACGAATGAGAAACTTCAATTATACATTACATAATAAAGGATAAAGGCTGGAATTTGGGGGTCCTAAATCTGAATTCATTAAGTTACGTTTGTTTTTGTAAATTTCCATGCCTTCATAACAATTTAATTGAATAATGCTGTTTACATTTTTAACTAATTGTATCAACATTATGACTATTCTCTAGCATATGTAGGGCAACACTAAATTTATCAAACCTTCTGAATTTGAGACAAGCCAAATGCTCTTTGATTGATCTTTTTGTCTGTCCAATATTCACTTGATCACAATCTTTACATGAAATTTTGTAAATTCCTGATGTTTACTGGGTCTTTAGAAAATCCTAAATGTTTTTGAGGTTATTGTTTGAAGAAAAAACACTGTTGCTGTCAACTTTAGAAAAAAATTGTTGAAGATCTTTCGTGTAATGAAGCGTGCTCATATTTCTAACTCTTAATCTGTTCTTATATATTATAATGCTCAACGGGCCTTGTAGGCCCTGGGTGAAAAGAAGTTACATTCTTAATTACACTAAAATAATATGAAACTCAATACAAAAACTTATTCATTCTAATAATTTCCTTTACAGATTTTCGTTGGGCATTCCTACAACCCCTATCCAGCTCTCCCTATCTCTTGCCCGGTCTCTCCAATTCACAATGTTAATTTTTTATAAGTCCTCTAAAACGCTGTTACGCCATCTTTTCCGTGGTCTTCCTTTCCTTTTTTTTTCCTACTGGTCTTCTATTCAGTATCAATTTGGTCATTCTGTCGTTCCCTAATCTATGCACATGTCCTAGCCATCTTATTCGTTGTACTTTTACAACTGTTATTATTTTTGGTCCATTGTATAGTGCTTCTAATTCCTTGTTCGTTCTTCTCCTCCATCCCTCTTCCGTATTTATTCCTCCATATATCGCTCTTAGTATTTTTCTTTCCCACCGTTCTAATTTTTCTTCTTCAGCCTTATTTAACATCTACACTTTGCACGCATATATAGCCGTTGCTCTGATTACCGTCTTATAAATTCTCTCTTTCGTTTTTCTTGACACTAGTTTCGATTTCATTAGTGATCTCAGCATTCCGAACTTTCTATTTCCTTTTGTTATTTTTGATTCTATCTCATATTCTTCCTGCCCATTTTCTCTTATTTTCACTCGTAGATATGTAAATTCGTGGACTCTCTCAAACCTGTATGTCTGTTCTTCCTCTATTTGTACCGGTAGGTATTCTTCTTTGTCCTGCTGTGTGTCTCCCATTATCATGTACTCTGTCTTTTCTTGGTTCATTTTCGCTTTCCTTTGCTATTCTTCTGATAATTCCTTTCAGTTCTTTTTTCGTTTTAGCTAATATTGTTACATCGTCCGCAAATACTATACATTGGTGTTTCTTATTATTGTTTCTTCCATCTTTACGTTACTTTTCCTGATAATTACTTCCAGTATTAAGGATCTCCCCGTCTGAGTCCCTCTTTTATTTCAAATTCATTTGATCTTCCTCCTTTCCAGATTATTTTGTTTTTTGTTTTTTCTAATGTAATTTTAATTAGACTAACTAACTTATTTGGTAATTTCAGCTCTTTTGTAGCCTGATACGCTTGTTTCCTATGGATTCTGTCGTAAGCCTGTTTGAAATCGACAAAAAGGACATAAAGAACTCGTAACTGTTTAGTTGTATTTCCTTCAGTGTGAAGATTTGGTCCGTTACTGATCTATTCGATCTGAACCCTGCTTGGTACTCTCCCACTATATTTCCCATGTACTCATTTAATCTACTTCGTAAGCAATTTGCCAGTATCTTGTAGCTCATCTCAAGCAGTGCCATGCCTTTGTAATTTTTACATAATTGCTGATCTCCTTTCTTATGTATGGGGCATACTTTTGTCTTCCTCCAGTCTTCCGGTATTCTTTCTTCTTCCAAAATTTTCTTGATAAGGGTATATTTCATATTCATGCAATTGTTCTCCACCTGCCTTTAACATTTCTGCTGTTATTTCTGTCACTCCCGGACTTTTGTTATTTTTTAGCTTTTTAAGCATGCTTATTATCTCTTCCTTCGTGGGTGCTTCTACTGTTAGATCGTTCCCTTCCATATCCTGTGGTGTATCCTGTTCTTCTTCTCCAGTGTCATTTAGTAACTCTTGAAAGTAGTTCTTCCATCTTTCCAGTACTTTGGATGATTCGATTAATAGTGTTCCTTCTTCACTTTAGATATATACACTTCGATTCTGGTATCCCTTTTATTTTCTTTTGACTTCTTGGTAAAAGGACTGTACCTCTTTATTTTGGAATTTTTCTTCTATTTCCTTTAGCTCATCTTCTTTGGATTTTCTTTTCTTCTTTCTACATAATGTTTTCATCCTCCGTCTTGTATCCATCTAAACTCTCTTGTTTTTTTCGTTTTCATTCCTTAGCAGATTTTGTTTAACTTCTCTTGCAGACTATACTGCTTTCTCGCATTCTTCGTCAAACCAATCTTTCCTTTTTTCTTAATGTTTCCTAATAGTAATATAGACTACATCTTCAGAGAATCCGTTAAAGTTAGTTCATTTTGATACCTATTTTTAATTAAAGGAAAATTGAAAAGCATTTTATGACCATTTCAAAAATGTAAAAATCTAATATGGCGCCCATAAGGAAAACAAAAGTTGGGTACAAGCGCAAGAACCCGACGAACCTAGAATTTTTTAAGCCCTCATTACTAACCACTGAAAATTTGATGACTGTATTTTTTATAATAAAGAAAATATGAAGGTTTTTAGAAAACGCACACTTTTGGTTTTCATTCTGTATCTGAGTAATGGCATGCATTTTTAAAAATGTAATTCCGGATTGTACATAATCGTATAAGCGCGCAACTTTTTCCTCATTTAACCGACCTTGCATTTCTAACGGTTTCCAATATATCCATGTATTTCATGTTATCCTGGACACCCGGTATAAGTTCCACAAGACCATAATTTACTAATTAATATAAAATTAATGTGAATATCATTGTTAATTTATTATTATTTTTGCTAAATAGTAACTTTTTGGTTGATTTGTATTAGTTATAAAAAGCTATTAATTTAATATTTTTGATGTGTACAAGCTTGAGAGCAATAAATTTCACGCGAAATGAAACAACAAAATATTAATACACGAAAACAGACTTGCCTACGTATCGGATTATGAATTTATAACTGAATATTCGTGTCGAAAATGATTTCAGTTGAGTGGAAGCGTTGAGTCATTATTGGGCACGCAAGTAATTGGTAGTTTCGTTAGTAACATGCATCAAAACGTAAGCTCTTTACTCATCCTAGTATATACAACATAGGTAATGAATAGTCACAAGTAGCCTTAGGGGTTGGGCCTCCTACTCAGAGTTCTCCCTAGTCGTCAGAACAAGATCGGCATTAGCATATTTCTTACCGTGTGATTTCCTCCAATAACTTGCAGGGGTCCGCCGCGTAGAACTTGACCCCAAAGTACAGCGTGTAAGGGTCTGCGCCCTTGAACTGTCTACTTAATTTCTTCGTGGGGTCCAGCCAGTGCTGTATGAATTGAAATATGAAGTTAATAAGAAAAATTAGATGGTAAATCGTCTAGACTCACAGTCTGCCCTTCTGGATCTAGGAATCGTAAACCGAAGTAGGCCGTTTCCAACAGGTTTAGATGGCGAAATGCTATATCCAATACCCATTGCCCTGCGTTGGTATCCTGCAATAGAAATAATTTATAATAATTAACAAACATGGATGTATAATTCTGAATTGAATATGAAAATACATAGTATTATTCAGTCCAAAAGTTATTCATAGTGTGGAATATAATTATACATAAACCCATGCAAGCAAGAGGAACATTAATTTTTTCTAAACATTCACACGTCGCCTATTTTAGCAATTTCTACACGCAGAGAAATGGTTTCTTGCGGTTTCGTGTTCAAAAACACATCATCAGGCCAGCTACGGGGACCACCATGAAATAAAACAAGCAAATATACATAAGTGACCAGAAAATTGTAAAATTTCACAAAAGAGACATGTCAACCAATTAAAATACGTTATGTAGTATATTATTAAAAACTCAATTGTAAACTATTTGTATTTTAAAATAGTTTACAATTGATTAGTTTTTTTTAGCCTCCACTAGAGCTATTGTGTGTAGATGTTTGCTGTCGTAAATACTTTCGCGTAGTTGTTAAATAAAAATAAAGTAATGCGTGCTCAAACACTTACCATTTTAAGAGTCCTCCGTGAAATCGCAAAGTGAATAATGTCTGTTTGAGCACGCATTATTTTATTTTTAGTTATAATGGCACCAAAAAGAAAAATGTTGCCACTAAAAGAAAAGATAGACCTTATTAAGTTTTCTGAAGAAGCCAAAAAAAGTGTAAGAGAGATTGCGAAACATTTTGGCATAGGTAAATCCCAAGTGTCAGACATTCTGCGAAAGAAGGAAGATTTATTGAAAGATTTTAATTCCAATTCTGTTTCAACTGGATTAAAAAGACGTTTTGTGTTATCAAATGGTAGCCATGTCGATGACATCACATTCAGGTGGTTTTCTGCAGCGCGCAATAAAAATGTGCCTATTTCTGGAACAATGATCAGAGAAAAAACTAAAATAGCTGCAGAAAGTTTGGGAATGGGCAGCTTTAAAACGTCGTGCGGTTGGCTAGCAAAATTTAGAAAGCGTCATGGAATTTCATATAGAAGCATATCTGGAGAGGCTGCCGATGTAAACCCAGCAGACGTGAAAAATTTCCTGGATAAGTTGCCTTCGATTATGCAGAATTACAATGCTGACTGCAGATGATGATTGGGGAAACAAAACGACCACATACATTTCGTAATTTAAAATTGGATCAACTGCCAGTAGACTGGAGACACAATAGAAATGCATGGATGACGGGAGAAATTATGATTATTAGGTTGATTTCGAGCATTTGACAGAAGAATGCAAACTAAGAAAAAGAAAGTCCTACTCTTCTTAGATAATGCTGCCTCACAACAAAAAAAATATTCAGCTGGAAAATATAAAAATGTTTTACCCACCTCCGAACAGTACATCTGTCTGTCAGCCTTTGTATCAAGGCATAATAAAAAATTTGACATTTTTCTACAGATCACTAATCTTAACACATATTATTAGCCGCATCCATAACACCGAATCTGCAAGTATTCTAACAAAAAGTATCAACGTTTTAGATGCAATTTATCTCTTAAATACCGATTGGAATCGGGTAACATTTGAAACGATAAAAAATTGTTTCCGAAAATCTGGCTTTGTAATAGATGCTCCAGTTGATAGTAATGATGGATATGATGAAGAAGATGACTTGTCACTGGCACAACTTGTAGAAATGTCAAAACTACTACAACAATGTAAATCTGATGCAAGACCTGAAGACTTCATTCTACTCGACAAAAACGTGTGTATAGAGAACAATGTAATTGAGCTACTAGAAGATCATGGTAATGATAATGATGTGAGTGAATTAAGCGACTACGGTGATGATGAAGGAGGCACAGAAAACCAAAACGGGAGAAATATTGCAACGTACAAAGAGGCCTTACCATTAATTGAAGATTTAAAAGTACTTGCCACGAAGAAAAATTATGGAAAATCGCTAAATCTCCTTGTAGATCTTCAGACACATTTTCAAACGATGTTGACATTTGCAGAAAAAAGACAAACAAAACAATTACGGACTTTTTTAATAATTGATGTTAATTATTGTAGCATATATATTAGGCTTGATCTTTGGATTTTGTTTTGAATATATATCCATATGTACAAATTAATTTTTTTTTATTTCTCATCAATGGACACTTCCCTTGAGTGGGCAAAAATTTTGTCACCGTCGCTGTCCGCCCAAGGGAGATTCTACTGTACTCCAATATTAACGTCTAGATAATTGTGAGTCATCAATACAAACACAGGTAAGATTTAAACCGCCTTAACGAAATGCCTTTAACACAATATCAGTCCAGCAGAATTGCCGTATGTGTGGGTTTATGAGGTCAAAATCCATCTTAATTAATTGAAATGTAGAATACAGGCTTTTAAATATAAGATATTTAATTAAATTGTAATTTTTTAACCGAGCCTAGTATATCAGAATTGCCACGCATGAAGTATGTTCATGTTGAGGTTTTCTTTCGGCTTTTAAGCGAGATAGGTAGTAGCTAAATTAGCATTTCATGACCCAAAATCATTTCTCACGCTCTGCACAGGATTTATTATTATACGCTTTAGGGTAGTTTTAATAATTATATCCTATGCCTGTCTTTCTTTCTACGGCTCGAAGTATCTGCCGCCAGGTTTATTTCGTGTTCAAAAAAGAAGTATTTATCTATTGCAATCAAGTAAACGCTTCAATGATTTTAACGTTTATTAGAATGAGCAGATTGTCGGATAATTACAAAAATTGACACAATCATCTAACCTAAACATTATACTATGTAAATTACATTAAAGATAAGAACCTTAACTTTTGGTGTTTAGTGTAAGTACATGTAACATGTGTAAAAAATAATTGTTAATTAAGAAAACGCAAAACGATTTTGTAATGGGATCGAATTCAATTATAGATAACTTGTTAGTTGAAGAATTTTTATTGAAATTGCGTAATCTGTATGTATATCTTAGATCTTGAAGTTTAAAAGTGTAAAATGGAAAGGAATTTGTATCAACTAAAGCTGAGAAACCGTTACACTTTTAATGGTAATGATAATGATTCAGAAATGTCACACGTAGCAATTTATATTGCCCGATTTTAACCATTGCAAAACATCTAAATTGAAAACAATTGTATCGGGAATAGGGGTAGATCTTTCAGATAAATATTTGAACATAATATATTAAGGGAAACCCCTCTAACAGTACATAACAATAGCTCACGTTTTCACCAAAGGTGAATTATGCTATTATATTCAAATCTTGAATTAGAGATTAGGGTTCTGAATTTTGATTGGATATGTTTGCATAGAACAATATCTACCTAACAAGACAATAGAGTTGCGGTTGTTAGTAAAATATTCTTTAATTAGTGATTGAACAATGTTGCATCGTTAATAAAGGCACGCATAGAAAGAGTGTAAACGCTGGAAATGAAAATAATACACCCTCTATATATCAAAGGACCTGTCAAATTAAAACGCTTGCATTTTCGTCTTTGTTTGTTCGTTTGTTTGCTTTTTTTCCAAAAGGAAAGAGATATTCGTTCGTTTTTATCGATTTTCTTTTACGTGGTGTTGTGTCGAAAGCATTAAAGTATATATCTTGAAATCTAATGTAAAAAAAAAATAGAGAATAAAGAGGATGATATACCCTTGCGGTATCCCCGTTCATAAATAGCATCTTTTAGGTAATTCTCTGGATATCTGTTTTGCATGGATGTTTTACCTCGATATGCATTTTCGCATTTAAAGAAAAGCGTGATTGCGGTTATATAAAGGTGAGAAAGAGTATTTATGAATGGGGGTGACAAAACAGGCTTTTTGCTTAATTGCTGAACTCAGTTTTATCTGTAGCATGATACGAGAATTAATTAGACATAGTGCTTATGAGAATGCCAGATCTGTTATGATATTAAAACCTAGCTCTTAAAAGAAGCTGTACAATATAAAAGATTATCATTGTTGCTTCTAGGAGGTAATAGGGACATTTTATAATTTCATTATTGTACAGTCTGTTTAATAAAAAAAAGGCATTGACAATTTCGCCAACCCTATTCCTAATTAATTCTAATTGCTCTGCGAATTGCAGTAATAAAAGTCAAGATATATACAGTCGTAAGCAGATGTACTACAAAGAAATGCCATAAATCGTAGTCACCCATACTAACAGTTCTATGATTCAGGACCTTTACATTACTGGGCGATTATACGACAGCTCATTAAAATGCATTTATAATACAATGATTACCTCTTTCACAGATGTGAATGCTTTGTCAAATTTTTAATATAGAAGGATTAGTTCGAAAATTTATAATAATTTTAATATCCTTCAGGCTTTATGAGTAGAGCGGGCCAAATTGCGCCATCCAACAGAATCGGAATCAGGCGCAACGGCCGCTTATTGTAAATAGCGTATATGTGAGTCACAGCAGATATGTGATATTTCGAAATTAATACACAAGAGTAAAAAAATAAAAGCTGACGCAATAATAATGTTTAGTAATTAGAGCGGATATATATATATATATATATATGTACACGCTGAGGTGTTTTTATTTTCATTATGATTTTTTATTTGATTGAAAACGGTATGCGTTGTAAATGGGATGTAATAAGGAAATAACTGAGAAACTGAACGCTTTTTTTATTCTGTTGTACTTAATAATGTAACTGTAAATAAAGATATAATAAATAAATTCTATCCTTCTTAATAATACGGATAGGCTTGTTTAAAAAGTTGCACCATCAGATAAGTTTCCACATTTGCCTCGGTGAAGGATGTTCGCCGAGACGAAAAAATGTTCTTATATTTCGAAAACGACCGTTCCACGTCTACCGAAGTAAGACAGGCGTAATTAAAATAATCTTTAGACTTAGTCAAGGAATCTGCAGATGCCCCATCGCACATTTGTCTTAATCTCGTGTAGTCCGGATTCTTTTTTAAAACACTATCGAACTTAGCTAAACTCGTCCACTTGTTGCATCGTTTATACTGTGTAACAATGTACTAACTTCGTCCACGACTTGCACTGATTCTACCAACGACAATCCAGAATTTTGCAAATTTTCTATCGCGTCTACTAACCCTTTGTAATTGTTGCTAATATTCTTTAGATGTGTTTCAACAGAAATATCGAGAAATCCCTTCTGGCTCATCCTAATAGCTCTAGCTTCGGCAGGGACGAATTGCAAAATAACGGATTTGACTTCTTGAAAATGTTCATTATAATAAAAAGCGGCTTTTAACCACGTTCCCAACGCGTAAGAATGGGCTGTGGTGGTTCTCGAATACCAGGGCATAACCTGTGGAATGCCCTAGTCCTCTTAGGACTTTTGAGAAACACTTTTTTTGTGTTTGCTATTAATGCATCCACCTCCGGGTAACACTCTCGAATAGTTTGTGCCACAAGATGTAAAGCATGGACTTTACACGTAACATGTAAAAGTCCTTCACACTTTTCTTTAAGGGAACGGCCTACACTACACATTGTTGCTGCACCATCGCTCATGAACAACAACAGTTGACTGGTTGACACTTGAAATTTTTGTAACGTTTCGAGAACTACGGCCGTAATTGCTTTACTAGTACACTGTTTTAATCTTCTGCTGGCTAATAGAATTGCAAAATTTGGTTTAATAGGATCTAATACGCGCACTATTATATTCAAAATAGAATTTCTTTTGCAATCTGTCGTCTCATCAAGACATAGCCACAGCTGTTTATCTTTTAATTCGGCTTTAATTCGATTTTCAATGTCCTCACGTATTCGTGGAATATCTCTCCGTAACGCTGTCCGAGATGGTAGTATCCACTCGGTATTGTATGTACCCCAGAATTTTCGAAATGCTTTTTTATCAAGTATACGAAGTGGTAGACCACATACCATAAACGTTAAAAGCAATTCTAATTGAAATTGACGTTGTTGTGACACACCATTTCTTTTATTTCTGTGGTGTGCGCTATTTATATGTCTTTCACAATCACGTTTGCTCCAGCACAGTAGTTTCTTTTTACAAACTTTACAGAAAATTGTACTCCCATTGTAGTGTAAATCCACAAATTCACTAAGAAATTTATTAACTTTCGTAGGTAATGGCCGTTTATTTTTAATAGTTACGTTAGACATAATCACTAAAGCGAGCACACCGACGCTTGTTTCTAGTATGCCACGAAGTGGTGCAAACGTAACATCTGCAGACTCGTCATTTGTTGATGAATAGAGCGCGTCATCCGTAAATGAATAAGCGCGCTGTTAGTTCGTAGCCGTCGATGAATGAACTTTTTTTTTTGTAGTGGCCCACTGTGAACAACGCCCTATTTATCAACGAACACCCAAACTGCAGGTGTATATTTGCGCGTCTTCACGACGTAATAGACAGTGGTTTTGGTCCTCGTCCTAATAATTACATATTTAAATTACCTATGTTTACATACATATATGCGCCCGGCAGCCTGATTGCGAACCTGGCGCGTGGCGCTCTTGGCCCGCTCTATTTATGAGAAATACGAGTGTAATAGAAAAATTGCACGCTGGAACAAATAAATACCTGGCAAATGTATATTACGTTTACATAAGAAAATATAATACATGATCTTATTATGTAGTATCACCAACACCTTTTCTTAAATTAAATTTTAAATATGTTTATTCCCACACTTAACTGGTAAGATTCATTATTCTGAGTAAATAACAAATCTAAATAAATAACTATGTTCTAAAGAAATTAAGTAACTAATCTAATCAAATAACTATTCTGTACAAACTTTTTGTTTATTTTTACGTATTTTTTGAAATTACGAGCGCAAAAATATAATTTATCAAGACTAGGATCCCCTAATTGTGATCTAATCTTGCTACAAATTAAGCCAGCTGCGGAAAAGGCTCTTTCCGATTTCACACTTGTTGGCCGACAGGTTAGTAAAAAATCATACACCATTTTTGTGAATTTCAAAATTCTTCTTTTACATGTTTTTGTAATATATCATCATTTTTTTTTTGAAATTTGCGAAAGATTTTGACTACTTTTCCTACCTTTGTTATTAGAGAATTTAATTGTATATCCTCATTATCACACTTAATTTCTTTTAAATTATTTTTACTATACAGCCAGGGACATGAATATTAGGCACCCTTAGGATTTTTCAATATTGCGGTATTAACAGACAAATAGTCTTTACCTGCCGCTTCTTAGAAATACCTGTATTATAAATAGAAGGGTGGGTGGGGGAAATACTATTCTTAATACATTTATTGCTGTATATTGTGGAACCAATTTTTATTTAAAATTATATGTGCGTTTGTTATTGCTGTGTAAAAATATTTACTAGTGGTTTATTTGTATGTAAGTTCAAATGCCGAAATCTAAAGAACTTTCTGAGTTTCAACGTTCGCAAATTATTACACTTGATACCGAGGGATGATGTCAAGTTATGATTAGTAAAAAAGTAAAATGTTCTCGGTGTGCCGTACAGACAACATTAAAGCGTTACCAAGAAACAGGGGATGCTAAATCAAGACCGGGAAGAGGTCCAAAACGTAAAGCAACAGAAAGGGAGGAGACTCTCTAAAAAATCGACGTCGAACGGCAAAAGATTTGGCTGGCGCGTTAAATCGAGAACTCAGCGTTAATTTATCGCCTAAAACAGTAAGTAGACGTCTTAGAGAAGTCGGTCTATCATCTAGAAAAGCTGGAAAGAAATCCTGGATATCGGACGTAAATGAAAATACGCGATTAGCATGGGCTCATAAACACAAATCGTGGACAGAGACGGACTGGGATAATGTGATTTGGACAGATGAGTGTAATGATGAGGTAAATACAATTAATCGTATAGTTTAATATTTTATAGAAATTTAAAAGAATTGTGTTAAAAAAAATCGAGGGTTAAAAGAATTAAATCGATATGTTTATTACAGATTTTTGGTGCACCTGGTGCCGTGCTGATGCACCGGAAGCCTGGTGAAGAATATCGTGCCGATTGTGTGGTGCCTACCGTCAAACATGGTGGCAGTTAAAATCATGATTTGGGGGTGGAGAGATGTTCCTATGCACTGGTCGAATGAACTCAAGGACCTGTACCAGCATGCTAGAGGAAGTTTTACAGCCCTCAATTGAAAAATTATACCGAATGAATACTGAAGGAGTCTTGTTTCAGCAGGAAAATGCACCGTGCCACACTACGGCTGCAAGTTTGGTGGTTCCGGGAAACGAACATCGAGATCTTGGGAAAGCCTGGATCTGAATCCCATCGAGCATTTGTGGGCTATTATTAAGCGAAAAGTATGCGAATGCAAATGCAAATCGAAACAAGAATTAGGAAGCAATAATATTCCAACTTCAACCTGCCGCATGTTAGTGGTCAGTTTACCTATAAGGATTGAAGTTGTAATAAAAGCCCACGAAGGCCCAACCAAATATTGAATTTCAAGTTTTTAATAATAAATATTTACATTTATATTTGTTTTAATTGTTCATTATCTTGAAGAAAATAGAAAAATTTGAGTTTATGTTGTGATATTTCGTTGACTACTTGTTTGTTAATTGTATCTGCATATTCAAAGACTATTTTTTTAATTGTATTCGAAGATGTTGGAATAAAAGATATGTTAGTTGTTTTCTTGAAATATGAAGTAATTTTTGATCGGGAATCAGAAACAAAGCTATTTCCATTCGGAGTGATACTATCATTAGTTTTTTCTTATTCTCTTATCAATAAATTAATGTTGTGCTGACTTCTGAGATGGTTGCGTAAACCGCTGATACTTCCACCAGATACTTTAATTTTCTTTAAATACCGTTTACATACAGCCACATCTTTTATTTGTGTACGGTTAAAATAATACCACAGTGGAATTTTATCCAAAACTACGAACATGAGAAATATTTTAAATGACAATATAATTTTACTGGTTCCTACATTTTTTAGTTTTCTTAAATTTACATATTTTAATTAAAAAACCCGTACAGCATGAGTAATACTTGCATTATGTAACCAATTATTCAAATAAATTTACTATTACAATCTATTATGGTCTTTTATTATTACAGCAATATTTATGTTCTATGTAATTATTCTTGCAAATTGTAATTTTTGTAATCGATGATATTCTTATCTTCGGTTTTTTACTATAACCACTCGCACTGTTCGCTGCACCCACTAGAATAAATTCAGAGCCGAGGAGGGGGCACACCGCTCTCCTCGTCCAGTATAGATACTGAACACGTCTGAACTTGCTCACTGCATGCTATAATACATTATAAGCGGTACATGGCTACAAAAGCAATATTTCAAGTGCGATTTTTAAAGAGCGCCAAAAATTGTAAAAGACCCGTAAAAATGTTGAAAGAATGTTGACCATTTAACGGTAAATGCAATCCCTACATACGCAGGTACAGGAGATTCTTTCTTGAATTCATGATATTTAGCGGAAACTCACGCTCAAGTCTAGACTTTATATAAAAGCAAGAACAATCGCCTCCTTGTTTATGGGAGGTAAGTTATAATGGAAGGATGTAGTAAATTAGTTCGAAAGCGCGTCTTTAAGTCAAGTTTCCAGAATCTACTAATTACTTACAAAGAATTTCTCGAACTCTGCGGTCTAAAGGGGTATAACAGGTCTAACATATAAAAGCATTTCGATCTCATTTAATAATTTTGATTACGAAAAGTTCTAAAGCCACATAGGAATTCAAAAGACCACAACCACATAGAGCCTAAGAATGGAGTCTTTGAAGGAAATACGGAAAAACGCTTTGTCTTTACACCTAAAACGGTTCATAAATCATACATGAATATGAAATTACCTTATATACGCCACGAATGTGATGCCCGAAATATAAACAACACATGTGCACGCAAAAATGACCTTTTGCTTTTTCCGGGCAGGCCCTTAAGTTCCATTCCGGACTTTGTAGTGTTTGTGCATTACATACAAGAGAGCTTTTTGATGAATTTGTTGGGAAAAGGAATGCAAACCCAAGGAAAAAAAAAACCTAAAAATACAAGTCGGTAACAAGTTAATTACTTGAAATAAATAATCGTTTACTCTGAAGCTCTGACGTAAACGCAGAGTGTTATTAAATGTTAATTTCTTTATGGCATTGAAATATAATTAATTAAGCTGTAATGTGATGATATGAAAATGTTTGTATAGCAAAAAAAGAATATCGATTTTAGGCTCTTATTAATGTCAAACGGCTAAACATTAGCGAAATTGTGTAGTGAATGTGAAAAAATATACTTACGTTTACAGAAATTTGATCAATCTTTATAATACTTAAAAAAAAAAACCTACAATTTGGAGATTCTTGTACCTCTTTTTAGTGGTTCAATTACGATGTGTGCCCTTAATACTCTGGGTCAGGGACTTTGCGTACGATGAAACGATTAATATTGAAAGAATAGTACCGTAAAATCCTAAAAGCCCTATCCATTCTTTCTGAGTGCGACTTATTGGTCAACGATGCAATGATTGAATTTGAAAAATTGTTTGGATGAGCAGAATATGGTAATCGCAAAATCTAACACTCTAAGTTTTGTATTCCTCATTTATATCAATCTATAATTTTTAAATTTCTAAACCTTTTCCATCCGGTTAAACTTCCATGAGCGGCAATCTACGTACTACAAATTCCTAATTCAATGAACGGCTTTGTATATACAATGGAAATCTCAACTGAAGCATTCACATTAATACATATTCAAGGAAAATGTAGTTGTCTCTAAATAACGTCTAGATAAAAAGACTTCCCCTTTTACATCACGCCTTAGAGTGCAAATAAAGGGAAGCTACCACCTTCAGAGAAGATCAAAAAGACAGCGAAATGATACGCTAGGTGTTGTGTAAATTTCAGATATTAAGACAGTAGTATACAAGACGGTATTTATTACATATCTCCCTTCGTTTTATCCATTTCTATCCTTCTCGCATACTTCTTAGGGTATTTCTTAATACAGTTTTATTTCATGTAGAGTATCGCTGGGATATACACAGGTATCCATAACAATGTTTTTGAAATTTAAATATTTTTTAAACGAATTCAGGTGGTAATTAGGAATAGTCCATTTTTAAATTTTTTTCGTTCGAAATTGAAAATTGATTTTTAGACTTTTAACATTGAGACAACCTGACGATTTTTCCGATCTATGGAAGCTAGAAAAATATGTTTCTAGATAAAATCGGATCTGTAGAATCAATTTCCAACATCCCCAATTCCGCATCTGCTTTAATTTTTGAGAAAAATGAAAAAGTGGTGCAAATTTTCCTAAACTTCGAAGCACTTTGGTCGCCAAACTAAAGGGTTTTCCAATAGTAACGCTCGATGTTTGGCAACGGCGCATGATGAAGTCGATAATCACACAGATGATATCTTTGGCAGCCGTATTCAGTTAGTCTCTGCATTTCATTATGGAGCGTCACACGACCGAGCAACGTGTCGAAATGGTAAAAAATTATTATCAAAACCAATGTTCTATTCGTCAAACGTTTCGTGCACTCCGTGTAATTTATGGTGTCAACGATCGTCCTTCAGAATCCACAATTCGCCGTTTAATAAACAAATTCGAAACAACTGGGTCTGTGGCAGATCGGAAAGTGCCTGTATGTCAGCGAAACGCAAGATCCCTTGAAAATATTCCTGCAGTCCGGGAAAGTGTGCATGAGAATCCGCAACTGTCCATTCCGCGTCGAGCTCAAAAACTTGGCCTGTCTTCGACGACAACTTGGCGAATCCTGCATAAGGACTTAGGGCTTCACCCTTATAAAGTTCAATTAACCCAAGAACTAAAGCCCAACGATCATAAGCAGCGGCGTGCATTCGCTAATTGGGCGCTAGAGCAGTTGGAGGTCGATCCTGATTTTGGCCGAAAAATAATGTTTAGTGACGAGGCTCATTTCTGGTTAAGTGGCTTTGTTAACAAGCAAAATTGCCGAATTTGGAGCGACGAAAACCCTGGATTTTTTTCTCTGGGGCTTTCTAAAATCCAAAGTCTATGCTAACAAACCGCGAACGGTTGCTGCTTTAAAGGCCAACATTAGGCGCGTTGTTGCTGAAATTGAGCCACTTTTATGCGATAACGTCATCACAAATTGGGTATCCAGGATTCAACAAACCGGGCAAAGCCGCGGCGGACATTTACCTGATATAATTTTTAAAACATAATGTTAACACATGTACTTTATAATAAAAACAAAAATAGGTCACTATCATTCTTACAATTTGTTTTATTGCGTTACAAAAATCGAGCGCTTCTAATGGAAAACCCTTTATAAGAAATGGACGATCGCAGTTTTTATAATTTGAATCAAGGCGTTGGATACTATGAAATAAGTAAAATTCAATCGCTAACTCTTGCGGTTGTAGCAATGTATGAAATTTAAGGAGATGTAATAAAAATTCCTTATGATAATTTCACTATTTATAAAATTCTTTAAATTTAAAATCTTAAGCATCCTATCCTATAAATTTTAACGCGCTGAGTATGAAAAGCTGATCAGTTTTGATATATTTTTAACGGGTTTTGAGAAAATACCATTTAAAGATTGCTCAATCCATTTTTCTAATATGGAATCCCTCTAACAATAAGTCACCTTCTGAGGCAGTTAAGCATTTATTTAAGTAGAAAAACTATCATTACGTGCTTACTGAGTATCTTTGAATGCCCCTAGATAGTTTTCAGATGAAAATTAGAAATGGTCTATTTTAAAAATTTTGAAAATGAAAGTCGATTGTCAAACGTTTAACTTCGAGACAACCTGTGATCTCTGGAAACCAAAAAAATATGTTTCTATATAGAATCGGTCACGTAGAATCGATTGCAGTAATTTCTAATTCGCTATTTCGTCTATTTTTCCAGCTACAGTCCGAAGAAAACGAGAAAAGTTTGAAGCAGTCAGGTTATTAAATAGTAAGAGCTTTTCTAATTTGCTGTTTTAGGTATTCAGTGCTGATTACAAAAATTTAGTTTGGTGATTGTTTCAAAGGTTCTTCGGATATAGGAAATTTCTCTGAAGAATTACAATATTTGTTCCATTTTGAGCAAATTGAATTTGTTATTAGCGGAAAGATATGTTTTAAGTATAATTGTGTACTCACCAGAAGTACCCAATTAGCTTTAGTAACCTTAGCAACAGCTGATTACATATATTACAATCAAGAATCGATTAACGAAAGCTTATCTTGTACAGCCTAGCATGAAATAGCTAAACATAATAATAATTATGAGTGAATTCCCGGAATATAATGGTGAGGGTTAGAGTGGTGGTTTCTACCCTATTTCCACGTCATATCCATATATCTCTTGTGTTAATCAGGACAACAATTACATACGTTTCAACTCGAAGACTTTCCAGGAGGAAAGAAAATCAAGTATTTTATCTCGACAATAGCAGACGAATCTTGACAGGATATAATACGAAATAATAAGAAAAATATCGAAAGGAAAAGCAGTTGAAATGAAATCCCTTTTTCTAACTGGTAATCTTGTTAGAGAAGAAAAAAAATGTCGAAAATACCATGTCAGGAAACCCCTCACAATAAGTAGGGGTGTCACATTCAACCCTTATTGGAACCCTAGACGGATCTTAGATACATATTATCCGCTATTTCCTACTTTGAGTTTTAAGTTATCAAAGGACAAGAAAATCCGTAATAAGAGTCATCTTGCCATTGTTTTTCTTAGGAAGTTTCTTGGAAATGCTGTAGATATACGGAGAATGTTCACACATGTCTCTATATGAATATGTTAATAACATTATGTACGCGTATAAGCAATTAGCTTTGAAGATTAAGTACAACTACATTCCTATTCATACATTTTGCATGTGGATTCAATATTCCGTAGGCAAATTACATTTGGAGAAGCTAAATTTTCGCCTTCAACAAGTCTATCGCTGAAATGTTTAAAATATATGGATATATACGTGAATAGAGGAGAAATTTGAATGAAATTCTCTACAGCGTAAAAACTGATTCAGAAGCAACATCTGGCAAGTTCAGACCTTTAGGAAGCGTATATCTCTATCTCCGATAGATCTAACTGTTCATTTTAGTCGTATATAAATTTATTACGTTGATATTCACGTTTCATTGTCGGGATCGACATATTTCCTACTAGGTTTAGTGTACAACTTCAATAATAAAAAAGAAACGGGGCAAATTTTATCCTTGGCAGATTTTATCTTAAAGAGGTTAAATCCAACAAGATCTTTTTCAGAAAATATCTTACAGTTAAAGGAGCTTTTATTTGCTGTGTGTAATCATGTAATATATTATTTTGTTCACTTTACTCGTCTTGTTGTACAAAATTGTTTATTCGAGCTATATTTCATTAAGTACAATAAAAAAAGTGTGAAATTCGTATAGAGATAGAAGTTTTAATTTTATCTTGAAACTAAGGCTGGTTTGGCAACTAAATATTTCGTAATTTTAAAGTAATTTAAATACTTTTCTATATCTTTAGTAATTGACAAGCTTATTTCTT
The DNA here is from genome assembly GCA_029619315.2 of Dynastes maya. NCBI lineage: Eukaryota > Metazoa > Arthropoda > Insecta > Coleoptera > Scarabaeidae > Dynastes > Dynastes maya. Next base: position 9,461,852 of record JAROYE020000012.1, read on the forward strand.
TACAAATTCACTTCGAAACCAGACAACATCAAAGAGACTTTAAATTTAATGCAGCTTTTCTTTGTTGTATATCCACAAATGAATGGATGTAATTTGCAGCTTAAATCAAACACATTTTTCCCCACAGTAAATCTACATTTTTGGGAATCATGTAATTGGTACAAATTGATAGATGTTTTCCGAGGCTCTACATGTAACAGTAAAAGATAAATTGTTCATTGTGTTTTGTGACCTTTCAACAAAGAGAAAGTTAAAAAAACGTTGAGTTTTTGCGGGCCATAGAAGATATATTTCGTGGCATATGAACATAACGCACATACATAAATCAGTTTGTTGTATCCCTATAGGCATTTACCAAATTTTTTTTCTGACCATCGGACTTAATTAGAAAAGAAAATCTTTGTGCTGGACGGAACCGTTTAAAATGTAATCAATTTCAAGTTTTAACTGACAAGTGACTAATGTAAGAAGTCTCTAACAGAATGTTCTTTTAATTATGAAAATTTAATTTAATAATTCCTAAACTTATATACAACGTTATTAATTAGAATTTAAATGTCTTGTATTAGATCAAAAAAAGCATGTTTTTGATGTGTTTTTTCAAAGTACAAAGAAATTTCAACAAAAGCAAAGGTAAAATACAATATAAAAGCCGCTCCCAGATGGTTAGGGGCGACATGATAGGCGGTGAAGGCTGCAGAAGAGGGTCGCGTTTGAATTTTTTACGTAAATTTTAAAAATCTGTTTAATGGAAATATTCAAATTCCTTTTGTGAAAGAGATTAAAAAAAGGACTGACAGTTTCTTGTATTGAAATCGTTTTCCATTTCACTTTGTTTATTTTTTCCTTTTAACGTATTTTTTGTAATAATGTTACGTGTGCAATTCAAATGTGAGCCAAAAAAATTCTTCTTACTTCTCCCACCAACAGATGCTGATGCAACAAAATGTTTGTAATATTATAAAAATTATCTCGTTTATATAGGATCAAACAATTTTTTTTAATTGCATTAAAATATGCAGTGGTCGAATTATTTTTGTTTATTTGATATATGAACTCTGTATAAAGGAATGAAAAGAAAATGTCTATGGAAACAAGTACTTTCGTTATGAAGCACTAAATATACTTCAACTAAAAGTATATTACTACGGAACCACTTTTTGTTTGTTTTTTCAATAAAGATAACTGCGTTTTTTGTCAAATTAACGATACATATTAATTACATTAACCCTTCAACAAAAAACATTGTTATGTAATGGTCACGAAGGTAGTGATGAACAGAATTTCACTGAAGCAAAATCAGAATATCATTCCGTATCTATTTCCAATGCAGAGACAGACTCAGATGTGAATGGCAATCAACTAGAGCAACGCAAACTGCGCTGAAAACCAGTGGCTGACGCATAAAAGTTTACACAAAATAAACACGGCCGGGACAATTCGGTATAAGCGTCAGTATAACTGCGACTCGAAAGCCGATCTGTTGTGTATGCATCTACGCTGTCTTATACTATATCGTAGTTCTACGTTTGTTTTGAAAATGTTTCCTACGTCGCGAAAACGACCAAAGTTGGACACAATAAGAGAATTTATTGCAGAAATGCCTGATTTAAAGTGTGATGGCGTTAAAATTCAATGTGTAGTGTGTAAAATAGATTTAATGTGTTGGTCGAAAAGTGATTGTCTACGGCACGTAAATAGCGCAGGGCATGTTTCAAAAAAAAATTTCACATGAGATTATGACAAATTTAAATTTAATTTATGTGTTTATTGCATGTAATTTACCATTTCATTTACTAAGGAAGAAAGCATACGTCTCGTTTTGGAATGAATATTCGGACTTTAAGTTACCAAGTGAGAGAACATTACAGAAAGTTGTGCCGTCTGCTCGTGAACATGTCGAGAAAAGAATTAAATCGGAGTTGCAAGATAAAAAACTGTGGTTATGTGTGGACGAAACAACAGATCGTAAAAAACATTCTGTGATTAATGTAATGGTACGCACAATGGAACCACATCGACCGTTACCCTCAATTTTACTAGCTTCCAGACGAATACAACAATGCACTGCCGAAGTAATTTCAATGTTGGTGTTAAATACATTGGAAAAGTTCGAACTTTCAACAAATCAACTGTTGATGTTTATGAATGATGGTGTCGCAAATATGCTTGCTGTAGGTCGATCTCTTAAAAAACATTGCGCTAACTTGTTGCATATTACATGTAAAATTCATACTCTCAGTCTCGTAGCAGATAGTATCAGAAAATGTTAGGTAGAGGCTCTAATAGCACATACAAAAGCTGTGTTTGTAAAATCCCCAAAACGTATTCGGGAATTTCATAGACTATGCCCCGGTATTCCTGAACCACCACAACCTATTCTTACTCGTTGGGGAACATGGTTAGAGACTGCATTTTATTATCTTAAATATTTTGACAATATAAAGGACGTGATTTTAGAATTCGACCCAAAGGAAGCTGCGGCTGTCAAGGTAAGCCGCTTGAAATTAGTTAAAACAGATTTGGAAATTATTCAGAACAATTACGTGGAACTAGCGGATGCGATAGAAAAACTACAAAATTCTTCGGTGTCGTTAGTGGAATCTTTGCAAATAGTGCAACATGTTCACGCACAGCAATGCGCGATAGAAGACGCAAGAAATGTTTGTGTTTTAGAAAGGTTTGAAGGTGTTTTAGATAAAGACTCTGATTTTGGCACATTAAGACAAATTTGTGAAGGTGCGTCAACAGAACCGTTAAGTTATTTGAAAGATTATTTTACTTACGCAAATATAACGTCACTAGATGTAGAACGTTCGTTTTCGGCATACAAAAACACTTTTTCTTCACTTTGCCGAAACAACTTTGGAAACATATCTAATGTTACAAATATGTATTAAATAGACATTATCCACTTTGTGATTTCACGGAGGGCTCTTAAAACGGTAAGTGTTTGAGCACGTATCTCATTTAATTTATTTTGTGTAAACTTTTATGCGTCCGCCACTGGCTTTCAGCGCAGTTGCGTTGCTCTACAATCAACAAAACAACTTTCACATGTAAGTAATTATTCTGTTTTCAAAGATGAAGTGAACAATAATGACCTATTTTATAGATCAAAAAATAAATTAGAAAAATGGTTCTGGAACCATAAAAACAAAGAAGGGGGCGTCAAAAAAGATCTGGTATTATAAGGGTTAAATTTTGTAGTTTATATAATCAAAAAAAATTTAAGAACAAATTTTTTGGTGATTTAACTGACCTTTGTGTACCTGAAGAATAAAACAGAATAGGGTAGAAGGTATCTGCATTAAAATTATATTGAAAAAAAATCCTATATATTTTAGATATGCACAACGTTATTTTTCTCCTCTTGAAAGCAAAGGGAAACTTGTAATTTAAATGAGATCAAAGAAAAACGAATCCATCCATCTCACTCAGTAATTTTTTTATAAATGTTAAGGTAAACCCCTACTAATATCGTTAACAACGCGAAATATACGCACACCCTTATGAACATCAAAGAAATTATTACAAAACCGTCTGTAGTAATGAGGGAAGTTAGTGCTGGATGGGATAACCTTGCAGTCAGTCGACTCTCACCATTAGAAAACACTTGACTTACGGGAACAGTCATTTGATGAAGAAGGATTATCAATTTCGCTCTCTACACTGTTACGACTGATTTTATCGGAGAAAAAGTAATCACCTTCTCACACAGGTGACATCGTATTTAAAGTTGCGGAGTTGTAATCATTTTTACAAAAGAAAATTCAAGAACTGTCACACGCCATTGTAGATATTTCGAACGTAGTAATACGAGAAAATTACTTTTAAAACGAAGATTGGAAAAAGTAAACATCACGCGGCTAATATTATTTCGGCTTTTCTTTATCTTTCACTCACCAAATCAACTCTCGTGGGTTGTAGCTCAAATTTAACCAGGCATATGGTAACAAAAATTTAAGCCATCACAAATAGTTTATACAATTGCCTTTGCAAGATTGCAGCGGGGAAAGATTGAGGATGTAAAATTGAATTTCCATTAAAAGAGAGAAGAAAAAACAACAAGGGAACAAAACTTGTTTATCTCGAAGACAGGAAAGGGAGTTGTAATTTGTTCAATATCCTACAATACGAGGATGGTATGAGAAATGCCCGTGTTTGGCGCTTTGTGTCAAAATCTACATTACCGACTGTGACTACTATTTTTTAATAGACGTCTGCCAACATTTCGGAGAGATTCATCTAGTAGTGCTGTTTTGAGAGCTGTTGAAAGTGAGCAAGTTCATGTATTTGTGGAATGATGGAAAAAGAACAGTACCAGGCAGTGACTCGATTCCTTTTTTTTTTATGGGAAAACGTGTACAGAAATTAAAGAGAAGTTGGATGCAGTTCATAAGGACCATGCATCTTCGATGACTACCATCAGATACTGGTTGATGAGGAGCGACCAGATCGTTCCATTACCGGCGATATGATCAAAGTTCATGATATCGTGTTAGCAGACCTCCGGGTGAAGATTAGAGTGATTGCTAATATGGTAAACATCTCAACTGAATGTATGCAAAACATCCTTCAGGAAAAATTGAGTATAAGAAAGCTATTGGTGAAATAGGTCTGCTGATGATTGGTCAAAAACAGAATCGCGTGATAATTTCAAAGCAATGTTTGAACATGCTTAAGCGCAATATGCATGAGTTTCTGCAGCGTTATGTGACTGTAGATGAGACAAGGATTACATATTTCAGCGTGAACAACGCTGATGACGCCGGGTAGACAGAAACATGTTCGTTGAACCAACGGAAATCAAGAACAAAATACTTGTCAAATAGTTTGCAGTATAATAAAGCAACTTCAATGTGGTGTTTGAAGCACTTTTAAGACTTCAAGCAGTGTATTTCAATCACTTTTAAAAGAAGGAATTTGGCACTTATATTTGAAATACTTTGTTTAAGTACTTAAGGTTTTAAAGTGTTTTTGAAGAGCATCAGTTACTTTCAAAGTGACTGAAACATACGTGGAAAGAATGCCCGGTAACAATAACCAAAAATTAATGCTAATATAGTTCATGGTATTGGTGGAATCATTCCCGGCAAAAACAATGTAGCAGAGAAAATAGCGCTAACACATGAACATGTTTCTGCCTACCCGGCGTCATCAGCATGGTTCTGAGCACAATTTTCTGCTGTTACAATTGCGTTTGCCTCTCGGTTTATGCTGCTAATTTCCACAACAGCACTGAATATGTCTTTCGGCGACACCTATCGTCAAGAAACACAGTCACGCTGTCCCAGAGGGTAGCAAGACACACCGGAGTGTAGATGTCCACCGCCTATCGGGCAGTTCCTGACAGCTCCATGAGCTATATTAGCATTAATTTTTGGTTATTGTTACTAGGCATTCTTTCCACGTGTATTTTTATACATCATGGTAAGCCTGAGGAATCATTTGCACGTATAGATGTCGCTGTGCCTAGGCACAAAGCCCCCTTGCGTTTGGCAACCCAGGAGCTGCCCGATAGGCGGTGGACATCTACACTCCGGTTTCTCTTGCTACCCTCTGGGACTGTGTGTTTTGGCGATAGGTGTCGCTGAAAGACATATTCAGTGCTGTTTTGGAGATTAACAGCATAAATCGAGAGGCAAACGCAATTGTAACAGCAGAAAATTGTGCTCAGAACCATGCTGATGACCCCGGGTAAGCAGAAACATGTTCATGTGTTAGCGCTATTTTCTCTGCTACATTGTTTCTGCCCGGAAAGGATTCCACCAATACCATAAGCTATATTAGCATTAATTTTTGGTGACTGAAACACTTTTAAAGTAATTTAACTACTTGTAAAATAACCGAAACCCTATTAGTAGTATTTCAATTGCTTTAGAAAATAACTAAAATTCTTTAAAAGTACTTACATAAATGCGTTTCTTTATGTGTGGATAAGGATTTATAATTTATAAAGCTAACTGGATAGACTCACATTTTTAAATCACTTGTAACTGTGTGTATCATTTTATATGTATGGTGTGATATACAAAAATAATGAAAAAAAAATAAATAAATAATTTGAAAATGTTGAAATTCAAAATTAAAATAAAAACAAAGTAAGGATCATTTGCTCAAGCAGTGTAACAGCTGAAAAAATTATATTGACATCAGTAGGGGACTTGAAAATTATTAAACTTTTGCCTAAATTATTCTTTATTAGATCTTTAAATGAATAAGTTAAATCGAGTTTACGAAAATGTAGATCTCTTTGCCAATATTTTGTAAAGAAATCCTGCGTTGTGTGGGAATATATCCACGCAGAGAAATGTTTATTTATAATGAAATAATTCAAATGAAATAGTTTTACTTCTTTGTTTAAGACATTTAAAACTTGGTTCAAGAAAATCTTGCAGAAAATTTGAAAAAAGCAATTCTTAATATAAGTAAATGGCCATTATAACACAATTTTCTTAAGGATAGCAAATAGTTTTCTTAATTCCAGTAAGCGTTTAAGTATTGTTCATAAATCAATAATTTCATTTTCTTAAAATAAAGCATTTTTTTATTAGAATTTCTGAAATGCATATTATTTATATGCATATTATTAATTGCGCTTGCCTTGTTTAAAACACTACAACATATACGTACATAATGGAGTCAATTATTCACAATGCTTGTGATTCTAAAAAGGGTAAATGTAGAGGCTATCTACAGAATAATGTTCAAACAAAAGTAAACTTAATATAGAAGTACACATGGAAAAGTGCCTAGAAACAATAATCAAGATAATGCTAATAAATAGCTCTTGATATTGATGGAATCACTACCGGCAAAAACAATATGAGAAGAGAAAAGAATTAAAGCTTCTTGCTTCTGGCTATACTACTACTGGCTACATCTCTCAGTTTATGCCACTAATCTTCAAAAGCAACACTGAAATATTACCTGACGCCACCTAGTGCAAGTAGTTATAGTCATGCCGTACTACACAGTAGCGACGGAAACAGAATATCATACTTATCCATACAATGATATAACCTTTAACGTATGTACGTTAACGTTTTCAAAAGATATCGGTTAATGTAATATTTTTTTTTCTTTTACTATTTGTCACATGTACTAATTTAACTATAATAATAAAAAAGGGATAAATAAATTTAAATATAAAAATAATCCATATTTAATTAAATTATTAAAGAAATAATTTAATTATACTGTAACCTATAAAAAAAAACTTTTTTATTAGTTCATTCACTTGCTCCTAATTTTAATTATTAACGAAACCGGTCGTCTAACTCCTCAATAGAACTTTGTGAAATCTGGACCATTTTTCCACTCCTATCTTTAATATGAATATTTTCTTAACTTAAAACTAAATGATTTACTTGGAAGAAACATTTTTCTGTCTTGGATTTTCTTTATTTTCTAACCCTAAGAAAATACCTATTTAATCTAAATAAAATTTCAAGAAAATTATTATATGTATTATACATTTTTATAGTCTTGAAATAAAAATATTTTCTTAAATAGAGACTGATTTTTGCAAGAAAATCTATCTTCTTGAAGTAAGAAATAATTCAATAGAGACTGATTTTTGCAAGAAAGCCAGAAGGAAGATACAACCACCAGTACATTCAATCAAATATCAAACACCGGGTGTTTTTCAGCAAGACAATGATCTGAAACATGCTACCGGAATCGTGAAAAAAATTAGAAGATGGTATACTAGAAATACACTCGAAATGTTTTAAAATATTATCTTGGCTACTAAGACGAATGTCTGCTTTAATACAAGTAAAAAGAAGAATAAGAATTTTATACAAAAGCATAGTGGTCGGTAACATATTCATACTACTGTCCATATAATTTTTTTAATATACAAGTCCAATGGCATCGTAATTGTTATGAATTAAAACGGATGTTAGATTTTTTCTCTTTATTTATATACAAGGCAAGTTTAATGTTAAAAATACGTGATTCTAATGCCGTTATAATTTTAAATGATCCTTTTTTTTTCGAGTAATAGCGGTCTTCCGCAATAACCTGTTCTATTCAGCTAATGGTCATTTTAAAACTACACTTGATGAGTGGATAATATTTTAATACGGCAACGTCTTTTTCCGCGATATGTGAAATAAGAACAAAAATTAGGAGGTTAAGAACATTTGACATTACAGGTTTTGTTCAGAAAAATGTCCCATCTACAAGAGAGAATTTGCTGCCCGTATTTAAGTAAGCTGTTAGATTTGTCTCCTCTAATTAGTTCCTTTTTTTAAATTTCATTTAAACTTGCGGGGGAAACTGAGACGAAATGAAAGGAACATTAAGTGAAGCAATTAAGCCATCCACGAAGAGTCTTACACAGTCCGAAGTATTAAAGTAATTTATTTTCTGTAGACACTGATCTTAGAAACAAATATTCAATCCAACTCACTCTGTTTTTTATTAAATTAAAATGCTCTTGCAATTCTGTAGTTGAAGAAATTTAATACAGGGCGTCTTAATCTTTTGGAATTGTAGGCTGTGTGTAAATCGTAGACGGTCAAAATTTTCAGATATAAACTAACGTAATATGGATTTCATATGTCAACTTCTAAACAATTTCGAGAATACCAGAAACGTCATTTGTAGCACCATATATTTTTTCTGCATCAACGGTTTTTGTACAATAGTGTGCATATGTCTAACACTGAAAATAAAATAGAGATTTATAATTAAACAAGGGTCCCGGACGCAGAGAAATGGTTTATTGCATCCAGGAAATAGATTTTCTTGCAGAAATCAGTCTCTATTTAAGAAAATATTTTTATTTCAAGACAATAAAAATGTATAATACAAGAAAATAATTTCCTTGACATTTTATTTGGATTAAATAAATATTTTCTTATGGATAGAAAATCAAGAAAATCCAAGACAGAAAAATGTAAATCATTTAGTTTTAAGTTAAGAAAATATTCATATTAAAGGTAGGAAGGAAAAAATGGTACAGATCTCACAAAGTTCAGTTGAGAAATAAGGCGACCGGTTTCGTGTTCAAAAAACACATCATCAGACCAGCTACAAGGATGTCCAATAAAAGGAAAGTTACAGTAATGGGAAAAAAACCCAAAGTTAATAATGAAAATTAGGAGCAAGCTAATGATAACGTTTCTTTATAGGCTACAGTATAATCAAATTATTTCTTCTAATAATGTAATTAAATAGATTCTTTTTATGTAGTTTAATAATTAATGAGTTAATATTTAAATTTATTTATCCCTTTTGTTTATTATTATTATTTATTATATATTAAAAAATAAATAGTTAAATTAGTACACGTGGTAAAGTAATTAAAAAAAATATTACATTAACCGGTATCTTGTGAAAATGTTTATGAAGCGTTGTAAGTGGCATCCGTATTCCGGTTTCTATTATCTAGGACGGCATGACTATAACTACTGGAACTAGGTGGCGCTAAGAAATATTTCAGTTACTATTTTTAAAGATTAGTGGCATAAACTGAGAGATGTAAGAGCAATGTCGCCAGGTGCCGGACTCACCATGAATCCGCGGAAGACGCAAGCCATCGCCTTCACACGAGCCCTACGCCTGCCGGATACAGGTATCCAGGCGGGCAATGTGGACATAGAGTGGAGCAACGAGATCGAGTACCTAGGCATGACCCTGGACCGAAGACTAACATGCGGTAAGCACATCCAGAAAGTCCGAAACAAAGCAGTAGGAAGACTTGCACAGCTCTATCCTATCTTTGCCTCTTCCAACCTAAAACCCAGGATAGGCGTGCTTCTTTACAAGTCGCACATCCGCCCTATCTTATCCTACGCAAGCCCAACCTGGCTAACCGCCGCCAAAACCCACTCCCGATCCCTCGCGAGAATACAAAATCGCAGCCTGCGATTAGCATTCAAGCTTCCTAGGGACACTTCCCGAGCAGTGATTCGAGCCCAAAGCGGCGTCGAGGACCTAACGGATTACCTTAGCAGGCTCAACAGGAACTTCTACCTGAAGACCCTAGAGAGCGACAACCCGGCGCTAGAAAACGCAAACGCCGAGAAAGAAGCGTACCCCAAGATCAAACGCAGAACCACCTCAGAAGCCCTGAGACTCCTGCGATCTTGAAAGAAAACAATCGCTAGGGAGTCCACAAGAAGACTCCGACATGCCAACTAATCAACCATTCTATTTCAGATATTATCCCAGAAAGACCTCATCAGAGAGGTGGAGCTGGATTAAAAAGAGGACAAGCCTCAGCAAACTAGTCAATGCAATGTCGCCAGTAGCAAGATGCTTGAATGTTTTTTTCTTCTCATATTGTTTTTGCCGGTAGTGATTCCATCAATACCAGGAGCTATTTATTAGCATTATCTATCTTGGTTATTGTTTCTAGGCACTTTTTTCATGTGTACTTCTACATTAAGTTCACTTTTGTTTGAACATTATTCTGTAGATAACCACTACTATAGGCTTTTTAAAATCACAAGCAATGTGAATAATTTACTGCAATATGTACGTATATGTCGTACTGTTTTAAACAAGGTAAGCGCAATTAATAATGTGCATATATAAATAATATGCATTTCGAGAATTCTAAGTAAAAAATACTCTATTTTAAGAAAATGAAACTATTGATTTATAAATAAAACCTAAACGCTTTCTGGAATTAAGAAAACTATTTACTGTCCTTAAGAAACTATTGTTTCCCATTATAATGGCCATTTACTTATATCAAAAATCGCTTTCTCCAAATTTTCTGCAAGATTTTCTTGAATTAAGTTAAGAAATATCTTAAACAAAGAAATATATATTGTAAAAATTGAAACAGTAATTATCTTGAATTTAGGCTTTGATACAAGTAATGCGTTTCTCTGCGTGTGCATTTTGATATTGCATCCAAGTGGTTTCTGGATAGTATTGTTTGGTTACCATGACAACAATAAACAAAACATGTTGGTATTGCTGTTCTTCGCTATCGATTCGGCATTTTAAGCCTTAAGAGCCATATGATTTATGTATGAAGTTAAGGATAACTCAGGTCTATAAATATAAGCACTTGGGGACAATAACAAATCAAGAGAGTAAAATAGAGGAAGAGATCTCTGAACGAATAGAGGCGGCTGGCAGGCTTTTCAAAGTGATAAGATCGCCATTCTTAGCTAGGAAAGAAATCCCGGCAGTTTATAAAAGAGTAGTCATACTAACATTAACGTATGGAGCAGAAAGCTGGGTCTGAATAGAAGAATTCGAAGTAAAACGCAGCAGAAATGAGGTTCCTAAGACAGATAGCAAATAAGAGGAGAACAACTAAACATGAAACCAATAACAGAAAGAATAGAGGAGAGACAACTAGGATGGTTCGGACACGTGTTTAGAATGGATGATGAAAAGATTGCAAAAAGAGTTTATGAGGCCAAACTACCCGAGCGGAGGGGCAGGGGAAGACCAAGGCAGACGTGGGAAGAACAGATTAGAGAGCTGCTAATGAAAAGGGACATCAAGTGCGACGAGATAGGACAGGAAAAAGTGAAAGGAAATTTGCAAAAGGCGAAAAATTAAATAAATTCAACTGCAAACCAAGCCTTACGCCTAACGGCAGATAGGGGCAACATTTAAATTTTTAAGTTAAGAATAACGTAAGCATTCAGTGCGAGACTTAGTATCCGAAGAAAAGATTTTACAAACGTTTGCTCAAATGTATCGATCACTTTCTCCTAATACATAGATTATACCTATTATCTTACTCTTCTTTACTTAGGCTCGACATTTTGAACCGACAGTCTAAGATCGTCAGTATGTTTTGTTTACTGTTGTCATGGTAACCAAATAATACTAACCCTAGAAATCATTTTGATGCAATACCCAAATGCACAACTGGCGTTTAACTGTAAATATCTCTTCTACTTTCAATCTTAGATATATGCGTCATTATACAAAAACGTTAGAGATATAAATTATCCATGCAGTGGATATAGAAAAAATATATGGTGTTATTAAAAAAAAATTACGTTTCTGGTGTTTGAATTTGTGCAAAGCTTGGTGTTCAATACTAAACATCCTGTATATTTCGAAAGGTTGTGACACTCTGTATGCAGGATTCCGCAAAAAAATATTATTTCTCTTTCTAAATAGGCGTTTTTTAATGGGAATTTCCTATTTTATACGAATACTATTCCATTTTACCCCTTTTGCATTTCATTTATTTCCAACGAAACGTGCTAGCGAACAAATCGAATTTCGCAAATAATTATTATTATTAATAACTTGTGAATCAATTTTGTATACAAATGGAATAAAACGCTCTGTCACTTGGAATAATTCCATCAAAGCAACCCCTTTGATTTAATTGTTTTAGGGGGAATTTCGCCAAAATTCAGTGGTAAAAATGTGCGAGGAGGAATTCTATTGTTTCCCTAGGATGCTTTACTTGATGAATCTTTGCCTCGGTACCCGTGTAATATTTTACTCCCGCTAACGTTAAGCTTGGCAAGTCTGAAGAACACTTTATTAGTAGGTCTGGTTTTACGCATGTTATGAGTATGACATAAAAATGGTGGGATGTTTCGTTAAACAAAGGATGCAATTTCGAGATAATTTTTCTGGTATATGCAGCTTGTAAATCAAATTTAAATGGCTTAGCAACAACGCCTTTAAAAACACAACACTATAACAGTCTTTCGTTGCGTATTTTTTAATCAATTTTTATATGCATGTGTATATAGCAATATACCAAGGGAAAGGAGGTGGAACGAGATTCATTTACTAGATTAAAGTGTTTTTTTTTTAAGAAATACAAACGATACAAATAGAAATACTTAGTGTCCTGCTTAAGATTTTAATTAAACGAAGCAACGCGAAGAAAGGGAAAGAACTCTACCTGGAAGGAGAAAAAAGAAAAGGAAATTTAAACGCTTGCATGTTTAGATGTTCTACTCGTTAAAAATATCCGTTTTAGTAATTTTATAGGGAATTGATAATTATTTGTGTAATAATTAGATGTTAAAATTATAGAAATATTGCACACCACACAGCATTTGTGATATCTAAATACAGTGTCATCCATAAAATACGCACCATATGGGAAACTTCTTTATTATGGGTTTTTTGAAAAAAAATATTCTTGATAAAAGTTGGTGCATCCCCTAAAATTAAATATGCACCAATAAAATATGGAAAATTTCTAATATTACACGTCTGAAAACTTGATTTTACCCTAAGAACAAAGTACCCTTATTTTAAAAAATATTGAAAAATGCTATTTGTAAAAGTTGTTTATTATTAAAAATTATACCTAAATTTAAAGTCTTGGCGACCTAAATAAAATTTTACTTTTTAACTTATTTTTTCAAACATCGTCTTCAAAAAACAAAATTTGTTTAAAGTGATAAATACGAAACGAAAAGAAAACATCAAAAGATGTTTTCGGTTCAGCTTTAGCAAGTCATTTTGTAGATTTTGACCACAACATAGACACAGAAAACATAAAACTATTGAAAGGAGAATCAAGACATCAACAAGAATCTTGACATCTTTGAATCAATTTACATGAAAAAAATTGAAAATTTGTTTCTCCATTAAATAAATGTATATATATACATATATACAGCGTGTCCCACTAAGAGTGGGGACCGGCGATATCTTGGAAACTACAATAGCTATAGTGATGGGAAAAAAAATTCGTAAAGCGGCGAAGAAAAATTTAATTAAAATATTTTTAAATTCCTAACATGAGCGCTAGGAGGCGCAGTCGCTAGGGTCAACAGTAAATTTTTAATTACCAAGTAAAAGTTCCAGGATTAACTATGATTTTAAATACTTTATTAAAAAGCTTTATTAAAAAGCTGGTGCGTAGTTAACTAATTACCACTGTGGTTAAAGACGTTTTGTCATATTGTGAATAATAAGTGTAGTAGGCGTTGCCGAATCATGTAAAACTAAACCTGTTATAACTTCTGCAGTTTTTACCCGAATTCAAGAAATATGGACTTGTTTGAAAGAGAATTCAGCGCTGTTTTAGACGTCGCAATTTGTGCCATCCGTTAACGTTCAAGAAATGTACCAGATAGCTTTATTTCCAACTGTACGAGTTTTTCTCAATTATCTCTAAAGATTCTCATGTAACAATGTGCTTTTCTTATGTTGTGTTTGAAGAGTTTTGACAGACTAAAGTAGTGGCGAAAACCACATGGTGATATCTTTTTCCTTTTTCCAGATAATAACGAAAACAACCCATAATCAATAATAATTTCCCTCTCAGTTACAAATACCTATTTAATAATATCGAAACCTATCTTAGTTGGTCATGAAACAAAGGAATGATAACTTTTACTCTTTTACACATAAAATTGTGTCGGGATTAATTTAATATGGGACTTTTCAAATAAAGGTAACAAAATCTAGTATGATTTGAATACAACAGCAGAATTTAGCATGCTATAGAAACAATTATTTATTTGGCAATTGTGACAAGTACATAGAATTTTACTGCGCACTGGCCCTTAAAGATTACTGCTTAGTCGTTGAAAGATAAAAAATATCGTTGTCCAATGCTTGCAGTGGACTTTCAATGTTTTGAAAACGCGTATGTTGTTGAACGTAAATGTGCCGTTAAATATCCAGAAAGAAAACATTTCAGCCGAGAAGTATTCTAACGTTTGGCGACACGGTTATGTGGAAATCATACTAGAGCACGTGTAGCTAGAACTGAAGCTAATGTGATAAATGTCCTTGCATACGTTGAAGTTCATACTCAAACAGGCACTAGAGAAATGTCTTCCGTTGTAGGTAAAAGTAAGTCATCAATTCATCGCACCCCAATAGACAATACGTCACACCCATACAGATTTTGACCATAGACTCAATAATTATAATTGGTTAAAGGATATCTACCATGAAGATGCTGCCTTCCTATATTGCGTGTTGTGGACTGATGAAGCTACTTTTGCTAATGATGGACAGATAAATTTGCATAATATGTATTACTGGGGAAGACTTCTTCTACTAAATTTTTGGGTATGACGATGGCTTCTTTGGAATGAACATTGTGTTGAGTTGGCTAGTCAAATCTCTCGCAAATGTTACCTTTTCAGATGTTTAAAATTTCAAGTTGACATTTCTGCTCTTAGAACACTTTACTACAGCGAGGTACAGTCCAGACTGCAGTATGGAATTCTCCTTTGGGGTTCATCACCAGCAGCAAAAAAGTTTTCCTCGCTCAAAAAGCTGTTGTGCGTTGTATTGCTGATGCGCATTTCACACAGTCTTGTAGGCCTATATTCACTGAGCTGCATCTATTACCCCTGGCCTGTGTTTATTATTCTGGAGACATGCTGCTATGTGTACACAAATAAAAAAAACTTTGAAACTAATGCTGCCTTTCATACTTACCAAACACGAACCTGCGGTGATTTGCATGCTTCAACTAACACCTTGACCGTTACGCCACTGGGAGTCAATAGCTTAGGTATTAATATCTACAGCAAAATCCGTGCTAAAATAAAAAGCAGAAGAATTCTCAGAAACTTTAGTTTTCGTTTAAAAGCTTTTCTCTTGACGCATAAATTTTACTCTATCGATGAATTGCTTAACTTCTAGTTCTTTTTATACCTTCCGCATGCAGCGGACTTACCTGTCGCTCTAATTTAATTTTATAATTGTATACCTGGATCTACTTGTACTTTTGTTATAATTGCTTCTGTTTTTTTTTTCTTTTTGCCTTTTTTTTGTCACCTTTTCTCTTGACGTTTCTCAATAATGTACATTGTACTTACCTTGTATATTATTGAAATAAAGTTATTATTATTATTATTATTATTACTGGCCCAGAGAAAATCCCCATTGCATGAGAGAGGTTGATCATCAGCATAGGTGGGGCATAAATGTTTGGTGTGGCATTTTAGGTGATAAAGTTATTGGACCATTTATTTTTGAAGGTAACTTAAACAACGAAACATACTTAAACATTTTACGCAATGAATTACCAATACTTTTAGAAGATGTTTCGTTGGAAACTCGAAAAACACAGTGGTTTCAGCATGACGGCTGTCCAGCTCATTATTTACGAATCGTCCGTGACTATCTTCATAATACGTTTCCATATAGTGGATCGGAAGAGGATCTATTTTTCCATGGCCAGCTAGATCCCCAGATCTGACTGTGTTTGACATTTCTTTATGGGAAAAGATAAAAGATCTGGTTCACCAAACACATCCTACAACGAGAGCTGATTCAACCGATTCATAATGCTATCGCCAGCCTACCAAAAGTAAAAATTGAAGCAGCCGTTATTAGCACTCGTCGTAGACTAAATATGTTTATAAATAATGACGGCAAACAGTTAAAACATTTAAAATAAATTTTACTTTTTGTTTATTTTCATTTCAAATAACACTATATTATGTACTATTCGTACTGTCTTGGTTTTGCATTGTTGTCATTTATTTGTTTATTTTGTAACTACTACATTTTGTTATTGTTATCATTCCTTTGTTTCATGGCCAACTATGTTTCGATATTATTAAATAGGTATTTGTAACTGAGAGGGAAATTATTATTGATTATGGGTTGTTTTCGTTATTATCTGGAAAAAGGAAAAAGATATCTCCATGTGGTTTTCGCCACTACTTTAGTCTGTCAAAACTCTTCAAACACAACATAAGAAAGGCACATTGTTACATGAGAATCTTTAGAGATAATTGAGAAAAACTCGTACAGTTGGAAATAAAACTATCTGGTACATTTCTTGAACGTTAACGGATGGCACAAATTACGACGTCTAAAACAGCGCTGAATGCCCTTTCAAACAAGTTCACATTTCTTTAATTCGGGTAAAAACTGCAGAAGTTATAGCAGGTTCAGTTTTACATGATTCGGCAACGCCTACTACACTTATTATTCACAATATGATAAAACGCCTTTAACCAAAGTGTTGCATAATTAACTAAGCTTTTTAATAAAGCGTTTAAAATTAGAGTGAATCCTGGAACTTTTACCTGCTAATTTAAAATTTACTGTTGACCCTAGCAACCGCGCCCCCTAGCCCTCATGTTTGGAATTTAAAAATATTTTCATTAAGTTTCCCTTTGCCACTTTAGTTATAAAAATTTTTTTCCCATCACTGCAGCTATTGTGGTTTCCAAAATGTGAAGTATATATTTTTTATTAATGTTAGAAGCTGGCGAAGAGCAGATAAATTCAAGTCTCATTTCATTTTTGCGAAACGGATTACAAAATTTACGAAAGGAAGTATTCAAGCATAGTTCAATGGTTTAAAAAAATAATATATTGTTATGATATTTATTTACTCACGTTAGAAAATGTTTTATTTTGACTGTTTAATTGCATTTAGTTCACTTTTTTTACGAGGCGATGTAGTGATGATGACCTCTTCCCTTCAATTTTCCCCCAGATTGGCTTTTCTTTTTTGTGTTACACATGTAGACAAGAGTTATTTTTGTAAAAAAAAGGGTCCAGTAAATAACTATTAGTGCGAGAATCGAAATTCACTAACGGAAAGTTCAATTATATTTCTTCATATTAAAATTACGTTATTACATCGTATACGTATATGGACAAGCACATGCAGTCATTAAATTAGCATCGTTGTCATGGTAACCATTCTAATTTACTGTACCTGACATTACCGTACCTGGAAGTTTGGGCATCATCACCATGGAAGCGAAAGGTATCTTCAATGGATTTCAAAGCCATCAAGAATGTTATTTGACTTAATTCAGGTAGTAAATTGGGGATCTAAATTGAAAAACAAAAGGAGATGGGATAAACAAGTTTCGACAACACTTATTTTCAAAATTCCCTGAACGTTTCAAGATAATATGAAACCAGTTCAACAAAAAACTTAAAAACTTCACCAAATAAATTCATTTTGACCTTCTAACACCAAAATTTTTATCCACGGAACAAGATTTGAAGAAAGAAATATTTGGTTTTGAATCAAGTGCTGGTTCGAGCCCAAAATATCAAGAACGGACATCGAAGTACTTCAATTCTCTGAAGAATGTCAGCGTGCAGGTACCAAAATTTACTATTTGGCAAAATAAACAAGAAAATGCAAGTTAAATAATTATTAAAAAAAGAATTCGAAAACACAGATAAAACTTTAATACATGTAGCTGTCGATTAGGGATTGCCTAAAAATTCAAAGCTGTCAAAAGAAATATAATTTTTTAAATTTAACACTAAAAATTGCTTAATTTTCTATTCGTTTCAATTAGCAACAGAAAATAAGTAGATCTCACATATCAAGTAATTTATAAAAACGTTAACCCTGAGTTATTAATTTCTATTATTTAGTCCCATTACAATTTTTATTTTACCTTTTGACTACGACGTCTACGAAGGACAACAGTTTACTCTTTAAAATCAGTCTCTATTAAAAAAAAATATTTTTATTTCGAGACCAGAAAAATGTACTTGTATAATATACCAAAACAATTTTCTTGAAATTTTATTTGGATTAAATAAATATTTTCTTAGAAACTCAAGAAAATCCAAGACAGAAAAGTGTCCAGATCTCACAAAGTAGTGAGAAATTAGGTGACCCGTTTCGTGTTCAAAAAACACATCAGACCAGCAACAAAGATATCCAATAATAGAAAAATTATACTAATGAAAAGAAAAACCCGAAGTTAATAACTAAAATTAGGAGCAAGTGAATGAACCAATGAAAAAGTATTTTTTTAAAGGTTACAGTATAATTAAATTATTTCTTTAATGATATAATTAAATAGGGATTATTTTTATGTAGTTTTAATAATTAATGAGTTCATATTTAAGTTTATTTGTCCCTTTTTTTATTATTATTTATTATATACTAAAAAAACTATAGTTAAATTAGTACACGTGGTAAATAATAATAACAACAAAAAATATTACATTAACCGGTATCTTTTGAAAATGTTTATGAAACGTTAAAGGTTATGATATCTGTATTCCAGTTCCCTCGCTACTATCTAGGACGGTATGGCTATAACTACTGGTACTAGGTGGCACCAGGAAATATTTCAGTTGCTGTTTTTGAAGATTAGTGGTATAAACTGAGAGATGTAAGAGCTTCTTAAATTGTTTTTGCCAGTAGTGATTCCATCAAGAAGCTATTTATTAGTACTATCTTGGTTATTGTATCTACATTAAGTCCACTTTTGTTTGAACATTATTCTGTAGATAACCTCTACTTTAGCCTTTTTGAAATCACAAGCAATGTGAATAATTTACTGCATTATGTGTGAATGTATGGATATGTCATACTGTTTTAAACAAGGTAAGCGCAATTAATAATGTGTATATAAATAATTTTGCATATAAAGTATTGTATATAAGTAAAAATGCTTTATTCTAAAAAAATGAAACTATTCATTTATGAATAATACCCAAAGGCTTTCTGGAATTAAGAAAACTATTTACTATCCTTACGAAAATATTTGTTTTGTGTTATAATGACCATTTACTTATACTAAGAATCGCTTTCTTCACATTTTCTGCAAGATTTTCTTGAACTAAATTTACAAATGCCTTAAACAAAGAAATACAATTATTTCGTTACAAGTATATACTTCTCTTAAGCGGAGAAGGAAACGCTAAGAAAATATTTCTTTTGATTTAAAACAGTTATTGTATTGCGGATAATTGTTTTGAATTAAGGCGGAGAGGTTTGATATAAGTAAATGTTTCTCTGTGTGTGAAATATGATATTTACACCCCTATTAAAATTAAGTTAGACGTATTAAATTTAATGAGTTAAACAAAGAATTGCATATAACAATTTTGTATTCATTCGCAATTATGTGAAAATTGAATTGATAGTCTATCACCATGTGAAGATCAGTTTTAGTAACTTCTTATTGGATACATTCACACCTCTAAAAGTATTTTTATAAATAGCTAAAATATACACAATCATCTAATCTCTTTAGTGTCAAAAATTGACATATTTAAAAATACTCATCTTTGTAGATTGTTAAACATCGGAAATATTGGCATGTATTATGCCAGGAAATTAACGGATATATCCTTTATACCCGGAACAACCAATTTAAATGATCCGCTAAATTTAAACATTTTCACTAGCCTTCAATTTTAAGAATAGTTACTATACTTTAGTTGTTTGTTTTTGGTAATTCTAATTTATCTTTTGTTAAAATTGTAATAAAGTAAGTTTTGTAGTTACTTGTATAAACTATATCAATTTTGCATCAAATTACTGTTGTTTCACTAATGTATTTCATATTTACCTAAAAAATGTCTATCTAAAACAATATTTCGTAACAATATATTTTAATGGTAACTCTTTTATAGAGAAATAATACTTTAAATAGAATAATTCAAAATTGAATCAGTATAAAAAAAAATGAGAAAATGAGAATTTGCAAATTCCATTGACGTCTTTCAAAAATGTTAAAGAGAATGCGATATTTTGTAATTTGCAATAAAAGACTTCCCATATGATGCGAACTTTATATGTGACACTGCATAAAGTTATTCAAAACGACACTAATTAGTAATTATATCAAATACATAAACAAGTTTATTTACTCTTTGTCGGACTAACAATAAGTGTAATGTTAGATAAGTTTTGTGTACAGCAAATGCTGTTAACGTTTAAAAACATACACACAAGGAAAGAACATGTTTGGCCATACGAAAAAACGTACATGCGACAACGGTAAACGCGTGATTCACCTTAAGCGGAGGGGTTAGCGGCAGTCGACGGCTCACGACGGTTGCAGATGTGGTTAATGTACGTGCATGAATGTGTTATCTTTAATTTCATAAATAAAATAAATTTCAAGAATGAAAAAATGCATGAATACGGTACTAGTTTTAAAGCTAATTATAATATTCCAAAACACAGATTGACAAAATTTACAAAAGGTGTACAGTACAATAATGCTCATTAACAAATTGCCCGACAATATAAAATCTGAGACAAATTTTAGAAAATTTAAAAGGATGATACATTCATATGTATGTGATATTAAACCATATTCGATGAAAGAATATATTAATGATTAAATTTATTATGAAATGTGATGTACATATCTCACTTGACTACATTTCTGCTTGACGCCTGTTTCTACTTGTGTGCTTTTTTCTTGTAAGGATACATTTCAGTAAAAATAAAGAACATTATTATTATTATTAATTACGAGGTAGACTGCATTATGTGCGGACGATCTTAGTAAGAATTTCTAGCGTATTTATTTTTCTCTTCTTTTATTTCATCAGAATCTGTTTTTATTTTTTTGTCTTTAGAATCCCTTATTAATTTCGTCTAAGCTTCCTAGCAACAACAAAATAAATATGCGAAACTTTTATTTCCAGGCGACCATGACTTCAAATTATTACGTGCGCTCTTGCACACAGTAGGTCTGCATGCTAACGTTGTTACAAGCGTACTAACTCAATTCTCTCCTCGCTCTCTCTCCGTACATATATAGATATAGCTAATTTCACATTTTCTCAATGTGTATACGTTATATTAGCCCTCAGCTGTTATGGTGGGATCAATAGTGACCAAGGTAACCTTCATTGAATAAATTTTAAGTTGGTAGTAAGGTCCAGGGGCATGTGATTCCTCGTATTGCTTAAATCCAATGTAAGGATTACAATGCTGCGTTGGTGGGTTAGTTCAATTTTGGGTCTTACCTGACCCTAAGGATGCTAAACACATTTCCAAAAAGTTGAATTTTATGAAATAGCGAAGCGACGGCTTATCTAAACGGAGCTGGAGTATCTGGCAGAAAACTAGGAAGACATTCCTAATGATGATGAACCTCTTTCTGACACTTATGATAAAAGCGATAATGATTTGAATTACCTGGAAGTTGAGAGTGAACATTCAAATCACACTACTGATACAGGAGAGGAAAACGATGAATATGGAGAAGGTATTGAAGAGCCATCAGATGCAAAATAACTGCTTTTGCAGGCACAACTATTTAAAATGGTCAAAATAACTTCCAGCAAGTAGCAGAACAAGATCTGCTTACATTGCCTGGATTGAACGGAGCTGGACGGGCAAGAAAGATCACATAGGTAAAACGGAATTGAAAGCTATGGTTGATTTGCTTTATCTAAGTGGAATTCAATAAGAATTCTAAATATCAATAATAAAATACAACTTTGGGTAGTTACGAACTTATGAGACATCCTGGTAGATTTAAATATAATTTTAAAACATGCCCAAAAACAAACTTCATAACAAGAAAAAAAAAACAGCTTTGAAAGATCTCCATTCAACAAAGGCGTAATCTTCCAAGTCAAAAGTGACGACCCACCTGTAAATTGCTTGGTTGAATATTTTTTTCCCTTTTAATATACATACATTCAATTGATCTCACTTTTTGTATAACTTCTAACGAAAGTAATTATGATTAAATAAATTTCCTTCCAAAAAAAAAGAAGCGGCAAAGGTAGAAACTTATTTATATTTCCTTTATGCATAAAATTGATATTTTCCCTTTTTATGGTTTCCATCGTTAGTATCCAAACAGGCACCCAAATGAGGATCCACCTCTGTATTTAAGGGTGCTGTAATAGTATATATAACGCAAACTGGAAGGGCCGTAGGCATCTTCTTTGATGACCTATTCGTTTTCCTCTTTAGGGGGCTGTGTTCTTGTTGGAAAATGTTCAAAACATTGCGCGTTCAAACACACAAGCTCTTTAATAATGGAACATATTTCAATGTTAATGTTGCCATAATTATGTTTTATTTAGTGTGATATATAGTAATTTACAAGATACGTTAATTAAGATAGCTTTGTTTAACCAATATATTTATACGTGCTTCAAACTTGGAGTGTATTATTTCGCATTTTGAAAGATTCTTTCTCTAGAGAAACGTATTGAAATGAAACGTTAAGAATTAAATTATAAAAGACTCTCGAAGGGAAATTTAATCAGGATATACATCCAGGATATTTTCACTTACTTCGAGATACTTTAACTGCATTCCATGCTCGTGATCCCTTTTAATAAGAGAAGTAGAAGGATGGGAAATGTAAAATCAGTTTCCTATATAAGTTGAATGAAAAAAAAAAAGACTAATTACAAAAAAAGACAAAAACATTGATGTATATACATATAATTTTATTAACAAATAAAATAGAAAATTTACATAATTTTTACGAATAACAATACTCAACTTATCCTAAAATTAATCTGGATTTCCTGATCTTCTATGTTTCTCAATTACATATTCACATAAATTTCTTACACATCTAATTAAATCAAGACGTTCCCGAGACAAGTATTGTTCTATACAAGCAGGAGGTAGATGAGAAACTATGGTGCGGGCATTTGCTACCAAGTCAAAGAAAGGATTCCTTTGCAAATTCAGAAAAGCCTCTATAAACTCATATCTCTCCTGATCGAAGTCAGTATCGTCTATGTATAAATCTGAATGATTTGCTGTGGAATGCTGATTAAGAGTGAAATGTGCGTAAGAATGAGGGCAATGTATATAACTTCTTTGAGATGTAGACATGCGATATTGATACTTTTGAAAATTATTATAATATTGACGTACATATTCAGCTTGAGCTCGAATTGATTCGGGTGGTACATGTCGTGAAGTAGACGGTTGGGGTTCGTTAGTCTCTGCAAAATAAGAAGTAGAAGACGGTGGTGAGGAATAACGTTGTGAAGTATCAACATTTTGAGCTCTAGCCGTAGTTTCAGCAAAAGAAGCGGAAGGTTGACTCTGAGCAAAATTTACAGGAGGACTAACAAAAAACGGAGCATATGACGAATGAGAACATTCAATAATAACCTCTGTACGTCTTGAAGGCATACTTGAATTACTAGGAGTATGCTCCATGAAAGATGAAACCCAAGTTCGGGAGGTAGTCGTTGGAATTGTAACGTTTTCCTCATTTTCTGAAGTGTACGATGGTGGATTTGAATATTCTTCAGGATAAGGCACTGACGGATGTGTTTCACGTACAGGTTGAGACTGTGTTTGGGGCATTACATGTTGGATATTTAGAAAATCATTAAACGATGCCATTGATGGATTTTCAGAAATAATCTCGGAGACAGATTGTTGACGAGCAGAAGACGCTTGAATTTGAATAACGCTTTCCTGGAATTGAGGAATTTGCGGGAAAATTCTGGGTTCGTCTTCAAATTCAATAGAAACTTGCTGAGGAATTGGAGATTCTGGAGTGGGTGGTCTAAAAACCTCCTCGATATCCGAGCTAGTTGATTGACTATCAATAAGATCAGTTTGGGTTCCTACAGAAACTTGATCACCGCGAGAAATATGAATCGTTTGGGTAGAGATGGAAACCTGTTGTTCACGCTCAAGATCCTGTGTGGATTGGCTTTGCTCTTTAGGGAAAGTAAGAGTTTGTGAGGATTTGGCAACGTTTTTTTGGAATCTATACTCTTCTAAATGAATATAAAGCTGAGATATAAGCAATCGTAAATTACACTCACCAATATTTGAAATTAAACTGCTACTTCGTGATGTTTGTGCTTCATGGTATGTTGAAGTCATCTTAACGTTACTAGATTCACTACTCACTAATTCTTCATCTAAACTACTTGCTAATTCTTCTGGTCTATTATTTACAGGTTGTTTTTGCTCATTACTAATTCTTAATTCCTGTTGAGCTTCCGGTCTCGATATATAACCCACCTCCTGAGCACAATTCCTCCTGGCTAAAGGAGGTCTAGGTGAATGGTGCTCAACTACGCTTTTAATTTTACTTTGTGAAGATTTTGTTTCAGGTTTTTGTACTTTCGTCTCGCTCTGGACAGATCCATCAGATTTTGAAATATCCCGCTCAACAACTGCTTGAGCAGTGCGAGATACTTCAGCTTGAATTTGAGTGACTTCTCCAAGGTATACTACACTATCTGAGGAATCCTCACTATGATGAGATATTTTAGAACAGCTTTCAGTTAATTCACGTTCAATTATTTGTTTAACCAGGAGGACATGTTCAGGAGGTAGTTTGTATAGAAGCGTTCTACAAGTATTCAAAAACTTTTCAATAGAATCGCTTTCGGTTAAAGTTGAAGCATCCACTCGCGCAAGCTTCGCCCTTTTAGATGATCTTTCCCGATAATTCATATTTCTTCTCCTTGGCTGCAGCATGGAATCTGACGACGATTCTTCTGTATCTGCATCGCCACTAGATGAAAATTTTTGGAACCTTTTGAGTATTCTAGAAATACGACGTCTTCTTCTGCAAGATCTAAATCTTTTACTAGCATGAAAATCGCTTTCACTAGGAAGTCTGCGACGCTTATTCGAGAATTCCTCAGCATCTTCTTCGCATGAAGCTTTTCCATCATCTTGTGGAGTTGCTGGTGATTTGTTGATTTCAATTTCATTTTCATTAGGATCGGTTTTATCTGCTTTTGCTTGATCTGTTTCTTTTCGAGATTTTGAGGCTTTGGTTGAACTATATTCGCTGCCTTCTTTTTTATTTCGACTTTCTTCTTGGCTTGGATCATTTTCGCTTTTCTTAGATGCTTCTTCTTCGCAAGTGGTGACACTAGATTCTTCTTGTTCATTTTCTGCTTCATCTCCTTCTTCTAATGCTTGCTTAGGTGATTTTTCTGTTTCAATATTCTCTTCTCCATCATCACTGTCCAACTTCAGAGTCTTTTTTAAAAGTTTATATTCAGCACGGGCATCGTAATCAGATGCGCTTTGTATACTGAAATCAGTTTCTGTTGAAGCTGGACTTGTAGTTTTTGTAGATTGGATAGTTGTTGAGGTAGCATCTTCATTTTCTTCTTCCCTGATTTCTTCTGGTGCAACAGTTTCAGAGTTATTTTCGTCTTCATCAGATAAGAAAACGTCATCTAATAAGTCCGAAGAACATGGTGAAGGGGAGTTTTGGTTATCTTCTTTTTCTTCTAGGTAATTTTCTCCGACAGTTTCTTCTAAGTTATTTTCTTCGATAGTAGATGAAGGAATCACAACCAATTGTTCTGGTGGACTATCCAACAAAGGCATGTCACGTAGAGCTAAATGATCGCTATTTTCTGGAGATTGGGACATGTTGATGTGATGGTATATCCTTGAAGAGCAATAAAGAATAAAAATAAACCATACAATTAAGATAGTTTAAGATTGACTTACTTCTTGAAAGTAGTATTTGCTTCTTGAGGATCTTGTGCCAATTACGACAGGTGGTTTGCAACTGGTGCACAATTAGATTAACTTGGATTATTATTACTATAGCGCGCTAAGTCTTATCACTCAAGATGAGTCAAATTAGAGGAGGAGTTTACCGTTGGTACGGCCAATGGTATAATTGTTATTGCTGTATTAACGTTAAAATGGCTTCAGTTTTATTCTTTTAGATTAAAGTAAGGAATAATGAAATATAATTAGATTATTTAAATCTATTAAGAAAATAAACCGGTTGTATTGTTATTGCTAACAATTCCAAGTATTCTAGACATACAAAATATATTTATGGGTCAACATTTTACGTTTTCTGGTTATTTGAATTTAACGCCGGCTCTGATTCACGTTTGCTTCAAAATTAAAAAGATGAATCCATGAAAATATGTTAGAATAGGCGTGGTTGGTACGTTTATAAATATTTCCCAGATGATATGTTCCTGTTACATATGATAATAAGCGTGAATTACAGTAATCGTGATTCTGGGGTATATAGATGGAGAAATTCTCTCTGTTCTTCCATCTCTGTTGTTCGAAAAATGGCCTCGAGCTATCTTAGCATCGGAGAGCCTACACAGATATTCACTACCATATAATTTTCCCAATTTTGACGGTTCTTTTAAGTCCTTCATAAATACATATAACATTAAATCTTTCTGAAATAGTAAATTACAATGCCAACTTGACGTTTTTTCGAGTTAAAATAACGGCTGGAACGTTACGAAAAGTGCAGGGAATCAAATATTGACACAGCTTCGCTACGTATAAGTAAAAAAATCATCTAGATCGATTGCATATAGACCCGAACTAATCTGCTACAGAGTGACATGGTCACGCCTTTGGATTCTAATTAAGTCTATATGAAATATCCTTCAATAAATTTTAGTATTTGATATTCTGTGGGTTTAGTAGGAGAGAGTGTATGCAATCGGCCGAAAAGATATTCAACAATACATTCATAAATCATGAAGCATTTAGCTCTTGCTGAGATTAAATGAATAAACTGTTGCTTAACTGTTGCACAAACTATTATGACAGATACTATTGCAAAAATTCTCTTTTATACAAAATATTTATTGATTGTAAATATTGACTCAGACTTGATTATTTAAATATACTATTGGGAATAAGTTCCACACCACTACACACAATCTTTATATTTGTATTTTATTGCCTCACTTTTATCAAAAACTAAACCTACTAAAAATGATCAAAATATCACTAATGAATAGTTCTGCATTAGGAAGATTTTAATCAATGACGAAAGTTGCTAAAACAACGATTCACAGTATAATAGTGACAACAAGTTTTTACAAGTACAAAGTTAAAAAACATTTCAAATTTTCCAAAGAATTAGCCAGTGAATTGCAAAATGCAACTAGTACAATAATATCTTCATGTGTAAGATGTCTAACAAAAGAAGAACTAGTGGGTTTGGAAGACGTTCCTTCGTTTAGGAAACAAGGCAAACCATTTAGAATATGCACAGAAACAAAAAGATGTCAACATGTGGAATAGCGTTAGATACTTACAAGCTGATTCATTTTCGATTATTACTGGATATAGAGGGTATAAATGTTGACAAAAGTTCTTGATATTATGTCAACATGTTATACATGGTTGATATCAGAAAAGAAACTCTTTCTGAGGGTGTCAAAATCCAATATGACACCGATAAGAAATAAAAAAAAATTGATAATGGTCAGAAAGAACCGAAACGTCGTAAAAATTTCGACTACACCATTATGTACACGCAGAGAAACGTTCACTTGTATCAAAATTGTCAGCCTTAATTCAAGACAATTACTGTTTCAATTATCCTCAATACTATAACTGTTTTAAATCAAAAGAAACATTTTCTTAGTGTTTCTTTCTCCGCTTAAGAGAAGTATACACTTGTAACGAAATAATTGTGTTTCTTTGTTGAAGACATTTGTTAACTCGATTCAAAAAAATCTTGCAAAAAGTAGTATAAGTAAACACAAAACAATATTTTCTTAAGGATAGCAAGTAGTTTTCTTAAATCCAGAAAGCGTTTAGGTATTATTCATAAATCAATAGTTTCATTTTCTTAAAATAAAGCATTTTTTACTTAGAATTGTTGAAATGCATATTATTAAATGCGCTTACATTGTTTAAAACAGTACGACATATCCGTACATAATGTAGCAAATTACTCACATTGCTTGTGATTTTAAAAAGGCTAAAGTAGAGGTTATCTACAGAATAATGTTCAAACAAAAGTGAACTTAATGTAGAAGTATACCTGAAAAAAGTGCCCAGAAACAATAACCAAGATAATGCTAATAAATAGCTCGTGGTATTGATGGAATCACTACCGGCAAAAACAATATGAGAAAAGAGAAACATTAAAGCTTGTTGCTCCTGGCCACATTGCTCTTACATCTCTCAGTTTATGCAACTAATCTTCAAAAATAGGAACTGAAGCCCCTTTTATTGGGGTAAGTGGAAACATGTTCAATTTAGGGCATAAACATCAGTATATTCCCTCCTCCTTTGGTTCTAGTGATTTCTATTTTATCAGACATTGTAACATTGTATTTCTGTTGCTGGTTATTGTATCATTGACTGTCGAATGTGAATGTATTCTTTCAGATCTTATGGCACTTGTGTCATTTGAGGAAGCTAATATCACAAGCTCCTGATGAACTTGAAACATCATTGTCAGTATTAATAGCCATAATATTGGATGTTTTTCGACGTTGGTGGTAGTCTTTCCAGCGTTGGAAAGCATATTGGTCGTATTTATCTGTAAAAATGATTTCCTTGTTAAAGGTTATGACTCCACCTTTACAAAAATCATTTTGGATTTCCCCAATCAATATTGCAAAATCTTTTTTTCATAATTTCTGGCCTATGTGAGGTGCTTGCCATTTTACAAGTTAAGAATCTCAGCTAGATTTTAGAGATTCTTTAGATACAAAACTTTTATGGTTGCAAAAGGTGAGGTAGAATATACAATATTTTTTCCTTAAATTTCACTTTCACTTTTCATTCGCCTTTTACCTAATTGTATAATGTTGTAAAACGTATGTTAAATTGATGCGAAGCAATTCACAATGCTAATTTTCCCGAATATTATTCGAATTAAAAAATATCAGTTAAAAAAGAATTAATGTTCAACAAACTTATTACGACAGATGCTTTCAAAGCAACCCTTGTAATGTTACATTTAATTAAAATTCTTGGGGTTTTATTGAAATTTAGTGATGTTCATTTTAAACCTAGATAATGTGGTTAATTATGAAGTTGAAAACGGTTTTTCGTTCGAAATTGATCGAAAAACTTTTAAAATTGAAAGGGTAACATAGGACGAGATTCTGAGGTAAAATTACAACAACCGTTTGTACAAAATCGTATTAGACCGACTGAATGCTATTGATTAACATAGAATTTAATTTATTTAATAATGTACCAACTACAACGCAATTGTAGTATTGTTAAATATGTTCGGTGAATATCACACGCACAGCAAGTATTCACAGGAAGTTCATTGTTTAGTTGGTCCTTTAATTATCGGTGAATTAGTATTTTAACCACTATTCAATTTCCTCGGGGCCCCTAATTGAAATTATTTCCTTATTAGAAAAGAATCTATTTGATGTTGAACGGACCCAAACTTGAACTTAGTTTGAAATCAATTTCGGTCTATTACGTATGGGTAAAAGGTGTTTAACTCCATCGGTTTTTGTGATTGTATCTAATTTACGTATTCTGTCAACTGTGTGACATGGTTGGGCGTATACAATTTAAAAAAAAACTACGATTCTGTATTCTGTGTATTGTTAGACGGATTAGCAGAACTATCTAAAATATTTCAACATTTAGAAAGCGATTCGTTTAAAAATTGCGTTATTTTTGAGCGCTTAAAGATAGATTTAATAATTCCAAGTAATATTTGATGTAACGATAATAATAATCAAAGAGGTTCTTTAAGTCCACTATGGTTTTGGTTTCTTCACAGCAACTGGCCGATATGGATGATAAAATTATTAGTTAAAGAGGTGGTTTGCAAAGTTTGATACGACAAATATAAGTATTTAGTGTAGACATTCAATAGAGATTGGTGCTGATAAATAACCTGGGCAAATATGCGGTAACAGCCAGAGGCGGGGAGAGCGCATAAAAGTTTACACATAGCAAAACGTGCTGAAACACAAGACTAAAAGTCTTCCGCGAAATCACAAACTGGGTAACATTTGTTAAATATTTGAATCCTTAGATATGTTTCCACAGCTGTTTTAGTCAAGTGAGTACGACGTGCAGAATAAATGTTTTTTATTGTCGAAAACGACCGTTCGACATCTAGCAATGTTATATTTGCATATTTAAAATAATCTTTGAAACAACTTAATGCATCTTCACACGCACCTTCACAAATTTGCCTTAATATAAGAAAATCGGAGTCTTTCTCTAAAACACTTTCAAATTTTCGTATTACACACCAATTTGTTTTGCCTTCTACAGCGCATAACTGTGCGTGAACATCATTCACAATTTGAACAGAATCCACTAGCGACATCGAAACATTTTGTAATTTTTCTATTCCCTCCGCTAGTCCGAAGTAATTCTTGTGAATAGTTTGTAAATCTCATTTAACTTGACTATCATGAAATATTTCCTGGCCTTTCTTGATTGCTGCAGCTTCTGTCGGATTGAATTTTAAAACTACCTTCTTTACTTGATCAAAATATTTGATGTAGTAAAACGCAGCCTACAACCATGTTCCCCAACGTGTAACAATCGGCTGTGGTGGTTCAGGTAAATCAGGACACAGTTTGTGAAATAGTCGGGTACGTTTCGGGGACTTTAGAAATACTGCCTTTGTACTAGCAATCAATGCATTTACTAGTGGAAAACATGTAGGAATCGTTTGTGCCGCAAGATTTAGAGTATGGATTTTACACGTTACATGTAAGAAGTTACCACTGTGTTTTTAAGAGATCGGCCCAAAGAACGCATGTTTGCGGCACCATCACTCATAAACATTAAAAGTTGCTTAGTTGAAACTTCAAATTTGTTCAATGAGTTCAGCACCATCTTTAAAATCTCATCGGCAGTGCAATTTATAACTCTTTTGGAAGGAAGTAAGAAGGAGGATGGCGGTCGAAGTGGTTCCATTGTACGTACCATTACATTAACCACAGAATGTTTTTGACGATCTGCTGTTTCGTCCACACACAACCACAGTTTTTTATCTTTCAATTCCGTTTTCATTCTTTTTTCTATATGTTCACGAGCAAATGGCACTACATTTCGTATCGATGTCCGACTAGGTAATTTACAGTCCGCATATTTATTCCAGAAGGAGACAAATGCTTCTTTGTCTAGTAAACGAAGCGATAGATTACATAAAATAAGAGTAACACATAAAATGTAAATTTTTCTTGGTCTCGTATGCCACTCTTTGTAGAAGAATGCTGCTTGCTTTCGATGTGACGTTGACAATGGCTTCTGGACCAACACATTAAAGGGATTTTACAAACTCGACATTGAATTTTAACTCCATCAAAAATTAAGTCCGGCATGTCCACTATAATGTTTTTAACTGTCTGCCAGTGGTCGTTTTCGCGTCGTACCTAACTGCGACATTTTTAAGCAAACATAAGCGTGATAAATTGATAAATGTAGAAGAAATGCAATTATGTTTGATAATTGGGCTCCAATTGAAAACTATATCTTACAATTTAGGGATAATCTATATTTGTTCAACGATTAATCACTCACAGGACAATATACAAACAATTTGTGAAGTTATACAAAAACATATAAAGACAATACATACAACGCTTACGTTTTTTTTTATAATTTAAATAAACTTTTAATTGCATAACCACGATTTTCTGAAACACTTTAGACGTAGTAGGTAATATACTAAAAAAATCTAATTATAACGAAAAAATAAACCACACAAAAACGTTTCACATGTACTAAAGTGCTACGAAATAATTAAAAGTTAATTTTAAATTTCCCAACTGCAGTGCTAGTCCTATGGAGGGGTAAACTAAATAAATACGATTTCAGTAGTATTATTAACTGGGGAAAACTTTTCCTGGGGGTATAATGTGGTTCGTTTAAATACACATTTTCCAATGAACGAAATTCGCAATATTTAGAAATTCAATTACAGATAATTACTTTATAGATTGTCCTTGTTGTAACTTTTTAATCAGTAACTCTTTGTCCTTGATTACGATAAAATTTGGAACGCTTATATTGCAATTAACCCGCATGCCGTTGTCAAGGGTTTTGCTTTAATTTACTGAAAATTTCCCTTTTTAATAACCTTCAAATTCTAAATTTAGAAAATGTAAAGGTGTGTAAGATTCATGACAAAGTAAAAAGAAATACTTAATATGTATTAGAGGTGTAGTGGAAAGCGCGATAGAGTTAAACTTATGATATATTTTATACTCTATCCGACTCAAAGTCAACCGTTACATGTAAATCTTCTTTGCAACTCCGCAGACTCACGTGCTTTCATTTCCTTTAAGAAAAAAAAAGAAAAACATGAGCTTACTACATTTTTCTTATATCTAACTTCCATTTAAAAAGATGAATTGGACTTTTATGAAATTTATCAATTTTAAATAAAAGTCTCTATGAAGATATTTATGAATGGTTCTTGTTTATCACATTCCTCATTCCTTTATCATTCAAAGCGTATTGTTTTAATTTATTGTTTGTCTTTTAAGTGCGAGCAATATTATCATTATCAGTTTTAAGATATAGAAAGCGGGCATACCGTTATATAAAATTTAATTCCTATTGTTTGGAGAGAGATTAAACAAGACGTGGTATGATTTGAAAACTGAAACTGTTAAAACAATCCGTATACTCTACGTATGTAGGTAAATATAAAAGTTAATGAATTTATGACGCAATCATTATGTCTTGGGAAACATACTGTTTAATCTTAATTGAACGATATTTATCTCAAAAAACATTAGTGGACGCTCCCAACTAGTTTGTGAGCTTGTACTATTGTAAGATAACCAAAATTACCAACGATAAGTCATGTAATATTACAACTTTAACTTCTAATCTGTAAATTTACAGAACATATTATACCAAGTATTATCCATTTTTCCAAATAAAAAACTTCGTGTATAATAGAATCTCTCTAGCAGTGCACACGCACCCAGAGAAACATTTACTTGTATCAAAGCTGTTCCTCTTAATTCAAGACAATTCCTGTTTCAATTATCCGCAATACAATAACTGCTTTAAATAAAAAAAATATATATTCCTCCGCTTAAGAGATGTATACACTTGCAATGAAATAATAAGTTTTCTTAATTCCAGAATGTGTTTAGGTATTGTTCATAAATCAATAATTTAATTTCTTTAAAATAGAACTCGTAAAAAGCCGATATAACCAGAGACGATGAAGCAACTATCCGTAATATTGTACCGGGTGTTCCAGATTCAATGTTACAAGCGATATCGTCCCTATTTGTAATTTTTCTCCAAGTGAATGTGTCGATATGGACTTTATGAAGAGTGTTATAAAAATTCTCGTGAAGTAGCAATATTTTATGGAGAGCGATTTCCTAACAGAGTGGTTCCATCACATATGGCATTTAATCGTGTTAAAGCTAAAATGCGAACGAGCTCATTTCCTTCAAATTTAAAACATTCTCATCATGTAACACCAGTTAGAACAGGAGAAATGCAAATAAATGTACTGGCTTATATTGAATTGAATCCACATATTTCAGATAGAACTGTGACAGAAGATATGGGAATAAGTAAATCAGCAGTATAGAGGACACTAAAGTTTCACAAATATCATCCTTCTAAAATTCAGTTGCTGCAAGCATTGAGGCCTACAGATTTTAAACGGAGACAAAGATTCAATGCTGTAATGCAAGTAATGTTAAACGATGATCCCACAATTACCAATAATAGGGTGGTGAACCACCATAATTGCCATTACTGGGCTCCAAAAAATCCTCATTGGATGCGTGAGACTCATTTTCAGGTAATATGGGGTGTCAACGTTTGATGCAGATCATTTAATGGACGTTAGTTACATTTTTTACATAATGACCTTCCCGAGTTAATGGAAGATATTCCATTAGCAGAGCGCAATGAATTGTGGTGGCAGCAGAATGGCACTTCGCCTCATAACTCGCGGTTGGTTGTAGAGTATTTAAATGATGTATATCCCAATAGATGAATTCTGGTCTAGCTTGTAAGAGTGTGTATATTTAGATGAAACTTGGATGTTTGAAAATGGAACTGTATCTCGGTCATGAAGAGATGGTTCTAAGCATCCAGTTAAATCAATAAAAATAGAAGTAAAGAGAGATATATTGTACTCCATGCTGGTATTAGAGATGGTTTTATTCCATATGCTTGGATAATTTTTTCTTCTCAAACAAAGGATCCCGATTATCATGGTGAAATGGAATGCGGTTTAAAGAACGTTTAAAAAAAATGGAGAAACCTACATTCACAATAATGAACAACGGTAGTTATCATTCTATGTTAGATAAGAAGCAACAAAAGGCAAACAATGATTGGAGATGGTATCTTTAAAATATATGTCGCTAACACGTTAGTTGCAAAGTAAAGCAAACATTTCACTAACACTGAACCAAATACATAGTAAAGAGGTTGTTAATTTAGTTTTGTTGGTAAGATATGAAACATCTTTTTTTTTTCAGATCAATTAAGTACCCTTATTTTTCTTAATTATACATGTTACCATATACTAACTGAAACTTCTTTTAAAGCACCTTGTATATCTTCTATCGAATGAATATCAAAATACAACTTCCTGTCTTAAGAAAGCTGAGGAAGCTAAATGTAACAAATAGAAAAAAAAAATAAGTGTCAGATGAAAGTGTAGTAACCTGCAAAAAGGATGAAGCATGTCATCAAATTGTACTTCCTGAGTGAGACAATCGTAGCGACATATGCTGCAGGTATATATTTATCTTTATCATTTTACGTTTAATATACAGTTAAAACATACATCCAGCTTATTCTATTCCACGTATTATTTTTTATACGGCCGTACCGTATGGATGCGCGAAGTGTGCGTTGCACACAGGCGGCCAATGTAAAGGGCGGCATCGGTGACAAATAATGAACAAGAAACATGAGCCGTCAGGCGGCACGAACTGAGTAAGCAGGAATCAAAACAGTCTCAAAGATATAAATTATTGACTGTTTATTCTTACGATAAAAAAATGCTTGTAAGGAATTTTACTACTTGTCGGTGTATATTATTTTATATTATTCCATTTCTTCGTCAGTTGATCATTATTATTAGAAATAAACGAACTCGAGCTTAGAGAGCAGAGTTATATCGTGAATAATATCTGACACGTAGAACTTAGCCTTTGAATTGTATCTGCATTTTAAAATAAAGAAATTAAACGATGTTACATATACACCCTAGCCTAGTTCATCGATGTCACAAGAACGATTCAGTAACCTAGCAATTATATCGATAAGAAGCATATTGTTACATAGTATGAACACAGAAAATATAATATCAGAATTTGCAGAATTAAAAAGTAGGAAAGTGGATTTTTTATAGCAACATATAGGACTAATAAATTAGAAAAAAAAATTTAATGTGTTGTTAATATTATTTTCAGTTGTATGTATAAATGTATACTACATTTTTTTATAACACGGTATTCGTAGGAAATTTGCAATTATTTTCTGTTCTAAGCCTACGACTGGTAGGGAATAGGCGATGCAGAATTAATTCGTCTTATCTGGGCTCGTTCAGAAAATGGTGTATATTGTATATTACAAATTCCGTAATGTTGTTTTAAGCATCTTTTTGTTGCAAGTACTTAGCACATGTCATGTAATATAAAGTGAAATTTCTTCTTCAAATTAAATTCTAAAGTGAATCACCAGTTAATGGTTTTTATAACATAATACCCACGCATATAATAACTATTTCCCAAGTATAAAAATTAAGGAGGGGGAGGGACAGTGACAAAATATTTTCGCACATAGGCGGCCAAATTGTTTGGAAAGGCACTAAATTTTTACATTAATAATAACAGTCGCATGACATGATTTAAATGTCAACTCGAGTAATTCGTCTCCTGATAATTCAATGAGTTAACGCGTTAACTGTTTCGTGAATTTTGTGGCTCCATACATACATACACACGTAAATAATCCCCAGCGACCTTTAAAATTCGTTCTTGCGGAGTATTAACCTTGTAACGTAGAAAGAGAAAGAAGATTGCCCGTTAATTAATGAAGAGTTAGATCATTCTGTCTTATTTATCACCACAAACTGAAGTACTCATGCTTCATAGAACTTCTCGCAATAACCTAAAGAGATTGTACAATTTTCACTTGTAAACAAATTTTCATTGGTTAGGTTGTTTTATCAAAGATTCTGCAAAATTAACTATTCTATTTATCGAATATGGCATATTACTAACTTCAGAAGTAACGGTAATTCAAATGATATGTATATAATGTTTATATGAAGTTGTAAATATGAAAATAAATGAAAGATATGTTTCAATGTACACGTCAAGTTGTAAAGATAAAATAATTACCAGGCATATTTGAAATTATAATTTGAAAATTCACCGTTTCATATCGTATTTTTGTTGTTCCTATATGGAACGGTACACTAGATAATATTTTAATTTATTTATCCATAACATATAGCATAGGGACAAGGATGGAAGATTGTCAGCGCTTGAATACGGTAATCTAAATGGTAAGCGGAATAATATTTCAAAAGATTTAATGCTATTATAATTGATTGCAGTATATTCTTAACACGAATGTTACCAATTAATTTTACTTAAATTTGTGGGTGTAACAGTAAGACGGCCTACAACAAATATAAGACCCTGATGTCATTTCAAGTCTAAATGAATCTGTACGGCATGCACAGGGTGAGCCAACGATAGAGTAAAGTTTATGATTTATCCGTAAAATTTGCGATGAAACTGTATATATCGTATGATATGCTTAGTAAGTCCGCACGCTTTAAAAATATATAAAAGTATACAGGGTGCGATAAAAAAGTGCAGCAACCAAAAGTTCTATTTTTTTTTAAACGGGACACCCTATCTATGTATGAATTAATTTTTTAATTCTACGCTTAATTCTAAAACTTTTTTGTTATGTATTTGTTATATTGAAACCCTGTTTTTGAGATATTCAGCTTTACGTTTATATGTATTTGGTAAGTGGAAAGACAAATATTAAGTTAATAGGCACTCTATAAAACATTTGACACATCGGCTACAGGATGTTGAGTATAATTGTCCAAACATGAAAAAAATGAAATTTAAAAAAACACTTTTGTATATTTTTATTTCATTTTAAAAAGGACTAGAAACCCTCTAATTTTTGTTGAATATGTCCTATACCTATCTTCAATTCTTTTTGAGATTTCTTTTCGTTTTCTTGTATTGCCTTCTAGTTTATTATTGCTCCAATCGAATTGCCATGGAAAACAATAGTCAGATTAAAAATCCATTAAATGTAAATATAGAGAAGCGCAGTGTTGTGACAGTAATATAATATTTTATTATTTCGCTCAACTTTTGTGAATTATTGCGTTTGAAATGGATTACCCAAAAAATTAATTAATTGATATGACATATATTAGGTGAGGCTGACAAAAACTGTGTTCTTGCACAAAGAATTTATAAAATGAAGTTTCCTGAACGGCAGACACATAGTTCGCTCAGTTTTCATAATCTAAAAGAAAGATT
Source organism: Dynastes maya (assembly GCA_029619315.2). Taxonomy (NCBI): domain Eukaryota; kingdom Metazoa; phylum Arthropoda; class Insecta; order Coleoptera; family Scarabaeidae; genus Dynastes; species Dynastes maya. The sequence goes on from JAROYE020000012.1 coordinate 9,499,745, forward strand.
TGATTCCACCGGTAGTGTTGATTATCCTAAACGTAGTGGTCAATAGAAAAGCTACTAATGAAAACAGGGAATTTTAAATTTTAATGAATACTCTCGAAAAACCTCAAGCAAGTAGTAGAGAGCTAGCAACGTTATACGAGGCGTGTCTGGGAACCAAGGTACACTCCTCCGCATGTGCACGATATCGCGTGATTTCAACCCTGCAATCAAGTACTTTTGTGTGGCAATGAAGGGAATCGCCAACCACAATTCACCGAAGAATTTCCGAAGCTTATGGCGAAGTTATGACACGCAAGCAAGTGTCGGTTTGGTGTTCAAAGTTTCGAAACCGTCGGACAAACTTAGATGATCTTCCAAGATTTAGAAGACCGAGAACGTCTCTGACGGGCCGAAACATCCAGCGGGTTCAAGAACTCATCATCACCGACAGACGTTTGACAATTCGAGAAATGGCATCCGAACTGTACATTTCGAAGACGGTAATCCACGACATTGTCCATAACAAGCTCGACTACCGAAAAGTCTCTGCACGGTGGGTGTGTCGACAGGGACCTGATTTCTATATCAAGGGTATGTTAGACCTCGTCCGCAGATGGGACAAGTGCCTCAATCGGCTTGGTGACTACGTTGAAAAATAATTTGAGGACCGCACTTTCATCCTGTAATACGCTTTTTATTTTTTAATAAATTTATTTGTATCTTCTAAGCAAGTGTACCTTTGTTCCAGGACACGCCTAGTATAATACCTCAGAATTATCTACGAATCGGACAAGAAAGTATGAATATCACCCGCATCACATCGAACTTCATTAGGAATTACAAGGCAAGATTTTGAAAGACGAGTGCAGTTTTGCCATGTAATGATTGAACAGTTACAGTTAAATGAAAACTTCTTATGTAACATAATGTTTTCCGATGAAGCTTCATTTAAAAGTAATGATGTCATGAACATGCATTATTATGCTACAGAAAACCCATTTTGGGTTCGAGAGGTACAAAACCAAAACCATTGGTGTGTGAATGTTTGGTGTGGTATCCACTACAACAGAATAATTGGTCCATATTTTTTTAATCAGGCCTTAACTGGCATTAGTTATCTAAATTTTTTAAGTGAAGAATTACCCCCATTACTTGAAACACTTGATGTAAATCAGCAGGAAAATATGTGGCTTCAATAGGATGGTGCCCATCCGCACTACCACCGTGAGAACTGAACTGGAACTCACATTTACAAAAAATGACCGACAAATGTAAGAGGGTGTTAATGACAACCCGTAGAACAGTTGGGAAAACATGGGGACTCAAACCACATATGACGTACTGGCTGTACACTATGGTGGTAAGACCCATGATAACTTATGGCTGCCTGGTTTGGTGGCCTAAGATCACACAGAAGCATGCGATAACTAGTCTCTCGAAAATTCAGAGACTGGCATGTCTTTGTATAACAGGAGCTATTAAAAGCACTCCAACAGCTGCTATGGAAACCATGCTAAACCTACCTCCTCTTGAGATTTATATCAAGGGAGAAGCCAGAATGGGGGCATACAGACTGAAAAATACTAGCAACTGGAGATCCCACAGTGGATCTGGGCACACCAGAATAGAAGCAGTAGTAACAAACCCTATCTATGATATGGGTAGTGATACAACAATCTCCAGGGTCTCCTATGACAAACCTTTCAAAGTTTTCTTGAATTGGGAAGAATGGAGGGATGGAGAGGGGAATAAACCAAGAACACTAGTCTGGTACACAGATGGGTCCAAAACGGGCACTACATCTGGCGTTGGTGTATATGAGGAAAACCAGGGATACAAAGCATGTGTATCACTTGGGCGGTACACCACGGTATTTCAAACAGAAATATATGCTATACAAACCTGCGCGTGGGAGAGTCTGCGTCGGCGACCGCAGGGAGAGACGATGTGCATTCTCTCTGACAGTCAGGCAGCCTTAAAGGCACTAGCATCTTATCGCATAACCTCCAAACTAGTATGGGAGTGCCTGCAAACCCTAATGGCTCTGTCTAAACACAACAAGGTCACACTGGTGTGGGTGCCAGGGCACAGGGGCATAGCGGGCAATGAAATTGCAGACCAGCTAGCGAGGGAAGGTTCAAAAATGAATTATATAGGCTCTGAACCGGGTCTAGGTATTACCAAGAGTGCAGTGCGTGGTGCAATTAATGAGTGGATTATAACACAACACCAATTAAATTGGAAACATGCAGCTGGACAAAAGCACAGCAAACGGATGATGGGAAGACCGTCGCAACATCTGACTGTTGACCTGCTTGAATTAAACAAGATACAGCTTAGAGCAGCAACATGTCTATTAACAGGACATGGCTGCTTGAGAGGCCACTTGCATAAGATGGGGATCTACAAAGATGAGCCCTTATGTAGACTTTGCAATGAGGAGGAGGAAACAGCCTCTCATATTATTTTCGAATGTGCAGCGTTAGCTCAACGCAGATTCGCTATGCGAAGCACAATTGAACTACCAATGGAGAAAGATTTACTACATAGGCTGTTAAACCTGATTGCGGGAACTAACCTGTTTAAGTAAAACAAAACCGAAGCAGGAATAATACAATAAGCTACTAAGCTTCAGTGTTAGGGATGTAAAGACCAGCCCTGCTCTGGTAGAAAATCAATCAATCAAATCAATCAATCAATGGTGTCATGAACATGCATTATTATGCTACAGAAAACCCATTTTGGGTTCGAGAGGTACAAAATCAAAACCATTGGTGTGTGAATGTTTGGTGTGGTATCCACTACAACAGAATAATTGGTCCATATTTTTTTAATCAGGCCTTAACTGGCCTTAGTCATCTAAATTTTTTAAGTGAAGAATTACCCCCATTACTTGAAACACTTGATGTAAATCAGCAGGAAAATATATTGCTTCAACAGGATGGTGCCCATCCGCACTACCACCGTGAGATTCGAGAATTTTTGAATCAACAATTTCCACAAAAATGGATTAGGCGTGGAGGTTATATTGAGTGGCCACCAAGATCCTGCGATATTACCCCATTAGATTTTTTCTTATGGGGTTATATATAAGACCGGGTGTACGTTAATCAACTTACCACAAGAGAAGACATGGAAAATAGAATAAGTTTCCTTCGTTAAATATGTTAGATATGTACCTAGTATGTTTTTTGCCTTATTCTAATTTATTCATTTTGTTCTAGATGGCAGGAAAATTGCTTTCTATTACATTTTGATTCTTTTTGACACTATGGCTTATTTTATTTGCTCAATACAAGAAAATGAAAATAAATATCTCAAAAAGAATTGAAGATAGGTATATATTTGTTTGACTTAACAAAATTATGTCAAATAAAAATGTTTGTACATTCAAACAAATTCAATCTATTGTTCTTTAAAAATGTGCTTTCTCTCAAATCAACCTTATATATGTTTGATTCCAAAACTTCATTCTCTGTATGTTAGGAATAGACCAGAGTAGAAATAGAGTATTCTATTAGCGTTGTTCATTTTATTCGAGTGAAATTACAGAAGTTAGAGCTGCTTTACTTTTACATAATTCAATAACTTCCCCTACACTTCGTCGTTAATTAAAATAGCGTGTGATCAATTAATTAACCTTTTTAATTTTTGCATTTTTACCAGAAATTCTATTTTTTAAGGGTTTCTAGAGAAAATCGATCTGAGAGAATCATCGCAATTAAAATAACAAAGCTCGCTTTCCAGTAGGTAGCTGAAATATGAACATATTTTCCCCCATTTTAACAAAATTTAATATCTGCTGTCTAAACGCTTACGTTTTATTCATAATCTCATTTTACGCTTTAGGGATTAGCAACGAAACAAGGGGTTGGTTTTGTGAGCTTTTCGATTTACACACATTTCAGGTAAACAGTTAGTATGCCATAGTGGCGAATATTTTTGCCGTACACACATAGACCGGCGGATTTCGTGGCTGCCCCGTTTTGTGACTTGCATGTATAATATTCACCCACCTCTCTCCCTCACTTCATCTCCCTTTTCCACCTCGAATCTAACTAACAAACCTAGTTATTGTTACTACTAGACATTGTTATATGTATAAAAGATCCTGGAAACTCCAAGTAATGCGACGACCCTGGAATGTATATTATTCCCGCTAAATGTACAGCGGTGTAATGTTTTAAAACGACCGCAAATTATAGTTTCCCTAATTAACTCTAACTTGTACCGGTCCACTTTTGACTAATACCATTGTACTATTTTCAATTTCACTTTAGGAAAATGACGTAGAATTAACTTAATTAATTGTTTTAACCTTGTAGACTGTAAAAAAAGTGAATAAAGTGCTCTAGATATTACTGGCAACTAATTTGCTTAATTTTCTTATTTCTATGCGATATATAGTTTGTTCCCTTTCTAATGTCTTCGAATTTTATTGTGAGTGATCGTATTTGCACCGATAATTGTTAAATAGAAATGAATACCCTAGGAAATGCCGTAATATGCTTCAGGAAATTGATTTTTGTGGGAGTGTCGACTAATATGGCTCTTTGAAGGGGTCAATCTCTGCCAGCAATGCACACATATATGTAAATTATACGCAAAAATACTACACAGGGTGAGCCAAAATAACATTAACGGAATTAAAAAACAACACGTCATTGACAGAACCTTTAGAACAAACAATGTAACACAACAAAGGTAACTATGAACGCAAGGTTAAATGCGTAGAAACGTCAACACTAAATTTTAAATTGTGTTGATTGCAATGAAAATGACTTGAGCTACTTTGGCAGATTGTTATTTTCATAAGTTGCATAACGCATTATGCCGAACGTGTTTTGTGGTCGATGAAAATTGCGTCTTGTGTTGCAAATTTCGAAGTAGAGCGCTAAAATGAAAGCAATTTGTACAGCTAGTTCACTTGCATCATTACAAAATAAGAAACTTTGTTCATCTCTTAGTTTTTCACACACTTCATCCATATCTTTAACGTTTGAATTACAAATGTCAGATTCTTCCACATTAGTTTCACTGTTTGAATTACAGTCTTGATCATAAATTAATTCACTGATTATTTCTTGAACGTTAAAACTGGGATTTTCGGTCAAAACATTGCAATCAATACACGCGTAATTTTCTAGGATTACACCACGTAATACAGGAAGCAGTTGGGTCGGTGGAATTTCGTATTCCTCATCGCATTCCTTTTCTTGCTGGCTATTTTCCGAGTATCCTGCTTTTGCAAAACATTTTGAAATTGTAGTTGATATCCAAATTAAAGCGCTGGTTAAATGAATACTTTTTTCTGCATCTTCAAAAGAACTTTCGAGGTTTGTGAATGTTAAAATCCTTGTGATTAGAAATTTTCTATAGCTCATCTTAAACGTATGGATAATCCCTTGATCCAATGGCTGACAATGGGAAGTGGTGTTTGGAGGCAGGAAAATGATGTTCGCATTTTCTAGTGTTACTTTTGGATGGCACGTGGCATCATCCAGAAATAATAAGACTTTTCTATTTTTTTTTTTTTTATTTCGTCAAATTGTTTTAGTCAGGAAGTCATAATCTCTGTTGTCATCCAAGCTTTTTTATTAGATACCCATCCTATGGGCAGTTTGTTGATATGAGATCCTTTAAAGCATCGAGGGTTTTTACTTTTCCCAATGATTAATGGGGTTTCCTTGTCATCTTCCATATTTGCGCAAAATAAAATTGTCAATCTTTGTTTTGCAGTTTTTTTACCGGCACATTTATCGTTTTTTAGAGCGAACGGTTTGATGGGCATTGCAAGATAAAAAGCCCGGTTTCGTCAGCATTGTACAAATTTTTTGGGGAATAGTCCTTCAATATTACTTGTAGCTTTGGTTTCTAGGCTTCAACACTGTCCAAGTCAACATCAGCCGACTCATCACAAATTGTTTTGGAGGCTATATTGCGTCTTTTACGAAATTTTTCTAGCTATCCATTTGAAGCTTGAAAACTCTAACTATTCCCTTTATTACTTCTTTTTTGGTATTATAAATATTGAAGAAACTGCACGCCTATGGCGCGACGAACGATTATCTTACTCTAATCATAAAATAACTTCCTACTTTTGCATATTTTGATTAAATCAAGCTATTTTTCTTTGTACATATTATGTGTGTACATACAAGGTGTGTCAAATAGTACGCACCATATGGGATTTTTTTTTGGCATGGACTTTTATAAAATTGTAGTAATGCAGAAAGTTTGAACACCTTTTAAAACCAATTTGCACCCATTAAACACAATTTATCTTCTATCGCATACAGGCTGGGCATTTAAAATTGAAATAGGCTCAAGAGCAAAGTGCCTTTATTTTTCGAAATAGAGGAAAATATTATTAAGAAAAGTTGTTTAGTATTAACAGTTATACTTAAACGTGAAATCATCGCCTCCTATCTCAAAAATAAAAAATTTGCCTTTTTTTCTGGATCATCCTTTTCACTTCACATTTACATCTTATCTGCTTAAAGTATTTGTAATTGATATAACTAATAGAAAACGGGAATTAGCGGCACTCCTTAGGAGTTTTGAGGTGTTATCAAGAATTATTGTGTACGTGAAAAATTCACCTGCTTTTGGTGCAGTTTGTTTCATCCCCTCGGTGAATTCGGACATGAATGGAAGCTATCCTAGAAATTACACTTTAAGATACGTAATACTTCAAATTATATCCTTTTTTTTTGCTAAAAGTTTCATTTATTTGATATTCAGACTTATAAAGAAATAAGTAATAGTTTTTTGGAAAAAATGATTTATTTTTCAACATTGACAAGAAAAAATAAACAAAACTTACAACAATGTTGAACTGCAAGTCAAGAATATATATATTAAATTACGTTACTTTGAAATATTACTTATTTTAAAGTGTAATTTCTAGAATGGTTTCCATTCATGTCCTAATTCACCGAGCAGAAAACAAAATGCATCAAAAATACGTGAATTCTTCACATTACTTTCAATAATTCTTGATAACTCAAAACACCTAAGGAGTGCCACTAATTCCTGTTTTTTATTAGTTATACCAATTACGAATACTTTAAGCAGATTAGATGTTATAAATGTGAAGTGCATACGGGTTGGTGCAGAAAAAAAGGCAATTTTTTTATTTTTGAGATAGGAGGCGGTGATTTCATATTTGGGAATAACTGTTAATTCTAAACAACTCTTGAGCCTCTTTTAATTCAATACCAAACCAATTTGTTGAATCTTGGAACACACGTATGGTGCTAAAAATAATTTTCGAGTTCCATAACATTTTGATTTGATTTTGTTAAAATGTCGACAAAATCGTACAGCTACAGCCTAAACTGGTTCCGGGTTTATTTGTTGCAGAAACGTTGCACCAGGGTTACGCCCTATATACACAATTCTGATAGTTATTATATTTTTATTCGGTAGAGGTAAAACGCTACAACTTTCACTTGAAATATTTTTTTAAATCTGCAATAGCAACGGAAATAAGTAGTAGTCAAAATAAAATTAAAAACCCTGTATATAAGTCTAACGCAAATTTTTATTATGGTAATGAATAATGAGCAGTAAATATCATGTAGATAAAAATGTTTACGTCGGAGAAATACAAGGTAAAAGAGTTATACTCTATCTAAATTTTGACATTGAGATTTACTTTTCTGCCGGAAATTTCATGTTGCAACGAAAATTAAGGTACGGATAACCGGTGATTAAATTGCAGGTTATCCGTACAGGAATTTCATTTTTCAGTGTAGGCTTCGATAATAAAATTGTCTGTACAGATAAGTGATAAATTCATTCATTTTCTATTATTTATTTTGAAAAAAATTAGGAAGTTTTATATCAAAAATTGTCACAATCTTGTCCTGCACGTCTCGACATAAAGATTGTTTGAAAAAATAATACATTTATGTGAAACAATACAATAGAAACCTGACCATAACTTTGAAGTATTATGTGTAACCTGTTCGAAATAACCATCATTTTCCTACAAACATAGTCTAGTAAGTTAACCAGTATGTATAAATAATAAATAACAAAAATAAGTAGACAAATGTTAATTAGTGTTTAACATGAAAGGAATAGATTTATTTAGCATCGCACACTACGTTGTTTCAGCAGTAAAAAATATAATAAGAACATACTGAAAGTTGCTTGAAAAGTTTCGCAATTTAGCTAACAAGTTGAAATATTTATGAAAAAACTTCCTGAATGAATTTATTGAAGCAATATAACGTGGACATTACACAAAATAACATTCCCGAGATGTTAGTAAATATTGATTTACAAAATGACAGATTATTTTTAATTAATATGTATCTTTAGAAAAGTAAAAGTTTATAATATTTCGTCACAGCACTCTATGAATTTGAGCAAAAAACTTATCCGTATAGTTGAAAAGTAATGCCATCACCTATCCACCATCTATGGACGCGCGTTTCGATGTTATACATCTCGTCGGCATAGCTTTGTGGAAGGTAATGGAATTTCAATATTTTAAATCGTATATATACGAAGTAGATGTTTACATGTACGCATGAGGAAATCTAATTAGATATCCTCATTTGTACGTTTTTGTCGAGTAAATTACTGCAAACGCCTCTACAGAACTGAACAAATCGTATTGCTACTAATTCTGATGTGACAGTAGTCTCAACTACTGGCTTAAACCGCCATAGGTTAATTAATTGAAAAGTAATGCCATCACCTATATTGAAATGCCATTACCTTCCACAAAGCTATGCCGACGAGATGTATAACATCGAAACGCGCGTCCATAGATGGTGGATAGGTGATGGCATTACTTTTCAATTAATTAACCTATGGCGGTTTAAGCCAGTAGTTGAGACTACTGTCGCGTCAGAATTAGTAGCAATACGATTTATTCAGTTCTGTAGAAGCGTTTGCAGTAATTTACTCGACAAAAACGTACAAATGAGGATATCTAATTAGATTTCCTCATGCGTACATGTAAACATCTACTTCGTATATATACGATTTAAAATATTGAAATGCCATTACCTTCCACAAAGCTATGCCGACGAGATGTATAACATCGAAACGCGCGTCCATAGATGGTGGATAGGTGATGGCATTACTTTTCAATTAATTAACCTATGGCGGTTTAAGCCAGTAGTTGAGACTACTGTCGCATCAAAATTAGTAGCAATACGATTTGTTCAGTTCTGTAGAGGCGTTTGCAGTAATTTACTCGACAAAAACGTACAAATGAGGATATCTAATTAGATTTCCTCATGCGTACATGTAAACATCTACTTCGTATATATACGATTTAAAATATTGAAATGCCATTACCTTCCACAAAGCTATGCCGACGAGATGTATAACATCGAAACGCGCGTCCATAGATGGTGGATAGGTGATGGCATTACTTTTCAATTAATTAACCTATGGCGGTTTAAGCCAGTAGTTGAGACTACTGTCGCATCAAAATTAGTAGCAATACGATTTGTTCAGTTCTGTAGAGGCGTTTGCAGTAATTTACTCGACAAAAACGTACAAATGAGGATATCTAATTAGATTTCCTCATGCGTACATGTAAACATCTACTTCGTATATATACGATTTAAAATATTGAAATGCCATTACCTTCCACAAAGCTATGCCGACGAGATGTATAACATCGAAACGCGCGTCCATAGATGGTGGATAGGTGATGGCATTACTTTTCAATTAATTAACCTATGGCGGTTTAAGCCAGTAGTTGAGACTACTGTCGCATCAGAATTAGTAGCAATACGATTTGTTCAGTTCTGTAGAGGCGTTTGCAGTAATTTACTCGACAAAAACGTACAAATGAGGATATCTAATTAGATTTCCTCATGCGTACATGTAATTATCCGTATATCTTCATATTTAATTTACTAAAGACCGACATATTTTAGGTATAGAGAAATACAAAAAAAAATCTGTTACAGTTTCTCTATCAGATCCCGGAAAAATGTACAGGGCGTTCCATTAAAAAAAAATTAAAATAGCACGAATCAAACATGGCAAGTTTGGCAAAGTTGGTTAGATGGGTTGCCCAAAACATTGAATCACCACCTTACCGTCTAAGGCAATGGTTCCCAACCGGTGGTCTGTGGCCATTTTCCGTCGTGGTCCGCGACACTAGGTACAAAAACTAGACCTCAGCTGTGCATTCAAAATTCAGCAATCGTCCTCCAGAGTTTTTCAAGGGAAAATTGGAAAATTTGAAAAAAATTAAGCTAGGACCGAGTGCTTCAAGAAACAAAATGTCTGAAAAAGCTGTTGCTGCATCGTCCGAAATTTCAAAACTGATTACAGTATCAAAAAAACCACACACAATCGATGAAACATTAGTGAAGCCATGTTTGCTGAAAGTTGTAGGAGGAGGAAGCCACTTCGAGAGGAGTCGACGTCTTACAAATAATCGGTGACTATTTTGAGAAGCACAACATCATGTGGAAAAAATTTTAGATTTTGCATAGACGGCGCTCCAGCAATGTTGGGATCACGTTCAGGCTTAGCAACGCTCATAAAACAAAAGAACCTCCTCATATTGACCACACATTGCATTATCCATCGCGAAGCCTTGGCTTCTAAAACTTCACCGGAAAACTTATCAAATACATACTATAAAACTGTCAATAAAAATTGTGAAATTTGTCAAAGGTAGTGCTTCAAACACTCGTATTTTTAAAAAACTTTGCGCTGGTTTGGATTCCGAACATGAAATGCTACTTGATCATACAGAAGTTCGTTGGCTGTCGAAGGGAAACGTTGGAATGATTGTACAAGCCAAGAGAGGAAGTTAAATTGTTTTTGGACGAGGCATGTTAAAACAGTTTTGCGACCCGGGATTCCAAACGAGTCTAGCTTATGTTGCAGACATTTTTTCACATTTGAATAAGTTGAATTTGCAGCTTCAAGGCTCGGGAAATATTAACTGAGAAGACGCAGCAAATATTTTTGTGTTTGAAGATAAACTCCGCGCCTTTATTGATAAAAGTGACTCGTGGATTGATAAGATCCAAGCAAAAAAAAATATTCGGCCTTCCCCACTTTAAAGAATCTAGTTGATGATCAAGATCAAGGCAATGTGCATATAACGACGGAAGTTTATCACTTAAAATCTCTTAAAGAGGAATTTTCTCGCTACTTTCGTGAATTCCATGCAGCAGTATCTGGTGTTTTCCGGAGAGTTAATCCATTTAACGTGAAAGCTAGGGGCCTACCTGATAGTATGCAAGAAAAGGTCATCGAATTGCAGAATGGCGCATGCGAAGATACCTTTAGTTTAAGCATAAGCCTCGAGGAATTTTGGTACCAGAAAGCCCTTTCGTATCCAAAGCTGCGTAATAGTGCTCTCAGATTCGGGTGAGGTTTTCCACAATTTTTCTTTTTGAACAAGGATTCTCTGCGCTATGCGCGCAGCATTAAGCATCAATATCAACCCCAGAATTTCTCTGCTAGTGAAGCAAATGCAGACTCAGAAATCTCATTAGAAAACGTTTTAAGAACCTAATAATAGTTTCAGTTATATTTTTAGGAATGTTTGTGTCTTGTTTCGCAATAAAAGTTTTATACGAAATTCTGTTTTTATAATTTTTAAGGAATATTGACGAAATTTGACATGAATTGAAGAGGTGCATCTAAAATCGTAATAATATATTGGTGTTTCGTTTAAAAAACTAAACTTGTATTTCGTGCAGAGGATACTGAACACCCTGTATACTAGGGTATAATTTTATGTTATTCAGCATTTGCCTCCGAATATATTTTATTTGAAAACCTTTTCTCTAAATTGCCCAGGAAAGGAATTATCATCCGTCGACGAAATTATTTAATCTAATGTTTACGTCAACAAAGGGTATTAAAACATTTGTAAGATTAATTCATAATTTTAGGAAATTACAGCAGCTTACTTTTCATTTTACATATTTGCTGCGAAGTAATAATTATAGCAATCCTTAATCAAGAAATAAGCGTTAGGAATTTTGTAGGGAATTCATGCTTTCAGTTCCTTTCTTTGCTACACAATGTCACAAGCAGTTTATAAAGTCTTATCATTCCTGTGCATCTAATTTAATAAATATTTGACATAACCTTATTATTAAAACAGCTCTTTGTAAATTAATTTTTGTATATTGAATGTCGTGCACCGTTTGCTGACGCGAAAATGGTGCAGATTAAATGCTCTCTTTTTAATTTTAGACATTCTATAACAAACAGAATTTTTCATGTTATTCACCTTAATTGAGAATTGAGTTCCTTGGCCGGACATTTTATTTTTTTCTTCTATTCCCAGTTCTTTTTACTTGTCAGAAACACGAATTTGTTCCCTTAGAAATGAATAATTAATTCTTTTCAAGTTGGGGTAGTTGTTTACATGATACGAAGGGGGATAAGATTTTCGTTAAAAGGTAAGCATCAAGAACAGAATTCAGTACAGAAGGAAACAATTTAATACTAAATAAATATAAGGGTAAATATTTATAGGGTGAAAGAGAAAAAGGACTTCATATTAAAAAATGAAAGGAAAAAATTAATCATTTTTCTGTAAATATTTAATACGCATAAATAAACGATAACCTTGAAAGAATTTCTTTATATTGTTGGATCCAGCGTTGCAGTGGAAACATTTTGTTGAACTGCAAGGATGGTATGGACCCTCTACGTTTAATGCAGGAATACTTTTATTTATTACTAGAGTAACCCAAACTTGCGGACTCGCATAGGCGTCGGTATTACGGGTTAATATAAGAATACGAAAAATTCATAAATAAACTAAACCGGTAGAGAAGCAGGCATGTAGTGTCGATCTTGAATATAAATCATGTTAAACCGCGCTGAGAGAGATTTCGTTTTAGTACCGGTTGAGCTGTTGCAGAGATTAGTCGAACGGTCAAGGCTATGTACCTACCTGTCGCTTTTGAAAATATAGCTGGTGTCTTTTGTGTGTTGTAGTATTATACCAAGTACATAATTAGTGTATCGTTTCATATAGAACTAATATTTACATACCTAAGAAAACAATGCCTCGTAATAGATTTGCTACTAATGTACATAAGTATGTGTCACTTTTTCCCCATTTAAAATACGACGGTTGTGCAGTTTTTTGCTTAATATGCAATGTTCGTTTGGCTGCATTGGACAGAACTGTTTGCCAGAGGCATGTCAATGGTATTTAGCATATGAGAAATGCAAGAACTGAAATACCTTATACACTATTCCTCATACATTTATTAATTATATTTACCTCTTGTAATCTTCCGTTGTCGTTGGTGAGAAAAGCAGCTTTTAAAACGTTTTGGCGACAATACGTTCCAAAGTATCCATTACCCTCACAAACACAATTACAGAATCATTTGCCGCGAATGAAAGAGATGCTAGAAAATGTGTGTAAACGTGATTTGTGTTCTAAAAAAATATGGATTACCGTGGATGAGACGACCGATATAAAGAAAAACAGTATTGTGAATGTAATAGCTCGCGTTTTATCTAGCGAGAACACAGCATCTCGATATTTGTTAGCTTGCAAACGTGTTCAACAATGTACCGCGGAAAATATTCAAAAAGTGATAATGAACGCTTTGAAAAAATTTAAAATTGCCCAAGATCAAGTTGTGATGATTGTGACAGATAGTGCAGCAACGATGTTAAGTGTTGGGCGATCCTTAAAACATATATTTCCTTACTTACTACATATAACCTGCGTGCTGCATGCTTTGCATTTAGTTGGTGAAGTTGTTCGACAACATTACGGAAACGTTGATCGGATGATTGGAAGTACTAAAGCAGTATTTCGTAAATCTCCTAAACGTGTAAAAGAATTTCGTAAATTTTGTCCACGTATTCTAGAACCTCCTGAACCAATTTTAACGCGATGGGGTACTTGGCTAACTGCAGCTTCTTACTATTTGATCCATTTTCAACAAAATCAATCAGTTATAATGCGATTTAATCGGAATGAATCCAAAGCAATTAGAGAAAGTCAAAGAGAATTTCAAATTCCTCAACTTTTAGAAGATTTAACAACAATATGTACCAATTATACAGTATTACTAGATGCCATCAGAAAACTACAATGTACTGAATTGTCATTGCAGGAATCATTAGACATAGTGGAGAGTGTAAAAATAAATTACACACATTAAATGATACGCCAGGATTATGCGCTAGTCAAAAGTTGGCAGACGTTTTAAGAAAAAATCCCGATTTTAACACTTCAGAGGCCGTTTATAATAAGTGTAAGAATAGTGAACTTTTAAGTGATTTTGAAAAACAGTTTCTACATGCAAATGTAACTTCCTTAGATGTGGAGAGATCGTTTTCTATGTATAAGAATATTTTTTCTTGTCGACGCACAAGGTTTAAAGAAGTAACTGTGGAAACATATGCAATGATGCAAGTTTACAGTAGTTCACATCCTGATGCCTCTAATTTGTTGAATAATTAGCAAGTAAGTTTATTTATGAATTTTTCGTATTCTTACATTAACCCGTAATACCGACACCTATGCGAGTCCGCAAGTTTTGGTTACTCTATTTATTACGTTCTTTTATATATACAGTGTGTCCGCTTAGGTTCTCTACATATGGGAAACCTTTTTATTATCAATTTTATGCAGAAAGTTCTGCTTCCTCAAAATTCATGATTAAGATACCTACACTTCATTTACAACGTATAGGGTGATTAAAAATTATTAAAAATAAAATTAATACAAATCGGTTGATACAGCTTTTCCAAATTTTTGTTGAAGAACTATCGAACCAGACACAAGTAAATAAATTGTTCGACTAAAAATTGAATGTATGCGATAGGCCTGTTAAAATTATTCTTTTTACCTCTAAAAAACATTTTTTGTAATCAATATTAACATAAGGATTAAGTTATCTATGAAGGTAATTGTTTATAATAATGTCATTGTGACAGTCTGACCTGTTAAATTATTAAAACGTCAATGTGAATATCTGAATTAAATAAAAATGTCGTTGAAATTGAGCACGCAGGATAAAATTGAAATAACTTTAATTGTTGGCGAAAATTATAAGACGTATCGGGAAGCAGAAATGATTTTCAACGAAAGACATCTTGATAAGAATACGGTGGAACCTCGGTTATCCGAAATAATATGGACCCAAGTGGTTTCAGATAATCGAAATTTTGGTTAAAACGGAGCATTTAGATAAATAATAACACACTCGTAATTGGTTAAAGAAATTTAATTAAATATCATTATTTTAGGAATATGTCGCATGATTTACATGTAATGTACATAGGTAAATGTACGTATATACATAATGAATCATTGACGAGTTAAAAATGATATTTTTCGTTGTACACTGACTCTATTTTTTGCAGCAATGTCTCTCCAACGTCTGATAAGTAAAACATCAGTTGCTGTTGCATTTTCCTGTTGTTCCACATACATTAAGGCTTTCTGTAAATCTTCCAGCCTATCTGAGTGAGAAATTTTCGTAGGGAGATCGTTAATTGCTTCTAGTTGATCGTCTTCAACATCCAAATCTATTTTGTCATCATTATTACTAACAATTTTTATAAGGTCATCATCTGTTAATTCTTCGTTCAAATCGTCACTATTAAACCATTCCTCGACATCTTCAGGAGTAACATCCTCGCATCCTGATAATTGTGTTATAATTTAATGTAAACTTTCATTAGTATTTTCAGCGTCTGCGTCGGATGCTCTCTCTTGTTCAATTATTTTTTACCAATATTTTTGCCGAGTAGAACTTCCTACTTGAATCTATGCTACTGCTACCTAATACATCACATCCTTCAGATTGATTTTCTTTAAAAAGTTAACTAGATTATCGCCGTTGCCAACTTGTTCCAAAAGAAATTCCAATAATAAGCCTCTGTAATTTCGCTTTCAATTTTTTAACACACCTTGGTCCATCGGCTGAATTAAAGAAGTCACGTTAGAATGCAGAAACTTGACTATTATATCTCCACTTTTGAGCTGATCTTCACTTGGGTATCTAATAAGAAAATAGCTTTTCTAGGGAACTCTCCTTTTCTCAAAAATCGTTCTACTCTAGGAACAAAATCTTCAAAAAAACACTTTTTAAATAAGATCGCGTCCATCCACGCACTTTTCTGGATTTTATACACAACAGGAAAAGCGGTGGGACGAATATGTTTAAACGTTCTAGGGTTTGCTGATTTGCCGACACACAATAAGGGAAGTTTGTGTGTGCCGGAGGAATTAGTACATGCAAGAATAGTTACACGTTCCTTGCTACGTTTGTATCTAGGAGCAGCAGATTCTTGTCTTGAAGTCAAAGTTTTCGATAGTAGCATTTTATAATTCAAGCCTGTTTCGTCGCAGTTGTAAATTTGATGTTGTACATAACCGTTTTCTTCCATCATTTTCTTGAAATTTCTTTTAAACTCTGTTACAGAAGATTCGTCGGCGGATAACTTTTCACCACAAACTTTTAACTGACGTATACCGTGCCGTTTCTTCCATTCTGCCAACCTTCACTTGCTGTAAAAGTGTCAGGTGCTTCCGTAATCGGCAAATCTTCGCTTAAACTTATTACCTTTTGTTGCAAAATTAGGCCAGAAACTGGCATTCCACGTTCTCGCTGTTGTGTGAACCATAGGTATAAGGCATCATCCACTTTTGGATATTCCGCCGTTTTCATAGTTTTTCGCGAAGGTGCAGGTGATGTCAGAACACTAGACCACTTTTCAATTTTCTTACGATTTCTTTTCCAGTCTGCAACAGTACTTATGCTTACACCCACATCACTTGCTACTTGCATTTCACCTTTATCTAAAGGTTTAATTGTCTCAAGTTTCTGTTCAATCGTAATAACAACGCGTTTACGCTTAATACGGGGACATTCCATGTTGGGATACTTCCGTCAACTGCAATTCAACTGGTTGAATAACATCATGTGCATTGGCGATCTATATCAGGGGAAATACCTTATTGTACAATACATGTAAACGATCTAATGTTGGGGAAATCCCGTATTAATTTAAAAAATATTTTGGTTTTCTAAGAGAATAATACGCCCTATTTCGGATAACGCGGAGATTTTTTTTATTGCTTCGGTTAAAACGGAGAATTTGTTGTTTAGTATTGTTACGGTTAAAACGGAGTTCGGTTAATCGCACCGACGAAACAACGTTTACCTCCAATGGCACTGTAAGTGCACAAAATTATCGGTGGTGGAGTGACGTGAATCCTAATTTCACGATACAGACACGTGATCAATATTCGTTTAACACAAATGTCTGGTGCACAATTTTTCAAGATCGAGTAATTGGACCAGTATTTTTCCGACAAACTTTAAACAGTCAACGTTACTTACATTTTTTAAATAACTACTTGTTCGATTTTATTCATGAACTATCCATACACGAGAGGCTACAGACATGGTACCAACAGGATGATGCACCATGTCATAGCACAAGGGATGTCAGACAGTACTTAAATATCCTTTTCAATGGAAAATTAATTGATCGGTTTTCTGACATTTTTTGGTCCGCTAGGTCTCCGGACCTTAGTCCACTCGATTACTTTTTATGCGGCTATTTGAAAGAGAAAGTGTAATTACAAAAACCATTTCAAAATATTAGGGAAACAATACAGGGGATAACTCCTGTCATGGTTAAAAATGTATTGAAGGAATTTTCTGCCAGAACAGCTATCTGTGTGGAGAGGGAAGGTAGATATGTCGAGGAAAACGTGCAAAGAAAGTAAACTAAAAATTCATTTGTTTAAATTTTCTTTGAAGATAATTTACCTTTTTGATTAATGTTCATTATAAAAATTGATAATTTAACAGTAAGAGGCAATGAATTTAAATTCAAACATACTTTTTAATTTTAAATACCTTTTTGTTTTTATATTTGGTTCTGAAATAAAAATTAATAGTACTTCTCTCTTTGATCAATTTTGATTTTTTAAATTTTCGATCATCCTGTACATTGTAAATGAAGTGTGGGTAGCTTAATCGTGAATTTTGAGGAGGCAGAACTTTTTGCAAAGAGTAACTTTTCTCCATAAAATTGATAATAAAAAAGTTTCCCATATGCAGAGAACTTAACTTAAGAACTTAAACGCACTGTATATCAGCATATTTCTATAACTCAAAATATCTGCATATAGCATAGACAACAAAATCATTATCTAACTCGAATGTTATAGTTGATAATTTGTTTTTATCAGACTTACAAAACTTCTCACATTACAAATGTACAATTGAAAGATAAGTCTTGTTATAATCTTTTCACATGTTGCATTTCAAATGTTTAGCGATAGTTTATCACATGAACACAGGACTGCTATATCCTGAAGATACAAGATTATATTTAAAAAGCATATTTGTGCAATAATAATCCCCTATAAAGGAATTCTCGATTCAAAATTTTGTTCCATAATTAAAACAAAGTAAAATAACTACACAGTGATATACAAAAGAAAATGTCAAACCAGTCTTTACTGAAGTTGCTTCTTACACTAATCATAAAACCAATATTAGTTTTCTAGTGTCAGGTCAAACAATGCTTTTTTTACTGTAATAGTGTCGTTGTAATGAAATGAACATTTGAAGAAACAAAGTATGGGACTGTCACAAAGCAAGGGATATACTTCAAGTTCTTATAGTTTTAGGAAATTGAAATAGTTGCAAGTAGGAATTGCATCCTAGCTGTTACAATAATGGGATTTTAGTATATCTATGTAAGACAAAAGTTTCATCATGACAACTACTGTCACAAGTGTCATAACAAAGCGATTACAATTTAGTGATTTATTTTCAAAATGAAACTATGAATGTGGTATAAATTGCCTTTATTAGTTTAGGAAGATTTCGTACAAGAATGGGTTTCAGAGCAGGCCCCTGCAAAATGAAGGCGTACCGTAATTTGAATAGCAAATTTGAAGCAGCAGGGTGTGTAATTGACCTCCTGAGATTAAGAAGACCAAGGATTAGTAATGTCCAAGCTGTTGAAGTTCTTCAGAAAAATCAAAACGTAACCAATACTAATCCACTAAAAATCAGCAGTGTTAGTTCAAAAACGACTGCAAATCTATATACCACGGTTTGGAAAATTTTACGCAAAATCAGAAAAATTTATTTTTACAAACTGTTTGATTTGAAGGAGGCAGGTTTGGCAATCCGGTACGATTTTTTTCAGATTGAAATAGAACTCGAACAGTTATCTCGTATTTTAAGGACGGATGAGGTCCATCTTTCTCTTAATCAACAGCAAATCCGCAGGCAATCATTGGGGAAGGTCTTCTTCTCAAGAGAGTCACTGTTCAACGAGGTTTCACATCATTGGTCTGTATTTTTTCGAAGAAATACAAACTGTTACTGGTGAACGATACCTGCAAATCTTAAGAGATTATGCAGTTCTACACTTGTGCAACGAGGACGCAATTGAAAACATAATTTTTATGCAGGATGCAGCATCCCCGCACATTTAGGACAGGATCTCCTTTTAAAGTTTTCTTGAATTGGGAAGAATAGAGAAATGGAAAGGGGAGAAAACCGAAAACCCAAATCTGGTACACAAATGGGTCAAGAACGGGTACTAGTTCTGGCGTTGGTGTAAATCGAGGCTTTGAGCCGGCCAGTCCAACACATTAATTTTTCTAACACTAAGCCATTCTTATAAGATCTTTGCCTTATTAAACAATTAAGTCTTGCAAACCATTTTTCTAACGTCGGTAGATATAAAAAGAGAACTGAATAGCAATTATAACGTCGTCGCCTTCTAATAAAAATCGAGTAAAGCGATAACAATTCACAAGAGCACATGCAAACAAACCACTCTCCAATTGAAAGAAAATCCTTTGGGAGAATGAATCCAAGTACAATCGTTTTGGTTCAGATAGCAGAAAATATGTACGATGCCCTGTGAACCAAAGTATTAATCCAAAGTTCATTATTAAAAGCATTAAACATGGAGGAGGAAACATAATGGCGTGGGCTGCAATGTCGTGGTACGGAGTAGGTCCTATTGTTAGAATCCAAGGTAAACTTGATAAATTTCAATATAGAAATATCTTAGTGAACACAATGGAGCCATATACAGATGAATTTATGCCTACAACGCGGCAATTGATGCACGACAATGATCCAAACCATAAGGCAAAGATCGTATCAGAATGGCTTAATGTTAGAAAAATTACAGGCCGGCTCAAAGCCCCGCTTTAAGTCCCATTGAACATTTATGGGGAGATGTTGAACAAGCAATTCTTGCAAAGAAACCGCCTTTTTTGGATAATTTGTGGCAGATTTTTTAAGAAGCTTGGCACGAAATCCCTCGGGAGCGTTGTCGGACATTGGTCAAGAATTTACCAAGAAGATGTGTAATCGAGAACAAAGGTTTTCCGACTAAGTACTAATATGTAACACGAAACAAGTACAACAAAGATAATGTTTATCAACTTATTTTCTATTTGCATAAACATGTGCTATTTAGTTGTCCAGTTGTATTTTGTCAAATAACGGCTTTAACTTTTTTTATTTCGTAGTTAATATGAAAATCGATGTTTTATTTCTTGTTTATGAATGGATATGTGTAAAATCTAGTGAATAAAGTTTTTCTTTTCTAATTAAAAAATGGGTAATTTTATTCTATGACTGCGTGTATTTAGCTGACTGCCACTATATTCTGTCTTTAGGACGGCATGACTATGACTAGTGGCACTACATGGCGTCAGAAAATATTTCTGTTGTTGTTTTTGAAAATTAGTGGCATTAATTGAGAGATGTAAGAGCAATGTGGCCAAGAGGGAGAAGCTTCAATGTCTTTATTCATTAAATATTGTTTTTGCCGGTAGTGATTCCACCAATAAGAGAAGCTATTTATTACCATTATCTGTCTTGATTATGGTTTCTATGCATTTTTTCCATGTGTGCTTCTACATTAAATTTGAACATTATTCTGTAGATACTTTTAGCGTTTTTAAAATCACAAGCAATGTGAATAATTTGCTACATTATGTACGTATATATCGTATTGTTTTAAACAAGGTAAGTGCAATTAATAATGTGCATATAAATAATATGCATTTGAAGAATTCTAAGTAAAAAATGCTTTATTTTAAGAAAATTAATCTATTGATTTATGAACAATACCTGAACGAATTCTGGAATTAAGAAAGCTATTTACTATCCTTAAGAAAATATTGTTTTGTGTTATAATGGCTACACAAATTAACAAATGTCTTAAGCAAAGAAATACAATTATTTCATTACATGTATATATGTACTTCTCTTAAGCGGAGAAGGAAACGCTAAAAAATATATCTTTCTAAGCTATCATTGGAGATAGATTTACTGCATAAGCTGTAGCTGTTAAAATATGAGGTAGGTTCTTAGAGCCCCAAATCCAATACATTGTAATTTGTAGTATTAAGTTAGGGTTTCAACTCCATGTTCAAATCATCTTCAACCATAGTCTAAGAATATTTTATCGTTAGAGAATAAAAGCGTTGTTTTGATCAAATCACTTCTACAGCTTGAGTTGCTAGGGTGCCTCTTGCTTGATTTTTCTTGTTTTTTCTTGCTAGAGAGCAAATTTGAGATTCTCCGCCTTCAAAGTTTCAGCAAAAAATGCAAAATTAGTATACGTTCTTCATTGTTGAATTTTCATGTCTACCTTTTACTTATTATAATTACGTTGAATGAATTTTTCCTCATAATTAAATTACACAACATAATTTGACGTTTGACAAGTTAACGTCTAAAAAATACGCTTCGATTTTTAAGCTAGCACGTTTATAACAAAAAGTTTTATATTTATGTACGAAATGAACCGATTACCATGGGGTAGAGGAAGTAGTAATTTTCCAAACTATATGGAGTTTGCTAACAACTTTACAGCTCTTTATTGTGTTCTATTCCATACATACACATAGTTGTACCCTAATGAAAACAAATCGATACCGGGAGAATAGCTGAGATGTATGGTACATTCGCATAATGAAGCAAAACCGCCGTAATTTGCTAATACATCGAGTTTGACTTTTGTGTACAAGTTTCCGCAGTTAGTAGCGGTATTAGGTATATAAATATATTCACAAGAACCCATTTATATGTTATATTTCACCCTATCCTTGTTAGAATTACCTCCAAATCATGTCTGAACCGACTCAGACAAATTGTATCCAACATATTGTTGTTTTAACAGTGGTATCTTTAAAGGAAATAAAACAAACTATACATATATAGCGGTTGCCATGTTAATGCGGTATCCCCCTATTGTATTTCGAGAAAATACGTGTTTGCGCAAAATTCATATCGTGGTAACTAATTCCAAATGAAAGAGGAAGCATTTTTTTTTGTAGCTTAGGAAAATGTATTTACTGCAAGAAAGAAAACGTACCTGGAAACGTAAATATACACATGTCGTTAAGTTTCGCATAATAACCCAGTGAATAGGCAAGTTTTTAAAGGAGCTTCGGCAGTAAGGTCGTACCACAAGTGTATCTAAAATCAGATATAGTTATAAAGGGCTCATTTTTCCTTTTTGATTTTTTTGAGCACTCTTCCGTTTTTTTTTTCTTCCCAACATGTACGCCATTCCTATCAAGTAACGTTTATAAATAATTCACATCGAATCAGAAAAAAAACTACGGAGTGCAGCACACGTAGGTAGATTTGAAATTAAGAAAAACTCAAAAGAAATAGCGCAATAGTTCAAGAGTCGGTACCTATGTACATCTGCCGTGCAGATATTTGCAAAGCGGGAAAGAAAAGGATTGAAAGAAGTAGAAATATCTTTCCTCATTTCGCTTTTGAGATGAAGAATTCCAGTTTATTCATTTTTTTATAGTACTTTAAATAATTTTTGAAATTAATTCCTTCCAACATTCTGCATTTTTGAGACAATTAATCATTCATTTAAGTGTAATAATAAAAATAATCTGACGGATCTTATGTAACTTACAAAAACCAAATTTATGTGTTTCTAGATTAAATCGAATCTGTAGAATCGATTTCGGAAACTACCAAATCTTTATTTCCTTTATTTTTCGAAGGTGAAATAATTAAACATCGAATTCATCATCAATTAGTAAGCAATTTTTTAATTGTTTGTTTTTTAATCTTAATGCTCAAGAGCAGTACTTTCCTGGAACAAGAATATCACTCCTAATCCATTAGTTCCAAAACAAAAGATATTACTGCTACCACCTCACATCAAATTAAGCATTGTTGTTATTATTATTATTATTATTATTATTATAGTTGGGCCATGGCACAGATGCCTTTAATCACTGCGACCTTAGTAGATCTACTGTAACAAAATGCCCTTATGTGTGTTAGAATAGTTGGAGGTTTTTGATAAACCTTAGTACTACTCTAGGATCTGCTTCCTTCAGTTCAGTAAGTGCAATAAATGGCCTACTGAAATGTTGGTGTCGTGTGCGACTAATGGCAACACATTCACATAGGATGTGTTCTGCCGTCTCTAGATCTTCTTGACATAGACGACAAATTTGATCTTCAGCTTTTCCTAGTTTAAGTGATATTGTAGGGCTACACGATCTGTCACAAATCCTGCCAGTAATCTAAGATCCCCTCTGCTGAACAATAGCGCTATTTTTGCTGTCTTTGGCGAGCCTGATATGAGTACTATCGCCAGTTTTTTTTTCCTGGAACATTTTCCTAGTGCGAGGTTTTTTCATTGTCCTCCCATGTCTTAATTGCTTGTTTTATGTGGCTCTTTTGGAGACCACAGAAGGGATTAGGACCAATGAAAGACATGTTCGTCACTTCTTTGGCCAGCTTATTTGCCTTTTCATTTCCTTGGTGGCTTGGGACCGACCGAAAAGTAACGTGGTTATTGCGTCCCGGTTGCCTTAGATTGCTCTGATACACATTCGTGTGTCAGAGCAGATTGGTATGTGTAGGCATTAATGGCCTTTAGAACTGCCTGACTGTCGCTGTATATATTCATAGTTGCGCCTCGTAACCTTTTCTCTAGGTTGTTTATGACCCACAAGCTTAAAGCAGAAATTTCTATTCTCGAGCAGTCCGTGTACCATTCCAGAGTACCTCTTTTGCATTAAGTCTCACCGGATGCCTACTCAGTACGGCTTTCAATAATCACCTCAGAAGGCTGATCAAAATTATATTGCGTAGGGATTATGTCCTTTGCAATATACATTAGATAGATTTTGATCCCCAGGCTGTAATCCCTTCGTTCTACTAAGAGTTAGGGCACTCGATATAGCCTGCTTCTGAATGTGGATATGAAGCGACTGCTGTGGGACAAGTATGCATCACTCTTGTGATGTTGAGACATGCATGTCTCTGAATATGTTGAAGCTGCTGTTGCACAGTCTTCTGAGTTGTTTTTTGCCACCAAACCAGAGAGACATAGGTGACCATAGATCTGATTATTGCCGTATAGGACCAAAACGTCATTTGAGGCTTAAGACCCCAATTCTTACAAAGGAACCTTCGGCATACTAGTGACGCCATAATGGCTTTTTTCCATAAGTTGGAGATGTGGAAGTTCCATATTAGTCTTTTGTCGAACGTAACTCCCAAGTTAACTACATCGCTGAAGCTAATGGTTTTCCCTTCGGTGGAGGGTGATTTAAGACAGACTTTTCGTCTCCTTGCAAAAGGAACGATTGTAAGGGCCGTTATTGTTGATTTTGCTTTCTGATAGGCATGCTGGTTAGGATGAAGCGGGCTTGTTGCAAGTACTTCATTCCTTAGGTATTGGTCCAATACCTTTTCCATTCCTTTGAGCAGGAATGAGGAGACACAGATGGGTCTATACGCTTCAGGGTAAGCATTGTTAAAGCAATATATAAAAATGGTGAAAGATGTCTACATCTGGAAACTTTCCATGGATCAAAAACTAAAGAAAAATATTGTTCTATGTTTACCTGCTAAATGTGTATCAAATATTATATTCATATTCATCATATTATCCTCTACCACTTCCAGAAAGGATGGAAGGAGCTATCGTGCAGCGATCTCAACAAACTTTTTGGTGAAGGAACAACCAGCAAAAGACAGTGTCGTGAGTAGTTTGCCCATTTTAAATCAGGCAATACAAACTTGGAAGACAAATCAGGAAAAGGTCGACCATCGAATTTCGACGATCAGACACTTCTAACAGTTGAAATTTAACAGTCCACATGTTGGCTGAAAAGAACAATGCCGATCATTGCACGATCATACTCAATGAAACATGGAAATTGACTGGATGGGTGAACAAAGCAGACCGAGTCCGAATTTGCCGCCTTTTCTGAAAAATCTTGTCACTGGAGATGAATCATGGCTACCCATTAAAAACAAGAGGGTTTGCATATTGCCGGGTGACAAGCATTACAAAAGATGTTAATTGCAAGAAGGCAAGGTGGCTAGTGGTGGGATAATAATGATGAGCGTCAATATAAAACACTCCTGAAGAGGACGATTCGCGAGAAACAAATTTTTTTTTTATCAATTACAATACATTTTTTTATTGAAATTAAGAGGTGTAAAATTTAACGTAAACCAAAAGATTGTATTGAATTTCCGTTGAAACAAATTAATTATAAGTAAAGTTCGACCTAACGTTGTTAGCCGAAAATATTCAGAAGATGTAGATATCAATAATTTTTTAGAGTTCAATTTTGTCGAGTCATGTAATTAGTTACGTCTCTCTGCAGATAAATGTCCGGTTAAGTTATAATTTTAGGTTATCCATTCTTAATTTAATCTTTATTTTCGTCCCTATATAAACTCTCATCATTGTACAAATAACAAAAAGATTTTACAATTTAAATTTTAAATAAAAAATATTATTTATAGTGTCTCAGCCGTCATAAATCAAGAATCATACAATCGTAAAACGTTATTTTAAACAAGGTGAACAATATTTATGATAATTTATAACTTATAACAGCGTCTAGAGTCACCAGCACCCAATATCCTCACGGTGAATTTACTTTGAAGGTTGAGAAACCGTATTAAAAGTTGATCTTTGCAAGTTGAGATTTTATCTTGAGACATCGCTAAATGTCAAAAAGTAATAAATGTAATAATGGGTATAAAACAAAAAAAAATAAAGTTATTTTTGTTATAACAATTTCGCTTTCCAAGAATTTGCACTTGACGTGGGTAATAAAGAAAGGACAAAAGCAAACGGGCACAATAAATTTCGTTTAGGGGATTGCATTTTTCAAAAGATACATACATATTTGAGAACAGGACTCCTCTAGAGTAAGGGGGAAGTTAGAACTACATGAGAGAACACTGAAAAGGAGAACAAAAACAATCGATAGTCCTGTTAGATTTCTATGTTTAAGTAGTAAAAGTTAGAGAAGCAAGTTCTATTTCCTATTTAGATTAATCCCGGTTTACTTATTTTCTTTTTTTTCTTGCTGCCCTTATTCTTTCAGAAAGAAAGTCCATGTTAGCTACAACTTCCAAAAGGAAGCGCCAATTTATAAAAATCTTTCCCGCTTGAAAGATTAAACTGTCTTTGTTAACTCCTTTTCTTCTTTCTTATCCTTATTCTGCCATATCTTCTATGGAAAAAAAATAAAATTATACGTTTCGAAGCATTGCGTGACTACCATTATGCCAATTATATATTTCAAGAAGTTATGCCTCGCCTAAAAGAACCCGATCAAATTGTAGGGGAGAAAAAAATTCAGTATCTCTTACGATCTAAGCATAGAATCTTTTTTGAAATTCCTGAGAGGAACGCTGTAAAAAAAGAAAATAACGAATGTATGTAAATGCAACGCCGCAGCATATTTAGAAAAATCAAGGACAACGTCATGGCTTATGCACGATATCGTTTCTACTTGAATGTACCATGATGGACATTCATATAGTATTTTCTACCTCTTATATCGTAAAAATTGTTACAGTTACTTCTAAACTAGTTCTATCAAATTCGAATTTCAATACTTTGAAGCTTTTTTTAAAGAGAACATAGGGATGAAAGATGTTACCGTAATATAAAAATAAACAAATGTTCAGATTGTCAAATTTGATAGAAAATTTCGTTTTTATATACTATTAGCATATTTGAAAGCTTATCAATTTTATTTGTTTATTTTACTTTTATGTTACCAAAACAACTGGGTCAGCTCTATGTTCAGTTTATCAAGGCATTGAAGCCTGTTGAGAGATGGGAGTCTTACACATGTAAATAGAATGAAAGAAAATGCAAAAAGGATTTTTTTATAAATTTTAAGCTGGGTTTTAGGAAGGGCGAGAAATAGGTTTTCGTTCGCGTGGTGTAACACAGTTCGAAGATGCGATTACCTGAATACTTCCAGAAGACCACTGCATTATTCTACATTTTTCAACGTGG
Organism: Dynastes maya; assembly: GCA_029619315.2. NCBI lineage: Eukaryota > Metazoa > Arthropoda > Insecta > Coleoptera > Scarabaeidae > Dynastes > Dynastes maya. The sequence continues at coordinate 9,527,042 of JAROYE020000012.1, forward strand.
TTGGCACAATTGGTTGTTGGTGTTTATGTTAACCTCACTACATGAAAATGAAGGGAATATAAAACATAAAAGAAAGTAAAACAAATACAGTGAAATAAGTAGGAAATATGGAATGTACAGATACGAGGGGAGCGTCTTAAGTTTTTACAAACGATCACTAGATGAAGCTATTGAGACTTGACATTACTATTTTTGTAAAATTTTACATTTGTTATTGTTGAGGCAGTGACAGCACAGAGATCAGCCGAGTAGTTTGTTTACAGTGAGCGTTTAAAAAAGGCAATTTTGTAAAAACAAAAATTAAAATTTCTCGCCAAAGTTTTCATTGCATGATTTCTTACGATTTCAGTAAAGACCTAACACAACAACGCTTTGTTCAACTGTTAGTAATGATTATGAAGCACCATCAGAAAAGGCTGTTTACAACTGATTTGCAGAATTTCGTCGTGGTCGTGCTTCTGTCAATGACGAATTTTGTGAAGATCGACTAAATTCGGCTGTTGTTTAAAAAATATGATTGAATAGGATCGGCATGCTATTTATCGTGAGATAGAAGCATCTTTAGGCATATCGAAAACTAGAGTATATTCGATTTTCCATTAATATTTAAGTATGAAAAAGATCTGGCCAGAAAAATTGGGTATGAGAAAGCTATCGGCAAGATGGGTGCCGCATCTGCTGATGATTGATCAAAAACGGAATTGCGTTTAAGCGCAATTCGAATGACTTTCTGCAGCGTTATGTGACTGTAGATGAGCTCAAAGCTCAGTCGGCAAAATAAGCGAAGACGATTCCATCAGCCGGAAAAGTTATGGTGATGATTTTTTGGGATTCGCAAGACATAACCTTAATTGATTATTTGGAGACACTGAACTAAAGAGCGAAGAAAAAAATTCTGTATCATCATGATGATAGAGAACGCCCCGGCTCACTCATCAGTAATTGCGACAGCAAAACTAGTCCAGTTACTAGTTGCTGTCCATCCACCATATTCACCAGATTTTGCCCCCTGTGACTTCTTTCTTTCTCCATTTTTGAAAAAATGTTTTGACGGAAAACGGTTCACATCAAATGAAGAGGTTATTGCCGAAATAGAGGCTTATTTTGCAAAGTTCGATAAAACCTATTATTTGGTTTGAAAAGTTGGAACATCGCTGGACTAAGTGTATAGAGCCACAAGGAGATTATGTCGAGAAATAAATTTACTAAATGCAAACCAGTTACGTGTCTTCCTTATGGTATTTATCATACCATCCTTGTAAATGAACGCAGCCTTAGGGTATTTGGAGGAAACACCCAATTCCTTCAGAAAATACTTAGAAAGAAATGGTCTTTTTATCAATGATATCACAACTCTTAAATATACACACAGAGAAACGTCTACTTGTATCAAAGCTGTCCGCCTTAATTCAAGACAATTACGGTTTCAATTATCCGCAATACAATAACTGTTTTAAATCAAAAGAAATATTTTCTTAGCGTTTCTTTCTTCGCTTAATAAAAAAAAGAGAAGTATATACTTGTAATGAAATAATTGTATTCCTTTGTTTAAGACATTTGTTAATTTGATTCAAGAAAATCTTGCAGAGAATTTGAAGAAAGAGATTCTTAGTATAAGTGGCTGTTATAACCAAGGCTCGGCAATCCGTAAGGGAACACGTCGTTTGCTAGCATAGCCGTTCGTTCGCGCTTATCGATGGGAAATGAGAGTGTACAATAATATTCCGTATTGCACAGACAGTAGAAGGTATAACACATCGTCCTAATACCAAATTCGTTTTCTACACATTTGAGGCTTCCTTGTTTTAAATATATCTGCTTGTCTTTCAAATAATTCTTAGGTTTAGATATTTTTCATATACATAGATACACGGTTTCAAACATATCTGCATTTAGTTTTTCGTCCGAGAGACAAAAATATTGTTAAATGTAAATTAATTTTAGAAAATAACTTGCTAAACGAATCACAATTTATAAATAACCATCTTACAAACATAATAACAATAAAATATTTTGAGAATAACAACACAATTTGCACACAAGTTAAATCAGAAAATTGTCAGTGTTCAACAGAAACAGATTTACGTATATACTAAATGAACTGCCTATTAATGAAAATCTAAACACCGATGTACTCACAAAACACCGTATTTTTATACCATATTCGAGATTTTCTCCACTAACTGGGTATGATGAAAGAATATTTCCTGAATTTAAAGAAATACTAACATCAAGAAGAACCAGCTTTACAGTTGAAAACTTCTAGCAAAGGTTAACTCAACCTTTCTATTAATTAAAACTTTTAATACCATTTTACGTAGTTCATCCATGTTTGCAAAGCGTAATACCGTGTAATCATAGATAATGACTTTATTTAAAGATCTTTCTAATTAATATTGTAAACAAGTACCCACAGATTCTAAAATCAGAACGATAAAACCTACCATCGCACGTCTATGGAAATGACAAAAATGACATATTTGCCAGCTGCGTGTGTCATCCCGTACGTTTTGCCGAGGCTTGGTTATAACCAGGGTACGGTAAAATTGTAAGGGATATAACTCAGAACCACGAATGGTAAACATGATACAGAGACGCACTAAGTGTATGTTGCATATTTCAGACGCAAAATTTTTATAAATGTATTTAAACGAAATTCATATATTAATTATACATTGAAATAGAAGATATGTATATATGTAATAAATTTGTTTCAATTAGGAAATAGGAGAAAGGAATTAGCCATTACCACAAGAGACTTTTCTATATTTTCTGCAGTAAAATGAATTCTTTTTGAAGTTCGTATTGAAAACGTGTATTTCAGTATTGAAAACGTTCTTTCAACTTCACAATTTGTAAGTGTAGCGAAATAAAATATGTTGTACATATACAGTGGTGCCTCGGTATACGATAGTATCTTGTTACGGAATTTTCGGGTTACGGAAGAAAATTTGGATGAATTTTTGTTTCCAAAATCGAAATGTACTCCCGAATACGAAACGCGGCCTACAATTTTTACAGATTCGGCAGAATTTCCGCGCGTGTCGTGTTCATGCTAGAAAGAAATAGTTATATACAATGTAATGTAATGGGTTCTGTGGTTAACTTTTCCACTATTCCACCGCTTCGCGTATGACTTGAATTCATAGTTAATATTATTCTTACTTTATTGGAAAATTCTTTTATCTTTGTGTAAAATCTTTTTCAAAGAACAAAAACGAAAGTTCTACACTCAAAAAATTTCTGATGTCGCGTCGCTAATATTATACATATATGAAAAATCCACCTCTCTTCCATACGCCAGAAAGAGTCATCAAAAGTAATGTATGTAAGTGAAGTTATTTCTTTTTCATTCTAATCATAAGAGTTTTTATTGATTTCTCTGGGTAATATTATTTTCTATATGTTCCATTGTATTTAAAATACATGAAATGAATTTGTGATTGTTTTTTTTTATGGGAACGATTTTGATTCCAATTACGAAATTTCAGATTACGAAATGTTTTTGGAACCAATTAATTCCGTAAACCGAGGTACCACTGCATTTACATTTTGTAGAGTCTGTAGACCATTGATACAGTGTATTTAATTTGGGAGTTTTGCTGAACAACTGCATCACTTTTTCGTATCAGTTTATTTTTAATATCACCGGAAATACTTTTAAATCTATTAATTGTGTCGTTTAATGTATTGATCGAGTCTCCTAATTTTATATTTCAACTTTCGAAGTATTGCGTCGTCGCTGTTAAGTGTTTAATATGGGAAATAAATACCCTAAAAATATAATAACAAAATAAAGAATAGATATGGTAAATGTAAGTAGAATAATCTGAGGAGAGAGCTCGGTGCAAAAACGACTGTGTACTTGATCTTGAAATAATCACAGCGTACATCAAATGCTCTGGATACGGCTCTGCTGCGGCTGATGTCATCCCTTAGGATTTTGCCGTTCACTGGTTACTATAAGTAAGGTTCGACAAACGAGTGCAACGTCAGAGGCATATCGCGCAAAAGTAGGTACGTGAGATACAGTATTATTAAAAAATAATATATTCTTACCTTTTATTGACGTCTTGATGTCCACTGCGACGAAATACTACTGCCCCGGTAAGGTAAAAGGTAAGAATATATTATTTTTAAATAATACTGCATCTCACGTACCTATTTGTGCGCGATACGCCTCTGACGTTGCACTCGTTTGTCGAACCTTAGTTATAACAAATCAATATTTTCTTAAGGATAGTAAATAGTTTTCTTAATACAAGAAAGCGTATTGTTCATAAATCAATAGCTTCATTTTCTTAAAATAAAGCATTTTCTATTTAGAATTCTTGAAATGCATATTATTTATATGCACATTAATAATTGTGCTTATCTTGTTTACAACAGTACTACATATCCGTACATTTGTACGGATTGTAATTTTAAAAAGGCTAAAATTAGAGGTTATCTACAGAATAATGTTCAAACAAAAGTGAACTTGATGTAGAAGTACACGTGAAAAAAGTGCATAGAAACAATAATCAAGATAATGCTAATCAACAGCTCTTGCTATTGATGGAATCACTACCGGTAAAAATGATATGAGAAGAGAAAGGCATTAATGCTTCTTGCTTCTGGCGACATTGCTCTTACATCTCTCAGTTTATGCCACTAATCTTCAAAAATAGCAACTGAAATACTTCCTGGCGCCACCTAGTGCCAGTAGTTATAGCCATGCCGTCCTAGATAATAGCGACGGAACTGGAATAGAGACACCATGCTTACCCATGCAATGATATAACTTTTAACGTACAAAGTTTTATGAGGTTTTTCAAAAGATACCGGTTAATGTAATATTTCCTATTCTTTTTATTGTTTTTACCACGTGTACTAATTTAACTATAGTTTTTTTTAATACATATATAATAAATAATAATAATAATAATAAAATTGATAAATAAACCTAAGTATTAACACATTAGTTATTAAACTACATAAAAATAATCCCTATTTAATTACATTATTAAAGAAATAATTTAATTATACTGTAGCATATAACAAAAAACTTTTTCATTAGTTTATTCACTTGTTCCTAATGTTAATTATTAACTTTTTTTCCATTATTATAATTTTCTTTTATTGGATATCCTTGAAGATGATGTATTTTTTGAAGACGAAACCGGTCGCCTAATTTCTCAATAGAACTTTGTGGGATCTGAACCATTTTTTCATTCCTACCTTTAATATGAATATTTTCTTAACTTAAAGCTAAATGATTTACTTGGAAGAAACATTTTTCTGTTTTGGATTTTCTTGATTTTCTAACCCTAAGAAAATATCTACTTAATCCAAATAAAATTTCAAGATTATTTTCTTATATTATACATTTTTATAGTTTTCAAATAGAAATATTTTCTTGAATAAAGACTAATTTTTGCAAGAAACCATTTCACTGCGTGTAATTACTATATACGTCTACACAAGTTATCGTCCCACCCTATACAAACGTATCTATTTCCTATTATGTATTTGTTTCTCGTTAAATCAATAACGATAATATAATAAATAATTTCATTTCCAGAATTCGTCGAACATATTGTTGGATACACTGTTACAAGTATAAATACCAAATGGATCTAAATAAATAAACAAACAAACCATATAATCATATCTAATGCGGATAACATGTAAAGTTTTTGGTAAATAAGCTTTTATGTTATGTAAGTACATATCTATACAAGCTTTCTGTTTCGAACATAATACAAATCATAACGGTAATGTCCTATCTGACCATTCAACTGTCACTTCATTTGTTACAATGGCTTTTTACACAAAGTGTACGACTTTAAACGTTAGCGTGTTTCCTATACACTTCATTTTCGCTTGATAACACTGATCGTTCCGAGAAAAACAGAACAATAAAAATCACAACGAACAAATTAATTGCTAGTATATAAAATACGAACCAAAGCACTTTCACAGATCTTTATCGTAATAATTATCGTTAGAAGAGGAAAGTAATTGTTTCAATGGCTTATTACGTGAGTAAAAGGAAGACTATTGTCGTAAAGGTTTTATAATTTTATTATAGATAGATATTATGAGGAACTTTAAAGACCAGCAATTGTTCGAGACTCGGTAGGGATAAGGAATAAGACCCGGAAGCTACTAGTATTGGATCTGCTACAAGTCCCCTAAGCTATCATCTGAAGTTTGCAACAACCGTAGCAATTTTTTTTTCTATAGATTTTGTTTATTGTATATGACAAGCCCATTACGTCTTTTGATTGACTTTTCGACTACTGTCGATGTCAACCGTATTTGGTTCATTAACACAAAAAGGAAGCCAGGTATTTGTACACAAAAAAAGCTGTTACATTTGTCGTATGTTCTCATTGGATTCAAATCGCTTCATTAGCGTTGTATATTTCTATATATTGTATATGTAAATTTTATATCTCTATGAATATGTTGAACCATTGTTCGTTTAATGGGCGTGGTATTCATTCATGGTACGATACAGCATAAATTTCTCCCTTCCCATATCTAAAAAGTCCTTGTTTTATTTTCTCTATTACTATTTCGGATATAAGATCATCGCTGATGATTTTCCAATATTATTTCTCAAAGATTGTTTGTCAATAAGAGCCCTTTAATCTTCTCGGGTACAAAAGAAATTTTTAATTTAACTTGAAAACACTCCTCCTTTGACATCCTTTATTCAGATTACAAATAAAATTCCTACGCTGAAAGGAGATCCATATTCTACTGTTTCGCAATAAAAAAACCACTTGGTCATTCTTTTTTTTTATTCGATCCTTCTTTTTTTGATATCTCGAAGTTATTGCATAGCTTACTAGATCAAATCGTAATAATTCGATCTATGAATAAGAAAGAAAAGGTTATTCCATGTAATAAATACGGACGTTGTATACATGTAAGCAATTTGATTTTTTTCGCATGTTCTGGAGTCTATTAATATTCATTGGCAATCTGTTGTGTAAGGTCCGGAGTCCTACGGTTACTTAATGAAAGTTCTTCGTCGTAGATAGGTTCCTAATTGAAAATGGGCAACATTACTAACGAAAAAAAAAAAGATATACAGGGTGAGTTTTTCCAATGTTTAATATGGGGATCTCGGAAACCAGCGGAGATAGAGAGACGATTAAATGAGGAAACCATTGCAGTTTTACGAGCTCAAATGAATAAGTCTTTTGGTTTTTTGGAAAAACATGCACGGCTAATTAGATATATCGAAAAAATTGGCGCATATTCTTCCATCCACCCTCTTATTTGCATCCTTTGCTTCGCAGAAAAAGCGCTCTTTTTGAGGACAAACAAAAGGAGAACGTCAGGACCTCGAAAACATGTGAATATGTATATAATACAACTTAAATAAATATTTCCTTTTCCTCTTCCTAAACGCGTATACGAGAATGAGCTGTATTTTCAAAATATCAACGGTAAACATGGAACAAGATATATGAGCTAAAAATTAATAAAATGAGAAAATAACGAAATTAAACAAATATTTGTTCAAATTTACCCTAGAACCGAAAGTGGGCTTCGAAAAATTAATTTTGTTTCCACAGGATTTGAACTCTTCGTAAAAAATAAGCAGGGAGAATTTTATTCCGATGTTTAGCATGGGGATCTCGGAAACCAGCTGAGATAGAGAGACGATCAAATGGGGAAAGAATTGCAGTTTTACGAGTTCAATTGAATAACTCTTTTGGTTTTTTTGGAAAAAAGGCCCGGCTAATTAGATATACCAAAAAAATTAGCACGCAATCTTCCATCCACCCTCTTATTTGCATCTTTTGCTCTATAGAAAAAGCGCTTTTTTGAGGGCAAACAAAAGGAGAACGTCGGGAAATCGAAAACAAGTGAATATATAATACATCTAGAGTAAATATTTCCTTTTTCTCTCCCTAAACGCGTGTATACGAGAATGGGGTGTATTTTTAAAATATCAACGGTAGGTAAACATGGAACAGGATATATGCGATAAGAATTAATAAAATGAAAAAATAACGAAATTAAACAAATATTTGTTCAAATTTACCCTAGAACCTTAAACGGAGCTTCGAAGAAATCATTTTGATTCCACAGGATTTGAACTCTTCATACAAACTGAGCATATACAGGATGACCTTTTTCCGAAGTTTAGTACAGGGATTTCGGAAACTAGCGGAGATAGAGAGACGATCAAATGGGGAAAGAATTGCAATTTTACGAGTTCAATTAAATAACTCTATTGGTTTTTTGGAAAAAATATACTGCTAATTAGATATATCGAAAAAACTGGCACGCATTCTTCCATCCACCCTCTTATTTGCAGCTGCTACTCCGTAGAAAAAGCGCTTTTTTTGAGGATGAACAAAAGGAGAACATCAGAACCTCGAAAACAAGTGAATATATAATACGTCTAAAATAATATTTCCATTTTCTCTTCTTATACGAGTGTATACGAGAGTGGAATGTACTTTCAAAATATCAACGGTAAACATGGAACAGGATATATGAGCTAAAAAGTTCAAATCCTGTGAAAACAATGATTTTTTCGAGGATAAATTTGAACAAATATTTATTTAATTTCATTTTCTCGTGTTATTAATTTTTAGCTCATATATTCTGTACCATGTTTACCGTTGAAATTTTAAAAATGCGCCCCATTCTCTTATATACGCGTTTAGAAGGAGAAAAAAGAAATATTTACTTTAGATGTATTATATATTCATTTGTTTTCGATGTCCTGATGTTCTCCTTTTGTTTGTCGACAAAAAGAGCGCTCTTTTTACGGAGCAAAAGATGCAAATAAGAGGGTGGATGGAAGAATGCGTGCCTTAAACACCGAAGGGCATATATGTTAGCGTAAAGAATGTTTTTATTGATAAATTTTCATTTTCCAAAAAGGCGATACGGCGTAACAAAGATTATGATTGGATAAACAAAGAAGAAAAGAAATTGCGATCGTGGAATTAGGTATAAGAGTCTATGACAACGTCCATATAATATAGTATTTTGTATATTCCTGCACGTGTTTGCTTGAATAACGCCAAGCCCATATGATGTTTCGAGAAAAACTACATTGTCGAACTGAATCGTGATTGGAGTTTTAATAAAAACGGTTCGTACAGGCTATGCCGGTACTGCACATATAATATTCAATTTAAAAGGCATGTATATATCATTTATTGTATAATTATACAGTCAACGTTAAAAATAACCTACCGAATCTTTAATATAACCATCAAATCGTGATACATAAATTAGCACATAAACATACCGTAAACAAAAATACAAACAACACCCTTCCATAATATCCGAAGGGTAAATACAATATTTTACTGACGTGAGCATCACGGAACTATCTCTAATTTGTCAAAATTACTTTGAAGTATGCGAACGATTTGTTAGGCGCGTAGAAAACGCTGATAAGATTTCTGAAACTACGTTGTCGGAATTCTATTTTAGTAATCTAACGCTTCATATTCACCCTATTCATAAAGCGATTGTTGTAGCAACCCTTAGCGGAGCTTGCTTGAGGCTATATATCTATATACTGTATATCATTGAAAAGGAATTTAAAGGTTTCATTGTGTTCTTCTGCGGTGTTTTTCACTTGCTAGGAACTAGCACTCAATGCCCTTGCTTGCTCGACTTGACCTATTCAATTGGAAATTCATTTCCTTGTTTTTGGTTAAGCAATATTACAAATGTCACGGGCAGCAGTCAATAAAACATGGTACGGGAAAAGCTTACCCTAAAGTAAGAGCTTTTTTATGTATACCAACCCTAAAGGCTTGTGTGCGCTCCAACTATTCCATCAAGTACAAGATGCTCTCGTACCTTTTATATCTTGTTACTTTTATACAAAAGCAAGCTTACCTTACGGGTGTAATATGATTAAATTTTTTATTATATGCACGTGTATCTATGCACATACCTTCCTGATCGTTTTGTATCTATGTATGTATTTCGTTCAATTTAGCAGCTATTTTATGATAATAATTATGCTGATGACCATGAAAGAAGTTAGATTTGTATTGTATCATTTATAGATTCAGAAAAAAATTATAAAGCTACACAAAAGTCCTCTGAGGACTTGGTTGTCCTTGGTCAATACAAAAATAATAATAGAATACGACTAAAATTGGATGACCCTTGCACAGAAACCGAAATATATACTAAAATAAGATTTTATTATGAAATCCAGTGACGCAGATATTTCTTTCGTGTAAAGCCATAATTTTTCAAAAAATTATTTGAATATAAAGATCTATGGTGCGTGTTGTATTATTTCATCCAATTTACATCAATTTTCTACAATTATGTGCTAATAATCATGCCAAACCAAGGGTGTAATCAGGTAAGGACAGGAGTGGGCACGTGCCCCCTCTCCCTCTGAATGCCTGCGTTGTGTTACTTTTTCGCAGCAATGAGAAATTATATTTACTTGGCCTCTTAATAGGCCAAGACATTGCTCACTCTTACTCAAAGCTTGTCCACCACTGCTCCAAAAACCTGGTCACGCCCATGTGTCAAACCGTTTTATTAAATCCTTAGTTAAAATCAATGAGATTTAATTGCCATCTAATAATAGCTGACATGGGAAGACAATCAAAAGACCTCGCACTGGGATAATGTTCCAGGACAAAAACAGGCGAAGGCACTCATTAGGCTCGCCAAAGACAGCAAAAATAGCGCTATCGTTCAGCAAGGGGGATCTCAGATTACTGACAGGGTTTCTGACAGGCCATGTAGCCCTACAATATCACCTATTTAAACTAGGAAAAGCTGAAGATCAAATCTGCCGTCTATGCCAAGAAGATCTGGAGACGGCAGAACACATCCTATGTGAATGTGTTGCCATTAGTCGCATACGACACCAACACTTCAGTAGACCATTCCTGGCACTTACTGAACTGAAGGAAACAGATCCTAGAGTAGTACTAAGGTTTATTAAAAGCCCCCAACTATTCTAACACACATAAGGACCTTTTGTTACAATATTATTAAGGTCGCAGTGACTAAAGGCATCTATGCCAGGGCCCGACCATATTAGTAAATAAAAAAAAAAATAAGTGAAAAAAAGGTTTTCAGAATTATTTTTCCCCAAAAATCATTAAAATTATTCTTCAATAGCTTTTAAACGAGAAGAAACCAAACAGTTTTTGTTTATCTCCTGTAAATTTCCTTTTAATGGAGTTACGCGCTTTTCTCAATAAAGCAACGATATATGATTGTTTGTAAGCAATATTTTTGATTTTGTTGCGGAGGCAACTCAAATAATTAGACGCATTGTGGCCCGGATTGTCCGAGAACGACATAGTATTGAGAGTAGAGAAAAAAGTTCTTTTCTTTCGACACTTGCTCCTAAATTATCTCCAAAGTTGATGTGGACACTTGTGGAGAAGAAGTTGTCTGTTATATCTTAAAAAACAATAAAAAAATCTATTGGAAAATTTGATGAAGGAAAAGGAACGATTAGAAATTGCTCCATTAAATATCCCAAAAACATTTTATATGAGCAGCGCAGTCAGAAACAGGGTGCTACGTAATAAAAAAAAAGTACCATCTTATAATTGCGACATGTAGAAAGAATATTTCACATGGCCAAGAGGATATGCCTGAGGAACCTAATTTTACACTAGCGAAGGAATTTAGCTCAACCTGAAGGCTAGCATAAATATTACTTGTTTCATACTTATGTAGCTTACTACTCTACGCAAATAAAATAATAAATTAATATACTACTTGTATCATTTCTTTCATTAAATTAGATACGATATTGCCGGATATTAACATTTACAGTGAAATCCGGTTATAACAACTCCACTTACAACAACCAGTTGTAACAGCGACATTTTGCATATTATTGAATCATAGTGAATATGTATATTTTTCTCAATACAAAATACACAAGACGATGTATTATATTCATTCGATAAAATGTTCTTTAATCAATGAATGGTGTTTTTTTTTGGATTGACGAATACAATCATTTCAAAGCAACAGTCCTTATTTATTTCTTTAATTTAAAAACATAGTTTTGTCAACGCACGAAAACGAGGATGATTTGTATGCAGTTTACTATACGTAAGGTTCGACAAACGAGTGCAACGTCAGAGGCGTATCGCGCACAAGTAGGTACGTGAGATACAGTATTATTTAAAAATAATATATTCTTACCTTTTACCTTACTGGGGCAGTAGTATTTTGTCGCAGTGAACATCAAGACGTCAATAAAACTCGTTTGTCGAACCTTACTCATACGTTAGTCAGTTACCTTAAATCAGTATATTGAAGTGATTTATTCAGTTAAGACATGCCTATATGATTTGTGAAATGGCATCGTCAACTAACTTAAAAAGAAGTAGCATTTCCATAGAACTTAAGTTTGCTATAATAACAAGACTAGATAACGGAGAAACAAACGCTAAATTATCCTCTAACTTGAATGTTTCACATTCAACAATTTCAACAATTCAAACGAAAATGTGGTATTACGCGCTTGGATGCTGTTCTGATATTTGCAGCTTGGGAAAAGGTTTCAGATAAAACAATTGCAAATTGTTTTCGACATGCTGAGTTTATACAAAGCCAAGAAGATAGTCTGATGGAAAAAGAAGATGACTTCGATGAGGAAGACTCAGTTCCGTTAGCTCAGCTGATTTTTATTAACAGTTCTGATAAATCTATAACTACTGAAGAGCTGCTAGACTTTGTAACTGTTGATGATGATTTGGAAACATGGGGCAACTTAAGTGAAGCAGATATTGTGAAGAACCTATTTAATGATGAAATTGAAGAAAACGAAATAAGTAGCGATGAAGACAATGTTAATATTTAAATGCCATCCAGTGCGGAAGCTCTTGAAGCTGTGTCAAATTTAAAGAAATTCATTCATTACAAACTTTCTGACATAAATAAAAAAATATTAGAAAGCATTTCGATTCTCGAAAACAAAATTACGCGCATTTACTATGACGATGAATGCAACAGATAGACTCAAATAACGGATTTCTGTACAATAAATTAATGTAAAAATTTATAATTTTAAAACTTGTTGTAATGCATTCTATTGTTTTATACATGTACATATAAAATGAAACATATATACAGTTTGTGCGTTATAGGATGGCCAACGCTTCAGATGCACGGTGGAAATACAAGACTTTATTTTATAGTCGTTTTTTATTATGCTAAAATAATTTAAAAAATATGTCGAGCTACGCCACTGCATGTTGCATTCAAATTTGAATTTTCCCGAATCCTATAACGCGAGACCTGTATATATATATATATATATATATATATATATATATATATATATATATATATATCAATATCTACGTTTTGTTGACTTATTTCATATTTTTGTATCACCACCGTTTATTACGACCATCGTGTATAACGTCGTTATTTGCCCGGTCCCGTTGTCGACGTTATAACCGGATTTCACTGTATATATTTTTATTTCCTTGTACAAGTTATTATTTTATTTCCATAATGGAAATACAAAATATATTTTATACTTTCAAAATATCCTGTCGATATAAAATAAAATTAAAATAGCCTTTGCGAATTTCTTGTTTCTAATTCTTTGGTATTTGGTTTGCGCAGATGAGATGCCATCCGATTTTAATCGGACTGTACGATATTGTTGTTACAAGCATATAGAAATCAGATTTAAATTTATAATACGTGACAAAATGTCCATGAACGAATGATTTCTGTATATTGTGAGACTGCTCTATTGGATTATCATGTAAAATTATGGTCGAAACCATTTCATTGGGATCCCATTGAAGAGGATCTACAATCTGGTAGACCTCTTGAGACGAACACAGGAAGCAATAGAGTTGAAGGTATGGTGTTGAAAGGTCGAAGAATTAAAACTTCGGCTATTGCAAGAAAAGTTAAGATATTAGAAACCATAGTTTTGAAAATTTTACATGAAGATTTAGGGACGAACAAAGTGTCAATAATTCCCAGAGTCCTCACATCAGAACAGACCTATTAGGCGAGAAATATGGATGCGTTGCAAGAAGATGGCGACACTTTATTTAAAATTATTTATGTATTCCCTTCAATTAGTTGTCTTGTGATGTTGTTGAAAGTTGTAGACGTAGAAATTTTGATACGTTAAAACAATTATAAGTGCCGATGTAAAATGCAGCGAGTGCATGAAGAGTCTGCGTCATCAAAAAAGGTGAAAACTTCTTTGCAGGAGGAGAATTGATAGTGATGTTTATAAAAAGATGATTAAAAATGTTAAAGCTACCATCCGGATGAAATTACTTCAAAATTTTGTTAAAAACACTGCTGCATGACAATTCCAAGATATTTAATAATTGTCAATATAGCAACTGAAGACCCCAAATATGACGATTTAACTTAAACCATTTGGATAAAATATTCCTCCTAACCGACAGTGTCTTATTTAAAAATGTAAAAATGATTTTATCCCACTGTCATGATACTTTCTAATATGTCAATACTTGGCAAAAAGTTTATACATGTCAGGGCACTTTAAATTATGGTAGAAGACAGGTTTTTCCTATTATCAGAGGCGTACGGTAGTGATAGAGACTCATTTTCCCCACTCTGCATTCTACGTCATTGTCGTAATTGTCATAATAGCATGTTTTCTTGATTTGAATTTTATCGTTTACTTGCATATCACATGAGTTTTGTCGATTTCACTAAATTTGATCATAAAAATTAACAAATTAGCATGAACCTTTCATATCTAGGGCAAATTTTACAAAAAGAATTCAAAAATGTGATAAAGTCAATGCAGGCCACTTTGAAAATTTATTATAATAATTGTTGATTACTTTTATTTTGTGCCACAAACAGTTCAAATACATTTTTTTGAATCCTGAATACATTTATCTTTAATCGTTTTATTCTACCTAAATTTTTAAATAAAACACCCCGTACCTTGGTGAGGAGGAATATTTTATGCAAGTGTTTTAGGATAAATCGTCATATTTTGGGTCAAGTATTCTGCAGTTCCTATATGGAAAATTATTAATGAAACACCCTGTATAAGGCTTAAAACGTTTGATGAAATGATCGAGAAATGTGGTTTGCAGGAGATGACACATCCACCTATAGTCTAGATTTAACACCCGATGAACGTTGAACAAATAATTACGATCCATTTGCTAAAACATATGCTTAACCATGGTTAAATACATATATATTTATACACTTAGTTAATGAAATTTTAGTGATAAAATAGTTGATACGATTTTCATGTCATTGATGGCGTATTTCAACTCTTAAATTGAACGAACGATACGTAAATGTGGTTAAATTTAAGGAGTTAAAGTTAAATGTACAATTTAAACGATCGCCTTTTGTAACACGCTAAGCCATTCTCGAGTTCTCTCGAGGTATTGTTTTTAAAAAAACTTGTCCATACGCGTGTCAAGTACATACATACACAGCCTATCATCCGGTGGTTTAAACAATTGTATGCACGCAGTCTACTACGAGATTAGAATCCGTAAATAAAATTTTCATCGCAAGAGCGTGGCTTTACAATTACAACATGATAAATATGGTTCTGACAATAATCCAATGACCCCGTCCAATAGAATAAACGTTTAAAAAGGAAACAATTTTAGAAACAAGTTTACGAAAAGCATTTTTTATAATGTAAAAATAGAATTGTAAAGGATTATCCTGTATTCGTAACGAAAGAAATCCCGAGGATATAAAATTTAAACCCCCTATTCAGACGGTAAATGTATTTTACTCTGGGAAATGTAGCATATGTCATAATGTTTAAATAATATTTCTTCGCTGCTGGTACGAAAGAGATTTAAAAAAATAAACCGTTTTGATGGTAAAAAAAAATCAAAAAACGTAGTAAATAACAGAAACAATTCTTCGAAAGTTGTTTGTATTTATTTTCATAAGTTATTTCTTTGTATATGTTTTTTCCAACCCTATTAAGAATGTTTCACCACGGAAAAAACATGCTGCTGAGTTGTGGGGATAAAGTGATACTCATTTTTCAAGTTCTTTGGGAAGATTAGTCCTTCCTTGGCTAAATAAGTCATTATCAAGTAGGCCAAATATCTCCAAAGAACATCGTAAAACTAATTTTCACCAGAGATCGTGAACAACTTTAGGACCCACGATGTAACTTTACTTTTATACACGTTGGCCCAAATCCCACCGGCGTGCGAGATATATTGTACGTAGCGCGATCTGGCATCCTTGCATTTATCCCCGCCAGCCAGCCTCGCCGCGCGCAACTGCCGTAACTTTGAGAGGCCTATCTAACGCACTCTTTATTTGTCTGTGTGCTCGTAAGGTTCTAACAAGTGATCGTAGATTTCGAATACACTGTTAGTTTTAAAATCGCTGAGAAGATACAGATCATTAAATGGTATTTTGCCAGAAATTCCTACCAAACCACGGCTGATCTATTTGCCGTAGAGTACGTGGATACTCCTATTCCTTCGCATTCGACGATTGAAAGGATCGTCAAAGCGCTTGGGTAACTTGGCTGCGCCGTCGGGGATTGCTGTGAATGCCAACCAATAGACGAACAGCCTCAAATCGCTCTAATGCATCCCAAGCGGGGGAGGAAAGAGAAGTGATGGTTTGTTCGTTAGTTGAAATGGGCGAATCTTGCTCTAGCCGGCAAATTGCAGACGAAATCGGTGTTAGTAGAAGTACTGTGAAACGTATTTTGAAACGCAAGAAATACAAAGGTTACAAAGTTCAAAATTGCCAGGAGATTTTTCCCCTTAATAAAGTAACATTGTTAGAATTTCAATTTATTTTGTATAATTATCGAATTTATTTTTCTTTATTTTAGTTTTACAAGAATCGTTGTCTATTTTCCTACCTAGAATTACTTTTTCGTTTTACATCACATAGCAGTAATTTTGTAATAACACATTTTGTGTGTTTATAATATGTGTGCATACCGCTGCTCGCTTTATGATATACTGCGACTGGATGGGATCTCTAAGCGAGACTAGAATGCGTTGTTGCCATTCATAAAAGCAATTCCTCGTTCGGATCTAGACCAACGTGTATGTAATCCTTTTAACGTGATACAGAAGAGAATGTAATTTTACATACGATTTTAATTTTTCAAATCAGAGAATAAAGCCACATTTTTATATGTGTTTGTTAACATCTTTCTATATATAATTGCAAATTAGTAGTACACTACCGAATTATATTTCCGGACAAGCAAAAATCCTTAGTGCGCAGCCCGCCTCTAATGGAAGGAGTGAATACATAGTCTGGCAATTAAATAACGGAACTTTTAATTTAAATCATAGAACACTTAGCACCATCTATTAAACGGTAGCAGCATTAGAAACATACAGGTTTCCTCTTTTAAACGCACTTACGTTCATGCAAATCGGATGACAGCTTATAAAGTTACACGCATTTTAGTGACTGTAGTTTAGGTGCTCATGTCATGAAATTACAATGGAACAAAGAGCTAATATTAAATTTTGCTTTAAAATTGGAAAAGAAATTGCTGAGACGTACGAACTCTTGAAAAAAGTTTATGGTGATGATTATATGTCTCGTACAAGAGATTATGAGTGGTTTACGCGATTTAAAAGCAGTCGTGAAGATTTAAATGATGATGCAAAACCTGGACGTCCAGAAGGTGAAAATCGCGCAGAATTGGTGCAAAAAATCCATGAAATCATTGCTATCGATGGGAATTTCACTGTGAGAATGTTGACTGAAGAATTAAATACCAATAGAGAGACTGTTCGACAAATTTTCAGGATCGATTTGGGTAAAAGAAAGGTGTGTGCACGTTTTGTTCCACATCAATTAAATGAAGACCAAAAAATCGCTCGTGTAGAGCATTGTAGAGACATTATTCAAACTGCTGAAAACGACCCAGATTTTCTTGATTCTATCATAATTGGTGATGAGAGATGGTGCTTTAAATATAACCCTGAAACTAAGCGCCAATCTGCACAATGGAAGTCGAAAGGCGAGCCAAAACCACAAAAAAATGCGCTTTCAGAAGTCAAGAATCAAGACAATGTTGATTACTTTTTATGATTCAAAAGGTATTGTCCACAAGGAATTTGTTCCAGAAGGTGAAACTGTTAATGGAGAATACTATTTAGGAGTTTTACATCGTTTGTGGTCGAGAATTGTTCGAGTTAGGCCCGAATATCCAGCAGGAAAACATCTGTTTTTATTGCACGATAATGCACCACCTCACAAGACCTTAAAATTTCGTGAGTTTTTGAATAAAAAACAAATTTATCTCATCGCCCACCCACCGTATTCGCCTGATCTATCACCGTGCGACTATTTTCTGATCCCGAAACTAAAAACTGCAATGAAAGGACACTTTTATGATGATGTTCCAGCCATTCAAGCAGCCTCAAAGCAAGGATGAATTCGTTTATTACTTACTAATTGAAATAGATACAGTAAAATCTCATACTTCTCACACTTGTTTCCATTTATGATGTTTAATGTTTCAGTATACATTCAGCAAATATTCCATTTGCATTTTTTCCGAACAAGGCATGTTTAGATTGTAAATGTAAAGGACTAAGAAATATAAACTACTACTACTACTTTGACTCTGCCGTTGAAATGAGATTAAAAACAGAATGATAAAGGCGACACATATTCACTCCTCCCATTAGAGGCGGGATGCGTACTAAGGGTCTTAGCTTGTCCGGAAACATAATTCGACAACTGTACAATGATTTATGTATTATACTTAGCAACAGTTTTAATGTTAAATTATGATACCCAGGATGAATTTGTTCTAATCTCATAAATTAAATCCTTTTGATATACAAATATACTCCAAAACATGACTAAATTTTAAGTAAATATGTTCAAATAAGCAAATGACATAGGATAAATACAAAAAATTCTGTAAAATGAAATTGCTATTATTCTCAAGTAAATTTCGATGGGAATAGTAATTTTAGTATTTACTGATTGATGTAGAATTACTTTTAAAACGTATTTTTGCATATCCTGTGTAATTTTCAGCCAAAATTTTGACAGTAAATATTGAGGAATAAAAAATTATTGTACTGACCTGTATTTCGTGAACAAGTTCTTGCTCATCAAGAAGAATAATCTTACAATGGACAGTTCTTGGTTTGGTGCAGAAACAATCCATGTCTTTCCTTTGGTTTCGATGTCTTTCACACCTGGAAATCAAAGAAAAAAGCTTGTTAGACGAAATTTAATAACTTTAGTTTCTAATTATCTATGTAAACATAATTGAAGCCTCTCGAGTGTTGCCACCTATGCCAAATTCGTAAACAAGGATACGAATTAGAACGGTTGCGATCAGTGAACCATACATCCTCCTATTATTATTGGATATCCAAACACAGGGAATCATTATTTTGATTGATACACTCGTACACTCACGTAATACGAAGGATATTTCGTAAAACTGCGTAGGCCATGGTGCAATATTTTTGTTCGTTTCTCTATCTCGCTCACATACCCCCCTATGGAGGGCGTCTATTAGTGACTCTTTTATTTCCCGTTTTTGTTAGCTCCGACACAGTTTGGGGTAAAGTAACAAGCAGAAGGGCAAATTATCGTGATCAAGAAAAATAATCCCGCCGCAAAAGTATACGGAGGATAATAAAAAAGGGGGGACAAACAAGATAAATAAAAGATCATTCTTAAGTTAATTGTCTTTCCTTTTCATTTTCATAGAATTTTACACGGGAAAACGTGTGCTATCTATACATGTACTTCATGCTTGAACGTAGCTTTAAAAAATCGTTCAAATATGCACATTACGTAAGCACTGCATTAGCAATACAGCGATAAA
Source organism: Dynastes maya (assembly GCA_029619315.2). NCBI lineage: Eukaryota > Metazoa > Arthropoda > Insecta > Coleoptera > Scarabaeidae > Dynastes > Dynastes maya. Next base: position 9,546,864 of record JAROYE020000012.1, read on the forward strand.
CAAGTTATATCCCTGAGAATTTCCGTTAGTAAGAAGTACATTGCAAGTAGGAGGTGTGCATAACGTTTTATCGTCACGGGAACAGCAAAAAAAATTACGAAATGAACAAAGTTTGATTTTAACAACAGGATACATTATTCACGTAGCTGCTCCGAGGCAGTTTCGATCAAATAAACATTTTACCATGCGGGAAATGCAAATTTAGAGAAATTTTAGCTCCGCAGTGTACATTTTTAGTAAAATTGTTGGTTTTTCAACGCGTCAAAGTCAGGGCATCAGGCACGCAACAAGGAACAAAAAATAAATTATTAATAAAATACGCATTTCTAATATACTTTCTAGATTTAATTTTTTTTTTACGCTGATGTATTGATTTCTTGATTTGACGAAGGTTTTTAATTGTGTCTGTGAATTAATTATCCCTTAGTTCCTGCTCTTATAATTCATCATTTTTTTTTTACATTTTAAACCGTCTAATATGGAACAAATCACATAGAGAGTACCACAAGGGTTTATATTAAGTCCCATTTTATTTAAACTTTACATAAACGATATCGAAAAATTTGTGGAATATAAAAATACAGAGAAAAAAAGACATTCAAATAATAATAGTGTTTGTTAGTTTATTCTATTGTATTATTTTCTATTTAAAAAATAAGCCAATGAATTCAGAAACATATTAGAATTATATACAGGTATCTCTAAAATGATCAGTTTTTAGATCTATGTTTACAAAAAAAAATTGTTTAGGTGGGAACTATGAACAAATAAAATATCATGTCATATTATATTATTATAAAAATTTATCATCAGTTCATTACAACCCTATGGTTATATCTTGCTTCAAAGAGTAAGCATGATTCTTCTTTTAATGGCTTTTCCAGAACAATTACTAAAAGACGTCAAGAAGGAGAATACTACTACACGAGAATGGGTTTGAGAGCAGGCTCCAGTAGAATAATTTGATTAGTAAATTCCAAAGAACAGGATCTATAATTGATCCCCCAAGATTAGGAAGACCAAGGATTAGTAATGTCCAAGCTGGAGAAGTTCTGCACAAAAATCAAAACATAGCCAATATTAATTCGCTAGAAATCAATACTGTTAATGCAATATCAAAGCGACTACAAATGATATATACCAGTTAGGAAAATTTTACGCAAAATCCTAAAAATGTAATAAACTGCAACGACTGTTTGATTTGAAGGAGGCAGATTTGGCAATTAGGTACAATTTTTCTTAGATTGAATCCGAATAGTTATCTCGTATTTTATGGATAGATGACACCCATTTTTCTTTTAATGGTGAAGTCAACATTTAAAAACTGTTGAATATAATAATAAAGGTTTTCATGACAAGAAAGTCACTGTTTGGTGTAATTTCAAAACTAATTTTATCATCGGGCCGCATTTTTTCGAGAAAATGCAATAGTTGCAAAACGAGGACGCAATTGAAATTTCAAGATCGTATAAGTAGAACCCGGTAGCTGGAGAGCAATCGCAGCGGCGGTGTGAATGTGTTTAGGTGGGCGGGGAGGGCTACTCGATTATGATACGACACGACAAATCATCATCACTCAGTTCAGTTTAGCATTGGATAGCGGATAGGGCGTGTTGATTTTATTGATACAGGCGTAGTTATTAATTGTGGTTTTTAGTGAACATGTCGAAGGCTAAACAACGACCCTTTCAAGACATAGTAAATAAGTTTATTTCTAGCCTTCCCAATTTGTTTTACAACGGGAGTAAGATAGTTTGTAAAGTGTGCAAAATACATGTGATGTCAAATAAGAAGTGGAACTGTACAAGACACGTAGATCCCGCACAGCATAGAAAACGAAAATTGGGCATGCCGCCGAGAAGTGCATTTTTTTAATGTAATTCTTATGTTGATAATCTGTAATTTGCCACTAGGCTTACTCGATAAACAACCGTTTAAGGACTTTTGGGACAAATACAATCCCGAATTGCGGTTGCCAACGGAGAAAACGGCACGTAAGCATGTTGCATTTGTACGCTATGACGTAAAAAAGAAAAGGAAACGCATATTGAAAAAACAGTTTGTTTGGTTATTTGTTGACGAAACAACAGACTATAAAAAAAAATTCAATTGTAAATATTATGGTACGCATACTAGACCCTAGTAACCTCCATTACCACTGTTACTAGCTAGCCGAAGACTACAAAAATGTACTGCTGCAGCGATTACGAAGGTTGTATTTAGTACGTGGAAAAATTTCAAATTTCAAAAGATAAAGTGTTGATGTTTATGAGCGATGGCGCAGCGATAATGCGTTCGGTAGGCCGTTCTCTTCTTGAACATGGTTGCAAGTGTTTACATATTACGTGTACAGTGCATGCTTTACATCTTGTGGCAGAAACCATTCGACAATGCTCTCCCAAGGTAGATGCATTAATAGCAAGCACAAAAAAGTATTTTTGAAATACCCCAAACGCCTACGATCATTTCACACAGTGTCCTGGTACTCGTCAACCACCGGAGCCAATTCTTACACGTTGGGGAACATGGTTGCAGGCAGCTTTTTATTATGCTGGACATTTCAAAATAGTAAAAGCTGTTGTTGCACAATTCAATCCTGCCGAAGCTGCAGCTGTTAAGGAGAGCCAGTCAAAATTTCAAGATATTTCCGTTGAAACCGACTTAAAAAATATTCGTAACTACTATAAAGGATTAGCTGACGCAATAGACCAATTACAAAATAGATCGTTATCATTATTGGAGTCTCTGCAAATTATGGATGGAGTGCATACACAGTCACTGATTATACATGACGCAAAATATAATCGCGTTTTAGAAAAGTTCGAGAGTGTGCTACAGAAAGATCCCGATTTTAGCACACTAAAACAAATTTGTGATGGTGTATCGAATAATCCACTGACTAAGTACAAAGAGTATTTTAATCATACATGTATAACATCGGTAGATGTTGAACGCTCTTTTTCAAAATATAAACTCATTTTCTCACCACGGCGAACATCGCCCACCGAGACAACTGTGGAAACACATTTAATGGTGTCAACTTTCTCTCACTCTTATCCATATGATGTTAATACTGATAATGGTGCTTCTAGTTTTACTATTCCGTAGCCAAGGCTGCTTAAAAGGGTGAGTATTTCACTACTTTTCACATATTATAATTATGTATTAGTTCTGTTATTTTTTTTTCTATTTTTATTTTTGTATACTAGGCAGGTACGGCTATGGCACGGCTCCCTGTTACCGGGCTCTAGTTATAAGTAAATATTTTAAAAATTTATGGCCACTAAAATTTAGAATATTCAACCCGAAATGTATAATGCGGTGTGTAACTTTTAGGTTGGTGCTTTTATACCACCAAAATTCATATTGAAGAGTTGTGTTGAACATAAGAATGTTATCCAAATTACTGGAATCAGTGAGATATTCGACTTAGCTCGCCCTCTCCTGACTACGGCACTGGACGACATTGAAAGGTTACGATAATATTTGTACATTCATCGTCTGGAAAATTTTAATAAAATTAATATGTATCTATTCCATTTAAATTCTCGGGTACCATCGGTTCTTCAAAAATTTCTTCCATCTAATTTACATGAAGTTATGCAGAATGAAACAGTGTTTTCCGTTTATTAATATTTATATCTGAAAAGAGATAGTAAGAACGCAAGAAAGGGTAGAAGACGGTAGTAGACAAATTCGATGTTTAATATTTCACGATCTGTCCCCTCTCTCACATGCCATTTTCATAATTAAAATAATTACTTCTGAGTTTGAGCATGTTTGTTACCGGGAGGAAACTATTGCATTAGCATATTCAAATTCGGTACGCAATGGTTTTTCTTCTGCGAAATTACGGCTTACATCGTACTTTTTTTAAAGGAATAACTAGTTTAATTTTTATGATGCCGTCGTAAACAGATTATACATTGTAATATATCCCATACATGTATAAATAATATTTTTATTAGCATAAAAAACAACCCATACTCATATACATTTGAAATTTCCTTTTTTTAATAAGAAAATGTTCCATATACGCGATGTATTTACATATATATTTCATCCCTAGAGGATAGATATGAAATTCCCCCCCTCCGCCCTTCCTATCTTCACAAAAAAAGCCGGGAAAACAAACAAACAAAGAAATTAGTAGAAAAAAAGTCTTAGACTAAGAAACTTTTCTGTAAGGTCCCATGTGTAACATATGTATCATCAAGATTTTATCTCCCGTTGTCTTCGTATTTCACCGCTAATGTTATTGATTCGGGATCTCGGGGTCTTCTACGCGGATTGAGGTAAATAAATAAGTGTCCCTCAGGATTCCATATAAGCACCAAAACGTTTCGTAATGGTATATTAATTTTAATTGAGGAATACTGTTGTTTTTCGAAATTATATGGTTTAAATTGTATTTTTTAAATTCATATGTACGAATATTTCAATGGTTAGGTCATCATTGAATTCTATTGTACACATACTCGGTGTTCTGGTAACTTACGTGAGAAAATTAACAGATATGTAAGTACAGAGAATCGTATGAATGTAGAATTCGAAAACATACTGACTCATTGCAATACAAAAAAAGTATTATTTTAGGATGGGCGATATATGGAAGGATTTAAGTTATATTTGAAGAGATCGTGTATGTCAGTTTTGTTACAATTGTTCTCATAAACATAATGAATTACGACTGCTAATAACTTTAACAACTTAAAAATGAATTACATACTAGACGGTTGAAATTTTACGCAATCTTTGATTGTCTAATGCAGCTGAAATATCTTTTAGACTATTATTAATAGAGAAAATGAATTAATTGCTACCATATATCGAGTGATACAGAGCAGCGTTGTATAAAGAATAAAACGCCCACATTTTAAAGACGGCTATGAAAGCTTTGACATTACTGTCATGGCTTAGTATAATTTATAATTTTACTAGTATAAATTCATTAGATATACGACATTGAATTATAGTGCCTGGGTTCGTTTCTTTTTCTCTTATCCCATGAATGACAAATCTAGATTTCTGTTTCTATAGTATACTGTGTGGTTTAAATCAAGTGACAAAGAACCAATCACATTTTTTAACCAACTGAATCCAATGACGCATCTAGAAATTATCAATTATCAGTGTTATCACAATAGAATATCTACAATGAAGAACAAAGCTTGAAAACTGTAACGAAGGTATTTTTTCTCATACCAATTATTGTTTCATTAGATCTTAGAACATACTTCCTATTCTCATTCCTATTTTTTTTTCAACAACGTGTGAAGAACAAATTAATTAAAAACAACGAAACTAATCTGCATACACAAGCTTTTAAAGAAGTAAAACAGAGTACCCAAACCTTTTTTCTTTCGTTCTGACATTTACGATGTACGAAATTATAATCTAAAGGTAACATCAATTTAATATTACGGTAATATGTTTTACTACCTTGCTTGTAAAGCAACCCTCAAGTAATCCCTCGAAATGAAATAAAATTTTCTCCCTTATTATTAGGGTGGAGAAAATTATTACATCAACTAATTGTATAACGAAAATGCGGTGAAGTTGAAAACGTTATTTTTGTATTAATTATAATTAACGGAAAAAAACTGAGGAAGAAACTTTGAGCAAAGTTTAATTAAAAAACTTCAAAATCGAAAGGTTTCCTTATTTAGTATAAGAGTTCATCAATTAATTAAGAAATTATAAGTAGGGGATCGAAGAAACAAGTAAGAAGTTTTTGCGAAGTTTTTAACAGGCGAAAATTGTCAATAATTAAAAAGAAGAGACATTTTCCGGTCAAATAGAATAATATCCGTATAAATATCTCTTGGAAAAAGCATTGAAATCACTTACAAAAATTCAAAATGGAAATCTATCAGTCAGGAAATAAATAACTAACAAACCACGTGTGACCCGTAGTATCGTGTCAAAATAACAGATGCATTTACATTGGACTTCCTGATTCTTGTATCCTCGGAATAGATGCAGATAAAGAAGATTATCACCTGTATAACTTTATTAAAGTGTACAAAAGATTTTCCCGTGTGGAGAAATAAAAACTTCTAGGTCTAGGCTAAAGAGATTATAAGTTTTCTAGTGCATAGAAATGTTGAAATGATAAACTCTCTTACCTTGTCAAAAGTTAACTGTTATCTTTTTTTGTAAGCAGAGAATTTCAACAAACCAGGAAGTGATAGCAAACCATCTCGTTGCGTTTCCGGAAAATTTAAAAAACACAAAATAATCGAAAAAGGAACGGTGGATAAAGGAAAAAGTTTTTTTCTCTCTGAATCCGCGTGCAAGTCCTCTCTTTTTTTACGAGCAAGAGTTGCGATCACATTTATTATTTTTCAATAAAATCGGACGACACACAACAAATGTTAGAATAGAATGAAACAAGAGTTTTTAACACTAGGGCATTCAACTTTGGACGTCCGTAGAGTTTTAAAATCAAACACACGAAAGCTAAAGCTGAACGCGAAACTGGGCAGGAAATAGAACCACCTGCTTTGAACGGAGTCGAGTTAATGCAGTGGCAGTAGCGAGTACACAGACTACGCGGAGAAGTGTATAGTATGAAGCTAAAGCGCGGCGGTCAGGTTCAGCCAGTTAACCAATCCGCGACCGTAGTTCTTGAACGAAATAAGGCGCCATTGAATAATGCTATATAGCTCACAACATCGCTATATAATAGACTTGCAACATCTAACAAATTGATTCTTCTATTTTAATAGAAGAGCCTGTCCAGAAATTGAAAGGACGCCAAACGTTTTCGTCGATAAAACAATGCAAACACACAAGACACAGAACGTAAAACAACCATAAATTGATATAAAACCCACTATTATAATGATATACAAATATTTAAAGTATTGGGAGATATAACAGGAAAGGAGAGGGACAATAAAATTACCATTACATGCATAAAAATTTTATTAAATAAATTACAATAAAAGTACAATAAAATACTTAAATATCTCAACTGATTATTCAGATATTTCCATTCATGAATGTACAGATTATTTGAAATTTGCAGGCCATTATGAGATATCTCACTCGTTCTATGTTAAAATATTTAGTCAGGATTGAAATATCAAGTGAAAGTTTTTTGAATGTTTTTTAAATAGCAGTAAATTGTTTAATAATACAGGGTGACTCGGGAGAAACTGACCGAACACCAGGAGTGCATTGTACACGTGAAAATAATGTAAAAAAACTCATATGTTCTTATCCGATTTTCATTTGTTTTCAAGTTATAGCGTAATTAGAAAAATTAACTAACGTTCTTGTAAATGGTTCAAATTTTCGCTTGTTTTCCAGTTAATATGTTTTAAATAAAATAAATATATCCTTGCCTTGCACCCATGTAAAATAAACAAGTAGGTACGTTCGACATTAAACGTTCTTTTTCGCTTCACATGTTCCCATATTTCAATAATTTTGTTGTTCTGATATGTGTCAGTGTGAGTTTATTGTGACAACGATTTAATATTTATTTTCAAGTTTATACATTATTTTGTTAGAAAGTTCCACACACTTGTTCCAATTTAGAATATGCAAATATGTTTGTTCATGGTTGTTATAATGGGAATGCTACAACTGCTGTTGAAGAATATCGTCAACAGTTTCCACATCAGAGAAATCCTGGTAAAAACGTATTTATAGGAGCTTTCAACAAACTATGCGAAACCGGAATGTTTCCCAGTGGTAACATAACATCTGAACGAACTATTCGACAAGGTTTAGAAGAAGCGGAAAATATTCTGGATTTTGTAGACGAAGCATAAAATGGCGGTATTTTTGAACATTTATTAAAAGAACGCTATGATTAAAAAAATGTTAATGTATGAAATTTTGTTTATTTCTAATTGCGCTATAACTTGAAAACAAATGAGAATCAGATAAGAACATATGACTTTTTTTACGTGTACAATACACTCCTGGAGTTTAGTCTGTTCTTCCCGACTCACCCTGTATATTGATATTTGAAAATCAAGATAATGAGATTAAATTATAATAAGGTAGGTTGATAAGTGCAAATAATTTTAATACATATCATCAGAACTATTTTACTGAGATGTTTCGAATTGAAATAAAAATTTATTTTCAAGAATTATACATAAATTTTGATAAATGTGTATGCGCGTAATACGAAATGTTCTTTATATTTTATAACATCTTCTTCGATTTCAATGTTTTCATCTTCAATTTCATATTATTCTCTAAATATTTTCAAATTCATTCAATATTGTTTCATAACCTGCTTTAATGTTAATTTCTAAATTATTTGTTCGAAAACTTGATTTTCCTTTAAAATGCCATTTTTTGATTTAATATAGATGACATGAATTTTGAAGACTTGGTTCCAATATAGAAGATGTGATTGTTTTTGTGTTTTTTGATAAAAATTCTTATTATAAAGTAAATTCTTGAAAATAACTGGTGACTATCTTTAAATTAATCTTATTGAATTCTTCTTAGAATAATAATATAATAATATAATAAAATAATAATAATGTAATGATTCTATGATCTATGGGGGCTGGTGGTGACGTAAATGGGAGGTCAAGGACAACGCTTTGATTTCTTCGTGTATTTTTTATCAAGTGCAATGTTCATGATAAGCAACGGAAATATACGAGGGAATCGAAGTATTGTCTTTGACCTCCCATTTACGTCACCACCAGCCGCCACTGATTAAAATGCCATAATTCAAATAACAATACTAGGTTATTTAAATTCTGTAAATATTACAAAAATTGAAAATGTAATTTGTAATTATATAAAATAATAATATAATACATTAATTCGTTATTATACAGGTTTGGTGGATAAAGCTTGCGACAGTCGTAACTTATATGTGAAATAAAGAGGTTCCGCTGTTGAGTAGAATTGTTAACGAATGGATTTTTATTTTGATTGATGGCTTTCTCGTTTATGTTACAATGTTAGCTGCGCGATAAATCAAAATCTATTTGATAGTAATTGTAGCACCTTCGGCCTTTGTAGCTTTCGTTTAACACGCACTTCACTTCATTTGTGACGTCAATCGAAATAATGTGTTTAAATACAAATCCCTCTACCAATTCATTTTAAACTGAATTGCTTCATAAAGCGAATTAATTAATTTTCAAAACGAAAGTGGTTTGCAACTGAAGTGAACTAAAACATCCGAAGAGCGTGTAAAATAAAAGCTACATTAGTGACTTGAAAAAGAAATAAATTTTACAAAAATATGAAAGAATGTTCGCATAAAATAACGATAATAATCACGTTATATGTAACTATCTCTTTCTGAGATGTACACGACCGTTACTACCGCCAAGGCAAGGCTACATAGCTTTGACGTCAGCAGGCTGTGACATATTTATATGTAGGCCATACAAACGCGCTTACACACTGAGACCATCCCTGCATTTTGCATCGGTTTACCCAAATTATATTGGTTTTATTTAAAAAAGTACTGTGTTGTGATATTTCCGTACTTTGTTGGAGATACCTGCAATGTTTTTCTAGTGTTGTATAAGCAATAAAAATGAGATAAACTAACTTAAGATTGTGTCGGTTGTTCTGTTTGTGAGTTACACTTTATGAATAAAAGAAGCTATTATTTATTCTTCAACAGCTACAGATTGATTCAAGGACCGGTGAAACTATAACTGTAAGTCTAAAGTATCCTAGGCTTAAAAAGATGCTATTCCAACTCAATTCCCTAACTCTCCGTTGTATTTGACAAAAAACGTGAAGATGCTATTGTTCAAATAGTTTTATATTCTTACGTTATATTTAACAAAATTATTTTTGAACACGAAGAGATGTTTTTAAATATATGTAGTAAATGTTCTGTTTTAATACAATGTATTTAAAATTATATCACCGAACGTAGCCATTTTGGATACTGATATATGTAAATGTCATATTCACAGCAGTGAGCGTATTGCAACAATTATTTTTTGTGTGATTGTGGGAAAAGTAATGATAGATTAGGTAAAATACCACATAATAGGAAATTTAAGACCTTGGTTAAATAGCATGTCTGTAAATGTGTGAAATTGAACAACATTTCGAATAAAATTGCAATTACTGTATCATTTCAACCTTAATTTCGTCCAAATACAATTACAATTACAAACAATAATAATTAGTCGATTAAATATCCACCACAAATACATCTTTCACGAAAACGGTGCTCGGTTACGCGTTTGGTTTTTGCTTTGAAACTTCGTTTTTCTAAAATAAAATCGAATAGGATGCGAACAAGGGCTCAGTTGACGACTGACATCCTCTTTAAACCGCTAGCCCTTCAAAACTTAGAAAAAAAGCAAACAAACGTTAATATCGTGCATGGCGATACATCGCCTAAACAGCGTGACGTCATCGAAGAGCTGTGAGGCCTTCTAGTTACGGTGGTAACGACACGACTCGCGTAGAAATTCTGCTAAATATGTATATTCAAGGAAAAGACAGGAAGAATAATCGATTTTGATTTATCACGAAATTAAAATATTGCTTTGGAAACAATATTTTCTTGCTTTTATATATGAGAATAGGAATCACTTAAATTTGTGTGCAATTAATAATTTAAAAATATATAGAAGAAGGTCGCACTTAATATCCCAAAGCCTACTTGAAATTTTACAATAAAAAATACTTTTTTTTGTACTCAATGGTACTCTGGCATACTTTAGAATAGAAATTAAAGATGTCCATCATATTCTACATTAAAATCAAAATGATGAAATTCTTTTTTTCCTAATACAGTTTAGTAGGTTTTGAAAACAATCGAAATACTTTGTGTTCACTGAAAATTTAGGACAACCTGTACATTTTTATTTCTTTACAAAAAAAAATCCATTAAAAGCGAAAACCATCTTAAAATTCCAGCTTACCACAACAATGTTTTGACGAGGTATTCATAATATCACGTGAAAACTTTCAATAATCCCTATATAAAAAGTTTTTCCTCGGCTTTAGTAAACAAAAAATTCTTCAAATTCCCAAATAAACTTTTCTAATTTCCCATGCCTTTTACGTTCGATCAAAATTAAATTTGTCATTCATATTCACTCCCGGCGTATTATTTGCTTTACACCGAAAATCATGTTCTGAGAGATCTATTTCATTAACATACGACCACTTACCGATACTAATCTGATGTCGAAGGGAGATACGAGTGAAAAGGATGCGAATCAAGTAAAGAAGAAGGAAAAAAATGATCAGCTGTCAATGGGTTTCGTGTATAAAAGGTGTACTTTTTAATTGACCTTTGCGCAGTTGGAAAAGCGAAGGGCCTTTTTTTATTGAGCGCAATTAGACAGTTTCGTATTTCCTAGGAAAATGTAATTAAACGGGTAAACTTGAGGAATAATTATTCAATTGCTGATTGCACTTTTGAAAAGAAGTTAAATTAAATATGTACTAAAGCTCTTTGTGATTTAAGTACAATTTCAACGAGTGTATTAAGTATAATTTCACCAGGTTCTTTTTGATTAAATTTCACGCTTAAAATTGTAGGATGATTCATAGTAAGTTAGTATAATCATAGAAGTAAAATTTCGCGACCTGTACAAACGACAAATAAATAAATTGTAAAGATAAATTTATGATACTGATAATACGGTTTTATACTGACGTATAGAATTTATACCCTTGAAACAGCCGTTTTATTTTAGATTCTAATAAATTGTTAAAACGTGTCAGAGGTTACCATTAACCATTAAATAAATTACATAGATAAAATACGACTGTAACATTCGAAATAACTCATAATATTAAATCAGCAACTGACATTAGTTGTATTAATATTTATTGGTTTAGGTAAATCAATGGGATATAAAAAATGAATTTTATAATCTATAGGTAATGATGGGAATAAACAGCATTTGAAAGAAAAGCAATATCAAAAGAGTTGGTGACATGAAAAGCGCACTAATCACAATTACCCGGCCACGACGCACCTACAAAACAAACAAAAGGCATTCTAAAAACGAAATGTTATCAGAATATACGTTTATAAGAGCATTTTTCATGTCTATCCTCATGTTGTTTACTCCCGCTGTGCCTTATAAATATAATATTCTTCATCTTTTAATAAAAACGAAAATTAATACGTTATAAGGATGGAAATGAAAGCGGAAGTAATTCAAAAAGATTAAATGATTTCGTTGTATTTATCCACCCCTTCCAAAAGCACCGAGATGCTGTTTAACGGCACACGTTGTGTAATAAACATTTTAGGGGTGAGTTTAATAAAAGTACCGTGAAAGAAACCCAGCTGCGGAGGGATCCAACAACAAGTAAAACAAATACTCTACCATTAAAAACAATGCACTGTTACCCAATGCTTAATGGTACATGAAAGATACTTTCAGGAATAATGGAAACAAACATGAAATTTATTGTCTGTAAATGGAAATTACTGATTAATCAAATACAAAAATTGTATTTACGTTTCATCATGTATCGTATTTACGAGATTTTCCAACAGTGGAAATAGAAAAAATAATTGCTGAGAGCTATCTAGTGGATTTTCTCCTAAATTTATTGAATGGAAATTGGAAAACATGTTTCTTGAACATTGGCAACCCCTATTACACCATTAAATTACCACTTGTTTAAATTTAACAACCTTGCAACTAGGCAACCTAATATACTTCTCCCCGAAGTATGAAAAAAATTGCCCCTAATTTTATTTACAGATTTGAGAAAAATCACAACACTTTAGCACTATTACACATGCACCACACCACTAACACCAACACTGACACTAAAAGGAAATAAAAAATTAATAAATTAATCCCACCCCCTATTTAAAACTAAAATAGTTTTAAACATCATTATTGCTTAGAATTTATATCCTAATGCTGTCATATATGAGCAGACTTGAGCGTAAATGCTAATTGTTATTGTTACAGTAAGATTGTTTATAGTAATCTAATCAGCAGTGAAGTAGTCAAGTATTTGAGACTGTATGTAATATAATCGTTAAAATAATAATTGTATTCGTGAATAATTTGAAATGTTTCTTTAACAACATGCAAAATGATAAAAATATTTTTAGAAGAATAATTTTAAAAATCATTTTTCTACATTCGTTTTAAATTTTATTGATTGTATTAACCAGTGTGAGCCATCTATGAGTGGGCGTTATAACTAAAACAAGATCTGAGGTTCTAGAAAGTTACACCTTAGTGTAGATAAAAACAACTGTAATACAGTGTACTATATACATTACTTATGGTATTTCAAAATGTGATGTCTCTCTTTCTAAAATTAAATTTAATTATTCCTCTAACTAAATAAACTTAGTAGTAATCAAATAATAAAATACTAATATTTTCAATAATTTTCGATATAAAACATTCTTTACCTTCTATAAGTCTACCTCAAATATTGTCTTTAAAAAAATCTATTAGGATTTACATTATAGAAATTACTTCGGGATAAATCCCGTTTTTGTTATAAAACGCAAACAACCAGCACAAACACATTATTTGTCAATTGGAAGCATTCTGTGGGTTTTACGTGACAAAATAGTATTGCAATGGATTATTGAATATTATTCCACAGCTTCAGAGAAGAGGATAATATCACAGTATATGAAATAGTGGAAAATGGTTTTCAGATTTAAATTTAGATAATCACCGAAAGTTTTTTCTAAGTAATCTGTGAAAAACAAGTAAAAATAAGGTTTAAAACGGGTGAAATTATTCGAATAAAATTTAATATTTTACAATGTAACGACTTTGTTACCATACTAGTCTAACCATCCTATTAAATGGAACAAATGAAAAAATTGACTGCTGAAATAAAGTTTACTACTGGACGTAAACATTAAAAAAGTTCCTACCTAGATTGGGAATATGTGCATATATATATACGGGTTACATTACGTAATATAATCTACCATTCATTTTAGCTTTAATTTTGCAAAAACATATTCCAAACGACAGCTCGTAAAGTTGAATGCAGTCATGGCATGGTTTTTTTTAGCGCTGTTCAAAAGCTTAATAAAGAATTCCATAAAACCTGAACAAGTGGTTCAATGAAAATACCGGATAAGCTTGAGGTTTTCAGCGTTTCTTAGAGCACAGTAAGACCTCTCTACACGGCTTACTTGATTCTATCGTAAAAATATTGTTTATGATTTAATGTAAGAGGTTGTAAAAGTGTTTTAGATTGGGTAGTAATATTATAAATATATTATAAAATTTATAAATCGCGTATTCTTAGTGTAAAAGCAGTGTGGTATAATCTAACTCATTTATCTAACTTAAAATATTGACATGTTCGTCTTAATGCAATTAATATTAGTTAACTAACGTGGAATAACTTTGCCTAATGGTAAAATTATATAATATTGTTTGCGGGAAGTTCAGGGTAGTTCGCAAGTTGGGAGAGTATAAGAGGAGGTGACATATTTGGTCCTCTAAGTGCAACCGAGGAGTTTTGGGATATTATGATGCGGAGGTGCTGAATGCAATGAAAGCCATGGGAATGGGTTATCGATTAGTAATTTTCCTCGGTGGAAAGGTTTTCCGAACACCTGAGGCTACTGATTCCAATAATTCGAACAACTAAACTTATATCGCTCCTAAACGTTCTGGCAGTTATCGTGTTTGTTTCCGGTATAAACTACAATTGTTTCCTTCAATTTCCTAAGTATAAGCTTTAAGAGATATTTTAACATTCTGTATATAAAATCGATTATATTTATAAGTAGAGAGCGGAATTTATGCAATTTGCATATCCTATATTTTTTATATGACAAGCAAATGCTTCAGTATATATGCGAATAACAACTTTTCGAATTGAATGACGTAGATTAATTATTGCATATTTCGCATATTTTAGTAATTTTTTTCATATTTCAGCGATTATTGCATATTTTTGCACACTAGAGTATATTCGTGCATTCTTTAGCAAATTTAGAACAAAAATCATTTTTCTTTGAACTTTATTAGTGTTTTCCTGTAATACAACAAAACTTTTACCAACGAACATTTTATCGGATACGTGAGTATTAGATGCGGAGTCGGCTCTTCTGTCGCTGGACATCCCCACCGACAAAGAGCCTATTTCGCAAAGAAGCCGCCATCCTTCAGGTGGTGGGCTGTCGCAAATTCACTAGATAAAATTATCATATAATTTTCAACAACCCCTGTACCGGCAACTGTCTGATTCATAGGAAGTCTAAGTATTTACCAAAATGTTTCTTATTCATTGTATAACCAAACGTTGAAGTAGTACAAGTTTAATTGTTTCGTGGATCAAAAATTTTCCTGAACTTATTCTAACGGATAAAAGAGTTTTCTGCAAAGCATGTGGGAAAACGGTAAGTTTTGTTTTGTGTATAATACATTAGTATTTAGAATTGTACAGCCATATACGATTTTCTTGTAAGTGTGGTGCCATGTGAACGCAAATTTCAAGTCACCCAACATGTTGCAACTGAAATGCATAAAAGAAACTGTCGGAAACTTCAAGTTTCAAAACATAGCCAAGTGCCTTTGACACAATCTTTTGCCGGAACCTTAAAACAAAGTGAGCAACAAATATTTAACGCAGATTTGTGCAAAGCGATGATTACTGCCAATATACCAAAAAGTTACAAAATCCGTGTTTTCGGCAATTTTTAGAAAAGTACTGCCAAAAGAGTATTCCAGATGAAAGTTTGCTCAGAAAATGTTACGTAACCGATATTTATTCTGAAACGATCAATAGCATTAGGGAAATTGTTAAAAACGAGCATATATATTTTACCGTTGATGAAACGACAGACAATATTAAAATTTGTTAATGAAAGTTTCATGAATCTTTTTTTCCCGTTGTTGTACTCACAGGAAAAATTTTAGTCATGTTGTCCGATGCAGCGGCATATATGATTAAAGCGGGTCAATAGCTTAAACTTTTGTACCCTAATTTAATACATGTTACTTGTTTGGCTCATGGATTAAATAGGGTGGCTGAGGAAATTCGGCAGCAATTTCCATCAATAAATACATTAATCAGTAACGTTAAGAAAATGTTCTTAAAGTCACCATTGAGAGTTCAGATTTATAGAGAAAAGCTGCCGGATACTCCTTTACCACCTGAACCCGTCATTACCTGATGGGGTACTTGGTTAAATGCCGCAATATTTTATGCAAGCCATTATCTAGAGATCAAAAACATTATTTCAGAATTCTCTACTGACAACTGCAATTCTATTGCAAAATGTCAAGAAATTTTGAAACACTCTTCTTTGCCTAATGAATTGATATTTATTAAAGCCAATTATGAATTTGTTTCTTTGACAATAACAAAACTTGAAAAAGAATCGCTGCCACTAACTGAATCAGTTAAATTAATCAATGATTTAGAAAATAGTGTTTCAAATATTCCGGGTAGAAGAACTCAATAAGTCAAAAGTTTAAAGAAATAATTAATAAAAATGTAGAATACAAAAGTTTAGCAAAAATCAGTTTGATTTTAACTGGTGAATTAAAAATGGATGAAACAGAAACAAGTATAGAATTAAGTCCTGAGATTATGAATGCATTAAAGTACGCACCAATAACTTCCGTTGATGTTGAAAGAAGTTTTTCAATATATAAATGCATTCTCACATATAGGCGACATAATTTTTCATTAGAAAATTTAGAAAAGCATTTAATTATAAATTGTTTTAATAATAAAAATATGTAGTGTCTAAGTGTGTATTTTAGCAAATTTTAAGTACGTATGTGTTTATATAATTGTGATTTTAAAATGTAAGTGGGAGTAATGTAAGAACAATAAACGTTTGTAAAATGCTTCGTTGTGATTATTCTTGTTTTATAACATTTAACAAGAAGTTAATAAGTATCAGAAGCATATGTGCATAAAACTGCATATTTAGCAAAAATTGTGCATATTTCGAAGAATTTTTCTGCATATATATGCGCATATTTTGTCGATTTCCGATGCATATAATTCCGCTCTATTTATAAGGAAATGCTTATAAAAAAAAAAAAAAACAAAACAGAATGCTTTAATAATAAAAATATATTTATGTTACAAATGGGCATACAAATACAAGAATATTGTCAGGATATACTCTCAATAATACGATAACATGCAATTTATAATCTAAAAACTAATACAATATTTCCAATACATGTAAAATTTACATTTCCTGGAAATATCACTACTTGAATCACTCTTATCTCTCCAAGTCATTTAAGAAAAGCTAACCTAACATCTTAATCATATTTTTTTCAAATTCGCAGACAATTTAAGTTGGTATTTCCAACAATAAAGATCGTATTCGCGTGCAGTACATCAAGAAATTAGCGAATATGTCCTTGACTATCGGAACTACTTACGTAAATTGTCCGCGAAATTGAAAATTTTGTACTTAGGATAAGAGCTAAAGTAACAGTAAAAAGATTAACATAAAATTATACTAATTATTCAGATTTTTCTTTTAATTTCGCGAACTTAAATTATTTGTGAAATTTAAAAAATATGTATTGGGTAAAATTTTAAAAAATAATGTAATGTATTAGTAGTGCTATTAATTCTATTTTAACCTAAATGAAAAAATAAGTTTTACTAGCCAAAATGAACTAACTTTTGAATTTCTAAGGTAAAAAAATTCTAAATCTATATATTTTCAATTTTAGCAATAGCTAGAAATCCTAAAGAATTGAAGATATTGTTTAAAAATAAAGTCTATATTAAAAAAACTACCTTAAGAGTTTGAAACTTCACGTTAACAAACTCTTTTTCTTTACTTAAAATCACAGATACTTTGACATAGCATAAAATATACATGGTAGGTTATAATATATGGTTATAATATGGAATAAGATATATAGGTGTCCTAAAACAAGGATTATATAGGAATATAAGTTGTCTATATATGAAAAGGTATATGGGTACGTAATAAAATAAGTTACGATGTATGGTTATAATATGAATAAAATAAGTTTTAAAATTAAATGCAATAGATATTTTGTATATATGCCCGAAAAAAAATATATAGGTATATAATTGAGTTAAATATGCCTAATGTCATGCGCAATGTATATCAGCGGCGTCCACAGAGCAAACCTAAAAGGATTGAAATGTTACTACGTTCAATATGCTAAACATTCAATAAGCAACACCGACTACATACCTGCGATTTTTAGATAACGCAGAAAGCGTTTCTTTTCGATCATCGCGCAATAGAATGTATAATGAAAAAAAAAATAAAAGAGAATGAACTTACTCTATAAGCCGAAAGCCTTCTTCCCATTTCTAATGCTGTCTCCTCATCATCCTGAAACAGAACAATAAAAGTGATGGTATTTAATATACAGGAACAGGTGTGATGGCATTTAATGTTAAGACATATGGAATGCCGAAGCTCACCCATTTTTTAATAAAACTTGAAAATATTGTGTGAGGGGGGAGAAGCTGAACACGAGAAATAAAAATAAAAGAGATTCCACACATTTAACAATGGAAATACTAGAAAAATATTAAAATAATACTTAAATAATTACCTCAGTGACTTGTTCTGTTATGGTAAACTGCAAAAATTTTAAATAAATATTAAAAATATATACATAAAGTATCTTACTACTTTCTCAAACCAAGAACGTAGAGAGCTGCAGATGTTTCTAATAAATTTTCCGCAAGATCCATAACCCTCCTTCAAAGATAAAAAAAATGCAATCAGAGAAAGTATATAGACATGAACCATTAACTTACCTCTTCATAAGTAACGTCGACTTTTTTAGGAAGGCTATCATTATCACCAGTATCCTCAATTGGTGTGGTATCACGGCGATGAGTCGAAAGACAAATTATCTCACCCTAGAATAGCGAAGATTTTAAATCAAAAAGTTTGTTTTTGCAAAAATAATAATACCCTAAAGTCACGAGGAATCATCCTTTTTTCGGTTTCTGTATCCTCCTATTTCAAAATTGTTATATTTATAAATTTAAAGGTGTTGAAATTTAAAAAAATACTTACAACAGTGATAATAGTATCCAGTTCCTAAAAAAATAAATTATCCCCTTTTAAAATCTAATATCAAATTAAAAAAAAAAACAACTTACCCTAGTTGTATGTCCCCTCATAGGGATATGCTCTTCAATATCCCCCATCTAAAATTAAATTAAATTAAATAATAAACAAAGAAATTAAACCGAAAAAATAATTACTTTTTTGCTGGAATAATTTCATTTTTTTTTATCTCGCATAGATAAACAAATTTATTAACCGCAATGCTAAAATTCTGGCCATTTTAACACAGTAATATTGACAATCTATATTTATGGTATGCGTTTATTTTCCAATGACAATAATTTATAAAATTGAATTGATGTTATTAAAGAAAATATTTATTGCTTTTTGAAATTGAGGTATTTCAATAAAATGTAAACTCCGTGTGTTTGTTACTATATAGTTTGGCTCTTTTTTGTTTATTTAATTTTCTAAATTATTTCCAGCAAAAGGATTCGAAAGCAATATTAATAATCATAAAAAAATACTCACTTTGCCAAAATAATCAAAGGTAAAAGTGGGAACCACGCTAAGGTTGTGCATCCTGGCCTAATTAAATGTTAAGTAATTAAATAATGAAGAGTCAGTTGTATTTATAAACGTAAACTATTATCTATCTAAAATATGTTCGCTAAGTTATCTAGTTGGTAATGAAACTAGGGACTTCAAAAGATAGCAGATAGCAAGAAATACAACTCCTATGGTTTAAGTTACTTTTGAAAAATAGTATTAACAAGTTACTGAATTACTTACCTATTAATATAAGTAGAACTTCACAAACTAATTAACAAAGGTGAACTAATTTCTTTGGCTTCTCCGACTGCCTTTTATAGCAAAAAACTCCCTACGGTTGACGTAGTTTTTTTGAAAAAGTTTAAAAAAGAACTACTTAAGTAATTTTCTTTTGACGATAATATAGAATATTTCAAGGACCCCAATTCAGGTGTTAAATCTTCAAAATTACTTTCAAAAACGCAAAATTTTTAATTTTTTGAATTTTCCCCCACTATCCCCTGAAAAAATCGCTGGGAGTAGGGATTAGTAGCTTTTCAGCAATAACAGATGTCTGACGCTTTTTTCAGAGACCAAATTCAATATACTGTATGCCAGAACATACTTTAATCAAAGAACGAAATATTAAATAACGTCCAACAATAAAATTACTTGTATTTTAAAGTAATTATTCCTAATAAAATGGGGAAATAACGTTGTTCAATTTAACCTTTATGTATAATATACACCACCGACCATAATAATTTGCCCACCTACATTTTTGCTTGAATTTTAGAAAATTCTTTATTTATTGTTATTTAGAGGGTATAACTATTTACCTGCAAGTAAAAGAAAGATATCACATTAAATAATTCGGCAAAAGACATCTCTGATACTTAGTTATCGATTTAATCTCTTTAACCCGATAATTAGGAGTTCAGGTAGGGCCATGAAAAGACCCGAAATTATAAAGATGACAATTCTCTATTTACCCGAATTAGAATGATGAATTTAAATTTAGTAGTTATCTAAAATTAGTATTAAAATGCCGAAAACAAGAGAGTTGCCTTTAGAAAACCGCACAATGATTGTTGTTTTACATAATCGTGGCCGACGTAACAGAGATATCGTAAGAAACTTGAAATTAAGTCGCCCAATTCTTGACTAACGTTAAAAAATATCAAGAGGCTGGCACATTATTAAATAGAAAACGAACAGGACGACAGAAAGTGACAGCACCAGCAGAAGATCGTCGAATAATTATGACGAGTAAACGAAATAGACGAAAAACTGCACCTGAAATAATAGCTGAAATAAATATTGAGCGTGAAAAACGAGTTGGTTTAACCATCGTGAGAAGAAGGTTAAGAGAGGGTTGTTTATTTGACCGAATAGTGTTGCGTAAACCACTCTTACGCGAGCAAAATAAAATAAAACGGCGGCAGTGGGCTAGAGAGCATCAACGTTGGACAGTTGATGAGTTGAAAAATGTTTTCTGACCGATGAGTCCAAATTTAAACTCTTTGGTTCTAAGAGAAGAACGTTCGTTTGAAGGCTGAAAGGAGAACGAGCAGCAGAATCATGTGTAGCACCTACAGTCAAGCATGGGGGCGGATCGGTAATGGTTTGGGGTTGATTTGGCGCCGCATCCGTGGGAAATTTCGTTAAAATAGATGGAATTTGAAGAAAAGAGCGCAACCGAGAAATTTTGGAAACAAATGCTATACCATACCAAAGAAATGGCCTCCTCAAGGCCCAGATGTTCACTTCATAGAGCTTCTGTGGGAGGAACTCGATAGACAGGTAAAAATAAATCTTCCAACTTCCAAGGAATCGTTGTGGAAACAACTACAAGATGCCTGGCTTAAAATAAAACCCGCAACTCTGACGAAATTGATAGAGAGTGTGTGCCGCAAATATTAATAGTCGAGGTGGACATTTCAACGAAACGAAGATGTGTCAAGTAAATTTTATAGTTGAATAGAGACTATCAATTTCTTTGTTTTAAGTGTATTTTATGCTTTTTCAGTTAGCACCTCCTTTATTTATGCGTATTTCTTTGTGTGGGTAAATAATTATGGCCGGTAGTGTACAAATATTGCTTTCTCGAATAGTGCCTTCCGAGAATAGCAAGTCAATTACAATTGATCTGTTATCAGAAACAATGTAAAGGGTTGCTCCTTGTTCTAATACACACTGCTTGCGAAATGTTAAAGGTAAGAGGGAACAGGGAGATATTATATATTAGTGCTGCCTATACAGGTACATAAAATAATATTGATTAACGAGATTTCTCTCCACTGTATGAATAAGGGGTTACAATGAAAGAATTTTGATTTGGGAGCAAGAGAAAATTGGGATTGGAACGTTTTTGAATATAAAAATCATATCACATTTTGAATCATTTTCCATATCATAGCTTTCCTCCTTTGACACCGTAAGGTTTATATAAAAGGAGGAAGGGAAAAGATATAAGCTTAGTATGAACTCATATGCATTAAAAGCCGCGTGCAAAATGTGCACAATGCTACCTCGCAAAAAGGAAAACGTTTTATTTCCAAAATTAGAAGAGACCGACGAGGAATCAGAGGCAGATGAAGCGGAATTCATAGATTCAGATATATTCGAAATGGAAACAGTAGCATTGGACGAAAACCTGGACAACCAGCACGATTTTAACGAAGAGGAAGAACAAGCATGTTAATTATATATTTAAGGTAGTTGGAAAAATTTTAATATTATTATTTTTATAGTTTATATTATTATCTTGATTTTGCCTAACATTGATAGAAACCTGTTGGTAATTTTCCATTCCTTATTAAACATAATTCCAATCAAATACTTTAGATTGATAATAAAATATAAGCGAAGCCCCGTTCTTCGATATCAAAATCAAAACAATAGCTTAATTTATTAATCCAACGCTTTCTATCACAGGTAAAGTTATGCGGGCATCAAATTAATCTTGGTTTATTCATTCCTTTTGTTTATAATTATCAGCTACCGCTAAATGATAAACATATGATATATTGCTTTTTCAACATGCCATATCTATTCAGAAAGTAAATATTGTTATCAATTCAATTTCTTTTACTTCAAGCTTGTTACAGATAAAACAGAAGATACTGTATTAAAACAATTAGGAACAAAGGTGAAGAATTTGATGATTTATCCACCAGAATCTCTTTAAGGACACCTCAGGAATATACAGTATTTGTAATCTTTTTAAATACTATTATATTTTAATACTTAAACAAATGTTAAATAAAGTAAACTAATAATAGTGCCGCTGTTTTTTTATGTTGGGTAACCAAATTGATCTATAATACAATTCCTGTCCATGAAAATTGTATTATCTCGAAAAATTACCAAATAAACAGGGACGGCTGGTGTGCTGTCGCTGCAGAGCTACAGAACACAGTAAAACATTTCTGAAAGCTGTTTTACACGCCGCGATTTATTGGCCAATCAATTGAACAAGTTCTTGGCCAAGAAATCGGTAGAACTATCCTGCCTTTACACGCTACAATACATTGAAGAATTTTTTAGTGATCATGAAAACATAAAACAGCAAAGTTAGTGAGAAAGCGTCGGATAATCCTGACAAAAATAGAGCATGTTCTATTCAATTCAATTAATCGTACGATAAATTGCTCAAGAAATCGTACCGACTTTTGCTGTTTCACACGGTACGATAAAATCGAAGATCAACTTGTTCAATTAATTGACCAATAAATCGCGGCATGTAAAACAGGCTTGACTAAAGAATATTTGTTAATTTATTTATTTATTACATTGTTGAAATTTACTTTCTAGCTGCAGCTGTAGATTTCAGTGAAAAACATAACTAATTTATAAAGTGAATATTTAAATTTTAATATTAATTTCCCAACATCAAATACAGTTAAGTTTCTAATATAAAAATTGCGTTTCCATTAAACAAAAGTATAAGTGAAGTGCATCTAATTATGTAATTACAGATATTGAAAACTTTTTTTCTTATTGTAACATTATCGTCTATATCATCGTTATAATGCGTACGTAAGTGTAATTTGACTTTTTAGAATTGCTAGTCACAGAATACATTTATTAAGCTAACGCGCCGCCACTGCAAATAAATATAAAACAGACAACCTAACTAGCATAATTTGTAATTTCATTAATTTCCAAAGATGAGACCTACTCTGTTACCTAAGGATATCACTTAATATTTAATATATTAACAATATTAATAATAATAATAGTGTCGCAAAGATATTAATTCGTAGGTCACCAAAACCGCTTGAGGTGGGCAAATATTTGAGAGAAGCATCTATCTTGTCTAGCTGTCTCTCCGTATTTAGAACCCTTCTCCTCATATTCAGCCGCTACTGTATCGCAATTAAGGCATTTGTATAGGCTTATATTAAATAATTGTTTTCCTCGATGTCCTAATTTAACCTCTAGACTCTAAACAACTCATACGCTACGTAATATCTTTGTGGCAAAAGCCGACCGCATTACTAAATACGATAAACCTTTCAGATCTATCATCAAAATTACACAAAATACATGTTTAAATCATTAAAATGTTACGACTCGAATTATTTAAGGAACCTTACCTCTTTGGTCCACTCCAAATGTTCCAGAATCTTCTCATGGTCAACTAAACACTGATATTTTATTTAAATTACTTACATTAAATGAGCATAATTTACATAAAAAAATATCGCTAAAGCTTTAAACACTCATTTAGCACTAATTTTTCGACACATTTAAGCATTTTTTAACGAAAATTTTAAAAATTGGAAAGATTCTATAACAATGCTTACAAGGAACGCTCAATTTTTTCAGGAATAATCCAAAAATCAACCGGGGGTGGTTGGTTGAATTAGACGATCCCAAATAATGCACACCCCAATTACAAAAAATGCAAACATCTTGCTTTAAAACCTCATATATATCATCGTAGTTCATGTAAATTACGTTTATTCCAGCTTTTTTATAATATTTTTTTTATTATTTCATCCCATAATATTGTTCCTATATTCACAATGACTCAATGCAATTGAGCGCTGCTATGTTTGCTTTTTTTAAATGTTTTTTACCCTTTTTAAGTGTTTTTTTGTGATTTACATTTGTGTCTGTCTACAAATCTGGCGTAGAAGAGCCTATTTTCACCTAATTGAGGCATAGAAGCAGGGAATTCACTCAAAATGTAAGTAAAATTTAAATTAAATTTAATGCTATAGTAAACCTATATGATACATGTAAAATACCAATTTTATCCGTAAAATCTGCGTAGTACCACGTAATTGTTATTGAAGTAAACGTATAAGAACATATTTAACATAATTTGATTAGATTTTAAGTTTAAACATTCAAGTTTGCACTAATTATTTAAAAAATCCCAGAGGAGCTACGCGCATGCGCGTTACGCGCTTCTAGGTAAAATTCAAATTTTAAATTATTTAATATGTGTTTTCCTTTCTGTTTCTTAATTAATAGCAATCTAAGAACAATAATTTATCTAGGAAATCAATAAGTATTCTTCTCAAATGAAAAAAAATATTCATAATTGTCTGGCCTACGCATTGCATGTATTTAGCGAAAAAGTCGTTTGCAAGATCGCTTGAAATACGCTTTTATCACGAAGTAATCCCACTTTTAGTTTTATAGCCTGTTTTTTACTGTATTTTTTATTCTACATGTTTTCTAAGTGGGTGCATTAAATACAAGGAACAAAAAAAAACGTTTTTGTTCCAGATTTAGCAGGAGTAAGTAAACTTTGTATTCTAAAAACATTTCGTTTTAAATTATTGCTAATTTTTATTGTAAAACGTGTATTTGTATGTGTATTTTGTAGATAAAAAAGTTCTTTATTGCGAAAAATATATAATCTAATATAATAAATACATTTTTTAATTTAGATTTTTCTATAATTTATTCGCGTCTCATTGCTATAGATATGATGGGAGATTAGCGCATGCGCGAGTTATCTTTCGGCGAAAAAATCTCATGTAATGGCGGATTTTGGTTTCGTTTTATAAAAATTTAACAAAAGTAGTTTGACAAATTATTTCATTGTGCAATTATAACAGCGATTACCCAATTTATGTTCATAAAATATCTTAAAACGTAAAATTTTGATCCGCGTCTTTTACGCTTGTGTATTTTATACTAATGTAATCTAATTTATTTTGCTTTCAGAAAGATCTTGATGCCTGTATCCTTTAAAATGAGCGTTATTTTAGTTATGAAAACATAAAATATATAGTGTTGTACCAATTAATTTTATTTTTTCTGATTCCAGGTTTTAGCGTCCAATTTTCGTGTCTGCAATTGATGGTGGTGGTAAGCGCAGGCGCTGACTTTTGTTTATTTTTGCCAAATATTTTGAAATTACGTATTGCAAATTTGTTTTGCTTTCAGAAATATCTTTGTTCCAGTATCCTTTAAAATCAGCGTTATTTTCATTAGGAAAACGTAAGATTACTATTAATTATTTTTATTTTTTTCTGATTCCAGGTTTTGTTTTGCGATTGATGGTGGTGGTAAGCTAAACTTGTTTATTCTTGCAAAATATCTTGAAGTGGCGTTTTCCAAATTTGTTTTGCTTTCAGGAACATCTTTATGTCTGTATCCTTTAAAATTAGCGTTATTTAATTAGGAAAACGTAAGATGTTGTACTGATTACTGGTATTTTTTTCTGATTCCAGGTTTTAGCATCCAGTTTTCGTGTTTGCGAGTGATCGTGGGAATAAGCGCATACGGTAACCTGTTTATTCTTTGCAAAAAATATCTTGAAATGGTGTTTTTCAAATTTGTTTTGCTTTCAGGAATATCTTTGTTCCCCCGTTCTTTAAAATCAGCGTTATTTTCATTAGGAAAACGTAAGATTACTACTAATTATTTTTATCTTTTCCTTATTCCAGGTTTTAGTGTCCAGGTTGGTGTTTGCTAATTTGTTAATTTTTTGCAAATTATCTTGAAATTACGTTTCTTGAATTTGTTTTGTAAACATTTTATGAAAATTGTTATTTATTTAAGATTTTGTTGCAGGAATGCATCTCTAGGTGTTTCTAGGTGAAAGCAAATAGGTAAATATAACATTCTTTGACTCTATTTCTTTATTCCTCGCAGTTTATCGTTTTTATCGTTTAAATAATGAGAAATTACACCGTTTGTATAGAAGTGAAATGTTTAAGTGCATTGTAAATTAACTACATTATCGTGTTTTGTAAAGAAAAAGCGAAATCGAGTCAATTTGTCGAGTCTACCGGTATCTATTCCTTATGCTAAGGAATTTCAACAATTTAATTAAAAAGCGCGGCTTTGATATTAAAATCGTACGCAAATCTCAATACTGGCTGAAGAGAAAATAAGTGAAATAAAGTATACGCAACATTTTATAACTAATAGCAATGGAATGTCGGACAGAAAACGCAGGAGTAATAAGAGTGAATGGTAAATACACACAAATTTATGGCAGATTGCTTCGTTCTCTGTCTTTCACGTTCTCGGGAGACTAGAAGAGATAAAAGAAATCTTTAATAAAATCTTTAATATCGAGAGAGAATCGAAAATCGTCCAACGTTGCCGGGTTGGAGGGTAATTTTCGTTTTCTAACGTCTCTTTCTTTTTTGTTCTTACGTCTGCATTATTAATTTTAAATTCTAATACGACATCTTCGTTATAATAACAGTCCGCGGCGTGGAGAGGTAAGAAGGCAAACATGTTTGAGTCGATTAGTATTTAGACGCCTGACAAATCTTCGGAATATACCCATATGTCCTAAAAAAAGTAACATATCGGACGATCTAAATATCGCAACAACTACGTAGTCGGCTTAATTGATACGTAATCTCACAAATAATTAATTTCGGCCGATTCTACACGGTTTTCGAACTTATTTCGCCGTTTATTGCGATTATATAAAGTCAGCCGTTTGCTTCTAAATAATCTCGGAGATTCTCATACAAGTTTTGTTTTCACTGCTCCAAGGTACTGCCTCTTAAATAAGTAATGAATCCAGGAAACTTGTGAGAAACTTTTGTTGTTTGCGTATTCGTATCTTTTAACCCGGGAAAATATATTTTAGATAAGGAATTAGACTATTTTCGTCTTATATGGAATTGAAACATTATTTAAAATATGAAGATTCTTAGAACTTGCTTCGAATTTCGAAAGAAATTATTTTGTAGTATTTTTTAAGTAACCAATTTAAATGCAAAAATATATAGTCTCTTCTTTGAGTTTGAACACTAGTTAGTATAAACTTATAGGTATAATATATTCTTAAATATCAAAAACTTAAAAGAAATCAAATAAAAATATATCACTTTAAACAAAATTCATTATTTTCAAATGAAATAATCTTTTTCAGGTATAGTGGTCGAGGATATACTGTAACAAGATTCGCGCTTGCCCTTTGAAAATGCTGACAATGGATAACTAAACTTTGATCACTACAATCGACATGTAGAAAAACCTGAAAGAAAATCTTATCATCATTATTTTATTGGTAAGTTTCTATTTATTTTTAATTTTTTGTTTTGATCGAATTAAATTTGTCTCGGGTATAATACATAAGTTAATGTTGTACAAGTCTCAATGCGGCTTTTCGTCATTACAAACTGGGCGGATTAAAAGTTCATCTAATAGATTCGAAATATACTTTGAAATCTTTTAGCGTTTATATTCTGTAAAGATTTTAGCATAAATATGTAACATTTAAACACAAAAGTCTTAAAAAGATTTATTATACTTCTTTAATAAAAAAGCATCCTGGGTTGTGATGCCGCTGATGTTGTTTTTTTGCAAAATTAATACAAAACAATTTAGAACCTGCTCTATTTTTCTTATAAATTCTGGGCGTAAATCGGTCAAGCAAGGCTAAAAATGGTGCATTTAAATTGAAAAGAGCGTACTGACACTTTGGTGATCGGTTTTGGCAATCGTGTTAGAACTCATGAAGAAGCGTATCATTTTTTTAATGATTTGCATCCCGCAAAAATCCTATAACACGTTCAGCTATTTCTAAAATGCTAAAACGTTTTAGTTTAACTGGGAACAATAGTAGTTGTGCGCATGGCTCGAAGCAATATTTTGAGCAACTTTTACAGTAAAACCTTGCTACGTTTCAAACAGTTTATTGGATTAAAGCCAGTTATAAAATGTGCATGTTTTTACGTAAATTTCTTTGTAGAAAATTGTTCAGATTATTGCATCGTTAAAAACCGCACATTAGAGATAATAAGTACATCGAATAGGGTTTCATGGAACTAATCAGAAAATAATTACCTTGCTTTTTTAATTGTCAATTGCACGCAGAGGAATGTTTACTTGTATCAAAGCTGTCCGCTTTAATTCAAGACAATTGTATATACACTTGTAATGAAATAGTTGCATTTCTTTGTTTAAGACATGTGTTAACTTGATTCAAGAAAATCTTGCAGAAAATTTGAAGAAAGCGATTCTTAGTATAAGTAAATGGCCATTATAACACAAAACAATGTTTTCTTAAGGATAGTAAATAGTTTTTATAATTCCAGAAAGCGTTTATCAACAATAGTTTCATTTTCATAAAATAACGCATTTTTACTTAGAATTCTTGAAATGCATATTATTTATATGCACATTAATAATTGTGCTTATCTTGTTTAAAACAGTACAACATATCCGTACATAATGCAGTAAATTATTGCTTGTGATTTTAAAAAGACTAAAAGTAAAGGTTAAAAGTGAACTCGATGTCGAAGTACACACGAAAAGAGTGCCTAGGAAACAATAACCAAGATAGGTTAATGTTAATAAATAGTTCCTGGTATTGATAAAATCACTACTGGCAAAAAATATGAAAAGAGAAAAGCATTAAAACTTCTTGCTCTTGGCCCCATTGCTCTTACATCTCTCAGTTTATGCCGCTAATCGTCAAACACAGCAACTGAAATATTTCCTGGCGTCACGTAGTGCCAGTAGTTATAGTCATACCGTCTTAGATAGTAGCGAATATAGAAACCGGAATATAGATGGCATACTTACCCATGCAATGATATAACCTTTAATGTACGACGTTTTATAAACATTTTCGAAAGATGCCGTTTAATGTATTATTTTTTTTTTATTACTATCTACCACGTGTACTAATTTAAATATAGTTTTTTTTTAATATACAGTGCGGGCCTAAAGCGTTCCTTCCGTGCTAACTTTTGAACGACAGAAGCTAGCGTTTTTAGAAAAAATAGGTCGATTTCTATTTTTTGTAAACTAACTTTTGCTGTTAAATGCTGATAACGGCAAATTGTATTTCCGGTGAAACCGGAAGTGACGTCAACTTTCTTTTTTAAAAAGAGCATCCCGTATATTTTTACATTATTAGAAAGATAATCGAAAGACGAATCCAACGATACCACATACGTTATACTTTAACTTAAGAAATTGTTATATGCAGCAATATAGGTTTTGGTAATCTGTTTTTGTTGTTACGCAAAGTTGGCTAGGAAAGAGCGCCAAATTGTTTCTTGTGACGCCAGACTGATCTAAAGACCTCATCGCTAAGCAAAGTAATCATAACAATTACCAAACTGTCAATTCTCAATTCCAAAAGCGTAAATTATTCTTGTTATTTATTGTTACTATAACCTGCATTTGTCATGCCTTCGTTCTTTGTGCTCGTTATTATTTTATGTCATTTTAACTTGTTTCGTTAATTGTTTTTTCTCCTTTACTTTATCGAACTTTATTGTAATTAATTAATCGTGGTAGGTTTGTTTAAATTTGTCAGTTTTTGACAGGCAATGTGCTTAAGTTTAACTTTTTAATGTTGTTGATTTTACAATGGCCTCCGCTTGGTTTTTTTTCCATTATTGCAATTTTTTTTATTGGATATCCTTGTAGTTGGCCTGATGATATGCTTTTTAACATGAAACTGGTCGCCTAATTTTTCAATAGAACTTTGCGAGATCTGGGCAATTTTTTTATTCCTATAAAGGTAGGAATTAATCTATTTTCTTAACTTAAAACTAAATGATTTACTTGGAAAAGACATTTTTCTGTCTTGGATTTTCTAACCCTAAAAAAATATTTATTTAATCCAAATAAAATTTAAAGAAAATTATTTTCTTATATTATACATTTTATAGTGTTGAAATAAAAATATTTTTCTATACTGCGATGCTACAGAATATTTTTTTTTATTATTAAATGGCTTATACATCTCCTAGGAGATTTCGCCGCTTCAATTAAACTTTCTAGATCTTCTTTTTGGGGTAGATCAATACCCTTACTCCATATCTATTCAATCCTTTCGCATTTTCTTACCCACTCCTTTCTGTCTTTCACTATTTGCTTTATATTTGCGATCCCAGCCTTCTTCAAGTCTTCCGTGACCTCCTTCAGCCAGTTTGACTTCGGTCTGCCACTCCTCTGTTTTCCCGTAGGTTCCCAGCTTGTTATTACCTTTGTGACACTATTTTCTTCCGACCTTTGTATATGTCCAAACCATTTTGCTCTCTGTACCTTTATCCTATTAATAATATCGTCGGCGAATTCTTCTTTTATTTCTTCATTAGTTCTTCTTCTGTAATCGTTGTCGTTTATTTTCTTTGGTCCCATTATGGTTCTTAATATTTTTCTCTCTGCTCTTCTTATATTATCCTCGTCTTTCTTTGTCATTGACATTGTCTCCGCTGCATATATTATTATTGGTCTTATGAGCGTCCTGTATGTTTTGAATTTAGTGTTTTTAGTGAGTGTCTTCTTTTCAGCAACTGTTTGTTTGCAAATAGAGCTCTATTTGCTGCCATCACTTTCTCTTTTATCTCCAGTTCTCTGCGTCCATCACTGGACTATACTGCCCCAATACTTAAATTTTTCCACAACCTCAAACGTGTAAGAACCCACTCTAATTTCATTTTTGTTAATCGGTTTTCCAATCTTCATAGCCTTCGTTTTACTCATATTTAATTCTAGCCCCATTTTTTTTCCTTTCTCCGTTATTTCACTTATCATTTTACGCATTACTTCCCTATTTTTGGAGACAATTACCAAATCATCCGCATATGCTATTATTTGCCCTCCTCCTGTTCTTATTGTTCCCTTATTAACTTTTCTTGTTATGTATTCTAGGGCTATATTAAATATCGCTGCCGACAGTGCATCACTCTGCC
Source organism: Dynastes maya (assembly GCA_029619315.2). Lineage (NCBI taxonomy): Eukaryota > Metazoa > Arthropoda > Insecta > Coleoptera > Scarabaeidae > Dynastes > Dynastes maya. The sequence goes on from JAROYE020000012.1 coordinate 9,578,520, forward strand.
TCGTGCCTTTATTTATCGTAAATTCTTCTATCTGCGCTCCGTTGATCTTGATACATGCTTTTGAATCCTTAATAGTCATTGCTATTAGCTTTATTAGTTTTGTTGGTATTTTCATTTCTTCCATTGCTTGTATTATTTTATTTCTATTTATGGAGTCAAAGTCTCTTTGTAAGTCTATGAATACTAGTTCGACATCTATTTTATATTGATACATTTTTTCAATGATTTGTTTGACTGTGTGTATCGCATCTATCGTAGATTTTCTTCTCGTAAAGCCAAATTGATATTGCCCAATTTTGTTACTTGTTACTTGGCCCAGTCTATTTTGTATTATCGTTCTTAATACTTTGTATGCCGTTGATAGTAATTCGTCTGTAGTTCATACAATCCTGTTGACTTCCTTTATTATGTATTGTTACTACCTGTCCTTTTCTCTGCTCTTTGGGCATTTTCTCTTCTCTCCAAATCTTTATTAATAGCTTATACATTTGTTTCTTCAATGATTCATCACCGTATTTCAGTAATTCGATATTTATCCCATCCGCACCAGGTGTTTTTGCATTACGGCTCCTGTTTATAGTTTGGCTTACTTCTTCTAATGTTGGTTCTTCTATTTCCATACTTTCCTCTCCCTGCTCCATTAATATTTCTTCCATTGCTTGCTCTTCATTCAGAATTTTCTTCAAAAATGCTTCATTCATACCTCTTTAATCCCTCCTTCTGCTTGTACAACCTTTCCCTCATTGTTTCTAATTCCTCTTATCTTTGGTTTATACGTTCGTGTTTTTTGTTTAATTTTTCTCTGTCTCTATCTCTTCTATTTCACTTATAATTAGAGTTGGCCACGCGATTATGCCTCGGGTTCCACTAGAGCTATTGTGTGTAGATGTTTGCTGTCGTAAATACTTTCGCGTAGTTGTTAAATAAAAATAAAATAATGCGTGCTCAAACACTTACCATTTTAAGAGTCCTCCGTGAAATCGCAAAGTGAATAATGTCTGTAAAATATCTGCAACGTTAATATTATATTATATATTAATATTCTCATAATATTTATGAATCATAAATATTATGAGAATATTAAGAACGTGGTTTTACAATTCGATCCAAAGGAAGCTGCCGCTATCAAGAAAAGCCAGTCGAAATTTCAAGATAGTCGGGTTAAAACGGATTTACAAACTATTCACAACAATTACTTCGGACTAGCGGAAGGAATAGAAAAATTATAAAATGTTTCGATGTTGCTAGTGGATTCTGTTCAAATTGTAAATGATGCTCAAGCACGGTTATGCGCTGTAGAAGGCAAAACAAATTGGTGTGTAATACGAAAATTTGTGAAGGTACGTGTGAAGATGCATTCAGTTGTTTTCGGCATTAAAAAACATTTATTCCGCACGTCGTACTCACTTGATTGAAACAGCTGTGGAAACATATCTAATGATTCAAATATTTAACAGATGTTACCCAGTTTGTGATTTCACGGAAGACTTTTAAAACGGTAAGTGTTTCAGCACGTTTTATAATTTATTTCTTACCTTCTATTTTATGTGTAAACTTTTATGCGCTCGCCACGCCTCTGGCTGTTACCGCATATTTGCCCATGTTATTCATCACACATATCGGTAAATTTATCTAAATTTAGAATAAATAAATAAGTTGGTGGTACAGTTCAGTCTGTCAGATTAGATTAGAATTTTAATGTGTATACTAGAACTACGAATACATTTTTATTTGTGTGGATTTGTTTTCTAAAATAACTTCCATTATTGTAAGATTTAACTCACGATAAAACCCAAGGAAACCTAAACAACAAATACCTATAGACCTATACAGTATGTGTGTGGTGTGGTATGGTAAAGGTTTACGTAATACTTGTTCCGCTAAGTATTTCCTCCTCTTTCATTTAAGCTGCACGATAAAGTAACAGAAATTATTTGCACTCATTTCATTTTCCTATTTCCCGTTCTTGTATTTCTTTTTTTTTATTCCTTCTCTGGGTGTGTTATGTGCTACGTACAGAAGAAACTACCGAATAACTAAAACAACGTGTATTTCTACTTTACTCCTTTCTTCTTCTAACATGTTGCGGTCTTTTTCTTTCTTTCGTTTTACAAAAGAAAAAGGCTTGCTGTACGTTACGTGGTACATCTTGCGAGAGACAAATGATATTTATATTGCGTAAGGCGCTTGCTTTTGCTTTAGCAATACGCCGGGATATAAAGTAAAATACCTAAAATGGGAAAAGTGAAAATATTTAATTAAAACTCTTCAAGCGGATTCCGTACGCCCTGAACTGCCTTCTTAAACACATCTAGCGGTCTTAAATCAGAATTTTCTCCACGGTAAAGAGGCGTAATTTGTGTCGAAATTTCCAACGATATTTTAGCTTGAAAATGAAATCAGGAACTTTCATGTAATTATCTATTGTATTGCCTTTGAATCCCATCATTCCGTTGAAAACGTTTCGGTTAACAATGAATTGTTCTACTTGAATTCTTTTTAGGAATTATATACATGGAGTGAATGAAAAGTTATTAATGAAAAATATGTTTGTTTTTCTAAATTTCCATGCTTCATCATGGTTTAAATCAACTGATTTTTTAAATAAAGATCGTTCATTTTAATCAAAGATGAAAAAAATATTCAAATTACAAGAAAAATGTATTTATTCGTTACAAAAGTATTAATAATAACAGAAGAAAATAAATGATTATTTAAACATATAACAAAAAATAAAAATTGATGAATCTTTTTGATTAAAATATTTGAATAAGAACAATTTCCCAACTTTTTCGGTGCCCAGTTTATTTCTTAGTTTGGAGTGCACAAGTCCAAAAGAAGAGAAAACTCGTTCAATTGACATGATGAAGACAAAAACTGTAATGCAGTGACATTAGATAGAACCTCTACATTAAACATTATGGACCTTATGCATAGTCGTATTTAGTAACCACTAAGATCTTACTAAGAAAATTCCTATTCATAGTCGTATTTAGTAGCGTACTACGCTTAGATGCCAACTAAATCCTTAGTAGGAATTTAGGGTATGTTTAAGGCGCGAAGACGATACTAAAGCTAACCACATTTGTTTGACAAGTGTTTATTACGGTGTTTGTGCTTCTAAAAATTTGATCAAAGAAATTAATTGTACGTTAAAGTCGGTGTAGTAACCACATTAATTATTATGCAAATATGCAATCCCTTGATGTATGTTCGTATAATATTACCGCGTAATAGTTACACAATATTAATTTAATTGCAATTTTTTAAAAGAAACGTGCACGCTCGCAAAATTGGGACGATCTAGAAAAGAATGTTTTCCTAGAGTCCATAAAAAGTGAATTGGGCATGATAAATAAAAAAAAAAATAAAAAAAAATTAACCGTCCTAAACAAAGATAAAAACACAGCATGGGAGCGTATTTCCCAAAAAATGGAAGTATAAGGTATGTTATGTACCATATTATTGCTATATTTTTATATAATGTTATAAATTTATTAAAAATTATAATTATTTTCTTTTTGGTAGGTTTTGCACGTGATGCAAAACGGATGAAGGAACAGTGGCAAAGAATGAAGGTGCAGGCCAAGAGAAACATAAGCACGTTTAGGAAATATAGGAATGGAACAGGAGGTGGTCCTCCTGCACCGGCTCCTTCAGAAATCGATTGAAAGACCAAGGACTTGCTTCCGCAGGAGTTTGTAAAGGACACATCTCAATATTACTCCGATGCAATCTATAATGTTAGTTTACATAAGCACTATTTGAAGAATCTCTAATTAAATAAGTAAAATCTTTTCAGGTAGTAGAGCTAGTCTCCCAACATATCTACAGTGATGTGAGTTATGGTAATGCATTGCTGAAAAATATTTTATATATGGGAATCTGTTTTAGGTTTCTTTTGCGACAGCAAACACATGGGTGATGGGCCTAGCACTACTGAAGGATACTGTTACTGCTGTATGTTTTATTAATTGAATTGAAATTTATTTATTTATTTCTATAGGAACTGTAATCACTTTCTCCAATGCAAGATCAGAACCTGGAAGAGGATACAGGCAATGAGGTGAGACTTCTTTAAAGTATACACACATTCAAAATGAATACATTTTTAATACAGGATTTTGAAGAGATACATGTTATTGTACAACCAGAAGAGGAACGAAATACTCCAAAAAGGTCTAGGACTGTGGTAAAGAAAATGACTGCCTATGAAGAGCAATTACTTCTACTAAATAAAAAACGAATGGATGTTGCAATACAACAGTCATGGGAGTTGCATAATTTGAGAATGGAGCATGAAAAAGAGTATCAGAGGAAGCGAATGAGACTGTTGGATGAAAGAAAAGAATGAATGTGTTACAATTAGTTCAATAAATGTAAATGTTTATAAATAATAAATTGTATGACATTTTAAATGTAAAATATTTTATTTATTCAATGTAGGTACAGTGGTAAATAGTCAGAAGTTTTAATTAAAATACGTTTCAATATAGTGTTGCCTATAGACATTTCCGTTTCCATTATCATTTGCGACGATATTGTTTTCATGTTCTTCTTAGTCGTGTTTAAAAAAATAAATTGAAAAAAGAAAGGTACACAACACAAAAAAACAGTTACCTTCTTCTCTATCATCAACGATAATATTGTGTACAATTGCAATAGCCACAATAGCAGCTTTGGTTGTATCAATATTTAAATGCAGTCTATTGAAAAAACATCTGAATTTATTTTTCATTACTCCAAATGCTCTTTCAATTATATTCCTTGTGGATACATGTGCTCTATTGTATCTTACTTCTGCATTTGTAGTTGGATTTAAGAGTGGAGTTAATAAATGCCTTTAACATGGATATCCATTATCTCCAAGGAGAATACCATCTATTGCTCCATTCTGAAATGATATTTATGATGCACGACATTATATATGCCTATACCTCAAACCTGGTCTTTAATGAGGATTCATTCCAGATCCTTGAATCATGAATGCTTCCTCGCCATCGTGCAACGATATCACAGATCTTTCCGTTGGCATCGCATACCACCTATGTTTAAGGAGTTGTTAATGCAGAATATTAAATAAATATAATACACGTACCTATACATTTAATGAATAATATCCTTTTCAATTAATTACATTAGTTGGTATTCGCCACCAGGATTTTTTATTTTAATGTGAGTATAATCAATTGCACCCGCCACATTCGGGCAGCGAGCAATGTTGTAAAATTGTTCTTTTGTTCTGATTAATTCTTTCCCCTGTGGAAATTTTATAAACTCTTGTACATGTTGAGCAATACTCCTCTCACAACTCTACTTAACATTGACTGTGAAGGTCCATGTAGTGCAGCTGAAATTAATTGCTATAAAATAAAATGCTTATCACAATAAATAATTTTACCTATATCAGCACCATATGCCCCTTTAGCCAAATACCTTAAAGTGTGGCAAATACTTGGATATGAGGAGGAATCGGCGAACCACAATTGGTATCAATAACTAAATCATTACCGTTTAAATGTATTACCCTCTTTGCTGCTGACGTTCTAAGTACTCGTTTGAATTGTGAGGCAAATGGATTTGAGCTTCTTCAACTTCCAACAATTCTGCAGCAATATCTATTAAATTATTATCCATGTTTTTGCTGTAAAAATTGCTTATTAACACTAAACTTTTCACTACATTTACACTAAAATTTCAATTGGCTTCAATATTAATTTACAAAATTGGTTCAAAACAAAATAGTTATTCCTAGTCAGTACATTAACTTTGGTTAGAATTCACCTTCAAATTTTTCACTATACGGAATACGCATGCTCGCAGCGATTTTGTACCCTGTTGCCATTTGTTTTTGGCTACTATCACCCTATTAGTTAGTAGCCATTAAATATGAGTCTATGAATAGCATACATAAGTATGATCTTAATACGATGTTAGTAGCTACCATGTAATAGCGTGCTAACATGCTACTAAGGGGTTGACCATGCATAAGGCCCTATATTTTTAAATGGTGTTGACCTGGCACGTAAGAGCTAATAATCCTGTGTAACTGTACATATTTTCTATTTGTTTCAAAGCTGTTTCTTCTTCTCTTTTAGATGACAATTTATATTTACGTTTCGTTGGATCCAACACATAAACGACAAAATGATAATCAGTTAGTGCTTGCACATATTGTTCACATGATGTATTTTTTTTTCTGAATATTATCTACTGATACTAATATTGATTCTAAATTTTTTATAAAATCATCGGGTGTTCTTTTTAATCCCACGTGCGATACGTTAGTTGCTAAAGTATATTCCCACATATTAACCCTATTACTGAGGCTTTGTATATTTAACAATATCAAGGCCTTGTATTTAAACAATTTGTAATATTTTGATGTGGGATGTTGTTTTTTAGTTTTATATAATTTATAACGAAAAATATATATATATTTGACACTAAATTCCGCTTACTGTGTTGATGGGAACCATAAAAAACAAAGTAAAATATATCATAAACATTACATGTACGTGTAAAACAGTATGCTTTGTGATTAAATTTTTTTTACCCGCAAAAAGGAAACGATAGTGATAATGCAAGTTTGTTTGTGCTATTCATAGAATACTTACATCCTCTAGTTACTCAAAATTACTTTTTTTGTTGTTTTATCAAATTAAACAGAAATTCGATCGAGTCATCCAAGGTTGCCGCTTTTAGATAGCAACTTGGCCTAATATTGATGTCTTCGAACGTTTTTATAATCTAAAATATGTAGGTAAAACAAATCCTTATGCATCGTCTAGTTGAAACCGCAACATGACCGTTTATCATGTTTTATTACTACTCACTTAATCTCTTTGTTTTGTAATCAACTGCAGTATCTATGGTTACCCGCGAATGCTTCTTCTACAACAGGAAATGGCTATAAATTGATCTCTCTCGCACCGTGTTGGTAGCAGCGGTTTCTAGATTATTTTGATGTGCCCAATATATCGTGTCTACGAATTGTAAACATATCGTTGGTAGCCGATAAACGTAATCTAAAGAAAATATTACATACAATCGAAATTAGAGTTATATTTGACATATGACCCCTCGTATGTATGTATGTATATCTTTCTGTTATAAGTTTCGCTTGGACGTCGATAATAGCCTCTACATTTGATACTTAACAATGGTCGGAGTGGGATAGATTTTTTTCGAAATAAATTATGCAGTAATGCGACACATTAATCTGTAAATATTGGATTAATTAACTTAATCATGTAACGATGACCCATTCCTTTGATATGTTATGTTTATATTTTGACTTTGTATAATAATATTAACGATATGTTATGCTCTGCGTGACTTTTAAGAGGACAATGAAGGTGATTTAAAAAAAAAAAAAGGTTTGAGAAAAATAAAAAATGACCATGTTGACACGTGTTTCCTTTATTATTTATCTTCAATAACAAATAATAATCTACAATCCCTGATATAAGAAACAAAGATATAAAGTAAATTTTGTTTTATTTCAATTTTAACGAGTAGAGGGGCAATGGTAGGGGTATCTAAAAATCTGAAAATTTAATTTTGGGATATAAAAAGTCTCACAAGGCCTTTCCTGATATTGTGTAGCTTGAGGTATGTTTTTGTTCAGATGTTGTGAGCACTGGTGAGCTAATGTAATTTTAATTTTTTTTAACAACAAGAACTTCATATTTTGAAGTATTTATGAATGTAATTAATTACATAAAAAATATGTAACGTCTGTACTAGATAAAATATAGTTACACGCAGTTTTGAGCAGATTGTAAGATTAGCATCGGTCGTATATACAGGGTTGGGATAAAGTATGGAACCCAAGCAAATATTCTTAAAACGGAAACCATGTGTTATATTGAGACACGAGTTTTAGTGGGTCACTCTTTATTCAGCGGTTGTCTTTTATACATGTCCTTATACATACATATATTACATCCCGATTTTCTAGCTATAATTTCTGTCTTAACAATAATCTGATAAATATTTGTTATTGGGTTTCACTACTCTACCTGATCTTGTTGTATAACTACGTTGGCAGTTTGTTGCAAGGGAAGTTTGAGGATCAGGACAATCCTTGGATTCAAGGGTTGATGTTAACTGGGTTGCATTTTCTGATTTTGGTACGACTATGTGTTCCTTTCCTTCTTTATCTTCTAATTCTCTTTGACTCAAATGGTGTCTGTTCCTTGTTAATTCTGTACCTTCTTCTGTTTGTATTCTGTATGATCTTTCTCCTTCTTTTCCTACTATCACACCCTCTTTCCAGATCGAATCGTTTTCTTGCTGATAATAAACTTTCCCATTTTTTAATTCCTTTCTTGTTCTAGTAGATTGATTCTTCTTGATTCATTCATTTTTTCCTCATAATGTTTCGCATCAATTACTTCTGTTTGTAAGTTTTCTTTTGTTCTCGGAATGTTATCTCTTAATAATCTTGACATTAGGATTTGCGAGGGCGTATACGACTGGTAAACTGGTGTATTTCTATAAGCTAGTAATGCTAAATATATGTCTTCTTTATTGTCTATTGTTTTCTTTAACATTTTCTTTACTACTTGAATTGTTTTTTTCTGCCATACCATTGGCTTGTTGGTGATGTGGCGAGGAAGTTATGTGTTTGAATTTCCAATTGTTCGCAAACTCTCGAAATTCTTTGGATATAAACTGTGTGCCATTGTCAGAGATTAGTACAGCGGGTATGCCGTGTCTTGCAAAAATGGATTTCATTTTGTTTATTACATTTGCTGATGTTATGTTCCTATTCAGACTTGCTAACTCAACATATTTTCAATAATAATCTACGATGAGCAAGTAATATTGATTGTGTAATTCAAAAATATCAACACCTACTTTATACCACGGTACTTGTTCAATTGAATGTGGCATTAATGGTTCTTTCATATTTGAATTTTGATATTTATTCCACATATGACATTTGCTTATCAAGTTTTCTATATCTACATTTATATCTGGCCAATAGACCGTTGAATTGGCTCTCGATATGCACTTATTAATTCCCAAGTGACCCGAATGTATGCAGTTTAATACTTTATTGCGCATTACTTTAGGAATTATGATTTTTGTGCGCTTAAACAATAACCCCATTCCTATCGTTATTTCATTTCTGAATTTATAAAATTTTTTCAAGTTATTGGGTATGTTTTCTTTCTTTTTAGGCCATCCATCAATTGTAAATTTCTTAAGCTTTATCGAATCTTCATCTCTGGCAGTTACATTTACTAATTCTTGAAGTCTCTTATCAGTAATCTCAACATTTTTAGACATAATATACACTTGTTTCTCTAAATTCATTTTGTCTTGATAAGTGTCTCTTAATTGTGCTCTTGACAGACTGTCTGCTATAATTAGATCTTTTCCTGGCTTAAATTTTGCCTCGATATCGTACTTTTGTAGTGCTAGTAACATCCTTTGCAATCTTGCCGGACAAGCGCATAATTTTTTATTGAAACTTGGGATTAACGGTTTGTGATCAGTCTCGACAATGAACTTCTTTCCATAAACGTACTGATGAAACTTTTCAACTCCAAAACATATTGCCAAAAGTTCCTTTTCTATCTGGGCATAATTCATTTGGGTTGCGGTCATTGTTCTTGACGCTAACGCACATGGACGTCCTTTTTGTAACAAAACAGCTCCAAGTCCTGATTTTGATGCGTCTACTGATATAGTTGTTTCTTCATTGGGATCGAAGTATTGTAACAAGGAGTTTCAGTAAAAATCTTTTTTAATTTGTTAAATGCTTGTTGTTCTGCTTGCCAAACAAATGCGTTTTCCTTTTTCAATATTTTTCTTAAGTCTGCAGTGTGTTCTGATAAATTATTAATGAATCTTCCAATATAAGTCACTAATCCTAAAAATCTTTGTAAATCCTTCCTATTGGTTGGTGTTGGCATATCCTTAATTGCTTTCAATTTTTCTTCTTCCATCATAACCCCTTCTTCTGAAAATTTATGTCCCAAGTAGCTTACTTCATGCATGCCAAACCTACATTTTTCTAAATTAAATTTTACATTGCTATCAAATGCAATTTTTAGTACTTGAGCTAATCTTTGGTCATGTTCTTCTTTTGTCTTGCCATGGATGAGAATGTCATCAACATATATTTCTATACCTTCAATGTTAAACATTTCCTTAAATCTTTCTTGAAATACCTCGCTTGCAGTTACAATACCGAATGGCATTCTAGTAAATCTATACCTTCCCATAGGAGTCCCAAAAGTGCACAGTCGTGAACTTTCCTCGTCTAAGGGTATGTTCCAAAATCCGCTCGTGGCATCCAACGTTGAAAAGTACTTTGAGGCTCTTAAATTTAATGCTATCTCATCAACGGTTGGTAATTTAATCATTCTTCTTTTTATTACTTTATTTAAATCCTTTGGATCTAGGCAAATTCTTAATAGGCCATTCGCTTTTCGAACAATGACAAAAGAATTTAACCATTCTGTACTTCCATGTACTCGTTTTATAATGTCTGCTCGTTCAAGTTCCTTTAAACAATTCTTAAATTTCTTTTGAAGAAAAAACGGAATATTTCCAATTGGGTGTGAAACTCCTTCTGTATTTTCTTTAATTTCAATTTTGTATGGTTTACCTAACTTGCCAATACCTTTAAATACATCGTTGTATTTATTTATAATTTTCTCATAATGTTTATTTACAATGTTTACCTCATCTATCCTACTAATTAAACCTAACATTTCAGCAGATTCTAAGCCTAAAATCAGTTTATGATTCCCATTTGAAACATAATAAGTAATATTATAATCTATATTTTTAAATTTTGTTACTAAACTACATTTACCTACAATGGGTATTTCTTGTTCATTATAATCACATAATTTTTCTTTTGTTGGTTTGATTATATTTTTGTTTAAATTGTATGTATAGAAAGTTTTTATGTTCATTACATTGACATCTGCTCCTGTATCAACCTTAAAGAGTAATTTTTTATTTTGAATGCCTAATTCTACAATCCATTCTTTCTCATTTTTGCTTATTTCATCTATAGTAGATTTTTTCTTTTACATATATTACATAATTATTTAACGATATCCATTTCTTTTGTACCCATGTTCATTTCCTTGTTTTGTTTTCTTGAATTCTTCCAAATCATGCAGGCTTCTATAACTTTTTCTAGGTCCTTTTCTTGATTTTGTAACAATTTTTCACGTAAACTTTCTTCCATTAGTCCAGATATCAGCATGGTTTTCACTAAGTCATTTTCTAAATTTCCAAATTCACACTGTTTCGCTTGATTTTTTAAATCTGTCACAAACTGATCTATTTTATTACCTTTTTGTTTACTGTTGAAAAACTTGTACCTCTCATAGGTTAGGTTCTTTTTTGGAACAAAATAATCCTCAAATTTCTTAAGCAGCAGGGATAAATTATTCCTTTCATTTTCTTCAAAATTGAACGCGTTATATATTTGCAATGCATCTTCAACTAAATAGTACAATAATTGTGCACACTGTACATCTTCTTCTTCCTTGTTTGTTTTACTTGCAATCAAATAATTTTCGAATTTTTGTTTCCATCTCTTCCAGTTTTCAGCTAAATTACCAGACATTACCATTGGTAATATTCCTTTCTCCATTTTATCATTAATTTGTACACTAATCTTCTATTTTATTTATTATTCGCAGCGCCATGTTATATTGAGACACGAAGTTCAGTGGGTCACTCTTTATTCATCGGTTGTCTTTTATACATGTCCTTATACATACATATATTACACCATGATATTTAAAGCTGGCCACGAGCGGTACCGCGCAGTAGCGTAGAGTCGACCAGGCCTCGCGTTCCACTAGAGTTATTCTGCTAATAGAGATGTTTGCTGCCGCAAATAATTTCGCTCATCTTTTAAATAAAAATTAAATAACACGTGCTCAAACACTTACCATTTTAAGAGTCCTCCGTAAAATCACAAAGTGAATAATGTCTGTTAAATATCTGCAACATTAGATATGTTCCAACTGTTGTTTGTAATTGTAAAACCACGTTCTTAATATTGTCAAAATATTTATGATAATAAAACGCGGCCTGCAACCATGTTCCCCGACGAGTTAGAATAGGTTCTGGTAGCTCTGGTATACGGGGGCACAGTCTGTGAAATTCGCGAATACGTTTCGGTGATTTGACAAATACTGCTTTGGTATGCGCTATTAAAGCGTCTATCTCAGGATAACATTTTCGGATACTATCCGCCACAAGATTGAGAGCATGAATTTTACACGTAATGTGTAACAAATTAGCAGAATGCTTTTTAAGAGACCGGCTTACAGAAAGCATGTTTGCAGCACCATCACTCACTAGCATCAAGAGTTGGTTTGTTGAAAGTTCAAACTTGTCCAATGTATTTAACGCTAACTTTGAAATAACTTCGGCAGTACACTGTTGTATTCGTTTGGTGACTAATAGAATTGAAGGTGCCGAAGTTTGTCCGACCGCGGTCGTTTTGCTGACGAAATCATAATTTTTCTAGGACAGATAAACAATTGCGCAAATGACCGGCAGCGAAAATGTCCGCAGACTACCGTTCCTCTCGGTCCGAACTGATTCTACGCCGATGCGCGGTACCGCTCGTGGCCAGCGTTAATGATATTGATGAAACTTTGTAGGTAAGTGTATTAGTGACGTATAATGCACCTGATTTCGAATTTCTTATTACTGTAGTTCCGGTTTAAGCAGAAGTACCCTCAACTTTTCTTATTTAAATAGGGCACTGTATATTTTTGCATATTATAATAGACCTTGCTTTTCCGGATTCGTCCATACTGGTTCTAATACCATTATCTGTAAAAATTACATAGTTTCTACACATTAAAGTAAAAACTGTGGAGATAAGCATAAGCAAATTGAATTTTTATTTATTAATAAAATAAACGTGTACCATCTAGTAGGTAATTGTTGAAGAACTGTCAAGGTTATTTAATTCACGTCTATCCAATTACTAATTGTACGGCTGGAAATGAAGCATTTAAATGAAAAAGAGCGTATTGAAATTTCAATGGTGATCGGTTTTGGTAATCGTGTTAGAACTCACGAAGAAGCATGTCATCTATTTAATGATTTGCATCCTAAAGAAATCCTATAACACCTTCAGCTGTTTCTAAAATACTAAAACGTTTTAGTTTAACTGGGACGGTTGAAAATTTACCAAAAAACTGGAAGACCGCAGTCCGCAACCAACGGAGGTATTCGATTAGATTAGATTCAATATCGAGGTAGTTCTTGACCTATTTCACTGCGACCTTTTCAAATCTATTGCGGTTCCTCTATTATTAGCTTTGCCTTTTTCACTAGACCTAGCAGCCTTGTGAGTGATGAGGCAACTTTTTGTTTAAATGGAACAGTTAATCGCCAAAGTTCAAGGTATTAATCAAATGAGAATCCTCACTGGATTCGTGAAGCCCATGCTTAATATCCTCAAAATTTGAATGTTTGGATGGGAATTGTAGAAAACAGGCTTATAGGCCCATTTTTTATAGACGGAAATTTGAAAGGGGAAGAGTATTTGGATCTATTGAATAACCAAATTATTCCTGCACGTCAACATAATGGGCAGTTGCCTCAACATTTTTGGTTTCAACAGGATGGAGCGCCTCCGCACTATGATAGATGAGTTAGGAATTTTGGGTATGCTACTTTTCCAAATTGATAGACGTAGAGGATTCATTGAATGGCCTGCATGTTTTCCAGACCTTAGTCCATTAAATTTTTTTGGCATCATCTCAAATCACGTGTTTACGTTAGACGACCAACTAGTTTGCAGGAGTTGAGACACAGAATAGTCGTTGAATGTGAATTAATCCGTAGAGAAATCTTGAAAAAGTAACTCCGGAGTTTCTTAACAGGCTTGCATATTGTCAGGAGGTGAACGGCGAGCAATTTGAACATTTGAAATGATTTTGTTTATATTGGATGATTCTCATTTTGTCATTAATTTACATTAAATAAAATTGTTGAGTAAATGTGAAATGCTTTATCTTTCCATTTTTTACAGATAATTGTACTAAAATATACAGGGTATCTTATTTAAATAAAAATGTTTAAGGTACTTCCAATTAAACCGGAAGTACAGTAACAACAAAAAATTCGAAATCAGATGCATTACGCGTCAGTAAACTTACCTGCAAAGTTTCATCAATATCATCGCTTCCGTTTTAAATATGTTTACTTGGTTCCATACCTTATTCAAACCCTGTAATGTCTTTCACATATTTTTAGAACTATTTATTTGTCGTATGTTTTAAAAAAATTTTACATCTTTGCAATTCTTTCTGTAGTTTTACTCTAAACATAAACTGGTATAATATTGGTACAAGGCTAACTATTGCCTGTTACGTTCACGCAGAGAAACGTTTACTTGTATCAAAGCAAAAGAAATATTTTCTTACCGTTTTTTTCTTCGGCTAAGAGAAGTATATACTTGTAATGAAATAATTGTACTTCTTTGTTTAAGACATTTGTTAACTTGATCTTGCAAAAAATTTGAAGAAAGCAATTCTTAATATAAGTAAATGGTCATTATATAAAAGTGAACTTAGAAACAATAACCAAGATAATGCTAATAAATAGCTCCTGATATTTATAGAATCACTACCGACAAAAGCAATACGAGAAGCGGAAACCATTAAAGCTTCTTGTTCTTGGCCACATTGCTCTTACATCTCTTAGTTTATGCCACTAATTTTTTAAAACAGCAACTGAAATATCTCCTCGCGCCACCTAGTGCCAGTAGTTATAGTCATGCCGTCCTAGATAGTAGCGACGGAACTGGAATACAGATACCATTGATTGATTGATTCCTACCCAAGCAAGGTTAGTTTTAACATCCTTAACACTGAGGCCTAATGGCCTATTGTATTATTAGGTTAGTTTCCTCAATCAGATTTAAGAGCCAATGTAGTCAATCTTTCCCAATTCAAGAAAACTTTGAAAGGTTTATCATAGAAGATCCTGGAGATTGTTGTGTCACTACCCATATCAAAGATGGGGTTTGTTACTGCTGTTTCTATACTAGTGTGCCCGGACCCACTTTGGGGTCTCCAGTTACTAGTGTTTTTCAGTCTGTATGCTCCCATTTTGGCTTCTCCCTGATATAGATCTCAAGAGGAGGTAAGTTTAGCATGGTTTCCATAGCAGCTGTTGGAGTGCTTTTAATAGCTCCTGTTATACATAGACATGTCAGTCTCTGAATTTTCGAGAGACTGGTTATCGCCTGCTTCTGTATGGTCTTAGGCCACCAAACCAGGCAGCCATAAGTTATCATGGGCCTTACCACCGTAGTGTACAACCAGTACGTTATATGTAGTTTGAGTCCCCATGTTTTCCCAACTATTCTACGGGTTGTCATTAATACCCCCTTGCATTTGTCAGTCATTTACACCTAAGAACTTAGCCTGCTGACTGATATGAACTACTTCATTGCAAAGAGTCGGCGCTCTTAGATCGTCCAATTTTCTTCTCTTGGTGAAGGGTACCAGTGCAATTTTTTCAGAGCTTACTCTATGGTTCTCCTTTTTACATCATACTTCTACCGTTTTTAATGCTCTCTGCATTAGTTCTGATATTATGCTGGCATTTCTACCGCTGGTAAGTATTACAATGTCATCAGCGTATTCTTGTGTATAGTAGCCAGCATTGTTCAGCAAGACCAGCAGTTCGTCTATCACCATGTCCCACAATAGAGGGGATCCTCTGGCGACAGACACCTGCATCGTCTCACCCGCCAACGCTGCCTCTACTTGTCTGCCATGGAGCATGGCTTCCATCCATCTGCAGACAGTGTTCTATACTCCGTGGCTGTTTGCAGCCTGTAATAATGATTCAAATGAGGTGTTATGAAACGCACCTTCTATGTCAAGAAATGCAGCTAATGATTGTTTAAGGATGCCTCTACCCACGACACGAGTTGATGCAAGGCACTTTCACATGATTTACCTGCTTGATGGGCACGCTGATTGGGATGTAATTGTCTTTCTATTACAGAAGTTTCCCTGATATACCTTTCAAGCAGTTTTTCCATGGTCTTTAAGATGAAGGATGATAGAGTTATCGGCCTGTATACCTTTGCCTCTGCGTATCAGCAACGCCCAGGTTTTAGAATAAACACAACTTTAGCCCTATTACGTACAACGTATCTTGAACATTTTCAAAAGATACCGGTTAATGTAATTTATTTTTTTTATTACATTTACCACTATAGTTTTTTTAAATATATAATAAATAATAATAATAATAATGAAGGGATAAATAAACTTAAATATTAACTCATTAATTATTAAACTACTATACAATTATTATACAACTATAAAAAAAAACTTTTTCATTAGCTCATTCGCTTGCTCCTAATTTTAATTATTAGCTTTAGTTTTTTTTCCATTATTACAATTTTTCCTTTATTGGATATCCTTGTAGCTGGCCTGAACTGGCCTTAACTTAAAACTAAATGATTTACTTGGAAGAAACATTTTTCTGTTTTGTATTTTCTTGATTTTCTAGAAAATATTTGCTTAATCCGAATAAAATTTGAGGAAAATTTGTTCTTGAATGGAGATTAAGAAAATCTATTTTCTTGATGCAGGAAATTATTTCTCTGCGTGTTCACAACCTACAAAAGTAATGCAAAAAAGCTCCTGAGGTTTCTATGAATCGTACTTTGTGGATGATACACAAGTTGTTGATAATTCTATAGTTTTGATTAGCAGTCATTACCAGATAAAATCTGCAAAGAACTACAGCAGACCGGAAAAAAATAATAAGTGTCCCACAATAAAAGTATGGGTGGTGTAGACTTACATGGCAATTGCATATTCAACTATCGAATAAATATTATGAATGAGAAATGGTGGTGGCCTTTACTTGGTTAACATGATTGTAAACTCCTGGAAAATACACAATACGACAAATGAATTGTCACAACTCGATCTTAAATCGTAATTAGTTCTTGCGCTTTTGAAATTTGAAAATACTTAAGAAGCCCAATCTATCGGTTTGAATATACCAAATAAGGTTCACATAAATAAGCTGGATCACGTATGTATCATATATACATGTGCCAAAAGTGCAAAGTTCATTTGTATGCCAATTGTTTAGAAGTATTAATGTATTGTAGAACACTGCACGAGCCTATTTTTCACGGCCCGGCCCGCCGGTGGCCCGTTACAGTATGGAGTGAGCCCGCCCGGCCCACCCGTTGCGTTCATCACCTCGGCACAAGGCCCGCCCGTTAGTAAATTTTGGCCCGTTTGGCCCCGTCTAAATTATTTTAGCCTATTTAAGTATTTATATCTGCACTGTCTATTTCTAAACATGTTTACATTTTCTTAAATCAAAAGAAAACGTAACAACATTACATACATTAAAATTGTTAATACAAACGGTAGCGTAAAAGCTAAACATCCATTCGGTGTATTTAATAAAACATTCTCGGCCCGTCAGGCCCGTACAAATTCAGGCCCGGCCCGCAATGAAAAGAGACGAGGCCGAGCGGGCCGGGCCTTTCCTAGCCCGTGCAGTGCTCTAATGTATTGACCGATTATTTTTTGTTATAGTTCCTTGCCCAAAAAAAATGTTTATTTGCATTTTTGTCTCAATTATTGTTTATTTTGATAAATGAAGTAGTTGTATTAAGTTATTTTCATTCGTCTTCCTCTTGATCAAAGATGGATTAAATTTATTATCGTTTTACGGTTTGTATGTGAATGTTTGCAATTTTAGAACAGGCGCGCTTTTATTTTTAAGTTGCGCTTAAGTTTCGTTCGAAATATAAATAGGTCCTTTTTATCTAAAATACACCCATATATGCCTTAGATATTTTTTGAAATAACTTTTGTTCGTTTATAACGGTTGTTTCCGAAGATTAAACAAGTTTAACCGGATTGCGGTGTGATTTTGATTAAATATGTTTGCAACGCGCGCTCATGGAGTTATATCGGTTAACAAATATTATTTTGACGGGTAACGTTTACAGGGGATCTCAGATGACTGATTAATGTAGCGGGTGTTATAAAATATTTAAGTAGATGTTAATGATTGAATAATCTATTTGTGTTTATTAAGAGGTCGCATGTAATAACACTATAGCATAATGTGTAGAACGCATATAAGTTTATGTATATTGAGAGAAATCAATGGAAGTTTCAGTCTGTACGCCCATGTAAGACCAGGTAGGCATGCGTGATACTGTCGAATAGGAAAGGGTGGGGTGATATTCTGTTTTCAACTAAGTTCATTCGACGAACGCTGTTAGTTTGGTACATGTCGTCGGCAGAGTAGTAGACACCTTAAAGCAAAAAACACCGGTATCGTAATAAAATTTCATGTAATCAAAAGATAAGGCGTCTCAGCGTGCAGGGACACCAAAAACGGACAATCTTCGATAAAGAATTGATAGAGAACGACATTCGTGACCGACGAAACAGCGTTAGAACAGATTCTAACCTATAAAGTGTGAATGTTGCAGGCTGCAAGTGCATACACAATGTTATGTTTGTAATAAGTGTACAAAATAGACTCTGAATATTCGTCTATCGTATTCCATAGGACAATTCAACGCTATTATATAAAAAAGATATTTCAAATTACAAAAAATAGTAAGCTTGTGTTTTCTTTTTTCCATATTTGTGTCTCTGTGTGTTTTAGCGTGTTCTTTCGTATTTGATTTATTTTTAATAATAAGGGACAAGTTACACGTGGATTGTTTAGTTTTGTTGACATCAGTTTCTGTGACTTCTCACCTTTTTTTTTATCCCCAAAAAGTTTTGATGATTGTGTACCCTTAAATTAGGTAAATATGTTTTATTTAAGACAGTGGCATTTCCACATTATAGACCTCTTTAATTTTAAATAACCTTCTTTCATTTTCCCATGCTTTAACAAGTTTTCCATCTATCGATCTTTACGAACAAAATTGTCCGATTAAAAGAAATACTGCGTTAAGTAGTACACTAAAAAAAAAACAAGGCCTTCATTGATTGGCTAATTCATGCTTTCTTCATTTGTTTTATTCTCTGCGTGTACATAGGCTTTCTTGATCCTTTTAATAAAGAAACGCATGCTTTCCTTTTATGCCGTAACTTCTTGTTTATAACCTAACTAACGTGTATTTAAAGCATGTTCTTTCGTGTATTTAAAGTCGCATGTTCAAATAAATATTTATGCCTATTTTTTTTATTTTTAATGTGTATGATTACGTTAGACGATTGTTTGTCGTAAGATTACATTACGCAGAAACATATTTTTAGTTCTCAGATAAAAAATTATAACAAATTGGGCCTGAGACTGAAATTATTCCAAATTTTCTCAGTATACGTTTAATATTTTTATGTTATGAGTTATAATGCACAAACGCGCTAAAATAAATGCAACAGTTTATTTCAACTCGTATAATAGTTCTTAGCGGTCACAATAGATGTCTCGTTGATGTACCTTTATATCTTAAAGCCCTTTTAGGCTACCGTAGTAGAGTTAAAAAAAGAGTTCCAAGGAGTACTTGATGATTTAATAAATGAATCACCGCCTCTTCTCCAACCAAATTCTTATTAATAATACGATTATTGCTGAATACTTTTGTGGTCACGTAATTTATATTTTTTTGTGCACTGTGGCCTGTGTATTCATAAAACACATGTCTGTAATATTAATTTCGACAAAAGAAAGACGAAAACATCTTCTAAGAATGGATATGAATACTTTTGACATATCCGGTGCTAAAAGCTAAACATCGTCCCTTGAATATAGACACGAAATTGACCGTTTTTAGTCCTTAGATTTTATTTTAAAGGCCGTAACGTTGTACACCGACCTTACAATCCACATGGTGAACGATGAAAACCTGTTAGAACAAGCGCAAAAGAGGTTTTTTGCATTTTACAGATGCCAACCTATGAGTCATACGCAACGTTATGCTATTGGAAATTAATATCTTTTTAAAGTCCCCACTTTTAAAGGCGTAAAAGTCGCTCTATACCTTATGTTTTCGCGTATTTCGTCTACGAAATTAATTTGAATTCAAAATTTAAGCTTTAAAAATTTAAATTTGCTGTATTAGACTAATTATAACCTCGTAAAGGTTTAAATATGTTAATAAAGTTTTATTTTTAGATATTCGCGTTATTAGAATATTAAACACTCTAATTTTATACCGTAAAACTATTTCTATTATTGTGAAAATGTTACATATTTAAATATTAAACAATAAAAGTTCCATTTAAGGTAATATTGCATCCCCAAAAACCTAGTGTAATTCCCAGAAATAAATATGACTAAAACACTTGATTCAAACGTAAATATTGACATATTTCTAAAGTCAACGCACTATAAAGTTCCCTTGAGTTACTTAAAGTCATCAGTACATAATTTATTTTTAGGAATTAGTCACATTACAATTGTAAAACAACAAATTTGGCATCGTAATTATTTTTATACCAAGAAATAATAAACTATATTAATAGTAGTGGATTAGAAGAGAGAATAAAAAAAAATCTGACATCCAAGTTTATTTTTCTAAATTTAATCCGTGTAGTTCATGCACATGTTTTTGCCACTTGCCAAGAAGTAGTGTGTTTCCGCTTTCGTTATTTTTAGATATTTAGAACTTAATATCATAAATTTAATGCAATTTTTCTTTTGTCTATCCAAATTTCGTTTATATTTCCACCTACGTGAAACTCCGATATTTTTTAACACGTCGTACCCAAGAGCTTAAAAAAGGAAGCTGGAGATATAAAAATAAAAAATATGTAGATGTATTTTGTCGTACATCCAATATACAACTTCTTCAAAGTGAATTTCCTCTTTCAAAAAACGAATGTGTGTAATTAACTGTGAAACGTAGGGTCGTCCAAAACTTTTTTCATATATATATATATATATGTATATATACGCGTATATAAAATGTGGAAACGCATTTTCACGCATGAAATCTGAATTTATCGAACGGGGGAACCTGCACGTTTGTATCAATTGGTAAATACTAATTTGGCATGGGTAAACGCGTGAGAAAAAAAGTACATTTCCCTCGCACAACTTTGCCCAATTTCGTCTCCTCTCAAACTCGTCAAAGTTGTCTCTTTAAGGGGTGCAAAAATGTTCTTTGAGTAAATCCTAACGATTTGTTTGCTCTAGAATTTTTAAGGTGTTATTACTCGACTGTAAATGATTTGCGAATCCTTATATTAAGCTAATGGTGGAAATATAAAAGAAAGTAAGCTTGTTTAGAAAACCACATCATGGAATAGCATAATACCTGCTTCTTGTTAGTAGTGTTTTTTTGCTTTTTGTTTGCAAAATGTTGTGTAATGTTGTAATATTCAATTTGGTTATAATTTGGGGGGGTGTTAATCAGTATTATTTTTAATTTATTTCAGATCGAATGACGTGAAGTTATTAAATCGCCGCTCCCGCAATGAAGCGGCTTTTCAAGAAGTTATTTGTGGTCCTCGTCGTGGCCATAACCGCTACAAGCGGGTCCAGTGATATAATTCGCATATTCAACGAAACAAATCCAGAAGTAGAAGAATTTAATCATCTAGTGGTTGATAAAAACACTGGCCGCGTTTATATAGGGGCGGTGAACCGTTTATATCAACTTTCGCCAGATCTAGATCTGGTCATCGAAGCAAAAACCGGTCCAGATTACGACGCTGAAGATTGCTCAGTCTTAGAATGTAATTCCGCCAAAAAGAAATTGACAAACAACGTCAATAAGGCGTTGGTCATTGATTATACTACCACGCGCTTAATCTCTTGCGGAAGCCTATTCCAAGGCATATGCTCAGTTAGAAACCTTCATAATATCTCCGATGCTGCCAAAGTTGTTCGTGAAGCTGTTGTTGCAAATGACGCTACCGCATCTACAGTTGCGTTCATAGCTCCCGGGCCACCAAATCCACCAGTAACCCAAGTCATGTACGTAGGTGTCACGTTTTCTGGTAAATCGCTGTATAGAACTGAAGTCCCAGCCGTCAGTAGTAGATCATTAGATAAAGATAAGATGTTCAGTATCGCACAAACGGCAGTCACAACAGGAACGAGAATGTTCGTCAATTCCTTAGCAAGAGAAAGGTACGTCATCAAATACGTTTATGGTTTCGCCTCTGAAGGCTTCAGCTACTTCCTGACGACACAAATGAAGCATACGACTTCTCAAAATCAATACATCAGCAAGCTAGTCAGGGTTTGTCATGATGACGAGAATTACTACTCATACACTGAGATCCCCATGGACTGTACTCATGTCGCTCATGGTGATGGAAGCAATTCGAATAACAACAAAAATTACAACTTGGTACAGGCAGCGTATGTGGGAAAGGCAGGTTCCGAATTGGCATCAGTTCTTGGTATAACTGCTCAAGACGACGTTTTGTTTGCCGTGTTCAGTGCCAGTGATCCTCAGCATCCTAATCAACCAACTAATCATTCTGCCCTCTGCGTCTATTCTTTGAAGTCCATCAGGAGAAAGTTCATGCAGAACATCAAACAATGCTTTGGAGGAACCGGTGAACGAGGTCTTGATTTCATCTCACCCAGTCACCGATGCGTTTCAACGGTAAGTCTTTAATTTTTTTTTATCTATTTGAAGGCCAAATTGTGATTGTAAACCATTAAATTATCCATTAACTTGTATTGCAGCATCTTCAACAATTTTCCGTAGTGTTTTAAGAACTTTACAAAAACACCATGTTGAAAAAATTTCATTGCGCTATTAGAACAGCATTGCTAATTGATTCCTGGCCGTTGATGAATGAGCTGTTTTAACAATTACCTATCATTCGACAATCACCGTATTTAACATTTATGTTAAACCGAGAATTATCTGGTTTTATAATGTTGAATGCCGAGAAATCTTGGCTAAACGCCAGTTGGCTATTTACTAAAAGTTCGAATACAAACTTCTGGGTCATCATTGAATATGAATATATGATTTTTGAACTCACGTGGTACCGATTCAAGTTTTACGATCATAGTTTTGAATGAAAGCATGTTTTTAAATAGTTAACTTTAGAGATTACGATTGTAACTCGTTTAAAGAATAGTTCAACGTTATAATTTTAAGCTTTACGGTTGCTTATTATAATGAAGGGCTTCAAATTGTTTATTAAATCTCGTATTTCCACAATTCTGAAAGTGTCGAAACTACTAGAAAGATTTTATTGAAGTCACAATAGTCCTCTTATGATATTTTTTGCATTCAAGTTTTTTTTTATTAGCTATAGTAAATGTTTTGGTAAACACTAGGTGATTAGTTTTTATCCAGAATCACTTAAATTGCTTTAAAACATTTTGGAATTTGCTCCAAATACTTGTGGTTTTCATTTATCGTATAGTTTTTAATAGACCAATATCCTTGGGAGCAATTTGAAGTATCTTGGTCTCAATTTTCGTCAAATTTGCTTAAATTATGGTCTTCTAACTTTAAGGTCACACATTCATCGTCAGTTTTAGCTTCTAAGTATGTAGATGATAACGATAAGGGACATGTAGATACAACAGCATTAATAACCAAACTATATTAGTATTGAAAGTTTAGAATTATTTTTTAAACCTGGCATTTCCAGAGTCCTCCGAACGCTTATTGAATTCATTATACTCTTCTCATGATGTCTTTTTATATACAGGTTTGTTTTAATTAATTATAATCGTTGCTGAGTAAGTTTTGGCAAACACTAGATGGTTAGTTTGTATTCAAAATTACTTAAATTGTTTTAAAACATTTCGGAATTTGCTCCAAATGCTTGTGGTCTTCATTTACCGTAGGTCTTCAATAGAATAAAATCTTTGGAAGCATAATGAAGTGTCTTGGTTTCAATTTTAGACAAATTTGTTTAGATTATGGTCTTCCAAGTTTGAAGTCGCGCATTTGTCGTTAGTTTTAGCTTCTAAGTATGTAGATGATAACGATAAGGAACATGTAGATACAACACCATTAATAACAAAACTATATTAGAATTGAAGATTTCGAATTATTTTATAAACCTGACATTTCTAGAGTCCTCCAAAAGCTCAGTGAAATCACTATACTCTTCTTATGATGTCTTTTTATATGTAGGTTTGTTTTAATTAACTATAATCCTTGTTGCGTAACTTTTGGCAAGCACTAGATGATTAGCTTTTATTCAGAATTACTTAAATTGTTTTAAAACGTTTTGGAATTTGCTCTAAATGCTTGTGGTCTTCATTTATCGTACGGTTTTCAATAGGCCAAAATCCTTGGGAGCAATATGAAGTGTCTTGGTTTCAATTTTAGACAAATTTGTTTAGATTATGGTCTTCCAAGTTTGAAGTCACGCATTCATCATTAGCTTTATCTTCTAAGTATGTAGATGATAACGATAAGTAATATCTAAATTCAACACCATTAATAACCAAACTATATTAGAATTGCAGATTTCGAATTATTTTTGAAACCAAGCATTTCTAGAATCCTCTGAAAGCTTATTAAAGTCACTGTACTCTATATAATATCTTTCTGTATGCAGGTTTGTTTTAATTAACTAAAATCGTCCTTGGGAAAGTTTTGACAAACACTAGATGATTAATTTTTATTCTAAATTACTTAAATTGGTTTAAAACATTTTGGAATTTGCTCCAAATGCTTATGGTCTTCATTTATCGTACGGTTTTCAATAGACCAAAATCCTTGGGAGCAGTATGAAATGTCTTGGTTTCAATTTTCGTCAAATTTGTTTAGATTATGGTCTTCCAAGTTCGAGGTCATACATCGTCATTAGTTTTAGCTTCTAAGTGTGTAGATTATAACGATAAAGGGACATGTAGATGCAACACCATTAATAGCCAAACTATATTAGAATTGAAGATTTCGAATTATTTTTTAAATCAAGCATTTCTAGAGTCCTCTGAAAGCTTATTGAAGTCACTATACTCTTCTTATGATATCTTTTTCTATGCAGGTTTGTTTTAATTAACTATAATCGTTGTTGGGTAAGTTTTGGCAAACACCAGATGATTAGTTTTTATTCTAAATTACTTAAATTGTTTTAAAACATTTTGGAATTTGCTTCAAATGCTTATGGTCTTCATTTATTGTACGGTTTTCAATAGACCAAAATCCTTGGGAGCAGTATGAAATGTCTTGGTTTCAATTTTCGTCAAATTTGTTTAGATTATGGTCTTCCAAGTTCGAGGTCATGCGTCGTTATTAGTTTTAGCTTCTAAGTGTGTAGATTATAACGATAAAGGAACATGTAGATGCAACACCATAAATAGCCAAACTATATTAAAGTTGAAGATTTCAAATTATTTTTTTAACCAAGCATTTCTAGAGTCCTCTGAAAGCTTATTGAAGTCACTATACTCTTCT
The DNA here is from genome assembly GCA_029619315.2 of Dynastes maya. Classification (NCBI taxonomy): domain Eukaryota; kingdom Metazoa; phylum Arthropoda; class Insecta; order Coleoptera; family Scarabaeidae; genus Dynastes; species Dynastes maya. The sequence goes on from JAROYE020000012.1 coordinate 9,603,883, forward strand.
TATGATATCTTTTTCTATGCAGGTTTGTTTTAATTAAGTATAATCGTTGTTGGATAAGTTTTGGCAAACACCAGATGATTAGTTTTTATTCTAAATTACTTAAATTGTTTTAAAACATTTTGGAATTTGCTTCAAATGCTTATGGTCTTCATTTATCGTACGGTTTTCAATAGACCAAGATCCTTGGGAGCAGTATGAAATGTCTTGGTTTCAATTTTCGTCAAATTTATTTAGATTATGGTCTTCCAAGTTCGAGGTCATACGTCGTTATTAGTTTTAGCTTCTAAGTGTGTAGATTATAACGATAAAGGAACATGTAGATGCAACACCATAAATAGCCAAACTATATTAGAGTTGAAGATTTCAAATTATTTTTTTAACCAAGCATTTCTAGAGTCCTCTGAAAGCTTATTGAAGTCACTATACTCTTCTTATGATATCTTTTTCTATGCAGGTTTGTTTTAATTAACTATAATCGTTGTTGGGTAAGTTTTGGCAAACACCTGATGATTAGTTTTTATTCTAAATTACTTAAATTGTTTTAAAACATTTTGGAATTTGCTTCAAATGCTTATGGTCTTCATTTATCGTACGGTTTTCAATAGACCAAGATCCTTGGGAGCAGTATGAAATGTCTTGGTTTCAATTTTCGTCAAATTTGTTTAGATTATGGTCTTCCAAGTTCGAGGTCATGCGTCGTTATTAGTTTTAGCTTCTAAGTGTGTAGATTATAACGATAAAGGAACATGTAGATGCAACACCATAAATAGCCAAACTATATTAGAATTGAAGATTTCAAATTATTTTTTTAACCAAGCATTTCTAGAGTCCTCTGAAAGCTTATTGAAGTCACTATACTCTTCTTATGATATCTTTTTGTATGCAGGTTTGTTTTAATTAACTATAATCGTTGTTGGGTAAGTTTTGGCAAACACCAGATGATTAGTTTTTATTCTAAATTACTTACATTGTTTTAAACCATTTTGGAATTTGCTCCAAATGCTTATGGTCTTCATTTATCGTACGGTTTTCAATAGACCAAAATCCTTGGGAGCAGTATGAAATGTCTTGGTTTCAATTTTCGTCAAATTTGTTTAGATTATGGTCTTCCAAGTTCGAGGTCAAGCATTGTCATTAGTTTTAGCTTCTAAGTGTGTAGATTATAACGATAAAGGAACATGTAGATGCAACACCATAAATAGCCAAACTATATTAGAATTGAAGATTTCAAATTATTTTTTTAACCAAGCATTTCCAGAGTCCTCTGAAAGCTTATTGAAGTCACTATACCCTTCTTATGATATCTTTTTGTATGCAAGTTTGTTTTAATTAACTATAATCGTTGTTGGGTAAGTTTTGGCAAACACCAGATGATTAGTTTTTATTCTAAATTACTTAAATTGTTTTAAAACATTTTGGAATTTGCTCCAAATGCTTGTGGTCTTCATTTATCGTACGGTTTTCAATAGACCAAAATCCTTGGGAGCAATGTGAAGTGTCTTGCTTTTAATTTTCGTCAAATTTGCTTGAACTATGGTCTTCCAAGTTTAAGGTCACGTTAGATTTAACTTCTAAGTAATAATAATAAGGAACATCTAAACACAACACCATTAACAACCAAACTATATTAGAATTGAAGATTTCGAATTGTTTTTTAAATCAAGCATTTCTAAAGTCCTCTGAAATCTTATTGAAGTCACCATATTCTTCTTATAATATTTTTTTGTATTTAGGTTTGTTTTAATTAACTATAATCATTGTTGGGAAAGTTTTGGGATGATTAGTTTTTATTCAAAATTACTTAAATTGCTTTAAAACATTTTGTAATTTGCTCCAAATGCTTGTGGTCTTCATTTATCGTATGGTTTTCAATACACCAAAGTCTTTGGAAGTAATATAAAGTGTCTTGGTTTCAATTTTCGTCAAATTTTCAACAGACTGAAATCTTTAGGAGCAATATAAAATACATATCTTTATAATAATTTTCATAAGATTTGCTTAAATTATGGTGTTTTGCGAGTTCAAGGTCACGCATTAATTGTTAGTATTATCTTATAAGAGTGTATATAATAACGATAAAGAACATCTAATACAACACCAAGAACAAATAACGTGCCTTAGGAGATTTATTATGTTTTGGAATTGAAGGTAACATATATTTTGGAATCGATGAATTTTTGTGAGTTAAAAAAAAGGTTTCAAGGTCACATCTCACAGCTAAAGTCTAATTTACAAAGTTTGACGTGCAACACTTAGTATGAATGGAAAAACAAAAACAGTTATGAGAGATGTTGTGATAGGTTAGGGTTTGAACAGAAAATGAAAAACGAGTATTCTAGTGATAAAAAACGTTTGATTTACCAAATTATCTTTGGAATTTTATACACCATACCAGGGATGCTACAAGTGTTATGCATACGTAACTTGCTCGGTTATATGTAGTCAGTGGATGTTGTTTTATTCTGCTGCCTTGGCGCTGCCTGTATGAATGACCCGTAATATGGGGGATTACACCAACAAACTTTTCTGCCATGTGCTCGGGTTGGTTTTCTCAACGACTAAACACTAAGATCTATTCTATCGGAAGTCTATACAGAATATCGAGAACTGCTTCACAGGGCGAACAAGGTACCGTGGGCTAGATTTCATCTCGCCCAGTCAACGGTGCGTGCTTACGGTTAAGTACACATCTGCGCACCCCCATGGCGGTGAGGCGGTAACTTTATTGATCGCAAGTTGCCGGGACCTAGCCACGCCAGCCCCTGACTGACGTCTAGTGCCAAATTCCTCACGTGCATTCCACTACTAACAGATATCATTTACTGAGATGGTGATGTATGCCTTCCCTGCTCACACCATCTATTTCTTTTACTTCTTTTCCGCTCCTCTTTGCGTTTTCTTTTGTGCCTAACCTGACCATGACGATTTATTTAAAGGAGACAGCCTGTATAACCGGCGCTATAACCAAACCCTACCGCGTCCGTCGGTAGTCCCTCTCGACGACTGTCAAAATTTCCGCGATCTCGATATCACTTTGTTTCGCTTCTCCATTCCTTTTTTGGAACATTAAACTTCCCCAACTTATTCAAAACTATTTTATTGTGTTTTATTATTATATCTAGCTGCCATATATTTATTTCGGTTAGTTTAACAATAGTTTCCGAAAGTTTTTTACGTCATTAAATTCGTTAAACTTCTCCAAACTTTTTACTAACTTTTTTGGGTAATTAAACAAAACCATACCGTTCAAAAATTAATCTACAGGATAGTTTCTTTAACTTTTGCGCACTTTTTAGTCATGGTTATATTTTCTAAAAGTTTTCCAATAGTTCCCAAACTATTTTTTCATCATCAAACCACTTTAATGACGTTAACGGTATTTAAACATTTAATCGAAATACTTTTACGACTTGTTGAACATTCAAATTTTGCTACCTAACATGTTTATTAAATAATCTCCAAAACCATAAGCGGGTCAAAATAATTCCTCATATTTTTGTGACCCAAAAAATTACCTGCTTGAATATTTGTTAATTTGTACTTCTCGGCAAGCCGAATTGAATTGCAAAAAGCAGAATCCTTTTGCATTTTAGTTCTTGAAAATGTTGACAACTTTTATCACTTTTCCTAGGACGTGAAGCAAGAAATATATGGAAATGGCGGAAATCGATTCTACAGGCCCGTTTTTATCTAGAAACGTGTACTTGAGCTTTCTTTATGTGGTGGAAAGATCATCAGATTATCTTGAAATTCATAGCTTTTGGGTGGGAATTTTTTGAAAAATTTACCATTGCTAATTTCCATTCAGAAACTATCAAGGAGTAATATGTATTGGCTTCCATCGGTGAAATGTAAAAAATCAGTGATTTCCTTGGTATTTCCGACGTAATAAAAATGTTTGAAAAATATCTACGCCGGTAAGGAATTGAATCTGATACCTCCCGTTTGCGGGACAGGCGTGCAGGCCTTACCAGAGTTGATATTTTTCAAAAATTTAATTACGTCGGAAATACTAAGGAAATCACGGATTTTCATTATCAAGGAGTATAACTCAGTTAGCGTAGAATAAGTATTTTTGATAAAATAATATTCAGTGAGAGCAAAGAAGCTTTTTTTTGCTTAATTTGTTGATGATTAATGATGATTTATACCTATTAATTAATTTTATTTTGGGTAAATGGAAATGAGCGTATCTCGTTTAGATAGGTTTTGTGAGCATTGTGACTCATTTATTACTTTCCCCACTTCCATACAATCCTTCATTCGATAGATTCATCAGCCAGCTTCCTTCCTTCTCTAATTATAGCGTCAAACGTTCGGTATTAACGTTTTACTTACTAATTCTTCATTTATTAATACGGAAAAAATAGCGAGACGGTAGTTTAGGCTTGCCACAACAGTGCTGTCAGTAGGGGACTGAACTTGGGTTATTGCGGTAGCATGCTATTCTAAAAATAGAATGACGTACGGAGAATTGTAGAGAAGCTCATTATATTTGAATATACGCATATGCACACACCGAAGCTTGTGCGAGTACAAATTTATATACTTACTACATGTTATCGTGGAAGGCTTTGCCAATATATAAATGCGTAAATAAACCCGAGATGATAGCTCAATGAAGCACGAAGGATGTTATAAAAAAAACAACAGTTCGCTAGCTTACAGAGAATGGAATTCGTAATGGATGAAATGGAATGTGAACGTAGAAAATATATTTTATATTTTAAATAAAACGTTACCAGAATTTACAATCTATTTTACCGTTTTGCCAATTTTAATTATTTTATTTTTTTAAATTAAACTTGGTAAATTAAAAATAAATACCTGCATTGAATAAAACTATTTTCCCGTGGATTTTAACATTGATAACTAAAGCTGGCCACGAGTGGTACCGCGCATCGGCGTAGAATCAGTTCGGACCGAGAGGAACGGTGGTATTACTTCGTCTGCGGAGCAGTACGGACATTTTCGCTGCCGGTCATTTGCGCAATTGTTTATCTATCCTAGAAAAATTATGATTTCGTCAGCAAAACGACCGCGGTCGGACAAACTTCGAAAATTTATTGCAGAAATTCCAGACTTAATATATGAAGGTGCTAAAATTAAATGTGTAATCTGTAAAATCCCGTTAATGTGTTGGTCCAGACAACATTGTCTACGACACGTAAATAGTGAAAAGCATGTCTCGAAAAGAAATTGCGCACGAGACAATGAAAAATTTATATTTAATTTATGCGTTACGTTTATTGCATGTAATATACCGTTTAATTTACTAGACAAGGAACCATTCATCTGCTTTTGGAATAACTATTCGGAGTGCAAATTACCAAGTCGAACATCGTTACGAAGAATTGTGCCATCTGCGCGCGAACATATTGAACAAAAAATAAAATCGGAGTTGAACGATCAAAAATTGTGGTTATGTGTCGACGAAACAACAGATCGGAAGAAACATTCTGTTCTTAATGTAATGGCACGCAAATTGGAACCTCATCAATCGGCACCTTCAATTCTATTAGTCTCCAAACGAATACAACAGTGTACTGCCGAAGTAATTTCAAAGTTAGTGTTAAATACATTGGACAAGTTTGAACTTTCAACAAACCAACTCTTGATGTTAGTGAGTGATGGTGCTGCAAACATGCTTTCTGTAGGCCGGTCTCTTAAAAAGCATTCTGCTAATTTGTTACACATTACGTGTAAAATTCATGCTCTCAATCTTGTGGCGGATAGTATCAGAAAATGTTATCCTGAGGTAGACGCTTTAATAGCGCATACCAAAGCAGTATTTGTCAAATCACCGAAACGTATTCGCGAATTTCACAGACTGTGCCACCGTATACCAGAGCCACCAGAACCTATTCTAACTCGTTGGGGAACATGGTTACAGGTTGCGTTTTATTATCATAAATATTTTGACAATATTAAGAACGTGGTTTTATAATTCGATACAAAGGAAGCTGCCGCTATCCAGAAAAGCCAGTCGAAATTTCAAGATAATCAGGTTAAAATGGATTTAAAAATCATTCACGACAATTACTTCGGGCTAGCAGATGCGATAGAAAAATTACAAAATCCTGCGGTGCCGTTAGAAGAATCTCTACAAATAGTGCAACATGTTCACGCACAGCTATGCGCGATTGAAGACGCAAAAAATGTTTCTGTTCTAGAAAAATTTGAAAGTGTTTTTGAGAAAAATTCTGATTTTGGCACATTAAGACACATTTGTGAAGGTGCGTCAACAGAATCGTTAAGTTATTTGAAAGATTATTTTACTTATGCAAATATTACGTCACTAGATGTAGAACGTTCGTTCTCTGCATATAAACGCATTTTTTCTTCATGCCGTACTAGTTTTGCCGAAACAACATATCTAATGTTGCAGATATTTAACAGACATTATTCACTTTGTGATTTCACGGAGGACTCTTAAAATGGTAAGTATTTGAGCACGTGTTATTTAATTTTTATTTAAAAGATGAGCGAAATTATTTGCGGCAGCAAACATCTCTATTAGCAGAATAACTCTAGTGGAACGCGAGGCCTGGTCGACTCTACGCTACTGCGCGGTATCGCTCGTGGCCAGCTTTATTCATGATTCATAGTAAAATTACCAACTGTTACATTTTTCCTGGAATTTCAAGGTATACGCTCTTTGTTATCGCTACTACCTGCGCTTTTATTACGGTATTACCTCTCATACAGATAAAGGAAGTACATAGACCTGTATTATTTAATGAATTTAAGTGAATCTTACTGATTATTAGCATACTATTCAATAATGCTGGAATGTATTTCCTAAATACATTCTTTGTATACAAAAATCTAAAATCCAAGGGTGCCCAAATACTTATGAGCGGTAGTGCATATCAACTACGGTGAAGCAAATATTATATATTTTTGAAAATTTACATACTCTTAAGCTATAAATAATGATAGCAAGGACTGAGGAGTAATATAGCAAACACTAAAGTATCGGCACACCCCGCTTCGCACAAGTAATTTGATTCTCATTGTGAACCGTACGACCGAATTATGTGAGAAAAAAAAATAATTCCAACATGCCTTGTTTTATCACTACTCTACCGGATACCAAGGAATGGTCGGGAATTTATAAAATCGCGATGAAGCCTATATTGGACAAACGAAATGGGCGATAGGCACCAAATTCAAAGAACATATAGTTCATTACCGTTATGGAAGAATTGAATTGTCAAGTGTAGCACAACACACAAAGGAAACCGGGCATAATATTAAATTAGAAAACCTCAAATTAATTAAGAGAATTAGACGCTTACGAAACCATTTATATGAAAAAGAGTGTAAACCTGTTAAACAGGGAAAATAGTCCACTCAGCCACACAACTTTGATTTATTGGTATAAAACGAACACATGTTTCCGTTTTGTGCTACAAAGCAGGATCCTTTTCTTTTCTTTTCTAGTTTCGTATATTTCGTATGCTTACTTGTAAATATCTTTCAGAATAGGAATAGAACAAGGCATGATAGTGTTAAAATCTTTTTCTCGCATCATTTGGTTGTACGGCTGACAATGGAGATCCATGAATATCCGAAACAATTGTTCCGAACTAGTCAAATAACATTCGTGTTAAGTTATAGACAATGTTTCCAAAAAAGTTTCACCATATGTGCAAAAATTCCAGTTTGTTCGACTTGCCTATCAAGAGTTCATTATAATCTAACCAGAACTCTAAAAATACAATTGGTGTATCTTGTATTGTGTGAATTATGCAAGCCATTGAATTTTTTGACACGTTTGTGTCTTCTTTGTAATATAACTAATAACTCTGTACATTCCTTAATACCATTTTAAAATGAAGATAAATACGAGGATGGTATGAGAAGTACCCGTATTCGGAGACAGATGGCGCTTTGTGTCAAAATCTACATTGCCGACTGTATTATTCTTTAGTCGACGTCTGTCAAAATTTCGGAAAGATTCATCGAGTGATGTTCTGACCAAGTTTATGTATTTGTGGAATCAAGAAAAAAGAACAATACCGGTCAGTGATTCGTTTAGATGGGAAAACATGTGCAGTGATGATATCGTGTTAGCGGATCGCCGGGTGGAGATTAGAGAGATTGCTAATATGGTAAACATCTCAATTGAACGTGTGCAAAACATCCTTCACGAAGAATTGAGTCATTTGAAGAAGGGAATTACAATCACGGGACAGTACTATGCCCATTTCTCTACCATCATGATAACGCCCCGACCCACTCATCGGCAATTGCGACAGTAAAACTAGTCCAGCTACGTCACGAATTGATGCCCCATCCACGATATTCGCCAGATTTGGCCCTCTGTGACTTCCTTCTTTTTCCAAACTTGAAAAAATAGCTTGGTAGAAAGTGGTTTACGTCGTACAGGGTAAAAGTCACTTGTTTCACAAATTTCACTTGTAAAGCAAAACATCAACTCAAGGAAAAGAACGGAATGTCAATGCAATATGTGATGTCCCATCACGGTGTGCCTGAACCTGTTGTCCTTTTCAATTATGCACAGTATCCGCTATGTTTTCTTTAGTAATAGCCCTTGGAGAGATTCTCGACCCTTCTATACAAAAATCTAGTCTTTGGATCTGTAAATTTTTTATACAGCGAATATCTAATTGCAACGACTGCTAGAGATCTCGAACAACCACCTATTTTTATATATTTATATTCATATTTGATTCATTCAATGCAGCTTCTGAAACCAAGACGTCGAATGAGTGAAATAAATAGAGTCCATGTAATTAACAAAGGCGGAAAAAAATTGCACACATACTTTAAAATGACATCGCGCTAATTAATAAATGTAATATCTGCGATTTCTAATTTGAATAATAGGTTATAATTACATCTTTTATAATGAGGAGACGCAATTAACCTTACAAAAACAAGTGAAAGCGATATAGAAAAAGACGGAAACTCGCGGACCAAGTCAATGAGAAAGAAGACCGGCTAGAATCTAGAAGGAGATGGATGACTCGGCATGGCCTGGTGCTCTTCAAGAATGGTAAAAGAGAAAATACGAAAGATGTATCGATGTAGATAGCAATTAGTTAGTCACATGCATAGATCTACGTAAAAGGGTAAAAAGGACAGCAAAATTAAAAAGTTGCTGTCATTAATCAACGCGTTTATTAATTGGGAATATATACAGGATGACCTATTATTTGAAAAAAAATAAAAAAGTAGACAATAGCACTGCGAAATTACTCCTATTATCCAAATTACATGAAAGTTCCTCAAGAAATGGTTTTTAAAATTGATATTAAAGATGTGTCCTCGTCAAAAAGTATATAACATGGATAAGTTGGGAATTTATAAAATATCATGTTGATGATATAAATTTAATGAACGTAAAAATTAAGGAAATTTACAAAAACAAACGCATTTTAATGAACCTTAATGGTACTATTTCTGTAACTGTTTTCACTATGACCCGAGCCAGTGGCCAATAAATATAAGAAAATGCAGATATTTGTTTATTATTACCCTTAAATTTCAAGTTTTCCTCTTTCCTCAATCTAATTTATTATTATTCAGAAAATAATTTCACTTTTACTATTTTGCTTACGGTTTAATCGGAAGTGACATACGGTTTAATTTATTAAATAGAACACACGCAGAGAAACGTTTACTTGTATCAAAGTTCCCTCTAAATTCAAGACAATTACTGTTTCAATTATCCGTAACACGATAACTGTTTTAAATCAAAAGAAATATTTTCTTAACGTTTCTTTCTCCGCTTAAGAGAAGTATAACTTCTAACGAAATAACTTGATTCACGAAACTCTTGCAGAAAATTCGAAGAAAGCGATTCTTAGTACAAGGTCATTATAACACAAAACAATATTTTCTTAAGGATAGTAAATAGTTTTCTTAACTCCAGAAAGCGTTTATGTATTGTTCATAAATCAATAGTTTCATTTTCTTAAAATAAAGCATTTTTTACTTAGAATTCTTGAAATGCATATTATTTTTATATGCACATTATTAATTGCGTTTACCTTGATTAAAACAGTACGACATATCCGTACATAATGAAGTAAATTATTCACATTGCTTGTGATTTTAAAAAGGCTAAAGTAGAGGTTGTCTACAGAATAATGTTCAGACAAAAGTGAACTTAATGTAGAAGTGCACATGAAAAAAGTGCCTAGAAACTATAACCAAAATAGATAGTTCCTGGAATTGACAGAATTACTACCGGCAAAAGCAATATGAGAAGAGAAAGAGCATTAAAGCTTCTTGCTCTTGACCACAATGCTCTTACATCTCTCAATTTATGCCAAATAATCTTCAAAAACAGCAACTGAAACATTTCCCGGGCCCACGTAGTGCCAATAGTTATAGTCATGCCATTCTAGAGAGTAGCGATATAGAAACCGAAATATAGATGGCATACTTACCCATGCAATGATACAACCTTTAACATACGACGTTTCGTAAACATTTTCAATAGGTACCGGTTAATGTAATATTTTTTTCTTTTTATTACTATCTACCACGTGTACTAATTTAATTACAGTTCTTTTTCTAAATATATAATAATAATAATAACAAATGGGATAAATAAACTTAAATATTAACTCGTTAATTATTAAACTACATAAAAATAATCCCTATTTAATTACATTATTAAAGAAATAATTTAACCTATAAAAAAAACGTTTTCATTAGCTCATTCATTTGCTCCTAATTTTGATTATTAACTTTAGTTTTTTTCCATTATCGCAATTTTTCTTCGAAACTTGTCGCCTAATTTTTCAATAGAACTTTGTGAGATCTGGACCATTTTTTCATTCCTACTCTTACTATAAATATTTTCTTAACTCAAAACTAAATGATTTACTTGAAAGAAACATTTTTCTGTCTTGGACTTTCTTGATTTTGTAACCCTTAGAAAATATTTATTTAATCCAAATAAAATTACAAGAAAGTTATTTTCTTATATTATACATTTTTATAGTCTTGAAATAAAAATATTTTCTTGAATAGAGACTGATTTTTGCAAGAAACCATTTCTCGACGTGCACAAAATTTGTGTGTTTTTGAATTTCTTGTAAAATTCTACGAGCCCTGACAACTATTTGTTGGGACACAGCGTAATAATTCTATATTATTTTATTAATATTAAATTTTATTATTTTAATTTAAAAAAAAATATACTCATGCTTCGAAAGAAACTTATATGTTTATTCAGAAATTTTTACATGTAGGGATCCAAAAGAAAATATTTCCAACTGTAATAAATAATTGAATAAAAAAAGAGAACAGCAAATTTTGACAAGTAAAATTGGGACACAAAGTTAAATTAATATATCTAATACTCTAGTACGTAACTCGTGATGTCCCTTTTAACTTGATGACTTCTTTTTATAAACTTGTTGCAAAATTCAGGAGTTAACGCGTCCCAGAGTGAGGATTGTTCCTTTGCTATTTTTTCATTTCGTGCCATACATTTAAGCTATTTGAGGACCAAGACAAAACTTTTATATTCTTTTGGGCAAACCATTGTGTGATTGAACGCGCGGTATGACCAAGTTTCTTTTTCCTTAAATTTCAATGGTTCCAGTATGTCTGTAGTGTTTAACAATACTTCCCACTAAGGATTTTACCATTCTTAATTCAGTAGCGATTTTCTTTAATGATTTTCCTCGACAATACTGGGGCACAATAATTTCTGGCAATTTTTGTGAAATAGGGACACCACTATAATATTTTTTTTAAATTCAACACTTACTCGCTTTAGACGTTAACGATAGATTAGCAACAAAGATGACAGGTGAGTGTTCAATTTTGTTTTCCGTGACTACTTGATAAAATTTTTCCACCGTTCCAACATTTAGTCGACTACGAAATATACATACATTTGGAATTTCAATTAAAAATACAATTAAGGAATAAAGTGTTGACAATTATCAAATTTCGAAGTATTTTAAAATATCTTTAAAATATGCTGAATGAACCAATGCAAAAATACAGTGATTCCAAACTTTTTTACTAATTCTGTATAATTTACGCCCTAAAAAATAAATGGTTTCTAAAATAAAACAGTTCTATCATATAGAAGTATTTTCATAAAATGTTAACATATAGTTCGAAGGTTTCCCTACATGATTCCAGCTAGAAAAGGCAAAAAAAAATCCTTGTAGCTCATTTTTATAATAAAAAAAATAGTACATATAGGATGATTGCAATAAGAAAGAATTGATGCATTCATTACGTTCTAACACGTTCGGATTTCAACAATAACTAGATTTAAGCAATAGTCGACTAGGCCATCATTTAAGGAAACAGCTCAAACCGCCACAGCCGGTGTAAAGGAGCTAGATGGTGTAAATGAGGTTGTCTTATCAGACTAGGGGCGAATTCCGGTGTGACTTCGAATCAAGAATTACCCCATTCCGCATCGACGCCTCTACAAGACGCCGCGCGTTCTAGAACTAGAAAGGCAACTGGTTTGGATATGGCCCCTGTTTGACTTCGGAAGCTTATTGTTAGATAAGTTTGTTTTAGTTTTCCATTATTACGCGCAAACTCTGTAATATCCTAAGTCGTTCTCGCACACGAACACATAAACTTGGAGGACAACAGCTACCTCCTCCTGTTTCCCCCCCATTTTCTTATCTGTTAACGTCAGACTAAGAAAGGGCCCCTTTATTCACGAAATTACGCTGTTACTTATTGGAAAGGCAGAAATTATCGTTTTAGAAATGATTCGGGGTACTACTATAGAGTTCCAATCTTTCCACGAGGGGTCAAATAGAATTCAATACAATATTTTGATTTCAAATGTATTTTCCTTGTCATCAAATTCATATTAAACCTGATAATTTACTTGTCTGCATATTTCTATGAATATTTATACCAAAACCGCACAAATGCCTGCGCATAGAAAACCGTAAAAACGTTAGCCGCGCAGCAGTAAAACTGAGCTGTTCAATTTTACTGCTGATGATGATAGCTTGGCTATCGAAACGTGCGTCCAGTGCGAGTGAAATATTGTGGCAAGGGTTTTGCTGAAGTGTACTAACAGCCACTAAGATGAAGGTTGTAAGAAAAATTGGAATAAGACAAAATACGACCACCAAGAATCAGCATGCGAAAAATCTAAAGGAAACAATTAGAACAATTAGAATGGTTTGGCCACCTTAACAGAATGCCAACAGAAAGCCTACCTAGAAGAATCATGAAGGCAAAACAAGCAACAAGAAGCGAAAGAGGTAAACCAAAATTGACTTGGACAGATCAAATCGCCAAAATAGGACAAGCAAGAGGCAAGATGATAAAAGAAATGAAGAATTGTGCCAGAGACCGGAAGAAGTGGACGGTATGGATAGAGAGATCAATAGGGAGCAACCCGACACCCGATTAAGAGTACTAGAGCAATTGATGAAGAAATTGCCGTAAAAATGTTATTTTGTGCTCACCTCCTTCTCGAGCTAATCAAGAAACAAAATATACGGGAATGGGGGCTGCTCAGACACTTATTTGGCAACCACCCGTTACCTACGATATACATAAGACCTGAGCGCTTTGACGTCAGCAGGCGTATTTTGAAATAGGTCGTCGATCATTCACGCGTTCAGATCGTTTCTTACGTTTTGAATTGGTTTATCCAAATTTTAGTGGTTTTATTTAAAAAAAATACTGTGTAGTGGTCTTTCCGTACTTTGCTGGTGCTACCTGTAATGTTTTTCTAGTGTTGTATAAGCGATAAAACCTTTTCTGAAACGACAAAAACGAGGTAACCTAACCTAACATGGCGTCGGCTGTTTTGTATATTTTGTTTGTAGGTTACACTTTGTAAAAGAAGATATTTATTTTTCAACAGCTACAGATTCAAGGACCGGGGAAACTATAACTGTAAGTTTAAAAAATCCTAGGCTTAAAAAATGCTATTCCAACTCAATTCCCTAAATGTCCGTTGTATTTGACAAAAAAAGGTGAAGATGTTATTGTTCAAATAGTTTTACATTCAATATTATATTTAACAAAATTATTTTTGAACACGAAGAAATGTTTTTAAATGTGTGTAATAAAACGTTCTGATTTAATACAATATATTTTAAATGTATCAGCGAACGTAGCCATTTGGATACTGATATATGTAAATGTCATATTCACAGCAGTGGACGTATTGCAACAATTACAATAACTTGTTCTACAAATACCCTATTTGGGACCGTACAAGCACAAAACGAAATTTCCAAAGCACAAATCAGCACAAAACGATGTCATAATCAAATTTTCATATATCGAAAAATTGGCATTATTGAATAAGGGTCCGCTGCGGGTGCAGCGTGAAGTTGGCTCCCACTTTTTAATCTCGAATATCTTGAGCACAAAATGGGCACAAACCGTGGACGTTTTCAAATTTAAAAAAATAAAATATGCGAGAGCCAAGTTCACAAACCCTTGTACTTTAGGTAATTATAAGATTAACATAACGATAATCTTGGAAATTATGGATATTCATTTGTTAGTACATACGTACGTATATTGTACTGGTTTTATTTCTATCATTTCAAACTTACGATTTATAGTAGCGTTAATTTTGCACTAGGCATTACACTAAAACAGTATTCAATTATTAACACTATCTGTGCGAACTTCCTTGAATAAATTATGTTTGTGTTAAATACAGTGCGACCTCGATAATCCGGACCAATTAAAACCGCGATGATCCGGATTAGTAGATAATTCGGATTACTGAAACAGGACAGTTCTTTATTGAAAATTGAAACATTTAATACAAAACAACTAGAAAATAGTACATACACAAAAAAATTTGTAAAACAGAAGCATGTTTATGAAATTTTATATTATTTTGTGAAGTAATTGTTTGCTTCATCTTTTTCTGGTTCATTATAAAAGCCGTTTCTTTTAATCTTTGAAGTACAAGAACATCATGTAGTGGGGTATTACTTTCTTTTGCCCACTTTATGCACACACTGAAACTAGATTTCAGAATAAAACTGTTGTGCTTTGGTAGATAAAATGTCATAGGAAATTGGAACGTGTCTTGATCGTTGTGTACAAAACCATGCATACAAACGATTTTCTATTTTTGAATATTCGGCTTTTCGTAATGTTTTTCTGAGGTCGGGAACGGAATCACATTTTCCAATTAATCTAAAAGAAATTACACTACATAGTAAAAGTTCACAGTGGTCTTTAAAATATATCATACCTTTTAATTTTGTCTTTGTTCTTTTTTATATTCGAAATTGTTGATGTTCCTATCCCATATTCATTTGCCAACACTTTTCCATTTTCACCACGGACTAGTCTTTCTATTATATCGGATTTTTATTTTATTTACAACTTACTATGTTTTCCTTTAGGAAGCATTTTAATATATGTAAGAAAAAAAATGTTTATATGTACGTATACTTATGTAGCACAAGATAACACGTATGTACATACCATGTAACAAAAAATAGCTAAACAATTACATAATCCTCAGACACGATATGTAGCAGTCAAAGCAAAGGCACACACTGCTTATGTTAACTCTTAGATATCAGAACCCGTCGAATTTAGGAAGATAGGGGACTCCCTCACGATCGATTTCGTCTTAAAACGCAGGTCCGGATTACCGAGTACTATTAAATCCGGATTATAAAGTACACAACGCAATCGAAATACTTGACTGGATTATCGAAGAATCCGATATACTGAAGATTCGGATTATCGAAGAATCCGATTTACTGAAGATTCGGATTATCGAGGTCGCACTGTAGTTGCAAATTTCTTTTACTGTGTATGAAGGAGTAGGGGCTCGAATAATGTAAAATGTTATCAATAAAGCTGGCCACGAGCGACACCGCGCAGTAGCGTAGAGTCGACCAGGCCTCGCGTTCCACTAGAGTTATTCTGCTAATAGAGATGTTTGCTGCCGCAAATAATTTCGCTCATCTTTTAAATAAAAATTAAATAACACGTGCTCAAATACTTACCATTTTAAGAGTCCTCCGTGAAATCACAAAGTGAATAATGTCTGTTAAATATCTGCAACATTAGATATGTTTCAACTGTTGTTTCGGCAAAACTAGTACGGCATGAAGAAAAAATGCGTTTATATGCAGGGAACGAACGTTCTACATCTAGTGACGTAATATTTGCATAAGTAAAATAATCTTTCAAATAACTTAACGATTCTGTTGACGCACCTTCACAAATGTGTCTTAATGTGCCAAAATCAGAATTTTTTCTCAAAAACACTTTCAAATTTTTCTAGAACAGAAACATTTTTTGCGTCTTCAATCGCGCATAGCTGTGCGTGAACATGTTGCACTATTTGTAGAGATTCTTCTAACGGTACCGCAGGATTTTGTAATTTTTCTATTGCATCTGCTAGCCCGAAGTAATTGTCGTGAATGATTTTTAAATCCATTTTAACCTGATTATCTTGAAATTTCGACTGGCTTTTCTGGATAGCGGCAGCTTCCTTTGTATCGAATTGTAAAACCACGTTCTTAATATTGTCAAAATATTTATGATAATAAAACGCGACCTGTAACCATGTTCCCCAACGAGTTAGAATAGGTTCTGGTGGCTCTGGTATACGGGGGCACAGTCTGTGAAATTCGCGAATACGTTTCGGTGATTTGACAAATACTGCTTTGGTATGCACTATTAAAGCGTCTACCTCAGGTTGACATTTTCTGATACTATCCGCCACAAGATTGAGAGCATGAATTTTACACGTAATGTGTAACAAATTAGCAGAATGCTTTTTAAGAGACCGGCCTACAGAAAGCATGTTTGCAGCATCATCACTCACTAACATCAAGAGTTGGTTTGTTGAAAGTTCAAACTTGTCCAATGTATTTAACACTAACTTTGAAATTACTTCGGCAGGACACTGTTGTATTCGTTTGGAGACTAATAGAATTGAAGGTGCCGATTGATGAGGTTCCAATTTGCGTGCCATTACATTAAGAACAGAATGTTTCTTCCGATCTGTTGTTTCGTCGACACATAACCACAATTTTTGATCGTTCAACTCCGATTTTATTTTTTGTTCAATATGTTCGCGCGCAGATGGCACAATTCTTCGTAACGATGTTCGACTTGGTAATTTGCACTCCGAATAGTTATTCCAAAAGCAGGTAAATGGTTCCTTGTCTAGTAAATTAAACGGTATATTACATGCAATAAACGTAACGCATAAATTAAATATAAATTTTTCATTGTCTCGTGCGCAATTTCTTTTTGAGACATGCTTTTCACTATTTACGTGTCGTAGACAATGTTGTCTGGACCAACACATTAACGGGATTTTACAGATTACACATTTAATTTTAGCACCTTCATATATGAAGTCTGGAATTTCTGCAATAAATTTTCGAAGTTTGTCCGACCGCGGTCGTTTTGCTGTCGAAATCATAAGTTTTCTAGGATAGATAAACAATTGCGCAAATGGCCGGCAGCGAAAATGTCCGTACTGCTCCGCAGACGAAGTAATACTACCGTTCCTCTCGGTCCGAACTGATTCTACGCCGATGCGCGGTACCGCTCGTGGCCAGCTTTAATCATGAAGCTATAATAAAGCCATTTCAAGTCGTATTTTTAAATTACAGCCAGTTATTGTTCCACGTTAGTAGCGACAACATCTCTTAATGAATAGTGAATTTCGTTTAAAATTTTAAAACATGCCAAAAAGGAAAGAAATTAGTGTTGAAACATAACTTAGGCATAAGCAATCGTCAAATTGCTAGAAAATTACATTTAAATCCATCTACTGTTGATTGTAACATCAAAAAATACAGTGAAAGTGGCAGTTTTCTAAATAAAGTACGAAGTGGAAGACCAAGGGCGACATCGCTATTGTAATCGTGGCGTCCAGCAAGCGAAGTAGAAGAAAAATAGCTCTAGAAATCGCCGCAGAAATTAATACTGTACTTCCGAAGCCGATTTGCGTGTCCACGGTTAAACGCCGTCTGCAAAAAGCCGGCCTTCATGGACGAATTGCGATGCGAAAGTCCTTGGAATATTTTGTCCTTGGGTATTGTGCACCGACGAATCCAAATTCGAGATTTTCGGTTCGCGAAGACGAGTGTTTGTAAGAAGATCTGTAGGCGAACGTGCACTAGAGCAATGCGCAGTCTCTACCGTCAAACATGACGGTGGTTTGGTAATGATTTGAGGTTGTTTTGCTGGTACATCCGCAGCTGATCTCGTAAAAATTCAAGGCCTAATGAGAAAAGAGCAATACAAACACATCTTAGGGGAAAATGCAATACCCTATGGTGGAAGAATTTTGGGTCAGAATTTGGGATTCCAACATGCTTCAAAATGATGCAAGGAATATTTAAAACAGTTGGAAGAGAAAGGGATACTAACAATCATGAAATGGCCGCCCCAAAGCCCGGACTTGAATCCCATCGAGTTATTATGGGAAGAACCCGATTGAGAAATAAGGAAAACTACTCCAACTTAAGCAGATGACATGTGGAACAAACTACAGGCAGCATGGGCTCGAATAACTCCGGAAACATTTTTAAAATTAATTGCAAGAATGTTCCAATCATGCGACGCAATCATTAAAAGTGAAAAAGGTCACATAGACGAATCTAAAATTTAAGTCAAACAAATAATTTTAATTGTTAAAGTTGTATATTTGTGTATACTTAAGTACCAAAAACATATTTTAATATTTCCGTTTAAATATTTAATGATTTACCCTGAAATTTGTGGTGCCCAAATACTTATGAGCGGTAGTGTATATATAAATGATGTTTGTAACTTACATTAATTTTATATACTGATACCTTTTTTTTATATCTGTAATAATAAAGTAAATAATGGGGGGGTTAAAACATATAGAATAACTTTGTATGGTTAATGTGCCGTGAGGTAATAATATTAAAGTTTAAAATCTTAAATTCAACACGCAACAATCTACGACTAGTTTGAATTCATCAATTTCCTATGGAAATAGGTCTTCATATCTTTGTGTAACTTAGTTTGCATCTCACAAGGAGCACCATAGCCTGACAAGTAATTTATCAGCTTTGTCAACTTTCGCTCATTTCCATCGTGCCAATCTTCTTTTTGTTCGCCCTTTTATCCTTTTCTATCTTTTCCTTTTTCGTTCATCTTACTTATTGCTGCCTGAAAAAGTTAATTAAGAGGATATACTGGGACTTGATTAAAATAATTCCGTTTTGAATTGATAACAGTTTATGTCGTGGAAAAAGATATAGATATTTAGATAGTCAGCGTAGATAAAGAACTCTATTTGCATTTTAAACGCTTTCTGAGTAGGATGGGTTGTTAGATGCACCTCCGCTGCATTTCATTAAACTGTTTGCTAGCGCTATTCAAAAACTTGCGTCCAAGAGTTGGCACCCCTTCCTTCCGGCAATGCTTATATAAACAACTGTTTCATTCATAATTTAATTGAATCCTTTTTGCCATTGTCATTGACGGTATGCAGATTTTGTTTCTCAATGTTTTCTTCGCTAGAGCTTGACAATGTGTCATCGACTTTAAATGCTATACCGTTGCGATTACCCTTTTAGTTCATCGGCTACATCGGAATATAATTTAGCCTCGTGCCAGAGATTTTAGCATTAATTAATGAGATATTCAACGGTTTAGAAGTCCTGTCTGCTTGCATATTTATTGAATACCTCTATTAGAGGGTCCCATTCCAAATTGACATACCTCTAACATTAATTAAATCATGTTCTTAGCTTGCGTAAATTATACAGGCGTTACAGACACAAACCCACCTACTAAGCTCGTTAATTTTCATTTTGAACAATATTTGAAATCTGTATAGTAATAACATTAGTCTACAAATGTCTGCTTATGACTCCTTATCAAAGATCTAACCTCTTTCAAGTAACTGAATTTGCCATTCCGTAGCTTTGTGTATGTAGCATCTAGCGAAATAACCCTTTCATCTGGCACACGCTCACCCTTTATATATACAAACAGATACTCCTCCTCTCGTTTACCTCACCTCCTCAATGCTCTAATGCGACTCCTGCTATTTTACACAACCCCCAAGTGTTCTAATAACTCAAAACTTAAAGTATTATAGCTCTAATTTTCTACCATTGTATAACGTTTCTAGATTACGTGTCGAAACTTTGTGTAATAAGGAATTTTTATCGTAATTGCAGGCATGTGTGAAGAATTTAGATAATTTAATATGTTAAGCTCCATTTTCACAGTAAATTACATATCGTTTTAGATGTGGCGTTTATAATTAATGTTTGGAGAGAGGATGAATTATAAGCATCTTAAAGGGTGTACTGTTGTACGAAATTGGGTGTCGCTGCATCTACAGGTATCCAATTTTTCCAACCGCCACCGTTTTCACAGGTTCTTCGTCTTTTATACCTAATTCTCTCAACGCTACCAGCCATAACTGAAAATTTCCCATTTCCAGGACGCATTTTCTACATGGCGTCTTTCCCAGCGACAACATCTATCATACCTCTCTTGTATTTGTCACCCTCGTTTCAATCTGACTTCTCTACACTATATAGATATAGTGGCTCTTACATTTTATTTTATGCTCTGATATTTATACCAATACACAGGAGATGTGTTTTGAATTTATTTTTTATTTCTATATTGCAACAAAAAGGAAGGAAACAAAAAAAATTATGTATTTGTCATATTTCCAATGTAGACGCGCTTTCATTTGCTTAAAATACATTTTCAATAGAACGCCTACGAAATTTTTTAGATTCTTCTTTCAACATGTCCAAGTATCGCATGTCGGAATCGTCTTATTTGATTAATTCTTGGAAAAATCAACAAGCAAACGGCAATTTCTTCACCTACGAAATGTACTTATCCGCGTTATAAGAGATGTGATTGCAGGAGTCAAGAAGAGCGCACACAAACGGACATATGTTTCGAAAATATGTCTTTTTTAAGTACTGTTTCATCATTCCTTATATGTAGTGAAACTATATAACAGTAACAGATGTGCCTCAACGAAATGCAGCCCAAAGAAATCGAGCGATGCGTTGTTCAAACTTAGAGAAATACAAGAAGAAAAAAATGAGCGCGTTTAGAAACGTTTTTCTGTAAGAGGAATTAGAAATTAGTTTTGGGTGTGGATATAATTACTGGAAGTATTGTGTAATATATTATATTCAACTGTGTTTAATGTTAAATATTATGTAAAAGTAATTATATACAGCGTGTTAGAGTCTTAACATTTAGATTTTAAACAACTACGTATTAGCAAATTTATATATCTATAAAATAATGTAATTTCTTTCTTAGCCGTTCTTGCAATTAGTTTGAAAATTAAATCTTGATTTTAGAGGCTTTGTTGATAGAAAGGTTCATAAAAATAAGCATTCGCCTTTTCGATACAAACAATGTAACATATAAATAAAATTTTATTGTTTTCAAAAAGTGTTGTGTTTGTTGACATGTTTTATTTTAAATAAAAAGTTCGCTTCGGGCTTATTAAGCACACAATTACCTACAACTTTCTCGCTTACCCTTTTTTTTCTAAAGTTAATGGTCAGAGCTATAGGTACCGAACGAAATAAAAAAAAAGTTTTTTTGAGATATCTAGTGTAATGTTCCATATTTACAACGACAACATCAACTGTTAATCTCAGAACGTATAAGGTATTCAGGTTAGCCACCCGTTGGTAATGAAAAGTCCCTCTTGCGGGTAAAAATGTAATTTTCCAAGTCACCATTTCCCCCCAAACCAACTGGCCTTAGAGTGAGGACATTATATTAAAAATATAAGTCCAAATAACGACGATCGTAGTGTAACACTGATAAATCCACTCCTCTTTTTATTCTCCTAATCTTGTAAATCGTCAAAATTAATGTAAAATTCATCTAAAACAGACAACAGGGTATATTCAGAGGAATTTCAAATATCATTTCATAAATTAAATCTTTTTCCGAACGTTATTAAGTAAATCGTTAGTAAATTTCGTTCTATTTAGGTTGTTAGCAGTTCTTTTAAGCATAGAGTCAGCAAAATTTCTGTCAGGTGGTAGCGTTACCACATGCATTCTTCTATGCTATTTTTACAAATAACTTCCTTTCATCGAAAGGCATCAGAAAATTTATATTCGGATTTAAATCATCAAAATTATCTGCGGAAGCAAACAATCGCCTTTCGCGATTAAAACAAAGGAAGATAGGGACGCTAGAAAAGTCATCAATTCTGGTTAGACTTTCGTTAAGTTAACTAGTGTTTTTGACTACGGTCTCCATTGAAAGTGTGTTTGATAGCGAAATTAAAGTATAATTTGAAAGAAGGAAAGGTTCGAGGTTAGAGCTGACAGATTCCTGTAAAGGTTAACATCAACAGAGTGTTTATGTGACAGCATCGTACGAATTCAAGGTTAGTTTATATTTTTAATTCTAAAGATTGTTAATTTCGATTTATTTAATTCAAAATTAACAAGAAAATTGCCCAAAAAGTATCCAGGAATACTCCCGACCCCATAAAGAATTTATAATTTTAGATTAATTTAGAAAATTTCAAATTTTCTCCAAAATTCCCCTGAGAAAAACATTTCACTAGTTAGTCGTGCATTTTTTCCAAAAAACAGAAGCCTCATTCAATTGAGCTTGTAAAATTGCTATTCTTACTCAATTTGATCGTCTTTCTGTCTGGGTTAGTTTTCGAGATCCACATACTAAACATCGGATTGGCATTATCCGTTTAACCCTTTCACCACTGAATGTGATTCTTTTGTAAATTAAAAAAACCGTTCTATAAATTAATAAATAATGGTAATGATACTATATATCAAAAGTATCACTAAGTTTTTTGGAAAATTTTGAAAAAAATATAGTTGTGGGATCTTTTGTCCAAATAGTATTTTTTTGCGGGATCTCTTGTCCCAATAGTATTTTTCTGTGGAATCTCTTGTCCCAATAGTGTTTTTTAGTAATAAAACACAAATAAAATAAATGCAAATCTTTAGTCAAAACATTTATTACGAATGAAATGGTAAGAAGCAAAGATAAATTACATGCTACACAAACTGTTTTTGTTCTAGTTTCCAGTTTGTTGCGGCTACAGCGGTGGCATCTTCTTGTATTTTCTTTCGTAGGCAGATGATCTCCCACATTATTCATTGTTTTTTGACGTTTTGTTCTGGAACCACATTTTGTACTAAGACGTCTTTTGACCTTAGCATTTTCTTTGCCTTTTTCGATCATCTGTTCTGCCAGTGGTACAACATATGTAATAAGAGGTATTTTCTTATGCATTATTTGTTGATATGTAGATTATTCAGGAATTAACAACTGCTGTCATTAGGAGTCTAAAAAGCTTTTCGCCACCATTTAGTTGACTTTCGATCCAGGTCATCAGTTGTCACTTTTTGATCGGCGAGGTCAACCCCACCCATACAATTATTGTAAACAAAAATGACATCTGGATATGATATTTTTGCTTTATCTCCATTCTTCAATGTCCTTTTAGTGGTCCCAATTGTACTAGAATGGCAGTTTGACATAAGTAATACCTCTTTGGTATTCAACCATCTTGTAGCCGCTATACCATCTTCAGTGACTAAAAATTCACTGCTACCTGTATTCACAAGATTATTTTCGAAAACATGGGGTATTTTGCCGATTTTTCATATACGTTCCGACACATGCAAATGGTAAGTTTTGTATCAAATTTACACAAGTAAAAAATTGGTCGAAACAAATACAAACACTTGGAGATCTGATACTTGCTGCCAGTTTATTGACAACCCTTTCTCCAAGGGTACCTTCTGAGTGTAAAAGTTCCCTACCGGCATATATATCAAAATCATAGATATATTCACTCTTTGCGTCTAATCTTTGCCAAAGTCCTCTCTTGATTGGCTTCATTGGGAGATATTGCTTTAGGCAAGAACGGCCCTTGAAGTTTGTCATGGTCTCGTCTATCGATTGGTGAGAACTTTCAGTTTTGGCCTGAGAGGCAGAAATGTTTTTTTCAAACAATCATCTAAATAATAAGTTTTTCAGCAGTTTTCTGATTTTTGTGGATTAGTATAATACATTTTGGACAAAAGGAATGTATAACGGTCTCGAATAATAGCACGTTTTATAAAAGCGTTTGAAATTGATTCGTTAGATGACCAATAATTATAATAATTAGGTACTCGATTGTAGCTCATTACTAATATACAGGTACATTTTTATTCTTAATGAGTGCTAATCGTTGATTTGTACAGTCAACTATGTGGACTAATAAACTTCTGGGGAATAACTTTAGAAAGACATCTAACTCCGTTGCTGATCGATCAAAATCTAATACAGGTATGCCCTCTGCTTCAAGTGGAGTTTGGTTTTTGGGGAAGTTTTGTTAAGGAGTTTTCCAAATAACTTTCTTAACAGTTTTTGTATCATTCTTATTAAATATAGCTACTTCATCTGTATTTTTCACTAGTTGGTAATCGGTCTCGTTTAGCTCTAGTTCATTTTCACTTTTATCCGTTTCATCAACCATTTCATTTTCCGAAATGTCGTTATTATCCGATGGCCCATAATCACTGTCCTCATCAGAACATGCAAATAGATCATCTGGCTCAGAGAGATCACTCAAATTATCAGTTAGTTCTTGTAATTATTTTTCGCTCAATCCTCTGCGGCTCATTCTGAAAATATTAGGGACATCAGTAAGAAAAATTGAAAATGTTGGGACAGATATATTTCACAAACATTTTCAAGCAAAAAACTTACATTTTTAATAAAAAAGAAAATATTTATACCTATTCTACACTTATTTGTAGTTATTAAATCCACTAATATATATTAACAATTCACTTTTCACTACATTAACAGCATTATTTTTCGAAAAAATACACCAACGGCATACCTGTTTGATTTCAATAGCCATTACAGAAAATGAATCACGCCAGATATTGTATTTTGTTGAGATTTAAAAACACTGAATTCATAAAGTTTTACGAATTTTTGGGATCCCGACAATGGCGAAAGGGTTAAGATTTAAGTATACAATAACTTCATCGCACAACAGATAGGTCTAAAGTGTACTCCGCATTGTAACTTCCTCGGAGAAAATGAGACAATAATTATATGCTATGCATAAGAGAGAGTACAAATGTGTGATACTTCCTCGAAGCGGTATTATTTATTTTTTTATTTATTTTATTAATTTTTATTAAGGGGAATCTTCTTCATAAGGAACATATACCAATCAGTCAGTATATGACAGCAACATCTGAGCATAACACAGGATGTATAAGAAGAAAATTTATCTCATTTTCTCTCGCTAAAATGCACCGCGTAACAAAGTATGATACAAAATCGCAACAGGGAATTTATACGTGTGTTAGATGGATACATTAGTAATGTGCTTTGTATTTTTATTTCTAGGAGGGTTGAAATGGATTCAGGCTGCGGAATGAGTATTGTTTTCAATACTTCTGAACGTAATGCCCGTTTTACTCAACGTAGACAAATGATTTTCCGTAGCCTTCCATCAGCAAAAAAGGGAGAAAGGAAAAACACCCTATTCAGGATAAATAGCACCACATAGTTGTAACTATTAAATTTTAATTTCGCGTTATCCCAAGAAGTTAAAGGCTATTATTTCAACATCTGTTCTTTCTTTCTAAAAACTGAAAACTTATAGCGAGGTCTTGACTCAATCAAAAGGGCATTAGTATATTAAAAAAGTTTGTCAATACATCTTCTAGCAAAGGTTTTTCCCGTTCCTAACGTGCTTCTCGCTTTTTTTCCTTGACGCGCGTTGTTTTCTTAGTAAAAACTTCCATTGTAACTCTGAAGGAAACAAATAAGAAGTCGTTTTACCTCGGAAAAATATGGAAACAAGTTCATACGCAGTTTTTGAGGGTGTAGAGGTAAGTGAAATAAAAAGATAAACTCGTATATAAAAAAATGAAAAAGTATGGAATTGAGACAATTTCTTTTTATTTACCTTCGAATATCCATAGCATTATTTGCTTCTGTCCAGTTATATCTTGTTTACATATAACGTATGTAGATAAGAAAAGGAGCTTTATTTGCTGAGATATTTATTGATCCATTTCAAGAACTCCATTTATAATTAAGATTTTAATAAACCATCGTTTATTTTCCTTGCGTACGTTAGACATACATACAATTGTTGTTGCAATAAATGAATTCGCTAAAGTAGCTCATGCCGATTCGTCTGTATATCGTGGGCTGCACAACCTTACTTCTAACCTGACGCAAAGCGCTCTGTGCCAGGCCTAGTTGTAACCATTTATTATACAATTTAAGCAAAAAGTGGCTTCATCGGAAAACGCAATATTGTCTAAAAAACTAGGTTTTAAATCATAATAAAGAGAATTCATTTCTGTTGGAGACATGAGATTACAATTCAAAAAAATAAGTGTTTGGGGAAAAAACACTTAATAAACAAAGTTAAGAATACTGTGGGTTACTTCATGGGAGCTCGCTGACTTTGTGGAGAGCTTTATTTCATTATATCTAGAAATTCCTCCATAAGAATATGTCAGTGTTTGAACTAAATTTTGATATTCATTTATTATAAAAATTATTCACAAGAATTTCAAAACTGATTTGTATATCTAATATCACAGAAGAGGTATTCAAATTTAAAATGTTCAGGAGAAAACATGTTGGTACCAAAAAAGTATGTATTAATATACCTTTTTAATGTATATTATTGGAAATGTCCTTGTATGTATTGGGGTGATTTGTTACGTAAGAGTCTCGACTAGGTAAAGGCCAGGATGTTTTACAACACTTACGCATTTGAAATGGAAAAATTTTAACATCTTACACAATGTGAAGGCACCGTGCTACTTGAACAATAAAACTACCGTTAAGTTCGTCAGAGAAAGAGAGAGAGACCAAGGTGATTCAGATTCCAATACAAAGAACACAAGATGTTGCTGATAGTATTCTCCGTTGGCTTGCTGCGGCCATTTGTAATTTTATAAATACGTCCTGTTCCACATACAAACGTAGAATATATTTACGGTAGACTGATTTAAAATGCTCCTCGACGTTGTTCGTTTACACCTAACTTTCACTTTTATTAATGGCAAAACGGAGCAACGGAATATAGCCTAAGCAAAGGCACAACGAAACGCATTGACATTGATTATTTTATGTTGTTTGTTGGCTCTCAGCGAGTTACGTCAAGCTGCGCTGCATTTAGAAAAAACACGGATCTAAAATCATGAAAGGTGGCCATTCAATCGATTGCCATAACCCAGCAACGAAATCAAACAGTACTCTTTTTGTTCCCTAGAAAGGTATAAAAATGTTAATCAACCAATCTATAGAACCACTATAATTTTTAATTGACTATTCACTTGCAATTAGTGCTTGTTATATTATACTATAACAACGTTTTTGTAAATTTACAGTATCCCACATGAAATATAAAGTAGTAAAATGTGAATTTATATAATTTCCAGTAAAAATACATCTACCCACTTAATTTGTTGATTTAATAATATGTTTTTGGTAATACTCTGGAAATTGTGCGAATAATATTTTGGTATGGTTATTGGTGCCCCATATTACTAACCCATATTCTTTTATTTTTTCAAGAATCGTTTAAGTCGTCTTGATAAATTGAACTATGTGAGGATGTATTATGGTCATTATGTATCGTCAGCATACAAGGTTGAAACCTTTATTTTAACAGGTTGAATAAGAGTCCTCCATATAAGGGTTGCAGAATAATAAAATGAGATATACCGTTACCACCGATATTTAAGTAGTCTGGGCAAACAGCGGTAACAGTCAGTGTAGTAGATATGTGGTGCGGAGTCGGCGATTATTTATTTCACGCGTTCACAGCGTCAGTACTAAATCGATGCTGTATGTTGTGTATATGTCGTAACTTATTTCGTAATTGTACGTTTATGTTTGCTTTAAAAATGTCGCAGTTAGGTACGTCGCGTAAACGACCAATGGCAGACACAGCTAAAAACTTTATAGTGGATATGCCGGACATATTTTTTGATGGCGCTAAAATTCAATGTCTAGTTTGTAAAATCCCTTTAATGTGTTGGTGCAGATGCCATTGTCAACATCACATCGAAAGCAGACAGCATTCTTCTGCAAAAAGTGGCATACGAGACCAAGAAAAATTTACATTTGATTTATGTGTTACTCTTATTTTATGTAATCTATCGTTTTGTTTACTAGACAAAGAAGCATTTGTCTCCTTCTGGAATAAATATGCGAACTGTAAATTACCTAGTCGGACATCGATACGAAATGTAGTGCCATTT
Source organism: Dynastes maya (assembly GCA_029619315.2). Taxonomy (NCBI): domain Eukaryota; kingdom Metazoa; phylum Arthropoda; class Insecta; order Coleoptera; family Scarabaeidae; genus Dynastes; species Dynastes maya. The sequence continues at coordinate 9,632,142 of JAROYE020000012.1, forward strand.
GCTCGTGAACATATAGAAAAAAAGGCAATTGAAAGATAAAAAACTGTGGTTGTGTGTGGACGAATGTATTTGTGGTCGATATTTAATCGACTAATTATTATTATTTGTAATTGTACATGTATTTGGACGAAACTAAGGTTGAAATGATACAGTAATAACAATTTTATTCGAAATTTTGTTTAATTTCACGAGAACATTTACAGACATTTAACTAGGGTCTTAAATTTCCTATTATGTGGTGACTTTACCTAATCTATCTTTCCTATTATGTGGTGTTTTACCTGATCATTAATTCTCACAATCATTTTTATTTTAGTAGGGAATTTGTAGAACAAGTTATTATAATTGTTGCAATACGTTCACTGCTGTGAATATTTCATTTACATATATCAGTATCCAAAATGGCTACGTTCAGTGATATAATTTAAAATATATTGTATTAAAACAGAACGTTTATTACATACATTTAAAAACATCTCTTCGTGTTCAAAAATAGTTTTGTTAAATATGACGTAAGAATATAAAACTATTTCAACAATAACATCTTCACGTTTTTTGTTATGTGTGTGAGTTGGAATAGCATCTTTTTCAAGCCTAGGATATTTTAAACTTACACTTATAGTTTCACCGGTCCTAGAATCTGTAGCCGTTGAAGAATAAATAATATCTTCTTTTATTTACAAGGTGTAACTCACAAACAAAACAACCGACACCATCTTAGGTTAGGATATCTCGTTTTTATAACACTAGAAAATCACTGCAGGTATCACCAATAAAGTACGGAAATATCACTACACAGCATTTTTTTAAATAAAACCGATATAATTTGGATAAACTAATTCAAAACGTAAAAATCGATCCTAACGTATGAAAACAACCGACACCATCTGAGGTTAGGTACCTCGTTTTTATCACTTCAGAAAAGGTTTTATCGCTTATACAACACAAAAACATTGCAGGTATCATCAACAAAGTACGGAAATATCACTACACAGTATTTTTTTAAAGAAAACCACTATAATTTGGATAAATCAATTTAAAACGCAGAGATGGTCTCAGTGTGTAAACACGTGTATGGCCTAAATATAAATACGTCACAGCCTGCTGACGTCAAAGCTGTAGAGCCTTGTATATAAAAAAATAAATATCTTTCCGATCTTCTATTCATTCCTTTATTATGAAATTTGTTCAATTATGACCATTTCTTTGAAATCTCGTTGTCCACGAACAATTTCCCAAGCAGTTTCTATGCGTTGTTGTAGCTCTTGCACGTTATTCACTTCTCTATTGCAATAAACCAAGTATTCTAGATTGCCTTAAAGGAAAAAATTATTTTCACATGTCATTCAAGGTGGAAGAAATAACTTAACTGAAAATCTGTGCTGAAAGTTTGTTCTTCATATAGCATGCGCATTTTTAGTGCCCAAACATGATTGCTACGAAAATTGCTCATTCCATTTCTTGTAAATGTGGCTTCGTTGGCAACCAAAATAAATTTTAGTAAAATTTTCCTTTCTGTGACAGTGATATAAAAGCCACTGACAAAATTCAACTCTTATGGCATGATCTTGCGGCTGTAACATTTGTACCTTTTGTTATTGAATAGGATGAAATTGTTTTTTGGCACCTTGTTTTCTATACTTTACTGTGAGCCACTCCAAATTGAGCTGGTATAGACACTGTTGGATCGTTTTCGAGAATTTCTAAAATTTTGTTGTAAGAATCTGCCGTTTCGTGTAGACTAGAGCTCTCAGCGTGACTTCGTTGTTCCTTTAAATACCATATTTTCATAGACGCCTGTGTTCTTTTTAATACACAATGAATAAAAACAAAAACCCATGCATTTCTAAACGACATCACACCTAAAATCTAACAAGTCATACCACATTCTCCGTTTTATGTAGGCAATTTTTGGTAAAATGATTAATTTTTGTTAATATAAATACCTCATCTTTGAGAATGACCTGCGTAGGTAAAGAATATGAAGATGTAAGGTCTTTAATCACTGCAGAAGATAAAGTGAATAATTTTCCAAAATTATCATGCATAAAATGATGTAATTATTTTGAAATATTTTTAGTTATAGAAAATAAAAGCCCATTCCACACACTATAAAAGTTTTATCAATTGAAACTTCAAATCTAAAAACATTAGTCAGAGATAACCTAATTTTTTCAAACGTTGGGAAAGATGATTGCATGCTAGAAAAACAGCGGAAGAGGAATTGAGTTTCCTTCCTTTTTTAAATTTATCCTATTATAGTTATATCGTACAATGATGTAAGTCTTAAATGGGACAACATATGCACAGTATACTGATTTAATTTGTTACTGCAATCCCTAAAATCCCCCGGAGCGCTGAAAAGGAAGAAATACCATCCCCTTAATTTAGAAAACTTTTTATACCCTTCTGTGCAACGCGAGATAAATTTTACAAAACCCATTGCTCGCAGGAAAAGAGGTTATGTTAACATAAGATCTTTTTTCCAATAAATCCCGGTGAATCTGCGATAAATTCCGTCGGACTTTTATACGAGAAAAGACACCAAATTAGTATGTATCACATCGGGGTCACACGGTAAACATACCCTGGGTCTTTTTTATATGCACTTCTGTACGGTGCCGAATGAAAGAATTATTGTATCCCTGCTTACTTTGATCTCTTTACCTCGAGAGAAGGTCGTATCTAAAGTCAACGCCTTTGGGCGAAACAAAATAATAACGCTTATTAATAAAACTGAATGGTTTGCTTCTCCTAAGGCAGCGTAGTGTTATACAGTTATGTTCAAAACTTAACGCAGTAATGGAGTTCTCTTGTAGAAATTATCAAGTGACCCTTGATATAGAAATTTCTTTTCTTAAACAAGATAAAGCCATATATAAATCATCTCTGTATGCTACTGTTGCTATATTTATATAGTTATGTCTTAAAATATTTCTTCACTTTATCGAACTTTGTTCGAATTAATTAATTATGAAAGGTTCTTTTAAATTTACCGGTTTTTGGTAGACAATTTTGACATTTGTCAGTGTAACGTTTATTTTTCTCGTTATTGTGCCATCCCTAGAATTTTGTGATGTACACTTTCAATGGATACTGATATGTCCATCATATATGGTATTTGGATTTTGCAATGGAAATGCGCATATGGCAAAACACGCATATGTATTATGATATCCATAAAGGCGGTACCCATCTAGCAACAGACTTCGTGAATTAGCCAAATTTGTCCCCAATTATAGAGATGCAGGTAGACCAAGGTAGCGTCGTGCGATCCAAATAGAAGAAGGTATTTTAGATATTGTCCATGAGCATCCTATTTGCAGCACTCCAAGACAGCAGCTCTTTCAGTGCTAACAGAAAACTTTTTAAGACCGTTTCATGTGACAAAAATACAACCATTATACGAAAATGACACTGTTCAAAGAATAATGTTCTGTACAATACAATTTTTACTAAGTACAACCTTCGTAATTGCAGCAGCAGTACGCTCTTGTAGTCTTGGGCTAGCTAGTAATAGTGGTAATGTAGGTTTACTAGGGTCTAGTATGCGTACCATAATATTTACAATTGATTTTTTTTACAGTTTGTTGTCTCGTCAACACATAACCAAGGAAACTGTTTTTTCAATATGCGTTTCATTTTCTTTTCCACATCATCGCGTACAAATGCAACATGCTTACGTACCATTTTCTCCGTTGGGAACCGCAACTCGAGATTGTATTTGTCCCAAAAGTCCTTAAACAGTTGTTTATCGAGTAAGCCTAGTGGCAAATTGCAGTTTATCAACATAAGAATTACATAAAAAAAATGCACTTCTCGGTGGCATGCCCAATTTTCGTTTTCTATGTTGTGCCGAATTTACGTGTCTTGTACAGTTCCACTTCCTATTTGACATCAAATGTATTTTGCACACTTTACAAACTATCTTCCTCCCGTTGTAAAACAAATCGGGAAAGTCAGAAATTAACTTATTTACTGTGTCTGGAAAGGGTCGTTTTTTATCCTTCGACATGTTCACTAAAAACTACAATTAATAATTACGTCTGTATCAATCAAATCAAAACGCACTACACTAAATAATAACTACAATTAATAACTACGTCTATATCAATAAAATCAACACGCGCTATCCGCTATCCAATGCTAAACTGAACTGAGTGATGATGATTTGTCGTGTCGTATCATAATCGACCAGCCCTTCCCGCCCACCTAAACACAGTCACACCGCCCCTGCGATTGCTCTCCAGTTACTGGGCTCTAGTGATCACCCTTTCGAAAAATTACTTTTATTTATAAATTGATAACAGTAAATGGGCAACAATTCAAAATCTTGCGTGAGTTACTTGGGCTCTGACAACCTACACAAAGAACAATTTTCTTGGAATATAAGAACTTTGAGCACCACCAAGTATATCCAACAGAATAAGACGCCCTACTGCATTCTAGAATACAACTTGAAATGAAACAAGGATTTTCAAATGTCTTGACTACGGCTTTTTTCAAAATCCTCAAGCCGTAGCTACATATTGCACAGGACATAACTACAACCACTTCATTTTAGAATAAAAAAAATACCAAAAATTGACAGTAGCTATCACAAGTGCGAATACTACAAATATTCTATAGGTAGACAACACAATTCATGAAGAGCCAAACTTTTAATCACTTATTTTGTGGAGTGACGAATGCTTGCCCACAAGAGATGGTGTCTTCAATAGTCATTTTTGGGCTTATGAAAATCTCAGAGCGATTAGAGAATTTGGACATCAAAGAAAATTTACCGGTATATGTATCGCTAGGCATCTTAGACCTTAACATTGTATGACCAATATTTCTTCCGAATAGAGTGAATGCAATTGAATAGGTAAATGTATTGGATGATGTTCCATTAATTGTCAGAGCCGACATGTTTTACATACACGATAGTGCACCAGCTCATAATGAAGAATTTCAAGAGCATGGTTGAATGAACATTTTCCAGATAGGTGAATCGGGCGAAAAGGACCAATATCTTGGCCCGCAAGGTCTCCAGATATGAATCCCCTTAACTTCTTCGTTTGGGCCTTTTTAAAGGAGAAAGTATATGCGGCTCCTCCAACAGGAAGTAATTAATAGAATTGATGTCACAGTTCAATTAATTATCCCCAATATCATGCAACGCGTCCTAAATGCAATTCCACAAAGACCACAGCTTTGCATTCAAACTAATGGCTACCGGTTTGAGGATTTACGTTAATTAATAATAATTACTATTTTTATTAGACTTAAATAAAACTTGGACCTTGTTATGTCATTTCCACTGGTTTTATACGGTGTTGCCAAATCTACACTTCTTTTAAGTAATCTGTAGGGCTTAACTAATGACCATATAACTTTTCTGATTTAGGAATGTCGACTCAGAATTAATTATAGAATCCCATTACATAACGATTTTCCGTGAATTTCTGATCATTCTATATATATTTAATATTTACATATTTGAAGTTAATACTTGCGGTTGATAAATTTTATACATTACTTTACACCACATTTGATAAATCAGTACCCAAATGTTTGCTCAATAAATCTTCTTTTCCGTCGTGTCCTACATTACATGTATAGAAACATCAATGAAATCTGACCCTAAGCAGTTATGGACCTTTGTTCATGCAAGGCAAGGGAGGACACGTATTCCTGGGTGACTTTCATCTAACGGAGTTAACTTAGATGATCCTAAAGAAATTGTAGGCGCGTTTGCTTATTGTTTCGCTCAAAACTTATTTGCCGACTGGCACACTGGATTTGCCCGAGAACCTCCAACAACTGCAAACGTTCAACATTTGTCCGATATGTGAAGATGATGTAACTAATATTATGGCCTCGTTTCAGAACAAATTAACTGCAGATGAAGACCTTGTATAAAATTTTTTGATTAGATATGCTCGCTTCGTATTAAACAAGCCTATTGCCAAAATTATTAATTTGGCAATTAGCATATCTATCAGATCCCTGAAAGATGGAAGCGAGCAAGAATTGTTCCAATCCAAAAACAAGAAAGGCGACAATGCTTTAATCATTAATTATCGGCCGATCTCTATTTTAAATAACTTCTCTAAGGTTCTTGAGCAATACTTGTACTGTATTATATTTTTCGATATAAAACAATACATATCGCCACATCAACATGGATTCATGACTTACAGTTCTACAACGACAAATTTATGCTCCTTTACTCAGTATGTTAGTGAAATCTTGAATAATCAAGGACAGGTAGATACCATATACACTGACTTCTCTCACGCGTTGATCGCAAACTTTTTTTACATAAACTAGATTCTTTTGGTTTCTCTCCTGGATTGCGCTTATTAATAGGATCATATTTAACACGCAGATCAAACTATGTTTTCTATAACGGTTTTGAGTCATTTAATTTTGTATCCCACAAGTGGTGTTCCGTAAAGATCAAACCTTGGTCCTCTGCTTTTTAACTTATTTATAAACGATCTCTTGCAATCACTTACCTGTTCTGTGTTAGCATATGCGGATATGAACCAACTTTATCCTTCTCTAACCATATAGAAATTATTTGCTTGTCCGCTTCAAAAATGCTGGGATTTCTCATGAGAACTTCACGACAGTTTAATGACATCCGTCGTCAGTAAAAAAAAAAGAATATTATTATTATTACTTTAGGACTTCACTGTATAAGGAGCGTATTACAGAAAAAGAAAATTATATAAAGTGGAAGAATAAAGTGTTGCCTGATCCACATTATTTACAACAATCGCTTTTCTGGAAACATAAATACCTTCTATTTTCTCCCTTTTTACATTGCTGGTACGCGAATCCAATAAAAGATTGCCGTCCGCTTTCCTTTCCCACTTATTCAATATCGTATTTAGTCCTTTTTCCGTTTTACGTAGATTATGGGACGGTTAAACCCTAGTTAATTAAAGCCTTTAAGCATAAGGGATTACCGTTTGAATTTATAAATCTTTGGAAATATGTTTTTAATGTGATTACTACAAGTATTAACTATTTTATGACCTATTTTCCCTTTTTATTTGTTTTTACTGTTATAAACGTAGTGCAATGTTACTTTTCTTTGTTTAAAATTACTTATCCTAAAGGAATTTGAAATTTCCATATTCTTCTAGATTCATAGAATGAGTAATGTACTAATGACACTAATGTGTGTGTATTGTGTACCTACATATTTGCAACGTAATGCAATATCACAAACAAGCTGAATAATCAATTCTTTTATATTGGAAAGTTAAAACGATGTGTCATTTGTTATTTTTAACTTCCTTTGTTGTTGATAACAAGGGTATTTAGATATATAAAAAAAATACAAGTGCTGTTACCAAATATGGAAATGGTTGAGGTAGTTTTTGTCTGCAATAACAGAAATATATGATCTTTATAATCTATCAAATATGCTCATTTTAAGTTCATTGTCCTCATAATTATATATTATATTCATTCTACATTGTTTTAAATCCTATATGTAGTGTCACTGATAAATGAATTTGTTAGAGTTGCATTTATATGTATGTATGATATTCGCTTAGCTTATCTCAACTAGAGATAATGATGTTCTCTGTAACGCTATATGATGTATTTGTCCCGAGTATTACATTCAAATATTTGCCACAAGGGGCGAAATTATACACAATAAAACGTGTTATAAAAATCAAATAAAACAATATCATCATCACAGTCCTCCCCTTCTCGACATTCCAACGATTTCTGTGGAATGTAAGATAATTTTTGAATAACCCTCATTAAAAGGCATGCAAAAAATATGCGAGCGAAAGTTCGTTGCCGTTCCGGTAACGTTGAGATGTCAAAACTTCCAGGATTCTCCCCTCACCCCAAGAAACAAATTTTCACCCCAATTCAGCAACGAAAAAAAGAACTTCCCATGGTTTTCAATATAGGCTTATGCATATATGTATGGGTGTCCAGTAAAGCTGTAGTGTTATGTAGAAAATAGAATTTGTAAACAAAAGGAAGTAATATTTCGTATCGTAAGTGGTATGAGAAATACGAGGATTGATTGAAAAGTTTATAGGATTAAATGGTGTTTTCTCTTCTATAGTTTCTTCAATTAAGCAATACAAATAGGTAAACTACAAGGTATTATAAATGCTATAAAATATTTCTTTCCTTCATATCTTTATAATCCACATTTATGTAGACTGTAAAATAATTTACTTGCAGTCCCTGGCCATATTACTTGAAACATGTCATAAATCAACCCTTTTACCTGGAAATTCCCATCCTATTATAGTGATATTCTTTTGCCTTGAATCCGATCGTTTATAGGGGGACTAGATTATTGTATCAATAAATAAAAATACCAGAGAAATGATATTTAGAAGAGTAAAGTACGTATATATAAATATTTTAGTTATCAACTTACATTTAGCCAGTTCACAGTTTAAAGAATGCATCGATATTTTTTAAAATATTTCGTCATAACCGTATAGAAGCTAAGTTGTGGAGTATCGTTAAGTGTTTTGTGTTGATATATCGTTATTGCAAATGTAAAATTGTTATTTTATCTCTCTCTTAATAATTAATTATTTGGAATTTGAAAAAAATTGAAATATTTGGGTTTTTTTTGTAGAAAATGCCCGGGAAAGATTTAACAAGTGAACAAAAAGCCGCTATACAAGCTCTTCTACAATCAAACAAACGTTCACAACGAGAAATTGCAAAATTACACAAAGACGGGCAAAGTGCGGTCGGAAAAGAAAAACTTCCAAGAGATCTGACCGTGAAATTGTTCATCAGGCTTTGAGCAATAGATTTGCTACAATTAAAATGATTCAAAAAAATTTACAAGAGAGGAATAGAAATTTCGAGCAAAACTGTCATTCGCCGATTGCGCGAAAATCGCCTAATGGGCCGAAGACCTGCAAAAAAGCCGCGTTTAACAGAAAAAATGAAATCTGCTCGTCTCAACTTTACAAGAGAATATCGACATTTCACAGACGAGAATTGGAAAAAGGTGAATAACTTAACAACATGATTTTTACTGAATTAATGTTTGCATTATTTTAAACGGATACTCTAAAACTGTGGCACTGGAACACTGAAACAGTTCACTAAAACCCTTACCACAACACTTAATTCGTACTGGACGCACGTTTCGATAGCCAAGCTATCATCATCAGCAGCAAGACTGAACAGTTCAGTCTTGCTGCTGATGATGATAGCTTGGCTATCGAAACGTTCGCCCAGTACGAATTAAGTGTTGTGGTAAGGGTTTTAGTGAACTGTTTCAGTTTGCATTATTTAATAAGTTTTCTTTAGTGACGAGTGCTCGCTCTGTGTGTTGGTACAGCGAGCACAATTTGTTCGTAGACGACCTGGCGAACGTCTCACAGAGTCCACGGTTCTTCGAACTGTAAAACACCCTCCGCAGGTAATGATTTGGGGAGTGATTAGTGGAGACAGACCCGGCCCTTTGTATTTTGTAGAAGGTACAATGCGTCAAGAGCAGTACATAAATGTGTTAAAAAACACATTATTACCGTATTTTAAGCCAGGACGTCGCATACCGACAGGGCGTATATTTATGCAAGATAATGCTTCTTGCCATGTGAAAAAAAAGGTTAAGAAATTCTTTGAAGACAATCACATACCTCTTTTACGTTGGCCCGGAAATTCACCGGACCTCAATTCCATCGAGAACGTATGGAATCGACTAAAAAGTAAGGTATGTGAAAGAGAAAACCCTACAAAGGAAATATTAATGAAGAATATAAAGGATGTATGGGAGAACGATGAAGATATAAAAGAGACAATCATATCTTGCATTGAAAGTATGCCCCGAAGAATTAAGGGTGTTATTAAAAATCATGGGTTATGGACTAAATATTAATTACTTATTTAATATTTACATATGTTACATATTTTTACAATATATTTTATAAATAAAAAATATAATATATGTATAGTTTATATTTTATTATGAAGAAACTACAAAATATTGAGTGTTTCAAGTAATTTGGCCAGGGACTGTAAATTATTATTATGTTTATGTATGTAGTGCAATTGCAAGAATTAGCAAATATGATAGACCAATTGAAGCACACACAATTAACGTCATAATCTCATCAAAATTTCACATCATGTGGTCTTTGGCAACATATAAAGTGCATACAACTTCTGATATCAAATGTTAGTAACTTTATTCTATTTAGTTAGTGAAATATATTATTTGGTCAACAAATATTCATAATTCAAGAGTTCGTTCTAAATGAAGTAAACACTCTCACTTGCTGGAACCTTAATTACGGGAAGTTATAACAATCACAAGTACAGAATTAATGTAGGCGAAAAAACACGGCTTACAATGAAATGATTTAACGTTTCAATTTAATTAATTTGGAACTCTGACCATAATAATGATGGAGTGCGTTGTAAATAAAGTACATTTAAACGACGAGAATCAGATTATAATAGAATTTGGTTCGTAACTAATTTATTAAAACAGTGGAATTTATAATTTCATTTTTTTTCTTCTTTTTTTTTTTATTTACAAACCCAAATAAAGCAATCTGTTGTCGCCATTATCCTTTGAGCGCGCTTGACAACCCACTTTTTCGGATATTTTGTCGTCTTTACTTTTCCCAATAGGTTAATAAAGTTGCGTAGACCTGTCAACAATCGATGCCAATAGAATTGCCAGGCTGTACACGGAATACAGTAGAAATTAAACACTCGGTTTCTTATCTTCTCGGTTTTTCCCTTTTCTGTTCGTTCTTTTGCACCACCACCTCCCAAAATTATTTCCAAAGTGTTACTATTGTTAAGTAACGATATATTGTGTGTGAGAAATACAATTTCATTTTCCTTTTCATGTTTTTATTGAAGTTTTCGCCTCTTTGTTGTGCGCGAATTGGATTTATTTTTTTTCTAGGACTATAAGGTTTACTACTTCAAAGACATTACAAACTAAACGTTTTTGTGGTGGAATTTCTCTATTAAAATGGTGGGCTAACTTCAAACGCCCACGTGTGTTTTCATTACGTTCAGCCGAAGTGGCTGTAATTTTTTATCCATTAGGTTTGAGTAAATACATCCCTTAATTAAATTGTTGCTAGAATATATAAAGTAAGCATATTTGAAACTCCCATCCAATTCTGTTATGGATCTTGTTACAAATTAGGATTAGTTGGTTATATTTAGCTAACAATCTTTGAAAAATTGAAGACCTAAGCGTGTTTTAAAGCTAGAAATAACTATTCCCTCTTCATTAAGCATATCCAAACACCTCTAAGTAGTTTTTATTTCTAGGTTAAAAATTTTAAATTTTCTCAAAAGTTTGAAAAATAATTCAAACCCTTTCTCCAGGATCTTTACTATAGAATCCTTGTAAAGCTTGTATAGATTCTACAAAGTTTCCAATTTGATGTTTCTAGGTTGAAAGTCTTCGGACGTTCGTGTAGCCATTGGAGCACAAACGCTTCCACTGCTTCGTTGTCGTCGAAACGCTGGTCTCCAAACGCTTTTTTGAGGGGTCCAAAAAGATGGAAGTCTCAAGGTGACAAGTCTGGACTATAGGGTGGATGTTCCAGCATATCCCATCCTAATGCATCCATTATTTGCATCGTGACGTTAGCCACATGAGGACTGGCGTTGTCATGTAGAAGAATGACACTTCTGGCCGATCGCTTCTTCCTTTTCCTTTCAAATGACAATTTCGCGGCATCCAGTACTTCACAATAATATTGCACATTAATTGTGCGTCGATCCTGGAGAAAATCAACGTGAAAAGCACGTTGCCGATCAAAAAAAACTGGCCTCGGTCACACTTGTCCATGGGCGGCGATCATGGCTCTCGTTCTCGACCTTTTCACGTCCTCCAGAATTTTTTTTTGTGCCATGCAAACACACGGGTTCTTGGCAGGGTGTTGTCCCTGAACTGTGCCTGTAATCCCCGCAAAATTTCGGTTGGGTTCACCCCCTCCTTGGCCAAAAACTTGATGATAATCCGCTGCTGCATGGAGACATGCACTACTTTCTAGCTCATGGTTTCTTTTGATACTAAAGGGACCCAAGAGAGTTGCGGTCGGCTCTCCCCTCTCTCTAACGGTACAGGCTACCTGCGCATCAACTCCCTCCAGGTCTAGAAGCCCTCCGGAATTTTTAAGAAAATTAGTCCGGTTTATATTTGATACACCCTCGTATTTTAGGTTATGGAGATATGGGAAAATTAAGAAATTAGGAAAAAAATTCGTTATGGAAATTTTATAAAATAAAAGAATTCAAAATTAATATTTTCATCAACTTATCTTATGAATTTTGAGATATATCTATTGCTTTTTGAGATAACAAATATTATTCAATTAGAAGGAAGCTATTTATAAGCATTTATTTGATGAATGCTAATTGAGCTCTTTTTTTACACGATTTTTACATCATCACTAAAGCTGGCCACGAGCGGTACCGCGCAGTAGCGTAGAGTCGACCAGGCCTCGCGTTCCACTAGAGTTATTCTGCTAATAGAGATGTTTGCTGCCGCAAATAATTTCGCTCATCTTTTAAATAAAAATTAAATAACACGTGCTCAAACACTTACCATTTTAAGAGTCCTCCGTGAAATCACAAAGTGAATAATGTCTGTTAAATATCTGCAACATTAGATATGTTTCAACTGTTTCGGCAAAACTAATACGGCATGAGGAAAAAATGCGTTTATATGCAGAGAACGAACGTTCTACATCTAGTGACGTAATATTTGCGTAAGTAAAATAATCTTTCAAACTTAACGATTCTGTTGACGCACCTTCACAAATGTGTCTTAATGTGCCAAAATCAGAATTTTTCTCAAAAACACTTTCAAATCTTTCTAGAACAGAAACATTTTTTGCGTCTTCAATCGCGCATAGCTGTGCGTGAACATGTTGCACTATTTGTAGAGATTCTTCTAACGGCACCGCAGGATTTTGTAATTTTTCTATTGCATCTGCTAGCCCGAAGTAATTGTCTTGAATGATTTTTAAATCCATTTTAACCTGACTATCTTGAAATTTCGACTGGCTTTTCTGGATAGCGGCAGCTTCCTTTGTATCGAATTGTAAAACCACGTTCTTAATATTGTCAAAATATTTATGATAATAAAACGCGGCCTGCAACCATGTACCCCAACGAGTTAGAATAGGTTCTGGTGGCTCTGGTATACGGGGGCACAGTCTGTGAAATTCGCGAATACGTTTCGGTGATTTGACAAATACTGCTTTGGTATGCGCTATTAAAGCGTCTACCTCAGGATAACATTTTCTGATACTATCCGCCACAAGATTGAGAGCATGAATTTTACACGTAATGTGTAACAAATTAGCAGAATGCTTTTTAAGAGACCGGCCTACAGAAAGCATGTTTGCAGCACCATCACTCACTAACATCAAGAGTTGGTTTGTTGAAAGTTCAAACTTGTCCAATGTATTTAACACTAACTTTGAAATTACTTCGGCAGTACACTGTTGTATTCGTTTGGAGACTAATAGAATTGAAGGTGCCGATTGATGAGGTTCCAATTTGCGTGCCATTACATTAAGAACAGAATGTTTCTTCCGATCTGTTGTTTCGTCGACACATAACCACAATTTTTGATCTTTCAACTCCGATTTTATTTTTTGTTCAATATGTTCGCGCGCAGATGGCACAATTCTTCGTAACGATGTTCGACTTGGTAATTTGCACTCCGAATAGTTATTCCAAAAGCAGATAAATGGTTCCTTGTCTAGTAAATTAAACGGTATATTACATGCGATAAATTAAATATAAATTTTTCGTTGTCTCGTGCGCAATTTCTTTTTGAGACATGCTTTTCACTATTTACGTGTCGTAGACAATGTTGTCTGGACCAACACATTAACGGGATTTTACAGATTACACATTTAATTTTAGCACCTTCATATATTAAGTCTGGAATTTCTGCAATAAATTTTCGAAGTTTGTCCGACCGCGGTCGTTTTGCTGACGAAATCATAATTTTCCTAGGGCAGATAAACAATTGCGCAAATGACCGGCAGCGAAAATGTCCGTACTGCTCCGCAGACGAAGTAATACTACCGTTCCTCTCGGTCCGAACTGATTCTACGCCGATGCGCGGTACCGCTCGTGGCCAGCGTTAATCATCACTTAACAATGTGATGACTTTTCCACTGTATGAGGAATCGATTTCCGTTATTCCCCGATCGCAATCTCCCCTTATTTTTACTTCGTTTTATGCAAACTCTAATGGTTCTTGTATTTTACATGTATTTTTAATTGCAATCTTCAGATTGGGTAATAATTGAAACGGAAATGGAACTGTATGCTTAAGGGAAGCATATCCATGTCCATTTCCTCTCGATTTAGATCTACACCCGACTTCATTAACACATGAAACGAGAACATCTGTTTTTTATTTCGGATATTTCTAAATTATGCCTTTAATTTAACCATCGCGCGATATAGCACACCACATATGAAGCGGATATATCGATCTAGAAGGCTTTGACTGGCGTCTTAAATATTTTGTTTGTACTAGCCTCTTTTTCCAGATATTATTAATATAATTATTAATTTAACTTCTATCACTATTGTACAATAAATATTATTATAAAATCGCTGAAGCTCATGTTAATACAACAGATGTTACCAAATTTGATTTATAATGGCTTTATTATTGAGTGTTCGGAAGACGGTAACAAAAAAAAAAGAACTATGAAATTCTAATTGTATGAAGATGTCGTTGAACTCACTTAAATGTGTTAATTCCTTGTTCTTCAAGTACGTGATGTTAAAATTGTTGTATTCATTTAGTTAGAATGGGCAAAATGGAAAGAAGATATTGTTGGAAGATTATAAATAGTGTATTTATAGTATTGATCACCTGATGATTTCCAGTTTGCCAAAGAATATCGATCCATATCTAGGGAATGCGTAATTTTGATGAAGCAGAAAATTTAATGAACGTTAACATACACCAGATGATAATTCAGTTTTCTTATTATATATTCCACAGCTTACTCGATCAACTAGGAAGTATCTGGTTGGTAATAGCACGGTTGGCGAGGTTTAAACGTAATCGCCTTAGTATTAGAATATATACAGTGTATTAAATTAAAAAGCAGTTTCATCCATCCTCTTCTGTATAGTATTACCTTGCCTTCCCTGAACACCTAACTCTCTTATACGGTGTCTTGCATATTTCAACCTACACTTGGCATGCTTTTACGTCTTTGTATTTACGGTTTTATTTCTATGTATATTAGCCTCCGCTATATCATATGATTGCCTTCTATCTGTGCACACAGTTTTATTACATCTTATTTTCTTCAGATATATGACAATTATATCGGCTATAAATTATACACCGTATAAGTTTTATGTTACCTCGGTAATATTAGATAATTTTTTAACCAGTAAAATATCCTTATTCGACGGAGGAAAAGCAAATATTATGTAAAGATTATTTTTTACGTAAATGTTTAAAGTTTAAATATTAAATAAACACACCTGCAGATTATCTATTCAGAGGCCGTAGCAAGAGGGAAGCGGAGGCGCCTTGAAAAATATAATACAACAACGCTTCTCATAGGACCCTTCAAAGGACTTTCCTTTTTCGCGATTAACAAGTCTCCACTGATAAAAGTTGTAAGTTTGAATATACGAGGATGGTATAAGAAGTACTACCACTGTTGACACTATAGGCTATGATTGGGCGTAGGCACATGATATAGAGGAATAGCTTGGCTGCGACATCCAGCTGACTTCTTCGGTAGCAACGTATTCTTGGCTCTCACAATCTTCGTTCTAACTCGACCAATCTGTGAAGTCCAAGTAAATCTTTTTTCCAACATGACTCCTAAGTAGATAACGGAGTCCTTCCACTCAAGCCTTTTTCAGGTGGAGGTTTTCTTCGGCGGGTGAATCGGATGACCACACTCTTTGACTCGTTTATCTCCAGGCTCTAATTCTCTGCCCAATCCTTAATGCTGTCTGAGACAGTTTGCAGTCTCCTAGCAATAAGGCGTTCGCACTGACGAGTGCAATAAATCGCCGGATGTCTAGGGGTGTCATAGGTATATATGAGAAACAGCACAGGACTAAGTAGGTATCCCTGTGGGGCATCAAAAACAATTGGCCTCGTAGAAGATGTTATTTTACCAACCCTTACTTCGAAAGATCTGTTATCTAAGTGCGACAAAATCAAACGAATAATTGCCTTGCTGAAGCCGATCTTATAGGTGATGCCGTCATGCCACACAGTGTCGAATGCCCTCCACGCGTCGAGAAAAACAGCACCACCAGTCTTCCCCCGTTCGAAGGCGTCTCTAATTGCTTCCGACAACCAGAGCAACTGAAAGCCGGTAAAAAGACCTGACCCAAATTTGACAGTGAAGTCTTCTTTTTGCGTCCTTTCCTGTTACCCTTGTTTTGTGTACATTTTTGGTCATTTTTACATCTGGCATCCGACTAACATGACCATACCACCTTAGCTGCTCCTCTTCTATTTTATCCTGTACTGGTTTTATTTTTCTAATTTTGTTCCTTGTTATTTTATTTTATATTTTTCTTAGGAATCTCGTATTCATTGCATTTATTCTTGATTTATTTCTTTCGTTAATATTCAAGGTGTGCAACTGTACAGCATTGATGGAGGTCTGGTTACTTTTTTAATAATTTCTGTTTTGACATCGTTTTGTATTTCTCGTTTTCCTAAAAAATGTCCTCATTGAATTGTATATTCTTTCTACTTCTTTCATTTTTTCATTCATTTCTTTGACAAACTTTTCATTCACTTCAATTATTATCCTTAGATATTTATTATTATTGCAGTAACAAAAAAAATCGAAATCAGATGCATTATTCCTCATTACTCATTACGCTTAGCTGCAATGTTTCATCAATATCATCGTTTCCGTTTTAAAGATATTTGCTTGGTTAAAAACTTTATCCTTGTATAATATAATTTAATTTGATAAATAGTATCGGTCCTAATGTAGATTTTTGCGAAACCCCCTTTCGTATTTCTTTAAAAAGAAAAAAAAATAGAACAAAAAAAAAGCCGACGTACGATCTATATATGCAATCGGGGTGTAATTTATCTACTGAAAATATGAAACTCGTCAACCGCTGTTAATTTAAAAATCGTGAAAAATCACAATCGTCTGGTTTAGGTATGCGAGTACTTAAATTACATACATCGCGTCTAGTTGATTCCGTATACATCATGACACAAACTAGATCTTGCACAAGCCATTGTTTGTCATGTACACGCCAGCCATTAATTAGGAAAACAATCGTTATATTTATGAGTGATCGTATACGTTCAAGCATTTAGCTCGCAGACTCTCGCACTTCACGCACGCTATGTGACGAATTTCCAAGGGAATTTCCATTATTTTTCGCTTAAATGCCCTCTTTGCTTCTCTTTTGTAAAAAAAAAAAGAAAGATTTTACTAAACGGTTTATGGTCCACGTATTGTTAGTCGTATTAAAGAGTACAGCTAAATAGAAACAGATGTAATAATACCTTGTAATGTACTGGTTGGGTATATGCGTTACCGCCGATACAAAAAGGCATGACCGCTATTCGATGACATCACGCTGTTTAGGTGATGTATCGCATTGCACGATATTAGCCTAAGCGGTAAAGGAATCGTTTTTTTGCATTCCTTTTTTATGTTTTGAAGAGCTTCCAATTTAAAGAGGATGCCAGTTGTCAACTGAGCCCTTCTTCGCATCCCATTCGATTTCATTTTGGAAAAACGAAGTTTCAAAGCAAAAAACCAAACACGTAACCGAGCACCGTTTTCGTGAAAAATGTATTTGTTGATATTTAATCGACTAATTATTATTATTTGTAATTGTCCATATATTTGGACGAAACTAAAGTTGAAATGATACAGTAATTGCAATTTTATTCGAAATTTTGTTCAATTTCACGAGAAAATTTACAGACATGCTATTTAATCAGGGTCTTTAATTCCCTATTATGTGGTATTTTACCTAATCTATCATTACTTTTCTCACAATCATTTTTAAATAGGGTATTTCTAGAATAATAATTTTGTTAAATATAGCCTAAAAATATAAAACTATTTGAACATCTTCACGTTTTTTGTTAAATACATTGGACAGTTAGGGAATTGAGTTGGAATAGCACCTTTTTTAAGCCTAGGATATTTTAAACTTACAGTTATAGTTTCACTGGCCCTTGAATCTGTAGCTGTTGAAAAATAAATAATATCTTCTTTTATTTACAAAGTGTAACTCACAAACAAAACATACAAAACAAGCGACGCCATGTTAGGTTAGGTTATTTCATTTTTACCGTTTCAGAAAAGGTTTTATCGATTATACAACACTAGAAAAACATTGCAGGTATCACCAACAAATATAACAACAATATTTTTTTTAAATAAAACCAATATACGGCCTCAACGTGTAAACGCGTTTATGACCTACTTCAAAATACGTCACAGCCTGCTGACGTCAAAGCTGTTTAGCCTTGTATTAGCGGTAGTAACAGTATATGTCAATACGAGGGCCTTTGCAAAAAACAAGAAAGTAATTTTTAGATTACAATTATTATTTAGAAACAATTTTTACATACAGAGTGCATGGAAAGTATTTAAGCTTTATGTGCTGTTATTATCATTTTGTGGCTTTATGGTCTCCAATTTGAAGTAAATTAATGTAAAGACGATTTCACTTCAAACTTTGGTTACATGGTAGCTATATAGGGTGAGTCATCTCTGCGGGCTCGATCCGGTGGGCTGAGATCTGCTTTCGGTCCGCGTGAATCACATCAGTTGTTTCTCAATACTTCGTTGATGTCCGGTCGGGTTTAATGATGCGGTGTTCGAACAAGACAGGTTCCCATGTTGTGGAGAGGCGGTACTCAATACATCTCCAGACTTATTAGGTAGACAATTAATAAAAATAGATGAAATAATAGAAAAATGTATTTAGGCTTGTTGGATTTCAAAAATAAGTTTCAAAAAGAATAATAGTAAATAATAAGCACAATATTTATTACAAGTAGCAAACGACGATTTAAAGAATATTTTCCAAAAATTCATTAACGGGCCGTTAGAAATGCGCTGTCAAATCGTATTCTAATTCAGTTAATTTGTGTCCAGATATAAACCAGTCCATTTTCTTTTTTTTTAATCTAACTCAAATCCTTTTCATGCAGAATTTGTAGCATAAATCATTTCTGGACAATTTGCAAGTGATACGCTTGCCCATGTAATATATACCATGTATAAAATTTTTGAATATGGCGCGGTAGTCTCGAGATTATATTGTAAAACTAAACGGGAGCCCAGAAAAAGAAGATACAATTCATTTATTGGATCGGTTGACATGCCTATATATCATAGAGGGTGTAGTAACACCCTTCTCTGACATGCTTCCAGACAGGAAAGTCCAGCGATGTATAAAATACGTATACCGCTTTTGCGAAATGTCACTAGCACATTGTCTCTACCGTTTTCGAGTCTGTAAAATTCTCAGTTATGATAAGAAATATATATCAATCATACCGTGGCGGATGTAGGCAGCCTCCGCAACGGAAAATGTTCCTCAAAAATGAGGTAGATATTAAATGGAGAACAAAAAGAAGTAGTGAAAAAATATACGGTTTCCTCTTTACCCTTGGACCTTTTCATTATCGAAACATGAACTTTAATAATGTTAAAATAATTTATACATACAGACATACAAGTGTCTGTATATGTAACGTTATGTTTTGTTAGATATTGATCCGGAATTTTGATTAAGCAGTTGAAAGCAATATATTCGCGGCACATATCTATTGAAATAACAACACACTGCACAGCCAGACAAAGTGGTAAAACCGCACACATGTAATTTTATAGCTCTAAAAGCTACCATAAGCTGCTATTATAGGCTCTGCTTGTGTGTTGCTACTTTCGAAGATTGTCTAACAATTAATTACTTTGAACTGCTTGTCTGATTTTCCTGCTTTATTGCGTTTATTTTTTTGTATACACGCAGAGAAACGTTTACTTGTATCAAAGCTGTCCGCCTTAATTCAAGACAATTACTATTTCAATTATCCGTAATATAATAACTGTTTTAAATCAAAAGAAATATTTTCTTAGCGTTTCTTTCGCCGCTTAAGAGAAGTATATACTTGTAATGAAATAATTGTATTTCTTTGCTTAAGACATTTGTTAACTTGATTCAAGAACATCTCAGAAAATTTGAAGAAAGCGATTCTTAGTATAAGGAAATGACCATTATATCACAAAACAATATTTTCTTAAGGACGGTAAATGGTTTTCTTGATTCCGGAAAGCGTTAGGTATTGTTCGTAAATCAATAGTTTCACTTTTTTAAAATAAAGCAAATTTTACTTAGAATTCTTGAAATGCATATTATTTTTATATGCACATTATTAATTGCGCATACCTTGTTTAAAACAGTACGACATACCCGTACATAATGCAGTAAATTATTCACATTGTTTGTGATTTTAAAGAGGCTAAAATAGAGGTTATCTACAAAATAATGTTCAAACAAAAGTGAACTTAATGTAGAAATACACATGCAAAAAGTGCCTAGAAACGATAACCAAGGTAATGCTAATAAATAGCTCCTGGTATTGATAGAATTGCTACCGGCAAAACAATATGTGAAGGGAAAGGCATTAAAGCGTCCTACTCCACATTGCTCTTACATCTCTCAGTTTATACCACTAATCTTCATAAACAGCAACTGAAATATTTCCTGGCGCCACCTAGTGCCAGTAGTTACAGTCATGCCGTCCTAGATAGTAGCGACTGAACCAGAATACAGATACCAATTACCCTATCGTTTTAGAGTGTGTTTGTGTGTGTAAGAGAGTGAGTGATCCATTCCGATGCCCCATTCTATTCGATGGCAGTTCAGTGCCCATTCTATTCTATGCCTATTCTATTCTACGATCGTTCTACTCTGTTCTATTCCTATTATATTCTATTCCTAATGGAAAATGCTTAGCACGTTATATGAAAACTATGTGCCCAAAATAATAAGCAATAAAATAGAACAATCTAGGATGTTCAAATAATTTCTAACATCCACGCTAAAATATGAAGGAGCCCCATCGTGTTTTGGAATTTTTCAAGTCGGAAAGCGATATCCATGATCGAAAACCATGTCGGGGGATACTCTCTACACCTAAAAAAAAAGAAATAAATATAATAAAACCAATTATTTTTAAAAATTAAATGCCTATTATTCATTTTAGATTAATAGTTTGTTTGCCAACTTAATTGATTCGATACAATTGATAATAACATATTTTGAAAGAGGAATGAAATTAATTTAATATGTAACTTATTAACTTTTCAGTGGTACTACGCATATCGCAAAAAATTCCGAACGTGCTTTTTAATTCTTGATGATAAAGCATCCTTTAAAATTTAAAGTAAAATGGGCGCTGGGACCCGTCATAAGATAGGATTATTCAAACACGGAGACTGCGAAAATTTCATTTACTTTTAAAAGCATTTTTTCGACCTAAAATAACTTGGCTGTCGTACTTCCCCCTAGCTTGGAGGTTATATATATTTTACTTATAAAGATAACAATCAATGCTAAAGTTAATTGAAATTTGCAAGGATCAATCTTATTATTTTAACAGTATCCTACCCTCTACATTTAATACGATTTGCAGACTTGGGCTCCGGATTATGTGTGGGAAATTTTTGTTTTTGGTAATTAACATAAATTATAGAACGGTGCTTTTACGATACGAGGGTTGTTTGTTTACGTATTTATGTTTTTTTTTGCTTTCTGCTTTTGTTTTCATTTATTAACGGATATTGGGTGCAAAAATAATCGTTGTTGGAAGAGAAAAAACATTAACTGAAAGTATAAAATCCTTATAGAAACATTTTGACGGATTCAGCGGAATATATAAACGAATGCAAACAATTTTAGTATCCAACTGTGTAGTAATATGGTTTTTATCTATTTGAAGTCTTTATCTTTAGACGTAGTCTCTTGAACTGGGTTTTATATTTATCAATACATTCACTAAACTAAAAGCGCCTCAACTGATAAAATGATAGCGTCTAGTATACACAGAATGAGAGGAAAAAAATAAAAGGGTCTATTTTAAATTATAAAACAGCATTTCATTCTCCTAACCTAACTGCTATATTGTTATCTTAGTCCCCTATAAATAGACACCGCTTGAAATATACAAAAACACAAAGGAAATTATTTTAAAGCCTGTCTTTTATAAATACGGAGAAATTGCTGTAAATAAAGGTACGAAACAAAAGATATAGGCCGATATATAATACTTAATATTCAGCATGAGTATTTTTTGCTTGTAAAGGCTAGTATATTCCCCAAGTTGCGAGAGGACAGCTCCAATATTGATAAAATAAGTGTTTCTATGAAGATGCCGACATATTGAAAGTTTAATATTAAGGAAAAGCTTAAAATATGATGTCGCTACACTTGGCAAATGTGTCCCTGTTTCTCTCCGCATTCTACACTTTGTTTCCCTCCTAAACCCCGTTTCGCGTTATATATATTTTCAATTTTATAAAATTTACGTGTCGAGTACCTGCTGCATTCATAAATTTCTGATTCTAGACTTATTTTCTAGTGGCAATAATATTTTGAACAATTCCTCGCGTAAAATTTATCTAGAAAGGATGAAACATTTCACTAAAACCCTTACCACAACACTTAATTCGTACTGGACGCACGTTTCGATGGCCAAGCTTTCATCATCAGCAGCAAGACTGAACTAACAAGCTAAGTGAAAAACTAACCTTATAAGGAAAATAAATTATGCAATATGTAAATTTAAAATCGTAAAATTTAATGAGCCGCTTCATTGCACAGGACTATAAATAGTCTAAAGGTAAATGAGCCGAATGACGTGAGTTATTAAATCCTAGATTACAATGAAGCGGTTCATTGCACATGGTTAAAATTACAACTATAAATGATTAAACATGATGTAACAAAGGATAAAGGCTGGAATTTAGTGGTCCTAAATCTGAATTCATTAAGTGAGTTTTGTTTTTGTAAATTTCCATGCCTTCATAACAATTTAATTGAGAAGTACTCCTTACGTTTTTAATTAACTTTATATTATCAACATTATGGTTATTTTCAAGCATATGTAGGGCAACGCTAGATTTATCAAACCTTCTGAATTTGAGATGAGCCAAATGTTCTTTGTACCTAATTTTGATGGATCTTTTTGTCTGCCCAATATACTTGATCACAATCTTTACATGAAATTTTGTAAATTCCTGATTTATCCATGTTATCCACTGGGTCTTTGGAATTTCCTAAAAGGTTTTTAAGGTTATTGCTCGAAGAGAAAACAATCTTGCGGTCAATCCTAGAAAAGATTTTTTGAAGACCCTTGGTGTAACATGGATAAAAGGGTAATTTAACATATTTCTTATTATTACGGGCGTCAATGCGTTCTAATGTGCTTACATTTCTAATTCTTAATCTATTCTTATGTTTCCTAATAGTATTATAGACGACATCTTCAGAGAATCCGTTAAAGTTAGAAATATTGATGATTTCTTTTAGTTCATTTTGATATCTATCTTTCGTTAAAGGAAAATTGAGTAACCGGTGCACCAAAAAGTTAATAGCCAAAGTTTGTGTTCATATGAGTGATTAGAATCCTGTAAGATGAATCTATTATTACTAGTAGGTTTCCTATATACGTCTATTTCTAACTTATTTTTATTTCTTATTACTAACATGTCGAGGAAAGGAATCCTGTTGTCTTTTTCTTCTTCGTGGGTAAATTTGATAGAGGGAAATTTTGAGTTAAGTTGTTCTATGAAATCTGTTATTGAACATTTGCTGATGTCAAAGATGCAAAAAATGTCATCGACGTATCTGATCCAAAGCCGAGGGAAATAAACGTTTGGTGCGGATTATTTAGAGGACGTATCATTGGTCCATACATCTTTGAAGGAACTTTGACAGGGCAGCGTTATTTAGATTTTCTACATAATGACCTTCCCGTGTTAATGGAACATATTCCATTAGCAGAGCGCAATGATTTGTGATAGCAACAGGATGGCGCTCCGCCTCAAAACTCGCGGTTGGTTGTAGAGTATTTAAATGGCGTATATCCCAATAGATGGATTGGTGCTAACGGTCCTATTCAATGGTCAACGCGCTCGCCAGACCTAAGCCCACTGGACTTCTTTTTGTGAGGGTATTTGAAAGAAGTTGTATATTCTACTCCACATATGAACTTAGACGATTTGAAACTTAAGATTCGGCTTGCATGTACTCATTTGCATAAAAATCTGGGACAACTCTTATGAGCTCATTGAGAGACAATTTGATATATATTTCCATAGTTTACAAAAGACATGTTTAAAATGGGTAATGTCGCTTGTCCCAGATTTTTATGTGAGTGATGGTACTTCCCTTACAATGAATATGATCACAGGTCGATTTGAAGTGTGTATTGCGTCGAATGGTGATCATTGGATTCATTTAACTTTTTGTAAAAATTCTTTTGTCATTTATTATTGATGTGATCATTTTATATTAAATATTTCTTGAATGCAATTTTCGTTCATCTTTTTGTAAGTGGAACCAGTGTCTTTCAACAATCTGTAATGTGTAGTCCAAATAAAGCGAATATATGCACACGTTGAAGTGTTTTTATTGCCATTATTAGTTTTTTTTTTTGTTTGAAAACGGCATTTGTCGTATATGTAATATAATAACTAACCTGGGCAAATATGCGGTAACAGCCAGAGGCGTGGCGAGCGCATAAAAGTTTACACATAAAATAGAAGGTAAGAAATAAATTATAAAACGTGCTGAAACACTTACCGTTTTAAAAGTCTTCCGTAAAATCACAAACTGGGTAACATCTGTTAAATATTTGAATCATTACATATGTTTCCATAGCTGTTTCAGTCAAGTGAGTACGACGTGCGGAATAAATGTCTTTTAATGCCGAAACCGACCGTTCGACATATAGTGATGTTATATTTGCATATTTAAAATAATCTTTGAAACAACTTAATGCATCTTCACACGCACCTTCACAAATTTGTCGTAATATAAGAAAATCGGAGTCTTTCTCTAAACCACTTTCAAATGTTCATATTACACACCAATTTGTTTCACCTTCTACAGCGCATAACTGTGCGTGAACACCATTCACAATTTGAACAGAATCCACTAGCGACATCGAAACATTTTGTAATTTTTCTATTCCCTCCGCTAGTCCGAAGTAATTGTTGTGAATAGTTTGTAAATCTCTTTTAACCTGACTATCTTAAAATATTTCCTGGTTTTTCTTGATTGCTGCAGCTTCTGTGGGATTGAATTTTAAAACTACCTTCTTTACTTGATCAAAATATTTGTTGTAGTAAAACGCAGCCTGCAACCTTGTTTCCCAACGTGTAACAATCGGGTATGGTGGTTCAGGTAAATCAGGACACAGTTTGTGAACTAGTCGTGTACATTTCGGGGACTTTAGAAGCACTGCCTTTGTAGTAGCAATCAATGCATTTACTAGTGGAAAACATGTAGGAATCGTTTGTGCCGCAAGATTTAGAGTATGGATTTTACACGTTACATGTAAGAAGTTACCACTGTGTTCTTTAAGAGATCGGCCCAAAGAACGCGTGTTTGCGGCACCATCACTCATAAACATTAAAAGTTGCTTAGTTGAAACTTCAAATTTGTTCAATGAGTTCAACACCACCTTTAAAATCTCATCGGCAGTACAATTTATAACTCTTTTGGGTGCAAGTAAGAAGGAGGATGGCGGTCGTTGTGGTTCCATTACATTAACCACAGAATGTTTTTGACGATCTGTTGTTTCGTCCACACAACCACAGTTTTTTATCTTTCAATTCCGTTTTCATTCTTTTTTTCTATATGTTCAGCAAATGGCACTACATTTCGTATCGATGTCCGACTAGGTAATTTACAGTCCGCATATTTATTCCAGAAGGAGACAAATGCTTCTTTGTCTAGATAGATTACATAAAATAAGAGTAACACATAAATCAAATGTAAATTTTTCTTGGTCTCGTATGCCACTTTTTGCAGAAGAATGCTGTTTGCTTTCGATGTGACATTGACAATGGCTTCTGGACCAACACATTAAAGGGATTTTACAAACTAGACACTGAATTTTAGCGCCATCAAAAATTAAGTCCGGCACGTCCACTATAAAGTTTTTAACTGTGTCTGCCATTGGTCGCTTTCGCGACGTACCTAACTGCGACATTTTTAAAGCAAACATAAGCGTACAATTACGAAATGAGTTACGACAGCCTACATATACACAGAACTTCGTACACGACTCCGTACCACATATCTACTACACTGACTGTTACCGCTGTTTGCCCAGACTACTTATAACATTGAACCTGAGACAACGGGTATATTTTTCATATGCCTGTAAAGATATTCTTATTCACTTCATTAGAACGAATACTTTGGTATCACAAATGTTTATTATGCATGGTGTATAATGTGTATAGGACAGCGCATATAAATTTAATGTACATTATTTACTAATATACGTGGATTTTATTAATAAAATGTCCTAAAACTTATTCAAATAATATTCTATTAATACTTTTAGAATGTTGATTCAATCTCGTTTGAGTATTTGATCACACAAGGCCCGCAGAGTATTTTAAATTCAAACCGATTAAGGGCTATTTATAACTTATAAGTTCTCAAAGTTTCGTCTAAACTTCCCCAAACGCTTTATTACATAATTGAGGATTATATATCAATTTGCTTTTGCTTCTCGTATAATATTATATATACAAAGACCGTATATGATGTGTAATACCTTCGTTATGTTAGGAGAGGGTGACAATATTCGTATATTTAGCTACTTCATATGGTGTCCTCCTTCACCAAAATTTGAATATATACATAATATAGTCCTCTTAGATCGTAAGCCAAGATATTGTTTGTCCCTTATCACTTCTGAGGATAGCCTCTTGTCATTTTGTTGATGTGATAAACTAAGGGGTATAAAATCACATGTTACAAACAGCGACCTCTCTTAGTGTAAGGTATCTTAATGTGACCACTCAACTGTATGTTGTTAGGTGCGAAATTCGATATTTAATCAACGTTAAAATACCTAAAATAAAGGTATAAGGGTTCTTTAATTCTCTTATTTAAAGAGCGGAGGGAGTAAATTGAGTCCTTTATTATTTTTCTGTCCAATTTCACCCGGGAACCGGCTTTCGAGAAAGAAACAATAACAATTAAAATTCGACTTGTACTCCTGTTTATTAACGAATTTAAACAGAGATTTAATTTAGGAATTGCGGAATTCGGTGGTATTGTTTTAAATTCAAACCGTAATGCACAAAAGGACACAATGGGATTATTAATTTGGAGAATTCTCGAAAGAATTTGTAATTAATTTGACCCAATTTTAAGGGGTGTTGAAAGGAGTAAAATCAATACACTTTTTTCGGGTCTTGCAAAACAATCTATCCGGAGAAAACCCATTTATTTTTATGACAATGTAAGTGACCGTTTAAAAATGTGTTTTCAAGCATCACGTAAGTGTTGAACCGGAAAAAAACCTATCGACAATATAATACAGTCGTCAATGAGTTGTCAACGTTAGACCCTTCTATCGATTTTTGTGCAGGACACTGCTAAGCTCCGTATTAACAGTTTGCACGATGAGAAAAAAAGAAAATTTGCGGGTAGCCACAAAAAATATGGAAAGACTTTATTTCAGAATAAAATATATGTATGCTGATTCGTTTCAGACCCTCATCATGGGGATCTCGCTTGTTATAGGAGATAGAAAGTAAGTTTAAATTTGGCAAAGTTGCTAAATTGGTTGCTAAATGGTGTAGTCGAAATTTTATATGACATTTCGGTTCTTCCTGTCAATCATCAACGTTCTTATTTTTTATTGGCGTTAAATTGGACCTTGACACTGCCAGAAAGAGACCTTTTTTCTAATTTCAACCATGTATAACATGTTGACAACAGTTTTTGGTATTATGCTTTAATTAACAAAGAAGACACTTTAAGATTAAATAAGGTAGCCATGAAATTTCAAACTGTCAAATATTTCAATTATCGTTCATTAGTATTTGGAGGAGAAAACTATAAAAACGTTTCGAGAAGCTCATTTTTAACAATAAACTTCCGAATACTCGGCATTCATCAGTAAGGAAAATAATAAATAAATTTAGGGCGTAAGAAGTGTTACGAATAATTGTAATAAAAAACGACGAGACTGGTTGACAATGAGGACACGGAGTTATAAGTAACCCTCTTTGATACAGCGGCAAAAATTTTAGAAAGCAATAAATATCATTTATACAAACTACAGTTCCTTCACACATCAAAAGTAAGAGATTATGACAGACGGTGTGATTTTTGTTCTCTCATTCAAAGAGAGTTAAAAGATTACGTTTTTTTGATGAGACGTAGAATTTTTATAGATGTAGCAACATCTTCTTGTAATGGAACTGTCACTTCTCAAGATTATCGTTGGTGGATTGATAGTAATCCTAATTTTACAATAAGGACTCGCGATCGATACTCTTTTAAAATGAACGTATGGTATGGAATTTGTAATGAGAATTTTTTTCGATAGTCTATGAATTCCGAACGTTGTTACGGCATTTTCGGGTTACGAAAGAAAATTTAGATTGTTTCCGAAACCGAAAGGTGTTCCTGGATACGAAACCCGGGTTGTAACATATACAGGTCCGGCAGAATTTCCGCGCGACTCGTGTACATGCTAGAAAGAAATAGTTATATATACGTGGTTAGCCTCCCACTATTCCACCGCTTCGCATCTGACTTAAATTCAGAGTTAATATTGTTCTTATTTTGTTCGAAAATCATTTTAACTTTGTGTAAAACCTTTTTCAAACAACAAAGCTTTCACCTCACGGAGCAAAAAGAGTCCTTATTATCTGATTTCTTTATCTAACATTATTTTCTATATGTATTTAAAATGTATGATATGAAATTTTGATTATTTTTTGGTTATGGGAACGGATTATTTCTATTTCCTTTATTTCTTAAAGAACCAATTGATTCTGTAAACCGAGGTACCATTGTAATTCCATTAATGCTATGCTCCTGATTTGCAAAGTAAATAATTATGTTATGCATTCATCAATTATTTAACTGCAATGCCAAATTGTTACAAAACATATTAGGAAACGGAAAGGTTATCACATTATTATAAACATGTAATATTGGGATTTGTAAAATTAAATATAAGTATTTCAAAAAGAATCACGTGTGAAGAATGTATAGAAAAAGAAAACTTGATTTTTCAAGGTAGATAGATGTGGTTGCTTATTAGAACATAGTAATTAATTCTAAACAACTTTTCTTTATAACAATTTTCGATATTGTCTAAAATAAAGGTACTTTACTGTTACGTGAAATTTATATTTTCTTGCAAACCTCGTAGACTTGAAAAATTTTTTGTCTGATGGTTGCATTTTAGGTTCTCTGTAACTTTGTGTAATCTCTTTATCATTATTTTTTTTATTACACTTAGGTCTAATACTTATGTATATTCCAACGTACAACTTTTGTTGTAACGGATTCCATTACCAAAAATGTTTGAGAGCCTCTGTTATTTGGTATTAATCCAGTGGTATTGCTACAATATTTGTAACATTGTACCTTCTGTTTTTCCATCGCCATGTTAACGTAATATCCTCGAATATCACATTAAATCCATTTTTAGTGTAGGAAAATGACAATAAAAAGTATATTGTTGCTAAAGTTATATGGGGTAATTGACTATTTCTATCAGATGACGTCACAAAGTGATTAAAAGCGCGCATATTTCATTTACATTTGAAATTCAGGATTTGTTTTTCAGTTTTTCTGATGAAATAGTAATTTTTTGTGATATTGAAAAACGTGTAAGTCTTGTATTAGTTCTATAGAAATGTAGATGTCTATACTCCTCCTTCTATATACATTAAATTAAAATTAAGGGAGGTTCATTTTGTCCGAAACCGTTTTAGATTAAGTTTTTGCGATGTAAATTACAAACCGCCCTTCATACTTGACTAATATCAAAAGTTTCTTAATTTCTAATTTCAACGAGAGAGAGAGAGAGGACAGAAGATATCAAAATTAAGCTAACTTTTCCCCTTTGTTTATTACAGGATATTCAATGTCGGTAAAAAGGGATGAACCTTTATCGTGGCTACAGTTTTCCTCTTGAGTGGACATTGCTCATCGGTTCACAGTATCTTGGGATATCATTAATCTTAAAATTTCAGTTTGTATCCGTTGTACATGACAAATTGTTTTTGACACATATCTGCAAAATCTCCAACGGGTATCATACTACAGGATTATTAGTCTAAAACTAATTGATTTATAATTTGATCTTATATAAATTAATTAAAAATATTAAAAATTAACTCGATTTACCTAAATAAATTACGATTGTATCCGCCTGTATTTGATGTTTAAAATTTAATCGTTTATGGGTATGCATAGAACGTGGGCTCCTTTGTAATATGGTTTCTTAGAAATACACCCTCTTGAAAGTGACGTTAACATTAGTTGCGTAAAGGTTACATGCGAAGGGTAACAAGCAACAACAGCTGAGAAACAAGCGAGCTATTGGGAATATATATGTAAGTGAACCTTGTTACAAGGACTGAACTAACTGAGCTTAAAAGGGACGCAAGCTTTTTTGGCATCTACATACGATGTTCAAATTAACCTCTTTAGACTGCTATATTAAACGTAGTATAATGACAGCAAGTTTGAGTAAGATACAAGTTTTTGGGTAGGGGAAGGTGAGACGCAGAAGTACCACGGAGGTACAAAGCACCCGCCCATTTTTCTTTTTTGATTAGATATATTATCTATTGGATTGTAACTGTCATTTATAACACAAAATACGAGAAAAATTGTTAATAAATAATTATCTAATTTCATTAAATGAATAAATTATGCTATTATTCCTTGATGAAACATCACTACGTTTACGAAATAGCTTTGTGTATTAGCATGATGGTGCTCCCGCTCATAGAGCACATACAGTGCGGGATTGGTTTAACGAAAACTTTCCCAGACGATGGATTGGTTGTGATGGACCTTTTTTATAGGCATCACAATCACCAGACTTGACATCTACGAATTTCTGTGTGCGGAGATTCATGAAAAACCATGTGTATGAGACCAGATAAAACACCAAGGAGTATGGCGGTCGTTAAGGACTAATACGTGGTTTCAAACTGTCGAGATGACGACCAAAGTTTCAGAAAAATGTAACTCTATAGGTGTAACTCGTAGGTATATTAGTATTAGGATTTTCGTTTTAGGTGCGCTTCCAAAGCTTTACATTACTTCAGTTGCAAACCCCCTTCGTTTTAGAAGCGATGTGATGTGGAAGTACACTTTATGATGCGCTTTAGTGAAGCGTTTCAGCTAGATCTGAAGTGAATATAACATGCTTCACTTTTATTGACATGTTTCGTATAACCTAAAAACCCAAATATCAACAAACATAAAACGCGTAAACGAGAAAATCTGAGTGATTAATGTAGTGGCACGATAATGGAGAATGTTATTGTAGTAAGTAAATTAGTAAAGTAATTTGCCTCTACCGCAGTACCATTTAACAACTTCTTAGTTTATAGGAACATAATTAAAAAGAAAACTATTCTACAGTATAATTTCGAGACACAAACAAAGCAAATCAATTAAAGAAATAAACTACGGGTATAATGCATGGCTAGAGTCTAGCGCGATCCTCTCCTGACGGCGATTGGATTTTTACTGATAGAGATAGATTCGCTTCTCAAAGTTCCCCCCACCTTATACTTTCATAGCCGGCAGACGTTGCAACATTCTCCATATATTTTAGCGGTTCAGTTTACTACAGAATTTACTAACGCGGTATATTTCGTTTTTATATTTTGTGGGCACAAGTCTTCAACAAATGCCATCGCCTTCTTTTTTTTTATATTTATGCATGTATCGATTTCTTCATTCATCAGTAAAGTTCGACAAACGAGTGCGATGTCAGAGGCGTATCGCGCAAAAGTAGGTACGTGAGATGTCCACTACGACAACCAGGCTTACCGGGCAGTAGTATTTTGTCGCAGTGAACATCAGGACGTCAATAAAAGGTAACAATATATTATTTTTTTATAATACTGTATCTCACGTACCTACTTTTGCGCGATACGCATCTGATGTTGCACTGGTTTGTCGAACCTTATTCATCAGTCATAGCTCCTCAGATGGACAAAAATCTTTAGTTCACAAGTTCGGTCCGTCTACTAACCTCATTTAAGTTATAATTTAACTTGTTACTATTTCTTTTGATTTATATCACTATAAATTAAACTTGTAGTATTAACCTTGATGAAGCCTTAAATAAAAGCGAAATATTGGTGAAATTCAAAAGAGTTACATTTCTTTTTGTGGTTGAAAACCATGTATGAGACCAGAGTCAACACGTATGATGAACTTGAGCGAATGCATAATGCTGGGGAAACTATAGGTTTGTTCGTTTGTCAATTAGTGCAATACGGAGTAGCTCGAATTTCTAAATTGGGCGTTCGTTTGTAAAAAAAACTGGCAATCCGATGTTCGTTTGTATATGTTGGGCAGCTTCCGACAGTTTTGAACTGCACAAACTTACACCTCCTCAGGAGGTGGAGTAAGTTGGGCAAGTTCAGTGTAGCTGTCATTCCATTATTTGCCTAACTCAACTTTACTTAATATTCATACAAAATGACATCCGTTGTAATTATTGAAAGTGAAATACAAACAACAATTAATAAACAATAAGGATTTTTTAATGCTATCGTGATTGCTAATTACCACCATTCTCAATCTTTTAAGTTATGTATACTATATAAATACTAATACCAATTTGCACTGTTCGTTTGTACCCATTTAGAGTAGTTCTGAGCAATCAAAACGATCACGTGATCATAATCCTATCACACTCTAGAACTAACGCGAGCAAAACAAACGAACAAACCTTATATGAAATAATTTGCAGGCACTGAATATATCCGGCACTGTTATACGGCGACTTCATATGTACCTTTTACAAAATCGTTAATTTTATTTGGTTATATGTTAAATCAGAAGAAGTAGTTTATAAAGAATATTGGATATAATTTCTATTTTGATAACTCAAAAGATATTTTGTTCAGAATTATGATAGGCTTCCTTACAGTGATTTTTTCCCTGTATATTGCTTAATCGGTCCCATATGTTCCACTCTCCCCTATATCATTTAGAGAGAGAAAAAAATCTAATTTACTTCGTAAAACTAATAAAAATGTCAATGGTATCTATCGAAATTAGTTCTCTTTCTTAAAGAACTTGGAACTTTTCCTTTTTTTCGCATTCTGTTTACTTGCGGATTCAAAGGTCGAATTCCCGAAAAAGGCGAAAAAAAAAACAGAGTCTCGTAACTCGAAAATGCTTGACCTAATCGCTCCTGTCCTTTCTATTTGTTCTCTTCGCGAAACTTTGATAATTTCACTTTTGTTTACAATAATTACCTATCGATAAAAGAAGAAATCCGATGTGGGTTCCGTTTCAAAAAGACTTCCAGATAAATCGCTTCTCCTGCAAGCAAGGGGAGAAAATCATCGTTTTTCGACACGACCCGAAACTTTTCTGTTTGTGTACCTTTGACAATTTTAAAAGTTAATATCGGAGAAGACGACGAATCGAAATCGCATTGTTTTGTAAACTGATGTGGACTTAATTTCTTTGCAAAGAAAAGCTTCTCACTAATTGGAAGCTTTCTTTATTTTTTGAGATGATTTTGAAGTTAAACACCTTATTATGAAAGGATTTTGAAGTATTATTGTTAGCTTTAGTAAAAAAGTTGCCTTATTTATAAAATGCGAACGATGCATAGAATCATCAAAAAAATGTTTTATTTCAAGCGATTATATCTTTGTTATGGCAACCGTAATCAAGGGGATATGAAAATAAACAGACGGAGGTATCATCGGTCTAACTGTGATAAATGCGCTTACGGAATTTGATGAATTTACTCTTAAAGTAGCTACTTCCTAAGCAAAAAAAAGTAAACATCTCAAAAGTGTAGAATTATTATTGCTTAGGATGAC
Organism: Dynastes maya; assembly: GCA_029619315.2. Taxonomy (NCBI): domain Eukaryota; kingdom Metazoa; phylum Arthropoda; class Insecta; order Coleoptera; family Scarabaeidae; genus Dynastes; species Dynastes maya. The sequence continues at coordinate 9,666,278 of JAROYE020000012.1, forward strand.
AGTGATGTTTCCTTTAAGTTCTTGAATGATTTGAGGTTTGGTTAACATAAACCTTGTCCTTTAGATACTTTCCAAAGGAAGAAATGTGCAGGAATTAAATTTAAACATTTGAAAATATATTTTACTCATTATCAAATTTCTCGTTTGGATTACTAGTCTGAATCAATTAAATTTTGTTGGAAAAAAATGCTCAAAATTTGTTCTGGTTGATTTTGACCGATTTAATTGATTCTTATGTGTAATAAAAAAGATACTATTAAATATTGTAATGAGACTCTTTTACAAGATACAGGCCATAAATTCGAGCGTGTTCAAACTTCATTGCGTCATAGTTGCACATGTGAGAATTATTACTAGCTGAATGCTAAAATGTTGTCTTGGAGGATTTTTGATACTGATCTTTCAAATAAAAATGTTGGCAACTCTGATTACTTCCGGTCATACCGGAAACAAATGTCACCTTGCTTATTTTAAGCAGAACACGCTGTATATTTCTTCGTTTATTGATAGCACACATTGTTCTACATAAGTTCTGTCAAGATTTCTCCTTATACTTATCTTTGACAGAGGAATGGAAAGTCAATAACTGAGAAAGTGTTTAAGTTACGAGGTTGAAATTTCCTGGTTATGTAGTCAGTACATTGTACAAAGTTAAAAAATTGTAAAATTAATAGTACTGGGCGATACAAAAGGTTATTGACTTATATTAACCAATAAGACGCAATAACTTACGTATTTTAAATGGAACATTATGTACGAGGGAAAGTCAGTAAGTAGGTCACAAAAAGCTATTATAAAAGTAATAAGAGTAATAGTTAGCCAAAAACAAGGTTTATTTTTCAACATAATCTCCATCTACATTGATACACTTATCCCATCGCTTTATTAATGCCCCAATGCCTGCCGCCAAAAAGTGTTTGGGCTGCCGTCTGAACCACAAGCGTACTTCTTGTTGAACATCATTATCACTCTCGAAATGTGTTCCGCCAAGATGCTTTTTTAGTGGACCAAACAGATGATAGTCGCTTGGGGCTAGGTCGGGACTGTAAGTCGGATGTTGAAGAAGTTCCCACCCTAATTCTTCAATTCTCGCCTGGGTCAACTGGGCCGAATGCGGCTTGGCGTTATCGTGATACAGCAATATTCCTCTCGTCAGTAGGCCTGGACGTTTTCGAGAGAACACCCTATTGCAGTTGCTATGCTGTCTATTGTTACCCGCCTGTCAGTTCGAATCATCTCTTCCACCCTTCGAAGTGTTGCATCTGTCGAAATCTGAACGTCAACAACTTTTGAGCGCCCTTGTGAGAATTTCTCGACCCAGTTATACACGGCTTTACGCGACAAACACTTTTCACCGTAAACAGGAGACATTTCCTTATGGATATCTTTTGCAGGGAGTCCTTTTGCCCAGAAAAAACGCACAACAGCACGCTGCTCTTTCACAGTACACTCTTCGAGCACGGTCGCCATTTTAACACTGCTTGCGTACGCGCACGTCAAGTGTCACTTGATTATCATGAAGGTGGATAGTGCTGCCTCCCAATGACAGATACGGAAAATAGCTCTCTGCTATTTTCAGCTTTCCCACAACAGTTTGTGACTTATTTAATGACTTTCCCTCGTATATTATCGGTGCATATAATTTGTCTGATTATTCTCTCTGAGTTGATTAACACTCCCTATCTCCATCTCTACTAATTCTACTAATTTATGAGCTATTTGAATTATTTCGTGTCAGGAACAAATTCGGAGAAAAAATTAAGCAACAGAAGGAAAAATATGTTAAATAAAGACATAACAAGTAAATAAATCGAAAATAAACTAAATTTTTACAAGCGTGTTCAAAATTTCCATCGCCTACTCCTAATTTGTAAATTCTTTTTAATAAAATACCCAAATACACAAATTATGCATTATCGCGCTTTTCTATTTGACAGCGGAAGATCTGACGCCTCTGTTGAGAAATGTCAAATCATTCCACAGGCTTCTTAAGAAAATCAAAAAAAAAAAAAAATACGAGGGTAAGTCAAATATTATCTACACTTTCGCCATAACAAGCTTTGAAGGTTATCGTAGTGACGGCTGCTTGCGCATGCGTTGAGCTGGCGCCTCTGTGGTCATGTGTTCGGAATTTAATCACGATCGCGTCATTTATCTGCTAGGTACAACAACATAAGCATATCAGCTCCGCTATTAGTTTGCAGCAAAGAGGAACAACGAGCTATGATCCGATTTTTGTGGTTAGAGGGTGTGAAAGGTGCTGAAATTCAGCGGAGACTTTTGTCACAATACGGGGACAGTGCTTTATCTCGTAAAAGCGTTTTTTTGTGGATCGAAATGTTTCAAAGTGGCCGCACGAGCGTAACACAAAAAGAGGGAGCTGGACGGCCGTCAACCTCGACCACCGACGACAACATTCAGCAAGCTCGAGAGATGGTTACAGCAAATAGGCGAGTTACCATAGGTGAAGTTGCATTTTCTTTAAACATCAGTCACGGTTCTGCCTATCTAATTATCTACGATGAACTCAAATTTCGTAGTGTGTGCCCGATAGATACCACGAATGCTTACCGCAGAAAACAAAACCAAACGTTTGGACATCTGCCAACGCTTACTGGATCGCTTCAACGCGGAAAGCGACGGATGTTTAAGCAGAATAGTGACCGTTGATGAAACTACGAGTCCGAATCGAAATGCCAGAGTATGGAATGGAAACACCTAAGATCCCCTAGCACGAAAAAATTCAAGGTTGGGCTTTGAGACCCTGGAACACCTTCCCTACAGCCCTGATCTCGCTCCCTCAGACTTTCATCTCTTTGGACCGCTCAAGGAAGCTTTGAGAGGTCGTCGATTTGCCTCAGACACAGACGTTCGGGACGCGGTGCAAAAGCGACCTCACGACCAACCGAAAATCTTCTACCAGGAAGGCATACGGAAGCTTGTGGCTCGCTGGACCAAGTGCATTGCTAAAGGTGGAGACTATATCGAAAAATAATGTATCTGTTGTACACCTATCTTTGTTTAGTATAGTTGTAGATCTAAGAGTGTAAATAATTTTTGACTTACCCTCGTATAAAGACAAAAAATTATTCTGCTTGAAGCGACTCATTTTCGTTTTCTTTTATTTGGAAATAAAGTATTACTAGTGGACGATAATTGTTTGACAGTTTTAATTTCAGCACCTTTCACACCCTCTAACCACAAAAATCGGTTCATTGCTCGTTGTTCCTTTTTGGTGCAAACTTATAGCGGAGCTGACATGAGTATGCTGTTGTAGCCAGCAGACAAATGACGCGATCGTGATTAAATTCCGCACACATGACCACAGAGGCGCCAACTCAACGCATGCGCAAGCGGCCGCCATTACGATAACCTTCAAAGCTTGTTATGGCGAAAGTGTAGATAATATTTGACTTAACCTCGTAATAACAAATTCTAACGAAAAGATAGTTATTATATTTTGTGAACTAGATAAATATTTAATTTAACAATCATTTTTTATCTTTAATTTTCGAAATATTCAATTAAATGGTATAATTTCGGACGAAAAAGTCGCAATTTAAAAAAGATTTACAAATGTTTGGAACTGCCTGGTGGAAATTTTTATTAATTATAACCTTTTATAAGATTTTATTGTTTAATTTCAGTTTGTTTGCATATTATGTTTTTATTTCAAATAACTTCAAATAGTTTTCTTACTTATTAAATTACTTAATTATTATATCTAAAATTATCCAAATTTATTCTTAACACGAAGAAATTCAAATAACTCATAAACTAGTAGAGGTAAGTTATAGGGAGTGTTAATTAAACTCTTGTAGAGAATAATCAGAAAAATTATATGCGCGCATAATATACATGGTGTTCCATTTAAAACAAATGAGTTATTGCAGTTTATTGGTTAATATAAATTAATAATCTTTTGTATCGTCCTGTATTATTAATTTTACAACTTTTTAACTTTGTACGGTAGTACAACGTACAGACTATATAACCAGAAAATTTCAACCTCGTAACTTAAACTTTTTTTAGTTATCGACTTTCCATTCATATGTAAAAAAAACCTCAAAATTCATTCACACATTCAAAAATAGGTATAGGGAAATCTTAACAGAACTTATATAGAATAATGTGTGCTATCAGAAATGGAAAAAATAAACAGGGTGTTCTATTTAAAATAAGCAAGATGACATCCATTTCCGGTATAACCGGAAATAATTTAGAGTTGCCAATCTTTTTATTTGAAAGATCGATATCAGAATTCCTCGAAGATAAATTTTTAGCAATCAGCTAGTAATAATTCTCAGTATTCGGCTAACCGACGGTTTAAACGCCACGCCCTGTATATTACGACTTTAAGAGTAGTAGTTTTTAGTACCCAGCCAGACAACGTGACTAGTGCATGAAAATGTCTCAGGTAACGAAAATTGAGTACCGCGCGCTCATAACATTTTTAACAATCACATTAAACAACGTTTAGGCGGCGTTTATGGTCATTTATCTCCCTTATATTCCACTATAAAAAAGTGGGCAAAATGTTTCCGTTTGGGGCAAGAATCCCTTGAAGATGATGAGCGTCCCGGTCGGCCAATTGAACTGATAACGCTTCAAAACATTTCAATGTGCTCCAACGTGAACGTCGGGTCGAATGTGCGCGCTCGTTTTTAAACATGTGTGGAGACGATCGGAAACCGATTTTGGAGTGCATTGTCACAGGAGATGAAATAATGGTTCCCGTATTATGTTCGTCTATCCAAAACGGAATCGTTTTAAGGTCGATAGTGAGCTGCAAACGGCTGTAATACAACGTTTTGAGTGAAAAACTTTAAATTATCTTTACAAGTGTATAGAATTATTAATCGATCGTTATAATAAATGTATTGAAGTTAAGGGAAAATTGTTATAGTTATATTTAAAAAATAAAAATTATTATATTTTACCTAGTTTATTTTTTCTATATCAGGCCGAGAATTTATGGCGCCTACCCGTTACCGCCGATATAACAAGGCCTCATCGCACTTCGATGACGTCACGCTGTGTAGATATCACCATGCACGATATTAGCCTAAGCGGTAAAGGAATTGTTGTTTTGCATTTCTTTTTTAAGTTTCGAATAGCTTCCGGTTTAAAAAGGATGCCAATCGTCAACTGAGCTCTTCTTCGCATTCCATTCGATTTAAATTTGGAAAAACGAAGTTTCAAAGCAAAAACCAAACATGTAACCGAGCACCGTTTTCGTGAAAGATTTATTTGTGGTTGATATTTAATCGACTAATTATTATTATTTGTAATTGTACATGTATTTGGACGAAACTAAGGTTGAAATGATACAGTAATTGCAATTTTATTTGAAATTTTGTTAAATTTCACGAGACAAATTACAGACATGCTATTTAACTAGGGTCTTCAATTTCCTATTATGTGGTGTTTTACCTAATCTATCATTACTTTTTCCACAATAATTTTTAAGCAGTGTATTTGTAGAACAAGTTATTATAATTGCTGCAATACGTTCACTGCTGTGAATATGACATTTATATCAGTATCCAAATGGCTATGTTTGGTGATATAATTTAAAATATATTGTATTAAAACAGAGCGTTTATTATACACATTTAAAAACATCTCTTCGTGTTCAAAAATAATGTTGTTAAATATAACATAATGAATATAAAACAATAAAATCTTCACGTTTTTTGTCAAATAAAAAAAACAGTTAGGGAATTGAGTGGCATTTTTTTATGCCTAGGATTTTTTAAACTTACAGTTATAGTTTCACCGGTTCTTGAATCTGTATCTGTAGAAAAATAAATAATATCTTCTTTTACAAAGTGTAACTCACAAACAAAACATACAAAACAGCCGACGCCAGGTTAGATTAGGTTACTCCGTTTTATCGTTTATACAACACTAGAAAAACATTACAGGTATCATCAACAAAGTACGGAAATATCACTACACAGTATTTTTTTTAAATAAAACGATATAATTTGAATAAACCAATTCAACACAATCTACGTCACAGCCTGCTGACATCAGAGCGCTTAGACCTTGTTATATATCGGAGGTAACGGCCCACCTCGCAAAATTCTAACTTCTCGTAGTTAAACATTTGTAGTGTGCACCGTCGGAAAGAAGACAACACCTCAGTTGTAATTAACTAGTTTAATTAAAATATAGAATACAACAGACAACTTTCTCGATACTTAAAGATAGACTGGTTACAAGCGATCTGATCTTCGGTATACTATGCCCTCTTATACATTTCTACTTCTTATATTTATAATAATTTCTAATCATTAGTAAACGAACGATATATCTAAATGACATTTACAATAATAATGGCAGTGCGTGACGCAGAGGGTTGTTTGTTTTGTCTATATGTAATCACCCTGTGCGTCGCTAGTTTATATTGTGATATATGAGTTTATATTAACATAATTGTTTATATTGTGATATATGAGTTTATATTAACATAATTGTTTATATTGTGATATACGAGTTTATATGACATAACTCCTTCATCAAAAATGAACAATTGGGAAATAAGTAATTCGGACAATATTTAACGTAGATAATAACAATTCTTAATTATGTTTGATACAAGAATGAATGACAATGTTTGGTATGACTAATATAATCTCAGGCGATGGATGATGGTAAATACAATAGATTGATTACGTACGTTGTGATACATTACACATTACAATACATTACAATACATTACAATACATTACAATACATTACACCTTTCCCCTAAGGAAAAGAAAATTCATTTTTCTTTTAATTTGGCTAACCGTTCGCTTCTGCGAAGTGGTTGACATTCCTCCATCTGGATTTCGTCTTGAGACTCTTGACAATTTATTTCTATCGAATTGTTATAGGTACTGATTTCTTTTTCTTACACATATTAAATGTAATACAATTAACTATATTTACTATTTCTTAGCTCGTTTTCACAAATTTTGCGTTTACATCTCTTACATAATCTATACAAGATATACAATAGAATTAATTTTAACATGGTTAAAAGTGTATAAGCTAAAGCATGGTCCTGAAAAAAGGATAGAATCGCAGAATTGTTTTCTGTTTCTATCTGGGTTAAGGTTTCTTCCATTTGATTAAGCTTAAAGCTTGCGACTTTTAAGCTTTCTTTGTCAAGACCAATTGGATGGATGGGTTGTAATTGAAGCAGTGTTAAATTTTCTTTTATGCGTAACAGCATTCGTCGTCACTTATATTAAACTCAGGTAAATATGATTTGTAAGTAATATATCGATTGGTTGCGTTAAAAGAGATTGTCGATAGAACGGTTGTAGGAGTGTAAACCTACAGCTTGAATTAATGAAAAGTGTTCCTATTTTGGATAGATTGTAGTCTACAGGGTCTTTATCGCGACAATTTACCGTGATACTAATAGGATTATTTAAGACATATAACCATGTGTTAGGAGTGGTTAACGGATACCATGTTTCTGATAAGGTAGGAATTATTCGAGTATCACAATTATCAGGTAACTTGTTTTTATTTACTAACAATTGCACTTCACAGATTGGCTGAGAAAGTGTTGAGTGTTTTGGGTAAGTTCCTAAACAAATATGATCATTGATTGATATGGTTTTACATGATTCGAGATCTTCTAAAATAGAGTAAGATGTTTTTGTACTAGAAATTGCTAAATATTCTGTTTTAGGTAGTACAAAAATGAAGTGATTATCACGATTTCTTGTTGGAAGAGGTAGAAGTTTATATAGTAAAAAATTGGTTGTATAACTAGGGGATTACCTATAACAAAGATTAATTTATCATTGGATTTAGATACTTTTATGGGTTACCAAGGATAGTAATTGTGAGACATAATTAATATCAAGAGGTACTGCCAAAAGAGGTTAAAGGTGGCAAATATGGATTTATTCGAATTAACTCTTGTATATACTGATATGGTGATATAACAATAGGGTGAAACAATATTCGATTTTGCAATAGTATTGCGTCTATTAACGAAGACAATTCAATATCTATTTCATTAACTAATAGTATTAATAAGCTAAAATTGTTCATCCAAATTTTGTTTTAGTATCATAGTACTAAATGTTTTTGTTGAATTATTCCAAATTTTCTCAATACGATTAAAATTTTCTGAAAATATCATGTTGTTTCTTTCAACATTGGTAATAGTATTATTGAAATTAACAAGTGTCGTTTTTACTACTTGTATTTGGTCCTTCAATACATGATCAAGATTTTGTTCTTCGTGCATTACCGAATTTATAGCGTTATCATATCGTTCGGCATCAGCATTATCTAACGTGCCAAATAATGTTTTAAAAGCTGAACCTATTCGTTAATTACACCGCGTTTCTTCCTCGATGCCACAGTCGTGTCTAAAACGGATGTATATTTTGATTTGATTTTGGGAATAATTGAATCTAACACTATTAGTGAAGTGTTGCATAATTTTGTAATTGTAGATTTCTTAATCCTTTGGCATATCCCAGCGATCCTTATGTGATTGTAATCAGCTATTGTAATTTTGAATTGAAATCATTTAAATTAATAAAGCTCACAAACGTCCCAATAAGTTTCGTAAAATCGCAGTTGTCCTAAGTTTTCGTAATAGATACCAGGTGACGTTGGAAAACGGTCGTTGACGATAGTCATAATCACAGGTAGTACTACACACCTGAAATAAAAGCGTGTTTTAGCCTATTGGCATGAACTACTGTTCTTGTATTTTAACAACAATGGTATAATTTACAGGTGAATTAACCCTTACTATTTTATACGGTCCTGTGTATGTAGGTGCTAACTTCTTCGATGTACCTACTTTCGAAGCTTCGTGGTTAAGATATACTCTATCACCTAATTTAAATGTAACATCTCGAACCTTGCTATCGTACCTGCTTTTATTACCTTGCTTTAATTTTACTAGATTTCCCTTGCGATTTCTTGGGATTTCTGCATTCTTAATCGTAATTCATCTACGTAAGTTTCATATGTGTATTTAAACGTCGGCGGTTGAGTTAGATTCGTAGGAACTGCCGGTTTGTTTCCAAAACTAATTCATATGGAGTGAATTTCGTTGACGTATGGACGGTTGTATTATAAGAAAAGTAGCAAAATCAAGCCAGATGTCCAATCGGTTTGATCCTTATTAATAAAATTCTTCAAATAGTCTGATAAGGTAGAGTGTGTTCGTTCCAGAGATCCGTTTGATTCTGGATGATATGCTGAACAATTAACACGTTTGATTTTAAATAATTTTGATACATCTTGAAATAATTTTGACATGAAGTCTTTACCTTGATCAGTCAAAATAGTCTCAGGAATTCCATAGTTACAAATGAATTTATGCACAAGTTGTTTAGCTACAGTTATAGATTCATGATTCGGAATTGCATAAGCTTGCATAAATTTCGTAAGATCATCTTGGAGTGGTTAATATATATTTGTTGCCACATTCTGTAAGAGGTAAGGGACCTACTATATCTAAAGCTATTCGTTCAAATGGTTTACAGGATGTAGTTGTAATTTCCATAGGCTTCTTTGTCTTCTACGGTTCGTTTTATTGCGTTGGCAAACTATCACAACTCCTTATGAAATCCTTTATGTCAAATTTCATTTTTGCCCATTTATAAGCTTGTTTAATACGATTATATGTTCGGTGAAAAACCTGAATGACCTGATGTTAGGCTTGAATGATTTTCTGATATAATGTTGTTAATTTCTTCTGGTTGAGGTGTAATAAGAACGTCGTGATGAACTCTAATCAGTACATTTGTTTTCCGAAAAAATATAACGCATCATGGATCTTATCTTATTCCAACTTACATTGTCATGACCTATACCGAGTCTAGGTAAATTAATTTCATTGATATTTTGTTCCAATAAAATGTTTCTAATTTTGACTAAACAATTAAATAAATCTTTGGCTTCTAATTTGTCCCAATAATATCTTTTGTGGATTAAAAAACGAAAATTCTTACATTGTCTACTAAGAATTCTTAATGTCGCCTAATTTCATTTGAGATTGCCTTAAATTATCTATGCTAGGGAATTTGGCAATTAAATCAGTTAATGGTTAATTTAGGTATCTCAAAATCTTCTGATATAGGAATTAAAAGGTTGCCTGATTGACTTATGTAATTTGTATTTACTTCTTCGATTTTGTTGAAGTTTATAATTTTATGTGATAGACTATGAATAAAATCTTCGTATGTATCTTCTTCATACTTCTGGTTGACTTTTGTAATATGCGACTCGAGTTGAATTCGGCTCAAGAGAATCGGCATGTTGATTTTCTTACCTGCACGGTAATCAATTTCATAGTCGTATTCTTCTATAGCTAGTCGCCATCTGAGCAATCTAGAACTAGGATCCTTGACACTAAATAAGTATTTAAGTGGTCGATGGTCTGTTAAAATCATAAATTTCCTACCGTATAGGTATGGTCGAAAATGTTTGGTGGCCCATACGATTGCCAATAATTCCTTTTCGGATAGTACTATAATTACCTCGGCTTTATTCAACGTCCTGCTTGCGTATGCTATGGGATGATCTTCACCTACCTTTCCTTGAGAAAGTATTGCTCCGATCGCATAATTACTTGCGTCTGTGGAGAGTATGAAAGGCTGTGTGAAGTCGGGGTATTGAAGTAAAGGTTCCGATATTAAGGAGGTTTTTAAAGATTCAAAAGCTTCCTGTTGTGTGCTTGTCCATTGGAATGTTTGTCCTTTCCGTAAGAGTTTCGTTAGAGGTTGCGTTATCTTGCTGAATTCGGGAATGAATCGTCGATAATATCCTGCAAGACCCAAGAATGAACGTATATCATTTTGAGAATGCGGTTGAGGATATTTCCGAACGGCTTCTACCTTGGATGGATCAGGTTTAACTCCCTTGTTTGTGATCAAATGCCCTAAGTACATGACTTCCTTCCTTAAGAATTCACACTTGTCTGGTTGAATCTTCAGATTATGCTTTGCAAGCCTATCGAAGACTTCTCTCAGTCTACAATTATGAGTATTAAGATCTCCTCCAAACACCACGATGTCATCTAAATACACAAAGCATCTAAAGTTTTGTATTCCTGCTAGAACTGTGTTCATCAATCTTTGAAAGGTGCTCGGCGCATTACGAAGTCCAAAAGGCATACGTTTAAAACTCGTAATGTCCTGTGGGTACTGAAAAAAGCGGTTTTCTGTGCATCAGCCGGATCCATTGGAATCTGGTGAAATCCTGAGGTAAGGTCGATTGTGGAGAAATACTTCGAATGCCCTAAACTGATCTAATATATCAGTAATGTTCGGTAAAGGGTACGAATTTCCAACACTGATTTCGTTGAGCTTCCGATAGTCGATTACGATCCTCCATTTCTTCTTACCTGACGCATCTGCTTTCTTCGGAACAACCCATACTGGCGAGTTCCATGGAGATGATGATGGCGTAATGATTTCTTGCTTTAACATTTGTTGTATTTGGTCTTCTACTTCTGATTTGTGGACTTCAGGAAATCTATATATTTTTGTGTTTACAGGAATATTGGTTGTTGTAGGTATACTATGTTGCACGGAATTCGTAAATGAAAGTGTCTCCTTCTAAATGAAAGACGTGATTGTATTCCTTACATATTCTGACCAGCGAATCTTTTTCTTCTTTATTTAGATGTTCTGTTCTTAAAGATTGAGCTAACCTTTGTATGCGCTCTTTATTGCAGTTTATAAAATTAACGTCAGATATATGTTCTGGATATTAGTCTCTTCTGAATAAGGCTCTAACATTAATTTAAGCAAGTAATGTTTATTGGTTTTTCAGTTACATTCAAAATTGAGGTAACAGCTGTATCATCGTCGTTCACCTTAACTATACTAGAACATAAATATACGCCTTCAAGAATTTTTATATTAGGGACTATACCTTCGTTAATTTTAGGATAATTAGTGACATTGATTCTAACAAGCGTTTACAGCGAGGTTGTATGGTAAATAACACATTATTCAAACCTGTTGAACCCTCTTTTAATTCTGAGTGATTATTTTCCTGACTAAGATTTAGATTTTGACTTGAATTTGTTTTATCTAGATTTAGAATAAATTCTTTATTTAGTATGAATATGCGATCTCTTTCATAATCGAATTACAGCTTTGAAATGTTTTAAAAGATCATTACCAATAATACCATCATAAGAAATAGGAAAATCATCAGGAATGATGTAGAATATATGTTTCGTAGAATTTGTTTCAAGAGGAATGGTAAGATGGTATATTGATTTGTATATGTAGGATTCAAGACATTATTATCGATACCTTTTAGTAAATTGATTTAGATAAATGGAGTTCAGTAGTAGATTCTATCTTAGAATTTTTAATGAGGCTAATATTTGCACTAGTATCAATTAGAAATTTCCCTACGCTATTTAGTTCTGGAATATCTAATGACAATGAGGTAGTAGCTCCTAGATTTATTGAGAAGATTCGGCCACTATTGAATTGGTGTTCCGTTGCATGACCGTCCGCTCGGAACGATGGAGTTTAAATGTTGCGAGGTACTTGGTTGAGAATTAGTAGCTAGATTTCTTTTTCTATTGTTGTATTCTCTTTTTCGACATTCTGATATTAGATGACCATTTTTTTTACAATAATTACACACTTTTGGTCTAGAAGAGTTAGAATTCGGGTGTTGTTGAGATTTTTCGTAATTTGTATGTTGAACATGATATACTTTAGAACTTTGATTTTTGTTTTTGTTCCTACAATCGAAACTAGTGTGACCCGATTTATTACAGAAATTGCAATGTTTAGTAAACGAATTGTTTATGTTCTGATATTTAGACATTTCAAGTTTTGAAAGCTGCTCTTGTTCTTCTGATAGTGCTATGGCCATAGCAGTTTCTAATGAATTAGGTCTTTGTGATTTACTAAAATGCTAAGATCCTTGTTTAACCCAGTTAGAAATACATTTAATGCTTGTTGTTTTAATAAATTCACACATGCAGTCCTGGCTTCAGAGCTTAGTTCTTCGTCTAAAGAATTTAATAGTTTAATATAGCAGTTTTCAACCTTATTAGCAAAACTCATTACGTTTTCCTTGAAATTTTGACGGCATGAATTTAGCTCTAGCTGCCATGACCAACTGTCCTTTTCTCAGAATATGCATCTAAAGATGATTTTTTAATGTATCCCAATCAGAGAAGGAACGATTTCTTATTAGTGCCCTAGCGTTCTCGGTTAATTTAGTTTCAATTAAAGTTAAAAGTACAGATTTATGTTCTGACTTAACTAGTGACATAGCTTTAGAGCAATTATCTATGAATTCATATAGTTTTTGTTTATTACCATCGAATTTGAACAACATTTTCTCTGCTAGATCTAACGAGATAGACATAATTGATTCTTGTTTATTATTAATCTCTGATTAAGGTCCTCTAGTTTTGGATATATTGTGGATTTGTTCATATATTTAAGTGTTATCTTATATAAAGCGAAGTATATAACGTAAAAATATGCAAAATTACAGTTTTTGTAATTTACGAGATAACAAAGAATTAGTTCCACTTACTGCAGAGATAGTAGATGTAGTAGCATAGTTGTTGAGGCTTTACGAAGAATATTGATGAGACTCCTTGGAGGTGCTGACTTCCGGGACTTAGAGGGCTGGAGCAGTGACTTGTTCCTGGACACCTTGATGGCTCTCTTCTTCTTGGTAAACGGTGAAACCCAGATCTAGTCTTCGGTTATTACACACAGACGATTCCGAAAGATGGATGTTCCTTTCCTTCGTATTCTTGAATCTTCTATTGTGTATCAATCAATAGTCAATCAATTAATACATCAGTAGAATCCCGCTTCTGACACCAGTTTTGTAGTGTGCACCGTCGGAAAGAAGACAACACCTCAGTTGTAATTAACTAGTTTAATTAAAATATAGAATACAACAGACAACTTTCTCGATACTTAAAGATAGACTGGTTACAAGCGATTGATCTTCGGTATACTATGCCCTCTTATACATTTCTACTTCTTATATTTATAATAATTTCTAATCATTAGTAAACGAATGATATATCTAAATGACATTTACAATAATAATGGCAGTGCGTGACGCAGAGGGTTGTTTGTTTGTCTATATGTAATCACCCTGTGCGTCGCTAGTTTATATTGTGATATATGAGTTTATATTAACATAATTGTTTATATTGTGATATATGAGTTTATATTAACATAATTGTTTATATTGTGATATACGAGTTTATATTGACATAACTCCTTCATCAAAAATGAACAATTGGGAAATAAGTAATTCGGACAATATTTAACGTAGATAATAACAATTCTTAATTATGTTTGATACAAGAATGAATGACAATGTTTGGTATGACTAATATAATCTCAGGCGATGGATGATGGTAAATACAATAGATTGATTACGTACGTTGTGATACATTACACATTACAATACATTACAATACATTACAATACATTACAATACATTACAATACATTACACATTTATTAAAATATTTAATGTCAAAAAGAGTTCTTTTAAATTTGTTCAATTAAATATTTTTAAATTTTGTGTTTATCGGCCAAATTAATGCATTTTTACCACTCACAATAGTTCTTCAAGCTAAAATGTTGTTCGATATCCTTAGCGAAAGTCTTGCCTTGTCGTTGTATCCAAATCAAGTCCAAAATGTAGGCGTCCCTCAAACCCACTTTGTAATTTATTAATTTGTTTTAAAATTAATGTTTCTTTATCTTGTTAATAAATGGCAAAGGCAGAGAGTTAGTGAAAATTTCCAATATAACTTATTTCTTGACTTAAATTCATTGAAAACAACGAAAAAACAAAAAAAATTAAACTTTAAATTCGGTATAATTCAATGTTACTTGGGTGGATCGGTAAATTGAAGAGAATATCGATAGAGGTGGCAATACTGTGTGTTATTAATAATATTAAGGAAAAAAAATTATTACATTTATCCTAACATATATATTGTCTAAAATCTAAAAGAAAGGCACTCACAAAGTTCTGTCGGGACCATTTGCTTCCGGAAAATCAGTAAATACTTGTGGAACAGATGTGTACAATCTACATTTTAAAAAATCTGTTGTAACAGTCACAGGCGCTGCTGTAATGGGTTCCGAAGTAAATACTGTAATAAAAATAACAACTTGGCCCTTGTTCTTTATGATAACATTGAGCCCTGGCTAGATTTCGCTACAAATCTGGTGGACAAAGTGCTTTTGTTTT
The DNA here is from genome assembly GCA_029619315.2 of Dynastes maya. Lineage (NCBI taxonomy): Eukaryota > Metazoa > Arthropoda > Insecta > Coleoptera > Scarabaeidae > Dynastes > Dynastes maya. The sequence goes on from JAROYE020000012.1 coordinate 9,681,526, forward strand.
CATTTGTACATATTGTTTCCCTTAATAATAACTACCCAGCCACTCCTAGGAAATATTTTTGTTATCTCGCTTTCGGAAAACGTGACCTACCAAACAAGTAATTTTAAATAAACGTGTTCGTTCTCTCCAAGCATATTCGTAACCGTAGGGATACTGCGAATATATTGGAAACTTTCTATCTGATTTCGATTATACGGACGTTTATTGTTTTCACAAAATTTCTTCCATAAATGTAACATATTCCTATATGCGTATGGGCATATATGTTCCAGGAAGAGTTATGTATATATGCCTAATACGGTACGACATTGATGGATGATTTAATCATAGTGGTTTGGATATATGTATGTGTATATATACTGAATCTTGTAAATATCAATTTTCCATTTTCCTGGATATCCTCTGTTTAATAACCTTTTATTATTTTTTCTGCAGGTTATTTATACACCCAATTATGGGATTCGATGTATTAGAACAGTAAATTCTAAAAACTACTTCAAATACTGAGAACTTTAAACGGGTAAAGAATTTGTTTTTAGTGGAAATAGTGCAGTGAGGAACTTATAAACCTGAACAATGATAAAGAGTATAGCATACATCATTTTTTCCATTCAATAAGATTCAGTGACACGTAAAAAGTCCTCCTTGAACAATTGAAGAGAGCAAAACCATTTCAATGCGCGCATTCGCGAAGCTATTATAACCCATTCCGTACTAGTAAATCGTTAAGATATAGTAATATCTCGCATAGTCGGAGTATCTGGCGAACTTCACCTAACAAGGGCCATAGGATAGGAAAACATGAGGCAAAGCTAGAACTAAAGCGAGCTTGAATTGAATGGATTTCAAAATGTTGGATCCTTCGTGCAATGAACGAGTGATTATTACTCAACTAGTACTGGCATTTCATTCTAAATCAAAATAGGTGTTCTGCGCGTCCCTTTCTATCTCTCCTCTCCGTTTGAATTTCTCGGGAATCCACGATATCTCTGTGTTGTTATTCACAGTACAGCACTAGCCCAATGCATGCTGAAATGTTTGCAACTTCCTTTATTTTCCTGGAGACGTATAAATTCACTTGAATAGAGGTTATATTGATATACATGTTTTTGAGGTCAAAATGAAAAGAAATTAATATTTTAATTTACTATTGATTTATATACTTATCACAAGAAACGTGTGCTCTTTCTATATTAAATAATCAGTATCAGGTTAGGAAGTATGGTAAGGCAAAAAAAGGAACATAAAATTATCCACTATCAACATAATCATAGTCCAAGATAGCAGAATCATCCGTCAAACGTTGATCTAACTGGTTGTGTTTTGTGTTTAGATCTTTCATTTGCTTCTATTACCATTTTCTTGTTGGCTTGTTGTAGGTGTTTATAAAAACTATAAAAGTCTCATTAAAATCGGAAGACACCTGCGCAGATACCAGTTTGCCCATTAAGAAGAGATGGTATTATGAAATTAAGTGAAACAGACATCTTTTTCTCGTGCAATGCCCTACCAACAAATATCGACCGATGATCATGTCAGAAAACAGTTTACAAAAATATATAATATATTCAATATCAAATAGAGAACAAAACATTCTTTCCCTTCAAATACAGCCAAGTAATGATACGTAGTATGCTGCCGTTATTGTTTTTCCTTTTCAAGATAGTCATTTAATACAAATCCATGATTCCATATGATGGAACAGTGTTCGCCTTTTTCGGAACTAATTCACCCATAGCGGTTCACTGTTCCGACTGTGCTTTGGCTTCAGGAGTGTACTGATGTTCCCAGTTTCATCTATATCCAACGCGCGGTTAGCTTTTTCTTGCCCAAATCTGCAGTCAATATACATATGACAAACATGTTCTTTCTGCTGTCTCTAACCTTAATTCTACGGTCATCTAGCATCATTTAATGAACCTTTCCGATGTTATTAATAGTGATTGCAGTTTTTGGTCGTTCTGAGCGCTCATCGTCAACCAAACTGGTACGATCACGTTTAAATTTAGTTGCCCAAAAATGAAGTTTTAAATGAAAACTGTGCCTCCACAATATTTTTGACGGGAACGCCATTCTCATGATGATGCTTGAAACTTTTTAGATTACCCTCGCAAACAAAATATACAGTCCCTAACCATCGAATTAGAACCACTTAAAAATATTATGATTTTGGGGTAAAATTAAAAAAAGAACAGTTGGTAATGTTGGCAATATTATTACTTAATTACATATAACTTGCAAATAAGTATAAATTGAACATATATTTACTAATATTTCCTTGTTCCTCGTCTGTGTTTTATTATTTCCTCAATCCTTTTTGGCATACTGCCAATGCAGCTTTTTATTGTTTTTTTTTTTTAATTTCGTCGCTATTATGCCCATACATCTTCAATACGTTGTTGTAATTCTTCCATTGTAGTTGAGTTTTGTGTACTTACGATGTTTTTCAAGACATTCCCTACATTTTTAATCATATTTCGAGTTTCAATTTTACTTGTGTGCGTCTATTTTCGCCGTCAATTATTATTATAATGGAGGATATAACAACAGAGAAAAAAGCACGAATTTATGCTCTTCTAGAGGCAGGAGAGTTCTCTCAACGTGAAGTTGCACAAGAGGAGGGTGTATCACATCAAGCTGTTCTGATAATCGCGAAATTAATTAAGGAGAATATTCTTAGTATAGTCCGTTTCATTTTATTTTAATTTGACTAATGGGCAGGTAAATACGTTATATATCAATATATAAAAAAAGTAATTATTTACTATTTAGTCAGATTAAAATAAAATGAAACGGACTATACAGTTAGTGGCAGAACATACTGTACCGGCAGACGTAAGAGATGATCGTCGTATAGTAAAAGTGGCTACAAAACATCGTTTTTTATGCACTGAAGGTGTTCATAAAATTCTTAATGGAGAAGGTATACAAATATCAGCCCGAGACGTCCGGCAAAGAAGCCAAGACTAACATCTAAAATGAAAGTGACACGATTTCAAAGGGGTAAAGAATGTAAAAAATATACAGTTGAAGTTTCATTTATCATCTGAATTTTTGGTCAAATTCATCCTAAATAGTTCGCTTAATGGATCTCTGCATTTTATACGTTTTCCTAGATTATTTATAGCGACGAATCATGGCTAGAAGTGCTAACGGAGTGCAATTCGTTCATCGACGTCCTTTAGAACGTTATAAAGAAGCATGTAAATACGATCAAATCTATTAAACACCCTCCATCTCTAATGGTTTGGTTGTGTATTACGATAGACGGACCGGGACCACTATATTTCGTTAACGGAACAGTGGAACAAAAACAATATAAAAAAGTTTTACAAAACTATTTAATACCTTATACTGGTTCATTGGATCCGACTCAAGGACCATATACTTTCATGCAAGACAATGCACCGTGTCATAAGGCAAAAAGTGTAATGCGGTACCTTGAATCTAAAAATCTGCGTGTACTACCTTGGCCAGGCAATTCATCAAACAGAAACCCAATTGAAAGTGTGTAGAATGACTTGAAAAACATCATAAATAGACGAAACTCCATTACAAAGGAAGAATTACAACAAGATATTGAAGATGTATGGCACAATGGCGACGAAATTTAAAAAAACAATAAAAAGCTGCATTCGCAGTATGCCAAAAAGGAGTGAGGAAATAATAAAACACAGAGAAGGAACAGGCAAATATTAGTAAATATATGTTCAAATTATACGTATTTGCACGTTATATGTAATTAAATAATTAAACGGATACTCTAAAACTGTGGCACTGGAACACTGAAACAGTTCACTAAAACCCTTACCACAACACTTAATTCGTACTGGACGCACGTTTCGATAGCCAAGCTATCATCATCAGCAGCAAGACTGAACTAACAAGCTAAGTGAAAAACTAACCTTATAAGGAAAATAAATTATGCAATATGTAAAGTTAAAAATGGTAAAATTTAATGAGCCGCTTCATTGCACAGGACTATAAATAGCCTAAAGGTAAATGAGCCGAATGACGTGAGTTATCCTAGAATACAATGAAGCGGTTCATTGCACATGGTTAAAATTACAACTATAAATGATTAAACATGATGTAACAAAGGACAAAGGCTGGAATTTAGTGGTCCTAAATCTGAATTCATTAAGTGAGTTTTGTTTTTGTAAATTTCCATGCCTTCATAACAATTTAATTGAGAAGTACTCCTTACGTTTTTAATTAACTTTATGTTATCAACATTATGGTTATTTTCAAGCATATGTAGGGCAACGCTAGATTTATCAAACCTTCTGAATTTGAGATGAGCCAAATGTTCTTTGTACCTAATTTTGATTGATCTTTTTGTCTGCCCAATATACACTTGATCACAATCTTTACATGAAATTTTGTAAATTCCTGATTTATCCATGTTATCCACTGGGTCTTTGGAATTTCCTAAAAGGTTTTTAAGGTTATTGCTCGAAGAGAAAACAATCTTGCGGTCAATCCTAGAAAAAGATTTTTTGAAGACCCTTGGTGTAACATGGATAAAAGGGTAATTTAACATATTTCTTATTATTACGGCCGTCAATGCGTTCTAATGTGCTTACATTTCTAATTCTTAATCTATTCTTATGTTTCCTAATAGTATTATAGATGACATTTTAACTTTACATATTGCATAATTTATTTTCCTTATAAGGTTAGTTTTTCACTTAGCTTGTTAGTTCAGTCTTGCTGCTGATGATGATAGCTTGGCTATCGAAACGTGCGTCCAGTACGAATTAAGTGTTGTGGTAAGGGTTTTAGTGAACTGTTTCAGTAATTAAATAATATTGCTAACATTACCAACTGTTTTTTTAATAATATTTTTAAGTGGTCCCAATTCGATAGCCCTTGCGAGAAAAGTACACACCATGTGGGTGGAAAAAATGGAACATTTAAATTAGATGGTTTAAAGAAGCTCACAAGAATAGAATATGATGGATGGACATTCCGATTTTACTATAAATTTAGTAGAGGGCACTGATGTTAATATCTTTCAATTGTTATCTAATGTAGAAGAAAACGTATCGTTAAGTGTTGATGATATATTCGTATATATATTTGGGAATGATACATAAATATGACTTTTTTCCTACTTAACTTGAACTAAAATAAATCAAATAAAAGTATTCATCAGAGGAAAGATTGGCATGTGATTAACTAGAACATACCCATTTTCATATGTTTATCTTATCGTAGTTTTTTACTAAAAATATAAAATGCATGAAAGTAACCTCCGAATGTAAGATATTGTTGGTCGTTACTTCGTGGAAATCCATGATAACAATTTATTTTTTTGTCGCTTGTGACTGCAATTTCAATAAATAAGTTTAGAAATGGCAATTACTTGTTGAAACAGCAGTCACAAAAGAATAAAAATGTTCCTTGGTAATGTTGTGTAATGTACCTTTATATCTATTGTATTTTAAGAAATTTTGCATTACTATTTTCATAATTTCAAACTTTTTTATTGTAACGCATTCATATATTTAATTCTATTCCATTTATTAAGCATTGTGCATACGACCTTCGAAGATATGTAGCAGTTACTTACTAAAATTAAACTGTTCTTGTTTATTTTTACACGTGAATCGCATAATGCAGTCGGAGCTTTAAACGGGGCCAACCGTATTATGTTTACAGAAAAAATATAACCGATTGCTTTGCTTATTCAATCATTTCGCTCGTTTAATTCCGTTCTAGAATTTACAAACATAAATTTATGACTACATCTGTCATAATTCTAGGAAAGTCAGCCATGAAACTCTGAGTATATTATGCATGAACTTAGAAATAAATCATTTCTCAAACGCAAAAACCATCACGTCTCCAAAATAAATTCAGAAAAAGGAACCTGTCGGCGAGAATAAAAGGAATCTCATTGAAGGTAATTTAACGGAAGTGAGGCATTTTTATACCGAAAAGAAGTTTAATTAAAGACGATTTTAAATCTTCAACTGTCACGTTTGAGAGTTCGTGCATATTTGGTGTAACTAGGGGAATTAGATCTTATCTTGTTTCTTCAAGGTCAACAACAAAACCTCGTCTAAACCGTTTCATTTGATGGAAATCCGTTATTATATATCCATAATATAATATCTTTAATATTAACATAAATTTTAATCATAAAGAAGGATATTAAACCATATATCCTCTTCTTTATGCTTAGATAATTATCTAAATCCAACCTAAACAGGGATAATGTACAAGTTTTTTTGTCGGCGAGTTATGTCTGAAAATCTAAAGGGGCGCATCCTTATACCTACTTCTGTTTAGGGAAACATTCAAAAGGCTAATGTTCGGGTTTGAGACTAACTTTTTTTTTACATGTTGATTTAAGCAATAAAACATTCAGAGAGTAATAATTTATTTAAATTCTATATTCTTTTCTATGGTATGTCTCACGCTTAAATCACATTATAATTTGCATTTTTAAATTTTTTACCAGATGGTTTCTTAAAAATAGGTGTTCTTGAATCAATTTTTTCGTTTTTGTCCATCACCACGTCATAATCTTACACAGTAAGAGGCCCTTGCTTTAAGGATTTTAAGTAATAAAAACAAATGCATTCAAACAGCACTGCACACAAAGATCATTTTCTTACAAATATATTTTTAAAATATTATAAACAATTGTCGTAATATCTTTTGGCTTAAAGAGTTCTATTTTTTCTAAAACCTTGGTCACTATCCCAACAGTTTCAAGCATGTATTAGTTCCTAACGACCGCCATACTTCTTGGTGTTTTGTAATTAAATATTTGAAAAAATCTTGCCACGGTATAGAATCGAACCTGTCACCGCCCGCTTGCCGGACGGGCGTGCTAACCACTACACCACTTTTTAATACCTAGTTATTTTGTCGGCAAATATATCATAATATTTCCACAAACAATTTTTAATTCTTACATGCCAAGAACACTAATTAATTAATATATTTTGACTTCCGTCGGTGAATCATGAAAATCTGTAATATCCTTGGAATTTCCGACATAATGAAACACTTGAAAAAATCAAGGTCGTGGTATAGTGGTTGCCACGCCCGTCCGTCCGGGACGAGGTTTTTTCAAGTACTTAAATACAAAACACCAAGGAGTATGGTCGAAATTGTCGGGATGATGACTAAAGTTGGACTGGACGATATTTTTTCCAAGTATTTAATTACGTTCGAAATTCCAAGGAAATTACAGATTTTCAATTGTCCTAATAATTTTGGAATTACTGTAACACAAAAATTGCATTAATTTTAAAATTCTCTCTTATTTGACTTCCTTGCATATTATCTTTTGTCTTTACTGTCCCTCTTTAACATCCAACAGTAGTCGGCCATCATTGCTTCATTCCATCTCCCCTGTTTAATTCAATTTGACAAGTGATATAAACGCAAACACAACGTACGTATTACCCTAGAAATAAGGCTTTCCAAAAAGATTATGCTCCCTATTAAAAGAAAAATCAAATTAATTACAATTTTAGAATTTAACTATTTGATTTTCATTTTTTTTTCTCTCACAATCAATATATAAGGCAAAAAAGGTAGTTGTTGTAAAGGTCAAAAACTTACCTTCATTTCTACTAATTTTAAACGATTAAATACGTTGAAATTGTAAAAATTTTATTTCAACTCTACAAATATACATATATCCTAAATACAATCAATGTAATCGTGTTTTGTGTATCTGTAATAAAATTTTACTGGAGTAATCCTCTTAAAATATCGTTTTTACTTTTTTTTCACACAAATCCAATCAATATTATTAATATCGAAAATCACAAAATAAATTTTAGCTTCCTTTTTTTATACCAAAATCCCCGAAATAATTTGAAAATCAATACTAGCCTAATATTTTACTAACCATATCGGATCCAATTACTCAAACAAATATCCGCATTTTGGCATATTTATTGGTCACTGGTTCTGGTCACGGTGAAAGCAGTTACAGAAATAATACGAGTAAGGTTTTAATAAATTAAAGTCCTATTTTGTAATATACAGTCACTTGTAAAATTGTTAAGTTTAAGCTCTAAATCACATACTCAAATATTGCGGTACTTGAACGCTTTATTATTATCTTTATCTAAATCTGAATTCATTAGAATACGTTTATTTTTGAAAATAAATTTCCATGCTTTCATAATAATTTAATTGTATATTATATGAAACAGTTCACTAAATACCCTTACCACAATACTTAATTCGTACTGGACGCACGTTTCGATAGCCAAGCTATCATCATCAGCAGCAAGACTGAACTAACAAGCTAAGTGAAAAACTAACCTTATAAGGAAAATAAATTATGCAATATGTAAATTTAAAATCGTAAAATTTAATGAGCCGCTTCATTGCACAGGACTATAAATAGCCTAAAGGTAAATGAGCCGAATGACGTGAGTTATTAAATCCTAGAATAGAGGGAAGCGGTTCATTGCACATGGTTAAAATTACAACTATAAATGATTAAACATGATGTAACAAAGGATAAAGGCTGGAATTTAGTGGTCCTAAATCTGAATTCATTAAGTGAGTTTTGTTTTTGTAAATTTCCATGCCTTCATAACAATTTAATTGAGAAGTACTCCTTACGTTTTTAATTAACTTTATATTATCAACATTATGGTTATTTTCAAGCATATGTAGGGCAACGCTAGATTTATCAAACCTTCTGAATTTGAGATGAGCCAAATGTTCTTTGTACCTAATTTTGATTGATCTTTTTGTCTGCCCAATATACACTTGATCACAATCATTACATGAAATTTTGTAAATTCCTGATTTATCCATGTTATCCACTGGGTCTTTGGAATTTCCTAAAAGGTTTTTAAGGTTATTGCTAAAAGAGAAAACAATCTTGCGGTCAATCCTAGAAAAGATTTTTTGAAGACCCTTGGTGTAACATGGATAAAAGGGTAATTTAACATATTTCTTATTATTACGGCCGTCAATGCGTTCTAATGTGCTTACATTTCCAATCACTCATATGAACACAAACTTTCGGCTATTAACTTTTTGGTGCACCGGTTACTCAATTTTCCTTTAACGAAAGATAGATATCAAAATGAACTAAAAGAAATCATCAATATTTCTAATTTTAACGGATTCTCTGAAGATGTCGTCTATAATACTATTAGGAAACATAAGAATAGATTAAGAATTAGAAATGTAAGCACATTAGAACGCATTGACGGCCGTAATAATAAGAAATATGTTAAATTACTCTTTTATCTGTTACACCAAGGGTCTTCAAAAAATCTTTTCTAGGATTGACCGCAAGATTGTTTTCTCTTCGAGCAATAACCTTAAAAACCTTTTAGGAAATTCCAAAGACCCAGTGGATAACATGGATAAATCAGGAATTTACAAAATTTCATGTAAAGATTGTGATCAAGTGTATATTGGGCAGACAAAAAGATCAATCAAAATTAGGTACAAAGAACATTTGGCTCATCTCAAATTCAGAAGGTTTGATAAGTCTAGCGTTGCCCTAGATATGCTTGAAAATAACCATAATGTTGATAATATAAAGTTAATTAAAAACGTAAGGAGTACTTCTCAATTAAATTGTTATGAAGGCATGGAAACTTACAAAAACAAAACTCACTTAATGAATTCAGATTTAGGACCACTAAATTCCAGCCTTTATCCTTTGTTACATCATGTTTAATCATTTATAGTTGTAATTTTAACCATGTGCAATGAACCGCTTCATTGTATTCTAGGATTTAATAACTCACGTCATTCGGCTCATTTACCTTTAGGCTATTTATAGTCCTGTGCAATAAAGCGGCTCATTAAATTTTACGATTTTAAATTTACATATTGCATAATTTATTTTCCTTATAAGGTTAGTTTTTCACTTAGCTTGTTAGTTCAGTCTTGCTGCTGATGATGATAGCTTGGCTATCGAAACGTGCGTCCAGTACGAGCTAAGTGTTGTGGTAAGGGTATTTAGTGAACTGTTTCAGTGTTCCAGTGCCACAGTTTCAGAGTATCCGTTTAGTGTATATTATATGTTTACGTTTTTAATTACAATAGTGTCCGGATATAACGAACTGCAAGGGACCGAGAAATTCAGTTCGTTATATGCGGAGTTCGTAATAAGCAAAACGGATGAAATACATTTGACAAGTTAGAAAAATTAGTGATAACTACACCATTCAAACGATATTTATTTACATAAGAGTACAAATTTTGGGAAATACTGCATACATATATTTTAAGCTTATATTAGCATTATGTTTGGGTTATAGACTTAAATTTACCATCACGAATTGAATTAAGTTTATAAACAAAAGATATCGATAGTAGCTTTTAAATAAGTATATTACTCCCTGGTCCATAGGCTGAAGCTTGGAGCTAGTGTTTAGTGGCATAAACACTAATTTAATATTACGCAAACTTTTCACTGGACGATATGCATTTCAGTTGGCAACCAATAGAATAATTTTTCTATACTTCAGTAATAACTCTTCACCCCACAGTCTCAGTTCTTCTATAAACAAATCACCAGTCATCCATACTTTTTTATTTGATTTATAATTCAAAGGAATTTGTTTGATGTGCTTGAAACATCCTGAATTTTGTGACTTGCCTATCTAGCAATTTTCTTTTTTCACTTCCAGTTAAATTAACACTCAGAAACAATACTATTCTTAAAAAAAAACGTTTGTCATTTGTTTATAAAGAAAACTTTTCCTTACGTTCATTTGTTGATAAATTTTTACAATACATTGATTTCTCATCTTCAAGTATTTCATTTAAAAGAACCGATAATAACCGAAATTTAAATGGTGGAACATATCCTGGCTTTCGCATTTAATAATATAATAAATATGCTTTATTTACTTCTGCAACAGAAATTAGAACAGATGAGTAGTAATAAGTAACCTGGGCAAATATGCGGTAACAGCCAGAGCCGTGACGAGCGCATAAAAGTTTACGCATAAAATAGAAAGTAAGAAATAAATTATAAAACGTGCTGAAACACTTACCGTTTTAAAAGTCTTCCGTGAAATCACAAACTGGGTAACATCTGTTAAATATTTGAATCATTAAAATAATCTTTGAAACAACTTAATGCATCTTCACAAATTTGTCTTAATATAAAAGTCTTTCTCTAAAACACTTTCAAATTTTCGTATTACACACCAATTTGTTTCGCCTTCTACAGCGCATAACTGTGCGTGAACATCATTCACAATTTGAACAGAATCCACTAGCGACATCGAAACATTTTGTAATTTTTCTGTTCCCTTCGCTAGTCCGTAGTAATTGTTGTGAATAGTTTGTAAATCTCTTTTAACTTGACTATCTTGAAATACATCCTGGCTTTTCTTGACTGCTGCAGCTTCTGTCGGATTGAATTTTAAAACTACCTTCTTTACTTGATCAAAATATTTGTTGTAGTAAAACGCAGCCTGCAACCATGTTCCCCAACGTGTAACAATCGGCTGTGGTGGTTCAGGTAAATCAGGACACAGTTACACAGTTTGTGAAATAGTCGGGTACGTTTCAGGGATTTTAGAAACACTGCCTTTGTACTAGCAATCAATGCATTTACTAGTGGAAAACATGTAGGAATCGCTTGTGCCGCAAGATTTGGAGTATGGATTTTACACGTTTACATGTAAGAAGTTACCACTGTGTTCTTTAAGAGATCGGCCCAAAGAACGCATGTTTGCGGCACCATCACTCATAAACATTAAAACTTGCTTAGTTGAAACTTCAAATTTGTTCAATGAGTTCAACACCACCTTTAAAATCACATTAACCACACCATTACATTAACCACAGAATGATTTTGACGATCTGTTGTTTCGTCCACACACAACCACAGTTTTTTATTTTTCAATTCCGTTTTCATTCTTTTTTCTATATGTTCACGAGCAAATCGCACTACATTTCGTATCGATGTCCGACTAGGTAATTTACAGTCCGCATATTTATTCCAGAAGGAGACAAATGCTTCTTTGTCTAGTAAACGAAACGGTAGGTTACATAAAATAAGAGTAACACATAAATCAAATGTAAATTTTTCTTGGTTTCGTGTGCCACTTTTTGCAGAAGAATGCTGTTTGCTTTCGATGTGATGTTGACAATGGCTTCTGGACCAACACATTAAAGGGATTTTACAAACTAGGCATTGAATTTTAGCGCCATCAAAAATTAAGTCCAGCATGTCCACTATAAAGTTTTTAACTGTGTCTGCCATTGGTCGCTTTCGCGACGTACCTAACTGCGACATTTTTAAAGCAAACATAAGCGTACAATTACGAAATAAGTTACGACAGCCTACATATACACAGAACTACTAGAATGTAGGTTAAAGCTGAATGTCGTCACATACATAGAGATTTTACAGGTTTTCACCGACGTTGGCAAGAAGATGGTATAAATAATGAAAAGCAAAGGGCCTAATATAGAGCCCTGGGGAACGCCACGCACCACAGGAACGGACTCAGAGACGCCGCCAGGTAATCTAAGGGATTGAGTGCTGTTGAAAAGATAACTATTAAAAAATTGGTTAGCATCCGATGATAGTCCTATATAGTTTAAGATACACAGAAGAATTTTATGGTATAAAGTGTCAAAAGCCTTACTGAAGTCGTACAACTATGTCCAGAACGAAATCCGGATTAAATCTCTGTTAAAATGTTATTTGCATCTAAATGAGTTCGAAGCTGGAAGTTAATGACTTTTTCTAAAACCTTGGACAAGGCCGGCAACAACCTGATAGGCAGCAAGTCTGAGGAATGCTCAGGATTAGATTTTTTTTGAATAGAGATGACTATAGCTTGTTCCCAGGAGGCAGGAAAGGTGTTAGATAACATACAAGAATTTATAATATTAGTGATATGAGACGAGATATAGGGGCAACCGAGTTTTATTAATTGCAGAGAAAGCTTATCGCAACCATAAGCATAACTCTTGAGTTCATTAATGTACATACTGTAGGAATATCAACACTAGTAAATGAAAAGTTAAATATATTGCTGTTGAGTTTAGATTTTAAATAGTCAGAAGTTAGTTATATCAGAAGCACCATATTGCATTGCGGCCAACGAGTGAATAAAAAAATTGTTAATAGCGTCATTCAAGCGCTCAGGTAAAACAGAATCACTGCGTTTAATATTTAAAGCCTTTAATTCTCTCCATTTGATTTCTTGACTGCAAGATTGAAATTTATACTGGAAATAGGCTTTCTTCTCATGTTTAATTGACCTATTGGTAGGATTACGTGAAGATTTGTAGTAATCAAAATGAGAATTCAATTGCTTTTCGAACTTTTTTACATTCAGTTAATCTAAAGCTACAATTTGTTGCAAAAATTGCCCTAGCTATCTACGTCTTCAATTCCTCTTTCTTATCATAACTGTTCTAACAACAATAGAGCTTAAAATTTCACCATTGTTTTTTTACCAATTCCAGATTCATTATTATTATTATTTCGTAAAATGTTTCTGAAATTATTTGATGAGAAAACAATTTAGAAATCAGATTTTTTTAAGATCAATCTTGAGTTAAAGGGAAATAAAGTAAACGATGTACCAAAAAAGTTATTTGTGGAAAAGCTTAAGCTTTGAACGTTGAATATTTCCCAAAGTGAAATAGAAAGCAATAAAAAAAGAAAGAAGCGCGTTAAAGATTGAATCGAAAGTTTCTTTCCCCATCTTTGGAAGTAGAAAAAGTGTTTATACAGTCGATAATTCAATATGAAAGGTAAATAGTAAGGAAAAATATGCGCAAACTTTGATAATCCGCAGATTTTCAGGGAAAGGCGCAAAGGGTAATTGAAGTATGAAAAGCGGTGCGAATTGGGGGGAGGGTTAAAATGAGGAAGAATGTATTATAGATTCAAATGAGTAAGCCACACAAGGCAAATTTCTCAGAAACAGGAAGAAAACCAAAAACTTCCCCGAGTACTTTTACCTATCAGTGTTATCACAACTCAAGAGAGAACGTCGGGATGTGCTCCGTAATGCGCTAAACTTCATGATAAAACTTTTGAAGCGCTGTATCGAAACTAAATTCAACAGATCCACGTGTAAAGAAATTTTAACAAGCTACTGTTAAAACATTCGTCAGGGAGGTGGGTTGATCGAAAATGCCGGGATGGGGACGCGGACGGGCGGACTAGGGGAAACACGTTTGGCGCTAGAAGGATGATTCTACTCGCATAAAACTTATAATCCTCCCTCCTTTAAATATTTTATATAAAATGACATGAATGGTTTCTAGAGTTTACGTTATGAGAGGGTAACCAGGGCTTAAAAACCAATCTGTTAAAATTTGTGTTTGCATCAACTGCCGTGAGAGAAAGAGATATACAATGAAACTTTCTTGTTTTCGTAATACCAACAAAAGGTTCGTTTTAATATGATTGCTAGTAGTTTTCGATAGGACCAAGCCTCCAATTTTATCGTTTGATATAGGTTGCGTAATTACATTTCACGTATTGAAACTCTCCTAGGGACTAACCGCTTTAAATCATGTAGGAATGACAGTTTAGTTATTTAAAACACAATTTTGTAATTTAAAACACTCGGTATATCATGCTCTTACACTCATCCTCCATTAAGTTTTTAAAAACCGGTTTTAACTTATTGTTAGCCAAGAATACCACACTCTTACTTTGAAGAATGATTATATTTTAATTACTGAAATAAATGCAGGATATTTGTAATACTGTAGTAATTTGTAATCAAACGTAATTAATATGTAAAATAATAGACAAGGGTATACCTAATATTGTATTTTATTAACTATATTTGTAGAAATAAATCTTTAATAGTACGTAAAACAAACCGCGCTAAATTGCTAGTGATTTTATTATAAAGAATTAATAGAATTACATATACAAATAGGCATTATATTAATTTTTCATTTGATGCATTATCAACAGGTGAGTAAATTACAGTATCTTCTATCTTTCCTTCCAAAGCTGGGCCTGCTGGTCAGTAAGTTTCCTTATCCTTTAGAGACAGACTCGCGGAATGGGGTTGGTGTTGAAGCGAATGTTGAAGGAATCACCTCCGTCGGCCAGGTGCCGTAATAATCACTGGGGTGTGGACTCTCTCCTCTCGTATGGTCTGGATCATGTCAACAACTCGGATGGATTTTCATTTGTGCTTGGATAAGCTATCCTCCAACCCCTCAAGAGTCGCCTCGGCCAATCGCTTTCCCCCCAACTCAGTAGGACCGCTGCCCCACGTTCGTAGCAGGCTCCGACCAATTGCTTTCACTGTCATCACCATCATCATCATCCACCCCGGAAGACACCAGCTCCAAAAACTCAGCGTGAATTTCACTTCCCAGATATGCAACCCCATTCTCACCCTGTAGAGGCTGAATTTTTTGGTCTTTTGAGAGCCTTGGTCATTTTCCAGATGGAATTATCTGATACAGATAGATCCCTAACAGTTTCTTGCCATTACTCAATCGTTAGTTTTCGCAGGGCCTCCACTCGATCTGGAGAATACAGGGTGCGCCTGGCCTTTTCCAAGGCCTTTCTTTTCTCTGTGATCAATTCTCGCAGAATCCATCTCTTAAATAGAGCAGTAAAAACCTTCGTCACTTCACCCAACGTACAGCCATTTTAATCCCCTCCGACGATAGGACAACCTCTAGCAGATTTCCACATCCCTCAAAAAATCTTTTGTACACCTCATCCACGACAGAGTCACTGGTAAAGGTTGTTAAAATTATTCGTATACGTTTGACTATGATGTCGAAATATATCTTGTTTCACTGTCAGTTTGGTAACAAAAAAAGGCATCTTAATTTGTCCCTGTTATTTAGATGCACGTAAATATGCTCATAAGGACAAAGACGACTGCTGCCTTTGTATATTTCTTTAAAGTTGGCAATATGAAGCATTTCTTTCGCCTACATATGAACATAACCCTTGACAAAGTTCTATGAAACTTTAAATGTAATTCGTAATTATTTAATTTGTCACTTGTATAACATGTTAGATTTAGTTGGTTATTTCTGTAAAATTTTAAGATTTTCTACACTCCAACATAAATTCACAAAGTCACATTGGCAATCATCCCCAAACATACAGCGACAAACTCAGCGTAAATCCCTTCCACATCGGCGTGTTAAAAAGGTCGCATATACATATTTAATTAATTAGTAAAACCATGCGTATATTTCTTAGTATGTAGACTACCGCCGTGAGGTCATACTTTAAATGTAAATTTCCTTAATTACGATTTAATATTACAAATTTTGCTGTAAAATTGAATAAAATATTTTGAAAATGCTTTTAAAGAGCGAGTTTACTTACAATAGAATATACTTAACAGTATTACATCCACTTGATTGTAAAATTTTTACAATAGCTTTTGTATGTCTCTTTTTTCCGTGTGAAACCATAATTTTTTATATTGTAATTTTTGGTGTTTTTTGTTTTCTTTCAGCTGAAGATTTTTTAATGGCATTAGGATCAATTAGAATTTGCTTTTGAGTTTGGTCTTCTAGCCATATCATCACTTTTTCTAATGGAGTCTTAATTTTTTCTTATTGTCGTTATTGTGGGTTCATTCATGCAAAATTTAGCAACATCTATTATGTAAACGATCTAAAACTTCAATTTTCTTTTATTTAAAAATCGCCTTTCTCTTCATTTGCTTTTTTTAAAATTTCTTTTGGCATGGTGAACCCCTTAAAATTTTAATCAAATCATAAAAATGCTACAAAAACTATACTAATTGTTTATTTACTCGTAATTATCCACACTAGATATGAAGTTTATATTTCAGAAATGTGTAAGTAGTGCAGTTAATATATATTGAGTTAAGAAAGATTTTAATTTAATTTCTATTAAATGCGCTAAAAAGGTTTTTCGAGCAAGGTAACTTGTAGAAAATGCTACCGTATCCAATTGTTTTATACCAATTAGCAATAAATAACCGAAACTGTTGAAATGGCTGGTTATGCAAAGTGGCTTCCTTTTATTGTTATTGGATAACGTCTTTGACATCTCTAGGAAGGATAAAGGTATTTGTAACATTTGATTTGCGACTACATTATATAAATAAAACCGCTCTTATTATCTATTCCAGTTAATAAAAATATTAAAGAGCTTCAGTGATAAGTTTAGCTGTTCAATTTGCGCCAACAGCCAGTGACGGGCGCCTAAAAGTTTACACAAAATAAATTCTCAGAAATAAAATATAATACGTGCTCAAACACTTATCGTCTTAAAAGTCTTCCGTGAAATCACAAAGTGAATAATGTCTGTTAAATATCTGCAACATTAGATATGTTTCCACAGTTGCTTCGGCAAACCGAGTGCTGCGTGATGAAAAAGTGTGTTTATATGCAGAAAACGAACGTTCTACATCTAGTAGCGTTATATTTGCGTAATTAAAATAATCTTTGGAACAACTTAACGGTTCTGTTGACGCAGCTTCACAAATTTGTCTTAATATGCCAAAATCAGAATCTTTCTCTAAAACACTTTCAAACCTTTCTAGAACACAAACATTTTTTGCGTCTTCTACCGCGCGTAGCTGTGCGTGAACATGTTGCACTATTTGCAGAGATTCCACTAACGACACCGAAGGATTTTGTAATTTTTCTATTGCCTCCACTAGTCCGAAGTAATTGTTCTGAATAGTTTTTAAATCCGTTTTAACCTGACTATCTTGAAATTTCGACTGGCTTTCCTTGATAGCCGCAGCTTCCTTTGGATCGAATTGTAAAACCACGTTTTTAATATTCTCAAAATATTTATGATAATAAAACGCTGTCTGGAGCCATGTTCCCCAACGTGTAAGAATAGATTCTGGTGGCTCAGGCATCGGGGGCACAGTCTGTGAAATTTGCGAATACGTTTTGGGGATTTTCTAATACTATCTGCCACATGACTAAAAGCATGAATTTTACGCGTAATATGTAACAATGTTTTTTAAGAGACCGGCTTACAGAAAGCATGTTTGTGGCACCATCACTCATAAAGATCAACAGTTGGTTTTGTGATTTCAATTGAACCTACTAGAGAAAAGATGGCAAAACAAAGGACAAATTATTTACATTCAAACTCCTAATCTGACGATATTTATTTTAAAACGAGTTCATTTGACTACTTACCTTCAAGTCCAATTTTTACAAAATCACTTTAATTCTGCAAAATATCAATAATTAGTAGTTTAAATTTCTACCCTAGTTTTTTTTAACACTTTTCTCTAGCAATAACATTTTTTAGTATCCGATTCCATAATTGAGTCGGGTCCTGACTTTTTATAAGGCACTGACAATCCGATTCAAGCCGGCTCAACTTGGTGGACAAAACAGGCTTTACCTTACTAATAGAGTCATAAGAAAGAGAGAAAACATAATACAGATAGCCACATTAAAAAGGCTCTAATAAGATAAATAGGGATAATGGGTATATGAATTGTACCCAGTAGCCATTTCACGTCTTTCTTCCATAATAAAATTTAAGTGTCTAACAGGCAGGTGTTGGCACTCTAAATTCAAGACTTTAAAGACTATATCCTGCAATCACCTCATAAAATCCATGTACAGGGAGGTTTTTGAATCGAAAATAAAATTCCATTCCGATTGTAACCATAATTCTATTTTATATCAATTTCTGTCAATAATACAGACACTATATATAAAAGTGTACGCCGCGCCGTGCCGAGGTGTAATTTAAAAAAAAAAAACTCCTATTTCGATTATGTTGGAAAGAACGCCGTATAGAATAGGGTGTTTATGGATTTTTCGCCCGGTGAAAACTAATTTTCTACCAGTTATAGATACGCTTGGCGTGGATCCAAAGTCTTCCAAGTGGTTAATAATATCTAAGACTAATACACTGAGAGAATTTTTTTCATTTCTTTTTTCCATCGACAGCCAAATTGGATTTTATATCAGGTTGAAATTTAATTTTATATACAGGATGAGTCGAGAGGAACGGAATTGAAGGCGGTTGTTGTAATATTGGCTGTAGCATTTCTAACATGTTGAAATAATGAATCCCGACTTTCGACGTTTACTTTGTATACCTCCTCTTTAAACCAGCTCTCCAAAGAATAGTCTAGTCCAACGGTGTGATGTCTGGAGATCTTAGAGGCTAAGTAATAGGACCACCACGACCAATCCAACACACTGGAAACCTTGCATCCAAATATTGCCTTCATTTTGCTAAAAATTGAAGTACTGGTCTCCTGTGAGACAATATTCGAAAATAAAAGGGCATTTACCGAAAACTAGTGCTGAAAATACATTACGACGGTTGCGTGAGGGTTGTCGTCTGACTATACACCTACAAAATTGCTTTTTTTGGTTGTAGGTGGCATGGATATAAGCCTCGTTTATTTAATGTGCGGATTACTATAGTGTGAGAAATACCCACTTGGGCACTTCTTGGGCCGATCGTTAGAGTATGTTCTATTAGATTTAGAATCTTTTTTACTTCATCTAAACCTTGTGAAAAAACATTTCGATCTCCCACAGGTTGCTGAAGACTGACAAATACATGTTTTTATAGAGTTAATAAATAATAAATGTTAAATCGCTGCTTCCAATATATGTACTGACATTGACAAATTGAGACTAGGGATTGTAAATTTACCGACTTTTTTTTAAAGCCGGTAATTCGGTAATTTTTTTTTCATCACCGGTTTACCGGTAATGTTGGTTTTCAGAAAATTTACTTATATTGAAAATAAAAATAACAGGAATTTTCTTTTTGTTTATTATTACGTATTTTTTGAAAATACGCGCGCAAAAAGCATGGTTTATCAAGACTAGGATCCCCTAATTTGATCACAGTTAGGGGATCCTAGTCATTGATGAACACGGTGAAAGGTTTCATCAGGACATATTAGAAATGGAGAAACGGCACCAAGGGAAAAGTACAGTGAATATGCTTGCCAACTACTGCTGGCAACTGCTTAGAGGTCCAAAAAAGAAAGATAAAAAAAAACATTTTTTTAAATTTCGTAACATTACAATGTTTTAATAAACCTTTGCATTTTTTATGTTGTTTTTTGTTGTGTTAGGGATCACTTTCCCGTATTAGTTTTGAATCTAATATATAATAAGAAATTTTGGTACCTCACAGTTTGCATCTTTAAATATCAAATTTTTAATATATGCCTCTAAAAAGTGTTACGTGATGGAGCAAAACGGACTTTATATTTGAAATCAGCATACTCAACATATTTAAAAACACCCATTTTTATTTCGGAGAGCAAAAAAAATTCTTCATTGTTGGACAGTGTTACTGGTGTTAAATTTTTTCTTTTACCTTGCATTACTTGACAAGATGACCCGGTTTTTTCCTTTATTAAGAGCTGCAGTTTATCTTCCATAGCGTAGCTGATGTTGAAGGAACTGACTCAACTGACATGAAACATCCAAAGTTTTCGGAATCAGAATCATTGGTTTCTGATAATACAGTGTAGTTTAGCGTCTGTTTCGTTTTTATCGTAAATGCCCTCAATTAATTCTTCTTTATTGTAGATTTGTTGGTTAAAATTCCGTAGTCTTCTTTATTTGAATGCTTGAAATTGTTACCATACAGAAATTGCAAAACATCAGAATAAGCAGTTCATCGTTCCTTTATACATCGTATCAATGTGTTTTTAAGTTCGCTACTTAAAAATGTGTTTTGTGTCGTTATCTCAAGCAAAATAAGCTATTAGTAAAACTGATAACGATAACTGACTTCAAATATATGAGACTCTTTCTAACACAGTTTATAATCTTCGAGAAACGCTCTAACATGATCAGATTGATCAGTAAGGTTCGACAAACGAGTGCAACGTCAGAGGCGTATCGCGCAAAAGTAGGTATGTGAGATACCGTATTATTCAAAAATAATATATTCTTACCTTTTATTGACGTCTTGATGTCCACTGCGACAAAATACTACTGCCCCGGTAGGCCCGGTTGTCGAACCTTAATAATCAGTAAGCTATTCCAACGTGTTTTAGAATCCATTATTAACGAAAGTTCTCGACCAAATTCTGCTTTTACATGTTTTTGTAATATCATTTTTTGTTGGCGATTTGTGAATGATTTTGACTACCTTTCGTATCTTTGTTATCAGAGAATTTAATTGTATACCCTGTATAGAATGTAATTCGGAGTCAGTAGATACGTTTTGTACTATTTGGAAAGTTTCGCCATCATTTTCATCGTCTTCGTCATCGGAATGATCTGTATCAGCTAATTCAACAAGTTTCTCATTATCACACTCAATTTCTTCTGAATTATTTTTGCTATAAAGCACTTCGGTTACAGTCAAATGTATACCATGTACCAGACATAACTGATAGTTCGTACCGATCGGTTTTCGTACTTTCTTCATTATTGAAGCTCCATCTGTAGTAATTGATACTATATTTTTGAAAAAAAAAAATATCAAACTCTTGTAATATATTTCTAATGAAAGTTAATCGGCGGGCATAGATCCATGAATAAGACATAATCCAAGATTCCAAAGAAAATCACGTATATGAACATTAAGGTTCATATATCGACGGTTCTTAACAGATGTCCACTCATCTAACGTTAAAGTCTCAATGCTTTGAGTTTATGTTGTGAGATTTCGTTGACTACTTGTTTCTTAATTGTATCTGCATAGATTTTCGCAATTTACCCCGGTATACCGGTATTGCAATCCCTAACACTAACTTCAAAACAAATAAAAATCACTCCTGGTGCTTACTCACTTGTATAAGTATAGTAGTGGACACTTTCTTCTCAAATAAGAAAGCTTGATTTGTGTCTAAATGAGTGAGAGCTTTACGTGAATTTCAAGCGCCTATCATAACATCCTTTCGAGAGCTATTGCTATGAAAATAAACAACGAGGAGCCATTGTTCCATTATAGATTTTCTGTCCCTAACTTGTCTAAAGCTGTAAGTTAAGCACCTTGTACTCACTGTGTGCTGTTATTTATGTTTAAATTTAATAGCACTATTAGGTATAACGTGGAAACGACACTTTATACCCCAAAAATAATTACTTTTTTTTTACACTCGAAGAGGTTTAGTTTGGAAAATCTTCACTTTAAATTCTCATTTCAGTTTTTACCAATTTACATACCTATTAATATTTCAAGCAACAATTAAGCCAACATCTTCTGGAAAATGGAGCTTAATTTTCTCGGAAAAGGGAGTTTCAAATGAAAGGGAGTAACTGGGATTGGTATAAATGTTCTGATAGAACGGGTGGTCTTAAAGGGTTGAGATGTCTATGGGAAGAGTTATTATTCTACTTGTAAACTTGAAATATCAATTTATATCAAAACGTCTTTGTTTAAAAGTTTACTAAAATCCAATTTACTTTGTCATATTTCGCCAGATATATAATACGCTCTTCCGGAAATAGAAATGTTTCGTTTGTCTTTGAGTAATGATTTTAATTTAATATAGTGTCTTGCGTTTTTATGATTAATTAGAGTTAGGACTTAGTTCGGACTGTTTTAAATAACACTGTAGGTAATTTACCTGTCAGATATGAACCGCAACGCTCTTGTTATCGCCGTCTACATCTTGGATGGAATGTAAAATCGTTGTCAATACCAGTATGTTGTATGGTATAAGTATTTCCAGTTATTACATTCACTTGTTCCTTAAAAATTACATAATGCTTTTATTCAAATGTCCACGCTAACATTTATTGAATCTAGGTCTAGCATGTGGAATTGTTTTCAGAAATATTTCGAGTTGTTACCAAGACATCTAATTTATATTTTATTGTTCTATTTAGTTTAATGTCACTTTAATATTTACTGCAACATGCTCTACTTTCTATTTTCTTTAATTTGAATTCTGATTATACAGTATTGTGCGAATTAAAATGAACACAAGTGATAATTTGAAACAAACAACATTTATTTATAAAAGAATACAATTTAAATTGTTTTAATAGGAAATATGTCATCCCTTGGCTTTTAGAACTTCTTTAACGCGTTTTGGCATAGAATCTGATATTTGGTGGTCTCGAAATCATATAATAATAATAATAATAATAATAATAATAATAATAATAAGCTTTATTGCCCAACAGAGAAAATTCCAATTACTGGACAAGTAATTAATTAAACAAATTACAAAACGAGTACAAAAAATAAGTAAGAGTAACAAGTTACAAAAAATTATTAAAGTAAAGAGCAGTGACTATCCTTATTGTATGTAAAGTATCGTGAAAAATATCACATTGCGAAGATATGAGATTAAAGTTTGTACAAGTCACATAAATAGGTGATTTTAAAAGAGCATTTGTTCGAGGAAACGGCAGATAAAACGTATTCGAATACCGGACACCAGAGCGTGGGATTATAAATTGTAATCTTTGAAGTAGTGCAGAGCAGTCAATGCAGCTATTACACAATTTCCAGAGAAACACCAAACCGGAGGATATGCGCCGAAAGTTAAGAGAGGGTAAATTAAATCGGAACAACAGTAACGTTTGATCAACGCCTCTCGGTGGGTACACTCCGTCTTGCCGGAACCAGAGGAGTTTAGCAAATCTGCGTTGGACCAATTCCAATTGGCGTTTATGCGTTAAATAGTAAGGGCACCATATGATGGACGCGTATTCCAGACGGGATCTAACAAGAGCGTAGTACAAAGATTTCAAGGCTACCTCATTGGTAAACTCTCTGCAATTTCGCACAATAAAGCCAAGAGATCTTCTAGCCTCATGGAAGATACTGATAATGTGTTGCGCAAAAGTCAGTTTGCTATCAAACAAAATCCCTAGATCCTTAATTAGTTCGACACGTTCGATGTTAACTTGATTAAGCTCATAGTTGAAAGTAATTGGCGTAGATGCACGTGTGAAGGAAATAACTTTACATTTGCTGATATTCAGAGGTAGATTATTTGATGTACACCATTTAGAAATATTTGCAAGATCGCTCTGCAAGAAGTAACAATCCTCGGAATATATGGATTATAGCCTCAATCAGTTTTGTTTTTATTGTGCAATCTAATTTACGAAGTCTAGCTTTTACAGTAGCTCATAGATTTTCTATCGGATTAAGATCCGGCGAGTTTCCTGGCCATTCAAGGTATGATATGTTTTTGTCTTTGAAATATTTCTTCATGACCTTGGACACGTGACATGGAGCCGAATCTTGTTGAAAAACTGCTTGACCGTTGACATCAACTTTTCTTAGTTCAGTTTCAATCTCTGTTCTAGCAAGTCTCTGTATTTTTGCGAGTTCATCATGTCTTCGATCGGCACAAGGGATCCAGTGGTACCTTTATAAGAAAAGCAGCCCCAGAACATCTTCTTTAACGGATGTTTAACTGTTTGATCAATATGAGGTGTCGTAAGTTTTTCGTTGTCACTTATTCTAACAAAACGAGATCGCAGCCTTTGTACCAAAAAATGGCTCTCATCTGAGAACAATACTTTTATCCAATCTTCAATAGTCCAGCTCACATATTTTTTTGCCCAATCATATCGTTTCTTCATCATATTAATATTTTCTTTTATCATCAGACGTACCACAAGGAACAAATTTAGGCCCTCTCTTATTTCTATTATTTATTAATGATTTACCTCTCCAACTCGATCTACCTACATTATTATTTGCTGATGATCTAAAACTCTATACATCAGTTGACAGTATTGATGACTGCATATCCCTCCAAAATCAAATTGACATCCTTCCTAAGCAAAACCGCGAACTACAAGGTTTTACTATATATTTGAATCTTCAATGCTTATTATTTGACGACGGCGACGATAATTTATTAGAACAATTTTTAACGGACTTAAAAGTATGCAATTATTTCTATTCTCTGTGGCCCCTTTTCTATGCCCGCCCCCCGCAATGCAGGCGTTGCGGGGGTGGTTGTTACGCCACTGGCTTTAAGAAAACCTCTTTTGAGACGAGGCAATAAAGCTAAGCGGTTAAAATATGCAAGAGAACATAAATCCTGGGGAGATAACGAGTGGAAACAAATTTTATCAACAGACGAGTCTAAATTCCAATTGTTTGGATCAAACCGACATCAGTATGTTAGACAACGTGTTGGTGAATCACTTCTGGAACCGTGTTTGCAAGCAACTATTAAACATGGAGGTGGCAATACTCAAGTTTGGGGATGTATTTCTTCGGAAGGTGTTGGTGACATCATCAAAATTGATAGGAAACTCACAAGCGAAAAATACCGAGAGTTAGTGGAGCAATATGCTCTACCTTCTGGTCATCGTTTAATTGACCACAACTTTATATTACAACAGGATAATTAATAATAATAAAAACGGGGTGCTACGAACCATGATATTGCCGCCACAAGGCCCGGATCTAAATATTATCGACCACGTTTGGGATTATCTCGACCGAAAAAAAAACAGAAGAGGATCCAAAGAATCTAAACGAGCTATGGGATATTTTACAGCAGGAATTGAACAATATTCGCGACGAATTTATCAAAAAACTACATAACAGTCGCAAAGAATAAGAGACTATCGGATTTAAGGGTGGCCACACGAAATATTAAAAAATCGAAGTCATTTTACCAAAACATATCACATTCTTAGCCTCTTGTTATTTTTGTAACATAGAGTAAAGCATATTGTCATCAGGTAGCCTATTTATTATTTTATATTAGTTTTACATAAAATACACTAATGTACCCGTTTCTTTTGCACAGTACTGTATATAAAACATATCAAATAAACAAAAAATAATGCTCTTATTCTTAGTAAATAACAAATATAAATAAATAACTATGTTCTAAAGAAATTAAGTAACTAGTCTAATCAAATAACTATTCCGTACAAACTTTTTGTATATTATTACTAAAGCTGGCCACGAGCGGTACCGCGCAGTAGCGTAGAGTCGACCAGGCCTCGCGTTCCACTAGAGTTATTCTGCTAATAGAGATGTTTGCTGCCGCAAATAATTTCGCTCATCTTTTAAATAAAAATTTAATAACACGTGCTCAAACACTTACCATTTTAAGAGTCCTCCGTGAAATCACAAAGTGAATAATGTCTGTTAAATATCTGCAACATTAGATATGTTTCAACTGTTGTTTCGGCAAAACTAGTACGGCCTGTAACCACGTTCCCCAACGAGTTAGAATAGGTTCTGGTGGCTCTGGTATACGGGGGCACAGTCTGTGAAATTCGCGAATACGTTTCGGTGATTTGACAAATACTGCTTTGGTATGCGTTATTAAAGCGTCTACCTCAGGATAACATTTTCTGATACTATCCGCCACAAGATTGAGAGCATGAATTTTACACGTAATGTGTAACAAATTAGCAGAATGCTTTTTAAGAGACCGCCTACAGAAAGCATGTTTACAGCACCATCACTCACTAACATCAAGAGTTGGTTTGTTGAAAGTTCAAACTTGTCCAATGTATTTAACACTAACTTTGAAATTACTTCGGCAGTACACTGTTGTATTCGTTTGGAGACTAATAGAATTGAAGGTGCCGATTGATGAGGTTCCAATTTGCGTGCCATTACATTAAGAACAGAATGTTTCTTCCGATCTGTTGTTTCGTCGACACATAACCACAATTTTTGATCTCTCAACTCCGATTTTATTTTTTGTTCAATATGTTCGCGCGCAGATCGCACAATTCTTCGTAACGATGTTCGACTTGGTAATTTGCACTCCGAATAGTTATTCCAAAAGCAGATAAATGGTTCCTTGTCTAGTAAATTAAACGGTATATTACATGCGATAAACGTAACGCATAAATTAAATATACATTTTTCATTGTCTCGTGCGCAATTTCTTTTTAAGACATGCTTTTCACTATTTACGTGTCGTAGACAATGTTGTCTGGACCAACACATTAACGGGATTTTACAGATTACACATTTAATTTTAGCACCTTCATATATTAAGTCTGGAATTTCTGCAATAAAGTTTCGAAGTTTGTCCGACCGCGGTCGTTTTGCTGACGAAATCATAATTTTCTAGGACAGATAAACAATTGCGCAAATGACCGGCAGCGAAAATGTCCGTACTGCTCCGCAGACGAAGTAATACTACCGTTCCTCTCGGTCCGAACTGATTCTACGCCGATGCGCGGTACCGCTCGTGGCCAGCGTTAATTATTACCTATTTTTTGAAAATACGAGCGCAAAACGCATAGTTTATCAAGGCTGTGATCTAATCTTGCTACAAACTAAGTCAGCTGCGGAAAAGGCTCTTTCTGATTCCACCCTTGTTGGCCGACAAGTTAGTAAAAAATCCTACACATTTGTGTGTATTTCCCTCTATTTTTTGTTCTTCAAAATAATTTATTTCTTTTTTAAGTACTGGTGTTAAATTTTTATTTTTATCTTGCATTAGAGTCGGTACTTGACAAGGTATCTCGGTTTTCCTACTTTCTTCATTCTTGAAGCTCCATCTGTAGTAATTGATACCATATTTTTGAAAGAAATATCAAACTCCTGTAATTTAAGTTTAATGAGAGTTAAACATTTATCGGCGGGCATAGATCCATGAATACGGCAAAATCCAAGGTTCTAAAAAATCACATGTATGAATTTAATATTCATACATGTATCGACAGTTCTTAACAGATGTCCACTGGTCTAACGTTAAAGTAAATGCTTTGCGTTTATATTGTGATATTTCGTTGACTACTTGTTTCTTAATTGTATTTGCATATTCAAAGACTATTTTTTAAATTGTATTCGATGTTGGAATGTTTGTATACCCATTTGCGATTAACAGCACTCGTAAATCTTGTGATGTACGAAATTTAGTGAATGGAATTCCGTCTTGTGCCGTTATTCGCGCTAGTACGGCAGGGAAAGATTTGTCAGCTGTTTTCTTGAAATATGAAGTAATTTTTGATCAGGAATCCTTGTCAGTTTTGAGATTAATATTTTCATTCGGAGTGATACTATCATTAGCTTCTGTTTCTCTTTTCAATAAATTAATGTTGTGCTAACTTCTGAGATAGCTGTGTAAACTGCCGGTACATCCATCAGATGCTTTAATTTTCTTTAAACACCGTTTACATGCAGCCACATCTTTTACTTGTGTACGGTTAAAATAATACCACGGTGAAATTTTATCCGTGACTACGAACAAGAGAAATATTTTAAATGACAATATAATTTTACTAATTCCTACACTTTTTTAGTTTTCTCAAATTTACATATTTTAATTAAAAAACCCGTACAGCATGAGTAATACTTATATACATTATGAAATAAATTACTCAAATAAATTTACTAGTCTTTTATTATTACAGCAATATTTATGTTCTATGTAATTATTCTTACAAATTGTAATTTTTGTAATCAACGATATTTTTACTATATCTGTTTTTTACTATAACCACTCGCACTGTTTGCTGCACCCACTAGAATAAATCCAGAGTTGAGAAGAAGAGCGACGTGCCTCTTCAAGTATAGATACTGAACACGTCTAACACGCCAAAAATTATAAAAGACATGTAACAAACTCAGGTGTAAAATAAAGTATTTTCGTTTAAGTAACGTAATGCTTCAATTAAATGCCTTAAACACCTAAAAAAATAATTGTTTCTGTACTTATTCTGTTTGTATATGTACAGGGTCGGGCAGAGTAACTTGCTTATTTAAAAATTCAATTAAAAAAAAAGTAATGCAGATATATATTTAATTCTTTGAACAGCATCAAGTACAACATCTAAATTGTATGTTTTCCCAGTTTTAAAGATGATATCATGCAGATGGCGTCCATTATTCTCAATACACTTAATCGCACTCGGAAGTTTCGTTCAACTCTTTCCAGCATATCGACGGGTATGTTGGCGACAGCTTGACGAATGTTGTTCTTCAGGTGAACCAGGGTTCTAGGACGATCGTTGTAAATAAGTGATTTTAGACAGCCCTATAAAAAATAGTCGCAAGGGGCTAAATCAGGCGATCGTGCTGGCCAGTGCAGATCGCCTCTCAAGGAGATGAGGCGTCCTGGGAAGTGTTGCCGCAAAACAGTTATTGACATACGCGCTGTGTGTGCCGTGGCACCGTCCTGCTGCAACCATACATCCATCTCGTTGAGTGTTGGCAGGAAAAACTCCTGAATCATGTGAACATAACGGTCAGAAGTCAAAACCATGGACCAATTACTAAACCAAGCGGAGCTATAACTTTACGCCCCGCCCTCTCGAATGTGTCTACCCCCACCCTTCTCGGAGCAACCATCGCTACAGGGCGCCAAATTCAAATAAGCAAGTTGCTCTGCCCCACCCTATATTTAATATTCTTTCCAATTACCGGTAAAAGATCGCAAATTACCAGTAGATATGTTGAAAGAATTTTGCTATAAATTGCAATCCCTAGTCGCACTTCCCTGATTAAAATATTTAGTTAGAAATTACCATTTAATTATAAAGATTTTTCTCTTGGCCGAATTTTTGTGACTAGTAATGTATATTAGAGGCAATTTGTTTAAATCAATCTTGAATATTTTAAAAATCCACACTTTATTAATTCTCCAGATGTTTTTTCATCGCTTGACAAGGGTTGTATTACTTTATCTTATATACTCCAGGCACCCTCTCTAATAGGTCTTATTTTAATATCAAAAATTCCTCTTTTTCCCGTCGCTGTCCCTTACGAGTTCCTTATGAAAACTGAAACGAGTAGCTCGGGAATAAGGATAGAAGATACGGAAAAGAAAATGACTTTATTAATGGAAACGTAGCATATAAAACACTTGGATTGGATAATCTGTTGTTAGCATTCGTATCTACTGAAGCGGAACATAATACTAATCGAACATTACATTAAATTTCTCATAGTTTTAAAGGCCATATGAAGAAGTTAATGGATAAGAAAGTGATAAAGATAATCCTTTCACAGTTGGCTGTAGCTTTTTAATACATACCTTTCGCTATTATAACTTTAAACTTAACTGCACGTTATAATTCGATAGTTATACACTTGTAAATCATACTGTGGTATTGATTATAATTTTTTTTTCTTCTCTTGTTACAGGTACGTAATATATATAACTTGTTTCAACCGTTTAAAGTTATGTAATTGGATTGGTAAGTCATTTCTATAGATCATTTTATAGTAATATTAGATAAGAGAAAATTACTTCTATGAACGTCAAAAATTATGTTCACTACTATACAACACGTTTTTAAAACTCAAATATCAAAGAGCAGTTGAAGATAGTGTTTACAAAGCCATTAACTGTTCTTGATTGTTAATAAAAAAAAAATCGTATGTATTTTTTTTATAAGTTTAAACAGATTATTGCTTTGCGCAAAAAACAGTTTTCCAAGAGAAAAGAAACCTTTCAAAAGGAAACCTTCCGCACGAAATATTTCTTCTTTTTCAAAGAGACTCTTTTTATTAAAGGAAAATTTATAACAACAGAAATGTATTTATGTATTTCGATTCTGGAAACGACGTACCTTTGCTAAAGAAAAAAAATTCTTTCAGAGAACTTTTCTTGTAGAAAGTTTACGGGATGTTACAAGAAATATTTTAACCTCTTAATAGGAAATTTACAGTAGAAAGAGATACACTCCCGTATGAGTTAGGTAACATACTGCACTTATAGCAACATATTGAAATCAAAAACTTTGTATGACTTATTCATGTTACATATATTATTCAAGCTTGACAAGATTGTAAAACGCGTCTAATATATTTTTCCCCCTGGACGCGCATTTTCATACACTTACCGTTAGCTGGAGGAAGTATGTGTGGGTTTTGTACCTCTGGAGTATTTCTAGTAGATCCTGTATACGAAATTTTCAATGTGTCGTCAGCTATAATTTAATTAAACAGCAATCTGCAGTTGGATTATAACTTCTCGTATTTCTTTTAGAAATTTGCGCATATTGAACTAAAGGGGGACGGGAGATATTCAAATCAACGAAATTCATATTATATATGGTATTACTTTAAATGATAACGATTTTTCTATATTTCTTACTAATTATATACGAGGGTGGGTGACTCTGTTTCCAGTGAGATGTAAAAAAACTAAGTACAAATTTAACAATATTTTATTATAAATGTTCAAAGTAGTCCCCCCTGACCTCAATACATTTATTTAATCGTGTTTTCCACAAATCAAAAGCTACTCGCCACTCATTTTTCGGAATACTGCCAAAATACTCATGAATACTAATTTTCTGAAGAAAATTTGCGGCCCCAAAGATGTTTTTTTAAATTAAAGAATAACCAGAAGTCACACATCGCCAAATCCGGTGAATAAGGCGGATGTTCAATCACGCGGATGTTTTTTTCCCTCAAATAATCGACAGTAGCGCGCGCCGAATGCGAAGAGGCATTGTCGTGATGCAACAAAAGGCCCCTTACATTAAGTTCTTCAAAAACTTCAGGCAAACATTTATTAATGTACCAGTTTGCAGTGACTGTGCGCTGTTCTTCTAACTTAATGGCTTTGACCAAACCGGTGCTTCTGAAGAAAACAGCGTACATAACTTTTTTTCATGGAGCGTTACTTTTTTGGTGTTGTCGGTGTTGGATCGTCTTCATGGATCCACACACAGGATTCTTGTCGAGTTGGAGTGTCATAAAAATGGTATACAAGTCTCATCACCTGTCACAATTTTGGAAATAATCTGATGACCGCCATTTTCCAACATGTTGAGAGTTTCCCTGCTGACTCTTACACGTTCTGATTTCTAGAATTCCGTTACGTGGAGTGGCACCCAACGACAGACAACTTTCTTCATCCGCAGTTCCTCATGTAAAATTTTTGAAACTGCTGCGGATCCAATCCCTAATGTCATCTGGATCGTACTGTATGTGCATTGCGGGTCTTCGGTAATCATGCTCTGGACACGAGCAACATTTTCTGCAGTGACAGCTGTTTTTGGTTTTGTGTCACGTTGTTCGTCAATCAAGAAACTCCGACCTCGTTTAAATTCGGCAAACCACCGATAAATGGTTGCACTTGAAGGCTTTTCTTTGTCAAATGCTAAAGTTAGGCGTTCCATGCACTGCTTTTCGTCTAAACCGCATTTAAAATCGTAGTAGATTAATGCACGAAAATTCTCTCAACTCAATTCCATCGCGTTTGCGAACTAAACAATTTTCTTCTTTCTACGCACTTGATTGTCATTTAATGACATTGCACGACCGAGTCACTAGACCTACAAGCTTACTTGTCCTAATATCCTTTTATCTAAATAGGCATCCATTTCAACGTATCTCACTAGAAACAGGGTCACCCTCGTATTCATATTGAGGGTCTAGAATAAAATGCCGAAAGGTCGTAGCGAATTAAATAACTCAGAGCCGAGAAGGGAGCTTCATGGAACTCTAGACCCAATCGTGGACCCTCACGTCAAAAGTCCTAGTGCTCAGATATGACATAATCAACCTAATCAGACCTACTGAACCGGATTTTGTTAATCTTGAAGGCAATGCCATCATGCCATACTATATCAAATGTCTTTGCCATATCAAGAAAAACCACCCCAACGGTCTCTCCCCGCTGAAAGGCTTCGCGAATTTATTCGGTGCGGGAATCAGGATCACCATTCCATTTCACAGTCTGGCCAGAGTCACCAAATTAGTACACATTTAGACACTTTTGCGAAGTATTAAGATAATATGATGACCAAATGTTAAGTTTTCCTGTATTGGTCTTCATTCAAAATGCCTGCAACAACTTCGTGATTTTTTTAGCAGGATTGGTGCCAAAAACGACCCAAAAAATTGTGGAAAAAATTTACAAGGTCCTGCAATAATTTAAAGTTATCAGATCAAAATTTTCAGTAAGTATTTAAGAGGACAATATACACATTCTAAAATTATTTTCAATTATACAGCTTGTCCCAAAAAAGAGTATCGTTGGTCAGCTCATTTTTTCAATGGAACAGCCCGTATATTTTTTCAGATTTTTATGCCTATCGATGGTCCCTATTCATGTTGAAAATGTTAGCAACATCCAATCGTAGGTTGCTGAGTTACAACACTAAAAAGAAAACAATTGGCTATTTCATACTTCTACTTGAAAAATCGCCACATTCGCAAACACGAAGTTCAACAAATAATATTTGTATTCTGTTTCTGCAGGGCGTCCAAAATAATTTTTTCAATATGGACAACTCCACGGCTATTTTTCTCAATCATTTCAAATGGAACACCCTGTATATTATGTTTCCATATTATAGAAAATTAAATTCCACATCAATTAGTATGAGGGTTCCTTGTACCTATCTGCTGTCGTTTTAGAGATATTTAATAACAATTATTTAAACTTACAAAAAATTCTGTAATTTAAGATTTTTTGTGGTAGGCGGTGTTTTGCTACAAACATTCACTGCTGTAATCTTTAAAATATCTGTCAATTGATATTGTATGTTGCTGCTGTTAGTAAAAACGAACTTGTTGACATGACCTTTGTGCTGAAGCACACAGAAACTGTTTTTTAGCAGGTAGAATATGTCATCAACGCTATCCGGAACGAAGACAACTAGATGAGAGCAACTTTCGGAAACTTTTAAACGGATTTTCGGAAGCGGAAAACGTTGCATACCCAAAGAAGATTAGAATTAAGAGAGCTACACATGAAGAAAATGAATTAAAGGTTCTACTGAAAGTAACTGATGATCCTCAGTCAGAAGAGTATTAGTGAAGTAACGGATATACCTAAGTGAAAGATCTGTCCAAAGAATATTAAAAAGGTATAACTATCACCCTTACCATATTCATTTACATCAAGAATTATGTGAGGTAGATTTTCAAAGAAGGATAGAATTTTGTAACTGGGCCACGGAAAAATAAAGAATTTTTGAATAAAGTTTTATTTTTCGACGAAGCAACACAATTTTCATTATTATTCTCCAGAAAATCCACATATTGTAAGAGAAGTTGATTATCAACATCGATGGAGCGTAAATGTATGGGGAGGTCCCTATTCTTTCGAGAGAAATCCAACTGGACCAATATACATACTTAGATTTTCTTCAGAATCACTTGCCAGGTTTGCTAGCCCACCTTCCCTTGGAAGTAATCAAGAAATGTGGTTGCAGCATGACGTTGCACCAGTTCACTGTTCACAGGAAGTGAGAAATTATTGGAATCAGCTTTATCTCATGAAAGTGATTGGTAGAAATTATACCATCAGTTAAGCTTTTTCCAAAGCAATGAAATCTTCTTGATGGGAGGTAGGTTGTTCATCAACCACATTCTTCTATGTCATCATCGTCATCAATTTCTTCGGCTTCCCGAAATGCGTCCGTTATTTCTTTAATACTGAATTCTTCAATGTGATCTGCTATAACCCACTGTGCAACATCTTGTTTTGTGACGTTTTCACAACCTTTTATTGTTAGCATTAATTCGAACAAACTTTTTTCTTCGTCCTCTGTTTCGCTGGCAAAACTTGAGGAGGGGATTTCATCATGGTCTCTCAATCTAGAAGCTAATTCATTCAATGGAAGATCTTCTTCATTGTCATTATAGCGCTCAAAATCAATAGCTTTTGACCAAGATTTTTGAATAGTACCCAGTATATTTTTCAATGTAATCTTTCGCAAAGAAAGCCTATAATTTTGTTTAATGTTTTCCAAGACGCCTTGATCCATCGACTGCATTATTATGCTGGTTACATTCGGAGGGAAAAACTTTAAATAATTTCGCCCACACGAAGATCTTCTCCAGGGTGTGATGGTGCATTATCTATTAATAATACTGCTTTAATCGGAAGTCCGTTCCTTTTCAAAAACCTGGTTGCCGATGGCACAAACTCTTCCTTAAACCGGGTAGTGAATAAGTTCGTACCCATCTACGCATTTTTTTGGCTCTTGTAATACACTGGCGGGGCTTTGGGTGCGATGTTTATTAAGGCTCTTGGACGCGCAGACTTCCCAATCACCATCAGTGGGATTTTGTACTTACCAGATGCATTGGAACATGCCATTATGGTTAATCTCTCCTTATTTGGTTTATGTCCAGGAACAGATTTTTCCTGTGCCAATGTTTTTGATGGAGGCAATTCAATCATTCAGACCACTTTCGTCGCAGTTATAAATTTGATCGCAAGTGTACCCATTGTCTTCAACAGCTTTTTTAAAGTCCTGCTTAAATTTTTCTATTGATGATACATTAGCAGAAAGTTTTTCCCCACACACGGCCAGTTGTCGCACACCGTACCGTTTT
The DNA here is from genome assembly GCA_029619315.2 of Dynastes maya. Lineage (NCBI taxonomy): Eukaryota > Metazoa > Arthropoda > Insecta > Coleoptera > Scarabaeidae > Dynastes > Dynastes maya. The sequence goes on from JAROYE020000012.1 coordinate 9,716,654, forward strand.
TTTCCAACGATCAAGCCATCCACAACTAGCAGTAAACTGATCTGCCTCTGGGAATTGTCTACTAATCAGCATTGCCTTCTGTTGCAAAATAGGACCCGAAAGTGGCACACCTTTCCTTTTGCTGGTTAAACCACATTAATAACATTTCGTTAATCTGCTCATAATCACCAGTTTTCATTGATTTTCTTCCAGAGGACGAAGAAGCTTGTTTTATACACAACTGTTCAATTTTGATGCGATTTCTTTTCCAATCTCCAACCGTTAGTTCGCCTACTCCATAATCTCGTGCTACAACTTTAATTGTTTCACCTGCTTCTACTCTCCTAATGGTTTTCAATTCAACTAGTATGTAACAAACGTATATAACGCACTTCATTGCAGATTTACACGCCAATACAGTCTAGAATCCTGACGGGGGATTCCCCCAAGATCGGCGCAAATGACCAGGGATTCCCCGACGATAAATTTGGTTACTGTGGAGCACCGACCGACGCCCGTACCTCGGATAATAAGAATGTTCGAATCGGCTCGGTTAATCCGGACCTTGAATAAACGCGAGTCGGATAACTGGGGTTCTACTGTACAAATATTATTTGTTGAACTTCGTGTTTGCGAATGTGACGATTTTTTAAGTATAAGTATGAAATAGCCAACAGTTGATTCTTGCGTAATTATCTTAAAATTTTATAAATAAATACAGAATAGTGTACATAAAATAATTCTTATAAATAATTATGTAAGAATTTTATAATGTTTAATTCGTTCTTAGTGAAAAAACTAGAACCCAGATAAATTCTTAACTGTATACTCATTATTACAATCGAGAGGTATATAGAAAGAAATAAATTTTAAGGTACTGCTCATATCAATTTCGGTTCAACTTAAAAGAGAACCGACTGAGATAGGAAGAGTAAAGCTGCAGATAGAATGAAGAGGTAACATTGTAATGAAATTCAAGGTTATAGCAAGGTCGCGTACAAATTATAACTGCACTTTCTTTTACATGGTCTTGTGAAATGAACGGTAAATATTCTTTTAATGATATACCTGCACAACCTACTGTAATTATGGTAAAGGTAGAAGAAGGAAATTGCTTGCCAGGATGTCTTATATGCGAGCAGTCTTTAAAAGTAAATAATGATTTAATCCGAGATAATAGCGAAAATGTCTTTAGAAGAAATATATCTTTGATGGATTAAGATTTTTTTGATTAATGTGATATTAGGAGAAAAAAAATCATTCTCATGCGTAGATTTGCTTTTGCTACTTCAACAAATCACCCTTCCATATAAAAAAAAAAATCCGTAGAAATAGAGCCCACAAAAGAATCTTTCCCAATTTCTCTTTCATTTTACACCTAATAAACAAGTTAACAAAATAAACCAAATCCAACAGCAACGCTTCAAATATTATTCGAAAGAGAGGATAATGTGGAACAGAAAGAGATGTAATGGAAGGCAAATCTCTGCGTAAATGTTGCGAGAAAGACGTAATCTCTTTGTATATATGGAGTTTTCAATCAAAATATACAGTAGTGTGAAAATTTTACCGACCGAAATACTTGGTCTTGGTTAAGAAATATTTTTTGCTGGTGCTGATTTTTCTTTTTTGCAAAAGCGATTATTTTAACTCCCTAACGCCAGTTGAATTTCGATTCGAATGGGACTCGCTGAAATTATGTTGGATTTAGTGGGACAGATAAGAAAAGGTACCCAACCGTTACCGCCGATATAACCAGGGCGGAGCGCTTTCCGATGACGTCACGCTGTTTAGGTGATGTAACGCCATGCACGACATTAGCCTAAGTGGTAAGGGAATCGTTTTTTTGCATTTTTTGCATTTATGTGGATAATTCCCCGGCTGTTTCGGAGAAATCCCTTTTGTGAGCCGAAAATATCGTTCTAAATTAGATGAAGGTGAATCGGCGTCCCAATTATCTAAAATTTATAACCTCGAAAAATCTACTATTACGGATATTAAGAAACATAAAGAGAACATTTTTAATTTTATCGCTTCTACTTCTGAAAACGGATCTGGAGGAAGAAAAACTCTCAAATCATGTGAACATCCTAATATGGAAAGCGCTCTTTATACCTGGTTTTTACAACAGCGTGCTAGAGGTACGCCGATTTCTGGAGACATGCTATGTGAAAAAGCTAGGTTTTTTCTGTGAAGCTACGTATTGAGGACTTTAACGCCAGTTGTGGGTGGTCGCAGAAGTTCAAAAAAAGATATGGAATTCGCCAGTTAAGTGTCTCGGGAGAAAAGCTGTCTAGTGATTTTAGTGTAGTAGAACCCTTTAAATTAAAATTCTTAAAGACAGTTGAGAGATTAGGCCTAACTTCTGATCAAATTTACAACGGGGATGAGAGTGGGCTTTTCTGGAGGGTGTTGCCCAAAAAAACGTTAGTTAATGAATCTGAAGTATCGGCACCCGGAAGAAAATTAAGTAAAGAAAGGACAACTTTCATGCCATGTACCAACGCGTCAGGAAGTCACAAACTACTGTTATTTGTTTTGGGAAAGTCAAAAACACCACGTGCTTTTCGTAACTGCCAGTTACCAGTTATTTATAAAGGAGCAAAAAAAGCTTGGGTGACAAAGGATCTGTTTAAAGACTGGTTTTATTCGCACTTTGTGCCGTCGGTAGAAAACAAAATGGAGGAATTGGGATTACCTAAGAAAGCTGTGTTGCTGTTGGATAATGTTCCTGGCCATCCCGATGTTATAGAATTAATGAGTGATGATAAACAAACTTCCATCATGTACCTTCCACCAAATTGTACACCGATTCTGCAGCCCATGGATCAACATGTGATTCAGGGTATAGAACTTAATTATCACAAGAAACTTCTCTTACAAATTGTTGAATCTAATGATGACATTGTGCAAACCTTAAAGGCAATAAATTTAAAAGACGAAGCCTGGCAAAGAGTAAAAACTGAGCTGTTGAGAAACTCCTGGAAAAATATTTGTTCTAACTTAACTACTTAACAAAAAGATGTCGATTTAGCTATGAACGATCACCAGACTGAAGAAGACTATAATGATGTAGATGATTTACCTTTAAGTACGTTAAATAATAAAATTCTGACTAATGAGCTAGCTGAAATCAATTGAGTTGGAATAGCATCTTTTTTAAGCCTAGGATTTTTTAAACTTACAGTTATAGTTTCACCGGTCCTTGAATATGTAGCTGTTGAAAAAGAAATAATATCTTCTTTTACAAAGTGCAACTCACAAACAAAACATACGAAACAGCCCACGGCACAGTAAATAGACCGCTCCAGTCACGCTTTTAGGTTACTCCTTTTTTATCGTTTCAGAAAAGGTTTTATCGCTTATACAACACAGGTATCACCAACTAAGTACGGAAATATCACTACACAGTATTTTTTTAAATACCAATATAATTTGGATAAACCAATTCAAAACGCAGAAACGGTCGGAACGGGTAAACACGTTTATGGCTGATCGTTCACCTGACAGTATACATCACAGCCTGCTGAAGTCAGAGCTGTTAGGCCCGGTTTAATATCGGATGTAACGGTGGGACTCGCTGAATTTATGTTGGATTTAGTAGGACTGGCAAGAAAAGATACCCAACATGAATTTCACAACGCCATAAAAAACAATAGATCCATGTATAAAGAACACTTCTTTTGAATTTGATATTAAAGAAATGATACAAGAAGAAGCGGAAAGCAGTTGAATATTGGCGAAGTGGGAAGAAACGAAAGTTGACATTAGAAAGTGTACAAAAACGCCTTAAAAAGTGAAATCCCAGCGACAATTATATAGATGGGTTAGAGGTGCAGTTAGATCACTTGAAAGCTTCTCATAAACGGATACTTCAAAAGGGCTTACCGAACATGTTTGAGAAAAGAACCAAGTTTGTAAGTCGCTAGTATGGAATTGATGAGAATCAATTGTAAACCACAGCATCTGCTATTGTAGAAGACGTAATAGCAAAATTGAATGAGTATGGATGTTCAAACTGCTCGCCGTTTACCTCCTGATAATATGTAAGCCTGTTAAGAAATTCCTGAGTTACCTTTTCCAAGAGTTCTCTACGGATTAATTCACATTTTTTTCTTTCAACTCCTGCAAAGTAGTTGGTCATCTAACGTAAACTCGTGATTCGAGATGATCCCAAAGGAAAAAAAGTAATGGTCTAGCAAGCGTGCAGGTCACACGATGAATCCTCTACGATTTGGAAAAATAGCATCCAAAAAATTCCTAACTCGTCTATCATAGTGGGGCGGCGCTCTATCTTGTTGAAACCAAAATTTTTGAGGTAACTACTTACTGCGTTGAAGTGTAATTTGGTTATTTCATAAATCCAAATACTTTTCCCCGTTCAAATTTCCGTCATCATGAATCCATTGGGGATTCTCATTTGACCAATACCTTAAAATATGGCGATTAACTGTTCCATTTAAACTAAAAGTTGCTTCGACAGAAAATATCACATTAGTTGCAAAATGTTCGTCTACATTACAAATTTCCATCATTCTTTCGCAAAACTCCAACAGCCGGTCAAAAGCGTCATCTGACAATTCTTGAATCATGTGTGCTTTATACGGATGGTACAGATTTTCAGAAACCGATTTCATCTTCTTAAACCGTTTCTCAGCCGATATGGAAACCGGTATTTTACATGTTCTTATAAGGTCTATAAACCACTCAAGTTTCATAACATTTTGGAAGTGCGGGTTGGGTAGCTTTCCTTGTGAGTTGAACTAATGTCCAATCGAATCGCAACTCGTTTATGCCAAGTTTAATCGGGTCGAGTTGTATCGAGTTGGGCTCATTCGTTACGACAGAAAAAGCCAATTCGCTGGCTTTGGTAATTATTTAATTCATTCGGATATTTATTCTTTCCTTCTATACACTTGATTGCTAAATAATTACCTCACAGATCTGATTAAATACTGTACGTCTTTAGCTACCAAAATTCTACCGCTGGTATTCTTTAGAGGGTACCTAAGTTAATTTATCATTCACATCGCTAGATCTAAGCATCTTTTTCCAGTTTTTTTCAAAAAAAAAGACTAGAAGCTGTTTGTAAATTTACGAAAGCGACCTTATGATACGAGTAATTTAAGATTTCTAGACAGGTCTCCATTAATTATTTACCGCGTTTCATTATCCATAAGATACTTTCCCTAGGGTTGGTTTATATCGCATGTTCGTAACTTCCTTCTCAGTTTTTCGTTCCTTTATTTCATGCCAAAGCGGTAATGCGGCCACCCGCGCCTTTTGCTATTCCCTCTTCCCCTCAAGTTTAGGGTCGCAAAACATTTACGTAAATAAAACTTAGTACAACAAACCCATTTTAACGAAAAGTAATATCTCCCAGTTTCTTGTGTATCCATCCTTTAGTAAGGCTCTATATATTCATGGGATGTATTCCTAACATTATTTATTTATCACCTTCAACTCATCGTTCATTCACAGTAAATGATGGAAATATTATATTGGGGATTTTATGTTATAACAAAGTTTCGACTCAATACTACATATAGTATTTATTCATGTTTGATTTGTGGCGAATTTAAAGTATACGTGGAAAGATAAAAAAAAAATTCATAGATATATTTTATCTGTCACCTCTTGTACGGAATCCAATGGTATTTTCACGTGGCCAAAACTTTTTATATGAAAGGAAAATCGTAAAAAGAGCAATATACTTTCTTATACTAACATTATTGACTCAAACGTCCAGGGTCCGTGGACATTGTTTCGTAATGACACTATCGTTCATTCAATGCAAGCTATTGGCGCTCAATGGGTAGACATGTAGTGAATAAAATGACATATAGCATCGTTATATACAGAATAACATTTATAAATAGTCACACCTTATTCCTTTACTAGTATAAACCTCTTCAATACGTTGCCTTCCACCTTATCTGCGGCTAGCAGAACAATATGAGTTGAATTTCAATAACTTAGCAAACAAAGTATCCTCGAACCCTGTCATATATCATCCGTTACCTCTTCTTTATCGCTAGAAAGAAATTCAATATAAAATAACCTTATAGTGTACTCGTTAACGTAAAAATCTGAACGTTTTCAAACATGAAATATCTGCTGGCTATATTGAATTAGAAAAAGCTTGAATTGATTTCATTTACTGTGAATTATTACAATTACTAATTTGCTTGAAATTTAAACGCGATATTCCCTACATAATTAGTAGAATTGTTGAAATGATTTCCTTTTTATATTATTTACAAATCTTCCCAAACATTGAATTTAAAGCAACTTTTTTAGAAAATCATTAACTAGTAAACTAGTAAAAATATACGAGGTGTGGCAATTAAATAACCGGACTGGTGCTACAAAACATTTTATTGATCACCAATTACATTACAAAGTTTATCCCCTTTAATGTACTCTCCTTGCCGATCCCTACAACGCGCCATACGAATTTTCCACTGTCGAAAGCAGTGCTGGAAGTTCGTTTCTGTCAGCTTGTTGAGAACCTCCGTCGCTTTCGCTTCCACACTGTCAAATCTTGTTCCCTTAAGCTCCGATTTTACCTTAGGTGACAGGGGGCCAAGTCGGGCGAGTACGGTGGGTGGTCCAACACGGTGATGCCGGATTTCGCAAAGAACGCCTTCACAAACAAGGCGGAATGGGTTGGCGCATTGTCTTGGTGAAGCATCCAGGATTTGCGTAATAATGTTGATTGACTGCTTGACCTTCGGGGACCCAGTGGACGTAGACAATTTCACGCGTATCAAAAAAAAAACAATCATTATGGCTTTGAATTTAGACTTGCTCATTTTCGCTTTTTTTGCTGTGGTGAGCTTGGGCTCTTCCCGTGCATCGACTGACGCTTTGTTTCAGGATCGTAGGTAAAAACCCACGATTCATCACAAGTAATCACTCTGTTTAACAATTCTGGATCATCATCAATGTACATCCTCGATTCCTTTTGCTCTGGGGTGAGAAGTTTTGGCACCATTTTTGCGCAAACTTTCTGCATGTCGAATGATTCATGCAAAACCTGACGGACAGTTTCTTTGTTAATTCCTGAGATTTCAGCAAGAGCTTGGACACTCAGACGACGATTTTCGCGGATCAATTTACCAATTTTCTGAATATTGTCTTCGGTTGTTTCACGTCCCTCCTTAAACCTTCTACACCACCCAAAAACTTGTATGCGCGATAAACACTCACTTCCGTACACTTCCTTTAACATGGCATGAGCTTCTGTAGCAGTTTCTCACAGTTTCACAAGAAATTCGAGATTAACCCGTTGCTCGATCTGAACACTCACTGCATTTCTCCGACGCAACGCTAGCGTAAGGACTTGAACGGACGATTGGTATAGCGAGACTGAACGACGTACAACTGTGCCCATCGAGCTCATGATGGGGGAAGCATCTACAAACACAGACATGTTCAAACTTGCCGTGGTGTGCTCGCTGTTTGCCGATAGTAGCACCAGTCCGGTTATTTAATTGCCACACCTAGTACATGAGCTACTTATAATTACTAATGAGTAAAGTGAGCTAACTCATCCTGTTAAGCAGCTACAGCGTCAACACATAACCAAAGCAACTGCTTTTTTTATGTAGATTTGATTTTATTTTCCACGTCTTCGCGTACGCATACGTGCCGTTTTCATAGTTGGCAAGTTCAACTCGGGGTTGTACTTATACCAAAAGTTCCAAAACGGTTCTTTTTCGTGTAAGCGAAATGACAAATTACAGGTTATCATCATTATTTCTGTGTTCTTCGGTATTTACATGTTTGTTACAGTCCGCCTTGTCCCAAATCAAATGTTTCTCGCACACTTTACAAACTATTTTGGCACCGTCGTAGAACAAATCTGGAAAGTCACAGATGAACTTATTTACTGTTTCAGCAAAGAGTTGTTTTTCAGCCATTTTCACGCTATATATTTTAAATTAATAATTATATATTTGTAACGAATAACATGTAGCAGAAAACACAACGCGCGCCCTCGTTTCTCAACTGAACGAAAAATAAACAAGGGAACGCTGACTAAGTGAGAATCGTTTTTTGCACACAACTACAGCCCGCTACTTCGGTGAAACGCCTATGTATCGCAGAGACGGTTACCTCGCTCTGCTAATGAGGTATTTTGAGAAAAACTACATGTATATTACATAAAAATAGCCAAAATATGTAGCCAAATGTAGACGATATACCTTTAAAAAAATAACATAATCAACTAACTCGTTAAAATCCTTGGTGCAACCATTGATGATGTTTTAAATTGGAACTCAGATATTGACGATGTTTGTAAAGAACTCTCAAAAACATGTTTCGCCCTGTATGTCGTTAGATCCTTCTATTTTGCCAATTTTTATTCTAGAATGAGCTATGGAATCCTGTGTGTTGGGGTTTAGGTACCGCTGAAAGTAAAGTTTTCGTTTTACAGGAAAGAGCTTTCAGAATATTGTGTAATCTGAAATGTAGAGAATCTTGTAACATTTTAAATCCAACGATTTTGCTGAGGTTTTATGATCTCCATATTCTGGATGTGTGTTTTTTTGTTTTGAATTTTAGAGCAAATTTCACATGCAGCGATGTTCATAATGTCAGGGAAACTCACTACCTGTTACCACCACCGTATAAAACAGCTATATTTCAAAAAAGTGTATATTATCTGGGTTGTACATTATACAATGGTTTGTCAAAATCAATAAGAACACTTAGAACCCAGAAATATGTCAATCAGGAGAGTACTGCTTCAGATTATTTGCTATTATTATTATTAATAATGAAAATGTATTATAGTTCTGTGAATCAACCTGTCGAATATCTACTGCGAAATTGAATTCAAACGCTTGCCTGTTATTCGAAGAAACAAAACCGTTTGCATGGAAATTAGGGCACCAACCTAATTCGATGTTTGTATCAGTTTCCACTAAGTTTAGCAATATATTATTGGTACATCATATATCAACTGTTAATTCAACAATGTCATTGGAAGCGCAGCAGCATTTAACAATGTAAGCACTAATTTTCAAAAGAGCTTTCGCAAATTTGGTTAATAATTAATTTTGCAGTAAAGGTTTGATGATCACCGGGTTGGTAGTAAATCTAATAATTTCATTAAATGATCATTATTGTTTATCAACTGAAAAACGCCGGATAAAAGCCGATAATTAGGTTCCAATTACGATTAATGAGACGATATTAAATAAGTCCGATAAATAGCCATTATACAAAGAGTAAAAATATTATTGCTGATATATTCACGCACCCCTTTTTGCTCGACGCAACGTTTAACCCTGCTGCTGAAGTTTGGGCTGGTGCTTAAGGATTTGCTGTAATCGGATTAATTTCACGCACAGTGCATTGTCTCCAGGCGCGACACTGCAAAATCTGAATGATAATTTGCCCAGAAAACTAGATCTTATAAAGAGCTTATTAACGCTATTCTGAATTTATTCCCTTAAGTTTTTTTGTTATGTAAGTAGTGTAAATTGCTGGAATCCTATTTTCCGCCGGATAGATCAGTTAGTTTCTTAAATTTTGACGCGAAATATTACGAATGTTTTACTCTGAAAGAAAAAAAATATATATTAACCACAAAGTGTTTATATAACCAAGTATTAGACAAATATAAAGAAGAAACAGAAGACTTATTAATTTAAAAATTTACCTTGTCCCCTTTTCTTTATTGGAATTTTCCATTCCCGTATTGGAACTTCTCTTTGATCGGGATCTGCTTTCACAGGTTTTCTGTATCTCGTGGTTGACAAATCTCTTCATCCACAGAGACGGAACGCCAAAATACCCCAGTGAAGAAGAAGAATAAGAATTGAAAAATAACATCAAATCAGATTAGGTTAGATTTAAAACGAGGTAGTCTCTGGCGTATACCAATGCGACCTTTTCAAATTTATTGTGGTTTCTCATTTACATCAGCTTTCCTTTTTTCACCAGCCTAGCGAGAGATCTCTATAACATTATGGATCATCATAGAAAATAACTTTTTAACGTGATTTTGAATAATGATAAATTGAAAAGAGTTCTAAACAAATAAAATCAGAAAATATTCTAGAATTTAGGCTTTTAGTAATATATATATATATATATATATATATATATATATATATATATATATAGAAATTCTTTGCTGACCGTTTGGGTCCATAGCTTTATTATCCCTTTCCATTCTTCCGGACTTTTCACCTTTCTCCTCCAGTTCTGGACTTGTTTCTCTCTCAGGTCATCCTCCACCGCATCCCTCCATTGCTTCCTCGGTCTTCCCCTCTTCCTTTTCCCTTCAGGAATCGTCCATGCCACTGCTTTCGTCTCCCTCCCCTCCTCCATCCTTTCTAGATGTCCCAGCCATTGCAGTCTTCGTTTTTTTATATAATTACTTTTAGTAATAACAACATTTCCATCAATTAACTTAAAAATTCACAATATAATTATCCAAAGAGTATTAAGGAATACTCCCGATCCCACAAAGAGTTTAGAATTTTAATTAAATTGCAAAAATCCAAATTTTAACAAAAGTCCCCTTAGAAAACACATTTCGGTAGATAAACCTCTAGTTTAACCTTGTTAAAATCACATGCAATGTGCATATTGTACTACATTATGTACGGATATGTCGTACTGTTTTAAACAAGGTAAGCGTAATTAATAATATGCGTACAATAAATATTCATTTCAAGAATTCTAAGTAAAAAATGCTTTATTTTAAGAAAATGAAACCATTGATTTATGAACAATACCTAAACGTTTTCTGGAATTAAAAAAGCCATTTATTATCCTTAAGAAAATATTGTTTTCTGTTACAATTGCCATTTCTTGAATCAAATTAACTAATGCTTTAAACAAGGAAATACAATTACAGTCCCTAGCCATATTACTTGAAACATGTAATAAATCAACCCTTTTACCTGGAAATTCCCATCCTATTATAGTGATTTTTTTTGCTTTGAATTCGATCGTTTATAGGGGGACTAGATTATTATACCAATAAATAAAAATACCAGAGAAATGATATTTAGAAGAGTAAAGTACGTATATATAAATATTTCAGTTATCAACTTATATTTAGCGAGTTCACAGTTTAGAGAATGCATCGATATTTTTTAAAATATTTCGTCATAACCGTATAGAAGCTAAGTTGTGGAGTATCGTTAAGTGTTTTGTGTTGATATATCGTTATTGCAAAGGTAAAATTGTTATTTTATCTCTCTCTTAATAATTAATTACTTGGAATTTGAAAAAAATTGAAATATTTGGGGTTTTTTGTAGAAAATGCCCGGGAAAGATTTAACAAGTGAACAAAAAGCCGCTATACAAGCTCTTCTACAATCAAACAAACATCTCCTTCTTCTGTCTCGCGTTTAGCTAGAAACTTAAACGAAGGAGCTAGTACCTAGTATATCGATACAAACACGGGCAAAGTGCGGTCGGAAAAGAAAAACTTCGAAGAGATCTGACTGTGAAATTGTTCATCAGGCTTTGAGCAATATATTTGCTACAATTAAAATGATTCAAAAAAATTTACAAGAGAGAGGAATAGAGACTTCGGGTGGAACTGTCAGGCGCTGATTGCGCAAAAATCGCCTAATGGGCCGAAGACCTGTAAAAAAGCCGCGTTTAACAGAAAAAACGAAATCTGCTCATCTCAACTTTGCAAGAGAATATCGACATTTCACAGACGAGAATTGGAAAAAGATGAATAACTTAACAACATGATTTTTACTGAATTAATGTTTGCATTATTGAATAGATTTTCTTTAGTGCTCGCTCTGTGTGTTAGTGCAGCGAGCACAATTTGTTCGTAGACGACCTGGCGAACGTCTCACAGAGTCCACGGTTCTTCGAACTGTAAAACACCCTCCGCAGGTAATGATTTGGGGAGTGATTAGTGGAAACAGACCCGGCCCTTTGTATTTTGTAGAAGGTACAATGCGTCAAGAGCAGTACATAAAAAAGTTAAAAAACACGTTATTACCGCATTTTAAGCCAGGACGTCGCATACCGATAGGGCGTATATTTATGCAAGATAATGCTCCTTGCCATGTAGCAAAAAAAGGTTAAGAAATCCTTTGAAGACAATCACCTACCTCTTACGTTGGCCCGGAAATTCACCGGACCTCAATCCCATCGAAAACGTATGGAATCGACTAAAGAGTATGGTATATGAAAGAGAAAATCCCACAAAGGAAATATTAATGAATAATATAAAGGATGCATGGGAGAACGATGAAGATATAAAAGAGACAATCATATCTTGCATTGAAAGTATGCCCCGAAGAATTAAGGGTGTTATTAAAAATCATGGGTTATGGACTAAATATTAATTACTTATTTAATATTTACATATGTTACATATTTTTACAATATATTTTATAAATAAAAAATGTAATACATGTATAGTTTATATTTTATTATGAAGAAACTACAAAATATTGAGTGTTTCAAGTAATTTGGCCAGGGACTGTATATGTACTTCTCTTAAGCGGAGAAAGAAACACTAAGAAAATATTTCTTTTGATTTAAAACAGTTATTATATTGGGGATAATTGAAACAGTAATTGTCTTGAATTAAGGTGGACAGCTTTGATACACGTAAGCGTTTCTCTGCGCGTAGCAGTACTTACATGTACATATTTTAATAAATTTCGGAGAATACAAACACTGGATCGACGACAAAACTGACTGGCTTTCAAGGTATTCTTAAGAAAAAAAAATATGATGAAAAGATATTTTCCAGCATCGTATGGAACCTTTTAAAAATAAATTCAATATTTTGTACCTATATATGTGATTACCAAAGCAAATTCTATAAGGGAGAATCCAATAAGAGACTTGAAAAGGATTTTTTGCCACCAGTAAATGATGAAATCGAATATTTCAGGACTTTCAAGATGATTTTATGTATATAAAGTATTTCTTTGATGTAAAGAAGAAAAAAAAATGTTTTATCATAAAGTATTTTTTTATAAGTTATTTAAATTTAATAAAACAACTTTAAAGTAGTCATCTTGCCAAATTCTACATCTCTAATAACACAAAACTCGTTTTTAATAACAGATTTTTGTTTTAACTCGCCTTTTTCCAAGCGTATAATTTCCCACAAGAGTATCGAATTAAATACATCATTTTGTTTGCTCAACCCAAAAAAATGAAATCATATAAAGTCCGTGTGTGTTTGTATCTACCTTCGGCGGTGACCTTAGAGTTCATTCAAAAAAATATACATATATATGAGCAGGTATAAACAAGCAGAGCAACCCACGTTGTCTTTGGTAATTGCTAACGTCAACATTCATTTGTGTAATATAATATTTCATGTTATTACGCGATAAATTTTAAAATGTATTGTATATGTTTATATTCTCAATGGAATTTAGACACATTTATGTTTTATACGTCGGAATTTCATTCCTAAAAAGCGTTGAGAATTATTGTCAATAACGTTATTATCATATCTCCGATATTTTTACTACATATAAATACGGAATATACAAAATATTATATAGAGTATAAAAGAAAAAGTAGGAGAAAAGAAACTCTGAAAAAAAGGCGCCTATAAAGAATACGAATGAATTTTGGTAACTGTTATAGCTTTGGTGCTGTGTGAAAATATTGATATTTTTATGTCGCCTTATATTTTCCGTCATCCTGGGCTTCGTTTGTACTGTATACGAGTTCCGAGAGTTCTTCAAATGTTAAAATAACGTTAAGATATAATCCTAACCATAGGCGGCTGTGGTCGTTAAGGAAATAGAAGTAAGAACTCAAAACAGCGCATGTTTAGCATACGCTTGAAGAATATATAATGAAGGCCTACATTAAAACCCTCTACCGATGCTATTTCATTTTTCCCCTAGCTTTTTCGTATTTTACTTTCTCTTAGTGTGAAAGTTACTTTTATTTATATTTTTTTCAAAAATCAGTCTACCTGGGCTTTTCTGCAGTTAGCTTATTATAACTCTCGTATAATGATCCGGAAAGCAATCTAAAATTACAGAATACTCAGCTTCCGTAGTTATTTTCTTTGCAAGAACTCAATCCCATTGATCACGTAATGAGAGTACAGTACTGCAATCATCTTCTCAGATGAATCTTGCTTCCATCTTAATGGTCTTAGTCACCCTTATGTCATGATACAAACACCATTGCATTCTGAAAATGTTTGGATAGTAGCTTCACGGAGAAGAACTATTGGTCTATTACTTTCTCATGAAACCTTTTCAAGATAGTCGAACACAACTTCATGACTCTACCAAAAAACAATCGCCATCATTTTCCCGGTTGATGGAACAGTCTTCGCCTTTTTCGGGATCGATTCACCCTTTGCAGTTTACTGTTTCGATTGCCTCTCGGCTTCAGGAGTATACTGGTGTATCCAAATTTTATCTACGCTTAAACTGGTTTAAGTGGGCTTTGGGAATTTTCATTCGAATGCGTTTTTGGCTCCAACGCGCGACTAGCTTTTCCATACCCAAATCTTCAGTCAATATGTGATAAATGCGTTTTTTGAGATGCCCACAGCTAGAGCACTGCACGAGCCTATTTTTCACGGCCCGGCCCGCCCGTGGCCCGTTACAGCATGGAGTAGACCCGCCCGGCCCGCCCGTTGCGTTCATTATCTCGGTACAAGGCCCGCCCGCCCCGGCTGGTTAGGAAATTTAGGCCCGTTTGACCCATCTAAATTATTTTAGCCTGTTTAGGTAATTATATCTACACCGTCTATTTCTAATCATTTTTTAATTACTACATTATAATGAGTAGAATGAAATATTTATTTTGTTTGTTCTTGTATACTCTATTGTATGAAACCAAAAGAAAACGTAACATAACATTAAAATTGTTAATACAAAACGATAGCGTACAAACTAAACAGCATTTACTGCATTCGTTATATCCATTCAATGTAATAATAATAATAATAATAATAAACTTTATTCGCCCAACAGGATACCCCAATTACAGGACGAAATAATAATACGAATACATGTGCACATAATACAAAGAGAAAAATAAAATAATACTTAATAAAAGATAACTGAAAAATAATAGAAAAAAAATAATATATATATACTCCACCGATTAATGCATCGCGTCACCGACAAAAATATCTGCATAATATTTATTTGCAGTCACACACATGTTTTGAATTGGCGATTTCAGCAGCACATTAGTTCATGCAGCTAAAAGCCGAAACGATTGAATGTAGTTAATAAAACATTCTCGGCCCGTCAGGCCCGTACAATTTTAGGCCCGGCTCGCAATGAAAAGAGACGAGGCCTGCCCGCGGGCCCGGGCGGGCCAAGCGGGCCGGGTTTTTCCTAGCCCGTGCAGTGCTCTACCCACAGCCTCTGCTCACTCTCTAACCTTAATTCAACGGTCGCCTAGCACCATTTGGTGAATTTTTTCAATATTATCGGTAGTGGAGGTTGCAGTGATTGCGCAGGCGTGTTGCCGTTCAAATGCAAGAATTTAGTGACGGCTCGATATTCGACATTCTTCAATTTTTGCAGAACACATCGACTAACACGAACGACTGTCAAACAACAAAGCATCTTTCAATGCGCACGCGCAGTTACATTACCATAATATTTTTGACGAGTAACGTGATTTTCACGTAGAGGCTTGAAGCTTTTTAAACTACCCTCATAGTTGTACCATTCCGTCCTCTAATGTAAGAAGTACTTTTAGACTTTGCGTTGTTATCACTGTGTTCGAGTTGGAGACTTCTTTTTGCAACAAGCTCGGCACCCGAGGGGTGAACCTAATTCGAGTATGCTGAACCCAAAGGTGCTAATCGTTTTTAAAAGTTAGTTCGCGTTTTCAAGCAATTTCAATTCAAAAATTTTAGGCACAAAGACCCTAAAAGACGTAATTTTTATCATTTTTTGATCATTTATTGAATTGAAATCGACGGAAATCGATTAAATAAACATCGTTTCAACGAATACACATCGAACAAAAACAAAAAAGAAATGAATCTATTCAGTCGATTTTTCATAATTTTTTTGCAAAAAAAAAACATTTTTCTGATTCTTTTGTGTCGTCCAAAAGAGCATGTGGCTTTTTGCCGCTGTACCAATGTTCGAGCCTTGTCGTCACTTAATGAAAACGCATGGTGATTGTTCGGCGAATTTTTCTACATGGGAATGCAAAAAGTGATTTTTTAATGACATTCGAACATTTAAACGGTGAAAAGCAGTGAGCATGTCTTCAATTAGTATGCGCCAATTTTCGGATTAATGAATTCCGAGAACATTGTAAATAACCGCTTTCACACAATTCCATACCTTCTTTTATTTTCATCCCACTTAACCGTGGAAAAATGCGACGCAATTCGTTGGATGCATTTTCATCTGGGTTCAATGCTATTATGGAGCGGTGATAACAAAACGTTTTCGATCGCCACAAGTGGAATCTCAATAATGTTGTTTTGTCGGGCCAGTTTCGTTCGTTATATTGGTCGCCAGTAAAATGGATGTTCCACAAACACATGTTGCATTAATATTTAGATGTTAACACTTTGACTTCTGAGAAGGTTTTCAGATTTTCCAGACAATTCCAGAATGTTCCAGAAGGTTCTTTGGGCCTAAAATTTTTGAATTGAAATCACTCGAAAACGCGAGCTAACTTTTAAAAACGGTTGGCACCATTAGATTCAGCGTACTCGACCCCCGGGTGCCAAACTTGTTGCATTTTGCAACTAGCATAGTGTAATTATACCTATGTATGTATGTTCTCGTATGTTAAATTTTAAAACCTTATAGGAACTATTTATCTATCAATTATAACACATATTTGAAGTTTTCGATTTTTGGCTAAAATTGAAACATCTAGGCCATTGTGATTCGGTGTGAAATACATAAACATGTCCATTTAAACCTTTGATGAATTGTATAAAGAACAAACATTGGGTATAACTAAGATAAATAATTTGACATCAAAAAAGTTAATTTAATTTTATTATATATGGCACCCTAACCCTTTTCTGACTTCAGCCGCTATCTCGTAGAGCGTAATTTTATCGAAATTGGCTGACCCAGACAGGCAAGCGTAGGTCCCAGTATGTATGTTATATGCAAGTATTTCGAATCAGGAAACACAAATTCAAGCCAACGCAAATAAATTTACGTCCACTGTGGAAAATTAACAAATCATTCAAAATTCTCCCCACAGTACGCGTTGGGCTAAGTTATAAACCTGTCCGAATTTTAGCGAAAGGCCGTCGAAAAAAGCGAGGAACAGCCAGCGGTTAAAATACTAGTCCGTTTCTACACGTGTAAGAGAGATAGGAAATAAAGTTCAACGGAGTTTTTTAATCAATCAAAAAGGTGTTATTTTATTTTTGTATTCGTAAGGAAAGTAAGACGGCAAAAGTATGTTTTTTTTTAACATAAATTCCATGAAAATGAAACAAATTTGAAAAGTTTTGCATTATATAACACTTCGAGTTTAATAAGTAAAGTTAGAAACAATTTGAGAGAAACAAATATGAATAGCATCCTAACATTTTTTCCCATATGTTTTATTGGTGTTATATTTAAACGTGTAAACAAAATTGTCAAAAAAAGTAATTAATGTACTTATTGTAAGTGACATATAATAAGTATTTGTGTTGCGCTTGATTGTTATATAATAGCAGCATTTATCTTTGCTTTTTGTAATTTATAAAACACATTTTCTACTCCTTAAATGACTTTTATTAGAAAATTTTATTATGTATTAGTTATTAAAATGTTGATGGTACCATTTGGATAATTAAATGATCTATCAAAATAAAAAATCAGGAGATGTCATTTAAAAAATTTGCCGATGACATGATTACTTGAAAACCAGAGGTAAGGGAAACGTGAAATACATGCAAAAAAATTTAAATTATTCTTACCTGCAAAGTTTCATCAATATCATCGTTTCCTTTTTCAAAATATTTGCTTGATTGCGTACTTTATTCCAACCCATTGTATGTTGCCCCAATCACCAATCATAACTTATTCTACAAATTTTAAGGTGCTAAGCTTAAAGCTGTACAATATTCTCTTTAATATTGAATCAACAAGGACAGAAGATTATTTCAACCACTTCAGTTTAATAGATTCCCAATTCGTTAAAATTATTCCTCCATGAACACATGAACCTGAGCATTTCTCTTATTGTATTTTTTTTGCGCATCAGGTGCATTGCATTATAAGTAATTCACTACTCGATCTCCTCTGCCATCTAACATTCCACTATCATGCTTTAAACGTGAAAAATTAAATTCCTCATTCTCCCATTGAATTACTAATAACATATTATAGTCTTGTAATCACGAACTTGGCAAGGGGCACCATTTGAATAACAATTATGTGTGCGAGTCGCGCGGTGTAACCATATCTGGGGATTCGGTGACCATTTTCAAGATTCACCATGGAATAAATCTATGAAACGATGTTTATTGAACGCTGTTTAACGTCAAAAGTTATATTCAAACAACGTACAAACACTTACCGAAGATATTGGTTCAAATAAAAAGGGGTAGTAAGAAGGAATAGATCTAGAATACAAATTACATTGATTAGGGGATGTTAGAATCGTTCCTGGGAGCCTTTTTATATTTCACAATCGAACTTACAATAATATAAATCTTTGTGAAAATGCTGACGTGTTATAACCGCGCTAAAAAGAAGGGATTGGCGGAATATCAGAAGGGTGTAAACTTGGGTGAAGGCAAACACATTTTGATGGAAAGGAAATTAAATTAATTGGGAAAGGGATTACTAAATCTCTTCCTACAAATCCTATATATAATTGGGGTACAAGATGTAGGGATTATCCTAACCCCTAAAATGTCAATATGGAAACTAGAATGTTTTCTGTTTTCAGGAAGCGACGACAGGCACTTAAATAAAAGGATAATTTCAATGTAAGGGAAATAAACTAATTTCTAACGTCCCATTTTGATATTGATTTCACGAACTCCTTCAGCTTACCATTAAACTTATTCAGTAATAACTTGAATGTAGTACTGCGATGTGAGCGCGTAGAAATTACATTTGTCTCAATTTGTAAGAAGATAAAACGATGTGACATCTGAGAGAATGGTTCTTATTTCATTATTATTCAGATTGGTCAGACCCGTTGTTAATTTATTTAGACTCTAAAGTGTATCCTATTTATCTTTTGTAATCTAATAGAGCGTTCGCAACGTTTATAACATAATAGTTTCTGAATTTATTTAAATACAATATGCTCTAGACGTTCGCCTAGACTTAAAGTAACACATACCATCGTGTAGTGTGGAATTTGATCTAAAAGGTAGTGCTGGCAATCGACTAATGAGAAATATCTAAGTAAATATTATGACGTCACGGGTATTTTGGCGGTCATTTAAATATTAAAATTTATATTTTTTACAACTAGAAGTGTTGTCAGACCTTATTTCTCTTCCTATCCAACAAAAGTAATAATAGGGTAGATTACAATCAACCTACACAAACTTCCAACCAGTAAATATTAAAAAAAAATATAGAAATAGTTTTATATTCGCACTTTGTGGATTGGTCTATTTGAATAATCATAATAATTGACATCTTATCATGGTCACTATTAGTCGATTACCAATGTTATTATTAACAATTTGATAAATAAATCTTTTGGTCAGTTTTTCCAGTGAAATACTTGATGGTACATCGCCCAAAAGCTTATTTTCGATTACAGGATTAAAATGGCTTCCCAAACGCTTTCCAATGTTTGCCAGAAATCCTTTGATTCTTTCCAAATCGTTTAAGAATCTTTCACAGACTTCTAAGGCTTTCCTGAAACCCTACATACATAGTATTAAGCGCAATTCACGCACACGGATACACCCTTACGCATAAAAATATAGGAAAAGTGGTCCACCCTCTTTTTTCCATTCTTTTCTTATAAATTTTACACAAGTCTCCTTTGGGAAGGAAAGTGGAAAGGTGTGAGTTGAGAAAATACGTCTCTGCTACAAGAAATAATTTCTTTAAACGTACGCGAAACTTGGCGAAATTATTTCCCATCTTTCTTCCTTTCCTTTTTTACTTCTTTTCTCTCCCGCGCTAGCCTGAATCCATACACTCTTGTCATCGGTTGACAGTTCACGAGTTGCAAAACCGAAGTAGTCTAAGAAAAGGCGAATTCGGTACGTAACTAATTTAGACTTTGACGTATTATTTTCGCATATATATCGGCAAAGAAGAGAAAGAGAGAGCGATAGAGTACGTGGGAGCTGCGAAATTCAAATTGAAAATAAAAGTTCGCTCTTTGAAACAGGCGCCTTATGTTTGCATGTTTAAATTTCTTTTTCTTGCTTTTTCATATTTCTCGCGCGATGTCTAAAATGCGTTCCAGAGAAAATATTACGACGTATGCGATGTATGGAAACATTTTTCAATTAACTACGGAATTATCACTGGAAAAGAGTTCTGCTTTGATCTGTGGCGGCTCCTTATGAAGGGCCCAAGGGCTTAAACCAATTGAAAAAAAATCGTTAAATACCTTTCTGTATATTCATTATATCTGAACATCTTCAATTTTACGAAAACCTGAAAAAGTGTTTGGTAAGAAAGGCAGAAAAAGCGTTTCTAAATTCAAGATAATAATACATTAACTGTTTTAAATCAAAAGAAATATTTTCTTAGCGTTTCTTTCTACGCTTAAGAGAAGTATATACTTGTAATGAAATAATTGTATTGCTTTTTTTTAGGACATTTGTTAACTTGATTCACGAAAATCTTGCAGAAAATTTGAAGAAAGAGATTCTTAGTATAAGTAAATGGCCGTTATAACACAAAAAAAAATTTTATTAAAAATAGTAAACAGTTTTCTTAATTCCAGAAAGCGTTTAGGTATTGTATAAAAATCAATAGTTCCATTTTCTTAAAACAGCATTTTTTACTTAGAATTCTTGAATCACTACCGGTAAAAACAATATGAGAAGAGGAAAGCATTAAAGCTTCTTGCTCCTGACCTCATTGCTCTTGTATCTCTCAGTTTATGCCTCTAATCTTCAAAAATAGCAACTGAAATAATGGGTCTTTCCACAAGAGGTGTCATTTTGAATTTCGCGCCATTTTTGAATTGTTAACATACAACTGTAATTGCGATGACATTTAACAAGTAAAAAACTAGGAGATTTTCAGATATGAATCGATACACACTCGCACAACGCATTGAAACAGTGGAAATTCACTACAAAAATGGTGAAAATGTTGCGGAAACGGTTCGTAAAGTTCGTACTGCTTTTGGTCATCAAGTGCCTTCTCGCGCAGCTATAGTGAATGTAATCAATAAATTCGAATTTCTCGGACAAGTTGGTGATATGAAGACTCCAATTCGTGCTCGTCCGGCTAGGTCAGCTGAAAATATCGCCGCTTTAGTTGAGAGTGTGGCTGAAAACCGAGGTTTGTCCATTTCGAGACGATCACAGGAATTGGAGATATCACAAGCCAGCTTGCACCGCATTTTGCATAAAGATCTTGGCCTACATGCGTATAAGTTGCAGTTGGCACAACAATTGAAGCCAGCAGATCACACACAACGCTGTACATTCGCTGATTGGTTGCTGGGAATGCATGAACAAAATCATGATTTTTTCAACAAAATTATTCTGATGAGCCTCATTTTCATCTACCTGGGTACACGTAAACAAGTAAAACTGTCACATCTGGGGCTCCGAAAACCCAAGAGAAATAGTTGAACGACCTCTCCAACAACAACGAGTAACAGTTTGGTGCGGGTTTTGGGCTGGGGGTGTAATCGGGCCATACTTTTTCGAAAATGCTGCTGGTTCGACCGTTACAGTGAATGGATTGCGTTATCGAACGATGTCAACCAACTTTTTTGGTCTGAAATTGATGCTATGGATGTGAACGACGTTTATTTTCAGCAGGACCACGTACCATACAGCTCGTGAAACAATGGCTCTATAGCGTGAAAAATTTCCTGGACTTCAATTGACCGACGAGATTGTGCGACTTTTTCTTTGGGGCTACATTAAAAATAAAGTCTGTACCAATGCTTCAAGCACTCAAAGACAGTATTAGCGATGCTATTGGCGAAATACAGCCGCTATTATGTGAAAACGTGATGAAAAGTTTCATCAAAAGAACGATCGTTTGTAAGCAGAGCCGAGGCAGACATTTGGCAGATATTGTGTTCCATTACTAACCTCAGAGTTTATACTTTGGATTAAAATAAAAATAATAGCGACGGAACCAGAATACAGATACCATACTTACCCATACATGTATTCCATGTTAATGTGACCAACCTTCATATCATACAAACTTAGATATCGTCAATAGTTGTCCAAAAATACGTAGCAAAAATACATTTTTTAAGTCATAGAAATGCAAAATAGAAAAAGTAGTATAGAAAACTTGTTTCATAAAGCATCTTATTAAAATACAACCTTATGAAACTTGTTTTCCAATATACTATTGTTATTTTGAGAGCCACCTAAAGATATTAACTGCGAACCGCCACTGATTTTGATCATCTCTCAGAGAGGAAAACAAATAACATACACACAAATTAAAACGAGTCAGTGACGTAGAAATTGGGGAAGTTTAACACAATTGAAAGAACCACAAATCAAATTATATCAATTTCGGATTCGCAACCCTTGATTTGTTCCAGACCAAATTAGATTTAATGAATTTGACCTTGCCAAACTATATCCATTGCAAAGAGAGAGATGGAGCACACGGTAGCCTTTGCTATTTGGTTAGATACACTTTTATTACCGTTCTTTCTGTCTGTTTTTTCTCCCTTTTAGTTCTTTGATGATCGCAGACGCTTGTGGAATAACAATTGAAATTCCCATTTCTATTTCTATTCTTATTTAGTTTTTTATCTCGTATTTATTGGTTTCGGGAAAATAACATCGTATTATAGAAACATCAAAAATTAGACACGGTTATATAGAAATGAATTTACCAGGGCCAGTTTTCCATTTTTTTACCTGTAAATTAATTTGAAATCGGTGAGAGAGAAGTGAAGCTAAGAAGGATTATCTGAAGCGAAAGACGATAACAAAAGTTAAATAAGAACGCAGTAAATACCTTTCACTTTTAAGCTATTTACCCAGTGGATTTGGGGAGACCCTCTCCGAAAACCTGAAAAGCATTACAACATTTTATAAAGGAAAATCGCGTAAAAATTAAAAGAAAACACATCCACCCGTTTTACTTCCGTTTTGTGGTCTGAAGAATTGAGAGTGGGTGCTAGCAGAGAAGTAAAATAAATTAGTTCGAGGAGAAGACAAAGGGAATACATTTCATTCTTGAATTTCAATTACGTAAAGGAAATACCTTAGGAGAAGATATCGAAAGGAATTAGGTAGCCTTTTCTATCTCTGTTTTCATTCCCGAAAATAAAATTAGATATTCACAATCTGCCAAACTGATATAAATTATTCGCTGATACACAGTTCAGTTCATTTATTAGTATTGATATTAATATGATTTGAAATGTATATCCATCTCTGTCTCTTCGGCGCGCTTCCTTCTCTTCTATATATAGATATATGGAATAGATTTGAAGTGGAGGAGAAAAATCAATTCCTCAAGGTGGAATTTTCGTGAGCTGAAATATTAAACAGTATACTTACGGGCATCGGTTGGGACTCAACGTCCTAATGTATTGAAATGAATCTAAATATTCTGGCATCTTTTTTTTCCTCGGCGCTTCAACGCCTTGGCTCTGATGAATGATTAATACAGCGACAATGGCAATATTTGTTGCCATATAAAAAAGATGAGGCACTTTGACTGAGATAAGAGGAGACGGCAGCTAGTTGATTTCTCCTTTTCACGGAGGATGATTTAAAATAAATTTAAAGACCCTCCTCTTGTGCTTCTCTTCTTTTCTTTGCGTTTCCTGTCTTCAAGAGATAAATTTAAAGTGATGAAATCGATGATAGTGTTTCGATGGACCAAGTGAAAATATATTCTCTCAATTCATTTCACATAGAATCCTTTCCCCAAAAAGGAATTGAGAAACGGTAAATTTTCTTGTTTTATTATTCTTTTGATGCAAATTGTATATCTATAACATAATTTAACCGTATCACTTCAAACGCCCCCACCGGCAATAAATGAAGAATCGCTAAGTAGATTATAAAAAAAAAACTACATATATCCTCAATACAGGTTTTTGGAGAATGTTCACTAGCATATTCTGCTGTGGAGCATTTCCACCTCCGTATGCAGTATACATCTTATGGGAATTCATTTCACAGTTGCCAAATCATCCAATCTTACACGTCGCTCTCTACAGTAGTATTCTATATTAGAAATCGACACCTCAACTAAATGGTACTCTGAATACGTTTAGTGTTGCGAATTATTGAGTCAGAACCAATCCAACTTACGCTTGACTAAGTTGTGATTGGACTGTTTGCTCAGCCTACTGAGTGTAATAGATCTACCACCTTTAAAGCGAGATATGCAGAAAAAAGAACGCTTCACGGAGTACAAACGTCGTAGAACTAAGCAATAAATAGAATTCTATTGTGTACAGAGTACCACCTCTGGTCCGGACACCTGGAAATAAGAGTTACCGACAGAATTGGTGCGTAAAGCGCTGACAGAAACACAAGGGTTCCTGTATGCGAGGCATATATAGTAGTTAAAGCATCTTCTTAGTAATGGGAAATGACCTGATAAATGAATCTATACAGAATCACGGGGACGTATAGGCCCCGTTATGTTACGGGGAATTGAAGAAATTAGTTCAATTGTACCTCCAAAATGCAGAGTACGACCTTACCGAATGAGCAGATAGATGGCGTCTTAGAATCAACGAGGAGAAGGGTGTGGCTGTTCGCTCTACTCGCCGACAACATCCACATAAACAGCACCCGTCTCCCGTGGTCATCGAGTTGGAGTTGTTTTTGTACTAGCGGCTCACCCGGAGGCGCAATGCTTCAGGCCAATTCTTGCATAAAGAATATCAGCGTCATCAGTTTGGCTGAACATCTCGGAGGCATCCAAGAAAACGTGGAGACGCGCTGAAGAGTCTCCTTCTGAAATAAATATGCGGACTGTAAATTACCTAGTTGGACATCGATACGAAATGTAGTGCCATTTGCTCGTGAACATATAGAAAAAAGAATGAAAACGGAATTGAAAGATAAAAAACTGTGGTTGTGTGTGGACAAAACAACAGATCGTCAAAAACATTCTGTGGTTAATGTAATAGTACGTACAATGGAACCACATTGACCGTCATCCTCCTTACTTGCTTCCAAAAGAGTTATAAATTGTATTGCCGATGGGATTTTAAAGGTGGTGTTGAACTCATTGAACAAATTTGAAGTTTCAACTAAACAACTTTTAATGTTTATGAGTGATAGTGCCGCAAACATGCGTTCTTTGGGCCGATCTCTTAAAGAACACAGTGGCATGCAACGTGTAAAATCCATACTCCAAATCTTGCGGCACAAACGATTCCCACATCTTTTCCACCAGTAAATGCATTGACTGCTAGTACAAAGGCAGTGTTTCTAAAGTCCCCGAAACGTACGCGACTATTTCACAAACTGTGTCCTGATTTACCTGAACCACCACAGCCGATTGTTACACGTTGGAGAACATGGTTGCAGGCTGCATTTTACTACAACAAATATTTTGATCGAGTAAAGAAGGTAGTTTTAAAATTCAATCCCACAGAAGCTGCAGCAATCAAGAAAACCCAGGAAATATTTTAAGATAGTCAGGTTAAAAGAGATTTACAAACTATTCACAACAATTACTTCGGACTAGCGGAGGGAATAGAAAAATTACAAAATGTTTCGATGTCGCTAGTGGATTCTGTTCAAATTGTGAATGATGTTCACGCGCAGTTATACGCTGTAGAAGGTGAAACAAATTGGTATGTAATACGAAAATTTGAAAGTGTTTTAGAGAAAGACTCCGATTTTCTTATATTAAGACAAATATAACATCGCTAGATGTCGAACGGTCGTTTTCGGCATTTAAAAACATTTATTCCGCACGTCGTACTCACTTGACTGAAACAGTTGCGGAAACATATCTAATGATTCAAATATTTAACAGATGTTACCCAGTTTGTGATTTCACGGAAGACTTTTAAAACGGTAAGTGTTTCAGCACGTTTTATAATTTATTTCTTACCTTCTATTTTATGTGTAAACTTTCATGCGCTCGCCACGCTTCTGGCTGTTACCGCATATTTGCCCAGGCTAGTCATCATTCTTTTGTTGATGAAAATCATCTCCAAATTTCTCTAAAAAAAGCTCTAAAATTTCCAAATAACGTCCTTTCTTTTAAAATGCCATTAATTTTTACAGAGCTAGATCAAATTGCCTGTTCTATAATTTCTAAACATGTCCTTTCTTTTAAAATGCCATTAATTGGGTGCAAGTCTAGGACTTTTAGGATAGTACTTCATTTGTTGTCCGACCCCAGACATAAGTGATCTTTCATTTATGGCCAGTACTGTACATATCATGCATTATTACAAATAAATCTTTTTATGAAGGTACCCTGCTTGTGTAGATTTTGCTAGTATTACATGTATGTACAAGGAATAATATCAAAAGAAAGAAGATATAATCCTGGTCTGCGTATTATTTCGTAAATAATATAATAGGAAACCTTCTTTAGAATAAAATCCTTACTACAAAGTAAATATTGATCCCCGGCAAGCGCATGTTTCACGTTTTTTAAATCGCATAAGCCATAAAACTTGACCAAGTTGAGCTCTCTTTTTTCACTCAGCTCGTGTGTTCTTACGGTTTCCCGTTCAAAAGCTTTCTCTTGCCCCCAAAATGGTCTAAGTTTTATACGAAATCTATAGGTCCGAAAACCTTTGTTGAGAAGAAACATCGGCTTTTTTCTTTTCTCCGGTTTTTTCTTTCTTCTACTTATTTTATTGCGGAATTTACATGTTCCTTTGTGGTCGTGCGATATGTGTTCGGAATGCCTGAACGGAGGCGTTTCACTTTCCGTTGTACCGGTGTTATTTTGAAGCGGTTTGGTTATGTTCACTCATCTCAAACCTATATATACACAAGCCATGCCTATAGAAGACGCGTACAAGTTACACACTATACTTTTCGAAAGTTAAATATTTATTTTGAATTTTACACCTATACACATGTTACTGTATAAGTGCGTTCGTCAACAATAAACTTTCTTGAGCGTTATTCCAGCTAACGGTTGAGTTTAAAAATTGCTGCGTACAGCAGGAGAGAAGTTAGATAACTTTAGAAGACTTAGTTTAACACGAAACACAAGCAATAACATTATTCCGGCATGAACGTAAATTTCTCATCGTATAGCTCAAGTTATATAGAGTGTTAAATTTTATTTTATATTTTTTACTTGTCCTTATACATTCTTATTTTAAATCTATTGAAAATATACTCAATTCTTCTAAAGTGATTCTACATTATCCAGTAGCCAAGCATGTAATTTGTGATAGCGTAAACTAAAAATGATTGGTCAATTCGTCTATCTTTGATTTTATCCGTGTTTTTATATGAATGAGATGGTAGAGCTAGAAATCAACACTAGGTAAACAGAAATTGGCTAACAAGAGAGCATTTAAGACTTGACAACAAGAATGTGCTGCGTGGAAGTCCAGTTGATCCTGCAAAAATATTTCCACTCCATATTAAACTTGATCTAATGTTAACATATTGTTAAAGCATTGGACAAAATAGGTCGACGTTTCCAATCCCCGTGTGAAAAATTTCCTGGTCTGTCAGAAGCGAAGATTAAAGAAGTAACTATAGTCCATTCACTTTAAGAATATAGTAGATAGCGCTGCAATCGGCGTCCGTATAACACTACCAAAATTTAACTCGATTAAATAATGGCGGGTAATTTGAAAGTAAAATGTCAGTTCTGTTATAATCTTTGTAAATTTCTTTGAAAGTAACTCTAAATACTAAATATACAAATATACGATTATTTTATTATAAATCACGTATTCTATATACTTTTGAATAAAATAGTCTCTACGAGGCACTTTAATAGTTTTGTTTTGAAATAGCTACAATAATCATAATTTTATAGAAATGTACAAATTACTTCAAATATAATTTATCCATTCACCCAAAACATCGCAAGTTGTTGTTCGTTGACGTTTCTTTGGAGGTGAACCTACAGTTCCCGTGGACTCCATTTCTTTTACAATGTTCCATACTGTTGCTTCACCAAGCCCTAGCTGCTTGGAGGTTAGCTTTATAGCTGCCGATTTAGATTTATCCTGTTTCCACTGTATATATAAATTTTAAGCCATTAGTCTTTGCCCACTGCTGAAGCGTTTCCCTTGAGGATTTTTTGATGGACCCATGAGATGGTCACCTTGCTCAACGACCCCTTCTTCAGCCATGTCAGAGATGTAATAATCCTGGAATAGTAGTTAATAAGTACAATTGTATTATCAAAATTGGAAAAAAATACCTCCTCTCCGTAAATATCGTATTAATCGTGTTCCGACAAGAACAATTTTAATGCAATATGCTAAATAAATAATAATATAACGAGAAACACAAGAAACAACCAAATAGTCAACCTAAAGCAACGAAGAACTTTGACAACTGACATTACACAAACGTAGCGACCAGTAATATTTCATTTTATCCAACATAAATTTCGTATGCACAGGCACCTTTTTTCGTCGTGTGTAATTTTGCCTTAGGTATTAGCCAATAGCAAACGCAAATATAAGCCTATATTAATTTCTGTTCCTTCTGTTCTTTTCCAGGTATCAATAGTTGCATTTAGTGGTGAGACACCCTGTATTGTTTATTTATCCTCGTATACAAAAAAAATCAATTGCTAACAGTGTAAATTATTCTGTCACCCAATTGCGAATTAGGCGGTACCGCGGGCCTACAACGTCCGAAATTTACGTGAGGGAAACCCACATTTTACCCAAACGGATTCGCAACAGAATTTACATAAATTTGCAGGCGTAGCCATTTAGAAGTTTGTTTGAAAATTTTACGGTTTTTAAGTATTTTGCATTTTTTTCTAACTTATTTTTACGAAGCCACCCTCCACCACCGTTTGCTAATTCGACCACTTAGCGAAGGTTTATGTAATTTTGGTCGAGAATTTACTCGGTAACACGGAAACCAATTTATATCTCGGGATGGATTTCGTCGGTAAAAAATTTCGATGTCGAATACCGCTTTTAAATCGAGTTAGTCGTTTTTCTCGGTTAAGCACTTTAAAAATATTTTCCTCTATTAATAATCGTAAAATTCGTCCTCTATATATCAGGAGTAATTAATAGAACTCCGGAACTCATCGATAATAGCCGCGAAATTTAAAAAAGATATTAGATTGAAGCTAATAAAAACATCATTTATATACCATTCCATCAGTTAATTAAAATATCCTACTCGGTGCCCCATATAGAAGTTTTACATCTTCTCGTTTAAAAATCTCACTCTAAAATGGATCCCGGAAACGATCTAGGGCGCCATCTACTTACGTAATGGCAAACTGTAGCGCGTATTATGATTTACAGCAGAATTTTAATCAAATCGGAATGGCTAGCGCCTCATATGTTACTAACAGTATTTAATCGCAAATATATTGCACCGTAGGAACATCATTAACTAGTTGAAAAGTGTTAGTACGCTGCTGTCCGCATTGGGCGTCTTTGGGGCTCTTCAATAATAGCCATGCTCCGTTGCACAAGCTGCCATTGATTTTTTTTTTAATTCCATTTAAATTTTATTTCATTATTGTAATTATTTTTCTGTGAACCAAATTATCAACAGTTGAATTTCATTTGAAACAGCTTCTATTTTTACGTTTTTGGTATGGTAATAGAAAGACAAATCCAACGACCCCATATCCCACATAACACTTGATTTCCAATAGATATCTAAACCTTTTGACCGGTTATAATTTTGTTACACTTGTTCTTAATCATAAAAGCACTATTTTGTCCCATACATGAGTTATATCATCGTTTTATTGTTATTGCCATTTACAATCATTATTATCGGGTCAATTTCAAAAGCATCTAGGAAATAAATCAAGCTTAATATTGATGTTTTCCAATATAAATAATTGGCGAGGCAGTATTTCGTGATTACACTTTAAACTATGTTCAAATAGATCATTCAGAAACGCTGAAAATGTGTATATGTTTATGTATCTCTCGCATCCACATGGGATAATCACGCCAGATATGTAACTACACGGCTACTTTCACTTCAGCTTTGGTCGTCGTTCACTTGGCAAAGGTTAACGATTCCTCAGATCTCAATTTCGATCTGGATAAGACGTCAAGTTAATTTATATTGCGTACAAATTCCGAACACACCGGCAAGATGTGAAATCAACCGGGAGATGGTCTAATAAGAGTTGCTATATTGATAAATAATCTAGACAAAAATGATCTATCGCGGCTTAAAAGGCTACGATGAGCTTGTGCAATACTCCTTGAGAAAATTTCTGAAAATCGTTCGAGTGTAACGAAAAAATCGTGTACATTATAGGTATATACAGGGAGAATCAGATGTTTAAACTTTAATAATACTCTTTACAACAATAAATAAAATTTCATTCTTTAGGATCTTCAGTAATATGATGTACACTGGTAAATAAATTCATGTCAATCCTCTCAACATCAACAATATACAACATTATACAACAAAAAACCATTTCTCTTCGTGTAGCATTCAATTTGAAGCAATATCTTTTTAATAATTGTCTGTATATTCGTTTCGATGGATCACAAAACACTTTTACAGTTTTCAATCGTTCAACCCTGATGTATTTTTGGCCATTCTAAACGGTTTTTCTGTTGGTCTCGAACAATAACGCCTTTTTTCTTGCCTTACAACCTTTTAATAAAAAAAGTCAAACAACTATGCCGCTCAAAAAAAAGGAAATGGCTGGAAGACCAAGTAAAAAACATAGAAGAGAAGTATCAACGTAAAGAAATAAGAAATTTCTGTAAAGATCTAAAACAGATAGGGCCAAAGACTCGTGGCACAGCTCCATACATAAAAGACGAGAAAGGAAACCTGATAGGAGGCGATGAGGAACAGCTGGAAAGATGGAAGCGATACTTTCAACAAATTCTGAATGAGGAAACAAATGAGGAACAGGTCCAAATCCAAGAAATAGCCCACAATGAAAAACCGACAGTGAATGAAACAATAACAGTACCAACGAAGGAAGAGATGGAGGAAGTAATACAACTAATAAAAAATGACAAGAGCCCAGGTTTAAACGGAATCTCCAAGGAAAATATAAAGTATGGGGGCGAAAAGTTGAAAAAAAGAAATACATAAATTAATACGACAAATCTGGAAAACGGAGACCATGCCAAATAGCTGGAAGGAAGTGCTGATAGTGCCGCTGCATAAAAAAGGAGATAGAGGGGACTGTAGAAACTATCACGGGATTGCCCTACTAGACGCCACGTACAAAATGTTAGCATCACTAATAAAAAGAAGACTAGAAACATGCGCTGAGAAGGAACTGGGGGAATACCAGGGAGGATTTAGGAGAGGAAGAGGAACAACAAACCAAATATTCATGCTTAAACAAATGGCGTTAGGCTGCCACGAATACGAGATCCCTCTACACATATTGTTTGTCGATTTTAAAAGAGTCTGCGACACAATCAATAGAAGACAACTAATAAGAATACTAACAAAACTGGGAATCCCGGGGAAAATAGTAAAACTGATAAAAATGACACTGGAGGATACAAGAAATAGAGTGAAATTTAGAGGAAACATCAGTGAAGGTTTTAATGTCCAACAAGGCCTAAGACAGGGGGATCCCTTGGCAACAACCTTATTCAACTTGGCACTGGAGTATATCATAAGAGAAAGTGGCATCAATCGAAAAAGTCTATTGTACAATAGAAGCCACCAGTGACTTGCATATGCGGATGATATCGCCCTAATGGCAAGAAACAGGAAAGAACTGGAAGACATAGCAAAGCAACTGATGGATGCGGCAGAGAGGATTGGGTTGAAAATTAACACAGACAAAACAAAATATATGGAAGTTAAGAATAAGTCTGGGAGTAAAAAGAAAAATAACCTACTAGTGCACAAACAAGATTTGTCAGTGGCTGAGTTCGAAGAAGTCGATAATTTTATGTATCTGGAAAGTCTGATAAATAATAACTGCCAGGAAGAAGAAGAAGTAGACTTGAGAAACAGCTAAAGCCAACAGCTGCGCAGGAAGGCTACGGACAATCCTGAAATTTAAAGAGGTATCCAGACAGACAAAAATAATATATAAATCAATACTTAGACCTAACCTTACCTATGCAAGCGAGACTTGGGTAATGACAAACAAAATAAAGGAAAATCTTGAAGTCTGGGAGAGGAAGATACTAAGAAGAATATTCGGAGGAAGACTGACGGAATTTGGTTGGGAAAGAAGAACGAACGCAGATTTATACGAATGACACCACCATAAGTAATTATATAAAAAACGAAGCAATGGCTGGGACATCTAGAAAGGATGGGAGAGGGGAGGTAGACGAAAGCAGTGGCATGAAAGATTCCTGAAGGGAAAAGGAAGGGAGGAAGGCCGAGGAAGCAATGGAGGGATGCGGTGGAGGATGACCTGAGAGAGAGACAAGTCCAGAACTATATATACAACCTTTTAACCCTGTACCATTTAAGTGACTTCTAACCGTTTTAATTGAAATTTTTGGACCACCTTCTGCACTAATTTCAGCAGATAGCTGGTCCTATCTCGGAATTTTGTCGCTGGTTTCTAAATGGCATGACACTAGATGACGCAAGGAAATATATTTGTTGCTGTTTTTACAAAACTGAAGACCATTTTATAAAAATTGAGTTTAATTTTATACCTAGCTCCTATGAGCTTTTGACTATGAGAGACATAAAATTTGTGGACATTGTTGATCCAGTTTTCACCAAAACATCAAGAGAATCACTCGATTAGAGGAAAAGAATTTAATCTTAACTGTCAAGATTAACACTCCCAAGCATGCTGTATGAAATAAACATAGTATTATTGACAATTTTTTGAATCCGACTTTATAAACGCAATTTAAAAAGTACCTTACGTTCCTTCAATAATACATTTGTGGACATCGTATTGTTAACTAATTAACAAGGAAGAAACTTTTCGAACTCCATCGCGCTATGTAATTAATAACAGGGTACAATAGCGCATTTACTATATATGCAGTTCAACGGATAGATACTTGAAAACAATTAGAAATTTATAACGCTCTACGTCAACTGTCATAATTATTGCTGCCACTGTCAACGAAGTCCAAAACTCGTATAGTCGCCTGTTTCGTGCTGAACAATTGCAAGACTTCCAAACAAATATGAAACTCGTATAATTGTATTAATCCGTAGTAACTATGTACAGTACAAGTCAGTCGTACTAGATGTTGGGCAGAAACTAATATATAACGCTGGCCACGAGCGGTACCGCGTATCGGCGTAGAATCAGTTCGGTCCGAGAGGAACGGTAGTATTACTTCGTCTGCGGAGCAGTACGGACATTTTCGCTGCCGGTCATTTGCGCAATTGTTTATCTGTCCTAGAAAAAATATGATTTCGTCAGCAAAACGACCGCGGTCGGACAAACTTCGAAAATTTATTGCAGAAATTCCAGACTTAATATATGAAGGTGCTAAAATTAAATGTGTAATTTGTAAAATCCCGTTAATGTGTTGGTCCAGACAACATTGCCTACAACACGTAAATAGTGAAAAGCATGTCTCAAAAAGAAATTGCGCACGAGACAATGAAAAATTTATATTTAATTTATGCGTTACGTTTATTGCATGTAATATGCCGTTTAATTTACTAGACAAAGAACCATTTATCTGCTTTTGGAATAACTATTCGGAGTGCAAATTACCAAGTCGAACATCGTTACGAAGAATTGTGCCATCTGCGCGCGAACATGAACAAAAAATAAAATCGGAGTTGAAAGATCAAAAATTGTGGTTATGTGTCGACGAAACAACAGATCGGAAGAAACATTCTGTTCTTAATGTAATGGCACGCAAATTGGAACCTCATCAATCGGCACCTTCAATTCTATTAGTCTCCAAACGAATACAACAGTGTACTGCCGAAGTAATTTGAAAGTTAGTGTTAAATATATTGGACAAGTTTGAACTTTCAACAAACCAACTCTTGATGTTAGTGAGTGATGGTGCTGCAAACATGCTTTCTGTAGGCCGGTCTCTTAAAAAGCATTCTGCTAATTTGTTACACATTACGTGTAAAATTCATGCTCTCAATCTTGTGGCGGATAGTATCAGAAAATGTTATCCTGAGGTAGACGCTTTAATAGCGCATACCAAAGCAGTATTTGTCAAATCACCGAAACGTATTCGCGAATTTCACAGACTGTGCCCCCGTATACCAGAGCCACCAGAACCTATTCTAACTCGTTGGGGAACATGGTTACAGGCCGCGTTTTATTGTCATAAATATTTTGACAATATTAAGAACGTGGTTTTACAATTCGATACAAGGAAGCTGCCGCTATCCAGAAAAGCCAGTCGAAATTTCAAGATAGTCAGGTTAAAATGGATTTAAAAATCATTCACGACAATTACTTCGGGCTAGCAGATTCAATAGAAAAATTACAAAATCCTGCGGTGCCGTTAGAAGAATCTCTACAAAATAGTGCAACATGTTCACGCACAGCTATGCGCGATTGAAGACGCAAAAAATGTTTCTGTTCTAGAAAAATTTGAAAGTGTTTTTGAGAAAAATTCTGATTTTGGCACATTAAGACACTTTGTGAAGGTGCGTCAACAGAATCGTTAAGTTATTTGAAAGATTATTTTACTTACGCAAATATTACGTCACTAGATGTAGAACGTTCGTTCTCTGCATAATAACGCATTTTTTCCTCATGCCGTACTAGTTTTGCCGAAACAACAGTTGAAACATATCTAATGTTGCAGATATTTAACAGACATTATTCACTTTGTGATTTCACGGAGGACTCTTAAAATAGTAAGTGTTTGAGCACGTGTTATTTAATTTTTATTTAAAAGATGAGCGAAATTATTTGCGGCAGCAAACATCTCTATTAGCAGAATAACTCTAGTGGAACGCGAGGCCTGGTCGACTCTACGCTACTGCGCGGCACCGCTCGTGGCCAGCTTTACTAATATACCTATGTATATGCATGAGTTCGAAATGATTTTATATTAAATTACGGATCTAGTTTACGAAGATAAGCCTGTCGATATTAATCTCACCATCTTACCAATAGATTAAATAGATAATATTCCGGAAACTGAATGTAAATAAACCATTAAATCTGCCCAAACGATTTAACCTAATATAACCTCCTAAAATAAGTCAATATGAGATTCTAATTGCATTATTCTTCTCAGTAGACATGGAATGTTTGTTTTTAATATTAAAATTGAATTTTAATATCGAAATTAAAACGGATTAGCATGGAAATGTGAAGTGATGTGATGCAGGCATCTTATACGTATATATTTCATTGATGGGGATAACCCACGTGACAACGCCAGTTACCGCACGATTCTATTTCCGGCAAGACTCCTTACATTAATAACCGGCGTCGTTTCCTGAAAATAATACGATCTTATTCCTCATTGGTCTTTGGGTTGTTGGGAGACCTCTTTGTATGGTAAAATTAATCTAATGGTTTTGATTCAATTTCCTTTCAAATTTATTTTTAATGTATAAAATTTTAATTAAAAAAGTGAAATCTAAATATACATTGATAAGTACCAGTATACTACTAGATCTAGATGGGTTTTTATTGAATAAACAAAAGCTTCTTTATCCTCTACCTTAGCACAATAATCATGGGACTACACATTTAGAAAAGGCTAGATAGCTAAAGTAGGTAATTCAATGGAATTACATATTTCAGAAAAATGTACACACACAAACACTTAATGACCAAAAACTATGATTATGTTAGAAAAAGGTGTCAATTAAAACAAATACAGAGTGGTTGTAATTTATTTATTTATAAATGTTTTAGTGAAACAGTTCACTAAAACCCTTACCACAACACTTAATTCGTACTGGACGCACGTTTCGATAGCCAAGCTATCATCATCAGCAGCAAGACTGAGTTAACAAGCTAAGCGAAAAACTAACCTTATAAGGAAAATAAATTATGCAATATGTAAATTTAAAATCGCTTCATTGCACAGGACTATAAATAGCCTAAAGGTAAATGAGCAGAATGACGTGAGTTATTAAATCCTAGTATTACAATGAAGCGGTTCATTGCACATGGTTAAAATTACAACTATAAATGATTAAACATGATGTAACAAAGGATAAAGGCTGGAATTTAGTGGTCCTAAATCTGAATTCATTAAGTGAGTTTTGTTTTTGTAAATTTCCATGCCTTCATAACAATTTAATTGAGCAGTACTTTTTACGTTTTTAATTAACTTTATATTATCAACATTATGGTTATTTTCAAGCATATGTAGGGCAACGCTAGATTTATCAAACCTTCTGAATTTGAGATGAGCCAAATGTTCTTTTGTTCTAATTTTGATTGATCTTTTTGTCTGTCCAATATACACTTGATCACAATCTTTACATGAAATTTTATAAATTCCTGATTTATCCGTGTTATCCACTGGGTCTTTGGAATTTCCTAAAAGGTTTTTAAGGTTATTGCTCGAAGAGGAAACAATCTTGCGGTCAATCCTAGAAAAGGCTTTTGGAGACCCTTGGTGTAACATGGTAATTTAACATATTTCTTATTATTACGGCCGTCAATGCGTTCTAATGTGCTTACATTTCTAATTCTTAAACACTCTTTTA
Organism: Dynastes maya; assembly: GCA_029619315.2. Lineage (NCBI taxonomy): Eukaryota > Metazoa > Arthropoda > Insecta > Coleoptera > Scarabaeidae > Dynastes > Dynastes maya. Next base: position 9,753,459 of record JAROYE020000012.1, read on the forward strand.
TAAATGTTTTAGGTTTAAAAGCTTGGATTGCTTTTCTTTTTGTGAAATTAAAGTTCAATTAGTAAATTTTAATGTCGAAAAAATTCCAAAAATTCCTGCATGAAAAAATGCAACAATATTGTTCTAAAGATTGCTACATTTGTATATTTGTATAAGGAATATCAGAAATTGTGTTTATAATTACTACACCCTTTTATGACAAAATCCGACATTACTGTTTGACAAGATACTGCAATTTTATGGTAAGTAGTCCTAGCAGTTACATCAAAAATAAATCATTTATCTTCTAGTGCAAAGTTTTTTTTTATGTATGAACAATAATAATTGTAATATAACATATGCATATAAACATACCCTAGATATGTATGTATTCTTGATTTGAACGTGATAATATCTGTGTTAAGGCACGTTGATGGGCACGAGTGTACGTCAACGTGTTAAAAGAATGTTAAACTATCACTATTTATTTTACGTTTAAAAACAACCAGTAGTTCCTTCAATTTCCACTATTGCAGATTATTTAAAACAAACTCGTACATGATTCTATTCAGAAACAATTATGGGTGCACAAATATACTAAACTAAACTGACTAAACCCGTTACCACCGAAACTAGAAGGCCTCAGCGCTCTTCGATGACGTCACGCTCGATAGGCAATGTATCGCCATGCACGATACTAGCCTAAGCGCTTTTTTGCATTTCTTTTTTTGGGTTTCGAGGGGCTTATGGTTTAGAGAGGATGCCAGTCGTCAACTGAGCCCTTCTTCGCATTCCACTTGATTTCAATTTGGAAAAACGAAGTTTCAAAGCAAAGAATCAAACACGTAACCGAGCACCGTTTTCGTGAAAGATTTATTTGTGGTTGATATTTAATCTACTAATTATTATTATTTAAATTAAAAGTTAAAATCACCGATAAACATTATGTGTACAAATTATAACTCTATTTCTGTCGATGCTGATATAAATTTTGATTCCTTAGCAGATATACTTTCACAACTGAAATAGCGGAAGAGGTGGTACTAAGAATATGTTATCTATTTAGTTATTTCTTTCCTTTTCCTTGTTTTACACGTTTATACGTTTATTTGTTTTCTTTTTCCTTTCTTTTATTTGCGTACATTAAACAATTATAAAATTTTCTGTGCTTGGGTTCATCCTGTAGAAAATAAAGTATTATTATTATTATTATTTGTAATTGTACATGTATTTGGAGGAAACTAAGGTTAGAAAGATCCAGTAATTGCAATTTTATTTGAAATTTTGTTCAATTTCACGAGAAAATTTACATTTGTATGCTATTTAACCAGGGTCTTTAATTTCCTATTATGTAGTGTTTTACCTAATCTATCATTACTTTTCCCACAATCATTTTTAAGTAGGGTATTTGTAGAACAAGTTATTATAATTGTTGCAATACGTTCATTGCTGTGAATATGACATTTACATATATCAGTATCCAAATGGCTACGGTCGGTGATATAATTTAATATATACACATTTAAAAATATCTCGTCGTGTTCAAAAATAATTTTGTTAAATATAACGTAAGAATATAAAACTATTTGAACAATAAAATCTTCGTTTTTTTGTCAAATACAACGGACAGTTAAGGAATTGAGTTGAAATAGCATTTTTTTAAGCCTAGGTTCTGGTCCTTGAATCTGTAGCTGTTCACAAACAAAACATACAAAGCAGCCAACGCCACAGTTTTTAGGTTATCCCGTTTTTATCGTTTCAGAAATGGTTTTATTACTTATACAACACTAGAAAAACATAACAGGTATCACCAACAAAGTACGGAAATATCACTACACCCTATTTTTTAAAATAAAACCAATACAATTTGGATAAACCAATTCAAAACGCAAGAAAAGATCTGAACGTGTGAATGTTCAAATCTACAAATATGGCTGATCGACGATCTACTGCAAAAAACATCACAGCCTGTGTCTGTTAAGATTTTGATCGTGTTATACCGCTATAACGTCCAGTGAAGACCGGAGACTCTCTATAAATACCCACGCATCACACTGTTAGTTTTTACGGCCCTAATTTGCCATTGGTGTATTTGCATGAGACCGCTTATTTAGAAACGAAAATGTTGAAAAATCTCGGCACAAACATTGTTGTAGAAAATGTTACATTTATGTGAAATAATACAACAGAAACTTGACCACAACTTTGAAGTATTATCTATGACAACAGCAGGTGATAATTAACAACATTCTGCGGTCGGATTACATTATTGTGTTTTTTCTACAATATTGACGTACATTCTTTCAAGTTATTATTATTACCTTTAATTTGAATAAAATAAATTAATGAAAATAATTAAAATTCGTTATTTATCCTCTTTTTTTCCGTATTCCTTATGCCCTTTAGAGCGTCGGATTGAATTGCATATTACTCATCTCCCTTATCCATGCTTTCCATCCCTTCCGGTCCCTTGCACATATTTTCATCTCGTCCAGGGTTTTTCCGCGTCCTGTACCTATTTCTTTTATTCCTTCAATCCATGTCTTTCTTGGCCTGCCCCGCTTTCTCTTCCCCATCCTTCCTACCTCAATCACCCTTCGCACCAGTCTATCTTGATCCATTCTTGTTATGTGACCAAACCAATTTAATTGTCTATTTTCTAGTTTGATTCTAATTGGTTCTTGCTTTGTCATCTGTCTTATTTGTATGTTCCTTATTCTGTCGTATTTTGTTTTCCCGGCTATCCTTCTGAGGTATTTCATTTCCATAGTATTTATTTGTTGGTGGTGTCTTTCCCGGGGTACCCAAGTCTAACTTGCATATAATATTGATTACAGAGCGATGGTATTGTACACCTTAGTTTTTATGTTTATGTCTATTTCCTTTTTACTGAGTATTGTTTTATTCAATGCGTGGTATATATTTGTAGTCTTCTGTTTTCTTTTTGCCATTTCCAGATCAAGTTTTCCACCATTTGAGATGACGCCGCCTAAGTATTCGGAGACCGTTACTACCTCTAGTTTTTGTTGGTTGCATGTTATTGTTTTGTTAATGTTGCATCATTTATTATCATTGTTTGACTTTTTTCTAAATTTACTTCCATCTTCAGTTGTTCTAATTCATTTGTCCATATATCTATTATTGACTGTATTTTTCTTTTACTATCAGCGATCAATATTATGTCATCGGCGTACATCAGACCATCCAAATTTATGGAAGGAAGGTTTCTGTGTATCCAATTGTCGTTTTTATCCCCTTGTTTCACTCCTGCGTCCATTTGGAAAGTTCCCTATCTTAGTCCCCCAATCTGCACTTTTCCATTCACTTTCTGGTAGGTACTTTTTATTACATTTATTAGTTTATTTACTTGCAACCCATGTAAGCATTTCCAAACTGATTTTCTCTCGACCATATCAAAAGCTACCTTCAGATCAATGAAAACCAGGTAAAGTCGTTTCCCGCTATCTATAGCTCTTTCAATTATATTTCTTTTAATACTTATATTGTCATTTGTTTGTTTGTATTAAATGCAGCTTGTTCGTCCTTTAGTTTTATGTTTTTCATTATTATTATTAGTATTTATTTTTTCTCTAAAATTCAGGTGTAAATTTTAAATCCTACCAAGGATAGGGAGATTGCACCGAAATTCTCACATCCTGCAAATTCGGTATTTATAACATTACAATACATATAACGAGGAAAGTTACTATATCTCCGAACATCATTTTAACTCCATCTTATTGTAGTCTGCATACATACATTCATTTGAATAAGAACATATTTAAGTTCCTAATATTTCCTTAATCTAATAAAAAATGATTTATTAGACATTTCAATCAAACTTCAGACCTGCAAATCGACATGAAAGAAAACTATGTAAATGCAGAATTAATACTTCAGCACCATCTAGTGATTTTTGTTTAAATTAGTTATTATTACCTTTAATTTGAATAAAATAAATTAATGAAAATAATTATATGTAAATACACACTACTTAACGACGGAAAAATTGTTAAATTTAACTGGATTTTCTCTTCCAGTAGCATGTATATTGTTATTTTGAAAATCTCTCCCAAGATACCTCAAGAGAGATAATATATATTTGGAAAGGCGCTTGATAAAATAAATTTCCTGGTAGAGTGTCATCTTGAAGATGAATAATAAATTCCAATTTCTGACATAAATGAACTTTTTGAAGATACTACACCGTGGTAGTAAGTGGCAAATAAATTTTATCGATCTGAAAGTGAGTTCCTTCCGATGAGGAGCGGTATAAGCGGAAGTAAAATGGAATATCGCGAAAGGCATGAAAATCCGTTTAAAATTTTATTTAAACATAATAGCCGGGAAATCTATAGGCTCGATTGTCGCTCATTCCAGAGGCCCACCCTGCGTTTTCCATCCCTATCCAGCATCGAAGCTTGGGCGTATTTTAATTTAATAACGCCATTAAAAAAGTAATTACTTCCGTTTTATTTGTACAAACGTTTTCGGAGGCCATCGTAATTTTAACGCGAGGCTGGGGCGTGGGAAGGAAACTGTGTAACGCAAAGGGAAAAGGAAACTGTGACGTTTCCATACAACGCAGAAGCTCGGAGATTGGGTATCTATTTCTCGAAGGCTATGCAGATTGAAAGCCAATAAAGCTGGTTCTCAGGTAGTAGGAAAAACCATCAAAGTAACCGAAAATTCATTCTAACAGCAATATTGATCAAAGCAAGCGGGATATTTGGAATTTTTAATGCAGTTTTAAGAGCAGCAAAATCACAAAGGAAACCGTGATGAGGACGATCGAAACCGTTCCATGATTAAAATAGGAAATATATACGAAATTTAAATGTAATTCCCAAACGTTAAAGAGCAGCAATTCCGGCAAAATTTCAAGCGCAATTTAGCGGATAAATAACGCGTTTGTATATTATGTAGAACACATTAAAACAAGCTCTGCATAAGTTGTTAAAATTGTCGTCAATTTACACCTATCGGGTAAATATATATCCTGTCAGTTACGCAATTAATAGCCCCACCCACGGTTGTGTAACAAGTATATGAGTTGCTGTATATTTTTAGTAACGTGAAATTATAATCAAATCGCTTTATATGAACACGGTAAAAAAATTTACTGTTAACATGTTCATGATAGCAAAACATGAATCTACACTACTTCAAAAAACAAAGGATACCGTAAATTTAACCTTCTTTGTTTTTATTTCAAACAAAAAGCTTGTATAAAACAAAAGAACATACGCGTTCTATTTTGTTTTTAAATCCAACGACGCATGCGCATTGTAGGCAATGCGCAGTGAACGTTTTTAGGGGTTTCTAGAAACGCATGTGATAGCGCCTCTACAGTTTCTGCATAATTAGTCTAGAGTAACCTAAACTTGCGGACTCGCATAGGCGTCGGTATTACGGGTTAATATAAGAATACGAAAAATTCATAAATAAACTAAACCGGTAGAGAAGCAGGCATGTAGTGTCGACCTTGAATATAAATCATGTTAAACCGCGTTGAGAGAGATTTCGTTTTAGTACCGGTTGAGCTGTTGCAGAGATTAGTCGAATGGTCAAGGTTTTGTACTTACGTGTCGCTTTTGAAAATATAGCTGGTGTTTTTTGTGTGTTGTAGTATTATACCAAGTACATAATTAGTGTATCGTTTTATATAGAACTAATATTTACATACCTAAGAAAACAATGCCTCGTAATAGATTTGCTACTAATGTACATAAGTATGTGTCACTTTTTCCCCATTTAAAATATGACGGTAGTGCAGTTTTTTGCTTAATATGCAATGTTCGTTTGGCTGCATTGGACAGAACTGATTGCCAGAGGCATGTCAATGGTATTAAGCATATGAGAAATGCAAGAACTGAAATACCTTATACACTATTCCTCATACATTTATTAATTATGTTTACCTATTGTAATCTTCCGTTGTCGTTGGTGAAAAAAGCAGCTTTTAAAACGTTTTGGCGACAATACGTTCCAAAGTACCCATTACCCTCACAAACACAACTACAGAATCATTTGTCGCGAATGAAAGAGATGCTAGAAAATGTGTGTAAACGTGATTTGTGTTCCAAAAGAATATGGATTACCGTGGATGAGACGACCGATATAAAGAAAAACAGTATTGTGAATGTAATAGCTCGCCCTTTTTCTAGCGAGAACACAGCATCTCGATATTTGTTAGCTTGCAAACGTGTTCAACAATGTACCGCGGAAAATATTCAAAAAGTGATAATGAACGCTTTGAAAAAATTTAAAATTGTCCAAGATCAAGTTGTGATGATTGTGACAGATAGTGCAGCAACGATGTTAAGTGTTGGGCGATCCTTAAAACATATATTTCCTAACTTAATATATATAACCTGCGTGCTGCATGCTTTGCATTTAGTTGGTGAAGTTGTTCGACAACATTACGGAAACGTTGATCGGATGATTGGAAGTTCTAAAGCAGTGTTTCGTAAATCTCCTAAACGTTTAAAAGAATTTCGCAAATTTTGTCCAGGTATTCCAGAACCTCATGAACCAATTTTAACGCGATGGGATACTTGGCTAACAGCAGCTTCTTACTATTTGATCCATTTTCAACAAATTCAATCAGTTATAATGCGATTTAATCGGAATGAATCCAAAGCAATTAGAGAAAGTCAAAGAGAATTTCAAATTCCTCAACTTTTAGAAGATTTAACAACAATATGTACCAATTATACAGTATTACTAGATGCCATCAGAAAACTACAATGTACTGAATTGTCATTGCAGGAATCATTAGACATAGTGGAAAGTGTAAAAAATAAATTACACACATTAAATGATACGCCAGAATTATGCGCTAGTCAAAAGTTGGCAGATGTTTTAAGGAAAAATCCCGATTTTAATACTTTAGAGGCCGTTTATAATAAGTGTAAGAATAGTGAACTTTTAAGTGATTTTGAAAAACAGTTTCTACATGCAAATGTAACTTCCTTAGATGTGAAGAGATCGTTTTCTATGTATAAGAATATTTTTTCTTGTCGACGCACAAGGTTTAAAGAAGTAACTGTGGAAACATATGCAATGATGCAAGTAGTTCACATCCTGATGCCTCTAATTTGTTGAATAATTAGCAAGTAAGTTCATTTATGAATTTTTCGTATTCTTGTATTAACCCGTAATACCGACGCCTATGCGAGTCCGCAAGTTTTGGTTACTCCAATAATTACTATAGTCAATTCACGTCAAGAATGCACTCCATATTATACAAAATACAATATCTAATGAACTCAACTTTTTAATTTAAATGGGACACCTGAATATTTTTGCATATTATAAGAGACTTTGTTTTTCCAAGATTCGTCCATTCTGGTTTTAGTACCATTATCTGTTAGAAATGGAAAGATAAGCACTTTACGCACTTTACATTTGCTGTTTAGTTTTTACACATTAGAGAAAAAAGTATGGAGATAAAATAAACGGGTACCATCTAGTAGGTAATTGTTGAAGAACTGTCAAGTTTATTTTATTCCCGTGTATCTAATTACTAATTGTTCAGCTGGAAATGGAGCATTTAAATGAAAAAGAGCGTATTGAAATTTTAATAACGATCGTGTTAGCCATCTTTTTATAATGTGCATCCCGAAAAAAATCCTATAGCACGTTCAGCTATTACTAAAACACTAAAACGTTTTAGTTTGAATGGGACGGTTAAAAATTTGTCAAAAACTGGAAGGCCGCAGACCACAACTAGCGAAGGTATTAGAGAAAACATTGCAATTGAATTAGAAAAATCACCTCAAACTTCTACCACAACTTTGGCACTTAAACCATGGTATAAGTCGTTGTCCTATAGAGAAAATATTCATCCGTATGAAATACACTTGATTAATGAATTGTCAGATGATGATTTTGACGGATGGTTGGAGTTTTGCGAAAGAATGTTACACATTTTGCAAGTAATGTGGTATTTCCCGACGAGGCAACTTTTTGTTTAAATAGAACAGTTAATCGCTAAAATTCAAGGTGTTAGTCAAATGGGGATCCTCACTGAGGATCCACGAAGCCAATACTCCATTTCCTCAAAAGTTGAATGTTTGGATGGGAATTATAGAAAACAGGCTTATTGGCCCATTTTTTATAGACGGAAATCTTAATGGGGAAAAGTATTTGGATCTATTAAATAACCAAATTATTCCTGCACTTCAATATAATAGGCAGTTACTAAATTTTCTCCTTCCTCACTATGGTAGACGAATTAGGAATTTTTTGAATGCTACTTTTCTAAATCGACGGATGGACGTAGAGGATTCATTGAGTGGCCTGCACGTTCTCTAGACCCTAGTCCATTAAATTTTTTCCTTTTGGGGTCATCTCGAATCACGTAGTTACGTTAGTCGACCAACGAGAGTTGACACACAGAGTGGCCGTTGAATTTGAATTAATCCGTAGAGAAGACTTGGAAAAGGCTTGCATATTGTCAGGAGGTAAATGACGAGCATTTGAAATGATTTTGTTTGTATTGGATGATTCTCATTTTGTCATTAATTTTCAATAAATAAAATTAATTGTGCAGCAAATCTGAAGTGCTTTATCTTTCCATTTTTTACAGATAATGTACTAAAACCAGAATGGGTGAATCCGTAGAAACAAGGTGTATCATAATATGCAAAAAAATGTAGGGTGTCTTATTTAAATAAAAAAAAAAAGATGAGGGTACTTTCGGTTAAACCGGAAGTACAGTACAACAAAAAATTTGAAATAAGATGCATTATGCATCATTAACTTACATAGTTGCAAATTTATCCTAATTTATTTGCAATATATTATGGTTATATTATAAAATGATAAAATAATACAGCAGTAATAATAAAGTTAAAGTGAATTTCTGTAAATTTCAATTTCTAATTATGTATTCTAACGCTGCATTAATGAATGAAGTATAGAACAATCCATAAAAATATAAAAATAAATGATTTTGAAATGCAAGTTTGAGATTTCGATCGCCTTTCTTCAAATAACTTTTTAATCATGAAACTAGCATGTAATGATATCAATATTTCTAGTAACTAACTGATTATTACACCTCGTATATCTCGAGAATTTAATCTTCTATTTAAATATTTTGTTTGTATATCTAGACAAACCTCGATTATCATTAAAATTGATCTAGTTGCTGTTAAATCGAAGCATAAGACGATTGACTTATCAGAATTTGCTAGAAAATTCAGCAACACAACACGATATTCCCCCATTAACCATCTACATTCTTTAAATTGTTATTGCTCATTGTATTTACACGTTGTGCAATTTCAATACAAAGCAGGTGATAAACCTCGCGTAGCAAGTAATAAAACCACGGCTATCTGCGGGAATTTTTTTTCGCATAGCGTTGATTAAACGGTTCTTCTAAGAAAGTAAATAATAAAGGTTAAGTTTTAGGTGTCATGTGTATGCATTAATTTGTTAAGTAGCGAGAAAACAAATGTTTGCAGTTTGATAACGAGATATGTACAATATTTTCGCAATGAGTCACGATTTGAAACTGAAGAAATATGCAGTCATCCCTAAATTTTAGCACATCCATGCACATAGGAAAATAAATGAATGGTGGAATGATTTACTAAAGCAGTAATTTGTCTGTGTCAACTCAACTTTTCGATAGTTACTAGGTACCTAACTGAAATTCTATTTAAAACTAAGTTAAAATTAATTAAAAGTTTCAATCGGGTCGATTTATTGTGTGACATCGTCTGTAGGAGAATTTCTATGGAATAATAATAATTTTCTTGGAATATAGTTCCGTGTGGTGGCGAAAGCAAATAGTCAGTTGGCTTAAAATGTTCTTCACAAGTTTCTTTTTAATTGAGATTCTGTAGGTCTAATAAACTAGACAATTTTTTGCCACCCTTACCACTTTCCTCCCACTCCTTTGCGGAGTGGGGGTTGAAGGAAAAAGGGCAAAATATACGCACAAGTGATCCCTCCAAATAATTTTAATAGCCTTGTATATCATATATATTTAATTTTAGGAACGAAAATAGTATATACACTACCGTTCATGGAAGTTCGGGCAAGCAAAAAAATGTACCGAAGTCAAAGAAAATAAGAGAAATATTAAATGGCCATGTATTTAATACTGTACTTACATAATTTTACATATTTTCAAACACAAATTTATTAAAAAGAAAAAGTTAATGTAATACAAATAATTTAAATCCGATTTTCATCGAAAAATCCATCTTTTGCCTTTAGGACTGTTGCCACTATTCTCGGCATCCGATTCACCAATTTTGCTAATGTTTCATTGGGCAAGGTTGCCCATACCTCCTGGAGAATGGTCCACAAATGTTCCTTCGATTTTGGACACTTTTTCCTAACACATCGGTCTAATTTTTCCCATAACAACTCTCTCGGGTTCCGATCGGGGAACTGTGGCGGCCATTCCATAATTTTTAGGATTCTTTCATTTTCTTCTTGCTGCAGGTAATCTGTGCACAATTTAGATTTATGTTTGGTGTCATTATCCTGCATAAATTCAAATCCACGACCAATTAATCGGACTCCTGACGGTACGGCATTTTCCTCCAGGATTTTCCGATATTCTTCTTTTTTCATTATGCCCTCAGTTTAGAGCAAGTCCCCTGTTCCGATTAAGGAAAAACAACCCCAAACCATTACAGATCCGCCTCCATGCTTCACCGTAGGAACTATACACTCCCGTAACATTCTTTTCCCTCTTGATCTGCGTACGAAAACTCTCCGTCTATTTCCAAAAACCTCAAACTTGGATTCGTCAGTCCACAAAACCTTTTTAAAATCATCTACTGTCCAATCTGTATGAGCTTGTGCCCATTTCAGTCGTTTCAGCCTATTTCCTCTTCGGAGTAACGGTTTTCGACAAGCCACTCGCCCATGCAACCCAGCCTCTTTCAGCCGACGTTTCACAGTACTCACAGAAACTTTGGAATCTCGCTCATTATTGAATTCTGGGGCAATTTCTAAAAAATATTTACAAAAAGAAGGAAATTTGCACAATCTGTTGATCGAAACGTAATTGTTCGCAATATGGATATTCGTCACATTAGAAGCCAATGCTAATGTTAGTTTAGAACATTTTAAAGCACCCCCAAGTGGATAATGCAGTTTAAACAAAGACATCGAATAGTGTCTAGGAAGATAACCAATTTGTAGCACGATCATATAGACAAACCTTATCTCTACGTTCAATCTGCGTCAAGCCTGCTTTTATAAAATGTGCGCTTGTAATAACTATTTCTGTTTTCAATATTTCGTTGATGATTTTCATTACCATGAATTAGAATAACACATAACGAATGTATACTAACGACAATTTATAACATGCTAGATATAATATTTTATTACATCTCTTACATTAATACCTTAATATTATTTGTGGATCTCTACCTAATTTTACCCCCTCACACATCGTCTTTCAGAATTTACTCTTATTTACTGTATCAATCGAATAGACGAGATCTGAAGGCGGCAGTTTCATCAATACAGAAACATTGAATTCGACAGGTGAAACTCAAACACCATTGATATTTCAATTTCATTAATTAACTGGCAATGTGATACGATGTACTCTACGCATCTACCAGATTTGGATTCGGTCATGTAAACGTTACTACGTTTCTACAATTGATTTTGTTTGATCTCAATCCAATGTAATTGCATTAAACTAATTGAATTCACTGAAATATTGATTCCAATATACGTATACAAACGTAGTAGGAGCAATGGTAATTCTTTTATCTGCAATCTTACTCGAAATCGCCCCCTACCCTAAACGTTTCGCCCTATTATATTTATATGAAATATTTCCCCGAATTTTAACACGTGTTACTTCCGGTATTCTCTTTGTCTTACTATTTCTCATGAATGGAGTAGCTGTCGAATTGGGCGAAATCAGGCATCCGATATTTTATTGGAAAAAGATCGTAGCGGAAAACATAAAAAAAAATTCGAAAGCGTTCGATTTCGAAAGGCGAAAAATGTAAAAATGCTACATAAACACTTTATACGCCGATGTATTTTGTATGCGATACGGAAAAACCTGAGAAAGGAAGATATAAAATAGAGGATAAAAAAAAAATTCACCTGGAGCTAGACGCGAGCTACTGCGGGTAAATATAGGATGATAATAAATTTAAATAGGGTTTAGATAGCTAACGGTATAAATTAGATTAGTTGTACTGATTTCGCTTGTAAGTAAGAATTGTATCCTCGTATACACTTTGTTTAGTTTCAAACTATTATTAGGAATATTATTTAATTATAATAATAATTATTATTATTACATTTGCCCTGTTTAACATACGTTTGTAATACAATTGACACATCAATAAAGGACAAATCAGAGTCTCGCGATAATAATAATTTATTATTTTAAATATACTACACGGAGAAAAGTGTGTTGTAAAATTTGTGTTGTTAAGAAAATACCTTTACTCTGACAAGAATATCTTGTAAAAATAACACACTGATTTACTAATCATAAAAACATTTGTATTGTAGATGAAGTTATAACACATCTACTGAAAATAACAAAAAGTATTTCTTTATTTAAAACAAGTATAAACCTGAATTGTAATTTTTACAAAATATTATTTTTAATCTGTGATGACGTAAGGTAGGTTCGCGTTGCAACCAGTAATAATGTAGAGTTCCCGGCAATTTTGCCATTTGTCTCTCGTGGTTGTTGGGGTTATTTAGTGTAGACAAGTAATTCCATCTTCTTTAATAATTTATTTAAAATGGAAAATTAGTTAGTGAAAGTGAAGTTCACGGAGTTATTTATGACTAGAGCGGGCCAAATTGCGCCATCCAACAGAATCGGAATCAGGCGCAACGGCCGCTTATTGTAAATAGCGTATATGTGAGTCACAGCAGATATGTGATATTTCGAAATTAATACACAGGAGTAAAAAAATAAAAGCTGACGCAATAATAATGTTTAGTAATTAGAGCGGATATATATATATGTATATATATATATATATATATATATATATATATATATATATATATATATATGTACACGCTGAGGTGTTTTTATTTTCATTATGATTTTTTATTTGATTGAAAACGGTATGCGTTGTAAATGGGATGTAATAAGGAAATAAGTGAGAAACTGAAAGCTTTTTTTATTCTGTTGTACTTAATAATGTAACTGTAAATAATATAATAAATAAATTCTATCCTTCTTAATAATGCGGATAGGCTTGTTTAAAAAGTTGCACCATCAGATAAGGTTCCACATTTGCCTCGGTGAAGGATGTTCGCCGAGACGAAAAAATGTTCTTATATTTCGAAAACGACCGTTCCACGTCTACCGAAGTAAGACAGGCGTAATTAAAATAATCTTTAGACTTAGTCAAGGAATCTGCAGATGCCCCATCGCACATTTGTCTTAATCTCGTGTAGTCCGGATTCTTTTTTAAAACACTATCGAACTTAGCTAAAACTCGTCCACTTGCATCGTTTATACTATGTAACAATGTACTAACTTCGTCCACGACTTGCACTGATTCTACCAACGACAATCCAGAATTTTGCAAATTTTCTATCGCGTCTACTAACTCTTTGTAATTGTTGCTAATATTCTTTAGATGTGTTTCAACAGAAATATCGAGAAATCCCTTCTAGCTCATCCTAATAGCTCTAGCTTCGGCAGGGACGAATTGCAAAATAACAGATTTGACTTCTTGAAAATGTTCATTATAATAAAAAGCGGCTTTTAACCACGTTCCCCAACGCGTAAGAATGGGCTGTGGTGGTTCTCGAATACCAGGGCATAACCTGTGGAATGCCCTAGTCCTCTTAGGACTTTTGAGAAACACTTTTTTGTGTTTGCTATTAATGCATCCACCTCCGGGTAACACTCTCGAATAGTTTGTGCCACAAGATGTAAAGCATGGACTTTACACGTAACATGTAAAAGCCCTTCACACTTTTCTTTAAGGGAACGGCCTACACTACACATTGTTGCTGCACCATCGCTCATGAACAACAACAGTTGACTGCTTGACACTTGAAATTTTTGTAACGTTTCGAGAACTACGGCCGTAATTGCTTTACTAGTACACTGTTTTAATCTTCTGCTGGCTAATAGAATTGCAAAATTTGGTTTAATAGGATCTAATACGCGCACTATTATATTCAAAATAGAATTTTTTTTGCAATCTGTCGTCTCATCAAGACATAGCCACAGCTGTTTATCTTTTAATTCGGCTTTAATTCGATTTTCAATGTCCTCACGTATTCGTGGAATATCTCTCCGTAACGCTGTCCGAGATGGTAGTATCCACTCGGTATTGTATGTACCCCAGAATTTTCGAAATGCTTTTTTATCAAGTATACGAAGTGGTAGACCACATACCATAAACGTTAAAAGCAATTCTAATTGAAATTGACGTTGTTGTGACACACCATTTCTTTTATTTCTGTGGTGTGCGCTATTTATATGTCTTTCACAATCACGTTTGCTCCAGCACAGTAGTTTCTTTTTACAAACTTTACAGAAAATTGTACTCCCATTGTAGTGTAAATCCACAAATTCACTAAGAAATTTATTAACTTTCGTAGGTAATGGCCGTTTATTTTTAATAGTTACGTTAGACATAATCACTAAAGCGAGCACACCGACGCTTGTTTCTAGTATGCCACGAAGTGGTGCAAACGTAACATCTGCAGACTCGTCATTTGTTGATGAATAGAGCGCGTCATCCGTAAATGAATAAGCGCGCTGTTAGTTCGTAGCCGTCGATGAATGAACATTTTTTTTGTAGTGGCCCACTGTGAACAACGCCCTATTTATCAACGAACATCCAAACTGCAGGTGTATATTTGCGCGTCTTCACGACGTAATAGACAGTGGTTTTGGTCCTCGTCCTAATAATTACATATTTAAATTACCTATGTTTACATACATATATGCGCCCGGCAGCCTGATTGCGAACCTGGCGCGTGGCGCTCTTGGCCCGCTCTACTTATGTAGCATTAATCTATACGTCAGAGCTTTGGTGACTTTCTAATCCAGCATGTATTTCCATTAAAATGCACTAAGAGAGAGTTAATATTCTAAGAGAGAATTTTTGATTTGTTTCAAATATATATAATTATAGAATTTTCTTTTTTCCAAACAAATTCAATACGTATACATAGGCACGTATATTGTATTGTGCATTATGCATTTTACAAAGGAACTGTATCAAAGTATACGGAGTATGTAAGAGTTAACAATTGAATTTATATGCAATGTAATAGGTGTCAATCTATAGAAACAGCCCGGCAGCCTGATTGCGAACCTGGCGCGTGGCGCTCTTGGCCCGCTCTATTTATGACGTTTCATGGTATCTAGTTTGTATACATGATACATATGATTCTTATTCAGTTTTGTTGGTTATATTGAATACTAGCGTATACATGATGGATCTATAGATATACGTAGCATATAACTTAATGGAATAAAAATTGTTTATCGACAATAAATTCAAAATTAGTTTAATGTATACGATATCATTTACTGGAAGCAAAAGAATCAATTTAGGATTTGACTAACATTTTATTGTTAATGCTTTTATAATGAAAAAGGCATACTCATGAAAGAAATGAGTTAATTTTATATTGTGTATTTGTATTAACTAAGGCATAAAAGGTTTTGTTTTATATTTGTACACAAACAGCTGTGGACCACGGAAACAATGTAATTATAGTCTAATTCACATGTTCTTGAATAGATATAAACACTATACAGTCCTTGTCCATAATATTATGCTGCTTTAATCAAACTAGATGACTTATGCCACCACCACAACCCATTGTTCACTGTACAAATACACATGCTACACAAATACAAGTTCGTCAAGTAAACTAGGTCAGAAGAACTTAGTGTTATTTCTAAAATTGCATATATTTCTTTTAGCTCTGTGAACTACACAGTTTTCTTTCATGTATTTTGTATTTGTTATTAAATATCGAACAATTAGCAGACTGTTTCACTTGCAGAAAAAAACGAGTGTGGAAGGTAAATGATTATTGGACTTAACAAAATTGTCCGAGAAGACAAGAAGCAAATTAACAAAAATAGTAACCGAAAACTTTATATAGTTTGTATTTACAACATAATAAGTTCATATAAAGTAATGCGTTTTGTTTTCCTACACATCGCACCTTTAAATTTAAAAATACATCTGACAATACAATTTTACTGCGTACAACATACAGTTGTTAATTATAAGATTTTAATGTTGTTATAATAACAAACCAGACAGTGTATGTTTTAGTATCTTATGTTATAAAAGAATTAGAGAGAAAGTATATTAATTTTAAATATACAACCTTAACGACAATTTTCTTGTACTGATTATTAGAAAATAAAACAGCCAATATTTATCTTTATTTTAACAATGCACTTACCTCTGTGTACTTGACAAAAAAAAAAACGAAGCACCAAGTAAAAGTACAGATAAACTCAGATAAAACGAACTCAAACAAATGCCTCGACATGTTCGTTTTAAGCAAGCGTTGCTGTAAAAGAAGCTTTTTTTATGATTTCCGCAATCAAAAATTCTGAAATCTAAATGAAATGATACATTAAGAATTCTTCGATTTACCAACAATTAGTAATTTCCGTTTTTCTGTATTTGCATTCACAAATACGAGATAGGCGCCATAAATTCTCGGCCTGGCAGGGTTATACAGGTTCGAGCGTGTACAAACTCTGTTACGTCATCGTTGCACATGTGCGAGGCCTACACTATATATATTAAGTCTCGAAGCGTAGTAGTTTTTAGTAGCCGGCCAGGCAACGTGACTAGTGCATGAAAATGTCCCAGGTAACGAAAATTGAGTACCGCGAGGTCATTAAATTTTTAGTAAAAGAAGGGCATACGCCTAATCATATTAAACAACGTTTAGACGGCGTTTATGGTGATTTATCTCCTTCATATTCCACTGTAAAAAAGTGAGCAAAATGTTTCCGTTTGGGGCAAGAATCCCTTCAAGATGATGAGCGTCCCGAGCAACCAATTGAACTGATAACGCTTCAAAACATTTCAATTATTGAAGAAATTGTATTAGCAGATTGCTGTATGAATGTGAAGGAATTAGCAGTGATGTCTAACATTTATGAAACAAGTATTCGCCCTGCGCTCCAACGTGAACGTTGGATCGAATGTGCGCGCTCGTTTTTAAACATGTGTGGAGACGATCCGAAACCAATTTTGGAGTCCATTGTCACAGGAAATGAAACAATGCTTCTGTATTATGATCCTCTATCATTTTGAGGGAAAAGCTTTAGATTATTTTTACAAGGGTATAGAATTATTAATTGATCGTTGTAAAAAATGTATTAAAGTTAGGGGAGATTATATTGAAAAATAAAAATTGTTGTATTTTACCAAGTTTATTTTTCTGTATCAAGTCACATTTTTCACGATGAAATTTATTCTATAAGACGACGTCTAACAAGTCGTCTTATAGAATAAATCAGTCTCATCGCTGTTAAAAATATCGATGTTGGCTTCTTGCAGGAATCGTAACTACTGTAACACGGAGACAGACATTATCTTGCTGGAATGTGGCATTGTTTAGTCAGCAAATGGTTCTAGAACGGACTAAAGACGTCCTATTTCCTATGCTAATTCTACCCCAAACCTCGGACTCCTTTACGACTATCGTGGACTCGCAAACAAAAGCGAGATTTTTCCACGCTTCATCCCGATCTGCCCATACATTACACCATTTTAATCTAAAGGCATAATGCCAATTAGTGAGAGGCAGTACTAGTTTTGGACGATAGGAAATCAACTCAAAACGAACGAGTACGGCGATGTATTCTATGACATACCTCTGCCAAAAAAATATTTCTGATAGACCTTGTAGTACTATGCCGATCCTTAAAGACAAGCAATCTTAGTCTTATATCTTATCGGTTCAGTGAGGTTTCTAGGTCATCTAGAGCCTCTTTTACGACGTTGCCTACCTTCTTGAGACAAATGCAATACCCGCTTCATGTAGTTCAACCAATATGATGTTGGATTCGGTTCATCTGGGAACACCCAAAGAGTTCATTGTTGCTTTTTTTCCTCGTACGAATATATCCAAGTTTCGTCACTTCTTACGTTGTTGTATACAAATTTGGAAGTTCTTCTGTCGAATATTTTGAGCATTTCTTTTCACCAATTGACATTAGCGTTTTTTATGCATGGGCCAAATTATACGGAATTCATCGGAAACACCTAAATATTCATGCAAAATCGAATGTACTGCTGTCTTCGATATGCCTAAGGATGCCTCTATCTTACGGTAAGTCACATGCCGGTCCTCTTTAATCATGTTGCATGTAGTATCGATGTTTTTTGAAACAACAACTGATGGTGCTTCATTACCAAAGGTTGAACGAAGAGATTCGAGGCATTGGTGTTGTGTTAGGCCTTTTCTAAAATTATATTTTTCTAAAACCATCCTACGAAAAACCCAGTGAAAAAATGGAAGTTTCACATAACTTCTTTCACTTTTTTCACAAAATTGCTTTTTTTTAAAGGCTCACAGTAAACAAACTACTCGGCCGATTTCTGTGCTGTCACTCCTTCAAGAATAACAAATGTCAAATTTTACGAAAATGGTGATGTCAGATTTCAATAGCACTATCTAGTGGTCGTTCGTAAAAACTTGAGACGCTACCTTCGTAGATATTTACTCTCTTACTAAATTTTCAACTAAATACAACACATACACATCGGGAAAATGTGAAATTAGCTATATCCATATATGTACAGCCAGAGAGCGAGGAGGGGATTGAGTGGAATCCCATCGATTCGATGCGAGGTCGCGCGTTAGTACGCTTGTAACAACGTTGGCATGTAGGTTGATAGACCTACTGTGTGCAAGAACGCACGTAATTTGAAGTCATAGTCGCCTGGAAATGAGAGTTTCACATATTTATTATGTTGTTGCTACGAAGCTTAGACGAAGGTAATAAGGGACTCTAAAGTGATACATTTATTACTTATATCCGTTCGAAGCTTCGATTTGGTTCAAATCGAGTGCAAGGGCTGATGTTTTAATTAATTAATGGATATCTTGATAAATAGATTCCACTTCTAATGTTCGTCTTGTGAAATATTTAAATGGTCACAAATCCCTTGCCAAATTGATGATTTTTTGTAATAAAAAATGTTTATTATTTTTATACATTTCAACGAGCTGAATTTACTGAAAAAAGATAAATTTTTCCCATTCTGTTAAGCAAGTAGAATGCTTCGAAGTTTTTAAAATGTTAAAAGAATTTTTCACCTTTCCTGCGACATGGAGCAAAAGGTAAATGAGATAGTGATCTAGGAATTATGGCAATCGATTCTAAGGGTCTGTTTTTATCAAGAAACATCTCACTAGAGCGAAGAAAAAAATTTGAGAGTATCTC
Organism: Dynastes maya; assembly: GCA_029619315.2. Taxonomy (NCBI): domain Eukaryota; kingdom Metazoa; phylum Arthropoda; class Insecta; order Coleoptera; family Scarabaeidae; genus Dynastes; species Dynastes maya. Next base: position 9,772,870 of record JAROYE020000012.1, read on the forward strand.
AAAATGAAATTTCTGTGAATTTTTGAAATCTCTAATTTCCAACTGGAATCTCTAGCGGTGCTGCTGAATAAGCATGTAATAAGTACTTTGAACCGAAAAGAATTGTTCGAGCTTTTTCCTTTTATTATTTATCTTATTTCAACAGCATCTGTTATGATCTTGCCTAACAGGAAGTGCGTAATTTTTTCGCTCCGTTAATTACATTTAAAACAACATTTACTTTTTTAGAAGTAATAATAATATTAATCGTACACAACACGAAATATCCGTGAATCGATTAAATTAGTTAATGAGAATTGAAATAGCTTTTACTTCTTTCGGGTAATTTCGAATCCGCACCTCGACCGTTACAGGATTTCATTCCGGCCATATTTTTCCGGAATTAATGCACAAACGCTGTACCTAATTCTGTCTCGTTGTCAAAACGATTTGATATGTGTGAAATACATTATCACAACGACAGTAATACTAATTTCCATTTGATTCGCCGGACCAACAACTTAATAGTAGAGCGGTTGTGACAGTTGCAATTACCTTGTTGATATTAGCATTCTCGAATATTAATTGCATCTTACTAATCCATTATTTCATGCTGGGACGGTGATCGTTTAATGGCATGTCCTTAATTTCACATTGACATTGTTTAAATTCAAAAATTGTCATTACAATTATATTTTGTTTGTATTTAAAGGTAATAAATGAACGATATTGAATATGATGATATAAATCGTACTCCACCTGAGCTGCGAGAAATTCCCGGCTTGATATAGAAAAAATAAACTTGGTAAAATATAACAATTTTTGTTTTTCAATATAATCTCTAACTTCAATACATTTATTACTAGAGCAACGCAAACTGCGCTGAAAGCCAGTGGCTGACGCATAAAAGTTTACACAAAATAAACACGGCCGGGACAATTCGGTATAAGCGTCAGTATAACTGCGACTCGAAAGCCGATCTGTTGTGTATGCATCTACGCTGTCGTATACTATATTGTAGTTCTACGTTTGTTTTCAAAATGTTTCCTACGTCGCGAAAACGACCAAAGTTGGACACAAGAGAATTTATTGCAGAAATGCCTGATTTAAAGTGTGATGGCGCTAAAATTCAATGTGTAGTGTGTAAAATAGATTTAATGTGTTGGTCGAAAAGTGATTGTCTACGGAACGTAAATAGTGCAGGGCATGTTTCAAAAAAAAATTCCACACGAGATTATGACAAATTTAAATTTAATTTATGTGTTTATTGCATGTAATTTACCCTTTCATTTACTAAGGAAGAAAGCATACGTCTCGTTTTGGAATGAATATTCGGACTTTAAGTTACCAAGTGAGAGAACATTACAGAGAGTTGTGCCGTGTGCTCGTGAACATGTCCAGAAAAGAATTAAATCGGAGTTGCAAGATAAAAAACTGTGGTTATGTGTGGACGAAACAACAGATCATAAAAAACATTCTGTGGTTAATGTAATGATACGCACAATGGAACCACATCGACCGTCACCCCTCAATTTTACTAGCTTCCAGACGAATACAACAATGCACTGCCGAAGTAATTTCAATGTTGGTGTTAAATACATTGGAAAAGTTTGAACTTTCAACAAATCAACTGTTGATGTTTATGAGTGATGGTGCCGCAAACATGCTTGCTGTAGGTCGATCTCTAAAAAAACATTGTGCTAACTTGTTGCATATTACATGTAAAATTCATACTCTCAGTCTCGTAGCAGATAGTATCAGAAATTGTTATCCCGAGGTAGACGCTCTAATAGCACATAGAAAAGCTGTGTTTGTAAAATCCCCAAAACGTATTCGGGAATTTCATAGACTATGCCCCGGTATTCCTGAACCACCACAACCTATTCTTACTCGTTGGGGAACATGGTTAGAGGCTGCATTTTATTATAAATATTTTGAGAATATAAAGAACGTGATTTTAGAATTCGACCCAAAGGAAGCTGCGGCTGTCAAGGTAAGCCGCTTGAAATTTCAGGATAGTCAAGTTAAAACAGATTTGGAAATTATTCAGAACAATTACGTGGGACTAGCGGATGCGATAGAAAAACTACAAAATTCTTCGGTGTCGTTAGTGGAATCATTGCAAATAGTGCAACATGTTCACGTACAGCTATGCGCGATAGAAGACGCAAGAAATGTTTGTGTTTTAGAAAGGTTTGAAAGTGTTTTAGATAAAGACTCTGATTTTGGCACATTAAGACAAATTTGTGAAGGTGCGTCAACAGAACCGTTAAGTTATTTGAAAGATTATTTTACTTACGCAAATATAACGTCACTAGATGTAGAACGTTCGTTTTCGGCATACAAAAACACTTTTTCTTCACGCCGCACTCACTTTGCCGAAAAAACTTTGGAAACATATCTAATGTTACAAATATTAAATAGACATTATCCACTTTGTGATTTCACGGAGGACTCTTAAAACGGTAAGTGTTTGAGCACGTATCGCATTTAATTTATTTTGTGTAAACTTTTATGCGTCCGTCACTGGCTTTCAGCGCAGTTGCGTTGCTCTATTTATTACAACGATCAATAAATAATTCTATACCTTTGTAAAAATAATCTAAAGTTTTTCCCTCAAAATGTTGTATTATAAGTATTATAACTAACCTGGGCAAATATACGGTAACAGCCAGAGGCGTGGCGAGCGCATAAAAGTTTACACAGAAAATAGAAAGTAAGAAATAAATTATAAAACGTGCTGAAACACTTACCGTTTTAAAAGTCTTCCGTGAAATCACAAACTGGGTAACACCTGTTAAATATTTGAATCATTAGATATGTTTCCACAGCTGTTTCAGTCAAGTGAGTACGACGTGCGGAATTAATGTTTTTTAATGCCGAAAACGACCGTTCGACATCTAGCGATGTTATATTTGTCTTAATATAAGAAAATCGGAGCCTTTCTCTAAAACACTTTCAAATTTTCGTATTACACACCAATTTGTTTCGCCTTCTACAGCGCATAACTGTGCGTGAACATCATTCATAATTTGAACAGAATCCACTAGCGACATCAAAACATTTTGTAATTTTTCTATTCCCTCCGCTAGTCCGAAGTAATTGTTGTGGATAGATTGTAAATCTCTTTTAACCTGACTATCTTGAAATATTTCCTGGCTTTTCTTGATTGCTGCAGCTCCTGCCGGATTGAATTTTAAAACTACCTTCTTTACGGCAACAAATTTGTAATGGTACTTCGACTAATCCATTAATTGAGTTCAAAGATTATTTTAATCATACATGTATTACATCAGTAGATGTCGAACGATCTTTCTCCAAATATAAACACATTTTTTCACTACGAACACGGTTCCACGAGACAACTATTGAAACATATCTAATGCTATAAATTTTTTACGATTCTTATGTGTTATAATACTGATGATGTACATCTACTTCTCATGTTCAGTAATTCCAATGCAATCCGTCAGCCTACTTGATTACACTGCTTAAGAGGGTGAGTGTTTCACAGCCTTACAATTCTTGACTAGTCTTTTTTATTATTATTCCCTTTATTACTTCTTTTTCGGTATTATAAATATTGAAGAATCCGCACGCCTATGGCGGGACGAACGATTATCTTACTCTATTTATTACCTAGTAAATAACGTGAAGTGTATAAAAAATATTAACATTTGGATACTTGGTGTACACAAAATAATGCTAAAACAGTATTTACATTTTATTGGCATATTTTCAAATACAAAACAAGACAGTCTTCTACTTAATGGTTGATGTATTCCATGATGCGTTAATGTTTTAATATTTACAAGAATGTACTTATCAAAATAATCTAAATTGCAAGCATTTTTGTAAAGTTCGGGTTACGCATAAAAAGAAATCTAAAACATTAGAGATGGAAGAAATGAATGGAATGCTGAGGATACAGCAACTCAACAAAATTTTGTTTCCGCTCATAATTTGCATGGAATAAATAAATGTACCTAACTAGGATAAATTGTTTTTGTACTATTGTATATACGTGCTAATTTCAACGCCTGTATTTCATAACATTCATTAGAAAAGATACCTAACCTAGTTGCCTTGTCGTTTGCGTGTCATTGTTATCAGTGTGTAAGAATACCAATATTAGATAATAAAATGTAACTATGTTTCGTATGAAAAATACAAAAAAGAAACCATGCACTTGAAACTGTTTCGAACCGGTTTTAAACTCCCTTTAAAACATTCCAAACCTCTCGTGAATTTTGCATTTTAATTAAAAATTTAAAGTAGCTACGAAAACAAAAGAAAAGCGAGACCTTAATCAAGTGCCAAAAATACATTAAGATACTGAAGGTTCTCCTCCTGTAGAGCACACGAAAGTTTTAACTTATGTGTTTTTCTTAACAAAGACCTAGCTACCATTATTTTGCAAGCGTTTTAGCTTTTAAGAGTTAATTTTCGAAGGATGTTTATTTTATTTTAAGCCAATTTTAACGCGTTTTAAGGCACTATGTTATGTGTTCTTACTATGAATTTAAAAAGTTTCGAAACGCCGAAATAAAAAGATGTAATCAATATTAGATTAACGATAATAAAATTCACTCTGAACGTTATACATAATTTTTGGAGTGATTCATCTTATTTCATTTCTTCAGGTCTTGAAGTTTAATAGCAAATTACTTTACTTTTTTGATAACTACACCAGAATCAAGGCGATCATTCGATAAAAAACACCTTAGAAAAATGGGTGAACATTAGCAAATAACACTAAAGTACCGGCACACTCGGTACCATACAAGTTATTATTCATGGATCCTCATTAACAACCGTAAAACCATTTCGGTACAGGTTGGGCCAAATTGGTCGTATTTCATGGGTATACCTATGAAGGAGTATAGTAGACCAAAATGAAGTACAGAGTCACCGCCCCGTTTTTCGAGATAAATTAGTTGGTCAAAACAGATTTTTGATATTTCAAGCGGTTCTTGAGTTATAAGCAGAAATCGAATTTTTATAGGTTTCTGTTAATCGTTCTATCTCTTTTATTTCTCAAATGAGGAAAAAAATATTATTAACATTTTTTGCAGGTATTGTGCGTTTGTCTTACAACCTTAAACAGCTACGAGATATAAAACAAACTTTTGTTTTTTTTAACGGAAGCAATAGTAGGCGATGGTTTCATTAAAAAGGTTATTTTATCAGCTTTCATTATATACCGATTGGGAAAATGTGAAATTAGCTATATCAGCGTACATAGAGCCAGCATTTATATATATGTACGCTGATATAGCGATATAGCTAATTTCACATTTTCCCAATCGGTATATAGTTTTACATATTTATTTTGAAAAATAGCCGACATATTTTATGTTCTTAAATTTTAAATTAGTAAGTGTGCCATGCATGACATTGCTATAGCAACGGGCACATATGTTAAAGTTAATTTTCGAACAGCATTATACGTGTTCAAGCTATTCATATTTCTATCTTTGTTATTGTATTTTAACTGTTTTATTTTTTACTTGCGTTTACGTTTCTTTTCCAAAAGTTTTTTTTTCATAGTTATCATATTATTTTGCTTTCGCTATTTGTTTTATTTATTTGCCTTTAACATGGTGAAGTAGGAATAATACGAAAAGGCAGATATGAAAGAAGCTTACATTGAATGTGGACAAAATCTTATGGCTGCTTTAGAATTGTATTTTCAAAGATATCCAGAAGGCAGACAGCCAAATATTACTTTATTTAAAAAAACTCAGGGACAATTTCAGAGAGTAAGTATGGGTTATTTGAAAAGCCTAGACCAAAACATTATAATAAACCTGACGTGGAAGCTAGTGCTGCTACTGTTTTAGGATATGTTGAGGTAAATCGAAATGCGTCTTCAAGAGAAATTGAAGAAAATGTCGGGACTTCACGAAGAACAGCGCTACGGATCTCAAAGAAATATAAATATCGTCCATATAAAATACGGATGAATCATTTTCTTCATTCTAACGATACAACGAAAACCCTCTTTTTAAAGAAAATGTAATTTGGAGCGATGAGGCTCGTGTGACTAGTGATGGTATTTACAATAGGTACAACAGCCATTTTTGGAGTATTGAAAACCCATATGCCACGAGACCTATTCAAGGAAGATTTGGTTTCAACATCTATTGTTACACAGGTTATACTATTTTACATATGAAAATAACAGCACATTCTTACATGTCACTTTTAGCAAATTATTTATTTGAATTCATTGAAAGCATTCCAATTCAAAATCGTATCGACCATGGTTTCAATTAGATGATGCTGCTGCCCATAACGCTTTGATTGTGAGGCAATAGCTAAACCACCATTTTCCAAACAAATGGATCGGAACTTTTGAACCAGTTAAATGGCCAGCTAAATCGCCTGACCTTAATCCACTAGACTTTTTTTCTGTGGGGTTTCTTAAAGAGTCTAATTTATAAAATAGAAAGTGATACTAGACAAACATTAAATGAAAGAACTGCGCTAGCTTTCAGGCAGATAAGTAGAATAAATACTGTTAATTCTGTTTATAAGCGATGTCAGAAATGCTTAGAAAATGGTGGACAACAACTTGAGCATTTGTGAGATTTATTAATGTATGTATTTTAAAATTTATTATCGATGTCATTTAAGATTGATTAATTGATGTAAATATATTCTAAGTGCATTATGTTAATGAATTTTACACCTTTTTGTATCTATGGAATTAATAAAATTATTATGTAAAAAAGTATTTTAGATACTCAGTAGATATTTTCTGTGGCATTTCTTAAAGCTGTAATTTATAAAACAGAAAGCAATACTGCACAAATATTAAAGGAAGAAACAGCTTGACGTACGTGTTATGGCAATTTCATGCATGGCACACTTATTATTTTAAAATTTATGAAAACATACAATATATCAGTTATTTTTTAATATAAATATCTAAAACTATATATGTATATAATGAAAACTGGTAAAATAATCTTTTTAATGAAACCATAGCCTACTATTGTTTCCATTTAAAAAAACACAGGTGTGTGTTATATCTCGTAACGGTTTATGGTTATAAGACATTTGTCAACGGAAAAATAGATAGGGTCACGTTATCTACAGAAAATGTTAGTAACATTTTTCAAATTTAAGAAATAAATGAGATAGAACGATTAACAGAAATTGATACAAATTTGATAACTCGATAACTGCTCGAAATATCAAAAATCTATTTTGACCAATTAATTTGTCTTGAAAAACGGGCTTGACTATGTACTTCGTTTTTGTCCAGCTATGCTCCTTGACAGGTATATTCTTGAAATGCGACCAATTTGGTCACCCTGTACATTCTCATTGCTGGATACTCTTTTTTTTTTTGAAGGAAATTGTGCTACAGTACACATTTTTCTAAATATATTGAAAAGTATCCATTTTACATGCGTAATAAATATGACATCTTTTGTTTTTTTTTATATTTGATAAGAACAAGAAAAATAAGTAGTTGTATTTTAAAAAATTAAATTTTTGACACTTTTTCCAGTTGAAAATTTAATCGTTATTGTCGTACACGCTGTATAATGTTTTCGAAAAATTCAGTCGGTTTCTAATCCTATAGTATAAGGTCAACAGTTTTGTAAAATTTCAATTTTCCATGTTAAACACCACCACAATTATAAAAATTCAAAAGCACTTGTCCATCTGTCAAAAATTTGCAGAAAATTGATATATTTCAAATATGGTAATAACATTATTAGTGTATCAACTTTTAAATTCCTTTAGTGTGTTAATTGATAAGAGAATTAAAACAGAAATTAAAAATCAACAAATTCATATTTAATATAAATTCTCCAACCTTTGCACTTTCAAAATAGTTAGTACAATAGTTTAACAAATTTAAATTAAAAAATAAGGCTCTTATAAACAATATACATTTTTATTTCAGTATTTCTAGACTTTTTAGACTCGCACTGTATAAACAATTGAACAATTTCTTGGGGGACACCCGTGTAGATATATAAGCTTGCTTTACTTTGTTCTTGATGTAATTACAAAAATAAAATAGGGGAAAGGAACTGATTATCTAACAAAATGCCTCTATACCAACGTTGTTTTAATGCCGCCAACCCCTTAGCAAACATTGTCGCCGTAAAATTTCGAATTCTGGTGTGCTACGCTTAACTTTAAGTTATGACTGTACACAAGTTGACGTTACATACACATATATAACTTTGTAACCTGTATTTCATTATCAAGGCGCTCATTCTCCTATTTTCTACCTTGAAAATGCTTTGCGCAGCGTAACTCTGGTGCTAAAACTTCGGAAATATCTTCATCAAACATGTATATAAATGTAGTGCAACTATGTTTTAGAATGATTATAATAAACAAAATTGTAGATGCTTAGATAATAAAATGTAATTTTAATGTAAATTTTATAGAACATACTTCCCGATAAACTCATCTTCATATATTTATTTCTTTTTGTTGTTAGATTCCTTTCGAATATAATTACAATCCAGCAGATGTCCGCTAGTTCTTCTAAAAACCCATTAAGATCATGAACTAACAATCAAATCGTTTTGAATACCAACAACAGCAAAACAGAGAATATTTTTGACAGTTATTTATGCATTGTTTTATAAATTATGGCTATCTAATCACGTGTTTCACAAACAACGTGATACTTAGTCTTAAGTGCCTGCATTGCCGTACACAAATTAGTCCACAAATCAATTTTACGATGGAATAAAATTCTCTACAACGGCCCAAGATAGCCGCAAACTAGCAGCCTATCAAGATTGCGTTAGAAGATCGAGTAGAATATCTAACGTTGTGTTATAACGTGGCCAATTTGTCGGTCAATCATTTCACCTTTGCTCCTCGTAGTTAGATGGATGTACGCATGCTCCGAAACACATAACATCGTCTTAATCCCTGGTGCAAATTACAATAATGATTAATAGATCTACATGGTTCGTGCTAAAGCCGTATGTACTAAAATGTAAAATACATTTCGCATTTTAAAGTTAAAACCGATATTTCGATACTTAAATGCAATTCTTTTTCGTTTCAAAATTGATGGCGGATTTAAGTAGATTCGAGAAATTGAATTATCGTCTATCTTCGCCTTCGCTGTATTTAATCGTGATTTTATTTATTTTTTCTCTTCCCCTTTCTTGAACCCCATTCCCGTTCCTTTCACCCTTCGGCTTTTAATTAGTTTAAGCTTGAAGTCTCGGTTTGAATTTATTGTTACAGCCTTGCCTGATTTATGAAGATTTTTTCAAGAAAAATGTTATGTATTTTTAAGGAGGCGGAAACAATTAAATCCGCCTGCTTTATTCATAAAAAATACCCTACTTTTTAAAAAGGAAAGGTACATATTTGTTTGGTAATTAAAATTTGTTAAAGGGAAGCTCAGGTGCGATGAATATTGAAGGTGGAGTTCCGATAAAATTTATATCTTCCAGTTTTTGCTTTCAAGTTCCTATTCATGTATCTAAAGGACCGCTAAAGGTAACCCAAAAAGGCGAACAAGCTTAGAGGTTTACGAAATTAACTTGAATGAACGTCAAGTTTACATTGGACAAACTGAGTGGGTAAACATAGTTCAAATTTGAAGAGCATACACATGACGAGACATACAGAGGAATTACAAAAATCCTTCCCTTACAAAGTGAATAAAAGCATCCAAATAGAGTAATTTCTAGACGAATTTGCGGGTTACCTTTCCGTTTAAATTCTAGATACAATACGGATGGATATGTAAGCGAAGCTTTCACAATACATACCCATGATATTATAATATCCTTCTCGTACTTCCTTTGATGTCATTACACTGTGTATTGAATTCAAGCTGATTGTATGTACAAATAAACAAGTTAGGCAATCAACAGTCTAGTAGATCGCTGACAAATTGGGAGTGTTAGATTTATATAAAAAGACTAGCAATGCTCTCTAGTGAATGCGATTCATCCAGAGCGTTTTCTCGCCGAGAACATACGTAGTTTGGACCCTTGACAAGGGCAGTCTGTGTTAGCTGTCACCAATGAGAAATTTATAACTTTCTGTTTTGCCTTTTAAAGAACCATGAAGGGAATATTGAGTGTTCGATTCAACTCTTTTCGGTGTTTTAGTTCCTATTTTCCAAGAATGTAACATTTTAATTACTGCGTATTCAGAACTTTAAATTATTAAGCCCCTTCTACATTGACAAATACAATAATAACGATTTTATTGCGAATTTATCACTTTAACCGGTAATTATTAATAATAACACATTAAACTTTAATGTTTGAAAATTCCTCCTTGTGTTTCCTTTGCAGTTGTCAATTGAGCATGCTAACTCTTAGCTGTAATCTGTTTTATTATTATCTTTAACTTGTTCCGTTGTTGTTCCAACAAAACTAGTTGTATGCTCTTCAAGATACTGAGGAAGTATAGAATTGACCAACTCAACTTGGCCGGATCGGTTTTTGAACTACGGGAGTATTTTTTAAATAAGAAGAAAAATACTGTAAATATCATTAAAATATATATTTTTCCATATTCTACGTACTTTCATCTACTTTTCTACAAATTTCCATTTTTGTTCAAACATTTGTCATGCCGCTCAACAAGTTTTTTAATTCCTACGTCAGAAATCTGCCGCCTGTGAAGAAGCCTAATCCATGATTGCAGTTTTCATATCTTCGTTGAACCATTGACCACTAAGGAACTCCTTTAAGTACCGAAACAAGTGAAAATCACTGGGTGCAGGGTCTGGACTGTGAGGTGGATGAGATCCAGTTGTTCCCATCCAAAATACTTGATTAGACCTTGTGTTTGCGCAGAAACATGTGGCCTTGGATCATCCACCTTACAGTCCAGACCTTGCACCCAGTGATTTCCACTTGTTTCGGTGCTTAAAGTAGTTCCTTGGGAGTCAGCGGTTCAACGATGACGAAGATGTGAAAACTGCAGTTATGGATTGGGCTTCTTCATAGGCGGCAGATTTCTTTGATGTCGGAACTTGTTAAGCAGGGTATGACGAATGTTTGAACAAAAATAGACATTATGTAGAAAAGTAGATACAAGTATGCAGAATACGGACAAAAATATATTTTAATGATATTTACAGTATTCTTCTACTTATTAAAAAACGGACCTTATTTAAAAAATACCCCACGTAGACAGGATGCGTTACAGAATTATACATTGGGACTCTAGTGTTGACGCAGATCGTATTTTTATTTTACAAAATAGAGCAATTAGAACACTATTTGGCTTGAGATAGAGGGATTTTTGCAAAGAAGTTTTCCGAAATAATGATTTATTAACTTTTTATGATGTGTACATCTTGGAAGTACTGTGTTTTGCTTTTAAATTTCGTGAGTTTTTTACTGTGTTTGCCACATTATTATAGTAGAAGCCGTAAGTAAGAAACCGAAAAAAACCATTTGTTGCCACCCTCACACAAAACATCGACCTTTCAGAGAAGCCTTATGTTTATGCGAACGAAACTGTTCAACGTTTTGCCTAACGAATGGAAAGAATTTCTGAAGAAGACAGAAAATTGTCGAAATGTTTAAAGTGTTTATTTTTATGAACATGCATAGAAACGGTTTCTTGCAAAAATCAGTCTCTATTCAAGAAAATATTTTTATTTCAAAACTATAAAAATGTATAATGTAAGAAAATTAATTTTTTGAAATTTTATTTGGATTAAATAAATATTTCCTTAGGGTTAGAAAATCAAAGACAGAAAAATGTTTCTTCCAAGTAAATCATTTGGTTCTAAGTTAGGAAAATACTCATATTAAAGGTAGGAATGAAAAAATGGTCCAGATCTCACAAAGTTGTATTGGGAAAATAAGCGACCAGTTTCGCGTTCATGAAACACATCATCGGGCCAGCTACAAGGATATCCAATAAAAGAAAAATTACAATAATGGAAAAAAACCCTAAAGTTAATAACTAAAATTAGGAGCAAGTGAATGAGCTAATGAAAAAGGCTTTTTTTATAGGTTACAGTATAATTAAATTATTTCTTTAATAATGTAATTAAATAGGGATTATTTTTATGTAGTTTAATAATTGAGTTAATATTTAAGTTTATTTATCCATTTTTTATTATTATTACTTATTATATATAAAAAAACTATAGTTAATGTTGTTTATGAAACATTTTACGTTAAAAGTTATATCATTGAATGGGTACGTATGGTATCTGTATTCCAGTTCCGTCGCTACTGTCTAGGACGGTATGCTATAACTACTGGCACTAGGTGGCGCCAGGAAATATTTCAGTTGCTGTTTTTGAAGATTGGTGGCATAAACTGAGAGATGTAAGAGCAATGTGGTGAGGAGCAAGAAGCTTTAATGCTTTTCTCTTCTCATATTGTTTTCGCCGATAGTGGAGCTAGATATTTAATAACATTATCTTGGTTATTGTTTCTAGGGACTCTTTTCATGTGTACTTCTACATTCAGTTCACTTTTGTTTGAACATTATTCAGTAGATAACCTCTACTTTAGCAATATGAATAATTTACTGCATTTTGTGCTATGTCGTACTGTTTTAAATAAAAGCCCAATTAATAATGTGCATGTAAATAATATGCATTTCAAGAATTCTAAGTAAAAAATGCTTTATTTTAAGAAAATAAAACTATTGATTTATGACCAATACCTAAACGCTTTCTGGATTAAGAAAACTATTTGCCATCTTTAAGAAAATATTGTTTTGTGTTATAATGATCATCGCTTTCTTCAAATTTTCTGCAAGATTTTCTTGAATCAAGTTAACAAATGTCTTAAACAAAGAAATACAATTATTTCGTTACAAGTATACATATACTTCTCTTAAGCGGAGAAAGAAACGATAATTAATACTGTAATTGTCTTGAATTGATACAAGTAAACGTTCCTCTGCATGAATCCTTGAAAAACTTGTATCAACAAAGCCGCTAAAATCAAGATTCACTTTTCTAACTAATTACAAGAACGGCTAAGAAAGAAATTACATTATTTTATTTAATATTATATGTAACAATATTTAATGTATTTAGTACAAAACATCCAGTTTAGGGTGACCATATGAAAAATCACACTTTGGAAATTTTGGGCGTTTTATTTTAAAGATTTATTACCTTTTATTAATCCACTACAGCAATATAAAAAAAAATCTTTAAAATAAGTGTGTATTCTTGGGAAAGCAAATAAAAAAAATAGAATTGGGAAAATACTTCCATCTTCTGTACGTGTTATTAATCGCATTGTCCAATATTAATAAAACCCAGCAATTATTAACACTAACCGGATTTATTACATTAACCGTAACGTATACATCCCAAAGTGGCGATAATACCCTTCATAACCTTCCGAAAAGGGATACATAGGTCACTCTCGAACATAATACTTTCCTAGTTATTAATCAACGAATTTGATCTAAATATTAATTCCTCTAATTTATATCCCCGTACAACCAGGAACTTATTATATTTATAATCTCAGCTTACCCTCGTTATACATGGAATTTGTTAAAATTGTATTGAATAAGCCCTGAGTGAAAATGGCGTCAGCAAATTTTTTTTGGGATGAGGAAGGGATCGCATAGCAACATTTCTGATGCTTTTTTTTTCTGAGATGAAAATGTCATGACGATCAATTTTTAAGTGCCGCTTATGAATTTTCATTTCGAAATAATCGGATTATTTTCGAGTTAATAACAAGGATGTGCTTTATGAAATATAAAATCCGGACAAAAAGGAGTAATTTTATAAAAGCTTTTTTCCATGTAGGTAACATTTTTTTTGTGGAGATTTAATCATGTTTGAAGCGCATTAACTAGTTCGAAGTACGAATCGTGGTAGTTTCCCGTTTTTATTTAATTTCTGTCCGTCAAATAGTTGATATTAAAAAAAAAATCTGAATATGCAATATTCGCCTCCAAACAAAAAAAAGTTGAAAGAGATGCTAAATTAAAAGGTATTATGTATATACAGGTGCCCCAATCTTCTGGAATTGTATGCCTACTGTGTAAATGGTACAAGATCAGAATTTTCAGAAAAGTAATAGACATCGTAAACTATCCTTGAAAAATATTTCTGGATATACAGGGTGATTAATAAGGAGCGAACCAAACAGAACTAAAAATAAACCAACGTAATACCGGTTTTATGTGTCTATTTCTAGCAGATTTCGAGATATTTATAATTTTCATTCGCCTAAATGTAGATATACCGCGTTAGTAAGTTCCGTAGTAAAGTGAACCGCTAAAATATATGGACAGTGTTACAACGTTTGCCCGTTATGAAAGTATAAGGTAGGGAGCCACGCTAAGCGAATCAGGGACGCTCCTAGCACAAGCGACAACATTATTCGCTCGCTATACGTATGGGACTCGCGCCTATAAATGAATCCTTACCTACCCTAGTATAGATATAAATGTATATCTATTTTCTTCAAACAACCAGGACTGCAAGTACATTTTAGCGTAAACTTTTACAAGATTAAAGATTAAAATTGGACCTACCACTTCTTTTATTTCCATTTAACATACATACAACTCACACTTGAGCCTAAATGGAATATTTTACAAGATTGAATTGGACACCTGGCCGTTACCATCGATATATAAAAAGGCCTAAAAGCTCCGACGTCAGCAGGCTGTGACGTATATTGGTTTAGGTGAACGATCGGCCATATTTATCGTCCTGACGTTTACACGTACAGACCGTTTCTTGGGTTTTGAATTGGTTTATCGAAATTATATTGAATTTATTTAAAAAAATAGTGTATAGTGATATTTCCGTACTTTGTTGGTGATACCTGTAATGTTTTTCTAGTGTTGTATAAGCGATAAAACCTTTTCTGAAACGATAAAAGCCTGACTCGGGCGGTCTATTTATAGTACCGTGGCGTCGGCTATTTCCCTTAAATGTATACTAAGGTTTGTGAGTTACACTTTATAGAAGAAGATATTTATTTTTCAACAGCTGCAGATTCAAGGACCGGTGAAATTATAACTGCAAGTTTAAAAAACCCTAGGCTTCAATGATGCTATTCCAACGCAATTCCCTAACTGTCCGTTGTATTTTATTATTCAAATAGTTTTAGATTCTTACGTTATATTTAACAAAATTATTTTTAAACACTAAGAGATGTTTTTAAGTGTGTATAATAAACGTTCCGTTTTAATACAATATATTTTACATTATATCACCGACCATAACCATTTGGATGCTGATATATATAAATGTCATATTCACAGCAGTAAACGAATTGCAACAATTATAATCACTTGTTCTACAAATACCCTACTTAAAAATGATTGTGGGAAAAGTAATGACAGATTAGGTAAAACACCGCATAATAGGAAATTAAAAACTCGGGTTAAATAGCATGTCTGAACACAATTTCGAATAAAATTGCAATTACTGTATCATTTCAACCTTAATTTCGTCCAAATACATGTATAATTACAAATAATAATAATTAGTCGATTAAATATCAACCACAAATACATCTACGTGTTTGGTTTTTGCTTTGAAACTTCGTTTTTCCAAAATAAAATCGAATGGGATGCGAAGAAGGGCTCAATTGACGACTGGGATCCTCTTTAAACTGGAAGGCCTTCAAAACATAAAAAAGAAATGCAAACAAACGATACCTTTATCGCTTAGACTAATATCGTGCATGGGGATACATCACCTAAACAGCGTGACGTCATCGAAGGGGCGCTGACGCCTTGTTATCTCGGTGGTAACGACCTGGTTCTATCTAGATATGGTATTAAAACGCCTTCGAACTTTAGCCAACGTTGCTAAATTCTAACAGCAGAAATGGCACCATATATCCCTCGCATAGAAAATTAATATAGGTAACATTTTTATACAATGACGCAAATGTCTAATATTGAAAGTAAAAGAGATATTTACAGTTAAACGCGACTCCTGCTTTTGAATGTTGCATCCAAGTTGTTTCTGATGGTATTGTTTGGTTACCATGCCAACAATAAACAAAACACACTGACGTTGCTGTTTTTAACTATTGATTCGAAATTAGGTAGCTACTTACAAAATGAATCACGTTAAAAAGCGTTAATATATATGATTTTCGTATGAAATTGAAGTTAGCTTCGTGCTATTTACACCATACGCGCAATTTTACAATTCCATAAGGTTAGGACAGCCTGTACATCCTTCATTTTATTTTCTTATAAAAAAATGTGTTATTAATCAAATTGTTTTGGTCGAAAGAGTTGCTGGAGCATTTCATTCGCTTCTCTCCACATCTGCTACTTCTACAAACTCCTTAGTTTAATGAACAGTAACATTTGGATCCATATTTTCTGTGGAAAACTTACTTTAGCTAAAGTTTAGTTCTTTTTATGTATGGTCAATTATTTGTCATCTAGTAGGACACAATCTATTGATACGAAAACTTTATCCTATGGTAAATTATCACAGCCCAGTTGGTCGTAGTTTCCATATGTCGTAACTTAGCTAGGGTAAAGTCGCAAGCGAGAGTTTCAGGTTTAGAAAATAAATTCACATACAATTTGCAACTATACTATGTGCTATTGTCTAGAAACCGTTCTCTGTTTTGTTGGTTCTAGATACCTTTCTACCTATCTTTCAGGAATAGTTTTACTACTTGTAGAGTCCATCCAGTAAGTTTCAAAATGGGAATGGGAAGCAAATTATAGAGCTCCTTTAAAAGTTCTCGTCTTAGTTCTTTAGCTACATTGTTTTAAAGTATATCCTGTTTTATTGATTTCAGATACTTACAAATTAAATTAATTAAATCAATATCAAATGAAATGCATTAACTATAGTTTAATCAGTCTAATGGACTCTGCCTATTACATATGCTATTATAAGTGAAACTCAATACTCATCAAAATAGAATTAAAATTTTGATCGAAGTGAATAAAAGTATATATAATTTTCCATTACGCCAAACATCCCTAAATCGCAATTTTCCTTTTCTCCTCGTAAATGTCGAAACTAGTTTGGGAAATTTGCCCAGTAAGCAATAATTGGAGCTTAAATTATGGGGAATTATAAGTTTTCTAAACCAATGAAGCGCATTTCTCACAAAATAGGGGTGTTGATACATCCAATTCCAGTCAATACCATCGTCTACTATTCCGCTTGAGTATATCCGTTATCCTTGTCTGTATTTTCTTTATTTGTATTAACCCCGAGTAAGTTTAAGAGAAACTTTTCAAAATTAATAAAGGATATAGGAGAAAATAAGGTACAAAACTAAATATGTTGAGTTGTTACCACTGAAAGAAGGCTAGTTGTCGATTCAACAACATTTTTGCGATATTAACAAATTGTTTCGTTTGTATACGGTGAAGATTGAGCATTTTTTATTTTTAAATAAGTTCAAATGCAATTGTATTCCGTTGATTATACAAAATACACGTACTTACAGGTTATATATCGTTTACAGGGATCAAAACAATGATATAATACATTATTTTTACATTATTAACTAGAGGAATTATATTATATCTAATGGCCAAGCCAATGGAGACTATCCAACTTTATGCTGTTTTTTATTCGAGAATACAGTCTATCACATAAATAAGTTTCCATATGACACAATGAAATTCAAAGCAATATAACTTTCTTATAAATCAAAGTATTTCAATTTTATTTAATAAAATATAAAGTGGCAGTCAATGGTATTCAGAATTAAATAAAAACTTAAAAATATCTTAGTTCATATTGTTATTTTATTATTCTTAAATAAGAAGAGGCTTAAAAAATGTTACATAAATATGTTTCCACTTATTTAATATCCACAATGGTCACCATTTCTGTTCGACATTTTTGATAATCGATCACCCATTACACCAACAAGCTTTTTTGTTTTCATTGTTTTAATTCTCTGATATTTTGAGGTCCTTGTTGGGATATCCGAAATTTCAAAATTGCCCAAGCGTTTTCAATAGGCGATGGGTCTAGACTTTGTGGAGGCCATTTTAATACATTGATATTTGAATCTTCAAGGTATTTTGACTTTTTTGGCGGTGTGGATAGGAGCATTATCCTGCTGTAGAACAAAGTCATTACCAATTAATCTTCCTTCAGGTGTTGCAACCTCTTTCAGAATATTCATGTAAATATTGGCGTCCACTTTCCCTTCTAAAGTGGTTATTTTTCCCCACTTCATTTGCGCATAAACGTCCCCACACCATTAATCCCTTCTCAGCTGCCTTAAATGTGGGCTTAGAGCATTTGTAAGACAACGATTCTCCTCTCTTTTTCCACACATAGACGCGGCCATGAGAGTACTTCAACCAAATCATGGATTCATCTGTCCAAAGCACTTTATTCCAAAACTCTTGTGACTTTAAAGCATGGTTTTGATAAAATTCCATTCTTTTTGTTATGTTCAGTTTGCTAACATTATTCTGGCAACACGCCCATGTTTGCCAGCTTCTTCTTCGTATGGTTTGAGTAGAGGGAACTTCACGACCCTCACTTTCCAGTTGGGCACGGCTTTTCGGAGCTGAAATTAATGGATTTGTATCTGCCAGTGTCTTAATTCTTTCCACAACTCTATCAGATGCTATTCTTGGCTTGCCTGTTCGTTTTATGGGGCTTAACCGCGAATGTTCCTTGAATGTCCGTATTACTTTTCCGATTGCGGTGTGAGATTTCTTGAAGATGTTTGCTATTTTTCTATTGGAATCCCCATGTTTGTGCATCTCAATTATTGCTTTACGTTCCTCTATTCACTTAGTAGAAATATTATGAAACTCGCCGACAAAAATATATATTTTTTTTGTTTTAGAACTCTTAATATTTTCTGTATTACTGAATGAATATCAGATTTCATCACTTAAATGTTTATAAGTAGAGTAACCTAAACTTGCGGACTCGCATAGGCGTCGGTATTACGGGTTAATATAAGAATACGAAAAATTCATAAATAAACTTACTTGCTAATTATTCAACAAATTAGAGGCATCAGGATGTGAACTACTGTAAACTTGCATCATTGCATATGTTTCCACACTTACTTCATTAAACCTTGTGCGTCGACAAGAAAAAATATTCTTATACATAGAAAACGATCTCTCCACATCTAAGGAAGTTACATTTGCATGTAGAAACTGTTTTTCAAAATCACTTAAAAGTTCACTATTCTTACACTTATTATAAACGGCCTCTAAAGTATTAAAATCGGGATTTTTCCTTAAAACATCTGCCAACTTTTGACTAGCGCATAATCCTGGCGTATCATTTAATGTGTGTAATTTATTTTTTACACTCTCCACTATGTCTAATGATTCCTGCAATGACAATTCAGTACATTGTAGTTTTCTGATGGCATCTAGTAATACTGTATAATTGGTACATATTGTTGTTAAATCTTCTAAAAGTTAAGGGATTTGAAATTTTCTTTGACTTTCTCTAATTGCTTTGGATTCATTCCGATTAAATCGCATTATAACTGATTGAATTTGTTGAAAATGGATCAAATAGTAAGAAGCTGCTATTAGCCAAGTACCCCATCGCGTTAAAATTGGTTCAGGAGGTTCTGGAATACCTGGACAAAATTTACGAAATTCTTTTAAACGTTTAGGAGATTTACGAAACACTGCTTTAGTACTTCCAATCATCCGATCAACGTTTCCGTAATGTTGTCGAACAACTCCACCAACTAAATGCAAAGCATGCAGCACGCAGGTTATATGTATTAAGTTAGGAAATATATGTTTTAAGGATCGCCCAACACTTAACATCGTTGCTGCACTATCTGTCACAATCATCACAACTTGATCTTGGGCAATTTAAAATTTTTTCAAAGCGTTCATTATCACTTTTTGAATATTTTCCGCGGTACATTGTTTAACACGTTTACAAGCTAACAAATATCGAGATGCTGTGTTCTCGCTAGATAAAACGCGAGCTATTACATTCACAATACTGTTTTTCTTTATATCGGTCGCCTCATCCACGGTAATCCATATTTTTTTGGAACACAAATCACGTTTACACACATTTTCTAGCATCTCTTTCATTCGCGGCAAATGATTCTGTAATGTGTTTGTGAGGGTAATGGGTACTTTGGAATGTATTGTCGCCAAAACATTTTAAAAGCTGCTTTTCTCACCAACGACAACGGAAGATTACAAGAGGTAAACATAATTAATAAATGTATGAGGAATAGTGTATAAGGTATTTCAGTTCTTGCATTTCTCATATGCTTAATACCATTGACATGCCTCTGGCAATCAGTTCTGTCCAATGCAGCCAAACGAACATTGCATATTAAGCAAAAAACTGCACTACCGTCATATTTTAAATGGGGAAAAAGTGACACATACTTATGTACATTAGTAGCAAATCTATTACGAGGCATTGTTTTCTTAGGTATGTAAATATTAGTTCTATATGAAACGATACATTAATTATGTACTTGGTATAATACTACAACACTCAAAAAACACCAGCTATATTTTCAAAAGCGACACGTAAGTACAAAACCTTGACCGTTCGACTAATCTCTGCAACAGCTCAACCGGTACTAAAACGAAATCTCTCTCAGCGCGGTTTAACATGATTTATATTCAAGGTCAACACTACATGCCTGCTCCTCTACCGGTTTAGTTTATTTATGAATTTTTCGTATTCTTATATTAACCCGTAATACCGACGCCTATGCGAGTCCGCAAGTTTAGGTTACTCCATTTATAGGATAGAAAACAATGAAATCTTTCAGCTGGAAACTTGCTTTTGTAATGCCAAAAACTCTACCGACAACAGTATATGTAAAGTTCTTCGCCAGTAATATAATAGATAACAAAAAAATTCATGACAATTTATCTTCAAATATGTATTCAAACAATTGTAATGTTGTATAAAACTGTGGTGAAGTGGAAACTTATTTATGTAATATACTGTATGTCGTTTAGAGATATGAAAAGTATATTTACATAAAATTTCTATAAATTCATATACCAATATGATTAGAGGAATTAATGAGACTTATATTGTGTCTCATTGAGTCTCTACATATATTCTACAAGTAAACCAAAGAGATTACAAGAGTGCATTTTTCATCATTGTCTTACCCATCTTACGACTGTGATATAAATGCATTGTCGACGAGTATCACTGAATGGGCAGGCAACTTGGATAATAAATAGTTTAAGAACCAGTTCTGATATAATTCTACACACACTTCATCATGAGCGACCAAGGGAATTTTTTTTGCAAAATGGTATTCAGCACCTGCAGCGAATCCATTCTCGTTACTTGCATGAATAAAGGTATATAGTTGTTCTCGTCTGTTTGGAGCTGTTAAACCAGTACTTAAATCGTTCAACAATGTTTATCAAGATGTGCTTGCAGTGTTGTCGACCCAAGCTTTTGGCATAAATTTACCAACATTTACCCATGATTCATCTCTAAATATAATCTCCCCCGCCCCCCATTACAGCATTTTCTAATAGTCTGTGGTCCACCAACATGACTTTCTTCTCCACCTTTTAGTAAGTGGAACCAGTGTCTTTCAACAATCTGTAATATGTAGTCCAAATAAAGCGAATATGTGACATTTGTCGTATATGTTATGTAATAACCGTAAAAAGTAAACAAGTTAGTTTCTTCAAAAATCTCTTGTACTTAATACCGTAACAATAAATAATAATATAATAAATAAACATAACTTCTTAACAGTGTGGATAGGATTGTTGAAAAACTTGTACCATCAGGTATGTTTCCACATTTGTCTCGGTGAAGGTTGTTCGCTATGATGAAAAAATGTTCTTATATTTCGAAAGAGGCCGTTCAACATCTGCTAAAGTAACATAGACATAATTAAAATAATCCTTACAGTTAGTTAATGAATCTGCAGGTGCACCACCACACATTTGTATTAATCTCGTATAATCGGAATTTTTTTTCAAACTCTGTCGAACTTTGCTATAACGCGACCGTTTTTTGCGTCGTTTATACCATGTAGCAATGTATTAACTTTGTCCATGATTTGTACTGATTCTACTAACGACAACCCAGTATTTTGCAATTTTTCTATTGCGTCTAGTAATCGTTTATAATTGTTGCTAATACTTTTTAAATCTGTTTCAATAGAAGTATCTTTCTGGTTTGCCTTAATAGTTGTAGCTTCGTCAGGGTCGAATTGTAAAATCACAGATTTCACTTCTTGGAAATGTTCAGAATAATAAAAAGCCGCTTGCAACCATGTTCTCTAACGTATAAGAATCGGCTGTGGTGTTTCACGAATACCGGGACAAAGCCTGTGAAATGCTCGAATCCGTTTGGGAGATTTGGGAAACATTTGTTATTAATGCATCTACCTCAGGGTGACATTCTCGAATAGTTTGTGCCACAAGATGTAAAGCATGTACTTTACACCTAACATGTAAAAGACCCTCACACTTTTCTTTAAGAAAACGGCCACAAATTGACTAGTTGATACTTGAAATGGTTGTGACGTATCGAGCTCTACGCCCGTAATTGCTTCGCCAGTACACTTTTTTAGTCTTTTGCTAGCTAATAAGATTGCAAATTTCGGTTTAACAGGATCTAGTACTCGTACTATAATATTCAAAATAGATTTTTTTACAATCTGTCGTATCATCAAGACATTAGCCACAGCTGTTTATCTTTTAATTCTGCTTTGATCCTATTTTCGATGTCTTTACGCATACTTGGTAGCTCTTTCCGTAAAGCTGTCCTTGATGGTAAGTTCCACTTGGGATTGTATGTACGCCAAAACTGTCGAAACGGTTCTTTATCGAGTAAGTGAAGCGGTAGACCACAAACAATAAACATCAAACATTAATCCAACTTAAATTGGGTTTGAGGTGGCCCGCTATTTTTTTAATTTTTGTGCTGTACACTATTTATATGTCTGACAGTCACCTTTGTTCCTGCAGATTAAAGGTATTTTGCAAACTCTACACAATACTTTAGTTCCATTATAGTTCAAATCCGGAAAATCACTGATATATTTAGCGACTTTATTAGTCAACGGTCGTTTATTTTCCTTGCGTACTTTAGACATAGTTACATACATATATTTATCTTTATAATTACTATTAACGCTGTGAAGGGTCGATGAGAAGCTGTTGCAATAAATCAATAATTTCATTCGCTGAGGTAGCACGTGCCATACATACGTCGAGTCGTGGGTGCGGCAACCTCATTTCTAACCTGGCGCGAAGCTCTCCGTGCCCGGCTTACTCATCCTATAATCGCGAGGGCAGGCGGATAATTCTCGTTATATAACCTAAATAGAATAAAAATATATTTTTTTGCAACAGAGAACAGAAATAATAATATCCCAAAACGAAGTTATTATTATCTAAATTTTATTTCTAATCTATACACAGTTATGTTAGAAACATAAGATGTAAATGTAACTATTTAAAAGCCTAAAATACCTGACATTTCTAGGAACGAGGAATAGCACTCAAATAAATAAAGTAATATCTTTAATAACTGCTGCTTACTGTAGCAAGGGGTGACAATTTCATAAAGAGAAATGAACCGCTGTAGAGTGTGTGCCTGCTTATATATTCATAACTCCAGCAATAACTGAAATATCACACAAAGGAGGTGTCTTTTTTGCTATTTATCATATGGAGATAGACGTCAAAATTTAGTACTAGTTAGCTTACTCTTGTAAATGTTTAACGTCTACCACTTGTAGTTTAATCAAACTAATGGAGGTGTATAATCTTGAAGAATTTCCTTTCGTTTTGACTAAATAGGAAATACGTTGTGAAGTAAAATTTATACCTGCATATTACGAGAATTATCTATCTTTATTTAAAAATAAAAAAAAAATAAGATTCCCTCGTTATATTACTCGTTTCCCCTTTGAAAAAGGAAACGATCCCCTTTCACAAAGGCATTCTAATAAAGGTTCATTAGGTTAGTTCTGATTAACCCGTGTTTGCATAACAAATGGATATGAAATACGCGAGTATGTTAGGTGGGGTGTCCAAAGAACTGAAACACAAGCATCATGTAACGGAAAATTGTTGAAATTCCTCCTAATTGGTAAAGATTTCTAGCATAGTATAAAGCTAGATAAAAAGGTATATCCCATTTATATTGCTTGCTTCAGCTTTAAAAAAGCAGCTTATTTCCTTTCAGAATATCTCATTATATTTTGACAGATTTTGAATTTCAACGGTGTTTATTCTTCCCTCAGTCATGGCACGCAAGATGTCTTGCTGTTTCCATTTCTGATTTTACAGTGGTATCTTCATAAACGTTTATCTCTGTTATTTCTCAACCGATTTTAATATTGTTAATAACATTTAAATGCTAAAAGAAGCGCTTTTCAAATTACTGCGGATAAATAAACTGTTGCATAAAAGAATTGAGTATCGGGTCTGCCAAATTATGCCATTTTCATTTCGATTTTTATAGAAGGAATTACATACTAATAAAACCTATAAAAAGAACTTGGACTCGTATAAAATCCAATGATGCGCGAAAACGGTATCCTAGCACTAGAACCGCCGCACCGGTCAATTTAACCGTCTTTCAATTTTAAAATTTTTTTTTTAACAGAACTAACGCTTTAACTCTAAGCGGTGTTCTGGGAAATTTTACCTTAAACGGCCGCCCCGGTCAAATTGACCGTTACTTTAAAAAAATGTTTTGAGAAACTTTATTCGTCAATTATTTTTCTTGGTTGCAACATTTGAAAGAACTAACCGATCAGAGCTTGTTCCTATTTTTTGGTACTTTTCGTACTTGTTTCGACATGTTCAGCCTTGCCCTCGACAAAAAACCTGTTTCTACTCGTGCTCTTTTTAGTGTTGCACATGCGCAGTCTTAATTCGGCGCATGCGTACAAAATATTTTGCAAGTTTTAACCTGCACTATTGTGAAGATATAAAAAGTGCATTCGTCGTGTTTAGTTAGACCGAACAGTATGTGGTCCAGTAAAGGCCTCTCGGCTGCACAAGCTTTAGCGTATTTAGACGAACTGGAAAATCTTTCACCCAGAAATTCCGAGAATGATTCTAAATCAGTTAGTACGGACAGTGAAAACGAAATTCGTTCTCGAGTTGTTGCGAGTGAGGAACAAAATAGCGATGAATCTGACAATGACACAGTTTGTGATGTAACGGTTGCAGTGACAAGTGCTAGTTCCTGTGATAAGCAGTAAGTGAAAACATCTGTTTGTTAATCGTTAATCGCCAGCAAAAGAAACCAACAGAAAAAGGATTTCAATCTTGGTGCAGTTTGCAAGTCAAAAGACAATTCCCAATGGCAAGTAATTTCTGCGAGTCAGCCTACTGTAGGCAGAAAAACCAAACCCAATATATTCAGGGACAATCCAGGGTCAACAGGCTTTGCAAAACAAAAAGTAACTGCAGAAAATGTGAGTAGTTTCTGGAGATTATTTATCGATGATTCGATGCTGAGACACATAAAACAATTCACCGAGGCTGAAGCTAGAAGACAACTAGACAGTCAAGACTGGCAATTATCTTTAGGAGATCTAGAATCCTTTATTGCAATTCTATACGCACGTGGTGCTCAGGGTTCCAGTCACTTGTGGTGATTCCTTGTGGTCTAAAAGGTGCCGAATATCGTTTTTTAGTCAAACGATATCTAGAAACAAATTCAGAGAAATCATGCGATATCTCAGATTCGATCTCAAATCTACAAGGAAAGATAGATTGGAACATGACAAGTTTGCTTTAGTTTCTGAAATATGGCAAAAATTTGCTTACAGTTGCAAAATTTGTTATGTGCCCGGAGAAAACATAACAATAGACGAACAACTTTTTCCTACAAAAGCAAGATGTCGATTTAGCAATATATGTCCAATAAATCGGATAAGTTTAGCATTAAATTTTGGCTTGCTGTTGACACTGAAGCTAAATATATATTGAATGTCTTCCCATATTTAGGAAAAGATGATTCGAGACCAAAGGGACAACCACTTGGTGAATACGTCGTTCTAAAATTATTAGAGCCTTACACCAAGAAAGGAAGAAATGTGACAACGGACATTTTTTTACCAGTTTGGAACTTGCAAAGAAATTAGCAAAACTAAATACCACAATTGTTGGAACTGTGAACAGGTCAAGAAAAGAAACTTCCGAAGTAATCAAAAAAAGCAAAGGTTCTTTATATGAAATTGTTTTATTTACAAGTAAAGAAAATGTTTGCACTTTGACAGTGTATCAAGCCAAAATAAACAAAAATGTTCTCCTTCTAAGTACGCAACATCCAACAGTTTCGATTTATGCTGGTACAAAGAAAAAGCCAGAAACAGTTTTATACTACAATAGCACAAAATATGGCGTTGACGTAGTAGATCAAATGGCCCGAAAATACAGCGTGAAAGCACTCTCAAGATGGCCAGTCCATGTTTTTTATAATATATTGGATCTTGCTGCAATCAATGCATTTGCTGTATACAAAGACATCACTGGCAAAAAAATAAAACGTCGCGACTTCATTCTGCAATTGGCAGAAGAACTCTCGCAACAATCCAATAACAACGAAGACCCTCAGGAGGGAACATCGAATCAAAAATGCAACAAGAACTTACAGGCTGAATCAAAGACAGATAAGCAATCTCGCAAAAGACGTACATGTCAAGAAAAGAAATGTGAAAATAGGACTTACGATAGATGTAAGAACTCTAACAGGAACATATGTGGAAAATGTGGATTTAAAGTAACTTATTGCAAAAATTGTAACGATGTTTAAAATACCAACGTTAAATTAGAAGTTATTTTTATATTTTATGAATAAATATACACTTTTATGCAAATAAATTATGTTAATTAATAAAAACAGTCCAAACAAAATTGAGTTTTAATCACCGGTCAATTTGACCGGGGCGGCGGTTCAAGGTATGAGGAATTCTCGGCGGTTCCAGTGTTAATACTTCATGCAGTTCGGAAAATATAAGCTTTCAGAATTAGACAAAATATAATAGGACACCTGTATATAAAACTCACTGACATCCGGATAATTTTTTTGTAATTGTCCCTCTCTTTTTCGTGCAGAATATTTCACTATTTTTAGGGAAATAAATTCACCTTTATATATTTTTTAATTAGCGCTGGTACAGTTCGACACATAAAGGATATTTTTTCCCGAGTTACATAATTAACTGTTCGCCTGAGAAAATTCATATATATATTTGTTTATTGGCAAAAAATACCGAAACCAATGCCTAATAACAAGTTCCCAACAACTGATTTCACCTCGAATCAGAACTATCTATCTCGCTCTATCACATTTTAGTTTAGAACGTTTTAAAATTACGTCGATAACGTACAAAAGAAAGTAAAACCTTTAAATTTCGAAACGGAGCATAGATAGGAGGTAGAATATTAAAGGAAAATAGAAAATCCAATCTCTCTTTTCAAGCTAAAAATGATTAGAATCGGTACAAAGCATAGCACTAATTAAATTCGTAAAATTTGCATAGAAAAAGAAATAAGCAACAAAAAAGAGAAGTATCTTCTCCATATCCTTAGTCTGTTATTAAATATTATATAAAATTCTTTATTCCCCATGTTCTTAAAGTAATACGCTATCTAATTTGGTTTCCAAAGATGAAAAGAGAAGATACATACACTGCCGCTCACAGGAGTTCGCCCGAAAGAAAACTCTTTATAACACCTTTGTTCAGGGCTGGCTTGATTTAAATCACTGAAACAGTTCACTAAAACCCTTACCACAACACTTAATTCGTACTGGACGCACGTTTCGATAGCCAAGCTATCATCATCAGCAGCAAGACTGAACTGAGTTCAGTCTTGCTGCTGATGATGATAGCTTGGCTATCGAAACGTGCGTCCAGTACGAATTAAGTGTTGTGGTAAGGGTTTTAGTGAACTGTTTCAGTGTTCCAGTGCCACAGTTTTAGAGTATCCGTTTAGTTTGATTTAAATCAACTGATTTTTTTTAATTAAAATCGTTGATTTTATTCAAAGTTGTTAAACAAAGACCACATCAAAGGAAATTAATACATATCCCGGCGGTAGAGTTAAAGTCTTTATATTTTCTACAAAAGAGAAGGTATGCAGAATGTTGTAATTAGTCCTGTCACTGAAAGCTGCAGAGAAAATCCCCGACATTACAATAGATAACTGATAAGTAGAATTTGTTAAAAAGGTGGTACCGGCAGTGGCGCACCGCATAAAAGTAGGTACGTAATATACAATATTAGTGAAAAATAATATTGTTACCTTTTCCTGTCGTCTTAATGTCCACTGTGGCAATTAGCAACCGCCCTGGTAAGCTGCGTAGAATTGCAACATCAACAACGCTTCCATTGTCGATTCATTCAGCCGTCGACGGTGTGGTGAATACGTTGTCGTATACTTCGAAAATGATCATTCGCCATCCAGTGAAGTAAGATTTGCAAATGTCAGATATTCCTTTTCCTCATCCGGGCACTCTTGATTTTCAGTTATAGACCGAACCTTTTGTAAATCGGGATTTTTCGTTAAAATTGCACCAAATTTTTGAGCAACATCGACTCCTATAGTGTTCGTCAAGTTTTCTAGAGCAGCTTGTAAATTGTTTATGCAATTTAATGTGTCTCGTGCAGATAAGTGACTGTTTTCTAATTGCTCAATAGCTTATGCAAGTTCAGAATAGTTCATGGAAATTTTATCTATTTGTTGTTGAACGTCCGAATTGGAAAGAAGTTGCTGACTATCTCGAACTGCTGCAGAATCATTTGAATCAAGTTTCAAGATGACATTTTTCACTTGTGAAAAATATTTCTGATAGTAAGATACTGCCTGGAGCCATGTTCCCCATCGCGTTATTACAGGCTGAGGTGGTGGTGGTAATTTCGGACACAATTGTTTGAATACACGGATGTGTTTGGGAGATTTGATGAACACACCATCGGATACTTCTTTCGAATGGTTTCTGCTACGACGTGACATGCGTGTATGAGGCATGTTATGTGGAGAAGAGTCGGAAAGCATATTTTCAACATCCTACCAACTCTCAGTATTGTCGTCTTTTATTCATTCCTTTACTGTACCTTGCACACGTGGCAAATTGTATCGTAATTGCATAGATGTTGGCAGCTTCCATGAGGGAACGTACTTAGCCCAAAAAAGACGAAAATTGCCAGTATGGAATACTGTTTCTTAAATTCAATACATGACGTTTACTTTTACAATGTTTTCTACATTCAAACCTATCGCGACTTAGCAATCCGCTATTGCATATTCTGCAATAAATATGCGGACTTCTATATTCTAACCGGGAAATGCCTGAGATATTTATTCACATCGCTTTGAACTCTCTGGCGGTACTGTCGAGATTGACTACGAGTTGAAAATTACCCCTATTCATGCGCTACCGCTACGCTACTGCCATCCGGTACCATCTTTTTAACAAACTCTAG
This sequence comes from Dynastes maya, assembly GCA_029619315.2. Taxonomy (NCBI): domain Eukaryota; kingdom Metazoa; phylum Arthropoda; class Insecta; order Coleoptera; family Scarabaeidae; genus Dynastes; species Dynastes maya. The sequence goes on from JAROYE020000012.1 coordinate 9,802,227, forward strand.
TTATGTAATGCTAATAAGATCGTCATTGAGGTTATGATAAAAAAACGTTTTCTTCTGAAGAACATTCACTAAAATCTATATATAAAGTTTTAAATTTTGCATTTGCGACGTGTAGGCCAAAACATATTGCCTGAATTTGCGAAAGGTATTTGGATGAACCTCAATCCTGTCGAGTTATTGTGGGATGAACTTGATAGGAAGAACTGAAGATGCTCTGAGTCACGCAAGCTACACTTCTTTAATTCCTGAACGTTTTCCACTTTGCCAAACTTCCATGAGCTGTTGTGTACGAAGTTTGTGCAGTAGATATTATATTGAACAAAGGATATTAAAAGTATTAAAATGGTCAATTTTCCATTTTCCTTATTTTGTAAAATTCTTTAGAATTTACTTAAATAGATTGGTCTTAAAACCCCATTTTATTTATGTTACATCTAAATTTACGCTATATGAAGTAAATAAGATAAATTTCCATCTTATTAATCGTTATCTACCCTGTTTTGTGGGTTACTGATGTCATCAGTTAACTCCAACAAACAATATTTATGGTCTGTATCGGTATAACTTGTGCAAAAGCTATTTCGGTTGTCAGCTGCGCTCGTGCTAGTAGGGAGTTTGGGGTGTTTGGTATGAGTCGGCCTGTTAAAGTAAACGGGTGTTTCGGAGGCAGGTTACTTGGCGGTGCTTGGATATAAATCTTCGGTCTTTGCGGAAAACCGTAGAAAAAGCGTCTTGATTAAAACCCAGCCGTTTACAAAATGTAATTAAAAATTCATTAATCATGCCATTCCGTTACGTTCTCACGTACAGCAAGTGGATTGGGGTGCTAAAACCGAATTGAATTGAAAATTATCGACGTTAGATCTGGCTAAATAGTGTACGTGAATGTTTTACCTACCTATAACGTGTACTTTTTAAGATTCAAAAGGTAGATGATCCAAAAAAATTCAAAGAATCAAGCAATGGAACGTATTGTATAACATTTGTCCTCAAGGTCGTTATAACGTTTGAGAGAAGATTTTTCTCATGTCATTAAATATCTAAAAATAACAAGGAATGATTCATACCCGCCATTAATATATTATCAAATGGGACGACCACGTGTTCCACTTCTTGTAACACGTGAGTTGATTTTTACAACAACAACATCCGCTGCTACAGCCACGAAGATATAGACAAGGGTTTACCGTCGCAGATTAAAAACGCCGACTCTCCATTAAAAGGGGATGAATTTAAAAACAGGGAAGGGCTAACGGGTACGGACGCGATTTCATTGAGCAAAGGGCTAGTAATTTAGCGCTACCGAAAGAACAGGACAGGACCTCAACGTATAATTATTATCTCTACAATTAAGAGAACCAACTTAAAGTAATTATTTTGCATGGGTTACTCTAAAGTAAAGAGTAATGGCGTTGCATTGTCGCAAATGAAAAAAAAATCCTTCAAATCGTTACTGGAATTAAATTAATTAAAGAAAATTTGTAGGGTGTTTGATATATGTCATCACCAACGTCAGTTATAACCATGTAGACGAAATCATTATTAAAAAAAAAAGTAAGCTTTCCTATTTTATTTTTTAGATAAATAATTATTTTGATAAACTCCAGCAGTTATTTGTTTTAGCATTTCTTTCAATAATTTTATACATGCTGCTGTTTTCGTTATACCTCATGCAATTTTAATAGGATTAAATATGCAATGATACGGAGATAAACGTAATATTGTATAACCATATTTCCCAGCTAATTCACCAGCTTCATATATATATGAAGGCTTGCATGACGTTTCCTTGGAAGGTATGAAAGGAAATGTATGAGCATGATGATATGTATGCATGCTAATCTCACCCTTATAAGTACCTTCCTTCCGTGTGTTTGAAGCTGAGTTATCAGAGCTTTTAACTTAACCCTGGAAGATTTGGAGGAGCGATGTTCGATTCATAACACAGGCCTGCGGAAAATTTGCGATTTTTCAAGTTAGTTTTGGCGTACTAATGACCAAACCAATCGTCTTTTGTCTCTATGACAGTTTTTTTTTCTATACAATCATCAGTGTTTTCATTATATAAAACAATAATTTTCTGGTGTTTACTAAAAATTGCCTTTATTTGAGAAGCACTGCTAATACTACAGTATTATTAGGAGAAATTCGAAATAATCTATAAAGAAGACGGGGGAAATTCCGACGCGCAACGGGGAATCCTTGAATGGGCAGAAATACCTGTATAATTCAGAACTTCGAAGAGTCCACATTTAGTTTAATGCGCAGCACGTAAATGATAAGTTTGGTTCTTGTTTGGTAAGAATAATTTCTTTGCAAAAATATCTCGTCGAAGGCGCAAAAATAAGCCTGATGATTTTTGTTACATTTGCAATAACTTTATAGGAAAAAAGTATAAGAGAAAGAAGAAACTGGACATCCACACAAACGCTCATACCCGCTGAGAAACATTTGCTGCTTGTATCAAAACTGTCCACCTTAATCCAAGACAATCACTATTTCAATCATCCGCAGTACAATAACTGTTTTAAATCAAAAGAAATATTTTCTTAGTGTTTCTACGCTTAAGAGATGCTTGTAATGAAATAATTGTATTTCCTTATTTAAGACATTTGTTAACTTGATTTAAAAAAATCAGAAAATCCGAAGAAAGCGATTGTTAGTATAAGTAAATAGCCGTTATAACACAAAACAATATTTTCTTAAGGATAGTAAATAGTTTTCTTAATTCCAGAAAGCGTTTAGGTGTTGTTCATAAATCAATAGTTTCATTTTCTTAAAATAAAGCATTTGTTTACTTCGAATCCTTGAAATGCATATTATTTGTATCCACACTATTAATTGCATTTACCTTGTTTAAAACAGTACTACATATCCGTACATAATGCAGTAAAAATTATTCTCATTGCTTGTGATTCTAAAAAGGATAAGGTTGAGGTTTATCTACGGAATAATGTTCGAACAAAAGTGAACTTAATGTAGAAGTACACATGGAAAAAGTGCATGGAAACAATAACCAAGATAATGCAAAATAAATAGCTCCTGGTATTGATGGAATCACTACCGGCAAAAACAATATGAGAAGAGAAAGGCATTACAGTTTCTTGTTCCTGACTACATTGCTTTTACATTCCTCAGTTTATGCCACTAATCTTAAAAAACAGCAACTGCCGTCCTAGATAGTAGCGACGGAACAGGAATATAGATACCATACTTACCTATACAACGTTTCATAAACGTTTTCAAACGATACCGGTTAATGTAATATTTTTTCTTTTTTATTACTATTTACCACATGTACTAATTTAACTATGGTTTTTTTATATATAATACATAGTAATAAAAAATGGATAAATAAACTTAACCCTTTAATGCATGATTTTTTTAAAACTAATAAAAAAAAAGATATAATATATATTTCTACTGTCTTTATTGGTAAAAAATAACAAAAAAAAATTTCTGGTCTATCAATGTTAAAAGATACAAAAACTTACTGTTGTAGATATGCAACATCATGCATTGGTTATAACAATTTTTTTATCAAGCCTCAGTATGGAACTTTTTAAAGCAGTTGTTTTTCTTGTTAAAACACAAACTCAAACCGCATTTTTCACAAAATGCCTGTGAATATCCAGTGCAATTTGGAAATTTGCACCTATTGCTCGTAGCCCATATCATCCAGTGTCCTCATCTCTAGGAGGGACGTGCTGAGTTGGTCCTCTTGTTCTTTTCATAGCAAGCATCTCTTCTACTGTACTGGAAGATGGACGTCCTCGTATAATGTTGGTGCTTTGCGTTACTCGGTACAAGCATTTTGTAACTTCTATTCTAAACTGAAAAAATGTAGTCTTGTCCATTTCATTATTCTGTTTTGCTTTCCCAATTCTTCTATAAAGGATCCAAGCGTTAGAAAGTGTCATGTCAAGAAAATGGTAAAAGATACGTATATGCCATTTCTTACTTTTGGTGAGTACTTTGTGTTAAGCTATATTGCTATGCATATTATATTCAGTGACAATGAATGGGCAACTTATTTCTTTACTGGATTTTGACCGCTTGTCAAATCTGTTTACAGAAGTTATTGGCTGCTGTCCACCAAAAGTAGACAATAAATTTACTACGCGATTGTCTTTCCAAACAGTGGAACTTAATTCTATGTTCTTATAGTTGGCTACAAACTCGTAGCTTGTTCCTCGTTCATCTTTCTTCATTTCTTGTTACAACCATGTTTTGGGTGTACGCGTTCATTTATATTCCTTTCTATGATAATGTGCATAAAACAAAACTCATATTGAAAATGCTTTCTTTACATCGTTGTCATTTATATAGCTTGGTTTAATTTTCTTTGATGTTTTTGCTATTCGTTCCTCCATCACTTGAAGATTCATAGGCTCCTGTATCCACACATACAAATTTATAATTTGCATCGCATACCCTAAATTAGATACTAAAAGTTTTCTTAAAAAGAGCCAGAATTGTTAGGTTATTTTACATGAATGTGCATGCCTTCTATCGCACCTATACATTTAGGAGACTACCAGTTATTTAAGAAACCATTAGCATTCGTACCACAATTTGTATGTATACCTCGTGTTGGTGAGTAAACAAACTGTATGTAGTACAGTTCACAGCACTTTAAATCTTTCCCGAAATATTTGTCGGATTTGCTTTTACTATTTTCAATAAATTTCCAAATAAATCTACATTCGTTCCTGTATCTAAGAAAAAGGAATCGGAATCATGATTTAAGATTTCCAGAATTAAATTTAAACAGTCTTTGTTGTTTCTTTTGAGCGTTGATGGGAAGTACCTGCCAATGTCTTCTCTCTTTTTACATTTATTTTTAAATTTGTTAGTCATGATTATTGCAAAAACTGCCAATACAGTATATTACATTTGTGTGTCATTCCATTCACTACAAAGGAAATCATTAACAGATAAATTTAGGTTACGATACGACGAAGTAAACCGAGATGTCAGTTGTCATTATCTCCCGAAATTATTTTAAGAATTACCGCAGAATATTGCAAATAATTTCCCGCTAATCCTAACGATAATTTCACGCTACCCTACGTGAACGCACCTGTAACCTCGTCTGCCAAAATTTAGTTGCTTTATTTAAAAGTATTTAATTTACTACAAAGGGTATACGCCGTATCGATAGGAATTATAGGAGGAAGACGCGTGTTTTGACAATTAACTAAATACAAGTTCTCCAGTGTACTCTGACCAGTTTCGTTGACCTCTAGGAAACACAGGCACACCGTTGAATAATTACAAATCGTGTGTTGTAGTCGCACCAGGCAAGAGCCGAGGAACATCGCATCTCGTCTATTAAAATATAGCATAGCTTACGTTGTAATGGTCGCGGGGAGATGAATTTGAGGTAACTGAGAGATCGTGAGAATCCGTCCATTCCGACAGTACGACCTAAGACAACGGTATTCAGACACCTAATATCACCTGGGCAGGGCATAAATAAACAGTTGTTGTAAAGATTCCGACTAATCGTCCCTTGAAAAGACCACCAGTGTTGGTTTGCTTGTGTGTGTAAGGCCAACTCTCCGGATGGGGGAAACGATGCGGTTGCCTAACCTTACACCCGTTCTAACCTCAAATTTAACTTTTACTTCGCATCTAAGCGGATATATAAAACGAATATCTCACGGTAATTTAAACGAGGAGCCAGATATACGTTGCTGCGGTCTGCATAACGGAGATGCTGAACCGAAAGCTTGTAACATATTAACATTAAATTAAGTAATATGGGTTCACTTCTTTTAAGCACTTCATTATATATTTTTTTATATATATACATATATCTTGTGAGATCCAGTATTACTGAAAATTATGCCAATTTCCATATCTTAGACAGAACACTCTGTATATTTTTACGATTTTGGAAAGGTAATGGAAAAACGAATGAAACAAATAAGTAAATTGTAACCACTCTGTGTTTGTTGCTTTATACAGTATGACCCACTTGAAATGGAAGCACCCCTGTGAAACCTATGTTTCACATTAAAATGAAACTATTTTTTTTTTAATACGTATTGGAAAAAGTCTAGTAGTCAGATTTTTAATAAAAATAATCATTAATAACATTTTACTATTTTCGACCTCGAAAAATAATCATAATCTGCCTTGAAAATTTAAATGAACTGCTGAAATTTTGTGTGGAAGTCGATTTTAACCCACTATGTATTAAAAAAAAATGGTTTCATTTTAGTGTAAAATATGGGCTCTACAGGGGTCCCCTAAGTGTGCGCCGGGGCGCCGTAGAGAGTAAACAGGGGCGGCGCGAAGCACTTCTGCCAACGCGGGCAGACAAATACGGCACTTCGGCGAACCAGTTCAGTTCCTAAATAACAATCGAAGAGTAAACATCTGAGAAGAAAAGTAAACGGTTTTAAGACGCCCGTTTCCAGAAGAGCGCCCGATTTAGTCAAGTGCGTCGCTTTGTGTTTTCGTAAAGTCGTAGGAAAATGGAAAGGTTTTTATTAAATAAGCAAGTCCTCAGTTCAAGAGAGAGTGATCAAATCGACAAGTGGTGGGGTAGCAAACAAACGGAAATATCGTAAATACGATCATAATTATTTGAATTTTGGTTTTACTTCAGTAAAAGTAAACAATGAAGAGAGACCGCAGTGTGTGCTCTGTTTAAAAGTTACAGCGACCGAGTGTATGCACCCAAGTAAGCTAAAGCGGCATCTCGAGACCAATCACTCTAGCATGGTCGAAAAATCTCGCGAATTCTTTAGTAGCAAGTTGCAAGATTTACAAGCCTCAGTACCAAGCAACGCACTGCAATCTGACTCTGCAAGGCAATAACATGCACATTTTGAAACTTTTGGAGAAATCGTTGTTTCACAAGACTTGCTGTCCCTCTTCAAGGAACACCTCTCAAATCTCACTGACTGGTTTGCAAAATACTTTGAAGAAGACAATATCGAGAAATTCGCATGGATCCAAGATCCTTTCCGTGCTCAAGCTCCACTAGAATTCACTTCGCAGGAAGAAGAAAGTCTAACTGAACTCTCTTGCGACAACGGCCTGAAAACAAGATTTGCTTCTTCCGATTTAGTGGAGTTTTGGATATCAATCAAAAATTAATATCCAGCTCTGAGTTCAAAAACTGTAAGGATCCTCATTCCCTTTGCGACATCCTATTTATACGAAGCCAAATGTCGCTTAAAAATCGATGTGGAGCGAGAAATGAGAGTGGCGCGGAAATTTGAAATTGGGAAAACCCAAGCGGCAAATATTATTCCAAATAGAAATGAATTATGAATTTAAATTTTTTGAAAATGTGTGTAATGGAAATAGATCAAATTGTTTATAGAAGTTAGAAACATAAACATGCCGCTCTCTGGAGCTATATTAAGGAGTAAAGCTAAAAAGATTGGATATTAACAATTTTAAGGCATCTAAAGGATGGGTAGGGAAATTTCGCGTTCGTTATAATACAGTTTTGAAATGCATTTCTGGAGAATCTGCAAAAATTATGTAGCTGAATTTGTCAACAAAATTCCTTCAATAACTAGAAAATTCGATCCTCACACTAAAAGAAGAAAGTTCACCTGGAAGTTTGAGTGAAGAGCAATTAATGATTTCATGCTGTGTAAACATGGCAGGACAAAAAGAAAATTGTTGGTAATTAGTAAATCAGCTCGACCTCGGGCATTTAAGAAGCTTCCTATTAAAACCTTACCTGTAGACTGAAAATATAATAGAAAGGCGTGGATGACATGTGCGACATTATGAAAGAATGGCTTTAGACTTCAACTGGAAACTACAAATGCAAAAGCGTAATCTACTTCTCTTTTTAGACAATGTAGTATCTCATCCCAAATACTTAAATTTAACTAACTAAATAATTTTTCTCCCGCCTAATACGATCATTAAAAACTTACAAAAAAAATTTACAGGACCTTCATTTCAAAGCACATTTTGGCACAGATACATACATATTATTAGTCAAAAGTACAAATTATTATAGTTATTGCATTTAGTGTAACGGATATTTGTTATTTTTGTATTGTCAGACATCTTAGACGAATAAATGTTAAGTACCGAATAAAAAATGATTATATTATTTCTATTAAGTCGACAAAAATTGCGGTACCGTGAAAATGAAAGATTTCACTGTACATTATAAATTTGGATTTCACGCACGCACATCAGTAACATGGCGTTTTTACTTCAAGGTCATAGAATTTGAACTACAGAGATCAAAGGCGCTGGCAGACAATCTCGAATCTGTATAATCTGTGACTATACATACAACATATTTCTCTCAGTGCTTTGACCTGTTGTCACAAGAGACAATTTGGCGCTTTCGTCTAGCCAACTTTATATAAAAACAAGAAAAACGTAGAAATATACGAAATGTATAGAGGATTCAAATCCCATTAGTAACTTTTAATATCTTCGCAGGAACATACGAACTTTAACCTTTCACATCAACCTACATATATTTCCTTTTGAAAGTAAGTTACATACGTTCAGTCAGTAATATATTAGTCAAGATGTATTGCTAGAAACATTCGTGCTACCTCGAAAATTATTTGTTCGTTGCAACATGCTAGACACAAAATGTCAAGTAGAGAAATGTAGTATATAAAGTACATAGTACAAATAGTAACAACAACAGAGAAGCATGTGTGACGTAATGTGTGTGTTTTCAGAAACTGCAAACCATCGGAGAGGATTTCTGTGGACTGGATGTGAACACGCCTTTGGGAGGAGAGATGCCCATTTCCGCAGTGCCCGTACTGATCTTTAACACGAGACTGACAGCAGTTGCTGCCACCTCCACCGGTGACTTCACGGTAGTCTTCATTGGAACTGCCACGGGACATCTCAAGAAGGTTAGTTGGCGTTTGTATTCCCTTAACGGCCCTACAGACGGTACGATATCCACTCTCGAGGTCCCCGATCGTGTCTTAAAGGTTGCTCTGTTTTCTCGTGTTCCGCGACTAAAACCTAAACCCTTTGACTATATCCGCTGCGGATACTCGTCGATATCCCCGTTTTGCATTCATGAATTGTTTATTGAATTAGCTTTAGAAATTTCGTGTAAGAAATCGTTTACTTGTTATTGTTCATGAGTTTACAAAATGCAAAGCCTTAGTTTAGTATCTATTTACCAATTGATTGTTTACTTGAATTACAAAGTTACGATATAATACAGGATGACCACGAGGAATAAGGCGTTTAAAAAAAAATACTCGGTTAATGTTGGAGTGACAAATTATTTATTGACATAAAAATGTAGTAAAATGTATGTCATTGAAGTTATGTTTTGAAAATAATGTCTGAGAGATATTTACCCTGTTCATCGATGCACTCTTCCACTCTGCCTTTGAAATTCTCCCACACTCTTTCCAATGTTTGCTGATCAATCAGTTGGACTTCACGTCGAATCGCATCTTTAAGTTCCTCTAATATACGAGAATTGTCCGCATAAACACGAGATTTTAAGTAACCCCAGAGGAAGAAATCACACATACTGAGGTCTGGAGCACGCGAAGGCCAAAGCATATCTCCATACCGGGAAATGAGACGACCGGGGAAGGTACGCCGAAGCAAGTCCATAGATATTCTTGCAGTATGGGCTGTTACACTATCTTGTTGGAACCAAATTTCATTTGTGTTTAGCCTCCTCCTCCTACGCAACTCTCTTAGGAAAAATTTTCTGATTATTTCAGTGTACCGTTCAGAATTTACTGTCACTGTACGCCCACCATCCTCGAAAAAATAGGGACCGATGACACAGCGGCGCGACATCGCGCAACATACTGTGACTCGTGGTGAGTGCAGAGGGCGTTCGTGGAGCTGTCTGGGATTTGTCTCTGCCTAGTACCGACAGTTCTGCTTGTTAACTTCCCCGCTCAAATGAAAGTGAGCCTCATCTGACATGAAAATTACGACATCGTTGTTTTCCTCAAACACTTGCAGCATCTGCACAGCAAACTCTTCACGCTTTTCATGGTTCGGTTCATTCAATTGCTGCATGAACATGACTTTGAATGGGTGAACGTGTAACTCTGTTTTTAAAATTTTCCTGGCCGATTCACGTCCCATGCGTAAAGCAAACAAGTGCCGACGAGCAGATCGACTTGGACCCTGTAACAGCGCTGCTCTTACCCTTTCCACATTTTCTGGCGTCCTTACTGTCCGAGCAGACCCAGGTGGTTTTCTTTCCATCAACGATCCTGTTCTTCTTAAGTTGTCGATCCATCTCAAAATCGTTTTTCGGTTGGGGACCGCACCGTTTCGCTCAATATTGAAATGACGCCGGAAAAGACGTTGGATTGCTGTTACTGACTCACCAGTTTTCATAAAATTATCGTACGCCGTGTTGCAGCGTCCTCTGCTCCATTGTGATTGAAACTGCATTCCATTGCGAACTCAGGGCCGTCAACCGCGTCTCCCTCCCACTTCCCACTGTTGAGTACAATCCCAACCAAAAACGCCCTGTTTCTCGTGGTTATCCTGTATGTAGTTTTTGTACACTGATTAACCAAATCATACCAACGAAAATGTACATATGTATGAGGAGCTATTTTAGCAAAATGTAACATATGCATCAAATAAAAAATCAAATAAGACCCAGCTTTAGGTAACTTTTTTATTATTTGCTAGAGGGATCATTCGTGTTTTGATTTTAACAGCTTAGGTTGTTCTAAACGTTGGCAAATAATTAGAAATAACAGATTAGTTACCATTTTGTTTTAATTGTGGAAAATAGGAAACACTTGTTGCATTTTGATGATAAACCTTTAACTGGTGAGATGCTTAACTTTTACCACAAGTGATGACGTGAGTTCAGGCATACCCCCAGTAAGTGTTATCAATAAAAAATACTTTCTAATATATTATTTGCAATTTACACCAGTTAGTAACATCAGTTAGTACATCAGTTAGCAAAATGCAAGCAGTACATTCTACACAAATAGGTTTCTCGTAACGTTCACACTGTTTATTGGTTTTCCATCCTTGGACCTTGGACAGAAAGCTCTCTCTTCTCTTATTTTCAGTACGACCTTTGACTGGTATTGGCAATTTTGTCACTCTTGTTTGTTATTCGAGCTTCTCGGGGTATTCTATCGTTATATTAATTTATTCGCACAGCGTTATTGGTAAATTAAACAGGATATAAAAATTTACACTAGCTATGTTTTACGAGACCTCCCAAAGATGGAAGATGACTTCTGATAATAGTACGATAAGGCGTTCTAACAGAAGTCTGGGGCGCAACGACCGAGTATTTTAATCTATTTTACCTTAATACAATTTACTGAATCCAGAAGCTTGTTCAATTGTTCCTTCGTCTGTTACATAACCATATTGTAGGATACTTTTTACTCTCTGTTCCAGGTTCGCTATAAGTACTGTGTTCACTTCTTTCCTCAATTAGTCTCAGCCGTACATATGTAGTAAATAGATGCAGCGATTTCCTCACTACTATTTCAATATAATACTGACTCTAGTATGAAGACACTTCGGCACCTCAGTTTCATTATGTAGTTTATCTTTTTGATATATTTAATAGTAAGACTATTATAATCGTTTTTCACTGCAGAAGCATTAAGTAACTTCTTATTTCTGGGTAGACTTGGTCTCAAAATCTCCTCTGAAGCTTCGCCACTGATGTTTTTTAAATTTAGCCAAACTTTTAAATAAGTACCGCACATCAAAGATTCCAATTCATTTAATTTTATTACCAAACTCAATACTATCTCAACTGATACACAAAAGCTTAATTGAATACCGCATACTGTTTTGTAAATTTGTTCAAACAACAGCAAAGAATTCGAGATTGAAGAGAATTTGTCATAAAACCGTATGATACGGTCGCTTCCCATCACTTCCTATTTTTGCATATGAATGAATTGGTTAGCATTGTACTTTAGTGTAGGAGTTTGATACACGATCATATGTACATGTGCAAATTAGTTGGTAAAAGTGTAGCACCGTTGCAATTGTTTAAAATTGCAGTGCGTTGTATACATACACTACCGGCCATAATTATTTGTCCACGCAAAGAAATACACATAAATAAAGGAAGTGTTAACTGAAAAAGGGTATATGATGGTATATTTCTGTCGGTTATGTGCGATTGATCGTAGTATTATGTCTGGGCAATCCTACTCAGGAATAATAAGTTTTAATAACCACTAAGTAAAAAAAAAATTGCATCAACTCAGAAATAATACCTAAAAATAATATCTGATTGTGAAGATCACGTAACCTCTTTTGCATCCTCGGTTATTGATCGGTCGTCCGTAGGCGTGAGAAAGACGGGAAAGAGGGACGCGTGCGAGCTACGTAGATCGAAAGGGGTCTACTTTTCCAATCAATGCTGGGAGTTAGTTATTATCTTTCAAGTTAGTTTTAATTTTATTTAAAATTTTGTCTAACAATTTCTAAATTTTGGGCTTGTCAATTTGATGGCTCTATGAACTAATGCTGTAATGATATTTCTTTTGTAAGCAAAGGGTTGGGCGGAATGAAAATTTAAATAGCGATCAGAAGATGTAGGTTTACTATATAATTTTGTTAATATTTTTGCAAATTAGCGTAAGCTTTAAAAAATTAATCATATTGTTTTGTTCGTTTTCTATGGTAAATTGTAATTTTGGGTGGAACGTGTTGAATTTTTTTAGGAAGTATTTTACTTTGTTGTTTGGGATACAAGCTAGGCAGTCATCCACATATTTTTAAGAAAATTAGGTTTGAAATTAATTCAGTTATAACTTTTTATTCTAAATCTTCAAGGACTAATTGTGCAAATGTGCTCGAGACACGCTTTCAATTTCGACAATGTTTCTATACTTAATAAAGAAGTTAATTATAAAGCAAGATGCATACTGGAAATGATACAAATCAACAGACATAAAAATTCAGTTAACAACTAAACTGAAATCGAAGGACTATTTAAGATTTATTATCCTATTTTTTTATAATTAATTACTCAAAATATTAATTTTATTATATAACAAAAAGATTGTAACGTAGAATAGTTTTAATGTTTTATTTTATAAAACAAAAAAAAATTTAAAGTGTTGTGTTAGTTGATAATGTTCTATTGTAAGTGCAAAAAAACAAAAAAGCAAACAAAGAACATGACTGAAAACGAATTATTTGTCTTGTTACAGTTTTGGACATATACATTCTGAAGAAGACAATAAAATTTGTCGAAACGTAAAATGTTAAGTTTTAATTAACTCAAACAATAATATATTTAGCAATTAAGCCGCTAAAATCAAGAAAAAATTATTAAACAAGAACGGCTAAGAAACAAAATATACTACATTAAATATTTATATTAATGAAGGATAATTATATCACATTTTGGGTCTTTTTAAAGCCCTAACCTGAACCCCTAATTATCGGATAAGGAGATTCAATGGTATCAGAGGAGACTTTTGCGAAATTATTTAATGTGATATATTTCTTTTACTTGTAGCTCAATAATTATACCCGCTAAATAACAATAAATAAATATTTTTCTAAAATCCAAGCAAAAATGTAGGTGGGTAAATAATTACGGCTGGTAGTGTACATAGAAAATATAGGTACGTATGTTCGAATGGAATTTATCTCGTTACAATTTCTGCATAAATAACGGCGGAGTCGTAAAATGTAAATACAATTTTACAGTACAAGAGGAAATAGTAATATGTAATTTTGATATCGCTGTGTTTATGTTTTCGTCGAAGTTATAAACGTTGTAATAACAACAGAGGATAAGTACTGCGATAGAAAGGTGGCGTTGAATACCTCGTACCATATGAAATAATAATTTCTATATACCCGGGCTCTATCTTTAACGACTATTATCTAATTTCTGCTTTTCAATTTCCACAATATTTCTATTTTAGCCCGTATAAATTTTAATAACCACTTAGAATAACATATTCTATACTACGCCTCCTCTTCTCTAACACGTCACGTAATCTCTCCCCCCTCCTACCCACCACCTGCCGCATATACGTTTATGTAAGGATCTAGAAATTTTTACGAACTCACTTGATCTTATATATATCGGAGCTCTTTTCTTGGAGACTTATCGTTTTTGTTTCGCCGTTTGTCGCAAAAGCTTGACGTCTCCAATTTCCAAAGATCAATCTAGAAGCCTGGGGCCTGTCAATTCTCGAAATCTTCTTAAAATTCGCTTCTCGTACATACCACCACCCTTGCTATACGTTTAATGAATTTCTGAAGCGGCTTCGTCCGTTGCCAAATAAATTTCACGAGTTCAAACGTGTCAGAATATTATATACAGCAATGTACAGTACGGGCTATCTAAAACGATATCTTCAGATTGACGCCAAAGTATATAAATGATTAAAAGTATTCTTCAATAAGATTCAGAAACTCTAGCAATATTCAGAAATTCCAGTTCATTAGAATGCCTTAGTTTAATTTTATTCCATTCTTTAATTACCTCTTCCATAGATTACAACAAAGCTTAGACCTGCCTTTACGCTTAATTATAAGTAGAGTTGTATGTGATATTTAATATTTCATTATTTATTTATATTACACTTGTTGTAATGAATCTCTTCAACTTAGAGTCGAAAGAAATAAAAATTTATTACATCGAAGAACTAATTAATATGGCTATTATAAAATTTTTTATTTTAAAACACCGATAGATAAATTTTAAAATGATTATATGAAATGTCTTTCAAAATTTTAAATTATTGGCCAAAAACAAACAACAACTTCTACTCACAGTAGATAAGTTTGTCAAAATTTGCTCCAACTTTGTGTATCTTTTAAAAATGTCTTCGTTGTTTATAATTTTCAAATTTAGATGCTCCAAAAACACTTGTGTTTTGTTGATGGATACTGTTTCAAACTTATTTGAGTTACATTTTCGATTTTAAATCACATTTTATTTTTATTCTTTACTTTTTGCCGAAAATTTTCCATTTCTCATTATTTTCTCTTGTTTTCAATGTCCACTCTTCTACAGCGACACAGATTGACGTGTGTCGCTGTGGACGAAGTACGAGGGTGGATTGAAAAGTTTCCGAAATGACAATGAAAACAAAATAAATCGGATTCAAGTTATATTTTATTTTTCAATATAATCTCCTCGAAGCTCGACACAATTGGTCTAACGTTTCTCTAACTTCTCGATTCCTTCCCGGAGGGTTCCCAAAACAATCGTTTACAGCCCCTATCAGTTCTTCATTCGACCAAAATCTCTTTCTACCCAGAAATGTTTTGAGTTTCGGGAACAGGTGGAAGTCCGACGGAGCCAAATCAGGCGAACACGGCGGATGCGAAAGGATTTCTAACTTCAATTCTGTCAATTTTTGCTGAGCGTGAAATTTACACTAGAATGAGCGGGCGCATTGTCGTGGTGAAATAACACTTTTTTCTTGACCATTTCCGGGCGTTTTTTCCTGAATTGCTGCTTTCAGTTTGCCCAAAAGTGTTGTGTAATTTTGGCCAGTAACAGTTTTTCCTTTTTCAAGATAATCAATTAGGAAAATTCCTTTTGCGTCCCAAAAAACCGATGCCATCACCTTTCCAGCCGAGTGAATGGCCCTTTTCTTCTTTGGAATCGACGCACCGCGTTCAATACACTGTTTTTATTGCATTTCTGTTTCTGGTCTCATTCATGGTCACGAATCGTGCCTTTAAATCCGTTGGATTCCTCAAAAAATTTGCTGAGGTTCGAGTTCGAATGAGTTTTTGCTCCGAATTGAGCAAATGCGGCGCTATCTTGCGAATTCATTATGTAAAATATGAACTACTCGTTCATAAAAGATGCCCACTGCTTTCTCAATTTCACGCACTTTTATACGGCGATCTGCCAAAACTAATGTCATGGATTTTATCCACAATTTTTGGCCTGGTAACCGTTTTCTGACGTCTTGAACGTGGTTCATCACTTGAATGCGTGCGTGAAATCGTGAATCCCGAAACCCAAAAACTCACCATGGAAAATGGTGATGAATCCCCAAGAACGGCATCTAACCTTGATTTGATTTCCGTTGCGGTTTTCCCTTCCAAATAGAAAAATTTGATGACCGCTCGAACTTCGTTTTTATCCATAAATGAAAACGCAAAAAGATACGTGACTTCATTGCTTGCCAAAACCAGACTATTTGACAGATCGGTGTGACATTTGCAGTCAATTGATATGAAAGAGTTTCCAACACGACGACATAAAGTATTTGGAAAAAAGCAAACCCTCAGCAGCGATTCCGGAAACTTGTCAATCTACCCTCGTACGGTAAAAATACCATGGTTTCCATTAATTTAGAGTTCCAAACAATGTATGTGAGTAGAAATACTTGCACAAACACTAAATGCATTTAATAAATTTAATTAAAACCAGTTAAATACATTAGACGATAGTATTTTTTTTATTTTTACCTGATATTTGTTGACTGGATTTTAACAGTAAAAGCATTCTTACAGTATTTACACCAACAATGCTTAGCCTAGCAAACTTGTAACTGTATGCAGTAAAATAAAAATACAATAGTGAGCACAAACAAAGCACTCTCAAACGTTAATAAAAACAACAATTCCAGAGAAGCTATATTTTAATTCAGAATTTGTTTTAAGTTGCATACAGTGGCACTTCGATGTCTTTTTCATGTCTTTTCTGGAGTCATTATTAAATATTTGTTTTATATTACTTCCTTTGTATACAAAATGTTCGGTTTGAACCCCGTTCTGTGATTAACTTTTTTCTGAAGATACAAGAACGATTAAAACAAAATAATTGAATTTTTTGCCTTAGATTGAGAATCTCGTACCAGAAAAACAATTTACTGTACCAGTTCAACGAAAATTACTCCAACATTGTTTTTTTTTTAATGGAACACCTTGTATATTTTTACATTTTCGAAATCTACGAGTCATTCTGCATCTGCATGCATCGTTTTAGTAACCAAATACATTGGTTTTACTCTATTAAGAAGCATAAATTATAACAACGTAACAATAGAAAATATATAATATAGGTAATAAAACTCTAATCTAAAGGTATTGTTCAAAATTTTCACCATTATGAACTAAGCACAGATTAGCTCTTCTTAAAATGTTGTTTCTCAGTAAATTTTGCACATGATTCTTCAGCATTCTCACGGGGAGATTCATATACCTGATTTTTAATGTAGCCCAAGAAAAAGTCCAAAGGAGTCAAGTCTGGCAACCTCGAAAGCCGAACAAACGGTTCATGAGTTCCTAGCCGTTTATTGGGAAAGTGCTCACTTGAAAATGTTGCAATTCGCTGCGCATTATGTGGAGCATCATCTTGCTGCAATATGAGGTTCCTCCGCTCCTGAAGTGGCATATAATCCAAAATCTAATCGAGTTTCAGTCTTAAGAGCTCTAGGCAGCGTTCAGTGTTAAGCATTCACGAAAGAATATCGTATGTTTTAAAATTCCACACCAAACATTAAAACTAAATCTATGTTGAAATATCTTGTACAATTAAGGGATTTTCTCGTAAACAGTAGTGACTATTTTTCCAGTTATACATTCCATTGTTTCAAAAATAACATTCCTCCGTCCAATACACTATCTACAATATTTTGCGGTTGATTCAACAGCCAGTTGCAATAGTCTAAACGCCTTTGGTGATCGCCTGGACGTAAATGTTGAGTTGGTTTAACTTTATAAGGTTTAAATTTCTTCAGCCGCTCTAAATGATGCCCTTTGATGGCCTTCAAAGTAAGCCAATACATTGGACTTTTAAATGCATTTTCATTGGCTCTCAGACTGTGTTCCAGCAGTCGAAAATACCTTCTTTCTGGAACTTCCCTCTCCGGAAAGCGTTGCTTATACAAATTTCGAGTTTGTTCAACATTTTTATTGCACCAAAAGTACATTTCTAACATATCCATCTTTTCATTATAGGCCACTCCATTCATGCTGTTTTTATGTGGAAACGAATGTACAAAAGTGATAATCGCTTAGCACAAATTTGCAGCATAAATTGTGTTTGACACATTGTACTCTGTTTTTCACAGTCATGGCAAACTTCAATCAAAAACATGGCTGTCATGGTCCACTAGACTGAGACTTTTAACCAGCTCTTTTAAAAAAGTTGAAGTATTTGGTTACTAAAATGACGCATTCAGGTGCAGAATGACTCATAGATTCCGGAAATGTAAAAATATTTAAGGTTTTCCATTTAAAAAACCAAAATTGGAGTTATTACCAGTAAACTGGTACAGTCAACTGTTTTCCTGATACGAGATTCTGAACCTACTGCACTAGCCGCCCTTGGGAATAATAAATAAAACGTTCGGATTATCATGGTTATCAGTGTACAAAAATCTAATTAACTACGTTCCTATATAAAAAAAATAATAATTCCGTATTAATATGTATGAACTACTCTAATCCCTCTTCATGGGATAACTTCGAAATGAAATCAAATTCGCGGTGAATTGTTGTAGAAAGCATATAATTCTATCTCGGAAAACCGTTAATCCCTTACCTCTTTGCTCCAAAATGCTGCGTTGCGATGTAAATTGAAGAAGTTTTGTTATTGAATTTTCATCAGTCGTGAAATAAATATTTAAATTCGCATCTATGGGAGGGGTAAGCGGTGTAATTGTTTTCCCGCGGCAAAAAGGGTAGACAAGCCAAACCTCGAAGGTCATTATATGCCGATGTTATATAATTAAAATTAAGATTGTCTCCCTTCGAAGAGCACCCTTCAGCGCTCGTGTCAATCTATTCCCTTTTAATCTATAACATTCGAATAGTTTCTGCCTGTTTCGAAAACTTTCTGTGCTTACGAACGGAATGATAATTGAATAAATGGGAAGCGACATCGGAGAAGTCGATTTTGGTCCGATGTTGTAATAGGTGTAAGCGCAACAAACAGAGATAGATATACTAATTGTAGCTGCACACATCTCACGAAACCAGGTAAGGAAAGGAAAGCAATACAGAAGATGCATTCAACATAACATAAGAATTCGAATTCTTTGAAACTTAAGGATCCAACAGACTGTGAAATTGAAACATTCATATTCACCACAAGAATAGAGGGGTGCGGAGTAAGGGGATGTTCACCATCTGCACCTTTCGCACCCGCCAAATTTCCAAAGGGGAGACGACTCTACAGCAACAACACAAACTAAAAATTTTGCATTCGATCTAAACTCCAAGCAAGTATCTATTTTGAATCGATATCTTCTTTTGTTTTTCTTTCCTTCCATGGCTACACAACAAATTTTCCATTTGAAATAACAATTTTCTGACTCTTTACACTTCAATACCTTCACATGATTTTACTTTAAAATGAAACAGAGAAAGGATATCGAAAAAACGTTTGATATTGGAACCAGTGGCGGTTTATGATTATTTTTGAAGAGCTTTTGTTTAACAAAATATAAACATTTTAAATCTAAAAGAATACTTAAAAGTAGTATTGCTTTACATGTCTGTCCAGGAAGTTATCCTTACCTATTGTATCCTAGGCACTCAGTAACGTTCTTCAAAGTGATTTTCGTAATTCTCGATGGTCCCATCTCAGTTCGATGAAATTACAAATGAGATTCTGTGATGGCCACTCTCATTATTCTAAGAATAACTACCTGAGTGTATTCCTCAAACAATTTCTCGTATTCTTTAAACAATGTGCCAATTCAATCACTTGCAAACCAATGCCAAATCATAATATTATCAGGTCCCATGTTTAACAGTTTTGGTAACAGATTGCTCTTTGATACGTTGTCCAGCTTGGCAACGAACAAACACCCCATGCTTGGAATCATACAGCTCAAATTTTAAATCTTTCCTTGGCACTGTGTCAATTTTTCGTGGTGTTTAGTCTGAACCTTTTCTTTTTATTGGTAATCGTTTAACAGGATTTTTGCATCACTCTAAGCCTACTCCCATCAACCAGTGTTACACTGTAACTAATGTCACAACGATTTCGTAAAAATGTTAAGCCGTGTATGGTCAAGAAGAGAACGGCCTACCGAACGCATTATCGCTGCGCCATCGCTCATAAACATCAACACTTTATCTTTTGAAATTTGAAATTTTTCCAACGTACTAAGTACAACCTTCGTAATTGCTGCAGCAGTACACTCTTGTAGTCTTCGGCTAGCTTTACTAGGGTCTAGTACGCGTACCACAATATTTACGATTGAATTTTTTTTTACAGTCTGTTGTCTCGTCAACACTTAACCAAAGAAACTATTTTTTCAATATGCGTTTCATTTTCTTTTCCACGTCATCGCGTACAAATGCAACATGCTTACGTGCCGTTTTCTCCGTTGGCAACCACAACTCGGGATTGTATTTGTCCCAAAAGTCCTTAAACGGTTGTTTATCGAGTAAACCTAGTGGCAAATTACAGTTTATCAACATAAGAATTACATAAAAAAAATGCACTTCTCGGTGACATGCCCAATTTTCGTTTTCTATGCTGTGCAGAATATACGTGTCTTGTACAGTTCCACTTCTTATTTGGCATTAAATGTATTTTGCACACTTTACAAACTATCTTACTCCCGTTGTAAAACAAATTTTGGAAAGTCAGAAATAAACTTATTTACTATGTCTTGAAAGGGTCGTTTTTTAGCCTTCGACATGTTCACTAAAAACTACAATTAATAGCTACTTCTGTATCAACAAAATCAAAACGCACTACACTAAATAATAACTACAATTAATAACTACGTCTATATCAATAAAATCAACACGCCCTATCCGCTATCCAATGCTAAACTGAACTGAGTGATGATGATTTGTCGTGTCGTATCATAACCGATCAGCCCTCCCTGCCCACCTAAACGCAGTCACACCGCCGCTGCGATTGCTCTCCAGTTACCGGGCTCTAGTGATAATGGTTGAAAGGCTGAAGCCCTTGAGCTTTTGAAAACGGGCCGTCACTGATGGAACCATTTCTAAATATAAACCTTTGGTGTATAGTTTATTTCAAATTATAAGAATATAACTTTGAACGGCTTAAATGCTGTTATTGCACCACCTGCGGTAATAACTACCTGGTTACGCAAACAAACTGCTGAGGACCGTAATGACAAAATTTAAGTGAATTGAATAGAAATGGAATTATGATTTGCGATATGCGTAACTACCTGTTTGTACATTTAAATCTCATTTAATATGTAAATTCTTTAATTACTTGTAACATCGAATTGCTTACTATGTAAATTTATACTGTTTGTAAAATATATATACATAAACATATAAATATCTTATAGGGCCGTAACTTATAGTCAATACTGCCCCTAGATTCAATATGCATTGCCAGGTTATTATCGTCACAGAAGGTGCAATAAAAGTATTAAAGACCTTGTAAGTCTACAGTTATATTCTTATAATTTGAAATAAACTATAAATATAATCTATCCTGTGTACTCTGAACTACGTAAAACAAATAAATAGATTCTGTCGAAGTGTTGTTTGCATGTCACCCAATCAATAAAACGTTTGCCTACTAATTAGTGCTAATAAATACATTGCAATAATAAAATTAAATTCATTTATATTGTATTTTCTTTATAAAAATTTAATCTGGGCAAAATTAAATTGAGGGATTGATGATGATAATCTTAAAAGGTGTAAATATCCCAAGAAAAGTATTAAGAGTAATTACAAACGATGTAAGGAAGAAATTATCGAATAATTCGCAATTAATTTAAGGTGTTGGTATAAAAGACAAAGGGGAAAGGGAAGGACTAGAAGCGTTTTAGGATGGTGGGGGAGATCGCAAACTCTACGGAATGGCTGCGTTTCCCGCACCGTACACAAAACAGCTAAAAAGTTTGTAATTCATGCCTGGGAGTTTTGCGCTACCAATAACTTTAAAATGTGCCGGGTAAATCACATAGGAATGGGTAATTTTGGGCGAATAGTATACCTAATTAGACGCATCCCAGTCCAAACTGCTACGGCGCAAAATTAAATTTAACGATGGATATTATTCCGGGTTACTGTAACCGACATACCTTACTTATTGCAGTTCTTAGGTTTTATTATTTTTTATTGTTTTTTGGAGGGGGATAGCGTTTAATAAAAAGTAATAAAAAGTCTAGAATTGACGTAGTCTTTTCTTTTATTAATAAATTTTTGAATTAAAATAATAATAATAATATTTCTTAATCTCTTAAGTAACGTGATGTAATTCTTAAAAGGGCCTTTATATCTCATCATCAAATTAACTTAACAAACTCCCCTATCGGGTGTTACACAAAGCAAAAAAGAAGCACGAGAAAGAAGAGATTCTCTTTTTTCCTCTGAGGTAAATAAATATTTTTATCGTTAATTATCAGATAGGCGTCTTAGGTGCCTTTGAAACCGGTAACATTTATCAACACACAGCAAGTTTTTCTCTTTGCTTTACTTCCGAATTTCACCTTAACGCTACAAAGCCAGAATTACAACATCAACTCTTTAATATAACGAATATGTTATTTTCACGTAATTGGTACAACTGCATTGTACTATTATATTATTCCTTCTACACCATTCATTCTCCAACAATTACAGTTACCAATAGACTGGGCAAACAGCGGTAACAGTTAGTGTAGTAGATAAGTGGTGTGGAGTCGGCGATTATTTATTTCACGCCTTTACAGCGTCAGTACTAAATCGATGCTGTATGCGAGTAGTTCTGTGTATATGTAGGCTATCGTAACTTATTTCGTAATTGTACGCTTATGTTTGCTCTAAAAATGTCGCAGTTAGGTACGTCGCGAAAACGACCAATGGCAGACACAGTTAAAAACTTTATAGTGGACATGCCGGACTTAATTTTTGATGGCGCTAAAATTCAATGTCTAGTTTGTAAAATCCCTTTAATGTGTTGGTCCAGAAGCCATTGTCAACGTCACATTCAAAGTGGCATACGAGACCAAGAAAAATTTACATTTGATTTATGTGTTACTCTTATTTTATGTCATCTATCGTTTCGTCTACTAGCCAAAGAAGCATTTGTCTCCTTCTGGAATAAATATGCGGACTGTAAATTACCTAGTCGGACATCGATACGAAATGTAGTGCCATTTGCTCGTGAACATATAGAAAAAAGAATGAAAACGGAATTGAAAGATAAAAAACTGTGGTTGTGTGTGGACGAAACAACAGATCGTCAAAAACATTCTGTGATTAATGTAATAGTACGTACAATGGAACCACATCGACCGTCATCCTCCTTCTTACTTGCTTCCAAAAGTTATAAATTGTACTGCCGATGAGATTTTAAAGGTGGCGTTGAACTCATTGAAGAAATTTGAAGTTTCAACTAAGCAACTTTTAATGTTTATGAATGATGGTGCCGCAAACATGCGTTCTTTGGGCCGATCTCTTAAAGAACACAGTGGTAACTTCTTACATGTAACGTGTAAACTTCATACTCTAAATTTTGCGGCACAAACAATTCCTACATGTTTTCCACTAGTAAATGCATTGATTGCTAGTACAAATGCAGTGTTTCTAAAGTCCCCGAAACGTACCCGACTATTTCACAAACTGTGTCCTGATTTACCTGAACCACCACAGCCAATTGTTACACGTTGGGGAACATGGTTGCTGCGTTTTACTACAGCAAATATTTTGATCAAGTAAAGAAGGTAGTTTTAAAATTCAATCCGTCAGAAGCTGCAGCAATCAAGAAAAGCCAGGGAATATTTCAAGATAGTCAGGTTAAAAAAGATTTACAAACTATTCACAACAATTACTTCAGACTAACGGAGGGAATAGAAAAATTACAAAATGTTCCGATGTCGCTAATGGATTCTGTTCAAATTGTGAATGATCACGCACAGTTATGCGCTGTAGAAGGCGAAACAAATTGGTGTGTAATACGAAAATTTGAAAGTGTTTTAGAGAAAGACTCCGATTTTCTTATATTAAGACAAATTTGTAAAGGTGCGTGCGAAGATGCATTAAGTTGTTTCAAAGATTATTTTAAATATGCAAATATAACATCGCTAGATGTCGAATGGTCGTTTTCGGCATTAAAAAACATTTATTCCGCACGTCGTACTCACTTGACTGAAACAGCTGTGGAAACATATCTAATGAGTCAAATATTTAACAGATGTTACCTAGTTTGTGATTTCACGGAAGACTTTTAAAACGGTAAGTGTTTCAGCACGTTTTATAATTTATTTCTTACCTTCTATTTTATGTGTAAACTTTTATGCGCTCACCACGCCTCTCACTGTTACCGCATATTTGCCCAGGTTAGTTATCAATGTGGATTATGATTATATAAGAATAAACGGCGGCTGTCAATTGTCAATTTGAATTGGGAATTTAGAAGTAGCTTCATGTGCACCCCACGCTTGAAATAAAAGAGATCTCTTTTATTATTGCGTTAACTTCTGTTTAGCGTTTCCTGTTTGAATATTTAATTGTAGTATAGGGTTATAAAAGGTTAAAAAAGGGTTATATTCCTGAAAATGTTAATTATACGACCCTTGTTTTCAGGTATCACATAAATAATAAATGCTGAGTCTTTAGGTAATTATAAATCTGTTGTACTTTTAAATTAAACACCTTTTTGTGTATTAGTTGTCCTCTTTATACTTTCCGCAATGCGATACTCTTTTGTTCCAAAGAAAACTAGCGTCTAATTAAGTAACAAAGAGAGGTAATCTGTTGAAAGCTTTGATACGAAAGTCAAATGAGCACCAAAGGTTATCGTTTGTACATGTATGACATTCACGAGACAAATACTTCATTGATTATATTTTTAAAGAAGCAAAAACAAATTGCTATGTCAAACATGTTAACCTTATATGATAAAGAGTAATCTCAAGGCAAATATTTTGCAATATATTTTTTAACAGGAAAGTACTAGTAGTACTTAAAAGAGGAAACACCTCAATTTGATAAAAAATTTAAATAAATTGTTTCTTTGTTTTCTGGGAAGTGTAAGAAAAGCTCTGGATATAGTTTATGTAAATTTGTGGATTTTTGCAACGACGACCTCTGAAGTGTGACACGTTGCGTTGTCTTGATGGAAGAAAACTTTGGTGAATTTTTCCGTTGTTATCGATGTGGTATCAATAGTGGTTGCAGTTTTTGACCGTCCCGAACATTCACCGTCAACCAAATTGGTACGATCACGTTTAAATTTAGCTGTCCACAATTTCACTGTACAAAATGATAGCGCAGCGTCCATCTCGACTTTAATTTGTATAGGCGTATTGCAAAAATTTAATGACAGCTCAAAATTCGACATCATCTACATACCTCACCCAAAACTTAGGAAAGTTGAGAGACATTTGCCTTACACGGATCTCAAAGTTATTTAAGAAAAGGTTCTAAGTGTTCTTTTTTGTAGTAGACTAACAGTAAGTTGTGATATACGAGGATAAGTCAAAAATTACTTACACTTTTAGTTCTACAACTGTATTAAACAAAGATAGGTGTACAACAGATAAATTATTTTTCGATATAATTTCCACCTTTAGCAATGCACTTGGTTCAGCGAGCCACAAGCTTTCGTATACCTTCCTGGTAGAAGGTTTTCGGTTGGTCGTGGAGCCACTTTTGCATCGCATCCCGAACGTCTGTGTCTGAGGCAAATCGACGACTTCTTAAAGCTTCCTTGAGTGGTCTAAAGAGATGAAAGTCCGAGGAAGCGAAATCAGGGTTGTAGGGAGGGTGTTTCAGGGTCTCAAAGCCCAACTTGTTGATAGTTTCTATGGTTTTATGGGCCGTATGCGGACGGGCGTTGTCTTGCAACAACAAAACTTTCTTTGAGAGTAGACCACTACGTTTCAGCTTATTCGCCAACGCCTATGGTAACTCGCCTATTTGCTGTAACCATCTCTCGAGCTTGCTGAATGTTGTCGTCGCTGGTCGAGGTTGACAGCCGTCCAACTCCCTCTTTTTGTGTTACGCTCGTGCGGTTACTTTGAAACATTTCGATCCACAAAGAAAACGCTTCTACAAAATAAAGCACTGTCCCCGTATTATGACAAAAGTCTCCGGTGAATTTCAACACCTTTCACACCCTCTAATCACAAAAATCGAATCACTGCTCGTTGTTTCTCTTTGCTACAAACTAATAGCGGAGCTGACATGCTTATGCTATTGTAACTAGCAGACAATTGACGCGATCGTGATTAAATTCCGTACACATGACCACAGGGGCGCCAACACAACGCATGCGCAAGCGGCCGCCACTACGATAACCTTCGAAGCTTATTATGGTGAAAGTGTAAATAATATTTGACTTACCCTCGTAAGTAAGAGGCACGGCTTTGAAAATCCTTCTGAATAAATGTAATTTCTACATTAAAATTCCCTTAATATTTTTCGAGAATAAGTAAATTAAATTGGTTGATATATTTGTCATAACTTTGCTGCAAGTTACCAAAAAATTTCGAAACATTCGGAAACTTTTTTTCTGAACCCCACATATTAGTGACGTAATAAGATTAACATATTTACAAATAAAGGTATTTATAGAGATTACAAACAAACATGATGAATAAAGTAAGTTTAAAAAAATACAATATATTACCTAATAGTGTATATGAGAAACAAAAAAAAAAAGAAAACAAGAATATGAGGGGAAAAAGAACGAAACAAAAAACTTAAATCATAAAATTTAATTTTCCTCGGAGAAAAGAAGGGGTGTCGGCAGGGAGCAACAGGAGAAAGGGGGTCTATTTCTTGGGGCCATACGCCGGAAAATATAGACCAACTTATTCGAGTTCATTTTCCAACTTTTCCAGTAAGTTCAGAATGTTTTCACTGTGGCAACTGCAACCGTTGTTAGAAATAAATACCGCCTTATGTCAAATTTTCCTCAACATCATTAAAAAACTTTTATGTCCGATGAAATCCCGTAGGATACATCAGTTAATTTACCGCGGAATATACTTAAAAAAATTCAAATTAGCGTCAGCCCGGCGAAAAACTTATTTAAAAACCTGTCATCATACTTCCTTATAATTGTCTTCATTAAAAACAGGAAGATGAATCGATGACTTGTTAGTAACTTTTATCAAACTTTATCGATATTAAATAATTGAATAAGCTCGTAAATGTGGACGTGCCTTTAAATAAAAGGTCAGTTACAATTTTCGCCGGAAAAGAAGATTGGGAGCGGTAGGAATGATAAAATACTGTTTCATCAACGGTATTATAAATAATTAAACCGAGATAATGAAGGTAATTCGTGCTTAAGATTGTGTAAAACATCTTCTTACACTGGCGGTTGAATAATAAATTAGCTTGTTTGAGGAACTCCGCATTTACAGCTTAAAAATCCCTTTTGAGGTGAGTTAGAACTAAATTTTCGTTTCAAAAGGCTTAACGGGCAAGATTACCTCTACTTAAAATGATATCAATTACATTTTTAAATAGATGAATGAAACGAGAATTTAATCCTATTGCCTGATTGCAGTAAATAACATGATTGAATTGTAATTGTAAATTTATTTGTAATTCGATTGTTAACTGTGCCACCGTTGAAAATAATTCTTTCGACGTCGTACCGAAAATATTTGACACTAATCAAGCTCGGCTGCTGCAAATTGCTCAAAAGTTAATTGCTATCATCCATTTGATAGTGTAATTGAGTTTATATTCATGAAATGAATGAAACGTTCCAATCCCAAGCTGCGGACATCTAATGGATATAGACACAGCAGAATATTACCCCACAGGAAATGTGAATTTATTTACTCCTTTTGAGTCTCTTTATCAAGCTAAATCAAAATTCATACCGAAAAATGGGGAGCATCTTGAATAAATTGTCCGCATAATACAGCTTGTCACAACATTACGAAGACGATATTCAAGTTTCATGTTAACACCGTTACCCTCTCTAACACCTTAATATCCCCCAACATTTGTTAAAATGTCAAGCTTCGTACTATGCGATGCTTAATTCATTACTACACAACATGTAAGCCTTTCACGAAGAGAATAAAACACAGAGGAGTCGAAAAACAAGGTAACAGTTGCATTGAAATCCGTTTTTTTTTAATCAGATCTTTTTTTCGCTGCCCTGTGTTATTGATGGAAATAAATACATATGCCACCGGGCCAGGGTTAAAGCGCTTTTTCCCCATTTTCCACTTTTCATTTGAGCAACGTTTTCCAATTCGGTTTGGGTAATTAGATTAATCCTGGAGAGGGAGCTTAAATTCGCTTCGATCGATGTAAATTGATAACTCGTTAATTATTTTTTTTTGATTTATCCAGGCCTTTTTTGGCAAAAAAGCGACTTCGATGGTACTCTATGTTGTAAAAAGAGCAGTTAAATTAACTAATGAAATGATTTAATTGGGAAAATTCTAACGGAGCAGTCAATAGGTTAAAAATTATTTTCCTGTATGTACCTCTCTACCTTTTTTTTTGCGTACCATTCTACCGTTTCGGGAGTAAGGTATTGTGGAGTTGAGCTGTTTACTTATGCTCTTCTTACATATTTTCCGCTATCTCATCCTGTCCTGTGTAGTCTGTTGTGTATTCTCCCAGTTTTCTTCCCTCTTTACTACTGTGTGTGGATATAAACTGAAGCACTGGGTTGTTCAATGTTGGATATAAAGAACAACGATTGCAATTGACTTTAATATTTGTATTTTAAAAATGGTACATAACTATTTGCACTTAAACACTATGAACAGCTAATATAAACATAGAAGTGTTGTAGAAACATATTTTTTAAGGTCCTTAACAGTGACCCCAAATAATTTGTTTTCCATTTCCAGTAATATTGCAGCTAGTTCTTCCTCCTGCTCTTTACTTAAAACACTTGTTCTTCCTAATTTATTTTTTAAACCAAATTCAGTTCCATTCCTAGCTTTCTCTAAATACCGCCTCAACGTTTGCCGTGGAATTCCACACATTACTGCTTTCTTCTCAGACGTATTTTCATCCACCAAAACCATCTGAATTGTCTTTTTCATATTGACTTCGGACCACACAGATCTTGATTGATCAGTTTTCTTTCGCGTATTTGGCATCTTGTATTTTCTGTAAGAAAAAACACCAAGTCAAGTAATGAGCGTAATATGAACACCTAGGTGCTCATATTAGGCAACGGGTAACCTCTTTGCAAAAAAAAAAACGACATGTAGCTGGAGTTACGTACACCATTTCTACTCGATGAAAGCTTGTGAGAGTCTGGTTATCGAATGCGTTCTTGTTTATTCATAGCAAAGCACAATGGTGTACGTAATCCGCTTCACAACTGTGTTAGTAAAAATAATCTTAATATACAATACATACATAATAGTTCGAGATTCGAACAACTACTGCTAGTCTTACATCCTTATTTTCATATTTACTCCGGCTACTAGAACTTGTCCTACTATTCCACTATCTTACATTCTCTTCACGTGACCATACCATCCCATTTGCGCTTCCTTGATGACTTCCACTATGGGTTTTACTTTCAGATTACACCTGATAGTTGTATTCCTGTCGCTGTTATTTTTGCTGTTTCTTTCCACGTTTCTGCTTCGAATGTTAATGCAGGTGTTAATACCTTGTTTTGAATATTTGGACCTTAATGTCTTGGAATTCTACTGCTGTCACTCTTTCTGTTATTTCCTCATTGAACCATCCATCCTCTGATATCATTCAACCTAGGTATCTAAATTTCTATACTTGTTTTTCTTCGTCTGTTTGTAGTACATTTTGTTGTCTTTCCTACTGTCATTTCTGCCTTTTCTTTGCTGATTTACATGTTGATTTTTTTCAAAACTTTCTTGTAGATCTGTATCATGTTTTCAATACCCAATTTCATATGCTTTGACCTCCTTTTTCCCTTCTTTTATAGCTTCATCTAGGACCAATGAGAACAGTAGCAGACTCAGGATACCTACCTAAGGCCTAGGGTTGTTTCAAACATTTTTAATTTCTCTTGCCTAGCTCTTACGTAAGTTCTTGTATTTTGGTATAAACTTTGTACTCCTGCTATTAGTGTTTCAGATGTCATTCTGTTTCTTAATATCCTCCATATGTCCTCTCTCCTAATCCTGTCAAAGGCTTTCTCTAGGTCAATAAAACCAAAATGTACCTCCTTGTCCGCTCTTATTGCCTTTTCATCTAATTGTTTCGTGATAAATAGTGCATCATTTGTTCCTCTTATTCTATTCTTTTTAATGTCTTTCTGTTTTAATTCCCTTCTCATGTCCTTCTTCATTGCATACATCCTCTCCATTTTTTAGTCCGTTCCCTTTCTTATCAGTTTTTTTGTTGTTGTTCATTTGTACCTGTTCTATTTCCTTTTAATTCTTCTTCTTCGCTGTCCCATTTCCATTCGATTCCGTCAATTGCGAGTTTTTGGTATCCCATTTTTATATTTCTTCTTTTCCTCTTTAACTTCTTTTTATTATACATATTCTGAAAAAAAAAAACTAACACAATTCCAAGAATCAATGTTTTCTAAAAGCACCAGCAAATGTACAAAATAACTTTAAATATTTATGCATAAATTAAACATATACCCTATACGCAGTAGAAACTCATTGAATTCTCTCTCCTATTGTAGATGCAACAGAGTCTTTTAGGGTAAAATGATTACCATAAAAGATTTATTTATAATATAAATAGAAATATGAATTTTATACATATATTACTTTTAGGACAGGGTGTATATATAGAAACAAATAGCAGTACTAAATCGACAAACAAAAAGAGAAACACATATTTCCTAGGTCTATAAAAACTGTCTGCTTCTGACACATTAGGAAACTGTTGCCGTCTAAAGTCTTAATTCAATTTCCGTTCTTATAAATCTGTATTTGAAGGCTCCTTATAACGAAATACATTTTACTGGCCAATAACAGGGAGTCCGGAATAGTTCATTTTGGGCTAGCGAATTGTTTTAAAGACCACACTACTAGCTCGCCTGCTTCCATCAACCCGTAATAGGTTGATCCAACCCTCGCACTTTGTTAGGTGCTCCTAGACCCATCGATATTACTTTGTTTCGATTAATGTGACATTGTTAGCAGTGGGGGAGCAACGGACACCCCACCCTCACTTTCAAGTTTTCGCCTTTTTCCGCGTCACAATGGAATACGCACTTGGGGGATAGAAAACTCATATACAACAGACATTTGTAAGGGTAGAACTCCACCACCACTACAGGCAAACGTTGAGTGAACAATTATTTTGTAAAAAAGGAAATCTATTGATACAAAACACGTCATTTGTATCTCCGTCAAATATTTACATACGAATGTGTTCAAATCAGATGTCAGATAAAAAAGGAATCTTTTTAGGGATGACAATAGAAGGTGTTTATTTTGAAGGGAATTCTAAAAGCTCGAGAGCTTCGCTTTCCAAAACGAATGCCTTTAAATTTTTGATTTAGTTAATTTAACGCACTTATTGTTGATTTTGTGAACGGATTTACTAACAAATTTAAAAATACTTCCCAAAGTGTCAAATTACCTTTATTCAGAAGTAAATTTATAAAGAAATGTTACCGTGTACAACGAGTCCTTGTAAACTTTCTTGTTTTTAATTTTGTTAATCATTCTAGTTTTACTTGTTTTGGGATGTTGGATACAGTGATAAAACTTACGATAAAACATACAGGGCGTTATAAATATTAATAAATGGAAAATTCTTCTTAAGCAAACTGCCTATATTATTAATTTGTATTTATATGTTCTTAAAACAGTTTGATCCTAATCTAATGAAAGCTTCATTACTAAATTTATAGAAATTTAGCGAAAATAATTCTTTAGTGGAAATGCATTAGTACATAACCCTTGATAAACTAGAAATAAGTTAATAATGATAACTATGAATATTGCCCTGTCATTGTCAAAGTAGTGCCACCATTTTGTATTTCATTTATTGAAGTGAGTTAAACGACGATCTTGATTTATTGAAAGGGAAAATTTTAGAAGCTGTTGCCTTAATGAAATGATGAAGGAGTTGATGCGTGAAATTAAAGAATTGAAAATAAATAATAGAGAATATCAGGAAAGTATCTAGAGTCTAGCTAAAGAAAATGAATATTTGAAAAAACAAGTAAAAGTCTCTAGAAATAAAATGGGAAAAAATGGATAAACATAGTAGACAGAAAACTGTAAGTATTACTGGTATGCCCATGCAAAATAATGACCCATAACAAATTAGAATAGAAATGAAAGAATCACTAAGAAGGCATTTGGAAGTGGAAACTGAAATAGAAACGGTCACACAAATCAATGGAAAAACCTTCAAAGTTGACACAAACTAGAAAAAGAAAAAATAATGAAAAATAAGAAATTAAGAAAGTTAAAACAAATAAAATTTTTTATAGACAACGACCTTACAGTTCTGGAAGGAAAGATACAAAAACATTGGAGATGAAGCCAAAAAACACAAGAATAATGGGAAAAGAGTAAAGATGAGATATCAAAAACTCATAATAGTGGGTGAAACGTTTTTGTGGGAAATCGAAGAAGAAAAACTGGTAAAGTACAATAAAAGGAATGAAACGAAAATAATGTCAAAAAACTAATAGGAGAACAGAGGACGGAAATAAAGGAAAAAACCTGGCAACGAATAAGGATGTGAATGGGAAAATAAGTGGTAACAATACAATCAGTAGAGAAAAGAATACATTACATATTGGGACATGGAATGTTAAAGGATTGAAAGGAAAAGAAAAGGAGCTTGTGAAAGAATTAGAGAAGACTAGAATGAGAACACTTGCTCTGACAGAGACAAAAATGAAGGGGAGTGGAAGCAAAAATATAGGAGACGGAAATATGCTACTGTACAATGGAGTAAATATTTATGAAAGAGCTCAAGCTGGTGTTGGATGTCTGATACTCAGATCATAGCGAAATATCCAAAGAGATAAAAATGACGGTTTGCAGAACAATTTATACTCCAACATTAATACACGAATGTGAAAATTGGGTACTAGGCAAAAAGCAAAATAGTTGTATTCAAGCAGCAGAAATGAAATATCTAAGAAGAACACTGAGAGTGAGAAAAATAGAGAAAACAAGAAATACAGATATCAGAAGATAATTAGAAACAGTACCGCTGAGTGAGAAAATAAAACAGCAAAAACTAAGATGGTTTGGACATTGTGTAGAAGGGAAAGCGACAGAAAAATTAAAAAGGTTTGGGAGGCTAGAACAGAAGGAAAAAGTAGAAGAGGCAGACCAAGACTATCTTGGAATAAACCATAAGTCAACAACTACAAGAGAAAGGAAAGACTTGGGGGGAATGTAGAGAAATGGCGAAGAATCGAAAGGAGTGGCGTAACTCCATAATAAAAGAAGAGGAAGCATAGAATTAGTATTCACACCCTCGACACCTTCGGGTAGGATGAGGGAAGGATTATGTATGTATGTATGTATGTATACCTTAATAAATGAAGAGATATCTTCTGTGTATGAAGAATTCGTTAGTGGAATCTCTGCAAATAGTACAACATGTTCACGCACAGCTATGCGCGGTAGAGGTCGCAAAAAATGTTTGTGTTCTAGAAAGGTTTGAAAGTGTTTTAGAGAAAAATTCTGATTTTGGCACATTAATACAAATTTGTGAAGGTGCGTCAACAGAACCGTTAAATTGTTCCAAAGATTATTTTAATTACGCAAATACAATGTTACTAGATGCAGAACGTTCGTTTTCTACATATAAACACACTTTTTCCTCACGCCGCACTCGGTTTGCCGAAACAACTGTGGAACCATATCTAATGTTGCAGATATTTAACAGAAATCATGTAAGTAAGTATTAAATACATGGCCATTTAATATTTCTCTTATTTTCTTTGACTTCCGTACATTTTTTTGCTTGCCCGAACTTCCATGAACGGTAGTGTAAATATGGAAAGAAAAAATAAAATTAAAACCTTTATATATAAAAGAGAACTTAATGTAGAAGTACACATCAAAACAGTGCCTAGAAACAATAATCAGGATAATGCTAATAACAAGTAGCTTATGGTATTGATGGAATCAGTACCCGTAAAAACAATGTCATACGAGAATAGCACTACCGCTTTTTGTTTCTATCCGCATTGCTCTTACATTTCTCACCTTATGCCACTAATCTTCAAATACAGCAACTAAAATATTTCCTGGCGCCACCTAGTTGCAGTAGTTATAGTCATGCCGCCCTAGATAATACACAATAACGTTTCATAAACATTTTCAAAAAATACCGGTTAATGTAATATTTTTCTCTCTCAGTATAGAAACTAGAATACTGTGGGAAAATAATTTGTTAAATTAAAGAGATTACTAAACGAAAGTTTCCATAGGAATAGAGATTTTCGCAAATACACGTGAATTTACCAACTGTACATTTCCAGTAGTGTAATTCCAGAGTAATATTGCGCATTTTCTCTAGTGTAATTAGGAAAAAACATGTCGCATTCGCGTTGCTTCGTGATTGAAGTTAAAGAGAAATTTAGATTAATTAAATACCTCTCTGTCTCCTCTTTTCAGATTTGCGAATTGCGATTTGCTTCGTCTTCGAGTCTGTAAGAAGCTAATTTTATCGAGGACAATTAAAATCTGTTGCTAAATTCGTTCGAAAAACCCACACGCGTGTAAATCTGCAGAGAAGTTAGCAATAACTTGCTTGATATTTACGCTTGAAATAATATTCTAAATCTTGATCGCAATGAGCGTACGCCATTAGATCCTTATCATTAACAGTCTAGTAAACATTACGTTTATTAAATTCTCCATTGTATCTTCTCCTTCTCTATACTTACTTTTAACTTCTCCCCTACCCCAGTAATAGCTTCGAGTTACGGAGGAGATAGGTATACAACCTCACTTTCGTCATTCTTTATTATACTGCACCCTTCTCCTTTCTTCTGACATAAGGATCATATATTTATTTCGTAGTGATGCTTCAATTCTTTCATTGTTGACACCCATTTCAAATTTGAATGTCAACTAGGTATTTAACAAAAAGATAGAGGGAGATATGTGTTACCTTGACAATATAGAGCATTGGTGATGAGAGGAGCCTCATTCACGGAAAATTGAAGATGGGAAAAATTTATGTTCAGAAGTTGAGGAAAGTAATTTCCCTATTTTACAGATGGAGAGATTGGCAAATTCTGTGCTTAAAAAAAATCAAATTTATGTTAAGGAGATTCTAGTTCTAATTACAATATCAGAACTTTAACCTTTAGTATTTAACAATGCGTAAAGTCTCTGGTACAACAGTAGTTACACAGCAAATAATATTCATAACTAGTAAATCCTTCTAATATTATAATAACTCAGCCCTCTAGAGAAACTTAGATAACTACTTCGACTCACAACTGGAACTTTCTGAATTAGGGTACGTTCAGACATTATTCGGATGTTCTGTTCTATGTTGAAAGGCAAGTTGCACTTGAATAGCGACTGTCTGCCTGTAAACACTTGAACGGTAACTAGAAGATACAAACTGCGATGTGAATAAAACCCGTACGCGAATTGCTAATGTGTACGAGCCTTTAAATCATCATAAAATTAAAATTTCCACCGTTTTTTTGCACCGATACTGGTTGAAATCGTTCTGCACTCATCGGGATGCGGCGTTAGAATAAAATAAATCAATCAAAAATTGAAATTAATTGTATGCAAAATAAATACTCGACCCAGAGCATTATTCATCAAAATGTCACCCTATCTTCATTAAACTTATCGGGTGG
Organism: Dynastes maya; assembly: GCA_029619315.2. NCBI lineage: Eukaryota > Metazoa > Arthropoda > Insecta > Coleoptera > Scarabaeidae > Dynastes > Dynastes maya. Next base: position 9,837,853 of record JAROYE020000012.1, read on the forward strand.
ACGGATATTTTCATTTCATTTGCAAAGTTCGCGAAAGGTAAACATCAAAATGGCGTTTTGGAGCTTCGGCCTTTTCGAAATGATGAATTATCTCTCTAGACCCCCTCCCCCCCACTTCTCACGTAAAGTCAGCCACCCCCGGTATTATAAACACGACGCGAGACGTTTCAAAGGAAATGCGAATACATAAATATAAACAAATAAATTTGAATTGTTAAAAGACGATTTCGAAACGTTTAATTACTTGTTCGGGTGTCCCTTGTATATTTTTGCATGTACTTACTCGGAAATTAATAGAGATAAAAAGTTGCAATAAAATCTAGTGAAATTGATAGTGAATAATGAAAATAAGGACTGTAGGGTAGTATAGGAAATACTGGAGATATTGGCACACTCTGCACTACACAAAATACTTATAAAATTCAGAATTTATCTTTCTGAAATTCGTAGACCTAATCTTAACGCCAACCCTAAACTAAAACACGAAATATTAGGGAACTAAAGGAAAAAATGCTGACCTGTAACACAAAAGATAAACTATGTGTACGCTGTTTTTTCTAATTTAATATTATGCCCGGTTGTACTATTCAATTCCCCCATTGCGGTAATGTGCTATGTGTCCTTTGAATCTGATGCGTGTCTAAAATAACTATTTTGTTCCCGTTGTTCACTTTTGGACAAAAATTGATGTTTTTGAGATCACCTTTTTATTAATACTTTTGACATCGTTGACGCGTTTTCTACGACATTTTTCGAAATTGGAACTATATTTTAAATGTAGTGAGCATAACTTATTTTTTCGTTAAACTGTCAGTAGCTATTGTATGATTCTGGTGCTAAGTCTGAGATACTTACCACAATGAGTAAGAATATTACCTTTGTCACAATTCAATTGGCAACTATTCCCATTCTAAACAATATTTGAAGATGTTTCATAGCTGTGGTATTAATATATCGTCTCCTATTCATAATAACATTGGATTCGAATGGTGAAAACCTATTTATTACCCAACTACTGTAGTTTGGGGCAACTTGAACACTTTTTGAATGTTTCTCGTTTTTTGATATAATTTTATCTTATTTTTAATTTTTTCCTTTGCATGAATGTTAATTTTCCTTTGTTACAAATAATTCTAAGTAATAATGGTACGAAAGTACAAAAGAATTCCGTAGTTCCGGTCCGATTCCATTTTACTAAAACCTTGGAAATCCATACAGGCCGTAAAAAATGACATGCCAAAGAAAGCGGCGGTGAAACAATTTAAAGTATCACGGCCAACACTCATCGGAAAGATGCTTAGAAAGAACATTGGACCCAGTAGGCCGCCAAACTGTCCTCAGTAAAACTAGGCGTTGTAGTCAATCGGGGATTTCCTCATTAAATAATACCTTGACAAACAAGGAAACAAATGCGTATATTTAAAGGCAATACACCAGGATCTGATTTTCTTAATTCCTTTCTACTAGGATTTCGTCCAACATAAGTCGTTCTAGATCTTCTGTTAACAGGGAATGAGCTTCTTTAATAATACAGAACTTGTTCTCCAGGATGTCAAACCGTTACTACCGCTAATATAAGGCTAAACAGCTTTGACATCAACAGTCTGTGTCGTATTTTGACGTAGGACATAAACGCGTATCCACACTCAGACTGCCTCTGCGTTTTGAATTGGTTTATCCAAATTATATTGGTTTTATTAAAAAAAATACTGTGTAGTGACATTTCCGTACTTTGTTGGTTATCCTAGGTCTAAAAAGATGCTATTCCAACTCAATTCCCTAACTGTCTGTTGTATTGAATGAACACAATTTCGAATAAAATTGTAATCACTGTATCATTTCAACCTTAGTTTCGTCCAAATACATGTACAATTACAAATAATAATAATTAGTCGGATAAATATGCACCACAAATACATCTTTCGTGAAAACGGTGCTCGGATACGTGTCCGGTTTTTGCTTTGACACTTCGTTTTTCCAAAATGAAATTGAATGGGATGCGAAGAAGGGCTCAGTTGACGACTGGTATCCTCTTTAAATCGGAAGCCCTTCAAAACTTAAAAAAGAAATGCAAAAAAAAACGATTCCTTTACCGCTTAGGGTAATATCGTGCATGGCGATACATCGCCCAAACAGCGTGACGTCATCGAAGAACGGTTAGGCCGAGAGTCAATTATTGTAATGAAACGAACATTAGTGGTGACCCTGGGGCCAAAAAGATTGTAGCTCCTAACAACACAAAAAGGGCTTCAATTACTGTCATGATGGGTAGCAATGCAAAAGGGGATCTGCTTCCTCTTATGGTTGTTTACAAAGCACTGGACTCAAGGTGGACCACCTTGGTCAAAATATGTCCTGATTACGGCAACATGAACCTCCTAGAAATATTTGATTTCAGTATCTTGTATGATCCACATATTTTGGTTGCTCTAATATCAATACCTAAAAGTATCTTCAGATTACGGTAGTTTTGTTTTGTCTTGACATTTTTGTGGCCAATTTCCAATCCTCTCAGCCTATGCTGGAGATTTCCTTTTTATTGTGATTGTTGGAACTGTCTCTAACCCCCAATTATTAGAAATCCAACATAAGTCCATTAATTTCGGAAAGAATATACATATGTGAAATCGCCTGTATGCAACAGAGATCAATGTAGTGTAAAAAAATTCTATTTTTAAAATATCAATTTCATTTTTTTACGTGTGTTACATATTTCTTATTATTATAATTCAAGCTCCACTATACATCACGTAATAACAGTAACTGTGTGTACGCTTCTGAACGACTATATAAAATAAAAGATATTACGACATTATACCACATCATACAAGCCTACTAACACGAAAATATATACATACATAAGCCGTATATACCCATATAAAGAGCAAATTTATATGTATCATGAACACATATGACCCAGCTCGTATTTTTATTTCTTTGACTCAAGAAAAAATAAATAAAAAAATTCCTCGACGTTGTGTAGCGCTTACTTACGTAATATGGCGACGGGAAAATCGTAGGGCGGCGAAAAATCAAGCGGGCCAAAAATATAATAAGAAAACGATGTAAAAACGTAAAATTAAATCTTTCGATTTTAAATTCCCCAATATGTAACGATTCAACGTTGATTTTTTTCTTTGTCCCTTTAACCACATTTCGGTTTTCCTCAAATGATCGGCTAAAACATTCCAACCGTTTCTCTTTGTTAAAATAAAGCGAGAGGGAAAATCCATTTACGGGAAGAGAAATCGGTTAAGTTAAAGCAATTTCCAAATAAACATGGAAAAGATATTCAAATTTGATTATGTTTTCAATTCTGTGAATGTTTTTTTTTTACCGCAATTTATTCTGAATGCTTCTTGCTTCTGCGTCTTCTGAATAATAGATGAATCTTTTTTAAGGGAAAGGTATTGATAGAAAATAGTAGCTTTTACAGGGGAAAATGAAGGACATTTTCCTTAAGATATCCATTAATATATTGGACCGTTAGAATATCACTCTACATAAACAATACAAAAGATAATAAACCCACGCATTGATTGCTAACAAATAATGGACGGAACCATATTGCCAAGCTAACCTTTACGAAGGTACAGGCATATTTGTTTTAGTAAATCATTCCTACTCATATCCCGGAAAGAGCAAACAATAATCCCAGAGTTACAGGGTTTGTTTCCACAAGTAAAACAACAAGTTTGATTTGAGTTTGCATTTTCTGCATCCATAGCTTACAATAAACAAATATTAAGAACAATATTTATACCGATAAAAATGAGAGGAAGTGGAGCTGGGAAAAAGGAAAGAGGATTTACCGAAATCTCTGACCGATTTCTGTCGGCGTTATTACATATGCCAGCATCGAAAACCACGAACATTTTTTTGTGGATATCGGAAAGACAGGAGGATTACAGAGAAAAATGTCGAAGTTGACCTCTAATATTTTATTAAAATTTATTTATTATGCTCGGGCAATTTCTTTACTTAAGTGGGCCTACATTTTTGAAACTGTAGGGGTTATTTTTATTTCTTCAGTTCTTGATATCTCCATAGCTATTTAATAGTATATTAGAAAACAAGTTTCATTTCAAGATGACACTTTCTCGTACGCGTCGAAATTTGAAAAACGAGCCGAAGTACCTTATGAAACGAGTTTTCTATACTATTTTTTCTATTTTGCATTTCCATGACTTAAAAAAATTATTTTTTATTACGTATTTTTTGACAGCTGTTCGAAGTACGCTTGTATGATATGAAGGTTGTTCGCATTGACATTGAATAAAGCTTTTTACATTGACATTGTTTAAATTTAAAAGTTGTCGTAGCGATTACAATTTTATTTGTAGGTTTTAGAAATTTGAGTAACTTTTTTCATATTTCTCGGAGTCTAATTGAAAAGGTAAGGAAGGTAGCGATTTGGAAATAACGGCAATCGATTCTACGAGTCTCTTTTTACCCAGTAACTCCTAATTAGCTGCTGTATAGATTCTACAAAGGTTTTTTTATGACAATTTCTAAATTGTTAATTTGCATCTAAAAGCTAGCTAGAGCAATAGTTTATTTTTTATTTTAATAAATGCTTAAATTGCAAGTTTCATTAAATTTACGATCCAGTTTCAAGCATTAGAATATGGTAATTTGAGTTTACAATTTTCTCAACTGTAATGTAGCTGCTGTCCCATATAAACGTATATTCTAAATGCATATATTTTACTTCCTGTCCAAGCCTCGTATAACACAGTTATGCGGTCTCTTAACGTTAATCATTTCGTGAATTCCTCGCGTTGTTTGCTTTACGAGCGTTCTTAGACAATAGGTCATCTCTTGTAAATGTTACATGCTGCAGAAAAGTAATGGCATAAATGGTGTACTCTGTTGTATGGAACGGAATAAGAACCGCGCCATGTCGTGACTATGAGACGACCTCGCGTTAGAAAGTAATGTACAAATATAGTCGGCAGAGGAAAAGCGAAGCATTCGTTGAAAATGTAGACTATCTATTATTATTTTTTTAATGATAAGCTTGGCGAAATTTCGCATGGATTAAATTTACTGCACTTTCTTAGGGTGCCAAAGGGAAGAACGTTAATTATAAGAAGTATCTATTTTACTTTGTAAAGCATACGCAAAAAAGTGGACAATGTAGACGTGGCTTTAATAAAGAAATAAGACACAGACATTTTCCACTTTCTTTTCATCAGCTAGTTTAAAGATATCGCAATTAGTAGAAGTTCTATCTTAATTAGCAGAAATTTAATTTTTGCTCATCAAGATCGCTCCTTGGTAGAATTAAAAATATAGACCCTTTGAGTAGCGTCTGCTTTATTGTTTATTATTTGTTGTTTGTTAAAACTCGGCAGATTCCTCCTCTGTATATACGAACTTTCGCCCAGTCTCGTCTTTTTTTTACTTCCCCTTTCTCTTTGTTTCTTGTTTTTTTTTATGTCGTTCTTCGTATTAACCCCGTAGCTAGGTGCTAGCGGTTTACTCTGGACTAATTATAACGGTTTTGAACATCACCTCTTTATTTATTTTCATCACATTGTAAGCTGATTGTGGGGAATTATTCGGAGTGGTGTAGACCAAGGGGGAAATGCAACTGTGGTTGCGGAATTCTCGGAAAGGTGTTTTGAATTTAACCCTTTTTTCACTACGTATAAAAATCGCCTCCTTTAATTTATATTTAATATACGTCCTTGGCCATGGAAACAGGACCATTTGAGAAATATTAAATTTATAAGAATATTTACTAAATATAATTTTAATTTCGAAAATCTATAAAAGCATAATTGTTGTTTGAATAATACCTTTATACATTTTCGCTGCCGGTCATTTGCGCAATTGTTTATCTGTCCTAGAGAAATTATAATTTCGTCAGCAAAACGACCGCGGTCGGACAAACTTCGAAAATTTATTGCAGAAATTCCAGACTTAATATATGAAGGTGCTAAAATTAAATGTGTAATCTGTAAATCCCGTTAATGTGTTGGTCCAGACAACATTGTCTACGACACGTAAATAGTGAAAAGCATGTCTCAAAAAGAAATTGCGCACGAGACAATGAAAAATTTATATTTAATTTATGCGTTACGTTTATCGCATGTAATATACCGTTTAATTTACTAGACAAGGAACCATTTATCTGCTTTTGGAATAACTATTCGGAGTGCAAATTACCAAGTCGAACATCGTTACGAAGAATTGTGCCATCTGCGCGCGAACATATTGAACAAAAAATAAAATCGGAGTTGAAAGATCAAAATTGTGGTTATGTGTCGACAAAACAACAGATCGGAAGAAACATTCTGTTCTTAATGTAATGGCGCGCAAATTGGAACCTCATCAATCGGCACCTTCAATTCTATTAGTCTCCAAACGAATACAACAGTGTACTGCCGAAGTAATTTCAAAGTTAGTGTTAAATATATTGGACAAGTTTGAACTTTCAACAAACCAACTCTTGATGTTAGTGAGTGATGGTGCTGCAAACATGCTTTCTGTAGGCCGGTCTCTTAAAAAGCATTCTGCTAATTTGTTACACATTACGTGTAAAATTCATGCTCACAATCTTGTGGCGGATAGTATCAGAAAATGTTATCCTGAGGTAGACGCTTTAATAGCGCATACCAAAGCAGTATTTGTCAAATCACCGAAACGTATTTGCGAATTTCACAGACTGTGCCCCCGTATACCAGAGCCACCAGAACCTATTCTAACTCGTTGGGGAACATGGTTGCAGGCCGCGTTTTATTATCATAAATATTTTGACAATATTAAGAACGTGGTTTTACAATTCGATACAAAGGAAGCTGTCGCTATCCAGAAAAGCCAGTCGAAATTTCAAGATAGTCAGGTTAAAATGGATTTAAAAATCATTCACGACAATTACTTCGGGCTAGCAGATGCAATAGAAAAATTACAAAATCCTGCGGTGCCGTTAGAAGAATCTCTACAAATATGAAGACGCAAAAAATGTTTCTGTTTTAGAAAAATTTGAAAGTGTTTTTGAGAAAAATTCTGATTTTGGCACATTAAGACACATTTGTGAAGGTACGTCAACAGAATCGTTAAGTTATTTGAAAGATTATTTTACTTATGCAGATATTACGTCACTAGATGTAGAAGGTTCGTTCTCTGCATATAAACGCATTTTTTCCTCATGCCGTACTAGTTTTGCCGAAACAACTGTTGAAACATATCTAATGTTGCAGATATTTAACAGACATTATTCACTTTGTGATTTCACGGAGGACTCTTAAAATGGTAAGTGTTTGAGCACGTGTTATTTAATTTTCATTTTAAAAGATGAGCGAAATTATTTGCGGCAGCAAACATCTCTATTAGCAGAATAACTCTAGTGGAACGCGAGGCCTGGTCGACTCTACGCTACTGCGCGGTACCGCTCTTGGCCAGCGTTAATAATTATGTTTAGTTTGAATTGTGTTAATGAACGAGACAAGTTTCGTTAGTGTCATTGCAAATATAAATTTTTACCGATTTTCCAAAGAACTTACGTATATTTAAAAGAGTTTTAATTTCGTTTGTGTGCGTCTATTTTCGCGGTCAATTATAATCATAATGGGAAAGAAGCAGGATATAACCACAGAGAAAAAAAGTACGAATTTCTGCTGTTCTAGAGACGAGAGAGTTCTCTCAACGTGAAGTTGCACAAAAAGAGGGTGTATCACATCAAGCTGTTCTGAGAATCGCGAAATTAATTAAGGAGAATATTCCTAGTATAAGTAGTGGCAGAACATACTGTGCCGGCAGACGCAAAACAACTGTAAGAGATGATTGTCGTGTAGTAAAAACGGCTACAGAATATCGTTTTTTATCCATTAAAGGTGTTCATAAAATTCTTAGAGGTGGAGAAGGTATACAAATATCAGCCCGAGTAGTCCGTAGATGTCTTCATGAAGCAGGCTTGAAATACAGACGTCCGGAAAAGAATTGTAATTTTGGTCAAATTCATCCTCATAGATCTCTTGATGGTTCTCTACATTTTTTACTTTTTCCTAGATTATTTACAGCGACCAATCATGGCTAGAAGTGCTAACGAAGAGAAGCCAATTCGTTCCTCGACGTCCTTCAGAACGTTATAAAGAAGCATGTAAATTCGATCAAATCTATTAAACACCCTCCATCTCTAATGGTTTGGTCGTGTATTACGATAGAGGAACCGGGACCACTATATTTCGTTAACGGAACAATGGAACAAAAACAATATAAAAAAGTTTTACAAAACTATTTAATACCTTATATTGGTTTATTGTATCCGGTCCATTGGATACTTTCATGCAAGACAATGCACCGTGTCATAAAACAAAAAGTGTAATGCGATACCTTGAATCTAAAAATCTACGTGTACTACCTTGGCCAGGTAATTCACCAGACGTAAACCCAATTGAAAACGTGTAAAATGTCTTGAAAAACATCGTAAGTACACGAAACTTCACTCCAAAGGAAGAATTACAACAACATATTGAAGATGTATGGCACAATAGCAACGAAATTTAAAAAAAAATAAAAAGCTGCATTGGCAGTTTGCCAAAGAGGATTGAGGAAATAATAAAACACAGGGGAGGAACAAGTAAATATTAGTAAACATATGTTCAAATTATACTTACTTGCATGTTATATGTAATTAAATAATAACATTACCAACTGATTTTTTAAATTTCATCATGTAAATAGTTTGGCGAATATTTCTTATGGCTGCGGATCTTTTATTTCTGTATACATTCTACTGTCTTCAATGTTACCATTAATTAATAATTTCATAGATACAACCGGTTTATACTTTCGCAAAAAAAAGATAACGAACACGGATGCAGAGTATGTTTAATAAATTTAATATCATAAAGCACCTAGATCTATACTGCAGCAACAATACAATAACCCCCCTCTGTCGCGTTACTCTTTCGTATACTTCAACATTAAAACAGAATGGCGCGTCAGTTTTATAAACTTTGAGCTTTCAAAACTTCAGCGTTAATAAAACAAACTTGACTAATCCGAGCAATCGTTACATTAATCTCGTATATATCAAGTTTTACGAGATTACATTCGTATTTTGTTGTTGAAAATTATTTCCGAGGAAAGTTATGGGTAAAATAATATAATAGGAGTAAAATTGCTGCTTGCATTAAATTGGCCATGTTTTCGTGCATCACTGTACAAATTAATTTACTAATTTAATTGCTTCTCAATTTTTTAAGTTTTTAAATAACTGTTTCCGACAAAATATTTTCATTAACAAACACAATACATGACTGTGTAAATTGCCTACACACTATAAACTTCTACGCATGTCATACACATAGTATAATATTAGAGGAAGTTATTTTAAATATTCAAACGATAATTTTCTTCATTTTACTATTATTATTTATTACACATTAATAATAATAATATAATTTATTAATTTTAGACACGATATAGTGGACACTACCGTTCATGGAAGTTCGGGCAAGCAAAAAAAATGTACGGAAGTCAGAAAAAATAAGAGAAATATGAAATGGCCATGTATTTAATACTTACTTACATGATTTTACATATTTTCAAACACAAATTTATTCAAAAGAAAAAGTTAATGTAATACAAATAATTTAAATCCGATTTTCATCGAAAAATCCACCTTTTGCCTTTAAGACTGCTGCCACTATTCTCGGCATCCGATTCACTAATGTTTCATTGGGCAAGCTTGTCCATACCTCCTGGAGAATAGTCCACAAATGTTCCTTCGATTTTGGACACTTTTTCCTAACACATCGGTCAAATATTTTGAGGTGTTATCAGTTCAATTGGCCGACCGGGGCGCTCATCATTTTCAAGAGATTCTTGCCCTAAACGGAAACAGTTTGCCCACTTTTTTATAGTGGAATGTGAAGGAGATAAATCATCATAAACATGTGATTAGGCGTATGCCCTTCTTTTGTTAAAAATTTAATGACCGGGTGGTACTCAGTTTTCGTTACCTGAGACATTTTCATGCATTAGTCACGTTGTCTGACTGGCTACTAAAAACTAGTACTCTTTGAGCCGTAATGTATGAGGAGCATTCATGCAAAAGCAGACATGTCCACATTTGGTCAAAATTTAGTTTGATACGGTTTCGTAGTGTTCTTGATCGTTTCTATCGCCTACAGTGCTCAGAATTGTTCAAAGTCAGTTCTATCCCATAGTAATCTCGGCCTGAATATCGTCAGTTAAATCAAAATCAGACATATCCACCTTGAAAATTAAATTTTGTATATCGATCAAAACAGGACATTTCCACTCATATTGAAAATATCTGTAATATACACAATATCACAGAAAAATCCATGTGATAAATTCTGTATATGTATGTATGGTGTCCTGTTTAATTAAAAAACAAACGTTTTTTACACCTGGACCGAAAACCAGGCCGGTCGTGGCTCTACGAAAATTGGATCAGCTTTGTTGGCTCAGCTTAGATATCTAAATCTAGAAAATGTAGAGTTAGTACGTTTATCTTGTGATGGCTATAGAGGACAAAATAAGAATGCGCACGTTGCCCACATTTTGGCGATTTGGCTTTGAACCGAAGTCCCAGCTTCTATCAATAATCTGGTTTTAGATTTCCCTGTAAGAGGCCATTCCTACTTGCCAGCCGATCGCGTTTTTGGCCGTACAGAAAAGATATTGAAGAAACGAAATGTTATCGTTAACGCTGAAGAGTATGAGATTTTAGGTACCGACTAGCAATTATATGATATTAAAAACCTGTCTACAACTTACAATAAAACAACTGGAAACAAAAATTTAAAACGAATCTACATAGAAAAGGTTATTTCTAAAAATGAAGAGACGGTAAAATTTAGAGCAAGTTCGATGAAAATCTGTTTTACGTTTATATTGTTAAAGGGGGGTCGCAGTGAGAGAAACTGCAACATAAAGATTCTACCCTAGACAATTCTATATCTGTTGAAAAGAAAGCTAATGTGAAATTTCTGCTGGAAAAGCAGTTTAATCACGACAATATTCTAATGTGGCGGATAGCCCACGTACGTAAGAAGAAAAAAACAAAGAAACACAGTACAGTGAAGAAACTGAACTTATAGACTGTTTGGAAGATGACCATGCCATACATATTTAGGTTTTCGTAGCATTCTTCATTTGCACTATTTTTATCAGTTCTTTTTTTCAATAAAAATATTCCAGAGTACCAATTTTCTAATCTTTCTTCGTCGAAAACAATAATAGATAGAATTAGATCAATGTAAATTCTATGTTCGAACAAAACCCGACAGGTCACTTGCATTCACGCAAAACAAGACATATCCATTTCTTTTTTTGAATTTTATCCTAGAAGGATGCATATTTTTCCATAACCATGACAGCATTAAATATGTGATTCGATACACTAGTCGTCATAGTTGCACAATCATAATTGCAGTGCCCTTGGAATAAACAGTTTTTGACGTTTTTCTCAAAACTAGTTTGTCTGAATTTGCATGAACGCTTCTCATATACCGATTGGGAAAATGTGAAATTAGCTATATCTCTATATGATCGTACATACACGTTGCGACACTGAGCGGCTGTACATACGAGCTTTCACTTGCAACAGTGGAATATTATGAACGTATGTGCATCGTGGAGATTGTGACTTAGCGCCCGCATTCCCCATCCCGCATCCCCCTCGTCTCACCCAGCAGCGTATGCCTTCAGTGCGTTAACAGAGGCAGTAAGCATAATTTCGTTGGGACAGAGAACGATTACGGAACTTGCGTATTATGTATTCGCAAATTATGTTGAAAATGAGTTCTCATATTTATGTTGTTGCTGCTAGGAGGCGTATACAAAACCAAAAAGTAATTCTAAATAAGAAATGAAAAATATTCTGATGAAATAAAAGGAAAGAAAAATAAATACTCTACATAACTATGTACGAAATAAACATTCTAAACCGCACTACGACAACGTTACTAGCTGTATCTCCTCTCGCATCCGCGCTGGCTCTGTCGAACGAACTCGTGCTGGCGAATATAATCGATATATGCGTTGTTGTCGAACTGTGTTGTTTTCTTCATGTTGTATGTACAGCTGATCTGTGTCGCAACATGTATACATATACGCTGGCATATCGCTACCTCCCCCTCGCTTTCAAGCGGGCACCTCGTTGTTTCCAATAGATGTAATATTGTTTTTTTTTTATGTGCTAGCATCACCAGTGATTTTTTAAATATATTTGGAAATGTAGGAGTAGTAGATAATATGAATGGTAACTAACGATATTGAAATACCGTTAATACCGTTACAGTTTTTGTTTTTGAGCACTTCAATAGTCTTCAAGATCTCCTGACCAGTAATGTCACAAAAAAAAAATAAATTGGACACAGGCTTCCCTGATGTGCAAATTCCAGAAATCCCAGCTGTATAATATTTATTTATATCAAAGAATCAAAAAGTAAGCCGCTATTGCTACCTCTGTACTTTTAGATTATAAACAGTACAACAAAGGACTTTGTAATCTAAGGAATATGTAATTGGAAATATCTTAGATCTCAGGAGAGGAAAATAAAGCTAAATAATTTATAAGTGGATATAACTGTCAGAAAGTAAACGGTAACTACTGTCCCCTTATTGAAAATGGTCTGTCATTTTCAAATTAGTATTAGTCATAAAAGTTTCATTTCACCATATCGATTGGTACTCCAGGTTTTAGACCCTTCGTTCGTCTATCTCTTTCTCTCGTAGAGATGTTTGACGCTCTCTGACTCTGACAGGAAATACGTGTCTATACATATTTGAACGTTTCATTTGCTATAAGAATTAAAATGTTTATAGAATGTGCTCCGTTCAAATATTCAATGCTAAAGACAGAGATAGAGAACAATATTCCTCTAAACGCGTTCAAATATTTGATACGAATATTAGTGCATTGAAAATTAAGTTGTAGACGCCTTGTACATGGGATGAGATACAAAACCACCACCGACATACATATAACGACTTCGTAAAACAATTAAAGAAGTATATTTAAACAATTGTGAGTCTTCCTTTCATATTATAATTGGAACTTTTGTAATGTGTACTCTGTTGATATAACATCGAGATTATTTACACACATTTCGTCCAAATATTGGAGATAATATGCGCGTATTTGAGGTTATTATGTCTCTAATGTCTTCGTCTATTTGATTAATTATGGCAATCCCGCCTGTGATATCTTGTTTGATTTTCTTATCGCTTGTGTCTATTTGTGTTTGTAAATTATTTATGTTAGTTTAAAATTATTTGACAAAGTAATACGTGTAGTAATATATTGTTGTCATATACACTACCGTTCATGGAAGTTCGGGCAAGCAAAAAAATGTACGGAAGTCAAAGAAAATAAGAGAAATATTAAATAGCCATGTATCTAATACTTACTTACATGATTTTACATATTTTCAAACACAAATTTATTAAAAAGAAAAAGTTAATGTAATACAAATAATTTAAATCCGATTTTCATCGAAAAATCGGCATCCGATTCACAAATTTTGCTGATGTTTCATTGGGCAAGCTTGTCCATACCTCCTGGAGAATGGTCGACGAATGTTCCTTCGATTTTGGACACTGTTTGATAACACATCGGTCTAATTCTTCCCATAACAACTCTATCGGGTTCAGATCGAGGGACTGTGGCGGCCATTCCATAATTTTTAGGGTTCTTTCATTTTCTTCTTGCTGCAGGTAATCTGTGCACAATTTAGAGTTATGTTTGGGGTCATTGTCCTGCATAAATTCAAATCCACAACCAATTAATCGGACTCCTGACGGTATGGCATTTTCCTCCAGGATTTTCCGATATTCTTCTTTTTTCATTATGCCCTCAATTTTGAGCAAGTCCCCTGTTCCGATTAAAGGAAAAACAACCCCAAACCATTACGGATCCGCGTCCATGCTTCACCGTAGGAACTATACACTCCCGTAACATTCTTTCCCCTCTTGATCTGCATACGAAAACTCTATTTCCAAACACCTTAAATTTGGATTCATCAGTCCACAAAACGTTTTTAAAATCGTCCACTGTCCAATCTCTATGAGCTTGTGCCAATTTCAGTCGTTTCAGCCTATTTCCTTTTCGGAGTAACGGTTTTCGACAAGCCACTCGCCCATGCAACCCAGCCTCTTTCAGCCGACGTTTCACAGTACTCACAGAAACTTTGGAATCTCGCTCATTATTGAATTCTGCAGCAATTTCTGATGCTGTTAGTCTTCTATTGCGCTTATTAATTATTTTTATTCGTAAATCTTCCGCGGGAGTTGTTTTTCTTGACGCTCCTGGCCGATTACGATCTTACACGTCACCGGTTGTCTTAAATCGAACTATAGTGTCATGTACTGTAGATTTTTTTATTTTTAATTTATCCACAATCCGTCTTTCTGCGTACCCTTCCTGATGCAAGGTAATAATAGCAGATCGTTTTGAAACAGCTAGAGGCTCTCCACGGGGCATTTTAAGCAGTCAAACCGAAATTATTTTATTTTTCACTTGCACAACCACAGATACTTTCACAATAACAATCTCTTCAGAACTACTGCGTTTACAAATGTTATAATACTTTATAAAGGGTATACGAATATTTCCAGGTAACACGAGTGAATCTGATAACCCTCCTAGGGATTATTATAAAGCTTTATTGTCATTGTAATTATTGGGGATTTCTAACGTAATTATATATTTTATGATAACGGTCTTTTAATAGACAAATACTACCTGGAAATTGGTAAAAGGCTTCCAGAAAAGGTTAGTTTTAATAATTCCTCACAGAAATGTATATTATATAATTTTAAAATTTTTTCCTAAACAGTTAATAGAATTTGTCAGCTTGCTCGAACTTCCATGAACGGTACTGTATCTTCAAAAAGAGAACAAAGAAAATGTTGACATTTTGAACTGTTGAAATACCTTCTTTACGTGAAATCATCCAAATTATTACTTTTCTGGATCAATCGGAAACTTTAAAAGACAAATCAAGAACTTAACAGAACCTTATAACACAATTTGAAACCTTTCAAATAATTCTGACAGAATGTTTGGCGTAGCATATAAAAGCCACACACTTGTCAACAGGCAAATAAACAAAGAAGTTCACCAATTTTGCCGTGTTTAAGCTTTGCGTGGAGATTCTTTCGAGAAATATATCCTATCAATTTGGATGTTGAAATGCTTCTAAGCTCTCATCAATGCGAAGACTTCCTACAGAAACAATCTTAACATTCTGGATTGAAATAATAATCCATAAGCAATCAATTATTTTCTGACGCTACGTTATGTTTAGTTTTATTTCAACAGTGGAAAACTAGGGACATGTCTAGTTCGCCTTACGGGTAATCCGCCTCTGAATAACGTCCCCATCACAATATTCTTTTCTCTATTAAATACATAAGTATTAAATTAATTTTGGTTGACGCACTACTTTCCTTGTTGAATCTTTCTAATGTATGCATAATTAAATATTTTTAATATTCATCTCTGGAAACTTCCACAAAGTGTCCGGTCTAGAGGGTAATAAAAACAACTTCTACCTTATCTTGAAGAGTATATATTTGGAGGGAACGATCCTCAAAAAATATGTTTCGATATTTTTATTACGGGAATAATCTTTTTTCGGTGGCGTCCAATTTCGATAAATCACAATGACCTTATTTATTGCCGATATGGTAGTTATTCTTTTTTTAATGCGCTATATACTACCTTGTCGTCTACTGTAAACGGCTCCTATCCCATGTATATGTATATATATGTCTATATAAGAGAGTGTATATGTGAGGTGGTGGACGAGCTAAAATTGCTTATGGGCCAAAAATCGATATGATGATATTAACTTTAAAAATTTCCGCGCTTCATCTTTCGCCGAGGATATTACGACATCGGCAAAGAAATGAAAAAAATGCAAACGCAAGCGTAACAACCTAAATAATGTGCATTTTTGTGCATGTCCGAGGTTCTTTCTTTCCAGGACTCGGGACCCTTTTATTCTCTTGTTTATATTTATGCCTGTTTTGGATTCTCGTCTACACGATGCATATATCCTACTAGAATAAATGTTTTTGTATCTCACAAGGTTTAATATAATTAAATTCCTCTATGCTCCACTAATAAATTCACATCCGCTTTGCGTGTCTCTACACTGGTTTTCTATTTGGAAGGGATTAACAGGACGTTTTAAATTCCACCGTTTCACTTTAACCTTTCCATAGCGTGTTATAGCGAAAAGATTTGAATATTAGAAAGCGCTTTATTTACTATACATTTTTACCCCGTATTGCTAAATTAAATGCATACTTTGATGTGATTTTTGTATTCAAAATTTATATATTAGAAAACAAATGTTCGAAATTACTTAAAAAAAATATTTAGAAGGAAATGCTGCTTTATTTGAGTTATTGTAGGTCAATTTTCATCAATAATTTGTAAAATTCAGTTTAAAGGTACGAGACGTGTTTTTAAAGTAAGTGCCGTTTTCAAATAAAACAAAAACAAGTAAACTTTTCTTAACAATTTTATTTTTACATGAAAGCCTGTAGCGTATTCTACTTTTCTACATAATTTCTAGCAATATTGAGGCATTTATCGTATCGTACAATCAGCTTTACAATCCCATCGTCATAGAAGTCTGCCGCCGCCTGATTTAACAACCACTGGTCACAACTTCATACAGAACACTTCTGGAAACTTGAGGAAACTCATCAGATAACGATGAAATCGTAAAGCGTTTGTTCTCTTTCATTTTTTCGTCAACTTTCTGAACCAAATCTTCAGTAATGACAGAAGGTCGCCCACTTCGTTCCTCAGCTCTCACCCATTTCCGTACCATTCCATCACTTATAATGTTTTCTCCATACATTTCACAAATCTGACGATAAATGTCGGCCGATTTAATGCCTTTAACACTAAGAAAACGAATCACAGCGCGTATTTCACAGTCGACGGGGTACTCGATCGGCGGAGGCATTTTAAATGGTGACAAACAAACGTAAACACGGTCGAATCTTTCTGTAATGGCGTCTGAAAACGGTACTTACTTTAAAAACACGCCTCCTATATTAGTAAATGAAAACACTACTTCAAGAGACACTAATTCATGATTAAGAGGAAGATGAAAATTATAAAATAAATCGGTCAAGTGAAATGAATCTCTAATGTTATAATTAACCTGGGCAAATATGCCGTAACAGCCAGAGGCGTGGCGAGCGCATACAAGTTTACACATAAAATAGAAATAAAGAAATAAATTAAAACGTGCTGAAACACTTACCGTTTTAAAAGTCTTCCGTGAAATCACAAACTGGGTAACATCTGTTAAATATTTGAATCATTAGATATGTTTCCACAGCTGTTTCAGTCAAGTGAGTACGATGTGCGGAATAAATGTTTTTTATTGCTGAAAACGACCGTTGGACATCTAGCGATGTTATATTTGCATATTTAAAATAATCTTTGAAACAACTTAATGCATCTTCACACGCACCTTCACAAATTTGTCTTAATATAAGAAAATCATCGGAGTCTTTCTCTAAAACACTTTCAAATTTTCGTATTACACACCAATTTGTTTCGCCTTCTACAGCGCATAACTGTGCGTGAACATCATTCACAATTTGAACAGAATCCACTGGCGACATCAAAACATATTATTATTATTATTATTATTATTATTATTATTATTAATTGTTGTGAATAGTTTGTAAATCTCTGACTATCTTGAAATATTTCCTGGCTTTTCTTGATTGCTGCAGCTTCTGTCGGATTGAATTTTAAAACTACCTTCTTTACTTGAACAAAATATTTGTTGCAGTAAAACGCAGCCTGCAACCATGTTCCCCAACGTGTAACAATCGGCTGTGGTGATTCAGGTAAATCAGGGCACAGTTTGTGAAATAGTCGGGTACGTTTCGGGGACTTTAGAAACACTGCCTTTGTAGTAGCAATTAATGCATTTACTAGTGGAAAACTTGTAGGAATCGTTTGTGCCGTAAGATTTACACGTTACATGTAAGAAGTTACCACTGTGTTCTTTAAGAGATCGGCCCAAAGAACGCATGTTTGCGGCACCATCACTCATAAACATTAAAAGTTGCTTAGTTGAAACTTCAAATTTGTTCAATGAGTTCAACACCACCTTTAAAATCTCATCGGCAGTACAATTTATAACTCTTTTGGAAGCAAGTAAGAAGGAAGATGACGGTCGATCCAAAAAGGATTCGTTTTAAGGACGATACTGAGTTGCAAGCAGCTATAATACAACATTTTGAAACAAAAACTTTAGATTATTTTTACAAGGGTGTAAAATTATTAATTGACCGTTGTAATAAATATATTGAAGTTAGGGGAGATTATATTGAAAAATAAAAATTGTTATACTTTACCTAGTTTATTTCTTCTGTATCAGGCCGAGAATTTATGGCGTCTACCTCATAGCTCCTTTATCAACTCGTAATACATATAAATCTGGATTATTCTTAATGAATTTCTTCCACATGTACCTCATTCAAACTTTATCCTATATTACTGGTCTTTGTTACAAAATTGGTTATGACATTAGTTACTTTAGGGGCCGGTTTATTCATGTTCTGTTAAAGTTCCAAGTAAGTTTACTTGAGAGAATAGTGCAGAAAACTATATATTCACCTCCCGATAAATTAAAAGTGACAAGTTGCTATACTTACTGGCGAGTAAATTTATATGCAAGTTAGTTCTACATATAATTCATTAATGACCTATATGATTCATTATAACCTCACTTTATTGTTTATATCGCAAGGCGAGTGTGGCATTACCTTGGGCATCTTCCTTTTACCCTAATACCTGAATATGTATTGATTCAAAATCACCAAATAATCATTTTGACGCTGGTAGCGTTCCATTTACAAATATTCAGTTTCAGTGCAGTTGCTAAAATGCTGAATAAGTTCAAATGGTAATCATTTATTTTGTTGGTTAGTTACATTGTGGTTACGTAAATTGAAATAAGTGTTCCTTTGTTTCTTTTCCTAACATCCAATCACTTCATTTTCAGTTGAGTTGGTTCACTTTCAAATCATTTGCAAATCATTTCAGTTTACAATCAATCACTTAGTGATTTTGTAAAAGGGGGACGCCTCTTGTGACCCTTGTGACAATCATTGTTTGAAAAGATGGATATAGGAGTTTCCCGGGAAAACAGCACATATCAAAATTCCTCAAACATAACACATGGTAACAAATTTTTATTTTTTTCTTTTCCAGATGACCATTTATTTGTAAAGGAAATGCCAACGATAGTTTTAACTGAACCAAAGAAAACCAGTTTTTTCCGTATTCTGAAAATCTTATTTTTTAGACAAGTGTTGTTTTTCTGGGAAACTCCTCAATTGATTATATCCTTATTTTTTTATATGAAATATAAACAGTGAATGTAATAGGTCTAATACGAAGTCCTTATAATGCAGAAAGTAATAAATGGAATGATCTAGATTTTTATTATTATTATTATTATTATTATTATTATAACCACACAAACGTCTCTTACATTTGTTTAACAGATTGTTATGTAGGTTTTGTATCTCTTTTCCACAAACTATTACCTGCATAAAAACATCGAAACTTTCAAGTAGTGAACTGTAAGATAAAATGTAATGAATACATTCAAATTATTTACTTGTTACATGTAAAGATACTTGACCAGCAGCTACTTGTCACTTTACTTGCACATGAATAGACCGGCGCTAGATCTAAGAACATCCCTTTCATATATGAAAGTTTCGCAAAACTCCCTCAACATCAGCAAGTAATCTACCAATATTTACATCTTTGCTGTTTACAGGTAAGTTAAATCTAGGACTCAAAGACAATAAATTACTAACACCAAAAGGAATTTTGAATTATTTTTAAAGTAAGCGATTTTGGTTGTCCGAAGTGAGTGCAATCTGTTAAACTTTCTAATGTTAGTTCTTTTTACTTGATTAATTTTTTTACGCAAAGTAATTTGTATAATTACTAACTATATTAAAAAGCAAAACTAATAATTCATCTTGAATGTTATAAATAGTTTTTTTTTTTTATATGAAAAATAGAACAAATAATTTTTAAAAAACGACCGCCATACTCTTTGGCGTTTTAATAATTTTATCATCGAAATATTGTCCCAATAATTTTTTTTTATTATTTATTGTCATTATTCATAATGATCTCTCAATTTAGCGTTTTAAAAGCTTTATACGCACCAGTTCAATTCTCATTTAATAAAATGACGCACCCTGTTCTAACCGTTTAAATTGAAATCGAAGTAACGATCACACAGACAGAGCCTTTACCAAACGAACTCGTTGGTTGCCTGTAATCACGAAACAATGAAGTTACGAAATTCAACAAAACGGTTCATCCGCAAGAACTAAGCTCTACGAATGATGTTCTATGGTTATAGCGGGTAAAATCGTGAATTTCAAAACCTGTGTAAGGTAAAAGCAAGACGCCTGCTTGTTTATCTCTTGTCTTCGAAATACACACCATAATTAATATTGCGCTACTCAATCTGTGTTGTATATACGTTGGTATCCATGATTTTTTTTATGAAATTATGTGCATACATAGGATATAAATCTTAATGGTTTAAAAAATTCTATCAACTTCTTTAGAGGTTTTCTAAAGTTCTTCCTCGTTATGTATATCCATATATATGACTATTCGGGTTGTGTCCATTGTTGGTTTGATGCTACGTATTGCTTACCTCCATGTGTTGTTTAATCTGTAACTGTCTTTTTTATTGAAATTGTTGGTGTTTTTTTATTATTTCCATTGATTCCTGGTTTGCTGGTAGGAGTGGTTGCTTTTAGTAAGTATCTTGACGTTGCCAAAATAAATCCCTCGAGTTTGTAACTTGGATAACCTTGAAATCCTTGTTTGAAGACACAAGCTGTTCAATCTGTTTGTTGTATCTAACTTTAATAATTTTTTTTTATTTTCTAGGACTTTCTTTAATATGATCTTGATCATTTCAGCGATGTATGGTAGATAGCCTTAAAGCCCCTTGGCTTCTTTCTTTATTATTTTTCTCCACCTCTTCCTGTCCATAGTTTAGTTTTGCCATCTTTCCACCCCCAGAAATTTTAAATCTTCCATTTCCTCCGCGGTCGTTCCCTCCTCCTTCTGCCGCCTCCTCTGCTCAATACTCCCTTCGCCCATCTATTATCTGACATTCTTGATATGTGTCCCAGACATTGTAATCTAGTTGCCCTGGCTTTCTGGCTTATCATTGGTTTGTGATATAGCTGGTTAATTTCCGAATTTGTCCTTCTTCTTATTTTCCTATTCTTTGATACCTCTGAAAATCTTCCTTAGCACCTTATGTTCCCAAGCATTCAAATTCTCCTCCTCTTTCCTGTTGACGATCAAGCAATCACAGTCATATAACACTGCTGGTCCTATTCCCGATTGGTACAATCTAAGTTTCGATGCCCATGAAATGTTTTTGGTTTTTAGTATATTATGTAACACTCCTATCGGCCTACTTCTCCTTGCTATTATCTTGTCTATTTTCTTTGTTTCGTCACCTTTACTAATTAGTGTTACTCCAAGGTACTCAAATTCTTCGACCTTCTCGAATGTGTATTCCTGTTGCTGTTCTATCGTTATCTTGGTTTGTGTTCGTTCCCTATTTCTAGATATTTAGTTTTTTCCTCGTTAATATACTGTCCATATCGTTTGGCTTTTTTATTACAATACCTTCAACTTTCTTATGACATGGACACAACATCGTATGCATATGGGAGCACTTGGTTTCTATTGCTGTAAATAGTTCCTTGGGTTTTTACTCCACTCTCTCTAAATATTACTTTTAATAAACAAACAGCACCGTTGATAAGGGGTATCCTTGCTTCAGTCCTCTTTTAACGAATTTTTCAGACAGGCCTCCCTCTATTCTAACTCTGCTTTCCGGTTTCCTAAATGTCATGTATGTAAAATTGTGTGGGAGTCATTGGAAATATGAAGAAAAGAGGTTACACTGTAGTATAGACTCAAATTGGTTAACCAAGTTCATCCCTATATTTAAATGTATTTATTAATAAGCTGGTTTAGAACAAAAACTTTTGAACGCAAGTATATCCCAGCGAGTTTTTTTCTAACATATGCCAATATCGAGTAGCTCCTCGTACCGTTGTTTCGACATCCTGTTCACGTAGGTAGCATAAATGGCAAAGGAGGGTGTGAATAATGTAAGAATATATTCCAAAATAACGTTGCAAAATAGGAAGAGAATATAAATTGTACATTTTTCCCGTTTCTTGTTTGGACTCTCATTTCGCCGTTGTCACCCTCCACCATTTGCTATAGTTCGTTTTAAAAATAGTACCAGCAGAAGCAGCATTCATAACGCTTGTAATTTTTTTCCCAGGAGGTGTTTTACGCAAGATTTCTCGAGGTCGTAAATTTTTATATTCAAAAAATAATAATAAATTCAAAATTATACCTGACACATTGATTAATAGATGATACCATATGCTGCACTTTAATTTCGTTTATTGTGTGCAATCGCGAAATACAATGTTTGTTTTTTTTTTTTGCATATTCCGTTAATTTTTGCCGCATTCCTGCTACACAGGTGCATCAACCAAGGATTTTTTTCAACGGCGTGGTCCTAATAATGAAGCGAAACATGAGAATATCGATCTACTGTGTATGGCTGGCAGAGAGAAAAGCCGCAATCAAATACTGTGTACAGCACAACTGGACCATTCCATAACTCATTCTCATAATTAAATTAAGCGGTTATGGAAGCTGAATGTTAGGTTTGTTTTGCTAAATTCGCGAAACACCGCCTCTGTCTAAAACTTAACATCTCGACAGCGAAACTTTCATAATATTACGTAAACCCAACAGGATGTTCTATGTATACCGGCTGTCCCAGATTTGGTTGCACAGCGAATATGACGGTTATTTGAATAGATAGATTATTTTTTTGGGATGAAACTCTAGGGTAAGAAATGTGCTTCCAAGGGTATCTTGTGATATTAATACAGGGTGGTACTAAAAATAGCGCAATGAAAAAAAAAATATTTTTTTTAAGTAGCATGCCATATGTTATAATAATAATAATAATAATAATAATAATAATAATAATAATAATAATAATTTATGCCATCACATCCCCCAACAGCTTTCGCCAATTACACGGGGCTTCGGCCAGCCATGAGATATTATTACGTCTGCGCTCATAGAGTGTCTTAAGATGTTCACCCTCAGCATTCGCTAAATTTGGAGTAAGGAAAACTACGGAAAACCTTACTCTGAGAGTGACGGGCCCGGGGTTGGAACCCGATACCCCGAGAACTGGTAGCCCGTCGCGCTTGGCACTGCGCTACCAGCCCCCTTTATATATTTTCATCAAATAGTTACGTTTCCTTCGAACATTGAATATTATCATTTTTTTTTAATTTATCAATTTTGAAAATAAGTCATGTGGGGCAAGATAGGGGCTATGCGGTGGGAAATCGAGTTCCTTGAATCCACACTGGCGCACAATACCCTTTGAAATTACAGCTGTGTGTGCAGGAGCATTGTCATGCAAGAGACACCTCGGCGTTTCTCGATGATTTAGTGTTGCGCTCTTTAAAGTCGGTTAACAAGATGCTCTCCCAAAAAATTGTAGCCATCGCTTTTTTTGTGCTTTTTGTCACTTTGGCCTTCTTCCGGATGAATTCACCTTTTCGATGTAACTCTATCGTTTCTCTTTTACATAAAGGATCGTGCTGTAGAGCCATTGTTTCATCCCCAATCACTATTTGGTCGTGACCAATGGTCGTGTTGTCGTTTCAAAACACTAGTTTTGAAATCCCTGTTTGTTCGGTCACTCGATACGACTTCTTCGACCAATTTAATGTTTTCTGGTGTCATTACAGTAACAGGCCCTCCTTTGCGTGAATCATTTTCTAGAGATTCTCTGCCCCAACGAAACAATTTTGACCAAAGTTTAACTAAGAGTCTTTATAAACCCATTCATTCTTTGATTTCGACGGTGTTTTTCCTTCCACCTTAGTAGGTGCTTTATTTATCACAACGCTATAATACAGTGCATTATCCACAACAAATTCAGATTCATTCTCGAGGTGGTTCTTGACCCACTGCGACCTTTTCAGATCTATTGTGGTTCCTCTATCATTAGATCAATTATGCTTGCTTTGCCTTTTTCACCGGACCTAGCAGCCTTGTGAATGATTCCTCTGCGTAGGTTTCGATTTTTGGATATTCCGAACCCACTTCTAAGAGCTGTATTCCTGCTAGTGCTGTACATTCGCACAGCACGTGGACCACAGTCTCTTCATTATCCACAACAACCATGGAAGGTTCTTATGTAAGATTCTTAAAATGTAAATAAATGATGGAATCGGATTCAAATTATAACTAATAATCCTGCACATATATAAAAAAAAAATTGGATGATATTCACATATAATAGCGTCTAATGAAGTAAATCACTATCAAAGCAGTAAAGAGGATTTCATTATTTACGCATTAATGTCAACAATCGGTAAGGTCATCGGACAAAAATTGATCGGGACAATAAAATATTTAGCACAATCACCACACAGCCAATTCTGTCACTGTCTACTCATCTTCTATCCTTTGGAATTATTATTTATTACAGAAAATCAAAAAAAAAAACAGTTATACTCGATTGAAATATTAAGCTGACCCCATTTTTTCTCTCCGATATTTATGGTTACGTTTTCAGAGATTATTTCCCTTTGGAATGTCAATTTTGCGTATCGTTTCCACGTACGTTTAAGCGCGCGCTTTTGCTCTATTAAATCGGGAAATATTTATGACGGTCTACGATTAATATATTGTTTACAAAGTAACAAATTAAATTTCCTATTATTGATGTCCAAATCCTAAAGAAAAATTTCAGTATGAAATATTTCAAAAATGTGCTTCTGGACTGATTTTGGATAATGATTTTTTTCAAATGGATTCTGTAATAAAATTTATAAACGCAGAAAATGTAACGATTAAATAAAATTATTATTTTTCAAATTATTTTATATTAGTTAACAATCCTAAAAGCACTCAACGACATACCCCCCCTCCTGTTTAGGGATTTCCCCATCATCGTGAAAGTTGTAGCGACAAAATCCCGCAATGAAACGTTAAGTTACTTATCGAACATCCTAAAATAACATGGTGCAAATTTATTAGGTATTCCTTTCTTTGCTGGGGTGATGTGGTACACAGCGAGAACCGGTTGATGGTTGCGCCGCTCACTCGAACATAAACAATATCGGGCCCCGGCATCTAAGAAAATTGACAAAATGATGTCGTTTTATCACGGGGGTGATTTCCCAGCTCGTTCGTTTGCTTTATACTTCATAATTCGTTGCGATCGCTTAATAGTGGTAATATTTCCTTTAATGTACCACGTAGATGGATCTCCCTTTTCCGTTATTACGAAATTTATTTTTAACGAACTCTCCTCTGTTATAAAATAAATAGATATTATTATTGCAAGTTGGAGTATTTATTTTACGTTCAAATTAAATTCCACGTTACGTATTTTGTTTATTTACTGTTATAAATGCAAATCATTTAAAATACGTAAATTTGCTTAAATACTTTATTATTGGGTTATCTCGCTATCGATTTGTTCATTTTATATCTCTAAAAATTACCACTGTAAAGCGCGAAAATTACTAAACGAATTATTCCATGCATTATTAATGGTAATTAATGACTTTTAGAGATGGACATGTTTAAGGTTTAAGAAGAGAAAAAAAACATTTTTCATTTCTGCATACGTTATTTATCATTTTCAATTTCATTAATATAATCATAATAATAATCAGCAGCTTATGAAGCAATTAATAATAACGAGTTTAAAAGAACTATCAACAGTGTTTTTCTTCACAAATTATTTCAAATGTATAGTACATAAACATTTGAAATAAAATGTTTGTGAAGAAAAACATTGTTAGAAGCTTTACAAATATAAATTTTTTCTCAAAAATGCTTACTCATTATTACAAAGAAACCCTGCGTCACGTAAAAAAATCTTTTTAAATGCAACTAACACAGCTTGAGCTAAAAAGCCTCTATTGACTTAGCGTCTCTTCGCTCATATGTTACCGAAAGCATTTGTTAATTGTAAAATCACAGTTAACTATCATACACCTTCCTCTCTAATAACATTTAACTTACGTCATATAAACAACACCTTCATAAATACTATCCTGATCCTTTCCACTAATACTTTCTTCCAGTTTTTCCTTCACCCACTCTTTCCTTTTTCTTGTGCCTATTCACACTTTCTTGTTACCCTTGTATATGTATATTCAATATTAGCTCTGTACTTTTGAAAATTCAATGTATGTATTATATTTGTCCTGTAATTGGTTTTTGACTGTTGGACAATAAAGATGTATTATTATTATTATTATTAACAGCATCGTGAAGTGTTCCCTAGTAAACCTGGTAACTTATTAACTAGCGGTATTTCATTTGGGAAACTATTATCAAGACAAATTAAAGTTATTTTCTACGTTCTCATTGAAGGAGTTTGCTTTAGATAGGAATACAGCTTTGGCCAAAAGTATTAGGTACCTTGCAAAAAGCTCATTATCTTAAAAAATAATAATGTTTAGATAAAAACGAAAATACGGGTTGTAAAAAATAATATATTTGTTAAATTATTAATATTTTGTACACCCTCCTCGTGCCCTTACGACTGCTGCAACCCCTTTTGGTATATTTGCCACCAACTTCTTAATGTCCTCGGTTAAAGCGTTCTCGGCGTAAAACCTCTTTAAGTGTGTTTTTCGATGTTATTGGGTGCTGTCGAATTCGACGCTTTAACAGAGCCTACAAGTGCTCAATTGGATTTAAATCTGGTGACTGAGCAGGCCATGCAAACAGTTTAATGTTATTTTCGGTCATCCATTTTAGTGTGGCACGGAATGTGTGGCAGGGGGCATTATCCTGTTGAAATTGGACGTTATCCATGTTGGTATCCCCAAAAAGTTTGCTGCAGGAGGGATGCAATGCATTTTCCAGCACGTTTATGTAGCGGTTGGAATCCATCCTCCCCTCGGCAACGACCATCTCACCCACTCCTCCACTTACCATGCATCCCCATATTATTACACTCCCCCCTCCGTGTTTTACACTTGGTACTGTACACTCGGCTACCCTGCGGCGAACAAATGTGGTACCCGGGGTGCCAAATACCTGAAAGTAACGAGGAAACTGCCTTGAAATTAAAAACTGTGAAATATTCAGTGCTTTGGTTAAGAATAATTACCAGTAAATAGTAAACACTGATGAAATAACGTACCTAAAAGTTTGCCTCATCAAACCACAAGATGTTTGACCAATCTTCCACCGTAAAATGTTGGTGTCTCAGAGCCCACTCATAGCACGCTTTTTTATTTTTTTGCGACAACCACGGTTTTTTTTCTCGCTTTGCAACCTCTGAAACCAGCTTCAGCAAACCTTCGGGTGGTTCATGCTGAAATTGGGCGTCCAACGTTCTCCGAAAAAGTCGCAGCTAACTCAGAGGATGTCTTTTTTCTATTAGAGAGTGACTTGCAAATTAACATTTTGTTCATTCTCTTGTTTGTTAGCCATTTTCGTCCAGTTTTTGGTTTGTTTTGATGGGATCCTGAGTCCTGTTGACGTTTCAGCGTGTATTGTACATCGCACCGCAATTCTTGCAATTTCACACTGAGTCTTCCCTTCTTCCCTCAAAACTTGAATTTTTATTCGCTGAGTTTGCGTTAGTGGTCGCTTTTGAGGCATTTTAGGAAACAATGAAAGCACACTTATGATCCGCTTTGGACAGACACTCAAATATGACGTTATTCTAGAGGATGCAGAAAATAAATTATCGGATAAACAGATGCTTTATTGCTTCTCAAGAGCTTAATGATATATAAAACCCTCTTTTATATTCCCCGACAAACCTACCATAAACAAACCAAACCCTTGTGAGATGCAGGTAAAGCGGTATCTTAATAAGTCAATAGTGCCTAAGACAATTGGTCAAGGCTGTATTAATGACAGAAAAAATACAGAACGAATAGCAGTTATGTTATTGTTTCTCATTGGTTGGAGATGTATGGTAGCTAATTCTGAATATCTTACTGGGATTATGCGTAACCCCAGGAAAGTCTTGTTACATTTGTTGGTAGCTCTGCCTTTTCAGCTATGTTTATTTGAGGTTACGTTGTAGCTGTGACATGTGGTTATGTTCTATTTCTTCTGCCTACACTGGGGTTGTACAATTATCCGCGTGAAATAATTATGAAAATCTTTTTTTGATATAATTATACTTTAATGCTTTTAACTAGAATAGATTTTTTTTGTAGCCAGAAAACCCGCCCACTTGAAGTACTATTCCCCAAAAAACGATACCATACATTAAAAAGGTATTAATTACATAGTAATTACATT
This sequence comes from Dynastes maya, assembly GCA_029619315.2. NCBI lineage: Eukaryota > Metazoa > Arthropoda > Insecta > Coleoptera > Scarabaeidae > Dynastes > Dynastes maya. The sequence continues at coordinate 9,866,288 of JAROYE020000012.1, forward strand.
TTTTCTTCTTGAGGTAAAATGAATGAGTAACGTTTTCTAAAAACTAAAAAATGAATTTGTTGTTTAAGCGCTTATGAGTGCAAGGAAAGTTTAGATTCAATCTTAAATGAAAACGCACCTTCTTTGGATACAATTTACCGATAGTATCAAGACTTTGAACGTTAAAGAAATTTTGTTCAGCATCAGAAAGGACCAATATTGCTGTTAAGAAAATAATGAAAGAGCTGTAATAGAGCTTCAACTCACGATTGGATCCTGCTTTTAAAGAAAGTTAGCTTTCTGGCTTTCACACAGCGGAGCGTGTGAGAAGTTGCCATGAAACTTTAACTCTTTTGAATAATGGCTCACACTAATTCCTTTTCTAAAATTGTGATTAGTAATGCATATTCCGTTTTTCGACATACGTACCCGTCAAGAGAGTCGTGCACGGATCCATGAAGACGAAGGAATACCAAGTTATGCATGCGGTATTCTTTAGAAGTACGGGCCTGATATGTGCAATTAAATTGGATGAATAGAAACCAATTACAGCTAAATGATATGCCGAAAAATGTTTGTCTGAGGTGTTCAGTAGAGCTCCTGAAAAGTTGTAGCGTCACGATAGCGCGTCGTCCTATATAAAAAATATAAAAGTAATGGAACATCCACCGTACACACCTGATTTGGCAATGTGAAACTTTTGGCCGTTTTATGGGTTCTAAAGCATTTACGAGATACGCGATTTGAGACGGCCATTCATCAGTATTTTGCAAAAAGATAGGATGGAGGCCTTTAACAAGTGGAAGGAGAGAATTGTCAAATGTATTATTGCTGAAGGCAATTACCTTGAACATATTTAAAATAAAATTCTAATATTAGTCTGGTCCCCGTATTACAGATTTCCCTTCGTATTTCCTCCGCAAATCTCAATAAGGCGTCCAAACATAAAATTTCCTCCACTTTCGAATTATGAATTGTTCCTTATTTCCAATTTGTACCTCCGATGTTATACGCGGGTTCTAGACAAGATTGGGAAGCAGCGTTACCCCTTCCCTCCCTCCCAGCGATGTTGAGGGGTGGCTGCTACCGTTCAAGGGGTTGTGTTCTCGTTTCAGCAATTGCGGTGTTCCTCTGCGATCTTTCCCTCTCCTCTGACTCCGCGCTCCGTTATATTACAGCCACTATTGCTTGGTATGCAAGATTGGAGTCTTCATTTGCATTCACACAATCTCTGGTCTCTTGATTCCACGATGTGCTCAAGGTGACGCAGAATACGTTTTCTAATTACTTTATTAAGTTATTTTTGCTTTATATTCATCTCAACGTGCTGCCAAGCCGCAAGCTTCGGTTCCTTCGACTTGCCTTCTCTTCCCTCTGTTTTTCTCTCTCATTATTATTCTTATTCTATTCTGGTTGTTCTTCCCCAACGGTTCTCGGTACGCCCCATATATTTTTTGATTTATTTATTTTCACCCGCAAATTACGTCTCTGCAAGGATACAAATAATAATTTATATAATAAAAAGACTTCCTTTGTTACATTTCGCGAAATTTACATTCAAAAATAATAACTTGGTGAAATTAAGAGATATTACACAACGCAACACGTTTTAGTGATCGTTTTATGATTTACCATTCTTATTGCCTAGTACAAAAAACGGTAACATAAACAAACTTCAAATTACAGACCAATTTCCATTTTACTTCCATCAAAGACTTTTGAAAATTTAAAAATATTTCTTATCTATAATTCCCTCAACAGAATTCGCTATTTTGTAAATTTTGTAGTTGCAATTTTAGGTGCCTCAAGGCTCCATATTGGGTCCTTTTGATGTCTTTGGTTCACTGCCTCGTTTTTATTAGGAACAGTTTTTGCAGTATTTACTATTTAATTAATTACCAAAAAATATTTTTTACTGGCAACTAAGCCGGGCACAACCGGTCTTCGCAACAGAAGTGATATTTTGTAATCAATACCCCAGTGTAAAAAATAAAAGCTAATGCAATAAAAATGTTTGATAAATATGCACACGTTGTGTTTTTATTGCCATTATTAGTTTTTTTTTGTTTGAAAACGGCATTTGTTGTATATGTAACGTAATAACCGTAAAAAGTAAACAAGGTAGTTTCTTCAAAAGTCTGTTGTACTTAATACCGTAACAATAAATAATAATATAGTACATAAACGTGATTTCGTAACAGTGTGGATAGGATTGTTGAAAAACTTGCACCATCAGGTATCTTTCCACATTTGTCTCGATGAAAGTTGTTCGCTGTGATGAAAAAATGTTCTTATATTAATATTAATCATAATTCAAATAATCCTTAGAGTTAGTTAATGAATCTGCGGATGTACCACTACACATTTGTCTTAATCTCGTACAATCGGAATTTGTTTTAAAACACTGTCGAACTTTGCTATAACGCGACCGTTTTTTGCGTCGTTTATACAGTGTTGCAATGTATTAAATTCGTCCGCGATTTGCACTGATTCTACTAACGACAACCTAGTATTTTACAATTTTTCTATTGCGTCTAATAATCGTTTATAATTGTTGCTAATGTTTTTTAAATCTGTTTCAACAGAAGTATCTAGTAATTGTAAAATCACAGATTTTACTTCTTGGACATGGTGAAATGTCTAGAAATCCTTTCTGGCTCTCCTTAATAGCTGTAGCTTCGTCAGAGTCAAATTGTAAAATCTCAGATTTTACTTCTTGGAAATTCAGAATAAGAAAATAATAAAAAGTCGCTTGCAACCATGTTCCCCAATCCTTTTGGAAGATTTGAGAAACACTTTCTTGTATTTGCTATTAATGCATCCACCTCCGGGTGATATTCTCGAATAGTTTATGCCACAAGATGTAAAGCATGAACTTTACAGGTAACATGTAAAAATCCCACACACTTTTCTTTAAGAGAACGGTCTACACTACACATTGTCTGCACACTGTTAAAAACGACCAAAAAACGCAGTCATACGGGCCAATATCCAGCATTGTAAAGTGGCATCCGACGTACTGGTGAAGGGATTCTCCAACCCTGATGTTAAAATTGCGCTCATTCGAAGTCTAACAACACCAACGTGTAAGTTGACATACTGTAGGGGGACACACCCTGCTCGAACAGCAGTGCTCGCCAAATCGTCTCTCAGTTTGCCCCTTTGCCCCAATTCATTTTCAGAGATTTAGTTGCAGTGGAAGCAGTGGTGCCGATGGCGGGGGGGTTTGCAAGAGGTAATTATTGCCTCGGCCTTCTTCCCCGGGAATTCAGCCGAGCCACCCTCAATAGAGGTCAGGAACCTCATTCAATACTGCAACCAGAGGAACAAGAACCTCATTTTGGGCTGCGACGCGAACGCGCGCTACGTCGCATGGGGCAGCTTAGATGCAAACAAGAGAGGTGAGTACCTTTATGATGTCTTTGTCTTTAACAATCCTAGACATAATTAATACAGGTAAGGAACCAACTTTTGTTACTAAGAATAGAAGGAAGGTGCCAGATGTTACACTACCCATTCTTCGTCTTAGCTCAAATATAACAAACTGAGATGTCTCCCCAGAGGCCTCACTATCAGATCACAAACATATAAGATTTGAAATAGAGGCGGAAACATACCAAAATTCTACTATTAAAATTCCAAGAAAAACTGATTGATGTTCTTGCGAAAGACACATTAGGGAGGAAGCAGATGAAATCTGCACCGAAATAGAGAATATAGAAGACCTTGAGATAGCTTCTACTCAACTACATTCTCTAATTCATTTGATGCAAGCTGCGCAGTACACAAAAGAGGCATAGATACGAAGTGCCTTGATGGAATGAATGGGAGCTGTATAGACAAGCTCTAACTCAGTATAATTCCGAAATAAGGAAAGCCAAAAGAAGAACTTGGCGGAGCTTCTGCGAAGGCGTAGATAACACGCCAACAGCAATCCCGCCAGAGAACATGTAAATGAACTCGGGCACTTTCAGAAAGCTAACGGCAGCTTTACAGAAAATTCCAAAGAGGCATTACAGGTAATGCTAAATACCCATTTTCCAGCCTGTATTGCATCTACTAGCAAAGACTACCACCTCGAAACGAATTCAAGTCGTCCATCAAAGGAGGCACGAAGTCTAGCAATCTTCACAACAACAAGAATAAGATGGGCGTTAATGACTTTCAAACCCTATAAATCACCTGGAGAAGATGGCGTCTTCCTTATGCTATTGCAGAAGGGTATAGACGCTGTCCTTCCAATACTAGCAAACTTATATAAAGCCAGCTATAGCTTTGGCTATGTACCATTATTATAGATAGACGTAAATGTGGCATTTATATCTAAAGGAGGAAGGCGATCATCCACAGACCCTAAAGCGTGTAAACCCATCAGTCTCTCCTCATTCCTGCTCAAAGGGATGGAAAAGGTATTAGACCAATACCTAAGGAATGTAGTACTTTCAACAAACCCGTTTCATCCTAATCAACATTCCTATCAGAAGGCAAAATCAACAACAATGACCCTCCAATTTATCATAAGCAAATTGGAAGCGTCGCTTATGGCAAAAGAAATAGCTCTCTGTGCATTCTTGGACGTAGAGGGTGCTTTTGACAACACCTCCTTCGAAAGCATTGCGAGAGCAACTTCTGCCAAAGGTTCACCCGTCGTCTACAAAATGTATCAAAGCCACGCTACCAAGTAGACGAATAAGCGCTACGTTGGGATCCGAAACGACAACAATTAGAGCTAATAGAGGCTGCCCCCAAGGAGGGGTCCTCTCACCTCTACCCTGGTGTCTTGTTGTAGATGATCTCTTACAGAACTTAACTTCTAACGGATATGAGGTGTAACGGTACGCTGACGACCCGTTAATCATGATACGTGGAAAATATGAGAATATCATACCACAAGTTATGCAAAGAGCCTTTGATGACATCATAAGTGGTGTCAAAATCACAGCCTGCGCATAAACCCGCAAAAGATTACAATTGTCCCTTTTACAAGGGGAAGAAAAGTCTGTCTTAAATCGCCCTCCATCGAAAGCAAAACCGTTAACTTCAGCGACTAAAAAATAATGATAAATGCAACTTAAATTGGGTTTGAAGTGGCACGCCATTTTTCGCCATTTTTATGCTGTACACTATATGTCTGTTACAGTCGCCTTTGTTCCAGCACATTAAAGGTATTTTACAAACTCTATACAGTACTTTAGTTCCATTATAGTTCAAATCCCGAAATTCTGCATGCATACGTCTCGTCGTGGGCGCGGCAACCTCACTTCTAACCTAGCGCGAAGCTCTCTGTGCCCGGCCTACTGGCAACAGATATTTAAAGTTTTGCTCCAAAGTTAAATTGGGCTATTTATGTTGGAGACAATAGGTTTTTATACATTCATAGCCTTTAAATTGATTTTGTTTTAAAGACATCAAGTTTTCAAATTCAAGCATTATGATCGTCAAATAAAAAAAAATCCACATCGAAATCGTCTTTATTTTAAAAGGTGACATTCCGATTCATCCATATGTAAACGGCTTCTTATATGAAATTATAATTCAAACAGATAGCGTGGCTCTGTACGTGGTGGCTAATATATACGTTGAAATTTAAATTTTAAAACTAAGGGAATATGCGCAATATAGACCTTGGGAATGTCCTCTTTGCCCTTCAATTTCTACCATATACGTCTTGCTCTTAAATAACCACTGAAGTCTAAACTTTAAAGATGTTCAATAGGGCGAATACGAACATTTGCCTCTTTGGAAATCGGTATCCGTTAAGATCGTCTTCTCTATAAGAAAATGGGCGATAGAACCTCCCGTTCCGTAGGTGGAGGGAAGGAGAACAAAAGGACGAAGAAATTGGCATAGTTTCGGAAATAATTAACGAATCGTTTGATGTAGAAAATTTTGAATTTCCAACTTATACGGGCCGATTCATTTTTGATCCTCACCATGAGGATCTCGCTTATTATTGGAGATAGAGGGGTTGATAGACGTTTATCTTTGTTATTTCTCAACCGATTTTAATGTTGTAAATAACATTTAAACGCTAAAAGAAGCGGCTTTTCAAATTACTGCGGATAGATGTGTTGTATTAAAAAAAAATCAGTATCGGGCCTGCCAAATTATGCCATTTTGATTTCGGTTTTTTCTAGAAGGAATAACATATTCATAAAAGCCATAAAAGAACTTGGACTCATATAAAACTTAATGGCGAAAACCGCATCTTAATAATTCGTGTGGTTCAGAAAATATAAACTTGCAAAATCAGTCAAAATATAATGAGGCACCTGTATTTCGGTTTTATGAATAAAAAATACTTAACATATTTCGTTTTTCTTCGTTGGTGTTCGACATTTTTCTATGATATTAATCCTAAAATGTCTTTTTCGTCAATTAAAGCATAATATCGAAAATTTTTATCAACATGTTATACATTGAAATCAGAAAAAAACTTTCTAACGGTGTCAAAGTTCAATATAGCGCCGATAAGATATAAGAAGGTTGATGATGGCCAGAAAGAAAAATTTCGAGTACACCATTAGAGAGAAGATCAAAAGTGGCATTGAGAATGTGTTTTCAATTTTTCCCTGCAAGACCAAATAAAGGTGCTGGAGGTAAAAGAATTTTTTTTTATCTCGTCCATTTTCTCTACGGATTCATAAAACACAAAATTTTGTAATTTTGCTAAATTTAAACCTACTCTCTATCTGCAATAATAAGCGAGATCCTATGGTGAGGCTTGAAAACGAATCAACCTGTATATCGGCGAAATTGTTTCAATAAACAATTGACACGCGTAGTGTGTTTTAGTTTTAAAACCACGAAATTGCGGTTGGTAGCATTTTATCGAATTGGCAGCCAAGTGAATTGTTTTAAAGCTTCCCATCGAACGCTGGTGTTTTATGGCAGTTCTCAATTAATAAATAATTTTGCCTCCGATAAAACGCGCTTTTATCGGAAGTTTTGGAACTTGATGAAACACTAGGACTAAATAAATATTTTATATTTTAAATTTGAGAAAATTAGATTCTCTTCAGTTGCCTTTTCAATCCATTTTAGAAAATTAGTTAATTTTGAAGGAGGCATGAAGTAAAATTATAACTGGGAAAATTTAAAATTAAAACTGAAGTAGTATCGCTAGTTCCGCTAACGTTAAATTATGTTCTGAATCTAATAAAAGTCCTTTTTGGAGAAGTTCAATTCTATTTATACTTATGATTCCATTATCTTCCCTTAAACAATAGACCTGAAAAAGTTATTTATAAAGTCCCCTTTTCCGACCACAACACTCAAACCAAAACAGAACTACTACCGCCTCAGAGAGCTTATCAACTTGGGTTTTATTTTGTTCCATCGCCGGTAAACGAAGCTTTGATTCGATTTAGGTGAGGTTGCTATTGATTATTTAGATGAGGCGAGATCACCGGGAGCCCTTTCCGGACAGGGGATCTGCTGGGGGACACCTCCCATTTTATGAAATTGGGCAAATTTCGTAAAATACAAAATAATTTTCGCAATAACCTATTTCATTCTCTCCTCTATCTCCAAGGTCTTTTATTAAATCGATTGCAAATTGAGGTGAAATTTACTTAGTATAACTTTGGAGGGATATTAATTGTTATTCAATTTGGATGCCAGGAGACGGGACCGAAATTGCAGGATTGGAAGGACAGCGTTTGCCTTTTAATTAACGTGGCATAATTACTATTATTCGTTCGAGGAAAATTGATACCCTGGAATATAGTTGTATTGATCCAAATCTTTTGATGGAGTTCAAATCGTCTTCAGTAATAACAATAATATTTACACTAATGTTGGGCGATTATGAATGATATAATCGAGATACGTATATCGATTATACCCGAATAATCGAGCATTCGATTATGGTTCAGAAATCATTCATTATTCGTTTTGACTGCGCAGGAGCACACAAACGGATTACGAGATCTGTAGATCTGTATTCGAAACTTCGAGGTTTCGAGTTTCGAAATAATTCACTCGTCACTCGGATTCTGTCAAATAATCGTGGAAAATAATCGAAATCGTTAGTAAATTTCGAATGATCATTCGATTATTTTAAACGATTATTTCGATTCATTCAATTATTGAAATATATCGATTATGCCCAACACTAATTTACACAAGTCAAGTGGAATAATAATATTTAATAATAACCTTTTATTTTGCATTTTTACAGCAAAAATCATTGTTTAGAAACAGAGCTGGACCAAATACTTTAATAAGTGCTTGTATTACCAAATACGGTATTTGAAAAAGTAAAGCACCAAGTGCTGGCAATAGAAATATCAAGTACAAAGTACTCATTGAAGCCTTTAAAATACTTTGAACGCTACTAAAAGTGCTGCAAACACTTCGCATTTAAAGCCTCAAGTATTAAAACAAAGTATTTCAAATATCAAGTACCAAATACCTTCTTTTAAAAGTGATTGATCCAGAGTGTTTGACGCTCTGAAAGTGCTTCACTTAAAAAATGTACGAGGGTAAGTCAAATATTATCTACACTTTCGCCATAATAAGCTTTGAAGGTTATAGTAGTAGCGGCCGCTTGCGCATGCGTTGAGTTGGCGCCTCTGGGGTCATGTGTGCGGAATTTCACCACGATCGCGTTATTTGTCTACTAGCTGCAGCAGCATAAGTATGTCAGCTCCGCTATTAGTTTGCACCAAAGAGGAACAACGAGCAGTGATCCGAGGTGCTGAAATTCACCGGAGACTTTTGTCACAATACGGGGACAGTGCTTAATCTCGTAAAAGCGTTTTTTTGTGGATCGAAATGTTGTAAGCATTGGCAGATGTCCAAGCGTTTGGTTCTGTTTTTTGCGGTAAGCATTCGTGGTACCCATCGCGAACACACTTTACGAAATTTTAGTTCATCGTGGATAATTTGATAGGCAGAACCGTGACTGGTGTTTAAAGAAGATGCAACCTCACCTGTGGCAACTCACCTATTTGCTGTAACCATCTCTCGAGCTTGCTGAATGTTGTCGTCGGTGGTCGAGGTTGACGGTCGTCCAGCTCCCTCTTTCTGTGTTACGCTCGTGCGGCCACATTTCGATCCACAAAAAAACGCTTTTATGAGATAAAGCACTGTTCCAGTATTGTGACAAGTCTCCGGTGAATTTCAGCACCTTTCACGCCCTCTGACCACAAAAATTGAATCACTGCTTGTTGTTCCTCTTTGGTGCAAGCGGAGTGTTGTTGTAGCTAGCAGCCAAATGACGCGATCGTGATTAAATTCCGCACACATGACCACAGAGGCGCCAACTCAACGCATGCGCTAGCGGCCGCCACAACGATAAACCTTCAAAGCTTGTTATGGCGAAAGTGTAGATAATATTTGACTTACCCTCGTATAAATATCTGTTTCTGTGTGAGACTGGACTACCATCGTATTACTTTAGGTAAAAAAAATTAATGCAAATAAGCAAATTTCGAAAAGTATTTGAATATTTCTTAAAGTATATAAATACTTTTTGAAATATTTCAAAATATTTTTCTAATACGAAGTAATAAATACATTTTTAGAAAATATATACGATTATAAATACAAATATCAATTTATAAACAGCATTTAAATACTAAGAAGTTAGTTAAATTGTTAAAAAAAAATTACAGACTCAAATTCTGCTTAGCTCTGATAGTAAGTGTTCCACTCTAAATATAAACCTCATTCCAAAGACGCGAAATTATATTTGAATATGTGGTAAACGCGTTGGCCAACTCATGTGCAACAGATCGGGACAGGTTTGTAGGTGGATGGTCTTGTACATTATTTCGTCGGGGACCACCCTATTTATTTTGCTCGGGTGATATTTCCCCGAGATTCCGGCTTTCGTAGGACTGTGTACGGACCGGGATACTGTTCTTGTCACGCCCCAAACCCGACCAGAAAGGAAATATGCTCTCTCACTTGCGTCGGGAGTTGAGGCATTATAATGCCTCATTGATATGTGTAGCATATGACGCATACTACCTCTACAAGTGCGCCCTTTAGTAACCCGACAACGGCGAACCCCCAAACCACGTCAAACCATACCTTCCTCTTTATATATTCACATATCTACATCCTACTGTTTTCTACCAACTTTCATTGACGGTTTCAACAGTCCCTTACAATTAGTTTTCAAATTATTTAGAAATCGCGCATTCACGGTTTACAGATTAATTATTAATCTAGCAGCTTGTTTAACTTCCAAGAATAATCAACCTCGATTTTTCCTCGACATTGCTTTTCCTATGTGAATCAGACCAGAATAATAATGACAAAAAATCTACGAGAACAACATGTGATTTAAGAGTATATAACTGCCTGTTGCAATAGTTGTTTTAAAATTGTACCGTAGAAAACGTTATGGTCCTATAACAAACAGTAGAAAAAAGCGATTTAGACCGAGCAAAAATGCTGCAGTTGACGTCTAGTGACGGAGATCTATTATAAAATGAATTTATACACATAATAACGGTTTCAACAGAAGTGTATAAAAGGAAATAAATAAAAAACGATGAAACGAAAGAAAAAACGTATTTTATTGAGATTTATCGAAATAGAAGAGAAAATAGAATTCAAAATGTACACTGCTGCTCCCAAAAATAAGCCGGTTAATATATAAATATTTCAAATTGTGTTAATATAATAATTAAAGTTTGTTAAAAAGGTGGTACTGTGGTCCTGTCGTCTTGATGTCCACTGTGGCAATTGGCAACCGCCCTGGTAAGCTGCGTAGAATTGCAACATCAGCAACGCTTCCTTTGTCGATTCATTCAGCCGTCGACGGTGTTGTGAATACGTTGTCGTATACTTCGAAAATGATCGTTCGACATCCAGCGAAGTAAGATTTGTAAATGTCAGATATTCCTTTTCCTTATCTGGGCACTCTTGATTTTCAGTTATAGACCGAACCTTTTGTAAATCGGGATTTTTCTTTAAAATTGCACCAAATTTTTGAGCAACATCGACTCCTATTGTGTTCGTCAAGTTTTCTAGAGCGGCTTGTAAATTGTTTATGCAATTTAATACGTCTCGTGCAGATAAGCGACTGTTTTCTAATTGCACAATAGCTTGTGCAACTTCAGAATAGTTCATGGAAATTTCATCTATTTGTTGTTGAACGTCCGAATTGGAAAAAAGTTGCTGACTATCTCGAACTGCTGCAGAATCATTTGAATCAAGTTTCAAGATGACATTTTTCACTTGTGAAAAATATTTCTGATAGTAAGATACTGCCTGGAGCCATGTTCCCCATCGCGTTATTACAGGCTGAGGTGGTGGTGGTAATTTCGGACACAATTGTTTGAATACACGGATGTATTTGGGAGATTTGATGAACACTTTTTTGGTAAATGCTATTAACTTATCCACCATCGGATACTTGTTTCGAATGGTTTCTGCTACGAGGTGACATGCGTGTATGAGGCATGTTATGTGATGAAGAGTCGGAAAGCATATTTTCAACATCCTACCAACTCTCAGCATTGTTGCGGCTCCGTCAGTAACGAACATTGTTGTCTCTCAACGAATCTTTTATTATCTTGACAACGGTTTCTGCATTAGTCTTCTGAATCCTTTTACTGAATAACAACAATGAAGCTGGTGGACCATCACGTTTTAAAGGCCGCGCTACAACATGAATGACGCTGTGTTTCTGAGCGTCAGTTGTTTCATCCACACATAGGCAGATTTTCTTATTTCTGAACTCGTCTTTTATACATTCCTTTATTGTACCTTAAAAATTACCCCTACCCACGCCGCTACCGCTACCGCTACTGCCATCCGGTACCACCTTTTTAACAAACTCTAATAATAATAATAAAATAAATAATAGAAAATGAGTGAATTTGCAAGTAAATCATCATTTATCTGTACGAGAGATTGCAATAAATATATGAACTAAACGTTTCTTGCCTTAGCACCAGCCCTAGATAATATTGGTTATTCACCAACAAATGTCCCAACGAAAAACCTCATTCTTTTCTAATAAAGATATGCTTACATAGTCAATCCATTTTCATCGTTAATGACACTATCAAGATAATCTCAATCGATTTTGAGGGAGTATGGCAAACAGCACTAACAAAGAAACACATGTAAGTGTATCTCACCAATTTAAATGAAACTTCTTGGGATTATAGACCGATCTAGTGTAAAAACAACGGTAACTACCTTAGTTGCCTGCATTTTACCTGTATTTCCGCACTACACAACTCATTAATTAATTCGGTTGATAATGAGGACCCACGAGTCCTCGAAACGGCTGTTCCAAATTAATTATTAAGTTGTGTGGTGCGGAGTGTGCCGATACTTAGTGTTGTTTGTCTTTCACAACTAACAACTTACCATTTTAGGCTCTGCAGAGGAACAAGATAAGAATAACTGTTTTAAATACACATGCCTAGACACCCTTCCTCTCTCCCGAATATTACTGCAATTAAAATAAACTTATGAACGATAGTGTATACTCCTAAGGTGTTACGTTTTAAATATTCTATACGCAATACCGTTTAAAACAAATCAACTATGTTACACAATCGAAGTAATAATACCAAGTCGTTATATACATAAATTAAACGCAATATAAATCAACTGGCCATATTTCTTCCATCCAATCAAACTTCATTTTACAAAAATAAGTTTCTCAAACAGATGGATACGTGACAAGTCGATTTTTTTGTTTAATGTAAATTAAAAATACGACAGCAAAAAATCAGGTCAATATATTTTAGCTAGAAGGTATTACGTGGCATTAATAGACAGTAGCTCTTAATGTAAAAGAAGTATAAACCGGTCTTATAAGTGACATACACAGCTCCAGGCAAGGACACTGTTATATTTTCCTATTAAGTGTATTGGCTTTTCTGCGGCCACATGCTTTCTTAGTTGCTGTTCGTATAATATCGTAACGCTTATTTCTTCTTGGATGTTGTACAATTTCAACTGAATGTTTAACGCTAAGAATCGATTAAGTAATATACGATATTTTAGAAACATAATTCGGTCATATTTCCTTCTCGTTTTGCTTCCAAGGGAATAATCGCTTTAACGTGAAGTAACGAAGAAAAATTAGTCTCTCCCACTCCTAAACTCCTCGGTTATTCCATTGAGATTTGCGCAAGTTATAGGAAAAATTAAAAATTGAACTTCGACGTATAAAAGTAGGAAATATTGAAGCTCGCAATTCCGTTTTAGTTTCAAATAGTCGAGTAACGAAATTTAGGACTCCTTGCAAGTGGAGGGGATTATACAGGGGTGTATTTGAGCAATTTAAGCTGGAGTAAATATTTGATACTATCCTTAGGGTTCTTGTGAGTTGCCAAGCCGTCTAATTATATGTACATTACTATCTCCTGTTCATTATTTGACATTTTATACAATCAAAACATAACCTTTATAGGCATTTAATGATAGCACAGTGTTGAATCAGAATTTTTAATCCGTTTGTCAAGATTGTTTCAGGTTTTCGAGTTCTCGCATGTTGGCAGCATTGCGCTGTCAAAGCGACTGTCAGTTCACGGCGTCGCTAAAAAAAAATCATTTCAATAGTGTTCGAAACGTTTTGTATTTGTTTAGGAAAGTGTGAAAATGCAAAGACAGCGTTGCATAGTTGATTCAAAATGTTTTTGTTACGTTTGCGGATGTTATATGCTCGGAAAAAGTGGCAAAATAATTACAAAAGCGCTCAAAGATGCGTATTTACATTACTTTGGTTTCTCTGTAGCAAACACACACAATCCGTGGGTGCCGAAATTGTTTTGCAACGCGTGAAGAACAAAACTGTACAAATGGTCACTCGAACACAAGTCTCTGTATACAGAAACAGAAATCAGGCGCTTCTACCATTCTTCAAAAAAGAAGAGCTGTTGTGTTTTTGTGATGACATCAACGGTTTATTTGATGTGATGAATACACCGTACGATCGAAATGAATGGCGTTTGTTCAATATGGTTCAAAATATAGTTTGAACGCCGCTCTGTTACATAATGGAAATAAAAAACCATCCATTCCGATTGCTCATGCAGTATAAACGAATTATATAAATCTGAAACATTAATTGATTTACATATTATTAGAATAGGTGATCGGTCTCTTGATTGGAATGCAATCTGCCAGATTTTGCTGTTTTTTGTGTCTGTTGGATAGCTGGGCAACTGAACATCATTATGTGAGAAAAGATTGATCAGGTCGTACGAATTATGAGCCAGGAAAACAAAACGTCTCTTCTGCACCCCTTGTGACCCCACAGGACATTTTCCTGACACCTCTTCACATTAAACTTGGCCTTATAAGGAATTTCATCATAGCGCTATACAGGGAAGGACCGGCTTTTTAGTACTTAATCAAGTTGTTTCCCAAATTGTCATACGCAAAAATTAAAGAAGGAATATTTGTCGGACCTGATATTCGTAAATAAATGGCCGACGGAAACGCCCGATGAAGCCACAGCATTGTCCATAAGTCTGCGATTGCAATGGCCAAAATTCATGAATTGGGATTTGAATTAGTGCCTCACTCGGCCTATTCCCCAGATTTGGCTCCCAGCGATTATCATCTGTTCCCAAACCTGAAAAAATGGCTCGGTGGTAAGAGATTTTCTTCTAATTCCGAGGTAATCGCTGCTGTAAATTGCTACTTCGAGGACTTGGATTCATGGACCTACAAGGAAGGTATTGCTAATTTGGAATATCGTTGGAATAAGTGTGTTGAGCGAGCAGGAGACGATATTGAAAAATAAAATGTTTTTTGCCGAAAAAAAATTGCGTTTTCTTTGTTAGACCACGTAGTTTCCGAACGATCCTCGTATTTCAGTTATTTTAAATATTCTGAAATTTTTTTTTCTTGGCACTTCAAATCATCTACAGCAGTATTTTTAAAAAGGGAGCATCATCAGTATTTACACTGTTTTTAGAAGAAAGTTGGTTTAAATAAAACTTCAATTTAGCGCAAATTCATAGCATCTAAAGTTGAATTTCTTAAATATAATGATCCATTTTTTATTTTATATTATGATGCCGAATGAAATTATCGATCATTCCACACCCCTTCTTACTAATCAAACAAAATGCATTTGAAAATAATCATTCAATAAGAGATAGCAACTAGCCTTATTAAAACCTAATCTATTCAGAAACAGTTTTTTTTTTGTAACAAAACTCCTTTATCCACTTCAATTTAGATCATTAATTATTTCAATAACACGCCACGCGAATAACAGCTTAAGTCATGCTGTGACCTTGTTGTGTAAGTCAAAATGTAAAATCAATTCAAATCTTGAACTTATTTTATATTCATGAGAAATGTCTGAGGATTCTGGACGTTCAATGATAGGTATTCTCATTTGTCACCAACGAATAAGAATAAATTTAAACGAATAGAATCGAACTTTCTACACGATGTAAAAGTGAAATCTGCCAGGTTACGACAAAATCCTATTACTGGCGAGGTTAATGTATTAGCATATTTTAATGCACACCCTCGTCACTCAATATGATGCACTGTGCAAGATTTGAGTATTACCGTTCATGGAAGTTCGGGCAAGCTGACAAATTATATTAACTGTTTAGGAAAAAAATTTAAAATTATATAATATACATTTCTGTGAGGAATTATTAAAACTAACCTTTTCTGGAAGCCTTTTACCAATTTCCAGGTAGTATTTGTCTATAATAAGATCGTTATCATAAAATATATAATTACGTTGGAAATCCCCAATAATTACAATGACAATAAAGCTTTATAATAATCCCTAGGAGGGTTAGCTGATTCACTCGTGTTACCTGGAAATATTCGTATACCCTTTATAAAGTATTATAACATTTGTAAACGCAGTAGTTCTGAAGAGATTGTTATTGTGAAAGTATCTGTAGTTATGCAAGTGAAAAATAAAATAATTTCGGTTTGACTGCTTAAAATGCCATGTGGAAAGCCTCTAGCTGTTTCAAAACGATCTGCTATTATTACCTTGCATCAGGAAGGCTACGCAGAAAGACGGATTGCGGATAAATTAAAAATAAAAAAATCTACAATACATGATACTATAGTTCGATTTAAGACAACCGGTGACGTGCAAGATCGTAATCGGAAATTGTCTCAGAAATTGCTAAGGATATACGCATCTCAGATGAAAGAACATTTCATATCCTAACTTTGGAATTAGGGATGAAAAAGCTTTCGGCAAGATGGGTGACGCGCATATTGACAATGGATCAAAACCTTCAGAGAATGAGAATATGTCAAGAGAGTCTAGACCGTTTTAACCCAAATAAAACCGATTTCATCCGACGATTTGTTACAACAGACGAAACTTGGGTTCATTGTTATACCCCCGAGACCAAGCAACAGTCAAAACAATGGAGACATAGGGATTCTTCACCACCAAAGAAAACAATGTCCGTGAAATCAGCTGAAAAAGTTATGGCGTCAGTCTTTTGGGATGTTAAGGGAATATTACTAATTGACTATCTTCAAGGGCCAGACAATAAACGGTGAGAATATTACGCTAAACTTCTAGACCACGTGAATAAAAAAATTCATGAAAAAAGACCTGGCTTGCGTAAGAAGATCATTTTCCATCAGGACAATGCACGTCCCCATATAAGTGCGATAGCAATGGGAAAATTGAATGAACTGAAGTTCATTCTGTTGCAACATCCACCTTATTCGCCTGATTTGGCTCCTTCTGACTTCCATTTATTCCCACGACTAAAAATTTTCCTCGGGGGAACAAGATTTTCCACAGAAGAAGAAGTAAAAGCAGTTGTCGACGACTATTTTAGAGGACTTGAAGAATCGCACTTTCGTGAAGGCATAATGGCTTTGGAACATCGTTGGATGAAGTGCATTCAACTTAAAGGAGATTATGCAGAAAAATAAAACATATTTCAAGAAAAAATTTTCTCATTTTCCCTTTCATTTCGCGAACATTTCAAAACACCCTCGTATTATAGTTCGACTTGAAATAATATAAGTGCAAGTATTTGTCCACGGAATAATATCATCTCGTTCGATGAGTACACCTTTCCGTCCTGTTTCTAAATTCAAAACCTATGTTGCGTAACTATTTACATATGTAAAGTTGCTCGTGTGAAGTCAGGGAGATCATCATCACCATTGACAGCAGCAAGAATTGTATTTAAAGTAGGTGGCATATTCTGCATGAAAAACGATGCACTTTATGTCGAATAAGTGCTTGCATGTTCTCGTCATATGTATGTAATCGGTCATTTACTTGTATGCTTTTCCTTTTCTTGCGTTTTTTTGTGCTTCATAATAAACCTTTTTGTTGCTTCTGTTTTATGTTATATATCGTACGGTCCTAAGTAACTTAAAGCTTGACTTACTTCTTAAACGACATACTCAGATTCGTAGATTTATTAAAATAATTGAACACATTGGCAATCATATGTTTTTCCTTGCAACTAAATTTTTCTCCTTTACTGTTCTCTATCCACAGGTTCCATTAATACAGTGAAAACTATAACAAAATGTACAGATTATCACGTTTATAAGAACTATGGAACATATCTATATGTTATTTAAGTAGGTTTTGTAATTACTTATACAAACTAAATCAACTTTGAAGTAGTTTCTATTTATCTAAAAATATTTAGGAACAGAATTACATTTAAATTGACTTTCGCATAAAGAAATAACAAAGAGAGTATCCCTAATAAAAAAAATATTCAGAGTATAACGTAGAATATAAGTATGAAGTTTCTTATTCTCATTTCATATTCTAACCGAATTTAAAAATAAAATTTCAACTTTCTAAGTAATCCTTGTACATTAATTTCTTTATTTATGTACATATGTTTAATTTACATGAGTATAAAATCTTCAAAAATTTTTTTTTCCGCTTCAATGGGTCTACAAGGAAAAGAATAAGAGAAAAAATCAACAAGTCGTTTCGAGATATGGAAGGCCATTCTATTACTTTGTGGGCGTATAAGTGGAAAGGTTGTATAATTTAATTACATGAAAACAGCGTAGAAAAGTCCCACACAATCTTTTAAAGTTGTGTACACTCATCTAGGAAAGGAAAAAAATTAGTCGTGAAGTTATATGAAGAAGAATTGCTACGTGTCTTCTCGGTTATTTTTTTTGTCGTCCTCTTTCTCGGTTCGTTGTTATTCGCCTCGATATTTTACGCAATAACTCATCTGTTTATATTGCTTCGTCCGTTTACTTTGGACGGCGTATACGAAGGAAAATTATTCAGATGAAAACAGATGAGCTTAAAAAGATTTGTTACGTTATTAATATTACATTATATCTACGTACTTTCTCGTCATAATCTACAAAGCAATACTTGGATGAATGTTGATCCTCTCAAAAGATTCGCCACGTTTTCCATAGCATCGATATTAAACGATGAGGAGTTTATTGTAAATTTAAATTAGATATCATAAAATTGCTCGCTTCCGGTTAGCTTTATACATCCATCCAGGAACATGAAAAGGAGAGTATGCACTGACGAATATAAATTAAGGA
The DNA here is from genome assembly GCA_029619315.2 of Dynastes maya. Taxonomy (NCBI): domain Eukaryota; kingdom Metazoa; phylum Arthropoda; class Insecta; order Coleoptera; family Scarabaeidae; genus Dynastes; species Dynastes maya. The sequence continues at coordinate 9,884,753 of JAROYE020000012.1, forward strand.
ACACAAGGTAAATTATAAGAAAATATTATACAGTGTGTCCGCTTAAGTTCTCTACATATGGGAAACTTTTTTATTATCAATTTTATGGAGAAAAGTTACTCTTTGCAAAAAGTTCTGCCTCCTCAACCACACTCTACCCACACTTTATTTACAACGTACAGGATGACCGAAAATTTAAAAAATTAAATTGACAAAAGAGAGTACTATTAATTTTTATTTCTGAACAAAATATAAAAACAAAAAGGCACTTAGAATTAAAAAGAATGTTTGAATTTAAATTCATTGCTTCTTATTGTTAAAATTAACGTTTATATCTATAACAAATCAATTTTTATAATGAACATTAATCAAAAAGGTTAAATTATCTTCAAAGAAAATTTAAACAAATGAATTTTTAGTTTATTTTCATTACACATTTTCATCGACATATCCACCTTCCCTCTCCATACAGATAGCTGTTCTTGCAGAAAATTCCTTCAATACATTTCTAACCATAACAGGAGTTATTCCCTGTATTGTTTCCTTAATTATTCTCATCAAATGGTCAATATTTTGAAATGATTTTTACAAATATACTTTCTTTTTCAAGTAGCTCCATAAAAAGTAATCGAGTGGACTAAGGACCGGAGACCTAGCGGACCAAAAAATGTCAGAAAACCGAACAATTAATTTTCCATTGAAAAGGATATTTAAGTACTGTCTGACATCCCTTGTGCTATGACATGGTGCATCATCCTGTTGGTACCATGTCTGTAGCCTTTCGTGTATGTGTAGTTCATGAATGAAATCGAAATTGTTGATAAAACTTAAATATTGCTGATTTGTTTTGGATTATTAACGAAATAACTGTATTCACTAAAAATATATCGTAGGGTTTGATACAGAGGTGATCTCTTATTTATATCCGGTACTGTTTTTAGAAATTTGATACTCTACGTAATTTTCAAGTTAGAAAATTTTATTGGTTCTCTTTATACCTACTATAAAACAAAATAAAAAAAATATTACCTCTAAAATACAATATAATTCCATGATAAAGGCCGTTATATTGTAGAGAAATCAACTCGGCACTTCATAATATTCATGTGTTATACATTCATCCCCCACATTATTTACCCCTCTTGTATATGTATATATATATAGATATAGATATATAATGTTATAACCTGAGTAATAAAAGTGAGCAGAATCGATGGTTCGGCCCGTATTTTTATGCACTTTTAGGCGCTTTTGCCCATAAATCACTCTAGATGTGTTCAGGATATTGAGCAAAATTGCTGAAATCTCTACAACACGTCGGCTTTTTTACGCTACTGGCACCTTTTCATATAGTTTACCTATTGATGTATTTTATAGCAAGTTTATTATAGAAAAAGAGGCATGAATTTTTGATGTACAAGATTTATTAATTTAAGGTTTAAATACACTACTCAAAATATTTAGAGGAATTCTCGATTACTTCTCAATAATTTAATTAAGTTGAAATCCGTGACGCAATTAAATATTTGAAAAAATCTCAACCACGGTAAGGAATTAATGACCTACAATTCTTCAAAAGAACTTTACGTTATGCAAGCAGCATACATGCAGAGAAACGTTTACTTGTATCAAAGCTGTCTGCCTTAATTCAAGACAATTACTCTTTCAATTATCCACAATACAATAACTGTTTTAAATCAAAAATATATTTTCTTAGCATTTCTTTCTCTGCTTAAGAGATGTATAGTTGTAATAAAATAATTGTATTTCTTTGTTTAAGACATTTGTTTTGATTCAAGAAAATCTTGCAGAAAATTTAAAGAAAGCGATTCTTAGTATAAGTAAATGGCCATAATAACACAATATTTTCTTATGGATAGTAAATAGTTTTCTTAATTCCAGAAAGCGTTGAGGTATTGTTCATAAATCACTAGCTTAATTTTCTTAAAATCAAGCATTTTTTACTTAGAATTCTTGCAATGCATATTATCTATATGCACATTATTAATTGCGCTTATCTTGTTTAAAACAGTATGACATATCCGTACATAATGCAGTAAATTATTCGCATTGCTTGTGATTTTAAAAAGGCTAAAGTAAAGGTTATGTACAGAATAATGTTCAAACAATCTTAACCAAGATAATATGCTAATTAATAGCTCCGGGTATTGATGGAATCACTACCGGCAAAAACAATATGAGAAGAGAAAAGTATTAAAGCTTCTTGCTCCGAAAACAGCAACTGAAATATTTCCCGGCGCCACCTAGTGCCAGTAGTTATAGCTATGCCGTCCTAGATAGTAGCGACGGAACTGGAGTACAGATACCATACTTACCCATACAATGATACAACCTTTAACGTACAACGTTTCATAAACATTTTCAAAAGATACCGGTTAATGTAATATATTTTTTTCCTCTTATTACCATTTACCACATGTACTAATTTAACCATAGTTTTTTTTTAATATACAATAAATAATAGTAAAAATGGGATAAATAAACTTAAATATTAACTCATTAATTATTAAACTACATAAAAATAATCCCTATTTAATTACATTATTACAGAAATAATTTAATTATACTGTAACCTATAAAAAAAAACTTTTTCATTAGTTCATTCACTTGCTCCTAATTTTAATTATTAACTTTTAGATAAAAATCTTCACCCTTGTAAGTGTATTTTGAACTTAACTGCCCCCAACAAAATTATTTTGACCGGAATTTGACTTAATAATGTGATGAAGTATTCTCACAATATATATACATTTTTGGGTAATTTCGATATCGCTTCTATGTTCAAGTTTCAAATTTGTTTTTACATTTTTACTGGGTAAATTACATAAAAATGCCCCCATCGTATCTTTCGATCAGACCGCAGATAATTTGATTTCTTTAGATGTCTAGTTTCCACTGGGGAAATATACAACGCATCTATGTTTTCGTTTTTTTGTTATTTCATTTTTATGTCGTGTTATACAAATGTTGTGAATCTAAAAGGAATTTTCGAATAACTTTGCGTCGTCGTAAAATGAGCCATATTTAATAATTAATACGTTGCCTTTTGTAAATTTATATCTGGAAAATTGTATACATCAAAAGAATATAAATTATACATCTTCCATTGACAAATTTCTGAGAGAGTTACAGAATAAATTACGCGAATGCAAAATGTTGCAAAACTGGTTTATGTAGATCAAAGAAAACTAAATCTGGAAATGAAAAGGGAAGAATGAAAGCATAATGTGACGGATGCTAGAAAATGCACCGGTACAGATTAAAGACGGTGATGGGTTCCTGAAATACATTTAATTGAAGAAATTTTGATGTAATCCTTAGGAAAGAAGTGTATTTACCACCTTTGTACTTACATGTCAAGCACAGACCTCCTTCTTATATATTTGCATTGTGTCCCTTACATTGAAGGTCACCATGTAGGCATTGAAAAATAGAGGGTGAAATAAATCCAACCCTCGCAACGTAATCCATTGGGGTATCGCGAAAATTCACGTTAGATGCCATTCCCCTTACATCCAATATCATTAATCCGAGGATACTAGACTACTATAAGGTATATTATAAATAATAGTTATCAATAAGGAAAGGTCGTATTAGATGAAATTTATGGTCGTACTTTAAAAAGCATTTTTTAAAAAATATGGACGGTAGTAAGAAGATTATCCTCTTCTACGTGAAATATGGCTTACTACCTAGAAAATTCCACAAATTCTTAATTTCCAAGGAGTTCTTTTTTGTTGGGAAAAAATAAAATAAAAAAGGGATACTCGTAGTATTTACTTTGCCATTAAATTTTGAAAGAAATATGTCCTTTCCGGTGTATGCCGCTAGAAATGTCAAACGCATTTCTCCCCATCGACAAGAAGTGCTTTTAATAAAACAGAGATACAAACGGAATCCTTTACCGATTCTTTCACAAGGGCCAAAGAAGGAAAGGGACAAAAGTTTTCGCCGTTTATACTAAATCGATTACTAATTCTCTAAATGTAACCTGGTGTTCTAAAAAAAAAAAAAGGAGAAAAGGAAAGAGAATTGTTCCTTCTCTTTTCGGACTTTTGAATCAATTTAAGAAGGCGATCTTTCCGTGAAGCTCTTCGGAGCTTTTGTTTCCTGGACCATGATCTCAGAGAAAAAACTTTACGTTATTGTTTTTTATAGAGCAATAAAATTTTTCCCTTAGGTTTATGTTGCATTTCAAAATAAAGCCCTCCATGTAATAATAATATCTTCTAGGAAACGAACTTTTTTTGTACTAAAAACAAAATTCACTTGAAAATTATGTACAGTTACTCCCATAAGTATTTGGACAGCCTCTATATACACTCAATTGTTTATGTAAAAAACATATGGTTTCACATAATTATCTTGAATTATAATAATTTTGTAGATTATATTTTACTCTTTAGGAAACGCGTATCAAATATTTTAGAAATAATTGCATGTGCCCTGGAAAAATAATAGAAAAAGATAATAGCAGCGGCGAACGCTCATAAGTATTTGGACAAAATATTAATTCATAATAGAATGTGCGGTAAATCTCCTACACTCGCATTAGGTGGGTACTCCCACGTTTACTGTAAATATCTCTGCTCATATCAATACTTCTGCAGTCTCTGGAACAACAGCAGTGTTTCAAAATGAAAGGTAAAGAAACTGCTGTTTCAGAGTGCGAAATAATAATAAACCTGCACAGGAAGGGGAAAACCTGCCGCGAAATAGCCGAATTAGTGAACAAGAGCCATCCAACTGTGGGTTATATAATAAAAAAGTTAAAAACCGAGAATATAATTGAAAATAAACCGAGATCTGCACGTCCACGTAAGCTATGCGAAAGGGACGAAGCGCAAATTGTGCGGATAACAAAGAAAGATCCATTTATGAGTGATCCTAAAATAGTGGTAGACATAAAAGAAACACTTAACAAATCTGTAGGTTGTGAAACGGTACGAAGGGCCTTAAGAAGACATAATTTCCATGGACGAGTTGCTAGGAAGAAACCCTATGTCAGTAAGGTAAATCGTCAAAAGCGTTTAAAGTTCGCAGAGGAATATGTAAAATACCCTCCTGACTTCTGGAATTGTATCATTTTCTCGGACGAAACAAAAATAAATCTTTTTGGGAACGATGGTCAAGTAAAAGTGTGGCGACAACCGTGTACAGCGCTAAACAAAGAAAATCTTCGTGCCACAGTTAAGCATGGGGGTGGTTCGGTGATGGTTTGGGGGTGTATGGCGGCGAATGGTGTAGGTTCGTTACATGTAGTAGATGGTATTATGAACAAATTTACATATTTAAAAATTCTACAACAAAATATGCATCAAAATGCTGAAAAATTGGGTATAAGAGACAATTACATCTTCCAGCATGACAACGACCCCAAACACACGGCGTTCGTTATTCAACAATGGTTGTTGTTCAATACCCGTAAATGTTTAAATACACCCCCACAATCACCGGACCTCAATCCCATTGAGCATTTGTGGGGTGAATTAGAATCTAGAACACGTAAACATACGATTTCAAAGAGACAAGACTTAATAGACGCTTTAAACCAAGAATGGAACCAAATTAGTCCTGAATTTACAAGTAAATTAGTGGAATCAATGCCAAATAGACTAAAATGTGTTATACAATCTAAGGCGCACCCAATTAAATATTAAATTCAAGAAATCCTTCTTATTCTTTGTGTCCCTGTATTTTGTCCAAATACTTTTGAGTATATGAATATGTGCAATTTATGTTTTGATTTTTTTTTATGTATATAGTTTACAAGAATTTCAGCTTTTAATTTATATTTTCTAAAGATTAGTCTAATAGTGTATCATATCTACATTATTTGAGCAAAAAAATATCGAAATACACTTAAATAAAACAATACCAATTCAAAATGTCAGTTAGCATGGAAAACGATACTTACACTTACACCATTTCAGCAGTAAATGCAGAAATTATAAAATATTATTATTTATAAAGTGCCGCATTGCAAACAATTGTTGTTATACTAATAATAATAATAATAATAATAATAATAATAATAATAATTTATTTCCTGCAGGTAAAACCCAAATACAGGAAATGTATAAACTAGATGTTACACTCTGCGAATACATTCAAAAAAATACACCAAACTAAATGAGTTTCAAATGCTTTTGGAAAAAAAGTCATATAAGCAATTTACAAATTAATGATAATTTCAGCTATTGTCTTAAATGAACTACAATGCACATCACATAGTTCAGAAATTTTTTTATAATTATTACACATTATAGACACCGGTGACTTAACTAAAACGTTTGTTCTACTTCTTGGACAATTAAACATACATTCATAACGTGCTTCTAATCTAGGAACATTAAAACTAATTCTACTCAACAACCATGGACAGCCAATATTGTTATTTAACAAAGCAAACAAAAACTTTACACTTAACATATTATGCCTTTTACATAATGAGACAAAGTGTAGCCTAGATAACATAATATTATAATCAAGACCTCTTTCGGGGTAAACTCCATCAATTTTAAACATTAAGTGCTTTAAAAAACGCCTTTGAACAGATTCAATATTATTTATGTGAGATTGGTAAATTGGAGACCAGACCAACGATGCGTATTCCGGTTTCGACCTAATATAAGTGTAATAAATAGAGTAACCTAAATTTGCGGACTCGCATAGGCGTCGGTATTACGGGTTAATATAAGAATACGAAAAATTCATAAATAAACTTACTTGCTAATTATTCAACAAATTAGAGACATCAGGATGTGAACTACTGTAAACTTGCATCATTGCATATGTTTCCACAGTTACTTCTTTAAACCTTGTGCGTCGACAAGAAAAAATATTCTTATACATAGAAAACGATCTCTCCACATCTAAGGAAGTTACATTTGCATGTAGAAACTGTTTTTCAAAATCACTTAAAAGTTCACTATTCTTACACTTATTATAAACGGCTTCTAAAATATTAAAATCGGGATTTTTCCTTAAAACATCTGCCAACTTTTGACTAGCGCATAATCCTGGCGTATCATTTAATGTGTGTAATTTATTTTTTACACTCTCCACTATGTCTAATGATTGCTGCAATGACAATTCAGTACATTGTAGTTTTCTGATGGCATCTAGTAATACTGTATAATTGGTACATATTGTTGTTAAATCTTCTAAAAGTTGAGGAATTTGAAATTCTCTTTGACTTGCTCTAATTGCTTTGGATTCATTCCGATTAAATCGCATTATAACTGATTGAATTTGTTGAAAATGGATCAAATAGTAAGAAGCTGCTGTTAGCCAAGTACCCCATCGCGTTAAAATTGGTTCAGGAGGTTCTGGAATACCTGGACAAAATTTACGAAATTCTTTTAAACGTTTAGGGGATTTACGAAACACTGCTTTAGTACTTCCAATCATCCGATCAACGTTTCCGTAACGTTGTCGAACAACTTCACCAACTAAATGCAAAGCATGCAGCACGCAGGTTATATGTATTAAGTTAGGAAATATATGTTTTAAGGATCGCCCAACACTTAACATCGTTGCTGCACTATCTGTCACAATCATCACAACTTGATCTTGGGCAATTTTAAATTTTTTCAAAGCGTTCATTATCACTTTTTGAATATTTTCTGCGGTACATTGTTGAACACGTTTTCAAGCTAACAAATATCGAGATGCTGTGTTCTCGCTAGATAAAACGCGAGCTATTACATTCACAATACTGTTTTTCTTTATATCGGTCGTCTCATCCACGGTAATCCATATTTTTTTGGAACAAATCACGTTTACACACATTTTCTAGCATCTCTTTCATTCACGGCAAATGATTCTGTAATTGTGTTTGTGAGGGTAATGGGTACTTTGGAATGTATTGTCGCCAAAACGTTTTAAAAGCTGCTTTTCTCACCAACGACAACGGAAGATTACAAGAGGTAAACATAATTAATAAATGTATGAGGAATAAGTGTATAAGGTATTTCAGTTCTTGCATTTCTCATATGCTTAACACCATTGACATGCCTCTGGCAATCAGTTCTGTCCAATGCAGCCAAACGAACATTGCATATTAAGCAAAAAACTGCACTACCGTTATATTTTAAATGGGGAAAAAGTGACACATACTTATGTACATTAGTAGCAAATCTATTACGAGGCATTGTTTTCTTAGATATGTAAATATTAGTTCTATATGAAGCGATACACTAATTATGTACTTGGTATAATACTACAACACACAAAAAACACCAGCTATATTTTCAAAAGCGACACGTAAGTACATAACCTTGACCGTTTGACTAATCTCTGCAACAGCTCAACCGGTACTAAAACGAAATCTCTCTCAGCGCGGTTTAACATGATTTATATTCAAGGTCGACACTACATGTCTGCTTCTCTACCGGTTTAGTTTATTTATAAATTTTTCGTATTCTTATATTAACCCGTAATACCAACGCCTATGCGAGTCCGCAAGTTTAGGTTACTCTAAATATAAGTGTAATAAGGTAGTGTTAGGCATCTGATGTCTTTAAAATCACGGCAATTTCTACAGATGAAACCATATATCCTGTAGGTGTTCGCAATTGTTACGTTTATATGATTAACAAAAGTAAGTTTACTATCGAAGGTTACACTAGAGCACTGCATGGGCTAGGAAAATCCCGGGCCCGCTGGCGGGCTCGGGCGGGCTTTGTCTCTTTTCATTGCGGGCCGGGCCGGGCCGAGCCTAAAATTGTACGGGCCTGACAGGCCGAGAATGTTTTATTAACTACATATAACGAATGCAGTAAATGCTGTTTAGTTTGTACGCTATCGTTTTGTATTAACAACGCAGTTAATTTGCTTGCTTACAAACAATGCAGTTAATTTCTCGTTGAATTCATTCTTTAGATTTTCTAGAGCTAGACAAAAGTCATTTTGAAGCAACCAAGCATTTAATATCGTTAAATTGTGACATATTATTGCCACAAACATTGCATAGGACTTTAATGCAACGAGATTTTGCTCTAGTTACGACAGCATCACCGTTTGATAATCCTGCACAGTTTACGTGAATACGACCGCGGCAAGCATCGCGCTGTATAGCTGGCCTACTAGATTTAATATTGGAATTACAATTTTTGCAGTTATTCATATTAACTACATATAATATTCGTTTTTTAAAAGTATAACTTTTAGATTACTGGGTTGTTCAATGTAGAAATTTCAAACACAAACACATTTGGCGCACGGATGTTTATTTCAAACCCTCTTTATGCATTTATGACACTTAACCGTTCGAGGCTTGCACCGCACGTCTTTCCGCATTTATGGCACTTGGCCGTTCGAGGCTTGCACCGTACGTCTTTACACTTTGAAAGACAGACTCCGAATAACGTTTAATTAAAAACAAATTTTACAGAAACATAAAGAAATTAATAAAGATACATTCTATTTAGTTTTCAGTTTTCATTGATTTTGCTTTGGTAGGCCACTCAAGATGATCTTTTTCAATGTAAGCCATCATTCGGCTCAAATGCTCAATTTTAGTTTCTAGTATTAGTACATTACCAGTGTGTGCTTTTTGATTGGGCATTGTACCGAAAGTTCTGGGCGTTTTAAGTGTGAATATATGATTAGCAAAACTATTATTAAACTCTAAAGCTACAAAGTATCCAAGCTTTGTTGAATTAAATCGATAATAATGAAACTGTGAACTAGAAAATGATTGTTTGTTCTCCCTTGGAATTTCGAAATGAGCGATAGGTACTAGATTCAATGGACACATCAGATGCTACAGGTACGGGAAGACAGAAGCGCCAAATGTAGCACAACACATAAACGAAGCCGGGCATAATATTAAATTAGAACACCTGAAATTGATTAAGAACGCGGGAAAAGGGACACAAATCTGTTGCATAGAGACAATGCACCGTTTTATTACTTTTGCCTTTTTGATTTATTAGGATAGAACGACCATACGGTTTAAGTAACGTGCTACATTGACAAGAGATTCCCCCTGTTCGTCTTTCTCCATATATTTCGCATGTTTTAGTTTTTAGGGTGTAGGCGGAAGAAACGCGAAGAGAAAGAAGGTACGTCTTGCTCTATTTTTATGAGGGTGGGACAGCCACATGTCAGCGCTTGGTGCTGCAATAACATGGGAGCCCCTTTCGTTTTTTCACATGATCTAGTGTTTTCTCGCAAATTTCTCGCATTTGGTTACGCGACTGAAGATGAAGATCCACGAGTCTTCGAAACGGCTGTTCCGAAATAATTAATCATTTGTGAGATGCGGAGTGTGCCGGTACTTAGTGTTGTTTGTCATACTGCCCCACAGTCCTTGATATCATTATTTATCATTATTGGAATTCCTCGTTTCAGAGTCTCAAGGGAAATGAGATTTCTTTGTAATATTTCGACCACCAAGCAAGATTGCAAGATTTAAAATCAAGTACACCTGCAATTTTGGTCTCTTTAACAGTTTTTACTAGGATTTACTAGGCATAAACGACTGTTAAACAACCAAGCATCCAACATGGCTGAAATTTTCAAAAGTATCGTTCAATGCATGCGCAGTTATATTACCAGTGTATTTTGGACGAGTAACACGTGTTCCAGTGCCACAGATTTAGAGTACCCGATTAGAGTAACATGTTATTTCATATTAAGCTTTGGAACTTTTCTGAATACCCTCGTAAATCATAAAGAACATAAAGTACTCATGCACCCACATACGACAACAAAATATTTTTACGTATGTCTCGTGCTGCTCGAACCATTTCCAATTTGTCCAAGTCAATCCAGTGGGAATTTGATGGGAAAATGAAATGGAAGAGGACACAGAGAATTCACAGCAATCAAGTACTACTAATGAATATATAGTGGAATTTGATGAAGTGCATTTGATATCCCACGGTGAAATTAAAGATTTGCAACTCTAAATTTAAAACCAAATTACTAGGCTCTCATCTACAACAATATGCCATGATATAATTGGACTTTTTCAAACTATCAACCAACCATACTTGTCGGATAAACGGCGTCTACTTATTGATTCTTCGAAAATATCTTTGAAGCCAGAGCTTATACTTAACGGAAATCCAAAGCTAGCTATTCCTCTTGCTGATGTTGTGAACTGTCAAGAGTCTTATTAAACAATGGCAAATTTACTAGGACTTATTAAGTATCAGGAATACAATTGAGAAGTTCGTGGAAATCTAAAATGAATCGGTTTATTTCTGGGTTTGCAAGGTGGATAAGCAAACTATTCTTGTTTTTTATGCTGATGGAATAGCAAAGTCAGAAACCACCGTTACCTTTCCAAAGATATAAAAATATACTGGATGTCCTATTTAATTATTTATCAAGAATTTTTGGGTCGCTTCCTGTGACACCGGAAATGCAAATAAAAATTGACCTTTTTTCTTCTTAAAACAGGACTTCATTGTATGCATATCTTATTTTAGTGTGTATATCAATTCTATTTGGCTTAATTTGTAATCGGAGTTATTTAAAACGGTATTAATCTGACATAAATGAACTAACTGAGGTGGTAGGTATTATTCAGCAAATAGATTCTCTAACAAACGGCAATACGTGTCACCGATTACATATTGTCCCCTTCCTGCTTGTAACTAAAATTAATTTACATTCGTGTCACTTTGTATTGTCGGTTAACATAGTTCGGGCAAATAATAGCTCTTCCTATGATGATGATTATTACGCGAACGCCAATGAAAAACAAAACGCAGCTCTCTAGATATAGCATCAGCACCCAGAACGCTGTCATATAGAATTAATCCCCTTTGAAATCGGAAACGCTCCTCCGTATTACAACATTGTGTACTGGTAGACAATTGAAGGCAGGTAAATTCTGTTGGTAATGTATATTACATGTGTTATGTGCTTATAACCGTATAAAATACCCTGAGGTCTTTAAACGTTGGAAATATCCGCTTGGTATTTTTATTTTTCTTGTTCAAATTACCAATTTATAATAGCTTATGTGTGAAAATTTTAATAATTCAGTGAAAAATCTAACGGTTTCCCTTGTATTAATTGAACGTAACCAATTGCACAGAAAAAAAATCCTTTAAAGATAATTGTGATTTTGTATTGAGAGTTCACGTAATGTACATTTTTAAAGCACAAAAACTTTATTAGGGCAAATAAATATAATACAAACATGAAATGTTCCTCATAAATGTAATACATTAGTGTTTTAATTAACACCTGAAATATATATTACAATTCTCGCACTCAATTCTGCACATGCAAATGTTTTTTCCACAATTGCAACGCACTTTTTTACAGTTTTGGCATGATTTCTTATGAAAACTTCTTACGAGTTCATTGAAAAAACTAAGGACATTGAGCTTACTGACAAAGAAATTTTAGTATCGTTTGACGTAGGTTCATTGTTCCCTAGTGTTCCGGTTGATTTAACTTTGGAATATTTAGAAACACTTTTGTTAGATAACCAAATCGATAGCGAGGAAGTTACTAGCTTCATTTCTTTGACAAAACTTTGCATGAAACAAAACTTTTTCCAAATTAACAACACTTTTTATCAACAAACGGAAGGAACAGCAATGGGTAACAGCTTATCTCCATTTATGGCTAACCTCTTTATGGGTAAATTTGAAACTGACCTGAAGAATACTTTGGCTTATTTCCCTCGGTTTTGAATCAGATACGTCGATGACATTTTTTGCATCTTTGACATCAGCAAATGTTCAATAACAGATTTCATAGAACAACTTAACTCAAAATTTCCCTCTATCAAATTTACCCACGAAGAAGAAAAAGACAACAGGATTCCTTTCCTCGACATGTTAGTAATAAGAAATAAAAATAAGTTAGAAATAGACGTATATAGGAAACCTACTAGTAATAATAGATTCATCTTACAGGATTCTAATCACTCATATGAACACCAACTTTCGGCTATTAACTTTTTGGTGCACCGGTTACTCAATTTTCCTTTAACTAAAGATAGATATCAAAATGAACTAAAAGAAATCAATATTTCTAACTTTAACGGATTCTCTGAAGATGTCGTCTATAATACTATTAGGAAACATAAGAATAGATTAAGAATTAGAAATGTAAGCACATTAGAACGCGTTGACGGCCGTAATAATAAGAAATATGTTAAATTACCCTTTTATCCATGTTACACCAAGGGTCTTCAAAAAATCTTTTCTAGGGTTGACCGCAAGATTGTTTTTTCTTCGAGCAATAACCTTAAAAATCTTTTAGGAAGTTCCAAAGACCCAGTGGATAACATGGATAAATCAGGAATTTACAAAATTTCATGTAATGATTGTGATCAAGTGTATATTGGGCAGACAAAAAGATCAATCAAAATTAGGTACAAAGAACATTTGGCTCATCTCAAATTCAGAAGGTTTGATAAATCTAGCGTTGCCCTACATATGCTTGAAAATAACCATAATGTTGATAATATAAAGTTAATTTAAAACGTAAAGAGTACTGCTCAATTAAATTGTTATGAAGGCATGGAAATTTACAAAAACAAAACTCACTTAATGAATTCAGATTTAGGACCACTAAATTCCAGCCTTTATCCTTTGTTACATCATGTTTAATTATTTATAGTTGTAATTTTAACCATGTGCAATGAGCCGCTTCATTGTAATACTAGGATTTAACAACTCACGTCATTCTGACCATTTACCTTTAGGCTATTTATAGCCCTGTGCAATGAAGCGGCTCATTAAATTTTACGATTTACTTTAAGATTTAAAATTTACATATTGCATAATTTTATTTTGCTACATAAGGTTAGTTTTTCACTTAGCTTGTTAGTTCAGTCTTGCTGCTGATGATGATATCGAAACGTGCGTCCAGTACGAATTAAGTGTTGTGGTATGGGTTTAGTGAATTGTTTCAGTGTTCCAGTGCCACAGTTTTAGAGTACCCGTTTAAATTATTTGAGATCATATTCATATTTTTGCCAGGTGGGTCTGCGGGTGGGCCGCAAAATTTTCGGGGTGGGCCAGACCCACCCCCTAGCTACGTCCCTGTGCACTTAGACCACAGATTTTTAGCAAGCTTGATGGAAGTGAAATAATTGTCACATACATTTCTTTCCTTATGAAAAGGTTTCATTAGTCTTTCAATTACATATCCAAGAATTCTCTGGTCGATAGGCTTCAATTCATGATTTCCTAGGTGTGGAATCGCATTTATAATGTATTTTGAGTTTTTATCTATTGCAAACCAAATTTTCTGAACGTACTTATTACGCTTTGAAACCATGAATTGCGGATGAGGGTTTTATTAGCAAATTTGTGAATTCAAGATAAATTTATTCCAGACCTCAGAGATGAGAACGAACTTGTCTGTTTCTAGTCTTTCTATTCTGATAGATTTTTTATCAAATCTCCAATATTTTAGTATGTTGATAAAACGATCCCGTGACATTGCATTTTTACATAAATGGAAACCCTATCTTTTAGACCAAAGCGATTTCAAACTAAGACTTTTAATGCAAATTTTCTGCAATAATTGTAGATGTAATACATTTTCTTTTTGTTTGTCGGTATTGATTTTCCTTCCTACTAAAGTATTCCGTGAAAATAACATCGACTTTTATTTATTCATGTATTCTCCTGGTCATTTCAGTTTTTATTGTGTTGTTAAACTAGCATAATGGTTAAGTTTAGCACAGTGATTATCTAAATTGCACGAGATTGTCTATATGTGTGGTTCGATAAAAAAAAAACGTATAAATTCTGCTGGGTTAAGTTCAGTACATGACTGTATTTTCAAACGGTGAAATATAGTTTTTAAAATATTGACGTTTCCAAGAGAGGGCACATATATTTCCTGATCACAAAATGGGAAATTCGTGTTAATATAACTATCGGAAATATTTTAGTCGGAATAGGGTAGAAAATGGAAGCGAATTGCCCTGGCGTTGGGTTTAGCTGAGGGATTGCGACCCCCTAACTGTGGAAGAACTAACCACTTTACTTTCGCTACGGCCGCGTCTTGAAATATTCAATAAACATGTTAGGTTTCAGGTGTCATGGTTAGGTTTTATTTATTCGATCGCTGTTAAAAATTTACTGCGTGACGAGTTTCTCTAACGATGGATTTGCTCAGCGCTTTCCCTGGCCATTTTAAAACTGTATCGGTGACCGTAAAAACACTCGCTTTCCTTCTTGAACATTACGCTATTGGTTCCTTTCCTCTTCCGACTTGAAGCCGAGGAGGAGGAGAATTAAGATCATTTTATATTTGATGACATTATCATAAGAAAAAAGTTATTCCTCTCACAGCCGACGGTAACGTTGTAAATCTAAATGCCAATTGCACTACATATTATCAATTCTAAAGTTACTCGGTTAATTAGTATTTGGTGGAAGAAACCATAACCTTTCTATTGAATATTCCTCACTTTTTGGAGTTGCATATTCCGTCCTGCTTAAAACTAAAACCGTATTTATTCTGTACTTATGTACAGTCCTGGCCATATTACTTGAAACATGTCATAAATCAACCCTTTTACCTGGAAATTCCCATCCTATTATAGTGATATTCTTTTGCTTTGAATCCGATCGTTCATAGGGGGACTAGATTATTGTATCAATAAATAAAAATACCAGAGAAATGATATTTAGAAGAGTAAAGTACGTATATATAAATATTTCAGTTATCAACTAACATTTAGCAAGTTCACAGTTTAGAGAATGCATCGATATTTTTTAAAATATTTCGTCATAACCGTATAGAAGCTAAGTTGTGGAGTATCATTAAGTATTTTGTGTTGATATATCGTTATTGCAAAGGTAAAATCGTTATTCTATCTCTCTCTTAATAATTAATTACTTGGAATTTGAAAAAAATTGAAATATTTGGGGTTTTTTGTAGAAAATGCCCGGGAAAGATTTAACAAGTGAACAAAATGCTGCTATAGAAGCTCTTCTACAATCAAACAAACATTCACAACGAGAAATTGCAAAATTACAGAAAGTATCTCCTTCTTCTGCTAGCACATCGACACAAAGACGGGTAAAGTGCGGTAGGAAAAGAAAAACTCCGAAGAGATCTGACGGTGAAATTATTCGTCAGGCTTTGAGCAATAGATTTGCTACAATTAAAATGATTCAAAAAAATTTACAAGAGACAGGAGTAGAGATTTCGAGCAGAACTGTCATGCGCCAATTGCGCGAAAATTGCCTAATGGGCCATAAAAAAGCCGCGTTTAACAGAAAAAAGGAAATCTGCTCGTCTCAATTTTGCAAAAGAATATCGACATTTCACAGACGAGAATTGGAAAAAGGTGAATAACTTAACAACATGATTTTTACAGAATTAATGTTTCCATTATTTAATAGGTTTTCTTTAGTGACGAGTGCTCGCTCTGTGTGTTAGTGCAGCGAGCACAATTTGTTCGTAGACGACCTGGCGAACGTCTTACGGAGTCCACGGTTCTTCGAACTGTAAAACACCTTCCCCAGGTAATGATCTGGGGAGTGATTAGTGGAGACGGACCCGGCCCTTTGTATTTTGTAGAAGGTACAATGCGTCAAGAGCAGTACATAAATGTGTTAAAAAACACGTTATTATCGTATTTTAAGCCAGGACGTCGCATACCGACAGGGCGTATATTTATGCAAGATAATGCTCCTTGCCATGTAGCAAAAAAGGTTAAGAAATTCTTTGAAGACAATCACATACCTCTTTTACGTTGGCCCGGAAATTCACCCGACCCCAATCCCATCGAGAACGTATGGAATCGACTAAAAAGTAAGGTATATAAAAGAGAAAACCCTACAAAGGAAATATTAATGAAGAATACAAAGGATGTATAATAATAACCTTTCTACTGACAATTTTTTATATTTCAAACTTTCATTTGTTTCTGGATCAATGTATAAAGGAATTTGGTAGAAACCATAGCCTTTCCATTTGATTCTAAGACAAAATGTGATGAAATTTCGAACAAAACCATAACCTTTCTCATGACTATTTATTACATTTCAAACTTTCATTTGTTGCTGAATTAAAGTATGAAGGAATTTGGAAGGAACTATAGTCTCTGCATTGACTATTCTTTAGTTTTCAAGTTTCTACTTGTTTCTAAAGCAAAATATAAAGAAATTTCGAAGAAACCGTAACCTTTTTACTGACTAGTATTAAGATTTCAGATTTTAATTTATATTTATATTAACATATGAAAGAATTTGGAAAGAACCATTAATTATTCTTTATATTTTAAGCCTTCATTTGTTTCTAGATCAAAATATGAAGAAGGTTGGTAGCAACAATAACCTGCCCATTGTTTATTCTTTAGCTTTGAAGCTTCCACTTGTTTTTAAAGCATAACAAGAAGGAATTTGAAAAGATTCATAACCTTTCTGTTCTTCACATTTCAAACTTTGGCTTGTTTCCGAATCAAAAAGAAATTTGGAAGGGACTGTATTCTTTGCATTAACTATTCTTTGGTTTTCAAGCTTTTAAGGCAAAATACGAAAATATTTCCAAAGCATCATAACCCTTCTACTGACTACACTTCACGTTTCAAGCTTCCACTTGTTTCTAAAGCTAAATATGAAGGAATTTAGAAAGAACCACAACCTTTTCATTGATTGGTCTTTAGTTCTCAAGCTTCCACTTGTTTCTAAAACAAAATGTGACGCGATATGAAAAGAATCATAACCATTATCCTTGTTTCTGGATTAAAATATAAAGGAATTTGGAAGAAACCACTATCTTTCCATTGATTATTCCTTACTTTTCAAGCTTTCGTTTGTTTCTAAAGCAAAGTATATTTGGAATGAACCGCAACCCTTCTCATTTGCTCAGCAGAATATAAATTAACTTACAAGAAATCACAACGTTTGCATTGGTTATTCTTTATTTTTCAAACTTTTACTTGTTTCTAAAACAAAATATGAAGGAATTTGGAAGGAACCACAATTTCCCTAGTCCTTCCTAGAGCAAAATATTCTTTTTTCCTTCCTTTTTAACCTTCACTTTCGCATTAAATCTGTGCAGAATACGAGATTAAAATCTATAAATCCGGAGTAACGTTGAAATCATCTTCGCTTCGAGATTTTTATTTGCTTTTAATTATCCAAATTCAGCTCACAAGCGTTAGGATTAGTGCTTATGTCTGTAATACACACAACATGTCGCTGGTGCAAAAATAAATCCCTCGATACGTTACGTAAGGGGTTAGAATGTTATATTGTGGCGGATTTACCAGCGGCTAGGGGTTAGGCTTTCCGTTAGAGTGGAGGGAGTCGAACGTGTAATTTTCGAAATTCGCTCGTAGTTTATAGCTGACACGCCTGGAAATGGAACGAAAGTGAAAATAATAACGGAAAAATAAAAGCTTCGTTTGGGCAATTCTAAATCTCGCGTAAAACCAAAAGTAAATTCAATTGAGAGCTTGCTTTTCGAGATGGCAGTAACGAGAGGACCGAGCTCTGGAGAGGGCTTAATCTCGCAGCTAGAGGTAATCGCGCTGTAATCCTAGTCTGAGAACTGTAAACAGATGTATCCGTGCCCCATTACAACTCGCAATTATCACTGTTGGTTAGCGACCCTGGACAAGCAAGCTTGGTTCTATGGGTAACGTCGCCTTTTTGAAACCATGTTGTAGCCCCAATCCCACATCAGCGCAAGGACTGACTATAGATGTCAAAGGGACATCGGCAGGGTGTTACGATCAGCGTACCAGCGGTAGGAGGGGACACGTTTAATCAGCGTTTCTACCTAATCAATCGATTCAATATTTACCACTTTGCGTTGGTTGTGCAGCCTTCGAAACGATTACCATATTTCATTTATCTAAGATTTAAAATTCAATTTAGATTTTGAGAGAATGACAAGGTTATAATTGAGTTTGTTGATGCCTAAAGGGTTTGTAAATATTGGAATTGAACTTAATTCTTGCTCTTACACATTTTTTTAGTAATTATAATTGAAGGAGTTAAAACGATGTCAATCTTATTTAATTACTGATTCAGGAAAATCTTGCAGAAAATTTGAAGAAAGCGATACTTAGTATAAGTAAATGGCCATTATAACACAAAACAATATTCTCTTAAAGATAGCAAATAGTTTTCCCAATACCAGAAAGCGTTTAGGTATTGTTCATAAATCAATAGTTTCATTTTCTTAAATGAAAGCACTTTTTTACTTAAAATTCTTGAAATGCATATTATTTATATGCACATTATTAATTACGCTTACCTTGTTTAAAACAGTATTACATATCCGTACATAATGCAGTAAATTATTTACATTGCTTGTGATTTTAAAGAAGCTAAAGTAGAGGTTACCTACAGAATAATGTTCAAACAAAAGTGAACTTAATGCAGAAGTATACATGAAAACAATTGATGGAATCACTACCGACAAAAGCAATGTGAGAAGAGAAAAAGCATTTAAGCTTTTTGCTCTCACATCTCTGTTTATGCCACTAATCTTCAAAAACAGCAACTGAAGTATTTCATGGCGCCGCCTAGTGCCAGTAGCTATAGTCATGCCGTCGCAGATAGTAGTGACGGAACTGGAATACAGATACCATACTTACTCATCCAATGATATAACCTTTAACGTACAACGTTTCATAAACATTTTCAAAAGATACCGGTTAATCTAACGGTTTTTTTTCTTTTTAATGTTATGTATTGTCGATTCATTCAGCCATCGACGGTGTTATGAATACGTTATCGTATACTTCGAAAATGATCGTTCGACATCCAGAGAAGTAAGATTTGTAAATGTCAGATATTCCTTTTCCTCATCTGGGCACTCTTGATTTTCAGTTATAGACCGAACCTTTCGTAAATCGGGATTTTTCGTTAAAATTGCACCAAATTTTTGAGCAACATCGACTCCTATTGTGTTCGTTTTCTAGAGCGGCTTGTAAATTGTTTATGCAATTTAATACGTCTCGTGCAGATAAGCGACTGTTTTCTAATTGCACAATAGCTTGTGCAACTTCAGAATAGTTCATGGAAATTTCATCTATTTGTTGTTGAACGTCCGAATTGGAAAAAAGTTGCTGACTATCTCGAACTGCTGCAGAATCATTTGAATCCAGTTTCAAGATGACATTTTTCACTTGTGAAAAATATTTCTGATAGTAAGATACTGCCTGGAGCCATGTTCCCCATCGCGTTATTACAGGCTGAGGTGGTGGTGGTAATTTCGGACACAATTGTTTGAATACACGGATGTATTTGGGAGATTTGATGAACACTTTTTTGGTAAATGCTATTAACTTATCCACCATCGGATACTTGTTTCGAATGGTTTCTGCTACGAGGTGGCATGCGTGTATGAGGCATGTTATGTGTAGAAGTGTCGGAAAGCATATTTTCAACATCCTACCAACTCTCAGCATTGTTGCGACTCCGTCAGTAACGAACATTGTGACTTGGTTTCCTGTGATACAAAATTCTCTCAACGAATCTTTTATTATCTTGACAACGGTTTCTGCATTAGTTTTCTGAATCCTGTTACTGGATAACAACAATGAAGCTGGTGGACCATCACATTTTAAAGGACACGCTACAACATGAATGACGCTGTGTTTCTGAGCATTAGTTGTTTCATCCACACATAGGCAGATTTTCTTATTTCTCAACTCGTCTTTTATACATTCCGTTATTGTACCTTGCACACGTGGCAAATTGTATCGTAGTTTCATAGATGTTCGCGGCTTCCATGAGGGAAGGTACTTAGCCCAAAAAAGACGAAAGTGTTCATTAGATACTAGATGTTGTGGGATGTTGCACACACTTAACATGAAAATAAACTCATATAAAAATTGCCAGTATGGAATACTGTTTCTTAAATTCAATACATGATGTTTACTTTTACAATGTTTTCTACATTCAAACCTATCGCGACTTAGCAATCCGCTATTGCACATTGTGCAATAAATATGGGAACTTCTATATTCTAATCCAGGGAAATGCCTGAGATATTTATTCACATTCGAAGGGAACGTTACACCCTTTGGGCGTCCCATCTCCGCGTACTTATTTGGCATGCCGCGTGCAACGTACTGTCGCTTTGAACTCTCTCGCGGTACTGTCGAGATCGACTACGAGTTGAAAATTTCCCCTTCCCACGCCCCTACCGCTACCCTAGTGCCACCTGGTACCACCTTTTTAACAAATTCTAATAATAATAAATAAAGGAATAAATAAACTTAAATATTAACTCATTAATTATTAAACTACATAAAAATAATCCCTATTTAATTACATTATTAAAGAAGTAATTTAATTAAGGTGGGAATAAAAAACAATGGTCCAATTTCTTACAAAATTCTATTAAAGATATCAGGCGATCGGTTTCGTGTTTTTATATCCTCAAGCCAGCTAAGTGGATAACCAAACAAAAAAAAACGTAGTAGAATAAACATAATACAAGCTATCAAACAATATGAAACAGTGAGAAGGTAATCAAAGAATTGGCGTTCTCTTTTTTAAAAAATATTTGTATGCAATATAAAAACATTGCGCTATAGAATGTACTTAGATTTTAGTCTAGTAACTAAATTATTAGGTATCAAAGTGGATAAAAAGACTCTTCCTCCTCCCGTCCCTTCCATCACCAAACATCTTACTGCAAGAAACCATTTCACTGCATGTCCATATTAATTGAAGGGGTTGAAATAAAAAGGGATTTTGAGGTATCTTGTTGAAATTGTGAACTCTCGCGTACCATAATAATTCATAAATTCCTACAGCAAGCTAACAAGAAAAAAGAAATAAAAGATATAAAACCAGAACGTCTAATTCTTCTCCAAACATTTCTTTACGACAAAGCAATTAACACAAAAAAAATTATACATAATATACGAAAAACAATTTTTATATTCAAGATAGCCAGATGATATGCATTTACTGGCTTATATTTTCTCTACGTTTAGCCCCGTCGCGTGAGTTTTACTACTACACCCCACCCCTCATTTTACCTCAAATGTCGAACAAAGTACAACGGTCCAACATTCGAAATAATCACAATCGATCCTAAAATGGGAAGCCTTAGTCCCAATTAATTATCGAGTTTAATTTTGCTCTTAATCTGGCAATTGAGACAAATTTTGAGGGGCGATCAAATATGTCGATTTTAGGGAAGATTATGAAGACAATTTATATCGTTTATAAGCTCCCTTATACCTAATGAAAGACGCAAATATTTCTAACAACATCGTTTTGACAGATTATTGATTGGATTCAAGTGTTTATATGTTTATAATTAAATGTCTGTCATACCTACGTATTATTAATATAATTAGAGGGGGTACATTGATGGAAATTCTATATAATATATAATATTAATGCAACATGAAAAGGGAGCCAATTTAGTTAAAATATTTTTCAAAAAAGAGATGAGGGTTCAAATTTATCTAATGACAGCATCATATTGATCAATTTCACACCAACAAGGCCGGTTATTAAGCTAAATATTTATAATTAATGAAGGGCTTTCCCCTTTTTCGTAAAAAAAAAAACGAAATAAGAGGATTTCCAGAGAGGGAAATCCATCTAGCCGGTCAGAAAATGCGAAATTTTAATATATTTGACGTAATTAAAACTTTTAAATCAGTTAAGATCCCGTCTTTGTAATTAAAAGACGTGAGAAATTACTCGAAGGTGGTAAATTTTTTCTCCAGTTCCCTTCCCATCTTAATTCGCGTTGCACACCTTGTTCGACCTTTTTCTTCTCCTTCTTCTTCTTCAGCTTTTGCTGTCCCTTCTTACAGTTTTTTTTTTTCGAGCGGTATCCAAGCATCTCCACTTCAACTCTTTCGCAAATTATCAAACGGCAGCACCCAGCAGGAGCTCCCTGGGTATTGTATAAATGGCTAATTGATCTTAATGACTAATGAATGCTTCTACAAGTGTTATCCCATAATTATAATTACTCTTTATGAAATTTTACGTTGATCCCAATTAGGTTTAGAAGGGAAAAAAGCAAAAATTGTTTTCTGGACTAACTAAGTTATTTGGTAAAAAATTACCATTATATAATTAAAACGCACCGTGAATACCCCTACACAGAAAAAAATTCTGAAGATAATTCCAACAATGTTGTAGACATGATTTTGTAGTGAAAATTCACGTAAAAAACAGTCTCTATTCAAGAAAATATTTTTATTTCAAGATTATAAAAATGTATAATATAAGAAAATAATTTTCTTGAAATTTTATTCGGATGAAATAAATATTTTCTTTTGTAATTAATAAAATGTCCCATTTTTTAAATTACTTTTCTTCGAAAATTTTGTTATGTAAGATATTAAAATTTTAATGGCACCATTTAGACAATTAAATGATCTATCGAAATAATTTGTCATTTAAAAAAATATCATTGACGTCATTACTTGGCAACCACGAGTGAGGAAAATTCTAATTTGATGTAAAAATGTTTATTTTTAAAAGATAAAATTGACCCGTCCCAGCATTTCTTCGAAAAACAAATTGCCTCAAATTTAATGAATTTATTCCATAATTTTGCCGCGTACAGTACAAATCAAATCATTTTCATCAGTAACGGAACTGGTGGTGTAATCCCTAGCGCGTTCAGTTTTCGGTCTCGGAGTTCCGAATTCAAGCCCCGGGCTCGCAACTCTTTTACGACACAAAGCATTCACTTTTTTAGTTGAATTTGCCTCGTTTAAATCTTCTAATTAGTGCTAGTTGAACTTGCCAGCTATGTGTGACATTTCGACCATCATATCGGAGAGATATTGACACCCTAATTACGAAAACGAATTACGAAACTAAAAAAAATCGAAATTAATTGTATAATGGCAAAATCTAATATTTGCAAGTATTCCTCTTATTAGAAATTGATCAAAAAATTTCGCCTAAATTGGGAAATTCCCTGTACATATTTGCGAGCAGTTTAATGTACGAGGGTAAGTCAAATATTATCTACACTTTCACTATGACAAGCTTTGAAGGTTATCGCCGTGCAATACGGGGACAGTGCTTTATCTCGTAAAAACGTTTTTTTGTGGATCGAAATGTTTGAAAATGGCCGCACGAGTGTAACACAAAAAGAGGGAGCTGAACGGCCGTCAACCTCGACCACCGACGACAACATTCAGTAAGCTCGAGAGATGGTTACAGCAAATATCTCGCTCCCTTAGACTTTCATCTCTTTGGGCCGCTCAAGGAAGCTTTGAGAGGTCGTCGATTTGCCTCAGACACAGACGTTCGGGATGCAGTGCAAAAGTGGCTTCACGACCAACCGAAAACCTTCTTTCAGGAAGGCGTACGGAAACTTGTGGCTCGCTGGACCAAGTGCATTGCTAAAGGTGGAGACTATATCGAAAAATAATGTATCTGTTGTACACCTATCTTTGTTTAATGCAGTTGTAGAACTAAAAGTGCAAGTAATTTTTGACTTACCCTCGTACATACTAGGGGCATACATGACTACCTTTGTCCCTGTTAGACAGTTAAGAAGATTTAACTGAGGATGGTAGTATTTATGAATCAAAATTATGAAAAATATAGTTCCATAAGAAGTGTATTGGGGTGGAACCTATAATTTTTTCGTTAATTTTCCTCGAATTATAGTGGCATAAGGGTATATTCTCAAAAAGAAGTTTTTTCATTTATCTGGCACTGACTCTGTGTCTCATCCCACCCTTCCATATCGTTTAAGTTAGAAAATTCTTTGACTGTGGTTGTTGTTGTACGACAGCAAATATTTTGTAACAACACAAATCAAAGGCTTTCAACAAATGATTTCCTTTGAGTCTCTTTGCTTTTACTACTAATGGATATTGTCTTTTTGTTCTTTATTAAAACCTGAAATGTCTCCAGGGCAAATTACTGAATTAGACTTTTGACGAGCAACAACATCTATACGCAAGAAAAAAATGATGATGAAAACGCGAATAACATTTTTTTCCAATATGATGAGTAGTTAGAGGCAGGAAAAAAAATCATATTTCCCTGGTATATTCCTTTTACAATTATTACACCTGTCCTTAATGTCCTTAGAAGAACATAAACAAGCATATAATGTAGCCAACTTCTCCTTTCCTTTTTTTTTAAATTAATAAATACCAAAGTTCACGTAGCTTTCTTACTTCAACTTAGTAGAGTATAACCCTAGGGAATTTTAGGGCCGGGAATGGCTGGGATTAGGCTGAAAATAAAATATAAAATATTATAGCACAGGGAAATATTGCAATACGCATATTGCGAGTAACTGAGTACAATGAAACACCCTCTTTTTTTCTACCACTACCATGACCGACCCCAGCACCCTATGAGTTGTCTGATGTATGTGTATATAAATTTTGTTTCAATAACTCTGCTCTGGACAGATGTACTTTTACACGGCTCACATACACAAAAGAAATAAATTACTTTACACAAGATTATTAACTTTATTTCGAGCATAAGGTAAAGTTCCCATACACACAAAGAAATGGTTTCTTGCATCAAGAAAATACATTTTCCTGCAAAAATCTATTCAAGAAAATATTTTTATTTCAAGACTATAAAAATATATAATATAATACATTAAATAAATATTTTCTTAGGGTTAGAAAATTAAAAAAATCAAAGACAGAAGAATGTTTCTTCCAAGTAAATCATTTAGTTTTGAGTTAAAATATTAATATTAAAAGTAGGAATGAAAAAATGTCCATATCCCACAAGGTTCTATTGAGAAATTAGGTGACCAGTTTCGTGGTCAAAAAACACATCATCAAGCCAGCTACAAAGGTATCCAATAAAAGAAGAATTACAATAATGAAAAAAAAAACAAAATTAATAATTAAAATTAGGAGCAAGTGAATGAACTATTGAAAAAGTTTGTTGTTATAAGTTACAGTATAATTAAATTATTTCTTTAATAAGATAATTAAATAGGGATTATTTTTAACTAACTATAGTTAAATTAGTACACGTGGCAAATAGTAATAAAAAGAAAAAATATATTACATTAACCGGTATCTTTTGGAAATGTTTATGAAACGTTGTACGTTAAAGGTTATATAATTGTATGGGTAAGTATGGTCTCTGTATTCAAGTTTCATCGCTACTATCTAGGACGGCATGACTATAACTACAGGCACTAGGTGGTGCCAGGAAATATTTCAGTTGCTATTTTTCAAGATTAGTAGCATGAGCTGAGAGATATATGAGCAATGTGGCCAGGAGCAAGAAGCTTTAATGTTTTTTCTCTTCCCATATTGCTTTTGCCGGTAGTGATTCTATCAATACCGTGAGCTATGTATTAGCATTATTTTGGTTACTGTTTCTAGTCTCTTTTCATGTGTACTTCTACATTAAGTTCACTTTTGTTTGAACATTATTCTGTAGAGTACCTACTAAGTTATTAGGACATTTGTTGTGAAAACAAATGTGTTGTTAATATTTGATACGTGTGTTGCAAAAAAAGAAAATTTACTGGTTGATATGTGGTATTACTATAACATTTAACTAAAATGTTTCTATTGGTCCAAACGCCTCATATTCTTGCACAATCTTGCCGCGCAGAATAAGAATCCTGATTCCCCCAAATTCGATGATACGTGTTATTGCGACTAAGCCGTCGAGATAAACCTCTACCTTAGTCTTTTTAAAATCATAAGCAATGTGAATAATTTACTGCATTATGTACGGATATGTCGTACTGTTTTAAACAAGGTAAACGCAGTTAATAATGTGCATATATATAATATGCATTTCAAGAATTCTAGGTAAAAAATGCTTTATTTTAAGAAAATTGAACTATTGATTTATGAACAATACCTAAACGCTTTCTAAAACTAAGAAAATATTGTTTTGTGTTATAATGGCCCTTTACTTATACTAAGAATCGCTTTCTTCAAATTTTCTGTAAGATTTTCTTGAATCAAATTAACAAATGTCTTAAACAAAGAAATACAATTATTTAATAAAAGGACAGTGAAAGCTCTCGGAACGGGCAGCTCTAACAAGCGACTATCTTTTTTAAACGGAATTTATTCCCATATTTTTACACGTAAAGCGCATTCCCATAAGCGAGCGCTCGTATGAACGGGCGCGGACAGCATCTTTTTGTTCTCCTATAAACGACCACGAGGTTATAATAGCCGCTCGAATTATATTTCAAAGCTAGGTGATTTACCTTGGTTTATGTACATATAGACATTTTACTTTAGATTACTTACCGGTATATTTGGTAGTTCCCCTTTTTATTTGATGCTACATCGGGATAAAAAAAAGTTTTGTCTAAGAATCGGGCGCGTGTATAAAATCTTATGTACAATGGTCCCGAAAAAAAGAATGTTAACTCTGAAAGAGAAGATGGAAGTAGTGAACGTAATTGATAAAGAAAAACTGTCAATTCGGGCTCTAGTATTAAAGTTCAATATAGGAAAATCGTAATCTACTACAATTGCAAAAAATAAAGAAGAAAACCGACGCCTGTGGTAGTCTGGTGTAAATGTGTACCAAAAAAAGAGCTTTTTGAAAACTAAAGGCTTAAACATAGATAAGGCATGTTTTGAATGGTTTGTGAGGGCTAGAAATCAAAGCCTACCCATATCAGAAGGGCAGAAAAGTACGGCTACAAAAATGTTAGTGGGTCTGATGGTTGGCTTCAAAAATGGCGTAGAAGACGCGGCTGACGTAAAACAAGATACTGTTGATGCATTTATGGAGAAACTTCCATCTTTGTTGCTTGCATACCAACCTGAAGATATCTACAATGCTGATGAGAGCGGACTTTTTTCTCGAACGCTTCCCGATAAAACGCTTGCCTTGAAATCCGACAAATATTCAGGAGGAAAGCTGGCAAAAGAAAGACTAGCCATTCTATTTTGTGCAAGCATGACAGGACAGAAAGAAAAATGGTTAGTGATTGGAAAAACGGCTTGTCCGAGAGCATTGAAAAACATAAACATTAAGGATTTACCTGTCATATGGAAGTCAAATAGAAAAGCGTGGACGAATCGCGAACTGATGAGCGAATGGTAGGTAGAGCTGGATCGAAAAATGGGGATTGAGAAGAGAAAAATTTTGCTGTTTTTAGGCAATGCATCCTTAAGAATTGAACCTAAAAAATGTGAAAATAATTTGGTTGCCTCCCAATACAACCTGCGTTTAACAGCCTTTGGACCAGGGTATCATTCAAAATTTCAAATTTTATTACCGAAATCAGATTTTAAAGCACATTTTATCTAACATGGATAGCGTCAAATCAGCATCTGAACTTTCCAAGAAAATTAATGTTTTAGAGGCACTGTATTTCATAAAAACAGCGTGGCAAAACGTGAATTCCACAATACAAAACTGTTTCAGAAAAGCTGGGTTCAGAATGATCAAAATCTAAATGAATTCATAAACATCGATCAAAACACCAACTGAAGATAATTTTGATTTTGAGAATCAAGTTGTTGAATCTAAAGACAATGAGGAGAAAAATGAAACAGAGGCCGAAATAGGGGACATACCAGAAGAAGATAATCCAATAAAGAGCTACTATCAGGCCCTGAAGTGCATTAAAGACTTAAAACAATTTTCAAAAGACGACTATGTGGCTTTTGAACATATTAAGAATTTGGAATGTCATTTTCAGAATTGCTTTTTGGAGGAACAAAGAAAAAAACTTAAATCAAACATTTTAAGATTTTTTTCAAGTCGCTCCTAAATAAATTTTGTATTTCTATTTAATGTTTTTGTTTCTATGTTTTGTGGTTGAATGCAGTTTTCTCTTAAGCGGGCGGCTCCCAAAACCCCATTATTACCATCTAATGTCACATTTTTACTTAAAGAATACCAAATTACCAAAACTTTTTAAACGTACAAGGGGTTAAAATAATTCCTTTTCTTATTAAATGTAAATCACTTGATAAAAAATGTTCACTAGATAAACACACAGAGTTCTTATGAGGTACATGTAAACAAATGAATATTTGATCATAAGGAAAAGAATTTGACAAGAGAAAAGAACAAACTGAATATTTTAACATGTAGCGTTGGAAACGTGTCCTCTTTTGTTTTAATTAATTTCTTTAATTCGTTTTTATCACTGTAACCTTCATTTAACCTGATTGAAATGGACATTGGGCATCTCAAGGGGACATCATTTTATTGATCTCGGCTACTTTTATAGCGACTTAGGTAAGAAGGTATAAAATCTTAAATTGTGTCACTTAGCTTAATGAACCAATCAGAAAGGTACGTTTTTACGTCTTGTTGTTGAAGTTCTTTTTCGTTATTTTCGGCTTTCGTTTCAAAATTCCGCTGGGAGACTCGTCCAAAGTAAATTATAATGAAAAAAAGCTAAAATTAATTACGTTCTTGTAATGTCCAGCTTATACAAGTTCATTTTTTCATTATTATTCTTTGTGTGTGTTTTCAGAAGTAAAAGAAAATACAACACGTAGAACTTATGTCTCGTATTTGTTCTTCGTAACTTCTCCTCTGTGGACAGAATTAATGGAGTTATATACATGGGCAAGTAATACTTGGACGATTGTTTGAAATAAGTCTCCTGACTTGCCATCTCGTCTCTGCCAACTCCCCCTTTTTGGATCTCTGCTAACCGAACTTCCCCCATGTACTGTCCTGCCCCTGACGATATTTTTGTAATAAGATTTGCTACATCCCTCACCTGATTCCAGGTCCTTATTCCCAGGGCACGTGAAGATACCAACCGTTTTATTCCTAAAATTACAACTTAAATGATCGACTTCAATTTATTGAGTTATTCCTAAAGGATTCTCTCGTTTTATTTTTCCATTCTTGTAACTGTTACGCACGAAATTGCCGTTTGGAATTTTAATTAATCCACAATAATTGGGAATAAACCCTACCATCATATTTCCTACTTATAATATAAACGCTTTTCACGCTCTGGGAAGTTCGGTATTGTTAGAAAATTGGCACTCCAAACTTGGAACCTCGATAGCATGTATATGTGTGCAATACAGCAGTTAATCCCTTGGTTGACCGCTTAGAAACAATAAAGGCCCTTGCATGAATCACATGGTTGGGTCGATAATACGGAAAACAAATCAATCCAATGCCTGGACCTCCGCGTAGTAACACCTTTGCCCGTGGTGTTTGAATACATTTTTCGCGTATTCTGACATGGCTCAAGCTTAAATAGGAAAATGCTACGTTATTTATTTCGTTTGAACTTACACAGCGAACGTAAATTCTAGAAATACTGCGATTAAAACTGTTTACTTTAGCAACATGGCATCCTAGAGAAAAAAAAATAGAGGATTTTAGATTATTTAGGTGTTTTTCCAACTGAACTAAAGCTTGCGAAGAGATATTAACGTATGCGATAATTACAGATCTATTTCTATATTATCATGGTTCCTGACTTTAAGCAACATGTTTATAGGTAAAATAAATCAATCAATGGATTGTTAAACAAGTTTAGATTCAGTCGACCTGTTTGGCGAAGATTTCATTGTTCATATGTTCACTCTAAATTAAATAAAACTGTTTACAATTAACTTAAATTCATATTTTATTGTATCACCAATCTTAATTTGTTCATAAATTCAATTGTTCTAAACCTGTTAGCAGTGATTAACACAAAACCAATGGAAATTACTAGTTTTCCAGAACGGCTTCCTTTTGTTATTGATAAGCAACGCTTTCTATATCTTCAGCAACTTGAAAGTGTTTTATTTAGCACCAAATGAGATTATGTCAAGTCTTATTATCACATTATTAATTGCGCTTACCTTGTTTAAAACAGTACGACATATCCGTACATAATGTAATAAATTATTCACATTGCTTGTGATAAAAGTGAACTTAATGTAGAAGTACACATGAAAAAAGTGCCTAGAAACAGTAACCAAGATAATGCTAATATAAATAGCTCCTGGTATTGATGGAATCACTACCGACAAAAACAATGTGAGAAGAGAAAAGCATTAAAGCTTTTTGCCCCTGGCCACATTGCTGTTACATCTCTCAGTTACACTAATCTTCAAAAACAGCAATTGAAACATTTCCTGGCACCACCAAGTCCCAGTAGTTATAGTCATGCCGTCCTGAATAGTAGCGACGGAACTGGAATGCAGATACCATACTTACCCATACAATAATATAACCTTTAACGTACAACGTTCATAAACATTTTCAAAAGACACCGGTTAATGTAACATTTTTTTCTGTAAATATATAATAAATAATAATAAAAGAGGAATAAATAAACTTATATATAAACTACATAAAAATAATCCCTATTTAATTACATTATTAAAGAAATAATTAATTATACTGTAACCTATAAAAAAAACTTTTTCATTAGCTCATTCACTTGCTCCTAATTTTAATTATTAACTTTATATATGTTTTTTTTTCAACACGAAACTGGTCGCCTAATTTCTCAACAGAACCTTGTGAGATCTGAACCATTTTTTCATTCCTACCTTTAATATAAATATTTTCTTAGCTTAAAACTAAGTCTTAGATTTGCTTGATTTTCTCATCCTAAGATTTTTGCAAGAAACCGTTTCTCTGCATGTACTTTACACCATAATGAGATTTTTCCTCACCGTTTGGAAGAATTTTCTGCATACAAAAAGAAAGTATTCGGGCTCTCTGTAATCTGAAACTAGGAATAATTGTACCATCGTCTTACCAAGACATAACACCGTAGGTGCTCTTGAATTATTTAGCGAATTATCTATAGAACTTAAAGGTCTTTGAAGTGATGAAAGCAGTACCTAACTGACTACCTTCTTAGTAGTGCTACATCAAAGTAACTATTTTGTTTGTCAATGATATTCCTGTTTGTTGTCATATATAATTTTCCTCGCTGAATCATCCCATGCTTTCAAAATTAATTTGTATCTCGAGAAGATCTGAATCTAGCGGTTGTGTTTATATTCCGCTAAAATCCTAATGGGTTAAATTTGAACGTCATCCCACGTTTAAAAACTTAGCTACTACAAGTAGGGGTGAATAAATTTCTACGCAATACGATGATTAAAAGCTATTTGACGTTAGCTTCCGTTACTTGCTCTATCAGAAAGAGAACGCGACAATCGTTCGCTTTCTGTCCCGTTTACTTCATGCGCAACTAGATATTAAAAATTGCAAAGCGCCAGATATGACATTTATATGAAGTTGGAACTACATAAATGCCATTACTAAATTATAACGACGGTTTCTGAAGTGGAAAGGTAAAACCCGGCCGGTCAGAAGTTAACGATAAGCAAGACAAAAGGTCACGCTGCTCATTGCTGGTCTCTCTGCTTCGCGAAAATTGAAACGTGCTAAACTTATGATGAACCCATGCGAATTTCCTAAATTTTACCTAGAGCAACGACTAACACTGAACTATAGAGCAAACTTTGTAATAGAAATTCAGTTATTCTCGTTCTCGTATACATCGAAAGACCCCACGTTTAGAGATTTTCGAGGGTATGCAAGTGTATATAAAGCAACATATCATAGACACGGCCGCAAATTAGCTGATCTAGACCAACGAATTACAGGGAATGTTCCGGCATCATGGAGTTGGAAAACCCTAAAACGCTAACTATTTTCGTTCTAACCGCTCCTGGTCGAAGCTCTCGTATTGCTCTCACACGCAAGCAGAACTCACACAGGCGCGCATTCACACAAAAACTAGGGGAGGAGAAAAAAGAAAAAAAAAGAGGGAATGAAAATGGCTAAACATAAAAACGTATTTAGTATCATCCAGAACACAATCTTGTTGGTTAAATGTTATGAGCGGTCAGTGGTATACTCTAATTCACCCCAACCTAGAACCCCTGGAAATACACGTTGCCTTGCTTTTTATTGACGAAAAAACGGAAAAAAAGGAAAAACTGCCGTATTATTATTTATTTATTTATTCGCACTTATTGCGAAACCTTTATTTAACAGCTTTGTTTTGGTGAGCGAAAATAGCTGATTAACAAAATACTATTGATTATTTGCAGACCACGGCACTTATTGTATATTAGAAGAGCTCGTGGCGTTTGATAAACCTTAGAACTACTCTAATATATTCCTCCCTCGATTCAGGAGTGTATTCTTCCATCCCTAATCTTAGCAAAGACGACACAGTTGATTTTAAGCTTTTCTTAATTTCTATAAACGATATTTTAGGCCTGCAAGCCCTGTTAGTAAACCTACCAGACCAAGAACACCTAAATCACTAAGCCTAGCTCAAAACGCGACCCAGTGCCGGGGTGCATTTAAGAAATCAAAACTGGTGTAAGACTGTATGAACACGTTATACAAACCTTGGTCTGGGTACCAGGACATAAGGACCACCGAGAGAACCTCAAAGCAGACCAACTAGCCAGAGTAGGTTGGTCATTTGAAATCTTAAGACTGGTGGAAAAGCAGAAAGTATGTTCTACCAGGGAGGAAAAGAGACCACCGCTATGCGATTGCACAAAACTATTAGAAATACGACTCTCAAAAATGGACTAGGAATATCCAAAAACCATAACCCAAGTAGATGGATCACTCACAAAGCTGCCAGGTCTAGTGAAATAGCCAAAGTTAACGTAAATTAACTAACAATTGAGAAACTGCAATAGACTTGAAAAGGTGACAGTGGAAGAATTAAATGAAATGGTGAAACATTTAGTAAACTTTCTTTTATAAAGTAGTCTTATAGAACGTTTATTTTATGCCTTTTATTTATTTTATATAAAACATGTTTTTTAGAGTGTTATTGTTATAGAAGGCAATAATAATAAAATCTATACAAAAATTCTTATTTAAAAAAATGTTCTTTGATTTGAGGCCACAGTGGGATAGGCTAGGAACTACTTAGTCTTTGATCTAACGTTTAATTTAACGTTCTAGAAGAATAAAAGGCATATTCGTTATTTGTCTGACCATGTTATCGACATTTTCATTTCCTCAATCACTGAGCGATTTGAATCACCATAAAATAACGCCCCAACTGTCTTAAGTTCTGTATATATCTGGCTGTTTGTGGTGCACCTTGAATTCCTTTCTAGGGTCCTTCTTAGCGAACGAATATGTTAGTTTACAGTCCCATGGGTACTTTTAGATGGGGAACCTATGCCAGTTCAGACTCCTTTTAAATTAAGTATAGTATTGCATTTCGCACTGGGAGAATACTATTGATATTTGCTTTAATGAATCATTTAAAAAGTTTACTAGAAATGAAAATTTGTTTTAAAAAATGGCTACTATTATATATCAA
The DNA here is from genome assembly GCA_029619315.2 of Dynastes maya. Taxonomy (NCBI): domain Eukaryota; kingdom Metazoa; phylum Arthropoda; class Insecta; order Coleoptera; family Scarabaeidae; genus Dynastes; species Dynastes maya. The sequence continues at coordinate 9,918,920 of JAROYE020000012.1, forward strand.
AAGCAACCGCATTTTCGCAATTAGCGAATCAAAATCTACTGGATAACATGTTCAAAATATTACTTTCAAAAGACTTTTTATTTCGTAAAATTTTCATTTCCTCATATCCCAAAAACCAAATGGGCTAAGAAATCCAAGTTTTCGATGAGTCGAATCCAATTAAAAATAGTGCAATCCTCTAATTCGTCAAAGTTTTAGAAATGTTAAAGCTGTAACTTGAAAAATAAAACAGATTGCGGTTTGGAAATTACGGCAGTCGATTGTATGAATCGATATCAAGCTGAAAACGTACCATTAGAGATTTTAAAAATCGATTTTCAAATTTAAACCATTTTTTTTCAATTTCGCGATGTTTAGTTTTAGGGTGAAAACCCCCAATAGTATTCATATTTTATTGAAATAATCTCGGAACTAGCCTAGAAATTTTTGTTGATTAAAATTTGAACCGGTTTCAAGGAATTCTTTGTTATTTCCGGTAATTATAGATTGCAAAACGAGTATGCATTTCGTGAACATAGGCAGTTCTACCTGTAATTCAATATTCCGGGTCCATATTTTACATTTGACATACTCCAATTAACATTTCCGTACGAAACTTGTGTTTACCATGTGAGTACTTCAAATTTTATTGTTATGGGGTAAGTGTGCTTGATTTATTGGCAACCTATGCAACCCGTGAGCTTGCAATCTATACATGTGTACACTGTACACATAAATCATCGCACGGACTGAAAATAGAATACCTTAGCCGCGGAAAATAATTAAAATAATGCTTCAAATATAGGTTAGAAGTTTATTAGGGTAATTAATCAAAGAGATGTCAGGCTTGTTTTGCAGAATTTGTCGTTATGATTTTTATTTAGCAATGGAATTAAGTCTGGCAAATCATTTGTACAATAGAACAATTCCTAAATGGAACACTTTTAATATTTCGGCAGTAAAGTAATTAAAGTGGAGAATTTGACGTTTACAACAAGCTCCTTTGTACAACTTCCGGCCTTTCTAAGATAACTCATTGTTCGTACAAAATAGATTAAGAAGGGAGGAGAATTTTTTAAGGTGCGCGCGACACTAAACCCCCGGAACTATGGGCTCTCACTCTAAGAGAAAGCTTATTTATTAGACGCAACAAGGAACTATACGTCTCTACTATTGAAATAGATTGTTAAAGATCGTCCTCCTCTTTCCACGTCTTTCGTATCCATCTTAACCTTCCTTCTGTTCTTTTTCTCTTCCAGCTTTTATTTCTTTTTTTTCCTTCTAACATTTTTTTCGTGTCTGTTACAGGTCGTAGTGGAATTACCGACCTCCGCCTTAGAATATGGGGATTTAACAGTCGAAGAAGGTTCAGCAGTCAAGCCAGATTTACACTTTGACGTTCAATTGATGCATCTCTACGTCATGACTAAGAAAAGGGTGAGTTTTAAATTGTTTCTAATTGATCGATTCCTTTTTTAAATAAAATTAAACGCCCTCCAACGTTTTCGCTATTCTGCGAGTTAGAAAGAGAAGGAAGCGTTTCCAATTAAAACTCTTTAGAAGTTAAGAGATACAAAAAAGCTCTGGAAATATTGTAGCAATTATTTTCGTTTCAAAGTATTCCTTTGTAAAACAACATTCCACAAATAATTGGGAAGGTAAAATCGAGCTTAATACAAACAACAGTCACACACAAAAGAACTCCTGTCTTGTCTAACGTGAATCACCTCCTCAAGTCTCCTAAAGAACAACACGCCATTCCTCCAAGGTCTTGTAAAAGTAAAACGGCGTTTTATTTTTACCATAATTGCAAACAAGGTTAAACATATCGCTTCGTTTAATTATATTTTACCAACGATCTCTTATTTTCTTGAATGAATAGATTAATCGTTTTATATACAATTTGTTTAAAAAAATATTGAACATGCCTAAAGTTTTATGATTAATATTACAAGAGCAGATTTTTACGTAATCCACTTAGCTTAGTTATGAAAACAATTTATCAAATTTTCTGAATTTAAGATGAGTTAGTTACTCTTTGTATCTAACTCTGATTAATCTTTTTATTTGCTCATATTTCTACGTCTTATTCTGTTCTTATGTTCCCTAATAGTATCATAGACTACATCTTCAAAAAATCTCTCAATGTTAGCAATTTTGAGAGATTAGAATCCTCTATCCTCCTATTTGTTTCAAGAAAATCAGTTATTGAACATAAGCGGGCGAAAATAAACCAGAATATTCTTACACACAAAAAAATACGGAGTTGGACGCAACACCTATTCTACCTACACCGTTCGGTGGTTCCCTCGCGTCCAAATGCGCAAGTAATTAAAAACAACGGAGTTGTATAGTTTCGTAACAATGCCCACGTATTGGAGTTTAATTACATTTTTGCATAGTTAAGATTTCCCTTTTGCGGTGTAAAGTGTTCGATTTATATTCCCCAAGAAGTTGAAATTACCATGTTTTGGTATTGGGTTTAGTTCTAGGTAGTGTTAATAGTACTCCGTTCTACAGTGTTACTTATCTCCTTGTCGCACTTAAGTAAGCACCGTTATGGTGTCACGTGAACACTGTGACTGTGTTAAATTAATATCGCTAGGGAGCTAGATGAACTTCGCTGCGTAGTTGGAAACCAGTCCATGGAGTTAGGTAAACTCCGTTGCAGAATTGGTGTTACTGTTACGTTGAAAATAGGAAAAGTAAGTAGAATAAACAATTAAAACAAACATATCTATTGCGTCAGAAATTATAAACCTGCGTGATGGAAAATAGTTAGTTTATTTATTGCTTCGGATATAGATGTTTTCTTTATACCACCTCGTCCTCTGGCAGTTGGCGGCAATATATGCAAAAGGGCCAACAAGGCATTAGTCCCAATCTAAAAATGTATTCATTTGAAAGAATTAGAAATTAAAATAGAGATTCAACTACATACCTGATGGTGGATGGTTTGAAAAGTGTTCTGTAAACACACACAATATTTTGTTCATAAACTCAGGAAATGTAGATGCTATATTGCCCTTAGGATAAGCATGGTAAAAGTCTTGAGTTATCTGTAACACAAGATTGAAATTATTTTAATACTTTTTATCACGACACTAAGATATTCAAGATCTTACAAGTCCAGGAGTATCCGTAAATCGTGGAAAATCACGAAGTATATTGTCGCTACCTCTTCTAACGTTAAAGAAAATAATTTTACGTCACATAAATAAAAAAAGGCATTGTCCTTTCTTTGCCAAAGGTAACGTGATACAATATTGCTTTTATATTAATAATTTGTTAACATATTTTTTTTATTTTTTGAAAGCTTTCGTCGACTTAATAATTAGCCAAAGATCGTTGATACTATAGATATACTATGTGGAAATCGACGATACGATCGGATATGTACGATATTCATAAAAGCATTTGCTTCTAGTTAATTCGTCGCATCCGAGAGAATAAGAAACCATTAGTATTAATAAATTATAATTCCCAAGTTCAATGAACAAGTAATTCTGTTCATTCAAAATAACTAACTTTACAGATATAAGAATGACCAATGCCTTTAATTAGTTCGAATAATCTTTCTTTTTCATGATTCTCTGGCGTTTAGATTAAAAGAAATGCTTATTATTATTAAATTACATTGACAGAAAGTGTTATATGTCTGTACAGGTAGCCCTCGGTTTACAACGGTTCCATTTACGCCGATTCACATGCCTGCGTCTTGAAATTCCTCGGTTCGACTGAGTACGTACTGGGCTTCCCCGGCCTGACTGGGGAAAACTGGTTGATGCTCCAGTGATAACGTATTTACCGAGCTGCTACGACGTATGCACATTTATTAAATGCAATATTACAATTGAATCCATTTATTTTTTCTATTTAATATTTTTACGTGAATTATTGGTAAAGTAAAAATACCATGTCTCATAAAAGAAGTGCAGAAAACTTATCTGAACAAATCTATAACACTTGAAAACAAGATGGAAGCGATTCTAAGAATGGAAGATGGACAAACATGTCCTAATTGTCTGTAAAAGTGTGAATTTAGCTCCATCGACAATTACTACCACCATGAAAAATGCACATAGAATAAAAGAGTCTGCGCAACAATCTACGGCGCTAAATGCAACACAAGTCAGTTATAAAAGAAGAAGAACAATTTTTGAAAAAATTGAAAAATTATCCTTATGGGTAGATGATTTAAATCAGAAAAGCATTCCTCTGACTCAGGCTGTTATAACTGAGAAAGCAAAAGCAATTTTTGAGGATCTTAAGAAGAAACATTTTTGTAAAGCAAAGGCTGGTTTATGAGATTTAAATCTCGAAATATCGTAGTGCAGATGTTGCGGTAGCAGCTGCTTTTCCAAAAGAGTTTCAAGACTGTGTAGAATAAGGCAATTAGCCTCCTGACCTCTTTTTTAATGTTGATGAGACTGGGCTTCATTGGAAACAATTGCCATCACGAACCTTCATTTCACAGGAAGAACGTTCCGCTTCAGGTTTTAAAGCTGCGAAAGATAGAGTCACTCTTTTGTTGGGAGCTAATGCTTCCGGAACTTTGAGGCTTAAACCAAAGTTGGTGTACCATTCACAAACACCACGTGCTCTCAAGGGTCTAAACAACGATATGTTGCACAAGCTTGGGTCGCACAAAACGGTTTTAAAGATTGGTACACAGATTATATTTGTCTAACCGTGCTTCCCTTTTGTAAAGAAAATGATTTACCACCCAAAACAATTCTTCTCTTGGACAATGCCCCTGGATATTCCCAAAACCTTGCTGAAGAAAGAACATCATTGGATGTTAAGGTTGTTTACATGCCCCCAAATACAATATCACTTTTGCAACCAATGGACCAATTTTTTAATCCTATTACCTCTACACTACCTTTAGGGAAGCGGTGAGAGTCTTAGACTCTACAGAAAAAACAATTAAAGACCATTGTCGGTCATATGATATTTTGAAAGGCATTTACAACATCAAGGCAGCTTGGAACGAAGTGTCAGCAAAGTGTTTAAATGAAGTGTGGCGTAAACTTCTACCAAAACTTATGCACGATTTTGAAGAATTAGAGCATGTGGAGAATGTTGTTGAAGACGTTAGCAGGCTTGCGCGAGGATTAGATAACGTGACAGCTGAAGATGTGATGGAAGTTTTAGAGAGCCACGATCAACCGTTCTCCAACGACGAATTAGCCAACGAATTAAGTCGTCAACATTCAGAAGAGGAGAAAGAAAACGAAAAACTTCTAAGAGGTACAAAAACGGCCGATCTAAAGCGTATTCTTTCAACCATAGAAACCATGACTGATGAACTCTGTGAGATAGACCAAGATTGGGAACGAAGTTCGAATGTAAAAAGGAGTATTATCGCATCAATTCGACCATATTCTGAACTTCTTAAAGAAAGAAAAAGGAAATCTAAACGGTTAACACTCGATTTTTTTCAAGAAAGGTGTAAGAGATCCGAAACCGGGAACTTCAACATAGAAATTTCACGTTTTTTTGATAAAATATTTTGTTTTTGTTATTGAGAATTTTATTTTATTTTTACAATTACATATACATTTATTAGTTTAATTATACACATTATATTAATGTATAAACTTCAAATATAATAATGTTATACATACCTGCATATGCCTATTTTTTGAGGAGGTGGAACCTAACTCCATACGTCCCATTACAATTGGGTTTAATTTACGCCGATTCAGTTTACGCCGGTTTTTTTAGAAATGAAACTTCGGCGTAAATCGAAGGCTATCTGTACTACTACTTCGTAAAAGAAAACGGTATAAATTATGCCAAAACATGTGAAAATAATGTGATCAAATATAGTAAGTCGTTCCAAATGATGCCTTTAACCGAAGTTTTCTCCTATTCCGTTTCTTATAGATTTTACGTAATATGGGTAACTAAAAATGTTCTATTTCTAATTTCTGTTATTCCATACACACATATAGTCTCTAGTAATATTGCATAATGTTTATAAAGTATAGCACGCTAAATTTGAACGACTATCTTCAGTACAACATTAACGTTACGAGCTGTAAAAAGATATGCAATTTCCTACTTAATACAATTGGAGAATGCTCACTTGTTCTGTTAATTACGTGTAAGATAATTCTTTTTGATGCTATTTTAACAAATTTTTGATATTAGTTTCACCCTTTCTGGGAGAAAGGCAATTCCGTTTCATTTAACTCCGTAAAATTTTTTTGTGTGAAAGTTCAATTTCGAATTTACACACCAAGAAGTTCGAAGAAGAAGAAGAAGTAAGCAGTAAGAGAAGATAAGCTAGAACCCATTGCCGTTCGATCAGTTTTTTTGATAAAAGGTGTTATTGGAAAAAATGTTGCTTCATACAAAGTAGAAACTAAATGAATGAATTGGTTATCCAACATAAGTTTTTCTAAATATTCTAAAGTTAAATCTACCAGAACGAAACTAAAACCTTTTTATCTGTAAGCCCAATGTTCTTAATTTTTTCAATGAACGGGTATAAATTTAGAAAGGTTATAAGCGAAACAACTTCCTCCAGCTTACGCACAAAATATGCCTGCGTTAAATTACATTCCTACCACAATTTTGAGCGGAATTTAACGCTACATTGTGATATTGTAATTATCTAATTAATACTTTAAAGGGAAACCTTCCAATTCACATCATTTCAATTTGTTTAATTAATTGACTACGAACAAATAAATGGAATTGTTGTTTAGAATAACCCGACAATTTCTGCTGGAAGGGCATGGCCACGTAAATGAGTCATGTGTATTATGAAGGTGTTTAAATACTTGATTATAATTGTTAAATAATTTAACACGTAAACCAACACAAAAGTTTCGATTTTACATTCCCTTGCCAAATTACTTGAAACACTCAATATTTTGTAGTTTCTTCATAATAAAATATAAACTATGCATGTATTATATTCTTTATTTATAAAATATATTGTAAAAATACGTAACATATGTAATTATTAAATAAGTAATTAATATTTAGTCCATAACCCATGATTTTTAATAACACCCTTAATTCTTCGGGGCATACTTTCAATGCAAAATATAATTGTCTCTTTTATATCTTCATCGTTCTCCCATACATCCTTTATTATCTTCATTAATATTTCCTTTGTAGTGTTTTCTCTTTCATATACCTTACTTTTTAGTCGATTCCATACGTTCTCGATGGGATTGAGGTCCGGTGAATTTCCGGGCCAACGTAAAAGAGGTATGTGATTGTCTTCAAAGAATTTCTTAACCTTTTTTGCCACATGGCAAGGAGAATTATCTTGCATAAATATACGCCCTGTCGGTATGCGACGTCCTGGCTTAAAATACGGTAATAACGTGTTTCTTAACACATTTATGTACTGCTCTTGACGCATTGTACCTTCTACAAAATACAAAGGGCCGGGTCCGTCTCCAGTAATCACTCCCCAAATCATTACCTGCGGAGGGTGTTTTACAGTTCGAAGAACCGTGGACTCCGTGAGACGTTCGCCAGGTCGTCTACGAACAAATTGTGCTCGCTGCACTAACACACAGAGCGAGCACTCGTCACTAAAGAAAACCTATTAAATAATGCAAACATTAATTCAGTAAAGATCATGTTGTTAAGCTATTCACCTTTTTCCAATTCTCGTCTGTGAAATGTCGATATTCACTTGCAAAGTTGAGACGAACAGACTTAATTTTTTCTATTAAACGCGGCTTTTTTACAGGTCTTCGGCTCATTGGGCGATTTTCGCGCAATCGGCGCCTGACAGTTCTGCTCGAAATCTCTACTCCTCTCTCTTGTAAATTTTTTTGAATCATTTTAATTGTAGCAAATCTATTGCTCAAAGCCTGATGAACAATTTCACGGTCAGATCTCTTCGAAGTTTTTCTTTTCCGACCGCACTTTGCCCGTCTTTGTGTCGATGTGCTAGCTCCTTCGTTTAGGTTTCTAGCTAAACGCGATACAGAAGAAGGAGATACTTTCTGTAGTTTTGCAATTTCTCGTTGTAAATGTTTGTTTGATTGTAGAAGAGCTTGTATAGCGGCTTTTTGTTCACTTGTTAAATCTTTCCCGGGCATTTTCTACAAAAAAAAACCCAAATATTTCAATTTTTTTCAAATTGCAAATAATTAATTATTAAGAGAGAGATAGAATAACAATTTTACCTTTGCAATAACGATATATCAACACAAAACACTTAACGATACTCCACAACTTAGCTTCTATACGGTTATGACGAAATATTTTAAAAAATATCGATGCATTCTCTAAACTGTGAACTCGCTAAATGTAAGTTGATAACTGAAATATTTATATATACGTACTTTACTCTTCTAAATATCATTTTTCTGGTATTTTTATTTATTGATACAATAATCTAGTCCCCCTATAAACGTTCGGATTCAAAGCAAAAGAATATCACTATAATAGGATGGGAATTTCCAAGTAATAGGGTTGATTTATGACATGTTTCAAGTAATATGGCCAGGGACTGTAAATAAGATTTAATTTTTGGTAATTTATAAATATTTACCAGAGGAAAAATGATTTTACTTGATAGAGAATTATAAAAGAAACAGCTATAGGGAAAGTCAAGAGATTAATTCTAAATTGAGGAAAAGGAAAAAGAAAAGAAATCATTATTAGCAGTACATTCTGAAGTATTTAACTTAAAGATTGCTCGCTTTTTTTCCAGAAAATCCACTTCATTTTATTATCCAGACATTTATTTTTTCCTTCTGATTATTTGCATAAACGCACATTAAAAGTCCAAACGACAACCCTACTTTTTTTCTTATACCCTTCTCCTTTACACTTTACAAATTCATAGCATTAATAAGCTGTCACATTCTTAGCTAATAAAAAGTTTATGTTGGACCCGATTTCACCTCGAAAGCATAAATCAAATCAAATCTTTTAATAATCTAAACTGTCTGAGAAGGCAGTTGTCATTTTAGAATGCAGAGCATAATACCGAGGAAGCTTCAGCGGCGTGTATAAAACGAGAAAATTGTAGAAAGCTGAAATGCAAGGGACGAAAACTTGACAATTCTATTAATATATGCGAAGTGGAAACGGGTCTCCAGGAAAATAGACTTTGTCGCTCATTTTTTTCTAGTCATATTAAAAATAAATTAAAAGGTAGAGATTTGTGTCATCCAAATTTAGGATAAATATAGTAATTTTGAAATGAAGTGGTAGGGCAGCTTTTACAGCAGTGCCTCCTAATTTGACAGCTCAATTTCACGGCGCATGCGCATTCATGACGTGCAATCTCATTTGTTATCGGTTGATGTTTTCTCGTGTTCATTATGCTTATTTTCATGGTTCTAAAGAATAATTCTACAAGGCAATTTATTTAATTGATCATAGAGAAGAAAAAACATAAAACGGGTTGTAGAAAGAATGTTTTGTAAATCAATCTGAGGAATTTCAATCAAGTCGGGACTGATTTTAAAGATTCAAAGGTGGAGCAGGCATCCACAGTGTTCTTAAATAGAGTGGTGAAGAGTTTTTAACAGGGATGAAACTGGGTTATTTAAGAAGTGCTTGCCAAATTGAACTTACGTTCCTCAAGGAGAATTGAAGCCTCTAAAACATAATCCAATAAGAGACAAGCTTACCTTGTTATTAGCCAGCAGTAAATGTAAGCGGGGACTTTACACTAAGACCGCTTCGTAAATCGACGATATTTTGGAAATTAAATCATTAAATGTCATCATCTAGTGATGTAAAGAAAGTTTTCCAAAATTAAAGTTTTCAAGAGTTTACTTCATTCCTTTGATAAGACACTGATGGTCTTTACGCCGTTTACTTTATTAAAACTGCTTGGGACAGAATAACTCGTACCCTTCGCGCATCATGGAAGAAATACGTTCCTTCCTTTTTTTCAAGTCGCCAAAAGCACGACAAAGAATCTTGATATTGGAGAAATTGATTAGGCTGATATAGAAGAGTGTTTCGAGGATCATGATGAGGATTTCGCTGTGGAAAACTCAAAATGCTCGGCGAACAGCAAACTATAGCGAGAGAAAAATGAATTTCACCTGAAAAAGAGTATGGTGCAGTTATTCCACTAAGAGATCATCTTGAAAGAGAAGGCACGGCAATTCACTATTGATCAGTATACATTTTCCATAGATAGCAATTCGACGGTTTCAGCGTATTGTAGGAGGAATACGTTCCTTTTGTTAACAATCCACGATTTTCGCAAAACACGTGTCGCTATCGCATTAATTACTTTCTTCTTCGGATGTTCCTCCGTATCCTTCTATATTCTCTGAAACAATCAAGATATGGTGCTTCGCTTTCGGCTGCTCGGAATACGAGACTTTCCAGTTATTATTTAAAATTAATGGACGAACCTCTAAAATTAAGTTTAAAATATCGCAAATTTAATGGAAGGGAAATGTATCATAACAAAAGGAAAAGTTAATTCCGATAATTGGTTATAATCTTCGCAATTTATATTAATAATAGGATTCCAACCTTGCTCTTGCTTTCTCTGGAGAAGGGTTGAAAGAAAATACTAAGGAGATCAAGATCTTCACCCTGTGTTCCTCCCTTCCGCCCCGTTTTCCTTGCGCTACGTGTTATTCACGGACTTGAATAGTTTCTTTTCAGATTCCGGGGTGCCGGCAGCTATTGGTATATTTTATATAAGGTGGCTATGTGGTAGTATAGGAAACCTACCCTATTTTCTCCACCACTCCTTTCTCGCATTATTATAAAGTGTTGGGAGTGTTTCAGTTATTTACTTCGTTTGGTACGTGATTGTTTGAAATGTGAATTTGCCGCACTCCAGACTGTTTACTTTGCAAGTATTCTGATTTCCATACGTGTTTACTAACCCTATCGAGGGATTGTCGCTCTCCTATGTATTTTGATTGATGTCGCTGAGGGTCGCTGGATAATAAACACCACCACACCGTTGCTACCGTTCACCAGAGTAATACGCTCTATACTACTAAAGTGGTCATCCTCGTTGGGCAGTTCATTTGTAAAAGGGTCACTTCAATCTGATTGCGTAATATTCTTGTTCCTGAAAAAAAAACGTCTCCCTGAAGTGGGTGTTTGTTTTTTGTTTTGGGGGACTACTAATCCGTTTTTGTCAATGGAGTGGCTGTTTTAATTTCATCATTGGGAAATGGAAAAAGCATTATTCATTTATTGTGAGGACATTAAAGCCATGTTGAGACAAAGCTACGCGTAGTAGCTTGCGAATTCTAGTATCCCCAAAAAAGCTGTTTGAAAATTGAAATACCACTTTCTACAATAATGTTGCGTTATATATCGTTAGCTTGTTCAGAAGTTTGTTAAAAACTGATGTTATCTTCTGCTTCTCCTTATCTATCACTATTACGGTTGTCTTCTTCGTAGTTTGCTATAATGTATTGCCAATCACCTTGTGTTGCTTAAATCTTCATTATTTCGAATTGCCCCCTCACAATTCGACGGGGTTAATGGTTGTTTTTAGCAAGTACCATGCGTTCTCTCTTTTGGTAAAGATGTTCTACAACCGCTGCTCTGTTGCATCTAACTTTTACTGATCACCATTTAATTTAATGTACCACTTCAGCAATTTGTAAACGAGCTCAACTCACGTGTCGCAATTTTTGCGTCAGGATTCAGATAATTCCTGGTGCAAATTCATGTTTGGGGATGATTATTCAGTGAAAAAAAAGTAAAAAAAAATTGACGAACACAAACTTGGGCAAGTTTTGCGACGTTGTCCCGCAGAGAACTACCGTGTCATTAAGAAGGTGAATCCTTCCAGCAGGTCCAAACCTTATATACAATCGTCTTTCTGGAGGTGTCTTCCGGGAAAACAAAGCTTTGTACAATCTATTATTATGTAAAAAGCAATTTGCATTAACGCTAAAATTAAGAAAAGAAATGGGTCTTGATTTGATTACAAAGTTATAAAACCCAAGTTATTGTTTAGGATCATTTTTAATGTACATATTCGATCTGTTGTTAATCTTCTTGCCTTAAATTCTTACTAACAGTTTCGTATTATTTTGTTTCCATTCTTCTACAGCTTTCCCAACAAGTTTTGTCTACTTTTTTGAAGATTGGATATATAAAACTAACTTCTTCTCTTCCTCCTTCCACAATATCAAAGTATTGTACCCATCTTCTTAAAGAAGTCCTACTTCATTTCCGTACTAGACACAATTCCATTTTTAAATAGAAATAGAAAAGAAGATCCTTCCGATAAAAATGGACCTCAAATAAATTAGCTTGTAATTGGGCTTGTATTTCTCCTTCGTTGAAGAGATCGGTATTCCCAAAAGGGATTATTTCCAGATACTCATAGTAGCCCCTACTGATTGATAAGAGATTACAGTGATTAGTGGCCCTTAATTACTTTTTTGATCTCCTCTTTTCAAGTAACTAAATTCTCGAATAGGAAATGTACATACAATCAATCAAAAATTCCAATCGCGCCAATGAATTTACAGCTTCCCGATCAAAACGTCGCATCCGAACAGCAGGGCAGGCGAAAGGGATGTGAATGGCAAAAAAAACAAAGTATCGTCTGGTGTGGTCAGAGCCACGGCCCCTAGAGATTCTCTTTCAGCTTTCCTGTATCGAATTAGACTGTCGGGATATATCGACCCAATAGAATAGCATTACCTCATCTTTACATCGTCACAAATGGATAGCGGGATTACGTTCTTTTCATTTTTTTTTCTTTTCTGTCTCATCCTCTATGTTCTTGTACATACGCTTGCATCTTATAGGAAACCACGAGGTTGCAATGGAGTTGAATGCGACGCAATATTACACTCTCAGGTGTTTTGCGCGTCTTGCCTTCCCCCGTTTTGTAAGCCGTGACCTCCCCCTCTTACCCTATCTCGCCAGGCAGCAGCGGCTGTACCGAAACTGTCGAACTGCATTTGCGAAACTCTAGCACAGGTGCAGTCTATGAAGATGGCTCGTTTTAGAGTGAACAATACTAAAAATGCAATAAACTAGCTTTACTATACAATGAAATCTAAAGGTATCCCTCTACGCTATTATCTTCTATAGGAATAATTTGAAAACAGTAATTTCATTAAATAAATTAAAATGAAAATATACTGGAATTTAAATTAAAAATTCTTAAAATAAAATATCATCTCTTGAGGAAATTAAAATAAATCATTCTAAGATTTATTATTAAAAAATTTATTTCATAGATTTTTCAAAAAACGCCCTTCTTTGGTTGAATAGTAATCTAATCCATTATACAAATTTCTTCATACATCGGCAAGCATTTGTGGTAAGTTTGCATTTCATGCATTTATAATTCTATTTTGCAGTTCTTCAAGATTATTTGGCCTTATATTAGCATGATGATAAATTGTTTGTTTCAAATATCCCCATTAAAAAATCTAAAGGTGATAAGTCGAGTAATCGTTGATGCCAAAAAAGATTTAGGAAATAAGTCCTTAGCCAGCGATTTCGGAACTGTTGATATAAATAATCTCCAATAGCAAAAGTGTTATGCGCCGGATAGCCATCCTGCTGGATGGCTCTATCGAGATTAACATCTTCATATTGTTGGATTGTTGGTACCACTCAATTTTGAAGAAGGTCTAGCGCCGTCGATAAATAATGGTCCCACATTATGATTGCCTGATATTCCTGTCCAAACATTTACCTTCCATTGATGTTGCATATTAGTAAGTATCCAACAAGATGTAATATATGTATGTATAAGGACATGTATGAAAAACAACCAATAGATGTATGTACAAGGACATGATGAAAGAGAACCAATGAAATAAACCAGTTACCCACTGAACCTTGTGTCTCAATATAACACCAGAGATGGATTGTGAGGTAATTTTCTCCATCATGCTTTCACAAAATTTCATTCGCCTGAATGCGTCATCAAAAATTAATTGTTGTTTATATATCTTGTAGCTAGTGCATCTGTTGTCAATCTATCAAATCTTAATCCTAAACGAACCAATTATTGCTATTTATTAAGCTATTAAATCGTATGTATTCCATATTTTCATTATCTTAGACTTTATTGGATCAGTTTTTGGTAGACGTGCTTACTTTTTTCATGTTATTTTCAAGTCGCTGCTTTTAGAGTGGTTTCCACATAATCAATTTTATTTAAATTTGGTAAATCTGGTAGTAATTATCATTTTGTTTGGCGTGATTTAAAGCAATTCGCCCCGTACATTTTATCCTACTACCATACCAATTATTTGCTTGGTGCAAAGTTCTCTCAGACATGTCCAGTTCTACAACGTCTTCGTAGTAATTTTTGCCAGTTCCACCCAATATTCCTTAAAATACCTTCATTGCTGAATATTGTGGTAATTTATTATATCTATTGTACCATGATTCCCTTAAAGGGTAACTTGATTTGTTGTGATGTAATTTCTTCAACTTTAAAAAGTGTTAGGGAATTCTCCCAGAGGACAGCGAAAAACTTTTTTACTTTATCTTATCGGCGGGATTACGCCTTTTTCTTTAAATTTCTCCGAATTTCGAGGATAGTAAAGCCTAAGTATGGTGTCAATCGAATAAGCTACTAAGACTACTTTAGGAGAAGCGGTCCATAGCGGGCGGCTGAAGCTAAGATAACGGATAGCGAAATCCGCTTGATTGTGAGCACGCACCGACAAGCGCACGCCAAGCTGATGCACGCACACATGACGCGATCCCGAAAGGCCCGACACGTCTAGACGCGCCTGCGTGTTAGTTTAGTTATAAAAGGGGAACAAACTTTTCATTGATCATATTCTCGCCTTCCTCACTAAGCCAACTTTATTGAGTTGTTCCTAGCATTCGACGTATTTCGTTTTTTCCTCTTATTTTTGTTAGCATTCGTAAAATTTTCCTAACCCTTTCGCGCTCTACAAATCTGAAAATATACCCAAGCTGAAAAACGAGCGAGCGAGCTATAAGAAAATGTTTTAAACACGTTAGTTATAATGCACAGTCAGAGATACTTTATAATCTCCCTGCTGATGTAATTAATCCTTGCTTCGATTTTTACTGATACTTCAAAATCGTTATACCACAATATGAGCATATTATAATCCTTATCTCTGCTTGAACAAAAGAACTTAGAAAAGACTTGAGTTTCTCCGACTTCTTGGATTTCCATCCCAGAATTAATCATGCTGGAATTTGCTCTAAAACCAATAGCGCTCATTCGAAATTAGATTTGCACATTAAGGCAAATAAATAGTTGAACCAATGCAAAATGCATTCGGCGAACTACAAGTTTTAATCACCTATTAGCAACACATGTTAATTGTTCACAGAACATCTTAAGAATATCAAACTATGGAGCTTCAATGAACAATGTTTGGTTTTTAATCCACAATATTACTGTTTTATTTCAATGAAGTACACCCGACACCCTTAGAATACCAGAGTCTTGAGAAAGAAGAATTTCAATGAAGTATTAAACGTTTGGTGAACATTCGGAAGAATTAAATAAACACTCTGAGATATTTATGTAGTTTAAAATCTTAAGTAGTTACTTGAAGATACAGTTGACGTTATTTGAAGACATTTGATGATTTAACACAAAATACGTGTCTATCCTTAAAACGCAGCTGTTCTTTTGTCCCCAGTGCTGGAGGGCGCATAGATAATATACAGTGCGGTCCTAAAGTGTATTGATATTTGACAGTTTGTCAATTGTTATGATTACTTTGCTTAGCAACGAGCTCTATAGATCAGTCTAGCGTCGCAAGAAACAATTTGGTGCTCTTTCTTAGCTAACTTTGCGTAACAACAAAAACAGATTACCAAAACTTTTATTGCTGCATATCATCATATGTGGTATCGTTAGATTCGTCTTTCGATTACCTTTCCAGAAACGTAAAAATATACAGGGTATTCGAGAGAAATCGACCTACTTTTTTCTAAAAACGCTAGCTTCTGTCATTCAAAAGTTAGCATGGGGGCGGGGGGGTGCACTTTAGGACCGCACTGTAGATAAATATAGAAGAGTTACTACAACGAACATGGTATTTCAAAAAACCTCGCACGAGTTCTTGAAAGATTATGTTAGTATGTTGAACTAATACCAAAAGTTAATATTTGCCAGGAATCTTGTATGGATAATTTTCTCCCTTTTTAAGATTCAAGTACAAAAATATTTTGCTCAAATCAAATGTTCGATGAAGATGCTGCAAGTATTTAAGATAACTGAAAATCTGTTCGCCCAACTACAAATGATTTTTGACCTTCAGGAGATAGTTGATTTAAGACATTAATTTTCCCCAGTGTATGGATATCAGGACACAAATTTATTTATGAAAATTTCAATGAGGTTTCTTTAAACTATAATCTATATGATTCAGACATTTTGAGAATTTGTGAGGTGGAAACCTTTCCAGCAAAATTTCAAAAACAGAAATTTACTAAATCGATTTTTTATAAAGCAATTCAATTCTTGACTTCTATTCTTTCCAAACATTCAACACTTCAAAGAACGGCAAGATGTACCTCAAATTGTAAAATTTCCTTCACACAGCTGGTCACCTTGGTTGCCAAATAGAGTTTATCATTTTAAACGTGAAACATCTACATTATCTGTAATGTTTAGCCACTCACGAGAGACAAATTAAATATTCCAGACGAAAGGAACGAAACGTCATAATTAGAATTGTTGCATTATATTAGTGCCTAAATTCTTTATTCAATTCGGCTGAACGCTACTTGTCTTTGATGTTTTCAATCCACCCTTTGAGCAATCCAAATTTCTGCTCTTCTTCCTCGTCTATCTGGGCGAAATTCGCGTAATCTTGTTATCCTCTTTACATAATTGACTTTCTTTTCTCCGCTGTAAGTTCCTTAAGATTTACTTTTTCCGTTCTTATATTGTCTGATTTCTTTTTTCGGCTAATCCCACATGCTTTTGCATTGTAATACATCTCTTGTCTCGGTTTTTTTTTTCACGTCCTTCTTTTTTGCGAGGGCATGTTTGTTAATACATCCAATTTTGCATGAATTTAAACCGTTAAATCTAAATCCGCTGGGCCTTCACAATCAGAACCGCGCAGTCGTTTCTCATCTGTTCATTTAACATTTATCGCCAGTTGGTTAATGCTAATCAGCGCGACGATTGAAACGTGTTGATCTAGTTTAGACCGTGATCTACTGAAACAACATATACACACAGTAAACGGGTAGCCATACTTTGAGAGAGGCATTAATTTCAATTATATGTGGGCAAACTATTGCTACATTATGTGCATAATTCGCATATTCTGATCATTGTTTTCAATTTTAAATACACACGGTCCCCTAAAATACACGAATGGTATGAAACTCCATATAACTTCCCTTTCCATCCCCAAAATCCTCTCGACAACCCACTTACGTATCTTCCGCATCCTATATTATATTTTTCTTTAGAATATACAGTGGAAATCACTTACAATGATCAAGTCTAACTGGGCAAAGAATTCAAAACAGGTAAACGATATTTGTATCGAATCGAAAGGTATATCTTTATTACTGCCAGAACGGATAAAACATAATATTGATATGTTTTTTTTTTGATTTGCTTTTATTTTCTATTTCATTCATGAGAGTTGCTACCAACACACCAATTTTAATCGGGTGTAAACTTGTTTCAATAGATGCATGTGAATTTTCAGTTGACCAAATTCATCTAAAAAGAATATCTTTTCTACAATATCATCGTTATAAATATTACTAAAAAACTATTGGCAGTATTGCACTCATCCACTAAAATTTTGTGGAGATGATTGCTGAACCATAACTATTTTATATGGATAAAAGTATAATTTGCTGTTTGCCACCACGGTTTGCTTCAGAAACTGGATGGCATCGGCATTGGCAGGGACCTAGTATCGCTTGTAAAATCCTATCTAGAGGGGAGAACTTTCTTGGTTCGAGTTGGCCAGACGATATCGTCGAGAAGACCGATACTGGCCGGGGTCCCGCAGGGTTCCCTGCACAAGCGGCATTCCTCGTGTTCCCCAGGTTCACCTGTCAATGTACGCCGATGATACGGCGATTTACACATCCTCTGGGAGCGAGGATTTGATAGTCAGGCGACTGCAGAGGGCCACAGACGACGTTGTGGACTGATTAGCCAGGTGGGGACATACGGTTCACAAGAAGGCAAAGACCTGCTCCTCCAAGGATCGAGGTTGGAGGAGTTGAAGTCCCATGGACCCCCACAGTGAGGTACCTCGGCGTGATCTTTGACCGGGAGTTGACATGGAAGTGGCATATGGAATGTATTAGGAAAAAGTTTTTCAACGCAAGGAGCAACTTGATCGCGTTGTTATGCAGAAGGTCGGCACTCGACACGAAAACCAAACTGGTAATTTACAAAACGTGCCTGCGACCGATAGTTACCTACGGGGCGCTGGCCTTGGTGACGACTGCATCTAACAACTTGCGCGGGATAGAGGTATTACAACACCAGATGCTGAGGATGATTGCCGGAGCACCGTGGTTTGTGAGGAACAGGCAACTACAAGAGGACCTCCAAATAACACCACTGATAGAATTCATCCACAAGCTGGCGCGCGATGCTCTCGAGAGAGTCCGGACATCACCCAACACGCTCTTGGCGACACTGGCAGTCGAACCTCAGGACCGTCCCCCGCCACGAAGTAAGGTGACCGAGTGACCAGGCCACCCGTGGAGACCCAGTTGTCAGAATCCCCGAGTGGGGATCGCACCTAACCCTCCAGCAGAGCGAACCTAATCGGCTTAGAAGTGTCAAGGGAGCCAAAAGGCCGTTGGCCTGGCTCTAGTATGAGGTGTGGATCACAGATATAATTCCTTCCGTACTGCTGTACAACAAAAATGTTTACTTTTCTACGTGAACATTAAGAAAGGAGACCTGTTTGATGGGAAACTCTATGAAGAAACACATTAGGGCCCTGTAGCATTCGTTGGCGTATATTTTCCTTAACTTCAGAAGTTGAGACCTTGCATCTACCAGGAAGCGTTTGAAGACAAACCACCTAAAACAGGAAGATCAACAGGCCTCATACTAACAAAACATATCAGGACAAATAAATTATATATATAAAAAAATTAACAAACGAAAACCTTCAAATGAACAACAAATATCAAATTTGTCGTTCATGTGACAATGTCGTTTGTAAAAACCTAAAGTTCATCAAAAGCTTCCCAACTATTGTTATAGTAGACTTATTTAGGTCCCAGGGCATCTCAAATAATTAATTAGACTAACTGAGATACTAAAACTGTAGGATCAAGACTAGATATTGCTTGACTAAACATTTTCTTCTCTCTGAGTGTATAATTTGCATGTATCATTATAACTGGGGCACCCTATATGTTAATGTAAATATTTTACCTTCTCATTATACTATTTCCGATGCCTACTGCGAACGCAGAGGGTGTATTATTCAAAATTAAAGACGTAACTCAATAATTTCTGATCTCATCTCTCACGAACCGTGATCATTTACATTTTCAATTTTCGCGGTAATTACCTATTATATGGCTTACGTATTGTATTTGGCTTAGAGATAGGAAGGGTGTGAGCTTCATTTAAAACTCTACATCATGTATCAATAAATTGCAATTATAGAGCAAGTTCTAATTAGACTAATTAATAATAAAAAAGAAATAAGGAAAATGTTTCATTAACAACCTCCATTAATTTTAAAAGCCACGGAGAAAATTATTGTAATACACTATAGAAATTCTCATTTTATAATTTGGTTTTGCTCTCGAGTATCTTTCGGTTTTATTACGTTGTGCATACAGCACATCAAAGCCAGTCAGATGGCTTACAAGGTAATTCATTTACCTATTTTAATGGTTTAAAACTTTCTCCTAGCTCATTTAGTTGGCGAATGTTAAAATTTAATATATCAGGTGATACACAATTTCGGACGTTATCATAATTAAATATGGGAAATATAATAGGAAAATGTTATTATGAACCTTACGTAGATATGAATATATTCTCCCAGAGTTGCTTTTAGTGTTAGTTGAAAAATAGTTTGAAGGAAAATTCAAAATATTTTCATTTTACATAATTTCTCAATTCTATTGACTATACAGGATGAGTTGGGAGGAATGGACCAAACTCCAGAAGTGTATTGCACACGTGAAAATAATGTAAAAAAACTCATATGTTCTTATTCAATTTTCGTTTGTTTTCAAGTTATAACGTAATTAAAAGTGAAGAATGAGTATAGACCACATACTCTAGGGAAAGGATATACGAGGCGTGTTTTTAAAGTAAGTACCGTTTCAAAATTCTACCGTGAGCGCTTTGGCGGCTTTCTACGCTTGCGCACTGTTGACAAGCCACAGACGCCTTTACAGAAAGATTCGACCGTGTTTACGTTTATTTGTCATTATTTAAAATGTCTCCGCCGATCGAGAATCCCGCCGACTGTGAAATACGCGCTGTGATTCGTTTTCTTAGTGTTAAAGGCATTAAATCGGCCGACATTCATCGTCAGATCTGTGAAGTGTATGGAGAAAACATTATGAGTGATGGAATGGTACGGAAATGGGTGAGAGCTTTTAAAGATGGCCGCACGAATGTCCATGAGGAGGAACGAAGTGGGCGACCTTCTGTCGTTAGTGAAGATTTGGTTCAGAGAGTTGACGAAAAAGCGAAAGATAACAAACGCTTTACGATTTCATCGTTATCTGATGAGTTTTCTCAAGTTTCCAGTTAAATCAGGCGGTAGACTTCTATGACGATGGGATTGTAAAGCTGATTGTACGATACGATAAATGCCTCAATATTGGTGGAAATTATGTAGAAAAGTAGAATAAGGTACAGGCTTTCATGTAAAAATAAAATTGTTAAGAAAAGTTTACTTGTTTTTGTTTTATTTGAAAACGGTACTTACTTTAAAAACACGCTTCGTATTTATTTAAGTTGGATGAAATAGAATATAAAAAAAAAAAATAAGCAGTGATGCTATTAGACATCTCGTAGATCTACTGTCAAATAATATTGAACCCCAAAATAACAGAAACGATATAAGCTGACCAAGTATTCCTTCGGTATTTTGCAACAGGTTCTTTTCACTTTAATGTCGAAGACCCATTGGATGTATCAGAACCTACTGTATTATGAATAGTGAATAAAATAGCAAGAGCAATAGCAGAATTAGCACCACAGTTTATTAAATTGCCTTTAGGTGAAGATGAATAACTCCATAATGCACAATCGTTTTAGTCGATTGATTGTACACTTCGAAATTAGAGAGGAAGCCAGACGGCCTGGATCGGTACATGATAGTACAATCTTTAATCACTCTTGCGCCCGAGTAAGATGTGAAAGTGGGCATTTCAGGCCAAAATATTTAGTAGGAGACGGTGGCTATGCCTGTAAATCATATTTGTTTACAACTCTGCCAGAAGCACGTAACATTGCAGAAGGATGGTACAACAATGCTTGGACATCTACCATAAATTCAGTGGAATTTGTTACTTGGTATTAGTCTAGACCCAATAAAAGCGGGCACCGTAACTGTAACAACCGCTGTGCTAGACAACATCTCTCTAGATTCACACAATAGCGTAGCTCCAGTTCCTGTAGAAAATTTGTTACCTTTCTTTAATGCAAAATGAAAACACAGCTGTAAAAATTGCAGTAATGTAAGCTATTTTTAAGGGTATAATCTCATAATAAAATAGCATTTAAATAAAAGGAAGCAAGATTTAAAACTGTCAGCTTATAACAGTTAATTCTAATTGTGACATTTTCTGTATTATCTGTAACTCCCCCATTTTCATCTGTTCTCTTCTCGAATGCTTTGCATTTTAAGTTTTCTTTTTCTATCTCTAGCATTACATTTAAAATCACCATTTTTGTTAGAAAACTCCATCCATTTCCTTCTTCTTTCTTTTCTTGCCGTTGTTAAAAGGACTGGCAATATTTGTGGATTCCTTAACAGGAGCAGTTGTTAGAACTTCTTCTTGTGTAGCACTTATATTAGATTTTTCTGCAGCTGCAGTTGTATATCCGATAGCTACTAGATCTTCAGTAATACCGGACATTTTTGTGCAGAGGCACTTGAAAAAATCCATTGGAACCAGCATTAAATTCTGTACCTACTCTTCCCCAAGCTTTCGATTCCTTACTAGAGATATGTTTACTTGTATCAAAGCTGTCCGCCTTAATTTAAGACAATCACTGTTTCAATTATTCGCAATACAATAACTGTTTTAAATCAAAAGAAATATTTTCTTAGCGTTTCTTTCTTCGCTTAAGAAAAATAATTGCATTTCTATGTTTAAGACATTTGTTAACTTGATTCAAGAAAATCTTGCAGAAAATTTGAAGAAAACGATTGTTAGTATAAGTAAATGGCCATTATAACACAAAACAATATTTTTTTAAGGATAGTAACTAACTTTCTTAATTTAGGTATTGTTCGTAAATCAGTAGTTTCATTTTATTAAAATAAAGCATTTTTTACTTAGAATTCTTGAAATGCTTATTATTTATATACACATTATTAATTGCGCGTGCCTTGTTTAAAACAATACGACATATCCGTACATACCACAGTAAATTATTCACATTGCTTGTTATTTTTTCTAGAAGTATACATGGAAAAAGTGCCTAGAAACAATAACCAAGATAATGCTAATAAATAGCTCCTGGTATTGATTGCATCACTACCGGCAAAAACAATATGAGAAGAGAAAAACATTAAAGCTTCTTGCTCCTGGCCACATTGCTCTTACATCTCTCAGTTTATGCTACTAATCTTCAAAAACAGCAACTGAAATATTTGCTGGCGCCACCTAGTGCCAGCAGTTATAGCCATGCCGTCCTAGATAGTAGCGAGGAAAATGGAATACAGGTACCATACCCACCTTGTAGCTGGCCTGATGATGTGTTTTTTTAACACGAAACTGGTTGCCTAATTCGTCAATTGAATTTTGTGAGATCTGGACCATTCTTTCATTCCTACCTTTAATATGAATATTTTCTTAACATAAAACTAAATGATTTACTTGGAAGAAACATTTTTCTGTCTTGGATTTTCTTGATTTTTCTAACCCTATTTAATCCCAATAGAATTTCAAGGAAATTATTTTCTTATATTATACATTTTTATAGTCTTGAAATAAAAATATCTTCGTGAATAGAGACAAGAAACCATTTCTTTACGTGTATAATGCTTATATACTTCTTTACTATTTTTAAAACTTAATCTCCTTTTCAATTTCTGTAAAACTTCGAAATTGTGGTTCCCTATACATCTAAAGAAACACATATAAGGTAGAATTCAAAGTCTTACAACAATTATCACTTTATCCACAAAACTCTTTTTCTTAGACAATGTTATTGAACTAATGATAAAACTGCACTTTTCAGGTTATATAATTGGTACGTAAGATACGTATGAAGTTACTGAATGTGACTACTAACAGATCGTTACAATAATTTACTTTCAGCGCAGCAAATAGAACACTTGATTCGTTTAACCAGTCGGTTTGTTAACATAGCTTTCTTACACGTTCGTGAATCTCAGTTAACTTTAGCGGTTTGGTTAGGTTTACTTGGGGGTTGTCTAACCAACCGTTAAAGTTCGGATGATGAATACGGGCGTAAGTTGGGTGTTTTGTACTAAATACGTTAAATACAGTCTTAAACAGTGTGCCCAAATTAATAACACATAAATGTAATGTACCTCAAACATTTGATTTGGAATTACTCGTGTTATAGTTAAGGACAAGGATACTTGTCTTATAAATAAAACTGCTAATATTCTCTATTCATTACATTACATTCAAAAACTACTTTCCAAGCCGCGATTTATTTGGATACTTATCTTTAGGTTCAATTTTTACCCAAAACGAACTTGATGGGGTGGTATAGCATTTCCGAAACCTCGAAATAAGAAATAAATACGTTTATCAAATTCTGCATAATAATGTGCAATTGAAAATTCTTCAAAAAGTTGTAAGTAAAGTCGAAATCTGGAAATTTTCGTTCCATCAATCTACTGAGTATAATTGATGAACAGTACAGACCCTTTAATCCGAACTCACCGTAATCCGAACTAGTGTAGCCCAAATCGATGGTCCAAACAAGACTCTTTAATTCGAAGAAAGTGCGGTTTAACGAACGTCGTTCGGATTGTAGAGTCGGTTGACAAAATAAAAGTACCGCTAAAAACACGCGTGGTTAGCTTTATGTAGGTAATTCCCCGGCCGTTTCAGGGAAATCCCTTTTGTGAGCCGAATGTATCGTTCCTAATTGGAATATCACTACCGCGCAAACATGTCGCAAGAAAAAGAACACCGCACGTTAACCCTATTGCAAAAAGTAGAAATTCTAAATAAATTAGATGAAGGTGAATCGGCCAATTATCTAAAATTTATAACGTCGGAAAATCTACTATTACGGATATTAAGAAACATAAACAGAAAATTTTTAATTTTGTCGCTTCTACTTCTGAAAACGGACCTGAAGGAAGAAAAACTCTGAAATCATGTGAACATCCTAATATAGAAAGCCCCCTTTATACCTGGTTTGTACAACAGCGTGCTAGATGTACCCCGATTTCTGGAGACATGCTATGTGAAAAAGCTAGTTTTTTATCTGTGAATCTACGTATTAAGGACTTTAACGCCAGTTGTGGGTGGTTGCAGAAGTTCAAAAAAAGAGATGTGGAATTCGCCAATTAAGTGATTTCAGTGTAGTAGAACCCTTTAAATTAAAATTCTTAAAAACAATTGAGAGATTAGGCCTAACTTCTAATAAAATTTACAACGCGGACGAGAGTGTTTTTTTTTGGAGGGTGTCGCCCAAAAAAAAACGATGGTTAATAAATCTGAAGCATCGGCACCCGGAAGAAAATTAAGTAAAGAAAGGATAACTTTCATACCATGTGCAAACATATCAGGAAGTCACAAACTACCGTTATTTGTTTTGGGAAAGTCAAAAACGCCACGTGCGTCATTTATAAGGGAGCAAAAAAAGCTTGGGTGACAAAGGATCTGTTTAACGACTGATTTTGTTCGCACTTTGTGCCGTCGGCAGAAAACAAAATGGAGGAATTGGGATCACCTAAGAAAGCTGTGTTACTTTTGGATAATGCTCCTAGCCATCCCGATGTTTTAGAATTAATGAGTGATGATAAACAAATTTCCGTTATGTACATTCCTCCAAATTGTACACCGATTCTGCAGCCCATGGATCAACATGTGATTCAGGCTATTAAACTTATTTATCGCAAGAAACTTCTCTCACAAATTGTTGAATCTAATGATGACATTGCAGAAATCTTAAAGGCAATAAATTTAAAAGACGTGGTATTTTTGCTCGACGAAGTCTGCCAAAAAGTAAAAACTGAGCTGTTGAGAAACTCCTGGAAAAATATTTGTCCTAAATTAACTACTGAACGAAAAGATATCGATTTAGCTATGAACGATGACCAGACTGAAGAAGATTATAATGATGAAGATGATTTACCTTTAAGCACATTCCTTTCATCTAATAAAATTCAAACTAATGAGCTAACTGAAATCAAGTACATGTTTGGGAAATTTGGTGAAGCTGTGTCAGATCAGGATGTACAGGAATGGATACAAGGGGAAAATGAAGATGGAGCATTTCTTATTGAAGAAGAAATAATTGATGAAGTCGCTTCTGATTCAGAAAAAGAAGAGAATGTTGATAATCCAGAAAGCGATGAAGAAATGCCAACAGTTAAGCTTGTGGTGCATGAAGAAGCTGTGAAATGTTTCGCCGCATGTTTAAGATGGGCTTGTGAAAATAATTTAGCTCCTCAACAAGTAACATTGCTCCGCACATTGCTGTTAGAATGCATTAAAAAAGAAATTGCTACCAAAAAACAAACACGTATCACCGATTTCTTTTTTGATTATTGGAAGGTACATTTTAATTTATGTATTTTTGAATTTGTTTTTCTTTATTATTTTTAATAAATATCTTTCAAGATAACTTTTTTGTTTTATTGTTAGCTTTTTTTTTACTTCTCAGTAACACATAAAACCTAATATGTACTCACTATCCAGTAATCCGAAAATATCGGCAATCCGGATTAAAGAGTTTGTACTGTAATTGGAATGTTTTGTTTGATTATTTGTCGAATTTAAATTTCGCAACTTTTCCGAATTTAAACTTGTGATCAATTTCCTATAATAAACGAGATTCTATATTGGCCCCCTAATTTGGAACAGCCTGTACAACGAGAGGAGAGCCCCTTACAAATTCCATATCGATCCGGTCCTATAGTATATGACCCTCTACGAGTGTTTTTTTAGGTACTAGCTAGTAGATGACGTGAATATAATCTTAATCAAGGTATAAACTTGAATGAATAACTGAGTCAGGCAGGCTACGTTATGGAGCACGTGATATTTGGTATGCATGCTAAAGGCAATATCCCTTCATCAGTCGTTGGAACGATAGGTGTGCGATTCGTTGACGAATCCATAGCCGAAGGCAAGGATATAACGCGAATAACATACCAGAAATGCAGATTTTGATATTGAATTAATTGCGAGACGAAAAATTATTACATGCACGTCGATTTTTATCGAAAAAAAATCATGGAAAAATCGAAACGGAAATCGTATTTAGATTGAAAAATGGGAAGGGATTAACAAAGAGAACCATTAGAACCTTTAAAGCTAGATTAGAACAGCTGTTCCTGCTGCATATTACATTTCTAGCAGAATTGCACTCAAATTTATGGCATGGAAATAATATAATCGAATGTATTCTCAATGCGGAACCCCTAAAAGTCAACCCCGAGACATAAAAATGGTCGCACTCACCTATTATTATGTTTTATTTGGGAATTTAAGGAGATTAAACCAGAAGATTTATAACACAATTTAACGTGAAGTCAAGCAGTTTTATAAACAAAAAACTTTGATAAGGAAATGTCTTCATTTTATAATTTTCTATCATTCCTATTAGTTTGTTGTTAACTTCTTAATCCACCCTATACAGATCCCTGATCCAAATTAAGTGTAGAAAATCCTGTATATTTTAAAAAATGTTGTTATCATGAGATGTTTTAGTTTCTGCAAAATAGCAGATGTTTACGATTCTAAAATTTTTTGTCCGCCTTAATTCAAGACAATTACTCTTTCAATTATCCGCAATACAATAACTGTTTTAAATAAAAAAAGGTATTTTCTTAGCGTTTCATTCTCGGCTTAAGAAAAGTATATACTTGTAATGAAATAATTGTATTTCTTTGCTGAAGACTTTTGTCAACTTGATTCAAGAAAATCTTGCAGAAAATTCGAAGAAAGCGATTCTTAATATAAATAAATGGCCAATATAACACAAAACAATATTTTCTGAAGGATAGTTAATAGTTTGGTTAATTCCAGAATGCGTTTAGATACTGTTCATAAATCAATAGTTTCGTTTTCTTAAAATAAATACTTAGAATTCTTGAAATGCATATTATTTATATGCACATTATTAATTACGCTTACCTTGTTTAAAACAGTACGACATATACGTACACAATGCAGCAAATTATCCACATTGCTTGTTGTTGAGAAGTGAGGACAAAAATGAAAGTTGTTGAAATTATTTTTTCACTTGCACTAAGCTTCGCTAATTCGCCACCCACAGGTTGTAAGGCCGTATAGGTCTTATTGATAACTTATTCCGCGACAGTTTGTAATAAATTTTTGCACTCACCAAACTAAATGTTCACCTTTCCCTTTTTTTACTTTAGTAAATGTAACAGATATAACAGCAAGTCTCTCGTTACTCTCGTGTTCGTACCGATCGCTTATGTATGTAGAGAATGGTGATGTCAGAATTGGAATCAACAAAATTGGTCTCGATCGTAGCGCATTCCACGCGTCCCGAAGAACAGCACACGCAGCAATTCCAACTCAAGGGGTACGCGGTCAAACCGATTCAAATGAAATATATATACAGACAGGGCAAGAATTTAAATAACGTAAACCAACACACAAAAAAAAAACAAATTAACACTTGTGATTTTAAAAAGGCTAAAAGAATAGGTTATCTACAGAATAAAGTTCAAACAAAAGTGAACTTAATGTAGAAGTACACATGAACCAAGACAGATAATGCAAAATAAATACCTCCTCTTGGTATTAGTCGCATCACTGCCGGCAGAAACAATATTTGAAAGAATAACAGCATTAAAACTTCTTACTCTTAGCCACATTGCTCTTACATCTCTCAGTTTATGCCACTAATCTTCAAAAACAGCAACTGAAGTATTTTATGGCGCCACTTAGTGCCAGTAGTTATAGTCATGCCGTCCTAGAGACAGTATACATATGCAGGGCTTTCATTTCAAAACTTCCCACCTTGAATAACTCTTTAATTAATAAAATTATCAAAAACCACCAAGACACGTCCATTTTGTTTTGGAGGGAGATATTTAATTAGCTATTCTAATCAGTTGGGGAACTTTCACCCTCCCCCCAGACGCCCCCACCGCAAAATTTTAAATGGCACTACCCCATGTGTGATATATCATTTTAAAGGTATAAAATTATCAATCTTTTACATCAAAGAAAATTAAAATCGGTCAAGCGGTTCTTGAATTAGAAAATATGAAAATGTATTTAATTCAATCATTTAATTTCTTATAAAGTAATTCAACTTCTCGGACTGTATTCCATTGTAATTTTAATGATAATGTAATTTATTAAAATACTAGGCCCAAAGAAAATGTTATTAATAACGTTTTCTTGTCCATCCTTATCTGTATGACAGTTAAAAATGGCAAATTATGACAAATCAATTTCAAATTGAAACAAACGAATTAATATCAAGTTAGTGGAGTTGTTTACTTTATAAATTTGTTTTATGTCATAGTATTTTAATTTGACATTAATTGTTTACAACTTAAAGTCGAGATGTACTTTTAAAAATGATTTACACTTTAACTGAAAGAACAGAAATTATTTTTATTTATGGCCAACAAAATCGTTGCGCTCGTAGAACTGCGGTTGTTTTTAATGAGAAATATCTCGACAAAAATATTTGTCATCGGTACGTTATCGACTTGGTGCAGAAATTTATAGAAACTGGTTCGGTAAATAATAAGAAAAGAATACGCCAAGAGTTTTAAATGAAGCCACACACACTGAAGTTCTAGGTCATTTTGCTATAAATCCAAGAACCTCAATTCCTACAGTTTCCAAGCAAACTAATATTTCCATTGAGTCCGTGCACAAGGTACTGAAATCGAACAAATTCTTTCCTTACAAAATTCAAAATTATCAACAACGAAGACGATTATGACAGAAGGATCGAATTTTGTGTGGAAATGAGCTTTCGAGGAATGAGCATTAGCTCACTCACTTGCTCCTAATTTTAATTAACTTTAGGTTTTTTTTTCCATTATTGTAATTTTTCTATTATTGGATATCCTTGTAGTTGGCCTGGTGATGTGTTTTTTTAACATGAAACTGGTCGCCTAATTTTTCAATAGAACTGTGAGATCTGGACCATTCTTTGATTCCTACCTTTAATATAAATATTTTCTTAACTTAAAACTAAATGATTTACTTGGATGAAACATTTTTCTTTCTTGGATTTTCTTGATTTTCTAACTAATAAAATTTCAAGAAAATTATTTTCTTATATTATATATTTTTATAGTCTTGAAATAAGAATATTTCCTTGAATAGAGACTGACTTTTGTAAGAAAATCTTTATCTTTATGCAAAAAAATCATTTCTCTGCGTATAACCAATAAACCCTGTATGTACATGCCTCGACATTACCATGAATATCTTTTGCGTGTCAAAAAAAGCGCACCACACACCATACATCCTCCGTTCAAGAAAAAAAAAAGAATTAATGATACATAGTACGTGTGTAGGATTCAACAGTAATTAAAGAGAGATTTTGAAATCGTCATCAAACTTAAACATTAGCAGTACAGCGTGTAGGCTTTATCTTGTGTGGTGTCAATAACATCGACGGGAATTTCTAACAACTCACAAGTCCTTGGCCCCAAGCCGATGAGTACATACGTACACCTATATAAAATGAACATATAAACGAAATACAAAATCTAAGAACCGAATTACATACACTTCATACACAGCAGTCAACTCGACCTCAACGTCCACAGACTCGTTTACGCTGAACAGATAGAGAAGGTAAAATGATTGATGTTAGAGGAAGTCTTTATTTCTTCTATTCAAGACGTTAGAACTTGAAACTGCTTTTCTTATGGTTTAGAAGTAATATTGTACATTGCTGTGCATAAGTAATCTTATCGAGTTTATTTTCTTTTATTTATTTTTTATTTTGTTAAATCTAGAGATGTTTATCGAACTGAAAAAGGGAAGGATAATGATATTTATCAAAAGCAAAATTTGGCCTGATGATTTTATTTTTCGGCCACCTATAATTTTTTTTCCTCGCGTACAATTATCAATTTTCCCGTTTCTCTTTCTTCTTGCGAAAGAAATGGTAATAAAACCGAAATTCCAAATTGCATCGCCATAATCTAACGGTCCTCGCCAAATTTTTCAATAAAAACGTGTTCGTAATTTAAAATAATATCATTCCTTTCCAGAATCCCCTACTTTTTATTTCGTTTTATTGGATCGACATGTTTTTTCTACACGTCCTCCCTTTACACTATACTTATCCTTGTCACCCATCTTTTCCTTTTATATTATAACCTCAACCCCCTTCACCCCCTGTTAAGGGTGCTTCTAATAGGACCTGTTTCCCTTCATCTATATTTATATTTTATGAAAACATAAACTGGCGTTAATGTTCGCATTTCAGGCTGAAAATTTTAACAATGAATTCATCAAGTCACAAAGGTTTATGTAATTTCCTTGTTTTTACGGTAGAAGGAACATAAAGTTCCGGTAACTTCATTTTTTCGGTTATTATCTTATAACCGGTCGCATTTTTCGATTAGGCTTTATTAACGAGTTGCAGAGAAAGTGAATTAGTTTAGGAATATTTTTTAATGAAGACTTTTTTGTTTCAGGTGTCAAAGGTGAAGGTGCAAGAATGTAGTGTCTACAAATCCTGTTGGGAATGTCTAAATGCCAAAGATCCTTACTGCGGATGGTGTTCACTAGAAAATAAGTAAGTTCCTTGAATGATTTAAAAACCATAACTTGATTAACTCATAACATAAAATTAAATTAAACGACCTAATGTAAGCCAAGGAAAATTGCATCTAAAGTCAATTTAAAGAGTCTAGGAAAGTTCAAGAGGGTAATTGAAAATTTTAATATTAACAGTGAAATGAACTGTGATTATATTAACTTCGACTTAACTCGGGTAAGTTTTCAGCATATAAATGTGTAGATTTCAAAGACGAAATTGTATACCATCTACACTACCGCTCATAAATATTAAATATTTTATTTTCAATAGTGTTGGCACATTGGAATTTGTCACAAATATCCACATTGTGTCAAAGATGACATTAAAATATAAGACTCTTCTTTGTTCCTTACTAATTTATTTCAATATACACTAGAATTAGTTTCGACTTACGTCATCAGGTAGAATATTACAGCGATCAAATATACGAGGATAGTCTGAGCGTAGACGTATTGCCTTTAAAATGTAAAAATTCAATGACGGCTCGATATTCGATTCTTTTTTTATTCACAGAAACACTAACATCGACTGACACAAACGAGTATTAACAACTGAGCGTCCAACATCGCTTGAATTTTCAAAAATTAATACTTCTAAATAACGGCCATTAAAATTTATTGTAAAAATGGCCGTTATTGGGAGGTGCCCGTTATTGAGAGGTATCAAAAATTAGCTTTAATAAAAAAAAAATAAAAATATTTTTTTTTCAAATATTTTTCAATTGAGGTTTGTTTTAAGTTTTTAATTTTTGTTTGTGAAACCTGAGATTCACATTTTGCTAAAATTTGAGCAATTTGTACAGCTAGCTCACTTTCATCATTAAAAAATAAGAAACTTTGTACATCTCTTAGTTTTTCACACACTTCATCTATATCCTTAATGTTTGAATGACAAATGTCAGATTCTTCTACATCAGTTTCATTGTTTGAATTACAGTCTTGATCATCAATTAATTTACTGATTATTTCTTGAACGCTAAGACTGGAATTTTCGGTCAAAACATCGCAGTCAATAGATGCATAACTTTCTAGGCTTACGCCACGTAATACAGGAAGAAGCTGAGCCAGTGGATTTTCATCTTGCTCAACAAAATCCTTTTCTCACTGGTTATTTTCCGAGAATCCTGCCTTTGAAAAACATTTTGAAATTGTAGCTGGCGAAACGTCTTTCCAAGCTGCTGATATTCAAATTAAAGCGCTGGTTAAATTAATAATTTTTTCTACATCTTCAGACGAACATTCGAGGTTTGTGAATGTTAGAAGCCTTCTGATTAGAAATTTTCTAGAGCTCATCTTAAACTTATGGATAATCCCTTGATCCAATGGCTGACAATGGGAAGTGGTGTTTGGAAGCAGAAGAATGATGTTCACATTTTCTAGTATCACTTTTGGATGGGACGTGGCGTTATCCAGAAATAATAAGACTTTTCTATTCTTTTTTCTCATTTTTTTTATCAAATTCTTTTAGCCAGGAAATCATAATCTCTGTTGTCATCCAAGCTTTTTTATTAGATACTCATTCTAAGGGTAGTTTGTCGAGATCCTTTAAAGCATCGAGGGTTTTTACTTTTCCCAATGATTAATGGGATTCCCTTGCCACCTTCTATATTTGCGCAAAATAAAATTGTCAATCTTTGTTTTGCAGTTTTTTTACCGGCACATTTATCGTTTTTTAGAGCGAACGTTTGCTGGACATTGCAAGATAAAAAAGTCCGGTTTCATCAGCATTGTACACATTTTTTGGTGAATAGTCCTTCAATATTACTTGTAGCTTTGGTTTTCAGGCTTCAACACTGTCCAAGTCAACACCAGCCGACTCACCACAAATTGTTTTAAGGCTATATTGCGTCTTTTACAAAATTTTTCTAGCCATCCATTTGAAGCTTGAAAACTTGTCAGTTTTAAATTTTCGGCTACTTCCAAAGCTTTTCTTTTATTAAAGGTCCAGATATAGGAAGATTTTTATTTCTGGCTTTACAGAACCAATTGTAAACTACTTTGTCAATCGCAGATCCTTCGGCTTTGTGAAACTTTTTCTTCTTGTTTTTTATAATTTCAGTAACTTGTGTTCTTCCAACACCAAACTTTTCAGCCAACTTTCTAGTACTGATACTGAACTTTCCACAATAATATCGATTTTGTCTTTAAGACACAAACGTTTTCTTTTTAGCGACATGATGATCAATCTATGAGCTAATGTGCTTGAAGTGAATCGATCGAAAAGTTACAAACAACTAAACACATACAATCATACATACATATTATGCACATAATTACCCCAAATTTTAAAAATGAGCAATAAAGTAAATCTGCTTACAATCGTTCCATTTGTATTAAATGGAATGAGTAAACGTCAATTACGGGAAGGGTCTTTGAGGTGGGTAAGCCGAATACCGTTTTTCAGGATTGACCGATAACCGATAATTTTTTTTTTTTTATTTACAAACGGAAATATTACGTTCGATTCAACTACCGATTTCTGCACGGTACGCGTACCGTGTAGAAATCGGTTCAATTCACACATCGTTTTATGCGCTTGCGTCAGATATACATCGTTTGTGAATTAGTAAATGGTGTCGTAGATGTTGAAACGCTTTTTGGAATCGCTTGTCTATCGCTTTTGAGACAGAAAATGATAGACAAGGATGTAACATGCAATATGAATGTTTTCTATTGGTGCAGATTCATATTGCGCATGTCAGTACAAACGGTTCTTGCTTGATACGATGTACCAATATGACCGTACAGTAACTGGTACTTGTGCGATACAAAGTTAAGTTGGAACACTATTATTATCGTTCAAGGTACGGTACATAATGTAGTTGGAACAGTTCGTTTGCACTGCGCAGGTACCAGATGGTAAATTTATGGTTTTATGAGCATGTTTTAAAGAACCTATTGTTTATTACTATAAATAAACATTAATTCTAAAAACAGAAAGTAAATTAGGTAATTTTCGCCGGTATATATAAAAAAATAATGTGATCGTATCTACGACGTATGTTGTAAGAACACTGAGCCTCTATAAAATAAGCAAGAAATCCTTTGTTTCCCAAATCCAAACATGTTTCGCCAAAGTTTTCGGACAGGTGAACTTTTGGGTTCATTTCCGCACATTTTCTTTTATTTCATTACCACCTTCGTCGACACAGATGTTTTTTAAATTATTTTAGATGTTTATATTCTGCATGAACAGTTGATTTTAAAATGTATCAAAATTAAATTAAAAATCGACCAGTCCTAGAATTTTCCAGTGTATGACTTGAGAAAAAATACATGTTTTCTATACTGTAGGGACACCGTGTATACAATATACACGTAGGCTCAGCTCACACCGGCATGCGAGATATATTGTACGTAGCGCGATCTTACTTTTATCCCTGCTGGCCAACCTCGTCGGGCGCAACCCCATTCTTTATCTATCTATGCGCTCGCAAGGTTCTAACAACTGATCGTGGATTTCGGATAAACTATGTTAGTTTATACAACCGCAGAGAAAGTACAAATCATTACATGGTATCTTGCTGGAAATTCCTACCAGAGCACGGTCGATCTATTTGCCATAGAGTACGTGGATCGTCCTATTCCTTCGCATTCGATGATTGGAAGGATCGTCAAAGCGTTTAGGAAATTTGTCTGCGTGGTTGGGAATTACCGTAATTGCGAACAAATAGACGAACAGCCTCAAATCCCTTTAATGCCTCCCGAGCGGGAGGAGAGAGAAGTGAGGGTTTCTTCGTTGGTTGAAATGGGCGAACCTTGTTCTAGCCGGCAAATTGGAAACGAAATCGGTGTTAGTAGAAGTACTGTGAAACGTATTTTGATATAAATGAGACACCCTGTATATCCCTATTGGTTAAAGTATCCAAAAAAGAAGCAAAACATTTTTTTTTCTAACGGCTGCTTTAAATACACGTACTCCTCCTCCCCGCAGTGCAAAATCAAAATAATCCTAAAATATTGATCTAGATCTTAGATTGAATTTTACGCAAATCTATTGAACCTATTAGCGGTGGTGTAAGCCCAAAAATTTAAATTCTACAAATTACCGTCCTACAATATCGAAATTTTTACTTGTGTTTCATTCAGAGTTAGATTATTTAAACTTCCTTATTACTAACTTAGCAATTCCACCTTTACAAGCCACCAGCAATAGCAGCATGCATAATAATAGCGTTAAATTACACGCTGCACTCTTGAAAAAGTCATTTAAGGAATTTTTCCCGATACACAAAAACGCGAAATCTAAATGCTTATTATACCGCACCAGTGGAACGACTCACCCTCTTGATTCGAGATCCCACGCGCGTCTCCCGCTCCAAAACAAATTATTTCCATAAGTTTACCGATCTAATACCCATACGGGAGCTACTTAATTATATTTAATTATTCATCTATCATAGCCTGAATCCGCTAGATTTAAGTTTTAGTTGTTACGAGTTTAGTTATTACATAATTGGGGTACCTAAAGTATTAAGCTCAAGTTTTACGGGCAAGAACAAGTTTTACAATTTAGGTAGAATGAAATTCGCCGTCTCGGGTTAATAATGATATAACAAAAATTTATGTTTGCCTGGATCTCGCTTAAATTACTAATTTTTTTCTTTGGAATTTTATTTGGAACCCCAAATCAAATTCTAATCGATAATTAACTTCAACGTCTCTAAATTGCATCCTTGCTCAACAAGAAGAGGGTGCAAATCTCGAAATAATTTTAATCAACGCTTGGAAATAAAACTAATTAACCCTAACCGTCTGAAAAGCCAACTGATAGACATTTAATAGATTTTTTTTATTATCTATCGGTCACGCATAAGTTTTAAACATTGTGCCAAAGTGAGAAGGGGAAATGCTAGATCTTGTGAGGTGGGAAGGCGGGAATAGAGCAAAGGGACAACGGAAACATTCCATTTTACTTGAGTGGACAAGGGGCGTTTATTTCTTTTAGGATTTTTAGGAGGGCGAATTGTATTTTGCAGGCCTGGCATTCCAGAGGAAGTTCGAAATTATTTTCCCCGTGACCTCGACACGCTGGGAAAAGAGGTGAATTTTACGATGGAGCATAGTGTGGGGCAGTCAGAGGGATTGCTCCGTACTGAACATACCATACCTATACACATCGATATTCTAATTGTTCGTCATTCTGTTGGGAGTATTTATTTCAGGTTACCGCTGTTCTATCTGTCAACTCATCCCTCTGCTCCACTACCCCTCTCTCTTGCCATTACCTCCTATTTCCTGATGGTTTTCATGTATAGCTACCAGGTGCACTAATGTTAAAATCAATAGCTATTGTTAAGGATCCCCTAATTTGTCACCAGCTACACTATAAATTCCATAAATAATATATATTGCAGAGTGAGTTCTAATTGGTAGCTTGTATATGTTCAGAAGTAATACAATTTCAATTAAATATATCCATTTCTCAGAAATACCTTCACAAATAAATTTTAAACAAACGCAATGTCACACGCAGAGAAATGGTTTCTTGCAAAAATCAGTCCTCTATTCAATAAAGTATTTTATTTTCTTGAAATTCTATTTGGATTTAATCAATATTTTCTTAGGGTTAGAAAATCCAAGACAGAAAAGTGTTTCTTCCAAATAAATCATTTAGTTTTAAGCTAAGAAAATATTCATATTAAAGGTAGGAATGAAAAAATTGTGCAGATCTCACAAAGTCCTTTGAGAAATTAGGCAACCAGTTTCGTGTTGAAAAAACACATCAGGCCAGTTACAAGAATATCCAATAAAAGAAAAATTACAATAGTGGAAAAAAAACCTAAAGGTAATAATTACAATTAGGAGCAACTGAATGAACTAATGAAAACGTTTTTTTTTATAGATTACAGTATAATTAAATTATTTCTTTAATAATATAATTAAATAGGGATTATAATAATATAATTAAATATAATTAAGTAGGGTTTTTTTTCTTATTATTTATTATATATTAAAAAAAAAACTATAGTTAAATTCAGGCGCGCACCCCGCGGGAGAGGGGGGGGGGTCATTGCAAATACATGAATATAAAAGTTTTTCTTTCTTACAAATAAACATTAATTCTGTACAAAAAGGTTTAGGAAGTTCGGGCAAGCAAAAAAATGTACGGAAGTCAAAGAAAATAAGAGAAATATTAAATGGCCATGTATTTAATACTTACTTACATGATTTTACATATTTTCAAACACAAATTTATTAAAAAGAAAAGTTAATGTAATACAAATAATTTAAATCCGATTTTCATCGAAAAATCCACTTTTTGCCTTTAGGACTGCTGCCACTATTCTCGGCATCCGATTCACTAATTTTGCTAATGTTTCATTGGGCAAGCTTGTCCATATCTCCTGGAGAATGGTCCACAAATGTTCCTTCGATTTTGGACACTTTTTCCTAACACATCGGTCTAATTCTTCCCATAACAACTCTATCGGGTTCAGATCGAGGGCTGTGGCGGCCATTCCATAATTTTTAGGGTTCTTTCATTTTCTTCTTGCTGCAGGTAATCTGTGCAGAATTTAGATTTATGTTTGGGGTCACTGTCCTGCATAAATTCAAATCCGCGACCAATTAATCGGACTCCTGAAGGGTATGGCATTTTCCTCCAGGATTTTCCGATATTCTTCTTTTTTCATTATGCCCTCAATTTTGAGCAAGTCCCCTGTTCCGATTAAGGAAAAACAACCCCAAACCATTACAGATCCGCCTCCATGCTTCACCGTAGGAACTATACACTCCCGTAACATTGTTTCCCCTCTTGATCTGCATACGAAAACTCTATTTCCAAACACCTCAAATTTGGATTCATCAGTCCACAAAACGTTTTTAAAATCGTCCACTGTCCAATCTCTACGAGCTTGTGCCTATTTCAATCGTTTCAGCCTATTTCCTCTTCGGAGTAACGGTTTTCGACAAGCCACTCGCCCATGCAACCCAGCCTCTTTCAGCCGACGTTTCACAGTACTCACAGAAACTTTGGAATCTCGTTCATTATTGAATTCTGCAGCAATTTCTGATGCTGTTAGCCTTCTATTGTGCTTACTAATTATTTTTATTTGTAAATCTTCCGCAGGAGTCGTTTTTCTTGACGGTCCTGGCCGATTACGATCTTGCACGTCACCGGCTGTTTTAAATCGAACTATAGTATCATGTACTGTAGATTTTTTTATTTGTAATTTATCCGCAATCCGTCTTTCTGCGTACCCTTCCTGATGCAAGGTAATAATAGCAGATCGTTTTGAAACAGCTAGAAGCTTTCCACGGGGCATTTTAAGCAGTCAAACCGAAATTATTTTATTTTTCACTTGCACAACCACAGATACTTTCACAATAACAATCTCTTCAGAACTACTGCGTTTACAAATGTTATAATACTTTATAAAGGGTTTACGAATATTTCCAAGTAACACGAGTGAATCAGCTAACCCTCCTAGGGATTATTATAAAGCTTTATTCTCACTGTAATTATTGGGGATTTCCAACATAATTATATATTTTATGATAATGGTCTTCTAATAGACAAATACTACCTGGAAATTGCTAAAAGGCTTCCAAAAAAGGTTAGTTTTAATAATTCCTCACAGAAATGTATATTATATAATTTTAAAATTTTTTCCTAAACAGTTAATACAATTTGTCAGCTTGCCCGAACTCCCGTGAATGGTACTGTATATATTGATTTTTCTCTTTTTTTCGCTAATTCATCCAAAATTTCAACATCTAATTCAATTTCGCGATGAATGTTTAATAAAGCTAAACCATTCAGTCTGTTTTCACCTATTATAGACCTTAAATAAGTCTTAAGACGAGGGAGTGTAGAAAATGACCTCTCGTTGACACACGTTGAAACTGGTAAAGTTGACAAATATTTTTAATAAGTGATAAATATTTGGATATACAGTTTGTGCGTTGTAGGATGGCGAACGCTTCAGATGCGCGGTGGAAATACAAGACTTTATTTTATAGTCGTTTTTTATTATGCTAACATAATTTAAAAAATACGTCGAGCTACGCCATTGCATGTTGCATTCAAACTTGAATTTTCCCGAACGATGTCCGACAGTACCTTCGGACAGCGCCGGAACTCGCCATCCTACAACGCGAGACCTGTATATCTTTATTGCATTCCTGCAATAATTTGCACAATGCTATAAAATTTACATGCAAACTTTCAGAATTACTTGAAAATGTCTGCTTTAAATTTTTGAAGATGATTTTTATGTTTTGCAAATCTATCATTTAATTGTACCAATATTTGATCCAAAACCGGAATAAATATTGTTATTCTATAATAGTCCTCTAAAGACTCTGCTGAGTTATTAGATCTATGTACTTGAATTTGTATGGTTCTCCGTTTGTTAAAATTGACATTAAAATTGGCAGCTTTCTGGATAACAGTTTCAAATAAATTTTTGAAATATAATTGTGTATTATTTCTAATTCTTTTATGACTTGATCGACAAAATTAAGAGCTGTAAAAAGATCTATGTCGCTCGTTTGGAGAATTTTATACAATGGAAGAGTGTACGATAAAATTTTATCCAAAAGGTATAGAGAAATAATAAAAATAGGCTGTGTAAATGAATTCAGAAGTATTTGAGCATTTGTAGACGTTTTTCTTTCATCCCAATCGCTAATTTCTTCCAAGCTGTAATATACGGGATCAAACATTTCTAACATTACCATTACTGTTTCGTGACGTTGAACCTATCTTGTTGGACACAGTTGCTTTAATTTTTTTTTTTTTCAAATTTTCGGGGCAAATATCGTTAATTTTGTTTGTTAAAACGTTTTGCCTCTTTGGTGCATTAAAAAAAGTATATATTTTTTCAATTACTCCTAAAGAGTTTCTAATTTCTTTAATCTGGAGCCCATTCCCTATCGCCAAACTCAGACTATGGCTAAAACAATGGACAAATAATGCTTTGAGATATAGGTTCCCAATAATCGTTTGCACGCCATTGAATTTTCCAGTCATAGATGCGGCCCCGTCATATCCTCGTCCAACAAAAATTTTTAAATGAACTCCGTAATTTTGTAAAATTTCCAGAATAACATTGGCTAAATTTTCTCCAATTGTATTAGTTACAGGAACAAATTGTATATATTATTGTATATATTATATAACGAACACATAAAGAAAACTGTTCTGTATTGGATAAATCGTAAGTTTCATCGGCCGTTATACATAATACGACTCCTTGATTTTTCGTGGAGCTGAAGGAACAGAAACAGCGACATTATCGATATCATCATCTTCTTTCCTTTTTTTACAGAAACTAAAAATTGTCGTTTGTTTTCTTTCATCTGCCAATTTACCAAATGTGTAAAATTTCGGTATAAATGCACAGGATTCAGAATAAACTTTATATAAGCGAGTCTCACAAATAATTAAATACAATCCACAAACTTTCGTTACAAAGATTTAAGAGAAACTGGCGCCATATTTTTATATTTCAATAAAGTAAAGGAGTCATCGAAAATTCGACTGCTTTTCACAGGTTCGTAACACCTCATAATTTAAATTCAATATGCCGCCGCGCCATATCAAATATCAATGGAAACCGCCGCTTTGATACTTTGGTCTGTGCTTTGGTCATTTCGGTACTTGGGTCACAACATAAAGAAATAGGTGCTTATTTGATTTACTTTACTTTACGGGGGAAGGGGGGCTCAAGCCCGTGAGCCCCCCTCCCCCTGGGTGTACACCTGGTGAAATTAGTACACGTGGTAAATAGTAATAAAAAGAAAAAATATATTACATTAACCAGTATCTATTGAAAATGTTTATGAAACGTCGTACGTTAAAAGTTATCATTGTATGGGTATGTATGGTATCTGTATTCCAGTTCCGTCGCTACTGTCTAGGACGGCATGCTATAACTACTGGCACTAGGTGGCGCCAAGAAATATTTCAATTGCTGTTGTTGAAGATTAATGGCATAAACTGAAAGATGTAAGAGCAAGAAGCTTCAATGCTTTTTTCTTCTCATATTGTTTTTACCGGTAATGCCAGGAGGTATTGATTAGCATTTTCTTGGTTATTGTTTCTAGACATTTTTTTCATGTGTACTTCAACATTAAGTTCCCTTTTGTTTGAACATTATTTTGTAGATAACCTCTACTTTTAGCTTTTTTAAAATCACAAGCAATGTGAATAATTTACTGTGTTATGTAGACATATGTCGACAAGTAAACGTTTCTCTGCGTGCACACAATTTTTTATTAACTGTGTATCTGGAGAAATTTAGATGAAGCAAGCCTTGATAATCATCTACATGTTTTACATAATTGAAATTAACATGAGAATACGCGAAACATATTCTCAAGAAATTTAAACTCCTGTAATAATAAATTATCATCGTTTCAATGCTTGTGTGGCGTTATTCATCAAGCGCAAGCTTGTTACATGCTACAATATACCACACATACATACATTTCAAGTACGCATAAGGTACCACCATAAAGCGTGTCTAATCTATCACTTGTATTGTTGCGTAATGCAATTCAGGTTGTTTTGTGTCTTCTCGTTTAGGTGTACCTGCCTTTTGTCGTATTGGGCATGTAATTATTGGATTAGAACGGTGAAATTAAGGTGTTCAGAATGAAGGATTCTCTAGCATCTCCAAGATTATACCTGTTTAAGTTCAAAAATGAGAAATGGGAACAAAGGAGGATACATTCAGAAAGTCAAGAAAGAATATTTTCCAGAGGAATTAAATAATCAAATGATTCCCTAAAATTAAAGATCTTACAAGGAAAGGTACACAATCCACACTTCTAGAATTCAATGACACTTGGGTGGTTTGTAGACGTTTAGGACTGCGTAAAATACCCGCTTCCGTTTCGGCTGAGAAGCAGATGTTGGAGGGTGAAATCGGGTTTTGAAAATTAGGGGTTTCTGCGTTTCTCGTTAATCATTTTATATTCATATAAATTATCGGGACATACAGGCGTTTAACACTTTTAAAAGGCTATTGAAATGCAATAAACCTGATAGAATAGAGGCTTAATGAACGTGATCTCCACCCCCACCCCTATGTCCAAAAGGGTTTGTATGTACTAAGTAATCCAGGAATCACACACTATTGGGTGAACCTTTTTCACCAAAAATTCACAAATTCAATCAATTTTCCAGCTGCAGACATCCAAATCTCAACGTTAGTTCTACTGAATTGGACTGTTTTCAAATATTTTTTACACAAAATAATATGAAGCAAAAATTCATAAATTCTGATCAAACACTTGACCAATCCCTTCTCAAGCGCTGGAAAGATACTGATTACGAAGAGCTCTATTATTTTCTTGCGGTAACTATCCTGATGCCTCAAGGTAAAAAATCAAAACTGAACGATTATTTATTGGCCATCAGAATATCTAATATCAACTCATTTCCCTAAATCATGTCATTGATCCTTATTACTATTTAGAATGCTTCAATTCACCGACAATAATTTACCACCGGACCGATCAAATGATCGATCATTTCAAGAAAACTTTCACAGCCGCTTGTAAATGTTTATATTGACGATAGTTTTTCTTCTTTTCAAAGACAGAGTCTCTTTCAAACAGTATATCCCTTCGAAACGACATCGGTTTGGAATAAAATTCTTTCTAATCTGTGACTGCAAAACAGGACCAATGGCCAACAATGCATAACAGTCGACTATATTGTTTATACCGGTGCCACTATAGAAAATCAGAAAAATGCTAATGAAAACTTGTATTCTAGTGACATTAATGATTTTCTATATAAATAAGGGTCATTCGCTTTATACCGTACCTACATGAAAACAAAACATGTGATACTGTAAAAGCCAATAGGTAGGGTATGCCAGCCAGGTGAATTGCAAAGTTACTGCAATGATAAAATGCTCTCTATAAAATGGCACGACAAGCGTGTTGTAAGAGTACTGACAACAATCCACATTAATAAAATAGTCCCTACAGCAAAAATAAATAGAAAAGCGGAGAAGCCTCATTGTATTACACAATATAATCAATATATGGGTGCAGTGGATAAATCCGATTTAATTTTGAGCTCCGGTCAGAAAATGTGTAAAATGGTACAAAAAAGTGTTTTTCCATTTATTGTATTTGTTAATATTGAATGCTTGTGTGCTACATAAACATTTAACAAAAATAAATAATTAAATTTCCGAGTTTCAATTAAGTTTAGCAAAACAATCGCTAAAAAAATATCATAAACCCCAGCAACGAAAAAGGCACTAGAAGACGTGCAGAAAGTGCCAATTCTCCAGTTTTTCCAACGTTATTGCCTGCAACAGAGAGGAAACCGAACCCAACGAAATGATATGTCGTTTGTTCCTCCAAAAACCAGACGAAGGAAAGCCGTTACTAATGTAAAGATTGTGCAATGACTTTATGTGTAGTACCGTGCTTTGGCCTTTTTCATAGTAAAAATAAATTTTAGCTGAATTTGTCGTTTATTTCGTAGCATGCGTATGAGAATATGCAAAAAAATATCATCGCAGTTAGCTACGAAAAAAGGTATGTCTTAGCTTTAAACAACACGAAATTGGTGTTCAATTTCAGGTTATGTGTAGTGACAGATGTAAGCATACACACAAAAAAACGTTTACTTGTATCAAAGGTATCCGCCTTAATTCAAGACTGTTTCGATTATCCGCAATACAGTCAATTTAGATCAAAAAAAGTTTCTTGGCGTTTCTTTCTCCGCTTAAAAGAAGTATACACTTGTAATGAAATGATTAAAACATTTGTTAACTTGATCCAAGAACATCTTCCAGAACATTTGAAGGAAGCGATTCTTAATATAAGTAAATGGCCTTTACAACACAAAACAATACTTTCTTAAGGATAGTAAGTAGTTTTCTTAATTCCAGAAAGCGTTTAGGTATTGCTTGTGGTTTTAAAAAGGCTAAAGTAGAGGTTATCTACGTAGAATAATGTTCAAACAAAACTAAACTTAATGTAGAAGTACACATGGAAAAATATGCCTAGAAACCATAACCAAGAGAAATAATGCTAATAAATAGCTCCTGGTATTGATGGAATCACTACCGGCAAAGACAATATTTGAAGATTAAAAGCATTAAAGCTTCTTACCATATTGCTCTTACATCTCACAATTTATACGACTAATCTTCAAAAACAACAACTGAGATATTTTCTGGTGCCACGTAGTGCCAGTGGTTATAGTCATGCCGTCCTAAAGACAGTATACATATATGTATACTCTTTACTAGAGAATAGCGAATATAGAAATCGAAATATAGATGACACACCCATGCAATGATATAATCTTTAATATACGACGTTTCATAAACATTTTCAAAAGATACTGTTTAATGTAGTATTTTTTATATATAATAAATAATAATAAAAAAAGGATAAATAAACTCAAATATTAACTCATTAATTATTAAACTACATAAAAATAATCCCTATTTAATTACATTATTTAAGAAATAATTTAATTAAGGTAGGAATAAAAAACAATGGTTCAATTTCTCACAAAATTCTATTAAAGATATCAGGCGACCGGTTTCGTGTTTTAATGTTTTGAAATAAACATATTTTCTTGAATAGAGACTGATTTTTGTAAAATAAATCTATTTTCTTGATGCAAGAAACCATTTCTCTCTGCGTGTATATTTGTCACATCTGACGGTACACATTAACTAAAATTAAGAGATGACTTTTTTGGATCGCATGATATATGCAATTTGAATTATACGCAGTATTTGTTTTCAGAAACAATGTGCTGCTCTACACGAACAGACTCGGGGATTTT
This sequence comes from Dynastes maya, assembly GCA_029619315.2. Taxonomy (NCBI): domain Eukaryota; kingdom Metazoa; phylum Arthropoda; class Insecta; order Coleoptera; family Scarabaeidae; genus Dynastes; species Dynastes maya. The sequence goes on from JAROYE020000012.1 coordinate 9,963,771, forward strand.
TGTTATTGGTTTCATTGCTCTTCACGATTATACCCGCTACCGTTAAAATTCATGCGCACAACAGAATCAAAAATTATATTGCGTAGCGAAACGGGTGAGCTCCTATTTGCATCAAGTTTGCTGTATTCCGAAAGCTCTTTAAAAATAATTAACGAGAAACCCCGATATCACCTTCCAAAACCATTTCTCTCAATCGAAACGGAAACCGGTATTTATAATCCTATAAGATCTACAAACCACTCAAGTTTCATTGAATTCTAGAAGTGTGGTTGGATACCTTTGGGTACCTTGTAAGAAAAATTCACAATTATTCTTAAAATTAAAATCAAAATACACAAAATTTGGCTGCCAAAAGAGTATAAAAATTTATTACATCTTTTATAAAATTTTGATTTTTAAACAACCACCTTGCTCATAGCTAAATTTTTAAACCAATGTATTAAATGTTTTTCATTTTAAATTATTGGCCATAAATGGCAGTAATTTTTTCAAAATCTTTTCCACATTCCGTTCCTTTTTTTTTTTAATCGTCTCGTAGTTAAAAATTTGCGTTTAAATGTATGTATCAAAAAAAACATAGGTTTTAGAAAATTGATAATGGATGTAATATATACGCATAAAAATTTTAACTTATATTTCCTTTTTTTTCTGAAATACTCTGCATATTTAGGAAGCTAAATAAAACCATAGCAAAATATAATATACTCCATGCGCAGTAGATATAGGAAAGAAAATTTGTTTTACTAAAATAAATTGTGATTGGATTTGATTTCAAATAAACATAATGCGCTCTTAACTAAAAAGATCCTTGTTTTTTTTATATATTAATTGCGTAATTTTATGAAAAAGAAACAGTTTTTAAAGACTGATAAGCTCTAGTAAAAAATATCATCGTCCAAAAGATAGAACCCTATTAAATATGTCACTCTCCTAGAGAAAAAAAATGCCATAACTTTCATAGCAAAAACGGTACGCTACTGTGTGGTGGTGGCAAAATTATCGTTTATGTTAGCTTCACTTACACATAAAATGAATTCTACTCCATATTACTTCTAGTACACCAAATTCTTGGAAAATTTTCGCTTTAGACTAGTTATGTATACATGAACTTCATAAAATTTAAATGTAATTCACTTTTAAAAACGCTACAAATCCTTCTTACCGGGTAGTTCGAAAATGCCTTGCAAACGCGGGCACATAGAAATGAAATATGTAGATTTAAACGAAGTCAGGTGATATCTATTCGCAAAAATCTCATTTTAAATTTGAAATACACGTAAATATCAAACGGGAAGCCGAACAATGAATATAATTCAGCGTTTTGCGTTCAATCAAAGTATTGATATCAAGTTGCTTGGTGCATGTCAACGTTGCCGCTACCTTCAATACGGACAGATTTGAGCCCTGGGGATCTCGGGGTGAAAGTAACCAAAAAAAAACTGCTTTGCATAAAGTTTCTGATTCGCTTCCATTGTACGTTTTGAATTTGTATCTCTTCACATTCTTTTTTTTTTTTGCTAAAATAAAATAGGGAGAAGGGGAGAATAGAAGTATTTACAAACAATGCGAGTAGAATTTCAAGACATAATTATAAAGTTAATTGAGTTTTGTGAATTGTGGACAAGTGGACCTCCTCAAGACATTTCTGTAATATATGCACAAAGAGGAAACCTAGCAAGGAATGTACACACAGTTATCGAGTACAAGATGAACAGACGTGCTTATTACTGGAACTGAAACTGCGGTCGAAAGCCAAAAACATAACTAACCGTTGCCAACTTAAGTTCTTGCGGTTTCATTTGCAATAAAGACATTCGTGTTAGAACAGTTACACTTGCAGCCCGGTAAAAAAATAATGTATAGACAGAAAATGCAAATTATTGTTCTAAAATGTTTTCAAAAGAGGTAGGGAAATTTGTAAACAATTTATTGTATTGTGTGATTGTCAATCCACCAAGAGAGACCTTTTTGTTGTAAATCGCAACCGCTACATATATTTAATAAAACATTAAAAACAATTAATGCCGATAGCATAAATATTTAATGATGTATGCTTTACCACACAGGAAAGTAATATTTTCAATCACTGTTTAATGACAGGAATTCAGCGTATAGCATATAATACGTTTTAAATAAACAAAGTCGGTCGATATTTTCGAAATTATTCAGCATGTTATAAATAAATTATACGCCGAAGTACACGGTATCCCAAAAATTCATATTTATATACATATTTATCCTTCAGCAAAATGCACAAATATATTTTTATAGTATCTCCATTGTTTTTATAAAAATAAATTGATAATCGAGCTTTAACATGAAGATAGATTATTCTGGTAATGTAATTGCGCATACGTTGTAAAATGCCTTTGAACATTTTAGCCAATTTGGACGCTCAGTTGTTGTTTAACAGTCGTTTGTGTCAATCGAGGTTGGTGTTTCTGTAAAAAAAAACGAATATCGAATTAAATTCTTGCATTTGAAAGGTAAAGCGCTTACACAAATTAAAGCCGACATGGAGCGTCCATGTCAAGTATTTAAATTACTTAGAATAAACGACTGTACACTGCCCGTATTATATTATGTCTCCCCCTTGCGACGACTAAATATCGATACTATCTTCCTCACGTTAGACCGAGTACTTCGGTTCAGCTCGGATTCATAGGTAGAAGAAGGGCAGGGAAGGACATTATATAGGTTATATCTAAAGCTGGCCACGAGCGGTACCGCGCAGTAGCGTAGAATCGACCAGGCCTCGCGTTCCACTAGAGTTATTCTGCTAATGGAGATGTTTGCTGCCGCAAATAATTTCGCTTATCTTTTAAATAAAAATTAAACAACACGTGCTCAAACACTTACCATTTTAAGAGTCCTCCGTGAAATCACAAAGTGAATAATGTCTGTTAAATATCTGCAACATTAGATATGTTTCAACTGTTGTTTCGGCAAAACTAGTACGGCATGAGGAAAAAATGCGTTTATATGCAGAGAACGAACGTTCTACATCTAGTGACGTAATATTTGCGTAAGTAAAATAATCTTTCAAATAACTTAACGATTCTGTTGACGCACCTTCACAAATGTGTCTTAATGTGCCAAAATCAGAATTTTTCTCAAAAACACTTTCAAATTTTTCTAGAACAGAAACATTTTTTGCGTCTTCAATCGCGCATAGCTGTGCGTGAACATGGTGAACAACTATTTGTAGAGATTCTTCTAACGGCACCGCAGGATTTTGTAATTTTTCTATTGCATCTGCTAGCCCGAAGTAATTGTCGTGAATGATTTTTAAATCCATTTTAACCTGACTATCTTGAAATTTCGACTGGCTTTTCTGGGTAGCGGCAGCTTCCTTTGTATCGAATTGTAAAACCACGTTCTTAATATTGTCAAAATATTTATGATAATAAAACGCGGCCTGCACCATGTTCCCCAACGAGTTAGAATAGGTTCTGGTGGCTCTGGTATACGGGGGCACAGTCTGTGAAATTCGCGAATACGTTTCGGTGATTTGACAAATACTGCTTTGGTATGCGCTATTAAAGCGTCTACCTCAGGATAACATTTTCTGATACTATCCGCCACAAGATTGAGAGCATGAATTTTACGCGTAATGTGTAACAAATTAGCAGAATGCTTTTTAAGAGATCGACCTACAGAAAGCATGTTTGCAGCACCATCACTCACTAACATCAAGAGTTGATTTGTTGAAAGTTCAAACTTGTCCAATGTATTTAACACTAACTTTGAAATTACTTCGGCAGTACACTGTTGTATTCGTTTGGAGACTAATAGAATTGAAGGTGCCGATTGATGAGGTTCCAATTTGCGTGCCATTACATTAAGAACAGAATGTTTCTTCCGATCTGTTGTTTCGTTGACACATAATTTTTGATCTTTCAACTCCGATTTTATTTTTTGTTCAATATGTTCGCCCGCAGATGACACAATTCTTCGTAACGATGTTCGACTTGGTAATTTGCACTCCGAATAGTTATTCCTAAAGCAGATAAATGGTTCCTTGTCTAGTAAATTAAACGGTATATTACATGCGATAAACATAACGCATACATTAAATATAAATTTTTCATTGTCTCGTGCGCAATTTCTTTTTGGGACATGCTTTTCACTATTTACGTGTCGTAGACAATGTTGTCTGGACCAACACATTAACGGGATTTTACAGATTACACATTTAATTTTAGCACCTTCATATATTAAGTCTGCAATTTCTGCAATAAGTTTTCGAAGTTTGTCCGAGCGCGGTCGTTTTGCTGACGAAATCGTAATTTTTCTAGGACAGATAAACAATTGCGCAAATGACCGGCAGCGAAAATGTCCGTACTGCTCCGCAGACGAAGTAATACTACCGTTCCTCTCGGTCCGAACTGATTCTACGCCGATGCGCGGTACCGCTCGTGGCCAGCGTTAGTTATATCAGTTGGATTCTAGTTGTGGATTTCTTTCTATCAATCAAATTACGTAATACGTAATAATTAGAGCCCGGTACAGGGAGCCGTGCCATAGCCGTACCTGCCTAGTATGCAAGAACAATAGTAAGAAAATAGAAAAAAAAATAACAGAACTAATACATAATTATAATATGTGAAAAGTAGTGAAACACTCACCCTTTTAAGCAGCCTTGGCTACGGAACAGTGAAACTAGAAGCAGCATTATCAGTATTAATATCATATGGATAAGAGTGGCAAAAAGTTGACACAATGGTGTCAACTTTTACTCATAGACAACACATCTAATGAGATGTGTTTCCACAGTTGTCTCGGTTGTTGGCCGTGATGAGAAAATGAGCTTATATTTTTAAAAAGAGCGTTCAACATCTATCAATGTTATACACGCATGATTAAAATACTCTTTGTACTTAGTTAATGGATTATTCGATATACCATCACAAATTTGTTTTAGAGTGCTAAAATCGGGATCTCTCTGTAGTACACTCTCGAACTTTTCTAAAACGCGATTATATTTTGCGTCATGTATAGTCAGTAGCTGTGTATGCACTCCGTCCATAAATTGCAGAGACTCCAATAATGATAAGGATCTATTTTGTAATGGGTCTATTGCGTCAGCTAATCCTTTATAGTAGCTATGAATATTTTTTAAATCTGTTTCAACGGAAATATCTTGAAATTTTGACTGGCTCTCCTTAATAGCTGCAGCTTCGGCAGGATTGAATTGTGCAACAACAGCTTTTACTATTTTGAAATGTTCAGCATAATAAAAAGCTGCCTGCAACCATGTTCCCCAACGTGTAAGAATTGGCTCCGGTGGTTGACGAATACCAGGACACTCTGTGTGAAATGATCGTAGGCGTTTGGGAAATTTCAAAAATACTTTTTTGAGCTTGCTATTATTGCATCTACCTCGGGAGAGCATTGCCGAATGGTTTCTGCCACAAGATGTAAAGCATGCACTTTATACGTAACATGTAAACACTTGCAACCATGTTCAAGAAGAGAACGGCCTACTGAACGCATTATCGCTGCGCCATCGCTCATAAACATCAACACTTTATCTTTTGAAATTTGAAATTTTTCCAACGTACTAAGTACAACCTTCGTAATTGCTGCAGCAGTACACTCTTGTAGTCTTCGGCTAGCTAGTAACAATGATAATGTAGGTTTACTAGGGTTTATTATGCGTACCATAATATTTACAATTGAATTTTTTTAGTCTGTTGTCTCGTCAACACATAACCAAAGAAACTGTTTTTTCAATATGCGTTTCCGTTGGCAACTACAACTCGGGATTGTATTTGTCCCAAAAGTTCTTAAACGGTTGTTTATCGAGTAAGCCTAGTGGCAAATTACAGTTTATCAACATAAGAATTACATTAAAAAAAAATGCACTTCTCGGTGGCATGTCCAATTTTCGCTTTCTATGCTGTGCGGAATTTACGTGTCTTGTACAGTTCCACTTCTTGTTTGACATCAAATGTATTTTGCACACTTTACAAACTATCTTACTCCCGTTGTAAAAGAAATCGGGAAAGTAAGAAATAAACTTATTTACTATGTCTTGAAAGGGTCGTTTTTTAGCCTTCGACATGTTCACTAAAAACTACAATTAATAACTACGTCTGTATCGATAAAATAAAATAAAATCAACACGCCCTATCCGCTATCCAATGCTAAACTGAACTGAGTGATGATGATTTGTCGTGTCGTATCATAATCGACCAGCCCTCCCCGCCCACCTAAACACTGTCACACCGCCGCTGCGATTGCTCTCCAGTTACCGGACTCTAGTAATAATGCAAAAGACAATAAAAATTTATTTGTAGAAATAAAAACATAAACAATTAAGAAGATGAAATAACAAAAAAATAAAACAAAATATTCCCATTTAAATATTAGACTATATCTTTTGCTATCAAAATAGCCTCCTTTGGTTTGTAATACTCCCCGGACCACTCGTGGCATGCGTTTTGTTGCTTTTGTTAGAGTTTCACCGGAAATGTTCCATTCATCTCTATTTTTTTTTTTTTTGCATAATACCGTCGATTTTTACTAGATCTCCGGTCCCGCACTATTAAAACAACCCCAAATCATTACTGAACCACAACCGCGTTTTACTGTCTTTCGTTCTGTAGTTATAGGCTTTCCTTTCGGCGTTTAAAAAAAATGACTTACACAAGCACTGCAACCGAACATCGGTATCTGATTCACAGCGGATGTGATAAGAATTACTCCCTATTATAATCGGAGACACAGGTCCATTTGACGACTCCCGAGACCCATTCCATCGTTTGTAAATATGTAAACTGTATCGGTTCTAATGATTTTATTGCCCGCATATAGGATGAATTGAAATTTCTCTCTATAATTCTCTATTATTCTAATGAGGATTTCGATCTGAAATACTTTATTATTCCAACTTTGTTATAAAAGTTTTTACAGTAATACTAGGGGTATTAAATATTCGAAAAATTCAGTCTTTTAAAATTCTAATATTTGCCCTAACTTCAATGGCCGGTAGTGTATCAAGTAACGATAAGGATATACAAGAGAAGGAACAGGAAGATTAAATATAATCGTAATCATTACAATTGGTTCCAATATTTTTATTGATACATTATTAGCAATTAGGTGGATAAAATATCTGAAACATGTAACTGGAATTACATTTATAAATATCTAAACTAAAACGGCAATACCTAAGTGCAGAATGTATACCTGCGAATCCGAAAATAACCGAAATGCACGGTTTATGGCGTGCGGTAGAAAGTATAGATACATCATCGCAAGGGGGAAATACAATTTAGTACGGGCAGTGTACTTCTAGTTTCTCAAAATTTGTATCGCTCAAAGCATGTCATCTAGGTGAACAATAGAGAGTAAGCGTTCCACAGGAGCTGAAAAAGGCAATATTGAATTATATTTAGTAAAATAGCGTTCACATAGGATATCACTGGGGTAAGGTAGGAATTAAGAATGTTCGCACAATGCAATTAAATACGACCGTTTTCACAGCGGTGTAAAGCAAAATTAATAATTGGTGCACCACCAAATTATACACACGTAACAAAACAGCACATATATCAGATACAAGTGGATTCCGAAACTAGAATGGTCATAGAAACTCATCAAGAAGATTTAAAAATATTTAATGTCATTATATATATTTATATAACAATAATGCGACTACAGGTGGCATGGGATTGTAAATCAGCAAAACCTGGGGTGCAAATTCGCATAGGAAATGTAAGCTTAAAATAGCTCTCAAAGCCGAAGGTTCAGAAGACTCCAACAAGTATTCCTGGTGATTTAAACATTTCATTCAACTATGTGACATTCTTATTTCGTGAATTAGTGAATTATCATTCATTGTAAAGTCTCACGCAGAACACAAAGATGCAAAGTTAGGTATTTGCTTTAAATCAATATTTCTTGGGACCAAAGATATATGAATATATAAGCAAAGTACTACATTTATCAAGTATGAGCACATTAAGACGAATGATTGTTTTAAATGGCATATACAACTTTAAATATTCATCTATATAAAGAGGAAGCTCGAGCATGTATATTGTGTATAGTTGAAGTGAGGTTAATTTGTTTTGCATCAGTAAAGATGGAATCGTAATGTTTCATAAGATAGAAGTATACGATATTAACCTTAAAAATTTGCTGTGGTGTTTTTCGTAAAAGCATCAATATACGTAAATTAGAAACCACCTGAATGGGATATGTTTTCGAAACATAAGTCTTGGTATGGAAACAGATTTAGAGGTATCAGACAACACAATTAATGCCTTATGTATAGAGCGGGCCAAATTGCGCCATCCAACAGAATCGGAATCAGGTGCAACGGCCGCTTATTGTAAATAGCGTATATGTGAGTCACAGCAGATATGTGATATTTCGAAATTAATACACAAGAGTAAAAAAATAAAAGCTGACGCAATAATAATGTTTAGTAATTAGAGCGGATATATATATATATATATGTACACGCTGAGGTGTTTTTATTTTCATTATGATTTTTTATTTGATTGAAAACGGTATGCGTTGTAAATGGGATGTAATAAGGAAATAACTGAGAAACTGAACGCTTTTTTTATTCTGTTGTACTTAATAATGTAACTGTAAATAAAGATATAATAAATAAATTCTATCCTTCTTAATAATGCGGATAGGCTTGTTTAAAAAGTTGCACCATCAGATAAGTTTCCACATTTGCCTCGGTGAAGGATGTCCGCCGAGACGAAAAAATGTTCTTATATTTCGAAAACGACCGTTCCACGTCTACCGAAGTAAGACAGGCGTAATTAAAATAATCTTTAGACTTAGTCAAGGAATCTGCAGATGCCCCATCGCACATTTGTCTTAATCTCGTGTAGTCCGGATTCTTTTTTAAAACACTATCGAACTTAGCTAAAACTCGTCCACTTGTTGCATCGTTTATACTGTGTAACAATGTACTAACTTCGTCCACGACTTGCACTGATTCTACCAACGACAATCCAGAATTTTGCAAATTTTCTATCGCGTCTACTAACCCTTTGTAATTGTTGCTAATATTCTTTAGATGTGTTTCAACAGAAATATCGAGAAATCCCTTCTGGCTCATCCTAATAGCTCTAGCTTCGGCAGGGACGAATTGCAAAATAACGGATTTGACTTCTTGAAAATGTTCATTATAATAAAAAGCGGCTTTTAACCACGTTCCCAACGCGTAAGAATGGGCTGTGGTGGTTCTCGAATACCAGGGCATAACCTGTGGAATGCCCTAGTCCTCTTAGGACTTTTGAGAAACACTTTTTTTGTGTTTGCTATTAATGCATCCACCTCCGGGTAACACTCTCGAATAGTTTGTGCCACAAGATGTAAAGCATGGACTTTACACGTAACATGTAAAAGTCCTTCACACTTTTCTTTAAGGGAACGGCCTACACTACACATTGTTGCTGCACCATCGCTCATGAACAACAACAGTTGACTGGTTGACACTTGAAATTTTGTAACGTTTCGAGAACTACGGCCGTAATTGCTTTACTAGTACACTGTTTTAATCTTCTGCTGGCTAATAGAATTGCAAAATTTGGTTTAATAGGATCTAATACGCGCACTATTATATTCAAAATAGAATTTTTTTTGCAATCTGTCGTCTCATCAAGACATAGCCACAGCTGTTTATCTTTTAATTCGGCTTTAATTCGATTTTCAATGTCCTCACGTATTCGTGGAATACCTCTCCGTAACGCTGTCCGAGATGGTAGTAACCACTCGGTATTGTATGTACCCCAGAATTTCGAAATGCTTTTTTATCAAGTATACGAAGTGGTAGACCACATACCATAAACGTTAAAAGCAATTCTAATTGAAATTGACGTTGTTGTGACACACCATTTCTTTTATTTCTGTGGTGTGCGCTATTTATATGTCTTTCACAATCACGTTTGCTCCAGCACAGTAGTTTCTTTTTACAAACTTTACAGAAAATTGTACTCCCATTGTAGTGTAAATCCACAAATTCACTAAGAAATTTATTAACTTTCGTAGGTAATGGCCGTTTATTTTTAATAGTTACGTTAGACATAATCACTAAAGCGAGCACACCGACGCTTGTTTCTAGTATGCCACGAAGTGGTGCAAACGTAACATCTGCAGACTCGTCATTTGTTGATGAATAGAGCGCGTCATCCGTAAATGAATAAGCGCGCTGTTAGTTCGTAGCCGTCGATGAATGAACATTTTTTTTGTAGTGGCCCACTGTGAACAACGAACTATTTATCAACGAACACCCAAACTGCAGGTGTATATTTGCGCGTCTTCACGACGTAATAGACAGTGGTTTTGGTCCTCGTCCTAATAATTACATATTTAAATTACCTATGTTTACATACATATATGCGCCCGGCAGCCTGATTGCGAACCTGGCGCGTGGCGCTCTTGGCCCGCTCTACTTATGTAGCATTAATCTATACGTCAGAGCTTTGGTGACTTTCTAATCCAGCATGTATTTCTATTAAAATGCACTAAGAGAGAGTTAATATTCTAAGAGAGAATTTTTGATTTGTTTGAAATATATATAATTATAGAATTTTCTTTTTTCCAAACAAATTCAATACATATACATAGGCACGTATATTGTATTGTGCATTATGCATTTTACAAAGGAACTGTATCAAAGTATACGGAGTATGTAAGAGTTAACAATTGAATTTATATGCAATGTAATAGGTGTCAATCTATAGAAACAGTTGCTAACTTTATCATTAAGAAAGAATAAAATGTTATAATTCTTTGATATCTTTTTGATTTGATTTTTTTATTACGTATATAGGTATCATTCGTTTTTGGTAAACATTAGTCAACTTCCATTTATACTTTTACGATGAAGATAAATAGAATAAAATTTAAGTAAATCATGTTTTGGGTGTACGCGTTCATTTCGATTCCTTTCTAGGATAATGTGCATAAAACAAAAATCATATTGAAAACGCTTTCGTTACATCGATGTCATTTATATAGCTTGGTTTAATTTTATTTGATTTTTTTGCTATTCATTCCTCCATCACTTGGAGATCCATAGGCTCCTGTATACACACATACAAATTTATAATTTGCATCGCATACACTTAATAAAATACTAAAAGTTTTCTTATAATTGTAATATAAAGAGCCAGAATTGTTAGGTTGTTCTACATGAATGTGCCTGCCTTCTATCGCACCTATACATTTAGGAGACTGCCAATTATTTAAGAAACCATTTGCATTCATAGCACAATTTGTATCTACATATGTATGTATGCCTCGTGTTGGTGAGTAAACAAACTGTTTGTAGTACAGTTCATAGCGCTTTAATTCTTTCCCGAAATATTAGACAGATTTGATTTTACTATTTTCAATAAATTTCCAAATAAATCGACATTCATTCCTGTATATAAGAAAAAGGAATAGGGATCATGATTTAAGATTTCCAGAATCAAATTTAAACAATTATTGTTTCTTTTGAGTTGATGGGAAGTACCTGCCAAAGTCTTTTCTCTTTTTACATTTATTTTTAAATTTCTTCGTCATGATTATTGAAAAAACTGCTAACACAGTATATGTCATTCTATTCACTACAAAGGAAATAATTAACAGATAAATTACAGTTATGATACGACAAAGTAAACCGAGTCAGTTATCATTATGTCGCGAAATTATTTTAAGAATTACGGCAGAATGTTACAAATAATTTCGCGCCAAGTATTTTTTCTACCAAACAGGTATAAGTACCCAGTACATTTTAGGCAAACTACTGGGAGTAGTAAGTACCAGTACCTACATTTTGAAAATACTGAAAATAAATTACTTAAGGCAAAATAGTACTTGAAATACATTTTTACTGGAAGTACCTAAACTTTGATATGGCACGTATTTTAGAATGTAAATCTAAACGGTCCAAATATGCCTACGTGATTGGCTCTCGAAAAAAGGCTATGTTTCCCTTGAAACACTCTGTATATATAATGGGCGTCCAAAACTATCGCATGTAAATAATTAATGGCTTTTTAGATTGCGATCGTTAAACCGCTATCACTCGACTTGTCACGTCTCCTTCGGAACCTAGGGGTTAAAACACAACAACACTTCCTTCCCTCATTCCATTACGCGGTCCATCCTAAAATCGCTAATCCGATAAAGGGTTGCCCCTTTTCCGTTACCTAAAAATCGTCCCCCTAAATAATAAATAAAGGGAAAAGATTTAATGCCTCAAATACAGGAATGTAAAGGCAGAACACCTTACGGTTAATAAATGATGAAATTGGAGAAATGTATTAAAAAAGTTTAGCAGTAGTAGCCAACGCGGCGTTACAGGCGTTGGTCTGGTCGGGGAAGGCGGCTGCAAGCGCTGAACGGAACGGGGGGAACACAGAGGTGTAATAACACCGTCAAAATATTCCCGAACCCCCATTTTCCATTTTCCAGCCGTAGACGAAATTCTAATACCTTAAATGAAAACTTGAAAGTACTCATGTATCCCCACGTCGGTTGGTTCTGAATATATGGCGAAAATTCTAAAGTAATTACCAGTTTCAACTTGGCAGTGCGGAATGTATTTCAGTACTGATGCAGCACTACAATCTAAACTGCTTAGTTTTCCAAACAAATAGACATTAAGCAAGTTAATATTAAAGCCATTAGAGTACGTTTTACCTACACCAGGTTATTGCTAGGTATTGCATTCACAAGTGCTGAAGGGAATACATTCTACCTTAATCTGAAGGAGTATTTATTGATTCCTATCTACATCGATTAAATGTTTAAACCAAACTAAAATATAAAGCAAATGTTTTGATACAAAGTCGTCTCCTGTGAGACTGGATTTTAATTGCTAATCTGTTAATTTCAAAGGAACAAATTATTTTTATTTATTATTAATAAATCCTATACGTATATCAGGTATTTGTTCTTCGTTTTCGTTATTATTTTCCTTTATTATATGCTTGACGCAATTTTAAAACCGAATTTACTTAAAGCTTTTACAAAGAAACATTTTTTGATACACTCTGAAGGTGGTATCTCCAAATCGTGGTTTTTGAAGGCTTCAACAGCTCCTTAAGATAATAAAAATCGCTGCCCGCGCAGTGTTTATTTGGCGTTCTGGTATTTTCTGGTTTCTAAGTCTTTGTTTGTCTGGGGTGCATTACAATATTAACTAGATTCATATTCATTTTCACGTGAATGACATAGATAGAAAAAGAAAGGCTTATTTATATTGAATGAAATATCACAAGACGGTTTATAGGTTATATTTAATGTCAAAATCTTCTTGAACTAGGCTTGAATTGCCAATCTTGGGCGTTCATTTGGGGACTGGGATATTGACTCACAGATCAACCTTGAACTTCAATCATGTTGCGCATAGCAGCGATATTTTTTTGGAACAATTTTGGTCGACCTTTACGAAATTCGTTACTAATTTTTTTATTCAAGTGGAAGCAAGTTGTGTAAAATTTAAGAGATTAAAGGAAGATCTAAAGACTTGAGGAAAAGGGTTAAAGATGTAAATGTTATCTGAATGCTTCGGGACGTCACATAAACGTAGAGAAGGGGTGTTTCAAATTGAAATAAAGATGCAATTAAAAGTGTCGCGATTAGCTAAATATCGCCCTGTATTCATGTCAAAGTAAAATATGGCGGGAGAACGCGTAACAAACGACGTATACATGCAATGGCTCGGTGCACCGTTAGATAATATCGCGAGCGTGCCCATATTTTACGTTTCGTTGCTGTTAGCACTTCGGAATGGGTGTTTTATATCGCTGAAGAAGTGAACCAAAACCGTGTGCCGTCAATGCGTTTCTGTTGTGTGCTACGGTTGCGAGAGATGAGAAGTACAACTCGTGCCTGTTGTCTCTGTCGGAAGTAATTTAAATTTTCGGAAATTACGTTTCTACCAGGAGATGGACTTGACTGTAACTCTCGTCCACGTAAATGAATGCCATTTATTACAGATAGAACAATAAATAAAGTTACCCTCCTGGCGCTACACCTAAAACCTATTCACACAGATGTTCCGTAAACGTAATCTTCTTCGCACTAATTAAAACGCATTGCAAGTGGAACATAACCTTTACTGATAACAAGTGTAAGCGTACCTTTAAATGATTTATATTTACACCAGCCTGATTTATGAATGTACAAATAAATACCGGGATTATCTACTTGACTTATCTTTTAAATGACCAAACCAAGAAACTCAGACTTCTTGAATAAATCTCAAAGGACGAATCCAAAGATTGGAATTTTTGTCGTCATTTCTTCAACTTCTCATATCTCTACATCTTCTATATCAAACGGTCAAAATTTAAGAATTTTGGGGCGACATTGTTCATCGTCTTCAGAGTATCAATAAAGCTCGAAACGTAAATCAAATATCGATCTGCTAATTACGAAAATCGATTCTACTGGATAATTTCAGGTGCAAAATCTTTTAAAATTTCACGACGTCCAATTTCAAGATGGAAACTATCTAGGGGTAATCGAGCTGATTTTAAGAGAGGGAAATACAGAGCGACCTCGATAATCCGGACTAATTAAAACCGCGGTGATCCAGATTAGTAAATAATTCGGATTACTGAAACAAGACAGTTTTTTATTGAAAAGTGAAACATTTAATACAAAACAACTAGAAAATAGTACATAAACAAACCAATATTATTTTGTGCAGTAATTTTTGTTTGCTTAATCTTTTTCTGATTCATTATGAAAGCCGTTTCTTTTAATCTTTGAAGTACAAGAACACAATGTAGTGGGGTATTACTTTCTTCTGCCCACTTTATGCACACATTGAATCTTTTAATTGCCTCGTCATTCTAAACAGTCTGGTTTGTATTATTTAACTCTGAACTTTCACTGTCACTACTATCTTGGTGTTCATCTGTAGCGTCTATGTCTTCCAGTGGTAACAATTCTTCATCATTTGCAAGCCATCCGCGTTCGTGATATTTTGCTCAGTGAGAACATTGAGCATATCCGAAACATCCGCTATCTCTTCAGCCAAGGAAAGCCGCAATTCACTCAGAGGAATTAGATCTTCAGCATCATATTCAGTTTGTGGGTCGTTATTTGCTACATGAGCCATAATTTTGTGCCAGCACTTCTGCAAGACTTCCGGGAGGGACTTTTTCCCAAGCATTGTATAGTAGACATACGTTCTCTTCGTTATTAGATAAAACCTGTGCTAAAAGACTTTCCCGATAAAATAATTCAGTCTGATGGCATTTTGATCTAGAGGTTGCAAAAGTGCTGTACAATTAGGTGGAAGAAATAATGTTGTAAATTGCCTATCCTCACTAGTCAGCTCTTCTATAGTTCCATGGCTCGAGGAATTATCGACGATTATCAGGGCTCTTTCAGTTAAATTGAGACTTCTTAAATGTCTTCTAACTTGACGAATAAATGAACAATGAAACCAATCTAAAAAAATTGCCGTAGTACGCCATGCATTGGCAGATGATTTGTATTCAACAGATATGTTCACATTTTTAAATGCCTTTGGATTTTTTGCCTTTCCTATCACCAACAGCTTTAATTTTTGTGAACCATCAGCATTGCAACATGCTAGAAATGTAACGGGTTCTTTGTTTATTTTTCGACCTGGTGCGGTCGTTTCCTGAGTACGAACCAGCGTTTTTTCAGGTAACATTTTTCAATACAGAGCAGATTCTTCTGCATTGTATATTTGAGTAGATGCGAGGTTTAATTGTTTAATCTTCTCTGCAAATGCACTTAGGAAGGGATCGACAGCACCTTGTGCATTAGATAGTATTTCGCCACATACTTTTAAAGAACGCAGGCCTTTTTCTGAAATTAGAAATCCAGCCCCTGCTAGCTCGAAAATTATAATTTCCATAGATTTCAGAATAAAACTGTTGTGCTTTGGTAGATAAAATGTCATAGGACATTGGAACGTGTCTTGATCGTTGTGTACAAAACCATGCATACAAACAACTTAATGTGTTTCTGAGGTCGGGAACGGAATCACATTTGCCAATAAATCTAAAAGAAATTACACCACATAGTAAAAGTTCTTTGTTCTTTGTTCTTTTTTATATCCGAAATTGTTGATATTCGTACCCCGTTTTCATTTGCCAACACTTTTCCACTTTCACCACGGACTAGCCTTTCTATTATATCGGATTTTTGTTTTATTGACAACGTAGCATGTTTTCTTTTAGGAGGCATTTTAATATATGTAAGTAAAAAAAAAGTTTAAGTCTATGTATGTACATATACTTATGTAGCATAAGATAACACGTACATATGTACGTACTATGCAACAAAAAAATAGCTAGACAATTACATAATCCTCAGACACGATATGTAGCAGTCAAAGCAAAGCAACTGCTTATGTGAACTCCCAGATATCAGAACCCGCCGAATTTAGGAAGTTGGGGGAATCCCTCACGATCGATTTCGTCTAAAAACGCAGGTCCGGCTTACCGAGTACTATCCGGATTATAAAGTGCACAATGCAATTGGAATGCTTGACCGGATTATCCGATTTACTGAAGGCTCGGATTATCGAGATCGCACTGTATCGAAACTTTAAAAGATGATATCTCAAAAATTAATTAAAACATCACGAAATTGACTAATCAGTAGTATCGAAAATGATAGTCAAAACATTAAGTTAATGACATTTTTCAAATTGCAAAATTTCCATATCCCTTGGAATTTTCATCAATGCCTCATATTTCAAGAACTTGACAAGTAATTTAATTGAATGTTGGTTACTTTCTAGTATTCAACATGCTAAATTGAACTAAAAAAGTAATAATCATCTATTTCTTACAATTTGGCATTTAGAGTTTTAAAAATGTTGAGAACTTTTTTAACTTTTTGCGAGGCATAGTGTGAAAAATAAAGGAGCCAGCAATTTGGAAGTTGCGGAAATCGATTCTATGGGTCTAATTTTACCTAAAAACTTGTTACTGGTAACTTTGTAAGACATAGAATTGTCGCCAGACGATTCTAAACTTAAAAGTCCAAAATTTAGCTTAGGCATTTTTTTTGAAAATTTCAAAATGCTTAATTTCAGTTCTACGAAAAGCTAAGCATTGAGAGGTTAGTAGTCTGATTATTGACATAATTCCTTTTAGAACTCCTCTCCAATGCCGAATTTCCATATCCATAATTCACTGATATTCAGCGTCAATAGCTTTTTTCTGCTTTAAAAGAGAAGAGGATTTTTTATTATTGAATGGTTCAAATACATTGAAATTTACATCTACTTAATTACACTTTCCTCTGGCCATTGAAGTGATCTGTTTTATTGCATTTTGCATCATTTTCTTCAGTTTTAGTTTCTTCTTCATGTTTGTCTCCATCAATATCTTCTGATGGATTTTATCGGGAGACCTTTCGATTTCAGGAAAAGTGTAATTTACCAGCAGATTAATCGCATCACATTATATAAACGGTTTTAATAAGATTGTCTGGGTGTTTGTAAAATTAAGTTTACATTAGAAATGTATTTGAGGAACAAAAGAACTATGGAACCATTTCTTAGAAATTGACTCGATCATCCAAGCTCATTTTGGGCAATGATCATCTATAACAGGAGAAAAAATTCGAAGTATTCTAAACTTAAAACTCCAAAATTTAGCTTAGGGATTTTTTTGAAAATTTCAAAATGCTTAATTTCCATCCAAAAACTATTAAGTGGTTATTCCAAGATACTTATTAAGGATATTCTAGCTATTTTTAGCTCCCATAATCGCTTTGTTTACCTAGAAAAGATGAATTGAAAAATTTTCGAACTTCGATATCTCAAAAGCCATTAAAGATCGCGTAAGATTGTATTGTTCTATGTCATTTTTAACGCTTAAGAAATCCATCTTACCCCAATAGCAATTTTTCTCTCGGCTTCCTTATTAACCGTCCTAAACTCAGTTATTTAAATTTCAATCTATCACAGGAGATGAGAGAATGAGGGCTAAAGTTAATTACTCTTTTAAAGTAAGGAGACTCACAAATAAAAGCCGAAATAAATTAAATGAAGAGACTCGGAAATACTAATCCGAACTCCTTCGCCGTTGCTGTTAGTACAAAAGGTGTGAGATAAAAAGGAAAATGATGGAAACGGACGAACTTCAGGCTAAGAAAAAAATGATGTAGATGCCATTGTCGGTAAACAAGACGTCCTCTCCGAGTTGTAGTCAGGGGTTTGAGGGTTTGTCTCAAAAACCAAGTCAACGTATTTTTGGTTGGTCCAAGAATGAAATTTCATTAAAGACATTGGCGTGTCCCACGAGATCGTCCTTATTTTTACCCTGTCAACATTGAAATTTGACTGAATTTGAATTTTAAACTCGCCTTAACACTAGAACAGCTAGACCCGTCAATTTGACGGCATTACCACGAAAAATTTAAATTACGACGGCAATAATCTGGCCGTTCTAATGTTAAATAATAAATTTACATAGCTACCAAGGTTATACTTAAAGGCGATATTAATGTACAATTTGAGGCAACCCTAACGTCCTTTGTAACTCGTAATCTATCGCAGCTAGACATTCGATTACATTCGACTTTTGCTCAGATAAAGATAACACCTCCTTTTTAGAAATATCTGCAAGAAGCTAAATGTTTATTTTGAAACTATCAGATGTTCTTCCGTAAGAACTTACAAACATTGTGCATATTACTTATACGACAAAAATTACTAACAAATAATGTTATAACTGCAAATTTTTGCTATGGGTTTCCAGAAGCACGAATCGTTTATTCAAAAAATTAAGGGTAATGCCCAAAATATAATTGAAAAAGTTTATTTTAAATTTATTCTCCTCTGTTAAGGGTTCATCGACAACTTCTTCATAGTCAAATTGACCCTTTTCCTTATAGCTTTAACTTAAGTTTCAGCAGGAAATTCTGTACTACATTCAAGATTCTCTGCAATCCCCTTAGGAGCAATTTTCATCTGATCATATCCGAATAATGTCCTTACACAATCCGACAAATATATAGTTACAGATTGCAATAGCTTCAAGACTGAATTTATTTATTTTTATAAAATATTGTGCCAAAGAATTACACCGCATATAAACTTGTGATTTTTAATACTTTTTGCTCCTCTTGCTTTCACTTTAGTTCCTCCATCTCTGTTGACGTCTTCTATTATTTGGAATAATACATCATAGATTTCGCAAAGTTGAAATCGTAAAGGTTTTAACGCATCTGCTCTGCTTGAGTAGCACTCAATGGTTTTAGAGTTAATTATGAAGCATATATTTAGCACTTTCCAACGCTTTGTAGCACCTGAAAAGAAGTGTAAAGTCCTTGTACTATAGAAAAAAAGTTGTCTTTTTTTCTCCTTTCATATTAGCTCCGTTGTCATAGCCTCGTTCTTTAAGCCACTTTAACTCAAAATCTAACTTTTCCAAATATGTCAGAATAAGTTCTGTCAAACCCTCTCCGGTTAAATCACTAGCTTAAAAAGAAAACCAATAAAGAATTCTTCAATTTCATATTTATTTTGAATGGAGTTAAAAGCGACAATTCTTATTGTTAATGAGAGCTGCGCAATATGATTTACATCTGGGCTACAATCGGCAATTATTGAAAAATGTTTAGCGATTTTTGTTATTTCGACAATTTTGCTTAAAATTACATTTTCCATCAAATTTATCCATTCACCTCGTATTATTGATTCGATAATTTAAGGAAGTTTCCGTTCTTAGGCTGAAACAAATGTTCAGTTCTACGAAAAGCTAAGCATTATGAGGTTAATAGTCTAATTATTGACACAATTCCTTTTAGAACTCCTCTCCAATGCCGAATTTCCATATCCATAATTCACTGGTATTCAGCGTCAATAGCTTTTTTCCGCTTTAGAAGAGGAGAGGATTTTTTATTATTGAATGGTTCAAATACATTGAAATTTACATCTACTTAAATACACTTTCCTCTGGCCATTGAAGTGATCTGTTTTATTGCATTTTGCATCATCATCTGATGGATTTTATCGGGAGACCTTTCGATTTCAGGAAAAGTGTAACTTACCAGCAGATTAATCGCATCACATTATATAAACGGTTTTAATAAGATTGGGTGTTTGTAAAATTAAGTTTACATTAGAAATTTATTTAAGGAACAAAAGAACTATGGAACCATTTTTTAGAAATTGACTCGATCATCCAAGCTCATTTTGGGCAATGATCATCTATAACAGGAGAAAAAATTCGAAGTATTCTAGGAGTTGATACTTTGTTTTCTCTGGGTAGAAGTTTCTGGTGCTAATTTTTAAGTACCGAATTCCAAACTAGCCTTTTTCTTTATAATTTCCTCTCTAATCATTAAATTCGTATATTCAGAAATTTTTTTTATAGACTAACTTGATGGCTGTTCTCCAGTGTACATTTAATTCAATTTTAATTACGCGACTTCAAGTTATGACTATTTAGGAAGAGGATATTTGAAAAAAGAAACGGCGAAGGTAATTATGTCGTAGTATACCTTAAAGCTGGGCATAATTAAATTATTTGAAGCGCGAGTTTCCTTTTTTTGCCGACCTTCTGGAATTGATTTCGTTTAAATGTTGAAAAGCCTTTCGAGCTTCTGAAACAATTGTAAATTCATTCAAGGTAGAATAGAGCAATATTTTCGGTTTCACCCTTTCCATTGGTACCCCTCAGACAATTTATCCACGTTGAATTTCCCTTCCCCAAAGTTAATTATGTGAACTCCTCCATTCCACGTTTCTAGCATGTAATATCTGTACCATCTTTCCTTTTGTAAAGTCTATAAATTGCTTTCTTGTTTAAAAAATACGTCAACATTTAACTTAAAATTAGTGTTTATGTAAGTTTAGTTTTTTCTTCCTTTTTTAATATATAAAATATACTCTGTTTTAAATTATTTTCTCTCATTGATTTCTATTTCACCGTGAGAGCCGCTCTAGGACTTGCGGAATTTAAAAGCTCTTAACTTGAATAAAGTACTGTCAGCATTTTTACTTCCTCATCAATTTAAATTCTAGTGGAGGAAAACGATTTGTAATGTTTACAGATATATTGATTCCGCTTCGTGCTTACGAATGATTATAAAATGTAGATTCTGCAATAAAATTTGGATATGCTACACTAATAGCGATTTAGACAAAAAGAATACAGATTAAAATGGAGTTAATAATCTATTAATATTAATAAAAGATGTTTTCTCTTCATATACTTCTTCGGAGTCTTTCTACGTCCTTTAACGTGAAATGGAGGCAACTTACACTTGTATGTGAACTCCCGGATGATATGGCAGCTTGCCAATCTTTTCAGTGCCGCTTTATCGCATTTATTTATTTATTTCTCTCTTTCAATCTTTCCTTTTCAAATATATTCTTATGGGCTTGCTTTCAACGGTAACGGAAGTGATCACTATTATTTTTCACCCCCTATTATGTAATATATATGAATAGCTTATATAAATGGGCTGCCGTCTTTAATATAATACAGTATACCCCAGCTAACCCGTTTGTCAAATATCAAGCATCGATATTCCCATATGTACATACATATATGGTCTTGTTGATTCTTTTACTTCTAATATTCTCAATACTTTTTTATTTGAAAAATGTTCGACGCAAGAAACTAAGGGATTCTCCATCTTCATATTTGACTAACCCTTCATAATATATTTCGGGTAGAAGTGATACACGTGATGCCTTGCAGGGAATGCCGCTGGGTTTCACATCTTTCACTCACTGGAGGAAAACTTATTCTCATCTCAAATTTTCAATTCATCAAACTTAAGCAAGCGTTTTGCTAAGTTGAGGGTTAAATGAGAAGTCGTAGAGTTACTATGTCAATATTTAAATGACGTATCTGTAACGTCTTGCTTATTCACTGAGAGAAATGTAGAGGTAAGTCATTGTAGTTAAAATGTGGTAATATCCACCCCATTTATGGTTCTTGCAACAAACATATACGTAGATCTTACTACAATAAACGGATCTATAACTATTGGCTTATAGTTCAAATTTTAGTAGATTTTACGAACATTATAATATGTCACTCATTGCCATATTATGAGTGACATATTCTAGTAAAAAAATCAAAATATTTGTAGTTACTTACTGTAGTTACATAGACTTACGTTATCAATAACCTGGGCAAATATGCGGTAACAGCCAGAAGCGTGGCGAGCGCATAAAAGTTTACACATAAAATAGAAGGTAGGAAATTAATTGTAAAACATGCTGAAACACTTACCGTTTTAAAAGTCTTCCGTGGAATCACAAACTGGGTAACATCTGTTAAATATTTGAATCATTAGATATGTTTCTTTCCACAGCTGTTTCAATCAAGTGAGTACGACTTGCGGAATAAATGTTTTTTAATGCCGAAAACGACCGTTGGACATTTAGCGATGTTATATTTGCGTACTTAAAATAATCTTTGAAACAACTTAATGCATCTTCACACGCACCTTCACAAATTTGTCTTAATATAGGAAAATCGGAGTCTTTCTCTAAAACTCCTTCAAATTTTCGTATTACACACCAATTTGTTTCGCCTTCTACAGCGCATAACTGTGCCTGAACATCATTCACAATTTGAACAGAATCCACTAGCGACATCGAAACATTTTGTAATTTTTCTATTCCCTCAGCTAGTCCGAAGTAATTGTTGTGAATAATTTGTAAATCTCTTTGAACCTGACTCTCTTGAAATATTTCCTGGTTTTTCTTGATTGCTGCAGCTTCTGTCGGATTGAATTTTAAAACTACCTTCTTTACTTGAACAAAATATTTGTTGCAGTAAAACGCAGCCTGCAACCATGTTCCCCCAATGTGTAACAATCGGCTGTGGTGATTCAGGTAAATCAGAACACAGTTTGTGAAATAGTCGGGTACGTTTCGGGGACTTCAGAAACACTGCCTTTATACCAGCAATCAATGCATTTACTAGTGGAAAACATGTAGGAATCGTTTCTGCCGCAAGATTTAGAGTATTGATTTTACACGTTACATGTAAGTAGTTACCACTGTGTTCTTTAAGAAATCTGTTCAAAGAACGCATGTTTGCGGCACCATCACTCATAAACATTAAAAATTGCTTAGTTGAAACTTTGTTCAATGAGTTCAACACCACCTTTAAAATCTCATCGGCAGTACAATTTATAACTCTTTTGGAAGCAAGTAAGAAGGAGGATGACGGTCGATGCGGTACCATTGTACGTACCATTATATTAACCACAGAATGTTTTTGACGATCTGTTGTTTCGTCCACACACAACCACAGTTTCAATTCCGTTTTCATTCTCTTTTCTATATGTTCACGAGCAAATGGCACTACATTTCGTATCTATGTCCGACTAGGTAATTTATTTATTCCAGAAGGAGACAAATGCTTCTTTGTCTAATAAACGAAACGATAGATTACATAAAATAAGAGTAACACATAAATCAAATGTACATTTTTCTTGGTCTCGTATGCCACTTTTTGTAGAAGAATGCTGTTTGCTTTTGATGTAACGTTGACAATGGCTTCTAGACCAACACATTAAAGAGATTTTACAAACTAGACATTGAATTTTAGCGTCATCAAAAATTAATTCCGGCATGTCCACTATAAAGTTTTTAACTGTGTCTGCCATTGGTCGTTTTCGCGACGTACTTAACTGCGACATTTTTAAAGCAAACATAAGCGTACAATTACGAAATAAGTTACGACAGCCTACATATACACAGAACTACTCACATACAGCATCGATTTAGTACTGACGCTGTGAATGCGTGAAATAAATAATCGCCGACTCCGCACCACATATCTACTGCACTGACTGTTATCGCTGTTTGCCCAGATTAGTTATCAATTATCCACAATACAATAATTGTTTTAAATCAAAGGAAATTTTTCTTAGCGTTTTTTACTCCGCTTAGAAGTATATACTATTATTAATACCTTGTTTAAAACAATGCGACCTATCCATACATATTGCAGCAAATTGTTCTCATACTTGTAACAGAATAATGTTCAAACAAAATTGAACTTAATGTAGAAGTAAATATGAAAAATTGCCTAGAAATAATAACCAAGATAATGCTAATAAATAGCTCCTGGTATTGATGGCATAACTACCAGCAAAAACAATATGAGAAAGGAAAGCATTAAGGCTTCTTGCTCATGGCGACTAATCTTCAAAAGCATCAACTGAAATATTTCCTAGTGCCACCTAGTTCTAATAATTATAATCATGCGGTCATACAGATGCCACTTACCCATACAATGATATAACCTTACAACGTTTTATAAACATTATCAAAAGATACCGGTTAATGTGATCTTTTTTTTTCTTTTTATTACTATTTACCACGTGTACTAATTTAACTATAGTTTTTTATATATATATATAATAAATAATAATAAAAATATTAACTCATTCATTATTAAACTACATAAAAATAATCCCTATTTAATTAAATTATTAAAGAAATAATTTAATTATACTGTAACCTATAAAAAAAACTTTTTCATCAGTTCATTCACTTGCTCCTAATTTTAATTATTAACTTTAGATTTTTTTTTCCATTATTGTAATTTTTCTTTTATTGGGTATCCTTGTAGCTGGCCTGATTTTTATTTTTTTAACACGAAAGTGGTCGCCTAATTTCTCAATAGAACTTTGTGAGATCTGGATCATTTTTTCATTCCTACTTTTAGTACGAATATTTTCTTAACTTAAAACTAAATGATTTACTTGAAAGAAATATTTTTCTGTCTTGGATTTTCTTGATTTTCTAACCCTAAGAAAACATATATTTAATACAAATAAACTTTCAAGAAAAAATTAAAATTAGGTGCAAGTGATTGAACTAATAAAAAAGTTATGTTACAGTATAATTAATTTATATCTTTAATAATGTAATTAAATAGGAATTATTTTTATTAAGTTTAATAACACTGGCCGACACCATTTTTGTAATACAGTTCACCCTATTATTTTTAAAATGCTAATACCTTCCCAATAGAAAAAATATCCCAAAAGTCCTAACACGTACCTATTTGCAATACGCACAATAGACCTTCCTTTATTGGCAGGTATTCGGTCGAAATAATTGGCCGCTTTTCACAATTTACTTACAAATAATTAATATTTTTGTTTTCTGTGTTTGTGGGACAGTCGTGCAGTAAATGAACATTATGTAAAGAAGGTTTGGCGGGAAAGAATAGAATTTCAACCAGGAAATAAAAACGTTAAATATATGCCTTTTGTAGACCCAAAAAATGTTCTTTTGCCTCCTTTGCACATTAAAGGCATGAATAAAGAGGGCGAAGAATTTAAATACCTAAGGCAACTCTTTCCCCGGTTAAGTGACGCCAAACTTAAAGAAGGAATTTTTATTGGTCCACAAATTAAAAAATTGCTGGACAATGTGCATTTTAAAGAAAAGCTCAGCATGCAAGAACTTAGAGCTTGGAATGCATTTGTAAATGTAGCGAGGGACTTTTTAGGCAACAAGATTGAGGAAAACTACGAATAACTGGTTAATGAACTTTTGGACCTATACCAATTACTTGGTTGCCGAATGTTTTTTTCCTGAGAACTTGGGTGCGGTCAGTGACGAGCAAGGTGAAAGGTTCCATCAAGATATTAGAACAATGGAAATTCGGTATCAAGGACAATGGGATCCAGCAATGTTGGTTGATTACTGCTGGTTTTTGAAGAGAGAAGATGTGACCCCCCATAAAAGAAGAAAATAAATTTAATGTGTTTCAAAAAAATTTGTTTCTTAGATGTTAATATAAATTATAAAAATAATCGATATGTGGGAGTAAAAAAACTAATAAAGTCATTGTTAAATAAACAATAAATGGTACCGTTCTGCATATGCTTTGTTTAATGTAACAAGGAATGCTTACGTGTTAGGACTTCTTGTTGGTCATTTTCGCATTAAGAGAGGTTCATTCTACTAGCATATGCTATTCAGCTTTATGTTACTAAAAAAAATATTTTTTTGTCGGCCAATGTAATTAATGAGTTAAATTTGTTACTCCCTTTTTTATTATTATTATTATATATTAAAAAAAACTGCAGTTAAATTACTACACGTGGTAAATAGCAATAAAACGAAAAAAAATATTACGTTAACCGGTATCTTTTGAAAATTATGAAACGTTATGAGGTTATATCATTGTATGGGTAAGTGGCATCTGTATTCCGGTTTCTACTATCTAGGACGGCATGATTATAACTACTGGAACTAGGTGGCGCTAGGAAATATTTCAGTTGTTGTGTTTGAAGATTAGTAGCATAAATTGAGAGATGTAAGAGTAATATCGCCAGGAGCAAGAAGCTTTAATCCTTTTTTTCTCATATTGTTTTTGCCGGTAGTGATTCCATCAATACTTTGAGCTATTTATTAACATTATCTTGGTTATTGTTTCTAGGCACTTTTTTCATATGTGCTTTTACATTAAGTTCATTTTTATTTAAACATTATTTTGTTATAAGCGCGAGGATAATTTGATGCATTATGTACGGATAGATCGTACTGTTTTATACAAGGTAAATACAATTAATAATGTGGATATAAATAAAATGCATTTCAAGAATTATAAATAAATAATAGTTATAATGGCCATTTACTTACTAAGAATGCTAAGAATCCCCTTCTTCAAATTTTCTACTTTAACGACAATTTTACTACAAATGTATGGTAATTTACCTACAATTTTGTAGTACCTTTTTTACTATAACTTTGGAGTTTTTTGCCTATAAATATGGAGTACCAGACAGCCACTTTAAAAAACTGCAATAACAAGGTATTTTCTACTTAGATAGCTGTCACTATGGTAACCGTCGATTCAGGTACAATTATGGTATATTGCAATACATTTGCAATACATTTCTCTCGGTGTTGAACCAATTGTACGAGGTTGTCTGAGTTGTGAGTGTGATGAAATAAGGTCGAAATATTTGAATATTATTGCATTAATTATCCCTATTTTTTATACATTTTATCAGAGTTGTCTTCTACATAATCGACAAATTCCCAAAAGACATCCACATCGGAAATGTGTTTGAAAGTGAAATATCCAGTATTACAAATTCCAGAAACTCACTCGAAATTTGTAAATTGACATTCGGATTTTGGTTAGCAACAGTATTTAATTTATTAATAACTTTAAATTGTGATCGTAGTGAGCTATTGGTGTGACAGGAAGTTATGGTGTTTTATACAAAGTTTCTGGGTTGTTGCATTAACAAATCTTGGACTTGGGAAGATCGTGTGTCACAGCTTTGCTTTAAACAGTGTTCTCTTGCACATGCAATCGGTAGGTTACTGAATAACACCTACTAATGTTTTACCATGCCCATGTTGTTTATAAGCTTGAGATATTACATCGTTGCCTAGTGAGAAAAGCGCGTAACTTCACTAAAAGGAATGTACGAGATGTGGCAATTAAATAACGAGAATTTGTTTATTAAAGCTTTATTATAAAAACTGAACATAATCACGCATTCATTCATTCCTTCACAGTAACCCCCCTGGAGTGCCACGCACTTATTCCATCTCTCTTCCCACTTCTGGAAGCACCTCTGAAAGTCGCCCGAAGTTAGATCTTGCAAAACCGTCTGGATATCTTCTATGGAGTCGAACCGTTGTCCTTTCATGGGACTTTTCATTTTTGGGAACAACCAAAAGTCCAGTGGTGCCAGATCTGGGTTGTACGGGGGGTGAGGCAGTGTTGGAATTATTTTTTTCGCTAAAAACTGTCTCACAAGAAGCGACGAATGGGTGGGCGCGTTGTCGTGATAAAGGATCCATCCAGATTCCTTTAGTTCAGGCCTTACCCGCGCAACCCTGACACATAGCCGCTTCAAAACTTCAACATAGAAGGCCGAACTAACTTTGTGGATAATGCCATTGATGTCGAAGAAACAAATGAGCATTGTCTTCATTTGTGACCGCGACATTCTTGCTTTTTGAGGACGCTCTCCTCCAATCTCAACCCACTGTTTACTTTGCCGACAAGTCTCAGAGTCATACTGGAAGACCCAGCTTTCATCCCCTGTAAAATTTAATCACAATTCTCTGTTCGAGTTTTTTATCGCACATTTTTTCGACATACAACGCTTCAACACCAACCTTTCAAACTTACTACTTCACACACAAAGCACTCGACCGAGTTGAAATTTATTACGCATTTAGTAAACCTGTGGAAGTTTATACCTACGTCGTTGAATACCCGCCAGTGTTGTCAGTTCGAGCGTTCGAAACAATTTCTCGTTATTTAATTGCCATACCTCGTATGTATAGAATTAATTCATAGATGTCCAATCAGCAAATGTTATGGCATCGTAACAATACTGTCATTTCTTATATATGAATTATAGAATTATTTATATGTAACTGCAAAACATGTATACCTTGAAAAAGTCTTTAAAAAGACATATTAGAAAACTGTTGCTAAAATGCTTTTAAATTCTTCATGTAACGTACCTGTAATTGCTGAACAAAATAACACATGGGCTGAAAAGTCCCGGGCCTGACAAAGAAAACACGTTTTTTTTTGTTCAAAATTAGCTTTATTCATCAACGTAATTTCCATCAAAAACAACGCAATCATTCCAGCGCCGCTCTAACATTTCAATACCACTTTTGTAAAACGATTTATCTTTTGCCTCAAAATATGCCTCAGTTTCAGCGATAACCTCTTCATTCGAGCGAAATTTCTTACCGGCGAGCATTTTTTTTAGGTCTGCGAACAGCCAGTAGTCGCTGGAAGCCAAATCTGGCGAATACGGTGGATGTGGGAGCAATTCGACGTTCAATTCATGTAGTTTTGCCATTGTTTTGATTGACTTGTGACACGGTGCGTTGTCTTGATGAAACAAAATTTTTTTCTTCGCCATATGCGGACGTTGCTTTGCAATTTCGGCCTTCAGACGCTCCAGTAACGCTATATAATATTCACTGTTGATGGTATTTCCCTTCTCAAGATAGTCGATGAATATTACACCACGCACATCCCAAAATACCGAGGCCATAACCTTTCCAGCCGATTGTTGTGCTTTCGGGCGCTTTGGACGAGGTTCACCAGTTGCTGTCCACTCAGATGACGATCGTTTTAATTCCGGAGTGAAGTGATGGATCCATGTTTCATCCGTTGTCACATATCGACGCAAAAATTCCGGTTTGTTACGTTTAAACATGGCCAAACACTGCTCAGAAGCATCAACACGTTCTTGTTTTTGGTCAACAGTGAGCAAACGCGGCACCCATTTTGAACAGAGCTTTCTCATAGTCAAATGCTCATGCAATATAAAGCCAACACGTTCTTTTGGTATCTTTACGATGTCAGCTAACTCACGCAACTTCACTTTTCGATCATTCAAAACGATTTTGTGGATTTTTTTGATGTTTTCTGGTGTTACCGCCTCATTTGGACGTCCACTGCGTTCTGCATCATCGGCGTCTCTACGACCACGTTTGAAGTCAGCAAACCAACGTTTTATTGTTGTTTCTGATGGAGCGGAGTCCCCATAACACTTTTCAAGCCATTGCTTCGCTTGAACGGTATTTTTTCCCATCAAGAAGCAGTGTACAATTAAAACACGAAATTGTTTTTGATCCATTGTTTTGGAAATAACAAAAGTAGCGTCACTCTTAGCACAATAACTCACAAACTAATGAATAGAATATCATGAAATTTTAACAGCTGTCTTTTTAAGGTTAGTACTAACTGCAAAACAGGTGAATGCAATAAAACTAGCGCCATCTATGTGTTAGGCCCGGGACTTTTCAGCCCATGTGTTAAATATTATTATTATTATTACCATTTAATTAAATGTTTATTGGATTCTAACAATAAATATCTTACTTCTACAGTTACGTTAGATAACGTCCTTTTGAACTGAAGCTTGTTGAATTACAGCTAATAATTCGAATAGTTTAACGGAGAGATATCTACATCTCCTGTTAACTGGTCACAAGTGTGCAGTATTTCAGAAGTTTGAAAGTGAGAAATTAAGTAGGACCTTCTCTCCAAAGTTGTCAAAATATTATTTATAATCTCCGGGAATTGGAGACCTATTAAAACTTTCCAATGCAACGAAACAAAGCAAAGCAAACAACAATTAATTATTATTAGTCTTTAGATGCCTTAGATGAGATTTTAACGACTATTTTCTTTAAATTACAGATGTAGTCTTCGCTCAGATTGTTCGGACGCTGCTCAAGATCCTCTCTATTGGATAAGTTACAAAAGCGGAAGATGTACAACAATTACAACGGTAACGCCAAATCAGCTACAAAGAACAACTGCCAGGACTTTAGATCTAGCCATCGAGAATCTGCCAACACTTTCGGGTCAATTTTTATGCGCTTTTACTGCTCTCGATAAAACTTTAATAACGAACGCTACAAAGAAGAATTACGGCGTGAACTGCACGACCCCGAGGACAGATACTTTGCCCAGCATCCCACCAGGTCAACGTAAGTACTACGAAGAACTCTTTAAGCAATGAGAAAAATCAATGGCATCTCCATATTTTAGACCATTTCACTGCTAAACTCTCCGTTAGAATGGATTCAGGACCGGACTTTGTGGCGACTAACTTTACATTTTTCGATTGTAATACTTATAGCTCATGTACTCAATGTGTTTCGTCGTCTTTTCCTTGTGATTGGTGTGTTGATGGTCATAGATGTACTCATGATACTGCCGAAAATTGTAGAAATGATATATTAGTTACTGGAATTAATGTAAGATTCGGTATTTTTTGATTACTTTTAAAACATTTCTTACATTTTTTTTTATATATATTTATACAGAGAGTAGGACCAAGTTATAGATCAGGCCCTGGATTTTGTCCAACAATTAATGCTACAGTCGGAAATTCTCCAGAAATCCTAGTAGCGTCTGGAATTAAGCGACCAATCCGGGTTAAAGTTCACATAATAGGTCAATTTATCGTTCAAACAAGATTCGTTTGTCAATTCAACATTGAAGGTAGAGTTACCAGCGTCAACGCTCAACTGCTCGGCGATACCATTTACTGCGACCAGATGGAATTCTCATACACTTCTCGAACTCCCAATATCACAGCTTCATTCGCTGTCATTTGGGGAGGCTCAAAACCTTTGGATAATCCAGATAATATTCACAGTAAGTCACGTACAACATCTTTAATCTTTGATTTACAATTTTCTATTTCCCAGTTGTCATATATCGATGTCGAGATATGGCAGACAATTGTGGTATGTGCTTAGCTTTGTCAGAAAAATACGAATGTGGATGGTGTCAAAGCTCTGATAGATGCGAGGTCAAAGATCAATGCGAAAAAGGCTCCTCTGTATGGCTGAATAGGAGTCAAACTTGCCCCAATCCGGGAGTAACCTCATTCAGTCCAGAATTAGGACCTTGGGAAGGTGGGACTAATATCACAATTGAAGGAATCAATCTAGGGAAAACATTCCAAGATATCTATAGCGGTGTTAGCATAGCTGGGATCAATTGTGAACCATACGAACACCTTTACGTGAAGACCAAAAGGATTGTTTGCAAGGTATAAGTTAGAAAAATCATGTTTTTATTGTAATTCTTAAATTTAAATTTGTTTTGAAGGTTGATGGACCTGGAACAAACGAACCCAGGGAAGGACCTGTTGTCGTTAGGGTTGAAGATTATCGCGGTGAATCTCAAACCAGTTACCGTTTCGTCAATCCAGTTATAACTGGAATTTCTCCCAAATACGGTCCAAAATCTGGAGGAACCATGCTGAAGATAACTGGAGAATATATGAACGCTGGTAGCAATATACAAGCATTTATCGATACATTACCTTGTGAAATAATATCGTAAGTATCTATTGATCTTTAAATCCAATTTAATACCTCATTTATTTTGCTTTATTTTTCTTCCTTCGATGTAGCACGGAAGAAAAACAAGCTTTGTGTATGACTAGCGCTGCTGAGAAGCCGATAAAAGGGACGGTGAAAATGAAATTTGATAAAGGAGATCGTGTTTTGGAGAATGTGAAATATGAATATGTAGAAGATCCAGTTATTGAATCTGTTGAATCTGGTGTCGCGAGCCAGATAAAAGTGCCAAAGGGGATACCAGCTGGTGGTATTCACATCTCGGTAACTGGAAGGAATTTGGCCTATGTACAAAATCCCCAAATGTATGTTTATTACAACGATATGATGGCTGTTAGTGTAAGTATAAGAAAAATCCATTCAACAGAGAACCAATTAATCCATATTGGTTGATTTGCAGAAATGTAAAGTCCATTCTAACACATCGATGACTTGCAAGAGTCCCATCATTGAAGCCGACGAATCAAAACTGGATGCTGATGATCCTCTACGCTTGGAATACGGATTTAGGATGGATAATGTGTTAGGAGTGCAAAATTTGTCATCAAGTGGAAATTTTCAACCATTTTTTCTGTATCCAAATCCTGTATTCGATCCATTTGATAAAGAAATCAAGTATTACAAGTCTGATTATTTAAACATTAATGTAAGTTCAGAATTATCTTTAACTTTATACGTTTTATTTCATTTTACGGTGTAGGGTCAGAATATAGACAGAGCATGTCAAGAATCCGACGTGGAAGTTAGGATAGGGAATAGTTTCTGTAACGTAACCTCCTTATCAAGACAACAGCTAACTTGCAGACCACCAGAGAATCAACCATCAGCTATTAATGAAAATGGAGATGAAGATTCGGAATCCTTACCAGAGGTCGTGGTGATTATAGGTGGTTCCCTCAAATACGCTATTGGAAGCTTATCATATTCCTCACCTCAAGGATTAAACGCTTCACTAACTAAACCTACTCTAATTATCGTTAGCGCTGTCAGTGTGATAATTTTCATCGTTTTCATTGGATTCCTCATAGCTTATCGAAGAAAATCGACCGAGAGCAGTCGCGTGCTGAAGAACATGCAAGAACAGATGGATATATTAGAATTACGAGTAGCAGCCGAATGCAAGGAAGCTTTCGCCGAGCTTCAAACTGAAATGACTGACTTAACTAGTGATTTAACTTCCGGTGGCATTCCATTCTTAGATTATTGTACGTATGCGATGAAGATACTCTTTCCAAATGTGGACGACCACGTTGTATTACAATGGGACCGGCCGGAACTGCTCAAGAAAGAGAAAGGATTGAGGCAGTTCGGGCAATTGATCATGAACAAAACATTCCTGTTATTATTTATTAGGACGTTAGAAAGTAACCGTTATTTTTCGATGAGGGACCGTGTGAATGTAGCTTCGCTTATAATGGTGACGCTGCAGAGCAAGATGGAATATTGTACCGACATTTTAAAGACTTTATTAGCTGAACTAATCGAGAAATGCATGGAAGGTAAAAGCCATCCTAAATTATTGCTTAGACGCACTGAAAGTGTCGCTGAAAAGATGCTTAGCGCATGGTTCACCTTCTTGTTGTACAAATTCCTACGTGAATGCGCGGGAGAACCGCTTTATATGTTGTTCAGAGCTGTAAAACAGCAAGTAGATAAAGGACCTGTTGATGCAATTACTTCGGAGGCTAGGTATTCACTTAGTGAGGAGAAATTAATTCGACAATCAATTGATTTCAAGCCAATGGTAACTATATAATTATGTTCTTTAAATCGTTATTGTTAACTTTGAATCTTTCAGACCGTTTACATTTCAATATCACAACAAGCTGTTTACGTTGACCATAACACTGAGAATGTTCCAGTGAAAGTGTTAGATTGCGATACGATTAGCCAAGTGAAAGAAAAAGCATTAGATGCCATCTACAGAGCAACGCCCTACTCTCAACGACCTCGAAAGGAAGATTTAGATCTTGGTAAGTTTATTAAAGATGCTATACTTTAGGAAAACTATTGTAGCATTTGTATTCACTTTAGAATGGCGTACAGGTACTTCCGGAAGATTAATTCTCTATGACGAAGATAGTACTACTAAAATAGATGGCGATTGGAAGCGGCGTAATACCCTTCAACATTATCGCGTACCAGATGGTGGTTACCTAAATCTGGTACCCAAGCAGAGCTCTATTTACAACTTTAGCATCTTATCGGAGAAGAACGATAAGACCCACAAATACGAGACACTTAATTTGAGTAAGTTTAGCTCAGCTAGTCCACCGTTGAGTCGTGCAACGAGCCCGTTAAACCATGACCACGATCAAGGAGTGAAAATATGGCACTTGGTCAAGCACCATGACAACGACGCACAAAAGGAAGGAGAAAGGGGTAACAAGATGGTGTCTGAAATCTATCTAACGCGTTTGCTTGCTACTAAAGGCACCCTGCAGAAGTATGTCGATGATCTGTTCGAAACGATCTTCAGCACTGCTCACAGAGGATCAGCATTGCCATTGGCCATCAAGTACATGTTTGATTTCTTAGACGATCAAGCATTACAACATGGAATCTCTGATCCGGAAGTGGTGCACACCTGGAAGAGTAATTCCTTACCGCTCAGGTTTTGGGTCAATCTTATCAAGAATCCTAACTTCGTCTTCGATATCCATAAATCCAATATTGTAGATTCCTGTCTTTCTGTTGTTGCTCAAACGTTTATGGACTCATGTTCAACTTCTGATCATAGACTAGGTAAGTTTAAACTTAGAATAAATTGAGAGGAACAAATGAAGTTATACGTTCTTTTTCTATTTTAGGTAAAGATTCTCCAAGCTCCAAGTTATTGTACGCTAAAGATATCCCATGCTACAAGGATTGGGTTGATCGATATTATTCTGATATTAAATCTATGACCGCCATTTCTGATCAAGATATGAATGCTATGTTAGCTGAAGAATCCAGGGTGAGTTATTTTGTAATTGATTTTTGTTGCTGGTCTTTATTTTAATCTTTTTTACAGCTTCATACAACTGAATTCAATACAAATTGTGCTCTCCATGAGCTATATTCTTACGCAGTAAAATACAACGAACAATTAACGGTAACTTTGGAAGAAGACGAGTTTTCCCAGAAGCAAAGGTTGGCCTATAAGCTGGAGCAGGTGCATAATTCGATGACGTCTCATGTGCCCGGCGATGGGCAACCGTGATACTGGCCTGACCTAACGCGGCCATCTTTACCACCGATATCGCCTGTGGCTCCCCAGCTTTCATCAGCAGCTGCGCAAGAGTTAGCTTGCTGATGGCCAAGCTATACATATCCAGCGGACCTTAATCTATGTGTTGTTGGATCGCCGTTTAACTAATAAAATAGTCGTTCAGTGTCGGGATAGGTGCGCACTCAAAGTGACTTCAAGTGCCTCTGGTAGGATTTGAGTGGTCTGTGCTGTCTCCCATCAAATTAGTGTACTATATATTTTTATGAATACAACCAGTCTGTTTATTGCTTTGCTGTGCTGAATCATCCTCAGCGTTAGTCCAATGTATCGATATTTACGTATTATCACAAAGTCTAAACAAAAAAAAATGCTTTTTTGATAACTGTATAATGAATGTACCTTACATATTTATCCTTGTACAGTTTTAATATTTTTATATTTTTCGTTTCTTGTCGATGCAATCATTAAAAGATTGTCTTCCCCATTGAAGGAAGCAGCAGGGTGTAGTGTTTATTTGCGACCTTTCAATCATCCGTGTTCCATTATCTGGACATGTTAAATGTGCACGGGTCGTTTCATGTGTGGTTTGTGTACGCGTAACAAGGCTGTGTACATTTTTCGTAGCGAGCAGTACTCAGTTTAAGTACCGTTTCTCATGTCGGGCCAAAAAAAAATATATATTAAAAGACCGGACAGTGTTGCCGTACCCAGCTCGTTTCACCTGTGTTCCTCACTATGGTTATCATGTACATTCTAATAGGAAAATGTTTTCAGGCTGTAATTTTATTATCAACATTTGCTGTAGACAAACTTGGGGATTGGGATTACCATTTCCGCGACCCGGTTTTAATGAAAAGAAACCTTGCTGCTGCATAATTCTCATTGGAATACGAATTGCAACCGTCCTTTTACGAGAAATCGAGGAAAATAGAACAATGATAATACTCTTTAATGCGATTATTATATTTACTCCGAAGACAATTTGACATTAATAGGTGTATGTTACTTTATCATTAATTAATACCAAATCCCCAACTTTGTTTACGGACTGCGTGCCATGGTACCAGCACGGTTACCCCCCTTTTCTTTAATTTTTTATTTCTACCAATGTATATCGTTTGTGAAGCTTTTATTGTAATTGTAATTATTATATTAATTTATACGATTTTATAATATATTTTTTATCGATTCCGGCTGGTTTGAAATCGGCACGCAGACGATCATTGTATATAAGTATGTGTGCACGATGTATCCATAGTAATGTGTGTATAATCGATTGCATTTGCAATAATATGAATGGTAATGTACTACTATATGTTATTATAAAAGACTGAATGGAGTTATTTCAAATACTAAATAGAAAACATCTCTATACGCAATGTGTTTTATTTATTACCCTCTTTTGATTGAAAACCATAGGGCGATTTCGATATTTATGTGTCTTTTTAAAGATTTTCCTGAACATATCGATAATGCCTTCGCGACACCTTTATGTCAAATTATTAATCTTACTATCAGAACCTTCACTTTTCCCTACAGCTTGCGCATAATTAAATGAGACTCGATTAGCTTCGAACGTGCATAATAAGTTGCCTGCCGTATCCAAGGTACGAAATTGAAGGTCGGCTAATCAGCATTTCTCATGCGTATTTACTTGTCGTTAATTTCAATTAAGATTTTTTCTAATCTTAACCAATGTAACTCGGAAACAAAAGTAGTAACATATTCCATTTCAATCAATTATTATCAGTGATAACAGGTTTTAAACATCACACAGTTTTGAAAAATCGATATTTCCTTGATTTCACCGATGTCATTAACTTTAATTAATGAAAATAAATTTTTTCATTAGACGCCGGTAAGATTCGAACTTACGACTCCCGCTTGCCGGACGGACGCGCTGACCACTACGCCACAGAGTCTGTTGC
This sequence comes from Dynastes maya, assembly GCA_029619315.2. Taxonomy (NCBI): domain Eukaryota; kingdom Metazoa; phylum Arthropoda; class Insecta; order Coleoptera; family Scarabaeidae; genus Dynastes; species Dynastes maya. Next base: position 10,000,750 of record JAROYE020000012.1, read on the forward strand.
AGATTTGAATCCTTTTTGTTAAATACCTAGATGTTTAGATGGTTTCAGATGTATTGCAACGTCTCGACAGACATATATTTTATTTATACGCCAAGTATACACTAATTATTAATATATATATGGCTTCCATCGGTGAATAAATATATATGGCTTCCATCGGTGAATAAATAAAATATATGTCTGTCGAGATGTTGCAATACACCTGCAGCCATCTAAACATCTAGGTATTTAACAAAAAGGATTGGAATCTGTAACAGACTCTGTGGTGTAGTGGCCAGCGCGCCCGTCCGGCAAGCGGGAGTTTGTAGGTTCGAATCCTACTGGCTTCTAATGAGAAATTCTTTTCTCATTAATTAAATTTAATGACATCGGTAAAATCAATGAAATATCGATTTTTCAGTATTCACCGATGGAAGCCATATATATATATTAATCACATAGTTTTGTCTATAAAACACTGTTCGTAAGTAATCTAATTTTAACTCTAACCTGGAATATTAATATAAATGAGAATATTGTTTAATAAAACGAGTTAATACCCGCATAATTAGAGGATGGAACTTTTCGCCGTCGCCGGTTCGCCGTAGGACCAGTTCGCCGTCGACCCGATTTAAAATTGTGATTTATCAGATATTACAGCAAAATTTATTACAACTTGTATGCTAATAATAACAAATAAATTACAACTTAAAAATAAATATGTATTTATTTTGCACGTCTGAAATAATTAGCGATCAGCCTTAGTAAACTCCTTAATAACTGATAGCAATGGCAAAACGTGTAATTTCAAATCAATTGATGAGTCATAAAAGCTTTGCAGGTAAAGCATAGGTGAGAATATTAAAGGCTTCGTCCATATTTGCAATTGGCACAGATGCCAAAGCAGTTAGCATCCTGGCGTTCAAAGCAAATTGTGGGTCGTTACTACACGCAGAGAAATGTTACTTTAAGACAATTATCATTTTAATTATCCACAATAGAATTACTGTTTCAAATCAAAGGAAATATTTTCTTTGTGTTTTTTTCTCCGCTTATACATTTGTAATAAAATAGTTAAAAAAATTGTTAATTTGATTCAAGAAAATCTATGTATCACAAGATGTATGGACACATTGTACAAATTTATATTGCGTTAGTACTTATATATAATATAATATAACAGTAATATTGATTTACATATACTTATTACTTAATTTCAATTACACTCATACTTTCTCATATAATGATATAACCTTTAACGTACAACGTTTCATGAATATTTTCAAAAGATACCGGTTAATGTAATGTCTTTTGTAGGTACCCACATTCTTGTAAAAGTAATATTAAATGTGTATCCGCCAATTAATTTATAGATTAATGTTTCTATCTTAGATTTTGTGATCTTCTAACCCCAAGAAAATATTTATTTGATACAAATAAAATTATTTTCTTATATTAAACATATGTTTAGCTTTGAAGTAGAAATATTTTTTTGAATAGAGACTGATTTTTGCAAGAAAATCTAGCTTCTTAATGCAAGGAAATATTTCTATTAATGTATATTCCGTATAGAGAAAAAAAAAACACTTATTATCTCACTGCCTTTTATAGTATTTTGCAGACAATCAATTAGATCAGATTAGTGCTCACAATACCTGCTATAACTGTAAGTAATGAAGGAGTATGGCTATACTTAGGCATATTGAAAACTAAATTTGGGAATAGTATCCATTGAAAATGAATTATTAAGCGAAATGTTTAATGATTACACATTCAAAGAAAATGTCATAGACTTTTTATCTTGGATTGCTATTTTTAGTCGCCCCAACGTAAATTACACGCTTTGCCACTGCTGACAGGGATCAAGGAGTTTATTAACACTGATCGCTAATTAGTTCGGATCTGCAAAATACATACGTATTTATAATTTAAGTTGCAATTTATCTATTATTATTAGCATTTAAGTTGTGTTAAATTTTGCAGTAATATTTGTTAAATCATCATTTTGAATCGTGTCGACGGCGAACTGTCGAGGGCGAAACGGCGACGGCGAAACGTCCCCTAAAACTTGTTTATATTGTTTTTGTTCCATTGTTCCGTTAACGAAGTATAGTGGTCCCGGTCCTTCTGTACGTCGTAATACACGATCAAACCATTAGAGATGGGGGATGTTTAATAAATTCGATCGTGCATGCTTCTTTATAACGCTCTGAAGGATGTCGACGAACAAATTGGCTTCTCTTCGTTAGCACTTCTAGCCGAGATTGGTCGCTATCAATAATCTAGGAAAAAGTAAAAAATGTAGAGAACCATTAAGCGAACTATGAGGATGAATTTGACCAAAAATACAGATGATAAATGAAACTTACCTTTCCCCAATCTTCAACTGTATTCTTTAGCCCATTGACATCGTATCACTTTGGCTTCTTTGCCGGACGTCTGCATTTCAACCCTGTTTCATGAAGACGTCTACGGACTGTTCGGGCTGATATTTGTATACCTTCTCCACTAAGAATTTTATGAATACCTTTAATAGGATAAATAACGATGTTCTGTAGCCACTTTTACTATACGACAATCATCCCTTACAGTTGTTTTGCGATTGCCGGCACAGTATGTTCTGCTACTACTTGCACTAGGAATATTCTCCTTAATTAATTTCGCGATTCTCAGATCAGTTTGATGTGATACGCCCTCTTTTTGTGCAACTTCACGTTGAGAAAACTCTCCCGTTCCTAGAAGAGCAGAAATTCGTTCTTTTTTTTCTGTGGTTATATCCATCTTCTTTCCCATTCTGGTAATAATTGATCGCGAAAATAGACGAACACAAATAAAATTAAAACTCTTTGGAAAATGGTAAAAATGTTTTTATTTATATTTTTCATTTATATTAGCAATGATACTAACGAACTAATGAACGACACAATTCAAACTAAACATACTTATTGTACGTACGAATGGCAAGAGGCGGGATTCATGGCAGGTGGATAATCGGTTTATTTTACTCCTAAGCATTATTTTTATAACCAGCAATTATCTGTGGCCAATGTATTAAGGTATTATTCAAACAACGTTTATGCTTTTATGGATTTTTCAAATTAACATTATATTTAATAAATATTCCCATAAATTTAATATTTCTTAAGTGGTCCCATTTCCATGGCCAAGGAATTAAGTTTCAAATTGTTTAAGTTCGTAGGCGGAGTAAAATACAGAACTTCTTTCAAATGCCTACACAAAAAGATGTCCAGTGGACTTAAGTCTGACAAGCGAGCTGACCATTGACTAGGACCGTTACTAACAATCCATCTATAGGGATATACGTCATTTAAATACTCTACAACCAACTGCAAGTTATGAGGCGAAGCGCCATCCTGCTGCTACTACAAATCATTGCGCTCTGCTAATGGAATATCTTCTTGAATTACTTCTATATAAAGTCGATTGGGTTGGTTTAATCCCCAATTTCTCCTTGTTAATAAAATCTTATTTAGTAAACAGAACTCACTCTCTTCCAATGCATTTAATTCGCTTGAATTTGCATCTAGTGGCGGTATTTTACAAGGATCAAATCCATTAATGTTCATCTTATACATAAACGACTTCTTAACATTTTTATTTTGCTATGTCCTCGCTAATGTCGCTGACGTTGAGGTATTTTGTAACATTAATTACCAATAAGACATTGAGTATCTCTTAAAATCAAGCACATTGAAATTAAATTCTAGTAAATGCAATTTTGTCTTTCACGAGAAAAACAAACCCATATATGTATATATGAACCTCCATTTATCAATCAAGAATATTTTTATCCGTAAAATTGATTACCAATCTCAAAGATTTAAGCGTCACTTTTGACCCAACTTTATCATTTAACCTACATATTGAGCAAATTTGTTCGTCTGCCTTTAAAATGTTGTGGTAGGAGTACACGATTGCGAGTACAACGTCGGGTCCAAAATAACTTTCGGAGATAGCAACCAAGGGATACAAAATGATTTACTGTTTCTTTGTTTGTATTTACAATGTATTCACAATGAATATTCGTCTTGTAATCGGGGTTACCTGTTGGATAATCATCATTATTATTCATATTTGTGGTAAAGAATTCAATCGTTGATCAAACATTACAGAAAATCATTTTAAAATCCTCAAACTTCTTTATTCTAAAACATTTAGTTGAGATTTAAACCCTAGATCATTCTCTAGCGGCAACATTTAGAGTTAAATTTACTAATCCCACTCTAGCGACAAACTTTTAAACTAAATTGTCATTTTTCTTCACCTATTTTTCCACAGATGACGCTGCGTTATTAAATAAAACGAACTATGACATTAAAAAGCATTTATAAATATAAAAATATAACTTTTATTAATACATTTCTATACGTATATATGTTACTGTATTCTAATATAATTTAATACAAAACAATATCGTTCTGTTGCAGTGGTTGATGCGATTTATATGGCGCTGGTCCCAGCCAGCTCAAAACGACCGGGAGGAAGACAAGGCCGTTAAATAGACCAAAGGATGATACCAAAAAGAACAACTGTAACAATTTAAAAATTATAATTTAATATCGACTTTGTTGTGATCATTTACCTTGAAAAATATTTTGAAAGCATATGCGTCCGATCCAGATAATAATAAGACTGCTATTAGAGTCGATAGACCCCCAGATAACACAGCAGCCCCTATTGTAACAACAGTCTTTAGAGCTCTTTTATTGCGGTCGTTATCAACTATTGTCAAGAAAGTATATCCAATGTGAGTGGCATAATCAACGCATAAACCAATTGCTAATTGCAGGGCTATACAGGAAGTTATGTCAATTGTAATTCCCCATAATTGCATGAATCCGGCAACATTTATCATGGTCATCATGACGCAGATGAATATCCAAAAACATGCGTAAAGGTCTGCTATTAAAATCACAGTGCAAAACATCACACAAATCAACGCTAATACCAGATTTCGTGTTACTTCAACATCTATAATCTACAAACAGGAATTTATTATCAAAGGTAAGTTACCATATTAAAATATACTTCATCTGGTATCCATGCTGTGAATACAACGGACCATACAAAAGCTCTTCTATCTCCTGTAGTAAAGTTATTGTTTTTAGTAAGATCCAACACCTTTCTCATAGCTGGAACGTGTTGTTCTGGTCCTGAAAACAATTTAAATCTGAAATCTATCCCGGATACCTAAAAAAATCACTTTAATGATCAAAGGAGACACCAACCAAAGGTATGTTACTTCAATTTTAGAAGTTGGTTCGCCACATTTTAATTCCTTGACGAACTTAAAATTCTGCTGAAATTTCGAACCATTTCTGAAGAGGAAATCGCTAAGGTACGAATGGAAATCTTCTTCAGATAATACGACATTGTAGATGTCTAAAATTGGTGATAATGTAAGAAACTTAAACAGAGCCAAATGTATTGATGTAATACCCTTTTTATATCGTTCAAGGACAAATTTTTGGAATTCGGGAACCCAGGAATTGGAAGTATAGACAATGTCAGTGTAATTTTCCAAAGCATCACTTAAGGCTTTGATATTTCTAAACTCGTAAGTATAATTAACAGCACCAATATACATCGAAGCTTCATGTCCAATGTATGGATACATTGCTTTCCGCGTCTCGTAGTATTTTGCCAGGTAAGTATGAGACGGTATAAACCAGAAAGGATCAAACCTTTGTTCCAGGTTCAGAGTGCCCTGTATGCTAATTCCAGTTAAAACGACTACAATTAATAGGACGAAAAGCTGAAAATAACAGTGAATAAGTATTCGGGAATAGTTTGACGTAATCCTAACTTACTTTCCCGGGCCAGGTCAAAATTGCTTTGGAATATACAAACTCAAATGCTACCTTTGAATAATTCCTCTGACTACATTCATTTCTCTTGTAGTCACTATGCTTTTTGCATGGAAAACAACAATTTCTATTATCAGCTTGTCGTCTAATATCGAAAGTTAGCAATGCTACAAAAAAAGTGCATGTAAAAACAAAGGTGAACATCAAAGAGAAGGCAGCGAAAAGGCAATATGAATGCAAGCTCGGTAGAACCTAAAATAATCATCAAAAGAACGTTAACATCAATACTTAAAGCAATAAACTGAATACCTACAGTTGTTGAACCTATAAGGAACGCTGCAACATCAGTTAAGGTGGTTATCGATATTGAGACCCCTGCATGTTTCAACATAGTGCCAACACGTTCATGTATTGGCAACTTCCGCTGTTCGGCTGTAAGATTGTCCAGGCAAGATAATATCACGAAAATATCATCAACACCTTGCGAATGAATTCGAGATTAAAAAAAATAGATTAAGGGAATGTGTGGAGTGACAAAGTTCACCTATTCCTAAAAGGAGAAATGGCAGAGAGGTATGTACCGGTCCCCATGATGTTCCAATTGCGAAAGCTAAACTGCATCCAATAATAAAAGAAATAGCAATAGTGGCGAAACCAAAGAAGTTTACATAAAGCTGAAATAAGGTTAAATTTCAATCACTAAAAATGATAATTTTCAACATACGTACTCTTCCCTCTATCCAATTACATCTTGATATAACCAAATGAATGTAAACTGCAACGATGACAACTCCAATCATCAAAATATCGTAGTCCTGAAATAAAGTTTCGTTGCTTATATCACTAAAACTCCTAGCTGAGGAATAAAACAATGTCAGATTGCTAATGTTCTTTTGTAACTTCTCCATGTGTTCTAAATATGTCAATTCCCATTCTAAAACCTCTTCTGATGCCTAGATTTTGACGGTATTAATATATTAACTCGTATATATTTTTTGAACTAAATATACTTACAAATTCTGCTGTTCCAGCATTGTTTCCAAACCGTGTTACATCGATGGCTGAATAATTCACCTTCAGAAGCCATAAAGTGTGCAAATGAGTTGCTGAGATTATATGTCCAGATTTATTTCGTACAATTCCACCAAGCAAATCTTCATAAATTATTAAATTACTAAATACAGGACTAAAAAAGAAAATAATCAAAACTGAATTAATCAACATGGGATTCCCAAGAACTTACTGCCTTTTATACTTATTAACTTTCTCTAAAATATCTTCCTTAGTAATTTTTTCAATGTCTTTCTCCTTATAATCCCATAATTCTAAGATATTTTGTTCTAGACACGTATTTTCTAAAAAATCTAAGATATCACAGCTAAATTCGATTTGTTTAACCAATTCATCCGTTGGAGATACTTTAGGAATTATCAGGCATAGATCTTCGTATGTATACCCCCTAGGCGAGATAATATTTTTGACTTTTTTGTCGATTCTCGCTAACTAAAATAGAATATGACCAATCAACAAATTTTCAAAATATATTCCATTTGAATCACTTCTTTAAAGACATCAGGTGTTAATACATCTGGCGCTTGAAGTATTGTTGTTTCCAAGCGAAATGCTTTCTCAAAAGTACTCATTAACCATTCGCTATCACTAACAAACGATGACTTTCGGGGAAGCCATAGTTTCAAAGGATTTCTTTCATGGTGAAATCTCAAAAATCCCGTCAAACTTAAAAGGAACACGGACAATGCCAGCAGGATTGTTGCTTTTGGATTTAAAGCAATTGTACATCCTAAACTGAAAAGAGCAGTTAAATTCCTAAGTTGTTTTTAGTGGAATCTTTTAAGCAACTTTAAGGACGCAAGTATAAAGGCTTACGTATTATTGATATTAATTTGTTTCCTAGCAAGTATACAGGCTGATTCATTTTTGATCATCATCATGGGAATTACGCTTATTATTGAAGATAGAGGGTTGGTTTAAGTATGGTAAGGTTGCCAAACTTTGTGTTACGAACTCGGAGGGAAAATTAACCTGTGAACGAAAAAAGCTCATTTTCTTTTACCTCTAACACCATTATTTGGCCTCGTAGAGGAAAACTAAAAACACATTTTCAAGGCCACTTTTGATCTTCTACCTAATGGTGTACTCGAAATCTTTATATGACGTTTCGGTTCATTCTGGCCATTATTAACTTTCTTATTTCTTTGTTTCTGATTTCAACCATGTATAACATATTGATAAGAGTTTTCGATATTATGCTTTAATTGACAAGAAAGACGTTTTAAATAAGGAAGCCATCAAATTTCAAACTTCATTAGTAATAGAAAACTATCGTACTACGTATCCATCAAGCATTCGTATTAGCCACAGCCTGGTGATAACACTGAACAACAGCCATAATGTATCTAAAATCAAATCGACTAAATCTTACTATTTTTGGTGTGCTAAAACCGAAAATAAACTTTTTAATATTAGTTCAAGTTTTAGAGATACGTGATGTCATGTGTCCCTATATATTAACACTGTAACCGCAAGTTCGCCTTGTACTGAACAACCCCTGTATACAAACAAATGACAAACGCCACTATCGCGAATATTATGGAATTGAATAGAAAATTCTCGAATATTCTCTAAAATTCTAGAAGCGATATTTGGGTATATAAGCAGCTACAAAGCGAAGAGGTTAGTCAGTCGAAGTTAGTGAGTCTAATCGGATAGTTGGCATTGTAAGATGTCTCGAAAGTGTGTAAACAATCCAGATCACTTCTGTTATGTTTGTGGTGAGATGACTTTTGCGTCTCAGAAGCGGTCTATTACTCCATTAATAAAACAGGCATATCGGCTTTATTTCGGTTGCAAAATAGGGGATCAAAACAAACATTGGGCGCCACATATCTGCTGTAATACATGCGCTTCAAGTCCGAGAAACTGGTTAAATCATAAAAAACGATCTATGCAGTTTGCTGTCCCAATTGTTTGGAGAGAGCCTACAAATTATGTTAATGATTGCTATCTCTGCATGATACCTCGTGTTGGGCAAGACACAGGTATATCCAAGAAGAAAAAATCGGTTATCAACTATTCAAATATACCATCTGCCATGACACCTGTGCCCCATAGTGACGAACTTCTTATTCCAGAACCCCAGAAACATTCACTTACGAAACAGATAATAGCGATACAGCGACTTGTCAGGAAGAAGATATGCCATCAACATCAAGAGATCCTGATTTCACACCAAGCACGTCAAACCGCCAACCGCACAAAATAACCCAGGCAGAATTAAACGATCTCGTGAGAGATCTAAAACTTCCAAAAAGTAAGACAGAGTTACTAGGATCAAGACTGCGGCAGTGGAACCTATTAGAAGACGATGTTTCAGTATGTGTTTTTCGTAATCGCCATAATGGCCTAGTACCATTTTTTAACATGAAAAATAACTTGGTTTTCTGCAAAACATTGGCGGGTTTAAATATAAACTACAAGCCAGAGGAATGGAGATTGTTTATAGACAGTTCAACGTTCAGTTTAAAGGCAGTACTATTGCATATTGGAAATATTCTACCGTCTATTCCTGTTGGATATGCCGTTCGCATGAGAGAATCATACGACAATATGAAGTACCTATTGACAAGCATAAAATACGATGAGCAGCAATGGCAGATCTGTGGCAACTTAAAGGTTGTTGCACTTTTACTTAGGTTGGAACTAGGCTATACGAAGTTTTGCTGTTTTTTGTGTGAATGGGACAGTCGGGCAAAGGCACTTCATTACAAAAGACAAGACTGTCCTGTTCGACAATCATTAGAGCCAGGTCAAAAGATTGTACAACATATGCCATTGGTAGACTCCAAAAAGATTTCGTTGCCACCACTGCACATCAAATTGGGCCTAATGAAAAACTTTGTTAGGGCACTGAATAGAGATGGGCCAGTTTTTCAGTACCTGCGTCAGAAATTCCCAAGGCTAAGTGAAGCAAAAATTAAAGAAGGTATTTTTGTTGGGCCACAGATTCGAAATATTCTGAAAGACGAACATTTTGACAGCACTTTAACAGATATTGAAAAAAATGCTTGGAATGACTCGCCTCGTGGTCACTTATTTCTTGGGAAATAAAAAAGCTGACAATTACGTTACTCTTATTGAAAATGGGTTGCAATATGTCTCTAAAGATCCATTTCCTACACTCACACTTGGACTTTTTTTCTGGAAACTGCGGCGAACGCTTCCATCAGGATATATCAACAATGGAGAAAAGGTACCATGCTTGCCGACTACTGTTGGACTCTTGTTAGAGATGCTCGAGAAACAATTCACAAAAGAATAGCAAAAAGGCGGCGCATTTAGTGACTTTAAAAGTGTGAAAGTATCTATTTTTTATTATTTTGTTAAAAATAAAATAAAAAAACTTGTTCTTGAAAACTGCCACTAAGTTTTTAATTTCATTGTCATTTTTGTATTCAGCGCCCCAAAATTAACAAAAAAATGCACTTTTCAAACAAGATACAACAAATAAACTAAAATTTGTTGTCCAGTGTAATTTAAGACAACTGAAGTACTGCAACTAGTTAATGGAAAGATTACAAGACGATGAATATTTTTTAAACAAAATCAACAAGTCAGATGAATCAAAATTTACCAATTCTAGAATCTCTAACAGAAAAACGGAGCGTTATTGGGCAATACAGAATCCTTGACAAAATAGGGCAAGGAAACCACATCTTTTTGTATTAAACGTTTGGATGAGCATTTTGGGAAATCGCCTCATAGGACCAGTTATGTATGAAGAAACGGATAAAGGTACTTAAACCTTCTTCGCATATACGTATCTAACTTCTTAGATAACAATACACCATTAAATCAATTACAGTAATTTATGATGACAACAAGACACGTCACCGGCTCACAATGCGGCAATTATGAGAGATTACTCAGGTCAAAAGTTTCCAAACCATTGGATTAGAAATAGTAAAGTTGTTGTACTGCTGGCGAGATCTTCTGATTTAAGTCTTCTGGATTATTTATTATGGGGAGTTGTTAAAAATTATATTGAACATTGAAGAACTTCGAGGTAGATTCCAGAATGCCTATGTAATTCCTAGAAGAACCATACAAAGAGCAGTTCAAAATACCGGAAAGCGTGTGCAATTATTTACTGTAATTGTTGATTTATTATTTTGTTGTCTATTATTATTACTATTACTGATGTTTTCATTCAGTGTTACAAATAAAATCTTAAAATTTCTTCTTCGTCAATTAAAACATAATACCGAAAACTGTTGTCAATATGTTATATGGCTAAAATCAGAAAAAAAAATTCTTTCTGCAGTGACAAAATCCAGTATGGTACCGCTCAGAAATAAAAAAGTTGATGATGGCCAGAAAGAACCGAAACGTCATAAAAATATCAAGTACAACAATAGATAGAAGATCAAAAATGGCCTTGAAAATGTGTTTTTAGTTTTTCTTTAGTAAAAGAATAAATAAAGTGAGTGTTTGTTCGTTTTTTTTTTAAATTTCAAATGTCATTTGTTACAAGTCCATTTTCTCTTCGGTTTCATAACAAACACAAAATTTAGCAACTTTGCCAAAATTAATCAGAAGTAAAAATTAATATTGTCGCTATATAAGAAAAAGGAAACAACTTTGACTATTGAATATTATGGTGAAATATAAAAATCCCCAAAATTAAGATAATCTTACCGGTAAAAAAACAATTCTGTATTTGTTATTATAAAGGAGCTGAACCGTTGATTCCATTTCATGCGTTGGGTAACCTTTTCCATCTCAATTAAAGTTTTTCGCCAACACCAACGTAGATTTCAATATAAACTAATTTCTCTTGAACCTATTACACATAATTCATCCCAGTGTAATGTCCGTAGTCCAGAGGGCAACTGTGTGAGTAGAATTATGGTAGAAATACACTCTACTACCGGTATCAAAATCTGAATGGTAGGAGTACCGATAAGAAACCATTGTACTGCAATGGAAGTAAAAGAATAAAGAAAATATCAGTTTCGATCAAAATGTGCCGATGATTGTTTTTAGTCAAGGCTATGCGTAAATAAAAAACTTGAATTACGTTTGGATAATAATTGCATATAATTTACTAGAAATAATAGTGGGGATATTCAGGTTTTACCATCTTTTCCTGGAAAATATCCTCTGTTTACTTTGCTTGTTACAAGATCTTGGTGGTTTCTACCTGCTTAAACCAATTTATATATAGAAAAACAGGTTACATTCGTACAATACAACCAATATTTTACGTATGTTAAAAAACAACTTAATTAATAAACTATATAAGCTTTATTTGTAACTATTTATTTACATTCAAAATTGAGTATTTATTTGTTACTAATTTATGAATGAATTATTTCCAATAACAATTAGAAATATTTTAACTCTATCAAGAAAATTAATTACTTTCTAAACAACACGTGTTCAACGATAAATATATCAAAAATATCCTGCAGCTTTTAAATTTTTGATAAAACCACTATATTCATGCAAAAGGAACGTAAAAGATTGAAAATTATCGAAAACATGACAAACTTGTTAAACATCCATTAAATAGCGTAAATCTTTTCGTTTGAATCATCGTTTTTGATTGTAGAAGAGAGAAAATTATTTGCATGCACGTGATATTTTTACCGAATAAATAATTTAAAGCTATACACACGAACTCCTCTAAAGCGACCACTCACATTTTCCCCTTAATTTAATTATTAAACATTTGCAATACAAACTGAAATTATCAATAGCACACGTTAACTTTTAAAGCGCGCTGTATACACAATTGGATACAAAAATATTGCATATGCGTGACTTTCAAGGACATAAGGCTGTAAATGACGACATAATGGTGTTTTAGAGGAATGAATAAGCATATTCAAAGTTTATTCGTTGATATAATAAAAATAAAAGTTACATAAAAATAATGTAATTAAAAATTCACGGGCTGACATTTATATTTAACATTTTCAAACAGAGAAAAAATGGATTTAATTCAAGTCAAAGCCAAATAACCCGTCAATCAAGAAATTTTATACATGTACCTGGGTTAACGATAAAAAAGAACCACGAAATATCGATGTCCGATAGTATTTTGCGGCGACAAATAACAGGATATTGTGTCTTCACACATTAACCTGCTATCAGTACTATTTCGAGTATATAATCATGTCACTAAGATAAAGACTGATTAAACGAGTTATTCTCGTAGAGCAGTCCACAATGGCATGTGCAAGGACACCCGCATCTTCAGTGAAATTAGCAGAAGACGTCTTCGATCATATAACCGGTGTTAATGGGGTGAAAACTCCGATTAAACGATTCACCTGGACCAACAACAACAACGTTACAGTCCAAGTAATAACATATGGAGCTACTATAACATCGATCAAGGTTCCAGATAAAAATGGAGTCATTGATGATGTCGTTTTGGGTTTCAATAACATGGAAGGTGATTAATTTTAATATTTAACTTCCTATAAACTGACTTGATCTAACAAAATTCGATGTAACTCAATACAATCCATTGTTTAATGTTATTTTACACTTACCACGCCTGTTCGATAATATTAAAATTTCATCTATAGCTTTGATAAGATAAACAGGAAATTTTCCACAGGTTATCAGAGCTCTACCAATCCTTACTTTGGAGCTACAATCGGGAGAGTTGGAAATCGAATTGGATACGCAAGATTTTCAATTGATGGCCAACAGTACCAAGTAGCAGCCAATTTAAATGGCGAGCATCAACTACACGGCGGATTTAAAGGATTTGATAAAGTATAAAGATTATAAAAACTATTAACGGATTAATTTTTTAATTCCATTAATTTAGGTAGTTTGGGAAGCCCATATTACGGGATCAAAAGTTATCATGAGCTATGATTCACCTGACGGTGATGAGGGATTCCCTGGAAATCTCCTTACCAACTTAACATTTGAATTGACCGAAGAGAACGAGTTTAAAATAGAATATCGAGCGACAACTACAAAACCTACTTATGTGAACTTGACAAACCATTCCTATTTTAATTTAGCTGGGGATAATAAGAGTGCTGAGGAATTATATAAGCACACTATCTGTATTAATGCTAATGGCATTACTGAAGTTGATTCGAGTGCAATACCTACAGGTTAAAATTTTATTGAATTTTTATTAATTTTTTCATTTTCTAAATTTAATTTCAGGCACTTACTTACCCTAAAATAATCAATACACCATTACATTGTCTTTTTTCTTATTAAAAGCAAATTTCACACCGGTTTGGTGAAGCTAGTGTTGCCAATGCTAAGAAAATAAAAGTTTCCATAATTCAGTTCTAACCTTATTAAATTATAAACGTCTTCGGGGTCAAATGTATTAGAATTAATTGATGCAAAACATTTAACAGTTTTTGTGACCTTAGTTATAGCAAGATATATTACCAGGTTCAACATATAACCACTATGTATGCAATGAAGCTCTTTTAATTGAGTTACACTCAAATTAACTAATTTTCTAGAATTATCGTCATAATTTAATTGAATTTGTAACGAATCATGAATCTAATTTGAAGTAATAACACATGCTTTATCAGTATTTATTTCAAGGGAGGATTTTACCTGTTGCTGGGACTGTTTTCGATCTACAAGTTCCGAAAGTTCTTGGAGATGTTATACATAAAGTACCAGATAATCCAGGATATGATCACAATTACTGCGTGAATAAAGGAGTTAAACAAGGATTGACGTTCGTTGCAAGGTAATTTGATTAATTTTAAAACCGATAACATAAGAATTTATTGGAATTTAATCTAGGGTAAACCATCCTCCAACCGGAAGAACATTAGAAGTTTACAGTGATCAACCTGGAGTCCAATTCTATACATCAAATTTCATTCCGGAAAATCCTAAAGATTTTAAAGCGGTTGAGACTCTTTTTAATTCTATATTGAAAGTTTTTATTAATTTATTTTTGTTTGTAGGATGTTTCGACTTTAAAAACTGTTGTGGGAAAGAACGGGAATTACTATATGCATGGAGCTTTCTGCTTAGAAACGCAGAATTATCCTGATGCAGCAAATCATGTAAGTATAAGTGCAAAAATCTATCCAAGATGTACTTTGATATTTTTTTTTTAGAGGAATTTCCCAAACGCAATTTTATATCCGGGTCAAACTTATGAGCACGAAGCTGTTTTTAAGTTCTACCTTCAGTAATTGTTGATGTGATTGTTGTTATTCAAGTGAAATAAATATAATCATTACAATTTCTTTAGTTCTTGGTTTTATTTATGTAATAAAAGTGATTTTAGATTTACTGAAATATTTATTGTGAAAATACATGCCGTAACAGATTTTTTTTTACAAAAAAAAGAACTTAATGGGATATGAATAATTTTTTTTACTCGAATTGTTTTATATGCTAGTTCAATTTATTGTATATATACAAAATTCATTGTATATTAATATTATTACATTAATTAATAAACATTAAATAATATTTACAATATTACAGGATATTTTTTCAAAAACTATTTTATTTATGTACCTTATAAATATTTCTATTTACAATGGCTTCATTATTTGTTGAAAATGAATTAATTTATTCATTTAAACTTAGGTTGTTTTGCAGAGGATTTAGTTGGAGATTACATAAAACAATCCTAACCCATTAATTAAACAGTAAGAATTCTAACACATTATTACCTAATTATAATATAAAAAAATTCATATAAACGGGGGAATTCCCCCAATATGTCCGTGATTTTCCCTTTCATGTTACTTGGTTATATTTTCCAATATTTCCATATAAAAAATTTGTAAATGATTTAAAAAATTTCGTCCACATTTTTGCACGATAACCACATATAATTGTATATATATCTATATACAGAGATATTTATTGGTGTAATATAGGGCACTGTGATTTTATTTATTTAATTTAAACTAATTAATATTATTTATAATTTTTCCATCGGAAAAAAATTGAGTAAAAACAAAAATATATTTTGAATAATAAATAAACCATGATGAATTAATAATAATAATCAACAAAAAAATGATGGGCAGATTTGGCATTTTTTAAATTTCACAGATTTAAGTTGGTAGTTCCGGCAATAAAGGACATACATTCCAAGGTTGGTAGAACACATTTACTCTAAAGGTTGTCTCAGTTCCAGTGATGCCAGACTTCACGATAAATCGTGAGATTTCACAATTTTACATAAAACCTCACCATCTCACAATTTGGACCTCAAATCTCACGATTTTTAATATTCAATCCGTTATGGGGCGAATATTTTTTCAAACGTACATTTAGCAAAGATCACTGTATGTATCATTCAATTTCAATATTATCTATAATTAATAATTTCAATTACGGTGTTATGATTATTTATTTAAAATTTGCCGTCTTTTCTTTGTACATGCGTAAATGTACCAATACCTACATGTTATATGTCTATTTAATAGCCGACAGTGATGCCAGACTTCACGATAAATCGTGCGATTTCACGATTTTACATAAAATCTCATGATCTCGCGATTCGGACTTCAAATCTTACGATTTTCAATTTCAAAAGAAAATTATTCCATTGTAGGGCGAATATTTTTTGAAACTTACATTTAGCAAAGGTCACTGTAAATATCATTCAATTTCATCACCATCTATTAATAATCTGAATTATTGTGTTATAAAATATCATTTATTTTAAATTTGCCGTCGTTTTTTTGTACTTGCGTAAATGTACCAATACCTATATGTTATATTTCTATTTAATAGCCGTATGTAAAAAAAAAATGGTGGGCGATGGAGGAGGGTGAGTGTGATGTTACTGAATTCTAGTAAAGAAATTCTGTAGTTAAGTTAGGAAACGGCGAAAATAAATTTAATTTACTATGTTTGCGGCACCCCAGTGTTGCCGCGGAAAGTTTTCTCACAAATCAATCAACAGAAAACTCGAACAAGGAATAGATTTAAGAGCGACACGTTGGAAGAATTACTACTCAAAAAAAGTTTAGTTTCACATAGTGGCAATTGTGATTTTAAAATTAATTCAAACCTTACAGAAAAACTTAATTAATTTCAATTAATGTATACGTTAAAAGAAGACACCGATACAGATTCCGGATCTTTCGCAACTAGCACGATACATTTGGACAAGTAAAAGTTCACATGAAATTGATGCTATGATTATAGAGAAACAATCTCCTCAAGGCAAAGACAAATGAAAGAATAATTTTTGAAGTTTTGTAGAAAACCGTTTGGGAACTGCTGGTATTGACTATTTAATGCAATGGATTGTGTCTACGTTGCAATAAAATCTGCCTGTGTGGTGTGTGTCGAAGGTAAGTTTTAAAGGAACGTATTGTTCTAAGTGTCTCGGTTCGTAGATAAGATGAATTGCGTGCGGAGGTCAACAACACTGCTAGCGTCATCGCCAGATGTTTGACGAACAAATAGTTGTATCTCTTTAGTCGCCAGCGCACCCAAGGCAAAGATAAACAAAAAATTAACTACAATTTTTGTTTTCTTCCATTTTTGGTTTTTATTTAGCTAGACCGTTATTTGTAGCACGTACTTTCATATATTAAGCGTTGGCGTGGTAGTTGCGAATGACCCTATATAGATATACTTGTTCGTAACAACGTTCAAATTGATGGATCTCATGTTTTATACTCCACTACCACTGACGTCATTGCGCACGCTATTTTTAAACATAGACTTTAGACCACCTTTAGCGTAAATATATTCAACCAACCTTGCAAATATTCGTCTGTATTACGTTAAGAAATTATTTCCGAAACTACCAACTTAAATCAACCGCGAAATTAAAGAAATGCGAACTCGATGGATAATAAAAATATTTTCAAATGGAATAAAATTAAAGTAAAGGAAATAAAAATAATATTTAGTTTTTTCTTCTAAGGCTTCAACGATCAACGTTATTCGTTAGAAATTAAACGTAAACGATAAATGCCACGTAATTTATTTTTTTAGTAATTCCTGCACAATCGAAGGATCTGGAAGATTCCAACGTAACTTCTCAATGAATAACTTATACATTTCAGGTGATAACTTGTACACCGTCGTTAAGAATTCAAATTCATCTTTAGTAAAGCAAGTTTTCCGATTGTACAGGTTTAAACTTAATGCCCCCAATAACGTTGGTGATACCCTACCTCTCAATCGATTGATATTGAATTTGCTTGTTTTTCTCAAATTAGCGTTTAGAGTTCGTTTTATTGAGGCGATCTCACGACTGTGTATTTTAATTTGATTTATGAACTTCCGTTTCAATGGCTGAGAATTTTGTGATGGTAATATTATCTTATCGTTCTTCGCTTTTATTGTCATACTGACCGGCTCACATTTCAGCTGTGGTTTTGTAACTCTTGGTCTTACCGGTTCTATAGTTACTGCGTCCATTTCCGTTTTAACTATAACAGGAGGTGAGTGAGTGCTCTCATCACGTTCTGTGATGTAAACGACTTCCATAGCATCCTGCGATGAGTTCCTCAAATGTTTATCAATGTAATTCTTGCGTGGATATTCCATAATGATAGGAGAATGTGTCTCTTGCTGGGTTTTCCTCTCGTATAAAGTCTGGGAGTTCCCCAAATTACCATTAAAAACAATTTCATAACTATCTGGAACTTGTTCTGATCGATTCGGATCGATAAACAGATAATTATTGGAGTTTTGCGTTGATTGTCGATAGGGGACTGGTTTAATATCGTCCTCTTCGATAGTATAAAGGACCTGTTCTGTATCACTTTGTTCTTCGGTATAAACAGGCACTAAAGCACCGTTTCGAAAACTATAGGTCGAAATCGGCTCTAAATTATCGGCGTTTTTCTGCATACTGTCAGTGTTGACAGTAAAAATAGTTCCATCATCATTTGCTGGTAAGATTTGCACTTCTTTGAATTCCATCGAATTCTCATTCAGCAGCTCTTCTTCACAACCTGCGTTTATTGTTGGTACTGCGTTATGCACCAAGCGTTTCCTTAATACATTCGTAAAATACTTAGGCTCAAAATGTAGATCACAAATTACCTTATTCCTTAACTGGTCGTCGGGTAGATTAAAAAATTCTGTCCTTCTCGCATTCAAAATCCATTGATTGCAACGTTCCTTATGTTTTACAGGATAATGGAAAAAATGCAGCTCGTTATTTAATTTAGTGGCACTTTTACAATTCCTGTAGGTGCATCTACAACCTCCCATATCTTCAAATTCACCTTGAAAACAAACATAATGAAAATAAACAAACTGTTGGGTACATATAGCACATACAAGCCAAGTAAATTTTTTGATTTTAATCGACATAACCTTGTACAACTAAGGTGCTAAATCGTACTTACTTTTGTATAAATTTATTTAACATATATTTGGGAGTAAAAATTGAGTTTTCCTTACGTTTTTAAATCAATTGTAACGTATTCAAAGAAATAAACTATAACACGAAAAGCCAGTTGTGGCCATCTAGCGGGTAATGTTTGAACTATTTCGAAAAGTCAAAAGAAAATGGCGGTAATTTTAAAATATTTAAATTTGCACCTATATAATTACAAAATCTTTACTGTTTAATTTATGTAAATAAAGGAAAAGTAATAAATAAAAAACAAAGGAATAAAATTACAATAACTTTAATGTAAATTTTTACAATAACTCGCTCTTAACTTTATAATAAAACTATAATACTCCTAACAAAATACTGAACACTTAAAAACAAATATGAACAATGTTATCACGAAATAAAAATAAAGCTGTATTGTTAAATTTATAACGTAATGACTAATGTACCTAAGATAATCACAAAAAATGTGTTGTATGTGTGTATGCTTAGAAAATCAAACATGCGCATCTAATAAAGAGAAATACTGCTGGAAATAAGGAGCGTATTTTGAAAAATGCCTGTAGTAAAAGCAATAGTTTTCTTTCTGCGATTCCAATAATGCAATTACAAGTACTTCCTTTTTTAGCTATCGAGGGAAACGTTAAACGCGGGATTTTCGAAAAAATAAAACGATTTATTTTATTTTTAGCAACAGGTACTACAAATATGTGTTTGTTTACATAAAAAAATAAATCAAACGATTGAGGAAAAGCCAATTTTTTTAAGTACATTAAATACCAGTAAAACATGTTTTCTCAGTTTTTAAATAAAAAAATAAGTTATGACTAAAAAATCTGTTCTGCCATCAGACCATCAGACTCGAAATTTTGGTAAAACGCATTATAAAATATAATACTTTGTTCTTTTTTTCGTCTTTTTAGTATGTATATAATTTTCATTTTTCTTTAACATTTTTTTTTAAACATGGTAGCGACATATAGCACGGGCTTATTCGGAAATTCTACAACCATTTTCATTCAAGTTTTCCGTCACCAACTAAAAATGTTTCCATTTTAAATAATCTTAAAATCACTAATATCTGAAACAGGAAGAGAGAATTAGTTGGAAAAATCAAATATATTCGTCACGAATTACCTATAATAATTTGGTTTAAAAGGCCCTGCTTTGTTAAGTCCCATATATTTAGCTTGTTCATCAGATAGTTCAGTTAAATGAGCATCGAATGTTGGCAAATGTAAGGTAGCTACGTATTCATCTAGAAGAACAGAACATTTCAAGAATAAAGAAGAGAATTCGTCAAAAACTGAGAAGATCTACCCATTTTCTTCGGGAGCAAATAAACATCTGATTTGTAGCGGTTGGGCGGGGCATTAAATAACTCGATTAAAGCTAAGGCCTGCGTAGCTGAGGTTATAGACACGACAAATGATGGTAAAGTCGAATAACTGAGATTAACCAAACGTCCTTCAGCTAAAAGAATTATCCTTTTACCATCAGGCCAAACAACGTGATCGACTTGCGAACGAACACGTTCCCAGGTTAAATCAGGGGTTCTCAAACTATTCTGGAAGGATTCATCAAGATTAGGCGTTTAAAAAACGGCTATAAAGTGTTTGACAAATAACTTACGACATCTATTTCAGTATTCGAATGTCCCATATTGCAAACAATGCAACCAGACTTCATTTTATCCATGTGCTCGCGAGTGATAACATTTTTATTGCCAGTGGCGGTTATCACAATGTCAACATTGCGGATTACCTCATTAATTCTAACAACACGATATCCGTCCATGCTAGAAACAAAAAAATTTGATTTGTAGTATTTTTTATGTCTTCATCTAGTTTGATTGATTACCTTGCTTGCAAAGCACAAATAGGATCAATTTCTGTGATATAAACTATACAACCTAATCCCCTTAGAGCCTGAGAACAACCTTTTCCAACCTCGCCATATCCACAAACCACTACTTGCTTTCCTCCAAACATAATATCCGTTGAACGTTTTAGGCTAGAAAAAAGGATATCGTGAGAAATTTGATGTAAGATCTATGCACAGTGAATTACCTATCAATAATTGATTCACGGCAACTGTATAGATTGTCAAATTTTGTCTTTGTGACTGAATCGTTTACGTTCATAGCTGGGACCGTCAATTTACCAGATTTCGACAGCTGGTATAAGCGATGGACACCAGTTACACTTTCTTCAACGATTCCTGAAATCACCAAGGGATCTTGATAAGGCAATATTAATAAATAACAATAAATAAGTGATATATCAATGTCAAATAGGATCAAGATATTTCATTTACAAAGCGAATAAAAATTAATTCACCTTTGATCATTTTGAACATGGCAGGATATTTTTTAAGCATAAGATGAGTTGCGTCACCTCCGTCGTCTAATATCATGTTAGGTTGCCAATTTTCAGCGTTAACACACTTATCGATGCACCACCAAAAGTCTTCTTCCGTTTCAGATCTCCATGCGAAAATGGAATATCCAGCTTCAGCTAAAGCTGCGGCCACCTCGTTCTAAAGACAATTTAAGACTCTATGAGACATTTTTTTCGATCTTTACAAAGCGGTAAAATCTTTTACCAAAGTTGAATATATATTACAAGCAGCCCAGCGTACACTAGCACCAAGAGCAACAAGGGTTTCAATTAATACAGCCGTTTGAGCATTTATATGGGTACAGCCAATAATTTTGGCATTCTTCAAGGGTTTATCGTCACCAGCTCTTTTCCTCAGAGCCATAATTCCGGGCATCTCTACAATATATAAAGATCTTTGTTGATATTTCTGCTGTTTTAAGGGTAATTAGACATATACCTTGCTCTGCAATCTCAATTTCACGCCTACCAAATGCATGCTGTTGAATATTCCTTACGCAAAAATCAGAGAACCCTTTGGAGTTCTTTTGGACTTTTTCCCGTGGTGATACGTCATCTTCTTCTGAACTGCTCCCAGTGCAAGATGCTAAAAACATTTTTTTTTAAATATGACGATTATGCGCGGGGAAAATTATTTTTTTTTAAGTTTAAATAGATTATTTTAATATGTAATTTATTGTTGAATAATTTATTACTTGAGCTGTAGGAGTCTGTTGAGGAAGCTGATAGTGAACGGCTTCTGTAACGGCTGGACTTTTTAAGCGCACTGGTACTTTTAGCATCCTAAAATTTTTAAGAAAAAACATTTATGCTGAATTCTTAATCAGTTTCTTTTATTTTTTTTTTATTTAAATTAATATAATAGCAAGGAGTTACGTTATTATTGACTTTCAAAGCCTTGCCATTGTACAAATTCAAATAAAAGTATTTTTAACTCCGTTATTTTACAAAGCAAACAACGCATTGAAATTAAAAGAAATTACGATAATGAAAGCAAGGGACTTAGAATACCATGATTTGTTAAAGCGATAGCATGACCATTAAGGCCATCAGCACTTTACGAATTGTTGGGAAACTTTTTGATTAGCCCAGAGGCATTTATCATTATTTAGACGATAATTAATGACAAAGACATTTTTGTTTCCGATAATGACCGTAATTATGGGAATTTTTTAAATAAAACCTTGCTTTCATATCGTAGTATCACAGTAGGTGGTTATCACAAATTAAAATTGAAAATAATATATAGATACAAACCATTTAAATAGTAGTAAAGCTTTAGAAACGAAAATGACGAAAATACTTATTTTTCCCTTTTAATAAGTTACACAATCACATCTAATTTGAGTTTGTATGTCTTCTGAATAGTATTCTAATGTTGCTCCATAATTCTAAATATATGGGAACCCGAAACGAACTAGTTTATTGTTAATAAACTGTATTAAAGTGAAGTAAATTAGTATACATTCGACACGACTAGTTTGTACCAGTAAGGATAGCTTACTATTCAGAAAATTGGAGTATATACAATGGCTTGCCAAAAGTTTACTTCTTTGCGGGATCTCATATAACTTTTAATTGGAATATAATAACCTGTCAAGTTTATTCCGGAACTTTCCGCGAAAAATAATTTAATTTCTCTGCATTTGATATTTGAATCTCGAAAAGAACAAAATTAGCTTGCCATTGTAAACCGGAATAGAAATTCTTTTAATTCCGCGGACAATTTTAATCGTCCGCGAATTTTAAAAATTTCTACTAGGGTGTAAAAGAAAGCAAAATTAAATATTACAATTGTTGCAGAAAAAAAAAAATTAAATACACTACATGCACTAAATTTGAATTAAAAAATAAATAAATAAAAATTAAAGACCAAAAGTGGTAAAGCATACATTAACACGTATCTTACCAATTTCGATCTTTGTCCAACAAAGGTATTAGTTCCCTCCAAACCCTAGAATATAATAAGGTAATAAATATTTCGTTTTTAAAAAGAAAATCGTTGGAAACGGTCACATTTACATGTTAAGCTTAAATATGTGGAAATTAAACTACAATCATGGAATTAGCAAGTCCCCCTCTGCGGTTTAAAGGTGGTAATTCGAAAGTAACACGAAAAATAATTAAAAATAAGTACCTCTTTCTCCGTGGAATTTGCACAAAGTTTCGTTTTCTGATTGCTAAGGTCTCCCATTTAATAAATGTTGATTACACGGTACACAATCGTAAACTAAACAAACCAGTAGATTTGGTAATTTGGATAAGGCGCTATTCTACTTCCTAACAGACCGACGGTACTAACAGCAAATTTACGTCAAAAAGAAAACAAATAAAAATGTAAATATAAATAAATAAATTCACTTGGGTAGTTAGCGCAAACATACGTAACAGAATAGTTCATACAATAATAAAATTATACAACGTACTCTTTCATTATATAATTTTAAAAAATATAGATTTATTACATCTACACTTATTATTTATATCTTTTACGGTCGAGAATATTTATTATTCTAAAGGAATTAAGTGAGGAGATTTTATTATATAATTTTCGGGATGTAGGGTTCAAATGTTTTACTTCCTAATTGAGGTTAAATTTACCCCCCATTATAAAATAGGGAAAACAAATGAAGGAAAAGAGAAATGTCATTTAAATAAAATAAATTAGGTCAATTTTAACGAGTACCTCGCGGTTTACATTGCATCTAAACGGATGTCGCTATTAAAAATGAAATAAACCGAACCTATTAGCGACTATTGAAGGGTTATAAAGATATAAAATGTGATCTTTTTTTAACAAACCTTGCTGTTCGATGCGGGATCCGTGACAGGACTATCGGATACTGCGTTTAAATGGGTCTTCGGCGCGAGGATTGTTTGTATTTCGATATTTTCTGCCATCTTTCACTTTTCTTATTCACTATAAATCTTCAATCATTAAATAATACTCCGACCAGAACCCCGAAAAACCAAAAACCAGCTCGACATACAACATACAGCACCGCACCAAACACTATCCAATCACACAATGGGTGCGTTCCTAAGTTGTCTTAAATAGCTCCAAGTTCCACGACAAAATACAAGTTAAAAATGAATGTATCCACTACCGTCCCAATAACCCAAATCGCATTAGAACTTTTTTTTAACAATAAATAAAATGTAAATTTAATATATTGAACCGGTTTAATGTAACGTTTCAATAATATGTATAATATATTAGCGCTAGCTTGCGAGTGTAATCTTGGAACTATTTACCGGAGAATATAAAGCGCAATAATAATTCTTTATCTTTGATTTTACGTAATCTTTAATCGTCAGATTACCCTTAATAAATCATTAGAAAAATCTATAACTCATTTAGTATCTACAGTAAATAAATAACACCGACGCCACATATCTAAATAAATCCTATTTTTTTTATTAAGGAGGGAATCATGTGACTAAAATATAAAAAGCAAATAATCCGATCTCGTTTCACATTGATGTATTTGTTTTCGTATTTTATGCATGAATTGTGTAAACAACAAACACTTTTTTATGTAAATATGTATTTAGTCATTAGCTGTATAGATTGGGATCAGACGTTCAGTAATTTTAGACAAAAACGGAAAAATTCAAATATGTGCAAGTTTTATTACTATCATAGTTTTTCTATTTTTCTTTGAGAGTTATCTTAGAACAATTGTTGTATAAGGCGGTTCTTTTAACAGTCCTACAGCCGTATTCATAGAGCATTCATAAGATGTACTTTTCTCTAAGAATAACACTCTAGGAACATCTTCACTTTCCTTTAAGTATCGACACATAAACGCTATGAACCATTTGGAAGATCTTTTTTTTATTTTCGATATTTAAAAATTACAAAAAAGTTGGCCATATCAACTGGATTTAGGCTTGAAATTAACCACGCATGCGTATTTAAATGAGCTTGTGTCCATCTTCACGTAAATATACAAAAGAAATTCTACTCAATTCTATAAGAGTATATTACAAGGTTCATTATGAAATAAGATCAGTCTGGCGTCAAAAGAGGCAATTTGACCCTCTCTCTTAGCCAACTTTGCGCAACAACAAAAACAGATAACCAAAACCTTTATTGCTGCAATATTTATTAAATTAAAGTATAACATATGTGGTATCGTTGGATTCGCCTTTTGATTACCTTTCCAAAAACGTAAAAATATATAGCGTGTTCTATTTAAAATAAGAAAGTTGACGTCACTTCCGGTGACACCGGAAATAGAATTGAACTGATGATAACGGCAAAAGTTAGTTCACAAAAAAAAAGAAATCGACCTATTTTTTCCAAAAACGACAGAAGCTATTCTGTTGTTCAAAAGTTAGCGTGGGAGGGGGGCACTTTAGGAACGCACTTTATAAGAGCCATATATTAGGTATTTACACACGATTTCTGTATAATACAGACAATTAATATGATCTCTTGGTAATTATAGAATTCAAAAATGCAAGTACGCATGCGTAAAACAGCTTTTACGCAATATAGACGAATATGTCCCTAGATAAAGAATATTGTCGGAACTACCAATTTAAATTATCCGCGAAATTTGAAAAATGCCAATTCTACTTATAACTATAAATACCAGAATTAAATTTAAGGTATGTTGAATTTCCAATGAAATTATTCCACTAGCGGGATTAAAAAATCCAATATCTCTCATTTATTATCCATCAATAATACACAAAATTACAAATTCAGAAACAATAAATTCGGATCACTAATCTGCCTTTTGAATTGATTAACAAAGTTGGCCATGCTAGCACCATCTACTATCCTATGATCAGCTGCACCACTCACATAAACTATGTCTTCAGCTATAACATTTTGGGACTCGTCAAAACGTGGCACGGTCTAAAAATTGATTCTAATTAAAAAGGTTGTTTAAGATTCTTTTAAATTCATCACCTTAATTGCACCAATGGCAATTATAGCAACTTGCGGGGGTAGAATAACAGGACTTGCATAAGTTCCTCCAATCTAGATGAAATTTAATTGATAAAATTAGCAATTAAGGCCCTTATATTGACTTACAACTCCAATATTTGATATGGTGAAACTTCCCCCAATTAAATCGCTATTTGTAAAGGTTCCTTCCTTTCCAGACTTCATCAACCTATTCAATTCTTTCGCGATTTCCAGAATGGATAAGTGGTCGACATTCTTGATAATAGGAACTGCTAGCCCGATCTTTGTATCCATAGCAATGCCAATATTATGGGCTCCACGATAAATCACCTTTTCACAATCCCCTTCAACAGTCGCGTTCAAAACTGGGTATCTTTGCAAAGCGTTTGAAGCTGCCTTTATGAAGAATGGCATCATGGAAATCTTCGCGCCCAATTTTTCACTTTCAGTCTTCAAAGATTGCTGGAGAATCTTCAATTTTGTCACAGGAACTTCGTCACAATATAAGAAATGAGGTATTTTCTAAAATATCGAATTTAATTGTTAATTTGATGAAAACTTAAGTACATACTAATGCTTCCGTCATTGTCTTCACCATTCCCTTCTGGAAAGGCGTTAGGAACTCAGCTCTATCCGTCCGTGGTGCAAATGTTACTTTCACATCACTTTGAATTGGAAGAGGAGCTTCTTCAGGGGTGGATTTTGATTCTAAATACTTTAATACATCTTCTTTTAATATCCTTCCTTTTTTACCAGTTGGAGTGACCTCGCTTAAATTTATCTGGAATAAAGAATTCAATTAAAAATTAATTAAGTAGGATGTATAAGATCACCTTATGCTCTTTTGCAAGTCTTCTAACTGAAGGTATGCATAAGATAGGAGGCGTAACCGATGGAGTATCAGTATTTTGTTGTATCTCCCTCTCATCTTCTAAGTTATCACTTGTTGAGCTTGATGATGATGATGAAGAAGAAGAAAATATTTCTTCTTCTGGAAATAAATTTAAATTTAAATTAATTTAATTGAAAAAAATTAATTTCAATGTATAATAAGTTGCCTATACACGAAATCTAGTGATTTATTTTACCTACTGATAGGTTTGAACAATCGATAGTAGATGTCACCAACAGTCAAGGTCATCATATTCAAACAAATGACTGATGATAACTATTTTTAATGTAAAAACGTGAAATTTTTACTTCAATTAACGTCACAATTTGGACTATAAACAAGCCTATAAATAACTTAAGTACAGTAAATTAAACTCGGTTTCATCCAAGCTTACCCCCTTCAACTTCGATGTCAAGAAGAGGTTTACCGACGAAGGCAACCTGCTCTACTTGATGATGGAGCTTTTTTACAATGCCATCGTATCGACTTGTTATGGTAACAGATGCCTTATCACTCTGTACCTCGCAAATATTATCGAATTGCTTCACCTTATCGCCTTCTTTAACGAACCATTCTTTCACTACAACATCTCTGATCCCTTCTCCGATATCCGAGAGATTGAAGGATATAATTGCCTCTAGATTGCAGGTCGTACGTAAATTTCTTTTATCGAGATTGTACACGGGATTCAAAATGGCACGATACTGTAAAAATAAAAAAAAGTCTAAAGATTCAAGGTTTCTCTGTGTATAACAAACGCATTAAAGTAGCGTAAAGTTATTTTTATTCTAATAAATTTACGTACCGATTTCCCACATTTATCATTTAATAATACATTAAAGAATCTACAAGAGTTCTTAATTGCTATGGACATGCTTGTGTGGACTTAAAACAATCACTACTGCTAAATTTATTTGAATTTTTCACGTCTTATCTGTAATCCGTAGTATTTTCATATAATTTACGTCTGATGTCGAACAGCGCGTTATACTAACTGTAAGCGAAAAGAAAATAGTTTCACTTTCAAAATAACTTGACCAGACTTAATCAACATGAATTAAATTAAGGTTATAGAGGAATGCCATTAAATCTTTACGCTTTGTGTTTTAATTTAAAAATTCCGCCACCCAAACGAAAGCAGTAGTATCTCGGGATTTCTCTTAATAAAAATAACAATCTCAATTCGTTTATCTTGAATGATATTATTAATTTTAATTGCCCCATACGCTTTAAGTTAAACTCCAAAGTTCACCCGAATAAATATATGCATACTATTCTTAAATGTGTGCCTACAATTACGTTGAGTATGTAATTGCAATTACTTTAAAATGGCAGGGAGGTTCTTTAAGTCTGTTATATTAGGTGCTCCGGCATCTGGAAAAGGAACAATTTCATCTAGAATCATCAGAAAGTTCAATTTAGAGCATATATCTAGTGGGGATTTGTTAAGACTGAATATTAAAAATGGGACAGGTATTTATTTCATATAATATATTCAATTGAATTAAAAGCATGTAATTATTCTTTTGTTATCTTCTTATTCTATCCTCCAGCTATTGGTTTGGAAGCTAAAAAATATATACAACAAGGAAAATTGGTTCCTGATGATTTAATGATTAAATTTATTATTAATGAGATCAAGACCCTTGGGGATAAATCATGGCTACTAGATGGTAAGTATAATTTATTTTTTAATTCCGCTTTATCTATAATTGCGCAAGAAATTGAAATAATTTCAACAACTTAATTCCTGTAAAAACTTTACGCTATTTTATCTTATATTTGAAATGTTTATATATAATTAGCATGTTATAAAAATGCATATCCCATTGGCTGTTATCATTCACACATGATCAGTACAGAACGGAAATAATTGGTCGCTTTTTTTCACAAATTTCAATTCATGTAAACTGTAGATTCTTATAATAGCATAAGAATAAAGCTCTAATTTAGGTATTTGGCTCCTAGTCAAAGAAAATAGAACATTTTTAAACACAATTTCTATTTAGGATTTCCACGGACTCTTTCCCAAGCTCAAAGCTTTTGGAAACAAGACCAGGTTGATATTGTTTTGAATCTCAAGGTACCTTTTGACGTCATTATTGAAAGGGTAAAGGGACGTTGGATCCATTTACCTAGTGGTAGGGTATATAACATAGATTTTAACGCTCCCAAAATTCCAGTAAGTTATATTTAAGATTGCTTTACAGTAGGAATTCATAACTATTTTACAGGGAAAAGATGATATTACAGGAGAGGATTTGGTGCAGAGAGAAGATGATAAACCTGAAGTTGTTATGGAACGTTTGAAACAATATGAAGCCCTTACCAAGCCAGTTGTAGAATTTTATAGGGACAAAGGGGTTTTGGCAGAATTTGAAGGGAAGACTTCAGATGAGATTTGGCCTCTAATTCTAGACTGTCTAGTTTCATATCTTCCATTGCATTTTACAGCTCGCGCATGATATAGTACAAATATATTTTAAAAACAAGGGATTTTTTTTACTTTATATCTATTTTTTAATATACTTTTTCACTGTATACGTTGGATACTAATTTGTATTGATGTTGCAAAAATAAAACACTCAAATTTTGGGAAATAGTCTTTTAATTATAAAATAAGTACTTTTTTTAAATTAATTCCTAAAGAAGATGTTCAATAACAATGAAGAGAGAGAGACAATATAAGAATAATGATAATAATATTAATGATTGTAATAAAATTAAAAAAATATACATCACAAATGATAAATATTACACAGCTTTCGGTAAGCTCGGGTCATTTTTCTCGAATTTAATGCAACATAACAAACTCTTCAGATTCCAAATTAACATCTGGATCATCTTGGAAATATTCAACGTCAGTTTGGCGATAATATTCAGGAATCTCGTGTGCGTCTGTCCCATGGCCTTCGGCGAATACAAACATGGGAAATTCAGTGTTTAAAGATGAATTTGAGGGTAATACTGACTGTAACACACGAAAACAATTTTTTTTTAACTATAAATTCGGATATTCGCTTTACTTACAGCTTCGTATCTTTCCTTAAGGCTAAAAAAGTCACTTTTCTCAGCGCAGTAGAACCCTATACAACATGAGGGATCCATTTTGCTAAGATTCATCTTACGCGGGGATCTACAATGGAAGGTACTGAATGGAAAGTTGTGCGCGTCAACGTCAACCATTTCCTGGCAGTAGTGGGGATCTAAATGTATTAATTTGTCATCTAAAATAAAATGACAGCTGTCAAGATTAGAATTCGAGCTTAAATATCTCAGAAACCTTGAATATTATAAATATACTTCGTTAAATGAAATTATATCCAAATTTCTTAAAGAATTCTCACCTTGATATCCAACGAAATATAATGAATGTTTAGGTCGTCCTCCAATAATTCCTATACACTGCTCTAAGCTAAAAAGGGCTGTTAAACATGGCCCATATACTGGGTTAAATTTCTCATTCCCTAAACGAACTGGAATTAATATAACAACAGATTTCCATTCCCCTGTTTTTTCATCCTTGCATTCTTCAAGCACATCATCGATGTATACTGGAAAATGTTCCATTTTTGAATGTTATAATTTAATTTTGTTATTTAAATATAAACCTGCACAATCCTGAGCTACGTACACAGAAATTTTATCAAGTTTTATGTTATCTTTTATTGCTGCTTTAACAGCTTGCCTGAAACAATAGAAATGTTATGTATACAAATGATAAAAATACTTTAAGGTTACTCAGGTGTCATTTATATTTGACGTACCTCAGTAAGTGTGCAACGAATCCAGGACCATACCAATCACCAGCTTTTTTCCCCGAACTTTCTCCTAATTTGACTAATTCATGAATTGAAAATGGGGTATTACGGCTCGGTTTATCACCGAACCATTTGATGATCTGTCGATGTAAGAGATCTTCGCAATACGTTTCACTGGTTTCAGTAATTCTATTAGGATTCCACCTCCAACCTAAAGGAAATAAGCAAGTAATTCATTTTTGATTATTTTTTTATTTACGTACTCCTTCCTAACATATGACAAACTAAGGCCTGCGCCAATAACATTTGTCCACTTCGTAACATGCAGCCCCATCCGCAATCACTGCTGTAATTTGATCCGTTCAATATAGGGAATTCTCTGCGATAAGTCATCCATATCCTGCTAATAAAATCTGACTTGAACCCCTCGAATCCTTCGTCTTCGTTAGTTGATAGCTAAAAAAATATTTTATTTTATAGAGTGTTAACGTGGAATAAACGGCATTCACACCCTTACGTTTCCTTGACTAGCATAAGCAGCAACATCAGTTCCTTCTTCGGTAGAATCCATATTCTCGAGCTTTTTATGGTAACACCGTCCCAATAACCAAACTGGAGATTCTTTCGAGAAGTTCGTTTTTAGTTTCATCCCTTGAGAAGTGGAAATGAGTTAAAATATTTGTGAATTGTCAAATTTAAACTTACCATATTTCATATTATTCCACATCGATAATAATCTAGTTTTAACTTTGCCTTCGACATCCAATAAAGTATCATCTTCTTCTTTTGTGTTTGATGCACTATTCGGAGAGGTTCCAAAAACATTTGAAAAAATATTTGATCTATTATTACCAAGTGCAATAGAATGCATTATTTTGTTAAGAGGTCCAGTCTGAAGACTTACATTACAGCAAGAAAGGAAGTAACATTAGATTTTTTTTTTCACACAAAGTAAATTTTTACATATTTTATGAGATCGTGATTTAAAATTCACTATAGAAAGTATTAGACTATCCGCTCATTGGAGATTTAATCATAAGATCTCGTCGAATTATCAAACAGGCTAGAATATATATGCTAATGAAATGATGTATCGGATCTACAGGGGCATTCATAGGAAATTGTACATCCATTTTTTTTTAATGAAATTATTAACAGATAAACTAATTTAGGAGCAATACTGATTTTATATTTAAACAAAGAAATATTTTCATAAAATTTATAGCAACCCCGATATACTCATTATATTCCTCTAATATTTACAAACAAAAATAAATAAAAATAAGCGTTAAGTATTAAACAATATAACAGTAATGCTAGTGTATAAAGATTTGTTATTCGTCATAATTTGGAAATGTACATGTGATAATTATGATAAATCATACCGTTTAGCGGTATATTAATTGAACTAAAGTAACAGGTGTGGATAAATAGAAAAAAATAAACAATGCAAGCCTTTATCATTTTTTGAAAATAAAACACCAATGTAACATCTAATTTTCTTAGATTACCTCATTAATTTGAAGCTAATTCTAAATATGTAAATATTAACAATATTTTATCGTTTAATTATTCTTTATAACTGACCAACCACGTTTGTAGAAGAGCTTATTTACGTTAGTTTAGGGAATTTACAAAGAAGGGTAGTGTAAGAATCAAGATTGGTATTGCATGGAAAAATCCATAATTCTAAAAATAACTCAACAAACGAATTTGAAAAGTTCCTTTTTTAATTCTTGAATTTGCATATATTTTAATTGCAAATTCCTAAAATATTTACGCGAAGGGGGTTCTCTATAAATAGACATCCAAAGCAAACTTATTATTATAATTATAAGTTTTATAACTTTAAACGTATATAACGGTATATTAGTTTTATCTTGTATAAATAATAAATATTTGAGATTAACAGTTTGAACAATGTCTATTTATATAACGTATGTGAGAGTAAATATCCTCGAAGATAGGAAACTTAATTTTTATAACGAATATACGTCGATTAATTATAGGAATTAGGTAAAATGATCCGCCTTATCAGAGAAATACAAAAAAAAACGTTTATTAATCGTCCTATTGCTTATATGTAATAAAAACTTGTTTAAATACATTTCCAGGATATTTAGTATTCAAATATTGCAAATATAATATTTGCTGTCTCAAGATTGAGATTAAAAAATATTTATTTAATTGGCCATAAAAATTCCAAAGTTAAACCGTTCTTACTAAAAGACGAAGATGGGAAAATAAGACAACTTGATTCTTTTGCACAGATTTTATTACCACAACAATATATATTGAAACAAATTTCAATCTTAATGCCTTAATATTATTTTTATAATAGGATCTTTCCATATCAAATAAAATTGATTACGTTTTCTTGTTAATGGATCTTATTCGTTACCGTAAAGATGGGTTGATTTTGGCTATTTTTCAATATTTGTTTTATTTATGCACAATTACGTTATAATAATACTTATTGTCCAAATATAATCTAGAAACAATAATAAATCAGATTTGGCCAATAAGTTTTATTATAACGTAATTGTGCATAAGTAAAACAAATATTGAAAAATGGCCAAAGTCAACCCTGGTGGCTAAAGCCACCCAACTTTACGGTAACGGACAATTTGAAGACTTCATTTTCAAAAACAAATATTTTCAATTACATGATATTCTTGATAATCCCAAAAATTGATATCAACTTCTTTATTTTAAATATAATTCCATGTACATTATAAATTAGATATTTAAATAGCTCCTTTAAAGACGAGTTTAACTATGTAACACATTGCACATCTATCAATTTTAACGATACAATAACATACCGAGTGTTCAATTTGAAATAACAGAGTTCAGATCCATTTCTGGATGAATCAAGAGTACCATGAAGTTGAAAATATTTTTAGAAAGTAGGGCACACACCTATGAAATATATATATTAAAAATAATTAAAAATAGATAGTATATTTATGACGATTAAACAAAAATATTCAAAACGACTATATTCGGGTATGTCCGAATACGTACGATTTGTATCTGTTTTAAAAACATAATTCTATTTGCATTTTAGTATTATTATATTGTTGTTTTGTAACAAAGGGGTATACAATAAATGTGTCTGGAAAATATCTGAAAAGGAATTTATGGGAACGCAAAGTGGCGATCTAGACGCATTAATCTTGATGAAATTTATAAAAAGAAATAATCTTTTAACACTACAGAAATTAGGGAAATGTGCGTAGATATACAGACTGTATGTCTGTTAGCATGTTATAGTATTCTTTATAAATTTACTTTACATATTCTCAGTGCTAGAAAAATGAACACAAAGTACACATAACCACTGAACTTTCTGAATGAAATTTTATTTTCATTTTAGATCTAAAGGAAACATATACACGTTGGTCTAGATACGAACGGGGGATTGCTTTGTGAATGGCAACAGCGCATTTGAGTCTCACTGAGAGATATCCAATCGCAGTATATTATAAAGCGAGCAGCGGTACGCACGCTTGTCCACCCAATCACGTAATATTATAATTCAACGCCTTCTGATAAAATGTACTAATACAGAATTACTGCATAATTTTTCTGTATTCTCAGATTATGTTAGAAATTACAGTTTCTTATGTTCATTTTGTTGCTGCTATGCGATGCAGGAGCACGAAAAAGTAATTCTAAGTAAGAAAATAAACTACGATTCTTATAAAATTAAACTAAGGAAAAATAAATTCGATAATTAATAATAATACAAAATAAATTGAAATTCTGACAATGTTATTTTATGAAGGGTTTGAAAATATTCCCTCCGTGGCTAAACAATAGCCGAGTCTATCGTAAAACTCCCGCCTCACTGCGAGATTTCTAGGCGTTATTTTCGCGAAATTCTCAACAGTTGTAAGCTCGGTACTGTTGCAAAATTAGAAATTTTGTTTAACATCACCCCACAGAAAAAAAATCGCAGGGATTGAAGTCGGGTGATCGAGGTGGCCATAACACGATTAGGAAAGGTGTTTTCTAAAAGCTCCATTACTAATCGGGTGTTATGCGCGGGACAACCGTCTTGCATAAACCAAATTCCAACAAAATCGGGATTAAGTTGACGGACTGCAGGAATAACTAGCCTTCGCAGCAAATCCAAATATTACACTCCGTTCAAATTTCCGTCAATAAGAAATGGCCCTATAATGTTATCACCCAAGATACCCGCCCAAACGTTAGGTTTTTCGGGGTACTGAGTTCTTACATTATGGACCAGATGTTGATTTTGTCGAGGCCAATATCGCACGACTGACGGATTATGCTTGCCATCAAGTAGAAAAGAGGACTCGTCGGAAAACAATATTTTTTATAAAATATTCGTCTTCGTTAGCTCTTTCCATCACGGACGCACAAAACTCCATTCTTGCAAAATTGCCTTCGAGAAAAATCTCCTGGCATTTTTGAAATTTGCAACTTTTGTATTTGTTGCGTTTCAAAATACGTTTCACAGTACTTCTACTAGCACCGATTTCGTCTGCAATTTACCGGCTAGAGTAAGGTTCACCTATTTCAACCAACGAACAAACCCTCTCCTCCCGCTCGGGAGGCATTACAGAGATTTGAGGCTGTTCGTCTATTTGTTGGCATTTACGGTAAATTCCGACCATGCAGCCAAATTTCCTAAACGCTTTGACGATCTTTTCACGTTGAATGCGAATAGGACGATCCACGTACGCTACGGCAAATAGATCGACCGTGTTTTGGTAAGAATTTCCAGTAAGATACCATGTAATGATTGGTACCTTCTCTGCGGTTGTATAAACTAACATAGTGTATCTACGATCACTTGTTAGAACCTTGCGAGCGCATAGATAGACAAAGAGGGCTTCGGATAGGCGGCTTAGAGCTACGTAGTTGCGCGCGACGAGGCTGGCCGGCGGGGATAAATGCAAGTATGTCACATCACGCTACGTACAATATATCTCGCATCCCGGTAAGAGCTGAGCCAACGTGTATATATTAATAAAGCAGTTGGTGCATAATGTTAAATATGTCTAGAACATCGTATTCGAAATAAAAGTACATCATTTAGATGACTTTTATTACGCGTCGTAGCCTGTAACGTTAATTTTCGTTTTGTTTAAATAATTTTTTCCCCCGGATAAATATGTCGTCACAGGTATTTTGACGGCCATTTAAAAAACAATTAAGTTAAAAAAATATATTTAATCTCTATTCCCTGTACTAAGGATCTTTTATACTTTGTAACTTAGAAAAAAATGCTAAAAAATGTTAGAATAGGTCCAGAATGAAGGGAATCACAGAAAATGAAGTGAAGGAAAACAAGAACCATTTTTCTAATGTAATTTAAGACTCTGCAGGTCTTAATTTAACTCACGTAAGAACCAATACATCAAAATCTGTAGTGGTGTCCATTTGATATGGAATTACCCAAATAGTTTTCTTTTGTTGAGTAATGTTGGTAGTTGACACAATTACAGTAAAGCTGTTCCATATATATTCTTTTATGATATATATTTATATAAAATATTTAAAATTTGCTCAATTATCTTTTAAGCTAATTTGCAAATTCTATATAATAATAATAATAATAATAATAATAATAATAATAATAATAATAATAATAATAATACTTTAGACGATACTTATTGGAATGCCTCACAAATAAAAATTTGACTAAAATAACACAGGAAATTATCACATAAAAGTTAAATATATAACGAACAAAAAATAACTCGAGTATTTGCTAACCTAAACAATACAGAGTTGGCTTTGGACACATACAATCTCAAAAAAATTCAAAGCCAATCCTGTATGATAACAGAACATCATTAAATAGTAGTGCTTTCTCTGAGTATATAAGTATAAATACAAATATAAATTAATGTCTGGATGCTGCAGATTTTGGTGGAATTAATCTGCCACTTGGTCTAGGTACACTAGAGACACGTCTTTGCTTGTCAGTTTTCTTGCTTGAATTGTAACTATGATAGACTGCTTTCATGCCACGTTTAACTGGAGTTGAATGCTCTAAATGGCTTGACATATGTTTCCTCATATTATTTCCAGTGTAAGCCACGCCTTTCATTTGGAATTCAGTTGTTTCTGTATTCCATAGCATGTTTGATTCAATCTTTTTCTGCAATTAGAGTGATTTTTAAAAAATTACTATTTTTATGTTAAAATTAAAACTTACCAAATATTCTTTTGGGATGTAATTTTCGATCATCATATTAGCTAATTGCAGCTCCCTAACTAGTAACCTGTAGTTATCTAACAGAGCTTCCATTTCTCTTTGGTACTCGTGTTCCTTGTCAGCATGTTCCTCTTTAACATCGTTAAGTAACGCTTGCACCTTTTTAATTTTCTTAGTGATTCCAACATCCTCTTCTTGAAGACTTGAGTACTTTTCAGTAACGTCAATTCTTTCAGCCTGGAAAGGATGAATTTAAAAGACAATAAGGGATTTAAATGGATGTTATCCTACTCCTTTTTGTTGTATCTGCTCTTCTAATTGTTGGTGTGATTTATCTAAACTTTCCAACTCGGCTCCTGACATTTCTAGCAAGAATAGTTGTTGTTGAGCTTTCTCCAAAAGATTTTCACCTCCAACCAAAATTTTCTTTTGGATTAAAGAAATTTTTTGTAATAATTCTTCTTTTTCTTTTCTATAAGGATGCAGGACACTCTTAGTTGTTATAAGACACATTTTTTTTAAGGAAACTTACTCGGTTTTCTGTAATTCTTCGTCATGCTTCCTACATTCCTCAGATAAAGCTTCGAGTTGTGATTTATCTTTCTTTTTCTAAATAAATTAAGTTATCAATAAAAGTATATACAGGGTATTTTACAATATTCAGAGTGTTTCAAAACATCTAGTTTAAATTAATTCATTCCAGATATGTTCAGTTTTTTACAAATCTTCAGAATTATAGGCCCATTTTTTGACGTAGAATTAAAAAATGTATCAACATACAGAATATTTAATAAAAAAAAAATATCCTGCATATTTCAACTGTTTTTAAATTCTATATCCAAACGAAATGTTACTTGTGAAATACTCTGTATACAAGAACAACCTAATAGTATTTACCGCTAATTTCAAAGCTGCTTTCTCCTCGTGTAATGAGATAATCGATATTCTCTGCTGTAATTTCGCAATTTCTTGCTCGAAACACTCGATCATACCTTTCTTTGTTTCAACATTCACCCTGATTTGGTTCTTTATGTATTTGACACGACTAGCATAGCGTAAAGTACAGATACTTTCTTCGTAATCACTTTCAGAGGGACTAACCATTGCTATCTAAAAAATATATCAAAAATAAATTTAAAACATGATTTATTTCTATTTATAGATTTACCATGGCTGTTTTTGAATTCCCTCCTAAAGAATCTTGCAGTAACCTAGTTAATTTCGAGTTTCTATATGGAATATGAGTACTTTTCCCATCGACTAGAGCTGAAATTACGTTTCCTAATACTGACAATGATTGGTTAATATTGGAAGCTTCTTTTAAACGTTCACCAGTAGCATGTGTCCTGCTTAACCTCTCAGAACCCTTTAATTATTTATATTTATTATATTTTTTAGAATTTGAATATAATTTTTAACTTACAGCTAAATCGACAAGATTAAGCTTCCCGATTGTAGTCTTATTGTCGATTCTATCTTTCGATTCAATTGTAATAGTAAATATTGCATGCGATCTTGAGCTTACGTCATTCATTAATGTCGATCTCGTCATACGGTTCGTATTACCTCGATTCATTAATTCAGAAATCGATTCTATCGAATCTACTGTAAATCCCATTAAATCTTTCACATAAACACCTACGTCAAGTCTCTCACGGACCTCTAATTTAGCGTTGGGGTTAGACGATAATAAATCTCGCACATCTTCGTTGTAAATTTCTAAATACGTTATTGTAACAACGAAAGATTTTTCTCCGCTTGATCGGGAGATTTGACTGAATATATGGGAGAATGTGTTGGGTATAATTCCTTTAAATTCAGCTACATTTTGGTTCCCGGCCATTGTGTAAGTTTTACCCGTTCCAGTTTGTCCGTAGGCAAATACCGTTCCGTTATAGCCTTGAAGTACTTTTTCTACAATTGGAAAAGCTATGTGTCTGTATAAATCCATCTAAAATAGCAATAATATAAAGATGTATTTGAATAGATTTGTGTTTATTACTTGTGTACAGTCTTCTGGAAATACATGATCGAATTTGAACATCTTTGGCTTTTCACCAGCTAAACTTGGCTTTGCTAAAGCAATTACATTTTCTTCTCTATCAATAGTGACTATATTTTGATGTCCTTCTTGTAATTCTTTCTTATTCAAAGGTCTAACTCTGATTACAACACGTACATTTTCTAGTTCACCTTTTATTTGATTTCTATTGTTAGCCATTTTTAAGGTGTGTTTAAGAACTAATTGGGATTATTTAAATTAATTTAAGTGTAATAATTTGTACATTTAGTTTTAAATGTCAAACATTTGTTTGTATTACGGATTTGTATGGTTAACACTTGCACTGTACTGAAATTACAAACAAAGACTTGTCAAACGTGAAAGTAAATGTAGCCAAGTTCATTGTTATACAGCTCAAATTAAATAGGGCGCGAAAAATAATTCCTTCTAATTCTAATCATTCTAGATTTACAAAAATTTAAAGTATTTCGTCGCAGTACTCTACGCATTTTAGTAAAAAAACTATTTATACATCTTCATATTTAATTTAATAAAGAACCACACATTTTAAGTAGAGGGAAATGTATGTGAAAAACATTCTAAAACAATCTCTATAAAATTCTTTAAAAATATACAGGTTAAGAAATTATGTTCTATCTATGCATTTGGTGGATACATTGCACAAATGAAACCTATTATCTTTTTTTTATACTTTATTTAAAGAAACATAAATATAGCATATTACATATGAACTAATAACAAAAAAATCCAACATTAAAAGTTACAAACAAAAAAAGTAGTTGCATAAGTACGTAAGTTGTATTAGATAAAATTTGAATTCTTGTATAAATATTATTATTAAATATAAAAATATAAAATATATCACTAATATCCGTATCATGTATTAGCAGGTCTTTGGTTACTCAGATCTGCTGTCTTTTATTTCATTTGTTTCTATTCCTATCATATCCTCAGTAGAAATTTTTAAAATTCGCGGATAAATTAAGGAATTAACTTAAATTATCCATGAAATTTAAAATTATTACCGGTTTATAATCACTAGATATTTAAAAAAATACTCTTTGTTACTTCAGCGTATACTTCTTTACAATAGCTCTAAGATCGTTTTCCTTGTCCTACTACGTCGATTCTAGCATCTTCGTTAGCTGGAAAAGATAAAAATTAAACAGGGTATTAAATTTGAACATTTTGAGAAAATAATTACGGATATTGCGCTTAGAATCCTGTAATAAGTTTTTTTCGTGGCGCCTCCTGTTAGATAAAGAAGTTCTAGTTGCCTTTTTGCATTCACAACTACTTTTGGCGGACTCTAAAGTCTTTTGGGCATTTTCTAATTTAACATTAAAGTCAGCTAGTTGGTTCTTTAACTGGGTTATTTGCTTATCTTTTTCTGCAAGCATATCATTTGTTTGCTCAGCTAAAAAGAAAATGAATGGAATGCTAATCGTTTACAAGGGTTAATTGGCGTTTAAAATTAAATATGAAATGCAAAAAAGGTGAAGTATTATGTTCTCTACCTTTTTTCAGTTTAATTTTCATACTAGTAACGTCTTCATTGTCGCATCCATTGATAGTGTTACTGAATTTCGTGATTATTTTGAAAGTGTCTCCAGTTTCAGGTGTCTTCTGCAAGGAATTGCAGATCTTTACTCGAATGGTCTCCTGCAGATTCTTATTTTCTGCTTTCAAGTGGGATATTTTCTCTTCCAATTCTTTAATCTTCCTCATTTTCTCCTTATTCAGTTCCACATGCTTTATATGACTCTGCGTTATGTTATAATAATCCATTTTGAAATTTCTTAAAACTTGCTCCCTAACCTTTAGTTTTTGACCAATCTCTTTTCTTAGGACGATTTCCTGGTTTAAGTTAGTTTTAAGACCTTCTAACTCGTCAGCTAAAGATTTCTGTTGAATTTCTAATTTTTTGTTTGTATGTAATAAATCGTTAACTCGTCTCTCATGTTGATTGACTTGTTCTGCTTGCGTGTTCTTTAATTTTAATATCTCTTTGCGATATTCCTCGCGTTTCTTTTCCTCGTTTCTATTAGGAATATGTAGTTTACTCTTTTGGTTTTTTATAGTGTTAATGTTTTCCTCTAGTTGCGAAATTTTAACCTGGGACAGTATTAATTTATCTTCCAGCTTTTTCCGTTCACCAATAAGAGTCTGAAGTTCTAAGTCTTTAGCCTTTAGGATCTTTTCGTGGTTTTCTGCATCGGTTTGGAGCTGTTTTGTTTTTTGATCGTAATTATCGAAAGATTCTAGTAGATTATTTTCTTTCTCTCGCAACACATCTAAATCGCATTGGAGTTTGAGACAATGATTGTTTAGGTGATTATATTTTTCCAGTAAAACATTATACTCTTGGGTCAATTTAATTTGGGATTTAATTTTCTCCTTGTATTGATCTTGATAGCAACCCAATTGCTTTTCATAGTCCATAGCCTGTTTTCTTAAGATTTGAATCTGATTCTCTTTCTCATTGCATGTTACTATCAGCATATTCATTCTTTCTTTACAAGGTGCAAGCTCGACATTATATAATTCATTGTAACTAGCACGCATGCTCTCTAATTGGAGTTTTAACGTATCTTGGTCGTACTCTAGTTTGCTGATAGTTGCTGAATATGAATTATTTGTTTTTTGATACATTGCAAATTGAGAATTAATTTCCTTACAGTGATTTTGTAATTGATTAGCTTTTTGTTGGAGATTCACATTACCATCTTTCAAAGCTTGATTTTCTATTTGTAGTAAATTAGTTTGCTTTTGAGATAGCTGTATCGCAGAATATTGTTCATTAACTTTGCCTCTGTAGCATTCCATTTGTTCCTCCAACTGTGCATTTTGGTCTCTTAAGCTTTGATTGACCATTTCCAGTTCTTGATTGAAGGACGTAAGAGAACTTATTTTTCTTTGGGTTAACTCTAGATCTGAATTATATTTCTCATTGAGCTTTGTTTTGTAATATTCCAGTTGGTTATCTATATTAGCGTTATGTTCCTTTAGGCTCTGGTTTTCAGCAACTAACTCGTTACATTTAATAACCATCGAGTTCAAGCTGATATGATATTCTGCAGGATGTTCTTGTTTATTTTGATGCTCAATAAGCAAGGATTGCAATTCTTCATTTCTTTTCTCCAAACCATTTTTCTGGGAAGATAACTCCTTCACTTCTTGCTTTAAGGCTTCAATATTTGCGATGTACTTCTTAAAATGATTGCCACCATGATGAACAACTATATCCACCTTAGAGTTAGATGGATTTTCCTGTGCAATTGCCACCTCCATCTTTTCTTCCTCTTGAATGTAAATATCTTCATTTTTAGAATTTTCAGTCATTAG
The DNA here is from genome assembly GCA_029619315.2 of Dynastes maya. NCBI lineage: Eukaryota > Metazoa > Arthropoda > Insecta > Coleoptera > Scarabaeidae > Dynastes > Dynastes maya. The sequence goes on from JAROYE020000012.1 coordinate 10,043,469, forward strand.
AACCGATTGCAGCTTCTCTAGGCCTACTCGTATCGACCTTATTTCTATAAAATCATTACATAATTCTTCATTATCCAACCTAGTTAGAGATTTGCTCCTTTTTATTTGAAATGTGGTATTTATTTGAGATAAGTTAGGTGTACTAAAACTTCTATTTAAAACACATAAAGGTCTGTTAGTGCGTTCGGTTTTTAAGTGATTTATTGTCATGTTGTATAATCTGAAATTTCGCAAAGCGTATTCAGAGGCGAATTGTTGTTTGGCGTATGTCTTTAGGAGTGACGAGAAGGTATTTTCCGGAGTTTGCCTTGCCAAGAAATCGCAGAATTTCTTTGTGGCTGGCTCCATTTCACTTCTTTCGTCTTCTGTTTGATCATCCTGTTCCTCATCGCTTTCAAAATCTTTCAACTTCATGTCGTCAAAAGTTTCCGTTTTCGGTAGATTTCTAAATGAGAAGCAAACAAAAAGAAAAGAAACAGAATCAAAATAAACGTATTAATAAGCGTATGATAAGGATTTAAAGCTACAAGTATTGTGAATAAGTTCCCGACCACAACATGCTATAAAATCACGAAGAGATTTTTATTTGCAAGTTTATTCTTACTCAAAGTTCTAATAAAAGTAATGAAATACCATTCAAGGTCGAGAAGACCGCTAAAATGTGAAGTCGAGTAATCCAAATTCAATCTTTTTGATTTAGATCAGAACTATTAAATACGGGAGTGGTTCTTGATTGGAGATACAGAACAGTATCTGGCGTTGGTTCTTGAGAAAGATAATGATCTCAAACATGTTAGCAGAATCGTGAAAAATTATTTGCAAGAAAAATATGTAGTGATGACTCTGGGGCTTGTTCCTCAATATGATAGAGTACGTTTGGTATTATTTGGATAACAGAAAAGTTTTAAAATATTAATTTATATTTAACTATACTTATTTTCTCATTTTTTATGTATTTTACATATATAAAACCTTAGTGGTCAGCAAGATATTCACATAATTATATATTAGGGGACTTACTCGCATAATCTTTGGTATTCCTCATCTTGTCTTTTATAATCTTCGTATAACGCTTCTAACTGTTCCTTATCTTTATTTCTCTGAATTTAAATGAAAAATGTAAACAATTTTCCCGTTTTTTTTTTTGAATATTAATTAAGGATAAAATTGAACTGTCACCAAGAAAAAAATGTTGAATTATCTAGGGGTACTTCAAGGTTGTAACAGCTCAATTTTATCACAAAAAGCACAAATAAATTACCTCTAAGACAAGGGCAGCTTTTTCTTCGCGTAAAGAAACAACTAACAACAACAATTTATTGATTTCCTGCTCTAGGAAGACAATCATGTTCTTTTTCGATTTTTCATTAGCTGTAATACGATTTTTTATGTATTTTACTCTACTAGCATATCGTAAAGTGCATATAGTCTCCTCATAATCATTTTCGGAGGGGCTAATCATTGCTATCTAGATTAAAAAAGTAGCAAAAAGTGATTGAAATAATATTCTCATGCGTTTACACTTACCATAGCAGTTTGTGAGTTACCCCCTAAAGAATCTTGTAATAATCGTGTTAATTTAGAATTCCTGTAAGGTACGTGAGTGCTTTTTTCATTAATTAAAGCTGATATTACAATTCCCAACACCGACAACGATTGATTTATATTACTAGCTTCCTTTAAACGATTACCGGTTGCGTGGGTGCGACTTAGCCTTTCCGAGCCCTTAAATCATAAATTTTAAAATGGTATATTGCATATTTTGTTGATATTTACAGCCAAATCAACGAGATTGAGTTTTCCAGTTATTGTTTCATTTTCGTCATTATTATATTCAATTGTCATAGTAAATATTGCATGCGACCTTGAACTTATATCGTTCATTAATGTCGAGCGTGTAAAACGGTTTGAATTACCCTTCTTCATTAATTCGTTAATCTCTTGGATTGATTTGACAGTAAAGGCTGCAAGATCTTTTACATAAACCCCAATATCGAGTCTTTCGCGTACTTCTAATTTGGCATTGGGATTTGATGAGAGCAAATCGCGAACGTCTTCATTATAAATTTCTAAATAAGATACAGTTATTATAGCAGACTTTCCATTATCACAGCTAGAAATCTTATCAAATATATGGCGAAACGTGTTTGGTAAAATCCCTTTTTCTACGGGATCATTTTGTTTTCCAATCATGGTATAGGTTTTACCGGTCCCTGTTTGACCGTACGCAAATATAGTGCCATTATACCCTTGAAATACTTTCTCTACAATTGGATAAGCTATTTGTTTATATAAATATACCTAAAACATGCTACGTTATATACATTATACTAGAACAATGTAATAAATTACTTGAGTACAATCTTCAGGAAATATATAGTCGAATTTAAACGATTTTGGAGGTTCATCTACCAATCCTGGCTTAGTCAAGGAGATCACATTGTTCTTCTTATCTATACTCGTGATATTGTCTAATCCGTCTCTTAATTCCTTCTTATTTAAAGGTCTAACCCTAACAGCAACTCTAACATTTTCTGATTCTTCACTAATTGAAGCCGTTGGGGTCTTATTTTGCATCATTATTTTAAAATTTATTGACACTGGTGATACGAAGTTATTTTAAATATACAAAAATAAAGGAAAAAGACATCGGCTTAACGTAAGAATTTTGGATAGCTATTTGAATTTTGAATGACGCGAAATTAGCTGCGGTTATATTGACAGATTTTAACCTTGTTATTTCGGAATTAAAAGAAAAAAAACTAGAATTATTGTATTATTATTTATTTATATGAAGCAATTAAATTAAATATATATTTTATTTGATTTGATAACAATTAGGATATTCCATTATAATTTTTTTAAAATCAAGATTTAAATACAAATTAAATTGGTGGCGCCATTTCGTGACTAAAAGTTTAACATGTACGACGAAGTTTGAAGTTTACTCACTCAATGGAGTGGCGCTGTTGTAGAAGAGGGAATTCAAAGTTTTTTGTAAGCATTAAAAAAAGTGCACTGTTTTCCTTTTTCAGGTAACTTTTAAATACTTTGTTAGATTTAAAACGTTACATTTAGTTTTATAAACGTGATAGTGAGGTGCCTAGAAAAATTTCCAGATTCTAAAATGTTAAAGGTAATGTGACGATTTTATTTATTCAGGTCTTTGGCGTTCATTTTTAAATACGATTTACACTTCGCGCAGTTGAAGGCGAATATTTCTCGATATATAAAAGTTTTAAGAAGTATGCATAGTCGAATAGAAAAGAAGGTTGAAATGGAAGACAGATTTAATATCATTAAAATTCATGGGGTCGACCTGAGCGTGAGTTCATCTGACATTCGCTACGCTGGGCTTAGACAAGGGTGGCCAATAAGCAGGGGTTGTTCTGGAGAATTTGCGAAAACGGAAACCCTTAATTCCGATATAGACTTGTAAGTTTAATCGTTAATTTTGATTTTTCCTAAAAGAAATTAATTTATTATAAAATAATGTATTACATAAAGCCGTTTTTATTTATTAATACGTTTTATGCGCTGCAGAAATCCTTTAATACTGCGCAAGGTGGTACGAAATATTCGTGTGAATAAAACATTAATTTATTTACGTGTCTATTTTCACTAATTGTAAGAATAGTAAAACTATTACGGTACAATGTTATTAATAATGGAAGGACTACACTAAAAACGTTTTCAACTGCTATAAATGTTTAATTGGTGACAAAGATTCATTACGAGGCCTTTGTATATTCTCTAAATTACGGTTTTTGCAGAGAGAGGGGATATATGCACTGTGTACGTTTTGGAATTAAATAAAATATTTATTTTACGGAATAATTAAATATATCGAGTAAGTCCCTTTTGGTGATATACCATAACATTTAAAATTGTAAACATTACTTATTTAAAACTCACCAAAGCACCAGCTTCTAAAGCAGAGCACTTCTATACAACACGGTACCTTTAAAACTGATTACTTTGAAGAGAATAGCCAGGTTGTATTGTTTTTATCGAAACATTCCTTTTTTGTGATAATGAGCGTACAGTTGTGGTTAAAATTATTATTAAATTAGCATAAGTGCAGATAGTTCTTTTCTTGAGCAATTTAGAGAAATAGCTTTCAACCATCCACACACTACGTGAACACACTGTATAATTTATGCATGATAAGAATTTGAATATTAGTAGATTATTAAATAATAGTCTCTTGCGTTTTAGCAATCTTTGTTTCGAAAAAGATCTGGTGGAAAATAATTTTTCTTTAGCGGTCTTTGATTTCAGATTATATCTGTAGTATATGACACACAGGGTTGATAAACACTAAACAATAGAATAATTGAAATATATTTTCTCTTATTAAGCGATTTAAGTACATAGTCCAACTATAAAACTTTCCTTTTATTTGAATAGTTCTATCCCGTTCTATTTTCGTAGTAAAAATAAAAATACATATGAAATAAATCAGCGTGTGCAGAGCGGAGGTCTTGTGGTAAAAGTGTTTTAAATGAAAAGATATGCGGCAAAGGGGCTGTTCACTGCGAATACTATGAGCTAGGGGTAAAATGGGAAAAACTTTCACACAAGAAAGGCTTATAATTCAGTTAGTGCTTGCTTGGAAGACAGGTCTGAGAACGAATACAACTTTGTATGTGGAGAGTAGTACAGATTTTTATCCAATTTGTTGTTTCACAAACACAAAAACAGTTATTTTCGTTTTCCTTCTGCGAATCAAAAAAGAAAGAACAACAGGAAAAAAACAGAGGAATATAAAATAAAATATAACACATACACGAACTTTAAGCACAAAAGCCTAAAATGGACGAATTAATTTTTAATTTCATTCAATCATCATACATAAATTAATTACGTAACATTCCCTTTACCTTTGCTCTTTTTTTTTATTTTACAATAATGAACGACCTCATATATGACTACCTTACCATTTTAAAAAGAATGTTTTGCAAATATGAACTCATAAATATAAAGTAGATTGAAAGATCTTTAGAGAATCGTTGGAGCAGAATATTTTAATTAGAAAGTACCTGGTTCTTTTAAACTTTCAAGTCCTTCGCCCTGTTTTTCCCTCGAAGGGGGAGAACAAGGAAAGAACACCTATCTTTTAGATTTTTTAAAATAAATACGGACAAACTTTAAAGAGGATGCTTTGTCATTGTTTCAGCGATAACTTGATGAGGGATTTAATGAGAGATTACTTTTCTTTATGTATTTATTGCGTTTTTAATATGCTTTAGTAGAGTGGTCAAATTTCATTACGATTCTTTTTATTATAGTCAGGGTGATCTTGCACACATCGCAAAATGAATTCTCTTTGTTCTTCATCGGCTGTCAATAGTCCATTTATACATAAAAGTTTTTCATTTCTATTCTCCAAATCATTTTTCTGGGAAGATAACTCATTCACTTTTTGCTTTAAGGTTTCAATATTTACGATGTATTTCTTAAAATGATTGCCACCATGATGAACAACTATATTCACCTTTTCTACTACTTTTTTTAGTATTTTAGGATTTTCGGTTATTAGAATAGATTATAGCTTCTTTAGGCCTGCTCGAATCGAACTTATTTCCATAAAATCATGGCGTGATTCTTCACTACCCAACCTAGTTAAAGATTTGCTCCTTTTTATATGAATTGAGCTTTCAGTTTTAAAATGATGTATTGTCATGTTGTATAATCTGAAATTTCGCAAAGCGTATTCAGCAGTGAATTGTTGTTTGACGAGATGATATTTTCCGGAATTTGTCTTTCCAAGAAATCGCAGAATTTCTTTGTGGCTGGCTCCATTTCATTTTTGTCGTCTTCGGTTTGATCATCCTCTTCCTCATCGCTTTCAAAATCTTTCGATTTCATATCGTCAAAATTTTCCGTTTTCGCCAAATTTCTGAACGAAAAGCAAATAAAAAGAAAAGAAACAGAATCAAAATAGACGTTATAATAAGCCAATGATATTTTTATATATATGATTATAATTCGCTTATTCTGTAATAAATATCTGTAATAAAACCATGTTTTAACTTTTTTTAGGAAGCACAAGTCATTGTAAGGCGTTTCAATGTACAGGCCTGCGATGGTTATTTTTTTGCACTGAATCCGAAAATGACCTTGCTTTTTTTCCATCACGTCAGAATTTTTTGCAAATGGCAATTTTAAAAATACGTAATTTGTCGAAAAATATCGAAAATATGAGACTTAATGACAGATTAAAATGGTTTTTTTCTTATAAAATTTATATTTTTTTGGCTTCTACTATGCAATATTATAGCTAAGCAGTTGAAGGGTCTGATGAGAGGGGTAGGGGGTCTATTGACCCCTAAAAATTTAATGAAAACCGCCACAAAATCAGCCTAAATTTCTATTTTATTACGTTTTCCATTTATTTATTTTCATTATTGCTTAGTTCACAAGTGGAATCGACATGTAACATTGAAAGTGCTGTTATCAGCCAGTTTATTATGAAAACGCAACATTTTCATCATAAACCGGCACTATTTACATTAAACGTGTTGTAAATCTCAACAGTCAGTGCTGTCGCGACCGTTAGCTTATTCGTATGTGTCCTCCGCGATCAGAAGTGCTTTAGTCGGCGGATATACGCTAAAAAGCAAACATACAGATTTTTAAAAGGCTCCAAGAGGCTGTAAAAAGTCCCGAGATTCATTTTGTTACATTTGTGGTGAGTTAACGGTGGAAAGGCAAAAAAGAAATATAACAACTTTCGTTCGGCAAGTTTATCTCGCGTATTTCGGTGTAAAAATAGGAGATCAAGACAAAACTCGGGCACCCCACTATGCTTGCTATATGTGTGTTGAAGGACTTAGACGGTGGTCAAAGGGTGGACAACCTGCTTTTAGATTTGGAGTTCCGATGGTATGGCGAGAGCCACAAAACCACAGCGGTGATTGTTACTTTTGTTCAACCGGTGTTCATGGTTTCAATTTAAAGAATAAAAAGAAAATTGTCTATCCAAATTTGCAATCGGCTTTACGTCCTGTCCCTCATGGTCCAGACGTATCAGTGCCTCCTCCACCACAAAATTTACCTGAAGTAGATGGTTCGGAAAGTGATTCAAGTGAAGAAACCGAAGATAACACAGAGGAGTACAAACCTGGCAATTCTGCACCACAACATTTTCACAGTCTGAACTAAACGATTTGATTCGCGACTTACATCTGACCAAAGAGGCTTCAGAATTGCTTGGTTCAAGGCTTAAAGAGAAGAATTTGCCCGCAGCTGGCACTACTTTTCGGAAGAAGGAGATTCTGCAATGAAGTGTGTGGACTTTTTAATACATTTAACATTTCGTACGAAAGCACCGATTGGAGACTATTTATAGATTCGTCAAAAAGAAGCCTTAAAGTTGTCCTTCTTCACAACGGAAATAGGTATGCGTCAATACCCTTAGGACATTCTGTACACTTAAAAGAACGTTACGAAAATTTACAACTTGTTCTCAATAAAATTAAGTACGACGATCATAAGTGGATTATATGTGGCGATCTTAAAATAATATCGATGATCCTAGGACAGCAAGGCGGGTATACAAAGTTTCCTTGTTTTTTATGTGAGTGGGATAGCAGAGACAGGGAAAATCATTGGAAACAGAAAGATTGGCCACAACAAGCTTCATTAGAACCTGGAATAAAAAAATGTGCTCGAAATTCCCCTTATAGGTTCGAATAACGTTCTCCTTCCACCTCTACATAACAAATTAGGCTTGATGAAGCAATTTGTGAAAGCGTTAACAAAAGAAGGTCCACGTTTCAAATACATCTGTAACAAATTTCCAGCCTTATCAACCGCAAAAGTAAAAGAGGGTGTCTTTGTGGGTCCGGACATTAGAAAACCTTTCAAAGATGGAAATTTTGAGAAAGAAATGGAAGTTGCTGAAAAAGAAGCCTGGGTCGCCTTTAAAGACGTAGTAACCAAGTTTCTGGGCAACAAGAAGGATTCGAATCTCAAATCTATCGTTGAGATTATGCTGCAGAAGTACAAAAATTTAGGCTGTTCCATGAGTTTGAAGGTTCATTTCCTAAATTCACATTTGGACTACTTTCCTGAGAATCTGGGTGCTGTTAGTGAAGAGATGGGTGAGAGATTCCATTCGATCATCAAAGAAATGGGAAGGCGTTATCAAGGAAGTTGGAATATTAAAATCATGGCGGACTATTGCTGGATGTTGCACCGAGATGAACCAAGAAGAGCACATGCGCGGAATAGCCTGAAACAAAGCATGATTGGTCCAAAGAGACGTCGATACAAATCGTCAGTTTTTTTTTACATACTTCATCATTAAGAGAGGATAATTTTGTGGCGGTTTTCATTATTTTTAGGGGTCAATGGACCTCATCAGACCCCTGCGATTATTGACAGCAGGTTTAAGGGGATGCATCGCCCGCAAAAAACCGTTTTTAAAACGTGTGCATAAACAGAAACGATTAACTTGGGCAAGAGAGCATGCAAACTGGTCACTGGATGATTGGAACGTAGTCTTATGGACCGACGAATCCAAATTTGAGTTATTTGGTACGAAACGGAGAGTTTTTGTTCGTCGACGACCAGGGGAAAGAGCTAGTGAGGCCTGCTTAGTGCCGTCCGTCAAATACGGAGGTGGTAGTGTTATGGTTTAGGATTGTTTTGCTGGAACAACTACGGGCGATTTAGTGAAAATTAGTGGTACAATGCGGAAAGAAGAGTATTTTGATATTTTGCAAAATCATGTTATTCCGTGTGGAAGCCGTCTTGTTGGTGAGCCGTTTGTGTTCCAGCAAGACAATGACCCCAAACATACGGCTCGAATCTGTAAAAACTTTTTAGAGGAGAAAGCAGCAAGAAATTAATTAAAATTAATGGTTTGACCTCCTCAAAGTCCGGATTTATCCGCCATTGAGCTCTTATGGGATGAGCTTGATCGAAGGGCTAGACAGCGACAACCTCAGATCACCCAACAGCTATGGGAATATTTACAGAACGCATGGCAACAAATTGACGCGGACTGTCTTGAAAAGTTGCTTCGAAGAATGCCTAAACTTTGTGCAGCGGTTATCAATGCTAAAGGAGGTCAGATAGACGAAAATAAACTTACGAGCTAAATAATGCATAAATATTATTATGTTTGAATAAATTTACTGTTATTTGACGATAGTCACTTATGTTGTATAAATTCATTAATAATTACAATAAAATTTTACTGTAAGTGTGACTTTTTGTAAAATCCGTTGCTGCTTCCAAACTTTTGGACGGTAGTGTAGATGAAACTATACAGTTATTTAAAATTCTTTAAAATGTATCTACACAAGACACATAATGCGAAATCGCAATGTTATAAATATACAAATTTTTTATATAATAATATTTCTTATATATGAAACTATATGAACTACAGCCAAAAGATTGAATATACATCTTAGGTTAGAAACTCAATTCTATAAAGAACGAAATTACAATTATAAGTGAGATGTCGCCAGGGAATCTGACACATTGTGATTTTTTGTTATTGTCTAAATGTAAAAGTAATGAATAAATTGAACTAAGGTTGTTAATATCTGTTCGAAAATTGATTGAGTGTTCGGTTTCTCTTGAATATAATACATTTCCAAAAACAATCTCTTGAAACAATTCCGCTCAGTACATAGTACTTTAACATTGTCAAAATCCATGATTATTATTTACATGATGACATGATAGGTATTTTAGTATATAACGACACTACATTTAGTGATATGAGCACAAATTCAGGATGAATTGTGATACCCCGTGTGGTGATAGCAAACGAGAAAGAATCTATTATGTTCTAAGTTGTTCTGTTGAGGAATGCATTTGAGAGAATACCTGTCAGAAATTGCGAAAGGTTATAAGTAGAGCTGCTCAATTTGCGCCAACAGCCAGTGGCGGGCGCATAAAAGTTTACACAAAATAAACGGTCAGAAATAAAATATAATACGTGGTCAAACACTTACCATCTTAAGAGTCTTCCGTAAAATCACAATGTGAATAATGTCTGTTAAATATCTGCAACATTAGATATGTTTCCACAGTTGTTTCGGTAAACCGAGTGCGGCGTGAGGAAAAAGTGTGTTTATATGCAGAAAACGAACGTTCTACATCTAGTGACGTTATATTTGCGTAATTAAAATAGTCTTTGGAACAACTTAACGGTTCTGTTGACGCACATTCACAAATTTGTCTTAATGTGATCAGAATCTTTCTCTAAAGCACTTTCAAACCTTTCTAGAACACAAACATTTTTTGCGTTTTCTATCGCGCATAGCTAACGACACCGAAGGATTTTGTAATTTGTCTATTGCCTCCACTAGTCCGAAGTAATTGTTCTGAATAGTTTTTAAATCCGTTTTAATCTGACTATCTTGAAATTTCGATTGGCTTTCCTATTAAGAATTCTTTTCGCCTTTTTACATAGGTATGTATGATATATTAAACGTGTAAATTTCTAAGTAAATGCGTCATGAACATTTGCATTTGATATTACGCCTAAATAAAATATGTATGTATTTACAGAAGGGGTTATTCCAAGTTCCAAGGCAAGGATGATATCTGGTAATAGGATAGCGGCTTTGAGCTGAGCAAGTAATAGCTGAGATAGTAAAACTAATGATGTAAACATGCTCCGTATTGTAAGCGATTATTTATAATCTAATTAACAACAATGAAACGGCATTCCTTTCTCTATCAATTTATAAATAGCCCGATAAAATTCATTCGTTGCTTTTCTTACAATTAAATAAAATCAGCCCGCTAAAATTCCTAAAAAATATACACGTACTCTCAATTATAACTCCCCTGAAAGCTAGGAAGTTATAAATCTTTCATAATTCAAAGGAAACAACCGTAACCATTAATTTTCATTTCAATATAAGGTTAATTGAAATTCCAAAATCTAACTGATTGTCATTTAGTAGTCTCCCAACGTTGACTGCTCTGATTTCGGCTTTTATTTTTGTTGACAACGTCCCTTCGTAAAATATTAATCTCTTTTAGTGTCTAAGTTACCTTGGGTGCCACTGCTACTCTAATTGATAATTACATTCAAAAAGGATAATGAATTAATCAATGACGCTTTTAGCTTGAGTTTAGGTAAACAGAGGAAAAAAAAAACGACCTTATAGAGTGTATACGTTTACGTTGATTAATTTTAATTATAATTTAGCTTTAAAGTTTGCTTTTCTTTCATAGAGAAAGGTAATTTAAGCTTAACGTGTATCTTGAAATAAAAATGAGAATGAATAATTAAAATTTGAGATACTCACATATTGCAAATATTTTAAAAACTACAAAATGTTTGATTTTATGCATTGGTATATCGATGTAGTTAAAAACGGCGTACCTTGGAGGTGTAAAACCGTTTCTGTAACTATATACTTATATATTTTACATCAATACAAAAATATTGTTAACTAATGCATTGGTTCTGTCTCAGTTCAACTTTGGAGATGTTTGTATTGATTCTGTTGCTAACCGCAGGATACAACTTATTCAAAATTGTTGCATCAGACTAATTTTTGGATTAAGAAGAAGACAACATGTCTCTCACAAATTAAGAGAACTAAATTGGTTTAACATGGCAAATCGACGTAGACTGCACTGTTTGACTCTTTACCATAAAATCTTGACATCTAAAACACCAAAGTATTTGTATAATAAAATTACATACCGCTCAGATGTATGTACAGTTTATTTCAAATTAGAGGATATAACAGCTTAAATGCTGTTATCGCACCACCTGCGGTAATAACTATCTGGATACGCAAACAAAGTGCTGAGGACCGTAATGACAAAATTTAAGTGAATTGAATAGAAATGGAATTATGATTTGCGATATGCGTAACTACCTGTTTGTACATTTAAATCTCATTTAATATGTAAATTCTTTAATTACTTGTAACATCGAATTGCTTACTATGTAAATTTATACTGTTTGTAAAATATATATAGATAAACATATAATTATCTTATAGTGCCGTAATTTATAGTCAATACGGCCCCTAGATTCAATATGCATTGCCAGGTTATTATCGTCACAGAAGGTGCAATAAAAGTATTAAAGGTCTTGTAAGTCTACAGTTATATTCTTATAATTTGAAATAAACTATACACAACCTAAACATTCGGTGTAGAGGCCTCCTAACACCACCAGTTCATAAAACAGCGTTTTTCGAGAGAGGTTTCAGTTACAATGTTGTAAAATACTATAATAATATCGATGTTAGGTTTAAACAACTTTCTGATTTCAGTTTTAAACGAGATATTCGTAGAGAACTATAGCAGCAGCAGAATAACTTATAACTAGAGCGGGCCAAATTGCGCCATCCAACAGAATCGGAATCAGGCGCAACGGCCGCTTATTGTAAATAGCGTATATGTGAGTCACAGCAGATATGTGATATTTCGAAATTAATACACAAGAGTAAAGAAATAAAAGCTGACGCAATAATAATGTTTAGTAATTAGAGCGGATATATATATATATATATGTATATATATATATATATACTCGCTGAGGTGTTTTTATTTTCATTATGATTTTTTATTTGATTGAAACGGTATGCGTTGTAAATGGGATGTAATAAGGAAATAACTGAGAAACTGAACGCTTTTTTTATTCTGTTGTACTTAATAATGTAACTGTAAATAAAGATATAATAAATAAATTCTATCCTTCTTAATAATGCGGATAGGCTTGTTTAAAAAGTTGCACCATCAGATAAGTTTCCACATTTGCCTCGGTGAAGGATGTTCGCCGAGACGAAAAAATGTTCTTATATTTCGAAAACGACCGTTCCACGTCTACCGAAGTAAGACAGGCGCAATTAAAATAATCTTTAGACTTAGTCAAGGAATCTGCAGATGCCCCATCGCACATTTGTCTTAATCTCGTGTAGTCCGGATTCTTTTTTAAAACACTATCGAACTTAGCTAAAACTCGTCCACTTGTTGCATCGTTTATACTGTGTAACAATGTACTAACTTTGTCCACGACTTGCACTGATTCTACCAACGACAATCCAGAATTTTGCAAATTTTCTATCGCGTCTACTAACCCTTTGTAATTGTTGCTAATATTCTTTAGATGTGTTTCAACAGAAATATCGAGAAATCCCTTCTGGCTCATCCTAATAGCTCTAGCTTCGGCAGGGACGAATTGCAAAATAACGGATTTGACTTCTTGAAAATGTTCATTATAATAAAAAGCGGCTTTTAACCACGTTCCCCAACGCGTAAGAATGGGCTGTGGTGGTTCTCGAATACCAGGGCATAACCTGTGGAATGCCCTAGTCCTCTTAGGACTTTTGAGAAACACTTTTTTTGTGTTTGCTATTAATGCATCCACCTCCGGGTAACACTCTCGAATAGTTTGTGCCACACGATGTAAAGCATGGACTTTACACGTAACATGTAAAACTCCTTCACACTTTTCTTTAAGGGAACGGCCTACACTACACGTTGTTGCTGCACCATCGCTCATGAACAACAACAGTTGACTGGTTGACACTTGAAATTTTTGTAACGTTTCGAGAACTACGGCCGTAATTGCTTTACTAGTACACTGTTTTAATCTTCTGCTGGCTAATAGAATTGCAAAATTTGGTTTAATAGGATCTAATACGCGCACTATTATATTCAAAATAGAATTTTTTTTGCAATCTGTCGTCTCATCAAGACATAGCCACAGCTGTTTATCTTTTAATTCGGCTTTAATTCGATTTTCAATGTCCTCACGTATTCGTGGAATATCTCTCCGTAACGCTGTCCGAGATGGTAGTATCCACTCGGTATTGTATGTACCCCAGAATTTTCGAAATGCTTTTTATCAAGTATACGAAGTGGTAGACCACATACCATAAACGTTAAAAGCAATTCTAATTGAAATTGACGTTGTTGTGACACACCATTTCTTTTATTTCTGTGGTGTGCGCTATTTATGTCTTTCACAATCACGTTTGCTCCAGCACAGTAGTTTCTTTTTACAAACTTTACAGAAAATTGTACTCCCATTGTAGTGTAAATCCACAAATTCACTAAGAAATTTATTAACTTTCGTAGGTAATGGCCGTTTATTTTTAATAGTTACGTTAGACATAATCACTAAAGCGAGCACACCGACGCTTGTTTCTAGTATGCCACGAAGTGGTGCAAACGTAACATCTGCAGCTCGTCATTTGTTGATGAATAGAGCGCGTCATCCGTAAATTAATAAGCGCGCTGTTAGTTCGTAGCCGTCGATGAATGAACTTTTTTTTTGTAGTGGCCCACTGTGAACAACGCCCTATTTATCAACGAACACCCAAACTGCAGGTGTATATTTGCGCGTCTTCACGACGTAATAGACAGTGGTTTTGGTCCTCGTCCTAATAATTACATATTTAAATTACCTATGTTTACATACATATATGCGCCCGGCAGCCTGATTGCGAACCTGGCGCGTGGCGCTCTTGGCCCGCTCTAGTAATTATTAGGACGAGGACCAAAACCACTGTCTATTACGTCGTGAAGACGCGCAAATATACACCTGCAGTTTGGGTGTTCGTTGATAAATAGGGCGTTGTTCACAGAGGGCCACTACAAAAAAAAAGTTCATTCATCGACGGCTACGAACTAACAGCGCGCTTATTAATTTACGGATGACGCGCTCTATTCATCAACAAATGACGAGCTGCAGATGCTACGTTTGCACCACTTCGTGGCATACTAGAAACAAGCGTCGGTGTGCTCGCTTTAGTGATTATGTCTAACGTAACTATTAAAAATAAACGGCCATTACCTACGAAAGTTAATAAATTTCTTAGTGAATTTGTGGATTTACACTACAATGGGAGTACAATTTTCTGTAAAGTTTGTAAAAAGAAACTACTGTGCTGGAGCAAACGTGATTGTGAAAGACATAAATAGCGCACACCACAGAAATAAAAGAAATGGTGTGTCACAACAACGTCAATTTCAATTAGAATTGCTTTTAACGTTTATGGTATGTGGTCTACCACTTCGTGTACTTGATAAAAAAGCATTTCGAAAATTCTGGGGTACATACAATACCGAGTGGATACTACCATCTCGGACAGCGTTACGGAGAGATATTCCACGAATACGTGAGGACATTGAAAATCGAATTAAAGCCGAATTAAAAGATAAACAGCTGTGGCTATGTCTTGATGAGACGACAGATTGCAAAAAAAAATCTATTTTGAATATAATAGTGCACGTATTAGATCCTATTAAACCAAATTTTGCAATTCTATTAGCCAGCAGAAGATTAAAACAGTGTACTAGTAAAGCAATTACGGCCGTAGTTCTCGAAACGTTACAAAAATTTCAAGTGTCAACCAGTCAACTGTTGTTGTTCATGAGCGATGGTGCAGCAACAATGTGTAGTGTAGGCCGTTCCCTTAAAGAAAAGTGTGAAGGAGTTTTACATGTTACGTGTAAAGTCCATGCTTTACATCTTGTGGCACAAACTATTCGAGAGTGTTACCCGGAGGTGGATGCATTAATAGCAAACACAAAAAAAGTGTTTCTCAAAAGTCCTAAGAGGACCAGGGCATTCCACAGGTTATGCCCTGGTATTCGAGAACCACCACAGCCCATTCTACGCGTTGGGGAACGTGGTTAAAAGCCGCTTTTTATTATAATGAACATTTTCAAGAAGTCAAATCCGTTATTTTGCAATTCGTCCCTGCCGAAGCTAGAGCTATTAGGATGAGCCAGAAGGGATTTCTCGATATTTCTGTTGAAACACATCTAAAGAATATTAGCAACAATTACAAAGGGTTAGTAGACGCGATAGAAAATTTGCAAAATTCTGGATTGTCGTTGGTAGAATCAGTGCAAGTCGTGGACGAAGTTAGTACATTGTTACACAGTATAAACGATGCAACAAGTGGACGAGTTTTAGCTAAGTTCGATAGTGTTTTAAAAAAGAATCCGGACTACACGAGATTAAGACAAATGTGCGATGGGGCATCTGCAGATTCCTTGACTAAGTCTAAAGATTATTTTAATTACGCCTGTCTTACTTCGGTAGACGTGGAACGGTCATTTTCGAAATATAAGAACATTTTTTCGTCTCGGCGAACATCCTTCACCGAGGCAAATGTGGAAACTTATCTGATGGTGCAACTTTTTAAACAAGCTTATCCGCATTATTAAGAAGGATAGAATTTATTTATTATATCTTTATTTACAGTTACATTATTAAGTACAACAGAATAAAAAAAGCGTTCAGTTTCTCAGTTATTTCCTTATTACATCCCATTTACAACGCATACCGTTTTCAATCAAATAAAAAATCATAATGAAAATAAAAACACCTCAGCGTGTACATATATATATCCGCTCTAATTACTAAACATTATTATTGCGTCTCTTGTGTATTAATTTCGAAATATCACATATCTGCTGTGACTCACATATACGCTATTTACAATAAGCGGCCGTTGCGCCTGATTCCGATTCTGTTGGATGGCGCAATTTGGCCCGCTCTACTTATAAGTCTGTCCTTATATTTCTTTTATCGTAGTGCAGAATAAAATCTTTTGTTTTTCAGGGTGATGTGTAAGAGCAGATGCCCATTCGGGTTAATCTGAACATCACCTTGAGTTATTTGTTTCCAATATTAATTCATGAAACCTGTTATATGTAAGCGAAGAAACGATGAAACAAATAAAAACATATTATTATTATTATTATTATTATTATTATTATACGGTGATTCGGAAATAATACCAATTTATTTATTTTAAATGCTCGTATATTTTTGAAGATTCAACAATATAGCACAGTTTTGTATCAGGCGAGTTAGGATGAAAAAAATTGTCAAGGTTCAAATTTAGTTTTTATGTTTAGTATTACATGTAATTAACTCAAAAACGTTAAAATTAAAATCATACATCGGATAATTTTTACAATAAACTTTTAAAATATTGAACAACACCTCGGACATTTTTGTAAAATCTGGGAACAGTATAACAAGTACGTGTCCTAAGTACGACATAATCCAAGGTTCCAAAAAAAAAATCACCTGAACATTAATGTTCATGTATCGATGGTTCTTAACAGATGTCCACTCATCTAAGGTTAAACTAAATGCTTTGAGTTTATGTTGTGATATTTCGTTGATTACTTGCTTCTTAATTGTATCTGCATATTCAAAGACTATTTTTTTAATTGTATTCGAGATTGTATTGAGATGTTGGAATAAAAGATATGTTAGTTGTTTTCTTGAAATATGAAGTAATTTTTGATCGGGTATCCTCGTCAGTTTTGAGATTAATATTTTCATTCAGAGTGATACTATCATTAGCTTTTTCTTTTTCTCTTTTCAATAAACTAATGTGTTGACTATTGTGCTTACTTCTGAGATGGCTGTGTAAACCGCTGGTACTTCCAACAGATGCTTTAATTTTCTTTAAACACCGTTTACATGCAGCTACATCTTTTACTTGTGAACGGTTAAAATAGTACCACGGTGAAATTTTATCCATAACTACGAACAAGAGAAATATTTTAAATAATAATATAATTTTACTACTTCCTACACTTTTTTTAGTTTTCTTAAATTTACATATTTTAATTAAAAAGCTCGTACAGCATTATGCAATCAATTATTCAAATAAATTTACTATTACAATCTATTATAGTCTTTTATTATTACAGCAATATTTATGTTCTATGTAATTACTCTTACAAATTATGATTCTTGCAATCAATGATGTTTTTACCTTTGGTTTTTTACTATAACCACTCGCACTGTTCGCTGCACTCACTAGAATGGATTCAGAGCCGAGAGGGAGAGCAGTGTGGGGCACGCCGCTGGAAGGGGAATACTGAATTCAGTGTTACTACTGATGATGATAGCTTAGCTATCGAAACGTGCGTCCAGTACGAGTTAAGTATTGTGGTAAGGGTTTTAGTGAACTGTTTCAGTGTTCCAGTGTCACAGATTTAGAGTACCCGATTAGTGGGATGTAGTTATTTAAGGAACTTCCTCCTCCAATAGAAATACTTATAATGTGGCGTAGCATTCAAAAGTGACAAAAATTAATTAAACCAACTTTGCCAAACTACTGATTCCACCCTGTATAGTAAGAAGAAATACGAACAGTTTCAATAGAATCGAAATTGTTTTTAATATCTCCTCAACCCACAGCTCGTAAGCAATATCGGCCCTCCCACTACCGGTAATCATAACGAACTCATTATATTGGCCACGTCCGACAGTTGATGGTTGTATAACCCAGGCCAACATTAGATATCCCCATTAATATAAATTAGTGGAAATGCGTCGGTGGTCTGCTTCAGATATTTGCCTACTACATCGCTGCCTGTTGTCCGTTCACTCCCAACCTGTTTTCCCCTTTTCTGTCTACCCTTTCCCCCTAATATTCCTCGCCCTTTGTAAGCCGTAGTAATTTTTTTTCATATTGATGATAGCTTTTACACTAAACGCTGTTGCTTTGTTTTCACCTAGAATAATACGTTAATTTGACAGATTCCTCGCATCCCCACCATCTCCTCAATCTCTCTGCTTAATGCGGGGAGTAATTGGTTGATTGAAATATTTATAATCGGGTTAGGAAATTTTGACGTCCCCTAAATTGTTTTAAAACGTTTTAGGCAAGAGGAAGCGCAGGTTAATCGTTTTAAAATTGTTTTTGGTAAATATACATATCTTGTTGTCCACTATTGTACGATTTCCTTACATTTAAATTGATTGGATTTGTTTTTCTATTATCAATTGGTTACGAGCATTTGTGTTTACCATCTCCATTAACGTCTGAACCATATTTTATCAAATACGTTGGTTTGGATTATAACTATGTTTGCTAAAATGCAAATAATTGATTTTGTAACCTCCATTTGCATGTCTATGGATTTGCCAAGCATTATGGATAGAGTCTCTATACAAAATATAAATGGTTCTCACGATCAATTTCTAGATTTATGGATACTCTGAATCGATCAATATTTCTCCTACTCTGGCTACTTCTAGTATGGGTCGAACTTTAGGAAAATTGTCGTTTGGTGCAAAATTATGATTGCCTGCTTATTATGTATACTTCTTGATCAGCACAAATCTATTTTGGTGCATGGCATTTGCGACAATCTCCAACATTCCAACATTCTCCATCTAGAAAGATTTAAATACTCAGATAACACCAAATTGCAATAGAATGGTGGTTTCCTGTAGACTTAACAAACGTAACAGTTTCAAGAACTACCAAACTTCATACTAAAAAAATGGAAGCTATGGTTGTCTAGGAGACATGAAATTTGAAAAAGTATGTTGAAGATTTTATGAAATTTCTGGTTGTTACCGTATTGTGCCTCGTGATTCGTAGGAGATCATTAGTTGCTATATTATCTTCCTCTTCCTCACTTCATTGACCTAAATTAGATGCTTCTTCTTTTGAATACAACGTTGCACATAGTGGTAAACGACTGATCTACGCGGCCAAAATACGGTTTCGTAAAAGGAGCAGCAGGTAGATAAGACACCATGCCTGACTATTTGAATACATAAGGAACAATAGATGATCTATTTTCTACCTCTAAGTTGAACGCCTGATCCATAGCAACAGTCAGAACTAATCGTTTGTCAAAAGTGCACGTATTATTTATGATATTTAATTTTAAAATTGAAAAGCAACAGCAAGTGCTTCGAGCTTTCGAGTCGTGACTAGAAGACAATTGTTTGGCCAAATGCAACAGCAAATTTTGCGTAATGTTGAGGAAAAATTGGAATATCTTGAAAATTATATTTTGACATATGATAACTACCCAGAACAACAAAAAACTGTGTTAAAGGAACAATTTTCATATTTAAAAGCTCCAATTTAAACAAAGGTGGAACAAAGCATATAAAACAGAAAAAAAATTTCTAAAAAATAATGATCATTAGTTACAAGGAACATTTGAAATTCCCAACACAATGGAAAGCAAAAGCGCGGGGCGACGACAAAAATCATTTCAAGATTTAAGTGAGAGGAGCAAGAGAAGAAATTCGTACCACCATAGACCAGGACGTATTGTTAAGCGCAGCTCAGTCACAACTTCGTATTTCTGGAATGAGGGATGCTTCAGCTCTGCTCAAAGAAATCACTACTTCCCCAAAACGAGCAACAAAATACAAAGAGGCATATAAGTCCCTGCCAAAAAAAGATAACCAGATGATGCCATTACGAACCCTTTGTATGTTTGTGGAAGCCGACCTTTCGAGAAGACAAGTTATAGCACGCTACAAAAAACAAAAAAAAAGAGTGCTATCCACCTAAGGAGACAATGAAAGTACAGACATACATCCGCACCTGCTAAATCTACCCAAAGCTTCTGGTCTTCCTCTATTCATAGTAATTCAGCTGCAGTTAACAACCTGAAGAGATATGCGATTTCATTATTTTTATTTTCCTAGTGTTCCAATAATGGAATATGTCACTTTTATACTTTTCAAAGTTATCAGTTGTTAACTCATTGTACATTACAGTACAAAAATATGTAGAAAACCCCAACTAAAATATTATTTGAGTAAAGTATGAAAATTTGAGCAGAATATTTACTTACTTTTTGGAAATCATCTTGATATATCTTGATTATAGAATCGAAGATATGTCCATTGTCATTGACATTTAGAAATTGTAATTCAGAGTGTCTCTGTCCATTTATTTCTCGTGTTTCAATGCAATCCATTTTAAAGTATTTATATAAAGAACGCTCAGCGACAATAATCAAATGTTGCAATAACGGAACACTGGAAAAAAATGGGTTAAACAACAACTGAGCGTCCAACATGACTGAAATTTTTAAAAGTATCTTTTAACGTATGTGCAATTACATTACCAGAATGAGATTATATAGGGTATGTAAGGTATTTATAGTCGCCAACGTTATTTTTTTCTAAAAATTCAATTCAAATTTGGAATAAAAACTCGTCCCATACGACATTATCCGTCGTAGAGTCGCATTTTCTCTATGAAAGTTTGACGTTTCGCCCAGACTGCGACGAGGCGTCCGGCGTGTTTTTTCCACTACCGCGTCGAAATACCGAACATCGGTTAATAAACTTGCGCGTCCCCGTTTCGAACGAAAATACGTATATTTGATAGGAAAAGTAGCTCGCTTTCGATCTACGTCGTTCGCACGCATCCATCTATATTGCGCACTTTATATTGCGCATACTTGACGATTATACAAAGCAGACAAGCACTTACGTTTCGAAACCAATTACCAAAAACTTCAAAGCGAATTAACCGTTCTGCGAGCGGTTTGATTTTGCGCGAAGAAACGATTGCTTGCCGCTTAGGCTAATATCGTGCATGGCGATACATCACCTAAACAGCCTAACGTCATCGAAGAGCACGGAGACCTTGTTATATCGGCGGTAACGGTACAGTTTCCTCGTTTTTGGCTCTCTTTCCCGTGTCTCTCCTGCCTACGGACGACCGATCTATAACCAAGGATGCAAAAGAGGTTACGTGATTTTCACAATCAGATATTGTTAGTATTTAATATTGTTGATAAATAGCGCCATCTTCATGTTGAGACTTGGAACTTTGCAGACTACCCTGGTACATCGAAAATTTTTGTTTTTGTTCTTGATATATTAGCCAAAAAGGCCTCGAAAATGTAGACTGTTATTTTTAGATTTTATTGTCCAGGATCCTAGGTATTTCACACGAAAAATTTTAAATTTATATTCATTAGAGAAACTAGAATCCTCTCTTTTATTCACAATTTTACGCTGTGACATTCATTGAATTTATATTGAACCAACTATATGCAATTCTATCTTAATTATCATCAACTAATTGAAAGTGTTGTATGGATCTGTGGTCCCATTCAGTGAAGCGGGTGCATCCGTCAACGTAGAGAAACAAAATTGAAATTGTGCTTCCTAAATCAATTTACATACATTTAAATTAATTGGAAACCAATGGGGGTTTGAATCGGAGAATTTGTGAAATCGTACTTAAGTTTAGTAACTATGTGAATGTGATGAGGCATTGCAGCTTTAATGTAATTACGTTTACGGTATCTTTAATAATAAGTAACCTCGTGGAATTATTATGTGAACGTCGTTAAGTAACCAAGGGATAATTTGGTGAACTTTTAAGCTGGAATAAACCCACCGAGGAATATAAGAAAAGAGTTGAAAGATATGCACAGGAAACACTGTACTGAATCGCTTTAGATTACCTCCACGAATAACGTAATAAAATGCGAGCGCTATGACGCTAATTTATTTACCTTAATATTAATGCAAATTGCGTGGAGGTGGATAAGTTTCGGGGGATAGTAAAAGGGCCTTGTAAGTACATATAAAGCAGATAAGGCGGTTACACTTAAGGCTGGAATGTTTACAATGTTTTCAAGATTACCTGAAAATTTAATGTACACCCCGGAAAGCGGAGAGTGTCTAAAGTGAAATTGGAACATGCCCCGGAATATTTTAAAAATAATTAAATTCTCGACTATCGCATTATTTACATTTGTAGTATTATGTAGGTCGTAGATTTATAAATATTTCCCGGAAAGAGAACCTTTACTTTAAGAAAAAAAAACATTGCGCTATCTTTTAGTTAACTTTTGAATGTTCGTGTATAATGTGTTGTATACCAGGATAGTCTGAAAAGTTTCCAGCCTATCTCAAAAACCAAAGTTGTTCGATCCTACGTGAGCAAGTGTGGAACTCAACATGCGGTTAGCTCTTTTATTAGTGGTTGTAGTTTTTGACCGTCTCGAACGTTCCCTGTCAACCAACACAATTCAATTTAGTTGATTTTTCTTTGAAAGTTTAACCTGCCCCCCAAAAAGGTCTCGAAAATGTAGATAATATTCATGTTGTAGCTTGAAACTTGTCAGACTACCATCGTAATGTCTAGCAGCGGTTCTTAAACTTTTTTGATCACTTTTCTTTTGCGAAATCCAACTTTTCACGATCAAGTCGATTTATGTTAGAACAAAATACATTAGACGTAAATGTAATAAAAGAACCATTTATTTTGATAAAGCGAAACATTACACGGAGTAAATGGGATGGAAATCTGCCACCCATGGTTTTATACATTTATTTGAATTTAAGCTGTTTTTTTTTTTTTTGGTAAACAGTTTTATATCTCTTCTCTACATTATACACGCAGAGACATGATTTCTTGCATCAAGAGAATAGATTTTCTTGCAAGAATCAGTCTCTATTCAAGAAAATATTTTCAAGAATATAAAAATGTATAAAATAAGAAAATAATTTTCTTGGAATTTTGTTTGGATTAAATAACTATTTTCTTAGGATTAGAAAATCAAGCAAATCATTTAGTTTTAAGTTAAGAAAACATTCATATTAAAAGTAGGAATGCAAAGATGGTCCAGATCTCACGATGTTTTATTGAGAAATAAGGCGACCAGTTTCGTGTTCAAAAAATACATCATCAGGCCAGATACAAGGATATCCAATAAAACAAAATTTACAATAATGGAAAAAAAACCTTTTTTTTTGTGTTACTTTGACAAATATATTATTCTGATGGTGTTATTATTCCACTGAAATGGTTAGTACGATAGATGCTTTCTTCTTTTTGCAGAAAAAAGCATCCATTTATGAGCACATAGGGTAACAATGTGTTCAAAATACACAATCTTTTGAAAAACTTGATTAACGTTGTGGATAAACTAACAAAAATACATAAAGAATAAGTATAATGGCGAAAAATCTCCATTTTGTAGTGACGTGGTGCTTTCATTATTGTAAATAAACCGCAGCTCCCTAAAATACTATTAACTTCCTTTATTACGTTAAGGTGATATCAAGGCCTTCCTAAAGATCTACGTGGTCCCACACAAAATCGTCGAACCTTAAATCTTTAAAGTTTCTTCGAAATTACCCACATTTCCCAGGAATCTGTAAAATGAATCTGGCTTGGTTAGGTTAGGTCTCGACGTCGAAGTTGTAATCTGATTTTGACAATATTAATGCGCCGATAACTTTAAATAGACGTAGTATGTCCAAATTGTTATAATATATAAAAATACGTCCACAAAAAAATTATTAAATGGTATGCACTTCTAAATGATTTCGATGAAGATGACATAACTACAAAATAACTTGTGTGTTGTCTGTACAAATACATAAAGATTAAAGTGATACTTGTGCTACTTTTATTCTGCAAAGAATATTACAAAACTTACTACCTCGGTAATCTCGTAGGAATCCTGAGAATCGCGAATGAGTGACATGAGTAACTGTATGGTTAGGTGCTAGAAGGGTGCTAGGTATTATGACAAAAGGGGTAGGAGATACCTCAACGGACCTATGCATGCAAGCATATCACTTGCCTTTGCTGAAATACCTGTTATATCAAAAAAAGAGGAAATATACTAACAATTAGTAACGAAATAAGAAAATGGAAAGATCAAAGCATTGTTAAATGTGTGGTGAATTGAATCGCAATTTATTTAAACTGCTAACATTGGTGTTACTGGCCTTGAAAACGATATCGGCGAGATTTTTGTAATTTTCGCTAATCCCTATTACAAACAGGGATTCTGATATTCACCATTCTGTGGCAACTGTTTTATTATTTTTTTATACAGAAATGTTAACGTTAATTATCCACTGGTAAAACTATATAAATCCATTATCTTACTCACGAACCACCATCTCACATAACCTAAACTAGAAATACGACTTCGATTGTCCTACAATTCTAACATATATGTTTCACTCAACAAAATTATGTCAAATAAAAACGCGCGATTTATTGGTCAATTAATTGAAGAAGATCTTCGATTTTATCGTACCGTGTAAAACAGCAAACATCGGTACGATTTCTTGAACAATTTATCGTAGGATTAATTGAATTGAATAGAATATGCCGGGGTACCGCAAAGCTCAGTACTGGCCCCCGAGCTGTTTATCTTGTACACGAGCGACGATACGGCGGTCTACACGTCTTCCAGAAGCGAGGACCTGGTAATCAGGCGACTGCAGAGGGCAACAGACGATATTGGGGATTGGGTGGCCAAGTGGGGACTGAGAGTGAATGGCGAGAAGTGCGTCGCCGTACGATTCACCAGAAAACGGAGATCTGTTCCTCCAAGGGTTGAGGACGAGGGAGTCGTGGTCCTCGACCAAAAGCTAACCTGGAAATGGCATATGGATCATATTAGAAAGAAATTTTTCAACGCTAGGAATACCCTCATGACGTTATTCTATAGAAGGTCGAAACTCGATTTAAAAACAAAGGTGTTAGTCTATAAGACGTGCCTGCGACCGATAATCACGTACGGAGCGCTGGCCTGGGTTAAGAGCAGACACCCGAAGGCCAACCGATGACAGAATTGATAGAAGCAGACCGTGGTCAATAGGATCAAATGCCCTGCTGTAGTCCAGTAAAATTAAAATGGATACCTTACCTTTATCCAAAGCCGAGATTATGCTGTCAGTCACATTAAGTAGAGATGTTTCACAGCTATGCTCTGGCCTAAAGCCCGACTGACAGTCAGGTAAACTGTTATTGAGACGAAAGAAATGTCTCAATTGATCACACACAATTTTCTCTATAATTTTAGACAATACTGGCAGAATACTTATCGGCTTCAGATCGGTAAACTGGCTAGGAGCGGATACTTTCGGTACTGGGGTCACAATTGCTTTCTTCCAACTGGAAGGGATTATACTGTTAAGCAAGCAGCAATTAATAGTGTGTCTTAATTGAAGTAGTAGTTGTCTTGAATTGAGGCGGGCAGTCTTGATACAAGTCAACGTTTCTCTGCATGCCTACTCATACTTAAAAATGTAAAATATTTTTTTTTCTTGCACTTCTGAACGATTTCTTTGATACTACGAGGGATGATCGTAAAATAAGGTTCCCATATTTTTTAAAAATAGACGGCATTCTTTATTTCCTTAACATTACACACCGTTTTAAAGGTAAAAACTTAAGCTATTTTTCGACATAATCGCCATTTCGGTATCCCCATGTCGTAAAATTCTGCCGCCGGTCAAAATCTTTTCAATTGTGATGTTGGAAATCTCAGGAATCCGAAGAGCGAGTTGACGAATGGTGACCCTCCGATCTTCAAGCAGTATGCTCTCGACCTTTTCAACGATTTCCCCTTAAACTGATGGTCTTCCGTTCCGCTCTTCATCGTGAATTTCCGTCGGTCCTCCAGTGAATTCTCTACACCATTTGCGGACGTGCTAAACAGCTATACACTTTTCTCCATAAACTTCTGTTAGTTGACGATGAATGTCTATAGGTGAAACCCTTTTCGCGTTTAGAAAACGTGTCAGCGCGAATTTCTCACCTGGCGGTAGCGGCGATCAGGAGTTCCATCTTGGACGGCTGCTTAGCCAACACTGAGCGGCGTAGCGAGACGGGAGTGGTACGTATATAGAGTGGGAGAGCTGCTGCACACGCCAATGTTGTCGGATTTCGCCTAACACGTCTTATTGCTGTTGTAGGGCTTTGGGAATCCTATTTTACGATCACCCCTCGTACATTCTTCACTTTCCTGTATTTTGAGGTGACAATGTGTCAGTTAATTTGTCCCGTAAGATATACATTAAGAATTGAACTGGCATATATTCACGCAGAAATTATTTCTTGAAAAGAAAAGCAGCAATGATAAAAGGTAGTATCAACTATGAAACATCCTCTAGTATTTGTGTCTTTAATTTTAATCCTTCAGAAGGCTATAAGTTAATTCGTTTCTTTATATTTATACGAAAACCTAAAAATATGGCTCATTCCCATCCCCGTTTACGGTAACAAACATTTCTGGAATTCGATAAAATACCAGATAGTAGTTTAAAGGTTTGTTACTAAATACAGATAAATACAACTGTCAAAGTCTATTATTACTTCATATTCAGGAAATTTAAGGCTTTGTTTAAAGGAATTAGGTTTTTCGAGGATAAAAATATTGATTATCTACTCAATTTATCCAGTTGTTCGCAAGCTTAAGGGAAATCTTCTAGAACCGTAAAATGAAGTAAATAAAACATTTTCCTGTTTCAAGAGCCTTATATTGTACAAAGATCTTGAAGAAGCGCCCTTAAATTTATCTTACCCTTCATATAATACTTCCATCCACCCTACCTTTATCTTTCATCGTCTTCCGCTGAAAATAAGTTTAATATTGATATGAAGAGGAAGCTACCGGTAATTCCCCTGCGTATAACACTTCTATAACCAAAATATTCGTTTGAGGGTGCCGCTTCGAGTTACTCTTTGATATGCATATCTCATGACTTCACGCTGGACCGTCATCATTAAGTTAGGTACGCCTCTGTTGCGCAGCGACCTCTAGCGGTGCTGCAACGCTATCGGAATACAAACTGCTGTTTCGCAATTAAAACACTACATGTAACCTATAATTACCCCTAACAATTACTTACGCGCGTGGAATTTATTTTTTACTCGTTTTTCGACTTCCCAGACCAAATTATTCCAGTAAAGCGGGTTACTCGAGCAAAAAGAGGTAGGAAAACGAAAGAGGAATATCCTAATTACGACCAGTCTTTCTCAATAAAGTGGGGAGAATTATTTTTAGCGGAAACTGTAAAATGTAATAATTATGTTGATTTACAACTGATTTAGCTGGTTGCATATTGAAATTTGTAAAACTTGCTTTGATTTAAATAATTTTAATATATTTGTATAATTGTGAGTACGTTATTATTAGCTTTTAATTGCTGGAAATTTCATATATCCTGTTTATTATATCTCCGATAAAGCATAAATAAAATATGCGAAAGCGTAGAATACTCTAAAAGGGGTCTTCTATTTTGGGATAGTAACTCATGATATGTTCTTTTGACTTGATAACCGATTGAATAACGTGTTTTCTTTTTTACAAGCTTGTTGCAAAGAGGTGTTCTAGATTTGTCTTAATTTAGCTCTTAAATTTTAGATTCGTCTATATGACCTTCTTTACTTTTAATGATTTAACAATGTTTTCGGAGTTATTCGAGCCCATGCTGCCTGTAGTTTGTTCCACTTGTCTGCTGCACATCTGCTGAAGTTGGAAGAGTTTTTTTTTTACTTCCCGATCGAGTTCTTCCCATAATAACTCGATGGGATTCAAATCCGAACTTTGGGGTGGCCATTTCATGATTGTTAGTGTCCCTTCCTCTTCCAACTGTTATTATTAAATATTGCTTGCATCATTTTGAAGTGTGTTTTGGGTTGTTGGAACACAAAAATTCTGACTCAAAATTCTTACATCAGAGGGTATTGCATTGTCCTCTAAGATGCGTTTGTAATGATTTTTTCTCATTATGCCTTGAATTTTTACCTGCGGATGTACCAGCAAAACAACCCCAAATCATTACCGAAACACCGCCATGTTTGACGGTAGAGATTGTACACCTTGCTCTAATCTTCTACCGTCCAGTTTCGATGTTCACGTGCCCATTCTAACCTCTCTTTCTTATTAATTTGGCGAATCAAGATCTTTTGCATCGCAATTCGTCCGTGAAGGCCGGCTTTTTGCAGACGTCGTATAACCGTGGACACGCTAATCGACTTCGGAAGTAGAGTATTGATTTCTGTGGCGATTTCTGGAGCTGTTTTTCTCCTATTTCGCTTGATGGACACCAAGATTGCAATATCTTGAGCTGATGTTGTCGCCCTTGGCCTACCACTTCGTACTTTATTTAGAAAACTGTAACTTTCACTGTATCTTTTGATGCTATAATCAACAGTAGATGGATTTAAATGTAATTTTCTAGCAATTTCACGATTGCTTATGCCTAAGTTATGTTGTGCTACTATCAGAGCACACGTTTCAACACTAATTTCTTTTCTTTTCGGCATGTTTTTACATTTTAAACAAAATTATAAACACTATTCGTTAAGAGATGTTGCCGCTACTAACATGGAACGATAACTGACCGTAATTTAAAAATTTTACTTCAAATGGTTTTATTGTAGCTTCATGATTCATAATAAAATTACCAACTGCTACAGTTTTTCTGGAATTTCAAGAAATACGCTCTTTGTTGTCGCTACTCTGCGCTTTTATTATGGTATTACATCTCATACAGATAAAAGAGGTAAATGGACCGATATTATTTAATGAATTTAAGTGAATCTTACTGATTACTAGTATACTATTCAATAATGCTGGAATGTATTTCTTAAGTACGTTCTTTGTATAGAAAAATCTAAAATTCAAAGGTACCCAAATACTTATGAGCGGTAGTGTATTTCATATAATTGGTGGAAGTAATATTTGAAGCAAAATCTCGTTTGGAAATAATATTATTATATTAGAATTGATATTTTGATAGATTAACAATACATAGTTATTTCTAATTTGCAAAGAGATGAAATAAAATAATCGTAATATTGTTCCCTTCACTAGAAAAAATACAGGAACCTATTGTTCCTGTATTTTTTAGAACTACAACTTATTGAAATAGTTTCAATTTCTAAATATTATGCCAAAATACTTACTTATATCAAATTTAAAATAATGCGGTTTTTTTGGTCGATGATACAATTTACCCTGTTTGTATTTTAAAAGAATACCCCCCGGGTGCAAATGTAAACAACAGTAAATACACGTTCTTGACGTGTTATTCAGATATTCCCTTTTCAACCTTGAATTTCTGTAAGGGACTCAGATGTTGCTAGCCATTTTTAGGCCTGACTTTCCTAAATCAGTTCCCAGTTCAGAAATGATTATAGCTAACCCTAAGGGGCCTTCAATGCGTGTCATATGTACATTTATTGTCTAGTGTTATATACAGTGGCGTCCAAAGGAAATATTATGAACACATTTGCAACGGAGTGTGAATTAAGGCTATGTATTTATTATTATTATTACCATTATTATTACCATTATTATTATAATTATTATAAACTATATTAATAGGTATAAATTTTTGGCTTCAAATTCAGTTTGAATTCGAGGCTGGGAGAAACGTTTTGTAAGAATGGAAACCCCGAAAATAAGGGGCAACTTTTCTACGTCCTATAATACGAATAATTTTACCCCTGTAAAAAGTATCGTTGTAAAATTTCTAAGAGAGTTTCATCATAAAGGTATTTGAGGACGACTTTGTATATTCTGAGTTCAGATTGCAAACAAAGCAAACATTTACTGGGTAATTGATTTGAGAAGAAGATGGTTGTAATTCTTCATTTTCGACATGGATCCAATGCATCCTGGAATCATCTAAGAGGATTGTTTTTGAACATTTCTATATTTATCCTATAAACAAATTTGACCAATTAAAATACTACAAAATTAAAATACAATTTACTTGTAATTTGTTACAATGATAATACTGGTGATTCCTGTAGTGATTTTCACACAATTTTATTGCTTTTTGATGGAAAACTTACAATTAAAATAGTACATACATCTTTCTTTGTTAAGTTTCTCGTAGAGGAAATTAACCTGGTAGATCCCCACTCAGGGGCAGTGCGTCCATAAGGCTGCAAGAGCGCGGGTTCTCCCCGATATATCGTTTAAACATTCAATTCCTTTCATAAACAAAATTATTCACATTTATATTACGTAATTATTGCGAAAATATAGTTTAAATATCTCGCGGCTTTCTATTTATTCCGTGATCAATATTGTGAAATTAATATCCTTTACCTTATAGTTACGACGTAGTACAATAGGTTGGAATGAAATATTTGGGACGCGATGAAATCGCAGCCCTGATTGCTATAGTAACGATACGATGCCTGACCAAACAACCAATCACAGTCTAGCCAGTATATATGCATTTGGGACGCAGAATTTACGCGTCCAGTCTTATTTTAGCTACGAGAGGGAGTGTTGTTATTTAGTATAGGTTTTCCCGTTTTTTATGTAGTGACAAGTAACTGTGTTTATAATAATCTCAGTAACATTAATAGACTTTCCTCACACGAAATAAATATCAGATAAAATTTAACAATGCCTTTTAGAAATTAGGAAAAACTTCAATTCAATCAATCATTAGTTCAAATAATCCTTTTTTTCTTTTCTAAATAAGAAAAATGTTGCTTGTGTAGCAGCTTATTTGTTTATAATCACTAAAAATACCAGAATATGGCACATTGTCGGTCATGACCGGTTGCCATGCGCATGCCACTAGTTGTAATTTTGGGTGATTTTTACACATTTTGATGCTTTAGGGTAACATTACACCATTTTCTGTTTTCACATATGTTCGTTATATATATATATCTACGAGCCTAGTAGGCTCATGGCTTGGTTTACAATTATCTTCCATTTCTTCTTCTCCACTATTTTTTTTTCCAGTTGGCAACATTTAATTTCCTTATATCCTCCTCAACCTTTGCCCTCCATCTCTTACTTGGTCTCCCTCTTCTCCTTTTTCCTCCGATCCTACAGTCCAGAATTTGCCTCTGAATTCTATTATCTGCCATCCTCATCACATGTTCCACCCATCGTATTCTTTGAGCGTTCATAAAACCCGTTTTGCTTGAATCTTGACAAATTTCTTTAAGTTCCTGATATGTTAGACGTACCCAGTTATCTTCCACTTTTTTAGCACAAAAAATTCTTTTGAGAACCTTCCTTTCCCACACCTCAATTGCTCTTATGTCTGTCTGTCTAAGAATCCATGTTTGACACGCAAAAGTCACTATAGGTTTAACTCTTGTTTTATATGTTCTTATTGTTAGGCTTCTTAATGTAAGCTTTCGTTTGAAGGAAAATAAATACTTATTTCCCGCCATTAGCTTTGCTTGTATCTTGTCTTAAGATCCCGGATTTCTTGTTGTGGCTCCTAAATACTTAAAATTTTCTACTTCTTCGAAATTATAGCTTCTCCCTTCTTCGGCCTCCACTTTAAACTTTCTTTCCTTTACAAACCGTTTGTCAGACCAATTCATATACTTTGTCTTCTATTCACTTATCACCAATCCTATCTTCTGAGTCGTTTCTGCTAGTCTTTTCACTACTTCTCTCAGTTCCTTTATCCCTCTGGAGACAATAGCAATATCATCAGCATATGCAAGACATTAATGTTTTTTGTGGATGCAATTTGGCATCCTTTCTCTAATACAAGGTTAAGTAATATTGTTGACAATGAATCCCCTTGTCGTAGGCCATCTTTCACATTGAAACTTTTCGAAAGTCTTCCTTCAACTCTCACTGCGTCGACTGTGTGTGTCAGAGTTAAACGGACCATATCAATAATTTTCCTTTGAGCTCCCAGCTCTGTTAGTGCTTTATATAGTTCTGTTCTTTTGATCTTATCATAGGCCTGCTTAAAATCTATAAATATCACATTTGTTTCCTGTTGATGTTCGTGACTTTTCGCTTGTAATTCTTTAAGGACGAATATTTGGTCTACCACCTCTCTATTCCTCCTGAAACCTGTTTGGTGTTCTCCTACTGCTTCCTCCATCTGATCACTCAACCTATTTTTTATTGTCACAGCTAATATTTCTTACGCTATATTCAGAAGGGCTATGCCTCTAAAGTTCTTGCAACTTGTGGCCTCTCCTTTTTTTAATGTGGGGCATTGCCTCGGTCCATTTTTTAGGAACTCTTCCCTGAATCCATAAAAAGTTCCGCCGAAATCCCATCCTTCCCCGGGCTTTTATTCTGTTCCAATTCTCTAATAATGTTTTTTTATTCCTCAAGGGTCGATAGGTCTTCCTGGGAAACGCAATCTGCGTCATTTTCATTGTTGGCTTTTAAGCTAGCTTTGGATGAATCAATGAACAAACACCATTCATGAGTGTGATATTCATGGCCAAGTGCACTCATAACCGAGACAATATCATTGCAGAACACCAGGTCATCTTCAAGGGAGAAGTAATCATTGAATTTGGCATGACGATTACGATAAAACGAAATTTTTGTGCCACTTTGAAGTAGATTTTAGCCTTTGTATCTGGATCCCAAAAGTTCGGCTTGCTTCTTAGACAGGTTTAAGTCGCGAACGAGGTCACTAAGATCTCCTTGAGTCAGCAAATGTGGTTCATTTGAAGAACATCCTGATTCAAATGTGGGATCCAAATTCAAATTTTCTTCTGCTACTTGATGTGCGTTCTCATCACTAGACTCATCATCACTCAAAGTCATGTTTTCTGTAGGTGCTGGTACAGGTAACTTCTCGTTATGAAGTACTGGTCTTAGTGCAGATGGTAGATTAGGATATACAACAGTGTGTTTAGATTTTGATGTAATACCAGTTATATTTGTCAGCCAGAAGTAGCAGTCCGAAACGTGGTCTTTAGATTCTCTCCATACCAAAGGAACTGCAAAAGGTATATGACGTGAACCTTCTGCCCATGCTGTGAGAAACCGAACACATGTGACATAGCAAATATGGGGGGCTCAACTTTTATCCTGGTCGCCTACTTTACAACCAAAATAAAGTTCATAACATTTTCTAACTATCGGTGTAAACGAACGTTTCTGGGTTTTAAAAGTCAACTCGCCGCAGACATAGCAGAACGAATTTGGATTATTTTGACAATTTCTCGGCATTTCGGTGGCATTTTGGGGTATCAACACAACACTTTAAACACAACAGCACACTTTCTCAAGGGCTAGAACAAGGCAAATGTGGAGCTGCAATGTTCTCTAACCGGTCAATTTACTGCAATTGCGCTCCCGGTCAAAGATCTTATATTGCTCTCGCCCAGCTTGTCGAGACCTATTCTGCCTGTTCCGAATGACGCAAGATTGCTTAGAATTACGCAATATCATGTAACATTTTATTTCAAATGCCTAAATATCACCGGCATATTTATCGGCATTTTATTGCAAAGCACACAGTATTATGCTACGTGGATATACTGGAACTCAAAAACTGTGGGTTATGCAGTAATTTTGAAAGTGAATTTGAATTCAGCGTGCAAAAATACAGGAAACAGGCATTTTTATACTTGAGACAAAAACCTTGTTCAGAAGCAATGTATATGTGAACAAATATAGTTTTAGGATTTATAGTGTACTACTAACCAAACTCCTGACGTTCTTACCAAACGATGTATACTCTAGACATTTTAAACATCTAGTAAAAACTGCTTTGAAAAGATAGATTGAGTCTAATGGTGTATCAGATGAGGAATCTATTGTACTCAAATTGTAATTCTTAAATAGCAATAGCAATATTGTATGCAACAGATGCTTGCTGGTATCTTTGTTTCAGTAAACATCCAGTGACCTTTTAAATTTCAAGATTCACTTTAAATTACGAAAAGATTAGCAAAGCAAGAGGAAAAAGTATGTTGTAACTTGTTCGTACTGTCAGCAGATTAAGTATAATATAATTTGCGTATTTTTCTCAGAGAATCTCGACCATTCGTATCTCTGTAACGGAATTAATTAAAAACTAAATTTAAAATTCAGCCATAAATCTTAATGTAATTTATTGTCTTTATTTACCTGCGGCTAAAACAGTAAGTTTTATCTGCTTGGTTTGTGTATAGCTTGAAATGGGAGTTTTGTTGGAAGGGTAGCGTTAGTTTTGTAACTCTTACCGGGATTTTCATTTCATCTCTGAGGGAGGTTTGCCATTCTACGTCTCTCAGCCTCACGGGCGTCGATTTTACTCGTTCTAGATGAAATGGATGTAATACTTGTCGAACAATTATCTTTATTAGTATAAACTTTTTATTTCCTTATCTCAAAGGAATGCTTGCTTCATTTCCAGGCGGTACTTTTATTGAGATTCCAAAGGAAATACGTGGAAAGAATTTGAAAACAAGCAAACATCTTATTATTCTACGGACAATTACAAGATTTCCAGTACCCGTCGCAACACTAGGCTTAAAACTTGACTCTCTTTCTTTTAAATTTTAATTTACTGTTACGTTTTTGTTGTCTCGTTTCTTTCTTTCGGTTTCGCTTTGTTACGCGGGCCACCAAATTTTCTTATCTCCGCATTTATTTCATTTAAGCGTAACCTTTTTTAATTACAAAAGAATAACTTCTTCGCTGTTCTTTTCTTTTCTTATTTATTTCTCTTTCATCATCATTAAATAATTTTAGCTTCATTTAAACTCTTTAGGACATCATAAACAATTAAGATTTTTTAAATAAAATACAGAGAAGGACGTACTTTTGAAATACCATGTATATGTGAATGGACGGGTAATGATTATAGTGCCACTATTTTAGGTTATGCATGCTGTTATTTTAAGAGATTTTGTGTTTGAAAAAATTCTTAAAGCAACAAACCATTCCCACATTTGTTTCACTTCTGGGCTATAAATAATCTACTTAAGATAAATATGCTTTAACATCCATATAGGATCTAAAAACGTCGCTAGATACGATATTCTTTTAATTTTCGTATATCATCATTGAAATGAGCGTTAATTTTAATTAAAAAAAAGTTCTATTTCGATATGAAAACTATCTAGGCGTATTTGAAGATGCTTAGTAACATAGTTTAAAAAACCGCTGATCTCTCTCAGAGAATGATCTTCAAAGGGGAAATATGGACACTTCAAGAGGTGATATCTCAAAAATGATAAAACATACCACAATCGAGTCAATATTTGTATTCAGGGGATTAAAATCTATTAGAGATGAACATGAAATAAAAAGAAATTAAATTATAAAATTTTCGTAATGTGTACTCCTTGTAATTTATTTTGTATGTTCTATTTTTTGTCTTAATTCCTTGACCGGAAGGACAAATGAGTTGAATGTTACTTATCTTGTAATATTAGACGAGTTGAATCGAACTAAAATAAATACGATCTCATATCTCTAACCGTTTGCTAACTAGAGCTCTTCAAAGTTTGAAAACTTTTGTGCAATTTTTTGCTTCATCTTCATAGCCTATCCCGAAAAATAAGCCAAATATCAATCTGGTGATTGCGAATAGCGATACTATAGGTAATTTTCCATTTAAGAATTGGAGATTTTTTTCACCTGCAGATAACCTGTGAGAGTGCTCCAAAGTCAATAACTTGGAGATTTACTTTTAATTTCTGGAGGAATCAAAAAATATATATATATATAACTTTAATTTCGAGATGGGAGGTATCTAAGGGGATTCCAGAGTGCTCAATAAGTACGTGATAACTATTTTTAGCTTAAAAAATTGCTTAACTCATTCAGAAAGAAAGGTGGTTTTAAAACGGGAAAGATTGAAATTTCAAAAGGTGATATCTCAAAAATTACGTAAAATATCACCAAATCGACTTGATTTTCGTAATCGGTAGGTCAAAATCTGTCAGAAGTGATGGTGAAAATATCAAGTCAAAAATTTTTTTTTAATTATGAAATTCTCATAAGGGAACCAGTCGGAATTTTTCATTAATTTTTGTAATTGGACATATATCCACAACTTGAAGGGTAGTTTAGTTGAATTTTGATTGTATTTCGTAGTATTCAAAGAGCTAAATCGATCTGAAGAAGCTGCAGCTGTCTATCTTTTACGATTTGGGAACTAGAGCCCTCAAAAGTTTTGGAAATTTTAGGTACTTGTTTTGGATTTTACGTGTTATAGACCAAAAAGTAAATGAGATATGGTTTTGAAAGTAACTGAAATCACGCAGGGAGATGGTTATTTGGATTAAATAAATATTTTCTTAGGGTTAGAAAATCAAGAAAATCCAAGACAGAAAAGTAAATAATTTAATTTTAATTTAAGAAAATATTCATATAAAAGGTAAGGATGAAAAAATGGTCCAGATCTCACAAAGTTCTAGGATATCTAATAAAAGAAAAACTACAATAATGAAAAAAAAATCTAAAGTTAATAATTAAAATTAGGAGCAAGTGAATGAACTAATAAAAAAGTTCTTTTTATATGTCACAGTATAATTAAATTATTTCTTTAATAATGTAGGGATTATTTTTATGTAGTTTAATCATTAATGAGTTAATATTTAAGTTTATTTATCGCTTTTTTATTACTATTATTTATTATGTATTAAAAAAAACTATAGTTAAATTAGTACACGTGGTAAATAATAATAAAAAGGAAAAAAAATATTACATTAACGGGTATCCTTTGAAAATGTTAATGAAATGTTGTACGTTAAAGGTTTGTATGGTATCCGTATTCCAGTTCCGTCGCTACAATTTAGGACAGCATGACTATAATTACTGGCACTAGGTGGCGCCAGAAAATATTTCAGTTGCTGTTTATGAATATTAGTGGCATAAACTAAAATATGTAAGAGGGATGTGGCCAAGAGCAAGAAGCGTTAATGTTTTTCTGTTCTCACATTGTTTTTGCCGGTAGTGATTCTATCAATACTAGGAACTACTTACTAGCATATTATCTTGATTATTGTTTCTAGGCATTTTTTCGCGTGTACTTCTACATTAAGTTAATTTTTGTTTGAACATTATTCTGTAGATAACCTCTACCAGCGTACATATATTGAAATATTTTTCTCGGCGAATTTTTCAAATTTTTGTTAAATGTTCTAATTTTAAATTGAATAAACGATTCTTGTAGGTTCGGGGGTATCCCTGGATACCCTTACGGCAATTTTAGAATGATTTTCCAACTCAGTAAAATTAAATTAACGAATTTTAAGATTTTAAAGGTAACTAACCTTGAACTTTTGAACGATGCCAATGTGATATAAACCCTCTGTTTATATAACCACTACAGGAAACTGCCTGCTCTGGATATTTAACCCTTTTTCTCTTCTAATAAAGACTTTGATTTCACAATCGAGCACTTTACATGGCGATTGGAGTTAAGACACACTTTGATTCAACCAAGGCCGAATAAAGATTGATGAAAAATTATGGCGTCGTTCATTTTTCTTTTATTTTAAATCGCGAAAGAATTTTTACGATGAATTTTGATCCAATGAGATTATTTCTGCAAACAGCATACGAGAACGAATGTAGTGACTTAACCAGGAGCTTATATGCTGATGATCCCAAAATGTCACCAACAAGCTTTAAACGAGAAAATCCACTGCTAATTTACAGAAACCTTTCAGATAAAGATTTAATTGATGAAATGTTATTTGTTCTATCTTTCAATTTACGCTGTTGCTTTTTCCAGACGATTTCTACATTAATTTGGACGAAATAAGTGAATAGAAAAATTAACTGACGAGTAGATTTGTCCATGCTACCCCACACTGGTCATTATCTGGACTTATATTTTAAATATAATATCCTCGCTCCAAGGCCAGTTGGCTGAGGGGGGATGGTAACGAAGAAATTTCCAATTTTCCCTGCAAGAGGGATATTTAGTTACCAACGAGTGGCCAGCCTGACATTTAGTCGTTCCGAGGTGACAACTGAGAGAAGTTGTCGTAGATACAAAGTTGAATATAACAATATCTATAAGTAGGGACATTCTCCGTCGGCACCTTTGATGTTGGCATTGTGAAATCGAATGACACTGAATAAAGTTTGGCGTGTCCTTCCGTTAAGGTTCGTTAGATGTCGCTATTAAATTGCGCCAAAGATTACAAATTTGAATATGTTATGGACACTAGCTCAAATTAATGTATGGTATATATTTAAAATTAATATAATTAAAATATTGTATATGCAAGTACGAGTAGTATAAAGAACTATCGTAAACTGGTACAAAGAATTTTAACCTACCTTGAGCAAAGGAGTAAATAACGTTTAATTAAAAAAACTGAATATGACATTATTCTTATTAGAAATAAAGACACCCTAATATGATAATGGTTATTCACAAAAAAATGGAAACTATTAATTTTAAAAAGTATATATGTATTTGATCATATAAAATAATATATTCTGTCATATGTATATGTTTGATTGTCAACGATCCAGAGAGGCGTCCTCCTTTTACAAAATAACTAAGTGATTATAAACTGAAATGATTTGCAAGTGATTAGAAAGTGAACCAGCTCAACTGAAATTGAAGTGATCGTTAGGAAAAGGCGCACGCTTTTATTTTTCAAAAACTATCATTGAAAGCTGACGTTTACATATTTGTAAAATGTTAAAATGATATTTTTTTCTACAGAACGTAGAATTCTTTTACATGCAAGATGTATACCCACTCACAAAAATCAAAGGAGATGTATATCTTATTATTATCAGTAAAAACAC
The DNA here is from genome assembly GCA_029619315.2 of Dynastes maya. Lineage (NCBI taxonomy): Eukaryota > Metazoa > Arthropoda > Insecta > Coleoptera > Scarabaeidae > Dynastes > Dynastes maya. Next base: position 10,082,502 of record JAROYE020000012.1, read on the forward strand.
AGAAATAATTAACAATCAATTTAACAAACAGCATCACTTAAGCCAGGTTTAAGTTTAATATTTTCAGTCATCTTTGAGAGTGTCCGTTTGCTAGGCAAAGTAAAAATTGATTGCAGAAACGAATAACATTTGGGACCTAAAAAATACAACTTTAAACAAAAATACTAGAATTCCTTTGAGTAACGTCTTCCTGTCCCATCTCTCTGTTGCAATTCAAACTGATGAATTGAGGCTTCCCAGATTAAAATAGATTTAATATCTTCAGGTGTACTTTTATCTATAATAGATAGCTCTTTTCTACCTGAGCATCCAGATTACTCTGTAAAGTAGTCTTATTTTGCAAACCTTTAATTTTTGACCTTAATGCTTCCTTTCGTGGAGTATGCATGCTCAACTTTTTATCAGTTTGCGTAGACATACAAGTCGGTGTTTTTCTACCTGTAACACATGTAATTGTGTCTACAGTTGTCACTGAAAAAAAAAAAGGAAAAGTGTATTAAGGAATGTAATTTAAAAATAATGTAAAACGTTTTTTAAGAACAATCCTACATATATACAAAAATATGCACTGGTTATATACAAAAGGGCAGTAAAAATTGAAAGTGTAGGTACCTATTGATTCTATAGAACTTGTTCTTGGGTTTGATTCCATTCTCATTTTACTTAACTGTTGAACTTTAGCCTCTTCAACAACTTCTGGTTGCAATGCCGAGGTTGGAAATAGACCAGAATTATTAATAGAAAGTGAAGGTACGGCATCAACATGTAGTCTCTTCCTTTTGTCACTTGCAAACATTTCTGTTGTAAAGTGAATACTACACACCCTATGATAGGAATCACACAATTTGAAACCAGTTGCCAGCATTTCGTCGAATAAATCAAGACGATTACAAGCTGTTGCCCAGGCTTTACATCTACAAAAATCATTTTATGAATCCATCCTATTGTCTTTAAATGAGGTATTCACCTTATCGGATCTTATTTGTATAAGTTTTTAGGCAACATTTGACGGTACACCTTTTTAACAATACTAAACTGCAGATAAATGCAGAATTAAAAAAATATTAACACAAATAAAACCTACAAGAAAGAAGAATCGCCGTGCAATGAAACAATAATGGTTAAGATGCAACCAGAGATAAGTTCAGGATGCAATTGAATGCAAGGCCACACTACGGGAAAATTTGAAACCACACGCCAACTTCGCGTCTGCGTTCTCAAATATAGATTTCCAAAAGTAGACGAGTGTCTTTATTTATTGATATATATACGCTGTCTCTACTTTAGCCCTTTAAAATAACAAGCAGTGTCAATAATTTGCTGCATTATGTGTGGATATGTCGTACTGTTTTAAACAAGATAAGCGCAATTAATAATGTGCATGTAAATAATGTGTATTTCAAGAATTCTAAGTAAATAAATGCTTTATCTTAAGAAAATGAAACTATTGATTTATGAACAATACCTGGATGCTTTCTAGAATTAAGAAAACTATTTACTATCCTGTTTTGTGTTATAATGGCCATTTACTTATGCTAAGAATCGCTTTCTTCAAATTTTCTGCAAGATTTTGTTGAATCAATTTAACAAAGATATACAATTATTTCATTACAAGCATATACCTCTTTTAAGCGGAGAAAGAAACGCTAAGAAAATATTTCTTTTGATTTAAAACAGTTACTGTATTGCGGATAATTGAAACAGTAACTGTCTTGAATTAAGACAGACAGCTTTGATTCAAGTAAACGTTTCTCTGAGTGTACAGATGTGTCAGGTGTAATTTTACAATTCATGAGGAGATCGTCAGAAAATTTTAAAGTAAAAAATTTGAAAAATTGTGTTTTAGATTTGTGTGAAATTTTTGGAAAATTGTATAATTTTTAATTTTCAATCAGAAATTACGCAGGGGTACACGAACGTGTCTAATAAAGATACAGTAACTATTTTTGTTGAAAAAAAATATTTCGGAATTGACTAGAGATGGAATTGAGTATCATCAAAGATTTTCTAAAACGGTTTTTTAAGAGAATTTTTATTTTTTTTTTTGTGCGTATCGTGTAAATAATCGTTATAGCACGAAATCTTCCCTAATATCGATTGAATATTGAGACCAGTTCATGTGCTAAGGTGGGAGCAGCTTGTTAGTGAAACTTTCTGAATGTTGGCTTGATTTGTAAACTGGCCACGAAAATTTGTTCGTTTAGAAACATGGCTCATTTAGTTCTCTACCCGTCGGTTTGTTCGACCTAAGAATAAGATGAAAGAAGAAAGTTAAGAGAAGTTTTCTTATTGCCGTATTTGGATGCCTCCTCACACAGAAGTTTTTTTTAAAGATTGTAGTTAATTCACGTAATGGCCAACGGCGCCGGATATTGAGGTTGCCGTGTCATCTCAAGCATCTATTGCATTGAGAAAAAGGATAATGTTCAAATAACACTTTTAAGACTTTAAACTTTTTACATATCAATTAATAATAAGTATATTTACATGTTCTGTTAAAAGACAGATTGAAAAATATTTGGGTATTGATAGATGGATAAAAATTTGCAGTATAAGCTTTTAATGAATAGTTTTCTTTTAAAAAAAAATCTAAAGTTTCAACATTTATGTGTATATGCAGCTTTGGCCAATAAAACGGAACACCTTAAACTTTGCAAAATTTAAAAGTTTATTGAAATATATTTGCAATGGTGACTACATTATAAAATTTTACATTAATTTCATATATGATCGCCTCGGGCTTTAATGAACCAATTCTTCACAATGTGCTGGTGGAATATTCAAGTAATGTTTTTGAAGAGTGTTTGCTACAGTATGGCATGTAAATATTAAAAACTGTCTGTCGAAATATTATGGTATATTTGCAGATAAAATAACAACTAGGTATTGAAGAGTGAACGTTCCTGGCATGAGGTCTCTGTAGTGGAATGATTAGCACGTCCACCTGGCAAGTGAGAGATGTCAGGTTCGATTCCTTACCGGGAAATTAGAGTGTTTGTTACACTTTCGTTTAGTTTTTGTAAGGTGCCACAAATGCTCGATTCGATTTAGATCTGGAGCTTGGGAAGGCCAATTCAGAAGAGATCTTCAGTTTCTCGAGCTGTGTGGCAAAGGGCGTTATCTTCCTCTGAAAAAAGTTATGCATACACTCAGAGAAACGTTTACTTGTCCGCCTTAATTCAAGACAATTACTCTTTCAATTATCCGCAATACAATAACTGTTTTAAATTAAAAGAAATATTCCTTTCTCCGCTTAAGAGAAGTATATACATACTTGTAACTAAATAATTGTATTTCTTTTTTTAAGACATATTAAACTACATAAAAATAATCCCTATTTAATTACATTATTAAGGAAATAATTTAATTACAGTGTATTTGCAAGAAACCATTTCTCTGAGTGTACGATGGCCTTAATATCGCATTTAAAACTTCTGAAACGTTTGACCATCATCGGCTATGAGTTTTATACATTAATTATTGCATTTATGACTAGAGCAACGCAAACTGCGCTGAAAGTCATTGGCTGACGCATAAAAGTTTACACAAAATAAACACGGCCGGGACAATTCGGTATAAGCGTCAGTATAACTGCGACTCGAAAGCCGATCTGTTGTGTATGCATCTACGCTGTCGTATACTATATCGTAGTTCTACGTTTGTTTTGAAAATGTTTCCTACGTCGCGAAAACGACCAAAGTTGGTCACAATAAGAGAATTTATTGCAGAAATGCCTGATTTAAAGTGTGATGGCGCTAAAATTCAATGTGTAGTATGTAAAATAGATTTAATGTGTTGGTCGAAAAGTGATTGTCTACGGCACGTAAATAGTGCAGGCCATGTTTCAAAAAAAAATTCCACACGAGATTATGACAAATTTAAATTTAATTTATGTGTTACCTTTATTGCATGTAATTTACCATTTCATTTACTAAGGAAGAAAGCACACGTCTCGTTTTGGAAAGAATATTCGGACTTTAAGTTACCAAGTGAGAGAACATTATAGAGAGTTGTGCCGTCTGCTCGTGAGCATGTCGAGAAAAGAATTAAATCGGAGTTGCAAGATAAGAAACTGTGGTTATGTGTGGACGAAACAACAGATCGTAAAAAACATTCTGTGGTTAATGTAATGGTACGCACAATGGAACCACACCGACCGTCACCCTCAATTTGACTAGCTTCCAGACGAATACAACAATGCACTGCCGAAGTAATTTCAATGTCGGTGTTAAATACATTGGAAAAGTTTGAACTTTCAACAAATCAACTGTTGATGTTTATGAGTGATGGTACCGCAAACATGCTTGCTGTAGGTCGATCTCTTAAAAAACATTATGCTAACTTGTTGCATATTACATGTAAAATTCATACTCTCAGTGTCGTAGCAGATAGTATCAGAAAATGTTATCCCGAGGTAGACGCTCTAATAGCACATACAAAAGCTGTGTTTGTAAAATCCCCAAAACGTATTCGGGAATTTCATAGACTATGCCCCGGTATTCCTGAACCACCACAACCTATTCTTACTCGTTGGGGAACATGGTTAGAGGCTGCATTTTATTATCTTAAATATTTTGAGGATATAAAGAACGTGATTTTAGAATTCGACCCAAAGGAAGCTGCGGCTGTCAAGGTAAGCCGCTTGAAATTTCAGGATAGTCAAGTTAAAACAGATTTGGAAATTATTCAAAACAATTACGTGGGACTAGCGGATGCGATAGAAAAACTACAAAATTCATCGATGTCGTTAGTGGAATCTTTGCAAATAGTGCAACATGTTCACGCACAGCTATGCGCGATAGAAGACGCAAGAAATTTTTGTGTTTTAGAAAGGTTTGAAAGTGTTTTAGATAAAGACTCTGATTTTGGCACATTAAGACAAATTTGTGAAGGTGCGTCAACAGAACCGTTAAGTTATTAGAAAGATTATTTTACTTACGCAAATATAACGTCACTAGATGTAGAACGTTTGTTTTCGGCATACAAAAACACTTTTTCTTCAGGCCGCACTCACTTTGCCGAAACAACTTTGGAAACATATCTAACGTTACAAATATTAAATAGACATTATCCACTTTGTGATTTCACGGAGGATTCTTAAAACGGTAAGTGTTTGAGCACGTATCACATTTAATTTATTTTGTGTAAACTTTTATGCGTCCGCCACTGGCTTTCAGCGCAGTTGCGTTGCTCTATTTATGACTAATGTGATAGGTGTTTGAATGTAGAAAGGTTAATGCATTATGTGAGTATATAATTCTTCTTGATTTGATATTCTTTTGTATTGTATATAAGGCTACTTGGATTTATAACAATTTAATAACTTCTCAATGTGTAAAAATAATTGTACATCAAGAACCAGTTAAAACAAGATATTCCTTGATTAAATATATTTTTTCTCTTTTTTTTAAGATTTTATAGAAGGGATTGTATTGTACAGGATTAGAGAATTCTTTTAGATTTAGGGGAACGAAATTGGTTCACACAATCTGCAGAAGGTGCCTCGGTGGTTAACTGAATTAAACCTAGTCATTACACCCTTCAACATCGCTGACAGACATAAAATTGCGACCTTACTTTGACGATAGAGTGAAGTTAGAATTGCTGTAAATAGCGAGAGTGGATAATCGAAAAGGGTTTGTACGGGGTGTATAATGTTCTAATTTGAATTTTTTGCCTTCCTTTGTTTTCAAATAGATGTAAGAAATACGAAAACATCTGGGATGTCATGTTTGGAGAAAATAAGATTCTTGTTTCTAGAAACCAATGTCTACGTCTTGTCGAAATATATTCATATATTGACATGTTTTGTTCTTGTAAATGAGAAAAAGGTAGAAAAATAGGGAGGCTGCAGAACACAACACCTACATACTTCCGATATTACATTATAAATTCAAGAATTGACATGTGTCATATGAAATCCGTTTGTCGCTATGTTACATGCATAAGCCATTACTGTTTCAAGATTAACATTCACGAGTGCAAGGCTCCGTCGGTGTAGTAGGTACTGCGAATGCCGTGGTTCCCATGGGTATGTCCGGATAATCTGTCGGTATGTGTCAGCTCTAATCCAACAAACTGCGCTATCCTGTCAACTCTTATTTCACACTTATCTCCCACTGTGTGTTCCTCTTCTCTGTGCAACTCCTTATCACCATATATCTTGATAAAAACCGTGGCAGACAAACCCTCGCGTCTTACGTTTACATGCGATGGGAAAGAATTAAAAATTTTCCTTGGAGATTCGATTTAGGGAGGTGTTAGCATGGCTTCTTGTTTCTCTCAGAGAAGAGATATGTTAGAATTTAATTTTATTTCAGATATTTTACTTCAATAGTTGAATTTGTTGTTCATAAAGATTATATTGCAAAATTTATTATCTACATTAACTTGGTGGTGGTTGAAAAAAGATATTACTTTGGTTTCTTCGATTAGCAAAGGTTGTGTAGTTTTAAGAAAATTGATTCCTAAAAGTCAAAAAATTTGTCCAAAAGTTAGGAGTGATTCAAAAGTAAGCTCCTTGTTTGAAAGGGTTCTATTTTTTGTTTATATTAACGTTTTGATTTCATGCAGGTTCGAGGTATGGTCCACGTATTCTATGAGAAACAAACGCTACCATTTGACAGATCTGTCTTTAGTCAGCATTCAAATAATAGTTTCTCAGTTTATTTGCAGTATTGCTCAGTTAGTGAGAGAAGTTGAACGGTAAATTTTCAAAATGTCTCAAAAGTGAACACCGTGAAGTGATAACATTTCTTTGCTATGGTGACTTACCTTTTCTAATTTTATTATTATTATTATTATTATATTCGAGCCATGGCACAGATGTCTTTAATCACTGCGACCTTAATAGATCTATTATAACAAAAAAAAACATATTCACATAGAATATGTTCTGCCGTCTCCAGATCTTCTTGACATAGACAACAGATTTGATCTTGAGCTTTACCTAGTTTAAATAAGTAATATTTTAGGGATACATGGCCTTTCAGAAATCCTGCCAATAATCTAAGATCCCCTTTGCTGAACGATAGCGATATTTTTTCTGTCTTTGGCGAGCCTGATATGAGTGCTTTCGCTTGTTTTTGTCCTGGAACATTTTCCCAGTACGATGCCTTTCGATTGTCTTCTCATGTCTTAATGGCTTGTTTTATGTGGTTCTTTTGGCGACCACAGAAGGGGTTAGAACCAATGGAAGACATGTTCGCTGTTTTTTTGGCCAACTTATCTGCTTTTTCATTTCCTTCGATCTCTTGGTGGCTTGAGACCCACCTCAACGTAATGTGGTAATTGCCTTAACAGCCTTTAGAACTCTCTGACTGTCGCTGAATATATTTATAGTTGCGCCTCGTATGTCTTTCTCGAGGTTCCTTATGGCGCACAGGTTTGAAGCAGAAATCTCTGCTTGAAATATGTTGGTGTGGGGTTCTGTTTGTATTTATAGGTGGTAGTTAGGGCCACTAATGTCTATACCTGTTCCGATACCTTCTATTCTCGAGCCGTCCGTGTACCATTCCAGGGTACCTCTTTTGCATTGAGGCTCACCGGATGCTCACTTTGTACGGCTTTCAATAATAACCTCATAAAAACCTGATTAAAATTGTGTTGCATAGGGATCGTGTCCTTTGCAATATGCATCAGATAATTTATGGTGAGGTCTTCAAGGATTCTGAGATGCCCTCTAAGATCCCCGGGCTGTAATCCCCTCGTTCTACTTGATATTTTAATCTAAATGTCATACGATGGTTTTGAATATCGACAGCAACTTTCAGTCGATACTTGTTAATATAGTTTCATCGCTACGGGTTCGTATTGGCTTCATTCAGTGCTATACGAATCCAACAGACAATATGCAAATGCATTAAGAAGATATCAAACAATACATGGATTGAGGAATAGGTCTTGCTCAATAAAATAATAATAATAGGTCTTACAATAATTATGAAGGAGGAAACTGGTAATAATAAATAAAAAGCAATCGGGTAGACCTAAGTTAATGGAAAGCGAAGTTAGCGTAGCTCTTGTTTTACAAGAAGTTCAGGACTTTCATTAAAACTCTGTATATGATATTTCTAGTGTTAATAAAGTTGCAAAACGATTAGAGATGAGTTATTAAACAGTGTGGTGAATTCTAAGGAGGCAGCTAAAATGAAAATACGTTCTGAACTTGAAGAGTAAGATAAGCAGATTCGTGTCATTTTCGCTTTGCAAATATTAGCGGAAATACAGAATAACGCTGAATGGTTAGATAAAATTGTTTGGACAGATGAGGCACATTTTGAATTAAATGGGGGTGTTAATACATACAACCGTAGGATATGGGCAGAGAATAATCCAAATACGATTGTTCAGCAAGGTGTACACGATATTAAAATTACTGTTCGGTGCAGGTTTACGTCAAATTTTCTAATAGGATTTTATTTGAGTGATTTAACTAAATTAGGCGATTTTTGCTAATATGTATTGTAATTAGACACTATTGCAAGTTTTTAATTCCTTGTAACTTTTATTTTAATAGCCCTTGATTTAATAAACTCTACATGTGATAAAAAAAAATGTGGGCTCGGTTAAAGTTCAAAAATCGTCTCATTTAGTTAAATCGCTAAGTTGGCCTTTTCTCTGAAACCGTGACACTTTGTATAATAGTATTTTTGGTTAAATAAGTTCCAACTGACTTACCTACCACCTCCTCTCAGATGCACGTCGGTGAACCAAACACCCTGTATAACAAAAAAAGGAAAATAAAATGTAGCATATTAAAAGGGGAGAATTCAGGCTACCACCGTGTGGCATCTGCTCTTCCACTCAACCATTCACTAAAGAGACTTAAATTAACTTAAAATACAAAAGAGAGAGTAGTTGTATAACGAAATCGCTGAAGTTAGAATAGATAAGAAAAAGATAAAAAGAAAGAAACAAAACTTATGTTCATTAGATAGTAAATCACCTAACATATCTTACTGCCAGATGCTTAGTGGGGAGAAAACTAAGGTATTTCTTTTTGAAGAAAGGAACGGATGTACATGCCTTTATACGAGGCACGTCCAGAAACTAAGTTCCGTTTGGTAATAAAAACAGAACGAGTACAGATATAGAAAAACTATTTATTGCAAAAAAAAACTACAAACCTTAAACTATCTTTCTACATAGCTCCCATCATTTTAGACTTTCTACACTTGTCATAGCGTGGCATAAGTTTTTGTATGCCTTCTTCATAAAACGTTGCCGCCTGTGGTGTCAACCATAAGGTAATATGTTTTTTGAGTTCTTCATCGTTGTTGAATTTTTGACCACCCACGAACTGGGTCCAGCCAGTTGTTGTGTCTTGCAGTGAAGTCGGGCATCGTCATGAATCAAAACAATACCATTTGTGAGCATTCCTCGGCGGTTATTCTCCATCGTCCAATGAATTTGATCGAACATAAGTCAGTGCAACCAGTAACTTTATACGGTGCGTGATATTCTCAGCGTTATATTGCCCATTTGTTTGGAGCAAAGCGCTCTACAGTAAGTCGTGTGATTAGACGTTTTAATGAAACAGGAACTTATTGCCGGAAAAAAGTACAAGGGCGAAAACAATGTACTGATGCATGAGATGAACGTTTTCTTAGATAATATGCGTTAAGTATAAGGTTGGTTGCTAGCTCAAGGACGGTTAAAAGAAGCTGGACTGGTTAGTAGAAGGTTGATAAAAGACTAGCAATTGCGCCCCTGCTCAGTCTAGGACAACTCGCCGCGGGAACACACATGCCTTTAATCACAGCGACCTTAATAGATCATAAAATAAATCCCTTCCATGCTGAATTCTTCTAAGAGCGTCAATAGACTTCCAAATTGTTGGATGTTCCACTCCCAATTCGATCTTTAACCGTCAATGGGCAGCTTCAGCAAAATTGTTGGTCCTGTCCTGACAATTTTTGGTTCTAGTATAAACGTTCCACATATCTGCTGCAAATAACGGAAGGCGTTGTCCTTGAGTGCGTCTATTTGGGCAACCAACGTAAGTGTCTTCGAACCAATCCAATAATAAACTAAGTTCTTTTGGAATTGCATCACTGATTGTGAGTACATTAACTGCTGCATCAATGTCATGAATAGGAACAAACGCTAATGCTGGAATCATTCGAGCCCACAAAGCGAAATCGGCATTTGTATTATATGTTTGAGTTAAATGTAGTGAAGACAAATGCTTTTTCATGTTTCGTGTCAAATGAAAAAACATCCTTGTGCGTTAGCACTCGGAAATACTTCCAAAACACTTTTAACAGCAGATAATTCATAATCTCAGGAAATAGCTACAAGTTGTAATTCTGGTACCAGACTTTTCATTGCGCCAAATAGCTTGGCATATGTTGCTGCTTGTTGGGTAGTGGTGCGAAATATATTCCATAGTACTTTTTAGCAAATACCACATAAATTTGATAAAATAAGGGAGGTGCTATTTTAAAGGTGCCATCCATAAAAAAGGTATGACAATTTTTAGATAATTGAAGATTTGTCTCTTTCCCAAAAATTAAAATTCTTTCCGGTCCGGCTCCACTATCAAACAGTAAAAAGTTTTCTTCAGGTTCAGTAGCTGTTTCAAATGTTTTGTATGCCTCGGGTATTTCCAGTGTCATCAAATCTGTTGGATTGGTAGGAGCGGACATGATTTGGTTGCGTTTTCTCTTGATATTTTTTTTCAAAGCTGCTTGACTTGATCATGTTCCTTGGCAAGTAGCTGTCAACCCTTGGGTACACTTGTGAGGTACTCTCTACAGTTGAAGCAGCTCGTCGTTTAAGAGATCCAATTACTTTATCTGCTTCAATTTTAGCTGCAGATGCTTCATGACAATGTTGGAATTTGTTATAATTTCTACAGAATAGGAGAAGATTCCGCAGGAAGCCTAATCTAAAATTTAATCAGAAGCATGCCTAGGTATATAAATGCAGTAAACAGAAGTAGAGGAGGCAATACTAATATCGCAATATTATCATCCATTCATTTCTATGACCATCTAGTTGTCTTTCACCTTTTCTGCAATTTTAAAAATTATAAGATTATTCTAGCAAAGAAAATTTTAATGTAATACACTTATAAATTCATAAATAATGCAATTTTTTACTTTTCATTTGGTTTCCATTAAATTAATTAATAAAAAACATTTTTTTGCAATTTTTTGTATTGGCATTTTGTCCAGATTATTTGACAAAAAAACTTAACTTCTTTTTTCAATTAAATATACATATGTGTATGCTTTTTTAATTATATATTATTGTAGGAATACTTTAAATAAAAAAAAAATACTTTCCAGATATATAAGAGATGAGAAAATAGAATTAGAAACATAGACGTTTTCGTTTTAAACCCGAAGATGATTGAGAACTCGGAATACCGTCAAATATGCATGTGTCATGGATTGCATCGTTACCTTTTACCTGTGTTTTACAATTCTAATTACATGTCTTACATGCTCTAGGACCACCCATACAACGTCTTTTGATTTTCCCATTGGTTTATTGGTATAGGCTTGCGGTTCGTCATTGGCTATATTCTAGGGTAGAGCGCATGACTAAAGGTACTAGCATTGGAACCTTAGCGAATTGTCAGTATAGCGCCGTTCTTCGGAGTTAACACTTGAGTGTTCCGGAATTTCCCGGAACAGAGCTCGCGGAAGAACACGCGAGTCACGCGCTACCGCTAAAACTTCCGCGTTTCCCCTGTAGGACGTTTAAAATTTCTCGCCGTAGGTAACCTATAGAATACGAACGGCCAAGATTCATTTTTATTTTCGAAATTTGCGAATTCGATTTCAAGAGTAGAATTTCAAAAAATCGCCGAGATCATGATCTCGCATAGATCAATCGGCACGAGAAGCCGGTGCAAGATTTTCTTGATCTTCCTCGCAGTTCTGTGTATTTGTCATGCAGCAACATCATCAGGTGCTACAGCAAATGGTAAGTGTACTTTTAAATAAAATATCTCTTCAAAGCGGACTACAAATTTGAACTATGGCGCAGTCGCTTTCACTGACGAATATTTCTTTAAAAAGTTTGAGGAAATAAATAGGATAGATTCGAATATAACGAACTTATTCTTTTTTTTTTATGAATTGGTATGTAAAGTAAACCCGGATCAAAATGAATTTAAAACCAGCATTATATGTTTAATAACTCAGGTGGTTTTAATGAATTTTATTTAGAACAGATATTAAAAAAAAACATTTAAATTTATCTTCTTTATTTCTAGGGAATCTATTAATGTATACAATTTTCTTGTAATTGTTCTGATAAATGTGACATTAATCGTATTTGTTATGTATATACAGGGTTAGTAGAAAGCTTAGAGAGTCTTAGCGTTGAAACGGTTCAATTAGTGTATTTTTAACATTTACAAGTTGAAACTAAAAATTCCCGAAAATTTAGTGTTATAATAATAATAATCTTTATTGATTTTAAGCAAGACATACATAGAATCAGTCAATAACAAAATATTCACAAAAAGAAATTATTCTAAAGGTATTTGATGCATATTTTTATTAAAAAAAATCAATAATATATTCACTTATTTGCACTAAAATACTCAAAAAGTCTAAATTAAACCCTTTCAAATTAGCCTTCAGACTTTTCACCAACTCTGTATACATACTAAATTGTAGTTTTGCTTTTAATAAAATACTTTTAAAACAAAGAAATCAATAGTCTTTATTCAATTATAACATTTATTTGACACGAAAAGAATTAAATCCTCGTTTCGTCGAAATGTTCACCTCGACTATTAATAATTGCGGCACACACTTGCGGCATTCTTTCTATTAATTTCGTCAAAGTAGCGGGTTCTAATTTAAGCCAGACTTTTTATAATTGTTTCCACAACGATTTCTTGGAGGTTGGAGGATTTCTTTTCACCTGCCTATTGAGTTCCTCCCATAAAAGCTGTATGGAATTAGCCTCTGGGCTTTGAGGTGCTGTTCCACTATTTTGATATTGCTTTCGCGTTTCACCGATTCTAAATATTTGCGGCACAGTTTAGGAGTGTGTTTCGAATCATTATCATGTTGAAATATAAAATAGTCACCGATTATTCTCACTCTAGTTGGTATAGCATTTGTTTCCAAAATTTCCTGGTAGCGCTTAAAATTCCATCTATTTTAACCAAGTCTCCTACGGATGCGGCGCCAAAACAACCTCAAACTATCACAGATCCGCCCCCATGCTTGACTGTAGATACTACACATGATTCTGCTGCTCGTTCCCCTTTCGGCCTTCAAACGAATGTTCTTCTCTTGGAATCAGAAAACATTTTTGCACTCATCAACTGTCCGATGTTGGTGCTCTTTAGACCATTGCAGCCGTTTTATTTTATTTTGCTTGCGTAGGAATGGTTTACGCAACGCTATTCGGCCAGCTAAACCACCCTCTCTTAACCTCCGTTTCACGGTGGTTAAACGAACTCGCTTTTCACGCTCAATACTTATTTCATCCGTTATTTCAGGTGCAGTTTTTCATCTATTGCTTTTACTCGTCACAATTATTCGACGATCTTCCGCTGGTGTTGTCACTTTCCGTCGTCCTGTTCGTTTTCTATTTAATAATATGCCAGCCTTTTGATATTTTTTAACGTTGTAGTCAACAGCTTGGCGACTTAATTTCTATTTTCTTGCGAGCAACTCTCTTGTTTTCGGCACTGAAACAGTTCACTAAAACCCTTACCACAATACTTAATTCATACTGGACGCACGTTTCGATAGCCAAGCTATCATCATCAGCAGTAAAACTGAATTCAGTTTTATTGGATCATGATGATAGCTTACTTATTAGTGAAGGATAATTGTATTACATTTCGGGTCTGTTTATGGACCCCTAAATATCGGATTAAGGAGATTCAATCGATAACTAAGTATCAGAGGAGTCTTTTGGGGATATCTTTCTTTTACTTGTAGGTAAATAATTATACCTCCTAAATAAGAATAAATAAATAATTTTCTAAAATCCAAGAAAAAAAGTAGGCGGGCAAATAATTATGACGGGTAGTGTATATATAAAATTATTTAATAACGATTTCCATAGATTTTTTATCAATAAAATTAACTGCATTGACGTTACAGTTACACTACTTCGAATATTATTTATATTGCTAATTTTTGTGGGATATACATCCGTTTTTTTTATTCGATAGATATTTACGTAGGATAAATTTCGTGTCAGTGAACACTCGCAGTGGTTATTAAAATACATGAAATTTTTATATAATTACCATACATTTGAAATTTAAAATTGACTCGGTTATTTTAATAAAAAAATTCTACCTTTAAAATGTTTAATTGTTTTAATCAAAATGTTGCAGTTTCCAGATTTCAATTTATTAGACCTTGATCTTCTCAAGGCGTATTGTCATGCACTACGAGGGCGGTCTGAGAAGTTTCCAGCCTAACACAGAAATAAGTATTCTGTTTTATCAAATTCAATTCGATATTCGATTTCGACATCTGAGTGTCCAACATGGCTGAAATTTTCAGAATTATCTGTTGAGGCTTGAAACTTTTCAGACTACCCTTATATGTATATCTTAAGAATAAAATTGGAAATATATTTTAATTGGTTATTATTGTTCAATGGGATATTACATTAATCAAATTTCGTAACTTAGAAGGCTTTCATGCCTGTAACTTTGGGGATTCCTTCTTAACAAACATTCTCCGTATTGTTATATATTTTACTTTTATTATTCTTTTTATAGTTTTCAAACTTTATCGTATAGAACGGATTCCTATCAATAAATTCTCACCTTATAACCGCGCAAAGGCGTTTTGCGGTGCAAAAATATGGTCCGTTGAAATGATGAACTTGGTTCTTGATAAGTGCACCTATGGGACTCGTTTATCCTTGTAGTTTCCAGATGCAATATATACAATTACATATGAGAAAAAGGGAGGTGATATCAGGGAATCTCTTGTGTATGGATACAAGGGGAATGTACAAGACGAAGCGGAAAAATAAAAAAGAAAGGAAAATCGGCATATTTATTCTGGAGTAAAAATGAGATAAAAAATTTTAACGTGAGCTCTCCGAAATTGAACAGAGTATGAAGTTCACGGGCTCCTCTAGGTATAGTAGGTTCCTGACTGGTAGTAGTTGTCATTCAGTGCGCCAGTTCCTTTGGAACGTTACTAGACTCGTAAGAAGTTAGAAGGGGGTGGAAATTGTATTTACGAATTGAATGAATATGTTGGAAGCTTTTATCTCTTTTGATCGCGTTGGGTAACAATCATATGTCTCTTTCATGGTTACTAGGTGCAGTTTTGCGTTAGAAAAGGAAAACTTCGAATAAATTACATGCAAGCTTTATCGCGAAAATATTTTTGTTTTGCTTCTTCTTATATTCAGTTTATTATCTCCTTCAGAGGGGATGCAAATAAGAATACAACCTACTCTATATATTGCTTTAATATCATGGCTGGTGTGACATCAAATATGTTGAATGTAATAAATTTCAAAACTCTATACTCTTCAACTATATTAAAACATTGAAGGTTTTAAGATTTAATAATGTAATAAACATAGGATATTGCTAAAGCATCTTAAACTTTTTAAAAAATAGGTTAACACGCGCGTAAAATATTTATATTACTATGTATATATACAGGATGGTTGATTTCTGAATAATATTGATTTTTGTCAGAATTACTATCACATTTAGGTGGAGTCTGTGATTCCTTTATAAAGAAAAAGCTTACAGGGGTTTTAAAATATGGCGGTCATTCGTCGATGTATTACTTAGGCTTGAATCAATAGTCTAAGACCGTCAATGTCAGTATGTTTTGTTTACCGTTGTTATGGTAACCAAATTATATTAACACCAAAAACCGTTTGGGTTCAAAATTTTAAATCGCAATAGTTTAAAAACGTCTACGTCAGTATCTTTTGTTTACTGTTGTCATGATAACCAGGAATGCTTAGACATATGCATCATTATACAAATATAAAAACGTTAGAGATATAAATTTTCTATACGTTATATTTTTTAAACGTTTCTTTCTCCGCTTAAGATAAGTATACACTTGTAATGAAATAATTGTATTTCTTTGCTTAAGAACCTCCGTCGCTTTCGCTTTCACCGCTTCCACACTTTTAAATCTTGTCCCCTTAAGCTCCGATTTTACTTTAGAAAATAAAAAAAGTCACAGGGGGGCAGATCGGAAGAGTACGGTGGGTGGTCCAACACGGTGATGCCGGATTTCGCAAAGAACGCCTTCACAGACAAGGCGGAATGGGCTGGCGCATTGTTTTGGTGGAGCATCCAGGATTCAGGTTCACGAAGGCTAGTTAGAACCTCGTGTTTCACAAGAAACTTGAGGTGCATTCGTTGCTCGATCAGAACACTCTGCATTTTTCCGACGCGACGCTAGCGTAAGGACTTGAACGGACGATTGCTACAGCGAGACTGAGCGACATACAACCGTGCCCATCGAGCTCAGCGTGGGGGAAGCATCTACAAGCACAGCCATGTTCAAACCTGCCGTTGCGTGCTCGTTGTTTGCCGATAGTAGCACCAGTCGCATTTGGAATATAAGATTTTGAACAAAAAATGTCAAATACATCACTATCCTTAATTTAAAAATAAACAAATGGGACGCGTTTAAAACTTAAGAAATTTATTAACATTTAATTCTAAGTAGGTCATGGAAATATTAACAAAATATGTTCATGGTACAATAAAGACAACAATATCAAGTAATTTTAATTTCATATTACATATTCAACATTTTGCCTAACTTAATAAATGTTCAAAGAGATTGCCTTGTTGTTCAACGCACTTCTTGGCTTGGATAACGCTTTGTGTGGTTTTTCTCATGGTCCAGAAATATTATTTAATGTTTTGTCTAATACTGGTTTCGAGTTCTATCGCATTTTGATATTGCTGCTTGTAAACATCATGCTTTACAAAACTCCATAGATGAAAATCTAGAGGTGTCAAGTCAGGAGTGCGTGCAGGCCAACGAATAGGCATGTTGGTTCCTATACATTTTTGATGAAATGTATTATTTAGCAAATTGGTAGTATCAATATAGTTATGAGGAGGTGCCCCATCCTGTTGAAAATAAATACGGAGCCTATCAGGCACTGGCATATCATCTAAGAAATCATTCAGAATTTCTGTTAATAACCCAACATAACAGTCTCCAGTTAAAGCACCGTAATAGAAAACTGGATTAACAATTCTATTGTCCATTAATCCGCACCATACATTTAAACTAAACCGATGTTGGGGATTGCGCGGATCTACGTTTAGAGGATTTTCCCTACTCCAATAATGCTAATTTTTTTTGTTGCACGTATCTGAATTGTAGAAATTGGATTAATATGACCATAACATGTTTTTACACATACCTGAATTAGAAAAGTTAGATTCATAAGACCATACAATATATTTAAAATTATCTGGATGTTCATTACAAAAATTTATCACCTAATTACAGAAAAATAATCTTCTTTCTGCATCGCCGGGAAGTAAAGTCTGAACTCTGTAGTTTTTGTAGGGACGCAATTTGCATTTTACTTCCGCTTTTCATCTATTACAAAATCCTTCTTCCTTCTTATCTTAAATGTCGTTACTTCAAAATTTTCGATACAATCTAAAATCTGATTTGGTGCTTGATGATTCGGATATGTGTTTCAACGGTGGAATTTTTGACCATTTATTAAAAAAACGCTATGATTAAAAACATGTTTATGTATGAAGTTTTGTTAATTTATAATTACGCTACAACTTGAAAATAACTGAAAATCGGATAAGAACATATGAGTATACATACGTCAAATTTTAATTTCATCTTATTAAATGGATTTAATCACTGACTCATCCTCTACACTATTCATCACTATTGGCTCAACATTGTCCTTTCTCGCAATGTATTCAAAATTGAATTAATTATTTAAATGTGTAATAAAATATAGGATGTTAAAATTGCTTTTTTTAGAATTCAACAAAAAATCAGTCACTTTGTATACTTGTATACGTTTCTGAACCGGCTAGCGTTTAATGCATTCACTAATTTTTAACGATAAATATTTGGATACACCGGAACAATAACGTGGAACATTTGTCAGCAACTATAGTTATTAAACCCATTTTCACTTTCCATGTATTGTATGTAAATATATGTTAATTTCGAATGCATATTTTTCGCCAAAACGATTTTTTCCGCAGTTAAAAAAAATATTAACGGACGTTTCAAACTGAAACTAGCGTAAAAGGGTGTATACGTCCAGATATTAAAACGCGGCAATTAGTGGTGCATAGTTATCAAAATAGAAGTGGGCTTTTTGAACACCAATGTAATTTCGATTTGGTCAAAAATCCCCGATAATGTTCGCCTCTCATTTGTTTACGAGTTGTAAAGAGCAAACAAAAAGGATATTCTCAATTTCCCAGCGTTTGCAATTTTGGTGGATGCGCCTGTTTAGCTAAATTGCGATTTCGTAGATCTGCTAATTTGCGACAATACTTTTTGACTAATTAAGTCTTAAGACTTGTTCCATAAAGCTCCTTTATATTGAAGAAAATCCCGTTTAAATGAAACGTAACTTTGGCATCGGAGAATAAAATATAGCCAGTCTCGAAATAAATAAATGCTAAAATTAGACGATTACGCTGCCATTAATTCAAACGGAAAGCGTTAACCGGTATTAAATGACACTGTGTTCATGAAATGTACGGATTAACATAGTAAATGGTGAATTCTAGCAAAAGGGGAAGAGATAAAGCCCAATGAGCAAAGGACGTTATTTATTCTTATCAGGCGATCTTCTGTATCGTATCGGGAAAAGATTTCTCCCTTATTGTAGAAGGACGTTAGGAAAAGTAGACGATTTAGTGTCGGCGAACTTATAAACTTATTCAAAAGGCAAGCCGAAAGAAGGGAACTTCTCGAATCTCTATTTTTTCTGCATCAAAAACATTATAATATTCGAGAGAATATGTCGCCCGTATAAAATACAAATTTTTCCCCCATATCTCCGGAAAACCTTTCTTTTATTTTGCCAATTCCCTTTGATATCTATGTCAGGATAAATTCGAGATAAACACGAAAATAAAGAAAAACAATGCATTTATTTCGGATTAATGCACTGTTTAAGCTTAATCGTCCGAACAAATCGCTATAAAACAGATTTATATTATTTATATCTGATACCCAGCTAACAATTTTCTGATTTTCAATTCTTTAGATATTAATTTAAGGAAAAACTTTTAGTGAATGCGTTGTTTTGCACCAAGCAACCATTACTACCAATGAATCATGAGTAGAGTTTGTTAAAAAGGTGGTACCGGATGGCAGTAGCGTAGCGGTAGCGGCGTGGGTAGGGGTACAGTGGGTAGGGGGACAGTACCGCGAGAGAGGTCGAAGCGACAGTACGTTGGACGCTGCACGCCAAATAAGTACGCGGAGATGGGACGCCCAAAGAGTGTAACGTTCTCTTCGAATGTGAATAAATATCTCAGGCATTTCCCTGGATTAGAATATAGAAGTCCGCATATTTATTGCAGAATATGCAATAGCGGATTGCTAAGTCGCGATAGGTTTGAATGCAGAAAACATTGCAAAAGTAAATGTCATGTATTGAATTTAAGAAACAATATTCCATACTGGCAATTTTTATATGATTTTATTTTTATGTTAAGTTTGTGCAACATCCCACAACATTTAGTATCTAATGAGCACTTTCG
Organism: Dynastes maya; assembly: GCA_029619315.2. Lineage (NCBI taxonomy): Eukaryota > Metazoa > Arthropoda > Insecta > Coleoptera > Scarabaeidae > Dynastes > Dynastes maya. The sequence goes on from JAROYE020000012.1 coordinate 10,102,210, forward strand.
TCTTTTTTGGGCTAAGTACGTTCCCTCATGGAAGCTGCCAACATCTATGCAATTACGATACAATTTGCCACGTGTGCAAGGTACAGTAAAGGAATGTATAAAAGACGAGTTGAGAAATAAGAAAATCTGCCTATGTGTGAATGAAACAACTGATGCTCAGAAACACAGCGTCATTCATGTTGTAGCGCATCCTTTAAAACGTGATGGTCCACCAGCTTCATTGTTGTTATCCAGTAAAAGGATTCAGAAAACTAATGCAGAAACCGTTGTCAAGATAATAAAAGATTAATTGAGAGAATTTTGTATCATAGGAACCCAAGTCACAATGTTCCTTACTGACGGAGCCGCAACAATGTTGAGAGTTGGTAGGATGTTGAAAATATGCTTTCCGACTCTTCTTCACATAACATGCCTTATACACGCATATCATCTCGTAACAGAAACCATTCGAAAGAAGTATCCGATGGTGGATAAGTTAATAGCATCTACCAAAAAGGTGTTCATCAAATCTCCCAAACACATCCGTGTATTCAAACAATTGTGTCCGAAATTACCACCACCACCTCAGCCTGTAATGACGCGATGAGGAAGATGGCTCCAGGCAGTATCTTAGTATCAAATATTTTCCACAAGTGAAAAATATCATCTTGAAACTTGATTCAAATGATTCTGCAGCAGTTCGAGATAGCCAGCAACTGTTTTCCAATTCGGACGTTCAACAACAAATAGATGAAATTTCCATGAACTATTCTGAAGTTGTATATTGAGCAATTAGAAAACAGTCACTTATCTGCACGAGATGCACTAAATTGCATAAACAATTTACAAGCCGCTCTAGAAAACTTGACGAACACCATAGGAGTCGATGTTGCTCAAAAATTTGGTGCAATTTTAACGAAAAATCCCGATTTACAAAAGGTTCGGTCTATAACTGAAAATCAAGAGTGCCCAGATGAGGAAAAGGAATATCTGATATTTGCAAATCTTTTCGAAGTATACGAGAACGTATTCACAATACCGTCGACGGCTGAATGAATCGACAATGGAAGTGTTGCTGATGTTGCAATTCTACGCAGTTTACCAGGGCGGTTGCCAATTGCCACAGTGGACATCAAGACGACGGGAAAAGGTAACAATATTATTTTTCACTAATATTGTATATTACGTACCTACTTTTATGCGGTGCGCCACTGCCGGTACCACCTTTTTAACAAACTCTAATCATCATCGCTGGAAATAACTCTTTATCATCAGATCGTTTCATTTAAATGTGTAAATCTTATAAGATTAAATTCAAATTAATAAATTAAATGTTTTTTCATTATCTTGATACCACAATCAAGTCATTATTGTTATGATTGATTATTATTATTATTATTATTATTATTATTATTATTATTATTATTATTATTATCATTATTATTATCGGTAAATACATCATGTATAGCATCTGAATAATATGCATGGATAATGATTTAATTTATTTATTATTTTATTGTTCTAAAATGTTTTTCTCTTAGTGTATCTTTTCTATCCTATTTTATTGTAAATAAATTTTACGTGTCACGCAGGGCTTGTGCAATAAAGAACAGAGTCAAATCAAAAGTAATAATCATCGTAAGTTTATGAATATGTAAATTTTAAGGGAATCCTTTTGTGGTACAATAAAACCTTTCCCAAGGGGGTTGTAACGTTATGTGACGGTAGTTAGGGTTATTAGTTACCAAGGGTGAAATGTTCTGATTCACCACGAAGGCACTATGGTAAGTGCAAGTTAGGGCGACAGACGAAACAGAAACGATCTTTCTTTTAATACGCCTACGACGCTATTAAATATTGCTAAATAATGCGAGCTGAATCTCTAGGGGGTGACGTGCTAAAATTACGAATTGTGTTACTCCCTCTTTTAGTATAAAAAATATTCGTTAAATGAGATATTAAATACAAATTATTTTAACTTCTTCACTTCGCAAAACTTCAAAAACTCAAATTCAATTTGATTTAAATTGGCAAAGTTCGTTATTAGGATTTAGGACATGAGGGGGGGTGATGTGGGGATATCGTTTTAAGTGTTAATATCCGGTAATGGATCTAAAACGCTGGACGCGGGGATGAGGTGGAAAAACTTCCCTTAAATTACATTTAAGTGAGCCGTGCAAAATGGAGCATTGTGTAACTGAAGGAGCGTTACAAGCAACAAACAAAGTTGTAAATAAATCTGTATCTTGAAGATGGCAAAAGAATTACACGATGTGACTTTCTACTTGTCGACGAAGTTCTTGGGTCTGGGCGAAAATCTTTCTGTTAATTAAATGACATCTGAAAATTTTCATTTCTCACAAACAAGCGCCACTCTAATTATGATTAATATTTAAGAAAACCGACGCTGAAAATTAAAATTACTTTTTACGGAGTTTATGAATATTTAGTATCCAACCCTTTTACGGATAGTAATTAGTTCAGAAACAATACAAGTAGGCGAGTCTTAGGCGCAAGTTGGGATGGAAGTACTCGGTATAAATTAGGCTAATTTTGAATTGCTGTCTTGTAATATATTTGTCACTTAGGTTCATACCGGTTTTTAAATTTTACACAGAGCAAAAGAAGAATGTTAAAAAAATGTTGCCGTCTAGTATCACGGCAAAGTGTCATCGCTGCATATCGGCAACCTTTGTTACTATCTCATAATCATCTTTTCGTGTAGTACATAGGTACATTCCTCACTAGAGCCCAGTAACTGGAGAGCATTCCCAGCGGCGGTGTGACTGTGCTTAGGTAGGCGGAGAGGGCTGGTCGATTATGATACGACACGACAAATCATCATCACTCAGTTCAGTTTAGCATTGGATAGCGGATAGGGCGTGTTGATTTTATTGATATAGACGTAGTTATTAATTGTAGTTATTATTTAGTGTAGTGCGTTTTGATTTTATTGATACAGACGTAGTTATTAATTGTAGTTTTTAGTAAACATGTCGAAGGCTAAAAAACGACCCTTTCAAGACATAGTAAATAAGTTTATTTCTGACTTTTCCCGATTTGTTTTACAATGGGAGTAAGATAGTTTGCAAAATACATTTGAAGTCAAATAAGAAGTGGAACTGTACAAGACGCGTAAATTCCGCACAGTATAGAAAACGAAAATTGGGCATGCCACCGAGAAGTGCATTTTCTTTTTTTATGTAATTTTTATGTTGATAAACTGTAATTTGCCACTAGGCTTACTCGATAAACAACCGTTTAAGGACTTTTGGGACAAATACAATCCCGAGTTGCGGTTGCCAACGGAGAAAGCGGCACGTAGGCATGTTGCATTTGTACGCGATGACGTGGAAAAGAAAATGAAACGCATATTGAAAAAACAGTTTCTTTGGTTATGTGTTGACGAGACAACAGACTGTAAAAAAAATTCAATTGTAAATATTATGGTACGCATACTAGACCCTAGTAAACCTACATTACCACTGTTACTAGCTAGCCGAAGACTACAAGAGTGTACTGCTGCAGCAATTATGAAGGTTGTACTTAGTACATTGGAAAAATTTCAAATTTACCGGGCTCTATTTAAGTTTTGAAAGGCTTGCGGTTTATGGAGAGTGCCAATCGTCAACTGAGTCCTTCTTTGCATTCCATTCGATTTTATTTTGGAAAGTTTCAAACACGTAACCGAGCACCGTTTTCATGGAAGATGTATTTGTGGTTGATATTTAATCGACTAATTATTATTATTTGTAAATGTACATATATTTGGACGAAATTAAGGTTGAAATGATACAGTGATTGCAATTTTATTTGAAAACGAGAAAATTTACGGACAAGCTAGTTAACCAGGGTCTTAAATTTCCTATTATGTGGTGTTTTACCTAATCTATTATTAGTATCATTAGTTTTCCCATAATAATTTTTAAGTAGGATATTTGTAGAATAAGTTACTATAATTGTTACAATACGTTCACTGCTGTGAATATGACATTTACATATATCAGTATCCAAATGGCTATGTTCGATGATATAATTTAAAATATATTGTATTAAAGTAGAACGTATATTATACGCATGTAGAAACATCCCTTCGTGTTAAAAAATAATCTTGTTAAATATAATGTAAGAATATAAAACTATTTGAACAATAATATCTTCACGTTTTTTGTCAAATACAACGGACAGTTAGGGAATGGAGTTGGAATAGTATTTTTTTAAGCCTGGGATTTTTTAAACTTACAGTTATAGTTTCACCGGTCCTTGAATCTGTAGCTGTTGAAAAATGAATAATATCTTCTTTTACGAAGTGTAACTCACAAACAAAACATACAAAACAGCTGACGCCACAGTTTTTAGGTTATTCCGTTTTTATCGTTTTCAGAAAAGGTTTTATCGTTTATACAACACTAGGAAAACATTACAGGTATTACCAACAAAGTACGGAAATATCACTACACAGTATTTCTTGAAAATAAAACCAATATAATTTGGGTAAACCAATATAATTCAAACCGCAAGAAACGATCTGAACTTGCGAATATCCAATGTACAAACGCTTAGGCCTTGTCATATATCGGAGGTAAAGATCAAACACATCTCATCATCAAATATACCTGTAGGTGTTCCTCAGGGATGTAACTTTGGTCCAATTTTATTCATAATTTATTTAAATGAGCTACCTCACAATTTAAATTTGTGTAATTTTATAATCTTTGTAGATAATATAGCCCTATTATTTTCGACAATAGTTTTAATGCTCATAATTTACCTTAATAGTGGTGTATGATTTTTCGTAGATTTAAAATCGCGAAAATGGGTTATAAAACAATGCTTTTGCTAGTAGATCCGTTTTTAAACCGACAAGACCGTCTCGTTGTACGAAAAAAGTAAATTTATGTACAAATAAACCCAAGCAGAAAAAAGAAAACCATTATTTTAAACGTGGAAATGAAACAGGAGTAAGAATTTCTCCTTTTTGCTGAAGGAGTATAATAGTCTTCACAGCCATGAATCTTACTTATCTAAAAGCAAAGTTAAAAGATGCGAATACGATCGAAAACCTTATAGTGACAAGTGGTTAAGTTAAACCTAGACCAAGAAGAGAACGAGATACAGAGATAGTGGTGGAAGATTTATTGTTATTTCATCAGGATTTAGATGGCCAGTATAAACGGGACAAATCCTGTGTGATGGGACCTATTATCACCCAGCTAAAACTAACACCCCATGCCGCCACAAACTCGGCCAGAACGTTACGGGATTGTTTGTGCGGGGGAGTAGTTAATAGGGAATTTCTAATTATGCGACACTATTATTTTGATGGTCTAAGACAATGTTGGACTGTTTCCCTCTAAAACAATTCATAGAATCTATTGTAACGCTATTAAAAATTTAGGTGGGAAGTTAAATTAATTCCTAAAAGAAACATCTGTATAATAATGCACGAAAGTGTTTGTTAATATTAAACGTTGTTACGCAAACTTCGTTTATTATTGTATCTATTCATATTTATTTATTTATTTTCTAAACTGATCATATTGTAGAATAAATTGTACAATACGCAGTTTTTGGCTGTCCCGAACGTTCATCGTCAACCAGGCTGGTACGATCACATTTAACGACAGTCTCTGGGTTAAATAAGTGTTTAATATATTAAAAAAATTATCTAATTTTACCGGAGTTAGGTGAATAATCTTTAAACAATGTTAGAGTTATCAACAAATCAAGGGAATTTTCGAATTCTACAAGTCAAAATTCATAAAATAAACATTTTCTGGAATCTAGCTCAAAAAGTAGGAGCGATGAGTTGAGAAATCGGTTCTACAGGTATGTTTTCATCTAAATATGTACTATCGGAGATTTTCTAGATTTCAGGAAAGCTGATAGATAGTCCTAAAGCGAAGGATATGATAATAAGGCTTTGATTTTTGGATTTTTCTAAAATTAAATTTCTGAATGAAAACCTTCTAAGCATTTTAAGAGATTTAATAATCACGCAGTGAATGTTTCTAGCTTAAATGTTCAAATATAGACTCAAATCTTAATAGATAACCTTTATTTTCATTATTTATCAGATGCACATGCACTTGCATGGTAAGTTTTTTATTCTTAATGAGGGTTCTGCTCTTCAATTGTTCCGGTGAAGGCAAGACTGGTTGGTTGCTATTTTCAGCGTCGAAGAGGAAACTCATCAACTCATTAACTCCTGATGAGTTCAGATCCGAAATAGGTAATTGGACATTGTTCAAAAATTGACTTGGCACTCCATGTTTGATGTATATACATGAAAAATATGTACCATCCTACTTTGTTGTTGTAATGAGCCATGGCTCTCGATGGAAAGCATAACCGGATATGGCGATGGCACAAAGGCGTTCTTATCGACGCTCTCCACAACAGCGTTGAATGAAATTTTGGTAGCGAAGGTACACTACTGCTCATAAATATTTGGGCACCCCAAATTCAGGGTAAATCATTAAATATTTAAATGGAAATATTAAAATATGTATTTGATATTTAAGTATACACAAATATGCAACTTCAACAATTAAAATTATTTATTTGACTTAAATTTTAGATTCGTCTATGTGACCTCCTTTACTTTTAATGATTGCGTCGCATAATCGGGGTATCATTGCAATTAATTTTAACTGTTTCCAGAGTTACTCGAGCCCATGTCATCCACATGTCATCTGCTGAAGTTGAAGCAGTTTTTCTAACTTTCCGATAGAGTTCTTCCCATAATAACTCGATGGGATTCAAGTCCAGGCTTTGGGGTGGCCATTTCGTGATTGTTAGTGTCTCTTCCTCTTCCAACTGTTCTAAATATTGCTTGCATAATTTTGAAGTGTGTTTTGGGTCATTGTCTTATTGGAATACAAAATTCTGATCCGAAATTCTTACACCGGAGGGTATTGCATTTTCCTCTAAGATGCGTTTGTATTGCTCTTTTCTCATTATGCCTTGAATTCTTACGAGATCACATGTGGATGTACCAGAAAAACAACACCAAATCATTACCGAACCACGGTAGAGACTGTGCATTGCTCTAGTGCACGTTCAGCCACAGATCTTCCGAAAATCTCGAATTTGCTCCAATCTTCTACCATCCAATGTCGATGTTCACGTGCTCATTGTAACCTCTTTTTCGCAATTCGTCCGTAAAGGCCGGCTTTTTGCAGACGGTTTAATCGTAGACACGCTAATCGACTTCGGAAGTACAGTATTGATTTCTGCGGCGATTTTTGGAGCTGTTTTTCTTTTATTTCGTTTGCTGGATACCACGATTGATCTTGCGCTGATGTTGTCGCCTTTGGTCCACCACTTCTTACTTTATTTAGAAAACTGCCACTTTTACTGTATTTTTTGATGTTACAATCAACAGTATATGGATTCAAAAGTAATTTTCTAGCAATTTGACGATTGCTTATGCCTAAGTTATGTTGTGCTACTGTCAGAGCATGCGTTTCAATACTAATTTCTTTCCTTTTCGGTACGTTCTAAAAATTTAAACATTATTCGTTAAGAGATGTTGTTGTTACTAACATGAAACGATAACTGACCGTAATTAAAAAATATTATTAGCATACTATTCAACAATGCTGGAATGTATTTCTTGAATACATTCTTTGTATACAGAAATCTAAAATCCAAGGGTGCCCAAATAATTTATTAGCCTGATTCTTTTTTGTTAAATAAATGAGCTTATCTTGTACATACACCAAAAAGGAAGCTCGCAGAAAACAGATTTAATGATACCATTTTAGGTATTAATATTTAATACTTAATAACATCGAATCCCCCATCTATAATATCGATTGTTTTAGTAAATAATTACCCCTTCCCTCTAAAATCTGTGTATAGGGATAAAGGTATGTAGAAACATAAAGAAACTGTTTGACTTCGAATATCACCCCATTATCTCATATTTTTTTAATTACATCCTATTTACGTAATAAGGGCAATAATTTTTAATGCGCAGCTAATCTGGATTCACAACCTCTTTTCTTTAATCGAGACATCAATTATGACTTGTGTTTTTTTTCATTTCTCTCTCTTTTTAAGATGTAAAACGTTATGGCTCGGGGATCCTTTAGGGTCTACAGTAAAAGACTGGACTAGACGTCTTAAAAATAGCTTTTTATTTCGTGGAAATGAATCGTTAACACCTTCAACGAGACGCATAAAATAATATTTTACTGTCTGGGAGAAACTTGAAATGTAAATATCGTCAAGCGAAATTAATTATAGTTTTTAATTTGTTTTGTTGTTGGATTTTGATGGAATATTTTATGGAGTTAGAAGAATCAGATGTTAAAGGTTATACATTTTATACAGGGTGAGTCGGGAGGAACGAATCAAACTCCAGGAGTGCATTGTACAGGTGAAAATAAAATATAAAATAGTGTGTAGTGATGTTTTCGTACTTTGTTAGTGATACTTGTAATGTTTTTCTAGTGTTGTATAAGCGATAAAACCTTTTCTGAAACGATAAAGACGGGGTAACCTAAGAGCATGGCTCGGGCGGTCTATTTATAGTACTGCGGCTTCGGCTGTTTTGTATGTTTTGTTTGTGAGTTATATTCTGTAAAAGAAATTATTTATTTTTCTACATAATACAACGATAGCTACAGATTCAAGAGATTCAAGGACCGGTGAAACTATAACTGTAAGTTTAAAAAATCCTAGGCTTCAAAAAGGTGCTATTCCAACTCAATCCCCTAACTGTCCGTTGTATTTGAAAAAACGTGAAGATTTTATTGTTCAAATAGTTTTATATTCTTACGTTAAATTAAAAAAAAAATATTTTTGAACACGGATATGTTTTTAAAGATGTATAATAAATGTTGTGTTTTAATACAATATATTTTAAATTATACCACTCATCATAGTTATTTAGATACTGATATATTGCAACAATTATAATAACTTGTTCTACAAATACCCTACTTGGAAATTATTGTGGGAAAAGTAATGATAGATTAGGTAAAACACCACATAATAGGGAATTAAAGACCTTGGTTAAATGGCACGTCTGTAAATTTTCTCGTGAAATTGAATTTTGAATAGAATTGCAATTACTGTATCATTAATTTCGTCCAAATACATGTACAATTACAAATAATAATAATTAGACGATTAAATATTAACCACAAATACATCTTTCACGAAAACGGTGTTTGTTTTTTACTTTGAAACTTCGTTTTTCCAAAATAATACCGATTGGGATGCGAAGAAGGGCTCAGTCCTTCAAAACTTAAAAAAGACATGCAAGAAAACGATTCCTTTACCGCTTATGCTAATATCGTGCCTGGCGATATATCACCTAAACAGCGTTACGTCATCAAAGAGCGCTGAGGCCTTGTAGTCTCGGTGGTAACGTCCCAACTTTCCTTTTATGTAGGGTCTTGAATGTAAATTTAACCTTTTTTGTGTACGATACTGGATAATAAGATCTAAAATTAACACGCTATAACAAAACTCAACTCTTGTTATTACTTGATAGTAAAAAAATAACAAAACAAAAGTACTACCTCTTAGAATACTCCAGCAATACTGGCCAAACATGTTGATACGGTTTTTCCCTGTATATCTCTCTCCCATGATAGATAATTTTTGATGGAATTTTTCTCCGTGTTCATCCGAAGTTTGTAGATGTTCTGGAAAGATGTCAATATGATTGTGTTACATATGTATCTTTAGACATGAGAATATTAATTTCCTTAAAAGGACCAAACATATTTCTTCTTCTTCTTCATGTAGTGTCTGATAAGTAACCTGGGCAAATATGCGGTAACAGCCAGAGGCGTGGCGAGCGCATAAAAGTTTACACATAAAATAGAAGCTAAGAAATAAATTATAAAACGTGCTGAAACACTTACCGTTTTTAAAGTTTTCCGCGAAATCACAAACTGGGTAACATCTGTTAAATATTTGAATCATTAGATATGTTTCCACAGCTGTTTCAGTCAAGTGAGTACGACGTGTGGAATAAATATTTTTTAATGCCGAAAACGATCGTTCGACATCTAGCGATGTTATATTTGCATATTTAAAATAATCTTTGAAACAACTTAATGCATCTTCACACGCACCTTCACAAATTTGTCTTAATATAAGAACATTGGAGTCTTTCTCTAATACACTTGCAAATTTTCGTATTACACACCAATTTGTTTCGCCTTCTACAGCGCATAACTGTGCGTGAACATCATTCACAATTTGAACAGAATCCACTAGCGACATCGAAACATTTTGTAATTTTTCTATTCCCTCCGCTAGTCCGAAGTAATTGTTGTGAATAGTTTGTAAATCTCTTTTAACCTGACTATCTTGAACTATTTCCTGGCTTTTCTTAATTGCTGCAGCTTCTGTCGGATTGAATTTTAAAACTACCTTCTTTACTTGATCAAAATATTTGTTGTAGTAAAACGCAGCCTGTAACCATGTTCCCCAACGTGTAACAATCGGCTGTAGTGGTTCAGGTAAATCAGGACACAACTTGTGAAATAGTCGGGTACGTTTCGGGGACTTTAGAAATACTGCCTTGGTATTAGCAATCAATCCATTTACTAGTGGAAAACATGGAGGAATCGTTTGTGCCGCAAGATTTAGAGTATGGATTTTACACGTTACATGTAAGAAGTTACCACTGTGTTCTTTAAGAGATCGGCCCAAAGAACGCATGCTTGCGGCACCATCACTCATAAACATTAGAAGTTGCTTAGTTGAAACTTCAAATTTGTTCAATGAGTTCAACACCACCTTTAAAATCTCATCGGCGGTACAATTTATAACTCTATTGAAAGCAAGTAAGAAGGGGGATGACGGTCGATGTGGTTCCATTGTACGTACCATTACATTAACCACAGAATGTTTTTGACGATCTGTTGTTTCGTCCACACACAACCACAGTTTTTTATCTTTCAATTCCGTTTTCATTCTTTTTTCTATATGTTCACGAGCAAATGGCACTACATTTCGTATCGATGTCCGACTAGATAATTTACAGTCCGCATATTTATTCCAGAAGGAGACAAATGCTTCTTTGTCTAGTAAACGAAACGATAGATTACATAAGATAAGAGTAACACATAAATCAAATGTAATTTTTTCTTGGTCTCGTATGCCACTTTTTGCAGAAGAATGCTGTTTGCTTTCGATGTGACGTTGACAATGGCTTCTGGACCAACACATTAAAGGGATTTTACAAATAGACATTGAATTTTAGCGCCATCAAAATTAAGTCCGGCATGTCCACTATAAAGTTTTTAACTGTGTCTGCCATTGGTCGTTTTCGCGACGTACCTAACTGCAACATTTTTAAAGCAAACATAAGCGTACAATTACGAAATAAGATACGACAGCCTACATATACACAGAACTACTGGCATACAGCATTGATTTAGTACTGACGCTGTGAACGCGTGAAATAAATAATCGCCGACTCCGCACCACACTGACTGTTACCGCTCTTTGCCTAGACTACTGATAAGTATATTTAAAAGAGGAAGAACGTTATGTTTTTGTTCTTTTAATTTTTGATCATTTATCCATGGAAACAAAGTTTTCAGATATAGATTATCTATTGCTTTAATATAGTTTTTAACAATACCTAATTTGACCCTATAAAACTGATTCAGGTTAACATGAGAAAGCTAATTTTAATTTTTTTTTTGTGTCTTATACTACATATCTTTTTTGTCGTAAATTTACCAAACATATGTACTGTATAATATACATACATATATATATAAGGAGTACGTGTGGGATGAATGTGTAAGGGTGAGAGATGGGTTGGCATAGGGGAGGTGGTTGGCTGTTATATCGTCTGGATGAGTCACACGTGACTTGGAGATAACGTGACCAGGCTGTCGCACAGCCCGAATCGGAACATTAGTGGCTTCTGACCGTGATAACAAACGACATCTGTAGGCTACCTAGAAATTTACGAGGGATGTCGAAACACTTCAATATATAATAAAACTTCTCCAATATATATTGATTGATATGACTTCTTAGAGCTTATACTACCCTCCTTAAAACAGGAACACCGCGAACGAAAAGAAAAACTGAAAAGACGAGAAAGACTCGAACTAAATGTTTTATCAGTTTTACCGCAGGAATATTTTGTCAACGTCATTTAAAGCTACGACACAGTTAAAGTAGCAGTTTATTCATCATCTAACCCCAATATAAAAGGGATTTGCGCACTTTATAGCCTAGTAGGTGCTTTGGTTCCGCCCGGATTACTTGATAAAGAAGTATACACATATATTTAAGTTTAAATATATTTACTTTCAAGAATTTTGAAGCAGTTAAATTGTGCTACTTATGGTGTTTTTCTTGTAAACGTTATAGTTGTAATTTTGGTGGATGCGCTAGTTTTATAAAATTAAAAATGAAGCTATAGGGCTTAGGGTGTCTCAGAAAGGTGGTTTACTAAGGGTAGTTTAAGAAAGTATATCTTTTACGATTTTGCAAACCACTTTCGACGACATCTTGCTCAGTCTTATGTTTCTACAAATATGGAAGTTATCGCTTGTAACATTGAATAATAATATTATATTTTGCCCAGCAGTTAAAAGAAAAATAAATATTATACATTAAGAAAAATATATAAGTGCAAAAAAATTAAGCTATTCATATGAAAAAGGAACCGACACAGATGCACGTTGGCATTACGTGTCATGTGGCAGATTGGTGCTCGGAGTAGTAGGTTGGTCCTTGGTGTTGGCATACTGAAAATAGACGCATGACGAGATGTCAGTTGCGAAATGTTAAAGCATACGGTTGGCAACAAGTAAGGACAATCAACTTTGTTGTTAAGAAGCTTCTGCAGGTACCGAGTGCTATGGAGCTTGCGCCGATGACTTGCGAGTCCATTTGATCTTTATAAAGTAGATCATGGTAAGATATATTCCAATTTCGATAAGTTCCGTCAACTTTCCATGACAAAAACTTCAGAAAACGTCGTTGAATGGAAGCTATTGAGACGTGTAAAAAGGAAACTAAACTACACAAGCGTATTCTAATTTACTGACGACAAAAGCATAAAGTGTTTTTAGTAGTCGGATATCAATAAAGTTCTCATGAGAAATCCCAGCATTTTTTAAGCGGACAAGTAAATAATTTCTATATGGTTAGAGAAGGATAAAGTTGGATCAAAAGTTACGCCTAGATCTTTAATTACATTTATTTTAAACAGAGTTTGGTTTCTAATTGAGTAAGAAAAGTGATACGGCTAAGTTTTCCTTGTAAAGGACATGCGATAACATTTGGCGGTATTGAGGAACAAGTTATTATTCGCTCACCATCTAACCAGAAGATGCAATTGATCAGCTTCGCCACGACCAGACACAGCACAGAACAGCTTAACATCATCCGCATACGCCAAAACAGAACAGGTAAGTGATTGCAAGAGATCGTTTATAAATAAGTTAAAAAGAAGAGGACCAAGGTTTGATCCTTGCGGAACACCACTTGTGGATACAAAATTAAACGATTCAAATCCGTTATAGAAAACGATCAGTCATGAATCCATGTTGATGTGGCGATATGTATTGTTTTATATTTAAAAATATAGTACAGTACAAGTATTGCTCAAGAACCTTAGAGAAGTTATTTAAGATAGAGATCGGCCGATAATTAGTGATTAAAGCTTTGTCGTCTTTCTTGTAGATTGGAACAATTCTTGCTCTCTTCCATCTTTCAGGGAAGGTAGATGCATTAATTGCCAAATTAATAACTTTGGCAATAAGCTTGTTTAATACGAAGCTAGCATCTCTAATCAAAAAACTTGGCACAAGGTCTTCACCTGCAGTTAATTTGTTCTGAAACGAGGCCATAATATTAGCTACATCATCTTCACAGATCGGACGAATGTTGAACGTCTGCAGTTGTAGGAGGTTCTCATGCAAATCCAGTGTGCCAGTCGGCAAATAAGTTTCGGCGAAACAATAAGCAAACGCGTCTACAATTTCTTTAGGATCATTTAGGTCAGCTTCGTTAGATCAAAGTCGCCCAGAAATACGTGTCCTCTTTTGCCTTGTATGAACAAGGTTCCATAACTGCTTAGGGTCAGATTTCATTGATGTTTCTATACATGTAATGTAGGACTTGTAGGCATTGGAGATTTGGTTTTTTGTTAGAGATCTTAATCTACATACTCTTGATGAAACTTTGGGTTTTTAGTAGAGATCCACATCTGTCTATAGAAATCTTTGATCTTTAAATTCCTCTTAACTTCAGATGAGAACCATGATGGAAAAGAAGGGTAAAAATTTGAGCACTGATTTTCCAAATATGATGTAAAGCAATGTATAAAATTTATCAACCGCAGTATTAACATCAACACAGGAATCCAGAAAACTCCAGTAAGTTGCCAAGATTTCTTTATAAAGATTGTGAGAATCAGCTCTGGGAAAATTATATCGTGATGCCATACTATTGGGAGGAAAATTGATAGGCTTTTGAGGTGACTTAACTGTCATTATGATACACAGAGCAGGGTGGTATACATCTTCTGGTACTAGAGGGTGGTCTTCACGGTTAACATCAACACTACAATGGAGATTTGACAACACTAAATACAAGAATCTATTGTCTTCATTTAAAACGTTGCTATACTGTTTTAAATTAAATGCTTGACAAAAATTAAGAAAGAAGGTAATCAAAGGATTGTGAACATTGCGGTGTACGTGATCAAAATAGCGAGGTAGTTAAAGTCACCAACGAACAGAATTGGTTTATTTGTGAAATGAATTTCCAACGCGTCTAGATTCGTAACGAGGTAGATCTGGAGGTAGGTAAATAATAGCCAAATAAAAAACAAAGGAATCCTTATTACATTTACACGGCAGACTTGCAGCAACAGGTGTATGATAGGGAACTTATTATTATAGTATATGTAAATTCAAAAAAAAGAAAATAAAAAATGGGATCAAACAGGGACACACGTTTAACCCTAGCGCTGCCTGTCGCAGGGACTTTTTTTTAGACAAACAAAAGGTAAAAGGCAACGGTAAGGAACAGCAATGACAACAGAAGGACAATATTAAATACCACTGTAGTGACATGTAAAGTAACAAGATTGGTAGCAGTGTGTGAAAGGCAATGTAATAAAAAGATAGATACAATAAACGTTACAAATAATAAGTTGCTTGTGTTATTAACGGTATCACAAATATAATAACAAACCAGAGTAAACAAGTGATACTACATGGCGCAGTCAGAAAAGAGAAGAAAGTAAATTAAATTAAACTAAATTAAACCAGCGAGGTTGATTTCCTGCAGTTCCCGCCAAGCGATTGAGGTTATTTTTGAATAATGGATTTAAAACCACCACAATTTAATAATAAGGACGGAGCTAGTGCAACTAATTGGCTTAAATTCAAGCAAACTTTTCAAATATATATAAATGCATGTGGATTAGAAGCAGAAAATGAAAAACAAATTTATAACCTATTATTACATGCAATGGGTCAAGACGGTATTGATATATACAATACATTCGACATTAAAAAGACAGAAGAAAACAAACTAGAAGTGCTATTGGATAAATTTGACAAATATTTTTTACCTAAAGTAAATATTACGTTTGAAAGACACAAGTTTTTTACTCGCAACATGAAACCAGGTGAGAATTTTGATAGTTATGTTACTGAACTGAAATCATTAGCGGCAAGCTGTGAATTTGAGAAATTAAGAGAATCACTGATTAAAGATAGAATTGTTAGTGGCATAGATAATAACAAATTAAGAGAAAGATTATTAAACGAGCCCAACTTAACATTAGTAAAATGTATAGAGATATGCAGATCATCGGACTTAGTACAATCACAAATTAAAGAAATGACATCTGAGAACTTACAAATAAATAAAGTAAATAAAATATATAGAAAAGAAGAAAATAAAACTAAATGGATGCAAAGAAATGTCAATTAAGGGCAAGGGAATGTCTTTATTGGCCAAATATTAATAAAAATATAGAAGAATATATTAACAATTGCGATGCTTGTTTGAATTTTATGAATTCTAACACGAATGAACCGTTAATTCAAACGGATATTCCCGAAAAACCGTGGGAAACTGTGGGCACAGACATTTATCACTTTAATGGGAAAAATTACATAATAGTAATAGATTATTTTTCAAAATTTATAGAAATAGCACCACTAAATAAATTAGATTCGTATCACACAATGCAAGTTTTAAAATCAATATTTGCAAGGCATGGCATTCCAAAAATTGTACGCTCAGATCAGGGTACAAATTATAATTCCGAATGTTTCAAACAATTCACCAAAGCGTGGAATATAACACATATTACATCTAGTCCGACTCATGCGCAATCAAACGGCATGGTGGAAAGATGTATACAAACATTTAAAAATATAATGAGGAAAGCAGAGTACGATAATAAAGATCTATATTTATGTTTGCTGGAAAATAGATGTACACCTATTGATAACAAGATACCATCACCATCTAAACTATTATTTAACAGAGATGTTAATAGCTTAATGCCAAAATTCTTTATAAACAAAGAGGAAGGTAATATAGAAGAAGGTATTATAAAAGATCAATTAAAGAAAAGGCAAGCAGAACAAAAGAAATACTATGATCAAAAAACAAAAGGAAGAACACATTTTAAAGTAGGAGATAAAGTGAGAACACAGAAACTAGACAAAACATGGACACCAGGTAGAATTGTCGAAGAAGTAAACAAACCCAGGACTTACAGTGTAAAATTGAATAATGACACTATTCTCGAAAGAAATAAAAAATATATAATTAGAGATTCAAATATAACAAAGAAGCATGATTTAAATAAAAAACAATATGTAAACAAATCTTTAGATCTAACTTTTAAAAGAAAAACGTATGTTCCTAGAAAATACAAAGATTATGTTATGTAGAAATTAACTTAGTTATTTTAAGATATGTTTAAGTAATATAGTTAAGTTACATTAAGAGGGGAGATGTAGTGACATGTAAAGTAACAAGATTGGCAGCAGTGTGTGAAAGGCAATGTAATAAAAAGATAGATACAATAAACGTTACAAATAATAAGTTGCTTGTGTTATTAACGGTATCACAAATATAATAACAAACCAGAGTAAACAAGTGATACTACAACCACGAACTATTGGAGCGTAGTGTAACAAAAAAAAGGCAAAAGAAATAGGGTGGCAATAGACGAATGCAAACTATGATTAACTCGACGATCAAAATTGAAAACTAGGCGGAGCAATAGATGGAGAAAGATATACGCTATGTACTGATATAAAACACAACAATTAATTCTAATTGTAACTGTTATAAAAAACTGGAATATACGAAGAGCGAAACTATATGTATTCACACGAAACTATATCAATGTATGATGTGATGATCGATGTATGATGTGAATCTGGGACACCCGGTATATTACAACTGTCAATGTTAGGTTGATAATTCTGCCAGAGGCGGTTTGTTTTTATTCAAAATTGTGCTTCTGTTTTCGATTCACTTTTGTAATTTTTTCTGTAAATTGGGAAAATTTTTGTAAGAAGCATAATACTACTCGTATTACCCCACCTGACTCTACTTAAAATTAATCCCAATGTTTCCAGGAAAAGTTTCACGATGTCTATCAAAAAATTACTTTCCTTTTTCAAAATTACTACTCCAAAAAAGTCATTTCGATACCCCTCGTCGCTATCAATGAAGACAAGGGTTAGTAAAAGAAGTTTTAAATGACGAGGAGGAAAGATATTGGAGTTGGAAAAGGAAAGAAATACTATCGCGGAAACGGAAAAGAGAGAAATCAAACATGAAAAATTCCGTATTTAAATCAGTCTAGAGCATTCCGATACCAAGAAGTGTTTTATTATTTTTATTTGCAATGGCGGTGGTTGCGTATCCGTGTAACGCGGTTTATTCTGCTACGTAGCATGTTGCCTTAATTTGTACCATCAGTTCAGTTTTGCATTTACCTCGAGGGGTTCCAAGATTTTTCAAAACTAAAGGTCGGCTCATTCTTTCCGCCCGGAAACATGAAAAATGGACACCCCGGAAAGACGATTTAGATTTGCTACTTTTAAATAGTTTCAAGATCCTCTTACGCGACGATATTAAACGTTTGTTTTTGACTCTTTATAGTCTTTTTAATTTAAACATTAGACGTAAGGAAGAAGATGGTTTTACCCTCAGCTCAATCCTATCAAGATTTTCCCGGTAGTAACGTAAGTTGTATATTAAATCCGGGAGCGGAACTGTAACCGTAATATCAAGCATATAACGCAACCTTGTTCTGCGCAATATTAGCATTCATAGCCTTAACTGTCTGCATTATAACAATGTTAATTAATTACCGTGCTAATTGTAACGAGAGGTGGTTGCATTACGGCATCTTCTT
Source organism: Dynastes maya (assembly GCA_029619315.2). Classification (NCBI taxonomy): domain Eukaryota; kingdom Metazoa; phylum Arthropoda; class Insecta; order Coleoptera; family Scarabaeidae; genus Dynastes; species Dynastes maya. Next base: position 10,120,592 of record JAROYE020000012.1, read on the forward strand.
TATCGATAGCTTATCAGGTAGCTCCCACATGCTCTGGGAACATTTTGTTTACACAATGAAGCTTAGTCTAGGTATACGAGGACGGTATGAGAAGTATCCGTGTTTGGAAATAGATGCGCTATTTGTCGAAATCTGCATTACCGACTGTGAGTTCTTTATTCTTCATTCTTTAGTCGATGTCTGTCAAAATTTCGGAGAAATTTATGCGAGCAACAGAATAATACCGGTCACTGATTCGATTTCTTTTTTTGGATGGGAAAACGTGCGCAGAAATCAAAAAGTGAGCGTGGGAAGAAAAACCGGAAGTAGGCAGCGAATTCCAGGAAGCGGCTCCTTTGGATAGTAGGTAGGCTATGCGGGTACGGGAAAGCGTGTGATCTTCATGAGTCTTCATGAAACATGAGTCACCCCACAAACAATAGCTTCCATACGATGTATCACACCCGGAAATAAATTCCTAGCGCCACCTAGTGCCAAGAGATATGGTCATTGAACGAATACCCGTTTCAGAGCCGTTCAGGAGCTGTTCAAAAGCTGTTCAGAAGCTGTTCAAAAGCCGTTCAAACGCTGTTCAGGAGCCGTTCAAAAAGCCGTTCAGAAGCTGTTTAGTAGCCGTTTAAAAGTCGTGGATTAAAAGCGCGAGCCGCTAATCAAACTTCGATTCCGCGAAATTACCCGCGGATTAAAAGTGCGAACCGCTAAGCAAACTTCGATTCCGCGAAATTATCCGCGGATTAAAAGCGCGAGCCTCTAATCAAACTTCGATCAAAAGCTCGATTAAAAGCTCGATTAAAGTGAGCCAGAACCCGCATAGCCTACCTACTATCCAAAGGAGCCGCTTCCTGGAATTCGCTGCCTTCTTCCGGTTTTTTTTCTCACGCTCAGGTGACCCCTTACCTACTGACTCCCATCAGATACTGGTTTAATGAATTTAAGCCTGGCTGAACATCCGTCTTTGATGAGGAGCGGCCAGGTCATCTTAATAAAGTTCATGATATCGTGTTAACAGACCGCAGGGTGAAGAGAGATTGCTAATATGGTAAACATCTCAATTGAACGTGTGCAAAACATCCATCACAAAAAATTGAGCATGAGAAAGCTTCGGCGAGATGGGTCTGCTGACGATTGACGGACAAAAATGTAATCGTGTGATAACTTCAAAGCAATGTTTGGACATATTTAAGCGAAAAACGAGTGAATTTCTGTGGCGACCAGCAAGTATTTAAAGTTATAAAGCCTCCTTTCAAAATATTCTATCCTTTGCTGCTACTGAACTTTGCTATAATAAATTTTAATTGCTCGATTTTTTTTTAAACAATTGTTTTCCCGTGTGAACAGCAGAGGTAAAGAAATCATTTCTTGTATGAATAGTAGAGCAACGCAAACTGCGCTGAAAGCCAGTGGCTGACGCATAAAAGTTTACACAAAATAAACACGGCCGGGACAATTCGGTATAAGCGTCAGTATAACTGCGACTCGAAAGCCGATCTGTTGTGTATGCATCTACGCTGTCGTATACTATATCGTAGTTCTACGTTTGTTTTGAAAATGTTTCCTACGTCGCGAAAACGACCAAAGTTGGACACAATAAGAGAATTTATTGCAGAAATGCCTGATTTAAAGTGTGATGGTGCTAAAATTCAATGTGTAGTGTGTAAAATAGATTTAATGTGTTGGTCGAAAAGTGATTGTCTCCGGCACGTAAATAGTGCAGGGCATGTTTCAAAAAAAAAAATTCCACACGAGATTATGACAAATTTAAATTTAATTTATGTGTTTATTGCATTGAATTTACCATTTCATTTACTAAGGAAGAAAGCATACGTCTCGTTTTGGAATGAATATTCGGACTTTAAGTTACCAAGTGAGAGAACATTACAGAGAGTTGTGCCGTGTGCTCGTGAGCTTGTCGAGAAAAGAATTAAATCGGAGTTGCAAGATAAAAACTGTGGTTATGTATGGACGAAGAAACAGATCGTAAAAAACATTCTGTGGTTAATGTAATGGTACGCACAATGGAACCACATCGACTGTCACCCTCAATTTTACTAGCTTCCAGACGAATGCAACAATGCACTGCCGAAGTAATTTAAATGTTGGTGTTAAATACATTGGCAAAGTTTGAACTTTCAACAAATCAACTGTTGATGTTTATGAGTGATGGTGCCGCAAACATGCTTGCTGTAGGTCGATCTCTTAAAAAACATTGTGCTAACTTGTTGCATGTTACATGTAAAATTCATACTCTCAGTCTCGTAGCAGATAGTACCAGAAAATGTTATCCCGAGGTAGACGCTCTAATAGCACATACAAAAGCTGTGTTTGTAAAATCCCCAAAACGTATTCGGAAATTTTATAGACTATGCCCCGGTATTCCTGAACCACTACAACCTATTCTTACTCGTTGGGGAACATGGTTAGAGGCTGCATTTTATTATCTTAAATATTTTGAGAATATAAAGAACGTGATTTTAGAATTCGACCCAAAGGAAGTTGCGGCTGTCAAGGTAAGCCGCTTGAAATTTCAGGATAGTCAAGTTAAAACAGATTTGGAAATTATTCAGAACAATTACGTGAGACTAGCGGATGCGATAGAAAAACTACAAAATTCTTCGGTGTCGTTAGTGGAATCTTTGCAAATAGTGCAACATGTTCACGCAACAGCTATGCGCGATAGAAGACGCAAGAAATGTTTGTGTTTTAGAAAGTTTGAAAGTGTTTTAGATAAAGACTCTGATTTTGGCACATTAAGACAAATTTGTGAAGGTGCGTCAACAGAACCGTTGTTATTTGAAACATTATTTTACTTACGCAAATATAACGTCACTAGATGTAGAACGTTCGTCTTCGGCATACAAAAACACGTTTTCTTCACGCCGCACTCACTTTGCCGAAACAACTTTGGAAACATATTTAATGTTACAAATATTAAACAGACATTATCCACTTTGTGATTTCACGGAGGACTCTTAAAACGGTAAGTGTTTGAGCAGGTATCACATTTAATTTATTTTGTGTAAACTTTTATGCGTCCGCCACTGGCTTTCAGCGCAGTTGCGTTGCTCTAATGAATAGCTATTCTTAGTGAGGCTTTGTAAAAAATCTTTTTGCAAGAAATTTCGGTCCTAATAAATTCACAGATGCTGTGTAAACTATGTACAAAGTCGGTAATATTTTTTTGGGTATAGTTTATAATTTTATTTGGTTCTGAGATTAGTTTTTATTTTATTCATTACACTTGACTAACATTTAAAAATATGGTTTTTCTGTAATGTCAATTCATCCAGAATTGATCACCCAGTACGTTTTTTAAGAATCCTTTTTAAGACGGAATTATTTTATTTATTAAGGAGTATACAAGATTGTACCCAAAAAAGAGTCAAATGCTGTCGTGAGATCCAACGTACTAAATGCCAAATGTCTGATGGATACTCTGGATCATGCCCATTATGCTGGTTTTTGTTGATAGTCCTTTTCTGGACTGGATGTTGCTTTGAGGTTAGATATTTAGGGTTTTCTAGATATGCAACAAGTTTCAGAGTTGCCTCTTCGAATACTTTCGATATGGTTGGCAGAACAGTTATTCTTCTTACGTATAGGAACAAACATAAAAATAGGTGTATTTCCAAACACCTTCCTCTATGTATTTGTTAAATATATTTGCTAACGGATATGACATTTCTTTGTGTATATATACTATACATGTCTTTTGTCTACTTATTTTTTGTGAACCGTTCAATTTCATAGGAGGTAAGGAGGGCAAAATAGAATAGAATAGAACGACCCAGTGTTTTCCAGGTACTTTGTATAATGTTGGCGATTTCTTTATCGACCTTACCGTTATAACAATGTATTCCTAACTTCTAGTACTTCAGTCATAAAGTCAAAGAGATGAGGGATGCAATTAGTTGGTTTGGGGGAGGTTTCATAGAGGGTGGTTCACTAGGGGTAGTTTTAAAAAGTATATCTTTTAGGATTCTGCAAGCCATTTTCGACGATGCCCTTGCTCGATCTTAAATTTCTACAAATAAGGAAGATATCGCTTGTAACATTGAACTTGGGATACTCAACATACATATATTTTTAAAATCAATATGTTTTTAAAATGGCAAGCACTTTCGTAATCGTATTGATTTATAACACGCACAGAGAAAAAAAGTACATACCTCTGAAATTATTTATTTAATTCAACAAATGTTTGTTTGAGTGAAAGTACATTTTTTAAGAACAAATGAATGAATTTGTTTGAATGTCTAAACGTTTTTATTTAACATAATTTTGTTGAGTCAAACATATACGAGGTCTGTTCAAAAAGTATCTTTTGGCCGGGAAAAATCGAACCGTTCACTTACAGATATGAAAGCTTAATCACCTTCAAAATACTCTCCTTGGGACCGTACATATTTATCCCAGCGTTGCTGCCACTGTTGGAAGCATTGTGCATAATGTCCTCCCGAGTGTCAAATCTTTTGCCTTTCAATGGCATTTTCAACTTGGGAAACAGCCACAAGTCACAGGGAGCCATGTCGGGAGAATAAGGAGGCTGACGAACAACGGGGATGCTGTGTTTGGTCAAGACTCAGATGAGAGGAAGGTGCATTGTCATGATGCAGCTGCCAAGTTCCCGCTGCCCACAGATCCGGTCTCTTGCGCCGCACGGCATCACGAAGACGACGGAAGACTTGCTGGTAGTACTCCTTGTTAACGGTCTGTCCGTGAGGAGCGTGCTCATGATGAACCACTCCACGGTAGTTGAAGGAAACTGTCAACATCACATTCACATTGCTGCGGACTTGCCGTGTTTTCTTTGGCCTCGAAGATGTTGGATGTTTCGTCGAAAGTTTCCTGAATCTTCCGAATGGTGTCTGCTTGAGTATCACCAAGCTTTTGACAAAATTTGATGCAGAAATGCTGCTCTAGTCGTTCCGTCATTTTGTGAAATTTGCAAACACGACGAGCCGCCAGCACACGAGCTGGATATAATCTCGCCGATATCGTTTTCAAGGCCAATAACACCAATATTACATAAATAAATTTCGATTCAATTCACAACACATTTAACAATGCTTTGATCTTTCCATTTTCTTATTTTGTAACTAATTGTTAGTATATTTCCTCTTTTTTTGATATAACAAGTATTTCAGCAAAGTCAAGTGATAAGACATGCTTGCATGCATAGGTCCGTTCTATCTGGTGTTCTATCTCGTACCCCTTTTGCCATAATACCTAGCACCCTTCTAGCACCTAACCATACAGTTACCCGTGTCACTCGTTCGTGATTCTTAGGATTCCTACGAGATTACCGAGGTAGTAAGTTTTGTAATATTCTTTGCAAAATAAAGGTAGAACAACTATCACTTTAATCTTTATGTATCTGTATACATACACGACACACAAGTTATCTTGTGATTATGTCATCTTCATTGAAATAATTTTGTACGTATACAATTACAAAATTCCGTATACATGATAGGTATCCATGTATACGGTGAAGTGCATACCTTTTAACAATTTTTTTGTCGACGTATTTTTGTAGCTTTATATTATAACAATTTGGACATACTACGCCTGTTTAAAGTTATTGGCGCACTATACCCAACTTTGATGTTATTAACATTGTCCAAATCAGGTTACAACTTTGAGGTCGAGACCTAACCTAACAACCAGATTCACTTAACAGGTTCCTGGGAAATGTGGGTAATCTCGAAGGAAATCTGAGGATTTAAGGTTCGCCGTTTTGTTGGCAACCACGTAGATCTTTAGGAAGGCCTTGATATCACCTTAACGTAATGAAGGAAGTTAATGATATTTTAGGGGGAGTTGGACTTTATTTACAAGAAAAATTACATCACGTCACTACAAAATGGAGATTCATTTTCGGCATTATACTTATTCCTTATGTACTTTTGTTAGTTTATCCACAAGGTTAATCAAGTTTTTCAAAAGATTGTGTATTTTTAACACATTGTTACCCTATGTGCTCATAAATGGATGCTTTCTTCTGTAAAAGGAAGCATCTATCCTACTAATCATGTCAGTGGAGTAATAATACCATCAGAATAATACATCTGTCAAAGTAACAGCAAACTTTAAACCGCAGGAATATTTTGTTAAGCAAATACTTATTTATCTAACCTTTTTTATTTGCATAAAATTTTTGTAATTAATAATCAGAAAAGTTTACATCTACGTATATATTAAAGCATATAAAACTGTTATGCAAATAATGTGACTAATTCAATAAAAATTAGATTACTGTGTTCCCATTTTGGGAACGTTCGCCATTGAAAGCTGAAGTCAAGTAAATGCTAAAGAAAAGTATATTAAATCAAACAAATGCATTTTCAAATCAAACTTGAAGTAATTTGTTTAATGTTTGGATCAAATAATGATGACTAAAGCTGGCCAGGAGCGGTACCGCGCAGTAGCGTAGAGTCGACCAGGCCTCGCGTTCCACTAGAGTTATTCTGCTAATAGAGATGTTTGCTGCCGCAAATAATTTCGCTCATCTTTTAAATAAAAATTAAATAACACGTGCTCAAACACTTACCATTTTAAGAGTCCTTCGTGAAATCACAAAGTGAATAATGTCTGTTAAATATCTGCAACATTAGATATGTTTCAACTGTTGTTTCGGCAAAACTAGTACGGCATGAGGAAAAATGCGTTTATATGCAGAGAACGAACGTTCTACATCTAGTGACGTAATATTTGCGTAAGTAAAATAATCTTTCAAATAACTTAACAGAAACATTTTTTGCGTCTTCAATCGCGCATAGCTGTGCGTGAACATGGTGAACAACTATTTGTAGAGATTCTTCTAACGGCACCGCAGGATTTTGTAATTTTTCTATTGCATCTGCTAGCCCGAAGTAATTGTCGTGAATGATTTTTAAATCCATTTTAACCTGACTATCTGGAAATTCGGACTGGCTTTTCTGGATAGCGGCAGCTTCCTTTGTATCGAATTGTAAAACGACGTTCTTAATATTGTCAAAATATTTATGATAATAAAACGCGGCCTGTAACCATGTTCCTCAACGAGTTAGGATAGGTTCTGGTGGCTCTGGTATACGGGGGCACAGTCTGTGAAATTCGCGAATACGTTTCGGTGATTTGACAAATACTGCTTTGGTATGCGCTATTAAAGCGTCTACCTCAGGATAACATTTTCTGATACTATCCGCCACAAGATTGAGAGCATGAATTTTACACGTAATGTGTAACAAATTAACAGAATGCTTTTTAAGAGACCGGCCTACAGAAAGCATGTTTGCAGCACCATCACTCACTAACATCAAGAGTTGGTTTGTTGAAAGTTCAAACTTGTCCAATGTATTTAACACTAACTTTGAAATTACTTTGGCAGTACACTGTTGTATTCGTTTGGAGACTAATAGAATTGAAGGTGCCGATTGATGAGGTTCCAATTTGCATGCCATTACATTAAGAACAGAATGTTTCTTCCGATCTGTTGTTTCGTCGACACATAACCACAATTTTTGATCTTTCAACTCCGATTTTATGTTTTGTTCAATGTGTTCGCGCGCAGATGGCACAATTCTTCGTAACGATGTTCGACTTGGTAATTTGCACTCCGAATAGTTATTCCAAAAGCAGATAAATGGTTCCTTGTCTAGTAAATTAAACGGTATATTACATGCGATAAACGTAACGCATAAATTAAATATAAATTTTTCATTGTCTCGTGCGCAATTTCTTTTTGAGACATGCTTTTCACTATTTACGTGTCGTAGACAATGTTGTCTGGACCAACACATTAACGGGATTTTACAGATTACACATTTAAGTTTAGCATCTTCATATAGTAAGTCTGGAATTTCTGCAATAAATTTTCGAAGTTTGTCCGACCGCGGTCGTTTTGCTGACGAAATCATAATTTTTCTAGGACAGATAAACAATTGCGCAAATGACCGGCAGCGAAAATGTCCGTACTGCTCCGCAGACGAAGTAATACTACCGTTCCTCTCGGTCCGAACTGATTCTACGCCGATGCGTGGTACCGCTCGTGGCCAGCGTTAATGATGACAAATAAATTAAAAAAATATATCTTTGCCGCCATTTAAAATTACGATTTGGACGACTGATTGCATATTTATTTGAGTCAAGAACTTTTTTTTTGTGCGGTAAACAAACAAAGTTCTCGATTATCGCAAGCGACGGAGACGAATTAATTTGCAAATCGAGTTAATAATTTTTTCGTTCTTTTTGTGTATCGTCTCGCTTCCTTTTTTCCATTTGAAGAATAATTACGTTTCTAATTTGAAGAATACCGTTGGACGGAATATCTTTTTCTGCTCTTACGGTCCCCGTTTTATAATGATGTGTTAAGGGCGCGAGTATTTGTGTAAAGGCCAAATCCAATTAGAGGCAGACAAATTATACCCCTCGCGGAATCGATTCCTAAATATTTGGTGGCTGCGTTCACAAACAAGATACAAAGCGACGAACCTTTTAAAATAATTACACGAATGATAAAATCACATTCAGCGTGCCTGCGAGGGGACTGGTTTAAAAACAAGTCATAAAATGATCCTCCGGATCTATGTGCCATTAATTAAATACGCTTAGCGGCAGAGAGTGGTGAGTTTTATGCTACACTTCGAATAATGCATGCGTCATCCATAATAGTCGGCAGGATTCACGGACACTACAAATGGGTAATGTATTTTTGGGTGTCCCATTAGTGGAATAATTCCTGCATATATGTGCTGGAGCACATATAGATACCAGTTGTACAGAGTTACGTAACTACCTCCCCTTTTATTCACCCATTTTTTTATGTCAGATGATTATTTTTTAATATCATTTTTTTTGTGTGTAGTACTGAATAATTATATCTAATTCGTAAGAATCAGGTTTCGTGCGGAGGTGGGGAAACCCCAACCTGGCACAATTGTAGCAATACAATTTATGTTGTGGTAAATGGTTAAACTCCGCATTTTTAAATGGCTTTGTTTATAGATTCAAGACCCTATAAATTTACCAACCAGTACCTACCTGCGCAATGTGTTACTGACTTCCTTATAGAATATTTGCTACCTACTTATACAGGGCGAGTCTGGAGGAATGGACCAAACTTCAGGAGCGTATTGTGTACGTGGAAATAATGTAAAAGAACTTATATGTTCTTATCCGATTTTCATTTGTTTTCAAGTCATAGCGTAATTACAAATAAACAAAGGTTCGTACATTAAAATGTCTTTCTTTAATATCGGCTGTAGTATTTCTAATACGTCGAATTGGTGCAGCCTTAGCATCAACTTTTGCCTCCAACTTTACCGATCATTTTCGAACCAGCCCCATAAACAATAGTCCAATGGTGTGAGGTTTGGAAATCTTGGAGGCCAATTAATAGGACCACCGCGACCAATGTAAAGCCCTGGAAACCTATCGTCCAAATGTTCCTTGACCTTACGAGCGAAATCTGCACTCTTGAAGTTTGTTCTGTTCCTCCCGACTCACCCTGTATAATGCTATCGAGGAAGATTCGTTAATTTATAAAACTGCATATAATTTATTATAGTGACGTATTATCTCCGTACAATATCGTAGAATTTGCTGCAAAATAAAGTGCGACTCGATAATCCGGACTAATTAAAACCGCGGTGATCTGGATTAGAAAATAATTCAGATTACTGAAACAGGATAGTTTTTTATTGAAAAGTAAGTAAAACAGAAGCATGCTTATTAAATTTTATATTATTTTGTGAAGTGTTTCTTTTAATCTTTGAAGTACAAGAACATCATGTAGTGGGATACTACATTCTTCTGCCCACTTTATGCACACGTTGAAACTTTTAACTGCCTCGTCATTCTTAACAGTCTGGTTTGTATTATTTAACTCTGAACCTTCACTGTCACTACTATCATGGTGTTCATCTGTAGCGTCTATGTCTTCCAGTGGTAACAAATCTTCATCATTTTCAAGCCAGTTACGTATTTCCGCGTTCACGATCTTTTGCTCAGTGAGAACATTGAGCATGTCCGAAACATCTGTTATCTCTTCAGCCAAGGAAAGCCGCAATTCACTCAGAGGAATTAAATCTTCAGCATCATATTCAGTGTCTGGGTCGTTATTTGCTATATGAGCCATAATTTTGTCCCAGCACTTCTACAAGATTTCGAGGGAGACTTTTTCTCAAACATTGTATAGTAGGCATACAGCGTCCCTCAAGTTCATAGTTTTTAATAACTTAACAACGTTCTCTTCGTTATTAGATACAATCTTGGCTAAAAGACTTTTTCGATGAAATAATTTGGTCAGTCTGATGGCATTTTGATCTAAAGGTTGCAAAAGTGCTGTAGGATTAGGTGGAAGAAATGATGTTGTAAATTGTCCATCGTCACTAGACAGCTCTTCTATAGTTCCATGGCTCGAGGAATTATCGACGATTATCAGGGCTCTTTCAGTGAAATTAGGACTTCTTAAATGACTTCTAACTTGACGAATAAATGAACAATGAAACCAATCTAAAAAAAATTGTCGTAGTCATCCATGCATTGGCAGATGATTTGTATTCAACAGGTATGTTCACATTTTTAAATGCCCTTGGATTTTTTGCCTTTCCTATCACCAGCAGCTTCAATTTTTGTGAACCATCAGCATTGCAACATGCTAGAAATGTAACGCGTTCTTTGTTTATTTTTCGACCTGGTGCGGTCTTTTCCTGAGCACGAACCAGCGTTTTTTCAGGCAACATTTTCCAATACAGAGCAGATTCATCTGCATTGTACATTTGAGTAGGTGCGAGGTTTAATTGTTTAATCTTCTCTGTAAATGCACTTAGGAAGGGATCGACAGCACTTTGATCATTGGATAGTATTTCGCCACACACTTAAGAACGCAGGCCATGACTTTTTCTGAAATTGGAAATCCAGCCCCTACTATCTCGAAAATTATTATTTCCATAGATTTCAGAATAAAACTGTTGTGCTTTGGTAGATAAAATGTCATAGGAAATTGGAACGTGTCTTGATCGTTGTGTACAAAACCATGCATCCAAACGAGTTTCCATTTTTGGACATTCGGCCTTTCGCAATGTTTTTCTGAGGTCGGAAACGAGACATATTTGCCAATAAATCTAAAAGAAATTACACTACATAGTAAAAGTTCACAATGGTCTTTAAAATACCTTTTGATTTTGTCTTTGTTCTTTTTTATATCCGAAATTGTTAATGTTCCTACCCCGTATTCATTTGCCAACACTTTTCCACTTTCACCACGGACTAGTCTTTCTATTATATCAGATTTTTGATTTAGTAATAGTATGTTTTCTTTTAGGAGACATTTTATTATATGTGTGTAAAAAAATGTGTATATGTATGTATGTACATATACTTATGTAGCACAAGATAACACGTATGTACATACTATGTAACAAAAAACAGCTAAACAATTACATAATCCTCAGACACGGTATGTAGCAGTCAAAGCAAAGGCACACATTGCTTACGTGAACTTTAGGAATTTGGGAAGTTGGGGGAATCCCTCACGATCGATTTCGTCTAAAAACGCAGGTCCGGATTATCGAGTACTATCAAATCCGGATTATAAAGTACACAATGCAACTGAAATGCTTGGCCGGAATATCGAAGGATCCGATTTACTGAAGTTTCGGATTATCGAGGTCACACTGTACTATAATAGTACATAAAAAAATCTAAGAATGGGATTGTAATATTTGGAGTAATTGTAGCAACGATTTCTACAATATCTTAAACATAATTTTATAGTAATAAATACTACTATATTAAAGCACTCTCTCTCTCTCTCTCTGAGGTCATCACCACTTCACTGAAGCCAGACGACAGGCCTTTACGCTCCATAATATCAAGTAGCCGGTTGCATCTCTCCGGTAGATTTTTCAATATTATGTCTTCCTATTTAATTGGACGCAAAAGCGTTCCGGATCCTCAAATGTCAATTACGTCCTGGATCCCGGTCCTCTTAGGCCCCGGGTAATATAGAGTTTTTAACAGGTGGCTCTGTTCCACGTTCCAGTAGCCAGATCATGGAAATGCTCAGCCAATGACAGAAAATTTCTAGTTTTAATTGGAGCTGCTGATTACCTACGAACGATGCTTCAGTAAACAATCTAAGCATTCTGTTTTGCAGTTTTTTTAGAGTCTGCAAGTGGCTTTTGGCAGCTGTTGTGTATGCTAAGGCCCCGTAGGTCAAGATGGACCTGAGACAGGCGGTGTATAGTAACACCTATGTTTTGATGTTTAACGGGCTGTTGTTTGTTAGTTGATGTGGTACTATGATGCGGAATATTAGAGAAGTACGGTTCAACTGTCCCGGAGCCAATAAGATACCTTGTGGCATTTCGGAGCGAATCGGAGTGGTAAGTTGTGATGCAAATCAAAGCTCGGTAAATGCTTATTCCAACCATCTTGTAAACTAAACCGTGTCAAATGCACACCGCTCCACCAGTTTCTCTCCTCTCGAAAGCATTGTGTATAGCCTCCGTAATTCGCAGAAGCTGGAAATCGGTGGTCATTCCCTCCCTGAATCGAGCTTGCTCTTGTTAGTATGACTTTCTCCGCCACCTTTGAGAGAGAAGAGAGTAGACTGATGGGTCTATGGTTATGCGAGAACAAGCTCATGAAACAGGTTCGAACGTTATTTCCGAGAAAACAAGGTTAAACAGCTTTGACGTCTCCAGGCTGTGACGTATTTTGATTTAGGCATTTACACACTGAGACCATCTCTGCGTTTTAAATTGATTTATCCAAAATTTTCGCACCTCGTTGATGATACCTGCAATGTGTTTGTGTTGTATAAGCGATAAAACCTTTTCTGAAGCGATAAGAACGAGGTACCTAACCTAAGATGGTTTCCGTTGTTTTCATACGTTAGGATCGATTATTGCGTTTTGAATTACCAAATTATATTGGTGATACCTGCAGTGTTTTTCTAGTCTTGTATAAGCGATAACGAGGTAACCTAACTTAACATGGTGTTGGGTGTTTCGTGTGTGTGTAAATAAAAGAAGATATTATTTGTTTTTCAGCTACAGATTCAAGGACCGGGGAAACTATAACTGTAAGTTTAAGAAATCCATCCTAGGCTTAAAAAATGCTATTCCAATTCAATTCCCTAACTGTCCGTTGTATTTGACAAAAAACGTGATGATATGTGTAATAAACGTTCTGTTTTAATACAATGTATTTTAAATTATATCACCGAACGCAGCCATTTTGGATACTGATATATGTAAATATTATATTCATAGCAGTGAACGCATCGCAAGAATTATAATAACTTGTTCTACAAATACCCTTCTTAATAATGATTGTAAGAAAGTAATGATAGATTAGATAAACATCACGTAATAGGAATGATAGATTAGGTAAAATACCACATAATAGGAAATTTAAGACCCTGGTTAAATAGCATGTCTGTAAATGTACTCGTGAAATTGAACAAAATTTCGAATAATATTGCAATTACTGTATCATTTTAACGTTAGTTTCGTCCAAATACATGTATAATTGCAAATAATAATAATTAGTCGATTAAATATCCACCACAAATACATCTTTCAGGAAAAGGGTGCTCGGTTACGCGTTTGTTTTTTGCTTTGAAACTTCGTTTTTCCAAAATAAAATCGAATGGGATGCGAAGAAGGGCTTAGTTGACGACTGGCATCCTCTTTAAACCGGAAGCCCTTCATATCTTAAAAAAGAAATGCAAAAAAAACATTCTTTTACCGCTTAGGCTAATATCGTGCATGGCGATACATCGCCTAAACAGCGTGACGTCATCGAAGAGCTGTCAAACCTTATATATCGGTGGTAACGGTTCGAAGCGAATCACCCACTTTAGTAAATTTGTTTATTTCAAGAGTATAGGCATACCAAACAATGTTTGATTTCTTTGACGTGACGTGGAATTGTGTAATTAAAATCCTTGAAATCGTAATGTCGGACTTCTAAGAAGCTGATTATTTTCGAATGCGAGAATGTTGAAGATATATTTTGAATCTAGAGTTATTAATTAATTTGTGAAAATTACGAATTTACCAAATATACGGGTCGTTTTATTTTCTATTTAGTTTATAATTGGATTTGTTGGGAAGCGATGCTACCTTTTGTTCAATCAACGTGTTATTCTGTCTAAAAGATAGATCGTACGCGAAAGTTAAATCTTTTCCTCCGCCAAAAACACTCAGAACAATGTCGGGAGGTATGTAAAAACGAACAGAGTTACTGCTAGAAGTTAAAATTAATACGTGTAATGAAAAGAACATCATTTCTAATTAGTAATTTTCAGAACGACGTCAAAGTTTTAAACTAGGGCACAAATGTTTATTGAAGGTTGAAAACCGTGGCAAATGAGGAGGGAAAAATATATATATTTCGGTATTGTAAACATGGGTTTTAGGACGTGAGCAACAAACACGGATTTCGAGATGATGTAATGTCGAGGGAAAAGTTAAATTAAACGTTTTGTTTTATTTCTCTCTTGGGAATTGAGCCGGAATTATAGATTTTTAAAAATAAACTAATAGATGATGTTTATAACATCTGTTTCCGAAATAAAATATAAAATATTTACTTGGCAGCACCTTTACCGATTAAATATATCAAAATTTTGCTGATAATCCTGCCATACACGTTCATTTCGTGTTACCACGCGCCATGTTTTACGATACAAGCTATTCCGAGGCTTTTAGAATTCTCGCATTTTGCAAGCAATTTCGACCAACTGCACCAGATTTGCATACACAACCTTCAAAGATAGAAAGCTTGTAACAGGAATGTAAACAAGCTGTGTGGTTAAACTTAGAACAGCGCCATGGCATTTAGATCTATTAAGTATAACGCTTTAAGGTAAAATAAACCTGTACATTCATTCAATGCTCTAGTGTACAATGTAAATACAAGAACGTAATGTTTTAGGAGCCAACCTAACGCGATCAACGTGAACCGATCTCTGAGCGGCTGCGAGAACGGTGTGAGGAGGAAGGGGGGCCGTTGGGGAATGAGGGAACTTGGGGTAGCGTAAAGGTCTTTACATCGATTCCGAATTGTTTACAATTTATAATATTATGGCTATAAATATTTATGTTATGGATTTTGCGGAAATTGACAATACCGGATGCTGAATAAATATTTTCCCAAATTAAAGATCTCGATTTTAACAAGGGAAACTGTGACGTCGAGCTCTTGTGTATATATTTTTCCATTTCACGTATTCATTTGGTTTTTTTTTTGCTTCTTATTGAAGGATTTTTTTAGAATGGGATAGACGTACGCCAATGAATCTTTCAATGTCAATTTATATCTTATTTCTGTTTAAATAATGTAAAGAAAATATCTCGAAACCATTATGTAATGGCATAAATGTTGTACCACAGGATTCTTTATTTTATATATAGGTGTTCTCAAAGTTGAAGCATCTTTTTCGCACATTTTTAGAACGTGTTGGTGTTCTTTGTTCAGCTGATTGATGGTGGTACGACTAATTTGTTCGATAAATTCATCTGAATAAAACTAAAGAAAGTAACAGAGAATTTTTTTTGATATATATTTAAATACTCGTTTATTTTCTTCTGTTATACAGGGTATTAAAAATAAACTTTTAAATATTTAAGGAGCATATATTACGATCAAAAACAAGTAAAAAAGCCCTTATGAACATGGGTCCGCAAATCAACCGTTTTCGTGATAAGTGCATTTGTCCTTTTTGAAAATCAACGAAAGCCACAATTTTCATTATCAGTTTAGTGTTTTTTTTTTTTTTGCTTTAGTCCTAGAAACCGCGACTTCCCTTAAAGTAAAACAATTGTTTTCATAAATTTTATTATCAGTTCGCAATGCTATGCATACGCTGTTTTCCAAATAAATGCGATTTAATAAAAAAATACTTTAAGTAAAACATTTTGTTTTCATATGACATTTGCGTTATTAATCAGTTCGCTGTCAATTCATAAGCTGTTTTCTGGTAGTGAATTTATTTCCGACGCAAGGGAAATTAGTTTCCGATTTGCAATGCCTTATTTAAATGCTGAAATGGCCGACGTGGTTTTCATGTATGGTCGGGCCGATGGGAATGCTTTGGAAGCACGTCGCCTTTATAGCCAATCGTCAACGGCCTTCGCATGTGATGTTTAGAAACATTTACCAGCGGTTGAGGGATAGTGGTTCCTTCAAAAAACGCGCTTACGAAAGCGGACGTCCAAGGTTAGTGTGTATGCCTGAGGTTGAAGAACAAATCTTGGCAATAGTAGATGAAAACCTCGAAATTAGTGCGAGAAAAATTTCGGCTGTAGTAGGCGTAAGTAGTCCTCTTGTTTGGAGAACTCTCCACCAACAGCTTTTATATCCGTACCATATCTAACGGGTACAAGCTCTTACTCGTCCTAACTACCGAGCAAGAAAGATATTCTGTCAGTGGTTTTTAAGGAAATCTGCTGAACACCAGAATTTTTCTTCTAACATCCTTTTCACTGTTGATGGGATTTTCAACTGCCACAATAATCACGTTTGGTCGTACTAAAATTCGCATGCTATTCTTGAATCTAAACATCAACAGCGTTTCAGTCTGAATATCTGGCTAGGCATTTTAGGAGATCAGCTATTAGGACCGGTTGTTTTGCCACAACGTTTAATAGGTTCTGCACACCTTAACTTTCTGGTAAACACCTTGCCCGAACTTTTGGAAGATGTCCCTCTAAATCGGAGATTGAATGTTCGGTTTATGCCGCATTTTACGCTTGTTAGGGAGAACCTGAACAAAACATTTCGTAGGAGATGGATAGGTCGAGGGGGTCCCATTCCATGGCCTGCTAGGTCTCCCGACCTAAATCTCTTAGATTTTTGTATTTGGGGTTACTTGAAAAGTTTAGTGTACTAAATACCACTAAATAATCTTGCCGAGTTGAACAGCGAATTGAACAATATTGTCAAACAATTCAAGTAAAACCGGGCTTTTTGGAAGATGTACATCCTGTGTTGAAATGGAAGGAGGACATCTCGAACATCTGTGATTATCGTGTTCTGTAGCGCTAAACGCTAAAAAATGCAAAAAAAAGAAACCAATTGCATTTATCTCAAAAACGGTTGTTTTGCTGACCCATGTTCATTAGGGCTTTTTTACTTGTTTTTGATCGTAATATATGCTCCTTAAATAATTAAACGTTTTTTTAAACAACCTGTATATAAAAAAAAAATAGTCATATAATTTTTAAACATTATCTACAGTATGTATATATATTTATTAAAAAAATTAATTGATTTAAATCATTTATAATGTCTCTACTTCTCTGAGGTTTTGCGATAATAAAATGAATAGTAAATTGTATACGTTACACTAAAACAAATCGTGAGCTGTCACTTTTATTGTAAAACTCGCCAGATATAACCTTCGAATACACACAAAAAATACCACATGTTGCATTACTTTAGAAACTACATAGATACGGTGTTTGATATTAAATTGCTGAAATTATCGCTTTAATTGACATAGTTTGAGGCGGTAGCGTTAGAACTTTCCGAACTGTTTAACGGCGTAACGGAGAATGGAAATCTATTTTTGTTGTTCTTTTCGTCCCCCTGGTCTCTCGCCTAGTTCCCCTCGCACCTCTTCTGACTCTCCTTTTGCCGGCGAGCTTCTTTTGTTTTTATAAAGCGTAATTTACGGATATGAATTTATCCAGAAACAGAGATTTATGTGTTTTTTCTGCTTTCGATATATGAAATCGATAGTTTTTGGGGGCCAATATAAACGATTTTGTTCTATTTCTTCTAAATTAATTAGAAAGAAGACGATTGGTTCTTTTATCTCCTGTTTTTTCCATCCTTTTTCTATCTCTATGTCATCGGTTGTTAGTAAGTTGTTATTGCGAAACGAATAAAATATGTTTTTTCTATTATACGCGTCCATCCAATAATTTCCCGTACCAAGGAATTTCATGGAAATATTTTATATATCAATTAGAAAGTTCATAAAAACTCTATATAAGTCATTAAAATTATTATTGAAAATATTGTTTGAATAATAATAGTAATAATAGTAATAGTAATAGGGAATTTACAATACAATATAGAAAATATATAGAAATTGCCAACAGTGTGCATTAAATTCTAGATATAATGAAATGTTTTTCTTCTTTTATGCATCCTGGTAACATGTTAAAAAGATTTAGACTACTGTAAATAATTATCCTAAAACCATTAGACACCGAACTAGCGATCTACGCCGATGATACAGCCGTCTATTCTTCGTGCAAAGACAAACGAATGTTGACCAAGCGGATACAGTCATCGAACATCTCACCGCCTGGTTCATGAAGTGGAGACTTTACATTGATAGCGGCAAAAGCGTCGAAATCCGCTTCATCAATAAATTTTAGTCTCACAAAACCAACGTTGTCATTGACGGTATTCCGTTGCCTTGGGACATCGGTCAAGTACCTGGAGCTGGTGATGGATAAGAGACTTAGGTAGAGGCACAATATAACGAAGGTGAGAAATTCCATCGTTGCGGGAATATCTCCGAGCTCTCTCCAACAACACCTGGGAGGGGGCAGAAACCAGTGCTAACCCTTTGGTCAGGCTGATGGTAGAGCCTCAGGACCGCCCACCACTACTGCTTTGACAATCCCTACCTGACGACTGGATGAAACCTGCGTTATCCTCGGGGCGTTGGCGTTACTTTGTGAACAAGTCTCTGGCGGTGCGAGAGGTGCCGCTTCATAGAGGTCTGGAGGGTTCAAAGGCCTTAGCTATGCCCTAGGAGAAGAATGTGAACCTTATATACATATATACATATGCCACTAATTTAATGACGTTAAAGATTAATAATTCCATTTTAACTATAACCGATTCGGTTAAAAACCTTGGCTTTCTTATGGATTCAGACTTTAGGTACAAAAATCACGTTAGTTCATGTACCCGTAAAGCTTATGCCAGCATAAAGTGTCTCTACCTCCACAGGAGTTATCTTTCTGTTGCATCTAAAAAACGTCTGTCTGATGCTCTCATATTGTCGCATTTTAATTTCTGTGATGTTGTATACGCACCTTGCCTTGACAGCAAGACTTCTCAATGGATTCAGAAACTTCAAAACTCTTGTATTTGTTTCATTTATGGCCTACGCAGACTTGAGCATGTTTCCCATAAATTGCGCGAGCTGAATTGGTTAAGCACGAGTGATCGTCGACGTTTGCACCAATTTAGCTTTTATTACAAGATTCTCACCATGAAGACTCCTCCCTATCTTTATCTTAGGTTAAGATTTAGGAGGATGTTCACAACGTTAACATCAGGTTTCCTTATTGTATCACACCGCCTGCCTATCGCACTGCTCTTTTTGAGAGATCATTCTCGTTCAACATTGCGCGATTCAATAATAATCTTCCCGTTCAGGTTTTCAGTTTAACACTCCATTGCTTTACACGTCATATTCGACACATGTTTTCGAACTCTGACATTTAATGAATACCGCTTTGATTTTCTCTTGTTATTTGATATGCAATTTTGCTTTTTTTTTAATTTTGCTCATTCTTTTTTTGTATTTTTTTGACATAATGTATCTCTTCTTGTTGTTATAGCAGCTGTGGGTGAAATGAAAAATAGACACTGGCACATTTATGCTAACTGCCTAATTTCCATTTGCCTCCTATTTTGCAAATATGACCTAAATGAATAGATGTTGTCTTGATTAGCACTTTATATTGAAATCAAGATCAAGCAAATGGACGAGTTGATTCATAGTTCCTTAAGCAAGGTGCCATTTAATATTAGCAACAACACTAGACGGTTATTCCAATGCCCAAAAACGATTGCTTACTGAGAACCAGTCAAAACCTTGATCAACTAGATATTACTTGACTTAAGACTTTTATTTCTTTGAGTATAGTACAATTTGCCAAAGTGTTGTAATCAATTTTAAAATTATCATGTTTTTTAAATTGCTTCAAAATGCTTAAAAATTTTTGAATTAGTATTGACGGAGATGAGCTATTGACTAAAATTCAAGGAAAGATCCTGTAGATAGAGATGTAAATCATTTCTCCCCTGTCTATAAATGATGGATAAGGGAACGACGATGTGAAGATAGAATATAAAATCTAAATCTTTGAATCATAAGGCGAAAGAAACATATGTTGACAAAACTGATTGGGAATTTACAATAAAATCTGTTGTTGTTTATGTTCAAAAGAATATAGCGACGCGTCTATCAATAAGAAGTAATATAAAAAACGGGAAGCAACAAAAAAAAACCAGAGGAAAAGAAAGAAAAGAGGAAGTCTACGGCATGACAACGCCACCCCCGATGTATATAGGACATACGTAAGAAGAGGAGAACCATCGAAAAGAGGTAGTGGAGAAAGAGGCTGTTCTTCGAGGGGGCAAGATTGGATTCGCCCCCTGGAGCGTATAAAATGTGCGTGATACCGCGGGCCGTAAGATTTGACAACTTGACGTCCCATTGAAATATACAGAAAGGAAATGTTTTCTTCACAGTCGTGGTGTTGGCAGCAAGCACAAAACTGCGGAAACTTAACTCTACTACCTTCCTCGAGGAAGTATTATGCTTCCTTCTTTACTTCCCACCAAGATGTTATCACATTGTAAGGTATTCACGTTGAAAAATTTAAAAAGATATTTTAACCTTTTCACAAAAGGAAAGTAAATTCCTTCAAAAAAACGTGTACAACTCTATTCAGTATGAAACGTTTTATTTGCTAGATTACCAATTAGTTCACTTGAATCCTGGGATGTATTATATATTTCTTTTTTACTCCAAGAGAATCTAGAACACCAATTATAATAAAACCAATTTGAAGAAGTACTTGCACCATAACGCTATAATTAAAAACCTTAATTGTATTTCACGATTTTAATTTCTGTTTCGGAGAACGGAAATCTATTTATGGAATAAACAATCCACCCCATTGCCATCTGTGTCATTTTCCAGCGTTTGTTTTTTTAATGAATATTTAAATCAATTACCGCTTTCTTTGACTATTTCGCTTTTAATAATAAGAATTTTTCATCTCTTCCGTTGAGATGGCAGCGTCGCAGCTACGACTCGCAGGACAGGCGTTACAACGGGGGCGAACACGTTTTGCGGTATCCTTTTCCCTTCTTTCTTTCCACGTAGCGACAATCTAAAACAAAAAAAAAACAAACGGGAACAGTAGTAGCTTTAAAATTTTCACGTAAAAGTGAGACATGATGATTGTAAGGCTTATAGCGAGTTAGGGTGGAAATATTTGCGTAACCTCACACTGAACTACCCCTAAGTATTTACGCTTAAAGCAACACTGAAGTAATGTACATAATTATGCTACAGGTTTTTTGGTAAATTTACGATAAGTGGCGTCAAATTCTTTTGACTATCTATAAGATACAGTTTTTGGAGACCCTTTCCGAAATTAAATTCGGATCAAAAACTATCTGGGAAAATGCTTTTGGAGTATTAGTAAGATAAAAATGCTGTACTTTAATAACTGCTGATATCTCAAAGAATTGTTCAAGTTTTCGCAAAACAGATATTTTTTTCGTATTCAGGGAATCAAGATCAATAAGACACGGTCCTCAAAAAATCAAATTTGGAAAAATTTTAAAATTGTATAATTTTTTTAAAGAATTCTCTTGTAATTTCTATATTTACCCATATCTCATAAAATAAACCACCAAACGAATTCATTCTTGGAACATGTATAGTATTCAATAAACGAAATTAAACTGGAACAAGAAAAATAGTGTACCTCTTACAGCTGAGACGGTATTGCGCTTTGAAGTTTGGGAATTTTTACATCGATTTTTATCCAATTTTGGAACCGTAGCTTCGAAAATAGAAGAATTAACAAGCTGAAACTTATGGAAATCGATTCTACGGGTCTGATTACACATAGAAATCAGCTACGAGTGATCCTATACATTCCAGAAGAATCCTCTGAGACTCCTTAAGTCCGAAAGATGAAAATTGAGTTTCGATTCTTGGCGAAATTTTTGGAAACCCCTTCCGAAATTAAATTCGGATCAAAAACTATCTGGGGATACTTAGGGGTACTTATTAATTCTGCGATAACTGTTATTTGGCAAAAAAACGCTTAGTTTGTTCAGAAAATGCTTTTGGAGTATTAGTAAGATAAAAATGCTGTACTTTAAAATAACTGCTGATATCTCAAAGAATTGTTCAAGTTTTCGCAAAACAGATATTTTTTTCGTATTCAGGGAATCAAGATCTATAAGACACGGTCCTCAAAAAATCAAATTTGGAAAAATTTTAAAATTGTATAATTTTTTTAAAGAATTCTCTTGTAATTTCTATATTTACCCATATCTCATAAAATAAACCACCAAACGAATTCATTCTTGGAACATGTATAGTATTCAATAAGCGAAATTAAACTGAAACAAGAAAAATAGTGTACCTCTTACAGCTGAGACGGTATTGCGCTTTGAAGTTTGGGAATTTTTGCATCGATTTTTATCCAATTTTGGAACCGTAGCTTCGAAAATAGAAGAATTAACAAGCTGAAACTTATGGAAATCGATTCTACAGGTCTGGTTACACATAGAAACCAGCTATGAGAGATCCTATACATCCCAGAAGAATCCTCTGAGACTCCTTAAGTCCGAAAGATGAAAATTGAGCTTCGAGTCTTGGCGAAATTTTTGGAAACCCCTTCCGAAATTAAATTCGGATCAAACACTATCTGGGGTTACTTAGGGGTACTTGTTAATTCTGCGATAACTGTTATTTGGCAAAAAAAACGCTTAGTTTGTTCAGAAAATGCTTTTGGAGTATTAGTAAGATAAAAATGCTGTACTTTAAAATAACTGCTGATATCTTAAAGAATTGTTCAAGTTTTCGCAAAACAGATATTTTTTTCGTATTCAGGGAATCAAGATCTATAAGACACGGTCCTCAAAAAATCAAATTTGGAAACATTTTAAAATTGTATAATTTTTTTAAAGAATTCTCTTGTAATTTCTATATTTACCCATATCTCATAAAATAAACCACCAAACGAATTCATTCTTGGAACATGTATAGTATTCAATAAGCGAAATTAAACTGAAACAAGAAAAATAGTGTACCTCTTACAGCTGAGACGGTATTGCGCTTTGAAGTTTGGGAATTTTTGCATCGATTTTTATCCAATTTTGGAACCGTACCTTCGAAAATAGAAGAATTAACAAGCTGAAACTTATGGAAATCGATTCTACAGGTCTGGTTACACATAGAAACCAGCTATGAGAGATCCTATACATCCCAGAAGAATTCTCTGAGACTCCTTAAGTCCGAAAGATGAAAATTGAGCTTCGAGTCTTGGCGAAATTTTTGGAAACCCCTTCCGAAATTAAATTCGGATCAAACACTATCTGGGGTTACTTAGGGGTACTTGTTAATTCTGCGATAACTGTTATTTGGCAAAAAAAACGCTTAGTTTGTTCAGAAAATGCTTTTGGAGTATTAGTAAGATGATAATGCTGTACTTTAAAATAACTGCTGATATCTTAAAGAATTGTTCAAGTTTTCGCAAAACAGATATTTTTTTCGTATTCAGGGAATCAAGATCTATAAGACACGGTCCTCAAAAAATCAAATTTGGAAAAATTTGAAAATTATATAATTTTTTTAAAGAATTCTCTTGTGATTTCTATACTTACCCATATCTCATAAAATAAACCACCAAACGAATTCATTTTTGGAACATTTAAGTATTCAATAAGCGAAATTAAACTGAAACAAGAAAAATAGTGTACCTCTTACAGCTGAGACGGTATTGCGCTTTGAAGTTTGGGAATTTTTACATCGATTTTTATCCAATTTTGGAACCGTAGCTTCGAAAGTAGAAGAATTAACAAGCTGAAGCTTATCGAAATCGATTCTACGGGTCTGATTACACATAGAAACCAGCTGTGAGAGATCCTATACATCCCAGAAGAATCCTCTGAGACTCCTTAAGTCCGAAAGATGAAAATTGAGTTTCGATTCTTGGCGAAATTTTTGGAAACCCCTTCCGAAATTAAATTCGGATCAAAAACTATCTGGGGATACTTAGGGGTACTTATTAATTCTGCGATAACTGTTATTTGGCAAAAAAAACGCTTAGTTTGTTCAGAAAATGCTTTTGGAGTATTAGTAAGATAAAAATGCTGTACTTTAAAATAACTGCTGATATCTTAAAGAATTGTTCAAGTTTTCGCAAAACAGATATTTTTTTCGTATTCAGGGAATCAAGATCTATAAGACACGGTCCTCAAAAAATCAAATTTGGAAAAATTTGAAAATTATATAATTTTTTTAAAGAATTCTCTTGTGATTTCTATACTTACCCATATCTCATAAAATAAACCACCAAACGAATTCATTTTTGGAACATTTATAGTATTCAATAAGCGAAATTAAACTGAAACAAGAAAAATAGTGTACCTCTTACAGCTGAGACGGTATTGCGCTTTGAAGTTTGGGAATTTTTACATCGATTTTTATCCAATTTTGGAACCGTAGCTTCGAAAATAGAAGAATTAACAAGCTGAAACTTATGGAAATCGATTCTACGGGTCTGATTACACAGAGAAACCAGCTACGAGTGATCCTATACATCCCAGAAGAATCCTCTGAGACTCCTTAAGTCCGAAAGATGAAAATTGAGTTTCGATTCTTGGCGAAAGGGGGGGGGGGTACTTATTAATTCTGCGATAACTGTTGTTTGGCAAAAACACGCTTAGTTTGTTCAGGAAATGCTTATGCAGTATTAGCAAGATAAAAATGCTGTATTTTAAAATAACTGATGATATCTCAAAGAATCGTTAAAGATTTCGCAAAACAGATACTTTTTTCGTAGTTAGGGAATCAAGAGCTATAAAACACGATTCTCCAAAAATCAAATTTGAAAACATCTTAAAATTGTACCGATTGAAATCGATTCTACGGGTCCGATCTTATATAAAGACATTTCACAAGAGATCTTAGAGATCCCAGAAGAATCCTCAGAAATGTGAAAACCAAGTTTCGATTTTGAACAAAATTTTTGGAAATGAATCAAAAAACTATCTGGATATATTTATTATCAGTACAAAAATAACATATATATTTCAGATTATATTAATTTAGAAATAACCCAGTGAGATACGATAGCAAACGATGAAAAGAGGAAAGAAATCTGACCATCGTTTTTTCGATAATTCCCGCTTCCGGTTGCCGCTGTGCATATAGTTGAAACAGGATATATATGCTCCCTGCTATTCTAATTTACTAATTGAAATTAATTTCAATGAAACCGAAGCCTGAAAGGGATCAAGTAATCAAGAAAATGGTCAATGTCAAATTACTACTATACAAACAGCTGTGGACTGTATCACACTCCCACTAAATAAATATCGTATAAATAATGAACAACGTAATCGATTAATAGATTAGTTAAAGATATGGATTTTTCATTTCCCATTCAATTTTTACAGGACGTTTATTCAATTTCATCTATTATTTTATGTAATAAATAAATTAATATGCAATGTGCCCTTGGTTGAGGTACCCCACTCTTGTAAACTTTCTTATTTTTGATTTTTTTTAAAGAAATCGTTCTTGATCAATAGTTTTGCTTATTTTGCGATGTTGAATAACCTGCGATAAAACATACGAGGTAGGCGCCTTAAATTCTTGGCCTGACACGCTTATGCAGGTTTGGTAGCCTGCCGACAACGCGACTAGTGCATGAAAATGTCTCAGGTAACGAAAATTGAGTACCGCGGAGTCATTAAATTTAATCACATTAAACAACGTTTAAGCGGCGTTTATGGCGATTTATCTCCTTCATATTCCACTGTAAAAAAGTGGGCGAAACGTTTCCGTTTGGGGCAAGAATCCCTTGAAGATGAGGAACGCATCGGTCGGCCAACAGCCTTGCAAGTGGTTCTGAAATCGATACAACTACATATTTTATAATTTTTGCGTACATACCATATATATCTTCAATAGGAGAGTTTTTCAAGTTCATAATTATATTATAAATCCCAACTTCAGAGGTGTGGTTTAAATAAATGATTTCTGTTGAGGTTTATTGAATTTGCATAGATAACGACTCGAATCTAGCGGTGATAATGGTGCACCATTGATAATCAACTTAGGTATTGTTACGAAAAAAGTATTAAACACATCAGGTGTTATATCTGTTGAGTTCACACTTGACCTTGCTATTTTCGACCTATTTTTCGAATTTCTTATCAAATTAATATTGAAATACTTTTTTGCATTATCCAAATGTTTACTGTATTGGATTTTATACTTCTTATATAAATTTTATGATTTAAATAAAGAATTAAGAGCTCGCTAAACGCTTCCTTTCTAGGAAATCTTATTGTAAGTTCTGTTGAGGCTTCATTCTCCAAAAAGAAGCGATTTATATATGTGCCCATCGGCCAGATATCAGGGTTTCGGAGTACTTCCAAACGATGAGTCGAAGCTCCTACTTTAAATGATGAATATATCTCTGGTCTCTTCGAATCCATTTTAGTACATTCTAATTCTTGAAATTCTTTCTCCTTCAGGTGACTTTGTATATCTTCTACTGATGTATCTTTAACTAATTTTGAATGGAGTAAAAA
This sequence comes from Dynastes maya, assembly GCA_029619315.2. Taxonomy (NCBI): domain Eukaryota; kingdom Metazoa; phylum Arthropoda; class Insecta; order Coleoptera; family Scarabaeidae; genus Dynastes; species Dynastes maya. The sequence goes on from JAROYE020000012.1 coordinate 10,147,193, forward strand.
CCGTATTCTTCGGAAAAAAGGCAATACCGGCAACGATCAAAACAGGGGTCGTAAAAAAGATAGTGACACTGATTCTCATATATGAAAGCGAGTCCTGGGTGCTAAATATAAGAAACAAGAGCCGAATAAATGCTGCAGAGAAGGTTTCTCAGGAAAATAGAGGGAAGGACGAGAAGAGATAAAATAAGAAACAGCACATATAGAGAGCAGCAAAAAATCCAAGAAAGAATGTCAGAGGAAAGGCTAACCAGAACGATACACGAAGGCAGAAATAAGAAGGGCAGACCTAAAACGAGATGGGGGAAAAAAGCGAGGAAGGCAGGAGAAGCGAGGAACATTAGATGGGAAGAGATAAAAAATATGGCACAAGATCGGAAGGAATGGAAGTCAAAGACTAATTCAACTCTCAGTCTGATACCGAGATGAGAAGGACGCAGGACTAAATAAATAAATAAGTATCTCTCTTAGTTTTGAAATAAATTCCTGTACTTTAATAATCATGTACGATGGCTCGTAATTTTGTCTTAGTTGCTACTCCAAGTTTTGGTTTTTTGTTTCGTTCTTTTTGAGGCCCAGTGTACATCGATCCTTGTTGTCTTTTCTCAGGTCGGTTTGTTGTTATTGCGACTTTGTTTTGGTTTGTTTTTAATACACCGAAATAGCTGGTAGTCTTCATATCGCCAGGTTCAATGTTTACAGTTTTTGTGAAAACTTTTTTTGTGCTCGCGGAAAAAAGCATAGCGTATGGCAACATTATGTTGAAAAAATAAGTAAGGAAAAAGCTGGATCATGAGCTAGAAATAAAAAATATAATAAAAAAATTCAAGGATTACTTCGACGTTTATGTAAACAAACCTCGTTGGAAGCTGAACAAAGAGAGCCGGAAAAACAAATATTTTATCGCCATTAGCTTCATCATCAACAAAAGGTGGTAAGGCTGGCAAGTAATTAAAGGAAACACATTAAATTTTAACAACTTTTTTGATTTAAAAGATGGGAAAACGATTAAATAATAATATATATATAATATATAATATATATTTTTTCTCATAATGGTACTTTTTCCAAAAGAATTGTGTATGAAATGTGTGAAATGTTGACACAAATAACGTCTTTTTAAAGGAATGCTAGTTTAAAACTGGTACCAATATCAATAGAAAGAACGGGGTACCCTGTCCAGGGACACATTGTATATTATTACTAATAAATTAACTGAAATAAAGCATTTGTCCGATTATATTTATTTCATCTATACAGCTAACAGATAATTCTGCTGACACACAATCTGTGTTCGATGTTGTCCTTTCATCTTTTCAATGTAATTGTTATGAACAACAGTCTGAATGTAAAATGTCAATGCCAATTTCGATAGTTCTATTCAACATTACGACCGTATTGCTTTAATTTTTTCCTTTTTTTTTTGAAACGTGAACTACGTTAAATTCAGAATGAAAGATTCGACATGACTAGAGCAACGCAACTGCGCTGAAAGCCAGTGGCGGACGCATAAAAGTTTACACAATAAATTAAATGTGATACATGCTCAAACACTTACCGTTTTAAGAGTCCTCCGTGAAATCACAAAGTGGATAATGTCTATTTAATATTTGTAACATTAGATATGTTTCCAAAGTTGTTTCGGTAAAGTGAGTGCGACGTGAAGAAAAAGTGTTTTTGTATGCCGAAAACGAACGTTCTACATCTAATGACGTTATATTTGCGTAAGTAAAATAATCTTTCAAATAACTTAACGGTTCTGTTGACGCACCTTCACATATTTGTCTTAATGTGCCAAAATCAGAGTCTTTATCTAAAACACTTTCAAACCTTTCTAAAACACAAACATTTCTTGCGTCTTCTATCGCGCATAGCTGTGCGTGAACATGTTGCACTATTTGCAAAAATTCCACTAACGACACCGAAGAATTTTGTAGTTTTCTATCGCATCCGCTAGTCCCACGTAATTGTTTTGAATAATTTCCAAATCTGTTTTAACTTGACTATCCTGAAATTTCAAGCGGCTTACCTTGACAGCCGTAGGTTCCTTTGGGTCGAATTCTAAAATCACGTTCATAATATTCTCAAAATATTTAAGATAATAAAATGCAGCCTCTAACCATGTTCCCCAACGAGTAAGAATAGGTTGTGGTGGTTCAGGAATACCGGGCCATAGTCTATGAAATTCCCGAATACGTTTTGGGGATTTTACAAACACAGCTTTTGTATGTGCTATTAGAGCGTCTACCTCGGGATAACATTTTCTGATACTATCTGCTACGAGACTGAGAGTATGAATTTTACATGTAATATGCAACAAGTTAGCACAATGTTTTTTAAGAGATCGACCTACAGCAAGCATGTTTGCGGCACCATCACTCATAAACATCAACAGTTGATTTGTTGAAAGTTCAAACTTTTCCAATGTATTTAACACCAACATTGAAATTACTTCGGCAGTGCACTGTTGTATTCGTCTGGAAGCTAGTAAAATTGAGGGTGACGGTCGATGTGGTTCCATTGTGCGTACCATTACATTAACCACAGAATGTTTTTTACGATCTGTTGTTTCGTCCACACATAACCACAGTTTTTTATCTTGCAACTCCGATTTAATTCTTTTCTCGACATGCTCACGAGCAGACGGCACAACTCTCTATAATGTTCTCTCACTTGGTAACTTAAAGTCCGAATATTCATTCCAAAACGAGACGTGTGCTTTCTTCCTTAGTAAATGAAATGGTAAATTACATGCAATAAAGGTAACACATAAATTAAATTTAAATTTGTCATAATCTCGTGTGGAATTTTTTTTGAAACATGCCCTGCACTATTTACGTGCCGTAGACAATCACTTTTCGACCAACACATTAAATCTATTTTACATACTACACATTGAATTTTAGCGCCATCACACTTTAAATCAGGCATTTCTGGTAATAAATTCTCTTATTGTGATCAACTTTGGTCGTTTTCGCGACGTAGGAAACATTTTCAAAACAAACATAGAACTACGATATAGTATACGACAGATGCATACACAACAGATCGGCTTTCGAGTCGCAGTTATACTGACGCTTATACCGAATTGTCCCGGCCGTGTTTATTTTGTGTAAACTTTTATGCGTCAGCCACTGGTTTTCAGCGCAGTTTGTGTTGTTCTAGACATGACACGCTGATTTTTATTAAAAATTCTGTTTTACTTTACTTTAGAGAATAACAAATATTAAGCGCAATTACGATATTTATAATTACATGGCTTTTTATCGGTGTTTTGATGTTTATATTACCAGAGAATGCAGAGACATTTTTTCTATGTATAATCCTAGTAATAACAGCGTAATAATCGATCGCTTCGAGATTATTTTGGCCATTTAAATGGTACTCGTTACTAGCTAATAGAATGGTTAATGACAACTGTTGATGATTTGTATGTTAATCTACACTCTAATGTAGGCGAGCATTCGTTAATTGTGCGCAAATTGGGGAAACGTCCGCGTATTTTGGGAAATTGGAATTATACGGTTAAAATAAACGAGGATTTTCACGATTCTCTGGTCAATTACATTAGAAAATTGAAATCGAATTAGATACAAATAATGATTACGATTAATAAAGATTAAATTACCGCAAATTTATACCGATTTCCACTGCAATATTACGGAATTTATTATTGATGTACTACGAAATTCCAAGAATAAACTGTTCAAACAGGTAGTTAAATTAAGCTGTTTATGTTAAAAATGCTTATTAGGCACTTAGGATTAATGGAATATTTCATGTCATGATATTAGATAAAATTTCACCCGTAAAATCGATTGTTGCAGATTTCAAATCATCATCTCTCTTAGATGCAATAAAAGCAATGCACAATAAGACAATGAATGTAGTTAGAATTCAAAATAAGGAATCAGAGGAATTTGAAACGAAAAGAGGACTAAAACAAGGTTGCGTTTTTAGCCCCACCCTATTCTTGGTAGTATTGGATGATTAAGTATAAAAACAGCAAAAAAATAAAAGATGAAATCCCTTATAGTGGGCAACTGGAAAACGGGACAGGTAAATTGGACACAACTATTGTTTGCGGACGACATGGTAGTAGTAGCGGACGCGGAGCAACATCTACAACATAATATTGATATACTACAGGAGGAATTGGTTAAGTCGCACCAGGACACAACATACACAGCATAACTATGTAGGGACAAAGAGTAGAGCAAGTCAAGAAATTTAAATACCTGGAAACATACATAGAAAGCATAGGTGGAATAGACGAAGAAATAAACGAGAGAACGGCGAAGGTGGGAACATTTTTCAGTGGACTAAAAGCCACATTCTTCGGAAAAAAGAAAATACCAGCAACGATCAAAACAGAAGTCGTAAAAAAAAACAAGAGAAAATAGAGGGAAAGACGAGAAGAGATAAAATAAGAAAGAGCACACATAGAGAGCAGTTGAAAATAAGACCAGTAGAGCAACAAATCCAAGAAAGAATGTCAGAGGAAAGGCTAACCAGGGCGATATACGAAGCCAGACCAATGGGTAGAAACAAGAAGGGCAGACCTAAAAAGAGATGGAGAGAAGAAGCGAAGGAGGCAGGAGAAGCGAGGAACATTATGTAGGAAGAGATTAAAAATATGGCACAAGATCGGAAAGAATGGAAGTCAAAGACTAGCTCAGCTCTCAGTCCGACATCGAGAAGGACGCAGGACTAAATAAGTGAATAAGCATCTCTCTTAGCTATGAAACAAATTCCTGTACTTTAATACTTTAACAGTTACCTATCTCGATAGAATGCACTTGTTTTCTAGGGACTATTTCGTTTAAAAATTTAATTCCATTCATAAACAAAAAGCTGTGTTCTTTTAATGATATTGAAATCTCAGTAAAGAGTTGAGCTGAGCGGAGTAACTCAGTCAAACTCACTTTCAAAAAGAACGGAAGGCATTGCTCTGTCAAATTAAATTAAATATACATAAATTATCATGTAATTTTCTTGCTCTCACATGTGTCATGATCAAAATCACCATATTTGGTGCTGATTTGATGGCGTTCCATTTACAAATATCCAGTTTCGGTGCAATTGCTAAGATACTGAACAAGTTCAAATCGTAATCATTTATTTTTGCTACTACCGGCTTAGTAGTGGTAGGCTTAATAGGTTAGTCACCGGTATGGCAAACAGAAGAAATGTCACAAGATTGGAATTTAGTGCTGTTGTGTCCCATATACAAAAAAGCAGATAAAACCTCATGTGAAAATTATAGGGGGATAGCCACTGTTGGTCGTTACAAGGTGTTCGCGAGGGTGTTAAGAAATAAACTGGAACACTACCAAGAAAGAATAGTAGGAGAGTATCAAGGTGTATTCAGATTTGTGATGAAACAACTGATAGATAACGCGTTCGAGCAAAATTTGGGGCTGCATCTGCCATTAGTGAATTATAAGCAAGCTTATGACTCCATAATCAGAAGTAAATTGCACCAAGCGATGTACGAGCTAGGAATTCCACTAAAGCCGGTAAATCTGATAAAAATGACTCTTCGAAATACAAGTAGTGAAGTGGCTATAGAAGGATTCACATCCAAAAGATTTCAGGCTGGAAGGAGTTTAAGACAGGGGGCCTATCTCCGGTCCTAGTCGACTTAGTTCTTGAGAGGGTTCTAAGAGAAAGTGAGATACAAAGAAATGGTTTAATTATTAACAAGCAGCAGCGCATAGCCTATGCGGATGACATAGTGTTGGTAACAAGAGCACGAAAAGAATTAGAAAAGATGTTTAAAAAATTAGAAAAAGCAGCCAGCGAATACGGGTTAATCATAAACCAAAAGAAGAGATGGGGAGCGGGGTAGGGGGAACTGAAAAGATAATAAAATTTTTTGGAGAAGGAGGTAAAGAGTACTGTATAGAAAATGTAACAGAGTGCGAGTATCTGGGAGTAACAATAACAAATACTAATCAGGAGGGAAAAGAAATAAATAAAAGGCTAGCAAAGGGCAGTAGTGTGGTAGGAGCCTTCAGAACAGTGTTGAAATCAAAGATTATATCTAGAAAAGTAAACACTGAAACAGTTCACTAAAACCCTTACCACAACACTTAATTCGTACTGGACGCACGTTTCGATAGCCAAGCTATCATCATCAGCAGCAAGACTGAACTGGTTCAGTCTTGCTGCTGATGATGATAGCTTGGCTATCGAAACGTGCGTCCAGTACGAATTAAGTGTTGTGGTAAGGGTTTTAGTGAACTGTTTCAGTGTTCCAGTGCCACAGTTTTATAGTATCCGTTTAGAAAAGTAAAGTTGAGAATACACGAAACAATAGTTTGGCCAGTAGCACTATATATGGGTGTGAAGTGTGGATCTTTAATAAGAAAATAGAAACAAAAGTGGAAATATGGAAAAGGAGAATTTTGAGGAAGATATTGGGAGGAGTCGCTGGAGCATGGTGGAGAAGACGAACTAATCAAGAAGTAATGATCTTGTGTGAAAAACCAAAAATATCGCAAGTGATCAAAGCCCAGAGATTAAGATGCTTAGGACATGTGTTACGAATGCCAGAGATGAGGAATGCAAGTCGAGTTCTAAGAGCTGAAGAAGGTGGAAGAAAAAGAGTGGGAAGACTGAGAAGAAAATTGATGACAGCAGTGAGGGAGGACCTGGCACACTTGGGTGTTGGGGATTGAAAAGGGTTAGCACGTGATAGGAAATAATGGAAGAAGGTAGTACAGAAATATGAAGCCGTAGACCTATAAGGCCTGTAGAGCTGTATATATATATATACTACCGGCTACGTAAGTTAATCATTACTGCCTTGATTGAAGGTATATACCACTGGTGATAAAGATCTGAGACAACTCGTATCAGCTCATTTTAACGTTTTTTCAATCTTACTTTTACATCTAATCACTTTATTTTCACTTGAGCTGGTTCCCTTTCTAATCACATGCAAAAATTTCAGTTTATAACCACTTACTACTTACTTATTTTATAAAAGGAGGACGCCTCTTGTGTTACTTGTATACCTTATAATTAATTACTACTAATCACAAAATTCTGAGTATAGCCGGTAAATGGGTAAACACCAATCTCTCAATTTAATTTAAAATATACACAAAACTGACATATATGAATTTACTGCGCATGCTCAGAAAACACACTCAAGTAAACTAATTAAAGCTGCCCCCTTCTTACATATGCTTCATCGGTGCGGGGGGAAGCAAGAATCTCTCAAAAACTTTGAGGTGAGTGCGTGAAATTGCTCAGAGTTTTGTGGTAAAAAGAACATGCTTATTGTGAAATGAATTGTGAATGAAATATTTGGGACGCGATGAAATCGCGGCCCTGGTTGCTATGGCAATGGTACGATGCCTGACCAAACAACCAATCATAGTCTAGGCGGTGTATATGCATTTGGGACGTGGAATATCCGCATCCAACTTTATTTTAGCTGCAAGAGGAAAATAACTTGTCGTTTAGTATAGATATTTTCCGCATTTTTATATAGTGACAAGTATTTGTTTTTATAAATACAGTTATTATTAACCTTAATTTTAAAAAGTGACTTTAATAGGTTTCACCTGGAAGAAAAAAATTAAAATAAAAGTTAGATATTTACCTTAACTAAAATTACCACAAAGAACGGAAAAAAGAACCGAAAATAGAACGTTCACGTGACGATTTTCAATGGGCAGGTAAGAATTCCGATTAACGGACAGCGAATTAGTGATTTAAATGCATTCTAATGGAAAGCTCACGTTTCACCGAATTGAAAATAGACCTTCTTGTTTCAGGAGACTAGTTTCAGATACATAAAAATCAATTTAGAAAGTGCTACTTCTAGGTTATGTTTGGAAGTTTATTAGTCATCTCTTAACGAAATGTATGTTGGTACTTACTGTATCTGGACTAAAAGTTACCGTAAAGTTCCCATAGCGGATGGCTAATACTGATGAGCGGTAAATTCAAATTTGAAAATTATGATATACTTTACTGTATTTATTATTGCATTTTCTTAATTTTGTATACAACATAGGTAAATACAAAAATTGAGAGTTTTATGCATCGTCTATCGTGAAGATTCATATGGTTTTGAAATAGTAGATAAATTATAAATACTCTTGTAGATAAAGTAGCCAGAATATTAGGAAAATGAAACACGATTTCAAAACCATATGAATCTCCGCGTCATGTTTAATGGCAGAATTTATGGGCACTTTTGAGGATTTAAACGAATTAAGGATGGGCAGTGTTCACGCATATGCACATTATATTCATTGCTATACCCACCATGTCACCATTCCTTCTTCTTTTTTTCATAATTTTTTACAATCGCGCCCCTCTTATCAAAAAGTCACGAACCGCCGCTGGGTATAACCAAAACGTAAGGAATTCACGGTAAATTTGTCAACAATATAACAAAAAAATTAGATTCCTCAGTAAAACGGAAATAAAACATTCATTGATTCCGATAGGATTCGAACCTACGACTCTCGTTTTTAATTCATATTTAATGTTAGTTTCCTAAAACTAAACCCTGGGGTACTTCAAGCGCACTAGCTATAATACCAACGGTAAAAAAGTTGATGATTATTATTATTTAATTATTTTTGGATTGCTTTGATATTTTAATAAATTTGTTTAAATAACTAAAAAATACAAAAAGGTTGCCCGTATAAAAATTTCTTTCTACCTACCCTAGTGGTTGCTCCTAGTTACGGAGCTGCGTGTACGAAATACGAAACATCAGTTATAATATAATCTAATCACGTAATGTTCAATATTTAAAAACGTTACGTCCTGTTAGATTTTAAATTCATTTTGTACGGCCACTTTTTCCGGTTCCTACGCTTTCTACGTTTCCTACGTTACGCTTATACATATATAACATACATAAGTAATTTTCTCGTGTCCACGGTTTAAACTGCTGAATTTAACATCACATGACGAAATATATTTAATTAGAAATCTAATGCAATTAGGATTGACCGAGATAGTTTTGGGTACCGTGCTCTCGTGTAAAGTTCTCTCGAACATCAGGGTTAAATGCGAAGTTGTCAAGCCGAATATTGCGTGAGAGATTATTTATAACAGAGAAAATAATTCCGCAAATAGTCTTGACGATTTGTCTTCGCCCAATCGGAAGTGGCTTAATTAGGTTTCAGGGGCCGTCCGTCTCAATAAAATTTTCCCCAATTAATTCTTACCATCCCCTTTCCCCGGGAAACGTTAAGAAATATCAAACGCGTAAAGGAAAAGAAGAGTTCGTCGGGTAAATTCATTAAGTAGGGAAACATCTCGTGGTTTACAAATTAGTATCCGGAATCGTTTTTGCTGATTTTGGATTTCCCAAACGCGATTTAAATACGATAGATTAACCATGTTTAAAGTCAAAAATTTTCAACGATTTTACGTACATAAACATTTTTCGAATAAATTTGCTCCCACAAGAGAAAAGTTCATTTACTTTTTAACACTGTGCGGTGAAGAATTTATTCAAGATCAGTTACGAGAGATACTTTTTAAGTTTTTAAAAAGCAATGAAAGAAAAAAAATGTTGGTACAATTGTTTGCCGTGATATTGTCATGGTGAAGGATGATGTGTTATTGTCGATTGTTTTCCCAGATTTCATCGATGACTTCTGGCAAACACATTGTTGTATACCAATTAACATTAACTGTTCTTCAATTCTCCAAAACAATGCTTACGACATTTCCAGTACAATACTTTTCATGGAACTGCTTCACACCCAAACATGTTACAATGTTGGATAGATACTGATTCTGAAGTTCCTCTGTCAATTGACATGAGCCTTTTTTGTACTTGGGTCAAATTATGCGGAATCCTTCGGGACGAGATCTTTTCCACACCTTCACCCAAAATCGAATGTACTGCAGTCTTTGATATCCGTAAGAATGCCTCTATCCTATGGTAAGCCGCATGCTGATCCTCTTCAATCATGTTGCGTACAGCATCGATGTTTTTTGGAACAACAACTGATTTTCATTTATTTATTTATATATATTTGACCAACGGAAAAACTCCCAAAAAGGTCACGAAAATTACACACATACATATTAGCTTAACTTAATGTATGCAACAAATTATATTAAAATTACAGAACCAGCCCAAAAGCAAAAGAAAAATTTAAATCTAATTTAGGTAAAGTTCAACAACCTAATTTGGGTGGTAAATTGCCTACACGATAGTTAAAAGATATCGATATTTTTTGGAAGACGGTTTAGTTCCCTAAGAGCTAAATTTAAGGGCAGTTACACCGTTACCTACGATACTAGAAGGCCAAGTGGCTTTGACGTCAGCGGCCTGTGACGTATTTTGCAGTAGGTCGTCGATCAGTCATAAATAAAGCGTGACAAACGGTTGCACCCGCAGAGGCGGCGTGAAAGGAGCTGTGTTTACTATGTACATACAAGAAATTGAGTGGAGTTCGGTTATTATCTGTTGATCGGTGTGCGTGTACTATTTATAATGTTCGAGAAACTAGTGGAACCGTCCGGGGCGTACCGCGCAAAAGTAGACGCAGTATTAATAAAAAAATAATAGATTGTTACCTTTTATTGACGTATCGATGACCACTGCGGTAATGTGCGACTGCCATGGTACGCCGCGTAGTACTGCAACATAAGCAATGCTTCCATTGTCGATTCGGTCAGGCCTCGACGACGGTCTGAAAACGTTCTCGTATACTTTACAAATACTGCGGTGATCGAGAGAGAATAATCTTATGTGAAAGGATTGCATAATGCAACGATCTGCGATGCGCCATATTCAGCCACTGATTATATTTTAGAGTATGTGGTCTTCTTATTCCGTGTATGAATCTAAGACAAGCATTTTGCGCTTTCTATATTCGTCTTGTATCAATAGAGTCTAAACATGGGCCATACACAGTGTCACAATAATTAAAATGAGAAGGTACCAATGCGTCGCACAGCACTCTTTTCAGCCCAGGGCTCAGATACTCCCTGCTACCGTAGAGTACCTTAAGTTTTGCATAAGCCAGCCCGAGCAACGAAGTAACATGTTTCTTAAATCTCAGATCACCATCCAGTTCAACACCCAAAGTTTTCACTGACATTGCATTAACGGAAGTCAGCAATTGTTTAATATAAGTTTCACCTTGTTTGACACGCTTAACCGAGCTGCTGGACGCCCTAGTACCAGTACTGCTGTCTTTTTAGGATTCAAATTTAATCCATGCTTTAGGGAGGTTTCGGAAACAAGTTTCAGATCCTCATTAATTCTTTGCTCCGCCAAATCAACATCAGATACTGCAAAGGTGCTTGCAGTACCTTAAATTAGTGAAAAGGAACGAGGTGTAGATGGTAATAAATCCACATAGTTTAATTGTTCTACACGTAATATTATCAATATGCAGGTAAAAATTCAGGGAAGAGTAAAAAACTATGCCCAAGTCTTCAATTTGATAGGATAGAGATTCCCTCCTCTTTTTGGTGAATGAAATGGCTTTACATTTGACGATGTTCAACATTATATTATTATCTTTACACCAAGCAGAGATGTTGTTGACATCCGCTTGTAGTTATGGAATTGGATGAAGAGGAGATAGGGAGAAATAATTTTAAGTCGTCTGCGAAGATTTTGATGGACCTTCACGAAATTCATCACTAACTGAAGCACGACAACGTTGTAAACATTCTTTTCTGACGTGTGTTTCATTAAAAATTGCTTTTTTTTTAACTACTAGGCCGATTTCTTTGCTGTCACCGCTTCAACAACAACAAATGTCAAATTTTACGAAAGATGCCTTCGTAATTTAGTAAAACAGGTAATAAACTACTTTATGGTGATGCACATTTGTTCCTTTTGATGGAAAGCTTTTTAAAATGAAACATTATAACTCGGTGTACACGGATGGAGGCAAGTCTTAAAATTAATTCCAGATTTTTATGTGTGTAGTGTCATCTTCAAAATCTACGTACGTAAATAAAATGGTGTCCGTATATAAGCGATTCTATGTTGAATACAAATTCCATGGATCTAGGTTCCTTTTAATATGTGAGAGGTGTCCCATTAACTTTACAACGAAACTAATAAATGCGTACCCCTAAGTGGGGTCCGTTAGAACTTACTGAATTAATCCGCAACACGAATCGCACAAGACAAGTCCCAGTAGAGGTGGATTGTTCCCACGAAGAGCCATTTTATCACCACCCCCCTGTGTTACACTCGGCGGAGCCAATAAACCTGCCAGCGAAGGCTCGTTCATTTGATTCATTCCATATTCCGGCGTGGTGTGCAATTTACATGTTATCGATATTTTTATCCTCGTTATAAAATCTTTTTACAATCAGCCATCTTTAGTTCTGCAACTCATAATAATGGTTGGCGAGGTAGGGGTGGGAAAGGTGTTTGATGGCGAAGGGAATGCCGAGGGGGTTGTTTCATTCCTGAGGGATTTGACGTTCATCTTCAAGAAAAAAAAAACCACCGTCGCTTTACCGACTTTTCCCTTTTACTTTATGGTCATCATTTTCTGTAAGACGCGACATTTATAAGATTTTTAAACTGTTCCCCAAGATGAAAAACGATCTCAGGTGAATTCGTGGGGGGTTTGAATACTTTCTTTCGATCTAAAACGTTCAAACTGATTTATTTTATCGATTTTTGATTAAATTTCATATTTTGTAAGATCACCTTAAATACACCAACTTAGTTTTGATATTACAATCACGCAAAGGTTCCAAATAAATTAATTGAACACTTCAATTGAATTCAATTTCCCGAAAAGGAACCAAAAGAATAACACTCAAACATCATTTTATTACAACTACTCACATCTTGGTTACGTAAAATGAAAAATTCAGTTGCTTTTAGTTAGGAAAACAAAATGAAAGCACCGTAATGCATAACAAGTGGTTAAGCTGAAGGGGTTAGTCGATGGCATCCATGCAGAATTATAAACCTCATCCCTTTTATAGTCCGCCACGATCTCCGAAACATTTACGCATTATTGTGTGCAATATTTATAATAAACCGAGTTTTTCTGCATATGTTACTCCTATTATCTTTCATCTGTTTCGTATGAGCGTCACGTTTTTTTTTGCATTAAACGTGTATACCGTTGTGTATATTTTTTTCTCTTTGTTTTCTACGTTTTCATCCAAAGTGTCTTTCAAAATTGCTGGTTTTTTGTGTATATATTAAAAAAACTCTATTGTAATAAAAAAAAAGCTTTTATGCTGCTGTTGTTTAATTCATATAATAATAATAATAATAATTTCTCAATAATTATGAAGTATATATTACAAAAAACAAAATAAACACTAAGTTTGAGAAATCTAGCGGAGTTTAGACCGTCCAATGTGTTCCGTCCCTCCCTACGGCGAGGCTACTGCCTTTGGACCCCTCAGACCTTCTTTCTTCTTTCGTATTGTGGTTTGTTCCGGTGGGTCCTCGTATTTGGCACATCTGTGTATTCAGCCATTCTCGCCGTCAACATCTGCATCTTCTCGATGATGGATTGCGTCTCGAACTCTTCGGACTCTGATCCTCGGTGGAGGACGGTCCTGTGGCTCCACCAGCTGGCGAACTAAATAATGGCTCGATTCCGACGCTCTGGTCCGCGCTCCCTGCCACAATCTCTCCAAGAAATCGGCCATGGAGGGAATGTTCAAGTCAGCTCGAATCCGGTCGTTCCTCAAAAAACGAGGGGCATTTACAATCATTCGTAGGATCTTGTTCTGCTCGATCTTCAGGGTTTTGATCTTTCCTTTAGCGACCGTCGACCAGGCCTTAATGTTGAAGTGTACAGCAACAACTTGGTTTTAATGTTCAGCTCACTTCTGCGTCCAAGGAGTCCTTTTGCCGTCCCAACTTTGCTCCTGATATCAGCGAAATGACCATTCCAGGTCATCCTTTTATGAATTCTGATTCCCGAATACTTAACGGAGGTGGATCACGGAAGAAGAAAATGGCCAACCCTCAAATTTCTCGGCGCATTCCTAAATTAGTTTGTGAAGCTGCCCGCTACGCATTTATTGTTGTTGACGCGCATCCTCCATCTCGCCAACCAAGCGAGGGTAGTGTCCAGGGCATCCAATAAAACCCCCAAACTTTTTACACAAGACTTTAAAACAACCTTTTGATTATCAACGGTAATATTAATTTTGCCGCAAAAGAAATTATTGTCTCGTATTTTTTTCGGGCAAAATAAAATTAGATCAGCCTTTTTGGAGTTTAAATGCAATGACATTTGCTCCGACAAATTCCTCAAGCAATTGATGTCCAAATTGATCCGAGCGTATGCACCCTCAACCGCCGACTCTGGAAAAGAATAATACAATCGAGTATCATCGGCATATTAGTGACTTTTACTATGACGCAAGCACCTCGCTATGTTAAAGGTGTAGATAGAGAATAAAAGGAGTCCAAGAATAGATCCCTCGGCAATTCCGGAACCAGTAGCTACAGGCCCAGAGCGACGACCACCGACCACAACGCTCTGACTTCTCCCAATCAAATAGTTGTAAATCAACCTGGTTGAATGTAGTTTTAAACCAATATGAGATAAGATAGCATACACTAATCTGTGATCAACTGTATTAAACGCTTTAGTATAATCAAGCAAATACAGCAACGTTAAATTGCCTTTATCCGTTTCCCTTACTATATCGTCGATAATATGAAGTAGTGCTGTTACACAGCTAAAATGTTTTCTAAATCCAGATTGTGTAAGAGGCAAAATATTATTTTCAGTAACGTATTGTCTGAGTTGCTCCTCCATAACTCTCTCAACAACTTTAGAAAGAACCGGGAGAATGCTTACCTCAGTCGCCTGGATTAGGTTTCTTTGGGAGGGATACAACCAGAGACCGTTTCCAGTAATCAGGGAAGCAACTGTTTTCCAAAGAAAAATTGACTATATGTACAATATAAGGTATTATATGGGGTGTACATAACTAAATAAAGCTAATATTAAGACCATTCCAACCACTAGCTGTGGTTTTAATCGAAAATATGATTCTGTGTACTGTATTTTTATCAATAGAAGCAAACAGAAATGTATTATCGTTAAGTTTTGTAGTGCAGTATAAGTTGTACAAAGTATCATTCAAAAAAGAATTAGGAATGGTATTGGGATTGGGTAATAATTGTTGCTTTTGCTTACATACCCATATTCCTAAAAAATCTCCATAAATTCCTACTAGATCCCGCGCGGCGAACTTTATATTCAAAAAAACATTTCTTTTCTGATCTAGTAGCTGCTGTGGTTAAATTACGCATGGTCATATAATATTCCCAAGAACCCAAAGTTTTATTTCTTTTAAATGATTTAAGAGCGCTGTTTCTGAGCTTTTGCGTAGTCTTATCTGTAGTATCTGTTAGCCATGGCGCGGGTTTCTTGGTGGAGTGCGGTGACACCAGCGGCATGTGATAATTCGTTGATTTTAATAAATTATCCGTTAAAAAAGTTACTTTCTCATCAACATTTTGCATATCATAAATTAGAAAAAATAGAAATAATTACAGGTCAAGCTGAAAATTTTCAAAACAAAAATTACGTAAGTATATGTATGTATGCAGATTTGTATCATAATTAATTTTAATAGTGCAGTGTACTAACTCGTGATTTGAAAGATCATGGACAGATAAAATATCACAGTTCAACAATAAATCAATATCAGATATAAAAATCAAATCTAGTAATGTAGAGCTGGTTGCCGTAATCCTAGTTGGCGATCCAACAACTTGAATCATATCAAAGGCCTGCAAGCTATCAATAAGCATTGTGGCCGATTTATTATCATATGACATCAGATCAATATTAAAGTCTCTTAACAGAAACACAGTATCCACCTTCGGGGTGATCATTGATAACACATTCTCCAATTCATCAATAAATAAATGATAACTATAGGTGGGAGGCCTATATACAACACCTACACCAAAAGTATAGTCCCTTACCTTTACTGACAACCATAGCTGCTCTATAGAATTATTACTCTAAAATACTTTAAAATTTAGATAATTTCTCAAATAAACCGCTACACCGCTCCCACGTGACCCTCTATCTCGTCCTCAATTCAGGATGCTTTTATCTAACCACGTTTCGCTCAAACAACATATGTATACTAACATTTTTCTCGATTAATACATCTTTAAATAAATCTAACGATGGCAACAGCGATCTGATATTCAAATGTGAAATTGCTAAATTTTCCACAGGCATGTGTTGGATAAATCAATTAAAAAAATTACAATTATATAAAAAAACAATTAGAAAATGAAATTATGTAACCTAAAGATGAGTGCAACATTGATCGGCTATACTTCGTTTATTAGCAAAAATATTCTTTCTTAATGTAACAAGGTTATTAGAAGCAAATGGAATAAATTCATTTTAAAGAAATATATCGAATGTTTGACTGTTATTGCGAAATACTCCCATTTCGTACGATCCTTACTTTTAAATAACACCTTCCTTTTAATCAGAAACTTTAATCTGAGAGTAGTGAATTTGCTTTCGAACCATATTTTTTTGGTCAGAAATTATCATAGTCGGAAATTACATACCACAAGAATGGCATATCCACAAGCATTTCGCGACACAAAATCATAGCGTACACGAGATTTCAAAATTCAATGGCAGCGGGGTCGGGGACACGAAAAGCCCGAAATTCAAAACGTTGTAACTCGGTTAATATTGAAGTATAACATTTTCTTCTTGCGGCACAAAATGGCACAAAACTAGTACAAAATCACAGCGTATACGGAATTTCAAAATCCAGTGGTAGCGGGGCTGGGGACATGCCATGCCCAAAATTCAAAACGTTATAACTCCCTTAATATTGAAGCACACATTTTCTCTTTGCAGCACAAAACGAGCACAAAATTATGGCGTATACGAAATTTCAAAATGCCGAGGTGGCGGAGCTGGCATGTCCCCCAGAAAGAAACCGTTATAACACCGTTAATATTAAAGCAATTTTCTTTTTTCGGCACAAAATGATAGCGTATAGGAAATTTCAATATCCGGGGGTTGCGGGGCTGTGGATATGCACCCCTACACAGCATTTGTTACAATTAACTGTCATGAAATACTGCGTAGCCTACTGAATTTTAACAAAATTTACTTGCACTTATACGCTTATTATTAACTTGACCATGGTGATAACTAAAGCTGGCCACGAGCGGTACCGCGCAGTAGCGTAGAGTCGGCCAGGCCTCGCGTTCCACTAGAGTTATTCTGCTAATAGAGATGTTTGCTGCCGCAAATAATTTCGCTCATCTTTTAAATAAAAATTAAATAACACGTGCTCAAACACTTACCATTTTAAGGGTCCTCCGTGAAATCACAAAGTGAATAATGTCTGTTAAATATCTGCAACATTAGATATGTTTCAACTGTTGGTTCGGCAAAACTAGTACGGCATGAGGAAAAAATGCGTTTATATGCAGAGAACGAACGTTCTACATCTAGTGACGTAATATTTGCGTAAGTAAAATAGTCTTTCAAATAACTTAACGATTCTGTTGACACACCTTCACAAATGTGTCTTAATGTGCCAAAATCAGAATTTTTCTCAAAAACACTTTCAAATTTTTCTAGAACAGAAACATTTTTTGCGTCTTCAATCGCGCATAGCTGTGCGTGAACATGGTGAACAACTATTTGTAGAGATTCTTCTAACGGCACCGCAGGATTTTGTAATTTTTCTATTGCATCTGCTAGCCCGAAGTAATTGTCGTGAATGATTTTTAAATCCATTTTAACCTGACTATCTTGACATTTCGACTGGCTTTTCTGGATAGCGGCAGCTTCCTTTGTATCGAATTGTAAACCCACGTTCTTAATATTGTCAAAATATTTATGATAATAAAACGCGGCCTGCAACCATGTTCCCCAACGAGTTAGAATAGGTTCTGGTGGCTCTGGTATGCGGGGGCACAGTCTGTGAAATTCGCGAATACGTTTCGGTGATTTGACAAATACTGCTTTGGTATGCGCTATTAAAGCGTCTACCTCAGGATAACATTTTCTGATACTATCCGCCACAAGATTGAGAGCATGAATTTTACACGTAATGTGTAAGAAATTAGCAGAATGCTTTTTAAGAGACCGGCCTACAAAAAGCATGTTTGCAGCACCATCACTCACTAACATCAAGAGTTGGTTTGTTGAAAGTTCAAACTTGTCCAATGTATTTAACACTAACTTTGAAATTACTTCGGCAGTACACTGTTGTATTCGTTTGGAGACTAATAGAATTGAAGGTGCCGATTGATGAGGTTAAAATTTGCGTGCCATTACATTAAGAACAGAATGTTTCTTCCGATCTGTTGTTTCGTCGACACAACCATAATTTTTGATCTTTCAACTCCGATTTTATTTTTTGTTCAATATGTTCGCGCGCAGATGGCACAATTGTTCGTAACGATGTTCGACTTGGTAATTTGCACTTCGAATAGTTATTCCAAAAGCAGATAAATGGTTCCTTGTCTAGTAAATTAAACGGTATATTACATGCAATAAACGTAACGCATAAATTAAATATAAATTTTTCATTGTCTCGTGCGCAATTTCTTTTTGAGACATGCTTTTCACTATTTACGTGTCGTAGACAATGTTGTCTGGACCAACGTATTAACGGGATTTTACAGATTACACATTTAATTTTAGCACCTTCATATATTAAGTCTGGAATTTCTGCAATAAATTTTCGAAGTTTGTCCGACCGCGGTCGTTTTGCTGACGAAATCATAATTTTTCTAGGACAGATAAACAATTGCGCAAATGACCGGCAGCGAAAATGTCCGTACTGCTCCGCAGACGAAGTAATACTACCGTTCCTCTCGGTCCGAACTGATTCTACGCCGATGCGCGGTACCGCTCGTAGCCAGCGTTAGTGATAACAAATTCTCTTTTTATCGACTACTTAACGAAAAAGAAAATTATTTTTGCTAAAATTTATTGTGTATACTTTGTTGAAGCTGATGGCAATAAAATATTAAAAAAAAATCCTTTGTTTCTCCTGTTTTAAACGCCGAACTAAATCATTTTTAACAGATCAGTTCTTGTTACATGCCATCTTTTTTTCTACCACTCACGATAATTTAAATACGAATGTAAGAATGCAATTGATATAACTATTCATTACAGATGCAAAAACACAAATGAAATAAAATGTGTATGCAGTTCCTTAGAATTCTAATAAATTACATGTTTTGACCCGTTTTATTTAGGTATATTTATTGCTGAATGTTTTTTTAATGGACCGAATGTTTTTCGTGTTAAACCAACGATATGTACATAATATATAAAAAAGGAATAGGCAGTTGCTAAAAAAGTCGTAGTAGTCTGACGCGAGATCTTGAAGCGAAAACATTAGAAATAAACAGCAAAGTTTCTCGGTTTTATCGATTCAAAAGTGGCATACGCTTTGATGAATTAATTAAGAGTGTGAAAGTGAAGGGCAGAAGATCGAAAATAAAAACCAGTTATAAACGAAATGGAAATCTGGTGAGTACGTTCAATTTTATGTAGTTTCATATTTTTGTTTTCAAGAACAAAAGGATTGTAGATATTTCTCAATAGAGACGTTAGTTAAGTTGTGCAGGCAGTAAAGGGTTGCAAGAGATTACTATGCGTGTTGACTAACTACACAATTAGAAGAATAGATTTCGTTTTACTCAAGCTATTGTTTTTATTGTAAAAAATCTTCGGGATACAAATAATAAAACTGAGTATTTTGTAATAAAGTTGAATGAAGAAGATTATCATTCTGTTTGTATTAAGTTAAATTGTGCTAGATTTTTTTCACATAGCACATACAAGTAATACATTAATATACAGCGTGGATATAATTGGTTGATAATAATAGTTATACTACGATATATTAACGCAATAATGTAGCAATGAAATAACATAATATCTAATACGTCATTAAACTAGTAAAAATTTTCATTTTTCTGCCGTTTATGTAAGAGCAACTGACTCAATTCAACTCTTATATGATGATCTAGCTGTAACGCTTGTACCTGACCGTTACCTCCGATATATAACAAAGCCTAAGCGCTCCGACGTCAACAGGCAGTGACGTATATTGACTTAGGTGAACGATCAGCCGTAAACGCGGTTACACGTTCAGACCGTCTCTGCGTTTTGAATTGGAAAAACACTATATAATAGGAAATTAAAGACTCTGGTTAAATAGCATGTCTGTAAATTTTCTCGTGAAATTGAAGAAAATTTCGAATAAAATTGCAATTGCTGTATAATTTCAACTTTAGTTTCGTCTAAATACATGTAGAATCACAAATAATAATAATTAGTCGATTAAATATCCGCCACAAATACATCTTTCACGGAAAGGGAAGCCCTTCAAATCTTAAAAAAGAAATGCAAAAAAACAATTCCTTTACCGCTTGGGCTAATATCGTGCATGGTGATACAACACCTATAGAGCATGACGTCATCAACCATATGAGTCTCCATGTTAGGTGATGCTTGAAACTCTCAATTCTTCTATTCACTTATGTTGTATACAAAATTAAAAAAATGCAAGTACAATAAATTTACGGAATCTTTTATTTTTCCTTTTTTCAAAGTAATGAAGATGAGAAGGCTAGTCATTAATCAATTTATATATTTACTTTCGGATGAGTGTCGTATATATTTGATGTGGTCCCCCCTTTTAACGACTTCCTTCTACTCTTCTTTGTAAATGGAGGGCTGTTTTTAGGTTTTTACGTTAACATTTATTGCGGTTATTAATTTATAATTTGTAATTACGCGCGGTTAAGGGGTAATCATCATGATAAGTTGTTAATGGAAATTCTCAAATAGTTGTCCAGTTTTATAATTTCTTTCTTGTTAGGTGAAAATATTCATAAGGATTTGTAATTGGAATCATCAACTGAATATAATTTTAAATGTTCATTACACTGGATGGATACATAGCTTACTAATTCACTTTATTGAAAAACATTTAAATATATCCAGGATTAAATACTGTATCTTCTAAAAGTGCTTTGATATGTGTACGAGGATGGTATGAGAAGCACCCGTGTTTGGAGGTAGATGGCGCTCTGTGTCAAAATCTGCATTACCGACTGTGAGTGCTATTCTTATAGACCCTACCTCTAGACAAACAACTTGGGCATGAAAAGTGAAGCCATTCAGATATTTGGCGGCAATTTGCAGTGTAGACAAAATATTGGTTAATCGTACTTTTTTTGTATGTGTTTTTTTTTTCTGTTTTAAAATTTATCTGAACTCTAATAGTTCTGTTTATACTAATATCACCCTTTGAGAATGGAGATTGTTTATATTATAATTAATTATACGCGTTTGTATTAAATAATTTGTAATATTTTAAGACAATTTGCGTGAGGTTCAAAAAAAAGAAATTATTTTTAATTTCAGAATTTTCTAGGAAAGGAAACGAAAGCTAGCGAAAGCATCTAATTTATGACATACAATAGTACAGTTAACAAAATTAAAACATATATTTTTCTTCTTCTTCCACCTGTCGCCCTTACCGGGCGTAGGGCACCTTTTAAAGGTGTTTCTATAGCAGATTCTCCATTCCACTGACAGGCCTGCTATTCTGCGCAGTGTTTTCCTTCCTTACGAATCTTTCTACTTGGTCCCTCCTCTTCTTTTTGTCTTGCACCAACTTTTTTATCTCGTTCCATGTTAGTTTTTCGCTTTCCATCTGCAACTGTATAGTTCTTTTCTATGCGTTTACAGGTCTTCCTACTCTTCTCTTACCATCAACATTGAAATCTAACGCTTGCCTTGCTAGGTTATTATGTGGTTTTCTGAGTGTATGCCCAATCTATTTCCATTTACGTCTCGTTATTGTTTTCTCCACAGTTTCCTCACTAGTTTTCTACCATAGGTCCTCGTTTCGCATCTTGTTAGACCAAAATATGTTCATAATTATTCGTAGACACTTGTTTATAAACGCTTGTATTTTACCGATGTATGCCTTGTTCATCTTCCACGTTTCAGCACCATATAACAGAACACTTTTTACGTTTGATTTAAAAATCTTCAATTTTGTTTCATGATACTACCCAAGTAGCAGAACTTTTGTTTAAATTTTTTCTTCCAGAGGAAGTCTATTAAAATCACTTTTTAATATTACACTAATACTGTTCATTTTTAAGGTTAATAATAACCGTGTTCATAAAGACACAGTTACAGTATACTAAGCGATAATATTATCTCTCGTAGCTAAGATAAAACTGGACGCGGAAATTCTGCGTCCCAAGTGCTGCATATATACCAGCTAGATTGTGATTGGTTGTTTGGTCATCGCGTCCCAAATATTTCATTCCAATCTATTGTATGTTGTAACTATAATGTATAAGATGTAATTCACTTCACAATATTGACGACGGAACAAATAGAAAGCCGCGGGTTATTTAAACTGTATTTTCGCTATAATTACATAATATCAATTTGAATAATTTTGTTTATGACTAGAATTAAATCTTCAAACGATCTATCAGGGAGGACGCGCCGCCCTGCGGCCTTATGGACACACCACCCTTGGATAATAGATTTAACGTCTGAATATTATACTCCCTCTGTCCCATAATAATGGTAGCACTTAATAAATTTAATTTGTAGCATAACAATAGTAGCAACAGAAGATAAATATAGAACGCAACATTTATTTTCAAAGAACAAGATTAAATCAAACAATGGATTAAAAATATTACTCCCAATTTTCATTTTGTGTGTTCGGATAGTTTCTAGATTTTCCAATAATTTCATTACTGCATTCTAAACTTGTAGGCAGGTTGTCTTGGCTTCGAAGTAGAGCAACGCAACTGCGCTGAAAGCCAGTGACGGACTCATAAAAGTTTATACAAAATAAATTAAATGTGATACGTGCTCAAACACTTACCGTTTTAAGAGTCCTCCGTGAAATCACAAAGTTGATAATGTCTATTTAATATTTGTAACATTAGATATGTTTCCAAAGTTGTTTCGGCAAAGTGAGTGCGGCGTGAAGAAAAAGTGTTTTTGTATGCCGAAAACGAGCGTTCTACATCTAGTGACGTAATATTTGCGTAAGTAAAATAATCTCTCAAATAATTTAACGATTCTGTTGACGCACCTTCACAAATGTGTCTTAATGTGCCAAAATCAGAATTTTTCTAGAACAGAATGTGCTCATAAATGGATGCTTTCTTCTGTAAAAGGAAGCATCTATCCTACTAATCATGTCAGTGGAGTAATAATACCATCAGAATAATACATCTGTCAAAGTAACAGCAAACTTTAAACCGCAGGAATATTTTGTTAAGCAAATACTTATTTATCTAACCTTTTTTATTTGCATAAAATTTTTGTAATTAATAATCAGAAAAGTTTACATCTACGTATATATTAAAGCATATAAAACTGTTATGCAAATAATGTGATTAATTCAATAAAAATTAGATTACTATGTTCCCATTTTGGGAACGTTCGCCATTGAAAGCTGAAGTCAAGTAAATGGTAAAGAAAGATATATTAAATCAAACAAATGCATTTTCAAATCAAACTTGAAGTAATTTGTTTAATGTTTGAATGAAATAATGATGACTAAAGCTGGCCACGAGCGGTACCGCGCAGTAGCGTAGAGTCGACCAGGCCTCGCGTTCCACTAGAGTTATTCTGCTAATAGAGATGTTTGCTGCCGCAAATAATTTCGCTCATCTTTTAAATAAAAATTAAATAACACGTGCTCAAACTCTTACCATTTTAAGAGTCCTCCGTGAAATCACAAAGTGAATAATGTCTGTTAAATATCTGCAACATTAGATATGTTTCAACTGTTGTTTCGGCAAAACTAGTACGGCATGAGGAAAAATGCGTTTATATGCAGAGAACGAACGTTCTACATCTAGTGACGTAATATTTGCGTAAGTAAAATAATCTTTCAAATAACTTAACGATTCTGTTGACGCACCTTCACAAATGTGTCTTAATGTGCCAAAATCAGAATTTTTCTCAAAAACACTTTCAAATTTTTCTAGAACAGAAACATTTTTTGCGTCTTCAATCGCGCATAGCTGTGCGTGAACATGTTGCACTATTTGTAGAGATTCTTCTAACGGCACCGCAGGATTTTGTAATTTTTCTATTGCATCTGCTAGCCCGAAGTAATTGTCGTGAGTGATTTTTAAATCCATTTTAACCTGACTATCTTGAAATTTCGACTGGCTTTTCTGGATAGCGGCAACTTCCTTTGTATCGATTTGTAAAACCACGTTCTTAATATTGTCAAAATATTTATGATAATAAAACGCGGCCTGCAACCATGTTCCCCAACGAGTTAGAATAGGTTCTGGTTGCTCCGGTATACGGGGGCACAGTCTGTGAAATTCCCGAATACGTTTCGGTGATTTGACAAATACTGCTTTGGTATGCGCTATTAAAGCGTCTACCTCAGGATAACATTTTCTGATACTATCCGCCACAAGATTGAGAGCATGAATTTTACACGTAATGTGTAACAAATTAGCAGAATGCTTTTTAAGAGACCGGCCTACAGAAAGCATTTTTGCAGCACCATCACTCACTAACATCAAGAGTTGGTTTGTTGAAAGTTCAAACTTGTCCAATGTATTTAACACTAACTTTGAAATTACTTCGGCAGTACACTGTTGTATTCGTTTGGAGACTAATAGAATTGAAGGTGCCGATTGATGAGGTTCCAATTTGCATGCCATTACATTAAGAACAGAATGTTTCTTCCGATCTGTTGTTTCGTCGACACATAACCACAATTTTTGATCTTTCAACTCCGATTTTATTTTTTGTTCAATATGTTCGCGCGCAGATGGCACAATTCTTCGTAACGATGTTCGACTTGGTAATTTGCACTCCGAATAGTTATTCCAAAAGCAGATAAATGGTTCCTTGTCTAGTAAATTAAACGGTATATTACATGCGATAAACGTAACGCATAAATTAAATATAAATTGTTCATTGTCTCGTGCGCAATTCTTTTTGAGACATGCTTTTCACTATTTACGTGTCGTAGATAATGTTGTCTGGACCAACACATTAACGGGATTTTACAGATTACACATTTAATTTTAGCACCTTCATATATTAAGTCTGGAATTTTTGCAATAAATTTTCGAAGTTTGTCCGACCGCGGTCGTTTTGCTGACGAAATCATAATTTTTCTAGGACAGATAAACAATTGCGCAAATGACCGGCAGCGAAAATGTCCGTACTGCTCCGCAGACGAAGTAATACTACCGTTCCTCTCGGTCCGAACTGATTCTACGCCGATGCGCGGTACCGCTCATGGCTAGCGTTACTTATAACCTTTAATAAATTAGATTAAACTGAAGATTGACAGATGTCATGAAACATCGATTTTGATTGAAGGCTTCGCAATTTTGCACTACAACATAACTTACAGCTGCATTCGCGAATAATTCCCGTTTAAATATTCACTTGCTACTATTATTATGGGACACTGGGAGTACTAATGGTAACAAATTAAATCAACTAAGTTTTATTTGTTTCTCCCAATGGAGTATGTCATTATAATAAATATCTCAATCACAAAGCGCTGTAGTAAGCGTTTCAAAAATTGGGCACGAATTGCAACTCGTTTCCGAAGTTCAAAAAGTAAAATTGTTGTCTATAAACGTTTCACTCCTCCGACAATATTTTTCACTTTGCAAAAGTTTCGCGTAATTTATCATTCGTCTTTTGTAAAATAAATCGATAGGGTGAACACTTCAGGTTGACATCCAAAGACAGTTCCTCTTTCTCGGGCTTCAAGTAAGTAAGAAAGTTCCTAATTTTCTATTTTTTTTTAAGTTGTTTTCGGTGAATGTGTGAATCCTCTGCGGAAACGAAATGTAGATGAATGCAAATTGTTTTGTCAAGTACAGAGAACATCTCACATGTAGAAAATGTTACACGGACGTGTAGGTGTGTTTTATTAGAATTTTATGGCGAAATTGAAACAAATTAGTTTTTAAATTTGTTTTTTTTCCGTTATAAAATAAATATTCTAATGAGGGCAAACAGATTTTGCTAAATAAAAAGATCAGTATTTTTAATTTCACAGCGAATATAACATAGTAGCAGCGCTAAATACAGATTCAGCTGGAAATTTAGAAATATCTCAATCAAAATAACACTATCCATGTTCGAAATATTGAAGCAACACCGCAACTGCATACATGAGGCGTGTATACTACTACCATTATAGACTAACAACTATGCTGAATTCCTTAGGTTAAATCAACCAAATACCTTCGAAATTCTCGAATGGCACAAGTATATTTCGCGATATCGTCGTTATTTTGAGGAATTTCATATCTCTAACGAGAATGTTTGGTTTTTTTTTTTATTTATCTTGACGCAATTTTATGCGATTATAATTCAGGCTTTTACCTTTGCGGCTTAGTTCGCTACAAGATGGTGATCGTAATGAATAATTTGAAACATATCTCGGCATTCTCCTCCCCTCGTAGCCTTGTTCGTCGACTTCGAAACTTTACAGTTAGTAACATTTCTTATTTAACTCTCTGCCAGGAATAATAAGTTTGAGGAAACTCCTCGGTTTGGGATTTTAAGATGCGTTTTGATTAAATGGCTTTAATATCGCTAGGCGGATCTTGTTAATTTGTAATATGAATGGGAATATTACAAGCTCATCAATATTTATTGCCTGGAATAACGCGTTTTGTTAATCGCTGAAAAATATTTTTAATTTTT
The DNA here is from genome assembly GCA_029619315.2 of Dynastes maya. Taxonomy (NCBI): domain Eukaryota; kingdom Metazoa; phylum Arthropoda; class Insecta; order Coleoptera; family Scarabaeidae; genus Dynastes; species Dynastes maya. The sequence goes on from JAROYE020000012.1 coordinate 10,173,922, forward strand.
CAATATCTATACGTACAGCGTGTCCCACTGAGAGTGGGGACCGGCGATATCTTGGAAACTACAATAGCTATAGTGACGGGAAAAAAATTTTCATAACTAAAGTGGTAAAGAGAGATTTAATTAAAATATTTTTAAATTCCAAACATGAATGATAGGGGGCGTAGTTGTTAGGTTCAACAGTAAATTTGAAATTAGCTGGTAAAAGTTCCATGATTAACTATGATTGTAAACGCTTTATTAAATAGCTTAATTAATTACGCACCACTTTGGTTAAAGACGTTTTGTCATATTGTGAATAATGAGTGTAGTAGGCGTTGCCGAATCATGTAAAACTAAACATGCTATAACTTCTGCAGTTTTTACCCGAATTAAAGAAATGTGGACTTATTTGAAAGGGCATTTAACGCTGTTTTAGACGTCGCAATTTGTGCCACCCGTTAATGTTCAAGGAATCTACCAGACGGCATTATTCCTAACTGTACGTTTTTCCCAATTATCTCTAAAAATTCAAACGTAACAATATGTTTTTCTTATGTTGTGTTTGAAGAATTTTGTTAGATTAAAGTAATGGCGAAAACCGCATAGCGATATCTTTTTCCTTTTTCCAGATAATCACGAAAACAGCACATTATCACTAATAATTTCCGTATCAGTTACAAATACCTACTTAATAAATCAAAACCTATCTTAATTGGCCGTGAAACAAAGGGATGATAACCTTTCCTCTTTTACACGCAAAATTGTATCGGTATTAGTTTAATATGACTGTTTGTTTTTGATCACTTTTCAAATAAAGGTAACAAAATCTAATATTTGAATACAACAGCAGAGCTTAGCATCATGCTATGGAAACAATTATTTATTTGACACTTGTGACAAGTACATAGAATTTTAACTGCGTACTGGCCCTTAAAGATTACTGCTTTGCCGTTAAGTATCCAGAAAGAAAACATTTCAGCCGAGAAGTATTCTAACGTTTGGCGACACAATTACGGGAAACAGGGTATGTCCAACCTCGTGGAAATCCTACCAGAACACAGCCAGCTAGAACTGAAGCTAATGTGATAAATGTCCTTGCATATGTTGAAGTTCATCCTCACTTAAGCACTAGAGAAATGTCTTCCGTTGTAGGTATAAGTAAGTCATCAATTCATCGCACCCTAATAGACAATACGTCACACCCATACAAATTTTGACCATAGACTCAACTCAGTGTTCCAGTGCCACAGTTTTAGAGTATCCGTTTAGTGTGATGACTTCCCGGTCTAGTTTACTCAACCGTTTCTTTAAGGTAAGAAGTAAGATTAGTCTAGTTAATGCTGATATTAAATTTCTGAAAGATTGTAGAAAATTTAATGTTTTTCCGAATTTCATTCAAATTAACTGCAAGAGTAAATCAAGTTCGGCTAATAGAGCTATTTCTTCGGCCAAAAGTTGTTGGTTAAATTCAGAAATTAAGTATCAGTATTTTAAAATTAGTCAACTAGAGTTAGCAGCATATAGTTTACATTTACAACTTTGTAACAACCTATGTATTTTAGAATATTTTGAATGGATTAATTATCTCAACAGGATTGAAGACGTTATTGCTAAAAGTTTCAGATAAAGAAAAGGTTCTCAGAAAAAGTTTTCCAAATTAGTCACCACTAACAAACCGAAACCTGCCGAGATAATTAACCCAACTGCTTTAGTTAGAAACGAGTCACATGAGTCTTTTAGCAAGAAGAGATCGACTTATTAAACAAAGGTTTGAAATACAACCTGAAATTTAATAAGCCTCCGGTTGAAGAAATTATAGTTTGGCCATAGAAAACGCGATCAGTAATTTTGATGATAACACAAAAATTTTATTCGAAACCGCTTGCAAAAGTCAATTTTGGAAAATATGAAAAGGAATGCCCTGACATTGCACGAAAAGATAAAATCATTGCTAGAAGACTAAAAAAACAAAAATTGTTTTATTTAAAAATCCGACAAGGGTAACACTGTAGCCCATCTTAGACAAAGAAGATTATTTTAGTCGAATCAACACCACTTTGTCACAAAGTTTCTTATTCAAAATTATCAAAAAATCCTTTGCCCCTAAAAATGATTACAGAAACCAAAAAGACCATGTTAAAAATGTAAGGCTTTTCATTAGCGACAATTTAAGATTTAGACTAACGGTATAAAACCCCAGTACTACCTGGTTTTGTATTGTTTACCCAAAATACACAACCCCGGGAAAAAGCATGAAAACCCATTGTTTCAAATATCAACAGTCCAACTTACTTACTTTCCAGGTGGTTATCTGACAAATTAACCAGTTACCTGTAACAATTTCCGGATTTGGCTATTAAAAATTCTTACGAGTTCATTAAAAAAACTAAGGACAATGAGCTTACTGACAAAGAAATTTTGTTTCGTTTGACGAAAAGTTCATTGTTCCCTAGTGTTCCAGTTGATTTAACTTTGGAATATTTTAGAAACACTTTTGTTAGATAACCAAATGGTTTAAGAGGAAGTTACTAGCTTCATTTCTTTGACAAAACTTTGCTTTAAACAAAACTTTTTCCAAATTAACAACACTTTTTTATCAACAAACGGAAAGGGAAAAGCAATGGGGAACAGCTTATCTCCCGTTTTATGGCTAAACCCCTTTATGGTAAATTTGAAACTGACCTGAAGAATACTTTCGCTTATTTCCCTCGGCTTTTTGGGTCAAGATACGTCGATGACATTTTTTTTCATCTTTGACATCAGTAAATGTTTAATAACGGATTTCATAGAACACTTAACTCAAAATTTCCCTCTATCAAATTTACCCACGAAGAAGAAAAAGACAACAGGGTTCCTTTCCTCGACATGTTAGTAATAAGAAATAAAAATAAGTTAGAAATAGACGTATATAGGAAACCTACTAGTAATAATAGATTCATCTTACAGGATTTTAATCACTCATTGAACACAACTTTCGGGCTATTAACTTTTGGTGCACCGGTTACTCAATTTTCCTTTAACGAAAGATAGATATCAAAATGAACTAAAGAAATCATCAATATTTCTAACTTTAAACGGATTCTCTGAGGATGTCGTCTATAATACTATTAGGAAACTAAGAATAGATTAAGAATTAGAAATTTAAGCACATTAGAACGCCTTGACGGCCGTAATAATAAGAAATATGTTAAATTAAACCCTTTATCCATGTTAACACCAAAAGGGGATTCAAAAAATCCTTTTTTAGGATTGACCGCAAGATTGTTTTCTCTTCGAGCAATAACCTTAAAAACCTTTTAGGAAAAATTTCCCAAAAACCCATGGATAACATGGATAAATCAGAATTTTCAAAATTTCATGTAAAGATTGTGATCAAGTGTAAAATTGGGCAGACAAAAAAAATCAATCAAATTAGGTACAAAGAAATTTGGCTCATCTCAATTCAGAAGGTTTGATAAATCTAGCGTTGCCCTACATATGCCTTGAAAATAACCATAATGTTGACAATATAAAGTTAATAAAAACGTAAGGGGTACTTCTCAATTAAATTGTATGAAGGGAAAGGAAATTTAAAAAAAAACAAAACTCACTTAATGAATTCAGATTTAGGACCACTAAATTCCAGCCTTTCCTTTGTTACATCATGTTTAATCATTTATGTTGTAATTTTTAAACCCTGTGCAATGAACCGCTTCTTGTATCTAGGATTTATTAACTCACGTCATTCGGCTCATTTTTCCTTTTAGTCCTGTGCAATGAAGCGGGTCATTAAATTTTACGATTTTAAATTTACCATATTGCATAATTTATTTTCCTTATAAGGTTAGTTTTTCACTTAGCTTGTTAGTTCAGTCTTGCTGCTGATGATGATAGCTTGGCTATCGAAACGTGCGTCCAGTACGAATTAAGTGTTGTGGTAAGGGTTTTAGTTAACTGTTTCATAGACTCAATAATTGTTTAGTGTGGCATTTTACATAATAAAGTTATTGCATCATTTATTTTTGAAGACAATTTAAACAGCGGGACATACTTAAAAATTTTACGTAATGAATTACCAATACTTTTAGAAGATACTTCGTTGGAAACTCGAAAAACACGGTGGTTTCAGCATGACGGCTGTCCAGCTCATTGTTTACGAATCGTCCGTGACTATCTTCATAATACGTTTCTATATCAGTGGATTGGAAGAAGATCTATTTTCCCATGGCTAACTAGATCCCCAGATCTGGCTGTGTTTGACTTTTATTTATGGGGAAGGATAAAAGATCTGGTTTACCAAACACGTCCTACAGTGAAAGCTGATTCGAGCAATTCATAATGATATCGCCAGCCTACCAAGGGTAGAAATCGAAGCAGCTGTTATTAGCACTCGTCGTAGACTAAATCAGCATATAAATAATGAGGGCAAACAGTTTAAACATTTAAAATAAATTTAAGTTATTGTTTATTTTCATTTCAAGTAATATTATGTACTATCGGTACTGTTTTGGTTTTTCATTGTTGTCATTTATTTGTTTATTTTGTAGCGGCTACATTTTGTTATTGTTATCATTCCTTTGTTTCATGGCCAATTAAGATAAGTTTCGTTGTTATTAAGTAGGTATTTGTAACTAAGAGGGAAATTATTACTGGTAATGTTTTCGTTATTATCTGGGAAAAAGAAAAAAGATATCACTACGCGGTTTTTGCCACTACTTTAGTCTGCCAAAACCCTTCAAACACAACATAAGGAAAGCATATTGTTGCATTTGAATTTTTAGAGATAATTGAGAAAAACTTATATAGTTTGGAATAACGCCATCTGGTACGTTTCTTGAACATTAAAGGATGGCATAAATTATGACGCGCAAACAAGTTCAACACTTCTTTAATTCGGGTAAAAGTTGCAGAAGTTATAGCAGGTTTAGTTTTATATGATTCGGCAACGCCTACTACACTTATTATTCACAATATGGCAAAACGTCTTTAACCAAAGTGTTGCGCAATTAACTAAGCTTTTTAATAAAGCGTTTAAAATCATAGTTAATCCTTGAACTTTTACCTGCTAATTTTAAATTTATTGTTGACCCTAGCAACCACGCCCTCTAACGGTCAAGCTTGGAATTTAAAAATATTTTCATTAAGTTTCTATAGCTATTGTAGTTTCCAAGATATCGCCGGTCCCCACTCTTAGTGGGACACGTCGTATACTGTGGTATAATAATAATAATAATAATCCGTCTTTAACTTCCTCTTCCACATCTTTTGTTTACCGTTGTTATTGTAAAAACAATACTAACACCAAAAACCACCTGGATGCAAATACAAATGCAGGACTCGCGCTTAATTGTAAATATCTCTTTTACTTTCAATGTTTTAATTTCCTATACGTTGGATACAGAAAAAATATATGGTGCTCAAAAGGTGCCATCAAAAGTTTGAGAATTGTAAGTTGTTTGTAATTGGTTCTACGTAAGAGTAATTTTGTGGATAATCCTAACGCCTTTAAAATAAAACATCTTAAGTCCGTGTACTTTAACACCAGACACGGATGATGCAGGGGAGCGAAATTGACAAAAAAAAATTATAAAACGAACCAGAAAACAAAGAGAATGATAAAATTTGCCTCTACTTTCCAACTCTGCGTGGAATGTTTTGTTTAACCTTTTTCATGCCTTTTACTTTTTACTTATTAATGTTATTTCTTTGTTCTTGGTAAATGTGTATCAAAAAGGGAAAACGAAAATGAATGTAATCGTTCTTGGGAAAGGAGAACATTGCAGGAAGGTAATACATTCTGCCATTGAGACATTATGAAGTTATAAATACGAAAGCAAGAAGAACAAAAAAAAATTATTTTAAGGCGAAAGAGATTACAAGATTATTTTTTGCTAATACTATAGGATATACGAGGTTAAAATTCCCATTAGATGTAAAACTCGAATTGCCAGGGCACTTTCTAAACGTAATATAAATAATTTGACCTCGTAAAAAGGTATAATGAAACCCTGTAAAAGGATATTTATTTAAAAAATAAGTACTACACGTTTTAAAAGATAAGACAATTTCATAACTCGCGAGCGACGGAGGCTGTAACACAGTTTATTTAATCTGTGATTTTAGTGCGGCACAATGTACACACCGCTAAAATAGCAAGGCAACCTTCAGCGGACTCGCATTTCAGAGTGGTAAGATGAAGCCAAGCAAAACTGGGAACGTGACTGTGAATAAACTCTACTCAACAAATATTTGTTACGTTTTTGGATCTTTGCACCTGTGAACTTGGTAGGGAATTGATAAAATGAAGCAGATAATACTGTACAATCGCTGCTTGAAAAGTGAGTAAAAACATGAGTACAGGTGTTCGCAACAAGAATAAAACCTTTCTAATAGGATAAAATTTTAAGTAATGTAAAATTCCATCTTGAACCTGTCACTTTACCAAGTGTCAAGAACTCATTTTACATTACAATTCGAGATTTTTATTTAGATTATAGTCAAGTCAAAAGCATACGTGTCTATTAATTTCCGTCAACAAGAAACAGTTTATCTTTTTCTCCTTTTACTCTGTTCCCTTTTTTATTTCATCCTTTTCCTTTTTTTTGAGAGCTAACGCGTAATGCATTTCCAAAAAGCATTTATATATTTGAGAGGACAGCCAAGGAAACGTAATCGTGGAACCGGGGTGGGGTTTTGAGAATAAGATTTTTTTTGGTTATGCATACATGGTAGGAAAGAAGACAATTTGAAAGATCGTTGGCTGCATTTTAAAGAGGCTAGCCGTAATACATTTATCACGAGGGAGATGTTACAGCGGTTATAGCATATGTATATATACATCTATACGTGTATAAGAGCCAAATATAAAACTTCTTTCACAAACGATACTATTTCTTTTTAACTGCTTACATATAATAATCGTTGAACTTACAATTAGTCAGATTAAGCACCATTGAATACCCTCAGATTTTGACCCGTTAATTACGGAAAACATACTCAATTTGTGCCAACAGCCAGTGGCGGGCGCATAAATATTTACACAAAATAAATGGTCAGAAATAAAATATAATACGTGCTCAAACACTTACCGTCTTAAGTCTCTTTCGTGAAATCACAAAGAGAATAATGTCTGTTAAATATCTGCAACATTAGATATGTTTCCACAGTTGTTTCGGCAAATCGAGTGCGGCGCCAGGAAAAAATGTGTTTATATGCAAAAAACGAACGTTCTACATCTAGTGACGTTATATTTGCGTAATTAAAATAATCTTTGAAACAACTTAACGGTTCTGTTGACGCACCTTCACAAATTTGTCTTAATGTGCCAAAATCAGAATCTTTCTCTAAAACACTTTCAAACCTTTTTAGAACACAAACATTTTTTGCGTCTTCTACCGCGCATAGCTGTGCGTGAACATGCGGAGGATTTTGTAATTTTTCTATTGCCTCCACTAGTCCGAAGTAATTGTTCTGAATAGTTTTTAAATCCGTTTTAACCTGACTATCTTGAAATTTCGACTGGCTTTCCTTGATAGCCGCAGCTTCCTTTGGATCGAATTATAAAACCATGTTCTTAATATTCTCAAAATATTGATGATAATAAAACGCGGCCTGTAACCATGTTCCCCAACATGTAAGAATAGGTTTTGGTGGCTCAGGCATACAGAGGCACAGTCTGTGAAATTTGCGAATACGTTTTTGGGATTTGACAAACACAGCTTTTGTATGCGTTATTAAAGCGTCTACCTCAGGATAACATTTTCTAATACTATCTGCCACATTACTGAAAGCATGAATTTTACACGTAATATGTAACAAGTTAGCACAAAGTTTTTTAAGAGACCGGCCTACAGAAAGCATGTTTGCGGCACCATCACTCATAAACATCAACAGTTGGTTTGTCGAAAGTTTAAACTTTTCTAATGTATTTAACACTAACTTTTAAATTACTTCGGCAGTACATTATTGTACTCGTCTGGAAGCTAATAGAATTGAAGGTTGATGTGGTTCCATTGTACGTACCATTACATTAACCACAGAATGTGTTTAACGATCTGTTGTTTCGTCCACACATAATCACAGGTTTTTATCTTTCAACTCCGATTTAATTCTTCTTCCAACATGTTCACGAGCAGATGGTACAATTCTTTGTAACGATGCCCGACTTGGTAATTTGCAGTCCGAATATTTATTCCAAAAGAAGACGTATGCTTCCTTGTCTAGTAAATTAAACGGTAGATTACATGCAATAAAGGTAACACATAAAATTAAATTTAAATTTGTCATAGTGTCCTGTGCAATTTTTTTTTGAAGAATGCTGTTTACTATTTACGTGACGTAGGCAATCCCTTTTGGACCAACACATTAAAGGGATATTACAAACTACACATTGAATTTTAACGCCATCATAACTTTGGTCAGACATTTCTGCCAGAAATTCTGTAACTTTGTCAAACATTGGTCGTTTTCGCGACGTAGGCAACATTTTTAAAACAAACGTAGAACTACGAAATAGTATTTACGGTAACGCACATGTATACACACTGAGGGTTATATCGAACCTCCGCCACTGCCCGTTGGCGCTAGCGAGCAACTCTAGTTATCAATGATTACTTTAAAGTATAGGTTATTATTGATTTGCTAGTACAGTAACTACTCTACACTTAATAAGTAATCTCAAACATCCCCAGATAGTATTTGGCTTGAATTTAATTTTTGAAAAAATGTCGCTGGAAATCGAAACTGAATTTCCACCTTTTTTACTTTTGGAATTTCTAAGGATTCTTCTGAACTCTATGGGATATTTCATAGCGGTTTTCTATATGTAATCGGACCCGCAGAATCGGTTTCCGTAGGCTTCAAATCACTAACTCCCTTGCGTTTTGAACCAAAGCTTTAAAACTGGAAAAAAAAATTAATTTCTAAGTGCCGTTACGTCCCAGCCGTTAGAGATGGGTAATTTTGTTTTAATTCGATTCAGCTCACTGGGCACGGTAAATATACCGGGAATCAATTCATTTAATGCTTTAATTGGTGAAATATGATTAAATTTAGAAATTACAAGGAACACGCCAAGAGGGTCCCTCATGAAAACTTCACAATATTAAAATCTTTTGAAATGTGAATTTTTGAGCATCCTTTCTTACAGATTTTGACCCGCTTATTACGAAAAAAATGTCTGTTTTACGGAATCTTCAATGGTTTTTTGAGACTTCAGCAATTATTTTAAAGTGTATGTCATTATTGATCTGCGAATACCTCAGAGGTATTTTCTGATCAAATTGAGCATTTCTTTTACCAAATAATAACTCATATACACTTAATGAGAACCCTAAAATATCTCCAGATAGTTTTTTGCCTCGAATTTAATTTTTGAAAAGATATTCCAAAATTTCGCTTGAAATCAAAACTTTATTTCCACCTTATTGACTTTGGGAATCTCTGAAAATTCGTCTGAATCCTATACGGTTTCCCATGGTAGATTTCTATAAGTAATCGTACGCGTAGAATCTGTTTCCGTAGGTTTCAACTCGCTAACTTGCTTATTTTTTGAATTAAGGCTTTAAAATTGGAAAAAATTAAGGTAAAAAATTCAAAATTTCTAAGTGCTGTTACCTTCCAGCCGTAAGAGATAGGTCATTTTGCTTGTTTTAGTTCGATTCAGCTCATTGGGCACGGTAAATGTACCAGGAATCAATTCATTTGATGCTTTAATTGGTGAAATATGATAAATTTAGAAATTACAAGGAGCACGCCAAGAGGGTCCCTCATGAAAACTTTTTGAAATTTGATTTCTTGAGCATCGTTTCTTATAGATTTTGACCCGCTTATTACGGAAAAATATCTTCAATGGTTTTTTGAGATATCAGCAATTATTTTAAAATGTATATCATTATTGATCTGCTAATACTTCAGAAGTATTTTCTGAGCAAATTGAGCATTTTTTTGACCAAATAATACCTGCTGTACACTCAATAAGCACTCTCAATTTAATTTTTGAAAAAGTATTCAAAGAGTTTTGGTTGGAATTCAAACTATGTTTCCACTTTATTGACTTTGGGAACTTTTGAGGATTTGTCTGAAAAAAATTAAGGTATAAAATCTCAAATTTCTAAGTGCTATAGCGTCCCAACCATAAGAGATAAATAATGTTGCTTTTTTACTTCAACAATTTGAATGTTGTTTGAAAAAATATTTGCTTTGAGGAGTTTAAGGCTTTCGAAATATCACCATACAAATTCTTGTGTATACGGTTCCTTTTTAATCGAACTAGGTCATTGAATAGATTACCTGGTGTGATTTATTGAAAAAAAGCAATCCGTTAAAATAATGTAATAAGAGAAGAGAAGTAGTAACGCATCCTGTCACGAAAAGGAAATGGAAATAATTTCTTGTTGAATTTGGTTATTCAGATGACATCCAGAAGTGACAATAATGTAGATGTGACGTAATGTAAATCAGTCACCAGCTTGAGTGGCAGACTAAGCATCAATACCTCTCTACGCCTTACGCTACTATATATCCACTTAGTTATTTGTTATGCATTCAAACCCAGACCCAGACTGACGGGGTCTATGCGAACAGATCCAAGATCTTCACACTTTCGTCGTGGTATGACTTAGCCGTTGTCTGCATTATGTATTCCCTAAATCCTTTAGCAGATGGTACATCAAGGCATCCAATATAAAAGGATTTACTAGAAGATAAAGAAACTAAACACAATTGTCCTGGGCCCTTGGAAAGAGTATAGGGCTTTCACGGAATCGCTTCTCACGGTATAATATTTGTATAAACACACTGGGAACAGAAAATAAAGTTTCTGTAAAATTATTACACCTGCACATACCTGGAAAGTTTCGCGAAACAATATGCTAAAGGTAATTGAATTATATTTACCTTCTAGAAGGATCTATGATAGATAAAATGAAATGCGAGTAGGAAAAGTTTTTCACTTTTATCATCTTATATTCCGATACACTCCAGAAAGTTTTTGAGAACATTCTTACAGCGTTTTGGGGGTAATTTCGTACATATTATCTTACATTAACTTTTTTTCTATTTAATGTAAAAGGCTTCTGTATATAAATAGTTGAGAATATTATTATTTTACGTTGAGTACCTTGTCCTACAGCTTTTCAATACATTGCGGCAAAAATGAGAACTGGTTCGTTTCCTTTGTAATTGAAACTTATGCGTCATGCAAATTATGTGAGAAATGAAGAGAATGTAATGTTTCTATAAGAAGTGTAACGAACGAATTAGGTGTAAGTAAATCTTCAAAAGTGCGGTTAGTGTATGGGGCTTCCTCCTGGCGACTTTGATAGGAGACTGGAATTTTATAGAGCGATGAATCTTGTTTTCACAATATTGGCGTTGTTAATCGGCACAACTTTCATTATTGGTCGGTTAAAAATCAACAATTTTCAAACAATATGAGGTATAAATATTTGGTGTGGACTGTTGAATGGCCGTATAATTGGACCATATTTCTACGGTGCTGCTCTTACGGATGAAAGATGTCTTAATTTTTTTAACTCAAGACTTGCCAGCACTTTTACAGGAAATTTCACCTGAAGGAAGGGTAACAATGTGGTGGCAGCATGACGGTGCTCCCTCCATCACACAGCAGTGTAGTAATTACAATTTTTTTAAATCGCACGTTTCAGTTGAACTCAATAAATTTCCATTGTGGAGGAGAACACACTTCAAGCTCCGCTTTGAGCTATCGATAAACAGTCGCCATTCAGTTGCGTTATAGGCTGAAATTCCTAACTTTTCCATTAAACCATGTACGTTACGGCAATACACAAATCCATCATCACTTCGAAAGTATTGTAGAAACGCACTTTCTCTTGATCGAAAATAGGATACGTTAGCTCCCTTTTCAAGCAAATTTTTCTCATGCAGTCTTGTTGCTAAGAGCCCTGAAGCTTTTTTGGATAGTCCCAAATCTCGTACCAAATCATTCAACTCATGCTGGTCAAATCCATTACGAACGGAATCATCTTCAATTTCAAAATTTTCATCGTTGGGGTCACTTTGATCTTCACCAGACTTGTATTCCGGTATTTCCAAAGAGGGTAATTCATTGAAAACTGGCACTGAGATTTCGGCTGAATGAGGCACTGGGCGTATAGCTGATGGTAAACTAGGATCCTCTATTTTACATTTGTTTTTCTTGTTATATCCTGACGTTTTCACTATACAAAAGTAACAATCACTTGAATGATCTCTGGGCTCTCGCCAACTCATAGGTATACCAAATGTAAGTTTATCACGTATTCCCTTGGTCCACATCCGTAAACCCTCAACACACTGCTTACACGCTTTTTCATTTTAAAATAGGCAAAATAGACTTGCCTGACAAATGTACTGATGTTTGTCCTTTGACTGGGAATGGTAAAACTGACACATATGTAACAAAACGAATCGGGGCTGTTTAAACACTTATGATGTGAACTAGCAGAGGTAAACATAAGGAAAAGTTTCAGTTCATATATAAATAAACACTAAACACTGCTAACCTTGTATATAAACAAGAACTCAGACTCCACGTCGGAATGGGCTGCATCGTTTCAGAACGACACACAACGTCTCACTACAATATCTCAGGCGTAATTGAACAAGTCCAGACAAGTATAAACCTCTCGCTGTTCTCCTATGCGTCATTCACCCGGCGCCCATCGGAGAAGGTTTGTGTCAGCCAATAGGAGAGCAGTAGTGCTTCTTATGATCCATGCTCGATTTCACGGAGAGTGGTCACATTCTCATAAGGTGTAGAGATAAAACTTGACGTGGTAGAAGAAAACTAACTACAGTTTTGAAACCAGCATGCCTAATTAACTATAAAACAGCTCGAAAACCACACTCAACAGAAATTGTGTTACAAATTGTTCCCCAGTGTTATCTTTGTCTATTCAAATAACCATCATATTGGATGTGTAACAACATCTGAGACACCCGGTATTCTTTACGGATAAAATTTGCTTTAAAAACGATGGATTGCTACAGTAAATAATTTCAAATTGTTAGAAGTAAGTATTTTTATCATTTATTTATAAGAGAAAGATTTACTTATGAAATTTTAAATTTAAAATAATGCTAAAATCTGTATCTATATATATATACATAGGTTACTCAATTTTCGAATAAATACGAAATGCACGGATTCTAAAAATGTGTTGGACATAAATAAAATTGCGGAACAGGGAAGAGTCAACGAGAGCATTGCCTAAGGTGGTTGAAGCGTCGCTTCCAAAGGTTTTATCTCGAAACGTTGTTACAGAAGACTACAGCTTGATTTATTATACATTGATAAGATCTTCCTGGTAACGTTTTAGAAGGGCCACTGTCTCCGTTTCCCCTGTTAATCAATAATGAACGTTATTGAGCAAGATTATTGAAGAGATTAGACATCCTATTTAAGCATTATCCTAAAATGCAAAATACAAAATTTTCTTTCATTGAATTTGTCAAAATTTCCCAATAGCTCGTTTCTCGACATCGCTAAATATCATTCGTATCATCTACTCCGCTGCGAGGATGTCCAATGAATACATTTTAGACGGATTTGCAACTCCTCTTATTGGGTAGTTTATATTCATGAATAACTACGCTTTATGTGAAGCATATGTGTAGCATACAGACATTGAACAGATTGTAAATTTTGAATCGAAAATGAAAAGGGGAAACATCACAATTTCAACTCAAAGAATTCCAATCTAAAACTAATAATAACCCCTATATAATCCGATATTTATGGTAGACAATTAATATAAATTCGTAAAACCTAGTCACGTTGATTGAATAGTAATATAATTGTCTTATTACCGCAAATATGCAACTGAATTATTAGTATTCAATTAGATCTATATGCCCTAGCCGCGGAACACATGTAGAATTCAAATAAATAAGCACGACCAGCTTCCTAGATCAGTTCGTGGTAAATTATTCGACCGCGTTTGTTATTGATTGTGGCCAGTTGTAATCTGCATTGTGTATTATTGTACAAACAATAACAGAGTCGCTATATATGCACATTAGATGCACTGAGATTGCTTTAATAATGAGAAGATTACGCGTTTGTAAACTTAGACTAACATAAGCAACTGTTTTACGACTTTAATTAATCAGGTTGTTTATTTATAATCAAAATCAGGTGCAATTAATATTGAATGCGATAATTACAATAAGAGGAATGATAGCTCAGCTTATTAAATTTTTCATTAAATTTACAATACAACTGGGTATTTTGAGAATAAAATCAAATTAATTTTCGCCAGAGAGGCTCATATTTTAGGTGACTGGTATCACTTATTTTAAATACTACTAATATAAAAGCGAGAATATTGTTTCAATTTTGCTAAATCTTTCTAAAGACTGTCAGATTGTCTTGCATTCCTTGAATAATAAAAAAAAAGGTGATTGTTTATGTACAGGGTGGCGGAGACCAAATGACCACATTTGAAATGGACGTCTTACCTTTAATTTTCGAGTTATCGGGATGAAAAAAAATCACAATTTGTAGCTAACGAATGGAAGTTTTATTGTAGTGCAGAAGAAAAATTAATTATGAAAAAGAATGTCCGATAAATGCCGTCCTTCCTCGGTGACGCGTCTTTAAAGTTCCCGGTATTGCTGCGATTTCGCGTCGTATGGCGTCTTTTAAATGTGAAATAGTGCGTGGTTTGTCAACGTACACTTTTGACTTCAGGTGCCCCCATAAGAAGAAATCGCAGGGGGTGAGGTCGGGCGAGCGAGGTGGCCACGGAAATCAGATGTTTCACGGAGGAGATCCGCTGAAACTCTCGGCTCCGTCCTGTTGAAACAAGATGTTGTGAATGTCCCATTCATTTTCCTTCAAGTAGGGAATAAAAAATTCACGAAGTATAGCGATGTATCGCTCTGAATTCACCGTCACCGCCTGCTCTCTTTCATTTTCAAAAAAAATAAGGTCCGATTATCCCAACTTTCGACAAAGCACACCACACGGTAACTTTTTCGCTGTGAAGAGGCTGCTGGCGCAATTCTCTTGAGTTGCCAGTTGCCCAATATCGGCAATTTTGTTTATTTACGTAACCATCCAAATGAAAATGTGCTTCCTCCGATGTGATGATCAGTGCAAATTCGTCCTGAAGAATATCCAACATGCGCTCACTGAATTGCACACGTTAAACGTTGTCAGTTGGAAAGAGCCTCTGGACGACCATTATCTTGTAGGGATGGAATTTTTAATGTTTTTTAAAAATAATTTGAAGGCTCCGACGCGAAATTTCAGGTGCTAGGGCGCGTTTTCTCGTTGAACGTTGTGGGTTTCTCTCAACGGAGACTCGGACACGATCCACATTCTCGGGTGTCACCACAGTTGGAACACGTGTAGAGGGGGTCTTTGGGACAATATTACCTTGTTGACGAAAATGTTCAACCTACTTAGAAATCGAACGGTTGTTCGGGAGGGTTGCACGCGGAACGAGGTTAAAATGTGTTCGGAAGGCGCGCCGCGTGGCCGCAAAACACTAATTATTACAAAAGAACGCCTCCACGGCAAACGAACGATGTTGAGCACTCCAACGGGCCATGGCAACCAAACTTCCCAACGAAAGCTACAGAATGAGACCTTGAACGATCTTCCCCCACCTACCGACCGCAAACCACGACTCTTTCAAATGTGGTCATTTGGTCTCCGCCATCCTGTGTAGCAATAATAATCCGCATGGATAATCCCAAAACTACCTCTGCACGTATTACCAAACTTATTCTACAACAAATAAAGAAGCGCACATTTTAGGTGATTGGTACTGTACCAGGATATAATCGAAATATCTATAGATCAATGCAAATAAATAAAAATCGGGCAAGCTCAGGGAAAGTAGAAAGTCATAGGCTACCATATTTTAAAAACTTCGCAAGAGGTTGTGACTAACCCTGTATAACGAAATACCCATACAATTTAATATCTACAGGATATAAATTACACTGTGCTCGAATTGGAGATTTTTTTTGCAACAAGCTGGGTACCCGGGGGGTCTAACATAATTCTGCTGAATCCAATGGTGGTAACCGTTTTTAAAAGTTAGCTCGCGTTTTCGAGCAATTTCAATTTAAACATTTTAGGCTCAAAGGCCCAAAAAAACGTAATTTTTATCATTTTTGACCATTTATTGAATTTAAATCGATGGAAATCGATCGAATATACATCGAATATAAACTATTTGAAAAAAATTGAATCGATTTAGTCGATTTTTCATATTTTTTTTTTGTAAAAAAAATATTTTTCTTGATTTTTTTTAATTTTTCATTTTCTGATTGCCGCTGTACCAATATTTGAGCCTCGCTGTCACTTGATGAAAACGATCGCCATGCTCATCGGATTCGTTTGGTGATTGTTCGGCGAATTTTTCTACATGGGAATGCAAAAAATGAATTTTTAATGACATTCGAACATTTAAACGGTGAAAATCAGTGAGCATGTCTTCAATTGTATGCGCCAGTTTTCGGATCGATGAATTCCGAGAACATTGTCAATAATTGCTTTCACACAATCCCATGCCACAAGCTCCATGTCGTGCATTTTCAAATCGTATGTCGCTCATCAAACGATGAATGTCCGATCCAATATTCCAATAAAATTCCTGTAAAATAAATATAATACAAAATGAAATTTCAATAGATCAAGATTCAGATTCAGACATCTACCTTCTTTTATTTTCATCCCACTTAACCGTGGAAAAATATGACGCAGTTCGTTGAATGCATTTCCTTCTGGGTTCAATGCTTTTATGTAATTTTTAACAATTCCTAGCTTGATGTGGAGCGGTGGTAATAAAACCTTTTCGATCGGCACAAGTGGAATCTCAATAATGTTTTTTTTGTCGCAATCTAAATTCCTCACGTAAAGGCCAGTTCCGTTCGTTATATTGCCGGCAAAACACAAGCACATGTAGCATATATTTTTGGTATAACCTGCTTGCATATCTCTTAGAGGAGCCACCACCTTTAAGTCGGCACAAATTTTCCACTTTTGGTCATGATATTGCATTAAATCGATCATTTTTGTAGCGATGCATATGTCTCTTTTATATTGCTGCTCATTGCAATTGGAATGGTATTTTTTGAATTGGTTTTGTGTAGCAAAACCGCTTTCAAGTGGCTTGGCTGACCAAGTGGCAAAACGGTCGATGGAAGGTTTTCGAAGGTTCCAGAAAACTCTTCGGCCATTGATCAGATTTTCCAGAAAATTCCAGAATGTGCCAGAAGGTTCTTTGGGCCTAAAACTTTTAAATTGAAATTGCTCGAAAACGCAAGCTAACTTTTAAAAGCGGTTGCACCATTGGATTCAGCGTACTCGAATTAGGTTTATCCCCGGGGTACCCAGCTTGTTGGATTTTGCAACTAGCACAGTTATTGTCCAGTGATTGTTTAGATGTAGAAATACAATGTATTTGTATTATCCTTTTTCTCCAAGTTTTCAGAGACTTTTTGGAAGATATAACGCTCTACATGAATTTCAGCACGGTTTCCGTTTTTATCTGAGTCAATAAAGGATAACTAAAGATTTTTTTGTTTATTCTAAATGTTCAATTTTAATCAAAGGCGGTGCAAATTACCGGAATTCCATGGATATAACTTCATTTAACATGCACCTATCATTATAACGAATTTTATCCTTATATTAATTTACATAATTTTCGTATTTGCTTTAGCTTTCGGATTCTAGAGCGGGTAAATATTGATGCACAAGCCCTGTATAATAATAACAATTTGCGCTTTTATTCTGTTTACTTAAGTTCTGAAACGTTTTGCCAGTGCGAGAGACTGGGGTCAGTAATTATTCGCTGATATCATCTACCCCGCACACATTGTTTGTTTAATTTGCCATTTTGTTTATTAATAACGTGCATTTGGACAAATGATAAGCGCGCTACGAGTGTGAAAGAAGGAGACGATAAATAATCGTTTGGAAATCTAAATTCTCGAAGCCTGTCAATTCTTTTCTTCGCATTGTTACTTAATTTTCGCCTACCGTTGTAAAAACAAACGGTGTAAGAGGTTGGTGAAAAAGCATGCTGACTTAACAATTCTTTCCAAGTCGCTACATAATCCCCGAAAACATTGCTCACGGTTTCGAGGCAGGCAAAGCACGCGAAACGTTCGCGAAACTTTATCCTCTCTTTCTAACAGTCCCTCAGACAGGCTCCGTACTCGGTCGCCGTGGAAGTCTTTTTTTTCCGGAGGAATACCCGGGAACCACTCAGTCACTCACCTTTCCAACTCTACACGGATTGATAAGTTTATCAAGCTATCGATAATTCCGTTAATCGAGTAGGCTGTGCCGAGTCAAGAAATGCTTTTCTACTCCCACGTCGGCAACCATCCTCGCACCATTTTCTTTTCACCTCTTGCTTGCTTCTTAACTGCTCGCGTTTAGTTTTCCAAACTTTCAAATGCGAGTATAATCCAACGGCTTATGTTTGAAATATAAATGGCTCAAGTGGTAGTTTTTCCCTTCATTTGCAGGATTTTATTATAACTACCTCTCTTTTGTAGGTGGTTTTGTTCGCCTTGGTGTCATCTCGTTTATTCCAACATGTGCTAGATTGTTAATTAAATCAAACGAGAAATGGAGATCTTCACTATCACCTTTACCACAATACTTCACTAAAATTGGATGCGTTTGAATAGATTAACTATCATCTTCAGGACTAGAACTAAACTAAAGAACTAATCTGTTTATTTATTATTATATTATTTGAAACAGTTCACTAAAGCCCTTACCACAAAACTTAACTCGTACCGGACGCACGTTTCGATAGCCAAGCTATCATCATCAGCAGTAAAACTGAATTGTTTCAGTGTTCCACTGTCACAGATTTAGAGCACAGATTATTATATTATTTGATAAGAAAATAATTTTGAGATCAACTTTAGAAGAGATTTTTTGAAGACCATTCGTGTAAATTATAAAAGGAAAATCTACACATATTTGCCCCCCTTTAGGTAAAGATCAATTAAGCAAATGTTGTGTTAACGAGTTAATTGCTGAGATGTTCCTGTTATGTAAAAACATTAAAAATAGATTTGGTTCGTGTGTGTTCTTGAAATCAAAACCATCGAAGTTACTATCACTAATTTTATTCTAATGATAATCTATATACAAGTATTAATAGTTTACAGATATGTCTTACTTCTAGGAGAGTTGAGAGTAGAGCCTTTTAGAGTATATCGGAAATGCAGCTTCAAAAATGTGTATATAGTTAGATATATAACAGTATATAGTTATACATACATAACACCAGATGTCTATATAGTTAGAATAGAGGAAGTATAAACAATTAGGGGTTATATATGATTTCTTAAGTCCTAAGAACAATGGTAAGAATAACTTTCTAAAGGTCGAAACTCGAACAATAACAAAAGATACAAATCCTATCCTTTAGACCAGAATATAATGCAAAGGGTCGTAATGTGCTGAACACTTGTACTTAAAATCTAAAAGAAGTAAAATAAAATCTAAACAAAAGAAAAGGAAGGGTATTTAACATTTCCATGAGTGATCAGAATCCTACAAGATGAATATATTATTACAACAATGTTTGGCAAAGTTGCTAAATTTTGTGTTTGCTATGAACCCGAAAAGAAAATGAACCTGTAATAAACTACGTTCGAGACTTTCTTATAAAATGGAAAAGTTCATTACCTCCTTTTACCTCTAGCACCTCTATTTAGCCTCTTACAGAAGGTAATTTTCGAAGTTTTTTCTAATGGTGTACTCTAAATTTTTATATGACGTTTCGGTTCTTTATGGCCATCATCAGTTTTCTTATTTCTTATTAGTGCCATATTGGATTTTGACATCGTCAGAAAAAGTTTTTCTTTCTGATTTCAACCGTGTGTAACGTGTTGACAAAAGCTTTCTACATTATGTTTTAATTGAAGAAGAATACGCTTTAAGATTATATAAGATATCCGTTAAATTCAAACTGTCAAACAATTATCGTTCACTAGTAATACTTTATTTCCGAATAAAAGAAAACAAAAACGAGTCGCTTCAAGTAGAATAATTTTTTGTCTTTATACGTTGGTAAGTCAAAAATTACTTACACTTTTAGTTCTACAACTGTAAGATAGGTGTACAACAGATACATTATTTTTCGATATAGTCTCCACCTTTAGCAATGCACTTGGTCCAGCGAGCCACAAGCTTCCGTGTGCCTTCCTGGTAGAAGATTTTCAGTTGGTCGTGAGGCCACAAATCGACGACCTCTCAAAGCTTCCTTGAGCGGTCCAAAGAGAGAGGGAGCGAGATCAGGGCTGTAGGGAAGGTGTTCCAAGGTCTCAAAGCCCAACCTTGAATTTTTTCGTGCTAGGGGATCTTGGGTGTTTCCATTCCATACTCTGGCATTTCGATTCTGGCTCGCAGTTTCATCAACGGTCACTATTCTGCTTAAACATGCATCGCTTTCCGCGTTGAAGCGATCCAGTAAGCGTTGGCAGATGTCCATGGTTTTGTTTTCTGCGGTAAGCATTCATGGTATCAATCGGGCACACACTACGAAATTTGAGTTCATCGTAGATAATTTGATAGGCAGAACCGTGACTGATGTTTAAAGAAAATGCAACTTCACCTATGGTAACACGCCTATTTGCTGCAACCATCTCTCGAGCTTGCTGAATGTTGTCGTCGGTGGTCGAGGTTGACGGCCGTCCAGCTCCCTCTTTTTGTGTTACGCTCGTGCGGCCACTTTGAAACATTTCGATCCACAAAAAAACGGTTTTACGAGATAAAGCACTGTCCCCGTATTGTGACAAAAGTTTCCGGTGAATTTCAGCACTTTTCACACCCTCTGACCACAAAAATCAGATCACTGCTCATTGTTCCTCTTTGGTGCAAACTAATAGCGGAGCTGACATACTTATGCTATTGTAGCTAGCAGACAAATGACGTGATCGTGATTAAATTCCGCACACATGCCCACAGAGGCGCCAACTCAACGCATGCGCAAGCGGCCGCCACTACGATAACTTTCAAAGCTTGTTATGGCGAAAGTGTAGATGATATTTGACTTACCCTCGTATAACTCAATCAAATAATAAGTATGAAAAATAAGATATACTTGCAACATTTACTACGCATAGATTCTACAAATGTTCAACGAAGACACAGGATACCTCTAAAAGGTTAATAAAATATGATATCGCACATTTCTTTGGCTAAAATATATGACAATTCAATTTAATTTATCTCAAACCAAAAGGACAGTCTATATTTAAAATTCGAACTTGAAAATTTATCCCATATTTCTCTTGCAAAAAAATTCTAAATGAATTATAGAAAAAAAAAACTATTTAAAATTCTTCCTTTTCTATTTGAATAGAAAAATGTACACCAACGAAGATAAACGAGATAAATTAAGTATTTTTTATTCATCGAACCAAAATACACCAAGAGTTGTTTATAATAATAACCCTCTATTGCTATTATTTAATAAATAGTTAAGTCAAAAGGCAATTGAATGAATATTGTGTAGCAGCTCTTAATGTAATAACGAACATGCATAATATATGCCCAAGTATATTTTACTTTTAGAGGGATGGAATTCTAACGATTCTTTCTCTTATTGTGAAAATTATAGAATTACGCTTCAATCCGATCCTGTCTCTATTTAATCTAATTTATGTCCCACGCTCTTAGGTAAAACATATTGGAAACAAGACAGTATAACGGTGTTAAAGGTCTATGAACATCAAAAAAAGGTGAAAGGGTTAACGTATATATACCTCGAAAAAAACCTGAAATATATTACCGAACTAGGCTATAAATCTTACGGACTAAAAATGTAATAAATCCTCGATATTTTTGTCACATTTAGCTGTTTATGTACTGTAAGGTGTATACGCTTTCCTTTCCTCTTTCAAAATTGGAATTGTCTCTCAAAATACACGTTGGCTCTTAATAAAACTATTCCCTATCTCTAAAAATAACCGGGATTTATAAAGATTTAAAAGATCTACGTCGACACATCACGTTGCTGATGGGAATATAGTATAAAGTACACTTAATTATAACTTTATATATGTGTCCTATTCACTACTAAAATAGAAATGAATCGTTAAAGATGGAAAGGTTTTAATGATATTCACCAATGACGTTAGGTGTCGAATGAAGCGGAAGGAACTAGATATTTTTAATATTATAACTAAAGCTGGCCACGAGCGGTACCGCGCAGTAGCGTAGAGTCGACCAGGCCTCGCGTTCCACTAGAGTTATTCTGTTAATAGAGATGTTTGCTGCCGCAAATAATTTCGCTCATCTTTTAAATAAAAATTAAATAACACGTGCTCAAACACTTACCATTTTGAGAGTCCTCCGTGAAATCACAAAGTGAATAATGTCTGTTAAATATCTGCAACATTAGATATGTTTCAACTGTTGTTTCGGCAAAACTAGTACGGCATGAGGAAAAAATGCGTTTATATGCAGAGAACGAACGTTCTACATCTAGTGACGTAATATTTGCGTAAGTAAAATAATCTTTCAAATTACTTAACGATTCTGTTGACGCACCTTCACAAATGTGTCTTAATGTGCCAAAATCAGAATTTTTCTCAGAAACACTTTCAAATTTTTCTAGAACAGAAACATTTTTTGCGTCTTCAATCGCGCATAGCTGTGCGTGAACAACGGCACCGCAGGATTTTGTAATTTTTCTATTGCATCTGCTAGCCCGAAGTAATTGTCGTGAATGATTTTTAAATCCATTTTAACCTGACTATCTTGAAATTTCGACTGGTTTTTCTGGATAGCGGCAGCT
The DNA here is from genome assembly GCA_029619315.2 of Dynastes maya. NCBI lineage: Eukaryota > Metazoa > Arthropoda > Insecta > Coleoptera > Scarabaeidae > Dynastes > Dynastes maya. Next base: position 10,196,691 of record JAROYE020000012.1, read on the forward strand.
TCCCTTGTATCGAATTGTAAAACCACGTTCTTAATATTGTCAAAATATTTATGATAATAAAACGCGGCCTGCAACCATGTTCCCCAACGAGTTAGAATAGGTTCTAGTGGCTCTGGTATACGGGGGCACAGTGTGTGAAATTCGCGAATACGTTTCGGTGATTTGACAAATACTGCTTTGGTATGCGCTATTAAAGCGTCTACCTCAGGATAACATTTTCTGATACTATCCGCCACAAGATTGAGAGCATGAATTTTACACGTAATGTGTAAAAAATTAGCAGAATGCTTTTTAAGAGACCGGCCCACAGAAAGCATGTTTGCAGCACCATCACTCACTAACATCAAGAGTTGGTTTCTTGAAAGTTCAAACTTGTCCAATGTATTTAACACTAACTTTGAAATTGCTTCGGCAGTACACTGTTGTATTCGTTTGGAGACTAATAGAATTGAAGGTGCCGATTGATGAGGTTCCAATTTGCGTGCCATTACATTAAGAACAGAATGTTTCTTCCGATCTGTTGTTTCGTCGACACATAACCACAATTTTTGATCTTTCAACTCCGATTTTATTTCTTGTTCAATATGTTCGCGCGCAGATGGCACAATTCTTCGTAACGATGTTCGACTTGGTAATTTGCACTCCGAATAGTTATTCCAAAAGCAGCTAAATGGTTTCTTGTCTAGTAAATTAAACGGTATATTACATGCAATAAACGTGACGCATAAATTAAATATAAATTTTTCATTGTCTCGTGCGCAATTTCTTTTTGAGACATGCTTTTCACTATTTACGTGTCGTAGACAATGTTGTCTGGACCAACACATTAACGGGATTTTACAGATTACACATTTAATTTTAGCACCTTCATATATTAAGTCTGGAATTTCTGCAATAAATTTCCGAAGTTTGTCCGACCGCGGTCGTTTTGCTGACGAAATCATAATTTTTCTAGGACAGATAAACAATTGCGTAAATGACCGGCAGCGAAAATGTCCGTACTGCTCCGCAGACGAAGTAATACTACCGTTCCTCTCGGTCCGAACTGATTCTACGCAGATGCGCGGTACCGCTTGTGACCAGCGTTAATTATAACAGTCCATTATTTCATCTAAACTTTAAGTCATTTTTAAACGGGCTAAATGTTACTAGATATTTATACAGAAATTACTTTGAAACATCAACAACATCCAGTTTAATTAATTTGCTTTATTAGGAAGAACATTTGAACATCATAAATTTCTATTGTGCGTCGGAGGATGCCGGTCGTCAACTGAGCCCTTCTTCGCATCCCATTCGATTTTATTTTGGAAAAACGATGTTTCAAAGCAAAAACCAAACACGTAACCAAGCACCATTTTCGTGAAAGATGCATTTATGATTGATATGTAATCAACTAATCATTATTATTAGTAATTGTACATGTATTTGGACGAAATGAAGATTGAAATGATACCGTAATTGCATTTTTTTTCGAAATTTTGTTCAATTTCACTTTAGGGTCTTTAATTTCCTATTATGTGGTGGTTGTAATACGTTCACTGCTGTGAATATGACATTTACATATATTAGTGTACACATGAAAAGATTGCCTAGTAACAATAACCAAAAAATTAATGCTAATATAGCTCATGGTATTGGTGGAATCGTTTCCGGAAAAAACAAAGCGTGGGAAAAGGCACAGCGTAAACCCGCGAACATGTTTCTGCCTACCCGGCGTCATCAGCGCAGTTCCGTAGGTGTCCTTCTCCCTCGCTATTGTTTTTCACCTCTCGAGTATATGTTGCCATTCTCCACGAACAGAATCACGATATATCTCCCCACGCCACCTAACGTCGAGAAACATAAACATGCCGTCTAGAGAATAGCGAAAACAACTCGGGATGCAGACTCCTACCACCTATCGAGCAGCTCCTGTGCTGCTTAACGCAAGATGGCATGGCGCCTAAGACGCCGCGTGTCCACACCTTTAAACGATTCCTACAGGCTTACCATGATGTATTAAAATACACATGAAAAGATTGCCTAGTAATAATAATCAAAAGATTAATACTAATATAGCTCATGGTATTGGTGGAATCATTTCCGGCAAAAAACAAAGCGAGGGAAAAGGGACAGCGTAAACCCACAAACATGTTTCTGCCTACCCCGCGTCATCAGCGCAGTTCCGTACGTGTCCTTCTCCCTCGCTATTGTTTTTCACCTCTCGAGTATATGTTGCCATTCTCCACGAACAGAATCACGACATATCTCCCCACGCCACCTAACGTCGAGAAACATAAACATGCCGTCTAGAGAATAGCGAAAACAACTCGGGATGCAGACTCCTACCACCTATCGAGCAGCTCCTGGGCTGCTTAACGCAAGATGGCATGGCGCCTAAGACGCCGCGTGTCCACACCTTTAAACGATTCCTACAGGCTTACCATGATGTATTAAAATACACATGAAAAGATTGCCTAGTAACAATAACCAAAAAATTAATGCTAATATAGCTCATGGTATTGGTGGAATCGTTTCCGGAAAAAACAAAGCGTGGGAAAAGGCACAGCGTAAACCCGCGAACATGTTTCTGCCTACCCGGCGTCATCAGCGCAGTTCCGTAGGTGTCCTTCTCCCTCGCTATTGTTTTTCACCTCTCGAGTATATGTTGCCATTCTCCACGAACAGAATCACGACATATCTCCCCACGCCACCTAACGTCGAGAAACATAAACATGCCGTCTAGAGAATAGCGAAAACAACTCGGGATGCAGACTCCTACCACCTATCGAGCAGCTCCTGGGCTGCTTAACGCAAGATGGCATGGCGCCTAAGACGCCGCGTGTCCACACCTTTAAACGATTCCTACAGGCTTACCATGATGTATTAAAATACACATGAAAAGATTGCCTAGTAATAATAATCAAAAGATTAATACTAATATAGCTCATGGTATTGGTGGAATCATTTCCGGCAAAAAAACAAAGCGAGGGAAAAGGGACAGCGTAAACCCGCGAACATGTTTCTGCCTACCCGGCGTCATCAGCGCAGTTCCGTACGTGTCCTTCTCCCTCGCTATTGTTTTTCATCTCTCGAGTATATGTTGCCATTTTCCACGACCAGAGTTACGATATATCTCCCCACGCCACCTAACGTCGAGAAACATAAACATGCCGTCTAGAGAATAGCGAAAACAACTCGGGATGCAGACTCCTACCACCTATCGAGCAGCTCCTGGGCTGCTTAACGCAAGATGGCATGGCGCCTAAGACGCCGCGTGTCCACACCTTTAAACGATTCCTACAGGCTTACCATGATGTATTAAAATACACATGAAAAGATTGCCTAGTAATAATAATCAAAAGATTAATACTAATATAGCTCATGGTATTGGTGGAATCATTTCCGGCAAAAAACAAAGCGAGGGAAAAGGGACAGCGTAAACCCACGAACATGTTTCTGCCTACCCGGCGTCATCAGCGCGGTTCCGTACGTGTCCTTCTCCCTCGCTATTGTTTTTTACCGGAAATGGTTACAGCAATACTATGAGCTATATTAGCATTAATGTTGTGGTTATTGCTACTCGGCAATCGTTTCATGTGTATTTTAGTACATCATGGTAAGACTGTAGAAATCGTTTGGTGTGGACACGCGGTGTCTTAGGCGCCATGCTATCTTGCGCTAAGTAACCCAGGAGCTGCTCGATAGGTGGTAGGAGTCTGCATCATGAGTAGTTGTCGCTATTCTCTAGACCGCATGCTTTTCGACGCCAGGTGGCGTGGGGAGATATATTGTGATTCTGTTCGTGGAGAATGGTAACATATACTCGAGAGATAAAAAACAATAGCGAGGGAGAAAGACACGTACGGAACCGCGCTGATGACGCCGGGTAGGCAGAAACATGTTCTCGAGTTTACGGTGTCCCCACCAATACCATGAGCTATATTGGCATTATTTTTTTGGTTACATATATTAGTACCCAAATGGCTATGTTCGGTGATATAATTTAAAATATATTGTTTTAAAACAGAACGTTATACACATTTCAAAACATCTCTTCGTGTTCAAAAATAATTTTGTTAAAATTTAACGTAAGAATATATAACTATTTGAACAATAAAATCTTCACGTCTTTTGTCAAATACAACTGACAGTTAGGTAATTGAGTTGGAATGACATTTTCTTTAAGCCTAGGACTTTTTAAGCTTACAGTTATAGTTTCACCGGTGCTTGAATCTGTAGTTATTGAAAAATAAATAATATCTTCTTTTACAAAGTGTAACTCAGAAACAAAACATACAAAACAGCCGACGCTACAGTACTATAAACAAACCGCCCGAGTCACGCTTTTAGTTTACCCTGTTTTTATCGTTTATCGCTTATGAAACACTAGGAAACATAACAGGTATCACCAACAAAGTACGGAAATACCACTACACAGTATTTTATTAAATAAAACCAATATGATTTAGATAAACCAATTCAATCGTTCACCTAAGACTATATACGTCACAGCCGGCTGACGTCAGAGCTGTTAGGTCTTCTTTAATATCAGAGGTAACGGAAAAAACCCATTTTCCGACCGACCTTTCATTTCTGGCGTGTAGTGATGTATCCATGGCTCATCTACAGTCACATAACGCCCGAGAAACTCACTCGTATTGCGCTTAAACATGTCCAAAGATTGTTTTGAAGTTATTATGCGATTCCGTTTTTAATCAATCGTCAGCAGATGCGGCACCCATCTCCCCGATAGCTTTCTCATACTCAATTTTTCGTGAAAGATGTTTTGCACACGTTCAATTGAGATATTAGAAATCTCTCTAATCTTCTTTATTGATCATACCAGAATGCATTTCCCTATTTTAGCAATAACTAGAAAATTCTTTAACTGGGGGTGTTTGAGTGGAGACAGTGCCTGACCTCCTTAGTTGACCTAGGTTTTATTAAACCTACACCTTTCAAAAACATGTCAATTTTTCTATAAAAATACAAAGATGTATGGATGATTACGATAGTTCTGAAAACATGGTTCTTGCTATTTGTTAGTACATCTGAAGAAGAAAAAAGATTTGAAAAACTTAAATTGACAAGAAGCATTTGAAATCCAATATCAAAGTACATAGAAATTATTCTCAAAATACATGCGATTGCTTGAGAGATTCTGGGATGAAAACAAGTCTCCCAAATCAAGAGGGTGCAAGTAGAGCCCTTCTCTATGTACCACACAATAACTAAGTTGATATAATGAGGTAGAAAGTCAAAAATAGCTGTTAAATAAACAAATGAGGAGCAGGATATTGCTACAATCTGATTCCAAGCAAATTTCGCGAGCATTACAAAAATGCTAATGTGCAAAATTAATTGGCGCAGTAAATCCTTTATATCAAGGTCGGTACGTGTATGAGCGCTTTGGTGTAATGTAACGCCGCTACTTTCTTAGCTGCATCGCCCTAGGTTCCCGTAGCTGCTGTACATTTGCATAATTGAGGAACTACAAGAAAGTTACCGCCCTCCTTACAGATCTTGTTCACTTGTTCATTTTTATTTCGCTGCTGTGTTATTTTCCAACTTTCATCCGACGTTTATTTAACTCTATTTAAACTTCTACCTTTCTAAACAAGTACCAATTACGATGCGTGTCTTTTCCTGTTTTTTTTTTCTTTCTAGAAAGCTAAGAAGTCATTTCAAAGAAACAACATAGCGCGTGTTAAGATTTTCAAATCAAAAATGTGTAATATATGTTTCTTCCCCAGACGAACGAAATAAACTCGAATAATCTGCGTTTAAATGCAATCTTTATCCGCTAAATCCGGCCCTGTAAGACGTATAAATCTCCTTAAATATACTTTATCCTAACGACGTCGAGGAAATGTTTTAAGTATACGCGTTTTTCCATCTTTGTCGCTACTTCTTCTTCGTTTAAAACGGGGAAACAAATTGAAAGAAATATTATTCAGAATTCTAATAATATAAAAAAAGGGAACTACTGGCTTCGCTCGTTTCCTACTTGCTTGCAGCATTAGCTTTAGCTTTAACGGTATTGTAAATTCTTGTCGCTTACCATGGTAGGAAATGAACAAGCCGACGACATGTCAGGCTAAAGATATTGGTTGTAAGTCCTTTTCGCCACTATGTATGTAGTTTCTAATCGTTATAGAAACGTTTGATCTTGTTGTGACAAGAAAATTGCATGGCTCTGTGACCATTTATTGCAAGGAATATATTTTATTTACATTTAGAATTATGTACGGAAATCCCACGATGTTTGATGTAACTTTATTTTTATACATAATGCTTCGCCGTAAATGCCGATCACAGATGGCACTACTAGTAATTTTACATACGATTTATTTCCATTAACACAATCTAGATTTAGAGAGAGAGTCATTTATTACGAATGATACTCGATTAAAGATTTCCATACAGTTTCACACGATATTTTTCTTGGAATTCTTAAGTAGGTTAGCTTTAATGCCACTTCAATTAAACTAATAGAAAGTTATTTAATCGGTAGAAAGCATGATATCTGTTTTTCTTAATATTACACGGAGTGTGCTCCAAGTCCAAACTATTGGTCCAACGCTTTCGGATGAGTGTTTTTTCAAAATAATTTCCACCACATTCAATACATCCTCCGAAACCAATCCTTAAATCAGATTTGCGAAGTTTCACTAGGGATCAAGGCACATTTGTTGCCCCAAGCTATCAGAAGGGCCTCATCACTGAAAAAATTTTCACCTGCGGGAACAGTGCAAAGTCTGCCGGTAGGTCACTCGTCTGTTTTTGTCAAGCATTTTCCTCACAGCAATAACGTTTTCCTCCGTAACCGATGTTCGTGGCCTTCCCGCCCTCTCAGCGTCCTCCAGGGTCACATTTCCCCTTTGAAATTCTCTGTACCACCTGAATATAGTCATACAATGTGGACAAAGATCACCTAGTGCAAGAGTCATTTCTTCTAAGCACTGGTCTACGTTTAAACCAGGCGCAAGGTTATACCGCAAAACTACCCGTATCTCATTTCGTGACCACGATGCCACTTTACGCTATCACTGCTAACGAATAACTGAGCCCACCGATTTGGCCCAACGATTACTGTGTGAGTATGAACATGTCACAACCTGCACCAACAATCAGACTTCTGCGGCACATGGTTGCGCCATATTGCGAAACCTTCCTAGTACCCTTTGTATGGCACTTCTACCTTAAGTGTTTCTTGATGAGCCGCGTCATTGTACATGACTATAATTTAGTCTAAAATGCAAATCTAAAGATAAACCTTAAATTGAAAGGCAATTGGACAGGATGACGTAAGTTAATTAATCCTTGTTTTTCAATGAAGCGGTTCATCGCACATGGTTATAATTAGAGGATTTCTAGATCCATTTCACGGGGTGGAACAGTCCCCATTGTCAATAAATGAACATTTTGGAGATTTGCTTAAAAACTAAATATTTCATAACACAAATCATAACATTAAAAGAAGGACTTAAGACTTTAAATAATATTCTAAATAAACTGAAGAATATATACAGTAATTTTGGTATTCCCTTGAGTAAAAAAATTGACGTAATTTTGAGGTTTTTGTAAATAATTTCAAATTGTATTTATCAGATTACATTGAGTGTTTTTTTACAGTGTACGCTAACGCATATTAATGTTCCGACCTTCACAACTTAGAAAATATGCTCACCATACTGTTGTAACATTCTAACATACGAATTTATGACAAATGATGACGGATTATATTTGCCAAAAGTTTTTCCTCAACAACGTCCTTGAAATTAGCAGAAACTCGGAACGATATTTCTATTATTGTATCAGAAAAAAAGCTTTTTTGGAACTTGCTGATTTCGATTCTTTTCCATCAACAGAACTTGTTATACGTATTGAAAATCCCGCATATTAATACTACGGCAACCCCAATTGTTTACCGCTGGCAAAGCATACATGGAAGTAGGTAGGGGTTCCGGTGTATTCGAGTATAAATTCCTAGTTTCTTCTTTGGCAGGGTTTGCGTCACATGTAGCGGATTTAAGAGATTATATTGATCATCGAGATATATCCACGGATCCAGAAAGTAGGAATATTTATGTTTGTAGCTTTAAATCTAAATTTTTAAAATATTGCGTGAAAAAGTATTACCTTGCATCTAAACTCTCACCAACTGGAAACGGAAATGAATCCATTAAACGTATCCAAATGACAGCGTGAAAAGTTACATAACGTACACAAAAATTACCTCAAATAGAAACCAAAAAAAAAATAAAATAAAAGTATGTGCTGGAATAATTTTTGTTTTTCACGGATGTTCATGCGACGTGTCATCCATTTCAATTAAGGTACATTTCGCGTGATTTTTTGAAACTTGTGCAAAGTTATAATCAAATATTTAATTATTGCAACTTTGCGGTCAATATCTGACTCCAAGCCCCTTAATGCATTTTTTTTCGAAATAATTGCGATAATTGGGACCTTAAGGTGAGAAGGGTATGAGTTGCAGTATGGTTGGCAGGTTAGAGATAACCGCACGGATGTAGTTTTGTGGAATTGTCCGAACACCACAACTTGCGTAACAGGGACTGGCCTTTCGGCGTGTTCGACATCATCCAGTCGATGCTGTGTGCCACTGCTACCAGCTAACCCCTCGTCTCTCTCATCCCTTAACATCTACCCGACTATTGGCACCACCATTCTTCATTCTATATGCATAGAAACTTAATGGCATTCCGAAAACTCGATGTAACTCTACATAGCAGCAAAATGTTGTCATCCATATCATCTGACATGCAAATCAAATGCAAAATTATACACCTTATTGCTACGCCGTTCCAAGGGGGAATAGACGGGGTCCTCGGGGCCAGTTTTCAATGAAAATATCTATATGGCTCCCTGTAATATTTGCCTTGCTCTACGTTGAGTGGCCGCCCTCAAATATTGCAATGTTTGTTTTCGACACTTGCATGTATAACCAACCAGGGTGGATCTCTCACAAAATGTATGTCTGTACATGTTTCATATACGCGTCGTGTTGAATTTAGTGTTTAGGCACGTTTAATTGAAGCAGAGTGTTATACTCTACACGCCATAATATTTCAAAATAATACAATAATATTCCTCTATTCAAGACTTTTATTCAAGACCTATACCCAGTTAGTTAATTGCAACCTCATAAGAAAAAGTTAACTTTATATACAAAATAAACAAAACCGCTGGCCGTACAAGTAATTACCACAATAAAATCTATTCTACGCCAATAGCTGGAAACATTGATTAACTCAGCATGAGTTCCAAACTTATTTAAGTGGCCGCATTTCTAAATCTGCGTTTGGTGTTCCACAGGGATTTGCCCATGGGCCTACGCTTTTTCCGATTTACTTCAATAATTCAAATAATTTCAAATACAAGGAATATTTCCAATTCAACAAAAGATTGAATGATAATAAACTCCTTTTAAATCGGAAAAAATCTACACGACACAGATAACACATGGGCTGAAAAGTCCCGGGCCTAACACATAGATGGCGCTAGTTTTATTGCATTCACCTGTTTTGCAGTTAGTACTAACCTTAAAAAGACAGCTGTTAAAATTTCATGATATTCTATTCATTAGTTTGTGAGTTATTGTGCTAAGAGTGACGCTACTTTTGTTATTTCCAAAACAATGGATCAAAAACAATTTCGTGTTTTAATTTTACACTGCTTCTTGATGGGAAAAAATACCGTTCAAGCGAAGCAATGGCTTGAAAAGTGTTATGGGGACTCCGCTCCATCAGAAACAACAATAAAACGTTGGTTTGCTGACTTCAAACGTGGTCGTAGAGACACCGATGATGCAGAACGCAGTGGACGTCCAAATGAGGCGGTAACACCAGAAAACATCAAAAAAATCCACAAAATCGTTTTGAATGATGGAAAAGTGAAGTTGCGTGAGTTAGCTGACATCGTAAAGATATCAAAAGAACGTGTTGGCTTTATATTGCATGAGCATTTGACTATGAGAAAGCTCTGTTCAAAATGGGTGCCGCGTTTGCTCACTGTTGACCAAAAACAAGAACGTGTTGATGCTTCTGAGCAGTGTTTGGCCATGTTTAAACGTAACAAACCGGAATTTTTGCGTCGATATGTGACAACGGATGAAACATGGATCCATCACTTCACTCCGGAATTAAAACGATCGTCATCTGAGTGGACAGCAACTGGTGAACCTCGTCCAAAGCGCCCGAAAGCACAACAATCGGCTGGAAAGGTTATGGCCTCGGTATTTTGGGATGTGCGTGGTGTAATATTCATCGACTATCTTGAGAAGGGAAATACCATCAACAGTGAATATTATATAGCGTTACTGGAGCGTCTGAAGGCCGAAATTGCAAAGCAACGTCCGCATATGGCGAAGAAAAACATTTTGTTTCATCAAAGCAAAGCACCGTGTCACAAGTCAATCAAAACAATGGCAAAACTACATGAATTGAACGTCGAATTGCTCCCACATCCATCGTATTCGCCAGATTTGGCTCCCAGCGACTACTGGCTGTTCGCAGGCCTAAAAAAATGCTCGCCAGTAAGAAATTTCGCTCGAATGAAGAGGTTATCGCTGAAACTGAGGCATATTTTGAGGCAAAAGGTAAATCGTTTTACAAAAGTGGTATTGGAATGTTAGAGCGGCGCTGGAATGATTGCGTTGTTCTTGATGAAAATTACGTTGATGAATAAAGCTAATTTTGAACAAAAAAAAACGTGTTTTCTTTGTCAGGCCCGGGACTTTTCAGCCCATGTGTTAAATTTAGAACAGTTACAACCAGACATTATAATTGATCCGCTCTTGAAGTGGTCAGATCAGGTTGATCAACTCTGCACTAAATTCCTTAGAGTTTTTTATGCTACACCCTAAAATCCCCTTGTAATGACATCTTAAAGGCTTTCACTGGTTTTCACATAAAACCTTTAAGGTCCATTAGGGATTATGTTCGGACTCTCAAAGAGTATTTATTTTGCAAAAGGTACCTTTGAGAATTATGATTAATTTACCTTCTCGCCAATCGTGCAAAAATATTTTCAAAATATTTTGACACTTTTTGACATTTACATATATGAATGTCTATATTTTGTTTATTGTTATACTTACAAATTTAATTTAAACAATATAACGTATAGGTAATCCACACGTTAGGACAGCTATTTACTTCCAGCTAAACATTGCACTTCAAGATTTCGCCATAATTTGTAGATATTGGTTGCAAATTGTTTAATAAATTCCCATTAGCAACGGAAATAAAATTTAACTTGTAAAGGAGATAAAAATTATACTCTTAGGTTTAAATTGTTACAATTTGAACGGTTTCTTCTTATTGATTTAACATTGCTACTCTCGTTTTTTTAGTTATTTCTCGCACGTTTGTCTCTTTTTCTTGTAAAACATGTTTTTGAAATAAACGCTATAATTATTTGACATAATAACCACATAGGAATTAAATAAAATTACTGTTTCCTAGCACCTCTCACTGAGCATTCGCGTAACAATCGGCTGTGGTGGTTCAGCTAAATGAGGACATCAATTTGTGAAATAGTCGGGTACGTTTCGGGGACTTTAGAAACACTGCCTTTGACTAGCAATCAATGTTTGTGCCGCAAGATTTAAAGCATGGATTTTACACGTTACATGTAAGAAGTTACCACTGTGTTCTTTAAGATATCGGCCCAAAGAAGGCATGCTTGCGGCACCATCACTAATAAACGTTAAAAATTGCTTAGTTGAAACTTCAAATTTGTTCAATGAGTTCAACACCACCTTTAAAATCTCATCGGCAGTACAATTTATAACTCTTTTGGAAGCAAGTAAGAAGAAGGATGATGATTTTGACGATCTGTTGTTTCGTCCACACACAACCACAGGTTTTTATCTTTCAATTCCGTTTTCATTCTTTTTTCTATATGTTCACAAGCAAATGGCACTACATTTCGTATCGATGTCCGACTAGGTAATTTACAGTCCGCATATTTATTCCAGAAGGAGACAAATGCTTCTTTGTCTAGTAAAGAAACGATGGATTACATAAAATAAGAGTAACACATAAATCAAATGTAAATTTTTCTTGGTCTCGTATGCCACTTTTTGCAGAAGAATGCTGTTTGCTTTCGATGTTACGTTGACAGTGGCTTTTGGGCCAACACATTAAAGGGATTTTAGAAACTAGACATTGAATTTTAGCGCCATAAAAAACCAAGTCCGGCGTGTCCACTATAAAGTTTTTAACTGTGTCTGCCATTGGTCGTTTTCGCGACGTATCTAACTGCGACATTTTTAAAGCAAACATAAACGTACAATTACAAAATAAGTTACGACAGCCTACATATACACAGAACTACTCGCATACAGCATCGATTTAGTACTGACGCTGTGAACGCGTGAAATAAATAATTGCCAACTCCGCACAACATATCTACATACTACACTGACTGTTACCGCTGTTTGCCCAGACTACTTGTTACGATACATGTGTAATGCTGGTTGAAGCTGTCAAGCGAAAGTTTTTAAAGTCTCTTTGGTTTCGTAATTTTCATATTTATCAATTGATCAGTGGTATGGTTTTGAAGAACTTTTTATATGGTTTTCTTGGTTACCATCGATGAAAATGTCACGAGTAAATTAGAGTATTTCATCTTTTTGTGCTATAATTGTTATTTCTAATGCTTTAATTTTTAATATTTAGTTCTGTAATTAGCATTTCTACTGTTGGGATATTATTATTATTGTGTGGGGTTGAAAATGCAGATAATAAACAGGAAGAGGAATTAGTGATGCTCGTGAAGAAAAAAATTAAATGTTTTTACTTTAACTGTTCACAACAGATTCGTTTAAATTTTTACTTCTACGCTTCCCAAAGCTCAGTTTTCGTAAATTCTACATTCAAAGTGGCTTTTAATTGTTGATGAATACGGGGGAGCATTTTAAGGATTATTTGAGAGGTCCCTTGGAAGATACATTATTACCAAGCCGCAAAACATAAATTTGAAGCCGAGGTATAAAGACAAGCCCTCCTCGTCCAACGGCATGGTTTAATAATGAAGTAACTCTTGCCGCAAGATTTGATTTTCGTTGATAAATTGCCGTTAAAATATAACGTGTAACGTGATATGAGATGGGGCATAACGTTTTACATTATGTATATAGATTAGTACGTCAAACTCGACAAATACATCTGTAATGAATGCAGAACATTCTTTGATCATAGTAATCAAACGATACTAACACCAGAAACCATTAGGATCCGATATCCAAACACATGATCCACCTTTGAGTCTACTTTCACACACACGACATTTTGTCGTGGTCGTGCAGTGATCGTGTCGTGAAGAAAAGTGTATTTGTATTCACACGGTACGATTTTTTGTCGTGGTCGTGTCGTGAAAAAGCTGCTTATATTATTAAATGAATCTTGCTTGGTAAGTGCGTGCACTACGATGGAAGCAAGAAAACGACGAATATTGCTAGTAATGGTATGGCATTGTCCTAGAAAAACTAGAAAATACACTATTTCATGATCTGCGAGAGAACAGTACCAATATATCTATGTAGATAGCCATGTCCTATTCGACAGCCTATATTATTCACAGAAATATACCTACTAAATGTTAAAGTTTTTGATTTTGTCGTATCAACGCACGACAGGTGTGTAAACATGAATAGAGCTGCTTATACCATTGCTGTCGTGCACGACTCCGACATCGTGTCGTGGCAGTGTTCTTGCCGCGGTACCGCGGTGCCACGACAGTCGTGTAGTGTCGTGAATTAAAATCGTGTTGTGTGAAAGCTTGCATTTAATACAATGCGTAACCACTATTCACGATGTCGTTGTCGTACACGATAACGACAAAATGTCGTGTGTGTGAAAGCACCGTGGTTGTAAATATCTCTCAAACGTATATAATTAACCTGGGCAAATATGCAGTAACAGCCAGAGGCGTGGCGAGCGCATAAAAATTTACATATAAAATAGAAGGTAAAAAATAAATTATAAAACGTGCTGAAACGCTTACCGTTTTAAAAGTCTTCCGTGAAATCATAATCTGGGTAACATCTGTTAAATATTTGAATCATTAGATATGTTTCCACAGCTATTTCAGTCAAGTGAGTACGACGTGCGGAATAAATGTTTTTTAATGCCGAAAACGACCGTTCGACATCTATCGATGTTATATTTGCATATTTAAAATAATCTCTGAAACAACTTAATGCATCTTCACACTCACTTTCACAAATTTGTCTTCATATAAGAAAATCGGAGTCTTTCTCTAAAACACTTTCAAATTTTCGTATTACACACCAATTTGTTTCGCCTTCTACAGCGCATAACTGTGCGTGAACATCATTCACAATTTGAACAGAATCAACTAGCGACATCGAAACATTTTGTAATTTTTCTATTTCCTCCGCTAATCCGAAGTAATTGTTGTGAATAGTTTACAAATCTCTTTTAACCTGACTATCTTGAAATATTTCCTGGCTTTTGTTGATTACTGCAGCTTCTATCGGATTGAATTTTAAAACTACCTTCTTTACTTGTTCAAAATATTTGTTGTAGTAAAACGCAGCCTGCAACCATGTTCCCCAACGTGTAACAATCGGCTGTGGTGGTTCAGGTAAATCAGGACACAGTTTGTGAAATAGTCGGGTACGTTTCGGGGACTTTAGAAATACTGCCTTTGTACTAGCAATTAATGCATTTACTAGTGGAAAACATGTAGGAATCGTTTGTGCCGCAAGATTTAGAGTATGGATTTTACACGTTACATGTAAGAAGTTACCACTGTGTTCTTAAGAGATCGGCCCAAAGAACGCATGTTTGCGGCACCATCACTCATAAACATTAAAATTTGCTTAGTTGAAACTTCAAATTTGTTCAATGAGTTCAACGCCACCTTTAAAATTTCATCGGCAGTACAATTTGTAACTCTTTTGGAAGCAAGTAAGAAGGAGGATGACGGTCGATGCGGTTCCATTGTACGTACTATTACATTAACCACAGAATGTTTTTGACGATCTGTTGTTTCGTCCACATACAACCACAGTTTTTTATCTTTCAATTCCGTTTTCATTCTTTTTTCTGTATGTTCATGAGCAAATGGCATTACATTTCGTATCGATGTCCGACTAGGTAATTTACAGTCCGCATATTTATTCCAGAAGGAGATAAATGCTTCTTTGTCTAGTAAACGAAACGATAGATTACATAAAATAAAATTTAACTTGTAAAGGAGATAAAAATTATACTCTTAGGTTTAAATTGTTACAATTTGAACGGTTTCTTCTTATTGATTTAACATTGCTACTCTCGTTTTTTTAGTTATTTCTCGCACGTTTGTCTCTTTTTCTTGTAAAACATGTTTTTGAAATAAACGCTATAATTATTTGACATAATAACCACATAGGAATTAAATAAAATTACTGTTTCCTAGCACCTCTCACTGAGCATTCGCGTAACAATCGGCTGTGGTGGTTCAGCTAAATCAGGACATCAATTTGTGAAATAGTCGGGTACGTTTCGGGGACTTTAGAAACACTGCCTTTGACTAGCAATCAAATTTGTTCAATGAGTTCAACACCACCTTTAAAATCTCATCGGTAGTACAATTTATAACTCTTTTGGAAGCAAGTAATAAGAAGGATGATGATTTTGACGATCTGTTGTTTCGTCCACACACAACCACAGGTTTTTATCTTTCAATTCCGTTTTCATTCTTTTTTCTATATGTTCACAAGCAAATGGCACTACATTTCGTATCGTCGTGTCCGACTAGGTAATTTACAGTCCGCATATTTATTCCAGAAGGAGACAAATGCTTCTTTGTCTAGTAAACGAAACGATGGATTACATAAAATAAGAGTAACATATAAATCAAATGTAAATTTTTCTTGGTTTCGTATGCCACTTTTTGCAGAAGAATACTGTTTGCTTTCGATGTGACGTTGACAATGGCTTCTGGAACAACACATTAAAGGGATTTTATAAACTAGACATTGAATTTTAGCGCCATCAAAAATTAAGTCCGGCACGTCCACTATAAAGTTTTTAACTGTGTCTGCCATTGGTCGTTTTCGCGACGTACCTAACTGCGACATTTTTAAAGCAAACATAAGCGTACTATTACGAAATAAGTTACGACAGCATCGATTTAGTACTGCCGCTGTGAACGCGTGAAACAAATAATCGCCGACTCCGCACCACATATCTACTACACCGACTGTTACCGCTGTTTGTCCAGACTATATATAATTGTGCAAAAAACGTTGGATTTGGTAAGAATTTTTTTAATCTGGAGAAGCGTGCATTCAAAACAAAATTACTTAACAAAGCTTTAATAACTTCCACAGTTCCGACATGTGTTAAAATTGAATTCAAAATTCATAACGATTCGTTACCTTTCATAAATGAAACTGTTTCCCTATCCGCAGCTTGGGTATATCTATATATACGCAGGGAGTATGCATTATATAATAGACGGAATGTAACACTGCAGTGCAGAAAAGGCAGTAGCAGTAGTAGCTAAGGTAAAACCAGCCGGTTGAATGTTTTATACCCGTTTGTAATACAAAACAAAACTCAGTTAGAACCTGCAAGAAGGCGAATAATTTAGAACGGTTCTGTAAACTTACAATTACCTCGCAAACATATTCAACATTGAGACCCTCGGCTCGTGTTGGAACCTGGTTGTATGCAAACCGCGTATTGGTGGTAATAATACGACAACATAAAGTGGAAGCGATTTGGTGGTGTGCAGAAATTACAAGTCTCCCCCCAAAAACGTTCGAGGGTGATGCTATGCGCTCTCTCTCTTGTATGACTGTATATATTACTGTCTTTAGCACGTTCATCAGATCTTTGTAGTTAAACTAACAAGTAAGCCGAGAACACCTACATTTTCGCGGGTGCGCTTATAGTTTCAAGAAGAAAAAACAAGGTTCCAACTAAAATACATAGTTTATCCTATTAAAAAAATTAAGTTAAAAGCATTAACATGCATTTGTATAGTACAAATTTAATAACAAATGTAATTCCCGGGGGATGAACCTAAATCGAATATGCTGGATCCAATGGTGCTAACCGTTTTTAAAAGTCAGCTCGCGTTTTTGAGCAATTTCAGTTTAAAAATTTTAGGCCCAGAGACCCCCAAAAAACGTAATTTTTATCATTTTTGACCATTTATTGAATTTAAATCGATGGAAATCGATCGAAACTATTTGAAAAAAATTGAATCGATTCAGTCGGTTTTTCATAATTTTTTTGCAAAAAGAAACATTTTTCTTGATTTTTTTCATTCCCTGATTGCCCTGATTCTTCTGTATCGTCATCTTCTTCTTGTAAATTCCAACAAATGTCGCCCAAAAGAGCACGTAGCTTTTTGCCGCTGTACCAATGTTCGAGCTTCGCCATCACTTGATGAAAGCGCCCACCATGCTCATCGATGCGTTTGGTGATTGTTCGGCGAATTTTTCTATATGGAAATGCAAGAAATGAATTTATAATTACATTCTTCGGTTTTCATGAAATTGGACTTGTTGATACAGGAATTGTATTTGAATGCGGCAGCGGCAATTGAGAAGAACCACTTTTTCTTGTTTATACCGTCAGTATAATTCACGCACGTATAACATTCAGCTGGATCATGTTCTCTTGGATCTATCCAAATCAGCGGAATTATCCAAATTCAAAACGCATGTTGTACAAACAATAAACGGCGTCCAATACGGGTCTAGGAAATTTGGGCGCCACCGTCTGGGCGCCGCCTAATAGGCGCGAGGAAAATGTCCTCGCGTGAGGAGATTTGGGCGCGAGAATAAAAAGAGATTCAGAAATATATTCAAAAATGTATAAACCTAAATTATTACAAAAAATATAAGGTCATGGATTTATTTCATAATTGTATGATATCCCGCGAAGAAATTCAACAATATTTCTTTGGTGATACGTCTGAATTAAATGTTTAATCCGGTTGTCTGCATCTATGAACTTTCGCTTTTTAATTGGCGGATTATTTCCAGCTACTAACTGTTCGAAAAATAAGCCTTTCCCTCGCTGAACTGTTTTTAAGCTGTTGATCAACTTCCATATAGTTGGGTGCTCCCCTAAATGCTTCCTAAGGTTTCTTGTTAAATGAAACAAGCACCCTAGTATTCTGGCGTTTGGAAATGGTTCCTTGAAAGCATTTATGGCCGCAAGCTCAAAATCATATGAAATCATTCGTGGATTTAAAGTGGGTTCAACGTTTTGTAATAAACGTATCATCTTAGAATATGTCTGAGTCTGCTTATCTGGCAATAGGGCATAGGCTACTGGGTGTACTCCTCCAAATTTTTCTGCCAATATCACATAAATTTGATGAAGCAAATATGGTGCAGGCACGGCCATAAATGCTTTCAATGAAGTATTTCCAAACGCCACAATACTAGGGTGCTTGTTTTATTTAACAAGAAACCTTAGGAAGCATTTAGGGGAGCACCACTTGTTGGCAAACTATAATAATGATGCGGATTTTGCAGTGAAGGCACGCATGATTACTTCATTGGCTTTTGTACCAACAGACGATTTGGACGTAGCCTTAGATGAATTATCTAATGCGCTTCCTCAGAATCTGGAACCCATTCTTCGGTGGTTTGAAGATATTTATGTAGGGCGCCCGAATCGGCAGAAGGCGGGCAATATTTCCTCCAGATATATGGTCAGTCTACGAACGTGTTGTTTCTGATATTGACAGAACCAATAATCATGTCGAAGCAGCGCATAGACGCCTACAAGAGGAATTATCAATGGATCAGCCAACTACACGGAAGTTGATTAATAGCTTAAAAACAGTTAGTAGCTGAAAATAATTCGACAATTAAAAAGCGAACTAAACATTTAATTCAGACGTATCACCAAGAAATACTGTTGAATTTCTTCGCGGGATATCAAACAATTATGAAATGAATCCATGACCTTGTATTTTTTGTAATAATATAGGTTTATAAATTTTTGAATATATGTTCATGTATTTCTGAACCTTTTTTTATTCTCGCGCCCAAATGTCCTCAACCCATTCGGCAGCGCTCAAATGATGGCGGCCAAACGGTCGCGCCCTAATGCCCGGCACCCGTCCAATACACATCAGTAAAAACATCTTGTGAGAAATATTGTTGATACAAATCAGCGGTTTCAGAACTTATTTTACGCCGAATGGTCTTAATTACAAATTTTCCACGCACGTAACAAAAGGTATTCAATTTAGAACATTTATCCATTTTTGATGTTTGGTGCTGAACTGTGCACCATGAAACTGTACGGGGCTTATAAAGCCCCTTCATGATACATGCAACAAGTTCAAAACATTTGAAAGCATGGCAAAAGACCTCAGAATTACAATTTTCATCCAAAACTGAAATTTAGTTTAACAATTCAACAAAATAATAAGTGTTAATAAAACTATATCACAAAACAACGTTCCCAGGCCACTATTTTTTCATTTTGTTCAACAGTTTTCTCACATCAATATCTTTCGTTACTGCTCCATTAACAAGGTGATTTTCAACAATATTTTGATAAAAACGAATACACTTATTGAAACGTTAAGTGGATGTATTACATGTACGCGAAATCTAAGTAAGTTAATTGCTGCAAACGCCTCTACAGAACTGAACAAATCGTATTGTTCCAAATTCCGACGCAACAGCAGTCCTTGACTACTGGCTTAAACCGGCATGGCTAATTAATTGAAATCAAAAAAGCCATCACCTATCTACCATACACAGATACGTTTCGCTGTTTTCAGCTCTTCGGTGTGTCCTCTGGAAGACAATGGCATTTCAATATTTTAAATCGTATATATACGACGCGTTTCGCCGTTTTCGGCTCTGAAACGCGTCCGTGTATGGTGAATAGGTGATGGCTTTTACGATTTCAATTTAAGTGGATGTAGTTTCTTTTTCTCAAGCCAGAAATTGCTATCACCAAGAAACATAATATTAAAAAAAGATCAAAAGGTGACTAATCTCCAAGCATATTTGCTATATATTCCCTCCTCAAAGAGAAAAGAAAAAATGCTGAAAGAAATGAAGACGATTTAAAACATGCCCCAACATTAGAAAATATTAATTTTCAACAGCTATTAAACTATTAGACATTGAAGCGGTAGCTACAACCGCCGGTGTAACTTGGGTAATCGTGTAATTGTCTCTATATTAATGTTGGTAATTGTCGAGGGGTGGCTTATTAAGTAAAACCGTGCCATGCCAATCTTCATAACGTTTCTATCTCGACGGTAGCATGTCACTGTCAGTTAGAATCAATGTAACAGACGGAAGAAGAAGAAGGGTGTGGTTGATTCTTAAATTTCCTCGCACCGTCTTGGATAGGGAGTAAGGAGGGTGAGAGATAACGTGGATGCATATTTGTCATAGGAATTCCGGAAGTGGGAGGTTGGAAAAAGATTACGATTTCATTAAGTTCTCCCGGCAGACAGACAGGTAAAGATGGTAGAAAGCGGGACACAACGCGTTGTGTTGCTACGCCAACGCTATTGTAAAATGAAACCTAGCCGACGAACTCGAGGATTAATCTTGAGTGCAGACTTGTAATTCCATGAGATAATGCTGCAGATTTGATCGTGTCGCGTTAAGAGTTAACCTTTGAATACTACGAGTGTTGCGCCCTTTAATACAAGGCGTTTATGGAAAAGCATTCACACCGCGTTATCTTCGAATCCATATTACAATTTTGTCACAATAAAATGGATAAGCTGATAATTACTCTGGTCTTACTCTGGCCAACAAATTATCTACTGCTGTAAAGTTATTAAGGAATTGGTTCATAAAAAGAATAACGTCAAAAATGTATGGATAAATATAGATGCACGTCATTTATGCTGTATACATGACGCCATTATAGGAAAATACAATTCGTTGCACTGAAAAGGAAATCTTGAAGTGGATATAGAGGTAGGATTTGATAAAGAAGGTGTAAGCCCGTGATGCCCACAGTTATGACTGTGATAACAGTGAATAAATTATAATAAATAAAATAAAAATGTGGGTCAATGTCTTAATAAATAAAACCTAAACATGTTCTGTAATTTACTTTTTAATACTTTTCATTATACACATTCATCCACAGATACTCTTCCATATTAAGATTAATTACAGAAACGTTAACATTTTTTTTTAATACTCAGTTTTCTTGGTATAACATGTAAAGCAAATAAATTTTACTTTATATTATGTTTGATATATCTTGCACATTTCTTTCATAACTAACGGACCGCCTCAATTCAAGACAATTACTGTTTCAATTATCTACAATACAATAACTGTTTAAAATCAAAAGAAATATCTTCTTAGCGTTTTTTTTCTCCGCTTAAGAGACTTGTAAATAAATCATTGTATTTCTTTGTTTAAGACATTTGTTAACTTGATTCAAGAAAATCTTGCAGAAAATTTGAAGAAAGTGATTCTTAGTATAATTAAATGGCCATTATAACATAAAACGATGTTTTCTTAAGTATAGTAAATAGTTTTCTTAAGGTCCGGTTTTCATAGCGCAAAAATTAGGTTATTCTTTATCAATATTTATTGTAAAAGTGATCATTATTTGGAGCTAATATATTTTTTATTGGAATTACAAGTATATAGGGAAGTTCAAACCTGATTTAAATTTTTCTTGCGTGGCCTATGACATTTTTTGATGTTAATATTTCCGAATGCAGAAAGTAATTTCACATTTTAACAGAGGTTGAAACTGTGGAAAGGGATAAGTTAATATTAGATTACATTATTTATTATGTCTTGAATGGTTTATGATTAGAGCGGGCCAAGAGCGCCACGCGCCAGGTTCGCAATCAGGCTGCCGGGCGCATATATGTATGTAAACATAGGTAATTTAAATATGTAATTATTAGGACGAGGACCAAAACCACTGTCTATTACGTCGTGAAGACGCGCAAATATACACCTGCAGTTTGGGTGTTCGTTGATAAATAGGGCGTTGTTCACAGTGGGCCACTACAAAAAAAAAGTTCATTCATCGACGGCTACGAACTAACAGCGCGCTTATTCATTTACGGATGACGCGCTCTATTCATCAACAAATGACGAGTCTGCAGATGTTACGTTTGCACCACTTCGTGGCATACTAGAAACAAGCGTCGGTGTGCTCGCTTTAGTGATTATGTCTAACGTAACTATTAAAAATAAACGGCCATTACCTACGAAAGTTAATAAATTTCTTAGTGAATTTGTGGATTTACACTACAATGGGAGTACAATTTTCTGTAAAGTTTGTAAAAAAAACTACTGTGCTGGAGCAAACGTGATTGTGAAAGACATATAAATAGCGCACACCACAGAAATAAAAGAAATGGTGTGTCACAACAACGTCAATTTCAATTAGAATTGCTTTTAACGTTTATGGTATGTGGTCTACCACTTCGTATACTTGATAAAAAAGCATTTCGAAAATTCTGGGGTACATACAATACCGAGTGGATACTACCATCTCGGACAGCGTTACGGAGAGATATTCCACGAATACGTGAGGACATTGAAAATCGAATTAAAGCCGAATTAAAAGATAAACAGCTGTGGCTATGTCTTGATGAGACGACAGATTGCAAAAAAAATTCTATTTTGAATATAATAGTGCGCGTATTAGATCCTATTAAACCAAATTTTGCAATTCTATTAGGCAGCAGAAAATTAAAACAGTGTACTAGTAAAGCAATTACGGCCGTAGTTCTCGAAACGTTACAAAAATTTCAAGTGTCAACCAGTCAACTGTTGTTGTTCATGAGCGATGGTGCAGCAACAATGTGTAGTGTAGGCCGTTCCCTTAAAGAAAAGTGTGAAGGACTTTTACATGTTACGTGTAAAGTCCATGCTTTACATCTTGTGGCACAAACTATTCGAGAGTGTTACCCGGAGGTGGATGCATTAATAGCAAACACAAAAAAAGTGTTTCTCAAAAGTCCTAAGAGGACTAGGGCATTCCACAGGTTATGCCCTGGTATTCGAGAACCACCACAGCCCATTCTTACGCGTTGGGGAACGTGGTTAAAAGCCGCTTTTTATTATAATGAACATTTTCAAGAAGTCAAATCCGTTATTTTGCAATTCGTCCCTGCCGAAGCTAGAGCTATTAGGATGAGCCAGAAGGGATTTCTCGATATTTCTGTTGAAACACATCTAAAGAATATTAGCAACAATTACAAAGGGTTAGTAGACGCGATAGAAAATTTGCAAAATTCTGGATTGTCGTTGGTAGAATCAGTGCAATTCGTGGACGAAGTTAGTACATTGTTACACAGTATAAACGATGCAACAAGTGGACGAGTTTTAGCTAAGTTCGATAGTGTTTTAAAAAAGAATCCGGACTACACGAGATTAAGACAAATGTGCGATGGGGCATCTGCAGATTCCTTGACTAAGTCTAAAGATTATTTTAATTACGCCTGTCTTACTTCGGTAGACGTGGAACGGTCGTTTTCGAAATATAAGAACATTTTTTCGTCTCGGCGAACATCCTTCACCGAGGCAAATGTGGAAACTTATCTGATGGTGCAACTTTTTAAACAAGCCTATCCGCATTATTAGGAGGGATAGAATTTATTTATTATATCTTTATTTACAGTTACATTATTAAGTACAACAGAATAAAAAAAGCGTTCAGTTTCTCAGTTATTTCCTTATTACATCCCATTTACAACGCATACCGTTTTCAATCAAATAAAAAATCATAATGAAAATAAAAACACCTCAGCGTGTACATATATATATATATATATATATATATATATATATATATATATCCGCTCTAATTACTAAACATTATTATTGCGTCAGCTTTTATTTTTTTACTCTTGTGTATTAATTTCGAAATATCACATATCTGCTGTGACTCACATATACGCTATTTACAATAAGCGGCCGTTGCGCCTGATTCCGATTCTGTTGGATGGCGCAATTTGGCCCGCTCTATTTATGATCCAGAGTTGAAATAAATGTGTTTTTTGGAAAGCGTTTGTTTTATAAATTTACAAAAAATAAAAAAAAACCAAAATTTACAATTTTAATAACTAGGAAAATATACGTTAAAAGAATTAGTAAAAATATTAAAAAAATTATGTGATTGTATGCAAATCATGCAAATACATGAAATATCCAAAATATGGTTTATTTTTTATAAAAATAGATAACAAAATTTGCTTGTCATCTGTAGAATTTTAAGAGAAATAATGGCACAAACTAATGTGGCCGTTTGTCATTAGATGGAGCCCTTTGAGTGCCAAACAATGACAGCATTTAAATTTGACAGCATTTAATATTGACAGCATTTAAAATTGACAGCATTCAAATTCGTCAAGAAACCATTTAGGTATTGTTCATAAATCAATAGTTTCCTTTACTTCAAATATAGCATTTATTTTCTTAAAATTCTTATTATTTATATCCACATTATTAAGTGCACTTACCTTGTTTAAAACAGTACGATATATCCCTACATAATGCAGAAAATTATTCTCATTGCTTGTGATTTTAAAAGGGGTAAGGTAAAGGTTATCTACAGAATAATGTTCAAACAAAAGTGAACTTAATGTAGAAGTACACATGAAAAAAGTGCCTAGAAACAATAACCAAGATAATGCTAGCTCATGGTATTGATGGAATCACTCCCGGCAAAAACAATGTGAACTGGAAACTGCTATCGAAACTAGGGTTGGTCTGAAGAACCTTGAACCCTTTTGTCATCTTATGCTAAAGTTGGCTCATTTCGCGCAGCTTGGAATTGAGTGAAGTAAAGAGAAGGGTGTACTCATCGCTTTATTTTAGAAGGGAAAACTAGGGCATATCCCGGGGTCATGTGTAGTCATCTGGAGCCGTTGCGCGACCAGGATTGAAGAAGTCCGCTGGGCGACGCACTCCCACCAGGGGAGGGGGCCTGCCCTGGGGGTCGACAACCATCTGGACGCATGGGTTTTCGTTTTCGCGGGTCCTTGCCCACGCCGAGTTGAGTATCTTCTCCAGATGCTCGTGAATCGTTGGAATGTCCAGATCTCGACGAATCTGATCATTCCTGACAAACCATGGGGCGTCGGCGATGATGCGCAGAGTCCTGTTTTGAAGGCCTTCCAGGCCCTTGAAGTGCGACGGAGCCGCTGATGACCAGACCATGGCGCCGTAGGTTAGCAACGGTCGAAATGTCGTCTTGTAGAGTAGCAGCTTGCTGCCCAGGCGAAGGGGACTCCTTCGACCCAGGAGGGGGAGCAGCAAGTTGCGGGCAGTTGGGAAACGGGAGCGAAAATCTCTCATGTGTGAGGCAAAGATGAGTCTCGTGTCCATACGTTTGCCTAGGTATTTGACGTCAGGGCTCCACGGCAGCTGAACTTGTCCCACCTGGATGTTACTCCAGGGGTCGGACAACCTCCTCGTGAATCTAACACTGCCAAACATTGCTCTCTATCTCTCAGTTTATGCCACTAATCTTCAAAAACACTCACTGAAATATTTCCTGGCGCCACCTACTTTCAAGTAGCGATATAAACCCGAGTACAGATGCCATACTTACCCATACAATGATATAACCTTTAACGTATAACGTTTCATAAACACTTTCAAAAGATACCGGTTAATGTAATATTTGTTCCCTCTTATTACTATTTACCACTTCTACTAATTTAACTATAGTTTTTTAAATATATTTTAGGTAATAATAATAAAAAAGGGATAAATAAACTTAAATAGTAACTCATTAATTATCACTGGACAACAGCCAAAATGTATCTAAAATAAAATCATATCTTACTATTTTTGGTGTGCTAAAACCGAAAATAAACTTATCTTTTTAATATTAGTTCAAGTTTTAGAGATACGTGATGTCATGTGTCCCTATATATTAACACTATAACCGCAAGTCCGCCTTGTACTGAACAGCCCCTGTATACAAACAAATGATAAACACCACTATCGCGAATATTATAGAATTGAATAGAAAATACTCGAATCTTCTCGAATATTCTCTAAAAATCTAGAAGCCGTGTTTGGGTATATAAGCAGCTACAAAGCGGAGAGGTTAGTCAGTCGAAGTTAGTGCGTCTAATCGAATAGTTGACATTGTAAGATGTCTCGAAAGTGTGTAAACAATTCAGATCACTTCTGTTATGTTTGTGATGAGGTGACTTTTGCGTCTCAAAAGCGGTCTATTACTCCATTGATAAAACAGGCATATCGGCTTCATTTCGGTTGCAAACTAGGGGATCAAGACAAACATTGGGCGCCACATATCTGCTGTAATATATGCGCTTCAAGTCTGAGAAACTGGTTAAATCATAAAAAAACGATTTATGCGGTTTGCTGTCCCAATGGTCTGGAGAGAGCCTACAAATCATGTTAATGATTGCTATTTCTGCATGATACCTCGTGTTGGGCAAGGCACAAGTATATCCAAGAAGAAAAAATATTAACTATCCAAATATACCATCTGCCATGAGACCTGTGCCCCATAGTGACGAACTTCCTATTCCAGAACCCTCAGGAACATTCACTTACGAATCAGATAATAGCGATACAGCGATTTGTCATGAAGAAGATATGCCATCAACATCAAGAGATCCTGATTTCATACCAAGCAGGTCAAACCGCCAACCGCACAAAATAACCCAGTCAGAATTAAACGATCTTGTAAGAGATCTAAAACTTCCAAAAAGTAAGGCAGCGTTACTAGGATCAAGACTGCGGCAGTGGAACCTGTTAGAAGACGATGTTTCGGTATGTGTTTTTCGTAATCGCCATAATGGCCTAGTACCATTTTTTGACATGGAAAATAACTTGGTTTTCTGCAATAACATTAGCGGTTTATTGGCGGGTTTAAATATAAACTACAAGCCAGAGGAATGGAGATTGTTTATAAACAGTTCAACATTCAGTTTAAAGGCAGTACTATTGCATATTGGAAATATTCTACCGTCTATTCCTGTTGGATATGCCGTTCGCATGAGGGAATCATACGACAATATGAAGTACCTATTGACAAGCATAAAATACGATGAGCACCAATGGCAGATCTGTGGCGACTTAAAAGTTGTTGCACTTTTACTTGGGTTGCAGCTAGGCTATACCAAGTTATACTGTTTTTTGTGTGAATGGGACAGTCGGGCAAAGGCACTTCATTACAAAAGACAAGACTGGCCTCTTCGACAATCATTAGAGTCAGGTCAAAAGAATGTACAACATATGTCATTGGTATATTATAATTTTTTATAATATTTTCTTGGTGCAAGAATCCATTTCTCTGCATATAGTCTAAACATTTTCGAAGGAAGTATATAAAACGTGAAACACGTTAATGACCCAAAAACATAATAAATACGACCCTTGCATACCAAGTTCGTATTATTTCGATTTCGTTCTTTCGTAATTCACAACTAATTTGCTCTTTAATTTTTGATTTGCAAATTGATTCCTTTCGTCGGTTTTTTTAAAGGTTTTCGTCGGCATCCAATCGGTGTATATAATTGAAGGAACAAGTTGGAAATTACGTAATTTTAGCGTTTAACGATGTAAATTCTAACAATACTCTGATAACCTTAACCGTATGCGCAAGAAATATATTTAAATTTCCAGTAATTCGTATCGTCTATTCAACGGCTCCCTAAATAACAAATGCAGATATCATTTTTAGTAGTCTTTTGATGTCTCGTTCGTTGTACTCGACGCGAATAAAAATGCTGAATTGGTTCCAAAAGATCAATACGTTAACTTTTCATGTTATAGCAGGTAATGCCATTCGGATATTTTATTGAAAAGATGGGCGTAAAATGGGAGATTTAAGCCACCTGAAATATATCGAGTTTCATCCAGGAATCTTCCATTAATTTTTTTTGCGCAGTTATTTTTGCTCACTAATGCACTGATGTTCCTTAAATTGACCTTGCTAGGCTTCTAATTAAGATTCCATCTGCAAAATGCTTCAAATAGAAAACATATTTGGTATTCGAAAGCCTTAACTTCAACCTGGCGGAAAAATTTGCATTCCTTTGTTATTTCTCCTCGGTCTAAATGAAGTAAATAAGTGCCAAGTCTTTTTTTCTTTAAAAAAATTCTCAACTCGAAACAAGCATAAAAAACTCATTTTCTTTCTGATCGCTTCTCCCATAATTTAGTTTATATAAAAGCGTTTATTCCTAAGGGTATTTATAGAAAGAAGCATTCCGTATACCTCTCTTATTGGCCAGAACCGGTGGAGAAATCTTTTATTTTGATATAAATTTGTCAGGCTTTTGTTTGTAAGTCGTGTATTGATTTATCCGAAGACGATTTTAAGCTTGATTTTCAAATCCATTAGACAGTTCGTAAGCGTCAATTAAGTAAAGAAATTGTCCGTAAAATCTTTGAAAATTTTATCAATAAATTCTATGTGTAACTTTTCAACAAATCGTTTTAATTAATAAATTGGGATCATCTGCATAACTCGTTATTGCATAACTGGTGCCACAAAATTATAAACAATAAAGGACCAAACACATTGCCCTGCGGAACATCCACGCATAACAAGCATTTGTCGTAGTGTGGCAGTTATTTCTTTCACATGTTTATTTAAACGAAAAATAAAATAAAAATACGGCTTTTACAGTTGTTTTGAATATCTAAAACACCAACATTGGTAAAATCAAACAAGTAGCCAATTTTTAGGTTGTTAATCAATTTAAATTACCGGACAACCATGTATTGATCTCCTTAGACGTTGTTTCCTTGTTTACAAAGATCATCCTGGAATTACTTTTATCTACTGTCCAGAAGTGGAACTTGATAAGTGATTATTAAAGCTGACCACCAGCGGTACCGCGCAGTAGCGTAGAGTCGACCAGGCCTCGCGTTCCGCTAGAGTTATTCTGCTAATAGAGATGTTTGCTGCCGCAAATAATTTCGCTCATTTTTTAAATAAAAATTAAATAACACGTGCTCAAACACATACCATTTTAAGAGTCCTCCGTGAAATCACAAAGTGAATAATGTCTGTTAAATATCTGCAACATTAGATATGTTTCAACTGTTGTTTCGGCAAAACTAGTACGGCATGAGGAAAAAATGCGTTTATATGCAGAGAACGAACGTTCTACATCTAGTGACGTAATATTTGCGTAAGTAAAATAATCTTTCAAATAACTTAACGATTCTGTTGACGCACCTTCACAAATGTGTCTTAATGTGCCAATTTTCTATTTTTCTATTGCATCTGCTAGCCCGAAGTAATTGTCGTGAATGATTTTTAAATCCATTTTAACCTGACTATCTTGAAATTTCGACTGGTTTTTCTGGATAGCGGCAGCTTCCTTTGTATCGAATTGTAAAACCACGTTCTTAATATTGTCAAAATATTTATGACAAAAAAACGAATGTTCCCCAACGAGTTAGAATAGGTTCTGGTGGCTCTGGAATACGGGGGCACAGTCTGTGAAATTCGCGAATACGTTTTGGTGATTTGACAAATACTGCTTTGGTATGCGCTATTAAAGCGTCTACCTCAGGATAACATTTTCTTATACTATCCGCCACAACATTGAGAGTATGAATTTTACACGTAATGTGTAACAAATTAGCAGAATGCTTTTTAAGAGACCGGCCTACAGAAAGCATGTTTGCAGCACCATCACTCACTAACATCAAGAGTTGGTTTGTTGAAAGTTCAAACTTTTCCAATGTATTTAACACTAACTTTGAAATTACTTCGACAGTACACTGTTGTATTCGTTTGGAGACTAATAGAATTGAAGGTGCCGATTGATGAGGTTCCAATTTGCGTGCCATTACATTAAGAACAGAATGTTTCTTCCGATCTGTTGTTTCGTCGACACATAACCACAATTTTTGATCTTTCAACTCCGATTTTATTTTTTGTTCAATATGTTCGCGCGCAGATGGCACAATTCTTCGTAACGATGTTCGACTTGGTAATTTGCACTCCGAATAGTTATTCCAAAAGCAGAAAAATGGTTCCTTGTCTAGTAAATTAAACGGTATATTACATGCGATAAACGTAACGCATAAATTAAATATAAATTTTTCATTGTCTCGTGCGCAATTTCTTTTTGAGACATGCTTTTCACTATTTACTTGTCGTAGACAATGTTGTCTGGACCAACACATTAACGGGATTTTACAGATTACACATTTAATTTTAGCACCTTCATATATTAAGTCTGGAATTTCTGCAATAAATTTTCGAAGTTTGTCCGACCGCGGTCGTTTTGCTGACGAAATCATAATTTTTCTAGGACAGATAAACAATTGCGCAAATGACCGGCAGCGAAAATGTCCGTACTACTACCATATCATACAGGGTTGCTAAGAGATTCTTTTTAACGCTTGTTGAAAAACACATGGGTTAGCATCATCAGCCACATACAATCGATGATGTTGACTCATGTGTCTTCGAGTTAATTAATAATTTGTGCGGGGTGTGCCGTGAATATTTTGTTTGCCATACTACCCCATAGTCCTTGCTATCATTATTTCTCGATAACTTGTTGGACAATATAATTTCTCTTCTGCCTTTTCAGTTTCCATACATTTAGATCTTCTGAAGATGTTTCACATTATTGTCACAAGAGATGCCGTGAACTTTAAAACGGATACAGATCAATTAAGTAATATTTTCACATATTTTCATCTTACACACGTATACAATTTTTTCCTTTAACGTATTATTTTTTGTTTGATGGTTTGTTGTGTTTTGGACATTTTAAAATGTAATTTCATTTATTTCGATTTAAATTCTTGTTTGTTTGTTTGTGTTTTTCAGTATTCAATTATTTAAAATTTATCGTTAACACTTTACAACTCTGATTTGTTAGTATTTTAAATTTAGATAACAATTTTTATCGTTTTCGACATTATATTTACATATTACAGTAATTCATGATGAAGTTCAGAATAAGGAATGAAATATTGAATCTTCAAAAAAATGAGTTTTAATTAACCATCCAGAAACAGACCGTTTACCCAATTTATTTTACTTCTCAATAATAATAATAATAATAATAATAATAATAATAATAATAATAATGATAATAATAATAATAATAATAAAGATTTATTACCAATGACCCAGAGGTAATGGATAATTGTTATTATTAATAAATATAATAATACAAATTTAATGTGTATGTTGTACATATGTATATGTTAAACTGAAAGTTAACGTTTAACTTAAAAAGAATGAAATTTTTCGTAATAAATTCCTTTCTAATCTTTAAAGAAAATCACGTAGTTTGATATTGAACCTTCGATACGCCATATTTTGAACCCCATATATTATCCAAAGTTCGGCGAATAGAAAAACTTTGTATTATATCGCGTATATTACGTAACATCTTCGCTAACCATGTACAGACGCAAAAAAGCCGATATCAAAGCCCGGGCGAGTAAACATAACGAATAAAACGATAAAATCTCTGTCCGGCACGCATCGCGTTTTAATTGTTTCGTCGGTTCGATGTAATGCGTTTTTATTAGACGGAGAACTTAGAGCGTCTCGTTGGCAAGCAGCCGTTTTCGCAACAGGTCTCCTAAAATCGCATTTCTGCATAAGTTGCCTTGTGTAATCTCGCAAAGCGCTCAAGTGGGAAAGATTCATTATTTCAATACAATGAACTGCACCATTTAGCAATTTTACGTCGAGTGTATACACTTTACCTCCTAGGTGGCGCTTCTAAAACAACCTTTGACAACAAGATGAAAATAAACATCTAGCAGAGCTTTATCGTCACGCTACAGATACTGGGGCAATGAGGAAACGGATGAAATATTTTATACTTAAATCGATGTAACTAAAATTACACCTACAGTAATAAACATCATTTTTGCATCTTAGATTCTAAATATTTGTTATTAGGGGTACATTGTACCTTAATCCAGAAATTACCAAATCTTTTTGATCAGTGGTGTTTGTAACCAATAAGTTGCAAACATTTTTAGGTTATTCACATATACGTACATATACAGAGTGAGTCATCTCTACGGGCTGGAAAGTTTATGCCATTTATGCATTCGAAATCACGGAGTGTTGGTGTCGATTAATAGGTGAAACTTGGACCAGTGCACACCTAGGTGCACAACTTTGGTTAGCTAAGAACTTATAGGACATTCTGCAGGTTCCATTCACAAAGGCACACTTTTGCGAGCCTACGAAGATGACTCACCCTGTATATTAAATTTTAATCCCATCTTTGGATAATAAATTAACTTTGCTAAACCGTTGACTCACCCTGTACATAAAAAACGTACGAATTAATCCTAAAAGTAATAAATAAAACTTGTTTGTGTTGTATAGTGACAATGTCGAGGAAAATAGACGAAAAAGGAGAAGGAATAGCGAGGCACAACTAAGTGAGAAAGAATGAGGAAAACGTAAACAAACCCAAAATATACACCTGACTTGTCAGCAGAACATGAACTTTTCAAAATTTCAGACTTGCTGTGGGATAATCTATCTCAGGATCGGAAATTAAAATCGATTGAAATGGGAGCAATACGCGTTGGAGAAAGACAGAAAAGGCATGACAAACTTGTAGACTTGTACTGAATGCGATATATATAGGGAGACGTATATGAATGTAGTGTAATGTAACGGCATTACAAAAGCACATTAGTTCTGCGAGTCTAGAACATATCGACGACGTATATTATTCAATGTTTATTAATTCTTTCAATTCGTACGTTTCGAGAGGTTTTCGAAAAGGGACAGAATGATAAATTGAGTTAATTTTTACGTATCTAAATTAGATTTTAACGAAATGTACAGTTTGTATTAAAAGTAAAATAACCTGGGTATTTGTCTGACTACCTATCAAATATAGTTAAATGTCTGTATTAAAACATTTCAATTGTTCAAAAAATTGGAATGAACTGGGGTTCGGGAGTCTTCTTACACACTCTTATATCAATATATCGTAATTGATGAAAAGTTAAAATTGAAAATAAAACTAACCTGAATTTCTAAGACGATGTCATATAAACTTTATGTTTATATAGGATTCACGGGGAATTGCCAATTCTCAAACTCCAACCTTCACTTCTACCTCGAAATCTTACTATGATTTGAATATTACACCCTTTGAAACTTGGAACGCAATCAAAATACGAGTTACCTCGATGAATGCTTGACTAAATGTAAGCAAATTAATTGGCGTCCCTTCACTCGGTTATTTTAATCGCGATGGCGATTGTTTTGTCCACAGCAAATTTTGATGATACTTTCCTAATATGACGATGAAATTTCGATGAATAAACCTATATCCGACTCGACTGGATAACGCAAAACACCACCGATATTTAATTTACGAAACTCTGCTAGAAATATATCTGAATTTACCCTGTCGTTTATTGTAGGAACGTTTTTCATTGATTTTCAAGATTTACCCCCACTCTGTAAATCGGAGGCTCGGCGGGGTGGAAAAGAGGCTTCCGAAAAGGAACTAATATCCGCTAGAGGGAATTTCATATCTACCGTGTGGCCATACTGAATACACGATACGTGCATGAATGACAGCTGCACTGGACGTTGTAAATATACACCACTACAATAGACATTAGTTTAAATTGGGAAAAGTTTTAAACCACAAACAGGTCAGAAATTTTTAGAAAAGAAGTGAAAATCTCGTAATTTTAAAAGCTATGAACAAACACTTCAGGTAAAGTTTGATTTAAAGAGGGACACTTATAGCTGATAAAATAAAATTTAAGGTGACAATTTCCGACATATTGGTACAAACTTTTATATTCTAAAAGGACGCCATATTGGATTTTTTCATAGTTAAATAGTATTTCTTTCTATTTGAGGTAGTACCAAAAAGTACCCGAAACTTAAATCACCCATTTTTGTGATTCTATTCATGAACATGTCAACACTGTTAAATTTTGGGCATCGGAATTTAGATGTGGTTGACGATGAATGTTAAGGACGGGCAAAAACTGTAAGCAAGCGCGGCTGCTCACTCAGTATCAAAAACGTATTTGAATGAACATTTCGGAAGCCCTGTTGAAGC
Organism: Dynastes maya; assembly: GCA_029619315.2. NCBI lineage: Eukaryota > Metazoa > Arthropoda > Insecta > Coleoptera > Scarabaeidae > Dynastes > Dynastes maya. Next base: position 10,230,735 of record JAROYE020000012.1, read on the forward strand.
AGTTTGAGTGAAATAAATCAGAGTTTTAGAGGCAATTAATAAGAAGATGAAGGCACAGTCGAAACTGTAGACTGCGAAGGGTGAATCGGCTACGAAAAACGCGAAGATTCTTCCATCGACCGGGAAAATCGTTAAATCGACTATCTTGAAAAAAAGAAAAGCAATGACGACGGCGTACTACCGTTACCTACGATATACATAAGGCCCCACAGCTTTGGCGTCAGCATGCGCTGACGTATTTATATTTAGGCCATATAAACGCGTTTACACACTAAGACCATCTCTGCGTTTTGAATTGGTTTATCCAAATTATATTGGTTTTATTTAAAAAGATACTATGTAGTGATATTTCCGTATTTTGTTGGTGAACACTGCAATGTTTTTCTAGTGTTGTATAAGCGATAACATGGTGTTGGGTGCTTTGTGTGTGAGTTACACTTTGTAAAGTGTAAAAAGAAGATATTATTTATTTTTCAACAGCTACAGATTCAAGGACCGGGGAAACTATGACTGTAAGTTCAAAAAATCCTAGGCTGAAAAAAAATGCTATTCCAACTCAATTCCCTAACTGTCCGTTGTATTTGAAAAAAAACGCCAAGATGTTATTGTTGAAATAGTTTTATATTCTTTTATATTCTTTATCCGTTCGCCTTTTACAATTTTTATTTAAAGTGTACAGCACCTTGGAGGTCGCCAACGTTGATCCACCCGTTCCGCCTTTCGACTTGCTACAATACCACGCAGAAAAAACAAATTTATAAGCAAGAGATATCGTGTAAAAAGGATCGTATACCGCGACTAGTCCATCGGTTCTGAGGATTTTGCTCTTTAACCAGCTTAAATAATATACTCTAACGCGATTCTTTTTCCCAGATATCGTTACTAAGATATTTTGACCTTCCAGCACTTCCATCTGCTGGAATCTTCTTCGGGATATCAATTGGTAGAGTTTACCTTGTCCACTTCTGTCTAACATCAACCCATGTTCTGTACCAATTAGTAACTTCACACCTGCCGAAATTGAAATTAAACCAATATAACAGAATATAAGGGCGACAAATAGAGTTGAGAATTCATGGGAATTTTAATTTTCTTGATACACAGGGTAAGTTTCTTAAAAAAAAATCTAGGATATCAAGATTACTTCCTTGAACATCCATTATAATCTTTAAAAATAATCCATTCCAACAATATCCTTTTTTTTTTTTTTTAGAAAAAAGAAAGAATTTTGAAAACAGCGAGAGATATATAAGGTGTTATTGGATAGATTTCACAAGAGGGAAACATTTTTGTAATAGATGTACGAATAATTTTTTTTTGTAGAAGTTTTTACTGACAATGTAATTAAATATTAGAACAATGTTTATACAACTTCTTAAATAGCTGCTTTACAAAATACAAAATAGCTACTTTATGCAGTACTGAGAAATTTATTTAAAGAATCTAGAATTTAGAACTAGCAAAAACTTTTCTAAAGAATAATTTTTTTCATAAATCCATAATTCATGCGACACCTATCTGGTTGGCAATGCAGTGTATATATATATAGGGAATCTTTCAAAATACAGGGCTATTTTTTTTACATAAAATTTAAAAAATCGCCTAAACAGCGTGACGTCATCGAAGAGCCTTCTATATCGGTGGTAACGGTACTACGCATCATTACTTGACACGCTGAAGGCAGAAATTGCGAAAAAACGACGCATTTGGAGAAAGAAACACACACTTTAGTGGTCGCCATTGCAAAAATTCGCGAACTGGATTTCGAATTGATAAATTACACACCGTATGAATACAGTGGTGAACCAAATCTGGTCCCAGCGACGTTTCTCTGCTTCCTAAGCTCAAAGTTTCACTCGGCTGACAGAGATTCCATTTTCACCTCAGCCAAAGAAAGCTCGTCAATCAAAAACAACATCAAGTTCTTAGGGATCTGTTTTCTCAGATTGCTCACAAAATGTTCGTAGCTCCAGGTCAAACGATTAATGTTTTCATCATACAACAGTTTTTGACGAAAAATAACAATTGTTTCTCGTCTTGCCTCCCTTCGATATTTTCCAAAGGAGAAAAGAAAGTTGAAAATGGTAATCTTAGTTAGCTTTAAAAACTGTACAACTTTGCCAATTTAAATAAATCTCTATGCTTGCTAATAATTTAGGAGATACTGCATTTACGATGACGAGAGCAAATTACATAAATTTCCTGCTTGGAGTATAGTAACTATTGTTATTTTAATTAATGAAATTCGTTTTTTTTTAATGTAGTAAATAGTTGTTGCAAAAAACATCCAGGTTGTAGGTATATTAAAATTTATCTAGTTAACCATGAATTCATTTATTTAAAACAAACGCAAGCCAGACTAAATTTACAATCGAAAAAACAAGGAAGAGACAAAGATAGAGGTTGCGGTAAAAGCAGCGAGTACGTACAATGACTTCTGTCCATTGTATTTTTCTAATGTTTTATATTCTGACAGGTCATAAATTTTAACCCCTTTTAAATAGTATAGAAACAGAAGTAATAATAGTAGCTATAAAGTCAGAGCGTTAACGTTTGCTGCAATTGTTGATCTAAGTTTTCAAAGGATTGTGAACTTTTGGTCCTCCGGGAATATGAAACAGGGGCTAGAGCAAGGTCCGGACTCTCTTCAACTTGAAAACGACAAAATATTATTTATTTAGTTACCGAGCGCTTAAATTGTAGCCATTTTAATACCGTAAAAGGGATGGAAATTTGCTCCTTTACAGCGAGATTACTTGAATTCAATTTTGGATTAATAAAATAAGTTCGAAAAAGAGGACGAAAATCTAGAAGCGTTGATTACTAAATGACGTAGCTATTCGGAGTTTACATAAAATTAGTAAAGAAAGGTCGGGTAGTATTGAAAATTGCAAAAATGGATGTAAAACTGAAAGGAGTGCTTCCGAATTTTAAGCTCATTATTAAGTTCGGTTCAATGCACCCTTCTAAAATACAAATAAAGGACGCTATTAACTGCGACAATCTCATCGCTTCCCTTGTTCTCTTTCTTTTTTGTTCTCCCCTGTTTTATTTTGTTCTTCGACGTAATACACAATTCGTTTATCTTAAAGAACTTTTCATTTTTCCCTTCCTATGAACTTGCCGCCGTGAAATATGGAAACGTGTATTTTTGAAGGGAAAGAACAAGGAACAGGACATATCATCGACTTTGCCATTTTTGTGTAAGCACTTCAATAAATTGTCTGCATATTAGATTTCCATCCTATATATTGAATAACGGCAGCTACACGGTACGTGGTGTCTTATTTCAAAACAATTCTCAAGGGCCTTACCAGCTTCTACAGCATACGAAGAGAATATGGACAAAATTTCCTCGGACAGATTTGAAACGTTATATTATCATTGCATCTTACACGAAGTTTCTACGTAGAGGATAGTAAACGACATTCATACAGTCTGTCCTAACTTTCTTGAATCGTAAAATCGTTTTCTATTGGAAGAAGTTAAAAAAGTGATTAAATATACCCTGGAAAGGATGGATTTTTTAAATTATGTTCTATAAATAACATTTACAAATTACTGCGAAAATTGAGGATTCCCCGTTTGTGGACGTGGTAATATTAACGTTGACGCAAATTCCATAGGTAAGTAAGGAAAGGAAAGAAAACTCGTAATAAAAGCAAAGAATCTGAAGCTGCATGGTTTTAATAATTTAGATATTCTTCTATTGAACGAGGCTCTATATCGCAAAGATTCTTAGCAGCTCTTTCCGTAACGCTATCTGTAATCCATAAGTTCCACTCGAGATTGTATGTACGCCAAAACTGTCGAGATGGTTCTTTATCGAGTAAGCGAAGCAGTAGCGTGCCACCTCAAACCCAATTTAAGTTGGATTTACTTTTGACGTTTATTGTTTACGGTTTTGTATAGTCTCTTTGTTGTTATCTTTTACAGTCGCCTTTGTTCCAGCACATTAAAGGTATTTTGCAAACTCTACACAATACTTTGGTTCCATTACAGTTCAAATCCGGAAATTCACTGATAAATTCAGTGACTTTACCATATTAATAATTTCATTCGCTGAGGTAGCCCGTGCTGATTCATTTGCATACATACGTCGCGTCGTGGGCGCGGCAACCTCACTTCTAACCTGGCGCGAAGCTCTCTGTATCCGGTCTATTCATCACATATGTTTGCTCAAAGATATGATACATTCCCCTTTCTTGGATATCTATATCTTTGAATGTGTTAGAAACGGATCAAATTCAGCTAGCAGATGAATACAACCAGAATAGTTACCATTTTTAGGAGAGTTATACAATTGATTGTTACCACGAAAAGCTGATCCCCTTTCAGCGAGGAACCTTATCACTTATCACTAAAGTAACCTAAACTTGCGGACTCGCATAAGCGTCGGTATTACGGGTTAATATAAGAATACGAAAAATTCATAAATAAACTAAACCGGTAGAGAAGTAGGCATGTAGTGTCGACCTTGAATATAAATCATGTTAAACCGCGCTGAGAGAGATTTCGTTTTAGTACCGGTGGAGCTGTTGGTTATGTACTTACATGTCGCTTTTGAAAATATAGCTGGTGTTTTTTGTGTGTTGTAGTATTATACCAAGTACATAATTAGTGTATCGTTTCATATAGAACTAATATTTACATACCTAAGAAAACAATGCCTCGTAATAGATTTGCTACTAATGTACATAAGTATGTGTCACTTTTTCCCCATTTAAAATATGACGGTAGTGCAGTTTTTTGCTTAATATGCAATGTTCGTTTGGCTGCATTGGACAGAACTGATTGCCAGATGGTATTAAACATATGAGAAATGCAAGAACTGAAATACCTTATACACTATTTCTCATACATTTATTAATTATGTTTACCTCTTGTAATCTTCCGTTGTCGTTGGTGAGAAAAGCAGCTTTTAAAACGTTTTGGCGACAATACGTTCCAAAGTACCCATTACCCTCACAAACACAATTACAGAATCATTTGCCGCGAATAAAAGAAATGCTAGAAAATGTGTGTAAACGTGATTTGTGTTCAAAAAAAATATGGATTACCGTGAATGAGACGACTGATATAACGAAAAACAGTATTGTGAATGTAATAGCTCGCGTTTTATCTAGCGAGAACACAGCATCTCGATATTTGTTAGCTTGCAAACGTGTTCAACAATGTACCGCGAAAATATTCAAAAAGTGATAATGAACGCTTTGAAACAATTTAAAATTGCCCAAGATCAAGTTGTGATGATTGTGACAGATAGTGCAGCAACGATGTTAAGTGTTGGGCGATCCTTAAAACATATATTTCCTAACTTAATACATATAACCTGCGTGCTGCATGCTTTGCATTTAGTTGGTGAAGTTGTTCGACAACATTACGGAAACGTTGATCGGATGATTGGAAGTACTAAAGCAGTGTTTCGTAAATCTCCTAAACGTTTAAAAGAATTTCGTAAATTTGGTCCAGGTATTCCAGAACTTCCTGAACCAATTTTAACGCGATGGGGTGCTTGGCTAACAGCAGCTTCTTACTATTTGATCCATTTTCAACAAATTCAATCAGTTATAATGCGATTTGATCGGAATGAATCCAAAGCAATTAGAGAAAATCAAAGAAAATTTCAAATTCCTCAACATTTAGAAGATTTAACAACAATATGTACCAATTATACAGTATTAATAGATGCCATCAGAAAACTACAATGTACTGAATTGTCATTGCAGGACTCATTAGACATAGTGGAGAGTGTAAAAAATAAATTACACACATTAAATGATACGCCAGGATTATGCGCTAGTCAAAAGTTGGCAGATGTTTTAAGGAAAAATTCCGATTTTAATACTTTAGAGGCCGTTTATAATAAGTGTAAGAATAGTGAACTTTTAAGTGATTTTGAAAAACAGTTTCTACATGCAAATGTAACTTCCTTAGATGTGGAGAGATCGGTTTCTATGTATAAGAATATTTTTTCTTGTCGACGCACAAGGTTTAAAGAAGTAACTGTGGAAACATATGCAATGATGCAAGTTTACAGTAGTTCACATCCTGATGCCTCTAATTTGTTGAATAATTAGCAAGTAAGTTTATTTATGAATTTTTCGTATTCTTATATTAACTCGTAATACCGACGCCTATGCGAGTCCGCAAGTTTTGGTTACTCTATTCATCATCGAGGGCAACAAAATGATCTTTTGATTTGTCATGTGAGGCTATCCTAACAATTGCATTTTTCCAATCATCGAAACTAAATTGATTACTTATAAAATCTTTTAGGCTAAAATTATATGCTATGTGACTAGCATTTATTTCCCATTCAACAGGACCATTTGAAAAAGATTTCTTGGTATTCTTGATTCCCAAATTTGTTACTGTTGAATAACTGGTTCATTTGTAAAACTCGTTTCACGATCACATTGCTCGGCAGTATCAGTTATCATTGGTTCTGGTATTGACAGACTTGTTAAAACAGAAGAGTTTATTGGTAGAAGTGGAATCTACTTTATTAACAAATTTTAACAAAGAACCTTTGATGTTTTTTAATGCATCCTCTTTCTCTTGCTTTATCTCTCGTTCAACAATGTTTTTTTTATTATCTAAACATTAAATGAAATATTAATTATTTAGTGATAATTTTCACAACAATTAAAATATTTGTAATTAGTCGTAAAAGGTAGGCCAATAAATTAATAAATCATTAAATTATTGAAATAAAAAATATTTGTTTAAATGAGCCGTTGTAGGTTTTTAAATTCAAAAATGAAACGTTAATACGTGACATTCAATTTTTGAATGTTTGTTTATATTTTTGCTTCTCAGAAATCAATCCAAATAGTATCTAATTTGACAGAGATAAATATATGTATTATCAAAACCTCAAGTGGATATAATTTCTTTTTAAGGAAGATATAACATTTATAGAAAACAAATTAGCAATACTTCTAAATGTTTTCTAAGAATTTTTTCAAAAGGTATCCTTTTCTTGGCAAAGAATCCTTTCCAATCCTATTCCCCATGTAAATACGTTATTTTTCATTTGAGAAAATAATGAAGTAGCTTTCCTTTACTAGAAACACATTTGGAGTTTCCCTTCCGTCAATTTAAAAGTCAGAACCTTTCTTCTACGCGCTATTGTTCCTCAAGTTGTGTAAATGTCGCACAATCACTACTTATATTGCTTCTGAAATGAAAGGAATCGACAAGAGAGAAAAAAAAGGAAAAGCTACACTGAAAAAAAAGCGAAATCCTTCGACACCCTGTGTTAACCTTCTAACCGAAGACTTCCCCCTATTACACATACACAATCGATAAATACGGAATATATTAATAAGGGGGCGAATTTACAAATTTCCTCCTACACAATTTCTCTTTTATTAGAGCAAAATAAGCGTGGAGAAAAAAAAAACACATTCTCTTACAGCGAGAGTAGTAGAAGGGAAATGAAAGTCTCATTCTGAATTATTCGTGTGGAAATGTTGTTCTTTTCAACCGACGAAATGCATCATAAAGAGGGCGCGCACTTATTTATCAGAATCGAGATGTAACTGAACAAGTCGATTGGCATCGTTAGATCAGGGCCAGACGGTCAAGGTGGACAAGAAAGTAGTAGAATGGGAGAAGAAACGGGGGACGACGTAGTTCTAGCTTTTTGGACGGTGAGAAAGATAGAAATAGGGGGAGCTGGAATGACGGGTAATGGAATGGGAAGGTGATAGGCGAAAGAGGGTGGCGATGCAATCAGAACAACCAGTCAAATCCCCTATACTACTACTGTATACACCTAAAACGGCTTTTATCGATCCAACGATGCTGCAGCTTCATATAAAGCCTATTGAACACCTTAAGGCTAATGATAACTGCAGATACGGAAAACCTCATTAACATATATACCTCCCTATACACAAAATATACAGGATGTCTCACAGAAAATTGCAACTAATAAGGAAAGACAGGTAAGTGCATCTCACCGATTTAAATGAAACCTTGTGGGTGATTTAAATACCGATCTAGTGTAAGAACAGCGGTAACTATCTTAGCTGCCCAATTGCCCACTGGCGGGGTGTAAAGCACCCCAAGCTCAGCACTACCCTTCGATGTTTGACTCAATAGCTCAGAAACTATGAGAGATATCAAAACAAAGTTAAGACAGGATTTAATAATAGAGTAATGAAAAAAACACACAGGTGGTTATCAAATGATTTTATTAATAAAATGTGAGTATAGAGTTTACTGACAATTGTTTAAAAAGTAAATTAAGAAATACATTACGATGGGTATTGCGTATACATGGTAATCCGTGTAGACGTGTTGAAAACGAAGGAATTGCTTACAACATGCACAACGAATAAACGCAGGCTTGTCGCAAATACCTCATTGTTGCGCATTATGTGCATCCTTCGGGAAGCAGAATCTTACAGGATCTTTAAAATGTGATAGCCGTTCGGCGATGTATCCACTTTTATACCATGCGTATTTAAATAGATTGAAGAACCTTGGCGATGACAACTGATTATGAGTTAAAGATTGTAACTGAATAATACTGTTTCTTTGGTGTAGAATTATGTCGTAATCCATACGTAGTACTTCATCTGAAAATATTCTCACAATCTTTTTTCATATTCTAAAACCGTAAAGTCTAAAAGTTGTACAATTGAAGTTGTTTTCTTTGGAATTGTAAAAATATTTACTTTTTTGTTCGTTGGTACTAAATTTTGCACATCACCCGGACAATGCCCACTCCAATAACCAAATACCTTCAGCTCGAGTATTTAAGTATTTGGTAAGTACACATCTGTAAACTAATCTTTAAAATGCTGAGATGTTAGTTTGCCGGACATTGAAGCGGATCAAAATTTCTAACTTAACAGAATTAAAAGATGAATCAAAATCATGCCTGTTTTATTTAAATCGGTGCGATACACTTACTTGTTTCCTTGTAAGTACCGATTGGAGAAATCCGTAAATTTAGCAAATTACCAACATCAATATTTCTCAGAGTATGAAGTAATGTCTTTATGGTCTTGTCCTGTGTTTACAACTGAAAAATGAGGAACTGGTGTGTGAAAATAATCTAATTTTGAATTCTGTGAAAACAAAATATTTACCAGTGGCTATAGGAGATGACTCTAAAGTTCATGCATCATTTTAGCATTAACAATAATTGAAACAGTTTGCAAAAAATATAACTCGTCTTTAGGAGTGTAGTTGTTTACATTTATATTCAGGGACGTAGAGCTTACGCAGTCGCATTCTTATTTTATGGTAAAATGCAATCTTACCAAATCAATTTATTCAAATTTGATTTTTTGCAAGAATTTTATACATTAAACTAAATAATTCCTAACAAGCTAATTTCCCTATGGGGTTTAATAACTTTCACGTGACCATGTATATTATCGCATTGTACACGCTTTAGTTGAATGTATTTGAATCCTTTTCATTACCTAGTATCGGAATGTCAATGCACCGTATTTGGCGATCTGTTATATAAATTTTGTTGGGAATCATTTTCACCTTTACGCGAGAATGCCTGGGCTCGCGTTCACTGTGGTTCTGTGTGGTAACATCAAAGCGCCACATCACCCGATATCGACAAGCGAATAAGTCCTCAAAGACCGCATGTCGATAAACAAAGAGCTTTATTATATCTGATCTTAAAAAGGTTTTGGATTGGGTAATTTGGAGGCGTATAATTGGTTTTAACCATAGCGCTTCTGGTTAATTGAAATTTAAGTGTAAATCGGATTTCGAAGGGTAATAATTGACACATCTGTAAATCGTACTTTTAAATCAAAGAGATACATTAATTGAACGTTTCAAAAACGTTGTTAATTAACACGTTGTGTTCGAAATATTGAGTCCTATCGAGAGTATTGCCCTCTTTTATTAATTTATATAGGTTTCTATGTAACTATCCTTTTTTTTAGAACTGGAAATATATACATATTGCATTGTATTTTGATGGTGTAAATAAATACAATGCAATATATATAGGGTGTTTGAAAGAAGGATGTGAAATTTTGAACAGCCGCTAGGTGTGGTCATTAGGAACCGTATGAACCACATTCACTTTAGTCCACTTTTAAAAATTTGATTTTCCCGCATAAATTCACTATTAAACATTAATAACTCTTCTTATTTTTGTGAGATCGCGCTAAAAATTATTTTTTATGGAAGTTTAATGCTTCTTTCTTTGAAAAGGGGCAATTAATTAAAGTCCCAAGTTATTTAGAAAAAATATCGGCTTACATATCTCACTTAACGAAATAAAAAATGTACAATTCTCAAGTTTGTGGTGTTTTTTTCTTTTTAAATGAAATAATCTGAATGTTAAAATTACTTTAAAAACTTTCTTACGTTATACCCTTTGGAATACTACCTCACTTGTAACACAAACTTTTAATAATACCAAAAAAGCAATAAATCAGTATTGCGCGATAAGGGAACAGGGACCACTACCTTTCTACCTTGTTGTCATATCCCGTCTTCGATGAATAACTTTATAACCTAACTTTTTGTCAGCTATTCAGTGTGATAACTGCACGAAGTCGTTTTTTCTGTTATGTGAGAGTTCTAATGGAGAAACTTATTTTCACTTTTTACAAATCGATCGACCGTCTCGATAGTCGAATAATTAGCATACTTGCCTTTCGATCCGAACGGCGCAGGTTCATATCTCGACCGTGACGGTTGGTTTTTTAATTTCGGATAAAAGTCGGAGATGTCTTCTTCTCGGATAAGGAAATAGAACCGTAGACCCTGTGTCAATACGATTTTGGCACATTAAAAATCCCTACCAAAGGTTGGAACACCTTTGGATGCGGTAAAATGCTAATAGGGTTGGCTAATGATAATGGTAATCGATGCCTAGAAGTGCGAGGTGTATTCCGTAGCCCGACGCTTCGCCCAACAACACAACAACAACAGCAAAACGATCTGCCATAGTTCGTACAGGACTTACCACCATTTGTAAATGAAAGGCGTCCTATATTTTTTCAAAATAATGGTTGTTCGGCCTACTATCGTTTATCCTTGAGAGAATTTTTAAACAATACTTTTCCGAATGCGAAATGAGACTGAATTATCACGGTAGAGATGAGGAAAAGATTGAAATGTTGTATAAGACATGACGCAGGATACTTCGAGCAAGATATTTATATAAATGAATTATTAATTCATTGTGCTAGTTGCAAAATACAACAAGCTAGGCACCCGGGGGTAAACCTAATTCGAGTACGCTGAATCTAATGGTGCCAACCGTTTTTAAAAGTTACCTTGCGTTTTCGAGCAATTTCAATTTAAAAATGTTAGGCCCAGAGAACCTTCTGGAACATTCTGGAATTTTCTGGAAAATCTGATCAATGGCCGAACCTTCGGAACCTTCTGAAACCAAAAATATGTACTACATGTGCTTGTGAAATATCCGTTTTGCCGGCAACCAATATAACGAATGGAATTGGCCTTTACGTGAGGAATTTAGATTGCGACAAAACATTATTGAGATTCCGCTTGTGTCGATTGAAAAGATTTTGTTACCACCGCTCCACATCAAACTAGGAATTGTTAAAAATTTCATAAAAGCATTGGACCCAGAAAGAAATGCATTCAACGAATTGCGTCGTATTTTTCCACGGTTAAATGGGATGAAAATAAAAGAAGGTAGATGTCTGAATGTTGATCTATTGAAATTTCATTTTGTATTATAGAAATATTTAATGGACCGGACATTCGTCATTTGTTGAGGGACATACGATTTGAAAATGCACGACATGAAGCTTGTCGCATAGGCTTGTGTAAAAGCGGTTATTGACAATGTTCTCGGAATTCATCGATCCGAAAATTGGCGCATATTAATTGCAGCTCACCCATTAAATGTTCGAATGTCATTAAAAATTCATTTTTTGCAATCCCATGTCGAAAAATTCGCCGAACAATCACCAAACGAATTCGATGAGCATGGCGAGCGTTTTCATCAAGTGACGGCGAGGCTCGAACATTGGTACAGCGGCAAAAAGCTACATGCTCTTTTGGGTTCCATTTGTTGGAATTTACAAGAAGAAGAAGACGATACAGAAGAATCACGGCAATCAGAGAATGAAAAATGAAAATATATCAAGGAAAATGTGTTTTTTTTTTGCAAAAAAATGATGAAAAATCGACTGAATCGATTTAATTTTTTTTCAAATAGTTTCTATTCGATGTGTATTCGTCAATACGATGCCTATTCGATCGACTTCCATGGATTTAAATTTAATAAATGGTAAAAATTACGTTTTTTGGGATCTTTGGGCCTAAAATTTTTAAATTGAAATTGCTCGAAAACGCGAGCTAACTTTTAAAAACGGTTAGCGCCATTGGATTCAGCATACTCGAATTAGGTTCACGACCCGGGTGCCCAGTTTGTTGCAAAAAAAGTTACCAATTTGAGCACGGTGTTATTGTTGTTTTATTAGGTTTTCACCTAACATCAATGAATACGTTTGAGGCTTTTTAGGATTCTTTATTAACACAATATCTGATTACCCCTGTAATATTAATGATCATCTTACGCATGCCCTACTATTCGAAAGGGCATAAAGTAAGGAAGATTTTAAAGTAATTTTAACATTCGAATTGTTTCATTTAAAAAGAAAAAATTTCAAAGAAGACAGGTTTTAATAGTCTTTGACCTTTATCTAACAGAAGAAACGAGAAAGATGTTTTCCCTACTACTGCTATGTTTAGCAATGAAATAATATCTTGACTACGTAGATATACATATGATGCTAGGGCAGATGTGCAGTCTATTCCATACGAAATCTCTGCCTAATTACATCCTATTAATGCAGTAATAATATATTGTAATTGTGCTTTGTTATTTTAGTGGTTGCGGAAGAGCCAGAATTCGCCGATGTTATCGAGAATATAACTGTTGCTGCAGGCCGAAATGTCAAATTCGCTTGCTCGGTGAAGAACCTAGGGACCTACAAGGTAAGCAAACACTTGAACGTTTATAAACCTGAGTCGTTAGTAGTGCGTATCTTACCAAATTACTTGGATATCAAAATGGGAAGGGGACTAGACGTTCGTTTGCCTTTAAGACCGACCTATCTTCGGCGAAAATGGAAAACATATATACGCAAACCAGTGGCCCTCAATATTTCGAGAAGCTGGAAACGCTACAAGCAATGTTATGGTATTTCGGTGGATGCGCCAGTTTATAAATTACATTTTAGCATTTAATATGTAAGATTAGGAACTTACAACGTTTATATTTTAAATATAAAACACTATAATTTTATTAAGAGTGAAAACGGTTTAGATTCGCTGATACGGACGCAATATAAATTCAGTTTCTTCTTATATTTTCCCCCTCCTTCAATCTACCGTTTCATTTTGAGATTAGAATGTTGTTTGATCGTATGTACCTTTATTTTCTCATTTTCGGTATCGACTGCCTATTCACTTGGAAGTATATCAGTCAGCAGAGGCTTTTCAATCAAGTCAATTAGTCAATGATCTCCCCAAAAATATTTCCAAACAACTGACAAAACCTTGTAAGCAGTGAAAAGAACTTGCATTTTACTTTAACATTTTGTTAGTTGTTTGGAAATATTTTTGGGGAGGTCATTGACCATTTTCTATTAATTCCGCCGCGATATTAAACGCTTTATTGCAACAAAAAGACATGCCTATTAAATCTAATTTTTAAGGAGATATATTTTCGGCGAAGGAAAAAGTTACAACGCCATCTGCGATGTTTACGAAGTTTATTGGTGTTTTCCGTATACGTTCATTGCATGCAGAAGTTAGATTTGTTTGCTGAACTTCTACTGAGATGTCATAAATTTTACCGGTCTCCATACGGTGGTAGTTGCTTTTTAAACTTTCAATATAAAATAATAAGGGAATGATACGCACATGGCATATTACGATAATACGCTACAAACTTCCCTACAGATCGAGTACACAAATATATACCGGATGCTCCACGACGGTCGTCCATATAAAGTATATTGGAAACCATTTAAGATGTTCATTTGAAAACTTGGGCACTTTTTGTATTTACCTGTTCTATTTAAAATATTGCCAGGCTTTCGTCATTTTTGGTGATTACGGATCTGGATTTAAAATTAATTTTAAATGAAACGCACTGTATATTAATTAATTTAGACTGCTTAGTTAAAATAAGCCGTATTTTTTATATGTGATAGTTGTGGATGTAGTATTAAATAAATAACAAACAAGATCGCTGTTATTAGCGCCATGTTGAGTGTCGTTCATCCAAGTTCCTCTCGATCAACATTTGGCAGGGTTAAACCGTTCTAACTTCGTTTTTGGGTTCTCTGGAAGCTTATACAGCGTAAGTCTGCAGGAACGGATCAAATTCCTGGAGTGTATTGTACGCGCGAAAATAATGTAAGAAAACTTCCGATTTTCATTTGTTTTCAATTTATAGCGAAATTAACAAATTTTAATTAGCGTTCTTGTAAATTGTCCAAATTTTCGCTTGTTTTCCTGTTAATAAAATAAAAATCCTTGCATTAGATTACCCATGTAAAACAAAAAGTCGCTTCTTATCACATATGACGTACTGACTATCTGAATCAATCTCTTCTAGGCTCAATAATTTTTTTAACATGTAGGCTTTAGTATATCACCAGGTTTTATACTCTTTCATATATTCGCATGAGACAGCCTATATATTGTTATATTACAAATAACAATTAAAAGATTTGAATTGGGGAGATAATCAGTTTTGTTTTTATTTTTTAGTTTTTACTTACAAAAAAAAGGAAAATGAGTTTAATCTAATTAAAATTACTTACAGTTATGTTGTGGCGTGTTTTTTGTACGTGTATGTGTGTGTAATTTTTACAAATAATGTCTTCAATATGTAAATAACTTAAAATAAGCTGAGATTTTGACTCTCCCCTGTAACATATCATTTTTAAAAAGTAAAAGATTAATATAAATAATCAAAATGTCGGAACTCGATTATTAATCGAAAATAATTCAAGTTCCGCACAAAACTCTATTAAAATCTAATATCGGCGAATTTTGATATAATTTTAATTAGAATGAATTTAACATACGCTGTTCACGTTGGAGCATCCCACTACAATATGTATTATGAGTTTCCTTGCACTGCTTTTATATAATACAAAAATTAGGTAATTATTGGTATTATTTAGTGAACAACTGCATGGACGAGAAGGAGAGAATAAATATCGGCTTGTTAAAGAAAGAATGTATCAAATAATTTCCAAAGCCTACGAAATCTCTCTTTCTGTCATAAGTCATAACGAATGAGCTTGACCGTTACCCCCGGTATAACAAGGCCTAACCACTCTGATGTCAGCAGGCTGTGACGTATATTGATTTAGGTAAACGATCAGCCATATTTATCGTCTTGACACGCTCAGATCGTCTTGCGTTTTGAATTAGTTTATCCAAATTATATTGGTTTTATTTAAAAAAACACTGCGTAGTGATATTTCCGTACTTTGTTGGTGATACCTGTAATGTTTTTCTATTGTTGTATAGGCGATAAAATCTTTTCTGAAACGATAAAAGCGTAACTCGGGCGGTCTATTTATAGTACCGTGGCGTCGGCTGTTTTCCAATAATGCATGCACGTCAAACCGCCAACCGCACAAAATAGAATAGTCAGAATTAAACGATCTCGTGAGAGATCTAAAACTTCCAAAAAGTAAGGCAGAGTTACTAGGATCAAGACTGCGGCAGTGGAACCTATTAGAAGACGATGTTTCGGTACGTGTTTTTCGTAATCGTCATAAAGGCATAGTACCATTTTTTGACATGGAAAATAACTTGGTTTTCTGCAATAACATTAGCGGTTTATTGGCGGGTTTAAATATAAACTACAAGCCAGAGGAATGGAGATTGTTTATAGACAGTTCAACATTCAGTTTAAAGGCAGTACTATTGCATATTGGAAATATTCTACCGTCTATTCCTGTTGGATATGCCGTTCGCATGAGAGAATCATACGACAATATGAAGTGCCTATTGACAAGCATAAAATACGATGAGCACCAATGGCAGATCTGTGGCAACTTAAAAGTTGTTGCACTTTTACTTGGGTTGCAGCTAGGCTATACCAAGTTTTGCTGTTTTTTGTATGAATGGGACAGTCGGGCAAAGGCACTTCATTACAAAAGACAAGACTGGCCTGTTCGACAATCATTAGAGCCAGGTCAAAAGAATGTATAACATATGCCATTGGTAGACTCCTAATGAAAAACTTTGTTAAGGCACTGAATAGAGATGGTCCCAGCTTTTCAGTACATGCGTCAGAAATTTCCAAGGCTAAGTGAAGCAAACATTAAAGAAGGTATTTTTGTTGGGCCACAGATTCGAAATATTCTGAAAGACGAACATTTTGACAGCACTTTAACAGATATTGAAAAAAGTGCTTGGAATGACTTTCGCCTGGGTCACTTATTTCTTGGGAAATAAAAAAGCTGACAATTACGTTACTCTTATTGAAAATATGCTGTCATCGTATCAAAACATGGTTTGCAATATGTCTCTAAAGATCCGTTCCCTACACTCACACCTGGACTTTTTTCCTGGAAACTGCGGAGATGTAAGTGATGAGCACGAAGAACGCTTCCATCAGGATATATCAACAATGGAGAAAAGGTACCAGGGAAATTGGAATGCTTCCATGCTTGCCGACTACTGTTGGACTCTTGTTAGAGATGCTCCAGAAACAATTCACAAAAGAATAGCAAAAAGACAGCGCATTTAATGGCTCTAAAAGTGTAAAAGTATCTATTTTTTATTATTTTGTTGAAAATAAAATAAAAAAACTTGTTCTTGAAAGCTGCAACTAAGTTTTTAATTTCATTGTCATTTTTGTATTCAGCGCCCCAAAATTAACAAAAAAATACACTTTTCAGACAAGATACAACAAATAAACTAAAATTTGTTGTCCAGTGAATTAGATCAACCACAAATACATCTTTCACGAAAACTGTGGTCTGTCACGTGTTTGGTTTTTGCTTTGAAACTTCGTTTCTCCAAAATAAAATTGAATGAGATGCGAGGAAGACGACTGGCATCCTCTTTAAACCGGAAGTCCTTCAAAACTTAAAAAAGAAATGCAAAAAAAATGATTCCTTTACTCCTTAGTCTAATATCGTGCATGGCGATATATCACCTAAATAGCGTGACGTCATCGAAGAGCGCTAACCTTGTAGTCTCGGTGGTAACGGCTTGACTCGTTGCGTCTCGGCTCGATTAGATTTAACAGAAATTAAAACGAGTTACGAGTCGGATCCGATTTAAAATTAGCCTAACTCGACTGAATTGAGCATAAAGTCCGACTCGAGTCGAAATTAGAAATTACTTGAATTTTCGAGTTAAAATAGTCGACTTGTTACATCAATACTTTCTGTAGTGAAATTTTTATCTAAATTGAAAGTTTTAAGTTACAAAGTTTAAATAATCTTTCCTTCGTCTTCTTTAAAATAAAAATCTGTAATGGAATATCGTTTTACATTGATTCCTTATCCTTTCTAGTGAAAAAAAACCACTTCGCTTGGATATCTTAATTAATTCTCGACCAGCTTTAGGGCTTATAATGGGTTTGCTCAGTTAATCCCTGTAAAATTCATTTTCTAATATCCCTAGCATAATTATCTCCGACAATGCAATCTACTTTGGATGTTTGAGCCCTTGTGTATATAGTGTTGATAATTATTTAGGGTATAAAGTAGACATGTTGATGTAGAAATGCTATAATCGCAAGAAATAGAATGCGAAACTCGAATATGCCGAAGTACGGAGGTTATTGTGGTCTCGTAATTCGACGTAGGCAAACGCAATAAGGTGCATGATTGATTTGTTCATAGATATCAGATTTGAATCAACCGATTTCCCTGTTCAGATACGTATCCGTATGAGGTACACATAAGAAGTAGATATTTCCTCCCAGTTCGGTTTCCTTAGAACTTTTTCACCACTCAATTTTCTTTTCCCATGCTGGTTTGAATTGACATTACTTTTTTAATACATCTGCTGCCGTCTTTTACGTTCAAAGAAATCGCTCACTGTTTTTAGCCGAGAAAAGGTTCCGCTGTGTGGATATCTGTCGAATGAAGAGCGAGCTGTTTTTGCCGTCGCTCTGACTTCTAGAGGGTATATTTTGCAAATGAACGACATTACGTTTAATTCGAAGCATTAGATCTCTCGTAGAATATGTAACGACTATATGCATGGAATTCGAAGAAAAGGAATCGGAATCTGTTTGATAGAATGCAATTAGAAATTATAGAGGACCTATGTAAGTGTTACATTAGCCTGAGGTACACCCAATTTTGGTTAATTAAATTTACTTTACGGACTTTTAGAATATGGTACGTTCTAAAAATAAAGGTTGCTGAATTGAAACAAAAAAAAATGTTCAGATAATGTCATCCATTGGCTTTCAGAGACAACAGCATGTAAATATACCCGGCGGCTCCGAAATGCGCACTTTCTACCTGTTATCGAAGTTGGGATACACGAAATGCCCACCGTCGACCAAACAGGTCATTTTCAATATATCCCAAATGCCCACCAAATTAATCAGTGGGAGAGAATTATGGTAATGGCAAATAAATAAAGTCTGAGAAAAATTTTACATAAGACAATTTATTCAAATACTGAATGTACATATATAAACTACCCTAGTTTTATTTTTTTGAAAAATAACCTAACCGCTTGACATATTCTAATCTACTAATTTCCTTAGATACTAATAATTTCATATTTTTCCCAACAAATTCTTGTTTATACTGAGTCCTTTTATCTTTTCGGCGACATTCTTCTTGTAAACTTTGCAATTTAATATAGGTTTCTGTTTGAAATTTGCATAAAATACTAAGAAAGTTGAATAGAGATGGATGAGTTTTATAAAAATTTTCATTGAACTTGGCGTGAAATGATACACAGCAATTTGTTGTATGTTCAATGGAATTTGTGAAACCTGCCCAAAGTTCTGGTGGATATTGTTCAAGCGTTTTCCCACTTCACATTGGGCATCACGGTATTCACTATAATAGGATGGGAATTTCCAGGTAAAAGGGTTGATTTATGACATGTTTCAAGTAATATGGCCAGGGACTGTATATACATGTATACTTTTTTTTATCTATTATTATTATTATTATTATTATTATTAAAAATGAAATAATGTCACTGCGTTCACAATGAAAGTAAATTCAGTAAGATCTAAAAAAAATAAAACACTACATATTTTTACGGATTTCAAGAGAAGATTAAATAAGCTTTGAAAGGAGAAAAATACTACTTAACCCCGAAAAATTCCAATATGGTCTCTATTTAAATTGATGCTGATTGATTGCTCCACCAAATACTGCTTCACTGAATATTTTCCTTCTGCAAATGTACTTTTCTTTTCCTCATCAAATATCTAATCAGCACATTGTAGTAATGTAGAATAAAAGCAAGCCTCATGAAAACCTTGGAAAACACCGCTAAATTTCCATATCTGCACCGACTTTACAATTTAACATTTATATATTACCAAATATTTCATATTCTCATGATGATGCGTCGCCTACTAGACAGTGTTCAGCTTCTATTTAAATATACGTTTTATATTCAGCACGGGAATTTCGAAATTTTACATAAAACTATGAGTTAAAGCAATATATGACCGAGTTTTATAAATATTTTACTACAAATTGACGCATTTTAACATTTAAGCAGGATAAGAAGATATTTAAATGAATCATCATGTGGGTGGAGTATTTTCAAGGTTATCAGAATAAATTTACCTACTCGACCGATGCTATTAATCATTTTAGATTACTCTTTGAACTTGGTGTATTTGGTCTACGTGATTTTGTCATAATTCCATGTCCTCAAAACTAGGGTTCCTACCTAAGACAAACAAAATATTTCGATAAGGATTTAACGGACTACCTGAATAAATTAAGCAAAGACACGACCCTGAATCCCTGAACGTAATCGATAATATTAGTTAGGTTAACTATCTCTTCCTCCTAAAATCTACGAAAGAAAAATGATTTCTAAAGCAATTGTGCTAAACTAAAATTCTAATCATCCGTAATTTGGTCGTTACTATTCATGTCTGGTTTTTTCTTATGCTCTGAATTATAGAAATCAATAACATCAAAAGCTGTATAACGGGTGTAAGGCAAGATAATTTGAACTGCAGCCGCATTGAACATCTGATGCCTCTAGAAACTAAATCGGGGGAACGAGGCTAGACCCCATCTACCATCCGAGAGAATACGTAGTTCTCAATAGTTCTAGATACACATGTTAGGATGTGTAAGTTTCGTATACATGGCGAGATATTTATACTAGAACATTGTTGTCGAAAACATAAACTTTTTTGTTAGAATTTGAGTAGTAGTTTTATTACAATATAGTGGATTTTACAGAATAGAAATGATAAACATTTATAATAAAAGCGATAAAAAACTTTTATCATATGTTTTGTTTACTGTTGTCATGGTAATCAAACAATAGAAACACAAAAAAAAACACCTGGATATAATGTCCGAATGCAGGAGTCACGTTTAACTGTAGATATCTCATCTCGTTTACTTTCAATATTAGAGGTGTATATTTATATTTCTAACATTCTTGTATAATTATGCGTTTATACAAGAATGTTAGAAATGTAAATTCCCTGTACGGTGGATAGAAATAAATATATGGTGTAATTAAAAAACAAATTAGGTCTTTGGTGTTTGAATTTGCCTGAATATTTCGAAGACGTTTCAATATATTATGTTAATATATAAAAAATGTATATTATTGACGATTTCAATTTAGTAGAAAAAGAAGTTCAGATTATAGTCGGTCACTATACATACCATGAAATAGCAAATTTATTTTCTTTTAGTGATGACTAGAGTAAGATAATCGTTCGTCGCGCCATAGGCGTGCGGTTTCTTCAATATTTATAATATCGGAAAAGAAGTAATAAAGCGAATAATAACAAAAAAACTAATCAAGAATTATAATATCCGTAAAGCTGTGAAAGACTCTCTTAAGCAGCGTAATGAAGTAGACTGGCGGACAAGGGTGCGTTTGGCAGCCCAGGAGCTGCCCGATAGGCGGTGGACATCTACACTCCGGTTTGTCTTGCTGGGACTGTGTTTCTTTCACATATTCAGTGCTGTTTTAGAGATTAGCAGCATAAACCGAGAGGCAAACGCAATTGTAACAGCAGAAATTGTGCTCAGAACCATGCTGATGACGCCGGGTAGGCAGAAACATGTTCATGTGTTAGCGCTATTTTCTCTGCTATATTGTTTTTGCCGGGAATGATTCCACCAATACCGTGAGCTATATTAGCATTAATTTTTGGTTAATACACGTATGATTAAAATAATCTTTGAACTCAATTAATGGATTAGTCGAAGTACCATTACAAATTTGTTGTAATGTGATAAAATTGGAATCTTTTTCTAACACACTCTCCAACTTTTTTGAAATGCGAATATTTTTTGCGTCATCTATAGTGCGTAGCAGAGTATGTACTTCGTCCACTATTTGCAGTGACTTCACTAACGACAACGCTCTAGTTTGTAATTGTTCCAGTGCGTCATGTAAGCATTTATAGTAGCTATGAATACTTTGTAAATCTGTTTCAACAGAAGTATCTTGAAATTTTACTGGCTCTCCTTAATAGCTGCAGCTTCGGCAGGATTGAATTGTAAAATAACAGCTTTTACTTTTTTGAAATGTTCAGCATAATAAAAAGCTGCCTGCAACCAAGTTCCCCAACGTGTAAGAATCGGCTGCGGTGGTTCACGAATACCGGGACATTGTGCGTGAAATGTTCGAAGACGGTTTGGAGATTTCAGAAACAGTTTTTTTGTATTTGATATTAATGCATCTACCTTGAGATAACATTGTCTAATAGTTTGTGTCACAAGATGTAAAGCATGCACTTTACAAATTACATGTAAATAGTCGCAACCGTGTTCAAGAAGAGAACGGCCTACCGCACGCATTGTCGCTGCACCATCGTTCATAAGCATCAACACTTGACGTGTTGAGACTTGAAAGTTTTTTAACGTAGTATCACAGTCGTAATTGCTGCACTAGTACACCCTTCTAATCTTTTGCTAGCTAGTAACAATGGAAATGTCGGTTTATGTTGATCACACGAACTATAACATGTATAATAGAATTCTTTTTACAATCTGTTGTCTCGTCAACATACAACCAAAGCAACTGATTTTTTAATGTAGATATGATTTTGTTTTCAACCTCTTTACGTACAAATAAAACATGCTTACGTGCTGTTGCCGTAGTTGTATTTGTTCCAAAAGTTCTTAAACGATTTCTTATCCAGTTAAGTGACAAATTACATGTTATCATCATAAGTAAATCGAAAATAAAGTCATTTCTATTTGACGCGCCTTTTTTTCTGTTTTTGTGTTTTGCACTATTTACATGCTTCCTGCAGTCGTTCTTTTGCCAACACATCAAAGTTTTCTCGCACACTTTTTAGCACCGTCGTACAACAAATCTGGAAACTCACAGATAAAGTTTTTTGATGATGAATATGTACGAATTTGAACTGCTTTGCTACCCGGCAGATGTTTACGCATCGCATCAGACATGCGCGCCGAGTTCCGTTGGCTGCTCCAAGTGTTTCGGCTATGCTGGGACGACACGATTATCTTACCTTAGTGATGACAGTTGTAATAATATTATTGATATACAAGGATAATATGATAAATACCTGTGTTAAGAAAAACAACACAATTCTTTTACATTTAGTAAATTTATTTCACAACAAAATCTCCTTGTAGCTCTATACACATAATTTAGATGATGTGCCAACTTTTTTAAGCGATCCAAATAATAGGAATTATCAAACTCTGCAAAATAGGCCTTTGTTTCGGCAATGACCTCTTCATTTGATGTAAACCACTTTTCGCCAAACCATTTTTTCAAGTTTGGAAAAAGAAAGAAGTCACAGAGGGCCAAATCTGATGAATATGGTGAATGGGGCACCAATTCGTACCGTAACTGGACTAGTTTTACTGTAGCAAATATCACGCGGTTCTGTTTTCGATCAATCATCAGCAGACGAGGCACCCATGTCGCCGATAGCTTTCTCATGCAAAATTTTTCATGAAGAATGTTTTGCACATGTTCCATATTAGCAATCTCTTTAATCTTCACCCAGCGATCTTATAATACGATATCATGAACTTTATAGACCACATCCCCCGTAATTACCTCAATGGGAGTACCTCACCGCTCCTCATTAAAGGCTGATGTTCAGCAACGCTTAAATTCATTAAACCAGTATCTGATGATTAAAGCTGGCCACGAGCGGTACCGCGCAGTAGCGTAAAGTCGACCAGGCCTCGCGTTCCACGAGAGTTATTCTGCTAATAGAGATGTTTGCTGCCGCAAATAATTTCGCTCATCTTTTAAATAAAAATTAAATAACACGTGCTCAAACACTTACCATTTTAAGAGTCCTCCGTGAAATCACAAAGTGAATAATGTCTGTTAAATATCTGCAACATTAGATATGTTTCAACTGTTGTTTCGGCAAAACTAATACGGCATGAGGAAAAAATGCGTTTATATGCAGAGAACGAACGTTCTACATCTAGTGACGTAATGTTTGCGTAACTAAAATAATCTTTCAAATAACTTAACGATTCTGTTGACGCACCTTCACAAATGTGTCTTAATGTGCCAAAATCAGAATTTTTCTCAAAAACACTTTCAAATTTTTCTAGAACAGAAACATTTTTTGCGTCTTCAATCGCGCATAGCTGTGCGTGAACATGTTGCACTATTTGTAGAGATTCTTCTAACGGCACCGCAGGATTTTGTAATTTTTCTATTGCATCTGCTAGCCCGAAGTAATTGTCGTGAATGATTTTTAAATCCATTTTAACCTGACTATCTTGAAATTTCGACTGGCTTTTCTGGATAGCGGCAGCTTCCTTTGTATCGAATTGTGAAACCACGTTCTTAATATTGTCAAAATATTTATGATAATAAAACGCGGCCTGCAACCATGTTCCCCAACGAGTTAGAATAGGTTCTGGTGGCTCTGGCATACGGGGGCACAGTCTGTGAAATTCGCGAATACGTTTCGGTGATTTGACAAATACTGCTTTGGTATGCGCTATTAAAGCGTCTACCTCAGGATAACATTTTCTGATACTATCCGCCACAAGATTGAGAGCATGAATTTTACACGTAATGTGTAACAAATTAGCAGAATGCTTTTTAAGAGACCGGCCTACAGAAAGCATGTTTGCAGCACCATCACTCACTAACATCAAGAGTTGGTTTGTTGAAAGTTCAAACTTGCCCAATGTATTTAACACTAACTTTGAAATTACTTCGGCAGTATACTGTTGTATTCGTTTGGAGACTAATAGAATTGAAGGTGCCGATTGATGAGGTTCCAATTTGCGTGCCATTACATTAAGAATAGAATGTTTCTTCCGATCTGTTGTTTCGTCGACACATAACCACAATTTTTGATCTTTCAACTCTGATTTTATTTTTTGTTCAATATGTTCGCGCCCAGATGGCACAATTCTTCGTAACGATGTTCGACTTGGTAATTTGCACTCCGAATAGTTATTCCAAAAGCAGATAAATGGTTCCTTGTCTAGTAAATTAAACGGTATATTACATGCAATAAACGTAACGCATAAATGAAATATAAATTTTTCATTGTCTCGTGCGCAATTTCTTTTTGAGACATGCTTTTCACTATTTACGTGTCGTAGACAATGTTGTCTGGACCAACACATTAACGGGATTTTACAGATTACACATTTAATTTTAGCACCTTCATATATTAAGTCTGGAATTTTTGCAATAAATTTTCGAAGTTTGTCCGACCGCGGTCGTTTTGCTGACGAAATCATATTTTTTTCTAGGACAGATAAACAATTGCGCAAATGACCGGCAGCGAAAATGTCCGTACTGCTCCGCAGATGAAGTAATACTACCGTTCCTCTCGGTCCGAACTGATTCTACGCCGATGCGCGGTACCGCTCGTGGCCAGCGTTACTGATGATAGCCTCGAAGGTGCAGGGTCCTTATAAACTGCATCCAAGTTCCTTTTGATTTCTGCACAAGTTTTCCCATCCAAAAAAAGAAATCGAATCACTAACCGGTATTCGATAAATCTCTCCGAAATTTTGATAGACGTCAACTAAAGAATCACACTTACATTCGGGAATGCAAATTTTGACATAAGGCACCATCTGCCTCCAAACATGGGTACTTTTCATACCATCCTTTTATTTAATAAGATTTTCGTTGCAAATTTAGTGTTAATTGTACACAACAGGATAAAAGAGTTCATAATTTATTAAGAACATTTCTTTTTTTAATTCTGCTTTAGCACAGAAAAGGGAGATAGTCTACTGTTAAAGTTCGGTCTTATCGCGTGAATTGGAACCTTTTAACTCGACCTCTAATGCGCCTAATTGGAATTTATTGTTATAGAATTCGTATACACTACAATTCGTCGAGAGTCGAACGTCTTAATTGTCGAAAATTCCCTCAACTTAAGGGCCTACTATTGTAAGAGGATTCCCCTATATCTCTAGTAAATGAAGTGTCTTCGCTCTTTCTTCCTGTAGGACATAAATTAAAATCGCAAGGCGTTTATCATGCTGTGAAATTTTAACTGACAAAAACTTTAATGGAATTTTTATTTTTACAAGACCATAATTTAGGTGGCAAAGCCAATTTTAAGGTCATCTACGTTTCAAATTATCGAAGAAAGGAGTACGGACAGTTAAGGGGTTCTGGTGTCTTAGCTATACTGATAAAAAGGACAATGTTCGGCCAATAATTTTAAGACTTGCAACTTTTTACATATTGATTTAAGCAATAAAATATTCAGAACCAAAAATACCATACTCTTACTTTAGATAATCATATCTTAATTAAATAATTAATTTCTCATTCAGCGCATTATTAATAGGTGAACAGAACGTTTAGGACAAATTAATAATAATAATAATAATAATAGTTATATTTATTTTTTAAAGTATAAAGTATATACAGGGTGTTTATTAAACATACGGCAAAAATTAAAGAGGTTACTCCACGAACTATTCTAAGAATTTTTTGTCCTTTGATGATTTTTGAAAAGCTCCTTTGTTTGGAAGATACAGGGCAACAAAAATTTTCAACAAAACCAACATTTTATTACCAAAAATTACATTTAAAGTTTCTTAATCTACAAGAACTGTTGAAAATGACTACCTCCAGCCAGGATGCAAGAATCCAATCTTCTCCGCATTGACTGCCGAACTCTTTCAAAAACACGAGGGTCGTTTCTTATTGAGTTACACTCAGCAATTATCCGATTTCTTAAATCTTCCACATTTTCCACTGAAGTAGAATAAACTAATGACTTTAGATGGCCCCATAGGAAATAATCCAGGGAGTTTAAGTCCGGGGATTAAGCAGGCCATCTGCCAAATTTGAAGCATACGAACATGTGCGCTAGTAGCCATACTCCTTAAACAGTGACAATTTTTTCGATTATAACGTTACAATACACGTACACGCAGAGAAACGCTTACTTGTATCAAAGCTGTTCGCTTTAATCCAAGACAATTACTCTTTCAATTATCCGCAATCCAATAACTGTTTTCAATCAAAAGAAATATTTGACATAATTGTATTTCTTTGTTTAAGACATTTGTTAACTTGATTCAAGAAAATCTTGCAGAAAATTAAAAAAAAGCGATTCCTAGTATAAGTAAATGGTCATTATAACACAAAACAATATTTTCTTAAGGATAATAGTCTTCTTAATTCCAGAAAGTGTTTAGGTATTGTTCATAAATCAATAGTTTCATTTTCTTAAAATAAAACATTTTTTATTAAGAATTCCTGGAATGCATATTATTAATTACGCTAACCTTGTTTAAAACAGTACGACATATCCGTACATAATGCAGTAAATTATTCACATTGCTTGTGATTTTAAAAAGGTTAAAGTAGAGGTTATCTACAGAATAATGTTCGAACAGAAGTGAACTTAATGTAGAACTACACATGAAAGAAGTGCATAGAAACAATAACCAAGATAATATGCTAATAAAAGGCTCCTGGTATTGATGGAATCACTACCGGCAAAAACAATATAAGAAGAGAATTACAGCTTCTTGCTCCTGACGACATTGCTCTTATATCTAACAAGCTATACGTTTCCATAGAAACTGTAGCTGTTCTTTTGAACTCTAATAATCATGTTGTCGTGGGGGATTAGTCCACATCTCTCTGTTTCTTCTTTCCCTATTACAAACCTGGATGCGTCTTTGCGGTTAAAACCACTTCTCTCTATGCTATCCTGTCTCCAATAAGCTTCTTCCAGTTTTTTATTTTCATCATTCTTAGGTCCTTTTCCACTTGTTCCCTCCATCTTGTTTTAGATCTTCCCTTTGGCCTTCCTACCACTGGTTTCCATTCTGTTATATTTCTTATCTACTCACCCTCTTCTCTTCTGAAAATGTGACCATGGCTATCTGATTCGCTGCGACGTATACACTCTGACTATGTCTTCGTTTCCCAATACATTCCTAATTTCATTATTCATTAGTTGTCTCCATTCGCCTTCTCCCACTTTTTTGGGTCCCATAATGGCTCGAATTACTTTTCTTTCGAAAATCCTCAACTTCTTCTCCTCCCTCTGGGTTATCCTTTCCGTTTCTGCTGCGTACAATACTATGGTCCTGATCGTTGTCTTATATATTTT
Source organism: Dynastes maya (assembly GCA_029619315.2). Taxonomy (NCBI): domain Eukaryota; kingdom Metazoa; phylum Arthropoda; class Insecta; order Coleoptera; family Scarabaeidae; genus Dynastes; species Dynastes maya. Next base: position 10,258,507 of record JAROYE020000012.1, read on the forward strand.
TATCTTTGTATTTATGCTCATTCCTTTATCCTTTAGCATGTTTTGATTTGCATAGAATGCCCTGTTTCTCCTATGCACGATTGCCCTTGGGTACTTAAATGCCTCTATTTCTTCGAAATCATACTGATTTATTTTGAGTTTATCCAACGTTTCCTTTTCTCTTCTATTAAAATGCATATACTTTGTTTTCCCTTCGTTTACTTCCAGTCCTCTTTCCAGTGCTACACTTTCCAACGTTATGAATGCTTTTTCTAATTGGTTTTTGCTGTGGTAATAATAGGTCCTATATTTCTTATTTTTTTTTATTGCGCAATCCAGTGATGTAATAAACAACAAAGCTGACAATGCATCCCCCTGTCTCACTCCTCTATTAACTTCGAAACTGTCCATACACGTTTGTCTTAGTTTTGTCACTGCTTTTGAGTCCTCCATTGTCATCATCACCAATCTTACTAGTTTTTAGGTGCATTTATCTCCTTTAGGTCTTCCACTAGCTTTCTTTTTCTTAATTTGTCAAATGCCTAAAATCAAATAAACAGTATGTGCATCTCTGTGTCGTACTCGTATTCTTTTTCAGTAATCTGTCGCATCATGTGAATTGTATTGATTGTGGACTTTCCCTTTCTGAAGCCTAGCTGGTAATCTCCTATCATTACTTGAATGTGTTGGTCTAGTCTTTCTTTAATTATCATTGTTAGAATTGTATATGTTACATTCAGCATCGTTATCTCTCTATAGCTTGAGCAATTCGTCAGGTCACCCTGTTTAGGTGTTGGCACTATTATACCTTCCTTCCATTCCTATGGCATTTTTCCTGCTTTCCATATATCTACTATTAATTTGTGAGCTCTTTTGTATTGTTCTTCTCCTCCCTCCCTTATTAGTTCTGCGTATATTTCGCTACCAGGTGCTTTCCTGCTCTTCAATCTTCCGATATACCCTACAACTTCTTCATATTCTGGAGCTTTCGCTGTCTCCGGCAATACTATTTTTTCATCCGGGTAAAGTTCTGCGAAATGTTTTATCCACTTTTCCTCTTCCATAATCATTGCCACCGATCCCTTTTTCTTCATTTTGAGAAATTTATACAAACGTGCCGGGTTGTTCCTCTGATTCTCATTTCCTATTTTCTTCATTATTAGAGTAACCTAAACTTGCGGACTCGCATAGGCGTCGGTATTACGGGTTAATGTAAGAATACGAAAAATTCATAAATAAACTAAACCGGTAGAGAAGCAGGCATGTAGTGTCGACCTTGAATATAAATCATGTTAAACCGCGCTGAGGTAGATTTCGTTTTAGTACCGGTTGAGCTGTTGCAGAGATTAGTCGAACGGTCAAGGTTATGTACTTACGTGTCGCTTTTGAAAATACAGCGGGTGATTTTTGTGTGTTGTAGTATTATACCAAGTACATAATTAGTGTATCGTTTCATATAGAACTAATATTTACATACCTAAGAAAGCAATGCCTCGTAATAGATTTGCTACTAATGTACATAAGTATGTGTCGCTTTTTCCCCATTTAAAATATGACGGTAGTGCAGTTTTTTGCTTAATATGCAATGTTCGTTTGGCTGCATTGGACAGAACTGATTGCCAGAGGCATGTCAATGGTATTATTATGAGAAATGCAAGAACTGAAATACCTTATACACTATTTCTCATACATTTATTAATTATGTTTACCTCTTGTAATCTTCCGTTGTCGTTGGTAAGAAAAGCAGCTTTTAAAACGTTTTGGCGACAAAACGTTCCAAAGTACCCATTACCCTCACAAACACAATTACAGAATCATTTGCCACGAATGAAAGAGATGCTAGAAAATGTGTGTAAACGTGATTTGTGTTCCAAAAAAATATGGATTACCGTGGATGAGACGACCGATATAAAGAAAAACAGTATTGTGAATGTAATAGCTCGCGTTTTATCTAGCGAGAACACAGCATCTCGATATTTGTTAGCTTGCAAACGTGTTCAACAATGTACCGCGGAAAATATTCAAAAAGTGATAATGAACGCTTTGAAAAATTTAAAATTGCCCAAGATCAAGTTGTGATGATTGTGACAGATAGTGCAGCAACGATGTTAAGTGTTGGAAGATCCTTAAAACATATATTTCCTAACTTAATACATATAACCTGCGTGCTGCATGCTTTGCATTTAGTTGGTGAAGTTGTTCGACAACATTACGGAAACGTTGATCGGATGATTGGAAGTACTAAAGCAGTGTTTCGTAAATCTTCTAAACGTTTAAAAGAATTTCGTAAATTTTGTCCAGGTATTCCAGAATCTCCTGAACCAAATTTAACGCGATGCGGTACTTGGCTAACAGCAGCTTCTTACTATTTGATCCATTTTCAACAAATTCAATCAGTTATAATGCGATTTAATCGGAATGAATCCAAAGCAATTAGAGAAAGTCAAAGAGAATTTCAAATTCCTCAACTTTTAGAAGATTTAACAACAATATGTCCCAATTATACAGTATTACTAGATGCCATCAGAAAACTACAATGTACTGAATTGTCATTGCAGGAATCATTAGACATAGTGGAGAATGTAACAAATAAATTACACACATTGAATGATACGCCAGGATTATGCGCTAGTCAAAAGTTGGCAGATGTTTTAAGGAAAAATCCCGATTTTAATACTTTAGAGGCCGTTTATAATAAGTGTAAGAATAGTGAACTTTTATGTGATTTTGAAACATAGTTTCTATATGCAAATGTAACTTCCTTAGATGTGGAGAGATCGTTTTCTATGTATAAGAATATTTTTTCTTGTCGACGCACAAGGTTTAAAGAAGTAACTGTGGAAAAATATGCAATGATGCAAGTTTACAGTAATTCACATCCTGATGCCTCTAATTTGTTGACTAATTAGCAAGTAAGTTTATTTATGAATTTTTCGTATTCTTATATTAACCCGTAATACCGACGCCTATGCGAGTCCGCAAGTTTTGGTTACTCTATTCATTATTTCATTAACCCGTACTTTCTTCTTTTGCTTGGATAATTTAAATAATTATTTAATCCAAATAAAATTTCAAGAACATTATTTTCTTATATTATTAAAATATTTTCTTAAATTGAATTTTTGCAAGAAAATCTATTTTGATTGTAAGAAACCATTTCTCTGCGTGTAATATGCAATAATTTATAAAACACAAACAGATCAATAAATCACCAAATCGTATAATTTTTTTTGCAAGGTAGGTAAAAAAATACAAGATAAATAAGTGAATTAAGACCTTAAAATAGGGGTTATATTTTTTATATAACATCCCGCTGAAATAGTCTGGAGTTTATGGCCGGATTTATACGAATGACAGGCGTCCCAGAGGTCCACTTCACAACTTTATTGACGCCTTAACTCACTAAACTTGTGTAAAAAGCAGCCACGTTTGTTTAATGTTTTCTTATAGTTTATAACTCGTTTAACATTTCCATGTCCCATGTTCTATTTTATCTCATTTTAAACGGAATGGTGAATTTAATTTTACAAATCGAGATGAAGCTTTTCTCATTATTTCTTTATTAAATGTAATTATTAAACTTTCCCTCTTTCTTAATCCATCCTTTTTTGTTTTCTTTTTGAATAAGCTAAGGTGTATTAAAAGAAAAAGGAAGTTAATATTAAATTATTCTTAAAGAAGCCGTAAGTTTTGCACGGCATACAAAAGGTTGATTTTTTTTTTGTCGAACGAAAATAGGAAAACTTTTATGTAAGATAAAACAGGTTTTAAGTATTTCCCCGATGTATGCATGGTAAAAGGGACGTGAACAGGAAAAAGAAAAACTTTGAAAGAAGCTCCTTAATATGTCTTGCAGATTACAAAGTAAGTCAATTTAAAATACGGGAGTTCATACAATGTCTTAGAAGCAGCCAAGGAAAAAAATTTGGATGGATAACCAGATTAAATATTGTAGATTAGAAGTCATCTCGCGGAACATAGAAATTCACACTCATGCACGTGGAATCCCACAATAAAGATATCAAATAGACATTGAACGTTCTCAGATTCCTCTTCAGCAAGATCTTGAACTTGTATAGCTTCTATATAGTAATATAGCCCTTCCACAAGTGGAGGTAGTGTATTGCACTCGAGTTATACGTTGGAATGGCGAAAAGTCCCTTTAAGCTTTGAAACGTGCGGTCTATCTTCTAAACTGCGAATGGCTTATCGACTTCTATCTTTGTTCGGTAAGTCGGAGACGTATACGAATGTTTCCCTTGGAATGTTTTCAGAAACACTTCGCGAAACATTCGAATGATATACGAAATATTTGAGATACTTTCGACATTTCAGATTAATTATATAAAAAAATATCATCGCGTATAAGTATATACAGGCAAATACCTTCCCCCTGTTTTTTTTTTAATAAATGGGGTAGATTGGTATCTAAATTGCTTTATGCTTTATTATTACGCCTAAAGTCGTGGTGTATCCGACTTATTATCTTGACGTAATCAATGATCAAACGGAAGTGTACCATTTATTAAGCTTTCCAGCTTTAACACTTTTATTATGGTATCATTTCCAGGGAAATATACAAGGGTAGTCTGAAAATTCAGTTTTATTTTTCAACATAGCTTCCTTGTAAGTCTATACACCTTCTCAGTGACTCTTCCATCCAAATAGTAGGCATCTTGTTCTACAAAATAGGGGTTTACGAATATGGTGGCCTCCTCATTTGATGAAAATCTCTGTCCTTGGAGCGAAACGTTGAGCCTAGCAAAACAGCAAAAAGTCGCTGGGGGCCAGATCTGGCGATTTATCAATTCGAACCTCAATTCGTAAATTTTTACCATGGCGACCATTGAAGTGTAAGAATTGTCTTGGTGACATGGCTGAAATTTTCAAAAACATCCATTTACAAGACAAATATATTGTTATGTTAAATATTTACTTCGGAAAGCACAGCTGTTACTCTAAAACGTAGAGGGAATTCAGTGTAGCCACTCGAAAGATATGAAATTTCCTCTGGCAGATAAAAGCTATTTTTCGGAAGCCACAATTTCCTCCAGGCCGACTGGCCTTGGTGAATCGGAGATGAAACTACTCTTCTTTTTATTCTCATCATTTCGTAAATCTTCAAAAAAAATGTAAAATTCTCCTACAACAAACAACAGGGTAAATTCAAAGGTATTTCTAACATTATTTCGTGTATTATGTAAATATGTTTCGTTAAGGTATCTTCACTTACGTCAGGAAGTTTTTGTATTTTAGGGTTGTCGTGAGGGTTTGAGCCATCTAGTAGCGTCACTACATCCATTCTCTCATGCTACTTCAAAAAAGAGTCACTTTATTCATCGAAATTCATCACAATATTACGTTTAGACAAAAATCATCAAAATTTGCTGCGGATAGAAACAATCGCCATCGCGATTAAAATAAAGCAGAAAAGGGACGCCAATAAATTTATCAATTCTGGTTAAGCTTTCTTCGGGTTAAATAGTATTTTGGCTGCGTTCCCAGTTCAAAGTCTTCGATATTGAAATTAGAGAATAAATTAAAGGTAGACGAGAAGGTTGGAGGATAGAATGTCATAAGGAACTTAGAGTTTATATGACATCTTCGTAGGATCAAGGTTTGTTTGCATTTTTCAATTTCAACATTCGTTAATTTCTATTTATTAATATCAAAATTCATTAAAAATTGCCGAAAGAGTACGAAAGAATACTCCAGAATCCCACAAAAGAGTTAAAAATTTAATAAAGTTAGAAAATTCCAATTTTTGAACAATTTCCCCGAGATAAAAGCATTTCAAATTTGGTGCCCAACGTGGGGCCAAACGTAGGGCATTTGAACCATTTGAGGTAATAATACGACAAGCGATGAATCAAATTTGACAAATGACATAAACATAAACAAAATAAAGTCCATCAAATGACTTAGCAATACTTTTCTACTTCTAAATAATCTTAAAATGTGGGATAGACTATAGTAAATTATTTCAATTGGAAAATTATGCTTGCTTTGTCTATAGTTGGAGATAGATATATCTCTGAGTTAGGAGGTGAAATACAGCAGACTAGCAGCAGTGATAGCTGAGGGCTTATAATTTAATAATATCAGCGCGGTAATCAACGATTCCACCCCAAACTCTAGTCTAGTAGGGACAACCCTTCGAATTGCTACTACTGAATTACATATTGTCTGCAGCCGTAAAAATACTGCAGTCCAATGATGGTTAAGAGAAGAATTCAACTTCTCGTTCTCGTAGACGTCGCGTTCTTCTTGTTCTTCTTCTTCTTTACGAACTTTCGAAGTCGCCGTCAACACGAATTCCGGAGTTGAGTGAAACTTGCCTTGGAAAACAATACAATTAAAATTTGCGACAGGAAAAACAATTTTGACAATCGTTTTCCCATATTCGCCCCGCCCCCTACTTGCCAGATGCCCTTTTTGTTCTATTCTTTCCTCTATTCTTTTCGGTGGGAAATCGGCTTCGCAGCTTCTTTTTGTTTTTCCATTTTCCTTTCGCAACGTTTTTCATTAGTATTCATTAGATATATCATCGGAAGGGACTTTCTAAATTAAAAGTATGTCGTTTATGCCCCCATATATTCTTTTCATGCACCCTCGATAAAATTTTATGAGCATAGGAATGTCTCGAAGTCATCTATCATTCGTGTATTTCATTATCTGCGCTTTGTATAGTACAATAAAAAGATATATATATATATATATATATATATATATATATATATATTACGTATATTTATTAATAAATAAGATCGACCTGATTTCTGGGATTAAATGTTTTTTTCAACGAAAAATAAGCTCCCTGATACACCGCTGAGAAATAAAATATCGCGAAAGTTTGAAAAAAAATCTCTCAATTCTTTACTCTTACAAGTAAGAAAATGTGAAAAAAATTTTCTATGGTTGATTACAATCCTTTAACAAACAATGACTTCTTACACAGTCCAATATGATACAAATTTAATTTTTAAAGTTTAAAAACAGTTGTAAGTCCAAGCACACGAGCTGTGGGCTCAATCAAATTGAGCCCACAGCTAGGTACTTTTAACTTACAATAAATTTTATGCAAGAATAGATATGCGTGGGAAGAAAAACAACAACAAATCATTCAACCAACGACGTTTATTACTGAAATATTACGAGGAACGTTCAGTAATTAACGAGACAAACTGCATTAGCGGGAAAACTACTGAATATTATTAGATGAAACTCTCTGTGGGTCAAGTTGGCAACCTTGGAGACAACTTAAGTCAGCTGTTTGAATGAAATAAAAGCAAACATAACCAGCCACATCATTTTTTGTGACTATTTAGGAGGACAACCTACTGTGAACAGTGAGTATTATTGTAACTTGCTTCAACATAAAGTGAAACCTGCGATAAGAAGAAAACGCCAGGGTGCTCTCTCAAAATGTGTGATTTTGCTGCACGATAATGTCTGCCCCCATACTGCCTAGAAAACGCCAGAGATGATCGAAAATTTGGGTTGGGAGGTGTTGCCACATACTCCTTACTATCCCGACCTCGCACCGTCCGATCTTCATCTGTTCGGCCCCCTCAGTTCTAGAGTTTTTACGCGGCACCAAGTTTAAAGACAACAAAGCGGTCAAATAAGCTGTACACAAGTGGCTCGGACACCAAGGCCAAGTGCTTAAATGTTGGTGGAGACTACATTGAAAAGTAGTATAAATTTCATTTTTTTCTACAGCCATTTGTCTCGTTAATTGCTGAACGTCCCTCGTATATTGAATCTAAATAAATATCCATTAGCATAATTTTTATCGGACTTTGATTCTCGTTGGTCCATGCTATTTGGCAACGTCTGGTGTGCCACAAGGATCTAATCAGAGCCCAACCATTTTCAATATCTTTATAAACAATTTCATCGTAGAGTTTCCATCCTCAGCTTCGGCATATGCAAGTAATCTTAAGATTCTTTGGACTGTGTGTGGTAAATCAGATTGCCTTTGCTTGCAAGAGTTTTTGGATACCATTGTGCGCTGATGTTGCTGCAACAAACTAAGCCTTAACGTGGATAAGCGCTCTTTCATGTCTTGCACCAGGAATCATCACGTTGTCGTTACATTGTTAGTCTTCATATCAATCACATCTGGAAATTGCGCGCAGATAGTCGCGCAGATTATTCTTCCTTCCCCCCCAGCACAGTAATAATGATAGACACGAACTTAATTTCCGATTACAGAGACCTTTTCTCTAATCCAATTGTTAGGTCGCTGTATTTATTGCTTTTCTCTTCTCCTTTTGAATTAATATTTGTTTGCAGCAGACAAGACAGTTTCATCAAACACATATTACCCGTTTTAAGATCTTGTATTACTAAATCTGGCTTGTTCACGGTTATTCTGCTTGTGGTTGAAAACATAAAATTCCAATATATTTTTGTGTTATTACTAGAGCAGGTCGTCTCTACGTCTTCAGCAGTGTACTATATAGTAGGCGCTTCATAAATATCTAGTTGGTGTCGAATGTGATAGTAGAGCACCTTTAGGGCTGCATTATGTCTCGTTATATATTGTGTAGCTGCGTATACAGAACAACCTGATAAAAGATGGTTTCATGTTTCTGGATTTTGTTAACAGCTTCTGCAGACAGCATATATTTTGTTTCAAAATAGTTTTCCTATATATGTAAGTGTTTTAAAAATGCCATCTTGTTTCTGATCTTAACGTACTATCATTCAAACGATTGTTTTAATGCTAAGTTTTGTTCGTGTAAAACTCTAAAGTAATTTCCATATAACCTTTTCGAAGTTGTCGTTTGTCAATTGCCGGAGTTTGCTTTTAGTGATTATATTTAGTATTTCACGGCTACTCATGCTCCTAAATTGTTCTTTCTGTTTTATTGCATTAGCTGCTCTAGAATGGTGTGATCTTTGTTGTTTTTCTTATTTCTTAATTAGGATTTTTTATTAATTACACTCACGTTTGAGCACACCATTTTATTCTCTCTGACATCTTGACAACAACAATTATAACTATTTTAATTAGCTACCAACCAGTTACTAGAAACAAAACGCGGGAAATTCAATATCCCCCCTCAATTTAAACCTTTACAATAAGTTTTAAATTGTAAAGTCAGCATAGATAAGTTATACAATCTTTAGTCTAGTTCTGTGACTAACAAATTAATTAGTAGTCCTTTTGCTACTATGTCTTTAATAAAATGAACTTTAATATCGGTATGTTTAGACCTTTTTGTATTTTCGTAATAGTTTATCATCGCTAGAGCACTTTGATTATCTATAAATAAAGTTGCTTCAACATCATCTCGGAAAAAGTCTTCTGCTAAATTTTTGAGGTACAGAACTTTTGAGAGAGTTGGGAATTTTTATAGAAAGCCTCAGTGTTTCTTTAATATACCTTATGCACCGTTTAGCTGCGCTCCAAGCTGTAGCTGTTGGTTTGTCCAAAAACTATTCCAAGATATGCTGTAGCATAACAAATGTCAGGTCTTGTTATCATTGCTAGATAATTTAAACATCCGATGATTTCACGGTAAGGTGCAGTCACATAATTTGTATCGTTCACTTCAAACCCTACTACCATAGGAGTAAACACTCCTTTACAGTCATACGTACGTATTAATATTTATTTAATATTTTTGTAATGAGTTTTTGCTGGGATAACTTTATTGAATTTTCATTAAGAATAATGCCCTTTCTTAAAAAACATTTCAACTCTCCTAAACCTTTGACATTAAATTCACTTTTGAAGCTTGTTATTATACGTTCCATTTCTAAGTCATGTCCTGTCACTGAAATATCATCAACGAATAGCACAAGCCGCACATTTTTGCTGATGTATAGGCAAACGTCACTTCTGGATCTTCTAAGGTTATGTTTTGAAGCAAACTTATTAAAACATTCATTCCAATAAACGGGTACTCAAAACTGCGGCACTAGAACACTGAAACAGTTCACTAAAACCCTTACCACAACACTTAATTCGTACTGGACGCACGTTTCGATAGCCAAGCTATCATCATCAGCAGCAAGACTGATTTTTTTTTTCGTGAGTTATTAAATCCTAGATTACAATGAAGCGGTTCATTGCACATGGTTAAAATTACAACTATAAATGATTAAACATGATGTAACAAAGGATAAAGGCTGGAATTTAGTGGTCCTAAATCTGAATTCATTAAGTGAGTTTTGTTTTTGTAAATTTCCATGCCTTCATAACAATTTAATTGAGAAGTACTTTGAGATGAGCCAAATGTTCTTTGTACCTAATTTTGATTGATCTTTTTGTCTGCCCAATATACACTTGATCACAATCTTTACATGAAATTTTGTAAATTCCTGATTTATCCATGTTATCCACTGGGTCTTTGGAATTTCCTAAAAGGTTTTTAAGGTTATTGCTCGAAGAGAAAACAATCTTGCGGTCAATCCTAGAAAAGATTTTTTGAAGACCCTTGGTGTAACATGGATAAAAGGGTAATTTAACATATTTCTTATTATTACGGCCGTCAATGCGTTCTAATGTGCTTACATTTCTAATTCTTAATCTATTCTTATGTTTCCTAATAGTATTATAGACGACATCCTCAGAGAATCCGTTAAAGTTAGAAATATTGATGATTTCTTTTAGTTCATTTTGATATCTATCTTTCGTTAAAGGAAAATTGAGTAACCGGTGCACCAAAAAGTTAATAGCCGAAAGTTTGTGTTCATATGAGTGATTAGAATCCTGTAAGATGAATCTATTATTACTAGTAGGTTTCCTATATACGTCTATTTCTAACTTATTTTTATTTCTTATTGCTAACATGTCGAGGAAAGGAATCCTGTTGTCTTTTTCTTCTTCGTGGGAAAATTTGATAGAGGGAAATTTTGAGTTAAGTTGTTCTATGAAATCCGTTATTGAACATTTACTGATGTCAAAGATGCAAAAAATGTCATCGACGTATCTGATCCAAAGCCGAGGGAAATAAGCGAAAGTATTCTTCAGGTCAGTTTCAAATTTACCCATAAAGAGGTTAGCCATAAACGGAGATAAGCTGTTACCCATTGCTGTTCCTTCCGTTTGTTGATAAAAAGTGTTGTTAATTTGGAAAAAGTTTTGTTTCATGCAAAGTTTTGTCAAAGAAATGAAGCTAGTAACTTCCTCTCTATCCATTTGGTTATCTAACAAAAGTGTTTCTAAATATTCCAAAGTTAAAGCAACCGGAACACTAGGGAACAATGAACTTACGTCAAACGATACTAAAATTTCTTTGTCAGTAAGCTCAATGTCCTTAGTTTTTTCAATGAACTCGTAAGAATTTTTAATAGCCAAATCCGGAAATTGTACATGTAACTGGTTCAATTTGTCAAATAACCACCTGGACAGTCTTGCTGCTGATGATGATAGCTTGGCTATCGAAACGTGCGTCCAGTACGAATTAAGTGTTGTGGTAAGGGTTTTAGTGAACTGTTTCAGCATTCATTCCAATAACGAGGGGTTTCTCTTAATCTATATAGAGCTTTGTTTAACTTGAAAACGTCCTCGTTCGACAGACACTCCTTCTGACACATTTATATAAATGTCAGTATTTTCTAAGGAACCGTTTAAAAAGCACTAGGTATATCTAACTGTCGAATATTCCATCTTTGCAACTGGAGAATATACATTCACGCTTGATTCTTCTTGATATCCTTTCGCTATTAATCGCGCCTTTTTCACACCATTTTGCTTTATACGAAATATCCACTTTGTATCTGTCGCTCTTCTATTACCTGGTAAAACCACGGGTGTCAATGTTTCATACTGTTCGTGAGCTTCGAGTTCTTTTCTGATTGCCTGTATCCATTCCGGATCAGATTCCAATGCGTCCTTGTATGTTTCAGGATCATCATCATATGACAACAAACAATATGCACTATACAGTTCATACTCTTCAAATTTCCTTGGTAAGTTAACGTGCCGCTTGTTAGAGGACCGTTTAAGAACCTGTAAGGGTACCTGTTCACTGTCTCTTTCATGTTCAACGCTCAGCTGATCATGTTTCTTCATTGCATATCACGTGAGACGATAACCTAATTTAGTTCAGGATCCCCACAATCGGTAACCTGGACCACTATATTCAACCATCCTCATTACCCTTGCTCTAGGCTCTAACTTATCACCTTTCGGTAACGTATATACCCATGCTTTGGATCCAAAAATTTTTAATTTGTCTAACTCACCTTTTCTTAAATAAACATCTGCTGGAATTTTACCACATAAAGCACGAGTAGGGGATCTGTTTATTTGAAACACTGCACATCTAACTGCTTCGCCCGATAGATGTTTTGATAAATTTCTATCAGCAAACATAGCTTGAACCTTATCTAAGATTGTTCTATTGAGGCGTTCAGCAACTCCACATTCTTGTGGTGTATATTCCACCGTAAATTCATATTTAATTTCATACCTCTCACAATAGTGTCTAAAACGTTGAGAGGAATTTTCACCTACATTATCTGTTCGAATCCTTGATACTCTTATATTATTTGCTGCTTGCCTTTCAATATAGTTTATTAGTATATTCTTTGCATCAGATTTATTTTTTAGTAAATGTACTTCGCTAAAATGTGAAAAATCGTCAATAATTGACAGATAGTACTTTTCTTCATTGACATGAGTCACACTTTTCGTTTGAGGATGGCAATCCAAGCAATTGCAAACCATGTCTGTTTATATGGCCTAAACGCAAATGCCATACATTTTCTTTTACATTGTTTGTTTCACATGCTTGGGTAAACTGTTCAATTAGTTTAAATTTTGCAACAAACAAATTATTTGTTGCATTGCATTGTATATCTGTATATTTCAATTTTATTTTCGCTATGCCATCTACAAATAAAACCTGAAAACCTACATTATTGATACATTTAACTGACAGTAGATTGAATGTTAAATTTTCTTAACTCCTTTCATACCTGATACTTTGATCTTACCTTTTTTGCTAGCACACATTGTCGTCCCATTAGCGATTTTAATGTAAATGGTTGTAATATCTTAAATATTTGTCACATATTTCTCAAAGTTTTTGCTTAACAAGTGATCAGTTGCTCTAGAGTCGACAATAAAATTTATATAATCCTTGTTATCACCAATGGATTTTGTCAACGCCACAAACGTTACTTCCTCTTTCTCCTTTCTTTTCAGCAATATTTGCATTTGATGTGTTTTTGTTTTCTGTTCTTACTCCACCTCTATCTCTTCCTGTAGTTTCCCCTATTTCCTTTTCTTTTAGGGCATGAATATGCTAAATGGGTTTCAGAATTACAAATATAACATCTATTAAACTTCGCAGTAAATGAACATTCATCAATATTCTTTTCTTTCTTCTCATTTTTCTCACTTTTCATCTTCAATTCCATATCTAAAAGTCTGCTCTTAACAAACTCAGAGGTCAATGCCGCTATTGTCGCTTCCAATACCGTAATGACAACGTCATATTTCTCAGGCATTGTCAATAGAAGGTGACATACTTTGTCGTCTTCTTACATAATTGTTCCTGTTCCTTCTAGGTCTCGTATTAAGCTATCAAATGCAAGGAAGTGATCTTGCAAGTCAGTATTCTCTCCACATTTTAAGGTTAGTAGTTTTCGGCGGTAATATAATTTGACTTTATCATTCCAAAGGCAGATTTCGCGTCTTTAACACACTCTATATATTGGTCTGAGATACGCTGAACAATTAAGGATTTGGCTTTCGCATCTCGTCTCTCGAACTCCTTCAACAAATTTTCACTTGAACTTGTTACATTTGTTTGCAGTACAAGATCTTTAACTCCTTTCTCATTTAGTAGACATTCTACATGGAACATCCAATTAGAGAAATTGTTTGTTTTTGAAGCGAACTGAGGTAGGTGCACACCGGTAGCCATTATTAATCTAAATTAATATAACACTCTCAAGTTCTTATACACGTGTTCTCTGGGCATGCCCTGGGCCCATAACCTGTTGTTTTTCTTACTTCTTAATTAGGATTTTTTATTAATTACACTCACGTTTTGGTACACCATTTTATTCTCTCTGACAACTTGACAACAACAACTACAACTGTTTTAATTAGCTACCAACCAGTTACTAGAAACAAAACGCGGGAAATTCAATAATCTCTTCGCTGTCATAATTTATCGCGTATATCGATCTAATTCCCGCAGTTTTTCTGGTGTTCATTTTATCATATTATTATTATAGCGTTCTCGTTGGAACAAAGATGAATATTGCTTAACCCCCCATAGGTAATAATTATTTTTTTAAAATATAAAATTGATCCATAATTTTCTTAATTAGAAGATAAACCGTCAATACAATATACAACAGAAATGTCACCCAAAATGGTTTTGTTGTCATTCCCCTGATACTGGATGTTCTCATTATATATTCTGTTAGTGTAAGCATTACAATAGCATATTGCAAGTTGTCATAAATAATTGCCCTTGCTCCTTTCCCTTTCTTACCCGCGAATTCGAATTCCATTGCATTTTCCATGTAATAATAGTATGTAGTTGGAAGACTAACAGTTTGAGGGTGGGGAGGAAAACGGGAGGGGAATAATACATGCATGGATAACAATGGGCAGAACGTTGGCCGTCAACTGAGGGACGTACAGCGTCTTCCATTATCCGCTCCACAGCATCTCAACCTCATTTTCTCGACCGTTGATTTTGTGTCCCGTCTCACAGTCCAACCGCCGTGGCCCCCCTTCCTTATCCCCCCTTGTCGCTCTTCGGCGCTCCCCCTTTGCTTTGTCATACTTGTCGCGCGCTGGCCACTTCGTATTTACATCCGCCACGCTACGGTGACGGTTGCTGTCTTGGGACCAACCACTAACTGCTATATTACTAGTGTATTATGAACTCTTTTACAGCAATTGCTTTTCACTTACATCGCGTCGTAAAAAAAAGGATTCCTTCCTGTGCCGCAAAAAAGGACGAAGCAAAAGGGGGATGGTATGGGGGATACGAAACCCTCGACACGTCGTAAATATCCCATGAAGCTCTTATGCTAAAATATACGACGGCCTTTATGCTACACATATTAAATGTAAATGCTATTTAGTGGGAGTATCGTGCTTCGTTTTTAAATATTTATGCACACAAAAAAGTTAATGCTCGATTTGAATATTACTGCAACAATTTAAATATATTATTACTTCCTCTAAGGATAAATCTCATGTTCTTATACACTGAAAAAAAAGCACGTTTTTCATCCAATATTTAGGCACCAAAATAAAGATACACCTTTGTGAAACAAGTCTACATTCAGTTAAAAAAATGTCTGTTGTATATCTTATAGATCCGTAAAACAATTTTTTTTTATCACGAGATAAATTTGGCAAGCTTAGTCAACATTACGACACCCTTATTTTAAATGTTAATTGAATAGATGCTACAGGAAAAAGTTAATAGCCGGAAGATTATGTCCCCATGAATGACCAGACGAAGGTATTCTGAAAAGTTTCCAGCTTAACACAAAAATAAGTATTTTTTTTATAAAATTCAGTTTACATACTTTTCCCAGCAACGTTCTCATCTTTAATTCGTCCAAATAGTAGTTGGCATCTTGTTCTGTAATATAAGGCCTTTAATGTAAAGGCCTCCTCATTCGATGAAAATCTCTGTTCTCCGAGCAAAACTTTGAGCTTTTGAGGAAACAAAAAAAAGTCGCTCGGGACCATATCTGGTGAATATGATAAGTGGTCTGTCAATTCGATCCCCATTTCGGGAATTTTTGCCATGGCGACCACTGTTTTTCCTTTTTCAAGATAGTCGATTAATACTAACTCCATGACCATCCCAAAAAAACCTAGTCTTTTATTTGTTTAAAGCATGATGACGACCCAACAGAGTATTAAGCTTAAAGTTTGTGATAACCACAGGAGCCGATGTGTGTAAAGTATTCCATGACTTTGTTACTATTACCCCCTCAACGTAAGGAGTGGGAGTACTATTATTATTATTATTTTAGTCGGGCCATGGCACAGATACCTTTAATCACTGCGACCTTAATAGATCTATTATAACAGAATGCCCTTACGTGTGTTAGAATAGATGGAGACTTTTAATAAACCTTAGTACTACTCTAGGATCTGTTTCCTTCAGTTCAATAAGTGCAAGAAATGGCCTACTGAGATGTTGGTGTCGTGTACGACTAATGGCAACACATTCACATAGGATGTGTTCTGCTGTCTCCAGATCTTCTTGGCATAGACGGCAGATTTGATCTTCAGCTTTTCCTAGTTTAAATAAGCGATATTTTAGGGCTACATGTCCTGTCAGAAATCCTGCCGGTAATCTAAGATCCCCCTTGCTGAACGATAGCGCTATTTTTGCTGTCTTTGGCGAGCCTGATATGAGTACTTTCGCCTGTTTTTGTCCTGGAACATTTTCCCAGTACGAGACCTTTCCTCCCATATCTTAATTGCTGTTTTATGTGGTTCTTTTGGAGACCACAGAAGGGATTAGGACCATTGAAAGGCATGTTCGCTGCTTCTTGGGCCCGCTTATCTGCCTTTTCATTTCCTTCGATCGCTTGGTGTCTTGGGACCCACCGCAAAGTAACGTAGTTATTGCGTCCCAATTGTCGTAGATTGTACACACATTCGCGTATCAAATAACTGCCTGACTGTCGCCAAATATATTAATAGTTGCGCCTCGTATCTCTTTCTCGAGGTTCTTTATGGTGCACAGGTTTAAAGCAGAAATGTCTGCTTGAAATATGTTGGTGTGGGATCCTGTAGGCATTCTTAGGTGATAGTTAGGACCACTAATACCTATACCTGTTCCGACACCTTCTATTCTCGAGCCGTCCGTGTACCATTCCAGGGTACCTCTGTACTGCTGTCTCCAGATCTTCTTGGCATAGACGGCAGATTTGATCTTCAGCTTTTCCTAGTTTAAATAAGCGATATTTTAAGGCTCCTGTCAGAAATCCTGCCAGTAATCTAAAATCCCCCTTGCTGAACGATAGCGCTATTTTTGCTGTGCTTGGCGAACCTGATATGTGTACTTTCGCCTGTTTTTGTCCTGGAACATTTTCCCAGAACGAGGCCTTTTGATTGTCCTCCCATACCTTAATTGCAGCAGAAATCTCTGCTTGAAATATGTTGGTGTGGAATCCTGTAGGCATTCTTAGGTGGTAGTTAAGACCACTAATGCCTATACCTGTTCCAACACCTTCTATTCTCTAGCCGTCCGTGTACCATTCCAGGGTACCTCTCTTGCATTGAGGCTGACCGAATGCTCACTCAGCACGGCTTTCAATCATTATAAGGTTGATCAAAATTATATTGCATAGGGATCGTGTCCTTTGCAATATACATCAGATAGTTTATGTTGGGATCTTCAAGGATTTTGAGATGCCCTCTAAGATCCCCACGCTGTAATCCCTTCGTTCTACTAAGAGTGAGGGCACTCGACATAGCCTGCTTCTGAATATGGACGTGAAGCGGTGTTATTCCCAGCAGGACTTTCAGAGTTCCTGTGGGACAGGTACGCATCACTGCTGTGATGTTGCGACATGCAAATCTCTGAATATGTTGAAGGTGCTGTTGCACAGTCTTCTGAGTTGTTTTTGGCCACCAAACCAAAGAGGCGTAGGTAATCATGGGTCTGATTATTGGTGTATAGGACCAACAGGTCATATGAGGCTTAAAACCCCAGTTCTTACCAAGCAACCTTCGGCATACTAGTGATGCCGTAATGGCTTCCTTCTGTAAGCTGGAGATGTGGGAGTTGCATGTTAATTTTTTGTCAAACGTAACGTAATCAAAAGTCAGAAGTCTTTAGACTGTTGACTGAGCATTACCTCAATTTTTCAAGTTAATCGAATCATAATTTCTTTTACTGTTTCACATCGTATATGTCTACATATCGATGACAGGAAGAAGAATTGGAAAGTAGCAAAAATGCTGTAGGGGTTGGGATCTGAGACGGGTTAGGTTAGGATAAATCAACATTACAATTCAATATAGAAAGTGAAAAAAGAAAACTTGACCTTTTTTCTTCTTTGTTGTTCCTTGTTTCTATCTCCATAGAAATAAATTTTAGCAAACATATACCGAAACGAAAGGATATTATGTGAAACTTTTTAAATAGATTTGAAAGTTATTTACCTACTCCTTTCAGCATTGGTATAAAATGGAACACGTATACAAATTAATCAAAAAGTTCCTATACCAGATGGGGAAAAACAATAGACAACAACAGACGACTATGTTTTGCAGAAGCAACTATGCTATCTCAATCTCAAACCGAGCATCTTGCGGAAGTCCAGTAAAAACCAATTCCTTAGTCCTCTCGTGTCGAACTTAGGTCATCACGAACTTTGAATGTTTTTATTGTTGATGACCGTTTATCTTTGATTTTATGCAGCTTCCCGTCTCGGACCGATTTTACAGCCCTAAAACAGATATTATTGACCCAGAACTGATATATTGCATAGTCAAAATGCGAAATCATACTTCCCGGTTATACAATACGTGAGTGCTCGTCCCGAAACGTTCAGAAAAGAAAGAAAAGGGGGAGCGAGCAAGAGCAGAGCGACCGACGGGAAGCAACTTTTTTTTTAAATCACATTTATTTGTTTTTTATGTTAACCCCTTTTAAAGGAATAACTTTCGGAAATAGATTTTGAATTTTTATTTCGAGCGGAAATCTTATTTTTTTTCTCGCTCGTGTTTGCCTTTTTCCTGTCATTAAGTTTAATTTTATCTGTCCAATTGATTCTATTCCCTTACAGAAACACCCTTCTGTATTTTTTTTTTCCATGAGAATCTCCAAAATTGCCTTAGAATAAATGAAATATACAATAAAACGTTTTAGTAAAGAGCTGAATGTTAGGATTTAGCTTGAATCGGGTATATTTGTTTATAATACAGGGTGTTAAAAAAAAAGTTCTACAAATCTTGAGTGGTGATAGTATGGCCCGAAATATGCAGAAAAATCATAATGGTTTCGGAAGATTATTCATTCTTGTAGTATTTGTGCACTTTGTTAGCAAAAATTTGCGTTTTCTTATTGTAGTTGACATAGGTGCTGTCAAATGTACAGTTTTTGAACAATTTTACAATTATTCCCACGTCATATATGGCCGTGCTAATGAGAATGTCACGGAAGCATAACGTCCTTATTCCAATCGCCAGATCCTTTCAATTCGTATTTTTGTAAGACTGCACGAAAGATTGCATGATATCGGTTAATTTGGAAAACAGTCACATGATTCCAGGACCAAGGTCGGTGTCCACCCCAGAGACGGAAGAAGCAATTTTAGCGTGGGTAGCGTAGATTCAGGAGACGAGTTTCTGGAGAATATTAGCCGAGGTAGGAATTAGTGCTCTTCTTGTTTGGAGATGCAGCAATTTTACACCTATCATGTACGACAAGCGCAGACCTTAAATTCATTTATTTATAAATAGGCTATATGACTGGTTTTGTGCCAATAAGCTAAGCCTTAACGAGGAGAAGACAAGCTCTTTGCTTTTTCACACGCGCCAGCGAACACAAAATATACATGCTTCAGTAACTATTCACGATAAACCCATCTCCCAAACAGAGATAACAAAATTTCTCGGAGTACATGTTCAGGATAACTTGCTCTGGAATGTTCACTGTGACCACCTAGTGACAATGTTAAATACCAAAACGTTTCTGTTTCGCAGCCTAAAGGATCAGGTATCATTACATACATTGCTGTCTGTATATTATACTGAAATACAGTCGCGGTTGGGATATGGCATACTCCTCTGGGGATCTTCGTCTACTGTTGCCAAAGTCTTTGTGGCACAGAAGCAACTTGTTAGAATATTGGGCGGGCTTAAACCTACAGAATCATGTAAACCTCTCTTTCAAACGTTGCGTGTTCTAACTCTTCCGTCTTTATATATCCTTGAAGCCGTGTGTTACCACCATAACCACAAGGAGGAGTATACCGTTATAAAAGACATCCATCCCTATGAAACCCGGCGAAGAAGTGATCTCCATATTTCTAGGTGTACGCTGCATATCACTGATAAAGGATTAACAAGCACTGGGAAAAAACTATACAATAAACTACCTCGCGAAATAAGAGATAGCGCCAGATTTAAGCAGTCTACAAAGAGGTATTTAATAGAGCAAAGCTACTACAGTGTAGAAGAGTTTCTCAACCCTAGCAAGTAATCTATAGGGATAAGCCACCCCATCGGTACGTTTCGTATTTATCCTCATGTTTAGTTTAGTTTAGCATTATTCTTTATTTTGTTTTTGTTTCCTTTACTTTTGTTTGATTGGTTGATCTTTTCTTGTTTTTTTGTATGTTAGAATTTTTGTATTCGACCATTGATTTCACTATCCTTTCGGATACCTTTAATCAATAAAGTATTATTATTATTATTATTATTATTATTATTTGATCATCAAGCAGATTTAGCTTTTTGCCGTTGGGTTCTACACAATGATGCTGGGGAGCTTAATTTTGCCGGATGCCGGATTCACACGTAATGAAGTTTTTAATTTCTACTATACGCATGAGTGGGTCGACGAAAATACTCTTTCTATTATGGAATTCAGACATTAGGTACGTCTTTCATTGAACATTTGCATGGGTATTTTGGGCGGCACACGCAGAGAAATGTTTACTTGCATCAGAGCTGTATAGAAATATTTTCTTAGCGATTCTTTCTCCGTTTAAGGGAAGTATATACTTTTAATAAAATAATTATATTTCTTTACTTAAGACTATTAATGTTATTGTCTAAGCTATTCCTATCCCATTAATGCCCAGCTATTTAAAAAATAGACAAATTCAAATCCTGTGTTTAATTAACAATTATTTAAGAACAGAAATTACATTTTGAATAACATTTCGGAAAAAGCATCCAAGAATTAAAAAAAATGATGCGTTTACGCACGCTTGGGCTCAAGTAGGGAATTATAAATTAAAGCTATAACAAACAATAGGTAATTA
Organism: Dynastes maya; assembly: GCA_029619315.2. Classification (NCBI taxonomy): domain Eukaryota; kingdom Metazoa; phylum Arthropoda; class Insecta; order Coleoptera; family Scarabaeidae; genus Dynastes; species Dynastes maya. The sequence continues at coordinate 10,279,444 of JAROYE020000012.1, forward strand.
TTTTATTTGTTTTATTTTTTGGATTTCATTTATGCGATGTGGTAAGCTTCAAAACATTCAGAGAATAAATGTACATCGCGCTCTTTACATAAATATATGTTCTGATTCTTGCAATGGTGACACCTTTTGCGAGCTTTTTTTTCAAGTACCTTTATTATATAAACAATATTGTCAAAACGTATTTCTCTTGGTAAATATGTGGCTGAGGAATTGATACTTTTTTCTTTGTTTTCTGCCGTAGCGTTTTGCATTGACTAAGGGCAGACTGTAGCACTATCGTTTCATCGTACCATCAAAATTTTTGAAGAGTTGTTGAAAGCTATATTATAAGAATCTTTGTTCTTTTTTGAGAGAGATTTGGGTGGTTCGAGCGTACATTTAGCAGTTCTGTTCTCGCGAATAATTTCTGTAGCAAAATATTTCTCCTCATGCAGATGTTTCAACAAAAAAGACCGTGTGTATTGATGGATTACTAACCAAAGATAAAAATTTCGCCACTCACTGCCCACTTAGTCCACATCCCACATCCTCAGTAGATTTAGTACTGCTAGCACCACCATATGGTTCCAAACTAAACAAATATCCATGTGCACTAGCCAGGCACCACAATTTGAAACCAAAGCGAACATTTTTGCTTTTAATAAACATTTCCACACTCGTTCATTTCTTTCGAAATATGGCACCATTTCTTCATCAATTATTGAGGTTATGAGCAAAAATCCCAAATTGTAAATATCTATCGTTTATCACGATGAAAATCGGTCGTAATTTGGCGAATGCATGTTTATTCTTATGGCGTCAAATTTATTCCTTAACATGCAATTTCTTATAATTTGCAGACCTTTGTCTAAATTAAGACTCCAATAACATGCGTTGTTGTGGTAAACGGTGATACCCAGAAAGAATGAGAATTTCGAGAAACTCGTAAATCGGTTATTGTCAATTGGCATATTTATTTGAAAACTTGACGTTTTCCAAAACTTCGTCTGTGAAGTATAAACGAAAACTTTCAAGTGGTGCTAACGATTCAACTTTTTCTTGGATGTTTTTGATGTAAACAATTTCCTTATCGTCAGGTAAGGATTAGTCTTCTCCCACTTGACCTGTATAGGATCTTTCAACTTTCGTTTTTTATTTCTGCCAGTGTTTTTCCGTCATCCTGCATGTTATCATCATCAAGGTTTTCTTCGTCTATTAGCTAATCAACCTCCTGATAGCACTTGCTATTGCCCAAGCGTGCACTAACGCACAGAGACGTTGCAACCTGTTTTACGACCAGGCGGGTGCAATTTTGAACATGAGAAGTAATACTGCATCAACTATTGAAAGTTTACTGTGAATCCTAACTTGAATTTTCTTATAAAAACAAACGTTATAATATTATAGAAGAAAAACCAAATAAAACATAATTACTTTTGAAAATCATGTTCCTTGAAAATATTAATTTTTAGTAAAATATGTAACCATTATATTTTTTTTCTTACTCTACGGCAAAGAATAGAACATTGTTAATAAGTTGTAACAAAACAAAGACAAAAATATTATTAATAGTACATACACGAAAATATATTATGCAATGTTGCGTTGGCGCACGCTTGGTCGTTAATTGGGTTAACATAAGTAAATGGCCGTTATAACACAAAACAATATTTTTTTTAGGCATTGTTCATAAATCAACAGTTTCATTTTCTTAAAATGAAGCATTTTCACTTCGAATTCTTGAAATGCATATTGTTTATATGCACATTATTAATTGCGCTTACCTTGTTTAAAACAGTACGACACATACGTACATAATGCAGTAAATTATTCACATTGCTTGTGATTTTTAAAAGGCTGAAGTAGAGGTTATCTACAAAATAATGTTAATAGCTCTTGGTATTGATGGAATTACTACCGACAAAAACAATGTGAGAAGAGAAAAGCACTAACGCTTTCTGCTCTTGGCCACATTCTTCTTACATCTCTCAATTTATGCAACTAATCTTCAAAAATAGCAACTGAAATATTTCCTGGCGCCACCTAGTGCTAGTAGTTATAATCACGCCGTCCTAGATACTTACCCATACAATAACCTTTAACGTACAACATTTGATTAACATTTTCAAAAAATAATGTAATATTTTCTTTCTTTTTATTTCTATTTACCACGTGTACTAATTTAACTATGATTTTTCAGTTATATAATAAGTAGAGCAACGCAAACTGCGCTGAAAGCCTGTGGCGGACGCATAAAAGTTTACACAAAATAAACTCGGCCGGGACAATTCGGTATAAGCGTCAGTATAACTGCGACTCGAAAGCCGATCTGTTGTGTATGCATCTACGCTGTCGTATACTATATCGTAGTTCTACGTTTGTTTTGAAAATGTTTCCTACGTCGCGAAAACGACCAAAGTTGGACACAATAAGAGAATTTATTGCTGAAATGCCTGATTTAAAGTGTGATGGCGCTAAAATTCAATGTGTAGTGTGTAAAATAGATTTAATGTGTTGGTCAAAAAGTGATTGTCTACTGCACGTAAATAGTGCAGGGCATGTTTCAAAAAAAAAATTCCACACGAGATTATGACAAATTTAAATTTAATTTATGTGTTACCTTTATTGCATGTAATTTACCATTTCATTTACTAAGGAAGAAAGCATACGTCTCGTTTTGGAATGAATATTCGGACTTTGTTACCAAGTGAGAGAACATTATAGAGAGTTGTGCCGTCTGCTCGTGAGCATGTCCAGAAAAGAATTAAATCGGAATTGCAAGATAGAAAACTGTGGTTATGTGTGGACGAAACAACAGATCGTAAAAAACATTCTGTGGTTAATGTAATGGTACACACAATGGAACCACATCGACCGTCACCCTTAATTTTACTAGTTTCCAAACGAATACAACAATGCACTGCCGAAGTAATTTCAATGTTGGTGTTAAATACATTGGAAAAGTTTGAACTTTCAACAAATCAACTCTTGGTGTTTATGAATGATGGTGCCGCACACATGCTTGCTGTAGGTCGATCTCTTAAAAAACATTGTGCTAACTTGTTGCATATTACATGTAAAATTCATACTCTCAGTCTCGTAGAAGATAGTATCAGAAAATGTTATCCCGAGGTAGACGCTCTAGTAGCATACAAAAGCTGTGTTAAAATCCCCAAAACGTATTCGGGAATTTCATAGACTATGCCCGGATATTCCTGAACCACCACAACCTATTCTTACTCGTTGGGAAACATGGTTAGAGGCTGCATTTTATTATCTTAAATATTTTGAGAATATAAAGAACGTGATTTTAGAATTCGACCCAAAGGAAGCTGCGGCTGTCAAGGTAAGCCGCTTGAAATTTCAGGATAGTCAAATTAAAACAGATTTGGAAATTATTCAGAACAATTACGTGGGACTAGCGGATGCGATAGAAAAACTACAAAATTCTTCGGTGTCGTTAGTGGAATCTTTGCAAATAGTGCAACATGTTCACGCACAGCTATGCGCGATAGAAGACGCAAGAAATGTTTGTGTTTTAGAAAGGTTTGAAAGTGTTTTGGATAAAGACTCTGATTTTGGCACATTAAGACAAATTTGTGAGGTGCGTCAACAGAACCGTTAAGTTATTTGAAAGATTATTTTACTTACGCAAATATAACGTCACTAGATGTAGAACGTTCGTTTTCGGCATACAAAAACACTTTTTCTTCACGCCGCACTCACTTTGCCGAAACAACTTTGGAAACATATCTAATGTTACAAATATTAAATAGACATTATCCACTTTGTGATTTCACGGAGGACTCTTAAAACGGTAAGTGTTTGAGCACGTATCACATTTAATTTATTTTGTGTAAACTTTTATGCGTCCGCCACTGGCTTTCAGCACAGTTGCGTTACTCTAATAATAAGTAATAATAATAAAAGAGATAAATAAACTTCAATATTAACTCATTAATGATTAAACTACATAAAAATTCATTAGTTCATTCACTTGCTCCTAATTTTAATTATTAACTTTAGGATTTTTTTTCTATTGTTGTAACTTTTTTTTATTGGATATCCTTTTTACTAGCGCAATGATGTGTTTTTTGAACACGAAGCCGGTCGCCTAATTTCCCAATAGAACTTTATAAGATTTGGACCATTTTTTCATTCCTACCTTTAATATAAATGTTTTCTTAACTTGAAGCTAAATGATTTACTTGGAAGAGACGTTTCTCTGTCTCGAAGAAAATATTTGTTTAATCCAAATCAAATTTCAAGAAAATCATTTTCTTATATTATACATTTTTATAGTCTTGAAATAAAATTATTTTCTTGAATAGAGACTGATTTATGCAAGGAAATCTATTTTCTTGATGCAAGAAACCATTTCTCTGCGTGCAGGTTTAGTGATAGTAAACTGGTTAGGAATGAAACAAGCTAAATAGACCATTAATTATAGAAATGAGTGAGCAACAAATTGAAATTAGTGCACTAAAGAAATATGCATATTGTAAATTAGGTAACTTTATGTAAAAGTTAACGAGCGGTTACATGGTTTGGAACAGTAGAAAGATAAATACATCAACAAAGAAACACTTTTTCTTTAAGTAAATGATCTAGAGGTTCATCCAAGTTTCATCTACAGTTATTAATCCACGCCAAAACTCCGACTTGTTTCTCTTAAACTAATTCAACAGGATTTTTTTCGTGCCCAAATCTTCAAACACGTCTTTCGAGATGCCAACAGCCTCTGCTGTCTCTCTAAGCTCTAATTCGACGGTTGTCTAGCATCATTTGGTGAACTTTTCCGATGTTATTGATAGCGGTTGCAGTTTCTGGCCGTCCCAAAAATTCACCGTCAACCAAGCTTGACCACCTTTAGATTCAACTACCCAAAATTTCACTGCGGCAAATGATGGTGCAGAGTTCCCGCAAACAGCATCCATCTCAGCTTTAATTTACGTAGGTGTATCTTCTTTCAAATGCAAGATTTTAATGACGACTCGATATACGATTTCTTCCGATTTTACAGAGATATAAAAATGGACTGACACAAACGACTATCAAAGAACAACTGAGCGTCCCCAATATGGCTTAAATTTTCTGAAATATCTTTGTATCTCCAATTATACTCCCAGAATATTTTTGACGAAATTCAACATGAAAATGATGTTATCTTCATGTTGAAGCTTGAAACTTTTCAGACTATCCTCATACCTATAAAAGTTCTAATAAATTATCATAATATCCTAGTAACTTACAAATAGCAAACTCTATATTAAATATTAAGTAAAAGTATTCACAGAGATTTATTATTTCCTGTATTATGGAACTATTTTCTGATCATGAGCGTTTCTTTTGGGAGCTTGATACAACCCTTTTCAACCATGAATAAATTAGAACGTTTAATAAAAATTCTAATTTTAGGTATTAATATTTCCCCCCTCCATTGTTCTTTTTGTAACTCTAATACATCTCTCAGCCACAAGAGTTTCTCCAATTTAAAGCCGCGTTACGGAAGTGCGATAAAATTATGTAAAATTACATGTTCTTCTAAGAGGTTAGCAAAGGAACGAAATATGAACTATATATACATAGAGATGTATATATATATATATATAGGAGGGATGATTCTGAAATGTCTGGCGTGTCGATGGCGTCGGAGGAAAGAGAGGTGGAGGTGGGGTGGTAGTTATTGTGGGGGAAATATGCCGTACACCGGGTGTTTATAATGTGGTTGCCCGAATACGAACGACGAGCCTCGGAAAGCTCTTCTACTACCTCCTTTCGCTGGCTTTGCTCAACATTTTAATTAGTTATTCTACATGTGCCATAATCTATAAATTATTTGGATCGTAATTCTTGGTTTTCCTTTTTTTTCCGCTTCTTGTTCCCTCACCATTTTCGCGGTGATATTTTTGAATACAGATTAGATGATTTCAATTAGAAGGAAATAAACGAACTTCGTTAGAGTTATATTGATTGAATTAAATGCTCGCCTAGTCTTGGGAGCTTATTCCTCTTACAAAAGCTTTAATAAGAAAAATTAATAGAATTATAAGAAATTAACAAGGATATATTTTTAACACATTGACAACCACTTACAAGAGAACACCGGCAACATGTACTTCTCGATTTCGATGAAACTGCACAGACTGAAAGACTTGATATAAGAACACCATTTTTTTCTTACCTAGCGTATCTCGCCGATCTGGGGGTACAGCGGGGGTATTGCGATGTTGGCTACTTGAAACGTTGCAACTAACATGTTCAACAGATTAACTACATTAATCGCTGCCATAATGCCAAACTACAAATTTACACTGCACGAAAAAATACTTCTGACATATTATTTGAAACGGCCACCTTATATATGCTTCAGATAACTGTGTACGTGACGAACAATCTAGTTTTAGTATATCGGTATCTACTGTATGCACTTATAATTAATTCATCTCAATCGGATTATTTTATGGCGTTTTTTGGAAACGTTTTCGAACTAATTCATTAATATATGTTTATTTAGAACGATAATTATCCATGTACGTCAATCAATGACTAGTAAAGTTTTATTATCGTCTTTTAATATTTCTATTATTAACTGTCTCAATTTGACCACATACATATTCTACATAAAACCGACTCTATTTGTGAAAAAATAAAATATAAAAATGTAAAAAAAATGGGGGTATGAGGTACCCGGTCCCCCGTTATTAATTTTTCCCGAAAATAATTTGCGCCATCCTTTAGACTATGTAATACACTTTATTTGTGAAAAATAAAGAAAAAAAAATTAAAAAGGGGGCGGGGGGGACCCGGCCCCGCGTTATAAATGTTTTCCGAAAATAATTCGCGCCATCCTTGGGACTATGTAATTTACTTCAAATTATATTCTAAAAAGAAAAAGATATCTGTTATAATTTCCGAGATATTTACACGAATAAAAAAAAACATAAAAATCTTTGGAGGTGGCTGTACCCCCAAATCGGCGAGATACGCTAGGTAAGAAAAAAATTGTGTTCTTATACCAAGGTACTCATTCAGTCTGTGCAGTTTCATCGAAATCGAGAAGTTGCCGGTGTTCCCTTGTTAGTACATTTTCGATAATCCAAATATAGCGATCTTTTCACTAAAACTGCTTCAAATGAGTGTACTTTGCTTACGTAATTAATCCTACCTCATCTAGCTTGCGATGTAGAAGCGTTGAAGTTGAATTTCCTCCATCTTGTTCGGTCCAACGACATAGTCTCCGCCTTTCTCCATGAGACGTTCTTCTTCCTCAGCAGTTTTCCTATTTCGCCACTCCATATTCTGCGCGGCCTTCCACTTTTACGTTTCTTGTCATTGACTGCCTTTCTGATTTGCTTAATTTTTCTTTTATCATCCATCCTCACCATATGTCCCAGCCAGTGCAACTGTCTCCTTTTCACTGTGTTATTTTGTGTTTTGCTTGTATCTCGATCATGCATTGTTTTGGTTTTAGCATTAAACATCTTTAAGTGAGCAGCACCCACTCGATGTCTAATGCGCTAATTATAATAATAATTATTATTTATTAATCCAAAGACCAACAACAGACATAGGACAAGTGAAAATACAACTTTAAAATTACATAAACTACACATCAAGAAAAAAAACAAGCTATACATAACTGAAAAATTCCTTCAGCGAGTAGAAGACATTCTCCTTCAAAAAGGATTTAATCCTTTTTTAAAGATAGTCATACCATTAACATTTTTGATATGTGTAGGAATCGCATTAAAAATCTTTACACCCATATATATTGGTGACTTTTCAAAAATTGTTGAAGAATGCGCTGGCGTACAGAAAATATCCCTATTTCTAGTTGTGTATGAATGGAAATCACGATTTTTGATAAATGTATTTTCGTTAACGTAGACATATACAGCAATTTCAAAGATATACAAATTTCTCACAGTCAGTATCGATTGAAAAATCGACCTACATGAATCATATTTGGAGATATCCGCCATGTTTCTCATAGCTAACTTTTGTAATCTAAATATTCGTTTTGAGAAGGAAGACGCGCCCCAAAAAACAATAGCATACGCTACCCGTGACTGAAAAAGGGCGTAGTAATAAGACAACAAAATCTCTGTCCCAACAGGAAACCTCAACCTGTACAGGATATAACACACTGATGAAAATTGTGATTCTAACTCTTCAATATGTTGTTCCCACCTCAGACCGCTATCCAAACCCTCGCCCAAAACCCTAGCAACTGTACTCTATGGACTTTGATCCGACACACAACAAGGTCGATTCCAATATATTGGTACTTCCAGGTGTAAAATACATAAAAACGGTCTTACTAATGTTAAGGTGCAATTTGTTGTTTTGAAACTATTCTACAAATTTGTTAGTAAAGAATTGTGCCCGCTTTACCACACTGTCCCTAGAGTAGTCAGAAACCAGAAAACTTGTATCGTCAGCGTACATTGTAGCATCATCACATCCTGCATAGATGGGCAAATCATTCATAAAGATGATGAATAGTAACAGACCGATCACTGAACTCTGCGGAACCCCGCACTTAGTGGTCACCTCATCCGAAAACCGGCCATCAATTTCCACTTTCTGCAACCTACCATCCAAATACGATTCTATCCAATCTACAATTTTTCCCCGAATATCATACGCCTGTAGTTTATAAAGTAGTATACCGTGATCCATCAAGTTGAAAGCCTTACCGAGATCCATAAAAACCCAAATACACTTCTGGTTCTCTTTTATTTTAGAGTACAACTGATTTAAAAATTGTAAAACTGCTGACTTAGTAGATTTGTTCTTCTACTTCTACAGAAGTAACAATTGATGATTTGATATATTCTTTTTTGTACTCCATTCGATGCACATTTCAGGGCTTCTTCTTCCTTCCAGAGGCTTCGGCACAAGGCATAATGGAATATTAAATCCATTTCTCCAATTCTCATTAGAAATGTTTTCTGGAATGGCTCAGCAGCAGATTTTTCGTCACAATTGACGAACGCCCTTAGGTTTTTCGAACTTATCCTTAAACTTGCCTCAAAATCGTCTCTTAAAGTTGTTTGTTGTTGAAACGACTTACCTTTTTCTATTAATATCTCACCAGATATTGGAATATGCTGCGTCTTCTGTTCTAAAATTCAGTTTTACTTAGCCCAGGATTGTTCATGAGACGTAAGCAATCATTTCATTCTTTTTCCTTTTAGTGGCACTTATTGTGGATTTTCTGACACCATACCATTTAACAGTTTGTGTCAAAATATGTTAGGATTTTAACGAAATTTTATATGCGGGTCTGCTGTTGCTCTCCATATGCTTGAAAAGCATTAAATTCTTCAGCTTTATTGCTGAAGATGATAGCTTGGCTATTGAAATCAAAACTTAACGCTTTGTAAATCAAGGAAATTATATTGCACAAATGTAGCATGTGATACAATATTTTTCTTTAATATTGAATCAACAACACCAAAAGGTTCTTCTAACCTCTTTTAATCGTTCTTTACTGATCGTGACGCAGTATTAAATGAATTTGTTGTAGGTAAAGCTAAATAGGACGTAACAAAAGCTTGCTATTTTACAATCTTAAAGAAACATATGCGCCGAAACCTTATCTGTTTTGAAGGAAATGGGCGAAACGCGGGAAAAGGCCAGCGATCTCCCGAACAGTCGCGCCATTGAATGCGCTCGAGGAAAATTTACTACCTTGTTTACCACTTACCAGCGTTTACACACTCAGCTGGGAGAAGGAGGGGTGCTGTAGGTACATGAGGAAAGCTTTTGTTTTTCCTGGCTCTCAGCCCGGTATCACAGCCGCTGGCTAATCAGATAGAGTTATTTTATCAGCATGTAGTTAACAGACTATCGATCCACTTATGAACGTCCGTAATCAATTAATCCGAACAACCAAAACCTATATGCAGCGGCGTCCCTCACCTCCCGCATCTACCCACCTTATTTCATCCCCATCCCACTTTCGTTTTATTGGTAGTATCCTTTTTTTTCCTTGATAAGGGTGGTTATGTTTACTTTGTAATTCTATCAGGAAAAGAAAGCAATATTCGAACTAGAATGTATCCGATTTCTTTTTAATATTTTACAACTACCCCCTAAAGAAACACAAAGAGACTATAAATAACACGCTTTAACAGATTGTGTAGCTGAGTTGACCATTTGTATCACGTTAGGGAATTTTTTTACCAATCAATTCCTATAGCAACACCTTTATTTGAGTTATTTATTTAATGGTGCTATCTTCCTTCGCTTCTTCAACGTATAAATAGCTCATTTTTATCATCTAATTGGTACTAAAAGCTAGTACATGATAGGAAAATGTTTTTGGAGATATTTTCTGAATTTAAACCATGGCTACGTGAATAATGTTAATTACAGTTTTGCCAACAGTGACCTGCTAACTTTGAAATCGTTCGCAAATCCCAAACCAACTGCTTATTGTCACGAGATTCTAGCCAAAATACGAGAAGAAGTATAAATTTCAGCAGTCTATGACACCCTGCCGCAAAGTAATGAGTGTCTTAATGAAAATAATGCTCTGTTTGCTACGTCAGACGGTTTATTGACAAATATTATTTAGTTGGCACGAGAATGGTCTGAAAAGTTTATTTTTCTTCAAATACAGCCGTTTTTCCGCAATTTCTACCTTAGCTTATCAAGAAATAATGCTTTATTATTGTTTTTCTTTTTTCAAAATAGTCAATTAGCACTATTGTCTACCCTAAAAAACCGTTGCCATCACTTTCTCAGCCGATGGAACAGTCTACGCCTTTTTCGGAGCCGATTCATTTCACTGTTTCGACTGTGCCTTGGTTTCAGGAGTGTACTGGTATATTTAGAATTCAACTACACTGAAAAAAGAAATTCCGGTACGGATAACCTGCAATTTAATTACCGGTTATCCGTACCTTAATTTTCGTCCCATGAACATGAAATTTCCGGCAGAAAAGTAAATTTCAATGTGAAAATTTAGAGTATAACACTTTCACCTTGTATTTCTCCGACGTAAAAATTTGAAATTAGTAAGTTATTTTACTGAATACAATTAGGAAATTTTTTGAGTTAGAAAGCAAGTCTTATATACCGAATATTATACGAGGTGCATTCAAGTTATAACACCTCCGATTTTTTTTCTCCGAACTGGAAACAGATAGGAACATGCGGTTTATTTTAAAATAAGCGGGCACTCTTTGTCAATGCGTGACAGAGATGGCAGCACTGTACGGCGCACAGAGCCTTTAGCGGCAGCGGCGAGAGTGACAACTATTTTTGATACTTCAAATGGCGACGTTTTCATTACAAGCGTATAATCATTCGTTTTCTCCATTTGCGTGGTGTGACACCGATAGAAATTCATCGCCAGTTGAGTGAGACATGTGGTGATGGTGTTATGAATGTGTCTAACGTGCGTTCGTGGGTGCGACAGTTCAAAGAAGGCAGAACGTCGTGTGACCACAAACCAAGGCAATCTTGGCGTGGAGAAAGTTGTTTTTGGGGAATCGCCGAATGAGTATAGAATAGATCGCCTCCAAAGTTGGAATTTCCGTGGGATCTGCGCACACAATCCTGCATGACGACCTGAAAATGCGAAAAGTGTCCTCCACCTGGAGGACACTTTTGACACGAATGCTGCTTCGTGCAAACAACTTCGAAATGCTTTCTCATGCTCCATACTCACCTGACCTGGCTCCTAGCGACTTTTGGCTGTTTCCAACGATGAAAGACACTCTCCGTGACCGCATATTCAACAGGGGTGCTGCTATTGCATCAACGATTTTCCAGTGGTCAAAACAGACTCCTAAAGAAGCATTCGCAGCGGCCATGGAATCATGACGTCGACGTTGTGAAAAATGTTTACGGTTGCAGGGAGATTACGTCGAGAAGTGGACACAAGCTTCATAGTTTTCGTGTGATTAGTTAGTGAGAAAGAAAAATCGGAGGTGTTATAACTTGAATGCACTTCGTATATTTGGAATCAGGCAATGAAGTGCTATTCAAAAATATAAAAATATACACGGTGTTCCATTAAAAAAAGCAAAACTCTCTATATGCAATTCTGACAGTTATCAAATTTTTATTCGATAGAGGTAAAACACTTTTAAAAAACTTTTATTTGAAACATTTTTTTGGATCTGCAATAGTAACGGAAATAAGCCCTGATCAAAAAAATTAAAAACCCTAACTTCCATCCGTTTAACTGCAAGTTCAACATTTATATGCATTTAATTAAGATTGTGATCGAAAGAAATATGATGTTTTAGCCTCACCCTCGTACGTAACCCTGATGCAACGTTTCCGCAATAAATAAATCCGGAACCAGTTTAGCCTCTAGCTGTGCGATTTGATCGACATTTTAACAAAATCAAATCAAATGCCGGCTCCAAAATGTTATGGAACTCGAAAACTATTTTTAGCACCATATGTGTGTTCCAAGATTCAACAAATTGGTTGGCTATATTTACATGTTAATCACTTACATCTTTTCATATTAGACCTAACAATATTCTATACCTACTATAACTCGATAAATAAAAGTAACATATTGTGAAACTTTATTTTTTATTGTATGTTTACAAATATGTTATGTAACGATGTTTAAAGAAGAAAACAAAAAGGAAAGTGTTCTATTCTTCATATACTTTTCTGAAAATAATAAAGAGAGATATAAGTAACTCACATACCATTACAAATTTTGCAATTTCAAAATCATGTCATAACTCTAAAACTAGTATATTTTTAATAACTTGAATTGATGGTTTATTTTCCCTGATGTTGATAATAATTTGATAGCAAAATTATGAATTTTATTTTTAGTAAACGTATTCTGTTTATTTTAGTTGATACTTACTTCGAATATATCTACACATTTACTTATTTTTTTTAAGATTTTTATAGAAAAGCTGTATAGGCTGTATTAAAATTATTTTATTGCACGCTATGATACGATTAATTAAAAATTTCGTTTAATGAATTGTTTGTTCTTTTGAACAATTTAATGAAAAAATATGGTCTTAACAAATCTTCTTCCGCCATTGAACTACGAAGTTTATGTTTACCATATATGTACATATATAAAGAATATTATTGTTTTTATTTATGCAACGTGTGTCAAAAAGCAGGCACCATATGGGATTTTTTTGTTATGGACTTATAAAATTATAGTAACTCAGAAAGTTTAAGCACCTTTTAGAACCTACTTGACACCTATTAATCGCAATTTATCTTCTACCGTATACAGGGTGGGTATTTAAAATTGAAAAAGGCTCAAGAATAAAGTAACCTTATTTTTCAAAATAGAGAAAAATATTATTAAGAAAAGTTATTTAGAAATAACAGTACTCAAATATGAAATAACTACCTTCTATCATTACCACGCCATTTTAATGGCGTTCCTTCTTCTACTTTCCTAATTATCCCCATTTCTTCCATATCATTTAAGGTAGACTTAAAATTTTCCCTTAATGCTATGGGTATTTTTCGTGGTACTATATTTTCATCAACTATTAAGGACACTTCTTTTCTTAATTTCCCAATACCAGTAAACAAATCCTCATAAATTTTCAACAGATTTTCAGCCTTCATTCTTTTATTTTGTATATTGCTTTCTAAGGTTATTTCATTAACTGCCTAGCAAACTTGGATTAGCTTGAGCCTTCTGCATGCATTTGCTGATAACAATGGAATGTGACATCCTTCTATGAGTTGGAAAACTAATTTATAAGTTTTACCAGTAAGGATACAGTTGAGTACTGCTTCTCCACTTGGTACAATCATTGTACCTCCAAAGCATTTAAGCTGGATATTGCTCTTCTTAATTTGGTTCATCGCTCCAATTTTTTTATAATTTTATCCTGTATCTAACTGACAAACAACATCTTTGTACGTACCATCGTTTCTTAATGTCAAGTTCATACTTAAATTACTCCTATTGTTTGAATGCATAGTATAGATATATTCATCTGATGCAGGTGCCGATTCAAACTGTTTAACATTTTCTTTCTTTTTATCATTTCTAGCTTTCGATACACTTCTTTTCTTAAACTTACATCTGTACAACTGCGAAGTGATTATATTTCCCACATTTATTGCATTTCTGACCCTTCGCTGGGCATTGTCCCTTGTTATGTTTTAAACCGCAGTACCAACAGCTCCAATCTTTACTTGTTGATTTATTACATTTCCAGTTTCTTTTTTATGTTTTATTTCCTTTATTTCATCCAATGTATCTTCTTTCAAGTTACGCATTTGTTTTTTGGATATTTCTGCTAACCGTATAGTATCTATAGCATCTGATAATGTTATTTTTTTGTCACTCCACAACTTTTGACTTAAGCTTATGTCTTTTATTGACACTATTATCTTATCTAAAAGTAATTCATCTTGCATAGTGTCGTACTCACTGTTTTTTATTAGTTTTCTTATTCTATTAATATATTTGTCAATGTCTCCGTCTGTTTTCTGCTTGACTAAATTAAAAGCAGCCCTCTCATACCTCTTATTAGTTTGTAGTGCTAAATACTTTTTTAAAGCATCAAATACTCCCTTCACTGTCTTCTTTTCATCTTCATTTGCTGGTCAATCCTGATATAATTTGAAGCAATCACTTATTGCCTTCCTATACTAGCAACAACATATACCTCCCAACTTTCTGTAAATAATCTCAAATTTTTTATATCTCAATTTTTTACATCAATGAGTGCTGGCAATGGTATATTTATTACAGCTTGACTAGCCATTTTATGTAATGGTTGACCTTTTGTAAAATGATACACCACACTTTTCATTAAGATATTTAATAAACAAAATAAATGTTTTACTAATTTTTCATTCTAGCCTACATTTTTAATCTATGCATGAGGACATTCCCTATATGTTTCAGTAGTACCAATCTATACACATTTTATGTTCCTATAACAAGTAATGCAAAGATTCATTCACAAACTCAATTACAAATATTTAGATATAAAATCTACTTCTTTGGATCCTTATTTTTTCCTAGAACATCGTTTAATTTAACAACAATGTCACCCATTTTACTTTTCATAGATTTCATTTATACCTACGTACCTTACAATATGTACGCAAGATAGTCCCTGCTGGTAGCAGAAACATCAGCGTGGTTGGTAAAGACGAAGATCGGTTAGCGAATTTGAACCACTTAACTTGCAAGTAAGTATTTGGATAAAATTTGTTTTTTGATATCTTTTAGTAATGTTTCCGTATTATTTTTGCAGAGATTGCTTGACGCTACAAGATCCGCATTGTGCATAGGATTACCACATCGCAGTTTGTGAGAACATCAATGGTAACAAGAGAATCCCAATCTACAAAAACGACATTGTTAATAAAGTTGTGGCGAATTCAATATTTGAAGATGGTATCAGCAATATCAGTGGTAGGTCTAATAATGCCAAGAAGTGCAAGAAAGCAACCTTCCAACAAAGACTCGTGGACTCGTGTTCATAGCGTGTTTGTTATGTTTGGAATTTGGTTTCATCATTGGCTACTTCACTTCCATGCGATTTCAGTCCCAACCCTAATACCCAAACTCATCGTTCATAGTGCAGCATAACCATTTAAATTGGTAAGTTTTTATCGAGGTTTAATACAAAATTTAATTTTGTCATTGCTCTTTGTTCCAGATTAACCCCAAGGGCTAATAAGTCTATCAATTTGAATGTTCCTCAGAATTCCTCAACAAAAAAGGATAACCTCGACGTAAGAAGCTAGGACTTGAACATCGTCAGTGATGGCACTTTGCAAAAGAACAAGAAGACATATTTCCAAGAAAATAATTAAATTTTTTCACTTAATCAAGTTAAGCATGATATACTTTCCTAGTACAAAATTTGAATATGTAACTATAAGCATACTTTGTATTAATAGATAAGAACCTTTTCTATACTGTAATTAATGAAATGTATGAGCATTTTTCTATGTGTGATAATTGTTGAAGTATTTCTTGAGTCCTTTGTTGATGTAAAGTTGAATTATTTTTTTATTTCGTTTGTTTATAGATTAATATCATTATTATATATACGAGGTCCTTTTAAAAATTATCCTCTTTGTCAAAATTTCTATCTGTTTGGCTGTGATGATCATGTCTGGAAAAGAATTCTTACTAAATGCCTAACTTAAGTGTTGTTATCATTAGGTTTTACACATCGTAAATGTAACTCATGGAAGACAGTCAAAACAGAAAGAAACCACAGAGGATATTACAGTTATATAATACATATGTTAGATTTAGCATACTATACTTGAAATTCTGTATTTAAATTTTAACCTTTTTGAAGCACTCTGTAATATAATATAATGGAAATTAATAAATTATTTTAAACATATCACTGACTATTATTTTTCTTTCCACATTACCTGAAACTCTGGAAAAGTAATTTAAATTTACAAAATGCATAAAGGTAAACAAAGAATTAACATTCATTAGATTCGGAACTTCTTGAAAATAAGATTTAATTTTTTTATATGGCGCCATCTAGCGGAACCTTTGGAACTAAACTTTCTTAAATTTTAAGCAATTTTACTTCTGGTACCAAGTGATCAGAAAAGCAAGGAGGTATTTGTATCAGGAGCAATCAACAGCGCCCTCTGGCGGAATTTTTTGGAACGAAAATTTGATTATTTTTGTGGCGCCATCTAGCGGAATTTTTGGAACTAAAATTGACCGAACTTTGTTGAATCTTGAGCAATTTTACTCCTAGTACCAGGATAGCAGAAAAGCGAGGAGGTATATTGTATTAGGAGCAAGCAACAGCGCCCCCTGGCGGAATTTTTTGGAACTAAAATTTGCCGCCTCGCATGTGGCGCCATCTTGCGGAATTTTTTGGAACTAAAATCGACCCAACTTTGTTAGAGTTAAAACATTTAATCGAATTGAAATAATTTTACTCCTGGTACCAGGATAGCAGAAAAGCGAGGAGGTATATTGTATTAGGAGCAAGCAACAGCGCCCCCTGACGGAATTTTTTGGAACTAAAATTTGCCGCCTCGTATGTGGCGCCATCTTGCGGAATTTTTTGGAACTAAAATCGACCCAACTTTGTTAGAGTGAAAACATTTATTCGAATTGAAACAATTTTACTCCTGGTACCAGGATAGCAGAAAAGCGAGGAGGTATATTGTATTAGGAGCAAGCAACAGCGCCCCCTGGCGGAATTTTTTGGAACTAAAATTTGCCGCCTCGTATGTGGCGCCATCTTGCGGAATTTTTTGGAACTAAAATCGACCCAACTTTGTTAGAGTTAAAACATTTATTCGAATTGAAATAATTTTACTCCTGGTACCAGGATAGCAGAAAAGCGAGGAGGTATATTGTATTAGGAGCAAGCAACAGCGCCCCCTGACGGAATTTTTTGGAACTAAAATTTGGCGCCTCGTATGTGGCGCCATCTTGCGGAATTTTTTGGAACTAAAATCGACCCAACTTTGTTAGAGTTAAAACATTTATTCGAATTGAAACAATTTTACTCCTGGTACCAGGATAGCAGAAAAGCGAGGAGGTATATTGTATTAGGAGCAAGCAACAGCGCCCCCCTGACGAAATTTTTTGGAACTAAAATTGACCCAATTTCTGTTAGAATTGAAACAATTTTACACCTGGTACCAGGAGAACAGAAAAGCGAAGAGGTATTTGTATCAGGAGCAAGCAACATTGCAATTTTAGTGGATTTTTTTGCAATAAATTTGATGAAAATTCTTACATCAAGGGTAGTAAAAACGAATCATATAGATTTCTGGTCAATAAAACAATTTTTTGCGAATATGGCGTTTTATTTACTATTTTATTGTTACAAAAATATACAAAGTGATGTACAGAGTTTATAAATGTTAAAAATTCACGTAAATAAAGGGGGCAGTCAAAGTTGATGATATAGAGATTGTTACAAAGTTTTGGAAACATAGATATTAAAGGTATATTTTATACAGTATGTTTTAAATATAAATGAACAAAAATCTTGCGAGGGTGAAGGATGATGGAATTCGGGTCCAATCACAGCATCTAAAACAAAAAATATCAAAAAATTAGTTATAGAGTACAGCAGTTAGCAATTAGCTATTAGTAATGTTAAAACTATTCTAGTTATAGTTTGGAAAATATCCTGTAATTGTAAAATTGGAAAAGATAGAAGATCGCGCTTTTCTAGCTGGCCTTAGATCGGCAAAATCTACCTGGATAAATCAAAAGATCTCATAAATGAGATCTTTTGGTTTTTGAGGAATGAGGAAATGTAAAAAACTTCCTTATGAAAATGTTACGAAAAAATGTTCGAAAGAGATATTTGGCCATCATTTCTGATAGATTTTTGACTCGCTGACTACGAAAATATGGTTCACTTTGGGCTACTAGTAATAGATTTTGAAATATAGGAGATTCTTTGAGACAAATTCTCATTTCTGAGAAAGGAACGTGGTCTAGAGGGCTACCACATGGCACAAAGGGCTAATTTATGCTTTTTTAATTTAAATTAGATATTTTATTTATTGAGGAAAATTTAATTTCCTTATCTTACCCATTTTCCTCCGTCTACTGGCACTCTCAAGCTTCTTATCTCAATTTTGACTACAAATTCGGATTCTGCGGGGTCGATTTCTATAGGAAACGAAATTTCGCAACCAGCAGGAGAGATTTGCATTTTTCCGATGAAACCACCACCGACTTGACTGGCTGAACACCGACAACTTCCGCATGTCCTTTTCATATTCCACCTGAAAAAAAATTGCGTATAAAAACTTCTGTGATCATCTCAGAAATGGGCTTCTTATGAAAGATCCTATAGAATCCAAATTTGATATCAGAATTCAGCTAGGAAACTCAGCTGTAACTGTACAGTGGTGCTAGGTCTAGGAAGACCATTAGAGTCTTATCAATCTTCATAAAAAAGCTCGTTCTTTCGTAGCGGGCTGTCAGGGAATGTTAAAATTTGGAGTAAGATGACCTTCATCGTCCTACCACACCATAAGAAGTACCAACTTCCTATTGCAATTTTAAATTTAAGCAATCAAAGTATATTTACCTTGCATTGGAACATACTTTTAATAAGAAGAGTAGTTGAATATTCTCAAAGACCTTATGAGAGATGAACGGTAAATATATACGGGCTTTCGAAGAAAACGTAGTCAAAAAATAAATATACATCATCTTCCTCGTTTTAGCAATTTCTCCTATTTACAACAGCGTCTCTCTCTCAGATAACCTGGGGCTAGGTTCCAGGACGCAACGAAATGTTAAAAAAGGAAATGAAATTGTGGTGTATAAACTAGGAAGGCTGGAAGAAGCAAATTATGCATTCTACTTAGCGGAAAAGAACTATCTCATTTAATTTAAAACAATTTTAAAACTTTAACTTTTCAATATCAATAAATGCCAAATTAGGAAATATCGAGAGCTTCAAAACTTCTGCTAAGGAAGTAAGTCGGTAAGTAAGAGGGAAAAAGAAATAAAGAGAAAAAAGCCTGAAAAGAAAGAAACTATATAGAAGGCACTTTCAATGGATACAATTTTGTTAAATTCACTACGTTCTTTCGCGATGTGAATATACCTAGTTAACTGCCCGGGGCTTTTGATAAATTAGACTCATCATACTTTCGAAGTTATTTAAGTCAAGAATGAAGGGAACTTTGTGTGTACTTTTAAGGAAAAAAACCTCGCCAAAAATGTAAAAACGGTAAAAATTTTGCGAATGCTAATTTATTTTATTTATTTAAAAAATGAGATGATGTTTAATATCGTGAGGTTTTAAAGTATCCTCCCTTTATCCTTACTAACTTTTGAACGACAGAACTTAGTGTTTTTAGAAAAAAATATCGATGTTATTGTAGAAATACACAGGGTATTAAACAGAGCATCCTGTATATTTTGACAGTTTTGGAAAAGCAACGGAAACGCAAATCCAAGTACAGTACCTACATTTAATAATAATAGTAATAACCTTTATTATCCGATAGAAATACCATTTACAGGACAAATGAATATAAATATAAAAAGATACATAAAACAGTGATGGAAGGAAAGTAAAATACAAATATTTCCAAAACAAAAAATAAAAGGGACACGTAATAGATTAAATCATGAAGTTATAAAGTGATATCTTATCAAAGAAATGGATCCGCGTAAAGTTTATTGCAATTAGTCGCCCTGTGATACAGAAGAGCCTTCACTAACGTATTGGTTCTTGCCCTAGGGGTTAGGGAGGTGTAAAAAGACAGCGTTAAATCTGTCGGCACTGCAAAATTTATTTGGGCTTGCAAAGAGGGAGAAGCAACTTTATTATGGATCAGTTGCACTATAAATTTCACACTTGACCTCTCTCTTGTGCTTCCAAGTGAATCCAATGAATGTCGATCCAAGAGACTGACGTAATCTATATTTCTCTCCGGGTATGAACCATCGCACTTAAGTGATAAGTACTTTAGAAATCGTCTCTGTACACGTTCCACGGAAAGCTGAAAGTGCAGATAGTGTGGATACCATACAACACTAGTGCATTCCAATTTACTTCTGACAAAGGCATAATATAAAACTTCAAAGCTGTAGAATTAGTAAATTGTCTGCAGAACCTCATAATGAAGCCCAAAGCTTTATTGGTTGATGCGCAGATATCACGAATGTGGTCATTGAAACGTAATAAAGAATCTAACAAAATACACAAATCTCTAAATACTTCCACCCGAGGTATTAGGACTTCATTTATTGCGTAGAAGAAAGTAATAGGCCTTGCGCACATTTATCAATATTTAGACTAATTCTATTACGTTCGCACCAGCTCTGTATGTTCTGCAGGTTCTTTACCAATTCCCTGTAATCATATAGTGTCACTATCCTTGCAAAAATCTTGAGATCATCTGCGTATGCTAGAACCTTAAAGCTGAAAGTTTTGAGTAGATCATAAATATTGAATAAGAACAGACCGAGATTTGTTCCCTGTGCTATCCCAAAAGGTGTGTAATGACTCGAATTGTATCCGTTATAAGAAACGTAGCATAATCTATTGGTTATGTATGGAGATATAAGTTGCAAAAAAGTATTAGAGAAGCCGAATGCATCCAATTTAGATATAAGTATGGAGTGATCTATACAGTCGAAGACTTTCGTAAGATCGGTGTAAATGACGTCGACTTGGATCCAAGTGTCAATAGCCCCGCTAATATATCCATCCGAAAGTATTAATACATTAAGAGCTACAAGAGTTATTGACGAGGAACAAGAGCTCCCAGATGCAATAAACATAGATATCGACTACAGACATGCTGCCGTGGAATATTGGAAAAGTGGAGATATTCGTTAAAAACGGTAGTAAATCGCTACATCATTACAACAATTACGACGGTGGGAACAGCAAGTATCTTCCGGCGGAACGAGACGCCAAAAACTGTTTCAGCCCTCCCAATATGTATTTAATCAGTTTTAAGCTGGTCTTGATCGTCAAATGATCATTCATGATTATGATTTGAGAAGATGGACATCGGAAGCACAAAAGGAGTTGCAAATCCCTAACTTTATTGCGTCGGAGAAGTGGACACAAAGGTTTGAAAACAAACATAACATTGTGTCCCGCAAAATAACCAAATTTCGTACAAGAATGCAAGTTAGTGGAGCTGCAAATGTTGCTGCAGAAGCGGTGGCCTTTGTTAGGAGCATACATAACTTAGTGCCTGAATATGGATTTGAGAACATTTATAATATCGACCAAAGTGGATCCAATATTGAAGTGCATACGGGTCGAACACTTTTCGTGTGTTTAAAAGAGGCAACTGACCGTCTGGGGCCACTTCTGCAACAATGAATTTTCCGTCCGCCAAATGTGTACATCGTAGCCACCAAGCCCGGAAAACTAACTAAAAAGTTGGTTACACAGTAGGCCAAAGGCGTATATGCTCCATACGTTGGCAAGAAGAAACTTCTGCTTATGAACTCTTGGTCAGGACAAAGCTCGGAGGACATTTCTGCAGCTGTGCCTACTGACCACAAGTTACAGTTATGACCATTCCAAAGAGTACCACGGTGGTGTAAAAAATATTTATGTATAAAACATTCTTTCGTTGAATACCACAACTATGGAGTTTACAATCAATAATGCAAACTCACAGGCTCATTAAAAAAAATGTAAAATTTTTACTATTACTCTTTCGTATAATAATATGTAAGATGAAAAATGTGTTGTTTGTTGTTTAATATTCTTAAGGTGTTAAGTGAATTTAAAGCGAACCTAGCCATGGTTGATGTATCTAGACACTGTTTCTTTTTCGACCGTTTCACCTTTATACAGTGACGACCTAAAGTATCGCCCCCGTACTAACTTTTGAACAACAGAGGCTAGCGTTTTCGGAAAAAATAGGTCGATTTTTATTTTTTCTAAGCTAACTTTTGGTATTATCGAGAGTTCAACTTCATTTCCGGTTTCACCGGAAGTGACGTCAACTTTTTTATTTTAAATAGAACACCCTGTATATTTTTACATTTTTAAAAAGGCAATAGAAAGATGAATTCAACCATACCACATTTATTATACTTTAGCTTAAGAAATATTACTATATGGAGCAAATTATAATAAGATAAAACAATGAAGATATATGATTAAATTAAAAGAAGTGTTATTTTAACAAATGTTCAAAAAGTTGTCCCTTCACTAGCTAGCAATAATAAAGTCTATCAGAAATTTCTTTCCTTACTTTGGTAAGAGTGTCAGCGGTAATATTGCTACAAACATCTACTATCCTTTGACGCAATTGCTCTGTTGTATCAAGTTTTTGCTGGTACACTTGGCTTTTTAAATATCCCAAAAAAAAAAAATCCTGTGGATTTAGATCGGGAGACCTCGGTGGCCATTCAATTGCACCTCGTCGTCCTATCCATCTTCCTGGATAAGCAGTATTTTTTTTTAACAGTTGTTGTCTTTGCGTTGCCTAGTAACAAGATTTTTACATGAACATAGAATCTTAGCAGACAATTTGCAGTTTTTGTCTTTCTATTGCCTTTCCAAAAATGTAAAAATATGCCGGGTCTTCTATTTAAAATAAAAAAGTTGACGTCACTGAAGTTCTCTCGATAATACCAAAAGTTAGCTTAGAAAAAATAAAAATCGACCTATTTTTTCCGAAAACGCTAGCCTCAATTGTTCAAAAGTTAATAGGGGGACGGGGATACTTTAGGTCCTCACTGTATACATACATACACGTAATCATATCGTTTTGTTCTTTGAAAATACGTATAGGTTTTAGAATGACTTGCTTAATATTTGGAATTACTAATTGTGCTTTTTGACCAGTGTGATCAGATATAAAGGTATCTAATATAACAGCCCTAGCATCTATACGATTTATGAAAATGTTATCAATACAACTAGCCGCATCATGCATGATCCTAGTATTCTCTTTTATGAGAGGTACTAGATTAAAAGATTGCATAATGGACACCAGGCTAATCTTATCGTCATTTTCTTT
Source organism: Dynastes maya (assembly GCA_029619315.2). Lineage (NCBI taxonomy): Eukaryota > Metazoa > Arthropoda > Insecta > Coleoptera > Scarabaeidae > Dynastes > Dynastes maya. Next base: position 10,302,889 of record JAROYE020000012.1, read on the forward strand.
TAACATTGCGATGTTAAAATCTCCTGCTATACAAATAACTTTTTCCTCATCAAAAACATCACCTAATAATTGCTCTAACTTAATTCTTTTGGTACTAATATCAACTCCTTCTGGAACAATTTCAAATTTATTTTAGGGATATGAATACGTATATCTGAAAATATTCTGAAAACAAAGCCAAAATATAGGCAGTAAATCAGTCATTTATAAAAAAAAATACACAAGTTTTCTATTTTTACTTTTTCGCGATTTTTAAAGTCACTTCTCGTTGTTAGAAATAAACGGAAGTGTAGAATTTATCACTGTCTAATAGATCGTTCATAGTAGATGCCAAATGCACATAAATAGTAAACGGAGGACCAATCAGATAGGTATAATAACGGAATATATGTATGTATGCGCGAAGTCGCACTTTATAAAAAATATTTTCTCTATTATATGTAACCGAGCAAAAAAATGCAAAAAGATGTAACTTTTATTTTTAAATGTAGTTTTCAGAAAAAAATTATGACCCGCCTTGGGCGAAAATTGTAGCCAGGGTGGTAGAAAAGGGGTGAAATTTTTCACCCCCTGCCCCAATAAGGAGGGAAGGGCATTCATCTATGATCCATTTGAAAGCCCCTTTGAAGTAGAACATTTTGGTTTTTCATTCATCCCGATAGCTTGCGCGGTTCCGGAGTTGTGATGAAAAACGCGTTTTTGGGGATAACTTCAGACACACCCTTCACCCTCTTAAGGTGAATATCAACCCATTAAAAAAAAAACGTGTCCTATACTTTTTAATGGTCTGTCAATATAAGAAGTTTCATCAAAATTGGAGGGGGTCACTTCTCTCTCCGTTTGCTTGTAGAGCTACAAGATTTTGTGGAGAAACAAATTTACTCATTCAATCAATAATATTATTACAAATGAATCTATGTCATCACTAAAAGAAAATAAATTTGCTAATTCATGGTATCTATAGTGACCAGCTGTAATCTAAACTTCTTTTTCTATTACATTGAAATCTTTTAATTTTCGAAATCGTAACAGCACATGATCTGCACAAAAACCAACCTCAGCTCCTTTAAACTTGGGATTTGATAAATATAGCGATTGTTCTTTGGACGAACGAGGCATCAAGGGAGACAATTTATCGCTTTCTCCTAGTCAATTTTATATAATTAAAGTAAAGTGAACATTGTATAAATAAACGACGTATCATAAAACGTTACTCTTGTCTATCTGGTAAAGACAATCCAACAAAAAGGATTAAAATACGATCTCGATTAGTAATTTTCATTGTATAGCGATCTGGAGATCGCTGGTTACTTTCCCTAAAAGCGCAAAGCTTTGTTTTGAATAGGGGCCAAATTAATCGTTAATGGTTTTAAACCTGTTGAATGTTATGTATAAATATGTATATCTCGAAAGCTCTGGCACAGAATGTACGGGTCTAACCGGAAGCGTGGAAAGGGAACAAGGGCGCGCAAAAAAAGCCCCGACAACCGGATTCGTAAACAGAGTTTTAAATTTAAGCTTACTCAAGTGTAAAATGAAAAACAATGACTTCCTAAGCCCACCTTGTTTTTGTAGTGGTTAACATTTTTCACGTCTATCACCAAAGGATTTGTTTCTTTAATTTTATTCTTCCGCTGTCGCAAAATCGTAATAAAAAAAAGGAAAGGAATATAACAACAATAACGAATGATTTAAAATAATTAATACTTCTATAATAAAAGGATGAGCAATATTGCTTCGGCAATCGTCTAACATTGTATTTTTAACAGCAAAATAATATCTTGTATACAGGAGCAATAACATTTTTATTACCACTTCAACTTTTAGAACTTAAATGTAACCAACGAGGATATTTCTTTGTTAATCTCATTGAAATTATTTAAAAAAATAAACGTCTTTTCAACGATTTACTACAAAAATAAAGGTAGAAAATCATTGCCATTTCAATTTAAATATAATGATTTAAAATAAAATGGAAAGCTTTAATTTAGATATATGACACGAACAGTTGAACAGCTCCTACTTTTCCGGGAAGCTTTTCACGGAGAAGCTGAAACATCAAATAAACTTTGACAAATGATAACTCGGAGAAATAAAAGAAGTCCTGATGGCTGGGAAACCCACACCTTTCGCCGAATAAAGCCCATGAATAATTTCCACTTTTCTTGGACCGAATTTTTTCTTTCCTTTATTCTACTATTGTCCCTTTATGTGCATTTAAATACATAGGAGTATCAATATGCTATGATCTACGAGGGTACTTTGAAAAGTTTCCAATCCAGTTGTAAGTCTACACTTTTCCCAGAGACGGGACTTTAATCCGTCCAAATAATAAGCATCTTGTTTTGCAAAATAGGCGAATATGATTGCCTTCACATATATCAGATACAAGTGTATTCCAAAACTAGAATGGTCACAGAAGCTCATCAAGAAGATTTAAAAATATTCGATGTCATTATATATATTTATATAACAATAATGCGGCTACAAGTGACATGAGATTGTAAATCAGCAAAACTTGGGGATCAAATTCACTTAGGAAATGGTGATTTAAACATTTCATTCAGCTATGTGACATTGTTATCTTATGAATTAGTGAATTAGCATTCATTGCAAAGCCTCACGCAAAACACAAACACGCAAAGTTAGGTATTTGCTTTAAATCTGTTTTTCTTGGAACCAAAGATGAATATCTAAGCAAACTATTATATTTACCAAGTATGAGGACATTAAGATGAATGATTGTTTCAGAAATACAACTTTAAATATTCGTCTATATAAAGAGGAATCTCGAGCGTAGAGTTGAAGTGAGGTTAATTTCTTTTGCATCAGTAAAGATGGAATGGTAGTGTTTCATACAAAACAATTATGATAATTACAGATGGATACGTAACCCATTTCTAGACAATTCTTTTCAGCACGTTGAGATTGCAACAAACATGAAAGAACAACTTATTGAAATATCAAATGATGGAATGTTAAAACTAGAATTTTTTTCGCAGAACCCAGATGAGTTTTGGGCCAAAAAAATGCAAGAATACCTCCAGCTCGCAAACGAAGCTGTAAAATATTTGGTTCCATTTGCAACATCATATTTACGCGAGTTGAGTTTCTCGTCTATAACTGTCATCAAAACAAAAGTGAGAAATCGTCTCGAACTTGAAAATAATATCATTGTGTGGGTATCAAATACAGAGCCCAGATTTGAGATGCTAGTTTTTGAAAAACAGGCACATACGTCGCATTAACATTTTTTTACTTTATAATTTTTTTATGTATAAAAGTGTTAATGTTTCCGTTTATGTTCCGCAAGGTGCATGAGTAGTCAAGTTTATGTTCCTGAATATACGATAAAACTTAGATTAATTAAGTGTTAAAGCATCATTTTTGTTATATGTTTTCATTTACGTTTTGAAAGATGGAAATAAATGTCTTAGTAAGGCGTTTTCTTTTATTTTGGAAATCCTCTCGCGACCCCCTCAGTTCTTTAACGCGACCCCTCGAGGGGTCGCGTCCCACACTTTGAGAACCACTCCATTAGAGGAACCGATACACTGTAAATTATATAAGCACCCTACCATGGTATTTCCCCGGTTAATTTAAATTTGGATAAATATGCCGGTGGCATATTTTGCTGGACGAGGGAGAAATGCTACAAAGGCATTAGGCTATGCAGATATTTAGTTATAAAAAGAAGCTGACCGATTTATACTAACTAAACAACAATAAGGAGGGCATTAGGTGGGGCTACGGTTGGTAGAAATCGGGACGATGTAGTCATAGGTTAGTTGGTAATTAGATAAAACAAAGAGAGGTTGTACCCAAACCAGAGTCAATAAAGAGTAATCGTCATGTCCATAGAAGTAAGTGAAATTATTATTTTAATATATTATTTGAGCACTCCCAGTCACTAGGCACATGACAATATAATAAAAACCTCTTCATGTATTGGTGCTTTTTTTAATAACCGAACGGAACCTACTTTACGAATCACCCTCGTATATTAAATATTTTTGACGCGTAACGCCACGTTTAATTTATTTTATTTTAAAATAAAAAAGTTGCTGGTAATATTTCTAATCTTATATTATAGACATACGAGGCTTAATCAAAAAGTTATTGTATACTTTGTATAATTTTCATTTAATATAAGTTAATTTCTTCTCTATATACCTGTACATTCCCCGAGGTAACATTATACACTTTGTTGTTAGCATAGATTGGCAAAGCTAAAGGCAAAATGTGTTCGTGAAACAAGATAATATAATTAAACATGGGTTTAACACTATGCTCATGTAAACAGGATCGAGTGCAAGGCCCAGAATGACAGATAGTAAAGCCGCTCAGGATGTTATCTAAGGATCTATTAAAGCCCTCGAATAGGTGGTTTTGTGAAGGCCATAATTGGTATACTATATCAATTTTCTAAATGCTTATTAATTGAAGGGTTATTTAACTTAACGATAATTCCGATATAAGATAGAAACAACCAGGGATGACCTGTTAGATTTACACACATAATAGCGTTTAGGATCGTTAAGCGACTTCCATCTCCGTCTACTTTAGCGTCGCTTTATTTCACTTCCGTTTTATTTATATGTATATTAAAATATTATCCAAGTTTGAAACAGCGAAGAACTTGAGTTAAAGTGAAGTCATTTTCGTAATGTTTGATTTATACTCGCTATATGGGGTAGAGTTTGAATATTATTCTCCGTTCCTTCTCCAATAAATGTTATTATTGTTATAAATTCTCTGTCAAACTTACAATGACATCTCATTTTAGTTCGTACTTCATTATATCTCAATGGTTTTCCTTTAAATTACAAAAATCTATTCATATATGAATAAAAACCCAAAAAAATATCTCAATCTCAATTTCTCTATGTGTAAAAAGGAAATATCCCCATAAAGTTTTTAATGTAACTGGGTTATAGCCCCCACAATTATATTTTAACTTCCCTAAGTTTTATGACCGATTTTATTTGTTGTCATATGTCGTGTAGGATATTAATGTGTGTTAAATTTCAAACAACCCTTTCCCATTCCCTATTCACCCCCTAACTACCACGTCTGAGTTTGTAACTACTTCTTTGATTAAATATGTTTATGGATACTCTCATAAAAGCTTCGAAGAAGAAAGATGAAGTAGCGGAATTAATTTGTTTGTTACATTGTTGAAATTGAAGCCAGAGGGATGTATATTTCCCCCTACATTCACTTGCGGGAGATAAAAGGCAGAATAATGTGAAAATATAAGCTGGAGCATCTCCAATACTACAACGCAATTAAAAAAAATATATAACACGGTGAACTCGGGCCAAGTTGGGGTTTTTTTAACACGTCAGGCATGTCACTGATATCATAACATATGTACTGCTTATCTCTAACACGTAACAGTACCGTTTAAAAATTATGAGACATAATGTGATATCCTTTTTTACTCGTTCTTTGATGAATACAATTTTTATGGGCGTAAATATATCCCTTTCATGTTTTTAAGGGAGTTAAATCGTATTTTTTATATCAGTGATTAGTTCTAGTGCTTTAATACTTTTTATGATAAATTATACAAGCTGTCCCGTATCACTATGTCCAAATGTTGGCAGCGGAAAGTAGACTTAATTCTAAGATGAAAAAAAGCAAAAGTTGGTGGCCAATCGTTATTTGTTTCAAAGTTATAGGCGTTGTAATGGTAGACATGGTAACGTGCATAAAATATTATTGATAATGTGCAAATGTCATTTGTGTTGGCCTTTTTAAAAAAACAAATTTATTTGATTTTCAAATAATAAGAAGCTGATGTGTTATTAAAAGTAAACGTTTTGAGCCGAGTTGAAATCCGAGTAATAGCGCCACAACCTTTAGATCGCCGCAGATATTCCACTTAAATTCATCGTATTTGATTTTTTCTAAAAGAATCTTCATGTTGTCGTATGTTTCCTGCATATTGCCTGAGTGGGCCAGAAGAATTGAGGGCAATTTATTTCCGTTGTGTAGTAAAACGGCTTTTAAGCTAACTTTGAATGAATCAATGAACAAACGCCATCCATCAGTGTGATATTCATGGCCAAGTGCACTCATAACCGAGACATCTGGTAAATGGCCACCACGTCTTTGCTGGCACATGCGAACTCCTTTGGCGAAATTTTCAATAACGGTGTTACATACATGTGGCGGTATTTCGTCGATACAGCGTCTTATTTCGGCCTTCAATGCTTCGGTGGTAGCGGGTTTGCCGGCATAAACCTGTGACTTCAGATAACCCACCAGCCAAAAGTCCAAAGGTGTTAAATCACAAGGGCGTGGTGGTCAATTCTGGTCACCAAACCGGGAGATGAAACGACCAGGAAAAGTGTCGTGTAAGACCTCCAATGTTTCACGGGCACACATGTTGTCGAGAGCAATATCGTGCAATTGAGGCACAAAAAACTGGGTTAACACAGCACGATAACGTTCGCCATTCACCGTTACTGCATTACCTGCCTCGTTTTCGAAGAATGATTCCTCCGGCCCACAATGCACATCAAACAGTGACACGATTTGGATGCATTGCTTTTTCATAAATCATTCGTGGAATTTCTGAGCCCCAAACGCGGCAGTTTTGCCTGTTTACGAAGCCATCGAGGTAAAAATGGGTCTCATCACTGAAGATGATTTTGGCCGCAAAATGGGCATTCACTTCTTGTTGTTCAAGGATCCGATTGGTGAACTCTCTTCGCTGTAAGTGGTCTGTAAGCAGGAGTTGCTGAGTCAATTGGACCTTGTACGCATGGAGGCGCAAATCTTTAATGAGACTACGCTGAAGGGTGGCCATTGTAATGTCCAATTGTTGTGCACGACGACAAATCGGCGTTCCTGGACTCTCAGCCACACTCTCGCGAACTGCCGTGATGTTTTGCTCTAAACGACCTCTACGAGCTCGTGTCGTATGTTTCATAGCACTAACCGAACCAGTACTTTCGAATTTTGCGATTATTCTTTTCACAGTATATGACTTATTAACATTATTTCGACCGAAAATTGGACGAATTTTACGAATCGTGGCAATCAAGCTTTCACCATTTTGATAATGATGTTTAACAATCAGGGCGCGTTGTTCTCTCCATGTTTACCAGCTCCCATCTGTTTCCTATCGACTTGGCATGTCATAATCATGTGACATCGCCACAGCCAAGCTGGCGCGCAATTCAAATCTTGCGCTCTTATTGAAACATCCTTTATAACAAATGTATAATTATCAAAAAGATACAATAGATAATAAATTTTCTGGTATTACTGTTTATAAGTTTCCTTTTTTAACATTAAATTATTCATTACAGGTTGCTTGGATGCATTTCGAACAATCAGCTTTGTTAACTGTTCACAACCATGTAATCACTCGCAATCCCCGTATCAGCGTGACTCATGACAAACACAGAACTTGGTTCTTGCATATCAGCAACGTACAAGAAGAGGATAAAGGAAGATACATGTGCCAAATCAACACGGTCACCGTTAAAACACAGTTTGGCTATCTCCACGTTGTCGGTAAGTAGATAAAAATGAATTCCTCCTGAATTCGACCCTGTACTTGCTCGTTATACGTTTATGGGGATATGAGCGTGTTTAGCATAATAAAGAAAATGAAATACGTCGATCCTATATGCCCCTCTATTTAAATTGGCTTTATGCAAAATAGTTATCGATATTGATTAGATGTAATTTTACTGGAGATGTAATATTAACATTACCTAATGCATAAATTATTTACGATCGATCATCAGCTTGTTAATTAGGTTTTTTTGTGGGCGGCGGGGGGAGGAACAAGAGCTGGAGAAGCGGAATTTTAAAAACTATACATTGCGCAAGTTAACTTCCCTAACTAGCCATTCCATCTTAAAAGTTTTGAACCCTTAATTTAATGCACTCAGGGTCTGATTCGCAGGTTCCTTGCAGTATAACATAATTAAGTACTAGTTTTTCACCCTCGCAGCGATTCTTTATAAATTGTATTAGCACTCGCTGAAGGAACAGGCCTTTTCAGCGGCACCCCTAAAGCCCTTTAATATACGAAGTTGTAACTTTTGTTTTATCTTGTTATTTGGGATTACGTCTTTAAGGCATACGACGTCTAGAGAATCTAGACGTAGTGTATATTGATTTTGAATTAAAAAATTCGATTTACTTTTAATCATATAGAATAATGGCGAAAATGCTGAAATTTAATATCATAGTCATCATTTTACGCCGTCCTTAGATCGATAGAAAATAATTTGACGTGTGTCATTAAAAACGTCAGCTTTCAGAGGGGAAAAATTCAAACCGCAAGCATAGGATTTATTATGAAACATCCGCCGTGTAAGGTTAGCTTGTTTATGAACATGACAGCTTATATCAAAATTAATAATGATGTATTGGAGCCTTGAAGTATCATTTTGATATTAAAGTAGCTTACGTTGTATTTTTTAGCGATTATCGAGATAGCGTTGACATATTTTGTAAGTCTAAATTATTGACAATCATTGTACAAGTAAATTTAATTACTAATGCGTGACAAACGGTTGCACCCGCAGAGACGCCTGTACGGGGGGGTGCATGTACGTATGTGGATGCAGAGTAATACGCAGTAATACGGTAGACATTGAGGAGTTCGTCGTTCGGTTATTTATCGGATTCTCATTGTGTGTTTTCGAAAATATGGGACGTAAGCCTGGTGTACCTCTTGCATCGCATGTGAAGGTCGCACGACATTTGAATGTAGAAGTCGTATTAAAAGTAAACGTCATGTATTGAATTTAAGAAACAATATTCCGTACTGGCAATTTTTGTATGACGTTATTTTCATGTTGAGCACGTGCAACATCCCACAATACCTACTAGACAATGAAAACTTTCGTCTTTTTTGGGATAAATATATTCCATTATGGAAACTACCAACAAAAAGATAATTGCGGTACAATTTACCACATGTGCAAAGTACAGTAAAAGACTATAAAAGACGAGTTGAGAAATCAACAAATCTGGCTCACTGTGGACGAAACTACTGATGCTCAGAGACACAGCGTGATTCATATTGTGGCGAGTCCTTTAAAACGTAATGGTCCAGCACCTTCCTTGTTGTTAACCAGTAAAAGGATTGAAAGAACTGATGCTGAAACCGTTGTAAACATAATAAAAAATATGTTAAGAGGATTTTGTGTCGTAGGAGCCCAAATCACCATATTAGTTTCTGACGGAGCCGCAACAATGCTGAAAGCTGGTAGGGTGTTAAATGTATGCTTTTCGGCTCTTCTTCACATGCCTCATACACTCATGTCATCTCGTAGCAGAAACAATTCGAAGCAAGTATCCTGGGGTGAATGATTTAATATCATCTACCAAAGAATTGTTTGTGAAATCTCCCAAACATATCCACGTATTCAAGCAATTGTATCCGCAAATTCCGCTACCACCTCAGCCTGTATTGACGCGATGGAGAACATGGATCAAGACAGTATCTTACTATCGCAAATATTATTCCCAAGTGAAAGATGTCATTTTCAAACATAATTCTTCTAATTCTCACGCGGTTCGCGAGAGTCAGCAACTTTTTTCCGATTCGGACGTTCAAAAAGAAATAGATGACATTTCCATAAACTATTCTGTAGTGACACAAACTATTTCGCAGTTAGAAAATACTCACTTATCTATACAAGACTCGTTAAATGACATCAACAATTTAGCAGCCGCTCTGGAAAGCTTGACGGATCTTATAGGACTAGATGTCGCGTAAAAATTTCGTGCAGTTTTAAATAAAAATCCGGATTTAGAAAAGGTGCGATCTATATCTGGAATTCCAGACTGCGCAGAAGAGATACAGGAGTATTTGAATTTCGCTGAACCGTCGTCGAGGCCTGACCGAATCGACAATGGAAGCATTGCTTATGTTGCAGTACTATGCGGCGTACCATGGCAGTCACACATTACCGCAGTGGTCATCGATACGTCAATAAAAGGTAACACTCTATTATTTTTTTATTAATACTGCGTCTACTTTTCCGCGGTACGCCTCGGACGGTTCCACTAGTTTCTCGAACATTATAAATAGAACACGCACGCCGATCAACCGATAATAACCGAACGTCTACTCGATTCCTTGTATGTACATAGTAAACACAGCTCCTTTCACGGCGCCTCTGCGGGTGCAACCGTTTGTCACGCTTTATTAATTACATTTTGTACGATGGTGAGCATTAAATTTCATCCTCATGTGTATGTGCATGTGCAAATGTTTCTTTAATCGAATGTAGTCAATAAGGACTGAGGTTAAAGCTAAGAATTTCCTCACCGAATCCCTAGAAGAGTTCATGAGCAACATTTTTTTATATCTGTTGTAATTACAAAGATATTTTATTTTATGGAAAATAGCGATTTTCAGTATTTCAATAGAAATGCTTTTAAATTTAAACATGAAAAACTGATGATCTTTATTACATTTTTGATACATTCAGCAAAGGAAATATTTGTAATGCACTTTAATATATTATACACAGATAGTAGCACATTTTAGGTAACATTGCATTGAACGGCGATGAGTAATCGATATCAGTGCAAGTGGCAAGTGTACTATGCGTATGCCCCCTTTAGATTATTTTATTTACTAACTTTACTTTAGTTCTATTTAAAATAACAATTAATTATTCGTGTTCTACCCCTCTACAGAATTGTGAATTCATTTGTTTATTTTTGTTTTATTTATTTTTGTTCAAATTATCTCGATCTGTACGCGTATCAGTAAAGACGTCCACAGTGTTAGCTAAACAATAGTACTTTTACTAATTTTTGTATCGAATTAGTTAGAAAAATGCCACCCGACTTAAGATCCAATGGTAAAAAAACGATCAAATGGTAACCTTTCTAAAAAGTTCTGAGTTTAGTGAAATCGTTGCCGCGATTGTTGCGAAAGGGACATCTAAACTGCAAGACGAAATAACGCAATTGAAAACTGAGGTAGCAACTTTAAAGGAATCAAACATTGAGCTAATACATCTTCTTGCGAATAATAATTCACAAACTAAACTACTTAAAAATAGTCCATTGAAAATTGTTTCCGACGAAAAATTCTCAGCATCTTACGCGGGGATGGTAAAAAAGCGTCGAAAAACACCGATCCAACAAACATCACGTATGCAGATAGATCCAACAAAAACTTCCGAAAATGTTGAAAATATTAAAAATAACGAGAATGATTTTATGCCTGTGAGAGCGAGAAACTACGTCAAGCGCACCAATGTGATCCGTGGAATCGACAAGACATACGAGCTAAAAGGCGCCCTGCAATTTGAACATCTTCATGTATACAGGGTCGCCCCAGAAATTACTGTAGAGACACTTTTGAGTTACTTTAATACACATAAAAGATCTAAATAAACCAGAGATGTGGCCAGAAAATGTTTGTGTCAATCGTTCTTACACCATCTATCCAACAAAATAAAGAAGAAATAGTGCATCTTTCCATCATGCATCAAAATATCCGCTGCTTGGGCAACAAAATTAGTGATCTCGAAATTATTCTTCGAAATTCAGGGTTTGACATCGTCATGATATCGGAACACTGGCAGAGTGACAGTTACTTCAGCTTACAGTTAGTAATTATGAACTAGTTTCGTTTTATTGCCGCGATGAAAATCAGCATGGTGGTGTAGTTATATATGTTACCATTATTTTGATAAATGTGTTAGAATGCATAATAACCGGGTTTTAAACATAATAACCAATAAAAGTGGTTAATGTAATAATATATATGCAATTTATTATTTTAACCGGTTATTTTACATACAATCCAAACCCTCTTGGCTGAAGTGATAAATTACAATATTTAGGAAGTACAGAATTTTCATCAGTGCTTGTGAAATAAAAAGACAATGTTTTTATTCACCGAACAAATGTTTTATTCTTACCATTTGTAAACAAACAACCTTCTACTTGTGAGAACATGGCAAACTATGATCGGAGATCTCCTGGCACACTCACGAAGAGTCACAATTACATCTGGAACATCCTCTTGTGAAATGAAATTCTCCTTACAAATGGCAAACTGGTTCCTAGAATACTTTTGAGCCAATCATCCTTCCTTAGTGCCAATCTCATACATCTTGCCATAGCATCCATCTGCAGAATGACCCCAAGGATGTTCCTGGAGCCACTTCTACCCCTGTTGACATCAGGAATCCGTATTTTTACAGTATCTCCAATCTTGCCTCTTGGAAACTTCGATTCAGACACTAGCACTGCAATGCACTTATGGCATTTTCCCTCTTCTTTTTAATAATGTTGATTTTCTCTGAAATTCTCGTACTAAAGCACCTGAAGAAGAGTCGATTAAGGGTTCCAGATCTTCTTCAGATTCCAGGTTTCTGATGACATCAGTAGAAAGTGATGATGTTGTAAGACCGACTTTTGCTGGAACCCCAAACATGGCCTCATATGGGTAGCAATTTATGCCTTCATGATGGGCTCTATTCTTCATGAATTGAACAAATCTCAGATCAGTGTGGAGTTTGAGATATTTTCGTCCAAGTCGTCAGCATGTTTTCAATGTCCTGATTTGCGCGCTCCACAGAGCCTTGCGACTGGCTATGTCTGGTCTTTCCATAAACTATCTTTAATTCACTCCACATTTCGCATACTTCTTGAATGATGTGATTGCAGAATTCACGGCCATTATCACTTTACAGTATGCTAGGAGCGCTCAAAATTGTGAAGATATCAAGCAGGTTATGTGCAACTTCCTCTGCTCTTTTACTTTTCAAAGGCCGCAACTGTACAAATTTCGTAACATGATCCTGCTAAACGAGGATGAATTTGTAGTCACAGTCAGGCTGACTCTGCATGTCAATTAAATCAACCTGATATCTTCTGAACCTTTGCCTCCCACACTCTTTTAACTTGTCTTTTGTTACCCATTCTGCAGATGTGACCGAACCACTTTAGCTGGTTTCGTTCAATTATTTCTGAAATTGTTTCTACTTCTAGTTCTTTTCTCACCGTGTCATTTCTGATTCTGTCTGCCCTAGTGATTCCCTTGACTCTTCTTAGATATTTTATATCAATTGCTTGTAATCTGCTTCTCACACTATTTGTTAGAATCCAGCTTTCCTGCTAATTCCTGCTGGTCTCTCTTCTCCCTATGAACGGCTTGCTTAAGGTGTGGTACACTTTTGCTGCAATTATTAATTAACTCGGGAAGGTCTTTTCGAAGACACATGGGTCATCATCATCAAGCCAAGTACCGATTGATGATTCTTTCCAATTATCCGGAAGACTGTTATAGATTTTTACTCCAAGAACATCAACACAATCGGATGTCAGTTTTAAACAATGCTTCATAAGATGTATCTTAGGACCTCTTATGCCATAACTGTGCTGCGCATTGTTAGTGTCTAGTATTTTATTCTTATGTTTATGAATATAGCAAGAAGCTTCTAGAATATATAATTCAAATATCGTTAGAATTTTTAGAGATATGAAATAGTTTCTACAAGATGTTAGTTGACTGATACCAGCAATACATCTCATTGCAGCTTTCTACTTGAGGAAAACTTCATTGGTAAAGAAACTAGGTCCCCAAAGAAGAATTCCATATAGCAGTCGAGATTGAAATTCCGAGAAATAGACAATTCTTAAAGAGTCAATGCTCAAAGATTGTTTTAAATGCCTTAATTTTAATGTTATTATGTTTAGTTTTAAAGTTAAGGATTGACAATGAAGATCCCATTTCAGCGACTAGGCTAGAGTTACTCCCAACAACTTAGCTGAACTAAAATGATTAATAATGTTGCTTGAAATCTGTAAATTTGGATAGAAATTAATTTTCTTTTGGATAGTGTGAAATAGAATGTACTTAACTTTGTCAAAATTTAAGAATAGTCCATTTGCACAACACTAGCTGTACAATCGATCTAACATATTATTTGCGACGCTCTGAACATCCTGCTCATTGCTAGTGCCCAGTACAGTTGTACAAGTTGTTACAAGTAATCAGAGATGTGCACTTAGCGTTACCTAATTCCCAAATAGTTTAATTTATTTTTAATACCTTGACAGTTTAGTAAAAATATAAGACAATTACGTATAGTACATATATCCGGCTTAGCGATTTGATTTGGAGTATGTGTGTGGAGTATATATGTATGTGATTGTGAAATAAAGATAAATAAATAAAAACTATTATTATTATTCAAACGGTAACCCCTATCTCAAATCGGTTTTCATGCAATTGAAATAATTACGATTAGGTAGGCCATTATGATTTCAGAAGTTTATGGTTCATTTGGCTATCTATTTATTTTAGGGTATACAGCTTTTTTAAGCTTAAGGCAAACGTATTGGAAGAAGTAAGTACGAGGGATGATCGTAAAATAAGGTTTCCATATTTTTAAAAAATAGACAGCATTCTTTATTTCCTTAACATTACACATCGTTTTAAAGGTAAAAACTTAAGCTATTTTTCGACATAATCGCCATTTCTATCCAAGCATTTTTGCAGACGGTGCTCCAACTTCTGTATCCCCATGTCGTAAAATTCTACCGCCAGTCCTTTCAAGAATCTTTTCAATTGTGGTGTTGGAAATCTCAGAAATCCGAAGAGCGAGTTGACGAATGGCGACCCTCCGATCTTCAAGCAGTATGCTCTCGACCTTTTCAACGATTTCCTCTGAAATTAATGGTCTTCCGCTCCGCTCTTCATCGTGAATTTCCGTCCGACTTCTAGTGAATTCCCTACACCATTTGCGAACGTGTTGAACAGCTATACAGTTTTCTCCGTAAACTTCGGTTAATTAACGGTGAATGTCTATAGGTGAAACCCCTTTCGCGTTTAAAAAACGTATCACAGCGCGAATTTCACACCTGGCGGTAGCGGCGATCGGGAGTTCCATCTCGGGCGGCTGCTTAACTAACACTGAGCGGCGTAGCGAGATGGGAGTGGTACGTATATAGAGTGGGAGAGCTGCTGCACATTCCAATATTGTCGGATTTCGCCTAACACGTCTTATTGCTGCTGTAGGGCTTTGGGAACCTTATTTTACGATCATCCCTAGTAGAATAGAGAATCAAAATTTTGCGAACATTGATAATCGATTATTTAAAATATTTTTGAAGTGAATGTCAGCTTTCTTATTTTAAATGGAATGTCTATTATTTTATCATAAATTCCTCTTGAAATTCTGAAACAATATTGTATACAATTTACCTATTCCTAAACTTTACAATTTTGCAAGAGAATCGATTTTTTCCGAAAAACATACACTCGCTCAGCTGGAGAATCACAATTGGAATCGATATAGACATAAATATGTATACGTGTCGTATCAATCAGTGTATAACAGTCCTTTTTTAGTTTGTAAGTCTTTTTAATTGCCCATGATTGTACAAATAATTAAACTTGGTTTAATTACGTCTTGTACGATGGTGAGCATTATCCTCGATGCATTATTGAATTAAACGGCACCTTTGTTAAATTCTATCCTTGGATTATACTGAAAGGAATTTTATTGTATGATGAAATCAATTCTCATTAATCCTGTGGAATATAAAAAATAAAACGTTATTTTTCGAACAATACGTGAGACAAGAGTAGCAATTTGATGAAAAGGCTCCCCCTAATGAAAATAAATGTACAATATAACCGTAATTAATCAATAAAAGACTCGCTTATACGTCAGGGAGAAGGTACTAAACATAAAAGGTGGGTTAGAGTTGTTAACGCTAGTGGATAGAAAAGATTAAATATTTTTATAAAATTCGCAAAAGATATTTTTAATTTGTGGCAACTTGTTCCGTTCCGTACTAAATCTAGAGAGTGTCTTCAATTAAAAATTATTCACAAAAGGGGAAACGGTGTAGCAGGTTGACTGCTGTTGCTGCATATCGCATATAAATTTCATCTCTCTATTCAATTCAAAAAGGTAGCTAGGTTTCTCATCTGCGCCGTAGATTCACGGCAGAACCGGGGATTCATTTTTAACGATTCCTTCATTAGTGGAATAATAGTGTTGTATTTTAATGGATACCTTTCTCACCCGGAAAACTACGGGAGTAATATTTATGTTTACAGGCGAAAATTCATAGCATTCAGGCTTTGCGGAAGCAATCTATTTTAAACAAAACAAATTCTTCTTCCTAATCATCTAATAACAACTATTTAAGTTCGTCTTTTAACTGGAAACCGCGATTTGTACATAAATTTCAATAATTTCGGTATTTAGATCCGAAGGAATTTTGCGTAGGCGTGTTACAGTACTGGATCCGTACCATTCAAAGTATGTCGATTCGGAAATTTCGAAATTCCAACCGGAATTTGTCTTAGAATGTTAATTCTAAATACAAACACCGTGCATCAAATATTATTCGCGAATACAGTGGCATTTTATTCCGTATCTACGTCAGAGGAACTCGTAGAAGTTAGATGAGGTATTTAAAAATCTTTCAGAAGATTGTCGAAAGATAATTTTAAAGGCAAGAAGAATCGTTATAACACGAAGTTCAGTTAACGGTATTTTGTTATTTTATCTAATGAAATTAATTTCATTCCGTTTCCTTTCTCTGTGAACCCACCTTATTTCTTCCTTTCAGCAGCGCTAAATCGAGAGAAATTGCAGAGAAGATCTGTTTCAGCATGAAATCGACAAAATAGGCAGTCTACTTGTCTCCAAGCTGTCCGCCTTATATACATGAAATGAAATAACTGTATTTCTTTGTTTAAAGCATTTGTTAACTTGATTCAAAAAAATCTTACAGAAAATTTGAAGAAAGTTATTTTTAGTATAAGTAAATGGCCATTATAACCCAAAACAATATTTTCTTAAGGATAGTTAATAGTTTTCTTAATTCCAGAAAGCATTTAGGTATTGTACATAAATCAATAGTTTGATTTTCTTAAAATAAAGCATTTTTACTTAGAATTCTTGAAATGCATATTATTTATATGCACATTATTAATTGGGCTTACCTTGTTTAAAACAGTACGACATATCCGTATAATGCAGCAAATTATTCACATTGCTTGTAATTTTAAAAAGGATAAAAAAATAAATAGCTCCTGGTACTGATGGAATCGCTACCGGTAAAAACAATATGAGAAGAGAAAAGCAGAAGAAAAGCTTCTTGCTCTTGGACACATTGCCCTTACATCTCTCAATTTGTGCCACTAATCTTCGAAAATAGTAACTGAAAAATTTCCTGGCGCCACCTAATGCCAGTAGTTACAATCCTAGGTTGTAACGACGGAACCAGAATACAGATACCATACTTATCCATTACAATGATATAACTTTCAACGTACAACGTTTCATAAACATTTTCAAAAGATACCGGTTAATGTATATATTTTTTTTATATACTTATACATGTACTAATTTAACTATAGTTTTTTTTTTAATATATATTAAATAATAGTAATAAAAAGGGGATAAATAAATAAATCGGATTCTTCGATAATCCGGCCAAGCTTTTCAACTGCATCCTATACCTTATAATCCGAATTTGATAGTACTCGGTAATCAGGACCTGCGTTTTTAGACGAAATCGATCGTGAGGAATTCCCCTAACTTCCTAAATTCGGCGGGTTCTGATATCTGGGAGATCACACAAGCAGTGTGTGCCTTTGCTTTGACTGCTACATATCGTGTCTGAGGATTATGTAATTGTTTAGCTGTTTTTTGTTACATAGTATGTACATACGTGTTATTTTATCTTATCTCATATATGTATTATAATGCCTCCTAAAAGAAAACATACTACGTTGTCAATAAAACAAATATCCGATATAATAGAAAGACTAGTCCATGGTGAAAGTGGAAAAGTGTTGGCAGATGAATACGGGGTAGGAACATCAACAATTTCGGATATAAAAAAGAACAAAAACAAAATGAAATGGTATGATATATTTTAAAGACAATTGTGAACTTTTACTATGTAGTGTAATTTCTTTTAGATTTATTGGCAAATGTGATTCCGTGCTGGTTCGTGCTCAGGAAAAGACCACACCAAGTCGAAAAATAAGCAAAGAACGCGTTACATTTCTAGCATGTTGTAATGTTAATGGTTCACAAAAATTAAAGCTGTTGGTGACAGGAAAGGCAAAAAATCCAAGGGCATTTAAAAAAGTGAACATACCTGTTGAATACAAATCATCTACCAATGCATGGATGCCTACGGCAATTTTTTAAGATTGTAATTTAAGTCAATTAAGAAGTCTCAATTTAACTGAAAGAGCCCTGTTAATCGTAGATAACTCCTCGAGCCATGGAACCATAGAGGAGCTGACTAGTGAAGATGGACAATTTACAACATTATTTCTTCCACCTAATTGTACAGCACTTTTATAACCTCTAGATCAAAATGCCATCAGACTGACCAAATTATTTCATCGGAAAAGTCTTTTAGCCCAGGTTTTATCTAATAACGAAGAGAATGTTGTTAAGTTATTAAAAACCACGAACTTGAAGAACGCTGTATGCCTATTATACAATGCTTGGGAAAAAGTCTCCCCCGAAGTCTAGCAGAAGTGCTGACACAAAATTATGGCTCATGTAGCATACAACGTCCTAGACACTGAATATGATGTTGAAGATCTAATTCCTCTGAGTGAATTGCGGCTTTCCTTGGCTGAAGAGATAACAGATGTTTCGGATATGCTCAATGTTCTCACTGAGCAAAATATCACGAACCCGGAAACACGTAACTGGCTTGAAAGTGATGAAGATTTATTACCACTGGAAGACGTAGACACTACAGATGAACACCATAATAGTAGTGACAGTGAAGGTTCAGAGTTAAATAATACAAACCAGATTGTTAAGAATGACGAGGTAGTTAAAAGTTTCAATGTGTGCATAAAGTGGGCAGAAGAAAGTAATATCCCACTACATGATGTTCTTGTACTTCAAAGATTAAAAGAAACGGCTTTTATAATGAATCAGAAAAAGACTAAGCAAACAAAAATTACAAATTACTTCACAAAATAATATAAAAGTAATCCGAATTATTTACGACTCCGGTTCACCGCGGATTTAATTAGAAATAATTTAATTGTACTGTAACCTATAGAAAAAACTAGCTTCGCTCATTCACTTGCTCCTAATTTTAGGTTTTTTTCCATTATTGTAATTTTCCTATTATTGGATATCCTTGTAGCTGGCCTGATGATGTATTTTTGTTATTATTATTATTATTGTTAAATGGCTTTGGCGGACGCCACTGGCCAGTTACCCCAGACACCTAACAACCCGAATGAACACAGGTATCAAAAACACAGACACACTTCACACCCGGGGCCGATCGGGTGGCTCACAAAAAAACAATACAGGTAGGCCCCATAGGGTAAAAGGTAAAACCCACAAAGGATAGAAACACATAGGAGTATCAAAAGCTATATCATAATATTTTCTCTACTTAAAAATGTGAAAAGACAGAAGTTTACTTCAAAGCTATCCTAGGCGAGAATATAATTAACGTTTAACGGTAACTGTAATCCCATATTTATAAGTTCTGTTACCAATCTGTCTGCACTGTGCTTCTTGCATCCTAATATGATGTGATTCATGTCTCCTATTACATTACAGCGATCGCATAAATCATTGTCGGCCAAATTTATTTTATGGAGATGCGATGGAAATCTGCCATGATTAAAAGAAAGTCTCATAATTTGTGAGAACATCTGCTTCTTAATGTAACCACTATCATACCATCTTTTACTGATGACGTTCGAGTAAATTCTGTGTTCTATTATTATTTATTCCATCATACCTATCTTGCCAGCGTTGTTGTTGTAGCTGCCGGATTTTTAGTAAAAAGTCAGTATATGGAATTTGTATGCCATCTTTTGGTGTTCCATTGCAGGCACTTTTAGCTAACAAATCCACTATTTCATTATTGCGAATATCTGAGTGGCCTTTCACCCACACGTATGTAATTCTTCTACCCATCAGATGCAGCATGTAGTCCAGATGCAAAATTTTTAAGATGATCGGAAATGATCTGTAGTTTGTATTGTTCAAACCAAGAAGAACGCTTTTGGAGTCGCTGAAAACAGCCTATTTATTTTCATCTGTCCGAAGAATATATTGTAATACACTCTTAATTGCTAGGGCTTCAGCAGTAAACACACTTGCTTCTGCAGGAAGTGTACTTTTAGCACAATATGCTGTGGATGGAACATAGAAAGCATAACCAATGTATTTTTGAACACGAAACTGGTCGCCTAATTTCTCAATAAAACTTTGTCAGATCTGGACAATTTTTTCATTTCTACCGTTAATATGAATATTTTCTTAACCTAAAACTAGATGATTTACTTGGAAGAAACACTTTTCTGTCTTGAATTTTCTTGATTTTCTAACCCTAAGAAAATATTTATTTAATCCAAATTGATTATTTTCTTATATTATACATTTTTATAGTCTTAAAATAAAAATATTTTCTTCAATAAAGACCGGTTTTTGGCAAAAAAATCTACTTTCTTGCGTGTGGTTTTTGGAAATGGCGCATTAGAGCTAAAACCATATTTATTTGCTGTGTTAATTTTATAGTCGATTCCCTGGATGTAAACTAACCATATTGTTAATTCTGCACGTATCAGTTTTTTTTTTTGGTTTATTTGCGTTTAATATATATATAGCGTTTATTTATATTGTGCAAATTCCCCATGTGATACGATTTTTTCGTATCGTTATTTACTATTAATTGCTTAGTTAATTAGATCCAAATCTATAAACATACGTAGTATAATGCGTACAGTAATTGGATTTAAAATCAAACATATCTGTTCTCCAATTTTATACAAAATACGATTTTGGTGGAGGTACCCGGTTATTAAAGAATCTCAAAGAAAAATGGTTTTAACGTTCGAAATATGAATTAGCGTCGGGGAATTAGAAGGAAATGATTCTTCCTTAAAATGGAAAAAAATGGAAAGGAGTAAGGAGACGCTTAATCAAAATGAACGTCATATAATTATAAAAGATGTAGTAGTGGATAGTAAAACGCAATGTGTAAGCGTATTATGTGGATGGTTTTTTTTCGTCTTTCTTCCTCCTTACGGAGCAAGAATGTATACATGATGAGTTCCACGTCTTTCTGATCGCGGAAATGATTGATGATACGCTGCCGTATGTCTGCCTAGTTCGTTGAGACGTAGTCCTGCGGACATTGGCATACAAGCTGGGGCGGGCACAGATTAAAGCATTATTACATTAGGGGAATTCCCCGGCACGATACTCTCGTTCCATCTAGCGGACGACCAGCCGAGCTTCTGCTCGTACTCCACCGCGTGTCTCTAGCGGTCTCAAATTGCATTTTTCCTAACACCCATGATACGGAACCCGGCTTACTGCTTCTTTAAAATTTATTGGAAACGATACAGATTCACCCGGAACTTAAGTTAACGCTTTGCAAAATTTAATTATGTGGAAATATTATTATGTAATTTATATATAAGCTTCTACGTGCAATCCTTCCTCTGAGATTACCGGATATAAACTACTTATATACAGGGTAAGTCGGAAGAATTTTAATGTTTCAAATTTGACGATAATCGGAGTTTTTTACATTATTTTCACGTGTACAACTCACCCTGTATACAGTGTGTCCGCTTAAGTTCTCTACATACGGGAATGAATTTTGGGGAAGCAGAACCTTTTGCAAAAAGTAACTTTCCTCCATAAAATTGATAATAAAAAAGTTTCCCATATGTAGAGAACTTAAGCGGACACACTGTATAGTTGGCGATGTAATGCAAGTTTCGTTTGAAAAATTACCTTGTATTTTATCATATCGCACATATTACAAAGCGAGAAGCTTGTTAAATATCTTTTTTTTTTCGAAGCGTTATTAAATTTCATTTTCCCCTGTGGAAATTCATAATGCCTGTTTACCCTCTGCCAAACCAAAAATAAATTGTCAATCGTAATAAAATATGATTGATTAACGTGTAAAATGTACGGCACATTTACCTCCACCTCTTTGTGATTGATATTTGCTGAGAGCATCGGTAACAAAGGAGCGTTTGATTTTTCCTCCCCCGTTTTTTTTTTAAATGCGATTTTATCCATGAACGCCTCTTCAAAAAATAAAATGTTTCATCTGCAAAGCTACACTGAGAGAATGTTTTAACTAAAGTTATTGGAAAAATATTAAAGAAAATATTATCTGCCTTGTAAAACAACACCCATAAAGTTCATACCATATCGTTGCCTTAGTAAGAAAAGCATGTAACTCCATTTTTATCTAAAATCGAGATTCCCGATATTTGGCGGAAAATTTATTCGTAGAACTATGGCAATTATAAACGGGTTAAATGGTTGCTAGATTTGTGGGGGTACTAGTTTTCCTTGATTTCTAAAGTGTCTTCGCATTTTGCCTCTATCAAAGTACATCAATTTTAACTGCCTGAACATTGTTAGTCAAAAAGAGGGGATTAGGCCATCAAAAGCGCCGCTATGACAGTTATCATATGCGAACGTACCTGAATGCATATGGCTGAACAACGCTAGTCGTGATGCTAATCGTAGTGTTATATTTATCATCATCGTACGTTTTTGCCAAATTTGCTTTTTAAAAATCCAAAGTTATTGTATTATTTTCTTATTTAATTTCATGCTTACACTAACCCTACGTACTTTATATTTCTAAAAACATAAATACCGGATGTTCCAAAAAAATGTACACTCTTTTGTACTGGCCATCATTCCATCCATTCGAGAGATATTTGGGGATGAAGAATTTTATTATCAACAAAATGGAGCACGTCCTCGTTATCATCGAGATGTGAGGACCTATCTAAATGGAAATCTGCCAGACAGATAGATCAACAAAAGATCCTACCCTCCACGTTCCCCACACAGAGAAAAGTTCTTGAATCAAACAAATATATATCTTTGAAATTATTTATTTAGTTCAACAAAGGTTTACTTGAGTGGAAGCACATTTTTTAAGAATAACAGATTGAATTTGTTTGAATGTACAGACGTTTTTATTTTACATAATTTTGTTGAGTCAAACAAATATATGTTGTGAAGTCAAATAAATGGCAAAGAAAAATATATTTGTTTCAAGGTGACGAAGTTCCTTAAAAAGAATCAAACATATTTGAGGTTATTTGTTTTAAGGGATCATATATTTCAATCAAATAATGATTTTCTGTGCAGCAACAATAAATGAGGAGAGAACTACTATTGAAAGAGAATGCGCTGTTTTTTGAACATCAACGTTAACCGTCACAATTTTATGTGCCTTCTTTTATGTGAATCAAAAATTTTAAAAATACGTTGATAAATTATTATTTGGTATTAATTTGAAGTGTGTATACATTTTTCTTGGGATGCTCGGTATAAAGTTATCAAAAAGTCTGGAAACGACGAAATATACAATACAAATTTGGGACAGGGTTAGAAAAACTTGAATTACATTAATTGTGTAGTTTTCTCCACCTTGTACCTTCATTTGTTTTTGAGATCCCAAATGTTTTTTTTTTTAATAGGAAGGGGCGTCGGTTTTGTGTTATATTTATTAAAAATGTGATCCAAAAACATCAGATTAAAACAAATCCCTAAGCAAATAAGAATACACAATTCATTTAATATTTTTTTTCTAATGTTTTGTTGCATATATCGATATACAAGAAATTAACTTCTGTGTAGCATTAAATGTTAGTCAAAATCAATAACCTATCCCATCTTGTTCTAATGGTAAATTCTCTCTCTAGTCAGATTAATATAGCTCATATTCTAGCTATGAATCTTGTTACTCCTAATGACTAATCGTATGCTGTTGACATTTATATGGTTAGATCCGTGTCATAGTAGCGGTGATGTTGTCAACTTCAAAATGTTAATATCCTAGGATGACATGCATGTAGTATATTAAACACGTATGCACTTGGTCAAATTAGGATCAATTTTTCGAAAGGCGCATTTTAAAGTTAGGTTTAAGACGGCGCCTCCGCGAAAATAGATTGATTTTTTTTTATTTCGTTATGCGATCTTGTATACATCATGGTAGCTTATAGAATCAATAGGTTATTAAATTTAAATGGAAATGCTCTTTAGCATTTCTATAGGAAAGGCGACGGGCACATAAAGTTTGATAAAGTAATATTATTTCCCCTATTCCGCTTAATAATTTCCTGAATAGATGAGGGCACCAGTCTTTTTAACAATAGAACTGTTTATCAGAAGACTAATAAAACTTAATGAATCAATCTTGCTAACAATAACAATGCTGCTAATACACCCACTCATAATAACACTGTATTGATGCGTTTCAACGAAAGCCGGTTACCGAACAGTCTCTACATTCGAAACTTGCAAGAATAATACGTAATTACTTTCGATAGATGATGGAAATTTTAACACCGCTGCTATACAACGCGTCCCCTTCACCCCGTTCCCACTCGGACGTCCCTCACTACTATGCTCTTGTCGGTATTCCCTTTTCAGATGTGTTCACAGTTTCGGTTCTAGCGGAGAGACAATTAACTCTGTTTCAAAGTATTTAAACTGATTTACTCGTTTCAAATTCCTCCTACAATAGTTTTTAATTTCGGTTGACAGTTTTACATTTCCTGCATATTTTTGTATATTTGGGGGACTAGGGACTGTTTGTCAACTGTCTGCGTTACCGCCCTTCGAAAAAAAAACAGAAAGCGCTTTTAAATTTACTCGGCGCATAGCGTAAAATTCGTATTAAATAGAAATATACTAGTAAATGGTGAATATTTAACATAAATATCAAAAAAATCTGAATTTAAGTTTATTAGAAATTTTCGAAATGATCAAATAGAATCTTTTGATAAACTACTTTTCACTTATTACCACATAACATAAGATATGCACTTCCTGGCTATCGAATTACAACTACTTAAAAATATTATGATTTTGGGGTAAAATTTAAAAAGAAACAGTTGGTAATGTTGGCAATATTACTATTTAATTACATGTAACATGCAAGTAAATATAATTTGAACATATATTTATTAATATTTGCTTGTTCCTGAGGGCTGTTTTAATAATAATAATAATAGTAATAAATGTATATTTCCAACAGGATAACCCAATTACAGGAAACATTACAACGCATGACAATAAATATAAGCAAACTACATGAGAATACAACATATAAAATGTTAATGTAGATCGACTGTTTGGTCTAGGAACAAGAATGTTAAGTTTCCATAATAGCCAAGAGCAGTCAATCCTATTGTTAAGCAAAGAATATAAAAATTTTATAAGAGCAACGTTTCTTCTGGTACGAAGTGGAGTGAGGTGAAACCTAGCTAACAAAAGGCTATATTTATAATTTCGTGGGGGATAAAATCCTTCAAAAAGAAAATGTAGAAATTTTAAGAATTTTCTTTAAATTGATTGCAATAGCGTTAATATGTACCTTATAAATAGGAAATAAATAGGTTTTATTGTTTCCTCAATCCTTTTTGGCATACTGCCAATGCAGCTTTTTATTGTTTCTTTTAATTTCATCGCTATTGTGTCATACATCTTCAATATGTGGTAATTCTTCCTTTGTAGTTGAGTTTCGTATACTTACGATGTTTTTCAAGACATTCCACACGTTTTCAATTGATGAATTGCCTAGCCAAAGTAGTACACTCAGATTTTTCGATTCAAGGTATCGCATTACACTTTTTGCCTTGTGACACGGTGCATTGTCTTACATGAAAGTATATGGTCCTTGTGTTGGATTCAATAAGATATTAAATAGTTTTGTAAAACTGTTTTATACTGTTCCATTGTTCCGTTAACGAAATATAGTGGTCCCGGAACTTCTATCGTAATACACGACCAAACCATTAGAGATAGGAGGTGTTTAATAGATTTGATCGTACATGCTTGAAAGAACTCTCCCGTCTCTAGAAGAGCAGAAATTCCTGCTTTTTTCTCTGTTACATCCTTCTCCTTTACCATTATGATAATAATTGACCGCGAAAATAGACGCACAAAATAAAATTAACCCTGGGATGCATAACAAGGGCTTCCGAAGCCCAGCGTGGTATTCTAAACTTCATAACTTCTTTATCTTTAATTTTTTTTCTTCTAGGTATTGTCTATGCCTCAACTGGATCTTCCTGTTGCTGTTTGTAATTGGAGTTTGATCTATATAATTTATTTTTGGTTGATAATCGTTTATATTTACATCCAAAACTGTCTTTGTTCAAATAATTTGTTGCTTCTGGCGTCAATATACTGCATATTGCAATATTATTTGAAATACAATGTGTTAACAATCGGCTGCAACATGTTGTAACATGTAGGAACAGGCCTGCTTCTGCGCTCAACGGAGCAAGTTTCAACGGCGTATGCAGGTTTCAACACGCAGAAATGCATATCATATAAATATGGGAACGCATGAAAAAGACTTCAGTTGCTAAAATTTGCTTGAGGTGTTTGTTTGTGAATATTCGTTATGGCGGCTTCAAGTTCAAGAAAATCGACCGGGCAACGTGCAACAGTGAGGTATGGAGATCCCATTTACGTGGGCAAAGGAATGTGATGAAGTTTTATCGGAAGAGAGTGAAACGTCTGAAATTGAAGAACATGGTCAAGATTCATTAGAAGCCAATTCAAATTCTTCAAATTCTGAGTCTGAAGAAGATGTAGCTACAACGGAGGCCGATAGTGATAATCCCAGCTGTTTCGCTTCTCCATTCGGCATTCAGTGGAATAAAGTTCCGCCAAGCTCTACGAAAACTGCAAACCTTACGTACTGCATTTAGCACCAGGTGTAAAAACTAAAGCAGTGTCCTGTGATACACCTGAAAATGCTTTCAAATCTTTTATTACAAGAACGATCTTAGAAGAAGTCGGCAAGTGCACAATCCTTGAAGCTCGAAGAGTAACTACAGTAAAAGGCTGGGGAGATATTGATGTGATGGAGCCGAATGCTTTCTTAGGTTTGCTGATACAAGCTGGTGTAGAAAGAAACTGAGACGTACCGATAAGAGAACTGTTTTCTTCTGACAAATGTAATCCTATTTATCAAGCTACTATAGGAATTAATCGGTTGGAAGATATTAGACTGTACCTGCGTTTTGATGACAAAAGAACTCGTGATTTTCGCCTACAGACCGATAGATTAGCTCCGATATCGTATATATGGAACTTATTTTTACAACAATGCTAGTTTGTGAAAAGTGTCGCAATAAGGTGTGCAACGAACATAGTGTAAGAATTTGTAAAAATTGCTACTTTTAAACATGTATTTACATTTATAAGAGCTGTACTCTTTAGTTAGAGGTTTTGTTTAATTATTTAAGATTTTTACACGCACAAATAAATGATTTAAATATATTTCATGTTCTTATATATTTTTAACAGAATAAAAAAACAACCGGGCCTGAGAGACCCGAGAAATGTTAATCTATATATCCGAACACCCATGCATCCTAGGGTTAAAACTCTTTGAAATATGAGTTCTTTGGAAAATCGGTAAAAATACTGTTTTTATTTATATTTGCAATGATACTAACGAAGAGGCGTGATTCATAGTATTAGGGAAATACTCAAACAACAATTATGTTTTAATAGATTTTCGAAATTAAAATTATATTTAATAAACAGATGTTCTTATAAATTTAATACCTCTAAAGTGGTCCTATTTCCATGGCCAAGAACTGTAGATAAATTATTTTGTCCTGTAAATGGTCTCCGTTGGGCAAATAAATTATTATTATTATTATAAATTGTTACCATATCTTTCACAATATATATAAACAAATATCAACAAAGAAAAACAGTAAAGGTGGTATTTTAAAGTGAAAGTTTTTTGAATATCAATTATTTTTCAAAAATTTCAGTTCTAAACACTAGATCAGGGGTTGCTAACCTTTTCCTTGTATCGACCCCTTTTACAAGAATGGTTTTCTCACATTTTTCTCTATAATATGCAGGTTCTTCAAAGATGTATTGATTTTTTCACTGATCACAATGGTGATGAGAAAATTGCGCATCGCATTTCAGCGCTAACTTGAATTATTTATATTTCTTTGTCAATTATTCAATAGGAAATGAAACTATCGCCCTAAAATAGAAAACAAAAGAGACACGATAAAATTTATATTTGACAATTGAAACTTGTGTAATAACATAATTATTATTGCAGCTTTCGAGATGGTCGAAATATGAAAAATATGTAATTTATTCCGCCCAATAAAATGGTGTAATCAAAAAGTATAATCTTGGCGAAAATAAACAATTATTTCGTCAATGAGAGGGGGTGAAATGAACCCCTCGAAAATGTAAACCGTCGTTAAATCCAGTGTTAAAGATATAATCTTTAATAAAATTAGAAATTAAGTTCCAAACACTAATTCCTTAATTAACAACTGTGACCTCATAACTTATTGTTATACCGGAGATCTCGAGGTTAGAATGGGTGGCGTACTTTCAAGTCGGAACAAAAAAGCTCCAACAGAACCCTTATTCATTATAATTAATAGCAATAATTTTGACAATACCGTAAGCGTAAGATTATACAATGGGCGAATGCTTGAAATCGGCTTCAAAACGCTGCTAAAGAAGATCTTACCGATTCACTACGTCCTGACTTTCATCTCGGGTATGGTTTCTCGAGTAACTACCATTTAAAACAGCTGAACGAAAGAGATAGAGCGCTATTATTTATAAACAACTTTGCAACGCTACTAATTTGTACCCAGCAATAAGATAGTGAAGCGAAAAAATACTACAAAGAGAAAGAGATAGAAGTTTATACCTCGGTTGAAATTTGTTACCCTGAATTTAGTCAAGTCCTTTCATCTTGTTTTATTCTATAAATTCATTTTACAACGACATACAGTAGTATGAATATGTTCTATTTTTGAACCAATATTCTCAAAGTTATATGGAAAGAAAATTATGAACAAAAATTTGGAATTGTTATATTTTCCAGAGTTCTAATATAGTAATCTAGGAGGCACGTCCAAGAAATAAGTTTCGTTTGTATTTATTGCCGCAGCAACGCTGCAATCGCAGTTCGGCGCATGCGCGGTAGTTGCTCTAAGTTAAGGAGAAGGAGATGACGCCATTGGCGAAATTGATTGAAAATCCCGCCGCTTGTGAAATTAGATCTGTAATTGGTTTTCTGAATGCGAAGAACACAAAAGCAGTTGACATTCAGCGACAAATTTGCGAGGTTTATGGAGAAAATGCGATGAGTGATTCAATAGTAAGGAGATGGGTCCGACAGTTCAATAAAAGACATGATTAAGTGAGCGTCCAAGTTTGGTTAATGAAGAATTGGTTCGTGCAGTTGAAGAACTCGTAGGATTGCAATATCTGATCTTTTTACGAAATTTCCTCAAATTTCAAAAGCACTTCCTCATGAAATTGTTTCTGAAAAACTGAATTTTCGAAAACTGTGTGCTCGTTGGGTGCCGAAAACTCTTACAGAACAACACAAAAGAACAGCGTCAAAGCAGTGCACTTAACTTTTTGTCACATTACAACAAAGATGGTGATGATTTTTAAGTAAGATGGTGACCGGGGATGAGACTTGGGTCGCTTATGAAACACCTGAATCGAAACGACAATTAATGGAATGGAAGCACACTTCGTCACCAGGAAAGACTAAAGCCAAGCAAATCTTGACACCTCGAAAAATCATGTGCACAGTCTTTTGGGATTGACACGGCATTCTACTGGTGCATTCTTTACCGCGAGATAAAACAATCAATGCAAATGTTGACTGTGAGACGTTTAGGAAACTGCATTGCGAAATACAGAATAAGCGCCGAGGAATGCTTACAAACGGTATTATTTTGCACTGCGAACAAGATGCAACAACTCTTACAGGACTTTGGTTGATCGTATAGCCCTGACCTCGCCCATATTTCATCTCTTTTTGAACCTGAAAACGTTCCTTGGTGGTCAAAAATTCAATAGCGGTGAAGAGCCCAAAGAACATGTTACCACATGGTTGACACATGCGGCAACGTTTTATGAGGAAGGCATACAAAAACTGGTGCCGCGCTATGATAAGTGCCTACAAAATAGTGGGAGCTATATAGAAAGATAGTTTAAGGTTTATAGTTCTTATTGCAATAAATAGTTTTTCTGTATCTATACTCGTTTTATTTTTATTACTAAACGGAACTTAGTTTCTGGACGTGCCTCGTATTATCCTAATCAGCATCTAGTAGAGGATGAACACAAAAATTGATGACGCAACATCCAGTAAGAAACGGATCAACTTCGATGTTCCACAAGGCTCTGCGTTGAGACCTCTATTGTTTCTGATTTAAAATTTTAAAATACATACATATAACACAACAACAACCACAAATATGTGTCTTGGGTACCTCTCGCTGGTTCAATGATTTTCCAATCTTCCAGCTTTCTAATTTTCAAATATTCTACTTTTGTTTTGCGTAAAAAAATAGACCTGATTGCATTAGCGCATTGTATAACTATTTGAATAAAGTCTAGATCATCGGAATGAAAACAGAATCGTCCCCGTATGTAACAGTTGATTAACACACTGGGTTTCTTCGTTTATCATCTTTACACTTTTTGATTATATTCTGAAAAATTATTTTAACTCCTATCGTTCTATTAAAACTACATGGCAAATCCCAAGAGTAACAAAACAGTGCCATTTTAAAAATGTATATTATCTAGTTTCTTCTTGAATAAATATGAAGTGCCAACTGAATCCAGCCTCATTAATTGAAAATTCTGATGTTATTTAAATGAAACACTACGCAGCGAGCTAGAGATCGATGCAATTGCATTATATTGCCGCAACGACGGTATAATTTTCATCAAAAATCACGTGAATAGACTTCGCGAATACAGTTTTGATGTTCTTTTTAGACAGAGCGTGTTTCTGTGATACCTTTTCGGAGAATTCGAATTTATACGTCTTCGATATTTGAATTAATGTAATTAATAGTGAATGCGAATATAATTTGAATTATTTGATGTGAATATTCGACCTTCTAAAATATTATAGATTCCTTAACAATCTAACGCAACTGATGGGTGTGGGTAACGGGAAAGTTTTGGAGAATTAATCCATGTAATCCTACTGAAAAGCCAGGAATTAGATTATCATGGAATGTCGAATTGGAACTTGAAGAATGATACAAGAAAAATGTCTACTTCTTCTAGTTGAATTACAAATTTCCGTGTAATAAAATGTGATAAACTTTCCAGCGAATATATAAAATTGGATTTTAAAGAACATATCTTGCATTTCCAGCTCAGTAGGCTTGAAAAATCGAATATTGTTCTATGAGACGATGTAACGGTAAGTGAGTTACATTCTCTTGATATACAGGGTGGGTAAAAAGTATTGCACTAAGTGGGATAATGGTAATACACTGAGGATTCATATTTGATAATTTTTGACAAAACATGTTTTGTACAACTGGTGTTCGCAGGATATCGCCACCTTGTTTTTTTTTAGTAAGAACAATGGTTTAGCTTTGTATCTTATACCCAAATATACTCAGTGAGATAGAAATTGCAACAGCTAGAAGGGGTTGGAATTTCTGGATGAAATTTGGTAGGAATATTCACCTATGTAATAGTATTAAATGATCAAAGTTTTAATCCTCTCAGTGAAGCAATAAAGTTGTTATTGAGGTTTTTACCTCTCTCTCAGCACTGATATTGAATGTTTTTTTTCGCGGTGTTCTGGATTTGTGTTGTTGTTCTCAATGAACTACGGTTCAGTTAAGTGTTAGCTATGCTTAGAGTAAGAAGACGAGCAGTGTATCGACAAATAAGCGAATTCGACAGAGGTCGAATTATTGGTTTTTCATTTGGGGAAATTGCGAACCGTGTAAATCGAAATCGGTCTACTGTAATGCGAATGTGTCGTGCATGGTTTGAAGATGGCCAGGAACGTCGCAGAAGAGGAACCGGGGCTTCAAGAAGAACAAATGAGCGTCAAGATCGTCGCTTAAGTCATCTGGCATTTAGAGACCGATTTTCCTCTACTCGGGCAATTGGTGACCAATGGTTTGGTGAAGAAGGTCGCCATGTAACCCTTAGAACAGTTTATCGGCGAATCCGAAGTTTTGGGTTAACATCATATCGTCCGCAACTTGTGCTTCCTTTGACTGCGGAACATTATCAGCAACGGTTACAATGGTGCAATGAAAGATCTTTTTTTAGTGACGAATCAAGATTTTGTTTAGGCATGCACGACGGTTGTCAGAGAATCAGAAGAAGACGGGGCGAACGACGAAATCTTCGATTTACCGTTGAGAGGCACGTACACCGCACTGTGGGTGTTCTGGTTTAAGGTGCGATTACTTATGGCAGCAAGTCTCCCTTGGTGTTCATTCGAGGCAATATGACAGCACAACGGTTAATTGCGGGGGTGGTTGGAACACATCTTCTGCCATACTTACAAGCGCTCGAATATCCATTATTCCAGCAAGATAATGCACGTCCTCAGGTTTTCCTTGAACTTCTTTGAACAGGCACAGATTAATATTTTGCCCTGGTCTCCAAGATCTCCAGATCTTTCTCCCATCGAACATGTATGGGACATAATGGGTAGAATGTTGCGAAACTAACAGCGTCCTCCTTTGACTTTGGAGGCTTTGAGACATGAGGTGCAACTTGCATGGGAGGCAATACCCCAAGACGAGATAAACCACCTTATTCAATCAATGCCACGGCGTGTAAATGAACGTGTTAATCAGAGAGGCGGCCCCACACAATGTTAACAATTATTATAAAATTTTATTTAACTAATAAAGATTTTCCTCCCAAAGTTTAATCATTTATTACTTTTACAATATTCCTACCAAATTTCATCCGGAAATTCTAACCCCTTCTAGCTGTTGCAATTTCTACGTCACTGAGTATATAATTTAAATTCTCAATTTGTGTTAAATTTCGACGTAACATTTGCAATTTGAATAATCTTTCATTATTTGACCATTTTAAAATAAAAAGAAAGAAAATTGGACCAATGAGGAGTTGAAGAGGACATTACATCTAAAGATGCCTACGTCTATGCATTATGCACTACAAAATAATATTCTTTTTTTATTATCAATAATAATATGTGTTCGCCTGTTACTGGGACATTTGAGTCCTGTTGGCGAGCTTTCCATTAAAAAAAAAAGATTAAAAGGAACATAGAACATTCATAAACACATACACGCGGAGAATTAAAAACAATCTCAGAATCTACGAGTCACTCTGCATCTGAATTCATAATTTTAGAAAACAAATACTTTCATTTGTTTTTGCTATATTAAGAATTATAAATTCTAACAACACAACAGTAAAAAATATAACGGATAGGTAGCAAAATTCTAATCTAAAGGTATTGTTCAAAATTTTTACTATTATGAACTAAGCAGAGATTAGCCCTCTTTAGGATGTTGTTTCTTACTTTTTATAGAATTCAGCCATCAATATTTAACAGTAAATTTTGCACATCAAACTTGTGTCTTCAGCATTCTCATGGGGAGATTTTTAATGAAAAGCTCCAAAGGGGTCAAGTCTCGCGATTTTGCAGGCCAAACAAACGGTCCATGAGTTCATAGCCATTTATTTGGAAACTACTCATTTAACACTAGAACGGCCAGATTATGGCTGTTGTATTTAAATTTCGCTTCGTAATGCCGTCAAGGCTTTGGCTGTTCCAGTGTTAAAAACATCGCCGTTCATTATGAGCTCCTAGATCGGCCAATTAAACTCATAAGGCCTCAAAAAACATTTCAATTATTGAAAGAATGGTATTAGCAGATCGCCGTTTGAAAGTGAAAGAATTAGCAGTGATGTCTAACATTTCTGAAACAAGTATCCGCCCAATTCTCCATAACCAGTTGGATATGAATAGGATTAGTGCAAGGTGGGTACCGCACCTTCTTTCTGCTCTCCAATGTGAACGTCGTGTCGAATGTGCGCGCTCATTTTTAATGTGTGGAGACGACCCGAAACTGATTTTGGAGCCCATTGTCACAGGTGATGAAACAATGGAATCGATGGAATGTCGGCGATCCGATGAAGCTCGTCCCAGAAAGGCGAATGTCGTTCAATTAACAAAAAATGTGATGACCACAATATTCTCTGGGATTGTGAGGGTATTTTACTCGTCGAATTTAAAGAGCGCAATACAACTGTCAACAGCACATATTATGCGTCTTTGTTGCGTAAATTGAGGGACAATATTCATGCAAAACTTCGAGGAAAATTAACAAAAAGTGTTTGATTATTGCACGACAATACACCCGTCTATATTGCCGCCATTTCACAAGTTGCCACTCACTAATATGGTTTTCAAGAACTGGAACATCCACCGTATAGTCCGGACATGGCTCCAAGTGATACTTAATTTTCTCATTTAAAGAAATCGTTTTAAGGACGATAGTGAGTGCAAGCAGCTGTAATACAACATTTTGAGGGAAAAACTTTAGAAAATTGTTATATTTTAGCAAGTTTATTTTTTCAATATCACGCCGAGAATTTACGGCGCATGCCTCATAACCGTCGCAATACTGAAATGCATTTATGAAGTTATCACATAATTAAACAGGAATTAAGATTGCAATAAAAACTGCCCTGTAACATTCTTTTATCTTTAAATAACAAGCAATCAATTAAGGAGAGGGAAAAAAGACGTAGTAATCATTAGCTTATTTATTTCGTAAGAGAATCACATTTACAACGTAGAGTATTCAATTGCGAAACCGATTCACGTGATTTTAACTGTTCGACAGCGTAGAAGTATAGGGACAGTAGACCCTTGTGGTTTGGAGATGAACTTTGACCCTCAGCCTGAAGCCATGCATTACTATTCGTTGCAGCAAACTCAATGTTCGAATGCTGCAAACTTTTTTAACTACCAGAATTCATTAAGAATTTCTCTGTTGATAAAAGTAAAGATGTTCCTACGTTTCATTTCACTTGAGGTATCTACGTTATACCCATACTAAATACATTAGATACGTGAAACTAAACTCTAATAGTCTCTGGACCCTTTCTTTATTGAAACATAAACCGATAAAAATTACGGTTTCTCGCTCTTTTCTTTTCCTTCGTCTTTCATCTCGTTCTGTACCTTCTACATCGCTTCTGTATATACCGAATGAATAATAAAATTATCTTGAGTAATTGAGATTAATAAGAAGGAGTTTATAATTGATTCTATTATTAAAAAGAAAGTGCTTTAAGATATAAATTTAACCATGAAGAAGATAAGTTTGTGATACACTTAGGCACCTCAAATGGATTACCTGTTATTAAGGAATAGCCATAGACTGAATTGGAAGTTTCGGGTTCGACAATAGCTTACGTTTAACCACGTTGGTGGGGAGTGCTTAATGAAAACGGTCGGACCCCCTCGGTGAAGAAATACGGTTCGCAATCAAGTGGACCTTTAATACGTCGAGGAATTGTGAGGGACAAGGCCTGTTTCAATTCCTCTTCCGTTGAACCAATCAGTACTACACTGAGAAGAAGCAAGTTAACCAAACTGCAACTCATTTTTTTCAATTGTCGCGCGGGTTATATCCTACATATATATGGGAAGCGATGTGATTACGTCTCCGGTTCCGATTCGCCATTTCTCCCTTAGAACTTAGAACAATTCCCTCAGTCTGGATTTCTAATTAAATAGAATAAATAAAAACACCAGCGCCTCCACCAAAATTAATAACGAAACTTTTCTGTAAAATTGTGGCGTATTAAATCATTGAGATGTAAAAGTAAAGCACGACAAGGGAAAAATAGCACGGTATCGCCTGATCGAAACTTCTACAACGGGAGCGACATCTACAATGGGTAAGGTATTATCTGTTCGCACATTCTAGGACAAAGGCTGACAATTACTAGATTTAAGGGAATTTTAGCTATCCCACAGATTTCAATTATAACCCGACTTCCCAACCGCCATTCGATTCAGTGTAATTGACCAGGTAATAGCTCTAACGATAGCTTCACCTTACAGCAGAAATAGCTCCGCTGTTAGTTTGCAAACCTTACCTTAAATCATCACTATTATGTTCAATTTGTAATTATGTAATTATTACATACACAATTCTAAGATTTATGAATATATATCGATCTTGGAATGGAATTACCTCTAACGATAAACTTTTTATTTGTTTGAAAAATGTATTTAATCCTTCATTGATTTCATTGAAATATTTTCGTAATTGTTTTATTTTTAATTTCATGGATATCACTTTTTAACTCTTCACATAACTATACCCTGTTTTCTAATTAGAAGCAACGTTTTTAAAATTGGCCAGTTTAAAAGTGATTCATTCCTACAGACTCTGTCGTATAGTTGATTTAACGCGCTTGTCCGGCAAACGGAAGGCAATATATTAATTAATATGTAATTACTGCAATGCACATCAATATTTTCACCTACAATTTAGTACCATATTAGAACATTCAATGTACATTTAATTACTTGGTTATAATTAAGCCGAGCACAGAGAGCTTCGCACTAGATTAGAAATGAGGTTGCCGCGCCCGCAATCCGACGTATGTATGCAGATGAATCAGCACAGGCTACCTCAGCGAATGAAATTATTGCTTTATTGCAACAGTTTCTCATCTGCCCTTCGCAGCGTTAGCCCTAATTATAGAGACAAGTATATGTATGTAAGTATATCTAACGTACGCAAGGAAAATAAACGAATTTCCGGATTTGAACTATAATGGAACTAAAGTATTATGAAGAGTTTGCAAAATATCTTTAATGTTCTGGAACAATGGCACCTGTAAAGACATAAAAATGGTGTACAGCACAAAAATAAGAAAAATGGCGCGCCACCTCAAACCCAATTTAAGTTGGATTTACTTTTGATGTTTATTGTTTGTGGTTTTTCGCTTCGCTTACTCGATAAAGAACCGTTTCGACAATTTTGGCGTACATATAATCCCGCGTGGAACTTACTATCACGGACAGCGCTACGGAAAGAGCTACCAAGTATACGTAAAGATATCGAAAATACGATCAAAGCAGAATTAAAAGATAAACAGCTGTGGCTATGTCTTGATGAGACGACAGATTGTAAAAAAAAATCTATTTTGAATATTACGAGTACTAGATCCTGTTAAACCGAAATTTGCATCTTATTAGCTAGCAAAAGACTAAAAAAGGAT
Source organism: Dynastes maya (assembly GCA_029619315.2). Taxonomy (NCBI): domain Eukaryota; kingdom Metazoa; phylum Arthropoda; class Insecta; order Coleoptera; family Scarabaeidae; genus Dynastes; species Dynastes maya. The sequence goes on from JAROYE020000012.1 coordinate 10,340,007, forward strand.
ACTGGCACAGCAATTATGGGCGTAGTGCTCGATGCGTTACAACAATTTCAGTGTCAACTAGTCAACTGTTGACGTTTATGAGCGATGGATCAACGACAATGTGTAGTGTAGGCCGTTCTCTTAAGGAAAAGACTGAAGGACTTTTACATCTTACGTGTAAAGTTTATGCTTTACATCTTGTGGCACAAATTATTCGGGAATATTACTCGAAGGTGGATGCATTAATAGCAAATACAAAACAAAGTGTTTCTCAAATCTCCCAAACGGATTCTTACGCGTTGGAGAACATGGTTGCAAGCGGCCTTTTATTATTCTTATCCAAGAAGTAAAATCTGTGATTTTACAATTCGACCCTGACGAAACTACAGCTATTAAGAAGAGCCAGAAAGATACTTCTATTGAAACAGATTTAAAAAGTATTAGTATCAATTACTAGACGCAATAGAAAAAATGCAAAATACTGGGTTGTCGTTAGTAGAATCAGTGTAAATTGTGGACGAAGTGCTAATAATGGCAATAAAAACAATTCAACGTGTGCATATATTCGCTTCATTTACCAAATATTTTTATTGCGTCGGCTTTTATTTTTTACACTAGGGAATTGATTTCAAAATATCACTTCTGTCGGCTATGAGTCACACATACATTATTTATAATCCGCGGCCCATGCGACTGATCCGATTCTGTTGCGAAGACCGATTGTGCCCGGCTTAGTTACAAGAATGCGCAACTAAGCTTGCGATTTATTCCTCGAATAAAAACATAATATGTTGCATTGTGGAAGTTTTTCAGATTTGACGTGAATGTACAACTCTGATCGCATAACTTTATGTTATCTTACGTGTTTCCTTTTTCCGTTATTGATTAATTAATAGAATTTTGTTATTTGTTTTTAGAAAGTTTTTGTTTTTAGAAAATTACGAAATATTACATCAGTTAAATGTTAAGGTAAAATGTTTCTAGATTATTTATTCTTTTTGTATACTTCATTTTCTAAAAATTTGAAAAATAATGTCATATTTGATCAAATTTGGTAGAAAAAAAATCACTTGATTAAAAGTATGTCTGTTTGAGATACTTGTATAAGCAAAAACAAATGACAAAATCAAAATTTATCTGTATTGATTAATAAACAATCAAGCTATAACATAATTTTAACTCCTACCTTACCTCCTTACCAAGTGAAGGTAAAATATCTAAAAATTTAAAAATAACTGTAGGCTTTCACGGCCTGGGTCTGAATTTGTACTAGCAGTACATATTTCCGGGCTGATGGGCCGTGGTCTTTGATGTGTCGAAGTCGACGTTTCGCCAAACACTGCGGTCGGCATCTTCAGGACGATGATTTGTTTTCACTACTCATCAGACGAAAAACTATTCATCATCCTGAAGATGCCGACCGCAGTGTTTGGCGAAACGTCGATTTCGTCACATCAAAGACCACGGCCCATCAGCCCGGAAATATGTACTGCTAGTACAAATTCTATAAATTTAATTTTAATGTAATAATAAATATAAATTTTATTATACTTTCTCTTCTTAAATTAAAAGAAAACTTATTAAACGCGAAATGTATAGAAAACGTTACAAGACAATCCATTCGCGAAGGCCTTGCTTTATTATTTTAAGTACTCATTAAGGTCCGTAATAGCTGGAAATGATCCGTTGTTATCGTAATTGTTGACTTTGTGGTACCGTCGCTTGCATTAATTTGGAAGCTAAACGAAAACTAGATTTAAAGATAGACCACACAGAATTCTATACTCCAGCAACTACATCGGACGGGTAAGATGAAGTCCCGTTATAGTACCACGTTAATCCCCCACCTCTCTTATCTAGCGAATTCCATATTTACTAATAGAATTTACATAAGATTCCGAATGTGCTCCGCTGCAGTTTTATTTTAGACCATTACTGTGTGGAAATTAAACAGATGTTCGTTGTGCACGTAACGCTTAAAATTTTGAATGGGAATTAATTCATATATGTTTGTCTCGTTGAAAGTCTACGTATATACGGCCAAAATGAACATTATGTCAGTAGAGGATTCCCATGAGAGGCTTTAAGAGCTCGAGGCTCTTAATTATGGATCATTGAAAGAGGTTAATAAAAATGTATATATATAATTTTTTTATTATACGTGATTTATGCAAAACAGGTACTCTAAATCTGTGGCACTGGAACACTGAAACAGTTCACTAAAACCCTTACCACAACACTTAATTCGTACTGGACGCACGTTTCGATAGCCAAGCTATCATCATCAGCAGCAAGACTGCAGCCTTGCTGCTGATGATGATAGCTTCTGCCACGCCGCTACCGCTACGCTACTGCCATCCGGTACCACCTTTTTAACAAACTCTAATCATCGCACATCCTACGGTTATAATAATCCATTGAATTTAGCAGCAAAAGAACTTAATGCCCTCCCAGTTAACATAGACATTTTCAATTTAACATACACACAATTTGTTGCGCGAAAAAAATTGTTGAATTTGTAATATTAATTACTTACTTTTAGGTTTTTTCTTTTGTGTTAATAGTTACTAAGAGCATGTTTCTCAAATACGTATGCATGTATTCCTCTTTTGACCATTCTGGGAACTTTCCTGTTGGTCTTTATTATTATAATAAATAAATAAATAAATAAATAAATAAATAAATAAATAAATAAATAAATAAATAAATAAATAAAGGTGGTAAGACTGGTAATTAATTAAACTGTACACATTATATTTTAACAATAATAATTTACTTTTTCAGTAAATATGATATACAGTGTGTAACTCAATAACCTTTTTGATTAAAATAAATTAAATAAGCAAATTATATCTTTTCCTTACAAATTTAATGGTAGTTCTTCCAAAAGAATTGCACATCAAATATGCGAAATGTAAAATAATGCTGTTGGGGCTATTATCATCATTTATTGGATTTAAGGATTCCTGAAATCCAACAAACGAAGAAAATAGCCCCAAAGCAACTCAAATTTGTGTAGTTTTAGCAATTAGAAACCGTTGTGTGTGACACTTGACCGAATTCAGCAGAAGCGTGCCTGTTTATCTTATGCAGTTGAAGAGAGCATAAAGCAGAAACTTATGGAAAGATATGAACAACGCTAAGATACAGAAACCAAGATACATTGCTGTCGATTATTGGATGTTCTACAGCTGCGTCAGGTTCGGGTAGAATTTAATTTATTTGTAATTATTCGGACGGACAAATAGATTACAGCGTTGATTGACAATAGTTAAAAGTATAATGAATGTTACAAAATAGATTTGGGGTATCAAATTTATTGATGAAACTTATCACTAGAGTTTGAAATTAAAAATATATTAAGTTTGGTAAAACAATTCTATAACATTCTAGTATCAACAGTACATTTTAATTACATCAATAGAAATTACCTTTGAATAAGTTAGGATTATTCTTGTTGTAAATCCTGTCGCGAAAGTATGGATTTAAAGGTAATTTTCAAAGCATTCACAAAGAGTTTGAATGTCAACACCTTAGATGGGGTTCTACGTAATTGATGGACAAACCCCAGTACGTCTGTCTGAATTTGATACCTTCCCATATGGACATAAACATTGCCAAAAACAGTAAAACGTTTAATTATCAAAATGTGCTGGTGGTCCTGCATAAAGTCTCAACTTTCCAAAATATATCGGCACTTACATTAAAACTATTTCCTTAATCTGATAATATTTTCTAATTTTAGTTAATACATTCTAAGGAAGGTATTATATATTATCGAAACGTCAAACGCATTTTCACATATTTATTATAGCTGCCACAGCCAAGAACTAATCCTTTCAAAAACATTTTTGATTAAAAGGTTCCAGTTCTTTTAAAAAGTATACCTTGTATATTTTGAAACATTTTTTCTACTATTTCACTTATTAGTGCGATATATTTTGGTTTCCCCTATAGATTATTAATATTCTTTAGTTCGTGCTTATTCAGTAGATACCAACTGTTTTTTATGAAGATATAAAAGATTATTTAAGTGAACAAAATGTATTTCTTCGAGTTTTTAAGATAGAGATAAATATCATCTAATCTAGATGCTTTGCCACAATCTCAAAGAAGTATTTCTTAATTCAATGCAACGCTACAACACCTTTGCACTTTTTAGTTAATTTGCGTGATCCTATTAGAAATGAACTCAAGAGAAAAATTCAGCTTTAGAAATAACTATTAATAAAAAAATATTATTCTGGTACAAGATTATTTCCATTAGTCAGGCCGGGCACAGGTGCGACGTATGTATGCAGATAAATCGGCACGGGCTACCTCAGCGAATGAAATTATTGATTTATTGCAACAGTTTCTCATCAACCCTTCGCAGCGTTAGTCGTAATTATTGAAATAAGTATATATATGTAAGTATATCTAACGTACGCAAGGAAAATAAACGAATTTCCGGATTTGAACTATAATGCAACTAAAGTATTGTGAAGAATTTGCAAAATACCTTTAATGTGCTGGAACAAAGGCGACTGTAAAAGATAATAGTGTACAGCACAAGAATGAGAAAATTTATGTTGGATTTACTTTTGATAATTGTTTGTGGTCTACCACTTCGCTTACTCGATAAAGAACCGTTTCGACAGTTTTGGCGTACATAAAATCCCAAGTAGAACTTACCATCACGGACAGCGTTACGGAAAGAGCTACTTAGTATACGTAAAGATATCGAAAATAGTATAAAACCAGAATTAAAAGATAAACAGCTGTCGCTATGTCTTGATGAGACGACAGATTGTAAAAAAAAATATATTTTGAATATTATAGTACAAGTACTAGATCCTGTTAAACCGAAATTTGCACCTTATTAGCTAGCAAAGGACTAAAAAAGTGTACTGGCGAAGCAATTACGGGCGTAGTGCTCGATATCTTACAACAATTTTCAGTGTTAACTAGTCAACTGTTGATGTTTATGAGCGATGGAGGAGCAGCGACAATGTGTAGTGTAGGACGTTCTTTTAAAGAAAAGCGCGACGGACTTTCACATGTTACGTGTAAAACTCATGCTTTACATCTTGCGACACAAACTATTCTAGAATGCTAGCCGGAGGTGGATGCATTAATAGCAAATACAAAACAAAGTGTTTCTCAAATCTCCCAAACGGATTCGAGCATTTCACAGGCTTTATCTCAGTACTCGCGAACCACCACAGCCGATTCTTACGCATTAGGGAATATAGTTGCAAGCGGCTTTTTATTATTCGGAACATTTCCAAGAAGTAAAATCTGTGATTTTACAATTCGACCCTGACGAAGCTACAGCTATTAAAAAGAGCCAGAAATATACTTCTATTGATACAGATTTAAAAAGTATTAGCATCAATTATAAACGATTACTAGACGGTATAGAAAAATTGCAAAATACGAGGTTGTCGTTAGTAGAGTCAGTGCAAATCGTGAACGAAATTAATACATTGCTACACGGTATAAGCGAGGCAAAAAATCCGAATTATACGAGATTAAGACAAATGTGTGGTGGTGCATCTGCAGACTCATTAACTAACTCTGAAGATTATTTTAATTATTCCTGTGTTACTTCCAAGGACATTTTTTCATCACAGCGAATAACCTTCACCCAGACAAATGTGGAAACATTCCTGATGGTGCACGTTTTTCAACAATCCTATCCACACTGTTAAGAAATTACGTTTATCTTCTATATTATTATTTATTGTTACGGCATTAAGTACAACAGACTTTTGAAAAAACTACTTTGATTACTTTTTACGATTACATATGCAACAAATGCCGTTTTCAAACAAAAGAAAACTAATAATGACAATAAAAGCACTTCAACGTGTGCATATATTCGCTTTATTTACCAAACATTTTTATTACGTCAGCTTTACATACACTAATTGATCCGATTCTGTTGCAAAGACCGATTATGCCCGGCTTAATTACTAAGTTGGAAGCTAAATCACATCCATTCCGCGAAATAACATTATCCCAAGAAATATTACAAAATGTAAATGCAATACAATGGTGAAGGTCTCAAAAAAATGTTCTAGAAATTAATCAACTATTTAGGATCTGCTTAGTTTCCATACATTAAATATTATATTTTAAGAATACCTGCAGTAACATGTTTTTGACCTGGCTCATCGTCCGTTATCTTGTTCTCTTCTGTTTCATTATCTTCTGTTCGTTTCTTCTTATACGTCACCACTCATCTTTAACGATTATTATACAATCAATGAGAACGTTAGAAAATGAAACACTACTTCACTTTCAACGCGAATTTATATCGACCTTTCCGGATCAAGTTACGGAATTGTACTGATCCTTTTTTAAATAACTGTCTATTGCTTTTTACATATTGCACAATAAACCATTAGTTTAACACAAAAAATATACTAAGAAACATATTCGTTCCATTCAAAACACATTAGGGATCAAACAAAAAATGTAGCCAGGTATTCTCAAGATACAATACAAGCTGTCCCGTATCGTTATGTTTAAATTTTGAGAGAGTAAAGTAGACTTATTTCTAAGAAGAAAAAATGCAAAAGCCGTAGGGCGATTGTTATTTATTTCAAAGTTATAGGGCTTTTAAATTTTTTAACAGAAAATAAAAAAAAAAATTAGCATTACTTTTTTGGTTATTGTTTCTAGGCAATTTTTCATGTATATTTTAATACATCATGATAAGCCTATAGGAATCGTTTAAAGGTCTAGACACGCGGCGTCTTAGGCGCCATGCCATCTTGCGTTAAGCAGCCCAGGAGCTGCTGGATAGGTGGTAGGCATCTGCATCCCGAGTTGTTGTCGCTATTCTCTAGACGGCATGTCTATATTTCTCGACGCTAGGTGGTGTGGGGAGATATATCGTGATTCTGTTCGTGGAGAATGGCAACATATACTCGAGAGGTGAAAAACAATAGCGAGGGAGAAGGGCAAGTATGGAACCGCGCTGATGACGCCGGGTAGGCAGAAACATGTTCGCGGGTATACGCTGTCCCGTTTCCCTCACTTTGTTTTTTTTTGCCGGAAATGTTTCTACCAATACCATGAGCTATATTAGCATTAATTTTTTGGTTATTGTTCACTTCCTTGTTTGAATGCAAGCTTATGCCCGTATTCTTTCCTAGTATTTGAAACTTGCGCGTTTACTAAATCCCTCATATACTCCCATAAATAAAAGTCTAGCAGAGTAATGTCCGGTGACCTAAGTGGCCATACAACAGGAACCACCTCGACCAAACTATCTTGGGACATTGGTGTTAATGAAATTCCGGACGGCAATCCCAAAATATGCTGGTGCACCGTCCGTTTGAAACCACATGTCTAGCTGAACAGACAATAATGTCAATGTTTATTTATCTTCAAAAATATTGTCTTTTAATGTAGAAAACGGGAACATTTTGACGAAAAAGTTATAGAACATTTCATTTCTCAGAAAAGGGGAAGACTTGAGTTTGTATACAGGCAATAGTTTTGTATTACCCCACTGAAGCTTCCAATTAATTTATTGTTTCGTGTTTAAATATTTTACGTTGTTTGATAATAACGTTTTTTTACTTACTATTCTATGTATTTGTTAAACATTAAGAACCTTCAAAGCTAATAATTACGAACCGCCACTGTATCACATATGTACAGGGTGAGTCAGCGATAGAGTAAAGTAAGTTTATGATTTATCCGTAAAATTTGCGACAAAATTATATATATCGTATGATATGGTTAGTAAATCCGCACATTTTAAAAATATATAAAAGTATACAGGGTGCGATAAAAAAGTAAAGCAACCAAAAGTTGTATTTTTTTAAACGGGACAGCTATATATGAATTAATTTTTTAATTCTACGCCTAATTCTAAAACATTTTTGTTCTGTATTTGTTATGTTGAAACTTTGCAGTTTTCGAAATACTCAGCTTTAAAGGTAAAAACTCACATTTTCAAGCATCTACTTAATTGAAAATTTTACCGTCGTTTCTGTAAGAAAAACGTTTATATTTGGTAAGTGGAAAGACAAATATCAAGTTAATGGGTACTCTATAAAACATTTGAGATATTGGCTACAGGATGTTGAATATAATTGTCCAAACATGAAAAATATTAAATTAAAAAAAAATCACTTTTTTCAAATGGCACACCTTGTATATTTCTATTTTATATTATAAAGGACTAAGAACCCTCTAATATTTGTTGAATATGTCGTATACCTATCTTCAATTCTTTTTGAGATATACATTTTTTAATTTTCTTGTATTGCCTTCTAGTTTATTATTGCTTTAATCGAATTGCCTTGGAAAACAATAGTCAGATTAAAAATCCATGAAATGTTAATATACAGAAGCGCAGTGTTGTGACAGTGATATAATATTTTATTATTTCGCCCAACTTTTGTGAATTGTTACATTTGAAATGGATTATCCAAAAAATTAATTGATATGATTTATATATTAGGTGAGGCTGACAAAAAACGTGTTCTTGTACAAAGAATTTCTAAAAAAAAAGTTTCCCGAACGTCGTGCACAGTTTTCATAATCTAAATTATAATTTTAATGAACACTCCTCAAGTAAGTAGTAGAGAGTTAGCAACGTTATGTGATACCTCACACACCCTTATCACATCGAACTTCATCAGGGATTACGGGGGCACGATTTTTAAAGACGAGTGCAGTTTTGCCATGTAATGATTTAACATATACAGTTAAATGAAAACTTCTTATGTAACATAATGTTTTCCAATGAAGCTTCGTTTAAAAGTAATGGTGTCGTGAATCGCCACAATATGCATTATTATGCTACAGAAAACCCATTTTGGGTTCGGGAGGTACAAAATCAAAACCATTGGTGTGTGAATGTTTGGTGTAGTATCCACCACAACAGAATAATTGGTCTATATTTTTTTAATCAGGCCTTAACTGGCCTTAGTTTTAAGTGAAGAATTACCCCCACTACTTGCAACATTTGATGTAAATCAGCAGGAAAATATGTGGCCTCAACAGGATGGTGCGCCTCCGCACTACCACCGTGAGGTTCAAGAATTTCTGGATCAACAATTTCCACAAAAGTAAACTGGGCGTGGAGGTTATATTGAGTGGCCACCAAGATCTTGCGATATTACCCCATTAGATTTTTTCTTATGGGGTTATATAAAAGACCGGGTGTATGTTAATCAACCCGTCACAAGAGAAGACATGCAGAATAGAATAAGAAATATCTGCCGGAGCGTAGCACCACTAATGTTGAGAGTCAGAGCCGACGTAAGGAAAAGAATAAATATGTACGTTCAACAAAGCCATTTATTTGAACATTTATTAAGAAGAAATTAATTACTTTAACTATAAACCATCTCAAAAAGAATTGGAGATAGGTATAGGACATATTCAACAAAAATTAGGGGGTTCTTAGTCCTTTATAAGATAAAATAAAAATATACAGGGTGTGCCATTTGAAAAAAGTGATTTTTTAAAATTTCATTTTTTAATGTTCGGACAATTATATTCAACATCCTGTAGCCGATATATCAAATGTTTTATAGAGTGCCTATTAACTTAACATTTGTGCTTCCACTTACTTAATATAGACGTTTTTCTTACAGAAACGACAGTGAAATTTTCAATTAAAAGATGCCTGAAAATGTGAGATATTACCTTTAAAGCTGAATATCTCGAAAACTGCAAGATTTCAACAAAACAAATACATAACGAAAAAGTTTTAGAATTAGGCGTAGAATCAAAAAATTAATTCATATATAGTGTCCCGTTTAAAAAAATACAATATTTGGTTGTTCTACTTTTTTATCACGCCCTGTATACTTTTATATATTTTTAAAATGGTAAAATGGACTTACTAACTGTATCATACGATATATACAGTTTTATCCCAAATTTTACCGATAAATCATAAACTTACTTTACTCTATCGTTAACTCACGCTATACAGTGAAGTACCGCCTTTTCTTATACTTTTCAATAATTTCTATTTTAATTTTTAATCAAGTTAAGACAAACATGCAAGCTTATATAAATTTTAAATGTGTAATGGTTAGAAACATTAATTTAGATAGTAGGTAGTTATTCTTTAATTAGAGTTGTCGCATAAGCCGAAGTTAGTAGCGAAGTGACATTGCCAACTTCACTTGGGTATCCACGGTGGCTAATCTGATACGTGCCTCGAATAAAAATGCCTTCTATTTTATGATGACGGCGTATAATTTTAACAGGTCCGCAAAGGGATGGGTTTCCTCTTTTTACGCAGCTATAGCAGTACATATGTTTAAGAAGACTTAGAAGCTGCATGTTACAACGGTACAGTTTTATCCATTATAAATTCGTATTAAATACTAAATTATAAATGCCGCTCATAAATACGTATCAACACTCTGGTACCGCTGTTTTTATTACGGCCATAAAATTAAGCAGGCAACTAATTTTAGCTTTTCAACGTTTCTCTCATAATCGTTAAAATCAAACAAATAATTGTAGCTTAATAACAATAAAAAGACCGTCACCGTTCTATCGTATATGAACTTGTTTAGTTACTAATACTACTAAATCGAATTTAAATCCGTTTTTAGACGATATTTTCTAGGAAACGATGAAATTCATAATTCATAATGTTGCAGTAACTCCAAAAAATAGCGAAACCTTGTCCTGAAAAACTTTGGAAAGCTACATTCTTTATCTCACATTTCGTTTCTTCCTAACCAATGGTTTCCTAAAGCAATATTATAAATATTTCATATGCTGTATATCAAATAAGTACTTTTTACTTATAACATGTTTGCCAAGTTCTCGATATTAACTTTGAAATGTGCTACAGGAACGAAATTTTTGCTATAAGTTATAATTAACACTGGCCACGAGCGGTACCGCGCATCGGCGTAGAATCAGTTCGGACCGAGAGGAACAGTAGTGTTACTACGTCTTCGGAGCAGTACGGACATTTTCGCTGCCGGTCATTTGCGCAATTGTTTATCTGTCCTAGAAAAATTATGATTTCGTCAGCAAAACGACCGCGGTCGGACAAACTTCGAAAATTTATTGCAGAAATTCCAGAATTAATATATGAAGGTGTTAAAATTAAATGTGTAATCTGTAAAATCCCGTTAATGTGTTGGTCCAGACAACATTGTCTACGACACGTAAATAGTGAAAAGCATGTCTCAAAAAGAAATTGCGCACGAGACAATGAAAAATTTATATTTAATTTATGCGTTACGTTTATTGCATGTAATATACCGTTTAATTTACTAGACAAGGAACCATTTATCTGCTTTTGGAATAACTATTCGGAGTGCAAATTACCAAGTCGAACATCGTTACGAACAATTGTGCCATCTGCGCGCGAACATATTGAACAAAAAATAAAATCGGAGTTGAAAGATCAAAAATTGTGGTTATGTGTCGACGAAACAACAGATCGGAAGGAACATTCTGTTCTTAATGTAATGGCACGCAAATTGCAACCTCATCAATCGGCACCTTCAATTCTATTAGTCTCCAAACGAATACAATAGTGTACTGCCGAAGTAATTTCAAAGTTAGTGTTAAATACATTGGACAAGTTTGATCTTTCAATAAACCAACTCTTGATGTTAGTGAGTAATGGTGCTGCAAACATGCTTTCTGTAGGCCGGTCTCTTAAAAAGCATTCTACTAATTTGTTACACATTACGTGTAAAATTCATGCTCTCAATCTTGTGGCGGATAGTATCAGAAAATGTTATCCTGAGGTAGACGCTTTAATAGTGCATACCAAAGCAGTATTTGTCAAATCACGGAAACGTATTCGCGAATTTCACAGACTGTGCCCCCGTATACCAGAGCCACCAGAACCTATTCTAACTCGTTGGGGAACATGGTTACAGGCCGCGTTTTATTATCATAAATATTTTAACAATATTAAGAACGTGGTTTTACAATTCGATACAAAGGAAGCTGCCGCTATCCAGAAAAACCAGTCGAAATTTCAACATAATCAGGTTAAAATGGATTTAAAAATCATTCACGACAATTACTTCGGGCTAGCAGATGCAATAGAAAAATTACAAAATCCTGCGGTGCCGTTAGAAGAATCTCTACAAATAGTGCAACATGTCCACCCACAGCTATGCGCGATTGAAGACGCAAAAAATGTTTCTGTTCTAGAAAAATTTGAAAGTGTTTTTGAGAAAAATTCTGATTTTGGCACATTAAGACACATTTGTGAAGGTTCGACAACAGAATCGTTAAGTTATTTGAAAGATTATTTTACTTACGCAAATATTACGTCACTAGATGTAAAACGTTCGTTCTCTGCATATAAACGCATTTTTTCCTCATGCCGTACTAGTTTTGCCGAAATAACAGTTGAAACATATCTAATGTTGCAGATATTTAACAAACATTATTCACTTTGTGATTTCATGGAGGACTCTTAAAATGGTAAGTGTTTGAGCACGTGTTATTTAATTTTTATTAAAAAGATGAGCGAAATTATTTGCGGCAGCAAACATCTCTATTAGCAGAATAACTCTAGTGGAACGCGAGGCCTGGTCGACTCTACGCTATTGCGCGGTACCGCCCGTGGCCAGCTTTAGTTATAATTAAGAAACTTAAAATTTCATTTTTTGATTTTTCGCTTTATACCAAATTTTATTCGTTTTGCGAACTGCATCTATCGATATATGAAAGGATATACATTGGAAAATTCTGAAAGCTTAGTAATATACTAAAGTCTACATGTACTATTGAACTACAATATTTTCAACTATCCAAGACTTCCGGTTATACCAGAAGTAGCTATCAACTTTGTTATTTTAAATAGAACATCCTATATATTATTACATTTTTGAATTACTAGTTTAATGTTTAGGTTAGTTTGATAGAACAACTATGTTGCTATCCCTAACCATATTTGAAATATTTGCATTTTTTGAAAATTGTTGACAGATGGACAAGTACATGTGAACTTTTATAACTGTGAGTGTTGACATTTTGCAGAACTGTTGACAGTATAGAATAGGTCGAAAACATTATACAGCGTGTCCGGCAATTGCGATTACACTTTCAAATTAAGAAACTGTTAAAACTACGAGCGATCATCGTAAAATAAGGTTCCCATAGCCCTACAGCAGCAATAAGACGTGTTAGGCGAAATCCAACAACATTGGCGTGTGCAGCACTCTCCCACTCTATATACGTACCACTCCTGTCCCACTACGCCGCTCAGTGTTGGCTAAGCAGCTGTCCGAGATGGAACTTCCAATCGCCGATACCGCCAGGTGCGAAATTCTCGCTGTGATACGTTTTTTAAACGCGAAAGGTGTTTCACCTATAGACATTCATCGCCAATTAACCGAAGTTTATGGAGAAAAGTGTATAGCTGTTCAACACGTCCGCAAATCGTGTAGGGAATTCACTGGAAGTCGGACGGAAATTCACGATGAAGAGCGGCGCGGAAGACTATCAGTTTCAGAGAAAATCGTTGAAAAGGTCGAGAGCATACTGCTTGAAGACCGGAGGGTCACCATTCGTCAACTCGCTCTTCGGATTTCTGAGATTTCCAACACCACAATTGAAAAGATTCTTGGAAAGACCGGCGGCAGAATTTTACGACATGGAGATACAGAAATTGGAGCACCGTCTGCAAAAATACTTGGATAGAAATGGCGATTATGTCGAAAAATAGCTTAGGTTTTTACCTTTAAAACGATGTGTAATGTTAAGGAAATAAAGAATACTGTCTATTTTTAAAAAATATGGGAACCTTACTTTACGATCATCCCTCGTATTTTTTTTAAATACAGCTACTTATTTTTTTCTTTCTTCCAAAAATCGCCAAATTGCCTAGCTGAAACAGTTAGAGTTAGAAGATCATGGTTGTCAAAATTGAAAAGTACCCATTGAGGCCTTCATAGAAATTTCAAAACTAGCCCAGTTTGAAAATTGTCAAATGATCTGTTCCAACCAAGCTAGTTTGTTGACCTCTAGGAAAATATTCCCCAAAAGGGTTTTTCCGAACTCATCGTGTAAATTGTAAAAGCGGCCATCTCCGTTTCTCTTTATTACTTAGGCAAGTTCCCCTTCTTCGCATTCGTAATTATCACGAACGGTTATAAGCATACAAAATCTATAATTCACGCTGAGCAGTCAATAAATTACCACAACAAGGATTAAAAGAAGGACGGATACGTTAGGATTTACATAAAACTAATAGCGTAATGGATTACGACAGCTTCCGATCGAACGTTAAATGTTAATTACCGATGAAACATGAAGAATTATTTATGAGGCTTTGGTTCGATATGGATTTTCACTTCTGATTTATACCTTTTTAGGGATGCGTAAATTGGTTTATTTGTGGTTGTTTACATTTTCTTTAAAAAGCGCATTAGTTTGCTAGTAACCACCTTCACCAATTATTATCCAAAATACAGGGCGAGTCATAACAAAGTACATTTATCGTCTAAACGAACCACCCTATGTATTGTATCATTTTGCGTTCTAGAATGTATCTTGAATATTTTTTATTTGGGATAGAATACACCTTCCTTTATATTCCATCTCAACCTTGGTGTAATAAACTGGGTACCGAAAGAGCTGGAAAATTGGTGTTCTTCTCCATATCTTCTGCCACAATTCTAACTGAAATATGTGGATTCAATCCAACATACGCCAGTACATTTATTTGCATTTCTTCTGTTCTAACTGGTGTCACACGATGAGAATGTTTTAAATTTGATGGAAATAAGCCCGTTCCCATTTTAGCTGTGAAGAGGTTCATCTGTTCCGGACTCCTTCATAAGTTACCAAAGTGCACAAATTTTAATGGATAATAACTTGCTCTTTTTAAATAAAACATCATGTATATTTCTGTGGATTTGTAATCTTCTTCATTATTGCTTAATCACTTCATTCTCTCCCTCACTTTTTCCTTTACGGCTTTTACGCAATTCTCGTTGTACCATTGCTTTCTTTTTTTCTTTTGTTTTCTCTTTCCTACTATCCTCCTTGCTGAGCGTTCTAATGTTTCTTTTATTACTTTCCATTTTTCCCCTATTCCCCTATCTTTCTCTTGCTGCTGATTTATCTTCTTGTTTATTTCTTCTTGATATAATTACTTGATTTTTTGATCTTCAAGTGCTCCAATTTCCGATTTATCATCATTTTTTTACTCTTTGTGATGTTTCTCATTTTCTAATTCAATGTTGCTACTACCATGAAGTGGTCCGAGTCAGCACATGCCCCTCCATACGTTCTTATATCAATTACGGATGATTGCCTCCTCTTTGTGACCAGTATATGATCAATTTGGGACTGTGATCTCTGTCCGGGTGATATCCATGTCACTTTATGTCTCCTTGAGTGCTTAAATTTTGTATTGCTTATGATTAGGTTGCTTCGCGTTGCCATATTGCACATTTGCTATCCATTATCATTAGTTTGTTCGTGTATAGTTTCCTTTCCTGCCACATGACTTATGTAATCCTCTTTTCCTATTTGGGCGTTTAGGTCTCCCAAGACTATTATTATGTCCTCCTCCAGTATTTTCTAGAATTCCTTTTCCTTCTTTTTCTACTGCTTCTGTAGGTGCGTATAAATTTAGCAGCGATTTATTGCTTGGTAAAATAAGACAAAATATATGAAGATTCGTAGACAGCAACAACGAACACAGAGCAGAGAAATAAGAATAGGAGAATCTAAATTGGAGGAGGTGGAGAACTTTAAGTATTTAGGAAGCATGATAAACAGAACAAACCACAAAAAAAGCAGAAGTCGAACAAAAATACAAGCTGGACATCAAGTGTTTAACAGATACAAAGTATTTATGAAAAATAGAAATATAAATAAGAACTTAAAACTGAAGATGTACAAATCCGCAATACGACCCGTGGTTATATATGCAGCAGAGATGATGTGTCTAACAAAGAATGAAGAGGAAACATTCAAAATCTGGGAAAGAAAAATCATTAGAAAAATATCTGGCTCCGTAAAAATAAACGAAGAGGAATACAGAAGATTATATAATTTGAAGACGGCTCGGGCACGTAAACAGAAGGTAAGATGGCGCAACAGTCAAAACTGTCACGGAATGGAAACCCACAGGAGGTAGACAGAGAGGCAGACCCAAGAATAGATGGGAGAACCAAGTGATGGAGGGACCTTGGGAGGATGGGAGTGGAAGGATGGATAAATAAAATAAAGAACAGAAAGGAATGGAAGAAAATAGTAAAAGCGACCGAATCACACAATAACCTACAAGAATGATACTGAAGGAAATGGAATGACTCACCATCATAAATGAGTTTCCATAACTTCTTTTAAAGAGAGTGGCTGCAATTCCGACAGGAATGTATAGCCTTGTATATATATAATAATATATATATAATATATATATGTAACACATTCTGCTGTTTATTTGTATAATTTCCAGTATTTTATCTTTCATATTCCCCTTCAAGACAAACGCTACACCCCTCTGTCCTTGTTTTTCATCTCCTGAATATATTAATGTACTGTTTTCTCTGTCAATCCTGCTTTTTCCTTTCCACCTTATCTCTTGCAGTGCCGCAATATCAGTACTATATCTTTCTAGTTCCGCTATTACTTCATCCAATTTTCCTGGTTCCATCAGCGTTCTTACATTCCATTTGTTAACTTTAAATTTTCGTCGTTTTCTTTTCTCTTTCCTTCCCTTTCTTACTTGTTTTTTTAATTTATTCTTTTCCGTTTGGTCGCCATTGCCTTTTACCGGTATCTCCATCCTGCTTTCATTTTTTACTAGTTTTTTTAACTAGTTTTTGCCTCTATATTAATACTGGTTCTTGTTATCTTCCTTAACCCTTCTCTCTTGTCCTCTTGAGATGATGATCGTTCACTAAACTTTCTGCCTTTACTAATTTGGTTCACATCCTTTTCCTTTCTTTCATTTCTCTCCTCTGTACTTTGCTTTTGTCTCATCTGTTTCAAGTCATACATTTCTCCATTGACATTTATCTTGTTATATATCAGTTTAGCATTACCACCCTTTCTTCTTATCTCTTTCATAAATTTAACCAATTCTCTTCTTTGGCCTACTATCTCTGGTGCATAATCTTCATTAATATAAATTCTCATTCCTTTCAATTTCTTAGTTTGTCTTAGTACTTCCATTTTCTTATTCCAGTCTTTGAATTCTACTATTATCGGTCTGATCTTATTTCCCTTTGTTATTCCTACTCTCCTCATCTCCTGTATTTCCTCCTTGGCATTTATTTGGGCCTCCACTTTGATCATAGTTACAACTCAATATTTGCCTATTAAAGAAAGTATGAAACAATTTCCAAAGTATCCGAATTGACTCTTTCTGTCATAACAAATGAGCCCTATCTACCATAGGAAAGTGGTAATAATAATGAATATAAATAAATTAAATGGACTTTACTAAGCCGATGACTCGCCCTGTACAACATTCAGAGATGCATGCGATTTTGCAACAAATGTAAAACTTTTTTTACCGTATAATTTTGCATTTCGTTTGACAAAGGAAGCGAAGAAAAGGAACCAAATTAGATCACATCTTGAGAAGAAAAGATTCTTTTTTATATTCTATCAAAAATATATCTCCTTCATATTTTCTCCTTTTCTCGTTCCTCCCTTGTACGGAACATATTTAATGCAAAAAAAGTTTGATTTTTCGAGTATTCAAAATATATGTATGTACCTACAACCTCGACAATTCTATGTGGAAAATGTAAATTTTCAGTAGATGCGAGAAACTTTTATTGATTCGAGTTTTTTCGTTTTTCTTTTTTTTCCAGTGCCCCCAAATATTGACGACTCTCTAAGCAGTAGCGACGTTATAGTAAGGGAAGGCGCCAATGAGACTCTGACCTGCAAAGCTACAGGTTCACCACAACCGAACGTGAAATGGAAAAGAGATGACAACTCGAAAATTACCATAAACAAAACACTATCAGGTTTGTTTCTTACGAATCTTTATTAGGATATGATATACTTTCGCTTGTAACAACAAACCGTGTATGACGTGATATCATATCTATTGATTCCATTTCAGAAATATAGTACTACTCA
Organism: Dynastes maya; assembly: GCA_029619315.2. Taxonomy (NCBI): domain Eukaryota; kingdom Metazoa; phylum Arthropoda; class Insecta; order Coleoptera; family Scarabaeidae; genus Dynastes; species Dynastes maya. Next base: position 10,358,049 of record JAROYE020000012.1, read on the forward strand.
AAATTAGCGCAACACTTAGAAATATACAGGGAACGACAAATGTCACATTTAACATTTCTAAACTTTAATAACATAAACAAGCAATTAAATTTCAGTTAAGCATTTTGAAAAACTGTTATCTTGTAAGATTTATTTTATTTAACAAGATTACTACAAAGATTACTCTCCCTCAGTTTTGCTCTACTTATTTTGGAAAATTTACGTAAATCCAGTGGAGTGGCTTTTGTGAAACGGTTTAACAAAGCAATGTGTCCAGTCTAACACATAAACAAGTATTTCTCAACATAATCTCTTTATAAGTCTATACACCTTTCCTAACAATGCTCCCATTTCTTTAATCTGTCAAGATAGTAGTTGGCATCTTGTTCTGCAAAATAGGCGTTCATTTGGTTGCATATTTAAAAAATCTATAGCTAAATTAGTACACGTGGTAAATAGTATCAAAAAGAAAAAAAATATTATATTAACCTGTATCTTTGGAAAATGTTTATGAAACGTTGTACGTATCATTGTTATATCATTGTATGGATAAGCATGGCATCTATATTAATGTGTCTGGCGCCACGCTCTAGGACGATTATTATCCTGTTAAAATACAAAATAGTCATCGACATTTCTCGGTAGCGCTCTTTTCTTAAAATTCCATTTATTTTAATCAAATCTCCTACGGATGCGGCGCCAAAACAACCACAAACCATGACCGATCCACCCTCATGCTTGACTATAGGTACTACACATGATTCTGCTGCTCGTTGTTCTTTTGACCTTCGAACGAACGTTTTTCTCTTGGAACCGAAGAGTTCAAATTTGGATTCATCGGTCCACAAAACATTTTTCCACTCATCAACTATCCAATGTTGATGTTTTCTAGCCCACTGCAGCTGTTTTATTTTATTTTGCTTGCGCTAGAGTGGTTTATGCAACGCTATTCAGTCAAATAAACCACCCTCTCTTAAGTCAATATTTGTTACGACCATAATTTCATGTACAATTTTTCGTCTATTCCATTTGCTGGTTATAATTATTCGACGATCTTCCGCTGGTGTTGTCACTTTCCGTCATTCCCATACGGAATTATAACCCTTGCGTTGACTACATTAAATATTTATTAATGAAGGAAAATTGTATTACATTTCGGGTCTTTCTATGACCCCACCTGGACCGCTAACTATCGGATTAAGGAGATTCAATCAATAACTAAGTATCAGAGGAGTCTTTTGCGGAATTGTTTAATGTTTTTTACTCGTAGGTAATTGTACCCCCTAAATAACAATAAATATTTTTTTTTTAATCCAAGCAAAGATATATGTGGCTGATAGTGTATATGTTTGTTGCGAGAACCATAAATGGGGTGGGTACTACCACAAGACGTTAATTACAAATATATTGTAAGCCTTACCACTACATTTCTCTCAGTGTATAAGTCAATTGTTGAATCATTTATAAATATTACGCATGCGTAATTGAATTCGACGCATTAAAATTTCAATGCAAAAACATTTTTTTCTTCTACCTGTAGATACGATATCTTTACACGTTTCCCGCTATAAAATTCTAGCCAAATAATGATCCTTTATCTTCTATTTTTTAACTTTAACGTGAAACCTTTTTTTTTACATTGCAGTTGTGGAATGGGAAGGTGAAACTTTGGAATTAACGAAAATATCGAGATTGGAGATGGGAGCGTACTTATGTATCGCCAGCAACGGTGTACCACCTTCAGTTAGCAAAAGGATTAAAGTTAGCGTCGATTGTAAGTCTGTTTCTCTCTTTTCCGAAAAAAAAGGCATGGTAACGCCAACTTTATTTATTCTGTTTTCATATATATTACTTGTTGATTCAAGTTATAACGCTGTATGTGTATGTACATTTCATAGCCATCTGGAAAAGGGGATAATGGATATACTCCCCCCACCACTTAACGATTTATTGTAAATACGCCATCTGTATTCGCTATAGAAGTTATTTAATTATTAGCAAACAACGTTAATCGATTTATACACCCCCTCAATTAGGCAATTAACTAATCCTTTCACGTGTTTAAACTTTAATGGGTATACGATTTAGCATGTTGCCGGGCGATAACTCCAATAAATAATTTGACGAATTATTTATCTAAAAAAATAGGGCGAAATGAAATCGTCTTTGTCTCTCTTGCAACGAATAAAACGAGTCAAACGAAGTAAATTTTATACAAACCATAATAACGCGTCGCTAGCAGTACAGTCTCAAGTATAAATTAGTGTCCATTGTCCAGATGGAGCTATTATGTAATTCGAACTGCCAGCTAGACAATGGAAGAGGAGAGAGTGTGTCAAAATTATTCACTTCACAGTTGTACAATGGTCAGCTAATGTAACAATCATTTGTACACGTTTAATCAGAACCAACGTGTCAAGAGTAATATGCTAGCAGCTTGGTGTAATTGACAATTACGTGAAAGTGGAAATTTTATATTTGGAGACATTTTCGCTATGGCAAAATAAAAATATAAAGTTTATTTGTTTGAAAATTCATTGAAATTTATATTATCTTATTTAGGAACAATTATATTATTGATATACAGGGCGTGCTTTATTAAAATAACTGCAGAACTAAATGCATCATATAGAACTGTTTCAAAAAATTATTCCTGAACAGTTTAAGCTATATCATGAAACAATGATGCCACCGCAATAACTTGATCTTTAACACCGCCAAAATGACGAAATTAAATTTTCATCGCCAGTAGAGTTTTCGGATTTGTTTTAGATCCTGTTCTTGGACGAAGTACTGTTAAAGCTTAGGGATACCCTAAATATAACACTGTGGGATGCTTCGTCGTGATCTCATGATGAATCATATGAATCATTCATGTATCAGCGTGTTTTGTTTGTGTTTAACAACAAAAACAGTGACTTTCACGAGTACCAAGATTTTCAAAAAAGAGTCAAAGAATATTTGGCTGTCAAATGCATATATTATGCCCAATTTTTAATGTGCTGTTGTTCAGGTTGAACTAAGTGATTGTCTTATACACTGTATGTTATTTTTATATTTTACTTTTATTTTTATACTTTTATTTATTTACTGTATATATAGGATGGCGCACCATATTCGCGTCGGTTTATATACGAAAAACGGCAAAATATTTTTAAAATATTTTTATTAAGAACTATGTAGGTTTATTAAGAGCAAGCTTTAAAATTGATTTGAAATATACGGGGTGACTCAGAAAGAAGTTACACACCAAAGTTGTGAAAATTTAAATGGAATACCCTGTATATTATTGCATATTTTGATCGTGCGGGCTAAATAAAGACAAGTTACTGTTATATTTTCTATACCTAATTCAAGTCGTTTTTGAGACATTTAAGTATTCTTGAAATTGTAGAGCAAATTTTAGGAGGAGCTCCTGTCTTACGTATTTAAGCTAGATATTTCTAATCTCATTTATTTTTAGTCGAAGCATTAGACTTGATCATACAATAAAAATGATCCCTAAAAATTATACAGGCTGGACGAAAATATACTTTTGATTTGGACTATCATTGAAGTCAAATAACTTTCTTATATAAAAAGGTATTCATTATCGTGTTTGGATTCTAATTTTAACCATTTATGAAATGGTATTAAGGTTTCCTATATTTATATCTCATACTTTCTTAGTAATTTAGCATTTTCAATTTCGAATATTCATCTCTAGACATTTATTTTACGAAAGTAGGCTTAGACGGAACTTACGTTATTATTACTCATAGACAAACATTATTTGACAGTAGTCGTTAGTTAAACCATTATCGTTCTTTGAGATTGTTTAAAAGACATTTTAAAATAAGAACTTACTCCCAAGAAGTAATTGGGGAATGTTTAGAAAATTGCTTGATAACATCAAGGGTTTACGCTTAAAAATGTCCTAACATACGTCATTCTGACAAGCGTTCGTTAGAAAATTTACTGCAAATTTTCCCATGAACAGGGTGTGTGTCTTATAAAAAAGGGGAACGATAAGAACCAATTACCGGAAAAGAAGAAAATGAATTTTTAGTTATGAAATCTCTAATTGTAACTCCGCGTACAAGTCAGCGAAAAATGAATGAAATTACAGGAATAACCAGACGAATTTTATCCGTACCACAGACAATTGCATCAGTAACTTTTGGAAGTAGATTACGATCGACGACTAGAATTTTGTTTATGGATTCTAGAAAAAGATAATCCAGGGAAATGCCTGAAATATTTATTCACATTCGAAGGGAACGTTACACCCTTTGGGCGTACCATCTCCGCGTAGTTATTTGGCGTGTAGCATGCAACGTACTGTTGCTTTGAACTCTCTTGCGGTACTATCGAGATCGACTACGAGTTGAAAATTACCCCTACCCACGTCGCTACCGCTACGCTACTGCCATCCGGTACCACCTTTTTAACAAACTCTATTAATCATTCTTCGATCTTGTTCTTCAGTTAAAAAATGTAGGATCAAACGGAAATCTAATTTTCTCAAAGTCGATTCATTATGCATAATTATTTGGATGGGGGTCTTTGAAATGCCTAATGATGTCTCAATCTCCCGATATATTACATGTCACATGTCGATCTTCCTTCAAATACCACACAAGCTTCTGTTTGCAGATGAAGCTAGGTTTCAAAAGCTTATGGTTTTTTTAGAAATAATTTTTGGATATTTCTATGTATAATCTTTTTTAAAAGTTATCATCAATAGAATACACCTGTACAGTGTGATCAGTGTTACAGTGAACACATGCAGGGATTAAAAGGGAGTAAATATAAAACAAAGCCGTGAGGTGGTGCACAATGTTCACAGAACAATATGCAAATTTTACGAATCCCGCAAATTCGGAATATGACGATTTACAGGGAAAACGACGTATGAAATGAAAGCCACTTAAACTGGACATAATGAGATGTAATAAATATTTCGTAGTGAGCAGCGACATGCTGCGCAGTGGCTATTATTATATAAATAGCGACAGTCATCCTGCACCCCTGTTCTGTAGACATTAATCAACACGAGCAATTACTGCAGCTAAATTAATTACAAGCAATAATCATGCTGCCACGCGGAATAGGAAGAAACTAGATTCGTAGGAATCAATAACCGGATCGAGATCGCGTTAGATTTTTGCAAACGACTGTATAACATATTTATACGAATATATAAATAAATAAACAGATTGAAATTAATAACAAACAGGTACGCTACTGAGTTTTCAAGCTTTCCAGTTTAAAATTTATACATCCAACCACGACAGCAATATAATTTCCTATGATCTTGAAAAAAAGAGAAATCCCAGCATATCGGAGACGTAAGGAATTGCATTTTCCACAAGTTTTTAAATCTTCCGAGTATTAACTTTAGTATCTGCAGAAATATACGCTGACGTATGAGGCAGAAGGCTTTGAAATCAGATCGCGAAACCGCCCATTTGAAAAACAAGCCCTACTTCTCACCCCCAAAGATCCTTTTAAATTATTGACATCACGTCTTGATTTCTCTAAATTTAAATTGCGAAACGTAAAGACTTAAATTGGACTAGTTATTTCCCTTCTATTTGTAACTCCAAGACGGTATTACATATTCCATTAAAAACAACATTATTGTACATTTGTACACTTTTATAAATCCTAAATGGGATATTTAATTTTTTTTAGCAAACCGGAAAAACAATGATACGCTTGTCATATTCGTATATCAAAGTATTACGAAATATCACTAAAAAAACGGGAACTAACAAACGTGCAAATATACAAATAGATATCAAAAGAAATTTGTTGTTCTAATATTTTTTTTAACAATACTTCATTGTTAATCTGATTGAGACAATTTTTTTTTTGTAACTACAACTGGTAGAGTGGAAAAAGCAGTTGAACATGTTCGAATCGTCACGTACATATACTTTAAACCGAGTAATTATTTGAAATTTTCGTTTTCGCAGATGATATTTTGGTTTTCAAAATTTTGTACATTATCCAATATTTTAGTGGTTCCTATTAAATTGTAAGATGTGCTGAGGAGGTTTCGAGCTTTCCAGTTTCAAATTTATACATCCAATCACGACAGCAATATAATTTCCTATGATCGCGCAAAAAAGAGAAATCCCAGCATATCGAAGACGTAAGGAATTGCATTTTCCATAAGTTTTTAGATCTTCCGAGTATTCTCTTTAGTATCTGCAGAAATATACGCTGATGTATGAGGCAGAAGGCTTTGAAATCAAATCGCGAAACCGCCCACTTGAAAAACAAGCCCTACTTGTTCCCCCTAAGGATCCCTTTAAATTATTGACATCACGTCTTGATTTCTCTAAATTTAAATTGCGAAACGTAAAGACGTAAATTGGACTAGTTATTTCCAACTCCTAGATGGTAAAAGATTATATATTCCATTAAAGATTTACATTATTGTATTGTACATTTCTACATTTATATAAATCCTAAATGGGATATTTACTTGTTTTAATAAATCGGAAAAACCATACGCTTGTCGTATTCTCATATCAAAGTATTACGAAATATCTCTAAAAAAACGGGAACTAACAAACGTGCAGATATACAAATATATATCAAACGAAATTTTTTGTTTTGATAATATTTTTAACAATACTTCATTGTAAATCTTATCGAGGCAATTTTTTGGTTGGTAACTACAATTGGTAGAGAGGAAAATGTAGTTGAACATATAGATCGTCACGTACATGTACTTTAAACCATAATTATTTGAAATTTTTGTTTTCGCAGATAATATTTTGGTTTTCAATATTTTGTACATTATCCAATATTTTAGGAGTTATTATTTTGCTAAAATTGCAATAAAAACTTCTAAAAAGGCATAGCTATGAATTAATCGATAGTCGCACAAAAGGATGTTTTGCATATCAAAAAAACACGTGTTTTTTTTCATGGAATTCTCCCGAAAGAAGGAATTTTTTTTTATCAAATTCATTTCGTCCCGCGATAGAGAATTATATTAAATCTATTTTTATACTTCCTATGAAATTTTAAGATGTGCTAAAATTAAAATCCAAATCAATATTGCAGGGGTTTCCAAGGATAAGGTATTTAATATTTGAGAAGCAAATAACAGCAAATTTAGTACTAAATAGCCCTGACATACCTTGAACTAGCTATCCGTTTCCGAGAAATTTTAATAAATACTTAATGTTTTTGTAAATATTTAACTTGATCCCTTGCTCGATTTTTTATATTTCCGAAAAAACAATACAACGTTTCAACATTCTCTACGAAATAAGATTGGGACGCAAAACTAATATAATTAATAGCTCTAGTAACTCATGATATCTCCTTTTGGCTTGATAAGTGGTGTTCAATTATAAGTTAACGTGTCCCAGATTTGTCTTAATTAAGCTCTTAAATCAGCAATTGTCCTTTGAGGATTATTCCATGGAAATTTTTTTTATTTCGTGCCATACATTTTCGATTACATTTAAGTCCGGGCTACCTGAGAACCAAGACAAAACTTTTAATATTCTGTTGGACAAACCATAACACGAAGCACCATTCTGTTGAAAAATAAAATCGATGTTTCTTGCGTACAATTTATCAATACTACTGGGTAACGTCTTCTTCGTACTTCTCATGCGAAGATGAATCTACTTCTTTAAATTAACCATTGGTTGTTTTTCTCTTTGTTTCAAGCTTTTTATTTCTAAAGTATAGCTCCCTTTTAACTACACCTGTTTCTTTTGACCTTTGGATGTCTCATTTTTGTTTTTTTTTGTCTAAAAAATCTTTGCATTGGAATCCAGTAATGATGATTAATGTAGGTGGGAGACGTAATTTAAAAGAAGATTGTTTAACCTACTATGCTTCTATAAAGTGTTATCATGTTGGTTACCGTCTTGAGTTTCATTTGCAGCTACTATAAGTTCATGGTCATCAAGTATGCATGCATTTAAACATATTATACCACATCTTTTAAATCCATTAACCACATTCTGCATTGTGGCGGATTTTGCACGTACTTGGTACGCTTTATAAGGATTGTTAACCGACCATATCTCAATTTCCTGCGAATATTAAGTTTTGAAAAGTCCCATGAAAGCCACATCCAGCGGTTGTAGTTTATGCGAGGTATGAGGTTGGAAGCACCGTGTTCGCGAACTAATGAAATGATATCTATATCCCTCGTATGAGAAAAATTACCATTTAGTATTGGGATTACTGGATTTTGAACAGCTAGATAAACAAACTCAATACAGTATCTAAACCAATCTACAAGAATGTTAAGTTGGAAATATTATTAAGGTTCTGCTGCATTCATGCAAGCAATATATGTTATTAAAGCACCTCTTTCTTGTGAAGATATAATACCCATTTGTTTCTTTTCCTTAGTGCTAATTAATTGTCTACATTGAACACTTTATTAGGTTTGAAATCTATTCTTTGTAACTCTGGTTAAAGTAAGTCGTTGTAAAGTTTGTTGCTCTAACAATGGAAAGTGACTCAGGCCTTCGTTAGAATAACGAAGGATGACATTTACGAAAGTTTTTGATCCATTTCTTTCCTGCAACTTCTTTTTCAAGTGCAAAAAGATGTTTTTCTATGATCATTAGAGCCCGGTAACCGGAGAGCAATTGCAGCGGTGTGACTGTGTTTAGGTGGGCGAGGAGAGCTGGTCGATTATGATACGACACGACAAGTCATCATCACTCAGTTCAGTTTAGCATTGGATAGCGGATAGGGCGTGTTGCTTTTATTGATATAGACGTAGTTATTAATTGTAGTTATTATTTAGTGTAGTGCGTTTTGATTTTATTGATACAGACGTAGTTATTAATTGTAGTTTTTAGTGAACATGTCGAAAGCTAAAAAACGACCCCTTCAAGACATAGTAAATAAGTTTATTTCTGACTTTCGCGATTTGTTTTACAACGGGAATAAGATACCTTGTAAAGTGTGCAAAATACATTTGATGTCAAATAAGAAGTGGAACTGTACAATACACGTAAATTCCGCACAGCATAGAAAACGAAAATTGGGCAGGCCACCGAGAAGTGCATTTTTTTAATGTAATTATTATGTTGATAAACTGTAATTTGCCACTAGGCTTACTCGATAAACAACCGCTTAAGGACTTTTGGGACAAATACAATCTCGAGTTGCGGTTGCCAACGGAGAAACCGGCACGTAAGCATGTTGCATTTGTACGGGATGACGTGGAAAAGAAAATGAAACGCATATTGAAAAAACAGTTCCTTTGGTTATGTGTTGAAGAGACAACAGACTGTAAAAAAATTTAATTGTAAATATTATGGTACGCATACTAGACCCTAGTAAACCTACATTACCACTGTTACTAGCTAGCCGAAACACTACAAGAGTGTACTGCTGCAGCAAATACGAAGGTTGTACTTAGTACGTTGGAAATATTTTAAATTTCAAAATACAAAGTGTTGATGTTTATGAGCGATGGCGCAGCGATAATGCGTTCGGTAGGCCGTTCTCTTCTTCAAACATGGTTGCAAGTATTTACATGTTACGTGTAAAGTGCATGCTTTACATCTTGTGGCAGAAACCATTCGTCAATGCTCTCCCGAGGTAGATGCATTAATAGCAAGCACAAAAAAATATTTTTGAAATCTTCCAAACGCCTACGATCATTTCACACAGAGTGTCCTGGTATTCCTCAACCACCGGAGCCAATTCTTACACGTTGGTGAACATGGTTGCAAGCAGCTTTTTATTACGCTAAACATTTCAAAATAGTAAAAGCCGTTGTTGCACAATTCAATCCTGCCGAAGCTGCAGCTGTTAAGGAGAGCCAGTCGAAATTTCAAGATATTTCCGTTGAAACAGATTTCAAAAATATTCGTAGCTACTATAAAGGATTAGCTGACGCAATAGACCAATTACAAAATAGATCGTTATCATTATTGGAGTCTCTGCAAATTATGGACGGAATGCATACACAGCTACTGACTATACATGACGCAAAATATAATCGCGTTTTAGAAAAGTTCGACAGTGTGCTACAGAAAGATTCCGATTTTAGCACACTAAAACAAATTTGTGATGGTGTATCGAATAATCCACTGACTAAGTACAAAGAGTATTTTAATCATGCACGCTCTTTTTCAAAATATAAACTCATTTTCTCACCACGGTGAACATCGCTCATCGAGACAACTGTGGAAACACATTTAATGGTGTCAACTTTTTGCCACTCTTACCCATATGATGTTAATACTGATAATGGTGCTTCTAGTTTTGCTGTTCCGTAGCCAAGGCTGCTTAAAAGGGCGAGCGTTTCACTACTTTTCACATATTATAATTATGTATTAGTTCTGTTATTTTTTTTCTATTTTCTTACTATTGTTTTTGTATACTAGGCAGGTACGGCTATGGCACGGCTCTCTGTTACCGGACTCTAATATTATATTCTTCATCAATGTATATAGGATTGGACTTTGTTTTAAAGAATTTGGAAGTCTGCATTTTCAAATGTATTAAAACGAAACTTTCAAACCTCAAAATTCTGCTTTTTTATTCCATTCCTTAGATATATCAGCCTGCTCTCGTATATCCATTTGGTGTCATAAATTCTAAAGAATTTCCAATCAAAAGCTTGTAAATAATGTATGTTAATCCTGCCTTTATCCGGTCCCTTTTGGGAATTGAAAAAATGATGGTGTAATTTATTTGAAAGTCACTTTAAGACAAGATGATGAAAAATAAGAATAGGAGAGTACATAAAAAATAGTACTGTTAAAACAGGTAAAAGGAAAGAGCATTTATATAGTTTAGATGTAAAATAGTGGCGTTGAGCGTGTATAGGTAGCAGAGGTAGAAATTGGTAAAAGTAGGAAGAAAGGAAACGGAAGAATGATCACGGACATTTATCTTGTCAACGCGTTAGATGTAAAATCGAGAAACGTCACTGACTATCAGGCAATGGGTCTGAATCAGAATGCTGGCTGAACGCGGTTATTCTTGTCACGAGGTATAAATGTTACATTAGACCTGATCTGGGAGTGTTTGTATTTATCTCGGTGACTCAGTGACGGATTTTTAGCAGACAGGTCGCGACAGTCAACATTTCACCACCGTGTTCCACTTACGATTAGACGGGAGAAGCGTTATACCGACACAGCTCGCTGGTACAACTTCTACTATCGTCGACGTCGTCCCTAACATTACGTTACCTTCTCAACGCTATATCTCCTCTCTTCTAGCCTTAAAATGATTTGCATACTTTACATGCGGACCAATTTACTGCATACCCCCATGTCTCCTTTCCTCCTACTCCCTCTTACGTATTCCTACAGATACACATGCAGCGTTACACCCGTATCGAGCATTTATCGTTGAATTACTGAAACTACAATGCAGGCATTGCCACACGTTTCCGTTTCCTCCATTTCAACGACTGAATATTAACAGATTCTAACATCCATTTCCTAAGTTTGTCCAATAACATTTATGACATCCTACACCATATTACTTTTGAAATGTTCCACTTTAGAATATCATTATTGTACTAAATTACCCAATATTACTTTGAAGAAATTCCAAAAACTTTTTTAGAATAAATCTTCCCAAAAGACCTCAAAAATCCTGGAACATTTTATCAATAAAACCTATGCTGTTCTATACCTACGAGGGTGGTCTGAAAAGTTTCCAGCCTAATTCAACCGAATAGTAGTTCTCATGTTGTAGAGCAAAATAGACGTTTGCGAATGTGATGGCCTCCTTATTCGATGAACACCTCTCTCCCCTATCCAGATATGATGAATAGGGTGAATACACGCAGAGAAACGTTTACTTGTATCAAAGCTGTCCGCCTTAGCTCAAGACAATTACTGTTTCAATTATTTGCAATACAATGTTTTAAATCAAAAGAAATATTTTCTTAGCGTTCCTTTCTCCGCTTAAGAGAGGTATACACGTTGGTCCAGATTTCACCGGGGTGCGAGAGATATTGTACGTAGCGCGACCTGGCATACTTGCATTTATCCCCGCCGGCCAGCCTCACCGCGCGTAACTGCTGTAGCCTATCTGACGCACTCTTTGCCTTTCTGTGCGCTCGTAAGGTTCTAACAAGAGATCGTGGATTTTGAATACATTATGTTAGTTTATATAACCGCAGAGATGGTACAGATCATTAAATGATATTTTGCGAATTGCTGTAAATACCAACAAATAGACGAACAGCCTCAAATCCCTCTAATGCATCCCGAGCGGGAGGAGAGAGAAGTGAGGGTTTGTTCATTAGTTGAAATGGGCGAACCTTGCTTTAGCCGGCGAATTTCAGACGAAATTGGTATTAGTAGAAGTACTGTGAAACGTATTTTGAAACACAACAAATACAAAAGTTACAAAGTTCAGTATTGCCAGAAGATTTTTCCCCTTAATAAAGTAACATTGTTAGAATTTTAATTTATTTTGTATAATTACCGAATTTATTTTTCTTTAGTTTCATTTTATAAGAATCGTTGTTTATTTTCCTACTTAGAATTACTTTTTCGTTCTCCTACGTCGTATAGCATCAACAAAATGAATATAAGAAACTGTACTTTCTGAGAATACAAAATTACGCAGTAATTCTATATAAGTACATTTTGTCAGAAGGCGTTGAATTATAATATTACGTGATTGAGCGGACAAGCGTGCGTACCGCTACTCGCTTTATGATATATTGCGATTGGGCTTGATACCCGACAGCGCACTATCTTGGAAAGACCAAGTGCATATTCTTACCAAGAAATTATTTGGAATGACATATGCACTGCGAACGATATCATCCGAAGTTCACGTTGAAGCAGCGTTGTCAGCTTATCACGCATATGTAGGGTCCCGGCTATCATATGGCATCATCTTCTGGGGAAATTCCGTGGATGCTGACAGAGTCTTCATCCTCCAGAAGTCGTGTCTAAGGAGTGCATTTAGAGAGAACCGTATACTTACCTGGCCTGCATTGTATATTTATGAATGTGCGCGTTTCACGAAAAAACATTACAATGAAATCCTTACCGAATACGAAACTAACCATATCTACAACACTCGGGAATGCCAAAAAGCAACTTTTCGTGTGCCGCAAAGAACATATGCGCGCATACATAAAGGTGTAGTGACGCAAGTTTTAAAAATTTATAATAAACTGCCGTATGAATTTAAGACATACACACTTAAAGATTTAAAAAAAAGAACTTCTGATTCAAGAATGTTTGTATCACCCAAATGAGTTCTCTTTATGAACTCCATAATTTGATTAGTAATTTGTCAAGCATAGCTTTTGTTATCTATTTGTACTTTGCTGGTACCCATGGTTTCTGTTGACATGTTTCATACTTATTGTATACTATGAAATAAAGGTTTGTTATTATTATTATTATTATTGTTATTATTATTATTATTATTATTATTATTATCTATCAGTGAGATTCGAATGCTCTGTTGCCATTCACAAAGGCAATATCCCGTTCGTATCTGGACCGACGTGTATATACTTGCAATGAAATAATTGTATTTCTTCCATTCAAATTGTGATATTATTTGATGAACATGAGAAGTCGTTCGTGCTCAGAGTCAGCCACGGCCACAATTGCCCCATCACTAGCGTATTGTACAACCTTACCGCTAACATGTGTAGGTAAGTCATTGACAAAAACTGTAAAAATAAAAGGGCAAAGAACAAAACCCTGAGCAACTCCATGTTTCATAACTGCACATTCACTTATTGTATTGCCCAACTAAACAGCTATTCTCCTGTCGCGCATATATGTCTCTAACCACTCAAGCATGTTACCTCCAATTCCTAATGCGTCTAATTTTTGAAGTACAAGATCAATACTTATGCAATCAAAGGCTTTAGTCATATCATAGAAGACAACAGCTACTTGACGCCCATCATCTAGTGCTCTATATATATACTCTATATATATTTCTAAAAGATTAACTGAAGCAGTCTCTGTGGAGTGAAGCTCTTTATAATAATAACAATAATAATAATAATAATAATAATAATAATAATAATGGTCTTTATTATCCAACAGAAAACAAAGTCTAATTACAGGATAATAATAATAAAGAAAAAAAAGAAAAAGGTGCACAGCACTTCTGGACATAATATACAGGGTACACATATACAAACGCCAGTTATTATAAAACAAACAACTCTAATAGCAAAAAAAAAAAAAAATAAGAACATTGATTAAGAAAAAAAGATACTGAACCAATTCAGTGCCACAGAGTTCCAGTACTTAATTAAGAAAAAAGATCACCATAAAGTTTATTAGCATTCCTCGACATGTGCGTTATTGGGGCTTTAAGTAAAATATTAGTCTTCGCTGTGGGAACAAAGAACGTTTCCGTTTGTCTAGTTTTGTACTGAGGTACAAGAAACCCAACTGCTGCAAGTATGTTCGGGGCATCAATTTTATTAGTAATTATTTTAGCCAGAAATTTAGCGCTGGCTATGTCCCGACGAGTAGTAATAGTTTGCATATTATGTTGTTGCAATAGGCTGTCATAATCTGTTCCGCGTGGTGGATACGTACCAGTGATTTTAAAGGTTAAGTATTTTAGGAACCTCTTTTGTGTCCTCTCAATTGCAAGTTGTTGGTAAAGGTATATTGGGTACCAAACAACAGAAGCATATTCCAATCTAGGGACCACCAGGCTAAAAAACAAGGTTTTAAGAGTTTGAGGATTCAAAAATCCTCGACATGTTCTTATAAGAAAACCTAGCGATCGAGAGGCAGAATTGCAAATAGTAATTATGTGCTCAGAAAATTGAAGTTGTGAATCAAATAGAACGCCCAAGTCTTTAAACTGCGTTGATCTTGATATGGCGACGTTGTCCACCGTGTAGCCAAAAAGCATAGGATTTTTGGTTTTGAAGTATGTAACAACAGCACATTTACTAACATTGAGACGAACTTTATTATTAATACACCAAGAAGGGATTCTGTTCAGGTTTGTTTGTAATTTTACTAAGTCAGCGGTAGACGATATCTCAGAAAATAGTTTTAAGTCATCTGCGTATGCGAGAACACCACAATCAAGACAGGATAGGAGATCGTTAATATATATATTAAATAAAAGGGGACCCAAATTGGAACCCTGTGGAATTCCCGAAGAAGCAGTGTATACATTAGAGGTAAAGCCGTTATAGCAGACGTATGCGGATCTATTTTCCAAATAGGAAGCAATGAAATTTGTAATTTCAGATGTAAAACCAAATGAAGAAATTTTGGAGGCAAGTATGCAGTGGTCAATAGTGTCGAATGCCTTGGCAAAATCTGTGTAAATAACATCGACTTGCTGTCTACTATCAAGGGATTGGCTGATGTACTGAGTAATTTCTACCAGATTTGTCACAGTTGACCTACCAGAAATAAAGCCGTGTTGATATGGAGATATATAAGATTTTACAACGTTGTATAGCTTTGAATACAGCAAATGTTCAAACATTTTCGAGCAGGTGGAAAGAATACTTATGGGACGATAATTTGATACGTCACTTTTGTCACCATGTTGATCAGGTGTTAATGTTTTATTTTTGTTAAGAAAATTTAGAAATTTATTCAGCATAATTTTTTCCAGAATTTAGAACAAACTTAAACGTTCTCCGGAATTAAAAATTATTTACTATCCTTAAGGAAACGTTGTGTTTTATGTTATAATGGCCATTTGCTTACACTAAGAATCGCTTTCTTCAAATTTTCTGCAAAATTTTCTTGGAACAAAACTCAATTTTTCTTCATCAAACCATCAAAAACTGAGAGAAATATAATTCGATGACGACATGCACAAAAAGGGCAGTAAAATAAAAAAAGAAAACAATGATACTCAAACAAAACAGATGTCGACGACGTTGCAAGCAATGAAAAAAGACATGAGAAAGGAAATAAGATTTACTATGCCAAAAATCGAAAAATACTTTTACATTTTTAAATCTGTACCATGCAAGATGTATAGGGCGCGACAAGGGTATTTTGTCAATGTGTATCACGTTATTTAAAAAATATGGTCGTTTTATCCTAGTAAATCAAAAAGATAGGAGTAATGAAGAGGTGGGTGGTCTCTGTTCAGTAGATTTCTTTCCTTCTTTATATAGATAGTTTCAAATGCGTCTAGTTCATGAGGCGAGGTTACGTTCTTAATCAATTTCAGGTGTTCTAATTTAATATTATGCCCGGTTTCATCCGAGATCCGAGGACAAAAAATTGAACAAATTCACATATTTGGGAAAAGTAAACAAAGGAAATGTGGAAGACGAAATAAGCCAAGGAAAATCAAAAGAAAGAAGTTCCAAAAATAATTAAGACGTTTGAAAGAAGATAATTAAACCGAGACATGAACCACCGATAGAAGACACGAAGAAAAAAATAAATGCTCAGGAAATGAGCTTCCTACGAAAAATAGAAGATGAAACAAGGAAAGATAACATAAGAAATGAGATACATCGAGAACAACTGAAAATAATCGAGGTATCAAATATAATAAGGACTACCCAGATGGTTGGGACAGGTTCTAAGAATGAATGAAAACAGATTTGTTAAAAGGGTTTGGGTTATTCCATCTTAAGTGATCAAATCCCCACGCTCGACTATCTCAGATTTTTTTCAAATTTTGTGAGTAGGTTCCACAACCGACTAAAGGTAATTCCCCAAATTTTTAACTCCAGATATGCAATACATAACTTGCAAGAGCTTTTTAAGTGATGACTAATAAAATGTCGCAGATGCTCACGGACACTTTTTGCCATTGTTGTCAAGTTATTATTCTGTAAGTAAGAGAGATATTTGCCTGGAAATTGTTGTTCTTGCTTAGTAAATTTTAACAAAAACAGTCAACTAGTCCTCTTGCTTTTGGTCTTCAAACTTGGCTGAAGGTTTGTCGCGACAAAAAAAATCCTAATTTCTGGGAAGTCTGTATTACAGGGAAATCAATGCAGAAAGCTCATCTTCCATGTAACTAGTGAACAAATAGTTGTTTTTAACTGTTTCAAATTTAAAGCTTCTTAGACAAACAGTTTCTGAGATACTTGAAGATGAACATGACCCCAAAAAATTTTGATACAAATTTAGCAAATTTTTGAGCGTCTATATCTCAACTGGAAAAGAGTTTATTTTTCTCTATAACATACTTCGTTTCTGTGTTGGGGTCTTTTCTTATAAGACTAAAAAAAGGAGAGAAAGTAACTACTTGAAAGGACTGCGCGCACTACTTAAAACATTTTCTCCGTCTTTGCTTAAGGAACAATATTAAAATCTATCCTTACCACATGCACTCAAAGTTAGGTGGTTCTTTTTAATACTTTTATAGCTTGCATTGGTCCATGGTGATTTTTGTCACTACCATTTTAGAAATTCCTAAGCCCCAGGTTGGGTAGCTTAGCCAAGGTTCCCAAACCTTAAGTGGGCAGCTTAGCAAAAGGTCCCAAGCCCTATTTGGTGGGCAACTTAGTCGAGGTTCCCAAGCCCCAGGTTGGTTCCCAAGCCAAACAACTAACTGCACAACAATAAAAACAAGCAAAAAACTACTGCAAAGAGCTGAACTTCTTGTTAATGCTTTGAACAACCGCATCTGGAAAATAGTACTGCTGCCCCAGCGCTGTTGCTACTAAGGGTGCTTCCAGATTTTCAAGAATGTGCTGCACAGGAACCCAACAACTGTCTTTTCTTGACGGCCAGTGAAATACCCGTCCGTAATGATATCATCGGTGCTCCGCCGTTTTCAATAGTACACAATTTGCACACGCCCCTAATCGGTCATGTCTGTATCTTTTGCGCTGGATCCGAGTTTTCATTACTAACCTAATGTTTATTACTAACCTGGGCAAATATGCGCTAACAGCCAGAGGCGTGGCGAGCGCATGAAAGTTTACACATAAAATAGAGGGTAATAAATAAATTGTAAAACGTGCTGAAACACTTACCGTTTTAAAAGTCTTCCGTGAAATCACAAACTGGGTAACATCTGTTAAATATTTGAATCATTAGATATGTTTCCACAGCTGTTTCAGTCAAGTGCATGTACATCATTCACAACTTGAACAGAATCCACTAGCGACATCGAAACATTTTATAATTTTTCTATTCCCTTCGCTAGTCCGAAGTAATTGTTGTGAATAGTTTGTAAATCTCTTTTATCCTGACTATCTTGAAATATTTCCTGGCTTTTCTTGATTGCTGCAGCTTCTGTCGGATTGAATTGTAAAACTATCTTCTTTACTTGATCAAAATATTTGTTGTAGTAAAACGCAGTCTGCAACCATGTTCCCCAACGTGTAACAATCGGCTGTGGTAATTCATGTAAATCGGGACACAATTTGTGAAATGGTCGGGTACGTTTCCGGGACTTTAGAAACACTGTCTTGGTACTAGCAATCAATGCATTTACTAGTGGAAAACATGTAGGAATCGTTTGTGCCGCAAGATTTAGAGTATGGATTTTATGCGTTACATGTGAAAAGTTACCGCTGTGTTCTTTAAGAGATTGGCCTAAAGAACGCATGTTTGCGGCACCATCACTCATAAACATTAAAAGTTGCTTAGTTGAAACTTCAAATTTGTTCAATGAGTTCAACACCACCTTTAAAATCTCCATTACATTAACCACAGAATGTTTTTGACGATCTGTTGTTTCGTCCACACACAACCACAGTTTCAATTCCGTTTTCATTCTTTTTTCTATATGTTCACGAGCAAATGGCACTACATTTCGTATCGATGTCCGACTAGGTAATTTACAGTCCGCATATTTATTCCAGAAGGAGACAAATGCTTCTTTGTCTAGTAAACGAAACGATAAATAAAATAAGAGTAATACGTAAACCAAATGTAAATTTTTCTTGGTCTCGTATGCCACTTTTTGCAGAAGAATGCTGTTTGCTTTCGATGTGACGTTGACAATGGCTTCTGGACCAACACATTAAAGGGATTTTACAAACAAGACATTGAATTTTAGCGCCATCAAAAATTAAGTCCGGCATGTCCGCTATAAAGTTTTTAACTGTGTCTGCCATTGGTCATTTTCGCGACGTACCTAACTGCGACATTTTTCAAGCAAACATACGCGTACAATTACGAAATAAGTTACGACAGCCTACACCGAGCTACTCGCATACAGCATCGATTTAGTACTGACGCTGTAAACGCGTGAAATATCTGATATTTTTAAATTCTGTACGATTAATCGTCACAAAACGTACGAATGCAGTTCCGACTTCAGCAACAGTGGAATAGAATTACATCGACGTTGTTTTAATTACATCCTTAACGCCATTCCTTACAGTCATTAAGCAAACTTTTGAGTACCTTCTTTTTAACTTATCAGTCTCGCAATATATTTAAACCTGTTTGTCAACATTTCTTTATCATCACTTGCCCGGCTGATGGTACAGCCTTCGTCTTTTCGGGAGCCGATTCATCCTTCGCTGTTCACTGTTTCGGCTGTACCATGGCTTCAGAAGTGTACCGGCGTATCCAAATTCCATCTACAGTTATCAATCGACGCCAAAACTATGACTTACTCCGCTTAAACTACTTCAATAGGGCTTTGGAAATATTGATTCGAGTGCATTTTTGGACCTTAATGAGTAAGCATGGCTTCCAATACGGAGAAAAAAATTCTCTACCATCATGATAACGCCCCGGCCTACCAGTCCAGTCATTTCTACCTTTTTCCAATCTTGAAGAAAAGGTATGGCAGAAAGTGGTTCGCGTCATTACCAAAACAGTTGCCTATTTTACAAAGTTGACAAATCCTATTATTTGGATGGCTTAAAAAACTTAGGACATCGCTGAACTAAATGTATAGAGCTACAAGCTTCTTCTTCTTAAGAGAAGCCGTCATTAACAAGTTTGTAAGACGCTATACAGGTAAACACTCTAGTTGTATCAAATTGCACCATTACATTGGCGAAGCTTTAAAGGTCTCCTTGAAAAAACTCGAATTTCAAAAAAAATCTCCTCCCACGTGCGCAATATAATAAATCGTCATTTGACAGGGAAATTAAAACCATTTGTTTCGTGTGGATATTGCTGAAATTGTTATCCAGGAAACATAATCTATGATAATGTCCTTTAATACATATTACCGAGCCTCATGTCAATAATTAATTGCAATAGGAGATTGTAATAGCAGCAGATATCGGTAACGTTGACATCGTATACAGTATATGATTAATTGGTTGTGTATTATGCTCAAGTGTTGCTTTGTTTCAAATACGTGCCAGCCTGTATTTGTTAAAAAAAAAGAATGCCTCACATGTCGCCTACGTGGTGGATGCCTTTTCGGATTTATAACAATAACAAAGTGTACAAATTTTCTTTGTGAGGAAAAAATTATCATCCCAGTTCCTCCACCATAAGTAAAAAAATTATGTAGTAAGAAAATCATCCAGATATATGTAAAACTTAAACTAATCCCTTCGAAGTATATATTATTGATTAATTCCAAGTTTAACATATATTCAGAGATAACATGGACAGAGTTATTTCGACAAGGGTGTCGAAAGGAGTCTCCTAATCTATATTAGAAAGTGCTGGCGTATTTGGGATAGGGACCGAGATGACTTGGAAGTTAGTCATCTCGGTCACATTGAAATCATTTCGGAGAAGCAAGTTAATGTCGAATACTAATTAAAATCGGTAATATTCTTTGCCGAGACGGCTGGTTTTGGGTAGCGCGTTCCAGGTAAACGTAAACTATGTTACCTCCTAGCATTCGCTTCCCTCGAATGGGGCGGAGGAGGACGCCGCTTCTTCTTCTTCCATCAATGAGCAATTTTATAGCATCGCTTCAATTATGAGCAATAAATATTTTAATGCCTCCAAAGCGACACCAGTGCTCAAAGAAAAGCACATCTCTTCTGGAATATGAATTAATTCTCTAATTAAATTAGCAAAAGTGGAGGCGCTGTTCTGAATTTCCATTACTTCTCCAATAACAAAAATATGACGTTAAATTGGATAATTTTTCTACTTTCTGGTAATTAATAGAAGGAAATTACCTAGAAGCATGAAAATTATTTTATTTTAAATGATCACGGAACTCAAAATACAATTTGGTACTATTGATATCCATGTAAACAGTATCAAGCATTTAGAATTGTCATAAAAAAAACAGAACATTTTTTTATACATCACCACCAGCTAACACAGAAAGGAAAGACATCTTTCCATCCTTTGAAAAAAAAGTAGCACCTATATAAACAATCACACCTTATTAGAACTAAACACACTTGCTTGAAATGGCTGTTGCAATTTAGGAAGCCAGAAGAATTGCTCAATAGACTTCAAAGCATGACCAAGAGCAGAACAAAGATGTAGGCCCAATCTTCAAACAATCCAAATTACGCTGGAGTGAAGAAACAGCTATAGGCCCCATTAAAAGTTAGTTATAATAACCAGAGAACCATGATGAGATTAATATAACACCCAAAAGAAATTTATCGCAAATACTAAAAGAGAATACCGCTTTAGAGTAATTGGAGGTCATTTTTGAATTAACAAAGTCACTCGCTATACCTGAACCATACTTTTTTTGAATGTCGAGAGTACAGAGAAGTGTTTGCTAGTATTGGAGGTTGATATGCTCACAGATACATATATACTTATTTATTGTCTACACTATAACTGCAAATGCACCTATGTGACCTCCTTTACTTTTAATGGTTGGTCGCATAATCGGGGCATTCTTGCAATTAATTTTAATAATGTTTCCGGGGTTATCCGAGCCCATGCTGCCTGTAGTTTGTTCCACATGTCATCTGCTGAAGTTGGAGCTGTTTTTCTCACTTCCCGATCGAGTTCTTCCCATAATAACTCGATGGGATTCAAGTTCCTCTTCCAACTGTTCTAAATATTGCTTGCATAATTTTGGGTCATTGTGGGAATACAAAATTATGACCCAAAATTCTTACATTTTCCTCAAGATGTGTTTGTATTGCTTTTTTCTCATTATACCTTGAATTTTTCAGCAAAACAACCCCAAATCATTAACGAACCACCGCCGTGTTTGACTGTAGACACTGTGCATTGCTTTAGTACACGTTCACGTACAGATCTTCTTACAAACACTCGTCTCACACAATACTATTCTCCAACCTCCCGCCGTCCACTTTCGATGTTCGCGTACTCATTGTAACCTCTTTTTCTTATTAATTTGGCGAAGCAAGGGCTTTCGCATCGCAGTCCGTGAAGCCCCGGCTTTTTGCAGACGGCGTTTAACCGTGGACATGCTAATCAGCTTCGAAAGTGCAGTATTGATTTCTGCGGCGATTTCTGGAAATGTTTTTCTTCTATTTCGCTTGCACCCACCACGATTGCAATGCCTTGAGCTGATGTTGTCGCCCTTGGTCTACCATTTCTTACTTTATTTAGAAAACTGCCACTTTCACTGTATTTTTTGATGTTACAATCGACAGTAGATGGATTCAAAACTAAATTTCTAGCAATTTGACGATTGCTTATGCCTAAGTTACGTTGTGTTACTATCAGAGCACGCGTTTCAATACTAATTTCTTTCCTTTTCGGCATGTTTTAAAAATCTAAACGAAATTATAAACACTATTCGTTAAGAGATGTTGTCTCTACTAACATGGAACGATAGCTGACCGTAATTTAGAAATATTACCTCAAATGGCTTTATTATAGCTTCATGATTCATAATAGAATTACCAACTATTTAATTTTTCCTGAAATTTCAAGAAATAGACTCTTTGTTGTCGCTACTACCTGCGCTTTTTTGACGGTATTACCTCTAATACAGATAAAAGAACTAAACAGACCGATATTATTTAATGAATTTAAGTGAACCTTACTGATTATTAGCATACTATTCAACAATGCTAGAATGTATTTCTTAAATACATTCTTTGTATAAAAAAATCTAAAATGCAAGGGTGCCTAAATACTTACGAGCAGTAGTGTATACTTGTTTATTGTCTGCACTATAACTGCAAATGCGTCTATGGTCAAACTACATCGAACTTACGAAGAACAAGGGTCCCGGGATGTGAAACATGTTTTATGAACTTTGTCCTTCGATAATTCCTTTTTTGGATTTTATTTATACTTGCAGATAATGTGGGAAAAAGGGCTAATACCTAATTCACAAACAAAAACGTTTGCTACAATGAGAGAAAAGTTCTATTGGGTGAAAGTTCAAAATGAAGTTGTTAAATGTGACCAAAAATAATGTAACGCAAGAAATGCTTAAATGTAGGTAAACTATGACCATTGAAATGTTAAAGAAATTGTTTTATTGAATAAAAAATCTTAATGTCTAATAATTTCTAAAGAAATCTACCCAAAACTGTTGATTTGGTCTTCCTTGATATAGTTCCAAAATTATATATAAGATGACGTTATCTGTATTCAATAGACATCTTTTCCTATTTCCTACAGTGTAAAAAAAGTAGAAGCAATTGAATGTACTTCACGGAGAAAAGGAGAAAAAGAAACCTCGATCCGATTCGAAAAAATATTCCTTTATTGTTGTTAAAGAATTGTTTTCGTATTGCCTATAAAATAAAATGAACGTAAAGTTTGGAATGTAATTCTCCAAAGTACTTTTGTAACCGTGAAGCCGCGGAAATGTAATGCATTTAAAGAGGTTACAAAGGCTAAATGATCATGTAAACAGTGAAGGTTCTTTCAAACTTCCAGGCGAGGACCCTTCTACGGTTTTCAGAAACCGTCGATGTGAAATATCGCATACAACACCCCGTCATGACCCGACGTGGCAGGCTGCTTTGCATGCTATAATGAAAGCACATTTAGCGATTTCTGTGGATGTTGTATTGAAGGGGGAAAAGGTGGGGGTGTCTCAAATATATTCCTTCGCTTCTTGCACCTATCGTACCAGATTACTGGTAATAGTTAATCGATTACGTGAGAAATTCCCATCTAGCATAAAAAGGAATTATTTTGTGGATATATGTATAAGCTGTGATAACTAAAAAAAATACTAAACAAAATCGTTTGATTATTTGTTACAGTTCCTCCAATGTTATGGATCCCTCACCAGCTAGTAGGAGCTCCAGTTGGACGCCCAGTGAGTTTAGAATGTTTCACAGAAGCTCATCCAAGTTCCCTCAACTATTGGACACGTGAAGATGGTCAAATGATCCATGATACAAGAAAATACCGCACGGAAAACATCATTGGGTCTCCTGCCTATAAAACTCACATGCGTTTGACCATCAATAACATCCAACAAAATGATTATGGTACCTATAAATGCGTGGCCAAGAATCCTAGGGGTGAAACTGAAGGCACCATCAGATTGTATAGTAAGTACAATAAAGTAGCAATTCAATCTGGAAGCTTCGAACGCGCCTTATTTCGTAATATAATCATTTAATTCAATGCCAATCACGGTTTTTCATCTCGTTTCCGAATCTCGACTACCTCTTTTGCATTCTGGCCTACGTGTGAATCCAGGGGTGCCAGGACACCCGCAGCATTATTCGATCTCTTCCTCTCTTCCCAGGGCCAGATAATAACAGACGGTATGGCTCTAGCTTCTCGGTAATTAAACTACGTAAAGTAATTAAGATTAGACATTCCAGTCGGTATCAGTAACATCTTAATATTTGCTTTTGAATGGAATAAATTATTAGTGCAGTGGCGAACGCGTTTAGATATTATAAATTATCCAGTTATGGAACAATTTGCCTTAAAGGTGAGATGGTAAAAATTTACCCAAGAGAAAAGATAAAAAAATTAAATATTACGTTTTTTATGGAGGCGGGGTAGTCAGGACTGTCAAGTGAAGGAAAGAAGAGATTTAAAAAAATTATGTTTGAAATTTACAATTTACTAACAAGAGAATTAAATGAAACTTGACATATTTTTAGGACGCATGGAGTGTTGCATATTGCCGCATTCCATTTCTGTGGAACACTTCTTAAGGGGTGAAATTTTTGCAGTATATACCGTTGCTATGAGCAAAGCAAATTAATGTATTAATATTATTGTCCTTAATAAAATTAAAAATACAAATTTGTCAAGTTTCATTCAAATCGGTAATTAATTCAAATCAATTTTATTTCTATAAATTTTTTACACTTTATTGTACGTTTGATTTTAATTAAGTGAAAGCTCTATTAGAGTCAATAAACGTGAATATATGAAGTTAATTTCAAACTATCAAAAAAGGCTTTAATGGTGTAGCGCTGAAAATCAATATTTTGCATGGCCTTAATAATATAAGAAAATGAATAATGTACAGCTTCGAGAAAGATATAAATTATTTAATGTAATTATTAGAGCGGGCCAAATTGCGCCATCCAACAGAATCGGAATCAGGCGCAACGGCCGCTTATTGTAAATAGCGTATATGTGAGTCACAGCAGATATGTGATATTTCGAAATTAATACACAAGAGTAAAAAAATAAAAGCTGACGCAATAATAATGTTTAGTAATTAGAGCGGATATATATATATATATATATATATATATATATATATATATATATATATATGTACACGCTGAGGTGTTTTATTTTCATTATGATTTTTTATTTGATTGAAAACGGTATGCGTTGTAAATGGGATGTAATAAGGAAATAACTGAGAAACTGAACGCTTTTTTTATTCTGTTGTACTTAATAATGTAACTGTAAATAAAGATATAATAAATAAATTCTATCCTTCTTAATAATGCGGATAGGCTTGTTTAAAAAGTTGCACCATCAGATAAGTTTCCACATTTGCCTCGGTGAAGGATGTTCGCCGAGACGAAAAAATGTTCTTATATTTCGAAAACGACCGTTCCACGTCTACCGAAGTAAGACAGGCGTAATTAAAATAATCTTTAGACTTAGTCAAGGAATCTGCAGATGCCCCATCGCACATTTGTCTTAATCTCGTGTAGTCCGGATTCTTTTTTAAAACACTATCGAACTTAGCTAAAACTCGTCCATTTGTTGCATCGTTTATACTGTGTAACAATGTACTAACTTCGTCCACGAATTGCACTGATTCTACCAACGACAATCCAGAATTTTGCAAATTTTCTATCGCGTCTACTAACCCTTTGTAATTGTTGCTAATATTCTTTAGATGTGTTTCAACAGAAATATCGAGAAATCCCTTCTGGCTCATCCTAATAGCTCTAGCTTCGGCAGGGACGAATTGCAAAATAACGGATTTGACTTCTTGAAAATGTTCATTATAATAAAAAGCAGCTTTTAACCACGTTCCCCAACGCGTAAGAATGGGCTGTGGTGGTTCTCGAATACCAGGGCATAACCTGTGGAATGCCCTAGTCCTCTTAGGACTTTTGAGAAACACTTTTTTTGTGTTTGCTATTAATGCATCCATCTCCGGGTAACACTCTCGAATAGTTTGTGCCACAAGATGTAAAGCATGGACTTTACACGTAACATGTAAAAGTCCTTCACACTTTTCTTT
The DNA here is from genome assembly GCA_029619315.2 of Dynastes maya. Lineage (NCBI taxonomy): Eukaryota > Metazoa > Arthropoda > Insecta > Coleoptera > Scarabaeidae > Dynastes > Dynastes maya. The sequence goes on from JAROYE020000012.1 coordinate 10,384,443, forward strand.
AAGGGAACGGCCTTCACTACACATTGTTGCTGCACCATCGCTCATGAACAACAACAGTTGACTGGTTGACACTTGAAATTTTTGTAACGTTTCGAGAACTACGGCCGTAATTGCTTTACTAGTACACTGTTTTAATCTTCTGCTGGCTAATAGAATTGCAAAATTTGGTTTAATAGGATCTAATACGCGCACTACTATATTCAAAATAGAATTTTTTTTTGCAATCTGTCGTCTCATCAAGACATAGCCACAGCTGTTTATCTTTTAATTCGGCTTTAATTCGATTTTCAATGTCCTCACGTATTCGTGGAATATCTCTCCGTAACGCTGTCCGAGATGGTAGTATCCACTCGGTATTGTATGTACCCCAGAATTTTCGAAATGCTTTTTTATCAAGTATACGAAGTGGTAGACCACATACCATAAACGTTAAAAGCAATTCTAATTGAAATTGACGTTGTTGTGACACACCATTTCTTTTATTTCTGTGGTGTGCGCTATTTATATGTCTTTCACAATTACGTTTGCTCCAGCACAGTAGTTTCTTTTTACAAACTTTACAGAAAATTGTACTCCCATTGTAGTGTAAATCCACAAATTCACTAAGAAATTTATTAACTTTCGTAGGTAATGGCCGTTTATTTTTAATAGTTACGTTAGACATAATCACTAAAGCGAGCACACCGACGCTCGTTTCTAGTATGCCACGAAGTGGTGCAAACGTAACATCTGCAGACTCGTCATTTGTTGATGAATAGAGCGCGTCATCCGTAAATGAATAAGCGCGCTGTTAGTTCGTAGCCGTCGATGAATGAACTTTTTTTTGTAGTGGCCCACTGTGAATAACGCCCTATTTATCAACGAACACCCAAACTGCAGGTGTATATTTGCGCGTCTTCACGACGTAATAGACAGTGGTTTTGGTCCTCGTCCTAATAATTACATATTTAAATTACCTATGTTTACATACATATATGCGCCCGGCAGCCTGATTGCGAACCTGGCGCGTGGCGCTCTTGGCCCGCTCCAGTAATTATGCAGCTAAATAAGGACGCTAAAGAAATGCGTGTAATAGTGCTATTCTAAAATGGAACGCTTAATTCAAGAAAATCAGTGGTTATTTTTTTGTGCCGCAGATTTTCAATCTAAGAAAGAGATAGAAGGATTGTAATCCTAGCATTAAGAGGATATCGAATCCTGCATTAATCTCGTCCGGAAATCAATTCGGAATACATATGAATAAGATAAACAATGCGAGATACGAACGCTGTTTGACAAACAAGCGGGCGAGATTGGGGTGGGAAGAACACTTCAACCCTGGAATTCCTACACAACCACGCAAGTTGCAATAACATCCTATACATAGGAGCTTACCAAAACAATATAGACATGCATTCGATCAGTTAAATGGAACGTATAAGAACGTCAAAAATTTTCGTTTCATTTGGAATCGTGTCGAAAGGAAGACAATCGTATATTTTAGCGAGAAACCAAAAGCTAACCGTCTATGACAAATAGAAGCGTTACAATGCATTAGTTGTTCATTTGCAGGTTTCTCCATGATTAACACTGTATATACAATGGTTTGAATATGTTATCGACCGGGTTTGTGTGAAATACTTTGTGATTCTGATTCTAGATGTATTTCCAAACAAGAACAGAATCATCTCTGTGTTTAATAGTTTGGTTAAACATACTGATAATTGTAAATGCCTCTATTATTTACATAATTCCATGTTTCAGCAGTCCAATGTCCATACAGGATGCTAATTTTTCAAAAAGACGCTCCAAAAACGAACATGTTCAGCGGTTCAAAATCTATAGGAAGGCATAGTCAAATCGATCATTTTCGATCTTTTTGTTTTTCTTAATATCCAACGGTGACAGGTTCTTATTTCATTTTATCATTTTAAAAACGTCGGCGAGTACTTCCAAATTCTGGAAATTGCGGACCTTTAACCGTTCGAGCGCTAGCGGGCTTCAAAGTTTGACGATTTGTCGAAAAAGTCATGGCGCATTTTTTCTGATATATTGCCCATTTTGCTCGATAACATTTTGCCATCTTTCAGCGAGCTTCACAATTCCTCATTCACATAAAGACATGTCTTTATCGGCGAAGAACTGAATAAGATGCTGATTCACAGCCTCATCTGAATAGAATATTGAGCGAAACAAGTGCAAGACTGCGCAAAATCAGGCGACTATGCTGGATGTGGCAACATATCCTAAGTTCCAATATTTTTTTACGTTTCTGGATGATAGATTCTTTCAAACTGTTCAAACGTCTCCAGTACACTTCTGAATTGATTGTTTGGTTCCTTCTTAGAAGCTCAAAAAACACAACACCTTTAAAATCCCACCACACTGAGAGCATAATCTTCCTCTGATGAATGTCTGCCTTCGATATCGTTTGAGGCCGGGACCAAGACCATCCCGCATTGTTGTAAACCATTCGCTTCTCATTACCGGTTATTAATCATTTCAAAAAAGGATCATTTTCATTATGTTTAATGAGCATGTCGCGGATGTTTATGCGCCGTCTTCTTCGAATTTGGTCCGTAGGCTTCCGCGGTCGTCAATAATACTATACTCTTGGTTTCTGGTTTGGAACCGCGTCGTTGTGCTACGACAACGACGCGGTTCACTCGGAAACCAGGAGTATATATAAATATCGAGCTTGCTTATGTATGTCAGCTTCTTCAGGTGGTCGTGAACGGTTGAATGATGATTGTTCAGTGTTTCTGCTACCTCTTGTGTCATGCTGAATTAATGACTTTATTTTGTCGTCATCAACGTCGGTTGGCCTTCCTGACGACAAGCACGGAATTTCATGAACCATCGTTGGCACTGACGTTCTTGTAGAGTATTGTCACCGTAAACTTACGCAACTCTTCGCGCGTTCTTCCCTTTACGGAAGTAAAACAATAAAATATGGCGAAAATGCAAAGTTTGGTTTTCCATTTTCAATTTGTTGTAAAATCATTAAAAAAATAAAAGAAATGATATATTTTTTAATGAAGCTAAAACTATCAGCTGTTTAAAGACATAACAAGAACATAGATGCTAATAACTCTAGCACGTCCAAAAATTAACAATTGCCATCTGTTGCCAAAATGTTTCATGACTTTTCTGACAACTCATACGTCAAAATGTGCATGTTCCATTGAGTATGGCTAAAAAACCAATACCAGATGGATGGAAGCAGAACCATCTTCGTGTTTGATAATTAAAAACATTGGGGATTGTAAAGTTCTAATCTTCTTCGAACACACTGTTTTTGGAAGTCCAATCTGTATCTTCCTATATATACTAGTCCTTACTTTATGAAACGCCTTCTTACACATGACGAAGACTATTTTAGCATTTGTGTGTGTTTGCAATCTAAATTCTGAATCTACGATTTTAGTATGGTATAATAATGATATTTTACCCAATTTATTGCAAATGAATAAGGCAATAAAATATAAATATAGTAATTGTACGTGGTGGTCTGAAACATTTCCACAGTATTATATATATTATATTTGGTAAGATATTTTGATGGAAAAGAGAATACTATAATATTAAGAAAAAAGCTTCATTTTATAATCCTTTACCACCTCTAAAAACCAGACAACGAATTTTAATGAGACCTTGTACAAAGTGTTTCCGTAAATATTGCGTAATATGTTAATTTCTCCGAATAAAATTTATCTCCGCGGTGGCAGACGAACGTTGTATATGTATATTGTTCGATCTAGTGTGCCGTATTTCCTTCAACAACCTTTAAGTTACCCATGATATAGTTCTGTCTCCTACTGTGTTTCCCAAAGGTCCTTTTTCATCTTTCAACGTGACAAGATTCGCAAAGTAACACCGTGTTCAACACGTGTCGTTACTATAGTAACAACTTGGCCTAACGTCTTCTGCCGCGACTACTTGCTGACTCTTCCACTGTTCGTTTTAGGGAGATCATTCCGAAATAATCTTACAAATGTGCGTTTTCACTTGAAAAATTGCTGAATTATTGCTGCGGAGGTCCGTTGGAATGCAACAATTGAAAAATTCGCACCGCTAGCCACCCTCATCCTCCCACAATCCCCGTAACGCAACGTCGCGCCCTAAATTTTGTTTATCCATTTCATCCTTCCTTCATGTATAAAATAAAATAAACGGTACTCGCAAAGTCAATATCACGATCTAGTAAGCATTGATTGCATTTAAAAAGAAAAAAAATGGAAATTTCGCAATTCTTAAGTAAAATGTCTTACTATATTAAACAAAAGCCGTGAAAACCTAGAAAATAAAGTATAACTAATAGTAAGAGAGGAATATTGAATAACGATGTACAAGGTGAGCCAAAAGTTTCGCAAAGTATATTTATTTAAGTATTAAGTTCAAACAATAGTTGGCACCTTATTCTACAAAATAAGTGCTTACGAATATGATGGCTTCCTCATTCGATGAAAATCTTTGTTCTCCAAGCGAAACTTTGAGCTTAAGAAACAGAAAAAATTGCTGGGGACCAGATCTTGTGAATAGGTTGTGAATCCCTATACATAAATCTTTACCATGGCGACCACTGAAGTATTAGAGTTATCTTGGTGGAACAAGCCTTTCCTTTTCTTCAAATGCGGCCATTTTTCCGCAATTTCTGCCTTCAACTTGTTAAGTAATAACTATCACATGACTATCACAAAAAAAAACAGTCGCCATCGCTTTCTCGGACGATGGAACAGTGTTTGCCTTTTTCGGAGCTGATTTGGCTTCAGCAGGGCTTTGAAAATGTTCTTTCGAATGTGTTTTTAATCCTGAGTGAGCAAGCGTATTGCTTCTCAAATGACGGCGGATATTCGATTTTTTCCATTTTTACAGAAACATCGAGTAATGCAAATGACTGTCATGTGAATTTTAGAATAAACTGTGACAACAAAGAAACAGGTAAACACAAAAGAAATGTGAGTGGTGCGATGAAAAAGGACCTTATGGGCAAAGAATCGGAAATACCATTTTTCGCTGATTCTGGTAGCTATAACCATCAGCAGTTTACGAGGTGTGGCAATTAAATAACCGGACTGGTGCTACTATCGGCAAACAGCGAGCACGCCACGGCAGGTTTGAATATTTCTGTGCTTGTAGATGCTTCCCCTACCCTGAGCTCGATGGGCACGGTTGTACGTCGCTCAGTCTCACTGTAGCAATCGTCCGTTCAAGTCCTTACGTTAGCGTCGCGTCGGAAAAATGCAGAGTGTTCTGATCGAGCAACGAATGCACCTCAAGTTTCTTGTGAAACACGTGGTTCTAACTACCTTTCATGAACCAGTGAGAAGACGAAGACCTGATTTGTGGAAGAGCAAATCCTGGATGCTCCACCAAGACAATGCGCCAGCCCATTCCGCCTTGTCTGTGAAGGCGTTCTTTGCGAAATCCGGCATCACCGTGTTGGACCACCCACCGTACTCGCATGACCTGGCCCCCTGTGACTTTTTTTTATTTCCTAAGATAAAATCGGAGCTTAAGGGGACAAGATTTGAGAGTGTTGAAGTGGTTAAAGCGAAAGCGACGGAGGTTCTCAACAAGCTGACAGAAACGGACTTCTAGCTCTGCTTTCGATAGTGGAAAATTCCTATGGAGCGTTGTAGAGTTCGACAAGGAGAATACATTGAAGGGGATAAACTTTGTAATGTAATTGGTGATCAATAAAATTGTTTGTAGCACCAGTCCGGTTATTTAATTGCTACACCTCGTATACATAAAGAATAAGACCTTGATCTCAATTATTTAGCAAAAGGAACTTTAATCTTTCAACCGCTTTTTCCCAAAACGTTCAATAAAACCAGAAGGTTCTTTTTCATCGCACCATTCACAAATATGAAAACAAGAACTATTGTATGCTTAATATATCCTGCATAAAACATATTCAGAATTATTGTTTGGAGAATAAATGGATTTTGCGAAACCGTTAACTCACGCTATACATTGAACTTTGAATATAACATAATTTGAGAAACATGAATAATTTATTTTTTAGTTAACTGCAATGTTTTTGCTACCTATATTACCTCCAAACTCGACGCTTTACAATCTAACGACAGGCAACGATATATTCATTTTCATTTTATCGCTGGTGAATTGCGGAATTTGAACAGTGACACTGATGGAATGCTACTACTCGATTAGGTACGATGTTGAACGAGTATGTTGAGTGGTGTAAAATTTGCCGGGCTTCTTTATATTGGGGACAATTGTTACCTTTATTAATCATTACAACTACGTTTTCAATTAATCCGTTTAATGATTTTTAGTAAATCGAACCGATCTAAGGATTATATATATTTTTAACACCGTTTCACTCTAAAATGAAACAGTTTTAGAAAAAAATATTACTAGGAAAAAGTGTTTATTTTATTCCTTATAATCCAAAGTGTTTGTCGACGGTTTTTGAACACACCCAGAATTTTTGTAATCCCCAATGATATTTATAATTGATTTATCAAGATTACTCAAAGCAGAAATATGTTATTTTTCTACCAGGAAGGCAATCCTTTTCGTCCAGTCATATTTTTAGAGCGTAGGTAAACAAGGTAAGTTATATTCGAAAATGTACAGTGCTGGACAATTACATGTAAGCAGAATGTGAAATGTTAAAAGAAGTTGCTTGTTTATTTTATATTTTCCTTTTTTTAATTAATTAATTAATTTTATACCCAATTAATCGATTTAGTGTACCCATACTGCTTCTGGCTATTTTTCTCTTTGTGTATTATGATTTATAAGAGCACCTTAGTATACACAAGCTGTCACGCAATTTTTTACTATCCTTACATGTTTTTTGTGATCTTTACGGTCAAGGCAATTTGATGCATGTTTTTGTCGTAGCATCTTCACCTCCCACCACGGCACCAAAGCCTACAACCACAGAAACACCCAGTAGAATCAAGGATTTATGGGGAAATGGAGATTTCAACAATTCAGTCTATGGGAATCCATCTTCACTAACTATCCACCTTGCTGATAAAGGTATACTTTGCAGGTGTACTGTACAGTCACACAAAAAAAAAATGTCTCTCCACTATATCATAATTTACGTATTTCATGAAATACTTATAGACTATGATATTGAGAAAGAGGGACATTACGTTTTTGGATTACTGCACGTTTAAACTACTATTACTAATTAAATTATTACAAATATAATCCCGGAATTGTAATTCCGAATGCTTTTCCGGGGTAGATTCTACTCTAACCACCACTTGATACTCTCAAACGAGTTCCCCGACATGTAAACATTCGACAATATTAACTGAAAAGGACATAAATATTTTAGCGCGACCACAGACACTCACCTGAATTTTAATTAGTCTGACAAACAAATTTGATAAACCCCTTATCCGTGACCGTCTCATATTTTCTTCTACGGCTTAACTATACTCCTAAACTAACATTGGGGAGAGTAGATTTAATAAATTCAGATTAAATGTAATACTATTATATTGCAAAGGAGGCCTTTTTACCACCGGGAAGTAATATGTGTCAATCTTTTGAATAAAATTTATTATTTACTTATCCTATGTACACCGATAAAGGGTGATAGTTAATTAAAAATGGTTTTATAAATTGATGTAATATATAATCTCGTTTTCAACCGAATAACTTTGAAAAAAACTTCCCAAATAAAAATTACTGGGAAACAAGTGCTGTACAACATAAAACTACATTGATGTATACAAGGTGTTCAATTTTCACTACACACAATACAAGTTTGATTTACTACACGGAACACCAGGTATACTATAACGTTTCCGAATGTCTCTTTTCAATTGATTCAACTTTCTTCAATAATCCCTATACTTATCTACCTTTCTTTTTAAGATAGTTGAGATAATTTGAGATTTTTGCGAAATGCCAATATGTATTTCCTTAACACTCGGTATCTTAAATATAAAATTATTCGAAAATAAGTTCCCAAGTATACACTAATTAATTGATTAACTAATAATAATAATAATAACCAAACTAGAATGAATTTGTATTTAAAAGGAAGCTAAGAACTAAATTACTAACACAATCACAAGGTGAGATTCAGTACTTAAACTTCAGTTGGAGTTATTAAAATGCGTGATCAAATATAATTAATGAAATAAAACTTTCATTTACTCTGATAAGATTCGAACCTACGCACTATGGGGCCACGCGGTTGAAATCCGACCAAAAATGGTTTTTACAAAATTTCACAATTCACACCGAAAATAAGCTCACGTTACTCAGAAAAGGTCAAAGTCTAACGTACAGATGTTTGTTTTTAGTTTTATAGCGAAACAACTTTGTATCGCAGTTCCAAACCTTATTAACAAACTGAACTGAAAATTGCTGCATTTGCGTATTCATCGTAGAATTAAAACGTGAAATTGGTATTGCTGCATTAAGTGTCATACATGGATTGAAAGAGCTTGTCTTGCTCTACATTTTAGCGTTAGAAATTTACAGATTAGTAAATTTGTGTTTGTGTAATGACCTATCGAATTAGTGAGTGTCAAATTAAAGACTTATTAAACTTCGTGGAAGGTTTCAACTATTATCACGGTCTATCCTGGCAAAACTGATGATACATATAGATAGTCTCGGATGTCCTGCATAATATCCCAAAAGAAAATCTTGCGGTTTTGCTGCGTTTATTGTACGGGTAACGAAAAACGGTCAGCATGCGCTTAGTTTACAATATCTACCTCAGAAATTATTACACCTGTATCTTTTATTTTGTTACCTAATTTGTTGCTGTGAATTTCAAATCAGTGTTGGGATAAATTATAATTTGTTAAAAAATTCATAAATGATTAATTTTCAATTTGTCTTGATAATATAACTTTTGTAACTTTTAATTATTTCATTTTGAACGAACTTAAATTTATTGGTTTTTGTAAATTTTATTCTTGTACTTTTACTTATATCTTTAAATTTAATGGCTGTGTCTAGAAAATGTTTTTTTACAGTTATTTGTTTGATATTTAAAATCGCTATTGAAAAATAGCTGAACTTCTTTCAAACTAGAATATCTATAAATTTTAGAAGGCTGTTTTACCACGCTGGACATATTGATAAGAATTTCATAAACATATTTACCCATTGTTAAAAAGGAAACAGAAAACGATCAATAACAGAGCATTGAAAAACAAGACTATATCAAAATAATATTTATAAGAAAAATATTTTCTTGTGGTTTAGTGTAATATTCGATTTAATATATACGCGGTGTGTTAGAAAATTAATGAGATTTTTTATTTACTACAATTTTTATTTTTTCAAACAACAATATTATCCCCTTCGAAGTAGGTCCCTTGAACAGCTATACACCGGCGGAGTCGTTGTTCCCAGTCTTGGTAGTAGCGCTGGAAGGCATCAGCCGGTATGGCCTTTAGCATGTCCGTCACATTTTTTTGGATGTTCTCCAAAGTCCCAAAATGACATCCTTTTAAGGCACTTTTTAGTTTGGGGAAAAGAAAAAAGTAGCAAGGACTGAGATCAGGTGAATAGGGTGACTGAAGAACCACAGGGATGCTTTTTGATGTCAAAAATTCCGTGATGGAGATGGCCGTGTGATATGGGGCGTTGTCATGGTGGAGCCTCCACTTGTCTGCAATGCCTGGTCTCACACGAATCACCCTTCTTCTGAGTCTTTCAAGGACACCCTTGTAAAAAACTTGGTTGACAGTTTGTCCTGGAGGTACAAATTCTTTGTGAACGGTACCCCTACTGTCAAAGAAGCAAATCAGCATTGATTTAATCTTTGATTTGCTCATTCGAGCTTTCTTCGGTCGGGGAGAATTCTCAGTGTGCCACTCCTGGCTTTGCCGCTTTGTCTCGGGGTCGTATTCAAAAATCCAGATTTCATCACCTGTGATCGCAAGAGTGAAAAAATCGAGGTCTTTGGCAATTCTTTCAAGAAGATCAAGGCACACGTTTTTTTGAATGTCCTTCTGCTCAATTGTGAGGTTTTTAGGCACCATTTTGGCACAGACCTTTCGCATGTGAAATTCTTCAGTTAAAATTTGATGAACGATGAAATTGTTCAATTGTAACTGGTCACTCATCATCCTTATTGTTAAACGACGGTCTCACCTCACAAGAGCCCTCACACGTTCGATGTTTTCATTGGTTTTTGAAGTTGAAGGCCTCCCTGAGCGAGGTTCATCTTCCACCAGTTCTCGCCTACCCAAAAGTGATTTATGCCAGCGAAAAACTTGTGCCCTTGATAAGCAATGTTCCCCATAGGCCTGCTTCAACTTTTCAAAAGTTACACTCGCGCATTCCCCAAGTTTGACACAAAACTTAATGGCATAACGTTGCTCCAAATATCGTTGTTCCATTCTGTGTGACGTACAACAAAAACACAGCTTCACAAATAATTCTCTCAAAAATCACGTGGTGACAGTAAGAAGTTCAAACTCGGACTGAGCGTGTGGAGCAGACTAACAAACATGCCTAGTGAGGGAGAACAACTACAGCGTTGTCAGATCGCTCGCAACGGTGCCAGCCTCATTATATTTCTAACACACCTCGTATAATCAATCCAGTTAAGACATATGCAGTTAGTCCTAAGACATTCTACGAGCCAAAATATTTTGTACTTAAAGGGTATTTGACCAAAATGAGTAACTTTAAAATCGCTAAATGTACTTTGTGCGCTGCTATATTCGGCAAAATTTCAACCTTTCCGAATCTCAGTTGAAATATGTAATCATGAACATTCAAAAATACGTACTTCCTGAATTCAAAATCCGTTGGAAGTTTTTAAAAAATAACAAGGATTGGTTAGACAGTGAGCTGCTTGTGCAATTTGAAGTAAGGGAAGAACCTTCGACGTCATCTGGAATGGTACGTGGACGATCGTGCAAGACTTTTTAAAATTCAGCTGAAACAACTCAAAGGTGTAAAGCAATTAAATTCTTTCGCGAATCTGGATTGGATCATATTCACAGCGCATATGTACGAGGATTGCGCTCAATTGGACAAACCGTTGAAGCTGAAATTATCAATAGAAAAGAAAGAGATTCTACTGCAAATGCTAAGAAACAACACAACTGCGGAATCATTTACACCGGATGAAGCTCTGGTTATATACAACGATATATCTAATATTTATTAAACTGCTTGCACACTAAACAGTGCAGTTTATTGTCATCGTACAAGAAACTGAGGGATGCTAAGGTTGAATGTTATCCAACTCCAATTGAAATTATTAACATAAATGCGAAAGTAATACTACAGTCAGTTAAGTTTATACAGTAAGTGGGGCTGTAATGGTTCTTCAGGACAAAGTGAATGTAAACAAATTCTTCCTGGTGAAAACTCCCTGATAGCTGACAGCAATTTATTTGTCGCTTCCTTGGTACCAATTCGCCTTATTGATGAACTAACACAGAGTGTAATTTGGCATAATCCCTCCTCAGCTTCTGTGAGATATTGCAAGCCCATTTCAATCGAGTTTTCAAAAGAAACGACTGAAAAAACAAGAGCTACTGTGGACAAAATAGAAACTCAGATCCATACTTTGTTGCGCACTTCCGTAACGAAAAATGAGAAACGGGTCACAATAAAGCATGAGCTTTTGTTTACAATGATTGATTGTAAAGTTGTGGAGGTACTAACCCATACTCCTTCTACTTCAACATGTGTTGTGTGCCTTACCAAACCCACGGAAATGAACGATCTGGATCGGGTGAGGCAGAAACAAGAAAACGAAAACGCTTTTAGATTTGGCCTCTCAACATTGCATGCGTGGATAAGATTCATGGAGTTAGTTCTTGACATTTCCCATAATTTGTCGTTTAAGAAATGGGCGGCAAACACCGAAGACATGAAAAACGAAAAGCAAGCAAAGAAGACTTACGTTCAAGATAGATTTCGTAAAAGCGTGTGGACTGATAATGGATAAACCACGACAAAATAGTAGAAACGGTAATGACGGGAATACCGCTAGAAGATTTTTCACTAATCCGGCTTGTATAGCGGATATAACTTGAGTTGATGAAGAGCTTATTTCCAGATTTCACATAATACTACAAACAATGTCATGCGGTAGGCAGATTAATTCCCAAAAGTTTGGTCAGTATGCATTTGAAACTACACAATTGTATGTGAGCAAATATAATTGATACTATGTATATGCCCTCAGCAGTACATAAAGTCCTGATTCATGGGGAAAACATAATTCGCTATAATGCAGTTTTGCCACTCGGACAGTTATCTGAAGAAGCCCAGAAATCGCGCAATAAAGATTACAAATTATACAGATTACATCATGCAAGAAAATGTTCGCTACGAACGAAGACGTTTTCCATACCTTACTGTTTACATCAGATCCTTATACATCGAGTCTCAGAAAAGTATCCACTCCTGTAAATGTTGAACTGGACGAGGAATCAGTACAATTGTTAGAGTAAAAGCATTTTCTGTTTTAGTGCTCTTCCATTATGTAAAACAACGTAATTTTCAGTGAATATTGCTAAAATAAGATACCAAATGTTGCTGTATTTTATGCAGATTTCGTACAAACACCTAATTGTTATGTAAATATGTACTGTTATTTAGAAATAGATAAGTTTGCTTTTATTAATAAAGAACTGATTTCACATGATTACGCACACTTAACTCTTGTTATTAATTGTTATTTGCCAATAGAAAAGTTTACTTTGATTTAATAAAAAATTGATTTCGCATTATTATTAAAATTACCATAAATTAACATTTTTAAGCAAACAATCGTAAATTTCTTGCGGAGAATTTTGTATTCATTTGAGATCTTAAACATTTCTGTATCCATCGCAAAGCAGATTGACCCCATAGTGCTATGGCTCCCGTTTGCCGAAACCAACTGCACAAAAGTAATTCGTTCCTACAGATTCTATGGTGTAGTTGGTTTAAGGGGCATCTCCAGCAAACGGAATCAATGAAAGTTTTATTTCATTAATGAGTTTTTTTTAATTGAACATCATGTGCGGGCCATATTTAAATTTCTTTTGTTTCTCTTTTAAAAATAAAACCCCATTTCTTTACGAACAATTTTCTGTTTTTATTTTTGCAGAATCTAAAAATTTGACAGGGTTTCAAACTGGGAACTTACTTTTGAATAGTCCTATAGTTTACGAGTTAGAGTGAAATTTTATCAATATTTCTTGGACTTTTCACCAGTATATACTTTAAAAATTAAAGAAATAATTTTGTATAATGATGTAAGTCTAAAATGGAACTATAAACCATAAGTATAGAGACTTTATCGAATTAAATTGATTAAATATTAATACTGCTGTCTGAATTTTGATCATGATACCTTTGGAAATTTCCTTTATAAGATTATATATAAGCTTATATATTTAAGAAAATCAAGGGGATAAAAGAGAGAGAAGGAGGACGTTCCGTTTAGCTAATAAGACGTCTTAAACTGAATTAAATATTAAAGCACTTGATATTCAGAGATTGGTTTAAATCCCGGGTTCTCCCGATTAATTTTTTGCCTGTGACGCAACATTAACAAAGATGATTAAAATGACATCTCAAGGTTGAAGGCGTTGGAAAATCTCTCAGCTTCTTTGTGTAATTAATTTAAAGCTTGTAATTATAATTATGGGATGGAAGCGGGGATTTACCCCAGAGTTCGACGCTGTTTATCGTTTTCATTTTAATATAAATACATTCCCTTTAACTTTATTATATGAAACGGTTTCGATATCGGGGGTACCCCTCTAATCACGACTAATTTGCAGGAAACCTTCATATATAATCTCTTCATTGGTCCGAATTTCCTCATTTACCCTTTACGACCTAAGACGTTATTTAATCTAGAATCATCTCAACTTGTACCTTCTCTCCTGACAAGATAGCTAATTCAATAAACTGATTTCAAGATCCTTACTTTTCCGCGCACTGAGAGAAGACTGTCGGATCTGGTTCGCATCGTAATTGTTGAACAAATATGCCATTTCTATTAACGTAGTTTGTCTTTTAACACCCAACCGAAACGTTGTAAATAACATAAATTGTTTTACATAATTTAACTAACGAATCTCTTATTCATTTAAGAACGAAATCGAGTGTATAATTCCATTTCCAAAATCAAAATAGACCCATCAGAAGGTGGTTTATCTTAATTATAACTTTATCGTTGATTAATTTTTCCATATCTGTATATCAAATGGTTTTCAACTTTATTACACAAGATTAAAATTAGAAACTATTGGACTCAATAACTCAGAAACTATAAGAGGTATCATAAAATAGTTAAGACAAGATTTAAACTGTTTTATATGCTCTTAACGTTGGCGTAAATATTTTCTCTATAACAAATATTTGTTTAGGCCCCCCATCCCCTTATTTTTTTGCAAATCTCGGAATTTTTATATACTAATGTAAAAAATTCATAGCTGATGTGCTATATTTACACTAATGAAGAAAACACGTAGGTGGTTACATATATATATATGTAAATTCTACGTAGCTTCTATATGTTTGTAGTATATAGAAATTGTGAAATTTGCAAAAAAATAAGGGGGTGGGGGTTGAGGAAAATATTTACGCCATCGTTAAAAGCATGTAAAACAGTTTAAATCTTGTCTTAACTTTTTTTTTAATATCTCTTATAGTTTCTAAGTCAAACAGCAAGGTAGTGTTGAACTTGGGGTGCTCTACATCCCGCTAGTGGCCGATTGGGTAGCTAAGATAGTTACCGTTGTTCTTACACTAACTCGGTCTATAAACCCGCAAAGGTTCATTTAAATCGGTGGGATGCACTTTCCTGTGTTTGTTTATCAGCTGAATAAAAAGAGTTAAGAGCTATTTAAAAACAAAAAGATAATAAAGCTAATAGAAGAAAGAACACACAACATATGTGTTAAAGCAGTGGTCTCCAAACTACGGCCCGCAGGCCAAATCCGGCCCGCCAGTGTGATCAATCCGGCCCGCGACAGCTAATGGCTGATTGTTGTTATTGTTGTTGTGATAAGTTGGATAAAAAAACACAGAATGATAACAGTTCGGTTTTATTTACTTGCTAGGTATAGCTTAATGACAAGTATAATACGTAGAAAGTTTAACTTAAGCATAATAACTAACAAATAATTGAATGAATCCCACTAACAGTTTATAATATCCACTTGTAAAAAATACTAATAAGATTTATGTAATTGTGATTTTCCACTGACAGTAGTTTGTAGTTGTGGACCAATTTTACTTGTACCAATTATTAAAAGAGATTAAGATGCTCATCGGTTAACTGAGATCTATAAACATTCTTTATGTACTTCATCTTGGAGAATGTAGTACCAAAAACAGAAAACAGCCCCCCACCAAATTTATGCAAATTCCAACAAAGATAAGTTTTGATATTTGTTCTTAATTATATCACTGCATTGTAAATCAATAATTTCCACTTGAAGTTCCAAGGCTAGGGTTTCAATGTCAGTATCAAAAGGATTTTGAAAAATCTTAATTTCATTCGCAATGACATAAAAGTCTGACAAACGAGTATCAAAATTTATCTTCCAAGCACTCAAAGCTTCGATTGCAAAATCGACGGGAAACTCAGATTCAGTAGTGTGGCTGAATATTTCACAAGTTTTAAAATGTGTAAAACATTTTTTACGTAATTGTGATTGAAACAGTATTATTTTCTACCGGAACGATTTGATATTAGTGTATAAATCAGGGAGAAGCTGGTTTTCTCCTTGCAATCTCAAATTCAGTTCGTTCATATGTTTTGTCAAATCAACATAGAATGCTAACTTCCACAGTCATTCGCTATTTTGTAATTCGGTAGGAGGGCGATGCTTTTCATTCAAAAAAATTTCAATCTCTGCTCGAAGTTCAAAAAAGCGCCGAAGGACTTTTCCGCAACTAAGCCAGCGTACGGCAGTATGATATGGTAAGTCATTTTGTCCAATCTCTTCAATAATCTCGCGGAATTGTCGGTGATTCAGCCCAGTGGATCTGATGAAATTAACAACTGATATGACTGGTTTTACAACTTCAGACATATCCAAACATTTTCCGCACAAGGACTGTTGATGAATGATACAATGTAAGACTAATGGTTTTGAACCACCATCATTTTCTACAGCCTTTGACCCAAGTGCAACCACTCCTTTATTTCTACCACATATGTTTTTGCCTCCATCAGTTGTAATAGATTTCAAGTTTTTCCATCGAAGGTTCTTTTTATTAATGGCATTTTCAACTCGCTTAAAAATATCTTCCCCAGTAGTCGCGCCGTGAATACTATCAATATCAAGAAGTTCTTCATACACTTCATAGCTTTTATCTACTCCTCGAATAAAAACCAACACCTGAGCAGTATCTGACACATCCGTTGACTCATCCAAGGCCAGAGAAAACCACTCAAGATGTCCATTTTTGTCAGACAGTCGAGATGATATATTTTCTGCGATATCTTGTACCCTCCGAGCGACGGTGTTTGCTGACAAACTGACAGTTTTAAGTAAATTTACCTTTTCGGGGCACATTTCTTCGGCTACTGTAATTACGCATTCTTTGATCATTTCTCCATCGGTGAATGGTTTTCCACGTTTTGCGGTTTTAAGAGCCACACGAAAGCTGGCACGAGTTGCAGCCTCTTGTTCAGTGTTGACTTTCATTAACAAAGATTGCTGCGATTTCAATCCACGCTTCAAAGCTTCAAATTTGTCTGTCCGCAAACTTCCTGTATATTTTGAGTAATTTTGAAAATGTTTCGTTTATAATGACGTTTAATGTTATATTCTTTGAGAACATCTATGGTTTCATTGCAAATCAAACATAGCGCCTTATTACTGGACTCAATCACGAAATATTGACACTTCCATTGATCTTTGAATGTTCTGCATTCACTGTCTATTTTTCGCTTCTTCTCCATACTAGTAAATCACACACAAAAACAGCAAGTCAAATCACGCACTACTTTATCTACAACGCTACCTTATTTCACAACAGTTTCGCTTCCTTCGCCTTCCCTAGGGAGACTGATTCGCAGTCGCGCCGCTAGCCTTTTTATACTCCAATTACTGCCATCCCGAAGTGAGTGGAATACACCAGAACTTTCTCGAACGAACTGCGCTATCGAAAGTACTACTAGTGCCATCTATTAGCGATAGAGGGTTCTACCACTACCTATTTCCACTTTTGACCACCAGATGTCGTCAAGTGTCACGGTCGTAACAATACACAATAGTAACTGAACTAGCAAATTTAGCAAGCGTATGCTCGCTCAGGGCGCGTACTCGGCGACTACTCTAGAAATTGCAGATAATGGCAGGAAAATTAAAACGGTTTTGGCCCTTGGAACTTACTAGAGTAATCAGTATGGCCCTAAGGCTGGAAAGTTTGGAGACCCCTGTGTTAAAGGAAAATAGATGATCACATGACTGCTAAGATCCAACGAACCTACTGCACTTAAAAATACTATATTTTGTTACATAACCCTAGGTATAGCGATTGCAAATAAATAACTTATTTTTTCGTAAAAAATTGATTGTTCGTCAATTTTCCTTCAATCTTGGTAGATAAATCTCGAATTTTTTCTTATAACATATCCAAATTTTATTTTGAGGAATTATTGAAGAAAAAAAATTAATTAATATTTCCGTGGTGACACCACCAAAAAAAATAAAATAAAAATAGTGCAGTCAATGAAACTTGATAGAAATATAGAGCAAACAAGGTATGCACATAGTAAATTTTTTTATCTGCAAAAATTCATTTACAATACAAGAAGGGAATAAATGCCAAACTTTTTCAATATACAGAATGTTCCTAAAGCAAATATCACCACATCTTGTGCAAATTGGAAATGAAATTTATTCCATTTTGAAAGGTTTTTCAATTCATGTCCTACGTTATTTTATTTGAAGTTTTGGATATCTTAATATTTCTAATAATTATAAATTATGTAAAATTGCACCTATTGTATAAATAGCAGGAAGTTAACATTCTCTGATGATATAATAGACCTCAGAGAGTATCTTCCAAAATTATTTCCGTCTATTCAACGTGATCGGTAAGTAACGAATCAAACACCTACCTTGTTATTTTAAATGGAACGCCCTGTACATTATTCCATGTTTAGTTTCCCATTCTAGAAGTAAACCAATAGAATAAGAGTTTCATAAGTCTATTTCTAACAGATTTCAAGGTATTTGTAATTTTGTTCTCAACTGCCTCGATTTAGAAACGTCCATTTCCTTCAAAAAATCAGAAATGCAATTACATTCTGGCGTAATCATTTTACCTTAATTCCATAATCGCCTCTATCTAAATTAAGGTATTAAAACGCTTGTTTAATCAAAAGTTAAGAACATTAATGTCAATATGTTTTGTTTACGATTGTCGTGGTAACCAAACAATGCTAACATCACAAACCACTTGGATGTAATACTCGCGTTTAATTGTAAATATCTGTTTTACTTTGAACGTTAGACATACGCGTTATTATACAAAAACGTTAAAGATATAAATTCTCTGTCTAGTAGACATAGAAACAATATATGGTGCCATTAAGAAAATGACGTCCTAACGCTTACACAATTGGCACAATTCTATAATTCCAGAAAGTTAGGACACCTCTATAATTTTAACGAGAATTCAAGACAAGCAGCTTTTATTTAAAACATTTTTTTTCATATTGTTACAAAAAGGTGAAACCCATAATAACGCTTAAACGTCACACCCTGTATATACGTTAATCACGTATTCTGAAGGTCCCTTAAGTATGGTAAAACTTCCGCCGTAATAACGCTTAAACGTTACACCCTGTATATACGTTAATCACGTATTCTGAAGGTCCCTTAAATATGGTAAAACTTCCGTATTTATCCCCTCGTTTTATTTCTCCTTGTTCCGCAGTTATATTGAGAAAGTTTCATATTTCCAAGTTATTATTGAATTTTGAAAAAAATTTCTAGATTTAGGGACAATTATAAGGGCCAACAAAAAACAGTTTTATAGGGTAATTAATATAAGGTGACATTAGACCTCCTACTTTCTCCTCCATGTCCCTAAAAAAGTTCGAAGTCTTTTATTGGTAGCATCTTGTTTTTAAAAAAGAAAAACTTTTGAATGACCAAGTCGATAATATCATCCTTCTCCCTTCTACTTTTGAATTGTTAAGAAGAATTTTATAAAGGCGTCTATAAACGTTCGAAATAAAAGGAACTTTTTAACTTTCGTTTTAACCCCTTTCTAATAAACATTCATTAGTTGTTCGCTAAATTGTTTCCCTAATTTTTCCCCCATCAAACACGTGAGTTTAAGAAATATAATATTTAGTAGAGAGTAAATTCATTAAAGGAATAATAATAAACTCGTTTAGGGAAAGAATGAAATTTTCACGTATAAAATAAAGATGAAAAAAAAATCGCTAATTTTGCACAAAATTACACCGCAATTAAGAAGCAAATACGACCAATTAAAACCGTATTCGTCCCTTCAATTAACGGCAACTCATCCCTGCGGCGGTTTTTGTATATATGAGCTACCGCATTTTCGAGCAAATAAATTCGTTACAGTTAATTTTACTGAGCATATTCAGGAATTTATTTTCAGAAGTAGCACAAAATGGGGACATGGCCAGCGAATATTTTTTTACGATAGAATTAACTTTCACGCAATATTTCTAACGCAAATCTTCTCTATTTAACTTCTAGGCTCCAAGTATCAATCTAACCTCAATGAAATTGACAAATTCGAGCAGAAATCCGCATCAAGCGTTGACAGCAAGGGAGTTTATGAATGGCCCTCATCCGATAATAACTCGTCTGGTAAGTTTTTACGCGCGATCACGACAGGTCAAAGCAAAAAAAGATTCCCTAGCACATACCAAAGCCGCAATATCATATCAGTTCAATAGAAAAAGATTAGTTATATTAGGGAAACTTGTATAATATACACTGCCTTTAATAAAATTCTGACAAATTTTAGTGAGTAGAAATACCCTCACATATCAATTTGTAATTTTTGATTTGATATTTTTTGACGTACGCTACAACCTAGTATCACTTCCGGTTTGAGCGGAAATGGTAACAAGTCTATTACTTTAAATAGAATAGCTGTTTTGGAAAGCAATTTCATAAGAAAGAGAAAAATATGTAGTTATATTTAAAAAAATTAAGTTTTGACAATTTTTCCATTTCAAAGTTTAATCGTAATTGTCGGACACGCTGTATGTTTTCGAAAAATTCATTCGATTTCTAATTCTACACTATACGGTCAACAGTTCTGCAAAATTCCAATTTTCCAAGTTAAACACTTTCACAGTTATAAAAGTTCACAGTGTACTCATCCAACCGTCAAAAATTTTCAAAAAAAATTCAAATATTTCAAATATGGTTAGAAATAGCGACACAGTTGTCTTATTAAACAAACCTTAGAATTGAACCAGGAATTCAGAAATGTAATAATGTATAGGGTGTTCTATTTAAAATAACAAAGTTGACATTTACTTCCGGTATAACCGGCAGTTCTAGATAATTGTATAGTTTATTTCAAATTATAAGAATATAACTGTAGGCTTACAAGGCCTTTAATACTTTTATTGCACCTTCTGTGACGATAATAACCTGGCAATGCATATTGAATCTAGGGGCCGTATTGACTATAAATTACGGCCCTATAAGATAATTATATGTTTATGTATATATATTTTACAAACAGTATAAATTTACATAGTAAGCAATTCGATGTTACAAGTAATTAAAGAATTTACATATTAAATGAGATTTAAATGTACATACAGGTAGTTACGCATATCGCAAATCATAATTCCATTTCTATTCAATTCACTTAAATTTTGTCATTACGGTCCTCAGCAGTTTGTTTGCGTATCCAGGTAGTTATTACCGCAGGTGGTGCAATAATAGCATTTAAGCCGTTTAAAGTTATATTCTTATAATTTGAAATAAACTATAATACTACATGTAGGTTTTAGTATATTACCAAATCTACAGGTGTTCTATTTTAAATAATAAAGTTACTATCACTCCCACTCAAACCAGAAGTAAGATTAAATTGTGGTATAAGTAAAAAAAAAACAGAAATCAAAAATATAAATCCACATGTTCGAACATTTTTGTAAAAAAGAGCTTCCTAGAATTTCATTGAATTTGTTCCTTTCATCCTGAACTCAGCGTATCGTCCATGATTGCATGTGTATGTACACTACCGCTCATAAGTATTTGGGCACCTAATACAACTTTAACAATTAAAATTATTTATTTGACCTAAATTTTAGATTCGTCTATGTGACCCCTTTTACTTTTAATGATTGTTTCGCATAATCGGGGCATCCTTGCAATTAATTTTAACAATGTTTCCGGAGTCATTCGAGCCTATGCTGCCTGTAGTTTGTTCCACATGTCATCTGCTTAAGTTGGAGCAGTTTTTCTTACTTCCCGATCGAGTTCTTCGCATAACAATTCGATGGGATTCAAGTCCGGGCTTTGGGGTGACCATTTCATGATTGTTAGTGTTCCTTCCTCTTCCAACTGTTCTAAACATTGCTTGCATAATTTTGAAGTGTGTTTTGGGTCATTGCATTGGAATATAAAATTGTGACCCAAAATTCTTACACCAGAAGGTATTGTATTTTCCTCTAAGATGCGTTTACACTGCTCTTTTCTTATTATACCTTGAATTTTTACGAAATCACCTGCGGATGTACCAGCAAAACAACCCATTACTAACAAATCATTACCGAACCACCGCCGTGTTTGACGGTAAAGACTGTGCATTGCCCTAGTGCACGTTCACCCACAGATCTTCTTACAAACACTCGTCTTCGCGAACCGAAAATCTTCAATTTAGATTCGTCGGTCCACAATACCTTGTTCCAATTTTCTAACGTCCAATTTCGATGTTCACGTGCCCACTGTAACCTCTTTTTCTTATTAATTTGACGAAGCAAGGGCTTTCGCATCGCAATTCGTCCGTGAAGGCTTTTTGCAGACGGCGTTTAACCGTGGACATGCTCATCGGCTTCGGAAGTACAGTATTGATTTCTGCGGCGATTTCTGGAGCTGTTTTTCTTCTATTTCGCTTGCTGGACACCACCATTGCAATATCTTCAGCTCATGCTGTCGCCCTTGGTTTACCACGTCTTACTTTATTTAGAAAACTGACACTTTCACTGTATTTTCTGATGTTACAATCAACAATAGATGGATTCAGAAGTAATTTTCTAGCAATTTGACGATTGCTTATGTTGTGCTACTATCAAACCACACTAATTTATTTCCTTTTTGGCATGTTTTAAAATTTTAGACGAAATTATAAACACTATTCGTTAAGGGATGTCACTACTAACATGGAACGATAGCTGACTGGAATTTCAAGAAATACGCTCCTTGTTGTTTGATATTACCTCAAATACAGATAAAAGAAGCAAAGAGACCGATGTTATTTAATTCATTTAAGTGAATCTTACTGATTATTAGCATACTATTCAATAATGCTGGAATGTATTTCCTAAATATATTCTTTATATACAAAAATCTAAAATCCAAGGGTGCCCGAATACTTATGAGCGGTAGTGTTAAATTTATATTAAAATAGATCCAATTTTGTGTTAACGTAAGCAATTAGACACTCTACAAAGTTCCAGTAGTATCAAGTATACACTGTCTCTCAATAAAAGTGCATCGTTTCTTAAAATTAGCAGCATTTCAATGAAATGTGTTTCGAAGATAAACATCCATTGGAAATCTTGTTATGCGGGGTACGATCAGAATTAAGCTCCAAATTTAAACCAGTTCCATTTGAATCAAAGTTTATAGATTGAAATACTCCCCTTGTTAATCCAATGAAGACCAAATTCATTTTGTTACATATTCAGTGCTATTAGTGAAAGAAACATTTGAAATCAAGAATCACTTGGAAATAACTTGGTTATATAATAGTTTTAAATTTGAACGTCAAAAAAATTTTGGGGAATCATCTATTTAACGGAAAGGGGTCAAATTATTTCTCTACCTAAAGCTAGATTTATAAAACGAAAGGAATATAAAACAACGATAAAAGCAGCGACTTATGTAGTAAAAATTTATATAAATATTTGTTTGGAATAAAAATAATAACTCTGACAAACAAAGGGACATCAAAAACTTTTCCAGATTGGAAAAAGGCATAAGGAAGTCAACGATAAAAGTATATAACAACAGTTCTACTTCTCCCTATTTATATTTGCAGTTGCACCAATCAAAATTTTTATGTGATCGTCTTGTTTTTCTCAAAATCGATACTAAAAAGAAGAGGTGCCCGGCTGGGATTATCATCGAAGCAGTAAAAATTATCTGAAGAAGCCAAACATCTACGATCTTTTATTCATAAAGCCATATATATATACAGATAGTAGTAGTAAGTCATCATAAGACTTGCTGGGGAATTACAATTTATATTACATGGTCGAAGACTTTTTAGAGTTTGAATAATTCAGCAAGATAAAAAGAACTTTCTTATATTAAACCAATACATATTGTAGCAAATACATTGCTTACACGTAGTGCAGAGAAAAGAAACGAGAGTAGTCTGAAAAGTTTCCAATCTGATGCAGAAATAAGCATTTTTGCCAAATTCAGTCGACACACTTTTCCCAGCGATGTTCTCATCTTTTTAATCCATCCAAACAGTAGTTGGCATATTGTTCTGTGAATAAGCTTTCAGGAATGTGATGGCCTTCTCATTCGAAGAAAGCTTTTATCCATCAAACGAAATTTTGAGCCCAGGAAACAGAAAAAAAAACCGCTGGGGGCCAAATCTGACGAATAGGGTGGGTTGCCTATGAATTTGAAACCTAATTCGTGAGCTTTTGTCACTGAAGTATAAGACGGTCCATCGTCTTGGTTCAACAAAAACTCTTTTTCTTTTGTGCCTCAAATGGATAGTATGGATCTCGAAAACACGTGGTTCCAACAGTACGGTACCACTTGCTGCACATCACGTGAAACAATTATTGCACAAGTGAGCAGAATTAGCCGTCTAGATCTCGCGATTTAACGCCTTTGAACTCTTTTCTCTGGGGTTCTTTAAAGTCAAAAGTTTATGTCAACAAGCCCACGACTACCCAAGCCTTAAAGGAGGAGATTAGACGGTTATGCCAAGCCTTGATTGAAAATTTCGTCAAAAGAACGTCAATGTGCTAGCAAAGCTCAGGAGGGTACTTTTATGATGCATTGTTCCATACATTCCCCCATGTTTACTTTATGATTAAATCGAAATTTCGGTATTTTCTGGAAAAAGCCATGTTTTATTTAAAATTCTATTGCTTCAAATATAAATTCTTCAACTTATTCGCTTTTACAATGGCTAGCACGAGAGTTTAACAGATTTAAATTCAAAAATGACTTCTCAATTCGGAATTTTACATTCGAATTTTCTGCGTGGTTTCAAGGAGAGTACGAAAAAAATTTACGGTTTCCTATAAATATTTTATGAACCGATGAAGTAACATTTCCAGCAAATGGAACAGGAGATGCATAGAACTCTAGGTGGTTGACTACAGAAAATCCCCACTTTACTGTGGAATGCAAAGACCAATACTCGTTTACGGTTGGACTCTTCTTCTTTGATGAAAAGCTTACTATCAAATAAATTATTGCAGGATTTTTGCAAAGTTCGAGATTGTTCATTGTATTGGCTTGTAAAATCAATTAATTTGAAATATCAAAAATGGATAAATGTTCTAAATTCAATACCCTTTGTTACGTGTGTGGAAAATTTGTAATTAAGACCACTCGGCATAAAGTAATTGCTGAAACCGCTGATTTGTATCAACAATATTTCTCACAAAAGGTTTTTACTCATGTGTATTGGACACCGTCTATTGTTTGCGTTTTGAATTTAAATAAATGGACAAAAACCGGGGCCGCTATACCATTTGGTGTTCCAATGATTTGGACAGATCCAAAACAATCCATTCTTTTGGCAAATGACTTGAAACAAACGAACATTTTGACAGTAGATGTTCAGATATACAGAGCAATCAATCGTCGTCATCGTTTTACGTTTTTTTTCAAATCCATTGGGAATAATTCACTCGCTTGTTGTACTGATATTCATGGTTTGATTTTAACGATGCAAAATGAATATAATCCCGAGCATTGGCGGATGTTTATCGACTCGTCAAAAGGCAGTTTGAAATCGGTTCTGCTACACAGCACCAATTCAAAAAATTCCATTCTGATCGCACTGAGCGGCAATACAAAAGAGACATGCATCGCTGAAAAAATCATCGACCAAAAGTGGAAAATTTGTGCCAACTTAAAATTGATGGCTCTTTTAAGAGGTATGCAAACGGGTTATATCAAAAATATGTGCTACATGTGCTTGTGGAATACTCATTTTGCCGGCGACCAATATAATGAACGGAACTGGCCTTTACGTAAGGAATTTAGATTGCGACAAAACAACATTATTGAGATTCCACTTGTGCCGATCGAAAAGGTTTTATGACCACCGCTCCACATCAAACTAGCAATTGTCAAAAATTTCATAGAAGCATTGAACCCAGAAGGAAATGCGTCGTATTTTTCCTCCGTTAAGTGGGATGAAAATAAAAGAAGATCGAAAAACGTCTGAATCTGAATGTTGATCTATTGAAATTTCAGTTCGTATTATATTTACTTTACAGGAATATTTGATGGACAGGACATTTGTCCTTTGATGAGGGACAAACGATTTGAAAATGCACACATTGACATGGAACTTGTGGCATGGGATTGTGTGGAAGCGATTATTGACAATGTTCTCGGAATTCATCGTGTGTATTCGTCGATATGATTTTTTCGATCGTTTTCCATCGATTTAAATTCAATAAATGGTAAAAAAATTACAAAAATTACGTTTTTTTGGGGCCTGGGCCTAAAATTTTTAAATTGAAATTGCTCAAAAACGCGAGCTAACTTTTAAAAACGACTAGCACCATTGGATTCAGCATACTGGAATTAGGTTCACCCCCCGGGTGCCCAGCTTTTTGGAAAAAAAAGTCTCCAACTCGAGCACAGTGTTAGTATTGAGAAATTATTAATTTTTTGAAATTTAACCAGTAGGTATTAATAAATGTCCTTTCCTTAATACGAGTTTATTATTTTGAACAATTTTAGGTGTTAACGAAAATAAAAATAACTTTGCACCAACAAAGTTCTTAAGTTTGTCACATTTTTTTTTTTAATTGACTTGAGTTAACATAACATTTGGCTAATTTGTAATATTATCAACTTTTTAAATGAAACATTACTTGCATGTCGTTTATTTATCATTTTAAACAAATTTTTTGAAGGCGATATTTGGAAAAATAGTTAAAAAAATAAAATTAGATATAATTTTTCATGCTAAACAACTTTTTCAAATAGCATTATTGCAGATATTTTTAAAAGTAAGGGCACTTTACTCTTGGAGCAATTTCAAGTTTTCAGACGTACCCCGTATAATATTAGAAATTGTCCATATTTTATTGGTACATGTTTAATTTTAGGGGATGTACAAATTTTTATCGAAAAACGCTGTATATTGATTTTGATTTTTAAATAGAATGTGCATTTTACTCTATTGATTTTTAATTCGCGAATCTCATACCCCTTCTCAAGGGTTGACCGTCTTGAATTAAACCCTACTAACTTAATAAACCATAACTATCCGCAAATATTCCTCCTCAAACGTGTCTGAGTTAACAAGGAATCAAGTATTCATTAGTTGTATGCAGTCAAAAAAAAGAACTTTCAGGGGATTATCTCTAAGTTTGAACACATATTGTCTTTGAAGTTTCTTGTTGATCTACATATAATATTCTCTTTGTTGAGGTATGGTGCTTTAAAATTCACAGGCATCTAAGTTTAGAGCCTTCCGTAGAAGATCATTCCTGCAAATTACAAGCACTCCTTGCTTCCGTTTCGTATTTCTTTACTTACTCCTCTCACCTATGTATGTTCTTTCTCTTGTAAAAGATACAAGAGAACGTCTCCGAGTTAACAGAAAAAAAGGCTGAAACGATAGCAGGTGAACATATAGATTGAAAATGAAAGCATATGTAGTAGAGTGTTAAAAAAAAATGAAAAACGTACGTCAATATTATGAAGGCATAGAGGAAACTACAAGAACTTCCGACATTGAAGTAAAAGTTATCGGAAATAGAATTTTCGCAATTTCCTATCATTCATATTGACCTATGTACGTAACGTTGGTTGGAAATATGTCTTCACTTTTCACAGCCTTTTGTATTTCTTTAGACTCCTTTTTGTTGCCTTTAATATTATTTCACACGTACATATGCATAATCTACACCAACAAAAGGAATCGTGAAAAAATCCAATTCCACATTTTCAGTTTTATATTCTATCTTTCCTTTAATAAAATGGGCAACAATACAAAAACCTATTATATTATCTATCTATTATATTCTAACAAGCAAACGTAGGCAACTGTCCCAGATTTTTACAAAATTTTGCAGAGATGTAGCACATTGAAAAATATTAGACACGTATTTTTTTTTAGCTGCTTTTTTTTCAATTTAAGCGGGTATAATTGGCACTTGAAGTTACTCCCCGAAAACACATTTTTTGCTATATTTCACAAAACAAGACGAGATATCGAATTGACTAAAAAAAAGGGATAGCTTCTTGTTACTAGCACTACATTTCAAATGAGAACAACTCAGTGGCGCACCCATGAGGTCGCTAGAGGATTTTTAAAATCTCATTTTTTTTCACCCCCGCCCACAGATATTCTTAATTTATATTTGCTCTTCATATCTTTAAACCACAGAAAATAAAATAAAAGTTACCTGTTTTTTGATTTTTTTCAATGTCCATTTTAGGTGAGTCATCGTCATTTTAATATATCCCCCCGAAACCTATTTTTCTCTGTATCTTTAGAATTAAATTTTATATCCCATTGTATTTGAAGTAAAAACTATTATATACAGGGTGGCGCACCACGTTCGCGTCGGTTTATATACGAAAAACGGCAAAATATTTTTAACATATTTTTATTAAAAGCTATGTGGGTTAATTGGAAGCAAGTTTTAAAATTATTTTGAAATATACAGGGTTAAAAAGAAGTCATTTCACATTTCGATAGTGCGGGCTAAATAAAGGCAAGTCGCTGTTATGTTTCCTATACCTAACTCAAGCCGTTTTTGAAACATTTAATAATTCTTGAAAATGTAGACTAAAATTTAAGGGGCGCGTCTGTCTTACGTATTTAAGTTAGATATTTCAAATTGTATTTATTTTTAGTCGACGCAGTAGACTTGATGATAAAATAAAAACTATCCCTAAAAATTATACAGGGTGGACAAAAATATACTTTTGATTAGGACTATCATTAAAGTCAAATAACTTTCTTATATTTAGATTCTAATTTTAACCATTTACAAAATTGTAATATGTCCATCATTTTCAATGCATAAACGAACTCTTTTTTGAAATGACTGTTTCACTTTAAATAAATTATAAGGCGTTATAGAACGAAACGCTGCTCTTATTCGGTCATTCATATTATCGGATGTGGTTGGTGGTATCATAAACAATAGTTTTGATATATCCCCATAAGAAAAAATTGGGACCCGTTAGATCTGGAGACTTTGCTGGCCAATTCTGTGGACCTCCACGTCCTATCCATCTGTTGAGATACTGCCTATCTAATTTGTTCCTAACATTTACTTGGAGGTGCGCGGGAGCACCGTCTAGTTGCAACCACATTCTCTTTCAGATATTAAGCGGAATATTTTCTAAAAGTACAGGTAAATTGTCTCTTATAAATCCAAGAAACATGGCGCCGTTTAAGTATGAACCTACAATACGCGTTCCAATTATTCCACCCCAAACATTAACAGACCATCCGTGCTGAACATCGACCTCCATTATGGAGAGTTGACTCATCTGAAAAAAGTGCAAAATTCTAAAAAATGTTTGTCATTTCCTAACTTTTTTAGAATCCATAAACAAAATTCCAGTCGTCGGTCGTAATCTACTTCCAAAAGTTCCTGATGCAATTGTATTTGGTACGGATAAAATTTGTGTTTCTTTATGATTCTTCCGATGCTTCGTCTGCTTATTCGCTGACTTATGCAGAGTTTCAATTAAAGGTTCCATAACTAAAAATTCATTTTCTTCTTTTCTGGTAATTGATTTTTGTTGCTCTATTTTTTTAAGACACACTTTCTGTTCTTCGGAAAACTTGCAGCAAATTTTCTAACGAACGCTTGTCAGGATTGTCAGGATTTAAATCGTCTTTTAAACAAAAAACGATAATGGTTTACCTAACGACTACTGTCAAATAGTGTTCGTTTATGAGTAATAATAACGTCAGTTCCATCAAAGCCTACTTTCGTAAAATAAATGGCAAGAAATGAATATTCGAAATCGAAAGTGTTACTAAGAAAGTATAAGATATAAGTATAGGAAACCTTAATAAAATTTTATAAATGGTTAAAATTCGATTCTGAATACGATAATGAATACAGGATGTTCCATTTAATATAAGGACGTTATTTAACTTTACTGATAGTTTAAATCCAAAGTATATTTTCGCCCACCCTGTATAATTTTTAGAGATCGTCTTTATGTTATCATCAAGTCTAATGCTTCGACTAAAAATAAATACAATTCGAAATATCTAACTTAAATACGAAAGACAGGTACGTCTCTTAAATTTTGGTCTATATTTTCAAGAATAGTTAAATATCTCAAAAACGGTTTGAGTTAGGTATAGGAAATATAACAGCGGCTTGCCTTTATTTAGCCCGCACTATCAAAATATGCAATAATATGCATGGTATTCCATTTAAATTTTCACAACTTTGGTGTGTAACTTCATTTTGAGTCACCCTGTATATTTCAAAACAATTTTAAAACTTTTGCCGTTTTTCGTATATAAACCGACGCGAATGTGGTGCGCCATCCTATATATAGTAGACTATTACGCATAAGAAATAAGTATTTTCTAATCAGAGAGATACACGATTTTATTTAAAATAGTGTACACTTGAGGTAGAAATAGGGCTATATGTATATATGTTTTTTCATTAAATTTATTTTTGTTTCAGAGTCTCCAATCAAAATAGAAACATATTTTTGCAATATATAAATGTTTTATTGTCCGGCTATTCATTGTAAGTAAAAAGATTCAATTAGAGGAAGCTGTGTAGTCGTCAAGGAGTAATTTTCATTAAAAAATTGTAGTAATCTTATCGTAAAAGTAACGAAAATTCACAAAAAGTAGTCTAATTCCTATACTTGAGTAAGAGAATGTACTTGTTTGATATTTAATAAAAAATAAATAAATTTATCTAACAAAACTTAACAATTTCAAGAGAGCCAAACAAGTTAAGTGAATTATTGTATCTTCTACATATTTCTACATGGATCGAATTCATCTACATGGATCGAATCGGGCAGTAGCCACAGCCTAAAAATTATTCAGAGACAACTCTAAATCAAATTTGGTAACGATTTTTTGTAGAATCTATTTGATATAAAAAATAATTTCGATGTACTGTTGAAAACTCCAAGAAATGCCCACGCTATATAATTAGCAACTTCAATTCATTCGTTTAACGTTACACATGAAAAAGCTAACGAAAAGGATAAAAAAGGTCCTGAATTATACATTTCAAACGCGCATAACGTATTCATATCCCCAAGAAATAAGGGGTCAATCTTTAAATTGGTCCGTTTCTTCAAATCATTTACATATTAAATGTTTTGAATAAACCCGAAGGGCTGTCCCCTTTAGGGCCCTTGCTTTGCTCCATATGCTTTTTAGTATATGGAGAAGTTTATGTCCTGCTCTTCTTTTTTTTTCCTGTTTCTCTATTTCGTCGACTTTTACTACAGGCCTTATGTTATATAAGTCGTAAAACAATATACGCTATCCCCGAATAAATTTAGAAAGATTATCGTGAGTTGTTCAGCTTAATTTACGAATATTCTCTTCAATTTATTACAGGTACAATTTTGAATTTCCCGCCGTTACTTGGTTTCTTGATATTCCTCTATTACCAACTGCGGTGAATAAATTCGCCAAAGCAACGGATTCGTGTTGAAGTAAGAAAACGTAGAATTTAGATTCGTAAGTATACCTATGATAAAAAAAATATAAAAGCAAAAAAATATACAAAAATGAAGGCTTTTAAATAAAAAAAGCATATATGTACAATTGTTTATATGTAATCTATTTTAAACGAAGACTGAAACTGGTTAGAATCATTATAGTTTTATTAAAGTAAAATAAAAAATATATAATTAAAATATAGATTAGCCTACCACGCATGTATACTGCACCCTGACAAACATATATATTATATATAAAACAGATAAATTATATGAAAAAAGATCCAAAACAATTTGCTTCATTTTATGAATATTTATTATACAGAATATTTCATAAATTAAGCAAACTGTTGAGATTTTAGAAATATTGTCATATGTATTGTCATTTAATTTTCTTCATAACAAAAAGGAAAATTAATTCTATGTAGTTAAAATTAATTGTTATATATGTATGTGCTTCTTTGTGTATAACTATCATAGTAACCGTACCGCATTCTTTTGTTTTAAAATTTAATAAGTAATATACAGAGTTTTTGGAAAAAAAATATCTTGTTAACTAAGAAACCCTGTATATTACAAAATAGATTACTACATAAAATGGCTGGGAGATACTATTTAAAAAAAGTAATGAAAAAAAAAATCAGACGAAAAATATCAAATTTAAATGTAGCTTTTTTAGCGTCCAAAAATATATACTTATTATATATATGTTAATCTTGAAAAGAACATATTAATAAAATAATTATTAAACAAATACAGTTATAATATGATTAATATTAATTAATTAAACGGGCCTTGTATATAGGTAGTTAAAAATGAAATGTAATTCCAAAAGATTATATTTATTAATTAAATGCCACACAGTACACAACAAAAGGATAATTCATTTCCACATGGTGTGTTATGGTCTTTTGTAATTTTAGTAAAATTTTGCTAGATGCTTTATATTTTTAGGAAATAAAATTCTTGCTACCTTTTAAAACTAACAGGGTATTAGGAGAAAAAAATTTCTTAGTGTTCTTATATAATATAAAGAAATAATTGTATAAGTTAGCTTAGATTCCTTTTGTTGTGAACAAATGAATCTATATTGAATTTTTTTTTACATTTATATTGTAACAAATATTATTTTACATGTAACCATTATAATTATAATTACTATTATTAACAGGAAGATGTACATAAATAAATTATATAGACATCTTATATAAAGCATTTTATTTAACACCTAATCCTACTAAATCCATGGCCAACTATGATAAATTTCCTAACTTCTGAGTTACAGCGTTAATCATCTGTAGAACATGCAGGTAAGTAAAATGTTATAAATTATTGATCTAATGAACCCAATTTCGGCTGGCTTTAAAATTCCATACTATACTTCGACGTGTTAAGGTATGTCAGGAAGTAGTGGAAGCTAAATTGAAATGAATACCGAACCAAGCCACACAACCACGATAAAGTGCAGGGATTAAAAAAAAGAATGGAATTTTATGAAATTCAGTGACGGTTCATAGATCTCATCTACGGGGTAGATACAGATTCAGAAAATCATAAATCTATTGAAATTTACAGTAAAGTTCTTTCAAAAATACCCTGCAAATCATTTTTAATACTAAAATACTAAGCAAATTATTATCACCGCATTATACAAATCAAAATAAATATTTGCGAATATAAAAAAATGTTTTCAATTTCATTTTTAAAAAGAATCTAGTTTGTCCTTCAAAACACTGGCAAATAGTGTGCGATAGTTCGAATTTTAAATTAAACCAATCAATAATCAAAGTTATTCCGATGTTTTGTTGTTAAATGGAATTACAAAATACCATCGTTGAGGCTACTTCGGACATGTGCAACTTCGGACAAGAGGTCAAAAATTATTAAAAAGTATACCACTCCAAAGTTTCTGATTTGTTTCCATACTTGCGTGTAGAACGTGTTGCCCGCATTAAAAAAAGTTTATTGTGGTGGGTGGTAGAATCGGTTTTGGTAATTTTTTTCGAATTAATCAAGTTTATTTTAAAAAATTAAAGTTTTGCAATTCCTATACGAGGATAGTTTGACGTTAATCTAGCCTAAGTAAGAAAACGCACGATTTTGGTTCTTTTTCTCATTTATTTTTCAACACAATCTTCTTTTATCTCAATACACTTTGATAAGACGGTTTTCCAACTTTCTTATCGCTTCCGAAAAGTAATTTTGCTCGAGCTCCTCAAAATAGTGTGAAATTTCGGTCATGCCCGCATCATTCGTTGCAAAACGTCGTCCTCCGAGCCATTTTTTTAAGTTTGGGAACATGAAAAAGTCGCAGGGAGCTAGGTCTGGCGAATACGGTGGGTGGTCGATCAATTCGTAGCCCAATTAGTGCAATTTTGCCTGTGCAACGGCCACCCTGTGAGCGGGTGAAGAGAACTTTTTTGCGAGCCAAACCAAGGCGTATTTTCGTCAAATCGGCGTCGAAACGGTCCAATAAATCTGCGTAGTGCACGGCCAGTTATTGTTTTACCCTTTTCCAAGTAATCAATGCCTTTCGCATCCCAAAAAACAGTCGCCTTTCCGGCCGATCGGGAGGTCTTGGCCTTCTTCGGTGGGCCTTCACCGCTTTTTCTCCAGTGCTTTGACTGTTCATTCGTCTCCGGCGTGTAGTAGTGGACCCACGTTTCATCAACAATGACGTCCTTCGGATGGCGTTTTATCATTGCCAAAAGCTTATTCGAATCCGTCACACGTGTGCGTTTTTGGTCGACAGTGAGCAAACGTGGCACCCGCGCGGATAGCTTTTTCATATTCAAATGTTCATGTATGATGTTATGTACACGCTCAGTTGACATGTTTAGAGCCTCTGCTATCTCACGCACTTTGGTTCGACGGTCTGCCACGATCATATCATGGACTTTGTTGATGGTTTCTGGTGTAGTGATGGTTTTTGGGGCACCTGGACGTTCAATCATCAAACGCACTCTTACAACCACGAATAAATTCAGCTTTCCAAAATTTCACTGTTGCTAACGACGGTGCAGACTCGCCACATACAGCAGTTCGGTTTTGATTTCTACATTGTTTTTCCCTTTCAAATGAAGGTACTTAATCACTGAATAATATTCGACTTTTTCCATTTTCAAAAAACACAAAAGTTGGTTGCTTTCAACGACTGTTAAAACCAAATTAATTGCGTTTTTTGCTTGAAATTTTGACAGACGTCATGTGTTAGATAGCAGATGTCAAAACCGAGAGCAATTCGCTCTGGCGTAACGCCATCTATCGAAGGCCAGATTTTGAACATTTTGAAAATTCTACCTTTGTAGGGGCAACTCCAGACGATGGTACAGATGTACAAAAAACAGTTGGGTAGCCGCAATTACTGCAACATTCTACGGAAACACTCGATAAAGTATTAAGATTTAAAAAACTGTAAATGAACAATAAGAGAAGCGGCTGAATTTTATAACATTCCAAAGTCTACGTTGCATGATAAGTTGTGTAATAGACATCCCCTATCTCACGGTGTCCCATCTGTTTTATCTAAAGAAGAAGAGTTAAAACTTGGAAAATCTTAAATTACCAGCAGAATGGGGTTTCCCATTAACCCATTCATTCGAGAAATAGTACAAAACTACCTCAACCGTAAAGAGGTGGTCATAAGAGCATTTAAGAACAATCTACCTGGTCAAAGATTGGATGAAAAAATTTTTACAGATGCATAAAACTTTGCCAGTAAGGTTTACCCAGAATATTAAAAGAAACCGTAGCGCAGTAACACCCGAAATTATAAAAGAAGTCGAAAAATCATTGACCAGATTCCCTTTCGAAAATATCGTCAACTATGACGGGACAAACTTCAGCGACGACCCCGGAAAAGCTAAAGTTATTTGCAAACGAGGATCTAAACACAATGATCGCATTATGGACTCATCAAAAATGAGCATTTCAGTAATGATGTGTGGGGCTAGGGATGGGACGCTATTGCCTCCATTTGTAGGTTATAAAGCAAAACACCGGTATCAAGAATGGGAAGAAAACGGTCCACCTGGTGCCCAATATGATGTTAGTCCTTCTGGATGGTTTGAAAGTAAAACGTTTGAGAATTGGTTCGCAAGAATACTAGTGCCTTAGTTTCGCAACAAAGATGGGAAAAAAGTAATAGGCGACAATCTATCTAGTCACCTTATCATGCCTGTGTTGGAAATGTGTGCTACTTATGATATTTGCTGTATACTACTGCCCCCAAATTCTACTCATTTACGCCAACCACTCGACGTAAGTTATTTTGCACTTATGCACGGAAAATTTTAACTGAATGGAAGTCCAAGAGAAAAGGTCCGTTTCAAAAATTGGATTTTCCTCATTTGCTGGATACAATATTGAAAGAGATTGGAGCTAATTCAGCTCAAAACATAAAATCGGTATTTCGTGCTACGGGTACAATTCCGTTAGATCCTAACCAAGTCCTTAAGCGCCTCCCAAACACCAAGGAAACTGACGACGAAGCATCGAATACGGCATTAACGGCATCACTATTTGAGTTTTTGAAAGATACTAGAATGCCCGAGAAAAAAACTACTAGGAAAAAAAGTAAACTTAATGTCGTTACTAGAAAACCTGTGGCAGTGCCTTTGGATGAAATAGAGTCTTTAAGCAATGAAGCCGAAGAAAATCTTGTTTGAATTGACGACAATGTTCCCAAAAATGAAAACGACGATTATTCCAGAAATGAGAACAATAATTTGGTTCTTACATTGAATTCATTTGTTATAGTAAAACTTGCCACTGCAACGAGTTCCAAATTCAAGTATTTTGTCGCCCAACTTCTAGAAAAATATGGAGAAGAAGAAAACATGAATTATCTAGTGCGATTTCCTAATATTCCCGACGAAACCATCATTGCAAAAGAAGAACTTGCTTTTGCTTTATCAAAACCTGTTGAAATGAGACGAGAAAGATATAAGTTTGCAACCATTCCAGAATTTTTCACTTTAGAGTAAAGGAACTTCCGTTAGAATTAACATTTTCTTTATTTCATGTTTTATTTGTTTTTTTAATGTTTAGAAAGAATTAACTTTTTTTTATTTTAAGTTAAGTTTATATGTTAAATACTATCTTATTAATAAAGATATAACTTCATTTAATTCATTGGAGTATTATTTTTCTTCAAAATTGTTAAAAAAAAAATTTAAAAATACAAATTTGTTTCCGAAGTTAGTTCTAGGTAGGATATATTATCGATTTATGCTTGTTTTACATTATGTCCGAAATTGCCCCACCTTGTCGGGTAAATTCGGACAACATTTTTTTTAAAATATAGAAACAAAATATTTTATGAATTTCATTTGCTTCATAGTATTGTCCAAGCACAGAGGAATTCAGAAAAATATGTTTTGTATTAATGAATGCAATAATAAATGAGTGATTCACAAAAAAACTCAAAAATTGTCCGAAGTAGCCTCCAACGACAGTAATATAATAACTTACACTATACGAGGGTATGATCACAATGTAAAAAATTTTGGGAAAAAACAATTCTGAAAACCTTTTTTAGTTATTAATAGATGGCAGTTAAATCTCATTTTGGATAAAAAATTGAGCTGCGTGCTTTTCCTACTAAGGCAACGATAAGCCAATGCATTTATTTGCATTTCTTCTGTTCTAACTAGTGTTACATGATGAGAATGTTTTAAATTTGATCGAAATGTGCCCGTTCGCATTTTAGCTTCAACACGCGGAAATACCATATGTGATGGTACCACTCTGTTAGGAAATCACTCTCCATAAAGTGTTGTTGCTTCATGAGAATTAAAAAAAAAATTTAAAGTGAAAAAGATAAAGGGCGTCATTAAAACAA
This sequence comes from Dynastes maya, assembly GCA_029619315.2. Taxonomy (NCBI): domain Eukaryota; kingdom Metazoa; phylum Arthropoda; class Insecta; order Coleoptera; family Scarabaeidae; genus Dynastes; species Dynastes maya. The sequence goes on from JAROYE020000012.1 coordinate 10,421,343, forward strand.
ACTAGTTTGGGGGAGGTTTCTTAGAAGGTGCCTTACTAGGAGTAGTTTAAAAAAATATATCATATCTCTAGAAATAAGGAAGATATCGCTTGTAACATTGAATCTGGAACACCTAGTATATTTATATTCAATGGGTGCTATAACTGTTGATACTCATTGATTATTTCATCAAACAACAACTACATAAAAATTGGCAAATTAATAAATATCGAAATATGCTTTATGTAATAGAATAACCAGTCATTGAAATGGGTTTTACCCCACCTACTACGATTGAAATGTATGTAGGTACCGGTTTTCGAGTAACATTAATATCAGACAGATTTAATTTAGGAAAGTGGGTTCAGTGATTTTCCAGTAAACTTTCAGAATGGCTTCCACTAGTTGAGTATGATTAAACGAATTGAGAAAGAGATATCGTATATGAGAAAGTTTCCTGGGTCATACAGAGAACTCTGTAAAGGTCGGATAAACATGCGAGAATGCATTAAATTCGGTTTTAAGCAACTAACAGACCTTTTTGTAGTATAACTCTAATTATGAGCGTTTGAATCTGTTTGAAAAATATTTGAAAGCGTAGATGAGCACGTATACTCTTGGAAAATGTCCTTAATGTAATTTTCAAACGCTATTAAAATTTTTAAGTTTAGAAATATAGATAAAGTTTAAAAAAAAATAGAAAAATTTTAAAACTAACAAGGAAACACAGGTACGTGCATCTCACCGATTTAAATCAAACTTAAGAAGTAAGTAAGAACGACGGTAACTATCTTAGCTGTCCAATCGCCTACTGGCGAGATGTAAAGCACCCCAAGCTCAACACTATCCTTCGCTGTTTGACTCAATAGCTCTAAAACTATGAGAGATATAAAAAAAATGTTAAAACAAGATTTTAACTGTTTTACGTATTCTTAACGATGACGAAAACATTTTCAATATAACGAATATTTATTTAGGGAAACAACCCCCCACCCCCTTATTTTTTGTGAGTATAGAGTTTACTGACAATTGTTTAAAAAGTAAGTTAAGAAATACATTACGATGTTGTGTATTTTGTGCATCCTACTGGAAGCAGAATCTTACAGGATCTTTAAAATGTGGTAGCCGTTCGGCGATGTATCCACTTTTATACCATGCGTATTTATATAGATTGAAGAACCTTGGCAATGACAACTGATTACACAACTCAACAAAAAAAAATAAAACCATTCCCCCAAGAAGAACTGAATGATTTAATACGAGATCTTGGCCTCTCAAAGATTACAAGAAAAACATTGTCTTGAGTCAAATGCCAAAATAACTTTACCGGACTGGAGAGGTGCCTTACTTTAACCAATATGAAGAACTTGTATATTGCAACAATGTTCCCGGACTTCTTCTCGAAATGGGATTAGAATTTCCTCCGGATGATTGGCGTCTTTTCATAGACGGTTCTAAAATGAGTCTAAAATGTGTATTGTTGCATAATGGCAACAGATTTGCTTCTCTTCCACTTGCTCACTCAACTCCACTCAAAGAAGCGTATGAAAATGTTAAAATTGTCTTGGATAAACTCTGTTACGACAAGTATCAGTTTACCATTTGTGTGGTAAACTCCTTGCTTGGGCAACAAAGTGGTTATACAAAGTACCCTTGTTTCATTTGCTTCTGGGATAGTAGGGGGAAGCAAGATCACTGGAAAAAAGTCATATATTATGACCTTGAGTAGCGAATGTGATTAACGAACCATTAGTTCACCAACACATCCATGACACCATCACCACATGTCTCACTCAACTGGCGATGAATTTCTATCGGTGTCACACCACGCAAATGGAGAAAACGAATGATTACACGCTGATCTTGTAATTAAAACGTCGCCATTTGAAGTATCAAAAATAATTCTCACTTTCGCCGCTGCCGCTAAAGGTTCTATGTGCCGTACGGTGCTGCCATCTCTGTTGTACATTGACAAAGAGTGCCCGCTTATTTTAAAACAAACCACATGTTTCTATCTGTTTCCAGTTCTGAGAAAAAAAATCGGAGGTGTTATAACTTGAATGCACCTCGTATGACTATATCATCGGTATTGCATAACTCCGCGATATTGACTGTTTGTAATCTTCAAAGGCCAACAGTGTATTTTTTTGCTCGTTTTATGAGGCTCTTTTGGAGACCACATAAGGGGTTAGGACCAATGAAAGGCACGTTCTCTGCTTCTTTAGCCAGCTTATCTGCCTTTTCATTACCTGCAATCCCTTGGTGGTTTAGGACCCACCGCAAAGTAACGTGGTTATTGCATCCCAATTACCTTAGATTGCGCACTCATTCGTGTATCAGATCAAATTCGTGTGTGTAGCCCTTAATAGCCTTTAGAATTGCCTGACTGTTCCTAAATATATTTACAGTTGCGCCTCGTATCCCTTTCTCGAGGTTCTTTATGGCGCAACATGTTTAAAACAGAAATCCCTGCTTGAAATATGTTAGTGTGAAGTCCTGTTGGCATTTTTAGATACCTATACCTGTTCCGACTCCTTCTATTCTTGAGCCGTCCGTATACCATGCCAGGGTACCCCTTTTGCATTGAAGCTCGCCGGATGCCCACTCACTACGGCCTTCAATGATCACCTTTAAGGCTGATCAAAATTGTATTGCATAGGGACCGTGTCCTTTGCAATGTGCATCAGATAGTTTATGTTGGAATCTTCAAGGATTCTGAGATGTTCTCTAAGATCCCCAGGCTTTAATCCTTACATTCTACCAAGAGTGAGGGCACCCGAAAGGGCGTTATACACTGGGTATAATGCCGTTTCACATCCACATTCAGAAGCAGTCTATAAGTCTCTGAATTTTTGGTTACCAAACCAAAGAGGCGTAGGTAACTCTTTAGAATGCATTGTAAATAATCCTAGGTTAGTTCTATACAATAAAAAAACGGTAGAATAAATAAAAAAAACTTCAAAATAAGCATATTCGCGAAATATTTTATAATAAAAAAAAATGGGGTAGCTTCCAATTTAAATAATCCAGATTATCTCCTTTATAAATTTCTCATTCGTATCATATTTACATTTTTAATTTCACTCTTGCTTGAAGGAACATGTTGGGAGTATTTTTGTTTATTCCTGCGTAAATAATAACCTCCATAATTGATTCGGGTATATCGCAGAACGGGCTGTTACCCCTCCCCCCTCGCCCTTCCGGCTAAAATTTTTTTTGCGCTAAAAATATCCATGTAATTTTTTTTTTGTTACAGGGTACAGGGATACGTAATAAATTTAGCGACTACCTAAACAATATTTATTCTCCCGATAGTCGATGAAATTTAATTTTTTTTAATATCGAATTTCAGCCAAAACCTTTCGTTTAGAAAAAATCAACAAGAGAACTGCCCTTAGAAACGTGTGAAATTGCACTACCTATATATACCTTTAGGTAGGCGATGGCTGACAATTTCAAAAAAGAAATGTGAAACCCAACGAAGCTTCGCTATTATATTAAATTACTTAACGAACACCAGATCAAACAATAAGTAAAGTAAACCGAAAGATATTTTTATTACAATCGAAGACCTCCCATCTTTTGTTCAGATTTTTGAAATGGTCTCTTACTTTTCCCCTTAATTTTTTTGCTGGAAAGTACACCCACGTGATAAAAAGCAGAATTTTAAAATTGATTTTGTGTTCGAAGTCGAATAACTTTGATTTAAATTACGAAATACGGGAGAGTTTCGTATTTGTACGCCACATTGGATGTTGACACCTTCAGAATGAGTTTTTTTCTCATTTCAACCATGTATAGCGTATTGACAGAAGTTTGTGCTTCAATTAAAGGTAGCCATGAAATTTAATACTGTCAAATATTTCGATTGTTGTCGTGTCTTTTGCAAAAGCTACGATAATATTAGAAAATATGATTTGTACCATACATAGCAACTCATCTGCATTTGGAAGAATTTGCAAGAATTTACGTCATCAACATAAAGGACTATTTCTTGTGCCTGGGATATATTTAGAAGTAAATCATTTATATATATTAAAAAAAGTGTTGGGGCTAAAACAGACAAGATCAAATGACTTTGAGAAATCTATAAAAATACCCGTATAATGTATATTACCGTCTAAATTACCATATATATGTTTTAAGGAATTGAAAAGAGCTGTATCAGAAGATTTGTTAGGACAGAACCCATGCTGATTAGAACATAGTAAATTAAAGGACATTAAATATTTAATAAGTTTTTGATTGATAATGGCTTTGATTGAGAATCTTGATAATAAACTTATAAGACGATAATTTTAAAAATCGTTTGGGCTTTCTTTTTTAAACAGTAGTTTAATAAAGGCCAGCTACAAGGATATCCAATAAAAGAAACGATAATGGAACAAAAAACTAAGGTTAGGTAATAATTAAAATTAGGAGCGAGTGAACTAATGAAAAAGTTTTTTTTACAGGTTACTGTATAATTAAATTATTTCTTTAATAATGTAATTAAATAGGGATTATTTTTATGTAGTTTAATAATTAATGAGTTAATATTTAAGTTTCTTTATCCCTTCTATTATAATTTATTATATATTTAAAAAAAAACATAGTTAAATTAGTGCAAGTGATAAATAGTAATAAAAAGAAAAAAATATTACATTAACCGGTATCGTTTGAAAATGTTTATGAAACATTCTACGTTAAAGGTTATATCATTGTATGGGTAAGTATGGTATCTGTATTCCAGTTCTGTCGCTACTATCTAGGACGACATGACTATAACTACTGGCACTAGGTGGTGCCAGGAAATATTTCAGTTGCTGTTCTTGAAGATTAATGGCATAAACAGAGATGTAAGAGCAATGTGGCCAGAAACAAGAAGCTTTAATGCTTTCCTCTTTTCATATTGATGACACGCAAAATCGTGAAGCGTTCCACGTTTTTATAGACACTAATGATCCGATAATACTAAAAGAAGCGATGATAAACTTCGCTAAGGAAGAAATGAATATGGAGACAAAAGTGGAAGAAGCTATTAAATTGGGAAATAAAACATGTTTGATAAAACTGAAGAGTAATCAAGATAAGACACAAATGATGAAAAATAAAAATAAGCTGAGGCATAAGAAAGATCCATAAGTTTACATAAATAATGATTTGACTAAGGAAGAATTACATATACAAAGAGAAATAAGAACAATAGCGAAGGAAGAGAAAAAGAAAGGAAAGGAGATTAAAATCAAACACAATACGCTAATAATAGATGGAAAGGTGTGGAAATGGAGCAAGAATCGGAATCAGCTGGTTGAAACAGAGATGGAAATCCCCAAAAAAGATGGATAAAGCATGATGAAATATGCACAGAATACTTGGAGATGACGGATATAGCACACGAAAAGGCCACGAGCTGGAAAAATCGGGAAGATAGAAATCAGAAAGGAGAAAGAGGGGAAATGAAAAATAGAAAAAAAAACAAAAAATAGAAAACGAACGATTACCAATAAAGCGAAATAACAAACAATAAGAAGCCAAACAGAACAAGAAAGTCATTACCATAAGAATAGGAACATGGAATATAAACATACTATCTGAAGAAGAAATGAAGATAGTCGAAGAAATGGAAGAGTACAGCAAATATTGGGAATCTCTGAAATAAAAAAAGTGGACAAGGATAGTACAAAAATAAAAAAATATGCACTGTACTATTCAGGAGTGAAGAAAGGGATGAAAGCAAAAGAAGGGGTAGGAATTATTGTGAATAGAGAAATGAATGAGAGGGTAATATGTAAATTATGAGGCAATAAACCCAAGAATAGTAAAAGGAAGTATCCAGCTACAAGACACTATCAACTTCATGCAAATCTATGCGCCAGTAGAGGAGGATGAGGAGAATACTCTAAACAAATTCTACGAAAAACTACAAGAGGTAATGGATGACATAAGAGAAAACAATGAAAAAATGACAGTGATGGGAGACTGGAATGGCAGAATATGAAGAAATCAGGAAAAGGGACTTGGTGCCATGAGGAAATATGGAGAAAAAAGCATTGAATAGAAATAACAGAAGGATGATCGAGTTCTGCACAGAAAATGAATTATTAATAGGGAATTCATTTTGGGATCAAAAAATTGAAGACAGATATACTTTTGTGGCCATAGAAAAAAATGCGAGGAGCATTATTGACTTTATGACCATCTCAGCAAACCTACAGCATGAAACGAAGGACATCATAACAATCCCCGAAACAGAAATCAGGTCAAACCACAGGCTAGTAATAGCAAACATGCAAAGTGAGGAAATAGAGAATGAAAAAGACGAAGAATACACAAGAATAAACATACATAACCTCAGAAATGAAGAAACAAGGAGAGTATACCAAATAAAAACTGATAATACACTTAGCAAATTTGAAAAAACAAAAGACCAGTGAAATGCTGAGGAAAGATGGAAAATACTGAAAGAAACTCTCATTCAAAAAGCAGAGATTACATGCGGAAAAAAAAAGGAAACACAGGAAAGAAAAGAACAGATTGGTGGACACGGGAAATTAAAGAAACAATTAAAAGAAAAAAACAAGCGTTGCAATAGCGTGTACAATAAAACGAAGGAAGAGACAAATAGACTGGACTACATAGAAATTAGAAATGAAATTAAGATAATGCTAAGGGAAGCAAAAAGAAAAAGCTAGGAAAACTTTGGCAGAGAATTGTGTGAGAACTACAAAAACAACAATAGGCAGTTTTGGAATAAAGTAAGAAATATGAAAGAAGGAGCAAAAAAAGAAATAAAAGGAAGTAAGAATAAAGAAGGAGAAATAAAAATAAAAAACCTGAAATATTAAAGACGTGGGAAAGCCACTATGCTGACAAATTTAAACAAAGACAAGAAACTCCAAATGAAGAAGGTGAAGAAGTGGATGAAGAAATCGAAGAGAATGAAATAGAAGAAATAACACATGAAGAAGTCGACAATGTGGATGGATAGAATATGCAATGAAGCGTGGAAAACGGAAAAAATCCCTAAAGATTGAGAAAGTAATCTAATCCTCCCGATACATAAAAAAGCAGATTCGACACAATGTGAGAATTTCAGAGCGATTTGTCTATCCTCGGTAGGATTTAAAATTTATATCCGAATTTTAGAGAAAAAATTAAGGAAAAATATAAAAGGAAAACTAGAGGACGAGCAAGCTGCATTTAGTACAAACAAATAAACAAATGGCAATACAAGTATTATAAGAAATATAATTGAAAGAGCTATGGACAGTGGGAAACGACTTTGCCTAGCTTTCATTGACCTAAAGGCAGCTTTTGATATGGTATAGAGAAAATCGGTTTGGAGATGCTTAGATGAGTTGCAAGTAAATAACAAATTAATAAATGTTATAAGAAGTACCTACCAGAAAGTGAATGGAAAAGTGCACATTGGGGGGCTAGGTTCGGGAACTTTCTAAATGGACAGGGGAGTGAAGCAACGGGATAGAATGTGCCCACTATTATTTGTCATATTGATGGATAGAACAATGAAAAACACTAGAAGAAAAACTGAAAAAATCACAATTGGATACAAAAACCTTACTCCCATAAATCTGGATGGTCTGATGTACGCCGATGACATAATACTGATTGCTGATAATAAAAGAAAAATACAGTCAATAATAGACATATGGACAAATGAATTAGAACAACTGAAGATCGAAGTAAATATAGAAAAAAGTAAAATAACGATAATAAATAAAGAACAATAATATGCAATCAACAAAAACTAGAGGTAGTAACGGTCTACGAATGCTTAAGCAGCGTCATCTCAAATGATGGAAAACTCGATCTGGAAATGGCAAAAAGAAACAGAAGACTACAAATATATACCATGCATTGAATAAAACAATACTTAGTAACAAGGAAATAGACATAAACATAAAAACTAAGGTATACAATCGCTCTGCAATCAATATTATATTCAAATGAAACTGGGGTACCCCTGGAAAGACACCGCCAGCAAATAAATACTATAGAAATGAAATACCTCAGAAGGATAGCCGGGAAAACAAAATACGACAGAATAAGGACACATGACAAAGCAAGAACCAATTGAAACCAAACCAGAAAATAGACAATTAAATTGGTTTGGCCACATAACAAGAATGGTTTTTGCGGCGGAGGAAATTATTTCTTTAATGTGTTCGACAAAAGTGAGCTGGGTAACAAACAGTATTCCAAGATCCCTAACTTTGATACAGCTAGCCAGCACGTCAGAGTCGACAGAGCAGTTAAACAGGATCGAGGAATTTTTCCTGGTTAAGGTAAGTATTTTGCATTTTGCTATGTTCAGGTTTAATCTATTGCAACTGCACGAGTTAGATATCAATTCTAAGCTATTTTGTAGCTTCAAAGAATCATCGTGAAAAGTTATTCTTGAGAAGATCTTGATATCGTCAGCAAACATCAGAATTTCGCAACTCACAACTTCAGAAATATCGTTGATAAACAATAAGAAAAGTAGCGGTCCCAAGTTGGATCCCTGTGGCACTCCCGATGTAATTAGTTTATTTGCTGAACAATAGCCATTGTAAGACACATAAAAACTACGATTGATTAAGTAGGAACTCATTAGTTGAACAAGAGCGGTACTAAATCCTAGTCTGTGCAATTTACGTAGTAGAAAACCGTGATCAATCCGGTCGAATGCTTTTGACATGTCAGTATAGATGACATCGACCTGACCTTGAGCATCCAATGCCGCCGCAGCGTATTGTACTAGGTGTCCTAAATTGGTAGTGGTCGACCTCTTATCGCCATGCTGAGCATCAGAGATATAATTCGCTACAGCGGGATACAGCTTCCTGTAAATTGCTACTTTGATATAATTGATAGTATGGAAATCAGTCGATAGTTACAAATGTCAGATTAAGCACCACTTTTAAATACTGGACAAAACCTAGCGAGTTTTCAAGTGGATGGGAAGGTGCAAATTTTTAAAATTAAGTTAAAAATGGTGCACAAAGGATGCGACAAAACACTGGCACGGTCTTTCAGAAAAAAGCTTGCAACCTGATCAGGCCCAGATGTAATCTTGTTTTTTAGGGATTTCATCGCCAAAAATATGTGTATTGGATGAAATAACATCCTCGTCAATGGAAAATGAGGTGGAGGACTGAAAAACGTCCGAAAAGCGATCCGAAAAAGCATTGACGATTAACTGCGGTTTCCCGAGACGTTCTTTGTTCTTGTACATAACTCCAGGAATCTTAGAGTAGATTTCATTCGAGTTCCAATAAACGACCAAAAGTTCTTCTGCACATCCGAAAATAATCATAATACAACGTTTGAAATATAAGAGCTATACGCCTGCTTTATATGTGACTTCACCAACGCACGAGATCTTCTAAAGTTCTCTAAATCAACATGACTACCCGATCTCTTATAGGTCTTATGTAATTTATGTTTTAGCTTTATGTTTTTAATAATCTCACCAGAGTACCACACGAGATAACTTCTTTTTGGCTTTTTACAATGACTACAAATAGGAATAAATCTGTCAAACAGGTTATATATAATTCTGTAGAATTCAAAATTATTGATAGTGGCAGTTTGTCTACATAATGGACTATTACAGCAGAAACTAGGAATATTGAAGTCTCCCACGATGAGCAATTTATCAGTTGTTAGATGGTGACATACGAAATAGTCTATAAGCATATCGAGTTCATCTGTAGAAGGTGTTGAGGGTACATACAGAACGAAAATAACACGTAACTCCATCTCCATATTGAAGCTTGATACTTTTCAGACTACCCTCATGCATAAAACACTAAAGGGAATCAAAAAATATATACTTTATAAAGAAATTAGGATCTAATACCTTTTTTATCTGAAATATGCATTCGGTACTGAATATAAAGTAATGAGGACATGTATTTGTATCAAAAATATAGAAAAGTAACGAAATTTTACATTTCTAATAGAATAGTGAACTGTGCTATCTTCAAATACCTTTCCTACTAAAATTCAAAGGTAAAATAAGGGGAAAAACAATCAAAAGTCCCAACGAACAAAGCGAACAAGCATAAATAAAAAAAAAACTTTCCTCGAGATAAGCACTCGCCTAAAAACTTAAATTGTTAAACGTCAGTAGCAACTAAGAGACATATTTACAAGTTCAACCACAGCAACGCTGTAAAACAACTTAACTTTCAACTTCAGCTCTGATATGCTAATGAAGATGGCCTAAGTTTGAATGAGTTATCTGATACCAGGTTAATTTCAGATATCGTATAATTCGAGGGCAGATTTTTTTGCACGCTTTGCGAAGGAATGGACGTTATTTAAACGAAGAAGGAGAGAATCTTATTAAATGGGTGTAAATCTCGAAGAAAATTTAAATTTAGTTTGTCGGTTGAGTTTGTATATTGTGTACGGGGATGTAAGTTGAAGCGAGCGTCTCTAGACACTCCTCCTTGTCGCACTTTTCTTTTTAATTTGCAAAGGTCAACGGACTTGCTTTTCTTTAAATGTTCCAAATGTCACTTAATTTTTGGATTAAAACAGTACGAAAAGCAGATACTTTTCTCTTATTTCAAATCGTCATTCGAAGAATAAAAGAGATACAGATTTCGAATTTTCGACAATTTTATAGGTTCAATTTTATTTAAAAACAAGGTACTGGAAATTTTGAAGGAGGATTATCCGCAATTTCGAAGTTTGAACAGTTAATCTACAAATTCAAAATCAAGATTAAGACAATAGGACACTATTTTAATAAATTAGGGCAATACTTATTGTATTATGAATAGGCCGGACACAGAGAGCTTCGCACCAAGTTAGAAGTGAGGTTGCCGCGCCCACGACGCGACGTATGTATGCAGGTGAATCGACACGGGCTACCTCAGCGAATGAAATTATTGATTTATTGCAACAGTTTCTCATCAACCCTTCACAGCGTTAGTCCTAATTATAGAGATAAATATATGTATGTAATTATGTCTAATGTACGCAAGGAAAATAAACCGTTGGCTAATAATGTCTAAATCTATCAGTGAATTTCCGGATTTTAACTATAATGGAACTAAAGAATTGTGTAGATTTTGCAAAAACTCTCAATGTGCTGGAGCAAAGGCGACTGTAAATGATTAAATAGTACGCAAAACAAAAATGACAAAACTGGCGTGCCACCTCAAACCCAATTTAAGATGAATCGATAAAGAACCGTTCCGATAGTTTTAGCGTACATATAATCCCTTAGTACTTACCATCACGGACAGCGTGACGGAAAGAGCTACCAAGTATACCCAAAGATATCGAAAATGGGATCAAAGTGGAATTAAAAGATAAACAGCTGTGACTATGTCTTGATGAAACGACAGATTGTAAAAAAAATCTATTTTGAATATTATAGCACGAGTACTAGATCCTGTTAAACCGAAATTTGCAATCTTATTAGCTAATAAACGACTAAAAAAGTATACTGGCGAAGCAATTACAGGCGTAGTGCTCGATATGTCAGAACAATTTCAAGTGTCAACTAGTCAACTGTTGATGTTTGTGAGCGATGGAACAGCGACAATGTGCAGTAGGATTATTTTAATTATGCCTGTGTTACTTCCGTAGATGTTGAACGGTCTTTGTCGAAATATAAGAACATTTTTTCATCACAGCGAACAACCTTCATCGAGACAAATGTAGTAACATACATACCTCATGATGCAAGTTTTTCAACAATCCCATCCACACTGTTAAGAAATTACGTTTATCTACTATATTATTATTTATTGTTACGGTATTAAGTACAACAGATTTTTGAAAAAACTACCTTGTTTACTTTTTACAGTTATTACTAACGCTGGCTACGAGCGGTACCGCGCATCGGCGTAGAATCAGTTCGGACCGAGAGGAACGGTAGTATTACTTCGTCTGCGGAGCAGTACGGACATTTTCGCTGCCGGTCATTTGCGCAATTGTTTATCTGTCCTAGAAAAATTATGATTTCGTCAGCAAAACGACCGTGGTCGGACAAACTTCGAAAATTTATTGCAGAAATTCCAGACTTAATATATGAAGGTGCTAAAATTAAATGTGTAATCTGTAAAATCCCGTTAATGTGTTGGTCCAGACAACATTGTCTACGACACGTAAATAGTGAAAAGCATGTCTCAAAAGAAATTGCGCACGAGACAATGAAAAATTTATATTTAATTTATGCGTTACGTTTATCGCATGTAATATACCGTTTAATTTACTAGACAAGGAACCATTTATCTGCTTTTGAAATAACTATTCGGAGTGCAAATTACCAAGTCGAACATCGTTACGAAGAATTGTGCCATCTGCGCGCGAACATATTGAACAAAAAATAAAATCGAAGTTGAAACATCAAAAATTGTGGTTATGTGTCGACGAAACAACAGATCGGAAGAAACATTCTGTTCTTAATGTAATGGCACGCAAATTGGAACCTCATCAATCGGCACCTTCAATTCTATTAGTCTCCAAACGAATACAACAGTGTACTGCCGAAGTAATTTCAAAGTTAATGTTAAATACATTGGGCAAGTTTGAACTTTCAACAAACCAACTCTTGATGTTAGTGAGTGATGGTGCTGCAAACATGCTTTCTGTAGGCCGGTCTCTTAAAAAGCATTCTGCTAATTTGTTACACATTACGTGTAAAATTCATGCTCTCAATCTTGTGGCGGATAGTATCAGAAAATGTTATCCTGAGGTAGACGCTTTAATAGCGCATACCAAAGCAGTATTTGTCAAATCACCGAAACGTATTCGCGAATTTCACAGACTGTGCCCCCGTATACCAGCACCACCAGAACCTATTCTAACTCGTTGGGGAACATGGTTGCAGGCAGCGTTTTATTATCATAAATATTTTGACAATATTAAGAACGTGGTTTTACAATTCGATACAAAGGAAGCTGCCGCTATCCAGAAAAGCCAGTCGAAATTTCAAGATAGTCAGGTTAAAATGGATTTAAAAATCATTCATGACAATTACTTCGGGCTAGCAGATGCAATAGAAAAATTACAAAATTCTGCGGTGCCGTTAGAAGAATCTCTACAAATAGTGCAACATGTTCACGCACAGCTATGCGCGATTGCAGACGGAAAAAATGTTTCTGTTCTAGAAAAATTAGAAAGTGTTTTTGAGAAAAATTCTGATTTTGGCACATTAAGACACATTTGTGAAGGTGCGTCAACAGAATCATTAAGTTATTTGAAAGATTATTTTACTTACGCAAATATTACGTCACTAGATGTAGAACGTTCGTTCTCTGCATATAAACGCATTTTTTCCTCATGCCGAAACAACAGTTGAAACATATCTAATGTTGCAGATATTTAACAGACATTATTCACTTTGTGATTTCACGGAGGACTCTTAAAATGGAAAGTGTTTGAGCACGTGTTATTTAATTTTTATTTAAAAGATGGGCGAAATTATTTGCGGCAGCAAACATCTCTATTAGCAGAATAACTCTAGTGGAACGCGAGGCCTGGTCGACTCTACGCTACTGCGCGGTACCGCTCGTGGCCAGCTTTAGTTATTACATTACATATACAACAAATGCCGTTGTTAAACAAAAAAAAAACTATTAATGGCAATAAAAACACTTTAACGTGTGCATATATTCGCTCTATTTAGCAAACATTTTTATTACGTCAGCTTTTATTTTTTACACGAGGGTATTGATTTCAAAATATCACTTCTGTCGGCTGTGAGACACACATACACTATTTATAATCCGCGGCCCATGTGACTGATCCGATTCTGTTGCGAAGACCGATTGTGCCCGGCTTAATTATAGAACATTATTCTTTAGGAAATAGAATTTAAAAATAAAGACATTATTATTTTCACTCAGGAGTGACAATTTTTGTGTGATTTTTTTGAAATCGATCTATTTGAAATATGTCAAAAACTAAAAAACAAAAATTTCATATTACGCTTTGGACGCTGACACCTGCATCATCACGAATGTGCCTTGCCCAATAATTAAATGGTGACCGCTAAATAAAAGCATTATTTTTCAACTGAACATAAAAGGTTTTAATCAAAAAATAAAAAATACTCAAAAACCTTTCGGAAACGCAAAGTAAACAAAGAAGATAATTTGTAATAATAACGAAAGTAAGCGATAAAGCTCAACTTGCTGAGTTAGTAACATTAAAATTAAGGCCACACACGACAGCAGAATCTCTCATTTTACCTGACTGTTGAGAAATAGTGACAATAATGTTTGGGAAAGAAGCATAGAAGGAAATTATGAAGATTTCTTTCTTCCTACTTCTCCAGTTTTACTCTAAATGAAGAAGAAAAACTGACATCGCTCTCTTCAAGTAGTAGATTAAAATTGAATTTAACTGAAAATACTCCTGAAAAATTCTGGATCTGTGTTAAAAATAAATACCCGAATTTTCCACGTCATATCTTTGCGAAGCAGGAAGAAATGCAAAGCCTGGAAAATTTAGAAGAGGAGACGCCAGTGGCTTTATTACTAAGGTTCGACAAACGAGTGCAACGTCAGAGGCGTATCGCGCAAAAGTAGGTGAGATACAGTATTATTAAAAAATAATATATTCCTACCTTCATACCTTTTATTGACGTCTTGATGTCCACTGCGACAAAATACTACTGCCCCGGTAAACCGCGTAAAAAATAAGCTTCCTTTGTCGATTCACTTAGCCTTCGACGTTGGTCTGAAAAACGTTTTCGTGTATTTCGAAAATGATCGTTCTACATCTAGCGAAGTAGGATTTACGTAATTCAGATATTCCTTTATCTCTTTTGTGCACTTTTTATTTTCAGTAATATACCGAACCTTTTGTAAATCGGGATTTTTATTTAAAACTGTACGAAATTTCTGAGCGACATCTAGTCCTATAGGATCCGCCAAGCTTTCTGGAGCGGTTGCTAAATTGTTGATGATATTTAACGAGTCTTGTAACTGCGAAATAGTTTGTGTCACTACAGAATGGTTTATGGAAATGTTATCTATTTCATTTTGAACGTCCGAATCGGAAAGAAGTTGCTGACTCTCGCGAACCGCTTGAGAATTAGAAGAATTAAATTTGAAAATGACATCTTTCACTTGGGAATAATATTTGCGATAGTAAGATACTGCCTTGATCCATGTTCCCCATCGCGTCAATACAGGCTGAGGTGGTAACGGAATTTGCGGATACAATTGCTTGAATACGCGGATATGGTTGGGAGATTCAACACTTTTTTGGTAGATTAAATCATTCATCGTAGGATACTTGCTTCGAATTATTTCTGCTACGAGGTGACATGCATGTATGAGGTATGTTATGTGAAGAAGAGTCGGAAAGCATACTTTTAACATCCTACCAACTTTCAGCATTGTTACGGCTCCGTCAGAAACTAACATGGTGATTTGGGCTCTTACGATACAAAATTCTCAAAATATTTTTTATGTTTACAACAGTTTCGGCATCAGTTCTTTCGATCCTTTTACTGGCTAACAACAAGGAAGCTGCTGGACCATTACGTCTTAAAGGACGCGCCACAATATGAATCACGCTGTGTTTCTGAACAGTAGTTTCGTCCACAGTGAGCAAGATTTTATGATTTCTCAACTCGTCTTTTATACAGTCATTTACTATACTTTGCACATGTGGTAATTTGTACCGCAACTGTCTTTTTGTTCGTAGCTTCCATGATGGAACATATTTATCCCAAAAAAGACGAAAGTTTTCATTATCTACTAGGTGTTGTGGGATGTTGCACGAGCTTTACTTTTAATATAACTTCTACATTCAAATGTCGTGCGACCTAGCAACCCTATACCGCAAAATGCAACGAATGTGCAAACCTGTAAATTCCAAACCAGGGAAATGCCAAATATATTTCTTCACATGCGATGCACCAGGCTTACGTCCCATGTTTTCGAAAACACACAATGAGAATCCAATAAATAACCGAACGAGCGAACTCCTCAATGTCTACTGCATTACTGAACTCTGCATCCACATACGTACATACACCCCCCGTACAGGCGTCTCTGCGGGTGCAACCGTTCGTCACGCTTTAATTATAAGTGTTCCGTGCAAAACAATGTCAGACTTTAGTGTTCCCTGACTTCAAAAAGATTGAGAACCACCGCTATACGTCTTCAAACCAAACGAACGTAACAGACACCTTGATTAAAATTAAATAATATTAAACATAGGTCAGACATTGTGAAATTCAGCAATAATACCAAAATGAACAATTAACCGCTGATATACCTAGCGCTAGTGCTATGTAGAGTGTGCATTACATTTCAGCAGATTATCGAATTAGAATAGCAAACCGCAATAGCCCTGTCGAAGCACGCGCCATTGTTATTGCCTGATTTGGGACGGTGATGGTATTACAAACGTGGCAACGTTAGCTTTGGTTGATTTTAAAGGAATGCAAGTAGGAATTCAATAATAATACCATCGGTCAATTTCAGTGTGTAAGCCCGAGCTAGCCGGTATAAATCTATAAATCGTTCATATTTTATTAAATGAGGTATTACCGCAACACAATAATTGAGCTAGATGTGGTCACGAATCGCTATCAAATTTAAACCAATGAACCAATTCAATAATGAGAATATGATTTTTGCCCCATTTGATAAATAAATTTAATGGAAATACTAAAACATCAAACTAAAGCGCATCCCGTACAATCACAGACATAATTAATCCGACGAATTAATTTTTCAAAAAACGCGTCACAAACTATCCAACATTGTGAAACATTGTGTATTGTTAATAGATCGCGCCATATAACCATTCACGTGTGTAAACTTTCAAATATTCGATGCCCTGCTAACTCATATGTATAGATGAGGGGACGGACGTTAAGTACCACTCCATAGGGAAATAATTTACAAAGTCAAACATCAAACATTTGCACCAAACAAATTTATAACACGGCCTGAAAATGCTAATGATATGTTTTTACAAATGTGCTAGTGACAGATATGCATGGAATATCAGTTTAGATATAAAATTACCTATTTTAAATATTAAACTATGTATGTATGTATGTAAATTTTCATTTTTACTGCGTTCTTTTTGATCGATTATCCTTTGTTTCCATTTTGTATAACACATCGCTGTACAACCGGATTTAATTATCTTTTTAATAGCGACAAATATTGAATATAATAATAGTAATAATAATAATAATAATAATAATAATAATAATAATAATAATTAATTACTCTACTAAAAATCAGAAATTCGACATAATAATAGCAATGCAAAATTAAGGAGTCAACATTTTCAAAACTCGTATCTAGTTAACTAACAATAAGCGAATTGCAATACTAATATTGATAAATTATATTAATCAAACAACACGCAGAGAAATGTTTACTTGTACCAAAGCTGTCCGCCTTAATTTAAGACAATTACTGTTTCAATTATCTCCAATACAATAACTGTTTTAACACTAGAACCGCCGCACCGGTCAATTTGACCGTCTTTCAATTTTAAAGTTTTTTTTTCAACGGAATTAATTTTGATATGATCTTGAAATCATGTGACTTTTCCTAAATTTAGTTTGGCAATGCTCTCACAAAATTTTGAATATTTTGTAGAACTCTAAGCGGTGTTTTGGGAAAGTTTACCTTAAACGGCCGCCCTGGTCAAATTGATAACAAAATGTTTTGACAAACTTTATTTGTCAATTTTTCCTTGGTTGAAAGAACTAAACATTTAGACATGTACCGCATACATATAAATATATACATAATTTCAAATATTTATTACATATAAAACAAGGCATATACCTGCATCAACCGATCAGAGCTTGTTCCTATTTGTTAGCACATGTTCGTACTTGTTTCGACATGTTCAGCCTTGCCCTCGACAAAGAACTTGTTTCTACTCGTGTTCTTTTTAGTGTCGCACATGCTGAGACTTAATTTGGCGCATGCGTACAAAATATTTTGCAAGTTTCAATCTGCACTATTGTGAACATATAAAAAGATTTGTAGTACTCTGAATGTGGTCCAGTAAACGCCTCTCGGCTGCACAAGCTTTAGGGTATTTAGACGAACTGGAAAATCTTTCACCGGGAAGTTCCGAGAATGATTCTAGATCAGTTAGTACTGACAGTGGAAAAAAAAATTTGTTCTCGAGTTGTTGCGAGTGAGGAACAAAAAAGTGATGAATCTGACAATGACACAGTTTATGATGTAACGGTTGCAGTGACTGGTGCTAGTTCCAGTGATAAGCAGGAAGTGAAAACGTCTGTGCGTTCTAATCGCCAGCAAAAGAAACCAACAGAAAAAGGATTTTCCTTCAATCTCGGTGCAGTTTGCAAATCAAAAGACAATTCCCAATGGCAAGTAATTTCTGCGAGTCAGCCTACTGCAGGCATAAAAACCCAACCCAATATATTCAGGAACAATCCACAGTTAACAGGCTATGCAAAACAAAAAGTAACTGCAGAAAATATTAGTAGTTTCTGGAGTTTATTTATCGATGACTCCATTCTGAGACACATAAAACAATGCACCAAGGCTGAAGCTAGAAGACAACTCGACAGTCAGGACTGGCAATTATCTTTAGGAGATCTAGAATCCTTTATTGCCATTCTATACGCACGTGGTGCTCAGGGTTCCAGCAACTTAGAATCAGATTCCTTGTGGTCTAAAAAGTGGGGAATATCGTTTTACGATATCTACGATGTCTAGAAACAAATTTAGAGAAATCATGCGATATCTCAGATTCGATCTCAATTCCACAAAGAAAGAAAGATTGGAACATAACAAGTTTGCTTTAGTTTCTGAAATATGGCAAAAATTTGCTTGAATTGCAAAATTTGTTATGTGCCCGGAGAAAACATAACAATAGACGAACAACTTTTTCCTACAAAAGCAAGATGTCGATTTACGCAATATATGTTCAATAAACCGGATAAGTTTGGCATTAAATTTTGGATTGCTGTTGACACTGAAGCTAAATATGTGTTGAATGCCTTCCCATATTTAGGAAAAGATGATTCGAGACCAATAGGACAACCACTTGGTGAATACGTCGTTCTAAAATTATTGGAGCCTTACACCAAAAAAGGAAGAAATATGACAACGGACAATAGCTCTGTGATTACTAGTTTTTGACATATAGCCGGCTGCCATTCTTATTTGACCACCCGGTACATAATGCAGCAAAAATACTCGAGGAAAATGCATGAAAGGTGGCCTGAACTGCGATACCAATTTGTTCAACAGCTGCCATAACTGGAAAAACCAGTTCATACAAAGATGCAGGAGAATATTGGGAAAATTGACACAGTCGTGTCCTAGATTGCACAATAGCAATAATAAGAATATTCATATTTAAATTAGAGACTTTAATTTTAGGTATAATGCATGAATATACACATACGAGGTTGGCTCAGGCAATTCCTAATTAGTGATATCGTAAATTCATTCGAAGTGAAAGGAGACAAATACGGAGAAGGTAAAGTGCACGACTCTAAAATTGATAGTAAGGTATCAAAGTCAAACCATGTTTTATATAAACTTCACCTGGATTTAACTAATAAACAATCTTACTTCAAAACTTAGCTACTTCATCCCTTAAGTAAGCTCGGGCTGATTGTATCGCTTTTCTACCAAAAGCGGCAGCAGAGTACACATTGCCGAGTTTACCGACGTAGTTTACATAGTGGTAACTTGAAGTTTATATAAAGTATCCGGAGCACCCTTAGAAGCACACAGGCACAAGATTTGCGATTTTCAAAGTATTCAATCTTTCTATGGCCACGTTAAACATGTTAATATGAATACATTCAAGCACCGGGGGTCTGACCTTACACTTTAAATGTTTGTTAATGGCGGATGTAGACCGTATTATCGGGCAGGTGCACTCAAATAACATTTCCATTTACAACAAACAACTTCGCCTGTCAGCTAGTGGCCCTCGTTAAATTTTCACTAAATTACTCCATTGTTCATTACTTTCCTTGAATAATAACGGGTCGCAAGATACACAAAAGATGTGAATTTATAATAAATGTCACCACCCCAACAAGCTACCCAGAACCCAGATCCAATTCTTTGTAACAAAACAACAGTCACTTTTTATTTTCTTTGTTTCATTAGAAAAAAAAATCTCAAAGGCGTTTCCCAATTTAACGACAATAGATGTCGCTTATACATATTTGATACAATAACTTGAGAATTATCTTTAGATATATCAAATCTATCACGATATTCACTCCCCACAGAAATAAATTTGAATTTTATAAAGCTGAAAACTGGCTGTTCTCGTTAAGTCACGAGGATAGAATACTGGGGAGCCAACAATAAAACAACATAGTTGTAATTACACAAATTTTGTTCCGTAAATTCATTAATTATAAAATTAATTTCCGTTACGGACTTATAAATATTATTTGTTTAAATATCGCAGCCCATTATTCTCAAATAGCTTTGCTTCTCCCTGGAAAATCTTCTCGGACACCCATGTCAAAAGATACCCGTAAGTTCAGAGACTTTTTTTCTGCTTTACGTTTGTGGTCTACAAAAATTAGAACACAACTGGGGCGGACACAGACAGCTTCACTCCAGTTTAGAAGTGAGGTTGCCGCGCCCACAACGCGACGTAAGTATGCAGATGAATCGGCACGGGCTACCTCAGCGAATGAAATTATTGATTTATTGCAATAGTTTCTCATCAACCTTTCGCAGCGTTAGTCGTAATTATAGAGATGTGTAAGTATGTCTAACGTACGCAAGGAAAATAAGCGACCGTTGACTAATAAAATCACAAAATTTATCAGTGAATTTCCAGTTTTGAATTATAATGGAACTAAAGTATTGTGTAGAATTTGCGTGCAGCTAACTAGAAACGATGCATTCAAGATTAAACTCTTTAAAACAAATCAACGGTTATCCTAGTAAGCTTTGATTTTCTGCTGTCAAAATAATTGAATTACATGTAAACAACTAACCTTGAGAGGATTTTCATTTTTTTGCATACAAAACAGATTCGTCTTGCTCGTAATTAGAAACGCGGTGAGGATCCTAATTATATAATTTATTTTCAAACGGTAAAGTGAAAACTGTATTTTTTGGGTGTGTTTAACTTTTAGTTTTAATACTGTAGATAACAAAATATGGGGAAAAATAAGGGCTGCGACGAAAGCACTCGGAAAATTATCATATGCATGTACAATGGGCGGAAATCCTATGGAGCTATAGCAAAAACTCTGAATATATCCAAGAAGATGGTATTTAATGCTGTCCAACATTATAAAAGACATTCAACAACATTAATGTTCCACGGAAGCGTAGACCCAGAAAATCAACTGCTCGTGAAGACAACCTAATTGTCCGACAATCAAAAAAGTTTCCGCAAAAAACTGCAAATGAAATTAGAGCCTCCGTATTTGGAGAAAATGAACGTGGACCTTCAGTAGATACTGTAAAACGCAGATTAAGAGAAGCAGGTTTATTTGGACGGATTGCCGGGAAGAAGCCATTAATAACTGAGAGGAATCGCAAAAGACGCCTGGAGATTGCTAAAAAGTATGGTCATTGGACGGTTTAAGAGTGGAAAAGAGTGTTATTTTCTGACGAAACAAAGATAAATAGGGTTTCATCTGATGGGAAATCCTACGTACGTAGCTCACAAAATGCTGCTTTCGATCCCAAATACACCCGTCCTACTTTGAAGCATGGTGGCAGTAATAATGTTTTGGGAAAGTATGTCATGGCGAGGTATCGGTCCAATACATGCAATTGAAGACATTATGGACAAATTTCAGTACATATCCATATTAAACAACATTCCATATGCTGAGGATAATTTAGCTGTAACATGGATTTTCCAACAGGATAATGATCCGAAGCATACGACAGGGGTCACAAAAAAGTGGTTTTGGGACAATTTTGTAAATCTATTGGATTGGCCCCCGTGTAGCCCTGACTTAAATCCAATAGAAAATCTATGGCAATACATAAAACAGAAAATAGCGGTGCATAAAATCGGAAATTTTGACGAACTTCATGAGAAAACTCTAGAGGCATGGAACACAATTCCCAAAAGTGTGTGTGTGAAGACTTGGTGGCATCAATGCCACGCAGGCTGCAAGCAGTCCTTCATAGTAATGACTTTGCTACAAAATATTCATTTTTTTCTGGATATTTTTTGTAATAATTAACTTTTTTGAAATCATTTCTAATTAGTTGCACGATCCTTTTTTTTATTAAATAAATATAATTTTTTTTCTAAGTAATGTTTATAAAAATCAAAAGTTGTTTTCATTTCAGATTAAAGAAATACATAAAACATACTTCGCTTCAGTTTTTGCTTTATTAGAATCAAAATTCCAAACTTATGTCATTAAGCCATATCGTTTCTAATTAGTTGCACCCAACTGTATATTTCCAAGAAGTAAAATCTGTGATTTTACAATTCGACCCCAACGAAGATATAGCTATTAAGGGGGCGCAACAATTATAAACGATTACTAGACGCAATAGAAAAATTGCAAAATACTGGGTTGTCGTTAGTAGAATCAGTGCAAATCGTGAACAAAGTTAATACATTGCTACATGGTATAAACAACGCAAAAAACTACGATGTTTAAAAAAAAATTCCGATTATACGTACAAGAATAAGATAAATGCATAGTGGTGCATCTATAGATTCATTAACTAACTCAAAAGATTATTTTAAATATGTATGTGTTATTTCCGAAACATAAGAACATTTTTTCATCACAGAGAACAACCTTCACCGAGACAAATGTGGAAACATACCTAATGGTACAAATTTTTCAACAATCCTATCCACACTGTTAAGAGGTTACGTTTATTTATTATATTTTTACTTATTGTTACGGTATTAAGTACAACGGATTTTTGAAGAAACTGTTTTGTTTACTTTATACGGTTATTACATTACATATACAATAAATGCCGTTTTCAAACAAAAATAATGGCAATAAAAACACTAACACGATGTGTGCATATATTCGCTTCATTTACCAAACATTTTTATTGCGTCAGTTTTTATTTTTTACACTAGGGTATTGATTTTAAAGTATCACATCTGACGGTAGTGAGTTACATATACACTATTTATAATCCGCGGTCCATGCGACTGATCCGATTCTGTTGCGAAGACCGATTGTGCCCGGCTTAAACATAACACAGTAGCCACCTTCGCTGATGATGCCATCATAGCTATAACCAGAGGCAGTGAAGAAACAGCAAACAGTTTAGGAGATTTACGAAACACTGCTTTAGTACTTCCAATCATCCGATCAACGTTTCCGTAATGTTGTCGAACAACTTCACCAACTAAATGCAAAGCATGCAGCACGCAGGTTATTGTATTAAGTTAGGAAATATATGTTTTAAGGATCGCCCAACACTTAACATCGTTGCTGCACTATCTGTCACAATCATCACAACTTCATCTTGGGCAATTTTAAATTTTTTCAAAGCGTTCATTATCACTTTTTGAATATTTTCCGCGGTACATTGTTGAACACGTTTGCAAGCTAACAAATATCGAGATGCTGTGTTCTCGCTAGATAAAACGCGAGCTATTACATTCACAATACTGTTTTTCTTTATATCGGTCGTCTCATCCACGGTAATCCATATTTTTTTGGAACACAAATCACGTTTACATACATTTTCTAGCATCTCTTTCATTCGCGGCAAATGATTCTGTAATTGTGTTTGTGAGGGTAATGGGTACTTTGGAACGTATTGTCGCCAAAACGTTTTAAAAGCTGCTTTTCTCACCAACGACAACAGAAGATTACAAGAGGTAAACATAATTAATAAATGTATGAGGAATAGTGTATAAAGTATTTCAGTTCTTGCATTTCTCATATGCTTAATACCATTGACATGCCTCTGGCAATTAGTTCTGTCCAATGCAGCCAAACGAACATTGCATATTAAGCAAAAAACTGCACTACCGTCATATTTTAAATGGGGAAAAAGTGACACATACTTATGTACATTAGTAGCAAATCCATTACGAAGCATTGTTTTCTTGGGTATGTAAATATTAGTTCTATATGAAACGATACACTAATTATGTACTTGGTATGATACTACAACACACAAAAAACACCAGCTATATTTTCCAAAGCGACACGTAAGTACATAACCTTGACCGTTCGACTAATCTCTACAACAGCTCAACCGGTACTAAAACAAAATCTCTCTCAGCGCGGTTTAACATGATTTATATTCAAGGTCGACACTACATGCCTGCTTCTCTACCGGTTTAGTTTATTTATAAATTTTTTGTATTCTTATATTAACCCGTAATACCGACGCCTATGCGAGTCCGCAAGTTTAGGTTACTCTAGTTATTACATTACATATACAATAAATGCCGTTTTCAAACAAAAACAATGGCAATAAAAACACTTCGACGTGTGCATATATTCGCTTCATTTACCAAACATTTTTATTGCGTCAGTTTTTATTTTTTACAATGGGGTATTGATTTTAAAGTATCACATCTGACGGTTGTGAGTTACATATACACTATTTATAATCCACGGTCCATGCGACTGATCCGATTCTGTTGCGAAGACCGATTGTGCCCGGCTTAACCATAACACAGTAGCCACCTTCGCTGATGATGCCATCATAGCTATAACCAGAGGCAGTGCAGAAACAGCAAACAGTTTGCAATCAGCGATCATTTGCCTCCAGTTATGTGAACAACCAAGAAGCCGCTAATTGGTGACTTCTTGATTTTAGGTCTTTCAAATTAGATTACAACGTCATTTGATAATAAAAAAAAACTATTGATGTGTCCTATATTCATCCATGTAAGCACTTCATTATATATTTCGTCACCCGAGAATTAGAGTGTTATATATTACAAAAGAGTAAAAATTGAGGCAAATATTTCACTTACTACTAGTACTATAGAATACATTTATTTATTTTCTATTATATTTGTTTTTGCTACATATTACACAACCTGTCTAAAATTTGTAAAAGATCTGCCTTTTGGATACCAATATTACATTCATAGAACATGCAAGAGATGTCATATTGACATTCTAATAATTGAGGGATATAATTCTAATTCTTTCAGAGTTGCAAGTAGCTCTCTCTCCAAAGAAATTTAAAGGATAGAACTTTTGAATTGAAGACAATACTAATGCTTTTCAAAGTGAAACATTGTAACTCCATGTACTCTAACATCAGAAATTGATGGAACACCGAAAAAGTATTAGAATTCACTTTAGATTTTCATGTGAATATCATATTTAAAGAAATTATGTTTCACTCTGTATAATATTAAATTTAAAATGGCATTACTAACTTTAACCATATGAATAGCAAAAAATAGAGTAGAAAATTACTATTCCCTTCGGAATTTCAAGCCTATTGTCCTGCAAATAAAAGAAAATAATATCCATAAAATGAGGATTCAAAGTCACTAGGGAAAAGTTTCGCACAATGACGAAGGTACCTATAGATTAGATATCATTTGTAAATGTGATAAACGATCGTCTTTTGTCGTAAGAAAAGAAGGTCATTGAAGAAAGAGACTTTCCGAATATACCGGGTGGTTCATTTATCTCTAATCTAATCACCCTAATAATTTGGAAACAGTTAATTTTATGAGAATAAGTTTCAAGTGAAAGTGGGGTCTCATGCAACGATGACCTTGTCGTAGTTTTAGGAAAGCGCTTCAAAGTCACAGGTTGAATGCGTTTTAAGAATTTGTTGAAAAAAATATCATGTTCCATTAAAAAAACTTGACTTAATCTCCCTGTGACCTTGAAGTGTTCTAAAACTACGACAATGCCATCGTTGCATCGGCCCCTTTTTGTGTTAAAACTTTCACATAAAACTTTTTTTCATGAAACTGCTTTCAAATTATTCGCCTGATTCGAGATAAATTGACCACCTGTATGCCGAGACTGTTGCAGCAAATATATTATACAATCGACGATATTTCTGCTAATTACAATTTAAAGCAAATAAACAATAGAAAAATATTCTTCCTGAAATCACATAATCCCGTCAAAAACCAAAGAGGGATCTCCAAATTTTACCTTCAACTATTGATGACATCTACACAACACTCGATTTGAGTTATTCAACGTAATACTTGTTTATATAATGAGATACTCAAGTTAGGAACGACGAACTCAAGTGTTCGTCACATTGAAATCGTTGTTGCTTGTAGGTAGGAAATGAATGTACCACTGCTGCTTCTGCTGCCTCCCTTTATTCTTTCTCCCCTTATACAAAATTCTACGTTCTTTCAGCGACTTTTTTTTTCTTTCTATCTGTGACATTATTTTTTCTTCCCAAATTATGCCTGATTTACACGTTCAAGTGTACAATACGTGAGTGTAACACAAAATCAAAATAATATAAAATATGCGAAATATATATAAAGATACAAATATTTATTTAAAAAAAAACTCATGCAGAACATAAATCTGTTTAAAAAATCATATACCTAAATACATGTAATAATTCAAATAAGTTTCAAATTAGCAGCTCAAACAGAAACGATTTGCCAGCGCCATCTATCACAAACTGATCAAACACTAACACACGAGGAATACTAAAGGTACCGGTAAAATAGAGCTCAGACCTCTAAAGAAATTTAAAAAAAAAGATATTTAAGCTACATTCACAACCTCCAACATACACCTAAAATTAAGCAAGTTAATTAACGCAGTAATTTATGAGTTTTGATCATTCGTAATGCAGGACGCACTAATTCAAATAAATCTGTATTTCCGTAGCGTCCTCTATTAACTACACTAGTGATTATAATTAATTCGATAATGTAGAATCGCTATATTATCGACCGGGTTAGGAGGCTTATAAAAACGATTGATATACTCTAATAAGATACAGGAATCATTGAAAATATATTTATTTTAACTTCTCGTTCGACTCATTGGTGCAATTAAAATATAATAACATGCAACGTAAGCAATTTTTCTAAGTTTTAGAAAATATTTGAGAAAAAAATTTACTTATTTTTAAATTTTTTACTAATTTGCCAATTTTCAATACGGCAGACTTAATTTTTTTTTAACAAATTCATTTTTTGATGATTTCAATTATTTTCTGTTAATAATTGTTTATAATTCCATTAATATAATTAATTTCTTAATAACAAATAGCAATAAAATAAGTTTTATTGCAATTTGCGCAAAATAACAATTTTGTATTAAGTTGATGCAATTTTACTAATTTTTTAATGAACTAAAACATATCCACCTAAAACAATGTTTAGTAGTAAAAATACATTTCAATTATGATTTTTGTATAAAGAAATATTTTTATATAGGCTTGCTTTGATTAGAATAACCGAAAATGAGTTATTTTAATAAAAAAAATCAAATTATAAAAAATGGGAGTAGGTTAAAGATTTACTAGCGTGTCGAAAATTAGCAAATTGGTAAAAAATAAAAAATAAGCAACTTTGTGCCTTATCATCTTACAAACATTTTAAAAATAATGCCATATTTCGTAATTTTCTAAAAAAAATAAATCAAAAAATAGTTTCCTGGCCAAAACAATCCACCACCAGATCGTGATCTTTTAAACAGGTAAATGAGAACAATTTACAGCACCATGTATGGATATGTTGTACTGTTTTAAACAAGGTAACATGCAATTAATAAAGTGAATATAAATAATATGCATTTTAATAATTCTAAATAAATAAATGCTTTATTTTAAGAAAATGAAATGAACAATATCTAAACGCTTTGTTTGAATTAAGAAAACTTTACTATCCTTAAGGAAATGGTTTGTGCTATAACGGCCATTTATTTATACTAAGAATCCCTTTCTTCATATTTTCTGCAAGATTTTCTTGAATCAAGTTAACAAATGTATTAAACAAAGAAATGCTATTATCCTATTATTTCATTACAAGTATATACTTCTCTTAAGCGGAGAAAAAAACGATAAAAAAATATTTCTTTTGATTTAAAACAATAATTGTATTACGGATAATTGAAACAGTAATTGTCTTGAATTGAGGCGGATATTCTTGATACAACAAGTAAACGTTTCTCTGGTTGTGAATCGTGAAAATTTTTAATTTTATCTAGTAAATGATGATGACATTATAAAGGCAGCCAACAGTGTAAAAATGAAAGCGACAAACGCTATAAATATTGACTTCCTTAAAATCTGCCTTCCTATGCTGTTGGAATATATCAAACACATCTTCAACATATATGTCGGGATGCCTAGTTAACCGGTTTGTGGAAACACGCTATTGTCGTGCCATTTCCTAAGAACACATCCCCGAAAACTTCAAGCAATTATCGTCCTATCAACTTGTTGTCTGTACTTGGAAAAGTCTTTGAGAGATTGATAGAGCCACAACTGCGTCGCTACAATGATACTTCCCACATGTCAATCGGGCTTTAGACAAAACTATAACTTTAGACTTTTAGCTTTAGACAAAACTATAGCTTCACCACAGCAGTCATTCTCATTGTTGATGATATACTCAAAACTAAAGCTGAGGGAAAAAAAATGAAATTCTAATTGCTATCTTTCAATCGGTGGGTATTGATCCCAGTGCAGTTGAATTGATGAGAAGTTTTTTTAAGTGGAAAGAAAATCAGGTGAATTGGGATTGTTGCAGGGAATTCCACAGGGTGCAATACTGTCCCTCCTACTATATGCTTTATACACACCTAATCTAAGTAGGTACATTGTGAGCATCACCTTTACGCTGACGACGTTCAATCAGACGTAATTCTAATTCGAGATGTTAGCAGACTTTATGTAAGGAGGATGCAAAGCTTCTTACATGGCATTTTTTAAATTTTCGATTAATTTAAGTTGGTAGTTCCGGCAATAAAGGACATATTCGCCAATTTCTCGGCGTAATTTATGCGATATGATTGTTATTACCGGGAACTACCAATCTAAATCACCTGCGAAATTTAAAAAATGCCAAGACGAAAGAAGATAGATTGAAACGATGGGAAAAAAAGATACTGAGAGCAATATGTGGAGGAGTATATAGAGAACCAAAAATAACAACAGTGGCAAAAGTTCAACGAATTAGAGGCTTAGAGCATGGTCAAATAATGTAGAACCATAGAATGACTAAAATGATGCTGGATAGAAAAGGGAGACCAAGGAAGAGAAACAAAGCAATAGACAGGATAAGCTCGAGAAGAACAGTGAAAGAAGCCATAGAGAGATTGTAAATAAACTTATTAGCAGGAAATTGAGATCATGAATTATAACATAGACGTCTAGAGACAAATGTAAATAGTTTAAGTAATAAAGTGAATTGTATGTATGTAATATAATATTAAAATATGAAATTCTACTTACACATTTCGTCAATTTATTAACAATTTTCATTCCCACACAGGTTCTCTGCTACATTTCATTAAATTGTCACTGCATTTTGTTAATTTTAAAGATAATGTACGTACTCAAGTAAACACTAGTACATAAATGTATAATCCACATTTCTTTTTTATTAAATTAGTCAAAATCGGGAGCGAATTCAAATCCCGCGGCAGTTTCATCAAATGACGTCAGTCGGTATTAAATTGGATTCCGAGTTTTAAATATCTTAAATCGAATTTCACACACGTATAGATACTAAATATAGCACGTCTATTATAAAATTTATAAATATAAAAATGTGCTTTTACCTTTTTTACAGTCGACAAACAAAAAACAAATGTTTTCAATTCAAAACATTTTTTTGCGATGGATTTCAATTTGGACGCGTCGATTTTGAATAGGTAGATGTGGCAACCTAAAGAATAATATAAAATATGTTTTAAATAAAAGAAATTATTGCTATATGTTGCGTAATAATATTCGAAGGGAATGAATGTAGATTGCATTAAATGAAATAATATTGCAATTGTGTAATTAAAATTAGAACAATAGATTTATGATGACTCTTGGGTGTAGTGGAAATCACAGTGATTTGTAGTATGATTTGTTGGAAAAAGTTCCGAAACTGTCACGAATATCACGCCTTAAGAACAATAATAACACATCTATCTATTGATTTTCCCCATAATTTTAACGTGAGCTTAATTTGCAATAAGCGATTTCGTCTATTTTCCCTGAAGTTAAAACAAATTTCGTCATCTCGAGTCTAGTGACACGATTTAAGAACACGTAACGCGAAATTTCAAAGTTATGAGCTGTGCCCGGTTATATCAAATGCAGTTCGAGTTCCAACACTCATAAAAGTTTTTGTTGTTGCTGCTAATGGATGACATTTGACGTGGCAGTAATAGATCGTAGTAAATAAATAAGAATTTATCAATTTAAAGAGCAAATACGTGGAGTTACAACATGGGTCTAACAATTTCCAGCGTTTTAACTCGCCTTTTTGGCAAGAAACAGATGAGAATACTTATGGGTAAGGTTAAGTGCTTTTAAATGCTAATTTAATCATTCGCAATTTCCAGTCGGACTTGACGCAGCCGGTAAGACTACCATACTTTACAAATTGAAGCTTGGAGAAATTGTCACCACCATACCAACGATTGGTTTCAATGTAGAAACAGTAGAATACAAAAATATCTGCTTCACTGTTTGGGATGTCGGTGGTCAAGGGAAAATCCGTCCACTATGGAGGCATTACTTTCAAAATACCCAAGGATTAATCTTTGTAGTAGATTCTAATGATAGAGAACGTATTGGAGAGGTAGAACTAGAATTAAGCAATATGGTAAGTTGTCTCATGTTTAATAAAGGAAATGATCACGAAAAAAGATTTTTCTAGCTACAAGAAGATGAATTGCGTGATGCTGTTTTACTGGTATTCGCTAACAAACAGGATTTACCAAATGCAATGAGCGCAGCTGAATTAACAGATAAACTACATTTGAATCAAATACGTAATCGTCGTGTAAGTTTATTTTGAATTCTTATCCTTAATGATTTAATTTGAATATGTTAAATTTCAGTGGTATATCCAAGCAACATGTGCAAGTCAAGGGAATGGACTTTACGAAGGTCTAGATTGGTTATCGAACGAATTAGCTAAAAAATGAGATTTTTATTTCTTAAATATAACATTAATGTTATTCTTAATATACTTCAATGGATATTATCAAAATTTTAGTTGTTAGTAACAAAGAAAATCCATCTTCCGCTCTTCTGAATGGGTGCCAATCTTTAAAACAAAGGAAAAATTACCGAAAACACCAAAATATGGTAAATTTACATTAAAATTGTATTTTTACCAATAGAATGTAGATTTCCTTTGATAATATCCATATTAATTTATGTTTTTCGCATTTAAGTGAGTATATTCATTTACATTTCTTCTTGTTTTAATTCAGTCTATAAATATAAGTGATTATTATTATTAACTAATTAGTTCTTTATGTGATTTATATAAAATGAAAAATGACTGATTAAAAATGTTAAAAATGGATAACCATGTAGTTTTATCTTTATTCCTTTCTAGGATAGCACTTTCTCATTCTTTTACATTATACACTACCGCTCATAAGTATTTGGGCACCCAAATTTCAAGGTAAATCATTAAATATTTAAATGAAAACATTAAAATATGTATTTGGTACTTCAGTATACTCAAATATACAACCT
The DNA here is from genome assembly GCA_029619315.2 of Dynastes maya. NCBI lineage: Eukaryota > Metazoa > Arthropoda > Insecta > Coleoptera > Scarabaeidae > Dynastes > Dynastes maya. Next base: position 10,452,911 of record JAROYE020000012.1, read on the forward strand.
TAACAATTAAGATTATTTATTTGACCTAAATTTTAGGTTCGTCTATGTGACCTCCTTTACTTTTAATGATTACATCGCATAATCGGAGCATTCCTGCAATTAATTTTAACATTTCCGGAGTTATTCGAGCCTATGCTGCCCGTAGTTTGTTCCACATATCATCTGCTGAAGTTGGAGCAGTTTTTATTTCCCGATCGAGTTTTTCCCATAATAACTCGATGGGATTCAAGTCCAGGCTTTGGGCTGGCCATTTCATGATTGTTAGTGTCCCTTCCTCTTCCGACTGTTCTAAATATTGCTGGCACAATTTTGAAGTATGTTTTGGGTCATTGTCTTGTTGGAATACAAAATTCTTATACCAGAGGGTATTGCATTTTCCTCTAAGATGTATTTGTATAGCTCTTCTCATTGTCTTGAGTTTTTACGAGATCACCTGCGGATGTACCAGCAAAACAACTACAAATCATTACCGAACCACCGCCGTGTTTGACGGTAGAGACTGTGCATTGCTTTAGTGCACGTTTACCTACAGATCTTACAAACATTCGTCTTCGCGAACCGAAAATCTCGAATTTGGATTCGCCGGTCCACAATACCTTGCTCCAATCTTCTACCGTCCAATTTCGATGTTCACATGCCCATTGTATCCTCTTTTTCGCAATTCGTCCGTGAAGGCCGGCTTTTTGCAGACGGTTTAATCGTAGACACGCTAATCGACTTCGGAAGTACAGTATTGATTTCTGCGGCGATTTCTGGAGCTGTTCTTCTTCATTTCGCTTGCTGGACACCACGATTGCAATATCTTGAGCTGATGTCGCCCTTAGTCTACCACTTTGTACTTTAGAAAACTGCCACTTTCACTGTATTTTTTGATGTTACAGTAGATGGATTTGAAAGTAGTTTTCTAGCAATTTGACAATTGCTTATACCTAAGTTATGTTGTGCTACTATCAGAGCACGCGTTTCAACACAAATTTCTTTGCTTTTCGGCATGTTTTAAAATTTTAAACGAAATTATAAACATTATTCGTTAAGAGATGTTGTCGCTACTAACATGGAACGATAACACTGACCGTAATTTAAAAATATTCCTTCAAATGGCTTTATTATAGCTTCATGATTCATAGTAAAATTATCAACCGTTATATTTTTCCTGGAATTTCAAGAAATACGCTCTTTGTTGTTGCTACAACCTGCGCTTTTATAACGGTATTCTCTCGTACAGATAAGAGAAGTAAACAGACCGATATTATTTAATGAATTTAAGTGAATTTTACTGATTATTAGCATACTATTCAATAATGCTGGGATGTATTTCCTAAATACATTCTTTGTATACAAAAATCTAAAATCCACGGGTGCCCAAATACTTATAAGGAGTGGTGTACGGCGTATAGCCGGTAAAACTTATTCCGGACTGTACAAAATGCAAATATAGACGAGATCTAAAAACATTGCTTCCACATTTCATATAACTGATATACAAGATAAAGATAAGAGGAATTTTTTATCAAATGCTTAAGTTGTTTGTGCAATAATCCTGTCTATAAACTTAAATCTTCTTATAAGACACTTATTTAAAGCATTTAAATAGAGAAAAAAAAACAGGTCATTCTTTTTCTTATACAGGATGATTTATTAGCATTATGACAAACCTTGGGATATGAAAGCTGGTGTGATTGTGACAAAAAAAGTTATTATGAGCATAGTCCAATTAGTCCTCGTTAAAGAGTTACAAGGCTCTAAAGATATCTCGAATCGTGCTACAAAGTTTCGAAAAAATCGATAAGAATGGATTTGACCTGCTTAATTAATAAAAATTAGACAATATAAAAAATAAGTAGGAAATTAATCTCCCAGAAAAAAAAGTCTAATGGATTTAAATCCGGATCGTGATGGCCAGTTTATCCATTTGAGAAAAATGTAGCTACCCAGCTAATAACTTGCCTGCTGATGTAAACTGGCAGCTATATGGTGAAGACACTAATTGCAGTGTCATTTAAAGCAAAATCAGACATTTTCCATGCAGACGAATGGCTTTTTGTGAAGCTGGATTATCATATTCTCAAAGCCTAGGAAATACCAAACTAAACACTATAAACAAATGGATGTCTGTTTGGATACCTACGATGGTATTATAAACAAAAACTATATCTACCATGCTCCCCAATCGAAAATGTATGCATTTTTGAAATATTTAGGAAACAACAAAATTTTAAATAAGTTTACATATTAACAGAAATAACAATTATGACATTTTAATTACAAAATGTTAATAACATTTTATTTTTACTTAGAATTGCATCGCCTTTCACCTCTCAAAATTTATCATCGAGCTAATAGATCAACTATAGACGAAGGGTGATTTATATCCTTTAATATTTAAAAAATATAGATTTCAATAAGAATAATTTTTTTTTTTTTCCAATTTTTTCTTAAATAAATATTAATTATAACAATAAATTGTTTATTTCTCGAAAATATTACATCATGTACATGACAATTTGCAAACAGTATTAAATATACTTTTCCTTACTGCAGAATAAAAAAAGAAATGTAGAAAATGAACGCCTTAAAGAGGCTCAATTAGTACGTAGTTGATAATCACCATTCTGGGTGATGTATCTTACCCATGGTAGTGCCTGGTAGCCGCTTTTTTCGATAATCTTCAAATAACGAACCTAAAACAAAGAATAAACTCCTATCACATCAAAGTTATCCATGGAATTATCCCCATACTTGAATTCCGGACGTTGTAAAGTAGGGAATTTCAAATTTTACTTGGATCGGGGGTTTCCCCTCTGTGTCTTCGCATTCAACGCTTGGTAATCCAAAATGGGCCCTCATCAGATACTCTTTCCCGCCAGGAAAAGATTTAATAGACCATGTTATAGCGTTCTGTTCAGGTGCGTATCTCGCGCTACCTATGGTCGTTTTAAACTTGGGAGAATCCGCATCTCCAGGCACAGGAATCACAATTTCAACGTTATTTGCGGTTGATCGACGCTTAAATTGGGATTTGGCTTTGATCATGTATTCAACACGACTATGAGCATGACGTTCTATAATAGATTCGATCCAAATCAACGGTTTCACCTGCAAAATGCATATATAACAAAGAACAATGGAGCTAAGAAGAACCCTTGAGGAACTCCAACACTTACATGTGTATTTAGGCGATATGACATCAATTCAAATTCTCCATCAGGTGGAATGAAGGAAATTGTACGGTCATTTTCAAATCTCGATAATCGAACACACTGATGAAATTTTACGTCTTCAAGTTCGACGGATTTCGATTTACCTCTCCCTGTACTTTCGAATAGCACTTTATCGTTTAATCCTAATCGTAATTCAGGCATACCTGATAAATAAACACGCATTTTTATAGCGCCAACTATTTCACTTCTCAATACGTTTCCATTCGCATTCGCTAACAAATTAACGCTTTCAATAACGTCGAGGAATACCTCATTTTTTCGATACTTAATACCTTCTGACCGCCACGATACAGCGTTAGTGACAGCCATAGGTATTCTAGGCTGAATTTCTAGTTTGTGGCCCTCCTGCGTGATATATTCCTGTAAGATTTTACTATCGGTTGTTTGGGGATATCCGAAATCTATCAGTTCGTCTAATAATTCGTATATCACAACAAAATTATCTCTAATACTTTCTTCTTCTAATTCTTTAAAGTACTCTGTCATTACTTGAACTATTTTGTGTAAAAATACAAAAACAAGCGCTATGTTTGCATTTTTTTTCGTCGTACTTACTATATACAGATTATTGGTTTTTATATATGCAAAAGTACAATCTGCGATTTGTAAGATTGGTGTTAATAATCCCTCTTCCTCTTTTTCCATTAATAAAGGCATAAATTTCTCGATAATACCTAAATCTACATCACCACGATAGTTTCTAGATATTAGAACCTAAAAAGGTGTAAGTTAAATTGATAAATACTAATATTTTGTGGCATATACCTTTCCTTTTACATCTAAAATGTAAATCGCCGATGAGGACATGTTTTATGACAATTGCAATTAAATTTGCTGGTTGACTAACACCTGAACACTTTCTTATGAAACGATCTAATATATCCAAACTATGTACACGGTTTGCGGTTTTATCGTTATTAAGTACAAGAACAAGTATTCATTTATTACTTCATTTCACGAATTTGTTGTAATTTTGTGAATAAATGAAAATACTAGGCGAGATAAGACTCTCATTTACACATCAACACATCCATCACGAACCGATGATGTGGAGTGGCGACATCTTTTAGATGATTGTCGAAGTTTAACTTGATATCCAAGATATTCTTTTCAACTTTTGATTTGATTTAAACTTAATGGAATGAAAATATTTAGCGTTAATTTCGGTTTTGCTATTTAATTTTATTAATTTTATAAGGTAAAGTAGGATAAAATTTAGCGCAATTGTCATGGCTAGCGCTTCGTCTTATACACCGAATATACGTACATAGAATAGAATCGGACAAATCCGAAATCGAACAAAACCCCATCAGACGGCATGATCCGTGCCCGAAATTGACTTAATTTGAAATCAACTGGAAAAATAACTTGCCGAAACCCAATTTAAAATCTTCTTCACACGCGAAATGTTTGTCAATTTAACAGTCGAAAATACGAAGCAACGTACAAAAAAATGTTGCTGCAACTTTTTCCTCTAACATTCCTAATTTCGCCCTTAAAGTAACGGATTCTACCCTTAGGTCACTAGGGGTAGGAGTAGAACTTTGAATTTGTTTTAATGTTGTATTGGGGCGATTTGTTACAACTTTTTCCTCTATTTTTTATAGTTGTTTAGTTTCGCCCCTAGGGTGGCGCGTTCTACCCTTAGGTTACGTGGGAAAGTAGCGTTATGGATGGGAATAGAACTTTGAATTTTGTTTAGTGTCATATTGAAGTGATTTGCTGCAATTTTTTCCTCTAACATTTTTTTGTAGGTTGCTTGGTTTCGCCCCTAGAGCGGCGAATTCTATCCTTAGGTCACTAGGGGTAGGAGTAGAACTTTGAATTTCTGTTAGTGTTATATTGAAGCGATTTGCTGCAACTTTTTCCCCTAACATTTTTTGGTAGATTGTTTTGTTTCGCCGTCAGGCTGGCGGGTTCTAATTTGAGGTCACGTAGGATAATAGCTTTAAGAGTGGGAGTAAAACTTTGAATTTTTTTTAGAATTGTATTTGGGGGATTTACTGCAATTTCTTCCTCTAACATTTTTGTGTAGATTGTTTAGTTTTGCTCATAGGGTGGTGCGTTCTGCCCTTGAGTTCTGTGGGATAATAGCGTTAGGGCTGAGAGCAGAATTTTTGTTAGTGTTATGTCGGGGCGATTTGCTGCAAGTTTTTCCTCTAACATTTTTTTGTAGGTTGTCTAGTTTCGCCGTTAGGGTGGTGGATTGTAGTTGTGGATCACGTGGGAACTTTGATTTTTTTCAGTGTCTTATTGGGGCGATTTGCTGCAATTTTTTTTTATTAACATCTTTTGTAAGTTGTCAAGTTTCGCCGTTAGGAAGGCGGATTGTAGCTTTTTCCTCTAACATGTTTTTGTAGGTTGCTTCCTAATATTTTCGGCTGCAACTTGCGGCTATATTAATTAAATAGTAATTGTCTCCCTAGTTTAAAGTTATGAGTAGAATGGTGGTAGCACGTGTTTTTTGACAAACATTTGACAAGTTATTTTTCAAATTTCGCGCTTGCATCATACCGTCCGATGCGATTTCGGGTTTGTCCGATTCTACCCTACGTACGTCTATTCGACATATAACTCAAAGCGCTAGCGTTACCGGGAAATCTAGTTCAGTAAGCGCATGTTTTAGTTGAACGCACCGAGCTAAACTTAATTTTATTTTTAACACACCAATAGCGACACCTGTTCACTAATTCGAAGCGGTTCATTTGAATTGCAATCGGGATTTAAACGACTTTTAAATTGTTTTCGAAAGATATAATTGTAATTTTTTGTATTATTAAATCTCCTAGGTATCGTATAACAATTTCTAAGCGAGAGTTTAAGTATTATTTTCGGAGATAATCGCAAAAACAAGAAAAAAATATGTCTACATTTTCGATCTATGTTGCAGTTCCCGTCATGCAATGTGAGTGGGAGTGATTTCTAGTTCGTCTCGTCCACATTCTCGTATATCCGCATTGAATATCGGATTCTATTGAAATAAATATCATCTTTAATGTGCGTAATATAACGCAGGCAAGCGTCGGGCTTATAGTTAATTGAAGAAATGTAAGTGAAACGGGCGAAGTGATTTAAAAAGATCGGTGACAATTTGTGGCCCGCTGGTTTGGTGACGTAGTCTCCATTGTATCTCTTCCGAATTGACTTGGGCATTTATATATGACCGAGAAAATAAAGGATACTGAGGTGTGTGCATAGTTCGCTTCTTATTATATGTTCGATATTTATTTGTTTGATTTATTGTTTGGTTGCTATCGATGTTAAATGTTCGCATTTTAAAATGGTAACACATATGGGGGATTATTTCTTATTTTCTATTTTGTAGTACTATTCGTAGTAGTATGTAAACATATAAGCCCCGCCCCATACTATATATTGTCATTTATAAATAATCTTTTTTATATACATTTATCTTCTTATACATATCACTATTTTATTATTTTATTTTTAACGGGGATATCTAAATTTTGCCGTATATATATATATATTCAGTTATCTAACTTACAGCCACATACAAAAAAAGGTGTTTATGTGAATTATTCTACTTTTAATCTGTTATAACGTCTTAGATATTCGTTAAAATGGAAACATCCTTTTTTTTTGATATAATAGAAACCCCATTAATTAAATTCAATTAAGGGCTATTAATTTTGTACCATCCTGTATGTACCAATTAAAATACCTATACACAGTTTTACAAAACAGATTAAAAAAATATTTCATTTCAGAAATGCATTCAAATGGATAAACAAATAAGTAAAACCAGTTTTAAATTCTACAACCTATAAAAAATACAGAATACTATCTGAGGTATGTACACTGTATAACACTACTATTTTCCTTTATTAAGTAAAATTTAAATTATACTGACTCTAACTCTAAAAGATATAGATTATCCACAATTTCGTTGTATATGTTGCATTATTTTCGAAAAACAATCATAATAACCACGACAAACGGGAAATCGTACGCTGTAGCTTATCTTATTCACTCAATCTCCCCCTTGATTATACATTTTTAATCTTCGCTATTGTACTTGCACCATTCATCTCATTTCATATAAGATATTCATGCTTTCAACTGAGAAGATGTGAAAATGATCAATATAGAGACACCTTAATTTTAAGTCTATAATTTCTGCAGAGTAAGGGATTTGGGATTGCTAAGCTAATCTATGATATGAGGACTTGTAAAAGAATTTAGATATTTTTTATCACGTAAATATACAGGCCATGGAAAAAAGTTTTGTGAATAATAAAATGTTTGTAGAGACTTTTCCTGTTTGTTTTATATCTTGGAATCAATTTCCTCGCGTATACTGCGTACAATAATGGACAATAAAAGGTTAACGGGTTACTTTTGCTTATAAATAAAGCGAGGTAATATCTCTGCGCGGCATAGGCGTGCACTTCCTTCAGTAAGTACAATAATAAGAATAATAATAACGGAACCAATCAAGAACTATAGTATCTGAGGTTGGCGGGCTGCATCGGAATTACCGAACATCAAAAGTAGAAACACCATTATCAGTATTATAGCTCACAGGATAAGAGTTGTAAGAAGTTGATATGATTAGATATGTTTCCACAGTTGTCTCGTTGAACGATGTTCGCCGTAGTGAAAAAAAATTGTTATATTTTGAAAAAGGTTGTTCGATATCAACCGATGTAATGCATGCATAATTAAAACACTCTTTGAATTCAGTTAATGGATTAATCGATGCACCATCACAAATTTGTTTTAATGTGATAAAATCGGAATCTTTCTTTAACACACTCTCGAACATTTCTAAAACGCGATTATATTTTGCGTCATGTATAGTGCGTAGCAGAGTATGTACTTCATCACTATTTGCAGTGACTCCACTAACGTCAACGCTCTATTTTGTAATTGTTCTATTGCGTCATGTAATCCTTTATAGTTATTACGAATAGGTTGTAACTCTGTTTCATCTTGAAATTTTGTCTGGATTGAATTGCAGAATAACAGCTTTTACTTGTTAGAAATATTCAGCATAATAAAGAACTGCTTGCAACCATGTTCCCCAACGTAAGAATCGGCTGTGGTGGTTTATGATTACCAGAACACTGTGCGTGAAATTATCGAAGACGTTTTGGAGATTTGAGAAACACTTTTTTTGTACTTGCTATTAATGCATCTACCTCGGGTGAATATTGTCGAATAGTTTCTGCTACAAGATGTAAAGCATGCACATTACACGTACTATGTAAACACTTGCAGAAGAGAACGGCGTACCGAACGCATTGTCGCGGCACCATCGCCCATAAATATCAACACCCGACGTGGTGGTACTTTAAAGCTTTCTAACGTACTAATTGCTGTACCAGTACACTTTTCCAGTCTTTTGCAAGCTAGTACCAGTCGAAATTTCGGTTTATGAGGGTTCAGTATACGTACTATAACATTTAGAATAGAATTTCTTTTACAATCTGCTGTCTCGTCAACACATAACAAAAGCAGCTGACTTTTTAATGTAGGTTTGATTTTCCTTTCCACGTCAACATGATTACGTGCCGTTTTCGCAGTAGGCAACTTCTATTCGAGGTTATACTTATACCAGAAGTTCTGAAACGGTTCTTTTTCGACTAAGCGAAGTGACAAATTACAGGTTATCGTGACAAGTAAATCAAAAATAGAGGCGGTTCTCGTTGGCTTATTTCTATGTCTGTGTTCTTCGGTATTTACATGTTTGTTACATTCCCCCTTGTCTCGCACACTTTACAAACTATTTTAGCACCGTCGTGGAACAAATCCGGAAAGTCACAGATAAGCTTATTTACTATACCAGCAAAGGGTCGTTTTTTAGCCTTGTTCGCATTACACATTTTAATTAATAATTATATATTTATAACGAATAACACGTAACACAAAACAGAACGGACGCTCTCGTTTCCTAAACTGTACGAAAAATAAACAAGCGGACGCTGACAAAGCGAGAATCGATTTTTGCGCACAGCCCGCTACTTCGGTGAAACGCCTATGTATTGCAGAGACGATTACCTCGCTCTACTTATAAATGAAGAAAAAAAATAACTTTTTTACTAATTTGATTCGGATCTATTTTTATTTCATAGCAATTCCAATCAACCCAATAATGAATTTCATCAATTTTATATCACGTAACAAGTGATTAGGTTACCACCTGTATCGAAGGTGCTGAATTAAGAAATAGAAATGGGGGTGTCGGCAGGATGAATATCTTATTTGAAGGACGTACATCATTTTCATAGAGCTTATGTGTATATCTGTTTTTGCATGGTACCGAAAGGAAAAAAAATAATTCGTTCTCACGATGACAACTAATCAACTCATGGATGCTTGTCTGTAAGTAGGGTAGCATTTTCATTACTTTCTTATTAAATCGGAATTAATCATGATGTCATGTTTTCTGTCTAATCACCTAATCATTTTTTTCTGATTAACGACAATTTTATCTGCGAATAGAGTTTTGTTTGGAATACGTTTTATACTGGTGCACAATTATCGATTTCTTCGATATTAACAAACGATTTCAAAGCAAATAAGTGCTGATAATCGTTTATTGACATTTCAATAAATGCACACAATATATGTATGTATTTCACCCAAGATTTTAGTATCACTTAACCATGAGGTGTAGATATAATTCGTTTTCTTAAGGAAGCTTGGGAAATTCTATTTGTAGATAATTAATTAAAAACAAAGATCAATGCCATACACGTCCAACTTGACACTTTTCAAGTGAATACAGGTATTTTCTAGGGAAAAATTATTAGTTACTATTTGTTTACGTTCTTATCATCAATTTAATAAGAAATTTATTAATATACATATATTTCATTCCTTATCTTTATCGAAAGTTGCTCTAAATAAATAGTGTATTGCATGCTACCCGTCTATGTTAGTTAATTTCCTAATGCTTGCTGGCTTAGTTGCTAAAAATGTTTTGCTTTTTTTAAAAACTGACAGGCTGGTGAACAGAAGAGTTGAACAAAGACAAGAACATAGTATAACACATACAGAAATAACTCAAAGGTAGGCATATCATATACATACATTCTCCTATACACGAATTTTTTTATTTATTGTGGATGTTGTTTTTCTATTTGGCAACTAGATTCATCTATGTGTATTGAAGCTAATTGCCAATCCTTTCGATCTTTCTATACTTCCCCATCATTCATCAAATTCATTATGTGTTATTTCTAGGCGAATATTGCAAGAAAAGGTAGCAGATATGCAGCACTACAAGTAAGTTGAAAGCGAACTTGATTTGTAAATGTGGTCGTTTCTTGTTCGTTAAAATATCGTTATTTTGAGGATAGGATTCTAATTATATCTTTTTTTCTCTAATCCAATCTGTAGGGGCCCTGAAAGTAGCGGATCAGTGAATGAATCCGTTTATCATTCGCATAGCAATGGACATTCGGAACATTCGCCAAATTCGAGCCATATGTCTGTCCACAGTGATGAACCATTAGTTCGAACTCACAAGCAGCAAACCACCCAGCAGGTGACTACAGTGACGAAAGTCGTAAGGGAAATACAACAGATTGACGGCCAACCCGGTGAATACGTTTCAGTTCCGCTAGGTTATCCACACCCAGCACACCCTAGACCTCAATACGTTGATTATATGGAACAACCAACCCATCATATGTATTCACAATATCATCAGCATCCCCATTACCCGGATTACGAGCATTACCCGAATCCTTATGGGTCGTATATTGGTTACCCGACAGGAGCTGACAGGCCTCCAACTCCACCAACTCCTAGTGAACATAGCGGAGCACCTTCACCACTTCCGCTATCAGCACAACCCGGTGGAGCTTATTTACCATCCGGTTATGATGAATTAACAGAGCACTATAGGGTAACACCATCCCCGGGAGGCCCCATAGTCCTGGATCCGTATCAAGATGATTCCGGTGTTGTATACGGATACGTTTCACCATCCCCTTATGGCACAACTGGAAACCATCCAGGACCAACGTACGACACTAGAAATTACGAAGAAGCTCTTAATGGTCCCGTAGCTCCTCCAATGAGGATGTATGAAGATGACGATTTACAAAAGCAAGTCAGTAAAATGTCATTGCACGGTCATAGTATGGGATTACCACAGCATAGAACCCATGGTATGACTTCTCCGGGGAGCGTGGGTGGGGATGAAGATCAGAGAGGGATGCGTTGGCGTGATCCCAATTTAACGGAAGTCATAGGATTCCTAAATAACCCTAACAATGTTATCAAAGCTAATGCCGCGGCCTATTTACAACATTTGTGTTATATGGATGACCCCAACAAGCAGAAAACCAGAGCACTTGGAGGAATACCACCTCTGGTTAAACTGCTAAATCACGATAGCGTTGAAGTATATAGAAACGCTTGTGGTGCATTAAGAAATTTATCTTATGGTAGACAAAACGATGAAAACAAAAGGGCGATTAAGAATGCTAACGGTATACCAGCTCTAATTAATTTATTAAGGCGTTCGAACGAAGCTGAAATCAAAGAATTAGTCACCGGAGTTATATGGAACATGTCATCTTGTGAGGATTTAAAACGTTCCATAATTGATGATGGTGTCTCCACTATCGTTTCCTATATTATTATTCCCCATTCTGGTTGGGATCCCCAGGGTAACCATGGAGAAACATGTTGGTCTACAGTATTTAGAAATGCTTCAGGTGTCCTTCGAAATGTTAGCTCGGCTGGAGAATATGCTAGGAAAAAGTTGAGAGAGTGCGAAGGTTTAGTTGATGCGTTATTGTTTGTTGTAAGATGTGCCATAGACAAGTCTAATATAGGCAATAAAATCGTTGAGAACTGTGTATGCATCCTACGCAATCTTTCATACCGGTGTCAAGAAGTTGAGGACCCAAATTACGATAAAAACCCGTTACCTACGCAGAGTAGAGTTACAGCAAATTCTAAAGGTACGAACGTGATTCACTCTCACTAATAATTATTTGCTAACTACCTTTGTTTACACTTTTAGGTGAAAATTTGGGTTGTTTCGGCGGCAGCAAAAAGAAAAAAGATTCACAAGCATCAGAAGTAAAAGAAAGTAATTCTGGTGTATCCGGGATAGGTGCAAGTAGTGCAACAGCTAGAGGTGAACCAGTTAGAGGTACAGAATTATTATGGCAACCAGAAGTGGTTCAATCGTATCTAGCACTATTACAAAGTTGTTCCAATCCCGAGACATTAGAAGCAGCAGCAGGTGCTTTACAAAACCTAGCGGCATGTTACTGGCAGCCTAGTATAGAAATTAGAGCAGCCGTTAGGAAAGAAAAGGGTTTACCAATATTAGTAGAATTATTAAGAATGGAGGTAGATAGGGTTGTATGTGCAGTAGCGACAGCTTTAAGGAACTTGGCGATAGACCAACGTAATAAGGAATTAATCGGGAAATACGCTATGAGGGATCTTGTGCAAAAATTACCGTCTGGGAATCCTCAGCATGATCAGGGCACGTCCGACGATACAATAGCCGCCGTGTTAGCTACACTGAACGAGGTTATTAAGAAGAACGCCGAATTCTCTAGATCATTGCTTGAAGCTAGTGGTGTTGAAAGACTGATGACGATAACTAAACAAAGACAAAAGTACACACCGAGAGTGCTCAAATTTGCCGGTCAAGTATTATTCACGATGTGGCAACATCAGGATTTAAGAGATGTTTACAAGAAGCATGGTTGGAAAGAGCAGGATTTTGTTACAAAGACTGTAGCCGCAAGGAATGCTGGTCCGAATTCGCCAAATAACGCTAATTCGACATTAAACAGGCCTATGGCTTCACAAAGCGGTACTAGATATGAAGATAGAACTATGAAAAGAAGTGCTATGCCTACAAGAAGTGTTGCACCTGTTTATCAAAGAGTAAGTAGTTATCCACAATTTGTGGGATGGAAATTGATTTTTATTTGTTTTAGGAGGATATTCCTATGGCAGATATGGCATACCCTGAACAACCTCCGTTAGGAGGTGTACGGTCATATCCACCTGGGTCTGGTCAAAATCCCCCGCCAGTAAGTCACTAACAAAAATGAGTTGCACAAAAAACTACCCTAACTATCAGAGTCAATTTTTTATATGATATAAAAAAACTACCCTACTACCAGATAAAAAGTGAAACAAAGTGGATTATTTAAAGTATAAACGAAAATGTTAAATGTGGAGACTTGCTCAAACCTAGCAATACGCCAACGAAAGAACACAAAAGGAAAAAAGCTAAAGTATAAAGTAATTAAAACATTTAAAGAAAACGATAAAATGATGATAACTTTACAAACCGAGACAGAACAAAATCACATTCCTTATAACTACTATTACTACTACCATACAATTAATACTTGTATTGTTATTTACTATATTAGTATAACTACCAACACAGAATGGCCTCACCTAGGTTACAATATTCACTTAGACTGTTAAACAATAATCTCGATGTCATGTACAGACAAGAATATACAATTACATAATGACATAATATATGTAGACTAAATATATATATATATATATATAAATAAAATATAAACTAAAATGAATCCTATTGGAATTTTGTCAATATGATAATGGTTCGATTTCATCATCGTTTCTTTCATTTACGTTTCAATTTTCTTACCTTATTTACTTATTTATCTGGCCGTTATAATTTTTTATTTCCCATTTCCCCCCCATTATTATTGTTATTATTACTACTACTATTTACTAACAAAAGCATTTAATAATAATCAAATTCATATAAAAAATAACATAGTTTGTAAAACCAATAATAAACTCGAAATGTTTTCTGTAACCATAGCTATAGCAAAATATTGATATTGAATAAACATTGATACAATACAAGCTGTGTTGTGGTTGGGTGGGCAGTGAATGGAAGGCCCTGAGACTCGTAGCCCACAAGGTATTCACGTTCCAGGTAAGGTTGGTATTCACGGCTGCTCAGGGCCTTTGGTTTACTGCGCACTGGCTGCACTGCGCATTGCGCATCCTGCAGAAAACGAGAGGCCCTGCACAGCAAACCCTTTAATTAATTTGAGAAATACAGTCGATTTTTTTTATAATTTTTTTTGTTGTAAATATCCATTCTCAATTGATAGAAATGCTTTTATATCTAGAAAACTATGATTAAAATTATGTAATAAAAAAAAGAAAGATGTAGAATTTCCAATATATAAAAGGAATAATTATATACAATATTGTTTGTTTTATTATTACTTTCATCACTGCTGTATATAAATGCCATGTTATATAATAATATAAATAATAAAAACAAAGAATAATAAATTTGTCTTTTAATATTCCATATTATGAAAGGATTCGACTGTATTTATAGAACAACAATATTAAATCGTTGTGCTTCTCTTTTGTTTTCAGCCAGAACCGTTATATGCACAGGTAAATATGGAAAAAAAGCGTAACAGACAAAGTAGCCTCAGCAATGCCAATCACATTGAGGAGCCCCAGCTTATAGCTCATACTGGCAAGGATTCCTGGGTCTAGTCAAGGCCAACACTTGTTATATATCAATGTTAATGTCGCATGTTCAGATATAATGGAAAAAAAAGATGCACTGATTCATATTTAATATGTAATAAAATATTTTAGTTCTTACTGTGATGAGCTTCAAAATAAATTCGCTGTATATATAATTTTGTTCTTTTTAGCAATCTGACTTGATTTATTTTATATGTGTAAACTATTTTTGTTTTTCTTTGATTATTTTTTATATATGTAATTATTTTCTCGAAAAATGTTCGTTTTCTTTATTTCAAAATGGAATTTATTATATACCTATTAAATTATAATCAATATACAATTTATAAATATATTATAATAATTGTTTTAATTATTATTATTATTATATATACGTGAATATATTTACTTCCAGCGTATAAAGTGAGCCCCACCAATTCAAAATTTACGGCTGTGAGGTCCGCGACAAAATGAGGACCAATATCTCGCTTTGTAAAACTAATGAAACTGTCGAAAGTATGTCTTACAATAATACATGCAGATTCTGCAAAAAAAAAATTGGTCCTTATTTTGTAGGCACTATGACTATAATTGTATATTTTAGTTCACCGCTTTTTCTTCTGGGGGCGCTGTGTCGCGCGTATATTTTTTAACAATGTATATTCTACTAAAGCATTGAAAAACGTCTCACGAACTTACTGAGTACCGTATATGTGACAACAGAGCACGGTCCTCGCTATATGTATATTATCGTGATTGCTAGTCTGAACAAACAGCGGTAACAGTCAGTGTAGTAGATATGTGCTGCAAAGTCGGCAATTATTTATTTCACGCGTTCACAGCGTCAGTACTAAATCGATGCTGTATACGAGTAATTCTGTCTATATGTAGGCTGTCGTAACTTATTTCGTAATTGTACGCCCATGTTTGCTTTAAAAATGTCGCAGTTAGGTACGTCGCGAAAACGACCAATGGTAGACACAGTTAAAAACTTTATAGTGGACATGCCGGACTTAATTTTTGATGGTGCTAAAATTCAATGTCTAGTTTGCAAAATCCCTTTAATGTGTTGGTCCAGAAGCTATTGTCAACGTCACATCGAAAGCAAACAGCATTCTTCTGTAAAAAGTGGCATACGAGACCAAGAAAAATTTACAATTGATTTATGTGTAACTCTTATTTTATGTAATCTATCGTTTCGTTTACTAGACAAATATGCGGACTGTAAATTACCTAGTCGGACATCGATACGAAATGTAGTGCCATTTGCTCGTGAACATATAGAAAAAATAATGAAAACAGAATTGAATGATAAAAAACTGTGGTTGTGTGTGGACGAAACAACATTCTGTGGTGTGTAATGGTACGTACAATGGAACCACATCGACCGGTGACGGTAGATGGAACGTCCATATGATGGGAGTCTACTGCTGGTCATTTCATCGAGGGAATCGAGGTTTTACTTACAAAAGGAAAAATAACAATCGGAGCTTTTCCGAAAAGAGGGAGAGAAAGTACAGGGCCATAAATGTAGATTAAATTAATTGACACATACACACAGATGAATAGTGTCCTTTATTGTAAATAAAGGAAATTCTGATACATATCAAACTAGTCCTATTAACACGTATTAGGTTGAAAACATTGGGGTTGAGTTGTAGAAAAAACGATGGGTGATGGAAAAAAACAGGTAATTTTCGGGCTCGGCGCCCTTTAAAACTATAAAGTCACTCGGAATGATGAAAAAGATTTTTACAGGCCTGTTATTTATTCACCGATTCCGTCAACTCTGAAAATGTTAGTAGATACATGCGCTGCAGATCACAATAGAATGACACAATATAAAAGGCAGGTGACCTGGCAACATAGCACGGACCTCACGTTGATAGGTTTACATCTTTATACGCAACTACCGGTCCTCACTTTGTGTGAAGTGCGAAAATGATATATGGTTCTCGCTTTAATATATGGACGATACGGTCCTCAGTTCATATTAATATACCCGAAAAGAAAAAAAAAATATTTATTTTATACACATATACTTGTGATTATTGGGTTGCCTTCTTAAGCGTTAAGTTATATTAAAGTAGTAGGGTATCTAGCTCTACTCGTTCTACTCACTTTGTATGGTCTACAACATGTCCTCACTGTGATAGCTGGCCAAAAGTTTATATATATTTATATAAAGTAACCATTTATGTAAAGAAAGAAAAAAGAATAGGCTACATGAAGAATATTATTGAAAAAGAAAATAATTCAACAATATACAATAGTCAATTTTAATATTGTTTTTAAATAAACCAATTATGATTAATCTGTTTTTTTTTATTATTAGCAAAAACTAATTATCAAGTAAAATAATTTGCATTAAAAACGATAATTTAAAGTATATTATTAGCCATCTATAGTACTATATTTCAATTAAATTGATCAGTAGTAACTTTGAATTTAACCTATTTTTGTTCCTTTGTGATACCTTTAATTGTTAATAGAGGGAACCGCTAAGCTTAAAATTGAGATAAAAATTTCAAATATTGAAAAACATTTTAAATTCCTATCCTGTATAAATGTATAAGTTTTATCTTTAACATTGCGGTTTTAGATGAAAGATTTTTTTTATTATTATTACCTAAAATCTTTTCCTGCGAATTCTATAGGTTTATCCTAGGTAAATACATATATTTTTTAAATGTATAAATTATCTGATTCCATGACAGGTACATACGTCTAGCTATAATTACTTAATGATAATGATAAAGGAAATTTATTGACCGAAACATTACGAAAAAAATTGGTTCCACGAAACAATATTTGATGTCAACATAAAAAACTCCATAAACTATCGAGGAAGAATTACATATTTTATTTCTAACAGACCATATGTGACAAAATCGTTAATTTAATATGAACAATAAATCGATCCTATTTTGTCACGTATTGCTACGTCTTATTTCGAGAATGTTATTTTTCCGATGCTGCTATTTTTCATCAAATTTATGCTCCCATCAAATCTTTACGATATTCCCCAGAATTTGTTTAGACATGAACCGTTCAAGATTTACGTCTATTGCTGGAGATTGAAACAATCTAACATCTGCTTTTTTTCTCAATTTAAGTCTACTTCTTTCCGTTTTTTTCCCCTAATTTCCTTGGAGTGTTTTCGCGATGAACTCATGGATATAAATAGATCTCTTTTTAGTAATTGCCGAAGTCCTTGAACGTAAAATTGAATTTTGTATGAGCAATTTTTTTAGTCGTGAAATCTTCATTTTACAAAACAGGAAACATTAGTTCCACCGTTTTACTTTTGTACAAGTTCTTATCATGTTTTTCGCGCTCGAATATTAAGTTACCTACGCCCACTCGATTCTTCAAACAAGGCGATATTCGAAGTTCGAAGAATTTGGTACAAACTGTATATGATGCATTTTAATAATGGAATAACCCAAAGGATTCTTACGTAATTTAATTCTTCTCAAGATTTAATGTTGTTTATTTGCACAAAGCTATACTAATGTGATGACGTTCACGTTAAATAAATGTGATATTAAACGCTTATTTTATGTAGATGTAGTTGTTTTGATTCTTGAATGAGTAATGGTAATAAATGAGCTAGAATCGTCTGGATATCTGAGTTTAATGCGTCAATAAAAAAAAATACAAATTTAAATAGATATGCAATTCAAGTCATCTAGAAATAATTTTAATCGAGATATGATAGGTCTCCAAAGTCCAAAATGGTATTGAATAACATATCAAATACCTAGTAGTCGTCAGGCCACTAAACCTACTAATCGAAAACCAATGAATCACGCGTGGCATGTTTTAGAAACTTCCTCAAAAAAAGGGAAATTGATTGTGCTAAAATTTATTTTTTTATGGTTTAGTGTAACACCGCAACGTTACGATGACGTCAATTATGAATTTAATTCAAGGCGATTAGATTAATTCTAGGAGAAATTTTAATTTGTATTTTAAGGTATTTTCAAAAAATAAATAAATAAAAATTAAATATGTAATTGAATACGTGTGGTAATACTTTAATACAGGATATTCCTAGATTAATTCCAAGGAGATATCACGGACAATTTAAGTCGGTAGTTCCAGTAACAAAGATCAAATTCCCGTGTTGTACAGAAGGAAATTTGCGAATAAGTCGTTTGTTACCGCCGATTAATAAAGGTCATATTCGCAAATTTCAATTCCGGTAATCTAAGTTGTCCGCGAAATTTAAAAATTCTACTGGGGTTGGACGGTTTTTGGATAGAATTTGGGTAAAAAAGTATTACAATGTACAAAATTTGGCTCGGTGGTTCGATTCCCATCGATTGGGTAACGATTTCTTTTGAAATCCTTTGTTAAGTGCAATCGATGATACTTATTCTAATTTTATTCCAATATCTACATAAAATTCTCGTGATGCCCCCGGTATATTACAGTAATTTCTCATCCTTCTCTTTTCAATCTAAAGCCGTACAATTTTCTATCTCTTACGGTTCGTGATAATAAAGTATTGATGTATTCTAGCGCATTTAGTGTTGGGTTACTGCTGAAGGTAGTTCAGTTTGGAATGTGATGTGAGCTGCGTTGAAGTAATACGACAATTAAATGAGCTACGTTTTTTTTTTTGGACGTTAATTAGCGAAAATGCTAAGGCGTGAATTCATCAATTTTTGTAATAGTCTTATTAAAAAAGGTGAATTTAACGGATGCCAGAGGAAAAGGTGAATTATTTCTCATCAAAATGGTACCAATGATATACAGCCTCTATGGTTTTGCTATCTTCTTTTTTATATTTTGGTGTGCTATGTGGTTAATACATTTAGTGGCTATTTTTTATGGGTGAGTAATATGATTTATTTTAAGAAAAATGCATACATAACCTCAATTTTTTCGAGTGCTTGTGGGGTTTAACCCTCAGAATCAAGGTTATATATAAGTAACGCCCACCCTTAATGAAATTATTTAAAATTTCATCTTCGATTATAAATTTTCTAGCAAATATAGACTACACAATAAACCAACAGCAATTGATTCAGATGTACCACTTCCCGGAATATCGATAATTAAACCTTTACTGGGTGTCGATCCAAATTTATTTACTAATTTAGAAACGTTCTTTACTATGAATTATCCTAAGGTAAAAGAAAGCAAGTTCCCACTTTATAACTTTAATCAACGTAATCAATTTACAGTACGAAATATTATTTTGTGTTGAAGACGATACAGATCCAGCTATTATGTTAGTGAATAGTTTAATGGAAAAATATCCGAAGGTGGATGCGAAATTATTCATTGGTGCCAGCCTAGTTGGTGTTAACCCCAAAATTAACAATATGAATAAAGCTTACGACGCTGCCATGTATGAATTTATCTTAATATCGGATAGTGGGATTAAAAGTAAGTACCAACTCCTCTTTAAATCATAAACAAATCGTTTACGTAAATTTTATTGCAGTGAAAGAAGATACGTTGTTAGATATGATGCGATTCATGTCCGATAAAACAGCTTTAGTTCACCAAATGCCTTTCACATGTGACAGAGATGGATTTGCTGGTACGTTGGAAAAGGTAATTTGGCTATACTCCACTTTATATTACGAATGAATTTCGTTGAAAATCTAACGTATATCCTTCTATTCCCATCATTTAGATTTACTTCGGAACTGCTCAATCTCGTATATACTTAACAGCGGATTTTATTCGTATTAACTGTCATACCGGTATGTCTGCCTTAATCCGAAAGAGTGCTTTGGATGATATCGGAGGACTCAAAGCCTTCGGATGTTATTTAGCCGAGGATTTTTTTATGGCGAAAGCTTTTACCGACCGTGGTTGGAGGATAACCATATGCAGCCAACCTGCCTTACAAAACTCGGGAATTTGTGATGTTAATAGTTTTCAAGCTCGTCTTACCAGGTAAATTTATATTTATAATTAACATATTAAGAACGTGGTCAATAAACACAATTATCAAATTATCTTTAAATGGTCATGTCACATTAATAACTTCTTATTTGTTTAGTTAACCTTGAATTTTGTAGAATTAATATGCAATGTAAAGCATCTATCAATTAATGGTCTATTATTACTAAAATTGGATTATTATTATACGCTAACCCGATATCTGATGTAAAATCAATATACAGGTGTTCAAGAAGTATCTAAACAATATATTTAAATTTTAGATGGGCCAAATTGCGCGTTGCAATGTTACCTCTTTTCATACTAGTAGAACCACTCTCAGAATGTATGGTAATAGGCGCTGGTGCCTCATGGGCCGTCAATATATTATTTAAATGGGATGTATTTGGTTTTTACTTAGTTCATATATTGTTATGGTTCATATGCGATTGGATATTGCTATCAATTATCCAGGTAAGTATTTCTATTAACGAAATAAAATATTTTATATAATAACACGTTTAAATGTAACGTTTTCTTTATCTCTGATTCACATCCACTTCATTTATCGCGTAGATATTTTACAAACAATCGATAAACCTCTAGTTGAGATCTTTTGATTTGATTTCAAACGTATATTTCGTAAAAACTTATTTCTACATAGATATCTTAGTTATTTCGATTATGAATCCATATGACCTTATTGTCACGTAAACAATGTCCACAATTGTACCTTTTTAACCGTTAGTTAGGCGCGTGCATTAGCATGAGTTGATTGAAACGATCAACGATAGCGTTTTTTGGTGATACATCATTAATACTATCGCAAAAATTTCTTGTGAAGTATGCTATTGTTTTTTATTTATAAGAAAATCAACTAATACTTTCAATGAACATTAAAATATTCTGCGATTGTAGCGCACAATCGTGGAATAATTGATCCCTAACTAGGTTCCTATTACATTTTGGAACCATCAAGACATTTCAGAAGCAAGGAATAAATGCATAATGCAATAAATGCATGTGCATACAGTCAAGCTCGGATATAACGAACTCTCAACGAGTACTGGCAATAATTCGTTATTTTCTTGTGACAACGTTTAGAAAAATTCTTATGTATATACTTATAAAAAATTTGATTTTTCTTTTTTTTTTTTGCTGTCTCTATCATACGTTTCTGAATGTTTGTCTTGAGGTATTCCACTGCTGCAATGCTTTATTGGTCATCGAAATTGTTAAATTGCACGTATTTACTGTGTGGAGCGCATTTAGCGCATTTTCACGAGTTGTAGGTCTACTGAACTTTGTTCGTCGTCCATTGGTTCGTTTTCTTGGTTAGTTTCAGTATCTACCACTGGTAAAAATACCTCTTAATCAGTGAGGAATTCTGTTGTCAGTAAATCGTTATCTATCGTCAAAAAGGCATTCAAATTCAAACCAGCTAAAGAGGTACTCTAAATCTGTGGCACTGGAACACCGAAACAGTTCGCTAAAATCCTTAACACGAAACTTAACTCGTACTGGACGCACGTTTCGATAGCCAAGCTATCATCAGCAGTAAAACTGAATTAACAAACTAAGCGAAAAACTAACCTTATATAGCAAATAAATTACGCAATATGTAAATCTGAACTAAGCAATGTAATCCTTAATTATATATTTTCCCTTTTAGATTAAGTGTTTCTGGGTGGGCCGCTTCATTGCACATGGCTATAATTAAGCCTTAAATTGTAAATCTAAAGATCAGTAATCCCTAAATTGTAAATAGTCAGAATGACGTAAGTTCTTAAAAATCCATGTTTTTCAATGAAGAATGGTTATAAATAGAGCGGGCCAAATTGCGCCATCCAACAGAATCGGAATCAGGCGCAACGGCCGCTTATTGTAAATAGTGTATATGTGAGTCACAGCAGATATGTGATATTTCGAAATTAATACACAAGAGTAAAAAAATAAAAGCTGACGCAATAAATAATGTTTAGTAATATAATATATATATATTATTATATATATATATATATATATATATATTATATATATATATATATATATATATATATATTATATATATATGTACACGCTGAGGTGTTTTTATTTTCATTATGATTTTTTATTTGATGAAAACGGTATGCGTTGTAAATGGGATGTAATAAGGAAATAACTGAGAAACTGAACGCTTTTTTTATTCTGTTGTACTTAATAATGTAACTGTAAATAAAGATATAATACATAAAATTCTATCCTTCTTAATAATGCGGATAGGCTGTGTTAAAAAGTTGCACCATCAGATAAGTTTCCACATTTGCCTCGGTGAAGGATGTTCGCCGAGACGAAAAAATGTTCTTATATTTCGAAAACGACCGTTCCACGTCTACCGAAGTAAGACAGGCGTAATTAAAATATATACTTTAGACTTAGTCAAGGAATCTGCAGATGCGCCATCGCACATTTGTCTTAAGCTCGTGTAGTCCGGATTCTTTTTTAAAAACACTATCGAACTTAGCTAAAACTCGTCCACTTGTTGCCATCGTTTATACTGTGTAAACAATGTACTAACTTCGTCCACGACTTGCACTGATTCTACCAACGACAATCCAGAATTTTGCAAATTTTCTATCGCGTCTACTAACCCTTTGTAATTGTTGCTAATATTCTTTAGATGTGTTTCAACAGAAATATCGAGAAATCCCTTCTCGCTCATCCTAATAGCTCTAGCTTCGGCAGGGACGAATTGCAAAAATAACGGATTTGACTTCTTGAAAATGTTCATTATAATAAAAAGCGGCTTTTAACCACGTTCCCCAACGCGTAAGAATGGGCTGTGGTGGTTCTCGAATACCAGGGCATAACTGTGGAATGCCCTAGTCTCTTAGGACTTTGAGAAACACTTTTTTGTGTTTGCTATTAATGCATCCACCTCCGGGTAACACTCTCGAATAGTTTGTGCCACAAGATGTAAAGCATGGACTTTACACGTAACATGTAAAAGTCCTTCACACTTTTCTTTAAGGGAACGGCCTACACTACACATTGTTGCTGCACCATCGCTCATGAACAACAACAGTTGATGGTTGACACTTGAAATTTTGTAACGTTTCGAGAACTACGGTCGTAATTGCTTTACTAGTACACTGTTTTAATCTTCTGCTGGCTAATAGAATTGCAAAATTTGGTTTAATAGGATCTAATACGCGCACTATTATATTCAAAATAGAATTTTTTTTGCAATCTGTCGTCTCATCAAGACATAGCCACAGCTGTTTATCTTTTAATTCGGCTTAATCGATTTTCAATGTCCTCACGTATTCGTGGAATATCTCTCCGTAACGCTGTCCGGGATGGTAGTATCCACTCGGTATTGTATGTACCCCAGAATTTTCCGAAATGCTTTTTTATCAAGTATACGAAGTGGTAGACCACATACACTAAACGTTATAAAAGCAATTCTAATTGAAATTGACGTTGTCTGTGACACACCATTTCTTTATTTCTGTGGGTGTGCGCTATTTATATGTCTTTCACAATCACGTTTGCTCCAGCCACAGTAGTTTCTTTGTTACAAACTTTACAGAAAATTGTACTCCCATGTAGTGTAAATCCACAAATTCACTAAGAAATTTATTAACTTTCGTAGGTAATGGCCGTTTATTTTAATAGTTAGTTAGACATAATCACTAAAGGAGCACACCGACGCTTGTTTCTAGTATGCACGAAGTGGTGCAAACGTAACATCTGCAGAATCGTCATTTGTTGATGAATAGAGCGCGTCATCCGTAAATGAATAAAGCGCGCTGTTAGTTCGTAGCCGTCGATGAATGAACTTTTTTTTTGTAGTGGCCCACTGTGAACAACGCCCTATTTATCAACGAACACCCAAACTGCAGGTGTATATTTGCGCGTCTTCACGACGTAATAGACAGTGGTTTTGGTCCTCGTCCTAATAATTACATATTTAAATTACCTATGTTTACATACATATATGCGCCCGGCAGCCTGATTGCGAACCTGGCGCGTGGCGCTCTTGGCCCGCTCTAGTTATAAATACAGGTGTAATTAACTATATATGATGTAACAAAGGATGAAGGCTGGAATTTAGTGGACCTAAATCTGAATTCATTAAGCGATTTTTGTTTTTGTAAATTTCCATGCCTTCATAACAATTTAATTGAATTGTGCCAAATGTTCTTTGTATCTAATTCTGATTGATCTTTTTGTCTGCCCAATATACACTTGATCAATCTTTATATGAGATCTTGTAAATTCCTGATTTATCCATGTCATCTACTGGGTCTTTGGAACTTCCTAAAAGGTTTTTGAGGTTATTCTTTGAAGAAAAAACAATTTTGCGGTCAACTTTAGAAAAGATCTTTTGAAGACCTTTCGAGTAACTTGGATAAAAGGGTAATTTAACATATTTCTTATTGTTACGGCCGTCAACGCGTTCTAGTGTGCTTATATTTCTAATTCTTAATCTATTCCTATGTTTCCTAATAGTATTATAGACAACATCTTCAGAGAATCCGTTAAAGTTGGCAATATTGATGATTTCTTTTAGTTCATTTTGATATATATCTTTTGTTAAAGGAAAATTGAGTAACCGATGTACCAAAAAGATAATAGCCGAATGTTTGTGTTCATGTGAGTGAGTAATAATAGTAATAATAGATTTATCTTACAGGATTCTAATCACTCATATGAACACAAATTTTTGGCTATTAATTTTTTGGTACATCGGTTACTCAATTTTCCTCTAACTAGATAGGTATCAAAATGAACTAAAAGAAATCATCAGTGATGGTGGAACAAAACTTTCTTTTTTTTCAAATGCGGCCGTTTTCTCGCAATTTCTGCCTTCAGATTGCGTGCGTTCAGGGAGTTCTAGCGCCGCTAGCGCTAGCCGGCGCTCGATCGAGCAGTGACCAGAATGCAACCACTAAGTGTTAGACTGCGTTTACTTTCGGAAGACATGCAAGCTGCGCGAGAATTGTCAGCTGATATGTATTAACCGTCTTAAATATGTTGACCAAAATACGCGCGCTTTTTAAAAGTATACGAGAAGGTTAAACGTGTATTAAATTGTATATAATTGTAATTTTTTTATACAAAACAAATTTAGATTCTGATAGTATTAACAGTTTTAAAAATTTATAGTATTTAGTAATAGCATAAATCTTACTTATGTGTATATTAATGTATTTTTTCTTAATTTTTCATTTCACTTTATGTATTAAATAATTTCTTTAAAAGAAAAGTAGGAATATTCAGTGCTCAAAAAAAAAAAAAAGGTGAGAAATGTTTGGTCTCTTGTTTATAATAATTAATATTTTTACTTAATAAAAAAGAGTAATCGGAATGTAATTACACCTTTATTTATTATACATTTAAAGATAATATAAAACATATTTAAATTAACTATATCAAATATAATTTTAATTTAATCATCATCAGAAGAAAAATCAAAATCGCTGTCGCTGTCATCATTAAGGTTTATAATAAGTTCATCGGTAAGCTTATCCATTATGTGTTCTTTTTGTTTATAATTTTCCTCAATATTCACTGCATGCCGACAAACATGTGCCCCATTCATCTTTTGTGCTTTTTCCAAATTCTTCTTTAGCGAGTTCCTCGACATCATTTAGTTTAAAAGTTATATTTTTAGATGCTACTCTGCCCTTTAAAATCGCCCATATCTTTTCAATAGGGTTGAGTTGCGGATGATATGGGGGCAATATCAACACTGTATGTCCATCTTTTGCAAATATAGAATCTATAGTGTAATTCTTGTAACTTGGTTTATGCATATGTACTAATCTATACAATTCAACTTTTGTCAAATTTTCATTAAATATGATGCCACGTTCACTTAAGCCAAATTTTATCATTTCTGATTTTTTGCTGTTAATAGTTGGAGGTTTAACTGAAAGAACGTTGTGGTAGCTTGCATTATTCATCACAACAACAGATTTAGGTGGCAAATTTGGAATCAACTGTTTTTCTAACCACCTTTTATAATTTATGAAGTTCATATCGTCATGATAATCTCCACTTTTTTGGCCGGGCTTATAGATCAACAAGGCATTATCAATAAATCCTTGTTCACTATCTAAAACAATAAATATACAGTACATGCAAAAAATTTTAGAAGAAATTTTACAATTTTTAAACGTTTCCCTTTTGATATAGGGCACTTAAGTCCATTGTTAGAGTTATCAGCCCATTCATATGGAGTTGTGTGACTGGCATGGAGGTATGTTTCGTCTAAAATACAATACTTTTTCAACATCAAATAAAAATTTATTTTGCTTCACCTGTATATACGATTGGTCGACCTTGTATCCGATAATTTGTAACATTTCGGATATATGAGGATCTTAGCTCACGTATATTTGATCTTTCCATCAAAAGGTTTCGGTTATCAGTAGTCTTCTTCCACCTGTTATTTGATAAAATATATTAATTACTAAAAAAATAATAATTAAATTTGAATATTAGTACGTACCTAAATCCTAATTTTAATATTAACTTCTTAAGAGCTGCGCTTGCCTACAATACCAATGGTATCATCTGACTGTATTTTATTATATACAGCATTTAATGTAGGCGTCTGTTTGTCAGTTATGTGAAAATTGTGAATAACCTGACGTAAAACTGCTTCCCCAGCATTTATCCACAGTAGATTTTGGTGAATGTCTTACAACATTGTCTTTTGAAGAACTGCCACTTTGCTCTGCTTCAACAGAATTACTCTTTCGAATAATTCTGACAACAGTACTTTTAGATATTCCCGTAGCTTCACTAACAATATCTAAAATGTTACCTGTAGACAAACATAATAACTTCACTGATATATGAATATGTAAAAATAGTATTGAAAATACTTAAAAAAAATATTATCATACCTTCTGTCATATTTTTTAAAATAGTTGTAGACAGTAAAAACAATGTTTCGTGATTGCTCATGCAAGACTTGTCTCTTCTTAGCGATGTTCAATGATTCGGACATTCTCACCTGTAACTTAATTATTTAATACAACTTAATTAAAATCTGTTTAAAACAAAATACTTACAGTAGAATATTACCCCTAATTCAAAATAGTTTTGAGAAAAACTGACTTTTTAATAAATAGTTCGCCAATAAACAATATTAAAAGAAGAGAGCACGAATACAATTCAACGACAAACACATCAACAACTGACGCCGAAATGAGGGAAATGTTTGTTGGTCTTACTGTAGGTAAGAAATACATAGCTATTACTCTCGGTTAGCACCAACTTCTCTTTCTAATCCTAAAATGCGTCATTGCGCTGGTGTCTTCCGAAAGTAAACGGACTCTAGCGCTAGATTTAACGGCCGCCATGTTTGCTAGCGCAAATAAATTTCGCTCGATGATCTAGCGAAGAGTGGGGATAGCGGCAAATAATCAAATACGAATTAATATAAATATACCCAACTATGTTAAAAGTGTCAAATAATATTCATTATACCTTTTTTGTTGTCTTGATGTATACAATTTGTGAGTAGAGTAATTGTACAATCTAACATTTTATGGGTATGTTTAAGAGTATAGTTTAAAGAATTCAAAAGTGTTAATTTGAACTAGCAGGCAGGTAGTTTTGTTATTTAAGTACAAATTTGTTGGGAATCCTTCCATATTAATCACTTGATTTGTGTATAGAGTTGGCTTAATAGTTTTTAACTTCCGAAATTTCTCTTAGGTTATTGTCTGATAGATGAGGTATTTGTTTTAGTTTCGCGTTAGTTAGATGCCTTAAAAACAATGTATTTTTTTACAACAAACACGTTATTTCGGTATATTGGACGTACTATGAGGAAAAACAAGCGCACTATACTCTATAGAGAAAAACAACTTGTTTGAAATAAATATAACCGCCGTTAGAAGTTCGAATTAGGCATGCGCTAGAAAAAGCGGCTTGAATGTCGTTTTAGGGGTTCAAGTGCTTGCTACTAGCGCTAGCGCTTACCGCTTCTAGCGCCAGAACTCCCTGAACGCTGGGATTGTCAAGTAATGATGGCCTAAAAGTACAAAATATCTCAACCTACTTTTGAAATATAAGCAAAATACATTAGCATGGGTAATGAAAAAATAGATTATCTAATTAAATTCGTATTTTCTTTTGCAGAACGGCTCGCTACCATTCAATAAATTCGATTTTGTCGTTGGTTGGTTATTCCGAGAATTTAGCGGTCCATATTTGTTCCTCTTGGCACTCTTCGATCCTGAAATAAGATGGCGGTCAAGAATTTATAGGTTAGAATGGGGTGGGATTGCGCAGGAGATCAAACCGAGGTTGAAACTCTGAAACAAGTGTACAAATTGTGTAATATCGTACGAAATACGTGCTGGTAAATTAAATATATTGAAAAGTTAGTTCGTAAGCACTTAAAGATTGACCTAAGTCAATTAAGATGATGAAGAGCTAAAACAAAACAAAAATCAGCGTCATGCGTCATTTTTCCATTGTACATATGTAAATAGAATGAAACCAGTGAAATCTTTTAAACTTAGCCACATTTTACATCTTTTTGTCGTTAATATGAATATTTTTTCCTTCTAAGATTTCCGAAAGAAAGAATCAAAGCAAGCCATAAGTAAAATAATAAAAAGGCAGCTTGTACAGTGCTTTCAAGGAATAATAGCGTCATTTCTACTACGGGCACTTTTGTGATATCTCTAGTACTTTCAATTATTTCGTATTATACAGAGTGTTCCAACGGGGATCGGCGAAAAAGTTATTTTAAATTGCTTTAATGTAGCGTATCGGGCTTCCTCTAAAAAGCTTCGAGGTGAGTCTTCAAATAAATTTCTCCATTCATTGTAACGACGATTTTCGATAACTAGGAAATCCTCATTCGAGTACACTCTGTATACATATGATAATCACATGTATTGTACATATTTCTAATACGAAGCTTACCATTTTCACGTTATTTAGGAACTAATCATTTTAATTTTTATCTTTAAGTCACAATTCCTTCATCGAAACTAAAATAAAAGAAAAATAAATAAAATATGTTTGAAACGGATCTGAAACTTACAATTTAAGTCAGTTAATATGTGATAAATGATAGAACATGTTTGTTTCATAAGACTTCCCACAACTTTTATATCTAAATGAAGAAAGAAGTATTAATTAAAACAAATGAAATCAACGTTGTATCAGGGATTTTACAAAGTATAACATGATGAAACAGATTAAAAAATTAAGTAACTAAATATCGTCGTATTTACTTGTTCACGTTTGTTATTTAGTATGTAAATTGACCAATTAAATCTTTGTATATCTTAACAAACTCAAATCTTTCTTAAAGCAATAATAAGTGTTTGTGAAATCATGTTCTATCACGACGAATAAATTTAAAAAGAAAAATATGCATATAAACACATGTACTGAGTGCATATCAAGTACGCGGGTTCAACCCCTACCACGGACAATGATTTTTTCCGCTAAGTTACAACTAAACTTGATCTAACACCCAGTACGGTGTATATAGGGTGTTTTACTGTGTATCCTTTACTTATTTACTCAATTTTGATGTTTAAACTTAAATTTAACTAAGCGGAAACAGTGCTGTGATTAAATAATCACCTAATATTTATGTGTAATAAATCGTAGACCAATGAAATTGAAGTGTTTCGATGTTGTTTTTGTTTGGTAGCATTACACAAAACACCCTGTATGTATGTAGATAATTTAATGGTAATAATGAATAAAATTAAGTAAAAGTAATACTTCCACTCATCTTAATGAAGCTAATGTTTGCCTAAAAAAGAAATCTTATTGTCTCTAGTGAGTATTTCGAGTTATATTAACAACCTGGCTGTTATTTAAAAGAAAAAAAAGAGAATATTCTAAAATTACGAAATAAAACAGAAGATAATGTAATATAATTCGAACAACCCCTATTAATTATATTTATACACTAATTAATTTATATTAGTATATAT
Source organism: Dynastes maya (assembly GCA_029619315.2). Classification (NCBI taxonomy): domain Eukaryota; kingdom Metazoa; phylum Arthropoda; class Insecta; order Coleoptera; family Scarabaeidae; genus Dynastes; species Dynastes maya. The sequence continues at coordinate 10,483,491 of JAROYE020000012.1, forward strand.
TCTATATGACACATCGTTAATGCATTGAACTAATCTTAATAGTTGTTTGTTTTTATAAAACTTCTTCCATCATCTTCTAGTTTGTAAGAAACGATGCTACAAAAAAGAAAAATATAGTCGGTGAGGATACAGAACAAAAGAGCAAGATGGAAACTTAAATTAACTTGTGATATTCTAAATTTAGAATTAACGAAACGAACAGTAACAAAAACATGAAACGCTTAAGAGATTAATCCGTGTTTTTCCTTTTTTTAAATAAGGAAAAACTGCCTCGAAATAAACACGGAATTGTTTATTTTTAATTTTAAGCAAAATAGACATACAAGAATAAATTTCAAGTCAAGATATGGCCTAAAGTTAATTTATTTTTGTATATCGAAACGAATAACGCCATGTTGTTTCAATAATACCAACAGCTGTGCATGCTCTGTTGCTCTTAAACCTATTATTGAAGCAATATAGTTTTTTTTTTAGTAAGAAAAATTTACAAAAATAAAGAAATCCCGAAGAATTTTATAAAAAACAACCTATTTGTCGAACGATTTTATATTTTATAAAATACTTAAAGCGTAAATTTGAGAAAAAAAATTGTTGCCTAAAGTTAATTTTAGACGTAATTTAATCACGTTTGTTATACTTTTTTTTTGTTCTCCTATTGTTTAATTTAATGTGCTGAATTGTATGTATACAGATGACATACGTAAAGAATAAGTCCTCTTTGTACATATAATAGATTCACAAAAAGGAGTATAAGTTTGAAGGTGCTAATTTTATCAAGAAAACAATACATAAATTTCGTATCAAACGATTAACATTAACCCATTAAGTGCTAACGTTGCGAAAACACAACACATTCTTCAACATTTTTTTAAAGGTGTATGATGGTATATTTCCGTTGGTTATAAATTTTGAAGGGTTTCCGGTTTAAAGAGGATGCCAGTCGTCAACTGAGCTCTTCTTCGCATCCCATTCGATTTTATTTTGGAAGCAAAAAACAAACACGTCATTCAGCATCGTTTTCGTGAAAGATGTATTTGTGGTGGATATTTAATCGACTAATTATTTGTAATTGTACATGTATTTGGACGAAATTAAGGTTGAAATGATACAGTAATTGCAATTTTATTCGAAATTTTGTTCAATTTCACGAGAACATTTACAGACATGCTATTTAACCAGGGTCTTAAATTTCCTATTACGTGGTGTTTTACCTAATCTATCATTACTTTTCCCACAATCAGTTTTAAGTAGGGTATTTGTAGAACAAGTTATTATAATTGTTGCAATACGTTCACTGCTGTGAATATGACATTTACATATATCAATATCGAAAATGGCTACGTTCGGTGATATTATTTAAAATAAATTGTATTAAAACAGAACGTTCATTACATATATTTAAAAATATCTCTTCGTGTTCAAAAATAATTTTGTTAAATATAACGTAAGAATATAAAACTATTTGAACAATAACATCTTCACGTTTTTTGTCAAATACAACGGACAGTTAGGGAATTGAGTTGGAATAGCGTCTTTTTAAGCCTAGCATATTTTAAGCTTACAATTATAGTTTCACTGGTCCTTCTGTAGCTGTTGAAGAATGAATAATATCTTTTATTTACAAAATGTAACTCACAAACAAAACAACTGACATCATCTTAGGTTAGGTTATCTCGTTTTTATAACACTAGAAAAACACTGCAGGTATCACCAATAAAGTACGGAAATATCACTACACAGTATTTTTTTTAAATAAAACCAATATAATTTGGATAAACTTATTCAAAACGTATGAAAACAACCGACACCATCTTAGGTTAGGTACCTCGTTTTTATCGCTTATACAACACAAAAACATTGCGGGTATCACCAACAAAGTACGGAAATATCACTACGCAATATTTTTTTTTAAATAAGACCAATATAATTTGGATAAATCAATTTAAAACGCAGAGATGATCTCAGTGTGTAAACGCGTTTATATGGCCTAAATATAAATACGTCAGTGCCTGCTGACGTCAAATCTATCGCATTCACAGAATATTTTCCTGAACCTTGTATAACTTCCGCAGGTTTTGTTTTTCTGCAAAAATAACTCTGGTAAGGTCCAAATATTTCATAGAAATCAATACGTCCTGAATATCTTATCATATAATGAAGAGTGTTGTTGATGAATATGGTGTTGCGTTTTCGCAACGTTGGCGCGAAGTAGGTATACCTTGTACGTGTATCTGACGCATCGCATATAAATATTTTTGTGGGGCAACAATTTGTAAATAATACCGTTTAAATATTTTCGTATATAAGGGCTTGAATAGTTGAAGAAAGTATTTAGTTACGATAAGTTTTCCAAAGTACGGCCAGTATTCGATCTCTTGAATGAAAAATTCTTACAATTTCTCGTATGGTGGAAAACAAAAAGAAAGCTGAATTAGGACTAGAAGCGGAAACTGTACTTGAGCTCTTGCGTATTGTTCAAAATCCGGGTAACCACAAAATATATTTTGATAACCTTTTTTTATTAGCTATGCTTTGATGGCTATACTTGAAGAAAAGGGATTTTATGTCACTGGTACGGCACGGGAAAATTGAACGGCTAAATCTCCTTTTAACTGAAGATATTGAAAAGAAACACTATTGTTCGGCCGCTTTTCTGGATGTGTCACAGGCATTTGACAAGGTCTGGCATATCGGACTGCTACATAAAATCAAATGCGACCTCGCACACGAATACTACGAAATTCTAAATTCATGCAAGAGTTCCACAAGGAAGCGTCCTGGGACCTGTGCTCTACCTTCTCTATACCTACGATTTACTGACTTCGGAACAAATAACAGTCGTAACGTTTGCCGACGACACAGCATTACTAGCTTCTCAAAACAACCCTGAGACGGCATCAAAACACCTGCAGACATATCTAAATGAGATGGCACAGTGGCTCAAAAAATGTCGAATCAAAGAAAACGAAAGGAAATCAGCCTACGTGACATTCTCCACTCGTAGAGAAAAATGCCCAGGTGTTAAACTAAATAACCAACTAATACCAAACTTCGTATGTACTGGCTGATTGGACATCACTCGCAGCTTAAGCTAGAAAATAAGTTGTTGCTATATAAAGCTATTCTCAAGCCAGTCTGAAGCTACGAGTATACAACTGTGGGGTACAGCAAGTAACTCCAATATCGAAATCCTCAATGCACCATGGTACTTACTAAATTATGTAATCCGTAGAGACCTAAAATTTCCCACAGTCAAACACGAAATAGTGAAGTGCAGTGTGGCATACCAAAGCAGCCCTAACAACCTTGTGGTGAATCTACTTGACAATAGCCAAGACACAACGACGACTCAAGCATTCCCACATTCTAGACCTTCCCCATAGTTTCACATAATGTATTCCTTCCCACCCTTCTGTGTTTTTAGATCCAGTAAGTTAAGTTTAAGTTAAATTTTAGTAGTCAACACACTTACTTAATATATAGTAGCATCGGAAAAAATTTAAACCACTGGGCTAAAATTCTACGTCATTATCAAATAGCCATAAAAATGGCTAATTGTTATTTGTAAGTAACAGATTGTAAACTTCGTAGACGCTATAAAAAAAATTTCCTTTGCTATCGTCCAAATCGCTAAGTAGAACAGACTGAGGAACATTTGATGTCGCATCTGTCAAAAATTCTTCTGTGCGTATGGTACGTTGGAACAACAATGGTACCAGTGGTAACAGTGAAACCGTATAACCGCAAAGAAAAGCAGGAGATGCAAATAAAACAGCCAAATATGATCGCAAAATACAATCGACACACGGGTGTGGTGGATTTCCATGATAATGCCATCGCTAATTACAGAGTTGGAATCAGAGGCAAGAAGAGGCAACGCTTTGGTGAATGTCTGGAAAATACATAGAATTTGTAATGAGGCAAAAATGTCCCAACTAAATTTTCGAAGTTATATCGTAATGAGTTTGCTGAAAAGTGAGAATAGAGCAACTTCAAAATTTTACTAGGACATAGCTCGTCCATGAGTATGCCTCATGCTGTACGCTACGATAACGTTGGGCATATAGATACTAAATCCGAGGAAGAGAACAGGCGACGGTGTAAAATGTGTCATAACACTACAGTTTTCATATGTACTATCACTTGCATAAAAATCTGGGACAAACGACATTACCCATTTTAAACATGTTTTTTGTAAACTGTGAAAAAATATGTCAAATTGTCTGTCAGTGTTAATCGTAAATGGACAAGTCATTGTCACACGATTGAAGAAACGTTAAAATGAGCTCGTAAGAGTTGTCCCAGATTTTTGTGCAAGTGATGGTACAAAGTGTGGAGTACATTTACATGTGAAGTGTTTTGACCAATAACATAAAATTACTACGGCGAACGTTGCTATTTCCCAACAGCAGTTTTTTTTGTGTTGCCATGTAAATATATTTACAAAATTGCACAAGTGTACTTATTTTACTTCTGTTAGTTACCCTATCACTCAAAATTTTAAAAATTTTGATTATAGGTATATATAGTCAGCCGTTAATGGGTTAAAACAAACTCCAGGCGTATTTTTGTGAATCTATCACCATGTAGTAATTTATTATTATGTATAACAAAAAGAGACTGCAATTTGTTGTTTTTTAGTTTTCATTTATTTTTTAATAAAAAAAAGTTTATAATATTTTCCATAAATGTGCTGTTTTATTTCTTCCAAACCTGGGATTTTTTAGATTAACCCCCAGTTTACCGAATTAAGTTAATCTCGAATTCAAATTTAATTATTCTTTACATATACATTTTGGCGAGTGGTAAACCATAACTAAAATTTTGTACAAACTTCTTTCTTAAAATCTGGCAAAAAATTGGTCCAGATAACTTATTACTTGCATCAATTTCATCCTTTCCAGTTATTCGTGATCGACTTTTTATCTTCTATTTTATCTCATTTTCCATTGCACTTTTTCTCAACTTAAGTTTTTTCGTGATTGCGAGAAACTTCACCATAATTTTTCTCAAATTCTCCTGATGTTTTTAGTAAATCTTCTCGAACTTGTTTACTTACGGCTCCTATGTCTGCATCATTTATGTTTTATAGCGATATAGCTAATTTCACATTTTCCCAATCGGTATGTACTACGTACACTACATATGTATTTATTTATTTTTATTAACATTGCAAATACATGAATATAAAAGTTATTCTTACAAATAAACATTAACTCTGTACAAAAAGGTTTACTAAATATAAATATGTAGTAACGAAAATCATTATATATTTATATTGATTTTTGTCGTTTTTTTCGCTAATTCATCTAAAATTTCACTAACATCTAATGGTTTTTTACATAAATGTAAATGAAGAAAAGTGTGAAGTCTATTTGCTAGAAAATGTCACTTTGATGGAGTAAAATCTCAACTTCCAATGAAAATGTGAATGGTTTCAAGAAACATTTTCAATCGATGAAACATAAATTTCCAAATTCCTCTTTCTTTGAATAGAAAAGCAGATACTGCAGGGAGAACAAAAAATCTCACCGCCGCCACTGACACGGGCCTATTTAGATTCACATGTGTAAGACCGCAGCAACCAGAAAATTTTTAACGAAATAATGAATTTTTTCGAATATTCATTCGCCTTTAACGTTTTGCGCCTCTATCAAAGTGAAATCTTACTTACCTGGCCTGAGTTTCCTTTCACCAATTCAACATCTTTAATATTGGCAGCTGTTATTTAGTGTTAATCACGAATTAATTTATTCGATGATTAAAGTTGTTTAATAGTGATTAGACTAGTGATGTCACAAAATTAAGTTCATCCATTATAAATATTTAATTCATTTTCTGTAAAGCCATTCATAGGAATTAATTCATCTGGTATACGATAGATGACGCGCCGTATTGAATATTTCGTAAATGCAGCACGAGATGACTCTGGTTACTTTGTCGATTTTAACACGTTTTGAAGTATAAAATTTTTATTATTTCTAGTGAAAGTTGTCTGTAAATTATTGAAATATTTATAGTTCGATAAAATAAAAGCAAACAAACGAATACGCGAAAAATCGTAAAAATATATGTATATATAGGGAGTCGTTAAAAATTAAACGATTTCGCGGCCAACTTTGATGATTTTTTTGGTAGATAATAGATTAAAATTTTTAAACATGCTTCAAGTAAAAAGGAGTGGAAAATATCGCGGGAAATTGTGGCATTAAAGCCATAGTACAGGTTGTATTATGAGTATTTATTCTACCTGTTGAAATGGTTCCTTTATAGAGACTTTAGTTCTGCGCAATCGCCTACTCTATACATCAGGTGTGTTAGGAACAGGTATTCACTTGTAGATTGTAACTTAAGTATTTCATGTGTCATTTTTGTTGTGAAAATGTGTATATAGTAAATCGATGTACGTGCATGTGTGATATTAAAGATGTTAAAGTTGCATTTGTAAGAGAACGTAAAAAAAGGTAATTGTAATGAATAATCGTAGTAGGCTTAGGATGAGATTGTTTTCGCAGATTCTAAAAGTATTCTAAACGAATGATAAAATAGATACTGTTATTGTTACTGTACTTAAATATTCTTGTTATGGCCACCGTGGCCAGAAGATAATGTTTGTTGCACCTTTAATATCAACTTTATCGATCAAAAAATTGATTTGGTAAACCTAATTAAATCCCAAGGATTCAAAGAATGTTTTCTATATTATCTTGACGCGACTTATTTCCAGCGATAATTGAAACAACAGTCGGATACGTTTTAGCAATTTTTTTCGCATACATAACATAAATTAAATTGTTTATATTTATCTTTCATGCAGATCTAATTAGCTCATCTATTATGTCACGATATTACACTATATTTCGAATGAATATTTATAATATAATCGTTGTAAGAGAGAAGTTTGTTTTTAATGTTTTCCAAACACTTCTATCATGCGTTAAAACGTTGTGTTTTCTTTAACATATGAAAGCTACACAGAATTCTTGACATTCTTGAAATTCCACTATAACCAAAGGTGTGGCTGAATACTTGATGCGAATAAAATTACATGTTTTCAATTCGTTTCTGCGATTCTTCTTAAAAATTTTTTAAAAAGAACAAAAAAAAATATGGAAGAATCAATGATATCTGAAATTCTTTTATTGTACGCGATAAAATGGAAATAATAATGATTTAATATTTTGAGAATGTTATCTAATCAATTTTTTAAAACCATTATTGTCCATGTATTTGTCGCACAATTAGAACCTAGCTACATTGAATGTAAACTTTAAACACAATTATAGATTAGGCTTTCGAGGTAATAGAATCTGATAACAGCGTTTGACATATATTTCTGCGAGTTAAAACGATGCTTTCACTTTAAAATATTATATCAACACATTTGACGATGGCTTTTTTTTACATAATTCCTGAGAGTTTCGAATATTTGACTTGTAGCCCAAGCCGAAATTTTAAAATTTGCGAGCAAAAGTTGGCACTTCCGGTAATACAGATCAAACTCGTATGTGCTATGCAAAAAAAAATAGCGAATATGTTCTTTATTACGGGAACTACCAACTTAAATTGTCCGCGAAATTATTAAATTCGAAAATTTAAGCATTGCGTCACTGTATTTACAAATAATGAAAGTTTAATTTAATAAATCTTGTTTACATTTCAAATATTAACTCCTCAATACCGATGTGCGTCTCTAAGATATATGATAATTACATTTTTTTCTTCTTTATTACATAACACCGCATTTCGAAAAACTTTGTAAAGAAAAAAAAAGAGATGCTTTTATTGAATTAGTCATACACTATTGTAATTCCTAAGACAATATCAGCATGTTCATAAACGGAAGTCATTTCCTTTCTATATTAATGATTTTATATCCGCTTCTTTTATACACAACTTCCATATCGGGTTACCCCCATTGTTGTACGCTATTTAGACATAACGGCTTACTTTATAATAATAATAATAAAAAAACCGTTTTATACGTTGCTTAGAAGTGATTAAAATGTTTGAAATTTTATTTGCAATACCAATACTTTACAAAACCTCTATTATTGGCCCCCTTATCTACGTCACTGTAATCTTTCTAGGATTACGGAGAAATGTTTTTATAGCCTGTTGTAAATTTACATCCATTGTATATTTTTCAAAATATTTATAATAAAAAAATACAATTCTCTTACGAACACATAAAAATATCGAAATGGGTGAATCTCAGAGAATATTGCAGCAATCATATTTAGGGGGTTAAGATCTACAAGAAATAGGCCTCGAAATATTTTTAAGTTTTTTTTTTCAATTTTCTTTAAATGCTCATAACTCAACAAAAGGAATAGCTAAACAATGCAGTTTTGGCTCATTTATAGTCCTCGGCAAGCTGAATCAAGCTACAGGAACCATTTTCTACCTGTAATAATTTCAGAACCCCAACGTTTTCAAATTTCTAGGAGTTGTCTGTTTTCGGATTTCCAAGAACATATCTCGAAAAGTATCAAAGATAGCGGTATGGGAATTGCGGATATCGATTCTTTAGGTCCGATTTTATCTAGAAACATTTTATTTGCCATTCTATATGCTTCAGAGAACTCGTCAGTGAACTTCAAAGTTTTATAACTGGAAATTGAGTTTCGATTTTGGGCGGAATTTTTGGGAAATTTTGTACATATCAAATTTCCAGGAGAAATTGTTTGGGAGTAATCGAGGGTGCTTATTAAGTGTGTAATAATTGTTTTTGACTAGCAAATTCGAGATTACCGTATTTTGCGGGTGAAAATCGCATAAATAACGTTCTACTAATTATATGCATATGTGAATCAAATTGTTCTCATAGCCTATATACGTAATAAAAAAAGAATGACACCGTAAAGTTATTTCTTCATTTTAATTCTTTAACGTGATGTAATGTTTTGTGTTTTGGTGAGATTTTATTGTTGTAATCGTAATTACATTAAAATATATCGTCTCAGATACGTAGCTTGTGTGTGAATATTTCGAATTCAATGAGATCCTAGCTTATATTCTTGCAGGATTCAATATTTATGGTGAACATGGCATATCATTCAAATGGCTATTCAAGGGATGACCATGATATTGACAGGGATGATAGAAGCAATGATCTGGACGATAAGCCTACATACTTGGTGGAACACCTTGCAACATTTACAGTCACCAAAGATACGGGGATCATATATCCGGCTGATGGCATGAGAAGGCTTCTTCAGCTAGAGAAAACCAACGGAATATGGTCACAAAAGATGCAATTATGCCTTGATAGATCTTGGATCTTGATTATGGATTATGAAACAGGAGTAAGTAACTGATTTGCAATTGTTTTTCTCTAATCGGGAGATATTGTCGTTCATAGCCTCCTCAGACAATGACATTCTAATTGTTTCGAATCAAATTTAACCTTCATTAAAAAAGCAGACGCCTCTGTATTTAAATTAGGTTTAAATTATTCGAATTATTTGAATATTTACCAACAAATATGGCGCATTATTTATGAGGAACATAATAGATTCGTATATTACATGTTACATAAGGAACAGTTCTATTATGTCAAATGTGGATGTTCCTAATACCACCCTGCAAATGATTTATCTAAACTACATTTTTATTGATTGTTATTATTGATCTTTATGTATAATTTCGTGTAATTAATCATGTAAACACGCGGTATTATTCAATACGTCCAATTGAGTCATAATTATGATGTATATTCAATAATAAATTAATAATAGATAGATATATATATATATACAAGGTTCGTACGATAAGTTAATTCCTTTGTCATTTCAACCTGTTTATTTTCCAGAGTGTTATGGAAAAGTTTCCTATCACATCAATAAAGGAACCATGTGCTTTTACAAGCCACGATCCGATTGATATGTATAATAATATACTTGTATTCATAGTGACTAATACAAACCCAGCACATCCAGCTGAAATGCATATATTCCAGGTAATATGTGATTATAATTGTAGTTTATAGTTTTCTAATCTTTATTATGGATTTGGAAAGATTACGTAATCTTGTTTCTATTGTAGAGTTAAATTTTTATAACGTTTTTCCTTTTGCTAATCGATGCATGAATGCTGTTAAAATTTCTTGTTAAAACCCGTGTTATCTTTCCAAATTCTCTATTAATAATCTAGATAGATTTATCAATTTGATAACGCGGAATACAACAAAAGTAATGGGATTATCCGCGCTGTTAGTCGTAAATTCTACACGTTCTTATTCCCCACTCTTTAAAACTGTAGTAATCTGCGGTACTTTCTGTACAGTGCCAAAGTATATCGGCAGAAGACTTAGTTGAGGACTTGAAACAACTCCAGATGGGTAAAACGTTAACGCGCAGCAGGAAGACCAGTATCCCACCGCAATCTCATAAGCCACCCCTCAACATGTAATTACATCAAGGGTTTATCAGAATCCGATTGAATTAGCTAATAATGATGATAACAGCTCAACGGCAAAGCGAACAGTATGAAAGAGACGTTATGGTTTTGAACCATTTTTTTGATGATATCGAAAAAGTTCATAGCAGTCTCCAGCACGCGGCTGCCGCTTCCAAAGAGTTAGAACGCAGGAAAAGGAACCGTAAGAGCAAGAAACGGATAATGGAGATGGAATGTTGAAGATGCGGACGAAACCACCACACGAAAGCGAGTTTATAGACATTTTCCAGAAGTTCAAATTGTCCTTCAACCTATTGGCTAAGTTAAATCGCATATTCACGATCCCAATGCACCGGAAACTGGTTCATTTCCTTTTCACACCATTGGCACTGATCGTTGAAGCTTCCACGATAAATATTTTGATCTACACCTACCCCATAAGGTAGTTTCACCTTTACTTACAAGAAGGGATGCTATTAATTTGCTTACGAACTGCGTTACAAGCAAGGAGACTGAACTGTGGCATTCTTTAGGGAATGCTTGGCTTGTTCCGAGTAATCTCAATTTCTAATCTATTTAAAGCAATTTTTTTGTTAAATATATTCTACAGGGATGAATGGAAAGGGTCTGTACCGCCGTACCATCCAGTATTTCTAGATAAATGGTCACCAGAATATAGAGTAGCGACGTATTAGAGTCAGATTCCAAGAATTACATCGCACAGGATAATCCATATAATCACCAGTGACATAGATTACGACCAATCAACCCATGATATGTTCTTAAACGACAGTCGATACAGCGATTTACAGATAGAGAGCCAAAGATGGATCAAGAAAGGGATTTTGAACAATCACTGAACGAAGTGACATTTCCGTGGATTCCATTGAAAAAAATGGCGGCGAAGACCGTGCTTTTAAAAGAATCCAAGAGAACTGGTTAGATTCCTTGCAAAAGAAAAATGCTAAAAATCGTGAAGGTAACTTATCCAAGAACTGCAAATAATGATAAGGAATTAACTGTGGTTAGAGGGGAATATTTGGAGGTAAGTAGTTTTTATCTATATTGATTTTATCGAGTAATTGCATATGTACTTCAATTCTTTCATAATGTTACACTATCCATAGATATCCTTTTTGTCGGTTTAAATAATGTTTTTTTTTTTGTTATCTAAGTTATCAGTAGCTAGATTTACATGACGAATGCTCTTCATTTAAATTTAAATCGTCCTTGATCATAAAAAACAAGGTGCTTATAAAACTACAGACTGCGCATGTCAACATCTTTGACCGCTAAACATAGTAAGGAATATCTCTAATTTTAGGTATTTTTTTAGATTTTAGACGATAGTAGGAAATGGTGAAGGCCTAAAAATCACAAAGGTGAAGTCGCTCATGTCCTCACACACATAGTAACTAAAGTAAATCAACAATCATCACCAGAAATTTACAATAATCCACTATACGCTTATAGAAGCAGACCTGTAAGTATTGTAGGTCAAATTCTGTAATTTGAAGTACAACATTGATTTACTGTTAACATTAAAACCTCATAGGAATCGTCCTCAGACAGATTTAGTGAAGGTCAAGGTTACGGTGGATCGGATCATATACCAAGTCCTCAAGTTAATACAGCCCCAGCTGAATGGATACGAAAAGAAAGACTTGGTAAGAGAGGGAGAATTCCGATACTTTTAAGATGCGTCAAAGGGCGATGTGTATGTCGAAATTGGTAGTTTAGTATGTGTACGTCAGATTTGTATTGTGTATATGTATTATCTGTTGATATTCCATTTTTTTGACGTTTTTTTTTTGTATATTTGTTAATAAAGTTATGCTATATATGTTTTAAGTGACAATCAAAAACGAATACCGCCTTATGAAGCGTATCAAGCACCAATTTTAAATTATTACAAACCGTAAAGGTCCCTAAAGGAGGTCCTGAAGAACCCCCAATTACATTTTGAAATATTTGCTTTGATATATCTAATACTTGAATAAGACAGTATTCTTGCACGTAATGCATTTATTATTGCTTTGTATCGTTGAAATTTTATGTCTTGAACTACCTGAAAGAAATCGGTTAAAAATACTCAAACATTGAATCTATTTAATCAGTATTTACCCAAATATAAAGGCTATAATAAATTCGCACCTCTTAAGGACTGTACCATTCGAATTTGATTTTTATACCTTCATAAAACTGGAAAATAACATTTTTAAGTAACAATTTGTTTAACGGGTAATGAATTAACGATTTATTTGTGGATTAGTGGATCTAGATTACTAAAAATCAATTTAAAAAGTGTTATTTCTAGGCTATTTTTATAGGTTTAAGTATATAGATTTATGGCTAATCTTCAAATTGAATTTACCGCTCATCAGTATTTTCCAACTTTATGGTAACATTTAGTTCAGACACAGTAAGTACCAACATAAATTTCGATAAGATGTGACTAATAAACGTAGAAGCATAACTAGAATTAATACGTTTTAAATTGATTTTAGTTACCTCAAACTAATCCCCTGAAAAAAAGAATTATTTTGAACCTGGCGAAACGTGAGTTTTGCCTTAGAATCCATTTAAATCGTTAATTCGCTGTCCGTTATCGAAACTATAATCAAAAATTTTTTATGAGTAATGATGTTTCTTCATTTCTACGTAAGATTTGTGGGAAAAAGTGATTTGATTTATCCCTTTTTTACACGAGAATATTGGAAATTATTTGATTTTTTCGCTTACATTAAAGTAAGTACAACCTTGTAAGTGATTTGACAAAATTGATAATAGTTACAGTTCTTTATTGTAAGTGTGTTCAGAATTTAAGTTTGAGGGGTGGCGTTTCTATAAAATTTTTTAATATTATAAAGTGAAATTATTATATAAATCGTTATTAAGGTGATCAATATAATTTTGTTTAATTGCAACGATTTTTAATGAAGAAAATGTATAGAAATGTCAAAATTTACACGTGTTATAATGTTGTTATAAAAATGGTTTTTAATTGATTTGAAGTTGATTTTCATTTAATTATTGTCAATGTAACGGGATTAAATTAAAAAATCATTTTGATTTTTGACAAATTCAAGTTAAGGTGTGCAAATCAAATTCAATGAATTACATTTACATACAAGTTTAATAATTGTTGAGATAAATAACGAAAATATTGCTCTATATCCATATATAACCTATTTTTTTTTAATATTGTAAAGACGGCAATTGAGAGACGTTTCGGAACAGTTCAAATATTCATTTTAAGGCGCCATCTCGCAGGTTAGCTGGAAGTATCGGAACGCTAGTATTAAAGAACGCGTCGGATGTTAAAATACCGCATTTATCGATATGGTTAGCTCACGTGTATGCGAAATGGTGTCAACTTACAAAAATATTTAGTGTATCAGTAGTTAAAAAAATACTATGCAAGCTTTCATAAAATAGTGTATCGTTTTCGAAGAACTGTGAGCCATTAGTACCTTTCATGTTTTTATTGCTGTTAAAGAAATCGGTAAGTGTTTTCATTCACTATTTTGCGAAAAATATTCTTAAAGGTTAAGAAATTTGAAAAAATAAGAAAACTCATTTAAAATAAAGTCATGCATTTGTACCAAATTTAAGCTATAATAATTTGTTTCCACAAAACTGAAGCAAGTATTATTATTACAAATAAAATAAATTATTCTAATTAACAAATAAATTTTATTTACCAATGATCAAAATAATTTTTGATTTTATTGAATAAAAAATTCTATGTACATCTATTTTTATAATTTAAGAAGGAGATGATGTAATATTTTTTATACTAACTATTTCTGTATACATACAGGTATTTATATTTTAATAAATATGTTTGTTTATATATGTCTTTCGCTTGAATCATGCTTTTCGTGTTATTTAAATCACAAGGGAAATTCCTAATTAAATAAATAGTAGAGAATGGGGATGTTCCTGCGCCACCACCACCCCCATTACCTCCAATTCAAACAGAAACCAGGCAAATTGTACCGTTAAAGAGGGGTGATTCGATTAAATCAACAAAATCAACTAAATCAACGATGCAGGATGAACTTAACGTGGTTCTTTCAATGTTCAAAGATAAAAGAACAGACTTAGATATTAGGTCTACACCTGAGGTCTATATTAATCAAAAATCAAATCCTGATGAAGTTTCAAAGTTGGTTGAAAGTAAAGGAATTTTCAAATTCCATCTGCAATAGGTTCAAAAAATTTCTGGTCATGAGATTCTGCAAACTACCAAGCAGCAATGCGAGGCAGTTTGCGGACAGGCCGAAGGTAGAAGATTATTTAGTCAATTGCAAATACAAAAAAGTGTTTGTGGGGTAAGTTGAAATAACTTAGAAAATTTTTTTTTTCTAAACTATTGTCTCTATTTAGTTCCAAACTGTGAGGGTTCTGAATTAAGAGCTATTTTAGCTAAAGCCAGGGAGAAAATCGAAAGTGTTTAAATATATGGTTTATTAGGTGATTGGATTACGTAAAATGAGATTACAAACTCTTAACCCATTTGATATAATAGATTTTACACTATTTTTCATTTTGTATATCGTGTATTGTTATAATATCGCTGTAAATAATATTATTATAGTATATTTTACTGTTAACTTTATTAAATAAATAGATTATTTTAAAATTGTCAATTTTTTTTGAAAAATTAACGTCGTTAAAACAAAAAAAGGGGAACAAAATTATCACCTAAGTTAGTAGTACAATAGAATTCTCGCACCGTCTACATACTGCGTCTTCTTCACACGAATTGTGGTCCAGTTTACCTTTTGACCTACGCAAGTCGTTTCTTCTTATGCATCTCAGTAAGGTGCGGCCAAACAGATTAGCTGCCTTTAGGCGTCTTCTACGGTGGTTGTTGAATTCTGACGCTATGATGCAATAATTCATTTATAAGCTTTCTCGATGATTTTCAACCATCCTTTGGGGCGGATCTTTCTAAACAGCTTACGTAATACAATTAAAATCTCATACCATTTACATACTACGTCTTCTTCCCAAAAAGTTGCAATAAGTGCCATAAAAAGACGATAAAATGAGTCGTTTGTCTTAACAAACATGCATTTTATAAATTATTTTCTAATTGGACCAAAGTGTATCTAATATTATTGTAAAAAAATATCGCTATATTGAATTTGTCGGAAAAGAATCACACGTAACAGTTTTCAATACTTCAATTTGCATATTTTTTGACCTACGCAAATCGTTTCTTCCTATGCATCTCATTAAGGTACTGCCAAGCAGATTGGCTGGCTTTTGGCGTCTTCTACGGTGGTTGTTGAAATTCTGACGCTATGATGCTGCAATAATTCATTGATAAGCTTTCTCGATGATTTTCAACGTTCCTTTGGGCGGATCTTTCTAAACAGCTTACGTAATGCAATTAAAATCTCATACCATTTACATACTGCGTCTTCCCAAAATGCTGCAATAATGCCATAAAAGACGATTAAAATTAGTCGTTTGTCTTAACAAACATACATTTTATAAATTATTTTCTAATTGGACCAAAATGTATCTAATAAATTTTTGTAAAACTATCGCTATATTGAATTTCTCGGAAAAGAATCACACGTAACCAGTTTTCAATACTTCAATTTGCATATTTTTTGACCTACGCAAATCGTTTCTTCCTATGCATCTCATTAAGGTACTGCCAAGCAGATTGGCTGGCTTTTGGCGTCTTCTACGGGTTGTTGAAATTCTGACGCTATGATGTTGCAATAATTCATTGATAAGCTTTCTCGATGATTTTCAACGATCCTTTGGGGCGGATCTTTCTAAACAGCTTACGTAGTACAATTAAAATCTCATACCATTTACATACTGCGTCTTCTTCCCAAAAAGCTGCAATAAGTGCATAAAAAGACGATAAAATTAGTCGTTTGTCTTAACAAAACATGCATTTTTATAAATTATTTTCTAATTGGACCAAAATGTATCTAATATTATTGTAAAACATATCGCTATATTGAATTTGTCGGAAAAGAATCACACGTAACCAGTTTTCAATACTTCAATTTGCATTTTTTTTGACCTACGCAAGTTGTTTCTTCTTATGCATCTCAGTAAGGTACGGCCAAGCAGATTAGCTGCCTTTAGGCGTCTTCCAACGGTGGTCGCTGAAATTCTGACGCTTTGATGTTGCAATAGTTCCCTTCTAAAGCTCTCTGGATGATTTCGAGGATCCTTAGAATTGATCTTTCTAAAGAGCGACCAGTAATAAAGGACGTATTCGTTATTTCTTGGCGAACGATATGCTAAAATAATCTTTACTATTATGCTTTGGTAGGATTATCCATCGTTCTCTCATATATTGTCGAATTTACCCGGGGATTTACCATTTGGAAATTGAATACGTCTATTGATTGTTGAAGTCTTTCGGGATGTTTTTTCTTTTTAATTTAAAAGGCAGAAAAAAAAAAAAATCAAAATGAGCAGAAAATATATTTTCTTTCTAATTAAATATAAAGAATGTTTCTCTGGGTTATTTTTTTAATTTTTTTTTATCGTCGAAGAAAAACCTTGTTAATTAAAGAAATTTTCCCACTGACTAGATTTATTAGAGTCTGAAAAGTAACAAGTTTGTTTTTAATTTAAAAATGAAGCATTTTTCCGCGTCTTAAAAACTTTTTTCAGCTTATTTTAACTTATGATCCCTTTTTTTAATGAGGGATGCAAGATTCAATGTTTAATTATCGATCGGAAATAAATGAATTGTTTGCGTTAATGTTTGTACTCATTTGCGGTTATTAGAAGAACACGAAAAGAAAAACGTGACAGGGAAATGACGTCGTTGCTTCTAAAATTATTTAGTCACATCAGAAATTATTGATTCTACGTAAAAGGCCGCTTTTCAAATCCTTTTTTTTTTGTCGGGAGCATCAGCGTCATTTGTTATGTTTAATGACATCGACATTGTGTCTTATGCTTCTCCAATATTCCAGTATATCGATGGAGTAATAAAAAATGCGTGTAAAGGAGGGAAGATGAAAATGTGTTTTTCGAACTTTTCCGGGCATTGAAGGGGAATGAAAATGAGGTGATGGAGTAGAGACATAACCTTTTTTTCTCGTAGGATCTTAAATTTTACGTTCAGATTCTATCTGATACCTCTGTATACATATTTTCAAAATTAGAATGTTATTTATGACAAGGTATGTAAAAATAGTTTTGTCTAGGATAAATATATTCTATATCGAAGTGTTAACCGGTTCATTTTAATTTATATTACATCTATGTACCTGTGTATACGCGTAAAATCTGCATGCCGTCTAAAAGCTATTACTTATAAGGATCTTTTGCATGAATAGTATTGACGTCAAATATTTAAATATTATCATGAATTTGCTCCGAATACGTATAGAGGCTAGGAAACCGACAAGCTAAGCAGTATGAACCAGTTAACAGACTGTTCATGTTACGTGTACAGCATACAGTGTAGTTCAAAAATTTTTACCGTTATAAAACGGAGCAACTTACACTTTATAAAATGTAATATTTTACTGAAATAAATTTACAATGGTGTCTACATAATAATAATAATAACCAGTTCTTTGCAATATGCCGGTGGATTATATTTTCACACTTTTGGTTTTGAATAGAATTTTTGAAGAGTGTTTTCAATTGTCTAATGTTAGTGCCTTTTCACTTATTCTAAAAGGTTTTTCTGTTGATCTTGGACAATCTCTCTAATAAAAGATCCCCTCTGGCTTTTGTTATTTTGGGACGTCCGCTTTCTGGCTTATTTTGATAACATCCAGTAGTCTTGTATCAATTTATGGCTAACTGAGCAGCATGACGTGAACACTAACTTTTGAGCAATTTTAGTTTCATTCCTGTAAAACAAAAATCACAATTTATACTTTTTAGTTTCACATAACTGTCGTTTTTTTTTTAATATAATAATTGTAAATATTCATAGAAAAACACTAACTCATAAATATAAACCATGTGTACGTATACATCCATCGATATAGAGTGGCTTAAAGGATCCTCTCAGTTTAACGGATTTTTGTTCTTTTTCATACAACTTGGGTTATTCTTATTTAATATTGTACCCGGTTTCTTTTATGTGTTGTGCTACACTTGAGGTCCCAAGTCTCCTATATGACAGTCTCTTCATGTGATTATATAAATTCCCGACCTTTCTTTCGTATCCGGTTTATCTTTCAGATTACCTATAGTTCATTCATGTTAAGATTGCAGTAGATTGATATCCATATTAGAGCATTGCACGAGCTTATTTTTCACGGCCCGGCCCGTTCGTGGCCCGTTACAGTATGGAGTGGGCCCGCCCGTTGCGTTCATTACCTCGCCATAAGGTCCCACGGCTCGCCCGTTAGGAAATTTAGGCATCTAGATTATTTTAGCATGTTTAAGTAATTATATCTGCACTGTCGTCTATTTCTAAACATTTTTTAATTAATACATTATAATGAGTTGAATGAAACACTTATTTTGTTTGTTTTTATATACTATATTGTATGAAACCAAAAGAAAACGTTACGTAACATTACATACATTAAAATTGTTAATAATAATAATAATAATAATAGTTTATTGATCTAGTGGACCATACGGCATAAGATAAGTCAACAAAAAAATGTACAAAAAAAATAGATGTACAATATCAATGAAAAAAGAAAACGATATATGTGCAAGTAACATGCAGCCTATAGAAAATAACACATGTAATTTACGTAGATACATATTATTTAGCAATAGTAAACAACTAATCGTAAGTAGAAACATAATTAAAAAATTCATTTAACGAATAGAAAACATAATTATAAAGAAATGTCCTATGTTCTTTTTAAAAACTTTTATATTTTCTAAATCTTTAATAGAAGCAGGCAGCGAATTAAATATTTTGATCCCCATATAACATACACTGGAGATCTCTCATACGTCACCAATTCATGTTTTGGTACGGATAAACTATCTTTCTTCCTAGTATCGTACATATGAAAATTAGCGTTCCTAGTAAATAAACTTATGTTAGTTTTAACACACACCGCAATCTCTAGTATACAAAGAGCAGTCACGGTAAGAAGATGCATAGAAGAGAAGTAGGAGCGGCATGAAGTACACCAGTCATATTTCTAATAGCCAGTTTTTGTATTCGCAACACCGATACAAACGATATCGTAAAAACTAAACAGCATTTACTGCATACGTTATATCCATTCGATGTATTTAATAAAACATTCTCGGCCCGTCAGGCCCATACGATTTTAAGCCCGGCCCGGCCCGCAATGAAAAGAGACGAGGCCTGCCCGAGCCCGCCCGCAGGCCTGGGTGGGCCGGGCTTTTCCTAGCCCGTGCAGTGCTCTAGTCCATATTACGATCGGTATCTATATTACACCGGGGAAATTGTTAGAAAAGATTTTCGCACTTACTTTCATCTATATCAAATAGTAAATCTTTTATTTAAGTTATTCGAAATAAACGGTGTGGTATCTTCTACTTTTTAAATTTTGTAACTAATTACATTACAATAAGTAATAATAGGTTCTGGAAAATATTTAATTTTAAATAAGGTGACTTTTTGGTTACCATCGCTGTCTGTAATTTTAAACCAGTTTTTAGGCAAAACTAAAGAGTTCAAAGCACCTACTAATTCCTGAAAGTCTTTATAAGTAAATAATTTATATATACATATATAAATTATACTAGCCTAGATAGATTTTGCATGATTTTCACGCTCAATTTTCTACAATTTTTCCTCTCGACTTGCTCGAGGATTCACGTTTTTTGTCAAATACAACGGACAGTTAAGGATTTGAGTTGGAATAGCATCTTTTTTAAGTCTAGGATTTTTTAAATTTACAGTTCCTTGAATTTGTAGCTGTTAAAAAATAAATAATATCTTCTTTCAGTACTATAAATAGACCGCCCGAGTCATGCTTTTATCGCTTATACAATACTAGAAAAACATTACAGGTATCACCAACAAAGTGGTGGTTAAATAAAACCAATATAATTTGGATAAATCAATTCAAAACGCAAGAGAGGGTCTGGACGTGTAAACGTCAAGACGATAAATATGGCTGATCGTTTACCTACGCCAATATACGTCACAGCCTGCTGACGTCAGAGCTGTTAGGCCTTATTATATATCGGAGGTAACGGTTACACACATTTTGAATTGCTTCGATAAGCGGCATAAGGGTTTTCACTGAACCACATAAGCTTGATTTGCTTGTTAATAAAACCATTAAGAAGAAGAATTTGTCAAACAAATAGGAATATGTTGACAAGTACTGTCTGACTCCTGTGAAAGCTTTCTAATTGATTGTTTTGGCGATTGATCTATACACTTTCTCACATCCGCAATAATTTCAGCAGTTTTCTTGAGTCTACGATTACTGGGTTTGCGACTTACTGCACCAGTTTTACGAAATTTAGCAACGTAGTGAACGATTTGTTGATATAACACTCAAAATGTGAAAATTAAAGACGAAATTTATCCATACATATGTAGTTGTATAGAATAAGACCATTTTCCATTCTATTGCTTTTGACATTACGAAAGTAGCTTTCAATGATAAATATTTGGTGACTTATAGTAAACGTGCTTTACATTTTATAAGATACGACAATAAAAATGAAATTTTTTTGGATTTAATTGTCAGATGTAGTAGTAAGCAACATAAAAATTAATTAAAATATTATAATATAGAATAGAAATTATTGTATTTCCAATTATAAATACAGTGTTTAAATACTAAAAACATGGTTAGATACCAAAAAATGTTTAAATCCACAAGTTCTGCTCAGATCTGTTCAGATCACATACCGTCAACAATAAAGAGAAGTAGTAAGTTCTGAAAAAAAGTTTTTAAATTCTTCCGGAAGATGTGTAAAGTTGTAAAAAGTCTTCGAGCTATATTCTCATTCCTTTCCAGGAAGTAACCTGGACACGCGTAAGAAAATACGTCTTCTTTGTGTATTCATAAAATGTCTTCTACGTAAGCAACTGTTTTGCACAAAGAACCCTAAAGAAAGGGGGGTAATAATAATAATAATAATGGTAATAATAATAATAATAATGGTAATAATAATAGTAATTGTTTGAATTGCTAAACAGGTAAACTTTGGCTGTCGGCAACGCTAACAAAGATTTTTGTTATTCCTAGCCTTGATGTGACAATGCACGATTTAAAAAAAGCACGCGTTATTTTTAGAAAATTGTGTATATACATATAGGCAATTGTTTAGTTACATGTTCTCTTTGATGTAAAATGATATATGGTTGCCCAGAAATGCTAAAATTTCTATGTATATTTATTTAAATAAGATACAAGGAACAATAACTCCATAAATTCCTAATAACTAATTTAATTATAATTTCGTACAACGGTGAGGAAAAGTATCTGAAGCGTTGACAATCAAATTTGCTAGATCCGTTTGAAAATTAATATATCATGCGGAAAATAATGTCACAGCCAGTAGGCGGTGTTCAGCGTCACATCCTACACTCTCCCATTAATATACATTAATAATTGCGAACTTTAAAGCTTACTTACCTTTCTCGCGCTTTAGAGATGTGGTGTTTCGTTTAAATTTACCCTCCCTAATTATCGGCTTACATTGGGATTTCTATCTTAATTAACTTTTATTTTAAAAGGAGATGTTACGGTACCCTACTCTTGAACTCCCAACATATGACGTCACGTTAATTTATTGTTGAATTTTATTCGCCAGAACTAGGGTGTGTGGGGGTCTTGATAAATTTATTGTAATTCTAAATGTTTGTATAGAGAAATCAAATAGTCTATGATCTAAAATTATTTTCGTGTATGTAGGGTATTTAGTTTCTTTCAATTTTAAATGCCCACTCTGTAGACGATAGAAGATAAATTGCATTTCATGGGTGTCAAGTTGATTTTAAAAGGCGCTCAAACTTTATGCATTACTACAATTTTATAAAAGTCCATAAAAAAAATTCCAAATGGTGCGTACCTTTTTACACACGTAGTATATTCTTTTCAAAAAACAAGTAGAAAAATCAAGCTTTTACCCCATAGGTGAGGTAAAAATTTCAATGACGTGGGGTAAAAATCTGCAAATTTTTAAAGCAAACACTAGTAGTTTGAAATTTAATAAAGTATTTATTTGTTAAAATTCGAACAAACTTAAAATAGGTAAAAATGAACATTAACTCAATGTTGTCACCATTATTCGCATAAATCACAAACAAATATTTTTCCATTCTTATAGTTGGAGCAGTCTTCATGCTACCAATATTTACAGGAACAACATTGGATCCAGTCTTCTTCTGGAGGATGGGCATATTCTTCGTCACATGTTGGATAACGGATTTTTTTCCGTAGATGTTGAAGGCTGATCTTCATTTTTTATTAATCCTATGTTACTTGTTGTTTTCGTGGCTTCTTTGGACAAGTTTTTTTTCTTTTTCTTAACCGTTTTTTTGCACTTATTCAGGTTTTCTAAAAAGCTTTTCTCCACTTTCTTCTTTTTTTCCCTAACTGAAGTAATATATCACTTTCCGAATAAAATGTTTACCAGCGACGAAAAGGTGGACATGTTAATAGATGGGGAAAACAAAGATAAGGTGTAGTGATATTTCCGTTCTTTGTTGGTGATACCTGTAATGTTTTTCTACTGTCATATAAGCGATAAAACCTTTTCTGAAACGATAAAAACAGGGTAACCTAACCTAACCTGGCGTCGGCTGTTAAGTTAGGTTAGCTCGTTATCGCTTATACAACATTAAAAAAACATCGTAGGTATTACCAACAAAATATGGAAATATCACTACACAGTATTTTTTTTAATAAAACCAATATAATTTGGATAAACCAATTCAAAACGCAGAGATGTCCTCAGTGTGTAAATGCGTTTATATGGCCTAAATATAAATACGTCAGCGCCTGCTGACGTCAAAGCTGTGGGGCCTTCTTAATGTCGTAGGTAACGGCTGAGGCCTTGTTCTATCGGCGGTAACGATGGAGCTCCCTGTCGTAAATTTGCTGTTGATCAAGATTACTTAAAAAATACAGAATATAGAGATAGGTGGATAAGAACTCTCGTTCCATTGGAATTTCTTCAGGTCCCCAGATTTAATACCGTTGGACTTCTGCTTGTGGGGAACTTATACATATTGTTTAGGAAGCAAGATTCCACGATGTAGAGCATTTGAAACAAAAAATTACAGATGGAATAATAATAATAATAATGGTTTATTGTCCAATAGTATTAACTAAATTAAGGACGATGCTACACATAGATCATACAAATAAATAAAAAGTAATAAGTAATAGTGCGTGCTATTTGAGGCTAATCAAAAATGCGAAAAAATTAACTGCTCAGGACTGCGCTGGAGAAAGGTTTGAATCAAATTACTCAGATTGCAACAAAATATATCACAAACTGAGCTGATACAATTATACGTTTCACAAATAAATCTTAGTGGGGATTTAGTTAGTAAATTTGATCGCGGAGTAGAGATATAAAAAGTTAAGGGATATCGACTAGATTGCCTAGGCACCAAAAGCAACAAATTCTCTAGAATTTGAGAACAGTGAATATTCCCGTGAATAACACTAAATAGGAACGTTAAACCATGCACAGAGCGTCTAGTAGCTAAAGATTGCATATTAAACATAGTTAGTAACTGCTCCTGCGGGTAACCACGTTCAGGATAAGCTTTCTGTGTACGAAAATAGATATATTTTAAAAATCTTCTTTGGACATTTTCGAGCTGTGTTTTATAAACAAAATAAATCGGGTTCCAAATTAACGCCACATACCCCAAACGGGACCTGACAAGGCTACCAAACAACGTAGACATAGTTGCTACACGATTAAACTGTTTACAAGTGCGCAACACAAAACCCAACATTTTATTGGCACCCGAAACAATCTCTGCAATATGTGCAAATTACGCCTAGATCCGTGATCGTTGGTGGACGGTTCAAGGGTATACTCTTAAGGTGGTAATCATACACAATTTGAGATTTTTTACGTGTAAAAGACATTACATTACACTTGGATATGTTAAGACCTAATTTATTTGCAATACTCCATTCCTACACTAAATTTAAATCTTGAAGACGTATAGTATCGCGCAAGGAAAGAATGGGTGAAAATAATTTAACATCGTCCGCAAAAAGGAGGTACTTACAACTCAGAAGTCGACTCAAATCGTCAACAAAAGGCAAAAACAATAGCGGGCCTAACCTGGATCCTTGAGCGACTCCTGATGTCGCAAATACCTAGACTGAATCATATCCCTTATAAAATACAAATAGCTGCCGTCTGTCCAGATAGGAATTAAACAAGCAAACTAGGAAGTCAGAAAAACCTAAAGCCGACAACTTTGCAAGTAGAACTGCATGGTCAAGTCGATCAAACGCTTTAGCAAAATCCAAGTAAATGACATCTACTTAACCGTGTTCATCCAGAATACTGGAAACAAACTGAGTAAAACAAAACAGATTTGTTATTGTCGATCTCTTAGGTACGAAACCATGCTGGCAATCTGAAATACATCAGAAAATATGGGTATTAATATGATTATACAGTACACCCTCATATACCTTAGAAAAGTTGCATAGTGTAGATATGGGCCTATCATTACGCACATAATCCGCATTGCCTGAATTATGCTTAGATAATAATGGTGTTCGCATGGAACAATTTTTAAGGGAATTTATGTTCTACTAATTATATTAAATTCTTTCAATTTTTAAAAATTATTGTTACTTTATGTTTTTCAAAATACTGTTCGTGTAATTTGGTCCGTAGGCTTCAGCGGTCGTCAATAATACTATACTCTTGGTTTCTGGGTTGGAACCGCGTCGTTGTCGTAGTTTTGGTCATTTCCATATCTGAACCCAATTCGCTCCCTCAAGAACTGAACTACATCATTGAAACTTTGATCCGCAATAACTATTCCAGGAAGGATATTCAAACAACCATTAACCGCTACACCAACCCTCCTTCACAGTAACTCCCCTCATCTAATCCTAATTTCCGTAAGCATGCGTATGTACCCTACATTCACGGTATCACCGATCGCATCAGCAAGATTCTCTTCAGGAACAACATAAAAACCATCTTCAAATACAATTTCAAGCTCTCAGACTACTTTCCCATCAAAGACCGCAATCATCTGGAAGCTCCTGGTGTCTACCAGATTCCATGTTCGTGCGGTAGTGTGTACATCGGTGAAACAAAGCAATCAGTCAGCACTCGTGTTACTGAGCACGAGCGTTATACGCGTAACCGGGTCCGCACTGGCTGAATATAGACTGGAAACTGGCCACCAAATCCAATTTAGCTCTACTCGCGTTTTATCTCGTAATCCTCACTATTATAGTAGAAAAATCCGTGAATCAATAGAAATTTTCAAACATCCCAACAATTTAAACCCCTTACATCACACGTGGAAATCGCAACTGATTAAACCTTTTAGCAACTGCTACGCCTCATCACGCAACGGAAATTTTAACATACATTTGTTTGACTCAAAATTATGTCAAATAAAACGTTTGTATATTCAAACAAATTCAATCTGTTGTTCTTAAAATTGTGCTTTCACTCAAATAAACTCCTGCTGAATTAAATAAATAATTTCAAAGATATATATTTGTTTGGTTCAAGAACTTTTTTCTTTGTGTAATACCGTGCATAACTTCTCAAGGAATAAAATGAGAAAATAATTGTATTTAGAAAAACAATCTTCAAATTAAAAGATCTTTTCAACGGCGTAATAAAAACAGCGTCGTGTTTCCGCCGATTTTTTCGTGTTTCTGCCCTCATTCTGAATTAAGACAAATATAATACCTTTAACAGAATTTATTTCCTTTCGCATTTTACGAGATGAACACAGATCACATGATAAATCGATCACCCTCTACATGGGTATTGTTCATATTCGCAGTTTTGATTGGTCTAGAAATCTCGTTAGTGAGTTCGCATTTTGTACATTTCGAATTGATTGCCTGTTAAGCTTGTTACAATTAGTTAAAAGTTATAATTGCATAATTTAATGTAATCCCACGTTATGCACCATTGCTTTTCGAACAGGCATTACCGGAGGATTCATTCAAGGGCTATTCCAACCTCTAACGGGTTTTATATATAAATTAATTACATCCGTCGGTAAAATCAGAACTGTTTCCATTCATTTGGCTGAATTTCCCATCGAGAACCTCCCCGTTGATAAGGAAAGTTCTATAATACATTTATCGCAGCATTAGTGTGAATTTGAACATAATTCCCATCTTGTACATTTCAAATATCAAGCTTTTGTTATTTCTTAAATGGCGTATTATAATTAAAAGAAATTTATTGGTACCAGCTTCGAACACCTGTTGTTTACCGTTTTATGTACATTATAATTAACTTTTCGTGATATTATACACTTCTAAAGCACTGTTTATTAAAGCAAAGAAAGCGATAGCAATCAATGTGACCAATGAAATAGCGGTTGTATGCAATTTTAACCCTTAGGGGGATATAATTCGCCCAAACTAAGCCGGCTTGATTACCTTATAGGACGTTTTTGATGGTTTATATTGTGTATAGAGGTAATTAGTTTATTACACAATTTACATAAATGCGTATTTTTCCTAAACGGATACTCTAAAACTGTGGCACTGGAACACTGAAACAGTTCACTAAAACCCTTACCACAACACTTAATTCGTACTGGACGCACGTTTCGATAGCCAAGCTATCATCATCAGCAGCAAGACTGAACTAACAAGCTAAGTGAAAAACTAACCTTATAAGGAAAATAAATTATGCAATATGTAAATTTAAAAACGTAAAATTTAATGAGCCGCTTCATTGCACAGGACTATAAATAACCTAAAGGTAAATGAGCCGAATGACGTGAGTTATTAAATCCTAGATTACAATGAAGCGGTTCATTGCACATGGTTAAAATTACAACTATAAATGATTAAACATGATGTAACAAAGGATAAAGGCTGGAATTTAGTGGTCCTAAATCTGAATTCATTAAGTGAGTTTTGTTTTTGTAAATTTTCATGCCTTCATAACAATTTAATTGAGAAGTACTCCTTACGTTTTTAATTAACTTTATATTATCAACATTATGGTTATTTTCAAGCATATGTAGGGCAACGCTAGATTTATCAAACCTTCTGAATTTGAGATGAGCCAAATGTTCTTTGTACCTAATTTTGATTGATCTTTTTGTCTGCCCAATATACACTTGATCACAATCTTTACATGAAATTTTGTAAATTCCTGATTTATCCATGTTATCCACTGGGTCTTTAGAATTTCCTAAAAGGTTTTTAAGGTTATTGCTCGAAGAGAAAACAATCTTGCGGTCAATCCTAGAAAAGATTTTTTGAAGACCCTTGGTGTAACATGGATAAAAGGGTAATTTAACATATTTCTTATTATTACGGCCGTCAATGCGTTCTAATGTGCTTACATTTCTAATTCTTAATCTATTCTTATGTTTCCTAATAGTATTATAGACGACATCTTCAGAGAATCCGTTAAAGTTAGAAATATTGATGATTTCTTTTAGTTCATTTTGATATCTATCTTTCGTTAAAGGAAAATTGAGTAACCGGTGCACCAAAAAGTTAATAGCCGAAAGTTTGTGTTCATATGAGTGATTAGAATCCTGTAAGATGAATCTGTTATTACTAGTAGGTTTCCTATATACGTCTATTTCTAACTTATTTTTATTTCTTATTACTAACATGTCGAGGAAAGCAATCCTGTTGTCTTTTTCTTCTTCGTGGGTAAATTTGATAGAGGGAAATTTTGAGTTAAGTTGTTCTATGAAATCCGTTATTGAACATTTACTGATGTCAAAGATGCAAAAAATGTCATCGACGTATCTGATTCAAAGCCGAGGGAAATAAGCGAAAGTATTCTTCAGGTCAGTTTCAAATTTACCCATAAAGAGGTTAGCCATAAACGGAGATAAGCTGTTACCCATTGCTGTTCCTTCCGTTTGTTGATAAAAAGTGTTGTTAATTTGGAAAAAGTTTTGTTTCATGCAAAGTTTTGTCAAAAAAATGAAGCTAGTAACTTCCTCTCTATCCATTTGGTTATCTAACAAAAGTGTTTCTAAATATTCCAAAGTTAAATCAACTGGAGCACTAGGGAACAATGAACTTACGTCAAACGATACTAAAATTTCTTTGTCAGTAAGCTCAATGTCCTTAGTTTTTTCAATGAACTCGTAAGAATTTTTAATAGCCAAATCCGGGAATTCTACAGGTAACTGGTTCAATTTGTCAGATAACCACCTGGAAAGTAAGTAAGTTGGACTGTTGATATTCGAAACAATGGGTCTGGTTTAGGTTATTTATAGTCCTGTGCAATGAAGCGGCTAATTAAATTTTACGATTTTAAATTTACATATTGCATAATTTATTTTCCTTATAAGGTTAGTTTTTCACTTAGCTTGTTAGTTCAGTCTTGCTGCTGATGATGATAGCTTGGCTATCGAAACGTGCGTCCAGTACGAATTAAGTGTTGTAGTAAGGGTTTTAGTGAACTGTTTCAGCGTATTTTTCCAATAAATGGATATTTGTGAATTATATTACGCATGCGTAATATCTTTAAATGTTTCAGTAATTTAATAATTTTCATCTAAAATTCATCGAAGTACAAATTAATCTAATAGATCGTAATTAAAACGGTTACTAATTTAACGTTTCATACGATAATTATAGTGGGTTTGACGCAAAATGATTAAATACGTAATTAATATATTAACCTTTCCCGAAAGACCAGAGAGCTATCGATTATGTGGAGTTGTTCCGTTGGGAAAATACGGTCCCGAAGGGGAACTACAGCTGCGCAATTAACAACAATAAGAGAGATTAGTATTTTTAGAAGTATAACAAAGATAAATTACTTTCACCCAAGAACCCTGCGAAATTGGGAAAGCAAAAAAAAACGCTACCAAGGAGAAATAGGACGCATTTTTTTCTCTGGTCGTTTCCGTTATTTCCTTCTTTATCTTAATTTAATGCTTTTTTTACGCTCTTTTGTCGAAATTTAATGTTTGGTATTAATCAAAGAAGTTACTATAATAGAAGTAATACATACTCTATATATGCTAATGTGAGGCCTAGCCAGCGTATGGTTTCACTTGGTTTTCCTATAAAATTAAGTGGGGGACATGCGTTTTATTGTTTTCGTATCTAAACCCGTTCATTTTACTCTAGATTACTAATGGTCATTTATTGATTTCAAATGTTATTTGATAAAACAAAATAAAACACTACTAAATTATTTTTTTTAATCAGTATATATATCTTTTCCTCAAAATATCTAAATGTAAAAATACATTTTAATTTGCTTGTAAAAGAAGTTGAAAAGGTGGTAAAGAATACCTTAGTAATTTCTAAAGATAAAATAAGTGTTTTTTATGTTTTTAATTTATTTATTTACGAGATAGAAAATATATGCATTTAAAACAATAACTTTATAAGAACTAGACTGTAACTAATACATACCTAAGCTAATAAAATAAAACTAAAAAATCAACTTAGCCCAGATAAGATAAAACAAAGATACAATATTTATAAAATTTAATAATAAATAAATAAAAAAATAATAAATAATGATTTGCACATCAACAATTTTTCTGTCTGACACTGGCTGACTCTCCTACAATTTGTATGTTGCATCGTTTTGAATAATAATGCATTTTGCATTTGATAAAAAGCTCCTCTGACAAAAATTCTTCCATAATTGAATGGAGAGTAAAAATTTGTTTCTTTTACTTGAGAAGTATTTGATGGCCGAGTTGGAAAGCTTCTTTTTGAGGTGAAAATTATTATTGAAAATGTTTTCAGTCTCAATAAAAAACTGAAATTGTTTTTCGGTTGAATTTATAATTTCAAAAACAATCCACCTCCCGCAGCAAAATTGATGAATCTTTTGAAGCTCTCTTTTGGTTGGCAGTATTGTTGATCATTAATGTTGGTATAATAAAATGTCAATGCAGTGATAACCAAGACTTTGATTTATAAGAGATTTTACTATACAATGCGGTCCTCCCCCCCCCATGCGAACTTTTGAACGACAGAAGCTAGCGTTTTTAAAAAAGAAAGGTCGATTTCTATTTTTTGTGGACTCACTTTTGCCGTTATCAACATTTCAATTGCATTTCCGGTCTCACCGGAAGTGACGTCAACTTTCTTTTTTAAACAGAACAACCTATATATTTTTACTTTTTTGGAAAGGTAACCGAAAGATAAATTCAACGATACCACATATGTTTTACTTTTAAAGAAATATGACGATATGCAGCAATAAAAGTTTTGGTAATCTGTTTTTCTTGTTACGCAAAGTTGGCTAGGAAAGAACGCCAAATTGTTTTTTGTGACGCCAGACTCATTTAAAGAACTCGTTGCTAAGCAAATTAATCATTAACCTGGGCAAATATGCGGTAACAGCCAGAGGCGTGGCGAGCGCATGAAGATTTACACATAAAATAGAAGGTAAGAAATAAATTATAAACGTGCTGGAACACTTACCGTTTTAAAAGTCTTCCGTGAAATCACAAACTGGTTAACATCGTTACCCAGAAATATTTGAATCATTAGATATGTTTCCACAGCTGTTTCAGTCAAGCGAGTACGACGTGCGGAATAAATGTTTTTTAATGCCGAAAACGACCGTTCGACATCTAGCGATGTTATATTTGCACATTTAAAATAATCTTTGAAACAACTTAATGCATCTTCACACGCACCTTCACAAATTCGTCTTAGTATAAGAAAATCGGAGTCTTTCTCTAAAACACTTTCAAATTTTCGTATTACACACCAATTTGTTTCGCCTTCTACAGCGCATAACTGTGCGTGAACATCATTCACAATTTGAACAGAATCCATTAGCGACATCAAAACATTTTGTAATTTTTCTATTCCCTCCGCTAGTCCGAAGTAACTGTTGTGAATAGTTTGTAAATCTCTTTTAACCTGACTATGTTGAAATATTTTCTGGCTTTTCTTGATTGCTGCAGCTCCTGTCGGATTGAATTTTAAAACTACCTTCTTTACTTGATCAAAATATTTGTTGTAGTAAAACGCAGCCTGCAACCATGTTCCCCAACGTGTAACAATCGGCTGTGGTGGTTCAGGTAAATCAGGACACAGTTTGTGAAATAGTCGGGTACATTTCGGGGACTTTAGAAACACTGCCTTTGTACTAGCAATCAATGTATTTACTAGTGGAAAACATGTAGGAATCGTTTGTGCCGCAAGATTTGGAGTATGGATTTTACACATTACATGTCAGAAGTTACCACTGTGTTCTTTAAGAGATCGGCCCAAAGAACGCATGTTTGCGGCACCATCACTCATAAACATTAAAAGTTGCTTAGTTGAAACTTCAAATTTGTTCAACACCACCTTTAAAATCTCATCGGCAGTACAATTTATAACTCTTTTGGAAGCAAGTAAGAAGGAGGATGACGGTCGATGTGATTCCATTGTACGTACCATTACATTAACCACAGAATGTTTTTGACGATTTGTTGTTTCGTCCACACACAACCACAGTTTTTATCTTTCAATTCCGTTTTCATTCGTTTTTCTATATGTTCTCGAACAAATGGCACTACATTTCGTATCGATGTCCGACTAGGTAATTTACAGTCCGCATATTTATTCCAAAAGGAGACAAATGCTTCTTTGTCTAGTAAACGAAACGATAGATTATATAAAATAAGACTAACACATAAATCAAATGTAAATTTTTCTTGGTCTCGTATGCCACTTTTTGCAGAAGAATGCTGTTTGCTTTCAATGTGACGTTGACAATGGCTTCTGGACCAACACATTAAAGGGATTTTACAAACTAGACATTGAATTTTAGCGCCATCAAAAATTAAGTCCGGCATGTCCACTATAAAGTTTTTAACTGTGTCTGCCATTGCTCGTTTTCGCGACGTACCTAACTGCGACATTTTTAAAGCAAACATAAGCGTACACTTACGAAATAAGTTACGACAGAAAATAATAATGAGAACAGAGAAGGAACATATGACAAATGCAGGATAAAATAATAATAAACAACAAGAATAATTTACGCTTTTGGAATTAAGATTTGACAGTTTGGCAATTGTTATGATTACTTTGCTTAGCAACGAGCTCTTTAGATCAGTCTGGCGTCACAAGAAACAATTTGGCACTCTTTCCTAGTCAACTTTTCGTAACAACAAAAACAGATTACTAAAACTTTATTGCTGCATATCGACATATTTCTTCAGTTACTGTATAACGTATGTGGTATCGTTGGATTCGCTTTACGGTTACCTTCCCAAAAAACGTAAACATATATAGGTGTTCTATTAAAAATAAGAAAGTTAACGCCACGTCCGATGAAACCGGAAATACAATCGAAATGCCGATAACGGCAAAAGTTAGTGCACAAAAAATAGAAATCCACCTATGTTCAAAAGTTAGCATGGGAGTGGCGGGGTGGCGCATTTTAGGGCCGCTCTGTATAATCAGCAATATAATATAAAATATTCTCTTTAAAATCATTTTCGCTTATTTCTTTTGGTTGTCCTTGCCGCCTTTTGCCAGAACAAAAATCAAATGCTGGATTGCAATAATCCTCAAGATTACAATAACGGGGTTACAGAATTTCTAAACAATAATTGGTTTAGGGCCTATTTTAATTGTTCTAAATTAGGATTATTGTTCCAGCCTCCTCTAGATCTTACACAGGGAAAAAATAATTTTGTTTTAGAGGTTCTTTTAGACTGAAAAGATCTTGGGCCAGGTTAGAAGTATAAATATACGATTAAATAATGAAATGTCAAGTACAGATTGAAATTACGTTTACGACGAGTTACGATTTAAATCGAGAATATCCAGTTCTTTTTCACCCCCACTCTAGGAGGATTTGACGTAAATGTAATCGATGCTTCTATTATTTTAACTTCTTTGGTATTAATATGAGTTTTAACGAATTGCATGTTCTAACAAGAAGGATAGTACGGAAAAAATATTTTTGTTAGCCCGTACTGTGTCATGTGACTTTTAATTATATATTTACACTTTGTGAAAAACAAATATGATTAAAATTATTGTTTCTTAATAGAATCTATCTTTAAGAATCGATTGCCTCTTTCAGATTTTAACGATATGCTTTCCTGGACCTTGTAGATATTTATTTATATTTGAAGTTCATTGAGAAATAGATTGTACCGGTTTTTAGTGTTTACTTTATGTTTATATATTATTTAAAATTTGTGCTTTAACGAAAATATTTATAAAATTCTCCTGGTTACGCACATATTCGTTTATTGAGTGCTAAAATTGTTCCTTATTAGAAGATATTTATATCTAGAGATATTTCTGCCTCTCGTGTTTTCTTTTTCCTTAAATTCGAATGTTTGTCACCTAGATTTAAAAGTAAGCACTTCATTTTGAGAGTATTTTCCTCTCGTCCAATTCCTTGCTTTAATTATTCATTTCTACTCTCTCTGCCGGTTGTAAAATATTACATCTTTGTTTGTTTTTGCGTGCCACGTTTTTTGTATCTTTCCCGTCTCATCCTCTATAATGGAAAGAATTTAATTGTCGATATGCTCCTGGGGAATGTGAACGAATTGAAATATCTCCTGAGTAGCTGAAAAAACACGCAACCACTCTGAATAAGAATTGAAATTCACCCAATAAATGAGGTTTTTAAGCTGTTTGAAGTTTTGATGGGGAAAAAAAGTAAAACTTTTTCACTTTGTCACGTTATTAATTTCAAACTTATATTCCTGCTTTTGTCATTTTATTAATTGCATCTAAGGTTACTTTTCAATTGACTTCTCATATTTTTCCTCTGACGGGCGACAAGGGTATCGTGTGTTGGATAATATAAAGAGAATTGTAAATAACATTTTGTTTTCCAATTTAAACGAGACACACAGTTTACTTGGCGTGAATTTTCCTCCAATTTCGTTTGAAATATCAAAATAAAATGATATATCAAAGCTTTTTTTCTATATATCTCCAAGTGTCATTTGTGTGTGTGTGTGTATGAAGGGGCGGGGGGGGGGGTACCTAGTAGTTATAAAGAAACTTTTTGTTTTATTAACGAAAATAGAATGACGAAGGCGATTCTTTGAACTAACATGTTGATGTCATGATTCACCATATTGGATTTGGATATAAGTTAATTACTTTAGAGGATTATATGAATATTTCTAAATTTTATTATTTTAACCAGCAAATTTTCGGGGAATTTTACACCAAAAATGGATACCGTAGCGTTCAGGCGCAACTCCATCTTGTGTTAAGTATCTGTACTCCGGTTTTTGTCGCTACTTTCCAGACGACATGATTATATCTCTTGGCACTAGGTGGCGCCAAGAAATATATTTTCGTGCTGTTTGTGTCACATTACATATTACGGAAGTAATATTTAATATTACATTGTAATAATTATTGTTTCCTCCCCAGGATGTATTTTTACACTTTCGGCGTTATATTGTGAGGTAGTTTTACCCAGAAGTGTACATGTATTTTTATACGGGATTTTTACACATTAGTAGAGTTGCTCAATTTGCGCCAACAGCCAGTGGCGGGCGCATAACTGTTTACACAAAATAACTGGTCAGAAATAAAATATAATAGGTGCTCAAACACTTACCGTCTTAAGAGTCTTCCGTGAAATCACAAAGTTAAATATCTGCAACAAAAAGTGCGTTTATATGCAGAAAACGAATGTTCTACATCTAGTGACGTTATATTTGCGTAATTAAAATAATCTTTGGAAAAATTTAACGGTTCTGTTGACGCACCTTCACAAGTTTGTCTTAGTGTGCCAAAATCAGAATCTTTCTCTAAAACACTTTCAAACCTTTCTAGAACACAAACATTTTTTGCGTCTTCTACCGCGCATAGCTGTGCGTGAACATGTTGCACTATTTGCAGAGATTCCACTAACGACACCGAAGGATTTTGTAATTTTTCTATTGCCTCTACTAGTCCGAATTAATTGTTCTGAATAGTTTTTAAATCCGTTTTAACCTGACTATCTTGAAATTTCGACTGGCTTTCTTTGATAGCCGCAGCTTCCTTTTGGATCGAATTGTAAAACCACGTTCTTAATATTCTCAAAATATTAATGATAATAAAACGCGGCCTGTAACCATGTTCCTCAAAGTGTAAGAATAGGTTCTGGTGGTTCAGGCATCAGGGGGCGAATACGTTTTAGGGATTTGACAAACAATGCTTTTGTATGCGCTATTAAAGCGTCTACCTCAGGATAACATTTTCCAATACTATTTGCCACATGACTGAAAGCATGAATTTTATACGTAATATGTAACAAGTTAGCATAATGTTTTTTAAGAGACTGGCCTACAGGAAGCATGTTTGCGGCACCATCACTCATAAACATCAACAGTTGGTTTGTTAAAAGTTCAAACTTTTCCAATGTATTTAACACTAACTTTGAAATTACTTCGGCAGTACATTGTTTTACTTGTCTGGAAGCTAATAGAATTGAAGGTGACGATTAATGTGGTTCTATTGTAGGTACCATTTGTACGTACCACAGAATGTTTTTTTAACGATCTGTTGTTTCGTCCACACATAACCACAGTTTTTTATCTTTCAACTCCGATTTAATTCTTTTTTCAACATGTTCACGAGCAGATGGCACAATTCTTTGTAACGATGCCCGACTTGGTAATTTGCAGTACGAATATTTAATCCAAAAGAAGTTATATGCTTCCTTGTCTAGTAAATTAAACGGTAGGTTACATGCAATAAAGGTAACACATAAATTAAATTTAAATTTATCATAGTGTCGTGTGCAATTGGTTTTTGAAGATTGTTGTTTACTATTTACGTGACGTAGACAATCCCTTTTGGACCAACACATTAAAGGGATATTACAAACTACACATTGAATTTTGACGCCATCATAATTTAGGTCAGGGATTTCTGCTATAAATTCTGTAACTTTGTCTAACATTGGTCGTTTTCGCGACGTAGGCAAGAGAGACTAGTGTCTGTTTTATCTGCTAACACGATAAATCAAAAACGTTATTGTGCTAAGGCACATGTATTCATATACGATATATCCCAGGTGGTTCAATTTGCATATTCCAATAAGACGGAGCACGAAGGTTTTGGTTAGAATTGATTAACCGAAGGTCTAAGGTTACCTCTCCGATTTTTTAATTTTTTGAAATATTTTAGAGAATGATTCCAACAATTTTCGTTAGAGTTAGTATATTGACTACATTTTCCAAGTGTTACAGCTAGTAATTCGTACATTTCAGTCACTTCTGCCAAATAAAATAAATATTTAAATGTTTTTCGTTAATGGATTGATCTCATTCGTGAATAGGCCGAGCACGGAGAACTTCGCGCCGACCTCAGCCTATGAAATTATTGATTTATTGCAACAGTTTCTCATCAGCCCTTCCCAGCGTTAGTCGTAATTGTAGAAATAAATATGTATATGTAAGTATGTATAACCTACGTAAGGAAAATAAACGACCGTTGGCTAATAAAGTCACTAAATTTATTAGTGAATTTCTGTAAAGGACATGTAAATAGTGTACAGCACAAAAATGAGATAAATGGTGTGCCACCTCAAGCCCAATTTAAACTGGATTTACTTTTGATGTTTATTTTTTGTGGCCTACCGCTTCGCTTACTCGATAAAGAACCGTTTCGACAGTTTCGGATTACATACAATGCCGAGTGGAACTTATCATCACGGACAGCGTTACGGAAAGAGCTACCAAGTATACGTAAAAATATCTAAAAGATAAACAGCTGTGGCTATGTCTTGATGAAACGACTGATTAAAAAAAAATCTATTTTGAATATTATAGTACGAGTACTAGATACTGTTAAACCAAAAATTGCAATCTTATTAGCTAGCAAAAGACTAAAAAAGTGTACTGGCGAAGCAATTACGGGCGTAAGGTGCGTTCACATAGGGTAGCGTGAAATTATCGTTAAGATTGGCGGGAAATTATTTGCAATATTCTGCGGTAATTCTCAAAATAATTTCGGGGGATAATGACAACTGACATCGCGGTTTACATTGTCGTATCATAACCTTAATTTATCTGTTAATGATGTATTTTGTAATGGATGGAATGACATATAGTGTTTATTAACAGTTTCTGCAATAATCATGACGAACAAATTTAAAAACAAATGTAAAAAGATGGTGGGTACGTCCCATCAACACTCAAAAGAAACAAGTGGACTATTTAAATTTGATTCAAGAAATCTTAAATCATGATTCCGATACCTTTTTCTTATATGCTGGAATGAATGTTGATTTATTTGAAAATTTATAGAAAATAGTAGAAGCAAATCAAAGGTCTTTCAAATATTTCGAAAAATATTTGAAGCGCTGTAGACTGTACTATAGCTTGTCTACTGCTTACCAACAAGAGGCAGTCCCCTAATTGTATACCTTCAATAAAAGGCATGCGCATTCATATAAAGCAACCTAACAATTCTGGCTTTTTTTACTACAATTATAAGAAAACTTAGAATCTTATTTGCTGTATGTGATGCAAATTATAAATCTGTATGTGTGGATACGGCTGCCTATGAATCTTCAAGTGATGGACGAATTAATAAAAAAAATCAAAGAAAATTAAACCAAGCTACATAAATGATAACGATATAAAGAAAGCATTTTAAATATGAAATAAATGCAATACAGCTTATTTAAATTTTATTTTATTCATCATAAAAGAATAAATGGAAGTTGCAATAGAAACGACTAATGTTTATCAAAAAAGAATAACACTAGATATCAAAGAATTATAACATTTTATTCTTTCTTAAATGATATTTAACGCTGGCCACGAGCGGTACCGCGCATCGGCGTAGAATCAGTTCGGACCGAGAGGAACGGTAGTATTACTTCGTCTGCGGAGAAGTACGGACATTTTTGCTGCCGGTCATTTGCGCAATTGTTTATCTGTCCTAGAAAAATTATGATTTCGTCAGCAAAACGACCGCGGTCGGACAAACTTCGAAAATTTATTGCAGAAATTCCAGACTTAATATATGAAGGTGCTAAAATTAAATGTGTAATCTGTAAAATCCCGTTAATGTGTTGGTCCAGACAACATTGTCTACGACACGTAAATAGTGAAAAGCATGTCTCAAAAAGAAATTGCGCACGAGACAATGAAAAATGTATATTTAATTTATGCGTTACGTTTATCGCATGTAATATACCGTTTAATTTACTAGACAAGGAACCATTTATCTGCTTTTGGAATAACTATTCGGAGTGCAAATTACCAAGTCGAACATCGTTACGAAGAATTGTGCCATCTGCGCGCGAACATATTGAACAAAAAATAAAATCGGAGTTGAAAGATCAAAAATTGTTGTTATGTGTCGACGAGACAACAGATCGGAAGAAACATTTTGTTCTTAAT
Organism: Dynastes maya; assembly: GCA_029619315.2. Taxonomy (NCBI): domain Eukaryota; kingdom Metazoa; phylum Arthropoda; class Insecta; order Coleoptera; family Scarabaeidae; genus Dynastes; species Dynastes maya. The sequence continues at coordinate 10,522,339 of JAROYE020000012.1, forward strand.
GTAATGGCACGCAAATTGGAACCTCATCAATTGGCACCTTCAATTCTATTAGTCTCCAAACGAATACAACAGTGTACTGCCGAAGTAATTTCAAAGTTAGTGTTAAATACATTGGACAAGTTTGAACTTTCAACAAACCAACTCTTGATGTTAGTGAGTGATGGTGCTGCAAACATGCTTTCTGTAGGCCGGTCTCTTAAAAAGCATTCTGCTAATTTGTTACACATTACGTGTAAAATTCATGCTCTCAATCTTGTGGCGGATAGTATCAGAAAATGTTATCCCGAGGTAGACGCTTTAATAGCGCATACCAAAGCAGTATTTGTCAAATCACCGAAACGTATTCGCGAATTTCACAGACTGTGCCCCCGTATACCAGAGCCACCAGAACCTATTCTAACTCGTTGGGGAACATGGTTGCAGGCCGCGTTTTATTATCATAAATATTTTGACAATATTAAGAACGTGGTTTTACAATTCGATACAAAGGAAGCTGCCGCTATCCAGAAAAGCCAGTCGAAATTTCAAGATAGTCAGGTTAAAATGGATTTAAAAATCATTCACAATTACTTCGGGCTAGCAGATGCAATAGAAAAATTACAAAATCCTGCGGTGCCGTTAGAAGAATCTCTACAAATAGTGCAACATGTTCACGCACAGCTATGCGCGATTGAAGACGCAAAAAATGTTTCTGTTCTAGAAAAATTTGAAAATGTTTTTAAGAAAAATTCTGATTTTGGCACATTAAGACACATTTGTGAAGGTGCGTCAACAGAATCGTTAAGTTCTTTGAAAGATTATTTTACTTATGCAAATATTACGTCGCTAGATGTAGAACGTTCGTTCTCTGCATATAAACGCATGTTTTCCTCATGCCGTACTAGTTTTGCCGAAACAACAGTTGAAACATATCTAATGTTGCAGATATTTAACAGACATTATTCACTTTGTGATTTCACGGAGGACTCTTAAAATGGTAAGTGTTTGAGCACGTGTTATTTAATTTTTATTTAAAAGATGAGCGAAATTATTTGCGGCAGCAAACATCTCTATTAGCAGAATAACTCTAGTGGAACGCGAGGCCTGGTCGACTCTACGCTACTGCGCGGTACCGCTCGTGGCCAGCTTTAATGATATTGTTAGCAAATATTTCTATAGGCCAATCCCTATAACGTTCCTTATAAATTTAATTCTTACCCTTACATCTCCGTATACTTTGATAGTTCCTTAGTAAAATGCATAATACAACCTAGATACTAAGGCTGTTATTGTGTATGAATATGCTTGAAATTATTTTATATCAGATAACCAAATACGTATTGCACTTGTTTGGAAAAAAAAGAAAATAATTCTACAAACTAGGTATATTTGAAATAAATCAAAAATTACAAATGTCTTGAAGTAGCAGTCTTCGCATCTTTTTCTTTTGGAATGTTAACACTCTCTTAATAAATTTTAATCGATAGAAAATTCTATATCGTATAAAGAATTTTAACAGATATATGGTGAATTAGAAAGTCAAAGCTCTAACCTATAGATTAATACTATACAAGGCATTAATTGTGTTGTCCGACACCTCTAAATCTTTTTCCAGAGCAAGCATTATGTTTCGAAAACATATCCCATTCAGGTTGTTTCCAATTTATATGAATGCTTTTACGAAAAGCACCACAGCAAATTTCTAAGGTTAATATACTTCTATTTTATGAAAAACTACGATTCCATCTTTACTGATGCAAAATAAATTAACCTAGGTTTTGCTGATTTACAATCCCAACTTCAAGTGTTAACTAGTCAACTGTTTATGAGCGGAGCAACGACAATGTGTAGTGTAGACCGTTCTCTTATTACGTGTAAAGTTCGTGCTTTACATCTTGTGGCACATCTATTCGAGAATGTTACCCGGAGGTGGATGCATTAATAGCAAAAAACAAAAAAAAATGTTTCTTAAATCCCCTAAACGAATTCCAGCATTTCACAAGCTTTGTCCCGGTATTCGCGAACCATCACAGCCGATTCTTACGCGTTGAGGAACATGGTTGCAAACGGCTTTTTATTATTCTGAACATTTCCAAGAAGTAAAATCTCTGATTTTACAATTCGACCCTGACAAAACTACAACTACTAAGGAGAGCTACAAAGATACTTCTATTGAAACAGATTTAAAAAGTATTAGCAACAATTATAAACGATTACTAGACGCAATAGAAAAATTGCAAATTACTGGGTTGTCGTTAGTACAATCAGTGCAAATCGTGGATAACGTTAATACATTGCTACACGATTTAAACAACGCAAAAATCGGTCGCGTTATAGCAAAGTTCGAGTGTTGTGTGGTAGTACATCTGTAGATTCATTAACTGACTTAAAGGGTTATTTTAATTGTGCCTGTGTTACTTTCGTAGATGTTGTCTTTCTCGAAGTATAGGAACGTTTTTTCATCACAGCGAACAACCTTCACCGAGACAAATGTGGAAACATACATGATGGTGCAAGTTTTTCAACAATCCTATCCACATTGTTAAGAAGTTACGTTTGTTTACTATATTATTATTTATTGTTAGGGTATTAAGTAGAACAGAAGATTTTTGAAGAAACTACTTTATTTACTTTTTACGGTTATTACATTACATATACAACAAATGCCGCTTTCAAACAAAAAAAAAACTGATTAATTGTTTTCTTCTTCATTCCGTTTGATTTGTCCAATGGAAAAGTTTAAATGAAATAAAATTTAAACATAATATTCACGTAAAAGATATTGTAATTTATTATTCTTACGTTTCATTAAAGGTTTTTTTTGGTTTCCAATATTCCTGTAAAAAGAAATTTCAGGTAATATTCAACTATTCTTGTGTTATAATTAAAACTTGCAGAGGTAAAATTCCTGAATTTTTTTCAGTGTACAGCTTTGATGGGCGCCTAACATATTTCACCAGCAGTAATTTGTGTAGGTAAAGCGGTTTGGTCAATATTACTTTGTTATATTGCATCCAACACCTCGCGAATTTACCAATAACAGATAGAAACAACAAAAAAAAAACAGTACAAAAATCAATATTATCCTGTACGTAATTTGAATTTACATCACGTTATATATAGCGTCGTCGAAAAGTTATTGTAACAAGTACACTTTGGTAAATCCGCAACAAAACATAATAATATTCACACATTTACGCATTATAGCCTCAAAATCAAATTAATTCTTGAAATACAGTACCGTTCATGGAAGTTCGGGCAAGCTAACAAATTATATTAACTGTTTAGGAAAAAATTTTAAAATTATATAATATACATTTCTGTGAGGAATTATTAAAACTAACCTTTTCTTGAAGCCTTTTACCAATTTCCAGGTAGTATTTGTCTATTATAAGACCGTTATCATAAAATATATAATTATGTTGGAAATCCCCAATAATTACAGTGACAATAAAACTTTATAATAATCCCTTGGAGGATTAGCTGTTTCACCCGTATTACCTGGAAATATTTGTATACCCTTTATAAAGTATTATAACATTTGTAAACGCAGTAGTTCTGAAGAGATTGTTATTGTGAAAGTATCTGTGGTTGTGCAAGTGAAAAATAAAATGCCCCGTGGAAAGCCTCTAGCTGTTTCAAAAGGATCTGCTATTATTACCTTGCATCAGGAAGGGTACATAGAAAGACGGATTGCGGATAAATTAAAAATAAAAAAATCTACAGTACATGATACTATAGTTCGATTTAAGACAACCGGTGACGTGCAAGATCGTAATCGGCCAGGACCGTCAAGAAAAACGACTCCTGCGGAAGATTTACGAATAAAAATAATTAGTAAGCGCAATAGAAGACTAACAGCATCAGAAATTGCTGCAGAATTCTATAATGAACGAGATTCCAAAGTTTCTGTGAGTACTGTGAAACGTCGGCTGAAAGAGGCTGGGTTGCATGGGCGAATGGCTTGTCGAAAACCGTTACTCCGAAGAGGAGATAGGCTGAAACGACTGAAATGGGCACAAGCTCATAGAGATTGGACAGTGGACGATTTTAAAAACGTTTTGTGGACTGATGGATCCAAGTTTGAGGTTTTTGGAAATAGACGGAGAGTTTTCGTACGCAGATCAAGACGGAAAAGAATGTTACGGGAGTGTATAGTTCCTAGGGTGAAGCATGGAGGCGGATCTGTAATGGTTTGGGGTTGTTTTTCCTTAATCGGAACAGGGGACTTGCTCAAAATTGAGGGCATAATGAAAAAAGAAGAATATCGGAAAATCCTGGAGGAAAATGCCATACCGTCAGGAGTCCGATTAATTGGTCGTGGATTTGAATTTATGCAGGACAATGACCCCAAACATAAATCTAAATTGTGCACAGATTACCTGCAGCAAGAAGAAAATGAAAGAACCCTAAAAATTATGGAATGGCCGCCACCGTCCCCCGATCTAAACCCGATAGAGTTGTTAAGGGAAGAATTAGACCGATGTGTTAGGAAAAAGTGTCTAAAATCGAAGGAATATTTGTGGACCATTCTCCAGGTGGTATGGACAAGCTTGCCCAATGAAACATTAGCAAAATTAGTGAATCGGATGCCGAGAATAGTGGCAGCAGTCCTAAAGGTAAAAGGTGGATTTTTCGATGAAAATCGGATTTAAATTATTTGTATTACATTAACTTTTTCTTTTTAATAAATTTGTGTTTGAAAATATGTAAAATCATTTAATATTTCTCTTATTTTCTTTGACTTCCCTACATTTTTTTGCTTGCCCGTGTGCAATAAACTCGAGGATTTCCAAGGCGAACTTGATAATGGGCAATTGTATTGCTAACGTATTTTGGTTTAATTCCGAATTTATATTTAAATTCCCAACAACATCGTTGAAACTCCTATAATTGATGTTGTAATTAAACTTAATTCAAGGTTTTGTGAAAGGGTAAGTTCGCAGGGAGGGGTAAGGGGATTTGGAGAGGATACCAGCTTGATTTAAACCTAATTAGAGCTAATTTTATTCGATGAAATCTAATTTTCCATTTCTAGGCTTTAGATGAGACAGGTTTTGGGTAATCAGATATTTTTTGTTACTCCAATTTTGGATGAAACTGTATTCGTACAATAGTTCATTTAGATTAGAGCAAGAAGTGTGTACTATTAACGTAAGTAAACGTCCATTATTCCGGTATTTTCTGCTCATTTTACATAATTAACACTTTTATGATTCATATATGTATAGCATTATTTCTTGAATCAGGAACTGACTAAACAGACTCAAATAAGCGATAATGTGACAAAATATCCATGACCTCATACTGACGTAGCGTAAGTTATGTTTGATTTAAACATTGTTCTTCTTTTTTTTTAATTAAAACTACATGACACACTTTCTAACACGTTAATTCACCGTTGCAAAAACTTATATACCCAGCGCGCAACTTAGTACAGCCTTGGCCAATAAAACGGAGCACCTTAAACTTTGTAAAACTTAAAACTTTATTGAAATGTATTTGCAATTTTACCAACTGTTGCCACAAACGTATAATTGACCAATTCTGATTTTGGCCGCTGCAGTTGTCTGTAAAAGTCTTTTGGCTGTAACAGCTTCTTCTCTTTGAAGTGTTTGCCACGTTTAGCAACAGTTTTTGGCCACATATACATGAAAGCATTACCGGAAACAAGGTAATGTAAATCTAGATTGTATACCCATGTTTTCCTTACATAGAAAGCAGGGCAAACTGTGTCAGATTTGGTATTGGTAAATTTTGCCGTAAGTCAAAACTAATAAGTGTATCTTTCGAGTGTTCGGCAGTTTCTCTTTCAGCTTTTCAATTTTTTTCTCATGGCCTCAGGTCGCCTTTGATGCAGTTCTATTTTCAATTGAAGTTATTTTAACCTTTCAAGTAACTTCTCATTTTCTATTTTAATGTTTAAGACGTTGCAAGTCTTACTTATATCTAATTTTGAGAGCTTGAATTCTGTACTGAATATTCGTCTATACTTATCTTGCTTCACAGGTTCAACACCTTGTTCGTTACACCAATCTAAATATTGGAGTTGAATTGTTTAGGCGAAACCATATTTAGGTATTGACTAAACATGTCTTCTTACATGTTGATGGGATTTTTCCCTAATCTTATCTGAACGATTATGGTGTTTTCCCTGAAGATCAGGTTTTGGAGTAACGTTTTTCGGATAGCTTCGTTTCTTATAACTAGAGTTTGTTAAAAACGTGGTACCGGCAGTGGCGCGAAAAATAATATTGTTACCTTTTCCTGTCGTCTTGATGTCCACTGTAGCAATTGGCAATCGCCCTGGTAAGCTGCGTAGAATTGCAACATCAGCAACACTTCCATTGTCGATTCATTCAGCCGTCGACGGTGTTGTGAATACGTTGTCGTATACTTCGAAAATGATCGTTCGACATCCTGTGAAGTAAGATTTGCAAATGTCAGATATTCCTTTTCCTCATCTGGGCACTCTTGATTTTCAGTTATAGACCGAACCTTTTGTAAATCGGGATTTTTCGTTAAAATTGCACCAAATTTTTGAGCAACATCGACTCCTATAGTGTTGGTCACGTTTTCTAGAGCGGCTTGTAAATTGTTTATGCAATTTAATGTGTCTCGTGCAGATAAGTGACTGTTTTCTAATTGCTCAATAGCTTGTGCCACTTCAGAATAGTTCATAGAAATTTCATCTATTTGTTGTTGAACGTCCGAATTGGAAACAAGTTGCTGACTATCTCGAACTGCTGCGGAATCTTTTGAATCAAGTTTCAAGATGACATCTTTCACTTGTGAAAAATATTTCTAATAGTAAGATACTGCCTGGAGCCATGTTCCCCATCGTGTTATTACAGGCTGAGGTGGTGGTGGTAATTTCGGACACAATTGTTTGAATACACGGATGTCTTTGGGAGATTTGATGAACACTTTTTTGGTAGATGCTATTAACTTATCCACCATCGGATATTTCTTTCGAATGATTTCTGCTACGAGGTGACATGCGTGTATGAGACATATTATGTGAAGAAGAGTCGGAAAGCATATTTTCAATATCCTACCAACTCTCAGCATTGTTGCGGCTCCGTCAGTAACGAACATTGTGACTTGGGTTCCTGTGATATAAAATTCTCTCAACGAATCTTTTTTTATCTTGACAACGGCTTCTGCATTAGTTTTCTGAATCCTTTTACTGGATAAGAACAATAAAGCTGGTGGACCATCACGTTTTAAAGGACGTGCTACAACATGAATGACGCTGTGTTTCATTCACACATAGGCAGATTTTCTTATTTCTCAACTCGTCTTTTATACATTCCTTTACTGTACCTTGCACACGTGGCAAATTGTATCGTAATTGCATAGATGTTGGCAGCTTCCATGAGGGAACGTACTTAGCCCAAAAAAGACGAAAATGTTCATTAGATACTAGATGTTGTGGGATGTTGCACACTTAACATAAAGATAAAATCATATAAAAATTGCCAGTATGGAATACTGTTTCTTAAATCCAATACATGACGTTTACTTTTACAATGTTTTCTATATTCAAACCTCTCGCGACTTAGCAATCCGCTATTGCATATTGTGCAATAAATATGCGGACTATATTCTAATCCAGGGAAATGCCTGAGATATTTATTCACATTCGAAGGGAACGTTACACCCTTTGGGCGTCCCATCTCCGCGTACTTATTTGGCGTGCAGCATGCAACGTACTGTCGCTTGGAACTCTCTCGCGGTACTCTCGAGATCGACTACAAGTTGAAAATTATCCCCACCCACGCTGCTACCGCTACGCTACTGCCCTCCGGTACCACCCTTTTAACAAACTCTACTTATAACTTATCTTCATATTCCAACTTAAATCGAGCTTTGTCAGCAATTCTATATTTATGACTAAACCGGGCACAGAGAGCTTCGCGCCAGGCTAGAAATGAAGTTGTCGCGCCCACAACGCGACGCATGTACGCAGATTAATCGGCACGGGCTACCTTAGCGAATGAAATTATTGATTTATTGTTACAGTTTCTCACCAATCTTCAGCTACAGCTATTAAGGACGGCCAAAAAGGATTTCCAGATACTTCTATTGAAACAGATTTAAAAAGTATTAATAACAATTATAAACTATTGCTAGACACATTAGAAATATTGCAAAATATTGAGTTGTCGTTAGTAGAATCAGTGCAAATGGACGAATTTAATACATTGCTACACGGTATAAACGACGCAAAAAACGGTCGCATTGATCGCAATGGCAATAAAAACACCAACGTGCATATATTCGTTTTATTTAGCAAACATTTTTATTGTGTCAACTTTTATTTTTTAGACTGGGGTATTGATTTTAAAATATCACTTCTGTCGGCTGTTGGGATTCAGTTGCGAAGACCGATTGTGCCCGGCTTATTTATTAAACACTATAACTTTTGAACAATTTTAATTTGAGAGATTCCTGTAAAACTCAAAATTACAATTTATGGCGTTTTTGCCATAATAATTGTAAATATTATATTATTCTTTCTCTTATATTAAAATTACTTTTTACACATTTATGAAAATCTGCAGATGCTCGGTTTTATTGCCTAAAGTTGTATATACCAACTTTCACATATACTCGATATGCAGTTAAAATGTGATTTATACAGTTGCTGGGTAAGAGATTTATATACCTGTAATAAACATTAGAGCCTTATAAAAGGACTGAATTTAATTTTAAAGCCTATTCAACTGTAAACATTGTTTAATTTCATATTTCACTTAGAATCTATTTATATTTCTTTATACATATTTTTAGTTCCCTCTTTTTTCTGTTAAATTCTAGGGCGTAAAAGGTTTAAATTTTATTACGTTTGAAGATAATTCATTTTTCCTCCCTGATAAAATCCTACTCTTTGAATCGATAATGCTTTTAGTATTGACCTATAAACTCGGCAATTTCAACCCATTCATTCATTTCGTTTTTCCACGCGGTTATAAAACTCCCAACGATATAATAAGCTAATTGTTTCAAAATTGAATCAAGCCGAAGTGAGACGGAGAGTAAAAATTCTCGACCTACATAAATCATTTGTTTATTTCAGACCCCGAAATCCATTGTTATGATCTATAAAATCAAAGATTCATGTTGTTATTATGTATCGACCTTTTTGAATACAATACTAGTCTCTTTTAACCCGTTCACATTGTGATTCTATTGTCGAAATTCTAACCGTGCTGAGGAAAATTGCTTTATTTTTTACCGAGGAAAATTCAACAAACTTTATAAAGGATTTCAGAGTGATTTTTTTGACTAATAAGCTTTTTTAAGTATTTTCTCACCAATCTTTAAACTTTAACTTATTAATTATTAATTAATTTTTCAACCGAAATTAAAAATAATAACACTCCGCGCCTTTAACCTTGAGATAACCTAGACCAGGGGTTTTCAACCTTTTTCTTGCAACGACCCCTTTTACAACAATGGTTTCCTTTATCGACCTGCTTACATTTTCGTCCATAATGTTTAGAGTTGCTCAGTAGCGCCAACGGGCAGTGGCGGAGGTTCAATACAACTCTCAGTATAACTACGAGTCTTAACCAGATTTGTTGTGTACACATGTACGCTGCCGTAAATACTATTTCCTAGTTCTACGTTTGTTTTAAAAATGTTGCCTACGTCGCGAAAACGACCAATGTTCGACAAAGTTACAGAATTTATAGCAGAAATGCCTGACCTGAATTATTATGGCGTTAAAATTTAATGTGTAGTTTGTAATATCCCTTTAATGTGTTGGTCCAAAAGGGCTTGTGTACGTCACGTAAATAGCAAACAGCGTTCTTCAAAAAAAAAATTGCACACGACACTATGACAAATTTTAATTTAACTTATGTGTTACCTTTATTGCATGTAATCTACCGTTTAATTTACTAGACAAGGAAGCATATGTCTTCTTTTGGAATAAATATTCGGACTGCAAATTACCAAGTCGGGCATCGTTACAAAGAATTGTGCCATCTGCTCGTGAACATGTTGAAAAAAGAATTAAATCGGAGTGAAAAGATAAGAAACTGAGGTTATGTGTGGACGAAACAACAGATCGTAGAAAACATTCTGTGGTTAATGTAATGGTACGTACAATGGAACCACATCAATCGTCACCTTCAATTCTATTAGCTTCCAGTTGAATACAACAATGTACTGCCGAAGTAATTTCAAAGTTAGTGTTAAATACATTGGAAAAGTTTGAACTTTCAACAAACCAACTCTTGATGTTAGTGAGTGATGGTGCTGCAAACATGTTTTCTGTAGGCCGATCTCTTAAAAAGCATTCTGCTAATTTGTTACACATTACGTGTAAAATTCATGCTCTCAATATTGTGGCGGATAGTATCAGAAAATGTTATCCTGAGGTAGACGCTTTAATAGCGCATACCAAAGCAGTATTTGTCAAATCACCGAAACGTATTCGCGAATTTCACAGACTGTGCCCCCGTATACCAGAGCCACCAGAACCTATTCTAACTCGTTGGGGAACATGGTTGCAGGCCGCGTTTTATTATCATAAATATTTTGAGAATATTAAGAACGTGGTTTTACACTTCGATCCAAAAGAAGCTGCGGCTATCAAGGAAAGCCAGTCGAAATTTCAAGATAGTCGGGTTAAAACGGATTTAAAAACTATTCAGAACAATTACTTCGGACTAGTGGAGGCAATAGAAAAATTACAAAATCCTCCGGTGTTGTTAGTGGAATCTCTGCAAATAGTGCGACATGTTCACGCACAGCTATGCGCGATAGAAGACGCAAAAAATGTTTGTGTTCTAGAAAGGTTTAAAAGTGTTTTAGAGAAAGATTCTGATTTTGGCACATTAAGACAAATTTATGAAGGTGCGTCAACAGAACCGTTAAATTGTTCCAAAGATTATTTTAATTATGCAAATATAACGTCATTGGATGTAGAACGTTCGTTTTCTGTATATAAACACACTTTTTCCTCACGCCGCACTCGGTTTGCCGAAACAACTGTGGAAACATCCAATGTTGCAGATATTTAATAGACATTATTCACTTTGTGATTTCACGGAAGACTCTTAAGACGGTAAGTGTTTGAGCACGTATTATATTTTATCTCTGATCATTTATTTTGTGTAAACTCTTATGCGCCCGCCACTGGCTGTTGGCGCAAATTGAGCAACTCTAATAATGTTACAAGCGATATCTTTATTTGTAGAGATATAAGATCGAGCAAGGTGTCGCCGAAAATGCTTTGCTTCTGCAAAGCATTTTCACTGGTATTACATGATAAGAATGTTTTAAATTTGATGGGAATGAGTCCGTTCGCCTTTTAGCTTCAAAACCAGAAAATGCCATGTGATGGTACCACTGCTTTCACGAGAATTTTTATGACACTCTCCATAAATTAATAACATATCGACACATTTGTTTGGAGAAAAATTAAAAGGCATCTTAAACGACCTATACGATTACATTCCTAACTTCTAGGGGGTGAAATTAAAAAAAAATAGTCTGGGGAAGGTTTCTTAGTAGTAGATTTAAAAAGTATATTTTTTAGGAAGAATCCTAAAAAATATACTTTTTAAATCTACTCCTTTTTTAGGAAGAATCCTAAAAAATATACTTTTTAAATCTACTCCTTTTTTAGGAAGAATCCTAAAAAATATACTTTTTAAATCTACTCCTTTTTTAGGAAGAATCCTAAAAAATATACTTTTTAAATCTACTACTAAGAAACCTCCCCCAAACTATTTTTTTTTAATTTCACCCCCTAGAAGTTAGGAATGTAATCGTATAGGTCGTTGGAACAAAAAAGATTCAAATATTTATTTCAATTTGCGAAAATAGTTTATGTATAGTTAAATACGTAGTGAAGTAGTGCTGTTATAAAATCTTTAAGATGCCTTTTAAGTTTTGTCCAAACGAATGTGTCGATATGTTATTAATTTATGGAGAGTGTCATAAAAATTCTCGTGGAAGCAGTGGTACCATCACATATGGCATTTTCTGGTTTTGAAGCTAAAAGGCGAACGGACTCATTTCCATGAAATTTAAAACATTCTTATCATGTAATACCAGTGAGAACAGAAGAAATGCAAATAAATGTACTGGCTTATGTTGGATTGAATCCATATATTTCAACCTTTCCGCTACTTCGACAAAATGCAAATTTTTATAGTGTCGGATTATCGAGCGTGTACTGTATATCTTTCAGGATTTTGCAAACCATTTTCGACGATACCTTGCTCGATCTTATCTCTTGAAATAAGGAAGATATCGCTTGTAACATTGAATCTGGAACACCCGGTATTATAGAGAATATTATATTAATTATAATCATACAAATAATTGCACATCAATAATTTAAAGATTAAAACAGGAACTAGACTAAGTGTATGTTTTATTATTCCATGTACTATTCTAATTTTACAAATATAATTCGGAAACAAAATCACAAAGATTGATATATTGATGTGTTTTTTAACATTTGGCCTAAAATTGCTTGAATTATCTCGTTGAAAAATATTGAATCTGTTTCTTGTTTTCCGTGGTAAGTTATTGACTTGCTTAAAGCCTGTTTCCGTTCACTGATGATCACGGGTTTCTTCATCGTACAATATTCAATGTCGATCAATCGCTGATACATATTTGGCTGTCGACCCCTTGATTATGATTAACCCCCTTTAAAGTCCCCCGTTGGGCCCCCTAATCTAGACGATAAAAACGAATTCGTAGAATCGATTTCCGCGACTGCCAAATCGCCCACTTGTATAATTTTCCAACTACGCCCCTGGAAAAGTCGAAAAAATTGTCACAAAATTCTTAAAACTTTCAAAGGCTTTAATATCCAAAAAATAATAGATGAAGTCGTTTTAACTTCGATTCAGCTCGTTGAGTTTTGCAAATAAATTGAAGTCGCTAACCCTTTTAGTTGGGAAAATATGAGTAAATTGAAAATTAAATGAACATTTCAAGTACAATACCAACTTGAAATGTTCATTTAATTTTAAATTTACTCATATTTTCCCAACTAAAAGGGTTAGCGACTTCAATTTATATTTAACCATGGTATCTCTAGATTTTGATCTCCTAAACATAAAAAAAAATCAGTTTTGAGACGTATCTAGTAATTTTTGAAATACAATTTTAAGATCACAATTATTATTTTTAATGAATTCGTGAATACATAAGTGTTTATTTGAAAATAGGTGTTACATATTTGCTGGATATCCTCCAATACCCGTAAATTAGTGATAACAAATTTTTGCAAACATTTGTGTCGAATTCGAAAACAGATTTCTATCTTTTTACCTCTAAGATTTACAGAATGTCCAGCGATTAGTTTCTAGGTAAAAATGAACCTGTAAAATCGATTGCCGTAGGTTTCAAATGGTTAATTCCTTTAATTTTGGAGTAAAATCCCAGGAAGTGCTCGATAAGTGAATTTGAAATTAAGAATTGGCAAAATAAGTTAGAAGATTATAAACGTTTTTTTGGAGTTGATTTATAGGTTTTAACGCGTTAAATACGGGAAATTATTTATTTTTGCAATAAACAATTAAAAAGGAGGACCTTTCCATTTTCCCTCACACCGCGAAATAACCATATTTCATTCCGTCGTTTATTTTATATATGTATATGTACCTTGACCTACTGCATGACATACCACTAGCCTACTTTGATAAATCGACCAGAAGACTCCTTAATGTAGCCTGTATTTCCACTACTAGCTTTGTTCTAATAACTGCAGGGATTCCTGAAATAATTTAAATGGAAATATAATATTGCTTTGAATTGTGATCCAATTTTATTGTATAAATTCTTTTAATAATCTTTATTAACTTACAAATTGTTTTTGCTGTAATTTTTTTTAAATGTTAATATCATGAATTTGGTGACACTTTTATACTTCGATTTCCAAATACAATACCACAAAAGGAAGTATATATTTTGGGGTCGAGTGACGTAGCAGTAGACAGATCAATATTATTTCAAATTAACAGATAGAGTCAAATTGTCAAAGCGTTTATGAATAAAATATATGAGGAATGATTTTTGTTTGATGTCAAAATTCCTCTTTTAAAGAGGAAGGTATAGAATTCTATACATCTCCAGTGAAGGTAAAAGGGTTTAATTCAAACCTTACAACTTTTCCGAGTCAAGTGATATTTGAGACATAATTTTCTTAGAGAAATAGCGTCTTTAACGAGGTAAAAACTTCTCGCCGCGAAAATCGTTCCGTGAAAAGGGCTCGGCTACATTTAACTGTTGAATTATGAAATTATCATTTACCAATTTTCGTTCATTACTAATTTTGCTTCGCGCTTGACGACGTAACTTCGTAACAGAGAATTGGAGGTTGATGTCGGAGGGTGAGAAAGGAACACTTTATTTGCTATTGCGACAATAAAGTCGCCATAGCTCTGGTAACTCTCTCGCACTTCCTTATGCACCTTTCTACTTAGCAATTTCCTGTCCGTCGTCCTCATTTCCCATTTTCCACTCGTTTGTAGCGGTCTGATATGTAAATTGGATATTTTACTTTGAAAAAAAAATTGTTGCTAGATAAACGCTTACATTTCTGAAGAATAAATATTAATGTAATATTTGATTATTATTACAATAACATTACAGTTGAGAATAGTATGTATAATAGTAAAATATAATTAGGCCGGGCACAGAGGGCTTAGCGGCAGGTTAGAAGTGAGGTTGCCGCACCCACAACGCGACGTATGTACGCAGATGAATCCGCACGGACTACCTCAGCGAATGAAATTATTGATTTATTGTAAGAGTTTCTCATCAACTCTTCGCATTAATTATAAAAATAAATATACATTGTAGTGGGATGCTCCAACGTGAACAGCGTATGTTAAATTCATTCTAATTAATATTATATCAAAATTCGCTGATATTAGTTTTGATAGAGTTTTATGCGGAACTATTTTCGATTAATATTCGAGTTCCGACATTTTGATTATTTATATTATCTATCTTTTCCTTAAAAAAAAAAAGACTCAGTTAATGACATGTTACAGGGGAGAGTCAAAATCTCAGCTTATTTTAAGTTATTTATATATTGAAAACGTTATTTGTAAAAATGACACATACACACACAAAAAACACACTGTATTTGGAAATGACCGTCAAAATCCCTTACGTCACCTGCGACACCGAGTTGGAACTTCAAAACATCAAAATTTAAATATCAAGTCGTTAGATTGGAAATGCTAGAGACGACGAGAAAAAACAGAAGTCAGCAACGAAAAACAATTCTGACAGATAACAAATATCCTTTCGATTGACTTTTAGGAAATTGTAACATAAAAGTTAAAATATCGTGAAAGTTATCAGTGCAAATATATAAAAAGCATTTCAAGTGAACTATAAATCATCACCAACGATTGTTAAGAATATTAAATCAGTTGGAAAATTGTAAGAAGTAATTTGAAGAAACAAATTGGAGAAAACCATCAAAGGGCTTCAGGATTTTAGAAGAAGGAAGAAGGAACCAAAAATAAGAGGATTTTACCAAGAAGAGGGAAGAAGGAAGCAGTAGGATTTTACACATACACACACACACACGTATAAAAAACACGCCACAGCATAACTGTAAGTAATTTTAATTAGATTAAACTCATTTCTTTTTTTTTTTGTAAGTAAAAACTTAAAACAAAAACAAAACTGATTATCTCCCCAATTCAAATCTTTTAATTGTTATTTGCAACATAACAATATATACGTAAGTATGTCTAACGCCAGGAAAATAAACGACGGTTGGCTAATAAAGTCGCTAAATTTATCGGTGAATTTCTGGATTTGAACTATAATGTAACCAAAGTAGAGTTTGCAAAATACCTTTAATGTGCTGGAACAAAGGCGACTGCAAAGGACATATAAATAGTATACAGCACAAAAATGAACAAAATGGCGTGCCACCTCAAACCCAATATACTTTTGATGTTAATTTTTCGTGATCTACCGCTTCGCTTACTAGATAAAGAACCGTTTCGACAGTTTTGGCGTACACACAATCCCGAGTGGAACTTACCACCATGGACAACATTACGGAAAGAGCTACCAAGTATACGTAAAGATATCGAAAATAGGATCAAAGCAGAATTAAAAGATAAACAGCTGTGGCTATGTCTTGATGAGACGACAGATTAAAAAAAAATCTATTTCGAATATTGTAGTACGAGTACTAGATCCCGTTAAACCGAAATTTGCAATCTTATTAGCTCGCAAAAGACTAAAAAAGTGTACTGGCGAAGCAATTACAGACGTAGTGCTCGCTCCGTTACAACAAAGCAGCTACAATGTATAGTGTATGCCGTTCTCTTAAAGAATAGTGTGAGGGACTTTTACATATTACATGTAAAGTTCATGCAAATACATCTTGTGGCACAAACTATTCAAGAATGTTACCCAGAGGTGAAATCTTTGATTTTACAATTCGACCCTGACGAAGCTACAGCTATTAAGGAAAGCCAAAAAGGATTTCTAGATACCTCTATTGAAACCGATTTAAACAGTATTAATAACAATTATAAACGATTATTAGACGCAATAGAGAAATTGCAAAATACTGAGTTGTCGTTAGTAGAATCAGTGCAAATGGCGCGTTCTAGCAAAGTTCTACGGTGTTTTTAAAAAAAATCCGATTATACGAGATTAAGAGAAATATGTGATGATGCGTCTCCAGATTCATTAAGTAACTCTAAGGATTATTTTAATTATGCCCGTGTTACTTTCGTAGATGTTGAACAGTCTTTCTCGAAATATAAGAACGTTTTTCATCACAGCGAACAACCTTCATCAAGACAAATGTGGAAATATACATGATGGTGCAAGTTTTTCAACAATCCTATCCACACCGTTAAGAAGTTGCTTTTATCTACTATATTAGCATTTATTGTTACGGTATTAAGTACAACAGATTTTTGAAGAAACTACATTGGTTACTTTTTACTGTTATTACATTACATGTACAACAAATGCCGTTTTCAAACAAAAAGAACTAATATTGCCAATAAAAGCACTTCAACGTGTGCATATATTCGCTTTATTTAGCAAACATTTTTATTGCGTCAGTTTTTATTTTTTATACTAGGGTATTGATATCAAAATTTCACTTCTGTCGGCTGTGAGTCACACATACAGTGCGAGCATAAATGATTGGTTGAGTTGGTAATCACTGGTTAGTTGGTAGGTCACTAAATGTGATAAATTCAGTGCAGTTCATATTCAGTAGCGTGCGAATAACTTTTTAAGCATGAATAGTGAAATGTAATGTATAAATAAACATAACCTCGACATGTCAAAATATGTACGAGATTTAAATTAACTACTGGAAACACTTATTATATGTCATTTCTTAACATCATTGTGGTTATATGTGTTAGTTTATTTCTTGCAAAAAGACAGGAACTAATTGGTTTGGTCATTGCGTAATTAATAAATATTTCTTTTCTGTATTCTTTTTTACCTTTAGGGTAAAAATGAGACAAGATAGTTAAATATAACCATTTTACAACACAGATATGCATCACTTGTTAATTTTTATTTGTTGTATGTTTTGCTACAAGTCAAAATTACTAATTACAGAACATTTACGATTAGAAATATATTACAGCGTTTACAAAAACTGCTGGAAATGCTGACCTTGATTCTGTAAACACAAATTCGTTCTTCTTTTTAAGCTTTCAAATATATTTTGTAGGCACTCTACCAGAATATTTGCAATTTCATTCGTAATGGCTTCGTGCATCTCATCCAAGTTATGTAAACGGTTACGAAAAATTCTATTCTTTAAATAGCTGAATAGAAAAAAATCAGGAGGTGTAAGGTCTGGTGATCGTGCTGGCCACAATCCTCTACTTATTATTCTTTCTGGAAAGAATTGTTCTAGAAATTGGATTGTAGCATTGGCTACATGAGGAGGTCTTGCCGAAAATACCCATCTTGTAATTCATCCTCACGTAGTTCATTTACAAATGGCTCCAGTATTATTTCTCTATATCGTTAAGTATTAATTGTCGCATTGAAAAAATTGTACCTACTATACGACGACGAGAAATAGCGACCCATTCAGAATGATGAAACCATGCTTCAACGGTGAAAAAATGTCTTGTCCAAGGTGTTATTGTCATTTATATTTTGTTCAAACCATTGGCAATATTGAACACGAGCTATGTAGTCGACAGGAAATAAGTGTTGTACAACAGACATCTTATACGGCTTCATATGCAAATCCTTTTTAAGTACTTTTCTACATGTTCCATATGAAAGATCTATGTAAAAAATGTATAACCAATTGTTTATCTAACAGGTTTAGACATTCTTAAATGTACCTGTTTGCTCAGATAGTTGTTTCAGAGGTTTATTAGGATTCCGTTCCATTTGTGCCTGAACATCTACCACAACCTCCTCTGTAACTACTGTTTGTCTTCCAGTAGATTTGTCTTTAGAAACATTGCCAGTTTCCAAGAAACGCTGAACAATCCGTTCCTGATGTCGTTGAAACTCCGGATAAGCTATATCATATTCAGGATATGTTGCTTAAAATTGGTTGTAGCATTGTAGAACAGAATAAGAAAATGAACCGTCTTCATTTAGAACACCAGTATGGAAATATGCCATCACAATAAAAATATTTTGCTCCGTTGGGAAAGGCATCTTTAATGGAACCTATGTATGATATTTATACATAAATTATATCATAATTCCAACATCAAGTAACTCACCTCAATCACTAGATTTTTATTACAGACTTTGTTTTAAAAAAAATCATATTTTGTACGGAATAAAGACAAAAATAGAAAGAAAAAAATACACGCCACGTTACCAACCTAAGTTTGGTTCCCAGTATTGCCAACTCAACCAATAATTTATGCTCGCACTGTACACTGCTTATAATCCGCGACCCATGCGACTGATCCGATTCTGTTGCGAAGACGGATTGTGCTCGGTTTATCTATCCTGTTTCTATTTTTTCCGTTTTTTGCGTTAAAATAACCTCTTCTAATATTATAATATTCATATGACATGCGCAGAAGTTCATAGTGTATAAGCAGTATTACACAGACTCGTGTGTTTTGTAACTTATTTAAAATGTTAGTTTTTTTTTTAGCATGGAATACATATACTACCGTACAATATAAAATTCCTTTTCGAAAATCTTTCATTTAAGCTCAGCTAGTGTAACGAGGCCAATATTACTACCAGGGTGCGAAAACAGTGTAATACGTAGGTCTCCAGGTTTTTATATTCGTTTTTATTACTGTCCATTTCATCATTTTTGGCTATACACTGCAAGTTCTCCATCAAATATGTACATTTATTAGACTTCTCTAGCGTGTTCTCTTTTTCCTCTCGAGTAGCCACGTTCTTCATCAATATTTGAGCTCGCATAACCGAGAGAAAGCGTTGTAAAGTGTAGGGTCCCGTATATAAGTAAAAAAATTCAGTTATATGATTATTTTCGGTTATATTCGTAATAATATGATATATTTATTCATTTTTATTGTATTTGTTTGTGTTCGCATCTGCAGATAAAAGTATTTATCCAAGAAAATTTTATTCATATTTATTTGAAGAGGAAAATCTTGTTAAAATTAAATTGAAATCTCGCTTCATATAATTCAAATGTCACGATTTTTAAAAACTCTGTGGACACAAAAAACAATCCAGTTTATTTTGCAATATCGATAATACTATCTTATTTGTGTATATTTGCGCCGTATTTGTTGGTATCATTTTCCCTACGTAGGACGTGAAAATCGAGAATCATGTCACCTTGAATATCCATCTAGGTAAAATGTAGGGAAAAACAAGAGAAATCTTATACATCGTCTGGAAAACAAATTATTTCTTGGAGAGTCAAAATATTTTCGCTTAGAATATATCACGTCACCCACGTGATATCTGTAGGGTTTCCAATTTCCAATTAAGTTAAACGAAATATTTGAAATAATTTGAAATTGATAAACTCCGTGCATAAATATTGATTGATATAAATTGATATTGGTTATTTAACTTTGTAAAACATCAGAAATATTTTGCAACTTCCTGCGTTCCTCTCCTTATTTCTTCCTTCGAGGAATTCAAAAGATGACGCAAACTTTTGACGCCACAAAGGGCAACGGGATTAAACTGGAATCCGCGGAATTTTAAAGGAAGTCGAGTGGGGAAGGGAGAAAAATTAATTTACAAGCCATATAATTTTCGGGTAGCTCGAAGGAAATAGAGGGAAAAAAGAAATGACAAACTTCAGGTAAGCTCCGAGGTTGACGTGAGAAATTTTCCGAATCAAAAAGTTTGTCGCTCCCGAAATTTTTTGCTTTCATTAAATTTGTTTTTGCCTGCTTACGTCTCTAAGATGTCACTTCCACTCCTCGGTTTTCTCGTCTTCTGTTCTAATTAGTAATTAATTAATTAAACAAAATGGGAGAAGATCTCCTAAATTTAGTTTGATGTTTGTCGAATTACTTCGTTGTTTTCCAAGACATTTTGTTAAACGAGGGAATTCTGTTTGGGAAAGAAAATATTTACTTGAAGACGAAGGACCTAAAATCGATTGATAGCCTTCCATAGTTCCCAAATATTTTAAAATCTACTAATGAGATACTTGACGATCCAAGAATAACGAGAATCTCTTGGTTCTCTGCAAAGCTCACACACAACAAGTCGATTAGGTACACCATTATGATTTTAGAAGTTAATAGAAAAATAAAAGATATTTTCTTAGATTAGAAAATCAAGAAAATCCAAGACAGAAAAATGTTTATTCCAAGTAGATCATTTAATTTTAAGCTAAGAAAATATTCATACTAACGGTTGGAATGGAAAAGTGCTGCAGACTTCACAAAGTTCTATTGAGAAATTAGGCGACCGGTTCCGTGTTAAAAAAACACATCAGGCCTAGCTACAAGGATACCCAATAAAAGAAAAATTACAATAAACTTTTTCAATTCCACCCTGAACCGTGAAAAATTGTTTTTCTTGTCTAAGGCAGAATTGCTTCTTCATTTCTCCTTCGCCACACCATTGTACGGCCATCTGACCCAAAAATGTTATATGTATTACATTTTTGAGTCAGATGGCAATTTTTGGGCTAGAAGAACTGAAAACTAAAAATTTGTGCGCGACTATAAAATTTGGTGGAGGAAAAGTTTTAGTGTGGGGATGCAACCGTTGGTAAAATTTATTGACGGTATAATGAACCAATATGTATACATGGATATACTGAGAGAAAATTTGCAAACTAGTACCCAAAAATTCCGTCTTGGACGGTCATTTATCTTCCAGCAAGATAATGACCCCAAGCACAGCGCTCAACTATTTAATGTGAGAAAGCAGCTTCATACACGTCCACAATCGCCGGACATGAATCCCATAAAGCACCTGTGGGATAAACTGGAACGAAGAATAAGGAAACATATGATCCGCAACAAGGAGCAGCTACAAATCGCCTTAGAACAAGAACTGAACTCCATTGATCCCACAGTAACGAACAAATTAGTTGAAAGTATGAAGAGACGCACGTTAGCAGTTATAAAAGCAAAGGGTGGATCAACAAGTTACTAAACTTTGTAAATGGAGTTACTATTCTAATAATAATTCCGGATTTGCTAAGTGTATGAAGACTTTTTTGAGATTGGAATTGCACCTACTTTTGTTCTTTTTTTAAATGTAATGTTACTTGTTCAATAAAACATTATCTTTTTATGTTATCTTGTTCATTTGTATTGTAATGTACTGTTCACCAACAATTTTCTTCAATAAATAGGATTGCGCTGTTGTACTCAAATCAAAATGGTGACAGGTGTATGGAGACTTTTTGAGTCAGTGTACAAATCCGATTATTTTGGGTATCATAGAGCAGGTACAGAAATTACAAAGGGATCAGGTTAGTGTTCGATTCTGTTGGGTTAAGAGTCATGCGGGAATATATTCTAACACAATAGTGGATGGATTAGCGACAGAGGCGACTCACTTGGAAGGGAAGCAGGACACAACATTAACAATTGATGACATTTTATCAGTACTAAAGAATAAAATTTTGAAAAGTCCTTGGCAGAATTATTGGAAACAATCGTACACCACTAGAATGACGCATTTCATCCGGACATTATCTGTAATCCGTGGCACCAGAATCATAAAATATCCACGTTTTATTACACCACCATTGCAAGGCTTAAATGTAATCATGGACAGTATCCTGCTCACCTTTATAAGCTTAATATATCAGATACACCCGCTTGTTCGTGTGTAGGTGAGATTGCAGACCTCAATCATATTTCCTATGAATGTCCATTGCATGGGGAGCATTGAAAAGGTCTAATGCAGGATTTACTAGCGGTGGGAGTTAAGATGCCAACAGATGCTGTCCCATAACTGCAAACGCGTGTACGACCAGATCTTGAGATATTTACAAAGAACGAAGGTTAGGATTTGAACTAGTAGGTTTACATAGTCGTGGTTTCATTTCTTTCCTTTGTGAGGGTTCCTTTGCTCCGACGGCCGATGTTTGTGAAAGTCATCTTGACAGGCCCTAGGACGTGAAACGTGTTTTTGAGCCTTGTCTTTTCCTTGATCCATTGTTAGATCTAATACGGTGAAGCTCTGTCACGGATGGTTTCTGTTTACCGGAACTTTACATAGTGTGGTATAATGGGAAATGATCCCAATGCCTAATTAATTAAAAAAAAATACAATTATTGCATTACAAGTATATACTTCTCTTAAGCGGAGAAAGAAACGCTAAAAAAATATTTCTTTTGATTTAAAACAGTGATTGTATTGCGGATAATTGAAACAGTAGTTGTCTTGAATTAAGGCGAACAGCTTTGATACAAGTAAACATTTATCTGCGTGTACGTATTTATTTAATTTATTTTAATCCTTTGTAAACATTTCAATATTTCTATCTGTTCTTTTGTGCTTTGTACTTGAAAGAAACAGCGACATTTCGCGAAAGTCTCAAATTGTGTGAATTATCTCTAAGACCTCTCTCTAAGACCAAGATACAGTACCGTGCAAAAAGATATCACAATTTGGTTTTTTGACCGTAACTTCCCGCAAACCCAACGTATCTAGGTGAAATTTTTACCATGTATACAACTCGAATGTGTCATGCGATGTGTACATTGGCGCGAACAAAGGCAGTGTTACATTATTATATTTTTATTTTTTTGGTTTTTGCTGTTATTGTGCTGATTATCTATATTGACCTGCAATTGATAAATATGCTCTAGTTTTTTCAAACAACGTGGATCATGTTCGCTGACCATAACGACTATGGAGGCTATTCTGCGAGGTCGCCGAATGGGAAGGACTCACGCCGAGCTATCGCAGCAATTCCAAGTTAGTGTTTCTACCGTAATCAAGCTTATTGCTCGAACCAAAGCTCGTGGAGGCATAATAAAGCGAAAATCTCCTGGGAAATCAAGAAAAACGGGTTCATTGATTGATAGAAATATCTTACGGACGTCTCGGACGAATCCTCGCTTCACTGCCCGTCAAATTTATGAAGACATTATTGGTCCTGGAATACCAAATCTTTCTGTGGATACGGTAAAGTGTCGTCTGAGGGAAGGAGGACTAAATGGCCGTCGTCCTGTAAAAGAGCCTCTAATTTCTGCAAAGAACACGAAGGCCAGAGTGCGATGGGTGAAGGAACACATCAACCGGACCCGCACTCAATCGGAATCTATTATATGGAGCGATGAAAGCAAGTATCTTCTGTTTGGAACGGACAATATAAATTGGATACGGCGCCGCATAAACACTAGATATGGGCCTAAGTACCAACTACCGACTGTGAAGCACAGCGGAGGCTCCTGTATGGTCTGGGAATGTTTTAGCGCGCTTTCCATGGGACCTCTTCATTGGATCCAGGGCAATATGGATAGATTCATCAGAGAGAATCAGATGCTTCCCTTTGCACGAAGAACTCACGGACGTGGTTTAATCTATCAGGACGATAATGATCCGAAACATCACTGGTCTGCGACTGGTTCGCTCAGAAAAGAGTTCAGCGGATGGAGTGCCACAGTTAATTCCCTGATCTAAATATTATTGAACACGTCTGGAATGAACTGGAGAGAAGGCTTATCGGTAAAAAAAGCCACAAATGTAGCTGAAAAATGTACCCAATTAGAGGAAGAATGGAAGAAAATCAACCCTGTTTTCATTGCCAAACTAATAGACGGTCTACCCCGCAGATGTCAAGCTGTTATCAACGCAAATGGTGCTGCCACCGAATATTAGGTTTATTGTGTAATATTAATTCGTATTTAGTGTGTCTCAATCGTTTCTTTTTCATTGTTATGAGTAACGCTGGCCACGAGCGGTACCGCGCATCGGCGTAGAATCAGTTCGGACCGAGAGGAACGGTAGTATTACTTCGTCTGCGGAGCAGTACGGACATTTTCGCTGCCGGTCATTTGCGCAATTGTTTATCTGTCCTAAAAAATTATGATTTCGTCAGCAAAACGACCGCGGTCGGACAAACTTCGAAAATTTATTGCAGAAATTCCAGACTTAATATATGAAGGTGCTAAAATTAAATGTGTAATCTGTAAAATCCCGTTAATGTGTTGGTCCAGACAACATTATCTACGACACGTAAATAGTGAAAAGCATGTCTCAAAAAGAAATTGCGCACGAGACAATGAAAAATGTATATTTAATTTATGCGTTACGTTTATCGCATGTAATATACCGTTTAATTTACTAGACAAGGAACCATTTATCTGCTTTTGGAATAACTATTCGGAGTGCAAATTACCAAGTCGAACATCGTTACGAAGAATTGTGCCATCTGCGCACGAACATATTGCACAAAAAATAAAATCGGAGTTGAAAGATCAAAAATTGTGGTTATGTATCGACGAAACAACAGATCGGAAGAAGCATTGTTCTTAATGTAATGGCACGCAAATTGGAACCTCATCAATCGACACCTTCAATTCTATTAGTCTCCAAACGAATACAACAGTGTCCTGCCGAAGTTAGTGTTAAATACATTGGACAAGTTTGAACTTTCAACAAACCAACTCTTGATGTTAGTGAGTGATGGTGCTGCAAACATGCTTTCTGTAGGCCGGTCTCTTAAAAAGCATTCTGCTAATTTGTTACCCATTACGTGTAAAATTCATGCTCTCAATCTTGTGGCGGATAGTATCAGAAAATGTTATCCTGAGGTAGACGTTTTAATAGCGCATACCAAAGCAGTATTTGTCAAATCACCGAAACGTATTCGCGAATTTCACAGACTGTGCCCCCGCATACTAGAGCCACCAGAACCTTTTCTAACTCGTTGGGGAACATGGTTACAGGCCGCGTTTTATTATCATAAATATTTTGACAATATTAAGAACGTGGTTTTACAATTCGACACAAAGGAAGCTGCCGCTATACAGAAAAGCCAGACGAAATTTCAAGATAGTCAGGTTAAAATGGATTTAAAAATCATTCACGACAATTACTTCGGGCTAGCAGATGCAATAGAAAAATTACAAAATCCTGCGGTGCCGTTAGAAGAATCTCTGCAAATAGTGCAACATGTTTACGCACAGCTATGCGCGATTGAAGACGCAAAAAATGTTTCTGTTCTAGAAAAATTTGAAAGTGTTTTTGAGAAAAATTCTGATTTTGGCACATTAAGACACATTTGTGAAGGTGCGTCAACAGAATCGTTAAGTTATTTGAAAGATTATTTTACTTACGCAAATATTACGTCACTAGATGTTGAACGTTCGTTCTCTGCATATAAACGCATTTTTCCTCATGCCGTACTAGTTTTGCCGAAACAACAGTTGAAACATATCTAATGTTGCAGATATTTAACAGACATTATTCACTTTGTGATTTCACGGAGGACTCTTAAAATGGTAAGTGTTTGAGCACGTGTTATTTAATTTTTATTTAAAAGATGAGCGAAATTATTTGCGGCAGCAAACATCTCTATTAGCAGAATAACTCTAGTGGAATGCGAGGCCTGGTCGACTCTACGCTACTGCGCGGTACCGCTCGTGGCCAGCTTTAGTTATGAGTAGTTAGATCTATTCGTCAGATTTTCTGATTTGAGAAAATTAAAAAATGTTGCTATTTTGTTAAAGAAAAGTAAGTTTTTATTCAATAAATAATATTAAAAAGAAGTGTATTCTTGTTCTATATACGTGGTAAAAATTTCATCGAGATCCGTTGGGTTTGAGAGAAGTTACGGTCAAAAAACCAAATTGTGATATCTTTTTGCACGGTACTGTAGATAGGTATAGGGAATGTTGATGAAAGTTGACATTGATTGAAAAGGAGTATCTAAAATCGTAATAATATACAGGGTGTTGCATTTAAAAAAATTGTATCGTGTACAGTGAAAACTGAACACTCTGTATACTTTTAATATAATTTTATGTTGTGCAGCATTTGTCTCCGAATATTTTTTATCTGAAAACTTTCTCTAAATTTCTCAGGAAAGAAATTATCTCGAGTCCACGCACTAGGTGGACATGCTGTGCAATTGAATTTTACAACCTGCTTTAATACAACAATAAATCTATTTTTCTTTACGAATTAATATGCGAGAATTAAAAATTTACAATCTGCTACATTTGAATTATAAACGAAATTTGCGAAACTCTACCTGAAAATCCCTAAAGCGTATTTTTTTCCGATATGCGCACGTAATGTCTATGTATATTCATGTTTTGAAATGTGGAAAATTAAATTAGGATTCTAAGGAGAAAAGTAAAATATAATGGGAGAAATTTGATTTGCTTTCACTTGTAAAAGTACAGCTTCACGCTTTTAGGAAAGAGAAAAAAAGGAAGCCTTATTGAAAAGGACGTCTAATATGACAAACTTGGATTTTCAAGTACATTTCATTTACATTGAGAAAGGCAAGGACCACGTCTCAAGGGCAAGCATTTTAAATTAAGGGAATATAATAAAAGTGCTGCAGTAGACGTTACCGGATTTAATTCATATTATACGAAAAAACCCTGAAGCAAAAGAATATTTACGTCTCTCCTGGCTACCAGTAGGGTTGTTTTGCTTATTATACTTTTTATGTTTATACTGGTTACAGTAAATATTTTTATGTATGACTCGAGCACATTTTATCTATATATTTTCATTCTGTATACATTATGTATCTTTATAAAGTATTTTTGTATGTATACACATGTATACAGGCTGTTCCAACCTTCTGGAAATGTACAATTGCGCCTAATTTTTAGATAACATAATAGATATCATAGAGTTTTTCAAAAATATGTCGCTAGTCCTGCCACCACCAGATTTTGAAATTTCATCATTTTGTACCATTCTGTGCCGCAAAAAGAAAATGTGCTTTAATATTAACGGAGTTATAACAGTTTCTTTTTGGCGAGGTTGGGAACAGCCCCGCCACCTCGCCATTTTGAAATTTCGTATACGTTATAATTTTGTGCTCGTTTTGTGCTGCAAAAAGAAAATGTTGTGCCTCAATATTAACGGAGTTATAACATCTAGAATTTTGGGCATGGCATGTCCCCAACCCCGCCACCATTGGACCGCAACTTCAGAATAGTTCATGGAAATTTCATCTGTTAGTTGTTGAACGTCCGAATTGGGAAAAAAATCCTGACTATCTCGAACTGCTGCAGAATCATTTGAATCAAGTTTCAAGATGACATTTTTCACTTGTGAAAAATATTTCTGATAGTAAGATACTGCCTGGAGCCATGTTCCCGATCGCGTTATTACAGGCTGAGGTGGTGGTGGTAATTTCGGACACAATTGTTTGAATACATGGATGTGTTTGGGAGATTTGATGAACACTTTTTTGGTAGATGCTATTAACTTATCCACCATCGGATACTTCTTTCGAATGATTTCTTCAGTAACGAACATAGTGACTTGGGTTCCTGTGATACAAAATACTCTCAACGAATCTTTTATTATCTTGACAACGTCTTCTGCATTAGTTTTCTGAATCCTTTTACTGGATAACAACAATGAAGTTGGTGGACCATCACATTTTAAAGGACGCGCTACAACATGAATGACGCTGTGTTTCTGAGCATCAGTTGTTTCATCTACACATAGGCAGATTTTCTTATTTCTCAACTCGTCTTTTATACATTCCTTTACTGTACCTTGCACACGTGGCAAATTATATCATAATTGCATAGATGTTGGCAGCTTCCATGAGGGAACGTACTTAGCCCAAAAAAGACGAAAGTGTTCATTAGATACTAGATGTTGTGGGATGTTGCACACACTTAACATAAAGATAAAATCATATAAAAATTGCCAGTATGGAATACTGTTTCTTAAATCCAATACATGACGTTTACTTTTACAATGTTTTCTATATTCAAACCTCTCGCGACTTAGCAATCCGCTATTGCATATTGTGCAATAAATATGCGGACTTCTATATTCTAATCCAGGGAAATGCCTGAGATATTTATTCACATTCGAAGGGAACGTTACACCCTTTGGGTGTCCCATCTCCCACGCCGCTACCGCTACGCTACTGCCATCCGGTACCACCTTTTTAACAAACTCTACTCATCATGTTTTATGCCAATTTCCTAAAAAGCTGAATAGATTTGGTACTTCTAGATGTATTTGTATCTTTAAACAAATGTTTATCGTTGATTCTGTTCGAATAAACTGCAAATATAATAAATTCACCTGGTGAAACATTGTAAATAGAGAATAAAAACAAGAAAACACTTAGTAACTGTTTCACAAAAATAGTATATTCAATGGACAATTGTTTCGGATTATACTTCATTATCATTATCGAGATATATAACACAAAATCAAGAACATGGTCAACTACATATACACGGAAACTACCTGACGGAGATTATATTGCAGATTTAAAATCTAGTTAACAAAACAAACCGCAATAATTTGTCTAGCGGTTTATAGTGTAATTGCTTTCGTAAGCAGTGGCGAGCAAGTGAATTCCGTAATATCATTAACAATATTCATACCGTTCCTCTTCGCTCTCTCAATATGCAATATTTCCCTTAAATTTAAGTATTTGCTTTTATTACCTAGATGTAATACCTTGAGATCGTCATTGTTAAACGAGTGATTATTCAACAACAAGAATAACTTGAGGTCGTTATTGGTAAACAATAAAGATCCCATCGTTTAAGATGGGATCTTTATTTTATCAAAATAAATCCGGAATATATCGAATTAAATGCGATGATTGTGATGCAATTTATGCAGGACAAAGAGGTAGGAACTTCAATACTATACTTAAAGAACATAAACGTAGTATAATACATTAAAAATGTAACACCGGTTTTAAACAACACTGTATTTCGAATAATCATTCGTTTAACAATGACTATCTCAAAGTATTACATGCTATGCCCAAAATTCTAAACGTTATGTTATAACTAGAGTTTGTTAAAAAGTGGCAGTAGCGTAGCGGTAGCGGCGTGGGTAGGGGTAATTTTCAACTCGTAGTCGATCTCGACAGTACCGCGAGAGAATTCAAAGCGACAGTACGTTGCACGCTGCATGCCAAATAAGTACGCGGAGATGGGACGCCCATAGGGTGTAACGTTCCCTTCGAATGTGAATAAATATCTCGGGCATTTCCCTGGATTAGAATATAGAAGTTCGCATATTTATTGCACAATATGCAATAGCGGATTGCTAAGTCGCGATAGGTTTGAATGTAGAAAACATTGTAAAAGTAAACGTCATGTATTGAATTTAAGAAGCAGTATTCCATACTGGCAATTTTTATATGATTTTATTTTTATGTTAAGTGTGTGCAACATCCCACAACATCTAGTATCTAATGAATACTTTCGTCTTTTTTGGGCTAAGTACGTTCCCTCATGGAAGCTGCCAACATCTATGCAATTATGATACAATTTGCCACGTGTGCAAGGTACAGTAAAGGAATGTATAAAAGACGAGTTGAGAAATAAGAAAATCTGCCTATGTGTGGATGAAACAACTGATGCTTAGAAACAGCGTCATTCATGTTGTAGTGCGTCCTTTAAAACGTGATGGTCCACCAGCTTCATTGTTGTTATCCAGTAAAAGGATTCAGAAAACTAATACAGAAACCATTGTGAAGATAATAAAAGATTCGTTGAGAGAATTTTGTATCACAGGAACCCAAGTCACAATGTTCGTTACTGACGGAGCCGCAATAATGCTGCGAGTTGGTAGGATGTTGAAAATATGCTTTCCGACTCTTCTTCACATAACATGCCTCATACACGTATGTCACCTCGTAGCAGAAACCATTCGAAAGAAGTATCTGATGGTGGATAAGTTAATAGCATCTACCAAAAAAGTGTTCATCAAATCTCCCAAACACATCCGTGTATTCAAACAATTGTGTCCGAAATTACCACCACCACTTCAGCCTGTAATAGCGCGATGGGGAACATGGCTCCAGGCAGTATCTTACTATCAGAAATATTTTTCACAAGTGAAAAATGTCATCTTGAAACATAATTCAAATGATTCTGCAGTAGTTCGAGATAGTCGGCAACAGTTTTCCAATTCGGACGTTCAACAACAAATAGATGAAATTTCCATGAATTATTCTGAAGTTGCACAAGCTATTGAGAAATTAGAAAACAGTCACTTATCTGCACGAGACACATTAAATTGCATAAACAATTTACAAGCTGCTCTAGAAAACTTGACGAACACTATAGGAGTCGATGTTGCTCAAGAATTTGGTGCAATTTTAACTAAAAATTCCGATTTACAAAAGGTTCGGTCTATAACTGAAAATCAAGAGTGCCCAGATGAGGAAAAGGAATATCTGACATTTGCAAATCTTACTTCACTGGATGTCGAACGATCATTTTCGAAGTATACGACAACGTATTCACAACACCGTCGACGGCTGAATGAATCGACAATAGAAGCGTTGCAATTCTACGCAGCTTACTAGGGCGGTTGCCAATTGCCACAGTGGACATCAAGACGACAGGAAAAGGTAACAATATTATTTTTCACCAATATTGTATATTACGTACCTACTTTTATGCGGTGGGCCACTGCCAGTACCACCTTTTTAACAAACTCTAGTTATAACTCGCTTAATATTGAAGCACAAAATTTTCTTTTTGCGGCATAAAACGACACAAAATGATGGCGTATAGGAAATTTCAAAATCCAAAGGTGGCGGGGCTGGGGACATACACCCCATGTACACGATTTTCTTATCACTTTTATCAGGTATGAGAAAAAATTATTACTTTTCGTACCAAACATATGTATCTTGAAAGGATATTCGGATAGGTCGATATTTAATTATTTGCGCATTGTAATAATTATACACTAAATTATTACACTGGGTAACAAATTTTGTTTGTGTCATACATAATTTCTATCAATCTAAATCTAAATATAGTGAAATAAATTCTGAATTGGTTATAGTTTTTGTGTAGCAAAGGTTTGAGTGTTTAACATTTTGATAATTAAACAAGATTACATACACATTTTTAGTTAATAGCTTTCCTTTTTTTAGCTTTTCGCTTGTGTGTGATGTATCTGATGACTCCCGAATACTCATCCAACAATAGTGGGCTAACATGGTGGGGTTCCACTTTCCTGATATTTCTTCTCCATTATAAATAACTTGGTGGAACCTCTCACCATGTTAATCGGTGGCATGTCCACAATTCATTGGAAAAAAGTCAAGGTGGGAATGCAAAAAGTGCAGTTTTAATGAGCAAACAGCAGCAAGCAACTTTCTCAGTGCCTTCAGCAATTCCATCGAAGATTTCATCTTTCATCAGTTCTCTAATTTGAAGGCCTAGGAAAATTGTTTTTTTTATTTTTGTCTCGCTGTTTCTAGGGAGCTTCTGGGGAATATATTTAAATGCATTGCATTCGATTCATCCCCTTCACAACATTTTTCATTAAGCCTAATTTTATATGTAATGGAGGCAAATATACTTTATCTGGATCCACTAATGGTTCAAATTTCACATACTTTATTATTATTTTAGGTGTTAGTGACTGTTGTTTAGGCCAGTCTTTTATTTTATAATGCAATTCTCTGGCCCGGCTGTGCCACTCGCACAAAAAACAACAAGATTTCGTATATCCAAGAAGCAGCGCAATTACTTTCAAATCCCCACGCAGATGCCATTGGTATTTTGGGTATAGAATCGGTTGCATCTGCAATGGGTATTGACGGTAATACATCTCCATTATGAAGAAGCACGGCTTTTAAACTTAACTTACATGAAGGATAAGACCGTCAACGT
The DNA here is from genome assembly GCA_029619315.2 of Dynastes maya. Classification (NCBI taxonomy): domain Eukaryota; kingdom Metazoa; phylum Arthropoda; class Insecta; order Coleoptera; family Scarabaeidae; genus Dynastes; species Dynastes maya. The sequence goes on from JAROYE020000012.1 coordinate 10,554,582, forward strand.
CTTTACAAAATATCAAATCATGTTCTTTTGAAAAAAAAGTCTAGATACGGTTCATGTCGGTTTCGAAAAGTTGAAACCCTAGCATTGTCCGACACGTGATTCCACCCTCGTAGACGAGAAGCCAACAACTCTGCTTTAACCGTACTCAAGTCAATGTCCCTAACCAAATCATTTAATTCGACTTAAAAGCATTGCAGTCATAATCGGGGTCAGGTCTTTTTGCAGAAGTTTAGGAAACGCTTTCCACTTCCTAATCATCGTATTTTTAAAAATTGTTCTATTGAGGTTTTGGAATGGGAAAATCCACTGATTGTGGTACAGGTCGAACCGCCAAGGATGAGGTGTAATTGCAAATGATGCAAAATAAATATCTCCTGTTTACTTGAGGGATTTTCTCCAAACGTACGATACATAAAAGCATTTTTCTATGTGACGGCTTTTTTCTTTGATGGCCGTTAAAGTAATCATTTTAGATTTCAAAATATTTATGAAGAGGAGTTTGAAAAATTGAAGTCTAACTGTCCTCTAAAGATATTTTATTACGAAATTTTTTATGGTATTTATTTAATACTTTTGGTATTTATTTTCTTTTTAATTAAATCTTTTAGAAGATCATCATCGTCAGATAACTCAATTGAAACACATACGTTGTACATACATCTGATGGATCTGTTACTAATTTAGATTAAATGGTTTTTTTATGATTTTAAACTTCCTACAGAATCCTGCGTTCTGTTTATATCATTCGGCATTCCATTTCGATTTAATTAGATGAGTTTTTGTGGTTTGAATTTATGAGGAAGGTTTCCTTTTAAAGGAAAGGGAAATTTACTTTGTATTTTGGTGAAATTTTCATATTTCAAGAGCAAACTTTGACGATGGTTTTCGAACGAAATTTAATTTAGTTTAAATGTTCGAACTCGCTAAAGTCTGGACTTTACAATTAATGAGGTAAAGGTCACAGGGGTAGAAACCAACCCTCCGCTAATATATTCTCAAAACTTAGGCTACAGCAACGGATTGCCAATTATCATAATTTTACTAGAAACAAAGTTTATTTTTAGAACATAAAATATATTGTTTTCGGTCTATATTGGGATTGTTTTACAACTTTAAACATGGCATCGCAGATAATTCCAGTGTACAGGAAGTAAGTAATTTTATTTATTGACTCGGGGGAAAATATGTTCTTTGTTTGCGGTATAAATAAATAAATAAATAAATAAATAAATAAATAAATAAATTGGTCTTTATTCCCTTTCAGAAGTAGTTAACAAAAAAGATAAAACAAAATACAAGTTTTGCCAATTAAAGGAAATCTCAAGGGGCAGTTTAGACGAACAATATACATATATATGCATTGCTGTTCCCTGCTCCACCACTGAACCCTTGAACTTATAAAAATCAATTAGCAAAAAAAAAAGTATGACAAGCTAGCTACTGTGAGTGTAAATATCTGTGTAGTGCACATCTGAATGTTCGAAAATTTAACGACTTGAAAGACTCAGACAGTCGATTATAATGAATGTAGATGCAGAACGTGAAACATCTCTCAAAAAGTGAAGTCCTATGTACCGGAGGAGCTATCAAGTGCTTATTTCGAATGTTAACATTGTGTATGTCCGAACGAAACGTCACTTTGTTTAAAAGATACGGAGGATTTTTCTCGACCAAAACTCTATGGAATAGGTTCAGAGTGCGGAGAAGATAGCGATCATGCATATTCAGCCATTTTAGCTCACGCAATTTGTGCGAAACGTGGTCATACTTGTGAATCTTGTAGATATATCTAATGCAGGAATTCTGCACCCTCTGAACCCTGGCCGTGTCTATCGCAACCAAGTAGGGGCCGTAAACCTCCACACAGTAGTTAAACAGAGATAGTACCATAGTCTCACACAGCATTGCCTTTAATTTAATGCTGAAAATATACCTATAAGGGTACAATATCTTTAAATTGCTATAGGCTGTGCCCATGGTCCTCGATATATATTCCCGATACCGAAATGTATTATTGAGAATTATATATGAAAACTCCCCTCCCTCTTCTAGAAAAAAAAATATTATACACGTATATCTCATCAGACTTGTACCCCAGTCATAAGCGGTGTTTATTGGTTATCTACCGGTGATTTCACGAACACACGCACGATACCTGGTTGCAAGATAACATTTTTATAAGAAAATTAGGTTAAGTAATATTATCAATATTGATCAATCAATTGTCTGATTCATAAAAATTATAACTAATTTTCGGCGAAATGTTTTAAATAAAACTGTTTTTTTTCAGCGTTTTATCAATGCAAAAAAATACGTGCGTAATTTGCTTTAAAAGGTGATAGTATTTTATCTGTGTGGATTCTTTTGTTTATTTAAAATCTGTAGGATTTGACGTAGTGTTACGCAAGTCGTTGACGACTTTAATAATGATAATTTGTGAAAGCATTCACTCAGAGATATTAATTAATTTAGTTATTGATTCGCAAAGTAAGCATCGTTTTTTCATTGTTTTTATTTTTAATATAAAACGCTGATTCGATCTTGATTTAATGAAAATATAATAAAATCTCGAAATCTAAATGAGCTCTAACAACCTTGTTAATTAATTAGTAGCAATTTGTCACGTTTAAATTTTAAACAGTAGTCGAAGTACTTTTTTAAACGCTAAACAAAACATAGTTACACAATTTATTTACGTCAATCCGACGTAAGTGATCAGCAGTTTTTTTTCCTCTCTTCAGATGTTAAGGTACGAATTATTTAACAAGTTGATTTGATGCGGTATTTTCCCTATTTACAAACAGAAGTCATATTCAAGCAGGCGACTTCATGAAATCAAATCGTTTTCTTAATTCAACGGCAAACAGTGAATGTAAACTGTAAAAAAAGTAAATAGCTTCGACGAGATGATTGGAAAACGTTATTTTTAGCTCCTATATGTGTAGCAGGGAAATTTTCATGAATTTTCCATTGGTTTTCTTCGTATAAATTAGAGGTTAATATACTTTAGAATATTGCATTTAATAAATGGTAAAAAGATGTTTTGGAATAAGATCAAGGTCTCCTCAAGGTCGTATCTATACCGTAAAAGATCGATGCCATTGTAGTGCAACATTATATTCTCAGTATTGAATATAAATGTGTCCGGGTATATTCTATTCCTTGGAATAGTTCCAATCCAGTAAGCCTTGTAGTAGAAAACAAAATATGCAAAAATATGGCCATAGTCAATGGTGTAGTAAATGCCAAAGAATCAGAATTTCAAGTGGTTGCCAAGTAATTCCATTTAAACATTAGGATTAATATTTTCCAATAAAAATAAAGCGAATTATAACAATAATATTCTATTTTATTGAGTCATCTTGTAATGTCTAATGCCCTGTTGTTTTTAAGGTGTTCCATAATAGATTATGTAGATTCAACTCTGCCGCACTCTCTTGTAAACTATGAACTGATTCATTGTATACAATAGAGGTTGTTGATTTTATCTTCATAATTTACCATTTATTTTCTGTACACATGATTCATCGTGGCAGTATTGAATTGGTAAATTAGCCTCTGTTTCAAATAACGTACAAGAGAATAAAAGCATGGCAATTCAGAAAATCACCAAGCGAAGAGGATTGCGTATGTTTTATTTCTTTTTCGAATCCTATATTCCAAGGACTAATTGATTCATTATGTGAATGGAAGAGTTGTTGAAGACAGGTTTTGATTATTTTAGAAATAAAATATGTGGTATTATGCTTAAAGGAGAGCTTTGACTATCATCTGTTAACAGATAATTTATTATGGTATATACAGGGTGTTAAAAAAGTTTTGATACCAATAGGTAAAAATAATTAGAAATAAAGCAATCCTTATACCTAGAAATGCTATTTCAAAAGTTATTCAATAAAATATGAAATTGAAGAATCTTTTACACCGTAATTTCTCCCATTGTGGCAATGGAAAATTGCTTATTCCACTTAAAATACCTACATTACATTTTAATACTGGTTTGATAGATAGACTACACTGGGGAACAGCAATTTCGTTATCTTAAATCTGTGACTTGTTTTCAACTAACTTTTGGCCTCTGGATCCAAAAATAACCGCACTTTTTGTCAATCACGTCAACTTTTTAAGCTACAGGATACCCTCAGAAGTCATACAAATTGTGCATATAAAGGAAAATAAAGTAAAAATTTACCAAATATACTGTTTATAAAGAATAATTTTATTCATACAAAGGCTATAATAGTTACTGCAAGTTAAATTGTGTTCATACAAATAGTTGTTTTTTTTATCGAACGGTAATTACATATTAAGGCAAAAATTTTCGCTTATAGCCTTTTCTGGAATATTTAATCTGTGGCTATTCTCGCTTGATGCCCCAACAATAGTTATCCATCATATGTACATCCCATCTACCTTGATACCGTGCCTCCATGACCGTCAAATCCTGGTGAAATCGCTCACCTTGCTCATCACTGACTGCACCAAGATTTTCCGGGAAGTTAGCAAGATGGCTATGTAAAAAATGCAATTTGGTGCTCATGTTGCAACCTAGCAGTTTGAAGCTCTCCAAGAGTTGCCGGACAATTTTGGCGTAATTCTGTGCTCGTGTATTTCCAAGATAGTCTTTAACAATGTTTTTGAATGCCAACCAAGCATTCTTTTCAATTTCTGACATTGTTTCGATGAAATGTTCATCTTTAACAAGTTGCCGAATCTGTGGACCATCAAAAACACTGGCCTTTATCTTTTCAAATGACTAGGAAACGCCGAAATGAGGTACTTGAAACAGTCTCCTTCAATTGGCAAAGCTTTAAACGAATTGCTTCATGCAGAGGTGGAAATATAATGTTCTTTCTGTCGACAAGTGGCTGATGTACAATGTTTGGATCACCAGGTTTCAGGTCAGATCGTGGCAGCCAATTCGACTGCACCCAATGCTTCTCACGAGCTCTGCTGTCCCACATACACAAAAAGCAGGGATACTTGGTATATCCAAGTGGTCACATTCTCTTAAGGTGTAGAGATAAAACTTGACGTGGTAGAAGAAAACTAACTACAGTTTTGAAACCAGGATGCCTAATTAACTATAAAACAACTCAAACACTAAACTCAACAGAAATTGTGTTACAAATTGTTCCCCAGTGTAATAATTGCATGGAAATGTTCTCGGGTCACTTCCATTTCACACTGACCGTTTAACGTTTCAAAAAATTCTGTAAGCTTTTTGAAAAAAGATATCGAATTCAAATAAACTGCGACTTATTCACAAATACTTGCTACATTAAACTAACCTCAATTTTTTTGACAATTACTGTCAGTGTCGCCATATTCACAAATATACAGTGCGCTCCTCGTATGTCGCTTATCTTTAAGTGATCAATAACGCTGGCCACGAGCGGTACCGCGCATCGGCGTAGAATCCGTTCGGACCGAGAGGAACGGTAGTATTACTTCGTCTGCGGAGCAGTACGGACATTTTCGCTGCCGGTCAGTTGCGCAATTGTTTATCTGTCCTAGAAAAATTATGATTTCGTCAGCAAAACGACCGCGGTCGGACAAACTTCGGAAATTTATTGTAGAAATTCCAGACTTAATATATGAAGGTGCTAAAATTAAATGTGTAATCTGCAAAATCCCGTTAATGTGTTGGTCCAGACAACATTGTCTACGACACGTAAATAGTGCAAAGCATGTCTCAAAAAGAAATTGCGCACGAGACAATGAAAAATTTATATTTAATTTATGCGTTACGTTTATCGCATGTAATATACCGTTTAATTTACTAGACAAGGAACCATTTATCTGCTTTTGGAATAACTATTCGGAGTGCAAATTACCAAGTCGAACACCGTTACGAAGAATTGTGCCATCTGCGCGCGAACATATTGAACAAAAAATAAAATCGGAGTTGAAAGATCAAAAATTGTGGTTATGTGTCGACGAAACAACAGATTGGAAGAAACATTCTGTTCATAATGTAATGGCATGCAAATTGGAACCTCATCAATCGGCACCTTCAATTCTATTAGTCTCCAAACGAATACAACAGCGTACTGCCGAAGTAATTTCAAAGTTAGTGTTAAATACATTGGACAAGTTTGAACTTTCAACAAACCAACTCTTGATGTTAGTGAGTGATGGTGCTGCAAACATGCTTTCTGTAGGCCGGTCTCTTAAAAAGCATTCTGCTAATTTTGTTACACATTACGTGTAAAATTCATGCTCTCAATCTTGTGGCGGATAGTATCAGAAAATGTTATCCTGAGGTAGATGCTTTAATAGCGCATACCAAAGCAGTATTTGCCAAATCACCAAAACGTATTCGCGAATTTCACAGACTGTGCCCCCGTATACCAGAGCCACCAGAACCTATTCTAACTCGTTGGGGAACATGGTTGCAGGCCGCGTTTTATTATCATAAATATTTTGACAATATTAAGAACGTGGTTTTACAATTCGATACAAAGGAAGCTGCCGCTATCTAGAAAAGCCAGTCGAAATTTCAAGATAGTCAGGTTAAAATGGATTTAAAAATCATTCACGACAATTACTTCGGACTAGCAGATGCAATAGAAAAATTACAAAATCCTGCGGTGCCGTTAGAAGAATCTCTACAAATAGTGCAACATGTTCACGCACAGCTATGCGCGATTGAAGCCGCAAAAAATTTTTCTGTTCTAGAAAAATTTGAAAGTGTTTTTGAGAAAAATTCTGATTTTGGCACACTAAGACACATTTGTGAAGGTGCGTCAACAGAATCGTTAAGTTCTTTGAAAGATTATTTTACTTACGCAAATATTACGTCACTAGATGTAGAACGTTCGTTCTCTGCATATAAACGCATTTTTTCCTCATGCCGTACTAGTTTTGCCGAAACGGCAGTTGAAACATATCTAATGTTGCAGATATTTAAGAGACATTATTCACTTTGTGATTTCACGGAGGACTCTTAAAATGGTAAGTGTTTGAGCACGTGTTATTTAATTTTTAATTAAAAGATGAGCGAAATTATTTGCGGGAGCAAACATCTCTATTAGCAGAATAACTCTAGTGGAACGCGAGGCCTGGTCGACTCTACGCTACTGCGCGGTACCGCTCGTGGCCAGCTTTAGTGATCAAGTGTATGGACGAGAAGAAGAAAATATGTATTCGTCTATTTAAAAAAAGAATGCGAATTGGCTCTTTCTGTCGTAACGAATGAGCCTGGCTCGCCACGACTTGGCTCGATTAGACCTGGCATATGTAGATTAAAATGAAATCGAATCGTGTTAGATATTAAATTCGAAACATTTTAGTAAATGTATAATAATGATTTATAATATCAACAAATGAATATTTACTGAACGGCTTATTTTAATCGCATGGTGTATTATATGAATTTGGTTTTAAATCAAGCGAGGGATTGACAAAAATCATTTCATTTAAAATAAGTAAATCTAGGTTTCCTTCCGCAATAACTGGAATGACGCAAGCCTGAAAAACGTACGTCATAGGAAAGTGAATCAAACTAAATAAGAAATAATCAGACTTTATCAACTGCAATAAACAGCTTCTATCAGCTTTAAAAAAGTATGACACATATATCGAATGAAGTGCTAATAAAATACAACCCGAATAGATATAGTATTGTCTAGTAACAGTTAGTACTTTATTTATTTACATTTATTAGAGCTTCGCTAACATTTATTTAGAATATCGAAAGGTTATATAACAGACGCATACTTTTCTTTCGAAATCTTTCGTATAGCCTAGGTATAAAAAGATTATGAATTACCTCACAACACATATTTTACGGAAAAAAAATCTATAATTAGTATCGAGATCTTAGCGAATATAACCGATCATATCTAGAAGAGTTAGAATATTGCCTACTTGAACTTTAATTTTTTTTTAAAGGTACTACACTGATGTGAGTACACCGTTAAAAACAAAAAAATAAAAAGCGCATTGCTGTATTCTCAAACCTTTTTATTTTGGGAGAAGTAGAAATAAAGAGAATTTGTACTTCAAGGCTCACTATTTTTAATTATATAACATTCAAGGTGTATTTATTTTGATCTCCTATTTTCGTTCTTATCAAAACGGTACGTTTCTCTTAACAAGCTACGGTTGGATGACCTGCGCCATTTAGATAATAAATATAAAATAGATAATTAGGATTTGTAATATATAAAATTGATGCTTGTATAGTATTTTGCAAAATAATACGACCCGGTTATATAAAATGACGAAAAAAAATCAGTAAGGACTAGATGTTTTGACTTGATGGGCTTCTTTGGGCGAGGTAAAGAAAAACTTTTCCATTATGGCAATTATATGCAACTTTCGTCACCTGGGACCCCCTTACAAAGGAAATCTTGTTGAGTTCGAAGCTGTTCTTTCAATTGAAGATTCAATTGATTCTGAATCTCAATATGTTTCAACGGATACAGGTACTAATACTCAGCTGGGCGACTGTATGTAGTTTACATTTTTGTCAATAAAGAAAAGTTTTGTTTTGTATTTTATACATTATTTAAATACAGTAATTTAAATCAACATAACTTTAAAAACGTTAATGAAGGGGTCCCTAAGCGGGCGCCGTAGACAGTAAACAGGGGTGCCACGAGATACTAGGTAAAATAAAAGGATTCGAATCAACAGGCTTTGTAGTATAGTGGTCACCACGCCAATCCGGCAAGCTGGAGTCGTAGGTTCGAATCCTACCGGTGTCTAACGAGAAAATTTTATTCTCATTAATTAATTTAATAACATCGGCAAAACCAAGGAAATATCGATTTTTCAGTAATTGCCGATGGGAGCCATATATATTAATATTAGAGAGTGCACGTGGAAAGAATGCCTAGTAACAATAACCAAAAATTAATGCTAATATAGTTCATGGTGGAATCATTCCCGGCAAAAACGATGTAGCAGAGAAAATAGCGCTAACACATGAACATGTTTCTGTCTACCCGGCGTCATTCAGCATGGTTCTGACCACAATTTTCTGCCGTTACAATAGCGTTTGCCTCTTGGTTTATGCTGCTAATCTCCAAAACAGCACTGCATATATCTTTCGGCGACACCTATCGCCAAGAAACACAGTCACGCCGTCCCAGAGGGTAGCAAGACAAACCGGAGTGTAGTTGTTTTGGAGATTGGCAGCATAAACCGAGAGGCAAACGCAATTGTAACAGCAGAAAATCGTGCTCAGAATCACGCTGATGACGCCGGGTAGGCAGAAACATGTTCGTGTGTTAGCGCTATTTTCTCTGCTACATTGTTTTTGCCGGGAATGATTCCACCAATACCATGAGCTATATTAGCATTAATTTTTGGTTATTATAGAGAGTGTTTATAGATTTTTCTAATTTCAAATTTCAGTTTTCAAAATATATGTTGCTGTTAAATCATTAAAATTATTGTCTATATATATTATTTTAATTGGTTTGCTAGATTAAATTCTTGGAAAACTTTTGTGCATTAAATAATCCTTCGTATTTCATCGTTCAACCCACCAGTGAACCGGTGAAAAAAAATTAGCACAGCATCAAATGCGCCGCGGGGTGGGTCTATGAGGCCTCACCCGTGCATTGGAGGGTTAATGTAAAATAACAGTTTTAACCCGCTCCTCATTTTTTGCACAAAATAAAAAATTAGCTTGTAGCCATTTTCCCCATCTAGTAAATCAGCTTTCAAAAAACTTTTTTTACCAAACATGTTAATCTGCCAACCCTTTCAAATTCATCTCTAATGACGCAAATTTTAGAATTTACTACGCAAGTCTTTTGTATCTCCACTGGATCTAAAACACCAATTACGACATTAACAATACTTCTCCCCACTATATAAGTCGTTTCGTCAGAGCTCACCCAAATATGATTTCGTCAACTTTATTTTTTATAGAACCGCTCTTCGATGACGTCACGCTGTTTAGAGGATGTATTGCCATGATATTAGCCTAAGCAGTAAAGGAATCGTTTTTTCGCATTTCTTTAAGTTTTGAAGGACTTCCGGTTTAAAGAGGATGCCAGTCGTCAACTGAGCCCTTCTTCGCATCCCATTCGATTTTATTTTGAAAGACGAAGTTCCAAAGCAAAAACCAAACACGTAACCGAGCACCGTTTTCGTGAAAGATGTTTTTGTTGTTGATATTTAATCGATTAATTATTATTAGTTTTAATTGTACATGTATTTGGATGAAACTAAGGTTGAAATGATAAGTAATTGCAATTTTATTCAAAATTTTATTCAATTTCACGAGAAAATTTACAGGCATGCTATTTAACCAGGGTCTTTAATTTCCTATTATGTGGGTGTTTTACTTAATCTATCTTTCCTATTATGTGGTGTCTTACCAAATCTATCATTTCCCACAATCATTTTTAAGTAGGATATTTGTGGAACAAGTTATTATAATTGTTGCAATACATCCATTGCTGTGAATATGACATTTACATATATCAGTATCCAAAATGGCTACGTTCGGTGATATAATTTAAAATATATTGTATTAAAACAGAACGTTTATTACACACATAATATAATTTGGATGAACCAATTCAAGACGAAGAGACGGTCAGAATGTGTAAACGCGTTTGACCTACTTCAAAATACGTCACAGCCTGCTGACGTCAAAGTTGTGTAGTAAAATCGAATATGACAATGGGTCCCAACTCCCGCATTTTATGAGTGCATATTACGAACTGGCGTACCTCAAGGCTTCATGTTAGAACCGTTAGTTTTTCTAATCTTTGTTATTGAAATAGCCAACTGTATTTCGTCTCGCTGTTTGTTATATGCGGATGACCTTAAGGTTTTTCGTAAGATCGAAAGTGTTGAGTATTGTGTTTTTATCTTCCCTCGTTTGCTACTAGACGTCACTCTTTCTCACCTATTCTTTCTATGTGTCAAACTATAAATACATATTGTGTTGATATTAATATGTTGAATTCTTTAAGAACACTCTTGTACAACAAGTTTGAACAAAATCCTAAATTAATTTATTTTTTGTTATTGCATGATTGAATAGACTCATTTTCGTTTTTTTTTTTTACATTTTGCAATGTAATTTATGTTTTTTTTTTTGTATAACCTTTCACACAATAGCCAGCAGCGAAAAGCTAATGCTTTTCTCTTCTCATATTGTTCTTGACGGTAGTGATTCCATCAATACCAGGAGCTATTTATTAGCATTCTCTGTCTTGGTAATTGTTTGTAGGTGTTTTTTTTACATGTGTACTTCTACATTAGGTTCACTTTTGTCTGAACATTATTCTGTAGATAACCTCTACTTTAGGCTTTTTAAAATCACAAGCAATGTGAATAATTTACTGCATTATGTATTATATGTTTACTTGTATCGAAGCTATCCGCCTTAATTCGAGACAATTACTGTTTCAATTATCTGCAATATAATAATTGTTTTAAATCAAAAGAAATATTTTCTTAGCGTTCCATTCTCCGCTTAAGAGAAGTGTATACTTGTAATGAAATAATTGTATTTTTTTGTTTAAGACATTTGTTAACTTGATTCAAGAAAATCTTGCAGAAAATTTGAAGAAAGCGATTCTTAGTATAAGTAAATGGCTATTATAACAAAATAATATTTTCTTAAGGATGGTAAATAGTTTTCTTAACTGTAGAAAGCGTTGTTCATAAATCAATAGTTTAATTTTCTTAAAATAAAGCATTATTTACTTAGAATTCTTGAAATGCACATTATTAATTGGGCTTACCTTAATTGAAACAGTAAGACACAATGCAGTAAACGATTCACATTGCTTGTGATTTAAAAAAAAGGCTAAGGTAGAGGTTATCTACAGAATAATGTAAATTTGAAGAAAGCGATTCTTAATATAAGTAAATGGTCACTATAACATAAAACAATATTTTCTTAAGGATAGTAAATAGTTTTCTTAATTCCAGAGAGCGTTTAGGTAATGTTCATAAATCAATAGTTTTATTTTCTTAAAGTAAAGCATTTTTTACTCTTGAAATGCACATTATTAATCGGGCTTACCTTGTTTAAAACAGTACAACATATCCGTAACATAATGCAGTAAATTATTCGCATTGCTTGTGATTTTAAAGGGCTAAAATAGAGGTTTTTATCTACAGAATAATGTTCAAATAAAAGTGAATTTAATGTAGAAGTATACATGAAGAAAGTGCCTAGAAACAATAGCCAAAGTAATATGCTAATATAAATAGCTCCTGGGTTGATGGAATCCACTGCCGGCATAAACAGTATGAGAATAGAAAAGCATTAAAGCTTTTTGCTCTTGGCCGCATTGCTCTTACATCTCTTAGTTTATGCCACTAATCTTCAAAAACAGCAATTGAAATATTTCCCAGCGCCACCTAGTTCCAGTAGCTATAGTCATGCCGTCCTAAATAATAGCGACAGAACCAAAATATAGATGCCATACTTACTCATACAATGATATAATCTTTAACGTACAAGGTTTCATAAACATTTGCAAAAGATACTGGTTAACGTAGTATTTTTTTTATTATTACTGTTTGCCACGTGTATTAATTTAACTATAGTTTTTTTAAATATATAATAAATAATGGTAATAAAAAAGGGATGAATAAACTTAAATATTAACTCGTTAATCATTAAACTATATAAAAATAATCCCTATTTAATTACATTATTAAAGAAATAATTTAGTTATACTGTAACCTATAAAAAAATACTTTTTCATTAGTTCATTCACTTGCTCCTAATTTTATCTATTAACTTTAGGTTTTTTCCCCATTATTGTAATTTTTTTTTATTAGATATCTTTGTAGCTGGCCTGATGATGTGTTTTTTGAACACGAAACCGAAACCGAAAATTTCAAGAAAGTTATTTTCTTATATTATACATTTTTATAGTGAAATAAAAATATTTTCTTCAATAGAGACTGATTTTTGCGAGAATATCTATTTTCTTGATGCAAAAAACCACTTCTCTGTGTGCTTTTTTAAACGAATTACAAGAAGGAATGTTCTTGTAATTGCGCCTTTTTTTACACAAATGAGAAGTGTTAGTAGGTTAGGTTGTATTATTTTGAAAGATACTATACTATCTATGCAATCATGAACGAAAGTGTTTTATTTGTTATTAATTAGCTGGATTTTGTCGCGTTAAAATACCCGCAATATTATGACACACTCGTACAACACAACGTATTAAATGCAGTAATAATCGTACTATTTTGTAAGATCTCTATTGTACCAATAAACTACCATAGTCTTGAAACTTGAACGCCTTAAAGCGACTGGAATTTGACGTTTATTGCTTTGAAAATAAATCTCTTTGTCAAATAAAAGGTTCATATATTTACACAAACTGATATCAGCCAGACGATTCAATGCAGATTCTATTAACTAGCGTATTACACTTACTATATAAATTTAAAGGCCATAGCATGGAATTGAAGCGTTTTCATTTGAAGTGGAATCATCGTTCTGTGTATCAATTTTTTAATGTTTAGTGTAGATTATTCATTGATTCCTTGCTAGTCACTTATTAAGAATACGTTGCGAAATGTGTTTCTGAGCGTTGTGAGATTCTATTTTTTCCAAGTAAGTACATTCTAATTTTTCTGTATGTCGTACGTTCTCGCATGTTGGTTACTTTAATGTATTCATAGAAAAAAAATAAAGCATTAACGCTAACATACCATGACAAGCTGCTAAAATAAAGTAGCTTATTGACATGTTTTAATTAATTTTTGGTATAATTTACTCACAACATGTTTTCCTTATTTTAGAAGGGTGTTTTTATGTTATATTTATAGATCGCGTAGGCTTTTCGGAACGGTATTGGTGATACTTTGTCTTCCAGATCATCTTCTAGGTAAATTTAATTATTTTTGTTCCGTGGTCGACACACGCGTTTTAGCATTTTATTTCATTCCATGATTTTGCGGAAAATTATTTATTAAACGTTCATACCCCACGGTACCGGAAAAGGTCAGCCAGTCATCTCCGTAAGGTTAAAATTCTATTATACGAGGCTTACCAATGTTTGCATATTTTATAATACCCAAATTGCTCTGTGTTTGAACGTAAAATATACTTGATTTCTTTTACTTTTGCTCTCACTTCCTTCCTATCAATTTTTTTTATTAAATGTACTTTTTTTTTCATATTCAATCCCGTTAGGACTTCCCTATAATATCGTATTTGGATTAAGGGATCAGAATAAGGGTTGCATTTATATTGAAGGATACACACACACATACTAACCTTCGTTCTAAATAAATAACCCTTTGGATATTTACTCTCTTGTTAGAGGAAGGGTTAATTTGCTCTTATACAGACCCTTATTTGAAAGGAGGGTGTCCTAAGCAAATCTATCCTTTTGCGTTGTCGATGAATTTAAACAGTCAAAGGGTTCGATTCCCATGTGGGGTTTCGATTTTTTCCATAAAAAAGCTTAAATATTGAATGTTAATTCAAAATGATTTTAGTAGAAATTCGATAATTATTTGTTTATTTTTAACATTGTATCGGGCACCGAATTATCTTACTAAATATACACTATCATGTCGTTTATCTTGAATAATATACAGAAGGTTGTTTGAATAAATAAAGTCGAATGTATTTTTAGAATAATTCAAATAAAACAATCAAATTAATCAAAAAGTTATCGTTAAGAAAATGCTTCGTTTTCATTCGATATACACCTACACTGCCGCTCATAAGTATTTGGGTATTTCAAATTTCAGGGTAAATCATTAAATATTTAAATGAAAATATTAACATATATATTTGGTAATACATGTGGAAAGAATGCCTAGTAACAATAACCAAAAATTAATGTACGTATAGATGTCGCTGTGTCTAGGCACAAAGCCCCTTTGCGTTTGGCAGCCCAGGAACTGCCCGATAGGTGGTGGACATCTACACTCCGGTTCGTCTTGCTACCCTCTGGGACGGCGTGACTGTGACTCTTGGCGATAGGCGTCGCCGAAAGACATATTCAGTGCTGTTTTGGAGATTAGCAGCATAAACCGAGAGGCAAACGCAATTGTAACAGCAGAAGATTGTGCTCAGAACCATGCTGATGACGCCGGGTAGGCAGAAACATGTTCATGCTATTTTCTCTGCTACATTGTTTTTGCAAGGAATGATTCCACTAATACCATGAGCTATATTAGCATTAATTTTTGGTTATATATTTGGTATTTAAGTATGCACAAATATACAACTTTAACGATTACAATTATTTATTTGACCTAAATTTTAGATTCGCCATTATTGTTAATGATTGCGTCGCATAATCGATACAATTAATTTCAACAATGTTTCCGGAGTTATTCGAGCCCATGCTGCCTGTAGTTTGTTCCACATGTCATCTGTTGAGGTTGGAGGAGTTTTTCTTACTTCGCGATCGAGTTCTTCCCATAATAACTCGATGGGATTAAAGTCCGGGCTTTGGGGTGGCCATTTCATGATTGTTAGTATCCCTTCCTCTTCCAACTGTTCTAAATATTGCTTGCATAATTTTGAAGTGTGTTTTGGGTCATTGTCTTGTTGGAATACAAAATTCTGACCCAAAATTCCTACACCAGAGGGTATTGCATTTTCCTCTAAGATGCGTTTGTATTGCTCTTTTAATAATAATAATAATAATAATAATAATAATAATAATGATAATAATATGTTTTATTAAGCAGAAAAGAAAAAAAAATCATATAGGAGTATACACAAAACGCTAAATATTACTACATTAACTTTGCTTAAAGGGATCAGAATCATCTTAGCGATGTTCTTCCTTCTGATCCGTCAACCGTTAGAAAAATATCGACATAAGTGCAGAACATACATCATTATATTACATAAGTTCATCGGTATAAATAGACAGTAATACAAAATCATGTCATGTCTGCAACAACGCAATCCGATAAAGTACAACCCTAATCAATGTAGAGACTTCAAAACATACAAAAGTCCTACACACCAAAAAAGCATATGCCGAGCCTGAGCAACACCGAGAGATCACTCATCCTCAATAATCATCCGGGAAAGAAAAAAGCAAAATAACGCACGTCTAGTCATTGCTGACCAAGAAGTAAATATTCCTTGTACTTACGCTTAAATCTTGCAACGGACAAGGATTTGCAGTATGGAGGGATAGAATTGTAAAGAATAGCAATGTTATAGGAAAAAGACCCCGTGAAAAGAGCAGTATTATATAAAGGAGGAGTAAGCCTACCCTTGTATCTAACGTTAATATTATGAACGTCAGTTCTAAAGGTCAGCAGATAAGGCGGTATCTTATTAAATTGTAACAAAAACAAGCAAGGTGCAGTTTTCTTCGCAACCCCATATTAAGCCAACCCGCCCAAGCTAATGTATGGGAGATATGCTGCCTTCTTCTGATGCCGTAGATAAACCTTAGACAAGCACTTTGAACTTTTTGTATTCTGCGAATATCCTCCGAGTCTAACAGGGACCATAAATAACATCGCAGTAATTCAATCTAGATAAAATAAGAGACTCACAAAGCGTTTTACCTAGTTCTACAGTCAGAGAATCCTTACTACCATACAGCACTTTAAGTTAGGAGGCCCCAACAACCCCCGCCACATGCTGACTAAATCTTAAATCACAATCAATTGTGAGGCCCAAGTTCTTGATAAATTTAGCAACATCCAGATTTTTTTCTATTCAGGGTTAAATTAATCCTATTGAATACCTTTTCCCGCGCTTTAGGTCGACCAAACACGATGACTGCTGTTTTGTTAGCGTTAATGGTAAGTCCGTGTGCCAGAGAAATGTCAAATACTCTTCGAAGGTCCTTATTTATTTGTGCAATACTAGCATCGACCCGGTCAACGTCGAATGAATAATAAAACTGCACATCATCAGCATACATATACTTACAAACTTTTAGTTCCCTTAACAAAAATGAAGAGTAAATAGAGTATATTAGCTGACCCAAAATACTTCCTTGGGCAACACCAACATCCAAACGATTAAACTGCGAGAAATTATTATTAATTCGTATTTGCTGTTGTCGCCCGCTAAAGTAATTTCTGAAGAAAGAAATAGAATTCGCATCTAAGCCAATATAGTGTAAAATACTAAATAGGAATTCATGGTTGATAACATTGAACGCTTTAGAATAGTCAAGGCAAACAAGTACTGTTATTTTGTTATTGTCAATTGAACTAAATATGTCATCTGTTATGTGCATTAATCCTGTGACACAACTATAACCAGACCGGAACCTAGATTGATAGGGAGGCAGGATCGAGTGAGTCTCCAAATGTTGACGTATTTGAATAGCAACTAATCTTTCAATAACCTTTGACAATACGGGTAAAACACTTATAGGTCTTAGATCCTTGTATTCCCTAGAATTTTCTTTCTTTGGCACCGGGATTGCAATAGCCTTTTTCTAATCGACTTCGGAAGTATAGTATTGATTTCTGCGGCGATTTCTGGAGCTGTTTTTCTTCTATTTCGCTTGCTGGACACCACGATTACAATATTTTGAGCTGATGTTGTCGCCTTTGGTCTACCACTTCGTACTTTATTTAGAAAACTGCCACTTTCATTGTATTTTTTGATGTTATAATCAACAGTAGATGGATTTGAATGTAATTTTCTAGCAATTTGACAATTGCTTATTCCTAAGTTATTTTGTGCTACTATCAGAGCGCGCGTTTCAACACATATTTCTTTCCTTTTCGGCATGTTTTAAAATTTTAAACGAAATTATAAACTATTCGTTAAGAGATGTTGTCGCTACTAACATGGAACGATAACTGACCGTAATTTAAAAATATCGCTTCAAATGGCTTTATTATAGCTTCATGATTCATAGCAAAATTACCAACTGTTACAATTTTCCTGGAATTTCAAGAAATACGCTCTTTGTTGCCGCTACTACTTGCGCTTTTATGACGGTATTACCTCTCATACAGATAAAAGAAGTAAAAAGACCGATATTATTTAATGAATTTAAGTGAATCTTACTGATTATTAGCATACTATTCAATAATGCTGGAATGTATTTCCTAAATACATTCTTCGTATACAAAAATTCAAAATCCAAGGGTGCCCAAATACTTAGGAGCGGTAGTGTATTTTAATAGTTATGATGGCCTTCATTTCTATACATTAAATAATAATATCCATTGATAAACATTGGGAATTGGATTTTTATTCTTCTTTCCGATTTGTTTTCTAGTAATTAATTGCATATCATTTGTTCCGGTTCTTTTTAATCTACTAATCGCTTTTTCAGCATTGAAATCGACCCATTTGATTTGAGGGGGTGGTTTCGATAGGTTGTGATTCATTTGTTTTACCACGACGATGTGTATATATAATTTCTGTGTGAATACCAGCACTGGCAGCTCTAAAATTGAAGGTCATTATGTATGGATTTTTCTTTGGTTTGGAAAAGCCGTTGGGGAAATGTATATTCTCTCATAGTCGAGAGGGAGAAAATTGGTATGACATCGAGGGAAAGGGTGTTTTCGAGAGGGGGAGACAGCAGTAATGTTGTATGTATTGCTTCGCCGTCCCATTGGATTTTATTGGCAAACTCTGTGCAGCTAGTAAGTTTAAAGTTGCGCCAGAGAAGTGTGTCCAAAAACATATTTGTATATTGATTTTATTTCTTTCCGAGAATAACGCGATCTTTTGTCCTAATTGGGGATTTTCTCTCATCTTTTCCTAATTTTTCACATTTATTTAACTTTAGAAAGACGTAATTTTTTTGGATGAATTTAAATTTATGGTCTTCATAATCTCTACAATTTATGCAACCTGGATTACCTCAATACATTTTTAAAAGAATCTGCTGGTATGTGTTCCCATAGTTGCTGCTACAATTGGGAACAATATTTTCTGACTTTCCAATTCAATGTGGAGGCCATTCCATGTTTATCAGGAGTTCTTCTTGAGATGACAATTTTCATATTACAGTATTTAAACTTTGTGGATTTACGCATTTCAAATAACATTCTTCGTCATGTTTCGTATATAATAATAAGTTTATTGTCCAACAGCATATGCCAAATTAAGGACAAAGAAAATACATAACACACAATGTATGATCACAAATGTTAAATTCTAAATTCTACACCCAATTTGATTACATCTATTTCCTTGATAAATAAGCATCACATAGTTCTCTTACATTACAATTAAAAATATCACAATCCATACAGACGTAAGTGTAACACCTGAAACCAACGAGAGACCTGAGCGCTAAGACGACATAAGGACTTAAACGATACAAAAAAAGAATGAAATTAACATCAAGAGACCCCACAAAAATCCGCAGAAGGATTTATCTCCAACAGTAAGTATTTTGAAAAGCAAACAATCAATTGTTCTTCAGTTCATGATTGCATTACAAGGTACAGAAGTTTAATTAAACTCATGGATGAGAATCTAAGTATTCTTATTACAGCTAGTTTTTGGTCGTAATAGAGCTTCCTATGTCATTTTGGGAACCTTCGTCATTAAAAGGTTAGATAAATATGTATTTGCTTAACAAAATATTTCTTCTTCAATAACTTTCTCGAACGAATATGTATGTGAACCATCAGTGTATGGTGCCGCTGGGTTAAGTAAAATGGCAATTATATCAGACAGATCTGCTAAAAATTCGTCATCTTTTTGAACAGCAAATTCCTTTCTCGATTTGTCCAAACACTTGAGCCTCAGTAATTCAAATTCCTTTTTTCCTTTTTCATCTACTGTTATTTTCTGTACAATAGAAACATAACGATATGCTGTTTTTTTCCTGGATCCGCTATAAACCTTAACTAAAACGAATTTTCCAGCCACGATTTCATTTTCCTTTGGCTCGAAATAAATTGTTTCTTCTTACACGTCATAATTCTCATCTTCCAGTGGATCTTCGTCAAAATTATCACTGAGCGATGCACTGATCGTTGGAATCTTCTCCGTTATTTGCTGTTACACTTTTGCCAGGCTCTACAGATAATTTCTGTCGTTTAATATTTCTTCTCGATGGTGCGACTGTAAAACGTTGTTGCTGCAAATAGTTTACAAGAATGTTATTTACAGAACTATCGGCATCAGGGTCAATGTCATTATCTGGAATCTTGTGCAGTACGCGTTCAGGATTTATAGGAACAATGCCAGTAGCTTCGAATGAACGAATGATATCTTTTCTTATGGCAAGTTTACAAGAGTGGAAGCTAATAATTGCGGAAAGTCTTTCTTGTCAATTGTGTTATTTTCCAATTTTTGAGCACTGACCTCCAAGCCATTTTCAATGGACGAAAAAACCAACGTCCACCACCAATTGGTCCTATTAGGACTTGGGGGTAGAAAGGACGATTCAAACCAATCTGTAGAAGTTTGAGCGTTCATCCATCCATGGTGGGTTCGGTTGTAACGAGCCCCAGAATGACAACATCTTTCATTGCAACAGGGCTCGCCTCATGGGCCCATTTCCGTCCACTGCTGCCACATTTTCTCAGCCTTATATATGACGTAGGGAGGCAAGAGTATACCAGAAGCCGAACCGCACATCATAATTGAAACAGCTGTTTTAGTAAAATTGCATACGCGTTCCGGATACTTGGTTCCATGGCGAAACAACATCTTTTGCGTACCAAGTCGTCTTGCAAGTTGGTTTCGGCGTAATTGAAAATGTTGGAAGCTGGGATGTCTTGTAGCGTCTCTCTCAAATTATTAAAATACTCCCCGATACAACTTCGTGAAACATTTACACGAATTCGTTTGATGTTAGTCACAACTTTTTGACTTGTTTCTCCTGCATGCCTTTCCAACAAAGATCTGACCCAATCTTTACCCGGCATATTGGATTGACACTTACTAATATTGCGACCTTGGCTATCTAGGTAGTTTTTAGACAAGCATCCTAGGTCGGTGACTGTTAACGGAAAAACCCGATCCTCCGCAACAATTTGCAGCTTTAACGAATGCAATTTCTTCGTAAAGAATAAAAACAGTTTGTCCGCCGCTTTTATTTATGTGCGTATCTCTGAACTTATTGCGGAGCGTGTCAAATGGAATTTTATAGGTAGAAGATCCACGGCGAATAGACCACCCTTCTTCGGTTATTTTTCTGAGGGCCTCTTCAACGGTGTCTTGAGCGTAGTCCATGTACGAACGTGCTCCCAATTTTCTTTGGTATTTTCTTGGCATGATTATATCACTGAACAAAAATATTATTAGTTGATTTGAAAAAAAAAAAAAACTGTTTCAAAAATGACTTTTATATAATGAGTAAACTTGAACTATGAAAAAAACGTTACCGATTTCATATCGGCTTTAAACTGATGACAACAAAGCGTTATAAAATACTTATATTCACTTAAAATATCAACATTCTAATTTGTTTCTGACTTACCAGGTAAAGTTCTGAAGGTTGACTTTTGCAAGAAATCACTACATATACAATAAATGTCAATATTTTCCTAAAATAAAAAGTCAATGAACTTTACACTCAGATACTATATTCGGCCATCTTTCTGCCTTTAATAGCGGTTGGTAACATCGCGATCGGAGCTGTAGTTATGGCGCCACATTCAAATTTATAAAACGATAATCTAGTGAACAATCTCACCCCCGATTATCAATTTCACCTCAAGTGACGGTACGTGGTCGCAAGCAAAAACGGTGAATCTTAAATCTTTCAAGTTTCTTCGAGATTGCTCACATTTCACAGGAACCTGTAAAGTGAATCTGGCTAGGTTAGGTTAGGTCTCGACGTCGAAATGATACTTGTACTACTTTTGTTTATAAATAATATTATAAAACTTACTATCTCGGTAATCTCGAAGGAATCCAGGGAATCGTGAACGAGTGACAGGGATTACTGTGTGGTTGGGTGCTAGAAGGGTGCTAGGTATTATAACAAAAGATGTAAGAGATAGACAGCAGATACCTACCTCAATGGACTTATGCATGCAAGCTTGTCTTATCACTTGCCTTTGCTGAAATACCTGCTATATCAGAAAAGGAGGAAACATACTAACAATTAGTTACAAAATATGAAAACGGAAAGATCAAAGCAGTGTTAGGATGTGTGGCGAATTGAATCGCAATTTATTTAAACTGCTAACATTAGTGTTACTGGCCTTGAAAACTATATCGGTGAGGTTTTTGTAATTTTCGCTAATCCCTCATACAAACAGGAATTCTGATATTCACCAATCTGTGGTAACTATTTTATTTTTTTTTATACAGAAATGTTAACGTTAATTATCTAATGGTAAAAATATATAACTCCATTATCCTATTTACCTATTATTTTCTTCATTTACATCGCATCGCTTACGAACCACGATCTCACGTAACCTAAACTAAGACTACGATTGCGATTGCCCTACGTTCACGCAACGGAAATTGCCGACGACATGCGAAGCGCACGATTCTAACGTATATTTGTTTGACTCAACAAAATTATGTCAAATAGAAACGTTTGTACATTCAAACAAATTTAATCTCTACCGCAATTTATCCTTTTAAACACTTTTCACGGGTACAAACAGTTCGCGAACAGTTTCAAACATATCAATAATATAGATCGCGTTTGTAAAACACCTTCAAATTAAAGAACCGGCCAAAAATGAGTTTAGAGCTCACGTAAAGTACATTTTAAACACACAAATAATTCATAGAAATAAATTTTAATTACCATTAATGGAGCAGGTGAAAAAGCTTAAGATTTCGCTTTAATACAAGCAGAGATTCTCTTGTGCTAAATATTATTTCGCTCAGTTAGATTTCCGACGGCAAAATGTAAGGTAGGCGTCATATTAAATTTGCATCGATCTCTAATATTTCACTCGGAAAGTCCAAACAAGGAGTAAGCAACGCAGTGAGGCCGTCCCCAAAGAGAGAGAGTTACAATATGCCAGAAAACGAGGGGTTGGGATTTTGATACTGGATCCAGCCGATTCCGGTAATCTTCAGTTCGGTTTTGTCGGATAACCTTGCCCTGCTTAATCGAAGCTTCGTATCCGAAGATTCAGTCAACGAGTTGATTTGCTGCTAGTGAATACAATGATACGGAAAAGTTTGCGTTGGAATTCGGCGAAATTGGCTAAGTAAAATTGAAAAGATAAAAAGCTTTTGAGAAACGATTGCAAAACTTTTATGTATGCTAACATCTACCGCCTACCTTTTGCTCTGTATTAACTCAATAGTTTGAGTAGCTATTAAAGTCAACCCGTTTATTCTATCTGTAGTCTTCTTTATGATTTATATGTCCTAATCGACTCGGTTATACATCCGTTAAGTTGATTAAATTGAGGCTATCCACGTGCTAATACTTTTGTTATGCCGCGTTATCCTTATGCGCGCGTACAGTACATTCAACGTCAAAAACGTATCATAACGATTTTCTAGACAGGGTGTCCTAATCTACTGGAATTGTAGACTTATATGTACTGTATAAATAGTAGGTCAAAATTCTCAAATAATGTAATAGACATCTTAAGGTATCTATCAAAGATATTTCTGGATTGATAAGGGTGATTGATAAGTACTTTCTTTTGCTTCAAATGCGGCCGTTTCTCCGCCTTCAACTTGTCAAGTAATGATGCGTAGAATTATTGTATTTTCTTTTTCAAGATAGTCTATAAACACAACTCCATGACTATCCCAAAAAGTAGTCGCCATCATTTTCCCAGCCAATGGAACAGTCTTCGCCTTTTCGAAGCTGATTCGCCCTCTAACCTTCGTCTAGCTCCATTTGGGGAACTTTTCAAATGTTATCGGCAGTGATTGCAGTTTTTGGCCGTCAACAAAGCTGGTACAATCAAAATGTTACTAAATATTATCCATCTCGGCTTTAATTTGCGTCCAGGCAGAGAAACGTTTACTTGTATCAAAGCTGTCCGCCTTAATTCAAGAAAATTACCGTATCAATTATCCGCAATACAATAACTGTTTTTTAAATCAAAAGAAATATTTTCTTAGCGTTTCTTTCTCCGCTTAAGAGAAGTATATACTTGTAATAAAATTATATTTCTTTGTTTACGACATTTGTTAACTTGATTCAAGAAAATCTTGCAGAAAATTTGAAGAAAGCGATTCCTAGTATAAGTAAATGGCTATTATAACAAAATAATATTTTCTTAAGGATGGTAAATAGTTTTCTTAACTGTAGAAAGCGTTGTTCATAAATCAATAGTTTAATTTTCTTAAAATAAAGCATTATTTACTTAGAATTCTTGAAATGCACATTATTAATTGGGCTTACCTTAATTGAAACAGTAAGACACAATGCAG
Organism: Dynastes maya; assembly: GCA_029619315.2. NCBI lineage: Eukaryota > Metazoa > Arthropoda > Insecta > Coleoptera > Scarabaeidae > Dynastes > Dynastes maya. Next base: position 10,578,823 of record JAROYE020000012.1, read on the forward strand.
TAAACGATTCACATTGCTTGTGATTTTAAAAAAAGGCTAAGGTAGAGGTTATCTACAGAATAATGTTCAAACAAAACTGAACTTAATGTAGAAGTACACGTGAAAAAAGTGCCTAGAAACAATAACCAAGATAATGCTAAATAAATTGCTCCTGGTATTGATGTAATCACTACCGACAAAAACAGTATGCGCAGAGAAAAGCACTAAAGCTTCATGCCCCTGGCCACATTGCTCTTACATCTCTCAGTTTATACCATTAATCTTCAAAAACAACATCTGAAATATTTCCTGGCGCCACCCATTGCCAGTACTTATAGTCATGACGTCCCAGATAATAGCGACAGAACCAGAATACAGACACCATACTTACCCATACAGTGATATAACCTTTAACGTACAACGTTTCATAAACATTTTCAAAAAATACCGCTTAATGTAATATTTTTTTTCTTTTTATTACTATTTACCGTGTACTAATTTAACTATAGTTTTTTAATATATAATATATAATAAAAAAGGGTTCAATAAACTTAAATATTTATATATTACATTAATTATTAAATTACATAAAAATAATCCCTTTTTAATTACATGATTAAAGAAATAATTTAATTACAGTCGACTCTGTATATAGTGAAATACAAAAACGCAAGCTAGAATTTCGCTATAAACAGGATTTCACTATATACAAATGGTGATTGGTAAGGTCAGAAAAAATAAAGTACATAACATGTATTCTATAAAAAAGATGAATGTATTTACATACACATATATGTACTCACAGAGTCCTGAATTAAGAATATTTTAGAAAATAATCTGTGATGTTTTTCTGGATATTTGCATTATAATACATCTCTTCAAATAAATTTTCAATCCTATTGAAGTCATTAAAAATTCGATCTGGTATATTATCTTTAAATTGTAAGGCAGATCGCACAATATCTAATGCATTTCTAATTTCTTCAGCTGTTGACTTTATTCCAAACTCGTCTTCATTTTCGGCAACTTCGTCATCTTCTCCGACATTTTTCACGCTCTTAAGAATTTGTTGGTCTGTAGGGTGTTCACTTGTTATAACATCGTCATCAATATCAATGAATTCCCCCAATGAAAAATTTGCATCCACATTCCCAGAATTTTGCATGTAATCCTACTGTTTTTTTCAGCAAAGCCAAATCAATTTCATCTTCCTCTTCCCATTCATTTGCCCTGTCGTTTGTTTTAAATCCCGCCTTTGAAAAACATTTACACTATTGTTTTTTTAGTGACATCTTCACTCCAAACTCTCGTGATTTCAAGTATGCAACCCCGTAATGTTATCAGTTTATTAAGTGAAGGGCTGTTATCTTCCATGTTGGCAAACATTTTGCGTATGATGCGTTTTCGATAGTGCACTTTAATGTTTTTTATAATGCCCTGATCTATGGGTTGCAGTTTAGCTGTAACATTAGGCGAAAAAAACACCAATTGAATGTTTGCTAAGGTTTTCCCTATAGCTGGTGGGCGAGCGAGCCAGTTATTGACTAACATAACAATTTTTCGTTTTTGAGCTTTCATCTCTTTGTCAATTCTTTTAATCCAATTTCCAAAAATTTCTCCGGTCATCCATGATTTGTTATTGTGCGTGTATTCAAGTCCTTGGGATTTTAAACGTCTTAAACAACATGGATTCTTGCTTTTACCAATCAGCAAGAGTTTTAATTTCTCAGTTCCATCCATATTGGCACCAGCCAACAGGTAATTTCATATATAATTTTATAAAAATGTACCGGTTTTTATAAACATTTCACTGTATAGAGTATTTCACTGTATAGAGTTTCATTATAGACAGAGTCGACTGTATTCTGTAACCTATAAAATGAAACGCTTTTTCATTAGCTCATTCACTTGCTCCTAATTTTAATTATTAACTTTAGGTTTTTTTTTTCTATTATTGTAATTTTTCTTTTATTGGATATTCTAGGACTTGTGAGATCTGGACCATTTTTTCATTCCTACCTTTATTATGAATGTTTTCTTAACTTAAAACTAAATGATTTACTTGGAAGAAACGCTTTTCTGTCTTGGATTTTCTTGATTCTCTAACCCAAAGAAAATATTTATTTAATCCAAATAAAATGTCAAGAAAATTATTTTCTTATATTATACGGTTTCTAGTGTTCGTATTGTTTGGTTACCACGACAACAGTAAACGAAACATACTGCTTTCCTATGCTGTTCTTAACTGTTAGTTCGAAATGTTAACCCTAAGTAGCTACTTGCAACATTAATTACATAAAAAAGAGTTAATATGTACGATTTATGTATGTATTTAGGGAACATTCCGGAGTGTATTAAGAAAAATACGCAACAACGTTTAGAAACAATTGCACAAATGCATCCAAGTTGGAGAATGTAATGTACAATTCCTAAATATTGGTACACAATGTATACGAGGGCATAATAGAAGTAATAAAACTAACTTCTGTAACACAAAAATTTGTTTATAATATTTTAAAAAAGAATAGTCACCAGCGAGCTTTTCAGAAGGCAAACCGCCTTTTAAAAATCCTCATTCCGTAAATATTTACAATTATCAGCCTTTTTGTTGAGTTATAAAGTTATAATCTTCATTAAGAAAGAGAAAAAAAGTGTTAAAACTTCCTGGGATAAAAGGTAGCTTTTTTGCTTCGAAACCCACATCATTCGCCTTGCTTAATTTCAATAAAAAGTTATGTACAGCAACCGGCAAAAGTTATTGAGTCTCAAGTTGAAAATTAACTTATATAGTAGAGTAAATTATGACATAACATTATTTATTTGTGTGAATATTGTTACTTTCAGTAATGTAACTAAAAGTATTTGCAGAAGTTTTGACGTAAAAACCATACCAATAAGTTTATCGCTAAAAAAATCCTTTACTATGTTGTCAAGAATCTGTCGTTTGCAATTCCAATGGGGCTATAGCTTTATATCATGTTATATTGTATTTTCTTTTATCATGGGGGTTTCGACGATGTTCAACCGCTACCCTCTTATAATTTAGTTCGGTGGCGAAGATCCGCGTCCGCTTGACACAGTTGCACGTTCCTGTCGCCAATGTGTGAGCATATTTCCGGAAAGCATGAGGTCAAATAGGGTGGCACCGAGTGTTGGCCATTCAACATGTTTAAGCACTTATTTCGGAAATGAATTTGAACAATAATAATTTTGCTTTGAAACTGTCTTCTACAATAATTTCTATATAATTGTAAAAACGTTTGCAATATAAATAAATAAAGCAAAATAGATATTACCATAAATGTGGCATAAATTAATTGCAGTGCATTGCGAGCATGATTCGATTTGAAATTAATCTGATGTACTGCGACCGAACGAATTTTTATTAAATGTGTGGCAATCCCCAAGCTCACCCGTCACATTAACTTACTTGTCGTTGAAGGTTTTCACCATTTGCTTCATATTTTTTTTGTATTTTCATATTTTAGTTTGATGGTTCTTGTGATTCAATTTTAACCGTAGGATGCATGGGTGTTCGGATATACAGATTAACATTTCTCGGGTTTCTCAGGCCCGGTTGTTTTTTTACTCGGTTAAAAATATATAAGAACATGAAATATATTTAAATCATTTATTTGTGCGTGTAAAAATCTTAAATAATTAAACAAAACCTCTAACTAAAGATTACAGCTTTTATAAATGTAAATACATGTTCAAAAGTAGTAATTTTTACAAATTCTTACACTATGTTCGTAGCACACATTATTGCGACACTTTTCACAAACTAGTTTATTTTTTCTGTCTAAACTAGAGGGACACATCATGCATCTCTTCCTTTTATTTGTAACGGCATCAGTCGCAGTTTTTTCAATGTTCATAAATTTGTTCGTACAATTTATTGATTTTCTAGGATTTTTTGACCTCCTTATCATATGCGGTATTACCAATTGCTCAGCTAATTCCTTCAAAAATAGTCGTTTAGCGTGTGTTACATTCCTATGATAATCAAGTTTCAACGGGGAAAATATAATAAATGCATTTAGTGCTGTAATATCGATCATATTAGAAAAAAGCGCCATAGGCCAACGCTTCGTTTGCCTTTTACATGTATAGTTGGACTGTTTTTGATCCATTACGTCTACTCCCCCTTTGGTCTTGTTATAATAAAGTATTAATTCCGGTTTCTGCTTAACATTTTCACTTACAGACATGTCATTGTGCATGGTGCTGAGCAAAATGACTGACTTTTTTTTTCTTAGGAATGTAGCCAACCATAGTCATTTTGTCGTAAAAGCCAAATGTAGAAGAGTAGACCGGTTTGTTCTTTGCATCTCTTATTTCATTTGGTATTTCTCTCTTATATTTTCTTAGTGTTCCAACCACTGTTACGCTCTTTTCTAATAAACATTTAGCCAATGGAATGCTTGTAAAGAAGTTGTCCATTGTAACATTTAGTCCAGAGAAGTGGATGCTGCGTACTAAAGTTTGCACTACTTCAGAAGCATGATTTGTATGGATAGGTTGATTGGGTCGTCGTCCGGTATATACCATTCCATCAATTGCAAATCCTGATTCTGACACACATCCAGAAAATCTTGATACCGTATTTTGATGGTTTATTTGGCATATACTTAATAAATGATCATCTCCCTCTGTACGAGATTAACTGCTCGTCAATGGTAACACTTTCGTTTGGCACCAAAGATGACCTGCATTGTTGTAAAAATAATTCCATATATACGATATCGGAGCTAATTTATCGGTCTGTAGGCGAAAATCACGAGTTCTTTTGTCATCAAAACGCAGGTACCGTCTAATATCTTCAAACCGATTAATTTCCATAGTAGCTTGATAAACAGGATTACATTTATCAGAAGAAAACAGTTCTCTTATCGGTACGTCCCGTTTCTTTCCACATCAGCTTGTATCAGTAAACCTAAGAAAGCATTCAGCTCCATCACATCAATATCTACCCATCCTTTGTCTTTTACTGTAGTTACTCTTCGAGCTTTTTCTAAGATCGTTCTTGTAATAAAACATTTGAAAGCATTTTCAGGTTTTTACACCTGGTGTTAAACGCAGTACGTTACGTTTTGCAGTTTTCGTAGATCTTGGCGGAACTTTATTCCACTGGATACCGGATGGAGAAGCGAAACAGTTGGGATTATCACTATCAGCCTCCGCTGTAGCTATATCTTCTTCAGACTCAGAATTTGAAGAGTCTGATTTGGCTTCTAACGAATCTTGACCAGGTTCTTCAATTTCAGACGTTTCAATCTCTTCCGATAAAATTCCTCACATTCCTCTGCCCACGTAAATGGGATCTCCATACCTCACTGTTGCACGTTGCCCGCTCGATTTTCTTGAACTTGAAGCCGCCATAACGAACATTCGCAAACAAACACCCCAAGCAAATTTAAGCAACTGAAGTCTTTCTTATGCGTTCGCATATTTATATGATATACATTTCTGCGTGTTGAAACCTGCATACGCCGTTGAAACTTGCAAACTCCGTTGAGTGCAGAAGCAGGCCTGTTCCTACATGTTACAACATGTTGCAGCCGATTATTAACACATTGTATTCCATTGATTATTATTGACGCCAGAAGCAACAAATTATTTAAACAAAGACAGTTTTGGATGTAAATATAAACGAGTATCAATCAAAAATAAATCGGGCCTACGAGGCCCGAGAAATGTAAATACGCGGTAGAATTCAAACATCTAAAATAGATTTTTTTATAAATTATATAGATCAAACGCCAATTAGAAATAGCAATAGGAAGATCCAGTTGAGGCATAGACAAGGCCCAGAAGAAAAAAAATTAAAATAAAGAAGTTGGGCTTCGGAGGCCCGTGTTATGCGTCCTAGGGTTAATAAATGTGAGCTTCACATTGTGAGGCGTATCTTAAGAGTTGTTTTCATTTCTGTGCTTGATTTGTCATTGTACACATATTTTGAAAAGGGCACCGGGACAAAATACTAAACCTGTAAGTGCGCCGCGGACTAATGAAGTAAGTTTTTTATTGAGTATTATGTTTAATTTAATGTTTTTACTTGTTACATATGTTTCTTTGTGTCTCGTAACGAATATATTGTTATTACTATTATTTTTATTTAAGCGAGAATTTGTTTGCGGTGTTTAAACAATATATTTGTCAGCGCGTTTTTGAATATGTAAGAAAACTTTTGTCGCGGAGTGTATATTAAGCGTTGGGTGGGCTTGAGAGTAAGAGACATAGCGCAGAGCGCGAATATTGGCCAATAGAGGGCGCGTTGCGCGCGCTGGTCGATCCGAAAAATCATATGAATACAGCATTGAACAACGATAGCAAGATAGCGACAGCAGCGCCTGTACTTAGTCTAAAACGGGTTCATCGCGAATTATCATTTACGAATCTTTACGCCATACGCTGGTGTCTTCATGACCACTGGCCAGAAAGGCTCGGGTAGGTGCGAACGAGTTGAGTACGAGTACGTTGTGTGCGTGTAGTGCCTGGGTGCATAACGGGGCGCTCAGCTTCTAGCTAATTCAGTTCATCGGGCTACCAATGTTAACTTGACCGCGACACTACGGAACATCTAGTCAGGCTGGACTTCCGCAGCCAGGACATATTGGACCAGGGCATAAAGTAAGTTCGAAAGACACATCTCATTAACTGTCCCTGTAGATACACTCCCTACAAAAAATAAAATAAAATACCATGCAGACATCGGGATGTATAAACCACGTTGTTTCGTAAAATATAGGTCAGTCTCTTTAGGTATACACCGTAGGATGGGCTAGTTGTTATTATCTTAAATAAACCTTATGATTTCACCCCAATCGTCTATATAATAAAGAATTAGATTGAAAGTTTACGACTGCGGCCTGTTTTCGAAATCAGCCGCGGAATGTGACGTCACGTCTCATGGGTACAAATCAAATTTGACGGTGGTTCGTCAACGTGCGTAAATGGGTGTAAACCAAACCACCCCTTTTAACCTATCTCCCCACCTACTATTTGAAAGAAAAAAATTCTCCCACTACCCATTTCGTATCAGTGAAGACCACATGTTTTTTATTATTTAGTTAATTCCCACATTTTGCTATTATTTTTATTTGCCTCCCCTGTATAGTTGTATAATTGTACGACGGGACAGTAATATCGTTGAGATATTTGTAATAGAAGGAAAAGAGAATCGATCCATAAACTAAAGTCAGACGCTAGTAGACTAGTGTATGTTGAGAAGCAGTAAAGCAGTGTATGACGTCATCGTTCCATGAGATTCCTAACTGGCATGCATTATAAATAACCTCCATAGCTTCGTTATTCCGTTAAAATCTCAGGGAAATTGTGTACAATACACGTATGTGTGCTGATGCTTATTAATATAAAAAAAACACGGTGATATTCTCGCTGTATTTTTTTAATGATTAACCATTGCAATTCTGTTTATTGTTATTATTATTGCTATTTATACATTATCTATCGGTTGTATTTACATAGCGTACGGAGAAGTGTATTTTATTTCAAATTCGACGACTTCCGGTTTTAGCGCGTTCTACAGTGACGTCACGATGAATTTATTTAAGTGTATATACCGTTATCTTCCTTGAATTTTCGAACATTGAATATTGGAACGCTACTGACCATGGCCTCAAGCGAAAACTTCACTTCTCACACAATCTATTCCTTCTATCCCTCTCTGTCTACTAGACTACGGCAAGTCCCAGATATATACAAAATTAACTAAAGCTGTCACTACGTCACACATAGCCTCCTAGTGTATATATGTTATAATATTGTACCTCCATACATGTGTTCCATTCGCTTTTACAGGTAAAACAAGAAGTGTTTTTTTGCATGTTCTGAGTTTATTGTGTTGAAAATTAACCTGTTTACCATTTTAAATTGGTTGTTTGGCCTGTCCAAATCAATCTTGATGTCTGGCTTCGTAATTTTTGACCTTACACTTATGTCATGTTCACTAAATGAAATTCTTTGGACAGTATAGTCGCTAGACAACCCGTGACTATTGTAGTAGCATGTTGTCATCCAGTAATGACGTTGCCAGACCTACATGTTTTATTACCTCCCACACGTTTTCCTCTTATTTTTTCTTTATTTTTTTACTCCCAGCCGCGTTTCCCAAGTCAAAAATTGAAATCGCCCGTAGTAAACATGTCCCGGCTTTCTTAGCTCATCGGGAAAAACCCCTATATTCCCAAAACAATCGACGATCATGTATTATAAACGTTTTTCTGTGATGGCTGTTTTAAATTTAACCACTATTACAATGCCAGACTTTAGTGGGATATTTAAAATAACTACAGACGCATATTATGTCACACACAGGACGTGAATATGTTTTAGTTTTTTTAATTGGGATTTAATTCTTTAATGTTAAAATTCCTTCGTAAATAACTACTCTTATTTTTTGCATTTTACCAGTGCCCAAAATAAATTTGTGGACGGATAATATTTGAATTGAATATTGACAATTAAAAAGAAACTAATTCCCAAGAACTTGTGTAAACAGAAAACTTCACCTCTTGAATGTGCATAATTGAGTACACAGTTCGTGATCAATAGACTGATACCGTGGCTCTAGCGTTAAACCTTATTTTCAAATTCATTGACACGTCTCCTAAACAAGCTCTATTTGTATTTTCTCTCTTTCCTGTTGTCGTGTTTACGAAAGGATGGATTTAAGATCTTGAGAGCCATTAAAATGTCAGCAACTGATAAAAAATAGACGATTTTGTCACATGTTAAAATAATCGCCTTAACGTTGCTATAATCTCACCCGCTTGACTTTGAGTTTTTACCATTTTTCCACTTTGAGTTTTTACCATTTTTCCCCTCGAGAAAAGCACCTGTGGAAATTTATTCGTACCAAAATTATACACGCATTATTTAAACTTGAAAATATTAAGTCTGCTGGCGCTTCTCTTTTAAGACTCTAATTGAATGGAATTCATTTTTTTCCGAGAGAAACATTTTTTTTTTTAAGGAAACGTCAGAGATTAAAATTGAAGATTTTTCCATTCATCGGTGATATTTTTGTTAAAATACATACGTCGGATTTTTACCTAAATTCCGGGGTTTGACTCTTAACCCCGTGACCCAGTTTTTCATCTCGTATCCGTATAGGTTTTTTAGGATCGATAATCTGACGATTGTAAAACGCGATGTCTTGCGAAATTTTGAAGAATTCTTTTTGGGCAATGTTTTTAATGATTTTTTTCTTTTCTGTTCTTTTCAGATCTAGCTACAAGAAATGGCTACGATAGATGGACGTCCTGCGCAATATGGAATCACCCTAAAACAACTTCGCGACCTCATGGAACATCGAGGTCGCGAAGGTGTTGTCAAAATACAAGAATTAGGGGGAGTTCAAGAGATATGTAAGAAATTGTATACGTCGCCAAATGAAGGTAAGTCCATCCTATTTAGGAGAAGATCGGAATCTATTTAAGAGAATGATGGGAAAAGAAAAATCCTGTATTATACTGTTGCTCCAATTTAGGACTTAGTGGTTCCCAAGTCGACACAGAGCATAGGAGAGAGACGTTTGGTTCGAATTGTATTCCGCCGAAACCACCAAAAACGTTTTTACAATTAGTAGGGGAAGCTTTACAAGATATTACACTAATTATTCTTCAAGTAGCGGCAATAGTCTCATTAGGTCTTTCATTTTATACACCGCCCCAAGGATCAGGGGGTAATAACTCAATTTCCAAATAAATTCAATTCATAATTTTGCTCACGAAACGAAATTTATCCTTAGATGATGAGGAGGAAGACGGTAGCCATGGTTGGATAGAAGGATTAGCTATACTCATATCTGTTATAGTAGTTGTATTAGTGACTGCATTTAACGATTATACGAAAGAAAGGCAATTTCGTGGTCTTCAAAGTAGGATAGAAGGAGAGCATAAGTTTTCGGTCATCAGGCAAAGTGAAGTGAAACAAATAGGAGTTAGCGACATTGTTGTTGGTGATATTTGCCAAATCAAATACGGTGATCTTCTACCAGCGGACGGTATATTGATACAATCAAACGATTTGAAGGTAAGTCTTTCAAAAATTTCCTCCAATATCCTCATTTTAATTCATCAAATGTTCTATTACAAACACATTGCCAAGGAGGTTTGTTTAAATCGCTTTAGCGCTGGAAATTTAGGCTTAGGATAAAAATAACGTTTTAACCCAAGTACATGTAGTAGCACAACATATATTAACAAGTATATTCTTTCAGATCATAAATTATTCGTAGATAAAATAATTAAATTTAACTACCAGATCTCCCTACCAGGTTGCCTAAAATGTTATATATGTACGCTTTATAATATATGAGAGAATAGAATGCGTTATGATCTAAAATATTCGATAGTGTTACACGCTTAATATTAAAATAAACAAATGTGGAACAATAAAAATATATAATACCATATATACGGAGTAGTGTTAGGATATTCATGCAGAGTACGGCGTACTTGACAGCTTGGAATCAAGGTTATTGTTGAAAACTTATAAATAAACACCGTTTCATTTACGTTGGCATTTTCATATATTACATGGAAAATCTACATCTCTTTTTACTACTTACATCGTCTAGGTTTCGAGAATTTTTCATCATTTCGCTTTTTTTTTATTGTGTCGATGATCAAATGTCTGATTACGTCAGTCTTGTGCAGTGAATCATCATTTTACGCTGTATCATTAGTCAATTCATCAGACTATAAATCTGAATTTTTTTTTTATTTTTCGCCTTTCCCTTGTTGAGATTTTAGTCTTGATTTATTAACGGGTTTATTCCTAAATACAAATTTATTTTCTGAATATAAAATTTTACTTTGGACGTTAAAGAGGATATTTAGACTACTGTCTTTTTAATCGACTTTGAAACACTAGTAAAACAGAGTTTTATAGGTTTATTTTTTTGATTAACTCCTTAATAAAGCTGGGTCTACATTCGTCATAGTTTGGGAATATTTCCTATCTAAAAGGAAAAAGTAACACTACTACTCATGAGTATTTGGTCACCCTTGGATTTTGGATTTTTGTATACAAAGAATGTATTTAGGAAATACATTCCAGAATTATTGAATAGTATGTAATAATCAGTAAGATTCACTTAAATTCATTAAATAATATCGGTCTTTTTACTTCTTTTATCTCTATGAGAGGTAATACCGTCTTAAAAGGGTAGGTAGTAGCGACAACAAGGAGCGTATTTCTTGAAATTCTAGGAAAAATGTAATAGTTGGTAATTTTACTATGAATCATGAAGCTATAATAAAGTCATTTGAAGTAATATTTTTAAATTCCATGTTAGTAGCGAAAACATCTCTTAACGAATAGTGTTTATAATTTCGTTTAAAATTTTAAAACATGACGAAAAGGAAAGAAATTTGTGTTGAAACGCGTGTTCTAATAGTAGCACAACATAACTTAGGAATAAGCAATCGTCAAATTACTAGAAAATTACATTCAAATCCATCTACTGTTGATTATAACATCAAAAAATACAGTGAAAGTGTCAGTTTTCTAAATAATCTACGAAGTGGTAGACCAAGGGCGACAACATCAGGTCAAGATATTGCAATCGTGGTGTCTAGCAATCGAAATAGAAGAAAAACAACTACAAAAATCGCCGCAGAAATCAATACTGTACATTCGATGTCGATTAGCGTGTCTACGGTTAAACGCCCTCTGCAAAAAGCCGGCCTTCACGGACGGATTGCGATGCGAAAGTCCTTGCTTCGCCAAATTAATAAGAAAAAGAGGTTACAATGGGCACGTGAACATCGAAAATGGACGGTGGAGAATGGTATTGTGTGAGATGATGTTTGTAAGAAGATCTGCAGGTGAATGTGCACTAGAGCAGGGGCGGTGATTCGGTAATGATTTGTGGTTGTTTTGTTGGTACATACGCAAGTGATCTCGGAAAAAATTCAAGACATAATGAGAAAAGAGCAATACAAACGCATCTTAGAGAAAAAAGTAATACCCTCTGGTGTCAGAATTTTGTATTCCAACAAGACAATGACCCAAAACACACTTCAAAATTATGCAAGCAATATTTAGAACAGTTGGAAAAGAAAGGGGCAGTAACAATCATGAAATGGTCACCCCAAAACCCGGACTTGAATCCTATCGTGTTATTATGGGAAGAACTCGATCGGAAAGTAAGAAAAATGCTCGAACTTCAGCAAATGACATGTGGAACAAACTACAGGCAGCATGGGCTCGAATAATTATAATACATGTTTTAATATCTCCGTTTAAATATTCAACGATTTACCCTGAAATTTGAAGTAACCAAATACCTATGAACGGTAGTTAGTGTACGTACAGATACATACAGCGAATTCGACTAGATATCAAACAAAGTATTAGGGTGCCGTCGAAAAGATGCTTTACGAGATAGGCTTATATAAAGTCATAAGGATAAAATCATAGTAACCGGCTAAATTTTTTTTCTTCATCCTATTTTCAGTATTTTCTTTTTTAATTCTATTAAGGTTTACGACGTCATTTTTTCATGTTATCTTCGTGATTCGATTTATCTATCTTTCGTTCACCTTTTCCTTTTCTTCGGGAGGTAGGTAATTCGTTTAGATCGAAAAGAAATATTCTCTTTTAACAAGAAGGCAATGGAAAATGAGAAATTATATATCGTCTCGCTTGGTTGTTGTTTGTCGATTTTAAACAATCATTCCAGGAAATAATTAACGTAAATGTAACTATCATTACCTAACGTAGATCCGCTTGGCTAATTTGAGTTCAGTTTTCTACCTTATAAAAATTCATGAGCTGCTAAATAAGTGAAACATGTGAAGAGTTTGGATTTCTCTTCTTAGACGCAATTAATTATTGCATTAATATATATTTTTCTTTTTTGACTAACAAGGTCATACTTACTGATCTTATTTAATTTAAATAAAGTTCCGGTTTCCGTTGATGATTAGATATAAAATAATACATAAATATATTTATTCCTTTTCGAATTTAACTTTTCTGTGTAGATCTTAAAACTCTTTCTTATCGTTTGAGTATATTATTTTCTTATCAATATAGTGGGATTTGTACCAGGTATACTTATTAAATTTTTTATTTTAAATATTACGTATTTATTTAGAATCTCGTATTTGCCTTTGATAACCTACAATCGTGTTTTTAAAAGCATACTATTCAGATAATCTGCCTTTAATATACGGTGTGATCTTTTTTGGAAACGATATACTTGCGCCCCTACAAATACCCTTGCTTATTTTTTTTAATTTAACATCTTAAAAGTTAGATCCATATCATGATACCAGCAATAAATTCGCGAACATTCAGGAAGGCTTTGAAATAAAATTTTGATGTTTTTTCACTAAAATTATCAATAGTTTTTCTTCATTTCTTCAACTTCAAAATTTGGAAGCCGGTTTGTATTGAATGGAAACCAACAGTTTTGTTTGTTTGTTCTAATTGTAATGAAATACTTTTCATGATGATTCATTTTTTGCGTGCTTCTTGGTGAGAGATTGTAGCATCATTCTGGCACAGCCTTTAACGATCATTTTTAACTTATCTCTAACCACCGCCGTTTTTCCTATCTTATGGAAGGTGTCTAGGATATGTCCGATACTTAAATGTGGACCAGCAGCAGATATTACCAACTATAGGCCAATATCTCTTTTAGACAATTTTGCAAAGGTGTTCGAGAGCGTGTTGCACTCACGGATCTATCCTCATATCAAAAGTTGTATCTCTCCCGATCAACATGGCTTCATGGAGAAAAGGTCAACTGTTACCAAGCTGATGTACTTCACCCAGGTTGTGTCAAATGTTCTAGATGTTCGTGGTCAAGTGGATACAGTCTATACTGATATTTCAAAGGCATTTGATAGAATATATCATACCATTTTAATCAAGAAGTTTGACCTCTTTGGTTTCAACAATCATCTTGCAGCCTTTCTTTCATCTTGTCTTCACGAATGCAATACGTCTTCTACAATGGTTTTTCATCTATTCGATACACTGCAACATCTGGAGTACCACAAGGGTATAATCTAGGTCCCTTGCTCTTTATTTTATTTATCAATGACTTGCTTGACTGTATTGACTGTAAGAAGTGTATTTTCGCTGACGATCTAAAAATATTTTGTGAAATTAGTAGTGTAGACGATTGCTGTTACTTACAGAATCAGATTAATAACATTTCTCGATGGTGCGTTGAGAGACTTGAGATGAAGTGTAATGTGGTATCGTATTCTAGGAAAATAAACATTCTTCACTATGCTTACACTCTTGATAACGCTCTACTCAATCGTTGCTTCTCGATAAAGGATCTAGGAGTTTATTTTGATCCTTCCCTTACCTTCACGCCACATCGAAATCATGTTTCGTCAACTCTAAAAGCACTAGGTTTTGTTATACGAAACTCCCGCTTATTTCAAGTTGACACCGCCAAACTTTTATTCAATACCTACATTAGAACCAAACTTGAATATGCTAGTGTAGTGTGGTGTTCGCACTATACATCTCACATGGCGCTGCTTGAGAAGGTCCAGCGTGAATTTCTCAAATATTTGTATTTTAAAACTGAAGGGACGTATCCACTTCGAGGCATGGATCATAGTTTTCTCCTACAAAAGCTTGAAACAGAATCATTACAGAAGTGTCGTTAACTTAATAGTATAAAATTTTTATACATCATGAACAACAATATTGATTCTGCTTACTTGCTGTCACAGCTGAATGTACTGGTACCTAGATTTTCTGCCCGTTCAACCCCAACATTTTATATCCCAACAGTTACAACCAATACGACGTATCACTCTCCACTATTAACCATGACCCGAAATTTTAATGCGATATCTCAGTTCTGTGACATAAATTATAATTCACTGAATGAAATTATCGATATTGCTAGGACACACTTGCAGTAGATCTTAGTTAATGTCTAGTTAATGTTTAGTTTATGTTTAATTATTGTTATTGTCAATGTTGTAGAGTGTTTTGGAAGTTGTTTGCAACAATGTTTTTCGTTTTCTTTTGTACTTTTATATTAAGGTGTCTGCAATTGAATTTAATTTTTGTCCTTTGGATCTTGTAATCTGCTGGACAATAAAGTTGTATTATCATTATTATTATTATTATTTGCAATTCTTCCAAAGTCGTTAATTAAGTGTGATATTGTTTTTAAAATTTACATACAAAACACCTTTCAAGGTGAACTT
This sequence comes from Dynastes maya, assembly GCA_029619315.2. NCBI lineage: Eukaryota > Metazoa > Arthropoda > Insecta > Coleoptera > Scarabaeidae > Dynastes > Dynastes maya. Next base: position 10,594,023 of record JAROYE020000012.1, read on the forward strand.
GATTATATAAAATAATAGGAACAAAACCAAGCGTAGAAGGTTTAATACCCAAAGGCGAAACTACAAATCTGTTTCTATTTTTTCTTCTCTTCGCAAGTTTAGCCATGCGAGATTACAAGATCCTATGGGAATTGATGCAAAACAAAGCGATTTTGAACAGTCCGTTGGGTGTGATAGAGATACATTTCTCTTCTATTCTTTTTAGATTATTCTTTTATCTCTGACGTCATTTGTGAAAATGTATCATTTCCAATCCGCAAAGCCTCCTAAGCCGATTTTTATTATACGTCTCATGAACTTTATTATATTTGAAGCAATAATTATGCTTTCGCCTGTATTGGTACGATATTGTATTAAATTCTCTATATCTATTGCACTTGACATTTTAGTTGTGATTAAAAACATATGCCGAAAATGATAGCAGCAATCATAGCAAGCCACGCCATATACATCCAGATAAAGCGAGAGAAATACTTTTTTACAGATTCTAATCTACTTGGAGCTATACGTATACTAAATTACATCCAATATTGAATCAATTTCTCATCATGTAGGTTTACCAGAGGTCTGATTATATTTCTGGAGTCTTCGTCTCAGTTTAACCTAGGCCAGTCGCATAGCTGTATGTATATAAATGTATTTCGTGTACATAGGAAAGCAATCGATATTTAACATTGCAGCAAACATTGGCCAATCAATCCTGTATTTATCTTTGTAAGCGTAGAATCAGGTAAATACTCTCTATAAAATGAAAGAAATACACCGTAATATTCGATCTCCATTAAATTATTCAAGGTATTCCTTGGATGAATCAAAATTTGCTTTATGTATTTAGTTTGTAAGCGTAGAGTCAGGTAAATAGTCTCCATAAAATGAAAATACACTTTAATATTTCATCTAAGCTATTTCTCAAGAAATAGCTTAGATGAAATGAACTAAAATTTGCTCTAAATGGTAAAATAATATTATGGTCTATTTGGTAGCAAATTACTAAATTTGGTGGATATTTTAATATGGACCGCCAAATTTATATTTGTAATCTAGGTAGAGGTGCTCATTAATAAAATTTAACCGTCATAACTGGCCCGGCAATTCCGGGGCTTCTATGGAATTTATTGGAAGGGTCAGTATATAATAAACAAGACAGAAAGTTTCAGAGGAACGCTTAAATGAATAGAGACAGAAATGTAGAGAAGTGGGTTTACCTTTTGTTAGCAAACACGTGTAGCACAAAGTGAAACTATTTCAAACGACTAAATTCTGAGGGTGTTTAATACCTACGTAATAATCTTTAACCTTAAAATTTATTTCAAGGGAGTTGTTGGGGAAAAATTATGAAGAAAGAAAAATAGTTTTAATACTTTTTATTATATCTAAAAGTTTGTAGGTGCTTTTTAAAATAATTCTATCTGAATTAAATCTAAAAGGTTCTTGTAATTTCAATCTCCGACTTTGTGAAGCATTTATTGCTGCCAACATACCTTTAGCAAAGATAGAAAATCTAATTGTAAAGTTTTTTTTTGGAAACGTATACTTGTCATTCTATACCACGAAGCGAATGATATAATGGGGAGAAGTATTGTTAATGTTGTGATTGGTGTTTTAGATCGTATTTTGCTCTTTGTTAACGATGCAGCTGCGTATATGATCAAAGCTGGCAGATTACTAAAAGATGTGTACCCCTATATGCCACATTTTACGTGTGTTGTTCGTACTCTTCAGCGCGTTTGTGAGTACATTAGAGATTAATTTGAAACCGTTGATAGATAAGTCCAGTAAAAAAAGGTTTTTTTTTTAAAGCACCCTTACGGGTTGGAGTATATAGAGAAAAACGTTCAGAGCCTCCCTTGCCGCCTGCACCCATTATTACTAGATGGGGAATATGGCTACAAGCTGTTTTATTTTATGCAAGAAAATGTAGAGCAGGTTAAAACTATTTCTTCATTAAACGATGATGCGAAAAGTGTTATTCAATGCAAACAAATTCTTCAAGAATCTAATCTAGTAAACCAATTAAAATATATACTTAATACAAACAATTAAATATTTTAAAAATCGAAATTTAAAATTAGAAGAATCTATAAACATTCTCTATAATATTTTGAATAAACTGTTGTTGATAGATCATTTTCAAGGTTTAAAGATGTTTTCACATCGAAGAAAATCAGATATACAAATATATTATTAATTTGATTTAAATTATTGCACTTAAATTATTTATAAAAAACGAGAAGAAACGGGGCAATACTGCTGCCCCGTTATATTTTCTTTATTGACGAAAACGTAAACTACATATACTCGCCCAGCTGAGCAATCACAGTTGCTATAGACGTATATATGCATATGTGGCTTTCACTTGGGTTACTGCATCTTATCTGATCCTGAGCTTGTGCGATATACAAGCCGATGGCGCTAAATATAAAGGAAATATATGTATATCTATTTACATTGAACAACACATATTTCGGTTATATTCTCGTACAGTAAGCGATCTCAGCAAGCCGGGCATAATCGGTCGTCGCAACAGAATCGGATCAGTTGCATGGGCCGCCGATTATAAACAGTGTATGTATGTGTGCATACGCATCAGGAAGCCACAAACTACCGTTATTTGTTTTAGGAAAGTCAAAAACGCCTCGTGCTTTTCGTAACTGCCAGTTACCAGTTATTTATAAGGGAGCAAAAAAAGCTTGGGTGACAATGGATCTGTTTAAAGACTGGTTTTATTCGCACTTTGTGCCGTTTGTAAAAAACAAAATGCAGGAATTGGGATTACCTAAGAAAGCTGTGTTACTTTTGCATAATGCTTCTGGTCATCCCGATGCTTTAGAATTAATGAGTGATGATAAACAAATTTCCGTCATGTACCTTCCACCAAATTGTACACCGATTCTGCAGCCCATGGATCAATATGTGATTCAGGCTATTAAACTTAATTATTGCAAGAAACTCCTCTCACAAATTGTTGAATCTAATGATGACATTGCACAAGTCTTAAAGGCAATAAATTTAAAAGACGTGATATTTTTGCTCGACGAAGCCTGGCAAAGAGTAAAAACTGAGCTGTTGAGAAACTCTTAGAAAAATATTTGTCCTAACTTAACTACCGAACAAAAAGATGTCGATTTAGCTATGAACGATGACCAGACTGAAGAAGAGTATAATGATTCCTTCCATCTAATAAAATTCAAACTAATGAGCTAGCTAAAATCAAGGACATGTTTGGGAAAATTGGTGAAGCTGTGTTAGACCAGGATTTACAGGAATGGGTACAAGGGGAAAATGAAGATGGAGCATTTCTCACTGAAGAAGAAATAATTGATGAAGTCGCTTCCGATTCAGAAAATAAAGAGAATCTCGATAATCAAGAAAGCGATGAAGAAATGCCAACAGTTAAGCTTGTGGTGCATGAAGAAGCTGTGAAATGTTTCGCCGCGTGTTTAAGATGGGCTTGTGAAAATAATTTAGCTCCTGAACAAGTAACATTGCTCCGCACACTGCATTAAAAAAGAAATTGCTACCAAAAAACAAACACATATCACCGATTTCTTTTTTGATCATTGAAGTGTACATTTTAATTTATGTATTTCTTAATTTGTTTTTCTTTTTTATTTTTAATAAATATCTTTCGAGATAACTTTTTTGTTTTATTGTTAGCTTTTTTTTTACTTCTCAGTAACACATAAAACCTAATATGTATTCACTATCTAGTAATCCGAAAATATCGGCAATTCGAACCTGTTTAAACACGTGTTTTAACTAGTTCGGATTAAAGAGTTTGTACTGTAATTCAAATCCGGAAATTCACTGATAAATAACGCTGGCCACGAGCGGTACCGCGCATCGGCGTAGAATCAGTTCGGACCGAGAGGAACGGTAGTATTACTTCGTCTGCGGAGCAGTACGGACATTTTCGCTGCCGGTCATTTGCGAAATTGTTTATCTGTCCTAGAAAAATTATGATTTTGTCAGCAAAACGACCGCGGTCGGACAAACTTATTGCAGAAATTCCAGACTTAATATATGAAGGTGCTAAAATTAAATGTGTAATCTGTAAAATCCCGTTAATGTGTTGGTCCAGACAACATTGTCTACGACACGTAAATAGTGAAAAGCATGTCTCAAAAAGAAATTGCGCACGAGACAATGAAAAATGTATATTTAATTTATGCGTTACGTTTATCGCATGTAATATACCGTTTAATTTACTAGACAAGGAACCATTTATCTGCTTTTGGAATAACTATTCGGAGTGCAAATTACCAAGTCGAACATCGTTACGAAGAATTGTGCCATCTGCGCGAGAACATATTGAACAAAAAATAAAATCGGAGTTGAAAGATCAAAAATTGAGGTTATGTGTCGACGAAACAACAGATCGGAAGAAACATTCTGTTCTTAATGTAATGGCACGCAAATTGGAACCTCATCAATCGGCACCTTCAATTCTATTAGTCTCCAAACGAATACAACAGTGTACTGCCGAAGTAATTTCAAAGTTAGTGTTAAATACATTGGACAAGTTTGAACTTTCAACAAACCAACTCTTGATGTTAGTGAGTGATGGTGCTGCAAACATGCTTTCTGTAGGCCGGTCTCTTAAAAAACATTCTGCTAATTTGTTACACATTACGTGTAAAATTCATGCTCTCAATCTTGTGGCGGATAGTATCAGAAAATGTTATCCTGAGGTAGACGCTTTAATAGCGCATACCAAAGCAGTATTTGTCAAATCACCGAAACGTATTCGCGAATTTCACAGACTGTGCCCCCGTATACCAGAGCCACCAGAACCTATTCTAACTCGTTGGGGAACATGGTTGCAGGCCGCGTTTTATTATCATAAATATTTTGACAATATTAAGAACGTGGTTTTACAATTCGATACAAAGGAAGCTGCCGCTATTCAGAAAAGCCAGTCGAAATTTCAAGATAGTCAGGTTAAAATGGACTTAAAAATCATTCACGACAATTACTTCGGGCTAGCAGATGCAATAGAAAAATTACAAAATCCTGCGGTGCCGTTAGAAGAATCTCTACAAATAGTGCAACATGTTCACGCACAGCTATGCGCGATTGAAGACGCAAAAAATGTTTCTGTTCTAGAAAAATTTGAAAGTGTTTTTGAGAAAAATTCTGATTTTGGCACATTAAGACACATTTGTGAAGGTGCGTCAACAGAATCGTTAAGTTATTTGAAAGATTATTTTACTTACGCAAATATTACGTCACTAGATGTAGAACGTTCGTTCTCTGCATATAAACGCATTTTTTCCTCATGCCGTACTAGTTTTGCCGAAACAACAGTTGAAACATATCTAATGTTGCAGATATTTAACAGACATTATTCACTTTGTGATTTCACGGAGGACTCTTAAAATGGTAAGTGTTTGAGCACGTGTTATTTAATTTTTATTTAAAAGATGAGCGAAATTATTTGCGGCAGCAAACATCTCTATTAGCAGAATAACTCTAGTGGAACGCGAGGCCTGGTCGACTCTACGCTACTGCGCGGTACCGCTCGTGGCCAGCTTTATTTATTACTCATTTTACACCAGTCGTTTTTGTAACTATAAAATATAATTATTAAACTAAAAAAATAAGTGATTTTAAATATTCTTACATATTAATTAATATTTTTATTTGGTCAGGCATTATGTTGGGATTGCAAATATTTTTATAACTTTGTGAATAATAACATTAAAATCAATGGTTCGTAAAAAAATAAGAACAAAAATATACAAGGTGTGTATAAATTTAGGCAAAAGCTATATGCAGTGACATTCTTCATTCGGTTCTGAATCGGAAATCTTAATGTCAAAATCTACGATGCTTCGTATCTTTTCAGGGACCACTTGAGAGAAACCTACATTTGGCACCACTGTACTCGGTTGTAACTTATTGTTCTACAACGTTGCCAAATGTGTTTCTCGTGAAAGTATGTTAATGTAGAAATGTTAAAAATGAACTATGAAACGTTTACGAAAAAATGGTATTATAAATTCTCCTTTATTCTAAATTGCAGCTATCTCTTTCAACAGATGTTGAAAATGTGCCTCATCAATATGGCAAAAAGAGTGAAAAATTCAAACTGGTTGAATTACAGTCCCTGGCCAAATTACTTGAAACACTCAATATTTTGTAGTTTCTTCATAATAAAATATAAACTATACATGTATTATATTTTTTATTTATAAAATATATTGTAAAAATATGTAATATGTAAATATTAAATAAGTAATTAATATTTAGTCCATAACCCATGATTTTTAATAACACCCTTAATTCTTCGGGGCATACTTTCAATGCAAGATATGATTGTCCCTTTTATATCTTCATCGTTCTCCCGTACATCCTTTATATTCTTTATTAATATTTCCTTTGTAGGGTTTTCTCTTTCATATATCTTACTTTTTAGTCGATTCCATACGTTCTCGATGGGATCGAGGTCCGGTGAATTTCCGGGCCAACGTAAAAGAGGTATGTGATTGTCTTCAAAGAATTTCTTAACCTTTTTTGCCACATGGCAAGGAGCATTATCTTGCATAAATATACGCCCTGTCGGTATGCGACATCCTGGCTTAAAATACGGTAATAACGTGTTTTTTAACACATTTATGTACTGCTCTTGACGCATTGTACTTTCTACAAAATACAAAGGGCCGGGTCCGTCTCCACTAATCACTCCCCAAATAATTACCTGCGGAGGGTGTTTTACAGTTCGAAGAACCGTGGACTCTGTGAGACCTTCGCCAGATCGTCTACACTAACACACAGAGCGAGCACTCGTCACTAAAGAAAACCTATTAAATAATGCAAACATTAATTCAGTAAAAATCATGTTGTTAAGTTATTCACCCTTTTCCAATTCTCGTCTGTGAAATGTCGATATTCTCTTGCAAAGTTGAGACGAGCAGATTTCATTTTTTCTGTTAAATGCGGCTTTTTTACAGGTCTTCGGCCCATTAGGCGATTTTCGCGCAATCGGCGCCTGACAGTTCGAAATCTCTATTCCTCTCTCTTGTAAATTTTTTTTGAATCATTTTAATTGTAGCAAATCTATTGCTCAAAGCCTGATGAATATTTTCACGGTCAGATCTCTTCGAAGTTTTTCTTTTCCGACCGCACTTTGCCCGTCTTTGTGCCGATGTGATCTTTCGTTTAAGTTTCTACCTAAACGCGATACAGAAGAAGGAGATACTTTCTGTAATTTTGCAATTTCTAGTTATGAATGTTTGTTTGATTATAGAAGAGCTTATATAGCGGGTTTTTGTTCACTTGTTAAATCTTTCCCGGGCATTTTCTACAAAAAACTCCAAATATTTCAATTTTTTTTTCAAATTCCAAATAATTAATTACTAAGAGAGAGATAGAATAACAATTTTACCTTTACAATAACCATATATCAACACAAAACACTTAACGATACTCCACAACTTAGCTTCTATACGGTTATGACGAAATATTTAAAAAAATATCGATGCATTCTCCAAACTGTGAACTCGCTAAATGTAAGTTGATAACTGAAATATTTATATATACGTACTTTACTCTTCTAAATATCATTTCTCTGGTATTTTTATTTATTGATACAATAATCTAGTCCCCCTATAAACGATCGGATTCAAAGCAAAAGAATATCACTATAATAGGATGGGAATTTCCAGGTAAAAGGGCTGATTTATGACATGTTTCAAGTAATATGGCCAGGGACTGTACTTCAAGGGGTCTCAATAAAAAAAGTTAAGGTTGCCTTTTCCTTTCTAAATTCTTTAAATCTTTCACCAAATTCCAATTTCAAATTTATCACTATAAACGATAAGTGAAATTGAAAAGAAAAGGTTTAAAAAATATTAGATTTTTCTTTTTCTTTTACTTAGTATTTAGAACATAACTAAAGATATTATCATTGAGTTTCTCTTGGTCGCTTTTCCTCTGAAATGTTTTTCCTGATCGTTATAAGTATTAGGGTTTCCAAGATATTGCTAGCTACTACCTTTGTAGGGACATCCTGTACATAATACAAATGAAACACTCGTGGGATTTGGCGAACGGTCAATTATTTCGATCTCCGTCCATTCAACGTAGTATTGAAATGCCTGTACAAATTGTATACATAATACAGTGTTGTAAATGCTTTAAACAGAAAGCAGGTTATATTTATTAAAAGGAAAATGAACTACATAAAATCATACTTTTTGAACTTTTAATATGTGAATTAACAAACGTTATCGCGTTATTTCCAAACGCCGATTTACATCAATCTCATCTCAGTGTTGAAAAAGGCCCCGTTTGAAACGTGTGAATTGAAAATTCATAAAATTACGACTACTAGGCTACAAGCAAAATTGAAATAACAGGTCACATTACTCGGTTACACTTGGAAGAAATCCAAACATCTCACTTGTAGACTCGAAATTTTTGTACGTAAAGCTTTAGAAGTTTTCTTTATTGTATTTTAAAAGGGAAATATTTATCAATACCTATGCATGAATATAACGTAACTTACCTAAGATCGTTTACTATAAATTAAATAGTAATTTGGGTATTACTTTCTATAGGCTTATCTAATAAATCTCCTTTAATATCAACAATCTCCCGATATTTGCGATCATTAATGCCGCAGTATGCAAAAAAATTGCGATGGTAACATGAAAGGTGTATCAAATCTTAATTATAAATAAGAACATGCTATAAAAAATAAATTTTTCCAACTTAGCGATGTTGTTCTCACCATTATAACATCTGCTGGGTACTTTTTAGAGCCCCCTATACTATAGAAGGCTAGTTGTAACTGCGTAAAACAAAATTAAATATATTGTTTATTGATAATTATTCAAAAATGTATTTATTTTTATTTACTTATATTTTCTGTTGTACAGTGAGCGAAATAAGTCTTCGTACACCAACATAAATCACAAAGTATAGGCGATAATATATTAGTAATGCTTGAAAATTGAACAAAATAATAATAATAATAATAATAATATTTCTTTATTTCGAATAATAGCACAACAGATACTAACGAAACACGTCACAGATAAATGGAACAATAAAGAAATATAGATACAAATATATAAGCAACTACAAGGTTGCATTGATGTAGTCATTGATCGAATAACAATTGATGCATAAAAGATAACGCTTTACCTGTTTTTGAAAAATCTTAAGATTATTAATTTGTTTTATATTAGAAGGCAATTTATTATAGAACTTGCATCCAGTGAAATTTAAATATCTCTGAAAAGTGGTTGTTTTGTGTTTGGGTGGTAGTAGATAATTCACATTTCTTGTGTTGTGTAAATGCGATGAGTTAGTAGCAAACTCATCGCGGTATTTATAAACAAAACATAGCACTTCATAAATATATGCGTCATAAAAGGTTAAGATACCATATTCTTTAAAGGCTTCTTTACAGGAGCTTCTCCAGCTGAGCCCTGCTAGCAATCTTATGGCTCGCTTCTGTAAAATAAAAACTCTTGTCGCAATAGTGCTCATTCCCCAATGAATAACTGCATAAGTCATTCGAGAATAAAAGTTAGAATAGTAAAAACTTTTCAAAATATCAAAACTGCAACTCCTCCTTAAATTATATAAAGCATAACAAGCTCGTGATAACTCGCCACATAAAACATCGATATGGTTCGCCCAACCGATAGATTCATCGACCAATACCCCAAGTAATCTTGTCGACTGAGTGAAGTTAATAAGTTGATTATTTAAAGAAAAGCAAGAAGTACTATACCTCCTTCTGTTAAATAAAATAATTTCTGTTTTATCAGAATTTAGTTTCAACTGATTTTTATACATCCAATTTTGAACAGTGATAAAAATGCAATTTACTTGTTGAAAAAGCCCATTAAGATTACTAGAAGTAACAATGATGCTGATATCATCTGCGTAAAGGGTTAAATATGAATCCAAGCTTAATGAAGTTGGTAAATCATTCATATAGATCACAAATAAGGTTGGTCCGAGGATAGATCCTTGAGGCACCCCCGCAGCAAGACTACACCTATCTGAACAAGCACCACCACAAACGACTCTCTGCTGGCGATCAGTTAAATATGATTTAAACCACTTTTGATACCATACCTCTCTAACTTATGCAATAGAATAGTATGATTAATACAGTCGAAAGCTTTCGACAGATCGATGAGCATTGGTACACAAGGTATCCCAGAATCGAGAGATTTGTGAATGCTACTAATTAAATTAAATAAAGCAGTATTAGTTGATCGATTTGGAATAAAACCGTGTTGATTTTTTGAAGGTAAGTTAAATCTATGCAAATAAGATGTAATATTTCTATTCATGATAATTTCAATTATTTTGTAAGTTGTACACTAAAATGTTGTAAACTATAGTTACTTTCAAGGAATGTTAGTATTTCTCTTAAAATTAAAACAATATAACAAAAACATATATATGTCTAGCACTAACAAAAGGTACCGGGAAAAAAGTGTTCGTACAGTCTGCGTATTCTCATAACTAAAAAGTACAAAAAATAAACTAGTATTTTGTGGGATACCCTTTAGAGTCTATAACGGCTTGTAATCGCCTAGGCATCGAATATACTAAGTTACTTGTAACAGACATATCAATTTTGGACCATTTTGCAATTAAACTACGCTTCAGTTCTTCTCGACTTGTTATTTCGAATTTTCGAATACGACGATCCAGCTGGGATTAATGTCTGATGACTGTGGTGGACTTTTCAACGTATTCCATACCAACTTTCAATCATCCCCAGACATTAAACTTATTAAAGATTAATGTATGGGTATGGGAAAACCGTAGAGAAGCTCTAAATTCCAAAAATTTAACCGCTAAGCACGGTGGAAGGTGCGTAATGGTGTGGGGGTGCATGGCGGCTAATAGCGTCGGAAATTTGCACATCATTAAAGGTACGATAACGAAGGAAGTTTACTTAGACATTTTAAAATATAACTTGGGAGTAAGTGCTCAGAATCTGGAGCTAGAAGGTCGTTATTATTTCCAAGATAACAACCCTAAGCACACTTCCTATTTGGTCAGAGAATGGCTGCTCTATAATACGCCCCATACGCTGAAAACTCCACCACCTTCCTCAGACATTAATCCCATAGAACATATTTGGGATGAGCTGCATCGTCGTACTCGAAAATTCGAAATAACAAGTCGAGAAGAACTCAAGCGTATTTTAATTGCAGAATGGTCCAAAATTGACATATCTGTTACCAGTAACTTAGTATATTCGATGCCTAGGCGATTACAAGCCATGATTACAAGCTCGGTACCTTTTGTTAGTGGTAGACATATATATGTTTGTGTTATAAATATTGTTTTAATTTTAGTTGAAATACTAACATTTCTTGAAAGTAACTATACTTTACAACATCTCAGTGTACAACTTACAATTATTTTGTTCAATTTTCAAGCATTACTAATATATTAATGCTTATACTTTGTGATTTATTTTGGTGTTCGAAGACTTATTTCGCTCACTGTATATGTTTGCAAGTTTGTGAGGTGAAGCAGTATTGGTAGTGTCTTCCTTCGATTTTCCCTTAGATTCATATTTTATCCTTGTCTAACACATGTGAGACCGTTACCACCAATATATAAGGCCTCATAGCTATTCGATGACGTCACGCTGTTTAGGCGATGTATCGCTATGCAGGATAATTAGCCTAAGCGGTAAAAGAATCGTTTTTTTGCTTTTTTTAAGTTTTGAAGGGCCTCTGGTTTAAAGAGGATGCCAGTCGTCAACTGAGCCCTTCTTCGCATCCCATTCGATTTTATTTTGGAAAAAACGAAGTTTCAAAGCAAAAAACCAAACACGTACCGAGCACCGTTTTCGTGAAAGATGTATCTGTGGTGGATATTTAATCGACTAATTATTATTATTTGTAATTCTACATGTTTTTGGACGAAATTAATTGGAAGGTTGAAATGATACAGTAATTGCAATTTTATTTGAAATTTTGTTCAATTTCACGAGAACATTTACAGACATGCTATTTAACCAGGGTCTTAAATTTCCTATTATGAGGTGTTTTACTTAATCTATCTTTCCTATTATGTGGTGTTTAACCTAATCTATAATTACTTTTCCCACAATCATTTTTATTTAAGTAGGGTATTTGTAGAACAAGTTATTGTAATTGTTGTAATACGTTCACTGCTGTAAATATGACATTTACATATATTAGTATCAAAAATGGCTACGTTCGGTGATATAATTTAAAATATATTGTATTAAAACAGAACATCCATTACATACATTTACAGGATATTTTAAACTTACACTTATAGATTTACCGGTCCTTGAATCTGTAGCTGTTGAAGAATAAATAATATCTTTTATTTACAAAGTGTAACTCACAAACAAAACAACCGACACCATCTTGGGTTAAGGTTATCTCGTTTTTATAACACTAGAAAATCATTGCAGGTATCACCAATAAAATATGGAAATATCACTACACAATATAATTAATATATAATATAATTTGGATAAACTAATTCAAAGTACGGAAATATTATTACACAGTATTTTTTTAAATAAAACCAATATAATTTGGATAAATCAATTTAAAACGCAGAGATGGTCTCAGTGTGTAAACACGTTTGTATGGCCTAAATATAAATACGTCACAGCCAGCTGACGTCAAAGCTGTTGAGCCTCGTTTTGGTGGTAGTAACGGTAAGGCCCATTTTTGTTTTAAATAAAAAATTGTGACATAGTATACTTCTACATTTTGACATGCAACGCCTCCACGGAAGCAAAAGACATTTTGGTGGATATTGGAATCAGAAAAGGTTGTTACTTAATAAAATTCATAAAGTAAACGTTGATTATATTATCGCGAAACAAGCGAAGTTTTGACTAAACGACATCTTCTCTTCCAAAACTCTTCGATTAATTGAAAATTTAAAAATAAATAGCAAAGTATATCAACCATTATAGCATAAACACCACATATTGAAGCAATTTGCATCCTTTAATTTCAAAATTTACGAAATTATAAAGCGAATTTGAACAAACACGATTTGGAGGTAGGTTAGGTGCTGCGTTCAGTCAGGACTTTCGCAAACAACATCGAACTGCATCATTAATCATTATCACTTGAAGAACTACAGTGAGTAGTTACAAATTCATTAATTTGGCCAAATAAATACAAGAATTTTAAAAACATTTAAATTCATAAATTTATAAAAACAGCTGTAAGTTAAGGATTGATTTAGGAAAAAAAATTTTGTTAAAAAGAAATATATTTTTGGACATTAATAAAACTGTAAGCTCTAGGCATTAAAATTTGTTTAATTTGTATCTAATTCTATTAGTAAAAATAACAAAATTATTGTTTTATTCCTGAGAAATTCAATTTTTCTGTCTTGTTTCAATATACATATATAGAAGTATGTGAATAATAGGGTGATGTTGAAGTTAGCTCTTGTAATTCAATTAAATGAAAGAAATGAAAGTACCGATTCTCTTAAAAGACCTGTGCCTTATGCCGGGCACAATCGGTCTTCGCAACAGAATCGGATCAGTCGCATGGGCCGCGCATTATAAATAGTGTATATGTGACTTACAGCCACAGCCGAGAGAAGTGATATTTTGAAATCAATACCGCAGTGTAAAAAATAAAAGCTAACGCAATAAAAATGTTTGTTGAATATAACACGTTAAAGTGTTTTTATTGGCATTAATAGTTTTTTTTTGGTTTGAAAATGGCATTTGTTGTATATGTAATGTAATAACCGTAAAAAATAAACAAAGTAGTTTCTTAAAAAATCTCTTGTACTTAATACCGTAACAATAAATAATAATTTAATAAATAAACGTAACTTCTTAACAGCGTGAATAGGATTGTTGAAAAACTTGCATCATCAGGTATGTTTCCACATTTGTGTCGGTGAAGGTTGTTCGCTGTGTCGAAAAAATGTTTTGTCGAACTTTGCTATAACGCTACCGTTTTTTGCGTCGTTTATACCGTGTAGCAATGTATTAACTTCGTCCACGATTGCACTGATTCTACGACAACCCCGTATTTTGAATTTTTTCTATTGCGTCTAGTTATCGTTTGTAATTGTTGCTAATACAGTAATCCCTCCGTATCCGCGGGGGTTTCTTGTCAAGAAAGCGGCGTGTATACGGAAACCGCGCATAACGATACTAAAAACTTATGGAAAAGACGTTAAAATTTGGCCATACAAAACTCAAAAATAACACACTAAATAACTAATAAAAATAACAAACAAAAATGCATATATAACTCACATTAGTAACCAAAAATAAAATGAAAATAATTTTACGATTCAGAAGAACTGCAGTAATTCTCCTGGAATATTGTAGACTCTGGTGTTGGATTGTATCGACTTGTGCTTGTGGATGGTTTCGAGAAGAAGGTGTTTAGTGTTGGTTGACGACACTTAGCTTGCAATCCTTTATGCAACTCCTTATAAGGCGTAAGAACTGATTACAACCCATTTTTGAAGTGTAAGCTTCGTTCCGTTGATGGATCTGTTTCCACAACCTTATCGATCAATTCATCTGCGGAACATATGATGCTGTTCAAATTGGCTAAGGAAAATACTATTTGCTTTTCTGCTCCGTGGGTATCATTTTCTGTTTCTTCTATAAGTCGATCCAGATCTTCAACTCCTATTTCTTCAGACCGCAATTTAACCAGATCTTCAACATCTTTCTTGGACATATCTTCAAACCCTTCTCCTGGGATCTGTTGGGCAGAGTGAAATATAGAATTTACAACTTTTTCAATCGAACTTGGATTATCGGAAACAACAGCCTCTTTCCATAAATTTTTCCATGCAAAGTTAAGCGTGCTTTGCTTCATATCTTTCAGAGATGCCTTTATAAATGTCAGGGCATCTGCAATAGAAATGATTTTCTATCACGCCCTGATCCAGAGGTTGAATGAGCGATGTTGTATTAGGCAGTCAAAATATCACCTTAATATTTTCATGAGCACGCATCACATCAATTGCTGATTGACCTGGAGTATTATCAACAATCAGCAAAGCTTTGAAATCCGAATTTTTCATCTTCAATTAGCGTTTTACATCAGGGACGAAACAATTTCTAAACCAATTCATGAAGATGGCATTGGTTACCCACGCCTTCCTGTTTGCAGCCAGTATACAGGAGAAAATGCTCTGTCTTTACTTCTTAAAGCACGTGGATTTTCAGAGTTGTGCAGAAGCATCGGTTTTAAGAGAAAATCTCCAGAAGCAATAGCGCACATCAACAATGTAACACTACTGACTGGTATCACCGACTATACATACGTAGAGTAGAGCTGTCTATTTACCAGGTAGAACATAATTAGCAATCAGAAATGTATTTTAAATCTTGATTTGGATGGATAAACCTCGGATACGCGAGTTTTCTAGTCGCGTATAACGAATTGGTATATAATAAATTTATTGCAGATACGAGGAACCGTAGATACCGAGACCGTGGATATCGAGGGATTACTGTACTTTTTAAATCTGTTTCAACAGAAGTATCTAGAAATCCTTTCTAGCTTAATAGCTGTAGCTTCGTCAGGGTCGAATTGTTAAATCACAGATTTTACTTGGGAATATTCAGAATAATAAAAAGCCGCTTGCAACCATGTTCCCCAACGCGTAAGAATCGGCTGTGGTGGTTCGCGAAAACCGAGACAAAGCCTGTGAAATGCTCGAATCCGTTTGGGAGATTTGAGAAACACATTTGTTGTATTTGCTATTAATACATCCACCTCTGTGTAGCATTTTCGAATAGTTTGTGCCACAAGATATAAAGCATGAACTTTTCGCTCCTCCATCGCTCATAAACATCAACAGTTGACTAGTTGATACGTGAAATTGTGGTAACGTATCGAGCACTACGCCCGTAATTGCTTCGCCAGTCTTTTGCAAGCTAATAAGATTGCAAATTTCGGTTTAACAGGATCTAGTACTCGTACTATAATATCCAAAATAGATTTTTTTACCATCTGTCGTCTCATCACCACAGCTGTTTATCTTTTAATTCTTCTTGGATCCTATTTTCGATATCTTTACGTATACTTGGTAAGTCTTTCCGCAAGACTGTCCGTGATGGTAAGTCCCACTCGAGATTGTATGTACGCCTATGACTACAAACAATAAACATCAAAAGTAAATTCAGCTTAAATTGGGTTTGAGGTGGCACACCATTTTTCTCATTTTTGTGCTGCACACTATTTATGTCTTCTACAATCGCCTTTGTTCCAGTACATTAAAGCTATTTTACAAACTATACACAATACTTTAGTTCCATTATAGTTCAAATCCGGAAATTCTCTGATGAATTTAGTGACTTTATTAGCCAACGGTCGTTTATTTTCCTTGTGTAAGTTAGACATACTTACATATATATTTATTTCTATAATTGAAAGTAACGCTGCGAAGGGTTGATGAGAAACTCTTGCAATAAATCAATAATTTCATTCGCTGAGGTAGCCCGTGCCATTCATCTGCATACATGTGTCTGGCTTAACTATAAATTACGTAAACATCAACATATTCATTTCAAATTTCTGTTGCAAATGGTAATCATATTTTGGCAGTGTTAAACAGTTTTTGACCTAAGTTTCACATGTTTTATGCAGCTGCTGTTCGCATTAGGATTTCGTCATCTTATTTTTCCTTTTAATAAAAGGTTTAACTTTGCATTATTGGAAAAATATTGACCACTCCAAAAATATATCATAAGGTTGTCCATTGAAAAATGATTAAACAAAAGTGACAAGTACAATTCAATTGTTGAAAATGTTGCCCATTCACTTCCTGACAGGAATAAAGTCATCCTGCAAAAGCTTCTAATGAGTAATGGTGTTTTGCAAATATTGTTGTAAATTATCTAATGTTATGGCCCTATTAACATATACCCTAACTTTTTAATCTCCCAAAAAAAGTCCATGTTAGAGGACATTATCCGGGAAATATGTAATTCCAATAATCTGGAACTTGTTGGCCACAGTGATGTGAGGCAAAATCTTGTTGAAATCATATCTGGATAGACAGGTTGTGGATTCACTGGATTAGGTTTAACTTGTTTTATTTGTGGTGCGATTTGATTTTGTAGTAGTTCTAAGTAGACAGCCGTTGTTAAAATTATTGTAGAGTTGCTCAATTTCCGCCAACAGCCAGTGACGGGCGCATAAAAGTTTACACAAAATAAATGGTTAGAAATAAAATATAATACGTGCTCAAACACTTACCGTCTTAAGAGTCTTCCGTGAAATCACAAAGTGAATAATGTCTGTTAAATATCTGCAACATTAGATGTTTCCACAGTTTTTTCGTCAAACCGAGTGCGGCGTGAGGAAAAAGTGTTCATATGCAAAAAACGAACGTTCTACATCTAGTGACGTTATATTTGCATAATTAAAATAATCTATGGAACAACTTAACGGTTCTGTTGACACACCTTCACAAATTTGTCTTAATGTGCCAAAATCAGAATCTTTCTCTAAAAGACTTTCTAGAGCACAAACATTTTTTGCGTTTTCTACTGCGCACAGCTGTGCGTGAACATGTTGCACTATTTGCAGAGATTCCACTAACGACATCGAAGGATTTTGTAATTTTTCTATTGCCTCCACTAGTCCGAAGTAATTGTTCTGAATAGTTTTTAAATCCGTTTTGACCTGACTCTTGAAATTTCGACCGGCTTTCCTTGATAGCCGCAGCTTCCTTTGAATCGAACTGTAAAACCACGTTCTTAATATTCTCAAAATATTTATGATGATAAAACGCTGCCTATAACCATGTTCCCCAACGTGTAAGAATAGGTTCTGGTGGCTCAGGTTCTGGTGGCATACGGGGGCACAGTCTGTGAAATTTGCGAATACGTTTTGGGGATTTGACAAACATTACCTTTGTATGCGCTATTAAAGCGTCTACCTCAGGATAACATTTTCTAATACTATCTGCCACATGACTGAAACCATGAATCTTACACGTAATATGTAACAAGTTAGCACAATGTTTTTTAAGAGACCCGCCTACAGAAAGTATGTTTGCGGCACCATCACCCATAAACATCAACAATTGGTTGGTTGAGAGTTCAAACTTTTTTTAATGTATTTAACACCAACTTTGAAATTACTTCGGCTGTATATTGTTGTATTCGTCTGGAAGCTAATAGAATTGAAGGTGACGATTGATGTGGTTCCATTGTACGTACCATTACATTAACCACAGAATGTTTTTTACGATCTGTCGTTTCGTCCACACATAACCACAGTTTTTTATCTTTCAACTCCGATTTAATTCTTTTTTCAACATGTTCACGAGCAGATGGCACAATTCTTTGTAACGATGCCCGACTTCGTAATTTGCAGTCCGAATATTTATTCCAAAAGAAGACATATGCTTCCTTGTCTAGTTAATTAAACGGTAGATTACATGCAATAAAGGTAACACATAAATTAAATTAAAATTTGTCATAGTGTTGTGTGCAATTTTTTTTTGAAGAATGCTGTTTACCATTTAGGTGACGTAGACAATCCCTTTTGAACCAACACATTAAAGGGATATTACAAACTACACATTGAATTTTAACGCCATCTTAATTTAGGTCAGGCATTTCCACTATAAATTCAGTAACTTTGTCCAACATCGGTCGTTTTCGCGACGTAGGCAATATTTTTGAAACAAACGTAGAACTACGAAATAGTATTTACGGCAGGGTACATGTATAAAACAACAGATCTGGTTGAGACTCGCAGTTATACTGAGGGTTGTATTGAACCTCCGCCACTGCCCGTTGGCGCCAGTGAACAACTCTAGTTATTAGTATGCCAATATCCGCAGTTATGCCTATTTACAAAAGCGTTTAACATAAACCCAGCTTCATACAAACAATATTATTGATACAACATTCATTAATTTCCGTGAATTCCACCCTATACCTTCTAAATCGTCGTGTGATAATTCCTGCACTAAATATGGTTTGTAAAAATACAGTTTAGACCGCTTTAGTATTTTTTTTACTGATATTTCTGAAATATGACGATCTGGTGGATGTTTGTGGTTTATCAAAAACTTCGGGTGAAACGTCTAATGTAATACCATAATCAGTTACTGTCTTTGGTCTTCCAGAAATCTTTTTATCTTCTTCGACGGTAATCCAAAGAGTTTCCAACAAGTTTTTTTTTGTCAAATTCAGTCTTTTTCCTCAACATAATCTCTTGTAAGTCTATACTCTTTCCCAATCTGCCTTTATCTTGTCAAGTAATGATGCGTATCGCTGCCTGGTTATTGGTTTTCCTTTTTTTCAGGGTAATCGATTAACACAATCCATGACTCCATGACATCACAACACCCAGTTCTACATAATATAAAAAAAAATATTTGTGAAATCCTGTATATAACAATCATTTAACCTTCATCGAAAGGTTCCAATCCCTTTATCGTTGTGTTGTTGAATTTTTACAAGTCAGTTCCAATTTAGGAACAATAGACGCTTTAGATTTGTTCATTTCCAATTCCCGTTTTCTATTTTGCAGAGCATCGATTGTAGTTTCCAATGGTATCTAGCTTTTAAGTAACAAGAATCAATATCGGCGGTACGCAATATAAGGGAATGCACAATCAAATATTGCCGCCTATTACATCGTCAATATTCTCCCACGTTGAAGGTCTAAAAGGTTATTCAAGAGGAAGAAACAGATTAACAACTTCAAAGTTTTGAAAGCTGTTCATTCAAGTGTATTGGAATCGTTTATTATTAAAAAAAAAAAACGGGATTTCTAAGTCTCTCAAGACGAGTTAACAAGGCAAAAGATCAATTTTACGCGTTAATTTAGGAAATTTGAAATAATAAAAGGTGAAAAGTTTGTTCTGTTGATTTTTTCATTATTCCTATATTTCCTTATTTCTTTCTCGAGTTCCTCCTTTTTGCATTATCCTCTTGCGCGGTTAAAAATAATTTATCTGAGATAGGATTCTAAGTGAAAGCAAACTTTTGATATTGTTTGAAATGACAAGATCTCCGAACGAACTTTTGCAAAATGCGAGAGGTGCCTGGGTTTAAATTTAAACGTAGGAAAAGTTTCGTTGTTATTTTTCCAGGTATTTTTGTGTCTCTAATTCCTTTTCTGTTTCTTTTCATTAAGTCCTAAAGCCTTTAATGATATTAAAAGTGAGGAATGCATATTTTCTTAGAAAATGTTGCGTGGTGTTTGTTTTTGTTACAAGATTTAAATCCCATTATTGTTGGTTCTATTTTAAGTTTAAAAGTTCAAATTATATACAGTGTGACCCATTTCAAATGGAAGCACCCCTGCAAAACCTATATTTTTCATTAAAATGAAACCAATTTTTTTTTATATATAGTGGATCAAAAAGTTACTTTCACACAAAGTTTTAGAAGTTCATCTCAATTTTCAAGGCACAATTTGATTATTTTTCGAGGTCGAAAACAGCTAAATTTTATTAGCGATTAAAAAAAAATTGAGTACGCAACTGAATTCAGTTTCTAAAATGGCATTAACCAAAATTTCATTAAAATATATTTATTAATAAAAAAATTATGAGAGAATCATTTTTCAAGCTTTACAGTGATTATTTCATAAATCCGCTTCTTACAACATCGATTGATCAAGGCAGATGAAAATTTACAACAATAAAACAACTAACAATTAACTAAATTTATTATTAAATACCACAAAATTGCAAACAATCATTTAAAAATCTAGCTACAATTACAAAAGTGAATATAATAACCAGTGAACGGCAAAATCTTAAGGGGTATGACTCAGAGCCGCGCATCGTAAACATGATACAGAAACGCACTAACTATATGTTGCATATTTCAGAGTTTGTATTTTTGAAGTTGGTAGAGCAAAAGTAAAATGTGAAGAGAAAGTTATATTTTATACGTTTACAGCGGTACCTCGGTTCACAATAGTAATTTTCGGGTTGCGGAAGAAAATTTAGATAAATGTTTGTTTCTAAAACCGAAAGGTGTTCCCGAATACGATACGCGGCTTACGACTTTTACAGATTCGGTAGAATTTCCGCACGACTCGTGTACATGTTAGAAAAAGATAGTTGTTTATAATGTAACGCGATGGGTTGTGTGGTTAACTTCCCACTATCCCACCGCCTCACATCTGACTTGAATCCATAGTTAATACTATTCTTACTTCATCCGAAAATCCTTTTATTTTTGTGTAAAATCCTTTTCAAAGAACAAAGCTAAAAGTTCTACAATCAAACGTATCTGTTGCGTCGCTAATATTGTAATATATGTGAAAAGGCCACCTCGCCCTCACTGTCTTCATACGCCAAAAATTGACCTTATTAAAAGTAGTGTATGTAAATGTATTGTATTTAAAATGCATAAAATGAATTTCTGATTATTTTATGGGTTATCTCTATTTCTTTTATTTCTTATAAAAACATCTGACTCCAGTTACGAAATTTCATATTACGAAATCTTTTTGGAACCAATTAATTCTCTAAACAGAAGTACCACTGAATTTTGTATTTCTCCTGTAAACAATTGGTATATTGTATTTAAATCAGGGTTTCTGTTGAACAGTGCATCAACTTTTTGAATCAATTTATTTCCAATATCACCCGGAATACTTTTTAATTTATCAATTGTGTCGTTTAATGTATTGAACGCGTCTCTCAATTTTATATTTCGACTTTCTAAGTACTGTATCATCGCTGTTAAGTGTTTAATATAGAGAATAAATACCTTAAAAACCTAATAACGAAATAAAGAATAGATCTAGTAAATTTACATATGTAGAACAATTTGGGGAGAGAGCTCGATGCGAATACTACAACTGCATACCACTCACTGATTCCTCGATCTTTAAATAATCACCGCGTACATCACATGCTCTGCATACGGCTCTGCTGTGGCTGACGTCATCCCCTATAATTTTGCCGTTCTCTGGTAATAACACGTCTACCAAATTACAAATTTTACTTTGATTTAGTGCATTTTTGTATTGAAATATCTAAAAAAAAATGTTTCAATGTTAACGGTAATTCTTATTTCATCCAAAATTACATGTAATTTAAGTAAAATCTAAAGTAGGCTATGACATCGAAATTAATAATTTACAAGTATAAATGAAGTCAAATACAGTCTCTGACATTGACAGTTATTGCAATCGTTCATTAACTTAATTGATAGTTGAGAGGTTGATAGGATTAACATATATTTCTTAGTTGTTTTTTTATAAATTTCTACCTTGGTCAGTAGATGTTGTAAGATTTATGTGTTGTAAAGTTTGAAAAATGATTCGTAACTTTTTTACTTTTTAATAAATATATTTGAATGAAATTTAGGTTAATACAATTTTTTCGAATTCAGTGACGAAGTCAGATTTTTAATAAAAAAATCCCTGTTACTATTTTTCATGATTTCAAGAATATAAACGTAATACGCATGCCGAAGCATAATCTAGAAATATTCAAACGGAGTTAGAGGGAATACAACTTACCGCCTCTACAAAACTTATAAGAAAACGTAATTAATTTGTTGATGTCAAATCAGAGAAATGACACCATAATCCTGTGGCGAAGACCAACCTGTCCGTTTCCCTATTTGAAATATATAGAGAGTTCACCAGTTTTGTTTTATGAACGCTGTACATATTCACGAGTATTTTTTCGTTGTTTTTCTTTTGTTATCATTACTGTTTTTAATTTCGTTTCATGTATTAGACTACAGAAAGAGCGCTAGCAGTACACGTATCATACATGTACTGCAGCGATTTAGTCTTTTTGGCTATCATTTGGTTGCTTCATTTTCATTTTGTGTTTTGTACTGTGACGCCAATAAACTTATTATTATTATTTTTGATCTCGAAAAATAATCATAATGTGCCTTGAAAATTGAGATGAACTTCTGAAATTCTGCGTGGAAGTAGACTTTTTGACCCACTGAATTAAAAAAAAAATGATTTCATTTTAATGTAAAATATAGGTTCTACAAGGGTGCTTCCATTTCAAATGGGTCACACTGTATAATGTAGTAGGCTGTGAATAGGGTTTGTAATATCGGGGATGTCATCCCTTCTTATGAATATATACATTAGAAATGCCATGATATATATTTCATTTCTAGAAAGAAATGGAGTAATAAATATGTAATCATACCTTTAGATTTCCAGTGGAAAATAACTTTTATGTCACTACTGTCATCGCTGTAATATAGAATGAGTTTCAATTTTGATGAACGTCACTTCCGGTTCGGTCAAACATTGTCAAAATGAAACGGCAAGATTTGTCAGCTAATATATTTTTTATAATTTAAAATATTACACGTCAAAAACGATTCACGTTGCCTACTTTTGCAAGATGATGTATATGGCGTAGAAATTCAGAAAATGCAGCGATGATGTCATGGCTAACTAGTTTGTTGTCGTAAGAAACTTATTTTTATTTCATTGACGTTCACTTTGATAATGTTTACTATTAACTAAGTAATAATTATATTGCAGTAAGTATAAAAGTTCGTTAACATTTATTTTTGTAAAAGAATTCTTATAAATTAAAGAAAAATGAGCTATTAGTCATAAATAGGTATATCATTTCTCTCAAGGTTGACCTCTAGGTCAAGACCTACTTGGATTGCTCAATTTCCAAGTATTTTTATATGTGTGCTAAAGAGATATAATAAAAAAGGAAAGTAATTGTTATTAATGAACAGTTCTATTTTTGGGCAAGCCTGGGAGCTCTGGACGTAAAAAATTACGAGAGGTTATTTATGCAGGATCCACCCAAGTTATCGGTTTTCAGATTAAATATTAGTAAGGAGGATTTTTTCTCATTCATGTTTTATGTAATAAAAACAGAATTGTTAAATCACCTCCTATGTTTTCTTTATCAAATAACACATGATTCACACATATATTCTTATAGCTTACGAATTATGCTTTAGAAAAAGAACGTATTCCATGTTGTGGTTATAATTTTATTAAATAAACAACGTTTTGTAGGTGCAAGCTAACGTTTAATAATCTAGGAGCATCAAGGTCAGAAACTATTACACATCAAGACTGAAGCACTGACCTAACACAGTGGTATATATTATTTACAAATACCCAATGCCTTACATTTTTACATATTCTAATTCGAGAATCAATACCATACGGTTTTGTAACTTACGATAAGTAAAGTAGATAACTATATATAAATGCATATTTTTTTTTACAAAGTGTTCCACATGTTACAGAATTCTGTTCGACTTTCTAGAAATACACCTGTCTGTTCTTATCGCATCCGAATGTATGACGTTGTCTTTGTCTGGCGTGACCTTTAACGCTTTAAAAAATAACATCACATACTCTTTCTGGTGTCTAAAGTGGACTATGGTAGGTAATACATTAGTATTATATACTTACGTATTTACCTTTTTTTATTTTCATAACTGAATAGCTAGAATAAAGAAAAAATGCAAATAAATCATTTTTGCTAATGAAATTGAGATACCTTTCTAGTTACCTCTGGAAACTATTTTTAGAAGCACAGGCAGGTGTGGTTGAGGTAGAAAGTAATTTTTATATAGAAGCGATCTTTTGAAGTTGTTGGATTAAATGTCACCTAATATATTTTTTTTATTTATATTGTCTTAATATCCTTAATAATCCTTTCAAGGAAAATTTAAGGGTACCTTACGTGGGACAAAAATGACCCGGCGTTATTCTTCGAAATATACTATAAAAAGTTGTTAATACCTTGTAATTAATAGTCATAATATTGTATAATATTTACTTTTAAGCGTATTTAGCTTTAATAGATGTTGTGAATTCCTACGGAGCCCTACTAAAATGCATTTCGATCTTTTTTTAAATACAGTTACTCCCATAAGTATTTGGACAGGGTAAAAAAACCCTTGGTATTATTTTATTTAAGCGTATTTCGATATTTTTTTTGCTCAAATAATGTAGATATGATATACTATTAGACTAATCTTCAGAAAATATAAATTAAAAGCTGAAATTCTTGTAAACTACATACATAAAAAAAATCAAAACATAAATTGCAGATATTCATGTACTCAAAAGTATTTGGACAAAATACAGAGACGTAAAGAATAAGAAGGATTTCTTGAATTTAGTATTTAGTTGGGTACCCCTTAGATTGTATAACACATTTTAGTCTACTTGGCATTGACTCCACTAATTTACTTGTAAATTCAGGACTAATTTGGTTCCACTCTTGGTTTAAAGCATCTATTAGGTCTTGTCTCTTTGAAATCGTATGTTTACGTATTCTAGTTTTAATTCACCCCACAAATGCTCAATGGGATTGAGGTCCGGTGATTGTGGGGGTGTATTTAAACATTTACGGGTATTGAACAACAACCATTGTCGAACAACGAACGCTGTGTGTTTGGGGTCGTTGTCATGCTGGAAGATGTAATTGTCTCTTATACCTAATTTTTCAGCACTTTGATGCATATTTTCTTGTAGAATTTTTAAATATGTGAATTTGTTCATAATACCATCTATTACATGTAACGAACCTACACCATTCGCCGCCATACACACCCAAACCATCACCGAACCACCCCCATGCTTCACTGTGGCACGAAGATTTTCTTTGTTTAGCGCTGTACACGGTTGTCGCCACACTTTTACTTGACCATCGCTCCCAAAAAGATTTATTTTTGTTTTGTCCGAGAAAATGATACAGTTCCAGAAGTCAGAAGGGTATTTTACATATTCCTCTGCGAACTTTAAACGCTTTTGACGATTTACCTTACTGACATAGGGTTTCCTCCTAGCAACTCGTCCATGGAAATTATGTCTTCTTAAGGCCCTTCGTACCGTTTCACAACCTACAGATTTGTTAAGTGTTTCTTTTATGTCTACCACTATTTTAGGATCACTCATAAATGGATCTTTCTTTGTTATCCGCACAATTTGTGCTTCGTCCCTTTCACATAGCTTACGTGGACGTCCAGATCTCGGTTTATTTTCAATTATATTCTCGATTTTGAACTTTTTTATTATATAACCCACAGTTGAATGGCTCCTGTTCACTAATTCGGCTATTTCACGGCAGGTTTTTACTTTCCTGTGCAGGTTTATTATTATTTCGCGCTCTGAACCAGTAGTTTCTTTACCTTTCATTTTGAAACACTGTTGTTGTTCCAGAGACTGCAGAAGTATTGATATGAGCAGAGATATTTACAGTAAACGTGGGAGTACCCACCTAATGCGAGTGTAGGAGATTTACCGCATATTCTATTATGAATTAATACTCTGTCCAAATACTTCTACAAAATCTACAAAATTATTATGATTCAAGATAATTATGTGAAAATATATATTTTTTACATAAACAATTGAGTGTATATAGAGCCTGTCCAAATACTTATGGGAGTAACTGTATATTTTTTATAGTTTTGTATTATCATTTGTTTACATAAAACGTAGATTTTTTGTAGAATAATTTTTTAAAAAAACCCGTTAAAATATTAGGTCTATTCCAACTGATAATTCGGAATTAATTCAGAACTAATTCCGAATTGTATTGTAGTTTGGATGGAACGATATAATAAATTGAGCAGTTCTATATGCAGATGTCGCTGGTAGTTAGGAACTTCCGAATTCGCCAAATTCTTGCTCGATAGTCAGGATTCTGAGAACCGTTCTGAACTACTAGTACACTGCAGATGGAACAACGAATTTCTAGTTCGTTAAATTACGAACTTCTGATGGAACGAAGAACTTATACTGCGCAGACTCAGAGAATTCTAAATTAGTTCTCAACTAATTCTTTCATTAGGTGGAATAAACATTATATTACAGCCAGACGTTAGAAAATCAAAGTACCGTCAACTGGGGTGAAGTTGAACCGTTACCTACGATATAAAGAAGGCCTAACAGCTTTGACGTCAGCAGGCTCTGACGTATTTTGATTTAGGCCATATAAACGCGTTTACACACTGAGACCATCTCTGCGTTTTAAATTGGTTTATCCAAATTATATTGGTGTTATTTAAAAAAAAACTGTGTAGTGATATTTGCGTACTTTGTTGGTGATACCTGCAATGTTTTTGTGTTGTATAGGCGATAAAAACGAGGTAACCTAACCTAAGATGGCGTCGGTTATTTTGTTTGTGAGTTACACTTTGTAAATAAAAGAAGATATTATTTATTCTTTAACAGCTACAGATTCAAGGACCGGTGAAACTATAACTGTAAGTTTAAAATATCCTAGGCTTAAAAAAAGATGCTATTCCAACTCAATTCCCTAACCGTCCGTTGTATTTGACAAAAAACGGATGTTATTGTTCAAATAGTTTTATATTACGTTATATTTAACAAAATTATTTTTGAACACGAAGAGATGTTTTTAAATGTATGTAATAAACGTTCTGTTTTAATACAATATATTTTAAATTATATCACCGAACGTAGCCATTTTGGATATTGATTATGTAAATGTTTTATTCACAATTCACATTGCAACAATTATAATAACTTGTTCTACAAATACCCTACTTAAAAATGATTGTGGGAAAAGTAATGATAGATTAGGTAAAGCGCCACATAATAGGAAATTTAAGACCCTGATTAAATAGCATGTCTGTGAATATTCTCGTGAAATTGAACCAAAATTTCGAATAAAATTGCAATTACTGTATCATTTTAACCTTCTAATTAATTTCGTCCAAATACATGTACAATTACAAATAATAATAATTAGTCGATTAAATATCCATCACAAATTCATCTTTCAGGAAAACGGTGCTCGGTTACGCGTTTGGTTTTTGCTTTGAAAGTTCGTTTTTCCAAAAATAAAATCGAATGGGATGCGAAGAAGGGCTCAGTTGACGACTGGCATCCTCTTTAAACCGGAAGCCCTTCAAAACTTTGAAAGAGCAAAAAAAAACGATCGTTTTTCCGCTTAGACTAATATCGTGCATGGCGATACATCGCCTAAACAGCGTGACGTCAACGAAGAGCTGTTATGCCTTGTATATCGGTGGTAACGGCCGAACACTCTATAGGTGATAAAGAATTTATTCAATAATTCAAGTTATTTGGAAATTATTCCTAAATTTTGCTGCAAATGTTGCTGTCATTGTTGAATATACACATATAATTTTATTTCTGATTGATTAACTCCACCCTAAACCGTTAACTAACTAAGTTATATTTTTAATTGCATTAAAATATAATAATTTGTTCTTCACTTATCTGAAAAAATTGTAAAAAAAATAACAAAAAGAAAAAAAAAGGAAAGAAAAAGCACTAACTTTGTTGTCGTACTGATATCTACGAGTTTGTACTCTTGTAGTTTTCCCTCTAAATTTAGTTTGAAATTTGGTATGTAAGCTTGAAAGCTTGTCACAATCTCAGAAGCCTTCACTGTATAAAGTGTATAGTGTTTCATGGCTTTATTATTGTTACCTCCTCGCCGGGATTGTACCTGACTTACTAGAAAATCTGCCACAGTCAGATGCATGCTTTCTTCTTCCGGGTGCTCCAATTTTTTAATGGAATTAATTGTTATTTTTTCTGTAGTCTCTGGTGTCTTAAAACACACGCAGAGAAACGTTTACTTGTTCGCCTTAATTCATTGTTGTTAATTGTTTCTTGGTTTAACACATTTGTTAACTGGATTCAAGAAAATCTTGCAGAAAGTTTGAAGAAAGCGATTCTTAGTATAAGTAAATGGACATTGTAACAAAACAATATTTTTTAAGGATAGTAAATGGCTTTTTTTAGTTCCAGAAAGCGTTTAAGTATTGTTCATAAATCAATAGTTTTTTAAAGTAAAGCATTTTTTACTTAAAATTCTTGAAATCCATGTTATTTATATGTACATTATTAATTGCGCTTACCTTGTTTAAAACAGTACAACATATCGGTACATAATGCGGTAAATTATTCACATTGCTTGGACCTTTTTCTAACCTATCTTTAATATTAATATTTTCTTAACTTAAAACTAAGCGATTTACTTGAAAGAAACATTTTTCTTTCTTGGAGTTTTCTAACCATATATACAGTACTGTGAAAAAGTTACCGACCACTAGGTGTTGATAGAAATTAATTATTCTTTCTTAAATGAAAATATAAAATACTAGTAAAAAAAGTTTTAAGGAGTTTATTATATACATAAAGGAAGATGAAAATATAAAAATTAAAACAAATATGAGTACATAAACAAACATAATTCAATATTTAGTGTGACCTCCTTTAGATTTAATAACTATTAGACATTTTTCTTGGAAGTGAAGCGTACAGATTACTGATGAAATCGATAGGTATTTTATACCATTCTTCTCGCAATATCTTAAAACACTCGCCTGCATTCCTGGGTTGCCTCTCAGCTTTTTTTTTTGTCTAAATATTCCCAAACATGTTCAAGTCCGGGCTCTGGGGCGGCCATTGCATAATTTCTAACACACCTTCTTCTGATTTCTCCTTCAAATAATTTTTCACTATGCTACTAGTGTGTTTTGGGTCATTATCTTGCTGCACCATAAAATTTGGGCTAATTAAACAACGTCCACATGGTACCGCCAAGTCTTTTAAAATCCGCAAATAACCCTGAGCATTCAATTTATCAGTGATTCTCACCAAATCACCAACGCTTCCGGCAGATATACACCCCCAAACAGAACCTCCACCATGTTTAATAGTAGGTTGTATACACTGAGAAATGTATCTTTCTCCTGGTCTCCTTTGAACGTATTGTCGCCGTTTTGAATCAAACAATTCGAATTTTGATTCGTCGGTGTATAACACACGATTCCACATTTCAGCTGTTCAATCTTTATGATCCTTTGCATACTGTAATCGTTTTTGTCTGTTACCTTGTCGGAGAAGAGGTTTTCGAACGGATGCACGACCCCGCAATCCTTCCGATATTAAATATTTTCTTACGGGCGATGATGTTACTTCTGTACCAATTGCATGCCACAGTTCCGAAACCAGTTCCCGTGAAGATTTGAATCGGTTTTGTAAACTTTGAACTCTTAAGAACTTCGTGTCAGTATCGGATAATTTTTTCGGTCTTCCACTTCTTCTTTTATCTGCAACTTCTCCAGTTTCCTTAAATTTTACAATTATATTTTGTATGGATGATTTAACATGTCCTGTTTTTTGTGATATTCTTCTTTGGCTGTACCATTCTTGATATAAAACTATTATTTTATTACGTTCTAATAAGGGTATTCTATCCATCACGGCACTATTTTTTGTTTATAAAACTTAAAAAAAAACCTAATCCAATTAATTATCTCCAACACTAATAACTAGAGTAACCAAAACTTGCGGACTCGCATAGGCGTCGGTATTACGGGTTAATATAAGAATACGAAAAATTCATAAATAAACTTACTTGCTAATTCAACAAATTAGAGGCATCAGGATGTGAACTACTGTAAACTTGCATCATTGCATATGTTTCCACAGTTACTTCTTTAAACCTTGTGCGTCCACAAGAAAAAATATTCTTATACATAGAAAACGATCTCTCCACATCTAAGGAAGTTACATTTGCATGTAGAAACCGTGTTTCAAAATCACTTAAAAGTTCACTATTCTTACACTTATTATAAACGGCCTCTAAAGTATTAAAATCGGGATTTTTCCTTAAAACATCTGCCAACTTTTGACTAGCGCATAATCCTGGCGTATCATTTAATGTGTGTAGTTTATTTTTTACACTCTTCACTATGTCTAATGATTCCTGCAATGACAATTCAGTACATTGTAGTTTTCTGACGGCATCTAGTAATACTGTATAATTGGTACATATTGTTGTTAAATCTTCTAAAAGTTGAGGAATTTGGAATTCTCTTTGACTTTCTCTAATTGCTTTGGATTCATTCCGATTAAATCGCATTATAACTGATTGAATTTGTTGAAAATGGATCAAATAGTAAGAAGCTGCTGTTAGCCAAGTACCCCATCGCGTTAAAATTGGTTCAGGAGGTTCTGGAATACCTGGACAAAATTTACGAAATTCTTTTAAACGTTTAGGAGATTTACGAAACACTGCTTTAGTACTTCCAATCATCCGATCAACGTTTCTGTAATGTTGTCGAACAACTTCACCAACTAAATGCAAAGCATGCAGCACGCAGGTTATATGTATTAAGTTAGGAAATATATGTTTTAAGGATCGCCCAACACTTAACATCGTTGCTGCACTATCTGTCACAATCATCACAACTTGATCTTGGGCAATTTTAAATTTTTTCAAAGCGTTCATTATCACTTTTGAATATTTCCGCGGTACATTGTTGAACACGTTTGCAAGCTAACAAATATCGAGATGCTGTGTTCTCGCTAGATGAAACGCGAACTATTACATTCACAATACTGTTTTTCTTTATATCGGTCGTCTCATCCACGGTAATCCATATTTTTTTGGGACACAAATCACGTTTACACACATTTTCTAGCATCTCTTTCATTCGCGGCAAATGATTCTGTAATTGTGTTTGTGAGGGTAATGGGTACTTTGGAACGTATTGTCGCCAATACGTTTTAAAAGCTGCTTTTCTCACCAACGACAACGGAAGATTACAAGAGGTAAACATAATTAATAAATGTATGAGGAATAGTGTATAAGGTATTTCAGTTCTTGCATTTCTCATATGCTTAATACCATTGACATGCCTCTGGCAATCAGTTCTGTTCAATGCAGCCAAACGAAAATTGCATATTAAGCAAAAAACTGCACTACCGTCATATTTTAAATGGGGAAAAAGTGACATACTTATGTACATTAGTAGCAAATCTATTACGAGGCATTGTTTTCTTAGGTATGTAAATATTAGCTCTATATGAAACGATACACTAATTATGTACTTGGTATAATACTACAACACACAAAAAACACCAGCTATATTTTCTAAAGCGACACGTAAGTACATAACCTTAACCGTTCGACTAATCTCTGCAACAGCTCAACCGGTACTAAAACGAAATCTCTCCCAGCGCGGTTTAACATGATTTATATTAAAGGTCGACACTACATGCCTGCTTCTCTACCGGTTTAGTTTATTTATGAATTTTTCGTATTCTTATATTAACCCGTAATACCGACGCCTATGCGAGTCCGCAAGTTTAGGTTACTGTACTAACAACACGTCTTCTTTATAATGTAGAAGAAAACACGATAAATACTGTCTGAGTGGCACTAGATAACTAAACATTTCATTATTCATCATTTACCCCACTTTCACCACCATTCATTATATTTATTACTCACTTACGAATACCCCTATTGTGTAGCCGTAACTTACTGTCGGTGATATTTTATTACTTTCAATGCTTTTTCCTGGTAAAATTCATTTTAAATCTGATGAAATAGATAATCCCTTCAAAGAATAGCGGTCCCATGCCGATCGCACAATGAAACGTGTTGTAAAATGCAAATGAAGATAATTACGTGCAGTGGTCGACAACTATTTCACAGTACTGTATATATTTTTGCAAAAAAATCTGTTTTCTTGATGCAAGAAACCATTTCTCTGCGTGCAATTAACGTTAGATTCCTAATTCCACCAAATGAGATTTGTTTTTGGTTTAAATTATGGTTAACAGTTACCCCTTCCACTAAATCAGCACAATTAACACAATCACGCATGACGAACCTACTTGAAAACGTCAAGAATTGTAATAGAACATTTTGAAAAGACGGTCAAAGATCCTTGGGAGTTGCAAAATAAAATAATCAATCCGTGGCTTTAAAAAAAACCTTTGTAGATTGATGAATCGTCATTAACGGGAGAATCAGACCATGTCAAGAAGGGTGAAAACTATGATCCGATGGTGTTATCGGGTACGCATGTTATGGAAGGTTCTGGTAAAATGTTGGTGACCGCCGTTGGTGTAAATTCACAAGCAGGTATCATCTTCACCTTACTGGGAGCAGCAGTAGATCAGCAAGAAGCTGAAATGAAAAAAATGAAAAAAGGTAAGATCGAAAAATATGGTCCCCGCGTATCTCCCACCTTCAGTGCATGTGATATGTTCGGACGCGTATGATATGATTATTGTTACCCCCTTTTTCTATATTTATACATATATGTGTTCCCCTTTTTTACTATATCTGTGTCTATGTATCTCTTTTTCTTTTATATTACATATATGTACGTGGTATTGGTATATATTTTTCTCTTTGTTTTGTCCTTTTTATCCCTACGAAACATCTTTACACAAAAAGAAAACAACTATTTTAAAAGGAGAGATTTAAAATATTTTGTAAGACATGGTTAAAATATTAATTTTTTGCAAAGTGCAGTTGAGTTTACTGGTGGTAGGTGTTGTTTATATAATATAATATCTACAACTCCTTTTCAACCGTATAATATAGACATGTATATGTTATGTTATTATATATTTTGTTGACACATTCTAAAACCTCGGAGAGACTCATAATCTCTATGTATAGCGTATCGTGTGGGTTTTAAAGTGTATGTAGACACATACATATACGTCTATGCAGTAGTTTTCTCTATTGTTCTCTTATAATCAAATGTAAGCGTGGTATAAGCTGATTGTTTTGATCAACACAATATATATTATACATATATGATGATATATATCCATTCCATTCAAGTAATAATGAATTTCTCAGTGAATCCAATGAATATGAATATGTAGTAAGAAATGTGTTCTACATATGTCACGCGAGAATCAATTTGGTTTAGTTATTTTTATTTTTGACATGAACACTCATATAATTACAACATTTCTTCACTTTATGACAAATAAATATACATTTTTTTTGTATTCTCGTATGATACGTTACCATGTCTTACAATTAAGACCACATTTTAGACAGTGTTGCCAACTCTTTTAAACTTAATTTCTCTTGCAAAATGAATATTTTCTTCCTCATAAAAAACTTGAGGAAAAAAATTGTTAAAATGATTTATGAACTCAACTCATTGAATCTATATATGTTTAAAATTATTTATTTTATTAAAGTTACACAGGTTGTCTACCAAATCTAATTTAATAGCTATATACGTGCCGAAGAGAGTGATCTAAAATGAAAATTAGCAACAAATCCAACTTAAATATTTTTTCACATTGTTTGTTTATTGCAAAAATTAACTATTTACATTATATTCACTTTTAAGGTTAAATTTATTTATCTCCACAGTTAGTGGAAGTAACCAATTTGCTTATTTATTCTCTAACCATATTTTAGAACTTGGGCCAGTTTCGCGATTCAGGAACACTTTTCGTATTCAAATTGCTTTAAACAAAAACAATGTTGAAAAATATAAACAACCACATAAATAACGTAACAAAAACTAAGATGCGTTATTTATAAATGGCACAAACTATCGTAAAACCCATGATAATCTTTTTTTATAGACATTTTCAAATCCATTAAATATTGAAACTTCTTTTGAATTGGTATAGATGCATCGTAAAGCTGGGGGAGGGCCTGATACAATGCAACAGTTTCCTTGTTATGCAAGCGACGTGGAAAAGGCTTCCGTTCTTTTGAGTGACGAATTTTAAACATCATAGAACCATCTAGGTTATATCTCAGACCTGTAATGTCAGTAACAACTGCATCTCCTGGAGTCTTTCCAGGTCTTATGTCTTATGAGACTCTAGCTTAGGCAGGCTATTTAAAAATAATTGTAAACCCTCGTTTTATGCATTTATTTTCACCTCTCTAAAAGTAGTATTACGTTTCTTTTCCACCTAGAAATATTCTTATTAAGAAGCCAATAGCCAACTGTTCGTTTTGATATGCTAAGTGTATTAGAGAACATTGTTTTGAATACTCCTACTCTGATACGTCGTTTGTAAGGATAGAATGAGTATCAATATGCTCTTCTTGTTTGGTCGTCTTGTTTTTTAGGTTTTTATGAATCAGTGTAGTGACATTTGTTTCTCACACCATGAAAACTCTTAAAACTGATCAAAGAGTTTAATTCTCTCTCACTGCTAGATTTTTTAACTATTTTATAGTCCCATTTTCCTTCTTTTTTTCATTTCCGTAAATATCATTACCCTGATTGCCTTTTCAGTTTCTCTTCTTCCATTTATTTTGTTCTATGTGACGTGTTTTCTTCCTGCCTTTTCCTGTCATTCTCACTTCATTTCCTTGAATTTACTCTTCTAAATATTCATTATATTCTAAATTCGGTAATTCTGCCAAACCATTGGTTCCATTGCACTGGATTAATATTTGGAAAGTTAACAACTGACTCTGGGTCAGGAGTTGTAGCAAGAGACAAGATTTTTGCTCGAAATAAAATGGATCCAAAATAATTGTGATCAAGAAGACCATTCCGACAGATGATTCATCAAAATGAACTACTAACTCAGTTT
The DNA here is from genome assembly GCA_029619315.2 of Dynastes maya. Taxonomy (NCBI): domain Eukaryota; kingdom Metazoa; phylum Arthropoda; class Insecta; order Coleoptera; family Scarabaeidae; genus Dynastes; species Dynastes maya. Next base: position 10,629,350 of record JAROYE020000012.1, read on the forward strand.
CAGTACAATATTAAATTTGAAAAATACCAGCATCCAGCTGTTTTCTTGCAAAAATTCTCGCAAATTTCAAATTCAAAGCAACATTCCACTCCAAGAAATGACATTAATGACAAAAAAGTATGCATAACAAACTACGCTCTCAGATTGTGGGTTTTGACATCTATCACAAGGTAGCACCAATAGCTATGTTTTAACCAAAAATAGACTTAGCTAAGTTGCATTTTAGAACGACGATATCATGGTACTATAAGTGTCCCCACCACAACATCCTTTTCTCTTGTTAGATGATGCATAGATATTAAATCATTTTTGATTGACAACCTGTATGTATTGTATCCTATAACATCATTGATCAATTTATAACATGGTTTAATAAAAATCAGCTAATTTTGAATACAGATGAAAAATCCAAAAATTCAGATTTCGGGATGTAGAGGCCCCCTCCAAAAATTGGACGATTTTTAATTTTTTGTAACATATATATTTTTTAGAACATCATTTGTCTCACGGATAATGTAAATTATTTTTGGATAATTGGAAATATTTAACGGGGAACCGGGTACCCCGGACCTCTCATTTCTCTTATAATCTTTCTCTCCCATCGCATTAAATTTTCTTCAATATTTTTAATGAGGATTCATGTCTCATACCCATAGAATATTGTTGGTCTTAAGATGGTTTTATAATTCTAAATTCCGAATTCGCAGATAGGTATTTTAATTTTAGCAGATGATTTATCGCTCCTGTGCTCCTATTGGCCTTCACTACTCTCAGGTTAACTTGTTTCTCCTTCTCACATTTCCTTGTTGCTCCCACGGTCATCATTTTGCTTTTTTCTTCGTTAACTATCAGTCCCATTTGTTCTGCTACTTTCGCCAATTTTTGTGTGCTTTCTGTTAACTCTTTTCTGTCCCTGGCTACTAGTGCAATATCATCAGCATAACCTATTAATCCATGGTCTTTACTTATAGTATCTCCCTTCCTGTCCAATTGGATATCTCTCACAATTTTCTCCAAGATTAAGTTGAAGAGTACTGTTTTTGACTTCAAATTTTTCAGTGAATTCACCTTTAACATTAATACTAATTGTTGTGTGCTCCAACGTCATTCCGATCAGCCTAATTCATTTGTAAGGAATGTTAAGTTAATATTGCATTAAATATGTAAAATAAATTTCATACAAGTTGGCATCACTGTTTTTTATGCTATACATAACTTATATTACACTGTATTTCACTATTTTTTGTGATTGGGTTTATTTTGACATTGATAATTTTATCCTTTTGCATGTGTTTTTGTACAGAAGCTAAAAAACAGCGGAAGAAGAAAAGTCTAACAGGTGAATCAACTTTTTTTATTTCTATTTTTTTAATACCGTTTTTATATACCTATATAATATACAAAGTTAGTAGATAAATCTTATGGAATCATACTACAGTAGTGTCCGGGTATAACGAACCGCAAGGGACCGAGAAATTCAGAAGAGTGCAAATTTTGAGAAATACTGCACACATATTTTAATATTACATGTATTAGTTAAGTCTGTGATTTTTGACTGTTTTAAATTCGCGCGAGCGCAAATTTGTTCAATGTTATCCTCAATATTGGCGAATACATCCAAAGCATCTTTAGGGGTATTATATATATATATATTACTGTATAAAGTAGCGAAGCTTCCTAACACATCGCAGCGCTTCTTGATGTGTTACTTTCATCACTACTGGAATCGCCTACAGATTCATTGCAATTTGATCATTTACATGAACGAATTCGCTAAAATTGATATTCTGCATAACATTTTTTACGACTTCATTATCAACCACAGATAAATCAATAGTTGTTAAAGATGATTTTTGCCTCTTCAACCATTGTGAAAGTGATAATTCGTCATCAGAGTCAAACTCATCAAAAGAAGCCAGCATGTTTGAAACAATTATTGATGGTTTTCTCCGTAACTTTTTGCCATGCTTTATGACTAAAATTTACTGCATCCAGTAAATTTATAGACCTAGATTTACCTTCGTCAATTGAATTAATTAAGTTTATAAACAAATTTCGATAGTAGCTTATAAATGCGTATATTATTCCCTGGTCCACAGGCTGAAGCTTGGAGCTAGCGTTTAGTGGCATAAACTAATTTAATATTACGCAAACCTTTACCAATAATTTTTATATTCTTCAGTAATAGCTCTTCATCCCACAGTCTCAGTTCTTCTATAAACAAATCGCCAATCATCCAAGTTTTTCTATTTGATTCATAATTCACATGAATTTGTGGATTTTGCGACTTGCCTATCACTACCAATTTTCTTTTTTCACTTCCCGTTAAATTAATGCACAGAAGTAAGGTTAATCTATCTTTTGAAAGCTTATGTATTTCCTCTCCTTTAAAAAACGTTTGTCTTAGTGTGCAAACAGATCAAAAATATAGAATACAAACATTCGATTCAATACACATATGAATGTGCTCGATGTTAATATTGTGTATTGATGTAATATCTAAATAAGTTCGCTTTAAACAGAAACTATTTCTGTTAAGACTCTAAAATTGGTTCGTATTATATGGAAGTTTGTCATAGGCGGGTTCACAATAAAAGGTATTTTTTTAGTAGTAGTTCACTTCAGGCGGGTTCGTTTTAGCCGATCACTACTGTATTTACTAGCTCTGTGTATAATTTATTTAATTAACAAGTTTTAAAATTCTTTGCAATTTAATAATTTTTCCCATATAAAATCCAAGCAATTAATTTCCTTTAAAATTTTTTTTAATAAGGATCACGTAGGTAAATGTAAATTTAATAAATTTCTTCTCTGTAATTTTTAAAACGTGCATACGCGCCTCCAAAGTAAAAGGAATATTTCAATCTTCAATAGATTTTTGTACCTATTCGTCGCTTTGTTGATATAGGTCTTTTCGTCTCCTAAAAAAGGTGTTTATTTTCGTACTTTGGAAGAGACATCAAAAGAACTTTGGAAGATATTTTACCTTTTTTCTACTTGAAAAATCGACACAAAAAAGAGTGTAATCTTTTCTTTGCATTATTCCTCATATACTGGCTTTAAGGAGCGGGCATTAACGTGGAGGGTTTCGGAGCAAATACGAATCGATTGAAATAAAATTGAAGATACTTTTGCTTCGATTATAATGCAAATACGTGGGTTTTGTTGACACAACGTTTTTTCCATTCGCTTCCAAGGAGGATTGTGTATTGTCGAGATACTTTGAAAAAAGTCGGAGGAGGAAAAACAAATTATCGACACATAAATAGGAGAGAGAACAAACACATTAAAACGTGCGAGGGATCTTGTTTGAACATGGTTATTATTCCTTTGTATAAATAACGTGTTTTCCACTTGAACCACTCCTAAAGCCCGTCCTTTTCGTTAAAAGGCTGGACATTCGGCGGGATTTTCGGATCAATACCTCCTCAATATATGAAATACACGTAAGGTCAGTACACAGAGCGAAAGTTTCCCATTCCTTTTCAAGTTCTTCGCGTAACTTTCTCGGTTTATTGTTAGAGTTTCTTTTTCGCGCAATATTTACAATTAGTGAGGATTCCAGAGTTCTTTCATATTGCTGAAACCTTTCGCTGTAATTTTTTTCTCTTCCGAGATTTTCTCGAACCCTTTGAGGTAAAAGATATCGGAAAAGAAGTATATTAAAGAACTCGAGATTAACTTTGTATTGATCTTTATAGGGGGGATTTCGAAATGGTATCTTTGAGAATTGATAATTTCTTGCATTTACATCTAAATTTGCGCAAATTAAGAATTTATCAAAACTAAAAATAGCTATTCTATGTTTGCTGATTATCCTCAAATATTACATAAAAAAAAAATTCAATAGAATTTGAAATTAGTTTTTCTTCTCCTTTATCTTTGGGAGTTTCTTAACTCCTTTAACTTTTGCGCAACATCTTAGGAAAGACCAAAAAACTTTCACCATTTAAGAGTTAAAATGACTTGAGTTACCTCCAATTGCTCAAGTCTTTTTTATACTATTCATTCTTAGTTCTAAAAATAGAATTTCACCATAGTTTCGGAACCCTATTGTGTTTCTCTTAATGATATTTCCAGCTTGGGTTTACTCGAGCGTTTGTTATTTTTACATCTTTTTTTTTTTGGCTTTCAAGTTGCTAGCACGTAATTGTTCTTCCTTATTTAGCTCCTTACTTTCATTCTTCTAAGAATTAACTTAATTGCTGGTCTCGTGTCTACATAATACCCTGGGCCTTTTAATGAGTAATGGGTATACAGGGTCATTCACAACGATGGCCTATTAAAAGTATATCTAAAAATAATTAAAAAATCTTTTTAAAACTTTGGTGTGCGATATTATGGATAGTGACGTATTTCATAAAAATATTTTCAACATTCTTATTTCAAATGGTATACTCTGTATATTATGGATCCTTTGGACAGACCTTTCAAAGATAAGTTCAACGATATACAATATCATAGATGTAAGACGTACGATCTTTGAGATATTCAATTTTTTCGGAAAAATTTGACAAACCCAGAGTTAAACTCAAACATCAATATCTTCTGTTCGGTGTTATCCATGTAAACCAGTTTTGAGATTTTTATTGGTAACATAAATCTCTCTTTATTGCTGTAAATACATATAAAAAATGTTACACAGGGTGCTCCAAAATCCTAGTCCAAACACTGTCATGTTTAACTAAAAAAATTCAATTTCTTTAAATGGCAACACCTATTTTTGAGAATGTCTTCGTATTCTACTAGAAAATCATGAAATCGATTATTTGCTAATTGTAATTGTTAGGATTGTTGACGCTATACACGTTGGTCCAGATACGAACGGGGGATTGTCCCTGTGAATGGCAGCAGCACATTCGAGTCTCACTGAGAGATCCCAACCAGTCGTAGTCCATCATAAAGCGAGTAGCGGTACGCACGCATGTCCGCTCAATCACGTAATATTACAATTCAACGCCTCCTGACAAAATGTGTTAATGCATAATTTTTCTGTATTCTCAGATTATGTTAGAAAGTACACTTTCTTATTCATTTTGTTGCTGCTATGCAATGTAGGAGAACGGAAAAGTAATTCTTAGTAGGAAAATAATCAACGATTCTTATAAAATTAAACTAAAGGAAAATAACTTCGATAATTATTCAAAATAAATTGAAATTCTAACAAAGTTACTTTATTAAGGGGGAAAATCTCCTGGCAATTTTGAACTTTGTAACTTTTGTGTTTGTTGCGTTTCAAAATACGTTTCACAGTACTTCTATTAACACCGATTTCGTCCGGCTATAGAAAGTTTCGCCTATTTCAACCAATGAACAAACCCTCACTTGTCTCTCCTCCACGATCATTGTTAGAACCTTGCGAGCGCATAAATAGATAAAGAGTGCATCAGATAGTCATCTCAGAGCTTGGCACTTGCGCGCGGCGGGGCTGGCCGGCGGGGATAAATGCAAGTATGCCAGTTCGCGCTACGTACAATATATCTCATACCCCGGTGAGACCTGGGACAACGTGTATATAAAAAGGCGTATATGTATTGTTGGATTTAATTAAACCCTACGTGTCCTTATTTTTGATAATCAAGCTTAACTAACTAAATAAATTCGCTTTGTATAATTTATCTGCTTACAACCTACTACAAAACAACCATTGTAAATGTGACAACTAAGTAATATCTTAGGAGATGAAGAATCTGCCGTTACCGGTAACAGCCACATGAATCCACCTCCAGTGCCCAACAAATTGGATGGAGCAACGCAAGATGATAGCAAGGAGAATCATGTTTCTTCATCTCCACCAGCTAGTGAAAGCCACAAGAAGGAGAAATCCGTACTTCAAGCTAAACTGACCAAATTAGCCATACAAATAGGTTACGCCGGTTCAACTATAGCTGTACTTACTGTTGTTATATTGGTTATACAATTCTGTGTTCAAACTTTTGTTATCGAGCAAAAGAAATGGGAAAGCTCGTTTGCTAGCGTCCTAGTAAGGCATCTCATTATTGGTGTCACAGTACTTGTCGTTGCTGTACCGGAAGGTCTACCATTAGCTGTGACGTTATCATTAGCTTACAGTGTAAAGGTAAGCCCTTTAAAATATTTTTTCCCCATTTAAAATATCCTATATTGTACATAAACATATATTTGATTCGTTTCTTTTTTTTTTTGGCTGTGATACTATTCTATAATTCGACTGATTAATTTCAACTAAGCACTATGCAAATAGATATATTATTTATTCTAAAAAAACATGCTTGGAATTAGTTGCAGTTAGTGTACTCTTTAAAACGGTGTTTTTCCACGTAGCGCAAGTAACGTTTGCCAAAAATATTCCCGTTGTTGTTTGTTCACCATTTTCTCCTTAGTATTATTTTTAAAAATGATACCACGGGGAGAATTAATCGCTGGCAAATTACAAAAGTTTTTGAAAAAGTGGCATTAAATTAAAACTTTTATAGTTTTCGATGTTAGATTTCTTGGCATCGTTAATATGCTGTAAATGAATTAACTTAAGGCTAAGAAAAATAAAGAAAATATTTTTAAACGATTACTTTACTATCGTGTTTATATCGAGTGTCCCAAATTCAATGTTACAAGCGATATTTCCCTTATTTGTAGAGATATTAGGTCGAACAAAGTGCCGTCGAAAATCCTAAAATATATACTCTTTAATAAGAAACCTCTCCGAAATCATTTTTTTTAAATTGCACTCATTTTTGAATCACTAAAATGCCTTCTAATTTTTCTCCAAATGAATGTGTCGATATGTTAATAATTTATGGAGTGTCATAAACATTCTCGTGAAGCAGCAACACTTTATGGAGAGCGATTTCCTCGTGTTGAAGCTAAAATGCGAACGGCCTCATTTCCATCAAATTTAAAACATTCTCATCATGTAACACCAGCTAAAACAGAAAAAATGAAAATAAATGTACTGGCTCATGTTGGATTGAACCCACATATTCCGGTTAGAACTGTGAGGACACTAAAGTTTCACAAATATCATCCTTTAAAGTTCAGTTGCTGCAATCATTATGGCATACAGATTTTGAACGGAGGCTAGGATTCCTTGCTATAATGCAAGGATTATTAAATGATGATTTCATAATTACTAATAACATTTTGTGGATTGATGAGGCATTCATAACAATGTGGTGGTGAACCGCTATAACTGCTATTACTGGGATTCAGAAAATCCTCGTTGGATGTGCGAGACTCGCTTTCAGGTAATATAGGATAACATTTGATGCGGATTATTTAATAGACGTGTTGTCCATACATCTTTGAAGGAACATTTTTTACCTAATGACCTCCCCGAGATAATGGACGATATTCCATTAGCAGAGTGCAATGATTCGTGGTAGCAACAGGATGGCGCTTCGCCTCATAACTCGCGGTTGGTCGTAGAGTATTTCATGACGTATGTATATCCTAATAGATGGATTGGTACTAACGGTTTTATTCAACGGCCAGCTCGCTCGCTAGACTTAAGCCCACTATAGGGGTATTTGTAAGAAGTTGTCTATTCTACTCCGTCTACGAACTTAAACGATTTGAAACTTAAGATTCGGCGTAAAACAGCTGATAAGCGAAGAAGTGAGAGTGAGCACTTCTGTTTAATCTCATGGACAGAATTATTGGATCACTCGACAGTACGCTCGGATACAAAATGGGTAATACCTATTTTCACATAGTGTGCTATGCCGACGACACTGTTCTGATATTGGAAAATGAAGATAACCTCCAGCGACTGTTATATAATTGTCACAAATAAGCAAACAAGTTCAACATGAGAATAAACTCAAAAAAAACAAATGTCTGGTGATGGCCAAGGAGTCCATAAGACGTAAGCTGGAAATGGAGAGATAATAGAACAAGTCAACAAGTTCATATACCTAGGATCAGAATTAACCAGTACCGGAGACCTAAGAGGAGAAGTTAAGAGATAAACGATAAAAGCCTCACAAATAGCAGGACGACTGAAGGATCTGGTCTTGAAAAATAAATATCTTACGATTGAGAGCAAAGTACGAATTTATAAAACTGCAATAAGACCAGTACTAACTTATGCAGCAGAAACGAGAGCGGACACGTCGAGGACAACCCAATTGATGGGAGTAACAGAAATAAAAGTTATACGAGACATACATGGGAGAACACTATTAGACCGAGTAAGAAATGAGGAACTCCGTCAGATGAGTAACATACAAAACGTAACAAAGTGGGCCAGAAGAAAGGAATGGAACTAACATGTGCATAGGAGAGATGACAATAGCATTCTAAAAAGAGCGAAACTTTGGAACCCCGTGGACAGAAAATCCCAAGGAAAACTGCCAGATAGATGGAAGGAGTGCTGAACATCCACATCGGAGGAGGCAGAATAGGATAAAACAGGCCTAAGCCTATTTATATAGAAATATATAAGAAAGAAAGAAGAAGATTCGACGTGGTAATGGTGGTAATTTTGAACAATATCTGTAAGTGAGATTTGTGGGTTTCTTAGAAGGAGGTTTACTAAGGATAGTTTTAAAAAAGTATTCTGCAAACCATTTTCGATTGCCTGGATCTTATACCTACAAATAAGGAAGATATCGCTTGTAACATTGAATCTGGGACACTCGGTATAGGGTGTCCACCTAATACGTCGGTGAAAGATAATACGTTCTCCGAGGGAAAATTTTTGAAATAAATATTGTTTGAAGACAATTCCTGCATAATATACAAGGTGTTCAGCTTCCGCTGTACACGATACATGTTTTTTCAACGGAACATTTTATACAGCTACACTTTAAGACTTAACTGCATATTATTCAGTTATTTTCTGAGTTAATCAGAGATTTTTGCTAAATACCGTTGTTCAAATTTTATTTCATTGCATATTTCTCAGTTTTTTCAGTAATACATCGACATTTTTTTTTGTATTTATTGGTCAATGATGTAATTGTCTTCCACCCACGGCACTAGATGGGCACGCTCTATGTTGGATTTTATGAATTAGACATAACGCGATATCAGGGAGTGTTACATTTAATGGATAGAATAAATGTACGACGATGTTATGCTTAACTGGGACGCTAATCGTTTTTTTTTTCTATTTTAGAAAATGATGAAAGATAATAACCTCGTCAGACATCTAGATGCCTGCGAGACGATGGGTAACGCAACCGCTATTTGTTCAGATAAAACGGGAACATTGACAACAAACCGCATGACAGTTGTACAATCGTATATTTGTGAACAATTATGTAAAACAATGCCGAAGTTTTCCGACGTTCCTACACATGTCGGTAACCTCATAGTTCAGGGTATTTCTATAAATTCAGCGTATACCTCGAGAATTATGGTAAGTCTTTTTCCCATGGACACGTGAGAATTTTTTAAGGTAATTTTCGACGTGTTTTAGCCTGCTGATGAACCTAATGAACTTCCCAAACAAGTAGGCAACAAAACCGAATGTGCGTTGTTGGGTTTCGTAATAGGTCTGGGTAAAAGTTATCAAACGATAAGAGACGACCAGCCAGAAGAAACATTCACCCGCGTTTACACATTTAATTCAGTTAGAAAATCGATGAGTACTGTTATTCCTCGACCGGGCGGGGGATATCGTTTATTTACAAAGGGTGCTTCTGAAATTATTTTAAACAAGTAAGTTATTACGGATCGGCAGTTCTGTGAACTTTAAATTGACGCGCAGTGTACTTTTTTAATATATCGTGCATATCCAACGGTCTATAGGGGTTATTGTATGTTTTAATCAATACATAGAAAATAATATTGAGAGAGTCCGCCGGCTTAATGGATATGCTCATTGTTTCGGATCTAAAAATATCAATCTCTTCCCTTTGTTGCTAGTATATACATGTATGAATATGTACTATATTAAATTTTGCGAAGAGGTAATCTGTTTATTGAAAATGCTTTGATTATTTGCCTTTTAAATTATTGAATATCCGAGGACCAAAGATTCTAATATTTAAATAACGTTTCACGAAATAAGTTTATTTATATATTTTGTTTAAATTTCCATCAGATATCTCTGCAGTAAACTTAGCCGATAGTATCCAAACCACGCTGTATCGATGTTTCAGAATATACATGGTGAGTTTGGAGGAACGGAGCAAACTCTGGGAGTGCTGTACGTCAAGATAATGTAAAAGAACTCACATGTTATCCGATTTTCATTTGTTTTTTTTTATCATTGCGTTCTTTTAATAAATGTCCAAAAATACCAGCTCCATAAACAATAGTCTAGTGGTGAAATTTTAAACTGCTCGGAAATGCTCGGAAATTACTTTTTATCGTTATATACTAAGAGTTATTTTAAAGTTCACATAATTCTCAACTTATAATTTACGTAATTCCAAATAACATTTTTTGCTTCTATTTTACAAAAGGTGTGCCTTCATATATGGTCATGATGGCCGTTTGGAAAAATTCACCAGAGATATGCAAGAACGATTGCTAAAGCAAGTAATCGAACCTATGGCTTGCGATGGTTTGCGTACCATATCCATTGCATTTAGGGATTTCGTCCCTGGCAAAGCTGAAATAAACCAAGTTCACATAGATAACGAACCAAATTGGAACGATGAAGAAAACATCGTCAACAATTTGACGTGCCTCTGCGTAGTGGGCATTGAAGATCCTGTCAGGCCCGAAGTACCTGATGCCATACGCAAATGCCAGAAAGCCGGTATCACGGTAAGGATGGTAACCGGTGATAACATCAACACAGCTAGGTCGATAGCTTCGAAATGTGGTATTATCAAACCAAACGAGGACTTCCTTATATTGGAAGGAAAGGAATTCAATAGGAGGATACGAGATGCCAATGGGGAGGTGAAGATATTCCAAAAAGCAATTATATTTATTAAAAACGTATTTAATTTGTTTTACAGGTACAACAACACCTTTTGGATAAAGTGTGGCCTAAATTGCGGGTATTGGCACGGTCTTCTCCTACAGATAAATATACGTTGGTTAAGGGCATTATTGACAGTAAACTTAATGATAATAGAGAAGTTGTTGCTGTAACTGGTGATGGTACAAACGATGGACCTGCGTTGAAAAAGGCTGATGTCGGTTTTGCTATGGTAAGTCGTTATACATTGTCTCAAAGACACGAGGAGTAGCGATAACAGAACGGTTCACATTCATAGAACTTAATGATATACGATAATTCCGAATAAAAAGGAATTAGGTTGAGGTACTCTTTCTTGCCTGATCGTCATTCCTGAATATCACACTTTTTCCAACCAGAGATTGGAATTTTTTCACTTTTTCGTGAATGGTAACTTAAGTAATATGTTCTCAATCCATTTTTTAAAGAGGACACCTCTTCACGACAGTCGGCGGTTCTTATATCCTGGAATACACGATTCATTTTCGTGATATCATCATTTCTGCTATGATTTTGTTTAGCGTTGACAGTTCATTTTTGAAAAAGAATATTTTTCAAAGGTTTCCAATTCTTTATATTCTTTCATGACTCTGTACATCGCTGACTTCGCTATGCCTACAATAATGTTACCATAAGTACATTAATAATGGGAAATACATACATACTTATAGCATACCTAAAGTATTGGAAACATCAGAAACAATTGCTCTTATCACTTCCTTTCAATGAAAACATCTTGAATCTCGACAAGAAAAACATCGGACGGTTTCTTTAAGAGCTTCTTTAAAATGGAAATCATTCCTCATCTTTTTGAGATAAGACCCTATACACATAGTAAATCTTTGCTTTCTCTTTTAGGGTATCGCTGGTACTGATGTAGCAAAAGAAGCTTCTGATATCATTCTAACAGACGATAACTTCAGTAGTATTGTCAAAGCTGTTATGTGGGGTCGTAACGTCTACGACAGTATAGCTAAATTCTTACAATTTCAGCTTACTGTTAATGTTGTAGCCGTTATAGTTGCTTTCATTGGTGCCTGTGCAGTGCAAGACAGTCCATTGAAGGTAATTTTCTTTCCAATCAAATTAGATATGGAAGTTATCCTTTAATCTATACTTCCAGGCTGTACAAATGTTATGGGTTAATTTGATCATGGACACTCTTGCTTCTCTGGCTTTAGCTACGGAGCTTCCCACACCGGAATTGTTACTGAGGAAACCATACGGAAGAACCAAACCTTTGATATCAAGGACTATGATGAAGAACATCCTTGGCCAGGCTGTCTATCAATTAACTGTTATATTTACGTTACTTTTTGTAGGTAAGTAAATTAGAATAACTTAATTTTTTCCATGTAGCCGTGGCTAATAATCGTTTTTCCATTTTAAATAGGTGATCAATTGTTAGATGTCGAATCTGGCCGTTCAGAAAAGAATAAATCTAAACCAACTCAACATTTTACAGTTATATTTAATTCATTTGTAATGATGACGTTATTTAATGAGTTTAATGCGCGGAAAATTCACGGGCAACGTAATATTTTCGAGGGGATCTTCACAAATCGCATATTCTATACAATTTGGATAGGCACATGTGCCGCACAGGTTTGATAATTGAATTTCTCATCGATTAATGGGCGTTTTCTTTAATCCTTTCTTCACATTCCAGGTAGTCATTATCCAATACGGTAAAATGGCTTTCTCCACGAGAGGGCTGGATTGGGAACAGTGGCTATGGTGCCTATTCTTCGGCGTAGGGACGCTCCTATGGGGTCAATTAATAACTACAATCCCAACTAGAAAAATTCCAAAAATATTATCGTAGGTTTCCTAAACGGAAAAAGGTGATTTTAATAGGTTCATTAATGATTTTTCTGACGTTTCCAGCTGGGGTAGGGGGCACCCTGAAGAATACACAGAAACAATCGAAGAGAAGTTCGATGTCGATTCGGATAAGAAACCTAGGGCGGGACAAATACTGTGGATAAGAGGCTTAACCAGGTTGCAGACGCAGGTAAGTGCGTGTAAATTGTACATTGCTTTAGGCAATGTAAATCACACGATCTGTAGCATATCGTCTCACTTGGGGTAGCTCCCACTTACTTGTTTGAAGCCTAGCGTGTAAAAAGATGCGTGTAAAAAGTGCCAAAATGGGGCTTACCCTCTGGGTGGGACGTATATATTATAATTTAGGCGTTATTTATGTATATTGAGTGATTGAACAGAGCTAATTAATTATATAGGAATTAATAGGTAGTTGTTTTAAGTCCACATATGAGTTGAGGCTTCCCATATCTCAAAAAATCAACCTTATTTACGTAAAAAAAAAGAATTTTTACATTTTTATTACGTCCTTAAATAATCCTTTTAACATCCCTTTACAAAATCTCGTTGATCAGTGTTAGTTCATTTGAAACGCATGATGCATTGACATCTTATTGTGCAAATGGAATCAAAGATGTTTTTTCTTTGATTTTTCGTTTTTGTTTTGATTTGTTGATTTCCTGTGTTCATTGCTCGGGAATTTGTTTCCGCTTTAGTTGTCAGTGTTCCTTGTAGTAAATAGGCGATGGAATTTAACATTATTACATTGCATTTGCAATTACTACCTATTTGACGTCGTTTTTTTTTTTTTTTATTCCGATTGTTATATATTACAGTGTGTAATAAGGTAAGTCCTAAAATGAATCGATGGGTTCGAATCCCGCTGAATCATGAATTTTTCATGGTTAACACACTGTAATTTATATTGATGTTTATATTTTTTGTTCTATTTTATTTATTTATTAATAACAGCGGATATATTTCGTCCTTTTATTTAATTTAACATATATTTGACATACGAATTGGTGATATTTTACAAACAAAAAAATATTGCTTGCGTTTTACTAACACATCTAACGTAGGCCGTGAGATATTCCCCACCCTAACAGGGAGGGGGTTGTCCACCGCTTGATCCCTTGTGTAACATCCTGTTTTGATCCTATAAGTGAAACGATCTTGTTTTACCGAAATTATTACCAGGCATGCTGAGAAATTTGATTACTGTGTCTTTATATTATCCTTTTTGCCATTGAACACTTGCGATGCATATACTAGGCATCACGTTTAGTAGTTATTTTAGCTTAAACGCGATACACGTAGTTAGTCTTAAGCGTTGATGCTGTTGCGTTCATAGTTCTTGCATGCGCGTCCATTTTTTACAAACTCCGAATATCAACAGACAGTTTTGAATACCGTGCCCAATTATCCCAAAGTTGGCTGTGTTGTCTAAGGTTGCACCACACCCACGACCAAAGTATAAACAACCACGGATCTCTCACCAACTTTTAGTTCTTTTCTGTTTATCGACTTCTTTCGTTTTGTTACTTGTATATTGTTTAGACAAAAAAATACTATTTTCCAGATTTTTGTCTCTATCGTCTTGTTTGTTCTTTCACACATATCCTTCTTTCTGATGTGTTTGTTGTTTTAATATGTTGCTACCATAGAATTTATGAAGACCAAAAAAAGAGAAAAACATTCGTTTTGTTTTTTTTTTTTGTGATTTGATGGACATTGGATTGCTATTCCTTCTTAATTTGTTATGTTCTGCCCTTATGTTTCCGTACTTAAAAGTTACCAAAAACAAAATCTATCTCCATAAAATTTGCACCAATTGGAAAGATTTTATATCCTCATATTTTTTTTAATATGTTAATTCTTAGTTTGTGCTTATTTGGAAACTAAATAAAGCAAAATCAGATTTGATGAATTATTAGTTGTTAGGCAATAATCCATATAATAAATCCACTTATAAAATATGGATTTATAAAAGTCTGCTCACAAATAAACTTCTGACAAAAAAAAACAAAAAAACTTATACTTAATACTGTGTCAAGTGGTGACGACCCAAATGGTAAGAGCCGTTAAATTTAATCGTCAAAATATCTTTTGTTATAGATCAACTAATACAGTATTAATGGCACTTAAAAGTAATCTTCAAAAATAACGAAATTTTACATATTTATTTTAAAAGTTTAGTTATTTCCGAGTTTCAGGCTAAGCAAAATTGTTTATTACTCTTGTGACACTTATCCAGCAACGCCCTATACAGATTACAAGTATGCCCACTACTCGTCTAGATCGAATGTATTTAGAACGGGGGAAGGGATATTGATTGCTCAACTACGTCATGGCCAATGGTGACTGTCAGTTGCATTGAATTGACGTTTGAGTGTTGGCGTATTTTCAAAATGAATATTTTTCCTTACAATAAAAGAAATTTGTTTGAAAATCATATCACCTAGACCACTTAGAAATGTCACTTGATAGTGCGGCATTACAAGAGTAGTCTGAAAAGTTTCCAGTCTAACATAGTCACCTTGTAAGTCTATATAATAATAATAACAATGATAATAATAATAATAATGCTTTATTCTCTTTCACAATAAGTGTTGACAACAGACTTAATTAAAATTAAAATAAAGATAAAGTGGACAACACAATATAATACACATTTAGAATAGCAAAACAAATTAAGAACTTTTTTTACTACACTCTTGAATGCATTTAGTTCAGGATTGATCTTCAAAATAATGGGGAGTGCAGAATACATTTTTGCGTACAAGTCCACCCTGCAGGTGTTTGGACATATTTTGAACCGGTCCACATTGCTTCTGACTTATATATACAAACAAGGAACGGTCAATAAGTTCTTTTCGATGAACAAGGACTTAAATTGTCAAAAATGAACCTAAGAATCATTTTTTGACAAATCAGTACGCGTTGGTAATCGGCACGGCCCCATATTAGAATATTAAACTCAAAAATCAAGTATGCCAGGGTATGGTATACCGTCAGCAGTAATTTTGTACTCAAACTGCTTTTCAATTGTACAATTGCGTAAATGTTGTTGATTTGTTCATCTAAAGACGGCAATTTGACTATTTGAAAAGTTAAAGTCAAGATTAACGCCAAACTGAGGAAGTCGTCGCTTATTGAAATGTACAATCAATCTGTTCATACAGCATCAGGTAAAGAACTCGTCCATAGCACGGGCTATCTTAAATTTTAGCACGGTCAAGGACTTAGCGGGTATAGTAACGGAGGTATCATTCGCAAATGCTACAACGCAGAGGAGCGCAGGAGTGAAACATTCAGGCTAATCATTCGCGAATATAAGAAAAATTAGGAGACCCAGAGGCGAACATTGGTTCTAGCGGCGAAACTTGCCACACTTAACGCCTATCTCGAAAATATCGCGTGAAAAAGAAGGAAAAAAATGAAGATAGTGGGTAGTCATATATGCGAAACGATGGCCGATATGGGGTACGGTTCCCTTTGCCCTAGCCCAGCCGAAGATGGCGTGGGGGTTGATAAGCGCCACCCTATTTAAGTAATATGAAGGGGCCACCCTGAAGTCTAGCGGCGCCAAAATAGGGAGATTCGTCACAGGATATCGAATAATAAAAGTTAGGTTATTTTGAATATGAAATAACGGATTACTTGAACGGCACACTGTATATCAAAAATATTACTACTAAACAATATGTACAAGAAAAATACACGACAACGTTTAACAAAATTAAATATAATGAAAATAAAAACAAATATTGACATAGATTTAAAACAAACGTGTAAAGCATGTGTGTGAAATATATTTAAACAACTAACTACACAAGCCGTAGTGACTATAGTTGCAAAAACAAAAGTGAATAGACCAGTACGTATATTCAAAATACGAAAATAGTGACCGATAAATAAGCAAAATAAAAAGACGAAGTAATAGCGTCTTTTCTAGAAATACGCGGGAATAATGGTTATGCGAAATTGAACATTAGACAACTTGAACCTTAAAGGTATACTATGTCCCTAAGGATCCGTTCTATAGCGCTATGACCAAATTAATTAACAAAAGTGAATAAACTATTGCAAAGCAGACAAACAAAATTTAGAGGCACTACAGGATGGATTATATTCGTGGACGAAAATATTACAGTCTAAAAATTCCTTATAGTATACCGCTTCCAAACCTAACCACGCCCTGGTTCTCAGAAAGTTTTCAGCGTCGTTCACGAGCCCTTCAGGGCGAACTTTGGTATTGCTCACACGCTTTTCAGGGCTAGATTAGGACTCCGAAAGGAAGCAAAAAAAAGATCAGAAAACGGAATTTGAACGAGAAAACTTACATGTAGATGGTATGACGTCAGCATGTAGCTCGGTGTAATGAATTTCCCCCAACGGGTGAGTTTTACGACGGGAAACGATACGTTACTTGTTTAGGTAGGTAGCCTTAGATCACAGAAACGGTATTCCTACATTGTGGCAACAGAATAAATGCTACAGCGTACCTCCGAAGCTATACCGGCGTCCTTACAAACACGAAACTCAAGCCAGACTCCCTCGAAAACTAACGCTAACATCACATGATTGCTACAGGTGGAAGTGGGGATACGAAAATGATTGGTTCGGTACTTAGAGATGTTTAAAACTAAGAATGCTTAATAAATGTAAATAAATCTAAATTTAGTTTATAACAATAGCAAAACGTAATTCTATAATAGGGTTTTGAAATAATAACCGTTCCAACAGGTGGCGTCATCTAGCGGGATAAACATTGAATAGAACGATAGTTAAAGGGTTAACTTATACAGCTAAGCGCAGGAATTTTGCACCGTAACAAACTGTAGCAGGTATGACTATACCCATCGTCCGGCCCGTCAAATAGGAAGATCTCTCTAGATAAATTGCAAAACTCAATTAAAGCCATTTAAGAAAACCGTGTTAAGGAAGTCGATTACTCTATTATATAAGATAGTCAATTCTACTGTTTTGACTGTGCCTTGACTTCAGGAGTGTACTGCTGTATCCAGGATTCATCTACAGATTAATCTCCGACTTATTTCGCTTAAGCTGTTTTAGCTTAGCTTTGGAGATGTTACAAAGAACTGTTAAACAACAATTTGTTGTTGAGACTTGAAACTTTTTCAGACTACCATCGTATATTTATGAAGTGGATTATTACATGAGTCTATGAGAATTTATTCATAACAAATCTCAAATTGTAGGCAATATCCTGAAATTTCCTACCCTGTTCTAGATAAATTAATTCTAAAGCCGAGTGCCAAACAAATAATAGTTCGTCAGATCTGATTTGGAATTATTGAATTTTCAGGCAACCACAAACTAACACCACGATTATACGAAGTTGTTTCAAAAAGTAACAAGAGCTCTGAGAGAAAAGAGATATACAGCATAGTAAAGCATTGGTACATATTACTCCTCCCCATAGTCGCCATGGTTTTCCAAGCATTTATTGGAGCGGTACACCAACGTATCCAAACAGACATAGTAGAAATCAGCGTCAAAGTCGTGGAACCACGGAAATGCCGACCTCCCAGGTGCTTCTTCCGTTCCGAAAAGATGAAAATCGCTTGATGCAAGGGATTTTTGGAACCATCAGGGTGTGCTGCTCTCTTCGGATCGTTGAAGAAGCACCTGGAAGGTTGGCATTTTAGAACCAATGCGGAAGTTCAGCAAGCCGTTTTCACGTGGCTCCACGATTCGATTCGTTGTTGCACCGATGGAACAAATGCTTCGATAACCATGGCGACTATGTGGAGAAGTAATATGTACCAGTTTTCTTTCAAAGCTCTTGTCACCTCTTGGTTTCTCCCGACGTATTTAATTTTTTTTATATAACTCCTGTAGGCTTCGAACCTAGGATTTCCGTTCTCCGGGGACGTAAGAACGAATCACTTATTTAATAATAACAAAAGAAAAACAGATTTTGCTGACAAAAACCAATATATTAATATAAAATTTTCTTGTTTAGTGCAAATTTTATGTTGGTCACTGTACTACAGTGTGAAGTGCGATTTGACAAAGTTTATTGTTTGATTATTATACGTAGAATTTGTCAGTATCGGTTATAATTTTTGTCTTTCTGTTTTCTTTTTTTACGCGTCATTGTTTATAGATAGTTGAAAATGTACCCGTTGTCTAGGTACTTAATTGTAATTTATTTTACACTAGCCGGCGGAACCCATGAGAGAAACTGAGGTATAGGAATGCTGTGGGTGTCTGAAGCAAAACCTGTCGCAGTATAAAAAAGTACGTAGCTTGTAGTAGGCCTTTAGCTTTTTATATAAACAAAAGAAAAGTATACAAAAGAATGCAATGATTGCGTTGCATACTGCTGGTATGATGTGTCTGCACTGTCGTGTTATTACATAGCTATGTTTAGAGCCACCCTCACCTCTGTTTTCATGGATGTTCGACCCCTTGTTTATCCTATATAGGTCGTAGTGAGTTCGGTAGATGTCAGTTTTATCGGATGTAGTTATTTATTTATATATTTAATATATATATATATATAATATATGATAAAATACTATTAAACTAACATATCTATTTTTTACTTCATACTTTCTTTTTTTTTTTTAAAGAACAAAGTAATATTACTTTTAACGTAATCTTAAAAGTGCTTCCTCACCGACAACACAGCCATGTGGAGTCAGACAAGATGTAGCTCGATGTCGTATTGTCTCGTTTTAGTGACTAATGCAGCCGCTCACGTTCTATAAATTCATTATTATACAGGGTCATTCACGTCTATCCAGCGAGTTCCAAGCTTGCAATTTAGGTTTGCGCGCTAAGGCGCATGCTCAGTCGATTTCTTTCGAATTGTAAACTTGGAATTTATTACCAAGGTGTACGTCGTGAATCACCCCGCATATAGCAGCATCTTCGTCATGGTATCTCAGTGTCTCATTATGTTTTTTTTTTAACAATGAACAGCTATCATCGTTGCTTAGTCGTGTGTCATTGTTGTATCGCTGTTTTACATTATAGATATATTACAATGTTGATATGATGATAAGGTAATAATGAAAACGACGTGCGTTTGTTCTTGTTACTGAAGACGATCTTTCCGAAACGTTGATTTCGTTGAATTTTCAGATATTGATACAGTTTTACATGCGCATACCATCTTCCTATCATTACAGTTGTTGAAGCAGTTGTTCGTTTTAGCTTGAATCAACCTCGAATGTTAATCAAAGTCATGGTTGTCGTAAATTGTCGTAAATATGTCGTAAAACTGTTTTTGTTTCTTTTGTTTTATCATTTGATTTTATTTGGTCTGTACTCTTTGTTCGTATTTATCCATAATATCCCGATTTGTTAACATCAAGCCTATATTTTTAATAAATTATTTACTAACTTGGAGATCTACATTATTAATTAACAATTTTCTTCCCTATATTTGAAATTGTATATAAAATTTAGAAATCTATTGCTCCATCGCAATACCATTAATTTTTAATAAAAATTGTTAATGTAAATCTCCTTAAATATTAACCTTTATTTCATATACACGCCTATCCAAAAATTTTACAACGTAACTAACTTTTTTTTGTTTTCATAAAAAAAAAATACAGATCTCATTAATTCCTTATACAACGGGTAGCGTTTGGAGAATATGGGGATGTAGGTGTTTGTTCTCAACAGCGAAAATTTTTACATGCAGTGGCGCAATAGAATCCATGAATGTTCATAAACTAACATTAACCAAGAGAAATAAACAAGGAAACTCAAAAAATGTAGAAATTACCTTAAAATTAAATCTAGCATGCTTCGATTAGACAAATTTTTTTACCTCTGAATGTACCCTTTTTTTCTTTAATTCAATAATATGAAAACAAGTTTTTACGATTCAGGAAAAATGTTAGTTTCTATGTTTGTAGGGCAACCTTGTTATTTTTTTATATGTACCGAGGGATTTATGAAAATTTACGATGTTTATCATATAGTTATTAGGTATGATATTTTCATAAGTCCCTGTATTTTGTGTATACTGGATATGTGTCGGAAATTTTTGAAAAATATACAGGATCTATTTGAAAATCATCGACAGACTTTTAGGGGTGGTAGAGAATTGTAAAATGAAGATCTTTTGTTAAAAAATGTTTTTTTTCCGAAATTATTTTACTTTAGATTTAAACGGTGTCAAAAATCTTCAATTTATTTTAAATTGTATCACTAATGGTTTAGATACATTAATAGTAATGAATAATGAAAGCAACAATAAAAATAATATATGTGTGGGGCTGAAATTATTGTAAATTTTTTGAAATTAAATTTTAATCAAATGTTTCAAATGTTCGTAATTGTTGCATTGTTACTAAAAATAGATTATCTATTTTTTTTTATGTTTTTTTTTTTTAATGATTTAGTTGTATCCCATTCTCATATAGTTGAATTGGAATATGGACAGTATTTCTCAGCTATTTTACAACGTTATATAAAGAAGGCTTGTCCCATTTTTTTTTTTTTTTTTTTTTTTTTTTTAAGGATAAGTGAAGGGGGATCATAACAATTGTTCATGCTTACATAACAGAGGGTGTTATGCCGTAGAATTTACAATGCAAAGTTGCAATAATAAATATTGTTCCTTGTAAGTCATTGCCAGCTTTTCTTTTTGGCAATTCTCTAAATAGCGGATAAACATTTTCAACAATTAGGTATTTTTACAGTTTATTTTTAGTTGGGCCGAAATTACAAGTAATAACAATAAGAAAGTTTATTTGGTGCCTACTTTTTTCTCCACACAATAGATTAATCAAGAAACAAGAATGTAACCTGGAACTCATTTGGGGCCCGAAATTTAAAAGTGTGATGTAAGGTACAAACTTTATTTTATAACTCTTTACGATCTTTAAAATTTAATAAGAGATGGAAGGTAATTCTTTTATATCCAGTATATATAGATATTTCCCGAAATTCCAAAAAATAATAATTAACACTACTAACAAAAAAAGGACTGTGTTAAATTATCACCAAACGTATAATAGAAGAAAGTAAGGACGTGAGTGCCCGCTGAAGCAGGTCTCGTCCACGTACCGCACTGGATTCGAAGCAGTGGCGTTCGTGAGAACACCCTGAATAAAAAAGGGAGCTCGTACGTGGACTTGGCTCGCATGGCGTGTCCTTGGAAGGTATGAAAGGAAGTGTGTGAGCATGATAACGTGTATGCATGCTGATCCCAGCCTTATGAGTACCCTGCTTCCCTGTGTTTGCAGCTGAGAGTTATCAGAGCTTTCAAGTCAACCCTAGAAGATCTGGAGGAACGACGTTCGGTTCATAGTTTACACAGCTTACACAGTTTGCGCAGCTCGCGAAGCCACACTGGCCCATGGCCGCCTCGACCACTCTCAGACATCACATACATTGATGAAGATCCCACAGCAACTAAACTGTCACCGCAGCCGCCGAAGACTGATGACTTCTCCGGAAATCGGCTATTATCTCCTCACACCTTGAGGCTCCCACCCCATAATCCGCCTTTCGCACCTGTCGCACCTTCGTCAAATAATTCCGAGCTGCCAAAACCAGTGCATGAAACTCGCATATAGTGCCGATCATGTCCGGCTATGCACAGCTATGAGCAGTGCATGACGTTCTTTTCCAGCGCTACCCTGCCGTAGCAATAGCCGTTTTTTTTTTTAGCCAGAAATTAATTTCAATTAATAAAGTTAATATTCAAAAACAATGCCCTCTTCTTATATTAAATGAAAATAAAAAGGATGAAAGCAAGAGAAAATAACAGAACAACCTCTGAGATTCCTTAAATACATCCGACCAATTCTTTACAATTTTCATACACCCCCACCGATACCCCCAAAACCCTCTTTCTAACACCGACCCCTACCTCTCTTTTAAAAAAAAAGGAAATCTATCGTTTAGCTTAGCACTTGTAGAATTCTTTTATTTGACCAAATTTTTTAAAGTATTTTGTATTATTTTGTAAATATTTCATTCATTCGTCACTTGTAGAATAGTTGTATGTATTAGCATTTTAGATAGCCTTAGATTTCTCAGGTTAGTGGTAATGGAGACAGATATTTTATATTTGAACTACTTTAAACGCATGCACACAAAAAAGAAATCTTCGAGTCATGTATTGTGTCGTCGCCAAACAATGTTCTATATAATAATAAAAGATTATATATACATAAAACATATTTATATAGTTTATTTTCTTTTTGAATTTTTTAGAAAGGAGAATAATATTTATTATATAATATAGAACATAAAAAAGGATAAAAAAATTAATTTAATAAGCGCAGGTTATCCCAAATTTACCTACCGATTCTTTTATATAATCTCATTTAAAATATGAAATTTTGGAAAAAAAAATTTGCTCATGAAACTAAACTGCCAGTCTACATTTAGTCAACAATAAGGGGGCTGTAAAGTTTAAATTTTACAAAAATATGAATTGTTTGACAATCAATTATATTACTTAATTCTATTTAGTTGAAAATATTATAAATAACATATCTTTACTGGATAAGATACTTTTATAACATATCAAAAAAAAAAAAAAAACAATAATAAAGGGGAAAATATTTTAAAAAATCTCTTGTTATCTAGGGTCTAATCAACTAAGTCTTCCCTTTGTATAGTTCTTTAGACTTTTTTTAAATTTAATTTTTTGAAAAAAAAAATATTTCTATATTCTTGAAATAAATTAATAGAGGTATATATAAATGTTGTGGGTGTGTAAATTTGTGGGGACCCTGTCTTTTGTAGATTTTCGAAGTGAAATCAAGTGTTATCCACTAAACAAACTTTTGTTTGATTTTTGTTTTTTATCTTCCGTTTC
This sequence comes from Dynastes maya, assembly GCA_029619315.2. Lineage (NCBI taxonomy): Eukaryota > Metazoa > Arthropoda > Insecta > Coleoptera > Scarabaeidae > Dynastes > Dynastes maya. The sequence continues at coordinate 10,652,896 of JAROYE020000012.1, forward strand.
TTTCCTGTTATTATTTTTATTTTTATTTTCTGTTTCGTTATTGTTGTTGTTGTATAACATAGCCTACTACTACTAATATAATAACTGATAGAACGAAAATAATTTAAAAAAATATAATAAAATCATGATAATCTGAAAAATGTTGGAGAAATGATTATGACATAATATACATAATATATACAACATATTTACTCGTTTTGTTTTAGTTTTTCTTTCATTGATAATTAACGAAAAAAAAAAAACAAAGGTAATACAATTATTACGTTAATTTAACAGTATTTACTATGCTCTGTTCTTGAGAGAAGAAATATAATACAAAGTGGGCCACATGTTTCGAGCTATCGTGTTTCTGTTGATGGTAAAAAAAAAACTTCTGTTTTTATATAAGCTAAAGCAAGTGCACACATGCGATGAATATATACACATAGATATATATATTTATAGAATGAAATAAAATTATATCAACAGTTTTCAGGCCTAATTTTCAAAACTTTTCTCGTATATTAGATTATATAACACCATGAAGATATATACATATTATAATGTAATAATCACCACTTAATACTTAATTATATTTTTTTTATAGAATATAGTTGATATAGTTTTATAAAACAACGGTTTCAAATTTTTAAGTGAACCAATCAAAATATACACATAAATATATATTTTTTATTATTAGTAATATAATGTTAATAATGTAATTTTAGACACCATCTTTTTATATCATAAAATGTTTTTTTTTTGTAAGTACCTTTTTACAAATATATATTATATTATTAAAAAAAAATGTTAATAATTATGCGGAAAGAACTTTTTTAAGTTGAGCTTTTACATGTAAGGATTTAACAAGTTATTTATTTTTTATATATATAATCATTAATAAATTAATAAAAAAATATTTATTTTTTATTTTCGAGTGTTTGATTTTAAACCAAAATGGGGAATTTCTAATATTTTAAAAGATAATTTATTTTGAATGGTTCATTTTCTCCTCTTCTAAATTTGAACTATGTACCATAATTATTGTATATAATATATTTGTAATTAACGTTTATATATATATATATATGAAAAAGCAATATTTTCATTTATTTGGTTACCCTATATAAAGAAAAAGAATTGTCATCGACGTTGACTTTGTTATTTGCTAAAATAAAACCCGTTAATACATGTTTTATAAAAAAAAATATCGTTTTATTTTCATCTCACATATTTATATATATACAATTACATTTTTATCATTTTTATTTTTCATCGTCTATGATTTTCTATATTTTTTTTAATTCGGATCAATTCGCATGCGTGCCCTTGTGTTATAAAAAAAAAAAAGAAGCCTCACTGTTTGTCGAGGCTTATAAAAGCGTTATTTAACTCGTTTTGGAATTGGTCGAAATATTTTGAAACTTAAAATCTGGGTTAATATGGGATTGTATTTGGAACTTCAAAATGTTTTCGATACGTTCCAAAATGTTGCAAATAAATTATAATTACACACTTCTGAAGTATACTTAGTAGAATCTAAATCTCTCTTATTCTGTGCACTTTATTTCTATTGTATGTGTCTGTCACTGTCTATCGACCACTCTTAACGTACCCTTTACTCTTGAAGGTGATAGGTGGTGAATTGCAAGAACGTTTGATTCCGGTTCCATACAGCAAGAGCTCCACTGACCAAGCTGTAAGCCGCTTTCCTAAATCTTTCTGTCCGCTATATATTTGTATGCGCTCTTGGTTTGTGTTCAACGCTATTCCAGCATTGCATCCAGGAACCCCTACGACTTAAAAAAGAGCTTCCAAATTAAAAAAAAAAAAAAACGATATAAAAGCGAAACTAAAGAAAATTACAAATCGTAAGGGTCCTAAAACCGTGATGCCGATGCTTCAGAATAGCGACTTTGCAATGTAGTACAAAAAAAAAGGATAAAAAAAAGTCAGAAAATAAATTCTTTCTATTTGTTTGTTTGTTTTTTCGTAGTATAGACATTTCCGTATTTCTTTGTCTTTGTTGTACGGCTCTTTATTTATTTATTTTTGCATGCTGCATGAATCTTTTTACACCAAAAAAAATGAACATCAATTATAAATTATCACGAAACTAGTTCTCGCAGATACATTTGATCGCTCAAAACTATTTTCTTGTTGGCCTAAGTTTTTAAGATTTCTTATTCAATAAAAAAAAATATCCAATTTAAATTAAAAAAAAGAAAAACTTGGCCAGATTCATTTAATATTCAATTTCATATTATAACATGTTAACTGTTTTTTTCATTTCGTTTTAAGTTACTTAGAAGTTGAAGCATCAAAGATGTTGTACTCATTGTGGCCCATATCATACTTATTTCTTATTTTATATAATTACTCTTTTTTTTTTTAATTTCTATGATGGCTGTACGCTTATTAATATAATATATTATAAAATATAGCCTCGTTGCATAGAATTAGTATATAATATATATATGTTTTGTTACTAAATTATTTCTAGGAGGCTTTAAATATTTATATTATATGAAAAAAAGAGACACTCAGTTTACTTGTTACTACTGTTACGATTATTATTATTATTACTATTAATTATATATTTTTGAACAAAGTGTACTTATAATTTTTGTTTTTTAACTTTACTAACAAGAAAGAGGTTGCTGTTTTTTCGGTATTTTTTTTATAATAAAAAGACTCTAAAAATAATGCTGATACACTCTGTTTTTTTTTTTTTTTTATAAACAAAGATTTAATCAAACGGAATAATTAAACTTAAAGAATTATCAGAATCTTGCATGAGATTTTTTTAATTCTTAAATTTTATTATTCCTAATTTATCCTTGACAATGAGAGACAAATAATACACATATTTGAAATGTTTTTAAAAGTATTTGCTAGGTTGTGTTTAAATTGCCTTTATTTTTTATGTGTTTTTTATATGATTAATATTTTTTTACAAAGTTTGGTGTGTTTACTAATACAGGTGGGGCAAAATCACGTAAGCAATATAACCAATATCTCTGGTAAAGTCTGTATGTATATTGAATATTGTTATCGTGTGTGTTATATATTTATTAAGTGGTGCTCAGATAATTTTCAAGTGTGTTGATCTGTAATAAATTTTGCAAGTTAAATGTTTTTTTAACAACCTTCTCATCACATTCTTGTTTTTCTCTTTTTTGTTTTCTCTAATTTAATTTATCAACTTTAATTTTTGTAAAATTTGCTTACTAAATAAAACAGTATCAGTGGCTTATTATTTTTTCTCTTTCTATATCTTGCTGTATAGATCCGATTTTAAATCCCATCTATCCGTTTCCCACTTCTTTTAATGCTCCTCCTCCACCCCTGCCTTTGATTTCGGAAGAAATTTGCCCCGCCTAAAAAATAATAAGCACCTGAAGTATCTGTTTTGTTTTTTTTTTCGTTAATTCTTTGATATTTTTTGTTCCCGTTCCGACTGACTCCAGTCGAGGCTTTTTCTTGAATTCTATAATTTGCAAAACAATCGGGCATCAATTCAATGTACTATTGTTTTTTTATGTTAAAGCTTAGACTTGCCTCGGATCACACGGCATGTAAATATCATGGCTCTACACAAATACATTTTGCTCGGGCAGTATTGTGTATTAACTGCCTGTGTTCTTTATCAGCCACTTTATTTATTGTATGTGGCCACTGAAAGCTATTGTCGTGGCATGTATATATTTATAAATATATAATATCTATATAAATGGTAATAATTGCATGACTTATTTATTGTTTTTTTTTTCTTTTAATTTGTCATCCTGGTAACGTGGTTCTCGTCTCAGATGTAAAAAATAATTAATTTGGAAATTGGAAACCCGATGAAAGCTGTATAGTCCTCGTCAATATATTTGAATCTAGTTCTCCCTTACCCAAAACTTTATTGCATGTATAAAATGAATTACATACACCAAACACACATCTATAACACTAAAAATTATATAATATTTATTTTCTTAAAATTGTCCGCGTGTGTACTAATTTATCATTTTAATTTAAGAAATCTATTCCGAAAGGAAAATTTAATAATTCGAAAAATTAGTACACACAGGATATTTATTATACTTTGGGATTCACGATTAATTTTGAATCATCCCTGTATAATTCCATTTCTGTAAATAAAATCTCTATGATCTTTTTTCTCTAAATTTTTAATACTTGAAGAACTACACGTGATATTTGCCTTCACCCCCCTATCTATTTCTACTTTTCGTACTATTGCTATGTTTTTCTTTTAATATTTTTATTGAATTACTTTACTGTGAGCACGTCTATTATTAAACCTTTTTAAAAAAATATATTATCTGGGAGATAATTGTTATAAAGTGATTTGGATCGAGAAAGGTGTGTATTTTTCTATTTTCCCCCTTTATTACTAACTCTTAACGATTAATATATTAATATATCTATCTTATTTCTTCCTATACTTTTTTTTTATTTAGTTGTTGAATGTGAAACCTGTGTAATCTCTTTTGAATATCTCGTAATAACGTTTGGCAACATTTCAGCAGAAAAATAAAACGAAAGTGACTCGGTATTTATTGGAATCATGGATATGGCGATAACACTTGACATTTTACATATTACACTTGTTTGACGTAAACAGCATTGTCTAAATTTAAATGAGTTGCATTGTTTATCAAATATTTGAAGAGTACTATACATTTTTTTGAAATGTAACGATTGTATGATCTCATTTGAATCGATTCGATTATGTCACTTTTTTTGTAAAATATACACGATTTCAAATAAACTGTTTGTTTTAAAGATACGTCAAACATAGAAAGATTATTTTGGATTTGAAAAATAGCTCAAATAAAGTTACCACTATTTTTTTTCTCATTTCTTCTCTATACAGGGTGTCCCAAGCTTCTGGAAGCTGAAATTTTCCGATGACATAGTAGACCTAGTAGAGTACATTTCAAAAATATTCCCGTATATATAAGATGATCGATAAGTAGCGGAACAGGCACCATCTTTCTTATTTTAAACGAAACAACCTGTATATTATTACGATTTTAATTTTTCCTTCTAGAAATTATATCGGTTTAATATAATATGGGTTTCACTTGTTTTCATTTATAATTTTGTCCTCATTCGCCGAAATTTAGTTTCTTTAAAGAATCCAAAATGCAAATACATTCTAGCGTAAATTTTTACGATATCAAATTTTATACTTGCCTTTATCTATCTAGCCTTGGCGTTCAGTATTAAACACCAAACTTTTCTTCTATGATGTAAGTGTTCAACATCGAAAGTAAAAGAGATATTTACAGTTAAACAGGATTGCGCATGTCATCCTTAACTTCATACATACATCATATACATCAACTCTTTTTATGTAGTTCATTTTTTAAGTAGCTACTTATGCTTAAAATTTTGAATCAGTAAAGTAGAGTAATGTCAATATGTTTTGTTTACTACTATCATGATAACCAAACAATACTAACACCAGAAACTACTTGGACGCAATGTAAATGCGTAAAATATTTTTTACTTTCAATGTTAGACATATACATCGTTATACAAAAATGTTAGAGATATAAATTATCTATACAGTGGTGCTATTTAAAAAAAAATAGAGTTATTGGTGTTTGAATTTGGTATTGTTTGTTGTTCAATACTGAACAGCCTGTATATTTCGAAGAAGTTCTAATACAACATCTAGATGATGTATTTTTTGAGCAAATTTATAATAATATCGAAATTTAAAAATAACTGTGGGCTTTCACGGCTGGTGTCTAAATTTGTACTAGCAGTACATATTTCCGGGCTGATGGGCCGTGGTCTTTGATGTGCCGAAGTCGACATTTCGCCAAACACTACGATCGGCATCTTCAGGAGGATGATTAGTCTTCACTGGTCGTCTGATGAGTGGTGCTCAGACTGGAAATGCTCCACAATATATACTTGTGCTATTCGCTGATTGGTTCCCCACTTCTCTGTGTGGTCCGCGCTGAATGATTGGCACCTGGCTGTGTTTGTTTTCGTATTTTTCAGGGTTGGATCCCAGATGTTATTGATCCGTAGAATTGAAAAGAAGAAGCTCTACGAATCAATAACATCTGGAGTCATAACGCTCGACAGAACACACGGACCGACATAGAAACACAGCCAGGAGCCAGGTATTCAGCGCGGGTCACACAGCGAAGTGGGGAACCAATTAGCGGACAGCACAAGTATATATTGCGGAGCGTTCCCAGTCTGAGCACCACTCATCGGGCGACCAGTGAAGATTAATTATTGTCCTGAAGATGTCGACCGCAGTGTTTGGCGAAACGTCGACTTCGGCACATCAAAGACCACGGCCCATCAGCCCGGAAATATGTACTGCTAGTACAAATATCGAAATTTGTTAGAAATAGAGATATGAAGTCCATATTACATTTGTTTGTTTCTAGATGGAGAAACCAAATACGTAATAATATACAGGGTGTTCCATTTAAAATAGCAAAGTAAGGTTCGCTACTTATGGATCATCCTGTATATATGGAAATGTTTTTGAAAGACATTATATGTAATGGTGTCTCTTATGTCATCAGGAAATTTTACCTTCGTACTGTTTACGCACTGGGCTCAATTTTACAATTCCAGAAGGCCGGGGTACCTTTTATATTTTTGGGATTTTTGGTGATGGGATCTCTTCCGTGTTATTGTGATTTGTTGATTAAAATTTGTCGTTAAAATGCTCTGAGCATGTGACATTTTTGTTTTTTTTTTTTACTGGAAAACCAAATTCATTTTTGGGAATATGTTTTTTTTTGTATATACAGGCTGTTCGAAGTTATCGACACATTATTGTAGAGTTTTTTTTCCGCTGATTACAATGCTGCAAACAAAGATAAAACAAGTCGATAGAAAACAAAATTCTGGATGAAATTTTTTTATTATGCAGCTCATTAACTAAGTAATTAAATAAACAAATAACAAAATACGTAAGTAAGAGATTTAAAGTATAAATTCAGGAATAACAACTTTTCAAAACCGTTAATTTAATTCAACCAACGAACTCATTTGATATTTTTGCCAATCCCGTAGCTTATTTCATAAAATTTCTAGCGCTAGGCAGATCCTATTTTGGAAGAATACTGTAATATGTAATATAAATATTTTACGTATAATTTTGTTTTCTATTGATTGATATTTAAATATACAAGCTGTTGAATGTAGTATTTAAGCTAGGATTACGCATGCAGTTGCGCATTCTGACGTTGCATGTGAGGGCAGTGAACGAAGAAGTGACTTATGTTCGGTTAGAATAATGTAGTAATGTGAAAATAAAACCCATAAAAATACAATTTTGTATTATTTTAATTTATTTAATTGAGCAGCCTGTATATGTTATTTTTGTCACAGAACATTTCGCAGAGTTTATTTATAGTAGGATGAGAATTGGGCTTTTCTTCTCGATATCTGAAGAAGAAGCATGGAAGTATGGAACTTTGAGAAGAGGTGGAACTTTATTTGAAGAATCTTTAGATTGGTAAAAAAAAAGAGAGAACTGCTTGCCAGGAAATTATGCAACCGAGATTATTTTATACATGGCTCTGTATTTTACGTGTTTTTTCGGCTATGCTATTTTTTGCTCGTCACTTTTTATTTTTCCCCAGGGAATGTTCTTATTTTTAATTCTCCCTGTTTTGTTGTTTCTTGTTCTTTTCAGATCCGAGTAGTTAATGCTTTCCGTCAGGGCCTAGATGCTCGATATGGCGAACACAGCAATACTTCCCTTGCCGAGGTACTTCGTAAACAGACATCACTCTCTAAGAGGTTGTCACAAACTTCTTCCATTGAATATGCCGATAACATCCCAGACGAACTGACGATTCCCGAGATAGACGTGGAGCGACTGTCATCTCATAGTCATACAGAGACGGCTGTTTAGCTCCCTAGATTTTGTGCTCCCGTCCTTTCCATTCAGACCAATATTATTATTCCCATTACTCGAGCAGCACTAGTGTAAAATATTTATTACTATTACTACCGACAGTATCAGTAACATTGAAAATAAACAAAAAAAAAAGTAGCAAAAAAAAAAACAGCAAAACGACTGGCCCGTTAACCCTGAAGGAGGAGGAAAACACCTCCAACGGGGAAATAGGAGTTTAAAAAAATCGTACGCCTCCCCACCACTTCTTTATATAGTAATCATAATCCGAATAAGAAAAAAAGAGAAACATTGTTTGTTCGTTGATTTAATTGTTATTTATATATATAAAATATAGTGTATATTGTGTGTCATAATGATGAATATATGAAATATATGAAATTTTAGTATTGCCATAGAAGTAATACGCCACACACGCGCGGCAACTTGATTTTTTTTTTTTTTTTGATGAACATGTTTAGCAATAAGTGGGCGTGCTTTAATTTTTTTTTACAAAGACGCCCATATAGCGAATATATATATACTAATATATATAAATTAGGTGCCTAGGTGGGAGGTTATTGATTTCCTCTCACAAAACTTAACAAAAAAATAAAATAAGTTAAACAAATTGCCCATAGAAGAGGATGTTGGTAAAAAAGGCACCCACTGTGCACTCTGGTCGTGTGACCCGCCATATTTGACCAGGAGGTGATCACTTGATTTTATCTTTTCTTGTATGTACATTGTAAAATATCCCTCAGTGCACTGTCATATTTGGCTCGGTTTTAACACCAGTACGTGGAAGTTAAAATACAAACGTCCTCCTCAAGAAATAAAACAACAAAATATTAAAGAAAAATCCATATTACCCGCTGAAAAAGGGAGAGGGTGATATATTTTGGTTGTAGCATGAGTTAATTTTTTTTACAAAACTAGAATTAATCAACCCCTCTCCTTTTTTACCTAAACCGCCCCCCTCCCCCACTTTAATTATTATTATTATCATCATCATTATTATTACTTAACCGTTAAGTACATAAATATATTTAAAGTAGGAGAAGAATGAGATGTCTGCCAAAAAATATTGAGAAGGGGCACTAAACGATATTTGCGGATAATATAATAATATAAAGGAAGAAACTTAGGTTAGTGTTATATATATACATATATATATTATTATATAAAGAACAAAAATAGTTTTTATTATAATAATAATAGTTAAATTATTGAAATTAATTACTGCCCCTTCTCAATTTAATTTTGTTATTCTAATTATTATTATTAATTAGTCTATAGCCGGAAGAATAATTTATAAAAAAAAAATAATTAATAATAAAAAAAAAACTAAAATAGAAAAATACCAAACTGATAACTGAAACAACAAATTATATTAATGTGACTTATATATAGGAAAAAAAAATTATTCGTTTCTTTTATACCTTTTGAGTATATCTTTGTGTACTCCAAAAGAAAAAATTGAATTTCTAAAAGAATTATATGAACTAAAATATGCAAAATCAACATGAAATTTAAAATTAAGAAAAAGAAATATATATATATGGAACAGTACTATGTAAAACACTATTAAACGTACATAGATAGTTAAGTTGTGTTCGAAACATTGTCAGATCAGCAGGTCGCATCTGTTTTCTCTCCGTTAATAAATACACCAATTAGAATTTAAATAAGATCGAAAGTCAGTGTCGGGGTTTCTGGTTAAATGTATCGATGAGAAAATAATTTTTATATGTAATAATAACGTCGATGTTACTTAAAAGAAGAAATTGCTTACGCTTGCTTAAGTAGTATATATACACGTATATAATTAAACCTTTTCGATGTACTTGTATATAATATACATTATATATATATATACTATATAACATAAAAAGGATAATTAAAAAGAAAACGCTTCTTAATTTTTGAAATAAATACACGTAAATAAAAAAAAAAATGAGATTTATCTACAAATTTGTGATATTAGGTGCTACAAGTATATTAATTAATTCAGTATTTTGGAGGATGTTTACATCTAATTGATATATACTATTGAATATTGATGGAAAAATATAATATTACTCTTAAGAGGGAATGGAAATTGTATATTCATAATTATTTGTTAATGGAGTTCTGTTATTGTTTTTTTTTTTTTTGTATTTGGTGTGTATCTGTCAAAATATTTTATGACAGTTGTCATTAAATGTCGTACGAAAGTTATGTTCAACTAGAAATCTAGGCAACTAAGCTTTTCCAGTGTTCTTTTCTGATTGATATACAGCTGTGACTTTGATCTAACAATGTGCAGGCGCACACATGAACTAATAATCCGTATCGGAACCATCAGCGAAAATGCTGGCCAGTAGGTGGCGACACTGTGCTGTGTCACACACACACAGACACACAAGCTGCGTGTTACCATACCGATTGGTCGGTTTACCGGTACTTTAAACGATATCACTTGGCCGTTCTAGTCATAGTATATAATTTATTTATATATAATACATAACGATATATATTATATATATGAAGTACATTACATGTAAAAAGTTATTAATTAAAATTATATATATATATAACAATTAAGGTAAATGAAATTATATAATATCGTATATCTGCGATCGTGAAACACATTCAAAGAAAAGAATAACGTTAAAAGTACCGGTGTTGGACCCGAAATTTCATGTCAGTTTCAGACACTTGGAATTTCGAGTTCCTATTACTATGTAATATATAATTTAAATATGTTAAATAATAATAATATATATATATGTGGTTCATCATGACCTTTATCCATTTACTTAATAAAAAAAATACATTTTGGAACAAAAAGTACTCTAAAACACTTCTAGTCGATTATGAAATATGGGGAATTTTATCTTAATCTATGGGTAATCTCTTGGGACCATATAAGGAACAATTGACTGACGTATGAATTCCCAAGGCATTCCCGTAAATTGAACAACTCCTTGTGTAAAAGCATAAAGTTGGATATGCTACCGGTCTCTCTGTTAGTCTATATTCTCCCCTACCCCCCTTTTTCTTTTTATTATTTTTAAATTTTATCTCCCATATAAACCTCATCGTGTTTTAAGAATAAGTAGTATAATTAATTAGTTTTATTTATTTATATTTATTTATTTAATGATGTAGGTTTTAATTATTTTATTTTGATCTTTCTCACACATTTTTTCAAAGTATTGTTATTATTCTGATTACAATTATTTTATTGACAATATACAAATTTTTTTGAACATGGGGTGTTTCTTAGAGATGAATATTATTTTTTTAGGAAAGCGAAGTACTCAAATTGTATATAATAATCCGCGTCTATGACTTATGAACTGGGTCTATTGGGGGACGGATTCAAAAACATAGAAAAAGTAATTAATATTATTAATTATTACTAAACAGTTGTAAGAACCCAATTTTTATTATTAATTAATTAAATAATTATTACCGTTTCTACATTTCTAACCTCCTCTGTATACATAAAAATACACATACAGTATAGGACAGCCGTATTCGTAAAAATGCGCGTTCGCATGGTTAAGACACATTTACAAATTAATATCCATATATTTATTATTTAGTTTGTAGTATATAGTTTAACAACAAAACTAATTCATTACTGTATTTAAAAAAAAATCGCACATGCTTTCGTTACACAGGAAGCCTAAACAATATAAATCATAATTTTTACACGCGACAGCCGTATTCGTACATAACTAAATTTCATAAAAACAGGAACCCCCAAAGCAAAACATTTCTAAAAATATGTTAGTCTGTTGATACCTATTACCAAAAATAGGCGAAGACACTCGTGTTTTAATTTTAAGACCATGGGAAGAAAAGGCAGTGAAACGTCTATTGAATGTCCTAAATTAATTATAACGTTATATGAAAGCGGCAAATCCTTGTGATAAATTGGTGAGTTAGTTAAAAGAAGTTCACCTACAGTACAATACATAATAAAAAAAAATAAAGAACAGAATTCACTAGAAAATAAGCCTAGAAATTTAAATAGAAGGTTACTAAGCGAACGAGACGTACGGTTTATATTGAACGAATAAGATCAGTTTATTACTGGTCCTAAACTGGCCTTCAGGCTAAGAGAAACTACTGGAAAGGTCGTTAGTTCCAGAACAGTCCAAAGATGTTTATATACGCATAATTTTGCAAGTAGAATTGCTAGGAAGAAACCATACATTAGTAAAATCAATCGACAAAAACGACTAGATTTTGCTAATACGCACATTCACAGATGAAAGTAAATTTTCAGTTTTTATACGGGTTAGACTTCAAAAAATATGGAGAATGCCGAAAACTAGTTTAAATAAAGAGAATTTGTTACCTACCGTCAAGCACGGCGGAGGCACCGTTATGGTATGGAGGTCTTTCTCAGCTAATGGCGTTGGAAATTTACATTTCATTAACGGTATAATGAATGCAAGGCAATACATTGATATATTGAAATCTAATTTAGAACCTAGTGCAAACAAATTAGGATTAGGAAATAAGTTCACTTTCTACCAAGACAACGACCCCAAGCATAAGGCACACGTTTCGAAACTTTAGTTACTTTACAACTGCGATCTTGTTCTAGAAACACCCCCTCAATCACCGGACATAAATCCTATTGAGAATTTATGGTCCATTTTAAAAAGAACTCTGAGAAATAAAAACATTTCTAACATTGAAGGTTTGAAAAACGTTCTGAGAACGGAATGGGAAAATATCAGTCCTGACATAACAAGAAAATTGGTCGAATCGATGCCAAGTAAACTAAGAAGTGTTATTGAACAGAATGGATATCCTACAAAATATTAAGACTATTTGTTTTATGTAGTATTTATTATGTACGAATACGCCTGTCGCGTGCAAAAGTTATGTTTTATACGGGTTTAAGCTTCCTGCGTAACGAAAGCAAGTGCGATTTTTTTTTTTCTAATACAGTAATGAATCAGTTTTATGTTGTTGAACTATGTACTACAAACTAAATAATAAATATATGGATATTAATATGTAAATGTGTCTTAATCATGCGAACGCGCATTTGTACGAATACGACTGTCCTATACTGTATATATTTATACACTGTTGTACTATAAGTTTATGAAATGAAAACGTCACGCAGTGTATATGTATATTGATAATATACAAACTATGAATGCCAAAAAAAGAAATTAAGCACCATACGGAACAAGGAAATATGTAAAGAAAACCTAGTTTCGAATGTATTGTTACCACCAATTATATGTTACGCTTGTTATTTTATAGAACTGCAAAATACGGTTTCTTAATTTAAAAGTAAAAACTTAATTTTTAGCTACTGAGAAGCTAAAAAAATAATGTTAGGTGTAATTATTTTCCTTTTTCTAGTAAATAGCACCACCTCACGTGAAAAAAAAGGAGTATATTCACTGGCAGGTCCAGAGATTTGATTATTACTCTTAGGAATTTTGTAGGCTATTATGTAATATATGTATATTAAATAGATCGAACTACAAGTGTATCGGAAAATAGCCATATTGACCACTAAAACCAAAAAGAAAACTATTTATCGTCTTTATCTTCGCTTTTTTATTCGTAAAAAAAGAAAAAGAAAGAGGAGACGAACTGAAAATGTTATATTTCGAGCTTCAAGAGAGGTGAATATGCTTCGGAGGATACTTTCCGTTTAATTTTCTAAAATATTTATACTTTAGATAAAATATATATCGAATATTTTCATATTAAAAGTAAATTTTAAAGGATATAATAATATAAATACAGTATAACCATAATCATGTTATTTCAAAAAAAAAAATTACAGAAGGTGTTTCTTGGATTTTATTTTGAATTGAAAGTAATAAATAGAAACCCAATCATGACTCACTAGATATATATTATACATAACATAGATATAACTATATATTTGTATAGTTAAGAAATTTTAGTAAAAAAAATATAGGGCGGTTTTCTTTTTTATATATATACATATGTATATAAAGAAAAATGGAAAATAAACATTTTGGCACAACATACTTAGGAATAGAAGGAGGCAAGGAATCAAGACAGATCCAAACTGTCAAATTAGTAAACAAAAAACGAGAAATAGAAATAATAATATTAAAAAAAATACAAATCGTGTTGATTGGGTTTGATTGTTTATTTTTTATGACAATGTAATTTTATTGGTATTCCATTAATGTAAATTATACTAGTTTATATAGACTATATAACATACTTGTTGACATGCATAGGTTTGTGTCATATATTTATTGTGGATCAGGGGCTGAACATGCAAAGCCCATTTTTCGCAGAACAATTTTAATATCTTTATAAACTGTGGGATCCTCTACGGTTCCAGGAATCTATAAATAAAGACAGATTAAAAAAAAAGTACCATGAATTTTTCCTTTCTCACCGAATATTTTTTTTAGAAAACGCTATTTAATATAAAGCATACCTTAATTTCTTTGTTTTTGGCTAAATCCGATATACTTTTCCTACAAGTTTTTCCCGATCTTGTTCTTGGAAGACCTTTAACAGCGGCAACCAAACGGAATGAAGCTATGGGTCCTATCATTTCTCTTACCATCCGGACTAAGTCACGACTAATTTCATCTTCATTTTTTCTAGCATCTGTAAGATCATGATCATCATGTTATAATAGAATATTTTGAATATTGTTATATTATAAAAATAAAAGACATTATTTAGAAATTGACTGTTATTTTTTTAAATTACCTTTCTTCATTACGAACAAACATAAAGGAATTTGCCCTTTAGTTGATTCAGGGACACCAACAACTGTACCATCTATAACCTCTGGATGGGCGAAGATTACATCTTCTAAAGCCAATGTAGATAACCTATGCCCAGCTACGTTGATTACATCATCATCTCTAGCTGTCACGTAGATATATCCATATTTATCTTTATATCCAGCATCCATGGTATCATAATACCCCTGCAAAAATTACATATATATATATATATATATATATATATATATATATATATATATATATATATATACTACCGTCCAAAAGTTTGGAAGCAGCAACGGATTTTACAAAAAGTCACAGATACAGTAAAATTTTATTGTGATTATTAATGAATTTATACAACATAAGTGACTATCGTCAAATAACAGTAAATTTATTCAATAATATTTATGCGTTATTTAGCTCGTAAGTTTATTTTCGTCTATATCACTTCCTTTAGCTTTGATAACCGCTGCACAAAGTTTAGGCATTCTTCGAAGCAATTTTTCAAGACAGTCCACGTCAGTTTGTTGCCATGCGTTCTGTAAATATTCCCATAGCTGTTGGGTGTTCTGAGGTTGTTGCTGTCTAACCCTTCGATCAAGCTCATCCCATAAGAGCTCAATATAAATTCGAGCCGTATGTTTGGGGTCATTGTCTTGCTGGAACATAAACGGCTCACCAACAAGACGGCTTCCACACAGAGTAGCATGATTTTGCAAAATATCAAAATGCTCTTTCCGCATTGTACCACTAAATCACCCGTAGTTGTTCCAGCAAAACAACCCCAAACCATAACACTACCACCTCCGTGTTTGACGGAAGGCCTCGCTAGCTCTTTTCCCCGGTCGACGAACAAAAACTCTCCGTTTCGTACCAAATAACTTAAATTTGGATTCGTCGGTTAATAAGACTGCGTTCCAATCATCCAGTGACCAATTTGCATGCTCTCTTGCCCAAGTTAATCGTTTCTGTTTATGCACATGTTTTAAAAACGGTTTTTTGCGGCCCTTAAACCTGTTGCCAATAATCGCCTCTTGACGGTGGTAACAGAAACATTTGTTCGTCGTTGTGTATTAACGCGCGATGCGATATCCGGTGCCGTTAGACGTCGATCTCGTTTCGAAGTCGTTACTATAAATTTATCTTCAACTCCAGAAGTCACCCGTGGCCGCCCACTTCGTTTTCTATCAAGATTTTGTCCTGTCTCCCTTCTCCGGGCCAATGTGTAATGCACACCTTTCGGTGAAATCCCTAACCGTAGAGAAATTTCTCTTTCGGTATATCTTCCGTCGCGAAGAGTTCAAATAGTACATCGTTGTTCTGCAGTCAACTGTCTGCGTTTTGACACTTTTACGCTCAGTACTTTACCAAATTGTTATAATTGCGCACTGAATTCAAAAAACTAATTCCGCACAGGAACGCGATAAGACACTAAGGATTAATATATTTACCACATGCACTAAACGATTACCGAAATAGTACTAAACCGTTTGACCGAAAGTAATTACTGCAGGTATCCTACCCCATCCACGTAAAACAATAGTCGTATTCTTGGAAAAGAGCAATAAAATGTATTCGGGTGAAATTTGTACCTAAATGTTTGGAATTTACGGATTATGTGTAACAATTTTATATTTGCATAGAATAATTTATAATAGGACTTAACGATTTCATGATATGCCTAACAGTTGTATTATTTTAAAGAAGTTTCACCTTGCTTCCAAACTTATGGACGATAGTGTATATATAGTTTGTGCCTTATAGGATGGCGAACGCTTCAGATGCGCAGTGGAAATACAAGACTTTATTTTATAGTCGTTTTTTATTATGCTAAAATGATTTTAAAAATAAATCGAGCTGCGTCACAGCATGTTGCATTCAAATATGAATTTTCCCGAACGATGTCCGACAGTACCTTCAGACAGCGCCGGAACTCGCCATCCTACAACGCGAGACCTGTACAGGTGTCCATGGGGTTACAAAGAAGAAATACTTTTATAATATGCGTTTTACTGAAAAAAGTTATTTATAAAAAATTTTGCTTTCCCCAAAATGTCCAAAAACGTAATTTAAATTTGACTACAGACACTTACTTATACATTCCATTATTGCAATTCATACTTTTATTTTTCAATTAAATAACGATAAGTAACTCTGAAGTAGACAAGTAAATAATATAATAGTATTGGTTCTTAACTTGAAACAGGAAAGCGGTTCCTGCTCGACCATCTTTAATTTTGATAAAATTTCTACAGAATGTACCTATAGGATCTTCAGGAATTTTTGCAAAGTTTCAGCATCATATCTACCCTAGTTTGGTCATTAGGGCAATTTCTATCAAGGTAACTTCACAACTATCGGACGCACGAAACAAATTCCTATGTTTGAGATGTAACTGCCTTTGATCTAAAACAACTAATGGTTTGAAATTTAGTTTTATAGTTCAACTTTTTGTGTAGAATGCAGTGGTAGGCCAAAGGAAGGCCAGAGGATAGCACTTGTGGAAAAATTTTGCTTTAAACTGGCTCATAAGTTTTGTCGCGACAAATTCGATCCATACTTTAACAATGTATAACTAAACGGTTCAGTCTTGCTGCTGATGATGATAGCTTGGCTATCGAAACGTGCGTCCATTACGAATTAAGTGTTGTGGTAAGGGTTTTAGTGAACTGTTTCAATGTATAACTAGTGAATAAATGGCAATGAGTGTCTGCTATTTTGCCAATTTATCAACCATGTATCTGTAGTAGCATTGTTAAAATATGGTCTTTTGGTTTAAGACCCAAAAATTTGCCTCAAAGTATGTAATAAACTTCGCCTGCAATGCTTTGGTCCATGGTGGCTATGCCACTACCAATTGTAATAATTGGTTACCCGATCGCCTAGGGGTCAGACCTGAGAGCCAGGCAAGGCCAGCCACGGGTGAGTTTCTTTACTGTAGGTTCCCAAGCCTAAAGAGAGAGTATCTGTTAGGTTCCCAAGCCAGATTTGGGTGTCTTTCTGGTTCCCAAGCCATAATGCTTTATATTTCATTTATTAAATACCTGAAACTTTCTGCTTATGGACATGATTACAGCTTCTGGTAAGCTATATTGCCGACCCATGGTTGTTGCGATTGGTGCCGGAATACTTGCAATTATCTGTTGTTCTGGTATCCAGCATGCATCTGTTCTAGCAAGCCAATGGAATGATCGAGCAGGCCCATGAGGGTGCATAAAACAATTTGTAAAAAATGTTGACACTTTGATCCACATTTGTTACAAAAGATGTAGTGCCATTTGACACTCTGCAAATTCTGATTTGTTTCTCATTGATAGGGACAAAATGGTGATTTTCTCTTGTTCCAGAAACTGTACATCCACTTTTGAAACGTTTTTCTTGATCTTTTTTTTCATTTGGAACAAAAACGAACTTTATACCTTTTTTTCACAAAAATGGAATAAATCAGCTGGTGTCAATATTTGATCATCAACTGGACGCTGAAGGCTTGCTCTTGCTGCTAAACGTTTCACTCTTCCACCAATTCCATCACATGGCGATTTTCCATGACTCGTTGCAAAAAAATTCCGCTCAGCACTAACGTTAAAATCCCTTTGGTGATGACAGAGATTCAAAAAATTATTGAAATTTTTGTACCGAGCAGCTGAGCCATCACTAAAATAGTGAATATGCATAATTTCTTTGAAGGTACTTGTAAGTTGTTGAATTAAATCAGTCAGCAATACATAAACAGCAACAGTATCATGTTGTTGGCAATCATTGATTACACAGTAGCTGATACTCGCAATGTTGTCATTATCTTTGTAGTAAATGACAAACGGATGTAAGGTGGCATCAATATAATCAACTCATTTGACCTGAGATTTTCTTTAGTCGGCTAATGCTGGGCAATATAATGGTGATTAGAAAATGCCAAAATTTTTACAATCAACAACAACAAAACTAATACTAAACATTTCGAACAAAATCTAGTATAAGTTATTTTGAGGCAAATTTTTGGCAGAAGACAGAAAGACTCCAAAATGAAAATAAGATTTTCTGGTACTTTGAAATTCCAGTGATGCTAGTATTCCGGCACCAATAGCAACATCCATGGGTAGGCAATATAGCTTGCCAGAAGCTGTAGTAATGCCCATAAGCAGAAAGTTTCAGGCATTTAATAAATTAAATATAAAGCATTATGGCTTGGGAACCAGAAAGACACCCAAATCAGGCGTGGGAACCTAGCAGATACCCTCTCTTTAGGCTTGGGAACCGACAGTAAAGAAACCCACCCGTGGCTGGCCTTGTCTGGCTCTCAGGTGTGACCCCTAGGCGATCGGGTTACCAATTGTTACAATTGGTAATGGCTTAGCCACCATAGACCAAAGCAAGGAATTGAGCATTGCACGCGAAGTTTATTACATACTTTGAGACAAATTTTTGGGTCTTAAACCAAAAGACTCCAAAACAAAAATGAGATTTTCTGATAGATCGAAATTTGATCTTTCCAATGATGCTAAAATTTTTTAAATTGGAGATGACCCATTTTGAGATAAATGGCTCTGAAAATAGGTAAAATTTGGTGCGTTCAATTTTTGGAACAACTTTGAATATTAATAACACAGTAAGCAAACTAGTAGGAAAGACTCTACTTTAACAATGCTATTACAGATACATGGTTGATAAATTGGCAAAATAGCAGACACTCATTGCCACTTATTCACTAGTTATACATTGTTAAAGTATGGACCAAATTTGTCGCGACAAAATTTATGAGCCAGTTTGAAGCTAAAATTTTTCCACAAGTGCTATTTTCTGGCCTTCTTTTGGCCTACCACTGCATGCTACACAAAAAGTTGAACTATAAAACACAATTTTAAACCATTTTTGGATCAAAGCCAGTTACATCTCAAACATAGGAATTTGTTTCGTGAGTCCGACAGTTGGAAAAAAGTGACCTTGATAAAAATTGGTTTAGTGACCCAATTAGAATAGATATGAAGCTGAAACTTTGCAGAAGTTCATAAAGATCCTATAAGTACATTCTGTAAAAATTTTATCAAAATTAAAGCTGGTCGAGCAGGGACACCTAGGCCGCTTGACATGGAATGACCCAATAGATCTAACAATCACTATTCAATATACATAGCTGCCTCCAATTTGTACACACTTTTCACTTTTAATAAATTAATTGTAAAGCTTGTGTATCGTAGCGGGCATATTAATCTCATCCACCGCATCCCTTGTTGCTTGTTTTAATTGAATTATGTTCCACGCACTTTCTTTTAACGCTCCCCAAAAAAATAAATCCGTTGGTGTAGTATCAGCTGACCTAGCAAGCCATTCAACTAGGCTATTTCGGCCAATCCATTTCCCAGAAAATTGACGATTTAAAAGATGTTTTATTAACATAGTTAAATCAGCCGCACATCCATCTTGTTGCCAATAAATGTTTCTTCGTATGTCAAGGTTAATGCTGTGCAACTGAGGTAATGCAAACATTTCTATCAAATCCAAATAAACGTGTAGAGTTAAATTTTGTTCTGGAAAATATGAACCAATAATACCATCACAGAAAATACCACACCATACGTTTACTTTTTTATAACGATGTGGATTCATCGCAACCCAATGTCTTGTATTCTGAGAAGAAACGTGACCGTTAGTTGAAAATATTGCCTCGTCGGTAAAGAAAATTTTTCTATGAAAGGTTCTATCGTCAACGAACTTCTCTCCAACCCACAAACAAAAGTCTAACTTTGCATCATCTCCATCTCCAAGTGTATGGATTTTAGGTTTATAAGGTAAAATTTTATTATATTTATAAATTTTTAGAAATCTTTAACTCTCGCGGAGTGTTTCCTCAAAGACAACCTCGGATTTGTCTCCACCGAATTCATTGTTAATATCGCTGCGTCATTTCGTCATACTTCTTATATTCTTTTTTTAAATCGATTACTGATCTAGTTTCGTCAAAGTTGTTAAAAATTTACATAAAGCTACGTGTGATACAGATGCATTGGGAAACCTTTGATTAAATAAATGAATGGCATATCCGTGTGAGACTTGTTCAATACCATAACATTTATCTAAATAGATACATTTTAAGTAATTGGCACAGCCTAAAACTAATTTAATGACAGTATAGAACAAAGTCTACTATGTATTTTATTTTAATAAGATAAAGACACTTAAACCGAGTACCTACGCACTTGTGCACCATTGCGTTCCGATGTTTAAAGCTTATGAACCAAATGTTATTATAAACAAACGTAAAATAGCCAACAGTACTTATTTACTTGTTTATTTATTACTATTTTGCTTGTTTTAATTGAAAAATAAAGGTATCAATTGCAATAATATTGAATTTAAAATTTATAAGTAAGTGTACGTCTGTAATCAAATCTAAATTATGTTTCTGGACGTTTTGAGGAAAGCCAAATTTTTTATAAAGAATAACCTTTTTATGTAAAACGCATGTTAAAAAAGTGTTTCCTCTTTATAACCCTGTATGTATAAAAGTTTAACGTTTTTAAATTAAATCTTACCGGGTATTTCTTAAAGTAAATATTACAAAACTTCTCTGGGGCTTGATACAGATTGCTCATAGTTCCAGGTGGTAAAGGTAATTTGATAACAATTCGTCCTAATTCATTGAACTCAGCCTCAGTCCCGTCTTCTTTTAACACCGTAACTACACCATATAAACATTGAAGGTTGAAATATAAATGATTATGATGTTTCACACTATCTACCGTTGTATCCTGGAAATGCCATACCAGCAGCGTGTTTGGGAGGACATAAACTCTGCCCTAAACCAATGCAAGTTGCAGTAATCGCGTGTCCAGTTTCAGTTTGCCACCAATGGTTTAGAACTGGCACCATGAAAGTATTTTCAGTCCAATCCTTAGTTTCGTAGTCACAATGTTCACCAGCAACGAAAATCTTTTTCAAAGACTTTATGGAATGTGACTTACCAAAGGATATTCTAGGATCTTCTCGTTTAATAACTCTAAATGAAGTTGGCACAGTAAATATAGCGTTCACCTTATGCTCATCGATAATTCTGAAATTCTGAAGTAAGTTTTCTCGTATTAAAAATTCTTTGAGGATATACCTGAAGTATTGTCCAGGATTTGGAGTCCTGTCAGGCTTTCCTTCATACATAACACTTGTAATTCCATATAGCAAAGGTGCGTAGCATATATAAGAATGTCCCACAACCCATCCTAAATCACTAGCAGTCCACCAAACATCATCCTTACCCATATCATAAATCGCGCTCATGGTCCAAGTTAAAGTAACTATATGACCCCCAATAGGTCGTTGTACACCCTTTGGATCATCTATAAATGTGCCCTTTGTAAAAAAAAAAACAGAAGAATACAATCTAATAACCTGTAGTTCCTGAAGTATACAAGATATATAATGGTTCATTAGCTTCAACTGGGACGCACTCATGAGGCCTAGCTAAAGTTAAAACCTCCTCCCATAAGATATCCATATCTAGATCTAGTTGGCAGTTCTCAATTGATTTTCGTTGGAAAATAATGCATTTCTCGGGTTTATATGTAGACCATTCGATAGCTTCGTTTAAGATGTCTTTATATCTGAAATTTAAAATAAAGAATTCAAGATGTTTTAAAATTAGCGCTAAATGACGCCATCTTATAGTGGCAAGCTGAAAATGCATCGGAATGATTTCTTCTTACTTGATAATCTTATTTGGTTCAACTCCACAACTTGCTGCTATTATAACTTTGGGTTCTGCGTGTATGATTCTAGAACATAGTTCTCTAGCAGCGAATCCTACAAAGTATCGCTTATATTTTCGAGGAATCTTTTTATTTATGTTTTTATTTACCTCCAAATACTACAGAGTGTATGGCCCCTATTCTAGCTGTCGCTAAAATTGCCATTACAGCTTCCGGTATTAACGGCATATAGATTAAAACCACGTCCCCCTTTTTCACTCCCAAAGCGGATAACCCTCCAGCTAAATGCGAGACCTAAAATATCCTTATTAAGTAAAGTTTTATGTAGGACAAATTGATGGATTTTGTACCTTGTCTAAAAGTTCTGCGTAGGTAACTTTGCGTATTGTGCCTGTTAAAGGACTATCATGGATTAGAGCTACCTTAGATCCCATACCAGCTTCGACGTGACGATCAATCGTATTATAACATGCATTTAATTCACCCCCAACGAACCTGTTTAAATGTTACATAGAAAAAGATTGCTTCTTTAATTCAAATGTGAATGTATAGAAGTACCATTTTGTGAAAGGTGGGTGGGAATTATCTAAAACCTTATCCCATTTCTTGCTCCAATGAACGTGTTTTCCAATATCGGCCCAGAATTCCTCGGGTTTTTCTATCGATCTCTTGTACGTGTCTTCATAGAGTTTACTAAAGTATCCATTTTCGATGTCTATATTTTGGGAAATATGAAAAGTGTTTTTTTTATCTTTTGTACATGCTTTTCCGGAAAAATAATACTGGACCATGATATTTAATATTCAGTATCATTTTTTGTTTTGGATATATCAAAGAATATTACCTTCACAAACCTTATCCTTTCGCAAGTTCATTTGTTTTTCAAAAACTTCACTGTTTACACTACTACTAATCATTTTCTCTCCTAGTAGCATACAATACTCAACTTAGATTAAAGTCACTTTAAACAATAATCAAAATTAAATCTACAAGTTATAGAATACCCCCACTATCTTCCACCTAACGCTTTCTGAGGTTTTCAAGAAAAAGGAAGGTTTGTACGCACAAAAGCAATGTTTGGGCTTCTCTTTCTAGCAATAGCAGCGTAATGCTCGGCTTCAGCTGATTGTTATTACTATCTTTGAATAAATCACTACCAAATTCGAAGAGGTCAAAATATTCGAACAATAAAGGTGGCACCGTATTGTTTATTAAAATATTCTTGCAATTATAAATTATTGTCATGGACATATAGGTAATGAAAAAAAAAGGTATTATTAGATATCCTCGAATTTGAAAGAGTTGAGTATTTGTTGAAAAATCTAAAATTTAGAAATGAAAATTAAAATCGTTTCGTTAAATCTTGTTCACAGAAAAAAATTCTTGATTCAATCAAATATGCATTCAGTCAACTAAATCGCAGTTTTAAATGGCGGCAAAGATATATCTTTTTAATTTAAAGAAATAATTTTTTTTGACATCGTTATTTGATTCAAACGTATGATCTTTTAAAGGAAATAACCTCACTAAGTTCCGTTTGGTAATAAAAACAAAACGAGTACAGATACAGAAAAACTATTTATTGCAAAAGAAGCTACAAACTTTAAACTGTCTTTCTACATAGGTCACCATATTGTAAGCACTTGCCATAGCGTGGCACAAGTTTTTATATGCCTTCCTCATAAAACATTGCCACCTGTGTTGTCAACCATGTGCTAACATGTTCTTTGAACTCTTCATCCATTGTTGAATTTTTGACTACCAAGGAACGTTTTCAGGTGCAAAAAGAGATGGAAGTCGCTAGGGGCGAGGTCAGGGCTATGCGGAAGATGGTCAAACTAGGTCCAATGCCCGACATCACACTACGAACAAAACATAACAACTCTTACAGGACTTTGGATGGACCCAGTTTGACCACCAAAATTCAATATCTCATTAACAATGTTATGACCACAGCTTATACCTCTTTCAATTTCTAGAATTTCCAAAATATTTAATTTCAAACCTTTTTGTTGGCTGTGAATTAGTTTACAAACTGAATCCTTAATACTATGTCCATTATCTAAACATTGTATTTCTAATCTTGTAATTAATGCT
Source organism: Dynastes maya (assembly GCA_029619315.2). Classification (NCBI taxonomy): domain Eukaryota; kingdom Metazoa; phylum Arthropoda; class Insecta; order Coleoptera; family Scarabaeidae; genus Dynastes; species Dynastes maya. The sequence goes on from JAROYE020000012.1 coordinate 10,677,318, forward strand.
ATGTCTATGTTCCTTTAATCTATTTATTATCCCTCTACCTGACTGACCCACATAATAGGCATCGCAATTATCAGAATTTATCTTATAAATCCCGGCTTTGTCAATCATATCTACTTTCTCTTTATTATTAACAATTAACCTTTGTAAATTATACTGATTGTATGGTGCTGTTTTTATACCTAATTTTCTGAGTTTATTGCTAATGATCTCGCTGTAGTGATTAATGTAGCCCAACTTAAACCATCTTACACCTTCATCTGGAACCTTTACACTGTAAAAATTACGCAGTATTGAATTATTTTGTTCTTTTTTAAAACCTGATCAACTATTTTTTAATTAAATCCATTATTCATAGCTATATTCTTAATCGTATTTAGTTCTAAATGAAAATTCTTATTATTTAGAGGAATATTTAACAATCTATGCACCATGCTATGCAAAGCCGAATGTTTACTATTACCTATTCTAGTTACCGCTAGATCTAGGAAATTTAAAGTATTATTCTCTTTTTCCAAAATAAACTTAATACTACGGAATTTGCTGTTGATTGATTGATTGATTTTCCTACCAAAGCAGGGCTGGTCTTTACATCCCTAACACTGAAGTTTAGTAGCCTATTGTATTATTCATGCTTCGGTTTTGTTTCACTGGAACAAGTTATTTCCCGCAATCAGGTTTAAGAGCCTATGTAGTAAATCTTTCTCCATTGGTAGTCCAATTGTGCTTCGCACAGCGAATCTGCGTTGAGCTAGCGCTGCACATTCGAAAATAATATGAGGGGCTGTTTCCTCCTCCTCATTGCAAAGTCTATATAAGGGTTCATCTTTGTAGATCCCCATCTTATGCAAGTCCTGTTAATAGACATGTTGCTGCCCTAAGCTGTATCTTGCTTAATTCAAACAGGTCAGCAGTCAGATGTTGCGACGGTCTTCCCGTCATCCGTTTGCTGTGCTTTTGTCCGGCTGCATGTTTCCAATTTAATTGGTATTGTGTTATGATCCACTCATTAATTGCACCACGCACTGCACTCTTGGTAATACCTAGACCCGGTTCAGGGCCTATATAATTCATTTTTGAACCTTCCCTCGCTAGCTGGTCTGCAATTTCATTTCCCGTTATGCCCCTGTGCCCTGGCACCCACACTAGTGTGACCTTGTTGTGTTTAGACAAAACCATTAGGGTTTGGAGGCACTCCCATATTAGTTTGGAGGTTATACGATGAGATGCTAGTGCCTTTAAGGCTGCCTGACTGTCAGAGAGAATGCAAATCGTCTCACCCTGCGGTCGTCGACGCAGACTCTCCCACATGCAGGTTTGTATAGCATATATTTCTGTTTCAAATACAGTGGTGTATCGCCCAAGTGGTACACATACTTTGTATCCCTGGTTTTCCTCATATACACCAATGCCAGAAGTAGTGCCCGTTTTGGACCCATCTGTGTACCAGATTAGTGTTTTCGGTTTTCTCCCCTCTCCATCCCTCCATTCTTCCCAATTCAAAAAAACTTTGAAAGGTTTGTCATAGGAGATCCTGGAAATTGTTGTATCACTACCGATATCATAGATAGGGTTTGTTACTACTGCTTCTATTCTGGTGTGCCCAGATCCACTGTGGGATCTCCAGTTGCTAGTATTTTTCAGTCTGTATGCACCCATTCTGGCTTCTACGTTGATATAAATCTCAAGAGGAGGTAGGTTTAGCATGGTTTCCATAGCAGCTGTTGGAGTGCTTTTAATAGCTCCTGTTATACATAGACATGCCAGTCTCTGCATTTTCGAGAGGCTAGTTATCGCATGCTTCTGTGTGATCTTAGGCCACCAAACCAGGCAGCCATAAGTTATCATGAGTCTTACTACCGTAGTGTACAGCCAGTACGTCATATGTGGCTTGAGTCCCCATGTTTTCCCAACTGTTCTACGGGTTGTCATTAACACCCTCTTACATTTGTCGGTCATTTTTTGTAAATGTGAGTTCCAGTTCAGTTTAGAGTCCAAGGCTACACCTAAGAATTTAGCCTCCTGACTGATTTGTACTGCTTCGTAGCAAAGAATCGGCTCTCTTAAGCCGTCTAATTTCCTTCTCTTGGTGAAGGGTACAAGTGCAATTTTTCCAGGATTTACTCTAAGGTTCTCCTTCTTGCACCATACTCCTACCATTTTTAATGCTCTTTGCATTAGTTCTGAGATTATGCTGGCGTTTCTCCCCACTGGTGAGTATTAGAATGTCATCAGTAACGCTGGCCACCAGCGGTACCGCGCATCGGCGCAGAATCAGTTCGGACCGAGAGGAACGGTAGTATTACTTCGTCTGCGGAGCAGTACGGACATTTTCGCTGCCGGTCATTTGCGCAATTGTTTATCTGTCCTAGAAAAATTATGATTTCGTCAGCAAAACGACCGCGGTCGGACAAACTTCGAAAATTTATTGCAGAAATTCCAGACTTAATATATGAAGGTGCTAAAATTAAATGTGTAATCTGTAAAATCCCGTTAATGTGTTGGTCCAGACAACATTGCCTACGACACGTAAATAGTGAAAAGCATGTCTCAAAAAGAAATTGCGCACGAGACAATGAAAAATTTATATTTAATTTATGCGTTACGTTTATCGCATGTAATACACCGTTTAATTTACTAGACAAGGAACCATTTATCTGCTTTTGGAATAACTATTCGGAGTGCAAATTACCAAGCCGAACATCGTTACGAAGAATTGTGCCATCTGCGCGCGAACATATTGAACAAAAAATAAAATCGGAGTTGAAAGATCAAAAATTGTGGTTATGTGTCGACGAAACAACAGATCGGAAGAAACATTCTGTTCTTAATGTAATGGCATGTCTCCAAACGAATACAACAGTGTACTGCCGAAGTAATTTCAAAGTTAGTGTTAAATACATACAAGTTTGAACTTTCAACAAACCAACTCTTGATGTTAGTGAGTAATGGTGTTGCAAACATGCTTTCTGTAGGCCGGTCTCTTAAAAAGCATTCTGCTAATTTGTTACACATTACGTGTAAAATTCATGCTCTCAATCTTGTGGCGGATAGTATCAGAAAATGTTATCCTGAGGTAGACGCTTTAATAGCGCATACCAAAGCAGTATTTGTCAAATCACCGAAACGTATTCGCGAATTTCACAGACTGTGCCCCCGTATACCAAAGCCACCAGAACCTATTCTAACTGGTTGGGGAACATGGTTGCAGGCCGCGTTTTATTATCATAAATATTTTGACAATATTAAGAACGTGGTTTTACAATTCGATACAAAGGAAGCTGCCGCTATCTAGAAAAGCCAGTTGAAATTTCAAGATAGTCAGGTTAAAATGGATTTAAAAATCATTCACGACGATTACTTCGGGCTAGCAGATGCAATAGAAAAATTACAAAATCCTGCGGTGCCGTTAGAAGAATCTCTACAAATAGTGCAACATGTTCACGCACAGCTATGCGCGATTGAAGACGCAAAAAATGTTTCTGTTCTAGAAAAATTTGAAAGAGGGGATAATATCCCTCCCTGCGGGCATCCTCTGGCGACAGACACCTGCATCGTCTCACCTGCCAGTACTGCCTCTACCTGTCTGCCATGAAGCATGGCTTCGACACGACGAATTTGCTGTTAATTGCATCATGAAATTTGGATAGTTGCCTCTCAGTTCCTGACCAGATACAGAAGATATCATCCACATATTTACCTCAAAAGAAAACATTCTTATATAATACATTCTACTCCTCAAATAACCTCTTTTCAAAATATGCCATAAAAATCTCCGAACATATTGGTGATAAAGGTGAACCCATAGGCAGTCCATCCTTTTGTTTGTAAAAATTTGAGTTGAATTTAAAATAATTTTGATTTAAACAGATATTAACTAAATGTATCAATTTCGGTTTTTCTTCTGTTTTCAGCAATTCACTCTGGTTTATTTTGCTACTAATAATATTTTTTAAAATATTTTAAGGAATAGAAGTAAACAAACTTTTTACATTGAAAGAGACTAGTTTCGCTGAAGGCGGTAATTTTAAATCTAACTTTTTCCACAAAATCTACCGAGTTTTTTATAGTATACTTCGATTGACATTTAAAAACCTTCGGCAGAAGATCATCTACGTATGAAACTACCGGTCTAATGGGTATATCTTCCTTATACAGCTTTGCTAGACCATATAGGGAAGGGCTTCTTGGATTCATCACTTTTAACCTCAGTCTTTCAACATCCTGCAGAATGTTATTCGAGTTTTTCAAAACCTTGATCACCTAGTCTTGATACTTCTTATCTGGTTAAGTAATTGTAGGTCTGCATGATTGATAAAATCTTCTACTTTCTTCACATAATTTAGTTTGTTTAGAATAGTTATAGTATTTCCTTTATCCGCCTTAGTTATTATCAAGTTATTCTCCTTAACCTTCTTTTGGATGTTCCGCATGGTTTTTATTTCCTTGTTACCGAGATTTCCAACATTACTTTTGGCTGATTTCATAACCTTGCAAAAGGAATCTTTGTGTTTATCAAGACTGTTTATACTGAGAATAACTTCTACATCGACGGCTAACTTTTCGACTTCATCCTTACAAATGCTTGGTGGTGAGTATTTTAAACCTTTTTCCAACATGTTTGTTTCTTCTTTATCAAATATTATGTTCGTTAAGTTCTTAACTCTTGGATAAAAGGAAATGCTACACTGCTCCATGTCAGATGGCGATTGTGGATTAACTTAATGAACTTTATTTCTTCCCAAACTGTTCAGTTTCTTTAGTTGGTTTATATATTGCTGATGCCCTGCTTCTTGTACAGGGTGACCGACGGGAATCTGACGTTTTTTAAATGAACAGTTATTTTTTACGGTAATTTTTATTTTAATACACAAAATTGTTTGTCATTGCATGCCATTTGAAGTTGAATATCACTTGTGAAAGTTTGCGTTGGGTAAGTGGTGTCCATCCTCCTGAATGCAATTTTCCAGCCTTCGCAGAAAATCGGCCATCACACGAATCATCAGTTCACCATCGATTGTAGCCACTTCTTCCCTGATTGCCTCCTTCAGTTCTGCCAATGTGCGGGGTCTGGGAGAGTATACACGTGATTTCAGATACCCCCACAAAAAAAAGTCACAAGTGCTTAAGTCAGGTGATCTCGGGGGCCATTGGATGTCGCCAAAACGTGAAATTAACCTTTCTGGGAACATACCTCGAACCATTTGCATGGACACACGAGTAGTGTGTGCGGTGGCATCATCCTGTTGGGAAAAAAAAACATTTTCCAAATCCAGTTGCAGTCTGCGCAGTTCCGAACGCAAGAAAGTGTTCAGCGTCCGTAATAACAGACCCGCCATTCTGCACAAATGAGCCATACGCAAACATGCGATGTTCAATCGTCCACCGCTCCATAGCTACTAAAACGGCATCGAATGGCGAGATTAATGCTTGGTAATTCGGCTCCCTACTCCTCCTACCGGCAGAGTACCAGCCATCCCAAAAACGTCAGGTTCCCGTCGGTTACCCTGCACTTCCTCCCGTACGGTTCGATCTATAGTATCAAATTTTAGGGGACTTAGTTTGCAGGCCAGTTCCGTGTGTATTAACTTCAAGTGTAAACCCAAATAATATCTTCTCTTATACCACTTTTTATTTTCAAATTCTAACCAATAGGTATTCGTAACCAAAAAATTAATGCTAATATAGCTCATGGTATTGGTGGAATCATTTCCGGCAAAAAACAAAGCGAGGGAAGAGTGACAGCGTAAACCCGCGAACATGTTTCTGCCTACCCGGCGTCATCAGCGGTTCCGTACGTGTCCTTCTCCCTCGCTATTGTTTTTCACCTCTCGAGTATATGTTGCCATTCTCCACGAACAGAATCACGATATATCTCCCCACGCCACCTGGCTAGAGAATAGCGGCATGTTTATACTTGTACCATGGACTTACCTATCATTATATTAACACTTTTTAACCACCCTCTCCAGCCTCCTGATTTGGTCCCACATGTCATTGGGCCAACTCGGACATTGAGTAGGCAATAAACCTTAATTTCTCAATTACCTTTTCCTCGCCTGGGATTAGCCCAGGTATGCGGCCCAACTCGGACGCGCCCAGATAAATATGTATTTGTTTAACAAAATATTTCTGTGGTTTAAAGTATGCTGTTACTTTGACAAAAATATATTATTCTGTTAGTATTATTACTAGATTAAAATGGTTAGTGCAATAGATGCTTTCTTCTTTTTAGAGAAGAAATCACCCCAACAATGTGCTAAAAATACACAATCTTTTGAAAAACGTTATTAACATTGTGGATAAACTAACAAAAGTACATAAAGAATAAGCATAATGCCGAAAATTAATCTCCATTTTGTAGTGACGTGGTGCTTTTATTCTCGTAAATAAGCTCCAACTGCCTGAAATACCATTAACTTCCTCCATTACGTTAAGGTGATATCAAGGCTTTCCTAAAGATCTACGTGGTCACAAACAAAAACGGTGAGCTTTAAATTTTGCAAGTTTCTTCGAGATTACTGACATTTCTTAGGAATCTGTAAAGTGAATCTGGTTAAATTAGGTCTCAATGTCGAAGTTGTAACCTGATTTTAACAATATTAATAATATCAAAGTTAGGTATAGCGCCGATAATTTTAAGCAGGCGTAGTATGTCCAAATTGTTATAATATATAGCTACAAAAATACGTCGACAAGAAAATTGTTAAAAAGTTTTATATAGGTGCCTATAAAAAGAATAATTATCCACGTGTACATAATTTTGTAATTGTATACGTACATCATTTTCGATCAAGATGTCATATTCACAAAATAACTTGTGTATGTGTACAGATACATAAAGATTAAGTGATACTTGTACTACTGTTGTTTGCAAAGAATATTACAAAACTTACTACCTCGGTAATCTCGTAGGAATCCTGAGAATCACGAACGAGTGACAGAGGTAACTGTATGGTTAGGTGCTAGAAGGGTGCTAGGTATTATGATAAAAAGAGTAGGAGATAAAAGACCTGTTATATCAGAAAAGGAGGAAATATACTAACAATTAGCTATAAAATATGAAAACGGTAACATCAAAGCATTGTTAAATGTGTGGTGAATTAAATCATTGGTGTTACCAGCCTTGAAAACGATATCGGCGAGATTTTTGTAATTTTCGCTAATCCAAATACAAACACGAATTCTGATATTCACCAATCTATGGCAACTATTTTATTATTTTTTAAATATACAGAAATGTTAACGTTAGTTATCCAATGGAAAAAATATATAAATGCATTATCCTACTTACCTATTATTGTATTTTCTTCATTTACATCTCACCGCTTACGAACCACCATCTCACATAACCTAAACTAGGACTAGGATTGCGATTGCCCTGCGTTCACGCAACGGAAGCTACCGACAACGCGCGAATTACACGATTCTAGTATATATTTGTTTGACTCAACAAAATTATGTCAAATAAAAACGCTTGCACATTCAGACAAATTTAATCTATTGCTCTTAAAAAATGTGCTTCCACTCAAATACTCTTTTGTTGAATTAAATAAATAATTTCGAAGATATTTATTTGGTCCAAGAACTTTTTTTCTCTGTGTTCAAGACATAGAAGTTTTAGATTACCTAAAATGTCTTCAGGCTTTTCAGGTATTTATGAGAATTATCCGACAAATAGATTTTTATCAGTAACAATAACATTTTTATCTTCATTAACAATCCATTATAGGTACTTGTTTCAATATCATATCCAGTAGCTTTCAGGAATATCCGCCGGTAGGTATAATAATGCCTAGATAAACTAAATTTGATTAGACTATATAAAAATTGGTAACATACACTTAAAATATATACACAATGATAAACCCCATATGTTTAGCTGACATGAAACAGTATGTGACAAGTATTTTATCATTATACGCTTCAGAGAAATTGCTACAATATTCTAAAGCAACTTCAACTTACATCGTTATTATTACTCTCTTACGTACGGGTTCAACTTTGAAAGATGACGCATTTAGGATCCATTCTCCTGATCATAGGAGTTATATATTTAATTGCATTTTGTCCCTATCTAAAATTTGTCATATTTCTAACTATAAAATCCTAATTAAGACATTTAGTTCTTCCATTTATTGATATTGCTTCAATTCTGTTTTATTAAGCGATCAAATAGGATTTTATTCAATTTCTTTTATAAGGGTTTAAAAGGGGTAGTTTCAGTGTATTGGTCAAGAAATTTGAGACCTCTGGCACCACTGACAAACGAGCTGGATAAAAAACATGTTTTTAATGTTTTAAACAATTATAAAAAGAAACTTTTCGATCACAATTCTTTATTAATTTAATCATATTACTATCTTATGCAGGGCCGTTCCTAACCCTTTTGCCGCCCTGTGCAAAACAAATTTTCTGCCCCTTATTTTAAGATGTTTACAAAATTTGCTTGCTATTTTTATTTCATGACGTCTATTTGATTCTACAATTATTGTAGGTACTAAATATAGGTAAGGTACTAGATTAATACAAGCAAATAATTTCAATTTATTTATTTATAAAATGTGAATTTTATAAATTAACATAATTAACTAACTCTTACGTACATTTAATACTACATGGAATAAAAATCAACAAAATAAAACTATATAACAACAAAAGAAACAAACAACATTTCAAAAATATGTTATGGTTGATTGATGATAAATTTGATTAATCTACAACAAAACTCATCTTGCTTTTTTTGACCCAAAATTATCGATAATTTGACTCAAATCATGATTTTGGCAAATGCCTTGCTCTATTGCAATCATTGCAAGATTTGTCAGTCTCTCTTGGGACATGGTGGATCTCAAATAATTTTTTATAATTCGCAGTTTGCTAAAGCTCCTTTCACTTGATGCGACGGTTACCGGTAAAGTTAAATAAATTCTGAATGCAATAGCTAAATTGGAAAAACAAGAAACAATATTGTTTTTTATTATGTAATCTAGAATGTCTTGTGATTTTCCAAAACGGGATAATTTCTTTGAGAGATAATATTTCATTGTAAAGTTCGTCTCCGTCATCTTTCTGGAGATTACCGTTTTTAGAGTGTTCAAAAATTATCGAGATCTATGCAAGATTTTTTTATGGCTCGAAATCTTCATCGCTTGTAGTTTTACTGATATAGTTTATTAAATTGTTCGAAGAAACCGTAAGACATTCACTTATATTGATTTTCGGTTTCTGACACATTTTGTTTAGAACATTAACTTTATACAGAAGATTATACCAAATCACCATTGAGCAGATAAATTTAAAAACCGTGATTTTTTCTAAAAGTGACTGAGCTATGTTTTTCGTTTTAACATCCTTAGTTTCGTCTTGTGTAATTTCAGTAAGGCTGTCGCAAATATTTTCGTAATTTGAAATTAAGGGTCTAATAGCATTAACTTTACTCTCCCAACGAGTGTCGCTTAAAGGTTTAAGAGTTAATATTGGTACGTGTTTCTTTAAAACTGCCCACCTAGCAACTGAAGATGGAAAAAATACATACAGTTGTTGAACTATATCAAAAAAAGACACAATTTCGTTATTTATTTTAGCAGCGTCATTTACTATTAAGTTTAAAGTGTGCGCCAAACATGGTACAAACATGGCCCTTGAATTTTTGTTTAAAATTCTTGTTTGCAAACCAGAGTGCTTTCGCTTCTAGTTGGATCCATTATCGTATCTTTGACCACGTAAATCCTGAATGTTTAAATCAAATTTTGGGGAAAAGTTCTGTTAAAACGAAATCATAATCCTTTGCCAGTACTATCTTTACATGGATAGAAACTTGAAAAATGCTTCCGCTTTTTCTTCAGAAATATAAACGAATCTTGCTATAATACTAATTTGTTCAACATGACTGATATCAGGCGTGCAGTCTAAAATAATTGAGTAATACTTAAATTTGTTCAAACTTTGCTATATCTTCGGAAAGCAATGTAATAATTTCATTTTGAATTGTGTGTTCTAAATAAGAGGACAAATAAGTCTTATCGGTTTTTGATTTTTACACATTTTTTATATGCTCATGATAGGGTCAAATTTTGATAACATTTCTATAAGTTTCAAAAACTTTCCATTATTTGGTACACAGAGTTGTGAACTTTCTCCCCGAAAAGCTAGACAGTGTCCAGTCAAATAAAGAATAACAGCTATCATTCTTTCTATAATAGCTCTCCACCCTTTTTTCTCGAGTTCATAGAAAGTTTGAACTTCTTTGTTTATTGTACAAGTTTTCGTAAGCCTGAATTTTAGATCACACCATTTTTTAATACACTCAACGTGAAAGGAATTACGATAATGCTTTGAAAAATATACAGCTGCATGCCGCCAATCCGAGTATCCACCGTTTATTAATTTAATTTCTCTATTCTTATTACTAAAAATCTTGCAACAAAAGCAACAAGCAGCATTTAGTTTAGAGGAATAAACTAACCAGTTTCGTTGAACTTTTTCCCCATTTGACAAAATCTTACTAAAAAAATTTATTGTAAATTTTCTGTGTGTATCATCAAGAGGAAAATTATATTCTTTCAGTTGAAAAGGCCCTTTTTCAATCAAAAGATCAATAACACGACTACTTAAAACCGACGGTCACGTACCCGAATCAGTCAAATGGAAATCAAAATCCGATGCTGTTTCTTCCTTGTTTTCAGAAGAAACGGTATCAGAAATAGCGGCATCATCGCTTTCTTCTTCGAGGTTTTCATCGAATTCGACCAAAGGTTGCTCTTCGGGTATTGAATCTGCTCCATCCAAACTATCTGAGTCGCAGAATCTTGCAGTGGATGTACTTGGTTGTTATTCATTGCTTGTTGATGACATTTGTTCACAAGAAGCTTTAAAATATCAATCCAAGGATCCTCTAAGTTTCTCCTTTTTTTCTAGTTTTATTCTTTTTTGCTTGCGATAAAACGCCCCTGATTCCTTCTTTGGATTACTTCCCGACATTTTGTAAAAATCGGTATTAATCTAGTAAAATTAAAAAAAAAGTTACAATATATTATGTATATTATATATAAAGTGAATTAAACAGGCACACACAAAAAAAAAGTCGAAATCCAAAGGGTAGACCCCCCTTTCCCCAAGTATTTTGGGGCGCTGAAATCGAATATAGCGATAAAAACTGATTTCAACCACCCAATCACCCCCTCACAACGCTCAGTGGGGTTAAAATTTCACTTCTTATGTTAAGTGTAAAGTTTTTGTTTGGTTTGTTAAATAACAATATTGACGTCCATGGTTGCTGGGTAGAATTAATTTTAATGTTCCAAGATTAGAAGCACAGCAGTATGTTTAATTGACCAAGAAGTAAAACAAACGTTTTAGTTGTCACCGGTGTTTATAATGTGTAGCAATTATAACAACATTTCTGAACTATGTAATGTGCATTGTAGTTCATTTAAAGCAATAGCTGAAATTATCTTTAATTTGTAAATTGCTCATATGACTTTTTTTCCAAAAGCATTTGAAACTCGTTGAATTAATTGTATCTTTTTGAATGTATATATTCGCAAAGTGTAGCATTTAGTTTATACATTTCCTGTACTTAGGTTTCACCTGTAGGAAATAAATTATTATTATTATTATCATTATTATTATCATTATTATTATTATTAGAAAACCATGTCAGCGCAGCTCTTGTTTTACAAAAATTCCAGGACGTTTTTGAAGATTCTGTAAATTGCAAAACGATTGGAGCTGAGTTATTTAACAGTGTAGTGAATTCTGAGAAGTCTTCCTATAACATGAAAATGCGTTCTAACTTAAAGAACAAGATATGTTAACGAAAATGCAGAATAATACTCCAAGACAAAACCTCTTGCACAGATGAGGTACACTTAAATTTAAATGGAGATGTTAACACACACAATTGCAGGATATATGCAGAAAATAAGCCAAACGAGGATCACATGATGTCAAATTTACCATTTGCTGCGGCTTTACAAATTTTCTAAGAGTACCTTATTTCTATGAAGAAATGGAATCTGAACAAACGAAAACAGTAACGATAAATATTCAGCGATATTTTCCAATGTTGCCAAAGCTTTGTACTACCACTATTACAAAATCAAGATATTGACAACATTGTTTTTATGCAGGACGGTGTTCCACCCACATAAGCAATAATGTAAAGACATTACTACGCAACACCTTTGATTATCGTGTAATTAATAGGTATTTTCCAAATAGCTGGTCTTTTAGGTCACCAGATACGGATCCGGCTGTCTATTAGTTATGAGGTAACCTCAAAGGAAAAACGGTGTTTCTTAGTAGATCTACTACGCGTGAGGAAGCAATCGATATCACATGTCAACGAGAACATTCCTGGGAATGCTCTTACCAATGCTGTTCATAATTTAGACGAACAACCATTTTTTAATTTTTAATTGAAGGTCACGGTTGTTTTTCCTTTCAAAAATAAAACCTAATTTCTTTACGAACAATTTGGTGTTTTTATTTTTGTAGAATTTACAAATTTGGCAAAGTTATGACCATTTCAAACTAGACGCAGAGAAATGGTTTCTTGCATCAAGAAAATAATTTTTTTTGCAAAAATCAGTCTCTATTCAAGAAAATATTGCTATTTCAAGACTATAAAAATGTATGCCTAATATAATAAAATAATTTTCTTGAAAGTTTATTTGGATTAAATAAATATGTTCTTATGGTTAGAAAATCAAGGAAATCCAAGGCAGAAAAATGTTTCTTCCAAGTAAATCATTTAGTTTTAAGTTAAGAAAATATTCATAGTAAAGGTAGGAATGGAAGAGTGGAGATTTCACAAAGTTCTATTGAGAAATTAAGCGACTGGTTTCGTCTTCAAAAAACAGGCCAGCTACAAGGATATCCAATAAAAGAAAAATTACAATAATGGAAACAAATTTAAAGTTAATATTAGGTAAACAACGGCGTTCTGGACCACTTTCAAGGCGGCCGCGGATTTATTCGCGCTTTTAATCCGCGGGTAATTTCGCGGAATCGAAGCCAAGGGCACTTTTTGATTAGCGGAAGCCGTTCAGAAGCCGTTCAAAAGCCGTTCAGAAGCTGTTCAGTAGCCGTTCAGAAGCTGTTCAGAAGCCGTTCAAAAGCCGTTCAAAAGCCGTTCAGAAGCTGTTCAGTAGCCGTTCAGAAGCTGTTCAGTAGCCGTTTAGAAGCCGTTCAAAAGCCGTTCAGAAGCCGTTCACAACGCCCCCTTGCAACAGGCATCTGTTGCAAGGGGCCGTTGTAACAGATTGCTTCATCGACCATGACGCTAGAAAAATTCCGAGAACCGCGTGATCGCGAAATTTTCCGCGGATGAAATTCGATTCCGCGAAATTACCCGCGGATTGAAAGCGCGAGCCGCTAATCAAAAGTGCCTTTGGCTTCGATTCCGCGAAATTACTTCGATTCCGCGAATTAAAAGCGCGAATGGCCTTGAAAGTGGTCTAGAACGCCTATTGTTTACCTACTGATAATAATTAAAATTAGTAGCAAATGAATAAACTAATGAAAAAGGTTTTTTATATGTTTTTTATAGGTAATTAAATTATTTCTTTAATAATGCAATTAAATAGGGATTATTGTTATGTAGTTTAATAATTAATGAGTTAATATTTATATATTTTAAAAAAGTATAGTTAAATTAGTACACGTCATAAATAGTAGAGTTGGGCATAATCGGTATATTTCAATAATCAAATGAATCGAAATAATCGTTTAAAATAATCGAATGATCATTCGAAATTTACTAATGATTTCGATTATTTTCCACGATTATTTGACAGAATCCGAGTGACGAGTGAATTATTTCGAAACTCGAAATCTCGAAGTTTCGAATACAGATCTCGAATCGTAATCCGTTTGTGTGCTCCTGCGCAGTCGAAACGAATAATGAATGATCTCTGAACCATAATCGAATGATCGATTATTCGGGTATAATCGATATATCTCGATTATATCATTCATAATCGCTCAAGACTAGTAAATAGTAATAAAAAGAAAAAAAAAATACATTAACCGGTATCTTTTGAAAGTGTTTATGAAGTAACATTTCTCTGCTTAAATTATTACTTTTTTTTAATCCTGTTCTACCAAATTTATCTTGTAATTTTTATGTTAATAGATAACTAATATGAAATGATTATTTTGGTGGGTGTCTCTTTAAAGATTGGTCGCAATGATATCTCCCTCTGAATTGAGCCAAAATAAAGAAAAGTATTATTTAATTTTGGTCAGAAGTCTGAAAGTTTATGTCAAGTTCATGATGCATTTTAGAAAATTGTTTAGTATCGAAGTAGAAACGAATCCTTGATTATATTTACGATTTTGTTTCACAGCTAACTTAAGACTCTTCTATTCTAATGGGCGTGGTGCTCTTTTTCCTTTAAAAAAAGTTCCATTAGCGCGATAACTTTTGAAAGAACTCGTTGGAAAACCTGATTCTTTTATTTATTAATAAAAAATCCTTTAATTAACTTCTTATTCGCTTTAAATTCTACAAATTTAGAACGCATTTAAAGCTAGGGCAACCTTTGAAAGCTTGAATATGGCCAATATGCGGCTGGAATACTAATTTACTGTTGCGAACCGTGTTGTAAAACGTCAAGCAATAGCTAGTTCGGCCGTAATAAGAAATAATTGTTGTTTATTGTCTTTGGGTATCACGTATTCTACCAGTAGAATGCGTATCATTTAAATCGACCTTTGCTAACAAAAAAAGGGAAAAGACGAAGGAACGGGACTAATAAGTCGTCTAAATCAATTCACTGCATGTATTGAATTTCGATCTAGAGTGGGTAGATTTGCTAATAAAGTGATAATCTAATTCATAGGTTTAAAGTTTATATTATCTAATTTACCCCTTGATTGAATGATACAGTAAATGCTATTAGGATTGATCTCACAACAATTTAAACTTAAGCTTCTAATTCGGTTCTTAGTAGAGGGGTAAATTGATCATGTTATATTACTGGTGCCCTTGTCAAGATTGATTTGGGTCTCAGAGAAACCACCTAGAAACCCTCTTAATTAAAACCTTTCTCAAAAACATCATGTATATTCTATAAAGGTTACATCATATCCCTTTTAATAAAGACAAAATGGGTTACAATAAATATAAATACACTCCTTCTATTCAATTTCACAAAGACGCATTGAACAAAGGTAAATAATGTGAGCGTAGCAACTGCTACCATCTCGGATTTCATAGCCAACTACTCATATTGCATATTGCAATATATGCAACTGGATAGCAGCATCCTTCCTTTGAAGAAATCATCTAAAAATTTATGAGAATGCATTTTGTTGTTTCCGTATTTATAGAATAATGTTAAAATCTATCGTTGTACATCCTTTTCTCCTCCTTGTTTTAAAATAAATCGCACGACGCAAATAGTTCATATCGATTTTAGATATCAACTAGAACTTTTTGGAAGTATAACTTATATTTTAAAAGGATGAAGAAGTTCCAGTCGTGTGGGAATACGGTTGTTGGTGAAAATAAGTTACTTTCAAATATAATTTTAAGAAGAAGGATGCTGTTTGATGTAAGGAAAACTTATTTGTATTCAAACGTCATATTAACTTTGATTTAATTAGATTATTGTTACATGTGTCAATAAGAATTTGATCAACTTCACATTACGTTTTCCCGAAAATCATTAGAGACATCGCCAAATCGATTTTATTTTCATATTTGGTATGTTCAAATTTACCGGGTAGAAAACAAAATTGCTAATACAAACAATTTTTAAAATTGTGATATTTTCATATTATAAGCGATTCTGTGAATTCGTTTGCATCTAGAAATCCATCTCGGGGAATTCTGTAAACCGTAGATGCTAAGTCCTTAGAAAATTTCAAAGATTTTAGTCAAATTTTTCACTATCAAAAATTCACTTTTTACAACTTCAAGATAAAAGCTATCCCGGGATATTCCAGCGTTCTTACAATTAGTAAGTATGAAATAGGTATTTTGCGCTAGTAAACGCTTAAATTCTTCCGTAAATAGTCGCGAAATATTCATAAATTGAGAAAATCAGCTAGGTGACATTAAGACTTTATTATTCCAAAAATTATTAGAGATACCTCAAAACTGATTTTATTTTCGCATTCAGAACGTCAAAATCTACGAGGGATGATCGTAAAATAAGGTTTTTTTTAAAAAATAGACAGCATTCTTTATTTACTTAATATTACACATCGTTTTAAAGGTAAAAACTTAAGCTATTTTTCGACATAATCGTCATTTTTATCCAAGCATTTTTGCAGACGGTGCTCCAACTTCTGTATCACCATGTCGTAAAATTCTGCCGCCAGTCCTTTCAAGAATCTTTTTAATTAGGGTGTTGGAAATCTTAGGAATTCGAAGAGCGAGTTGACGAATGGTGACCCTCCGATCTTCAAGCAGTATGCTTCTGAAACTGATGGTCTTCCGCTCCGCTCTTCGTCATAAATTTCCGTCCGACCTTCAGTGAATTCCCTACACCATTTGCGGACCTATTGAACAGCTATACACTTTTCTCTATAAACTTCGGTTAATTGACGATGAATGTCTATAGGTGAAACCCCTTTCGCGTTTAAAAAACGTATCACAGCGCAAATTTCGCACCTGGCGGTAGCGGCGATAAGGAGTTCCATCTCAGACGACTGCTTAGCCAACATTGCAAGATGGGAGTGGTATGTATATAGAGTGGGATAGCTGCTGCACATGCCAATGTTGTCGGATTTCGCCCAACATGTCTTATTGTTGCTGTAGGGCTTTGGGAACCTTATTTTACGATCATCCCTCGTATATATAGAATGTTAAAAATACCAATTTCGAAATTTTACTGTTTAATAATAATGTATAGTAAAAATAACAACACGTTTATTTAATCTGACAAAAAATATGTTGTTGTCACATTTTACTATATTTAAAGTTTATCTCCGTGTAAAGTCGATAATTTGACATTACAGGATATGATTTACAGTGATATTAAAGTTATATTATCATCACTACTTTTTTTAATGAAGGTAATTAGAGCGTAAAACAAACAACCTCTAACGTCAATGTAATTTTTTTCTTGAGCTAGGTTTTTTCCACAGTTTTTGCTTGCGTCTCACTCTTGGTGTTAGTCTCAAAAACTACCCCCCAAAAAATATTTCTTTACCACCTTTCATTTAAGTAAAATTTATGAAAAAAATATACAATTTTCGTGGAGACTTTTTTTCCTTAATTCATAATTTATTCATATTTTCCCAGCAAAAAGAGTTAGTGATTTGAATTTTGGTATACAGTACAGACTCTTTAATCCGAATTCACCTTAATTCGAACACCCAGTAATCCGAACTAACGTAGCCCAAATCAATGATCCGAACAAGACTCTATAATTCACCGCTAGAAATAACGCGTGGTTAGCTTTATGTGGGTAATTCCCCGGTCATTTCGGGTAATGCGAATGAATATGTAAAAAAGCTAGGTTTTTTTCTGTAAAGCTACGTATTAAGGACTTTAACGCCAGTTGTGGGTGGTTGCAGAAGTTCAAAACGAGATATGGAATTCGCCAATTAAGTGTCTCGGGAGAAAAGCTGTCTAGTGATTTTAGTGTAGTAGAACCTTTTAAATTAAAATACTAAAAAACAATTGAGAGATTAGGCCTAACTTCTGATCAAATTTAAACGCGGATGAGAGTCGGCTTTTTTGGAGGGTGTTGCCCAAAAAAACGTTGGTTAATAAATCTGAAGCATCGGCATCCTGAAGAAAATTAAGTAAATAAAGGATAACTTTTATGCCATGTGCAAACCCATCAGGAAGTCACAAACTGCCGTTATTTGTTTTGGTCAAAAACGCCACGCGTTTTTCGTAACTACCAGTTACCAGATATTTATAAGGGAGCAAAAAAAGCTTGGGTGACAAAGGATCTGTTTAAAGACTGGTTTTATTCGCACTTTGTGCCGTCGGTAGAAAACAAAATGCAGGAATTGGGATTACCTAAGAAAGCTGTGTTACTTTTGCATAATGCTGCTGGTCATCCCGATGCATTAGAATTAATGAGTGATGATAAACAAATTTCCGTCATGTACCTTCCACCAAATTGTATACCGATTCTGCAGCCCATGGATCAACATGTGATTCAGGCTATTAAACTTAATTATCGCAAGAAACTTCTCTTACAAATTGTTGAATTTAATGATGACATTGCACTAATCTTAAAGGCAATAAATTTAAAAGACGTGGTATTTTTGCTCGACGAAGCCTGGCAAAGAGTAAAAACTGAGCTGTTGAGAAACTCCTGGAAAATATTTGTCCTAACTTAACTACCGAACAAAAAGATGTCGATTTAGCTATGAACGATGACCGGACTGAAGAAGACTATAATGATTCCTTCCATGTAATGAAATTCAAACTAATGAGCTAGCTAAAATCAAGGACATGTTTGGGAAAATTGGTGAAGCTGTGTTAGACCAGGATGTACAGGAATGGGAACAAGGGAAAAATGAAGATGGAGCATTTCTCACTGAAGAAGAAATAATTGATGAAATCGCTTCTGGTTCAGAAGATGAAGAGAATATTGATAATCAAGAAAGCGATGAAGAAATGCCAACAGTTAAGCTTGTGGTGCATGAAGAAGCTGTGAAATGTTTCGCCGCGTGTTTAAGATGGGCTTGTGAAAATAATTTAGCTCCTCAACAAGTAACATTGCTCCGCACACTGCATTAAAAAAGAAATTGCTACCAAAAAACAAACACGTATCACCGATTTCTTTTTTGATCATTGAAATGTACGCTTTAATTTATGTATTTCTTAATTTGTTTTCCTTTTTTATTTTTAATAAATATCTTTCAAGATAACTTTTTTGTTTTATTGTTGGCTTTTTTTTTTACTTCTCAGTAACACATAAAATCTAATATGTATTCACTATCCAATAATCCGAAAATATCGGCAATCTGAACTAGTTCGGATTAAAGTGTTTGTACTGTATTTGTAAAAGTAAATGAGCTGATTCAATGCGAAAGTAAGAACCTTTTAAAGTTTTAGGAATTTTAATACTATTTTTTTCGCATTTTTTGGGTTGTAACTCAAAAAGTAAAGTAAGTTAGCGATTCGTTGGTTGTGGAAATTGATTCTGTGGGTTGGTTTCAATCTAGAAACATATCACTGAAGTATTTGTAAAATATAGAAAATTTGTTATATTTCCTCGAAGTTAACACTCAAATTCCTTCAAATTTTTTGAAAAATTTACCGTCTTTAATATGCATTTGGAGTATTCGATGTTGCTCAGTGAATGTGTAATAAGTATTTTTAAATAAATCTAAAGTGCTCTAGTGTTTATTTCGGTATTTAATTAAATATAAGTGGTAATTGAGGCCTTTTAAATAATGCATATGGTTGAATTGGAGGGTATCCAACGTTAGTTTACATCGTCTTTGATTTAGATGACTTAGAACCTTTTCAAATTCGATTATAATGGCGTCACGGCAATGTCCTTGGCCATTTCGTCCCAAAGGGAGAAATTATGGACTAACTTTGAAGTTTACACCATTATCTCTTGCGGGATATTAGAACATGCTAGGCTCGTCTTGTAAGGATGCTTTCATCAAATTTTACCCCGCGCCAAAGATAAAAGATGTTATTTTTCCCTTGTATTCTCTGTTCTGTTATTATCTCTAAAACCCTGAGACGACTTTAGCCGTTATATAAAACGTATTTATATTATTTTTGTAGGTAGAAAGGAAGTGTATGGATCCAAGATGAGAAGATTCTTTATTTCACGGTAGGATACATATCTATTGCACGCTGGACGTATCTAGTGAAATTGTCTTCTTTAATATATATTTTTTTTTTATACAGAAAGATAACTCTCGGAATTCAACATCTACGTTAATTGTGACAAATTTTCTAATGTTTTGAAAAGAAGTGTTTTTCTGTATCAATATCGGAAATAATAAATCGCAGTTTCAAAAATTGAAATGTATTTATCAGACGTCATATTTCTAAGGATTCCAACTAAGATAAATCGTCCACCTTCTAAAAGGCTTCTAGAGTTGTAATGACTTCTTTCTTTTAGAAGAAATTATATTTCTCTTAGAAACGAACTCGCTTTGATTTGTAAGACATCCAATGCAGGAGCTAATACGTTTCGTAATCATCACTTAATTACTTTCTATTTCATTGATGCCCTTATTTTATTCTATTTTCAAGTGTGCAGGTTCTAAATTATAACGTAATGCTTAATGAACTCTTTCGAAGTGCGAGAAATTGGAAACATCAAGATACCTTTGGTGG
Organism: Dynastes maya; assembly: GCA_029619315.2. Classification (NCBI taxonomy): domain Eukaryota; kingdom Metazoa; phylum Arthropoda; class Insecta; order Coleoptera; family Scarabaeidae; genus Dynastes; species Dynastes maya. Next base: position 10,697,599 of record JAROYE020000012.1, read on the forward strand.
AAATGTAAAAATCGTTACCCTAATTTAAGAATTGAACGTCCCAGTTTATTCTTGAAAAAAAATCATCGTAAATATCGTTAGAAAAATCTAAATATTAAAGACCAAAGGCGTTAGATTTAGATTCAAAAACATCAATTTATATGCTGAAATATTATGATAATTTAATCACTTTTATCCAGTTAGTATGCGCATATCGATCAGCTAGATGTATTTATTTTCATCTCTTTGATGACGCTCTTATTCTCAATTAAAATACAATAAAACAATAAACTTTTATATACCCTCAATTAATTAAAGTCTGCTATAGAACACAATTAATTGATCATATTATTTATGGGGTAAAATGGGGATATACCATTATATATTTATTTATTTAAATGTGAAATTCTTATTGGTTTTTCTCTATATAGTTTACATATAGAACGATCTTTGGTTCTTTGAAAGCAAATAAATTAAATTCGCGAATACAATTAAACTTAAATGTTATTCTTTGACAATTTAGGGGCAACTCTTTCATGTAATGAATTGAATAATGTATGTCTGTACATTTTCGATTTACAGCAGAATGATGCTGAACCGAAACCTGGACCTTCAACAAGTTTCCAAGACAATTGAAGATAAGAAGAGAACTGACAAGGATAAATATTTATGTTTGGGAAGAAAATTTTCTATTCAAGTTAGAATTAATAGTAAATATATCTGTTGTGTTAAATTAATTTGATGTTAGGAATGGAATTCTCTACCAATACAGTATTTGTAATTTAATAGCTAATTTAAGTGATAATTTTTGATGTGTTTTGAATGTTACTTTTTGTTAAATAAAGAAATAATTGTTGTTGTAAATGATACTATTCCTTAAGAATCGAAGGTAAGTCGTGAATCAAATTAAATTCAACCTCTATCCTGTGTGCAAATAAAAAAGAATTTCAAAATATTTGCATTCAAAGAGGAAAGCTCAGCAAATATTATTGAAGGAGTATTTAAATATTAAATCCTCAATACTTCATCAAAGGAAAATGTATTTAAATGCTAAATATTTGAGGTATTTTTCGGGAAATTAGTTGAATATCAAAAAAATATTTATGAATACGCGACTTCTCTTCAGTTATGTCAGGAAGTACATATGTGGGTAGCAATTTTTGGTAAAAAATCCTTATCAGCTAATTATAAACAAAGTAAAGTAAACTTGCTCCTATTATATAGGTTTTATGTACAATCTGTAGGCACACATGTTTTTTTATATTTTCTTATCTAGATGTTAATGGTGGATGTCAAGATAGGTGAGGAAGTTGATACATAGGACATATACTGTAAGGAGTGGCGTTTTTGAGTAGGCGGGGTAACGCGCAAAAAGTACGCGCAAGGTTTCCGAATCCACATATAAAAGATGCAGCATTGCTCCATCCAGCACATTACCACCAACTGAAGAAGTCAGTCAATCTTCTTGTGAATAACCAACCCACCACAGATACGCACTATCTGATAAACATTTTCTCCAACAAGTAAGTTCTATGTCCGAAAAAAAAAGCATCACCAAATGCAACTTAGTTTAAAAAAAAATTTTTTCTTGCTTGCATCAGTATTTTCTATATTTTTTTTTCTTTGAGATTCTTTTCTAAAGATCGCATGTTTATTTTCGATAAATTTTACGAACATTTTTTTTTGTTTAGACATTTTTGTTCATGGTTGTACATCCTCGTTAAAAATGTCTATAATCCGATATTATTTTCTTAGATGGATTATATTTTTTCGTTTTGCAAAATATTTACATAAAATTGGACGATTGGAGGTATTCTTTTTGATATCTAAATAGAACACTACATAAAGCTTAATTTTCTTGTGTTGTTGTTGAACATAAAAAGTCTTACAATTGATTTTTATTTTACCGACCATTTTTACCAAGAAAATTATTTCTGAAAAGAAAGATGATACTGTTGGCCTCGTTTCTTTTTTTGTTTCGTGTTGTTCGTGATTTTCTTCTACTCTCTTATTTTTATTTCAATAATAAGGGATTGTACGACAGGTTCAAAAAAAAATATTCTCTATAAAAACGTTTGTTTATTTCCAAAAGTCTTTTTACGAAAATTAAAATATTGATTAAATCTGTAGGGTGATCAAGAATTGTATTAAGATTATTTAAGAGTATTAATTGTAAAAATTATTTCATGAAATTCAGATGTTATTCATTTAACAAGCCGTTAATTTAAAATTCTTTCGAAATTGAATTTAATTTCTATGAAAACGAAATATTTTGTGAATACTTTACAATATAACATCAAGACTAACTACGATAAAAATATCGACAGTGAAGAAAAACAGCCGTTTGATTGACATTTGAAACATCTTTTACATCTGTTATATATTATATTTGCCAAGAATTGAGAGTTCCGGCAATAAAGATCAAATTTACATGTAGTACGCCAAGAAATTAACAAATATGTCCTTTATTAACGGAATTACCAAATAAAAATGTAAAATACAAGATTTACAAATATACATAGTTAGATTCCTTTCAAGTATAATAATTTTCATATATCTAAAATCTTCGCTGTATACAAATTTTATATTCAAAGCTGTCCTTTTTACGTTTTCTAAATCCATTTAAATTCTTTACCACTCGTACTTAAGTGGTTTTACGATTTACATCTAACAAGAGGAATGATCCGTTTTATACGTCTTTTGTATTGTAACTTTGAAGTGAAACGGAGACAAAGTTATTTGTTGCGGTACGATTTTTTAGATGTTTGCAGAATATTTGAAATAAAGCGTGGATACTTGCGTTTTAATTTAATGTTCGTATAAAAACTATTTTCTCCAATTTAAAGAAAATTTATATACTTCCTTGGACGTGAAATTTGGTAATCGTGTAAAGACTTATTGACAAGGGGTAGAAGAGGATTGTTGACAAGTTAATTACTAAACCGCTTAATTTATAGACTTAATAAATAGGGTGGGATAATAACGAAATGGATTTTCAATTAATTACTGGAGTTGACTTGCAGACATTGAAAATGTTTTAATTATATATTTGATTTATTGTATAGAATGAACTACTCTACGGTTATTATCGCTACTTTTGGAATCATCTCCGTCTTCTTAATCAGTTCGACTTCATCGACAACCATTCCCATGATCAACTGTGAACCAAATTCACTTAGCGAAGCCCCTGCCAAGATTCGCCAATTATGCTACTACGTCATGGAACAACTTCGTTCTGAACAACCCCAAGACAATGGTTAGAGGATGTTTTTTACTTTTAAAGCAGGACACATACATCGTACTAACTTTAATTTACAGGCGAAATGATCGACAGTAAACTCTACGAACGTGGAATCAAAAGACAGGATGTTGACCATGTTTTTCTCCGATTTGGACGACGATTTGGATTCTAAATGCAATTATGAACTTAATCAATCAAGCTTTCTCCTTAAGGGAAGCTTACATATCTTCCCTCTTTCTTTAAACGTTAACTTATGTTATTCGGCTAAATAAAGTTTGCGATTAATTCATGAAAAATTTCTTTATTAGAGAATAAAACGCTTCCCTTTAATTACTTCCTCTTTTTGAAAATCAATTCCCTCTTCCATTCCTCTCCTTTACCAACATTACCGTAGCATATTGAATTAAAATATATCAAATTTAAAGAAGATAATATTTAAAGTTGTATGAATATTGTAACAATTTAATGTATTGAATAAATGTATATTTGTAAAAATATAATTATGGTTATTTATTTTATTCATTTTAGATTATAAATGAACACTTACCTTTAATAATAAGAAGCTTCTAATATAAGGTGATTCGAAAAAGAAACACAACGACTTTTCAACTCCTTTTATTATCTCATTCATATTTAACAAATTTTTTAAGTACTTACGCCAAAAATATCATATCCTATATCTAACAATTTGTTTTTTCATCATTTTGTACTAGCTGACAAAGTCAAGTTTTCCATTCGTTTTTGAATATCAAAATCTACGATATTATCCAGAATTTTACGATAGAAACGACGTAGATGTAAAATAATATTTTTTTAATTTTATTAAAGGCATCACCCCCATCCATTTCTTCATCAAAAAGAACAGAGAAAAGGTTACTAATTTAATTCATCTTGCCAGAAGCGAATGAATGAGTTTTTTTTTTTTTATGAAAGTAAAATGATATATGGGTGTTTTTCTTCCAAATTAATCCTGCTGAAAGTTGAATTACTGGATAATTAGGTTTTATTAAGAAACGTGGATTGGAGGGGGTGTATAACATTAGCTTAAAATTTAATTAATTATTGCTTAATTTTTTTTTCTTAAAAGGTCGTTTTACCGTGCTACAATAATAATTTAATTAATAATTTACTATCGAGAATATCAATCCTTCTTTTGTTTAATTATAATTACAAATAAAACAATTATTAACAGCTACAGAAAACAGAGAGCATACATATATATATACCCATATTCCCAAAAATACATTTAATTTCCACCATATTTCTCCATCTGTACTTATTTGGCTTCATACTTTGTAAGATAAACATGCAACCTCTTCAATATACTACCTTTACTTCCCAAGGAAAAGACGTTAACTGTTTCATTAGGTTCTAATTGAAGAATATATTACTGACGTTAAATCACAATTTCTGGTGGATATTAAATGTATTTCTTACATGTAGATTTATTTTATGCGGAAAATAATAAGTTTTTGCAATCAGAAACAAATACGCATTTGGTTTCTGTTCGACTTGTTTCATTCATTGTTTTATTCAACGTTATTTAAATATAGTCCAAAGAACAATGCTGTGTGTAAGTCTGATTTGCATAATAATATGTTTGCAAAAAAAACAGTAGCGTAGGGTTTAAGCAAATTTAAGAATAAACAATTGATGCTCCAAAATAGTAGAGATCAAATTAACTATTTATACAAGCAAAAATACCATCATTATAATAGTTTTGAAATGGACATTAAACATTCCGAAAATATATTTATAGGTAAAAACGGACTCGTAGAATCGATTGCCGCAATTCTCCTTTATGTTTCCAAGTGTGATCCGATGAAGGTAAAAAAAAACTTATTATTATCATTATATAATCTTTTAGGAGCATAAAATTTTAAATTAGATATGGCACTTGCAAATTTCCACCTTTCATACGAAATAGAAATATCTCAAAATTCCAATGTACATAAACATATAAAAAAAAAAATTCGTTTTTGAAGGGACTCGATTTTAATTCTAGACGAAAATGTCATTGCTATTGCTCTTGTTCGGAGAAATATGTAACGTAAACAACATCACCCCCCACGTTGATAAGACATTGGCCCTATAAGAAAAGAACAAAAAACAAAAATTCAGTTTAATAAAGTAGCTGTCAAAAACAAAGAATCTTACATTCAAGGGTAACGGTACAGTATTGTTGTGAAGTGTTTCCAGGCAATTCTAATTTTAAAAATGCGTCTCCGTTATGGGATATAATTTTTTTTACGAATCAACTTTCAACTTTATAATTGCATATCCTTATGGACAATGGTAACGTAATTAAGTTTGAATTTAATTAAAATTTATTTATATACAATATATATATATATACGAGGGTAAGTCAAATATTATCTACACTTTCGCCATAACAAGCTTTGAAGGTTATCGGAGTGGCGGCCGCTTGCGCATGCGTTGAGTTGGCGCCTCTGTGGTCATGTGAGGGGAATTTAATCACGATCGCGTCATGCATGTCAGCTCCGCTATTAGTTTGCATCAAAGAAGAACAACGAGCAGTGATCCGATTTTTGTGGTCAGAGGGTGTAAAAGGTGCTGAAATTCACCGGAAACCGGAGACAGCGCTTTATCTCGTAAAAACGTTTCTCTGTGGATCGAAATGTTACAAAGAGGCCACACGAGCGTAACACAAAAAGAGAGAGCTGGACGGCCGTCAACCTCGACCACCGACGACAACATTCAGCAAGCTCGAGAGATGGTTACAGCAAATAGGCGAGTTACCATAGACTTTCATCTTTTTGGACCGCTCAAGGAAGCTTTGAGAGGTCGTACAGTGATTTGTTGACGAATAAGCTGAAACCAGCAACTCGAAACAAACGTCGTGGTCTACTCTCAAAGAAAGTTTTGTTGTTGCAAGACAACGCCCGTCCGCACACGGCCCATAACACCATAGAAACTATTAACAGGTTGGGCTTTGAGACCCTAGAACACCCTCCCTACAACTCCGATCTCGCTTCCTCAGACTTTCATCTCTTTGGACCGCTCAAGAAAGCTTTGAGAGGTCGTCGATTTGCCTCAGACACAGACGTTCGGGATGCGGTGCAAAAGTGGCTTCACGACCAATCGAAAACCTTCTACCAGGAAGGCATACGGAAGCTTGTGACTCGCTGGATCAAGTGCATTGGTAAAGGTGGAGACTATATCGAAAAATAATGTATTTGTTGTACACCTATCTTTGTTTAATACAGTTGTAGAACTAAAAGTGTAAGTAATTTTTGACTTCCCCTCGTATATATAGATATATAACTTTTTATGCTACTTAAATAATAGGAAACGAAAACAAGATAAGGTTATTCAAAAGGAGGTGCCAAATGAATATTTGTACTGAAATGTTACAGTATTTATAAAATTTTAGTACGGATATACTATTAATTCTTTTTTCAATGCATTTTGCGGGACTAAATTTTAATCGTTCAGTCAGGTTTCGTTTTCCAAACTCACTTGACATTTTTTTAAAATTTCGTGGATGATTTAAAAAAAATGGTAAGTAGGAAACATCATTATCTAAATCGGAAGTTATGTTTTCAATAGAAGTTATTTTATTTAATTCTTTAGTTATTTTCAGAAGTAACTAAATCAAATTAATTGAAAAATCGTACACAACGATGTAGACTTACTATCTCGAAGTAATTGTAACTCATCTCAAATAGATATGCAAAATTTAAATACGTAGGAAATCGAATGGAGTTGTCAAAGTTTCAGGAGTATGAATTCCAACCAATTATTGACCTTTGTAACTGCCTTCAAGCTATATTACTTATATATTGGCTTTCGGTAAACTTTAGCTTTTCTGAATTCATTACGTATTCATATTTCGCCTTCTTGTTTTAACAAGATATGGTGCGTTGTGTTCTTGATCTTCTTCGGGAAGAGTTATGATACTCGCAAATAATTTGCATTCGAAATTATAATTTATAAAATCCTTTACCTTATAGTTTTTTGTTGCGTTGGGAAACAGCGTTTTTTTTTCTTTTGATCACTAAACCTAAGTTTAATAGGAATATAGTGATTTCTTCTTTTCAGTTATACAGTGAGAAGAAAACGCAGTTTTACCAATTTTACTTTTATAATATAGGAAATTATATTTCCTTCGGGGCATAAGAAACTAGTTCTTTTAAAAATGAATTCCGTTCATAGTTTAATTTAAAGTTTCATATTTCACACAGAGGAATTTTTCAACACAAAAAGGTAAGTCATAACAATTTTAGACTATAAGAAAATAACCAAGTTTTCCTTTTTAGCCCGATTTCCTTCAAGTTTTGAACCAGACAGAGATCAAATCAAGTGGTGTTCTCATACGTATATTCTATTATTTAAATTAGAGGATGACTTTTCGAAAACAATAATAGACTTTTTCAGAAATACATTAATAAATTAACACTGTTAGAGCATTTTTTTTCATATCATTGCATATATTGAATAGATTAATTGACCAACATTCTATATTTATGTGCCTGGATGAAATTATAACAAATTACAGAAAAAATAAAATATAAAATTATGTGATCAGTTTATTAATTACATTATTTACGTATCCAAACTTCTTGTAGAACTTTAAAGATGTCATTGGCATTTTTTTAAGCTTTACAACGATTATAACAATCTAATAAGATCTTTATTGGTTTGAGATGGGGACCATTGCTTTACTTACAAGGAAACTGTTCCAACCCGGAGACATCGATTTGAATGAAACTTGGCTAAAGTGAAGATTCTATAGAACAATGGAAAACCCCGTTGTCCGTTTCTGCTAAAAAAGGGGGTGAAACGGGGCACTGAAAATAGGGATGATTTTTGTTTTTTTCTAAATTATTCCACAATTGCTGAAGATAGAAAATATTGGTGTGTGCGGTTATAAGCGCGCTATTGAAGTACCCGCAAACATCAGCATTCGGGGTGAGAAAAAGTTATCCCCTTCCCGTCGCCCCATCACCGTTTACCCAAATTTCATTCAAAACGATGTCTCCGGGTTGGAACAGTTTCCTTGTTAGTAGGAAGGAAAATTGAATACAGGGCGAATGGAAGACCAATGTAATTAGACGAATCAACATTTGAGCTGTATGGTTTCTGCTTCGTCGATATGAAGAACGAATGAGAAAGCAATGTGTTACCAAAGCTGTTGAACACACTTAGTCGGTCACTAAGTGCTGTCACAAAAGTTTTTCTAAAAACTCGAACGCATAGCATGCGACTGATAAAAACAAACGATTAATTGTGCCATTTATTCTGAGTCGTTTGACGTTAAAGGTGTTGCGAACGGGTAATAAATAAACATGGAATGGAGCCAAAGAGAAAACCGTGTTGCTATAATTGCATTACATCGTTGTGGACATTCATCAAGTACAATTTTGAACCTGCTAAAAAAATTGGAATTTACGAAAAGGTTTGTTTATCGTACCATTGAAAGATACAGTAAAACTGGCAGTGTCGATGACAAAGAAAGATCTGGCCGTCCTCGATCAGTTCGCACTCCGGTTGTCACTAAAGCTGTCAAGGCACGCATCAAACGAAATTTTCTCCAAAAACTGCAACTATTGTTGTTGCAGATGGGTGTGACTAAAAGCACAATCAAAAATATTCTGAATTAAGACCTTAAGCTTCGCGCTTTCAGAAGAAAAAGCAGTCACTTGCTCAACGCACGTCTGAAAGGTTTAAGGCTTCAAAGATGCCGAGTCTTATTAAAGTGGTACGCTAACAACGACCACCGCCGTATCCTACTTTCCAACGAGAAAATCTTCACTGTTAAAGAACAATTTAATCGGCAAAATGGTCGAGTGTATGCCTCCAATAGTGAAGAAGCATGTGTGGTCGCTCCCCGTGTTCAAAGGGGTCATCATCCATCCTCAGTAATGGTTTGGTTAGGGGTATCTGATTTCGGGCCAACTGAAGTTCATTTCTGTGAGAAAGGAGTGAAAACCAGTGCTCAAGTCTATCATGAGACGGTTCTGGAAAAAATAGTAAAACCTCTAAGCCAGAGCTTATTCAAAAACCAGGATTGGGTCTTCCAGCATGACTCTGCGCCTGCTCATAAGGCCAAAAGTATTCAATGTCGGTTACAGGCGAATAACATCGACTTTATCAAGCATGAAGATTGGCCATCTTCTAGTCCCGATCTTAATCCTCTGGATTATAAAATCTGGCAAGCTTTGGAGGAGAAAGCCTGCGCTAAACGTCATAGAAATTTGGACTCGCTAAAAGCATGTGTTAAGAAGACAGTGGCGGAGATAGACATGGAAATGGTGCGTAATGCGATTGATGACTGACCTAGCAGAGCGCCTGTATTACGAAACGAGGGGGTCATTTTGAATAATTTTTGAATATGTAATTGAACACACTATATTGGTCTATTTTATCAATAAAAAGTTCTTATTTTCTTTTGTTTTATTTAATATAATGATAAAAGTTGTGACAGAACCTAGTGACCGACTAAGTATGGGTGGTAATATTATGGTTTGGATTAGCTTTGGAGGAGGTTGAATTGGCATATTATTAGAGTGGAGCAAAACCTTTTTTCCTTTTTTTTTTTTTACTGTTATTTAGCCTCCATCAGATACTCCAACTGATCTTCAGTTATTTAAAGAATGCTGATTTTTTGAAATTGTAAAAAGCTGAAAGGGGATCTTTTTCGGAAACTAAGCAATATTTCATGAGACTTTTTATCGTGTGCTACCTTTAGCTACCTGAACCATCTCTGAAGGCTTGAAGAAAACATTTTTTTTATTAACTTTAACAAAATTTCAATATTTAATTTTTTGAAATGTTTTCAAAATTTCAAGACTTAATTTTAAAATTCAAATTTTATTATACCGAAACTTTAAGGAGTTAGAATTGTAAAAAAAAATCATTTAATAGATTCTTTATATTTAACGAAAAGTAATATGTTCGCATAATATTTGCATTTTTCATGTAAGAGGAATATTTATCAATCATAATTTAATAATTAAAGACTTCAAACAATTCCAATCCATTCATGTTAATGAATTACCTTCTTTTTTCTATTACATATTCACGGCGATTAAGTTGACAGAATATAATATTAAAATTTGAATAAAATGAATTATTTAATCAAAGAAGACAATATAGAAATTGTTTTCATTGTCATGGGATATTGATCATTAGTCTGGGCAAACAGTGGTAACAGTAGATATGTGGTGCGGAGTCGGCGATTATTTATTTCACGCGTTCACAGCGTCAGTACTAAATCGATGCTGTATGCGAGTAGTTCTGTGTATATGTAGGCTGTCGTAACTTATTTCGTAATTGTACGCTTATGTTTGCTTTAAAAATGTCGCAGTTAAGTACGTCGCGAAAACGACCAATGGCAGACACAGTTAAAAACTTTATAGTGGACATGCCGGAATTAATTTTTGATGGCGCTAAAATTCAATGTCTAGTTTGTAGAATCTCTTTAATGTGTTGGTCTAGAAGCCATTGTCGACATCACATCAAAAGCAAACAGCATTCTTCTGCAAAAAGTGGCATACGAGACCAAGAAAAATTTACATTTGATTTATGTGTTACTCTTATTTTATGTAATCTATCGTTTCGTTTACTAGACAAAGAAGCAGTTGTCTCCTTCTGGAATAAATATGCGGATTGTAAATTAACTAGTCGGGCATCGATACGAAATGTAGTGCCATTTGCTCGTGAACATATAGGAAAAAGAATGAAAACGGAATTGAAAGATAAAAAACTGTGGTTGTGTGTGGGCGAAACAACAGATGGTACGTACAATGGAACCGCATCGACCGTCATCCTCCTTCTTACTTATTTCCAAAAGAGTTATAAATTGTACTGCCGATGAGATTTTAAAGGTGGTGTTGAACTTATTGAAGAAATTTGAAGTTTCAACTAAGCAACTTTTAATGTTTATGAGTGATGGTGCCGCAAATATGCGTTCTTTGGGCCGATCTCTTAAAGAACACAGTGGTAACTTCTTACATGTAACGTGTAAAATCGATACTCTAAATCTTGCGACACAAACGATTCCTACATGTTTTCCACTAGTAAATGCATTGATTGCTCGTACAAAGGCAGTGTTTCTAAAGTCCCCGAAACGTACCCGACTATTTCACAAACTGTTTCCTGATTTACCTGAACCACCACAGCCGATTGTTACACGTTGGAGAACATGGTTGTAGGCTGCGTTTTACTACAACAAATATTTTGATCAAGTAAAGAAGGTAGTTTTAAAATTCAATCCGACAGAAGCTGCAGCAATCAAGAAAAGCCAGGAAATATTTCAAGATAGTCAGGTTAAAAGAGATTTACAAACTATTCACAACAACTACTTCGGACTAGCGGAGGGAATTAGGGAAATTACAAAATGTTTCGATGCCGCTAGTGGATTCAGTTCAAATTGTGAATGATGTTCACGCACAGTTATGCGCTGTAGAAGGCGAAACAAATTGGTGTGTAATACGAAAATTTGAAAGTTTTAGAGAAAGACTCCGATTTTCTTATATTAAGACAAATTTGTGAAGGTGCGTGTGAAGATGCATTAAGTTGTTTCAAAGATTATTTTAAATATGCAAATATAACATCGCTAGATGTCGAACGGTCGTTTTCGGCATTAAAAAATATTTATTCCGCATGTCGTACTCACTTGACTGAAACAGCTGTGGAAACATATCTAATGATTCAAATATTTAACAGATGTTACCCAGTTTGTGATTTCACGGAAAACTTTTAAAACGGTAAGTGTTTCAGCACGTTTTATAATTTATTTCTTACCTTCTATTTTATGTGTAAACTTTTATGCGCTCGCCACGCCTCTGGCTGTTACCGCATATTTGCCCATGTTAATTGATCATCTTGAAAGCATCTAGTTGTGCTCTCGTACGTTGAGTTATGTTTGTTTCTGAACCAACCACACTGTGGATTCAAAGGAAAGGAAGATACTTTGAAATTTAATTTTTGTTTTATTTCTACGTTATTTCTCATTTCTCTATTTTAATTATTAGATTCAGTTTTGGCAATTATTTTCAAAAAATTTCAAATTTATAAGTAATAGAAGTTAAGCGATAATTTTTGTTTAAATAATTGGTAATATTTTTTCAAACACCTCCTTATCATCACGACTTAATTTTTCAAAAAACGATATTGTTTGTTTTCTTTCCATTTGAAGCCAACTTTTTGGTAATCACTGTTTATTAGGCGTACTTATTACATTATCGTTATGTAAATGACCTACTTTTGAATGGGGATTATAATCGATTTGAAGTTTCATCTGAATATGAATTTCCAGTTTAAAACTACGCAATTTTCATATATTTCTGATATATGCAGGTATATTTTGCATTCTTTTTCAAAGTAATACGAAAAGAACAGAAAACAGATGCACTTCTAATAAATATCCTTTTACATTCATAGATGTTTTTAGATTGTATTGGTATTGATTCTATGTACTTGAGCGCTTACTACAGTGTATTTCATATGCCAAAGGATATGCAATATGATAGCGTATTATTAAGTCGTTTTGACATCAGAGAACGCGTATTATTGATTGCATTTGAAACTAAATGTATGTAGGAAAACACCCCTCCCATCTAGATGAGATGATCGGGAGTCAGTTGGATGTGACAAAAGTGTCAGTAACATAAGTGTCACACAAAAAAGATGTTAAAAATTATTTTGATGTTATCTGAGGCATTGTTTTTGATGATTCATTGAATGAGTAATTTATGTACGAGGGTAAGTCAAATATTATCTACACTTTCGCCATAACAAGCTTTGAAGGTTATCGTAGTGGCGGCCGCTTGCGCATGCGTTGAGTTGGCGCCTCTGTGGTCATGTGTGTGGAATTTAATCACGATCGCGTCATTTGTCTGCTAGCTACAACAGCATAAGCATGTCAGCTCCGCTATTAGTTTCCACCAAAGAGGAACAATGAGCAGTGATCCGATTTTTGTGGTCAGAGGGTGTGAAAAGTGCTGAAATTCACCGGAGACTTTTGTCACAATACGGGGACAGTGCTTTATCTCGTAAAAGCGTTTTTTTGTGGATCAAAATGTTTCAAAGTGGCCGCACGAGCGTAACACAAAAAGAGGGAACATGGCGAAAGTGTAGATAATATTTGACTTACCCTCGTAGGTTCTTTCTTATTTCTAATCCTACATGTATATCAAATATAACACGATGTACCCTCGTCTACAAGCAGAATGACCGCTCATCCGAGCACCTAATCACAGTCTACCGTTCGGTGCTGACATATGCGTATGTCCCTGAGTGATCTGACTTGGATGAGTCGTCATTCTGCTTCTCTGTGAGTGTACAGTTCACTATATAATTCAAGCATTCTAAGAATAAGCAAAAATCATTTATTTACCTGGTTTTTATGTGGATTATGATTAAGTAAGCATTCTGTCAGGAAATACGCAACCATAGCATTCCCTCCTAAGGCAGTTACGTGGGCTCTAACGATGGCTAAGACCTCATTGGCGAAGCTGTGGATGAAACCGCTCAAACCACCTTCCTGTACATATCCTATTGAAATTAAATCAAAATCATAAAAAGTCTTAATCATACCTCGCGAATTGAAGTAGTTTCCCTGATGAAAAAGAAGTTCAAGTTCCCTAAATATCGTTCGATTTTCCCCCCAGGCACATAAGATAATGGCGTAATATCAACCCCATGTCTTTCTTTGTACGGTATCTGGAAAAGATTTGGAAAAGAGATTTTAAATTAACTTATTAGATCTTAAATTTGAAAACTAACATGTCTCTGTGGTAAGGCTTTTTTACGTTGAGGAGATTTTGGACGTTGCTTATTCAATTGGGGATTCAACAAAGCGTTCGTTTGCGGGACACTATTCTCTGGGATTTGATTGATTTCTTCCATGTTGAAGATAAGGTCATCGTCTGTAAAATAAGGCAATTCTAAAAAATCGTTAACACAAAACAAATAAACCAAAAATACCATTACGCTTTCCAGATCCAAGTTTTCTTTTCAGTCTTTTAGGTGGATCTCCTAAACCTAAAGCCATTCCCAACACGCAAATTTGAATCTCATCTGGTTCCGGTAAGGCTACCCTAAATTGCATATCACATAAGGCACATGGAATCATGCGCCTCAATTTGAAATATATTGCTTGCAAGACCCTATGGAAGTGCTTATCTAAATTGTTTGTCAGTTTACACCTCCATATTTGCGTAAACATTTGTAAATTTTTTACAATCTCGAGGTCTTCCAGACCAGGCACTAATTGTGTATTCACTACGTGGAACCCATCAGGTGGAGTTGGTTCCATTAGTAAATTTATCACTTCTACGTCCTCAGGATCATCGATCTGTTAAATGAAACAATAGATGGTGTTGAAATCAATTACAAGATTTTAATCAGATACCTCAAGGATACAGCAGTCTTTTTTTCCATGGGATAAATCTAGAAGTGCTTGTTCATCTTCAGATTCATCAGTATCTGAAAGAAGTTTTTCATTGCTCTCATTTTCAAAAATCTTAATTTGATATATCTCCTTATTCTTCTTCACGGTTTCTCTCAGCTCTTTCTGAAGATCCGTTAATTTGGTTCCATCACTAGATCTATCCGATATCAACTTTGGTAAAGGAGGTGAAGGCAATGGTGATAAAAATACAGCTGTACCAGTAGCTATTCCAACGAGGATCCTTTCACCAATAGATATCCTCACTTTTAATCCAAAAATCGCGTTCATTCCTTTCACTGTTAATTTATTGACTAAAATCCTATGGAGTTCATATTCTAAGAAAGGCAAGCCGTCAGATATTTCTTTGGCGTTAGACTCCCCTTTGAGATCTTTTAAAGGGCGTAAAACATATGATTGCAAAAAACACCCTCTCCCAATACAAGGTGTCCCTTCGGGAACTTCAATTGTCGTTATTAACATCTCAGGAACTTTATTAGATCTAAAACAGATATTGGTAGAATCTGATTTCTCAGGAAAATTTTGCAAATATACTTGCAAATTCGGCATATTGAAGAGGAGCTCTTTAAAGACAAAGATGTACCGGAATAAGGCAAATGACAGATTGAGCAAGCTTGTGAAGCATTGATTTCCTTTTCAGGACTTTCTGGCAAGGTACGACTACTCTAGAATTTGAAGATCTGGAACTCTTTTATACTAGTATCCCGTATCTACTTACTACTGTTGTGCTATCGGTTGCTGTACGTTTATCTTTCTCAAAATCACCACGATCCAAGGAACAACTCATGGGTTCCTTGTTACCGAAGCCATACGTTTTAGGAATTATTGGCAGACCTCCTAAACCATCGCTTTGGTTCGTATATTGATAACCTATTATAGCGGCAGTACCACTGGCACTTAGAACACAAACATCATCACTAAAATTTTTTTTTATTATAAGATTAAATTTAGAAGATATTCTATGTTTTCCTTACCATATACTCGTTGTTTCATTATAACCTAAGACTGCATTACAATTTAAAGCCCTTGCATGTGATCGGATTTCCATACGAATTTCAGACCACCAAATATCTCTGGATTCAGGCTCTTCTAGATTGGTTATTCTTTCTAATAATTTAACTGAACGAGCACTTACAGCTCCTCCTAGATTTACAATTAGATTTTAGAGGAAATTATCATGATCTTAGCTTATTTTCACATACCTAAATAAGCTATAAAACCTGGTGGAAATTTTGACATTGTCAAGAAAGGATACTCCATGATGTCGAAATTCTCTTGAGGCACAGTTGATCGTAGCATATTGCTCATGCGCAAAAAATGTATACCAGTCCCTCCTGATCGATCACTTCCGGTTAGACTGTTTCCTGTTACGAAAACGGTTTTCTTTTGTGAGCGAAGCAATAAAGAAGATTAGAATCATTTCAGTAGATTGTTAATACCTAGCAGATCCTTTGTTTTAAGAAAATTATATGTTAATATAATTGCAAATTCTTGTTAAAGGTCAATAATGATAGCAAGGACTGTGGGGTAGTATGACAAACAACAGAGAGTATCGGCACACTCCTCACCACACAAAATGTTATTAATTAATTCGGAACAGCTGTTTCAAAGGCTCACTGGGCCCCCATTTTCAACCGGGTTACCGAATAAATCTGAACGAAAAAACTAAAAACTTTTACTTTAATTCTACCATGCATGTCTATCCCTCCTCTCGAGGAAAAAGAAGGGTATATATGTACAAATGTGTCTAAACATGTAACTGTGTATATCTATTTCCAAATACCTACTTTTCTATCGCTTAACTCTAACATGCTGGGTATATGTGAAACGGGCAAGGGTTTTATCCCGCCCTCGTAGAAAAGAGCGAGACGAAAGGAAGGTTACTTCCCGCTAATTCTCTATCTACGCACTCTAAGGATACTAAACAAATCAAACATAAATTGCAGAACACCGAGACTCGGTCTTCGTCAAGTGTAAACTGAAAAGTTCTTTTACCCTAATAAATCAAACAAGCAAGAGAAATGAAGTGGAGCATTCTCCTTGTTCATGACCTGCGAATGTTCCATCTCTTTCTTAAGGTACATTGTCTCAAATGCGTCCAGTTCCCGAGGTGAAGTTACGTTTTTAATTAATTTGAGATTTTCCAGTTTGATTACATGTCCTGTGTTATTCATATGGTCAGCTACACTTGACGCTCCTGTTCGACCGAATCTATAGCATCTCATGTGTTCATTAAATCTAATACCTATCGCTCGTTTCGTTTGTCCAATATAGGCTTTATCACAGTCGTTGCATGCAATTTTATAAATTCCCGACCTTTCTTTCATGTCCGGTTTGTCTTTTGGATTACCAAGAAGGTTCTTAAGTGTATTTCGTGAACTAAAACATACGTTCATGTCTTGTCCCCTAAAAACTTTACTGACTCCTTTCGATATTCTATGGAAGGGGAGTTTCACAAATTTCTTGTCGCGCGTTTCTACCGGTATCAAGGTCGTAGAATTTCTTACATAATGCCTATGTTGGACTTTCTTAAGGATGCGGTCGACATCTATAGACGAGTAACCATTATAAATAGCCACATTTTTTATGAATTTAAGCTCTTTCTTGTACCTATTTTGGTTTAAGGGAAATTTCACTAGTCTATTAATTAAGAAACTAATCGCGGCCATTTTATGTTGTTCGCAGTGGTTCGAATCGGTCATAATGAATCTATTAGTGCTTGTTTCTTTTCTATAGATGTCTATTTCTAGTTTATTATTGTTTCTAATTACTAGGCTATCTAGAAATGGGAGTTGATTGTTCACTTCTTCTTCTACTGTAAATTTAATGGATCCGAATTTTGAGTTGAGTGTCGCGAGGAAATCCGGGATGTTACTTTTCTTAGTGTCAAAAACCGCGAAAATATCATCTACATATCTAAGCCAAATTCTAGGGAAATACACGGTGTCCTTTTTCAAACACGTTTCAAATTTACTCATAAACAAGTTGGCTATGAATGGGGACAGTGGATTACCCATCGCCGTACCCTCCAATTGTTCATAATATTTGCTCCCTATTTGAAAACGGTTTTGGTTCATGCACAGAGAAGTTAGTCTTTTGTATTCCGCGATTTTGACGTCGTCAATGTCGTTAAGTTTTAAGAGTTCAACTAAATATTCTATGGTTTCTGGGATTGGTACGCTGGGGAAGAGTGAACAAACATCAAACGATACTAAAATTTCCCCTTCTTCTAATTCAATATTATTGACCTTCTCTTGCTTGTTTGATTTATTAGGGTAAAAGAACTTTTCAGTTTACACTTGACGAAGACCGAGTCTCGGTGTTCTGCAATTTATGTTTGATTTGTTTAGTATCCTTAGAGTGCGTAGATAGAGAATTAGCGGGAAGTAACCTTCCTTTCGTCTCGCTCTTTTCTACGAGGGCGGGATAAAACCCTTGCCCGTTTCACATATACCCAGCATGTTAGAGTTAAGCGATAGAAAAGTAGGTATTTGGAAATAGATATACACAGTTACATGTTTAGACACAATTAAAGTAAAAGTTTTTAGTTTTTTCGTTCAGATTTATTCGGTAACCCGGTTGAAAATGGGGGCCCAGTGAGCCTTTGAAACAGCTGTTCCGAATTAATTAATAACATTTTGTGTGGTGAGGAGTGTGCCGATACTCTCGGTTGTTTGTCTTCTTAAAGGATTAGAGAGACAACATGTATCAAAAATACACATTTGACTATGTATCCTGATTCGTGCTTATAATCCGATACACACAGTATACAAGTTTCCCAATCTTCTGGAATTGTGCCTATTGTGTAAATGGTATAAGATCAAAATATTTTCAGATAATATAAGACATTATATGTAAGGTATCTTTCTTCAAATTTATATATCTATTGCTAATAGGTTTCCAGATATTTATAATTTTGTTTTCAATCGCCTAAATTTAGATACATATGTATATTTGCTTCAAAAAATCAGAAATACAATTACATTTTAACGTAAATTTTAAATAGACATTGCATTAGAACGCCTTCGGAATATAGAAACTTATACAAACACCAGAAACGTGATATTTTTAAATAGGATTATATACAGTGAGGACCTAAAGTATCCAGATTGAAGGGCTGGAATCTACTTCAGAGTGACACAAAAATTTCGTTTTATCGTAATCGTCATGCCAAATTCAATGATTAATTCTCCCTTGAAGATGACCTGGTGTTCTGCAATGGTATTGTCTCGGTTATGAGTGCACTTGGCCATGCATATCACACTGATGAATGGCGTTTGTTCATTGATTCATCCAAAGCTAGCTTAAAAGCCGTTTTACTCCACAATGGAAATAAATTGCCCTCAATTCCTCTGGCTCACTCAGGCAACATGAAGGAAACATACGACAACATGAAGATTCTTTTAGAAAAAATCAAATACGATGAATTTAAGTGGAATATCTGCGGCGATCTAAGGGTTGGGGCGCTATTACTTGGATTGCAACTCGGCTACATGAAGTACTGTTGTTTCCTGTGTTAGTGGGACAGTCGAGACAAGAAAAACCATTATGTAAAGAAAGTGTGGCCGATACGAACATCATTGACTCCAGGAGTTAAGAATGTCATCAATCTCCCTCTTGTCGATCCTCAGAAAATTTATCTGCCCCCTTCACATATAAAACTAGGACTTATGAAAAATTTCGTCAAAGCAATGGACAAAAACGGTCGCGGATTCGCGTATTTGAGGAATAAGTTCCCCAGAATCAGTGATGCTAAAGTAAAGGAGGGTATATTTGTAGGGCCCCAGATCAGGGACTTGTTTCGAGACGAAAAGTTCGATATAGAGCTGAACAAAGATGAAAAATCCGCCTGGCTGTCATTTAAGAATATTTGTGAGAACTTTTTAGGCAATCACAAATCCGAAGACTACAAGAACGTTGCAAAAGACCTTTTGACTTCGTATGAAACATTGAAGTGCAATATCAGTCTAAAAATTAATTTTTTAGACTCACATTTAGATTTTTTTCCGGACAATCTTGGAGCCATCAGTGACGAACATGAGGAAAGATTTCACCAACATATTTTGGACATCGAAAAGCGCTCTCAAGGCAAGCGGAGCCCCTCTATGCTGGCAGACTATTGCTGGACACGGATGAGGGACGTTCCTGATGCTAAATATAGCAGAAAATCATACATTTGTCAATTTTAGAAGCATTTTCAGTTGTTTTATAAATAAACATATTATACACGTTGTTCTACTATTTATTGCGCTGTCACTTAGAAACCCTCTCTGATAGAATATTTCTAAAAAAAGATTTGAATTCAGCATAAAAAATGCTGCAAGGTTCACATATAATAATTTACGGGACAAGAAAAGTTTCAATTTTGTTAAATAGTGTAATCAATAAAGATACCTTCGTCTTGTGATTAAACATATTAAGTGTTTGAAAAATAAGTTTTTGCTCAATTTGAAATACTCATGACACATGAAATACTAATGACATTATCATATAGCAATATAAACGAGATACGTAGTCTAATAGAACTCCTACTTCGCTTTTATTTTTGTAAATATTAACATTTTATGCAATATAAATTCATTTATTTAATATACGCCTTTAAAGTTTGCTATTATATATATTTTCGCTTCACAATTTCATTATAAAACATAAATAATTATTAAAAAAAAAGCACATTTAACAATATTTGCGACCCTACTGAAGTTTATCGCTAAATTTACGGCCCACGACGTCATGTTCTTCTTAAAATAATTTTGCTATAGTCAGTGTATAATGTCATCGGAATATTTACAATATAGGCGCAATTTTACAATACCAGAAGGTTGAGACATCCTGTATATCTTCTATTTCTAAACGTAAAAGTGGTAATCAACAAAAAAAAATATTTGCAATTATATTTGACGGATATTTATGTAGAACTTAAATACCGACAATAATTAGATGTTTGAAGAAACATTCCATAGACATTTTGGATGTTATCCAAATGAGATAGGACGAAAATAGCATTCTGCCATTAGGAAACTTACAAGTCCATTAATCTAAAATTAAATGAAGATAGGAGGTATGAAAACAAAAAAGCTAATGATGTTGTGGTTACGAAAAACTGAATGTTCTCATATTTTAAAGAGTTCAAAATATTAAAGATTCATGAAGCACACTATTCTTTCTTTAGTAATATATAAGAACATTCGTATTATAATTTTAATGGCCCTAATGAATTGAACATTGACAACGGCCATGCAACTAACAAGTATGTAAACAAAAAAGAATGCGTTATCCAAGAGACAGCAAGCTCTTCCATTTCATTTATTGAAAATAAATTTTAATATTGGAATGGTTTCTAGAGAACAAAGTCGGCGTCTATTGAATATCCTAGCAGTGGTTAAATCGGGGAAAAGAGCGGGGTTACAGCCAACTGCAAACACAGTGAGAAATTTGTGTGATCTAGTTGACATTAAATCGAAAAATTTAATTAATTGTTTCTAAGAGTATCATCAGCATGACCGGCTAAATAAGATACTCAATAATAATAGTTAAGCCGGGCACAATCAGTCTTCGCAACAGAATCGCATGGACCGCGGATTATAAATAGTGTATGTGAAGTGATATTTTGAAATCAATACCCCAGTGTAAAAAATAAAAGCTAACGCAATAAAATGTTTGCTAAATAAAGCGAATATATGCACACTTGGAAGTGTTTTTATTTTTATTGCCATTATTCGTTTTTTTTTGTTTGTAAACGGCATTTGTTGTATATGTAATGTAATAACTAGAGTAACCTAAACTTGCGGACTCGCATAGGCGTCGGTATTACGGGTTAATATAAGAATACGAAAAATTCATAAAAAAACTAAACCGGTAGAGAAGCAGGCATGTTGTGTCGACCTTGAATATAAATCATGTTAAACCGCGCTGAGAGAGATTTCGTTTTAGTACCGGTTGAGCTGTTGCAGAGATTAGTCGAACGGTCAAGGTTATGTACTTACGTGTCGCTTTTAAAAATATAGCTGGTGTTTTTTGTGTGTTGTAGTATTATACCAAGTACATAATTAGTGTATCGTTTCATATAGAACTAATATTTACATACCTAAGAAAACAATGCCTCGTAATAAATTTGCTATTAATGTACATAAGTATGTCACTTTTTCCCCATTTAAAATATGACGGTAGTGCAGTTTTTTGCTTAATATGCAATGTTCGTTTGGCTGCATTGGACAGAACTGATTGCCAGAGGCATGTCAATGGTATTAAGCATATGAGAAATGCAAGAACTGAAATACCTTATACACTATTCCTCATACATTTATTAATTATGTTTACCTCTTGTAATTTTCCGTTGTCGTTGGTGAGAAAAGCAGCTTTTAAAACGTTTTGGCGACAATACGTTCCAAAGTACCCATTACCCTCACAAACACAATTACAGAATCATTTGCCGCGAATGAAAGAGATGCCAGAAAATGTGTGTAAACGTGATTTGTGTTCCAAAAAAATATGGATTACCGTGGATGAGACGACCGATATAAAGAAAAACAGTATTGTGAATGTAATAGCTCGCGTTTTATCTAGCGAGAACACAGCATCTCGATATTTGTTAGCTTGCAAACGTGTTCAACAATGTACCGCGGAAAATATCCAAAAGTGATAATGAACGCTTTGAAAAAATTTAAAATTGCCCAAGATCAAGTTGTGATGATTGTGACAGATAGTGCAGCAACGATGTTAAGTGTTGGGCGGTCCTTAAAACATATATTTCCTAACTTAATACATATAACCTGCGTGCTGCATGCTTTGCATTTAGTTGGTGAAGTTGTTCGACAACATTACGGAAACGTTGATCGGATGTTTGGAAGTACTAAAGCAGTGTTTCGTAAATCTCCTAAACGTTTAAAAGAATTTCGTAAATTTTGTCCAGGTATTCCAGAACCTCTTGAACCAATTTTAACGCGATGGGGTACTTGGCTTCTTACTATTTGATCTATTTTCAACAAATTCAATCAGTTATAGTGCGATTTAATCGGAACGAATCCAAAGCAATTAGAGAAAGTCAAAGAGAATTTCAAATTCCTCAACTTTTAGAAGATTTAACAACAATATGTACTAATTATACAGTATTACTAGATGCCATCAGAAAACTACAATGTACTGAATTGTCATTGCAGGAATCATTAGACATAGTGGAGAGTGTAAAAAATAAATTACACACATTAAATGATACGCCAGGATTATGCGCTAATCAAAAATTGGCAGATGTTTTAAGGAAAAATCCCGATTTTAATATTTTAGAGGCCGTTTATAATAAGTGTAAGAATAGTGAACTTTTAAGTGATTTTGAAAAACAGTTTCTACATGCAAATGTAACTTCCTTAGATGTGAAGAGATCGTCGATGAATTTTTCGTATTCTTATATTAACCCGTAATACCGACGTCTATGCGAGTCCGCAAGTTTTGGTTACTCTAGTAATAACCGTAAAATGTAAACAAAATAGTTTCTTTAAAAATCGGTTGTACTTAATACCGTAACAATAAATAAAAATATAGTAAATAAACGTGACTTCTTAACAGTGTGGATAGGATTGTTGAAAAACTTGCATCATCAGGTATGTTTCCACATTTTTCTCGGTGAAGGTTATTTGCTGTGATGAAAAAATGTTCTTATATTTCGAGAAAGACCGTTCAACATCTACGGAAGTAACACAAGCATAATTAAAATAATCCCTAGAGTTAGTTAATGAATCTACAGATGCACCACCACACATTTGTTTTAAATACCGTCGAACTTTGCTATAACGCGACCGTTTTTCGCGTCGTTTATACCATGTAGCAATGTATTAACTTCGTCCATAATTTGTACTGATTCTACTAACGACAACCCAGTATTTTGCAATTTTTCTATTGCGTCTAGTAATTGCTCTGTTTCAATAGAAGTATCTTTCTAACTCTTCTTAATAGTTGTAGCTTCGTTAGGGTCGAATTGTAAAATCATAGATTTTACTTCTTGGAAATGTTCAGAATAATAAAAAGCCACTTGTTCCCCAACGCATAAGAATCGGCTGTGGTGGTTCGCGAATACCGGGACAATGCCTGTGAAATGCTCGAATCCGTTTGGGAGATTTGAGAAAAACTTTTTTGGTATTTGCTATTAAAGCATTCACCTCTGGGTAACATTCTCGAATAGTATTGTGCCACAAGATGTAAAGCATGAATTTTACACGTAACACGTAAAAGTCCCTCACATTTTTCTTCAAGAGAACAGCCTACACTACACATTGTCGCTGCTCCATCGCTCATAAACATCAACAGTAGACTAGTTGACATTCGAAATTGTTGTAACGTATCGAGCACTACGCATGTAGTTGCTTCATCAGCATACTATTTTAATCTTCTGCTAGCTAATAAGATTGCAAATGGATCTAGTACTCGTACTATAATATTCAAAATAGAATTTGTTTTACAATCTGTCGTCTTGTCAAGACATAGCCACAGCTGTTTATCTTTTAATTCTGCTTTGATCATATTTTCGATATCTTTATGTATATTTGGTAGCTCTTTCCGTAACGCTGTCCGTGATGGTAAGTCCCACTCAGGATTGTATGTACGCCAAAACTGTCGAAACTGTTCTTTATCGAGTAAGCGAAGCGGTAGACCACAAACAATAAACAGCAAAAGTATCCAACTTATATGGGTTTGAGGTGGCACGCCATTTTTCTCATTTTTGTGCTGTACACTATTTATATGTCTTTTACAGTCGCCTTTGTTCCAGCACATTAAAAGTATTTTGCACAATACTTTAGTTCCATTATAGTTCAAATCCGGGAATTCACTGATAAATTTAGTGAATTTAGTATTCGCCAACGGTCGTTTACTTTACACTTCATTACATTCCCAAATATTTAATTTCAACAACAGCGGTGCAAATGCTAAAATTTTAACATAATCGTAAACATCTGGAACAGTGCACTTTAGGGTAAGGTGCCCTGATACAAATTAATTACATGCGATAAGTACAATCGATTAAGCTGATAAAAAGTATATCTTTGTATTTGGAATAAGAAAGTTGATAACCACTTCCGGTTCAACAGGAAGTGTTTTGTAGGCGAAAATATTTTAAATTAATAGCTCCGATGGTATAACTACCTACTTCGAAATTTCAGAGTTCCATTCATAATAACATCCTTAAAACTTAACGGTATACCGTCACATTTCTAATCATTTTCTAGTTAGTTTTTTCTACTATAATATACGAGGGACATTCAGTAATTAACGAGACAAACTGCATTAGCGGGAAAACTATTGAATATTATTAGATGAAATCTTCTGTGGGTCAAGTTGGCAACCTTGGGGACAAATTGAGTCAGCTGTTTGAAAGAAACAAAAGCAAACATAACCCCTTTTGTTCATTTCAAAATGCCGGCTCCTCTCTAAACAGTATGGTGAAAAGTGTTTAAGCCGTGGAAACGTGTATAAGTGGATTGAACAGTTTAAGTCGGGCAGAACAAGTGACACCGATATTCATCGCTCCGGACGACCGATTGAAGTGTCGACCGATGCGCTACAAAATTGCATAAATGACTTTATTCTCGATGGCAAGCGTATAAAAATCATGACAATAGCTGATTTGTGCAATGTTATTGTTGGAACTGTGTATTCAATCATTCATGACAAGCTGAATTATCGCAAAACGTGTTCAAGATGGGTTCCAAGACAGTTGACTCAAGTCCATAAAGACACTCGTGTTCGCATTTGTTCTGAACTCAAACGACGGTTTTTAACGGAAGGTAATGACTTTCCAGACCGTGTTATAACCCGCGATGAAACGTGGATGAACCTGAATCCAAACGACAAAGTCTTGAATGGAAACATTTGGATTCGCCTGCTAAGAAAAAATTCAAAACTCTCGTGTCTGCCGGTAGTGATATTAACGGTGTTTTGGGACTCTCAAGGCCCAATTTTTTATGACTATTTAGAAGGACAACGTACTATGAACAGTGAGTACTATTGTAACTTGCTTCATCATAAAGTGAAACCTGCGATAAGAAGAAAACGCCAGGGTGCTCTCTCAAAAGGTGTGATTCTGCTGCACGATAACGCCCGCCCTCATACTGCCCAGAAAACGCGAGAGATGATTGAAAATTTGGATTGGGAGGTGTTGCCACATCCTCCTTACAGTCACGACCCCGCACCATCCGATTTTCATCTGTTCGGCCCGCGCAGAGTTTTTACGCGGCACCAACTTTGAAGACAACTTAGTGGTCAAACAAGTTGTACACAATTGGCTCGGACACCAAGGTCAAGAATTCTTCAGCACTGGAATTAGAAAGCTCACAAAGCGATGGGAGAAGTGCCTAAATGTTAGTGGATACTACATTGAAAAGTAGTGTAAATTTCATTGTCATTGAATATATTGTTTTTTCCCACAGTCATTTGTCTCGTTAATTACCGAACGTCCCTCGTAATCAATAATAGATTTTTTTTCCTTTTTTCCATGTTGAAAGTGTGAATTTAATATTATAAGTACGTTATTCATACAAAAATCAATTAATTTATTCCATTCCTATTCCTTGTTTCTTCTCCAAATATTCCCAAAAACATCTGTTTCCATTGCTACTTTACCTATTCTTCCATTAAAATCCCCCATCAACATTATTGGACTTTTAATTTCATTATAAATTTCCTGTAAGCATCTCCAGAATTCATCTTTATCTGCTACCGTGTCGTTTTCCCACGGTCCATATGCTATTGCTACATTTATTATTTCCATGTCGTGCTTATCAAGTGCTAACTTTACTGTCACAGTTCTTTTATTTATCCCTATAAATATATATAGGAGTAATATTAAGTGAAATTACAAACATCAATATTCCACCAAGCTTTTAAAAAGCTTCACTTTAAAATACCGCCTTTGCTGTCGAAAATCCTTCTACCATAAGGTTTAAGGTAGATTCTAAGGTAAGTAAGGTAAATTACTTTGCGTTCTTTCATGGTTCTTAACAGTCTTCCCTCCTCAGTTTCTTTTCTTCAAGGTCTATCCTATTTCATCGTTTCAAATTCCAAACTTCTAAACTTCATTTTGTGATACTCAGTCAAATATTTTTCCTATCTCTAAGAAAGCCAAGTAAAGCGGTTGTGTGGAAGGCATTTTACATTATACATCTAAATTCAATAATCTTTAATAAATTAGTAAAGTCCACTAGAATAAAGTACATAATATATTCGTTTTTGAAACACTTTTCTAAAACCATTGAGGTAAGGATTTTAGTGAAGTATTTGAGTGTTCCAGTGCCACAGCGTTCGAGACTTTAATATTCGTTTTTGTTCTTCATGCAAAGATTTCTTTGACATCTCCAGCCCTTATAGTAAAACCTTGTTAAATTCTATTTCCATTTAATGTCATCTATATCAAATAAACTTCACACTGGGTGCCACAAGAAATTTTCATTTCCGTTTAGAAGTTTTAACACGAAAAAAAAAGGTACGGCCACAAAAATATTCGGAAAAAAAATTAGTTACTTTTATTTATAGACACATTTGTTTTGCTGGTCTTTCGAACACTAACAGTAATACAACAGTAAGTCCACCAAGCAGTACAATACTTACTTTTCCTAAAGAATCCTTTACCAACCATAAAAGAAAAATAAGTTTTTAATTTCTATTTCAACCAAAAAAGCACTTTTTTCAATAAATTCGATTTATTTATAAAATTTAATCTTCGAAAAATAAAAAGTTCCCCAAAATGATAATTTACCTTTGGGTGTTATACTCAAATCCGAATCTGAAGACCTCCTATGAATACTAGGAACACCATGAATCTTTGCTGGAGATTGAGAGATCTTGGCACCCATAGATTCGGTCCTTTGATGCCCGTGTTCTGGCCTGCTGCAATCTGGTAGAGGTGAACCAAATGTCCTAGTAAAAGGGGTAAAGCTAGCATGCATTTCATTAATAGCATTGCCTTTAACAATTTCTATATTGGTAGGCAATTCAATACGTGAAGTACAGTTACTAGGTGTTAGATCACACGAGGTCTGAGGTTGTAGGTTTTCGGGAATTGGAATTTCTTCTAAATTTCGTTTATCAGAGTTGTCTTTGATGTGTGAAGTCACCAATATCTCGCTTACAGTATCCATTAATACGTTTTCCAAAGCTGTTCCTAACAAACCATGCTCCAGCTTCTCTTCGGTGTCCTTTTTAATTGCATTTTTCTTCTTACTTTCTTTGCGCATTAAATGCAAAGGTGAATGGAAGACATTCTTCAATTTATTTTCAGTTCTTGAAATTAAACTCTCATGTTTCGAAGATTTCTCTTCGGAACCTGGAAGAGTTGTAAATGGAGCCCCAAGTACACTTTTATGCTTCACCTGATTATGGTCTTGCAAAGATAAAAGACTTCTGCGGATATCATCACCTTCATCAGCGGAATCTTTACGAATTAATATAGATTTTGTTCCAATCCCGCCTTTCATGTGATGATTTAAAGATTGAGTCGAGGATCTACGAATTATTTGAAAAGTTTCGGCAATTTTAGGATAAAAAGATTCATTTTGATCTATGGAATTTGATCTTTGGACAGGTAACTGAAATGTTTTTTCTGTATGCAAAGTAGGTGATGTTGGTGGAGTGTAAGTGCTCATTAAGTTAATTTTATCCAACAATAACATCTCCATTGCTGTCTTTACTAAGCTTTTATTCTCAATTGTGGCACCCATCATGACAGGAGGGATTATCATCTTCTTTGCAGGGTTGTTTTCCATTTTTTTATGTGTTTCTTCTTCATCGCTAGATTCAACATCAAAATCTTCAAATTCTGCTTTGGGAGGAATTTGGCTTTCCTCTACATTATCTCCTAAAGAAAATAGGACTTTTTTATCAGTATAATCGCAAGGTATATCTTCGAACTTCCAGTGAATACTGTCAGAATCCTCCTGATCATTTTCTTGGGTAAGTGAATTATTCTCAGATATACTAGCACCTTGGATACTAGATTCTGTGTCTTCATTTTCTTCGTGTTCAGAAATCGTTGTAATTTGGTTGTTATTAAATTTATCCTCATCTCCATAGGAGAAACTAAATTTTCTATCATTGCTATTATTTGAAATTGTTTCAAATTGATATGCGCCTTTTTCTTCAATGGGAGTGGTTTTCAAGCTATTTTCTTCGTTAGAATCAAATTCACCTTGCTCTGTAGGATCCATGCTCTGAATAGACATAGTTTCTGGGGCATCATTATTTTGGAACATGCTTAATCTACGGACATTCTTAACAATTGCACTTACAGTGTCGTAATCGATTCTAGTATCTTTAGTTTCTATCTCATCATCATCAGAGGAGCTTGTTTCAGAGAGATCTGAAGGATTTGACGATTGCACTTCAAGCGTATCATCTGGTAAAGAAAGGAAGGAACCAGATTTTCTTCTCTGCTCTGTATCTTCTTTTGTAGATGACTCGTTTAGAGATATTTGTTTATGTAAAGCAGGAGGACCAGTGTCTTGATTTTCCATGATGCAATCTAAACTGCTATGGACTTGGATAACGGATCTGACAAGTAATTCTGCCATTGAATTTGAATCACTGACAGTTCTTCGGAATTTGTATCGTTTATGTTTGGCGTCACTAGCTGAACTCTTAGGAGTTTCAATAACGGGTATGGTAGTATCTGTTAATTTAGCTTTCAAAGCCATCATTTTCCTGGACAACATAGTTTGTCCGGTGAACTTTAAATTCTTTATTTTTTGGGAAATTCCCGATCCAGGGGTTCCCCTCATATCTTCCTGCTTTAGTAATGTTTGCAATGAAGAAGCATGCTGAATAATTGGTGGAGGTATAGGAGATAGCTCGTAATTTGAATTGTATCTTTTGAATTTCTTGGAAGTTGCTCTGTCTAATGTTGAAGGTGAATCGCTCTTAACTCCAGGCATTTTTGAGGATAAGGTGTGGTATTTTTTAGAGAGATTGGGTAATAGTTTGCTATAATGTAATTTGTTAAGGTAAAAGCCTTTATCAGAGTTTAGGAATTTCAAATAATTTATTGCACGCCTGCAGGTAAGGATAAAAATAATAATAATATATTAATGAAGGTTCTCAAAATATTAAATTTAATTAAAAGGAAATAAACGCAATTTTTGACTTCTCCAAAAGTCGATTTAAAATTATTGTGTTTATTTCTAACAACATTTTTCCTTTCCTCCAAGTTACTTACTCTTCATTAAAGCAGTCTCCAAGATTCGAATTTGGGATGTCCATTACTTTAACTAAAGTTACTGCAGTACCGATACCCCTAGCTACAATTCCAGAATCTCCCTCGAGATCGAATGCTTGTTTATAACCAATCACAGCATTCCCTCCCAAATCCAAAGCTTTCACTCCTATTTTCCTTTGTAGTTCCCCAGATAGTTTAAAGAATAAAGTTTGTCGTGCTTCGTTCGAAGCACGGGGGGTGCGAATTTTATCTATCCATTGATACTCTGGATCATCATTAACTACTAATTCCTCAACAAAACCATGTATGGTTTGTGCACAGTAACCTTGTGGAATTGCAGGAGCTTAAATGGTGCATTTTAGATTTTGAAATAACATACCTTTTCTTTTTGTTGGTACTTACAAGAAAAAAATTGCACCCCACAAGATGATTGCCTAAATTTATTAGAATCCGTGAATAATTCCACTTTAACTATAATATTAACTTCTCCTCTAATCCCGTGCATTGTATCATAAACGGGGAACCAACCTGACAAAACAGAATTTGGGGTACGTTCATGATTTGTACCATTGTCAATGGTATATCGCAGCAAGCTAGCAGCTGGTAAAAGCAATGGATTTAAATCTAAGTAAACCTTTCCTATAGCATCATTCGCTGAATAAGTGTCATGATCCATAAGACGGATTTGCAAAGGTTCGTCTTGTAATTCCGAGTCATCGACCTATAAAACGAGTTCTGTTTTTATGAAATTATCTAAAACAATTACTAAGGAACATACTTCAAATCTATACCAGTCCGAATTCCATTGAGGATGTAGGGATTTCTTACAAACATCTGTCTTGAACGTTGACTGGCCTAATTTAATTTCTACATAAGCATCGGTTGTATCACTCGATCTATCCATTACAGGCAAATTTCTACCAGCTATTATCTTAACTTTTACCTTCCCAGGCATGCTTGTGAGATATGTCTTGTGTACAAACTGCAAAATATAGGTTAATGCGTTTCTCTCTTATATACTAACTGACACGTATGAATATTACAAAATTGTTAGAGAGAATCGTAAAAAAAAAAGCACCTGTTCACATTTTCTTCGACAAAACAATTCAATTCAATGCCAAGTTTACTATTATTGTTTTTATTTTTAGATCCAGGTTATGTGATTGTCAGAAAACGTCAGGCAGCTTCAAGGATTTCCCTAGAGATGGCAGCATGCGTTTACATTTGAACAAATAAATAAATAAAATATCACGTTTTTATGGGATTTTTGCATTATCTCTTTGACTAATATTTAAAGAATGTTAGTCAATTACATCATGCAGGAAGTAATAAATTCCATTATCAATATTTGTTTTATCAAATAGGATTGCGTATCGAAAATTACTGTCAATGATGTGGTAATCATGTTAGAAATAATAAAAATTGATATTTTGTTAACATTCGATCTTTATTTGCTAAATTTATAATATTTGTTACATTAAAATTTCGTATTTTCAATTCGATTTGGTATATACCAACCTACGGGGTTGTTAGAAACTAAGTACGTTTAATATGCAGTACAGCCAACTTTACCTGCAATTAAACAAAAAACGAAATGGGCGGTGCCGCCTTATTAAATTTATAAATCAATTAAATATTTATTAGAAATGTCTATCTAAATTACATTATGTTATATGAGCATAATGGTGGTTTGCTCACCAGAAATGCTAAAATTCTCTTCAAATTATTATTACTTAACGAAAGAAAATGACATTCACGGTTATCGCAAGAATTATATGCCTATGTTATGAAGAAGATGTTTCTGAAGAAGGATTTTGCATATATACCACAACTTCCAAGTCTCTGTAGTATGTTAGAGTGTAGAGCTGTAAGAAATTAGATCAGTTTTTTTTGTAAGTAGACTCGATGTTGTTATCGTTTTTTATGTTGTTTTCTATGTATGTTCTTTTAAATTGCCTGTAAATGTTGTGTTAGGTGTTTCCCCTTTTTCATTTAAGATTTTCTCGTGAAGCTAGAATCTCATCGTATCGAAAAGCTTTGCATGTAAAGAATAAAAATAAGTAATAACAATAATAACAATTATTCTGCGTATTTTTATTGTAAATGCATCTGTCTGGTACATTAACATTTTAACAGGTATGATTATTATTGTATTCTTTAATAGTCAATAGGTGTTCCAAGCTCTAGAGTGCTGAAACACAGTGCAGGCAGTGCTATACGGTACAAATTTATTTAAAAAATCAATTGTTTTTCACCTAGTTTTTTCCTCCAAAATTTGAATTAATCTACCGTATTATCATTATTATTTTTTGAACGATTAATTAACAATATGCAGAACCGTTTTTCTTTTATTTTTTCGAAAGAGGACAAGAAAATTCACTTAAAGTCAAAACTGCCTTTTCAAATTCGAACTTTAGCTACTTTTAATTTTATTTTAAATTAAAGTGAAGATCGTGAACACCCTCAAAATGAACTATATTGAAAATAGCTGGAAGACCATTCATTTAAATAAACAAAGCATAATCCATGCGTTATGCACAACGGATTTTACATATTTTTGTAACCGATAGTATTTGGAAACTTGCAGAGAGAACCGTTGTACGTAAATTCTAATGAAAGATTTATTTATTCTCAATATTTTTCCTTTGAGTGTGCCATACACGAAAGTATAATCTTTAAAGAAATCTGTACAATTTATTAATTTATTATTAATACATTACTCCTTATTATATTAATATATTTAAATATTACTAATGTGTCCGTTTGTTTCCCAATTTCTCCACATAATTTTTACTTATTAACTTGAGCAATAGTAATGTTGGGATTATTTGCAAGAAAAGAATGTTAGGCTTCCTTTTTTTTTGTGGAAATATAATGAGTATAATGTTGAAATTATAATTAGGAAGCCGTTTATAGAAAAATATGTGTAGTGATTTCATATTATTGAGCAAAAGAGTGTCAGTTATCCTTTTCTTTTTAATTACATATTACAGTATTTAATTATGCGTATCTTTTCCAAACAAGAACATTATCGGTACGTTTAATAATAAAGACGCATTTTTATCCCTCTCGTGTTGATTATTACTATATAAATATGAATGAAGTGCATGTGTCCCTTTGGTTTACATAATATTAGCGTCCTTACTCTATAAAATATAATTTTTGTGCCGATTTCCATGAATTATATATGGAGATTATAATATAATATATATAAGTTATTGGTGTTAATGTCTAGGATAAGTAGACTATACTTTTTAGATGTCTCAAAATATGCTACATATATTATATTATATACACAGCATGATTTACTTAAATTAACTATTGCAATTTAGTTATATTTTTCTATTTGAGAATTTTCCAACAGCTTGTCTTCGTAAACAACTACGTATTAAAGAATAACTATTTACATGAAAATTTCATTTGATAAAATAAAATAAAATAGAAAAAAGCAACATGTCATGTTCTTTTGCATGGTTATTTTTGAGACTGTCTGTATATATATTTATTGTACCACATGAACAGCTTATAATAAATTATTATTATTATCACTCAATATTATTGCAATAATAATAGGATTGGATATAAATATTAAAATTAGTTTTAATATTGCTTGGTGAAATTAAAGGTTGAATGATAATAATAAATTATTTGTTCGTACACATTCTACCAAGTACCTATAAACAATTTTTTTTCGTTTTTTTTTTTAAACGTTTATATTTGCTATTATTACTTTATTTGTATGATATGGTTTTATTAATATGTTAAAACGGTTTATTATTCCTCGTTTCACAAAACAAATAACATTGAAGACGTAAGATACAAATTAAATAAATAAAATATTACGTTTATTTATTACTTAATTGTTAGATCACTTAAAATGATTTTTTAAAAAATATGAATTCCTTTAGGATATATCGACTAATTATTTGTTCTAATTAATTAATTTAATTTTTTAGGTAAATATTATTCCTACTATCTTTAATTATTGTTATATCAACATGAACACAAAGAATAACAACATCAATTTTTTTTTATTCTAAATGGAAGATCCAGGCATTCAATAAAAAGTATTTTGTTTTAAAAGAATACATGAAATGCCCTTAATATAATAGGAAATTATTGTTTCTTAGTAGAAAAGCCACACATTACATCAACTATGCATTATTAATATAAAACACCTATCGGACGTCTTGGTGAATTATTATTATATATATATATATATACGACGTTATATAATACAAACTACAATCTTACGTGAGATTATGTACATTTTTTTTAATTTGGGTATTCACAAATTGTGCGGGATTATAAGTTATAATGCGTTATCTCAATTTTATTTTATTCGAATCAAATTGAGAAGGCCCAAAAAGATGGGTATAACGTTCTCAATTTTTATTATTATTATTATTTTTGTCTTCCTCACAATATTAGAGAATGGAAGCCAAATAGTATTGATTTTAAAAACGTAGTTACTGATATAACAGTCTTTTAGATTAACGTTTTTCCTTCTATTGCTAAAAGCATATGTTAAAGTAAATTTTTCCATCATTTTATCAATAAAATCAATTTTTTTTTTACGATATAGCTAATTACTTCTACAATTAAGATCAAAGAACTTATTTTATTTTATTTTTTTTTTCTATTTAATAACTTACAACAAGGCATCATTGTGGTGGTTTTCAAATGCTTACGATTGTATTTATTAAAGCTTAAGTAACATGCAGTCGACACTAGTTCGGTTTGCTTCAAATGCTTCTCAGTTCCTTTTGGGCAGAAATAGTATTTAGGATCACTTATCTTTCTTTCACAATAGAAGCTTACCACAAAAAACCTTTTCCTTATAAATAATATGATCACCAGGCTATTAAAAAAAATCTAATCGTTATCTTTTCAATTTTAAAATAGCCTGGGATTTTCTAAATTCCAAAAAATAAGAGGAGTCAATGTGGAGAGCCACGTCAAATATTCTAGCTTCTACAGTTTCGAGCCATGGAAGATTTAATTTCTAATAATCTAATAAGAGTATTGTCATTGAAATTGATCATTTTTCTTTTGTTTATCCAAGAAAAATTGATCAATTGGTGAGCTAGTTTCGACTACGTGATACTAAGCTGTGGAATCACACTGTATATTAAAGCTTATAAAGGCTTGTAAAGCAAGACAGATATTTTCGAACCCTACCGCGCATTCCCTCGTCATAAAAACCTTCCCTCAATTTCTATATTTTTATATTTCTCGTTGACATATTGCTTAATTTTTTTTAAGTATATTTATAGAAAATTTTCAAAAAGACACCTACTATAAGTAATAATAAAAATTTCTCGACGAAACACGTACGGTTTTTTTAATAATATATTCAATTCTTTTCGAATTTATAGGTACTTGGTATTTTTTGAATAGTTTTCTTTTTCGTTTATAACATCGTACCACATTTTACAGTATAACACTGCCCCCTTTTTATCCATTCTACACTATTCTAAACATATGACAGTGTTAATATTTGACCTATTGTTTGTTATAGGAGCTCATACGATATTCTTCTAAGTTCCGCAGTTTCACCATTTCCCATTTCCAGTGCAGCGTTTTCAAGTGAGGGGTGAGTTATTCTGTTATTAGAATCCTTATATTATTGTTAGTGTTTAATTATATTTTAATGGTGCGATTTCGTATATAAAAAAATTATCGGTCCTTCTTTGCGTGTGATTAGAGAACACAGTGAAACTGCCTAGGCCGCACTTAGTTTATTTTTTTGAATTATTTCGAAACAAAACAAATCTTTATGTAACAATATTAATTACAGTTTTTTAATCGTGGAGGTATTATTGAAATCTTTTTTTTTTACTTGGATACGATCGGTGATTTTATTTTAAACGTTTACATTATTTATTTATTTGAGCTTCTACTTCAGGGTCCTATCAATTTTATTCGAATTATTTTATTGTTACCTCATTTAATTCCTCTTCTTTTATTTAAACGTTTTTTTACTTTTATTATTTTCGCTTTCGATTCCATAATGTCACTAAAACTGGAAGAATATGTTTTATTATCATTTTTCTTTTTCATTCTAATACGCGATATTTATTTAATTAATTTAATCTTTTCGCAATACGTTCACCAATTTTATTTTATTTTCTGTTTTTTTTTTTTTTGTTTAAAAGATTGTCACTCGGCGAAAAATTATGTAAGGAACAAGGTGTAGGTGTATATAATATAAATTTTTATCTGTTTTATGATCACTATTTCACGATTTTTCATTTCACATAATTATTAGCTTGAAAATCGTGTTTTTTTTGGTACTCTTAATTTCATTTGTTTTATCTCAGCTTTTTTAGCCTATACAATCACTTTCTTTTTATTAATATCTTTGTTTCTTTTAAGATGTTCCTATAGATATTTGTGTGCCCGTTGGAAGCCACATGATTTGTTTTTTTTTTTTTAATATATAAATTAATTTAAATTTTTATTTTTGTCCAATACTGAGGAAGCTACTAAAATTTCGATGATTTCTGTTTTCCCTATTATTTACCACGGTATATCTCTATAATTCTATCCTGATCTACGTATTCGAAGATATGCGGTGCGTCCATTAATATACCGACTGTCCCCGCTGTTGTTACGATAAAAAACATATACAATTGAAGTCTGTCAATGACCATTGCGACGTATTTCCAATCTTCACGAGTCTGCAAAAAAGGAAATTTTATTTAGAATCAAAATACATCATGCATATTACAACTGAATCTCGAACAAGATCCTTTCTTCCATTGATTGCCGTTTTTAAACTTGCCCGAGACTTTATAAGTCCTTAAACAAAGATTACAACTCGAATGTTTCACGTTGGCTTGCGATGTTTGACATTTTTGCGAAACAATGAGACCAGCTGATGGGCTCGCCATAAAAGGTATTTATTTCGCACCAGACATATTTAATCCTATGAGGCGTCGTCTTGTTTAGAACTGCAGGAAATACGATTTTATAACTTTCTTCGGAAAGATTTAATAACAAATTACAAAAGTGAAGGACCTTTAATCGTAATAATATTACGATTTGTTCCATTTTGACGAGATTTTTGTGTAAATTGTAATGAATGGAAAAATTACACACAGCAGCTTGTTTCTCAACAAAACACTACAAAAATTTTATAAAACGAGTCTGCCTAATTTTCGTCTATGGAAGATAGTTTCTTTTCTAAGCAATTTACAGTAAGACAATTCCTGTTTCCATTATTCACAATAAAATAACTGCTTTAAATCAAAAGAAATATTTTCTTAGCGTTCGTTTCTCCTCTTATATACTTGTAATGAAGTAATTGTATTTCTTTGTTTGAAGACATTTGTTAACTTGGTTCAAGAAAATCTTGTAGAAAGTTTATAACACAAAACATTTTCTCAAGGATGGTAAATAGTTTTCTTAATTCCAGAAAACGTTTAGGTATTGTTCATAAATCAATAGTTCCATTTTCTTAAAATAAAGCATTTTTTACTTAGAATCCTTGAAATGCATATTATTTATATGCACATTATTAATTGCGCTTACCTTGTTTAAAGGAGTACGACATATCCATACATAATGCAGTAAATTATCCATATTGTTTGTGATTTAAAAAATGCTAAAATAGAGGTTTTTATTTACAGAATAATGTTCAAACAAAAGTGAATTAAATGTACACACGAAAAAAGTAAAAGAGAGAAAAGGAGCTATCATACTTACTTATATAATCATATAAGCGTTAACATTTCATAAACATAAAAAAATAAACGGTTAATGTATTTTTTTTCTTTATATTACTATTTACCACGTGTACTAATTTAACTATATACACTGGCCGCCATAAATAAATGAACATCCAGTATACTTTGATAAATTTTGATGAAATTTCGTCGCATTTATATTATACTAAGAAACGATGAAGATTTCGACATCATATAATTACAACAATTTGCATTAACACTAATAATCAAGTTGACAATCGACTAGTGATGGGAAAAATCGTTATTTTAAAATAACAGTTTCGACCGTTATCGTAATTTTGAAATAACGGTTGTAAAATAACAGGTTTAGCGTTATTTCGTAGTCTACAGTTCTACACGATAACGCATCGTGATTCCACATAGCACATATGCAACTACTGATCTGGCAGCACGCTAAAACTTAAATTCAGAAGTTTTTTGTAATATAAATATTTTATTGCGTTTTTTTGCGGATAAATTATAAACTGGTTAATAGATTAAAATAAATTAAGTGATAAACTGTTCACTGTTGTACTATCAGATTCACTGCAATCATTGTTACAGCAGTGTTTAATTTCCACCATTTTGACTGATCCTGCTGTTATTTTTCTTATATTTAATCTTAGTTAATCTTCGAAATGCGAGAATATCTATGGGCTTAAACGCTATATAATAAATATAACGGTTTTATTTTTAGTTTTTATAAGTAAATTTTTTATATACCATCGGTCTTTTATTTTACATTTGATAATTCCAATACATACAATTATTTAGAAAATATGTCAATAATAAATGTCCGACTCGATGTCGACTACCGCCGTAATAACCGTTCGAGAGGATATTTATGTAGGTACGTGATCTGAGTTAGTTATTTTTCTAGGGGAGTTGTAACTATTATCTGTAATAAACAGTGGCGTCGATCAGACAGTCGTAGCGCCACGCAGTTGAGTACGCCGCAACGGCAGTCGATGATATGTTCACAACAGTCCGAAAACAACCGTGCTATACCTGTTATTTTCCCAGCGAGATAACAGTTGGAACCATTATTGGATCCATAACGGTTATAAAATAACAGATAGTTAAATAACGACCCATCCCCAACTACTAAAAATTGTTATTTATGACATTGCGTCCTTAAGTGACAGTATAAAGCATACTTGTTATTTTAATTAATCTTAATACAGTGTAGAATAATGCCTCCTGTTCGACGACGTGCAAATTTTCATCAATTAACAGAATTTGACCTCAGCAGAATAATCGGCCTATGAGAAGCCGGATTATCCATTCGTGATGTTGCTGATCATGTAGGATGTAGTGTTGCTACAATTGCTCTATGTTAGCGAAGATGGACAGAAAATGAAGAACGACGATGTCCGCGACCTGGCCATCCGAGGTGTACCGAGTGATTCAGAGAAATTGGTGATAGATGGAGAGATTTACATCTACATACCGACGAATTCGATCGTTTGAACTTAAATCGTATAGACCATTGCTTTGTTTACCTCTAACTCCTATCCATAGAGGTTCGCGATTAGAGTAGTGTAACGAAAGGTTACATTGGAATGACGAATGGAATCACGTCGTGTTTTTTGATGAATCTCAATGGCAATCACAGAATGGTCAAAAGACTTCGTGGAGAAAGACGACATCTACAGTTTTCTATACAACGGCATACGGCTCTTACTCAAGGTGTGATGGTGTGGGGTGCTATCTGTCATGGAAGTCCTCTAGTAGTTATTCCGGAAACATTAAATGCAATTCGTTACATCAATAACGTGTTAGAACCAGTATTACTGCCATTTCTTCAAGAACTGCAAAATCACAGTTTTCAGCACGATAATGCGCCCACATACTGCTAGGGTTACTGTGGAGTTTTTGAAAAATGTTAATGTTGATACGCTTCCACGGCATTCTCGTTCGCCGGATCTATCACCAATTGAACACGTGTGGGACATGATAGGACGGAGGTTAGGTACTTTACAACCACCTGCAAACAGTGTAGATGTTCTCCAAAGGCGGATTTTAGAATCTTGGGGGAGTATACCGCAGGCTAGTATCAATTCGCTAATTTCAAATATGTCCAATCGAGTAGCTGAATGTGCAAGAAACAGAGGAGGATCTACACATTATTAGTGTTAATACAAATTGTTGTAATTGTATGACGTTGAAA
Source organism: Dynastes maya (assembly GCA_029619315.2). Classification (NCBI taxonomy): domain Eukaryota; kingdom Metazoa; phylum Arthropoda; class Insecta; order Coleoptera; family Scarabaeidae; genus Dynastes; species Dynastes maya. The sequence goes on from JAROYE020000012.1 coordinate 10,737,349, forward strand.
TTTTCATCGTTTCTTAGTACTAAATAAACGCAACTTTTCTGAAAGTTTCATCAAAATTTATCAAAGTGTTCATTTATTTATGGCGGTCAATATATTTTTTTAAATATATAATAAATAATAATGAAAAATGGATAAATAAACTTAAATATTAACTCATTAAACTACATAAAAATAATTCCTATTTAATTACATTATTAAAGAAATAATTTAATCACATTGTAACATAAAAAAAGCTTTTCATTAGTTCATTCATTTGCTCCTAATTAATTACTAACTTTAGGTTTTTTGCCATAATTGTAATTTTTCTTTTATTGGATATCCTTGTAGTTGGCTCAATGATGTGTTTTTTGAACACGAAACCGGTCGCTTAATTTCTCAATAGATCTTTGTGAAATCTGGACCATTTTTCCTTAATCTTTAATATGAATATTTTCTTAATTTAAAACTAAATGATTTACTTGGAAGAAACATTTTTCTGTCTTGGATTTTCTTGATTTTCGAACCCTAAGAAAATATTTATCTAATCCAAACAAAATTTCAAGAAAATTATTGTCTTATATATTTTTATAGTCTTGAAACAAAAATATTTTCTTGATACAAGAAACCATTTCTCTGCGCGTGGCCATCGAAATTGTTACTATGTTTGATTCATGCTATTTCATTTTTTTTTTTTGATGGAACACTGTATATTTGTCCAGAAATTGATAGAACAATTGTTCTAGAATTTTTTACTTAAACTATAATCAAAATGTGTCATTGTTTAGTAAATTAAATATCAAACCACAAGTTTTTCGTTTAAAAACATGAAGTGCTGTGACGAAGTACTAAAAAAAATTGTTTTGCTAAAAATAATCATTAAAGTTAATGTGTGAATATTATTTTTTTAGGTATAATTTATCAATTTAAGAAGCATGTCTAAATCATAAATAGCGAGAATAAGGATTGATTAAAATTCAGCATAAAACGAATAGATTTATTGAAAGCATGGCACACTAATAAGAACATATTGAAAATTCCTTAAAAATTTCACAATTTAGCTGAATAGGAATGTTTATGAAAAAACTTTGGATGAATTTCTCATTTTTCTTCTGAAATACTAATAAATGCAAGAAAATACAAGGAATTGCATTACTGTTTTCATCAGCAACGGTTTCCCACTTAGGTGAATTAGGTCAATGACTTCCCAAAAAATATACCCAACTGACAAAATTTAAGTAAAGAGTAAATTTATATTTTATTTTAACATTCTGTCAGGAAATATTTTTTGGAGGTCATTGACCAATTGACCCAATTGAGAAGTCGATGGTGCCGCTGGTTTTCACGATGTCGAAATTGCAGAACACCAAGGAGTCTGGCGGTCGTTAGAACTAACAAAGTTGAAATTGTCGGGATGACGACCATAGTTTTACAAAAAATGTAACTTATATTTCACCAATATTCCGCTTTTATTCTTAAAGTTTCATTAGGGTCTTAAATGAGTTAAAATAGCCGCACTTGTGAACACAAGGATTCAAAGATGTCCATGTTAGGAGCTTTGACCGATGAATTCATCAATTTGGTCGTCATCCCGAGAGTTTCAATCACGTGTTGAAATTGAAAATAGAAAAAACAGGCCGATTTCTATTTTTTCTGAACTAATTTTTGCTGTTATCAACATTTTAATTGTATTTCTGGTTTCACCAGAAGTGACGTCAATTTTGTTTTCTTTGAATAGAACATCCTGTATATTTTTACGTCTTTAGAAAGCTAATCGAAAGGCGAATCCAACGATACCACATATGTTATACTTTAACTTAAGAAATATGACGATATGCAGCAATAAAGGTTTTGATAATCTGTTTTTGTTGTTAAGCAAAGTTGGCTAGGAAAGAGCACCAAATTCATTCTTGTGACGCCAGACTGATCTAAAGAGCTCATTGCTAAGCAAAATGATCATAACAATTGCCAAACTGTCGAATCTCAATTCCAAAAGCGTAATTATTCTTGTTGTTTACTGTTGTTATATCCTCCATTTATCATACGTTCCTTCTGTGTTCTCGTTATTATTTTCTCTCATTTTAATTTGTTCTGTTAATTGTTGTTATGTCTTTACTTTATCGAACTTTACTGCAATTAATTAATTGTGGTAGGTTTATTTAAATTTGTTAGTTTTTGACAGACAATGTGCTTAAGCTTCAGTTTTCTTATGTTGTTGACTTTACAATGGGCTCCGCATAGACCACATAAGATACACATCAAGTACCTAATTTTAGTATTCTGTGAATTTGGCAATAATTACCACAAAGTGGAACATAATGAACACTGCCCTTGTACAGCCGGAAATATTTGAACTTTGCGCTAAGTACCCATAGATAGTATAAAATTTGCAGGGCGAACTGCTTTGACAGAGGATAAAATGATTTAAATTATTGCATAATTTGTTGCGCAACCATGGCAAATAAGATGATAATTGTTGCCAGATTTACATAGCATTAAAATTGTCCCATGGTCGTGCCGAAGCCATCATAAAAGTAACAACACAAAAAGCCTAAAAAACAAAGATATTGTCTATCAAAAGCTACCATATTTAAACAAACTTACCATAATTAATTAATTGCAATAAAGTTCGATAAAGTAAAGAAATAACAACAATTAACAGAACAAGTTAAAATGAGAGAAAATAATAACGAAAACACAGAAGGAAGTATGACAAATGGAGGATATAACAACAGTAAATAACAAGAATAATTTACACTTTTGGAATTGAGATTTGACAGTTTGGTGGCTGTTATGATCATTGATCACTTTACTTAGCAACGAGCTTTTTAGATGAGTCTGGCGTCACAAGAAACAATTTAATTTTGTGCTCTTTCCTAGCTGACTTTACGTAACAACAAAAACAGCTTACCAAAACCTTTATTGCTGCATATCATCATATTTCTTAAGTTAAAGTGCAACATTCGTTCGATTCATCTTTCGATTATCTTTCTAAAAGTGTAAAAATGTATAGTGTTCTATTTAAAAAAAGAAAGTTGGTCACTTCCGGTGAAACCGGAAATACAATTGAAATGCCGATAGCGGCAAAAGTTAGCTGTCGTATATATTTTAGGAAAAAAAAATTACTTTTCAAATAAAAACTTTTTTTTAGGTTATAATTCCCGAGTAATAATTAAAAGCATATACTTGACTTTTCACAATTTACTAATTGAAATGAAAACAACGAGAAAAGTTGATAAAAACAAGCGGAAAAAAAGTTCATATAAATTTATATTTGAAAAGTTCTGTATTGCGAAAGTTGATGACGTTCCAATTTCGTAAAAAAGCGTTGTAAGCAACGCACGAAGATGAGTCCTGCTGGTGACAGGTACCTTTTAGGCATCGCCAGGTTTGAATTTAATAAAGATAAACTTGCCCATTCAAGGATTCGTAAATAAAAAGTAATAAAAAAACCCGCTTAATTCTCGTACAATTGTGGACAATCAAATGTATACACTTACTTGTATATAAAGATCTTCATTTCGTAAATGTTCCGCTATGAATTCGACGGCTTCCGTTGCTTTCGATGCTTCTGGCGATAATAGTATCGAATCGGAACTTTCACTTTCTCGCCTACAACTGTCCGCACCTACACCTACACTTATATCCGAATTCATTTTACGATTAATTTTGCAATTGGGGTGATGTAGATCCGATAATTCCATAACCTCAACCTTGCTTTGTGATTCTATGGAGCTGGGATTTGATAATTATTAAATCCCATTCAATTAGATTAGTTTTGTTCTCACCTTATATGTTTGGGAATATCGGCGGGTGAACCATATGGATGAGGAGGTACACCCATACCGGGCATTTCCATCATCCATCGTAATCTTGTTTTCCTTGGTCGTTTCATTAATAAAATAGCTGGTAAGTAATTTAGAAAAACAGTCCTAATCCAGGAAGGCATCCTATATTTGAGGAAGTATGAAAGTATAATTTAAAATCACCAGAAGATTATATCTAGTTACCGATGTGTTCTAGGACCACGGAAATTCCAATTAATAATAACTACTGTAACGAGAATACTGACGGTATTCATGATAAATGTGAATAAAAGATATTTAGCAATAAGTGGCAATACTAGTGAGGTTGGTGGCAGGATTTTCGAGACCAGTAGCAGGAATACTACCAGCGATAATAAAATACTAATACCCAACGTAACCTGAAAAAGAAGGAGTCACTTGGATTAAAAAAGTATCATCTAAATTGTATTTCGTTAGATTTTACTTTTTCACCAGCTTCAGCTGGTAGGTAAAATACTAAAACGCAGAGGAATGAAATCAACACTGTCGGAAGTATTAAATTGACGGTATAAAATAACGTTTTCCTACGAATTATTATATAAAAAGTGATATCGGTTTCTGTTGGGTGGTTGCCTTCGTAAATATTGAGGTAGGCAGGTACTTCAATAATATCCCACGTGCCTGACTTCCAATAATCGGATAAGTCGACGTAATTTTTGTTATTATATAGCGCTAAAGAAACTTGGTCACCGTTAAACGTCCACGATCCAAATTTCATTATACACGTCTGTTGGTCAAAAGGAAAATAAGTTACGTCTATCGTACAAGAGCTCTGAAACAGAATGATGAATTTGGAACACCCTGTACGTTATGCAAAATATTCAAAAATTACCTGATAAATCGCTGGGGGCACCCACAGAACTTCACCGTTAGGATAAATTAAAACGTTAGATTTGTATCTGACTTCATAATTGCCATCAGCACTAAAAAAAAATATTCTCGTCACATTATCCAGTAATTAAATTTTAAATTAATTTATTTACTTATTAAACAATACTATATCGGGTTTCCAAACTTTATCCGGTGGTAACCTTAAAACAGCAATCCCGCCATAATCAGCCTCGTCCCATTGCAACTGGTAATCATTCCAGACCTTCAAATTAATTGGGATCATTTTTAAGTAAAATATTAATTACATTAATTAAAATTAATCTTACCAGTCTTAGCCAGACGTTAGATTTCATAATTTGATTCTTTTCGTTCTGCAATTTTCTTTTTTTTTTGATAATCTGATTAAGGTTGCTATATTTAAAACTTACCACGTTAATTAGTTGCACGAAAGCCAATCCAAATCTAACATCAACTTTCTCAGTCATATTTTGAACTGGCCTTATCAGCTTATTGTACCCCCTAAACAGGTCACGAACTAGTCTCTCTTCGTCTTCAGAGCATTTTCCTGTAATGTAGGTTATTATAAATAGAGGCGTAACATCTGATTACCTATTTAATATTTAAGTACTTGAAAATTGTAAATAATCCTTATTTAAGTCGAGAGTGGATTAAATTTAAGTTTATAAAAAAAGGAAACTCATGCTAGGGTATCTAGGGCAAATTCTGACGACTAGTCTATTTATAAAAATAAAAAACAGTCTTTGTTTCGATATTTGCGAGGGGAGGGGCAGTGTTTACATGCAGTTCAGCATGGTAGTGGGTGTGCCTTTAGAAGTTCCTTCCTTATTTTTTTTTTACCTATGACGAAGAAGAGAAAAGTGCAGACCACAAAGGGTATTAGACTGGCCGTCGATGGTTTCCACATTTCTAGTTTGCAACTTAGATCATCGATATCGCGAACTAAAAATCAAGTTCATGGCTCGTTTCTTGAAGAAGGTACGAGCCCGTACACTGCACTTCACACCTAACGTTCTACACCGTAGCCGTTCAGACGGCCCGAACATTATGCACCAGTAACACCATAATATCATACGCGATTTTTTTGACGGACCGTTACGAGAGATGTTCACTCACACACCCTTCATGTCATTCTGATGATTACTGCGTGGTTGCAGTCCGCTCGTCACCACCCCCACAATTGAAAACTTTCGTAATTGTGACTAGATGGCAGTTCTATTTAAAAGCGCAGAAGCGAGACAATGTCCAATAAGGACCATTTAACACTTAGTATCGATTCACCATGTGCGCAGTCGCAGTGCATATAAACGATGACGTCGTCGATGCTTGTGCTATTAATATCTCTTTCCCGACGATTGTTTTCGTTATTCCATTTCACTTTGCGCTTTTTCTTTCAGAAAACTTTACAACTTTTGGCGCTCATTGTATTTTTAATTCGCTCTTGCAATTGAGTCGTCTATTTTTTAAAGCTGCTAAATCCATTTTAATATTTTTTTTTCAAGAAAATTTATTTTAAATAGTATAGAGAAATTACGATAATACGAAAAAATGATAAAAAGTTAATTAATTATTCTATTAAGATGGAAATAAAAATAACAAGACTCTTGAGTAAAAGTTATTTATTCTACCCTCATGTGTACGACCGGCATAACATTTGAAATTAACCATTATGTACAAAAATACAATTGAAATAAAATTAAAAAAAAAATTGTGAAATCAATATAAATCAAAAAATGTCGAAATTTCCCTGATTTTGTAAGTAAATAACTAACGCTGGCCACGAGCGGTACCTCGCATCGGCGTAGAATCAGTTCGGACCGAGAGGAACGGTAGTATTATTTCGTCTGCGGAGCAGTACGGACATTTTCGCTGCCGGTCATTTGCGCAATTATTTATCTGTCCTAGAAAAATTGTGATTCCGTCAGCAAAACGACCGCGGTCGGACAAACTTCGAAAATTTATTGCAGAAATTCCAGACTTAATATATGAAGGTGCTAAAATTAAATGTGTAATCTGTAAAATCCCGTTAATGTGTTGGTCCAGACAACATTGTCTACGACACGTAAATAGTGAAAAGCATGTCTCAAAGAGAAATTGCGCACGAGACAACGAAAAATTTATATTTAATTTATGCGTTACGTTTATCGCATGTAATATACCGTTTAATTTACTAGACAAGGAACCATTTATCTGCTTTTGGAATAACTATTCGGAGTGCAAATTACCAAGTCGAACATCGTTACGAAGAATTGTGCCATCTGCGCGCGAACATATTGAACAAAAAATAAAATCGGAGTTGAAAGATCAAAAATTGTGGTTATGTGTCGACGAAACAACAGATCGGAAGAAACATTCTGTTCTTAATGTAATGGCACGCAAATTGGAACCTCATCAATCGGCACCTTCAATTCTATTAGTCTCCAAACGAATACAACAGTGTACTGCCGAAGTAATTTCAAAGTTAGTGTTAAATACATTGGACAAGTTTGAACTTTCAACAAACCAACTCTTGATGTTAGTGAGTGATGGTGCTGCAAACATGCTTTCTGTAGGCCGGTCTCTTAAAAAGCATTCTGCTAATTTGTTACACATTACGTGTAAAATTCATGCTCTCAATCTTGTGGCGGATAGTGTCAGAAAATGTTATCCTGAGGTAGACGCTTTAATAGCGCATACCAAAGCAGTATTTGTCAAATCACCGAAACGTATTCGCGAATTTCACAGACTGTGCCCCCGTATACCAGAGCCACCAGAACCTATTCTAACTCGTTGGGGAACATGGTTACATGCCGCGTTTTATTATCATAAATATTTTGACAATATTAAGAACGTGGTTTTACAATTCGATACAAAGGAAGCTGCCGCTATCCAGAAAAGCCAGTCGAAATTTCAAGATAGTCAGGTTAAAATGGATTTAAAAAATCATTCACGACAATTACTTCGGGCTAGCAGATGCAATAGAAAAATTACAAAATCCTGCGGTGCCGTTAGAAGAATCTCTACAAATAGTGCAACATGTTTACGCACAGCTATGCGCGATTGAAGACGCAAAAAAATGTTTCTGTTCTAGAAAAATTTGAAAGTGTTTTTGAGAAAAATTCTGATTTTGGCACATTAAGACACATTTGTGAAGGTGCGTCAACAGAATCGTTAAGTTATTTGAAAGATTATTTTACTTACGCAAATATTACGTCACTAGATGTAGAACGTTCGTTCTCTGCATATAAACGCATCTTTTCCTCATGCCGTACTAGTTTTGCCGAAACAACAGTTGAAACATATCTAATGTTGCAGATATTTAACAGACATTATTCACTTTGTGATTTCACGGAGCACTCTTAAAATGGTAAGTGTTTGAGCACGTGCTCTTTAATTTTTATTTAAAAGATGAGCGAAATTATTTGCGGTAGCAAACATCTCTATTAGACTCTACGCTACTGCGCGGTACCGCTCGTGGACAGCTTTATAAATAACGGATTTAACTTATTTTGGAAGTAAAATAACTTGGATTTTAGCAGAAATAGGTGAAATTTTAAAGTAATGTACTGTTATTTGTAAACATACCGATAAATACTATTATTATTTTATAAAGTTGGAGAAAAAGAAAAGTTTTATTATTATTTTATTTACAAATATAAATTTTGAAGGGGAATCTTATTTTTCCTCAATCTTTCAAGTGTGACTAGTTAAAAATTAAATTTCGTCAGGAAACATACCTACCCATTCTGATAGATCTGTATTATTTTTATAAATTTATTTTTTTTGTGACTAACTGTAAGATATGTTTTTTCAATTCTCTTTTTTTTTCATGTAGTTTTAGTTTATTTTGGTGAGAATTGAAAACCAGTCAATAGCATTATGCTGAAGACTGATATTCTCTCCCATTTCTTTTGCTTCTTCATTATTTCTATTGCTTTTTTTTTTTGATCAATAAACTTATTATTATTATTATTATTATTATTATTATTATTATTATACAATAGAAAAGAATCCCAAAATAACCTTGTTATTTTACACTGAAAAAAGAAGGCGTTTTACAATATTTCTAACATCTATAAATTATTTATTGACTATTAAAGGGAATAATGTTTGAATTTGAAATTTTATATTCCGAAAAAATAAAAAAAAATATTTTGGCAGTAAGTTTTTTAAAAGAAATTTTATTTTAATTATTAAACTAAGATTTTACGAATTCTAGATTCAGTGCTGATGATAACTGTAAGTCGAAACATGTCCGCTGTATAAATCTTGAATACATAAATACAAAGTAGAACACGATTTATTTTATCATATCATCTTTCATAAAAAAAAATTTAACCTATTTTAAGGTATTCTCGTTGAAAATTGATATTTATATATAAAATGACATTCCAAACTTACAATATTATTCGATATTTTTACGAATAAGGCTACTTTGTTCTTAGGAATATTTTAAAATATAATTGTAATTATTAACAATAAAATACTTTCCATTTGGTGCCAACTTTTTGTTACACGAGAATTTACTAAAAATCTTGTATGGTGCGAAGTATACCTTTAGTATTTGCTATACTACCCCACAGCCTTTCTTGAATAAATATATAAATTTAATAGATTTTGAAGTTTATTCTACGAATACATTAGTCAATTTTGTAATGATTTTGACCACGACGAAATTTCGCAAACCAGTTATAAACAGTCTTTCCTAATGGTGTCGAATGAGGCGATTCCTGGCATTGTTGTTGCATTAGGCCATTACTAAAATTTAAAACCTTCACGTGAAATTTTCATTTTTGTACAAAATTGCTTTTTCTAAATGCTCAGTGTAAACAAACTATTCGGTCGATGTGCTGTCACTGTTTCAACACTAACAAATGTCAAATTTTACGAGAATAGTAATGTCAAATCCCAATAGTGCCATCTAGTGGTCGTTTGTAAAAACTTAAGACGATTTCCTCGTGCGATACGTGATATTCTTTTAGTTATACCTTATTTTTTTCGCTTATAAAAATTGTGTTTCATTTGTATTCATATTTCTCAAACGCTACAAATATTATTGACATCAAAATTTTATCCACCTTGTATATTACATTTTCAAAATCGAGTTATAGAAAAGAAACCAAGCTTTTTATTTAATATTCGACTTTTATTTTTCAAATATATAGACACTATTGTGACTAGTGTGAATATAATTTGAGGACAATAATAGTAATTTCTATTTAAAACAAATTCCAATGATTTTTTTATTTCGTTTTCAAGGATAGGGATTTAAATAAATAATAAATAAACATTTCTTAATTTTTTTTATATTTTTAATTCAAATTTATTTAACAAATTACAATCCATTGTGACACAATATTACAACATTCAACTGTTTTTATTAAATTTGTAAATTTAACATACCTATATCTCGGTTCAAAAGGAGAAACAAAAGAGCAACTTTATAACGTTTTCTAGTTTATTTATTTATTTTTTAATTCTTGATCTGTGCTTATATTTTCAAAAGTTTTATTAGTACATATCTGGAAATATAGCATATAAATAAACTGAAAAAAACGTGGATTGTTCTGATTTTTATTATTTGATGGAGTTAAAAATTATTGAAATAAGTTATCTAAAAATCCTGCAAATTTACCTTCAACATCTTATATCTTTCTATATTTTTATAACAATGGAGTGTGAAAGTTTATAAATATACCGTTTTATTTTTTCAATCTTAAAATTAAAATTAAATCATCGGCATTTGTTGACAGGCAGATAGTTTTAAAACCCTTTTCTTTATTTATTTTAATTCTCGCTAACATCTGCTGTCGTCGATTTAAGCCATTTTTAAGAGAGATAGATGACCATATCCATAACAAATTTATTGTTCATTAACCGTTTTATACGTACTATCCTTTAGCTTAGGTAACTTTTTTATTTATAAATTAAATATTTCAATATAAATTTTTAACTTTTAATTCTTTATTTTTTTCTATAAGAGCTCTACGATTTTAGGGAAATAATTTTATTTATTTATTTTTTTGGTTTATTAGGGATTATTTGCCTAAAATCGTTATTCTCGAAAACACTCTGAAAAATCATAATAAAAAGTATTATAGCCCTAGTATTTTTTTTTTTTAATATTTTCAGTTTAACAAGATATTGTCTCCTATGACAGTGGAAGAACATTTTTTTTTGACAATGTGTATTATTATTGCGTTATTCCTTACTTTGACACATCGTAGCATCCAAAATACCCCTTGAATATTTTTTAACTCCCATACACTCAATATTATTTTATTTATTTATTTTTTGATTCGGCGTTTATTTTTATTTTTTTTATTATTTTTATATTTGAGCAACTTCCTTGTTTTACACACCATGGGAGCATTATGTCGAGCCTTTTATTATTGTTTTTTTAGCAATAAAAACACACTATGATAATAATACTAATAATTAAAATAAAATGAATATTTTTTTTGTTACTGAATCTTTAGTAATGTATATAATAAAGAGAATCTCAATATATTTTAATTATTATTATCATTTATTATTACTTTTTTTCTTGGTACCAATTGAACTTTTTAATATATACATATATATTTTGTTAAATTTCAGTTTATAACTGTAATATCGCAATTATATATAAAGGAATTTTTTTCTTTATCTTACTTTTATTATTTTGAAAGACAATTATATATATACTTGAGAGATATGTTATGAAACGTGCTTTTTTTGCGAATTATTTTCACCTATGTAGGTATTCTTTCTTTTTGTATATCATTCACGTTTGATATACAAATTGTTCACTTTGTTTTTATCTTCAATTTGCGTTTTTCAACTCTAAGAAATCGTCAATTCATATTATTTGATTTATTTTTTATACTCTTGTACTTTTATTTGTTTTGATTTTGAAGGATTTAAAAGGTAATTTATTTATATAATAAATATTTTTATTACGTATTTTTCAGCGATTTCTTAAGTTGAATAAATTTTCAAATTGAAGATGGAAAACTGTATATTATTATTATTATTCTATCTAATTACTAATTATAGAATTAGTTATTTATTTACAGTATATAAAGAAGTGACAGTTATTGGATCTATTTAGCATGCTAATAATTGAAAATTAGAATTAATTACCCTTTTTGTGTAGAAATTAATTTTAGCAACTATGCGAAGGATTTTCTTTTTTTTAAATTATCGACATAATTATATTGTTGTTTTAAAATTTTTAGCGTTCTCCTTTAATTAATTAAATAATTCAATGCCTATGAGAAAAATATATACTATTACCTGTTGTTTTATAATATAAAACCTATTAACAATATCTGAAATAACAATTTTTTCCTCTGTACGAAATGAAGTGTTCCCCTTCATAACGGGAGAATAATATTGCTTGATATAGTTAACCCCCCATTATTTCTCTTGAATACTACAACTATAAAATCGCATGGAATTTAAAATTATAATTTTAGATTTAAAATAATAATCATCGATGTTGTGACTGGGGGGTTCCCCATATTTTTGCTTAATTTTTCCTACATGTCTAAACGTTGCATTTTACTTACCATTTTCGTCTATAGACCGTTGACATCTCCAGATGCGGACAAATTTAACAACGTTTAGCTTGATCTTTTTTTTTCATTTTTTTATAAAGGCGATAACTCAACATTTAACTTTTTTTATGTATCACAGAATGATTGTGTTTCAATATCCTAAAGAATATGTTTACAAAAGAACGAGAAATATATTCTTATAAAATTTTCCAACTGTTTTTTTTTTTACTCTTGTTTATCAGTAAATTTATTACTTTTAACCCTTAATATATATTTATGTATTGTAGTAAAAGTCTAAATTCGGTTCCAGAATATTCTTGGATTAATATGTTATTAAATTAATTTCTATATGTAGTGTATATAGACTATGATTTATTTAAAATTCAAAATCACCTATATGGATAACGTATAATATATATGAATATAAAATAAACGATCACAGTTATAATCAATACTAAGTTTCAAAAAAGAAAAATTGCAGTGGCCTTGGCGATGAACAAAAATCTATTTTTGTATCTTTAATATCACTGCATTTATATGTGTCAGTGTATTGGTATCTATAGATGATTTTGCATTCAATTTTTTCTTTAATTAATTCACGTTTTATTTTCGTTTTTTTTTGTTGTTGTAATAATCTATATTTAACAGATCTATATTGTATAATTTCTTTTAATACTTCGGGTATATTTTTGCAAGTTTGCAATGTTGTGCTTTTCGTATTTCCCAATAAAAAAGAGGACAAATAAATTGGGTGAGGGAAGAGGAACGGGTGGAGGAAGGGGGAGGCGCTTACTGACGCTACGAGACAATAATATGAGGTGCCGAAAAAAGAACTGCTAAAGTCGCAATGATGGTAAATAATGTGAAAATTATAAGGCACAGTCTGTCGACAACCATAGCTGCGAATTTCCAATCCCTAGTTATGTCAGCTGCTTCGTCTTCTTTCCTTAATTGATCTGTGATAAACCTTATTTCTTTCAATATGAGGGCCAATTCGTAATCAGCACTGAGACACGCGTGATTTGATACCAGAGACTCGTGCAGTCTACCACCGTTTCCATTATCTTCGTTCTGTCTGGAACATAGAAAACAATACCTGTCAGCTTTCTCCCGCATTCAGTTCCTACAGCTCCCCAAACACTCTGCCACCCCATCAAGCAAGTTGTGAGGCCACATTCAGGAGTCACTTTAAATCGTCGGCCAACGTTTTTCCGAGCCGAAATTCGGGTTCGAAAGGACGATGGAAAGGAAGAGAATGGTGTAGGACAATCAAAGTTTCTTCGTTTTCATCCAGATAACAAAGTAGGCACTGGCTGGCTTTTCAATAACGTCTGTTCCATATGTTTAGATAAATTGTATACGTCGAATGTTACATATACAGTGTGTTCAAATTCTATGGAATAATGCTTCTACAGTTATATGAAAAAATACTTTATATAGAAATAAATTCAAATCCTCTTGTAGGTAATAAAAAAAGTAAACAACAGGTAAACAAACAACTGTTAATTGTCAACCATTCTTGAAATAAAAACAAGTCGAATTTTTTAAATAAATATTTATTTCATCGGTATATTAGTAAAAAAACAAACATCAGAAAGTATAGATAAAGGATATTTTCAACAACACTACCACGTCAATGTACTTGTTTGCTCTTTTATTGAAGTTATGGATTGTACATACGTTTAATAACGTCGGGATTATCTTTATTACTACAAATAAAGCTTCTCTTGTGTCTACTCTTACAGCGTATACCAGGGGTTCCCTAAGTGTTCGCCGGCGTAGAGAGTAAACAGGGGCGCCGCGAAGCACTCCTGCGAACGCGGGCAGACATAGCGGTCTAGAACATTCTAGAATGGACATTTCGAAATGGCTTCGAAGCTTATAGAACTTTCTAGAACATTTAGACTAGATTGTAGTACTTTCTAGAAAGATATGGAACATTCTCGAGGCAGTATTCCAGAAAGGTATGGAACTATCGTGAAGTTTATAGAACTTCCTAGTAGATTTAGATAGCATACTATCGGACATTGTCGAAGTTTCGCGAAAGTTCTAAGTAGGTGGGGCGGCTAGTCTAAATACGGCACTATTTCGGTGAACCAGTTCAGTTCCTAAATAACAATCGAAGAGTAAACATGTGCGGTTTTAAGATGCCCCCTACCAGAGAAGCACCCGCTTTGTTTCAGTGTGTCGCTTTGTGTTTTCGTAAAGTCGTAGGAAAATGGAAAGATTTTTATTAAATAAGCAAGTCGACAGTTCAAGTGAGAGTGATCAAGCATCGACAAATGGTAAAGCGGCAAAGAAATGGAAATATCGTAAGTACGATGATAACTATTTGAATTTTGGCTTTACTTCATTAGAAGTAAACAATGAAGAGAGACCGCAGTGTGTGCTCTGTTTAAACGTTCTAGCGACCGAGTGTATGCCTACAGCGATATCTCGAGACCAATCACTCTAACATGGTTGAAAAATCTCGTGAATTCGTTAGTAGCAAGTTGCAAGATTTACAAAAGCAAAAAAGTGTGTTTACTAAACAAGCCCCAGTACCAAGCAACGCACTGCTAGCATTTTTTAAAATCATATACAGAGTGGTGAAGTGCAAAAAACCTCACACTATCGCAGAAGAGCTTATTCTACCGGCTGCTCTTGACATGGGCAATATTATACTGGGAGAATCGCCGGGAAAATTAATTTCACCTTTGGTACCTTTGTCCAACTATTAGTCGAAGAATCCATCATATAGTTCTGGATCTCAATGATCAATTAATAGAGAAAATGAAAGGTACGGAATTTGGTTCGTAATTTGATGACGGTACTGACAGTAACAAAGACGCGCACCTTATTTGTTATGTACGTTTCCTGGATGATAATATTAACATTGAAGACCTTCTGTTCTGCAAAAGTATCATTGGAAGCGCAAAGGCTCAAGACTTATTTGAGATGCTTGACAAGTTTATAGCCGAAAATGATTTGCTTTGGGAAAAATGCATCGCTATGTGTACTGATGAAGCTTGATCAATGTCTAGTCGCTATGGAGGATTGCAGGCGCTTATTCGCAGCAAAGCACCGCATACTATGTGGACCCATTGCATCGTCCATAGGGAAGCACTTGCATCAAAGTCGATAAGCTCTCAGTTGAATTTCGTATTAGAACGTGTCGTACACGTAGTAATCTACATAAAAACTAGGCCAGTAAAAGCCAGATTTTTCAAAAAGCTATGCATTGGGGAATATGGGAACTGAACACACGGCCCTGCTATAGTACTACAGTTCGAGCTACGTCAAGAAATTCAAACTTTTCTACATGAAAACTCCAGGTACTTTGCCGAACTCAACTTTTTGCTGAAACTAGCGTATTTGTGCGATATATTTGACAAACTGAATGCCTTCAATCTGCCTCTGCAAGGCAATAATATGCAAATTTTTAAGCTTTTGGAGAAGGTTGCGGCGTCTAGGAAAAAGTTGTAGTTGTGAATAAGTAAAATTAATAAGGATGGCGGTCAACATTGTTTCACAAGACTTGATGTCCCTTTTCAACGAACACCTCTCAAGGCTCACTGACTGGTTTGCAAAATACTTTGAGGAAGACAATGTCGAGAAATTTGTGTCCAAGATCCTTTCCGTGCTCATGCTCCACCAGAATTCACTTTGCAGGAAGAAGAGTCAAATTGAACTCTCTTGCGAAAACAGCCTGAAAACAAAATTTGCTTCTTCCGATTTAGTGGAGTTTTATCAATTAAAAATGAATATCGAACTCTGAGTTTAAAAGCTGTAAGGATCCTCATTCGCTTTGCGACAACCTATTACCTGTAGCTGCAATAAAAAGCAAATATCGCTCAAAAATCGATGTACAGCGAAAAATGAGAGTGGCAATGTCAATTCCGCGTGTTGAGAAAATGTGTGGCTCACCCGTCACATTAACTTTCTTGTCGTTGAAAGTTTTCACCATTTATTTCATATTTTTTTTGTATTTTCATATTTTAGTTTGATAGTTCTTGTGATTCAATTTTAATAAATGTGAGTTTCACATTGTGAGGTTTATCTTAAGGTCATTGCACACATATTTTAAAAAGGGTGCCGGGACAAATTACTAAACCTGTAAGTGCGCCGCGGACTGATAAAGGAACTCTTGGAGTATACTAATGACTTCATCCACCCCCAAAGAAAATAGTGGGTTGGGTTTAAGTCCGGAGACGTCGCCGATCTATCAGTCCAGGAAAATGATTGTTCAAAAAATTTCAAGAATGGTTGACAATCGGACTATAACTTATGTGTTTTCTTATTTTGACCTTCATTCATTCAGCTTGCGTAAGACATTTTCGACGTTTTCAACTTCAATTTATTCCCCTAAAAAAACGTATAAAAACCCCTTTATACCCCATCCCGCATCCTCCGATATCTCGTCAAATTTTCCAGTCTTTTTTAGAGAGAATACATCAAATAATACAAGAATGTTCCATTTAAAAAAAAGGTTTATTTCAGAATACTGGTGGAGAAAATTGGTTTTCTCTATTTGATTTCCTTCCCGTGAGGGTTTTTTTTTGAAGTTGAAGTAGTATGATCGATCGTCTTTAAAAAAATGTGTCTTTTAAAAACGGAAAATCTACACTCTTGTTGTACGGGGTGTTTCACATCTATTTTTGTTGTATCTATACTTTTCGATTACATATTTTATTTTCAAATCGTGTTCAAAATTAAAATATTTTGGCTTCCGTCTGTAATTTCCTTGAAATTTTCAACGTAATTAAATGATTGCAAAAAACCGGCAAGAGTTCAAAATCTCTACTATTTTCCATGATATTCAAATGGTAAAAAGTTAATAATAATGGAGCTAAAGGCCACCGTACGAAAAACAAAAAAGATTTCGAGATATCTAGTTAGTTGTGCATTTTTTCCAAAAAACAAAAGGCTTATTCAATTCAGTTCGTAAAACTGTAATTCTTTCCTCATTTGATCATCTCGCCGGTAGTTTCTGATATCCTCATATTAAACATGGATGTGGGCGTTTGGTTCACCGATGTATATTTGAAAGGAGTTGGTAGGTGGGTCGGTTTGGAACTTGTTTAACGAAAAAGTGTCACAGATTCTGAGATAAAGCCAACTTAGCGATTTAATTAAATTAGACGATTTTTGCTACTATGAGTTATAATTACGTAGATACTATTGCATGTTTTCAATTCCTTGTAACTTTTATTTTAGTCTTTGATATCTATTCCATCAAATGAAATCATTTCATAATTCCATACGTGTTAAAAAAATTTGGGGTTGATTAAAGTTCAAAAATGTATTTTTTTAATATCGTATTTTGATTTAGTAAGCCATGAATAAATACAAATTACTGTGCAAGATACGTTCAGCTATGTTTAAAAACTTCCCTTTCTATCGATGTATAACACTGTAATTATTACCTGCAAATTTTCAAAATAAAAAGGTATTTGAAGGCAAAGCGATCAAATTTTTTTGAACAACAAAATACAAAAATAAATTGAATATTTATTTATAACAAAATACAAAAATAAATTAGATATTTATTTAAAACAAAATACAAAAATGAATTGAATATTTATTTACTTTTTTTCGTCTCGAAATGTACACCACCATTTCCAATACAGGCTCGAGCTCTTTTATTACAATTAATTAACAAAAATGACTAATTAAAAATGTAAAAAATAATCAAGTGTGCTATTATCGATTAGACAACAGCAAACAAATCGGGTACATGCAGAGAAATGGTTTTGTTGCATCAAGAAAATAGATTTTTTTGCAAAAATCAGTCTCTATTCAAGAAAATATCTTTATTTCAATAAAATAAAGATGTGTAATATAAAAAAATACTTTTCTTGACATTTTATTTGGATTAAATAAATATTTTCTTAGAGTTAGAAAGTCAAGGAAATCCAAGATAGAAAAATGTTTTTTTCAAAATAAATCATTTAGTTCTAAATTTAGAAAAAAATTATATCAAAGATAGGAATGGAAAAATGGTCCAGACCGCACAAAGTTCTATTGAGAAATTAGGTGACCAGTTTCGTGTTAAAAAACACATCAGGCCTGCTACAAGGATATCCAATAAAAGAAAAATTGCAATCATGGAAAAGAAAACCTAAAGTTAATAATTAATTTTTATGTTTTTATATGTTAGAGTATAATTAAATTATTTCTTTAATAATGTAATTAAATAGGGATTATTTTTATGCAGTTTAATAATTAATGAGTTAATACTTAGGTTTATTTATCCCTTTCTTTATTATTATTTATTATACAGTGCATTTCAGATAACACTGGCCATAGGTACACACAGTAAAACCTTTATGTGACGTTAATGGTTTTCCTACGCGTTTGATTTATTTTTTGTCCACACATAGTTGGAACAATTTTTAACGAGTTTTGAGACATTTTATGCTTTGGAACAAACAAATAACATTGAAAATCTAGAAAAAAAGGTAGCTGCAAAATTATGTCTCATTATCTCTGATAAAAACTCCTGCAATTGCCGCTAAAGCTGCTGCTTCTTTTTCTTTAATTTCGATTTTACTTTTTCGTTCCAAGGCATAAAATGTGTCAGAACCTCATGAAAATTCTTTCAACTACATGTCGACAAAAGATTAATGAAACACTTCCCGTAGGAAAACCATTAACATCACATAAAGGTTCTACTATGCAAATATCTATGGCCAGTGTTATCTGAAACGGACTGTATATTAAAAAAAAACTATAGTTAAATTAGTATATGTGGTAAATAGTAATAAAAAGAAAAAAAAACATTAACCGGTATCTTTTGAAAATGTTTATGAAACGTTGTACATTGAAGGTTATATCATTGTTTAGGTAAATATGGTATCTATATTCCAGTTCCGTCGCTACCATCTAGGACTCCATGACTATAACTAACATAACATAACATAACTAACGTAAACTGAGAGATATAGAAGGAATGTGGTCAGGATCCAGAAGCGTTAATGCCTTTCTCTCCTCATATTGTTTTTGCCGGTAGTGATTAAGTCCACTGTTGTGTTTGAACATTGTTCTGTAGATAACCTCTACTTTAGCCTTTTTAAAATCACAAGCAATATGAATAATTTACAGCATTACGAACGGATATGTCGTACTGTTTTAAACATGGGAAGCACAATTAATAATGTGCATATAAATAATATGCATTTCAAGAGTGCTAAGTAAATAAATGCTTTATTTTAAGAAAATGAAACTATTGATTTATCAACAATACCTAAACGCCTTCTGGAATTAAGAAAGCTATTTACTATCCTTACGAAAATATTGTTTTGTGTTGTAACGGCCATTTACTTGTATTAAGAATCGCTTTCTTCAATTTTTCTGCAAGATTTTCTTGAATGAAATTAACAAATGTCTTAAACAAAGAAATACAATTATTACATTACAAGTATATACTTCTCTTAAGCGGGGAAAGAAACGCTAAGGAAATATTTCTTTTGATTTAAAACTGTTAATGTATTGCGGATAATTGAAACCGTTTGTAAATGCGTCTGTTGTAACTCGGTGTAGCTGCGTTCAGTTCCACTGAGTTAATTTGACATCGTTAAACCATTGACTAAGAATTTTTTCTATTGTTGGACTAATATTCAGTATGCTAATATCTTCTTCGAAAGATTACCCCACGTGATCATATTTGCTAATACATATCGTAAAATTTGTAAAACTGGTAACCTAGGACCGACAATCAAAGACATCACCCTAAAGCAAATGAACAAATTTTAAATGCATTTGATGCAGATCCCACTACATTCGTGTCATTACACGCCTGTATAAGGGCTTGAAAAAGGTGATTCAATTCGTAGAAATAATTTTTGTCGATTTATTTTGAACGCCTACATAAAAGACGAAAGGTTCCTACGCAGCATTTTGTGGACGGATGAATCTAAATTTTCACGTGAAAGCACACAACCTCCATTACTGGGCGGATGACAATCGCTATGTAAAAAAACAAATTTTATTTGAACGTAAATATTGCGTAAATGTGGGGGTGTAATAGGTCGAGTCGAGATTGATTCATATTTTTTGCCAGACAATTTAAATGGTGGAAACTATTTAGAATTTTTAACTCACAGATTGCCGGATATTTTGGAAGAGGTGCCACCATATGTAAGACGGCAAGTAATATTTCAAAATCATGGATGCCCTGCCTATTATGGAATTGATGGTAGGGATTTTTTAATGATCGATTTCCTAATAGATGAATAGGCCGAAATGGGAAATTTATTTTTGTATTATTTTCAAATAAATATTTAATTTATTTTTGTATTTTGTTGTTCAAATATCTTTTTATTTTGAAAATTTGCAGTTTGCAATTTGGTTCATCGAAAGAAGCGAAGAAGACATCCCGGAAGTTTTTGAATATTTCTCAACGTATCTTGTACTATAATTTTTGTTTATTCATGGCTTACTAAATCAAAGTTTGATATCAAAAAAAATACATTTTTAAACTTTAATCGATCGTAACATTTCTTTTTATCACGTGTAGGGTGTATGAAATGATTTTATTGGATAGATATCAAAGAATTTGCAAACATTTGCAAAAATCGTCTATGTAATTTAATTAAATCACTGACTTAGCTTTTTCTCTGAAGCCATGGCACGTTCTATAATGGTATTTTTGGTTAAATAAGTCGGTGAACCAAACATCCTGTACACTACCGCTCATAAGTATAGGAAATATTAAAATTTGTATTTGATATTTAAGTATCCACAAATAAATTAAAATTATTTAGTTGGCCTAAATTTAGATTCGTCTATGTGACCTCCTTTACTTTTAATGATTGCGTCGCATAATCGGGGCATTCTTGCAATTCGAGGCTATGCTGCCTGTAGTTTGTTCCACATGTCGCCTGCTGAAGTTGGAGCAGTTTTTCTTACTTCTCGATCGAGTTCTCCCCATAATAACTCGATAGGATTCAAGTCCGGGCTTTGGGGTGGTCATTTCATGATTGCTAGTGTCCCTTCCTCTTCCAACTGTTCTAAATATTGCTTGCACAAATTTTAAGTGTGTTTTGGGTCATTGTCTTGTTGGAATACAAAATTCTTACACCAGAGGGTATTACATTTTCCTCTAAGATGCGTTTGTATTGCTCTTTTCTCATTATGGCTTGAATTTATACAAGAACCTGTGGATGTACCAGTTCACTTACAGATCTTCTTACAAACACTCGTCTCACACAATACCATTCTCCACCGCCCATTTTCGATGTTCACGTGCCCATTGTAACATCTTTTTCTTATTAATTTGGCAAAGCAAGGACTTTCGCATCGCAATTCGTCCATGAAGGCCGGCTTTTTGCAGAGGGCGTTTAACCGTGGACATGCTAATCGGCTTTGGAAGTACAGTATTGATTTTTGCGGCGATTTTTTGAGCTGTTTTTCTTCTATTTCGCTTGCTGGACACCACGAGCTGATGTCGCCCTTGGTCTACCACTTCGTACTTTATTTAGAAAACTGCTACTTTCACTGTATTGTTTGATGTTATAACCAACAGTGTTTATATGTAATTTTCTAGCAATTAGACGATTGCTAATGCCTAAGTTATGTTGTGCCATTATCAGAGCACGCGTTTCAATACTAATATTTTTCCTTTTCGGCATATATTACAATTTTAAACGAAATTATAAACTCTATTCGTTAAGAGATGTTGTCGCTACTAACATGGAACAATGACATGATTAATGATTCATAGTAAGAGTACTAACTGTTACATTTTTCCTGGAATTTCAAGAAATACGCTCTTCGTTGTCGCTACTACCTGCGCTTTTATGACGGTATTACCTCTCATACAGATAAAAGAAGTAAATAGATCGATATAATTTAATGAATTTAAGTGAATCTTACTGATTATTAGCATGCTATTCAATAATGCTGGAATGTATTTCCTAAATACATTTTTTGTATACAAAAATCCAAGGGTGCCCAAATACTTATGAGCGGTAGTGTATATACCATTATTCAAAAGATGGATTAATTTTTTTAACTTACCTATAGACTGTTCGAAAGAATGTTGCCGCGGGTATAGGGGTTGCTGCACCACCTCCCCTGTGATTATGCCTAAAGTCGTCATCTATATCTAAAACGTTGGCCAATAGACTTTTCGATGAACGCTCCTTTAATTCAACGTCCTGGAATTGCAACTGTTTTCTCTCTGCCCCAACCGAAGCTGGCTTACTAGATTGCTGTCCGTAGTCGCAGTTGTTACTTGCAACTGGTCTCTGCATTCGTAATATACATGGAAGCCAATATAAGAAGACTACTTTGATCTGAAAAGATTGTCTTGAAAAAAACATGGACATAATAGCTATAGTAGGGAGATCTTTTATACCCTCTTCTTTATTAGAGAAGAAAATAATTAAGTTAATTAGTAACTTGAGGCTATATTCTACCTTTTGTAAAAGGAGAAAACATTTCTATATCCAGTTGAATTTAATATAATCAACCCCTACAGGCTTGAAAAAGAGTAAAAGTGAAATACAAGAGATGAAAAAAATGAAATTTTAAAATTTTGTTTACCACACACAAAGATTTGTTTGTTGTCTGCTTCTTTCCCTCTTAATGTTGGAGGAAAAATAAATATGCGTATATGTACAATAGAAAATGAGTTTTAATTTCGTTGATGTACAAATATTTGCCAAAAAGGTATATTAAAAGATCAAAAGGCACAGCAAAATTCAATTTTTGTATATCTCGTTGTTCATTTATGTGTATTTTTTCACGAAAAGTAAAAGTTATTACGTTTTCTGTACACAGGATGTCACAATATTACGGAATTATAGAGTTCCGCTTATTGTGTAAATGGTAGAAAGTCAAAACTTTCAGATATCGTAGTAGACACCATAACCTAACAAAGTAGATTCTTGGTTCGCTACTTACCGATCACCTGTATATTCAGAAATGTTTTTAAAGGATAGCCATTACATTATCTGAAAATTATGACCTTCTACCATTCAGATAACAGGCACAATTTCATAATTCCAGAAAATTGGGACAGGCTGATTTATTTTCGACTCACACCATATAGATCTCTTTTATTATTGGAGGTAGAGAGTAGGTTTAAATTTGGCAAAGTTACTAAATTTTATGTTTATTATGAACCCGAAGAGAAAATGGACCTGTGACAAATGACGTTCGAGATTTTGCAAAGAAACGAAAAAAAAAAATCGTTTTCTTCTTTTACTTCTAACACCTTTATTTAGCCTTGCAGGGGAAAACTAAAAATACATTATCGAAACCATTTTCGACCTTCTATCTAATGGTGTTGTCAAAATTTTTATATGACGTTTCGGTTCTTTCTGGTCGTTATCAACACTGTCAGAAAGAATTTCTTTTTTCTCATTTCAACCACGTAAAAATATATTTTAAAATTAAATAAGGTCAGATCCTTTAAAAGGTTTTCATACCACCTTTTTCTAGGTTTGCCCTTCTTTTTCTTTCCAATCGGTCCTCTCTTTGATACCATTGTTTTCATTCTCTTTCCAATCTTACTACATGTCCTGCCCATCTTATTCTTTGAGCTCTCACAATTGACGTTATTTTCTCACCAAATATGGATCTTAGTATTTCCCTCTGCCATCTTTCAAGTTGTTCTGCTTGGGCTTTATTTAGTGCTCACGTTTTAGTCGCGTAAGTCACTATTGGTTTTATCATAGTTTTATATGCTCTTATTTTCATTGTCTTGTGTTTGATTCCGTGTTTTTCTCGTCCTTCTTCATTGATGACTACTCCAAGATGTACAAATTCTTTTACTGTATCAAACTTCTATTCATTGTTCTCATTTATTTTAACTGTTAGATGTTTTTCCTACTGTTTTGTCCCTCCTATAACCATATATTTTGTTTTCTGAATATTTATTTCAAATCCAAATTCTTTGGTTTTGTCTTCTATTATTCTGAACACTTTTTGGAGTTATTCTTGCTTTTGCAATTATTGTTGAGTCATCGGTATATGCTATGCATTGGTGTTCTCTATTTGTAAATTGTATCTTGTCTGTTAGCTTGGTTTTCTCTAATTATATTTAATCCATTTTTCACCTCAAAATCTTAGCTTTATGAGTTTCTCGGGTATTTTGAAATTTCTCATCGTGATAAATATCTTCTCACGTCTAACTCTGTAATATGCTTGTCAACATGTTATACACGGTCGAAATCAGAAAAAAGATTCTTTTTGAAAATAAGAAAGTTGATGATGGTCAAAATGAACAGAAAGGTTAAAATTTTGACTACACCATTAGATAGAAGATCGAAAGTGGCATTGAGAATGCGTTCTTAGATTTTCTCTGCAATGCTAAATAAAGGTGTTAGAGGTAAAAGAAGAAAATTAGCTTTTTTTTTTTTAATTTTCGAACGTCATTTGTCACAGGTCCATTTTCTCCTTGGGTTCATAACACAAAATTTAGCAACTTTGTCAAATTTAAACCTATCCTTTATCTCCAATAATAAGCGAGATACCCACGGTGAGGGTAAAAAATGAAATAGCCTGTGTATGAGAGTCAGATGTCAAATTCAGATGAAAGGAATCTTTGTTTTTTTCCTTATTTTACTCCAGGCGGATTTAATGTTGTTTAATTTACTACGATATTCGAGCTCCTGACAGGCTGGTGTAGGTCTTCCTTAAAATATATATTTAGCTTTGTGCGTGTCTCCCTTCTTCTCATATTCATTCACTGAATCGAAATTGTATACGAAAACGCGGAAACAATCTAATTTTGTTTTCGTACAACTTCAAGAGGTGTTCAACTTTAAAAGTTTGCGGAAATCAATTTTCAGCATTTTTTTACGTCTACCTACGTCATAACCTCGTTACATCAGGTCAGTGAACCAGTTATATTCTGAGAATTTAAAGGAGAAATATCAGTTTGAGTTTCTTTTTCCTCACCTACATATACATGTACCGTGTATATACGTGCTGAAGTCTTTTAACCATGCAATGATCAATATGTATTGATAATAATTTATTTTACAATGAATTAGAATATGGGCAATTAAAAATCCAAACAAATTAAAGAAGTGCTGACGATTATAGGTATGATACGCATGCGTAATCCCGATAACAAGTGAATATTTTGTTACATGATTCATTTTATCAATTTCAAATAGTTCTTAGCGTTTTTAAACCTTCTACAACCTCTGACAAGTTTACTGGGCACACTTGTTACATGTAATTTTAATTCAAAAATTAATTTCCATTTTATAAATATGTTAATACAGTAGAATTCGATTATAGCGTTGTCAATTTTCATTATCCTAGTTAATAATTTTAAAAATATTATTTCAACTAAAAAGGTTATTAAAAACCTGATTTAGTTGGTTGTATTAGCTGTATTTATTAGTACCAAAATCGGATAAAGTTTTTTTGATCGGGTTTTAGGTGCATCTTACTTATTTTTAAATTATTTTTGCTTTCATGTTAGTTAACAATGGTTATGTTAGGTTTTATTGTTAACTATTTAGCTTTTTATATCTCATGTTATAATTTGTTGGGTTGTTTTAATTAAACTCTTCGAATCTTTAAAACATTTTACTTATTACTAGAGACGGGATTTTAGGCAAAATGCCTCTTTGTTTAGATTCAAGGCAAATTAAAAATAATATAAAATCTATATGTTTCTCGACAAATCAAAGCGATCTAGCTATGTTTTATTTTGCCTAGTTGCCTATTTGGACTTTTAACAGCCTAAATCGTGGGTTTTCGCCTATTTTGTCCTAAAATCATATTTATTGGTCTAAACGTTTTTTTTTTTTATTTTAAATAAATATGGTTTTTACACAGCTGCATCTTTCTTAAATGTAAATTTTAGTTTTACAGCTAAAATGCTATAAACTAATACAACGATGGGTTTTCCCGTCTATTGTGTGAGGGGCAAAGTTTGGATTTGCCTGCCGTAAAATTTATATTACTACCCTATTGAAGATATATCCTCAATTATCGGCTTATCGCTCTCGGGTTCAATTACCTGCACCCTCGTTTTTATTTTACGGGAATCCCTATCGGCTTGTTTACGCCCTGTAATTTAAACCATATAAGCAAATTTCTTCTCCCTGTTAACGTGATTAATGAATACACGATGCCCATTCATAGTTTATACAATGGACATCTTGATATTGCAATTTAGATTTTATAGTTATTCTCTTAATGTTTCTCTGGAGCGTATATGTGTGTGTTCCTATAGCGAGGTGGACTATTGATGAATCAGTATATAGTGAAAGACGTACTTTGAATTTTCATTTATATCGTAGCTTGCAACGAATATTTTTCGGTAGTTTTCTGTCGGTTTGTGCTTGTTTATCTACTCAGTGTATTGTGTATTTCCATCTACAACAATGCCAAAATCCAAGGAATCACATAGCAATAAAGTTCAAAAGTGGCTGAAGGCAATTGGAGGCACTACTGTCTTTCAGCTGAATCCAAGCAACAGTGAAGAGTTGTTTTGTAAAGCGTGCGGAAAAATGGTAAAGGACGTTTTTGTTTTTCTTTCCTAACTTGCTTCAAAAATATTACTGAAGTTAACTTGCAAAAAGAAAAATCATTTAGAGCAACATGCTACTGCTCCTGGACATCAGGCAAATCTTAGGAAACCGTTGAGGAACCAAATGTTAATAGACACCAAAAATTCAAGAGAAATCGACGTTTTTAATCGAGATTTATGCGACGCTTTTATGTCTGCAAATATTCCTCTGGACAGATTAAACTATTCAAAACTGCGAAATTTTCTCACTAAATACTGCAACAAGAATGTGGCAAGCGTGAAAACCTTAAGAACAACATATGTAACAAAATGTTACAATGAGGTAATTAATATAATAAATAATAATTTAAAAATGTATTTTCATACTTGAGTGTCATTAAGATTTTGTTTACACCTATAATATTTTTATTAATTTTTTAAGACTATTAATACTATTCGCGAAGAAGTTGGTAACAACGATATTTGGATATCAATAGATGAGACGACTGACTCTAAAGGTCGTATTATGGCAAATATGATTGTGGGTAAGCTTTGTTCTGAAACACCAGGAAAACCGTATTTACTGGCTACAAAGCAACTTGAACGAACAAATTGCAATACAATGGCAAGATTCGTGAACCAAGCTTTAGGTAAGATATATTATGCAAAAAACTTACTTTAATAATATTGTAAATTTAATGCTAGATATTTAAGTTAAAGGGAACTCTCGTATTTTAGGTATTTTGTGGCCAACAGATGGAATTAAGTACGAAAAAGTCAAGCTTTTAGTCACGGATGGTGCTTCTTATATGCTCAAATGTGGTACAAATTTGAAGATTTTTTATAAAAATCTTATCATTTAACATGTTTTGCACATGGACTCAATTTGGTGTGTGAATGTCTAAGAAATCAATATGCTAATGTTAATGGTTTAATTTCAAATACCAAGAGAGTCTTTTTAAAAGCTCCACTGCGCGTGGCAGTGTATAAAGAAAATCTGCCAGATCTCCCTTTGCCTCCCGCACCTGTCTTAACACGTTGGGGAACTTGGTTAGAGGCGGTAGTTGTTTATGCTAATAATTTCGAAGAAATAAAATCAGTAAGTACTTTTTTAGCAAAATTTTTAAATAAGATTGTTTTTATTTAACGCTTTATGTTTTAGGTTGTAATATCGTTTGACAAAGATTCAGCTAACTGTATTGAGCAAGCGCAAGAATACTTTTCCAATCAAAATGTCAAAAACGATCTTTTATACATCAAGTCGCATTATAAATTTCTCTTTGATAACATCAAAAGATTAGAAACATTCGGCCTTCCTCTTACAAATTCTGTTGCAGTAATTAATAATGCCGAAGCAGTTCTCAAGAATGCCCCAGGAAAAGTTGGCAAAATAATTTTGTCAAAGCTTAACCAAGGCGATTTCGAAAAATCCGGGTTTCAAAACGGTTAAAGAGTTTGCTGAGCTGCTCAGTGGCGAAGCAGTTGAAGCTACCGCTCATACCACAGCTGACTGGTCCATATTTAAGTTTTGTCCTACAACCTCGTGTGACGTAGAACGTTCATTTTCTTCGTACAAACTGCTGTTTTCCGACCGAAGAACAAATTTTACTAACAA
This sequence comes from Dynastes maya, assembly GCA_029619315.2. Lineage (NCBI taxonomy): Eukaryota > Metazoa > Arthropoda > Insecta > Coleoptera > Scarabaeidae > Dynastes > Dynastes maya. Next base: position 10,765,612 of record JAROYE020000012.1, read on the forward strand.
CAACTTGGAAAAACATCTTGTGTGCTACGCAAACGCGAAATTTGAGGACATGTTACACGGCGATTAATTAATTTATTTATTATTTTAAACCAAATGAATCTACATATTTTAGTTATTAGTTAAAATTTGTATGTTTTATTTCTTTTTATGGCTGAAATGTACCTAAAATTACATTAAATATCGTCTTCTTATTCATGTTTTTTTAAAATAAAATGATTTTTGTGTTTTTTTAAGTATTTGCCTAACATGCCTAAATCACAGTTTTTCGTCCTAAATACATAGTTTTTAAGGCCTAAAAAGGGCCTTTTTAGCTGTTTTTTACGTCCTAAAATCCCGTCTCTACTTATTACTAGAACGAGGTAATCGTCTCTGCGATACATACGCGTTTCACAGGAGTAGCGTCCGCTTATTTATTTTTCGTTCAGTTTAGGAAACGAGAGCGCGTGTTGTGTTTTATGTTACGCGTTTTATAATTATTCATTTAAAATGTGTAATGTGAGTAAGGCTAAAAAACGACCCTTTCTGGCACAGTAAATAAATTTATCTGTGACTTTCAGGATTTGTTCTACGACGGTGCTAAAATAGTTTGTAGTGTACGAGAAACATTTGATGTGCTGGGACAAGGTAGACTGTAACAAACATGTAAATACCGAAGAACACAGAAATAGAAAAAAGGGCGTCCCAACGAGAACTGCCTTTATTTTCAATTTACCTGTCATGATGGTAATCTTTTGTCACTTCGCTTATTCTAAAAAGAACCGTTTGAGAACTTTTGGTATAAGTACAACCCCGAGTTGAAGTTGCCAACTACGAAAACGGCACGTAAGCATGTTTTATTTGCACGCGACGACAGGGAAAAGAAAATTAAATCTACATGAAAATATCAGTTGCTTTGGTTATGTGTTGATGAGACAACAGATTGTAAAATAAATTCTATTCTAAATGTTATAGTACGTGTACTGAACCCTTATACACCGACATTTCCACTGTTACTAGCTAGCAAAAGACTAGAAAATTGTACTGGTGCGGCAATTTTGAGGCTGATACTTAGTACGTTAGAAAACTTTCAAGTCTCACCACGTCAAGTGTTGATATTTGTGAGCGATAGTGCAGCGGCAATGCGTTCGGTAGGTCGTTCTTCACAGCCGATTCTTACATGTTGGGAAACATGGTTCCAGACAGCTCTTTATTATTCTGAATATTTCAAACAAGTAAAAGCTTTTATTTTTCAATTCAATCCTATCGAAGCTGCAACTATTAAGGAGAGCCAGACAAAATTTCAAGATACTTCCGATGAAAGAGAGTTACAAACTATTCGTAACAAGTATAAAGCTTTACATGACGCAATAGAACAATTACAAAATAGAGCGTTGTCATTAATGGAGTCACTGCAAATAGTGGACGAAATACATACACTGCTACGCACTATATTTGACGCAAGATATAATCGTGTTTTAAATAAGTTCGAGAGTGTGTTAAAGAAAGATTCCGATTTTATCACATTAAAACAAATTTGTGATGGTGCATCGACTAATCCATTAACTGAATTCAAAGAGTGTTTTAATCATGCATGTATTACATCCGTAGATGTTAAACGATCTTTTTCAAAATATAAACACATTTTTTTCACCACGGCGAACATCGTTCGACGAAACAACTGTGGAAACATATTTAATGCTGTCAACCTTTCACAACTCTTATCCAGTGGGTGATAATACTGATAATGGAGCTTCTACTTTTAATGTTCAATGATTCCGATGCAGCCCGCTAATCTACTTGATAACGCTGCTTAAGAGGGTGAGTGTTTCACAACTTTGCAGATATTATAATTCTTGATTGTTTCTGTTATTACACAAAAATTTCAAAAAGTATAAGATAGGTTTTTATTACGAACGTTTTAAAGTTCTAAGATCTTAATGTAAGTCCCTTATAAATGGGTCTTATAATGAATACATTTGCAATATTCAGTCTTCTATTGTACAGGACCCTAGGAGATTATGGTCGTACATTCATTCTAAGAGAGGTAATACCAGAATACCCGGTAGGATGACGTATAATTCTTCAGCAATAAAATTAAATTAAAGGGAATAATTTTGGTACATCGTTTGCTTAGCTTTCCTTAAATTAAAAGGTGGTATCAAAAAGGCCTCAAGGAAATCAGAAAATTGTTTCCTCCTCAAATAATTTTGTGTTCTCTCAAATAGGATTACGTTATATACGATGACTGACTTCTACTGTATTTTGTAACTCGGTTTTTTATTTTCATGGCTCTAGCCACAAATGTTTGACATTTAATTGCTGATATTTGATCTCAAATTCCTGTCTTTCTTTGAATTGAGTTGCGCGATTGCACATAGCGTAAATTTTACCCAATTTTCAAGTACCACAATAAAAATGTCAGAGGGTGCGTGCAACATTAAATTTTCTTAGGACTTGAATAGATAATTTGAATTAATATTAGACTTACCCATGCTGACATCTCATGCGTATCTGCGTTGCGATGATGGTAATTGAGGATGAGGATCGTAGACACCACTGAAGACGCGACCATGAACATAATGCAATTGAAGTAGGTTCCCAAAAGAGGTACAGCATCTGAAGTTGCTGGCATCGTTTCAGCTACCATGTTTAGAAATACCGTCAATGATAGTAAAATGGTTACTCCCAGTGATAATTTTTCACCAGAATCTGGTGGTAAAGTGAAACCCAATACCGCCATTGACGCTATCAGAACACATGGTACTATTAGATTGAAGAAATAATACAGAGTCCTTCTTCTGATTATGATGACGAAGGTTATATCAATATACGGCTCTGGACAGCAGTTATAATAAATCTCGTTTCTTTTCCCGGGAACTCCTGCGGTTGTGGGAGGGAAACTTGTTATTAAATATATATCGTAATTCACCCTCTATTGGTAAGTAACTATGACATTAATGGAAATTATGTATAACTACACTATTAATGCCTTAAAGCATTATACTCTAATTACTTCGTAGTAATTTACGAATTTACGAAGTTCTGTACGTAACCCTTCATCAAAGTTTCACTCACCTAGTAGGTCCCATTCCCCATTTGTAATAAAGCTACTAATATCACCACCAGCTTCGTCTTGTAATTGAAGATCCAACTAGAAAGACAATAGGATTACGTCCCTCGACTTGAGTGTATGTGTATATAAGGTAACTCAATATCCGTTAAAATACCTGTAGGCCATCGTAGGTCCAACTGCCGAATTTCATTTCGCACCTTTGATCATCAAAAGGAAACCAGGTGATGTCGATTTTGCAAGTGCTCTTGAATATACCTGGTGGTACGTATAAACAACTACCGTTATTGCGAACTACAACGTTGGTTGGATAAGTGCCATCGAAGCCTTCATCGGCGCTGAAAAGGAAAAGTGAAAAGAAGACGAAGGAAAAGAAAAGAAAATGTTAGGTTATATTATCCTCGCAATATTGGGTACGGATCATATTTAATCTTTTTTTTTCATCTCTCCTGACATCTTAGATATGTTTACTGAGAGCTTCTTACATATAAGCTCCTTATCGCTGGGAAAAAAGCTTCAGGTTTTGGATTATCTTCGAACATCTATAATACCGAGGACATTTCTAATACACGTGACTGCAAATATGAAATAAATTCTCTTATTTCATATTTCAACTACATTTTTCATTTCCTTCGCGAAATATCTTGAATTTATTAGTCAGATGAGAATTTGAAGCTTTAATTGTGGAGGTTAGAGTAAATAGGTACTGTCTTCTGTGGCATTCTTTGTAAATCAGCATAAAATAAATACAATTAAGTCCCTTGGATCAATAAAACTGAACTGTCAAATGTTTCGACTTTGAGAACACCACCATTGATATCTCGGATAAAAGGCATAGAGTAAAATAGGGAATGTTTTGCAGAATTCAATACTCGCAACAAATTTCATTTGAAATTTACCATAACGTTTTCAAATTTTAAGATATTTTGAAAAAAACCAACATTTTCCGATTTCAATTTTTCTCAATAACCCGATAACACCTAATGTGACCACCTCTAAAGTTTTACAATGTAAAATATCGGAAAGAGAAAAATCATAAAAGTAAAAACTAAAGAAAGAATATTAAAAGTTCAGATCGCTGTTCAATAATCACGAATGTTTTGTGCCACCTTATTCTAACAGAGTTACAAACTCTACGAAGTGTCCATGAAGCCAGATGACATGAGTGTCATCAATGTACCTGTACCAACACTTTGGCTGAAGGTTATACGATAATAGGGCTTGTTGTTTAAACGCTTCCATAAAGATGTTGGCGACGACAGAAGACAGAGGAGATCTCATAACTGCGCCTGAGACTTACTCCTAGTGTTTACCATGAAACTGGAAATAGGTAGATGAAAGACAAGCTTCACCCAAGTCAGCCAAATCATCCAGTTGGTTTATGGAGATAAGGATCTCTCTAATAATGGATATTGTATCAAAGCGGACAAGTAAATCATTAAATTTTGGATGAAAGAGTTGCTGTGTCGAGCGTAGGGTTTTAGTAAGTTTGAAAGGTACTATTGATAGTGCTAACAATAGGATGTAAGGGGATATTGTGTTTGTGAATTTTAGGGAGGTTGTATAACTTAGGTGTCGGTACAGGTACATTGATGACACCTTTGTCATCTGGTCTCATAGACACGAATCTTTAAACTATTTCCTATCGTTTCTGAATTCCCAAGATTATTTCGTACGATTCACCATGGTGGTCAAATTGGACGGTTGCCTTCCTTTCCTAGATGTTCTCATATACCGGCGTCCTGAGAGAGCTGTTTTGATTGTATATTATACATTGCCTATAATTTCATAATATAATTTTTTCATACGTCACGTCATATAACTCAAGCGGAATAATTAATTTTACTTCAAGACGTTGTCGTCAACTTCACTAAACTTCTTGGTATAAAATACATCATATTACATGTACTCGTGTAGCTTGATATGTTAAAAATTGCTTCTTGTTTCATCTTTCATATTATATGAAGTCAACTGAAGTTCCGTCCCGTCGTATTAACTTCTGAGCAAGTTTCCTTCATGTGGAAGACATAATTTTGGCTTTCCGTTTTTAGCCTTGGTGAGGGTTATATTTCTAGGCGTTTAACTCCTTGACAGAGACGTGGTAAATATGACATTCTCTGAGGTATTTAATTTCTAACATAATTAAGGAAAGTTTCTCGTTATATGTATCTTAGCAAGATTGTTATATTAATCACTATGAATTCCCTTATTTAGCTGGAATAAAACAATGAAGCGATCGCTTCAAATGCAACTGCTATAAAAGTGTCTTCGTCATGCGTAAGATATCTAATAAAAGAAGGGCTAATCAGAAACCATTTTTTCATACAGGAAACAAGCAAAATCGTTTAGAATATGCGAGTTTGGACTGTCGAAATATGAAATCAAGTAATGTACACAGTGTTTAGCTAACAATTAAACACGGGGGTGACTCAGTTACGGTATAGGTTGTTTAGTCAGAACCTAGCTTAATAAATAACAACTTTCTTCATGCTTGCCATTTTCTGTTTTACGGTTTTTTTTTTGTCCAAAGAAGAAGAATACTTCGCGCATGACAAAACTATAACAAAGGAATTAAAGAGGAGCAGAAATGTCCTTGGTCCCTGCTTATTTTTAATCTATATGAATGATTTAGAATATTGTGATCACAATACAAATTTTATCCTTTTCGCAGACGATATAACTGCAATTAATTATAATCAATCTAAAACTGATCTCAGAAATAAAACTGAAGATATGAATATAAACATTAAGAATTGGTTTTCTACAAATAAGCTTTGCATTAATCTAGATAAAACACAATTATTCACATTACGACCTTTTGTAAATGATTCACCAAAAGAACCTGTTAAATTTCTAGGTGTTTATCTGGATGAAATTCTCACTTGGGAAAGTCATGTCGATGCTTTATCCAAAAAACTGTCATCGACAATTTTTTTGATACGATCTTTAAGTTCCAGATTGACAGTTAATTCTCTAAAATGTGTTTACTATGGTCTGTTTCAATCTAGTATGTCATATGCCATATTGAACTGGGGTCATTCATCTCACACCAATAAAATATTCGCTTTACAACGTAGATGTATAAGAGTAATAGCTGGCGTTGGATATATGGATGACTGCAGACACTCGTTCAGATCGTTGGGAATTCTCACAACTCCATGTCTGTACATTTTTGAATGTGTCAAGTATGTAAAATCAAACTTAAATAAATATACACTTAGTTCTTCGATTCACGACCATTACACGAGACATAATGACAATATCCGATCTGATTTTCATAGATTAGCAAAAAGCAGAGACGGAGTAAGCTATTATGCTATTAAGTATTATAATATCATCCCAAACACTGTTAGGGATTTACCGATGTCTTCGTTTAAACAGGTAATTAAAAAATATCTAATTTCTGGAGCATTCTATTCGGTCGATGAATATTTAAATAGTAGTAGTTGCAATATGTGTTTGTACATTTAAATTTATGCCTTTTCGTTTGTATTGACTTGTGTAAGCACTATTGTTGTGTAGTAGCACCAATAAAGATTACTATTATTATTATTATTATTATTATAAATACTACGTAAAACCAAAGTTCTGTGCTCGATGGATTAAAGGGGTAAAGTGATCCAAGAACTCAGTTTTGTTCAATTCTATTACCCACATTTTTCGATGCAGCGTCCCTATTTACTGATATACCGTTAGATATTGTAAATTACAGACAATTCTCGTTTAATTTCATCGATAACTAATATTCCTCAAACGTTATTTTTAGTTTGTTGGACGTTTTGAATTTTCCGTCAAAGAGATAATGGGTGCAACAAAAAAAATGGTTTGGGAGAGGTTTCCTATAGGATGGTTTACTAGGAGTTGTTTTAAAAAGCATATCTTTTAGGATTCTGCAAACCATTTTCAACGACACTTTGCTCGATCTTATCGTTTGTTGGATTGAACGTGGGATACCCGGTATTTCGCCTTTGAGAATCTCCGGAAAAGAGGTTCCCTTATAGGTAGCGCCATTAGTCTCTCCATAGTTGAAATTGTTATGAATAACATACTTCATTACGTTCAAGATTACATAGATGTTCAATTTAGTTTTGCCTTTCAATATGTAGATGATATCCCCTTGCTTTGCCTAAACAGAAAGTTGATCACATTTAAGAATATTTAATTCACCGTTCCTTACTAAAATATACAGAGGTACCAATAATATCAAATTAAATTGATATCCTAAACCAATTAATTCAGAAAGATATTTACTTCATTCAGACCGATATGGATTGCAAATTTACCGACTTTTTCAATACCGGTAATTTCGTAATTTTTTTTTCATTACCGGTTTACCAATAATTTACTGGTAATTTTATTGAAAACATATTATATATAAAACATATCAAATAAATAAACAATAACGCTTTTATTCTGAGTAAATAACAACTCTAAATAAATAACTATGCTCTAAAGAAATTAAGTAATTAGTTCAACCAAATAACTTCTGTACAAACTTTTTGTTTATTGTTACAAATACAAGCAAACAGCGTAGTTTATCAACACTAGGATCCCCTAATTGTAATCTAATCTTGCTACAAATGAAAGCTGCGGAAAAGACTCTTTCCGATTCCACACTTGTGGGTCGACAGGTTAGTAAAAAATCATATAACATTTGAGTGTATTTCCCTCATATTTTTTGCTATTCACAATAATTTATTTCTTTTTTAACAACTGGTGTTCAATTTTTATTTGTATCTCTTGACAAGATGTCTCGGTTTTTTCTTTTATTAAGGGCTGCCGTTTATCTTTCATGGATAGCGTAGCTGATGTTGAAGGAACTGACTTAACTGACAGTAAACATCCAAAGTCTTTGGAATCAGAATCATTAGTTTCTTATATTCACTGTTAGTGTCTGTTTCGTTTTTATCGTAAGTGCGCCCAATTAATTCTACGATTATCTTCGTTATTGTAGATTTAGTCTTAGTAAAAAAATACGTAGCCTTCTTCATTCAATTGCAAAACATCAGAATAAACAGTTCGTCGTTCCTTTATGCGTCGTATCAATGTGTTTTTGAGTTTGTTACATAAAAAATATGTTTTATGTCGTTATCTCATCAGGCACAAATTTTGACGTAACATCGGCGACATACAAATTAACATTTTCACAACATAGTGTTTCTAAAGCAATTTTTATTGGTTGTAATGCTGATATTGTGTTAGAAAGCAAAGTAAGCTGGTTATCAGTCAAACTGATACCTGACTTCAAATCTGAGACTCTTTCTAGCACAGTTTATAATCTTCGAAAAACTCTCTAACGTAATCAGTAAGCTATTCCAACGTAACTGAAAAATTAATGCCAATATAGCTCATGGTATTAGTGGAATCATTTCCGGCAAAAAACAAAGCAAGGGAAAAGGGACAGCGCAAACCCACGAACATGTTTCTGCCTACTCGGCGTCATCAGCGCGGTTCCGTACCTGTCCTTCTGCCTCGCCGTTGTTTTTCACCTTTCGAGTATATGTTGCTATTCTCCACGAACAGAATCACAACCTAGCGTCGAGAAACATAGACATGCCGTCTAAAGAATAGCGACAACAACTCGGGATGCAGACTTCTACCACTTATCGAGCAGCTCCTGGGCTGCTTATCGCAAGATGGCATGTATTAAAATACACATGTTTTTTACCAGTATTAATTTTGAAAGAGTTTTTGCCGGCTTTGCAATCCCTGCAAACCGTTCAAGCTTTGAGACACATGGTTTTAAAGATCTATCATCCTTCTTTTCAGAAAGAAAAACAGTCTAGGCAGAAGCAATGTTATCTACAACATTCATTGTAAAGACTGTAATAGGTTTTATATAGGGTAAACTTTCCAAATTTATTTAATAAAACTGGGTGTTAAACCCTTCTATCCATTGCCTACAGAATTTTCGCATTTCGTTATCGAATAGAGGAAGATTGGTATAGGTTCTGGTAGCAGATATGGACTATAAAAACAATACAGTATGTTTAGGTCAATCCAAGAACAGACATCTACTGAAACCATGGAAAAATCATCATTATTGATTTTATTACGTGTTCCTAAAACAGGTAGCTCGAAAAAGCCGTGGTTATTTTATTTACTGATCGGAAATATATTCAGAACACTGTACACCAGACTAAGTTTCATAATCTCGAAATTGCCGCTTTAATAAGATTTATTGCATTGTTTAAATCTCCAAAATAATACGATCGTAAACCTAATTATTATGTTATTAAAATTTTCTAATAATACCCTTTCTCGAAGATATTAACTTAATCAGATTACGAAGCCCGTACTAGGTGTACGCCATAGAATGGCACTCCCCGTTTTTCGATCAAGTCTACTATACCCCGCCTGAATCAATTACTTCTGGCTCAAGTTTACTTTTCTCTGAAGCTTATTTAAATAAATGTCAAATCGATGCCCATAAATTTCGTCTAAAATAAACAGAGGAAGGGAAGAAGGTTTATCCATTATCCTATGCCTACCTGTTGTACATGAGGACATCGGGTTTCCACAATCGATGAGGCGGTATTCGGAGATCTTTAACTCCTCCGTATTCTGACGAATTCCAGCGAAGGTTCATATCATTCCATTCCTGAAAATAGGCATTGTACAAGAAGAAAACGTGACGCGAAAAATCGTTTTTATAAGAAGGCGAGGTGTTCGAGTTTTAAAAAGGCTTCTTTTTCCTTTTTTATCAACAAATTATTACGTATAGGTCGCCAGTAATTGACACATGGCTGAAAAAATGAAAAAAATATATCTTCTAAATCTCTCGGTTTTCCTTTTTGGTATTTTACTTTATATACGTTTTTATACAAGAGCTTTATAATATTTATGAAACCGAGAAATCAATTTCAATAGAGGAATTTTCTTGGAAAGCTTTTACAAAAAAAATAATTGCAAATACTTCTTTTGAATGTTTGGAAATATTTTGGTGGATGCGCCGGAGAAATTACCGTTTAAGCCGCTTATTTACGCAACAAATAGTTATTGTATCTTTATTAATTAATTATTCCTAAGCATCCCTTGACAGCATTGGTACCGATATTAAACATCGTAATATTTTTGAAAAGATTCCACTCTTTCATTTACTCTCATTCGAAAGGGAATTATAACCAGTTTGACTTTGAGCTCCTTTAGAAATCTTTTAAAATTTACAGTCTTAAATGATATGCTTATAGATAAAAATATACCTATGGAATCCATTCCAGTTGGTATAATTATGTTGTCTGCTTTATTTTTCGAATATTTGTAGGTATCCTTTGTATTAAAATTAAAAATTGGCAAAATTAAAAAAAAAATCCACTCTAAAACGAAACAGGATTTCAATCATTTTGACTTTAGGATCCTCCAGGAATTCTTTTAAAATCTATAGGGTATTATATATGGTATGCTTCTAGATAAAAATTGACCCCTAGAATTGATTCCCGTTACTATAATTATGCTATCTGCTTTAGTTTTCTAGCTAAGTCTCAGAAAATGAAAAAAAAATTATTTAAAATTCCCCAAACTTTCAAACGGTGACAAATAGAAGATTATGTCTTTTTCAGCTCGATTCAGCAAATTGAAATCTATGAACCAGGTAAAATCCAACTGTCTTGCTCTCTAATTCTGAAAATGTTACGAATTTAAAAGTTATCGAAAATTGCTGTTTTGATAATACTGTGCTAGTTGCAAAATGCAACAAGCTGGGCACCCGGGGTGTAAACCTAATTCGAGTATGCTGAATCCAATGGTGCCCACCGCTTTTAAAAGTTAGCTCGCGTTTTCGAGCAATTTCAGTTGAAAAATTTCAGACCGAAAAAACCTTCTAGAACATTCTGGAATTTTCTGGAAAATCTGCTTAGAAGTTAAAATGTTAACATCTAAATATTAAAGCAAATAACCCAAACCGAAGTGAATAATGAAAAGTTCGAGATTGCTCATTGTATTGGCTTGTAAAATCAATTAATTTTTTGTTACGTGGGTGGAAAGTTTGTAATTAAGACCACTCAGCGTAAAATAAGTGCTGAAACCGCTGATTTGCATCAGCAATATTTCTCACAAAATGTTTTTACTGATGTGTATTGGACGCCGACTATTGTTTATACAACATGCGTTTTGAATGAATGGACAAAAACCGAAATGTTATGCGTGCGTGAATTATACTGACGGTATGAGTAGAAGAAAAAGTGGTTCTTCGAAATACATTCCAACAACATATACTCAATTGCCGTTGCCGCATTCAAATACAATTCCTGTTCCAACAAGACCAATTTCAACATCAGCATTACAAACCATGAAAACCGAAGAGGTAGGCGTATCAAATCACATTGAAATCACGTAATCTCGTTTGAATAATATGGTAAGAAACCTGAAACTATCACAGCGACAATCCATTCTTTTGGCAAAGGACTTGAAACAAACGAACATTTTGGCAACAGATCCAATCCATTGAGAATAATTCACTCGCTTGATACTGATATCCGTGCTTTGATTTTAACGATGCAAAATGAATATAATCGCTAGCATTGGCGATTGTTTATCGACTCGTCAAAAACCAATTTGAAAGCGGTTCTGCTACACAACACCAATTCAAAAAATTCCATTCTGATTGCACCGTACAGCAATACAAAAGAGACATATGCATCGCCAACAAAAATTATCGATTTAGTGCAATATAATGACCAAAAGTGTAAAATTTGTACCCACTTAAAAGTGAAAGTATGCAAACGGGAAGAAGATGACGATACAGAAGAATCAGGGCAAATGGAAAATGAAAAAAATCAAGAAAAACTTTTTTTTTCAAGAAAAGCGATCGATTTCCATCGATTTAAGTTCAATAAATGGTCCAAAAATGATAAAAATTACGTTTTTTTTTTGGTTTTCGGGCCTAAAATGTTTAAATTGAAATTGCTCGAAAACGCGAGCTAACTTTTAAAAACGATTACCACGATTGGATTCAGAATACTCGAATTAGGTTCGCCCCTCGGGTTCTTGTTGCAAAAAATAGTCTCCAATTGGAGCATAGTGTAATTGTTTCTGACAGGTTTTAACACGCTGAAGACAGAAATTCGATTTATTTTAAGCTAATCCCAATAAGTTTTGAAATAATATATTAGAACCCCACGAAACATCTCTAAAAACTTTTTCAAGGAAATTTTAATTCCTTTTCAAATCTTCTTAATTAAAAGCATCCTTCTGGATAAAAACGAATGCCTTAGCAGACTGAAAACATCTGTAAAGTAATTGAATTCAGCCATCTATTTCGTTATTAAATCACGGCATACTTTATAGTTTATTTATAGATAATTTACCAAGTCACATTTATAACAGCCAAGATAGACATCTAATTTGCGAAAATGTAATATAATTTCATTGTATCAAAAGTCACTTAGTGTCTACAGGTTGTCGATACGATAATAGCTCTATCTTAGGAATCTCCGCCTCGAATACTGCATTTGACAAACCCTTTAGGTGTAGGCGACGGTCTCCTAAATGGTGTTGATGTAAATTAAATTGAATTTAGATGGATCGACGACAAGTAAGAGAATAGCTAAGTGGATTTTAGGAAATGAATAATTTAAAATCTCTTTTCCATTCGCGTGCAAAATGAGAACGTCTTATTTTATTCACGATGGAATAAATAGTAAACATATATCGCGTATTAAAGCAGGCCATAATTAAGTTAAAAGGTTTTTTTATACTCTGAATGCTCATTAAGGAATGAAATTTGAGTCCGAATATCGAATTAATCCCCAAAGTACCTTCTCTGTATAAAATCTAATTTAATTAAATGTATTCTTAGAGGACCGTACTAAAGGTATTTCGTTTTAGGCTCTCTGGTCATACATATTCTGCTTTATATTTTTTTTTAATCCGTTAGAGACTTTTCATCCTAGTGCACCTATGGATATAATATATATATATATATATATATATATATATATATATATATATATATATATTATATCCATAGGGCGTAGGGGTTAGTAAAATCACTATTCATTCACAAATTTTTTCCAAATCTGTCTATTTTTTGCAAGTTGTTCCGCTTCTTTTCACGTCTTTCCTCTTTGTGTCAAAATCTTCCCAACTGCTCGGTCCCAGGACTCTTTTGGATTTCCTCTTCTTTTCTTTTTCAATGGTTTAGTTTTCCATATTCGTCTTACTTGTGATTTCTTGTCCATTCTCTGCAAGTGTCCCCACCATCCAAATTGTCCTCTTTCAATGAAATTTGTTATTGATTCAATATTCAGATCTTCTCTTATTTTATCATTTCGTATTTTATCTTTTTTAGTGACGCCTTTTACTCTTCTTAAGTATTTCATTTCCATCGCTTGTAGTTTGCTCTTTTCTTATCTGGTGAGGACCCAAGCTTCGCATCCATATATAAGAATCGGTCGGTATATCGTTTTAAACACAGCCATTTTTGTTTGCTTGGATATTTCTTTATTGTTTATGCAGCTTCTATGCAGTAGTAAAGTTTATTAGCTTTTTCAATTCGGTTGTTTAATTCTACTTTGTATCTACCCGACTCTTCTAAAATAATTCCTGGATATTGGTATGAATTCACTTGCTCAATTTCCGTTTCATTTATCTTTATCTGCATGGCTTGTTTTTCTTTAGCTGTTAACCAGTAATTCATTCCATACGTTCAGATTATACTGTAAATTTTTCTCACTTCCCGCTATTATTACTACGTCATCTGCAAAGATACATTCCGAAAGGTCGACTTTTTCTAAATTTCTATACCCTATATATGTACAAGGGTTTCGCTAATCTTTCTACTTCTTTAACAATTTTATCCATGAATGTTATAAATAGTACGGGATTTAATACACCACCTTGCCCTACTCCTTCATTAGTCTTGAATTTTTCGGATTTCAAATTTTTACTGATTATACAATTCGTACTATTTTTATATACACTTTTTAAGCATCGGATCAATTTATTATCAACCTTTCTTATTTTCTAGACCGTTCCAAGTTTTTCCACGGGGTACACGGTCGAACGCCTTTTCCATGTCTATAAATGCAATGTATTCTCCACTATCTTGTGTCCTAGTGATAATTTCCTTAAGTGTAAAATATGGTCCATTGTACTTTTTTCTTTTCTGAAACCGCTCTGTGATATTGTTGATTCAACTATTCTTCGTAGGTTTTGTTCTAAAATAGGTTCGTAAAGTTTTGTAATAGTGTTCAGTAAAGTTATTCCTGTGTAGTTGTATAGTCCTTGTTATCACCTCTTTTAAAAATCGATATTTTAACACCCAAACTTCAATCCTTAGGTACTTTTTCTTTATTCCAGGCTTTGTTCAAAATTTCTAGGAGAAAGTAGTTTGCTATATTTTTAATCATTTCTGATGTTATTTTGTCTTCACCAGGAGCTTTTCCATTCTTTAGTTGTTGAATTGCATTTAATAGTTCTTCGTGTGTAATTCCCAATTCATGTTCATTTGGATCGTTATTACAATCATGTATTTTATGTTCCTCTTCTTTCTCTGCCTCTGTTACGCGTTCACCAATAACAATAATGATACTTTATCTTACTGTAGTCTATTTATACACACAATTATAGGAAAAAATGAAAAAAACATAACCATAAAAGAAGAACAATTCACAAATGCCAGTTAAAATAAAAACAAGCAATGTAATGTGTAGAGTACATTAGTTATATAATAATCACAGTAAAAAGTAACTGTTGAACTGCTATTGGCTCCTGGGATAGAGAAGCTTAGCTTTTGAAGCAACCAGTATATTGTGCACCAAACTATAGAGAAACGTAATTGTACCGAAACTAATCTCCTCACCTGCAATGAACTGAAATCAAATTTATTTAAAATATAAGAAAGATAAGAGATGGTGGAAAAGTGATTACGATATCCAACACAACACTTGCGATTAAACAAATGCTAAATGTATGATTAGCGAATCAGAGAATCCACATGCTGTCAGCTTTTCGAGAAGAACGTAATCTATTTAATCGAAATTTTTTGAAAAAGTCTAAGAAGACGACATCAACCTATCCTTTATTGTAAATTATCTCAAAAACAAATTAAGGCCAAATTCGAAACAGTAGAACGCCTGGGAATGAAGTTGTGCTGGTGTTGGTGCATAGAGGGCAGAATATAGTTTTGGAGATGTTTGCAAAGTAAAAATTCAAATATCTTCCAAAAATTGCAATAATATCGCAATAATAAGAAGAAAAATACCTTATTTTGTTGGCAAATTTAGGGGCAATTATTTATTAGTGATTTTTGTGGAGACTTGTTGTCTGTGAGTTCACCAGTGACGTTGTTGATGTCTATCTTCTTATAATATTACAAAAATTTCTTAAAGTAATGCATAGTAATTAATTGCGATTTTCTATTTTACTCCTTCTATTTAAAAACAAGGTATAGGGACCCTTAGAGATAATTTTTTTTGATTAAATCGCAAATAGTAGAAATTTCGAACACAATGAAAATCTGTGATTTCCTTGGAATTTCGACGTAATTAAATAATTGAAAAAAAATCGGCAAGCGGAAAATGTCAGGTTCGACTCCTTACCGAGGAAATTTTAACAATTTAATTACATTGGAAAATTCAAGGAAATTCACCGACGGAAATCAAAATATCTTCATTTTGAACACGATATTTGAGAATAAGATATCTAATCGAAAAGTGTAGATACAAAAAAAAAAAAGTGAAACATTCTGTACAACAAGAGTGTAGATTTTCTATTTTTAAAAGGCACATCTTTTAAAGACGATCAATCATATTACTCCGACTTTAGAAAATCTCTCACAGGAAGGAAATAAAATAGAAGAAACCAATTTTCTTCACCAGTGTTCTGAAATAAACCTTTTTTTAATGGAACATTCTTGTATTATTTGATGTATTCTCTCTGACAAAGAATGGAAAATTTGACGAGATCTCTGAGGATGCGAAATGGAGGTGGAATAGGCTGTACGTTTTTTTAAAGGAATAAATTGCAGTTGAAATCGTCGAAAATTGTCTTCGATTATTGCGAAGGTACATTTTTTTCCAGTTACGTTCTTTTCCTTTTTTCGAGAGAAAGAACCGATCACAACAACCAAACCCGATATTCGCGTGTTGAATGAATATACCTTTTTCCTTTTTTTTTTGTTCTCCCTTTCATTTTTGTTAGTTTTCAGACGTTTCATTACGATATTGACACTTGCTCATTGAATTATTCAGAACATGAAACCTCGCTACCTTCGATATATTTATAGAATCAATTTCGATATCTTATCAATTTTTGAAAGGAGACAAATAGATTCGTAATGTGCCACTTGACATTTTATTGACAGATTGAAAATCTATAACGATGATGGTACGAGAGGAAAACGAAGGAAAATCAAGTGACCCATGAGGAATATATGATAAGGCGTATTGAATATTACATGAATCTTTTTTAAGGGAAGAAACGAATTGTCTTTAATTTTTAACTTTTAAAACAATATCGAGTACAGTACAATCTTGTTAAGGGTTTTTTCACTTAAACTGCTTAAAATGAGTTTACAAAATAAAATTTTATTTCAAACAAAACAGGCATGAAGGGAACCTATCCTTAATTTTTTGTTTGGACGTTGTCCATTGTCGTCAGCATTGTAGACCTGATGGAGTGTTAAGTCTATTTTTGTAACTTTCATTAAAAAACCATCCGGAACTGTTGGAATGTGGTGCGCCCTTTGTTGTAAAAACTATGTAAAAAGTGCGGTTTCAATATCAGCAAATGCCACAGAAAAAAAAAAAAAAAGTTAACAGGAGCAAACTTAAGCAAACTCCAATAAAAAAAGGAGAAGAAAGGTTCAACCGATGAAGCCGTGGAACGAGCAAATGGAAGAAATAGATAGAAAGGCAAGGAACTAACACAGAACCGGAAAGCTTGAAGGAAATGGGACTGGTTCACGATGAGCAGTAACAGTTTGGAAACGTTAATAATTAACTAACCTAAAACCGCCGACTTATTTAGCAATAAATTCCGATGTAAATATAAATATCGTGAGAGCAATAGATTCAACAATTCGAATGATATGCCACAGCGATGGAGTTAAGCAAGAAAAGTGCGGAAATACAGGTGGCAACTTTTATGTCAGTGATAGGGCCTGATGCAATAGCAATTTTTAATACATTTTCATCAACCGACTTAAAAACTTGGGGTCAATAAAAGTGATCTATTACTCACAAAGTTTGTTTAATAATATCTATCGACGCTGCCGGTTTCGAGACAAGCTCATCCTCAGGCAACAAACTTCTAAATTTAAAAACAGCAAGAATTATATCAAAAATTCAAGAATGCAGATACTGTAGACTGGATACATTTGAAGTAACAAATTAAAATTAGTAATAACGTAAATATTTGTAAAAGCAGGACTATCACACACACTTTAAAATACCGACATTGTCAATGTAAATCACAGTACAGCAATTGATCAATGACTTAAAAAAGTTAAACAAGAAATTTGAGACATATTTCGTACACACAATAAATAAGGTGCTTGAGCTTACCTTTTGGATTGGCATCAGCTCCAGAGGTATTCCAGTAAATAATGTGCCATTTACTAAGAAATATAAAGGGAGTGGAATGTGCAATGGATGACATCCTTATTCATATAGCTGACAAAATAGAACTAAGGAAAATTACACAGCAAGTGATGAAAAAACCTGGCAGAGCCGTGAGTTTATCTCAACAAGCGAAAAAGTTGGTATAACACTTTCTTACGTAGACAACGGAAACGGAGATTCTACATCTATATTTGCTATGCTGCTACTGATGACAACTATTATAAATTTGGGACAAGAAATGGTATAATGAAACAACTATATGCAAGGTCTTAGTTTAATATTTGCGATGAGAAACTTGTATCCGATGAGAAAGTTCCTTCTAAACAGATAACCCTGCGGTCAGCGGCTACTGCCCAGTCAACCGAAACAAGACAGGGGCTTTAGAAAATGTGTTTGGACATGGAAATTCGAAAGAAAGAAATATGGCCATGGCAAACCGGTTATAAACAGTTTTATTCTAATGGTACTTTATTACTAAATGTTGAACGAAGCGATTCGAAACATTGTTGTTGTGTTAGGCCTTTACTAAAACTGTGAAAAATCATCCAACGAAAACCTTCACATTTGTTCACAAAATTACTTTCTTCAAACGCTAGCTGTAAATAAACTACCTAGACGATTTTTGTGGTGTCATTGTTTCAGAAATAACAATGCCAAATTTTACAAAAATTGTACTGTCAAATCTTAATAGCATCATCCCTTTATTCTTTTAATGTTTTATTTATTAAATCCAGATTGGAATGTAGATTTCTTGAAAGTTGACAATACCCCTATTCCATTTCTTTGTGAACTATCTCTATTGGCCAGAACGGTATTAGCACTGTGATGATTAAGATGTGTTGCCCAGATATTCTGTCTCTCATAACACACATCATAAATTATTGCCTCATCGGCTCGAAGTTTCCTCACAGGTGGAAGCATGCGTTTGTTATTCCTCTTCCGAAGGTTCCGAGCTTACTCGAAGGTTTTAGAGATCTCAAGCCGCTTAGCATCCTCCCCGTTATGTCAACAATTTTTGAGAAAATGGTGTGTATGCAAATATCTGATTATGTCAACTAAAATTCTTTGCTACCAATAGTGAGACTGCTCTTCTAGGTGTAACGGGTGACAATTTCAGCAACTGACAAGGGTTATATCACCGTATTAACCATATTAAATTTTGCCACAGCGTTTCACACTGTTCAACATGGTGTTTTGACTAACATTTTACATGATATCGGATTCTCAGCACAATCCGTTACACTTACCTGGCGTACCCTACGGCTCGATTCTCGGCCCCCTCCTTTTTTCTTTGTAACTATACCAAATCAAGTGAATAGTTATTATGTACATGCGAGGTAAGCACTATAAATTCTCGGCCTGATATAGAAAAATAAACTTGGTAAAATATAACAATTTTTATTTTCAATATAATTTCCCTTAACTTCAATACATTTATAAAAAAAAAATTGTAAAAATAATCCAAAGTTCTTCCCTCAAAATCATAATACAGAACCATTGTTTCATCTCCTACGACGATGGACTCCAAAATCGGTTTTGAATCGTCTCCATACATGTTTAAAAACGAGCGCGCTCATTCGACCCGACGTTCACGTTGCAGCGCAGGGCGAATACTTGTTTCAGAAATCTTAGACATCACTCCTAATTTCATCACTTTCAAACGGCGGTCTGCTAATACAGTTCCTTCAATAATTGAAATGTTTTCAGGCGCTATCAGTTCAACTGGCCGACCGGGGCGCTCATCATCTTCAAAGGATTCTTGTCCCAAACGGAAGCATTTTGCCCACTCTTTTACAGTGGAATATGAAGGAGATAAATCACCATAAACGCCGTCTAAAAATTTAGTGACGGGGCGGTACTCCATTTTCGTTACCTGAGACATTTTCATGCACTAGTTACGTTGTCTCGAACGCTACTAAAAACTACTACTCTTAGAGCCGTAATATATACAGTGTAGGCCTCGCATGTACAACTATGACGTAACGGACTTTGAACACGCTAGAACCCCGTATGTACGTTGACGATGTCCGGCTCTGTACGTCTTTCAGACCGCAAGATTGGAAAGCTTCTGTTGCAGATATTGATACAGATCTGAGTTTAGCACTGGATTTTATAGAGGAGCATCAATTCGTCCAAATCGCAAGTTATTTTGAAACGTAAAGTCATCACCTATCCACCATCCATGAACGTGCGCGTTTCAATGTTATACATCTCGTCGGCATGGCTTTGTGGGAGGTAATGGCATTTCAATATTTTGAGAGAGGCGTTTACAGTAATTTACTCGACAAAAATGTATAAGTGAGGATATCTAATTAGATTTCCTCATGCGTACATGTAAACGCAAGTTATTTTGTTTAGGAATTCAAACATTTGCAGAAAATTACAGAAGATCATTAGTATTGGAATAAATGATGAAAACTTTCCTAATACGTTTCGGTTCAGAAGTCACATTAACAAATATATCCAAAATTCAGATTTAACTATGAAATCCTTGTACCCTCATCGTTCTACTTTATCTACAAATATCAAAACCAAGCTCTGTGATTCGCTGGTACATACTTTCACAGTTCTCATATTGTGCTACTGTTTACAATGCAGTCATTGATTCTAATACTTAATACAGGATACAAAAAGTTCAGAATTCGTGTCTCAGATACATTTTCGGGATAAAATTTGAACATGTTTATATAATGATTGCGATAAATTGATGATGGATTGCGGCTGGGTGAATATAAAACACAGACGCGAGTTTCAGGGTTTGTGCTTGTTTCGTAAAATTTTAACTACCAAAACTTACCTTACTTGTGCAATAAGATCACGTTATCGTAATCTTATTTCGCCACATCTACATAAAACATCTCTGTTTGAGCGTTCATTTTCCTACAATATTTACAGCAAGTACAATTTTGTTCAAGAAAAAGGTGGAATTAACGTTAGGGGCCTGATGTGATGCGACTCACTCGGAATCATTTTTGGTGTTATATTTATATTATCCAAATGAAAAGGATTGAATCAAATTTATTAAAATTCTCGAATGATATTTCAGATGTACTTCTTGACAATTCCCAATTGGACGTAATGACTTTTATGATATTCTCTTGAAGAAACATCATAGGTTTGGATTTTCACATAATCTTTTGAATTTTTTTGGGTCTTATTTATCCAATCGTAAGCAAGTAGTATTCTTTGAAGGTGCTTATTCGGAACCATTTTTATCTCGAACGGGAGTTCTCCAAGGAAGCAATCTTGGACCCCTCTTGTTCTTATTATTTTTTAATGACATTGCAGATGTACTTGAACATTCAAAATGTTTACTTTATGCAGATGATTGCAACATTTATAGGAGAATTATAACACCCTTAATTGCTCTCATTTACAAAGTGACTTATACAAAATATTTGATTGGTGTCAACTTAACAAACTTTCTCTGAATGTTCGCGATTGTTAGCTTTACGAGAAAAAATTACCCTGCTTCTTTAATTATCAGTTGAATAGTCTTTCTCTTACTCGCAAGAATATTGTAAAAGATCTTGGAGTCTGAACATATACGGACCACTGCTGCTGATGTCTGTCGGAGTTTGGGTGTATTAGGTGCAATACATCTAAATTCACTAATTTAAAGTCAATTATTCTCTTATATAATGCACTAGTAAGATCCAAAATGGAATTTGCATCTACAGTTTCGTCTCCCCATGTAAAAAAGGACAGTGATCTTCTAGAAAAAGTACAAAATAAATTTCTGCGCTATCTTTATTACAGAGAGTATGGCCAAAATCCACCCTTTCAATCATACTTTAACATTCGCAAAAAGTTTTAGTTGCCGCCGCTTATAGATAGACGTGAGGTTGCCATGATATATGTACTGTATAAGGTTTTCAATAATGTATTTGACAATGCAAGGTTGTTGTCACTGTTTCGATTACATGTACCTTATTACAGTAGCAGGGCGGTTCCACCTAAGTAAAAATTACTTGTCACCAATAACGAAAATTTGCAAACTGTATGATGAATATTTTCACGAAATAGAAGTCTTTGGAATATCGAGATATGGTTATTTTACATCCGCCAGAAATGTGATATGTTTCAATCGGCAGTGATTGTATACAACTGATGTTTAGTTGGCTTCAATTTTTTCGTAGATTTCTCTTTCTCAATGTGGCTTCCCTCTGACGTTCTCACTAGAATATATCTTTTTATATTATTGTACATGCAATGCTCTGTGATTATATATATATATATATATATATATATATATATATATATATATATATATATATATATATATTTAATTTTTTTAATTCAATGGCACATAATAATAATGCTGGGTGGGGGGCACTTTTCTGATAGATAATAAAAATGCGGTGTCTTCTATTTGTAATCAATGGTAAATTAGGGCTATTATTATTATTATTATTAGTATTATATTATTATTATTATTATTATTATTATTATTATTATAAAAAGTAAAAATCTCTAAAACAGTACGTTGAACATTGTCAGTGTATATAAAAACATAAATGCCATTTATTAAGAAATTTATGCTAGCACTTAAGGGCGACAAGTGTAACCGTAGCGACGTATATACCTGATGCTAAAGGAGAACAAGATGAAGTACAAGAACAACTTAACTTTGACATTTTACGAGAAGGGAAAGAAGAAGAAAAAACGTGACTTTAATAAAAAGAATTACTTTGAAGAAGTTTGAATGGGGAACTTATGGCCCAGGGGATGTTTACGTTATATTTAATATTTGCCTCGCGGATTACAAATTCAAAGAAGGAAAAAAAGACACCGCCTTCATTTAAACTTTGCGGCCGCCGGATTAAAAAAAATCTGGCAGGGATAAAATTAGGAAGATAGATTGGTTGCTTTATGTCCTTCCTTTGAGTACGTTAATTCGTATAAGATGCCTTATTTGCTTATCATATAAAGTTAGGTTGTGTTATATTATCCTTCAAGGTTTGTTAGGTTGTTGATTATTTTTCTTTTTGTTATCATTATTAGTATTATAATTAAAACCATTGATAATTTGATAATATTAAATCGAATGTTCAAAATAAATTTACGTATGCTCAAAGAAACCAAATATAAAAATAAGGAAGCAACAAGTGTTCGGTTCTTCTCAAATATCAGTGTATAAAGTACGTAAACAGAGATTCTAAATATAAATGCTGCATTCGAGGTGACGTCCTGCTGACGAAATATAAGAAACCTCTCAAGGAAGGAAGTTCGATACAACTCGACGTCAAAAATAATTCCAAGGTGATCTTAAAGGGGTTGTGTCGGCGCGTCAGGTGATTAGGAAAGTCGGATTTACTACGCGAGATATCGTGTGTTTTTTTCCCTCTTACAAATAAAATTGATTTGCCCGAGGCTATTTCACTGATGCGTAAGATGATTCTGTTACGACTTTAATTAATTTTGTTCATCTTATGAATGAAATCTATCTAAAATTAGCTACGTGTCCTTTCCTCTCTCCCATCTCCGAATTTCCTAATTACCTCTCAGGAAGGAAATTCCTTTCCGTTAAACTCCTTCATTAAGGAATTTTGTTCTTTGTTCTTTCTAGGCCAATTTTACACCTCTTGGAAAAACTCGGCTACTACGATGTTTTGCTTATATTTTCGACGTCTAATATCCCACGGCCTTCTATATTATTTTCGTAAATACTTTTCGCGCCATTCCAGAAACATTCCGGGAGTTTTATTTATGACAACCTGCTTTCGTATTTTCGTTTGTCTCTTTTCCGTTTACGTGTGTTTCCGTTCCGCGGGGAAAGAGGGCCGTAACCGACCGTATTGCGAAAGTTTCGTAAACTCGACGAAGTTAATTCTCCATAAAAGAGTTTGCCGCAGTTTTACGAGTTAGGCTTAAAAAGTAATGAAAGTATTTTACATCTTTCGTGGAGACGAATGCGTGAATTTAAACGTTTCTAGGGGGAAAGTGTCGAATGCCGTTTAATAAGTATTTCAATATTCCGAGTTGAAGGTTTGAAATTGATTGATTTGGAAAGTATCTTAAATGCTGGCGCCTCCACCAAAATTAAATTGAATTGATAAATGGTTAGATTTTAATTTAGAGTAGATTAAAATGGATTCTAGAGACCAAGAGCGACTTTGTGTAAACTTTTTTATTCTATAAAATAATGTAATTTCTTTCGTAGCCGTTCTTGTAATTAGTTTAAAAATTGAATCTTGTGATTCATAAAAATAACTTCAATTTATTATCTAAATTTTAGGCTGATTAATTTTATGTCTGTGTTAACTAAAGCTGAAATTACATTCTTTTTGTAAGAGAAGGGTTGGGCAGAATGAAAATTTAGGTAGCCACCAAAAGATGTAGGTTTATAACATAATTTTGTTCATATTTTGTTTTTTTTTGGCGAGTGAGCGTGAGGTCTAGAAAATTTATAATATTATTTTGTTCAATCTCTAAAACTAATTGTAATTTTGGGTGAAACGTGTTGAATTTTTGTAGAAAATATTTTATTTTGTATCTGGGATACACGTGAAACAGTCGTCTACGTATCTTTTCCAGGAAATAAGTTTAAAATTTAAATCAGTCATAATTTGCTCTTCCAAATCTTCAAGAACCAATTGAGCAATTGTGCTAGATATTGGAGAACTCATTGCACATCAAAAAATTTGTTTATAAAATTTATTTTGAAATTGAACATAAGTTGTCGATAGGGTTTGAGCGCATTGTAAATTGTCCCATTTTTTTTTCTACAATATTTAGTGCATAGTCTATTGGGATGTTGATATACATAAAGACATCATCTAAAGAAATAAGTTTATCTGAATGCAAATGATTTTTTGATTTAGTAACCGTTTTTATTTGTAATTTTTGAGATTGAATCAGCTAAATATTTTGAGAGTTTGTAGTATATGTATTAGGATCGTCCAGAAAGTTATTATAGCTTTTTTATTATTAGAAATATTAGTTGTGTGACGTTTGTAAATATGCTATTCTTTTATAATGTTACGAGGAACGTTCAGTAATTGACGAGACAAACTGCATTAGCGGGAAAACTACTGAATATTATTAGATGAAAGTTTCTGTGGGTCAAGTTGGCAACCTTGGGGACAAATTAAGTGAACTGCTTGAAAGAAATAAAAGCAAACATAACCTCTTTTGTTCATTTCAAAATGTCGGTTCCTCTCGAAACGCCTACAGTGTAGGAGCAACGTTCAATGATTTATTCGAGAATGTTGGAACAATATGGTGAAAAGTGTTTAAGTCGCGGAAACGTGTATAAGTGGATTGAACAGTTCAAATTGGGCAGGACAAGTGTCACCTATATTCATCGTTCCGGACGACCGGTTGAATTGTCGACCGACGCGCTACAAAATCGCATAAATGACCTTATTCTCGATGACAGGCGTATAAAAATCCTGATATAGTTGTTTTGTGTAATGTTAGTGTTTGAACTGTGTATTCAACCATGACAAGCTGAATTATCGCAAAACGTGTTCAAGATGGGTTCCAAGACAGTTCAAGTCCATAAAGACACCCGTGTTCGCATTTGTTCTGAACGCAAATGACGGTTTTTAATGGAAGGCAATGACTTTCTAGACCATGTTATAGCCTGCGATGAAACGTGGATTCATCACAATGAATCTGAATCCAAACGGCAAAGCCTTGAATGGAAACATCTAGATTCGCCCGCTAAGAAAAAATTCAAAACTCTTGCGTTTGCCGGTAAAATGTTAACAGTCTTCTGGGATTCTCAAGGCCCAATTTTTTGTGACTATTTAGAAGGACAACGTACTGTGAACAGTGAGTGTTATTGTAACTTGGTTCAACATGTAACTTGGTTCAACTCAGAAAACGCGATAGATGATTGAAAATTTTCATCTGTTCGGCCCGCTCAGCGTTTTCACGCGGGACCAAGTTCGAAGGTAACAAAGTGGTCAAACAAGTTGTAAGTGGCTCGTACACCCAGATCAAGAATTCATCAGCACTGGAATTAGAAAGCTCACAAAGCGATGGGAGAAGTGCCTAAATGTTGGTGGAGACTACAATGAAAAAGCTTTCATTGTCATTGAATAATTTTTTTTTCCACAGCCATTTGTCTCGTTAATTACTGTATCAAATATACACTCCCGGATAAAATTAACGCTTCAATATATTAAATTACAAAAAATATATATAGAGTCATCAACAAATGGAACTTCTCTCCAGGTCTTCGCCAGACTTGTTGGTGTCCATCAGGAGATTTTAGGCTCACCCTAGTTTCATCGGAGAATAAGACACGTTTCCAGTCATCTATAGATCAATTACTGGTAACTCTCTGGTGAACAGTTTCTGGTCTTCTACTAACCAATCCAGCTTCTTTTAACATCTGTCTGACTCTTTGAGGAGAAATAGAAACATTACGTGTAGTTTCAAAATCATTTCTTAACACCCAGCTAGTGACCGACCTGGTTCTTAAAGCAAATTGCATAAGGAAACGTTTATGCCTTGCACTCTTCAACAATAAATTCAAATTTCATTAAAACAAATTGGCAATATAACGCTGAGAATATCTCTTACCATGTAATGTTACTGCTCGCAAATTCCTTAGACGATTCATTTTTAAACTTGAAACCATCCTAATTAAATGGTCGAAACACATTAAATTAAAAAATAAAATAAGAAAACCGGATTTCCGACAGATTTTATCACAATTAATGAACAAGGTACTACTTAACTTAATAACGTCACTTTAAAATTGTCAAAAAAAGTACAATTTGTTTGTTGAATTGTCAAAAAAGGTCCAAAGCCTACTATTAACATTAAATTGTTGTTTGGAATATTGTATCAAGAGCACCAGACGATTATTTTAACCACTTTAGTAATAATTTTCCAATACACAAAAACGATTAGAAAAAACAAAGATAAAATAATGCGGTGATACTATAATGACTAACGGTCCAATTTACATTATTTTACTCCCTACTATTATTTTTTTCGTTATCATTATTATTATCCAAAGAATATTGTAGGTATTCAAAATGAGTGGAATTCACTTCATTAAATTCCCTCTTTTTTCTCTCTTAAAAATACCTTTGTTGTTTCAAGGGTAATTGATTATTTTTATAATTTAAAGCACGTTAATTGAACAATCTCTCCGTTTGCTTTTTAATTGGACCTCTCGGATGAAAAGTTAACAAGGAGGGGAGAAAGCGTAACGTTGTATTGAAAAAAAGCGACTCTACCTTGAAAAAAAAAAAAGGTAAATTTTGCGTAAAATAAGGGTGCTCATTATATTTCCCATTAAACAATTGGAAAAGGAAAACTTTCTGTGCTCAAATCAGCCAATGTAAGCTTGGAATAATAAACAATTCGTCTTACCAATTTCAGCCAGATGTTCGTTATCAAGAGTTGGTTCTTTTCGTCCTGAAACAAGAGAAAAACGAGTCACGTCAATTATAATTACCCATCTTTGCAAATTAATTTGAATTTATAATTGAATTTAATCAGTCGTTACATAGACGGTAGAAGAGAATCGATAACCCATGTCACAAGATTCCAGAATCCTCCCTTTTAACTCCCTTTTACCAAACCCCAGAGGTTATTATAAAGGAATGGTTGTTGGTTATATACAGGAGCCTAATTACGGGGATCCCGTTTGTAATCGATTAAAATTATTTCGAAAATGTAATTAATCAAGTGCCTTATTAGCCAGCCATGCGAATGGATATAAAACGCGACTTTTATTATACTCAACGAATAAAAGGCAAAAATCCCAGTTCCAATTGCTAATTCTGCCTGTACACAATGGCGTGACGTCATACCGCGTAAATCATATTGAATTAACATTTTGGTACGTAAATTATAGATGAAACAATATTGGAATTTAGTTTGTTCATACCAACCGTCTGCTTTATGTGATAGTTCATGTTTTATTGTTTTTAATATAGTGAAAAATACAGAATATATAACATTAATAATAGTGATAATAAAACCAATAATAACGTATTATCTCTGTCGATATATTGTTACTATTATTATTGTTATTACTTTTATATTTTTGTGTATATGTGCACTATGTAGAGTCAAAACTACAGTTCCTAGCCATATTACTTGAAACATGTCATAAATCAACCCTTTTACCTGGAAATTCCCATCCTATTATAGTGATATTCTTTTGCTTTGAATCCGATCGTTTATAGGGGGACTAGATTATTGTATCAATAAATAAAAATACCAAAGAAATGATATTTAGAAGGGTAAAGTACGTATATATATAAATATTTCAGTTATCAATTTATATTTAGCGAGTTCACAGTTTAGAGAATGCATCGATATTTTTTAAAATATTTCGTCATAACCGTATAGAAGCTAAGTTGTGGAGTATCGTTAAGTGTTTTGTGTTGATATATCGTTATTGCAAAGGTAAAATTGTTATTCTATGTCTCTCTTAATAATTAATTATTTGGAATTTGAAAAAAATTGAAATATTTGGGGTTTTTTGTAGAAAATCCCCGGGAAAGATTTAACAAGTGAACAAAAAGCCGCTATACAAGCTCTTCTACAATCAAAAAAAACATTCACAACGAGAAATTGCAAAATTACAGAAAGTATCTCCTTCTTCTGTATCGTGTTTAGCTAGAAACTTAAACGAAGGAGCTAGCACATCGACACAAAGACGGGCAAAGTGCGGTCGGAAAAGAAAAACTTCGAAGAGATCTGACCGTGAAATTGTTCATCAGGCTTTGAGCAATAGATTTGCTACAATTAAACTGATTCAAAAAAATTTACAAGAGAGAGGGATAGAGATTTCGAGCAGAACTGTCAGGCGCCGATTGCGCGAAAATCGCCTAATGGGCCGAAGACCTGTAAAAAAGCCGCGTTTAACAGAAAAAATTAAATCTGCTCGTCTCAACTTTGCAAAAGAATATCGACATTTAACAGACGAGAATTGCAAAAAAGGTTAACAACATGATTTTTACTGAATTAATCTTTGCACTATTTAATAGGTTTTCTTTAGTGACGAGTGCTCGCTCTGTGTGTTAGTGCAGCGAGCACAATTTGTTCGTAGACGACCTGGCGACGTCTCACAGAGTCCACGGTTCTTCGAACTGTAAAACACCCTCCGCAAGTAATGATTTGGGGAGTGATTAGTGGAGACGGACCCGGCCCTTTGTATTTTGTAGAAGGTACAATGCGTCAAGAGCAGTACATAAATGTGTTAAAAACACGTTATTACTGTATTTTAAGCCAGGATGTCGCATACCGACAGGGCGTATATTTATGCAAGATAATGCTCCTTGCCATGTGGCAAAAAAGGTTAAGAAATTCTTTGAAGACAATCATATACCTCTTTTACGTTGGCCCGGAAATTCACCGGACCTCAATCCCATCGAGAACGAATGGAATCGACTAAAAAGTAAGGTATATGAAAGAGAAAACCCTACAAAGGAAATATTAATGAAGAATATAAAGGATGTACGGGAGAACGATGAAGATATAAGAGAGACAATCATATCTTGCATTGAAAATATGCGCTACAATTTTCGAAAAGCAAATTTTGCCCAATTATTTGAAGATCTAGCTCAATGTGATTGGTCATTCATTGAGGATGCATCAACCACTGATCAAGCTGTCGATGAATTTTATAATGTTTTGTACAAGGTAATTAACCGTTCAGTTCCTCTATACAGTCAGAATAGTTCTTCTCATCCTCCGTGGTTTACTACAACAATTCGACAAAACCTAAAAACTAAAACCTTCTATCATAGAAAATGGATACAAACTAAAAGTGAAGTTTTTTACATGAGGTTTAGAGATATCAGGAGATTAGTTAAGCAACAGATTCAAGAAGCCTACAATGCTTACATGTCAAGAATACAAAACACAATTAAGCAAAATCCGAAAGAGCTGTGGCGATATAGTAATAGACTAAAAGGTGTTTCACGCATACCAAACACAATCACTGATGGGGATGTGGTATATCAGGATCCCCAGGAAATTGTTGACGCCTTTGCTAGTAAATTTTCTTCTGTTTATCTGCCACACTCCAGCAGAGTAATCGAAAATGTATTCAGCAACATACCATCTTTTGACGTCAAGCCTGTGAGTGAGACTGACCTGCTAACTATAATGAGTCACCTAGCAAATACGGACACAGCTGGTGATGACCTCATCCCTAGTTTTTTAGTGAAGGAAGCACGCATAGTACTTGTCAAACCACTCTTGCTTCTTGTCAACATTTCTTTGAGATCTTCTACCTTTCCTAGGCGCTGGAAACGAGCAAGAGTTACGCCAGTTCTTAAGAAGGGAAGCAGCACTGATGTGACTAACTATCGTCCTATATCTATTTTATCTAATTTCGCCAAGGTATATGAACAACTTTTATATTTTTCTATATTCAACAATGTACAGCCGTATATATCTGCGAAGCAACATGGTTTTATACCTAAAAGATCTACAACAACTAACTTAGCGACAGTTACACAGTTTATAAGTGACACACTGGATGATGGAGGGCAAGTCGATGTTATATACACGGATTTTTCTAAGGCCTTTGACAGAGTTGACCATGATATTATGCTCTTTAAATTAAGTTCTTTTGGCATGTCCCCTCGCCTTCGAGATCTGATGGAGTCCTACTTAAAAAAGCGGTCATGTTATGTTTTCTATAATGGCTTCAGCTCATGTGAATATGCTATTACGTCAGGTGTTCCACAAGGATCCAATTTAGGACCTTTGCTCTTTGTGCTTTTCCTCGACGATCTGCTGGAAGCGTTGACCTGTGACACCTTAGCTTATGCAGATGATGTAAAGGTGTACGCGAGAATTGATTCCATTAATGATATGGTTAATCTGCAAATGAGTATTGATTACGTATTCCACTGGTGCCAAGAAAATAGTCTTATGTTAAATGAAGCAAAATGCACGTATGTAACATATACTCGCAAAGTAAAAAGCTTGCCTACTACGTACAGTTTAAGCGGTTACCCGCTGCAGAGGAGCGAGACCATAAAAGACCTAGGAGTTATCTTTGATAGTCAACTATCCTTTAAACAGCATGTTTCGCAGACGTGTTCCTCGGCCGCAGCCATGTTAGGATTCATCATACGATCTTCGAAATACTTCACGAATCAACATCTTCTGAAAACGCTGTATAGAGCATTTGTCTTAAGCCGGCTAGAGTATGCTTCCATTGTATGGTATCCTTACTATCAATCCTACGAGGATTCTATTGAGAGAGTACAGCGAAGGTTCCTGAAATTCCTATCTTTTAGGATCGACGGTATATATCCAGTGAGGGGTATAGACTTTGCCACATTATTGGAACGACATGCGGTCCGGAGTATTTCGGAAAGAAGGCAAATTTGCAGTGCGCGGTTTCTCTACAAACTTATTGACAATCAAATCGATTGCGCATATCTGCTGTCAAAAATTAATTTGAACGTTCCTCGTTTGTCTTCGCGTAGTGTTCAATCGTTTCGGCCTTTAACTGCAAGAACTAATGTGCTGCTGAAATCGCCAGTTCAAAACATGTGTGTGAATGCAAATAAATATTATGCAGATATTTTTGTCGGTGACGCTATGCATTAATCGGTGGAGTATATATATATTATTTTTTTTTTTTATTATTTTTCAGTTATCTTTTATTAAGTATTATATTTTATTTTTCTCTTTGTATTATGTGCACATGTATTCGTATTATTATTTCGTCCTGTAATTGGGGTATCCTGTTGGGCGAATAAAGTTTATTATTATTATTATTATTATTATTATTATTATTATTATTATTATTATTATGCCCCGAAAAATTAAGGGTGTTATTAAAAACCATGGGTTATGGTCTAAATATTAATTACTTATTTAATATTTACATATGTTACATATTTTTACAATATATTTTATAAATAAAAAATATAATACATGTATAGTTTATACATTAATATTGAGTGTTTCACGTAATTTGGCCAGGGACTGTAAATGCGTACCCAAGTTGAAAATCAGCGGGTGTAACTGTATTATTTACAACATTCACAGACTTTCAGTTGTAGGCAGGGATTGCAAATTTACCGACTTTTTTCATTACCGGTAATTTTTATTTTCAGGAAATTTACTTATATTGAAAATAAAAAGCAGTAAATCTTAACAACAGGAATTTTATTTGCAAACGTACTTAATCGCGCATTACAAACAAACATAAATAAATGTTTTATATAAATGTTTTCAATAAAAACATTTATGTAAAACATCAAACAAACAAAAAATAATGCTTTTATTCTGAGTAAATAACAAATCTAAATTAATAACTATGTTCTAGGGAAATTAAGTAACTAGTATAATCAAATAACTATTTTGTACAAACTTTTTGTTTATTGTTACGTATTTTTTGAAAATAATTAGGATCCCCTAATTGTGATCTAATCTTGCTACAAATTAGGCCAGCTGCGGAAAAGGCTCTTTCCGATTCCACACTTGTTGGCCGACAGGTAGTAAAAAAAGCTCGTTATCAGTAAAACTGATATCTGACATCAAATCTATGAGGCTCTCCCTAACACAGCTTATGATCTTCGAAAAACGCTCTACCATAATCTGTAAGCTATTCCAACGTCTTTTAGAATCCATTATTAACGAAAGTTCTCGACCAAATTCTTCTTTTACATGTTTTTGTAATATATCATCATTTTTTGTTGGCGATTTGCAAAAGATTTTGACTACTTTTCGTACCATTATCAGAGAATTTAATTGTATATCTTTTACTTGTATACGGTTAAAATAGTACCACGGTGAAATTTTAAATAAGAGAAATATTTTAAATGATAATATAATTTTACTAGATCCTACACTTTTTTTTTATTTTACCTTGGAGACTTGTGACTTATTGGACAGAACTTCGTTTTTATGCAAAACGATGATCTAAACCATATAGTACTTCAATTTTAACAAATTTTTATATGACCACCTTATGAACTCTTATTATCGAGTTATAAGATGAACTTGATAGGAGAATCCAAACAGCTGTACTCTAAGAGGAATTGAAAAATTAATTGAAATACTGAACAACGCTATGGATGTTGCTTTTTATGAAAAAAAACTTCCGTCTCTACAAGAAAGGATTCCAGATTGCCCACGTGGTTAAAAGAACTTTATCCTATAACTGCACCATCTTACAAAAGCCATAGCCTTTCCTTCTTGAAATACGCCATTACTGTTCGATCTCGGTTACTACCTACACTTTGTTTTTCTACCAACATATATAAATGTCTATAACAGTTCTACCAACTTCAAACAGTAAAATAACAAGATAAATTCAAATATGTTTTGATGTTATAAAATAACATTAAATCGCCTTTGTTCTTAAAGAACGCAAAACAAACCCTCTAATAAGTTTTCCTTTGTATTATCCTCAACGTTCAAAGAGGAACGAAACAGTTTCCTTTTGTTTCGCAACTAAGATATACTACGTAAATATTTTCCTTTAAATTCGATCATCTCATAAATATCAACGGAATTATTGCGTCTGGGGGGCAGAAAAAAAATGAGAGAGAGAAGCCGTGGGAGTAAAATTCTTTTGCCTAGCGAGTCTCCGTGGTAAAAGGAAATATAGAAGAAAGATCAAAAAGAATATAAATTTACCTACGGGAATGAAAGTGAATTCGATTTCTTTTGTAATTGCGTCAAGATGATTTGCATATCTGTCGAAATTGCCCTTTGATTTTTCTTCTTTTGATGTATATTTTTCTTTTAAATTCGGAATGATAACATTTTGTAGGGCTTGTCTCATCGTATTTTTATTTATATTTATTTAGTGTTAACAACGACGTTAAGTTACTAAAAAGATCTAAAACCTTTTAACAAAAATGCAACAAATTTGAGAATAAAAGAAAAAAAAATGTTTTGGTTTTTCAAATTATTTTTTTTGGGCCCCCGCGTTCGAATCAATTCTCGAAACATTTTTCCCTTCCACTCTAAAGTGGAAAATTTCCCAAAAGGACAGGTTTTTGGGGGCTTCACAGCTTCTAAAAAATGATAAAAACCCGCTTGTCCATACATTTGTTTTGGGAAAAAATTTGGGGAAATCACAGAAAGAAGTTTTTTCCAAAGGAAAAGAGTTAGGGGACTAGGGGGCAAATGAGACATTTTTTTTAAATTTTCCGATGTTTTTTTTTCTTTTGAAAAAAATTTAAATTTTTTAAATTTTAAAAAGGGCCAACCCCTGTTTTGGGCTCTTTGAGAAAAAGGATGATTTTTGTTCGTTAAACAGATTAATTTTTTTTCCTTTGATTTATCAATGTTTTTCTGGCAAAAAATTGCTTTTGTAGCCATTTAAGAAATTTAACTTTTAAAATCCCCCAAAAAGCAAGGCTTCACAAAAGCCCCAATCCAATGAAAAGAAAGAAGAAAATCTTTTTTCTTTTTAAAACCCGTGGGGGCTTTTACTAAATCCCTTTAAAGACCTAAAAGAATAATTATTTTATATTTATTCTGTTTGATATGTATTTAAAAAAATTCTTTTTCAAATTAGGGGGAAAAAAAAACGCAAATTCCCGGGGCGGTTTAAACAATTTTAAAAAAAACTACACTGGGGAAACAAATTTGAAACCCCAATTTCTTTTGGGATTTTGGGTTTTTTTTGGTTTGTTTTTAGTTTTTAAAATTTGGGGGAAATTGCGGGGTTTTAAAAAACGTAAGTTTGGTTTTTTTTTTCCCAAAACCACGTAAAAAGTTTTATTTTCCTTCCCACCCTTTATGGGGGAAATGTGCCCAAACTCTCCGCAAAATCGAGCATGGATTAAAAATTAAAAAGCATATTGTTTTCCCTTCTTTTTGGCCGACAAAAACCCTTTCCCCGATGGGGGGCCGGGGGTTGAAAAAAATCGCACTTTAGGAGAAAAAGGGGGGAAGGGGGGGTTTTTTAATTTATTTCTGGCCCCCCAAAATGGTTGGGTTTAAATCCAAAACGATATTTGAAAGTGAGACGTTTTTGGTTTTCCGCTCCTGAAACCGGTTTGCACCCCCAATTTCCCAAAACGTGGAAGTCTGAAAGTTTTTCTTGTTTTTTAAAAAAGGTTTTAAAGAAGGGGTTTTTTTATAGTTATTAGATTTTTAGGGAACTGAAACTTTTCCAAAGAAATTTTTTCCTACCTGCTAGTTCAGGGTGAATAAGAAACCTTAAACACAAAGCCCTTTTTTCCCGTTTTTTTCCAATAAGGGGCCTTTTTACCTTTCCCCCCTCAAAGGGAGCAAAAACAAAAACAAAAATGTGTCGGAAAAAGTTATTTTCCCTTTTTTTATTTTTTAAAAGCCCCGGGAAGAAAAAGATAAAAATCATGGGCCCCCCCCCCAAAGGGGAATGTGGAATTGAGGGGGGGACCAAGGGGTTTTAATTTTTTGGGAGAAACCCAAAAAAGGGAACACGTGTTTTAAACTTTTTCCAGGGGGTTTCTTACCCATGTTTTAGGCCGGAAAGGGGGGCCCAAAAGGCCCCCTTTTTTTCCCAAATGATTTAAATTTTTTGTTTTGGTTAGGGGAAAACCCGTCAGGAATATAAAAAAAGGAAAAAAAAAATTTTAAAATGGGAGTACCTCGTTTACCATCAGCTTTTATGCCCAGGGGGCCTCATTTCAGCCCCAAAAATCCCCAAAAAGGGGGCCGGGTTTTTAAATGAAATTACCCCCCTTAGGGAAAATAGGGGGAAATCCCGAAACTGGTTTGAAGAAACCAAAGGGACCCCAAAAAATGAAGATTTTGAAAATTAAAATGTTTCCCGTCGTAATGGATTTCCAACCCCCCAACCCCAAGGGATTTTGAAAGGGATTTTGGTCCCAAAGGTTTGGGGACCAACCCCCCAAAAAGCTTTCAAAAGCTCTTAAAAGGGAACCACGAAAAAAAAATTCAAAAGGAGGAAGGAATCCAAGGTTTTTTCGGGAAAATCCCCAAAAATTTTCCCTTTAAAAGGAGGGATGTATTTGAAATAACTTAACTTATTTAAAAATTTTTTAAGATTATGGGAGAAATTTTCAGCCCCTAAACCCTAAATAAATTTTCCTGGCCAGTTTTTTCGACCCCGGGGGCCCTGCATTTTTCCCCCCCCCACAAAAAATTTTTTGGTTCCCTCCCCTTACCCCTTCCATTGGGTTTTTGGGGTTATGAAAACCCCTTAAAAAGGAGGTTTTGAAAAAATTTCAAATCAAAAAAAAATGTTTTTAAAAAAAAAAAAAATCTAAAATTCTAAAAAAATAAAAAAACGAATTTTAAAAAAAACCAACCCGGTTAAAAAACTCCAAAAAAAAAACAAAAAAAGTTTTTTTTTAAAAGGAATTAATTTTTTGTTTTTTTTTTTTTTATTAAAATTAAAATTGGGTTAAAACCCCAAATTTAACTTTTTCCAAAAATTTTTTTTAGAATCCCAAAAGAAAAAAAGAAAAAAACCCTAATAAAATATTTTAAAAAATTTTTTTGGGTTTTAATTAATTTAAATTTCGAAAAATTTTTAATAAAATTAAAAAATTTCCTTTTTCCCCTTGGTTTTATCCCACCCTTAAAGCAATACCCCCTGCAAATGGATCATTTTTGTGTTGCCCCTTAAAAAAAATAAGGTTAGCTTTCCTCTTGGAAAAGCAACCCGGGATTTTTAAAGTAAATCCCTTAAACCCCTTTTTTTTTTTGTTGGGGACGGCAGGGGCTCGTAAAGAAGCTTTGGGGTTTGATTTAAAAAAGGGGCTCCCCACAAAATCTGCCCTAAAAACCAGGGTGATAAAAAAATTTGTACTCAGCCACCTTGCCCGACAGAAAAGAAACATGATATTTCCCCCTTTGTATTAAAGGGGTTTCGAAAATGAAAAAAATTCGTTAAAAAAGCTTTGCCAATTAAAAAGGAGATTTTTTTCAAGTTTCATTTGGGAAATTTTCCTTTAGCCTGTCATTTGAAAAAAGATAATGGGGGGGTGTTTTTAAAGGTAACAAAATTCGGCGGGTTTGGGTAAAAAATTAACATTCTTTCCGGAAACAAGTCAGAAATAAAAAGAACCCGGGGGTTTGGCTTTCCCAAAAAAACATTGTTAAAGACTATCTTGGAAAACACGAGCACGGGAATTTACGCAAAAATTGTTCCCAGCAACCTTGGAAAAAGCTTCAAAAATGCAAAAGGTTGCAACAGGAGCCCCAAAAAATTGCATTTTTTAATACCCAAATCTTCCTAACTTCCCCGGGGAAAAAATCGGGGGGCCCTTTCAGTGAAAAGGCAATTTGGGGGGAATTTAAACCCGGTTTTGGGACGGTAAGGGAAAGGGAAACCGGTATCAAGGAAAGAGGGAAAAGGTAATATAAAGGGAAACTTTTGGGTTGGGGGGATAAGCGAAAAAATACCCCAAAAAGGTTAAAAAAATTCCGGGAAAAGGGGAAAAAGCAAAGCGAAAATTTTTTCCCTTAATAGGAAATTTTTACCTTTCCGAAAAAAAAAAAACAAAAATTTTAAAAACAAAATTTTAAAATTGAAAAGGTAAATTTTAAAGTTTTTGTATGAATAAAATTATTTTTAAATAAACAGTAAAATTTGGGGAAAATTTTAAATTTATTTTCCCTTTTATTTTGGCACAATTTTGTAGGGATCCTGAGGGTATTTTGGGGCAAAAATTTTTTTAAACGTTTTTTAAAACAAAAAAACTGGGGTTTAAAATTTTTTGGTTTAAAACATTTTTAAAAGGGAGAACAAAAATTTGCTTTTCCCCCAGTGTTTTTTTACGTTTTTTTATAGGGGGTTTTTTTGAAGTTTTTTTGGGAATTTTTTTGAGCATTTCCTCCATAATCGGGGGGAAAATCTTGTTGTACCAAAAGTTAAAGGGGTAAACCCCAAAATTATAAAAAGTCTTGGGTTTAATGGCTAAGGACCCCTCTATCTTTCTCTTCAGTTATTTGGGCCAAAAGCAGAATATTTTTTTTAAAAACAACCGATTTTTCGGTTTAAACGAAATTCATCGTGAGGCCCTGGTCGTGCTTCCGGTCAGTTTTCTAAAATGTTTTCTAAAATTTATTTTTAAAAGACTATTATATTTGACGGGGAAAAAAAAATTTTCTGATTTTTTTAAAACCCCTTTTTTGTAAAATTTTTTTTTTAAAGGGAAACACTAAGCAAAACAAGTCCCAAAAAATCTTGGGCTTTTGGGTTAGTTTTAGGCTAAAGTTTCCAAAAAATTTTATTTAAAAAAAATTTTGGGGGAAGAGAAAAATAATTTAAGGGGGTTTTAAAGTTTCAAAGTTTTTAAATTTTAAAAAAAAAGGAAAACCCTTGTCCACAAAAGAAATATGATTTAAATAAAAGGAAGGGAAATTTGGAAAAAAAATAAAGTTTTTTTTGTGCTCATTCACCAAAATTCAACGGGCCTTAAAATTTTTTTTTCGCTGCATCGAAAAAGGGGAAAGGAAAAGTCGCGGGTTTTAATTTCCCTGTCAAATTCCCTTTTTAAAGTTTTAAAAAAAATTTCAAATTCAAATTAAAAAAAAAAATTTAGCGAAAAGGGGCGGGGGCAGATTTGGGGGCTTTTAAAAATTTTTTTAAAAATTTAAAATTCCCTTAAATTTTCGTTTCCTTAAATTAAAACGAAAAAAATTTTCCCCATTTTTTTTTTAATTTGATTTTTTGGAAAAAAAAATTTTGGGGAAAAAATCGAGGAAAAAACCCAAATTCACGGTTAAAGAACTTTGTTTTTCTGATTTTGAAAGGGAATATTCCCTCTTCTTTTAAAGGGTTTGGGCCCGGTATAAAATATTTAGGACGCCAAAAGCAACAATTTAAAAACCCGGGGGCGGGGCCCCCCGGTCTTATAATCAAAAATTTTTAAAAAATTTTGGGTTTTAAAACAATTTTCTACATTGAAAATAGGGCTTTTTTGGTCAGTACAGGTTGGAAATTCGGGGGAAAATTACAATTTGGGAAATAAATATTTTTAAATTTATTTTCATTAGAAAAAATTGGGAGAGTTCAAACCCTTTAGCGAAAATTTTATTTTAAGTTGAATCCCAAAATAAGTGTCAAAAATACCCGGGCCCCTTTAGCGTATTAAGTTTTTAAAAACAAAAATTTCGAAATTCATTTTAAAAAAACGAAAAAAAAGGACTTAAAAAAAACTTTTCATAAAAAAGAAAATTTTATTGTGAAAAATTAGCAAAAAAGCAATACCAAAAATTTCCACGAAATTCTTTTAACGCTTTTCCCCCAAAATGGGGGGGTTCTTCAAACAACCATTTTTTTTATTTTCGTAAAGGAAAAAATTTTTCCAAAAAAACTTATTACCCTGAAAGTTTTGGGAAGGGTTTACATTTGCAAAATTTTTGGGGTTTTTTAAAAAACCAAATTTTAAAAAGTTTTCTCAATCGGTACAAAGATAAAAAAAAAATGTTACAAAAAAGAAACAAAATATAAAATGTCAAAATTTAAAAAAATCTAAAGCAAATGTTGCGATAAACTCTGTTTTTGTGGCCTCGCAAGAAAAAATCATAGATAGCAAAATTTGGTAATCGTGGTGGTCATTTTACAATTCCTTTTCTTCTTATCTAACAGTTTGCAAACATTTCATTTAAGTAATTTCTAACACCGAGTTGATAATGAGGTGTTGCCCCTATCTTGTTGGAACCAAACATGTGGATTTAAATTATTGTTTACCACTTTCAACCTCCTCCTCAATAGTACCCTAAGAGATTAAGATTTCTGTCACCTCCGTATAATGTTGATGTACTTTTTGTTTCCTTGACTATGTCATCGATCACCACGTTGAATACGACTGGGCTGAGCAATCCACCTCGTTTTGTTATCATCAGTAAAGCTGGCCACGAGCGGTACCGCGCAGTAGCGTAGATTCGACCAGGCCTCGCGTTCCACTAGAGTTATTCTGCTAATAGAGATGTTTGCTGCCGCAAATAATTCGCTCATCTTTTAAATAAAAATTAAATAACACGTGCTCAAACACTTACCATTTTAAGAGTCCTCCGTGAAAATCACAAAGTGAATAATGTCTGTTAAATATCTGCAACTTTAGATATATTTCAACTGTTGTTTCGGCAAAACTATTACGGCATGAGGAAAAAATGCGTTTATATGCAGAGAACAAACGTTCTACATCTAGTGACGTAATATTTGCGTAAGTAAAAAATCTTTCAAATAATTTAAACGATTCTGTTGACGCCCCTTCAAAAATGTGTCTTAATGTGCCAAAATCAGAATTTTTCTCAAAAACACTTTCAAATTTTCTAGAACAGAAACATTTTTTGCGTCTTCAATCGCGCATAGCTGTGCGTGAACATGTTGCACTATTTGTAGAGATTCTTCTAACGGCACCCCCCAGGATTTTGAAATTTTTTCTATTGCATCTGGCTAGCCCGAAGTAATTGTCGTGAATGTTTTTTTAAATCCATTTTAACCTGACTATCTTGAAATTTCGACTGGCTTTTCTGGATAGCGGCAGCTTCCTTTGTATCGAATTGTAAAACCACGTTCTTAATATTGTCAAAAATTGTAAAACCACGTTCTTAATATTGTCAAAATATTTATGATAATAAAACGCGGCCTGCAACCATGTTCCCCAACGAGTTAGAATAGGTTCTGGTGGCTCTGGTATACGGGGGCACAGTCTGTGAAATTCGGTGTTTTGACAAATACTGCTTTGGTATGCGCTATTTAAAGCGTCTACCTTAGGATAACATTTTCTGATACTATCCGCCACAAGATTGAGAGCATGAATTTTACACGAAATGTGTAACAAATAGCAGAATGCTTTTTAAGGGGACCCGCCTACAGAAAGCATGTTTGCAGCACCAGGACTCACTAACATCAAGAGTTGGTTTGTGAAGTTCAAACTTGTCCAATGTATTTAACACTAACTTTGAAATTACTTCGGCAGTACACTGTTGTATTCGTTTGGAGACTAATAGAATTGAAGGTGCCGATTGATGAGGTTCCAATTTGCGTGCCATTACATTAAGAACAGAATGTTTCTTCCGATCTGTTGTTTCGTCGACACATAACCACAATTTTGATCTTTAAACTCCGATTTTATTTTTTGTTCAATATGTTCGCGCGCAGATGCACAATTCTTCGTAAACGATGTTCGACTTGGTAATTTGCACTCCGAATAGTTATTCCAAAAGCAGATAAATGGTTCCTTGTCTAGAAAATTAAACGGTATATTACATGCGATAAACCGAAAACGCAAAAATTAAATATAAATTTTTCATTGTCTCGTGCGAAATTTCTTTTTGAGACATGCTTTTCACTATTTACGTGTCGTAAAACAATATTGTCTGGACCAACACATTAACGGGATTTTACAGATTACACATTTAAATTTTTAGCACCTTCATATATTAAGTCTGGAATTTCTGCAATAAATTTTCGAAGTTTGTCCGACCGCGGTCGTTTTGCGACGAAATCATAATTTTTTAGGACAGATAAACAATTGCGCAAATGACCGGCAGCGAAATGTCCGTACTGTCCGCAGACGAAGTAATACTACCGTTCCTCTCGGTCCGAACTGATTTCACGCCGATGCGCGGTACCGCTCGTGGCCAGCGTTAATCATCAGACTACGGACGGATCTAGGTAAACGTCACCCAAAGCAATCGTAGGTCGCATAGAAAGTAACATCTGTATGTCGATTGCCACAGCAATAGCCCGCATTAAGTTTATTTGTTTACGTTTATATATTGCAATGTAAAATACACTAGACTTCACAATTACTTGAAGTTATCTTTCAGTATCTTTGTAAATATATGCTATGTTGGCCTGGTTTTAAAACCTTTTCTAAATTTTCGTCAGTAAACGAAAAACCTTTTGACGTTAATATATCTTTTAAACGGGGAAAAACGATTGTTCTCATCACAACCTGTTACGGGGCCAAAAAAAAAGATTAGCAAGGTGTTCATATTTACCTTTGATTTCATCTTTTTGAAAAAGTAGCAAAACATATTTTCCCGTAGAGTACTTAAAATCTGGGTTTCTAGAAAATATATCAATTTTTTTCTTGAGGCGGAAATCCAAATTCACCTGGAATATTTTCGAAATCTTTTCGTATTGAATCTAAAAATGTTAGAGATTCTTGCAATGGAATATTTTCTTCCCTCAAAATATTTAACATATTCCGGTAATTTTGCTGAAATTATTTCCCAATAAATTGCAATTCAGTTGATAATTGAGGATTTTGTATAACAGTTTTATATACTTCAATACTGGTTGCGTCATTATTTAAATTATTGATTACAGGAGAAATATCCTTAATATTTTTATGATAAAATAACGCTGCTTCAATCCTTGTTCCCCAATGCGTAATAATAAGTGACGGTGGAAGAGGAAATTGTGGTAATGCCTGTTTAAAACAGTAAACAACTCTCGATGGACCCTTTAAGAAAAACGTTCTTACTATTGCTTATCAACCTATCAAAATTGCCGAAATTCAATTACGAAAAAAATTCCAAAATGCGATGTAGAGCGCAGAGCTATACACGTGATGTGGATCATATTTGGATATAATGTTTTAAATATTTTTCCATTTTTTAAATATGGTTGCTGCTGCGTCACTAACAAATAAAAATTACATTCGCCCGTGTTTGAAATCTCCTAAAAAATAAGTTATTTAAACTTTCTATTATAATGTTTGCAACTTGTCTGCTGAGGGTCTAGGAACAATTTACTTGAAATTTAGATACGGCTGATATGGTTGATTTGGATGGATCCTACAACTATATTAACTACAAAGTGATTATTTTTTTTTAAATGGTTGATTCATGGGGTTTTATGTTTACCAATACATTTTTGCAGGAAAGTTCGAAAAATTATTGTTATTTAATTTTGAAAAGGAATGTAGCTGCAATAAACGCCTCATAAAGATCGGCATAGAAAGTATCTTTATGTGGATTTAAATTCGATGAATAAGTTTTGTGTTTGAACATGTTGTGTAGCATAGTGACGTGGCTCCACAGAAATAATTTATCGCAAAACACTGCAATATACCTGAAAAATTGCTTGTTAAGACTTAAATTTTCAACTTTAATCCAAGTAAGTATTTTTTCTCGCCCCCCAGCTGCAAACTCTTTTCAGCCAGTTTAAAGAAGAAATAAAATATTTTTTGAAAAGAAGAGTTTTTTTTATAAACGTATAAAAAGGCAAATATTATTAAAATTTGGGAATAAAGTAAATACTATAAAATAAAATAAATGGTTCTTGTTTAAATTGAACGCAGATACGCATACGACCACACCTCGCAGGCTAACGAACGACTGGAACGATATCGGTACCACACTCCACTATTTTATTGTTTGTTGCTATGGATCGAAGACCGCATGTTCGACGTATTGAAGACGTTTGCCTAGATTCGTCCTACTTGGTTATCATGGAAGAAGTTCATAGTCGTTCCCTTTTTAAGT
Organism: Dynastes maya; assembly: GCA_029619315.2. Taxonomy (NCBI): domain Eukaryota; kingdom Metazoa; phylum Arthropoda; class Insecta; order Coleoptera; family Scarabaeidae; genus Dynastes; species Dynastes maya. Next base: position 10,808,587 of record JAROYE020000012.1, read on the forward strand.
TAGTTGGGACATTTCTTCTTTTCAGGTTTGCTTCATCTTCTGCCTTTGGTACCCTATCGAAAGTTTCCTCGAGATCCAGAAACGCTTGATATATCTCCGAGTTTGTACTTCTACTTTTTTCTACTGCTTCCTTTATGGTGGATATATGGTTTTTGGATACTTCGGCCTTTTCTAAAGCCATTTGGGTCTCTTCATCCGATCGTCCCATATTTCATTTATTAGTCGTGTTTCTCTTATTTGTACGAAAATCTACGATCAAAAGAGGGTAGATTGACAAGTTTCCTGAATCGTTGCTAAGGGGTTGCTTTTTTCTAAATACTTTATGTCGTTGCGTTGGCAGCTCTTTCATATCAATTGACTGCCCAAATTTCAAATAGTCTGGTTTTGGTAAGCATTGGAGTCAAGTACCCTTTTTGTGGGGTTTTAATTATGGATAAAAACGAAGTTCGAGCGGGTATCAAATTTTTTTATTTGGAAAGCAAATCAAGGTTAGATGCCGTTCTTAGGAATTCATCAGCTTCATTTCCACCGTGAGTTTTTGGGTTTCGGAATTTAAGGCGTGACCGCACACATAAACTAATGAACCATGTTCAAGACGTTCGAAAACGGCTAAACCCTGCTACAAATTGTGGATAAAATCCATGAAAATGGTTTTGGCAGATCGCCGAATAAAAGTGCGGGAAATTGAGGAAAATCGTGGGCATTTTTATAAAAGAGTAGTTCATATTTTACATAATGAATTGGGTTTAAGAAAGCTTTCTGCAAGATTTGGGGGCTGCATTTGCTCAATTCGGAGCAAAAATGGATTTGAGCTCGAAAAACTCAGCCGATTTTTGAAAAGTGTTTAGAGGAATCCAATGGGATTCAAGAGACGATTCGTGACCATGTAGACCTGGATCCATCACTACACACCAGAAAACAAAAAAGCAATCAAAAACAGTGGATTGAACGCGGTGAATCGGGTTTCGAAAAAGGCAAAGACCATTCACTCGGCTGGAAAGGTGATGGCATCGGTTTTTGGGATGCAAAAGGAATTGTGCTAATGAATATTTGAAAAAGGGAAAACTGTTACTGGCCAATATTACATAACACTTTTGGATAAACTGAAAGCAGCAATTCAGGAAAAAAAAAACCCCCGGGAAATGGCCAAGAAAACAAAGTGTTGTTGCCCGCTCATTCAAGTGCAACGCTCAGCAAAAAGTTGACAGAATTAAAGTTCGAAATCCTTCCGCATTCGCCGTATTCGCCTGATTTGACTCTGTCGGACTTCGACCTGTTCCCGAAACTCAAAACATTTCTGGGTGGAAAGAGGTTTTGGTCGAATAAAGAACTGATGGGGTTGTAAACGATTATTTGGGATCCCCGAAAGAAAAATCACTTCCGGGAGGGAATCGAGATGCTAGAGAAAAGTTTGCACCAAGTGTGTTGAGCTTCGAGGGGATTGTATTGAAAAATAAAATATAACTTGAATCCGATTTTTTTTCTTTTTATTGTCATTCCGGAAACTTTTCAATCACCCTCGTACATTTGGTAGGATTATTCCTCAGTAATTTTTACTTTCTCTCCGGTCTTCCTTCGAACTACTGAAACGTGCGCCAGTGCGAGTGACGTATTGTGGTAAGTGTTTAGTGAAGTGTTCCGTGCTTCCAGTGCCACAGAGTTCGAGTACTTGATTAATGGCTTCCTGTTGTTGTTGTCCCAAACATTTAGTCTCTTCCGTTTCTGTACTGTCACTCTCTTTGACGAAATATCCTTTCCATTTCACTTTTCCATGGCTTTTCTTTAATTTGTTGCTGGCCTTATCATTTCTGAGGTTTTTTAAGGCCTTGGGAAAATAGTCTTTGGTTTCCATGGGAGTCTTTCTCAATTTTATTTCCAAATTCCTCCCAAGTTTTCCTTTTCTCTTCCAGAACCACTTTTTCTATTTTGTCTTTGTTTTTTATATTTCCCATAGTACTTACCTTCACTTTTTTTTGGTCAAATATTTCTCCACGTCTGTTTCTTTACCTTCACTTCGTTTTCGGACTTTACCATATGTGTTTGTTTCAGATTTTGTTTATTTGATTGTTCCACATGTTTTGGCTGCGTTTAATATAATTTTTTTGGAATATTTGCCATAATTCTTCTAAGCCATGGTTTAGAAACTATGCGCCTACTTCCATGTCACCTAGTCACTTTATGCAATTTTTTCTGCTTTGATAAATGACAAGGAATGTGCATCCCACCGATTTAAATGAAGCTTTGTAGGTTTATAGACCCATCTAGGGTAAGAACAACATAACTATTTAGCTGCCCAATCGCTTACTGGCGGGGTGTAAAGCCCCCCCAAGCTGTTTGACTCAATAGCTCAGAAACTATGAGAGATATCAAAGAAAGTTAAGACGATGACGTAAATATTGTCTCTATAACGAATATTTATTTAGGAAAACAACCCCCACCACGTTATTTTTTTGCAAATTACAGAATTTTTATATACTACAAAAATATAGAAGATAGATGACAATTGATTATGAGTTAAAGATTGTAATTGAAGAAGTTTCCGGAAAGATTATGTAGAAATACTAAACCTAGATCACAAACAATACATTAATTATAAGGTTAGTATAATTTTAAGTTATGTATTTATTATTTTCAAAAATTCTAAAAAGGGAAACTGTTACGGTTTGTTGTTTAGGAAAGTAAAGTAATAATTTTAGTGAATAATATTAATAGTAAGTATTCTTACACAAGGTACTTTTTTAAAATTTAAAGTTAAATGTGCATTTGTCACTGAAGATACACTTTTATTTCAGTATATAATAAAACCAGGCATGATTTTGATTTATTTTTTAATTCCTTAAAGTTAGAAATTTTGATCCGCTTCAATGTCCGGAAAACGAACTTCTCAGCATTTTTAAAGAATGGTTTACAGACGTGTACTTACCAAATACTTAAATGCCGGAGCTGAAGGTATTTGGTTATTGGATTCCTGTAGTGGGCGTTGTCCGAGTGATGGGCAAAATTTAGTACCAACGAACAAAAAAGTAAATATTTTTACAATTCCAAAGAAAATAACTTCAATGGTACAACCTTTTGACGTCTGCGATTTTAGGACATGGAACATTTTTTAGATGAACTACCACTTATAGATTACGACATAATTCTACACCAAAGAAACAGTTACAATCTTTAACTCATAATCAATTGTTACCGCCAAGGTTCTTCAATCTATTTAAATACGCGTGGTATAAAAGTGGATACATCGCCGAATGGCTACCACATTTTAAAGATCCTGTAAGATTCTGCTTCCCGAAGGATTTTTACGTCATCGTTAAGAGCATGTGCAACAAATCTTGTCTTAATTTTTCTTTTATATCTCTCACAGTTTTTAAGCTACTGAGTCAAACAGCGAAGGGTAGTGTTGAGCTTGGGGTGCTTTACACCCCGCTGGTGGGCGATTGGGCAGCTAAGATAGTTACCGTTGTTCTTACACTAGATCGGTCTATAAACGCAGTTTCATTTAAATCGGTTAGGTGCACTTACCTGTGTTTCCTTCTGAGCGTGTAGGATCTTATTCTAGCTTTTGTTTTTGTCCGTTCGACACTTTCTGTGTTTTTTAGGTTTGTTACTAGAATTCTAGATTTAGGCTACTACCATGTAATGGTCACTGTAGATTTATTGTCCTCGTTTCACTCTAATATCAGTAATATATTTTCTATTATTTCCATTTATCAGCACATAATCTACATATTGTTGGTCTCTTATTTTGGCTTCCTTACTTCTCTTGTAAATTTATAATTTGTGGGTGTAAAATGTGTCAATAACCATCGGAAAATATAATCTTGTTAATTGAATTTACGTCGTTCTTAATTATATTCATCGTCAGTTCGCAAAATTCAACACGTCGGTCAAAATCATGTTCGGATAGTTCTTGAAGTAGAATGGGTTGGTAAGAGTGAAACTTACTTTTCTTCAATATGCGCTGTATCGAACCTACACTTACACTATGATTTAAGGACAATTGACGTGTTTGTTCTCATTAATTGCAAAATTTCGTGCTCTAGATTTAGGAAAGATCTTCACATGACTCGTTCCTCGAAAGCTCTTCAAAGTTTTGCCCACAACAGACAGTGTAATTGGTTCTCTATTTGGGTATTCTTCATTGAAAACAATGAGTTTTCTAGCAGAAATGATTTTTTGACACAATAAATAAAGGGAAATGGTTTCTTGCATCAAGAAAACAGATTTTTTTGCAAAAATCAGTCTCTAATTAAGAAAATATTTTTATTTCAAGACAATAAAAATGTATTATACAAGAAAATAATTTCCTTGAAATTTTATTTGGATTAAATAAATATTTTCTTATGGGTAGAAAATCAAGGAAATAGTAATAAAAAGAAAAAAATATTATATTAACCGGTATCTTTTGAAAATCTTTATGAAACGTTGTACATTAAAGGTTATATTATTGTACGAGTGTATGGTACCTGTATTCTGGTTCCGTCGCTACTATCTAGGACGGCGTGACTATATCTACTGGCACCACGTGGTGCCAGGAAATATTTCAGTTGCTGTTTTCGAAGATTAGTGGCTTAAACTGAGAGATGTAAGAGCATTGTGGCCAAGAGCAAGAAGCTATAACGCCTTTTCTTCTCATATTGTCGGTATTGATTCCATCAATACTAGGAGCTATTTATTAGCATTATCTTGGTTATTGCTTCTAAACACTCTTTTCATGTGTACTACATTAAATTCACTTTTGTTTGAACATTATTCTAAAGATAAAAACCTCTATTTTAGCCTTTTTAAAATCACAAGCAATGTAAATAATTTACTGCATTATGTAAGGATATGTCGTACTGTTTTAAACAAGGTAAGCGCAATTAATAATGTCCATATAAATAATATGCATTTCAAGAATATTAAGAAAATGAAACTATTGATTTATGAACAATATCTAAACGCTTTCTGGAATTAAGAAAACTAACATCCTTAAGAAGATATTGTTTTGTGTTATAATGGCCATTTACTTATAGTAAGAATCGCTTTGTTTAAATTTTCTGCAAGATTTTTTTGGATCAAATTAACAAATGTCTTAAACAAAGAAATACAATTATTTCACTACTAGTATACACTTCTCTTAAGCGGAGGGACCACAAAAATTTATTGTAAAAATGGCCGTTATTGGGAGGTGGCCGTTATTGAGAGATAGTCAAGAATAAACAAAAAAAGTTATGTTTGTGTTTTCTTTATTAAAAAAAGTAAATATCAAAAATTAGCTTAGATAATAAAATAAATAAAAATATACTTTTTTCAAATATTTTTCAATTGAGGTTTGTTTTAAGTTTTTAATTTCTTCTTCTTCTTAATCTTACGCCTTTTACCGTGAAGTGTAAGGTTATGAGTTGAGTTTTTAATGTTTGTTTGTAAAACCTGAGATTCACATTTTGCTGAAATTTGAGCAATTTTGTACAGTTAGTTCACTTTCATCATTACAAAACAAGAAACCTTGTACATCTCTTAGTTTTTCACACATTTCATCCATATCTTTAACGTTTGAGTTGCAAATATCAGATTCTTCCACATCAGTTTCACTGTTTGAATTACAGTCTTGATTTTCTAGGCTTACACCACGTAATACAGGAAGAAGCTGGGCCAGTGGAATTTCGTCTTTCTCATCGAAATTCTTTTCTCACTGGTTATTTTCCGAGAATCCAGCTTTTGAAAAACATTTTGAAATTGTAGCTGGGGAAACGTTCTTCCGAGCTGCTGATATCCAAATTAAAGCGCTGGTTAAATTAATACTTTTTTCTGCATCTTCAAAAGAACTTTCGAGGTTTGTGAATGTTAGAAGCCTTCTGATCAGAAATTTTCCATAGCTCATCTTAAACTTATGGATAATCCCTTGATGCAATGGCTGACAATGGGAAGTGGTGTTTGGAGGCACGAAAATGATGTTCACATTTTCTAGTGTCACTTTTGGATGGGACGTAGCGTTATCCAGAAATAATACGACTTTCTATTTTATTTTCTCATTTTTTCGTCAATTTTTTTTAACCAGGAAGTCATAATCTCTGTTATCCAAACTGTTTTATTACATACCCATTCTAAGGGTAATTTGTCGATATGAGATCCTTTAAAGCATCGAGGGTTTTTACTTTTCCCAATGATTAATAGGGGTTCAATTTTGTCGAATACCGTTTTTCAGAATTAACCGATAATGCAGGTATTTTCGCAAGAAAATTTTCATGGAAGTGGCCGTGGTCGTTTTATGGATGTGCCCGCTATTAGGAGGGTCATTATTATTATATTAGTATTCCATATAATTGGTTTTGTAAATTTGAAAAGCTGGCCATTTTTAGAAGTGACTGCTTTTAAGAGGTGACCGAAAATAGAGGTTTTACTGTATTTATTTTGATTTAAAACAGTATTGTATTGCTGATAATTGAAAGAGTAATTGTCTGGAATTAATGCGGACAACTTTGATACAAATAAACGTGTTTTTTGCATGTATAAATGCAACATTTATAAATACCTTTACTTCAACTAAAAGGTTCTTAAGGATCTTAAAGTATGATAATTTACTTACCGAAATACGTATTTACATAAATTAATCATTGTATTTCACGATTTTCTTGTTTCTCATTCAGTATAGATCGCAAAAAATAAAAAATAAAAAAAACATTTCAAATATCATGCTATCTTGATATTACGGATCGTATTTTTTCAATTTCGCCGATAGAATTTTAAAATATCTAAACAGATTCCGTTCAAATATACCCAAAGCAATAATCCAAAAGCAGAACAATACCCTCTATCGGAGGAAATTGAAAAAAAAGGAAGCAGTTGGGCGGCTGGGATGTTCGAGTTTTATTTCCGATATAAAAAGTAAACTTACCCTAAATTTGATACGTATAAAGAAAGAATTATATTGGGATAACAGTCTTCTCGGCTATTCGCCAGTTTGAATTCGTGTTATAAAAAAAAAACCGTTTCATGTTCTGATGTAATTTGAGAGGCTTTTACTTAATTTTATCCAAGTTTACCTGAACCACGACATGAGCATTTTATTACATCAAAAGTAATAAGTAAATGGTCCCGTAAAGGAATTACCTTTTTCGTTTTATAAGGGATGGAATTTTATATTTAAAAAAAACTTGTTCTCACCGCAACCACTCAACCGTTTTTTCAATTTATCCAGAAATATTTACCTCTGACCTTTTCCGTTTTTCCACTAGGGTTAACAAATTTTTAATTAATGTACATTGTTTTTATTATCAATATAATTTTGGACATTATGCTATTGTATTGCTGTACAATTGCGTTTTTGTTCCTGTTATATTTTTTTTTTGAGGAAAACAAGTTTCCACTAACTACTACAAATGTTTTATATGTTCAAGTACATCTACTTAGAACGAGATATATTAGATGTAAGTGTAATAAAAAACATATTTTAAATAAATGTTCCTCTCATGAAAAATGTCCTGAACAAAAATGTTTGGTTTCTATTCTATTCTAGCTTTCGGCTAACAACGGAACACACAGAACACAGCCCCCCACCAAATGTGAAAATTTTTATTTGTTAAAAAAATGTAAAAATTACATTGGACGTATGCATCGGACGTTTGCCGTGAAATATCTTCACAATACAAATAGTAACAGAGTATTTTGTAATACATCTGGGTAAAGAAGATATCTTAGGATCACTCTATTTACTTTAAATATGAGATTAGATGGAGTTAACAGTACTTATCTATTACAAACGCTGTTAATAATAATAATAATAATAATAATAATAATACTGAGCTTTATTGCCCAACAGAGAAAATTCCAATTACTGGACAAGTAATTAATTAAACAAATTACAAAACGAGTACAGAAAACAAGTAAGAGTAACAAGTTACAAAAAATTATTAAAGTAAAGAGCACTATCCTTATTGTATGTAAAGTATCGTGAAAAATATCACATTGCGAAGATATGAAAGTAAAGTTTGTACAAATCACATAAATAGGTGATTTTAAAAGAGCATTTGTTCGAGGAAACGGCAGATAAAACGTATTCGAATATCGGACACCAGAGCGTAGGATTATAAATTGTAATCTTTGAAGTAGTGCAGAGCAGTCAATGCAGCTATTACACAATTTCCAGAGAAACACCAAACCGGAGGATATGCGCCGAAAGTTAAGAGGGTAAAATTAAATCGGAACAACAGTAAGGTATGATCAACGCCTCTGGGTGGGTACACTCCGTCTTGCCGGAACCAGAGGAGTTTAGCATATCTGCGTTGGACCAATTCCAATTGGCGGTTATGCGTTGAATAGTAAGGGCACCATATGATGGACGCGTATTCCAGACGGGATCTAACAAAAGCGTAGTACAAAGATTTCAAGGCTACCTCATCTGTAAACTCTCTGCAGTTTCGCATAATAAAGCCAAGAGATCTTCTAGCCGCATGGGAGATACTGATAATGTGTTGCGCAAAAGTGAGTTTGCTATCAAACAAAATCCCTAGATCCTTAATTAGTTCGACACGTTCGATGTTAACTTGATTAAGCTCATAGTTGAAAGTAATTGGCGTAGATGCACGTGTGAAGGAAATAACTTTACATTTGCTGATATTCAGAGGTAGATTATTTGATGTACACCATTTAGAAATATTTGCAATATCGCTCTGCAAAAAGTAACAATCCTCGGAACAGGACACCTTACGATATAGCTTCAAATCGTCAGCGAATAGTAATGCATTAGACGATACACATGTACTTATATCGTTAATGAATAAGTTGAAAATCAAAGGTCCAAGATTAGACCCTTGAGGGACTCCCGAAGAGGCAATGTATTGACGAGAGCAGAAGCCATTATAAAAATCATATTGAAGCCTATTGAACAAATATGATTGAAATAGGTGCACAAGCGAATCACTAAACCCAAAAGACATAAGCTTATATGGAATTAAAGAATGGTCAAGGCGGTCAAATGCTTTGGCAAAATCGGTATATAAGACATCAACTTGCACGCGAGAATCTATAGCATGAGATAAAAACTGAGTGAACTGACATAGATTAGTTACAGTAGATCTTTTCTCAGTAAAGCCGTGTTGGCAAGAAGAAATGCTGTTTTTAATGCAAGGATAAATAGCAGTGTATAAGCATTGTTCAAACACTTTGGCAAAATTCGATAAAATAGCTATTGGGCGATAGTTGGTTACGTCAGCCGCGTCTCCGGATTTAAAAATGGGTACAATGCGTGCTACCTTACATAAATCGGGAAAAAGTGAAGTTTTCAAGACTAAATTAAAAATTTTGAAGAGAGGATGTATCAATAGGTGTTTACAATCTTTAATAAAAAAAACGAGGGAATTTGATCATGTCCAGAACTATGACTTCTTTAGCTTATTTATGGAAAGCAAAATAGAATTCTCAGAAAATTCAGTAATGTTTATGCAAGATGAACCATTAAACCCAACTTGAGGAATGTTGGCAGATGAAGGATCGGTGAAAACACCACTGAAGTATGTCCTAAACGCGTCGACGATTTCCTGGGGATTATTGAGGTGTGTATTGTTTAGAACCATACTACCAGGAATGCGACTCCTTTGCTTTTTATCGCGAATAGATGACCAGAAATTCGTAGGATTCTTAGCAATATCACGTTGAACGTTATTAAGATAGTTGGAATAGGCTTCTGCTGCTTGTCTTTTTATAACACTACGAAGTTCTCTAAACTGCCGCAATGAAGCAGGGCACCCGAAGCGTCGGTACTGACGGAGGAAATTAGATTTCAATTTGATGTTATTTATTATTTCAGGTGTGTACCATTTAGGATAAGTTATAGGGAAAAATATGGGAACATAGATATCAAGTAAAGAATAAAGGGTTGCGTAAAACATGTCGCATGCAGTATTCACATCGGAGCAGCTGTCTAAAACGGACCAATTCACGTCGCACATTGCTTGATATAAACATGGAAAATTCGCTTTTCTAAAGTTATACATCCATGAAGTATTCTTAGGGAAGTTCCACGGTAAGGCAAAGCCATCTCACATCTATTTAGAACGAGATATATTAGATGAAAGTGTAATAAAAAACATATTTTAAATGTTCCTCTCATGAAAAATGTCCTGAACAAAAATGTTTGCTTTCTATTCTATTCTAGCTTTCGGCTAACAACGGAACACACAGAACACAGCCCCCCACCAAATGCGAACATTTTTATTTGTTAAAAAAATATAAAAATTACATTGGACGTATGCATTGGACGTTTGCCGTGAAATATCTTCACAATACAAATAGTAACAGAGTATTTTGTAATACATCTGGGTAAAGAAGATATCTTAAGATCACTCTATTTACTTTAAATATGAGATTAGATGGGTTAACAACAGTACTTATCTATTACAAACGCTGTTAATAACACGTTAATACAAATTATTTTCAATGTATAATATACAGGGTGAATATACGTAATTTGACAATAATAATAATTATGTTGCCCAGTTTTTTCCTGCTTTAAAACTTTTGATTTGTTGCTGTATAGCCAAAAATAACATCTTTAGGAACAATATCTGCAAGAAGCTAAATTTGTTAGACTTCTTTCTATATTTTCAAAAATATTAACGGTGTTTACATACCGGGTATCCCTAGATGTTACAATGTTACAAGCGAAATCTTCCTTATTTGTAGAGATACGAGGGTGACTCTGTTTCTAGTGAGATACGTTGAAATGGATGCCTATTTAGATAAAACGATATTAGGACAAGTAAGCTTGTAGGTCTAGTGACTCAGTCGTGCAATGTCATTAAATGACAATCAAGTGCGTAGAAAGAAGAAAATTGTTTAGTTCGTAAACGCGATGGAATTGAGTAGAGAGAGTTTTCGTGCATTAATCTACTACGATTTTAAATGCGGTTTAGATGAAAAGCAGTAGCTTTAGTATTTGGCGAAGAAAAGCCTTCAAGAGCAACCATTTATCGGTGGTTTGCCGAATTTAAACGAGGTCGGAGTTTTTTGACTGATGAACAACGTGACACAAAACCAAAAACAGCTGTCACTGCAGAAAATGTTGCTCGTGTCCAGAGCATGATTACCGAAGACCCACACTGCACATACAGCACGATCCAGATGACATTAGGGATTGGATCCGCAGCAGTTTCAAAAATTGTGCATGAGGAACTGCGGATGAAGAAAGGTGTCTGTCGTTGGGTGCCACACCATTTAACGGAATTCCAGAAGTCAGAACGTGTAAGAGTCAGCAGGGAAACTCTCAACATGTTGTAAAATGGCGGTCATCGGATTATTTCCAAAATTGTAACAGGTGATGAGACCTATATACGATTTTATGACGCTCCAACTCGACAGGAATCCCGTGTGTGGATCCATGAAGACGATCCAACATCGACAACACTAAGAAAGCAACGTTCCATGAAAAAAGCAATGTACGCTGTTTTCTTCAGAAGCACCGGTTTGGTCAAAGCTATTAAGTTAGAACAGCGCACAGTCACTGCAAACTGGTACATTAATAAATGTTTGCCTGAAGTTTTTGAAGGACTTAATGTAAGGGGCCTTTTGTTGCATCACGACAATGCCTCTTCGCATTCGTCGCGCGCTACTGTCGATTATTTGAGGGAAAAAAATATCCGCGTGATTGAACATCCGCCTTATTCACCGGATTTGGCGATGTGTGACTTCTGCTTATTCTTTAATTTAAAAAAACATCTTCGGAGCCGCAAAATTTTCTTCAGAAAATGAGATTGATGCCGCAATTTATGAGTATTTTGGCAGTATTCCAAAAAATGAGTGGCGAGCAGCTTTTGATTTGTGGAAAACACGATCGAATAAATGTATTGAGGTCAAGGGGGACTTTGAACATTTATAATAAAATATTGTTAAATTTGTACTTTTAGTTTTTTTACATCTCACTGGAAATAGAGTCACCCTCGTATACGGTCGAGCAAGGTGTCGTCGAAAATAGCTTGCAAAGTCCTAAAAGGTATACTTTTTAAATCTACCCCTAGTTAACCACCCCCTAAGAAACCTATTTTTTTTGAAATTGCATCCCTCATCTTGTTGATTTTATGATTGAAAACAACACAAAGTATCGGCACACATCTCACCACACATAATATATTAATTAATTAATCCGAAACAGCCGTTTCGGGGGCTCCTGGGCAACCTAATTATCAACCGAATGACCAAATAAATTCGGTTGATAATAAGGTAAAACTGCATAATTCAATTTATTATTTTGGCGTAAGAATTTATGACCGTGTTCCAGTATGTTATACATCTAATGTGTATTCCATAATTTAAATTGTAGGCAATGGAATCTGTATATTTTTAATTATTCGTTGTTTAATTATTGGACAGAGTTTATATGTACTGCGCGGCAAAATTATGAAATAAATTAATTAAATATGTAGCAATTTGCTTTCTGAAGAAATTCCTGGTCAGGTCAATTTATTTTTCAAAAATATTTTCGAGTGAATTTTAAGTTTCTCCCACTTTTTTAAATGACAACACCCGTTTCTTTTTTTTATTTTCATAAATCATTTTATTGTCATAATACTACGCATAACAACATTGTCGAATTAAAATCATTTAAAGAGTGGAAAACACAACAAAAATCAAAGATAAATGCTGCTATTCAAGGAAAGATATGGTTTTATTATCTAAAGTAAAAATAGTATGTAGTACTTTTTTTCAAGCATTGCTTTAGAGGATCGAAGAAGTTATCGATGAAATCTTGAAAAACAATCGACATCATCGTGTCATCCTTCATCATGATCAACCCCTCATATAGCACGTCAAACAAGTGATTATTTCAAAAAAAAAAACATCGAATTAATGTTCGTATTCACCTGATTTATCACCAGACAACTTCTTTTTATTTTCGAATATTAAATAAAAATGCGTGGACAGCGATTTCTATCACCTCAAGAAGCTGTTGAAGCCTGTTTTGTAGCTACCACCTCCAAAATGGAAAAAATGTTACGAGAATTGGTTCAAACACACGCAAAAAACAATAAAAGGATTTGTACCATCATTCATTGTTTCTGTAAAAACTTAAAAGGTACTCTTGGTGTGTAATGTTCGTTGCCCTAATCAGCAAGTTATATTGAAATTACACGGAACCACAGCGAACCAGTTTAAATTGTTGGATCAACGAGACTACTGATGTGATGAGTCGAATATTTTAACTTGCTAACTCGAAAATTCGAATGACTTCGGTTCGAGTTGAACTGGTTTCCTAATCTCAAATCGAATCAGGCTCATTCGTTACGACATGTGTTATATTTACACTACCGCCCATAAGTATTTGGGCACCCTTGGATTTTAGATTTTGGTATACAAAGAATGTATTTAGGAATACATTCCAGCATTATTGAATAGCACTGGTTAACAAGGTTTTTGTCCCAAGTATAACAATGGCTGTTTCCTATGTATTTTTGCACGCTGAATTCAAATTCACTTTCAAAATTACTGCATAACCCACAGTTTTTGAGTTCCAGTATATTCACGTAGCATAATACTGTGTGCTTTACAATAAAATGCCGATAAATACGCCGGTGATATTTAGGCATTTGAAATAAAATGTTTCACAATATTGCGTAATTCGAAGTAATCTTGCGTCATTCGGAACAGGCAGAACAGGTCTCGACAAGCTGGCCGGGAGCAATATAAGATCCTTGGCCGGGAGCGTAGTTGCAGTAAATTGACCGGCTAGAGAACATTGCAGCTCCACATTTGCCTTGTTCTAACCCTTGAGAAAGTGTGCTGTTGTGTATAAAGTGTTGTGTTGATACCCCAAGTGTCACTGAAATGCCGAGAAATTGTAAAAATAATCCAAATTCGTTCTGTTACGTCTGCGGCGAGTTGACTTTTAAAACTCAGAAACGTTCGTTTACGCCGTTAGTTAAAAAATGTTATGAACTTTATTTTGATTGTAAAGTAGGCGACCAGGATAAAAGTTGGGCCCCCCATATTTGCTGTTGTCACATGTGTTCGGCTTCTCACAGCATGGGCAAAAGGTTCACATCATATGCCTTTTGCAGTTCCTATGGTATGGAGAAAACCTAAAGACCACGTTTCGGACTGCTACTTCTGCCTGACAAATATAACTGGTATTACATCAAAATCTAAACACACTGTTGTATATCCTAATCTACCATCTGCACTGAGACCAGTATTTCTTAACGAGGAGTTGCCTGTACCAGCACCTGCAGAAAACATGACTTTGAGTGATGATGAGTCTAGTGATGAGAACGCACATCAAGTAGCAGAAGAAAATTTGAATTTGAATCCCACATTTGAATCAGGATGTTCCTCAAATGAACCACATTTGCTGACTCAAGGAGATCTTAGTGACCTCGTTCGCGATTTAAATTTGTCTAAGAAACAAGCCGAACTTTTGGGATCCAGATTGAAGGGCTGGAATCTACTTCAGAGTGGCACAAAAATTTCGTTTTATCGTAGTTGTCATGCCAAATTCAATGATTACTTCTCCCTTGAAGATGACCTGGTGTTCTGCAATGATATTGTCTCGGTTATGAGTGCATTTGGCCATGAATATCACACTGATGAATGGCGTTTGTTCACTGATTCATCCAAAGCTAGCTTAAAAGCCGTTTTACTTCACAATGGAAATAAATTGCCCTCAATTTCTCTGGCCCACTCAGGCAAAATGAAGGAAACATGCGACAACATGAAGATTCTTTTAGAAAAAATCAAATACGATGAATTTAAGTGGAATATCTGCAGCGATCTAAGGGTTGTGGCGCTATTACTCGGATTGCATCTCGGCTACATGAAGTACTGTTGTTTCCTGTGTGAGTGGGACAGTCGAGACAAGAAAAACCATTATGTAAAGAAAGTGTGGCCGACATGAACATCATTGACTCCAGGAGTTAAGAATGTCATCAACCCCCTCTTGTCGATCCTCAGAAAATTTATCTGTCCCCTTTACATATAAAACTAGGACTTATGAAAAATTTCGTCAAAGCAATGGACAGAAACGGTCACGGATTCGCGTATTTGAGGAATAAATTCCCCAGAATCAGTGATGCTAAAGTAAAGGAGGGTATATTTGTAGGACCCCAGGACTTGTTTCGAGACGAAGAGTCCGATATAGAGCTGAACAAAAATGAGCAATCCGCCTGGTTGTCATTTAAGAATATTTGTGAGAACTTTTTAGGCAATCACAAATCCGAAGATTACAAGAACATTGTAAAAGACCTTTTGACTTCGTATGAAACATTGGGGTACAAGATTTTTTCCCGGACAATCTTGCAGCCGTCAGTGACAAACATGGGGAAAGATTTCACCAAGATATTTTGGACATCGAAAAGCGCTGCCAAGGCAGGTGAAGCTCCTCTATGCTGGCAGACTATTGCTGGACACGGATGAGAAACGTTCCTGACGCTAAATATAGCAGAAAATCATACATTTGTACATTTTAGAAACATTTTCAGTTGTTTTATAAATAAACACATTATACACGTTGTTCTACTATTTATTGCGCTGTCACTTAGAAACCTTGACTGATAGAATATTTCTGAAAAGAGATTTGAATTCAGAATAAAAAATGTTGCAAGGTTCACATATACTAATTTGCGGGACAAGAAAAAGTTTTAAATTTTGTTAATCGGTGTTATACGACGCATTAAAAGTAAAGGAGGTCACATAGGCGAATCTAAAATTTACTTGAAATAAATAACTTTAATTGTTAAAGTTGTATATTTGTGTATTCTTAAATACCAAATTCATATTTTAATATTTCCATTTAAAGATTTAATGATTTACCTTGAAATTTGAGGTGTCCAAATATTTGTGAGTGACGGTGTAAATTATTACATTGTACATGTGTCATTTTCGACGTACTTTTTGAATATAGTACGGCCCTGAAAGCCTGTGCTCAGTACATCGTCCAGTTCCGTTTTGTTTTTGACTTAAATATTATGGTTAAAAGTATTACTTACCACGTCAATTATTTGCATCAGAGTTAAACCAAAACTAAGCTGCAATGGATCTGATTCATTAGCGACAGGCCTCTCTAGCACATTGTAGTGATCCAGTAGTTTGTGAAGTAACTTCTTTTCATTGTATCCAGCCGAGGATTCTGGAAACAATTCATGGGGAAGTTTGAGAAATATCTTCACCATTGTGCCTTTTAATTGCAGTTAAAACATTTCGACTTAGTCAATTAACGATTACAACAATTAGATTTAACTGACAATGCTTTGATTCAGTGAGCTGGTATTTCATTATCCTAGTAAATAGGTTTAATTTTCGTTAGGAGAATATGTACATACAACGCGGTAAGCGAGTAAGGGTTAGAATGCGGTTGCTAGAAGGAAAAGGGAGGGAACATGTATCGTCTGAGTCCCTGTGTTCACGTAAACATGTGCCAAAACTATTGTTTTATAACTATTATAGGGAGTGAAAGGTTTAAGTATTATTATCTAAATTTAGACATTATACTGCGGGATATTAATTGAGGAATACTTTATTAAATAAGTTGAAAAGGGAAAACATCTGCGTCCCAAATCATATTTTCCCAAATACATAGATATATTTGATCACGTCAGTCCTAAGACGCAGTTCATTTTGTGAAAGAGTTTCCTTTCTTTTTGGTAACATCTGGTTGGATTTGATATTTTTGTTTCATCCTTCTTTCTTCTTTTTTAATATATAAATCTATGTTTTATTTTGTTAAAACATATATGAAACTTCCGACTTGAAATGGACGACAATTTATTTCTTCCAAAATCTCCCGGGGCATATTTAGATTACAAAAAAAGAAGGGAAATAAATTGAAAATGTGCTTGTTGCCATTTACTGGGACGTTTTCAAATAACCACAAAAGACGTATCTTGCAATCCCAATGAAAAGAACTTGTGGTTTGCGAGCACCCTCAAACAACGGTCTAAACCTAATTATTTTAGCGGGAGCAAATTTGAATTAGTTAAACCGTTTTTCTGTTTTTTGAGGGGGAAAATTAGAAAGAAAGAACAAAGGAAAAATTTCATTATTTTGAAAATTGGATTAAGATTTCAATTTAAATTTTATTTCGTATAAAATTCTTGTTTTCTTAGCTACTGCGCATCCAACCAAGCATCAACGTGTGAATCAGTGTTGCGAAATGTTTTTCATGAAAGGAAGAATTTCACCATTTTAAAAAGGAAAAATTCGTGCTTTTCTTGTTTTTTCTTGACGTAATTAACGAAAAGAAATTAACGCCGGTAGGACCTGAAGAACTCATGGAATGTACTACGAGGTAGGCGCCATAAATTATCGGTTTGACGGGTTTATATAGGTTCTAAGTCTTAAGTCTGATACTTTTCAGTATAATGCTAGACGAAGTAATCAAACAGAATAAATCAAACACAAAGAAATACACGGTCGGCCTTTTTAGATTACAAATAGTTAATATCAACAGAATATCAACATAATTAGCTGTCATGGCGATCGGTTGAGCGAGTTGTTGTAAGAGTATTAGGCGATACGACAATTACATTACATGCAAATTAAGATGCGATAGAAACTCCCACATTGCTTGTGTACATCTTTCGAAGCAGCCATTTTTTGCGTAGTAAAATGATTGGTTCTATCAAAAACTGGAAATGTAAGAAATGTAGTGAAATCATAACCTTGTCTCAAGATTATGCAGAAACTGTGAGTTTGTTTGAAAATAGATTCTGAACACTATTATAACCATGCCTTCAAGACACTCTAGGTTCCAAATATCATTAATCTAGTAGAAATGACACTTAGGAAAAGAGAAAACAAAATTAGAGTCTGTCTGAAAAATTTGAGGCTAAAAAAGGGCTGAAGCCAGGAGATTCCCTGTCAACGGTACTGTTTAGTTCTCTATTAGAAGTAATATTTAGAGAGAGTGGAGTAAGAACCCAAAAATCAAAAAGCGAACGCCTAAGAACGTTTAAGACATTTGAAAAAAAAATAAATACCTACAAATGGGGAACGACACAAGCAGGGTACAAACACAAATCAAGAGAATGAGAGACCAGCACATGTTCGAGAACGTTGAAGAATACGAGTACCTTGGAGTCACTGCACGTGCTAGGAAAAGCCCGGCCCGCCGGGCGGGCTCGGGCCTCGTCTCTTTTCATTGCAGGCCGGGCCTTAAATTGTACGGGCCTGAAGGGCCGAGAATGTTTTATTAAATACATCGAATGGATATAACATATGCAGTAAATGTTTAGTATATAACAAATATATACTCTACATAATGTAGTAATTAAAAAATGTTTAGAAATAGATGGTGCAGATATAATTACTTAAACAGGCTAAAATAATTTAGACGGGCCAAACGGGCTTAAATTTCCTAACGGGCGGGTCCTGTGTCGAGGTAATGAACGCAACGGGCGGGCCGGGCGGGTACACTTCACACTGTAGTACTCTACCTTGGAGTAACAGTAACTAGTAAACGTGACGAAACAAAGGAAGCAGATAAAATAGTCACAAGAAGAAGTAGGTTGGTGGGAGTGTGACACAATATACTAAAAGCCAAAAATATCTCATGGGCAGCGAAGCTTAGATCAATCGGTAATAGGACCAGCAGTGTTATATGGCTCTGAATGCTAGATCATGAAAAGGAAAGAGGATCATTGGGAACGTAAGGTGCTAAGGATGATCTTCGAAGGGATTAAGGAACAGGGAAATGAATGGAAAACCTGCTATATCAAAAACTAATGATAAACCAGAAAGCCAGGGCAGCTAGATTACGATGGCTAGGAGACATATCAAGATCGCCAGATAAGATGGGCGAAAAGAATATTGAGCAGAGGAGGCAGTACGACCGCGGAGGAAATGTGAGAGAAAGATGGTAAAACTTAACCATGGACAGGAAAAGATGGAGAGAAACAATAAAGAAAATTGAATTACGGAATTAGATGGACAGCTCTGGACTAGTTCCGATCATATTTAAGTGATAGAATGCAGTGAGTTGTTTGGAACGGAATGAAGTCCAACGTGAAAAATGTGAGAATGGGTGTGCCTCAGGGATCTATGTTCGGAACAGCACTCAATGATCTATTTCAATATGCTTCGACTGACACCAGCACCATTGTATCGTTCGCTGATGACCACTAATGTGTTGATTATTGGATCATCATTGCGTGAAAATCTGGGTGGAATGCAATCAATTACACATCAACCACGAGAAATCGAGCTTTGTAATTTTTTTTAAAACATTGAATGTGATGGATTTAAAAGAGCTTATGAAGCAAGAGCAAGGGGAAGAATGGAGAGATGGAGAGGGGAGAAAACCGAAAACACTAGTCTGGTACACAGATGGGTCCAAAACGGGCACTACTTCTGGTGTTGGTGTATATGAGGAAAATCAGGGATACAAAGTATGTGTACCACTTGGGCGATACACCACGGTATTTCAAACAGAAATATATGCTATACAAACCTGCGCGTGGGAGAGTCTGCGTCGGCGACCGCAGGGTGAGACGATTTGCATTCTCTGTGACAGTCAGGAAGCCTTAAAGGCACTAGTATGGGAGTGCCTGCAAATCCTAATGGTTCTGCCTAAATACAACGAGGTCACACCGGTGTGGGTGCCAGGGCACAGGGGCATAGCGGGCAATGAAATTGCAGACCAGCTAGCGAAGGAAGGCTCAAAAATGAATTATATAGGCCCTGAACCGGGTCTAGGTATTACCAAGAGTGCAGTGCGTGGTGCAATTACTGAGTGGATCATAACACAACACCAATTAAACTGGAAACATGCAGCTGGGCAAAAGCACAGCAAACGGATGATGGGAAGACCGTCGCAACATCTGACTGCTGACCTGCTTGAATTAAGCAAGATACAGCTTAGGGCAGCAACATGTCTATCAACAGGACGTGGCAGTTTGAGAGGCCACTTGTATAAGATGGGGATCTACAAAGATGAACCCTGAGGACCCTGAGGAAATAGCCCCTGCGAAGCACAATTGAACTACCAATGGAGAAAGATTTACTACATAGGTTCTTAAACCTGATTGCGGGAACTAACCTGTTCAAGTAAAACAAAACCGAAGCAGGAATAATACAATAGGCTATTAAGCTTCAATGTTAGGGATGTAAAGACCAGCTCTGCTTTGGTAGGAAAATCAATTAATTAGTCAATCAAAGAGCAAGGGGAAAAATAAAAAGAGGAAGATCAAATAGCAGAACAAGAAGGTGCCAAATGGGAAAATATTCTAAAGAAGAGAGAAAATAGGGAAGAATTAAGAAAAATATTACATGAACTCAACTCCATACAACCTTACGTTGAAAGGCAGGAAGGTTCTCAGGATTAAGGGCTCGAACCTACGACTCTAGTTTGCCGGAAGGGTGTGCGCTACAAACTACACCACAGAGTCTTTGTAAGAACGAATCCTTTTTAACACCTAGATTTTCGATGCTTGCAATAACTCGACAGACACATCATTATGTGCTAAGTATTAGTCTATAGTGAAATAAAATTTCAAAACACTGGTAGGATTTGAACCTATGACAAGGTCAAGATCTAAATATTAAAACGATTCGTTCCTATAGAGACTCTGTGGTGTAGTTACTAGCGCGTCCGTCCAGCAAACAGGAGTGGTAGGTTCGAATCTTACCGGAGTAGACATTTTTTTTATTAATTAAAAATTTAATTCCACGAATTTTTCATACCTTGCCGATTAAAGCGAACAATTACCTGCGAAATTTGAGACTTATCGGTCCCTTTTTGTTACATTTTAACGCGTTAAAGAACCGGTCAATGTGCATTTTATTATCTCGATATAAAGCAAGAAGCTATAAAATCTGTAGAAAATAGAATCGGTTGTAAATTTTTGCATATGTTTCGAGTTTAATGGTGAAGATAAAATAACATTGTAGTTATTCTTTTTACAACAGTAATCATTTTTAGAATTTTATGCAACGAGGCAAGTCGTAGAAGCCTGTAAGAAAATTTATACCTACATATATATACATAAAACCACGTGACATAACCTTAAAATTATAATCTCCAAGACCCAGATCGTCATTTTCCTGGAAATTCTACACATAAATATATTACAATGGTAATTCTCACATGCTAATAATCTATTTAATCTACAGGATAAAAACATCTTTTGAAATTTGAGTGGATGTGCCTGTTTATAAATTAATTCAACTGTGAAATTAATGAAGGTATTTACAAGTGGAAAAAAGGGAAAGGTATGTTTGTGTTGTACGGTCGGTGAGATTATTAAATTAAATATTAAATCAAATTATAAAGCTACGTATATCCACAATGTTTTGACCGCAAAACAACAATAATATTAGCATCATGATACATAGAAATAAATGAAAATTAATGTCCAAATTAAAATTGAATTTAAAATAGATCGCGTGTATTTAAGGTTGAGTGAATTTCAACTTCGTTGTTTAATATAAAGGGGGAGTTAAGCATGCAAAATTTTAAAATTAGAATAATTATACTAATGCATACCATGTGGTAACGTTAAACAGATGTATAAAAGAACAAAGACTATTGAAGCTCTACGGCCACAATAAGATTGACATTGCACTTCACTTGCCATATGTAGATTTTAAAATTTTGTGGAAATATAGAGAATATAAATTTTGTTATTTTGCCTTTTTTAAAAAATCGCAAAAAAAGTTTAAATTTGCTTGAGATTCGTTAGCATTTCTTTTAATCAAATAGGTTTACGTTACCAGTTACCATGTTTTCGGTTTGCTTCCTTGTTTACTTATTTTAAATTAGATCACTTATTTTCTTTTTTTAATTTAAATTTTGAAGAGTTTCTCTGTTTAAAATTAAAATATTCATATATATCTTATGCATTTGACTAGAGATACATCATTTTAAATACACATAGATTAATCGTTTTATTTTCGTGTTTTAAATTTTAAATTTGTTTTATGAACTAGAAAACTGAGTCGAATTTAGTGTTTAATTTTAAATTTTAATTTATTTTTAGTGATATTATTAAAGAATGTTTTAAATGTTATTTCATTGTTAATGTTTGTGTTGTGTTATAAACCTCGTGCTTACTATACACACTCGTGTACTGTTGCCATTTCTGACTGAAACGCTCTGCCTCAGAAGGTGTTACTGCGCTACCAATCCTACCATTAGCCCACTGCCTACTACAGTGCATCAGGCAGAAATGCTGTACGATATACAAAATTCATACAACGCTATCTAACGCAAGCAAGTCAATTCTACCCTTTTCTCTCTCGCCGCGGGGATGTTGCAGCTTGCATCATCGGAAACTTTGGTGTCAGATCAATGAAGTATAGCGCATGCGCTAGCGCGATGCCGCATCATGACCCGATCACTAGGCCGTTAGATATTTTAAGGTCTATTTACACTTTCCACTTTGGAAAACGTTCGTCACACTTTTCACCGCTTTTATTCGGTTTTTTCGAATGAAAGCGACGAAACCAGATGGAAGAAGGAACTCTCGAAATGATGCATTTCAGCGTCGTTAATGAGGCAAAGTTGTATTCAAAAACGTTAGGACGAGATAACAGAAATTGCGCGATTTGAAGACGCCGCTCCGGAGAAGTTTTTCCCTCGAGTAGGCGGCCAGTTACGGAGAAGAAGGAAAAGCCGCGAGAAAACTTTTCAAACAGTTTTCGTCTCGTTAGTTTTTTTTTTTCTTTAATATTGTTATTATTACAAAGTGACTTAGTCAATGAAGATCGTTAAAACACGAAAATTGACAGGAGTTAAAAACGTCATTAATAAATTAATTAATTTTAACTTTTTGACAGAAAATAAGTTTCTGTAAACTCTTATAGACACTCAAAATAAAAAAAATTATCATAGAAATATTGTATAGGTTACAAAAGTTAGCGCATCCACCAAAAATGACTTGTTAAGGATTGAATTTCGTATGCACGAACATACCTCGTATTTACATTCATTCGAATCTGTTTTAGAAACATAATTCTACCTCGATATTATTATTATTATTATTTTGTTGGTGTTTTATTAAAAAAGCGGTAGAAAATAAAGGTGCGTGGAAAATGTCCGGGAAAGAATTTATTGTAGTGCGAAGCCACAATTTCCCCAAACATGTTAATAGGATTTATAAAAAGAAATTAATATTTTAACGCTACCAGAATAGATGGGTCACCTTTTTTAAAATTAATCTTGTTCCTGTGGTACCGACGTAACAAAAAAAAAAAACTCTAACATCCTTTCACTATGTACTATAAAAAAACATCATAATATGCTACAAATTTGTTATAAGTTTTAATTAAAAAATTAAATTTAAAAATTCACAAGCGTTCCACTTATCCCATACTGGTTAGATCCAAATGGTTAAAAGCAAATAAAACTTCATTATTTTTCTAGAAATAATTATATTTACAAAGTTTATTGAAATATAACTACTTTTAGCATTATTGAATGTATATTACGTTGAAAACATATTTATTTTTTATTTTTACATCTATCTTTAACATTTAGCAGTTTTTGAGATTTACTTACTTGGAGAATATTTCATTCAAACCTTCTGTACGTGTTACTTTATTATAATCTTCATTACCTGTACACATTTGTTTTCGTCGTTACTATTCTAACACAAAAAATATTTTGCCGTTTTAGGTTGGTTTAATTTCTTCCTTATTTTCAAATTTTGAAGTTCTCTAATTTTTTTTCTTTCATCGTTTTCCTTAATTTGTTGTTGTTTTTCTTTCTTCACTGGAGCAATGGTTTCAATATTTTCGGGTGAATTTAATATTTTTGCAATACTTGCAGCTTTGTCACGGACTTCTTTCGTGAATTGGCAAAAGTAAATCGAGTATTTTAGGTGTTAGGTGGTCTGGTCATTGACATTCTGCGAGGTTTTACTCGCAGTTCCAGGTATTGGCAAACTTTTATTAGTGTTGGTGCGTTTTATAATTACGCCTGGTGTAGTCAATAGTAGATTGTGGATTTACTTCAATAATTTCTGGAGATCCATTAACAAAAAAAGGCCTATTTCCTGTTGACTCAGACTGGGGAGTTAGATAAGCAACATTTTCTGAAGCCTGATAATGGCCGACTTTGACCAAGCACACCCTAAAAGTTTCCCAAACTGAAGCCTGTTGTTTGGATGGGTTATTTTTCATAAATGTATTAGGGGCCAAGTTGTAGTTAGACTTGAGAAACTTGAAGAAGCTCCTGTCAAGCAGCTGTATATTTTGAGAATCAGCAAACCCTAACATATCAACAGAACTATTTTTCCAGCGTCACATCGATTTCTTTACACAAGAATATTTTGAGGTTATGTTTGAGGTTATGTGTAAGTAAAGTCACGATAAGAGGAATGGTATCCAGGCAGTTTGAGGTGAACAGAGAACAATTATATCAAAAACAAAGATATGGGTATAGGGAATATTGAAGAAAGTTGGCATGAATTGAAGAAAGGCGTCCAAAGGCGTAATAATATACAGGGTATTCCATTTAAGAAACCGAACTTGTATCGTTTGTAGCGGAAACTAAACATCCTGTGTTCTTGAACATAATATTTTGTTGTGTAGAACTTGTCTCCGAATATTGCTCAGGAGAGGAATTATCTACATTGAATTACTCATCAAGTAATTCGTAAATTCTATTTAGAGACCCTGTATATTGCATCTGCAGTTTTATTTATGTTATGCGGATTAACCAGCGCACCCACCATATGTGTCCGTAAATGTTTTAGGTGTTGGAATTATTTCTAACAAACCTGTTAAAACTTATACTTGACCTAAACCACCCCGGTGATGGATGCGTGTTTTTCTACATTTTCGCCATCTCAGGAGTCCATATAAACTTCCACGGTATCCTTTTTTGGCGCATTAAATATTTAGCGTCTCTCGAAAAGTAACTGTCAAATGAAACGAAATTGATATTCGCCATGGGGTGAAATCCTGAGTGACTCGATGTGGACGAAGCAGAAGGAAAAGTGGTAGAACATTTTTTTGCTCTCGCAATTCCGCAACAAGAACAGAAACTTCCCTAACAGAAAGAGAATACTTTGGCGTCCTATATTGATTAGCAAAATACCACCAGACCTCCTTCAAATAATCTCTCTTTATTTTAATTAATAAGAGGGAAAAGACTGCTAGGGAATTTCTCTCTCTCTGGAAAGAATTTTATTAATTCTCAACTTCAAGGAAATATTTTGGATGGTTTTCATACTGCTATATGGAGAGTATTCTCTTGTGTACTTACCAAGGTAAATGTGAATATTTTCATTCTTGCCACGAAATTAAAGAATTCTGCGGAGAATGTCGATTTTTATGGTTACCCAGTTACTCAGTTACATTCACGGACAATCGTAAATAAACAATTTTTCTCTCTATACCGTTAAAAGCTTCAGATAAAAAAAAATTCCTTTATATATTTTTCATTACGAGAAAGTGCGAAAACATCACGTTTTTGGTAATCCATTAATTAAAAGTTAGTCCCAGCACTTTCGCTTGGCTACAGAAAACATAAATGAAGATGGATTATTTCCAAAACTATAAACAAACAAATCAATAACTCAAGAATAAACGTCCAGCGCGCAAAGTATTTTTAAACCAGGCGACAGGAAGAAGTATATATTTTTTGTCCATCTGTATTAACGTTGTATTTATAAGCAAAACGATTTTCAAATGTCAGGGATTTGTGTTTCAAGTTAATTGCATATTTCCGTTGAAAAAATACATTCCCTTCTCGTGAAAGATAATACGCCGTGAAATAAATTACCTTCTGTCTCAAAATTTCATAAGATTAATTCAACGGAGTGAAGGAATACAATTTCACTAGGGTATAGAGTCATTATTTTGAAACGTTTTATCGATTTCTTAAGCGAGCTACTTTCCTTCTTCATAATGAGAGATCTAATACACAGAATGTCTCACATTTTTTTCAATAAAATCTATTTTAATAGGAGTTTTGAAAGGTTTGTTCCTAATAGAAAGATCTGAGTAGTCTCAACATGTGCGCATACGTTGAAGAATATATTTGAAAATTTCAGCCAGGTTGGATGCTCAGTAGTTGTTTAACGGTTGTTTGTGTCAATAACATTCTGGACAGCTGAATTTGAACGTGGTCGTACCAGCTTGGTTGACGATGAACGTTCGGGACCTAAAACTGTGCCTAAAACTGCAACCACAACCGATAATATTGGAAAGATTCATCGGAAAAGTTTTATTATTTTCTTAATCCTTTTTGGCATACTGCCAATGCAACTTTTTATTGTTATTAATAATATGTAAACACTTATTAGAACTTCCGAAGGTCAGCATGGAAAACACAACTTAGAACTTTTCAGTAATAAATGCAGAAATTATAGAATATTGTTGTTTATAAAGTGTTAAAATGCAAACGATTGTTGTTCTAATAACGTTTAATAATAAACAAATTTTACAGAAACATAAAGAAATGATTACTATAAATAAATTAATAAAAACGTATTCTATTTGGTTTTCCGTTTCTATTGTTTTTGCTTTAGTAAACCACTCAAGAATTTTATTATCAAAATCAAGATGATCTTCAATATAAGGCATCATTCGGCTCAAATGCTCAACTTTAGTTTGTAGGATTGGTACTTCACAAGTGTATGCTTTTCGACTGGGCATTTGTCTGTGAACCGTTGAGTAATCGGGGGGATGTGTTAAGGTTAGCTTCGTCCCTTGCGCGTGTCTAACTTTCGAACTTATCGGTGAACTGTGTTTAATTTTCGAAATCGTCAACAAGAGAGCCTATATTGAACTTGAGGATTATTTATTACAAGCGCAACAAGGAATACTAGGAAAGGTTTACCGTTGGCCACGCTAATATCTACGAAGAACACAATAAAATAAAGGGAGGATTTATAACGTCTACGTCATTATTTGTGGAAATATTTACGACGTGTATATTTTAATAAATAACGTAACTACTTTCATAAATGAATAAATATAATAACAAATAAAAATAATACAATATTATTAATTAATTTATCATGTAATCATCAAATACCGCGAAACCACCTATATCTAAGGGTGAGTGCGGTTGTAGCAATACCGCCGAAGATCATAAACTAATTAGTTGCTCTATCTGTAAGAAGAATTTTATTCACACATGCGTGGACTTAACTGGAAGTGAGATTCGCACAATTAAAACTAAGAAAGGCCTTTCATGGTCCTGTTGTAATTGTAATGTTTTGAGTAGCCATATAAATGAGCCTAAGGCAGCGATACTGAATCTAAGAAATGACTTATTGTTAACACTAGAACCGCCGAAAATTCCTCATACCTCGAACTGCCGCACCGGTCAAATTGACCGGTGATTAAAACTCAATTTTGCTTCGACTGTTTTTATTAATTAACATAATTTGTTTGCATAAAAGTGTATATTTATTCACAAAATATAAAAATAACTTCTAACTTAACTTTGGTATTTTAAATATCGTTACAATTTTTGCAATAAGTTACTTTAAATCCACATTTTCCACATATGTTCTTGTTACAGTTCTTACATCTATCGTATTTTCACATTTCTTTTCTTGACATGTACGTCATTTGCGAGATTGCTTATCTGTCTTTGATCCAGCCTGTAAGTTCTTGTTGCATTTTTGATTCGATGTTCCCTCCTGAGGGTCTTCTTCGTTGTTATTGGATTGTTGCGAGAGTTCTTCTGCCAATTACAGAATGAAGTCGCGACATTTTATTTTTTTGCCAGTGATGTCTTTGTATACAGCAAACGCATTGATTGCAGCAAGATCCCATATATTATAAAAAAACATGGACTGGCCATCTTCTTGAGGGTGCCTTCACGCTGTATTTTCGCGCCATTTGATCTACTACGTCAACGCCATATTTTGTGCTATTATAGTATAAAACTATTTCTGGCTTTTTCTTTGTACCAGCATCAATCGAAACTGTTGGATGTTGCGTACTTAGAAGGAGAACATTTTTGTTTATTTTGGCTTGATACACTGTCAAAGTGCAAACATTTTCTTTACTTGTAAATAAAACAGTTTCATATAAAGAACCTTTGCTTTTTTTGATTACTTCGGAAATTTCTTTTCTCGACCTGTTCACAGTTCCAACAATTGTGGTGTTTAGTTTTGCTAATTTCTTTGCAAGTTCCAAACTGGTAACAAAATTGTCCGTTGTCACATTTCTTCCTTGGCGTAAGGCTCTAATAATTTTAGAACGACGTATTCACTAAGTGGTTGTCCTATTGGTCTCGAATCATCTTTTCCTAAATATGGGAATGCATTCAACACATATTTAACTTCAATGTCAACAGCAAGCCAAAATTTAATGCCAAATTTATCCGGTTTATTGGACATATGTTGCGTAAATCGACATCTTGCTTTTGTAGGAAAAAGTTGTTCGTTTATAGTTATGTTTTCTCCGGGCACATAACAAATTTTGTAATTGTAAGCAAATTTTTGCCATATTTCAAAAACTAAAGCAAACTTGCTATGTTCCAATCTTTCTTTCCTTGTCGACTTGAGATCGAATCTGAGATATCGCATGATTTCTCTAAATTTGTTTCTAGACATCGTTTGACTAAAAAACGATATTCCCCACTTTTTAGACCACAAGGAATCTAATTCTATGTGACTGGAACCCTGAGCACCACGTGCGTATAGAATAGCAATAAAGGATTCTAGATCTAAAGATAATTGCCAGTCTTGACTGTCTAGTTGTCTTCTAGCTTCAGCCTCGGTGCATTGTTTTATGTGTCTCAGCATCGAGTCATCGATAAATAATTTCCAGAAACTACTCACATTTTCAGCAGTTGCTTTTTGTTTTGCATAGCCTGTTGACCATCGATTGTTCCTGAATATATTGGGTTGAGTTTTTCTGCCTGCTGTAGGCTGACTCGCAGAAATTACTTGCTATTGGGAATTGTCTTTTGATTTGCAAACTGCACCAAGATTGAAGGAAAATCCTTTTTCTGTTGGTTTCTTTTGCTGGCGATTAGAACGAACAGACGTTTTCACTTCCTGCTTATCACTGGAACTAGCACTAGTCACTGCAACCGTTACATCACAAACTGTGTCATTGTCAGATTCATCACTATTTTGTTTCTCACTCGCAACAACTCGAGAACGAATTTCCTTTTCACAGTCCGTACTAACTGATTTAGAATCATTCTCGGAATTTCCTGGTGAAAGATTTTCCAGTTCGTCTATGCACGCTAAAGCTTGTGTAACTGAGAGGCCTTTACTGGACCACATGCTGTTCAGTCTAACTAAACAGAACGTATGCACTCAGAGTACTACTGATCTTTTTATATGTTCACAATTGTGCAAGTTGAAACTTGCAAAATATTTTGTACGCATGCGCCAAATTAAGTCTGCGCATGTGCGACACTAAAAAGATCACGAGTAGAAACAGGTTCTTTGCCGACGGCAAGGCTGAACATGTCGAAACAAGTACGAACAAGTACTAATAAATAGGAACAAGCTCTGATCGGTTGATGCAGTTATATGCCTTGTTTTATATGTAACAAATGTTTGAAATTGTGTATATATTTACATGCGGTGCATGCCTAAATGTTTAGTTTTTTCAAATGTTGCAACCAAGAAAAAGAATTGAAAAATAAAGTTTGTAAAAACATTTTTTTAACGTATCGGTCAATTTGACCGGGGCGGCCATTTAAGGTAAAATTACTCAGAACACCGCTTAGAGTTCTACAAAATATTCAAAATTTTGTGAGAGCATTGCCAAACTAAATTTAGGAAAAGTCACATGATTTCACGATCATATCAAAATTAATTCCGTTGAAAAAAAAGCTTTAAAATTGAAAGACGGTCAAATGGACCGGTGCGGCGGTTCTGCCAAGCATTGACGGAAGAACTTCTGAAGATCTACTTACTGAATTAAAAGAAAGAAATATCCGTAAACAAAATATCATCTTGTACGATGTTGCGGAACCTGAATCTAATAACGCAAATGATAGGCTTGACTCCGATATGAACGTTGCTCAATCCGTTTTGAGTTTAATTCTTACTGTTGTTGTCACCACTAACTTAGAAATAAAGCGTATTGGGCGATATAATGTTAACAACAGCCGGCCCCACCCTATTAGGATTAAACTCTACTGCACACACAGTTCTTAAGCACGCAAAACGTATTCGTGACTCCGAGGTCTACACTAATGTTAGAGTTTCTATGGACGAAACACTTCGTCAAATGGAGTACTATAATTTACAGGCATGGAGTTCCAACGATTAAGTTATCCATTCAATTTAATTTTTGTAAAACGCTATTATTTGCTTAATATATTTTGGCTTCCGTTGGTGAATTATGAAAACCTATAATTTTCCCTGGAATTTCCGTCATTATTAATTACTGAAAAAAATGTATTTGTAATTTTTTTAAAATATTTGCAAATAAAATAATAACTAAGTATTAAAGAGTGAACGTTCCTCGCATAGGTCCTCGTGATGTGAGATGTGAGATTTGATTCCTTATCGTGAACATTTTCACAGTAATTAACTACGTCGGAAGTTCCAAGGAAAATTACAGGTTATTATTTGCTATTTATTTCTGTTTAAACTACCGAAAGAGTGTTTAAGAGACACTCCCGGACCGACCGACCGTAAAAATTAATTAATTTAGAAAACAAATTTCTCTTACTGTTATAACATTATAATAATTAACATAAATCTAAACCAGTGATTCCCAAAGTGGTCCAGGTGGACCCCCAGGGGTCCACGGGAGACTCGACGGGGGTCTACATTGGCGTGAAAAAAAAATGGGGGTTCACAAGTTGTAAGTGGGGGGTTCACGAAAATTTATCCGGTTTCGATAGTAAAGAACAAAAATGTTGGCTTAGCTTTACCTATCAATTGTAGGCAGATGGGTGTAATATCGGCTTTTCTTGGAAAATTGAAATTTATGAAGCAAAATATTAGTCGGCGCGAATTCTCCCAGTTTCCAAACTTGTCACAGGCAGAATGTCTTGATGAGGATATTCAGACATACGTTCAACATTTAAATGCCGTGCATGATGACTTCAAAAATAGATTTGAAGATATTCTGACGATGGAAATACCACCATGGATCATAAATCCATTTGATGAAACGGAAGTGGCGAATGTGGTATTACAAGAGGAGCTATTCGAGCTTAGCACCAATGAGGAGCTGAAGGTGAAATTTAAAAAAGGCTATCAAACATTTTGGCTGCAGGCAGAAATATCCGAAAAATATCCTGGGGTGTAGGAAATTGCGAGAAAACTTTTGCTAGCGTTTCCCTCGTCATACCTTGTCGAAAAAAGTTTTAGTGTCGATACAAACCTATTAACAAAAAAAAAGGAGCAGATTGAACATCACAGAACGGGGAGATTTGCGGTTATTACTCACAACTGAAACCTAATATTGATAATTTGCTGTCAATCCATCAAGTACGTCCCTCCCATTAAAATTATTTTTTTTTGATTGTTGATTTGCATTGTTGAAGTTACGTTACGTTATTCATGTTTAATTTTAATTCTATTAAGTCTGTAATCATATTATTTTAATAAATAGAACACAAGAAAATATACTATTTTTCTTTTTATTTTTACCACTCCGAATTTAGGGTTGGAACTCAGCCGCGACGCAAATTTCCATCGTTAGATCTAATTTTCACATTTTTTGACGAGTTTTGGGAATATGGTAGAAATGTAGCAGCAGGGGGTCCACCGAAACCAGTAAAATTTTGAAAGTGGTCTACGAGAAAAAAAAAGATTGGGAACCTCTGATCTAAACTCACCTTTAAAAGTTGGCATTTGTCTATTCTGTATAAAATACATAATAAATCAATAAATCAAACATTAGATGGGGGAAAATGGAGGCGAGACACCCTGTATTAGTCTTAAATTCGAAAACATATTGCGTTTATGGCGAAAGGCGTTAGACTCAAAGTTTTGTAATATTTTATGCATCGCCAATATCTCAGAACAATATTGGCTTCTTCTCATATAATATGTAAAATATTAAAAGAGCAAAAATAGGTCACA
This sequence comes from Dynastes maya, assembly GCA_029619315.2. Taxonomy (NCBI): domain Eukaryota; kingdom Metazoa; phylum Arthropoda; class Insecta; order Coleoptera; family Scarabaeidae; genus Dynastes; species Dynastes maya. The sequence goes on from JAROYE020000012.1 coordinate 10,840,515, forward strand.
TGTTCAATATTTTATGAATTACGATCGGTGCTAGGACAGGGATGTAATCGTGAGAGGGAAAAAAATGAATATGAGGATAGGGTAACAAACTTTTTGCTACCATTTATCTTAGCTGCTGCAATAAAATTCTTTGCATTTGACGTGTTGTCCCTTTTTTAATTATTATAAGTGTACAAGGATATATTTCTTCGTTTACTTTTGCTTCTGTTGCGTTTTGGTAAAAATTTAATTACGTAAATTCATTTCCAAGAGTTAAAATTCTTTGAATATTTCAAAACAGATCGCGTGAATTTCAGGTTTCGTAGAAATTATTGATTTTCCACATCATTCTAGGAAGTCATTAAAATTACAGTAAATTGAAGCCAAGCTTTTTTAGCAAATATGCATAATTATTCAAACTGAATTATTTGAAAATTTAAGTTGAAATGGTAATTGAACGCCTCTCTAAATACCAGGTGAAAAATATATATTACCCCACATATGTGGAACGATGAAAATTCAAATTATAACTTTGTTATTAGTTTAATTAATTAAGTAAATTGGAGAGTATCCTCTTTGGATCGTGTATGTCAATTCCCAGCGGGTGAGATTGTCTAATCTAGTTGAAATTAACTTGAGAAGAGTTTGCGAAATGATGTATAGAGTTTATCTGGGTACATTTAGGCTTAATATCCATGTTTTTTTATGTGACTGGGATTGTAAAGCTGGAAACCAACACTGTTGGTATCTAGGTCTAATGGTCTAGTGTCTAGTTGATCCTAGGAAGCTATTATAACTAGGGATTGCACTGGTATACCGATTCACCGGTAAATTCTTTCAAAATTTTTACTTACAATTTGCGATCTTTTACCGGTAATTGGAAAGAATATTAAATACATATACAAACAGAATAAGTATAGAGATAATTATTTTTTTGAGGTTTTCAAAGCATTTAGTAAAAGCCTTACGCCACTTAAACGAAAATACTTTCTTTTACACCTTATTTATATCACGCAGATGGTAAGTTAAAAAAAAAACTCATGTGTCTTTTACAATTTTTGGCGTTCTTTAGAAACCGCACTTGAAGTATTGCTTTTGTAGCCATGTACCGCTTTCAACGTATTCTAGCGTGCAATGAGTAACCTTAAGTAGCATTCACATAGGGCATCGTGGGGATAAGGTAGGAATTGGGAATGTTCACGCAATGCAATTAAATACGACCGTTCACACGGCGGTGTAAGGCAGAATTATTAACTAGTGTACAGCGAAACTATACACACGTTAAATTATGGGCATTATCGCGCTACCACGGCGTTGTATTAATGCAACCGACCAATCACAATGCAGGTTACGGTTCCTGTCAATTTGTATGCATACTCGTGCATACTTTTGAGGTTATAACAAAACAACACATAGATACAAGTGGATTCCGAAACTAGAATGGTCACAGAAGCTCATAAAGAAGATTTAAAAATATTTGATGTCATTATATATATTTATATAACAATAATGCGGCTACAAGTGATATGGGATTGGAAATCAGCAAAACCTGGACTCAAATTCGCTCACAAATATAAGCTCAAAAGCCGAAGGTTCAGAAGAGTCCACAAGTTGTTATCTCCTAAATTAATGAATTAGCATTGATTGTAAAGTTTCACACAGAATATAAAGATGCAAAATTAGGTATTTGCTTTAAATCTGTATTTCTTGGGACCAAAGATATATGAATATGTAAGCAAAGTACTACATTTACCAAGTATGAGACATTAAGATTCAGATAGCGTAGACAACTTTAAATATTCATTTATATAAAGAAGAATGTATATTGTGTATAGTTGAAGTGAGGTTAATTTATTTTGCATCAGTAAAGATGGAATCGTAGTGTTTGATAAAATGGAAGTATACGATATTAACCTTAGAAATTTGCTGTGGTGCTTTTCGTAAAAGCACCCATATAAATTTTAAACAACCTGAATGGGATATGTTTTCGAAACATAACGCTTGCTCTGGAAAAAAGATTTAGAAGTGTTAATTAATATAATTAATGCATTATGTGATTAATATTATACATTAGAGTTTTGGTGACTGTAATCCACCACGTAGAGGTGTTAGACAACACAATTAATGCCTTGTATAGTATTAATCTATACGTTAGAGCTTTAACTTTCTAATTCACCATATATTTGTTAAAATTCTTTATACAATATAGAATTTTCTATCGATTAAAATTTACTAAGAGAGTGTTAACATTCCAAAAGAAAAGGATGGGAAGATTGCTACTTCAAAACATTGTAATTTTTGATTTGTTTCAAATATATAGTTTGTAGAATTATTTTCTTTTTTTTTCCAAGCATCCAAATAAGTGCAATACGTATTCGGTTATCTGATATAAAATAATTTCAAGCGTATTCATATAACAGCCGTGTCTATAAGAGCCTTAGTATGTAAGTCGTATTATGCATTTTACTAAGGAACTATCAAAGTATACGGAGATGTAAGTTTAAGAATTAAATTTATAAGGAACGTTGTAGGGGTGTCTATAGAAACATTTGCTAACAATATCATTTAAGAAAGAATAAAATATAATAATTCTTTGATATCTCCTTTATTTGACTTTCTAATTACGTATATAGTGTTATTTATTCTTTTACGATGAATAAAATAAAATTTCTATGATAATTTGCTACAAAACAAAAATTATATTTAAAATGCTTTTTTTTATATCGTTATCATTTATGTAGCTTGGTTTAATTTCTTTGATTTTTTTTACGATTCATTCGTCCATCACTTCATAGGCAGCTGTATCCACACATACAGATTCATAATTTGCATCGCATACAGCAAATAAAATACTAAAAGTTTTCTTATAGTTGTAATATAAAGAGTCAGAATTGTTAGGTCGTTTTATATGAATGTGCATGCCTTCTATTGCATTTACATAACTAAGAGACTGCCTCATGTTGTCTAGTAGACAGGTTTTAGTTCAGTCCACAGCGCTTTTTCTCGAAATATTTGACAGACCGTTGATTTACTTCTACTATTTTTAATAAATTTTCAAATAAATCAACATTCCCTCATATAAGAATCAGGATCATGATTTAAGATTTCCTGAATCTAATTTAAACAGTCCGTTACAAAAGAACTCATTAACGGATAAATTAAGGTTATGATACGACAAAGTCAACCGAGATGTTAGTTATCATTGTGTCACGAAATTATTTAAAAAATTACGGCGGAATATTGCAAATAATTTCGCGCTCATCCTACCGATAATTTCACGCTACCCTATGTGAACGCACCTTTAGACGTGTAAAGTATCTATACTGGAAGGGGCACACCGCTCTCTTTCTCGGCTCTGAATTTATTCTAGTGGGTGCAGGAAACAGTGCGAGTGGTTATAGTAAAAAACCGAAGGTAAGAATATCATTGATTGTAAAAATTACAATTTGTAAGAATAATTACGTAGAACATAAATATTGCTGTAATAATAAAAGATTATAATAGATTGTAATAGTAAATTTATTTGAATAATTGAATACATAATGCAAGTATTACTCATGCTGTACGGGTTTTTTAATTAAAATATGTAAATTTAAGAGAACAAAAAAGTGTAGGAACTAGTAAAATTATATTGTCATTTAAAATATTTCTTTTGTTCCTAGTTACGGATAAAATTTCACCGTGGTACTATTTTAACCGTACACAAGTAAAAGATGTGGCTGTATGTAAACCGTGTTTAAAGAAAATTAAAATATCTGGTGCAAGTATCAGCGGTTTCCACAGCCATCTCAGAAGTCAGCACAATGTCAATTTATTGAAAAGAGAAAAAGAAGAAACTAATGGTAGTTTCACTCCGAATGAAAATATTAATCTCAAAACCAACGAGGATTCCCCATCAAAAATTACTTCATATTTCAAGAAAACAACTGACAAATCTTTCTCTGTCGTACTAGCGCGAATGACGACACAATATGGAATTCCATTCACTAAATTGTGTACATTACAAGATTTACGAATGATGTTAATCGCAAATGGGTATACAAACATTCCAACATCTTCGAATACAATTAAAAAAATAGTTTTTGAATATGCAGGTACAATTAAGAAACAACAATTACTGCGGATTAGTGGAGGCAATAGAAAAATTACAAAATCCTTCGGTGTCGTTAGTGGAATCTGTGCAAATAGTGCAACATGTTCACGCACAGCTATGCGCGGTAGAAGACGCAAAAAATGTTTGTGTTCTAGAAAGGTTTGAAAGTGTTTTAGAGAAAGATTATGATTTTGGCACATTAAGACAAATTTGTGAAGGTGCGTCAACAGAACCGTTAAGTTGTTCCAAAGACTATTTTAATTACGCAAATATAACGTCACTAGATGTAGAACGTTCGTTTTCTGCATATAAACACACTTTTTCCTCACGCCGCACTCGGTTTGCCGAAACAACTGTGGAAACATATCTAATGTTGCAGATATTTAACAGACATTATTCACTTTGTGATTTCACGGAAGACTCTTAAGACCGTAAATGTTGGAGCACGTATTATATTTTATTTCTGACCCTATAATTACATATCAACAATAAGAAATCGAGTTTTGTTATTTTCAAACCCAACATTGTATGTGAAGAATTTCGGATTCGAAAATACCACCTTACATCAATCCACACCCACCTTTGTAGGTTGACAATGATTTAAGGTGGTTCGCACATATTGATAAAACATGTTTTCGCCTGGCAAAGATGTGCTTTGCGTTTAAGAGTTTCTCTTTTCACTGTAGCAAAACTGTTTTAAGGTATGGCATTATTCAGTGGGGAATGTCGACAGAAAATAGGTTTATTTTTATGCTACAAAAACGTACCGTTTGGATATTTCAGAAAATAGTCTAAAGGGAATTCTGAATTCCATTTTAAACAATTGAATGTACTAACCGCATCGTCTTAATATATCTACGAAGTATTATGCTACGTACATAAAAACAAGGAGTTTTTCAATAGCTTCCAACTGCTGCATGAACATAATATACGTCATAAGGGTATCCTGTTACCACCGCAGCATAGATCTGCATTGTTTCGGAAACATCTTGAATATATTGTGTGTAAATTCTTTAATAATTTACCAACTGAAATAAAACAACTGAATTTCAAGCGTTTTAAAAAAATTGTAAAACACTTTTGAGTATCGTGGAATATTACAACTGTGACAACTGTTTAACGTACGCTTTTTGTATTAGTAGTATATTTAATTACGACGTAGTTTCTTAAGCAGGCATTTCTTTTTTTCTGCACATCTTTTGTTTTCTACTTTGTGTTTTCTTGCTTTCTTTTGAAACAAAGGCGCTAATCTAAATATCTAATCTAATCTTCATCTTTACTTTATGGTCAGAAAAAATGTAAAAATATAAAATCGTGGCATTATTTTGTCACAGTCAAGACAATATCCATTATTATTATTATTATTAAATTATCTCTAGTTTATCAAGAGTTGTGGATTTTAATTTATTTCTATAGAAGAATTATTTTTTTTTTGCTTTTCTTTAAACCCAGTAATTTGTTGTAAATTTTACCAAAAAGATTCTTTTTAAGTAGAAAGATGCTAGTTTATTGAGAATAACAGAATGACAGAAAAATGATTCTTCCAAGTAAATCATTTAGTTTTACGTTAAGACAATATTCACATTAAAGGTAGGAATGAAAAAATGGTCCAGATCTCACAAAGTTCTGTTGAGAAATTAGGTGATTAGTTTCGTATTCAAAAAACACATCATCCAGCCAGCTACAAGGATATCCAATAAAAGAAAAATTATAATAATGGAAAAAAACCTAAAGTTAATTAAAATTAGGAGCAAGGGAATGAGCTAATGAAAAAACTTTTTTTTATAGGTTACAGTATAATTAAATTATTTCTTTAATAATGTAATTAAATAGGGATTATTTTTATGTAGTTTAATAACACCGAAACACTAAAAATGCTGAACACTCGAAATCGAGACTTTTTATATGTATTGTGCTTTGGTTCTTCTATCTGAAGATGACAAGGGACCAATATCTGCATGACATTCATTAGGTGTTTCAGTCTTATTAGTGCTTGATGACACTTCACTTTCAGTATTATTGATCTCATCTAAACCATTATTAGAGGAACTTACATCTTGAGCATTGATTTGATCATGATCCTTTGACGAATTAACCGTATACGAGTGTTTTATTGACATTGCTTGAGAAATTCGGTACAAGTAATGTTGATGAAAACCGTTTTATAAGAGGCCGGAACTAAATGCCATCTGTTACATCTAAAATTATCTCTACTAGCCTCTATAAGATATGATCTTGGTTCTTTTAGTATCTGCACTATTTTCCCATAAACTCTTAAACCAGTTATCCAAATATTATCTCCTATTTCTAGCTTAATGTCTTCTACCATACTGTTTTGCTGATTTCTCCTTTAAAAAGGTCTCTTTTTCCAAATTCACATTAAACCTTCATTTAGCTTATTATATATTGGTAATAACCTATCATTCAACAGGTTAATAGTGCAAGATATATATCTTCGTTCTTCTTTAAAAGGGTTTTCGCAAATTTTACAGCTGCTTCTATGGGTCTATTCGATCGTGCGAAATACCGTTTACTATTACTTGGCACGTGCTTAGAATGTGTTTAAATTACTGTTAAAATTGAGGACTATTATCTGACCGAACAACATCCGGAATTCCGTATCGTGAAAAAAGTTCTTTTGATTGTATTTTCAAAAAGACTATTCAATTTAAATACGCGGGTAAGTCAAAAATTACTTACACTTTCAGTTCTACAACGGTATTAAACAAAGATAGGTGTACAACAGATACATTATTTTTTGATATAGTTTCCACCTTTAGCAATGCACTTAGTCCAGCGGTTTTCGGTTGGTCGTGAAGCCACTTTTGCACCGCATCCCGAACATCTGTGTCTGAGGCAAATCGACGACCTCTCAGAGCTTCCTTGAGCGGTCCAAAGAGATGAAAGTCTGAGGGAGCGAAATCAGGGCTGTAGGGAGGGTGTTCCAGGGTCTCAAAGCCCAACCGGCTGATAGTTTCTATGGTGTTATGGGCCGTGTGTGGACGGGCGTTGTCTTGCAACAACAAAACTGGCTTTGAGAGTAGACCACGGCGTTTGATTCGAATTGCTGGTTTCAGCTTATTCACCAACAAATCACAGTACCTCGCACTATTTATGATAGTCCCCCTGTCCAAGTAGTCGTGCAGTATAGGGCCTTTTTCGTCCCAAAACACGGTTAGCATTACCTTCCCAGCTGATGGCGAGGTCTTGAATTTTTTGGTGCTAGGGGATCCTGGGTATTTCCATTCCATATTCTGGCGTTTCGATTCGGGCTCGTAGTGATGAACTCACGTTTCATCAACGGTCACTATTCTGCTTAAAAATGCGTCGCCTTCCGCGTTGAAGCGATCCAGTATGCGTTGGCAGATGTCCAAATGTTTGGTTTTGTTTTCGGCGGTAAGCATTCGTGGTACCCATCGCGCACACACTTTACGAAATTTGAGTTCATCGTGAATAATTTGATAGGCAGAACCGTGACTGATGTTTAAAGAAGATGCAACCTTGCCTATGGTAACTCGCCTATTTGTTGTAACCATCTCTCGAGCTTGCTGAATGTTGTCGTCGGTGGTCGAGGTTGACGGCCGTCCAGCTCCCTCTTTTTGTGTTACGCTCGTGCGGCCACTTTGAAGCATTTCGATCCACAAAAAAATGCTTTTACGAGATAAAGCAATGTCCTCGTATTGAAACAAAAGTCTCATCTTTCACGCCCTCTGACCACAAAAAACGGATCACTGCTCGTTGTTCCTCTTTGGTGCAAACTAATAGCGGAGCTGACATGCTTATGCTGTTGTAACTAGCAGACAAATGACGCGATCGTGATTAAATTCGGCACACATGACCACAGAGGCGCCAACTCAAAGCATCCCCAAGCCGCCGCCACTACGATAACCTTCAAAGCTTGTTATGGCGAAAGTGTAGATAATATTTGACGTACCCTCGTATTTTAAAGAATCAGTGAGTAATAATCAATTACTATTAAATATCAAGAATCTGCCTTAAATAAATCAAGAGCAATTCTTTGTCATGAACGTTCGAGAAACGAATCTTTTAGAAAGGGTTCTTTAGAATTGATCCGATTTTCAATGCAATTGGAACAATTTCTTATTCCATTTTCTATTTGGGTTCATAATCCTAACCACCATGGATACTTTTTAGCGCGAGATCGATATTTTACAATCCCTTGATGTCCTTGATGAATTCCTTGTAGACATTCGAGTTGTAATGAGTTTGGAATTATAACACGTGAACCTTTTAATAACAGTCTTTTACTAAAAGAAATTTCCGATCTATATTGATAACACGGCAATAATTTCTCATCTAGCAAGCTCCATTTCATTTCGTATTCCTTCAGTTTTTTACAAATAGGATCTTTATTCTAACAAATACGACTTGACGGCTAAGGAGCTGACTATGAAGTTAACATGAGGTTCATTATCTTCTGCTAACTCATCATCTTGTTCTTCCTCACAATCTGCTGGAAAGTTTCTGGATAATACATCCGCTACAACTAGATTTTTGCCTGGTGTATAGAATGTAAATCATACGGTGTATGAGTCGTATGCAGAACCTCTGTAATCTTCTTCTTTTTCTTCTTTTCCAATTTGTGCATAACGTCTCCGAGGGCAAACGCGATGCATACAGTACCGTGCAATCGAATTAGGGCCACTTTGATTTTATACAAATATTTGCTATTAATATTATAATAACCAAAATTTCTAAATATTTTCCGCAATAAAATGTTTTTCATTGTATTTGAGATAATCCTCTTAAGTAGGTATAAAATTCTCGTTATTATAATCCCCACCAAACATTCCTTTCTATCCAAGGTACGTTTAGGGTCGGTAATCGGTGACTGGCTTTACCTGCTTCAAGTTAGTTTACGTGTAGTTTTGATGGTGTAAAGTGCAAGTATTATATTTTCGTGCTATAATATTCGTTTTACATGTTGTTTTAGTGTAATTAAATTGAAATTTCATGACGTTTAGTTTTCTTTTTTTATTGATAAATTTTGTGAAATGAGCAAACGTAAAGACATTTCAAATGAGAAAAAAATAAGAATTCAAGTCTTATTAAACACGGGGCCGTATTCGCATCGGGAAATAGCCAGAAGAGAACGAGTTTCTCGTCAAACAGTCAGCAAGGTAGCGATGTCAAAGAAAGAAAATTTACCAGCGACTTCAAGTGGTCGTTCTCATTGTCGCAGTATTCGCAAAACTTCGCCACGGGAAGACAGAATTATCATAAAAAGGGCATTAGAAAACAGGCAACTGTGCATTAAAGAACTTCAGCGTATATTACAGGCTGATCATATAAAAATATCAGATCGAACATTAAAATCGCGCTTATATGAAGCCAATATCAGAAGGAGACACCCTGCAAAAAAGCTGAAACTTACTTTAAGGATGAAAAAGGCAAGATTACAGTGGGCGCAACAGCATCGGCATTTTATTGTTGAGGATTGGAAAACGGTATGTATCAATATTTTATGTATATTTTCAAAATTTGGAACATTTTTTGTAAATTCGAAAATGTAATGAAAATTTCTGTTTCTAAAGGTTGTTTCTAGTGACGAGTCACGGCTAGAAGCTGTAACTGGAGTTGCTCATTTCGTTAGAAGAAGACCATCGGAACGATATGATGAAAGCGCAGAGGTAAAAACAATGAAACATCCACCGGCGGTCATGATTTGGTCCTGTGTATCAGGGGAAGGGCTTGGACCGCTCTATTTTGTAACGGGTATCATGAATCAAATTCAATATAAAGAAGTTATGGAATCAATCTTAATCCCGTATATGACATTTTTAGACCCTGAAAATTACTCTTACACATTTATGCAAGATGGTGCACCGTGCCGCAGGGCAAAAACAATTCGAAATATGTTTCAGCAAGAAAACTGAAGATATTGCCATGGCCAGGCAATTCCCCCGATCTGAATCCAATCGAAAATGTTTGGAATTCTTTAAAACGTACAGTTTATGCATCTCCCAATACAACAGTTGACGTTTTGAAAGCAAACATAACAAATAGCTGACAAAATAATGCTTACCTTAAAGAAGTTGCAGCAGCGTGTATAGCAAGCGTGCCAAAAAGAATTGCTGTTGTCATAAAAGCAAGGGGTGGTTCGACGAAATATTAATGTACGTGTTAATATAAATATATATATATAAATAAATAAAAATTGTTTTTATCAAACGTTGATACTTTGTATTATTTATTAAGCTAAAACTCAAATTTATATAGTGGCCCTAATTCGATTGCACGGTACTCTACAGCTGGATTTATTTATCTGTATAAGATAAGCACCTCAGCACAGGTTTTGCTTTATTAAAAGGCTTTGTTTACATGGAATCCCAAACATTTTTCTTTAAAGTTAAGTTACTTCGGAACGGTTGGGTATATATATCAATTACAAAAGTTGGTCGTACCCAAAAACTGTAATGACTAGCAATGGTATTGATACCACTCTACGCGGTTGTATATCGCTTTCCATTTTAATTTCCATTTGTGTCTTAAAGGTATCTACTAATTTCATAAATATTAATAAAACAGAGGTTACGAGTGTAGGTAGAAACTCGCAATAAACATCAGTAAATATTTACAACGAAACAATATAAGAAACCGATAAAATAAAATATCTGGGGGCAATAATGGAAGACAAAGGAGAACTAGAATAAGATGTCAACAACAGAATAATGAATATCAATAAAATGTATGGAGCTTTATATAATATCTGTTTTAATAAAGGAGAAATCAATAAACGAACAGAAATAAAAGTGTTAACATGTAACGGTAGAATTCATTCTTTAGAATCTACATTGTTCAACCAAATTGATTCTAAATAACTATCATTACTACTACTTTCAAATTAATTCTTAACGTGTACCGAACGGACTTTAGAATGTCTACAAACTTTAGCCCAATGACCAATCTTCCGACATATTTTACAAGCTGTTTTCTTCGCAGGACATTTCGCTTTTGAATTAAAGGGAAAACCATAGTATTTACATTTACTTGAAATTCTTTTATCCAGTCTGGTTACCTTCAATTGATGATGTGGCTTCCTTTGTGTAAATTCGTTCACTAAAGGTTCCACAAGTCTTCTTCCTGGTATTCATGTTCATAGCGGAAATACGCAAACCACCATGAATTTCCCGCTTTTGAAAAGCTTGAAGCTTCGTTTGTTTTGCTGCAATAAATAGCCAGTTGAATGGTCTGCTAGGTCAGCCGATATTACACTAATGGATTTCTTTTTGTGGGGAGCGTTAAAAGAAAAAGTATGTGGTAGTGGTGTAGAACATAATTCAGATCAATTAAAACAAGCAGTAAGGGATGCGGTGGATGAGATTAATGTGCCCGCTACTATACACAAACTTTACAATGAATTTACTAAAAGAGTTGAAGAGTGTACAAGTTGGAGGCCCCTATATTAGGATATAGGATTTGTTTATTTCAAAGAATGGTTGTTGTTTAATTGAAAAATAAAAAAATGTTTTTGGACATGTTGAGGAAAACAGATTTTTTTTATAAAGAATAACTTTTTTCAGTAAAACGCATATTAAAAAAGCTTTTCCTCTTTGTAACTCCATCTAGGCTTACTTATTTAATTCTCTTTGCTTATCTACTCTTCTCAGGTGTAAGGCACAGAACTTGCCTTACTATTCCATCATTTTGCATTCTCTTCACGTGACCATACCATCTCATTTACGTTTGCTCGATGACTTCCACTATGGGTTTCAGTTCCAGATGTTCTTGATAGTTGTATTCTTAATTCTATCTCTTTTTGTTTTGTGAAATTCTTCTGAAGAATCTCATCTCTGTTGCGGTTATTCTTGCTCGGTTCTTTTCCGTCATTGTCCACGTTTCTGCTCCGAATGTTAATGCAGGTGTTATTACTTTTTGGAATATTTGCACCTTGACGTCTTTTGGAATTTCTTTCTTTCTGTTATTTCCTTATCCTTCGATATCATTGACCCTTAATTTAATTTAAATTTTCGTACTTGTTCTAGTTCCTCTTCGTCTATTTGTATTACATTTTGTTGTGGTGTCTTTCATATTGTCATGGTTTCTGTTTTTTCTTTGCTGATTTTCATGTTGATCTTTTCCAAAATTCTTTTGTAGATCTTTATATTATTATTGAGGTCTTTTGAACTTTCGCTATAATAACCGTATAGTCCGCATAGCGGAGTTCACTTATCTCTACTTTTCTCATCTTTCGGTATCCAATTTCATATGCGTTAACTTCCTTTTTCCCTTCTTTTATAGCTTCATCCAGGACCAAAGAGAACAGTGGCGGACTCAGGTACATTCCTGTCTAAAGCCTAAGGTTGTTTCATTTTTTTTTCTTGCCTTGTTCTTACATGGTTTCTTGTGTTTTTGTATAAACTTTGTACTCCTGTCATTAATGTTTCAGATGTTTTTTCGTTTGATTGGAAAAGGCAGAAAAAACGCTTGGTATAGTTTCACAATATAATATATTACTCGATGGGCATTTCGCCTTTCGGCATCATCAGGAACATAATACTAAAGCAATGTTACAATCACAATCTTATGGATGGTCTTAAGCTAAAGAGCAATATTTGCACAAATATCTTAATACTACTTGTAATTATGGAAAATTACTTCGGTCTTGCTAATGAAGGTGCTATTATTCTAGGGTTGATAAGCGGAGAATGCAGGATGTTTCTTGATCACCTAGGACGGATTGAGGATTATGTAAAATTTCTCTTTCGATATAATATGATTCTAAAATCTTTGATTCCTTGATATAATATTTTTAGATAATCTAATGAACATGTATGTCCCGTTTCTAGAAGGTGATTAGTAGAGTTTGTTAAAAGGGTGGTACTGGATGGCAGTAGCGCAGCGGTAGCGTCGTGGGTAAGGGTAATTATCAACTCGTAGTCGATCTCGACAGTACCGCGAGAGAGTTCAAAGCGATAGTACGTTGCACGCTGCACGCCAAATAAGTACGCGAAGATGGGGCACCCAAAGGGTGTGACGTTCCCTTCGAATGTGAATAAATACCTCAGGCATTTCCCTGAATTAGAATATAGAAGTCCGCATATTTATTGCACAATATGCAATAGCGGATTTCTAAGTCGCAATAGGTTTGAATGTAGAAAACATTGTAAAAGTAAACGTCATGTATTGGATTTAAGAAACAGTATTCCATACTGGCAATTTTTATATGATTTTCTTTTTATGTTAAGTGCGTGCAACATCTAGTATCTAATGAACACTTTCGTCTTTTTTGGGCTAAGTACATTCCCTCATGGAAGCTGCCAACATCTATGCAATTACTATACAGTTTGCCACGTGTGCAAGGTACAATAAAGGAATGTATAAAAGACGAGTTGAGAAATAAGAAAATCTGCCTATGTGTGGATGAAACAACTGATGCTCAGAAACATAGCGTCATTCATGTTGTAGCGCGTCCTTTAAAACGTGATGGTCCACCAGCTTCATTGTTGTTATCCAGTAAAAGGATTCAGAAAACTAATGCAGAAACCGTTGTCAAGATAATAAAAGATTCGTTGAGAGAATTTTGTATCACAGGAACCCAAGTCACAATGTTCGTTACTGACGGAGCCGCAACAATGAAAATATGCTCTCCGACTCTTCTTTACATAACATGCCTTATACACGCATGTCACCTTGTAGCAGAAACTGTTCGAAAGAAGTATCCGATGGTGGATAAGTTAATAGCATCTACCAAAAAAGTGTTCATCAAATCTCCCAAACACATCCGTGTATTCAAACAATTGTGTCCGAAATTACCACCACCGCCTCAGCCTGTAATAACGCGATGGGGAACATGGCTCCAGGCAGTATCTTACTATCAGAAATATTTTTCACAAGTGAAAAATGTCATCTTGAAACTTGATTCAAATGATTCTGCAGCAGTTCGAGATAGTCAGCATTTTTTTTCCAATTCGGACGTTCAACAACAAATAGATGAAATTTCCATGAACTATTCTAAAGTTGCACAAGCTATTGAGCAATCAGAAAACAGTCACTTATCTGCACGAGACGCATTAAATTGCATAAACAATTTACAAGCCGCTCTAGAAAACTTGACGAACACTATAAACGTTGCTGATGTTGCAATTCTACGCAGCCTACCAGGGCGGTTGCCAATTGCCACAGTGGACATCAAGATGACAGGAAAAGGTAACAATATTATTTTTCACGTAATATTGTATATTACGTACCTACTTTTGTGCGCCACTGCAGGTACCACCCTTTCAACAAACTCTTTTCATAATGGAGGTGTACTGCAAAGACCTGTAAAGCTTTTCTTACTGCTGTTGGTGAGGGCAATGGAAGAACGCTCTCTTCCGGAAATTTTTTTCATAATCATGATAAAATAAGCAATAATGTTCTACAAAGGCAGCATGTTTCTGCAATTGCTACACGAAAAGCTATAGAAGAACCCTGCGATCGACCATCAGAAATGTTGTGCTCCGTTTTGCATAATAACGACGAACATTTAAAAGTGAACCATTTAAAATGCATACATGAGAACATGTATAATGCAAGAAGAAAATTAATGCCAGCGTTACCCAGAAACATAGAAGAGGTAGGTACAAACAGCCCTGACAATGCTCAGCCGAGAACCAATAGAAACAAAGAATTTGTGTTGGAAAATAATTTTAACGATATAGTAATTTTTAGTACAAAAACGAACTTACAGTGTTTGTGTAAAGCTGAAACTTTGTACGTAATGGAACGTTTGATTATTGTACCAAATATTTTACGCAACTTTTCACAATTCATGGTTTTTTTTAACGGACATTATATTCGATTCGTTTTTTGTTTATTAAAAGACAAACAGTGCTTTCAACGTGTCGTACATCACGTCATCAACCACGGTTTAGAATTAAAACCAAAGCGTGTTGTTGTAGATTTCGAGAAGGCCATACATAATGCAGTTAGACATGTATGGCCTGGAACTAGAATTGTGGGATGTAGGTTCCATTTGACACAAGCCTGGTGGCGGAAAATTCAACAGCTAGGGTTAACATTAGATTATAAGGATAAAAACTCCGAAATTGGGCAATGGTTGTGTTATTGTTTTGGGCTTTTGTTTCTGGAACCAGAAAACGTTAGTGATACGTTTGTTTTCGAACTGTGCGCATTTCAACCTCAAAGTGCAAAAGTGCAAAAGTTTGCAGATTATCTTATTGATAATTATATATTGGAAGTCGCAGAATTTCCACCTGAGATATGGGCTGAAAATAGTGCAGCCTTAAATCGTACGACCAGCGCATGCGAATCATTCCATTCTCATTTGAATAATTCTTTTTATCACTGCCATACATCACTATTCATATTTGTTAAGGCACTATTGAACATTCAAATGCAAGTGTACATTAAAATAAATAGTATAGATGCTTCCTATGAATATCAAAACGCTCAGTCAAAAAAACGTCGAATGTATTTACAACAACACATTTTGAATTACCAGAATGGTACCATTAATATTTTGCAAATTTCTTAAATTAACGTCGCACTATTATTCTCATATGTATTTGTATACAGTTGTTTATTCATGTATAAAGCGTGATAAACGGTTGCACCCGCAGAACCGCCGTGAAAGGAGCTGTGTTTACTATGTACATACTAGGAATCGAGTGGACGTTCGGTTATTATCGGTTGATAGGTGTGCGTATACTATTTATAATGTTCGAGAAACTAGTGGAACCGTCCGATGCGTACCGCGGAAAAGTAGACTCAGTATTAATAAAAATATAATAGATTGTTACCTTTTATTGACGTATCGATGACCACTGCGGTAATGTGCGACTGCCATGGTACGCCGCGTTATTTAACGAGTCTTGTATAGATAAGTGAGTATTTTCTAACTGTGAAATAGTTTGTGTCACTGCAGAATAGTTTATGGAAATGTCATCTATTTCTTTTTGAACGTCCGAATCGGAAAAAGGTTGCTGACTCCCGCGAACCGCTTGAGAATTAGAAGAATTAATTTTGAAAACTACATCTTTCACTTTGGAATAATATTTGCGATAGTAAGATACTGCCTCGATCCATGTTCCCCATCGCGTCAATACAGGCTGAGGTGGTAGCGAAATTTGCGGATACAATTGCTTGAATACGCGGATATGTTTGGGAGATTTCACAAACACTTTTTTGGTAAATGATATTAAATCATTCACCCTAGGATACTTGCTTCGAATTGTTTCTGCTACGTGATGACAGGCGTGTATGAGGCATGTTATGTGAAGAAGAGTCGGAAAGCATGCTTTTAACATCCTACCAGCTTTCAGCATTGTTGCGGCTCCGTCAGAAACTAAGATGGTGATTTGGGCTCCTACGATACACAATTCTCTTAACATATTTTTTATTATGTTTACAACGGTTTCGGCATCAGTTCTTTCAATACTTTTACTGGCTAACAACAAGGAAGCTGCTGGACCATTACGTTTTAAAGGATTCTACAGTGAGCCAGATTTTTTGATTTCTCAACTCGTCTTTTATACAGTCTTTTACTATACTTTGCACATATGGTAAATTGTACCGCAATTGTCTTTTTGTCGGTAGTTTCCATGATAGAACATATTTATCCCAAAAAAGACGAAAGTTTTCATTATCTACTAGGTGTTGTGGGATGTTGCGCGTGCTCAACATGAAAATAAAGTCATACCAAAATTGCCAGTACAGAATATTGTTTCTTAAATTCAATACATGACGTTTACTTTTAATATGACTTCTACATTCAAATGTCGTGCGACCTACCAACCCTATACCGCAAAATTTGCAACGAATGTGCGAACATGTAAATTCCAAACCGGGGATACGCCAAATATATTTCTTCGCATGCGATGCAAGAGGTACACCAGGCTTACGTCCAATGTTTTTGAAAACACACAATGAGAATCCGATAAATAACCGAACGAGCCAACTCCTCAATGTCTACCGCATTACTGAACTCTGCATCCACATATGTACATACACCCACCCGCACAGGCGTCTCTGCGGATTCAACCGTTTGTCACGCTTTATTAATGTATAATATAGTAATTAAAAATTTTTTTTAAATATTAAATGTATCTTTCTTATTTGCATTTATGAATAACTACAGCGAAATATTACAAATTCTTAAACAGAATCAATTAAAATACATAGCTCGGAATTTATTTGAGTAAAATTTCTACCTGTTTTTGCGCCGAGTTTTGAATCGCCCATGTTTTTGAGTACGCGTGTTTTGCAAAAAACATTATAATGAGTATCTAATCCACTATGAAGCTAAACATGACTAATAATACTCGTGATTGTGTAAAAGCTAACTTACGCATTCCACATACATCATTTTTTTGAAGTTTACAAGGGTGCCGCAATACAAATACTAAGAATATACAATCAACTTCCGCAGAAATTAAAAAACAATGAATCTAGATTATTTAAAATCTATTTAAAAAACTACCTAACAGATTACTGTGTTTACGAAATTGATGAATTCCTTAAAAAAATTAGTTCAAAGTAATTTAAAACAAAACTTAAGAATTAAGACTGCTAGTGTTCTACATATGTTTTTTCTGACGTGTTTCATACATTTGTAAAATGAAGCAAGTAATTATTATTATTATACCCGTTGTCCAATCCATTCACTACATCATTCATTTCATTTCTTTTAATCTATTTAGAGCGTTTTCTGGTAGTGCTCTCATCATAACGGTTGTTATTCTATCATCGCCTGGCGCCTTTTGTAATTTTAACTTTTGTATAGCTTCTCTCTTATTTCCCCTATGCTTATTTCTTCAATTTCTGTGTTTTCTTCGTGTTGTTCTGATTTTATTTTGCCCTCTTGCCTTTTTGTCTGTTAAATCTCTGCCCTCTAGGAGTTCCTTAAAGTATTCTCTCCATCTTTCCATTATTTTTTCTTCATCTCCTAGGATGTTTCCGTCTCTGTCTTTAATGTTTTTAATTGTTTCTATTTTCTTTTGTCTCGCATTTTTTAGTTATCTTTATATGCAATTTTTATTTTTTTCTCATATTTCTGCTATGACTTATCTTTCTCTTCTTTAATTATTCTTTTAACGTGTTTCTTTTGTTATTTGTATTCTTCATAGTCCGTTTGTTCTTTCGTGTGTCCATTTATTCTTTTTTGTTGTTATTGTTATCTTTACTTTGTCAGTTTGTTTTCTTAATATTTCTTATTTTTCTTCTATGTTGTTCCCTCTGTTTTCTTACCCCAGTATTTCTTCACATGTTTTTTAAAATTTTTCTCTCTTTTTGTCTCAGTTTGTGGCATTTTATTTTTGTGTTTGTTATTTTTCTTTTATTTTTTCTGCGACTTCTTTTTTCCTGTTTTAAAATCATTTTTGAAAGAAAATGGTTCTGAATCCGTTCATGGACATCCATCCATGTATATTTGGCGAAAATTTAAATTAAAAGTTGATATATTTTTTTATTTTGAGATTCTTCGACGTTTTAGTAATTAAAAATTATTTTCGGTTATCGTATTATGAAGTATGTAATGTAATTTGACTAAAATTTACCGATTTAATTCGTGTATACAATGTACGAAATTCAGGTGAGTAAAAATCTATTAAAATTTAAGAACGTATCCAAAGTTTAATTTAATGAACGTAGCTTATGATTTAAACTTTTAATTTTAAACAGTTGGCGGTAATTGTGGACATCTGTCGTTAAATAGTAGAAATATTTATTACCGATTGAGTTCGGGTGCGGCAATTCAGCCATGCGCGGGGTGGAGCAAGGTATACTTAGCGAGTGCAGCTATTCTACCATCAGCTAGCCATCGCCCGTTCAAGAAATAACGGTGTAAATTCTACGGTAAGTTAGATATTTTCCCCTGTAAAAGGCACACCCAACAAAATAATCAGCACACGGTAACTAAGTATGCGAATAACGTAACGTAAATAATTTTTATAAAAAAAAAATTGGAAATAGTTCTTTTTTCGACCAAGTGGGTATTTGTTGGAAGCGTTGAGCCATGACAGTGTAAATTCTAGTGCTTTATGGACCGATTTTGACGTTATTAAAACATATATTTAAAACGTATTCGTGCAGTGCTTAAATTTGTTCCGAAATAAGAAGAGAAGCGAGGTGCACTTCAAAACAGAAGCGGTGGAATATATTAAACAATGTACGTACCCAATAACTTTATTTCTCTATTATCTATCAAATATCTTCTAAATTCAATTTTCCTCGTAGTTTCCTCTTAGATTTATAGAAGCATAACATCTCGTACTTCTTTCATTCTTTGGGTTTTCTTTTTTTTTTTTTTTTTAATTAGGGGGTCGGTAGTATCATATTTAATCTAATACTAATCCATTCTACATTTATACTTGTCTCTTGTCTTCTTATTACTAATAGTAATAATGCTTATTCTTGTGCACATTATGATTGCTCATTCCTGCAGAATTTTTTGTTTGGTGTTAGTAATCCTTAACAATTTTTTCTTTTTTCATCTTTTCGTTTTAAAATATACATTTCCTGTTTGCTTGTGGTCTACTTTTAACCACAATCATTAGAGATTATAACTAAAAAAAAGGCTTCTATCTCAAAAGCAGTTAAAATTTCATCAAAAAATTTTGTTTTACAGACCCACAGCTATAAAATTAATATTAACACACAACAATGCGTGAATATAAAATCGTGGTACTTGGTTCCGGGGGCGTAGGAAAATCGGCACTTACAGTACAATTCGTGCAAGGGATATTCGTAGAGAAATATGATCCTACAATAGAAGATAGTTATAGGAAACAAGTAGAAGTCGACGGGCAACAATGTATGCTCGAAATTTTAGATACTGCAGGAACGGTATGTTTGTATATGCAATTTAATTTCATTATTTAATCGTTATTATATTAATTTAGGAACAATTTACTGCAATGAGAGATTTGTATATGAAAAACGGTCAAGGTTTCGTACTTGTTTACTCTATTACCGCACAATCTACGTTTAATGATCTGCAGGATTTACGAGAACAAATTTTAAGAGTTAAGGTAAGATTTCCCTATCAAATATAGCAAACACTCCTCATCAGACAAGTTATTTGGTTAATTTGGAATAATTGTTTTGGTGATTCACGGATTCCCAAAATAATTGTTTTGGGATTCGTAAATTCCCAAAACGATTGTTTTAGAATTTGTGGGTTCCCAAAACAATTGTTCCGAATGAATCAAACAATTTGTACGGTAAGCAGTATGCTGATACTTTGGTATTTGCCACAATCCTTACTATCGTTATTCTATTGAAAATCGTCAAAAAAATCCCAATTTTTTTTTTAATAATCGTGTAATGTTTAGATAATGATTAAGAAGCTTTACAGATATTGTAATTTTGACATTGTTATATACTAATTTTGTAATATTGATTAGATTATACCTACGTGTGATATTAATTATAATTTTTTTTGTTTTCCTTTAACCGATATATTGTTGACATGATAATATGTATTAATAATACTGGAAAGAGTTAATTTATTGTTTTGGGATTTTTTGATAACATTTTTAAGGACTTTACTTTTATCTTCCTTTATTACTATGTGTAATCACCAGGGACTTTTTTTTTTAATAAAATTACTTATCATATATGGGTGTTTAGGATACAGATGATGTTCCGATGGTCCTTGTTGGTAATAAGTGTGATCTAGAAGAGGAAAGAGTTGTTGGAAAGGACCAGGGTGTCAATTTATCGCGCACGTTTAACTGTGCCTTTATGGAAACTTCTGCCAAAGCAAAAATAAATGTTAATGATGTAAGAGATTACGATATATTAGATTTTAGTTATTTAACAAATTTTTCTCGTTTGGTTTCAGATATTTTATGATCTAGTACGGCAAATCAACAAAAAGTCACCAGAGAAAAAACAGAAACAAAAAAAGAAATCTATTTGTGTGCTCCTATAAAAGAAATATTTAATTTTAAAAACAAAACAAAGCAAAATAAACCCAGAAAAAAGGATGAGAGGAAAATTTACGAAAGAACCAATGATTTAAATTAAAAGGATAATGATTTTTCAAGACTATTATTATTATTAATTCTTAAAATATAAGACAAAGTGATTCAAAATACAAGATAAGTGCAGGCAAGTGCGCCCCTTCCAAGTCACCCTATTCTCTTTGAACCAACGGGCTCAAATTCATCAATATTCGTAAAATTATAACAATAATAATAATATTAATAATAATTAATCTATGTGAGTTGAAATCTTTTCAAAAAGATCCAAAGTTGTTATTGAATTTTTAGAGATGATAATTCTATTTAGCGAGAGCCCCCTATAAAACAAAAAAAAAAGTAAAAGGTTTTCAACAAAATCTACTGCCAATTCAAGTGGTGTCAAAATGGGGGATAGTTTTTTGAGTCAGTGGCGTGCAGATTCGCTGAATCTTAAGACTATCTGCTGGGACAATATTCTCGACCACGAAACATGAAAAAAAAAATGAGAGAAAATGAAACAAAATGGTAAAACAGAAACATACTTTTTAGGGTGTTTTATAATCTTATAGGTTTAGCCTAGTAGGGTGTAGCATTTCCGTGCATTGTATTTTAGTGAACATATTTTTCCAAAAAAAAAAAAAATGAATTAAGGAGAGACCCTTTTACAAATAAAATGGAGTAAGCATCTCGTTCACTTCTATTATCTTTCTTAATTTAATCTTATTCATTGCATTATCGTATAATATTTATTTAGGGTTAGAACGAGGAGGCAAAAGCAGATATGGTAGTAAAATTAATTCAGTACAACACACTGCGTATGACAATCCTGAATAAAATAAAATAAAATACAAAAATGAAATAAGATGAGATCTTTGAATATCGTTTCACTATTTGCCATTTTAACATCGTATCAACCCTTTTTTTCTAACAATTATTTTATTTATTACTATATCTGTTTTGATTCCTTGGAATTAATTTTAAAATATCAACAGTACTATCTCGTCAATATCATCTAAATTTCATCTTCATTTTAATTTCATTTTTTTTTCTAGTATATAATGCTTACTTCCCATTGAAATAAAGTCGAAATTTTAAAAATATTTAATATACATAACTCACTATTCATTTACTTTTTTTATAATAATTACATTTTTTACAAGTTTTTATAAAATATTTATCAAGTAAAAGTATATATACAGTTTGTTCAAATGTATGTATTTGTTTATATTCCTGCTTTATATTGAGATAAGGGAAAGTAATACAGTGGACCGCGACATCTTGCGGAGTAATTAATTTATTTTTAAACTGTGTGTTCGTTTTATTTTAAGTGTTTTTTTTTATTTTGAACAATCTGTGTATAACGATTAAACAGAACTGTTTGTCTTAGTATATATATATTTTTTTCGTATAAATTTAGAAGTATAAAGTAAAGAACTTGTGATAACGCTGAATTTACAGTTTCCTCTTCCCTTTACCTATAAATATATAATTTTAAAATTTTTTCTCTATTCAACTTTATATATGAATTATTTCAGAACGAAATTTAGAAATGATTTTTTTTTATACGAGACCGTTATTTAATTATTCAGGCAAGGATATGTGAATAATAAGTTAAGTGTACATTTTACTATTACCTTATGCTTTAAAAGAAATAAAATATATTATTAGTAAATTCATTTTTATTTATTTAATTTCCATCTTTGTTTGTATTCTATTTTCTGTTGATTTATTTTTGATTTTTTTAATCGAAAGTAGTAAGGTTGTATAGTGTTAAAATATCTATATGTGCTAATAATAAATAAATAATTTGATGTTTTTTATACGTGGTAAAATAATAATGATAATAATAATAAATAACTCGTGATTGTATTGTAACATATTATCCAAATAATAAGTGCATTTATAATAAAACAAAGGACAATACATTTCAATTATTTTTTCTAATCTTTTTAGAATTTAGATAAATGCTAATGCTAAATGCGAATAAAAGTGATATAGATTCTTTAGATTAGAACACTTTCTTTATAATTCTTGTCAATTTGTAAAAACTTCCCGTGTTTTACATCCAAATGTACAAGGTACTTCCATTTTATCATATGATCCCGTTCACAAATGAAATTAAACTATTAATCATGTCCTCCATTAGAATTTATCTTTTTCAAAGTTATACAGGAAAATTTGTACTTCCAAAATATATTTAATCGTTTTAAATTGTATATATAAAGCAAAAAATTCATTTTTTCTTTTAATTCAATGAATAAAAATAGTTTTACAGACACTAAAAAGGAATAGGATAATAATTTCAGGAAAGACAAGGCGTCTCTTTATTTTCTAAATGTAATTGTGAACGTCACTATATATAATATCATGTATATGTGTTATCTATTAGAATAATTGTTGTTTAAATTGAATGTTATGTAAACAACAATAATAAGAAGTAACTGACTACTTAAGACATTGAAAAAAAGATTTAGGAATAAATTGGACTAAACTTTTTTCAAAATCATATCACTAAATGATAGTAAAGCAAAGTAACTGGGTAGTGAGTTATTAAAAAAAAAGATGTGAGTATAGATTTTAGACGCTGATGTGAATGTCAGTGTGTATATTAGTTTTTTTTTTTTTTTTAGTTTTTGACGAAGGTGTTATTTATAGTCTATTTGATTTCCTAATTATCTTTCAAAATTGTGATAATGATAAAAATATAAGAGTCGAGATGAGAGCTTTTTTGTAAAAAAAAAAACATGCGGGTTTAAAATAATTGCTCTAATTTTTGCATTTGCCTTTTTGCACAAATATTTGAAAATATTGTTGGGGTACCAAGATTAAAAAAATAATTATAATAAAAGATAATATTAAGCACGGATTTTTCCAATATAAAAATCGCTGGCTAATATTTTTTTGAAGACGTTACGTTATATAGTTAATAATAATATATAAACATATAATATATATATTTTTCACAGGATACTATTTCTAGGGTTCGATCATGTAATATGTGTCAGAAAGAATTTAAAAAAAATTAAAAATAAATTTGAAAACATTCAAATACGAAATTAATGATCTATATTACATACAGAAAATTAAACTTGTTTTTTCGTATTATTGTATCTATATGTATCCTACTATTGAAAATATAAATATAATGACAATTCGAAACATATTTTTAAATTTTTTAATTTAATTTTTGTATTTTATGTCTTCCATAGTATAATGAACACATTCAAATTTGAACACGTTTACATTTAACTTTCCTTTTGCTTTCATGAACAATGTGGTAAGTATTGTGGTAATGTCTCCGTTTTTCGAAAAATAAAAATATTTTACTCCATTTTTAATCAAAAAAAAACACAAAAAAATATTGTACTTTTATGTGTTTTTCTCTAAGGAATTTTTGCGAACACAACTTATGTAGTACCTAGTGTTATATCAAGCAACAATTATCTAATTTGTTTTTCAATGTAAATATATTTTTTCCTTTAAAATAAAAGTCTGTTACATTTTACTCGATTCTCTTTCCTATCATTTAACTAAAGTGATAATTAGAAAATTTATTATTTCGTAAGTATCCTTTTTAAAATTTGATTCCATAAAATTTGACTTTTTAAATTTAAAATAGAATTCTATTTTAAAATCTTGAAAAGGGTTCTATTTTATCAACTTTATTTATAGTACTTTCGGTTATCGACATACTAATTCCACCTCTCGGTCATAGATGGCGCTATATCGCCAAATCATTGTAGAATATTCGAAACAATTTTTTATTATATATTTTTAAAATAAAATATCTTTTTTCAAAAATCTTTATTAGTCAAATCTTTACGTTTTACAAAATTCTTTACATACAAAACATTTTCTTTAAATATTACAATAAATAATTAGATTACTTCAAACGTAATAATTTTAATCAACTTCATCAATATTCCATTCTACTACCTTCGGTGGTGGTGGTGGTTCTTCTGGATCCTTCGGGTCCTGCGGTCCTTTGGAATCCTTGGGTCCCTTTTTAGATCCCTTGCGGTTCTTCTTTTCCTTGCGTTTCTTAGCTTGTTCAGCTTCAATATGTCTTCTAGCAGTCAGCATGGTCCACATTAGGAGAGCCGGTACCAATGTTTTGTTGATAACACCCTTTCTAAAGGTGCTATCATAGCATCTAATTGGTTAGTTACGCCTCCAACAGCACCACTGCTCGTGCTTGGTTGTGGTTTTTCAGTAGATACTGCTGCTGCTGCTCTTTTAGCAGCCTTGCGAGCTCTGCATTTAGGACAGGGAATGCCAGGGGTTCCGCATCTCGTCGATAATATCTCCTGATCCTTGGAATCGTAGTTTTGGGCGATTCGCTTTTGGTATTGCTCCAGTTTTTACTGCACCCTCCTGCAGCTTTTTCTTTTTCCTCTTCCTCACTGATGGTTGGCCAAATACGTACGGGCACCTCCATCTGGTTTAAACCCTTTCTTCTCGTTTCCCTTCTCGTCTTTATCCCCACCTCCCTTATTGCCGTTTGATGTAGACGGTTCATCATTAATATTATCACCACTCATTTTGCTCGAAAGGATACCTAAAATTAAAGAGAAAAATATTAAGATATGTTGAAAAAACCCTTTTTAAATTAATTTCTATTGTAAAAATTACGTGCTTCCAGTTGAATTTGTGATGATTTTTAGTGGTTTTTGATAAATTCGTGAGATTCAAAATGGCGGATGAAAAGTAGCGATCTTTAATATCAAATTTGACTTTTACGCGTTAAAAAATAACATTAAGGGTTGTAAAATTAAAAACTAGGTATATTGGGAAATAAATTTTGTAATAGAAAAATTAAAACCGTACTATCAAGATTCTGCCAAAAATCTTATTTAGCTTCTAAGAGGTCTCTAGACAACGCAACTTGGCCCGGAGGGGCCCGATAACCTATGAAGGAAAACGGAACAGGAAAAAACAAATGGATTTTTAAAGAACCTCCAATAAAAATTAAGCATTCGATTTTTTTGCTTTTAAAAAGAAAAAACGGCCGCGAAATTTTTAAATAGGTACATTTTGAATTTAGCTGTTGAATAAAATAAGTTGATTTATTTTTTGAAAATTTTGTGTTGGATTCTATCCTTTTTCGTTGTTTCATATTTTCTAAAAAAAAAAATCTAGGTACATAGATGATAGAACGATATTTCAAAGATAGAGAAATGGCTTTCGATTTTTCATCTTACGGAAAGAAAATTTTACGCGGGAGATTTGAAGGTTGATATAATTTCTATCTTTCAGTCCCTTTGCGGTTTTGTATTTTTTTAAAGAAAATTCCTATTACAAGTCGGCCAATTACAAAATAATTTACAGCGAGTTTAGAAAATGCCTTCAACAAGCTACGAAAAGCCGTGCATTTTTTTTTAACGTATATAATTTTAAAGTTATACCCTTTCCTGCAATAAATCGCTGCTTTCTCTGGTATGTATGCCCATCAGTGGCGGCTCGTTAGGGGTGGGATGGTAAGTAGTGACGTGTAGCGTATCATCCAAAGTTGAATGACATTTAAAAAAGCTACATAAAGCTACATTCATATGGCTGGGTATTCTTTTTTTTGTGGTTAGAATACACATTTTTCTGTTTTGAAAAGTATCAATTTTAAATGTAAATGAATACGACATTTTTTTTGGGTAGGTAGTTGTAATTTGAAAAAAAAAATTTTTTGACACTTTCTTCTTTTGAAAGTTAATTTTTTCAAAAAATTCATTCGTGCTAATTTTACCCAAATAGGTTTAAAATATCTGAAAAAAATTTCAATTTTTCCCCAAGTTAAACACTTCACTTTATAAAGGTTCCCATGCATTCGCCCGTCTGTCAAAAATTTTCAAAGCACACATAATTTATAGTAAAGGAACCGCTAAAATATAGGGACATTGTTGTGTTTGCCGCTTGAAAGCAAAAAAATGGGGAAAATCGCGCGAGGGAAAATGCACCCAAATCAGTAACAACCCAACCCCCGTCAGGGGACCCATCGCCCCAGATTAGAATGCATTATACCCCTAGTTTTTTTTTTTAAAGATCATCCTTCCCTTTCTTGACCTTTCCCTTGGGTTTTTTCTGATTTGCTTTCTTTGGGTTT
Organism: Dynastes maya; assembly: GCA_029619315.2. Classification (NCBI taxonomy): domain Eukaryota; kingdom Metazoa; phylum Arthropoda; class Insecta; order Coleoptera; family Scarabaeidae; genus Dynastes; species Dynastes maya. Next base: position 10,867,609 of record JAROYE020000012.1, read on the forward strand.
CGAAATTATACTGTGCAAAGTTTTCTTTTTAATTATGTTCTTATAAATAAGAAGTAAAATGAAATGGGCCTCATTCGAGGGAGCCATTGCAAAATGACTGCTTATTTTAAACGTCTGTTATAATAAAAGGGGGGTTTACGAATTTTTCCGTACAAAAATTTTGAAAAAAATTTTCCCTTTAAATTTAGATTTAAAAACATGTTTTCGTTTTGAAATTTGCATATAAAAGTTTATTATTTTTTTTATCCCATTACTATCTTTTAAAAAATTTAAATATGAATATTTAGAAATGCAAAAAGAATCTAGTTATTTTAAATGAGAGATTCTATTTTTTTTTGGAATTCCCCAAATTTTCCTTTTAAATTAAGAACGTTTTCTTTGTTTCATATACGACAATGTTACATTTAAGTATTTATTTCGAAAAAAATCAACGATTAAAAGTCTATCAATAGGATAAAAATAAAAATAAGATGTATTGCATATTTCCATAAATCTGTGTCGAGCAGATATCTCGAACGCGTATCCCTAGGCGATTGACTTGCCGACTGTTGTGATTGTCTAGAGACACTGAGGAGTAGAGAGGGGCCGTTCCTAGCACAAACGGCAACGTTATTCACTGTATGTATTGGGACCAGCCGTTACTACCGCCAAAACAAGACTCGACAGCTTTGACGTGTTTACACCACTGAGACATCCCCTTGCATTTTTAAATTGATTTATACAAATATATTGGTTTTATTAAAAAAAAAACTGTGGGGTGATATTTTTATACTTTGTTGGTGGTACCTGCAATGTTTTTGTGTTGTATAAGCGATTAAAACTTTTTCTGAAGCGGATAAAAAAAGAGGTACCTAACCATGGTGTCGGTTGTTTTCGGGAACGTTAGGATCGATTATTGCATTTTGAATTAGTTTATCCAAATTATATTGGTTTATTTAAAAAAAAATACTGTTTTAGTGATATTTCCGTACTTATGGTGATCCCTGCAGTGTTTTTCTAGTTTTGTATAAGTGTTTAAACGAGGAAAACCAAAACTTAACATGGTGTTGGGTGTGCCAGTTTCACTTTGTAAATAAAAGATATTATTTTATTTTTCAACAGGCTACAGATTTAAGGGACCGGGAAAACTATAACTGTAAGATTAAAAAATCGTAAAAGCTTAAAAAAATACTATTCCAACTTAGAGAATTGAGTTGGAATAGGTCTGTCCGTTGTATTTGCCCAAAAAAATGAAGATTCTATTGTTCAAATATTTTTATTATTCTACGTTATTTTTAAAACAAAATTATTTTTGAACACGAAGAGATGTTTTTAAATGTGTGTAATAAACTTTCTGTTTTAATACAATATATTTTTCATATTCACACCCAGTGAACGTATTGCAACAATTATAACTTGTTCTACAAATACCTAACTTAAAAATTTAATAATAATAATTCATCCCTTTAAACATGATAGAAATTAAAATATCAAACACTATATTTCCAAAGCGCCTTCCCCACGACTTGTTTTACAATGTAAATAGCATAAATTGTAGATTTTCCTGTCGTAAATCCACATTGATTTTGGGCCCTAATATGTGTTTTCGTATTGCTTGTCAGCCTTCTTTGTAATATGTTGACATTTTTTGTAGGCTGTATTCAGTAGTGTAATGCCTCTAGAGTTATTGCATATTTGTTGCTGGCATTCTTTCTTCGTCCCATATTTTTTTGATGGTACTATGTATTTCTCATGCACCTTTTCTCCTTTTTATATTGTCTCTTCCGGAGTTTTACCCATTTCCCGGCATTTGGCTGGTTGCTTCTTTAATTTCTTCCAATGTTATTTCTTCCTCTATTATATTTTTTCTGCCACGCGACATCACGCGACGTCAAGGGTGCTTCTTCCATTTTTGCCAAAACTATATATCGCCATATTCAGCAACACGGTATTAAAGCAGTGATATGACAGTGATGCCGATTTTTCACTGCGACTTAGAATGTTAGCTGCTCTAGCGTTTGTTTCCTGAGGGCTCATGTACAAAAAGCATTCGAAACGTGAGTGACAGCCAAGAATACCACAAGAAGCTCAGGAAATTGTGGACTACTTAGAAGACACCTGGATTGGGCGTCCACAACGGCGAAAATAGAAGAAGAGAAACCACGATATTCCTTAGTGTATGGAAAATGTACAAACCAGAGTTGATGATAAACTTGCCGAAAAACCAATAATTCCGTAGAAAGGATGGCATCGCGCCTTTGAACCCCAAAAAAACTATGGGGCTGACCAAACCAAGCATTTTGTAAATTTGTGTATACATTTAAGAGAGAGCAGTTAATGGAATGGACCTTAACATATTTGCAAATACTTAAGTGGTCAAGTTCCGCCTGCCCCAAAAAAAGAGAAAAAAATAAAGACTTCGCAATTTGAGAATAAAAAAACAGTAGTGGCAATTTTATTTCGATCCGCCCCAAAAAACACCCGGTATCATACTTAAGAGGGATTTCTCACAATTTAAGGTACTAAAAAATTAAAAAAGATATATTAAAATAAAAAGAAAATTAAAAAAATAAAAAAAGAATATAAAAAAATTAAAAAAAAAAAACTTTAAAAGGAAGACTACCCCGGGGGCCGACCTACTTTGGTTCTTCTGGGTAACGCTAACAGGCTTTATTATGTAATTAATAAATTTTCGGTGAATTACATCTGCGGTGAATTGTTACGTAGGTGAACTGTCTTTAGGTGAACTGTTTTAGATGAATTGTTTTCGGGGAATTTTCCTAAAATCGTGTCTACACAGGCTCCCCTATATGATCTTATATTCCTCATTGTTGATTGATGTCTTTTTATAATTAGTATATGGTCTATCTGATTACAATTTTTTTGATCCGGCGATATTCATGTTATTTTGTGTAACTTCTGATGTTTGTATTTGGTACTACTAATAACCATATTTGTGCTTACCGCTAGATTACATAATTTTTGTCTATTATCATTAGTCTTTTCATGTATAGTATGTTTTCCAGCCACTTGGCTGATGCAATCCTTCTAGCCAGTTTGCGCATCAAAGTTTCCTAGCACCACAACGGTATCTACTTTAGGTAATTTTTCAATTTCTGCCTCCAGTTGTTCATAGAATTTTTCTTTTTGCTCTTCCACTTCGTTTTCAGTTGGAGCATATTATATGGGTTAGCTTTTAGTCTAACGTAAGCTATTCTTTCGCTTATTGGTCTAAATTCTATTATATTATCCATTAATTTTCCCGTAATATCCGTACATAATGTAATAAATTATTCATATTGCTTGTGATTTTAAAAAGGCTAAAACAGAGGTTTCTATCTTCAGAATAATGTTCAAACAAAAGTGAATTTAATGTAGAAGTACACATGAAAAAAGTGAATAGAAACAATAACCAAGATAATGCTAATATAAATAGTTCCTGGTATTGATGGAATCACTACCGATAAAAACAATATGAGAAGAGAGAAGCATTAAAGCTTCTTGCTCCTGACCGCATTGCTGATACATATCTCAGTTACACTAATTGAAATATTTCTTGGCGCCACCAAGTCCCAGTAGTTATAGTCATGCCATCCTAGATAATAGCGACGGAACCAGAATACAGATACCATACTTACCCAAACAATGATGTAACCTTTAACGTACAACGTTTCATTAACATTTTCAAAAGATACCGGTTAATGTAATATGTTTTTCTTTTTATTATTATTTACCACGTGTACTAATTTAATTATGTTTTTTAAACATATGATAAATAATAATAATAAAAGGGATAAATAAACTTAAATATTAACTCATTAATTATTAAACTATATAAAAATAATCCCTATTTAATTATATTATTAAGGAAATAATTTATACTGTAAGATATAAAAAAGAAACTTTTTCATTAGCTCATTCACTTACTCCCAATTTTAATTATAAGCTTTAAGGTTTTTTTCCATTATTGTAATTTTTCTAATTTCTTAGTAGAACTTTGTGCGATCTGTACCATTTTTTCGTTCTTACCTTTAATATGACTATTTACTTAACCCAAAACTAAATAATTTACTTGAAAGAAATATGTTTCTGTCTTGGATTTTTTTGATTTTTTAACCATAAGAAAGTATTTATTTAATCCAAATAAAATTTCAAGAAATGTTTTTTGTTACCAATCTAACAGTGAAAAGTTTAGCTTATCCCAACTAAAATTTACTACAATATTTACGCTAGATTCCTAACACCATGATTTTAATAATAACCTTACGTATCAACGATTACACACATAATGAACAATTCTTTTGAAATCATTGATACAGAAAAGTCTAAACATCAAAATGTAAAAAATTTCCCAACTCTCCTACGTGTATTAACAAAATGTTTTAACAAATATGAAGTGAATAAATAAATAATGTGAGTTAGTTAATAAGAAATTGACTCAAACTCTTAAGTTTACAAATAAATAAATAAATTTTAGGTAATAATTGTGTGTCCGTCCGTTGAAAACATTCACGAGCTACCACTGATATATAAATACATATATATATATGCGCCGCATTCTTATATACAGCGGGAAGTAACATAGATACGTCCGTGAATGTATATAGGATTATATGTTTTTACTGAAAAACCGCTGAAATACACTAAAACGTATGAATTGTGCATGGCAAAGGTGGGAGAAGGAGTAGCCCCCGTATGTCCTGAATCCAAGGAACTGTACCCAAGGGATTGTCGACTATTCTACAAATGCGTCTCGTTACCAGTAAGGTGCGCACGCGTGAGGATAGTGCCTTCGGTGCCAGGACGCGCTGCAGTGCGGCTCTGTCGGGCCACACTCCCAATAAAGTAATCTCCACCGTTTCTTGCATCCGTTGGTATCTTATCTCACTTAGTTTTCGGCTTATATCTTTGATAGTAGACGCTAACTCATTACGGCCAATTATCAGCTAATGTTGTTGATTATCAACAAAACGACCCTAGCGTTTCCGAGGGAAGCATTTTAATAAGGAGCTAATGATTGTAAAATCAATGTTAGGGGGTCGCGATTACTTCTTTTTAAATTAAAAGGTATATTTTTATATTAAAAGTGTTACGTCATTGGAATTAGAGTTTGTCGGATTCTAATAACGAAATTATTACATTCGAAAACTAGTTTTAGATAATAAAACTATTAATATTTTGATTTAAAATCGAATCGGATAGAAATGCTATTCTTGGTAGTAGCAAAGCCATTTTAGAGATTCAAAATCTCAAACGCTAATCCAGAAATCGTTTTACCGAAATGAATATTGAAGGCCGATTCCTCTTGGAGAACTCGCTGGCCCATTCATCAACTGTTACCAATCCAATCGTTTGGAAACTTTTAATTCAAGTCACTCCTTACAATTGCCGCGTTGTAAGCTGGTACGCCGTCTTGTTGCCACCATAAATCCTATAGTTGGTTTAATGGCATTTTGTTATCTAAGAACTTTGGTACGTATGTGTGAAGAACGTTTAAGTATCTTCCCACATTTCTTCATACATAACTGGTCTTAAATAGCTCCTGGTATTGATGGAATCACTACCGGGAAAAACAATATGAGAAAAGACAAGCATTAAAGCTTTTTGTCCCCGGCGACATTGCTCTTACATCTCTTAGTTTTAATATATACAGGGTGACCGTTTTTCCTCGAAGTTATAGATACAAAAAAATTATTCAGATAACATTTTTAGTGTTTCTAATAAGCTACCTAAATCTATACAAATCTGGTAAAAAAAGAATTGACTTTTCGTAGATATTACTGATTTTATACTTTTTTGAAATGGTATACTCTGCATATTTTTACATCAATTAATAGAAAATATTTTTTGCTTTAAAAAAGTATTTCAGTTTTTCCTTCTAATCTTGATAGTTTTTGAGATACTAAAGAAAGAAGAAAAATGTTCCTTTTCTTGAGAACAAAATTACTATTGAAAACAATGTAAAATAAAACCGAATTATTTTATTATCATAGTAATAGTAATAGTATTTTAAATACAAAATAACTGATATTATTAAACTACAAAACTTGTTCAAAATTCCGTTCTCTCGTACACATAAATAAAACCTTTTTAACAAATTCCTATTTACATTATTTGTATGTAATTCCATAACAGCTTGCCTTATTCTGTTTTTTAATTCATCGAGAGTAGCAATAGACGTTGCAAAGACTTTATTTTTTGTAGCACCCCATCGAAAAAATTTAACGGCGATAGATCAGGAGATCTTGTAGACCACATTGCAGTACCTCTGTTGCCAATCTAAGAATTTGGAAATTCTTGATTTAAACATTCAGTTACGCCTGTCGAATTATGTGGAGGTGTACCACCGCACTGAAATACCATTTCGCTTCTGCTAACGGCATATCATCTAAATAATCTCGAAATTCATTTTGCAAGAAATTTAAATATCTAAGATGTCTTCATAAAAATATGGAACTAAAATAGTATTATTTATAATTCCACATCATACACGCAGGGAAATGGTTTTTTGCATCAAGAAAATAGATTTTCTGGCAAAAAATCAACTTCTATTCAAGAAAATATTTCAAGACTATAAAAATGCACAATAATAATAATAATTTTCTTGAAATTTTATTTGGATTAAATAAATATTTTCTTAGGGTTAGAAAATCAACAACATCGAAGACAGAACAAGTAAATCATTTAGTTTTAAGCTAAGAAAATATTCATATTAAAGGTAGAAATGAAAAAATCGTCCAGATCTCACAAAGTTCTATTGAGAAATTAGGTGACCAGTTTCATATTCAGAAAACATCATTAAGCAAGGATATCCAATAAAAGAAAAATTGCAATAATGGAAAAAAAACCTAAAGTTAATAATTAAAATTAGGAGCAAGTGAATGAGGTAATGAAAAGGTTTTTTTTTTATAGATTACAGTATAATTAAATTATTTCGTTAATAATGTAATTAAATAAGGTTATTTTTACGTAGTTAAACAATTAATGAGTTAGTATTCAAGTATATTTATCCTTATTGTTGTTATTATTATTTATAATATATAAAAAAAAAACTATAGTTAAATTAGCACACGTGATAAATATAATAAAAAGAAAAAAAATATTACATTAACCGGTATCTTTTGAAAATGTTTATGAAACGTTAAAAGTTATATCATTGTATGGGTAAGTATGGTATCTGTATTCTACTTCCGTCGCTAGTATGTAGGACGGCATGGCTATAACTACTGGCACTAGGCAGCGGCATGAAATATTTCGATTGCTGTTCTTGAAGATTGGTGGCATAATCTGAAAGATGTGAGAGCAATGTAGTCAGGAGCAAGAAGCTTTAATGTTTTTCTCTTTTCGTATTGTGTTTGCCGGTAGTGATTCCATCAATATCATGAACTATTTTTATTAGCATTATCTTGTTTCTTTAGGCACTTTTTTCATGTGTACTTCTACATTAAGATCACTTTTGTTTGAAGATTATTCAGTAGATAATCTCTATTTTAGCCTTTTTAAAGTCACAAGCAATGAGAATAATTTATTGTATTATGTACGGATATGTCGTACTGTTTTGAACAAGGTAAGTGCAATTAATAATGTGGATATAAATAATATGCATTTCAAGAATTCTAAGTAAATAAATGCTTTATTTTAAGAAATATACCAGTATTAGAAAAATTGGATCCATCAGACTATACAATTTTATTAAAAAAAAAAAATTGATTTCCAATATTTCCCAGTCTTAAATAATTGCAAATTTATGGTCTTCTCATAGCATCGCCAGGATTATGATTAAAGAGAAAAAACTTTGAACAATGTTTTTGTATCTATAATAATTAGGCTTAGGATTTTATGCAAAGAAAACGGCTGAAATATGCACATACATATATATGCAGATCTTTTTACGAAAATATGAAGAAAAATATGCAAGATATGAACTTAAAATGTGCATTATTTTGTAAAAGATATCATATTAACTTGTACAATTATAACATAAAAACTGAATTTTGCTGTAGGAAGAAAGATTATGTGAAATAATAAAGTATATAAACCTATTTATATATTTATTTTTCATAAAGTTGTTATGCTTATAAATAGAGCAACGCAACTGCGCTGAAAGCCAGTGGCAGACGCATAAAAGTTTACAGAAAATAAATTAAATGTGATACGTGCTCAAACACTTACCGTTTAAGAGTCCTCCGTGAAATCACAAAGCGGATAATGTCTATTTAATATTTGTAACATTAGATATGTTTCCAAAGTTGTTTCGGCAAAGTGAGTGTGGCGTGAAGAAAAAGTTTGTATGCCGAAAACGAACGTTCTACATCTAATGACGTTATATTTGCGTAAGTAAAATAATCTTTCAAATAACTTAACGGTTCTGTTGACGCACCTTCACAAATTTGTCTTAATGTGCCAAAATCAGAGTCTTTATCTAAAACACTTTCAAACCTTTCTAAAACACAAACATTTCTTGCGTCTTCTATCGCGCATAGCTGTGCGTGAACATGTTGCACTATTTGCAAAGATTCCACTAACGACACCGAAGAATTTTCTAGTTTTTCTATCGCATCCGCTAGTCCCACGTAATTGTTCTGAATAATTTCCAAATCTGTTTTAACTTGACTATCCTGAAATTTCAAGCGGCTTACCTTGACAGCCGCAGCTTCCTTTGGGTCGAATTCTAAAATCAGGTTCTTTATATTCTCAAAATATTTAAGATAATAAAATGCAGCCTCTAACCATGTTCCCCAACGAGTAAGAATAGGTTGTGGTGGTTCAGGAATACCGGGGCATAGTCCATGAAATTCCCGAATACGTTTTGGGGATTTTATAAACACAGCTTTTGTATGTGCTATTAGAGCGTCTGCCTCGGGATAACATTTTCTGACACTATCTGCTACGAGACTGTGTATGAATTTTATATGTAATATGCAAGAAGTTAGCACAATGTTTTTTAAGAGATCTACCTACAGCAAGCATGTTTGCGGCACCATCACTCATAAACATCAGCAGTTGATTTGTTGAAAGTTCAAACTTTTCCAATGTATTTAACACAAACATTTAAATTACTTCGGCAGTGCATTGTTGTATTCGTCTGGAAGCTAGTAAAATTGAGGGTGACGGTCGATGTGGTTCCATTGTGCGTACCATTACATTAACCACAGAATGTTTTTTACGATCTGTTGTTTCGTCCACACATAACCACAGTTTTTTATCTTGCAACTCCGATTTAATTCTTTTCTCGACATGCTCACGAGCAGACGGCACAACTCTCTGTAATGTTCTCTCACTTGGTAACTTAAAGTCCGAATATTCATTCCAAAACGAGACGTATGCTTTCTTCCTTAGTAAATGAAATGGTAAATTACATGCAATAAACACATAAATTAAATTTAAATTTATCATAATCTCGTGTGGAATTTTTTTTTGAAACATGCCCTGCACTATTTACGTGCCGTAGACAATCACTTTTCGAAAAAAGAGAAGTTGATCATCAAATATTACTCCAAGGTCCTTCATTGTTAATTTGCGTCAAACCAGATTGTTGCCTATGTAGTAATTTTTGTGTATAAGATTCCGTACCTTAGAGTATGATACAAGAGCACATACACAACAGATCGGCTTTCGAGTCGCAGTTATACTGATGCTTATACCGAATTGTCACGGCCGTGTTTATTTTGTGTAAACTTTTATGCGTCAGCCACTGGCTTTCAGCGCAGTTTGCGTTGCTCCTTATAAAGCTACACAAGATAGGTAACTAATAGTTGCAAAGTAATTGACAATTAAATGTTTTTCAACATTTTCTATAAAAATTTATGGCGATTGTCGGTATACATATGTTTGAACACTCCCTTCTACGTCCTCCTTCGTTGTTATAGGACAATGCTTGAATTTTTGACATATTCGTGGATCTATATGAAGTTCGACATCCGCACTGAAATTACCACAAACATTTGAGGAACATTTTTCAGCTTTTTATATCCTACATTTTTATCAAGAACTGAAGCTAATTTTCTACATATCGAATTCCCTATCACACCCTTCATCATTTGGCATTTTTTTTCAAAATCATTTACTAAGTTCACTGAATCGAGTAAAGGCAAATCTTTGCTTTCGAGCTTCGTAATTGTCATATGTACAAAATTGTTATTGGTTTTGATAAAAGTTAATTGTTGAGTTAATAATTGTGACGCTTACTATTTTCAAGGGCAACGTACGAGTTGTGAATGCCATATACTATAGGTTTGATTTCGTGTAAATAAATAGGGTAAAAAATTACAGCTTCTTGCAAAGTACATCTAGTTACAACGGGTTGTGGCGGTAAGGGAATGTAATTTTTCCTTATAGTGACTCTTAAAGGTGCTTTAACAAATATTTCTTTTATATTACTGAATAAATCATTGATAAGTGGAATTGTTTTCTGATTTCTTCCGCTACTACAATCTAAAAAGTTTTTAGATTGTCTACAGCCTTAACTATATAACCAGCATTGTTGGTCAATATAAACAAAATTTTTTCACTTGCAATACTTTGCGGTAGAAAAAACTAGACAATTCTTCTTGTACAATACTAATAATAAACGGGTACTCTAAAACTGTGGCACTGGAACACTGAAACAGTTCACTAAAACCCTTACCACAACACTTAATTCGTACTGGACGCACGTTTCGATAGCAAAGCTATCATCATCAGCAGCAAGACTGAACTAACAAGCTAATTAGAAATATTAAAATTATGCAATATGTAAATTTAAAATCTTAAAGTAAATCGTAAAATTTAATTAGCCGCTTCATTGCACAGGACTATAAATAGCCTAAAGGTAAATGGTCAGAATGACGTGAGTTATTAAATCCTAGTATTACAATGAAGCGGTTCATTGCACATGGTTAAAATTACAACTATAACTAATTAAACATGATATAACAAAGGATAAAGGCTGGAATTTAGTGGTCCTAAATCTGAATTCATTAAGTGAGTTTTGTTTTTATAAATTTCCATGCCTTAATAACAATTTAATTGAGCAGTACTCTTTACGTTTTTAATTAACTTTATATTATCAACATTATGGTTATTTTCAAGCATATGTAGGGCAACGCTAGATTTATCAAACCTTCTGAATTTGAGATGAGCCAAATGTTCTTTGTACGTAATTTTGATTGATCTTTTTGTCTGCCCAATATACATTTGATCACAATCTTTACATGAAATTTTGTAAATTCCTGATTTATCCATGTTATCCACTGGGTCTTTGGAACTTCCTAAAAGGTTTTTAAGGTTATTGCTCGAAGAAAAAACAATCTTGCGGTCAACCCTAGAAAAGATTTTTTGAAGACCCTTGGTGTAACATGGATAAAAGGGTAATTTAACATATTTCTTATTATTACGGCCGCCAATGCGTTCTAATGTGCTTACATTTCTAATTCTTAATCTCTTCTTATGTTTCCTAATAGCATTATAGACGACATCTTCAGAGAATCCGTTAAAGTTAGAAATATTGATGATTTCTTTTAGTTCATTTTGATATCTATCTTTAGTTAAAGGAAAATTGAGTAACCGGTGCACCAAAAAATTAATAGCCGAAAGTTGGTGTTCATATGAGTGATTAGAATCCTGTAAGATAAATCTATTATTACTAGTAGGTTTCCTATATACGTCTATTTCTAACTTATTTTTATTTCTTATTACTAACATGTCGAGGAAAGGAATCCTGTTGTCTTTTTCTTCTTCGTGGGTAAATTTGATAGAGGGAAATTTTGAGTTAAGTTGTTCTATGAAATCCGTTATTGAACATTTGCTGATGTCAAAGATGCAAAAAATGTCATCGACGTATTTGATCCAAAACCGCGGGAAATAAGCCAAAGTATTCTTCAGGTCAGTTTCAAATTTACCCATAAAGAGGTTAGCCATAAACGCCCCATTGCTGTTCCTTCCGTTTGTTGACAAAAAGTGTTGTTAATTTGGAAAAAGTTTTGTTTCATGCAAAGTTTTGTCAAAGAAATGAAGCTAGTAACTTCCTCTCTATCTATTTCGTTATCTAACAAAAGTGTTTCTAAATATTCCAAAGTTAAATCAACTGGAACACTAGGGAACAATGAACTTACGTCAAACGATACTAAAATTTCTTTGTCAGTAAGCTCAATGTCCTTAGTTTTTTTAATGAACTCGTAAGAATTTTTAATAGCCAAATCCGGAAATTGTACAGGTAACTGGTTCAATTTGTCAGATAACCACCTGGAAAGTAAGTAAGTTGGACTGTTGATATTCGAAACAATGGGTCTCATGCTTTTTCCGGGCTTGTGTATTTTAGGTAAGCAATACATCCTAGGTAGTACTGGGTTTGATACCGTTAGTCTAACATGGTCTTTTTGGTTTCTGTAATCATTTCAATTCATACGAATAATAGTTACATTATTTGTTTTCGATAACTCCTTTGACGCAATTAGATATGATTTAGCTGCGTATTCTTCGTGTAAACCTCCTATAAGCAAATTTCCAAAGTAACCAGACCAGAAGGGTCTGTTATTTCAACAACTACAAGATAAAAATAATTATTTCCAATAATATTACATATTTCCTTAAGTATGTTATTGTAACATTTGTGCACATAATTTTTTCTTATTGTCCTTTCATCCGAAATATTACGGGTCTGTTATATCATCTGCATTATAGTCAGCAACAATTCCTTTAAAAACGGGGTATTAGACAGGTTATTTATACGAAATTTGCTGCGCAAATCACCTGCATTACTCTGTATCAGGAAAAAGCAGTGGATAATCTGTTAATTGCATTATAGATAAACAAGTAAATATCAAGGAACCTAATGTGGCGGTTTTTCCAAATTACCTGACATTAATGCCGTTCGTTATAATAAAAATCTTACGATGTGAAAGGGAATGCAAATTTTTAAAAAATTGAATTATTTTCCTAAACATGAAAATTTATGAATGAATATGCAATTTTTAACAAAATATGAAACAAGTACGAGAAATATGCAACAAAAAAAAGATTGTTTTTTTACTCATATTTTAATTGTAGATATTTTGAAATGAAAAAGGGTCGGCATATATGCAAAAAATTCAAGATATGCATTTTTCATAAAATCCGAAGCCTAGTAATCACGGGACCTACATGTATGTAGGTATTGTTGCCGCTAGCCATTTTTGCAAAAAATGAATTTTTTGCATTCCCAAGGTATTATTAATAACTTCGCTATTTCCACCCTGTATACAAGTTTTTTTTCATTGTCAGTGACGCCAAATTTGAAATAGACATCATTATTCTATCGCTACTATTTCCCGGGTTATCCTATTTAATTTAGCTGATTTAATCAAAGACCATTTCTCTTATCATAATAGCATTAATTCAGCCCCGAAAAAAGGTACATAAGTAGTTCCCCTATTATATTAATAGACTACTCCCATCGAAGGAACGAAAATAATTCCATTAACTTCGATCAACCGCTAAACAAGAAAGAGGGCTTAAGTAATTGTTCGCTCGTATTTTTCCCATGGTGCGTCTTCAGTTCGTTTTTATCCCGCTTCGGCAATTAAAGCTATTTATGTATTAATGGCTTATTTGATCGCGAAAGAAGTCTAGCAGTAGAAAACGTGAATTTTAATGAGACGTGAGGTAAACATCATTAAAAAGTGAGAAGGAATGAAAGCATCTATGAAGTTGAGAGACTTCCTGCAACCTTTATGCTTTCAGTACATATTTATTCAAGGCTTTTATGCGCACGGAAACTATTTAGGTCATTTTTTCAGCTCTTTATTTGTAAATAATTCCACGTTATGAAGGTCTAATCATCAATAAATCGTAAGAGTAAATATTCCGTTAAAAGTGTTGGAGGGAATAATGTGATAAAATCATTATTTACATGTTGTTTAACCATTACTTTAATGCATTGCTTGTTACTAGTAAAAATGTAATTTTTTTGTAATTTATAGGTGGCTGTTTTCTTTAACCTTTGTAAACTCCGACGAGGTACAATTGTACTCCAAATATCAATTTTTGAGATTCTTTCTGAAATATTTGTCTTTATTCAATTTTCCTGAGCTATCCTCGGAACTCCTAATGTAGTACTACAATTTTTAGCATTAAAAATATACTTCCTCCGTTCGAAAATATGGTATACATTTACAATTTTAATTAATTACTCTTATTAAATTGGTGTACTATTAAATATAATTACGAATAAAATTTAATTGATGAGGAATCTAGTTTTGTCTACGGCTTCTTGGTAACACAGTAAACTAGATGGTAAATGTCCTTTACGTCGAAATTTTGCCTTATTAATGTAGGGAATCTTATACGAATTTCTTCCTTCAACAAACACAGTTGATTCCATACAGGTCTGCAATGCTAGAAAAATATTGTCAAGGGTCTCTCTGTTTAAATCGTCAAAGGCTTTTTCAACTGTTTTTGGTGAAGCGAAATATTGTATGGAATCGAAAAAGCCAAGATCCAAAACGTTTAAATCTGGACTGTTTGGTGGTTGTGATTTAAACTGAATAGACTAGCCTTCTGTAGAACCATGAGCCAGAAGTTCTTCATCGTCGACACAAGCATGAGGTTTTGCATTATTCTGTTGTATATATATATATATCGGTTTTTGCTTATGACTTGTAGGAATCTTTAACTTGGTCGTCGGAATGACGTTCTCAAGAATCATTTTTCTACATTCTGCTGAATTGACCGACTGCACATTTTTTTTTACCAAAGTTTCTTTAGGTCTATTTTTCGAGTGTCGCTTAGGCGGTTCTTAATAAACAAAGAGCCATATACTAATTGTTCCATTAAAAAATTGTTTTCGATATGAATCGTAAGTCGGACGACAGCAGCCATAAACATCACTTTGGTTATAAAACGTTTGCTCGTACAACTTCGGTAGGGTTCTTCTTCGTCTATTATAATGTAATAAGAGCGCTTGTTTTGCGTTAAATAAAACCATTTTTCGTCTATGTGGACATAATCGTACAAATCTTCAAAACGTCCATCCGGTCTCACTTTCGACAAGCAAAACTTTAATCTCTAACTTGTAAGGAACTTCCTTAACTTTGGCTAACTGTTCAGAATAATCTTTACGTTTCTTTTTTGAAGCAACATCAGCACAAATTTTACCGTAATTGCACTGTTTTTGAGCCACTTTACAAATTCTAGACACGGACAAACTGGTTACCCTAAGTTCAGCTGCAACTGAACTTGCAATTTCTTTTCAATAAGCTTACTTCATTAGTTATAACAATATCTGCCATTTTGTGAACAGGGCGTGTGTAAAATTATTTTTCATGAAATTGCCAACTAAGTATATTTAGTTATAATTCTTTACTAATGTATCATTGATTTTTTAAAAAAATTCAAATGTATATCATATTTTCGGACGGAGGGAGTAATTTTTTTGTGATTTTCAAGATTTGGAGTAAGGGCAAGAAAGTTTGTCAAAAATTATTTTTAGCTATATTTAATTATGGCCAAACAAGACTTCATGCAATAGCAAAAAAGAACATGGAGGGAAAAGGCGTGGAGAGATATGCGGTCCAAGAAAAACGCGTCGACATTAAAAAGTGTCATAAAGTTTATTTCGTCCTTAACCCACATCATCGGACCAGCTAAAAGGATATCCAATAAAAGAAAAATTATAATAATGAGAAAAAAAAAATGTAAAGTTAATAATTCAAATTAGAAGCAAGTGAATGTACTAATGAAAACGTTTTATTTTATAGGTTGCAGTATAATTAAATTATTTCATTAATTATATTATTAATTATTTTTATATAGTTTAATAATTAATGAGTTAATATTTGAGTTTATTTATTCCTTTTTTATTATTATTATTATTTATTATATATTAAAAAAAGACCTATAGTTAAATTAGTGCATTAGTGGTAAATAGTAATAAAAAGAAAAAAAAATATTACATTAACCGGTATCTTTTGAAAATGTTTAGTACTCGCTGCTATATAGGACTGCATGACTATAACTACTGGCACTAGGTGGCGCCAAGAAATTTTTCAGTTACTGTTGTTGAAGATTAGTGGCATAATCCGAGAGATGTAAAAGCAATGCGGATAGGAACAAGAAGCTTTAATCCTTTCCTCTTCTCATATTATTTTTTCCGGTTGTGATTCCATCAATACCAGGAGCTATTTATTTATCATTATTTTGGTTATTGTTTCTAGGCACTTTTTTCACGTGTACTTCTACATTAAGTTCACTTTTGTTTGAACATTATTCTGTAGATAGAGCTTCTACTTTAGTCTTTTCAAAATCACAAGCAATGTGAATAATTTACTGCGTTATGTACGTATATGTGTGTGTTTTAAATAATGTAAGCGCAGTTAATAATGCGCATATAAATAATATGCATTTCAAGAATTTTAAGTAAAAAATGCTTTATGTATAAGTATGAAAAATGGAGGAAACAGTTGATAAAGTGTTATACATGTTATAACTTGTTTTTTTTTCTCGTGTTTAACGTTATTTAGCGTTTAATTTTAAAGCTATCCCATTGGCAGAAAAAGTAAAAATAAAACAGGTAAATAAAACTTACGCCGGTATTGAAACTTCCACAAAAAACAAGGTCGATAGCAAAAGGATACATTTCAACAGATTTGTGGTTTTTTGTGTCTGTGTCTAGCGCTGAATGAAAACGCTGTTTTTTCCACTCTTAAGCATATAAAAACAATTTTAAAAAAACACTATAAAGGAAGAACTCCTACAATTAGATCAATTAAGAATCATTTAATTTATAATACCTGTTTATGCCAAGTTAAATTGAATATTTTTACCCGTAAATGTTACCCTTTTTTTATCGTTTACGCGTTAGGTTCTTATACGTACGTGATACTCACAATCAGTTTCAGTATAGTTTTGTATTTCATACTACAAGTTTAGTTTGGTGTTTTAAAACTTGCAAGCTTTAGTTAAATTGGGTAAGTTATATTGTCTAATTATATTGTTATATTGTTTAATTCATGTAATTTTTTTTTATTCATCTAGAATTTTTTACTCCTATCTTAAATATGAAACCACGCAGATAAGATTTTGGTTTAAAAACATAGGAGTACTTAGTGCTAGATAAACTTTTATTTCCCTAAAAATGTGTATTAAAACAAATGTATAAACATTATCCTTTTTCGTACAATTCTTGTTACCTCCTCGAAATATCCATAATTTTTCTACATACATTATTTAACAATGAAACAGTTCACTAAAACCCTTACCACAACACTTAATTCGTACTGGACGCACGTTTCGATAGCCAAGCTATCATCATCAGCAGCATGACTGAACTGGTGAACTGCTGATGATGATAACTTGGCTATCGAAACGTGCGTCCAGTACGAATTAAGTCTTGTGGTAAGGGTTTTAGTGAACTGTTTCAGTGTTCCAGTGCCACAGTTTTCGAGTATCCTTTTAATTATTTAACAAGTTAATAAACAGTGTTTTCAGCAGTCAAAAATATAATAAGAAGACAATGAAAGGTGTTCAAAAAATTTCGGAATTTAGCTAAATATATGTTTATGGAAAAGCTTTTTCAATGAATGTTTAACAAAATACAAGAATTCGCATTATAGTTTGTATGAAGGAAAGTAATGGTCACTTCGAAGAGATGTTGAAATTGTATGCATAAATTGAATTTTACAAATTATTTTTAATAAATTTCCATTATAGGTATAGGGAAATATTTACAAAAAAAGTTCTAGAACAATTTCTGTGTCAGATTTTTGAAAAATATACAGTGTGTTCCTTTTAGAAAAATTAAAATAGCATGATTCAAACATGGCAACTATTTGGATGCTTGTATGTAGACGCTAGTTGATATAAAAAATGTTTTGATATATTGTGATGTATTAAAAACTAATTGTAGGATTACTTTAAGAAGATTGTGTGATCTTGCAATATTTTCTTTGAATTTCTGGTATATTTACTTTAAATACAAGATGTCGAGATCTTATATTTTTGCTCATAATCTGCATTTTTTTTTTTGTATACAGATATTTAAAATAAGTCCTATATAACACTGTTCAGTATCAATGAACACGGCTGTAATTTCTCCTTATGTGACAAAATTTGATTTGTTATTCCGTGGTTAACCACAGCATTACCCTTGTAACTAGTTATAGCCCATATATTCCAAGATTTTCGAAACCGGACTCTGACCTCATTCATAATGATTATACCGTACCAAATTTGTCCCGTAGTGATTCAATTTAAAGAAAACTATACTTAGATCTAAACGTCTCCTTTTGAAATATAGAAACAAACATTTTCAATCTATGGTAAAGGGGATATTCGTTGGAATTGCTAGAGATTTTGTTTGATATATTGAAACAGCATATATCAAACGTTATTTCTCTTTGTATGTTGTGTTTAAACCTACGAAATGTAGGAAATCACTTTATCCTACATTCAATAACTTGTTTAATTACTAATAAGAGATTACATTATCTAGAAGCATCAGATAAGTGCCTTTTAATGTATTATCAATTCTCTTATATATTCAATCAATAAGTTGGATATAAAGTTGTATGTGAAAGCTAATTAGTAGTCTGAAAGCAACTCAACGCCTTAAGACTTCAGAATCAGCAAGCATAAGGTCCTAAGGGGATTATCTACTTATCGTGGGAAATTTTGGAAGACAATTAGCTTTTTTTCCTGTAAGAAATGGAATTCTAATTTAATATGTTATTGCTTGGTAAAAAAAAATAATCTCAGCCTTTTATTAAGTTTACCTTCAAAGCGTTTGTTTTATCCTACTAATATAAAGGGTTTTCCCTTTTTTTTTCGTGTACTTAGCGTGAGACATCGCAAAAAAAGCGATGGATAAGACGTAATCTCTCGTAAACTTTCTCGGAAATTATTCCGTTTATTTTTCCTTTTTTTTAGGAACTCTTCTCCTTACTTTCATTTAATGTTTGCGATTTCACTTCAGATAATGGTGGTTTTCGGAAGGAGAGTGTATTCTTATCAGTTAAGCTGTTGACAGTCGATATGTTAGGGGATCTACCCAGATTACTTGAAATCCAATAAGAAAGCATTAATGTTGATTAACAAAATAAGAAAAGGGGATTCCTTTCCGTGATATGTGTATCGTTTAATATATTATTCCGTTTCGCGCGGCCCGAAAATGAAATTTATTTCTACTAAGATTGACATTTCGTTTACGAGAAGGCTGAGCAAAATAATGCGATATCTTCTTGGACAATCTCCAAAACAACGTGAGTGACAACTTTGGGTAATTAATGATATCTCGGTCTCTTTCTTGCGACGGACCTTTCAGGGACAATTTGCGTGTCCTTAGAACTATGGAAACAAAACAAGTTAGTTTTCTTTCTTTAACTCCGTTTTTATTTCATCATTTTTTATCACTTTTCAAAGTTTGTTGGTAATCCTAAATCGAATTATCTGAATTTGTAAAATTTTCTTGGCATATGTTCTTGATTGTGGACGTCATCGATCAGGATGCTAAACATTTCCAATACATAAATTATCTTTTACTTACAAGGGAACATCCCGAACCTGAGAATTCAAAAAAATTTGAAACTTTGTGAACAAGTAGTCCACAACCAAGGATGTTCGAAAGTATTTTCCTTATCGGTCCAATCTCGTTTTAAGATGGTGAAACTACACCTGTAAGTTTCGCAGATTTCGCAACTGTATATCAAAATAATTGTCTCATCGAGCTCTATGACAAATAAGAAAATAGCACCGTAGTTCCATAAAAAAAAATTAGGGTGCCCTCCCCCACCTCTTGGATAAGGAGCGTATTCAAATCCCACGTTATGTATATTACGAAGCTCTCTGAACAGTATAAAAATTGTATTTTATTTTATGTAATGTAGGTATAAAAAAAAGAAATAGGGAGAATTATGTTTTGTACGTTAAAATATGACTGAATGACATAAAATACATGTTCCTAAAATATAATTTATGTATACATGTATGTATGTGCGTATATACAAATAATTACTTAATCTGTATGGTAATACCTCTCTTCATAAAAATGCTTAAAACAAAAAACGGTTGCACCAGGAACACCGTATTATAGCACGGGAACCACATATGGCACATTGCGACGGAACTGGAAAATCTTTTGTGAAAGCAAAATATACAGGATTATCGAAATGATCGGGGTGGTTCTCAATATATCCACTTTTGTGCCAGGCATAAGCAAATAAATCATGATATTTTATAGAAGATAATTGATTATGCACTAAAGATTGTAATTTAATAATGTTATTACGTGAATGCAGATTAATATCGCAATTATGAGGATCATATCGGAAAATTTCTTAACAATTTTTTTTAAACACGAAATCCATAGACGTCCAACGGTTGTATTATGCCAGTAGTTTTCTTTGGTATTGTAAGGATGTTCATGGTCTTGTCGGCTGATATATGATTTCTTAAGGTAGATGGGCAATGACCAGCAATCTAGCAATAAGACTGTTTGAGGTCCAGTGTTTGGAAGATATACCTTTCTGAACTATGCCGTAAATAATGCTGTTGTTAGTTTAGTGGATGCTGAAGCAGTTACATAGATATTTGTTGCTCCGTATATGGATGTGACCACTCGTGGTCCAAATGTACCACTTTGTTCTTTTAAAACCATAAGCAGCAGTGATAACAAGCGTCCAGACGAAGATATTGTGTTTTCGCAAATATAGACTGTGCAATACTTTCAATTGCTTTCGATCCTTGTAGAGCTAACGTGTGACCAGAGTGTAATTCTAGATTGAATCCACTTTCATCAGCATTGAATGTGTTACTAGGGCCTACATTCGCAATATAGGGTTTTACTTTTTGTATGAAACCCGACGAAATGCGATATCCAGTGCCATGTCTGTACCACATCAACGCGTAACGAATTTGGTAATTTTTCTGGAAACTATCCTGTACACTTTTTTAAAAATCTGGAGATGCTTTGAAATTTGTTAACCCTATTTCTTCATTTAATAACAAGTTTATTAAAAACGTATTCAGAAATTTTAAAGAATCGCTCTCTTCTTGTTCCTCCTTTTTGTAATGATGCCCCTCCTCTAAAAAAGAAAAAAAATGTATGAAAACAAAAATGTATGGAAGTTGACCTGCGATTTCTTACCTGTATAATTGATGTCAAGACTTTACTCTCTTAAATCTATGTTTCACGAGGGCGAATCAAATATTAACCGGACTTTTGCTTTAGAACATTTATTGGTACAGTAAATAAAATTTTGAATACACCTTATTTTTCTATATAATCTCCTCTTTTATTCACACATGTTTCCCACCGAATCGGAAGTTCGATCTGATATTTGTATACCTTCTCCACTAAGAATTTTATGAACACCTTTAGTGGATAAAAAACGGTGTTCTGTAAACACTTTTATTAAACGGATACTCTAAAACTGTGGCACTGGAACACTGAAACAGTTCACTAAAACCCTTACCACAACACTTAATTCGTACTGGACGCACGTTTCGATAGCCAAGCTATCATCATCAGCAGCAAGACTGAAGTAACAAGCTAAGTGAAAAACTAACCTTATAAGGAAAATAAATATGCAAGATGTAAATTTAAAATCGTAAAATTTAATGAGCCGCTTCATTGCACAGGACTATAAATAGCCTAAAGGTAAATGAGCCGAATGACGTGAGTTATAAATCCTAGATTACAATGAAGCGGTTCATTGCACATGGTTAAAATTACAACTATAAATGATTAAACATGATGTAACAAAGGATAAAGGCTGGAATTTAGTGGTCCTAAATCTGAATTCATTAAGTGAGTTTTGTTTTTGTAAATTTCCATGCCTTATTGCATAATTTATTTTCCTTATAAGGTTAGTTTTTCACTTAGCTTGTTAGTTCAGTCTTGCTGCTGATGATGATAGCTTGGCTATCGAAACGTGCGTCCAGTACGAATTAAGTATTGTGGTAAGGGTTTTAGTGAACTGTTTCAGTGTTCCAGTGCCACAGTTTTAGAGTATCCGTTTAGTGTGATGGCTTCCCGTTTCTTTAAGGTAAGAAGTAAGATTAGTCTAGTTAATGCTGATATTAAATTTCTGAAAGATTGTAGAAAATTTAATGTTTTTCCGAATTTCATTCAAATTAACTGCAAGAGTAAATCAAGTTCGGCTAATAGAGCTATTTCTTCGGCCAAAAGTTGTTGGTTAAATTCAGAAATTAAGTATCAGTATTTAAAATTAGTCAACTAGAGTTAGAAGCTTATAGTTTACATTTACAACTTTGTAACAACCTATGTATTTTAGAATATTTTGAATGGATTAATTATCTCAACAGGATTGAAGACGTTATTGCTAAGAAAGATTCAGACAAAGAAAAGGTTCTCAAGAAAAAGTTTTCCAAATTAGTCACCACTAACAAACCAAAACCTGCCGAGATAATTAACCCAACTGCATTAGTTAAAAACGAGTCACATGAGTCTTTTAGCAAAGAAGAGATCGACTTATTAAACAAAGGTTTGAAATACAACCTGAAATTTAATAAGCCTCCGGTTGAAGAAATTATAGTTGGCATAGAAAACGCGATCAGTAATTTTGATGATAACACAAAAAAAATTTTATTCGTACCGCTTGTAAAAGTCAAATTTTGGAAAATATGCAAAGGAATGCACCTGACATTGCACGAAAAGATCAAATCATTGCCAGAAGACTAAAAAACAAAAATTGTTTTTATTTAAAATCCGACAAGGATAACACTGTAATCATCTTAGACAAAGAAGATTATTTTAGTCGAGTCAACACCACTTTGTCACAAAGTTCTTATTCAAAATTATCAAAAAAATCCTTTGTCTAAAAATGATTACAGAAACCAAAAAGACCATGTTAGAATGTAAGGCTGCCATTAGCGACAATTTAAGATTTAGACTAACGGTATCAAACCCAGTACTACCTAGGATGTATTGTTTACCTAAAATACACAAGCCCGGAAAAGCATGAGACCCATTGTTTCGAATATCAACAGCCCAACTACTTACTTTCCAGGTGGTTATCTGACAAATTGAACCAGTTACCTGTACAATTTCCGGATTTGGCTATTAAAAAATTCTTACGAGTTCATTGAAAAAACTAAGGACATTGAGCTTACTGACAAAGAAATTTTAGTATCGTTTGACGTAAGTTCATTGTTCCCTAGTGTTCCAGTTGATTTAACTTTGGAATATTTAGAAACACTTTTGTTAGATAACCAAATGGATAGAGAGGAAGTTACTAGCTTCATTTTTTGACAAAACTTTGCATGAAACAAAACTTTTCCAAATTAACAACACTTTTTATCAACAAACGGAAGGAACAGCAATGGGTAACAGCTTATCTCCGTTTATGGCTAACCTCTTTATGGGTAAATTTGAAAACTGACCTGAAGAATACTTTCGCTTATTTCCCTCGGCTTTGGATCAGATACGTCGATGACATTTTTTGCATCTTTGACATCAGTAAATGTTCAATAACGGATTTCATAGAACAACTTAACTCAAAATTTCCCTCTATCAAATTTACCCACGAAGAAGAAAAAGACAACAGGATTCCTTTCCCCGATATGTTAGTAGTAAGAAATAAAAATAAGTTAGAAATAGACGTATATAGGAAACCTACTAGTAATAATAGATTCATCTTACAGGATTCTAATCACTCATATGTACACAAACTTTCGGCTATTAACTTTTTGGTGCACCGGTTACTCAATTTTCCTTTAACGAAAGATAGATATCAAAATGAACTAAAAGAAATCATCAATATTTCTAACTTTAACGGATTCTCTGAAGATGTCGTCTATAATACTATTAGGAAACATAAGAATAGATTAAGAATAGAAATGTAAGCACATTAGAACGCATTGACGGCCGTAAATAATAAGAAATATGTTAAATTACCCTTTTATCCATGTTACACCAAGGGTCTTCAAAAAATATTTTCTAAGATTGACCGCAAGATTGTTTTCTCTTCGAGCAATAACCTTAAAAACCTTTTAGGAAATTCCAAAGACCCAGGGGATAACATGGATAAATCAGGAATTTACAAAATTTCATGTAAAGATTGTGATCAAGTGTATATTGGGCAGACAAAAAGATCAATCAAAATTGGGTACAAAGAACATTTGGCTCATCTCAAATTCAGAAGGTTTGATAAATCTAGCGTTGCCCTACATATGCTTGAAAATAACCATAATGTTGATAATAGAAAGTTAATTAAAAAACGTAAGGAGTACTTCTCAATTAAATTGTTATGAAGGCATGGAAATTTACAAAAACAAAACTCACTTAATGAATTCAGATTTAGGACCACTAAATTCCAGCCTTTATCCTTTGTTACATCATGTTTAATCATTTATAGTTGTAATTTTAACCATGTGCAATGAGCCGCTTCATTGTAATTTAGGATTTAATAACTCACGTCATTCGGGTCATTTACCTTTAGGCTATTTATAGTCTTGTGCAATGAAGCGGCTCATTAAATTTTACGATTTTAAATGTACATATTGCATAATTTATTTTCCTTATAAGGTTAGTTTTTCACTTAGCTTGTTAGTTCAGTCTTGCTGCTGATGATGATAGCTTGGCTATCGAAACGTGCGTCCAGTACGAATTAAGTGTTGTGGTAAGGGTTTTAGTGAACTGTTTCAACACTTTTATTGATTAAAAAAATACTTTATTGATTAAAAGTATCTGAAAGGATAGTAAAATCAATGGTCGAATACAAAAATTCTAACAAACAAAAAACAAGAAAAGATCAACCAATCAAACAAAAGGAAAGGAAACAAAAACAAAATAAAGAATAATGCTAAACTAAACTAAACATGAGGATAAATATGAAACGTACCGATGGGGTGGCTTATCCCTATAGATTGGTTGCTAGGGTTGAGAAACTCTTCTACACTGTAGCTTTGCTCTATTAAATACCTCTTAGTAGACTGCTTAAATCTGGCGCTAACTCTTATTTCGTGAGGTAATTTATTGTATAGTGCTCGTTAATCCTCTATCAGTGATATGCAGCGTACATCTAGAAATATGGAGATCACTTCTTCGCCGGGTTTCATAGGGATGTATGTCTTTTATGGTGGTATACTCCTCCTTGTGATTATGGTGGTAACACACGGCTTCAAGGATATATAAAGACGGAAGAGTTAGAACACGCAACGTTTGAAAGAGAGGTTTACATGATTCTGTAGGTTTTAGCCGGCCCAATATTCTAACAAGTTGCTTCTGTGCCACAAAGACTTTGGCAACAGTAGATGAAGATTCCCAGAGGAGTATGCCATATCCTAACCGCGACTGTATTTCAGTATAACATACAGACAGCAATGTATGTAATGATACCTGATCCTTCAAGCTACGAAACAGAAACGTTTTGGTATTTAACATTTTCACTAGGTGGTCACAGTGAACATTCCAGAGCAAGTTATCCTGAACATGCACTCCGAGAAATTTGTTATCTCTGTTTGGGAGATGGGTTTATCGTGAATAGTTACTGAAGCATGTATATTTTGTGTTCGCTGGCGCGTGTGAAAAAGCAAAGAGCTTGTCTTCTCCTCGTTAAGGCTTAGCTTATTGGCACAAAACCAGTCATATAGCCTATTTATGGCACTATTTGCCAATGCCTCGGTCTCAGATAGAGTTGAGCCAGTTGCGAGTACGGTGGTGTCATCCGCATACATGAAAATTAATAAATAGAGCAGAAGTTATATATGTCATTTGTATATAGGTTGAATAGAACTGGACCCAATATAGTTCCTTGAAAAACGCCATGAGGCACAGGCAGCCAACCGGATCTAACGCCTCTAAGAGATGCCTCCTGTTTATACTGTATCCGAACGTATTGCATGCGGCCGCTAAAGTATGAGCATATCCACTCTAAAGCGTTTCCTCTGATACCCTAACTATTTAACTTATTCAGCAATATGGAATGTTGTAAACAGTCGAAGGCCTTGCTAAAATCACTATACGACGATCATCTCTTACAGTTGTTTTGTGGTTGTCGCCACAGTATGTTCTGCCACGAAAATAGACGCACACAAATAAAATTAAAACTCTTTGAAATATCATTGAAAATGCGTGGAATGTTTTGAAAAATATTGTAAGCACACAAAGGAAGAATTACAATAACATATTGAAGGTATATGGAATAATAATAATATTAAAAAAAAACAATAAGAAGCTGCATTGGCACTATGCCAAAAAGGATTGAGGAAATAATAAAACAGTAGTAAAGTGAACCGCTAAAATATATGGACAGTGTTATATCGTTTGCCCGCTATGAAAGTATAAGGTGGGGAGCGCGCGAAGCGAATCAAGGATGCCCCTAGCATAAGCGACAACATTATTCGATGTATGCATGAGACTCGCGACTATAAATGAATCCTTACGTACCCTAGTATATTCAAATTATACTTATTTGCATGTTATATGTAATAGTATTGCCAACATTACCAACTGTTTTTGTCCTAATTCGATAGCCAGGGACTGTAAGTCACCATAAACGCCGCCTAAACGTTGTTTAATGTGATTGTTAAAAGTTTAATGAACGCGTGGTACCCAATTTTCATTACCTGAGACAATTTCATGCACTAGTCACGTTGTCTGGCTGGTTACTAAAAACTACTACTCTTCGAGCCGTGATATATTGTTGTAATATTCGTTTACCTTGTTGAAAGTAGATTGAGATGTGAAATTTTATTATTATTTTAGGTCATCGTTTAGATGAGACGAAGCAATGTTGTTGCCCTTTTCCCTCGAAATTCCCCTACTTCATTATTTTATCTTTCCCGTACACATTAGGACTAATGATATTTTTGTTAAAAAAAGAGTCCAGTAAACTATGTACTCAGTGATGCACCAAATTCACTAATTAAAATTTAAAGTATATTTCTTTTTAAACAATTCAAAATGTACTTAATTTGGATAGGCAAATTGCCAAACACGTACATTTAAAGGATTTTTAAATATGGAAACTACATTTTATTGCACTACCGTACCTAGAACATTAAACCACCGTAACCAAGGAAGCCAATGGCATTTCAAATTATTAAAACGTAGTCAACTGGGGGTCAAAACAAAAAGAGATCAGATAGATATAAACAAACTTTCGATATACACATATTTTGCAAAATTCTTCGATATTTTTCTTTAAATATTTTAAATAACATGAAACTTTACTGAGAATAAAGTACAGTAAAACTTGTCAAAAGCCCTTTCGCTGATAATTTGTAAATATCAAGACCCGAGGACCAAGCTTCTAGTCCACCTATCGAAGACCGGTTACGATCCAAAGAAAAGGATATCGAAGTGCATAGGTACCGAATATTAAATAAAAATTGAAACAAAAATCCATTCATTTAATTTTAAAATCCGATTTCAACATTTTAAAATTTTAACTTAACAATTTAACTTTTAATTAGCTATCGGTTAGAGTTTGTGATAGGTCTTTGTACATCTATTATTGTTTGAAAGAAATGTAATCTATCTAGTTTTAAATTTTATATCAAAAATTACTAACAAAATATCACTGCCTCTCTGAAAGATAATTAAATCGTTTTCATTTCTGTATCAATTGCTAATTTGCAAAAAGTTAATAAGTGAGATTCCCACGATTTTAATTTATTTAATTCCAATTTAACTATTATTTACTCAAAAATATCACTACAGTATTTGGCGACCCAACTTCTAGGCACTTAATTTTTGCAATTTAATTTTGAAAACGTTTCAAACTTTAAAAATGGTTAAAACGGGAAGAAGTTCTCGTAGTCGAGGGGAGAGGGCAACAACACTACTTCGCCTCATCGATGAACTAAAATAATACAAAATTTGACATCTTAACCTACTTTCAACAAGGTAAACGAATATCACAATATATGGTGTAGGCCTCGCACATGTGCATCTATGACGTAACGGAGGTCGAGAATTTATAGCACCTACTTGGTATACGTATATTTTTGCAGTTCCCTTTGTACATAATTGTACTACAGTTCGTAATTCTTCAAATTCAACGCTAGACTGAACTTGAATACATATATGAAACGTTTAAAGGATCCCGGAGAAGCAAAAAAGGCATTTTTTTATGGTTGTCTGAATTGATACAAATGAATTGCATGATTTTAATTTTCCTTGTGTTCTTTTGTCCTTTCCAGCAGTTAAATTGGATAATTTTTGTCGCTGTATTCTAACGTACATTACGCGGTTTTATTAACTACTAACATCCCCGAAACAGTAACATTGATGCAAAAGCGGTTTTAATCTGTTTTTAGGGAAGTTTTATTGTTGGTCGTATTTTTGAATGTTATTTTTGGGGTTTTATAGTGCTGACTTTTAGTTCATATAAATAAACCGCGTTTTATGTAAGTTGGAATTTAGATTGCTATCGTTAAATCGAGGATTATCATGGAAGACGATATAATTTATTTAATTGCTTATTTTTTTCTTCAGCGAAAATAAAATAATTTCACGAATTATTACATTTTGTTTTGTCATTAGCTCACGTTCCTCTTGTTAAGGGTGAGAAACTTCCTGTTCTTCACCCCTTCCAAAAAGAAAAGTTCGACTTAAAGTACCGAAACTTTTGATACTCAAAACTTTGTACCCTCGAGTGGCTAATATTAAATCTGACAAAACTTATAAAAGAAGCTGTTCGGACTGGATATACTTGTATAGAATTACTTTCATTTATTTTACAATTAATGAAAGCGTATGAAAAAAGGAATTATTCGTATTGTATAACGAGCTTTGGAACTAACATTCTCCTCTACAATATATAACTTCCCTTTCGTCTTTCTTTCCTAATTAGTCCGTTTCTAAAACGGGAAAAACTAAATTTTATTCCATCTTGTGTGTATCCTGTATCAGTTTGTTCTATACCGCATAATTTTGTTATTAAATCCAATTAAAAACTGATGAATTACAGGGTATTAAAAAAAAACGTTTAAATATTTAAGGAGCATATATTACGATCAAAAACATGTAAAAAAGTCCTAATGAACATGGGTCCGCAAATCAACCGTTTTCGTGATAAGTGCATTTGTCTTTTTTGAAAATCAACCAAAGCCACAATTTTATCAGTTTAATATTTTTTTTTGTTGCTTTAGTCATAGAAACCATGACTTTCTCTAAAGTAAAACAAATGTTTTAATAAGTTTTACTATCAGTTCGCAGTGCTATGCATACGCTGTTTTCCAAATAAATCCGCTTTAATAAAAAAAAACAACTTTAAGTAAAACATTTTGTTTTCATATGACATTTGCGTTATTAATCAGTTCGCTGTCAATTCATAAGCTGTTTTCTGGTAGTAAATTTATTTTCGACACAAGGGAAATTATAAGTGGTTTCCGATTTGCAATGCCTTATTCAAATGCTGAAATGGCCGACATGGTTTTCATGTATGGTCGTGCCGACGGGAATGCTTTGGAAGTACGTCGCCTTTATTGCGAAACTTTTTCCAATCGTCAACGGCCTTCGCATGTGATGTTTGGAAACGTTTACCAGCGGTTGAGGGATAGTGGTTCCTTCAAAAAACGCGCTTACGAAAGCGGACGTCCAAGGTCACTGTGTATGCCTGAGGTTGCTGAACAACTCTTGGCAATAGTAGATGAAAACCCCGAAACTAGTGTGAGAAAAATTTCGGTTGAAGTAGGCGTAAGTAATCCGCTTGTTTGGAGAACTCTCCACCAACAACTTTTATATCCGTACCATATCCAACGGGTACAAGCCCTTACTCGTCCTGACTACCGAGCCAGAAAGATATTCTGTCAGTGGTTTTTAAGGAAATCTGCTGAACACCGGAATTTTTCTTCTAACATTCTTTTCACTGATGAAGCCGGTTTCACTAAAGATTGGATTTTCAATTGCTACAATAATCACGTTTGGTCGTACGAAAATCCGCATGCTGTTCTCATGCGTTCTCATGCCGTTCTCATACGAGAACGAATGCAGTGACTTAACCAGGAGGTTGTATGCTAATATCATTTGATCGAAAGTCATCGAAAAGTTACTATTTGGGTTAAATTATCAAAATTGGCTGTGAAATAAAACAATCGCCGGTCTTTCGCAATTTAAAATAAAAGAAAGATGAACGACGCCATATATTTTCATCAATCTTTATTCGGCTTTGGTTGAATCAAAGTTTGTCTTAAATCCAATCCCAAGATAAGTGTTCGTTTGTGTATTTAAAGTCTTTATTAGAAGAGAAAAAGGTTAAATCTCCACAACAAGGCAGTTTCCTGTAGTGGGTATATAAACAGAGGGTTTACATACATTGGCATCGTTCAAAAGTTTCAAGGTTAGTTAATTTTCAAATCTTAAAATTCGTTAATTTCATTTTACTGAGTTGGAAATTCATTCAAAAATTGTCGTAAGGGTATCTAGGGATACCCCCGAACCTACAAGAATCGTTTTTTCAAATTAAATTAGAAAATTTTTTTAATATATATATATATTTATCACTAACGCTGACCACGAGCAGTACCGCGCATCGGCGTAGAATCAGTTCGGACCGAGAGGAACGGTAGTATTTATTGCAGAAATTCCAGACTTAATATATGAAGGTGCTAAAATTAAATGTGTAATCTGTAAAATCCCGTTAATGTGTTGGTCCAGACAACATTGTCTACGACACGTAAATAGTGAAAAGCATGTCTCAAAAAGAAATTGCGCACGAGACAATGAAAAATTTATATTTAATTTATGCGTTACGTTTATCGCATGTAATATACCGTTTAATTTACTAGACAAGGAACCATTTATCTGCTTTTGGAATAACTTTTCGGAGTGCAAATTACCAAGTCGAACATCGCTACGAAGAATTGTGCCATCTGCGCGCGAACATATTGAACAAAAAATAAAATCGGAGCTGAAAGATCAAAAATTGTGGTTATGTGTCGACGAAACAACAGATCGGAAGAAACATTCTGTTCTTAATGTTTAGGCACGCAAATTGGAACCTCATCAATCGGCACGGCACCTTCAATTCTATTAGTCTCCAAACGAATACAACAGTGTACTGCCGAAGTAATTTCAAAGTTAGTGTTAAATACATTGGACAAGCTTGAACTTTCAACAAACCAACTCTTGATGTTAGTGAGTGATGGTGCTGCAAACATGCTTTCTGTAGGCCGGTCTCTTAAAAAGCATTCTGCTAATTTGTTACACATTACGTGTAAAATTCATGCTCTCAATCTTGTGGCGGATAGTATCAGAAAATGTTATCCTGAGGTAGACGCTTTAATAGCGCATACTAAAGCAGTATTTGTCAAATCACCGAAACGTATTCGCGAATTTCACAGACTGTGCCCCCGTATACCAGAGCCACCAGAACCTATTCTAACTCGTTGGGGAACATGGTTACAAACCGCGTTTTATTATCATAAATATTTTGACAATATTAAGAACGTGGTTTTACAATTCGATACAAAGGAAGCTGCCGCTATCCAGAAAAGTCAGTCGAAATTTCAAGATAGTCAGGTTAAAATGGATTTAAAAATCATTCACGATAATTACTTCGGGCTAGCCGATGCAATAGAAAAATTACAAAATCCTGCGGTGCCGTTAGAAGAATCTCTACAAACAGTGCAACATGTTCACGCACAGCTATGCGCGATTGAAGACGCAAAAAATGTTTCTGTTCTAGAAAAATTTGAAAGTGTTTTTGAGAAAAATTCTGATTTTGGCACATTAAGACACATTTGTGAAGGTGCGTCAACAGAATCGTTAAGTTATTTGAAAGATTATTTTACTTACGCAAATATTACGTCACTAGATGTAGAACGTTCGTTTTCTGCATATAAACGCATTTTTTCCTCATGCCGTACTAGTTTTGCCGAAACAACAGTTGAAACATATCTAATGTTGCAGATATTTAACAGACATTATTCACTTTGTGATTTCACGGAGGACTCTTAAAATGGTAAGTGTTTGAGCACGTGTTATTTAATTTTTATTTAAAAGATGAGCGAAATTATTTGCGGCAGCAAACATCTCTATTAGCAGAATAACTCTAGTGGAACGCGAGGCCTGGTCGACTCTACGCTACTGCGCGGTACCGCTCGTGGCCAGCTTTATTTATCACTATAATTGCGACTAATGGGTTGATGAGAAACTTTGCAATAAATCAATAATTTCATTCGCTGAGGTAGCCGTGTCGATTCATCTGCATACATACGTCGCGTCGTGGGACGAAATTATTATTGTTATAATTGAAATTATTATTTGCCTTCTTGCTGTGTCAGGAGATCACCTAAGTACACGTTTTCGGAATTTGTACACACATATTTAAGTACAATTACTTTATTATACTGGAAAATTACATACATGTTAACACTCAAAAGATAAATTTCATAACAATAGAGTATGTAGATCTTATATATCGCTATTCCATGGTTGGAAAATAATCCCAAGTACAATTCATCATCCGTTTTCTGCATGATATATGCGCATAAAACGAGTCTAAAGCTGTAATAATTAAAGTAGTGGAGATTTATACCTGAAATCAGTCGGTATTAACAGGATTTATATCACAGCTGAAATCATCGATTTTAGAATACATCAGGCTCCAGGAGTATTGTTGGGATTGGTCGTATTACGTTGTCAGCTTATTTGTCTATTCTTTGCGCTTTACTTTTATTTATTATATATTCCCGCTGCGAGTCTGCTGCCGCAAAACTTTCAGAGGTACCTAAGAAATATCTGTTTTTAATTCACGTGTTTTCGAGGAATATCTTGCGGAGCCATTTTCAAATATAAAAGAACAATTTGTTAAGGGGACACGGGCTTGGTTCGAACGGTATGAGTCGGAGCGGTTTGAAAAATGCGTCGTAATTTGTCTTACGTAGTGCTAACAAGAATATTTCCCTTTCGAGATTTTCTCGTCTTGTTATCAGCAGGGAAGTAGGTGCTGAGTGTTTTCATGCGAGATGGCCCATATCCCACAGATTTACTAACTTATCTTACTACACAGTTTTATTAAATTTTTCAAATTATTAAGATACAGTCAGAAAAATTGTTTCATCTCCTATCAGTGAAATAATAATAACATTGTTTCTCAAAACATCTCAATTTCTTTTTGCTATAACCATATTTTTTTTAACACCTACTAAAACTAAAAAAAGCGACTCCTCCACCAAAATTATATCTCCAATCAAATTTAAATTTGTCAGAATTGGTACGTAACATGAGAGCAGCAGTTGTAGAGGAATATTTTAGGTAAAGATGTTAACACCAACCAAACTGCATAGCTACGAATATAAAGGTAGCGTCCTAAGTTTTTGCAAACAACAATTCCTTCGAAGATTTCATCTTTCATCAGTTTTCTAATTTGTAGGCCTAGAAAATCCCTTCTTTTATTTCGCGAATATATTTGAATGCAGTACCCTCTCGATTCATCCTTTTACAAAATTTTTTATTTGCCCTAATTTTATATGTAATGGAATCTTGTTTGGTGGCCAGAAACAACTCAGAAGACTGTGCAACAGTAGCTTCAACATATTCAGAGACTTGCATGTCTCAACATCACAGGAGTGATGGGTAGCTGTTCCACAGCAGCTCTAGAAGTCCTGCTGGGAATAGCGCCGCTTCACATCCATATTCAGAAATAGGCTATATCGAGTGCCCTCACTCTTAGTAGAACGAAGGGATTACAGCCTGGGGATCTTAGAGGGCATCTCAAAATCCTTGAAGATCCCAACATAAATTATCTGATGTATATTGCAAAGGACACCCTATGCAATATAATTTTGATCAACCTTATAAGCTGATCATCGAAAGCCGTACTGAGTGGGTATCCGGAGTGCCTCAATGCAAAAGAGGTAACCTGGAATGGTACACGGACGGCTCGAGAGTAGAAGGCGTCGGAACAGGTATAGGCATTAGTGGTCCCAACTTCCACCTAAAAAATGCTTACAGGACCCCATACCAACATATTTCAAGCAGAGATTTCTGCTTTAAACCTATGCGCCATAAAGAACCTCGAGGAAGGGACACGGGGCGCAACTATTAATATTTTCAGCGACAGTCAGGCAGTTCTAAAGGCTATTAAGGCCTACTCATACGAATCTGCTCTGATACACGAATGTATAGATAATCTACGGCAATTGGGACACAATAACCACGTTACTTTACGGTGGGTCCCCAGCCACCAAGGGATCAAAGGAAATGAAAAGGCAAATAAGAACATGCCTGTCATTGGTCCTAACCCCTTCTCTGGTCTCGAAAAGAGCCACATAAAACAAGCTATTAAGACATGGGAGAACAATCAAAAGGCCTCGTACTGAGATAATGTTCCAGGACAAAAATAGGCGAAGGCACCCATATCAGGCTCGCCAAAGACAGCAAAAATAGCGCTATCGTTCAGCAAGGGGGATCTCAGATTACTGACAGGCAATGTAGCCCTAAAATATCACCTATTTAAATTAGGAAAAGCTGAAGATCAAATCTGCCGTCTATGCCAAGAAGATCTGGAGACGGCAGAATACATTCTATGTGAATGTGTTGCCATTAGTCGCTTACGACACCAACACTTCAGTAGACTATTCCTGGCACTTACTGAACTGAAGGAAACAGATCCTAGAGTAGTACTAAGGTTTATTAAAAGCCTCCAACTATTCTAACACACATAAGGGCATTTTGTTACAATAGAACTATTAAGGTCGTCTGATACACGACGAGAAGCCAATATCTCTGCATGTCCCTAACCAAATCATTTAATTCGGCTTGGGTAACTAAATGTAGTTCTCTCTAAGCATTGCAGTCATAATCAGGGTCACGTTTTTCTGCAGAAGTTGAGGACACGCTTTCCACTTCCGAATCATTGTATTTTTCCAAATTGCAATTCTGTTGTGGTTTTCGAATGAGGATCAACCGCCGAAGATGAAGTGGAATAGGAATCCGAGTTCCTCTTCCTTGATGTCACTCTTAACATCGGTGGTGTCAGATAGAAATAGCAGTCGGTTGTAGGATCTCTGGGCTCCTTCCACAACATAGGAACAGCAAAATTCATCGCACGATTTGTATCCCTTTGGTGGTGCACGTTTTTCAACATATACACGGCAACCAAATTTTGTCTTTTATGCCGAAATACAATTCATATGCTTTTTGGGTTAGAGGAGTTAAATAACGCCACAAACATTGCAAAAATAATTCCAAACGTTAAACAAAAAATGCACGGACGGCGGTTTTTATCACCTCAAGAAGCTGTTAAAGCCTTCAGAAACGATCTTTTGAGGATACCATCTTCAAAGTGGAAATTTTTTTTCGGGAATTGGTTCGATGCCATGCATCTTACGATTTGTACCAAAAATGTTGTTTTCTTGAATTGTTTTTGTTTAGCGGATATAGAAATATTTGAAATAAAGGACTATGAATATCAAATACCTAAAATCAACATGTTTTATTGCTTAAACTAATGTGTGAAATGTTGAAAGTTCCAAAATTATTGGTTGAATATCTTTTTACTGGCGCCTCCACCATATTGATGATATTCCGAATGTTTAGTCAAGTTTATTACATTTGCTTCGTTATTCCTTCTCGTTAGTCATGGTATTCTCTCCAGGACAATACAAAATCAAATCAATATATAGACATCAATACGGTTAACCTTATTACGCTAGCAATCCCTCATCTGTTAATCTATTCCCTTCGCAGTATTCCAGCTTTATTACTGGTCTTCAAAATAACACCCCATCTACCACCTGCATTGCGGTTTTGGTTACTTCACACACCTCTGTTTGCGATGTGTATTTACAATTAGTTTTAAATAATGCAAGCTGTAATTATTTACATATAAACAAGCGGCTTTATTCTATGTAGGTGTACGCTCTATGGCTGTCACGTATGCAACGCTATACTGCTATAATAATTGCAATTACGGTTGAATATGTAGCGTAAACGTGGAATAGATTTTTCGGTTTTCTTTTACATTGTTTTTTTTCATCCATTACGGTTTAAATGGATATTGTGGAAGTTTTAATTATATGTAGGGGACTTTCTACCACGCCTGATATCGCATGTATTACGAAGGAAAAAGCGGGCGAAAAAATTTACGTTGTAATGTGAGAAAATATAGGGAAAAACAAATCTAATCTATGCATTTTGATTAGGTTACATATAAAAAATTTCATGAAAACATTAGACTTTAATTAACATTTTTTTTTAATTCTCTAGAAGTATTCAGCGGAAAATATCTTATTTTCAAAAAGAGAAAAATAGTATTGATGTATACAAGTTACCCTAAGAGAGTGTGCACAAAGGTATCCTTGTTCCCACAGCGAAGACTAATATTTTATTTAAAGCCCCAATAACGCACATGTCGAAGAATGCTAATAAACTTTATGGTGATCTTTTTTCTTAATTAACTACTGGAACTCTGTGGCACTGAATTGGTTCAGTATCTTCTTTTCTTAATCAATGTTCTTATTTTTTTTTTGCTATTAAAGTTATGTCTGTTTTATAATAACTGGCGTTTGTATATGTGTACGCTGTATATTATGTCCAGAAGTGCTGTGCACCTTTTTCTTTTTTTTTTCTTTATTATTATTATCCTGTAATTAGACTTTGTTTTCTGTTGGATAATAAAGACCATTATTATTATTATTATTATTGCCTAAAATTAGGCATCACAAATGTTTATTATATGTGATGTGCAATAGCACAGAATATAGCAGTTATGACGGAAGCATGTAATCAGTTTTCCTGACGTAACCAAGAGCAAGCGAAATTATCTTTGAATTTCCAGACAAATCTCAAAACAAAGAATATAGAGTTTATAAAATGCCAAGAAACTGTTAAATTTAAAATGTTCTTTGCAAAATTTGATGTTATACATGGTGTAGAGCATTAGTTTTAGGAGAAAAATTTCTGAAGAACTAATTATTTGCCATAGTTATGGAAGGTCCCAAACCTTGACCACTTTTATTTTATTAATAAAGGAAAATGGTCAAATCAAGTCTAAAATAAAAAATTTGGGTGCTTTAGTAACACCAACAAATCGGCTTTTTAATCCCCTATCATTTTTCCTCTAACTTACTAGATATAATGTAAAATTTAAAAATACATAACCTCTCATTTTTGACCAAGGTGTACCTTAGCAAGTTGTACCTTAGCTATCCCCATGGCGTACCTTTTTATTGCATTTATATGTGGAGATTTTAATATTAACATGTTAAAGACTGGTGGCTTGAGCAATAGATTTAGCGATCTTAAACGATCCTATAATCTTAATTTCTCTATTGCTGAAGCTACTAGAATTACATCTCATTCTGTCTCATTGATAGATAATATTATTACAAATCTTGGTGTTCAGCATTACGGGGCAATAACGTTTGAAACTGGACTATCTGACCATAAAGCACAGTCTCTGTGTTGTTTGGGTTCGGAAGTTGACGGTGCGGGATTGGATGCTGCGGTTTATAAGAGATTCTTTGTGGGTGACAATATTGCCCATTTTGTTGAGTGCATTTCCTTAGAGAATTGCGGTGGGCTATCGTGTAAACTGTTGGTTGACGATAACTTTGAGTATTTTCTGGATAAGTTTTGCTATTACTTTGATAAAGCTTTTCACCTAACTAAAACTAAATCAACCACAAATAGAAAATCATGGGTAACACCTGAAATTCGTGTAGAGTCGGATAGAATACGTCATAAACATCAATTGCATAAACTTGGTCTTCTTTCAAAAGAACAGTATATTTCTAAAAACAACTATAGGAACTTGCTTAATGAAACTAAAAGAAAATATAATGATAAACTATTGCAAAATGCTACTAACAAAACAAAGTGTGCATGGAATATTATTAATGGTGAAATAAAACCAAACAATTGTTGGATCAATTGGCAAATAAAATTATTATTATTATTATTATTATTATTATTATTACCTTGGCCAGGGATTGGCCGAGGTACATACCTATAACACGTTTTTCTGCCTGTGTGTACCTTTAAACTCAAATTCCAATTTCTTTACAATAATTTCATAACAATTTTTTCTTTGGGATAATAAAACCACAAACAGGTGCTGAAACAATATAATTTACTTAAAAAAATTATCTCATATTAGTTGGGCTGCAGTGAGATCGTACTTCTCGTAGAGAGATGTTAAGGTCCTAAAAAATTCTTCAACAATTGAAGCAGGATCCTAGCGATAGTTGGATATGTCTTCCCATAAATGATATCCATCGCTTTCCGGCTTTCTTTTTATCTACTCAAGAAGCAGGCTTTTTTTGTTGTTTTCTAATGCGTCATAGGCAAGGAAAGTCATCCAAACATTTTGCTGGCTGAGATTAAATACTGCTCACAAGCTCCTCTTCTTCTCGAATATTAACAATTTTGTTAACATCACAGTTGTTAACGTAATTAAAAGTAATATTATTTAATATTCGATGTCGTTCCAGATGACGCCGAAGCGTTGTCCTGGAGACCCCAAAGGTTTTTGATGCTTTGTTTGTTGATATTCCCTCTTTCAGCACCGCATTCATTGCCTTCTTCAAATGATCTTCCAAAACAGGAGGTCGTTTAATGCACTTCTTGCTTCTGGGTATCTGAGACTAAAGGGAATTTAGTAAAAACCCTAACT
Organism: Dynastes maya; assembly: GCA_029619315.2. Classification (NCBI taxonomy): domain Eukaryota; kingdom Metazoa; phylum Arthropoda; class Insecta; order Coleoptera; family Scarabaeidae; genus Dynastes; species Dynastes maya. The sequence goes on from JAROYE020000012.1 coordinate 10,906,125, forward strand.
TTTCCTTCAGGGATTATGGATAAATGGTATTTTGTTTTGAATTTTAACCCTTTCTGGGTCTGTGATGTGATTTTCTATGCAAAGAGTTCCTTTTTTCTAAAACTCTGGTCGCCGTCCCAAAAATTTGAACCACGTGTTAGTTCCTAAAGACCGCCATACTCCTTGGTGTTCAATTGAATATAATACAAAAATTTCAGCATGGCCAACGTACAACATTGTTTACAGGTGACCAAGGTACAGTACGATGCACTTTGCCAAGATTGAGCACCTTCTCTCATATTATTTAAACTCCCCTCACACAATTATTTGTGTTTTTATTGATAAATGAAGTCTTTCAACGTGTGTGTCAGGTATGAAACTAGAGATGAATAGGCGAAACAAAAAATTACTTACCTTGAAGAAAGGGAGAAAGAATCAACACCTCCAGCAACTTAGACCCGGATACGAAGCAACTGTCTCCACGTTTTACTTGAAAACTGGTAACCCCAGATTGCCGCGTGCAATTTGCTCGTTTTAATATCGACAGTTTTCCAAGGTACAGGCCTGGCTAAGGCTGGGACCTTCCTCTACGCACTTTTAAATTTTTTTTTGTCATCATCTTAGTCTATGACATTGTTGGCAATTTTTTGAAATAGAAATCCATACATTTTGTGTTAAAATTGAATAGTTTTCTTATTTCTCTTTATGGTTGTGTAAAAATTTTTGTTAGGGTTAGATAAGAAAAAAACAGAGAAAACACCTCAAAGATCGTAAGTGGTAATTTCCCAAACACCTAAATGTTCGAATTATGCCTCATTAACTGCTTGGTACTGCGTTTTGAACCATTGGTATTTCATGTGTCTATTCCCTTATGGGATTCGCCAGTTCTTCCAAATTTTCGGGTCTGTTTTGGTATACAGTATTTTTAAAATAACCTCACAAGAAAAAATAGGGTGGGTTCAAATCAGAAGATCCTGATGGCAATTCGATGGTACCTCTTCCGCCAATTTTCGAAAACTCTATCTAAGTACTATCGTACTCGAATGCTATAATTTGGTTAGGAGTCCCATCTTATTGAAACCACATGGATTTGCTACAGAAATGAGTTCAAATTGTAGAAAAATCTAAATATCTTTTTACATTTAGGGTAGTTTCAAGAAAGAAGGGTCCCAAGATTCCGTTCCCTAATGTCCTCACCCAAACATTGATCTTCTGTAGGTAGTGAGGATTCTGTTGGACTTAATACCAACAGTTATGTCTATTTACAGCACCATGCAGGGAAAAGGTTTGCTTCGACGGAAAAAGATATATTGTTCCGAAAAACTGGGTTGTCTTCAAGCATGGCCATCACCTCTTTGCAAAAATGAATGCATCTGTCAAAATCTTCCTCCGATAATTCCTGCACTAGTTCTATCTTTTTCGGTAACTGATAGGACAGCATCCAATACCGTATCGTCAATTGCATTGGACGACCACATTTACCTAAATCTTTAACATTACCACGGTTTTCGAATTTTAATTGTAAATGAAATTTAAATTTAATCATCAAAATTTCGATACGTTTCCCTTCAGTTAAACATGCTATGTTTTTTTAAAGGTTAAAAATAACTTTATTAGAAGTAGTTAAAGAATTCTTTGGTTATTGCTAAAATATCCTCTGAGATTAAGTTAATAGTTTTAACATCTAAATATTACGTCAAGGATAAAACAAAAAATGATTCAATCTTTTAACTAAAAAATTCTAGAAATGATTTATTTTTTAATCGTTTCGCTATGGTATTATTTCTTCTTTTAATATTTTATTGTTTAAGAACATTGTTTTTTTCACTCACAATAAATGTCATTATCTGTTCTCAAGGAATCAAAAGCACAGTATAAATAAGATGGTAAAAGGGGTGAATTAAAATGTTATTTTGTTTAATTAGGGCCTAATGCGAACGTTAATTAAAAATTCTCCTATGAGACGAAGTCTAGCGTGAAATCCTCGATAAAATTTTAATCCTGACAAGAGAGAAGTTAATTAGCTCAATCGACTTGGGGACTTCAACATAAAGCGGCCGAGATAAACATCGTAAAATCAAAAACAAATGCGTTGTTACGATCTTTAAAGATGGTATGATGTCGTACCAGAAGATCCTTTTTTTTTCCAAGGAGTGCTCTTCACGCATCAAAATTACCGAATTTCCAAACAATCGCATATTTTTAAATAACGTTCCCCATTTTAATCAACTCCCGTCTTCTCTTTTTTCCATTTTTTTTACCTCCATTAAAAAAAGCAATTACAAAAGATGACTTTTTTGTCCCCCTCGAAAGTGATCTTATCAGCAATTTTAACATGTAAGACGAAATTAATAACCCTAACGTTGGGGGGAAAGTTCCGTTTATTCATCGACTTGACTCTGTTCTGTGTACGCGATAAAATTCTATCCATTTCCCAGTAATTTTTTTCGTTTTAGAGATCCAAAATTATTAAAGTAAATATTTTCCAAATTACTTCATGCGCTTTGGAAAATTGAAATTTTATATGCGTGAGTGTATAAATTCGTCCTTCATTCTTACACCTTTCTCTTTTGATATCCTTTCGTGTTATTATTGATGAGTCTAGTGAAAGTAACGTACTTATCCTTAAACCCGTCAAATGGTTTCTAACGTAGATATACAGGGTGAAGTATTTAAATAATAATAATAGTAATAATAATGAAAGAAATCAGTTAATTTTAAATCAGACACTAATCAATTAAGCAATATACAGGGTCTTGCAAAAACGCGTCGGTCTCCTGTTTCTCAGTTGCTTTTGTAGATATTTTCAATTATACAGTCGGTAAGTAACAATAAATACATTTAATGGCAACCAGAACACGCAACCAGCATAATGTACAACACTAAAAATAAACACAAAAAGAGAAAAAATAATAGAACCCTGCAAGACCAAACAAATAATAACGCAAACAAATAAAATTACGAACTAAGGATGAAAAGTAAGTAAAAAAAAAAAACAGGAAAAAATTACAACGGATATTCGAAATGTTGCCCATTCTTTTCCAAACATTTATCTATTCTAACCAGAAATTCTTTTTGGATGCTATGAAGTATGTCCACTATTACACTTCGAAAAACGTTGACAATTCTTTCGCACATATTTTGTGCTGTTGTTGGTAGTTCCTTAAAGAGACCAATCCTTTTACATAATCCCACAAGAAATAGTCGATTTTGATTAAATCAGGTGATGGCGCTAGCCTGCTGAAGCTATAATTTCTATCAGGAAAAACCTGGTTCAAATAATTTCTCACTTACTGTGAGCAGCGAGCTGGTGCACCGTCATGCTGCAACCACATTTCTTGATTTACTTCCAAGGGAAGGTGGGCTAGCAACCCTGGCAAGTGATTCAGAAGAAAAGCTAAGTGTATCGGTCCAGTTAGATTTCTCCCAAAAGAATAGAGACCGACGATGTGTTGTCGTATAATACCTCCCCATACATTTATGCTCCATCGATGCTGGTAATCAACTTCTCTTACAGTATGTGGATTTTCTGGAGGATAATAATAAAAATTGTGCCTAATCACTAAACCAGTTTTATGAAAAATTGCATCGTCGGAGAAAAAATTTCTGTTTTCCCTTGTCTTTTGCCCGGGCCAGTTGCAAAATTCTATCCTTCTTTGAAAATCTACTTCATATAATTCTTGATGTAAATGAATATGGTAAGCGTGATACTTATTCCTTTTTAATATTCTTTATACAGATTTTTCACTTATATTTGTTGCTTCACTAGTATTCTTCAGACTGCTGTAAGAATCTTCGGTTATTTTTAATAGAACTTTTAATTCATTTTCTTCATGTGTAGTTCTCTTAATTCTAACCTTCTTTGGGTATACGTTTCCCGTTTCCGAAAATCTGTTTAAAAGTTTCTGAAAGCTCCTCTCATCTGGCTGTCTTCATTCCAGATAGCGTTGATTATATATTCTACTTGCTAAAAAACAGTTTCTGTGTGCTTCACTCAGCCCAAAGGTCATGTCGTTTTTGCTGAAATTCATCATTAATGACCAAAGCGTGAGAAACGGTTGCACCCGCAGAAGCGCCGTGAAAGGGGGCTGTGTTTAGTATGTACATACAAGGAATCGAGTGGACGTTCGATTATTATCGGTTGATCGGTGTGCGTGTACTATTTATAATGTTCGAGAAACTAGTGGAACCGTCCAGGGCGTATCGCGCAAAAGTAGACACAGTATTAATAAAAAAATAATAGATTGTTACCTTTTATTGACGTATCGATGACCAGTGCGGTAATGAGCAACTGTCATGGTACGCCGTGTAGTACTGCAACATAATCAATGCTTTAATTTTCGATTCGGTCAGGTCTCGACGACGGTCTGAAAACTTTCTCGTATACTTTACAAAAGATCGTTCAGCATCTAATGAAGTAAGATTTGCGAAATTCAAATACTCCTGTATCTCTTCTGCGCAGTCTTGAATTCCAGATATAGATCTAACCTTTTTTAAATCTGGATTGTCATATAAAACTGCACGAAATTTTTGCGCGACATGTAGTCCTATAGGATCCGTCAAGCTTTCTAGAGCGGCTGCTAGATTGTTGATGTTATTTAACAGGTCTTGTATAGATAAGTGAGTATTTTCTAACTGCGAAATAGTTTGTGTCACTACAGAATAGTTTATGGAAATATCATCTATTTCTTTCTGAACGTCGGAAAAAAGTTGCTGACTCTCACGAACCGCTTGAGAATTAGAAGAATTAAGTTTGAAAATGACATCTTTCACTTGGGAATAATATTTGTGATAGTAAGATACTACCTCGATCCATGTTTCTGCTACGAGATGACATGCGTATATGAGGCAGGTTATGTGAAGAAGAGTAGGAAAGAATACTCTTAACATCCTACCAGCTTTCAGCATTGTTGCGGCCCCGTCAGAAGCTAACATGGTGATTTGGGCTCCTGCGATACAAAATTCTCTTAACATATTTTTTATTATGTTTACAACGGTTTTGGCAGCAGTTCTTTCAGTCCTTTTACTGGCTAACAACAAGAAAGCTGCTGGACCATTACGTTTTAAAGGACGCGCCACAATATGAATCACGCTGTGTTTCTGAGCATCAGTAGTTTCGTCCACAGTGAGCCAGATTTTTTGATTTCTCAACTCGTCTTTTATACAGTCTTTTACTGTACTTTGCACATGTGTTAAATTGTACCGCAATTGTCTTTTTGTTGGTAGCTTCCATAATGGAATATATTTATCCCAAAAAAAGACGAAAGTGTTCATTATCAACTAGGTGTTGTGGGATGTTGCACGTGCTCAACATGAAAGTAAAGTCATACAAAAATTGCCGGCAGGGAATATTGTTTCTTAAATTCAATACATGACGTTTACTTTTAATATGTCTTCTATATTCAAATGTCGTGCCACCCAGCAATCCTATACCGCAACATTTGCAACGAATGTGCGAACCTGTAAATTCCAAACCAGGGAAACGCCAAATATTTCTTCACATGCGATGCAAGAGGTACACCAGGCTTACGTCCCATGCTTTCGAAAACACACAACGAGAATCCGATAAATAACCGAACGTGCGAACTCCTCAATGTCTACCGCATTACTGAACTCTGCATCAACATATGTACATACATCTCCCGGTATAGGCGTCTTTGCGGGTGCAACCGTCTGTCACGCTTTATTAATGACAAAAACGTTGTTGGTGCAGCAACATACAATATCAACTGACTGATATTTAAAAAATTATAGCAGCGAATGTTACAATAATTTTTTGTAAGCTTAAATAAATGTTATTAAATATCTCTAAAACGACGGCAGGTAGGAACGCTTATACCAATTGACGTGGAATTTAATTTTCTATAATATGGAAACATAACATACAGGATGTTTGTAATGCTTGAAAAAAATAGCCGTGAGGTTGTCCATATTTGTCATAAGATGTTTGTATAGTTACCTGTACATGTATGTATAGTCTACGTGTATGATGTGTTACTTATATTTTAGTGTTATGCAGCAAGGTGCGAATAAAACTTTAATTGAAATCTCTACTTGGTTGTGTTATGACATGGCGCTGCAATATAAAAATGAAAAAGAGCAAAATAAAAGTAAAAATAAAATCTAGAAGTAACGAAGAAAATAAAAAATGGAAGTAAAACTATCACCATTAAGTTTGAAAGGAAATGTAAAAGAAAATTGGCGCGTATGGAAACAAACATTTGAAATATATTCCATTGCAACAGAATTGAACAAAACTGTTTCATATGGGTGAAAATGCAATTGAAATATACAACTCATTCACATTTCCAAACGAAGATATTAATAAGATAGAACAATTGAAGAAGAAGTTTGAAGAGTATTTTGTGCTGAAGAAAAACCTAACATATGAGAGATACAAATTTTTACGGCTGGTCAAAGAACATCAACGATCAAACAATTCTTTACAATCTTAAAAAAATCAAGCAAACAATTGTGTATTCGGAAATGAAGATTTGAAAAGTGAATTAATCAAGACAATGCTCATAACTGGAATCAAGGATGATACGGTCAGAGGAAACCTTTTGCAACGAGAGTCCGATACCCTACTTTTTTTGACATAATACATACTATGAAATTTTGTTGTCTTTCACATAGAATTTTTAATATACTCGTCATTTTTTTAATTTTTTAATTTTTTTCTCGGACCCTATTTCGTGCCTTATCCTATAGGCGCCCGTGTGCGTTGCCGTCTTTGCATACCCGACACGGGACGACCCTGTTTACTGTATGTTTCCTATACTTAGGTTTGTAACGAGTTGGGAATACATTAGTATGTCTTTTAACTTTAAGCTGGATTCGAGTACTAGCTTCTGTTTCTGTTACAATAATGCCAAAGTACAGAAATTTTGTAATAAAAACATTAAATTTAACTTCTGTATCATAACTAAAGCTGGCCACGAGCGGTACCACGCAGTAGCGTAGAGTCGACCAGGCCTCGCGTTCCACTAGAGTTATTCTGCTAATAGAGATGTTTCCTGCCGCAAATAATTTCGCTCATCTTTTAAATAAAAATTAAATAACACGTGCTCAAACACTTACCATTTTAAGAGTCCTCCGTGAAATCACAAAGTGAATAATGTCTGTTAAATATCTGCAACATTAGATATGTTTCAACTGTTGTTTCGGCAAAACTAGTACGGCATGCGTTTATATGCAGAGAACGAACGTTCTACATCTAGTGACGTAATATTTGCGTAAGTAAAATAATCTTTCAAATAACTTAACGATTCTGTTGACGCACCTTCACAAATGTGTCTTAATGTGCCAAAATCAGAATTTTTTTCAAAAACACTTTCAAATTTTTCTAGAACAGAAACATTTTTTGCGCCTTCAATCGCGCATTGCTGTGCGTGAACATGTTGCACTATTTGTAGAGATTCTTCTAACGACACCGCAGGATTTTGTAATTTTTCTATTGCATCTGCTAGCCCGAAGTAATTGTCGTGAATGATTTTGAAATCCATTTTAACCTGACTATCTTGAAATTTCGACTGGCTTTTCTGGATAGCGGCAGCTTCCTTTGTATCGAATTGTAAAACCACGTTCTTAATATTGTCAAAATATTTATGATAATAAAATGTGGCCTGCAACCATGTTCCCCAACGAGTTAGAATAGGTTCTGGTGGCTCTGGTATACGGGGGCACAGTCTGTGAAATTCGCGAATACGTTTCGGTGATTTGACAAATACTGCTTTGGAATGCGCTATTAAAGCGTCTACCTCAGGATAACATTTTCTGATACCATCCGCCACAAGATTGAGAGCATAAATTTTACACGTAATGTGTAACAAATTAGCAGAATGCTTTTTAAGAGACCGGCCTACAGAAAGCATGTTTGCAGCACCATCACTCACTAACATCAAGAGTTGGTTTGTTGAAAGTTCAAACTTGTCCAATGTATTTAACACTAACTTTGAAATTACTTCGGCAGTACACTGTTGCATTCATTTGGAGACTAATAGAATTGAAGGTGCCGATTGATGAGGTTCCAATTTGCGTGCCATTACATTAAGAACAGAATGTTTCTTCCGATCTGTTGTTTCGTCGACACATAACCACAATTTTTGATCTTTCAACTCCGATTTTATTTTTTGTTCAATATGTTCGCGCGCAGATGGCACAATTCTTCGTAACGATGTTCGACTTGGTAATTTGCACTCCAAATAGTTATTCCAAAAGCAGATAAATGGTTCCTTGTCTAGTAAATTAAACGGTATTTTACATGCAATAAACGTAACGCATAAATTAAATATAAATTTTTCATTGTCTCGTGCGCAATTTCTTTTTGAGACATGCTTTTCACTATTTACGTGTCGTAGACAATGTTGTCTGGACCAATACATTAACGGGATTTTACAGATTACACATTTAATTTTAGCACCTTCATATATTAAGTCTGGAATTTCTGCAATAAATTTTCGAAGTTTGTCCGACCGCGGTCGTTTTGCTGACGAAATCATCATTTTTCTATGACAGATAAACAATTGCGCAAATGACCGGCAGCGAAAATCTCCGTACTGCTCCGCAGACGAAGTAATACTACCGTTCCTCTCGGTCCGAACTGATTCTACGCCGATGCGCGGTACCGCTCGTGGCCAGCGTTAATCATAACAGTTGTGAATGTCAATCCGCGATTCATTCTATATAGGAATACGAATCAGTTCTAACAGGATTATTTAAGCGGTACCACTTCCTTATGTGATACCTATTTTACTCTAGGTGTATAAAAAAGAATTTTGAAATAAAATATGATTATAATTTCGTGATATAGCGCATGACATCAATTATAGGTCTCCTCATGTCGATGATCGATTTATTAATTACCATAGTAGGGATTAGATTTTACGCATCAATAGTTACTAGGGCCCCTTTGGTTGGAAACTTGCAGCCATTCTAGCAGAAAAATCGATGATCCCAATTCTCCAGTAGAACTCACTTGATAGTTATTCGCTGGTTTCGTGCTTTTTTTGTAATTAATTATCACTTTTCTCTAATGGGAGTTTCAATAATCTAATAACAAAGTCTGCGGTGAATATATTTTTTTCCCTTCAAAGTTGTTCGAATTAAATTGAATAATACTGTATACCTGTTTACCAACTTTTTATGCATTAAACATTGCTTGTATGCATGTAAAAGTGAACTACTTCGTGTTTTTTCACGTTCTGTACGGTTTTCGAGTTTAGATAAGAGGCTTTCACAACTTCATATATACTTTTTTTCCGCTGTACATGCAACAACTATAAATTTATTTTGTTTTCGTGTAAGTTAAATCAATATATGACAAAGTATATTGCTACAGCTTGGTAAATTCGAACACAGCTTTGCTTTTTAGTTGTTTCAGAAAATATCTAGTGCCACTTGTGCAATTTGCAGTAGACAGCTTCTTTCGATCGATCTAATACAGAAATAAAAGGAAATGTGCGAACTTTAAAAATAGTTACGAAATAAAACGTGAATTTAAATGTTACAAACGACTACTTGATAAGCTCTATTGAAGTTTGAAAACATTAAAACTATTTTTCTTTAATTATATTTGTATTTTTGTGGTTTTAACATGGAAAATCGAAATTTTTTCATATTTTAAATAAAGCGTATTCTTTTTTCTTTCCAAATGTCTAACAAGGAAACAGAGGTAAGTGCATCTCACCGATTTAAATGGCACTTTATGGGGTTTATAGGCCGATTTAGTGTAAGAACAACGGCTGCCCAATCGCCCAGTGGCGTGGTGTGAAACACCCCAACCTCAACACTACCCTTCGCTGTTTGACTCACTAACTCAGAAACCCCCTACCCCCATATTTTTCTTTGCAAATTTCAGAATTTTTATATGCTACAAAAATATAGAGGTTACGTAGAATTTACATATATATATTACATCTGCCACGAAATATTCTTATTTGTGTAAAAAGAAAATCATAACTGATGTACTATACGAGGGTCATGTTATATATTTTGAGATGCAAGAAAACTACAAGTCTTTTTACGAAAATGATTTTATTTATGTTCCAAATAATCTCCTCCTGCATCAATGCACTTTTGTAACCGAAGTTTCCACAACGTAAAAGCGTGAAGCCAGTCATCTCTTGGAATGCTCTCAAAATCCTCCGTCGTGAAACGTCGACCATGTAAATGTTTCTTTAGGTTGAAGAAAAACCAGACATCACACATGGCCAAATCAGGCGAATAGGATGGATGTTCAATAACTTTTACCTTATTTTCACGTAAAAACTCAACTGTCTGCTGTGCACTGTGTGACGATGCATTGTCGTGATTCAACATTAACCCGCGAATGTTGGCTGACTCAAGAACTACAGGTAAACATTTTGTGGTGTACCAGTTTGCTGTGATTGTACGTTGATTTTCCAGCTTCATAGCTTTTACTAATCCGGTACTACGGAAGAAAACTGCGTACATAACTTTCTTGACAGCCCTTTGCCTTTTGGCCATTGTTGGTGTTGGTGCATCTTCGTGGATCCACACGCGGCTCTCCTGGCGGGTAGAAATATCGTAAAATGGGATGTAAGTTTCGTCACCTGTTATTATTTTTGATAGAATGCGATGTCCACCATTATTTAACATTTCCAATGTTTCCCGAGCGATTCTTACTCGCTCTGCTTTTTGGAAATCGGTAAGCGTGTGTGGCACCCAACAAGTAACAATTTTTAAAATAAATCATTGCGCGTACATGTTCTCTTGACAAGACCATGTTTCGATGACAAATCGTACCTACCACGTTTACTCTATGACAGCAGCGACTCAACTGACAGTCAGAGTTTACTACTTAAGGATGGTGGTATTTAGAAATGCAGTGTTGCCAGCTCTAATTTCTCTACTTTTGTGGCATCTCAAAATATATAGCGTGTCCCTCGTATTTACAGTAATGAAGAAAACACGCAGGTGGTTATTAATGAAATATGAGTATAGAATTTACTGACAACTGTTTAAAAAGTAAGTTAGGAAATACATTACTAACCTGGGCAAATATGCGGTAACAGCCAGAGGCGTGGCGAGCGCATAAAAGTTTACACATAAAATAGAAGGTAAGAAATAAATTATAAAACGTGCTGAAACACTTACCATTTTAAAAGTCTTCCGTGAAATCACAAACTGGGTAACATCTGTTAAATATTTGAATCATTAGATATGTTTCCATAGCTGTTTTAGTCAGATGTGTACGACGTGCGGAATAAATGTCTTTTAATGCCGAAACCGACTGTTCGACATCTAGCGATGTTATATTTGCATATTTAAAATAATCTTTGAAACAACTTAATGCATCTTCACACGCACCTTCACAAATTTGTCTTAATATAAGAAAATCGGAGTCTTTCTCTAAAACACTTTCAAATTTTCGTATTACACACCAATTTGTTTCGCCTTCTACAGCGCATAACTATGCGTGAACATCATTCACAATTTCAACAGAATCCACTAGCGACGTCGAAACATTTTGTAATTTTTCTATTCTATTATAGTTTGTAAATCTCTTTTAACCTATCTTGAAATATTTCCTGGCTTTTCTTGATTGCTGCAGTTTCTGTCGGATTGAATTTAAAAACTACCTTCTTTACTTGATCAAAATATTTGTTGTAGTAAAACGCAGCCTGCAACCATGTTCCCCAACGTGTAACAATCGGCTGTGGTGGTTCAGGTAAATCAGGACACAGTTTGTGAAATAGTCGGGTATGTTTCTGGGACTTTAGAAATACTGCCTTTGTACTAGTAATCAGTGCATTTACTAGTTGAAAACATGTAATAATCGTTTGAGCCGCAAGATTTAGAGTATGGATTTTACACGTTACCACTGTGTTCTTTAATAGATCGGCCCAAAGAACACATTTTTAGCAACTGCCCGACTTAAGAAGCTTCACTTCTTCAACATTTTTCAAAAATGTTACTTGAATAACTTACGAAAAAGGAATGATGCGTAATCGAAATTCATCTCTCTATATATACAACTGCAGGCAGTCATACGACGTTCGTGAAAATGTTAAATTTCTAATAAAGATAAGTTGCCGCTGCAATTCGCAGAACCGACAACGTGGTAAACAGAGCGCCTGTAATGCACCGACAATTTCTGCCACTATTTCGGCAAACGCCAAAGATAATAGTTCAGATCTCTCGAATTGTATATATAGTAATCAAATTATGCAAAAAAAAGGATTAAATATTTTCTCCTAATGTCTAAATAAGTAAAAATTTACTTACTTGAAGACTAAACCCCCTTTTGTGCTAAATCAACATAATTACTTATTTTTAGAAATTTGTTTACTAAATCTGACAATGAAAATTGATAAAATAATGCTTACGGGTCTGTTATATCATCTGCATTATAGTCTAGTCAGCAAAAACTCCTTTAAAAACAGGGTATCAGACAGATTATTTACACGTAGTGCATTATTCTGTACTAGGAAAAAGTAGCGCATAATCTGTTAATTGTATTATAGGTAAACAAGTAAATACCAAGGAACCTAATGCGATGGTTTTTCCAAATTACCTGACATTAATGCCGTTCGTTATAATTAGAGCGGGCCAAATTGCGCCATCCAACAGAATCGGAATCAGGCGCAACGGCCGCTTATTGTAAATAGCGTATATGTGAGTCACAGCAGATATGTGATATTTCGAAATTAATACACAAGAGTAAAAAAATAAAAGCTGACGCAATAATAATGTTTAGTAATTAGAGCGGATATATATATATATATATATATATATATATGTACACGCTGAGGTGTTTTTATTTTCATTATGATTTTTTATTTGATTGAAAACGGTATGCGTTGTAAATGGGATGTAATAAGGAAATAACTGAGAAACTGAACGCTTTTTTTATTCTGTTGTACTTAATAATGTAACTGTAAATAAAGATATAATAAATAAATTCTATCCTTCTTAATAATGCGGATAGGCTTGTTTAAAAAGTTGCACCATCAGATAAGTTTCCACATTTGCCTCGGTGAAGGATGTTCGCCGAGACGAAAAAATGTTCTTATATTTCGAAAACGACCGTTCCACGTCTACCGAAGTAAGACGGGCGTAATTAAAATAATCTTTAGACTTAGTCAAGGAATCTGCAGATGCCCCATCGCACATTTGTCTTAATCTCGTGTAGTCCGGATTCTTTTTTAAAACACTATCGAACTTAGCTAAAACTCGTCCACTTGTTGCATCGTTTATACTGTGTAACAATGTGCTAACTTCGTCCACGACTTGCACTGATTCTACCAACGACAATCCAGAATTTTGCAAATTTTCTATCGCGTCTACTAACCCTTTGTAATTGTTGCTAATATTCTTTAGATGTGTTTCAACAGAAATATCGATAAATCCCTTCTGGCTCATCCTAATAGCTCTAGCTTCGGCAGGGACGAATTGCAAAATAACGGATTTGACTTCTTGAAAATGTTGATTATAATAAAAAGCGGCTTTTAACCACGTTCCCCAACGCGTAAGAATGGGCTGTGGTGGTTCTCGAATACCAGGGCATAACCTGTGGAATGCCCTAGTCCTCTTAGGACTTTTGAGAAACACTTTTTTTGTGTTTGCTATTAATGCATCCACCTCCGGGTAACACTCTCGAATAGTTTGTGCCACAAGATGTAAAGCATGGACTTTACACGTAACATGTAAAAGTCCTTCACACTATTCTTTAAGGGAACGGCCTACACTACACATTGTTGCTGTACCATCGCTCATGAACAACAACAGTTGACTGGTTGACACTTGAAATTTTTGTAACGTTTCGAGAACTACGGCCGTAATTGCTTTACTAGTACACTGTTTTAATCTTCTGCTGGCTAATAGAATTGCAAAATTTGGTTTAATAGGATCTAATACGCGCACTATTATATTCAAAATAGATTTTTTTTTGCAATCTGTCGTCTCATCAAGACATAGCCACAGCTGTTTATCTTTTAATTCGGCTTTAATTCGATTTTCAATGTCCTCACGTATTCGTGGAATATCTCTCCGTAACGCTGTCCGAGATGGTAGTCTCCACTCGGTATTGTATGTACCCCAGAATTTTCGAAATGCTTTTTTATCAAGTATACGAAGTGGTAGACCACATACCATAAACGTTAAAAGCAATTCTAATTGAAATTGACGTTGTTGTGACACACCATTTCTTTTATTTCTGTGTGCGCTATTTATATGTCTTTCACAATCACGTTTGCTCCAGCACAGTAGTTTCTTTTTACAAACTTTACAGAAAATTGTACTCCCATTGTAGTGTAAATCCACAAATTCACTAAGAAATTTATTAACTTTCGTAGGTAATGGCCGTTTATTTTTAATAGTTGCGTTAGACATAATCACTAAAGCGAGCACACCGACGCTTGTTTCTAGTATGCCACGAAGTGGTGCAAACGTAACATCTGCAGACTCGTCATTTGTTGATGAATAGAGCGCGTCATCCGTAAATGAATAAGCGCGCTGTTAGTTCGTAGCCGTCGATGAATGAACTTTTTTTTTGTAGTGGCCCACTGTGAACAACGCCCTATTTATCAACGAACACCCAAACTGCAGGTGTATATTTGCGCGTCTTCACGACGTAATAGACAGTGGTTTTGGTCCTCGTCCTAATAATTATATATTTAAATTACCTATGTTTACATACATATATGCGCCCGGCAGCCTGATTGCGAACCTGGCGCGTGGCGCTCTTGGCCCGCTCTAGTTATAATAAATATCTTAGGATATGAAAATAAATGCAAATTTTTTAAAAATTGAATTATTTTCCTAAAAATGAAAATTTATGAATGTTATTATTATTATTATTATTAATATTATTATTGGCCTCGACTGAAAATCGTTAGCCACATACATACTTTCCTAGCCACCCGAATGGACACCAGGACAAACAGAACACATACTTCACACCTGGGGTCGATCAGGTGACTAACATGTCAAACACAAAGACAGGTAGGCCACGGAAAAAGGGAAAACCCGCACAGGAAAGACACAAAGGATCAAACTCTAAAACGTAATATTGGTGTCGAGCATATTTTCCTGGGCAATTAGGTAATTAACATTCAGTGGAAGTTGCATGTTCAATTTTACTAGATCATCTATTAGTTTATTAATTTAATTTATCTGCACTTCGCATCCTAGAAAGAGATGATTGATGTTTCCACACTCCTTCCGACAAAACCTACAGTGTCGTTCTCAGACAAATTAATTCTGTGCAGATGGGCCGGAAACCTCCCATGATTAAATCCAATCCTTAGAATTTGAGCAAGCATTTTCTTTTTGACATGGATTTTATTATACCGTCGCTGTCCACCGATTTCTGGGAAATTTATGATTGAATATGCAATTTTTAACAAAATATGAAACAAGTACGAGAAATATGCAACTTATGCAAAAAAACATTATTTTTTTACCCATATTTTAATAGTAAATATGTTTAAATGAAAAAGGGTAGGCATATATGCAAAAAATACAAAATATGCATTTTTTATAAAATCCGAAGCTTACTCATAATGAATTGTCATCGCCAAGGTTCTTCAATCTATTTAAATACGCATGGTATAATTGTGGATACATCGCCGAACGGCTACCACATTTTAAAAATCCTGTATGACTCTGCTTCCCGAAGGATGCACAAAATACACAACAATGAGGTATTTGCGGCAAGCCTACGCTTATTCGTTGTGCATGGTGTAAGTAATTCCTTCGTTTTCATCATTTCTACACGGATTGTTTATTATTCTTACTGTGTATACACAATACGCATCGTTTTTCTTAACTTACTTTTTAAACAGTTGTCAGTAAACTCTTTATTCACATTTTATTAATAAAATCATTTGATAACCACCTGCGTGTTTTCTTCATTACTGTAAATACAGCACATCAGTTACATAAAGAAGAATATTTTGTGACAGATGTAATACATATATTTTCTATACTTTTGTAGTATATAAAATTCCGAAATTTGCAAAAAAATAAGGGGGTTGGGGGGTTGTTTCCCTAAATAAATATTTGTTATAGAGAAAATATTCACGCCATCCTTAAGTGCATGTAAAACAGTTTAAATCATGTTTTAATTTTTTTTTGATATCTCTTATAGTTTCTGAGTTATTGAGTTAAACAGCGAAGGGTAGTGCTGAGCTTGGGGTGCATTACACCCCGCCAGTGGGCGATTGGACAGCTAAGATAGTTACCGTTGTTCTTACACTAAATCGGTCTATAAACCCACAAAGTTTTATTTAAATCGGTGAGGTGCACTTACCTGTGTTTCCTTGTAAGTACGTTCGCTAAAAATAACGAACTAGAAATTTATTTTGTGCTCCATAAAATATATTCACACACCACTAAAGTTGAAAATGTCAAGAATGGCAATAGACGTTTGGCTACTATAGATAGACATGACCTTAAAAGGCGTTAATTACGCTTTGCAAGTATAATAAAAGGAAGTTTTACATATATCGGCAAAAGGAACATTAGAATTGCGGTGTGATACATAAATTTTCATCGCATACATCAACTGTCACCGCTTCAAGTAAATTTCCGACAGTGAAATAACTTTCCTAGTTGAGTATTACTTATTATCCCTCTATTTGAATAGTACAATTTTAAGGGACGCTCGAATTTTGACCGGTTTCGTGGAGAAGCTCGCCGTAAATTTCAAACGTCAAAATCTCGAAAATAATTAGATACGGGGGTATTGATTGATTGATTGATTTTTCTACCAAAGCAGGGCTGGTCTTTACATCCCTAACACTGAAGCTTAGTAGCTTATTGTATTATTCCTGCTTCGGTTTTGTTTTACTCAAACAGGTTAGTTCCCGCAATCAGGTTTAGGAGCCTATGTAGTAAATCTTTCTCCATTGGTAGTTCAATTGTGCTTCGCATAGCGAATCTGCGTTGAGCTAGCGCTGCACATTCAAAAATAATATGAGGGGCTGTTTCCTCCTCCTCATTGCAAAGTCTACATAAGGGTTCATCTTTGTAGATCCCCATCTTATGCAAGTCCTGTTAATAGACATGTTGCTGCCCTAAGTTGTATCTTGCTTAATTCAAGCAGGTCAGCAGTCAGATATTGCGACGGTCTTCCCATCATCCGTTTGCTGTGCTTTTGTCCAGCTGCATGTTTCCAATTTAATTGGTGTTGTGTTATGATCCACTCATTAATTGCACCACGCACTGCACTCTTTGTAATACCAAGACCCGGTTCAGGGCCTATATAATTCATTTTTGAACCTTCCCTCGCTAGCTGGTCTGCAATTTCATTGCCCGCTATGCCCTTGTGTCCTGGCACCCACACCAGTGTGAACTTGTTGTGTTTAGACAGAGCCATTAGGGTTTGCAGACACTCCCATACTAGTTTGGAGGTTATACGATAGGATGCTAGTGCCTTTAAGGCTGCCTGACTGTCAGAAAGAATGCAAATCGTCTTACCCTGCGGTCGCCGACGCAGGCTCTCCCACGCGCAGGTTTGTATAGCATAAATTTTTGTTTGAAATACCGTGGTGTATCGCCCAAGTGATACATATACTTTGTATCCCTGGTTTTCCTCATATACACCCATCTGTGTACCAGACTAGGGTCTTCGGTTTTCTCCCCTCTCCAACCCTCCATCCCTCCCAATTCAAGAGAACCTTGAAAGGTTTGTCATAGGAGACACTGGAGATTGTTGTATCACTACCCATATCATAGATATGGTTTGTTACTACTGCAGATACGAGGGTAAGTTAAAAATTACTTACACTTTTAGTTCTACAACTCTATTAAACAAACATAGGTGCACAACAGATACATTATTTTTCGATATAGTCTCCACCTTTAGCAATACATTTGGTCCAGCGAGCCACAAGCTTCCGTATGCCTTCCTGGTAGAAGATTTTCGGTTGGTCGTGAAGCCACATTTGCACCGCATCCCGAACGTCTGTGTATGAGGCAAATCGACGACCTCTCAAAGCTTCCTTGACTGATGTTTAAAGACGATGCAACATCACCTGTGGTAACTCGCCTATTTGCTGTAACCATCTCTCGAGCTTGCTGAATGTTGTCGTCGGTGGGCGACGTTGACGGCCGTCCAGCTCCCCCTCTTTTTGTGTTACGATCACTTTGAAATACAAAAAAACGCTTTTACGAGATAAAGCACTGTCCCCGAATTGTGACAAAAGTCTCCAGTGAATTTCAGTACCTTTCACACCCTCTGACCACAAAAATCGGATCACTGCTCCTTGTTCTTCTTTCGTGCAAACTAATAGCGGAGCTGACATGCTTATGCTGTTGTAGCTAGCAGACAAATGACGCGATCGTGATTAAATTCCGCACACATGACCACAGAGGCGCCAACTCAACGCATGCGCAAGCGGTCGCCACTACGATATCCTTCAAAGCTTGTTACGGCGAAAGAGTAGATAATATTTGACTTACCCTTGTATATTCACAAAAATTAGAATCAAGTTTGTAAAATGAATCACCAATTAACATGTTTGGTACTTTTCTTTGAGACGAAGTCCATAAAGTATACACCATATGGGAATCTTCTTTATTGTGGGTTTTTCGAAAAAAAGTTATTCTTGATAAAAATTTGTGCATCACCTAAAATTAAACATGTACCAATAATTATAAAAAGCCGCTTGCAACCATGTTGTAACTTTAGCCAGCAAGCAATAAGTTTCGTTAGTTCGTATTTGACCAACAGATATCAAGTAGTGAGAGTAGGTGGCTCTATTTCAAATAAACTTATCGTAAAGCTTGGAGTACCGCAGGGGTCCATATTAGGCCCTTTGTTGTTCTTAATATACATAAATGATTTCCCAAAAAGTATCTCTTGTGATAAATGTATTCTTTTTGCCGACGATACAACATTGCTAGTAAAATCAAACTGTAATGCTGATGTGACAACTAGAAGTGTTGCTGCTGGGAAAGATGCGTTGAGTTGGTTGGGAAGGAATAGATTAGTAATGAATGAGGAGAAAATGCAAACAATCGTATTCTTTATGCGCGATACGACTGGTTTTAACAACCATAATTCAGTCAAATATCTTGGATTTTGCCTTGACCCTACACTAAGATGGGGATCACATGGTGAGTACCTAGCCGGTAAACTTTCCAAAACATTGTACTTATTAAGAAATTTGTCCCTTTGTGTATCAAAAAATCTATTAAGAACAACTTATTTTTCTCTTTTCCACTCGGTTATGTCTTATGGGATCTTGATCTGGGGTCATAGTTCGTCACGCCATTGGATATTTGGCTTGCAAAGAAAAATTATACGTCTTATAGCAATCGTAAAGTATCGTGACGACTGTAGAGAGGCATTTATTGAGAATAGGATTCTCACCTTCACTTCTCAGTTTATATTTGCATGCCTTATGCATGTGAAACAAAATATTAACAGTTATCCGAAAAACAATTCATTTCATGGCTACGGTACTAGGCATGGGGAGGATCTGACAATCAGGCATTTACGTCTAGCAAATAGTCAAAACGGGTTATTACCATGCTATTAGATTTTTTAATGCCCTTTCAATAAAGATTAGAAATTTGGAAATTAAACTATTCAGAAACAGGGTGAAAATTGTCTTAGTCGAATAAGTTTTCTGCTCTTATAATGAATATTTCACATACTTTAACTTAGAATCATTGCACCCCTAATCTTTGCTCTAATTTGTCTGAATTTTTTGTTTTGTTTTACTTATTGAGTTTGACATATTTACATATACATACTTATTGCACTTGCTAATGATTTATTTATATATCTGCTTTTTTGCTTTATTGACGAGTGTAAATACATTATGTATGCTGACACAAATACATTATTATTATTATTATCCCCAACGCGTAAGAATCGGCTGTGGTGGTTCGCGAATACCAGGACAAAGCCTGTGAAATGCTCGAATCCGTTTGGGAGATTTGAAATATCTTTTTTTGTACTTGCTATTAATGCATCCACCTCCGGGTATAGTTTATGCCACAAGATGTAAAGCATGAACTTTACACCTAACATGTAAAAGTCCCTCACACTTTTTTTTTAAGGGAACGGCCAACATTACACATTGTCGCTGCTCCATCGCTCATAAACATCAACAGTGGATTAGACACTCGAAATTGTTGTAACGTATCGAGCACTACGCCTGTAGTTGCTTCGTCAGCATACTATTTTAATCTTTTGCTAGCTAATAAGATTGCAAATGGATCTAGTACTCGTACTATAATATTCAAAATATAATTTGTTTTACAATCTGTCGTCTCGTCAAGACATAGCCACAGCTGTTTATCTTTTAATTCTGTTTTGATCATATTTTCGATATCCTTATGTATATTTGGTAGCTCTTTCCGTAACGCTGTCAAATCCGGAAGTTCACTGATAAATTTAGTGACTTTATTAGCCAACGGTCGTCTATTTTCCTTGCGTATGTTAGACATCCTTACACACATATATTTATTTTTATAATTACGACTAACACTTGTTGGTGAGAAACTGTTGCAATAAATCAATAATTTCATTCGCTGAGGTAGCCCGTGCCGATTCATTTGCATACATAGATCGCATCGTGGGTGCGGCAACCTCACTTCTAACCTGGCGCGAAGCTCTTTGTGGCCGGCTTGTTTATCTTTAGGAATTTCTAATACTGTACGAATAGTATGTATTAGCTTTCGTATTAGCTTTCGTATTATTTTTGAAATTGTTCCATTCATTACGCGTATTGTTCGCTTTTGTGCGCTAAAAATCCAAACTAGATCCAGTGACGAACCCTATTCTGCAGTTGCATATGACTGAGTGGAAGTGTCCAAAATAATACATCAAAAGTACGAGGATAAATCAGCATATAAATGTCCCATGATTGTCCTTCCCGTCTCCAAATAATCAATTAAGATTATGCCTTGCAAATCCAAAAAAGACCGTCGTCCTAACTTTTACGGCTAATGAAATCGTCTTCCCCTTCTTTGGTGCATGTTAATTTTTATTACATATAATAAAGGGCCAAGCACACTGCTCTGCGGTACACCTTTTTTCGAGGACACCTCACGTGAATAAAACCTATTTATGTTTACATAATATGTTGTTCTACCCTCCAGATAGCTCCCAAACCAACACTTTACCCCTTATTTCGAAATAATTCAGCTCCTGAAGCAATATCTGATGATTAACAGGATCGAAAGCTTTGATTTAATCCAAAAATATACCTATCAACGTTTTTCTTTTATCAATATTGCTGGCAGCTGAGGTATTATGACCCACGCGAAAGCCAAATTGATTATTAAGTACAATATTATGTTTTTCAAGAAACTGTGTTACTCTTGTCCCTATTACTTTTTGAAAAATTTTGGGAAAAGAACTTTGGGAGGAGAATGGAGGGTAATTGGATTGCGGACTGTTTTGATCCGCATAAAGGTCGAATTTTTTAAATTTTTAATTGCCTCAGAAATTTAACCACTTTCCAGTGCAATATCATGATTTAGGAAAGGACATTGAGGACATGAAGGACATTGAGGTTACAATTAGTGATATCGAAATTTTAGTCCCATTTGGTGAAATATTTAGAAAAGGTTCCAAATCAATAATTTAGTATGTTTCCTAGAATTTGGGATCAGAAAATTGATAACATGTTTTGCTTCTTTGGCACTAACAAATATTCAATGACAGATTTTTTAGAACAACTACATTCTAAATTTGTTTCCTTTAAATTTACCTATGAAAAAGGAGTCGATAACAGGTTTCTTTTCCTCGATATGCTTATGAAATTGTTGTAAGGTATCGAGCACTACGCCCGTAATTGCTTCGCACGTACACTTTTTTAATCGTTTGCTGGCTAATAGGATTGCAAATTTCGGTTTAATAGGATCTAGTACTCGTACTATAATATTGAAAATAGATTTTTTTTACAATTTGTCGGCTCATTAAGACATAGCCACAGCTGTTTATTTTTTAATTCTGCCTTGATCCTATTTTCGATATCTTCACGTATACTTGGTAGCTCTTTCCGTAACGCTGTCCGTAAGTGGTAAGTTCTACTTTGTATGTACGCCAAAACTGACGAAATGGTCTTTTATCGAGTAATAAACATCAAAAGTAAATCCAACTTAAAATGGATTTGAGGTGACACACCATTTTTCTCATTTCTGTGCAGTACACTATTTATATGTCTATCGCCTTTGTTCCAGCACATATATATATTATGTTCAACGTTGTATCTACGACAACAACAACTTCTCTCAGTTGTCTACTTCGATACCGACTAAATGTCAGTCTGGCCACTCGTTGGTAACTAAATATCCCTCTTGCGGGGATAATTGTAAATTTCTTCGTTACCATCCCCCCTCAGCCAACCGTCTTTGAAGCCAGGACATTATAATTTAAATATAAGTCCATATAATGACGAGTGTGGGGTATCATGGACAAATCTACTCGTTAGTTGATTTTTCTGTTCACTTATTTCGTCCAAATTAATGTAGAAATCGTCTGGAATAAGCAACAGCATAAATTGCAAAGTACAACAAATAATATTTCATCAATTAAATCTTTATCTGAAAGGTTTCTGTAAATTAGCAGTGGATTTTCTCGTTTAAAGCTTGTTGGTGACAGTTCGGACCACAGAATCATCAACATACAATCTCCTGGCTAAGTCAGTGCATTCGTTCTCGTATGCTAATATCATTTGATCGAAAGTCATCGAAAAGTTTCTATTTGGGTTCAATTATCAAAATTGGCTATGAAATAAAACAATCGCCGGTCTTTCGCGATTTAAAATAAAAGAAAGATGAACGACGCCATACATTTTTATCAATCTTTATTCGGCCTTGGTTGAATCAAAGTGTGTCTTAAACCCAATCCCAATATAAGTGTTTGTTTGTGTATTTAAAGTCTTTATTAGAAGTAAAAAGGGTTAAATATCCAGAGCAGGCAGTTTCCTGTGGTGGGTATATAAACAGAGGGTTTATATACATTGGCATCGTTCAAAAGTTAAAGGTTAGTTACTTTTCAAATCTTAAAATTCGTTAATTTCATTTTATTGAGTTGGAAATTCATTCAAAAATTGCCGTAAGGGTATCTAGGGATACCCCCGAACCTACAAGAATCGTTTTTTCAAATTAAATTAGAAATTTTTTTTAAATATATATATATATATATATATATATATATATATATATATTTATCACTATAATTGCATAATCAATAATTTCATTCGCTGAGGTAGCCCATGCCGATTCATCTGAATGCATACGTCGCGTCGTGAGTACGGCAACCTCACTTCTAACCTGGCGCGAAGCCCTCTGTGCCCGGCCTATTTATAGCATAAAACTAAAAATAAAATTCATACAACAACAGCTTGATCTCTAATGCACTGTATAAGTAAGAGTTGAAGATCTGGTATCTTGTTTTCTGAAGTCCATTTGATGTACGTATGAAAATGTTTCAGGGTTTCTTTATGCGGTACACCTTTTTTATGTGGAACCTTTTCTTCCTCGTCTTCTTGCTTATTGCTTAGTTGGTTCACTCTCGTCATCCGTATCAGAATCTCGTCATTGCCTTCCATAGGTCATTGTGCAGTTTCATTGTTTGTATATATATTCTTGAAAGAAGACGGTACGTCTTAGACATCTTCACATATGGTGGACAAAACTAGAGATTTGTGATAATGCAGTTTCATCTACTCTCAGCAGTATTGTAGACCTGATGATGTGTTAAATCTATTTCTGCAGCATTGAAGCATTTTTTTGCAATTTCCATGCTGTAACTCGGAAAGTAAAGTAAAATAGATAGTGATTTGAGTGTAGCGCCAATCGATTTGTATCTAGAAACGTGAAACTAAAACTTGTAATCGGCATAAAAGCTGCTAGGAATTGGCTTTCAAATTTGAGTGGAGTTTTTTAATGATTTCACGATGTTTCTTTTTAATTTTTAATAATATTTCATATTTCATTTCTTTAAAATCAATAGTAAAATTCACACAATTCATGCTTCTTCGAAATATATTTCGTATTTAGCGAAACATGTTTTAGAAATGAATTTATTGTTTTCTCTCCAGTTTCGCAAGCGATTTAATCAAAGTTCAAGTTATTATGCAACTCTTTTATTTTTATCCTTTCTCGAGAGAAGACTAAAATAAATTTCCTTAACAGAAGATCTTGTTTACAACGTAGCTATCATTCCTAAATAAAAGTTTATACGTTAGAGTCCGTGGCTCTCCTGATGTATATTGCAGCGTCGGCTATACATTTTAATATCAAACAAAGAATGACAGGCTGATGCATTCTTATTTCGAATAAATTATATATCATCTCGTAGAAATCGACCATTTTTCTTGGAGTTACGTGGCAATATAGTTGATTATTCAATTTCTTCGGATACACTTAGGTGAGCATAAAATATTATAACGATTTTTAATAATATGATTTGTTCACAAAAGTCCACATTAATAGTGTTGAAAATTGAATAGTATTTTAGTATAAAGCTTAGTGAAAAATTAACATTATAAACAGATTATCTTCTGTTTAACATGTGGTAACGGCCTAACGGCAAAATATGGATTCTGTATTTAGGAAAATCTTAAAAATGAATTATAAAATAGCAGTCCTCAAACTTTTTTGATTATTTCCACTCTAACGCAGAAACAAGTTTTATTTCTCAACATAGTCTCCCTCTCCCATCCTAATCCGTTTCCTCATTCGATGCAAATCTCTGTCCTGCGAGCGAAATTTTGTGCCTGATGAATAGGTCAATTTGGACCCTAATACACAGTCAACATTTTATTGTCTCTAAGATTTTATCCAGAGGAATAAGATCGGGACTAGAGATGGCCAATCTTCATGCTTGATAAAGTCGATGTTATTTACCTGTAACCAACACTGAGTACTTCTGGCCTTGTGAGCAGGCGCAGAGTCCTGCTGGAAGACCCAATCCTGGTTTTTGAATAAGCTCTGGCTTAGAGGTTTTACTATCTATGTATCTATGTATGTATTTACCAATGTATGTATAAATGTGCGAAAACTCGGACAATGATATCGAAGTCAATATGAAAATGATCAAATACATTGATCAAACTGTGTTTTTACATCCAACGTCACCTTACGAAATATACAATATAATTCTGAATCTGAAAAACACAGATTCGGTAGGGCATGACAACATACCGACTAAACTGTTAAAGTATTGCGCTGCTGATCTTGCCATACCTCTAGCAATACTTATTAATAAAACTATAGAGACAAGCGTATTCCCTGATATATTGAAGCGATCAACTGTCACGCTGATACACAAGAAAGGCAGCAAAAATGATATGGGAAACTATAGACCAATATCTTTATTGTCTAACATTTCCAAAATTTTTGAGAAAGTCATTTACAACAGACTATATGCCTTTATAGAAAAAAATAAAGTCCTCAATATAATGCAGAATGGTTTTGTTAAGGGTAGGTCCACCACGAGAGCAATTTATCAAACAATAAAGGATATTTTGGAGGGAATAAACAAAAATGAATATACTGTTGGAGTATTCATGGACCTAACTAAGGCTTTTGATAGCGTTAACCATCGGAAGCTCTACCAGAAGCTTGATTCAATGGGTATACGCGGGAGTGGCTTGAAACTAATTCAGTCTTATCTGTCTGATCGCCAACAGAGGGTTTCTTCGGAAGATAATACGGGAAAACCTATTTATTCCAACTGGCAGAAGACCGAGCGAGGCATAGCTCAAGGCTCGATACTCGGCCCGCTCCTGTTCCTGCTATACATTAATGAGCTGCCACACCTGGTTCAGCACAACACAGTATTATATGCGGATGACACATCTGTTATAATAAAAAACAACAATAGGGTGGAACTGGAGAACGAATTATGTAGGACACTGGCCGCTTTTGACAACTGGTTCAGTCAAAATAGCTTACAACTAAACATACTTAAGACATCCGTTATGCACTTCAGCTACTTCAAACATCCTCTGCGATTTATATATAACAACAGCATACTTACCACTGACGAGGAAGCCCCTCTCCTGGGGCTACAGATGGATTCCCAACTCAACTGGAAATCTCACGTGTCTCGTCTGGCTTCCAAGATCTCCACTTTTAATTATGCATTACGAATGATATCACAGTACGTAACGTCGCAAGCCAGTTTGTCTGCCTATTACGCGTACGTGCATTCCAGGGTTCGTTACGGCGTTGTTTTTTGGGGAAACTCCGTTGACGCTGCTCGAATTTTTTTATTACAGAAATCGTGCATACGAAGTATCTGCCATCTGAAAAGGGGTGAATCCTGTAGAGATAGCTTCAAAAGACACAATATACTTACCTTGCCCGGACTGTTCGTGTACGAGTGTGCTTGTTTCGCCAAAGAAAACTATGAATTTTTAAAAGACCAACAGATTAATCATGGATATACTACACGCGGTTATACAAATTCCAATATACTGTTGCCGCAAACGACTAAAGCTTTAGTTTCAAAAAGTGTCACACATCAAATTGTGAAAGTGTATAACCACTTACCAGTATCCATAAAAACACTAAACATCCACAAGTTTAAAACAGATCTTCGCCGTCTACTAACAGAAAATTCCATATATACCATTAATGACTTTTTTAACATAAAATTTTAAACTGTTTATGTGACAAGTTAATTTTTATATGTAAACTTTTACTAATTATTTGACGTGTTCTATACATTGCGATGTAATGAAGGAACAAATATATTATTATTATCTTTTCCAGGACCGTCTCCTGATAGACTTGGGCACTGGTTTTCACTCCTTTCTCACAGAAATGAACTTCAGTTGATCCGAAATAAGATACCCCTAACCAAACCATTACTTACCCTTTGAACACGGGGAGCGACCACACCTGCTTCTTCACTATTGGAGGCATACACTCGATCATTTTGCTGATTACATTGTTCTTCAACAGTGAAGATTTTCTCGTTGGAAAATAAGATACGGCGGTGGTCGTTGTTAGCGTACCGTTTTAATAAAACTCGGCATTTTTGGAGCCTTAAACCTTTCAGACGTGCGTTGAGCAAGTGACCGCTTTTTCTTCTGAATATTTTTGATTGTGATTTTAGTCACACCCATCTGCAACGACAATGGTACCTGCTTTCGGAGAGGATTTCGTTTGATGCATGCCTTGACAGCTTTAGCCGAAGTGCGAACTGATCGAGGACGGCCAGATCTTTCCTTGTCATCGACACTGCCAGTTTTACTGTATGTTTCAATGGTACGATAAACAAACCTTTTCGTAAATTCAAATTTTTTTAGCAGATTGAAAATTGTACTTGGCGAATGTCCGCAGCGATGTAATGCAATTATAGCAACAGTATCTTCTCTTTGGCTTCATTCCATGTTTATTTATTACTAGTTCGCAACACCTTTAACGTCAAACGAATCAGAATAGATGACACAACCTCAGTTAGTCGTTTGTGTTTATCAGTTGCTTGCTAGACGTTTGAATTTTTAGAAAAAACTTTTGTGATAGAACTTAGTGACCGACTAAGTATACAGTTTACACAGTTTCAAATTTTAATTTTAATATTTGACATCAAGCAAGTAGAATTTGAAGATAATTTTTCTTCTCCCTTACCAATGACCACGTGCACTAATTGCACAACATAATTTGCAAAATCTATATAGAATAATCTTTGGTGATGGAAGGGACAAGAGGAGGAAGTCTTTTTATACATTTTGATACCTTATAATTTAGTTACTAGACTAAAATCTAATTACGTTGATGGCTTCGCAAAGAAGCAAAATTGCCACATTTAGTATGGCGAAAACCCACATATGTTTCATGAGAAGGAAATGCACTCAAAACGTGTTTTGGGTAGGAGACATCATTGGACCAATTTTACTTTTGCGAAATTCATTTTGTAAGTAGTGAAACATGCTCGAAATTTTGAAAGAACAGTTTAGACATGTCAACGTCAAGTTCTTGTTTACTGTTACCATGGCAACCAAGCATCGTTGACACCATAAACATTTGGATATCAATATTCAAATGCAAGATTCAGCTTTGACTATAAATATCTCTTCTGTTTTAGAATTAGACATATGCATTAATGTACAAAAATGATAGAGATATGAATTTCCTATAGGATGAACACAAAAAAAATAAATGGTGCTATTTAATAAAATTTTGTTTCCAGTGTTTGAATTTAGCCACGTTTGGTCTTCAATTCTGAGCACCCTGCATATTTCAAAGGGGTTCTGATACCACGTTTAGATAGAGCCGAGTGTGTAATTTAATACAGTAGAAAACTACGCTAAAATGTATTTTCATTTCGAGTTTATTAAAGGAAATGGATATTCCTGCATTTAAGCTATTGAGGACAAAATTGTAAATTTCTCAAAATCTGTTAAAAATAGACATATAGAACCCATATTGTGCTGACTTATTTTTAGGTGGAGAAACTAAAACCGTAATAATGTACAGGGTGTTCTATTTAAAATAACAAAGTAGATGCGTGGTTCGCTAATTATCGATCACCCTGTATGTGCAGAAATATTTTTAAAAGATACTCCCAGATGTCTATTAAGTTACCACAAAATTTACATGCAGAAGCAAAATGATTATATTTTTTACAAACATTGCATTTCTTACCAAATGCAGGACATTTCGAATTTCTGCTTCCACTCACGCCAATTTTCAACCAAACTTCCAACCATATTCATAGGTGCAAATTTTGATTCCATTTTCAGTAATTCCATTAGTTAATTTTAATATTTCTTTATACTTTGTTTTTTTTTTCTATCTTTCACATTCGCAGCCCCATGTCATATCAAAACTACGGTCAGATTAAAACTGTCTCTTTATTCTTAAGATCTCTTATCTATATCTCTTATATGATATACATAATATTATACATATTATGCATATATATATATATAACAAACGGAATTACATGCACGCCAAATCATGTTTCAAATCGTCTAAGTTCGTAGGCGAAATAGAATACACTTCTTTCAAATACCTCCACAAAAAGAAGTCTAGTAGGCTTAAGTCTGGCAAGCAAGTTGGCCATTGACCGCACCGTTAGGACCAATCCATCTATTGCCATCCTGTTGCTACCATAAATCATTACGCTGAGATAATGGAAAATCTTTCATTAACTCGTGAGTCATTGTGTAAAACATGTGAATAACGTTGCCCTGTGAAAGTTCCTTCAAAGATGTACGGACCAATGACACCTCCATTAAATAATCCGCACAAAACGTTGACACCAAAAAGGATTTTCTGGACCTTAGTAATGGTAATTAAGTCAATTCACCACCACTGCATTCGAAATCTGTAGGCCTTAATGCTTGCAGCAACTGCATTTTGAAGGGATGAAATTTGCGAAACATTAGTATCCTGTGAAATATGTGGAGTAAATCGAACAAAGCCACTACATTTTTTTGCATTTCTTCTGTTCTAACGGTGCTACGCGATGAGAATGTTTTAAATTTGATGGAAATGAGCCCTTTCGCATTTTAACTTCAACACGAGGAAATGCCATAGGTGATGGTACCACTGCTAGGAAATCGCTTTCCATAAAATATTGCTGCTTCACCAGAATTTTTATAACACTCTCTATAAATCAATAACATATCGACACATTCATTTGGAGAAAAAAATTGAGGGTATCTTAAAGATTTTATAACAACAGTACTTTACTACGTATACCATAGGTACTGATTTTTTTTTTGTTTGAACAACCTATACGATTGTATACGTACAACCAAATTTAAACACAACAATTTATAATATTTTGATTAGTAGCTATTTTGTTAAATGATTTTTTTTAAACCGTTGTATTCCTAACTTCTAGTACTTCAATCATAAAGTTAAAAGGATAAGGGGTGCAATTAAAAAAAATGGTTTGGGGGATGTTTCTTAGAGGATGGCTTTGTAGGGGTAGATTTAAAAACATTAAATCTGGGACACCCGGTATATTACACCTAAGTGTAATAAAAAAAAACATTTATTTTGATGAAAAGAAGTAAGATATAACATGTTTATTTTTTGAAAGATGACGTACATTTTCGCTCTGGAATTACATATATACTCTATATCATCCGTCAGTAAAGTTTTGGGTTCCATCTTAGACTTGGGAAGATCTAGAGTATTGCTTAGATTTAATTATTCTCTATTATCTACACACTACATGAGATGTGTTATTATTTTATTTTAATAATTTAATTTGTTTAACTATAACATTATATTTGAATTCGATAACCCGATAATCTTAATGAGGTTGTCTTCGAAACATTTCCTGCTTTTATAGACGTTGCATAGCGTGTCACAAAACAATAAATTTCCCATGGAAGTATCAATCTAAAGAAGTTGAATTCTCCTGTGTGTTTTATTGTTAAATGCGATGATATTTATATATCGTCCGATTCTGTTTCGTCACTAGGATGTACAAATAGAATAGTGGATACAAATATAATTAAAATTGTTTTTTTCTGACCTAATTTTCGAGCTGTGGAATTAATTTGAAACCATTTCGAATATACATAGTCCTATATCGTCATACATGTACAACACACACAGATTATACCTTGGATGTTTATTGACTTTGGCGTAGTATATCCAGTCAGGATTTTAGCAGAAATACGATAGCGCGATCTCATGTTAACCCATGGATAGCACGTGAACAGACTGGTTCAACCATGCAGTAGCTTTTTCGTCAGTTATTATAAATATATATGTATACACGTAGGTACATACAAGCGGTTTGCTGGAGAGCAAGGGGATGGATAGAAACCACATAGCACATAGCACGCCTCTGGTGGATATACCATCAAATCTCGATTAGTGATAACGTACACATGTTGACCGCAGCTTCTCGAGTTTCCCTTGCTACTGAGCTCGCCCTTCTAGAGTGGACTGGCGTCATTTGCCAGTCAACCAAAGCATTGCTTGCTATACAGGGTCTATTTGAAAACCACCAGCAAACTCCTCTCGAATTCGATTTGATTAAATTCGATAAATTATCTAAAAAATTAGTTAATGAATTTTTTGAAGTAAAAACTGTTTAGCCGTAGATTTGAATTTAGTAGAACTTGTTATACTTTTGAAATTGTCTAACAGTTTAGTATATGCCTTAATGGACAAAAACCAAGGACTTCCTTCATAAAAGGATAATTTATCTTTAAGCCGGGCACAATCGGTCTTCGCAATATTAGTTTTTTTTTGTTTGAAAATGTAATAACCGTAAAAAGTAAATAAAAAAGATTCTTCAAAAATCTGTTGTACTTAATCGTAACAATAAATAATAATATAAACGTAACTTCTTAACAGTGTGGATAGGATTGTTGAAAAACTTGCAGCATGAAGTATGTTTCCACATTTGTCTCGGTGAAGGTTGTCGCTGTGATGAAAAAATGTTCTTATACAGGCTGGGGCAGAATGAAGTCCCTAGTTTGAAAAATTCATTCAAGGGGCGCTAGAGCAGGTAGAGGGGTGGGGCAAGTACCGTTAGGTCGGGGGAACAACGCCATTTTCGGTAGTCACCATGCGGTGGTCGGGTGAGCAACGGGGCTTTGTCGTGGAGACTTTCTTTTAAAACGGGGAAAATGTGGTGGCGACGCAGAGGGCCTTTCGCAGGCGGTTCGGTTTAACACGTCACGACAGTGTTCCTGACTCTAAAACCATTCGGAAACGGATCAGTTATGTAAGGACGACGGGATTTGCACTTCCTAGAAAACCAGCCGGGCGACCTAAAAGTGTAAGAACTCCTGAAAACATCGCGCCAGTTAGAGCGTTTATCGAACAGTCTCTAACGCGTTCTGCGCGAAAACATGCCGCTGCCCTTGGAATGTCGTCGAAAACAGTGAGGTGAATTTTACACACAGACCTTAAGTTACATCCCTACAAGATAATGATTGCTCAGAGATTGAACCCGCAAGACTACGTGAAACGTACAGTTGCTTGAAATGCAATCCTAACAGCTGTACCTCCTGGGGCTATTGTGCGAACTAGCGACGAAGCGCATTTTCACCTTTGAGGCACTGTAAATAAGCAAAATTTTCGTTACTGGTCAAGTGAAAATCCTCGTTATTTGCACCAAAAACCTCTCAACAGCCCTAAAGTGACAGTTTGGTGCGCAGTGTCCTCTATAGGCATCATTGGGCCTTATTTTTTTGAAGAAGGAGGCCCAACTGTTACCGTGACTTCAGCGCGTTATTGTGAGATGCTGGAGACGTTTTTACGCCCCAAAATAGAAGAGTATGACGAAGAAGCCTTCTGGTTTCAACAGGATGGAGCAACGGCCCATACCGCCCGTCGTTCAGGTGAAGTTTTACAGAAGATGTTTCCCGGTCGCCTGATCTCCTTACGAGGGGATATCCCATGCCTACCCCGCTCCCCGGATTTGAGTCCCTGCGACTTTTTTTCTGTGGGGTTACCTCAAAGCTGAGGTTTACAAATTTAGACCTCGGGCCCTGGAAGTCCTGAAGGTGATAATTGAGGACGTAATCACCGGAATTCCACAAGATATGCTGGCAAGAGTGACCGAAAACTTTGTCGAACGACTTAGTATGTGTATCGCCCGTCAAGGAAGCCACATGAATGATATTATTTTTAAAACTTAACCTTGAAGCGTTTTGTCACAATTCACCCGTCAAATGGGGGGACTCCATTCTGCCCCACCTTGTATTTCGAGAATGATCGTTTAACATCTACGGAAGTAACACAGGCATAATTAAAATAATTCTTAGAGTTAGTTAATGAATCTGCAGATACACCACCACACATTTGCCTTAATCTCGTATAATCGGATCTTTTTTTAAAACACTGTCGAACTTTGCTATAACGCGACCGTTTTTTGCGTCGTTTATACCATGTAGCAATGTATTAACTTCGTCCATTCGTATTGATTCTACTAACCACAACCCAGTGTTTTGCAATTTTTTTATTGCGTCAAGTAATCGTTTATAATTGTTGCTAATGCTTTTTAAATCTGTTTCAATAGAAGTATCTTTCTGGCTCTCCTTAATAGCTGTAGCTTCGTCAGGGTCGAATTGTAAAATCACAGATTTTATTTCTTGGAAATGTTCAGAATAATGAAAAGCCGCTTGCAACCATGTTCCCTAACGCGTAAGAATCGGCTGTGGTGGCTCGCGAATACCGGGGCAAAGCCTGTGAAATGCTCGAATCCATTTGGGAGATTTGAGAAACACTTTCTTTTGTATTTGCTATTAATGCATCCACCTCGGGGTAACATTCGCGAATAGCTTTGTGCCACAAGATGTAAAGCATGAACTTCACACGTAACACGTAAAAGTCCCTCACACTTTTTTTTTAAGAGAACGGCCTCACTACACATTGTCGCTGCTCCATCGCTCATAAACATCAACAGTTGATTAGACACTCGAAATTGTTGTAACGTATCGAGCACTACGCCTGTAGTTGCTTCGTCAGCATACTATTTTAATCTTTTGCTAGCTAATAAGATTGCAAATGGATCTAGTACTCGTACTATAATATTCAAAATAGAATTTGTTTTACAATCTGTCGTCTCGTCAAGACATAGCCACAGCTGTTTATCTTTTAATTCTGCTTTGATCACATTTTCGATATCCTTATGTATATTTGGTAGCTCTTTCCGTAACGCTGTCAAATCCGGAAGTTCACTGATAAATTTAGTGACTTTATTAGCCAACGGTCGTCTATTTTCCTTGCGTATGTTAGACATCCTTACACACATATATTTATTTTTATAATTACGACTAACACTTGTTGGTGAGAAACTGTTGCAATAAATCAATAATTTCATTCGCTAAGGTAGCCCGTGCCGATTCATTTGCATACATAGATCGCATCGTGGGTGCGGCAACCTCACTTCTAACCTGGCGCGAAGCTCTTTGTGCCCGGCTTGTTTATCTTTAGGAATTTCTAATGCTGTACGAATAGTATGTATTAGTTTTCGTATTATTTTTGAAATTGTTCCATTCATTACGCGTATTGTTCGCTTTTGTGCGCTAAAAATTCAAACTAGATCCAGTGACGAACCCTATTCTGCAGTTGCATATGACTGAGTGGAAGTGTCCAAAATAATACATCAAAAGTACAAGGATAAAACAGCATATAAATATCCCGTGATTGTCCTTCCCGTCTCCAAATAATCAATTAAGATTATGCCTTGCAAATACAAAAAAGACCGTCGCCCTAACTTTTCCGGCTAATGAAATCGTCTTCCCCTTCTTTGGTGCATGTTAATTTTTATTACATATAATAAAGGGCCAAGCACACTGCTCTGCGGTACACCTTTTTTCGAGGACACCTCACGTGAATAAAACCTCCAGATAGCTCCCAAACCAACACTTTACCCCTTATTTCGAAATAATCCAGCTTCTCAAGCAATATCTGATGATTAACAGGATCGAAAGCTTTTATTTAATCCAAAAATATACCTATCAACGTTTTCCTTTTATCAATATCGCTGGCAGCTGAGGTATTATGACCCACGCGAAAGCCAAATTGATTATTAAGTACAATATTATGTTTTTCAAGAAACTGTGTTACTCTTGTCCCTATTACTTTTTGAAAAATTTTGGGGAAAGAACTTTGGGAGGAGAATGGAGGGTAATTGGACTGCGGACTGTTTTGATCCGCATAAAGGTTGAATTTTTGAAATTTTTAATTGCCTCAGAAATTTAACCATTTTCTAGTGCAATATCCTGATTTAAGAAAGGACATTGAGGACATGAAGGACATTGAGGTTACAATTAGTGATATCGAAATTTTAGTCCCATTTGGTGAAATATTTAGAAAAGGTTCCAAATCAATAATTTAGTATGTTTCCTAGAATTTGGGATCAGAAAATTGATAACATGTTTTGCTTCTTTGGCACTAACAAATATTCAATGACAGATTTTTTAGAACAACTACATTCTAAATTTGTTTCCTTTAAATTTACCTATGAAAAAGGAGTCGATAACAGGATTCTTTTCCTCGATATGCTTATGAAATTACTTTGAAATAGACGTACATATATAGAAAATCTGCCAGTAATAATCTATTACAGGATTCTAATCACTCATGAGAAATTAATTTTTTTGGTACATCGTTTACTTAATTTTCCTTTGATCTTGAAGATCCTGAAGATGATCATCAACAGATATCTTAAAGATGCAGTTTGTAATCCCATTGGGAAACGATAGAATGGAATAGGAATTAAAAAGGTAAGCACACTAGAAAGTATTGAGTTTTATCCAAGTCTACCTTTTTTGAAATTGATCACAAAATCTTAAAACTTTTTTGAACCCCTTTAGTTTTCGCATTTTTTGTTTTAAAAATCGTATTCTAAATAAAAATGACACTGTTATGAATTTCCTAATTTTGGTATATGTAGAAATAATAATAATAAATATTAGGAATAAACTTTTTAAAGTATTTGGGCACCTCAAATTTCAGGATAAATTATTAAATATCTAAATGGAAATATTAAAATATGTGTTTGGTAATTAAGTATACACAAATATACAACTTTAACTTTAACAATTAAAATTACACTGGACAACAAATTTTGGTTTATTTGTTGTTTATTGTTTGAAAAGTGCATTTTTTTGTTAATTTTGGGGCGCTGAATACAAAAATGACAATGAAATTAAAAACTTAGTTGCAGTTTTCAAGACCAAGTTTTTTTATTTTATTTCTAACAAAATAATAAAAAATAGATACTTTTACACTTTTAGAGTCACTAAATACGCCGTCTTTTTGCTATTCTTTTGTGAATTGTTTCTGGAGCATCTCTAATAAGAGTCCAACAGTAGTCGGCAAGCATAAAGCATTCCAATTTCCCTGGTACCTTTTCTCCATTGTTGATATATCCTGATGGAAGCGTTCGCCGTGCTCATCACTTACAGCTCTGCAGTTTCCAGGAAAAAAGTCCAGGTGTGAGTGTAGGAAATGGATCTTTAGAGACATTTTGCAACCCATTTGTTGATACGATGACAGCATATTTTCAATAAGAGTAACGTAATTGTCAGCTTTTTTATTTCCCAAGAAATAAGTGACCACGAGGCGAAAGTCATTCCAAGCATTTTTTTCAATATCTGTTAGAGTGCTCTCAAAATGTTCGTCTCTTAGAATATTTCGAAACTGTGGCCCAACAAAAATAAAATTCAGTGCCTTAACAAAGTTTTTCATTAGGCCCAATTTGATGTGCAGTGGTGGCAACAAAATCTTTTTTCTACCGATGGTATATGTTGTACATTCTTTTGACCTGGCTCTAATGATTGTCGAACAGGGCAGTCATGTCTTTTGTAATGAAGTACCTTTGCCCGACTGTCCCATTCGCACAAAAAACAGCAAAACTTGGTATAGCCTAGCTGCAACCCAAGTAAAAGTGCAACAACCTTTAAGTCGCCATAGTTCTGCCATTGGTGCTCATCGTATTTTATGCTTGTTAATAGGTATTTCATTTTGTCGTATGATTCTCTCATGCGCTCACTAGGCCTTTATGGCGATTACGAAAAACACATACCGAAACATCGTCTTCTAATGGGTTCCACTGCCGCAGTCTTGATCCTAGTAACGTGATCGTTTAATTCTGACTGGGTTATTTTGTGCGGTTGGCGGTTTGACGTGCTTGGTGTGAAATCAGGATCTCTTGATGTTGATGGCATATCTTCTTACACACTTTCGAGACATCTTACAATGTCAACTATTCGATTAGACTCACTAACTTTGACTGGTCAACCTCTTCGCTTTGTAGCTGCTTATATACTCAAATACGGCTTCTAGATTTTTAGAGAATATTCGAGAAGAGAATTTTCTATTTAATTCCATAATATTCGCGATAGTGGCGTTTGTCATTTGTTTGTGTACAGGAGCTGTTCAGTACAAGGCGGACTTGCGGTTACAGTGTTAATATATAGGGACACATGACGTCATGTATCTCTAAAACTTGAACTAATATTAGAAAGATAAGTTTATTTTCGGTTTAAGCACACCAAAAATAGTAAGATTTAGTCGATTTTATTTTAGATACATTTTGGCTGTTGTCCAGTGTTATTTATTTGATTTAAATTTTACGTCGCTAAATCGGGTCATTCTTGCAATTAATTTTAACGATGTTTCCGGAGTTATTCGAGCCAATGCTGCTTGTAGTTTGTTCCACATGCGATCTGCTGAAGTTGGAGCAGT
This sequence comes from Dynastes maya, assembly GCA_029619315.2. Taxonomy (NCBI): domain Eukaryota; kingdom Metazoa; phylum Arthropoda; class Insecta; order Coleoptera; family Scarabaeidae; genus Dynastes; species Dynastes maya. The sequence goes on from JAROYE020000012.1 coordinate 10,943,226, forward strand.
TTATCTTACTTTCCGATCGAGTTCTTCCCATAACAGTTTGATGGGATTCAAGTCCGGCTTTTGGGGTAGCCATTTCATGATTGTTAGTGTCCCTTCCTCTTCCAACTGTTCTAAATATTGTTTGCATAATTTTGAAGTGTGTTTTAGATCATTGTCTTGTTGAATTACAAAATTCTGACACAAAATTCTTGTACCGGAGGGTATTGCATTTTCCTTTAAGATGCATTTGTATTGCTTTCTTCTCATTATGCCTGCGATCACCTTTTACGAGATCACCTATTTCGCTTGCTGGACTCTACGATTGCCATATCTTGAGCTGATGTTGTCGCCCTTGGTCTACCACTTCGTACTTTATTTAGAAAACTGCCACTTTCACCGTGTTTTTTGATGTTATAATTAACAATAAATGGATTTAAATGTAATTTTCTAGCAATTTGACGATTGCTTAGGTCTAAGCTATGCTATGCTACTATTAAAGCACGCGTTTCAACACTAATTTCTTTCCTTTTCGGCATGTTTTAAAATTTTAAACGAAATTATAAACACTATTCGTTAAGAGATGTCGCTACTAACATGGAATGATAACATGATTCATGATCCACAGTAAAATTACTAAGTGTTACATTTTTCCTGGAATTTAAAGAAATGCGCTCTTTGTTGTCGCTACTACCTGCGCTTTTAGGACGGTATTACCTCCCATACAGATGAAAGAAGTAAATAGACCGATATTATTTAATGAATTTAAGTGAATCTTACTGATTACTAGTGTACTATTCAATAATGCTGGAATGTATTTCCTAAATACATTTTTTGTATGTAAAAATCTAAAATCCAAATATACATTTAATTTTCGAAAAGTAAAATATAGTTTACAGTCTGTAATCCTACGTATTGCAACATGTCGTCTATTTAAGTCCGTTTAATACCTTTCTGATTCGAAATGACAAGACTTGACCCTTCAAGGGCACTAATTTGCACAGATTTGTTGAAGATATTAAAGCCGAGAGAATGATTTACCAATAGCTTTCCGGGTAGCAACGTATATCAAATTATCATAGTATTAACAATGCTAGGACCCTTACAACGCAGCTAACTAATTCCAAAATGGAACACCCTGCTTGTCTTTTGAAGACTTTAAACTAAAATGCGTCACTGTCACTAAAAGTTTATCATGTATATGAACATTGGGTTCCCTATCCCCGATGGTATATTCTATATTAATTTAGAATTTAAGGTGTGAGAAATAGGGTTCCCTAAATAATTTCCTACGTAAGATATATCCTTGAGCTTTAGATTCTTCCTTTTCAAAGGAAATTCCCATCCTTCCATTGTATATTTCTTGTAAACAGGCCGTAAGATTTCGCCTTCACGACAGGTCGTTCCATATCCGTTTAGTGGGTCACATTTCGACGCATTGTGCCCGTTTAGTTTGAATTTCAGCACTATTTTGTTTCCTCCCGAAATTAAATTCTGTCACAACAAACGAAGTGTTGGGAATTCACATCCCCGTGCATGGGCGAGATGATTAAATAATCGTTTGAATTATTTACTGTCGTGTTTAAACTGATCGATATGGCACTCGCTTGTATCCATTTAGCGGTGTTAAGACGCCATTTTCCTTTTGTGTTTCTAATGACAAAATGAATCTTAACGCCAATACTACGGAGCATTCCGCCCGATTAGAAACTTTCCGATGAATATGTAAATTTTGGAGGTCTCCCTTCGCTGAAGGTGTTGAAAGGAAGATTGAAAAGAGATTTTTAATTCGGATCTCTTCGTATTTTACGTTCGAATTGCAATGACCGAGGTGTATATATGCATTACGCATGCGCAATAGGATAATTTAATTTAAATGATTTACATTTAAAAGTTTGGAAAGTAGCATTTAACTTCGATTTTATGTATACAGGTTGAGTGAACGCTTTTATCAAGGGTTTTAGAGATATTTGCAATCATTTTTGCAAATTTTCTGTTTCGCAGATGTTTGCTAAGCTTATTATGTTTATTTCAAGACAACGTTGATCAAAGATAAAATCTTGCTGTAACACTAGAACCGCCGAGAATTCCGCATACCTCGAACCGCCGCCCCGGTCAAATTGACCGGTGATTAAAACCCAATTTTGTTTCGACTGTTTTTATTAATTAACCTAATTTGTTTGCATAAAAGTGTATATTTATTCACAAAATATAAAAATAACTTATAATTTAACTTTGGTATTTTAAATATCCTTACATTTTTTGCAATAAGTTACTTTAAATCCACATTTTCCACATACATATGTTCTTGTTACAGTTCTTACATCTATCGTAAGTCTTATTTTCACATTTCTTTTCTTGACATGTACGTCTTTTGCGAGATTGCTTATCTGTCTTTGATTCAGCCTGTAAGTTCTTGTTGCATTTTTGATTCGATGTTCCCTCCTAAGGGTCTTCTTCGTTGTTATTGGATTGGTGCGAGAGTTCTTCTGCCAATTGCAGAATGAAGTCGCGGCGTTTTATTTCTTTGCCAGTGATGCCTTTGTATACAGCAAACGCATTGATTGCAGCAAGATCCAATATATTATAAAAAACATGGACTGGCCATCTTCTTGAGGGTGCCTTTACGCTGTATTTTCGGGCCATTTGATCTACTACGTCAAAGCCATATTTTGTGTGATATTCCCCACTTTTTAGACCACAAGGAATCTAATCCTAAGTGACTGGAACCCTGAGCACCGTGCGTATAGAATGGCAATAAAGGATTCTAGATCTCCTAAAGATAATTGCCAGTATTGACTGTCTAGTTGTCTTCTAGCTTCAGCCTTGGTGCATTGTTTTATGTGTCTCAGCATCGAGTCATCGATAAATAATCTCCAGAAACTACTCACATTTTTTGCAGTTACTTCTTGTTTTGCATAGCCTGTTGACCCTGGATTGTCCCTGAATACATTGGGTTGGGTGTTTCTGCCTGCAGTAGGCTGACTCGCAGAAATTACTTGCCATTGGGAATTGTCTTTTGATTTGCAAACTGCACTGAGATTGAAGGAAAATCCTTTTTTCTGTTAGTTTCTTTTGCTGGCGATTAGAACGAACAGACGTTTTCATTTCCTGCTTATCAGTGGAACCTAGCACTAGTCACTGCAACCGTTACATCACAAACTGTGTCATCGTCAGATTCATCACTATTTTGTTCCTCACTCGCAACAACTCGAGAACGAATTTCGTTTTCACTGTCCATACTAACTGATTTAGAATCATTTTCGGAATTTCCTGGTGAAAGATTTTCTAGTTCGTCTAAATACGCTAAAGCTTGTGCAACCGAGAGGCCTTTACTGGACCACATACTGTTCAGTCTAACTAAACAGGACGAATGCACTTTCAGAGTACTACCTATCTTTTTGTATGTTCATAATAGTGCATCTTGAAACTTGCAAAATATTTTGTACGCATGCGCCGAATTAAGTCTGCGTATGTACGACACTAAAAAGATCACGAGTAGAAACAGGTTCTTTGTCGAGGGCAAGGCTGAACATGTCGAAAGAAGTACGAACAAGTACTAACAAATAAGAATAAGCTCTGATTGGTTGATGCAGTTAAATGCCTTGTTTTATATGTAAAAAATGTTTGAAATTATGTATATATTTGCATGTGGTACATGCCTAAACGTTTAGTTCTTTCAAATGTAGCAACCAAGAAAAAGAATTGACAAATAAAGTTTGTCAAAACATTTTTTTAACGACCGGTCAGTTTGACCGGGGCGGCCGTTTAAGGTAAAATTTACCAGGACACCGTTTAGAGTTCTACAAAATATTAAAAATTTTGTGAGGGCATTGCCAAACTAAATTTAGGAAAAGTCACATGATTTCAAGATCATATCAAAATTAATTCCGTTAAAAAAAAAACTTGAAAATTGAAAGACGGTCAAATTGACCGGTGCGGCGGTTCTAGTGTTAATGAAATCACCTGCCATTGTTGTGTTTTGAATAAATTGCCAAAGTGGACAACATTGGATTGACAGTAACAAGTATATTTTAAATAGAACACTTTTATATTTTGAGGGGTTTGTAATAATTAGATTAATATTTAAAACTTTTATGATTCATATGCTGCACCCATATGCAATAGTCTGATATTGTAATTTTTAATTGATTTTAGCTTTTGCTAGGAATTACTTTAATAACAATAATAATAATACTAATAATAATAGTAATAATAATAATAAGTTTTTCGTAATTAGCCGGTTAAAATCTATAGAATGCGATTGCCAAGCAGTAAGTAAGAAAAGTAATAAAGTAAGAAAGCAAGAAAAGAAGAAAATAATAAACTAAGAAAATAAGAAAAGAAGAAAACAAAAAAGAAGAAAACATTAAAAGAAGGAAAGAAGAAAATAAGAAAAGTGAAAAAGCAAGAAAAGAAGAGAACAAGAGAAAACGAAAACAATAAAAGAAGCAAGCAATAAAAGAAGAAAACAAAAAAGGAAAACAAGAAAAGAAGGGAACAGGAAAAGAAGAAAATAATGAACTAAGAAAAGAAGAAAACAAGAAAAGAAGAAAATAATGAACTAAGAAAATAAGAAAAACAAGAAAAGAAGAAAACAAGAAAAGAATAAAACAAGAATAGAAGAAAACATGAAAAAAAGAAAATAATAAACTAAGAAAACCTCCCCTGTAGAAGAGTTAGAATTAAGACTTATTTTGCAAATAATAGCATTTATGGTGATGGTTTTTGCTAAGCTGTTAGCTTCTATCATTAATTTATCAATCAAGACGTCAGTGTTTCCTGCTAGGTGGCAACGTTCAGGAGTCTGTCCTGTACACAAAAAAAGACAAAACGGAGGTCAACAACTATAGACCAATATATATAGAATATCCTGTTTTTCACCTTGTGTAAGAACGTTAAATCATTTATTTCTCCTTATCAACATGGCTTTATTCTTGACAAATCAACTGTTGCTTGCTGTTGCTTGTAACTATTTCTCAGTTTATTTGTCAAGATTTGGATTGACGTGATTTACACGGATTTTAGTAGTGCCTTTGATTTAACTAGCAGGTGCAACTACGTCCATTATAATGGCTTCACATCCAACTATTTTCTGAAATTTGGTGTTCCTCAGGGGTCTAATATAGGGCCCGTGCTATTTGTACTGCATGTACTGCCTTATATATAGTAGTTTTTTAGCATTTCAGTAATAGTTAATTGTTAACTGTTATACTCTACAACTAATTTTTTGTTCTTTTTTCTTTCAGATGCTGCAACTGGTCCTGGATTCCATTCTTCCACCATTATTCGTCAGAAGATTTTTGTTCTTCATTTATAAATATAAAATATACCTTTAATTGTTAGTGTTTATCAAATTTTGTAGTACTTTCTATATTAACCTTTTTTTTTCATTTATTTACATGAATTTTTTAACTTATGCTTCACATTGTATACTTTTGTAACAACAAAATTGTCAAATAAACTGTGTGTACGTAAAAAATTGTTTTTATCAATCAGAGATCTATAAATACTTCCCAAAATCAAAAGAAATTGAATCCGTCACAAGAATCTACAAATCTTTCGTTTTTACTACTCGTGACATGAAAATTTTAGTGACAATTTCGGTAAAATGGCACACCTGACACAAATATCTCCTCGTTTTTCAATTTTAAAATTCCGCCAGGGGGCGCTGTTGCTCCTAATACAAATATATCTCCTCGCTTTTCTGCTCTCCTGGTACCAGAAGTAAAATTGTTTCAATTCGGACAAAGTTTTAATTCTAACAAAGTTGGGTCAATTTTAGTTCCAAAAAAATCCGCAAGATGGCGCCACATATAAGGCGCAAAATTTTAGTTCCAAAAAATTCCGACAGGGGGCGCTGTTGCTTGCTCCTAATACAATATACCTCCTCGCTTTTCTGCTATCCTGGTACCAGGAGTAAAATTGTTTCAATTCTAACAAAGTTGGGTCAATTTTCGTTCAAACAAAACTGCAGACCGGAAATTTTAGTTCCAAAAAATTCCGCAAGATGGCGCCACATATAAGGCGCCAAATTTTAGTTCCAAGAAATTCCGCCAGGGGGCGCTGTTGCTTGCTCCTAATACAATATACCTCCTCGCTTTTCTGCTATCCTGGTACCAGGAGTAAAATTGTTTCAATTCTAACAAAGTTGGGTCAATTTTCGTTCAAACAAAACTGCAGACCGGAAATTTTAGTTCCAAAAAATTCCGCAAGATGGCGCCATATATAAGGCGCCAAATTTTAGTTCCAAGAAATTCCGCCAGGGGGCGCTGTTGCTTGCTCCTAATACAATATACCTCCCCGCTTTTCTGCTATCCTGGTACCAGGAGTAAAATTGTTTCAATTCTAACAAAGTTGGGTCAATTTTCGTTCAAACAAAACTGCAGACCGGAAATTTTAGTTCCAAAAAATTCCGCAAGATGGCGCCACATATAAGGCGCCAAATTTTAGTTCCAAGAAATTCCGCCAGGGGGCGCTGTTGCTTGCTCCTAATACAATATACTTCCTCGCTTTTCTGCTACCCTGGTACCAGGAGTAAAATTGTTTCAATTCGGACAAAGTTTTAATTCTAATAAAGTTGGGTCAATTTTAGTTCCAAAAAAATCCGCAAGATGGCGCCAGGAGGGTACCAGGAGTAAATCTGCTTAAAATTTAACAACGTTTGGAACTACAAAAATCTTGATTTATGATTTTGCTAATTATTAGGTAGTTTTACTTGGATTCTCTAAGACTTTTATAATATTTTTAATGCATTATGGAGAGATAAATAAAACTAAATTTCAAGTTTTCTATTGGGTATTTATTTGTAGTTAGCTTATATTTACATTTTATTTTGTATCAAAAAATTGTACATTTATTGTATTGCAAAATGTTACACTTCATTATATCGTAGACAATGTTGGTGGCGTTCACGGTCTTCCACGGCTGTTGCAACAGTAGGTCTCACTTCCTACCATAGTCTGAAGTTCCAGATTCTTACCCTGAAAATAAAAAAATCAAAGTAGTAATTGTGCTACCATGGGGCATGTATTTGAGGCAGTAAATAATACCACATTTAGAAATATTTGTAAGCAAGAGGTTTTACTTGTGTTCCCAACTAGTTCAGGGACCAGGGTAGGGTAAATCAAAGGTTCTCCGAAGAGGGATGAAATCCATCAAAGAGAAAAGTATGAAGAGGGCGACAAGAGGTTTTTGAGGAAAAGTTGACAGAAATTTTAATACGCCTCTCTCAATTCGTTGAAATATGTGAGATGTATATAAACTCAATAACAATTTTATTGAAAAAAAGATATTGATTTTAAAAACTATTGACAAAATAAGGTATGCACATATACAGGGTGAGTTGGGAGGAATAGACCAAACTCCAGGTGAAAATAATGTAAAAAGACTGATATGTTTTTATCCGATTTTCATTTGTTTTCAAGTTATAGCGTAATTAAGGGTAAACAACATTTCATACATTCAATTTTTTGTAATCATAGGATTTCTCTGATGTAGAAACCGTTGACGATATTCTTCAACAGCAGTTGTAACATTTCCATTGCAAAAACCATAAATAAACACCATACTTGAATACTCTAAACTTGTGTGTGGTATTTTCTAACAAAATAATGTACAAACTCGAAAATAAACGTTAAATTGCTGTCACAATAAACTGACACTGACCCATCAATATAACAACTCAAATAACGACTCACCCTGTATAAAATTGCACCAACAAAGTTAAACAGTAATGAATCTTACCTCTTACAAAACATCCTGTCCTTGTTCTTGCGTCACAGGTGAAATGGTGTTGCGTCCAGGCATGGCTCATTTCCTTCTTCTAGCATGATATGGATGATATTCGAGGTTAGTGGGGCTGGTATGTCCTCCTTCGTCTCGGGTAAGTCTCCACTTCGACCTTCTGATAATAGAAAAAAATGCATAGTAATCGTGCTTTACAACAAAAAAAAAGGCAAAAGCAAAAAAAAAAATTGAAATATTCGAATTAATAAGTAAAAAAAAATCATTCAATTCCCAGAAAGTGCAAATTGAAAGAAAGAACAAAAAGTTATTCAGGGATTTAATTTTGAACATACATAACAAATTAAAAACAGAAAAACAGATTAATACAAGTATTGTTCAAAATTAAAATCTCTCCAAGAAAAAGTGAACTTAAGATATACTGGAAAGATGTTGAGGTATCGACATTTGAAGATTAAAACCGTAAAAATTAGGAAATCAAGATTTTTCTCTCAATTTTCTTCCAAGCTAAATTCTTACGAAGAATAAAGAAAACTATTCTTAAGCGATTTCATTTCAGGGAATAGAAATATTGAAAATATAAAAAAATTTAATGGATTTTAGGGGATTAGCCGTCAACACTATACGGCGAGTGATGCCAGGAAACCGGTCAAAATTTAAGGTCTCCCTAAATTGCATAATTTAAAATCATGTTAAAAAATGACCGTTTCACTATCGTATTTAATAAATTTTGACCCGCTGAACACGTTTCTTTTTGAATTATCTCGATTACTCCAACCGTTTTTGAGGTATTGACACGGAACCGGTCAAAAACTTAGCTTAGGAGGCAAAAGCAAGAAAAAATTGAAAGACAAATGATCAAAATATTGGAATTAATAAGTAAAAAAAAAATTTCAATTCCCAAAAAGTGTAAATTGAGGGAAAGAAGAAAAAAGGTATCGAGGGATTTCATTATTGAACATATATAAAAAATTAAAAACCGAAAAACAAATTAATACAAGTACTGTTCAAAATTAAAATCTCTCCAAGAAAAAGTGACCTTAAAATATACTGAAAAGATGTTTGATTTTCAATTCAATAAGAAAAGTAAAGATGGGGAAGGAAAAAATAATAAAAAATGAGACAAAAAAATTGGGAAGTCACGGGAGTCTAAGCAGACAATCGTGACTCTCCGACAGATTGGTTTCCCCAAAATGATATTTGAAAATAACAGCAAATACCTACCTGTGGAGTCTAGAAGAATGGTCCTGGTTCAACAATGGATATTATGGGCAACCATCGAAACGTTCCAATTCGGTAATTGCTTTGCTTCAATGCCTTAACAGGCACAATGGAATTTGAAATTATCTGCAAGCACAAAAGGGTAAGCAAAAGGAAGCCAAAAAAAGTTAGGAAAGCAAAATTAGCATGCATATAGGTAATGTAACGAATTGAAAGAAAATAAAAACAATTAATTAATAAGACAAATTTGCAAAATCGCCAATAATACGATATAATGACGTTCAAAAATTTGCTCCGCAAGTAAATATCAAAAGAAAACCTAAATTACATCATTTCCAAACATGCTCGAAAATGATGTTAATAGATTTTGACCTGCTGAATACGTTTCTTTTCGAATTTTCTCGATTACTCCAACCATTTTTGAGGTATTGACATTTGAAGATTAAAACCGTAAAAATTAGCAAATTAAGCTTTCTTCCTGAATTTTCTTCCAAGCTAAGTTCTTATGATGAATAAAGAAAACTATTCTAAGGCGATCTCGTTTCAGGGAATAGAAATATTGAAAAGATTAAAAAAAAAGGTTTAATGGTTTTTAGGGGATTTGCCGTTCACACTATACGGCGGGTGATGCTACGAAACCGGTCAAAATTTAAGATCTCCCTAAATTGCATAATTTAAAATCATGTTCAAAATGACCGTTTCACTACCGTGTTTAATAGATTTTGACCCGCTGAACACGTTCCTTTTTGCATTTTCTCGATTACTCCAGCCATTTTTGAGGTATTGACATTTGAAGATTAAAACCGTAAAAATTAGGAAATTAAGCTTTCTTCCTCAATTTTCTTCCAAGCTAAGTTCTTATGATGAATAAAGAAAACTATTCTAAGGCGATCTCGTTTCAGGGAATAGAAATATTGAAAAGATTAAAAAAAAAGGTTTAATGGTTTTTAGGGGATTTGCCGTTCACACTATACGGCGGGTGATGCTACGAAACCGGTCAAAATTTAAGATCTCCCTAAATTGCATAATTTAAAATCATGTTCAAAAATGACCGTTTCACTAGCGTGTTTAATAGATTTTGACCCGCTGAACACGTTCCTTTTTGCATTTTCTCGATTACTCCAGCCATTTTTGAGGTATTGACATTTGAAGATTAAAACCGTAAAAATTAGGAAATTAAGCTTTCTTCCTCAATTTTCTTCCAAGCTAAGTTCTTATGATGAATAAAGAAAACTATTCTAAGGCGATCTCGTTTCAGGGAACAGAAATATTGAAAAGATTAAAAAAAGAAGATTTAATGGTTTTTAGGGGATTTGCCGTTCACACTATACGGCGGGTGATGCTACGAAACCGGTCAAAATTTAAGATCTCCCTAAATTGCATAATTTAAAATCATGTTCAAGATGACCGTTTCACTACCGTGTTTAATACATTTTGACCCGCTAAACACGTTTCTTTTTGAATTTTCTCGATTACTCCAGCCATTTTTGAGGTATTGACATTTGAAGATTAAAACCGTAAAAATTAGGAAATTAAGCTTTCTTCCTCAATTTTCTTCCAAGCTAAGTTCTTATGATGAATAAGAAAACTATTCTAAGGCGATCTCGTTTCAGGGAATAGAAATATTGAAAAGATTAAAAAAAAGATTTAATGGTTTTTAGGGGATTTGCCGTTCACACTATACGGCGGGTGATGCTACGAAGCCGGTCAAAATTTAAGATCTCCTTAAATTGCATAATTTAAAATCATGTTCAAAACGACCGTTTCACTACCGTGTTTAATAGATTTTGACCCGCTGAACACGTTTCTTTTTGAATTTTCTCGATTACTCCAGCCATTTTTTGAGGTATTGACATTTGAAGATTAAAACCGTAAAAATTAGGAAATTAAGCTTTCTTCCTCAATTTTCTTCCAAGCTAAGTTCTTATGATGAATAAAGAAAACTATTCTAAGGCGATCTCGTTTCAGGGAATAGAAATATTGAAAAGATTAAAAAAGAAGATTTAATGGTTTTTAGGGGATTTGCCGTTCACACTATACGGCGGGTGATGCCACGAAACCGGTCAAAATTTAAGATCTCCCTAAATTGCATAATTTAAAATCATGTTCAAAATGACCGTTTCACTACCGTGTTTAATACATTTTGACCCGCTAAACACGTTTCTTTTTGAATTTTCTCGATTACTCCAGCCATTTTTGAGGTATTGACATTTGAAGATTAAAACCGTAAAAATTAGGAAATTAAGCTCTCTTCCTCAATTTTCTTCCAAGCTAAGTTCTTATGATGAATAAAGAAAACTATTCTAAGGCGATCTCGTTTCAGGGAATAGAAATATTGAAAAGATTAAAAAAAAAGGTTTAATGGTTTTTAGGGGATTTGCCGTTCACACTATACGGCGGGTGATGCTACGAAACCGGTCAAAATTTAAGATCTCCCTAAATTGCATAATTTAAAATCATGTTTAAGATGACCGTTTCACTACCGTGTTTAATACATTTTGACCCGCTAAACACGTTTCTTTTTGAATTTTCTCGATTACTCCAGCCATTTTTGAGGTATTGACATTTGAAGATTAAAACCGTAAAAATTAGGAAATTAAGCTTTCTTCCTCAATTTTCTTCCAAGCTAAGTTCTTATGATGAATAAAGAAAACTATTCTAAGGAGATCTCGTTTCAGGGAACAGAAATATTGAAAAGATTAAAAAAAAAGGTTTAATGGTTTTTAGGGGATTTGCCGTTCACACTATACGGCGGGTGATGCTACGAAACCGGTCAAAATTTAAGATCTCCCTAAATTGCATAATTTAAAATCATGTTCAAGATGACCGTTTCACTACCTTTGTTTAATACATTTTGACCCGCTAAACACGTTTCTTTTTGAATTTTCTCGATTACTCCAGCCATTTTTGAGGTATTGACATTTGAAGATTAAAACCGTAAAAATTAGGAAATTAAGCTTTCTTCCTCAATTTTCTTCCAAGCTAAGTTCTTATGATGAATAAAGAAAACTATTCTAAGGCGATCTCGTTTCAGGGAATAGAAATATTGAAAAGATTAAAAAAAAAGATTTAATGGTTTTTAGGGGATTTGCCGTTCACACTATACGGCGGGTGATGCTACGAAACCGGTCAAAATTTAAGATCTCCCTAAATTGCATAATTTAAAATCATGTTCAAAATGACCGTTTCACTACCGTGTTTAATAGATTTTGACCCGCTGAACACGTTTCTTTTTGAATTTTCTCGGTTGCTCCAACCGTTTTTGAGGTATTGACATTTGAAGATTGAAACCGTAGAAATTAGGAAATTAAGCTCTCTTCCTCAATTTTCTTCCAAGCTAAGTTCTTATGATGAATAAAGAAAACTATTCTAAGGTGATCTCGTTTCAGGGAATAGAAATATTGAAAAGATAAAAAAAAAAATTTAATGGTTTTTAGGGGATTTGCCGTTCACACTATACGGCGGGTGATGCTACGAAACCGGTCAAAATTTAAGGTCGCCCTAAATTGCATAATTTAAAATCATGTTCAAAAATGACCGTTTCACTACCGTGTTTAATAGATTTTGACCCGCTGAACACGTTTCTTTTTGAATTTTCTCGATTACTCCAGTCATTCTTGAGGTATTGACATTTGAAGATTAAAACCGTAAAAATTACGAAATTAAGCTTTCTTCCTCAATTTTCTTCCAAGCTAAGATCTTATGATGAATAAAGAAAACTATTCTAAGGCGATCTCGTTTCAGGGAATAGAAATATTGAAAAGATAAAAAAAGAAGATTTAATGGTTTTTAGGGGATTTGCCGTTCACACTATACGGCGGGTGATGCCACGAAACCGGTCAAAATTTAAGATCTCCCTAAATTGCATAATTTAAAATCATGTTCAAAAGTGACCGCTTCACTACCATGTTTAATAGATTTTGACCGCTGAACACGTTTCTTTTTGAATTTTCTCGATTACTCCAACCATTTTTGAGGTATTGACATTTGAAGATTAAAACCGTAAAAATTACGAAATTAAGCTTTCTTCCTCAATTTTCTTCCAAGCTAAGTTCTTATGATGAATAAAGAAAACTATTCTAAGGAGATCTCGTTTCAGGGAATAGAAATATTGAAAAGATTAAAAAAAAAGATTTAATGGTTTTTAGGGGATTTGCCGTTCACACTATACGGCGGGTGATGCTACGAAGCCGGTCAAAATTTAAGATCTCCCTAAATTGCATAATTTAAAATCATGTTCAAAACGACCGTTTCACTACCGTGTTTAATACATTTTGACCCGCTGAACACGTTTCTTTTTGAATTTTCTCGATTACTCCAGCCATTTTTGAGGTATTGACATTTGAAGATTAAAACCGTAGAAATTAGGAAATTAAGCTCTTTTCCTCAATTTTCTTCCAAGCTAAGTTCTTATGATGAATAAAGAAAACTATTCTAAGGCGATCTCGTTTCAGGGAATAGAAATATTGAAAAGATTAAAAAAGAAGATTTAATGGTTTTTAGGGATTTGCCGTTCACACTATACGGCGGGTGATGCCACGAAACCGGTCAAAATTTAAGATCTCCCTAAATTGCATAATTTAAAATCATGTTCAAAATGACCGTTTCACTACCGTGTTTAATACATTTTGACCCGCTAAACACGTTTCTTTTTGAATTTTCTCGATTACTCCAGCCATTTTTGAGGTATTGACATTTGAAGATTAAAACCGTAAAAATTAGGAAATTAAGCTTTCTTCCTCAATTTTCTTCCAAGCTAAGTTCTTATGATGAATAAAGAAAACTATTCTAAGGCGATCTCGTTTCAGGGAATAGAAATATTGAAAATATTAAAAAAAAAGATTTAATGGTTTTTAGGGGATTTGCCGTTCACACTATACGGCGGGTGATGCTACGAAGCCGGTCAAAATTTAAGATCTCCCTAAATTGCATAATTTAAAATCATGTTCAAAACGACCGTTTCACTACCGTGTTTAATAGATTTTGACCCGCTGAACACGTTTCTTTTTGAATTTTCTCGATTACTCCAGCCATTTTTGAGGTATTGACATTTGAAGATTAAAACCGTAAAAATTAGGAAATTAAGCTCTCTTCCTCAATTTTCTTCCAAGCTAAGTTCTTATGATGAATAAAGAAAACTATTCTAAGGCGATCTCGTTTCAGGGAATAGAAATATTGAAAAGATTAAAAAAAAAGATTTAATGGTTTTTAGGGCATTTGCCGTTCACACTATACGGCGGGTGATGCTACGAAACCGGTCAAAATTTAAGATCTCCCTAAATTGCATAATTTAAAATCATGTTCAAAATGACCGTTTCACTACCATGTTTAATAGATTTTGACCCGCTGAACACGTTTCTTTTTGAATTTTCTCGGTTACTCCATCCGTTTTTGAGGTATTGACATTTGAAGATTGAAACCGTAGAAATTAGGAAATTAAGCTCTCTTCCTCAATTTTCTTCCAAGCTAAGTTCTTATGATGAATAAAGAAAACTATTCTAAGGTGATCTCGTTTCAGGGAATAGAAATATTGAAAAGATCAAAAAAAAGATTTAATGGTTTTTAGGGGATTTGCCGTTCACACTATACGGCGGGTGATGCTACGAAACCGGTCAAAATTTAAGGTCGCCCTAAATTGCATAATTTAAAATCATGTTCAAAAATGACCGTTTCACTACCGTGTTTAATAGATTTTGACCCGCTAAACACGTTTCTTTTTGCATTTTCTCGATTACTCCAGTCATTCTTGAGGTATTGACATTTGAAGATTAAAACCGTAAAAATTACGAAATTAAGCTTTCTTCCTCAATTTTCTTCCAAGCTAAGATCTTATGATGAATAAAGAAAACTATTCTAAGGCGATCTCGTTTCAGGGAATAGAAATGTTGAAAAGATAAAAAAAGAAGATTTAATGGTTTTAGGGGATTTGCCGTTCACACTATACGGCGGGTGATGCCACGAAACCGGTCAAAATTTAAGATCTCCCTAAATTGCATAATTTAAAATCATGTTCAAAAGTGACCGCTTCACTACCATGTTTAATAGATTTTGACCGGCTGAACACGTTTCTTTTTGAATTTTCTCGATTACTCCAACCATTTTTGAGGTATTGACATTTGAAGATTAAAACCGTAAAAATTACGAAATTAAGCTTTCTTCCTCAATTTCTTCCAAGCTAAGTTCTTATGATGAATAAAGAAAACTATTCTAAGGCGATCTCGTTTCAGGGAATAGAAATATTGAAAAGATTAAAAAAAAAGGTTTAATGGTTTTTAGGGGATTTGCCCTTCACACTATACGGCGGGTGATGCTACGAAACCGGTCAAAATTTAAGATCTCTCTAAATTGCATAATTTAAAATCATGTTCAAAATCACCGTTTCACTACCGTGTTTAATAGATTTTGACCCGCTGAACACGTTTCTTTTTGAATTTTCTCGATTACTCCAGCCATTTTGGAGGTATTGACATTTGAAGATTAAAACCGTAAAAATTAGGAAATTAAGCTTTCTTCCTCAATTTTCTTCCAAGCTAAGTTCTTATGATGAATAAAGAAAACTATTCTAAGGCGATCTCGTTTCAGGGAATAGAAATATTGAAAAGATTAAAAAAAAAGATTTAATGGTTTTTAGGGGATTTGCCGTTCACACTATACGGCGGGTGATGCTACGAAGCCGGTCAAAATTTAAGATCTCCCTAAATTGCATAACTTAAAATCATGTTCAAAAATGACCGCTTCACTACCGTGTTTAATAGATTTTGACCCGCTGAACACGTTTGTTTTTGAATTTTCTCGATTACTCCAGCCATTTTTGAGGTATTGACATTTGAAGATTAAAACCGTAAAAATTAGGAAGTTAAGCTTTCTTCCTAAATTTTCTTCCAAGCTAAGTTCTTATGATGAATAAAGAAAACTATTCTAAGGCGATCTCGTTTCATGGAATAGAAATATTGAAAAGATTGAAAAAAAAAGATTTAATGTTTTTTAGGGGATTTGCCGTTCACACTATACGGAGGGTGATGCTACGAAACCGGTCAAAATTTAAGATCTCCCTAAATTGCATAATTTAAAATCATGTTCAAAATGACCGTTTTACTACCGTGTTTAATAGATTTTGACCCGCTGAACACGTTTCTTTTTGAATTTTCTCGATTACTCCAGCCATTTTTGGGGTATTGACATTTGAAGATTAAAACCGTAGAAATTAGGAAATTAAGCTCTCTTCCTCAATTTTCTTCCAAGCTAAGTTCTTATGATGAATAAAGAAAACTATTCTAAGGCGATCTCGTTTCAGGGAATAGAAATATTGAAAAGATTAAAAAAAAAGATTTAATGATTTTAGGGGATTTGCCGTTCACACTATACGGCGGGTGATGCCACGAAACCGGTCAAAATTTAAGATCTCCCTAAATTGCATAATTTAAAATCATGTTCAAAATGACCGTTTTACTACCGTGTTTAATAGACTTTGACCCGCTGAACACGTTTCTTTTTGAATTTTCTCGATTACTCCAACCGTTTTTGAGGTATTGACATTTGAAGATTGAAACCGTAGAAATTAGGAAATTAAGCTCTCTTCCTCAATTTTCTTCCAAGCTAAGTTCTTATGATGAATAAAGAAAACTATTCTAAGGCGATCTCGTTTCAGGGAATAGAAATATTGAAAAGATTAAAAAAAAAGATTTAATGGTTTTTAGGGGATTTGCCGTTCACACTATACGGCGGGTGATGCTACGAAAGCGGTCAAAATTTAAGATCTCCCTAAATTGCATAATTTAAAATCATGTTCAAAAATGACCGCTTCACTACCGTGTTTAATAGATTTTGACCCGCTGAACACGTTTCTTTTTGAATTTTCTCGATTACTCCAGCCATTTTTGGGGTATTGACATTTGAAGATTAAAACCGTAGAAATTAGGAAATTAAGCTCTCTTCCTCAATTTTCTTCCAAGCTAAGTTCTTATGATGAATAAAGAAAACTATTCTAAGGCGATCTCGTTTCAGGGAATAGAAATATTGAAAGATTAAAAAAAAGATTTAATGGTTTTTAGGGATTTGCCGTTCACACTATACAGCGGGTGATGCTACGAAACCGGTCAAAATTTAAGATCTCCTTAAATTGCATAATTTAAAATCATGTTAAAAAATGACCGCTTCACTACCGTGTTTAATAGATTTTGACCGGCTGAACACGTTTCTTTTTAAATTTTCTCGATTACTCCAACCATTTTTGAGGTATTGACATTTGAAGATTAAAACCGTAAAAATTACGAAATTAAGCTTTCTTCCTCAATTTTCTTCCAAGCTAAGTTCTTGTGATGAATAAAGAAAACTATTCTAAGGCGATCTCGTTTCAGGGAATAGAAATATTGAAAAGATAAAAAAAGAAGATTTAATGGTTTTTAGGGGATTTGCCGTTCACACTATACGGCGTGTGATGCTACGAAAGCGGTCAAAATTTAAGATCTCCCTAAATTGCATAATTTAAAATCATGTTCAAAAATGACCGCTTCACTACCGTGTTTAATAGATTTTGACCCGCTGAACACGTTTCTTTTTGAATTTTCACGATTACTCCCAGCCATTTTTGAGGTATTGACATTTGAAGATTAAAACCGTAAAAATTAGGAAGTTAAGATTTCTTCCTAAATTTTCTTCCAAGCTAAGTTCTTATGATGAATAAAGAAAACTATTCTAAGGCGATCTCGTTTCAGGGAATAGAAATGTTGAAAAGATTGAAAAAAAAAGATTTAATGTTTTTTAGGGGATTTGCCGTTCACACTATACGGCGGGTGATGCTACGAAACCGGTCAAAATTTAAGATCTCCCTAAATTGCATAATTTAAAATCATGTTCAAAATGACCGTTTTACTACCGTGTTTAATAGATTTTGACCCGCTGAACACGTTTCTTTTTGAATTTTCTCGATTACCCCAGCCATTTTTGAGGTATTGACATTTGAAGATTAAAACCGTAAAAATTAGGAAATTAAGCTTTCTTCCTCAATTTTCTTCCAAGCTAAGTTCTTATGATGAATAAAGAAAACTATTCTAAGGCGATCTCGTTTCAGGGAATAGAAATATTGAAAAGATTAAAAAAAAAAGATTTAATGGTTTTTAGGGGATTTGCTGTTCACACTATACGGCGGGTGATGCTACGAAACCGGTCAATATTTAAGATCTCCCTAAATTGCATAATTTAAAATCATGTTCAAAATGACCATTTTACTACCGTGTTTAATAGACTTTGACCTGCTGAACACGTTTCTTTTTGAATTTTCTCGATTACTCCAACCGTTTTTGAGGTATTGACATTTGAAGATTGAAACCGTAGAAATTAGGAAATTAAGCTCTCTTCCTCAATTTTCTTCCAAGCTAAGTTCTTATGATGAATAAAGAAAACTATTCTAAGGCGATCTCGTTTCAGGGAATAGAAATATTGAAAAGATTAAAAAAAGAGATTTAATGGTTTTTAGGGGATTTGCCGTTCACACTATACGGTGGGTGATGCCACGAAACCGGTCAAAATTTAAGATCTCCCTAAATTGCATAATTTAAAATCATGTTCAAAAATGACCGTTTCACTACCGTATTTAATAGATTTTGACACGCTGAATACGTTTCTTTTTAGATTTTCTAGATTACTCCAACCGTTTTTGAGGTATTGGCATTTGAATTTTAAAACCGTAAAAATTAGGAAATTAAGCTTTTTTCTGAATTTTCTTCCAAGCTATGTTCTTGTAATGGATAAAAGGACTATTTTGAGGTGATTTCATTTCAGAAAATTTATGGGAATAGAAAATTTTTTCAAAAAAATTATTTAATGGTTTTTAGGGGATTCGCCGTCAACACTATGCGGCGAGTGATGCCACGGAACCGGTCAAAATTTAAGATCTCCCTAAATCGCAAAATTTCAAATCATGACCGTTTAGCTACCGCATCCTTTTGAATTTTCTCGATTATTCCAAGATTTTATTTGAAGTTTTGAGCCCTAAAAACGCCGTTGACTTGCTCTATACAAGCTAGAGACCTAGCATGTTGCGCTTAACAGGACAAACAAGACGAAACCAAGGGGTAGAAAGTTGATGTTCAAGACCATAGTACAGCGGAGGCGGTAGAGGGTAAGTTGGGTATCGCTAGCCGGCTGCCCTTAGGTGGCAAAAGTTGCATCGATTTACGTTGCGGAACCATCATTGTAGGAGAGAAGTTCGGGACCGAATTTGGAAACTACTCAGTTAATTAGTAAATTCTTCTAGAAAATTAGGTTAGGTCGGCAACACTGCGGTGTGTTTTTTAAATCGTTCGTTTAAAATTTGTGTTTAATTGGAGGGATGTAAATTGCAAAAAAGAAGCAACGGATAGGAGATGGGAAACTTGACAGCGCGGCGCATCCACCAAAAATTTAAGACTTCCTTATATATGCTCGGAATCCAGATTCGCTTAACTCGATACGTCGTTCTAGTTTTAAAACCATTACCTACAATAAGTTTCCGCAGTAAATCAGCCAGCTCTGATAGAGTGTTATTGGAAAGAATTTGTTGGCGCAAATACTACCATCACACAAACACATACATGTAAGATTCCTGAAACGTGTTTTCCATTAAAGAGCTTTCCTTTCTTCTGTTCGTATTTAGATCATAATATTCTACAGCAAAAGAAATAACGTAGAATTAATTACATAATATAATGTGATCCTGTAGATATTTCTCCTCGTTTCCTAAAGGCACGAGTTCCTGTTTCATTTCATTAATTTGTTTTTCTCGATCTGAAATTTCCACCTAACCAAGTATAACTTGATATGATTAGCTTCGATTTCAGAGATTCTACGGGCGTATATATTTACAGGTGGATGTTTTAATTATAAATGGGAAGGAAACGACATAAACAGGGTTTCATCTTAAATAAAATTAAGGTATGTGTCGCGTTTTTTTAGATAGTAATATTCCTTAATTGAGATCACGTCAATAGGAATGGGTATTAAGCCGATTAAAGCTATTACTCACCAATACTCCTAACGACGTAATATGATGTGTTCATCTTCAATTTTACTGGATAGAATATTGTATAGCGTGACTGTTTGGCTTGCTAGCAAGGGTAAACAAGGCGAGGTGTACGTTCAGAGTTGATGTACAAATAGATCGTGGTATCAGTCGCCGGTAGCCTTTAGATAGCATAAGGTAGACGCAGATTCGATACTGAATAGGTAATTTACTTTTATGCTTATACCGGGTGCGCCATTAATGTGTTGGCGGAGTTTAGCGTGAAAACTACGAAAGATGGAGAAATATTTTATGTACGTATATAGTATACCATGGCGTCTTTTTCTAAATTGCTTACAAATATACAGGCTATTCCACATTTTCGTAACCGCCTTCAAACTTTTTATTTTAAATGGATTGCTATACTTTTTATTAATTATTTTGAATGCGACATAAATTACCTTTGCAAAGATGTATAGTTATGCCCACTTTCGATAATTACTTATGGCTGTATTGCCAAATTTTGTTAAAATTTTGACAGTTGCCGACTCTGACGTTTGAAGACCTAGCTTAAAAACAGTTGTAGAGTCGCAAGTTACTTTTTTGCTATCCACTTAGGGGCTAACACTTTATATATTTCAAGGTAGTGTAATGTAAAAATACACTACCGCTCATAAGTATTTGGACACCCTTGGATTTTAGATTTTTGTATACAAAGAATGTATTTAGGAAATACATTCCAGCATTATTGAATATTAAGCTAATAATCAGTAAGATTCACTTAAATTCATTAAATAATATCGGTCTATTTACTTCTTTTGTCTGTATGAGAGGTAATACCGTCGTAAAAGCGCAAGGTATGTAGTAGCGACAAAAAAGAGCACATTTCTTCAAATTCCAGGAAAAATGTAACAGTTGGTAATTTTACCATGAATCATGGAATCATGTTATAGTTCAATGTTAGTAATGACAATATCTCTTAACGAATAGTGTTTATAATTTCGTTTAAAATTTTGCAACATGCTGAAAAGGAAAGAAATTAGTGTTGAAACGCGTGCTCTAATAGTAGCACAGCATAACCTAGGCATAAACAATCGTCAAATTGCTAGAAAATTACGTTTATATTCATTAACTGTTGATTATAACATCAAAAAATACAGTGAAAGTGGCAGTTTTCTAAATAAAGTACAATGTGGTAGACCAAGGGCGGCAACATCAACTCAAGATATTGCAATCGTGGTGTCTAGCAAGCGAAATAGAAGAAAAACAGCTCCAGAAATCGCCGCAGAAATTAATACTGTACTTCCGAAGCCGATGAGTGTGTCCACGTTTAAACGCCTTCTACAAAAAGCCGGCTTTCACGGATGAATTGCGATGCGAAAGCCCTTGCTTCACCAAATTAATAAGAAAAAAAGGTTATAATGGGGCACGTGAACATCGAAATTGGACGGTAGAAGATTGGAGTAAGATATTGTGGACCGGCGAATCCAAAATCGAGATTTTCGGTTCGCGAAGACGAGTGTTTGTAAGAAGATCTGTACGTGAACGTGCACTGAACGATGAAACACTAACAGTCATTGACGTGTGGAAGAAATTTTCAATTATGGATTGTATCAATCAAATTGAATTAGCGCTAGCTGAATTAAGAACATTAACTTTGAATGCATGTTGGAAAGTTGTTTGGCCAGAATGCATTAAAAACAAAGATCCCGCCCTTCCTAATACGACCGAATTTTCCAACATCATAACATTGGCACACATAATTGGCGGAGAAGGATTCGATGATCTATCGTTTGAAGATATTGATGAATTATTAGTTGATACAGCCCTAAGCGAAGGTGAAATAATAGAGGTTGTCCTTGAGACTCCTGATCCTAAAGAATATAGTGATAAAGACGAAGAACATCCTGTTCTAAATGCAGATTTAATCAAAGAAGGTATTGAACTGGCCAGTAAATTGTGTAGTCATTTTGTTAAACATGATCCTAATGAGGAACGAGCTGGGAAGTTCCAACGTGATCTGAAGTCATTAATGTCCTCCTACCGAGTATTATACAATGGCCTAGCCAAAACACAAACACAACGATTAATGACTGAATTCGTTCTTAAATCCACTGAAACATCGGCACCACACGAGGCTAGTACTAATCTTGTTCAAGAGATTACAGGAAGAATTTCACCAATGGGGCACGAAGACGATAACCAAGACATTTCTAGTGATAGCAGTAATATTGCAGACAACGAATAAAATCTTT
Source organism: Dynastes maya (assembly GCA_029619315.2). NCBI lineage: Eukaryota > Metazoa > Arthropoda > Insecta > Coleoptera > Scarabaeidae > Dynastes > Dynastes maya. The sequence continues at coordinate 10,965,402 of JAROYE020000012.1, forward strand.
TTATGTGTAACTCATATTATTTTGCCAAATTTTTGTGTTCATGAATTAGTGACATGTTTTTTTCCTTTTCAAATGTTAATTTACTTATGAAATAAAATGTTTAAGATCCTAACATGAAAACTCATGGTTTATTGTATCATTCTTGCTGATTTCTTAGGACTGGAACCAATCTTCTATTTTTCCATAGATGCAATATATTTTTTTACACGATTTTTTTTTACACGTATTCTTCTGGAACGTATCTATGGTGTAAAAACAGAATTGGGGTGCTCTTTCTCTATCCACCGCATAAATTTGTATCTATAACATTATTGTATAATGACACATATGTCTAATATTGAATCTAAAAGAGATATTTACCATCCAATTAGTTATTGATGTTATTACTGTTTGGTCACCGTGATAACAGTAAACAAACTAAAATGAATTACATAAAAAGTGTTAATGCGCATGATTTATGTGTGAAGTTAGGGATAACGTAAGCATTCTAAAGTGCAACAGTTGATGTGATAGGAAAAATGCGGAATACCTTTCAAAAACAAAAATAAGTAGATAGCTATTAATTATTGCAATGAAAATTACCACAATACTATTAAGTTTGCTCATAGTATATTTCAGTTTTTCAGTTGATAAGATTTTTGAAAGATATTCTATGACGTCCACTATGTTAACAGAAAGTGTTAGTATCGTAGTATTATTAGTACAGCCTGTATATGCATCGCAAATGCTTATTCTGTGTGATGTACAGGCTTTCTCATTTTATTTTGACCACTACTTGTGCTTTTGTAAGAGAATATAGGAATTAACAGCACTTATATCCAATGACCTTTCAAATATCGTCCATGGTCGTCTACAAGTACGTCACTCGTCACTGTCTACTTCTCTCATAGTAGAGTTATTATTTCAGGTTTTCCACTTTACGGATTATTGGATTCGTTATGGAGTATTGTAGGTAAGAGAAACAGAACTTTGTTTGGCTTGGTGATATACGAAAGTATAGTAATGTCTTTTGGAAAATGATATTGTGAACAGTTCTGCTTTATTTCTCCTTTGGATTAACAACGCCCGGACTATTCAATGGCCACGCAACAGACCCTATTTATCATTGTTACTTATTTTCTTATGGGGCTTTTTCGAAGAAAAAGTGAATGTGGATTCCATTACATTATCAAAGAGAAAATTCAGAATAGAATTGCTGATTTAAACGAAAGAAATAGTAATTGCACTTCTAATGCAAGATAAAACTTAAGAAGATGATATCAGTTGTGTATAGACAACAAAGAGGGCCATTTTGAGTAGCTTATTTAAATTTATATTAAGTAGTGGAGAAGTTTCTGCCAAGTATCTTTGTTTATCTATTTCTTATTGATTATATATTTTCGTGTTTCAGTAAAAAAAGCCGCTAATTATTTAAAATAGTGTTATATAATATCATGTATTTGGAATTAGGAGGTGAAGGGCTATTCAAGGATATAAAAATATATAGGGTGTACCATTAAAAAAAGGAAAACTGCAATTCTGATAGATACCACATTTTTATTCGGTAGAAATAAAACGCTACAACTTTTATTTGACATTTTTTTTGTATCTGCAATAGTAACGGAAATAAGTAGTGGTTAAAATAAAATCAAAAACCCTGTACAATGGTTACAGAACAACACGTAAGACACATGTTGCAATATCCAGCGGTCAAGCGGTTATATTGACACACTATGACACACATAATTATTCTGTAGAATATTTTCATATCATCAGCAAATAATAAAGCGCACTTTACAAGCAATTGACGATATAAAAATTGAAAAGAGCACAGGCCCCAAGTCTGATCCCTAAGGAACGCTAGATGTTGGCTAAAATATGTGAGATCTCTGTACTCTGCAAACTGACACGTTTTAGGTATAGGGAAATGTCTATTCTATTAGATTCTTGACAAATATACGGGATGATCCATTAAAATGGATTAAAATAGCATATGGGACGCCATACATTCTCGGCCTGACAGGCTTATACAGGTTCGAGCATGTTTAAACTCCGTTGCGTTATAGTTGCACGGTTTTCTGACATTTTTTGGCTCGTTAGGTCTCCGGATCTTAGCCCACTAGATTATTTTTTACGGGGCTACTTGAAAGAGAAAGTATATTTGCAAAAACTATTTCAAAATATTGACCATTAGGACAATATTGACCATTAGGAAAACAATACAAGGAATAGCTCCTATCATGTATTGAAGGAATTTTCTGCAAGAATAGCTATTTGTATGGAGAGGGAAGGTGGATATGTCGAGGAAAATGTGCAATGAAAGTAAACTAAAAATTTATTTGTTCAAATTTTCTTTGAAGAAGAAAAATTGATTTGTTATAGATATAAACGTTAATTTTAACAGTAAGAGGCAATGAATTTAAATTCACTTTTTCACTTTTTAATTCTAAGTACCTTTTCGTTTTTGTATTTTGTTCTGAAATAAAAATTAATAGTACTTTTCTCCTTGGTCAATCATCCTGTACGTTGTAAATGAAGTGTGGGTAGCTTAATCATGAATTTTGAGGAAGCAGAACTTTTTGCAAAGAGTAACTTTCCTCCATAAAATTGATAATAAAAAAGTTTCCCATATATAGAGAACTTAAGCGGACACACTGTATATTACGTCTCGAAGAGTAGTTTTTAGTAGCCAGCCAGACAACGTGATTAGTGCATGAAAATGTCTCAGGTAACGAAAATTAAAAAATACCGCCCGGTCATTCAATTTTTTGACAAAAGAAAGGCATGCGCCTTATCACATTAAATAATGTTTAGACGGCTTTTATGGTGATTTATCTCCTTCATATTCTATTTTAAAAGAGTAGGACAAGAACTGATAACGCCTCAAAGCATTTCAATTATTGAAGAAATGGTATAGCAGATCGCCGTTTGAATGTAAAGTGGTGTTTAACATTTCTAAAACAAGTATTCACCGAATTCTCCATAATCATTTGGGTATGAATAAGATTAGTGCCGCATCTTCTTTCTGCTCTCCAACGTGAACGTCGCATCGAATGCGCGCACATGTGTGGAGACGACCCGAAACCGATTTTGGAGTCCATTGTCACAGGAGATGAAACAATGGTTCTTATTTATTTTCTCATTTAAAGAAAAACCTTAGGGGACGTGGTTTTAAGAACGATAGTGAAGCAAGCTGCTGTAATACAACATTTTGAGGGGAAAACTTTAAATTATTTTTACAAGGGTGTAGAATTATTAATTAATCATTCAATTGTTATATTTTACTAAGATTATTTTTTCTATATAAGGCCGAGAATTTATGACGCCTACCTGGTAAATCAAGCATGGGAATGATTTCGATGACCATCTTGTAGATGCTAGTTGATATAAGGAATTTTTAATTTTGCTGTATATGATTAAGAGGCGATCTTGAATGAGAGTGTAGAGATCGAGTTTGGGTAACTATTTTCTGTTTGTTTTTTTTTTTTGAATCATCAGTGAGTGTGGGAATGAATAGTATCGATACAAATTTTAATTGCGTGCCTTTGGGCGAGGAAAATGCTTGAATTAATGATGAACCATGTGACCATAGAATGCAGGGTGACCCTTTCAAAGTAAACACAGCGTGTTGATCACATGTCGGTGAAAAGGAGCGGGGCCCGTTAATGAGTACCGGTGCGGCATCACGGTACTGGATTCGTCCGGCGATGTTACGTTCGAAGCGCGGGCGCGGTACAAACGTTCAACGCGTCTACTGCATTACAATTGCCGTTTGTCAGTTCACTGACTGACCGCCGCTTGCCGAAGCTCGGAAAATTTTGATGCCAGTGCCAGTGTCGCGTGGTCAGGTCGTGTGCTTTCCGTTTCGTCTTCAAACGTTCTCGTCCGAATTAGGGCTTTAGTGCTTCTCGATACTGTTTCGCGCGCCAATGCAATTGACATTCAATGTCACAAACAAGCTTCCTGATTACCATACTCCTTCTGCTTTGCGGTAAGTTTCTATCTTGACAATAGTTTATCTTTGCGATAAATAAAATTTAAACTAGCTCAAAACTTACTTTAAATAACTTTTAAGGCTAAGACATTTCAGGAAATATTTTCGAATGTATCTTCTAAGATCCAAAACTAACTTTTAAACTTGTATTTGTCGAAAGAAAAAAAAATAAAGCGCAACTTTATATTGATATAAAAAAAATAATAACGACAATAAAATATTAATACTTAAATTAAAATTTGATACATAATATACCATAATATAAAAAAAAATGACAACATTCTTTCATTTATTCACTAAGTAAATTTGAAACAGAGCACAAGTGAATGAATTCATTGAACTCTACGAAGTTCTCGACAATTCTCTAAAATGTTAATTGTCTAATAACTAATTAATTCAATTTGTTATATTCATTCACGTCGCAACTCCCTACGAATTTCCTACGTCAATCAACCAAGAGGGGTTGCGCTGAACGTGGCACAAACTATGAAGGATGATTTGATCGCATTATCATCGCAAAACAGGGAGGTTTAATTTTTTTTCCTCTCGTTATTAACTATTAATTATTCCATCATTGTGCGGCTCGAATTAGAAATTACGCGTTGTTCGCTTGTTAACTCGTTAGTGATGCGTAAATTTTTATCTATGTACAATCTAAATACTGAAAAATCAATATTTGTAATGTGATTATTTGCACGCTTCCTTTTAATTAATTAAACTTAAATACAAGTGAATGTTTGCATCTTCCATTCCGTGTATTTTTCCCCCACACCCTGAAACAAGTTTGCGAATGGTACGGGTGCTTTTATCTTCGCGAAAAAACTTTAAATTAATATCATAATTAAAGAAAGAGAGCGATTTTTAACGGTAGAGATCGTTAAAAGTTTATGTTTTTAACAACTTTATGTTGTCTGGAATTATACAAGGTGCTAATATTCTACGAACTGTTGAGATATATTTAATATACAGCGCATGCGTAATAGAACACGTTCAATTCTACAATTGATTATATGAGAATCATACTAAATATTATACCGAAAATATAAAATGAGAAGGCAGTGATATGTCAAAGTCAAGTATTATTTGGTCTCTACTATTAGCAACTATAACTTCTTGACATTAAATGACGTCCTACTAGTATCTCTGCTTCCGTAACTCCGTAAATGGGCGTCTTATCTCCGGTAACAGTCGTCAGGGTATAGAGTCTTCCAGCTCGGCGTACTCTTCTTTTGGCAATAAGATCAGGTCCAACAATTGTATGTGATGCACCAGCATCAACTGTTAATTGACATTTTTCACCAACCAAACAACGCGCCATCTACAACCAAGCTTTGGGCTCCACATTGTAAAAGAGATATAGTGATTGTATGTGAGGGGAGAAGTCAGTCAGCCTCCGCCCCTTAGAGCTAGCTAATTCTAATTTTCCCTGGTCGTCATCCGCCGCATCACTTTCATGCGGACGCACACGGCAGCGGTTTTTGAAAGGCCCTGGTTTTCCACAATTCGAACAAACCAGTTGGCGTCTTGTTCTTTGCCCACTACTTGTCCCAGACCTGCCCACTTCCCCATCAGAATGGTTCTTTGTCAGTTGTGTTATCAACTTTTCTAAAGTGTTAACAATGTCTTCCTGGGACTTTCCAGTTACTTCAGCTTGTCGTACCCATGCGCTTCCCATTAAAGCGCCTGCTGCTTCATATTCCAGTGCATGGGCCAAAGCATCTGAAAGGTCCCTGTGCCGACCAAGACGTAAAGCCTCTTGTGTCTCAGGATCCTTGACATCATCAACGAAGGCTTGCACGGCTAACTGCTCGAGGACGTCTTCGGGAGCAGACGAAAACGCGAGTCGGACCAGACGAGCGATATCCACCTGGAATTTTTGCGCCTGATAGACTTAGCCGTAACGAGCATCCATCACTGATGTTACTTTTGCTCCAGAATGTTCCTCCATATGAACGGTGCCAATGCTCTTCAAATTCGTCATTTGTTCTCGAAATCGCTTGTCCATCTCCTCGGATTTCTTCTACTGTTCGTGCAATGTTTTCTGCAATCGTTTTTGAACATCCCAAACATCCTCGAGCTTCCCCATTTCCTGTCTTATCTCCTTAAAATTGTGAGCCTGTTCCTGCCGTGCAGCTTTTACTTCTTCTTGACCAAATCGGCTTGCATTTCCCGTATCATGTCCATTAGCACTGCTATGGGATGAACTACGGCAAATGATCCTTCATACTGGCCCTCTGTTTCGGCACTCCGTCTAGAGTTTCTTGTATCAATTTTGCCGGTACTCCTTTCGTTCGCCTCAGTTTCTTGTACGTACGATTCCACTCCTGACACCAATTGAACTGTTTTTTTAAGCAGGATAGCTTATTGACAACTAGAGCAACGCAACTGCGCCGAAAGCCAGTGGCAGACGCATAAAAGTTTACACAAAATAAATTAAATGTGATACATGCTCAAACACTTACCGTTTTGAGTCCTCCGTGAAATCACAAAGTGGGTAATGTCTATTTAATATTTGTAACATTAGATATGTTTCCAAAGTTGTTTCGGCAAAGTGAGTGCGGCGTGAAGAAAAAGTGTTTTTGTATGCCGAAAACGAACGTTCTACATCTAGTGACGTTATATTTGCGTAAGTAAAATAATCTTTCAAATAACTTAACGGTTCTGTTGACGCACCTTCACAAATTTGTCTTAATGTGCCAAAATCAGAGTCTTTATCTAAAACACTTTCAAACCTTTCTAAAACACAAACATTTCTTGCGTCTTCTATCGCGCATAGCTGTGCGTGAACATGTTGCACTATTTGCAAAGATTCCACTAACGACACCGAAGAATTTTGTAGTTTTTCTATCGCATCTGCTAGTCCCCCGTAATTGTTCTGAATAATATCCAGATCTGTTTTAACTTGACTATCCTGAAATTTCAAGCGGCTTACCTTGACAGCCGCAGCTTCCTTTGGGTCGAATTCTAAAATCACGTTCTTTATATTCTCAAAATATTTAAGATAATAAAATGCAGCCTCTAACCATGTTCCCCAACGAGTAAGAATAGGTTGTGGTGGTTCAGGAATACCGGGGCATAATCTATGAAATTCCCGAATACGTTTTGGGGATTTTACAAACACAGCTTTTGTATGTGTTATTAGAGCGTCTACCTCGGGATAACATTTTCTGATACTATCTGCTACGAGACTGAGAGTATGTACATATTACATGTAATATGCAACAAGTTAGCACTATGTTTTTTAAGAGATGGACCTACAGCAAGCATGTTTGCGGCACCATCACTCATAAATATCAACAGTTGATTTGTTGAAAGTTCAAACTTTTCCAATGTATTTAACACCAACATTCAAATTACTTCGGCAGTGCATTGTTGTATTCGTCTGGAAGCTAGTAAAATTGAGGGTGACGGTCAATGTGGTTCCATTGTGCGTACCATTACATTAACCACAGAATGTTTTTTTACGATCTGTTGTTTCGTCCACACATAACCACAGTTTTTTATCTTGCAACTCCGATTTAATTCTTTTCTCGACATGCTCACGAGCAGACGGCACAACTCTCTGTAATGTTCTCTCACTTGGTAACTTAAAGTCCGAATATTCATTCCAAAATGAGACGTATGCTTTCTTCCTTAGTAAATGAAATGGTAAATTACATGCAATAAACACATAAATTAAATTTAAATTTGTCATAATCTCGTGTGAAATTTTTTTTTGAAACATGCACTATTTACGTGCTGCAGACAATCACTTTTCGACCAACACATTAAATCTATTTTACACACTACACATTGAATTTTAGCGCCATCACACTTTAAATCAGGCATTTCTGCAATAAATTCTCTTATTGTGTCCAACTTTGGTCGTTTTCGCGACGTAGGAAACATTTTCAAAACAAACGTAGAACTACGATATAGTATACGACAGCGTAGATGCATACACAACAGATCGGCTTTCGAGTCGCAGTTATACTGACGCTTATACTGAATTGTCCCGGCCGTGTTTATTTTGTGTAAACTTTTATGCGTCAGCCACTGGCTTTCAGCGCAGTTTGCGTTGCTCTATAATGGTAACACAAGCAGGTTTTTGTAACACAATTTACTAACAATAGTTTTATTCTTTACGGCAATATTCACAAAAACATCTCAATCATTATAACGGTGTCACTTTTCCCCAATCCAAAATAATACTTGACTTTGAGATATCAAAATCTTATTTTTCTTCCGTCCGTATCTAAGGTGGACGCATCGATACAAACATCGCTGTCCCATATTTTTGGTACAATATTTTAACTCTAAAATTGCACTGATTTTTCCTGCTTATAAGCATTGATTATTACCAAAGTATTTCATGTTAGTTAAAATTCTCTACCTGTAATCCACACAAATGATAAGTTTTAAGAAAGAGAAAGTACATGTAGAGGATTCATATAGATTCATCAAATTTTTCTAAATTTGGAAGCAGTGAAATGAATTATCACGTATTTCAACTGGTTCATTATGTATACTAATGATAATTTCTGAGTCGTATTATACAATAATTTCTATATAATTGTAAATCACTATTATCGAATCGGTCCAATAAATCAATATAGTAGTCTTGTGATTGTCCTTCCCTTCTCCAAATAATCATAATTAAGATTATGCCTTGCACAGTGCCTTGCATACTTTGACAGACATCGACTCACGTGATTGGTGTTTTTTAATGCAGCAATATGGTCGAAATGCCATTTTCGGTTTTTATTAAACAATAAGCAAGCAAAACAATTGTTTAAATTTACTTTAAAATTATTATAAATTTTTGGGTAGGACGTTATAGTAAAACTCACAATTTCTTCACAGGTCTTGAAGAAAACTTTTTTACGTACACCAAGCCAAGATAACTCACTTTTGACATTTTGAATTTTGATAGTTTTACTCTTGTTCAGGTTGCAAAAATAATTGTTAAAGTGCTTGCATTTATTAAATTTAAAGTATGAAAAGAATGAAATAGAACTCAACCAACCACTGCAATTTAATCCCAATTAAAATCCTTTGAGTATTATCTATAGCGGACTAGCTGCTATGTGAGAGTTTATTAAAATGTAACATTTTCTATGCTCAACAATTACACGGCTTTCTAATTTATATTTCTCCGTTCTTCGTCTGTGAAAACAGTGTATTCCGCTTGATATAACAAAAAATATAGGAATATTAAATATAGATCACCGCTCATAAGTATTTGAGCACCTCAAATTTCAGAGTAAATTAAATATTTAAATGGAAATATTAAAATATGTATTTGATATTTAAGTGTATAGAAATAAATATACAACTTTAACAATTAAAATTATTTATTTGACCTAAATTTTAAATTCGTCTATGTGACCTTCTTTATTTTTAATGATTGCGTCGCACAATCGGGGCATTCTTGCAATTAATTTTCACAATGTTTCTGGAGTTATTCGAGCCCATGCTGTCTGTAGTTTGCTCCACATGTCATCTGCTGAAGTTGGAGCAGTTATTCTTTGTATACAAAAATCTAAAATTCGAGAGTGCTCAAATACTTATGAGTAGTCTGGGCAAACAGCGGTAATAGTCAGTGTAGTAGATATGTGGTGCGGAGTCGGCGATTATTTATTTCACGCGTTCACAGCGTCAGTACTAAATCGATGCTGTATGCGAGTAGTTCTGTGTATATGAAGGCTGTCGTAACCTATTTCGTAATTATACGCTTATGTTTGCTTTCAAAGCAGCGAAAACGACCAATGGCAGACACAGTTAAAAACTTTATAGTGGACATGCCGGACTTCATTTTTGATGGCGTTAAAGTACAATGTCTAATTTGTAAAATCCCTTTAATGTGTTGGTCCAGAAGCCACTGTCAACGTCACATCGAAAGCAAACAGCATTCTTCTGCATAAAGTGGCATACGAGACCATGACAAATTTACATTTGATTTATGTGTTACCCTTATTTTATGTAATCTATCGTTTCGTTTGCAAGACAAAGAAGCATTTGTCTCCTTCTGGAATAAACATGCAGACTGTAAATTACCTAGTCGGACATCGATACGAAATGTAGTGCCATTTGCTCGTGAACATATAGAAGAAAGAATGAAAACGGAATTGAAAGATAAAAAACTGAGGTTGTATGTAGACGAAACAACAGATCGTCAAAAACATTCTGTGGTTAATGTAATGGTACGTACAATGGAACCACATCGACCGTCATCCTCCTTCTTACTTGCTTCCAAAAGAGTTATAAATTGTACTGCCGATGAGATTTTAAAGGTGGTGTTGAACTCATTGAACACATTTGAAGTTTCAACTAAGCAACTTTTAATGTTTATGAGTGATGGTGCCGCAAACATGCGTTCTTTGGGCCGATCTCTTAAAGAACACGGTGGTAACTTCTTACATGTAACGTGTAAAATCCATACTCTAAATCTTGCGGCACAAACGATTCCTGCATGTTTTCCACTAGTAAATGCATTGATTGCTAGTACAAAGGCAGTGTTTCTAAAGTCCCTGAAACGTACCCGACTATTTCACAAACTGTGTCCTGATTTACCTGAATCACCACAGCCGATTGTTACACGTTGGGGAACATGGTTGCAGGCTGCGTTTACTACAACAAATATTTTGATCAAGTAAAGAAGGTAGTTTTAAAATTCAATCCGACAGTAGCTGCAGCAATCAAGAAAAGCCAGGAAATATTTCAAGATAGTCAGGTTAAAAGAGATTTACAAACTATTCACAACAATTACTTCGGACTAGCGGAGGGAATAGAAAAATTACAAAATGTTTCGATGTCGCTAGTGGATTCAGTTCAAATTGTGAATGATGTTCACGCACAGTTATGCGCTGTAGAAGGCGAAACAAATTGGTGTGTAACACGAAAATTTGGAAGTGTTTTAGAGAAAGACTCCGATTTTCTTATATTAAGACAAAATTTGTGAAGGTGCGTGTGAAGATGCATTAAGTTGTTTCAAAGGTTATTTTAAATATGCAAATATAACATCGTTAGATGTCGAATATATCTAATGATCTAAATATTTAACAGATGTTACCCAATTTGTGATTTCACGGAAGACTTTTAAAACGGTAAGTGTTTCAGCACGTTTTATAATTTATTTCTCACCTTCTATTTTATGTGTAAACTTTTATGCGCTCGCCACGCCTCTGGTTGTTACCGCATATTTGCCCAGGTTACTTATGAGTGGTAGTGTTATATGTACAGAACCTTAATTTTCTGCAAAATATAAAATTTGGTATACTCCTAAATTCGTTATTTCAATGTAGTTAAGACATATTCCAAATATTGGATTTATACTCTTAAATATAATAAGAAACCTGGTTTTTTTTTGTATAAAATCCTAACTGTCAAATTGAAAGAATTATATAATTTTATTAGAGTTAAATGGCGCTCCTTCCAATTATATATATGTACCCGAGCAAACCCACGCTAAGCATTTTAAATCGAATTCTATGGATCGTTTTTTCCCCTACATCTTGTATGATTAGAAGACGGATGGGTCTAGGGACTCAAAAAGGATTCCATTTGACTAACCAAAGGACATTTTTCCACTACTGTGTAACGCCGGTGTGGCATATGATATATATATATATATATATATACATATATAATTTGTCGCAGTTCATTACTTCTACTTCGTCTTTTGAAAATATTAAATTGCCATGTTTGGTGTTCATTTAATAATATGGGAAGCGACCTTAAAACGGCAGCAAAATGAAAGTGTTAGCGTGGAAAAGGGCGGGATTAAAAAAAGGTCTCTTTTGCGTTGAAAACAAAGAGTTAAAATACAAATGAGAATTAATGGGTATTAACACTAATCTTATTTTTGTAGAGCTTGAAAAAGAGCGAGATTAATGTGTTTTGACATAGTTCACACACGTTGAGCAACCATAATATAATTTAATATACCAGGATGGCATGATAAATACCTGTGTTTGCATTTAGTAACTTTATTTCTCGCTATAATCCCCTTGTAGTTCTATACACTTAGTCCAGCGATGTTCCAATTTCTTCAACCTCTCCAAACAATAGGATTTGTCGAACTCTGCAAAATATTTCGGCAACGAGCTTTTCATTTGATGTGAACCGCTTTCTGCCAAGTTTGTAGAAAAAAAGAAGTGACAGGGGACCAAATCTGGCGAATATGGTGGATAAGGCACCAATTCGTACTATAATTGAACTAGCTTTGCTGTCGCAATTGCGGATCAGTGGGGTGGGGCGTTATTATGATGGTAGAGCGCTAGGTGGGGCCTTTTCCTCTTTAATTCAGCGTAGGATCCAATCGGTCCAATGAATTAGCATAGAACTGTTCCGTGATTGCTCTTCCTTTCTCCAAATAATCAATTAAGATTATGCGTTGCGAATCCCAAAAAATAGCCATAACTTTTTCGGCTAATGGAATCGTTTTTTTCTTTGACTTCTTCAAATGTTTTCCCGTCCAAAAAAAGGAAATCAAATTAGTGACCGGCATTGTTCTTTTCCGTGATTCAACAACTACATAAACTTGCTAATTTTCAACAGCCCTCAAAACAGCACTACTCGATGAATCCCCGAAATTTTGACGTCGCACTATGGCCAATAGGTGGAAAAAACCTCCGAAACTTACGTTAGCAAATTTTAACTATTTTGTGATTTTTATATTCCTTAATATTGATAGCTTAGAAATCCAAAAGCACAAGGCAAGATATTAACAAATAAACTAGAAATTAACATCCAAAGTAGGGCGTATCAGTTCCAAGAACTTTTCTCTCGATTTTTATTGAAAGTTTAATTAGGTTTTACACATAGAATTTTTAGTTTTCGGGAAACGCTATTTGTTGAAAAACACATTCCTTAAACTACAAGATCAGCTCCAAATTTTTCTTTCAGATGTTTTTATATTAATCTAATGACCTTGAAGAGAAACATAGGCATAAAAGTTCAAGTTGCATTAGTTTTTAACTTGTATCTTTTGTACGACTTCTTGCGACATCACCTAATTTATTTTAGTGTGTAGCCTAAACATTAAGGATTATAATTGATATGGGGTTTACCTCCTGATAACTGCCTATTAAAGAGTTATAGAGTTTTAACCCTGCTGCGGCGTTCGTACTTAAGCTCGTATTTATGCATGGTGTTTACTTGTCCAAGTAAACATCCTGCATTCTCCGCTTATCAACCCTCGAATAATAACACTCTCATTAGCAAGACTGAAATAATTTTCCATAATTACGAGTAATTATTGTGATTACGGTTATAGTGTTTAGATATTTGTGTAAATAACCTTTTATTGAATCCTGTAGAGACAGCTTCAAAAGACACAATATACTTACCTTGCCCGGACTGTTCGTGTACGAGTGTGCTTGTTTCGCCAAAGAAAACTATGAATTTTTAAAAGACCAACAGATTAATCATGGGTATACTACACGCGGTTATACAAATTCCAATATACTGTTGCCGCAAACGACTAAAGCTTTAGTTTCAAAAAGTGTCACACATCAAATTGTGAAAGTATATAACCACTTACCAGTATCCATAAAAACACTAAACATCCACAAGTTTAAAACTGATCTTCGCCGTCTACTAACAGAAAATTCCATATATACCATTAATGACTTTTTAACATAAAATTTTAAACTGTTTATGTGACAAGTTAATTTTTATATGTAAACTTTTACTAATTATTTGACGTGTTCTATACATTGCGATATAATGAAGGAACAAATATATTATTATTATTATTGGTCTTTAGCTTAAGATATGTATATAAGTTTGTCATTGTAACATTGCTTTAGTATTATACTCCTGATTATACCGAAAGGCGAATCATGCACCGAGTAATATATTATATTGTGAAAAGAGAGTTAAGGCATTTTAAATAATAAAATATTGTTTTCGGTGAAAATAAGAAACATCTTAAAGTATCCAGAATTAGTGCAAGTAATGTAAGCTATAAAATGGCACGCTTTACAATCTCGTATAGAGAATTGAGCGACTTTATCATCGAGAATAACCAAGATTTGTCGTCTCAACCTAACATTTCAGAGGACTTAGCTGAGATGTCCTCGCAAGTACATAGAAACTTCGTCTGCGTATTCAAAAGGGAGTAGAAAGCAGCAAATCGTACCAAAACAGTTTGTGAACAAAAAAATAAGGCTTGGTTAGGGAAAAATCTAGAGGTGGTCGAAGTGGCCGAACATTTACTTAGTAAACCAGGAACTTCATCTGGCGAACATCCTGAAAAAAGTTTTGACGATAGCGGCACTAAAGCGAAGAAATATAAAGCCGACTAACAGAACTATATCTTTCTAAGCAAATAGAATTGGCGGCTAAAAAAATTAGAAAAGATATCCAAGAAGAAGGGAAAAACTATATGAGTATGGATACTGCATTACGTGTGTTTTTGGATGCGCAGTTGACAAAAAGACATTATGAAGTCATACGAAAAGCATGTAACGATGTAGGATTCAATATTTTTCCTCCTTATTATCTGCTTTCTGAAAGTAAAAAGAATTCTTACCTGGAATTGATGGAAATAACTGATACCGCTGCAAAGGTTGAACTCCAGTCACTACTAGATCACACGGCGAAAAGGATTTGCGAGTCAAAGATTAAAGAAGAAATTAGTGCTATTGAAGATGGAACAATGACTTTAGTGACAAAGTGGGGATGCGATAGGTCGTCGGGCCAAAGTGAATATAATCAATGTTTTTTAAATGACAGTAAAGAAGATCAACAATCGGATGCTTTTATGTTCATGGTAGCACTAGTACCGTTGCAACTAGTTTCAAGTAATGATGTGACAAAAAAATACTGGGAAAATCTATCTCCATGCTCCACCAGATATTGTCCTGTAAGTTTTGAATACACTAAGGAAACTCAAGAGAAAGAGAAAACACCTGTCAAGGAGATGGAAGAAAACATTTCAAAACTTTCAGAAACTAGTATGGTAGTACATGGAAAAAGATTGACAATAAAACACCAACTTCATTTTACTATGATTGATGGGAAGGTTGCAAATGTGGTAACTGAAACTAAATTAACCTCATCCTGTCTTTTGTGTGGTACAAAGCTTAATGACATGAACAATTTAAATACAATCAAAAGTAGATATGAAAAAAAAGAAGCTTTCAAGTTGGGTATGTCTCCTCTTCATGCAAGGATCGAACTAATGGAATCCATTTTACATATTGGCTACAACAAAGGAATTTCAAGCTGAAAGAGATACAGCGAAAGCTAGGATACAAAGACTAGGACTGAATATCGATAAAGTTTCTCAAGGGCGCGGAAACACAACTCGTCGATTCTTCCAAGATCCCGAAATAACTGCTGAAATTACAGGTGTTGACGTGGAGTTAATTCGAAGATTTGGTATCATTTTAAAGGTTATAACTTCAGGATTGGATATTAATGCAAAACGATTTCGATTTTATTCTTTAGAAACAGCGAGGTATTTCGTTAATAATTATGGATGGTATAAAATTCCTGTCACTCTTCATAAAATCCTCATCCATGGCGAAGACATTATCTCGGCTGAAGTTTTACCAATTGGCTTGTTGTCAGAGGAAGCTCAAGAAGCTGGCAACAAAGATTATAAAAAGTTCCGGCTTTTTCACTAAAGAAAGAACTCGAGAAGAATTTCTGGAAATTTGGAGAAGAAGCAAAGAAATTCGGACTACAGATAAACAGAGAAAAAACTAAATATATGGAAATGGGAGTAGACGTAACAGATACTAATAAATATATTAAATTTAGTGCAGAGGGAAAGGTTTGCAATTTTGAAAGAGTTAGCCAGTTCGAATATCTAGGAGTAATAATAACAGCTAACAACCAAGAAGAGAACGAAATCGATAAGAGGATCTGTAAATGAAATAAAGCGGCAAGGTCTTTATTAAAAATACTAAGAGCAAAAAACCTATCGAGAGCAGTCAAATTTAGAGCTTACGAAACAATCATCAGACCGGTTGTCTTATATGCAAGCGAAGCCTGGATAATGACAACAAAAGGCGAACAAAAACTGGAAATTTGGGAAAGGAAAATTTTTAGAAAAAATTGGGAGGCGTAAGAACACCGGAAGGCGAATGAAGAAGACGTACAAACGTAGAAGTAATGGATTTGTACAAAAAAAACAAGAATAACACAAAAAGTTCCAGCACAAAGAATGAGGTGGTTGGGGCACATTACTCGAATGCCTGAGAAAAGAGTTACTAGGAAAGTGTTATATGAAGGAGAAGGATCGAAAAAGAGAAGAGGAAGGTCAAAGAAAAACTGGCTCAAAGAAGTGAAAGCTGATATAAGGGAGATAGGTGTAAATAATTGGAAAGAAATAGTAAAGGACCGAAAAAAGTGGAAGCAAATAGTAAAGAAGATTGAAGCCAAGGGCCTCTAAGGCCTGTAGTGCTGATTTATATATATATATATATATATATATATATATATATATATATATATATATATATATATAAAATACCTGTCACTCTTCATAAAATCCTCATCCATGGCGAAGACATTATCTCAGTTGCAGTTTTATCAATTGGCTTGTTGTCAGAGGAAGCTCAAGAAGCTAGCAACAAAGATTATAAAAAGTTCCGACTTTTTCACTCAAGAAAAGCAAGTAGAAAATCTACAAACGAAGGTATCATGCACATCATGATGCTCAGTTTCGATCCTTATTTACCGCACTTGAGGAAGCCATGTTCGGAAAGTTATTATATATTTAGTGGAGAAGCTGCAGCAATATTAGAGGTTTAACAAAGAAGTTAAAAAATTAAGTAAGCTAAAATAAATTACTGTTAGTAGTTAAATAATTATCAATTCTTCTCTTGCACAGATAATTCTGAGTTCTTCTCTTGAAAATAAGTACAATAATTTATAAGTACATATTGTGTTGTAATTTATAAATAGTATATAGGTTTAAGAGCTATAAAAAACGATTTTAAGCTTTCTGTATTTATTTTTTATTAAAAACACGCACCTTAAGTTTACTTCCTTTACCTACTTTTTTATTACAAATAAACAAACTTCTAAGTTGTGTAATTTTTCTCTTTAATTCAAAATACAGCATTGTTGTGCTCAAAAAATGGTAAATAAATTATACGCTCAGTAAAGTTCAGTTATTACCAAGCATAATAAAAAAAAATGTAATCTGCTCCATACAGTTTAGTTACATGTTTTTTTCCAAAAAGTTCCCATTATTGGCCACAGTGCGTCATCTGAAGAATAGTACGCACAGTCGGTAATGCAGATTTTGACACAAAGCGCCATATGTATCCAAACACAAGTAATTCTCAAACCATCCTCGTAATTACTTCCTCAGCTTCTGAGTTCCATACCCAACAGGGATTTGATTTTATATTACCTGAGCTAACAGCTTAACCGAGAGGATCGTATATTTTTACATCTATGAAATTCTTACCGTTGAAATTATCACAGAAGAAGAGAATTCCCTGAGGTAATAAATTACAACAAACATAAGTTTATGTAATGATATAGAATATTAATATCCCTTGGGTGATAGTTTCCCTCCGTGCGAAATTCTGTTCGAGTTTTCGATTCGAAAAATCAAATTTTATTTGAGTTTTAAAATTTTATGCTCGTCGGTTTCAAAAATATATTCAAACCGACCGTAACCGCTAACTTTTTGACCAAAAAATTAAAACGATATTCTAATTTAATTATGCTAAAGTTGTTCTCCTCTTCCTTTCATTTCCCTTCTGTTTCTCCTTCATATTGGAGCTTATTCTGGATGCTGAACGCTGTAGCGAGAAGATCCTTTAGTTTAATCGGTACTTTTTTATAAATAATGAACCAGTTTCATTTGATATCTATAATATTTCTCTGTTTGTAAACATTACGAGCTAAGATAAGTATTCCGCTTGAAAAAGCAGTAAATATTGCATATACAGTGTGATTCAAATTAAAGGGGGCGATATTATTAATAACACTGTGCTCGAATTGCACAAGCTGGGGAGTGAACCTAATTCGAGTTTGGCGAATCCAATGGTGCTAACCGTTTTTAAAAGTTAGCTCGCGTTTTCGAGCAGTTTCAACCCCCAAAAAACCTAATTTTTATCATTTTTTTACCATTTATTGCATTTGGTTTGTAAACTCAATTAATTTGAAATATCAAAAATTAATAATTGAGTTTACAAGCCAATATAATGAACAATCTGGAACTTTTAACTATTCACTTCGGTTTGGGTTA
Source organism: Dynastes maya (assembly GCA_029619315.2). Classification (NCBI taxonomy): domain Eukaryota; kingdom Metazoa; phylum Arthropoda; class Insecta; order Coleoptera; family Scarabaeidae; genus Dynastes; species Dynastes maya. The sequence continues at coordinate 10,983,575 of JAROYE020000012.1, forward strand.
TTTGCTTTAATATTTAGATGTTAACATTTTGACTTCTGAAAACAGACGGAGCTCTCAGCAGTTAACAGCGCCGCTTATATACCCATCTGACCAAGTGGCAGTAGCGGGGATGGAAGTTTCTAGAAGGTTCACAAACGGTCCATGGAAGATTCTCGAAGGTTCCAGAAAGCTCTTCAGCCATTGATCAGATTTTCCAGAAAATTCCAAAATGCTCCAGAAGGTTCTTTCGGCCTAAATTTTTTGAATTGAAATTGCTCGAAAACGCAAGCTAACTTTTAAAAACGGTTGGCACCATTGGATTCAGCGTACTCGAATTAGGTTTATCCCCCAGCTGCTCAGCTTGTTGCATTTTGCAACTAGCACAGTTTAATAATTCAAATTTTGAAAATTAGTGTTTTTTAGTACACTATCACTTACAAGCAAACTGACAGAACTGTGACTCTCCGATTTCAATGAAACTTGGTATATTGGTAGACCATCAAAAAGTAAAGGACACGTATTTTTTTTTTGCGGCCCATATTCACCTTAAGGGGGTGTAGAGTGCGTCTGAAGTTACCACAAAAAACGCATTTTTCATCATAACTTCGGAGCCGCGCAAGCTATCGGGATGAATTAAAAACCAAAATGTCCTACTTCAAAGGGGCTTTCAAACGGACCATAGATGAATGCTCTCCCCCCTTTCGTGGGGTAGGGGGAGAAAAATTTCACATCCCTTTCACCACCCTGGCTACAATTTTCGTCTTAGACAGGTCATAATTTTTTTCCACAAACTACATTTTAAAATAAAAGTTACGTTTTTTGCATTTTTTTCCTCGGTTACATATAATAAAGGGAATTTTTTTCATAAAGCGCGACCGCGCGCATATATATATTCCGTTATTATACCTATCTGATTGGTGTTCCGTTTACTATTTATGTGCATTTGGCATCTACCATGAGCGATCTATTAGATAGAATTAGTGGAAAATTCTGCATTTCGATTTATTTCTAGTGACTATAAATCGTGAAAAAGAATAGAGAACTTGGGATTATATAATACAGTACGAAAATATATTAAAGTGCGTCATAATGTTAGTAAGCTACGTATATTTTGGCTTCGATTCCAGAATATTTTCAGATACACGTTTTCATATCCCTAAAATGATTTTGAGATTTTTCTAGGAGGAGTTGATATTAGTGCCAAAAAAATTACGTGTATGTCTGTATATAAAGGTGAAACGGTCGAAAAAGAAACAGTGATACATCAGCCATGGCTGGGGTTGCTTTGAATCCACTTAACATCTTAACGATATTAACAACTCTGATAAATAATCATTACCCACCGCAAAGTATTGTGGCAAGTCCAGTTAATGGTGCCGAACAGTCGTTAGCAGATAAACTTTTCGATATAATTGTGAGCAGCGTTAATGATCCTGCTTTTGAAGTACAACAACTAGTAATCTACGATTTGTGCTCAACTTGAGTATCCTGGAGCGCAGCGTGTGGACGTGGAAGAAGATGATAACGAAAATTATAACATCGAAGAGGAAATGGATGTTATTGACCAAGGACAAGAGCTCCCAGATGCAATGGACATAGATATCGACTATAGACGTGTTGTCGTGGAGTATTGGAAAAGTGGAAAAAAAGGTCGATATTCGTTAAAAACGGTAGTGCATCGCTACAAGAAAATTACATCGTTACAACAATTACAGCGGTGGGAACGGCAAGTATCCTCCGGCGGGACGAGACGCCAAAAGCTGTTTCAGCTCTCCCAATATGTATTTAATCAGTTTAGTTAGGAGCATATATAACTTATTACCCGAATATGGATTAGAGAACGTTTACAATACCGACCAAAGTGGATTTAATATTGAAATGCATACGGGTCGAACATTGACTGAACGTGGATCCGCATCCGTAGATGCCGTAGTTCAGTCAATTACAGCGACCACGCATAGTTATACCATTCAACCCACTGTATCAGCAGCTGGCAAATTAATGTCTCCCATTTTCGTCTGTTTAAAAGAGGTAACCAGCCATCTGGGACCACTTGTGCAACAAAGAATGTTCCGTCCGCCAAATATGTACATCGTGGCTATCAAGTCCGGAAAACTAACTAAAAAGTTGGTTACACAATGGACTAAAGACCTATATGGTCCATACGTCGACAAAAAGACACTCCTGCTTATGGGCTCTTGGTCAAGACAAAGCCCTGACGACATTTCTGAAGCTGTGCCTACTGACCGTCAAGTTACAGTTATGACTATTCCAAAGGGTGCCACAGGTATCATTCAAGCTCTTAACGTGTACTTTTTCCGCTCGTGGAAACAATTTACTCGACAGCTGTCCGATATTATCGTTCTATCTGCCTTTGCCATCCAATTATATCAAAGAGACAATATTCTACGTTTGCAAGGGCTAACCCATTTGTAGTTTTCTTCACCACGATATAAGGAGATGCGTAAATATGCCTGGTGAAAAGTAGACATCTCGCGGAGCGTCCTGCAGAATTCACGACTCCATTAAAATTCTCTTTCCAGGATATCCAAATGCCCCACTGTGACGAATGTGGAGAACCAGCTATAATCAGGTGCGGATGGTGTAAAAAAATATCTATGTATAAAACACTTTTTCGTTGAATAGCACAACTGTGGAGTTTACAATCGATAATTCAAACTAAGAACCTCATTAAAAAAATGTAAGATGTTTACTATTACTGTTTTATGTAAAAGCATGTAAGATGCAAAGTGTGTTGTTTGTTTTTTAATATTGTTAAGATGTTTAAGTGAATTTAAGGCGAACCCAGCCAATACTGATGTATCCGGACCATATTTTTTGGCAATAATATCAACTCCTCCTAGAAAAATCTCAAAGTTATTTCAGCTTACTAACATTATGACGCACTTTAATATATTTTCGTACTGTATTATATAATTCCAAGTTCTCTATCCTTTTTCACGATTTATAGTCACTAGAAATAAATGGAAGTGCAGAATTGTTCACTGTCTAGTAGATCGTTCATGATAGATGCCAAATGCACATAAATAGTAAACGGAAGACCAATCAGATAAGTATAATAACGAAATATATGTATGCGCACGGTCGCACTTTATAAAAAATATTTCCTCTATTATATGTAACCGAGGAAAAAAATGCAAAAAAGGTAACTTTTATTTTTAAATGTAGTTTGTGTAAAAAAATTATCACCTGTCTAGGGCGAAAATTGTAGCCAGGGTGGTGAAAAAGAGGTTAAATTTTTCTCCCCCTACCCCACTAAGGGGGAGTGGGGGGAGCATTCATCTATGGTCCGTTTGAAGTAGAACATTTTGGTTTTTAATTCATCCCGATAGCTTGCGCGGCATCGAAGTTATGATGAAAAATGTGTTTTTGGGGGTAATTTCATACGCACCCTACACCCCCTTAAGGTGAATATAGGCCGCTAAAAAAAAATACGTGTCCTTTACTTTTTGATGGTCTACCAATATATACCAAGTTTCATCGAAATTGGAGAGTCACAGTTCTGTCAGTTTGCGTGTTAGATCACCGCATAAGTTTTCTACACATTAATTTTTAATTAAATATGCAGAGTGTCCCAATCCTCTGCAGCTATAGAAATATGCCTACTATTAATTTTCAGACAATGTAATAGTCACCATATTTCGAAAATATTTCTGAATATACAGGGTGATCGATAAGTAGCGACGCAAGTATCTACTTGGTTATTTTTAGTTTATATTTATAATTTTGTTTTCAATCACCTTAATATATTTATTTTCTTCAAAAAATCTAGAATTCAACATTATACATATTGACTCATATATCTAATATTGAAAGTAAAAGAGATATTTACAATTAAACGCGACTTCTGCATTTGAACATTGCTTACAAGGTATTAGTATTATTTGGTTACCATGCCAACAGTAAGCAAAACATACTGATATTGTTGTTATTAAGTGCTGATTCTAAATCTTAAGTCTAAGTAGGTACCGACATTAAAACAGAAGTTGATACAGATACGCTATTCTGTACATTTTCATAGCTTATGGGTCGTTAGTCTTTGGAGAGCTTTCTCAGTAGTAATTATACTCTAATATAAAAAGTTTGATTTTTAAGGGTAGATGGATGTGATTGCATAATGGTACTTTACTGTTAAGAAAAATTCATATTTTTTTACAAATTTCGTATATGATTGAAAAGTTTGATATATAATATTTGCAATTTAGATTTTAAACCTTGTAGAACTTTTTAGGAAGAATATTTTTTTTTCATACAACTAAGAAATGTTTTCCATATGATTCCAACTTAAGTAAACACGCTGTATATTTATTGGCGTTTCCTTTTCAATATTATTATTATTATTATTATTATTATTATTAGGCGCAGTAGAGCATATAGAAATCAAAATAATGCATCCAACAAATTTTTAAATACGATTAAAATATTTTATTTCCGGATTACTTGAGCCAACCTTCGTGTCTAAATATCATAACCCTAAATCTACCAGGTCGCTTTTGTACGAGAATTTCAAACTTAACCGTTTGAAAATTCATTAGAAATCTACATTGCATAACATGAAAAAAAAATTAAAAATCGTTTACGTGTATTCTAGAGATGTAGATATTTTCGTTTCCTAAACAATGAACATTTAAAGGAATCTCTCGGGCATGAATAATATACTGGATAACTTGGTGCCAAGATAATGTAATATTTAAACCGTCTGCACCGAGGAAATATTTCACATCAGGCAAGGATTCGCATGTATTCTCTATAATTCATGTCTCACTTGAAGGATGTCAGTGAAATAATGTTTTGCTATCTCTCCTGAAGAGGAGGAAGGCGGAGAGGACGTCAAAAACGCATTAGAATTAAAATAGAAGGTACGGCTTAATTCCATAATTAATATTCCATATTTTATCGGTAGGACAAGAAAAGGATTTCCATCGTTTTTCCACCTTTTAAAATTCAATATATCTTTCAATCACAGTATGCCCGTTTTCCCACAATCATCATCAATCATAACTTCACGTCTCCCTACAAGGTGTACTAACAGAAAAAAAAAGAGTTGAAAAAAAAAGGAATATTACCTACCGGCGCATCCACCGTAATTTAAACGTGAAACATCCATCTAATAAACGGCACTTTTGCTGCTGTTATATACGATCTACATATGTACATACATGCTGCAGCCTTATAGGTTACCCAAAGGAATAATTGCATGCCGAAATTATTCTATTCGAGAGCTTGCGAAAATAATCTAACTTCGCTATTGCCTCGGATAACTTGGACATTTCCATTATTGTAAATTGCTGGAAGGTGTATAAATTTTGCATATTTATCAGGCTGAAATTTAGGCGAAGAAACCATTTATATTTAAATAGATTAAACTGTGAATTAACTCAATTTCCTAGTTAATATCAGCAGAGTTAAATGGGAGTTAAAATTAGAAAAAAATATATACGAAAAGCGGTTCTTGATTAATCAATATAGAAACCATTAACTAAATAAGTTTCCGACTTCCTCTCCTATATACAAGCTGCAATGTGGTAACCGAAAACAGTTCACTTCGATACTTTACTAGACATGTACTTGCCTTCGTACATATTTTATGGAATTGTTGCTTTTTTGTCAATAACCATAACCTAGCGCAATTTATATTTCAATCAATAATTATATTAAATGCGAACCGTGCTTCGATAGAAGTTTTGGCTACTGTAGTAAATTCCATGATAAACGCTTCTGAGGTATTTCTATGCCTTTTTTTGTTACCATTAATCAAATCACAGCAGAAAAATTACGCAAACAATTCCAGATGAAATATGAAATATATTTTTTAAGTGACCATGACGACGGGAACAAATTTACCTCTTGTAATCTGACATCTTTTGAGCCTAAATCTAAATGGTCCAGCATTAAAAAAGTAAATTGTAGAAGACCCAAGCTACCGTATATAGCCAGAGGCTGCGCCCCGAGTATGAGAGGTTTAGTGTCTGGATGACAGAAAAATATTGCCGATTTTTTTTTAAGAGAAGTATACGCCGTTTTAAATCCCTGGGTTCGTATTTTTACCAAGCGTCAAGAATTTAATTTCGCCAGCATTAAGTTAATTAAAAGCAAAAATTTTTTCAGTGGAATTTGGGATTTTGATTATTTCGTGTATAGTGGGTGTATTACAATTTCCTTGGATCCTCTCCTTAGAGGTAGAAGGTCGGTTAAATGGGGAAAAAGTTGCGCACTTATACCACTAAGTACAATCCGGGATTACGTTTTTAAAAATCCATTCCGTTACTGAGATACAGGGCGAAAACCAAAAGTGTGCGTTATCTAAAAACCTTAATGTTTTCTTTATTATAAAAAATACACTCATCAAATTTTCAACATAGGGATAGTTAGTAATGAGGACTTCAAAAATGGTCTTAAAAAAATTCCAGGCTCATTGGGTTCTTTGCGCTTGTACCCAACTTTTGTTTTTCTTATCGGTGCCGCATTGGATTTTTGCATTTTTGAAATCGTCATAAAAAAAGATTTTCAACCATGTATAACATCCCTATATTCAATGAAGAAAAATTATGAAAAATAGCAAAATTACGATTTGACCGTAGTAGGCTGGCACCCATACACTTATTAAACAATCGCAGCGACTCTGAAAGTTCTACCTGTCAAACAGCCTTTGTTGTGGTGTAAACAGTCAGTGATTTGTGATTTTAGAATGGATCGTTTTTCGAACAGAGATGTTGGAGTGTTTTATTCTCTGCTGGAGAAATGATGAGATGGCCGCAAAAATGTATTTCAATAAATACCCAGAAAGAAAATGTTATAATACACGGAAGTTTCGTTAAGTGGAAAAGGAATAAGCACACGGGCGAAAATAAAAAAAATAAGGTCCTGCAAGCTGCAGTTGAGAAACCCAGTACTTCTTTATGCGAAATTGAAAATACCCGATCAACAGCCAGTAGCATTTTAAAACATTACAAATACCATCCCTATCGTGAATGACACTGCCAAGGGCTTCAAAATGGTGACGAAATGAGAAGAATGGAATTTTGTCAATGGTTCATCAGAAAACATAATGAAATTCCAAATTTTACCATGAAAATTCTCTGGTCGGACGTGAGTCGCTTCACCAACTGCGGATTCTTTAATCGCAAAGATACTGTTTTTTGGTCCAATGAAAACCCACATTTAATTCGTGGAGTCAGACAGCAAGTGAAATGGGGGTTTAATGTATGGATAGGTGTTATTGGCACCCACATTGGCTCTATCTTTTATAATGAAAACTTAAACTCGGCTAGATATTTAAACCTCCTGCAAACAAATGTAGCAGAACAAATTACGGAACTCTCGCTTGCTACTTTGCAAAATATGATTTTCAATGCTCAAGTAGTGACAAACTTTTTAAATAACGAATATCTTGATAAGTGGATTGGAAATCGAGGATCAGTAAGGTGGCCTGCTAGATCGCCGGATCTCAGGCCTCTCGATTTTTTTATGGGGCTATTTAAACAATTTGGTGTACTCGAGATCCTATGAAACTGTAGAAAGACTACGTCGGGCAGTTGAAGTAGGTGTAAATAGAATTGGTCTAGACACAATCAGGCAATCGTGCGAGGCAGTCGTTAGACGTTGTAAATTGTGCATACGAGAGAATGGTGGCTTGTTTAAACACCTACTTCAGCCTTAATTCTAGGATTTCGTTAATTTTTTTATTGTTGTCTCAGTCACTGATTTCGGTCGTTTTGATTAAATAGTGTTAGAACGTTTCATATTACTCTTATTTTTGTTTTAGTGATGCTAGGTCGTCAAATTTATACCAATCTTCTTGTGAACCACTTTTAAATAGCACGATCGCTTACAGTTGTTGAGCAAGCACATACGTTAAATCACAGGCCATTTCAAAAATGTAAAAATTCGATATGGTGCCCATAAGAAAAACAAAAGTTGGGTACAAGCGCAAAGAACACAGTGAGCCTGAAGTCCTTCCTACTAACCACCCCTACGCCAAAAATTTGATGACTAGTATTTTTTATAATAAAGAAAATATTAAGAAAACGTACACTTTTCACCCTGTATCTCAGTGGCGGAATGGATTTTTAAAAATGTAATCCCGGATTGTACTTAGTGGTATAAGTGCGCAACTTTTTCTCCATTTAACCTACGTTGTATCCCTAACAGTTTCCAATATATTCATGCACTTCATGTTATCCTGGATACCGGGTATAGTACGTTATAAAACTTGGAAAAAATAAAATTCATAGTGAAAAGTATAACTCACGCATTAACTTTGTCCAGGAATTTAAATAAATACTGCTCCATACGCCCTTTAATCTAAAAATAATGATTTCCAAACCATTTAAAGCTTTGATTAAAAACTTTATTAATTAAAACCTAGAAGGAGATTATGTCGAGAAATAAATTTACTAAATACAAAAGAATATTGAAAGTCAGAGGCAAGAAACAACTATGTCAAGGTAAATTAAAAAAAATTGGCCCCAAGATTAAACCTTGGGGAACACCAAAACTTAGGCCAAGACTTCATTGCTTTGAAGAAAGTTATTGTTTGAAAACTCGTAAAATAACTTAGATTTAAGATAATGCTAGATTAAACATTATTTTTCTCTCAGAGTGGGGATAATTCGCAACATTTTAAAGACGTAGGAATGTAAGCCTCGCATCAATCGATTGCTAATTCTACTACTTGCAGTTCACCCCAGCTATTGATTACACGGTATGCTAATACAACATGAAATATGCGGATTTGATTTATACATCTGCTAATTATCTAAAAGAATGTTCTCCCTAGCCTGCTACCGTTCCTATAGCAAGATCCGGCTATTATCCATTTCGTAAGGGGAGTTATAAATACCTACGATAACATGTAAATAATAATTAATGATTCCAAAGACTTTATTGCTTAATTTGCAGTTTCCAACATATTTTTGACGTCAGCTTATCTTGTCCCTTTATAATCAAACACCGTGGTACATAAATCTATTAGATTTACTTCATTATTTTCAATCATTTTTATTTTATATCGTTCGATATATTGTATAACCCGATCTTGATTTGTAGCTTCTATTGCATGCCCACTTTAAAGTAGAGTAGCTTTTTTCACCTCTTTCCCATATTCCGTTTCTTCCATTATTCCTTCATTTATATCCGTTATTTATTATCTTATTGTTCAAAAAGCAATTTGGGTCTGCTTTATCCACTAGTATTCCCCAATCATTTATTTATTAAAATCGATATGAAAGATCTATCTGATTTATTTGATCCGTGTATCGGCAAACAATTGGTACCGCTCTTTTTTTGTTTATGTTTTCATAAATACGGACGCCTTTTTCTCTCTTGCCTATCGCGTTGTTCGCTCATCACGTTCAGGTAATCAAAAAAGAGGTAATGTTAAATTAGGATGCGATATTTATTTAGAAATAGCCAGATCCTGTCTATGCTATGAAGGTTTGATTGATGTAATTTATTTAGTTTGATTGAATATTTATCAACTGATCAGCAGTAAACGGTTTCTAATTGGCTAATACTCTACAGGAGCGATAACGTGAATCCGTTTTCCAATAGTTTCTCTAAAACTTCGTAGTAAATTATGAAAACCTGAAATAGATCGAGTAATTATCAAATAATGCAGCTGTTTCAGCTAGCCGGTCTTATTGAAGACCTACGTAATGTACAATAACTTTGAATTACGCTGATGGAAATTCAATGTTACTCCTAGTTCACATATTTTAAAATCTATTGAATTTTTTCCATATAAGTTCGATATCTTCTTTATTAATAGAGCCCAGTAACTGGAGAGCAATCGCAGCGGCGGTGTGACTGTATTTAGGTGGGCGGGGAGGGCTGGTCGATTATGATACGACACGACAAATCATCATCACTCAGTTCAGTTTAGCATTGGATAGCGGATAGGGCGTGTTGATTTTATTGATATAGATGTAGTCATTAATTGTAGTTATTATTTAGTGTAGTGCGTTTTGATTTTATTGATACAGACGTAGTTATTAATTGTAGTTTTTAGTGAACATGTCGAACGCTAAAAAACGATCCTTTCAAGACATAGTAAATAAGTTTATTTTTGACTTTTCCGATTTGTTTTACAACGGGAGTAAGATAGTTTGTAAAGTGTGCAAAATACATTTGATGTCAAATAAGAAGTGAAGCTGTACAAGACACGTAAATTCCGCACAGCATAGAAAACGAAAATTGGGCATGCCACCGAGAAGTGCATTTTTTTAAATGTAAATCTTATGTTGATACAATGTAATTTGCCACTAGGCTTACTCGATAAACAACCGTTTAAGGACTTTTGGGACAAATACAATCTCGAGTTGCGGTTGGCAACGGAGAAAACGGCACGTAAGCATGTTGCATTTGTACGCGATGACGTGGAAAAGAAAATGAAACGCATATTGAAAAAACAGTTTCTTTGGTTATGTGTTGACGAGACAACAGACTGTAAAAAAAATTCAATTGTAAATATTATGGTACGCATACTAGACCCTAGTAAACCTACATTACCACTGTTACTAGCTAGCCGAAGACTACAAGTGTGTACTGCTGCAGCAATTACGAAGGTTGTACTTAGTACGTTGGAAAAATTTCAAATTTAAAAAGATAAAGTGTTGATGTTTATAAGCGATGACGCAGCGTTCGGTAGGCCGTTCTCTTCTGGAACATGGTTGCAAGTGTTTACATGTTACGTGTAAAGTGCATGCTTTACATCTAAAGAAGAGAAAAGAATATGTAGAATTTTGCGTGGCCACCTTTAGTAGTGATAATGCTTTATACCAGGGGTTCCCTAAGTGTGCGCCGCGGCGCCCCAGGGCTCTGAAGAGAGTAGACAGGGGCGCCGCGAGTCACTCCTGCGAACGCGGGCAGACTTTCGGAACGTCTAGATTAGATCGTTCCCGTAGCTTATACAACTTTCCAGATAGAAATACGGCACCACTTCGGCGAACCAATTCAGTTCCTAAATGACAATCGAAGAGTAAATATCTGAGAAGAAAAGTAAACGGTTTTAAGACGCTTTGTTTCAGTATATCACTTTGTGTTTTCGTAAAGTCGTAGTAAAATTGAAGGGTTTTTATTAAATAAGCAAGTAGATAGTTCAAGTGAGAGTGGTCAAACATCAACAAGTGGTGGGGTAGCAAAGCAACGGAAATATCGTAAATAACTATTTGAATTTCGGCTTTACTTCAACAATGAAGAGAGACCACAGTGTGTCAACATTGTTTCTCCAAATTGCACAAATAGCCGGCCTGTAATAAAGTCGCTGTTTCATAAGACCTGCTCTCCTTTTTTCGCGTGAACCCAAGATTCTTTCCGTGCTCCACCAGAATTCGCTTCGCAGGGAGAAGAGAGTCTAATTGAACACCATTTATTTTATATTTTTCTGTATTTCCATATTTTAGTTTGATGGTTGTTGTCATTCAATTTTAATAATTGTGAGGTTTATCTTAAGTGTTGTTTTCATTTTTGTGCCTAATTCATGTTATTGTACACATATTTTTAAAAAGGGCGCTGTAACGAAATATTAAACCTGTAAGTGCGCCGCGTACTGATAAAGTTTGGGAACCCCTGATGTAGAGTATTATATTTAAAGTAACAATGTTGACAGCTACTTCTGGTATAACCAGAAGTCTTTGATAATTGAAAATATTTTACTTCAATAGTACATGTTAGGCTTTAGTATATTACCAAGTTTTTAGAGTTTTCAAGTGTATACTCATTCATAATTATATCCATTGATGCAGTTTTTGTGAGACAGCTGTATAGTGATATGGAATAAAAAAAATTGCGCTTTTTATTTTACTCCTGCTATATAAAAAAACTGGATATGATAAGTTATTATAACGAATTTTAAACAAAAAGAAATAACATAAAAACAAACAAAAATATAAAAAATATAATGAATTGTAGCTAAATTGGATCCTTTTGAACGAATAGCAATTTCCACTTTCACACAAAGCCTAGGTACATAAGAGGATTTACAATGAAAGGAAACTAGGAATAGAAAGCAATTAAAAGAAATAGGAAAGTAATTGATCCACAGGAGCTTCAGAGAACTAAACTCTGCTAAACTGTGTACATAGAATCGTTTAATCATACGAACCATTACTATATTAAGCTTCTATTACAATATTTATTAATTTTTTATCGGTTATTAATTTTAATCGCATAAAAAGCTTATACCTCTATCGATCTCCTTGAAAGAAAATAATTCCACCTACGCAAATATGAGATAATAGATTCCCCAATTGTCGAGGGAGCAACTAGACCTACCCATGATTTGTTATCTAATCATACTGTATTAAATATTTAAATGGTCGCTCCTTTATAAATTTTTTACCGTAGTACCGACCTGCCTTTCCCCAGGCATACGTTCTAGTTCTAATATCAAAGTGTCGCAGTACCGCGCCGTGGTGTCCAAAATACCAAGGGAACCACCCCAGAATAGTAGAATGGTATTCGACCTCTCAAGGGTGACATTGTTAAAAAAGAAATAAGGAAAATAATATTTAGAAATTGTGACGTATATGTTCTTACGGTGAATATTGTTTTGGTACCGCTGTATACTGTGTAATTTAATCTAGCCAGCATCAAATAGAAATATATTACTAAAATTATGATATGAACTAACAAACAAACTTATATTTATACAGAGTAAGCTTTTCTGCACGCAGAGAAACGTTTACTTTTATAAAAGCTGTTCGCCTTAAGTCAAGAGAATTACTGTTTCAATTATCCTCAATACAATAACCGTTTAAATCAAAAGAAATATTTTCTTAATGTTCTTTTCTCCGCTTAAGAGAAACATATATATCTATTTGTAATGAAATAATTGTATTTCTTTGTTTAAGACATTTGTTAATTTGATTCAAGAAAATCTAGTAAATGGCCATTATAACACAAAACAATATTGTCTTAGGTTTTGTTCATAAATCAATAGCTTAATTTTCTTGAAATAAAGCATTTTTTACTTACTAGAATTCGTGAAATGCATATTATTTATATGCACATTATTAATTGCGCTTATCTTGTTTAAAACAGTACGACATATCCCTACATAATGCAGTAAATTATTCATATTGCCTGTGATTTTTAAAAGACTAGAGTACAAATGAAAAAAGTGCCTAGAAACAATAACCAAGATAATGCTAAATAAATAGCTCCCGGTATTGATGGAACAACTAACGGCAAAAACAATATGAGAAAAGGAAAGCATTAAAGCTTCTTGCTCCTGGCCGCATTGCTTTTATATTTCGCGGTTTATGCCACTAATCTTCAAAAACAACAACTGAAATATTTCCTGGCGAAATCTAATACCAGTAGTTATAGTCATGTCGTCCTACATAACAGCGACGGAACCAGAATACAGATACCACACTTGCCCATACTATGATATAAACTTTAACATGCAACGTATCATAAACATTTTCAAAAGATATCGGTTAGTCATTTTTTTTTACTATTTACCACGTGTGCTAATTTAACTATAGTTTTTCTAATATACAGGATGTCCATGGATGGAGTTACAACGTGGAAAAACTTTTTTAATGTGCATTTCACAGAAAAAAGTTACTTCTTTATAAAAAATTCTGCTTTCCACAGAATGTCCAAAAACATAATTTTGATTTGACTACAGACATACTCTTACTTATAAATTCAATATTATTGCAGCTGATACTTTTATTTTTCATTTACACAACAATCATTCTCAGAAGTAGATATTGGCTATTTTACATTTATATTTAAAATAACTTGGTTCATAGTTTTTAAACATCGGAACGCAATCAGGTATACAAGTGCGTACTCGGTTTAAGTGTCTACAGATAGTAACAATTTAACTTATTAAAATAAGGTACATAGTAGACTTTGCTTTATCCTGTCGTTAAATTAGTTTTAGGCTGTGTCCGATACTTAAAATTTAACATCCAAATGCTCACTAAAGAACGTGTCCATCTGGTTAAATGCTATGGTATTGGACAAGTCTCACACAGATATGCCACTCATTTATTGAATCAAGGATTTTCCAATACATTTGTATCATACATAGCAGTACGTAAACGTTTAAATAAGTTTGACGAAACTAGATCAGGAAAATCAGAGGTTGTCTTTGAGAAAACGCTCGCAAGAGTTAAAGGATTCTAAAAGTTTGTTACAAAATATTTATAAAGATAATAAAATCTTGCATTACAAACCCACAATAACCCATACAATTGGAGTTGGAGATGATGCAAAAAGGGTAAACTTTTGTATATAGGTTGGAGAGAAGTTCGTTGAAGATAGAACCTTTCATAGAAAAATTTTCTTTATTGACGAGGCAACATTTTCAACTAACGGTCGTTTCTTCTCAGAACACAAAACATTAGGTTGTATATAACGTTATAAAAAAAGTCCATATCTTCTAGAATAAAATTTAACTCAACACGTTTGTTTGAATTTGACAGAAATGTTTGCATTACCTCAGTTGCACAACATTGACCCTGACAAACGAAGAAACATTTATTGACAAGAAGATGGCAACTGTATTGATAAAAATTTGTTTAAATCGTCAATTTCCTGGGAAATAGATTGGCAGAAATGGCCCAGTTGAATGGCTCGCTAGGTCAGTTGATATTAATCAATGGATTTCCTCTTGTAGGGGGCGCTAAAAGAAAAAGTATGTGCTCGTGGTGTAGAACAGATAAATTAAAACAAGCAATAAGGGATGTGGTGGATGCGGTGGACTATTATTAGAGCAACGCAACTGCGCTGAAAGCCAGTAGCGAACGCATAAAAGTTTACACAAAATAAATTAAATGTGATACGTGCTCAAATACTTACCGTTTAAAGAGTGTGAAATCACAAAGTGGATAATGTATATTTAATATTTGTAACATTAGATATGTTTCCAAAGTTGTTTCGGCAAAGTGAGTGCGGCGTGAAGAAAAAGTGTTTTTGTATGCCGAAAACGAACGTTCTACATCTAGTGACGTTATATTTGCGTAAGTAAAATAATCTTTCAAATAACTTAACGGTTCTGTTGACGCACCTTCACAAATTTGTCTTAATGTGCCAAAATCAGAGTCTTTATCTAAAACACTTTCAAACCTTTTTAAAACACAAACATTTCTTGCGTCTTCTATCGCGCATAGCTGTGCGTGAACATGTTGCACTATTTGCAAAGATTCCACTAACGACACCGAAGAATTTTGTAGTTTTTCTATCGCATCCGCTAGTCCCACGTAATTGTTCTGAATAATTTCCAAATCTGTTTTAACTTGACTATCCTGAAATTTCAAGCGGCTTACCTTGACAACCGCAGCTTCCTTTGGGTCGAATTTTAAAATCACGTTCTTTATATTCTCAAAATATTTAAGATAATAAAATGCAGCCTCTAACCATGTTCCCCAGCGAGTAAGAATAGGTTGTGGTGGTTCAGGAATACCGGGGCATAGTCTATGAAATTCCCGAATACGTTTTGGGGATTTTACAAACATAGCTTTTGTATGTGCTATTAGAGCGTCTACCTCGGGATAACATTTTCCGATACTATCTGCTACGAGACTGAGAGTATAAATTTTACATGCAATATGCAACAAGTTAGCACAATGTTTTTTAAGAGATCGACCTACAGCAAGCATGTTTGCGGCACCATCACTCATAAACATCAACAGTTTATTTGTTGAAAGTTCAAACTTTTCCAATGTATTTAACAGCAACATTGAAATTACTTCGGCAGTGCATTGTTGTATTCGTCTGGAAGCTAGTAAAATTGAGGGTGGCGGTCGATGTGGTTCCATTGTGCGTACCATTACATTAATCACAGAATGTTTTTTACGATCTGTTGTTTCGTCCACACATAACCACAGTTTTTTATCTTGCAACTCCGATTTAATTCTTTTTTCGACATGCTCACGAGCAGACGGCACAACTCTCTGTATTGTTCTCTCACTTGGTAACTTAAAGTCCGAATATTCATTCCAAAACGAGACGTATGCTTTCTTCCTTAGTAAATGAAATGGTAAATTACATGCAATAAACATATAAATTAAATTTAAATTTGTCATAATCTCGTGTGGAATTTTTTTTTGAAACATGCCCTGCACTATTTACGTGCCGTAGACAATCACTTTTCGACCAACACATTAAATCTATTTTACACACTACACATTGAATTTTAGCGCCATCACACTTTAAATCAGGCATTTCTGCAATAGATTCTCTTATTGTGTCCAACTTTGGTCGTTTTCGCGACGTAGGAAACATTTTCAAAACAAACGTAAAACTACGATATAGTATACGACAGCGTAGATGCATACACAACAGATCGGCTTTCGAGTCGCAGTTATACTGACGCTTATACCGAATTGTCCCGGCCGTGTTTATTTCGTGTAAACTTTTATGCGTCAGCCACTGGCTTTCAGCGCAGTTTGCGTTGCTCTAATTATTATGCCCGCTACTGTACACAAAGTTTACAATTTGATAAATCTGTTATAAGTTAAGAATTAATACTTATTTACTTGTTTATTTTAAAGAGTGTTTGTTAGTTGATTGAAAATAAAAATATCAACTGTAATAATTGAATTAATAAGTAAATATAGGTAAATAGTCTGTACTCAAATCTAAATTATGTTTTTGGACATTTTGAGGAAAGCAGAATTTTTTATAAAGAATTACTTTTTTCTGTAAAACGTATATTAAAAAAGTTTTTCTTCTTTGTAACCCCATCCATGGACATCTGCATAATAAATAATAATAATGAAAAAGGGATAAATAAACTTTGATATTAACCCATTAATTATTAAGCTACATAGAAATAATCCCTATTTAATTCCATTATTAAAGGAATAATTTAATTACACTGTTACCTACAAAAACAAAAAAACGTTTTCATTAGCACATTCACCTGCTCCTAATTTTATTTATTAACTTTAGGTTTTTTTAGGAAGAAACATTTTTCTGTCTTGGATTTTCTTGATTTTCAAACCCCAAGAAAATATTCATTTAATCCAAATAAAATGTTCTTCTATCATACATTTTTATAGTCCTGAAATAAAAATATTTTCTCTAATAGAGCCTGGTTTTTGCTGCTTGTTGTAAGAAGCCATTTCTCTGAGTGTGATGTTTAGTATATGAATATCGAAAATTAGCGTGGATAGAGACGATCAAATGAGGAAATGACCATAATTTATTTATTTGTAAAAATAACTATATCTATTACCTCGTTGAAATCTGAAAAAATGCCTACTTTATAAAGTTATGGCCGACTATGGTTTCCATGAAAAAATTTTTGTCACAACTCAAAAATTCTAACTTGAATAAAAAGTTCGGCTAGATTGCCTTATTAAGCACGTCATTACCTATAACTTTCTAACTCACCGAACGAAACAACAAAAAAAACAGTTTTCTTTGGGATATCTAGTTAGACGTGTATTTTTTCCCAAAAACACCGGAAAAATCTCACCCTGTATATAGGATTTAATATTTCCTATACCAATGAGGTGTCAAAGAAACCTTTATAGGAATATTGTATATAATTACATGCTACAACTTGATAAATTATTTTAAAATGTATAAAATGTTTACCACTCTACAATAATTTTAGACGAAAAATTATATTCACTTCGAGATAGTTTGATATCGCTAATTGTCGAGGAAATAACTGAAATTTGTCAGACTATTGGCGCACCAAATAAATGTAAACATATAATTTTATCAAGACAATTTGGCTATGTAATACCCTTTCTTAATGACACTCTTACAAAGTAATTTGAAAACAAAGCCGAACAGATGTTTCAAACCGAATACAAATAAGCAACAAGATAGTAAAAATTTGGTCTAGTTTTCACAAATTAAAAAAAACCGTTTCATATTAAAAGGTACATCCTCATTATCACTATCTTATTAAGCTACACTTAGCTATTCAAAGTGCATCTAAGATCCACATGAAGACTTGAAGAAGGAATTGTGTGTAAATAAATCTTAAATTAATAGTGGATTATTTATAACATTAATATACTGAGACAACACAAAAAAAATAAAAAAAATTACTTTACCTAAATAAAAATCCAAGCTAGCCTTAAATATTTGCACAGTTGCTGTCTTTCTTCCTCTAACAGAATCCAATTCAACCTCCTTTCTTCTCATGATCCACTTTTATAACAATGCACTTCTAATTATCGTATCACTACCGTTTTATAAATTAACAAACTTTATGATATTCTTTTAAATACACATTCTAAAAATTGCTCCGATTTTATCGTCTCGAGTTTACAAACTAAAATCTACCTAGTGTGGGTCTTTGACTGCTTAACATAAGGCGAATAAACAACTGACGCAAAAAAGCCTCGTATACCTTCCTAGAACTAGAAAACAACTGTATATCTATACGACTTTATTGGACAAATGCTTTCGTTGCAATTCACAAATCAGACTGGAACTTTTTCGTAATAATAAGCACATTTTATTTCAATAAACGTTGGAAACAGATTGAGTAATTGTGAAAATTTAAAAGGAAACTTGTTCAGCGGGTTAAAATCTATCAGATACCATAGGAAAACGGTCAATCTAGAATTTGATTTGAAATTATATTGTATAAAGTTGACGGCAAGTCCGTCCTAAAGATCATATATTTTTTCTTAATTTCTCAGTATTTCTAATCTTACGAGTAGAAAATTGAGAAAAATGCTTAATCTCACAATTTTTTCAGTTTCAATCTTCAAATGTAAAAATCTCAAAAACAGTTGGATTAATCGAGAAAATTCCAAAAGAAATGTGTCCAGCGGGTCGAAATCAATTAGATACCATAGTGAAATGGTAATTTTCGATCATGATTTGAAATGATGCAATTCACGGGAATCGTAAATTTTGACCGGCTCCGTGGCGTCAATCACCGTATAGTGTTGACGGCGGATCCCTTGAAAGATAATTACTTGCTTTTTGAAAATTTATTGAGTATTTCTATTCTCACAAGTTTTTTGATACCAAATCACCTTAAAATAGTTTTTATTATTCCTCACAAGAACTTGGTTGTGGAGAAAATGAAGAAAAATGCTTAACTTAATTTTTACAGTTCTAATCTTCAAATGTAAAATTCTCAAAAATGGTTGGATTAATCGAAAAAAATCAAAAAGAAGCGTGTCCAGCGGGTCAAAATCTATTAGATACCATAGTGAAATGGTCATTTTCGATCATAATTTGAAATGATGCAATATACGGGGATCATAAGTTTTGACCGGTTCTGCAGCGTCGCTCGCCGTATAGTGACGACGGCGGATCCCTTAAAAAATAATTAGTTGTTTTTTGAAAATTCATTGAGTATTTCTATTCTCACAAGTTTTCTGATGCCAAATCACCTTAAAATAGTTTTCTTATTCACCGCAAGAACTTGGCTGTGGAGAAAATTAAGAAAAATGCTTAACTTAATTTTTACAGTTCTAATCTTCAAATGTAAAATTCTCAACAAATAGTTGGGTTAATCGAGGAAATTCGAAAAGAAACGTGTCCAGCAGGTCAAAATCTATTAGATACCATGGTGAAATGGTCATTTTTTTGATTATGATTTGAAATGATGCAATATACGGGGATCATAAACTTTGACCGGTTCCGTGGCGTCACTCGCCGTATAGCGTTGACGGCGGATCCCTTGAAAAATAATTACTTCTTTTTTGAAAATTTATTGAGTATTTCTTGTCTCGCATGTTTTATGATACCAAATCACCTTAAAATAGTTTTTCTTATTTATCACAAGAACTTGGTTGTGGAGAAAATTAAGGAAAATGCTTAACTTCTTAATTTTTACAGTTCTAATCTTCAAATGTAAAATTCTCAAAAATAGTTGGATTAATAGAGAAAATTCAAAAAGGAACATGTCCAGCGGGTCAAAATCTATTAGATACCATAGTGAAATGGCCATTATCGATCATGATTTGAAATGATGTAATTTACGGGCATCATAAATTTTAACCGGTTCCGTGGCGTCACTCACCGTAGAGCGTTGACGGCGGATCCCTTAAAAAATAATTACCCTTTTTTTGAAAGTTTATTGAGTGTTTCTATTCTCACAAGTTTTCTGACACCAAATCACCTGAAAATAGGTTTTCTTATTCGTCACAAGAATTTGGTTGTGGAGAAAATTTTAAGAAATGCTTAATTTCACAATTTATACAGTTCTAATCTTCAAATGTAAAATTCGCAAAAACGGTTAGATTAATCGAGAAAATTTAAAAAGAGATGTGTCCAGCCGGTCAAAATGTAGTAGGTACCACAGTAAAATGGTCATTTTCGATCAGGATTTGAAATGATACAATTTACGGGGATTATAAGTTTTGACCGGTTCCGTGGCGTCATTCGCCGTATAGTGTTGACGGCAAATCCCCTAAATGCCATTAAATTGTTTTTGGAAAATATTTTGAGTGTTTCCATTCTTAGAAGTTATTTGATATGTTTAGTTTCAAAAGAACAGCTGGGAAGGAAATTTCTCAAAAATGTCTTTTGTGTATAAACACTGGACAATATAGACGCGTTTACAAGATTTCATAGTTTGAAATATTAAATATCTTACTAAGCCAGTCATTGTAAGGTTCAACTGTAATTCATACTCTCAGAAAGAGCCTGCTACTTATATCAAACAAGTTTTATACTGTGAGTGGGCTGTTATTACATTAAAATTTCATAATCCCAAGCAGATAATTCTTATAAACAAGTTACACGGTTACGTGAAAGCTAGGTGTAGCCTTGTTCAACTTACTTCTTAAAGTAGTATTAACGTAAAGGCTCTTCTAACTTTTACACAATTTAGAATATCATTATTCTTGAAACTTTTCACTGACAGTGCTTTCGAAAAAAAATTGTAATTTCCCATTTATTACAAATACAACGTTTTTTACACGTAACGATTAAAAGTTTAACTTCGGGTAAATTAAAGGGGGTGAAAAAAAAAAGATGAGAATAAAACAAGAATGAAAGGGAACAAGTAAAACATAAAACGACTGCGAGATATTCTCCATTCTTCTTTACTTCTTTTTTAATTATTTCCGTCTCTGTTACTCTTGTTCTCCAAGGCCTTAATCACTGTTTGCCTTTTAATAACTCACAGTGCAAAAACAACATTCATCATTTTTAAGTAAAATTTATACAGTATTATTCTAATTTATGAGCTTGACTTTGCCCATCTATCTAAAGCTGATTTTGGTTGCAATCCAACAGGAAAGAAGTGAAAAAAAAGAGAAAGTGGGAAAATGAGAGACGGTTTTGATTTAATTTCATCTCTTTGACGTTTTTAAAATAAAAACGAATAAATTTCAGGTAGATACACATTCTTTCACTTAATGGACTAGGAGAATAAATTCAGTTTTATATTATGTTCACATTTTAGATTTAATATGATTAAAGGCATGAATTTGAAAGCTGTGGCAATTTATAAAACGGAAAAAGTAACTTTATCGGTTATCGGAGCTTTGGAATTACCCTGAAGTAAGATACTGTCACTTCGTAACGGAACAAAAAAAATGTAAAAAAAGCGTTTAATCTGGATATCTTAGATTATTACCATACAGGGTATGATGAGATTATATGTCTAATGCAAAAAATAAATACGTAATACCTGCGATGTATTCTAATTAACTACACAGGATAAACGTGGATTCCATTGAGTGACGTTGAAACAGGATGTTCCGGTACACTTGCTGCTAATATTAATTATCTACACGTCAAATATACTTCAACCTCACACACACCGGTGAATATATCACGCTATACGTTTTACGTTGAAAAAAGTATTACGAAGCAATATGTATTTTATGTCTCTTGAATCATTAGTTTAAAAACATAAACGTCAGTATTTTTTGTTTACCAATGTCATGGTAACCAAACAATGCTAACATTAGAAGCCACTTGATTGTAATGTCCAAATGCAGTAGTCGCGTTTAACTATAAATACGTCTTTTATATAATAATAATAATAAAAAGAATAAAAAGGTTGCTATACAATCTCAGGGCGGGGTACAGCTGCATACTGTTTATCTAACCCTGTATATAGACATAAAATAAATAAATAAAAAGGTGCCTAAAAGTGCAACTATTCTGCATGCACGAGCATATTGAAAAGCAAATGAAAAAACAAGTAAAACAATACATCAGTTGCAAAAACAAACTAAATATTTCTGCTTATTCTTAATTACTCAATCATAATCAGAATCATAGCACACATCAACTGCACCGAATCTCCCATAATAAAGCACGTAACCTTTCTCGAAATAGACGCATTGAAGACGTCTTAAAATGTGCAGGCAAATTATTATATTTTGCATAGATATTGAAAGAAAAGGATCTTTCAAATAAGACAGTTTTGTGGGAGGGTGGTGATATTAGACCACGGAAACGAGTAGTGACATTGTGCACATTTGTTCTGAACTTATTATGGTGCAGATAAGGCGGACACTTAAAGGTAAGTGTTAAGCACTGTAATTGTCCTCTATTTCTCATATTGAACCATCCGTTGTCCTTTAAAACAACTGAAAATGTTTTTAAAATGTACAAATGTATGATTTTCTGCTATATTTAGCGTCAGGAACGTCTCTTATCCGTGTCCAGCAATAGTCTGCCAGCACAGAGGGGCTCCACTTGCTTTGGTAGCGCTTTTCGATGTCAAAAATATCTTGGTGAAATTTTTCCCCATGTTCGTCACTGACGGTTCCAAGGTTGTCCGTGAAAAAATCTACATATTGCACCCCAATGTTTCATACGAAGTCAAAAAGTCTTTTACAATGTTCTTATAGTCTTCGGATTTGTGCGTGCCTAAAAAGTTCTCACAAATATTCTTAAATGACAGCCAGGCGGATTTTTCATTTTTGTTCAGCTCTGTATCGAACTTTTCGTCTCAAAACAAGTCCCTGGTCTGGGGTCCTACAAATATACCCTCCTTTACTTTAGCATCACTGATTCTGGGGAACTTATTCCTCAAATACGCGAATCCGCGACCGTTTTTTGTCCATTGCTTTGACGAAATTTTTCATAAGTCCTAGTTTTATATGTAAAAGGGGCAGATAAATTTTCTGAGGATGGACAAGAGGGGGGTTGATGACATTCTTAACTCCTGGAGTCAATAATGATGATAAAATTAGAATCTTTCTTTAACACACTCTCCAACTTTTCTAAAACGCGAATATTTTGTAAAAAATTGTAAAAACGCGTTGTTGTCTTTTAACAACGCGTTTTTACAATTTTTTTATACTCGGTAAGTCCAGTGTTGTACGCCATATTTTTATTTCGGCTACATTAATAATTTCAAAAATATCAAAATTGGTTTTGTCGAAAATTTTTCTCGTCCTATATCTTCGAAACAAAGGGGCTTTTCAAAAATCATAAAAGTACAAAATATTCTTAGAATAGCTCATGGAATAACCCTTTGAATTTTTGCCGTATGTTTAATAAACACCCTGTACATTCCTAATCTACATAAAAACTTATACCCTAAAACAGTCGAGCGGCCTGCATAAAAATAAGACAGTTTATTCCTTGTAAACTACATACAGTTTGTTACAATAATTTTGGTGGATGCGCTGGTGTAATAATAATCTGAAGTAAGAAATAAACTACTCTTAAGCATTACAACGAAAACTAAAGTAAGAAGCTATCGTATTTTTCAACTCGGCAAGGAGCTATTGCTTGGAGTAGCTAGTGTAATAGATTTTTTGTTATACCTGGTCGTTACTCAAGTAAGGTTAAATGGAACATACAGTGTTTTGTAAGTCTCCCGCTACTAAATGTCTGGCTCTCTTCTAGAAATATATTATTTCAGCAGTAGATAGAAGTGAATGGTGTACAGGGAAAACATCTTGAAACTTACCGGGTTTAATTCAAAATTTATATGAGCGGCAAAGCTTCTACTACGATTGGTGTCGAACAAAGCGATGTTGTTTTTAAGTTAATTGATTAAAAGATGTTCCTAAATAAGCTTGAAACTTTAAATTAACTCATTTACAAGTTGGTAACTTTAAATATGTATAGACTGTACGTATTTCTTACTTATATATTTTATTCTCAGCAGAATGGAACCTATTAATTATTTATGCACAAACGCCTTGTTTGTCTATTCATAATATAAAACTTTTCTCTCTATGCACGAAAGTACTAAGAAATGTCGTATTCTTCTAGCATTGTAATTGCCGTCAAATAACGTGCGAATATAAGATGTAACGAGATATATATGCCTTCGGTTAAAGTATTTACTTACACATTAGAACTTTTCGTCGTATTTCGAAAGTCTACATTTCATTGTGTAAATATTAGGTTATACCTTTACCACTACAACGATAAAATTAGCGGAACTCAACTTTCTTGTAATCGTTTGTTTTATATGCTTCAAAAATTTCACGATAAATATTTAAGTCAAAAATATATACCGTCGAAAGAAGCTAGTGGGACGTGTTAACCCGTAAAGTAAGTGAATTAAAATGTAATTTTTAATTTAACGGATACAATCCCTATATGCATAATTAATTACGGGGGATGCTAAAATTCAACGCACCAAAGGGAGTAAAACATCATCCAGGAACTTCACTTTTATTTTATGCCGGCCTGAGTAATTTAGAAACATGTTAATTGCTTCTAATTACTACACGCTATGTTTTCCATTCATGTCCGAAAGAATGGGGATATGATCGATTATGCAAGTGGAATTTAAATTTATGGTAGGGTATCTCATATTTATTCATTTATTTTATTCTTATCTTCATATAAGTATGAGTTTCATAAGAAAAAAACCTAAAGTTAGTGATTAAAATTAGGAGCAAGTGAATGAACTAATGAAAATGTTTTTTATAGGTTACAGTATGATTAAATTATTTCTTAAATAATGTAATTAAACACAGATTATGTTTATGTAGTTTAATAATTCACAAGTATACACGGTTTTGGACCTGTGCAACCAAAAGTTGTTAGTAAAGTAATTTGGGGCGCTGAATCCGAATCACCAATCCTTTTTTAAGATTGGTTCTAGTTTTCGAGATATTCAATAAAATAATTTTTTACAATTTTTAACAATTAAAGGCCATTTTATTCAATTAAAAGTGATAAATCAAAAATGAAGAGCGGTGGAACTGGGTCGTTTGTATTGTTTTGGATCCGTCTCACGCCTTAGAGTCCAACAGTAGTCGTTCATCATGCCATCATCCCAAAATCCTTGGTATCGTCTTTCGACTTTCGCCATATCTTGGTATCGCCCAAGCTTTCAGGGAAAAAACCGATATGAGAATGCAGAAAATGAAACTTGAGAGACATTTGAGCTCCAATCATGCGGTAATTTTGCAACAAATTGTTAATTATTTGCTTGTAATTCGGGGATTTGCAGTTAATAATAATAATAATAATAATAATAATAATAATAATATTCGTTTATTGTGCCAATATTAGAAATAAAGTAGAAAATTATACAAAAACATTGGACTCGTATCTTAATATATAAAGTAGTGTTAATTGTATCAGTTAGATAAGGAATGCAATACTGGAGCAAAAGGATCTAGGTCAGCAATAAGTTTACTGATCTTCCCCTACACCCGCATACAGAGAACCGCACACACGCGTAGGTAACAAGCACTATCAATAGGTAGTAGGTTTGCGCACATAGAATGAGTATATAGAATATAAGTAAGAAAAATGAAATAAAATAACTTGCAATGCAGAGAATCAAGTCAAAATTCAAAAGCAGATGCAGTCACTGGCCCCTACAGTAGTAAGTTTTTACCCTGATTTTGAACATTCGAATAGGCAGCCACTTGAACCGGTTGGGTAAAGCGTTATAAATCTTAACAATATTATATGAAAAGGACCTAGTAGACAAAGCCGTCCGATGTATGGGGGGAGAGAGTAAATTTCTAAACCTCAGGTTAAGATTATGAACATCAGTTCTATAAGATATTTTGGAATACAAATACTGCGGTGATCGAGAGAGAATAATCTTATGTGAAAGGACTACATAATGCAACGATCTGCGATGCGCCATGCTCAGCCACTGATTATATTTTAGAGTATGTGAAGTCGGATGAGGTCTTCTTATTCCGTGTATGAACCTAAGACAAGTTACCGAGAAAGCTGTGAACAACACTTTTAAATGATGCCCATGCTGCGGCTTCATCGTTCGTTAAACATTTTGTAAAGTTTCCGTCGGCCATTAATTTTCGAATATCAGGTCCGACAGATATTCCTTCTTTAATTTTTGCGTCTGACAATGGGAAACAACTTGATTAAGTACTGAAAAGCCGGTCCTTCCCTGTTTAGCGCTTTGATGAAATTCTTTATGAGGCCAAGTTTAATGTGAAGAGGTGGCAGGAAAATGTCCTATGGGTTCTCAAGGGGTGCAGAAGAGACGTTTTGTTTTCCTGGCTCATAATTCGTACGACTTGGCCAATCTTTTCTCGCATAATGATGTTCAGTTATCCGGCTATCCCACAGGCACAAAAAAACAGCAAAATTTGGTAAATCCAGATTGTATTCTAATCAAGAGACCGATCACCTTTTGGAATAATATGTAAATCAATTACTGTTTCAGATTTATATAATTAATTTTCAAACCTTTAGATCGCCACAAATTTTCCATTTATGCTCATTGTATTTGATCTAGGCCAAGATTTTACGCATTGTGTCGTAGCATTCCTTCGTTTGTACTGCATGAGCAATCGGAATGGATGGTTTTTTATTTCCATTATGTAACAGAGCGGCCTTCAAACTATATTTTGAACCATCGATGAACAAACGCCATTCATTTCGATCGTACGGTGTATTCATCACATCAAATAAACCGTTGATGTCATCGCAGAAACACAACAGCTCTTCTTTTTTGAAGAATGGTAGAAGTGCCTGATTTCTGTTTCTGTAGACAGTGACTTGTGTTCGAGTGTCAAGATATTTCCACTCCTGCAACCGTGATGCAAGCAACTCTGCTTTTTGTTTTGATAAATTCAAATCACGAATCAAATCACTTTGCGAAATTAAATGCTTTTCTTCCATGACGTAATCGCTTCCACTGGTCGACGGTGATGAAGTCGAAGTTACCAGGACATTTGCACTTGTACCTGGACAAACTGGCAATGGGTCATTACTCGAACGTGGAAGTGGCTAGGACACTGATGATACATCAGGATATTTATACTGTGTAAGTTTTCTTGCATTTATACCTACAACATTCATCGAACAAAAGTAGCAATCATCCACATGGTTTTTCGGTTCTCTCCATAGCATTGGCAATGAAAATGAAGAGTATACATTTTTATCGAGTGACCATTTGTACAGTTTTGTTCTGCACGCGTTGCAAAACAATTTTGGCACCCACGGATTGTGTGTGTTTGCTACAGAGAAACCAAAATAATGTAAACACGCATCTTTGAGCGCTTTTGTAATTATTTTGCCACTTTTTCCGAGCATATAACATCCGTAACAAAAACATTTTGAATCAACTATGCAACGCTGTCTGCATTTTCACACTTTCCTAAACAAATACAAAACGTTTCGAACACTATTGAAATGATTTTTCT
Organism: Dynastes maya; assembly: GCA_029619315.2. NCBI lineage: Eukaryota > Metazoa > Arthropoda > Insecta > Coleoptera > Scarabaeidae > Dynastes > Dynastes maya. The sequence continues at coordinate 11,011,081 of JAROYE020000012.1, forward strand.
AGCGACGCCGTGAACTGACAGTCGCTTCGACAGCGCAGTGCTGCCAACATGCGAGAACTCGAAAACCTGAACCAATCTTGACAAATGGATTGAAGATTCAGATTCAGCGCATCAAATTACGTTAAAAATCGTTCTCATCTGCTCGGGTCCAAAAGTTGATCGGAATTTGTAAACTTGTGTTATACCTTGTGTTATAATTAATGAGTTAATATTTAAGTTTATTTATCCCTTTTTTATTATTATTTATTATGTATTAAAAAAACTATAGTTAAATTAGTTACACTTAGTAATAAAAGGAAAGAAAAATATTACATTAACCGGTATCCTTTAAAAATGTTTATGAAACGCTGTACCTTAAAGGTTATATTATTGTATGGGTAAGTATGGTATCTGTATTTTGGTTACGTCGCTATTATCTAGGACGGCATGACTACAACTACTGGAACTTGGTGGCGCCAGGAAATATTTCAGTTGCTGTTTTTGAACATTAGTAGCATAAACTAGAGCAATGTGGCCGAGAGCAAGAGGTTTTAAAGCTTTTTCACTTCTCATATTGTTTTTGCCGGTAGTGATTCCATCAATACCAGGAGCTATTTATTAGCATTATCTTGGTTATTGTTTCTACGCACTTTTTTCATTTGTACTTCTACATTAAGTTCATTTTTGTTTGAACATTATTCTGTAGATAACCTCTACCTTTAGTCTTTTTAAAATCATAAGCAATGTGAATAATTCACTGCATTTTGTACGGATATGTCGTAATCTTTTAAATAAGGTAAGCGCATTTAATAATGTGCGTATAAATCATATGCATTTCAAGAATTCTAAGTAAAAAATGCTTTATTTTAAGAAAATGAAACTATTGATTTATGAGCAATATATTTTTGAACAAATATCGTCTTCAAAAAACAAAATTTGTTTAAAACGAGAAATAAATTTCACTGTCTAAGTAACGTTTCATTTAAATGAAAATTGATAATTAGAGCAACGCAACTGCGCTGAAAGCCAGTGGCGGACGCATAAAAGTTTACACAAAATAAATTAAATGTGATACGTGCTTAAACACTTACCGTTTTAAGAGTCCTCCGTGAAATCACAAAGTGGATAATGTCTATTTAATATTTGTAACATTAGATATGTTTCCAAAGTTGTTTCGGCAAAGTGAGTGCGGCGTGAAGAAAAAGTGTTTTTGTATGCCGAAAACGAACGTTCTACATCTAGTGACGTTATATTTGCGTAAGTAAAATAATCTTTCAAATAACTTAACGGTTCTGTTGACGCACCTTCACAAATTTGTCTTAATGTGCCAAAATCAGAGTCTTTATCAAAAACACTTTCAAACTACTACTATCTGCTACGAGACTGAGAGTATGAATTTTACATGTAATATGCAACAAGTTAGCACAATGTTTTTTAAGAGATCGACCTACAGCAAGCATGTTTGCGGCACCATCACTCATAAACATCAACAGTTGATTTGTTGAAAGTTCAAACTTTTCCAATGTATTTAACACCAACATTGAAATTACTTCGGCAATGCACTGTTGTATTCGTCTGGAAGCTAGTAAAATTGAGGGTGACGGTCGATGTGGTTCCATTGTGCGTACCATTACATTAACCACAGAATGTTTTTTACGATCTGTTGTTTCGTTCACACATAACCACAGTTTTTTATCTTGCAACTCCGATTTAATTCTTTTCTCGACATGCTCACGAGCAGACGGCACACCTCTCTATAATGTTATTACATTAAATCTATTTTACACACTATACATTGAATTTTAGCGACATCACACTTTAAATAAGGCATTTCTGCAATAAATTCTCTTATTGTGTCCAACTTTGGTCGTTTTCGCGACGTAGGAAACATTTTCAAAACAAACGTAGAACTACGATATAGTATACGACAGCGTAGATGCATACACAACAGATCTGCTTTCGATTCGCAGTTATACTGACGCTTATACCGAATTGTCCCGGCCGTGTTTATTTTGTGTAAACTTTTATGCGTCAGCCACTGGCTCTCAGCGCAGTTTGCGTTGCTCTATTGATAATATTACAAATTGGTTAAATGTTATCTTAACTCAAGTCAATTCTTAAAAAAAAAGAGGCAAGTTCTTTTTGTTTTGATTATCACCTAAAATTGCTCAAAATAAATAATAACATAAAAATGAAACGTTATTTACATAATGTCGTTTATTTATCGTTTTAAAGAAATTTTGATTTTTGAAGACGATATTGGTTAAAAAATATAAGTAAACAAGTAAAATTTTACTTAGACAAATAACATTTTTTGATATTTTTTAAAATAAGGGTACCTTACTCTTGGGACAAAATCAAGTTTTCAGACGTACCTCGTATAATATTGGAAATTTTCCATATTTTATTGATACATGATTAATTTTAGGGGGTGCGCAAACTTTTACCAAGAATAACTTTTTCTCGAAGAATCCATAATAAAGAAGCTTGACATTGTGCTATGTGTACAAATCAATAGAAATCAAAATTGCACACATAAAAAACAAATAATTGGCGTCGATTATAAATTTTTTTGTTTAAATTTATCCATAGTTACTTCGATAATTAACACTCTGTACAATTTGCCTAATGTTACAGTAAATAAGTTGTATAAAGCGTATTCTCGCCAACCTCAAAAGTTTCAAACAAAACCCTACGATTTAATTAAAATTACCATTATACTCTAAGTGTTTTCCAATTTAACGGCTGCAAAACAGTCAAACACAGACAAAGGGAGAAAAAACAACATCGGTAATTACAAGAGTTTTTCAATTCGTCAAATTATTGTCCAGGTTTTGTTCGCCGTTTTTCAGCCTCGCTATGGTAGTAGTAATTGCTGAAAATGATTTGCCTCTCGTAAAAAGAAACTGGGGCGCTGCGAAACCAAGCGAAATATTTTCCTCTCCGAGAATGTCTTTATTTGATATGTATAACACCACAAAGTATCTAAATTCCAGACGGGAATAAAAAAATGTATATATGTACCTTAGGGGGAAGATATCGCGTAGAGGGAACCTAAGACACGCTTTAAAGAGGACAAAAACTAGATACGTGTGGTATGATTAACCAAGGAAACGTGGGGCTGTTGTTAGATTATCGCAATGTAGAAAGTGTTAAAAACATCCGACGTCACGTAGGGACGGAAGGATTGTCTGGAACAGGAGAATATTACCTTTTATAGAAATAGTTGACGCCAAGTTATTACCGTCTTTCTTTCTAAAAATTGACATAAAATGTGGTATGAACCCAGTGCCTCCGCCAAAAACGTATTACGCCTTTAACGATACAACGGCCAAATTATAAATATTCGGCGATGTTACCCTCAATATAGAGGGATAATTTAGTACAGAATTCCCTTCCATTTACATTTTTTCCCTCTTAAAAAAGATTTTTTGTTTCACATTTAGCATTTTTTATTTTTCCAAAAAACACGCGCTAAATGCGAATACATGGATCTTCCTATATGTTACCGTAATTTTTTTTTCTCTCGCCAGGGTAAATATAAATATCATTAGCAGAATTTCTTTTCTGACGTATAGGACCGAAATAGGAAAATTGGCATACAGATATTTCTGTGATAAATTGAAGTGAATGTTTGTTTTTTTTTTTTGGAGGAGAAGGCGGGGGGGGTCTTCGAGATTTTATTTCATGACCTTTCCGTTGGAGAAGTAGGGTATACAGGAAAGCGAATTTATCCAAAAAAGGCTCACAAAGAGAATTGGTGAGATGATAAATGTACACAAGGAATAATTGAAATTCCGATATTAGGTGTATGCTCTAACCTAAAAGTCGTTGTTGGCTAATATATGCGCTCCCTTAGCACCCTGCTAATACGCAAACAGCATCGGCTTTATAATTAAAATCTTAATGGCTCGCCTAGTTTAAACGTCTTTGTTACTGTTTAATCATGAGGGACCTTAATATCATGTTGATAACATGTGGTTACTTTCTTTTAATTTCAGCTAATTAATTTAATACTAATTGATTAATAGAAAAGGAGTGGTATCCTAAGACATAGTTACCTTGAAACAAGTATTTTTTTAAGATGCAAGATAATAGTAATACAACACAAAAGAAATTTGTGTTTCATATTAACTTACCCAAAATGAAATAAATAATTTTGTACTATGTTTCTGCTTCTAATTTCATAATTATGAATAGGCTGGGCACAGAGAGCTTCGCGCCAGGTACGACGCCACGTATGTATGCAGATGAATCGGCACGGGCTACCTCAAACCTAATTTAAGTTGATGTTTATTATTTGTGGTTTACCGCTTCGCTTACTCGATAAAGAACCGCTTCGACAGTTTTAGCGTAACCTACCATCACGGACTGCGTTACGAAAAGAGCTACCAAGTATACGTAAAGATATCGAAAATACGATCAAAGCAGAAATAAAAGATAAACAGCAGTGGCTATGTCTTGATGAAACGACAGATTGTAAAATATTAATAGCAAATACAACAAAAGTGTTTCCGAAATCTTCCATACGGATTCGAGCATTTCTCAGGCTTTGTCCCGGTATTCACGAGATACCACATCCGATTCTTACGCGTTGGGGAACATGGTCGCAAGCGACTTTTTACGTTGTTTGGATGCTGCCGACAGAGGTAGGGTGCAGAGGCTTCAAAATGCTTGCATGAGATTCATTTTTGGTATCAGAAAATACGAAAGAATATCACACAAACTTGTGGAATTGAAATGGCTAATTATGCAAGATCGTAGAAAAGTACAAACCCTAAAGCTTTATCACAAACTAATTACAATCAAAACACCTCAATACCTACTAGATAAGGTACACTTCCGTACGAACGTACACATTAATATTAGGAGCAGGGGTCTCATTACACCACCGCCGCATAGGACTGCGTTTTATGAAAGATCCTTTTCTTTTAATATATACGCCTCGTACAATTCATTGCCGGCCAGTCTCAAAATATTGGATATGCGACCATTGGAACGTGCGCTTCTGCGATATAAGGAAAGACAACAACATATTTTTCTTTTATTTTCTGAATATACGAGTACTTTCATTATTCATGACTAGAGTTGGCCACGCCAACAGGCAGCTGCGTCGTATCTATACGGTTACATACAAGCCTCAGTGTAGCTTCGACCTTCCATTAGCGCGGTCCGTGTTGTTTAGAAATGTTGCGTACGTCGCGCAAAACAACCCAAGGCGGACCAAGATAGAGAATTTTTAGCCGAAATTCCTGACTTAACGTATGATGGCGCTAAAATTGAATGTGTAGTATGTAATGTCCCATTGATGAGTGGGTCCAAAAAGGACTGTCTACGGCACGTAAACAGTGAACGACATGCTCCAAAAAAAACTTGCACACGAGACTATGACAAATTTATATTTAATTTATGTGTTACTTTTATTGTATGTTATATACCCTTTAATTTATTAGACAAGGCAGCGTTTGTCTTGTTTTGGAATAACTATTCGGAGTACAAATTACCAAGTCGGACACCGCTACGAAGGATAGTGCCATCTGCTCGTGAATATGTTGAAAAAAGAATTAAATCGGAGTTGAAAGAAAAGAAAATGTGGTTATGTGGGGACGAAACGACAGATCGTAAAAAACATTCGGTCGTTAATATAATGGCACGTAAAATGGAACCGCATCAATCGTCACCTTCAATTCTATTAGCTTCCAGACGAATACAACAATGTACTGCCGAAGTAATTGTAAAGTTAGTGTTAAATACATTGGAAAAGTTTGAACTTTCAACAAACCAACTGTTGATGTTTACGAGTGATGGTGCCGCAAACATGGTTTCTGTTAATTTGTTACACATTACGTGTAAAATTCATGCTCTCAATCTTGTGGCAGATGGTATCAGAAAATGTTATCCTGAGGTAAATCCCCGAAATGTATTCGCGAATTTCACAGACTGTGGCCCCGTATACCTGAGCCACCAGAACCTATTCTTACACGTTGGAGAACGTGGTTAAATGCTGCGTTTTATTATCGTAAATATTATGAGAATATTAAGAACGTGGTTTTACAATTCGATCCAAAAGAAGCTGCCGCTATCAAGAAAAGCCAGTCGAAATTTCAAGATAGTCGGGTTAAAACGGGTTTAAAAATTATTCACAACAATTACTTCGGACTGGCGGAGGCAATAAAAAAGTTACAAGATCCTTCGGTGTCGTTAGTGGAATCTGTGCAAATAGTGCAACATGTTCACGCACAGCTATGCGCGATAGAAGACGCAAAAGATGTTTGTGTTCTAGAAAAATTTGAAAGTGTTTTAGAGAAAGATTCTGATTTTGGCTCATTAAGACACATTTGTGAAGGTGCGTCAACAGAACCGTTAAGTTGTTTCAAAGAATATTTTAATTACGCAAATATAACGTCACTAGATGTAGAACGTTCGTTCTCTGCATATAAACACATTTTTTACTCGCGCCGTACTCGGTCTATCGAACTGTTGAAACATATCTAATGTTGCAGATGTTTAACAGACATTATTCACTTTGCGATTTCACGGAGGACTCTTAAAATGATAAGTGTTTGAGCACGCTTTATTTTATTTTTATTTAACAACTACGCGAAAGTATTTACGACAGCAAACATCTCTACACATATCAACGCCGCTGCCCGTTGGCGCGCGTGGCTAACTCTATTCATGACAGAATACTTTGCATAGGTCTTAGTTTTAGGCATGCATGTATGTGTAGTGGCGTCAGTTCTACTGCACTTACATCTACTTTTTTTCTCTGTAAGTACATTAAGGACACAGATTAGAAGCAGGGGGTGGTTCTTATGCCACCCATCTGAACTGCTCCTTAAGGTTTGGCACGGGATTTGGCTATTTTTTTTTATTCCTATTTTGTATATTTGTTTTGTTAATTGATAACGTGCTGAATAAAGACATACTATTACTATTACTACTATTATTATTCTGAACATTTCCAAGAAGTGAAATCTCTGATTTTAGAATTCGACCCTGACGAAGCTACAGCCATTAAGGAGAGCCAGAAAGGATTTCTAGATACTTCTGTTGAAACAGATTTAAAAAGTATTAGCGACAATTATAAATGATTACTAGACGCAATAGAAAAATTGCAAAATACTGCGTTGTCGTTAGTAGAATCACTACAAATCGCGGACGAAGTTAAAACATTGCTACACGGTATAAAGGACACAAAAAACGGCCGCGTTATATCACAGTTCGACAGTGTTTAAAAAAAAAATCCGATTATACAAGATTAAGTCAAATGTGTTGTGGTGCATCTGCAGATTTATTAATTAACTATGGATTATCTTAATTGTGCCTGTGTTACCTCCGTAGATGTTGAGCGGTCTTTCTCGAAATATAAGAACATTTTTTCATCACAGGGAGCACCTTTCACTGAGACGAATGTGGAAGCATATCCGATGGCGCAAGTTTTTCAACAATCCTATCCACACTGTTAAGAAGTTACGTTTATTTATTATATTATTATTTATTGTTACGGTACCAAGTACAACGGGTTTTTTAAGAAACTACTTTGTTTACTTTTTACGGTTATTACATTGCATATATTCGCATTATTTACCAAACATTTTTATTGCGTCAGCTTTTTTTTATACTGGGGTATTGATTTCAAAATATCACTTCTGTCGGCTGTAAGTCACACATACACTATTTATAATCCGCGGACTATGCGACTGCTCCGATTCTGTTGCGAAGACCGATTGTACCCGGCTTAATTATAAATATCTGTACGAGTTAAAAATTTACTTTGGTTTGCTTAGTCCAAATATCAGTGCAATTAGTTGTTTTTGCAATAAAAAAATTGAGAGAAATTGTAAATATTTCTATCTACAATAATGTTTGAAAAACGCCTAGGTAATCCATAGGACGTATTATCCTTATTTCGTCTATTTTTAATGGCATTCTCCTAGTCGCTTCCTCTTATAAAGTATTGCTGCAGTTTTTTGAATTAGTGCTATTGTTAATTTTTCTAGTGTTGCAATCATATATTATTACCATCGATTTTCTGCCATGCCTGAAAATTTAGAGCTTAACGGCTTCAGAAAGGATATAAGCCAGCCATTTGCAATTATATAAATAGCATAATAAATTAACCGATGCATTTTTGATTGTCCTACCCTTTGTGCGCTGTATAGCTGCTGTTTTATAATTTTTTGCGGTATTTTTTAATGGAATATTAAACTACCATTAAGCTGCATTATCGATGAACTTACACGAAAATAATAACGCCATCAAAAAATAAAAATCCGTCAGAATCGATTTTATAATTGCGTAGTAGTACATGTCGCAGATTATTATGTATTGTAGAGAATACCGCTAAGTAGTTTAATAAAAAACAAGCATAAAATATTCAAATTGCACCCTTCAGGTTCATTTCGGTTAATTACTAAGCATTTTTTTCACCGCAATCTTCCCTAGCAAACTGTATATGTAAATACAAAATTGTACTATTAATTTTAATATAATGTTTAATATTTTTTAATTTAAAAATTTCAATTTTTAATGTAAATAAAAAAAATGAGCGTGAAACGATTTTAACGGGGTTTTTGGGTCGCATGCTACGGTACCTGTTGCCGTATCTCCCGATAAAAATCAACTACCCCCTAATAACCCACATATCTCGTTTATTTAACCCTCTTTTAGGGACCAAGAAATTTTTATTTAATACAGGATGACCACGAGAAACAGGGCGTTTTTGGTTGGGATTGTACTCGATAGTGGGAAGTGGAAGGGAGATGGGGTTTAGACCTTGAACTCGTAAAGGAATGCAGTTTCAATCACAATGGAGCAGTGGACGCTACAACACCGCGTATTTGCGTACGATAGTTTTGTGAAAACCGGTGAGTCAGTGACAGCAACCCAACGTCTTTTCCGGCGTCATTTCAATATCGAGCGACACGGTGCAGTCCCCAACCGAAAAACGATTTTGAGATAGGTCGACAACTTAAGAAGAACAGGATCGTTTATGAAAAGAACACCACCTGGGTCTGCTCGGACAGTAAGGACACCAGAAAATGTGGAAAGGGTAAGAGCAACGCTGTTACAGAGTCCAAGTCGATCTGCTCGTCGGCACTCGTTTGTTTTGCGCATGGGACGTGAATCGGTCAGGAAAATTTTAAAAACAGAGTTACACTTTCGCCCATTCAAAATCATGATCGTGCAGCAATTGAGCGAATCGGACCGTGAAAAGCGTGAAGAGTTTGCTGTGCAGATGCTGCAACTGTTTGAAGAAAACAACGATGTCATAATTTTCATGTCAGATGAGGCTCACTTTCATAAAAGCTTCAATGGCATACATTTTACTACATTTTTCTGTCAATAAATAATTTTTCACTTCAATCGAGTATTATTTCTTTTTAAAACGCCCTATTCCTCGTGGTCAGCCTGTATATTAAAAACCAACGGACTTTCCAATAAAGCAACGCTACTATTTTGTTTGATAATATTGTCAACCGCAAGCAACGCCATCATTAGGACTTCATTACTACATGAACAGAAATTTATAGGTTATGGTCTAAGTCACTCCCGGCAAAAACAATGTGAGAAGAGAAATGCGTTAGAAAACTAACATGTTTCTGCCTACCCGGCGTCATCAGCGTTGCTTCGAGAAGCAAACAGTAATGGTGGACAAGGGATTGTGTTTGGAGCAACACTAACTACGCTGCCCGTTGGCTAGAGCATTTCTCTTCTCACATTGTTTCTATCGGGAGTGATTCCATCACTACCATGAGCTATATTAGCATTATTTTGGTTAATGCTTTTGTTGTCATTTATACAGCAGTGAATGAACAGGTAAGCATGTTCAGTACCTACGAATAGAATCAATTTCCAAACCAAATGCAGCTGGTATACTTCCAGATATTCGTTACTAGAGCAACGCAAACTGCTCTGAAAGCCAGTGGCTGACGCATAAAAGTTTACACAAAATAAACACGGCCGGGACAATTCGGTATAAGCGTCAGTATAAGTGCGACTCGAAAGCCGATCTGTTGTGTATGCATCTACGCTGTCGTATACTATATCGTAGTTCTACGTTTGTTTTGAAAATGTTTCCTACGTCGCAAAAAACGACCAAAGTTGAACACAATAAGAGAATTTATTGCAGAAATGCCTGATTTAAAGTGTGATGGCGCTAAAATTCAATGTGTAGTGTGTAAAATAGATTTAATGTGTTGGTCGAAAAGTGATTGTCTACGGCACGTAAATAGTGCAGGGCATGTTTCAAAAAAAAATTCCACACGAGATTATGACAAATTTAAATTTAATTTATGTGTTTATTGCATGTAATTTATCATTTCATTTAATAAGGAAGAAAGCATACGTCTCGTTTTGGAATGAATATTCGGACTTTAAGTTACCAAGTGGGAGAACGTTACAGAGAGTTACAGAGTCTGCTCGTGAGCATGTCGAGAAAAGAATTAAATCGGAGTTGCAAGATAAAAAACTGTGGTTATGTGTGGACGAAACAACAGATCGTAAAAAACATTCTGTGGTTAATGTAATGGTACGCACAATGGAACCACATCGACCGTCACCCTCAATTTTACTAGCTTCCAGACGAATACAACAATGCACTGCCGAAGTAATTTCAATGTTGGTGTTAAATACATTGGAAAAGTTTGAACTTTCAACAAATCAACTGTTGATGTTTATGACTGATGGTGCCGCAAACATGCTTGCTGTAGGTCGATCTCTTAAAAAACATTGTGCTAACTTGTTGCATATTACATGTAAAATTCATACTCTCAGTCTCGTAGCAGATAGTATCAGAAAATGTTATCCCGAGGTAGACGCTCTAATAGCACATACAAAAGCTGTGTTTGTAAAATCCCCAAAACGTATTCGGGAATTTCATAGACTATGCCCCTGTATTCCTGAACCACCACAACCTATTCTTACTCGTTGGGGAACATGGTTAGAGGCTGCATTTTATTATCTTAAATATTTTGAGAATATAAAGAACGTGATTTTAGAATTCGACCCAAAGGAAGCTGCGGCTGTCAAGGTAAGCCGCTTGAAATTTCAGGATAGTCAAGTTAAAACAGATTTGGAAATTATTCAGAACAATTACGTGGGACTAGCGGATGCGATAGAAAAACTACAAAATTCTTCGGTGTCGTTAGTGGAATCTTTGCAAATAGTGCAACATGTTCACGCACAGCTATGCGCGATAGAAGGCGCAAGAAATGTTTGTGTTTTAAAAAGGTTTGAAAGTGTTTTAGATAAATACTCTGATTTTGGCACATTAAGACAAATTTGTGAAGGTGCGTCAACAGAACCGTTAAGTTATTTGAAAGATTATTTTACTTACGCAAATATAACGTCACTAGATGTAGAACGTTCGTTTTCGGCATACAAAAACACTTTTTCTTCACGCCGCACTCACTTTGCCGAAACAACTTTGGAAACATATCTAATGTTACAAATATTAAATAGACATTATCCACTTTGTGACTTCACGGAGGACTCTTAAAACGGTAAGTGTTTGAGCACGTATCACATTTAATTTATTTTGTGTAAACTTTTATGCGTCCACCACTGGCTTTCAGCGCAGTTGCGTTCCTCTCAACGAAAGTCAAATTGGACATAATCTTGAACGAACTGAGGAAGGACGACAGGGAAAGTGCAAGAAAAAAGTTACAAAACAGTGTATTAAATGCAATGGCGGTCTTCAATTAGAGTGGCATTTACGGGTTTAATATTGGCTTTAAATGCCACGGTCCACAAATGAGGACCTATTGTTTTGTAAATGTCTGCTAAATTTTTGAAATAAATTTACTAATTTCTTACGATTTCATGTTATTATCATCCAATTCATTAATTAAAACCAAAAGATATTTTAAAAAATCTGACAGTAAATGGGTTAATGTAATTATTTTTTATTTTGAATTTTATACATTAATAGAACATTTTTGATATTCCACGTACATACCACGTGAAGTTCTCATTATTGACTAAGAACATGCGATCAAAAGTTTTACTATTGTGAATATGCACGTTGTGCAGATGTTCCGGTTACTTTTCATGAGACCAAATAATTGTAGAGAGTTTCTTAAATTGTGTTATAAATGGAAGTATTGCATGAAACGCGGTGCTGTCTCAAAATCAAGCTAGGTAAATTTATATCTTTTCGAAATATTATTTTACTGAATGTAACGTAAATGTTCTTCTTCTTTTCCATCTCGTTTATTCCTTCCGAGATATTTTCTTTCCTACCGCAGCGACGACTAATGTGAAATCAATTAAATATTAAATAAGCTCCTATAACGGTGTAAGTATAAAATGGGACACTTTTTTTGTAAACTGAAAACAAACTTTTTTCAATTAACATTTGAAAAGTATCAAAACACCAGAAATTGACGTAAAGTTAGTTCAGTAAATCCAACGAGTTAAACACTCTGGGGTTGGAATCAATCGATAGCCGTTGATATTTAAAATAAACAATAGATTTGTTTCTCGTATCGAGTGCATGCTAACAAAAGAAAAAGCAACTAACAAATATTTACTTTCAATCCTCACTTAACGTTTCTACAGAAACATTTTATCGATGTTATCGACTTTTTAATTTGTAATAATATCCCCCTAGTCAAGTTTTATTGTGCAGCGCGAATAACCATAGCAATAAAATATTTATTTGATTAGCGAATTTACGATCAAATTTGCGTTGTATATGAGCCCTTTTTAAATGGTTTATATCATGAACAAGCACGAACACGTATCAAAAGCGTTAAATAAATAATTACAATAGGACGTGTCATATTTTACTGTATAAAATTTTTATTTACAGTAACGCTTAACAGCCAACGATATGCAAAATTCATATTTTTTCCGCTGAACGAAACAAAAAAGCAACACAGAATGCTGCAGTGTTTACAAATTCGCTAAAAATAATTTCACAAGGGTATAACAACATTGGTTTTTATTTCAATCAAAACGATGATCGTAATTCCCAAAAAAGATCGATAAACATACTTGAAAATATAAGATCGCAGCTTTAATTTGTTTGCAACACATTAAACATTATGCAGAAGTAAAATAACAATGTGCGTATGCGCATTTGCTGCTAAATCGAGCGCTTGCTGCAGGAGAAAATAATTATAGACTATTTTTATTTATATATTCTTGTATTTTGACGAGATTTTTTCCAGGAGTAATGAATTTTAGCTGTCGTAAAATTCCTTTACGCGTTTATACGTATTTAAAAAGTGTTTGTCAAAATTGCTTTGAAAATTTAAACGAAAAAAAAAAAATGTTAGTTTAAAAAAGGGAACTGTGGTTGCTAGTTCTATCAATATCAAATTTGTTTATTATTACTTTTGTTTTGTTTGAAAACGGCATTTGTTATATGTAATGTAATAATCGTAAAAAGTAAACAAAGTAGTTCCTTCAAAAATCTGTTGTACTTAATACCGTAACAATAAATGATAATATAATAAACAAACGTAACTTTTTAACAGCGTGGATAGGATTGTTGAACACTTGCACCATCAGGTATGATTCCACATTTGTCTCGGTGAAAGTTGTTCATTGAGATGAAAAAATGTTCTTATATTTCGAGAAAGACCGTTCAATATCTACGGAAGTAACACATACATAATTAAAATAATCCTCAGAGTTAGTTAATGAATCTGCAGATCCACCACCACACATTTGTCTTATGCGAGGGACACGCTATATATTTTGAGATGCCACAAAAGTAGAGAAGTTAGAGCTGGCAACACTGCATTTCTAAATACCACCATCCTTAAGTAGTAAACTCTGACTGTCAGTTGAGTCGCTGTTGTCATAGAGTAAACGTGGTAGGTACGATATGTCATCGAAACATGGACTTGTCAAGAGAACATGTACGCGGAATGATTTACTACGATTTTAAGGTCGGTTTAAGTGAACAACAAAGTCTTGAACGATTGCAACTCGCATTTGGTGATGAAAGTCCTTCACGTGCAACTGTGTTTCGCTGGTATAGCGAATTTAAAAGAGGACGGATATCGCTTGGTGATGAGGAACGTACCGGTAGACCCTGTTCTTCAGTTACCGCTGGAAACATTGCGAGTGTGAGACGTATGATCGACGAAGATATAAGATGCACCTATCAGGTGATTGAGGCAACTCTTGGTGTTGGATCCGCAACAGTAAATTCAATTTTACATGACCATCTTCGGATGAAAAAAATTGTTACTCGTTGGGTGCCACACACGCTTACCGATTTCCAAAAAGCAGAGCGAGTAAGAATCGCTCGGGAAACATTGGAAATGTTAAATAATGGTGGACATCGCATTCTATCAAAAATAGTAACAGATGATGAAACTTACATCCCATTTTACGATATTCCTACCCGCCAGGAGAGCCGCGTGTGGATCCACGAAGATGCACCAACACCAACAATGGCCAAAAGGCAAAGGGCTGTCAAGAAAGTTATGAACGCAGTTTTCTTCCGTAGTACCGGATTAGTAAAAGCAATGAAGCTGGAAAATTAACGTACAATCACAGCAAATTGGTACACCACAAAATGTTTACCTGCAGTTCTGTCAGCCAACATTCGCGGGTTAATGTTGCATCACGACAATGCATCGTCACACAGTGCACATCAGACAGTTGAATTTTTACGTGAAAATAAGGTAAAAGTCATTGAACATCCACCCTATTCGCCTGATTTGGCCATGTGTGACTTCTGGTTGTTCTTCAACCTAAAGAAATATTTACGTGGTCGACGTTTCACGACGGAGGATGAGATAGATCAAGCAATTCATCTATTTTTTGAGAGCATTCGAAAGGATGACTGGCTTCACGCTTTTACGTTGTGGAAACTTCGGTTACAAAAGTGCATTGATGCATGAGGAGATTATTTTGAACATAAATAAAATCATTTTCGTAAAAAGACTTGTAATTTTCTTGTATCTCAAAATATATAGCGTGACCCTCCTATAATAGGAATTTTTAAATTTTTAGGAAACACTGTCGAACTATGCTATAACGCGACCGTTTTTTGCATCGTTTGTACCGTGTAGCAAAGTATTAACTTCGTCCACGACAACCCAGTATTTTGCAATTTTTCTATTGCGCCCAGTAATTGCGTTTATAATTGTTGCTAACACTTTTTAAATCTATTTCAACAGAAGTATCTAGAAATCCTTTCTGGCTCTCCTTAATAGCTGTAGCTTCGTCAGGGTCGAATTGTAAAATCACAGATTTTACTTCTTGGAAATGTTCAGAATAATAAAAATCCGCTTGCAACCATGTTCCCAACGCGTAAGAATCGGTTGTGGTGGTTCGCGAATACTGGGACAAAGCCTGTGAAATGTTCGAATCCGTTTAGGAGATTTGAGATTTTTCTTTTGTATTTGCTATTATTGCGTCCACCTCCGGGTAATATTCTCGAATAGTATGTGCCACAAGATGTAATGCATGAACTTTACACGTAACATGTAAAAGTCCCTCACACTTTTCTTTAAGAAAACGGCCTACACTATACATTGTCGCTACTCCCCCGCTCATAAACATCAACAGTTGACTAGCTGACACTTGAAATTGTTGTAATGTATCGAGAACTATGCCTGTAATTGCTTCGCCAGTACACTTCTTTTAGTCCCTTGCTAGCTAATAAGATTGAAAATTTCGGTTTAACAGGATCTAGTGCTCGTACAATAATATTCAAAATAGAATTTTTTTTACAATCTATCGTCTCATCAAGACATAGCCACAGCTATTTATTTTTTAATTCTGCTTTGATTTCAGTCTCGATATCTTTATGTATACTTGGTAGTTCCACTCGGGATTGTATGTACGCCAAAACTGTTGAAACGGTTCTTTATCGAGTAAACGATGCGGTAGACCTCAAACAATAAATATCAAAAGTAAATCCAACTTAAATTGGGTTTGAGGTGGCACGCCAATTTTCTCTATTTATATGTCTTTTAAAGTCGCCTTTGTTCCAGCACATTAAAGGTACTTTGCACACTCCATTATAGTTCAAATCCGGAAAATCACTGATAAATTTATTGACCTTATTAGCCAACGGTCGTTTATTTTATAATTACGACTAACGAAGGGTTGATGAGAAACTGTTGCAATAAATCAATAATTTCATTCATCTGTATATATACGTCGCGTCGTGGGCGCGGCAACCTCATTTCTAATCTGGCGCGAAACTCTTTGTGCCCGGTCTATTTACAACACATGCTAAGTGTAGAACACTATCTAACTTCTCTGGATGAAACGCTTTTTGACAAGATTTCTTGATCGTCAGCAAATGTGGTTTTAACACGATGGCGCTCACCACGGTGGACATGTAGTTTAATGGTTTAATGCACATTTTCCTGGACGGTGGATTGATCATAGAGGTTTTATTGCTTAGCTCCTAAGATCACCCGGCCTAAATACCTTGGATTTTTTTCTTTGTGGCGATTTTCAGCAGATGGTTTACAATGTTGAAATAAATACCCACGAACAATTACTTGACCAAATAACTTATTAAGTTTATTAAAATTTAATGAATTCGAGCTCAAGGAGGGCATCTTGAACAACTATTATAGACAATATTTTCATACATAGTCATTTGTTTCTTTATTTTCAGTTAATTGTTTTTAATTTATTAAAATTCAAATCAGTTTTAGTTCTGTAAATGAAAAAAAATAGGACCTATGTTTATTTTAAATTTTTTGTTTTAAATGACTTCACGAACAAGATGAAAAAGTTTTTTGCATCTATTATAAATCACCCTGTACAAGGAATGTTCACAAAGTAGAGTGTGAAAATGAAAATTTTCGAATTATACGGCCAAATTGATTGATTATTGAAATTTGGAAAGACACCATCTTTTGGATGAGTATCATGAAACTGTAACATAACATGCCAAGTACACTGATTTAGTTAATATATTGAAGTAATTAATTAATTGAATTAAAATTATGTCCACGGCGAGGAATCGAACCTTGCATCTCCTGCTACCCATCCTGGCGTTGTGGTTAATGCGCTTACCCGGCAAGCAGAAGATGCGAGGTTCGATTCCTCGTCGTGGACATAATTTTAATTTTATTAATTAATTACGTCGGAAATTCGAAGGACAACTATAGATCTTATAACACAACATTTCAACAATTTATACCGGGTGTCCCGTGAGGCAAGGTGCTATGTTTTGTTACTTATTTTGACAGATCGGTTGTGTTAGTTTGATTGAACTCCGCATTTAAGTAAATACAGTTAATTTCAAGCTTATTGTCATGTTTATTTTTATAAATGAAGAATACGCAGATATGCTGTTAGTTTATGGATACTGCAGCTGCAGCGGTAGGGCATCAGTGAGGGAATACCGCCACCAGTATCCGAATCGAAGGATACCTGATAGTAGAGTATTCGGGAGAGTTTTCGCATATCTTAGAGCAACGGGATCATTTCCAAATGCTAAGGTAACACGTCCATCAGCAGCTGACCATGATTTAATACTGAATAGTGTCGAAAGAGCCCCATCAACTAGTGTCCGCAGAATATCAGTTCGCACTGGTCGAATGACTGTATGGAGAATGATGCATAACTTTGGTTTGTACCCGTTCCATCTGCAACCTGTCCAAGCTTTGCTGCCCACTGATCCAGGCTCTCGTATGCAGTTCTGTAATTGGCTCAACGCACATCGTAATCTGGTTATTAAAATTTTGTTCACCGATGAGTGTACATTTACTCGAGACGGCATCAAGAATTTGAGGAATTCCCATTCTTGGCAGCTTGAAAATCCACATGTAACCTACGAACGGAATTTCCAGCGCCGTTTTTCAGTTAATGTTTGGTGCGGTTTGATAGGGGATCAATTAGTTGGCCCTTTCATGTTTGACGGTCGTTTGATATCTCCAATTTATCTTCAATTCTTACGAGAAGAACTGCCAGTGTTGTTGGAGGATATTCCGCTTCAATTAAGACAACAGATGTGGGTACAACATGACAATGCTCCACCGCACTATGGTAGAAATGTTGTTGGGTATTTAAATACCACTTTTCCTGGACGTTGGATTGGATGGGGTGGCTCAGTTTCTTGGCCACTCCACTCACCCGACTTAAATCACTTGGATTATTACTTATGGGGGACACATGAAGACGTTGGTATATGCGAAGGAATCACGTACTAGGGATGAACTGCTTCGTAAAATGATTGCAGTTACTACTGACATAAGAAATAACCGTCATGTTATTCGGAGAGCCATCAATGATATTTATGAACGGAGTAGACTGTGCTTGCAGTACGAAGGTGGACATTTTGAACAATTCTTGTGAACGATTCGTATCATGTTTTTTTTTTTGTTTTACTACAATTAAAGGCATCATATCTCGATAAGGATGCATTTGAGGTCATATAGACATTTTCAACTCGAATTTACCTGAGGAACACGTCGTGAAAGTTTGTACCTTACCTCACGGGACACCCGGTATATAAACTCTGAGTAATTTTGGGAAAATCGTATTAAGTATAATTTGTACAAAAACACATCTCTGTTTCATTGATTGCCTTTCCCTAAAAATACAATAATGACTGTAGCAACTGTGTGCATGTCACGAACAAGCTACATTAACCAAAATAACAGATAACATGAATCCTCCACAAAATAACGTTATCCCAACGGCGGAAATTCTGTATCAAAAAAAAAATACGGTCGTTAGAACCTTGTATTTCAATTATTTTTCATACAAACTGAGAATATAACAACACGTCTTTTTTCAGGTACATCAGCATTAAATTCCCTTCGCTAAAACTCCAACCATGTCAAACTTTGTTTCAGCTTCATTTCGAGTTTAAGTTTTATTTTTCCGCTGTGCGCCGGTTTACTTTAAAACTATAATTTATTTACTTAACTCGTGAATAAATAAACAGAGTGCGGAATTTATGTAAATAGATTTTAGTTTTCAAATAAACGCTCCGCGAGGTATCCGGGCGAAGTTTGAGATGTCAAAGTTATCGAATCATTGGCGCAGTCAACAGGATCCTTTCAGTAGTTACCTCCAATAATTCGCTTTGTATATTCATCTCCTATTTATCTACGATGAGAATAGCATTTATTGGATATTGGGACACGTTCCAAATGATATGTTGCCCGCATCAACGCCTTAGCCAACAGCATTCAATGCCGCAGATAATGCGATAATATTAATCTTGCGTCCCTCTTTGAATTTATTCAACATTCATAATGATGACCATTAATTCCTGGACCCAGTATTCATACGCAAATTTATTTCGGGAGCACATAGCCCCCCACTAAATAAAACTCGCGTATGACAAGATATGATCTATTGTAGATACATATTTATGAAACACGCCTGTATGTCATCAACAACTTCATCAGCTTCGCTGATCGTACGAGGGGTGGCGCGTAATTCGTTGTTGTACGCTGTTCCGTTTCGCAATCGTCCATTAAATTTATTACTCACGATTGTACTCGGATTAAATAACAGGTCAATAGGAGAAGGTTCCAAGAATACAATCTAGTATATGTATAACTATTCTATCCTAAGCAAATCGGTTTTACTTCATCAACTAGATTTTTTAACGTTAAAAATGAATACTCAAAATTGAAAATAAATTTTCATATCGTTAACTTTTATATAATTTGTGACAGGGCAACTTCGATATTCCACAAGGCTGCATCTTTAAACACCCAGAGAAACGTACTTGTATCAAATCTGTTTGCCTTAATTCAAGACAGTTACTGTTTCAATTATTCGCAATACAATAACTGTTTTAAATCAAAAGAAATATTTTCTTAGCATTTCTTTCTCCGCTTAAGAGCAGTATATATTTGTAATGAAATAATTGTATTTCATTGTTTAAGACATTTGTTAACTTGATTGAAGAAAATCTTGCAGAAAATTTGAAGAAAGCGATTCTTAGTATAAGTAAATGGTTATTATAACATAAAACAATATTTTCTTAAGGATAGTAAATAGTTTTCTTAATTCCAGAAAGCGTTTAGGTATTGTTCATAAATCATTCTTCATCAATCAACTCTTAAAATAAAGCATTTTTTACTTAGAATCCTTGAAATGCATTGCAATGTTCAATATTTACAACAACATTAGCTGTCAATCGAACGAGTAGGGTGTTCAGGATAGTCACCCGATTGTGATGAAAGTCCCTCTTGTGGGTAAAATGGTAATTTTCCAAGTCACCAAGTCACTATAGTTTCTCAATAGAACTCTGTAAGGACCATTTTTTCATCTCTAACTTCATGTCAACTTTTATCAATCTTCCCTATACCTATCTATCTTGGTTTTTGAGATAATTAAAATAATTTGAGATTTTTGCGAAATGCTGCTGTTTTTTTAACGGTCGATATTTTAAACGCCTTACACTATAGGGTGGTAATTCAGATTTTATTGGATTGAGTATTTCTTGGAGTTGCAGGGAGTTAATTGAAAAGTCTTTTATATATCGAAATCGTTGTCATGTTTAAATCATGCTATTTCAATTATTTTAAATGAAACATCCTGTGTATTTTTCGACGATTTGATGGAGAAACTGTCATAGATTTTTTCTTCTAAACATTTCCCTATACCTAGAATGTATCGCTCTTTCTTGCTAAAATGAATAGAGTGCTGAGAGTGAATATTTTTGACGAGGAACAATATCTTGTATGTCTATATTGAAACTTTTCAGACTACTACCATAAGTTCTATACCCATTTATTATCTTTTTATGTATTTTTTATAGTAAATTGTTGCTAATAAAAGCCTATTATTATTATTAGAGTTGTTCAATTTGCGCCAACAGCCAGTGGCGGGCGCATAAAATAAATGGTCAGAAATAAAACATAATACGTGCTCAGACACTTACCGTCTTAAGAGTCTTCCGTGAAATCACAAAGTGAATAATGTCTGTTAAACATCTGCAACATTAGATATGTTTCCACAGTTGTTTCGGCAAACCGAGTGCGGCGTGGGGAAAAAGTGTGTTTATATGCAGAAAACGAACGTTCTACATCTAGTGACGTTATATTTGCGTAATTAAAATAACCTTTGTTACAACTTAACGGTTTTGTTGACGCACCTTCACAAAATTGTCTTAATGTGCCAAAAACAGAATCTTTCTTTAAAACACTTTCAAACCTTTCTAGAACACAAACATTTTTTGCGTCTTCTACCGCGCATAGCTGTGCGTGAACATGTTGCACTATTTGCAGAGATTCCACTAACGACACCGAAAGATTTTGTAATTTTTCTGCTGCCTCCACTAGTCCGAAGTAATTGTTCTGAATAGTTTTTAAATCCGTTTTAACCTGACTATCTTGAAATTTTGACTTTGGCTTTCCTTGATAGCCGCAGTTTCCTTTGGATCGAATTGTAAATACACGTTCTTAATATTCTCAAAATATTAATAAAACGTGGACTGTAACCATGTTCCCTAACGTGTAAGAATAGGTTCTGGTGGCTCTGGCATACGGGGGCACAGCCTGTGAAATTTGCGAATACTTTTTGGGGATTTGACAAACACTACTTTTGTATGCGCTATTAAAGCGTCTACCTCAGGATAACATTTTCTAATACTATCTGCCACATGACTGAAAGCACCTGAAATTTAAATTTTTTGTAAGGTCTCTAGGTGAACTGGAATCCGTAGAATTGACTTCTTGATATGTTGATCTCGTACTTGTAGAAAAAAGAAAAAAAAATTTTAGCAGAAAAAAATACAATAATAAAAAAAAAAATAGGGAATTTACGTCAAATAACTGAAAAAGCTTCTCCACTGGAATATACCTTTTTGATACGCGCGCTATAATTAGCCAATTGTTTACGAAAAGGTTACTACCAAGATATTACAAGATCTACATATCTGCTCCATAGTTCGGGCCACACAAGTCCACATTATTTTGCATATAAAATAGTATTGTTTGGGTCAAAACGCGGCTAACAGAACCTGTAATGGTCCTCTATGATCCAACTGTGTACGTGTTAATATTTCAAACGAACTTTTTTCATCTGCCAGTCGATAGATAACATTCTTAAAGCATTAAAAAATACTCCACCTTATCCTATATAACTTTAAATCGATTTCGACTTGCCAAATATGAAAATCAACTTGAGATTTTAAAAAAATACTCACGAAATATCCCCTTTAATCACATTTTTGTGTGCTTAAAAATAATACTATGAATTCTCGTAGGGATATTGATCCTTCTATAAAATTCTGTACCATTATGGACCCATCGTTCATCAAATTAATATCCCAAAAATAAACCGGGCTTAAAAAAAAGTCTTCCACAGGATCCAATTGATACATTAACCACCATCAGGGTTGTTGCGTAGATGATAAGGGTTTCTTTACATCTAGTCGAAAAGATTACCTTCGGGCAGTGAAGGGTATAGATAAGTGTGTCACGTAAAGTACCATTTTCTATATGTCACATATTCGAATGAATAAAAATATAGGACAAGAGGAAAAAATTCAACTAGGTATCGCATTGGAATATCAATAGATATGCGACACCCTTGTATTTCTTTTACCTTCCATATATTTCTCCTTGAAATATTAGATTTAAATGAAGAATTTCGAATAAAGGATTTTTGGTGGCTGCGCCGGTAATAATAATAAGAATAATAATAATAGCAAACAACAATATTCTCGGCACATTCCGCACCACACAAATAATTAATTAACTCGGAAAGGCCGTTTCGAAGGTACGTGGGTCTTCATCTTCAGCCGCGTACCGATTGAAGTGAGAGAACATATATTAAATCCAACGAACCCGCTCTATCCCTACCCTTCAAGAAAAATATATACAAGTACTTACTTCCCTAGAATTTGGCTTAGATACGTAATTTTTGATACGAAGAAATATATCATTCCAGATTTCCTCGCAACACTAAATTCAAAATTCGAAACTATTAAATTCACAGTAGAAAAAGAAGTGAACAATTAACTTCCGTTCCTGGATAGTTTAATAATTAGAGATAATAAAAAACTGGAAATTCACATCTATAGAAACGAAATAAACACTAATAGATACATTATGTCCGACTCCAAACACTGTGGACAACACAAAACGGCCGCGATTAACTTCTTAATTAATAGATTGTTCCCCTTGAGTAAAAATAGGTACAATAAATTATAATAAAGGCTAAAATTCATAAAAAATGTACCTATTTACAAGGGTTACTCTTCGATAGAGGTCGATCGCATGCTTGAGAAAGTCCAAGATAGGCTTTATGTCAGAAATTCCACGACCTTAATCCCAACAGTAACCCGCGATAAGAAATTTGTGAAACTTCCCTTCTATGGAGTATCGAAAGATACACTCAAAAACCTTTTTGGCAATCCAAAAGATAAACCGGACATGAGAGAAAGGTCGGGAATTTACAAAATTGCGTATGGTGATTCTGATAAAGCCTATATTGGTCAAACGAAACTAGCGATAGATACTAAATTCAATGAAGAAGACATCAGGTGTTACAGGTACGGGAAGATAGAAGCGTCAAGTGTAGTACAACACATAAACGATACCGGACATAATATTAAATTAGAAAACCTAAAATTGATTAAAAACGTGATTTCGACACTTGAACTAGACGCCTGTGAGACTATTTACATAAATAAGAATGCAAACCTAATCAATAAAGATAAAGGACCTTTACACTTTTCCTGTCTTTTCGATTTATTGCGGTCAGTTGATTTATGGTTGTGCTATAATAAGAGGCGTCGATTCTTTCATATTTCGGCATATGTCCAGTATTTAGTTGAGGGGTATAGGCGGAGAGAGCACAAATTTGACGAATAGAAAGGACATAAACGCTGCCTCACTCGATTTTTATTTTTATTAGGGTGGGATGGCCACATCTCTTGCGTTTCGTGGTGACATGACTTTTTCCGCCTTTTCTCCTTATTTGAACTTGCTTTTTAGTCTAAGGGGCAAGGTATTGTGGTGTTATAAATAACGATTAAAAGATTTGCATATGGAGATAATCAGTTCTACGTTTGTTTTAAGTTTTTCACTTACAAAAATGAAATTTATCTGTTAAAATTACTTACAGTTAATGCTGTGATGGGTGTTTAATGTGTGTATATATAATCTTCATGGTTCCTTCTTTCCTCTTCTTAGCAATATTGATATCCGAAATCGTCTTGTTTTAGACCCCTTTTGATCATCTTCTTGGATGAAATTTCTTTGGATTACTTCTTAAAAGTCCTTGATTGATAATTGTTCGTGATTGTTTATACTTTACTTTAACAACTTTTCAATACATTTGAATTAATAATTTCCGCGAGATTTAATTTTAATAGTACAATTTCTAAATACATCAGACAAAAGAGATTTGTTTACTGTCAGAATGTTTACGTTGCTAACTTCTGTTTCTCGGTCGTCCCTGGCATTGCCAATGTAACGACTTGATATTTAATTTTGATATTTTGAAGATCGAATTCGGTGTCGCAGGTGACGTAAGGGATTTTGACGGTTATTTACAAATACAGTGTGTTTCTTGTGCGTGTACGTGCCATTTTTACAAACAACGTTTTCAAAATGTAAATAACTTAAAATAACCTAGAATTTTGATTATCCCCTGTAACATATCATTAACTTTTTTTTTAATAAAAGATTAATAATATAAATAATCAAAATGTCAGAACTCAAATATTAATCGAAAATAAGTTCCGCATAAAACTCTATTCTAAAATTATAAAAATCTAATAACAGCGAATTTTGATATAATATTGATTAGAATGAATTTAGTAACATTTAAACATACGATTTTCACGTGGAACATCCCACTACACTACAGTATATATCTTTCTTGAAGAGTAGGGATAGTGCGGGTTCGTTAGATTTAATATATTTTCTCTCACATCAATCGGTACGTGGCTGAAGATGAAGACCCACGTATCTTCGAAACGGCATTTCCGAATTAATTAATTATTTGTGTGGTGCGGAATGTGCCGAGAATATTATTGTTATCATTATTAATAATAATAATCTATATCTACCCAAATATTAATCACTAGAGTAACCTAAACTTGCGGACTCGCATAGGCGTCGGTATTACGGGTTAATATAAGAATACGAAAAATTCATAAATAAACTAAACCGGTAGAGAAGCAGGCATGTAGTGTCGACCTTGAATATAAATCATGTTAAACCGCGTTGAGAGAGATTTCGTTTTAGTACCGGTTGAGCTGTTGCAGAGATTAGTCGAACGGTCAAGGTTATGTACCTACGTGTCGCTTTTGAAAATATAGCTGGTGTTTTTTGTGTGTTGTAGTATTATACCAAGTACATAATTAGTGTATCGTTTCATATAGAACTAATATTTACATACCTAAGAAAACAATGCCTCGTAATAGATTTGCTACTAAGTATGTGTCACTTTTTCCCCATTTAAAATATGACGGTAGTGCAGCTTTTTACTTAATATGCAATGTTCGTTTGGCTGCATTGGACAGAACTGATTGCCAGAGGCATGTCAATGGTATCAAGCATATGAGAAATGCAAGAACTGAAATACCTTATGCACTATTCCTCATACATTTATTAATTAATTTACCTCTTGTAATCTTCCGTTGTCGTTGGTGAGAAAAGCAGCTTTTAAAACGTTTTGGAGACAATACGTTCCAAAGTACCCATTACCTTCACAAACACAATTACAGAATCATTTGCCGCGAATGAAAGAGATGCTAGAAAATGTGTGTAAACGTGATTTGTGACCGATATAAAGAAAAACAGTATTGTGAATGTAATAGCTCGCGTTTTATGTAGCGAGAACACAGCATCTCGATATTTGTTAGCTTGCAAACGTGTTCAACAATGTACCGCGGAAAATATTCAAAAAGTGATAATGAACGCTTTGAAAAAATTTAAAATTGCCCAAGATCAAGTTGTGATGCTTGTGACAGATAGTGCAGCAACGATGTTAAGTGTTGGGCGATCCTTAAGACATATATTTCCTAACTTAATACATATAACCTGCGTGCTGCATGCTTTGCATTTAGTTGGTGAAGTTGTTCGACAACATTACGGAAACATTGATCGGATGATTGGAAGCACTAAAGCAGTGTTTCGTAAATCTCCTAAACGTTTAAAAGAATTTCGTAAATTTTGTCCAGGTATTTCAGAACCTCCTGAACCAATTTTAACGCGATGGGGTACTTGGCTAACAGCAGCTTCTTACTATTTGATCCATTTTCAACAAATTCGATCAGTTATAATGCGGTTTAATCGGAATGAATCCAAAGCAATTAGAGAAAGTCAAAGAGTCAAATATTATCTACACTTTCGCCATAACAAGCTTTGAAGGTTATCGTAGTGGCGGCCGCTTGCGCATGCGTTGAGTTGGCACCTCTGTCGTCATGTGTACGGAATTTAATCACGATCGCGTCATTTGTCTGCTAGCTACGACAGCATAAGTATGTCAGCTCCACTGTTGGTTTGCACCAAAGAGGAACAACGAGTAGTGATCCGATTTTCGCGGTCAGAAAGTGTAAAAGGTGCTGAAATTCACCCGAGGCTTTTGTCACAATACGAAGACAGTGCTTTATCTCGTAAAATCGTTTTTTTGTGGATCAAAATGTTCTCTCTTTTTGTGTTACGCTCGTGCGGTCACTTTGGAACATTTCGATCCACAAAAAAAACGCTTTTACCAGATAAAGCACTGTCCCCGTATTGTGACAAAAGTCTCCGGCGAATTTCAGCACCTTTCACACCCTCTGACCACAAAAATCGGATCACTGCTCGTTATTCCTCTTTGGTGTAAATTAATAGCGGAGCTGACATGCTTATGCTGTTGTAGCTAGCAGACAAATGACGCGATAGTGATTAAATTCCGCACACATGACCACAGAGGCGCCAACCCAACGCATGCGCAAGCGGCCGCCACTACGATAACCTTCAAAGCTTGTTATGGCGAAAGTGTAGATAATATTTGACTTACCCTCGTACAATATCAATACGGAAACATTTTAAACCTCTATATTATATTTAATACCAGTAAACATATTAAAACAGTTGTTGACCATATGAAACATAGTTGATACAAGACATTCGTATTATGCCTACACGTTACTAGAGGAGTTAATTGTTCGTCACTGTAAAGCATATGGCCAGGAATTCTTGAAGTTCTCTTACGACTACTAACAAATGATCAGTAGGCTCTAGGGTTAACTTTAATATTTCTGAGATATGACTCGGAAAAGTACTATCGATTTAATCTTTTTAGAGAACAATACGAAACTTTTACTTTTTCATGTATGTTCCCCTTCGCCGAAAGTGGATTAGAACATCCAATAAATTCAATGGCATAAAAGGAGTTTGACGTGTAATTCAAGATGTAAAATACCTTAAACTTAAAAAAATCAATATCTCATGATGAAATTGAGCCTCCTAGCATGTAGTTACCTTGCCTCTTTTTCCCTGACACTTGGCTATGCAATTTGTATATTAAATACTACATAGCAAGAGCAAGCTAATATCGATCTACTGCAATGGTATTAAATATAGATGTGCTAAACTTTTTTACCCCCATTAATTAAAGCGTTTCGTGAATCCTTCTCAATGGGTCTCGGTTAATTTTTTGCCGTTTGAAAGTTGTCTCCTTGACAAAACTTATTAAATAAAATTATATCGATTTAATACGATTTGGGGAAATTAAAAATTAATTCTAACTTGGAGAGAGGAGTAGAATTAACTTAATTCTAGTACTACCTGCATTAATAGAAATCAATATTTCTCTCATGTCGAATATTTAATTGGTTATCCTGGTGTTTCGCCCCTAGTAGGGTTGACAGGTTGGAAATTTATTTTCTCCTATATGCTGAATGAAATAGGCAAACATGTTTTCCTATAAGCCCCATGCTTCGATTCGTATACATCTCACATTCATGGCCACCGGTGTGGAAAAATCTATTAAGAAGAACATTTTCATTTTGTGTCTATTCCTTTTATTTCATTCATCATTCCATCTGCGATGTACAGTTACTTCCATAAAGTTTGCACCAAACAGTGAAAGTTTTGTATTTTTTTAATTTTTTAAAATTATAATTATGCTCCATAATCAATAAATAAAACTAGGCGATTATACGGATACAAATTCCCAACCGTAATGTTCTTGACACTTTTGAAAATATCCATCCGTGCCATCAGGAAATAGACACACTCACACTCACTGGTGGGCTTTGGTAGAGAAAGATCCACATACACTACCGCTCATATGTACTTGGGCACCCAAATTCCAAATTTTCGTAACCGCCTTCAACTTTTTTATTTTAAATGGAGTGCTATACTTTTTATTAATCATTTTGAAAGCCACTTAACCTTTTTAACATCCCTTTGCAAAGACATATGGTTATGTGCACTTTCGGTAATAATTACTTTTGGTTATATTGCAAATTTTGTTAAAATTTTGACAGTTGCAGACTCTGATGTTTAAAGACTTAGCTTGAAAACAGTTGTAGTGTCGCTAGTTACCCTTCTACTATCCATTTAGAGGCTAAAACTTTCAAGGTACTATAATGTAAAAATATATACTACCGCTCATAAGCATTTGGGCACCCTTGCATTTTAGGTTTTTGTATACAAAGTATGTATTTAGGAAATACATTCCAGCATTATTGAACAGTATGCTAATAATCAGCAAGATTCACTTAAATTCATTAAATAATATCGGTTTGTTTGCTTCTTTTATCTGTATGGGAGGTAATATCGTCATAAAAGCGCAGGTAGTAGCGACAACAAAGAGCGTATTTCTTGAAATTCCAGGAAAAATGTAACAGTTGGTAATTTTACCATGAATCATGAATAAAGCTGGCCACGAGCGGTACCGCGCAGTAGCGTAGAGTCGACCAGGCCTCGCGTTCCACTAGAGTTATTCTGCTAATAGAGATGTTTGCTGCCGCAAATAATTTCGCTCATCTTTTAAGTAAAAATTAAATAACTCAAACACTTGCCATTTTAAGAGTCCTCCGTGAAATCACAAAGTAAATAATGTCTGTTAAATATCTGCAACATTAGATATGTTTCAACTGTTGTTTCGGCAAAACTAGTACGGCATGAGGAAAAAATGGGTTTATATGCAGAGAACGAACGTTCTACATCTAGTGACGTAATATTTGCGTAAATAAAATAATGCTTCAAATAACTTAACGATTCTGTTGACGCACCTTCACGAATGTGTCTTAATGTGCCAAAATCAGAATTTTTCTCAAAAACACTTTCAAATTTTTCTAGAACAGAAACATTTTTTGCGTCTTCAATCGCGCATTGCTGTGCGTGAACATGTTGCACTATTTGTAGAGATTCTTCTAACGGCACCGCAGGATTTTGTAATTTTTCTGTTGCATCTGCTAGCCCGAAGTAATTGTCGTGAATGATTTTTAAATCCATTTTAACCTGACTATCTTGAAATTTCGACTGGCTTTTCTGGATAGCGGCAGCTTCCTTTGTATCGAATTGTAAAACCACGTTCTTAATATTGTCAAAATATTTATGATAATAAAACGCGGCCTGCAACCATGTTCCCCAACGAGTTGGAATAGGTTCTGGTGGCTCTGGTATACGGGGGCACAGTCTGTGAAATTCGCGAATACGTTTCGGTGATTTGACAAATACTGCTTTGGTATGCGCTATTAAAGCGTCTACCTCAGGATAACATTTTCTGATACTATCCACCACAAGATTGAGAGCATGAATTTTACACGTAATGTGTAACAAATTAGCAGAATGCTTTTTAAGAGACCGGCCTACAGAAAGCATGTTTGCAGCACCATCACTCACTAACATCAAGAGTTGGTTCGTTGAAAGTTCAAACTTGTCCAATGTATTTAACACTAACTTTGAAATTACTTCGGCAGTACACTGTTGTATTCGTTTGGAGACTAATAGAATTGAAGGTGCCGATTGATGAGGTTCCAATTTGCGTGCCATTACATTAAGAACAGAATGTTTCTTCCGATCTGTTGTTTCGTCGACACATAACCACAATTTTTGATCTTTCAACTCCGTTTTTATTTTTGTTCGCGCGCAGATGGCACAATTCTTCGTAACGATGTTCGACTTGGTAATTTGCACTCCGAATAGTTATTCCAAAAGCAGATAAATGGTTCCTTGTCTAGTAAATTAAACGGTATATTACATGCGATAAACGTAACGCATAAATTAAATATAAATTTTTCATTGTCTCGTGCGCAATTTCTTTTTGAGACATGCTTTTCACTATTTACGTGTTGTAGACAATGTTGTCTGGACCAACACATTAATGGGATTTTACAGATTACACATTTAATTTTAGCACCTTCATATATTAAGTCTGGAATTTCTGCAATAAATTTTCGAAGTTTGTCCGACCGCGGTCGTTTTGCTGACGAAATCATAATTTTTCTAGGACAGATAAACAATTGCGCAAATGACCGGCAGCGAAAATGTCCGTACTGCTCCGCAGACGAAGTAATACTACCGTTCCTCTCGGTCCGAACTGATTCTACGCCGATACGCGGTACCGCTCGTGGCCAGCGTTAATCATGAATCATGTTGTCATTAGGAAGAAGGGTTGATGAAAAGGTTCTTTTACTCGCAAAATTCTTTTTTAATATAACTAATGGATATAACTATGCATTAGTAAAAATACATAAGAAATTGTTAGACTTAAACAAATTACAATTTAGAATTATATGGTAATTTGTAAAATTACAGGAAAAATGTAACAGTTGGTAATTTTACTATGAATCATGAAGCTAAAATAAAGCCATTTGAAGGAATATTTTAAAATTACGGTCAGTTATCGTTCCATGTTGGTAGCTTAACGAATAGTGTTTGTAATTTCCTTTCAAATTTCAATACATGCCGAAAAGGAAAGAAAGTGTTGAAACGCGTGCTCTGATAGTAGCACAACATAACTTGGGCATAAACAATCGTCAAATTGCTAGAAAATTACATTTAAATCCAGCTACTGGATATAACTTCAAAAAATACAGTGAAAGTGGCAGTTTTTTAAATAAAGTGTGAAGTGGTAGACCAAGGCCGACAACATCAGCTCAAGATATTGCCATTTTGGTGCCCAGCAAGCGAATCTAGAAGAACCCAAATTAATAAGAAAAAGAGGTTAGAATGGGCACGTGAACATCAAAATTGGACGGTAGAAGATTGGAGCAAGGTATTGTCG
Source organism: Dynastes maya (assembly GCA_029619315.2). Taxonomy (NCBI): domain Eukaryota; kingdom Metazoa; phylum Arthropoda; class Insecta; order Coleoptera; family Scarabaeidae; genus Dynastes; species Dynastes maya. Next base: position 11,042,203 of record JAROYE020000012.1, read on the forward strand.
ACCGACGAATTCAAATTCGAGATTTTCGGTTAGCGAAGACGAGTAGTTGTAAGAAGATCTGTGGATGAATGTGCACTTAGAGCAATGTACGGCCTTTACCGTCAAAGACGGCGGTGGTTCGATAATGATTTGGAGTTTTTTTACTGGTGGAGAAAAGAACAATACCAACGCATCTTCGAGGAAAATCCCACCTTTGGTGTAAGAATTTTGTATTCCAACAAAACAATGACCCAAAACACACTTCAAAATTATGCAAGCAATATTTAGAACACTTGGAAGAAGTAGGGACACTAACATCATGAAATGGTCACCCTAAGGCCCGGACTTGAACCCCATCGAGTTATTATGGGAAGAACTCGATCGGGAAGTAAGAAAAACTGCTCCAACTTCAGCAAATAACATGTGGAACAAACTACAATCAGCATAGGCTCGAATAACTTCGGAAACATTGTTAAAATTAATTGCAGGAATGCCCCGATTATGCGACGCAATCATTAAAAGTAAAGGAGGTCACATAGACGAATCTAAAATTTAGGTCAAATAAATAATTTTAATTGTTAAAGTTGTATATTTGTATATACTTCAATACCAAATACATATTTTAATATTTCCATTTAAATATTTACCCTGAAATTCGAGGTGCCCAAATATTTATGAGCGATAGTGTACTTGTAAATTTTCTTCTCTAAAATGAAATATGAAAACATTTCGATGTACGATGGTTGTCTCTTTAGTTTTGCATATATCCATAACAGCAAACAGTAGATCAACTTTAACGGCTTTATTGTTTTTCAAAATATTCTTCACAAAGATCGGTACGCTTTTCATTCCTTCAAACGAACTGTTAAAGCAGTTATGCCAGTCATCAGTTGGAACAGTAAAAGGTGCCATTTTAAAGGCATCGACTGCTTCTTTCGATGGAATCGTTGACCACGCAGGCCATTCTTGATTCTAGGGAACATAATCATCATCGTTTTTGGAGCTCTATATGAACTTGCGTCGTTGTGTTGGAGGATGATTTGTCATTGTAAGTTGGTTCCTTGAAGCAGGGCAATTACTTCTGGTTGTATACCAATCGACACATTTCGCAAACGGATAACTTTTGTTGGCCTCTCCTTTTCTCACACAGCGGATTGACCTTTGGTTTCGGGTTCATTGAAATAAATCAATGATTTGTCACCACTCACGATACTATAAACATTTTCTGAGCATTGTAAGTGCCTTTACAGGTCAGGATTGGAATAAATAATTATCATTATTACTATTCATGCAAAACATTTTGGATTGAGATCTTTGAAATGCCAACAGTAATGTTCAATAAATATTGAAATTAATTTTAACAGGCGACGTTCTATTGGTGAAACCCTATACGCGGCATAAGCAAAACTGAAAAGATAAATTTTGAACTTTGAAAAACTAAGCTGGATGCATTGAAGAGAGGCATCCAAAAGCGTCGTAATATCCAGGACATGAAAAATGTGTACAACCTGTATGCTTATGCTTAAAACACGCGGTATTTCTCTATAATTTCATAAAAATGATTAATACATATTTAGAAGAAATTTACAGAAAACATGAATAACACAGATTTTCGTATGTATATGGATAAGAAATATCGTACAATTACACTGCCTCTTTTTGTGCGGTCTCTTCTTCTTAATTCCATCCTTTTTATGTCACTTCATTCTTAATAGATCTCGATGAAAAAGCGACGCCTTAATGGAAGAGAAACATAAAAAATCAAACTCATTTCGGTTCTTTCTCGGGCTCCGCTGCAATTGCTTCATTAATTGAATGTTAAATGAGACGATGACAGTAGAAATATATAAAAAACGAAGAACAAGTTGGCGTGTCAAGGTTCGATACTAGCTACAACGAGCAAAAAAGTTTTAATGAATCGAAATAGGATCAAAAAGCATAAGAAGGACTCTATTGTTCAGTTTTCGCTAGAATTTCGCACCAATTTAATTTCAAACGCTTTTAAAATTATTTACAGCTTTGGAATTGTGCAATTTGCAAGGTTAAACGCTTTTTTAAACGACGTATTCCCCGGACATTTGATTGAAATGAAATAGTTAATGAGAAATCGTTAAAAAAGTGAACCCGAATCCAATATTTGAACCCTCTAATAATTTTCTTTTTAAATAGCAATTATTTCGCATGCCGCACGGCAAAACAACACATGATCTTTGGGGCAACTCATGTGGTAAAAATCATGTACTGACCACATCATTTAACCAATGATCAATGTGTAACTTTGTTAAAAAAAGGAGGTACAATGCGTTATGTGGCTAATTTGCTGGGTGCTAATCATGCAACAGTCGAATGGTTAAAAGATTGAGGGAAACCGAAACGAGTCACAAGTGCAACACGTAATCGTCTTTTGCAAGTGCAAGCATAGAACTCACAGTAACCAGCTTGAAGCTCTCAGAAATGGAGTTTCTGCTTTAACTACAAGGAGAAGGTTGAGGAAAGTAAGATTGAGAAGCAGGAGGTCTGCAGTTGGACCATTACTTACCGCAGCACACAGAGTACAACATTTGAGATTTGCCAGAAATCATGCAGATTGAACAGTTGAAGATTGGAAGCGAGTTTTGTTTTCGGACGAGACTAGAGTAACATAAGCTCTCAAGGTGGAGGATCAAGAATGTTCTGCGGAGGTATTTACTTTGACGTCTGCAAAAGGTTAATCCATAATCGCCAAAAGTCAATGAATGCTGAATACTACCTAGAGAATATTATTCAGGGCCGTGTAATGGCTTTCGCATCATTTCTAAGGAACAATCTCACGTTCATGAATGATAATGGGAGACCTTACATCGTTAGACAAGCTTTGGATTAATTACAAGAGGTCAATATTGAAGTCATAGACTGGCCACCACAAAGCCCAGACTTAAATTCGATTCAATATCTTGGCGGTACTCTAAAAAGATCAGCAAGACGTCATCTGCCAGTTCCTGGTAATCTCCAGGAATTGGAACAACTTCAAGCTACACAAAAGAATCCTGCAATTAGAAAACGTAAACTGGCGTAATGATGTTGTAATTTATGGTTTGTCTTACTCTATTGTAGAAAAAAAGGATGATTTGCTCAATTTGGTCACTGAAAAGGTTAGCGATGTTTTAGACACAAATAATACATCTGATATTTATCGAGTGGGTAACTCTAACACCACTCGACCTGTGATTGTCAAGCTTACCTCATCCTTCGCTAAAGATAAAATTGTATCGAATTCTTATAAGTTGAAGAATACTGATGTTTTTATTTCTCATCTCTCCCCTGAGGATCTGAATAATAAAAATATGTTGTACTACTACCATAAAATCATCAAGGAAAAGAATCTTAAGGTCTCTCGTGGTTTCAATAAAATTACTATTAATGATCGTAAGTTTACTGTCAACGATTTAGCTGCTCTTGAAACTTTGGCTGCAAATGGCTAGAATATTAATGATTTGAAGGCTTCTACTTCGTCTCTCACTTCTGAAGATGGTCCCTCGAAGTTGGACGTCGTGGGAAGTTTGAGATCCAGTGCTAGGGAGGCAGCCGTAAAAGGTGGACCCGTTCTTAAGAGACAAATACATTTCCTGTTTATTTCTGTTATAGTTAATATACAGTTATTGTAATCCCTACTGTACCTATAGTTAGTTTTTAAATACGAAGTTTAAAATTAGCCATATCAATATCCACTCTCTACCTGCACATTTTATCGATTTAAAAAATCTCTTAATTAATCAATATTTTGATGTATTAGCGCTATTCGAAACTTGGCTGTCGAGTGATCTTGATCCCAACTTATTTAAAATACCTAATTATACTTTGTTTAGATGTGACAGAGAGAGAGTAGAGGCGGTGGAGTTGCATTTGCAGCATAGAAAACGAAAATTGGGCATGCCACCGAGAAGTGCATTTCCTTTTATGTAATTCTTATGTTGATAAACTGTAATTTGCCACTAGGCTTACTCGATAAACAACCGTTTAAGGACTTTTGGGACAAATACAATCCCGAGTTGCGGTTGCCAACGGAGAAAACGGCACGTAAGCATGTTGCATTTGTACGCGATAGCGTGGAAAAGAAAATGAAACGCATATTGAAAAAACAGTTTCTTTGGTTATGTGTTGACGAGACAACAGACTGTAAAAAAAAATCAATTGTAAATATTATGGTACGCATACTAGACCCTAGTAAACCTACATTACCACTGTTACTAGCTAGCCGAAGACTACAAGAGTGTACTGCTGCAGCAATTACGAAGGTTGTACTTAGTACGTTGGAAACATTTCAAATTTCAGAAGATAAAGTGTTGATCTTTATGAGCGATGGCGCAGCGATAATGCGTTCGGTAGGCCGTTCTCTTCTTGAACATGGTTGCAACTATTTACATGTTACGTGTAAAGTGCATGCTTTACATCTTGTGGCAAAAACCATTCGACAATGCTCTCCTGAGGTAGATGCATTAATAGCAAGCACAAAAAAGTGTTTTTGAAATCTCCCAAACGCCTACGATCATTTCACAGAGTGTCCTGGTATTCGTCAACCACCGGAGCCAATTCTTACACATTGAGGAACATGGTTGCAGGCAGCTTTTTATTATGCTGAACATTTGAAAATAGTAAAAGCTGTTGTTGCACAATTCAATCCTGCCGAAGCTGCAGCTATTAAAGAGAAGCAGGCCAAATTTCAAGATATTTCCGTTGAAACAGATTTAAAAAATATTCGTAGTTACTAATAAAGGATTAGCTGACGCAATAGACCAATTACAAAATAGATCGTTATCATTATTGGAGTCTCTGCAAATTATGGACGGAGTACATACACAGAGTACTATACATGATGCAAAATATAATCGCGTTTTAGAAAAATTCGAGAGTGTGCTACAGAAACATCCCGATTTTAGCACACTAAAACAAATTTGTGATGGTGTATCGAATAATTCACTGACTAAGTGCAAAGAGTATTTTAATCATGCATGTATAACATCGGTAGATGTTGAACGCTCTTTTTCAAAATATAAACTCATTTTCTCACCACGGCGAACATCGCTCACCGAGGCAACTGTGGAAACACATCTAGTGGTGTCAACTTTTTGCCACTCTTATCCATATGATGTTAATACTGATAATGGTGCTTCTAGTTTTACTGTTCCGTAGCCAAGGCTGCTTAAAGGGGTGAGTGTTTCACTACTTTTCACATATTATAATTATGTATTAGTTCTGTTATTTTTTTTCTATTTTCTTACTATTGTTTTTGTATACTAGGCAGGTACGGCTATGGCACGGCTCCCTGTTACCGGGCTCTACTTATCACTTTCGGAGCATTTGTTGAATATTTATGGATGCGACGGACAACTATTGGTGTTTTATATAGACCGCCTAAAACTAATTTTTTATCCTTTACAAATGTATTAGAGGATATCTTGATTTTTCAACTATGAGCAATTGTATTATCTATTTGGGTGACTTTAATGTTAACCTGCTGAATTTAAATGATAAAAAAACAATGGACTTTCTTATCCTATTGGAGGCCTCTTACCTACGCAAGTTATTGATCAATCTACTCGTATTATTGCCTCCTCTGCATCCCTAATTGATCTTATTGTTACTATTGCTGATCTCCCACTATTGAAAGTTGATACTTTTATATTTGATTCCTCCGATCATTTGGGTGTTTTTTGCGTAGCTAATCTAAAGATTAAGAAGAATGTAATATGCAAGAAACTTCTCCGTTTTCAACTATGATAGATTTGTCACCGATCTGTACAGGGTCTCTTGGTTTTTGACATACGACCTGCCTGATATCGACCTGAAATTGTCTTTCATAAATGCTAACATCTTACAAGTTGTAAATCAACACGCGCCTAAGAAAGGGTTTGTGTTGTCACGCCCTACCGCGCCCTGGTTGACATATAATATCAAACTATTGATGAAATCTAGAGATTGTGCACTTCGTCATTTCCACAAATCTCTCAAAAACGAATTAATAGAAAGATTAAACGTGAAAAGGCAGCATACTTTTCTCACCAATGTTCAACTAATTCTAGAGATAGTAAAAAGCTGTGGAAGAGGATTTGTAAACTTAATTTGAGTGGTACCAAATGTACTGAGATTCCTGGTGGATTACGAGATATGGAGGACCTTAATCCGCATTTCCTTTCGTTTGTATTTGTTATTTTACGAAATTTCCTAGATTTCAACAATTTTAACATCCTATTCTGAAGTTATGTGTACCTTTGCTTATTGACTACGTGGTTCATCTTCAATTTCTGCATAGAAAATTGTATTTTCCCCTCGGCGTGGAAGGCCTCGATTATCACCCCCTTACCTAAAATAAAGAATATTGAATGTTTCAAGGATCTTCGTTCAATCTAAGTACCCTTTATGAACGAGTGAGAAGACGAAGACCTGATTTGTGGAAGAGCAAATCCTGGATGCTCCACCAAGACAATGCTCCAGCCCATTCCGCCTTGTCTCTGAAGGCGTTCTTTGCGAAATCCGGCATCATCGTGTTGGACCACCACTCGCCCGACCTGGCTCCCTGTAACTTTTTTTTATTTCGTAAGGTAAAATCGGAGCTTAAAGGGACAAGATTTGACAGTGTGGAAACGGTGAAAGCGAAAGCGACGGAGGTTCTCAACAAGCTGACAGAAACGGACTTCCAGCACTGCTTTCGACAGTGGAAAATTCGTATGGAACGTTGTAGGGATCGGCAAGGAGAGTACATTGAAGGGGATAAACTTTGTAATGTAATTGGTAACTAATAAAATGTTTTGTAGCACCAGTCCGGTTATTTAATTGCCACGCCTCGTATAAATAAATGTTTCAATGTTTCATTCGTACAAATTTAGTTTTTATTCTTATTTTTTCATTGGAAAAAAAAGAAAAAGAAACAAATTTGATTCAAGATGAATTGAACTTAACAAAAATAAAAGCGAAAACGAATGTCTATATAAAGAAGACAAAGGATATAAACTATGGCATTTTTTAAATATTAAAGAAGACAAGTTGTTTATGCCTTCTATACCTGTATCTCCCTTACGATATAGCTGAGCGCATAAAAAAGAATGTTAGAGGATTGTTTTACATGCTTTCTTTTATTTCTTTTTTAGCCGCCGTACAACCCAGGGTAGAGCGCTTAAGCTGTGCACGCGGGAAAAATGGGAAGTGCCCATATAAAAGTTGTTTCAACACATGTCTAATAATATTAAGGTGATTCGTTAGACCTTGCTTTTTAATTTATGCGTAAGATATGCGACGTAAGCTCTATCTTCAGTTCCTAGAGGTTCGTTAACCCTCTTGTGTACGCGGTCACGAACGATATTTCAAAAACAAGGGAATGTTTAAAAAGAATGTGTTGTTAATGTAGCAAAGATCGTAGGCAGTCATTTATTAATTTCATGACGAGAAGGGTGCGAAACGAAAAAAAACTAAATTAACTCGCTTAAAAATACATAAAAGTAGAAGCACAATTAATGCGCGTTAAATTTAGCCTGAATAAAATTACGTTCAAAGATATGGTAATATTCTAAAATATACTTTACAATTCCTTAAATAAATATAATTAAATTCAATGTGTACACAGGATCTGTTTAACATTCTAAAGTAACACATTTTATAAAAATAAATTACTGAGAAAATGTCTTCATTTCGTTATATTCTGTCACTCCTAAATGTTTGTCGGTCACCTTCAAACAATCCTGTGTACATATACCGGGTGTTCCAGATTCAATGTTGCAAGCGGTATCTTCGGTATAAACAAAAATTTCATTTAACAAATACCTACTAACAAAAACATATTATAAATTGTTAATTTGAATTTGGTTGTACGTATACAATCGTATAGGTCAGGGATTCCCAAAGTGTGCGCTGCGGCGCCCCGAGGCGCCCTAGAGAGTAAACAGGGGCTCCGCGAAGCATTCCTGCGAACACGGGCAGACATAGCGGTCTGGAACATTCCAGAATGAACATTTCGAAACGATTTAGAAGCTAATGGAACTTTCTAGAACATCTAGACTAGATCGTTCCCGTAGCTTGTAGAACTTTCTAGGAAGATATGGAACATTCTCGAAGCACATAGAATATTCTAGAAATGTATGGAACTTTCGTGAAGTTTATAGAACCTTTTAGTAAACTTATATAGCATGCTGTCGGACATTGTCGAAGTTTCACGAAAGCGGCTAGTATAAATACGACACCACTTCAGCGAACCAGTTTAATCCCTAAATAACAATCGAAGAGTCAACATCTGAGAGAAGAAAAGTAAACGGTTTTAAGACGCCCGCTACCAGAGGAGTGCCCGCTTTGTGTTTTCGTAAAGTTGTAGGAAAATGGAAAGATTTTTATTAAATAAGCAAGTCGACAAGTGAAAGTGATCAAGTATCAAGTGATGGGGTAACAAAGAATCGGAAATATCGTATATACGATGATAACTATTTGAATTTTGGCTTTACTTCGGTAAAAGTAAACAATGAAGAGAGACCGTGGTGTGTGCTCTTTTAAAAGTCCCAGCGACCGAGTATATGCTCCCAAGTGAGCTAAAGCGACATCTCGAAACCAATCACGTGGTTGAAAAATCTCGCGAATTCTTTAGTAGCAAGTTGCAAGATTTACAAAAGCAAAAAAGCGTGTTTACTAAACAAGCCACAGTACCAAGCAACGCACTGCTAGCATCTTTTAAGGTCGCATACAGAGTGGCAAAATGCAAAAAACCTCACACCATCGCAGAAGAGCTTATTCTACCGACTGCTCTTGACTCGCGAGCAATAGTATGCTGGGAGAATCGCCGGGAAAATTAATTTCAAAGGTACCTTTGTCCAACAGCACTATTAGTCGAAGAATCCATCATATGACTCTGAAAATGTATGCTTCCTGGATGATAATATTATCGTTGAAGACCTTCTGTTCTGCAAAAGCATCATTGGAAGCGCAAAGGCTCAAGACTTATTTGAGATGCTTAACAAGTTTATAATCGAAAATGATTTGGATTGGGAAAAGTGCATCGGTATGTGTACCGATTGAGCGATCAATGTGTGGTCGCTATGGAGGATTGCAGGCGCTTATTCGCAGCACCGCATGCTATGTGGACCTATTGCATTTTATCCATAGGGAAGCACTTGCATCAAAGTGGATGAGCTCTCAATCGATTTTCGTATTAGAACGTGTAGTAGGCGTGGTAAACTACATAAAAACAAGGCCACTGAAAGCCAGATTTTTCAAATGCTATGCATGGGCATGGGAGCTGAACACACGGTCCTGCTATACTACTGCAGTTCACGATGGCTTTTGCGTGGCAATGTCTTATCGTGCATTCGAGCTACGTCAAGAAATTCACACCTTTTTACAAGAGGAAGGTCCTTTGTCGAACCCGATTTTTTGCTGAAACTAGTGTATTCATGCGATATATTTAATCAGCTGTATGTCTTCAATCTGTCTTTGCAAGACAATGACATGCACATTTTGAAACTTTCGGCGAAGGCAGCGCCGTTTAGGAAAAAGCTGCAGTTGTGGATAAGAAAAATTAACGATGGTGGCGGTCAACATTGTTTCCCTGAATTGTACAAATATGTGGTCAGTAATAAAGTCGTTGTTTCACAAGACTTGGTGTCCCTTTTCAAGCAACACCTCTCAAAGCTCTTAAAAACTGGTTTGCAAAATACTTTGAGGAAGACAATGTCGAGAAGTTTGCGTCCAAGGTCCTTTCCGTGCTCATGCTCCACCAGAATTCACTTCGCAAGAAGAAGAGGGTCTAATTGAACTCTCTTGTGACAACAGCCTCAAAACAAAATTTGCTTCCCTTTGCGACTACCCGCGAAGCCGGATTTTCACCAAGAAATGATAGTGGCAGTGTTAAACCTTATTCCGCGTTTTGAAAAAAATGTAGGGTGATCAACAAGCTTACCCGTCACATTAACTTACTTGTCGTTGAACGTTTTCACCACTTATTTTTTTTTTATTTTCGCATTTTAATTTGATGGTTCTTGTGATTCAATTTTAACAGAAATGAGCTTCACATAGTGAGGTTTATCTTAAGAGTTGTTCTCATTTCTATGCCTAATTTATGTCGTTGCACACATATTTTGAAAAGGGCGCCGAGATAAAGTACTACACCTGTAAGTGCGCCGCGGATTGATAAAGTTCGGGAACCCCTGGTATAGGTTGTTCGAAGAAAAAAGATATTTATTTCGATTTGCGATAATATGTAAGGTTCGACAAACGCATGCTGCAACAGAAGCGCCGAGGGGGGATTTAGGTCGATGCGAAGCCAGTGGAGAGTTTAGTCATTCGATAAGTGTGGAAGTGAACGGTATTTCGATAATTATCGGTTTACCGGTGTGCATCTTTTAAAACATGGATCATCATAAGCGAGGTTTACCTTTAGCATCCCATGTGAATAAATATATTAGCTATTTCCCTGGGTTGTAATATACAGGTACTATCATTCAGTGCAAAATTTGCAATATACGGTTGATAGGTCGCGATACATTTCACTGTAGAAGACATATTCAAAGTAAACGTCATGTACTGAATTTAAGCAACAATATTCCGTGCTGGGAATTTCCGTATGATTTTATTTTTATGCTAAGTGTGTGCAACATCCCACAACACCTAGTAGACAATGAACACTTTCGTCTTGTTTGGAATAAATATGTTCCCTCGTGGAAACTATAAACCAATAGACAATTGCGATACAATTTACCACATTTGCAGGGTACAGTAAAAAACTGTGTAGTAGATAAGTTGAAAAATAAGAAAATTTGCGTAAATGTGGATGAAACAACTGATGCACAGAAATACGGAGTGATTCATGTTGTAGCGCGTCCTTTAAAACGTAATGATCCAGCAGCTTCCTTGTTATTAACCAGTAAAAGGATTGAAAAAAGTGATGCTGAAACCGTTGTGCTGAAAGTTCGAAGGATGTTGAAATTATGCTTTCCGACTTTTCTTTACATAATATGTCTCATACACGCGTATCATCTCGTTGCAGAAACCATTCGAAAAAAGTATCCGATGGTGAATAATTTAATAGCATCTACCAAAAAATTGTTTGTGAAATCTCCCAAACATATTCGTGTTTTCAAACAATTGTGTCCGAAACTTCCACTACCACCTCAGCTTGTAATAACTCGATGGGAAACATGGCTCCAGGCAGTATTTTATTATCATAAATATTTCGCAAATGTGAAGGACGTGATTTTAAAATTTAAATCAAATGAATCTGCAGCGATTCGAGAGAGTCGGCAACTTTTTTCCAATTCGAACGTTCACTTACAAATAGATGACATTTCCATAAACTATTCTGCAGTTGTACAGGCTATATTGCTGTTACAAAACAGTCACTTATCTTTACGAGACTTATTAAATACCTTAGATAATTTACAAACCGCTCTAGAAAGCTTGACGGATTCTATAGGACTAGATATCGCTCAAAAATTTCGTGCAGTTTTAAATAAAAGTCCCGATTTACAAAAGGTTCGGTCTATTATTGAAAATAAAGAGTGCACAGAAGAGATAAAGGAATATCTGGATTACGCAAATCCTACTTCGCTAGATGTAGAACGATCATTTTCGAAATACACGAAAACGTTTTCAAACCAACGTCGAAGGCTAAGTGAATCGACAATGGAAGCGTTGCTCATGTTGCAGTTTTATACGGCTTACCGGGGCAGTAGTATTTTGTTGCAGTGGACATCAAGACGTCAATAAAAGGTAAGAATATATAATTTTTTAATAATACTGTATCTCATGTACCTACTTCTGCGCGATACGCCTCTGACGTCGAACCTGTTATAAAATCTTTAAAATTATTAATTTATGGAGGATGGCATAAAAATTCTTGTGAAGCAGCAGCACTTTATGGAAACAATTTACTAACAGAGTGGTGCCAACAAGATGCAAACGGGCTCATTTCCATCAAATTTAAAACATTCTCATCATGTTAGAACAGAAGAAATGCAAATAAATGTACTGGCTTATGTTGGACTGAATCCACATATTTCAGTTAGAACTGTGGCAGAAGACATGGGAATAAGTAAATCAACAGTACAGAGGATATTGAAGTTTCACAAATATCATCCTTTTAAAATTCAGTTGCTGCAAACATTAACGCCTACAGAACGGAGACGATGATCCCACGATTACCAGTAATATTTTGTGGACTGATGAGGCACGATTTCATAAAATGGGGTAGTGAATCACCATAACTGCCATTACTAGGCTCCAGAAAATCATCAATGGATGCGTGGGACTCATTTCCAGGTATAATGGGGTATCAACGTTTGGTGGGCATTATTCCATTGGTCCATATATCTCTGAAGGAACTTTGTTATTTACATTTTTTACATAATGACCTTCCCGAGTTAATGGAAGATATTCCATTTGCAGAGCGCAATGGTTTCTTGCGGCAACAGGATGGCGCTTCGCCTCATAACTCGCAGTTAGTTGTAGAGTATTTAAATGACGTACATCCCAATAGATGGATTAGTACTAACGGTCCCACTCAATGGCCCGCTCGCTCGCCAGACTTGAGCCCACTGGACTTCTTTTTGTGAGGGTATTTAAAAGAATTTGTGTATTCTACTCCGCCTACGAACTTAGACGATTTGGAACTTAAGATTCGGCGTGTGATTTCGTCACAATGAATATTATCACAGCAGCAACTTCCAGGGAATTAATTAGTCGATTGGAAACGTGTGTTACGTTGAATGATGGTCATTTTGAGTAATACGTCTAAGTGATTGATTTTATGAATTTTTGTAAGAATTTTTTTGTTATTTATTATTGATATGATCATTTTGTCTCTCTAGATATCACTGACAGATTTTTAGAGGTAGTAGATGATTAACAAATCAAAAAGTTTTATGAATAAAATTTTATCTAAAACTATTTTTGAAATAACAAAACTTTTGATATTATATTTAGATGGTCCCTGTATCAACTGTATATCCAGATAGTCTCTACCTAATTTAAGCATGTATGAATGAGGGCTCTTAGCCCCCAATTAATTATTTAGCTACTCCCGGGACATTTTATGAACATTACCTAAATCTTTTAAGCCTTGAAGTCTACGGCATCAACACGCTAAGGTAATGAAACCGAATGGACCTTTCTAAGTGATAAAATCTCCACAAGATATGTAATGGGAATCAATTTTCTAAAATTCGCATGTACCACGATGAATTTCGATACAAGAACGTTAATTATCATAAAGAGAAATACGATTTCGAAATGCTGAATGGGGGGAAAATTTCCTGTTTTCCCTCCATAAATTGCGATTCCCTTTTTTTACTTCAACGATTTCATTCAAAATCAATAATGGCTTACTTCTAGTGGCCCATTTTATTCGAGTATGTGAATCAGATTTAAATGTTCCCATGTTTTATTTGTTTACGAGATAAACCAGAGGGGAAAACATGTTCTTTTTCAGTTCATTTATTCGTTTTAGAGTATTGGAACATTTGTTTATAAAAAATAAATTTTGAATGAACGAAACGTGAAATAATACGAAATATAACATAGTATAGGAGAAACTTATTTTGACACGATGTAATATATCTTTCTTTTTCTTGCCACATAACAATTTTTCACTTTCATATCAAGCGAGGACAAAAAAGCGTGCAGCTAATGTAACGTCTACGAGAGGCAATGACGCCTAAACAGAATCCCTAATAACTGAAACAATGACGAAAAAGTCAACATCGTTACTTGGGAAAATGCGTTGAATATATCGGTATGTTCATTTGAAAGCTTCCCATGTGGCCTACATTCGAAACTCTTAACATTATTGAAAAATGCAAAGACAGGTCAATTTTTGTTTCGAGGGGGAACCATTTTGATTAATATATCATGACACTAAACTTACCCCTTTAAACCCCTCCACCCCCAACATAAAAATCTTAAATGGGATGATACCATTTGTGACACATCGTTGGAAAGACGAATTTAGTAGTATACCTTACTTTGACATTTGGTCAAATTCTGGGGATTATAACAGAAAAAATATGCTAAGCAAGAATTGTAAAATTATAAACTTATTAGACCAAGGTTCTGTGCACAAAATTCTGAAATTACACAAATTCCAACCTTATAAGATGCATTGTTCAGAAGCTCAATGAGGATGATTTTGATAGGAGAATGGAGTTTTGTGAAACCATGACAGAGAAAATTAATAATAATGAGATAAAATTATTCGATATTTGTTTCAGCGATGAATCAACATCCATTTAAGTGGTTTTGTAAACCGTCATAATTGTAGATACTGGGACAATGAAAATTCTCATTTATTCAAAGAAGTTCACGCGCAAAAACCTGAAAAAGTTAACGTTTGAGGTAATTGGTCCTGTTTCCATTGATCAAAATCTTACCGTCGAAATATACCTCGAACTACAGTAAAACCTGTGTTAATAGCCACCTGTTTGAAACGGCCATCTGAGGTAACGGACAGTTTCAGAGTTCCCCGAATCGACTGTAAGGAAATTCCCATATACGAAAACCCGTTATTTACGGCAACCCTTATAAAACGACCTCGGCCAAATAAACCCAAATTTTTACGGCCTATCCATAGAAATTTACCTGCCGATATCGACCGGACTATTTATGATGTATCTTTATTGATGGAAATATGTACCCAATATTATTTCGTATTTGTGCGATGAATGCGATCTCAGTCCCGAACACGCCTCGACAGCAAATTGCCGGCGCAATACGTGCACGTTTATGTTTGATCAAACGGAGATCGCCTTCATTTCTACAAGTTTACATATAATGTGGTCTTTCAGTTACTTGCGGTTAGTTTAAAATTCTCTCCGTATTCGAAAGGTTCTTTCGGTTACTTGATTAGTTTAAAGTTGTCTCCGTATTCGAAAGGTTCTTAATTAAGTATTAATTAAGTATGCGTTAAGTTCGCGAAAGTTGGCCGAAAAATATGGGGTTGGAAAAACACCGATTAACGATATTATGAAAAATAAATGTGAATTAAAAAAAGATGGTTGAGGAAGGTGTTAACTTGGAGCAAAAACGAAAATTTCCGCAGTCGGAAGGATTGGCAGTGGATCAAGTCGTCTACAATTGGTTTTGCAAAGCCAGAAATAAAGCAATTCCAATACCTGGCCGGCTACTTAAACACAAAGCACTGGAGACAGCAAGCAGTTTAAAGATTGAAAATTTCACAGCATCTAATGGATGGTTGGAAAGTTTCTGCCGGCGACACAGAATAACTTTTAAATCAATTTGTGGTGAGGCCGCAGAGGTTAATTTGGACGATATAAAGGACTGGAAAACCAAGTTACCATTGATTTTAAGAAATTATTCTTCTCGAGATGTTTTTAATGCCGACAAAACAGGTATTTATTACCGCGCCATGTCAAATAAGACATTTGCACTAAAAAATGAGAATTGTGCAGGAAAGAAGGCAGCAAAACAACGTTTGACTATTTTACTATGTGCAAATATGGAAGGTGAGAAAGAAGATCCATTAATAATTGGAAAAAGTAAAATCCTCGCTGTTTTAAGGGCAATCATGTTGACAAATTACAATTAGAATGGGTTTCGAACAAAAAGGCATGGATGACAACGGAAATTATGACAAGATGGCTGCATAAATTTGACAATAAAATGAAAAAACAAAATAGAAAAGTGCTTCTTTTCTTGGATAACGCCACGTCACATTTTAAAGTTCCATTAAAAAATGTTAAACTAGTCTTCCTGCCGCCAAACACCACTTCGCATTGTCAGCCCTTGGATAAAGGAATAATTCAGAATTTCAAATTGATTTACCGAAATTTTTTGATTAAAAGGCTTCTAACATTTATTGACAGTGAATGTGAAGGGAACACATTGTATATCGGTAAACATAATTTTTAAATGTTAGCAAGAATATATTGTGTAGCGAACAAGGAGACAGTACAACATAGAAAAGAATTCCAATTTCAAACCGCTTCTGACTGGGCAAATCATGAAAACGAAATCAGATAGAAACATTGCTTGAACGCTTTCCTCTTCAGTACATTGTTCTTCTGTATCGGGATATCGAGGGGCATTACTCAAAATAAGCAATGCTTCGAAGACAAATTCAAATCTCTCATCTTGCCTTTAAATTCTGATCCAAAAAAAGCAGGTTCGCTCTCGTTATCATTGTAGGGTGTTAAATCCATTTCTGCAATTTTTATAAAAGAGTTTGCTAGATGCTCGATGTATCACAATTGACGAATGCCCTTACACTCTTTGAATTTGTCTAGACATTCAGAACTTGCTTCAAAATCGTTTCTTCCAGTTAGTTGGTGATGAAACCACTTAGCTTTTTCGCATAATACCTCACCAGATATTGGAATGTGCTGTGTGCCCTTTGTTGTAAAAACCACGTCAAAAGTGCGATTTTAGAGCGTTTCTTTGCTGACTGATTTTCCGACACCGTACGATTTAGCAATTCCTGCCACACTTTGCCCTCTTTTATGTTTGTTTATAATCTCACTTTTGCTCACTATAAGGAAATCTCGTATTTATACATAATTCTTTTTTTAGTTTAATTTTGTTGTATCATGTAATTTATTTCTATTGAATGCGACGAGTGGCAATCATTTGCATATGAAATCTGAAGTTTAATGTGATAAAATCGCAACGTTTTAGGGCCATTAAATTTACGGCTGTTTGAGGAGTTGACGTATTTATAACATTAACCGCTCTTCAACGCTAGGAAGCCGATTTCTGAATAAATTGAATATGGTAATTGTTCATAA
The DNA here is from genome assembly GCA_029619315.2 of Dynastes maya. Classification (NCBI taxonomy): domain Eukaryota; kingdom Metazoa; phylum Arthropoda; class Insecta; order Coleoptera; family Scarabaeidae; genus Dynastes; species Dynastes maya. The sequence goes on from JAROYE020000012.1 coordinate 11,058,927, forward strand.
GATGTCTCGTGTAATTGAATAATTAATGTATTCGCATTATCTTCGTTTCATATCGTCTCATCCTTTTCCATTAAAGGGTTTGGTAGATAATTGCTGTAAGGTAACAAACACACATCGAGCTACTTCCACTGTGGGTTATACACATTTGATTAACCAAGTTTTAAATCCAATGAATAATGTGTAGGAAGTGTATAACAGTAGGGTTTAATGTTTCGGGAAAGAATTACTTATTCATGTTATTTCGTAGCTAAATAGCGTCTTGTTCCAAACTTAGATTATCTAATAATTTTATAGCGTTTTTAATGAAACAAATTGAATACCAAATCAACCTAGACGAAGCAAGTTTAAACTTTAATAAAACAAAAAGATATCTAATTTATTTAGGTAGTTGCTAGCTAGAGACAAGATGTCTTCAGGCTAATACTTCCTTGTCTATCAAATTGATTGGTTTCATGCCGAGAGAAGACGCACGTTCTAAAAATATACAACAAGTTGGAGTTTTGTAACCATAGCTTAAAACTATTGGACTTGTTTAAGAAGTTCTTGTACATTTTATTATAACAACACTTGTCTATCGAACACCACACATAATAAGGATTTGTAATACCTAAGCGTTCCTTTTATACTGAGAAACAAAAACGGTTGAGCCAATGCAAAATGCATTCAACACCTACAAGCAATTAATCACCAATTAGTAAACATCATAAAAATGTCATACTGTATAGTTTAATGGAACACTGTTTGGCTTATTTTTCTTCTTATTATTAGTCCTCTGTTGTAGACTGTTTGGAGTCGAGTCATTTTTATTTCCTAATCTTTTCTCCCCAATTTTTCCCATCTTGCGTCTTGCTTTTTTTGCTTTTTTTTTAATCATACCATTCCGGGTACTTCTGGGTCTTCCTCTTTTATTCTTTCCTACCAAATTAGTCTCGAACACTCTCTTAATTTCTTCCATCTACCAATCCATTTCCATAATCTTTATATTGGTGACTTTCATTGTACCACAGATGTCTTTTGCTGTTTCCAGTATGATTTGTTTACACCTTCTCCATTTATTTTCTATTCCTTTTGCTGTTTTTTGCTCTCTAAACTTAAAATTATTACGACTTTGGGGTAAATTACATATAACATGCAAATAAGTATAATTTGAACATGCATTTACTAATATTTGATTGTTCCTCCTCTGTATTTTATTATTTCCTCAATCCCTTTTGGCATACTACCAATGCAGGTTTTTATTGTTTTTTTGAATTTCGTCGTTATTATGTCATACATCTTCAATATGTTGTTATAATTCTTCTTTTTTAGTTCAGTTTCGTGTACTTACGATGTTTTTCAAGACCTTCCACACATTTTCAATTGGGTTTATGTCTGGTGAATTGCTTGGGCAAGGTAGTACACGTAGATTTTTAGATTCAAGGTATCGCATTAGATTTTCTGCCTTACGACACGGTCCTGCATGAAAGTATATGGTTTTTGAGTCGGATCCAATGAACCAATATAAGGTATTAAATAGTTTTGTAAAACTTTTTTATATTGTTTTTGTTCCATTGTTCCGTTAACGAAATATAGTGATCCCGGTCTACTATTAGAGATGGGTGGTGTTTAATAGATTTGATCGTACATGCTTCTTTCTACCGCCCTGAAAGACGTCGACAAATGTGATTCGTCGCTATAAATAATCTAGGAAAAAGTAAAAAATGTAGAGAACTATTAAGCGAATTATGAGGATGAAATTGATCAAAAATACAGATGATAAGTGAAACTTACCTTTTCCCAATCTTCAACTGTATATTTTTTATATTTTTAGCCCATTAAAATCGTGTCAATTTCATTTTAGATATTAGTCTTGGCTTCTCTGCCGGACGTCTACATTTCAAGCCTGGTTCATGAAGACGTCTACGGACTGTTCGGGTTGATATTTGTATACCTTCTCCACTAAGAATTTTATGAACACCTTTAGTGGATAAAAAACGGTATTCTATAGCCACCTTTACTATACGACAATCATCTCTTATAGTTGATTTACGTTTGCCGGCACAGTATGTTCTGCAACTACTTGTACTAGGAATATTTTCCCTAATTAATTTCGCAATTCTGAAAACAGTTTGATGTGATACACCCTCTTTTTGTGCAACTTGACGTTGAGAGAACACCTCCCGTCTCTAGAAGAGCAGAAATTCGTGCTTATTTCTCTGTGGTTATATCCTTCTTCTTTCCCATTATGATAATTGATCGCGAAAATAGACGCACACGAATAAAATTAAAACTCTTTAAAATATAATTGAAAATGTGTGGAATCAAAATCATAATATTTTAAGTGGTCCTAATTGGATGGCCAGGGGCTGTATATATACACATACATATCAGTTCTGCAGGCCTTAAAGACCCTTGGCTTCAATTTTCTTTATTGTTTCTCTTCAGCTCTTCCTGTCCATGGTAAAGTTTTGCCCTTCGCGGTCGTCCCCTCCTCCTTCTGTCGCCTCCTTTGCTCAGTACTCCTTTAGCCCATTCATTATCTGGTATTCTTGATGTGTGTCCCAGCGATCGTAATCTAGTTGTCCTGGCTTTCTGGCTTATAATTTGGCTTTTGATATAGCTGGTTGATTTCCAAATTTGCCTTGTGCTTTATCTCCTTATCCATCTTTTTATTTTTTATCAGTTCTTTGTTGCAATCGGATCGTTTTTTGTTTTTTTTTATTTCATTTAACCCATCTTCATTCAACACCGTTTATGGTTGTGAGTTTCTTGTATCCTATTTTAATTTTGTGTCTTTTTCTGTTTTGTTTCTAATCAAAAATATTAAGTAAAGGTCAAATAAAAACTCAAATGTATAGGGTTATTCAAAAGTAAGTTCCCAGTTATCTCCGATACCGATTGCTTCAGTTCTCCACGAATAGTACGTTTACTAAGAAATACCCTTTCCTTGAGGTAACCCATAACCAATAGTCACATAGATTCATATTTTGTGATCTAGAAGGCCAACTGTTGGGAAAATGCACTGTTTTGCATAATAATAATGTTGTCCATATCATGATTCTGTAATGCTAGTAGCACAAAGCTTTGTCATTACTGTTTTCGTTTGTCCATGTTCCATTTCTTCATAGAAATAAGGTCCTTGAATATATGGAATGGATATAACGTATTCAGTAAATGTTGTTTAGTTTTTACGCTATCGTTTGTATTAACAATTTTAGTGTATGCAATGTTATATTACGTTTTCTTTTGATTTCATACAATATAGTATACAAAAACAAACAAAATAAATGTTTCATTCTATTCATTGTAATGTAGTAATTAAAAAATGTTTAGAAAGAGACAGTGCAGATATAATTACTTAAACAGGCTGAAATAATTTAGACGGGCCGAACGAGCCTAAATTTCCTAACGGGCGGGCCTTTTGCCGAGGTAATAAACGCAACGGGCGGGCCCACTCCATACTGTAACGGACCACGGGCGGTCCGGGCCGTGAAAAATAGGCCCGTGCAATGCTCTAGGCGAAACTGCCTTCTCAGAATTCGCCATGCTGTTGAATATCTCATCCCCAATCGTTTTGCAATTTTATTAGCTCTTGAAACAACATATGCAGAATTTTTACGAACGTCCTAAAATTCTTGTATGACTAGAGCATAACTCTGGTCTACTCGTTTTTTATCGTTAAGTTTATTAGCTTCCTCAAATTTATGAAATGGTTTTAATGAGCAAGGACCATTTTTCAATTCATTCATTGTACGATGTCTTCTTAATACATTGGCGTAGTATCTGTTGGATTGTTAGTAACACTAAATGAGACCAACACGAAATCGTAACAGCCAAACCATTTCAATAAGCATCAATTGAAAATAACATTTTAGGTTTTAAACCATGCAGAATTTTAATGTGTAGTTCTACTGCTGATGATGATAGCTTGTGCGAGTAAGATATTACCTGCTTCCTATTTGACTCAAGGTACTGTACTGAACCGTTTGTACGGTACAAATTTCAAATATGTGTGTTCCATTTGAAAAGAACGGATAGTTCCTACCCGTACTTTTTTTGAAATCCCCTTTCCCTTCGTGTCCTTTCCGAATATTTGATACGTTCCGTATTGTTCTGTTGACGCATGCGCAAAACATAGGTTTATTGATATTCTCCACATTATTACCCTCACTGAGGTTAGGTTTAGGGTTACACCTGTGTTCATAATTCGAAATTTGATTTACATTACATACTGGACTTATTTCGGCGAATTTCTTTTTGTTTACATTTGTCAATATGTAAAGTTAGGTTAGAATGATTATATTTATGTCCAGTGCAAAAAATGCATGTTCCATTTAGCTCACTGTCAGTACCATTCAGTACTGTACTTTGAGGAACGATACGGTACAGTTAATAAAACAAATCGGAAGCAGCTATTGTAGTAAGGGTTTCAGTGTTTCATAACCTTTAGGAAGAATTTTTTTTCCCGAAACTAATGATAAAAAAGTTTTCGATATGTTTCCAACTTAAGTAGATGCACTGTATATCCTTAAGGTTTTAGCATCAGCAATTCAAACTATTATTCATGAAGTTGGTGGGAGGTTAAGGATTGTTATTCCTTGACGTGGACTAAATTATTCACCCGGCTAACTAAGAAATGGTAATACGGGGCCGCATTAGGGCTTTTAGAATATGATTTTGTTTTATCTCTTGAGCAATATGTGGGTGTTAAAGATTGAAAACAACAAATGTTCCAAAGAGAATCTCGCAATTTCTTCGAATTGTATACCATACGCAATTGTTATTTTTCCACGGTCTTCTTTTGTGTGCTTAGAACTATATTTTCTTTTCTCCTAAGTGACCCATATATTCTTTGTTTGTACTCCATAATATACCATGTGCGGTTTGTAGTTATTTTCATTTATCAAATCTTTTGTATCTCCGCCTTATACACCGTTGTGAAAATAATCCAGGCTATTATCCTTAGATTTGCTTTGCCTCGGGTTTTTGAATTTATTTCGAGAAAATAATTCTATATAATCGAATTACTCAGGAAAAAAAACATAGCGGTGTTTTTAGATTATATTAGTTTCTAAAATGTATTCTTTACGAAAGCTGAGCTGGTATAATTTTAATCCTTACGTTAATTAAAGTTCTGCAGGGGGAAATACTAAACAGGGGAAAATACTATTAAGGTAGCGAAAAAAAATGCTCATTCAATTATAATAATGAAGTGAGATTAAGTTAAAGTGAGGGTTAAACAATGTTCTTAGGCTCTGAGATAAAACGGAATATGTTATTAAGCGAAGGAACAATTAGTAGTTTAATATTTAACAACGGCCTTTTAATTCGCTTAATGACAGCTAAATTGTATGAGGTAACTCGGAAGATAAGATCTTATTTCGAGAAATTATACAGTGAGATCCTAAAGATCCACCACCCCATATTAATTTTTGAACGACAGAAGTTATATGTGCGTCAAATTATCCCTTGTGACGCCAGGTAATAGATGTGTAAATGAATGATTTAAAAAATGCTTAATCACGATATTTATTTACATCTGATTTACCTTATGTTTATTAATAGTAGGGATTGCGAATTTATCGACTTTTTTCAATACCGGTAATTCGACAAAATTCGGTAATTTACCGGTAATTTTTATTTTCAGAAAATTTACGTATATTGAAAATAAAAAGCAGTAAATGGTAATACCAGGAATGTTATTTATAAACGTACTTAATCGCGCATTATAAACAAACATAAATAAATAAAATTTTATTGAAAACATGTATATAAAACAAATATATCGGTGTCATACAAATTAACATTTTCACAACATAGTGTTTCTAAAGCAACTTTTACTTGTCGGATTTTATGAAAAATGCATATCTTGTATTTTTTGCATATATGCTGACCCTTTTTCATTTTAACATTATTACTAACCTGGGCAAATATGCGGTAACAGCCAGAGGCGTGGCGAGCGCATAAAAGTTTACACATAAAATAGAAGGTAAGAAATAAATTATAAAACGTGCTGAAACACTTTCCGTTTTAAAAGTCTACCGTGAAATCACAAACTGGGTAACATCTGTTAAATATTTGAATCATTAGATATGTTTCCACAGCTGTTTCAGTTAAGTGAGTACGACGGGCGGAATAAATGTTTTTTAATGCCGAAAACGACCGTTCGACATCTAGCGATGTTATATTTGCATATTTAAAATAATCTTTGAAACAACTTAATGCATCTTCACACGCACCTTCACAAATTTGTCTTAATATAAGAAAATCAGAGTCTTTCTCTAAAACACTTTCAAATTTTCGTATTACACACCAATTTGTTTCGCCTTCTACAGCGCATAACTGTGCGTGAACATCATTCACAATTTGAACAGAATCCACTAGCGACATCGAAACATTTTATAATTTTTCTATTCCCTCCGCTAGTGCGAAGTAATTGTAGTGAATAGTTTGTAAATCTCTTTTAACCTGACTATCTTGAAGTATTTCCTGGCTTTTCTTGATTGCTGCAGCTTCTGTCGGATTGAATTTTAAAACTACCCTCTTTACTTGATCAAAATATTTGTTGTAGTAAAACGCAGCCTGCAACCATGTTCTCCAACGTGTAACAATCGGCTGTGGTGGTTCAGGTAAATCAGGACACAGTTTGTCAAATAGTCGGATACGTTTCGGGGACTTTAGAAACACTGCCTTTGTACTAGCAATCATTCCATTTACTAGTAGAAAACATTAGAGTATGGATTTTTCAGGTTACATGTAAGAAGTTACCACTGTGTTCTTTAAGAGATCGGCCCAAAGAACGCATGTTTGGGGCACCATGACTCATAAACATTAAAAGTTGTTTAGTTGAAACTTCAAATTTGTTCAATGAGTTCAACACCACCTTTAAAATCTCATCGGCGGTACAATTTATAACTCTTTTGGAAACAAGTAAGAAGGAGGATGACGGTCGATGTGGTTCCATTATACGTACCATTACATTAACCACAGAATGTTTTTGACGATCTGTCATTTCGTCCACGCACAACCACAGTTCTTTATCTTTCAATTCCGTTTTTATTCTTTTTTCTATATGTTCACGAGCAAATAGCGCTACATTTCGTATCGATGTCCAACTAGGTAATTTACAGTCCGCATATTTATTCCTGAAGGAGACAAATGCTTCTTTGTCTAGTAAACGAAACGATAGATTACATAAAATAAGAGTAACACATAAATCAAATGTAAATTTTCCTTGGTCTCGTATGCCACTTTTTGCAGAAGAATCCTGTTTGCTTTCAATGTGACGTTGATAATGGCTTCTGAACCAACACATTAAAGGGATTTTACAAACTAGACATTGAATTTTAGCGCCATCAAAAATTAAGTTCGATATGTTCATTATAAAGTTTTTAAATGTGTCTGCCATTGGTCGTTTTCGCGACATTTTGAAAGCAAACATAAGCGTACAATCACGAAATAAGTTACGACAGCCTACATATACACAGAACTACTCGCATACAGCATCGATTTAGTACTGACGCTGTGAACGCGTGAAATAAATAATCGCCGACTCCGCACCACATATCTACTACACTGATTGTTACCGCTGTTTGCCAGACTAATTATTACAATTAAAAGAAACAATCTTTTTTGCATAAGTTGCATATTTCTCGTACTTGTTTCATATCAAAGCTGTCCGTTTTAATTCAAGATAATTACTGTTTCAATTATCCGCAATACAACAACTGTTTTAAATTAAAAGAAATATATTCTTAGCGTTTCTTTCTCCGCTTAGGAGAAGTATATTCTTGCAATGAAATAATTGTATTTCTTTGTGTAAGACATCTATTAACTTGATTCAAGAAAATTTGAAGAAAGCGATTCTTACTATAACCAAATGGCCAGTATAACACAAAACAATATATTCTTAGGGATTTTCTTAAGGACAGTAAATAGTTTTCTTAATTCCAGAAAGCGTTTAGGTATTTTTCATAAATCAATAGTTTCATTTTCTTAAAATAAAGCGTTTTTTACTTAGAATTGTTGAAATGCATATTATTTATGTGCAAATTATTAACTGCGCTTACCTTGTTTAAAACAGTACGACATATCCGTAACACAATGCAGTAAATTATTCACATTGCTTGTGATTTTAAAAAGGCTAAAGTAGAGGTTATCTACAGAATAATGTTCAAACAAAAGTGAACTTAATGTAGAAGTACACATGAAAAAAGTGTCTAGAAACAATAACCAAAATAATATGCTATAAAATAAATAGCTCCTGATATTGATGGAATCACTACCGGCAAAAGCAATATGAGAGGAGAAAAGCTGTTACATTTTAATTTTGCCATTTTCTGAAGAATTTTGTAAACAACTACTTCTTGGTATAGATTTCTCTTTAGTTTGAAATTTAACACATTAGAGACATGACACTAGGTTGTGTAATTTGGTCGCTAGTACATAGATCGCATATTTTGGTTAATATTTTTGCATATTATTAATTATAGTAAATTTATTATTTTTATCTTTTAGATGGCCAATTTTCATTTGGTTTATTTTTACATATTTCATTGAAGGTAATTCTATCAATAGTTGCCATCAAATTGGTTATTTGGTGTGTAAATACTTTTGTTTCTTTCATTTATTCCACTCTTTCGGTGTTGCTTTCTCTCTTTGTATAAAATTTCTAGAATACACATGTTGACAGCACTTGTTTGTCAAAAGTCGTTTAGATAAGACGTTTTTTGTTGTAACAGTTTGCTAATATAGATTGTACCTTTTAAAATACAGGGTCCACAAAACGTATTCGAATTGTTGATCGTGTTTGCTTGATGAGACTGATGCGATTTGTACATTACCTCTACCATGTTGTGTTATTAAACGAATTTTATTGCTACCACCTGTTGTTTGGGTTTTCATCAGCTATCTCCACTTTACCCATGAACATCTCATGTTCTTACCGCGTGGTCCCGTGTTGGGATGATAACTGGGAGTAGTATTTCGACCTTCGTCTTGTTTACGAATTCCCCCGTCTTCACTGAGCAGGCTGGCAACCCATAGGACAGGTAGGTGATAGGTTGATGGGAACCGTTGGGCATTGATTTATATTGGTAAATTCGGATTGAAGCATCACAAAGCATTAAAGCTTCTTGCTCCTGGCTATATTGCTTTTACATCTCTCAGTTTATGCCATTAATCTTCAAAAACAACAACTGAAATATTTCCTAGCGCCACCTAGTGCTAGTAGTTATAGTCATGCCGACCAAGATAGTAGCGATGGAACTTGAGTATAGATACCATTTGATTGATTGATTGATTGATTTTCCTACCAAAGCAGGGCTGGTCTTTACATCCCTAACACTGAAACTTAGTAGCTTATTGTATTATTCCTGCTTCGGTTTTGTTTTACTTGAACAGGTTAGTTCCCGCAATCAGGTTTAAGAGCCTATGTAGTAAATCTTTCTCCATTGGCAGTTCAATTGTGCTTCGCATAGCGAATCTGCGTTAAGCTAGCGCTGCACATTCGAAAATAATATGAGGGGCTGTTTCCTCCTCCTCATTGCAAAGTCTACATAAGGGTTCATCTTTGTAGATCCCCATCTTATGCAAGTCCTGTTAATAGACATGTTGCTGGCCTAAGCTGTATCTTGCTTAATTCAAGCAGGTCAACAGTCAGATGTTGCGACGGTCTTCCCATCATCCGTTTGCTGTGCTTTTGTCCAGCTGCATGTTTCCGATGTAATTGGGGTTGCGTTATGATCCACTCATTAATTGCACCACGCACTGCACTCTGGATAATATCTAGACCCGGTTCAGGGCCTATATAATTCGTTTTTGAACCTTCCCTCGCTAGTTGGTCTGCAATTTCATTTCCCGCTATGCCCCTGTGCCCTGGCACCCACACCAGTGTGACATTGTTGTGTTTAGACAGAACCATTAGGGTTTGCAGGCACTCCCATACTAATTTGGAGGTTATACGATAAGATGCTAGTGCTTTTAAGGCTGCCTGACTGTCAGAGAGAATGCAAATCGTCTCACCCTGCGGTCGCCGACGCAGACTCTCCCACGCTCAGGTTTGTATAGCATATATTTCTGTTTGAAATACCGTGGTGTATCGCCCAAGTGGTACACATACTTTGTATCCCTGGTTTTCCTCATATACACCAACGCCAGAAGTAGTGCCCGTTTTGGACCCATCTGTGTACCAGGCTAGTGTTTTCGGTTTTCTCCCCTCTCCATCGCTCCATTCTTCCCAATTCAAGAAAACTTTGATAGGTTTGTCATAGGAGATCCTGGAGATTGTTGTATCACTACCTATATCATAGATAGGGTTTGTTACTACTGCTTCTATTCTGGTGTGCCCAGATCCACTGTGGGATCTCCAGTTGCTAGTATTTTTCAGTCTGTATGCGCCCATTCTAGCTTCTCCCTTGATATAAATCTCAAGAGGAGGTAGGTTTAGCGTGGTTTCCATATCAGCTGTTGGAGTGCTTTTAATAGCTCCTGTTATACATAGACATGCCAGTCTCTGAATTTTCGAGAGACTAGTTACCGCATGCTTCTGTGTGATCTTGGGCCACCAAACCAGGCAGCCATAAGTTATCATGGGTCTTACCACCGTAGTGTACAGCCAGTACGTCATATGTGGTTTCAGTCCCCATGTTTTCCCAACTGTTCTACGGGTTGTCATTAACACCCTTTTACATTTGTCGGTCATTTTTTGTAAATGTGAGTTCCAGTTCAGTTTAGAATCTGAGGTTACACCTAAGAACTTAGCCTCCTGACTGATCTGTACTAGTTCGTTGCAAAGAATCGGCTCTCTTAAACCGCCCTATTTCCTTCTCTTGGTGAAGGGTACAAGTGCAGTTTTTCCAGGATTTACTCTAAGGTTCTCCTTCTTGCACCATACTTCTACCATTTTTAATGCTCTTTGCATTAGTTCTGAGATTATGCTGGCGTTTCTCCAACTGATGAGTATTACAATGTCATCAGCATATCCCTGTGTATAGTAGCCAGCATTGTTTAGTAAGATCAGCAGTTCGTCTATCACCATATCCCACAATAGAGGGGATAATACCCCTCCCTGCGGGCATCCTCTGGCGACAGACACCTGCATCGTCTCACCTGCCAGTGCTGTCTCTACTTGTCTGCCATGGAGCATGGCTCCGACCCATCTACAGATGATGTTGTCTACTCCATGGCTGTTCACAGCCTGTAATAGTGATGCAAATGAGGTGTTCAAACGGACCTTCTATGTCAATTTCTTGATTGTTTAGGGATGCCTCCACCCGCGACACGAGCTGATGCAAGGCATATAGATACCATACTTACACACAATGATATAACCTTTAACGTACAACGTTTCATAAACATTTTCAAAAGATACCGGTTAATGTAATGTTTTTTTTTCTTTTCATTACTATTTACCACGTGTACTAATTTAACTATAGCTTTTTTAAATATACAATAAATAATAAAAAAGGGTTAAATAATCTTAAATATTAACTCACTAATTGTTAGACTACATAAAAATAATCCCTATTTAATTATATTATTAAAGAAATAATTTAATTACACTGTAACCTATAAAAAAAAAACATTTTCATTAGTTCATTCACTTGCTCCTTATTTTAATTATTGACTTTAGGTTTTTTTTCCATTATTATAATTTTTCTTTTATTGGATATCGTAGCTGGCATGATAATGTGTTTTTTGAACACGAAACTGGTCGCCTAATTTCCCAGTACAACTTTTTTCTTAACTTAAAACTCATTTCTTGGATTTTTTTACTCTAAGAAAATATTTGTTTAATCCAAATAAAATTTCAAGAAAATTATTTTCCTATATTGTAAATTTTTATAATCCTTCTTGAAATAAAAATATTTTCTTGGATAAAGACTAATTTTTGCAAGAAAACCTATTTTCTTGATATAAGAAACAATTTCTCTGCGTGTACTACATAACTTGAAGGAAACGCTCCTGTACCCTACTACCCAAAGTTTATCCTACATGGTACAAACTAAAAACATTCGATTCGATCGTTCGTTACCTTTGTAAAACATAGAAATATACAGGGATACTTTAAGACCTCGCTGTATATTTGATTAGCTTATGTTAATAAAATCCCTTACCGTTTCCGGTTACCTTGGAGAAGACGCCGAAGACAATTTAATTACAAATTTTAAAGGTGATTCCGAATGGCCTACTACGCTATTGAGAGATAGGTTTTATTCCCAAGCTTCCTAACAAAGAACCTTTAATACTACTAAATTAGTTCACTCAGTCAATCGTTCTCCGACGTACGCCAATGGAATCGTAATGTAGGGACTATCCCCGACCGTATAAATATTGCTGCCAACCGGAATATCAGTAATTGATTAGCTAGTGGGAAACTACGGGTTCGGTGATATAAAAAAAAGTAAATGAAAACAATTCAATTTGCCACAGCGTAAATTAACACATCTGTCACGAATTGCACTGTATACCATTCAAATCGGAACATTGCGTAATAACTGCAGCTAAATAAGTCAGAAAAACAAATAACACTCCTCTCGTTATGACTACTGAATTAAAAGGATTTGTTTTAACAGTCTAACTTGCGGCTCTCAAAACGTGGGGTGTCGACCCTCTGGGATAGTTATGAGACACTTGAAAGAGCGTAGCGAACTTGTGCTACCCTTTGCTTCCCTAAGGATTTTCCCCCCTTTACTATAACAACATTCACAAGTAACTTTAGGGCTTCCTAGTACTCTGCACTCTCATGATCTGACTCCTCTTTAGATGATGTTTTGATGTACTAATATGCTGCTAATTAAAATAAATATTTATTTTAAAGAGGACTTTCACATATACTTACGTTTGTGGTGGGGGGAGAAAGGGTATTTTTAATCTTTAAATTAATAACGAACTACTAACGCCAATCAGTTTCTGACAGTGATTAATTTATTCCATTTACGTCAATATTATCATCTAATTAGGTTGTTTTTTTGTTCATTTTTTATTTGACATTTATTTCTACCTCACTGACTAGATACTTTGCCACAAGAGGCGAATATAGCTATTTTTGTTTTCAGCCTACAACGTTAATATAAATAACTCATTTGCTAATCGATACGCTCTTTGTTTCTCACATGCTGTTCCACCTTGATTATCTTCAATTAAAAAAAAAATAACAAACATGATAGAGATCTACAAAGCGCCTATATATACGGGGTCTCTCAATCTTCTAGAATTGTGGAATTACATCTATTTTGTTTCATATGTCCATTTTTAACAGATTTTGTCGTCAATAGTCTAAATGCTAAGATATTCATGTTTGTGTCTACTGCAAAATGAGAATATACGAGCGTAAGTCAAATATTATCTACACTTTCGCCATAACAAGCTTTGAAGGTTATCGTAGTGGCGGCCGCTTGCGCATGCGTTGAGTTGGAGTAACCTCTATAACTACGACTAACGCTGCGAAAGGTTGATGAGAAACTGTTGCAATAAGTCAATAATTTAATTCGCTGAGGTAGCCGGTGCCGTTTCATCCGTATATATACGTCGCGCCTATTAATAATGTATTGGCTCTCGTCGGCGAAATGCGAGAATTCGTGATTTCCTTGATTTTCTCATAAAATAAAATTTTGTAAGTAATGGTAATTGATGAAAATGGTGCTTCCTGCTAGCTAAAATACAAAATTTCCTTTTTCTATTAAAAAGAAATAAGGTGTTTGGTGTTTGAATTTGCCAAAATTTAGTGTTCAGTACTGATCACTAACGCTGGCCACGAGCGGTACCGCGCATCGGCGTAGAATCAGTTCGGACCGAGAGGAACGGTAGTATTACTTCGTCTGCGGAGCAGTACGGACATTTTCGCTGCCGGTCATTTGCGCAATTGTTTATCTGTTTGAATTTGAAAGGAAATTACAAACACTATTCGTTAAGCTACCAACATGGAACGATAACAGACCGTAATTTTAAAATATTCCTTCAAATGGCTTTATTATAGCTTCATGATTCATAGTAAAATTACCAACTGTTACATTTTTCCTGTAATTTTACAAATTACCATATAATTCTAAATTGTAATTTGTTTAAGTCTAACAATTTCTTATGTATTTTTACTAATCCATAGTTATATCCATTAGTTATATTAAAAAAGAATTTTGCGAGTAAAAGAACCTTTTCATCAACCCTTCTTCCTAATGATAACATGATTCATGATTAACGCTGGCCACGAGCGGTACCGCGTATCGGCGTAGAATCAGTTCGGACCGAGAGGAACGGTAGTATTACTTCGACTGCGGAGCAGTACGGACATTTTCGCTGCCGGTCATTTGCGCAATTGTTTATCTGTCCTAGAAAAATTATGATTTCGTCAGCAAAACGACCGCGGTCGGACAAACTTCGTAAATTTATTGCAGAAATTCCAGACTTAATATATGAAGGTACTAAAATTAAATGTGTAATCTGTAAAATCCCGTTAATGTGTTGGTCCAGACAACATTGTCTACGACACGTAAATAGTGAAAAGCATGTCTCAAAAGAAATTGCGCACGAGACAATGAAAAATTTATATTTAATTTATGCGTTACGTTTATCGCATGTAATATACCGTTTAATTTACTAAACAAGGAACCATTTATCTGCTTTTGGAATAACTATTCGGAGTGCAAGTTACCAAGTCGAACATCGTTACGAAGAATTGTGCCATCTGCGCGCGAACATATTGAACAAAAAATAAAATCGGAGTTGAAAGATCAAAAATTGTGGTTATGTGTCGATGAAACAACAGATCGGAAGAAACATTCTGTTCTTAATGTAATGGCACGCAAATTGGAACCTCATCAATCGGCACCTTTAATTCTATTAGTCTCCAAACGAATACAACAGTGTACTGCCGAAGTAATTTCAAAGTTAGTGTTAAATACATTGGACAAGTTTGAACTTTCAACAAACCAACTCTTGATGTTAGTGAGTGATGGTGCTGCAAACATGCTTTCTGTAGGCCGGTCTCTTAAAAAGCATTCTGCTAATTTGTTACACATTACGTGTAAAATTCATGCTCTCAATCTTGTGGCGGATAGTATCAGAAAATGTTATCCCGAGGTAGACGCTTTAATAGCGCATACCAAAGCAGTATTTGTCAAATCACCGAAACGTATTCGCGAATTTCACAGACTGTGCCTCCGTATACCAGAGCCACCAGAATATATTTTAACTCGTTGGGGAACATGGTTGCAGGCCGCGTTTTATTATCATAAATATTTTGACAATATTAAGAACGTGGTTTTACAATTCGATACAAAAGAAGCTGCCGCTATCCAGAAAAGCCAGTCGAAATTTCAAGATAGTCAGGTTAAAATGGATTTAAAAATCATTCACGACAATTACTTCGGGCTAGCAGATGCAATAGAAAAATTACAAAATCCTGCGGTGCCGTTAGAAGAATCTCTACAAATAGTGCAACATGTTCACGCACAGCAATGCGCGATTGAAGGCGCAAAAAATGTTTCTGTTCTAGAAAAATTTGAAAGTGTTTTTGAGAAAAATTCTGATTTTGGCACATTAAGACACATTTGTGAAGGTGCGTCAACAGAATCGTTAAGTTGTTTGAAAGATTATTTTACTTACGCAAATATTACGTCACTAGATGTAGAACGTTCGTTCTCTGCATATAAACGCATTTTTTCCTCATGCCGTACTAGTTTTGCCGAAACAACAGTTGAAACATATCTAATGTTGCAGATATTTAACAGACATTATTCACTTTGTGATTTCACGGAGGACTCTTAAAATGGTAAGTGTTTGAGCACGTGTTATTTAATTTTTATTTAAAAGATGAGCGAAATTATTTGCGGCAGCAAACATCTCTATTAGCAGAATAACTCTAGTGGAACGCGAGGCCTGGTCGACTCTACGCTACTGCGCGGTACCGCTCGTGGCGAGCTTTACTGATCAGCCTGTATATTTCGCAGGAATTCTGATACCATGTTCAGATAGAGACAAGTATACAAGGTGCAGCAATAGTACGCTTGTCTCTTATTACTCGGGTTATATGCTAAATAGCAATTTGATATTTTGGAGGTGTGATATAATGTTAATTGCGCATCTTTAGGAAATATATTGCAATATACTGGGTATTTTATAAAAAAGGTGGCGTAGTAAAATTCACTTGTTTAAATGGAATATCCTGTATATTTTTACATTATTAAAGATCCCTAACTACATTCCATCCATCTCCAGATTATGAAAGTAATAGGTTACTTGTAGTTTTCGAGTTACAACTGTTTCTGTTAGAAAATTGACAAATTTGTATTATATCTCCAAAATATGAAATTGCTATCTACCAGACAACCCGTGTCATAAAAGATAGACGTAGTATTGCTGCACCTTATGTAATTTAATTTCGTAAGAATTGACGGCGATATGTCTTTTTTCAAAGGATGTAGGTATCCCCATTTAGGCTACTGAGGACAAAATTATCAATATCTCCGAGAAATTTAAAACGGAATAATATACAGGAAATTCCCTATTAAGTTATCAGAAAATTTAAACTTCCTTTACACAATTCAAGAGGATTGGGACATCCTATACATACACTACCGCTCATAAGTATTTGGGCATCTCAAATTTCAGGGCAAATCATTAGATATTTAAATGGAAATAATAAAAATATATATTTGTTATTTAAGTATACGTAAATATACAAATTTAGCAATCAAAATTATTTAATTAACCTAAATTTTAGATGCGTCTACGTGACCTCTTTTACTTTTAATGATTGCGTCGTATAGTCAATTCTTGCAATTAATTTTAACAACGCTTCCGGAATTATTCGAGTCCATGGTGTCTGTAGTTTATTCCACATGTCATCTGCTGAAGTTGGAGCAGTTTATCTTACTTCTTCCCATAATAACTCGATGGGATTCAAGCCCGGGATTTGGGGTGGCTATTTCATGATTGTTAGTGCCCCTTCCTTTTCCAACTGTTCTAAATATTGCTTGCAAAATTTTGAAGAGTGTTTTGGGTCATTACCCCAAATCATTACCGAACCACCGCCGAGTTTGACGGTAGAGACTGTGCATTGCTCTAGTGCACGTTCACCAACAGATATTCTTGCAAACACTCATCTTCGCGAACCAAAAATCTCGAATTTGGATTCGCCGGTTCACAATATCTTGCTCCAATCTTCTACCGTCCAATTTCGATGTTCACGTGCCCATTGTAACCTCTTTTCCGCAATTCGTCCGTGAAGGCGGGCTCTTTGCAGACGGTTTAACCGTAGACACGCTAATCGACTTCGGGAGTACAGTATTAATGCCAGCGGCGATTTCTGGATGTGTTTTTCTTCTATTTCACTTGCTGGACACTACGATTGCAATATCTTGAGCTAATGTTGTCGCCCTTGGTCTACCACTTCGTACTTTATTTAGAAAACTGCCAATTTCACTGTGGTTTTTGATGTTATAATTAACAATAAATGGATTTAAATGTAATTTTCTAGCAATTTGACGATTGCTTATGTCTAAGCTATGCTGTGCTACTATTAAAGCACGCGTTTCAACACTAATTTCTTTCCTTTTCGGCATGTTTTAAAATTTTAAACGAAATTATAAACACTATTCGTTAAGAGATGTTGCCGCTACTAATGTAGAACGATAACTGGCCGTAATTTAAAGACATTACTTCAAATGGCTTTATTATAGCTTGCTGGTTCATAGTAAAATTACCAACTGTTACATTTTTCTTGGAATTTCATGAAATACGCTGGCTCTTTGATGCCGCTACTACGTGCGCTTTTATGACGGTATTACCTCTCATACAGATAAAAGAAGTAAATAGACCAATATTATTTAATGAATTTAAGTGAATCTTACTGATTATTAGCATACTATTCAATAATGCTAGAATGTATTTCCTATATACATTCTTTTTTTACTAAAATCTAAAATCCAATGGTACCCAAATATTTATGAGCGGTAGTGTACATACAAAACCCTTTTATGTAATATTTTTATTAATTAAGTTATACAGACCATAGAGCATGACTTCTACGTCAGTCAAAAGTTACTTACTCCGGCTAGGTTAATAATTAAAAACTTTTCCTCTTAGAATTTTATATGTATACCCCTCAGGTTAAGAACCCCGCCTTATGATTTGTTTAAGACCTGCGGATAACTTTGAAAACTTATGATTTACGCTCATGTACCGCAATAGCTCGCATGTCCTGTTATATAGCGTGCCTCGTAAAAAAAAGCTTAGCCGCATCATATTTATAAGCGCGGAAAATATAATAATTTATTGTTTGAAGGTATCTGCATGTTCTTGACAACATCTTCCTTGTTTCACGATTTCCCTTTGATCTATTTGTAAATCAAATTATGCCCCTATTTCCAATTACTCTAAACTACAAGCAAATAGTATTCCTACGACCCGTTTCGTAGAATTTATGTATCTTTGTGTAGACTTTATAACGAGATAAAACGAAACTAGTGAAGTGTAACTTTCTTCCAGTTTAGATTACACTAGTTTACAAGAGGATTCTCATCAAGAAACAACGACGGGATTTAAATCAAGCATACCGATTTAAAATGATGCTTCAATCTCGCGTTCCGCGTATACACAGGACCGGGTTTGGAGAAAATGCAATTCCCGCAAATTGTAATGGGTAGTACATTTTTCAAACGAAGAAATATTTCGCACGAGAAAATATTGTGAGGGGGTGTAAGTTTTGATAAATTACACCTCTCGGCACAATTCAGAGCCAATTCCGAGGACTTTTTTACATATACGAGGTAACGTTATGACGTAAATCTAATACCGTCAATATAGATTGTCCTAATTACGGATAAACGAGTCAAGCGGACACCGTTCTAACTGCTATCAACATATATCTGTTTTTCCCGATATCCGCAGGTTCTGTTGATTGTTGCGGTTGCTTGTACTCGATATAGAACTGTAAATCGAATGAGGCATTCACACTAGGTGCCTATCGACATGCAGTTGCCGCTGCAGCTAATTTTATAGAACGCAATTTCTATTACGGCAGTACAATTACCTACATCACATATTCAACCTTGGAATAGCGTTATTTTAGATGATACGTTCTTTAAATACTAATTTATTTGATTAGAATGGTGTGAAAGAGTATTAACTTTAACAACTTCAATTTGTTTAAACTTAATCTAAATAGCACAGCCCGCCATCTATCCAGGATTCGCCGCATTAACACATCAAGAATTATAGAATCTGTATATAGGAAAGAGGAATCCACAAAGCAACTAATCAATATCCCTCACGCATGCGTAAAAGTGAAACGTTGTGTTTAAAGTTACGCTCTTCGCCACTAGATGATGCGCTGTAAGGTATCTAGAGCGTTTGCGGGATTCTACGTCTAAATGGAAAATTTCTATATCACCCACGCTGTTTTATTTGTGCTACTAGTACAGATTGGAAGGTTTACAGTCAATAGTCAGCAAGTACATGGAGCAAGTAACAACACATTTTATTAACCTGTTTTGAGTTTAAAAGATGGCGCAATAAAACGCGATCGTTAATCTCAACGAGGTAATAATAAATTATACATTGTTTACAACGCGATATCTCGGGAACAAATGAAGACTTTAAAGTTCTAAAAACTTTGTTATAAATGTACGGTAGGAGCAGATAATTTGTCATATTTTTTTTTAATTAAAGGCCTCACCGCTAGGTGGAGCCACCAAACTTAATTTGTTTAAAAGGAGTATCCTACTTTTTATTCCATTTTAAGAATCTGCAGCACATTTGTGATAACTTTCCTTACAACTGCTATCAAGCTACTTGTTGTACTTTTCGACCATGTAAAAGATTGTATTTTGTAGTCTTAATAAGCAAAGATTTATTTATCAATAATTTTAATAAAACTTACATTAAGTGCTCAAAGGTTAAGGCAAATTTGAAAAATCTCTCAGAGTAAAAGCGAAATTAAATTGAGTGCTCAAAAGTTCTTCCAGCACATTCTACATATTTTTCATAACGACTACTTAAGGGTGTACCGGTTACGTTTCATATAGTTTCTGGCACAAGCGATCTTAATAAGCTCTTTTAGTTCTTCGACATTGCTGGAAGACGTAAAGTTCACTGTTCGAATGTCCTCAAAGAAAGTATGGGCTTAAATGAGGAGAACGGGCTAGCTATCCATCGTCTCGGAAATACCTTGTTAAGACTGGTAGCTTATTATGTTACTATTATGAGCATTCTCAAGCAAAAGAGGTATTTGATGTATTAGAAAATCCAGGTATTAAGGACTTGTTAAGGTGTCGTTACAAAAAGAATGGACTGATCAACTGGTCTTCCAATATTCCATATCTTCTTTTCTTTCATTCAGTGTGGATGTTTCAGACGTGAATTATGACGATTAACTATTTCGCTGCTCTCATCAGACCACGGAATACGAGCTAGGAAATTTGGAATTTGTGAATAAAGTTCCATAAAATCTTCCATAATAGAATTAAGTCTACGAATTTCATTGCCATCGTGAAGCCCATGCACCAAATGAATCTCAAATGGCTTGTATTTATTGGATTCTAATATCTTATGAACTGAACCAACTGAAATGGCACAATCTTCAGCAATAGATCTCACAGACGTGTGAGGATTATAAGCAACACTTGCTTGTAATTTTAAAAAGGCTAAAAGTAGAGGTTATCTATAGAATAACGTTCAAACAAGAGTGAGCTTAATTTAGAAGTACACATGGAAAAATATGCCTAAAAACAATAACTAAGACAGATACTGCTAAATAAATAGCACCTCCTGGTATTGATGAATCACTACCGGCAAAAACAATATTTAAAGAATAAAAGCATTAATGCTTCTTGCTCTTGGCGATATTACTCTTACATCTCTCAATTTATGCCACTAATCTTCAAAAACAACAACTGAAATATTTTCTGGCGCCACGTAGTGTCAGTAGTTATAGTCATGCCGTCATAGAGACAGTATACATATACAGGATCTTTCGCAACTAGCACCACACATTTGGACAGGTGAAAGTTCACACGAAATTGAAGCTATAATTATAGAGAAACAATCTCAAGGCAAAGACGAATGAAAGAATAATTTTTGAAGTTTTGTAGAAAACCGTTTTGGAACTGCTGTTATTTACTATTTAATACAATGGATTGTGTCTTCGTTGCAATAAAATCTGCCTGTGTGGTCTGTGTCGTAGGTAAGTTTTAAGGAACGTATGTACAGTACGTACAGCGGGTGCAGCCGTTTGTCACGCTTTATTCATGAGACAATAAAATTTTGTAAAATTAATTTAAATTGATGTACAAAAGTATAAATAAACTTGTAAAAAGGACACGTACACAACAAGTTAAAACCTGATCTATTACAATAAAACTAGATATTACAAATTGTAATTTTTTTTTATATGATATATAACAATCAGAGACGAAAGTCAGTTAGGATCGAGGCGTGACTGAGAGCTTAAACAGGAATACGTCAGCGTTAGGGGGGTAGAGAGGCAGTATTGCATATGCATTCTACCCTTATCTAAGAAAACGATAGAATGATGTACGTGACCTAGCAATGCATGTGCGATGCTGCTTCTTTACCCCTACTAATGCTTATGTATTCCTTTTTCGCACTCAGTCACGCCTCGAACCTAACTGACTTTCGTCTCTGATAATAATCCTTCTTCAATGTTAATAACAAACAAGGAGACATCTGTGGTTGGTAGGAAGAACCAATCCAGAATAATCGTCGAAGTATACCCTAGCCTCAAACCACATATGACAGAAACCAGTAACCCAAGCATTAATTAGGGATTATTGAATAATTAAATTATTGAATAATTCCTAATTGATAATTTAATTATATTGTAACCTAAAAAAAAAAACTTTTTCATTAGCTCATTCACTTGCTCCTAATTTTAATTATTAACTTTAGGGTTTTTCTTTTCCATTATTGTAATTTTTCTTTTATTGGATATCCTTGTAGCTGGCCTTATGATGTGCTTTTTAATACGAAACTGGTCGTCTAATTTCCCAATAGAACTTTGTGAGATTTGCACCATTTTTTCATTCCTACCTTCAATATGTTTATTTTCTTAATTTAAAACTAAATGATTTACTTGGAAGAAATATTTTTCTGTCTTAGGTTTCCTTAATTTCCTAACCATAAGAAAATATTTTTTTAATCCATCTAGTATCAGAAAATGTTATCCTGAGGTAGACGCTTTAATAGCGCATACCAAAGCAGTATTTGTCAAATCACCGAAACGTATTCGCGAATTTCACAGACTGTGCCCCCGTATACCAGAGCCACCAGAATATATTTTAACTCGTTGGGGAACTTGTTGGTTGCAGGCCGCGTTTTATTATCATAAATATTTTGACAATATTAAGAACGTGGTTTTACAATTCGATACAAAAGAAGCTGCCGCTATCCAGAAAAGCCAGTCGAAATTTCAAGATAGTCAGGTTAAAATGGATTTAAAAATCATTCACGACAATTACTTCGGGCTAGCAGATGCAATAGAAAAATTACAAAATCCTGCGGTGCCGTTAGAAGAATCTCTACAAATAGTGCAACATGTTCACGCACAGCAATGCGCGATTGAAGGCGCAAAAAATGTTTCTGTTCTAGAAAAATTTGAAAGTGTTTTTGAGAAAAATTCTGATTTTGGCACATTAAGACACATTTGTGAAGGTGCGTCAACAGAATCGTTAAGTTATTTGAAAGATTATTTTACTTACGCAAATATTACGTCACTAGATGTAGAACGTAAGTTCTCTGCATATAAACGCATTTTTTCCTCATGCCGTACTAGTTTTGCCGAAACAACAGTTGAAACATATCTAATGTTGCAGATATTTAACAGACATTATTCACTTTGTGATTTCACGGAGGACTCTTAAAATGGTAAGTGTTTGCGCACGTGTTATTTAATCTTAAGTTCCATAAGATCTTCCATAATAAAATTAAGTCTACGAATTTCAGCGCCATCGTGAAGTCCATGCACCAAATGAATTTCAAATAGTTTGTATTTATTGGATTCTAATAAAAAAATAGCACAACCTTCAGCAATAGATCTCGTAGACGTGTGAGGATTGTAAACAGCACTTGCTAATATATCTATTCGTTGGTTCAATTTGTTGCTGTTCTTCTTCAATTTTTACATTTAGCTTTAAGAAAATGAGGAATTTGAACCTCAATTCGTGAATTTTTGCAAGCACAAAGATCACATTGATAGCTTGATTACAAGCTTACATAGAACCGGCTTAGCTTTGCCATTTAACGTCAATTATATTCTTGTCCAAGAGAAAGCTAATATCAATCTGAAACTATACAAGTTTTTGATGCTAATAAAATCAAAATTTAGCTGACGTTCCTTTTATAAATTTAAACTCTGTGGGTATTCCTTTTATCCCTAGGTGTGTCTTTTTATGCACGCAGAGAAATGTTTATCCATATCACAGCTGTCCGCCTTAACTCAAGACAATTACTGCTTCAATTATCCATAATACACTGTTTTAAATCAAAAGAAATATTCTCTCTGCGTTTCTTTCTCCGCTTAAGAGGAGTATATACTTGTAATGAAATAATTGTATTTCTTTGTTCAAGACATTTGTGAACTTGATTCGAGAAAATCCTGTAGAAAATTTGAAGAAAGCGATTCTTAGTATAAGTAAATGGCCGTTATAACACTCAACAATATCTTCTTAAGGATAGTTCATCAGTTTTCAGCGTTTGGGTATTGTTCATAAATCAATAGTTCCATTTTCTTGAAATGAAGCATTTTTTACTTAGGATTCTTGAAATGCATATTATTTATATGCATATTATTAATTGTGCTTACCTTGTTTAAAACAGTACGACATATCCCTACATAATGCAGTAAATTTTACAGTATGACAGGTTATCTACAGAATAATGTTCAAAATAAAAATGAACCTAATGTAGAAGTATATATATGAAAAAAGTAAATAACTAAGATAATGCTAATAAATACCTCCTGGTATTGATGGTATCAGTACCGGGAAAATCAATGTGAGAAGAGAAAAGCATTAGCGCTTCTTGCTCCTGGCCATATTGCTCTTACATCTCTCAGTTTATGCCACTAATCTTCAAAAATAGTAACTGAAATATTTCCTGGCGCCACCTAGTGCCAGTAGTTATATAACTTTAAAGTAACCGAAACCAAAGCAACCTAAACTGATCTGTGCATGTACCAAAGTTGCCAAAACAGACTGCCAATCTACCTTTATAAGCAGATGAAAATTTCCTACTTAATAATTCTCCCGTTCAGCTATTAACAAAACTAAATCAGCATTCGCAATCTTTTAAAAATTGTTCAATTTATTGTAGCAAGTAAAGCAGCATATTTCTACCGATTTCTTCGTCAAGAACTTGTTCAATTAATTGGTCAATAAATCGCTGCGTGTAAAACAGGCTTGGTGAATTTTTCCGATGTTGCCGGTGGTGCTTGCAGTTTGTGGCCGTTCCGAACGTTCACTGTCAACTAAGGAGATACGACCGAAGGTTGGTAGAATACATTTAAAAGGTTGTCTCAAAAATAGCATGCGCAATGACATCAGTGATAGTAGAATATAAAACATATGAGATCCATCAATTTAAACGTTGTTACGAAGAAGTATATCTATATATTGCTACCAATGACGTCAAAATGTGCGTCCTTCACCCCTCCACCAACAAACTTTCGGTTAAGTATTGCAAGGTAGGAACTGAGACAACCTTTACAGTGGAATTCATACATTTTACCAACCTTGGGTACGACCATATATTACTAGAATATTTTTGACGTGTGGCGCCATCTTTATATTGAGGTTTAAAGTTTTTCAGACTACACTCGTAATATTGGAAATGGATTCGATAAACGCAGCTGTACATTCAATGCTGAAGCCGCCCTCTAGACTGGTGAAATAGAGTTATTACGGAAAATACGATCAATATTGCGCCATCTTTCAGCGGTTACAGGAATAAATTTGACGATTTCTTGTAATGTTTAGAGTTTAAATAAGGGAATCGTTCCATCAATAATAAATTAAAAGCCGTACCGTCAATAATCGGAATTTATCTAAATTTATAAAGTCTTATTTATGTTTTTAAGAATAAAAACAAACTATATAGATTTATAAATCAATTCGAATCGAAAAATACAGGACAAAAACAGGGTTGTAGTGCGGCAATTGAAACAGAAACAAAAAATAAAACTGGCAGCGAATGTTAAAAAGTTCGGAAAGAGAAACGTAACAGACATTTCCGCGACGTGATGATTAATCATCTTCTTTCTACTGGAACCTCACTGTTCGAATTTTGCGATTGTGATCTTTCATTTATGCTTATAAATAATGAAGTCCCAAACACACGCACTTTGACAGACAGCATGGAAGATCCCGGAAATGCATATATTGAAAAGTTATTTCGGTGGAAATTTAAAAACTGGATCGATACATCTCCGGTTTCCTTTGTTACTTTTCGATAACCTCTTGGGATTGTTCATTCAAGTTATCATCTTCTAATTACACAGGTCGTTAAGTACAAAAGAATTTGAATGTAAATTTTTCGGTACATTAAAAGTTTTCTTTTTAATTTAAGTATTAATCAATGCGGAGATTTTCAAAAAACATTACCGAATAACACCAGCATGTAGAAAAGCAAGGATTTAATACATATAAAATGGAATTTTATTCATATTTCATATTTCCTGGAAAGTATACACATTCCTACTATCTTCGGTTTGAGAGGATTTTATTTTATAAAGGAAATCCAGTTAAAAGTTTTCTATTCGAGATTTTGACGGTGACATATTTTAATAAGCAGTTTCAGTATATGAATGTAGATCTACACATGAACGTTGTAGCTTTTGTTATATTCCAGAGAAAAAATCCTTTTTTTACCTTTACCTTTGCAGAGGAAAAAAATTATCAAAATTTCATATTCAATTAAAAGTTTTACAAACACACACGCGCACACTCAGGGATACGACGGGTACCATTTTTTTCTCTTTTTAGAAGCAGGATAATTCCACCATGTAAGCTTATATTACATTATATTTCGCTTACATTTTAAAATTGATAAATAAATTTTGACCCCTTAGATCTTGAGAAGGTAAAGCATCTCTAGTACTCATTTCCCTTTCATGATTGACGTAAGTAAAAGGTTGTTGCATAAGTAATGTACCTTGGGGAATACAGAAAATTAGATATTATGTTAAATATTTAATTTCTTAAGGAATTATTAAATTTACCGAAGCCTCTATCTATAGGATCTGTTGGTATAAAGCAATGTATTCTTGGGAGAGATTAGTGAAAGTAATTACGTTCTCATGCTTATACTCAAAACTTAAACTTTCGAGAAAGATATTTTTAATCAAGGGATGAGGTATTCTGATTAGTTTTGGGACAGCCAGAATGATAAGCAAGCTTAAATAAAGGGTAAATTGGTTTTCGACGATATTCATTAAACTGCAAATCGAAATAATTCTTTTAGACAATATCAATATTTGCAATCAAGAATGTAGCGTGTGAGTGTAATAAATGAAATGAAATGTCTACGAACGTGTTTGGTTAGGGTAAAATGCTGAAAATTAATTCGTATACCATGCGCATAAATTCTGTTTGAACTCTACATTATACTTCATTATTATTTGTTGATACACCATAAAGCCGGGGTTCTTAAAATGTAACGTCGTCCCATATATTTTTTTTTCTGTCAGCGCAAAGGGGAGAAATCATGCCCTGTCAAAAATAATGAAAATATACAATGCATAATAAAATTGTTTATTTGACATAACTTACATATTCCTTGGGCAAGATTTTTTCATCAGTTGCACATTGTTTTTATGAGCGCCATAAATTTGATAAAGAAATAAAATTTTATCACGGCGACAAATGCCGCTAGATGGAAGGACTGCTGGATTGAGTAGATTAAGATTCTTTCTTTCATAAAACATAGCATTAATTTATCCTTTATATTAATTTTAGTTGACTAAAATAAACATACTGAAGGAAAATATAACAACTTGAGGCCTTCGCTATTGAAGAAAAGGTTTTTGATAGGAAATACTCAAGGAAAATTTCAAATCGTTTCTAAATTATTGTTTTTACATTAAAGGACATGTAAAGAAGTATTTATTTATATTTTCATTTTCATTATTATTATTATTTTAACTGATTTCCACTGAATATAAGTAGTGTTACCTGAATTAAGTGAAAGAGAAGGAAGAAAAATACCAACTATGATTGGGTTTGGGAATAGAATAATTGCAAAATTGTTTCGCACTGACAAGGGAACACCGGCAACCCGGACTCCCCAAAAGAATTGAAATTTTGTAAATTTGTAGAGCGATCCAATGTAAGATCATTGCGGAATCCTCCGTATGTGGAGTAGTGACATTTGTGCTAATATCTCGAAAATTACTAGAGATATTTAAAAGTTGTTAAGACAAGTTTTTAATTGTATAAAGACGACTAAACGATAGCATAATCGACATTTCAAAATTTATTAATTTGAATCGAAAAACTACCCCCACCCCAACCTATTTGAAGGTTTCTTAATTTTCAGGTAGCACAAATAAGGGGTCGTTTCATGCAGAATTCAACTATGTATATACATCTTTGTTATTAAGTTCTACCTTTAAATCAAAAAAAATATATTTTCTGATGTTAAATGTATACGTGCGGATGTACTACATATGTATGTAAATGAAGGAAAATGTGATAACACTTTTGAAATAATTGTAATTGTAATTGCGCTTTTTTAAAGAAATTTATCGAAACCATAGGGCCTCTTGTTAGAAAAATATGTTTAAAGGCATCTAGTGAATAGTTTACCCTTTAAAAGGAACCTAGGTAGAAATACTAGCAAGCGATATAAGACCGCAATTATGTGTTATTTGTTTATTATTTATTTGCTAACCAGTATTGAAATGATTGCATTAAACCAAAATAACAGCGTGTTTACATGTACAGAATTGTTTTGATGTGATATATGTCTAATTTCGCTACGTAGTTTACTGATATGTTCATATATATATACACACTATTGAAATTCTTACAATTAATGTACAAGTTATCAGTTTGCGAACATAGAACAAATCTGACCAAGCGAATGCCACGAATTAACATTGCCAATCTTGTGGATATGTTACAAATAACTTTTCAAATTCAAAATATTGCAAGAACTCCTACGACACCAGAAGAAACGGAATTACACGATGCCTTGAAAGAAATTATTGCTTGAGTTTCTGAAGAAAATATATTGAGGTTCGAGACTGAAATGGGTTTAGAATTTGAATCGCCTTCAGAACCACACGAACCACAGTTTGTTGAATTACTGTCAGAAGATGAAGTTAATGCAAATTGGGAAGACGAAGATTGTGTTCCTGACGATGAAGGTAGCATTATAGATTTTGACTATAAGATTAAAGCTGTAGAATTTTGGAGAAGTGGGAAAAAAGCAACAAGAACATTTGAAAGTGTTAAAAGCAAATTTAGAAAGGTAAAATCAGTTTAGCAGTTGTATAGATGGGAAGAAAGCGTTAATAGAGGTGGAACCAACATTGAAAAAGTAAGATATATCACAGAATATGTACTTATACAGTTCCAAGATGCACTTACACGAGGAAATATAGTGCATGATATTCGACGTTGGGCTCTAGAGGCGAAAGACGAAATTAGACATACAAGTTTTAAAGCAGGACATTAGTGGATATAGCATTGTATCACGCAAAATAACGAAATTTGTTACTCATTCTGCTGCAATTGATACTACCGAATTACGTGACGTAAGCGACAGATTTATAAATAACGTAAAACCTTATATTAATACCCTTGGAAAAGACAATATTTATAATGCAGACGAGAGTGGTTTTAATATGGAAACTCTGGTCGTACATTGTTTCCACGAGGTGAAAAACATGTTGAAGCCACCGTACAGTCCTTACACTCTGTTACTCACAGTTATAATATAATGCCTACAATTTCTGCAAATGGAAGATTATTATCTCCACTATTTCTAGTTTTGAAAGAGGCAAGCGGTACTTTAGGCCTTCGGGTACAGGAAACACTCTTTCGCCCAATTAATATATACATATCTGCCTCTGCATCAGGAAAATTAACATCTGCGCATTTCAAAACAGATGTCTTCTTGCCAAATGCTGGTGCCAACAATTTGCTACTACTAAATTCGTGGACTGGACATTGTCCAACAGAACTACATATGTACATTAACGCCAAAAGACAAAAATGTAAATATTTTGACGATTCTAAAGAAGACAACTGCGATGATTCAATCATTAGACGTGTATTAGTATTAGTGTTTTAGGTTATTGAAAAATTTTGTGAGAACTTTTTCCGACCAAGTTATTTTGATGGGTCACGATACTATTATCAAGTTACAGTCTCTAACCCACAATCAGTTTTCGTCTCCGAGATTTTTTGGCGTTTTTAAGTATTCTTGGTACAAAAGTGAATACATTGCGGAGCCACCAAATGCCTTTGAAAATCCAGTAAATTTCTGCTTTGCTAAAGCTGCACAATCCACGCCACTGTGTACTATCTGTGGAAAACCTGCTCTCGTACGTTGCTCTTGGTGTAAGCAATATTTGTGTTTTGAACATTTCTTTTTAGATCACCATTAAAAACTAACCTTATATAGCAAATAAATTATGCAATATGTAAATTTAAAATAAGCATAGTAATCCTTATTTATATCTTAATTATATATACTTTAAGTGTTTCTTGATGCGACTCATCAAGAGAAAACATACAACAACAAAATATAATTCCTGTTCCAACAAGATCAATTTCAACAGAATAATCTGAGCCATCATCATTAGAAACCATGATAACCCAAGAAGCAGGCGTATCAATGTATGAACTATCAAATGTCACTGCGCCATGCAATCGCATTGAAATCACGCAATCTAGTTTGAGTAATATGACAAGAAGCCTGAAACTATCACAGCGACAATCCATTCTTTTGGCAAGGGACTTGAAACAAACGAACATTTTGGCAGCAGATGTTTGGATATACGGAGTAATCAATAGTCATCATTGTTTTACGAATCTTTTTAAATCCATTGAGAATAATTCACTCGCGCATTGATATTCGTGGTTTGATTTTAACGATGCAAACTGAATATAATCCCGAGCATTGGCGATTGTTTATCGACTCGTCAAAAAGCAGTTTGAAAGCGGTTTTGCTACACAACACCAATTCAAAAAATTCCATTCCCATTGCACTGAGCAGCAATACATACATCGCTAAAAAGTCATCGATTTAGTGGAATATAATGACCAAAAGTGGAAAATTTGTGGCGACTTAAAAGTGGTGGCTCTTTCAAGCGGTATGCAAACGGGTTATACCAAAAATATGTGCTACATGTGCTTGTGGAAAACCCGTTTTGCCGGCGACCAATATAACGAAGGGAACTGGCCTTTACGTGAGGAATTTAAATTGCGACAAAACAACATTATTGAGATTCCACTTGTGCCGATCGAAAAAGTTTTGTTACCAATTTCATAAGAGCATTGAACCCAGAAGGAAATGCATTCAACGAATTGCGTCGAATTTTTCCACCGTTAAGTGAGATGAAAATAAACGAAGGTAGTTGTCTGAATCTGAATGTTGATCTACTGAAATTTCATTTTGTATTATAGTTATTTTACAGGAATATTGGTCGTTTGATGAGGGACAAACGATTTGAAAATGCATTCATTGACATGGAGCTTGTGTGAAAGCGGTTATTGACAATGTTCTCGGAATTCATCGATTGAAGACATGTTCACTGCTTTTCATCGTTTAAATGTTCGAATGTCATTAAAAACTCATTTTTTTGCATTCCCATGTAGAAAAATTCGCCGAACAATCACCAAACGAATCCAATGAGCATGGCGAGGCTTACTCAGCTTTCCATTTAGATAAAATTGCGAGCGTACGTCGAAAACTTGTTTAATCTTTATTTGCATTTCATAAAATTCCCCTACTCTTCACAACACTAATTCCTATTATGTCAATAGCTTCCAAATATTAACAATTACATATCTAGTATAAGAACCTTCCTCCCATACTTTTAGTAAAAAGATTGGAAGAACAACCAACTAGGAAAGAATAGCGTGTTAAAATGTTCACAAAACATGAAAATCGCTGGTCTGTCTTATTCCATTATTTCCGGAATGGTAAACAGAAATTCTTCTAACAATTTACTATTCTGTCAGATGGTATATCGAGAATCATTTGCAATGTTTGTTTGATAAAAAATGGAAAGTAAAGCGAGGGAAGATTGCGATTGCACGAATAGAATAGAAGAACAAGAGAATTGAGAGAAATTCCAGATGTATCCGCGAGGGTAAATTTTTTAAATATTAAATCTCATAAAACAGATCTAATTGAAAAATCTCTCATCTTAAAGTTTTAAATTAATTAAAATTATGGGATATGTCCTTTCCGAATATATTCTTTCCTGAAGGGGGAAAAAATTAAAAGCGAACTAAAGTTGAATTAAAAATTAATGTCCGTTCTAACTATAAATCAGTGGCTTTCAGACTTTGTGAATATCGATCTTTCTGACCTATTTTATGAGTTTGAATTCTAGACAAAAAAGGCATGAGTATGTATATCACATACAGCATATATATGCGTTATATAAACCAGCTGGCTTGCCGCTATATCTGTATATACATAGAGGTGAATATCACTTTGATATATAGATTCATTATTTTTTTTCGTTTGGAATTTTGGTGGCAGCGCGAGTTTTCAGGATTTAAACGAAAATAGTTGGAATCTCGGAGAAGTCAAAAAGTTGCCAAGCTTGTCAATTAACAAACAGACGCCGACGCCGATGTACATGACGATGCTACCTCTGCTTTTCCGTCATCAATAATGCGAGGGACAAATGTGCGGCTGCAAGGCTTGAATTCAAAGAATCCTCAATACGTCACGAACTTGAAATCAAATCGATTGATTGATCGTGCTGTTTGCGTCCACTTTATTTATATAAATTGATCGTAAATTCAAATAATTTATTACCCCTTGCTTTAGCATTTTTTTGTTCACGTTCGGCTCCATGAACATATCCAGTCAGATGGACGGTTTTAAGATACACTTATCGCAAATACAAATTAGAATACGTTTCATGACGTTTTTCAGGTGCTATCTTTTAATTTTGTTACTATTTAAATAAAAATAGTAATAATGGTAGTTTTTTAATTAGAATAAAGATAAGTAAAGACATTTATAACCAAAATAATACTGGAATCATTCCTGGCAAAAACAATGTAAGAAGAGAAAAGCACTAGCCAATGTTTCTGCCTACCCGACGTCATCAGCGTTGCTTCGAACGCTTTCCTTTGCTCACTATTACTGTTCGCTTCTTAGTTTATGCCACTAATCTCCACACGCAGCACTAAAATATTTCTTGGCGCCACCTTGTGCCAAGAGATATATTTCTTGACGGGATGACTAATGAGCAAGACTGAACTGGTCACAACAGTTCAGTCTTGCTGCTGATGATGATAGCTTGGCTATCGAAACGTGCGTCCAGTACGAATTAAGTGTTGTGGTAAGGGTTTTAGTGAACTGTTTCAGTGTTCCAGTGCCACAGTTTTAGAGTACGCGTTTAAAGAAGGTGAAGTTTATTTATTTTATTTATTTGTTGTATAATATAATTTATTATTTAGAAATCATGAACATTATTTAAATTTAGTTATATCTAGTATCTTCCAGTGAAACAAATTAACAAAAAAGATAAATAATAATGGTCCGATTACAGAACCTTGTGATACACCTCGTTTCAATAAAAGCAGTAACAATGTTATTGTTACGCGTTCTATTTATTTTGAACAGCGAAAGTTGAAGGAAGAGATTCGAAGCATATTTGTGTGTTGGGCTCCACGTGAAGTTTCCATTACTTCACAAAATTTCTCACCGTAAACAAAATAATAGGCAGATTCCTGTGCTGTCACTAGTTCAGTTAGAGTTTGTTAAAAAGGTGGTACCGGATGGCAGTAGCGTAGCTGTAGCGGCGTGGGTAGGGGTAATTTTCAACTCGTAGTCGATCTCGACAGTACCGCGAGAGCGTTCAGAGCGACAGTACGTTGCACGCTGCACACCAAATAAGTACGCGGACATGGGACGCCCAAAGGATGTAACGTTGCATTTCCCTGGATTAGAATATAGAAGTCCGTATATTTATTGCACAATATGCAATAGCGGATTGCTAAGATGCGATAGGTTTAAATGTAGAAAACATTGTAAAAGTAAACGTCATGTATGGAATTTAAGAAACAGTATTCCATACTGGCAATTTGTATATGACTTTATTTTTATGTTAAGTGTGTGCAATATCCCACAACATCTAGTATCTAATGAGAACTTTCGTCTTTTTTGGGCTAAGTACGTTCCCTCATGGAAGCTGCTAACATCTATGCAATTACGATACAATTTGCCACGTGTGCAAGGTACAGTAAAGGAATGTATAAAAGACGTGTTGAGAAATAAGAAAATCTGCTTTATGTGTGGGTCAAACAACTGATGCTCAGAAACACAGCGTCATTCATGTTGTAGCGCGTCCTTTAAAACGTGAGAATCCACCAGCTTCATTGTTGTTATCCAGTAAAAGGATTCAGAAAACTAATGCAGAAACCATTGTCAAGATAATAAAAGATTCGTTGAGAGCATTTTGTATCACAGGAACCTAAGTCACAATGTCCGTTACTGACGGAGCTGCAACAATGCTGAGAGTTGGTAGAATGTTGAAAATATGCTTTCCGACTCTTCTTCACATAACATGCCTCATACACGCATGTCACCTCGTAGCAGAAACCATTCGAAAGAAGTATCCGATGGTGGATAAGTTAATAGAATCTACCAAAAAAGTGTTCATCAAATCTCCCAAACACATCCGTGTATTCAAACAATTGTGTCCAAAATTACCGCCACCACCTCAGCCTGTAATAATGCGATGGGGAATATGGCTCCAGGCAGTATCTTACTATCAGAAATATTTTTCACAAGTGAAAAATGTCATCTTGAAACTTGATTCAAATGATTCTGCAGCAGTTCGTGATAGTTCGAGCTATTGAGCAATGAGCAAATAGTCACTTATCTGCACGAGGCGCATTAAATTGCATAAAAAATTTACAAGCCGCTCTAGAAAACTTGACCAACACTATAGGAGTCGATGTTGCTCAGAAATTTGGTGCAATTTTAACGAAAAATCCCGATTTACAAAAGGTTCGGTCTATAACTGAAAATCAAGAGTGCCCAGATGAGAAAAAGGAATATCTGACATTTGCAAATTTTACTTCACTGGATGTCGAACGATCATTTTCGAAGTATACGACAACGTATTCACAACTCCGTCGACGGCTGAATAAATCGACAATGGAAACGTTGCAATTCTACGCAGCTTACCAGGGCGGTTGCCAATTGCCACAGTGGACATAAAGGCGACAGGAAAAGGTAACAATATTATTTTTCACTAATATTGCATATTACGTACCTACCTTTATGCGGTGCGCCACTGCCGGTACCACCTTTTTAACAAACTCTAGTAATAACAAAGGTAAAATTTTACGAAAATGGTGGTCGTTTAAAAAATTTAAAACACACAATTTGTGAAGTAAAATGTCATAATCAAATCCATAAAAACTCTAGCATGAAGTCATCGTTTAAACTGTTATAAAGAATATCAATAAATTGAGTAGCTGCAGGAGTGGTAGATGTATTTCATAAGAAACCATGCTGTGATTTATTTAAAAAAAGGCAATTTGACAATCTGACAGCGTCAAGGGTACACACATCTTATTATTAGAGGGCGGAATTATATGCATCGGAAATCGACAAAATATGCGCATATATATGCAGATAAATTCTTCGAAATATGCACAATTTTTGCTAAATATGCAGTTTTATGCACATATGCTTCTGATACCGATTAACTTCTTGTTAAATGTTATAAAACAAGAATAATCACAACGAAGCATTTTACAAACGTTTATTGTTCTTACATTATTCCCACTTACATTTTAAAATCACAATTATATAAACACATACGTACTTAAAATTTATTAAAATACATACTTAGATACTACATATTTTTATTATTAAAACAATTTACAATTAAATGCTTTTCTAAATCTTCTAATGAAAAATTATGTCGCCTATCTGTGAGAGTGCATTTATATATCGAAAAACTTCTTTCAACATCAACGAAGTTATTGGTGCGCACTTTAATGCATTCATAATCCCAAGACTTAATTCTATACTTGTTTCTGTTTCATCCATTTTTAATTTACCAGTTAAAATCAAATTGATTTTTGCTAAACTTTTGTATCCCACATTTTTATTAGGTTATTTTTTTAAAAATTTTTGACTTATTGAGTTTCCTATTCTACCGGAATATTTGAAACACTATTTTCTAAATCATTGAAAATTTAACTGACTCAGTTAGTGCAGCGATTTTTTTTCAATTTTTGTTTGTTGTCAAAGAAACAAATTCATCATTGGCTTTTAATAAATATCAAAAAATTAGGCAAAGAAGATTTTTTCCCAAATTTCATTTTGCAATAGAATTGCAGTTGTCAGTAGAGAATTCTGAAATAAAGTTTTGATCTCTAGATAATATTTTGCATAAAATATTGCGGCATTTAACCAAGTACCCATGGGGTAATGACGGGTTCAGGTGGTAAAGGAGTATCCGGCAGCTTTTCTCTATAAATCTGAACTCTCAATGATGACTTTAAGAAAATTTTCTTAACGTTACTGATTAATGTATTTACTGCTGGAAATTGCTACCGAATTTCCTCGGTCACCCTATTTAATCCGTGAGCCAAACAAGTAACATGTATTAAATTAGGGTACAAAAGTTTAAGCTGTTGACCCGCTTTAATCATATATGCCGCTGCATCGGACAACAAATTTTTCCTGTGGGAACAACATCGAGAAGAAGAAAATTCATGAAACTTTCATTAACAAATCTTAATATTGTGAGATGGTTTGTTTTTTCTAATTGTTTACAAGCAAATAAATACGATCTACCAGGCCGTTTATTATTTAGATGACCAATTAATAAATTTGCTATATAGCGGCCACAGGAATCTGTCGTTTCATCAAGGGTTTAAAAATACATATTCGTTTTTAACAATTTTCCCCTAATGCTATTGATCGTTTCAGAATAAATATCGGTTACGTAACATTTTCTGTGCAAACTTTCATCCGGAATACTCTTTTGGCAGTACTTCTCTAAAAATTGCCGAAAACACGGATTTTGCAGCTTTTTGAGCGGTATATTGGCAGTAACCATCGCTTTGCAGAAATCTGCGTTAAATATTTGTTGCTCACTTTGTTTTGAGATTCCGGCAAAAGATTGTGTCAAAGGTACTTGGCTAAGTTTTGAAACTTGAAGTTTCCGACAGTTTCTTTTATGCATTTCAGTTGCAACATGTTGGGTGACTTGAAATTTGCGTTCACATGGCACCTGTAAAGAAAAAAAATATCCACCTGAAAGATGGTGGCTTCTTTGCGAAGTAGGTTCTTTGTCGGTCCAGCGACAGAAGAGCCGACTCCTCATCTAATACACACGTGTCTGATAAAATGTTCGTTGGTAAAGGTTTCGTTGTATTACAGGAAAACACTAATAAAGTTCAAAGAAAAAATTATTTTTGTTCTAAATTTGCTAAAAAAAGACACGAATATGCTCTAGTGTGCAAAAATATGCAATAATCGCTGAAATATGAAAAAATTACTAAAATATGCAAAATATGCAATAATTAATCTACGTCGATCAATTCGAAAAGTTGTTATTCGCATATATACTGAAGCATTTGCTTGTCATATAAAAAATATGGGATATGCAAATTGCATAAATTCCGCTCTCTACTTATTATACATATTACAAAGAAAACTTGGACATCACAAATGATTATTGGAATGGTGTGTAAGACTATTCATCAATTAAAATTATTACTTATTCTTTTGTACTTAAGATATGAGTAGAGACGGGAATTTAGGCAAAATGCCTCTTTGTTTAGATTCAAGGCAAATGAAAAATAATACAAAATCTATATGTTCCTCGACAAATCAAAGCGATCTAGCTATATTTTATTTTGCCTAGTTGCCTATTTGGACTTTTAACAGCCTAAATCGTGGTTTTTTCGCCTATTTGTCCTAAAATTATTTATTTGGTCTAAAGTTTTTTTTTTTTTAATTTTAAATAAATAGGGTTTTTTAAACCCCAATTTGGGCATCTTTCTTAAATGTAAATTTTAGTTTTACAGCTAAAATGCTATAAAACTAATACAACGATGGTTTTCCCGTCTATGTGTGAGGGGCAAGGTTTTGGATTTTTGCCTGCCGGTAAAATTTATATTTACTACCCTATTGAAAAATTTTATCCTCAATTATCGGCTTATCGCTCTCGGGTTCATTTACCTGCGCCCACGTTTTATTTTACGGGAATCCCTATCGGCTTTTTTTACCCCCTTTGTAATTTAAACCATATAAGCAAATTTTCTTCTCCCTGTTAACGTGATTAATGAATACACGATGCCCATTCATAGTTTATACAAATGGACATCTTGATATTGCAGTTTAGATTTTATTTTTATTCTCTTAATGATTCTCTGGAGCGTATATGTGTGTGTTCCATAGCGAGGTGGGACTATTGACGAATCAGTATATAGTGAAAGACGTACTTGAATTTTAATTTATTATCGTAGCTTGCAACGAATATTTTTCGGTAGTTTTCTGTCGGTTTGTGCTTGTTTTATCTACTCAGTGTATTGTGTATTTCCATCTACAACAATGCCAAAATCCAAGGAATAAACATAGCGATAAAAGTTCAAAAAAATGGCTGAAGGCAATTGTTGGCACTACTGTCTTTCAGCTGAACCCAAAGCAACAGTGAAGAGTTGTTTTTGTAAAGCGTGCGGAAAATGGTTAAAGGACATTTTTGTTTTCTTTCCTAACTTGCTTCAAAAATATTATTGTAGTTAAAACTTGCAAAAGAAAAATCATTTAGAGCACAAAGGGCTAGGGCTCCTGGACATCAGGCAAATCTTAGGAAACCGTTGAGGAACCAAATGTTAATAGACACCAAAAATTCAGAGAAATCGACGTTTTAATCGAGATTATGCGACGCTTTTATGTCTGCAAATATTTCTCTGGACAGATTAAACTATTCAAAACTGCGAAATTTTCTCACAAAAATTACTGCAACAAGAATGTGGCAAGCGTGAAAACCTTAAGAACAACATATGTAACCAAAATGTTACAATGAGGTAATTAATATAATAAATAATAATTTAAAAATGTATTTTTCATACTTGAGTGTCTTTAAGATTTTGTTTACACCTATAATATTTTTATTAATTTTTAAGACTATTAATACTATTCGCGAAGAAGTTGCTAACAAACGATATTTGGATATCTATAGATGGACGATGACTCTAAAGGTCGTATTATGGCAAATATGTTTGTGGGTAAGCTTTGTTCTGAAACACCAGGAAAACCTTTATTTACTGGCTACAAAGCAACTTGAAAGAACAAATTGCAATACAATGGCAAGTTTCGTGGCCCCAAGCTTTAGGTACGATATATTAGCAAAAAACTTATTTTAATAATATTGTAAATTTAATGCTAGATATTTAAGTTAAAGGCAACTCCTCGTATTTAGGTATTTTGTGGCCAACAGATGGAATTAAGTCCCGAAAAAGTCAAGCTTTTAGTCACGGATGGTGCTTCTTATATGCTCAAATGTTGGTCCCCAAATTTGAAGATTTTTTATAAAAATCTTAATCATTTAACATGTTTTGCACATGGACTCAATTTGGTGTGGTGAATGTCTAAGAAATCAATATGCTAATGTTAATGGTTTAATTTCAAATACCAAGGGAGTCTTTTTAAAAGCCCCAAATGCGTGTGGCAGTGTATAAAGAAAAATCTGCCAGATTTCCCTTTGCCTCCCGAACCTGTCTTAACACGTTGGGAACTGGGGTTTGAGGCGGTAGTTTTTTATGCTAAAAATTCGAACAATAAAATCAGTAAACTTTTTTAGCAAAATTTTTAAATAGATTGTTTTTTAAACGCTTTATGTTTAGGTTGTAATATCGTTTTGACAAGTTCAGCTAACTGTATGGCGGCGCAAGAAAACTTTTCCAATCAAATGTCAAAAACGATCTTTTATACATCAAGTCGCATTATAAATTTCTCATAACATCAAAGATTAGGAAACTTTGCCTTCCTCTTACAGATTCTTTGCAGTAATTAATAAGCCCAGCAGCTCTAAAGAATGCCCAGGAAAAGTTGGCAAAATAATTTGTCAAAGTTTTAACCAAGTGTTTCGAAAAATCCGGTTTCAAAACGGTTTTTAAAAAGTTTGCTGAGCTGCTCATGGCGAAGCAGTTAAGCTCCGCTCCCTACCACAGCTGACTGGTCCATATTAGTTTGTCCTACAACCTCGTGGTGACAACTGGGAAAAAAAATCTTGTGTGCTACGTAAACGCGAATTTGAGACATGTTACACGGCGATAATTCATTTATTATTTTTACCAAATGATCTACAATTGAGTTTTAGTTAAAATTGATTTTATTCTTTTTATGGCTAAATGTACCCAAAATTACATTAAATATCGTCTTCTATCGTGTTTTTTAAAATAAATTTTTTGTTTTTACCGTTTTTTTAAGTATTTGCCTAATATGCCCTAATCCATTTTTTCGTCCTAAATACATGTTTTTTTAAGGGCCCAAAAAGGGCCTTTTTAGCTGTTTTTTACGTCCTAAAATCCCGTCTCTAGATATGAGACACCCTTTTTTCTAACCTAACATACAATTAATTAAACTAAAGCAATGAAGTGGATGTTTACAAAACGTGCAGTTGTTTCTTTGGGTTGCGTTAGAATCGTGCTTGCTAAAACAATGCTGCATTATTTAATCTAACAACCTTCTTTTTTGATCCAATAATTTTATATTATTATATAAGCTGTATAATTCATAACAATATTACAGGTTAATCTGCGTGTAACAACTGAAATTGTTCTATGTAAGAATTTTCAAACGAAGTTCAACGTCCAAATATTAGTTAATTTGAATTTCCACAAATATCAATGATAATGAAGTACTATCACTAATTATTAATTAATTCCATGTATCTAATAATGCCTCGTAATGATTGCAATAATTAAAGTACCATGTGAACGTAGATGGAAAATGATTTAATAGGAGGCTCAGGCATCGGACTTCATACATCGAGATACATCATCCACTTGAAATAGAGGTCCCATATAAGCTGTCCCAATTTTATTATTTATTTTATCTCTCTTTCTAACTTTAAGAGCAACCGTATCATAAACATAAAAACCCCTCTTTTAATTTTATCACTGCGTTACAGGATCATTTTAGTGCTCAACATTATTAAAAAACAGCTTTCGCAAATTTTGTTCGCATTTTTCTACCAACTTACTCCGACTACTTTTTTTTTATTAGTTGAATTTCCTTTACAATTTACACATAGAATTAATAAAGTAAGAAAGAAAGGGTGTCCCTTTTAACCCTTAGATATATAATTGAATTTGTAAAGTAAAGGCGAAAAGCTATTTAACTACGTCAGATGGTAACAGATTGCCTTTTATATAAAGAACTACGTCTCCTGAATAAGAATAAGTTTTTTCACTCATATGCCCTTGTACGAATTTATTTTATTCACTTGAAGTTAACCGTCAAACATTTCTCCGTCTTATATTTATATGTATATATTACAAATTTTCATAATTACAATTTATAAAATGAGTATGGATACAGTTCTGGAATTACATACATCGTTGGTAGATAAAATGAAGAGCCTATTGTCTGAGGGAAACAAAACATGATACTCTTGTCGTTACCAAGGTCACTGACATTCAAGATAGCACACACCTAGCTACCGTAGTACAATCGGAGTGTAATTATTTAGATACAGCACCCTCTATTGTCTCTATAGTTTGAATTTAAGAAGAAAGAAAAAGCTATGTATGTACGGTGTATAATCAAAACGTTCTAAGACTGTAAAAAAGGTTTTAATATCGCCAAAAAACTGTCCTATATCCAACCAACTCGAGGCAAATAGAAAAAAAAACGGAGGGAGACGAAATAATAATAATACGTCAAGAATAAAAGCAACGCTGCGGGTCTAAGCTGTTTTATAAATACTAGCAAAATAATTCAACTGTCAAGCGCAGGCATGCATTATGGTAGGAACTATGTGTTGAAAGACGTTTAGAAATACGTTCCCTCTATATGCTGTATTTATGCGAGAGAGAAAGACGAACTTACGCAATTTATTTATATCCAAATTCTGATGCTTGTTCCGGCGTTAGCATCCAGTTTTGCAAGTCATTTTAAATTTTAAAGGCGATGAATTTGTGATAATGTACTCATGAAACTTACAGAAAAAGAGAGGACATCTGCGTTAACATGTTACGTAAGAAAGTGTGTAGTTATTTGAATTA
Organism: Dynastes maya; assembly: GCA_029619315.2. NCBI lineage: Eukaryota > Metazoa > Arthropoda > Insecta > Coleoptera > Scarabaeidae > Dynastes > Dynastes maya. The sequence continues at coordinate 11,100,374 of JAROYE020000012.1, forward strand.
AGACTGCACCTTTCAACAAAGAATGTAGTCTTAATTTTGGCGGGGGCGCTAAACTTTTTACACATTTGTTATAATTAATGTAAGAAATACTTGAAATTAAAGATGTATGTTTAAACATTTCCTTTAGGATCACTTCAAGGTAATAATTAGAGTTGCTCAATTTGCGCCAACAGCCAGTGGCGGGCGCATAAAAGTTAAAAAAAATAAATGGTCAGAAAAAAATTATTTCGTGCTCCAAACTTACCGTTTTTAAGAGTCTTTCCCTGCAATCACAGAGTAAATAATTCGTTAAATACTGCAACATAGATATGTTTCACAGTTGTTTCGGCAAACCAAGTGCGGCGGAGGAAAAGATGTTTTATATGCAGAAAACGAACGTTCTACATCTAACGACTTATTTGCGTAATTAAAAAAATCTTTGGAACAATTAACGGTTCTGTTGACGCACCTTCACAAATTTTCTTAATGTGCCAAAATAGAATCTTTCTCTTTAAAAACTTTCAAATCTTTCTAGAACACAAACATTTTTGGTCTTCTACCGGCATAGCTGTGCGTAAACAGTTGCACTATTTGCAGAGATTCCAAATAACGACACCGAAGGATTTTGTAATTTTCTATTGCTCCACTAGTCCGAAGTAATTGTTCTGAATAGTTTTTAATCCGTTTTAACATGCTATCTTGAAAATTTTGACTGGCTTCCTTGTAGCCGCAAACTTCCTTTGGATCGAATTGTAAAACCCCGTTCTTAATATTTCAAAATTTTATGATAATAAAACGCGCTTGTAACCCTGTTCCCCAACGTAAAAATAGGTTCTTGCAGGCATACAGCCACAGTCTGGAAATTTGCGAATACGTTTGGGGATTGACAAAAACACTGCCTTTGTATGCGCTTTTTAAAGCGTTACCTAGATACATTTTTAATACTATCTGCCAATGACTGAAGGCATGAATTTTCACATAATAGGGAACAAGTTAACACAATGTTTTTTAAGAGACCGGCCCACAGAAAGCTGTTGCCCGCCCATCACTCATAAACATCAACAGTTGGTTTGTTGAAAGTTCAAACTTTTCCAATGTATTTAACACTAACTTTGAAATTACTTCGGCAGTACATTGTTGTATTCCTCTGGAAGCTAATAAAATTGAAGGTGACGATTGATGTGGTTCCATTGTACGTCCCATTACATTAACCACAGAATGCTTTTTACGATCTGTTGTATCGTCCACACATAACCACAGTTTTTTATCCTTCAACTCCGATTTAATTCTTTTTTCAACATGTTCACGAGCAGATGGTACAATTCTTTGTAACGATGCCCGACTTGGCAATTTTCAGTCCGAATATTTATTCCAAAAGAAGACATATGCTTCCTTGTCTAGTAAATTAAACGGTAGATTACATGCAATAAAGGTAACACATAAATTAAATTTAAATTTGTCATAGTGTCGTGTGCAATTTTTTTTGAAGAATGCTGTTTACTATTTACGTGACGTAGACAATCCCTTTTGGACCAACACATTAAAGGGATATTACAAACTACACATTAAATTTTAACGCCATCATAATTTAGGCCAGGCATTTCTGCTATAAATTCTGAAACTTTGTCGTTTTCGCGACGTAGGCAACATTTTTAAAACAAACGTAGAACTACGAAATAGTATTTACGGCAGCGTATATGTATACACAACAGATCTGATTGAGACTCGCAGTTATACTGAGGGTTGTATCGAACCTCCGCCACTGCTCGTTTGCGCTAGTGATAATTATAAAAATAATAATAATAAAAATATAAATAAATGCTTCTTCATATGTCTTTCAATAATAATAATTTCCAAACCATCTAAAACATTTCATGAGATATTTAAAACTACCATTTGAGAAATAAAACCAATGCTTAATTGTGCATTAATGAAAAATGTGTTGGTTTATTGTTTTATTTTCTGTTATTATTGTTATAAATATGATGCAAAATTTACATAAACTTTGTAAAAACACACCTTTATTTTACCATTTGTAAAATACGAGGTCTGTTCAAAATGTATCCGACCTTTGGCCAGGAAAAATCGAATTGTTCACGTACAGATATGGAAGCTTAATCGCCCTCAAAATACTCTCCTTGGGACCGTACACACTTAACCCAGTGTTGCTGCCACTGTTGGAAGCATCTTTAGAAGGCCGTTTTTGGAATGCGGTTCAACTGCTCCGTCGCATTCTGCATAATGTCCTCCCGAGTGTTAAATCTTTTCCCTTTCAACGCCGCACGGCATCACGAAGACGACGGAGGACTTGCTAGTAGTACTCTTTGTTAATGATCTGTCCGTGAGGAGCGTACTCATGATAAACCACGGTAATCGAAGAAAACTGTCAATATCACTTTCACATTGCTACGGACTTGCAGTACTTTCTTTGGCCTCGAAAATGTTGGGTGTTTCCATTGGGATGACTGCGCCTTTGTTTCAAGGTCGTACCCATAAATTCACGACTCATCACCAGTGATAACAGTCTTCATGAAGTCTGGGTCATCATTTGCCGCGTCCAGCATGTCCTGCGCAATTTATGCACGTAGTTCCTTATGCTCCGCCGTTAGCAACTTCGACACGGATTTTGCGGACACTCTCCGGAAACCCAAATCATCATTCAAAATGACATGCACGGAACCAATGCTTATCCCAACCTCGTCTGACAATTCTCTAATTGTGATACGACGATCCTGTAGGACCAAGGTGCTAACCTTCTGAATAGTTTCGTCGTTTAGGCTTGTTGAGGGTCTGCCAGAACGTGCGTCACTGTCGACCGTCATGCGGCCATCTTTGAACCGATTGTACCAGTCCTTAATTTGTGTACTACCCATGGAATCGTCGCCGAAAGCTTCCTAAATCTTCCGAATGGTGTCCGCTTGAGTATTACCAGGCTTCTAACAAAATTTGATGCAGTAGCGCTGCTCTAGTTGTTCCGTCATCTCGCAAAATTTGCAAACACGACAAGCCGCCAGCACACTATCGCACTCACGTACTTGCCACTGCCGAGGATCACGGGCTGCGCACGGGATATTTTATACACATACGCATGAGGGTATTCCACAACTCACTACCAAATATCATCGCATTCGCTTTATTACTTTCGCGAGAAACATGGCAGGTCGGATACATTTTGAACAGACTTCGTATCCCATTGGTTTTTATTCAAATTCCGCGGCTCGGTAAACGATCCATTCACGACCAAGTTTCTATCAAGACCCAGAAAAATGACACAATGTGGCTGTTGTCGTTCTGAATACAATTGTAAATATCTTCTACTCGCTATGAATAAAAAATACTACATATATCGTTTCTCTCTCTGGATGTATCACATTTTTCTATTACTAATGAACGTCAATTGAAATGTTTTTTTTTCTCATCTATGGCAGTTTCTTTATGCTAAAAGGGGTTCCACAAGGATACTGGGCAGACTATATGACGACCATGGAAATGATTTTACCGATCCCAATGATATTGTTAATGCCTTCGCTAATGTGTTTTCTTCAGTTTATATGTAAGAGGATAACGTCTCTTGGTCTCTTTCTGAATACAATCGCTTACGTTACTCCTTTCCACTGGTTAGCGAAGATGAACTTATTGCATTAATGGCTACTTTTCCCAACAAATGTACCGCAGGTGTTGATATGTTACCCAGTGACTGTAGATTTGTTTTTGCATTTCCTCTAAAAATCATTATCAATCTTTCAATTTCATTTTGTACTTTTCCTGGACGTTGAAAAATGGCCAAAATTGTCCCAGTGCACAAAAAGTGTAATCGTGAATTTCTATCTAATTACAAGCCCATTTCCATAGTATCCAATTTTGCTAAATATATTATAAGGTATTATATGCTAGCATTTATAGCACTCGCTCTTTTATTGCCTCAAATCAACATGGCTTCATCCCCGGGAGATCTACAGCTACGAATTTGACGAGCATGTCCCAATTTATCAGTGATGTCTTGAATAGACGTGGCCAAGTAGATGTAATTTATACAGACCTGTCCAAGGCTTTTGATATGATCAATCATGAAATGTTGATATTGAAGCTGAGCTTCTTCAGTTTTGTTCCTTCGGCGATAAGTCTCCTCGAAGTGTTATGTTACTTATAACGGATATTGCTCTCGTAACTTTGCTCTCGCCTCGGCGTCCACCAGGGATCAAATCTGGGACCTTTACTGTTTGTGCTTTACATTAACACCCTTGCTTATGTAGATGATATTAAAATCTTATATACTTGTGACCTTCTACTACTAGATAGTATCCATTGGAAATTCCTTAAATCCCTGTCATTTAAGATTGATGGAAGTTACCCTGAGAGAGGTACTTCACAGGATGAACTACTGGTAAGGCATGACATGCAGGCTTTGAACACAAGGAGGGATGGCATCTGGGAGAAATTTCTACAAAAAATGCTTCGAAATTACATAGATTGTCCCTACATACTGGAACGAATGAATTTTCTTGTGCCATGTTTGAATTCAAAATCTGACAGTAGCTTCATTCTTCCATTCGCAAGGACTAACACCAAGAGACGAGCGCCGACGGATACTTTGTACAGGGCGGCTAATAGGCGATGCGACTCATTTAAGTATTTTTTTTTTATTTTTATACATTGTATTCTAGTTTTTATACTGTATATACTTACCTACTTTTCTCCTGATATTAGACAATCATGCCTGTTGGGAAATATACGTTTATTATTATTATTATTAAAAATTAACACTGGGGCAGCCTGTATAGGGTCTCACTCTCCGCAAGTTAACTATTCCTGGTCTTAGTAACTTTTCAAAAGATGTGTTCTGTATAAATATCCAGTAATATTTAAACCGTTTAAAAACGACTTCTTCAGTAGCATAACCTCCAATAAATAATAACAATAATAATAATAAAAATAAAAATGTAAATAAATGCTTTTTTATATGCTCTTTAATGTAAAAATAATAATTTCCAAACCATTTAAAATTTCCCTTTAGTATCTTCAATCAAACGCCTTTTCCACACGATTTAGGATACAAAAATTATTTTTGTCGTGAGAAAAAGATTATTTATAGTATTAATTCCGTAATGTAGTGTAAGAGTAATTTACGATGGATCGTTGTATTAATTATCCACCTGCTTTTCCGTGGCGAAAGTAACGATAACCAAGTATAATGACCTTTAGCTCGAGTCATAGGATAAGAATTATTTATTTCTGAAGTGCCATCTGTCACTAACACGGAATTCTCAATTCTGCTATTCTGTCGGCTTGATAATCAATATTAAAACTATAAATAATTATTCGCGCAAAACAATGCAACGTCACTGTCCGTCTACGTATTTAAATGGATGTCTGGGAAGGTGGAGAAGGCGTCCTTATTTATTTCGCAAAAAGACGATATCGAACCAGGACATTCTCAGGTGACGATTACTTTCAGAAGTTTTCATTCAATATGTACGATATTCAACGGGGAATAATAGCATTAAACGAAAGAACTGACCTATATTGGTTTACATTCTTCGAAAATACCGTTCTCTTCCAACAGCTAACGTAATCAGCCGGTAAAGGAATTGATTTTCTTCTTTGTAACTTATTTATATTTTAGCAGGGCCTTTTATTATATTTCTCTAGGGCCCGTTGTTGGAATCTCGACTCATTGTATCCGGTTTTTTTCATATTCCAAAGTAATCATTGATGAACTATGACGTGACAACTTTATATCTTCACTGAAACAATTGAAAAACTGATTTGTTGTAATTTCGGTAGTATTAAGAATTATTAAAAATTTTGGTTTCGTTTTGTCAAATAAGACATTATAAAATATTCAATGTTACAATCTCGTGGTTATGTTGATTTATTCTTAAAAGGAATATTCTAGCCATCTTGACAGAAAGGCGAATCTTCGGCTTTCTGCCAACCAACAAATATGGCTAGAATATTCGTTTTAAAAATAAGTCAAAATATCCACAAGATTGTAGCATTGAATATTTTATGTTTTATTTAACAAAACAAAACCAAATTTTTTAAAGTGTTTGTGTTAGTTAAACAATGTCATATTTTGTGGACATGTATTTCTGAAGAAAACAATAAAGATTGTCGAAACGTTAAAATTATGTTTTAATCAACTCTAACTACAATATATTTACCGCTAAAGCCGCTAAAATCAAGAAATAAAATCTTTTAAATTATATGGGAATATATTCTCTAAATCTACACAATTAACATTGTTTTACATTACAGCCCTAGTAATAAAAGACGAACGTACTATTACTGCACCCTGTATATGATACTATAATAGTAAGCTTAATAGCTTCACTTCAATTGTTTGGCTTATTACTAGCCTTTTATTCTAAGGAATGTAATTTCTTAAATCAATTTTGAAGCATTATTAATGGCAATTCAGAGCATTTAATAGTGCAACGTGGAATTCCCTAGGGCTATGTATTAAGTCCTTTTCTATTTCATATTTATGTTAATGATCTACATACTTAAAGAAAGTGGAAACAAAACAATTTTATTTACTAACGATACGTCGGTGATAGTAAGATTGGAGAAAAACACAATTATTAATAATATGTAAAGAACATTTACAATCTTCGAGATTGTCTAGCAACAGTTTAACTCTTAATATTGACATCTTGATATACAACTCTAAATTATCTTCGTTTAATTATACTTTGTAACTTTATACTACGCCAATGTTTGGCTATTTTTAACCTATGTACATAAAAGAAAATTGTGTACATAATTGTTTATAAAACTAGCGACATATCAAATTATATTATTATTTAAAAAATAACACGGTATACAAGTTAATTTATCAAACAATAATCACCTGTCAACCACGTTGCACAATTTATATTAAAGGTTCGATAAAAGGAATGGGACGTGGTTAGATTGGAATCTCTGACACTTGTACGTCGGACCAAAATCGAAAGTTAACTTTGACAAACAACCGAGATTTCGGATACCCCTTACACACCATATATCTTTTGCATATTTCAAGTCCGTCCATTCTTACCCTTGGAGAAACAAAAAAGGACAGAATACAAAAAAAAATAGACGAAGGAAACGGCAAAAAATTATTTTTAATATCGGAATTTTATCCTGTGAAACCTTCGAAATGAAATTTCTTTAAAGGTGAATGAGTGGCTTGAATTTTAAAATCTTATAGAAATCACAGAGAAAAAAGGATTTCTATTTCTTAAAGACCGGGAATAAATCCAATCAATGAACTTGCTGAACATTTCTTTTTCAAACCTAAAACATAATTTCTTCACTTAAATGCGTTAGTTGTGAAAACGCATGGTGCTTGGCGTTGAAACAGGTTTTCAGCAATTAAATCCAAGCCTGCATTTAACACCTTGCATACTGAATGAAATTCGCGGGAAATTATAAAACTACTGCTAATAGCTTTAAAACGTGCTAATTAAGATCACGTGGTTTGCGGGTGAGCGCTTGAATTATTTTATTAACAAACGTCGCTGTTTGAAAGAAAAAAAAAACGAGGTCGATAAATTTGAATACGATGTTTTTCCGTAAAACTCAAAAACTTCTACAGGTCTCAAAGTTTTCGGCTTTCTGAATTGACATTTAGTTTATTAATTTAACTTCTTGTCTGGTGTGCCTATCCGAACTTTGAAGATATTTAAATGCAACGATAATGGAAATAAGTTTTCATTAACACATAATAATCGTACAGGCAGAGAAATGGTTTCTTGCAAAAATCAGTCTCTACTCAAGAAAATATTTTTATTTCAAGACAATAAAAATGTTTAATATAAGAAAATAATTTTCTTGAAATTTTATTTGGATTAAACAAATATTTTCTTAAGAAAAATGTTTTTTCCAAGTAAATCATTTAGTTTTAAATTAATAAAATATTCATATAAAATATATATAAATATTCAAAATACTATTGAGAAATTAGGCGACCAGTTTCGTGTACAAAAACCAAGGATATCCATTAAAAGAAAAATTACAATCATGGAAAAAAACCTAAAGCTAACTTACCACAATACTTCGTAGGCGTATTGTGGTAAGGGTTTTAGTGAACTGTTTCAGTCTTCCAGTGCCACAGATTTAAAGTACCCGATTATTTAGATCATAAGTTTAATTCCGAAAACCCTGTATGATATTTTTGTATTACTATATATATTTTTCATTAAGCAATCCAATCGCTGTTGTGTAACGATATGCCGTAACGAATGTTATGCTTGCATCACGTGCAAGGACACTACACGTCAGCAACAAAAACGTTATACGTCATAGCCAGATATGATATATAAACCCTCGAGATTCTCATTTAGGAGACTCGCTGGGCAAGTCGGTTAACGCTGACTACTATAAGCTGAAGTGAGTTCAGGGAAGTATTTTCTCTGAAAAGTCTGACTCCACACCGACCTTCGGAAGATAGTTTCTAACGCCATGGAGATATACTCTAGTGGCCGGCTCTCACACCGGTAACTGGGGAATATTTCTAAGACCGACTCCGATAGCCAGGAGATATACTCCAGTGGCCGGCTCTCACACCGGTAACTGAAGGATATGTCAAAATTCCCCTAAAAACTGACAGCTCTCAGCTGTGTTGCAGTTTGCATTATAAAGCCCGCCACTTAAAACCGTGTTATTATTTTTGCTTATTTTATTTACAAGTCCGAAACCCATTTTATTGATGACCGCAAAGCCCGTTTCCGTTATACATTTATGATAGACGATTTACTAGACATACCGTTACACTCCCCGATATTTATACGTTTATTTTATTTCCCGAGAAATTATCTTTTATTTCGAATTGATGTAACCAAAATACGATTGGAACTTTGTATTATTTAATTCAGTTTATTATTTTCCGAAATTATTTTATCGAAAGAACGTTTAGTTATCATGTGTAAATAAAACTTTGTAAATAGTACTCACTTATCTTTTTATTCCGACATTGTACCTTGGACACCACAAGAGCACTTCGGTAGACAATATATTGACATTGTGCTTAATCCCATCAAACAAACACGTCCAAAACATTAAATTGTAAATATTGAAACTAAATATCGTTCACCTATGCAAAGTTTTAAAATATTCTAAATATTTTTGACAGCATATAAGAATTATTTCAATGTTGTTAGTGGCATCTATGAGCGGACGTACCAACTAACTTGCCGAATCCATAAGTACAGCGACCTGTAAGTACATGCTACTTTACAGAATCCTTAAGCAATATTCTATATCCATCACCGTTATAAGAACGAGTTAAGTTAAATAAGAGGATTAACAACTAGTGATACTTTGAGTTCACTGAAATATCCCCGAGACAAGAAAGGACGTTGCATTCACCGCGGTCTACATCCGGACATACACGTCGTGTATGTTTGATACCTGTAAACCAAGACCAACATTGGTTAGGATTTAGCTGGTGTCGACACACTCGAACCGTCTCAGATATATCCGGTACCCAGAGAACGACTTGTCGCATATATCTGACACCCCGATAAGCACGAATGTTACATTACGTGCGTTGCTGTTTTTGAAGATTAGTGACATAATCTGAGAGATGTAAGAGCAATGTGGCCAAGAGCAAGAAGCTTTAATGCTTTTTCTCTTCTCATATTGTTTTTGCCGGTAGTGATTCCATCAATACCTAGGAGCTATTTATTAGCATTATCTATCTTGGTTATTGTTTCTAGCCACTTTTTTCGTGTACTTCTACATTAAGTTCACTTTTGTTTGAACATTATTTTGTAGATAACCTCTACTTTGACCTTTTTAAAATCACAAGCAACGTGAAAAATTTACTGCATTATTTACGGATAGGTCGTACTGTTTTAAACAAGGTAAGTACAATTAATAATGTGTATATAAATAATATGCATTTTAAGAATTCTAAGTAAAAAATTCTTTATTTTAAGAAAATGAAACTATTGATTTATGAACAATACCTAAACGCTTTCAGGAATTAAGAACACTATTTACTGTCCTTAAGAAAATATTGTTTTTTGTTGAAATGACCATTTACTTATACTAAGAATCGCTCAAACAAATACAATTATTTCATTGCAAGTATATACTTCTCTTAAGCGGAGAAAGAGACGCTAAGCAAATATTTCTTTTGATTTAAAACAGTTTATTTAAAACATTGTGGATAATTGAAACAGTAATTGTCTTGAATTAAGGCGGACAGCTTTGATTCAAGTAGATTTTCCTCTGCGTGTATTTTTGGAAAGGATTTTACGGGAGTAACATTATCTTGAATTATAAACGATTAGCAAAGTTTTTCGTTTCAAAATATCTCAATTTTTCATTTCCTATTTTGTCCTACTATTCGAAGGAAGGGTGTATAATCATGGAAATCACGTTACCTCGTTTTCCAACGATTATAGTTCGAACTTCCAGTTTAGAAAAGCTTTGAGTAATTCCCTTTACAAGCGTGATATATTTCATAATGTTGCTCCTTCCTAGTTTTCGTCCGATACAAAACTTCTAACGACCATTACAAAGAGTCTAGTAACAGAAGCGACGAGGAAAAAGAGCTACCTTCATATATAGCTGCGTTGATAACGACTATAGAAGGGTATTGTAAAGTTTAACAGGTCTCACATGCTTCTTTGTATGCATACGAACTTAAACACAGCTATAATAGTGAGTGTTTACAATACTACGTGTTAATTAATACTTTCCTCTGCACGAGACAGCAAGATTCATTTGTTTTTTTCTATTCAAGAAGACGGAGGTGCATGGATTGTTGGAAATGCATATGTATAAGGGAACGGTTTTGAAATGAGCGCCTGTGTATGATAAAATGCCTCAAGCTACCTATTGACACATATTTATTGTTCAGCTTCAGAATATTCGCCTGTGCAATTCTTTCGATTCTAAAGTTCTACAATTCGTTATAACTAGAGTTTGGATTTTATAAAACGTACGTATGCTTCCGCGGTCATCAATAACACTATACTCTTGGTTTCCGGGTTGGAATGGCGTCGTTGTCGTAGCTACCGCAGGAACAGGGAATTTGGTAGACACCAGGGGCTTCCAGATGATTGTGGTCTTTGATGGGACGGTTGACGGTAGATCCTGGTGATTTACTTGTCAGCTTTGATATCGAATCCCTATTCACCAAAGTTCCCAAATCGGATACAGTATCCATTATCACAGAGTTCCTCATCTCGAATGACCAACTGGATGAAGCTTGTCTTTCTTCTACCCATTTCCAGTTTCATGGTAAATACTACGAGTAAGTCTCAGGCGCAGCTATGAGATCTCCTTCGTTTCCTGTCGTCGCTAACATCTTTATGGAAGCGTTCGAACAACAAGCCCTATTATCTTACAACCTTAAACCAAAATGTTGGTACAAGTATGTTGACGACACCTTTGTCACCTGGCGAATCTTTAAACAATTTCCTATCGTTTCTGAATTCCCAACATGATTCCATATGTTTCGCCGTGGAGATTGAACCGGAAGGTGTTATTAATTCTCTTATCCAAAGGGCCATTCCCATATCTGAGCCCAATTCACTTCCTCTAGAACTGAACCACATCACCGAGACTCTGATCCGGAATAATTATTCTAGGAAAGATATTGAAACTACCATTAACCGCTACACTAAACGTTCTCCACAACAATTCCCCTCACCTAACCCTAATTTTCGTAAGCAAGCTACCCTACATTCAAGGTGTCACCGATCGCATCAGTAAGATTCTCTTCAGGAATAACATAAAAAGCATTTTCAAACCCAATTTCAAACTCTCAGACTACTTTCCCATCAAAGACCGGGATCAGCTGGAAGCCCCTGGTGTCTACCAAAAGAGTATAGTGATATTTCTTATTATTAAGAATATAAATCCAATATTTGGAATATGTCTGAACTACATTGAAGTAATTAGATTAACAGCAACGTAGGGACAAGCTTAAAAATCTAGCCATATTCTATACGAATAACTCTCATATAAAAAAATATTGCATTAGATTTAATAGATTCAGTTGAATCAATAAGAAAATCCATTTATTCGAAAAATGCTTATGTCTCTTGTTAGACGGGTCAGAAACTTTTCAGAGGAGCTCCACCTAAAAGAATCATGGCCGCTAGGGATGGAGATCACCACTTTCCAGGCAAGAATCCCGGCGCTGTTTACCAACTTGTTTACCGATAGCAAGCAGGTAGTATGGGCATTGAACCAACCAATAACGTCGTAAAAGTTGTTTGTTTAATTGAACACTCTGTATATTGATTTATTTTTTAATTCTATTTTAAAAAGTAAGCCTATACTTTCCGAAATTCTCTATGTTTGTCTCTCACTCTTTTCGAGATATTAGATTTTTTCTTTCAACGTAAACTCCGTAAAAAAAAAATGAATATCCCTGGAATGGATTAATTTAAACAAACCATACTTTATTTATGAATTACAGATTGTTTGAAGTATTTGCTGCGACAGTTTCTACGTCTGAATATTATACTGAGTGTTAAATTTAATTATTTAGTTATTTACTGCTAATTCCGCGACAAGTGCTAGAAAGTTTATGAGATCTAGAAAGGTGCGGCGAATAACCCTATTTTTTGATTTTGTTTTATTCATTAACACTTAATTTGTGATTAATTTTTACTTCACTGATGATTATCAAGATTTAAAATTTCCTTAGAATTATTTCGAACCTACTGAAGTAATCGTATATAAAATATCAGAACAGATGCTGCATATTTTCTAGTTTGGAGTTGTATTTTATATATCTTTATTTAGCAAAATATAATTACCCGATTATCTTCCTTATTTATAGAGATATAAGATCAACTAAGGTGTCGTCGATTTCCAATAACATTTTTGCGGATTGACGAGGCATGATTTCATAACAATGGGGTGGCGATTCGCCATAACTGCCACCACTGGGCTTCAGAAAATCCTCGAGACTGATTTTCAGGTAATATAGGGTGCCAACGTTTGGTCCATACATCTTTGAAGGAACTTTGACAGGGCAACGTTATTTACATTTTTTACATAATGACCTTCCCGAGTTAATGGAAGATATTCTATTAGCAGAGCGCAATGATTTGTGTTGGCAACAGGATGGCACTCCGCCTCATAACTCTCGGTTGGTTGTAGAGTATTTAAATGACGCATAACCCAATAGACGGGTTGGTAATAACGGTCTTATTCGATGGCTACCTCGCTCGCCAGACTTAATCCCACTGGAGATTTTTGTGGGGGTGTTTGAAAGAAGTTATATATTCTACTCCGCCTACGAACATAAACGGTTTGGCGTGCATGTAATTTCGTTATAAAGAATATGATCACAACAGCAACTTCCAGGAAATTAATTTTTTATTATACCTTTTGTGCATTTCTAACTAGTTTGCTTCTTCGCTTAAGAAGACAAATAGAGTCCTTTAATTTATAATTAGACACTATAGAGCCTTTTCAAAGAGGTACTACAGTATATAGACGCGTTTCATTTTTCTTCTGTTGCCCAAAAAAGCATACAAAATTAGATGATATTGCCTTTGACAATAATTTCCATACTGTATAAGGGGGAAATGTAATCTAACTTTAACTCCAACGAAGTGTATTTATTGCAGGATATTATGCTGAATAATATAACCGGGGTTCTCGTGCTATGACAGGCATACAGGTGTTTCAAAACGTTACAATTACCATTCTGGTTCGCCGTTTAAATTGATTAAACTTGTTTCTTACTGGGATTTCGTACAAAATAAAATTAATTTTAGTTCCCCAACAACTTCAGCTGTGTGAAAGCAAACATCACTTTTTACCATCCCCGAGAACTGTACGGAATCGGAATAAATTACCGTATTATAGATGCTTAACTAGAAGAATATTATAATTTAAACTTTGTTTGTTACACCATAACAATTTTAATTATACAAGTGTAATAAAAATGTTAGTGTGATAAATAACAAATATTTCCGTATGGGTATAACGTTAAAAATAGATAGGTAAAGAATGTAAATCGTCTACGGAAAAATTATATTGGGTGCAAATCCTGGAGTAGTTTTCTTTAAGGATTTATGAGAGAAATTTTTAATAATACTTCCCAATTGTGTCATAAATATTACTATGGAGATAGTATGCATCCAGTAAGGATTGAAGCAGCCGCTTAATTTCAATATAAAGTCATAAAATTTAAGGCGCCTGTATGTTTACAAACTAGCTCTATCGTCCGGAAAATATTTGTCAATATCAACGCTACTTTTTAGAATATGAAACGTCCTATTTACAAATTTAGTACCATTACAATATAACATTATGATTGTTGCCATTGTTTTATGCATACAATAGAATTTGAATTATTTATAAATAGTTCGTAACCCGTGCATTGAGTCATATTCGAAATGCATCCAAGTAATCTATATATCAAATTCAATTACTTTGTGCTGCTTCCGAATAAACCTGTTAATAATTAGCATAAATGTATTAAATTCGTACGTGCCCTGATTCATTAATATCTCGTATTAACTTCTATATGATTTAGACAAAACAGCTCCAGACCGTTTTGTGTTCATTGAACTCCTGGGATCCTCTAACAAAAATGTAGTTAGAAATATATGTAGGAAGCCCGTATAAAAAGTAAAGTTAACGCTGAAATAAGAAAGTTTAGAAAAAAACATTGATAAGAAAAAGTCATCAATTTATAATTTTCTACAATCCCTAGTACTTTTCTAGTGAATCTCTATAGACACTGTATACAGAGTGATATATAGTAGGTGTAAAAAACGTTGACATCTTGTTCGAGAAGTCATTTAAAACAAAAAATGTTAAATAAACGTAGGTCCTATTTCTTTCTATTTACAGAACTAAAACTGATTTAAATTTTAATAAAGTAAAAATGAATAACCAAAAAAATACTATCGGACATTATTTCACGAAAGTTCTAAGTAAGTGGGGCGGCTAGTATAAATACAAAATAGAGTGAACATTGCAGTTTATTGCAGAGTAACTTGTTGACAGCACTGTATGGTATGAGAAATTTACGCAAAATTGTAAATATATACTCGTTGCGGCAATTTTACTTCGCGTATGTAAAGTCCCGTCTTAGCTGTGGTTTGATTTTGTGAGGATCAGCAATGGGAGCTCAGGTGCATGTTGCGCGTTATACCATTAATATCCTGCTGTCCACTTTTTAAGGACCTTAGGATACTTACACTTCCCAGTCTATACATCTTTGAGGTACTAAAATTTTACATAAATAATAAACATAGCTTTAGTAAAAATAGCGATATTTACAACAACATGCAAACACGGTACTGTCAAGATTTGGCTGTACCCACACATAAGACAAATCTCTACGAAATGAGTCATAGATACAGAGTGATAACATTATACAACAAATTACCTACGTTTATAAAAAAATGTACAGTCAGCGATGCAATTTAAACCTGCACTAAAACAGCTTCTTATAGAAAATACATTCTATAGTGTGGACGAATATAAGGATATCACTTATACATAGACTCCATGCTGTTTTATATTCTATATCCTTTATATTTTATATTTTTTATAGTTTTATATTTCATATATTTGGTACTTTTATATCTATTTTATATTTTATATCTACTTTATATTTATATCTATTCATGTAGTGACACTGTCCATGTTCAATGAACAATGACAATAAATCATTATTATTATTATTATTATACGGCACCATTTCGGCGAACCATTTCAGTTCCTAAATAACAATCGAAGAGTAAACATCAGAGAAGAAAAGTAAACAGTTTTAAGACGCCTGCTACCAGATGAGCACCCGCTTTGTTTCAGTGTGTCGCTTTGTGTTTTCATAAAGTCGTAGGAAAATGGAAAGGTTTCTACTAAATAAGCAAGTCGACGGTTCAAGTGAGATTGATCAAGTATCGAGAAGTGGTGGGGTAGCAAAGAAACGGAAATATCGCAAATACGATGATAACTATTTGTATTTTGAGTTTACTTCAGTAGAAGTGCTCTGTTATAAAGTTCTAGCGACCGAGTGTATGCTCTCAAGTAAGCTAAAGCGACTTCTCGAGACCAATCGCTCTAACATGGTTGAAAAATCTCGCGAATTCTTTAGTAGCGAGTTGCAAAATTTACAAAAGCAAAAAAGTGTGTTTACTAAACAAGCCTCAGTACCAAGCAACACACTGCTAGAATCCTTTGAGGTCGCATACAGAGAGGCGAAGTGTAAAAAACCTCACACCATCGCAGAAGAACTTATTCTGTCGGCTGCTCTTGACATGGTTAATATTATGCTGGGAGAATCGGCGGGAAAATTAATTTCAAAAGTGCCATTGTCCAATAACGTTATTAGTCGAAGAATCCATCATATAGCTCTGAATCTCAATTAATAGAGAAGATGAAGGGCACGGAATTTAGTCTGTAAGACGTACACCTTATTTGTTATGTACGCTTCCTGGATGATAATATTATTGTTGAACACCTTCTGCTCTGCAAAAGCATCATTGGAAGTGCAAAGACTCAAGACATACTTGACATGCTTGACAAGTTTATAACCGAAAATGATTTGGATTTGGAAAAGTGCATCGGTATGTGTACCGATGGAGCTCGATCAATGTCTGGTCGCTATGGAGAATTGCAGAAAGCGCCGCATGCTATGTGGACCCATTGCATCATCCATGGGAAAGCACTTGCATCAAAGTCGATGAGCTCTCAATCGAATTTCGTATTAGAACGTGTCGTTGACGTAATAAACTACATAAAAACTAAACCACTAAAAGCCAGATTTTTTAAAAAGCTATGCATGGACATGGGAACTGAACATGGCCCTGCTATACTACTGCGGTTCACGATGGTTTTCACTTGGCAACGTCTTATACCGTGCATTCAAGCTACGTCAAGAAATTCACACTTTTTTACAAGAGGAAGGTCATGAAAACTCCAGATACTTTGCCGAACCCGACTTTTTGTTGAAACTAACGTATTTGTGCGATATATTTGACAAGCTGAATGCCTTTGTCTCTGCACGGCAATAACGTGGACATTTTGAAACTTTTGGAGAAGGTTGCGGCATTTAGAAAAAAGCTGCAGTTGTGGATAAGAAAAATCAATAAGGCGGTCAAGATTGTTTCCTTAAATTGCACAAATATGCGGCCTGTAATAAAGTCGTTGTTTCAAAAGACTTGCTGTCCCTTTTCAATGAACACCTTTCAAAGCTCACTGACTGGTTTGCAAAACACTTTCACGAAGACAATGTCGTGAAATCTGCATGGATCCAAAATCGTTTCCATGCTCAAGCTCCACCAGAATTCACTTCGTAGGAAGAAGAGAGTCTAATTGAACTCTCTTTGTAAGGATCCTCATTCCCTTTGCGACAACCTATTTATACGAAGCCGGATTTTCAGCTGTAGCTATAATAGAAATTATCGCTCAAAGATCGATGTGGAGCGAGAAATGAGAATGGCATTGTCAAACCTTATTCGACGTTTTGAAAAAATGTGTGGCGATCAGCCACCCTCTATAGAGGATATTCCATTTAAAGAAGAACACTCTGTATATTTAAATATATATTTATGTTATACAACACTTGTCTTAGAATATTTTTTATTTGAAAACTTTTTCTTTAAATTGCTCGGAGAAGGATTTATCTCCAACCTACGCACGGGGTGGACACCGTATAATATACAGAGTCACTAAAAAAGTCACCGACAGAATTTGAGGGGTAGTTGGTAATTATAAACTGATACACATGAAAAGATTGCCTAGTAACAATAAGCAAAAAAATTAGGTGGTAGGAGTCTGCATCCCGAGTTGTTGTCGATATTCTCTAGACAGCATGTCTATGTTTCTCGACGCTAGGTGGCGTGGGAAGATATATCGTGATTCTGCTCGTGGAGAATGGCAACATATACTCGAGAGGTGAAAAACAATAGCGAGGGAGAAGGACACGTACGGAACTGCGCCGGGTAGGCAGAAACATGTTCGCGGGTTTACGCTGTCTCTTTTTCCTTGCTTTGTCTTTTACCGGTAATGATTCCACCAATACCATATAAACTGATAACTTTTCTTAGTAATATATTTTTCAAAATTGTCTTTATCCGTATGTAATAGCGATATTTCCTAGATAGAATGGATAGGGGGATCAATAAAAGTAATTAATTGATAAATTAATAACGTACATCTATGTAACTATTGTAACGTTATGTTGTCCGTAATTTTCAATTATGCATCCCATAAAAAGCAGATATATTCCCGAAATACGTCGGTCTAAATAACGGTTTAAGTAGAATTTCATTTCTAACCTCCGTACAAAGAGCATATGGCAAACACATGCATATACGCTTTCATTATTGCTGATTTATTACGTCGTACGCTGCTATAAAAATGTAATTACACTACATTTATAAATTCTCCCGGTATTATCAGATTTGTCATTTTTATTTCGGTAACTGTACAACTGCCGGACGTAGATATTTTGCAGCGGCATTAAAAAACAATTGTTAGTATTAAATTTTCGGAAAATTGCGCGTATACTTTTGCTAACTTCAGCAAAATAATTAACTGTATTAAATCCGTACGTTATTCCAACACTCCAGTCTAAAATACAATAAAAAAAAATAAACAACTTGCTATACTTACATAAGCGGAATAAATAAAAAAGAAGACGATTTGAAATGTACGGAGCTTAGAGCTTATTTTTAACGTGCGAGATAGAAACTTTTTTTATAGTGTAATAGTCTGTCTGACCTACAAATCCTATCGATACAAGCTAATACGATTTATAGTTTGAGTGCATCCTGGATTTTTCCTAAGTGAACAGTTCAACTTGTTCCAGATTTCGGTCAAAGATTTTCTCAAAAAAAAAGGAACAATCAACTCAACTTCTTTTAAAAAGCTGTAAGCTCTAGAAATAGGGCACATCGAATTCGTGAGAATATCAAGTATACAGGATGTATATATAAAATACATTTTTTCGAGTGTTCCCTGTACCGGGTGGTGACTTGGCCGACGCAGCATAGCAATTATAATGGTAGATCTGGAATGTCCAATTATTTGCTTCCCTAATTATTTTACAGGAAAAGTGTATTGAGGTTTTTTGTAGAGAAAAAAATTCTACATCCATACATACTATTGCTTTTTAGTTTTTAAAATTCTGAAACCGAAAAATCCGGAAAATGTAAATGCCAGTTTTAGAAAAATCATTGATGCCATGGAAGTATGAAATCAAACAAACGTGCTTGCATTTGTCATTCCTGTTTGACGTTTGTAATTTACGATAGTCAATATTAAATTCTGTTCTTTGTCACATGTATTCAACCGTAGAAAAGGTTGAAATGGTAAAATGGTATAATATGGGCAATAGTGCGCGTCAAGTAAATGCGTTGTTTAGCGTACAATGTCCCTATCGGCCAATCCCAAGCAGTACGACGATTCAGAGAATAGTACACAAATTCGAAGCTACAGGCACAGTGTTAAATAATTGTAAGTGTACTAATAACGTTCCAAACTTACATGAAAATGAAGAAAATGAAAACACTTTGTATGTTTTGGCGGCAGTGGCTGAAAATCCCCAACGTAAGTTTACGGCAAATCGCAAACAACGTCGGTTTGCATCACTCCCGAGTCCTGAAAATTTAAAAAAAGCATAAGTTCCACTCTTATAAATACCAGTTTCACCAAGAGTTGCGTGAAGGTGATGCGGAGAAGAGAAGTGCATTCTGCTTCCAAATGATGGAAAAACGCAACGAAGACAGGGAGTTTATAAAAAATATTCTTTTTACAGATGAAGCGACGTTCACCCTGAATAATGAGACAAACGTGCAAAATTGCAGAATATGGGCACGCGAGAATCCACGCAACGTTCTACAAACCAGAACCCAATATCCTTAAAAGATTAATGTTTGGGTGGGGTTGTTAGGTCATCACATTATGGGACCGTCTTTTTGCATGAAAACTTAACAGGAGAACGCTTCTTACAGCTCTTGCAAGAAGAAATAGCTCCGACAGTGATTGAAGTTACTAGGCAAGGCCAAGAGATTTGGTTTCAGATGGATGGTTGTCCTGCACACAACAGCCGTGATGTGCGCGAATTTTTAAATGACAGTTTTTCCCATAAGATTATCGGTCCAAATTATGCAATTAACTGGCCTGCCAGGTCCGCCGATCTTTCACCTAACGACTTTTTTATTGGGGGACATTTAGAATCAAAAATTTATTGTGGACAAACATTTCAGAATTTGGAACAATTAAAAAATCGAATTCAAGCCAAATGTGACAAAATATCTAGGTATCAACAGGAAAATGTTAGACGACAGTTTTATCACAGGCTAGGCCATTGGCTAGTAGTTAATCGTGATTTATTCGAACATTTGTTGCAATCTGTGTTTTTTGTTTTGTTGTAATATTATGTGTTCCTATTGTTAAAATAAATAAAATTACCGTTTCTGTTATATTTTTCATGGTTTTATTATAAGTCGAATTTAATGGCGGAGGTGACAGAAAATCATAGCGCGCTTGTTTGATCTTATAATGCCAAAGGTATTACTGATTTTTCTAGAAGTGACACTGTAAATTTTCCAGTTTTTCCGATCTCAGAATTCTAAACATTAAAAAGCAATATTAAAAAGCGATATTGCTTATGGTAAATTAAAAACCTCAAACAGGAATGACAAATGCAAACACGTTTGTTTGATTTCATAATTCCATGGTACCAATGATTTTTCTAAAACTGGCATTTACATTTTCCGGATTTTTCGGTTTCAAAATTCTAAAAACTAAAAAGCAATGGTATGTATGGATGTAGAATTTTTTTCTCTCCAAAAAACCTAAATACACTTTTCCTGTAAAATAATTAGGGTATATAAAACCATCTTTTCAAATCCTGAACGCTATCAATTTAACGGTTATTCCTGTTGGGTACTCTGCTTTTGTCGGTGCTCAATCAAATAGGGTCCATCTGAGATGTATCTGTACACATGAGATCCGAATTTTCAGCTAATAAAGCTTTAATCGTGCCTTCCCAGTCATAGTGGCGTATTTTGTGTTATCGGGAGTAGGTTATTGCAACGCCTTTCATGCACATATGTCCGCAGTCAGATAAGCCAGAATTTCTCGCTAGACCACGTGGTTAGATCGCATTTAAGCTCGTCAACTGGTTCCTCTTCGAAGCAAACAACGTGTAGTACATATTGGTATACGTTGGAGGTGTTATGGACAGTAATACAGGTATTGTTACAAATTCAAAGGTTGAAAATGTGTGATTTTAGGTAAATTTAGTGAAAAACGTTTATGTGGAATATTTTGTTTGATATTACGATAAATCTTAAGGTTTTCATAGAAATGCGCAACCGCAATACAATAAGTCATTACTATCCAATATACGTCAAAGACTGTTACCACTGATATATAAGGCCTTACAGCTCTTCGATGACGTCACGCTGTTTAGGCAATGTATCGCCATGCACGATATTAGCCTAAGCGGTAAAAGAATAGTTTTTTATTTGCATTTTTTAAGTTCCGAAGGGCTTTCGGTTTAAAGAGGATGCCAGTCGTCAACTGGGCCCTTCTTCGCATCCCATTCGATTTTATTTTGAAAAAAACGAACTTTCAAAGCAAAAACCAAACACGTAACCGAGCTCCGTTTTAGTGAAAGATGTATTTGTGGTGAATATTTAATCGACTAATCATTATTATTCGTAATTGTACATGTATTTGGACGAAAATGAGGTTGAAATGATACGGTAATTGCAACTTTATTTGAAATTTTGTTCAGTTTCACGAGAATATTTACAGACATGCTATTTAACCAGGGTCTTAAATTTCCTATTATGTGGTGTTTTACCTAATCTGTCATTATTTTTCCCACAATCATTTTTAAGTGGGGTATTTGTAGAACAAGTTATTATAATTGTTGCAATACGTTCACTGCTGTGAATATGACATTTACATGTATCAGTATCCAAAACGGCTACGTTCGGTGATATAATGTAAAGTATGTTGTATTAAAACAGAACGTTTATTACACACATTAAGAACATCTCTTCGTGTTCAAAAATAATGTTGTTAAATATAACGTAAGAATATAAAACTATTTGAACAATAACATCTTCACGTTTTTTGTCAAATACAACGGACAAGGGAATTGAGTTGGAATAGCATTTTTTTAAGCCTAGGATTTTTTAAACTTACAATTATAGTTCCCCCGGTCCTTGAATCTGTAACTGTTGAAAAATAAATAATATCTTCTGTTATTTACAAAGTGCAACTCACACACAAAACACCCAACACCATGTTAAGTTAGGTTACCTCGTTATCGCTTATACGACACTAGGAAAACATTGCAGGTATCACCAGCAAAGTACGGAAATATCACTACACAGTATTTTTTTTAATAAAACCGGTACAATTTGAATAAACTAATTCAAAACGCAATACTCGATCCTAACGTATGAAAACAACCGACACCGTCTTAGGTTAGGTACCTCGTTTTTGTCACTTCAGAAAAGGTTTTATCGCTTATACAACACAAAAACATTGCAGGTATCACCAACAAAGTACGAAAATATCATTACACAGTATTTTTTTAATTAAAACCGGTATAATTTGGATAAATCAATTTAAAACGCAGAGATGGTCTCAGTCTGTAAACACGTGTATATGGCCTAAATATAAATACGTCACAGCCTGCTGACGTCAAAGCTGTAGAGCCTCTTATTGGCGGTATTAACGCAAAGACCCGTCACCACACTAAAAAAAATTATTATTAATAATAATAATCATAATAATAATAATAATTTATTGCTGTAAACTACAATGTACAAGCAAAAGTCAAAGACGAGATAAAGAATCTTGAAAGTAGAAAGTAGCACTATTAGAACAGATTAACTTCTAAACTAAGCTAACAATTGCTATCTAAAAATGAATTGATCGTGTACAGTTCGGTACTACATAATAACTTGAAAATGTCTTTCTTAAAGATACCAAGGAGTTCATTCTTTTAAGCATTTAAGGTCGTTACAGACTACATTATTTTGAGTAAGTGTTAGTTGGTGTTCGTGATAGCAAAAAAATTATTTTATTTCGTGTCGAATAATCATGAGCAGAATAGTTGTATTCTGCTTAAATTCTGAGCAAGATAGAGTCGACAAATTGTGATCTGTCAAAAGACGTACAACATCATTGAAGTAAGAGAGGAAGGGATCCTGGAATACTACCTTGAGGGAACCCGCTATCAATAGTAGCCTCTCTTGATGTGGCGTTCTTTGTTTAGCATGTATAGAAGTTATTTGCTTTTTATTGCATAGATATTATTCAAACCACTTAAGAGATTCTCCTTTAAATCCATAACAATTAATCTTTAACAGGTCACAAGGAATTTTACCACTTTTCAAAGTACTTAAAACAGACTCACACGGAAACACAGGAAAGTGCATCTCACAGATTTAAATGATACTTTGTGGGTTTATAGACCGATCTAGTGTAAACGAAACGTCGAGCTCACAACGGTCCTTCTCAGGATCGGCTCCAGACGCGGATCGACACCCGAAAGACGTACATTTCACATCACGTCCGTGAGAACATCCGATAGAATATATATATATATATGTGTAAATTCTGCGTAGCTTCTATATTTTTGTAGTATATAGAAATTCTGAAATTTGCAAAAGAATAAGGGGAAGGGGGACTGTTTTCCTAAATAAATATTCGTTTTAGAGAAAATATTTACGTCATCGTTAAGATCGTGTAAAACAGTTTAAATCTTAACTTTGTTTTGATATCTCTCATAGTTTCTGAGCTATTGAGTCAAACAGCGAAGAGTAGTGTTGAGCTTGGGGTGCTTTACACCCCGCCGGTGGGCAATTGAACAGCTAAGATAGTTACCATTGTTCTTACACTAGATCGCTCTATAAACCAGCAAAATTTCATTTAAGTCGGTAAGATACATTTACCTGTGTTTCCTTGTCAGTAAAAAGCAGTTTTAAAGCTTTGACCTTTGAGATACATTGCAGAGACTTTTAAATATCATTTTCTCTTCATACCGTCAACCAAATCGGACAAGTTCCGATTATTTACATTGATGCTTCCTTTGTCTCTTTCAATGCTTCAAGTAGTGAGAAACATGCTTTCCGGATAGGGTGCCCAATCTTTATTTTCTCAGCGGAGGCAGACGCTATTTCAGCAGCGATAGCTTCATTTAAACCAGTAGCACCAAGGATGCACGTATTATGTCCGATTCGCAAAGTGTGTTGCGTGCCACGACTCCAACCAAAGATCCTAATGGTCACCCTAGTATTAAAACATACTGGACCACTATCTAATACTCAAGAAACAGCGCCTTTAATATAAGGTTTTTCTGGATAAGGGTACACTTTGGCAAAGGAGGCAATAGCGGACAGATCTGACAAGGAGGTCAAAGTATATTGGAAGGAAGTAATGAATATCGTTACAAACGAATTGGTTTGGGAAAAGTGGAACGTTCGCTGGAACATAAGTAATGTAGAAATGGCAATGCAGCATTACCTTATCCAACCATTATGATGGCGATGCTCACAGTGCTACAAAAAACAAAAAAAAATACTAGAGGATAATAATATTCTTTTTAAAAGTGTTGCACTAGTGTAATTTGTATAATATGTTACGAAGATCCATGACAAAGTTAATTTTGACTTTATGATTGTATATGGAAAAATGTTATCACAAGCTAAATTTTAAAATTAAAAAACACTTAAGTTTATACTTGCCTCACATACTTGTGCATAATAATCAGATACGACAGATACGATCAGAGGGCACGCATTGTGTTTCGTTCTTAGATTCAACGGCACATGCGCAATGCATACAATGAGCAGCCAACGATTTTAGAGGCTATAAATGCTCATGCGATAGTTTCTTAGATTTCTTTAAAGTATACTCGCTGTTTTAATAATAATAAATGTTAATGCATGGAATTCATAAATTGAATAAATTTCATAAAACTATTTCGATTCAAGAGACCAGAAAAGATGGCAAAAGTTAACGAATCGTTGACAGTTTGGAATTATTTATTTCTTTATTTAGGCGCTTACCCTTCTCTGTTTTCTTTTTTTTATTTCAAAGCTAAGTTTTGCGACGACTAGCTCGAGTTTCGTAGTAGTAGAGTAGGAAGTCCACGTGGTGTTGGAAACTACCGTCTTGCTCGAGATTATTTACACCTAGTTTGAGGAAATACGTCAGTCCGGTAAACAAACGGATATTGAATAAGTTTTCGGGTTTTTGGAGTAGGAGAGACGTTTTAATGAAGTTTTATACGTTTGTTTCGAAAGATCAATCTGAAAAAGAACTAAGAATGTACATAGATAGCTTATATATAAAAGAGGAGGTGTATATAGTCCAGTAGAAGGGTCGTATAGTAGATGCCGCGGTGGGGGCTGCGCGCATTTGAGGACGATGGAATATACAGACCTCGTGGCTCACAACATTCCCGCATTCACAGTTAGACGGTGTGTTTTAAGCCCGTGATAGTATTTGCCATTTACGTGAACGTCACCACGCACATGTCCAAAAATCGTCCATCAAAAGTCACACCGTGAAATTTTATTTTTTTAATTCTTCTAAAATTCTTAACATTTTCGAAAAGATTTTTACCAATAATTTGTTAAAAAGAAAAGTACATAAAACAGTGTTGTCGATAAAACGTGTAATTGTGATTATTACTATTATTATTTTTATTGTAATCAAAACTTTTTTATTATTTAATTTGCAATTAAATCAAAGCAAGGTGGTCGCTCTTTCTCAAGGCGGCAATGTGATTCTTTTTGAATTCAGTTACGTATGGTATGTACGGTGTTAGGTTCCTATTGTGGCTTCTAGCCGTTGTTGGCTGGTTGAACGCCAGCGAATTTCCTGAGCGCGAATGTTGCGATTTAGAATATCCACCACTACAGTCGACGACAACTACAACTTCCTCAACAGTTGCAACTTCAACTGGTTCAGGTAAGATAGTAGAAGAAAAAAAAAAGGCGATGGGAAAAAAATGATAATTTATTTTTTCAATGACAAGCAGAATCCATGCAATTAACTTTTGAAGATGAGAAAGTAAAGAGAATAAAAGAAGTAGATTTAAACTTTAATCTTACTAATAAACATTCTATACATAAAATTTCCTTCTACTCCATCTGATGGACTTCTAATAGCTAACGAGGATTTCCCATAAAACAAAACTAATTAACTAACCTACTTCTCTAATTTGGCACGTTACTCTTGTTCAGAGAATCCCCCAAATTAAAGTAAAATCAACTCAATTGATCCTTTTGTCCCTTCATTTGTTCCTTCTTTTTTGTTTTTAATCCGCAATCCCGAGCACCATTCCTTGCCGAAGCCTACCATATATAGATATAGCACTTCTCCGAAAGAGGGTTTAATGATAAATTGGTGCCGGCCACTGTTTACAGCGGCGTATGTATTTATCCTTTAAGTCTTTATCGCGTCTTATTTTATTTGAAAAAGTCCCACGGGAAAACTGAAGAGAGGTAGTTTAGATATACTAGTAAAGGGTCTAACCTTCTCTTCAAGAAAACGCGTGCTTTGACTCCATTTTAGAATTCTAATTTCTCCTTTTTCGGTCTCAGTTTTTTTTCTCCCGTTTTCCAGCTTTTGATGCGGTTAATTTTTTTTACATTCCATCATGTTTTATTCATCAATTTCTAAAGCGAAGCCTCTAGCCCGCCTATCATTTGAGATATTCGCACACAATTAATTACAATATTACACTTGAATTGATGCTTATGAAGCTCCGAGATTTGATATACGGTAATAGCAACAACATATTTCCATTATTGTAGAAATAATGTCAAACAATTAACAATTCGAGACTAGTCTTAACAAACTCAGAAATATAGTGAAAATAATTCAACCTAATAAAAGTGAATCCCTTTCGCTGAATATACTCTCAGTTTCCTTAGAGGGTCTTTAAAGATCTCTGTTAAAATGGAGGGCATATGACAACGTGAAGGTGTTAGCCAGAACCACCCGCCACCACAAAATGGTAAGTGAATCTTTAGAAACTATGAAGAATATAAACACCTGGAGGTCAACTCTTCGTGAACATTGACCATACCATGACAACGATCTATCTGAATAAAATCGAAATAAGGTACATCAATTTTTAGAAACCTTATAAAGAAGCTGACGATATTATCAGGGAATCACGTGAAACCTTGCGAAGAAATTCCTATTGTCAAAGAAAAATTGCAAGAGATTACTTAGACTGAACATTTGAGTGACGAATCTAGATATAATTTATTCAAAAGTGCCTGTAGAATGGATCCTAAACATTAACAGCTACTTTCACATACGAAAGAAACAATACCATTTAGATTCCAGTTTCAACAAGGGAGCAATCTGAAGCACACCTGCAATTTGGTAAAGGAATATTTAGGCAAAGAAAAAGATGGACATTGTGCAAAGACTGCGTTACAAGCTGAACTGCAGAGTTCGTTGCAAAATTTATGTTGCTATAATTTTATCTAAACATTTTTCGAAAGAAATTTATGCAATACTTTATCTGCTTCCAGAAAAGAATGTGTATTATTGTATAGAGTACGCAAAATCATTACGATCAATCTGAACCATTTCAACAGCGAGGATGGATATAACATCAGCAACACCTCGAGATTAACTCTTTGATGACATCGACGAAACAACCATTCCATGACAGAAACGATGCATCTAAATAGCGCGGAAATAAGGTATATCAATCTTTACAAACCTTCTGAAGAATCTGACGTTATAATCAGTGAATCAAGCGGTGAAAGTTTCCTCCTTTTATCCTGCGAAGAAATTCTTATTGTCGCGAGAGATTACATATATTGACTGGACATTTGACATGTAATGTGGAAAAGAGCTGACTTTAGTGACGAATCTAAATTCAATTTATTGAAAAGTGGCTGTAGAGTGGATCATATACATTAACAACTTCTTCAATATACGAAAGAAACAATACCGTTGAGATTCCAGTTCAAACAAGATAGCAATTTAAAGCACTCCTGCAATTTGGTAAAGGAATTTTTAGGGAAAGAAAAAGGTGGATATTATACAAAGATTGCGTTACAATCTGAACTGCAGAATTCGTTGCAAAATTTATGTTAGTATAATTTTGTCTAAGCATTTTTTGAAAGAAATTTAGGCAATACTTTATCCGCTTCCAAAAAGAAATGCGTGTTATTGTATATAGTTCGCAAAATCATCATGATCAATCTGAACCATTTCAACAGCGAGGATGGATATAACATCAGCAACACCTCGAGGTCAACTCTTTGCGAACATCGACGAAACAACCATTCCATGACAGAAACGATGCATCTAAATAGCGCGGAAATAAGTTATATCAATCTTTACAAACCTTCTGAAGAATCTGACGCTATAATCAGTAAATCAAGCCGTGAAAGTCTCCTCCTTTTATCCTGCGAAGAAATTCTCATTGTCGCGAGAGATTACATATATAGACTGGACATTTGACATGTAATGTGGAAAAGAGCTGATTTTAATGACGAATCTAAATTCAATTTAATCAAAAGTGGCTATGGAGTGGATCATAAACATTACCAATTTCTCCAATATACGAAAAAAGCAATACTGTTAAGATTCCAGTTTCAACAAGATAGCAATCTCAAGCACTACTGCAATTTGGTAAAAGAATATTTAGGGAAAGAAAAAGGTGGATATTATACAAAGATTACGTTACAATCTGAACTGCAGAATTCGTTGCAAAATTTGTGTTAATATAATTTTGTCTGAGCATTTTTCGAAAGACATTTATGCAATACTTTATCCGCTTCCAAAAAAGAATGCGTATTATTGTATAGAGTATGCAAAATCATCACGATCAATCTGAACCATTTCAACAGCGAGGATGGATATAACATCAGCAACACCTCGAGATTAACTCTTTGAGGACATCGACGAAACAACCATTCCATGACAGAAACGATGCATCTAAATAGCGCGGAAATAAGTTATATCAATCTTTACAAACCTTCTGAAGAATCTGACGTTATAATCAGTAAATCAAGCCGTGAAAGTCTCCTCCTTTTATCCTGCGAAGAAATTCTCATTGTCGCGAGAGATTACATATATAGACTGGACATTTGACATGTAATGTGGAAAAGAGCTGATTTTAATGACGAATCTAAATTCAATTAATCAAAAGTGGCTATGGAGTGGATCATAAACATTACCAATTTCTCCAATATACGAAAAAAGCAATACTGTTAAGATTCCAGTTTCAACAAGATAGCAATCTCAAGCACTACTGCAATTTGGTAAAAGAATATTTAGGGAAAGAAAAAGGTGGATATTATGCAAAGATTACGTTACAATCCGAACTGCAGAATTCGTTGCAAAATTTGTGTTAATATAATTTTGTCTGAGCATTTTTCGAAAGACATTTATGCAATTCTTTATCCGCTTCCAAAAAAGAATGCGTATTATTGTATAGAGTACGCAAAATCATCACGATCAATCTGAACCATTTCAACAGCGAGGATGGATATAACATCAGCAACACCCCGAGATTAACTCTTTGAGGACATCAACGAAACAACCATTCCATGACAGAAACGATGCATCTCAATAGCGCGGAAATAAGGTATATCAATCTTTACAAACCTTCTGAAGAATCTGACGTTATAATCAGTGAATCAAGCCGTGAAAGTCTCCTCCTTTTATCCTGCGAAGAAATTCTTATTGTCGCGAGAGATTACATATATAGACTAGACATTTGATACGCTATGTGGAAAAGAGCTGATTTTAGTGATGAATCTAAATTCAATTTATTCAAAAGTGGCTGTAGAGTGGATCATATACATTAACAACTTCTCCAATATACGAAAGAAACAATACCGTTGAGATTCCAGTTCAAACAAGATAGCAATTTAAAGCACTCCTGCAATTTGGTAAAGGAATTTTTAGGGAAAGAAAAAGGTAGATATTATGCAAAGATTACGTTACAATCTGAACTGCTGAATTCGTTGCAAAATTTATGTTAGTATAATTTTGTCTAAGCATTTTTCGAAAGAAATTTATGCAATACTTTATCCGCTTCCAGAAAAGAATGTGTATTATTGTATAGAGTACGCAAAATCATTACGATCAATCTGAACCATTTCAACAGCGAGGATGGATATAACATCAGCAACACCCCGAGATTAACTCTTTGAGGACATCGACGAAACAACCATTCCATGACAGAAACGATGCATCTAAATAGCGCGGAAATAAGATATATCAATCTTTACAAACCTTCTGAAGAATCTGACGTTATAATCAGTGAATCAAGCCGTGAAAGTCTCCTCCTTTTATCCTGCGAAGAAATTCTTATTGTCGCGAGAGATTACATATATAGACTAGACATTTGATACGCCATGTGGAAAAGAGCTGATTTTAGTGACGAATCTAAATTCAATTTATTCAAAAGTGGCTGTGGAGTGGATCATATACATTAACAACTTCTTCAATATACGAAAGAAACAATACCGTTGAGATTCCAGTTCAAACAAGATAGCAATTTAAAGCAATCCTGCAATTTGGTAAAGGAATTTTTAGGGAAAGAAAAAGGTAAATATTATGCAAAGATTACGTTACAATCTGAACTGCTGAATTCGTTGCAAAATTTATGTTAGTATAATTTTGTCTAAGCATTTTTCGAAAGAAATTTATGCAATACTTTATCCGCTTCCAAAAAAGAATGCGTATTATTGTATAGAGTATGCAAAATCATCACGATCAATCTAAACCATTTCAACAGGGAGGATGGATATAACATCAGCAACACCTTGAGGTCAACTCTTTGAGAACATCGACGAAACAACCATTCCATGACAGAAACGATGCATCTAAACAGCGCGGAAATAAGGTATATCAATCTTTACAAACCTTCTGAAGAATCTGACGTTCTAATCACTCTAATCAGTGAATCAAGCCGTGAAAGTCTCCTCCTTTTATCCTGCGAAGAAATTCTTATTGTCGCGAGAGATTACGTATATAGACTAGACATTTGATACGCCATGTGGAAAAGAGCTGATTTTAGTGACGAATCTAAATTCAATTTATTCAAAAGTGGCTGTAGAGTGGATCATATACATTAACAACTTCTTCAATATACGAAAGAAACAATACCGTTGAGATTCCAGTTCAAACAAGATAGCAATTTAAAGCACTCCTGCAATTTGGTAAAGGAATTTTTAGGGAAAGAAAAAGATAGATATTATGCAAAGATTACGTTGCAATCTGAACTGCTGAATTCGTTGCAAAATTTATGTTAGTATAATTTTGTCTAAGCATTTTTCGAAAGAAATTTATGCAATACTTTATCCGCTTCCAAAAAAGAATGCGTATTATTGTATAGAGCATGCAAAACCATCACGATCAATCTAAACCATTTCAACAGCGAGGATGGATATAACATCAGCAACACCTTGAGGTCAACTCTTTGAGAACATCGACGAAACAACCATTCCATGACAGAAACGATGCATCTAAACAGCGCGGAAATAAGGTATATCAATCTTTACAAACCTTCTGAAGAATCTGACGTTCTAATCACTCTAATCAGTGAATCAAGCCGTGAAAGTCTCCTCCTTTTATCCTGCGAAGAAATTCTCATTGTCGCGAGAGATTACATATATAGACTGGACATTTGATATGCCATGTGGAAAAGAGCTGATTTTAGTGACGAATCTAAATTCAATTTATTCAAAAGTGGCTGTAGAGTGGATCATATACATTAACAACTTCTTCAATATACGAAAGAAACAATACCGTTGAGATTCCAGTTCAAACAAGATAGCAATTTAAAGCACTCCTGCAATTTGGTAAAGGAATTTTTAGGGAAAGAAAAAGATAGATATTATGCAAAGATTACGTTGCAATCTGAACTGCTGAATTCGTTGCAAAATTTATGTTAGTATAATTTTGTCTAAGCATTTTTCGAAAGAAATTTATGCAATACTTTATCCGCTTCCAAAAAAGAATGCGTATTATTGTATAGAGCATGCAAAACCATCACGATCAATCTAAACCATTTCAACAGCGAGGATGGATATAACATCAGCAACACCTTGAGGTCAACTCTTTGAGAACATCGACGAAACAACCATTCCATGACAGAAACGATGCATCTAAACAGCGCGGAAATAAGGTATATCAATCTTTACAAACCTTCTGAAGAATCTGACGTTCTAATCACTCTAATCAGTGAATCAAGCCGTGAAAGTCTCCTCCTTTTATACTGCGAAGAAATTCTCATTGTCGCGAGAGATTACATATATAGACCGGACATTTGATATGCCATGTGGAAAAGAGCTGATTTTAGTGACGAATCTAAATTCAATTTATTCAAAAGTGGCTGTAGAGTGGATCATATACATTACCAATTTCTCCAATATACGAAGAAAGCAATACCGTTGAGATTCCAGTTTCAACAAGATAGCAATTTAAAGCACTCCTGCAATTTAGTAATGGCATTTTTAGGGAAAGAAAAAAATGCATGTTGTGTAAGAGTTACTTTGTAATCTGAGCTGCAGAATTCGTTGCAAAACTTGTAGTTAGTATAATTTTGTCTAAGCATTTTTTCGAAAGAAATTTTGACATTATCCGCTTCGAAAAAAGAATGCGTATTATTGTATAGAGCACGCAAAATTAACGTCTGATGAATAATATCAACAAAGTAGATTGTAATTTGTTAGTATTTAAATTGTTTGTGGAACAATTAATTATATCATAACACTTGTGAATTTACGAGCATAATATGCGTTGGTATCTTAGCACCGGCAAATGCAAATACAAAGCAAGGTTTCTGAGGGTAAGCTTGAGCGTTGTATATTACCCAGAGTCCCAACTACTAGCAGTATTTCCACGATAATGTTCAGATTTACTAAAACCTTACACGGCCAATTTTTGTTGTGTCGCCTTTGTGATGCCCATTTTGCCTTTCCTTTCTATCCTAAATACGCTGGAATATTATTTTTTTTATATCGACGCCCCTATTTTTATAGCGATAATTATTTATTCCTAATTGATTTTTAACGAGTAATAAAATTCGAAGCAGTGAAGTGTGCTGCGGTTTTAAATTGGCTTCGAATAACCGCGAATAATAAAAATAAGACAAACCCTACGCCGAAAAACAGGAAAAGAAGAAGAAAGATAGGCATTAATATATCGGTCTTGGTTTGGCGGTGTGGGAGAATACATTTCTACCCATTTATTTATTGGCTGGGCTCATACGATTGTTACATAGCATTCCAATCGCCAAATGGCCTAGGCTTCTTTAAGCCAGCTTTATTAGGTCATCTATTTCCTAACCGAACTGGGGAGAACGAGTACAGCTTGGCATCTTCGGGAAATATTCTAGTTTTTCATTTTTTCGAATGATAAATATATGGTTCTTCTTATAATCATAATTTATTGTTATTGGGTGATAGCAAATTGATAACCGCTATTAATTTTGGGAAAATTCAATACTACGAATCGGACTTATGACTAGAGCAACGCACTGCGCTGAAAGCTAGTGGCTGACGCATAAAAGTTTACACAAAATAAACACGGCCGGGACAATTCGGTATAAGCGTCAGTATAACTGCGACTCGAAAGCCGATCTGTTGTGTATGCATCTACGCTGTCGTATACTATATTGTAGTTCTACGTTTGTTTTGAAAATGTTTCCTACGTCGCGAAAAC
The DNA here is from genome assembly GCA_029619315.2 of Dynastes maya. Classification (NCBI taxonomy): domain Eukaryota; kingdom Metazoa; phylum Arthropoda; class Insecta; order Coleoptera; family Scarabaeidae; genus Dynastes; species Dynastes maya. The sequence continues at coordinate 11,134,016 of JAROYE020000012.1, forward strand.
GACCAAAGTTGGACACAATAAGAGAATTTATTGCAGGAATTTAAAGTGTGATGGCGCTAAAATTCAATGTGTAGTATGTAAAATAGATTTAATGTGTTGGTTGAAAAGTGATTGTCTACGGCACGTAAATAGTGCAGGGCATGTTTCAAAAAAAAATTCCACACGAGATTATGACAAATTTAAATTTAATTTGTGTTTATTGCATGTAATTTACCATTTCATTTACTAAGGAAGAAAGCATACGTCTCGTTTTGGAATGAATATTCGGACCTTAAGTTACCAAGTGAGAGAACATTACAGAGAGTTGTGCCGTCTGCTCGTGACTGCTCGTGAGCATGTCGAGAAAAGAATTAAATCGGAGTTGTAAGATAAAAAACTGTGGTTATGTGTAGACGAAACAACAGATCGTAAAAAACATTCTGTGGTTAATGTAATGGTACGCACAATGGAACCACGTCGACCGTCACCCTCAATATTACTAGCTTCCAGACGAATACAACAATGCATTGCCGAAGTAATTTCAATGTTGGTGTTAAATACATTGGAAATGTTTGAATTTTCAACAAATCAACTGTTGATGTTTATGAGTGATGGTGCCGCAAACATGCTTGCTGTAGGTCGGTCTTTTAAAAAACATTGTGCTAACTTGTTGCATATTACATGTAAAATTCATACTCTCGGTCTCGTAGCAGATAGTATCAGAAAAAGTTATCCCGAGGTAGACGCTCTAATAGCACATACAAAAGCTGTGTTTGTAAAATCCCCAAAACGTATTCGGGAATTTCACAGACTATGCTTCGGTATTCCTGAACCACCGACCTAAAGGAAGCTGCGGCTGTCAAGGTAAGCCGCTTGAAATTTCAGGATAGTCAAGTTAAAACAGATTTGGAAATTATTTAGAACAATTACGTGGGACTAGCGGATGCGATAGGAAAACTGCAAAATTCTTCGGTGTCGTTAGTGAAATCTTTGCAAATAGTGCAACATGTTCACGCACAGCTATGCGCGATAGAGGACGCAAGAAATGTTTGTGTTTTAGAAAGGTTTGAAAGTGTTTTAGATAAAGACTCTGATTTTGGCACATTAAGACAAATTTGTGAAGGTGCGTCAACAGAACCGTTAAGTTATTTGAAAGATTATTTTACTTACGCAAATAAACGTCACTAGATGTAGAACGTTCGTTTTCGGCATACAAAAACACTTTTTCTTCACACCGCACTCACTTTGCCGAAATAACTTTGGAAACATATCTAATGTTACAAATATTAAATAGACATTATCCACTTTGTGATTTCACGGAGGACTCAGAAAACGGTAAGTGTTTGAGCACGTATCACATTTAATTTATTTTGTGTAAACTTTTATGCGTCCTCTACTGGCTTTCAGCGCAATTGCATTGCTCTACTTATGACCTATAACATCCGATAACTCATCTACAAAAAAAAATACAAAACAAAATGCATTGGATGCACCGGGAATGCATTGACATTAGAAGCTATTGAATAGAAACATAAAAATAAAAGGTGCCCCAACATAAACTGCAAACTATATTATCGTATTTAATCTAGGTTATGTAGTTCAAATAAGCGCGTTTTATTTAGCTACAACTATGGATGCGTATGCAACGGTAAATTACGGTTGGCAACATTTATTCATACCTCAACGTGCACACAAAACGCTTTTTACCTCTTTACCGGGAATCGCTACTACTATGTAGCAGCAACATAATAAACTTTGTAACTGTATAGGTTTTTGGAGCTGCAATAGCCACTTAGGCAATTAGATTCCGTTAATTTAGATATTGACGTAATCGTTTTGTATGGTCCTCGTGGTTGAATTGATATTTCCCAATTCAACTGTTGCTCTATTGCAACAAACCTTCTTTCAGTATCGCAACAAACCTCTAAATTACTCTTTTCAGTATTCCATTATGTATACGCAAACATACGATGGATGATCGTAAAATAAGCTTCCTGAAGACCTACAGCAGCAATAAGACGTGTTAGGCGAAATCCGACAACATTGGCGTGTGCAGCAGCTCCCCCATTCTACATACGTACCACTCCCGTCTCACTACGCCGCTCAGCGTTGGCTAAGCAGCCGTCCGAGATGGAACTCCCGATCGCCGCTACCGCCAGGTGCAAAATTCGCGCTGTGATACGTTTTTTAAACGCGAAAGGGGTTTCACCTATAAACATTCATCGTCAATTAACCGAGGTTTATGGAGAGAAGTGTATAGCTGGTCAATACGTCCGCAAATGGTGTAGGGAATTCACTGGAGGTCGGACGGAAATTCACGATGAAGAGCGGAGCGGAAGACCATCAGTTTCAGAGGAAATCGTTGAAAAGGTCGAGAGCATACTGCCTGAAGATCGGAGGGTCACCATTCGTCAACTCGCTCTTCGGATTCCTGAGATTTCCAACGCCACAGTTGAAAAGATTTTGACTGGCGGCAGAATTTTACCTTTAAAACGATATGTAATGTTAAGGAAATAAACAATGCTGTCTATTTTTAAAAAATATGGGAACCTTATTTTACGATCATCCCTCGTATATACAAGATAAATTTACCAAGCAAAAATTTACATTTCACAATTCTCTATACGCAAAGAAACTTTACTTGCATCAAAACTGCTGCCTTAACCCCACAGTACCTACTAGAACTTCTCGAACATCGTTACCCGGTCTCACAGACCGGCATATAAAAATGTTTTTTTTTTTACATACTTAATACTCTAATTTGGCCAAATTCACTGTTTTGGTTATATTTTTTATTAAAAAAATGAAATACATAAATATTTATTAAGAAAAAAAAATAAAGAAATACATATATTCTCAAAAATTTTCATCAAATTAGTTTTGTGATACACAGGCATCACATACCACACTTATATGCGTTAGGCACATGAACTTTTCACACTTTTTGCACTTGAATCTCGTTTTTCGGTTAGCTTTTGTTATGCAATAGAAGCATCTGCTTGTTGTTGTCTGGCTGACAATTTCTTCAATTTCTATTTTGCATATTTCTTGTACGCGTAGTTTCATTACTTGTGGCAGATTTTCAGTGTAGACCTTCTTCGTAAATGTAAATCAATCATTGCCATTGACAGATTTCTCAAAAATTCCCGTCTTACAATTTTACTTTCCGGATTATTTACACAAAATAAGACAAAAGCATTGATAGCCCCAACGTTTAGTAGTGACAAAAATACTACCATTGGCCACCGGCGAGTATTTCTGGCATAATTGTAGTGGGAGCACAATTTATCTGCGACATCAACTCCACCTTTTGTATGGTTATACAGAGTCATTATTTCTGGTTTATTTCTTTCTCCACTCTCCGGATCAATAGCATCATCGTGATGCATAGTAGAAACAGGCAAAACATTCTTTTTCTTTTTTGGATATACGAAACCAAGGTGCTATTTTTTTGAAATCCAAACATGCTGGAACGAACTGGTCGGTTTGCAGGATTAGAAAATTCTAAGGGCAGCTCTCTTTTGTTTTTCCTAACTGTTCCTACCAAAGTTATTTTTTTCTTTATTAATTTTTCAGCGAAAGGAAAACTTGTAAACCAATTATCTACCGTCAAGTTTCTTCCCGAATTATTTATTGGTTCACAAAGTCGTTCAACAATGGCATCTGGAGAGTTGCTTACTTTGAAAGGGCCTTCTGGTTGCTGGCCAACATACACTTCCAGGTTACTTGTATAATACATTTTTGCATCTGACAATGCAAAAATGTTGATGCCATACTTGTTGTGCCTAGACTGAATGTACTGCTTGAAACTGCATCTCCCCGGAAAGCTCCAAGTTTCTCGTCTATTGTTACATATTCAAACAAACCAAAACCAAATTTGCATTTACTGACAAACATACTAAAAATGTCTCGAATAGGTGCAACTTTATCCACTTTTTTCCGTTAATCTCTTGTATTTTTATCGTCAAATCTGATATAGCAGAGTAGAAATCTAAAACGATTCAGAGACATTGTTAAACGAAATATTTCTACTCCTGAACCATCTGTTCATAGATCAGATGCGTTTAGTCGGTTTGCCTTTAGAACTCTCGAATTTCTAATTTGTCGGTAAGTCTGACATCACTTTTTCTTGAATACCTTCCTGCTACAGAATCTATGAAATTGTTTGTGTTGACAACAATAATATTTAACAACTCGTCTGGGAAATAATAGTTCCAAATTTCAAGAGGGTTTTTCATATTTCTGGTCAGTAATCTTGAAATTGGAAGACGCACAATTTTATTTTCTGGTCTAACTTTGACTCTCTGAGGTGGCACGCGTTTTAGCCATTTGGTAATTTTATCTTTACCTAAAAAACATAGCTCATCTGCGTTTACATCAATATCGTCCAAATTTTCAGAATCAGAGATTTCTTGCTCAGATTCACTATCTTGATTACATTGTTCGAGGATATCTTCTTCATCGCTGTCTGAACTGTCATTAGCTTCTTCATCTAACAGAGTTTCTTGTTGGTCTTCAGCCAAACATTCCTCCATCAATGCTTGCTCTATTTCATAATCACCCATGATGACTACAAATAACTTACAGTAGCAAAAAAAAAACACACAAAAAGAAACAAAAATTCCTTAAAAACAGAATGAGCTCTCAGAGACTAACAGCGCCGCTTATATACCCATTTGACCAAGTGGCGGTAGCGGGGATGGAAGTTTCTAGAAGGTTAACGAACGGTCCATGAATTCCAGAAAATTCCAGAATGTTCCAGAAGGTTCTTTGAACCTAACATTTTTAAATTGAAATTGCTCGAAAACGCGAGCTAACTTTTAAAAACGGTTGGCACCATTGGATTTAGCGTACTCGAATGAGGTATACCCCCCGGGTGCCCAGCTTGTTGCATTTTGCAACTAGCACAGTGTTATTAAACTACATAAAAATAATCCCTATTTAATCTATATTATTAAAGAAATAATTTAGTTATACTGTAAAAAAAAAACTTTTGCATTAGCTCCTAATTTTAATTATTAATTTTAATTTTTTTTCCATTAGTATAATTTTTCTTTTATTGGGTATCCTTGTAGCTGACCTGATGTGTTTTTTAAACATGAAATCGGTCGCCTGATTTCTCAATAGAACTTTGTGAGATCCGGACCATTTTTCCATTCCTACCTTTAATACGAATATTTTCTTAACTTAAAACTAAATGATTTATTTGGAAAAAACGTTTTTCTGTTTTGAATTTTATTGCTTTTCTAACCCTAAGAAAATATTTATTTCATCCAAATAAAGTTTCAAGAGAATTATTTTCTTATATTATACCTTGCAGTAGAAACATTTTCTTAAATAGAGACTGATTTTTGCAAAATATCTATGTATATTCTTGATGCAAGAAACCATTTCTCGTTCGTTTTACAGGATATGTACGTCCTATATTTGTGTGCATATTTCTTTTGTTTTCTCATTAAATAGCGTACTTTTTCCGGTAATAATATAACATACATGAGCAATTAAATAGGTAGGTTTAGAGATATTTAAGAAAGAGAAGGGATTTTTTGTATCAAAATGTCGATTCCCTATCAAAATTTTGATTCTATACCACTGTACAAACTTGTGGGAAGCCACATTAAGCTCTAGCTCTAGTTCTTAAGCAGAATTAGCAATTACAAGAACTGCCGAGTCATCTGCATATAATGTGATTCTTCCGGATCATTTAGAAATCTCGAGAATATAAGCAGACCTGAGTTACGCCAAGATCTACGTTGAACATATATAAGTATTGTTCTTCGACTTTGACATAAACGACTTTGTCTTCATATAAGAAGTGATCCAATTTAGAAAATTGTCCCTAAATTCCATGAATTGTACCTTACTGGTTACACTCTCGACATCTACTGTTGTCACATCAAACATCAACACCCTAGTTTTCCATCGTCTAGGTTTGTGTAGATGTGAGGGCAAATATCAAACATGGCAGTTTCTGTTGACCTGCTCGCCCGGAAACCATTCTGTGCTAAATCCAAAATGTCGTACTTGTCTATTATCAATACTTTCTAGTGTATTTATATTTCAAACTCGTATTCTATTCTCATGTTTCCTAATTGTTTGTAAACAGTAAATTCTAGGTAACACAGGATTTAACACGAAGATAGTCTGTAAAGCTTCCAGCCCAACACAGAAACAAGTATCTTTTGTCAAATTCAGCTCTATTTCTCAACAATGTACGAGGCTCGTCCGGAAACTAGTACCCGTTCGCGCCGTGTGGAGCAGCAGTTGCGCGACGAGCCGCCGAGTGGTTTTCTCGTGACGCAGTGATCTGTTAGCTGTCAACGTACGAGATTTGGTTGAGTTATCTACAATAATATCGCGTCAGTGTGAGTTTGAAATGTTTAAGACACTCGACAATACCGCCAGTTGTGAAGTGCGGTCTGTAATAAGATTCCTGAACGCCAGAAATGTGAAGCCATGTGACAATCACCGTCAAATTCAAGAAGTATACGGCAACGATGCGATGGACGCATCATCAGTTCGGCGATGGTGTCGTAATTTCAATGCGGGGAGAGACAACGTTCACGATGAACGTGTCACACTTAATGACATCAGTGCACGTTTTCCACAGATTTCGCGCACCATAACGCATGAAATCGTCAAAGATCATCTGCATTACAAAAAAAATTTGTGCAAGGTGGGTGCCGCGCATGCTTTCAGAGGAACACAAAAACAAGCGTATGGGTGCGGCCTTGAATGTTTTGGAGCGTTACGCAAATGAAGGTGATGCATTCTTGTCACACGTTGTTACGGGCGATGAAACATGGGTTGCTTACTCAACGCCCGAAAGCACTCTCATTCACCGACCAGACCCAAAAAGTTCAAGACAGCAGAGTCGACTCGCAAACTCATGGCAACCGTCTTCTGGGGCAGACATGGTCTCTTGCTTTTGGACTTCATGCCTCGAGGGGCCACCATTAATGCGGAAGCATATTGTGCCACGCTACAGAAGTTACGGCGGGCAATTCAAAATCGGTGGCGAGGCCTGTTGTCGTCGGGCATTGTGTTGCTGCACGACAATGCCCGTCCCCATGTTGCTGCAACAACACGCCAATTGCTCCAGCAGTTTCGCTGGGAAGTCTTCGATCACCCACCCTACAGCCCAGATCTAGCACCGTCAGATTACCACCTTTTTACAAAATTGAAGGATTTTCTAGGCGGAAAACATTTCCGCAACGATGACGCCCTCAAAGTAGCGGTCACTACATTTCTCGCCACACTGGCGGTAGAAGATTACGACGTCGGAATAAAAAATCTCATCCCATGATACGACAAGTGTCTTAATTTACGAGGTGATTATGTAGAAGAGTAATGTACAGTATATACATGTATATGTCTAATAAAAAGTTTGGTTGCGATTTAATTGGCATATGGGTACTAGTTTCCGGATAAGCCTCGTAGTTGTGATCTTTTTGGTTTCTTTGATCGTTTTCGACAGGGGGTTTTTGAATAATTTAAAATATAAACGATAATTAATTATCGTTATCTAAAATGACCACTGAAATACACACTATCTCTTATAATTTGAGATAGCTTGTACATGTATACAGGGTCTATCTAAAAATAACCGACAAACTTCTAGAGGTTACACAAAATTACAAAGCAAAGGTTATTTCCCAGTAAAACTTTTCGAATACTCCGCGTATAATAAAGTAGGATCCACATTAAGGTAATCGGCGTAATTATCCAAGCGAAATTTTCACAATCTAAATGAATATAACGCCAGCTCCAAGGTGACATCTTGTCAACATACTAGCTTGACAGTAAGCTTGCGAAATACAAGTAAGTTTGTAACTTTACGTAGATATCGAATTTAGTTTTGCCATATATGCAAATGCTGAAGTAAATCTTAAATCTTCAACGTTTCTAACTCTAATTCCAAGAGAAGTAACGGAAAAGATTGTTTGGAAGGTATAAACATAATATCGGATAAGTTTTTAACAAAACTCGGGGTCATTTCCTTTCCTAGAATACCTGCCAATCACTTCCCCCACCTCAAAGCGAGGTCAATATTTGAGTTCTTGGTCTAGCGAACAGCAAACGTACGGCTTATGCATTCGTTTTGCAGCGAAATACTAAATATAGACGTAATTTAAAAAATTTAACGTATTTCACAATTCTCATAAATTAGTACTGAATTGAAAATGTTATCCGAATCGCGAAAGAACGTTGAACTTTGCCGATTTAAATGATTAATGAACTTCCAGTTAGTAAAAGAAAATATAATACGTGCTCTCTCACCCACAAACGTAGATGTTCTTTATATTTGTAAAATATCCTAATCTATTTTAAATTCTTTCTTATCGAGAAGGTCGTGAAATGTTCAATTACACAAAAAAAAGAAAGCGAAAAGATCAAACGAGTGCGTAAATTTAAAAAAATAATAAGAACAAAAACTGGGGGAAAGAACTAAGGAAATTTTAAAGTAAGAAACGTAAGGATATTACATGAATTTTTAAGACGTTCTTTCTTACTATTGCACAGGATGAGTTAACGGTATAACCCAGTTATTCTCAAAATAACGATTAAATTGGAATTTGACATTTATCATAATCTAAAAATATTTGTAGTTTCATAAAAAGGTTATCTACAGTGTGATGTGTTTAAATTATTTTTATTCAAATAGAACACCCTGTATATTAAATTAGTTTATTACTAAACGGAAATTCTCCAAAACCGTTCGAACAAGATATAATATACAGTCCCTGGATATCGAATTAGGATCACTTAAAAATATTATAATTTTGTGGTCAAATTTAAAAAAAATATTATTTAATTACATATAACATGCAAGTTAGTATAATTTGAACATATATTTACTAATATTTGCTTTTTCCTCCTCTGTGTTTTATTATTTCCTCAATCCTTTCTGTCATACTGCCAACGCAGCTTTTAATGTTTTTTTTTAATTTCAATATGTTGTTGTAATTCTTCCAATGTGGTTGAATTTCGTATACTTACGATGTTTTTCAAGACATTCCACGCATTTTCAATTATATTTCAAAGAGTTTTAATTTTATTTGTGTGCGTCTATTTTCGCGGTCAATTATTATCATAATGGGAAAGAAGAAGGATACAACCACAAAGAAAAAAGCACGAATTTCTGCTCTTCTAGAGACGGGAGAATTCTCTCAACATGAACTAGCACAAAAAGGGAGTGTATCACATCAAACTGTTCTGAGAATCGAGAAATTAATTAAGGAGAATATTCTTACTACAAGTAGTGGCAGAACATACTGTGCCGGCAAGCGCAAAAGTAGCCACTTTTACTATACGACGAGCATCGTTTTTTATCCACTAAAGACGTTCATAAAATTCTTAGTGGAGAAGGTATACAAATATCAGCCCGAACAGTCCGCAGACGTCTTCATGAAACAGGCTTGAAATGCAGACGTCCGGCAAAGGATCCAAGACTAACAAGTGACACGATTTCAATGGGCTAAAGAATATAAAAAATATACAGTTGAAGATTGGGGAAAGGTAAGATTCATTTATCATCTGTATTTTTATTCAATTTCATCCTCATAGTTCTCTACATTTTTTTTTACTTTTTCCTAGATTATTTATAGCGACCAATCATGGTTAGAGGTGCTAACGGAGAGAAGCCAATTTGTTCATCAACGTCCTTCATAGCGTTATAAGGTTTGGTCGTGTATTACGACAGAAAGACCGGGACCACTATATTTCGTTAACGGAACAATGGAACAAAAACAATATAAACAAGTTTTACAAAACTAATTCATTATATTGGTTCATTGGATCCGATTCAAGGACGACGTACTTTCATGCAAGACAATGCACCATGTCATAAGGCAAAAAGTGTAATGTGATACCTTGAATCTAAAAATCTGCGTGGACTACCTTGGCCAGGCAATTCACCAGACGTAAAACCAATTGAAAATGTGTGAAATGTCTTGAAAAGCATCGTAAATACACAAAACTCAACTACAAAGGAAGAATTACAACAACGTATTGAAGATATACATATGTCATAATAGCGACGAAATTTAAAAAAAAAAAACAATAAAAAGCTGCATTGGCAGTATGTCAAAAAGGATTGAGGAAATAATAAAACACAGAGGAGAAACAAGCAAATTATACTATAATTTTAAGTAGTTCTAATTCAATGGCCAGGAACTGTAGCTCTAAAAAAATATATATATTTAAAATGTAATGTAGAATGTGAAAACCATTTCTGCCCGTATTATTTACTACTATAACTTTTTTTTGTTTGTTTAAATAATCTATCGTGCACGGCGAATATTAAATGGTAAAATTTGTTTGTCAAAATTTCAATTCTAAAAGCAAAAAAATCCTTCTCGATATATGTAGGTTTTTTCTCAGTTCAAATGTCTAAACCATTAGCTTTCTCAAACTATTACGATATCACGCGACTTTAAACTAAACTAAAATCACATAACCCAGATCGCGGGTTTCCTTGAACTAAATTTTTGACTTTATTTTAGTTTATCGCACGCGTATATGCAAATTAAATTATGTTTGAATTATTTAAATTTTGCCTCGAAGAACATGTACACGTAGCGAAGGTAATCGTATAGTTTCCCTACTTCTTAGGAAGCAAGTTGATTCCATTTAATTACTCAATATCGATTCAAAGTTTTTGCGAAACTTCGAACTTGTATTGAATTAGATATTCACAAAAAAAAACTACATGAAATGTTAAAATTCATTTTATTGATAGATTCTCCCAACTTTCTACTTCCCGAAGGCGTACTTTCGATTTGTCAAATTTGATTAAACGGAAGGTCCGAACAATTTTAATTTAATACTACCCTAATCGTATATACCCCATTCCTAGATCTGTATAATTCGATCTGTCAACCGTATTAATTCTAATAGACTAAGGTTAAAGCGTGTTGAACAATTTTGGAATTAACGTCCGTAAAAATTTGCTCGACCCATTTCATCCCTTAGTCCAAATTACGAACTTTTATTAAATTAGGGAAATAATTAGAAAATCGTCTGATACTGCCCCTTCTGGAAATTTGTTAAATGTACTTAATTTATCAAATAAATTAATAGTACTTTAATAATATCGCACGTAAATCATTTTTGAATAAAGCGCAGCGGCCAATTTAAGAAAGGCTCTCGCTTGATTAACGCATTTAATAAAAAATTCAATTATATAACCAGGATGATAGAATAGCCGAGCTTAAATTGTACATTTTTTTTTGAGATATAAAGGCTTGGAAGAATGTTTACTTTGTGACTAATAAGTTTCTAAATTACACCCCCAGATAAACCACAAAAACTAATATAAATAAATTTAAATGATTATTCAAATTACAGGTGACTACTCAATAATAATAATAATAATAATAATAATAATAATAATAATAATAATAATAATAATAATAATAATAATAAACTTTATTTCAATGACCAAAGTTTGAAATAAGTCGGAAAAAAAACAGCGATACAAAAGGGAATAATACAATAACTAAATAGAAAACAAAAAAAATTAATAAGTAATAAGTCAAAGTGACTATACACATATCAAATCAAATAATCGGGCAATCGAAAAGTTCCTTAAATGAATAAAAACATTTGGACAGTAACCAAGATTTTACTGTTATTTTAAATTCATTTAAATTATAAACTTTCCAGTTGTCAGGAAAACGATTATAGATTTTGATTCCAAGGACATTAACACAATCTGATGTAAGTTTTAGGTTATGCTGCATGAGATGTATCTTAGGATCTCTTATGTCATAATTATGCTGTGCATTGTTAGTCGCTAATATTCTATTCTTGTGTTTATGAATATAACAAGAGGCTTCTAGAATATATAATTCAAATACAGTCAGAATTTTTAAAGATATAAAATAATTTCTACAAGATGTTAACTGACTGATACTAGCAATACACCTCATTGCAGCTTTCTGCTTGAGAAGAAGTTGGTTGGTAAAAGGGCTGGAACCCCAAAGAAGAATTCCATACTGTAAGCGGAATTGAAATTCCGAAAAATAAACAATTCTTAATGAGTCAATGCTCAAAGATTGTTTTAAATGCCTTAATTTTAAAATTATGACATTAAGTTTTGAGGTTAAAGATTGACAATGAAGATCCCATTTCAGCGACGAAGCCAGAGTTACTCCTAACAACTTAGCTGAACTAGAATGATTGACAATATTGTTTGAAATCTGTAGATTTGGATAGAAATTAATTTTCTTTTGGATAGTGTGAAAAATAATATACTTAGTCTTATCAAAGTTTAGGGAAAGTCCATTAGCGCAACACCATTTGGACATCCTACTTAACATGTCATTGGCAACACTCCGAATATCCTGCTCATCACTAGTACCCACTATAGTTGTATCATCCGCGTAACACACCACACTGTAGTCACCAAGAAAATCAACAATGTCGTCAACAAACAACGAAAACAAAAGTGGTCCAAGGACCGATCCCTGCACTACACCAATGTTGCTTGGTAGAGGAGAAGACCTGATCTTGTGTCTCGTGTCCAAATTAACTACATCAATTTCAACAAATTGTATCCGGTTCGAAAGGTAGGAAATTATCCAGTTAGCCACATTTCCCCTAAATCCCAAGGAATTAAGCTTGTTCAACAATAGATTGTGTTGAACACAATCGAAGGCTTTAGTTAGATCACACAGACACACCCATCGGACACAACCCACCCTCAATGCTGCGAAGGATGCTGGCGTGAAGTTCTAACAAGGCAGTGGTTGTGGATTTGCCTGTCCGGAAACCGTGTTGAGCAGAAGATAAAATATCGAATTTATTTATAAAATTATCTATACGATTAAGCATAGCGTATTCAAATAGCTTATTGGGTGTCTTCAAATGCACTGCAAATGCAATTTAAGAATTTATTAAAGCTAAAATTGACTATTCCATACTTATTGGACATCGTCAAATGCCCCTAGATAGTTATGAACATGAAATTAAACAATTCAAATTTTTTTAAATATTCTATTCTAAACCTAAGTTAGATCTTCAAAGTGTAGACTTTGATGTACTCTAAAGATATATACGCTTCTAGATTGAAATGGACCTGCAGAATCGGTTTCCGAGGTCTATATACCGCTATTTTTGCAATTTTTTGGTCAAAAGGTGAAAATTGTAATACAAAATTTCCAAAATTTTCACTAGATTTAGGACCTTAACACATTGTATTAGGAATTGTGCAATTCCTAATACAATGTGTTAACAATCGGCTGCAACATGTTGTAATATGTAGGAACAGGCCTGCTTCTGCGCTCAACGTAGTTTGCAAGTTTCAACGGCGTACGCAGGTTTCAACACGCTGAAATGCATATCATAAATATGCGAACGCATAAAAAAGACTTCAGCTGCTAAAATTTGCTTGAGGTGTTTGTTTGTGAATGTTCATTATGGTGGCTTCAAATTCAAGAAAATCGACCAGGCAACGTGCAACAGTGAGGTATGGAGATCCCAATTACGAGGAAATTCTAATGCGGTAGGCAAAGGAATGTGATGAAGTTTTATCGGAAGAGAGTAAAACGTCTGAAATTGAAGAACCTGACCAAGATTCACTAGAAGCCAATTCAGACTCTTTAAATTCTGAGTCTGAAGAAAGTGTAGCTACAGCGGAGGCAGATAGTGATAATCCCAACTGTTTCGCTTCTCCATCCGGCATCTAGTGGAATAAAGTTCCGCCAAGCTCTACGAAAACTGCAAAACGTAACGTACTGCGTTTAGCATCAGGCGTAAAAACTAAAGCATTGATGATTTCAAATGTTTTATTACAAGAACGATCTTAGAAGACGTCGTCAAGTGCACAAACCTTGAAGATAGATATTGATGTGATGGAGCTGAATGCTTTCTTAGGTTTGCTGATACAAGCTGGTGTGGAAAGAAACTGGGACGTACCGATAAGAGAACTGTTTTCTTCTGATAAATGTAATTCTATTTATCAAGCTCCTATGGGAATTAATCGGTTTGAAAATATTAGACGGTACCTGCGTTTTGATGACAAAAGAACTCGTGATTTTTGCCTACAGACCTATAGATTAGCTCCGATATCGTATATATGGAACTTATTTTTACAACAATGCAGGTCATCTTTGGTGCCAAACGAAAGTGTTACCATTGACGAGCAGTTACTCTCGTATAGAGGGAGATGTTCATTCATTCAGTGTATGCCAAATAAACCGTCAAAATACGGTATCAAGATTTTCTGGATGTGTGAGTCAGAATTAGGACTTGCAATTGATGGAATGGTATATACCGGACGACGACCCAATCAACCTATCCATACAAATCTAGGTTCTGAAGTAGTGCAAACTTTAGTACGCAGCATCCACTTCTCTGGACTAAATGTTACAATGGATAACTTCTTTACAAGCATTCCATTGGCTAAATGTTTATTAGAAAAGAACCTAACAGTGGTTGGAACACTAAGAAAAAATAAGAGAGAAATACCAAGTGAAATAAGAGATGCAAAGAACAAACCGGTCTGCTCTTCTACGTTTGGCTTTTATGACAAAATGACTATGGTTAGCTACATTCCTAAGAAAAACAGGTCAGTCACTTTGCTCAGCACCACACATGTCTGTAAATGAAAATGTTAAGCAGAAACCGGAATTAATACTTTATTATAACAGGACCAAAGGGGGAGTAGACGTAATGGATCAAAAACAGTCCAACTATACATGTAAAAGGTAAACGAAGCGTTGGCTTATGGCGCTTTTTTCTAATATGATCGATATCGCAGCACTAAATGCATTTATTATATTTTCCACTGTGAAACCTGATTATCATAGGAATATAACACACGCTAGACGACTATTTTTGACGGAATTAGCTGAGCAATTGGTAATATCGCATATGATAGGGAGGTCAAAAAATCAGAAAATACCAAGAAATTCAATAAATTGTATGAACAAATTTATTAACACTGAAAAAATTGCGACTGATGCTGTTACAAATAAAAGGAAGAGATGCATGATGTGTCCCTCTAGTTTAGACAGAGAAAACACACTAGTTTGTGAAAAGTGTCGCAATAATGTGTGCAATGAACATAGTGTAAGAATTTGTAAAAATTGTTACTTTTTAACATGTATTTACATTTATAAGAACTGTAATCTTTAGTTAGAGGTTTTATTTAATTATTTAAGATTTTTACACGCACAAATAAATGATTTAAATATATTTCATGTTCTTATATATTTTTAACAGAGTAAAAAAATAACCGGGCCTGAGAGACCCGAGAAATATTAGTCTGTATATCCGAATACCCATGCATCCTAGGGTTAATATTCATTTTAGATCCAGTTATTTTTTGAGCAATTCAAAATTTTTTTAAATGTAAAAACGACTATTCCGTGCTCGTTGCACAACCTTAAATACACCTAGATAGCTTTGAACATTTCTGCGGTATATACGATCCCCAATAGTGAGTTTTTAGATGCAAATGGGCCTATAGAATCGACTTCCGAAGTCTATATACCGCTATTTTTGCAATTTTTTTGAGATATGGTTAGAAAAAGGTGAAAAACGTAATACAAAATTTCCAAAATTTTCACGAGATTTAGGACCCAA
Organism: Dynastes maya; assembly: GCA_029619315.2. Taxonomy (NCBI): domain Eukaryota; kingdom Metazoa; phylum Arthropoda; class Insecta; order Coleoptera; family Scarabaeidae; genus Dynastes; species Dynastes maya. The sequence continues at coordinate 11,149,586 of JAROYE020000012.1, forward strand.
ACTGTAAGAGATAGAAAATTGTGCTATTCCTAGTTTGATTATAAAATTGCCAATATTCAACTGACAAACTATTTCGATTAGCGAGATGTTAAGAAATAAAGGAAATTGATAATGATATCCAAGGAGTACCCCTAGGGAAATCTTGTGATTTAAAAAATCTATAAGAATTGATATTCTGACCTGTTTATCGGGTAGATTTTGACCCGCTAAATACGAAAATCGGATCGACTTGATCAAATGCTAAACAATTTTTGAGATATCACTACTTAGGTCCCCAAATTTCAACCTTTAATATTAATTTAACATTTAGTAAAATAGTACTCTCAAGGTTTTTACGCGATCTATAAAATTTATGTTAGTATGTTTTTAGATAAAAACGAACTGAGAGAATCGTTTTCGTTTATGTTGAAAATTTTCATATTTTTTGAGATATGGTTAGAAAAATGTTGAAAAATAGTTGCCAGGTTTTCAACATTTCTAAGGGACTTACTCGTCAAAGTGTAGGTGATATAGGACTGTCCTTTTTTTTCTTGTTGTATTCCGCGTATTGAATATTATAATATTGCAAATATTCCGCTCACAGACTGTTTGGGTTGAGGAGATATGATTAAATGGAGAAATTCCAAAATAAGATTCTGATTTGAAATATTGACGATTTCAAAATTTTTGGTTTTGTATTTTGACCAATTTATCGGATAGATTTTGATTTGCTAAATATGAAAATCAAGCCCGCTTGGAGGTATTCCGAATGGCCTTTGAAAGATGTACGTTTAGAGGCATCCAATTGACGATATTTTTTCGGTAAAATTTTAATTAACAACAGGAATTTTAATAAAATTAATTGCGAAAGCAACGTTCCCCGTTTTCTGCAGCAAATATTTCGGTAGTGGGGTAAAATATGTCATAGCAATTGCATATTAATAAATTCTAAAGGTATAGGACCATGAAGCCTTTTGTAATGTTACCGTAAATGATTAAATAGTACGATTTTAGCTGGTCGGTCTCTCTTGATCCAGCAACCTACCTTTAATGTTTAATTCCCGTATGACAATCGATATTTATAACTACCAGAGAGGTCGACAAGGGATCCTGTAGATTGTATTCCATTTTCTACGTCGTTCGACGGAAAACATATGAGTAGCTGGTTACCTGTAATTACTTTTACAGCCATTTTCGTTTTACACATTTCGCATGTTTCATTTTTTTTTTGTTTTTTGTTCGCAGTCAATGAATTTGCGAAAGAACCAACTGGCACTTTAAATTCAAGCGATAATCTTCACGGATTAAACGATGATAAAATAATAATAATAAAAAAAAGAGGAACTCGTAAAATAAATAAACATATTCCCTTTTTATATTTTCAATTTCGTTACGTATTCACACCATTTTCGAAAATCATTTCTCGGTTTATCGCTTTAATATTGTTGGGCTATCAATGGTTCAATAAAAGTTTTATGTTTTCTCGATTTCCATTTTAATAAAAACCTATTCTTCTCAAAATAAAAAAAAAATTAGGATATTAACAGCGAGGTATAGGTTTCATATTGTTTCTACAATGGTCATACAAGTATTGCACACAACACACAATAAAGTACACTACCGCTCATAAGTATTTGGGCACCTCAAATTTCAGGCTGAATCATTAAATATTTAAATAGAAATATTCAAATATGTATTTGGTTATATATAAGTATACATAAATATACAACTTTAACAATTAAAATTATTTATTTGACCTAAATTTTCGATTCGTCTTCCAACTGTTCTAAAGATTGCTTGCATAATTTTGAAGTGTGTTTTGGCTTATTGTCTTGTTGGAATACAAAATTCTGACCCAAAATTCTTACACCAGAGGATATTGCATTTTCCTCTAAGATGCGTTTGTATTGCTCTTTTCTCATTATGCCTTAATTTTTACGAAATCATTTACCCACAGATCTTCTTACAAACGCTCGTTTTCGCGAATCGAAAATCTCGAATTTGGATTCATCGGTCCACAACACCTTGTTTCAATCTTCTACCGTCCAATGTCGACGTTCATGTGCTCATTGTAACCTCTTTTTCTTATTAATTTGGCGAAGCAAGGGCTACCGTGAAGGCAGACGGCATTTAACCGTGGACACGCTAATTGGCTTGTGAAGTACAGTATTGATTTCTGCAGCAATTTATTGAGGTGTTTTTCTTCTATATTGCTTGCTGGACACCACGATTGCAATATCTTGAGCTGATGTTATCGCCCTTGGTTTACCACTTACTTTATTTAAAAAACTGCCACTTTTACTGTATTTTTTGATGTTATAATCAACAGTAGATGGATTTAAATGTAATTTTCTAGCAATATGACGATTACTTATGCTTAAATTATGTTGTGCTATGATCAAAGCACACATTTCAACACTAATTTCTTTCCTTTTCGGCATGTTTTAAAATTTTAAACGAAATTATATACACTATTCGTTAACAGATGCTGTCACCACTAACATAGAACGATATATAATCAAAATTTCAAAGTGGTTAATAAAGTTGATCTACCTAAAATTATTTGACAAGTAAATATAGGAAACCTACGAGATAAAATAATAAATAATAATAAATTTGATCCGTTTGGGAGTTAGTTCAAATAGGAGAACCGGTTGATTACATTTTCTAAACCCAAAAGGATCTCACACTCAGAGCAAGTCTTGTATAATAAAATTCCTTGTCATGGGTTATATCTCTACAGCTCTGTCGATGTCGGCTAGTCCTAGATCGATATATTTCACCAACGATTTGTACTGACCCTCCAATTTCGAATCCTTTACACCGTTACGTCTTTCTAGACGAATGGTTTTAGTAGCTTCCCGGAAAAAAAAAGAATAAATCACTTCGCACTGGTATAGCAACTTAAACAGAGAATGGATTAGGTTTTATCGCAAATTAATAAAACGAATAAGGGAAAAATGTAACGGATAGGGAAACTAGAAAATTGCGAGGTGAAAATCGCTATTCCCAAACGTTCAAAATGGAATAAATCAAATAATTTGCTTGTGTCGAATGCCTAGTTCCATAAGCTGAATAGTAAATGCATAGAATTATACTTTGTAATGTAAGGTAATATGGAATGTATGCAAAAAGGGCTTGATGATGACGGTTGGTAGTACTCGCTGCTTCACGGCATGCATATTTATATAAAAATTACTAGCCGAAGTAACAGTAAAACGATCTGCACCCTGTCACAGTTTCCCCGCACACCCTTTCTCGACGGTCTCATTTTTTTCATAAGGATGGGAGGAGAAAAAATGTCCGGTAGCGATTTTTTTTAAGTGGAACACGTTCCGTGCCTTTTGCGGTATAAAGAAGAAATCTACCTTCCTTTTTTTTCCCGGTTTTTCCTCGTAGTCGCATTTAATTTCTACCGATCGAACCACAAATATTATTTAATTTGGACGGAATTAGATTCTGGGGACCGATTGGAACTTTATTGTATTATTCGGGGTATTGCCAATTCGACTCTTAAGTTTTCGATAAATCTGGTACGTTCTCAACGGATTCTTTCCGCCAATTTCGATAATTGCTTTCGTTATTATAATAGCTGCGAATTTAAGCTTGTTTTTTCAAACGATTTCGGCGGCTTTTACAACTGCTGAACACTATATACATGTTGCGCGTGCGCAATGTATATACCAACCTTTTTGTTTATTTTTGCAACATAGAATTAATTATTTAAACTATTAAACTGTAAAATATATCGTAGTTTTTCTTTGACTGCAACACTTCATTAGTATACAAGCCTTCAAATGGTTTAAATGGGGGTTGAAGGGAAAAGAGCAAAACATACGTCCAAACGATCTTCTGGAAATACTACTTATCCTTAGTTACCCCGAAAAAAATGAAAAGGGACTTGTATAACGTACGAGGGTAAGTCAAATATTATCTACACTTTCGCCATAACAAGCTTTGAAGGTTATCGTAGTGGCGGCCGCTTGCGCATGCGTTGAGTTGGCGCCTCTGTGATCACGTGTGCGGAATTAAATCACGATCGCGTCTGCTAGCTGCAACAGCACAAGCATGTCAGCTCCGCTATTAGTTTGCACCAAAGAGAAACAACGAGCAGTGATCCGTTTTTTGTGGTCAGGGGGTGTGACAGGTGCTGAAATTCACCGGAGACTTTTGTCACAATACGGGGACAGTGCTTTATCTCGTAAAAGCGTTTTTTTGTGAATCAAAATGTTACAAAATGGCCGCACGAGCGTAACACAAAAAGAGGGAGCTGGACGGCTGTCAACCTCGACCACCGACGACAACATTCAGCAAGCTCGAGAGATGGTTACAGCAAATAGGTGAGGTTGCATCTTCTTTAAACATCAGTCACGGTTCTGCCTATCAAATTACCCACGATGAACTCAAATTCCGAAAAGTGTGTGCGCGATAGGTACCACGAATGCTTACCGCAGAAAACAAAACCAAACGTTTGGACATCTGGCTTCAACGCGGAAGGCGACTTTCAAACATTTCGATCCACAAAAAAACGCTTTTACGAGATAAAGCACTGTCCCCGTATTGTGACAAAAGTTTCTGGTGAGTTTCAGCACCTTTCACACCCTCTGACCACAAAAATCGGATCACTGCTCGACAAATGACGCGATCGTGATTAAATTCCGCACACATGACCACAGAGGCGCCAACTCAACGCATGCGCAAGCGGCCGCCACTACAATAACCTTCAAAGCTTGTTATGGCGAAAGTGTAGATAATATTTGACTTACCCTCGTACAATAAATCAAAATAATTTTAAAAACGAAAATATGAATGTGTTCTGAAATAAATTAATTTATCTCTTTTAACTGCAACACTTTTCTAACACCCAGGCTTTCAAAATTGTTTTCAAACGGTTTAAATGTTAACCGATATTTGATAATAGTGTTGAAATTTGAAACGGCGTCGTATATTATGTTTCCATATCCGTCGTTTTAGATATATTTACATATACATTAATTTAAGCTTACAAAGAATTACTGTAATTTAAAATTGTTTATAGTTGGCTGTATTTTGCTACAAACATTCGCTGCTGTAATTTTTAAAATATCTGTCGGTTGATATTGTATGTTGCTGCACTAACAACGTTTTTGTCATTAATGATAAATTTCACTAAAAACGAACTTGCTTACATGACCTTTATGCTGGGTGAAGCATACAGAAACTGGTTTTTAGCAAGTAGAATATATCTTCAACGCTAGCCGGAACGAAGACAGCCAGATGAGAGCAGCTTTCGGAAACGTTTAAACAGATTTTCGGAAACAGGAAACGTTGCATACCCAAAGAATGTTAGAATTAAGAGAATTACACAGGAAGCAACTGAATTCTATTGAAAGTAACTGAAGATCCTCACAGCAGTCAGAAGAGTACTAGTGAAGCAACAGATATAAGTGAAAGATCTGCCCAAAGGATATTAAAAAGTAAGTATCACGCTTACCATATTCATTTACATCAAGAATTATATGAGGTAGATTTTCAAAGAAGGATAGAATTTTGCAACTGAGCCAGGCAAAAGACACGGGAAAATATAATTTTTGTTAATAAAGTTTTATTTTCCGACGAAGCAACTTTTCATAAAACTGGTTTAGTGAACAGGCACAATTTTTATTATTATTCTCCAGAAAATTCACCTTTTATAGGTCAACACACCGTCGATCCCTATTTTATTGAGAAAAACCTAACTGGACCAATATACTCAGATTCTGTTCAGAATCACTTGCCAAGTTTGCTAGCCCATCTTCCCTTGAAAGTAAATCAATAAATGTGGTTGCAGTATGACGGTGCACCAGCTCACTGCTCAGAGGAAGTAATAAATTATTTGAATCAGGTATATCCTAAGAAAGTGATTGGTAGAAATTACACCATCAGCTTGCCAGCTTGATCACCTGATTTAACCAAAATCAACTATTTATTATGGGGTTATGTAAAAGGGTTGGTCTTTAAGGAAATACCATCAACACAACAAAATATGCGCGAAAGAATTGTCAACGCCTTTTGAAGTGTAACAGCAGACATGCTTCATAGAGTCCGAAGAGAATTTCGAACGGCTTAAATGTTACTAAATATTTGATGAATATCTCCGAAATTTTGATAGACGGCGACTAAAGAATAGTACTCATAGTAGGTAATGCAGATTTTGACACAACGCGCCATCTAGCTTCAAACTCGGGTAATTCTCATACCATCCTCGCATTTCCACCCTCAATTATTTTTTAGTGTCTCTAAAATCTAAAAGGCACTTCCATGTATAATATTTCAAAAGGTTACACCCGTAAAGAGTCGTGGCATAATGTACCATCTCCTTCAAAGCAATCGAAGGTGGTGACAAGAATACATATATTTTGTATGGACCCACCCTTTGTTAAGTACGAATGTGGTTACTCGATGAAGATTCATTTAACAGTCGAATTTTACATTTTATTTTTTTTTACCACTTACAAACAAGGTAGAATTAGCAAAACATTCTAGAATGCAATCATTTCTGGAAAGTCGATAACAATTTATTATTATTTCTAAGGTGTAATCGTGTTATTCAAGAAAATTATCTTTGAAATTCTAAGGAAATATCCTTTCCACCTTTAAAAGCTTTGAAAGATATCCCTCTATACGAATAATATCATAGGATTGTTCACGATTGAATTTGATCTGCCTTTGCTTTTATCTGGTTACATCAAGTTTATTTCGATTGACGGGAAATACATTCTATACATTACAGGACGGAGTGTGAAGGAAAGCTTATTTACAATCGGAAATAAAATAAATTGAGCTCAAAGTAGGGATAAATAAATATGGATCTTAAATACCATTTACTTTGGGAATGATTTATTTTCCTATGATAGGAAGGGAAATATACAAAAAAACCTTTTATTACGTGTTATTTGGTTATTTGGGAAAGGGGTTTCCATACAAAGGGAGTATCGAGAACTCTTGAATATTTAAAACGGATATTCTGATATGTAGTGCTATTGAAAAGAAAAGGTATTGGGACGATATTGCAATGACGGCATGTCATTTCGGTTTCAAATGTTAGTGAGAATATTTCTTGGATGCCTTACTTCTCTATAACACGTTTTTGCGTTGATATCTCCGCAAATGCGACGTATATCTATATATCCAAGTTCTAGTTATCTATCCCAATTCGATTGCTGCAGATGACAGGAGTTAGGGATGAAATTGAAAGTTTAACAAAAATTTAATAGTTCATCTAACGTTTGACCGTGACAAGCCTATTAAATGATACGATTTTACAGACAAATGATTTCTACGGGTCTCAGAGGCTTTTAATTACTTTCCAGAAAGTATTTCGAATGTTATTTCTGTACCTCGTTTAAACATATTTTCCCGATCGGTATTAAAGGTAAACATTTTAGGAGGCTTACGATCACAAGGTAAATAAGAAGGGACAAAGGGGTGACAAAAAAATTATGGTAACAAGTCAATAAATTGATTTCTCCCTTTTGTTTGTTTCATTAAATCATTGTTTGGAATTTTTTTTCAATTCAGATATTGATCGATGCCTGTTAGACGTACGGAAATGCGAAACCAAGAAAACATTTACTCTAAACTGAAGCGTTCGTTGAGGAATTATTAATATACTTTCTTCAGGTCTTGCAAAAGTTGAAAGTTTGCAGTTATCAAAGTTATCTACCACAAGTATGATACCTTAATGTAATTGCTAATTAAGTTAATTAACTGCCAAGCACACTCCAAATTTTCATTTTTAATGCATCTTTGTAAGTTGTCTTGCACAAACAAGTATGAATTTTGTTTCCTTGAAGAAAAGGGAACTATTGGAACTATTGAAGAGGGTGAGCCAATTAAAACACGCAGAGAAAGGTTTACTTGTATCAAAGCTGTCCGCCTTAATTCAAAACAATTCCTGTTTCAATTATCCGCAATACAATAACTGTTTTAAATCAAAAGAAATATTTTCTTAGCGTTTCTTTCCCCGCTTAAGACAAGTGTATACATACTTGTAATGAAACAATTGTATTTCTTTGTTTAAGATATTTGTTAATTTGATTCAAAAAAATCTTGCAGAAAATTAGTATAAGGAAATGGCCACAAAACAATATTTTCTTAAGGATAGTAAATACAGGGTGCGGCACATTTTCAAAGGTCACCGCTCGGTGAGTAGAGGCGGTACGGTGATAGGAAGCGTCGCATTGGAGAGGAAGTAACATGCCATTTCCAGTCGTCATCATGAATTGGACTGGTGAGCATCGCGCTTTCATTGTTGAAACGTTTACTAAAAACAACGAATCTGTGACTGCCAGTCAAAAAGCTCTTCGAGTGCACTTTACACTTGGTCGACGTAACGTCGTACCTGTTCGAAACACGATTTTGCTATGGGTCAACAATTTTCGAGTTAGTAGATCAGCACTGAAAAGAAAACAATCTGGACGACCTCGGACTGCTAGAACTTCTAAATATGTGGAAGCGGTAAGAGCGTCCATTGAACAATCTTCACGCCGCTGCGCTTGGACTTTCTGACCGCATTGTACGAAGAATTCTCCACATAGAACTCAAAATGCATGTTGGCTCAGGAACTCAAGGAGAGAGACTGGGAAACCCGCATATCCCCCGTGAAGCTTCTGTGTTATTCACCGATGAGGTTCATTTTCACTTGTCACAATCCTAGTCAATTGCATGAACAACCCCTGCATAGCCCTAAGGTGATTGTACGGTGTGCGATTGAAGATTTCGGCATTTGGGGCGCTTACTTCTTTGAACAAGACAATGCTATAGTGACTGTGAACTCGGATCGACATTGTGAGATGTTGGAGACCCTCTTAAGGCTCAAACTGGATGAACTTGACAATATAGACAATGTTTGGTTTCAACAGGAGATGTTCCCCGGTCGCTTGATTTCGTTGCGAGGTGACATCGATTGGACTGCCCGGTCACCCGACTTGAATCCATGTGATTTTTTCCTTTGGAGTTACCTCAAATCAAAAGTATTCATCCATCACCCTCGCACTATTGACCAACTAAAACAAGCAACTCGATAGGAAGCGGCTGGCATTCCGCAGGAAATGATCAGCCGAGTGATGGACAACTTTCGTGAACGCCTTCATCAGTGTGTACGCAACAACGGCAGGCACTTAACTGACATTATTTAAAAAAAAATTACTGTAACTAAAATGGTATTTTATGTACTTTTTAGGGGGGGGGGGTATTTATTGTTTTAACATCGTATTATAAGTAGAGCCCGGTAACAGGAAGCCGTGCCATAGCCGTACCTGCCTAGTATACAAAAACAATAGTAAGAAAATAGAAAAGAAATAACAGAACTAATACATAATTATATGTGAAAAGTAGTAAGACACTCACCCTTTTAAGCAGCCTTGGCTACGAGACAGTAAAACTAGAAGCACCATTATCAGTATTAACATCATATGGATAAGAGTGGCAAAAAGTTGACACCATTAGATGTGTTTCCACAGTTGTCTCGGTGAGCGATGTTCGCCGTGGTGAGAAAATGAGTTTATATTTTGAAAAAGAGCGTTCAACATCTACCGATGTTATACATGCATGATTAAAATACTCTTTGTACTTAGTCAGTGGATTATTCGATACACCATCACAAATTTGTTTTAGTGTGCTAAAATCGGGATGTAGTACACTTTCGAACTTTTCTAAAACGCGATTATATTTTGCGTAATGTATAGTCAGTAGCTGTGTATGCACTCCGTCCATAATTTACAAAGACTCCAATAATGATAACAATCTATTTTGTAATTGGTCTATTGCATCAGCTAATCCTTTATAGTAGCTACGAATATTTTTTAAATCCGTTTCAACGGAAATATCTTGAAATTTCGAAAGGCCTCCTTAATAGCTGCAGCTTCGGCAGGATTGAATTGTGGAACAACAGCTTTTACTATTTTGAAATGTTTAGCATAATAAAAAGCTGCCTGCAACCATGTTCCCCAACGTGTAAGAATTGGCTCCGGTGGTTGACGAATACCAGGACACTCTGTGTGAAATGATCGTATGCGTTTGGGAAATTTCAAAAATGCTTTTTTTGTGCTTGCTATTAATGCATCTACCTCGGCAGAGCATTGTCGAATGGTTTCTGCCACAAGATGTAAAGCATGCACTTTACACGTAACATGTAAACACTTGCAACCATGTTCAAGAAGAGAACGGCCTACCGAACGCATTATCGCTGCGCCATCGCTCATAAACATCAACACTTTATCTTTTGAAATTTGAAATTTTTCCAACGTACTAAGTACAACCTTCGTAATTGCTGCAGCGGTACACTCTTGTAGTCTTCGGCTAGCTAGTAACAGTGGTAATGTAGGTTTACTAGGGTCTAGTATGTGTACCATAATATTTACAATTGATTTTTTTTACGGTCTGTTGTCTCGTCAACACATAACCAAAGAAACTGTTTTTTCAATATGCGTTTCATTTTCTTTTCCGCGTCATCGCGTACAAATGCAACATGCTTACGTGCCGTTTTCTCCGTTGGCAACCGCAACTCGGGATTCTATTTGTCGTGTCGTATCATAATCGATCAGCCCTCCCCGCCCACCTAAACACAGTCACACCGCCACTGCGATTGCTCTCCAGTTACCGGGCTCTAATTATCAGCTAACAAGAAAAAAATGTTTTTCTTAGTATTAAATAACGCGATTGAAAGATATTATACGTTAGAAAACATTTTTCTACAAGAAAATAGAAATTCTATTCTAAACTATTGCTCCACCCTTATCTTATATACAAAAACCTGTCTCCAGAAAAGGTTATTATTTTTCTTAACTCTTTTAAATTTGATGCTAAAATAATAAAATACATACAGTTATTTCTTGATTCCAAACTGCTACGCCTATGTTAAAACCTCAATTTTTAATAGTTTTCGTGATATAAATGTGCAATAATAAACAGAAGCTTGAAAACAACCCATATCTAATACACTTGGTCTTTTAAACACAAATATTTCAGTCAACTCTACCGCGTAATTTCCAAGCGTAATTTTCAAGCTTATAAATAATATAAGTGACCTTCTGAAGGTGTATTTACTGAAAGCTAATCTAACCTCACTTTATTTGAAATTTTCAAACACGCTCGGTTACTACAGGGTTCGAAAGGAGTTAGAATTCGTTGAAAACGGTACGGTGGTATATTTGCAAAGGGCCGCATTCATTAAATTACGATGACAGGAATCCATCATTTATGAAATAAGACGGGATTGTTACGTTTTATTGTAAAATTTGCACTAGATTAATTCGCGAAACGTAAAACGGGCTAGCATTTTGGAAGAATACATTTTATTATATTATCGAACGTTTTATACGGCGTGGTGGTAGTTGGGAAAATGTGCCAATAACGAATGTATAACTTTTCATACGTTTCTCTCTTTCCAGAAACGTTTTTCTTTATTCTTTTCCTCTTCGCATGTAAAGGGGTACTTTTCCGCTAGAGTTGCCATCAAGAGCAAACTTGTTTGTAACGTAGTCTTGGCGTTTTCCTCTTTTTTTTTAAAGATCGATCTTTCATTAAACCTAACAATCGCACAAACATGTTTATTTACCTTTTGTCATATCTACTTTGTGCACCTTTTCTTTATCTACCAGTGCGTAAATAACTAAGGACTGAGGAAGGTAATAGTGACACAAATGCTATCTCTAAGAATTCTCGAGATATACGTGAACGCTGTGGAGCATAATGCAAAAAAAAAGAATATTTAATAATAAATATAAACGTGATTTTTCCCTCTATCAAAGAATCCGTCTATCAAAGAATGGCAGATTCTCATGAGAGGCTCAATCAGTGAATTAATAATTACTAGAAACTGATTTTTATTTAGAATTATATTTTATTTCAATACAGTTTCCGAAATTTAGCAACGAAGCGAACAATTTGTTAATAGAAAACAAGATATAATATTGCAAAATAGCTTTTAAAGATAAGTGTTTGTTGGTCTGTAGTAAGCCGTCACCACCGTGACAACAAGGCCTCAGCGCTCTTCGATGACGTCACACCGTGTAGGTGATGCATCACCATGCATGATATTGGCCTAAGCGATAAAGGAATCGTTTTTTGCATTTCTTTTGAAGAGCTTCCGGTTTAAAGAGAATGCCAGTCGTCAACTGGGCCCTTCTTCGCATCCCATTTGATTTGATTTTGAAAAAACCAAGTTTCAAAGCAAAAACCAAACACGCAACCGAGCACCGTTTTCGTGAAAGATGTATTTGTGGATATTTAATCGATTAATTATTATTCAATATTGAAATGATACGGTAATTGCAATTTTATTCGAAATTTTGACATGCTATTTAACCAGTGTCTTTAATTTCCTATTATGTGGTGTTTTACCTAATCTATCATTACTTTTCCCACAATCATTTTTAAGTAGGGTATTTGTGTTGTATGTTATTATAATTGTTGCAATACGTTCACTGCTGTGAATATGATATTTACATATATCACTATCCAAATGGCTATATTTGGTGATATAAATATATTTTATTAAAATAGAACATTTATTATACACATTTAAAAACATCTCTTCCTGTTAAATAAAAAATTAAATAATTTTGTTAAATATAACGTAAGAATATAAAGCTATTTGAATAATAAAATCTTCAAATCTTTTTGTCAAGTACAACGGACACTTAGGGAATTGAGTTGGAATAGCATCTTCTTCAAGCCTAGGATTTTTTAAACTTACACTTATAGTTTTACCTGTCATTGAATCTGTAGCTGAAAAATAAATAATATCTTCTTTTACAAAGTGCAACTCACAAACAAAACAGCCGACGCCACAGTACTACAAATAGACCGCCCGAGTCATGCTTTTAGGTTATCCCGTTTTTATCGTTTCAGAAAAGGTTTTATCGCTTATACAACATTAGAAAGACATTACAGGTATCACCAACAAAGTACGGAAATATCACTATACAGTATTTTTTAAATAAAACCAATATAATTTGAATAAACCAATTCAAAACGCAACTAAATGTCAAAACTATAAATATGGTTGAACGTTTACCTAAACCAAAATACGTCACTGCCTGCTGAGGTCAGAGCTGTTAGACCTTCTTGTCTCGGTGGTATTTTTTAGTATTTTTTAAATAAAACCAATATAATTTGAATAAACCAATTCAAAACACAAGTAAATGTCAAAACTATAAATATGGCTGATCGTTTACCTAAACCAAAATACGTCACTGCCTGCTGAGGTCAGAGCTGTTAGACCTTCTTGTCTCGGTGGTATTTTTTTAGTATTTTTTAAATAAAACCAATATAATTTGAATAAACCAATTCAAAACGCAAGTAAATGTCAAAACTATAAATATGGCTGATCGTTTACCTAAACCAAAATACGTCACTGCCTGCTGAGGTCAGAGCTGTTAGACCTTCTTGTCTCGGTGGTATTTTTTAGTATCTTTTAAATAAAACCAATATAATTTGAATAAACCAATTCAAAACACAAGTAAATGTCAAAACTATAAATATGGTTGATCGTTTACCTAAACCAAAATACGTCACTGCCTGCTGAGGTCAGAGCTGTTAGACCTTCTTGTCTCGGTGGTAGTTTTTAGTATTTTTTAAATAAAACCAATATAATTTGAATAAACCAATTCAAAACGCAAGTAAATGTCAAAACTATAAATATGGCTGATCGTTTACCTAAACCAAAATACGTCACTGCCTGCTGAGGTCAGAGCTGTTAGACCTTCTTGTCTCGGTGGTATTTTTTTAGTATTTTTTAAATAAAACCAATATAATTTGAATAAACCAATTCAAAACGCAAGTAAATGTCAAAACTATAAATATGGCTGATCGTTTACCTAAACCAAAATACGTCACTGCCTGCTGAGGTCAGAGCTGTTAGACCTTCTTGTCTCGGTGGTATTTTTTTAGTATTTTTTAAATAAAACCAATATAATTTGAATAAACCAATTCAAAACGCAAGTAAATGTCAAAACTATAAATATGGCTGATCGTTTACCTAAACCAAAATACGTCACTGCCTGCTGAGGTCAGAGCTGTTAGACCTTCTTGTCTCGGTGGTATTTTTTTAGTATTTTTTAAATAAAACCAATATAATTTGAATAAACCAATTCAAAACGCAAGTAAATGTCAAAACTATAAATATGGCTGATCGTTTACCTAAACTAAAATACGTCACTGCCTGCTGAGGTCAGAGCTGTTAGACCTTCTTGTCTCGGTGGTATTTTTTAGTATTTTTTAAATAAAACCAATATAATTTGAATAAACCAATTCAAAACGCAAGTAAATGTCAAAACTATAAATATGGCTGATCGTTTACCTAAACCAAAATACGTCACTGCCTGCTGAGGTCAGAGCTGTTAGACCTGCTTGTCTCGGTGGTATTTTTTTAGTATTTTTTAAATAAAACCAATATAATTTGAATAAACCAATTCAAAACGCAAGTAAATGTCAAAACTATAAATATGGCTGATCGTTTACCTAAACCAAAATACGTCACTGCCTGCTGAGGTCAGAGCTGTTAGACCTTCTTGTCTCGGTGGTAACCAGTAAGCATGCTATAAAATTTGTAAAATGCGTCAATAAACATCAAATGTAATGTTGTCAATAAATGTTGAACGTAATTTGAAGCTTCAATTTTAACTTTCCAATAAATAAAAATACGAGGTATAATCGTAAAATAAGGTTCCCAAAGCACCACAATAGCAATAAGACGTCTTAGGCGAAATCCGACAACATTGGCGTGTGCAGCAGCTCTCCCACTCTATATACGTACCATTCCCGTCTCGCTACGCCGCTCAATGTTGGCTAAGCAGCCGTCCGAGGTGGAACTCCCGATCGCCGCTACCACTAAGTGCGAAATTCGTGCTGTGATACGTTTTATAAGCGCGAAAGGGGTTTCACCTACAGACATTCATCGTCAATTAACCGAAGTTTATGGAGAAAAGTGTATAGCTGTTCAACACGTCCGCAAATGGTGTAGGGAATTCACTGGAGGTCGGACGGAAATTCACGATGAAGAGCGGAGCGGAAGACCATCAGTTTCAGAGGAAATCGTTGAAAAGGTCGAGAGCATACTGCTTGAAGATTGGAGGGTCATCATTCGTCAACTCGCTCTTCGGATTCCTGAGATTTCCAACACCACAATTGAAAAGATTCTTGAAAGGACTGGTGGCAGAATTTTACGACATGGGGATACAGAAGTTGGAGCACCGTCTGCAAAAATGCTTGGATAGAAATGGCGATTATGTCGAAAAAACAGCTTAAGTTTTTACCTTTAAAACGATGTGTAATGTTAAGGAAATAAAGAATGCTGTATATTTTTAAAAAATATGGGAACCTTATTTTACGATCCTCCCTCGTATTTTATTTTTAAGAAATTTGACGACACTGCCCACAGTAGACAACAAAGTGTTGCAAGTTTGTATACTGCAGTAACAGAGTTCGTAACTTGTTAAGTGCGCAAAATATGGAAAATACTATGAACAACATCCTCTCTAAGTTAAAAGCCCTTTTATTGGCAAAAAACGTACACGACAGAAGAAGATCGATACTCACACTTTCACAAAGCGTTTTTCAAAAGAAATTTACTATAAACTTCAATAGATTTATGGTTTTTCATGTCTTGAAGCTTGAAAATTTTCTTTTAATATTCCTAACGCCGCTAGTTGAGATCATGTGCATATAAACCGACGTGGCGCCTATTACCTTCCGACTTTGACAGAAGATTTCGATCATCGCCCTCTGTAAATCAAACAAACGACCTCCGAAATGGCGACTGCGATACAACTGAAGTGCTATCGTCAACCGGCTATCTATTTCACTAATGCCGATTCATCGTGATAAATTGATGAATCAATCACCACCTTCATTAAACAATAAATAATTTACTCCGGCCAAAGCTTAGCTCGCCCACATGCATTAACATTCCCGAGAAACCAAAGGTCCCGTTTAAAAAGAACAAGCATCGAAGGTAAATCTGAAATTCCTATCGAATAAATAATACATGGAAGGCGATTGTTTTGCGTCTTGCCAAGCTAAACATGCTTCATTAAAATTCGCTCATTAAATTTGGTGCTCCGACGTCGATTCATTAGATATCAAGTGGAATTTGAGTTGACGCAATGATAAGGGAAGGTAACGCGTTCTTTTTACTCAGAGTGACCTATTAAAATAAATAAAAATAGAGTTATTTAACTATAAAACGAGACGTTTTTTGGGGAAAAATCATTAGTAAGAGTTTTTATTATACAATTTTCTATTATCCGTAAGAGTTTGTCAATGGTTTTCAAACTGGCCCTGTATACAGGGTGGCACATCGCATACGCGTCGGTTTACATGCGAAAAATGTCAAAATGTTTTTAAAATATTTTTGTTAAGAGCTATGTAGGTTCATTGAGAGCAAGTTTTAAACTTGTTTTGTTATATACAGGGTGACTCAAAAAGAAGTTACACACCAAAGTTGTGAAAATTTGAATGGAAAACCCCGTATATCATGGCATATTTTAATAGTGCGGGCACATTAAAGGTATTTTGCAAACTCTACACAATACTTTAGTTCCATTATACGAGGGCGAATCAAATATTAACCGGACTTTTCTTTTTAACGCTCCCTAGGTGAAGTGAGTAACGTGACGTGTTGATATATGTTGGATGGGGATGTAAAGTGGAGGGGAGTAAATCGGTTCGGCTCGTCAGAGCAGATTGGTTGTTAGTAGCATCATGTCTGAGCAAGGGGTGCACACGTCTGTTGAACAACGCATTATTGTTAAATTTTTGTCGCGGAAGGGCGTAAAACCTGCCGAAATTTTGCGTCGACTAACTGCACAGTTCGCTGAAAAAACGCTTTCAAAGGCCCAAGTCAGTGAGACGAATATCCTTGCGATCCGTGAGATGCTGCGTACTACTGTCAACTGCTTGATGAAGTGAAACTGGCCTATCGATAAAAAGGGCGAGACATGCCTATTCGAAGTACGATTCTGCTCCATGACAACGCTCGGCCACACACAGCTGCATTAACCCAAGAAAAATTGGACAAAATTCATTAGGAAACACTGGAACATCCACCCTACAGTCCCGATCTGTCGCCGTGTGACTACCACATGTTTGGGCCACTCAAAGAAGAACTGGGAGGTCATCACTTTGACGACGACGAAGGTGTAGAAATGTTCGTGCGCAATTGGTTACAGACGCGACCACATGCATTCTTTGATGACGGAATTAAAAAACTTCCGATTCGGTGGGAAACATGTGTGAATAAAAGAGAAGATTATATAGAAAAATAAGGTGTATTCAAAATTTTATTTACTGTACGAATAAATGTTCTAAAACAAAAGTCCGGTTAATATTTGATTCGCCCTCGTAGCTCAAACTAACGCTGTGAAGGGTTGATCAGAAACTGTTGCAATAAATCAATAATTTCGTTCGCTGAGGTAGCCTTGCCGATTCATCTGCATACAAACGTCGCGTTGTGGGCGCGTCGGAGAGTTTTTTTTCTGAACTTAACCATGTACGAGGTCGACACCATAAATTCTCGGCCTGACAGGCTTATATGGGTTCTAGGGTGTTCAAACTTCCTTGCGTCATAGTTGCACATGTGCGAGGCCTACATTATATATGTAATGCTTCGAAGAGTAGTGGTTTTTAGTAGCCAGCCAGACAGAAGATTAAAAGTGGCCTTGACAAATAAAGGTGCTAGAAGTAAAAAAAAAATGAGTTTTTTTCATTCTCTTTTTTAAATCTCGAACGTGATAATAAGCGAGATTCCCATGGTGAGAGTTGAAAATGAATCAGTTGTATACAGCTCCGTCTAAAAATGACCGACAAACTGTTCGAGATGGTAGAGAATAATAAAACAAAGATATTTTCTTAGTAATTTATTTTCAAAAAATGTTTAATTTTAGAATTAAACGTCAGAGATTCTAATTGCTTAATAGTCTAACAGCATTTTCACTAATAATCCAATAAATTATGATTATTTATAGGTTAATTAAAAAAAGGGACTAAATCAACCTCATTCACCAGCTCTAATTCTAATTATCGTCCTCACTTTAGCGAATAAATAGCCCTCACTTAAAGGGGAAATGTACAATTCATAGAAAAAAGTGCTTTTTAGGATTTAGTTTTCGGGCAGGATATTTCGTGAATATATAATGTCTCCATGACGTGACTATATGTACATACAAAGGTATATATGTACTCTAGTATGTGGTAACACGCATAGAAGATCACGCAAAGGCGACATGCCGGGCAATCATAGATTAGAGACTGGGTAAAGCGACACACCAAGCCCCCTAACTTCCAAACTCCCTCCTATTTCGTTAGCTTTTTTTCTTTGTACCTTCTATTCATTGAAGTCCACACAGCCCTCTCTCTAAGTTGGTAATATTAATACGTCAAATTAATAATTATGTACTGTTTGGCTCAGTATATGATTTCCTTTGTTAACGCGCAAAAATCCACTTAAATTATTTGTTGTGATTCGAATTTAGCATTAATAAAATCGGATGGAACTCCCCCTTCTCTTCGTTAGTGGTTGAATAAGCTTTATTCAACGATCCAAAGCTTGATATATAATCTGTTTTTTTTTTCCTTTTATGTGGAAGGCAGAAACCAACTGTTCCGGATATTAAAAAGTTTCTAATTTCTTTTTTTTTTTAAACAGAAAACGCACAAAGCTTAATAAAAGCTCCACTTTTATCTAAGGACGTGAGAATATAGAAAAAAACTAAAAGAAATATATACAGAGTGTTTATTAAACATACGGCAAAAATTCAAGAGGTTATTCCATGAACTATTCTAAAAATATTTTGTACTTTTATGATTTTTGAAAGCCTCTCTGTTTCGAAGGTACAGGGCGAGAAAAATTTTCGACAAAAGCAGTTTTGATATTTTTGAAATTATTAATGTAGCCGAAATAAAAATATGGCGTACAACACTGGACTTACCGAGTATCAAAAAATTGTAAAAACGCATTGTTATCTTTTAACAACATTTCAATTTCACAGAACGGCTGTTTTACCCACTAAAATAGGCAAGTGCAGACATACAAGAGTAAATCAGTTAAAACGTGGATTTCATTTGAATACGTTTCGTGATTCTTCATTTTGTATGTGTCAAATTTGTTGAGACATTGATGTGTATTTTCTGTCTTTTAATACTTAAACTTTTGTTAGTGAAGTCCTCTATTATGAATCGCTATACGAACGCTGAGATGACTGACATGCATTTCATTTATGGACTTGCTGATGGCAATTCATTAGAAGCTAGACGGTTGTACATTGAACGATTTCCTGACCGTAATGTTCCTGATAGGAAAACCTTCCAAAGTATTCATCAACGTCTTCATGAAACAGGCACATTGAAACGAAGTGGAGGACCAGGAAGGCCAATGACAGTAAGAACGGTAGAATTAGAGAAGAATGTGCTGGACATGGTAGAGGAAGATCCAGGTACTTCTACTCGAAAAATTGCAAATACTTTGAATGTAAGTAATGGGACTGTTTGGAAAATTCTTTGGGAGTATTTGTTGTACCCATACCACATACAACGCGTTCAAGCACTTCTTCCTGCTGATTTTCCTCCACGGATTGCATTCTGTCAGTGGCTTTTGCACACATTGGTTCAAATCCCTCAACTACTGACACTGATTCTTTTTACCGATGAAGCGAATTTCTCAAGAAATGCAATAAGGAATTTTCACAATAACCATGTGTGAGCTGAAGAAAATCCACATCAGGTACTTGAAGATCGTTTTCAACATCGGTTCTCGTTGAACTTTTGGTTAGGAATTGTGAGTAATTGGCTAACTGGACCGGTATTTCTGCCAGGAAGACTTACCGGCGAGGTGTATCGAAACTTTTTGGTACAAACGCTGCCTTTGTTTCTGGAGGATGTACCACTGGCAGCAAGAAATGCAATGTGGTTTATGCACGATGGTGCACCAGCGCATTTTAGTGTGGTTGCTCGTGTTTTTAACAGCAACATACGGAGATCGTTGGATTGGTCGAGGTGGACCTCACTTATGGCCTGCTCGATTCCCGGACTTAAACCCCCTGGATTATTTCCTATGGGACCATCTAAAGTCATTAGTTTATTCTACTCCAGTGGAAAATGTAGAAGATTTAAGAAATCGGATAATTGCTGGGTGTAACTCAATAAGAAACGACCGTGGTGTTTTTGAAAGAGTTCGGCAGTCAATGAGGAGAAGATTGGATTCTTGCATCCTAGCTGGAGGTCATTTGCAACAGTAAAATGTTGGATTTGCGAAAAATTTTCTCGCTCTGAATCTTCGAAACAAAGGGGCTTTTCAAAAATCATCAAAGGACAAAATATTCTTAGAATAGTTCATGGAATAACCCCTTGAATTTTTGCCCTATGTTTAATAAACATCCTGTATATTGTACTATTGTAACAATCAGAATAAATTAAAATTTTGCAGTCGGTAGGCCCAGAAGTGTCTTCTAGACAATCTTTCAGCAGTTTAGACAAAAATAAACAACAAATAATCACGTTTTACGAGAATTAAATAGAAAGATGATGAACAAACCTCAAACTTTGACGTTACGCAAGCTCTCTATGGTAACGCGTCACGCACTCATAATCCTGCGTTTGTTTAAATAACCCAAACTTGAGTTTACGTTAATTTTTAAGTATAATTTGTAGTTGTAAATTTTAACCCTAAAAAACTTATTTACTGGAATCTTTCTTTGATGCGATTCTGCTAAAAATGCACTTTACTTGCTTCCAAACGCATTTAAAATTTGGTATTGTTCATTGGAGCATCGCTTCATTAGTTCTAATGCACTGTACAAATAATAATAAAATCCTTTTTCCGCTCCTTTACATTCTCCCTTCGCTTCTAATGAAAAATGAGCATCACAATGATCGTTTTTAATGGTCTTGCGTGTTACTCCGATTATAAAATCGGCCTCTGGGTACTTGGTGGTCATTGCGCTAATGTGTACAGGTTAAACCTTGCACCATAGAGATTGAATTTTTGATATGAAGAAATACGACGGCCAATGCCTGTGGTGGCGGCATTAGCGGGGGGAGAGCTATATTACTACAATCATGCCATTGGTTTCAACACGAACACTGACCATTTTTGACGTCAATATTGTCGTTTCTTTCTCGCAGGTTTTTGCACGTTTCCTTAATTATTCCTTTTGCTTCGCTGAAAGAGTGGAAATTTTCTTCTGGATTAAGTTCTTTTGTGAGTTCAATAACCACGTTATTACCACCACATAAACTCTCAAGTTGTTTACATTATCGAATTAGAGCGGAGTTGTTCTTGTATATTCAATGCGAGAATTTCGATAGTTTTAAATCTTTCCTTTGCCGAAAATTCAATTCAAAGAAATCAAGCCATTACTCAGCTTTCCTCAGTCACACTTCAGATCTTTCTGTTATCGGCAGGTGGCTCTATTGTACATAATCACGGGACCTACATGTAGGTATTGTTGCCGCTAGCCTTTTTTGCCGCTGTCCGAAAAGAGGGGAAAACGCTTCTTAAAGTCCCTAAGTTGAGAAAATAATAAAGAGACGTATTCTAGTTCTTTTACGTTTGCTAAGATGAAAAATTGTTCTGCACATTCCATGAATCAAACTTTTTATTGTACTTTAAGTGTAACAAAAATATTCCTGTGTTTGTTTCGTATTATCGTACTGCTTTATTTCGCGGGAATTGCCTACAAGTTAGAGGGTAGAAGCTTTGTCGTTTTTGATAGCAATAAAAGATTAATTAAATATAACTTGGATTTAATCGATACAAAGTGTAATATTCGAAATTTTCAATAAAAAAAGTGTTAACCTAGATGTTCCGCAGGACTTAGCGCTACGACCCTTACTATTATTTAGAAGTTTAGCTAATTTTTGGACGGCAGAAGCTAGTGTTTTTATTTTAATTAATTACACTGTGCTCAAATTGGAGACTTTTTTTTGCAACAAGTTGGACACCCGGGGGGGAACCTAGTTCGAGTATGCTGAATCCAAGGTTGCTCACCGTTTTTAAAAGTTGGCTGCGTTTTCGAGCAATTTCAATTTAAAAATTTTAGGCCCAAAACGTAATTTTTATCATTTTTTGACAATTTATTGAATTTATATCCATGGAAATCGATCGAATAGACATCATATCGACGAATACACATCGAATAGAAACGATTTGAAAAACCTTGAATCCATTGGGGCGATTTTTCATGATTTGTTTTGCAAAAATAAAAATTTTTCCTGATTTTTTTTTCATTTTTCATTCTCTGATTGCCCTGATTCTTCTGTATCGTCATCTTCTTCTTGTAAATTCCAACAAATGTCACTCAAAAGAGTATGTAGCTTTTTGCCGCTCTGCAAATGTTCGAGCCTCGCCGTCGCTTGATGAAAACGCTCGCCATGCTCATTGGACTCGTTTGGTGATTGTTCGGCGAATTTTTCTGCATGGGAATGCAAAAAATTAATTTTTAATGATATTCGAACATTTAAACGGTGAAAAACAGTGAGCATGTCTTCAATTAGAATGCACCACTTTTCGAATCGATGAATTCCGAGAACATGAGTCAATTTTCAAATCGTTTCTCCCTTATCAAACGACGAATGTCCAATCCATTAAATATTCCTGTAAAATAAATATAATACAAACTGAAATTTCAATAGATCAACATTCAGATTCAGACATCTACCTTCGTTTATTTTCATCCCACTTAACCTTGAAAAAATACGACGCAATTCCTTGAATGCATTTCCTTCTGGATTCAATACTTTTATGATCGGCACAAGTGGAATCTCAATAATGTTGTTTTGTCTAAATTCCTTACGTAAAGACCAATTCCGTTCGCTATATTGGTCGCCGGTAAAACAGGCATTCCACAAGCACATGTAGCACATATTTTTGGTATAACCCGTTTGCATACCTCTTAAAAGAGCCACCACTTTTAAGTCGGCACAAATTTTCCACTTTTGGTACTTTAGCGATCCGATACACATTAGTAAAAACATTTTGTGAGAAATATTATTGATACAAATCAACGGTTTCAGCACTTATTTTACGCCGAGTGGTCTTAATTACAAATTTTCCACACGCGTAACAAAAGGTATTCAATTTAGAACATTTATCCATTTTTGATATTTCAAATTAATTGATTTTACGAGCCAATACAATGAACAATCTCGAGATTTTCACTATTCACTTCGGTTTGGGTTATTTGCTTTTATATTTAGATGTTAACATTTTGACTTCTGAAAACAGACTGAGCTCTCAGCGGTTAACGGCGCCGCTTATATACCCATTTGACCAACGGGAATGGAATAGGAGGTTCACGAATGGTCCATGAACGGTCCATGGAAGGTTCTCGAAGATTCCAGAAAGCTCTTCGGCCGTTGATCAGATTTTCCAGAAAATTCCTGAATGTTCCAAAAGGTTCTTTGGGCCTAAAATTTTTAAATTTAAATTGTTCGAAAACGCGAGCGGGATGCCCAGCTTATTGCATTTTGCAACTAGCACAATGTTATTAACCTTGCAAACACGCAAAATAAAGTTGGTTTAATTTTAATATTCAGTAAATCTTGCAACAATTATCATTTTATTGGAAAACCGCGGCTTGATAAATTTATATGTATAACATTTCAAAAATATTTCCAAAATCGTGTACAACAGAATTCAAAACTTTATAGAAAAACATACTGAATTACATACAAAATGGTTACATCAAAGGAAGACCTACGTCTTATGCCACGTTTCAACTTTTGCTTCTTGTTTGGAAAGACATACTAATAGGAATCCTTTAAAGCGTTGCTTTGCATTTCAGTGTAGAGTAGAGATAGGAGTAAAATTGTTTCCTATTATAAAGAATCAAGTTCATAATTTGAATTTTTGTATCATGTAATTAACTAAGTACTGTTAAAAATTACTTTTCTGACACCCTGTATAATACTTAAATCCCAACTTTATTACCAAGGGACCCAAATGCTTCAAACAACTAGTTCATTAAGATCAAATAAATTCCATTGCGTAGTCTAGCAAGTTATTTAAATCTACATTGGATATCTTTGTCGAGGCTACAAGTTAGAAGGATGCTAAGTCAGCAACAATCTTCGTCCTGTTCCGCAAAGATGCGGACAATAAAACAAAAGTGAGGACGCTCTGTCTTAGTACTTAGGGATTCTCTAACTTTACAGGTTACTCCGACAAACAAGAGCAATGTATTGTTATGGCACATTGAATATCTTACGCTTTCTAGAAATGTATTTAAATTTTACCCCTGCCTAGCGCACCGCTTCGCAAACTTTACAAGAACCTACCGAAGAACAATGTAAGACAATGTAAAAAAAAAACGATCTCACATTATTCGTGTAAGAATTTGTTTTATTAAAAACGAACTTTTGTTTTCAGGTTCTAATATTAAGACTACGATCGCTATACTAAACTGTCTACTAGCAAGACAGTTCTGTTTTGAGGATTCTTCCTGCTCTGCTATCCTTGAAATTATACCTCGAGTATGTGGGCCGGAGCTAGGTAAGTCGCTGTCACATATTTCAATACCTAATCCCGAACAATATATAAATTTTGTTTTACTTTAAAATGATATATTGCATAGTTTTCGCAAGGTAACGTTTTAGAATTTATTTCTGTTTCTATTAAATTGATCCTTTTGTGAAAATATGTATTGTACACGGTTACACAAAAAGATCCGAACGTGAGAAATGTCAGTTTAGATTTAGATGATTGAGTGAGGGTTTTGAAAGTCTTTAAACATATTTAAATATAAATATCATATTGCATATCTAACGATGCGTAATTCCGAATTTTTCGTAAATAACGAGTGTTAGAAATCGAAATTCGCTGATTTATATTTCATGAATCTTTATTTTGTTGTTCTACTGGTTTTATTTATATCCCGAAAATTTCCGGACCTAGGTTTATTAAGATACTTTGTTTAAAATTATGTCAGATGTCCTTACAATGAATTTGGCCAATTGACACTGGAGCACCCTGTATATAATTCTTGTCTAACAGGTTGACTGCCACGGCAGACACCAGTGTCTGCTTCTGTACATATCCCAGTATGTAAAGTGCAGGCACGGGTGTCTGCTGTACAAATTTGAACGAAACGTCTTCTAATTCAGATGTGTCTCCTAATACATTGAAAATGAAGTAATGTGGTGTCTGGTATGGCATCACATGATATACTACGCTGCAGAACTTTTTAATTTTTAAGGGAGTTTCGTTGGTATTGGGCAAAAAATATAGGCTACATTTATCAACGTTTTATTAAAAAAAATCAAACACTACAAATATGATATAATGAAAATTATATTCAACAATCATGAATAAGTAATAAATAAAAAAAGATTTCTAGGAATAACGCTTTAGGTTGAAGCATTTCAAACAAAAGTGTGGTTCTCCCAAACAATCAGCGCAATATTATATCGTTACTCTATTTATTTTCGATTTTGGAACGACAGTACTTTCTAAAAACACCCACTTCGCACTATAGGTTGTGGTGTATTTTCAATTCCATTGCTTCCGTCACTCTCTTCTTCATTTGAACTTCACGAAATTGATTAGACTTTATATTTCTTGATGTAACCAAACTATATAGAAAACGAGCGTTTACAACTGCGGTTCCAATAAGGATTTCAATGGCAATATTTCGATACCATTTGAGACTTCTTCTCAGAGCTGTACCGTAGCTTGCTAATTGATCAAAAAGGTGTACTGAAGCTTTTCCAAAATTGTAATCAACGATCGCTTTTGATTTTAGAATAGGTCCTATACGTCTGATGATATTAGAAACTTCATCAGCATGATAAGTTGATAATGTAATAACATCTCTTTTATCACGCCATTTTGTCATTGTAATACCTTGTTCATTTTCTCTTGAAATTCCTTCTCCTTTTTTTAGCTTCTTTCTTATCACTTCTATTGGATTACCACGTCGATTTTTACGTAAAGTGCCTAATAAATAAGGTTCGACAAGCGCGTGCTACGGCAGAAGCGCCGAGAGGGGTTCAGTCATTCGATAGGCATGGAAGTGAACGGCGTTTGAAAATTATCGTCTTTTAAAACATAGATCGTCGTAAGCGAGGT
Source organism: Dynastes maya (assembly GCA_029619315.2). Taxonomy (NCBI): domain Eukaryota; kingdom Metazoa; phylum Arthropoda; class Insecta; order Coleoptera; family Scarabaeidae; genus Dynastes; species Dynastes maya. The sequence continues at coordinate 11,175,648 of JAROYE020000012.1, forward strand.
TTACCTTTAGCATCGCATGTGAATAAATATATTAGCCGTTTCCCTGTGTTGGAATATACAGGTACTATCATTCAGTGCAAAATTTGCAATATACGGTTGATAGGTCGCGATACATTTCACTGTAGAAGACATATTAAAAGTAAACGTCATGAACTGAATTTAAGCCACAATATTCCCTAACTGGGAATTTCTGTATGCTTTTATTTTTATGCTAAGTGTGTGCAACATCCCACAACACCTAGTAGACAATGAACACTTCTTCTTTTTTGGAATAAATATGTTCCCTCGTGGAAACTACCAACCAATAGACAATTGCAATACAATTTATCACATTTGCAGGGTGCAGTAAAAAACTGTATAGTAGACGAGTTGAAAAATAAGAAAATTTGCATAAGTGTTGATGAAACAACTGATGCACAGAAACACAGCGTGATTCATGTTGTAGCGCGTCCTTTAAAACGTAATGATCCAGCAGCTTCCTTGTTATTAACCAGTAAAAGAATTGAAAAGAGTGATGCTGAAACCGTTGTGAAGATAATAAAAGATTCATTAAGAGAATTTTGTATCACAGGAGACCAAGTCACAATGTTAGTTACTGATGGAGCTGCAACAATGCTGAAAGTTGGTAGGATGTTGAAAATATGCTTTCCGACTCTTCTTCACATAGCATGTCTCATACACGCGTATCATCTCGTTGCAGAAACCATTCGAAAGAAGTATCCGATGGTGAATAATTTAATAGCATCTACCAAAAAAGTGTTTGTGAAATCTCCCAAACATATCCGCTTTTTCAAACAATTGTATCCGAAACTTCCACTACCACCTCAGCCTGTAATAACTCGATGGGGAACATGGCTCCAGGCAGAATTTTATTATCATAAATATTTCGAAAATGTGAAGGATGTGATTTTAAAATTTAAATCAAATGAATCTGCAGCGATTCGAGAGAGTCAGCAACTTTTTTCCAATTCGGACGTTCAATTACAAATAGATGAAGTTTCCATAAACTATTCTGCAGTTGAACAAGCTATATCGCTGTTACAAAACAGTCACTTATCTTCACGAGACTCGTCAAATACCTTAAGACCCTTAATACCTAGATGTCGCTCAAAAATTTCGTGCAGTTTCAAATAAAAGTCCCGATTTACAAAAGGTTCGGTCTATTACTGAAAATAAAGCGTGCATAGAAAAGATAAAGGAATATCTGAGTTACGCAAATCCTACTTCGCTAGATGCAGAACGATTATTTTCGAAATACACGAAAACGTTTTCAGACCAACGTCGAAGGCTAAGTGAATCGACAATGGAAGCGTTGCTTATGTTGCCAATTCTAAACTTGTGTAGAAATTATCTGTCACAAGAGTTCGTCCTCTGTCAAGTAATGAATTCGCTAGTTTCAAGACAATATCTGTGACAACTAAAAATTGTCTGTTTTCACTCCTTCCACTATATATAGATAAATTCCACGTGTACCCTGTTCCACAACACTTCAAAATCTTAATGCCATATCTATGCGTTTTTTGGGGAAGATACTGCTTTATTATAAGACGTCCTTGAAACGGTACCATACTCTGATCAATACAAAATACCTGTAATGGAGTGTATAACTTGAAAATTTTCTACACACATATCCACTATTTTTTGTATTTTGTGCAATCCGTCATTTGGTTGGCACATTTCATTATCAGCAAAGTGTAATGCTTGTAAAAGCAATTGAAAACGATTGCAACTCATAGTATTTCGTATGATTTCATTTCGATAGAGGACATTTGCAGACCAGTAATTTTCAATTGAGGGCATTCTTAGTAAGCCCATATACCTAATCAAACCTAAAAAACGTTTTATTTCAGCTCTGTCAGTCGGTTCCCATTTATGCCATCTAGAACTTTTAGAAATATCCTTTTCATTAATTAGACATTGTGTGACAACAGCATGATTAAGGTGTTTTATCCTGAAGCTGCACAAGAACCGATGTTACAGTAAAATGAAATTTTTGTTGTTGACCAAGAGGAGCTGACCAAATAACGTCAAACATTTGTCTATTGTTATTTTGAAAACACCTGGTTGCATATTCATCTTTAGAATTGACACCCTCTTCAACATGCATAGGTTCGTTGCTGTCGCATGGCAGATTATTGTCATAACGCATATTACTGCATTCTTCAGACATTTCTGTTGTTAAAAAATTCCCTTCTGATTCTCTACTTGAAGGAATAAAAAGTGGATCATTTATGGAATCACTAGAACTGAAATCCTCATCAGATGTTGAATCACTGTCCTCCACAACATAAAAATTAAGCTATTGGGATTTTATAGAGATTTATACATAGATATTCTAACCTATAACTGGCGGTGCAGAAGATAATGCCATTTCCACTAATTTTCTTGCTCCTTGGTTAAAGTTTTGCATACTTCACAATAAATTACTAATACAGCTTATTATGTATAAACATAGCACAAAATTCATAAAAGTTGCATAAGAAACTTACCAACAATTAGTTATTTATAGGTTTATAGCAATGATTTTAACATACACGTTAATATCAAAAAATATATCAATTTTTGCTTTTTTCGAAATTCTGCTATGGCAGTCAACCTGTTAAAGTGTCTCATGTATGAATGAATAATAGTGCAATGTTCTTCATGTTTTATAGTTTAAGTATTTTTTAGAAATAATTTAATTGAATTTACGTAAATTTTGTTTTACCAATCGCTCCGACGTAGTTTCGAAATCAGTTCGAAAAGTAATTATCTCATTTTTCTGTGTTAAACGTGAATACTTTATCGCTGTATAAGCTCCGTTAAAATACGTTAAAAGTTCTCGAAATGTGCCCATGCGACATTAAAATTTGTTGTCTCGTAGCAACATACATACAATGCAACTAGCGAATGCATTAACCGATAACCGGAAAGCGGAGAATTATAAATAAATTAGTTCAAATAGGACACTGCTCTGCTCCTTTGATTAATCAATATTTGGAGAATATAGAGTCCATGATTTTGTTGGTACGTCGCTATTTTTAGAACGAAAGCAGTGAGATGATCTATTTCTCAAACATTAAACCGGCTTGTTTTTTTTTTGTTTCTACCACTATTATCAACTCACGCTCTATTCAACTCATTTCTATACATTCTGTTCAATTCATTACCGTAGCCAAGCCATACACGTTGACGTATATGGCTACAGTACGATTTTTTTCAACATTTAACAACGCAGGCCCTGATTTGTTTTAGAAAAATCTCGCAAAAGTACGTTCTTGAAAGAAAAAAAATCAATATTGAATTTTACTCCATTTATATTGCATGAGGACATAAAAAAGGCATAAAATTCCCTACCTCATTCAACATAGGCACTTGGTAATTCATAAAATTACTTTTAAAACTCATTATACTCGAACTACTGTCTAGAAATATTATATTTAGAAGTCATAATAATAAAAGTACAACAGCTTTATCGGAACAGCGCTTTCGAAATAAGCACTTTAATGCATCACGCGAATTTTTTTTTGAGGCAATAGAACTTAATGTTGAGCATGTACATAATGCAGATTATAAAATTTAAATTGAGGATAATTAAACCCCACGCTTCAATTCTCTTGGTATACAAGGTTTATCTTGAAAAAATGATTTACTATTCACAGTTCTCTATCATCAAAAACGGGTCGATTTCTATTTTTTGTGAACTAACTTTTGCCGTTATCGGCATTTCAATTATATTTCCGGTTTCACCGGAAGTAACGTCAACTTTCTCATTTTAAATATAACACCATACATATTTTTACGTTTTTGGAAAGCTAGCCGAAAGGCGAATCCAACGATACCACATATGTTACACTTTAACTTAAGAAATATAATGATATGCAGCAATAAAGGTTTTGGTAATCTGTTTTCGTTGTTACGCAAAGTTGGCTAGAAAAGAGCGCCAAATTGTTTCTTGTGACGCCAGAGTGATCTAAAGAGCTCGTTGCTAAGCAAAGTAATCATAACAATTGCCAAACTGTCAAATCTCAATTCCAAAAGGATACATTATTCTTGTTATTTATTGTCACTATATCCTGCATTTGTCATACTTTCGTTCTTTGTTCTCGTTATTATTTTCTCTCATTTTAACTTGTTTTATTAATTGTTCCTTCTTCTTTACTTTATCGAACGTAACTGAGATTAATTAATTATGGTAAGTTTGTTTAAATATGTCAATTTTTGACAAACAATATGTTTATTTTTTGGGCTTTTTGTGTTGTTACTTTTATGATGGTTTCGGCACGAACCATGCAAAATTGCTGGGTCAATTTTAATTAATTTTATATAAATCTGGCAACAATTATCACCTTATTTTCCATGGTTGCGCAAGAAATTGTACAATGATTTAAATCGTATTATCTTCTGTTAAAGTAGTTCGCTTGTAAATTTTATACTATTTATGCTTACATAGCGCAAAGTTCAAATATTTCCGACTGTACAATAGTAGTGTTCATTATTTTCCACTTTATGTATTTGTTGCCAAATTTACCGAATATTAAAATTAGGTACTTGACGGTTATCTTATGTGATATATACGGAGGCCATTGTAATATCAACAACTTAAAAAAAATTGAAATTTAAGCACATTGCCTGTCAAAAACTAACAAATTTAAACAAACATACCACAATTAATTAATTACAACAAAGTTCGAGAAAGTAATGGAGAAACAACAATTAACAAACCAAATTAAAATGACATAATGTAATAACGAACAGAAAGAACGAAAGTATGACAAATGCAGGTTATAATTGCAATAAATAACAAGAATAATTTACGCTTTTGGAATTGAGATTTGACAGTTTGGCAATTGTTATAATTACTTTGCTTAGCAACGAGCTCTTTAGATCCCTTTAGATTTGGCGTTCTTTTCTAGCCAACTCTGCATAAGAACAAAAACAGATTACCAAAACCTATATTGCCGTCATATTTTTCTATTACCTTTCCAAAAAACGTGAAAATATACAGGGTGTTCTATTAAAAAAAAAGAAAGTTGACGTCACTTCCGGTGAAACCGGAAATACAATTGAAATGCTGATAACGGCAAAAGTTAGTTTATAAAAAATAGAAATCGACCTATTTTTTTCTAAAAACGCTAGCTTCTGTCGTTCAAAAGTTAGCGTGGGGGACGAGACACTTTAGACCCGCACTGTATACAAATACAGGATGAATTTAAAAGTTGCTGACAAACTTTTCGAGATGGTAGAGAATTATAAAATAAAGACATTTTTTAGCAGTGTTTTCCCTAAAATGCTCTTAGTTCAGAGATAAATGATGTTAAAAAGTTTTTACGCTAATATATCCTACATACAAAAGCGTAGAAAAGCAAAATGAATGTATTGCGCGTTTATTTCGAAGTCGTCTCTATAACATTGTCGAGGGGTTAAATATTCCGCTTTTGTTTTAAGTAGGAACTCCCTAATATTTTTCGTTCATCCACGGACAATGTGCTAGCCTAATTATTTCAAATTATGTTTCTAAAATTAATGTACGTATTCGAAGCTGCATTGAAGATGTCTGCGAACACCCCTTCCTTTACCGTGTAAATGGGGCGCTATATACGATAGGATTATCGGTTTATCGACTCCGGGTTATACGTCACTGTTCCTTATTGTATCATGTCAGATATATAAGCTGCTAATCATCTTTTAAAGGAGTTGTTATTTAAAAAAGAGCTAGTGGCGTTAAATCACGGAACGCACTGTATACGTAACATAAATATTTATATATCAAAAGGCATTAGTTAGAAAGAATCCCACAAAGATGTATTACGCAATACATTACTTCCTTTCGAGATATCCCAGGAAAAAAATCGAAAAACTTTTAACGGTAAATCATTGTCATATTCTTCCATCAATTTCGAAAGCCATTACAAATTTTGAACACGTAACGTACTTTAAGGAAACAAATTGGGACCTATTTTTTTTTCTTTTCTAAGTCCTTATTTGATTCTGAGCGAAATCACACCCCATTATTTTTATTACACAAATACAACCTATGATTGTGAAGTTATTGGACTTCCTATCTCTCCAGCGCCTGCTACGTTTTTTCTTCGCTTCCCTCTTCTCTCGTTTCAGTGTTTTTCCTTTCGTACCTAATGTTTCCTTTGAATTATAAAGAAATAAAGAAAATTAGAAACGTTTTGCTGGTAATCTTTTAAGATGTTCGTAACGTAGAATCCATTTTGTTGATTTTGTGTGAAATTAGGTGTAGGTATTCAAAGTATTTGAAATTAAAATTAAAGTTTAAATTTAAATTAGTTAGAGGATGTTAGATACCTTTTCTGTACAGATATACTAATGGTAAGTTAGTTGACAAAATTTAAGTAAAGAAGGGAGTTGAAAAGCTGCATATGTAAATGATATAAGAGCGAAGAAATGTGAATGCAGACTCGTAAGCAGAAAGCAAGATCTGCACACTCTATTCATTTCATAGAAATCCTTTACATTAGATGTAAACTTATGTAGGTTAATAGGTACAGTTATACCATCTAAGGGCATTAAAGTTAGCCTTCAATAATTTGATTTATCTTTCTTGCAAACTTATTATGTAACACGTTGGTACTACATATGCTCATATAAATAGCTATTCTTGTTGTTTTGCCGGAGATTACAAGACAGACGATGTTGAAACATTGGAGATAATAAATTTTATAAGATGTAACACCCAACTTCGGTTGAAGTTCCTTACGACGATAATTATCATTTCGATTGTAACATGGTCCACAATTAGTAGGTCACATCCATACCTAATTATGGCATAATAGACTTGTAGTATCGGACAGTAAATTTCCTATTACTAGTTACATTCGCTAATAATTTAACAAGGCACAACTCATGAGTAAAGCTGGCCACGAGCGGTACCGCGCAGTAGCGTAGAGTCGACCAGGCTTCGCGTTCCACTAGAGTTATTCTGCTAATAGAGATGTTTGCTGCCGCAAATAATTTCGCTCATCTTTTAAATAAAAATTAAATAACACGTGCTCAAACACTTACCATTTTAAGAGTCCTCCGTGAAATCACAAAGTGAATAATGTCTGTTAAATATCTGCAACATTAGATATGTTTCAACTGTTGTTTCGGCAAAACTAGTACGGCATGAGGAAAAAATGCGTTTATATGCAGAGAACGAACGTTCTACATCTAGTGACGTAATATTTGCGTAAGTAAAATAATCTTTCAAATAACTTAACGATTCTGTTGACGCACCTTCACAAATGTGTCTTAATGTGCCAAAATCAGAATTTTTCTCAAAAACACTTTCAAATTTTTCTAGAACAGAAACATTTTTTGCGTCTTCAATCGCACATAGCTGTGCGTGAACATGTTGCACTATGATTCTTCTAACGGCGCCGCAGGATTTTGTAATTTTTCTATTGCATCTGCTAGCCCGAAGTAATTGTCGTGAATGATTTTTAAATCCATTTTAACCTGACTATCTGAAATTTCGACTGGCTTTTCTGGATAGCGGCAGCTTCCTTTGTATCGAATTGTAAAACCACGTTCTTAATATTGTCAAAATATTTATGATAATAAAACGCGGCCTGCAACCATGTTCCTCAACGAGTTAGAATAGGTTCTGGTGGCTCTGGTATACGGGGGCACAGTCTGTGAAATTCGCGAATACGTTTCGGTGATTTGACAAATACTGCTTTCGTATGCGCTATTAAAGCGTCTACTTCAGGATAACATTTTCTGATACTATCCGCCACAAGAGAGCATGAATTTTACACGTAATGTGTAACAAATTAGCAGAAAGCTTTTTAAGAGACCGGCCTACAGAAAGCATGTTTGCAACACCATCACTCACTAATATCAAGAGTTGGTTTGTTGAAAGTTCAAACTTGTCCAATGTATTTAACACTAACTTTGAAATTACTTCGGCAGTACACTGTTGTATTTGTTTGGAGACTAATAGAATTGAAGGTGCCGATTGATGAGGTTCCAATTTGCGTGCCATTACATTAAGAACAGAATGTTTCTTCCGATCTGTTGTTTCGTCGACACATAACCACAATTTTTGATCTTTCAACTCCGATTTTATTTTTTGTTCGATATGTTCGGGCGCAGATGGCACAATTCTCCGTAACGATGTTCGACTTGGTAATTTGCACTCCGAATAGTTATTCCAAAAGCAGATAAATGGTTCCTTGTCTAGTAAATTAAACGGTACATTACATGCGATAAACGTAACGCATAAATTAAATATAAATTTTTCATTGTCTCGTGCGCAATTTCTTTTTGAGACATGCTTTTCACTATTTACGTGTCGTAGACAATGTTGTCTGGACCAACACATTAACGGGATTTTACAGATTACACATTTAATTTTAGCACCTTCATATATTAAGTCTGGAATTTCTGCAATAAATTTTCGAAGTTTATCCGACCGCGGTCGTTTTGCTGACGAAATCATAATTTTTCTAGGACAGATAAACAATTGCGCAAATGACCGGCAGCGAAAATGTCCGTACTGCTCCGCAGACGAAGTAATACTACCGTTCCTCTCGGTCCGAACTGATTCTACGCCGATGCGCGGTACCGCTCGTGGCCAGCGTTACTCATGAGTACAATGGGTCACTAGCTGCATAACAAGGAGAATACAGATGAGTGAGACTTTAAATACTAATGTTTAAAACGAGGTAATGTCTCTGCGCGACATAGGCGTGCCATTCCTTCAGTAAGTACAATACCAAAAAATAAGTAATAAATCGAATAATAATAATAGAACCAATCAAGAATTATAATATCTGAAAAGTCGTGAAACACTCACCTTCTTAAGCAGCGTTATCAAGTAGGTTGGCGGGTTGCATCAGAATTACCGAACGGTGATAACGGATAATTATCACCCACTGGATAAGATTCAATTCACCGAAAAATTTCCGAAGCTTATGGCAAGATTAAGTCACGCAAGCAAGTGTCGATTTGGTGTTCAGAGTTTCGAAACGGTCGGACAAACTTAGATGATCTTCCAAGATCTGGAAGACCGAGAACGTTTCTGACAGACCGAAACATCCAGCGGGTTCAAGAACTCATCATCACCGACAGACGTTTGACAATTCGAGAAATGGCATCCGAACTGTACATTTCGAAGGCGGTAATCCAGGACATTGTCCACAACAAGCTTGACTACTGAAAAGTCTCTGCACGGTGGGCAACTCACGGATGCGCATAAGGAAGCGAGACTTGCATGCTCTTTGGAAAACCTGCAACGTTACCACAACGACCCCTCGTTCCTTATGGATATTGTAACAGGAGATGGGACGTGGGTTCATGACACGACGCATGAGAGCAAAGTTCAAAGTATGGCATGGAAGCATCCCGACAATCCACCTCCCAAAAAATTTCGCGTTACTCCATCGGCTAAAAAAGCCCTTGCTACAGTTTTTTTGGGATTGTAAAGGCGTTCCTCTACTTCAGCTTAAGCGTTATGGCGAATCTGTAAATGCAGCAGCATACTGCGAAACCCTCGTTAAATTACGGGAAGCGATTCGACGAAAGAGGCCTGGTCTACTTAGTCACGGAGTCAAGTTTCTAAATGACAACGCAACGCCTCACATCGCCAAAATCACCACGGATAAGCTTTGTCATTTCGGATGGGAAGTCATCACTAGAGTTGCTCGATTTGCGCCAACAGCCAGTGGCGGGCGCATGAAAGTTTACACAAAATAAATGGTCAGAAATAAAATTTAATACGTGCTCAAACACTTACCGTCGTAAGAGTCGTGAAATCATAAAGTGAATAATGTCTGTTAAATATCTACAACATTAGATATGTTTACACAGTTGTGTCCACGTTTTACATCTAGTGACGTTATATTTGCGTAATTAAAATAATCTTTGTTACAACTTAACGCTTCTGTTGACGCACCTTAACAAAATTGTCTTAATGTGCCAAAATCAGAAAATTTCTCTAAAACACTTTCAAACTTTTCTAGAACACAAACATTTTTTGCGTCTTCTACCGCGCATAGCTGTGCGTCAACATGTTGCACTATTTGTACAGATTCCACTAACGACACCGAAGGATTTTGTAATTTTTCTACTGTCTCCACTAGTCCGAAGTAATTGTTCAGAATAGTTTTTAAATCCGTTTTAACCTGACTATCTTGAAATTTTGAATGGCTTTCCTTGATAACCGCAGCTTCCTTTGGATCGAATTGTAAATCCACGTTCTTAATATTCTCAAAATATTTATGATAATAAAACGTGGCCTGTAACCATGTCCCCAACGTGTAAGAATAGGTTCTGGTGGCTCCGGCATACGGGAGCACAGTCTGTGAAATTTGCGAATACGTTTTGGGGATTTGACAAACACTGCTTTTGTATGCGCTATTAAAGCGTCTACCTCAGGATAACATTTTTTAATACTATCTGCCACATGACTGAAAGCATGAATTTTACACGTAATATGTAACAAGTTAGCACAATGTTTTTTAAGAGACCGGCCTACAGAAACCATGTTTGCGGCACCATCACTCATAAACATCAACAGTTGGTTTATTGAAAGTTCAAACTTTTCCAATGTATTTAACACTTACTTTGAAATTACTTCGGCAGTATATTGTTGTACTCGTCTGGAAGGTCTAGAATTGAAGGTGACGGTTGATGTGGTTCCATTGTACGTACCATTACATTAACTACAGAATGTTTTTTTTCGATCTATTGTTTCGTCCACACATAACCACAGTGTTTTATCTTTCAACTCCGATTTAATTCTTTTTTCAACATGTTCACGAGCAGATGGCACAATTCTTTGTAACAATGCCCGACTTGGTAATTTGCAGTCCGAATATTTATTGCGAATGAAGACATACGCTTCCTTGTCTAGTAAATTAAACGGTAGATTACATGCAATAAAAGTAACACATAAATTAAATTTAAATTTGTCATAGTGTCGTGTGCAATTTTTTTTTAAGAATGCTGTTTACTATTTACGTGACGTAGACAATCCCTTTTGGACCAACACATTAAAGGGATACTACAAACTACACATTGAATTTTAACGCCATCATAATTTAGGTCAGGCATTTCTGCTATGAATTCTGTAACTTTGTCCAACGCCGTCGTTTTCGCGACGTAGGCAACATTTTTAAAACAAACGTAGAACTACGAAATAGTATTTACGGCAGCGTACATGTATACACAACAGATCTGATTGAGACTCGCAGTTATACTGAGGGTTCTATCGAACCTCCGCCACTGCCCGTTGGCACTAGTGAGCAACTCTAGTCATTGCTCACCAGCTCACAGTCCGGACTTGGCTCCTTCGGACTTTCATCTTTTCCGAGACATGAAAGGTTTTTTGGGAGGACAACGGTTTCGGTCGGATGAGAACGTCATCCAAACCACAACACAGTGGCTGCGTCGACAGGGAGCTGATTTCTGTACCAAGGGTATGTGAGATCTCGTCCGCAGATGGGACAAGTACCTCAATCGGCTTGGTGACTACGTTGAAAAATAGTTTAAGGACCGCACTTTCTTCCTATAATACGCTTTTTAAATAAATTTATTTGTATCTTCTAAGCGAGTGTACCTTTGTTCCCGGACACGCCTCGTATTTTGAAAAAAATCGCTGGACATCTACGGATGTAATACACGCATGATTAAAACACTCGTTGTATTCAGTTAATGGATTAGTCGATGCACCATCACAAATTTGTTTTAATGTGATAAAATCGGAACTCGAACTTTTCTAAAACGCGATTATATTTTATCATGTATAGTGCGTCCACTATTTGCAGTGTCTCCACTAACGACAACACTGTTGTAACTCTGTTTCAACAGAAATATCTTGAAATGTTGTCTGGCTCTCCTTAATAGCTGCAGCTTCGGCAGGATTGAATTGTAGAATAACAACTTTTACTTGTTTGAAATAGTCAGCATAATAAAGAACTGCCTGCAACCATGTTCCTCAACGTGTAAGTATCGGCTACGGTGTTGACGAATACCAGGACACTGTGCGTGAAATGATCGAAAACGTTTTGGAGATTTGAGGAACACTTTTTTGTACTTGTTGTTAATACTTCGGGTGAACATTGCCGAATAGTTTCTGCCACAAGGCACTTTACGAATAAAATGAAAACACTTGCAACCGTGTTCAAGAAGAGAACGGCCTACCCAACGGATTATGGCGGCACCGTCGCTCATAAACATCAACAGTTGACGTGGTGAGACTTGAAAGTTTTCTAATGTACTAAGTGTCACCCTCACAACTGCTGCACCATTACACTTTTCCAGTCTTTTGCTAGGTAGTTACAGTAATAATGTCGATTTATGAGGGTCTAATACAGGTACTATAACATTTAGAATAGAATTTCTTTTACAATCTGCTGTCTCGTCATCACATAACCAAAGCAACTGATTTTTTAATGTAGATTTGATTTTCCTTTCAACGTCTTCGTGTACAAATAAAACTCGGGGTTGTACGTATACCAAAAGTTCTGAAACGGTTTTTTTTTCGAGTAAACGAATGGCAGGTAAATCGAAAATAAAGGCACGCCCTTTTTCCTATTTCTGTTCTTCGTTACTTACATGGAACAGTTCACTAAAACCCTTACCACAAATCTTTTGTGGTAAGGGTTTTAGTGAACTGTTTCAGTATTACAGTGCCACAGATTTAGAATACCTCTTTACAGTATTTACATGTTTGTTACAGTCCGCCTTGTCCCAGCACATCAAATGTTTCTCGCACAAACTATTTTAGCACCGTCGTCACTGAAGGAAAAATAAACAAGTGGACGCTGACAAAGCGAGAATCAAATGCACCAATAGTACGTCCCCCTTTTATTACTGTATGCTAAATAGCAATTTAACATGATGGGGATGTAATATAATGCTAAGTGTGCGTCTTTAGAAAATGTACTCCGATACACTGGGTGTTTTATAAAATAGGTGGCACAGTAAAATGTATATTTTTTATATTACTAAAGATTCCTAACTACATTTCAATAATAAATACTTATTAATAAAGCTGGCCACGAGTGGTACCGCGCAGTAGCGTAGAGTCGTCCAGGCCTCGCGTTCCACTAGAGTTATTCTGCTAATAGAGATGTTTGCTGCCGCAAATAATTTCGCTCATCTTTTAAATAAAAATTAAATAACACGTGCTCAAACACTTGCCGTTTTAAGAGTCCTCCGTGAAATCACAAAGTGAATAATGTCTGTTAAATATCTGCAACATTAGATACGTTTCAACTGTTGTTTCGGCAAAACTAGTACGGCATGAGGAAAAAATGCTTTATATGCAGAGAACGAACGTTCTACATCTAGTGACGTAATATTTGCGTAAGTAAAATAATCTTTCAAATAACTTAACGATTCTGTTGACGTACCTTCACAAATGTGTCTTAATGTGCCAAAATCAGAATTTTTCTCAAAAACACTTTCAAATTTTTCTAGAACAGAAACATTTTTTGCGTCTTCAATCGCACATAGCTGTGCGTGAACATGTTGCACTATTTGTAAAGATTCTTCTAACGGCGCCGCAGGATTTTGTAATTTTTCTATTGCATCTGCTAGCCCGAAGTAATTGTCGTGAATGATTTTTAAATCCATTTTAACCTGACTATCTTGAAATTTCGACTAGCTTTTCTGGATAGCGGCAGCTTCCTTTGTATCGAATTGTAAAACCACGTTCTTAATATTGTCAAAATATTTATGATAATAAAACGCGGCCTGCAACCATGTTCCCCAACGAGTTAAAATATATTCTGGTGGCTCTGGTATACGGGGGCACAGTCTGTGAAATTCGCGAATACATTTCGGTGATTTGACAAATACTGCTTTGGTATGCGCTATTAAAGCATCTACCTCAGGATAACATTTTCTGATACTATCCGCCACAAGATTGAGAGCATGAATTTTACACGTAATGTGTAACAAATTAGCAGAATGCTTTTTAAGAGACCGGCCTACAGTAAGCATGTTTGCAGCACCATCACTCACTAACATCAAGAGTTGGTTTGTTGCAAGTTCAAACTTGTCCAATGTATTTAACACTAACTTTGAAATTACTTCGGCAGTACACTGTTGTATTCGTTTGGAGACTAATAGAATTGAAGGTGCCGATTGATGAGGTTCCAATTTGCGTGCCATTACATTAAGAACAGAATGTTTCTTCCGATCTGTTGTTTCGTCGACACATAACCACAATTTTTGATCTTTCAACTCCGATTTTATTTTTTGTTCAATATGTTCGCGCGCAGATGGCACAATTCTTCGTAACGATGTTCGACTTGGTAATTTGCACTCCGAATAGTTATTCCAAAAGCAGATAAATAGTTCCTTGTCTAGTAAATTAAACGGTATATTACATGCGATAAACGTAACGCATAAATTAAATATACATTTTTTATTGTCTCGTGCGCAATTTCTTTTTGAGACATGCTTTTCACTATTTACGTATCGTAGACAATGTTGTCAAGACCAACACATTAACGGGATTTTAGAGATTACACATTTAATTTTAGCACCTTCATATATATTTGCTGACGAAATCATAATTTTTCTAGGACAGATAAACAAATGCGCAAATGACCGCCAGCGAAAATGTCCGTACTGCTCCGCAGACCAAGTAATACTACCGTTCCTCTCGGTCCGAACTGATTCTACGCCGATGCGCGATACCGCTCGTGGCCAGCGTTACTTATTAAAGATCCGATTGTACTTCGTACTTCAAACAAAAATAATTGAAAAAGTTATAGTTGTTGGCATATAAAACGCGATCAGTAATTTTGATAAGAATACCAAAAACTGTACATTCTGAGTATGTTTTATTAGAAAATCTCGTAACTCTGTCCAGTATACGAGCACATAAACATTTCCGATGTTAAAAATTTTAAAAATTTCCAGTAGATAATCACGCCATAACGCGAGAAGTATTTATTTTGAAAATAAATGCACTGGTTTGATTCATCATGTACAGATAAAATCATTTATACATTCCCAGAATTAGAAATGAGAAATACGTAACTGTGGGAAGTCAGGAATGATTATATATGTACACTGGAACCCCCACGCGGGCCCTAAACATATCAACTTTGCTATTTGACCTTTCTGACACACAACATTCTAAATATCTGCAATGGCTTTCCAAAGTTGTCCGGAATGCCACAATACATTAAGTATGAGGGATTTGGGCGTTGTATGTTAAAAGGAGCGAGTTTAGTGCCGAATGCAAAAGCCTGATCTAATTTAAAATGTAAATTAATTCCGATTAAAGTTGTATGAGGAACAGTCATTGGAATCTTGACCATGGCCCCTTAGATTTCGCGTTAAAACGCAGTCAACTACTTCCATATGATTAAACATAAATTAAAACGAAATATTCCAAGGTATTAGGTTAGATTTTTGAAATACAATTTGATTTTTGTGTCCTTAAGTATATGATTAAGCTTTTATACATGGAAAAGGCTAATATATTGATTTGTAATTTTCCTTTTCAAAGTGTATTTATGTTTAATTACATTACTACTCAAAATAGGTTTGTTGGATTCGTTCGATAGAATGTAATACATTATTATACGCACAAATTATATGAAAGAACAACAGAACTCACCTTCTAGTCCTTTTCTTTTTTTGGTAAATGTATTCTTATGGAGATTACACAAACACTTTAAATAGAACAATATATCATTTATAATGTGAATAAAATTGATTCTTTTGTTCAGGACAAGAACGAAGATACACAGGTTTATCGAAATTCAAATAAATTTATTTTCTATATATAATAAAAAATGGTAATAAATCTGCTTTTAAGGATTTTCAAGAGTTTCGTTAATTCTTAAGCTGAAGGAAAGACTCTACAGAAGCAACGTGACTTTCGTAACTCATTGAATAGATCATGGGACCACTTTACCACCATTTTCGAAACATAGTGTGTAAAGTAACCGTAGCAATGTTCAAACGTCGCAAAATGATATATTAAAGCTATTGATTCGGGATGACAGTTTTCAACGGTTGAATAGGCCGCGGAAACTTACCTTGTTTGCTATTATTTAAAGGACTACTCTAAAAAATCGATTAAACGCGGGCAATTTCCTTCATTGTTGGGAACTTTCAACATGCTTCACCAAGAATTTCAACGTTATTAATACGTTTATTACACCTATAACGAGTATAGTGCAGTTTTTTTGCGTTAAATTAATGGTTAAAATTACTAGATAAAACAGAATTCGGCTCTCTTATTAGTACCATTGTTTGGGGGAGACCTTTTCAGAATAATTTGAACCCTGGAAAGACGTTCTTAACTAAATAAGCACTAATTTATATCTTTGAACATTTTACTTTGATCTGCAACCTAGAAGGGTCAAAACACTAGAAGCTTTTGTGTAGACGATTTTCTAGAGTTAACTAATGCATGAAGACTAACTCATTACGTTACCCATACATACATATATGTGTGCACGCGTATATATGTATATACATAAGTATATACATAGGGAGCTAGCTTGTAACTTTACGAATGTGATAGGTTTACGTTGCACGTTAAACATAGAGAAGTTTAAGTACCTTTCCTGGAAAGTTCCTTCAATAAAATATATCTTTATATAGTATGTATGAAAATTTGAAATAAACAAGATCATAAACTATCAGCACACGTGCTTAATGAAACTTTTTGAAGGATATTTTGCATGCAATTTTTTGTTGAGGTTCAAATATAATTTACTAGATGAGAACCCAAATTTTAAAAATTTGATAGGGAGCGGTTATCGAGTTGTCTGCTAATACCACTCTATGTAAACAAACTTAAGTCCCATGCAACGAAAGCCTACCAAAAATATACTTATTTAACTTTATTTAAAAACTAACTCTATTTTAACATCTCTCAATTCTTTTTAAATTGCAAAAAATATGTAATTGTTTTCAATTAATTAATGCCCCAACGCTCACATTCTTTTAAAATTAAATATTGAAGATTCTATAAAAACCTCACCTTCTCATCTATGGCAGTTTCTTCATGCTAAAAGGCGTTCCACAAGGATACCGGGCAGACTATGTGACGACCACGGAAATGATTTTACTGATCCCGATGATATTGTTAATGCTTTCGCTGATATGTTTTCTTCAGTGTATAGCTCAGAGGATAGCATGTCTTGGTCTCATTCTGATTACAATCCCCTACCTTACTCCTTTCCATTGGTTAGCGAAGATGAACTTGTTGCACTAATGGCTACTTTTCCCAACAAATGTACCGCAGGTGATGATATGTTACCCAGTTTTTTGATACGTGACTGTAGATTTGTTTTTGCATTTCCTCTAAAAATCATTATCAATCTTTCAATTTCATCTTGTACTTTCCCTGAACGTTGGAAAATAGCCAAAATTGTCCCAGTGCACAAAAAGGGCAATCGTGAACTTCTATCTAATTACAGGCCCATTTCCATAATACCCAATTTTGCTAAACTTTATGAGAAGGTATTATATGTTAGCATTAATAATAGCACTCGCTCTTTTATTGCTTTAAATCAACATGGCTTTATCCCCGGGAGATCTACAGTTACGAATTTGGCGAGCATGTCCCAATTTATTAGTGAAGTCTTGGATAGACGTGGTCAAGTTGATGTGATTTATACAGACCTGTCCAAGGTTTTTGACATGATCAATCATGAAATTTTGTTAGTGAAGCTGAGCTCCTTCGGTTTTGTTCCTTCGGCGATAAGTCTCCTCGAATCCTACCTGAAACAGAGAAAGTGTTATGTAACTTATAACGGATATTGCTCTCGTAACTTTGTTCTTTCCTCTGGCGTCCCCAGGGATCAAATCTGGGACCGTTACTGTTTGTGCTTTATATTAACGACCTGCTTTTGAAAATTGACCTTCCCACCCTTGCTTATGCAGACGATATTAAAATCTTCTCGGAAATATCTTCCGTTGATGACATGAGGAAATTGCAAAATGGTCTTGTTATGTTAGTAGAATGGTGTGAGCTTTTTAGGCTCAAGTTAAATGTTGATAAATGCTGTGTACTTACCTACTCACGTTCTTGTTCACCGTACTTATTGTCCTACCAAATCAGAGGTACCAATTTGTCACGTAACCTTGAGTTTAAGGATTTGGGTGTACACTTCGATACCACTCTCACATTTAAAGCTCACATTAACAGTATCTGTTCTGAAGCCATCTCTGGGGTTTGTGATGCGTGTCTCTAAATACTTCAATGATCCTTCTTTATTAAAGTCGTTATACTTTGCCTTTGTACTCAGTAAACTGGAGTATGCCGCTCTAATTTGGTATCCCTTATATGCTTGTGACCTTCTAAATCTAGATCGTATCCATCGGAAATTTTTAAAATTCCTGTCATTTAAGATTGATGGAAGTTACCCTGAGAGAGGTACTCCACAGGATGGACTTCTGTTAAGGCACGACATGCTGGCTTTGAGTACGAGGAGGGATGGCATCTGCGAGAAATTTCTACAGAAATTGCTTAGAAATGACATAGATTGTCCATACATACTGGAACGAATGAATTTTCTTGTGCCACGTTTGAATTCAAGATCTGATAGTGGCTTCATTCTTCCATTCGCAAGGACTAACACAATGAGACGAGCGCCGACGTATACTTTGTCCAGGGCGGCTAATAAACGTGACTTATTTAAGTAAAACATGTAGAAATTTACTCTTAATTTTTTTTTCATGTGTTGCATTGTGTTTTTATTTTGTGTATATACTTACCTACATTTCTCCTGTTATTGGGCAATATGCCTGTTGGGAAAATAAATGTTTATTATTATTATTATTATTATTATTATTATTAAAATTATGTTTATAAAATTTGACTGTGTGTTTTTTTTTATTATTCAGATATGCATTTACATAAATTTACTATATAAATATGTTTTTTTTTTTTGAAAACTAAAATATACAGTAAAATCACACATTTTCGACCACCTCTTAAAAGCGATCACATCTAAAAACGGCCAGCTTTTCAAATTTACAAAACTAATTATATGGAATACCCTCCTAATAGCGGGCAGCTCCATAAAAGGGCCACGGCCACTTCCATAAAAATTTTCTTGTGAAAGCAATTTTATCTCTCATTATCAGTCAATTCTGAAAAACGGTATTCGACTTACCCACCTTAAAGACATCAAAGACATGCCGCCTTCCCGTAATTGACATTTATTCATTCAATTTAATACAAATGGAACGATTATAAGCAGATTTACTTTATTGCACATAATTTTATATACGAGGGCATTCCAGAAAATAGTATCCGTTTAGTCATACAAATGGCCCTATTGATCCAATTAAAGCCAAAGTGGCGCAGATGTCACCAGTAATATCGTAGCTTTGCGGGAAAAAAGAGTTGAAGTTCCTCCGGTGTGCGGTATGAGTTTTATGACTGTTTACAATGGCGCATAAGATCCCATGAAATGCGAAGTGCGATCCGTTTTTTGAATGCAGAAAACGTCCATCCAAGCGACATTCATCGCAGGATTACTGAAGTGTATGCTACGGAAACAATGGTTGAGTCATCTGTAAGGCGCTGGGTTCGAAATTTCAAAGAGGGAAGAGATAATGTGCACGATGAAGAGCGGTTAGGTCGCCCGTCCCTTATCACCGACGATCTGAAGAAACATGTCGATGATTTCATCTGCGCAGATCGACGCGCAAAACTGAAAGAAATGAGTAAGCAATCTCCTGAAATTTCACAATCATTGCTCCATGAAATCGTGACGGACCATCTGAATTACAGAAAAAATTGCGCAAGATGGGTGCCCAAAATGCTTACCGACGAACACAATACCAACAGCATGGGTGCAGCGTTGACGTTTTTGACTCGCTACGAGCAACAGAGGGAGCTGGACGGCCGTCAACCTCGACCACCGACGACAACATTCAGCAAGTTCGAGAGATGGTTACAGCAAATAGGCAAGTTACCATAGGTGAGGTTCCATCTTCTCTAAACATCAGTCACGGTTCTGCCTATCAAATTATCCACGATGAACTCAAATTTCGTAAAGTGTGTGCGCGATGCTTGCCGCAGAAAACGAAACCAAACGTTTGGACATCTGCCAACGCTTACTGGATCTCTTCAACGCGGAAGGCGACGCATTTTTAAGTAGAATAGTGACTGATGTTTAAAGAAGATGCAGCCTCACCTATGGTAACTCGCCTATTTGCTGTAACCGTCTCTGGAGCTTGTTGAATGTTGTCGTCGGTGGTCGAGGTTGAAGGCCGTCCAGTTCCCTTTTTTTGTGTTACGCTCGTGCGGCCACTTTGAAACATTTCGATCCACAAAGAAAACGCTTTTACGAGATAAAGCACTGTCCCCGTATTGTGACAAAAGTCTCCGGTGAATTTTAGCACCTTTCACACCCACTGACCACAAAAATCGGATCACTGCTCGTTGTTCCTCTTTGGTGCAAACTAATAGCGGAGCTAACAAGCTTATGCTGTTGTAGCTAACAGACAAATGACGCGATCGTGATTAAATTCCCCACACATGACCACAGAGGCGCCAGCTCAACGCATGCGCAAGTGGTCGCCACTACGATAACCTTCAAAGCTTGTTATGGCGAAAGTGTAGATAATATTTGACTTACCCTCGTATATTGATTATATTTTTAAATTTAATTATAATATATAAAATTTTTCCTACTTTTTGTAGAATTCGAGCTGAGGGTTCCTTTTTAAGCCAAAACTAGTACTTGATGTAAATTTGTTATATAATAATGAAAATGTTTTTTCTTGTTTATTTATTTAATTTATCAGTTTTAAAATATAAGAACATTATCATCTCTACGAAATAAAATTATTTAATTATGTTGTAAGTTCATACAATGTAAAAATTGTTCTTTGATAATAAACAAAAAATCCATAATATAAAATAGTAAACACATTGGGAAAAGGTAAAATTAGCTATATCTATATATGTATGGCGATCTATATATGTAGGGGGGGGATTGAGTGGAATCCGATCGATTCGACGCGAGCCGCGCTAGTACGCTTCTAATAACGTTGGGATGTTGTCATGGTCGCTTGGAAATGAGAGTTTCGAAAATAAAAACAGATTCTGATTAAATAAAAGAAAAGAAAAATAAATACTCTAGATATTCTTACTAAGATCGTCCGCACATAACGCCGTCTACCTCGTAACTAACCACATCGGTAATCGTCGTGAGCCGTCGATTGCCCCTCCGCTTGTGATGAATCATCCATTCGCGTTTACCGTTGTTTCCTTATGTGTATGTTTAGTGTTAACAGGCGTGCTTTTTCCACCACAAAAGTAGCTCCCTTTCGATCTACGTTGATCGCACGCGTCCATCTCGCTCGCCCTTTTTCGCAAGTCCCGTACAATTTGCTTCCCTCTTTCTCGCCTCTCTCACGCCTACGGACGACCAACCTATGACCGAGGACGCAAGAGAGGTTACGTGATTTTCACAATCACATATTATTGTTATATTGAGTGAAACATGGGCTACTGACAAGTTATTAAATTATAAACTGTTCAATGATGATTTTGTGGTGTTTAGCTGTAACCGTAGTGTCGGTAATGGTGGCAGAGTTCTTGTTGGAATTAAATCTTCATTTTCTTGTGATAAAGTAAATATAGAACTGGATGCAGATTTAATAGAATACAATATTGATTTACTCTGAGTTAAATTAATGGTTAGTGGAAAAGTTATGCATATTGTTACTACATACATACCTCCCTCTACATCCGCATTTGTCTATGATCAATTATTTCATAGATTGGAGTTATTCGTGTTTCTTACACAGGAATTTATTTTCGTGGGTGATTTTAATATTCCTAATTTAGATGATATAATTTAAACGGATACTCTAAAACTGTGGCACTAGAACACTGAAACAGTTCACTAAAACCCTTACCACAACACTTAATTTGTACTGGACGCACGTTTCGATAGCCAAGCTATCATCACCAGCAGCAAGACTGAACCAACAAGCTAAGTGAAAAACTAACCTTATAAGGAAAATAAATTATGCAATATGTAAATTTAAAATCGTAAAATTTAATGAGCCGCTTCATTGCACAGGACTGTAAGTAGCCTAAAGGTAAATGAGCCGAATGACGTGAGTTAATAAATCCTAGATTACAATGAAGCGGTTCATTGCACATGGTTAAAATTACAACTATAAAAGATTAAACATGATGTAACAAAGGATAAAGGCTGGAATTTAGTGGTCCTAAATCTGAATTCATTAAGTGAGTTTTGTTTTTGTAAATTTCCATGCCTTCATAACAATTTAATTGAGAAGTACTCCTTACGTTTTTAATTAACCTTATATTATCAACATTATGGTTATTTTCAAGCATATGTAGGGCAACGCTAGATTTATCAAACCTTCTGAATTTGAGATGAGCCAAATGTTCTTTGTACCTAATTTGATTGATCTTTTTGTCTGCCCAATATACACTTGATCACAATCTTTACATGAAATTTTGTAAATTCCTGATTTATCCATGTTATCCACTGGGTCTTTGGAATTTCCTAAAAGGTTTTTAAGGTTATTGCTCGAAGAGAAAACAATCTAAGGACATTGAGCTTACTGACAAAGAAATTTTAGTTTCGTTTGACGTAAGTTCATTGTTCCCTAGTGTTCCAGTTGATTTAACTTTGGAATATTTAGAAACACTTTTGTTAGATAACCAAATGGATAGAGAGGAAGTTACTAGCTTCATTTCTTTGACAAAACTTTGCATGAAACAAAACTTTTTCCAAATAACAACACTTTTTATCAACAAACGGAAGGAACAGCAATGGGTAACAGCTTATCTCCGTTTATGGCTAACCTCTTTATGGGTAAATTTGAAACTGACCTGAAGAATACTTTCGCTTATTTCCCTCGGCTTTGGATCAGATACGTCGATGACATTTTTTGCATCTTTGACATCAGTAAATGTTCAATAACAGATTTCATAGAACAACTTAACTCAAAATTTCCCTCTATCAAATTTACCCACGAAGAAGAAAAAGACAACAGGATTCCTTTCCTCGACATGTTAGTAATAAGAAATAAAAATAAGTTAGAAATAGACGTATATAGGAAACCTACTAGTAATAATAGATTCATCTTACAGGATTCTAATCACTCGTATGAACACAAACTTTCGGCTAACTTTTTGGTGCACCGGTTACTCAATTTTCCTTTAACGAAAGATAGATATCAAAATGAACTAAAAGAAATCATCAATATTTCTAACTTTAACGGATTCTCTGAAGATGTCGTCTATAATACTATTAGGAAACATAAGAATAGATTAAGAATTAGAAATGTAAGCACATTAGAACGCATTGACGGCCGTAATAATAAGAAATATGTTAAATTACCCTTTTATCCATGTTACACCAAGGGTCTTCAAAAATCTTTTCTAGGATTGACCGCAAGATTGTTTTCTCTTCGAGCAATAACCTTAAAAACCTTTTAGGAAATTCCAAAGACCCAGTGGATAACATGGAAAATCAGGAATTTACAAAATTTCATGTAAAGATTGTGATCAAGTGTATATTGGGCAGACAAAAAGATCAATCAAAATTAGGTACAAAGAACATTTGGCTCATCTCAAATTCAGAAGGTTTGATAAATCTAGCGTTGCCCTACATATGCTTGAAAATAACCATAATGTTGATAATATAAAGTTAATTAAAAACGTAAGGAGTACTTCTCAATTAAATTGTTATGAAGGCATGGAAATTTACAAAAACAAAACTCACTTAATGAATTCAGATTTAGGACCACTAAATTCCAGCCTTTATCCTTTGTTACATCATGTTTAATCTTTTATAGTTGTAATTTTAACCATGTGCAATGAACCGCTTCATTGTAATCTAGGATTTATTAACTCACGTCATTCGGCTCATTTACCTTTAGGCTATTTATAGTCCTGTGCAATGAAGCGGCTCATTAAATTTTACGATTTTAAATTTACATATTGCATAATTTATTTTCCTTATAAGGTTAGTTTTTCACTTAGCTTGTTAGTTCAGTCTTGCTGCTGATGATGATAGCTTGGCTATCGAAACGTGCGTCCAGTACGAATTAAGTGTTGTGGTAAGGGTTTTAGTGAACTGTTTCAATGATATAATTTGCAATAAGGCATATTCCATTAATAATTTTATGACAACCAATGATATCGCTCAGTTTAATCAGATCGAAAACTAAACTTATATATTATTATTATTATTATTATTATTATTATTATTATTATACAATTTTGTATATTATTTATTTCTAAAACAATTCCTGATAGATAACATCTAATTTTTTTGCAACAAGATATCTTAAATGGCAGTAAGGTTATAAATGTTTCTATAACTTTTTTAATTTGCCAATATGAACATTTTTATTGCTCTCTGTTGAGGTCGTAACCACGTTTAAATTCAGCTGTCCAAAATTTCACTTTTGCAAATGATGCTGAAGAGTCCATGTAAACAGCCGTAAAAGCTATTGACCGTACACAGCCTTTTTCAACACGTTATATTTTAAAAAATACATAAAATGATCTAGTCGCAACTTATTTTAACCTAAGGGTAACATCTGCTAACATATCCTGCATAATATGATAGAGGAGACTAAAACACGGAACCCGTCTAGAAGTTAGAGTAATGTTTGCATATTCTGATTTTCGTTTCCATTAGTAAAAGCTCTTTCCTTCTACAATAAAAATATGAGGTTAAAATCAGTTCCGGAGAGTTAACACTTTCGGGATTAAATCGAAATAGCTGTAACGAAGCGCTTATACGAACTACGACATTGTCTTTTGAATCCAACGGTTGAAATGTAATTCAAAAAACAGCGCAAGAAAGGCCGAAACCAACGGACATAGTGCGAAAGCAACCACTACTGTACGAGAAATGGGAAAACGGTATGCATAAATTTTACTTAAAATCCCAGGCTATTTGAATACATTTGGTTATTATATATGATTGCGCTAAAAACAGTACTTCGCATACATAGCCTGAACTAAACTTTCCATCTTTGCTGAGTTTCACCTCAGTTTGAAATATATTACTCTTGTTGTAATATACTAGTTCCTAGATGAGAGAAACGTATTTAACGTTATAATTTTCCTATTATATGGCGTCGTTTTTATCACCGTAATATTAGAAAAACGATGGGAAGTCTCCTGAAACTCCAAAGACAATAAGTATTTTCATATGTAACTACGAGGGTCACGCTATATATTTTGAGATACAAGAAAACTACAAGCCTTTTTACGAAAATGATTTTATTTATGTTCAAAATAATCTCCTCCTGCATCAATGCACTTTTGTAACCGAAGTTTCCACAACGTAAAAGCGTGAAGCCAGTCATCCCTTGGAATGCTCTCAAAAAATAGATGAATTGCTTCATCTATCTCATCCTCCGTCGTGAAACGTCGACCACGTAAATATTTCTTTAGGTTGAAGAACAACCAGAAATCACACATGGCCAAATCAGGCGAATAGGGTGGATGTTCAATGACTTTTACCTTATTTTCACGTAAAAATTCAACTGTCTGCTGTGCACTGTGTGATGATGCATTGTCGTGATGCAACATTAACTCGCGAATGTTGGCTGACTCAAGAACTGCAGGTAGACATTTTGTGGTATACCAGTTTGCTGTGACTGTACGTTGATTTTCCAGCTTCATTGCTTTTACTAATCCGGTACTACGGAAGAAAACTGCGTACATAACTTTCTTGACAGCCCTTTGCCTTTTGGCCATTGTTGGTGTTGGTGCATCTTCGTGGATCCACACGCGGCTCTCCTGGCGGGTAGGAATATCGTAAAATGGGATGTAAGTTTCATCACCTATTACTATTTTTGATAGAATGCGATGTCCACCATTATTTAACATTTCCAATGTTTCCCGAGCGATTCTTACTCGCTCTGCTTTTTGGAAATCGGTAAGCGTGTGTGGCACCCAACGAGTAACAATTTTTTTCATCCGAAGATGATCATGTAAAATTGAATTTACTGTTGCGGATCCAACACCAAGAGTTGCCTCAATCACTTAATAGGTGCATCTTGGATCTTCGTCGATCATACGTCTCACACTCTCAATGTTTCCAGCGGTAACTGAAGAACAGGGCCTACCGGTACGTTCCTCATCACCAAGCGATATCCGTCCTCTTTTAAATTTGCTATACCAGCGAAATACAGTTGCACGTGAAGGACTTTCATCACCAAATGCGAGTTGCAATCGTTCAAGACTTTGTTGTTCACTTAAACCGACCTTAAAATCGTAGTAAATCATTGCGCGTACATGTTCTCTTGACAAGTCCATGTTTCGATGACAAATCCTACCTACCACGGTTCCTCTATGACAGCAGCGACTCAACTGACAGTCAGAGTTTACTGCTTAAGGATGGTGGTATTTAGAAATGCAGTGTTGCCAGCTCTAACTTCTCTACTTTTGTGGCATCTCAAAATATATAGCGTGTCCCTCGTATTATTATTTCAGATGACATTAACCGGCACCGCCACCAAAAATTTTAATGAAAATACAAAGTTGGCTAGGAAGAACTCATAGCTAGCTAACTTAGTAACCACAATTGTTAAATAATAATCATACTCGATGCGATAGTTTATTGCAAAAACGTAGCAACAAGAAGTAACGTGCAAGAAATGGCCTACTAAAATGTTGGTGTTGTGTGCAACTAATGGCAACACATTTACATGGGATGTGTTCTGCTGTTTCCAGATCTTCTTGGCATAGACGACAGATTTGATCTTCAGCTTTACCTAGGTTAAATAAGTGATATTTTAGGGCTACATTGCCTGTCAGTAATCTAAGGTCCCCTTTGCTGAAGATAGCGCTATTTTTGCTGTCTTTAACGAGCCTGATATGAGTGCTTTCGCTTGCTTCTGTCCTGGAACATTTTCCCAGTACGAGGCCTTTTAATTGTCCTCCCATGTCTTAATTACTTGTTTTATGTGGCTCTTTTGGAGAGGGGTTAGGACCAATGAAAAGCATGTTCGCTTTGGCCAGCTTATTTGCCTTTTCATTTCCTTCGATCCCTTGGTGACTTGGGGCCCACCGCAAGGTAACGTAGATAAGTATGCCGACTTCGGGGGAGTCAAGATATTTAATCAATTGCCCGAAAGTCTAAAAAGCCTCCAATATAACAAGTTTGTCGATAAACTCAAGAAACATCTGTTAAATCATGCTCACCTTTGAAGGAGTTTTGACAGGGCAACGTTATTTACATGTTTTACATAATGACCTTCCCGAGTTAATGGGAGATATTCCATTAGCAGAGCGCAATGATTTGTGGTCGCAACAGGATGGCGTTGCGCCCCATAATTCGCAGTTGGTTGTAAAATATTTAAATGACGTATATCCCAATAGATGGATTGGTACTATTTAACGGCCAACTCGCCCGCCAGACTTAAGCCCAGTAGACTTTTTTTGTGGGAGTATTTGAAAGAAATTCTACACCGCCTACAAACTTAGACGATTTGAACTTAAGATTCGGCGTGCATGTAATTCCGCTACAATTTGAAGCGTGTGTTGCGTTACTATAAGTGATTAACTTTTTGTAAGAATTTTTTTATTTATTTTCGAGAAGATGAGAGGTGCAATTTAAAAGAATTGGTTTGGGGGAAGTTTGTTAGAGGGTGGTTTAGTAGGGGCAGATTTAAAAAGTATATCTTTTAGGATTCTGTTAACCATTTTCGGCGACACCTTGCTCGATCTTATATTTCTACAAGTAAGGAAGATATCACTTGTAACATTAAATCTGGAACACACGGTATAATTATATGCTACAATTATAACCAAGTGTCCCAACAGCAGGAAAGGTGGTGGGTACAATGATATATCTTTATAAATACAAGATATTATTTATTAAAAAAAAATAGTTGAACAGTTTGCTCTTAATTAGCCTTTCCCACCTTTCCAGTAAAATGGACTGTTCTAGTTTATTTTCTAGAATTTAATTAAGATTTTTCTGTCGTCTTTCTTTCTCTGATGCTTCTATTTGTTTTTTTTTTAATTATAGACTTTCTTTACCTCATATTTATTGATTTTCTCTTTTGTACTTTTGAAATGGGAGTTATCAATGTATGTGAACCACAATTCTTGGATCCATTCTGTTCTTGTACTTTTTTTCTAACATCTTCAATTTGTAGTATGGCATATTTTACTATCTTCTATTGTTCCTTCATAATCTCCTAAAGGTTTCTGTGGTGGGATTTGTTTATCTAAAGGTCTATCCGTTACAAAAAATCAGAATCAGGAAATACTTGCTTATTAGACTGCCATAAAGTTTATTGAAGAGAAGTGGAAAACCACTTTAATTAAACCTGACAGATCATAAATTATTAATGTCCTTCCCGAATGATTTATGTCACCCCAACATTAAGGGGCTGACGTCAACCCCAAACCATCTCCAGAAGCTTCATTCAAGCTGGTGGTTTTCTATTTCCTGTAGCAATTCCGCAAAATGTTAAAAATTTGCTTCTCTCGGCTCCACTTGCTTTCGTTGAATGGGCCAAAACCTTGGATGTCTCTCAGGTCTGAACGTGTATCTTCATAGAACACTTTACAGATTGTTGTAAAATTCATTTACAGTATGCTAATTGAATGAAAATGATCTTGTATTTTCGAATGGAGTTTTCGAAAACCTGTTGACCAGTCACTACTAGCTCGATTATTTATATTCTACGAATCTGGGTATTTACAAATGGGTAATGTTACCATATTCGAAGGCGAGCATACGAACACGAATTAGATTTAAATCGTAATGAATTTGAGACCATTTTTTTGTAATAACGTTCTAGCGCTTCTTGTTGTTGTTAGGAAATACTTGAGCAACGTCGTATTTATTGAAATTGAACATTTTCGTCAATCGTTTTTGCGTGTGAGTCACTCGTGTCATCACTAAGCCGGGCACAATGGGTCTTCGTAACAGAATCGGATCAGTCGCATGTGCCGCGGATTATAAATATGTGTATGTATGACTCACAGCCGATAAAATTTAGAAATCAATACCTCCATGTA
The DNA here is from genome assembly GCA_029619315.2 of Dynastes maya. Classification (NCBI taxonomy): domain Eukaryota; kingdom Metazoa; phylum Arthropoda; class Insecta; order Coleoptera; family Scarabaeidae; genus Dynastes; species Dynastes maya. The sequence goes on from JAROYE020000012.1 coordinate 11,204,623, forward strand.
AAAAATAAAAGCTGACGCAATAAAAATGTTTGGTAAACAAAGCGAATATATAATTTAATTGCCATTATTAGTTTTTTTTTGTTTAAAAACGGCATTTGTTGTATATGTAATGTTATTTCTTTAAAAGTCTATTGAACTTAATACCGTAACAATAAATAATGAAACGTTCTTATATTTCGAGAAAGATCGTTCAACATCTACGGAAGTAACACAGGCATAATTAAAATAATTCTTAGAATTAGTTAATGAATCTGCAAATGCACCACACATTTGTCTTAATCTCGTATAATCGGAATTTTTTTTAAAACACTGTCGAACTTTGCTATAGCGCGACCGTTTTTTGCGCAGTTTATACCGTGTAGCTACAAATTTGAAGTTTCAACGAAGCAATTTTTAATGTTTATGAGTGATGGTGCCGCAAACATGCATTCATTGGGCCGATCTCTTAAAGAACATAGTGGTAACTTCTTACATGTAACGTAAAATCCATACTCTAAATCTTGCGGCACAAACGATTCCTACATGTTCTCTACTAGTAAATGCATTGATTACAAGTACAAAGGCAGTGTTTCTAAAGTCCCCGAAACATGCCCGACTATTTCACAAACTGTGTCCTGTTTTACCTAAACCACCACAGCCGATTGTTACACGTTGAGGAACATGGTTCCAGGCTGAGTTTTACTACAACAAATATGTTGATCAAGTAAAGAAGGTAGTTTTAAAATTCAATCCGACAGAAGCTGCAGCAATCAAGAAAAGCCAGGAAATATTTCAAGATAGTCAGGTTAAAAGAGATTTACAAACTATTCACAACAATTACTTCGGACTAGCGGAGGGAATAGGAAGATTACAAAATGTTTCGATGTCGCTAGTGGATTCTGTTCAAATTGTGAATGATGTTCACGCACAGTTATGCGCTGTGGAAGGCGAAACAAATTGGTGTGTAATACGAAAATTTGAAAGTGTTTTAGAGAAAGACTCCGATTTTCTTATATTAAGACAAATTTGTGAAGGTGCGTGTGAAGATGTGTTAAGTTGTTTCAAAGATTATTTTAAATATGCAAATATAACATCGCTAGACGTCGAATGGCCGTTTTCAGCATTAAAAGACATTTATTCCGCACGTCGTACTCACTTGACTGAAACAGCTGTGGAAACATATCTAATGATTCAAATATTTAACAGATGTTACCTAGTTTGTGATTTCACGGAAGACTTTTAAAACGGTAAGTGTTTCAGCACGTTTTATAATTTATTTCTTACCTTCTATTTTATGTGTAAAGTTTTATGCGCTCGCCACGCCTCTGTCTGTTACCGCATGTTTGCCCAGGTTATTTATTACTTATAGCACGTTTCGTAATCTATTCGTCAATACTGGTGCTAGAAGTTCATTTCTTGTACTTTCTAACCATTATGAATAAATTAAATCTAATTATTTTATTTATAACAAATCACTGCAACCTCTAAAGTATGAAGAGCACACAAAAAAGATGAATAAAGTTGTACTGCTATAAAAATTTCATCCTTCCAACTTTTCGCGTCAAATACAAAAGCCAAGTTTTCTTTGCGCTTTCCGAATTTAGACACTCGAGGCGTGAAATCTACTAAATATTTTATTGTTATATCGTATTTGTCCTTTAACGGTAACAAAAATCAATGACATTCTAACTGAACCTAGACGAATAAGTGTTGTAGGAAGCATACAGTCGATTGAAATGTGCAGGATCAATAATTTTATTGTCAAATTTGCCGAGGTATTTTCCCAGTGTGTTCTACACAATTGGCGCCATTAAAAGATACTATAAATTTGGCCATTTTATTAGGAACTTAGCTCAATAAAGATCGAATTCTCGAATGAAGTTGGTTGAACGTGGTTTGAAATTAATGTCCCTTGCGAAAATGAGAACGATTCTTCCCGAAATTTATCGTTACATTTCCGGAAACAAGACAAAATTACTAATCGTACCCTGTACGTTTACATTTTTTAAGGAATCGATCCAAAATTGAACAAAATTCAGGATATAACACTTCATAAAATGAATCACACAAGACTTCGGGGACGTAATTTTTTCCCCTAGAAATAAGGACGACACGAATATTGTCTTTTGGTTAAATCAGTTTACATTGTCTGCTTCTCCTTTCCAAATTTTATTTGCCTGGGGGAAACGTTAGACACACAAAAAAAGTTTGCACAAAATATAAAAATTTTTGAGTATATACATACATGGGTATCTTAAACTTAATTTGGCTTTACATTTTGAGATATTAAAAATTACATAAAAGAAAATCTTGGACGAAAAGATATTACTAAAAAATATATATATTGTGTTACCTATCATCATTAAAAGTTCGCCAATGACCTCCGAGTGAACCTTCTGCTGTCGTATATGCAGCATAATCAATAAATAGCCAAAATGTATATCTCTAATGTTTTTGTACGAGGATTATTCGGAAACTATGTACGTGGCCTAACACAGATATGGCGCGAATTCGGAGGAATTTTGATTACCATTCTGTAGAATCATCTTTTAATAGATTAAATATGACAGCACAGAGCGATCTGTCAATTAGTATGTTTTTGACAGTACGCCAAAGTGAACGTCTCGTGTGATTTTGTAAACAATGGAAAAAACTGAGTTGAGAGCAGCGATAAAGTACTTTCATGTGAAAGGCTTAACACCAACTGAAATTAAAGCAGAGCTAGATTCAACACTACTGGAATCCGCTCCTTCGTTTTCAATGGTTAAAAACTGGATTGCCGAATTTAAGCGTGGTCGTACGAGTACAAATGATGAACCCCGTAGTGGGCGTCCTAAAACTGCAACTGCCTCGGATATGATTGAAAAAGTCCACCGTATCGTAATGAATGACCGTCGAATAAAAGTTCGCGAGATAGCAGACATAATGGGTATCTCAAATGACAGTGTGCACAGAATTTTAACTGAAGAATTGGTAATGGAAAAATACTCGGCGCGTTGGGTGCGGCGGTTGCTCACACCGGAGCAAAAACTGAATCGTTTGAGTGTTTCTCGTGACCTTTTGGCACGTTTCCGGCATAATCCGAAGGATTTTTCACACCGTTTCATAACCGTCGATTAAACCTGGGTCCACCATTATACTCCCAAAACCAAAGACCAGTCCAAACAATGGACACACAAAGGTTCTCCGCCACCAAAGAAGGCAAAAACGGTTTTATCAGCAGGAAAGGTTATGGCAACTGTTTTTTGGGATTCTCATGGAATTATCTTGGTCGATTACTTAGAAAAGGGGAAAACAATAATTGACGAGTATTATGCCACTTTGTTGCAACAACCTAGCGACAAAATCAAAGAGAAACGCTTTCATTTGGTAAAGAAGAAAGTGCTTTTCCATTAGGATAATCCACCTGCCCATAAGTCTGCGATTGCAATGGCCAAAATTCATGAATTGGGACTTGAATCAGTGCCTCATTCGGCCTATTCCCCCAATTTGGTTCCCAGCGACTATCATCTGTTCCCAAACCTGAAAAATGGCTCGGTGGTAAGAGATTTTAGTCTAATTCCGAGGTAATCGCTGCTGTAAATTGCTATTTCGAGGACTTGGATTCATCGACCTACAAGGAAGGTATTGCTAATTTGAAATATCGTTGGAATAAGTGTGTTGATTGAGCAGGAGATTATATTGAAAAATAAAATGGTTTTTGTCGAAAAAAAATTGCGTTTTCTTTGTTAGGCCACGTAGTTTCCGAACAATCCTCGTATATATGTCATATTTATGTCATCCATAGAGTATATTTGTTTTGGGTTTTTCGAAAAAAAAATATTCTTGATAAAAGTTTATGCGTCCCCTAAAATTAATCATGTGCCAATAAAATACGGAAAATGTCTAATATTACACGACGTACGTCTGAAAACTTGATTTTGTCCCAAGAGTAAGAGTAACCCTTATTTTTAAAAATATCAAAAAAATACTATTTGAAAAAGTTATTTAGCATAAAAAAATACATCTAAATTTAAAGTCATGGCCATTTAAGTCAAATTTCATTTCTTTACCTATTTTTTCAAATATCGTCTTCGAAAAACAAAAGTTTCAAACGATAAATATATGAAAAACCCATAATAAAATGGTTTCCCATATGGTGCGTACTTTATCGATGACACTGTATATGTCTAATATTGAAAGCAAAGGATATATTTTTAGTTAAACGCGAGTTCTGCATTTGGATATTGCAACCATGAAGTTCCTGGTGGTAATATTGTTGGGTTACTATGACAACAGTAAACAAAATTTAAGTAAATAAGAGTAATAGGTATAATTTAAGCATTAGGAGAAAGTGAAAGTAAATTGACGACGCGACGATATACACAGTCAAGAACATTTGTCAAATTGAAGCTAAGAGTTAATGCTATTGGAAATATTCATTTTACTGATGTAAGTATAAAAAAAAAACGAATTATAGTACTAATACATCTTTTTAGCGAAAAGAAACAAGAGAAACAATATTTTAACAAAAGTTTGAGCAGGCATAAATTTAAAACCAAACAAAATTCGCAAGAAACAATAACCTGTGACACAATTGAAATACACTATAAACAAACATAGTAATGATTATTGTAATTTTTATTACAATAACCAATAACTCCCTACTCATCTATCAATCTACAGTGAACACTTGAAATTCCTTCCTTCCGCTTCCATACATTTGCGCACATGTTTGTAAAAGCTATTCTGCACTTTTCTTAGCACACTAAATGCTTTACTCCAGGATAAATCATGTATTAACACTTTTATATATATATATATATATATATATATATATATATATATGTATATATATATCAGCAATTAAGCACAGCAATGCCCATATGTTTTGTTTACTGTTGTCATAGTAACCAAATAATAATAGCACCAGAAACTATTTGGATACAAATTATTTTCAATATTTGACGTATGTATTATTAGACAAAAATTTAAAAGATTAAAATTTCTATACGATGGACACAGAAAAAGATAGGTGGTGCCATTTAAAAAATATTACGTTTCTGGTGTTTGAATTTGGCAAAGTTTGGTGTTCAATCCTGAAGAGCAGGTATATTCCGGATGCGTTTCTATAGCACATCTAGATACAGCCAAGTACGCAATCTAATCTAGTAAAAATTACCTTAAAATGTATTTGCAATAGATATATACTGACTTTTAAAAATCGCAATACATGGAAGTTGTCTATCTATTTTAATGAAATTTTCAGAAAATGCATATTTTGATGAAACAAAGAAATGATTAAAATTTCAATAAAAGCTATTGTTGTTTCTTTTGTTTGTATGTTTGCACTTGGTAACATTAACTTTTATGAAATAAAACAATTGGTAGTGTAATAACTGTCAATTTTGCGATTTGTTTGTCGACTAGTACCTCCTGAACAATGCCAAGAGTTCGTCAACGTGCAAATTATCGGATTTTGAACGTGGCCGTGTTATTGGTATGAGAGAGGCCGGACTTTCACTTAGAGATATTGCTGGTCATGTTAATCATGATGCTGCAACGGCGGTGCAACGGTTCCAGATGGTTCGAAGAAGGGGTCAAACAACGTGGCCCTGGATCTGGACGTCCCCGGAGGACTACAGATCGTGAAGAACGTCGATTAAATCTTTTGGCCACAAGAGACAGATATTCCACAACTCGGTCAATTGCAATACACTGGACGGGAGGTGTTGGACGCAGAATATCAATGTCGTCTATTTATCGCCGGATAAAATTTTATGGACTTCACTGTGCCCGCAGAATAGAATGGAACAACGAAAGAGCGAACTGGGCACAAGAATGGCATCAAATTGTGTTCAGTGACAAGTCTCGATTTTGTTTGTGGGCCGACGACGGTCGTAGAAAGGTCAGGCATTGCCAATGTGCTGGAACTTTTGCACTTCCATATCTTTGGGGGTTGGAAAATCCCATTTTCCAACAAGATAATGCGCGCCCCCATTCGGCAAGGGCTACAACACACTTTTTGGAAGAAGTTATTATAGATTTTTATAAAAAATAATAAATATCTCAAAATATGCTAGAAATAGATATATAAAACCCATATTGCGTTGATTTATTTGTAGACGAAACTAAAAATGTCTTTCATTTAAAATAACAACGCTTATCGACAACCTTGTATATCCACAAATATTTTTGAAAGACAGCTTACTATGTATATTAGATTACCTGAAAATTTTGACCTTCTACCATTTACAGAATAGACACAATTCTGCAATTCCAAAAGATTGAGACATTCTGTATATAGGGTACATTGAAAAGTTACTGACATACTTATAGAGACGATAAAAAATTATCAAATAAACATCATTGCTTAATAATATTTTTCGTAAAGAAGACCCTGTAGATTATAAACTCTATTAGATACTAGAGAGATCCTCACAAGATAAATAAATTGCTAAATTAATGGTCTTGAACTACCTGAAAACACTGTACACATGCTCCTGAAAACATATGATAATCCTATCTGTATGTGAGAAAAATACAAAGAAAAACAAGAAGAGATCTAAATTAATTGACAACAATTTAGCTGGAAAAGGCCTGATGGTTTCAGTGGAAGAGGAAAGGAACAAAGTAGTAATAGGAAAAGTAGGACTTAATTTGCTGGAAATGGGATACCGTAAACAAAAAGAGATAAAAGTAATTTATATGTCTTCTGCTTCTATTTAATGGATATAAAACCTTCCACATTGATTATAAGCAAACGGATGGAAATATAATTCCGGAAAGGCATAACATTTTATCAATGATACACCGCGAAAAACAAACAACATATGATACACCAGGAAACGATGCAATAAAAACAAACTAAATAAATAAATAAAACGTTCAATCCGTTAACTTTTAGACGACCTATAGCGTTAAATGCAAGATTGTTACGTACGGTGAAATATTAAACGTTTTTGATGAAATTGGACAGCAAAGGAAAGAGCTGAAATGAAATTACTTGTCAGCTCTACAACCGAGGTCCTCATCATGAAGCAATTATTCCAATTACCGCAATGCAAGGTATGCTTTTCCCGTTTTCTACTGTTATTCAATAATTCTTATCCAATTTAACGTGCAAAAAAAGGGCTGTAGACCATTTCATGGTATGGTTAATAAGGTTTTTGATTGATAAATTGAATTCAATTCTTACAATTGTACAAAGCTTTACAGGTGGGAAGCCAATGTTGAATAGGGTGGTATCAACAGAGACAAACTTAGATGCATTACAGAATATGTTATATCATGTAAGTCTTCAAATTCTAGTACTATTACTATTTCAAATACAAATCATCCTGTAACTCTTATTCTTTATGGACAATAGGTGTAAATGTTTATATATAAGAATGTTGAGATCGAGGCGGAAACATACCGAACTTCTATTATTAAAATTCATAAAGCATTTGATGCACGCTGCCCTAGTACACAAAAGAGACAGGCACAAAGGGCCTTGGTGGAACAGTGAGCTTGAACTACTGCGAGCTAGGACTAGAGGGCTGTTTAACAAAGCCAAAAACTCGAAGCTCGATCACCAATGGGAGCTGTATAGACAAGTCCTAGTATAATTCCGAAATAAGGAAAGCCAAAAGAAGAACTTGGCGCAGGCATGAATAACACGCCAACAGCAGCTCGTCTACAAAAAGTCCTCGCCAGAGAACATGTTAATGAACTCGGGCACCTTCAGAAAACTAACGGTAGCATTACAGAAAATTCCAAAGAGGCATTAGAGGTAATGCTAAATACTCATTTTCCAGCCTGTATTGCATCTACTAGCAAAGACTACCACCTAGAGACGGACTCAAGTCGTTCATCAAAGGAAGCACGAAGTCTACTAAATAAAATCTTTACAACAATAAGAATAAGATGGGCGTTAACGTCATTTAAACGCTATAAATCATCTGGAAGAAATGGCGTCTTCCCTATGCTATTGCAGGAGGGTATAGACGCTCTCCTTCCAATACTTACGAGCTTATATAAAGCCAGCTATAGCTTCAGCTATACACCATTATTGTGGAGAGACGTAAATGTGGTATTTATAAAGGAGGAAGGCGGTCATCCGCAGATCCATGAGTCTCTCCTCATTCCTGCTCAAAGGAATGGAAAAGGTATTAGACCAATACCTAAGGAATGAAGTACTTGCAACAAACCCGCTTCATCCTAACCTGCATGCCAGAAGGCAAAATCAACAATAACGGTCCTCCAATTTATTACAAGCAAATTGGAAGCGTCACTTATGGCAAAATAAATAGCTCTCTGTGCATTCTTGGACGTAGAGGGTGCTATTGACAACACCTCCTTCGAAAGTACTGAGAAAGCAACTTCTGCCAAATGTTTTCACCCCTCGCCTACAAAATGGATTAAAGCTATGCTCGAAAGTGGACGAATAAGCGCTATGCTGGGATCCGACTCCTACAGAACTTAACTTCTAACGAATATAAGGTGCAAGGGTACGCTGACGACCTGGTAATCATGATCCGTGGAAAATATGGGAATATCATACCGCAAGTTATGCAAAGAGCTCTCAATAACACCTATGAATGGTGTCAAAATCATAGCCTGCTCACAAACCCGCAAAAGATTACAATCGTTCCTTTTACAAGGAGACGAAAAGTCTGTCTTAAATCACCCTCCACCGAAGGAAAAGTTAAATACCTGGGAATTACGTTCGACAAAAAGCTAACATAGAACTCCCACATCTCCAATTCACATAAAAAAGACATTACGACGTCACTAATATGCCGAAGATTGCTTGGTAAGAACTGGGGTCTTAGGCCACAAATGGCCTTTTGGTCCTATACGGCAACAGTCAGACCCATGATCACCTACGCCTCTAGTTTGGTGGCCAAAAACAACTCAGAAAACTATGCAACAACAGCTTCAACATATTCAGAGACCTGCATGTCTCATACTTGTGCCACAGCAGCTCTAGAGGTACTACTGGGAATAACGCCGCTTCACATCCACATTCAGAAGCAGGCTATATCGAGTGCCCTAACTCTTAGTAGAACGAAGGGATTACAGCCTGCGGATCTTGCACCTCAAAATCCTTAAAGATCCCAACATAAACTATTTGATTTATATTGAAAGGACATGATCCCTATGCAATACAATTTTGATCAGCCTTATAAGGTGAGACTTAATACAAAGGAGATACCCTGGAATGGTACATGGATGGCTCGAGAGTAGAAGTTGTTGGAACAGGTATAGGCATTAGTGGTCCTAACTACCACCTAACAATACCTACAGGACCCCACACCAACATATTTTAAGCAGATATTTCTGCTTTAAATCTGTGCACCATAAAGAATCTCGAGAAAAAAATATATACAGCGACAGTCAGGCAGTTCTAAAGGCTATTACGGCCTACACATGTGATACACGAATGTGTATACAATCTAAGGCAACTGGAACGCAATTGCGATGGGTCCCAAGCCACCAAGGGATTGAAGGAAATGCAAAGGCAGATAAGTTGGCCAAAGAAGCAGCGTACATTCCTTTCATTGGTCCTCGTTTGTGGTCTCCAAAAGGGCCACATAAAACAAGCAATTAAGGCATGGGAGGACAACTGAAAGGCCTCGTACTGGGAAAACGTTCCAGGACTAAAATAGGCGAAACTATTCATATCAGGCTCGCCAAAGACAGCAAAAATAGTGCTATTGTTCAGCAAAAGCCCTAAAATATCACCTATTTAAACTAGGAAAAGCTGAAGATCAAATCTGTCGTCTATGCCAAGAAGATCTGGAGACGGCAGAACACATCCTATGTAAATGTGTTGCAATTAGTCGCACACATCACCAACATTTCAGTAGTCCATTTCTTGCACTTACTGAACTGAAGGGCATTTTGTTACAATACGAGTAGACCAATGAAGGTCGCAGTGATTAAAGAACACCTGTGGCGTGGCCCAACTATAATAATAATAATAATAATAATAAGAAGAAGAAGAAGAATGTTGTGTATAGCAAATGAAGGACCTTTTCGGTCTTGATTTTAATTAGGTTAACGCCTATTGTTATTTGTCAAATAGTTAAACTTTTACCGTTGGAAGTAAACTCTGAAATATAATTTTATTAAACCAGCTTTGTTGACGATGAACGTTGGGGACGGCCAAAAACTTCAACCACTATCGATAACATCGGAAAGGTTCAGCAAATGCTGCTAGACAACCGTCGAATTGAGGTAAGAGAATGAGCAGAGGCTATGGTCCTTAACCAAAAATTTAGGCATGAAAAAGCCAACCGCGCGTTTGGTACCGTGTTTGCTCACTCAAGGCCAAAAACACATTTGAATGCACATTTCCCAAGCCCTGTTGAAGCAGTTTAAGTGAAATAAGTCGAAGTTTTGGATACACCGCTGTACTGATCGAAACAATAAATTGTTTCTGTGTTAGGCTAGAAACTTTTGGGACTACTTTCGTACTACTTTCGTATTAGCAGTGACATTGCGACTGATATACGATAATAAATAGATCCGTTACGTGTTTGCATTCAAATGTTTTATTTTTAATGACATATAGAACATATTACCGAATAAAGTACAATCATGGACAATACATTCACAAACAAATTCAAATCGTTTTTCCAAGTGACGCAACGTTTTTCAAATGATGCCAATTTAGGCACTCGTTTAAGCATCTATTTATAGACAAAATACGCTGAATTCCGTGCGTAGTTTGTCCCCGAAAACTCACAAGATTAAGCTTGTTGTGCGATGCCAAACGCGAGCTAAAATTTTTCACTTCGCAGCCGAGCTTTTAGTGAAACTTATTTCGCACAATTCGAATAAATTAGACACCCCTTTAATGTGAGTCATGTTTTCAATTTAGACCCCCCTGAATTCGTAAATTATTTCGGGCCCGAGGAGCTCGCGATCTCGCTCTTTTTATTTGGCCAATTCAGAATGTATTTATCTTCATAAGCAATTAATTATGTTCAACGCGGTGCGCCGACGAAAAACACAGAAAAAAATACAGATGAAAAGAAACGTAAAAATGAGGAATGGAAAATAATAATAATAAAAGAAAAACGGGGTAAAAGTAGGGAAGTGAATCAAAAATTTCATGAGCTGGTTTGTTACTTTGTGCTGGATTTCCCTACTAACTCGATGTAAATTTACTAATTGCCGGTCGCTACCTTCTCTAAAGTAATTAACTTTGAAAATTACATTATATTATCGCAAGGCGCGTTCGTTCGCAAATTAATATAAACTTTAACGGTCATCGTATATAGAAATCTCAGAATAAATAATTTTTGCAAGTTGCAAGTAATTAAATTATTCGAAACACGTGTTTCGGGAAGTTTGTTTTATGAATAGGTTTATTGGCCCAATTAAGACGTTCACCATTGTACATTTCAGCTTATATAGTCATATTTAGCATAATAATTATATTTGCATTCATTGTATATATGTTAAGTACATGTAAATTGACTACTGTTAATATCCTCAAATAAATTTATTAGTCTAGATTGTCTATATAGAATATATAGCCTGTGTTGCCAGATCAAATGGGGAAAGAATTGCAGTTTCACGAACTCAACTGAATGAGCCTTTTGTTTTTTGTAAAAAGTACACGGCTATAAAAAGCTAAGCACCCGGGAGGTAAACCTAATTCGAGTACACTGAATCCAATGATGCCAGCCGTTTTCAAAAGTTAGCTTGCGTTCTCGAGCAATTTCAATTTAAAAATTTTAGGCCCAAAGAACCTTCTGGAACATTCAGGAATTTTCTGGAAAATCTGATCAATGGCTGAAGAGCTTTCTGGAACCTTCCATTCGTTAACCTTCTAGAAACTTCCACCCCCCTACTGCCACTTGGTCAAATGGGTATATAAGCGGCGCTGTTTACCGCTGAGAGCTCAGTCTGTTTTCAGAAGTCAAAATGTTAACATCTAAATGAAGGGTTTACCAATAAGAGCATCAGAACTTTAAAATGAGGCACAATAAGAACTACAAGTAATACGTAAGTAATTTTTATTTTATTGGAAAAAGAAATCAGTAACATTTGGAAATAATATTGTCTAAATGTCCTCCTCTGCTTTGTTGGGTTGAATGGATTCTTGTGGCACAATTTCTGATTACCTTCTCAAACATATCACCTAGTAAATTTCTAATGGCGCGTGTGATGTTCTGCTTGAGGTCACGAATCGTTCGTGGCTTAGCTCGTAGACCTGAGATTTCAGGCAGCCCCACAGAAAATAGTCCAAAGGTGAGAGATCGCTCGACCTTGGCGGCCAGTTCACATTACCATATCTCGAAATAACCCGTCCCGGAAAACTTTTTTGCAACAATTCGATCGTCTCGCCAGCTGTATGGCACATTGCACCGTCTTGTTGGAAGAAAACATTATTTAAGTCGATATTTAGCAATTGCGGCCACAAAACTTGATTTACCTGTTCATCTTCAAAAGAATAAAGGCCAATCACTCCATGAGCCCAGACACCGCACCAAACAGTGTCTCTTTGCGAATGAAAGTGCAATTCATGAATCACTTGAGGATCTTCATCAGCCCAAATTCTGCAATTTTATTTGTTTACGAATCCACAAAACCAGAAATGCGCTTCATCCGAAAAGATTTTTTTGAGCAAAAATCGGGATTGACTTCCAAATGCTCCACAGACCAAGTCGCGAAAGCTAGATGCAAACGATGATCAGCAGGTTTAAGTTCTTGAGTAAGCTGAACCTTATAAACCTTCATATGAAAATCGTGATGCAAAATTCTCCATGTAGTCATCTGAGAAAGGCCGAGTTGTTGAGAAGGTCGTGGAACAGAGACGTTAGAATCCTCTCCCACACTTCGGCTTACAGCAGCAATGTTCTCCGCTGAACTGGCCGTTCGACGGCGCACAGGTGTTGACTGGTGTGCCACTGAGCCTGTTGTTTCAAATTTATTAACGAGGCGATATATGGAGCGTTCAGTTGGTCGATTATGTTGACCATAAATTCGTCGCAATGCACGAAACGTTTGTTGAACCGAACATGCATTTTGTTGATAAACTTTAATAATTTCGATACGTTGTAGAATTGTTTCATCTTGACTTGCCAGACACTACTGAAAACAGTTGTGACAGTCTGGGGACGTTGTTCTAAGCAATGTTGCCATGGTAACAATTGAAGTTCTGACGCTCTGATTGGTAAACTCTTTATAAAAGCAAATAACCTAAACCAAAGTAAATAGTGAAAAGCTCCAGATTGTTCATTGTATTGGCTTGTAAAATCAATTAATTTGAAATATCAAAAATTAATAAATGTTCTAAATTGAATACCGTGTGTGGAAAATTTGTAATTAAGACCACTCGGCGTAAAATAAGTGCTGAAACCGATGATTTGTATCAACAATATTTCTCACAAAATGTTTCTACTGATGTGAATTGGATGCCGTCTATTGTTTGTACAACATCCGTTTTGAATTTGAATAAAAGGACAAAAACCGGAGCCGGCATGCCATTTGGTGTTCCGATGATTTGGATAAATCCAAGAGAACATGATCCAGCTGAATGTTATGCGTGCGTAAATTATACTGACGGCAAAGTTGTCCTTTGAATTACATTCTAACAACATGTACTCAAGTGCCGCTGCCGCATCCAAATACAATTCCTGTTCCACCAAGACCAATTTCAACAGAACAATCTGAGCCATCAGCATTAGAAACCGTGGAAACCGAAGAAGCAGGCGTATCAATGTATCAACCATCAAATGTCACTGCGCCATGCAATCACATTGAAATCACGCAATCTCGTTTGAACAATATAAGAAGCCTGAAACTATCACAGCGACGATACATTCTTTTGGCAACGGACTTGAATAAACGAACATTTTGGCAGCAGATGTTCAGATACACGGAGCAATCAATCGTCGTCATCGTTTTACGAATTTTTTCAAATCAAAATCAAGAAATTTTTTTTTGCCAAAAAAATAAAAAATCGACTGAATCGATTAAATTTGTTTCAAATAGTTTCTATTCGATATGTATTTGTCGAAACGATGTCTTTGCGATCAATTTCCACCGATTTAAATTCAATAAATGGTCAAAAAAATTATAAAAATTACATTTCTTTGGGGCCTAAAATTTTTAAATTGAAATTGCTCGAAAACGCGAGCTAACTTTTAAAAACGGTTAGCACCATTGGATTCAACATACTAGAATTACGTTTACCCGCCGGTTACCCAGCTTGTTGCAAAAAAAAGTCTCCAATTCGAGCACAGTGTTATTATTAAAGCTGGCCACGAGCAGTACCGCCTAGTAGCGTAGAGTCGACCAGGCCTCGCGTTCCACTAGAGTTATTCTGCTAATAGAGATGTTTGCTGCCGCAAATAATTTCGCTCATCTTTTAAATAAAAATTAAATAACACGTGCTCAAACATTTACCATTTTAAGAGTCCTCCGTGAAATCACAAAGTGAATAATGTCTGTTAAATATCTGCAACATTAGATATGTTTCAACTGTTGTTTCGGCAAAATAAGTACGGCATGAGGAAAAAATGCGTTTATATGCAGAGAACGAACGTTCTACATCTAGTGACGCAATATTTGCGTAAGTAAAATAATCTTTCAAATAACTTAACGATTCTGTTGACGCACCTTCACAAATGTGTCTTAATGTGCCAAAATCAGAATTTTTCTCAAAAACACTTTCAAATTTTTCTAGAACAGAAACATTTTTTGCGTCTTCAATCGCGCATAGCTGTGCGTGAACATGTTGCACTATTTGTAGAGATTCTTCTAACGGCACCGCAGGATTTTGTAATTTTTCTATTGCATCTGCTAGCCCGAAGTAATTGTCGTGAATGATTTTTAAATCCATTTTAACCTGACTATCTTGAAATTTCGACTGGCTTTTCTGGATAGCGGCAGCTTCCTTTGTATCGAATTGTAAAACCACGTTCTTAATATTGTCAAAATATTTATGATAATAAAACGCGGCCTGTAACCATGTTCCCCAACGAGGTAGAATAGGTTCTGGTGACTCTGATATACGGGGGCACAGTCTGTGAAATTCCCGAATACGTTTCGGTGATTTGACAAATACTGCTTTGGTATGCGCTATTAAAGCGTCTACCTCAGGATAACATTTTCTGATACTATCCGCCACAAGATTGAGAGCATGAATTTTACACGTAATTTGTAACAAATTAGCAGAATGCTTTTTAAGGGACCGGCCTACAGAAAGCATGTTTGCAGCACCATCACTCACTAACAGTTGGTTTATTGAAAGTTCAAACTTGTCCAATGTATTTAACACTAACTTTGAAATTACTTCGGCAGTACACTGTTGTATTCGCTTGGAGGCTAATAGAATTGAAGGTGCCGATTGATGAGGTTCCAATTTGCGTGCCATTACATTAAGAACAGAATGTTTCTTCCGATCTGTTGTTTCGTCGACACATAACCACAATTTTTGATCTTTCAACTCCGATTTTATTTTTTGTTCAATATGTTCGCGCGCAGATGGCACAATTCTTCGTAACGATGTTCGACTTGGTAATTTGCACTCCCAATAGTTATTCCAAAAGCAGATAAACGGTTCCTTGTCTAGTGAATTAAACGGTATATTACATGCGATAAACGTAACGCATAAATTAAATATAAGTTTTTCATTGTCTCGTGCGCAATTTCTTTTTGAGACATGCTTTTCACTATTTACGTGTCGTAGACAATGTTGTCTGGACCAACACATTAACGGGATTTTACAGATTACACATTTAATTTTAGCACCTTCATATATTAAGTCTGGAATTTCTACAATAAGTTTTCGAAGTTTGTCCGACCGCGGTCGTTTTGCTGACGAAATCATAATTTTTCTAGGACAGATAAACAATTGCGCAAATGACCGGCAGTGAAAATGTCCGTACTGCTCCGCCGACGAAGTAATACTACCGTTCCTCTCGGTCCGAACTGATTCTACGCCGATGCGCGGTACCGCTCGTGGCCAACGTTAGTCATGACTGACTATAGTTTCTATTAAAAACATACATATTTCTTGCCATAACTCAAAAATTATGGCTTAAATAAAAAATTAGATGATTAAGCTCGGAATTACCTGCAACTTTCTAACAGAGCTATAGGCATCGAACGAAGCAACTAAAAAAAAAACGGTATTTTCGAAATATACGGGGTGATTCATTTTATCCTGAGACGACTGAATAACTCAGAAACCATTTATTTAATCGAAAAAAATGTTAAGTATGTTATTGCCAACGAAAAAACAAATAACTTTGATTTGAAACGTTTTTTTAATTAACAACTATTTACGGATATAAACATTAGTAAGGTAATTAACAGAAGGAAACAAGTAGGCTTCACTTCAAAATAATTCCCGTTAATTTATTAAATGTTCAAAATGTTGTCCATTTACTTGGATGAACTTATCTTGTTAATATTTATTTGTTTTTCCCTGGAAAATAACATACTTATTAAAAAAATATAGGTTTCCGTTTGAAAAAAGTAACTTAACACTCGAAAGATATTGATGCCACTTGTAAAATTAAACGTGGACCTTACAATATACCTTCCCCCTTTATACGATAACATTCTATTAAATAAATGGTTTCTGAGTTATTCAGTCGTCTCAAGATAAATTAATCACCCGGTATAGTTAGCAGCGCATCTTTCCAAAAAACAAAAGGCTCATTCAACCCCAGCCTTACCTGATACGTAATATACGGAGTGTTCTAATTGAGAAAGAAAGAAAGAAAGTACACATCCGTTTACATTACAATATTTTTTTATTTTTTTTATTTTCATTTTAGGACAACACAAATTGGCACAATGTGGTTAAGAAGATCTGGCAACATTGTGTTTAGGATAAAAAACAAAATTGTGTACTACCATCATAAAGAAAAATAAAGTGAAATATTTTAATTATTAACGTTCCCTTTAGTGAAAGCACTCAGCAGTGTTACGCACTCACACTATCAGTCCTACTACGGTCACATAGGTATATATTCTTTTCTCCAGTGAAAAAAACCTACACGGCAGATTTTAATTTGATAAACTGGCACATACACCTGGTGCTTTGTTTATTTTATTGAGTTGTTTTTTTTTCGCATTAGACCTGTGATTTAAAACTTCAATTTGATGTTTTGTTTTTAACAAGCGAAATTCCTATTTCCTTTTGACATAACCGTCATTACTATAGCTTGACAGTAATGATTCTGTTTCCTCCAACCCTATTATTTGAGCAGCGCTTTAATAAAACGTTTTTTTTATGGACCCTCGACGATGTGGTTTTGATTATATATAATTATAATTTCCTAAATAACAACCGAGCCACTTTCCGAACCAAATTAGCTATGATAATTACATAATAAAGGTCCTCTTGTCGCGTCACCTGATGGATTTTTACCTGTACGTAAGTTATTATTGTTATTAACACTTTGGACGCTGTTTAAAAAGTTATTTTGTTGGAAGAAAAATAGGTTAAATTAATTATAAAGCATGACCTAATGCTCATTTGCATTGTAAAAATCTCCTTACCATCAACAATTTCACACGCAACGTTGCATTTAAGGAAAAAGGGGACGAAAAATAGCTTATATAAGAATTTAATACCAGCTCGTAGCTGCACACTTAAGCAAAACGTCGTGTTTGACTTACTTAATGGGGATATTTTTGATTGAAATCAATTTTTAATTGTGTTAATTTAATTTTTATCGTGAATAAATAAAGTTTACCCAAAGAGGTAGCTGTGTTATATCGATGTATTTCATGGTCTTTCAACATTAAACTCATATAAGCTTACATTGATATCATCTGGACACAGTGAAGATTTTAGAAGTCCTAGGTCCATATAAATTAAGCGTATAAATTTCATAAATTAAATATGTGATGATAATTTCAAAAGATAATTAAAAGGATGAATACTTCTCCGTTACGGGTACACCTCGATATATAACTTTATATATTCATTTGTACCGCAGAAACCGTGGAAATAAGAATGTAAAACCAAGGAACTAAGAGGCAAAATCTCTCTAAAGAAAACATCTGCAGCATAAGCGGATTATTTGCGAAATTTCAACCATTAAATGCAAAATAGTTGATATCGAACTTTCTACGCGTCCGCCACGAAGACGAGCCGGTGTAAATGTTGCCGACTTTTAAAAATAAAATTCCCTCCTTCGCAGTTTTTACTCTAGAAACTAGTTACGTCAAATGTACGGTTACAATTTGCCTCAATTCCGCTTTCCACTATTACTAAAACGAGATGCTGAAAAGTCAGTCGCATGAGAATTAAAATTTCGAATGAGCGGAAACATAACTTAAAACATTTTGAATTATTAAGTAAAAATGTAGTGAGATAGAAACTACTTCTCACTCGTTACATATTAACGAATGTTTTAGGAACGCTTATAAGAACGCGTTAAAACGTTTATTCTCCTTTAAAACTAAATTGTAACAACAGTATACAGGGTTGTACGCTAGATATATAGTAATTTGATACTTGTTTCAAATTACAATGAAAGCTCTGAACTACGGATAACTGTCGGGTAGAGACCATTGTTCGTTGTAGACACAGAAATAAACATTTTTATTCGTAGACACAAAATTTTGTTGTATGTTTAAGCGTGGCCAACGTTGTTACTCAATTTCTAACACAAACTATATTTTAATGAATCCATGTATTATTTTCTTTCCTTTCAATATTAATTTTTTATATATTCAATAGGATTCTATCAATAAATCGTAAAATAGAGCCTTTCACTTTACATCTAAAGCGCGGAGACCGATAATCCACTTTGGCGAACCCTTTAGAAAAGTCGGTTTCGATAACATCAATCTACCAGGATCCCTTGTACAAGTACCACATAGTAATATCGAACATTAAATTAGTTGCAGTAGATCTTCCAGCATAAATTCGACCCTGCTTAACATATATATTATGATCTACTGCGAAGTGAGTTGGCTAAGAGTGAAGGAAAAGCAGGTTATTCTATTTCCTTTACCGGCGAAGCCACCAAAAATTGTTCATACTTAGTCGGTCACTAAGTTCTGTCACAAAAGTTTTTCTAAAAATTCAAACGCATATTATGCGACTGATAAAAACAAACGACTAATTGAGGTTGTGTCATTTATTTGTCGTTTGACGTTAAAGGTGTTACGAACGAGTAATAAATAAACATGGAATGGGGCCAAGGAGGAGATCGTGTTGCTATAATTGCATTACATCGTTGCGGACATTCTCCAAGTACAATTTTCAATCTTCTACAAAAATTGGAATTTACAAAAAGGTTTGTTTATCGTGCTATTGAAAGATACAGCGAAACTAGCAGTGTCGATGACAAGCAAAGATCTGTCTGTCCTCGATCAGTTCACATTCCGGCTGCCATTAAAGCTGTCAAGGCACACATCAAACGAAATCCTCTCCGAAAGCAGAAACTATTGTCGTTGAAGATGGATGTGACTAAAACCACAATCAAAAATATCCTGAATCAAGACTTTAAGCTTCGCGCTTTCAAAAGAAAAAGCGGTCACTTGCTCAACGCACGTCTGAAAGGTTTAAGGCTTCAAAGATGCCGAGTCTTATTAAAACGGTACGCTAACAACGACCACCGCCGGATCCCATTTTCTGACGAGAAAATCTTCACTGTTGAAGAACAATTTAATCAGCAAAATGATCGAGTGCATGCCTCCAATAGTGAAGAAGCAGGTGTGGTCGTTCCCCGTGTTCAATGGGGTCATCATCCATCCTCAGTAATGGTTTGGTTAGGGGTATCTTATTTCGAACCAACTGAAGTTCATTTCTGTGAGAAAGTAGTGAAAACCAGTGCCCAAGTCTATCAAGAGACGGTCCTGGAAAGGATAGTAAAACCTCTAAGCAATAGCTTATTCAAAAACCAGGACTGGGTCTTCCAGCAGAACTATGCGCCTGCTCACAAGGCCAAAAGTACTCAGTGTTGGTTACAGGCGAATAACATCGACTTTATCGACCATGAAGATTGGCCATCTTCTAGTCCCGATCTTAATCCTCTGGATTATAAAATCTGGCAAGCTTTGGAGGAGAAAGCCTGCGCTAAACGCCATAGAAATTTGGACTTGCTAAAAGCATCTGTCAAAAAGGCAGTGGCGGAGATAGACATGGAAATGGTGCGTAATGCGATTGATGGCTGGCCTCGCAGATTAAACGCTTGTATTACGAAATGAGGGGATCATTTTGAATAATTTTTTAATATCTTATTGAGAACACTATATTGGTCTATTTTATCAATAAAAGGTTCTTATTTTCTTTTCTGTTTTGTTTAATATAATGATAAAAGTTGTGACAGAACTTAGTGGCCGACTAAGTAGTTTATTACAAGAAAAATCCTGGTAAAAATAGCAGAAATATCCGTTGATTTTGTTTTAATACCGAAAAATGTACTATTTCATAAGTCCCTGCATATAAATTTTAATGAACTAAAGATTAGCGTGCTGTAAAAAGTATGCCAGATCATTAGCAATTATAAATTCTACCTAAACCAACGCCTTAATTTTTAAATTTTCAACAAATGAATCGCTTAAAATCTACAAATCAACTTGTTCTTATTGAGATTTAAATACCTACCTAATTTTGAAGCAGCTTTAACAATTCAATTTACAACACAATGCGTTAAATTTTTTAACGCATTGTGTGGCCCCTTCGCTAGTCAATATATCACGATGGGAATAAAAATAACACCCTAATTCGCCTTGTTGTGTTCAAGAAATAACGTTTTATCGGTACTTTACATATATTCGTAATGAAATAATCGCTTTCGATCAAGATACCCTTCGTATAACATAAAATAGAATTTTGCCAAATCATTTGGTTTTGATTAATGTGGAATAAACAAAAATTCTAAAACGTTGCTCTGCGTCGGGAAAACTGATTTTATAAAACGACTTTCTTGAATTTTATGTGACCCACTTTATGCAGCTGTTCCATGCTATTCTGCACAACTTGCCATATATTGTGTCTATTTCAGCTGGCCCACAACACTTTACAAACAAATTTGCTGACATTTATTTTAATATATTGCTCTAGTTAGCGACATTATGTAATATCTCTTTAAACTAACATAAACTACGTAATCTTCATGTTTTATTGCTTCGTTTATCTCTACTACGAGTAAGTTACTAAAAAGTTTGTATAAATGAATTACTTGGAACAAACTTTGAATGTTTGAACGTGGAGTTCTTCAAGGTTCTACACGTGGATCTTTATAATGTATCCTGTCTAAATATTAGCTTATACGTACATTGTGTACTCAACGGTTATAAAAAGATAGAGTAAATGAGAATAATGAAATAGGTTTACTAGCGGTTTACCTATTAACCGGTCAATCGTTTGCTTCTCGTCGTGTTTTAAACCCATACTTACGGTTGATTTACCGTCAATCGATCGAACATTATGCACATTTGCACAGGCAAACATTAGGAGCTAGTTGTAATTATCTAAACATTAAGAGGTTAATAATAAGAGCACTTTAAATGGGCAATGAACCCGTCACAACTATCATTAAGATATTCACCTGTATACAGCATGTCCTAGATTGAGTAAGTGACCATGTTATCAAATTTTTTTCTTTAAAGTAATGTCAAGGTCAACCGAGCATCTTTAGGTAATGGTTTCACAGCGTAACCAAATTCGTTTCGACATCTCCAGAAGAATTTTAAGATGATCTCCTTTTGACACCAAATGTTCAAATATTATACTAGCGTACTCTATGGATTTCAGCCTATTACCAAGGTCGAGCCGAAGGTCTTTGACTTGACATCTAAATAATCAAGAAAATAGAAATATGACTAATAGGTAGAGCCCGCTAACAGGGAGCCGTGCCATAGCCGTACCTGCCTAGTATACAAAAACAATAGTAAGAAAATAGAAAAAAAAATAACAGAACTAATACAAAATTATAATATGTGAAAAGTAGTGAAACACTCACCCTTTTAAGCAGCCTTGGCTACGGAACAGTAAAGCATCATTATCAGTATTAACATCATATGGATAAGAGTTGCAAAAAGTTGGCACCATTAGATGTGTTTCCACAGTTGTCTCGGTGAGCGATGTTCGTCGTGGTGAGACAATGAGTTTATATTTTGAAAAAGGGCGTTCAACATCTACCGATGTTATACATAAAAGATTAAAATACTCTTTGTACTTAGTCAGTGGATTATTCGATACGCCATCACAAATTTGTTTTAGTGTGCTAAAATCGGGATCTTTCTGTAGCACACACAAAATCTCCTGAAGATCATCAAACTGTGCACGCAACAAAATATTCAATTTGGAACATTTATCCATTGTTGATATTTCAAATTAATTGATGTTACAAGCCAATACAATGAACAATCTCGGGTTTTCACTATTCACTTCGGTTTGGGTTATTTGCTTTAATATTTAGATGTTAACACTTTGACTTCTAAAAACAGACTGAGCTCTCAGCGGTGAACAGCGCCGCTTATATACCCATTTGACCAAGTGGTAGTAGCGGGGATGGAAGTTTCTAGAAGGTTCACGAATGGTCCATGAACAAACAGTCCATGGAAGGTCCTCGAAGGTTCCAGAAAGCTCTTCGGCCATGTACTCGAATTACGTTCACCCCCCGGATGCCCAGCTTGTTGCATTTTGCAGCTAGCACTAATTATTACACGCAAAGAAATGGTTTCTTGCATCAAGAAAATAGATTTTCTTCCAAAAATCGGTTTCTATTCAAGAAACTATTTTTATTTGAAGATTATAGAAATGTATAATATAAGAAAATATATTTCTTGACATTTTACTTGTATTAAATAAATATTTTCTTAGGGTTAGAAAATAAAGAAAATCCAAGACAGAAAAATCGTTGTTCCAACTTATCAAGTTAAGAAAATATTCACATTAAAGGTAGGAATGGAAAAATGGAAAAATCGTCTTTTCCTTTGTGTGTCGGCCGTAATTTAATTAAGGAAATAAAACTTCCATTGACTCCGGTGGGATTCGAACCTACAGCTCAATTAGGAAATATTTTAAATTTTCAAAGTAATATCTTAAAGGCATTCTCTTCCTGGTTGTGGTATAGGAATCTACATATAAACCTGCGCCACCCTAGGTAAAAAATTGACCGAACGAATTTTTTTTGCAAGAAACAATCTTTGAACCTTTATCTACGACGAGGTTGTTCTTACAAAGTTACTCAAATTTCAAATACAAAATAAAAGTTATTGATTTTAATTTTTGTAATTCGAAAGATGTGAGAAATTAAACCGGTGCTATCGTAAGATTCAAAATTCAATATATTTTATTTCATTCAAACATATTAAAAAATAACTACAGATTTTTATAATTATACCTACATTTTTATTTATTTTACGGAGAGCCTTAAGCGGTTCTCCATACATTCTCAATCTAGGAACCTCATGGCGCACCCTGTTTATTTCCGAATCTCGTACCTACAAAGTTTCCTCTTAGCGTTATGAATTTACTAAATTGAAGTTAGCTATTACCCCTGTTTGATAGTCTATCAAAAGTTATATGTTATATTAGAAGAAATTATCATCAGCTACGTCTAGCACATTTGAAATCATGTCAAGTATGATATATACGTCAAAAGCAACGCATGTTAGGCAAATATATGCATAAGATTCGCGTAGGAGGAAGCAAACAATTAATCTGACAAGATCCGTAAGAAAATCCTTTATTTGGTAAAGTATTTCCATTTCTAAAATTACACTTAGAATTTCTAATAATTTGTTTTCATCTTTTCCCCATCTCATCCCCATTTGCGTTGCCATCTCGGGGAAGGTGTTTTGGTTTACGCGAAATTCTCAAGCGGAAAAGGAAGCAGAGAGAAAAAATATATACAAACCCAATAATTTTGATGATGATACATTTTGTAAACAACTTTTTTAGGAAACATCGTCAGAAGGTTATCGAAGAAGCTGCTAGCTCGAGTGAATTGAAGCGTTTTTGGAAAAAATCATGCAAATGAGGTCGTGACGTAGGAAAAGATCGTAGAGCGCTGTTTTTTTCGAGATAACTTTTTCATATCTTTATGAAAAGAGAATATTTAAGTAAGGTTATCAAAATAATGAAAATTGTGCTTACAATTATTTTGTTAAGCTATCTAAGTGATTTATTCAGACAAGAAATAACTATTCCATACTGCCAAAGTACCCTTGAGAATCCCTAAATAGTTTTTATCAAAAAAGTAAATTTTGAGGAATTTCATCCAAACGGAATTCTCAAGTTATAATTTTTAAAACCTTCTAAGGACTTTTTCACAACATTCAGAGTAAACAATTGTATATTTCTACGTGAAACGCGCCAGTAGAATCAATTTCCGTAGGTGTTTTTTTAGGTAACACAAGATATGTTAGAAACGGGCTGTAAGATTCTTAAAACATTGAGAAACTCTGACTGACGAACTGTTGGAGATAGAAGATAGATAGAAGATTTTGCTTTTATCATACACGCAGAGAAATGTTTTCTTGCATCAAAGCTGTCCGCCCTAATTCAAGACAATTACTGTTTCAATTATAAGCAATACAGTAACTGTCTTAAATCAAAAGAAATATTTTCTTGGCGTTCCTTTCTCCGCTTAAAAGAAATATATACTTGTAATGAAATAATTGTATTTCTTTGCTTAAGACATTTGTTAACTTGATTCAAGAAAATCTTGCAGAAAATTTGAAGAAAGCGATTCTTAGTAATTCCAAAAAGGTATTGTTCATAAATCAATAGTTTCATTTTTTTTAAATAAAGCATTTTTTACTTGGAATTCTTAAAATGCATATTATTTACATGCATATTATTAATACCACTTGCTATTACAGCTTAAATTTAATATAAAACGTTATGAAATATCGCACTTATTCACCAGAACCCTAAAGTAAGGATCCTTGGTTCATATTCTTACCACATTTTCAGGTAGCGCCTCCTACAGTTCAGTGTGTGCACTGTTATTTAAAATGTGGTACACATGTATACCGGTGCTCATTGGTAGATTCATAGTTTAGCAGCTGCAGTGTTTTATAAGATTCCGCTGCAGGTATTGCTTATAAATTGAATATAAGGTATGTATGATCATATTTTATAGATGTGTTTATTAGGAATTTTTGATTTTTTCACATTCACACTAAATCCAAAAATAGGTACATAATTAAAACTGCATAGACCTAACCTTCTTATGCAATAACGTATGATTAATTCAGACAATAACATTATAGTATCCGCATAGTACATATTTCTCATCACGATGGTAAGAGTTATACGAAACTCGTGGTTTTCCGGTAAACTAAATTTGAAATTACCCCGAAACCTCATACTCCTCGAATATCGAACCCGGGCCAAAATGCTACCTATATTTCCTCTGTCCCCGCGTGCACCGTTTTGGAATTAGAAAGTGGTGACACTACAACTTTTTTTAATTTGGTGCATGGTAATTAATATGAACTTTGTCGTTTGGGACTCTAAACACCTGAAAATGAAATGTGCATTTTTCCATTTTGGTGGAGGTTCCGGGATTTTAAGTTATTGCAGATTTCTTCTCGATGCGCTTTATTTATATGGATTTAACCCAGTTATTTCTGACGGTCTACGGATAGTACTCCTAGTTTAATTCCTTATACTGTCCTACTATGTGTTAAAACAAAGCTTTTGTGAAACAGTTCACTTGTTTACAGTTTGTTGCTTCGCTTTGTCTGAGATAAAATTATTAAAAAATCTGTAGAAATGGCGGAATACTGTATAAATTTTGTATGATAAGTATCTATTTTGAATAATCTACTTTAGTTAATTCATATAAAACTCCACATTCATCGTAATTCTAACCTAAAACCATACAATCGATAGAATTTATTTGTTGAAAAAAACATTATGATCCTAGTTATAGAACGTTAGGAAATTACGCTGCTGTAATCGAAAATTTCATATGTCTCTCTTTACAAGAAGCCCTTACTCTTTAGAAGCGGATATAATAATGTTACCTCCATATGATGCTGAAAAAACAGAGGAGGACTCAGGGGATGAAGAGAAAATGTTAAATAATAATACCAAGGACCATGGGGTAGTATGGCAAGCAACAATAAGTCTCGGCACACTCTGCACCACAGAAATTATTAATTAACTCGGAACAGCTGTTTCGAGAACTCGTGGGTTCTCATCTTCAGCCACGTGACCGATTTAACAGCCTTGTGAGTGATCCCTCTGTATATAGGAAATTATTTGGACACATAAACATGGTAGTCTTTGTATGTCACTCAATTGCATTATTGCCTCTACCTCTAATGTTTTCAATGCCCACCATACCACATGACCACCATGTATAGCCTTAGATAACGTCATTTTTTAACTTAGTCCCTAAGTTTTCCCACAAAAACTTCCACATCTGCTCAGGACAATTTGTTCATGGTTTTATTGATATGAGAGTTCCATGTAAGTTTTTAATCAAAGTACTTCGTTTCTTTAACAAAATGGGATCTCCATTCCTCCTAGCATAATTGGGTTGATTATCTGTGAAAATGTGTTTTCTTTAGGTTTAAAATAATATGTCAGTTTGGAATCCCACTTTTAAGTAGTAGTTAGGTCCACTAATGTATATGCCTGTTTCAACCGTATTCCATGCCAAATTTCCTCTTTTAAAATGCCTTTGTGAAACTTGGAACTATCAAGGAAACACAGGTAACTGCATCTCGTCGATTTAAATGAATTTTTATAGGCCAATCTAGTGTAAGAACAACGGTTACTATTTTAGCTGCCCAATTGCACACTGGCACAAGCTCAACACTGCCCTTCGCTGTTTGACTCAATAGCTCGGAAACTATGAGAGATATCAAAAAAAAGTTAAGACAAGATTTAAACTGTTTTATATGCCTTTAGCGATGACGTAAATACCTTTTTATAACGAATATTTGTGTAGGAAAACAACCCCCCATCCCCTGATTTATATATATATATATATATATATTTACAGCAATGAAGAAAACAGGCAGGTGGTTATCAAATGATTTTATTAATAAAATGGGAGTATAGATAATGATACTGATGGGAGACCGGAATGCCAGAATAGGAAGAGATAAGGAAAAGGGACTTGGTGTCATGGGAAAATATGGAGAAAAAACATAGAAATGGCAGAAGAATGATCGAGTTCTGCATAGAAAATGAATTATTAATAGGAAATTCATTTTGGGATAAAAAAATTGAAGACAGATCTACTTTTGTGGCCATAGAAAGAAATGCGAGGAGCATTATTGACTTCATAACCTTCTCAACAAACCTACAGCATGAAATGAAGGACATCATGACAATCCCCGAAACAGAAATCGGATCAAACCACAGGCTAGTAATAGCAAACATGCAATGTGAGGAAATAGAGAAAGAAAAAGATGAGAAATACACAAGAATACAAATACATAACCTCAGAAATGAACAAACAAGGAGAGCACACCAAATTGAGACTGATAATACACTTACCAAATTTGAAAAACAAAAGACCAGTGGAGTGCAGAGGAAAGATGGAAAATACTGAAAGAAGTTCTCATTCAAAAAGCAGAGATTACATGCGGAAGGAAAAAAATAAACACAGGAAAGAAAAGAACAGATTGGTGGACACAGGAAATTAAAGAAAAAATTCAAAGAAAGAAACCAGCGTGGCAAAAGTACAATAAAACGAAGGCAGAGACAAATAGACTGGAGTACATAGAAATCAAGTTAAGTGAATGATAAGGGAAGCAAAAAGAAAAAGCTGGGAAAAGTTTGGCAGAGAACTGGGTGAAATCTACAAAAAAAACAATAGGCAGTTTTGGAATAGAATATGAAGGGAGGGACAAGAAAAGAAATAAAAGGGATTAAAAACAAAGAAGGAGAAATAAAAATAAAAAAACCTGAAATATTAAAAATATGGGAATGCCACTATGCTGACAAATTTAAACAAAGACAAGAAACTCAGAATGAAGAAGGCGTAGAAGTGGATGAAGAAATCGAAGAGAATAAAATAGAAGAAATAACATATGAAGAAGTCGAGAATGCGCTTAGAAATATTAAAGTGGGAAAAGCAGGTGGAGAAGATAATGTCGCCCCAGAGATGATGAAATGGATGGGTAAGGGAGGTATAAGATGGATGCATAGAATATGCAATGCAGCGTGGAAAATGGAAAAAATTCCCAAAGATTAGGAAAATAATCTAATACTCCCTATACATAAAAAAGGAAATTCGACACAATGGTGAGAATTTCAGAGCGATCTGTCTATCCTCCGCAGGATTTAAAATTTATACCCGAATTTTAGAGAAAAAATTAAGGAAAAGTATAGAAGGAAAACTAGAGGACGAGCAAGCTGCATTTAGTACAAACAAGCAAACAAATGACAATATAAGTATTATAAGAAATATAATTGAAAGAGCTATAGACAGTGGAAAACGACTTTACCTGGTTTTCATTGATCTAAAGGCAGCTTTTGATATGGCAGAAAAAAAATCAGTTTGGAGATGCTTACATGAGTTGCAAATAAATAAGAAATTAATAAATGTAATAAGAAGTACCTACCAGAAGGTGAATGGAAAAGTGCAGATTGGGGGGCTAAGATCGGGAACTTTCCAAATGGTCAGGGGAGTGAAGCAAGGAGATAGTATGAGCCCACTATTATTTATCATACTGGTAGATAGAATAATGAAAAACACTAGAAGAAAAACTAAGAAAACCACAATTGGATACAGAAACCTTATTCCCATAAATCTGGATGGTCTGATGTACGCTGATAACATAATACTGATTGCTGATAGTAAAAGAAAAATACAATCAATAGTAAATATATGGACAAATGAATTAGAACAACTGAAGATGGAAGTAAATATAGAAAAAAGTAAAATAATGGTAATAAATGATGCAATATTAATAGAAGAGGAAAGAACAATAACGTGCAATCAACAAAAACTAGAGGTAGTAACGGTCTACGATTATTTAGGCAGTGTCATCTCAAATGATGGAAAACTTGATCTGAAAATAGCAAAAAGAAAACAGAAGACTACAAATATGTACCATGCATTGAATAAAATAATACTCAGTAAAAAGGAAATAGACATAAACATAAAAACTAAGGTATACAATACCATCGCTCTACAATCAGTATTATATGCAAGTGAGACTTGAGTACCCTTGGAAAAACACCACCAACAAATAAATACTATGGAAATGAAATACCTCAGAAGGATAGCCGGGAAAACAAAATACGACAGAATAAGGAACATACAAATAAGGCAGATGACGAAGCAAGAACCAATTAGAATCAAACTAGAAAATAGGCAATTAAATTGGTTTGGCCACATAACAATGGATCAAGACAGACTGGTGCGAAGAGTGATTGAGGCAGGAAGGATGGGGAGTAGAAAGCGGGGAAGGCCAAGAAAGACATGGATTGAAGGAATAAAAGAAATAGGTGCAGGACGCGGAAAAACCTTGGGTGAGATGAAAATATGTGCAAGGGATCGGAAAGGATGGAAAGCATGGGTAAGGGAGACGAGTAATATGCAATTCGATCCGACGCTCTAAAGGGCATAAGGAATACAGAGAATAAGAAGAAATGAGTATAGAGTTTACTGACACCTGTTTAAAAAGTAAGTTAAGAAATACATTACAAAGCATATTGCGTATACATAGTAAGAATGATAGGTAATCCGTGTAAATTCTACGTAGCTTCTATATTTTTGTAATATATAAAAATTCTGAAATTTGCAAAAGAATGAGGGTGGAGGGTTATTTCCCTAAATAAATATTCGTTATAGAGAAAATATTTATGTCATCGTTAAGAGCATGTAAAACAGTTTAAATCTTGTCTTAACTTTTTTTTTATATCTCTCATAGTTTCTGAGCTATTGAGTCAAACAGCGAAGGGTAGTGTTGAGCTTGGGGTGCTTTACACCCCGCCAGTGGGCGATTGGGCAGCTAAGATAGTTGCCGTTGTTCTTACACTAGATCGGTCTATAAACCCACACATTTTCATTTAAATCGGTGAGATGCACTTACCTGTGCTTCCTTGTAAGTTTATGTCAATGTACACATGGAGAAGAAGTACAAGTAGAAACGAAAGTTTTGAACAATACACTGTTAGCATTCCTTCTAAATGATTTTAGGAGGTAATGTTTCTACTGATTTATTTACTATTTCTTATTTATAATTAAACACACAAATTACACAATTATGAACAATAACGCGGTATAAGCAGGGAGTTATTTAAAATATCGACCTCGCAAAACGCGAACGAAACTAGCTAGCAAGATTATATATAGTTTATGAACGTTTCGCATTGTTTGGGTTCACATAAATAGCTTGAGACGTTTATAAAGGAAGTTATTTCTTAGAATCCTTAGGGCAATTTAATTGTTCATTTCTAAAACAATAAATATACGTGGTAGAATCATGTAAAAAGGAAAAAAAGGGCATCATTCCGACATAAATCGAAGTAACTAGTAGCGAAATCGTCACATCACATTAGGTTATATAATACATGATAAGACCCTTGACTAGGCACCGATTGTTATCGGGCTCTTCGCTCAAAAGCCAAAGGGGGTTGCACCACCACCCCCTAGTAGTCGGGGGGCCAATCGACCGGCCTCATACATGTTCAAACCCGGCGTCTAAGGGCATAGAAATGCCCTCGTAAAATTTATTGATTGACCTATGCATGGTTAGCGTTGTGAACAAATTATTTTTTATAGAATACTATAAATCCTTTGAAAGGTAACTTTACATTTTTGGAATTTTTTTTCCTACATCCTTTCCTCTTGGAGGAAACGCTACTTTTAAGGAAGTAGCGTATAAAATAAAATTGTGCATTACCCAAAGAGATTTTGTAGAGAATTTACTTGTAGATTGATTTTTAATTTAGGAAAAGATTTATGTTAAAATTAGGAAATTCATTTTACATTCCAAGGTAATTTTCATTGATTCTAAAGGTTCGTTTGCATCTAGAAATCTTCTAAAGTTAACTGCTTAAAAAGCGACAAATAAAAACTACCTGGAAATAATCAAAAACGGTCTTCAAACATGAAATAGTTCTATTTACCCTAGAAAACCGCTTAATTTGATTATAAAGTAACCAGATTCAACGCCAATGTCATAAGTGGAAATTTGAAACAATCAGAAAGCGATATCTCAAATTTCGTTTATAATCCATTCAGCAGATCAAAATCCATCGAATAAATTGATTAAAATAGGGGAGAGGACACCAAGAAGGACACCTATCTTTTAAACAATTGTAGAATTTAAACGACATTATATACCTTAAATAATTACACGTCCGCTGAAACCATATCTCATTAGCAAACTTTTCATGAAACACATTTCTTGATATCACCAATAGAAATAAAATTTAGGCTGGTTTTAGAAATGAATCGAAATTCCGACTTCAAAGGGTGGACACCTTTCAGAAATCAATTGAAAAAGTTGGGAAAGTTATTAAAGAACACATTGTAAGTTACTTTTATTTAATATTCAATGTCTTTTTTCAATATTTGCATCAAATATGAGGGTGCTTTGAAAATTTAACGTCGTGAGACCCTAGAAGATGACCCAGGCAGTGGACGATCAAAAACTGCCACGACACCTGAAATCGTCGAAAAAGTCCACGATATGGTTATGCAAGATCATCGATTAAAGGTCTCCGAAATTACTAAGGATATACGCATCTCAGATAAAAGAACATTTCATATCCTAACTGTGGAATTAGGGATAAAAAAGCTTTCGGCAAGATGGGTGCCGCGCATATTGACAATGAATCAAAACCTTCAGAGAATGAGAATTTGTCAAGAGAGTCTAAACCGTTTTAACTCAAATAAAACCGATTTCATCCCACGATTTCTTACATCAGACGAAACTTGGGTTCATTATTATACCCCTGAGACCAAGCAACAGTTAAAACAATGGAGACATAGGAGTTCTCCACCACCAAAGAAAGAAATATCCGTGAAATCAGCTGGAAAAGTTATGGCGTCAGTCTTTCGGGATGCTAAGGGAATATTACTAATTGACTATCTTCCCAAGGGCCAAACAATAAACGGTGAATATTACGCTAAACTTCTAGACCAACTGTATAAAAAAAATCATGAAAAAAGACCTGGCTTGCGTAAGAAGAAGATCATTTTCCATCAGGACAATGCACGTCCCCATACAAGTGCGATAGCAATGGGAAAATTGAATGAACTGAAGTACAATCTGTTGCAACATCCACCTTATTCGCCTGATTTGGCTCCTTTTGACTTCCATTTATTCCCATGACTAAAAATTTTCGTCGGGGGAAAAAAATTTTCCACAGAAGAAAAAGTAAAAGCAGCTGTCGACGACTATTTTGGAGGACTTGAAGAACCGCACTTTCATGATTGCATAATGGCTTTGGGACATCGTTGGATGAAGTACATTCAACTTAAAGGAGGTTATGTAGAAAAATAAAACGTATTTCAAAAAAGATTTCTCATTTTCCCTTTCATTTCGCGAACATTTCAAAGCACCCTCGTACTTCGTATATTTTGAGAAAAATAAACTTGAATATGAAAATAAAAAATGTTAAGCATAAAACTGACAAGAAAACAAAATTTCAGTCTGAATCATCTGAGTTACACTGGGGAAAAGTATACCAAGAACCGCGTATTTTGACACATTTTAAGTGCACTTCTCTTTTACATTTGTTGCACCCAATCGAATTGAATTTCGTAAGCGTTGAATGCATATTTTTCAAACAGATAATACAAAAATCTTCATCTTCGTCTGAAGTTTCTCGTTTAGCTGCTGGCTTTGATCTTCTCAAAGATTTTCGTGACTGCTTTGGTTTTTCTGATGCCTTTTTCATAGTTTTTCTAGCTAGCAACTTTAAACCTTGCTCTTCGCGCTAGCGTTTTTTATCTTTCAAAACTGCAATATTTTCTGGTGACGTTAAAATGCTGGTTTTGGTCGGCTTTCGACCTCTATTGCTTTTTTTCATTGATGCTTTCTTTTGCAACGGCCCAACTGCTATAATACTTCAGATAAATTTGAAAAAGCCATTGAAACAGAAGTTGAAGGCTTCTGAATTTCTCTATCAGCTGCAACAGACGTTTCATCTTTAGAAACGAAATCAATAAGCTAGTATTCTGCATCAACTATTTCCTCCTCTTCAGCTTCCCCACTGAATCCCGCAGCGACAAAGGCACTTTCAGTGAAAATATGTGGATTGAAAGGGTAAACCCCAGTAGCTTCGAATCCTGATTTTATAGTTTTTGGTAATAGAGCAACATCAAGAACATCTTTGACAACACTGACAATGCGACGAGCGGTTGCATTCGATGCGAACAATGAGGTGGAAAAGTTAGCATGTGCATACCATTTTCAGCAGCTAAATCAAGTGCCTCAACAGATAGATGCGATGTGTGATTATCAAGAAGCAAGAGTGTCGGTTCTTGTGTCATACATCCACCATTTGCAAATCCGGTTGACCCCGATGTAGCATTGTCCATAAAACATGATTGCATTTTTTTGTGTGGGAATAAAAACCGAAACCGAACTGCCTCTTTCTGCAGTCACCACTTGGCCAACTCTTCTTGCTCGGTAACCCTGTTTCATCCATATTGTAAATGCGGGAAGGATCGAATTTCATCTGAACATGTCATTAAACTGATTTAGAAAGAAAACAATCAGTTTTGCAAATGATCCATACGCAAACATATGGGAAATGAACTCGAAAAATTAGTGAAAATGCTAGCTGAACTATTGAAGATTTGTTGTATAGTTAGTATTACGCGAAAACGAGGAATTTTAAGAACTTGGCATGGTATAATGCTGATAAAGAAAAAAAAATACCGAAGAATTGTTTCACATTTTTTTTGCAAAATCCTGGTGTTCTCAACCATAAATTTCCAGCACCACTTTCTACCAGCCGAGCGATTATCATACCATTCTTGTGGACATTTAACTTGGATTTTCAATGCGAATTCGTAAGCTAATATTTTTAGGTCCTTGATTATCAACCCATAATAAAAATTAGCACACTTCTGAATGTATTGGACGAGAGCAATTTCTTAATCAGGTGCAAAAGCCTGTTGAAAATAACATATGATCAGTTTGAATGGAAAAAAATTGATAACAAACCATCTTTCCGATCGAAAGGCTTTTGTATGAAATTTTTCGTTACAATGAGGCAATCAATTCTTCTTCGATCGTGGACAAATCGATATTTTCTTCTTCGTCCAACTTGGTAATATATCTCCTCAAACTATTCCTTGGTATTCCGAATTTCTTAGCGACTGTTAAAAGTGGAATTTTATTTATTTTTATAACTTTTACAGCATCTACCAGTTTAGCAAATCAATAGTTGTAAACTCGGTTTTTCGCTTGTACGAGGGCATTCTGGAGTATTGAAAATGTAAATCGTAATATTAATAAATGTCACGTGTCAATACATTTTCATAAAAAATAAGCAAGTATCCACTTTGGGGCCAAAACAGTGTCCATTTTAGGGTCATGACGCAATTTCGTAAGCATAGGCGAAAGAAATTTTCCACGCGCAATATCATGTAAATCTATTCAGAATACGTTTGTACGATACGTAAACAGAATTAAAATCGTATTTACCTTTTTGGGATCACTAAATTTGATAACTTTATCGCCTTGATACGAAATCTCTTTGAAACTTTGAGAGAGAGAATTTCATGGCGTGCGGTGCAGCGGACAAACAAGCATGAATTGTCACTTCAAGACATAACCAAAAACTGCGCATCCGCGAACTACGACAACGACATAAAGCGCACAGTGCCGCTACCTTATACACAAAAATTTTCCCATAGTGTCCACCTTAGGGCACTGACCATTCTGGGACCCCCTTCCTTATCAATATTTAAAACTCTTGGAATTTTTTTCCATATATTCTTTAGATTTTAATGTCTTACCAACCGGAAGAGGTATCAGATTGTGCCGTAGTATGTTTATAATCCTCGAGAAGCTGAATCAAATTAAGAAAACCAAAATTTTATATCACTTACACTTCGTCAGTTACAGTTCTTCAAAGTATTGGCATTTTTGCATCTCCTTTTCGATATGTTTTTGGATGTATTTCAAAAACTAATTAAGTTAGGTGAAAAATACTCACGGAAATCGATTCTACAGGTGGGTTTTTATCTAGAAAGATGTTATTATATGCTCCGTACACCATAAAAGGTTTTAAATGTGTTAGTTTTCATAAAATTTCTTAATTGTAACATTTTAGTTCCTTTAATAACTATGAAATAGCTATTTTTTTGCTTAAAATACTTTTAATACCATAAAAAATGTTCCTAATATAAGTATAATGTCGTTTATGCATGTACTACCTCTAATTTTACTTTTTAAAGCATTTTGAAAGAAGAAGTGGAATCTCGGTTCTTCTAACTCCACTAAAAGTATCCACTTCCTCTATAAAGATAAGTCTTTAAATGCGTAAAACAAAAGTGTAAGGGTTGGCGCTGAAAAAAAACCTATTGAAACTTTCATAAAGTGCCATATTTTTTATCTTTTGTGGGCCATCTTGGGAATTGGGACTTATTCAGCGGTTGACAATGATGACCTTCTTGTTTGAATGCGCAAGTTGTTGAAATTAAACAATAAATTTTTACTGTTTTACATTCCCCCTTTTTTATTACGAGATATTGTATTATTAAGTAGATAGAGAGCAGTTTCATTGTATGCACTTGCGATGTCGATTTACATTGCTGACAACCTAAACAAAGGTATGCTATGCTGCTGACGTAACTAGAACGATTTAATATTAATCAATATGTTGTCGGATCATTTAGTAACTATTTGGAATAGAAAAAATTGGACGGGAAAGGGTGAGCCTTAGACCTT
Source organism: Dynastes maya (assembly GCA_029619315.2). NCBI lineage: Eukaryota > Metazoa > Arthropoda > Insecta > Coleoptera > Scarabaeidae > Dynastes > Dynastes maya. The sequence continues at coordinate 11,240,398 of JAROYE020000012.1, forward strand.
CACAAACAAGCTGAATTATTAAAGAACTAAACAAGATACAGCATACAAATCTGTGTTAAAAACAAGTTCAAATAGAATTGTATATAGACTTTTAGTGAATTAATATTAAATCAAAAGCAATTGTTTTTTTTTTCTTTTGACCCACCTTTTTGCTTGAAGTTTATGGTGTGTATATCATTTTTACCTTTATAACCTTTTTCATTTGCACGCAAGTTAAATTAATTAATATGCATAATAAGGGAGCTCAAATACACTAGCGAAACCGCATTTTCTTTCAAACATCACGTCTATTTGATTACAATTTGATTTTACCATCAAGGAAATGAGGTTATTGTTATGTTAATAATATATTGGACTAAGGAAATTGGCTAGGTGTTCTAAGTTTGTTTGCTCTATTAGTTCAGGCATATTGCATCGCAATATTATTACGACATGTATGTATATCAAGTACATAGATTGCACTGAATGTATAGGGTGTAATATTCAATAAATTAGAGTGTGTAGAGAGTGTGTAATACACGTAAATTCTGTATCCTCTAGTTTAGTTTTTAGCTATTCCATATAATAGGGTTATCATCATGTTTATATAGTATTAAATTATAATAAACTAATTTAATAATTAATTTGCTTATAGAGATTAAGTTTCAATTTACGCAAACAGTTTTGGTTGAATTTAATAACAGAAGGGATACCTACATTAATATATAGTATATTCTAAATTAAGTAGGATAACATGGTTATCCTATTATCAAATATAGAGACCATATGAGGCTACTGTTGATTAAAAAGCGGATGGCTAGAAAAAGAGTCCAAAAGATATTATTGTTGCTCTTAGAGAAAAGCTACAGGATCAGTTGTGCAGAAAGTTATCGTCATTAAACCCACACCACTACCCCATATGGAAGCAATCTCAGGAGAAGCAACGGCGGTAGACATACGTCTGCCCGGGAAGAGAGTTCAGTGTTCGGCAGTCGACAGAAATATGAGATCGAGAGGGAGGTCGCAACCACTATAAACCGTAGGAGATGTTGACCAAGTTGGTCTTCCTCATAAATGCCATTTTGTTTCTGGTAGTTTCCCGTGCGTCTTCAAGCACGCTCTGACAGCGATAGTCTGCAAACCTAATAGGGATTCCCTGTTCTCACAGAGCTACCGCCTCATAAGCTTTCTCTTTAATTTCTTCAAGGTAGTTGAGGTGATCTTGATCATATTGGGAAGGCCGGCAAAGGCCGCAAATGAACCCAACTTTCGGTTGATTTTGAACTTCTGCACCTGGTTCAAACCATTAAGGATGCTTCTGCAAGAACGTCTTTGATTCTATATGCGAGAGATTCTATATAGAAAGATTTTAGATCGTTTAACTAACGCTTCAATAACACTATAGAAATACGATGGCTGCTTGTCCTTAAAATGCTCTAAAACTGCCTGGTCGATGATATTTTTTCTCTCTTAGGTCCGATTTTAATTTTGAAAATAAAAATTTGTCACTTGGGGAAGGGTTGGAACTATACGGTGGATGATCGAGTACCTTGAATCCGCACTGGCGTATAGTAGCCTTCGAAATTGCAGTTGTGTGGACAGGAGCATTGTCGTGCAAGAACCACCTCGTCTCAGATTTCCTCGGCCTTCCTCGATTGTGACTTTTATTAAGAGGAGCAGCAAGTCGGCTAGTGCTACGTTCTTCAAAGTTGATTAACAAGATGCCCTCGCTATCCCAAAAAGTTGTAGCCATCAGCTCTTTTGTGCTTTTTGCTAAATTGGCCTTCTTAAGGATGGGTTCGCTTTTCCGATGCCACTCTATCGGTTCTCTTTTAGGCAAATGATCGTGGTATAGAACCATTGTTTTATCCCCAGTAACTATTTGGTTAATGCTCGTGTAGCTCAAGGAACTTGGCTACATTCAACATATTGCCCTAATTTCTGTCATACCTCGCGTGGAAATTTTGTAATTAAGACCACTCGGCGTAAAATAAGTGCTGAAACCGTTGATTTATATCAATAATATTTCTCACAAAATGTTTTTACTGATGTGTATTGAAGGCTGTCTATTGCTTGTACAACATGCGTTTTGAATTTGAATACATGGACAAAAACCGGGGCCGCTATGCCATTTGGTATTCCAATGATTTGGATAGATCCAAGAGAACATGATTCAGCTGAATGTTATATAATTCACGCACGCAGAATTATACTGACGGTATGAACAGAAGAAAAAGTAGTTCTTTGAAATACGTTCCAACAACATATACTCAATTGCCGCTGCCGCATTCAAATTCAAATTCGTGTTCCAACAGGACCACTTACAACAGAACAATCTGAGCCATCAGCATTGGAAACCATAAAAACCGAAAAAGTAGGCGTATCAATGTATGAAGCATCAAATGTCACTAAAGAAGCCTGAAACTATCACAGCGACAATCTATTCTTTTGGCAAAGGACTTGAAACAAACGAACATTTTAGCAGTAGGTGTTCGGATATACGGAGCAATCAATCGTCATCGTCGCTTCACGAGTTTTTTCAAATCCATTGAGAATAATTCACTCGCTTTTGCACTGATATCCGTGGTTTTATTTTAACGATTGTTTATCGACTCGTCAAAAAGCAGTTCGAATACGGTTCTGCTATACAACACTAATTCAAAAAATTCCATTCCGACTGCGCTCAGTAGCAATACAAGAGACATGCATCGCTAAAAAATATCATCGATTTAGTGCAATGTAACGACCAAAAGTGGGAAATTTGTGCCGACTTAAAAGTGGTGGCTATTTTCAGAGGTATGCAAACAGGTTATACCAAAAATACGTGCTACATGCGCTTTTTTTTTAATTGAAATTACTCAAAAAACGCGAGCTAACCTTTAAAAAACGGTTTACTAACCGTTGCTGAAGCCAATGGTACTCCATTGGATTCAGCATACTCGAATTAGGTTCACCCCCGGGTGCCCAGCATGTTGCAAAAAAAGTCTTCAATTTCTCCAGTAGAGGCGGTACGGTGGTGGGGAGCGTCACATTGGAGAGAAGGTAATCATTTTCAGTTGTCATCATGAACTGAACTGGTGAGCATCGCACTTTCATTGTTGAAACGTTTACTAAAAACAACGGATCTATGACTGCTACTCAAAGAGCTTTTCGAATACACTTTAGACTTGGTCGACATGACGCCGTACCTGTTCAAAACACGATTTTGCTATGGGTCAACAACTTTCAAGCTAGTGGATCAGCACTGAAAAGAAAACAATCTGGACGACCTGACACTGCCAGAAGTCCTAAACATGTGGAAGCGGTAAGATCGTCCATTGAACAATCTTCACGCCGCTGCGTTTGATGTTGACACAGGAACTCAAGGAGAGAGACTGAGAAACCCAAAGAGCAGTGTGTTTGGAAATTCAACAACATATCACATGTGCAGCTTCTGTGTTATTCAAGGATAAGGCTCATTTTCAGTTGTATACTTGTATACTTGATATTGGGCATAGAACAATCCTCGTCAGTTGCATAAACGACCCTTGATAACCCTAAAGTGACTGTATGGTGTGTGATTGCGGATTTCGGCATTCGGGGCCCGTACTTCTTTGAACAAAACGAAAAACTATAAACGCCATACAGAAGAAAGAAAACGAGTAAAACACCTAATAACATCAGGAAAGAAAGGCAATTGGAAAGAATTTGGAGAAAAATGGAAAAAAAAACACCAAAAATTATTGTTTAGAACATTAAAATCACTTCGAAAATGCAAAACATAGGGCATATCAAGAATAAAAGATAAAAATGGAGTTATGCTGACAGAAGACAGACAAATAATGAATAGATGGAAAGATTATTTTCAGGAACTATTGGGATCAAGCGAAGTCACAACTGAAGATGAAATACCAGAAGACCACCTGCAAATAGATCATAGAGAAAATAGAAATGATTACTGTATATACTATATATACGCAAAGGAATTACAAGAAGTGATAAAAAAACTTAAAAATGGGAAAGCACCAGCAAAAGGCAAGTTAACAAATGGAATTTTTAAAAACATTGGCGAAAATGGATTAGAAATTCTTGTTGAACTATACAATAAAGTATGGACGGACGAGCGTGTACCTCAAGAATGGAAAGTAGCTTTAATAACACCAATACATAAAAAAGGTGGTAAATATGATTGTAATAATTATAGAGGAATAACCTTACTAAACACAGCAATGAAAATATATGAACAGATCTTGGACAGAAAAATAAAACCAATAATAGAAAACACGCTAGAAGAATCTCAAAGTGGATTTAGGAAGGGAAGGAGTATACAAGATCATATTTTCACAATGAAACAAATAGTCGAAAAAACGATAGAACAAGGCAAAGAAGTATATTTAGGCTTCATTGACTTAGAGAAAGCATTCGATAAGGTACCAAGAGAAAAACTGTGAAGAATATTAGCTGAAAGAGGAATAGAGAGTAAAATGATTAGGATATTGAATAACATCTACAAGGATAATATTAACCAGGCAATACGTCAAAACGGTAAATAAGGAAAGATTACGACAAGGCGGTGCTGTTCACTGTTTTTGTCGATGACATAATAAAGAAATGTAGATCAAGAGTTAGAAAATATAATGTAAGTTATAGGTACATGAGAATGTCATCATTGCAGAAAAGGAGAAAGACTTACAAAAGCATTTAGAGATTTGGAACAACACTTTGGAAGAAAATAAAATGAAATTAAATAAAACCAAAACAAAAGTAATGGCAGTAGGCAATGAAACGAGAGAAATACAACACATTACATTGAAAAAAGACAATTAAGCTGGTGGGGACACCTACAAAGAATGCCACAGACAAGACAAGTAAAGCAAGTATTGGAGGCAAAGACACAGAAAAGGAAGAAGAGAGGAAGACCAAGGCCAACATGGGATGGTATTGTAGAGACTATATTACAGTGGAAAGATAAAAATGTGGAAAGAAGCAAAACTTATAGCAAGCAATAAGAAAGATTGGGAGAAGTTTGTGCATGCAGATTAAAAGATATAATATTTTAATGTAATGTATCCAAGTACGTAATGAAATATAACACCATACACCTTCTTCTGAGGTATTTGGGTTTTGATAATATATATATATATACATATATATATATACTTCTTCGAACAAGACAATGTTATAGTGACCGTGAACTCAGATCGATATTGTGAGATGTTGGAGACCTTCTTAAGGCTCAAACTGGATGAACTTGACAATACGCACACTGTTTGGTTTCAACAGGATGGGACAATAGCCCACACTGCTCGCCGTACAATGGGGATATTGAGGGAGATGTTCCCCGGTTGTTTGATTTGGAAATGATCAGAGTGATGGGCAACCTTCGTGAACGCCTTCATCAGTATGTACGCAACAAAGGCACCGACTTAAGTGACATTATTTTTAAAACTAATGAATTACTGTAACCAAAATGACATTTTATGTACTTTCAGGTGAGAATAAAATTTTTTTTTTATATATACTTTGAATTTTATTTAGCCTTGAAATGTGTCAGTTACTTTTGCCGCACCCTGTATGCTATTGAAGAATCTATTACCCCACACAATAACATTGAATCCTTTCAAATTACTCCATTATTTTCGCAACTTTTCCGGCAATTTCATCTCTGTTTTATATTTTTAACATATTTTAATTAATTACTCCCCATTTCATGACATTAATTACCCATTTTCGTCGGTGAAAAGGCAAATAAAACGAATTTAAATTTGTGAATGAATTCCTAAGTGAATGTCTACACCCCTTTTCCGCCAATTTTTTTTTATAACCCGCCAGTTTTTAAAATATTGCGGATTGTTGTTTTAGTAAACTTATCTTATCCGCAAGATAAATACGACGCTTGAAAAGGACGAGCAACTTTCAGCTCATCTAAGTAAATAAAATATTTTTTTAGGCTCCACCGTTTCGATATCTCTGTTGCAATTGTAAAGTGGGTAAAAAAAATGTATAAACTGAAAACACAAAAGGTCTTTGAAGCTTTTAGGAATGTGACAGAGTGTGATGATACCCCAATCTAAAAATACAATCAAACTTAAAAGTTTGCCCTCTTCAAACATGAGCTATACTCGGCTATTCAGATAAAATCCGAAAATAAAGGAATTTGAACCCGTGTTATCTTCGAGAGTGTCTCAACAGTTCTTTGTCGTCAATTACTTGCTCTTGGAAACTTTAATTTACCGAGTGATATTGATTTTAATCCTGGATCTGTCAAGCTGGAATTAAAGAAATTGAAAGTCTACTTGGATCCCCACTACTTTGAGAGACAGAACACAAAGAAATAAATAAACTTAATATATTGAAAGGTGAAATCAGGTCTCGGATTCCGCTTAAAATACCAATTCTATTTTTCTTTTTGTCTGTTACGAAATAAATGAAATACCGGGTGTTCCAAATTCAATGTTAACAGCGATATCTTCCTTATTTGTAGAGATATAAGATTGAGCAAGGTGTCATCGAAAATGGTTTACAGAATCCTAAAAAATATACTTTGTTGGACGTGATTATGCTTTTTGTATGCTTTATTTACATTCGATTACAATATGTTTGTTTATTTACATTGAAATACGATTATAATACATTGTACATTACATATGTACCAAAAACTATCGTGGGTATGCTGCCGCCATTTATATACACTCTCTCGTAACCGTTTTTTTTGTTGTCTCTCGGTATTTTCTCGCGGGAAATTTGAATTTGACTGAACATACTTTTTAAATGTACCCCTATTAAACCGCTGTCTAAAATGCCTTCCAGAAGCCTTTTTTTAAATTGCACCCATCTTTTTGACTTTATGATTAAAGTACTAGATGTTAGGAATACAAGAGTGTACAAGAGTACAAGAGTAAAATTTCATTTAACAAATAGCTACTAATAAAAACATACTATAATTTTTTTAGTTTAAATTTAATTGTACGTATACAATCGTATAGGTTGTTTTAACAAAAAAGATTCAAATATTTACTTCGATTTGCGAAAATAGTTTACGTACTTATAGTTAAATACTTATTAGAGCAATGCAACTGCGCTGAAAGCCAGTGGCGGACGCATAAAAGTTTACACAAAATAAATTAAATGTGATACGTGCTCAAACACTTACCGTTTTAAGAGTCCTCCGTGAAATCACAAAGTGGATAATGTCTATTTAATATTTGTAACATTAGATATGTTTCCAAAGTTGTTTCGGCAAAGTGAGTGCGGCGTGAAGAAAAAGTGTTTTTGTATGCCGAAAACGAACGTTCTACATCTAGTGACGTTATATTTGCGTAAGTAAACTATTCTTTCAAATAACTTAACGGTTCTGTTGACGCACCTTCACAAATTTGTCTTAATGTGCCAAAATCAGAGTCTTTATCTAAAACACTTTCAAACCTTTCTAAAACACAAACATTTCTTGGGTCTTCTATCGCGCATAGCTGTGCATGAACATATTGCACTATTTGCAAACATTCCACTAACGACACCGAAGAATTTTGTAGTTTTTCTATCGCATCCGCTAGTCCCACGTAATTGTCCTGAATAATTTCCAAATCTGTTTTAACTTGACTATCCTGAAATTTCAAGCGGCTTACCTTGACAGCCGCAGCTTCCTTTGGGTCGAATTCTAAAATCACGTTCTCTATATTCTTAAAATATTTAAGATAATAAAATGCAGCCTCTAACCATGTTCCCCAACGAGTAAGAATAGGTTGTGGTGGTTCAGGAATACCGGGGCATAGTCTATGAAATTCCCGAATACGTTTTGGGGATTTTACAAACACAGCTTTTGTATGTGCTATTACAGCGTCTACCTCGGGATAACATTTTCTGATACTATCTGCTACGAGACTGAGAGTATGAATTTTACATGTAAATGCAACAAGTTAGCACAATGTTTTTTAAGAGATCGACCTACAGCAAGCATGTTTGCGGCACCATCACTCATAAACATCAACAATTGATTTGTTGAAAGTTCAAAATTTTTCCAATGTATTTAACACCAACATTGAAATTATTTCGGCAGTGCATTGTTGTATTCGTCTGGAAGCTAGTAAAATTGAGGGTGACGGTCGATGTGGTTCCATTGTGCGTACCATTACATTAACCACAGAATGTTTTTTACGATCTGTTGTTTCGTCCACACATAACCACAGTCTTTTATCTTGCAGCTCCGATTTAATTCTTTTCTCGACATGCTCACAAGCAGACGGCACAACTCTCTATAATGTTCTCTCACTTGGCAACTTAAAGTCCGAATATTCATTCCAAAACGAGATGTATGCTTTCTTCCTTAGTAAATGAAATGGTAAATTACATGCAATAAACATATAAATTAAATTTAAATTTGTCATAATTTCGTGTGGAATTTTTTTTTGAAACATGCCCTGCACTATTTACGTCCCGGAGACAATCACTTTTCGACCAACACATTAAATCTATTTTACACACTACACATTGAATTTTAGCGCCATCACACTTTAAATCAGGCATTTCTTCAATAAATTCTCTTATTGTGTCCAACTTTGGTCGTTTTCGCGACGTAGGAAACATTTTCAAAACAAACGTAGAACTACGATATAGTATACGACAGCGTAGATGCATACACAACAGATAGGCTTTCGAGTCGCAGCTATACTGACGCTTATACCGAATTGTCCCGGCCGTGTTTATTTTGTGTAAACTTTTATGCGTCATCCACTGGCTTTCAGCGCAGTTTGCGTTGCTCTAATACTTAGTGAAGTAGCATTGTTATAAAATCTTTAAAATGTCTTCTTTTCTCCAAATGAATGTGTCGATATGTTATCAGTTTATAACATATAAAATTCTGGTGAAGCAGCAATATTTTATGGAAAGCAATTTCCTAACAAAGTGATACCATCACATATGGCATTTCCTTCGAGAGGAGTCGACGTCTTTAAAATATAATCAGTGACTATTTTGAGAAGCACATCATGTAAGCAAACTCTCTGGTTTTTGCGCAGACGGCGCTCCAGCAACGTTGGGATTACGTTTGGGTTCAGCAACACTCATAAAACAAAAGAACCCCTCACACAGACCACTCCTTTTATTATCTATCGCGAAGACCTGTCTTCTAAACCTTTACCGGAAAACATATGAAATACTATAAAACTGGCCATAAAAATTGTGAACTTTGTCAAAGATAGTGCTTCAACGACCCGTGTTTTTTCAAAAACTATGTGTTGATTTAGATTCGTTAGCTCTCGAAGGGAAATATGTTGGAGCGATTGTAGGAGCTAAGAGAGGAAACCAAATTGTTTCTGGACGAGAAAAAAAATGATTGGTATGTTAAAGCAATTTTGCGACCCGGGATTCCAAATGAGTCTGGCTTATGCTGCAGACACTTCTTCACATTTGAATAAGTTGAATTTGCAGCTTCAAGGTTCGGGAAATATCAACTTAGAAGTTCCCGCAAATATTTTGGTATTTGAAGATAAACTCCGTGCCTTTATTGATAAAATTGACTTAATAAGATCCAAACAAAATTAGTCGGCCTTCTCCATGCTAAAGAAAATTGTTAATGACTAAGATCAAGGCAGTGTGAATATAACGTCGGAAATCTATCAAAGTGTTGCCTATCGATTAAAACTGAATCTGATTCGGGAGTTATTAGAAATTCATTCAACGTGAAAACTAGGGGCCTACCTACAGGAAGAGGTCATCGAATTGCAGAATGATGGCCTTTGCAAAGACACCTTTAGTTCAAGTAGGCCTCGAGGAGTTTTGGTGCAAGAAAGCTCTTTCGTGTCTAAAGCTGCGTGAAAGTGCTTTAACATATCTAATAGTGTTTTCTACAACTTTCCTTTGTGAACGAGGTTTTTCGGCGTTACTTTTTACAGGAAATAAAAACAGGAATCGGTTGGATACAGGCGACGACATACGCCAGAATATCTCTGCTATTGAAATAAATGCAGGCATAGAAATCTCATTAGAGAACGTTTTTAAAAACTAATAATAGTTATAGTTATATTTTTAGGAATGTTTATGGCTTGTTTTGAAATTGTGTTGCCCACTAAACTTCTTTTTTGTGGGGCTATTTGAAAGAAGAATTCTGCAAACCACTTTCAACGACAGCTTGCTCGATCTTATACGAGGAGCGCACTGTATATTTGTGAATATGGCAACACTGACAGTAATTGTCAAAAAATTTGAGGTTAGTTTAATGTAGCAAGTGTTTGTGAATAAGTCAAAGTTTATTTGAATTCGATATCTTTCTTCAAAAAACTTACAGAATTTTTTGAAAAGTTAAACGGTCAGTGTGAAATGGAAATGACCCGCGAACATTTTCGTGCAATGATTTTGTACGATTTTTGTTCAGGTTTAACCTTTAATGAATCATTTGCTCGTTTGGAAATGCATTTGCTGGAGAAGCCCCAAGTCGGACGATTGTGTTTAACTGGTTCAAAGAATTCCAACGGGGAAGATCATCTCTTGAGAATGAAAATCATGAAGGTCGTCCTGTTTCAGCAACAACTTCACGTCACATTGATGCCGTTCGTCGCATGATTGAAGAAGGTCGTCGGGTGACCTACGGTGAAATTCGGGCAAATCTTGGCATTGGAATAACTGCAATTCAGACAATTCTTCATGCGCATTTAAATGTGAAAAGAGTGTGTTGTCGTTGGATACCACATTGCTTAACAGCTAATCAAAAAAAAGCAAGGGTCGACTGGTGCCTAGAAAACCTTGAACGTTATCATGAAGGTACGTCTAAGGCCGTTTATAATATCGTTAAAGGTGATGAAACATGGATCTACTGCTATGATCCATTAACAAAGCAGCAATCTACCCAATGGATGTTTCAAAATGAAATGCGACCCACAAAAATAAAACAATCACGAAGTTGTGCTAAACAAATGGATTGCTCTTTCTTCATCCGTACTGGTTACATTTGCTCTGTTCTTCTAGAGAATAGGAAAACAATTAATGCAGAATGGTACACCACCATTTGCTTGCCAAGACTGTTGTCAAAAGTTCAGAAAAAACAAATTGTGTTACACCATGACAACGCTCCTGCACACTTTGCCAAGTTGACAACGGAGTTTCTTCGCTCTGCTGGGATAAAATTAATGTAGCATCCACCTTATAGCCCGGATCTAGCTCCGTGTGATTTCTTCCGCTTTCCAACTATTAAGAAGAAATTACATGGAATCCATTTTTAACAACACAGGAAGCTGTTAATGCATTTTAAGAGTATGTTAGTGCAGTGTCCAAGGAAACCTGGGCTACCTGTTTTACAGAATGGTTTGAGAGGATGCCGAAATGCGTTAAATGTAAAGGAGAGTACTTTGAAAAAGTATAAATATTATTCGTTTTCATATTTTTTGTTCTTATCATGTATTCAGAAACATAGAGTGTGCCCTTCGTATCTCTACAAATAAGGAAGTTATCGCTTGTAACATTGAATCTGGAACACTCGGTATACAAGGAGAAACACGTGTCTGTTTCCCTTCAATTTTTTGTTAATTCTTCAATAACAACGTAGTCAATAACGTTCTTAATCATCACTTTTTGTTGGGGACAATAAGTTAACCATTTTGACGGATCGAGATTCGACACCAAAGTAAATATTTTCCTTTCGATGTCGACAAAACAACCCCAGGCGAGGCGTATCTGTTGCAATAACGAAGAGGGACAGGTCGGGAAAAAACTGGCAGATATAGACCTTTAATTTTTGTGTCTCTACGCGAGAAGGTAAATTGAAAAGTTCACATCCAATGACAGCACATCCCTTTTCCAATAGCCAATACCCCAAACCTTATTGTTCCTGTTTCGTTTTCGCATAATAAATGGACAAAATTTATAGAGCGACACTAATACAATTTCTTCACCACGCCATGTTTAAGAGCATACATGTATAAATATACAGAATAATTAATTCCTATGTATTCATATGCAAAAGAAAACAGCAGTATCAGTAAAAATGGCAGGGAAATTGATGGCAATTGTTTTTTGGAATAATTCATAACTAAGCCAGACACAATCGGTCTTCGCAACAGAATCGGATCAGTCGAATGGACCGCGGATTATAAATAGTGTATGTGTGACTCACAGCCGACAGAAGAATGCTGACACAATAAAAATGTTTGGTAAATAAATTTATTGCCATTATTAGTTTTTTTTTGTTTGAAAACGGCATTTGTTGTGTTTGTAATGTAATAACCGTAAAAAGTAAACAAAGTAGTTTCTTCAAAAATCTGTTCTACTTAATACCGTAACAATAAATAATAATATAATAAATAAACCTAACTTATTAACGGATTGTTGAAAAGCTTGCAACATCAGGTACGTTTCCACATTTGTCTCGATGAAGGTTGTTCGGTGTGATGAAAAAATATTCTTATATTTCGAGAAAGACCGTTCAAGATCTACGGAAGTAATACAGACATAATTAAAATAATCCTTAGAGTTAGCTAATGAATCTACAGATGCACCACCTCTGTCTTAATCTCGTATAATCGGAATTTTTTTTTAAAACACTGTCGAACACGCGTCCGTTTTTTGCGTCGTTTATACCGTGTAGCAATGTATTAACTTCGTCCACGATTTGCACTGATTCTACTAACGACAACCCAGTATTTTGCAATTTTTCTATTGTGTCTAGTAATCGTTTATAATTACTGCTAATACTTTTTAAATCTGTTTCAACAGAAGTATCTACAAATTCTTTCTAGCTCTCCTTAGTAGCTGTAGCTTTGTCACAGTTCAATTGTAAAATCACAGGTTTTACTTCTTGGAAATGTTCAGAATAATAAAAAGCCGCTTGCAACCATGTTCTCCAACGCATAAGAATCGGCTGTGGTGGTTCGCGAATACCGGGACAAAGCCTGTGAAATGCTCGAATCCGTTTGGAAGATTTGAGAAACATCTTCTCCGAGTAACATTCCCGAATAGTTTTTACCAGAAAATGTAAAGCATGAACTTTACACGTAACGTGTAAAAGCCCCTCACAACTTTCTTTAACAGAACTAGCCTACACTACACATTGTCGCTGCTCCATCGCTCATAAACATCAACAGTTGACTGGTTGACACTTGAAATTGTTGTAAGGTATCGAGCACTACGCCCGTAATTGCTTCGCCAGTACACTTTTTTAGTCTTTTGCTAGCTAATAAGATTGCAAATTTCGGTTTAACAGGATCTGGTACTCGTACTATAATGTTCAAAATAGAATTTTTTTTACAATTTGTCGTCTCATCAATAGCCACGGCTGTTTATCTTTTAATCCTGCTTTGATCCTATTCGATATCTTTACGTATACTTGGTAGCTGTTTCCATAACTCTGTCCGTAGTGGTAAGTTCCACTCGGGATTGTATGTACGCCAAAACTGTCGAAACGTTTCTTTATCGAGTAAGCGAAGCGGTAGATCACAAACAATAAACATCAAAAGTAAATCCAACTGAAATTGGGTTTGAGGTGGCACGCCATTTTTCTCATTTTTGTGCTCTACACTATTTATATGTCTTTTACAGTCGCCTTTGTTCCAGCACATTAAGGGTACTTTGCAAACTCTACGCAATACTTTAGTTCAATTATAGTTCAAATCCGGAAATTCACTGATAAATTTAATGATTTTATTAGCCAATGGTGATTCGCTAAGGTAGCCCGTACCGATTCATTTGCATACATACATCGCATCGTGGGCGCGGCAACCTCACTTCTAACCTGCCGCGAAGCTCTCTGTGTCCGACCTATTCATAACTAATTATTTATGTTAAATGATCCTTATTCGGTATCACTCTGAGAAGAACGCGCTATATAATTTTCTTCATTAATAACAGCTGAATTTGGCAATGATCCATGATCTCTATGGCTGCATAATAAATTTAATACTTCTAAGGACTGTGTACTTTTTTGTAGCGTTTTCTATACATGTTTATTAGTCAGGTCTAACCGTCTAGAGTCCTTATCCCTTACCTCTTGAGCCTCTTCCAATAAAAGACCAATTAGTACAATACAACATACACGTTCGCTCAGGCTTCACCGGGCTGCAAGATATATTGTACGTAGCGCGATCTGGCATCCTTGCATTTATCCCCGCCGGCCAGCCTCGTCGCGCAACTACAGTAGCTCTAAGAGGCCTATGAGATGCACTCTTTGTTTCTCTGTGCGCTCATAAGGTTCTAACAAGAGATCGTAGATTTTGAATACATTATGTTAGGTTATACACCCGCAAAGATGGTACAGATCATTAAATGGTACTTTGGGAATTGCCGTAAATACCAACAAATAAACGAACAGCCTCAAATCCCTCTAATGCATCCCGGGCAGGTGGAGAGAGAAGTGAGGGTTGGTTCGTTAGTTAAAATGGATAAACCTTGCTTTAGTAGAAGTACTGTGAAACGTGTTTTGAAACGGAACAAATACAAAAGTTATAAAGTTCAAAATTGCCAGAAGATTTTTCCCCTTAATAAAGTAACATTGTTAGAATTTCAATTTATTTCGTATAATTATCGAATTTATTTTTCTTTGGTTTAATTTTATAAGAATCGTTGTTTATTTTCCTATTTAGAATTACTGTTTCGTTCTCCTACATCGTATAGCAGCAACAAAATTCTGTATTAACACATTTTGTCAAATGCAATACCCCGTTCCTATCTGGACCAACGTGTACACACACTTCAGCGGCATAAGTAATTTCGTCCGGACTTGGTGAAATGAAATCGTGAACTTTTCATTTTTTTTTTTAGTTTTATCTGAACTTTTTGCGAATGTGTTCCTTGGACGAAAATAACAATATAAACACATATAATTTAATAGGTCCCATGGATCCCAAATTTCACTATAATTTATTCGTTTAAGTTATAAACATTACACCACGTTCGAAATCTTTATAAATCTACGAATCGGCGAAAAAAATTAAATGAATGCGAGTGGAATATAAGATGAAGAAATGTAATATGAGTCTCGTTGACAGGTGTGAAAAGAAAAGCTTGGGAATAAAAGATTTAGAGCCGTGCGAGAATCCTATGTAGTTTTGCAGAAATTTTATTTAGCAAAACGGGAACTGTATGAAATTGTCTACAGTACTCAATCTGACATTTTGAAGAGGCAAAACTACGGAACATATGATTTATATTAAAGCTGGAATTGGTGTTTGCCGCGTTTAGCGTTGGATGAATGTTAGTGGCAAAGCGGGTGAAAGGGGGGATCTATATTTAGATACCGTGTATAAATCCATATGTAAATGCTTCTGTTTCAACTAGTTATGAAAATTCATAAAAATTGCGTGCAAAACCTTACTTGTTATATGTGTTAATCCTATTTATATCTTATGCGCATACAGGGTCCATCCAAAAACCTCTGACAAACTTTTAGAGAAGGCATAAAATTATTAGATGAACACTTTTTCTTCATAAAATTATTTCCAAAATTGTACCGATTCTCTTAAAGCGCATTGTGTACGCACATTATCCGCAGACAATAAATCCTATCTCCACCGGTTGATTTTACAGCAGAAACGGAAAAACAAAACGGTTCCTTAATTAAATTTAAACCTAAAAACCATGTTAGCGAAATGAAATCAGAAACAACACTTCCGTACTTAAAGAGCCTTATTCGCGTCTAATAATCTTCGCCGATCGTCTGTTATGCGAGACTTATTAGCAGCGCTGCACTGAATTAATTGAAGATAACCAAACAAGCGTACAGTGTTCAGAACGGGAGCGCTATCTAGTTAAAATAAACAAAAACGCTACAACATATACATATTAACAGGTACAAGTTTATTGTATCATCAAACTTGAGACTAGAATGCTAATCTGTTATTTAGCATCTAACGATGATGTTTTAGTTTATGTTGATGCAACGCCCTAAGTATGCTAGGGTTGTACAAATAAGTTTACGAGATGTCGTCCACATTAGGTATCTAGTAAAAAGGTAATCAAAAACAAAGCTATCATTTGACAAATTCGTCTTTAGTTAGTCACATCAATGTTGGATGAAATATCCTGGCTTTAACCTAGAACTCTAAACTAATCTCGAATCTGCACTTTTAAAAAATGATCGATAAGTGTAATAGATTGCTAAGGAACATCTGCAGAACAATTCGGAAGACATGGGAGCTAAGACTGGTTATATACTATAGTGGTAAGACCCATGATAACTTTTAGTTGACCCACGTCAATAAAACTCCTGAGAATGCAGAGAGTGGCATGCCCATGAATGTATAAACCATTCTAAAGTTATTTCCTCTTGACATCTATATCAACGGAAAGGCCTATCTTTGATATGGGGAGTGACGTTACAATCTTCAGGATCTCCTATAACAAACACTTCAAAGTAATCTTGAATGAGTTAAATGAGACAATTAGAAGTTGAGTGGAGCATGGTGAATTATCAAAATGTCTAAAACTGAACATCGCGGGGTGATAAAATTTCTCACCTTGGAAGGAAAGGCACCCGTCCGAAATCAAAGACCGAATGGACACCGTTTATAAAGACGTTGGTTAAAATTATTTCGTTGGGGCAGAGAATCTCTTGAAGATAATCCACGCCAAGGAAGACCTGCCTCTGTAGTGACACCAGAAACCATCAAATTGGTCGAGGAAGTCGTACTGAGTGATCGAAAGGATTTCTAAAACTAGTGTTCTGAAGATCCTACACGAGTATTTGCGTAAGACAAAAATTGGCGAGATGGATTCCAAAATTGCTCAGCGCGGTTCCGAAGAAGCAACTTGTCGAATGTAGCCAAAAGAAGGAAATTCCAAAAGGCATCGCGCTTCAAATATTCAAAAAAGGAACGTTCGGAGCAGAAACTGAGCAAGAATAACAGCAACAGAGATGAGATTCTTAAGAGGAATTGAGAACAAAACGAAAAGATATAGAATTAGGAATACAACAATCAGGGAGTAATCTGGAAGTGAAACCCATAGTGGAAGTTATCGAGGAGACGCAAATGGGATGGTATGGTCACGTGAAGACAGGTTCTAGAAGCCAGGGTAAATAAGAAAACACGAATAAGACCTAGAAAGCATGGTTGGATGATGTACGATTACCAGTAAATAATAATAATAATAAAAATAATAATAAGCTTTATTACCCAACAGAGAAAATTCCAATTACTGGACAAGTAATTAAGTAAACAAATTACAAAACGAGTACAAAAAACAAGTAAGAGTATCAAGTTACAAAAAATTATTAAAGTAAAGAGCAGTAACTATCCTTATTGTATGTCAAGTATCGTGAAAAATAACACATTGCGAAGATATGAGATTAAAGTTTGTACAAGTCACATAAATAGGTGATTTTAAAAGAGCATTTGTTCGAGGAAACGGTAGATAAAACGTATTCGAATACCGGACACCAGAGCGTGGGATTATAAATTGTAATCTTTGAAGTAGTGCAGAGCAGTCAATGCAGCTATTACACAATTTCCAGAGAAACACCAAACCGGAGGATATGCGCCGAAAGTTAAGAGAGGGTAAATTAAATCGGAACAACAGTAACATATGATCAACGCCTCTCGGTGGGTACACTCCGTCTTGCCAGAACCACAGGAGTTTAGCAAATCTGCGTTGGACCAATTCCAATTGCGTTTATGCATTAAATAGTAAGGGCACCATATGATGGACGCGTATTCCAGACGGGATCTAACAAGAGCGTAGTACAAAGATTTCAAGGCTACCTCATTGGTAAAGCAGTAAAGGGAAGAAAACTGGGAGAATACACAGCAGATTACACAGGACAGGAAGAAATGGCGGGAAATATGTAAGAAGAGCATATGCTAACAGCCCAACTCCACAATGCTTTACACCCGATAAGGGTAAATAGATAAAAAGGATTAAGAATTAACACGTGGTTAACTATCGGAATCACGACCAAAGTTAAAAAAAAATGTAACTTTTGACAACTGACAACTGACTGACTCTAACAAATGAGTTAAAATAGATAGCCACATTTGTGAACACAAAAATTCATCAGTCAAAGATATTTGAATGACCCTGATGAAGCTTTCAAAATAAATACGAAATATTGGTGAAATTTAAAAGAGTTACATTTTTTCTAAAAAGGATTAAGAAGATAAGAAACCAAGTCTAGGTATACTAATTAGTCCATAACATCAATCAATCAATTTCCATTGGTAAATAAGAAAACACGAATAAGCTAAAACTATCAATGACATATTTTTTCCTTTTCCAAATTACCCTTCTCAATATTTCCTATATTTAATCTCCACAATGCATTTTTGTCAAACTCCAAGTCAAAAGTTCCAGTTACCGTTTGAGAAAAGAAAGAAGAACACAAAGAAAAATTTATACTATTGCGAATATGCGGATAGCAAAGTATATCTGATCCATATACGAAGACATTAAACGTATAAGAAAACTTTTAAAACTTTGGGAAAATTTTAATCAAATAATAAACAACGGAAAACTTGAATTGCAACTGAAAGTCTTATTACGTTTTTCTTTCGGTCCGTGTGTATTTTCACGTAGTGACTTAATTTGGTTAGGTAAAAGTTGCTTCCGTTTCGTCTACGCGCGTTGTAATTCTTGTATCGGACGACAGAGGCCGTTGGTGCGCAAGCGCGCGAAAATATGAAATATTCCGAGCGTCCAAAAGTGCAGGTAAACGCGTCTTCGGCGCGTCTGTTGCGCTCCCGTTTTATTCGACCGAAAGTTGGGATAAATAACGCTCGGAGATGTTCACTTCTCGCGATTTTCGTTTTAGTTTAACGCGAAAACGCTGCCGGCGCTTTAAACTAGAACGAATTGTGACATTTAAAATGGCGCGAAAATAGTCCATGTATGGCGATGGTTGTGCCTAGGTCAGGGAAGCCGGTATGTGGATCAGATATTCATGCCAACAGAAATACTCACATAGGGGAAAGGAGAGGAAAGGAAGTTTGGATCAATACAGCACCTTGAATAATTTATAAAAGCGTTCTAGCCTGCTTGACGGCACCGACGGTAGCACTGTGCTACTGGCTACGTCGTGTCGTCGGCTTTACTACTACATACTTTCCACTTTTACACTCCTCCCCATTGTCTAAATACTTTGGGATGATGACTCACCACTTTATGCTACCTCTCTTCCTCAAACCTTTTCTTTCTACAATACACTCTCTCTCGCTATATATAGTTGATATACACACACTAAAGGTGTCCCATATAAGTCCTAACAGTAATTCAATAATAAATAATATCAGCAACCAAATGCAAGGTTCAACAAAAACTGCAATAAAAGCATTAGGAAAATCTGACAAGTTCTGGGAAATAAGTATTAAAAGTCTCAAAATTTCTACTTGTAATAAGGAAATGTTGCAAATTCTTAAATACTGCTTAGGTACACGCGAACTTGTACGGAAAAACCTTGTGGCGTGTACCTCTAAGAGTCTAGTTTTCTACTTTTCATAACTAAAGTGGCAAAGGCAAATTTAATGAAAATATTTTTAAATTCCAAATATGACCGCTAGGGGGCGTAGTTGCTGGAGTCAACAATAAATCTTTACATGAAATTTTGTAAATTCCTGATTTATCCATGTTATCTACTGGGTCTTTGGAACTTCCTAAAAGGTTTTTAATGTTATTGCTTGAAGAAAAGACAATCTTGCGATCAAGTTTAGAAAAGATTTTTTGAAGACCTTTCGTGTAACTTGGATAAAAGGGTAATTTAACATATTTCTTATTATTACGGCCGTCAATGCGTTTTAATGTGCTTATATTTCTAATTCTTAATCTATTCTTATGTTTCCTAATAGTATTCTAAACGACATCTTCAGAGAATCCGTTAAAGTTAGCAATATTGATAATTTCTTTTAGTTAATTTTGGTATCTATCTTTAGTTAAAGGGAAATTGAGTAACCGGTGTACCAAAAAGTGAATAGCCGAGAGTTTATGTTCATATGAGTGATTAGAATCCTGTAAGATAAATCTATTATTATTAGTAGGTTTTCTATATATGTACGTCTATTTCTAACTTATTTTTATTTCTTATTACTAACATGTCGAGGAAAGGAATCCTGTTGTCTTTCTCTTCTTCGTGGGTAAATTTGATAGATGGAATTTTTGAGTTAAGTTGTTCCATGAAATCCGTTATTGAAGATTTGCTGGTGTCAAAGATGCAAAAAATGTCATCGGCGTATCTGATCCAAAGCCGAGGGAAATAAGCCACAGTATTCTTCAGGTCGGTTTCAAATTTACCCATAAAGAGGTTAGCCATAAACGGAGATAAGCTGTTACCCATTGCCGTTCCTTCCATTTGTTGATAAAAATTGTTGTTAATTTAGAAAAAGTTTTGTTTCATGCAAAGTCTTGTCAAAGAAATTAAGCTAGTAACTTCATCTCTATCCATTTGGTTATCCAACAAAAGCGTTTCTAAATATTCCAAAGTTACTAAGATACTAAAATTTCTTTGTTAGTAAGCTCAATGTCCTTAGTTTTTTCAATGAACGCGTAAGAATAGCCAAATCGGGAAACTGTAGGGGTAACGGGTTCAATTTTTCAGATAACCACTTGGGAAGTAAGTAAGTTGGACTGTTGATGTTTGAAACAATGGGTCTTATACTCTTTCCGGACTTGTGTATTTTAGGTAAACAATACATCCTAGGTAGTACTGGGTTTGGTACTGTTAGTCTAAATCTTAAATTATCGCTAATGACCGCCCTACATTCTGTAATCATTTTAGACAAAGAATTTTTTGATAATTTTAAATAAGAACTGTGACAAAGTGGTGTTGACCCGATTAAAACAATCCTCTTTGTCTAAGATGACTACAGTGCTCAAAACCGTAATAATAAGAAATATGTTAAATTACCCTTTTATCCAAGTTACACGAACTGTTTATTCCTTTGTTTCATAGCCAACTAAGATAGGTTTCAATATTATTAAGTAGGTATTACAGATAATGGGCTGTTTTCGTAAATATCTGGAAAAAGGAAAAAGATATCATCACGCGCGTATAGTTTCTACTAACACAAACGACTGTTAAACAACAATTAAGCGTGCAACATACCTGACATTTCAAAACTATATTTTAACCCATGTGCAATTATATTATAAGAATATTTTTGACGGGTAACGCCATCTTCATGCTAAGTATTTTGAGACGTTTGGTGCAACATTAAGAAGACGCCACTGGTAAATATCCAGAAATTATCCTTCAAATCATATGCAAGTATTCAAAAAAGCTTCATTGTGTCTCTATTTTGGTGAGCTACGGTTCGTTGGATAAATGTTTATGATTATTGATATTAGTTTAAAAAAAGTAGAAGACATGTAAAACATCTCAATACCTCATAATGCCTTCACAAAATGTTTTTTTTTTCATCCGAATTACATTCATTATAAAGAACGTCTAAAATTAACCCAACTAGACGCAATATATTGCAATTACAGCATTTATTACAAACCTAATCGAGACTTACTAAAAAATGCAATAAGCAATTTTGGTGGAGGCGCTGTGATTCGACGGGACCTAAGCACTCGGTTAACTGTCAAGCTACGTTGGCACTACTCCATTATCTAATTATCTAAATATAGCGGG
The DNA here is from genome assembly GCA_029619315.2 of Dynastes maya. NCBI lineage: Eukaryota > Metazoa > Arthropoda > Insecta > Coleoptera > Scarabaeidae > Dynastes > Dynastes maya. The sequence continues at coordinate 11,261,894 of JAROYE020000012.1, forward strand.
GGCCCTGATAGATATCCTTTAGAAATCAAAGGGTGTAACGTAATTTTAAAATTCTCTTTTTGCGGCCTTAAAAAATAATTGGTGCTTCGCTTGCAGCATTCCTTTCCTGCGCAAGGGGAAAATTAAAAAGGAGAATTGCATTATTTCAGTGACAATATGGCTTTGTCAAATATTCGGTTCAAAGAACTTTGAAAAGAAGCAACGTTCAAATTAAATTAACTATGGGAAATATTATATTTTACAGATTAAAGAAGAGAGGAAAATAGCTAACGTAACTGTTTTAAAGAAGTAACATATTAAAGATGAAATATCGTGCTTTTTTCAATGTACATATATCCTTTTTTACATCTGTGCAGCATGTAAAGTCTAGCCGAATGTATGAATACAAGATTAAATCTGGGATCTCGAATGTGCATCACGCGTCAGCAATTTTTTTAACGTAGGAAAAGCGTATACTCAAACCATATGCTAATATTTGTCGTATCGACGTGTATCAATAGGAAATTTTTATTATTGCAATACCGACTAGAGAACACGGGCTTCCCCTGTTTTGAACCAATAATTGCGGAGCACCGTAACTCATCGCGGCGTTGTCATTTGTTTATTTGTCGGCAAATATTAGGGACGCCTATATTCCAAGTAAAAAACAAGTATAGAAGCTATATTTCTTTTATTTTACATCCATTTTTAGGACAGGCAAACAAATCGTTGGTTACGAACTTAATTCATTTTTTCCGAAGAAAGAATAAGCAAAACTCTTTTTTTTCACCGAAGCTCAAATGCCAATATCGAATCAGTCACCTAAAACGTGGAGATAATTCTTTTCAGCCAATTACTACGCCCCCTAAAAACCGGATTTCGATAAGTAAGGTCGAGCTTTGACAGCGGATCTCTCGCCAGGAACACGAGCCGAGCCGTGGCATATATAAACCCCACGTAAATGCTCAATGAACACAATTTAGCTTGTTATTGCCCAAATTAATTACGTTTAATATCAAACAATGTTTGTCGTGCTTAAAACGCTCGGGCCTAGCCAGATGCGTATCTTATTTGCCTAATTAAGCATATATACCCGTTGAACAATTGACGATAATTCAATTCTCTAGTGTTTACACGGGTGATATTTTGATAAACGGAACATCTTTTGAGGGATTTAGAACATTAAGCAACGATTACTTAGATATCCCTAAGGAGGGATTTTAAGATTAGAAAATGATTTGAATATTTGCTAAAATCTTTGAATGGGATGTACCACAAAATTAACCAAATCTAAACAAAATGTTTAAAGTGAAAGGTAACTTGAAAGAGTCAGAGGAAACTATAACCTTTTTTCTAACACCTTGTATATTGTATACAGAGTCCGCCCAAGAAAAATCAAGTTTTCAGTGACTTTACACAACTGTAAGGCGAAGATTGTTTTTTACAAGGAAAGATACCCAAACCGCACATCAAGAATTTAATGAAACTTGGGTGGTTTATAGACCATAAAGGATCCTGTAAGATAGGGCAATAAACGGTTTTGGAGAGTGAAACCGGCCCACCCCTATGTCCAACAGGCTGTTTCTGTGGTGATTATATTTAGCACCATCACTGACCTTACAAAAAGGTTATTCTGAGTGTTCCAGATTCAATATTACAACCGAAATTATTCGCGGAAAGTTGAAATTCACTCAAAAAAAATAAAATTTTCTAAAACTCAAGATGCTGCTAGTGGTACGCGATTGATTTTCCAAAATTTGGAATGAAAAAATTTCATTGTCTGGACCAATTACACTGTGCTCGAATTGGAGACCTTTTTTTGCAACAAGCTGGGTATCTGGGGGGTGAACATAATTCGAGTATGCCGAATCCAATGGTGCTAACCGTTTTTAAAAGTTGACTCGCGTTTTCGTGCAATTTCAATTTAAAAATCTTAGGCCCAAAGACCCAAAAAATGTGATTTTTTTAATTTCTTGACCATTTATTGACATTAAATCGATGGAAATCGATTGAATAGACATCGTACCGACGATACATATGGAATAGAAACTATTTGAAAAAAAAATTGAGTCGATTTTTCATCACTTTTTTTTGTTTTTTTCATTTTCCACCCTGAACTTTTCACTATTCACTTCGGTTTGCGTTATTTGCTTTAATATTTAGATATTAACACTTTGACTTCTGAAAACAGACTGAGCTCTCAGCGGTAAACAGCGCTGCTTATATACCTATTTGACCAGGTGGCAGTAGCGGGGATGGAAGTTTCTAGAAGATTCACGAATGGTCCATGAACGGTGCATGGGGAGTTCTCGAAGGTTCCAGAAAGCTCTTCGGCCATTGAACAAATTTTCCAGAAAATTCTTTGGGCTTAAAATTTTTAAATTGAAATTGCTCGAAAAGGCGAGCTAACTTTTAAAGACGGTTGGCACCATTGGATTCAGCGTACTCGAATTAGATTTACCCCCCCCCCCCCCGTATCCCAGCTTGCTGCATTTTGCAACTAGCACAGGAAGCCGTGAAAAAGTTGGATGTGGAATTTAAGGCATTGAATGGAGGGCTAGAAAAATTCTGTTGGAAGCACAACATCACATTCAAATCTATTTGTGGAGCAGCAAGTATCAGTGAAAATGAAGTGAGTGGATGAAAAAATTGCACTACCAAATAAGAGTTTTGCATTAACAAGTGAAAAATGCACAGGCTAAGCAGGTAAAGCTGCAAAAGAACTCCTGACAGTTTTGTTTTGTGAAAATATGGGAGGTGAAACAGGAAGACCCTTAGTAATTGGAAAACACAAGAATCCTCGTTGTTTTAAAGGTAGAAAAATTACCGATGGAATGGTATTACAACAAAAAAGCTGATTGAATTACAAATGTCAGATTCTTTCACATCAGTTTCACTGTTTGAATTACAGTTTTGATCACCAATTAATTCACTGATTATTTCTTGAACGTTAAAAATGGGATTTTCGGTCAAAACATTCCAGTCAATAGATGCACAATTTTCTAGGTTTACACCAAGTAATACAGGAAGAAGCTGGGCCAGTGGAATTTCGTCTTCCTCATCGAAATCCTTTTCTTGCTGATTATTTTCCGAGAATCCTGCTTTTCCAAAACATTTTGAATTGTTGCTAGCGAAACGTTTTTCCAAGCTGCTGATATCCAAATTAAAGCGCTGATTAAATTAATACTTTTTTCTGCATCTCCAAAAGAACTTTCAAGGCTTGTGAATGTTAGAAGCTTTCGGATTAGAAATTTTCTATAGCTCATCTTAAACTCATGGATAATCCCTTGAACCAATAGCTGACAAAGGAAAGTGGTGTTTGGAGGCAGGAAAATGATGCTCACATTTTCTAGTGTTACTTTTGGATGGGACGTGGCATTATCCAGAAATAATGAGACTTTTCTATTTCCTTTTATCATTTTTTCCTCAATTTCTTTTCAGCAAGGAAGTCATAATCTCTGTTGTCATCCAAGCCTTTTTTTATTAGATACCCATTCTAAGGGCAGTTTGTCGATATGAGATCCTTTAAAGCATCGAGGGTTTTTACTTTCTCAATGATTAATGGGGTTTCCTTGTCACCTTCCATATTTGCGCAAAATAAAATTGCCAGTCTTTGTTTTGCAGTTTTTTTACCGACACATTTATCGTTTTTTAGAGCGAACGTTTTGTTGGACATTGCAAGATAAAAAAGTCAGGTTTCGTCAGCATTGTACATATTTTTTGGTGAATAGTCCAATATTACTTGTAGCTTTGGTTTCCAAGCTTCAACACTGTCCAAGTCAACATCAGCCGACTCACCACAAATTGTTTTAAAGGCTATATTGCGTCTTTTACAAAATGTTTCTAGTCATCCACTTGAAGCTTGAAAACTCGTCAGTTTTAAATTTTCGGCTACTTCCAAAACTTTTTCTTTTATTAAAGGTCCAGATATATGGAGATTTTTATTCCTGGCTTTACAGAACCAATTGTAAACTACTTCGTCAATCGCCGATCCTTCGGTTTTGGGAAACTTTCTCTTCTGCTCTAAATTGGAACCTTCTTCCAAGCGCTTCTTTATATCGGATTTGTTTTTTATAATTTCATTAAATTGTGTTCTTCCAACACCAAACTTTTCAGCCAACTTTCTAGTACCAGTACTGAACTTTTCACTTTCCACAATAACATCAATTTTGTCTTTAAGAGACAAACGTTTTCTTTTTAGCGACATGATGACCGTTACAAAAGCACAGTCGAAAATAAACTCACAATCTATGAAACTAATGTGCTTGAAATGAATCGACCGAAAAGTTACAAACAACTAAATATATACAATCATATGTACATATTATGTACATAATTCCACCAAATCTTAGAAATGTGCAATAAAGTAAATCTACTTAGAATCGTTCCATCTGTATTAAATTGAATGAATAAACGTCAATTACAGGAAGGCGGCATTGTCTTTGAGGTGGGTAAACCGAAGCCGAATACCGTTCAGAATACCGATAATGAGAGGTAAAACTGCAAGTATTTTCGCATGAAAATTTTCACGGAAGTGGCCGTCGCCATTTTATAAATTTTGTAAATTTGAAAAGCTGGCCGTTTTTAGAGGTGACCGCTTTTCAGAGGTAGCCGAAAATAGGTGTCAAGTTAATCTAGAAAATGATAGTGGTGTTGAAGAGGAAATTTCAATAACTACTAGTGTTACCGATTGCTCATTCTAAACTGAAGGGCTTGGACGCGTTCTTTATTTTATCTAATGATTCAATAGAAACTCAAAAAGTAAGCGAAGTGTTGTCGAATATACAATCCGAAATTGTAAAGAAGAAATTTCCAATTAAGTAACAAACAACTTTTGACCAATATCGCCCATAAAAAATGTAAATGCAATTCACATGAAATTTAAGATTTAATAAATTAATAAATCTAATTCAATGTATATTATTTATTGAATCGGTTTTCATTAATCACATAAAATTTTTTGTGACATATATTTAAAATTTGCTGTCTCTCTCTATAGCGAACACCTTCCTACAACGAACAATAATCCTACCACACAGTTGTCCCTTGTTGAAAGGTTTCACTGAAAGATTATAAATTTCGTGCTTAGTCCGTCTCTTTAAATATAAATATCAAAATTAAATTATGCGAAGTTGAAAATTCTTGTTATGGGAATTCAACTCATTGAATAATAGCGCCTAGTAACCGTGGTTTTCCTTTTCAAAGCATTCCTTTTCGAATATTCGGTATTTACTGTAATTTATTCAACAAAGGCTTTAAACGTTTTCAGACGAATAATTCCGTAATTTAATTACGTAATAATAAAATATTAAACAACAATAATGGGGAGTGTATATCTGTTAATAGCTCATCCATCCGTATCCACATTTTAAACCTTCAAAGACATCCTATATAAGTCCCATATACATCTTTTATATAAAAGGGGATATAACAGGGTACTACATTTTTTCTCGCTGATATCTCGTTGAATATAATGCGGTGAATCTATCTGGTTTCTCTTTTCTCGTATTTTATTGCTGATGAATTTCATATATGTTTCAGTGTGTATGCGGTTTTAATACATTTAATGGTAGTCAAATAAAAAAGATATAATGTTATAATATGGTTGATGTATTTTGTGAGCTAAATTATTTAAAAACTAACCGAATATTAAAAACAATTGTTAAATCACACCGCAGATAATATAGCGGCAGACTGGATTATTTAGTGCATCATTCTGTTTTCGAACCATGTACACGTTCTCATAAATTCAGTTTCAGAGGCCACTAAAAATATATAATACATCTACATATTTTTACGCACCAAAAAATTTGGAAATATTACTGTGTATTAAAAACAGTTTACGAAACATATATGTAGCATTAAATTATACCGGTGATTCTTCACTAATTATTGTTTTAATATTAATTGTATTTATAACGAGAAATGCAAAAACGGAAACAAAAAAAAACAATAGCGCATGTGCCATACCTATCTGTATATTTGATTAAAACCCTCTTTCAGTCTATGCAAGTGCATTTCGAATCAGCAATTACTATTTTTCCGGGTTTGTACTACACAGAGCACGATTTAATAATACATGATTTCCGTTGTTAATTTGGTTTTCTATTTCATTTCATCTTTGACAATATGCAAAATGCAGACGATGAAATAAACCTAGAAGAATTATATGATTTCAAAGGATTAATTTAAATTCCTTCCTATCGAAATTCACAAAGTGATCGAATTTATTAATTTTATCCCGAAAATTATATTTAGAACGTCCCAATCTTCTTGAATTGTAAAATTATCCTTATTCGTGTGTAAACGGTAGAATGTCAAAATTTTCGGATAATATAATAATAATAATAATAATAATTTATAATCCAACAGCAGCGAATGTTGCTAACTACAAGATAATCTATAATTATAAGTTCACATATCCTAGTATGGGTTGTTTATCGAAAGATCGCGTTACTCCTGCACCAATTTTTAGCATAACGGGAGTAAATTATGCAGGTCCTTTAATGATACGCGATAGCGTCTTTGTGTGTTTCATAACAAAGGCAATTCACTTTGAATTGGTTACGGATCTTAGTACTAATGCTTTCATGATGGCGCTCAGGCGTTTTGTGGCAAGGAGGGGTCTACCAAGTCAAAAATTTATTCTGATAATAGAAAAAATTTTGCCGAAGCTAGAAATGAGCTCATAGAGTTGGACAAATTCTTAAAATCAAGCGGGAGTGAACTAACTGAACTATTTGCCAAAGAAAACGTTAACTGGAGATTCATTCCGCCTTATTCTTGCCATTTCGGCGGGTTATGGGAGGCTGGCGTAAAATCGGTAAAGTTTCATCTTGTCCAAGTAATGAAGGTTGAGGAATTATTGATGCAAATTGAATCTATTCTAAACAGCCGTCCTATATCTCCATTGTCGTCTGATCCCAATGTCCTTTCTCCTTTGTGCCCCGCTCACTTTTTAATTGGTAGACGCACGACACAAATACCTGAAGTTCAATTCGTCAACGTTCCGGAAAACAGATTAACAAGATTCCAGGTAATACAGCAAATGAAGCAAAGCTTTTTGAAGAGACTGAGTCGAGAATATTTAACTTCGCTTCAGGGCCGCAGCTTAAATGTTAATAACAAATAAGGAGACATCTGTAGTTGGTGGGAAGAACCAACCCAGCAAAATCGTCGAAGTATACCTTAGCCTCAAACCACATACGACAGAAACCAGTAACCAAGCATTAATTAAGGATTATTGGATAATTAAATTATTAAATAATCCCTACTTAATAATTTAATTATTCGACAATTTAATTATACTGTAACCTATAAAAACTTTTTCATTATCTCATTCACTTGCTCCTAAAACCGTTATATGTGAGAAATGTTGTTATACAAAAAATAAATCTTGATAAACTTCAAATGCTTTATTTAACTACAGCTTATACGTATAGTCCGTTTCATTTTATTTTAATTTGACTAATGGGCAGGTAAATACGTTATATATAAATATATAAAAAAAGTAATTATTTATTTAGTCAGATTAAAATAAAATGAAACGGACTATACCAACCAGCGTATATATACGTATACGCGCCAACCAGCCTGTATATACGGAAATATATTTCAAAGATACTCTATGTGGTTTAGTCTGCCATCAGAAAATTTTAACTTCGTACTATTTACACAATAGGCGCAATTTTACAATTCCAGAAGGTTGGAACATCCTGTATACAGGATCCATATAAAAACTACCGTAAAACTTTCAGGAATGATAGAGAATTGTAAAAGAAAGACTTTTTCTTTTTAGTAAACCAATCGTTTAAGACTATTTTATAAGGTTTCGGTTTTTTTTTTTTCGTAAGAATTACTTATTATAATGTATAACGTGATTTAGAAAGGGGAAAAATGTAACGTTGCTCAAAAAGAAAAAGAAAGTACATAGTCTACACGCAACATTTTAACTAAAGCTTGGATCAGTCAAAACAAAAAAACGAGCATAAATTTCCTCCCCATTCTACTCCGGCTTACGACTATTCGACAACAAAATCTAGCATGCATCGATAAGACGAAATTCTTATATACCTTGGCGTTATGTGAAAAAAGGGTACTAATGGAGTCTATTATGCGCGACATTAACTTAAATTTGTAGAAATTCAAAGTTTAATAAGTGACTTTTATTATTTTTACACATGCACTTGCAATATAGTTACGATTATCTCGATATAAATATATTAAGTTATAACCGAGAATATATTTGATAAAGACACTGCTACGTTAAGGGTACGAGTTAGACTTGAAGAAGATATTTCAACAATGATTCCGCATTTGAATTATACATGTTCCTACTGTAATTACCAGTCACATAGAAAGGATATATTCATGCACGTGCCTATACGATTGTAATGTGGGACATGGTGATTGATTACGATTACTGAGAAGTTAATGATATTATTTTATTCACAATAACGTCAATAACGACCAAGAGTAAGTATCTTTTCACTTTATTATTTGTTTCTGTTCAAATTTTTATATTGTACGTATTCTCTATACATATTCTTGTTTGTTTTACATTGTCCTCAATTTGATGTTATACTGTTGGTCAATAAACATTATTATTATTATTATATTTCTACAGCTTGTTCAGTGAGGAATGGAAAAGTGCGATATCTGTTAACGAATGCAGATTTAAAAAATCTGAAAGTTTTATTACAAATACCCGTTAACTCTACAGTACCCGCTAGAACTTCTGGATCATCGTTACCCGCTTCTTCATCGCTGTCTAAACTGTCATTAGCTTCTTCATCAAAGAGAGTTTCTTGTTGGTCTTCAGCCAAACATTCCTGCATCAATCGGGTCAACCGAGCTTGTTCTATTTCATAATCACCCATGATGACTACAAATAACTTACAGTAGCAAAAAAAAACACAAAAAGAAACAAAAATACCTTATAAACTCAAATTTATACACAAACACTTTTTGAGACTTATAAGAACACACTTAACCGCTTCGGTCTGGGAGATCGAAATGGTAGCTGGAAAAGTAACAACTGTTCACTTCAACGTGATTTAATGCACTGAGATATCAATGGACAAATTAGGAAGATACAAGGTGGCACATAACAATCGTTCAAAAAATGACTTGCTCATTTATTAAAAATAGTTGCTTCGGTCTGAAAGACCGACAATGGGTACTGGAGGGTTAAGGACACATATTTCATGGATACATCAAGAAATGGAGAAACAGAAAAGTGGAAATAGAAAATACAGATGCGTGAAGTTAATGTAATACCATTATCACTATTCGTAAAAGTTTGTCGCCCGCAACGAGTCCTTACTCTTAGAAACATAATAACTTCTAATACATTTCTTGCAAATGAAAATGATCCCACACCAATTCGTGAAAATCGTCGGAATCCAGCAAGGAATAAGCGACGACCAACAGTATGCGTCTGCGCAGAAATGTCCATACCCATTATATTATTTTAATAATTACATTAGTTAATAACGTTTATATAATAATAGTAATAATAATAATAAATTTATTAACCCAACAGAATACAACATTCCAATTACAGGGTAATGTATATTTTAAGATGATGAAACGAAAAACAATATAAAAGAAAATAGAAATGAAGACAAAATACAAGACTATTAACTACATCAACAATGAATAGCAAAGAAAATAACGTTTTATTGTTTATTCTAATATCAACTACCAGAACATATCCTGCACTGGTGAAATTAAGTTTAAGTTCGTACAATAAATATCTTCAGCAACTGGAATTAGTACACCACCACCAAGGTTGGTAGAATGTATATGTTACCGTTGCTTTGATAAATGAGGGTAGTATGTATAATAACCGGGTATTATACATAACACTAAGCGCTTCTGATTAATGTGATAAATATTTTATATTTCAAAGAATTAATCACATTAACCTGTTATTATGAATAATATCCAGCACCCTCTAGTTAGTATGATAAATGTCACACTTATGCAGGTTTGAACCTGTCTATGTGCAAGTTTCAACCTGTCTTAGATGCACGTGGCATCTGATTGCTTGCTTTCATGACAGTCGAGGTTGTTCACTATTGTTTATATGACCTTTCAACCATGTTTCTGTCAAAGCTAGTACGTTGTAATCATTCGCACAAACGTTATTGTAAAATTCCATAGTTTTCGTCGATAATCCTCTGGTGTTCTGATAATCCAAAGCGAAAAAATCTTTTGTATTATGCTTCTGCTGAGAGTTTATTAGTTTTTTAATGTAACTATTCTAGGAATTCCACGAACATACTTGAGAGAAATATTAACTTCTCCGGCATTTCGAAGTTCAAAAAATTTGTTTCTGACTGTTTTGCTGTAGTCTCGCTATTGCAAAGTTAAATCTCTGCCTACAAAGATATTCTTGATTTCAGTTTTTGAAAGAACGTAGGACTCTCACTACATGCTCACTGTCGTCCATCATTACTTTTATAGGCCTGTTTTTATTTCCTACACTCTTGTCTAATCTAATAATTTACCTAACGGGCGCAACTACAACAAAATATTTTATTCGTAATGCCACCCATGAATTGAATGTTATGTGTATTACTGTCAGCGGTAACAATAGCGCCAACATCAGCGTTACCCACATGTTCAGCAGTAGATGTAAATTCGGGCAAATTGTACAAGACAAAATTCTTCGAACGCTTCTGACGCTCTGAGATCTCCTCAATTAAATTGTCTCCTTCTTCCCAACTATCGGTTAGTGAGGAACTATGAACGTTTTTATTTTTTAGTTAGTTAGTTAAACTCATCTCAGATGATAGATCGACGCAGTCTGTACCATATACGAGGTGTGGCAATTAAATAACCGGACTGGTGCTACTATCGGTAAACAGCGAGCACACCACGGCAAGTTTAAACATGTCTGTGCTTGTAGATACTTCTCCCACCCTGAGCTCGATAGGCACGGTTGTACGTCGCTTAGTCTCGCTGTAGCAATCGCCCGTTCAAGTACTTACGCTAGCGTCGCGTCGGAAAAATGCAGAGTATTCAGATCGAGCAACGCGTTAACCTCAAGTTTCTTGTGAAGCTGGGAAAAACTGCTACAGAAGCTCATGCCATGTTAGAGAAAGTGCACGGAAGTGAGTGTTTATCGCGCACACAAGTTTTTGAGTGGTGTAAAAGGTTTAAGGAGGGACGTGAAGCGACCGAAGACGACCCTCGACATCAAAAACGGACGACAACATTCAGAAAACTTGTAATTTGATCCGCGAAAATCGTTGTTTGAGTGTCAGAGCTCTTGCTGAACCCTTCGTGAACGAATGAGAAGATGAAGACCCTGGATGCTCCACCAAGACAATGCGCCAGCCCATTCCGCCTTCTCTGCGAAGGCGTTCTTTGTGAAATCCGGCATCACCTTGTTGGACCACGCACCGTACTCGTCCGACCTGGCCCCCTGTGACTTTTTTTTATTTCCTAAAATCGGAGCTCAAGAGGACAAGATTTGACAGTGTGGAAGCGGTGAAAGCGAAAGCGACGGAGGTTCTCAACAAGCTGATAGAAGCGGACTTCCAGCACTGCTTTCGACAGTGGAAAATTCGTATGGAGCATTGTAGGGATCGGCAAGGAGAGTTCATTGAAGGGGATAAACTTTGTAATGTAATTGATGATCAATAAAATGTTTTGTAGCACCAGTCCGGTTATTTAATTGCCACACCTCGTATACCCTTACACACTGAATAGCAAACAATTTTGTCGTCGTTGAACAACTTATTACAGCACTTGCAATTTGGCATTTTGAAAATAGAAGGATGGATAGACAGGGACACACCTTTCACACCTCGGTGCCCGTCGAGATGACTTACATTCAAAAAAACAAGAGAAAAAAATAGGCAACGGTAAAGTGAAACACGAGAGAACAAAAGAAGAAAACGGAATTTGCTTACCCCTGGTATGTTTATCTAGAAAACTTCTTTAGCAAAAACTTGATTCCAGAAAAAACAGCAACACGCTGAGTATTCAGTTTATCCGGTTGAAATAAACTTTCAATCAAAATTATATGAGTTACGTACATCAATAACAAAATGTAACTAGATCGTTAGATTCACCAGAATACGATGTACAAGACTATGAACAATAAACACATACTATTTTAATAAAAACCGGCAATAGACTGCAAAAATCTTCACATCAACTAAATAACGTTGTTTCGTTTTGATGCACTTATTTCTATGGGATTTAGTAATGACTAAAGTGGGCACAATCGGTCTTCGCAACAGAATCGCATCAGTCGCATGAGCCGCGGATTATAAATAGTACAAATCTGCAGATGCATCACCACATATTTGTCTTAATCTCGTATAATCGGACTTTTTTTTTAAACACTGTCGAACTTTGCTATAACGCGACCGTTTTTTGAAGAAGTATCTAAAAATCCTATCTGTCTCTCCTTAATAGCTGTAGCTTCGTTAGGGTCGAATTGTAAAATCACAGATTTTATTTCTTGGAAATGTTCAGAATAATGCAACTTGCAACCATGTTACCCAACGCGTAAGAATCGGCTGTGGTGGTTCGCGAATACCAGGACAAGGTCTGTGAAATGCTCGAATCGGGGTAACATTCTCGAATATTTTGTGCCATAAGATGTAAAGCATGAACTTTACACCCAACGTAAAGGTCCCTCACACCTTTCTTTAAACGAACGGGCCTACACTACACATTGTCATAGCTCCACCGCTCATAGACATCTACAGTTGACGCTGTCCGTGATGGTAAGTTCAAAAGGATTGTACATACCCCAAAACTGTCAAAACGGTTCTTTGTCGAGTAAGCGAAGCGGTAGACCACAAACAATAAACATCAAAAGTAAATCCAACTTAAATTGGGTTTGAGGTGGCAAGCCATTTTTCTCATTTTATGCTGTACCTACACTATTTATATATCTTTTACAGTCGCCTTTGTTCCGGCACATTAGAGGTATTTTCCAAACTCTACACAATACTTTAGTTCCACTATAGTTCAAATCCGGAAATTAACTGATAAATTTAGTTACTTTATTAGCCAATTACGACAAACGCTGCGAAGGGTTGATGAGAAACTGTTGCAATAAATCAAAAATTTCATTCGCTGTGCTGATTCATCTGCATACAAACGTCGCGTCGTGGGCGCAGCAACTTCACTTCTAACCTGGCGCGAAGCTCTCTGTGCCCGGCCTGGTAATGACATCAGAAATGTATATCACTGTACACCCTACTATTATTGTTATATTTCGTGAACAACATTGGTTATTAGGATATAACTTGAAAGCAGATCTCTATCAATCAGCCCGAAGGCGGTACATGTAAATTCCAAATCTATTAGATTATAGACTAAGATATAACTTGTAAATAATCTCTGTCACAAGGAACGCTGGTTGAACCTTAAACGATCGTTATAATCCGCTGAATTGTTTGTCGTAATGATACTAATTATGTTGTTACACTCAAGTTACTATTATCAATGTATAGTAAACGGCTGTATGTAGACGTTGAGGCGTATAGTTAAGGGTTCTTCTCACAACATCACAACTTCCTACATCTAAATCGAAAGACTCCACAATTTCCAAACCTCTCCACGATGAGATACCGCTAATAACATTAATTTCCAATTTCGCTCGTGGTGATTAAAGTATATACGGGCATATATGCCCCATATCTCGCTTATCCATTCAATTTACTCATTGAGTAAATTCAGATGAGTACCGTCTATAATACCTTAAAGGATAGTCATTAGAATTTGCTGTCTTGGAAAATAGTTTTAGCCTATATATCAAAGAGTATACATTGGAAAGATGTAAAAACTTGGTAATATACTAAAACCTACATGTATTATTGAACTAAAATGTTTTAAATTTTTTAAATTAAAAAAAAAGTTTTGACACTTTTTCCATTTGACAGTTTAATCATAATTTGTCGGGCACTCTGTATAGTGTTTCGAAAAATTTATTCGGTATCTAATCTTACCTAATATGGTCAACAGTTCTGCGAAATTTCTATTTTCCAAGTTAAACACTTTCACAATTATAAAAGTTCACTCGTCCATCTGTCAAAACATTTCAAAAAATGCAAATATTTCAAATATGGTTAGAAATAGTAACATAGTTATGTTATCAAACAAACCTTAAAATTGAACTAGGAATTCAAAAATGTAATAATATACACTACCGCTCATAAGTATTTATACCTCTAATTTTAGTGCAAATCATTTATATGGAAATATTAAAATATCTATTTGGTATTTAAATATACACAAATATATAATTTTAACAATTAAATTTATTTATTTGACCTAAATTTTAGATTCGTCTATGTGACCTCCTTTACTTTTAATAATTGCGCCGCATAATCGGGGCATTTTTGCAATCAATTTTAACAATGTTTCAGGAGTTATTCGAGCCCATCCTGCCTATAGTTTGTTCCACATGTCATCTGCTGAAGTTGGACTAGTTTTTCTTACTTCCCAATCGAGTTTTGTTCATAATAACTCGATGGGATTCAATTCCAGCTCTTGGGGGTGGCCATTTCATGACTGTTAGTGTTCTTTCCTCTTCCAACTCTTCTAAATATTACTTGCATAATTTTAAAGTGTGTTTTGGGTCATTGTCTCGTTGGAATACAAAACACTGACCCAACATTCTTACACCAGAGGGTATTGTATTTTCCTCAAAGATGCAGTTGTATTGCTCTTTTCTCATTGTGCATTGAATTTTTACGGATCATCTGCGGATGCACCAGCAAAAAAAAACCCAAATCATAACCGAACCACCGCTGTGTTTGACGATAAAGACTGTGCATTGTTCCAGTGCACGTTCACCCACAGATCTTCTTACAAACACTCGTCTTCGCGAACCGAAGATCTCGAATTTGCTCCGATCTTCTACCGTCAGATTTCGATGTTCACGTGCCCATTGTAACCTCTTTTTCTTATTAATTTGGCGAAGCAATGGCTTTCGCGTCGTAATTCGTCAGTGGAGGCCGGCCTTTTGCAGACGGCGTTTAATCATGGACACGTACAGTATTGATTTCTGCGGCGATTTCTGGAGCTGTTGCTGGATCTGTGTTTATTTCGCTTGCTGGACACCACGATTGCAATATCCTCAACCGATGTTGCCGCCCTTGGTTTATCGCTTGTTACTTTATTTAGAAAACTGCCACTTTCACTGTATTTATTGATGTTATAATCAACAGTAGATGGATTTAGATGTAATTTTCTAGCAATTTGACGATTGCTTATGCCTAAGTTATGTTGTTCTACCATCAGAGCACGCGTTTCAACACTAATTTAATTGCTTTTCGGCATCATTTAAAATATCAAACGAAATTATAAACACTATTCGTTAAGAGGTGTTGTCGTTACTAACATGGAACGATAGCTGACCGTAATTTAAAAATATTACTTCAAATGGCTTTATTATAGCTTCATGATTCATAGTAAAATTACCAACTGTTACATTTTTCCTGGAATTTCAAGAAATACGCTCTTTGTTGTCGCTACATCCTGCGCTTGTATGACAGTATTATCTCTCATACAGATAGAAGAAGTTAATAGACCGATGTTATTTAATGAATTTAAGTGAATCTTAATGGTTATTAGTAGTCTGGGCAAACAGCGGTAACAGTCAGTGTAGTAGATATGTGGTGCGGAGTCGGCGATTATTTATTTCACGCATTCACAGCGTGAGTGCTATATGTAGGCTGTCGTAACTTATTTCGTAATTGTACGCTTATGTTTGCTTTAAAAATGTCGCAGTTAGGTACGTCGCGAAAACGACCAATGGCAGACATAGTTAAAAACTTTATAGTGGACATGCCGGACTTAATTTTTGATGGCGCTAAAATTCAATGTCTTGTTTGTAAAATCCCTTTAATGTGTTGGTCCAGAAGCCATTGTCAACGTCACATCGAAAGCAAAGAGCATTCTGCAAAAAGTGGCATACGAGACCAAGAAAAATTTACATTAGATTTGTGTGTTACTCTTATTTTATGTAACCTATCGTTTCGTTTACTTGACAAAGAAGCATTTGTCTGATTCTGGAATAAATATGCGGACTGTAAATTACCTAGTCAGACATCGATACGAAATGTAATGCCATTTGCTCGTGAGCATATAGAAAAAAGAATGAAAACGGAATTGAAAGATGTGTGGTTGTGTGTGGACGAAACAAGAGATCGTCAAAAGCATTCTGCAGTTAATATAATGGTACGTACAATGGAACCACATCGACCATCATCCTCCTTCTTACTTGCTTCCAAAAGAGTTATAAATTGTACTGCCGATGAGATTTTAAAGGTGGTGTTGAACTCATTGAACAAATTTGAAGTTTCAACTAAGCAACTTTTAATGTTTATGAGTGATGGTGCCGCAAACATGCATTCTTTGGGCCGATCTCTTAAAGAACACAGTGGTAACTTCTTACATGTAACGTGTAAAATCCATACTCCAAATTTTGCGGCACAAACGATTCCTACATGTTTTCCACTAATAAATGCATTGACTGCTAGTACAAAGGCAGTGTTTCCAAAGTCCCCGAAACGTACCCGACCATTTTACAAACTGTGTCCTGATTTACCTGAACCACCACAGCCAATTGTTACACATTGGGGAACATGGTTGCAGGCTGTGTTTTACTACAACAAATATTTTGATCAAGTAAGGAATGTAGTTTTAAAAATCAATCCCAAAGAACACAACAATTACTTCAGACTAGCGGAGGGAATAGAAAAATTACAAAATGTTTCGATGTCGCTAGTGGATTCTGTTCAAATTGTGAATGATGTTCACGCACAGTTATGCGCTGTAGAAGGCGAAACAAATTGGTCTGTAATACGAAAATTTGAAAGTGTTTTAGAGAAAGACTCCAATTTTTTCATATTAAGACAAATTTGTGAAGGTGCGTGTGAAAATGCATTAAGTTGTTTCAAAGATTATTTTAAATATGCAAATATAACATCGCTAGATGTCGAATGGTCGTTTTCGGCATTAAAAACATTGATTCCGCACGCCGTACTCACTTGACTGAAACAGCTGTGGAAACATATCTAATGATTCAAATATTTAACAGATGTTACCCAGTTTGTGATTTCACGGAAGACTTAAAACGGTAAGTGTTTCAGCACGTTTATTTTATGTGTGCGCTCGCCACGCCTCTGGCTGTTGCCGCATATTTGCCCAGGTTAGTTATTAGCATACTATTCAATAAAGCTGGCCACGAGCGGTACCGCGCAGTAGCCTACAGTCGACCAGGCCTCGCGTTCCACTAGAGTTATTCTGCTAATAGAGATGTTTGCTGCCGCAAATAATTTCGCTCATCTTTTAAATAGAAATTAAATAACACGTGCTCAAACACTTACCATTTTAAGAGTCCTCCGTGAAATCACAAAGTGAATAATGTCTGTTTTAACAGACATTATTAATGAAACATATCTAATGTTGCAGATATTTATATCTGCAACATTAGATATGTTTCATCTGTTGTTTCGGCAAAACTAGTACGGCATGAGGAAAAAATGCGTTTATATGCAGAGAACGAACGTTCTACATCTAGTGACGTAATATTTGCGTAAGTACAATAATCTTTCAAATAACTTAACGATTCTATTGACGCACCTTCACAAATGTGTCTTAATGTGCCAAAATCAGAATTTTTCTCAAAAACACTTTCAAATTTTTCTAGAACAGAAACATTATTTGTGTCCTCAATCGCGCATAGCTGTGCATGAACATTGCACTATTTGTTGAGATTCTTCTAACGGCACCGCAGGATTTTGTAATTTTTCTGTTGCATCTGCTAGCCCGAAGTAATTGTCGTGAATGATTTTTAAATCCATTTTAACCTGACTATCTTGAAATTTCGACTGGCTTTTCTGGATAGCGGCAGCTTCCTTTGTATCGAATTGTAAAACCACGTTCTTAATATTGTCAAAATATTTATGATAATAAAACGCGGCCTGTAACCATGTTCCTCAACGAGTTAGAATAGGTTCTGGTGGCTCTGGTATACGGGGGCACAGTCTGTGAAATTCGCGAATACGTTTCGGTGATTTGACAAATACTGCTTTGGTATGCGCTATTAAAGCGTCTACCTCAGGATAACATATTCTGATACTATCCGCCACAAGATTGAGAGCATGAATTTTACACGTAATGTGTAACAAATTAGCAGAATGCTTTTTAAGAGACCGGCTTACAGAAAGCATGTTTGCAGCACCATCACTCACTAACATCAAGAGTTGGTTTGTTGAAAGTTCAAACTTGTCCAATGTATTTAACACTAACTTTGAAATTACTTCGGCAGTACACTGTTGTATTCGTTTGGAGACTAATAGAATTGAAGGTGCCGATTGATGAGGTTCCAATTTGCGTGCCATTACATTAAGAACAGAATGTTTCTTCCGATCTGTTGTTTCGTCGACACATAACCACAATTTTTGATCTTTCAACTCCGATTTTATTTTTTGTTCAACATGTTCGCGCGCAGATGGCACAATTCTTCGTAACGATGTTCGACTTGGTAATTTGCACTCCGAATAGTTATCTCAAAAGCAGATAAATGGTTCCTTGTGTAGTACATTAAACGGTATATTACATGCAATAAACGTAACGCATAAATTAAATATAAATTTTTCATTGTCTCGTGCGCAATTTCTTTTTGAGACATGCTTTTCACTATTTACGTGTCGTAGACACTGTTGTCTGGACCAATACATTAACGGGATTTTACAGATTACACATTTAATTTTAGCACCTTCATATATTAAGTCTGGAATTTCTGCAATAAATTTTCGAAGTTTGTCCGACCGCGGTCGTTTTGCTGACGAAATCATAATTTTTCTAGGACAGATAAACAATTGCGCAAATGACCGGCAACGAAAATGTCCGTACTGCTCCGCAGACGAAGTAATACTACCGTTCCTCTCTGTCCGAACTGATTCTACGCCGATGCGCGGTACCGCTCGTAGCCAGCGTTACTATTCAATAATGCTGGAATGTATTTCCTAAATACATTCTTTTTATACAAAAATTTAAAATCCAAGGGTGCCAAAATACTTATGAGCGGTAGTGTATAGAATGTTTTATTTAAAATAACAAAGTTTACAGTTACTTCCGGTATAACTGGAAGTCTTATATAATTGAAAATATCTTAGTTAAATAGTATATTACCAAGCTTTCAGAATTCTCCAATGTATACTCTTTCACATATTGATCGATGCAGTTCCCCGTAAGACAACCTGTATAATATGTAAATAAATACAACAATCATAATAGTAAGAAAAATAATATAACACTTAGGAGTTTCCATTCCCGTAGTACATTTTAAAAATACATACATATTTTATATATGTACATATGTATACGTGCATATGTAACTTCTAGAGATGTAGCGATAGACTCCGAATACGGAATCAAACATGCATAAATAAAATCGTACACATCACTTGATGTTTACATTTCGAACAAACATAACGAAATATTTCAGGATAGGAATGAGAAGAAACACGGAAAAGACCAAAAAACGAAAAATGCGTGTTCCAAGTAATTCAAAGTAGTAATCTTCGAAACATGCAGCATTATAAGTCGTTGGAACGTAGGTAACTTGTCGAAAAGGAAGATGAATATAAAAACGTCTTCACGTCATTACCGACTATTTTCCATTACAAAAAAAAGCGCGCCAGTGAGACCACGATGAAAGAAAAAGGAAGGTAGGGGACACAGTCTCGGCGACATTGGCGTACGCACATTATGCAATATTAAATCGGATTGAATATTCGCTAGGTCACTGAGTGACTGAACACAAAAGAATCTCGATAAATAAAACATGCCCTGTATACATTTGAGCCTGCTTTAAATTAGTGTATAGGTAAAGTGGAAAAAAATGCGCCCGCATTATTCCGGCTCTTCCCTAAACTTTCAAATTAAGTTTACATTTTTTATTACTTTCATGAACTACACGGTGTAGATCGGGAGTGAAAGAATAACAAAAAAAAATATACACGGAATACAAAGGTTGTACATTAAATCTAGGCAATCAAAACGAAATGTATTGCCCCAAGCTAATATAATCCCGGTTATATTAAATTACGTTCCTTTAAAGGCATACACTAGTACACCATTTGTGAAAAAAAGTATCTAGGGTCCGTCCACTGTAAGAATACAGCGTTAAGTAAGACAACCAAACAGCAGAGACGTAAGGAAAGAACTACAGTCAATCACAAAAGTCTGCATACATTAATATTTCCGGGTTTTTTCTTTCTAATTCTTCCCAAATACGTTTAATTATTAGGTCCGTAGGTTTCCGCGGTCGTTAATAATATACTCTTGGTTTCCGGGTTGGAACCGCGTCGTTGTCGTAGCTGTGGCCGACATTTCGCCCACACTCGTACGAGATATCTTCAGAGCCGTTACTGCACATTGATTGGAGATTTATTCATTTTGGAAGGGGGGCTTGTTTTGGGTCAATGGAGCGGAAATATTATGTGTCAATGAAGTGGAAATGTTATACGACGATGAAGTGGAAATATTATGTATCCATGAGTAGTGGTTGCCAGGAGATTTAATCAGCTGAAATTTCCACGTGTAATGTAAGGTGTAGCCATCTTCGCGATTTGAATTCTTGGAATGTTTGAAAATCTCTATTGATTCACGAATTTTTCTACTACGATAGTGAGAATTGCGAGATAAGATGCGGGTCGAGTTAAATTGGATTTGGTGGCCAGTTTCCAGTCTATGCTCAGCCAGTGCGGACCCGGCTACACGCAACAACCGCGTTCAATACTCGTGCTCAGTAACACAAATGCTGACTAATCGCTTTGTTTCACCGATGTACACACTACCGCTCAAACATGGCATCTGGTAGACACCAGGGGCTTCCAGATGATTGAGGTCTTTGATGGGAAAGTAGTCTGAGAGCTTGAAATTGGGTTTGAAGATTGTTTTGCGATCGGTGACACCATGAATGTAGGGTAGATATACCTGCTTACGGAAATTAGAGTTAGATGAGGGGAGTTGCTGTGGAGGGTTGGTGTAGCGGTTAATAGTAGTTTGAATATCTTTTCTTGAATAGTTATTGCAGATCAAAGTTTCAGTGATGTGGGTCATTTCTTAAGGAAGCGAATTGGTTCAGATATGGAAATGGCCCTTTGGATAAGAGAATTGATAACGCGTTTTTGGGGAAATGATGGTGTGAGAAGCCAAAGTAGTCCGAGAGTTTGAAATTAGGTTTGAAGATATTTCTGAGAGAGAATCTTGCTGATGCGATCGGTGACACCTTGAATGTAGGGTAGATACGCTTGTTTACGGAAATTAGGGTTAGATGAGGGGAGTTGCAGTGGAGAAAAGTTGGTGTAGGGATTAATGGTAGTTTGAATATCTTTCCTTGAATAATTATTGCGGGTCAGAGTTTCAGTGATGTTTGAGAGAACTTCAAGAACTGAACCAGTTCTTGAAGTTCTTGAAGAGAATTGGATTCAGATATGGAAAAGGCCCTTTGAATAAGGGAATTGAAAACATGGCGTGCGTTTGGGCTGCATGATGGTATGAGAGGCCATTGAGATACCTACCCATGCGCCTGGGTTTTCGGTAAACGGAATATCCCAGTGCATCGCCAGTCTATGATGAAGCGTATGGAGTCATGTTGAGAATGAAAAAATTATAGGAAATTGTTTAAAGATTCGTGTTCATGGGGCCAGATGACAAAGGTGTCATCAACGTGCCTGTACCAACACTTTGGCTTAAGGTTGTAAAATGATAGAGTTTGTTGTTCGAACGCTTCCATAAAGATGTTGGCGACGACAGCAGACAGAGGAGATCCCATAGCTGCACCTGAGATTTGCCCGTAGTATTGAACTGGAAATAGGTAGAAAAAAGACAAGCTTCAACCAAGTCAGCCAGATCATCCGGTTGGTCATTGAAGATGAGGAACTGTCTAATAATGGGAGCCTTGGTGGATAAGGACTCGACACCAAAGCTGACAAGTAAATCGCCAGGATTTACCGTCAACTTTTTCAATCGTTGGACGAAATGTTGGGAATTTTGGATGAAAGAGTCGCTGTGTCCAGCGTAAGGTTTTAGAAGGCTGAAAAGATACTTCGATAATTAGTAGATAAGGCCATTGATATTGCTGACTATAGGACGTAAGGAGATATTGGGTTTGTGAATTTTTGGAAGACCGTATGACTTAGGGGCTGAAGAATCACTAGGGAGAAGTGACCTATGAATATCGGTAGAGATAGATGACGTTTTGATGGAGTTAATTATGGAATGCTCAATTCGGGAAATAGGATCACGTGTAAGAAGTTGATAGGTGCCGTCTTGTAGTAAGGAAAGAACTTTTTGCTCATACTCTTCGCTGTCCTGGATCACCGTAGCATTTCCCTTATCAGCTCTTAGTATAGCAATTTTAGGATCAGATTTGAGGTTTCTTAAGGCTCGGGTTTCTGACTTAGGAAGGCTTGATTTCGGCGCGAGAATTTTGGATGTTTCAAAGCGAATGGGATCAGCGGTTTCAGATGAAAGACCGACAAGAGCAGACTCTATGCCAATAATCATGTCTTCGGTAGGAATAAATTTAGGCGTAGGGGCAAAGTTGAGGTCTTTGGAGAGTAAAACAACCTCATTAGAAGATGGAGGTCGACTAGAAAAGTTTATGGCAGTGTGTGACATGACTCAAGAATTCTGGGATGGTCTAGGGATAAGGGAATCGAATTTTCTGGTTTCACAAAACCGAAAATTCGTGTCATTGAGCACGAGCGTTGTACGCGGTTGCGGTGTGTAGCCAGGTCAACGCTGGCTGAGCATAGACTAGAAACTGGCCACCAAATCCAGTTTAACTCGGCCGCATCTTATCGCGCAATCCTCACTATTATAGCAGAAAAATCAGCGAGGCAATGGAAATTTTCCAAACATCCCAACAATTTAAATCGCGAAGACGGCTACACCTTACATTACACGTGGAAATCCCAGCGGATTAAATCTCCTAGCAACTGCCACGCTTCATGGATGCATAACATTTCCACTTCATCGACACATAGTATTTCCGCTCCATTGACCCAAAACAAGCCCTATATAAACCCTTCCGGAATGAATAAATCCCCAATCAGTGTGCAGTAACGGCTCTGAAGATATCCCGTACGAGTGTGGATGAAATGTCGGCCAAAGCTACGACAACGACGCGGTTCCAACCCGGAAACCAAGAGTATATTATTGACGACCGCGGAAGCCTACGGACCTAATAATTAAACATATTTGGAAAGAATTAGAAAGAAAAAACCCCTTACATCATTCGTGGAAATAATAATAATTTATTTCCAACGACTTACAAAAGTATAGGAAATAGTCCAAAGACACACACAATACAAACATAAATACAACAGTAATAACGCTAAAAAAGACATTAAGTAAGCCTATAATTACAAAGACAATAATAAAAGGTGATTGGGCGTTTACACGTTAAAGCATTAGCAGAATTAGATACAATTAAAATCAAGTAAGATTATTTGTTAAAAATTTTTGTATCGAATAAAAGCCGTTGCTACGCAACATATGTTGAACTTGCTGTTTAAATGTAGTTAAATTGAGCTTCTTCCAGTGTAAAGGAAGCTTGTTGTAGATCTTAATAGCTAGAATTTCGGGGGACTGCTGATACATAATCAACCTGGATTTTGGAGTGAGGAGATCCTCCCCGAATCTAATAGGATAGTCGTGAAAATCTCGATGTGATCTATAATTCTGCTTATTTATATGAACATACATCGCTAATTTTTGAATGAATATACAAGGTAATGTCAGGATATCATAGCTTACAAAAGAATTCCTACAAGAATCTATAGGGTTAATCCCAGCAATACAACAGATAATCTTCTTTTGGCTTATAAAAATATTATTTGCCAGTGTTGAGTTTCCCCAAAAGCCAATTCTTCAGGCTTCTATAGAGGTAACAAAGAAAATTAATTCTTTGACAGAAGGTTTTCGCAGTGAACTTTCCAGTTAAGTAGCTCATCAAACCATACCCCTAAAACTTTATATCATTCAGTTATAAGTCTAAGTAAAATTCGTGAGTCGGATGTAACTGATAAGGGTGAAATCTAATATACGCGCTCTTTGAGGTGTTGACAACGAGTTGATTACCTATAAACCAGTTACAAATCCTAATCAACATAGAGTTACATTTAATTTATAGGTTGTGGTCGTTCTTATCAGATGCCACCAAGGCAATATCATCAGCGTAATGAGTGATAAAGTTATCTGCTATGTTAAGAGGAATATCATTGATAAAAAATAGAAAAAGAACAGGATCTAATACTGAGCCTTGGGGTACACCGATATTAATGGTAAGTTTGCAAGAGGTACTGTGGTTTGTAACTCTGCACCTGCTACAGTCCGAAATGCTGACATATTGTTTTCTATTCTTCAAAAACGATTCTATTCACTCCAGAGCGAGACCTCCAATACCGTAGACACCTAATTTATGCATCAAAATACTGTGATTAACACAATCAAAAACCTCGCTTATGTCCAAATAAATACGCTACAGGGTAGGTACTATTTTCAATAGAAGTGATAATGCTCTTATACAAAGCGTGAAGCGCTGTTGAAGTTGAGTATTCTTTTCTAAAGCCATGTTGGTTAACATTTAAAATATTATATCAATTTAAGAAATCCCCCAGCCTATTTAAAAAGCAAGAAGTGAGAGCAACAGGACGATCATTTTCGATCAAAGATTTATCTCCTTTTTTATAAATAGGTACTAGTTTGGCAGTTTTTGAAGTACTAGGAAATTGGCCTTGTTCAAAGGAAAGGTTGATTAGATGGGACAATACAGGTACGATTGCTGTATATACCGTCTTCAAAACGCAAGCCTCCGCCTCCGCTGAGTATGTGTTTCTCAGTTTCATACATAAGATATTTGAGAGTTCAACGGGTGAAACAGGCTAAAAAGATCATTGTGTTTATCTGAATCTTCATATCGCTGCTACTAACATTAACTGATAGTTGTTTTATTAAGTTCAAAGGCGCGTTTATGAAATGATGATTGAAATAATTCGCTACAGATGTAGGGTTGGAAACGATAACGTGGTTAAATCTTAATTCAATATTGGTTTTTTTAGTTACCGAATTAGAAAGCTCTTTCACAACACGCCACGCTGATTTTATGGAATTATTAGAATTAACTATTTTTCCCTGGTAATATAGAATCTTTGTATTATTTACTGTTGTTGATGTTCTTTTTTGGCTAGTTTGTAAGTGTCACCCAATTCCGGGCATTTTTGCTTAAGATAAAATTAAGACTTAAGTTACTTGATGATGTGACTACGTTGCTATTAACCCAGTTTTTCGAGTTGTCTCTGGATCGTATTGTCTTCATAGGGAAATGTTGATTGAAGCAAAAGAGGAAAGTGTCCAGGAATGTATCGTAGTAATCCTGAGTGTTAACGTATGAATAGATGTCATTCCAATAAATCATTATAAAAGTTATCTATACTTCTACTGTCAAATATTCTTCTGTAAACTATGTCACCCCCGTTGTTGTTAAGAGGATTACAAGGTAGGTACTTCAATAAGCAACGACCTGTGATCTGAAAAGCCATTGTTGTGAGCAAGAATCCTACTAAAGTCTCTGTTGTGATTGGTATAAAAATGATCCAGAGTATATTGGTCGCGGGTCGGAGTATAGACAAGATTCTGTAAGTTGTATGTTTCTAAAATATTGTTCAACGCAGAGTAATAATTGGAATCTCTAATAGGATCAATGTTAAAATCGCCCAATAAGATAATGGGGACGTTAACATTGAAGAAATGTTCAAGTAAATTAACAAGGTTTTCGTAAAATACTGAAAGATTATAAAGATCGTTATTAGGAAGTCTATAGCAAAGTATTGCCAAGGCTTTATAATTATCTAATTTCCATCTCAATCCCGGCTGATTAAACCTCCTAGCAACTGCCACGCTTCATCGACACATAACATGTCCGCTCCATTGACCCAAAACAAACCCTACGTAAACCCCTGCGGAATAACACTAACTCCACCATGTTTCACAGTAGTAACCAAGTTTTCCATTCACATCTCCTCATTAAGTTTTCGCCAACCTCTTCGTCTACCATCGCACTCAAAAGTATTATATTTAACCCCATCTGTAAGCAGTACAACATTCCAAAATTCTAACCTTTTTCAAAACATTGTTTTGCAAAGTCTAGCCTCTTTTGCCTGTTAGTATTTGAGATGAACGATTTTCTTTTTGGTGCTTTACCCATTTGGTGAATCTTTTCGACATTACTGGTAGTGGTTACAGTTTTCGGCCGTCCCGAAAGTTTTAAATATTGGTCGTGAAAGAAACAGTATATTGGAGAAAGCTTTAAAAAATGATTTAAAGTTCTGTAAAAGTTTTCCCATATGCAAAGTAACATGTTCAGACTTATTTTCTCAATTATGATTATATAATTTCAATACTTTCATTACTTTTGAAATAACATGTAGATTCTACAAGAAAATGCATCTCAAAATAATAAAGTTTCCAACGTACATGTGTGCTGTCATTCATTGTTTAGAAAATTTATAAATTCAAAGAGAAATTTATGAACAATAAGATTCTAGAGACCATGTTTCCTGAATCTTAATTAATTAAAAGTAAAGTTCATGTGAAATATGCGAGACTTTAACGTATAAAGTGGAAACTGTGAAGAGGAATAAGCGACGACTTCGGTCTGTACCTAACGTCGTTCTACGTAAAAGATCAACGAGATAGATCCCCAAAATCGTTAAAGCGCAAGCCGCGTAAGATTGAGACAGAAGTTCTACGAGATGCTTGAAAAACTTGTCACGGCAACATTGACTCGTCACATTTGAAATTTTATGGTCGCAATCTTCAGATTAAAGAACTTCTATTTTCAGTGACTTTAAACGAGGCCAGGCGAGGAGGTTTTCGGATTATATCACGATAAAAACTAAGAGTTGAAATCGAGCGATTGTTTCGTATATTAAAAAAACAAAAGAAAAAAAAAAGGAAGAATCAATTTAAAATAATGAATAATCCTCCTTCTATAGGAATGGTCGGCTGATAAATTATTTTATTACGGAAGCGAAACCGCCTTCAGTAGTAAAACTTTCGGTCCTGTCAGATTTTGTCAATTTTCCAAATGCCCGTTTCGATTTTCCCGGGAAAGAAAATCGTGCGAACTTTTTATGCTACGGCAATAATTTATCCAAGTTTCCCTTTTCTTACGGCAAGAAGAACCAGGCAAACCAAACCCAACGGTTTCCTTGTAAATACGAAATGCGATTGTATTTCAATCTAGAAACGATCTTTACGAATTTTAACAAGAAAACTTACTGTTTTTTTTTCCCTTCTCCGATACATATGTATGCATTCCTTTTGCCTAAAAATATCCCAACGCAATTCCCTTTCAATTCATACATTGTTTTCCTTTTTTGCTACGGGTATTCGTTTAGATTAACTACATATGAACATACATAAGGTGATTTATATTATTAATGTAATAATTTAGAATTTATTATGCTATTTCTTCTTTAATTGAATTTAGTACCATATAAAATGAACCCATATTACACCCCTATTATTCATATTAATAAGAATAAATTTTAATTTTTCAGTGGCGTGTTCAACGGTAACCGTTACGAAGTGCCAAGCTGCTCTGCGTACCCTGCAAGCCTTTCCTTTTTTCAAACCGACTTGCCTCTGTCGGGAACCGCACGTAGATCCAGAATGCAACTCATTCAGGGATTTTCTCTTCGATCATCCCTGTGTTTTCGTCTTAAAAAAAGGTAATCTTTTTTCTATTTTCTACACTCAATAAGAAATATTCAGAATATACAGGATATCTCAGCCATGTTCTTTTTCTCAAAAAACAACCTCGTGGTTGGATCTACATTCTAAAAGTATTTTGCAGTATACAGAGCGAGGGATATCAAAGCCTATGTTTTAGCAAATATAATATGATCAGCTAACATTTAACTGAACCGCAGTTCAATGAGAATAACAACACAAATCGAGAAAGTTATAAAAAACACCGCAAAAAAAAAACATTCAATATCAGTGCTGAGAGAGAGGTAAAAACCTCAATAACAACTTTATTGCTTCACTGAGAGGATCCAAATTTTGATCATTTATTACTATTACATAGGTAAATATTTATACCAAATTTCATCCGAAAATTCCAACCCTTTCCAGCTGTTGCAATTTCGTTGTCACTGAGTATATCTATAAAACAGTTGAGAGATAGATGTAGTGAATCTTGAAAAATATACGCGTACATTTTGTCAGGTAAAATTCAAAAATTAAAGAATATTGATATGCCACGCCTTTTTTAACATCCTGTAAATATTACTCGTGCGACCCCACTAAATAAGAAATCTAACGAATTATTATTTATTTGTGAATAGGAAACTTATCTTACACCTGACATTTCGACCCGTTTAACTCTGAAGTAAAGCAGTTTTGCAAAAAAATATTCTTAATAAAATCACTTGATTTCGTAATTCTCTACAATCCCTCAAAGTCCGTAGATGATTTTTGGAGGGGTCCTGTATATACGTCACACATCTAAGGGACATTGCTTTAATTTGCATACATTTTTCCCAAGTATTAATTAATATTAATATTTAATGAACCCTTCCCCGTATTAGATAAATTACTGAATGCAAATTCTTCGAAATTAAAGATTTTTTTACTGGGAGATTTCACCTTGTATACACAATGCGAGAAAAAAAGATCCAATTTGCATAATAAACTCATAAATCAAAAGCAGGGTAAAAGTAAATCCAGCTAATGAGAAAAGAGTGAAGTTGAAAGTATACTTGAGAGCAAAATATTGACCCTTTTTGAAGCATAAGAGAACAGTTATATTTCTATTACCACCGCTTATTTACGTTTTATGGTTAGAAATGTGGAGAAAGGTAGAAATGTTTACTTTTCGAATCTAAATCGTAAATATTTATTAAGATCTTGCGGGACCCGTTACGGTGGCTTAACTTCTTAGAGGGAAATTGCTCATTTGTCCATAAGTAATACCTCATTTAAATTTATAATAACAGGCGCCTCCACCAAAATTCTTAAAGTTTCTCTCTGAATACTAGCACGTGATATATCATAAATAAATATAGCTAATAGATTAATATTCAGAGTTGTCTCCTTTTAAGACATTCCATGTATTTTAATCATTATATTTAATTATTTAAATGTGTAAATGTCCTAGAACTTATTCAAACGATATTTTCTCCAATCATCGACGAAAATAACGTCTTACATAATAAATTTTGATTGAAATAGGAATAGATTACCCTAAAAAAATCTTAATCTCAACCCTTCAAAGGTAATTTATCGTATTTAATTGAAAATTTAAAGCCGCCAATGAAATTTTAACCTTGTCAGATTCAATTTGAAATTCTAAAGATAATTTTCTTTGATCCATCATCTATTTCGCGAAAAAAAAGTTCTACCTTTAAAATTTCTTTCACGTTTTCTCCTTCATTTAGATTAACCTTGGTTATTGAGTGGAATATTAAACTTCTGCTCAATTTATTGCACTTCTTTAAGACAGAAAACGTTATTAATTAGAAAAAAAATAATTTAACTTTCCTTTTTGCATGAAAGAAGTACAAGAAGCCTTCTAACTACCAAAAAAGAAGCCACCAACGGATTAAGATTACAAGTAGATATACAAAAAATACAAAAGAGCTTGTTAATCCAAATCTGCATTTTACTAATTGTAACTGAATTTTAATGATAGCCAGTTTAGTTCGGTTTCGGATCCATTTAATCGCCGAGGAAGTACGAACAGAACGGCCACCTCTGTATTATGCTTCCTTTTTTCCCTTTCTCAAGGGTGGAAAATCTAAGATATAGTCGTCGGTCCTTCTAACATATTATCGCCGACAGCAATTTTATTGTATTTTCAACGTGGAAATGAAAGAAGCCCAGGTCATCTAAGGTTAAAAGGACGGAAACATGTAGAACGGCTAAAAAGGATGAGTTTTTAAAGAAAAAAATCAGATTACAGGTTTTTCTGCCCTCATTTCTTCATAAATTATTCAAATTGAGGTATCAAGCTGGACGCTTTTTTCCCTATAAATACCGAGAAGATAATTTTGTTAAAAAATTTTTTTCGGTAATATTTTAAGAGCGCATGGGCGGTTAATATGAAAAGGTAGGGAAATTGAATCTACATAAGCATCAGTTTTTTTTCCGAGAACACATTAACCAAATTATAAACTAATTAAAAAGGCAAAAATTGAAATACCTCAATATTTGATTTGAATTTCCCTAGCAAAATTTGTATAAAATCCCTAATATGCGTTAAATTTCCCTTATTTTTTAGATATATTTCTGAGATATACTTTTGAGATATCACCCTTATCTCTAACAATTTTATTAGCCGTGTTATCCATTTTTCAAAGACAAAAGTGAATACTTTGTACTGATTGAGCATCCTCGAATATCCCTAGGGGGTTTCGATCTTGAAATTAAAATTTTTAAAAATTCCCCTTTAAATTTCAATCGAATTTTCGCACCATTTGGAGCATTCTTACAACTTTTTAACGGCTATAAAATCTCCATTAATAAACTTCTAGATGTAAACGGACCCATAGAATCGATTGTCGTAATCCCGGCACCTCTTACTCCTTTATTTTTTGAGGTAGAGTCCAACGGTTAGATGGTTTTTGAGAAAACATCGATGGAATGCTTAATATTTCCTCTACTAAAATCAAATATTCCCAGATAGTTTTTATTTTGAAATTCAACACAGTAAAATTTTGAGAAAATTACTGGAGATCCAAAGTAAATTTTTATACTGTTGACTTTGGAACATTCCCACGAGTTTGCAGTATGTGTCTAAATAAAAACCGATCCATAGAATCGATTTCAACGACCAGGCGCACGCCCAGAAATTTCCTCAGGGGATGGGGGGGCTCAGAGGCAGATGTAGTATACTAAAAAGGTTTACTAAATATAAAAATATATATCAACGAAAATGATTATATATTTATATTGATTTTTCTCGTTTTTTTTCGCTAATTCATCCAAAATTTCACTAACATCTAATTCAATTTCGCGATGAATGTTTAACAAAGCTAAACCATTCAGTTTGTTTTCACCCAACGTAGACCTTAAGTAAGTCTTAAGACGACGGACTGTAGAAAATGACCTCTCATTGACACACGTTGAAATTGGTAAAGTTGCAAATACGAGGGTCACGCTATATACTTTGAGATACAAGAAAACTACAAGTCTTTTTACGAAAATGATTTTATTTATGTTCAAAATAATCTCCTCCTGCATGAATGCACTTTTGTAACCGAAGTTTCCACAACGTAAAAGCGTGAAGCCAGTCATCTCTTGGAATGCTCTCAAAAAATAGATGAATTGCTTCATCTATATCATCCTCCGTCGTGAAACGTCGACCACGTAAATGTTTCTTTAGGTGGAAGAACAACCAGAAATCACACATGGCCAAATCAGGCGAATAGGGTGGATGTTCAATGACTTTTACCTTATTTTCACGTAAAAATTCAACTGTCTGATGTGCACTGTGTGACGATGCATTGTCGTGATGCAACATTAACCCGCGAATGTTGGCTGACTCAAGAACTGCAGGTAAACATTTTATGGTGTACCAGTTTGCTGTGACTGTACGTTGATTTTCCAGCTTCATTGCTTTTACTAATCCGGTACTACGGAAGAAAACTGCGTACATAACTTTCTTGACAGCCCTTTGCCTTTCGGCCATTGTTGGTGTTGGTGCATCTTCGTGGATCCACACGCGACTCTCCTGGCGGGTAGGAATATCGTAAAATGGGATGTAAGTTTCATCAACTGTTACTATTTTTGATAGAATGCGATGTCCACCATTATTTAACATTTCCAATGTTTCCCGAGCGATTCTTACTCGCTCTGCTTTTTGGAAATCGGTAAGCGTGTGTGGCACCCAACGAGTAACAATTTTTTTCATCCAAAGATGATCATGTAAAATTGAATTTACTGTTGCGGATCCAACACCAAGAGTTGCCTCAATTACTTGATAGGTGCATCTTGGATCTTCGTCGATTATACGTCTCACACTCTCAATGTTTCCAGCGGTAACTGAAGAACAGGGTCTACCGGTACGTTCCTCATCACCAAGCGATATCCGTCCTCTTTTAAATTCGCTATACTAGCGAAACACAGTTGCACGTGAAGGACTTTCATCAACAAATGGGAGTTGCAATCGTTCAAGACTTTGTTGTATACTTAAACCGACCTTAAAATCGTAGTAAATCATTGCGCGTACATGTTCTCTTGACAAGTCCATGTTTCGATGACAAATCGTACCTATAGTATAAATAATTAAGCAATGAACGCACATCATCAATGACGTTTATATGACGTTTTATTGCAATTATAAGAACATAAACTTACTAAAAATTACGGTGCCTGATTTGTAACACGAAAATCTATAATTTTCGAAAATGAACGCCGTACATTGAAAATTTGTAGTTTCTTTCTAATATTGATATATTTTGCACTAGAGAAACCCATATATTATAAATGGAAAATATATATGAATAGGGAATGTTATTTTTACCATGGTGGTCATCCTGGGTTAACAAACAACGATGTTGCCGGCTTTAATTGGCCGTAAACTGTAATGTAATCCTAACCTGATCAGCTGATCACTGTTTACTTATTTTACTTGCAGTTTTATTAATCGATTTTGTTGTAGAGTTTTGTTAGTTCTTTTTAGAATTATAATTCAAGATGTCTAGAGCGTTTTGTAAGCAAAGTAAAGCACTGATTGCAGCAGCTCTGAAGTATTTTAAAGAGGAGAAAGAAAGAGACCATCCATTGTTACCAGCTGATGCCGTTATTGAGCGTGTAGCTGTTGCCCTAAACATCAGTGTTCATTCTGCGAGCAACATTAATCAAGAAATAGAAAAGGAAGGACAGGCCCGTAGCCCAAAGAAATGTAAATCCAGACGCAAGCCAATAACTGACATTAGCAGAGCCGATGAAGCGGACATACGAAATACAATTTATACAATGGTTCAAGCTAAACGGCATATAACGTTAAAGTCAATCTCAACAAATCTTAGGGATAATAATATTTATAGCGGCAGTTTATCTTCTCTAAGCGTTATTAAAGAGAATCGGTTTTCGCTGGAACTTCAGTTAGTTGCATGTAATAAACCTCCGAAAACATATGTTGCTAACAAACTTGCAGCTAAATATGAACATGTGGTGCTCCGTTTGCCACCATATCACTGTATATTCAATCCCATCGAAAACATTTGGAGATTGGCAAAGACATTAAAATAGACATATAGGACGAGATGGATATGGAACGGTAAAATGTATTGCGATGTGGCAGGAAGTGCTTGCAACAATAACCTCTGAAATCTGGAACAATACCATTGAGAAAACTGAAAAGATAATACAAGACTGGTGGCAGAGGGAAGTTGGCTTCGAGCAAAATGATATTCCAGAGCTCGTCATCAACGTGGGTGCAACATCCGATGAAGACGGATTGTCAGAGCGATTGACCCACTTTTATTTATAAAATTTTAGAAATATTTTAATATTACTTTATATATTTGCATGTTTCTACAGATTGAATGTATTTAATATTTAATAACACACTATCTGCTTCTATATATGTATCAATAAAATTTAAATACATGTCTTTTTAAATTCTAAATAAAGAAAGCAATAAACATGAATTTTTTCAAGAAATGCTTTTAGATAAATGCATTACAACTATAGAAATAATATTTAAATTGTTTCACTTCCTTCAGATACTTTAAAAATATCTGTCTTTTGTTACTAATAGTATTTTATGTACAATTTTGCACTTAATGCTCATGGTATTCTAACCTAATATTAATCCACCTAACGTAAACAATGCGACAAGACAACATCTAAACGTCTGACGTCATTCGTTGTTGATGACGTGCATTCATTGCTTACTTATTTATACTATACCACGTTTACTTTATGACAGCAGCGACTCAACTGACAGTCAGAGTTTACTGCTTAAGAATGGTGGTATTTAGAAATGCAGTGTTGCCAGCTCTAACTTCTCTACTTTTGTGGCATCTCAAAATATATAGCGTGTCCCTCGTATTTTTAATAAGCAATAAATATTTGGATACATATATTTATTGCATTCCTGCAATAATTCAATCACATTATTATATTTGTTCCTTACTGCCTCCTGGTTAAGTTTGGCCTTCCACAATTGAATTTTAGATATCAAAATTGAATTATTGCATTCTAGTTCATAAAATTTGCACAATGCTATAAAATTCTCATGCAAACTTTCAGAATTACTTGAAAATGTCTGCGGAAATAATACTTTAAATTTTTAAAGATGATTTTTATGTATTGCAAATCTATCATGTAATTGTACCAATATTTAATCCAAAACTGGAATAAATATTGTTATTCTATGATAGTCCTCTAAAGACTCTGCTGGAGTATTAGATCTATGTACTTGAATTTCTGTGATTCTCCGTTCGTTAAAATTTATATTAAAACCAGCAGCTTTCTGGATAACAGTTCCAAATAAATTTTTGAAATATGATTATGAATCGTTTCTTATTATTTCTAATTCTTTTATGACTGGATCGACAAAATTAAGAACTATAAAAAGATCTATGTCGCTCTTTTGGAGAATTTTGCACAATGGAAGGGTGTACGATAAAATTTTATCCAAAATGTACAGAGAGATAATAAAAGTAGGCTGTGTAAGTGAATTCAAGAGAATTTGAGCATTTGTAGACGTTTCTCTTTCATCCCAATCGCTAATTTCTTCCAAGCTGTAATATACAGGATCAAACATTTCTAACCTTACCATTACTGCTTCGTGACGTTGAACCCATCTTGTTGGACGCAGTTGCTTTCATCTTTTTTTTCAATTTTCCGGACAAATATCGTTAATTTTGTTTGCTAAAACGTTTTGCCTCTTTGGTGTATTAAAAAAAGTATATATTTTTTCAATTAGTCCTAAAAAGTTTCTAATTTCTTTAATCTGGAGCCCATTCCCTATCGCCAAGTTTAGACTATGGCTAGAACAATGGACAAATAATGCTTTGGGATATAGGTCCCCGATAATCGTTTGCACGTAATTGTATTTTCCAGTTCTAGACGCGGCCCCGTTATATCCTTGTCCAACAAGATTTATTAAATTAAATTCGTAATTTTGTAAAGTTTCCAAAAATTGTAAGAATTGTTCACATATTTTTAAGCCATCACATCCAACATAGCGAACACATAAAGAAAACTGTTCTAAGTGGGATAAATCGCAAGTTTCGTCGGCCATTATACTGAAATATTGAGACTCGTTAATTTTTCGCACTATTTGATAAACAATTATTTTATTGCAAACGCTTATTATTTCATTTTGGATGTTCCAGCTTATGTAAGTTGCGTTTTTACCGCATTCTTGAAAATGTTTGATCAAAACTTGATCACTAGACTCAATTTCTGTCCGCAATATAGCTCTAAAATTTCCTTCGTTGAAAGCGGGTGCACTATTCAAAGAAAATTCTTCATAATCGTGATGTCCTCTTAAAGGAATGCACTGACGTCCACAAAGAGTAACTGTTTTTATAATTGGTTCCAACTTTTTTCTATTTTCAGCAGCTTGTTGGGCACTGTTTATATTAATTTGATCACGTGTAGATTTAGTGTTTTTCTTGTTGATATATTGAAGATTGTAAAATGTTAAAATACAATTTTTGTGATACTGAGTTGGTTGGTGATTGGCGAAGTATTCTAAGGCATGTTTCCGATTTGAATAGCCATATTCTACTAAATATCCAGGAGATTGTTCTTTCGATTTTCCCACTGAAGTAGAAGAAAACAAAAAACAGTATTTACAATAAACGCTATTCTCTATTTCAGAATATAGGTTGTATCCAATTAAATGTTGTAAACCAGAAATATTGAAAACTCCTCTTGGTTTTTGCATTTGTTGAAAATGAAATTTGAGGATCTGGATTCCAAAGCTCATTTAATAAATTCAATTTTTCCTCTGATGTTAAAAATTTGATTTGTATGATGCAATATAGTATTTAGATTTAGAATATCGTTCTGTTACTTCGGTAGATGTTGATGTTGAAGGCTGTGGAAGTGAAGGAACAGGAACAGTGACATTATCGACATCATCATCTTCTTTCCTTTTTTACAGAAACTAAGAATTGTCGTTTGCTTTTTTTATCTGCCATTATTATTGCTGCTACAATTTTTTTTCTATATAACAATAATCAAAGAAAATATGTAATAAAGAACAAATTTACTTTCTTATTAGATACATCATTAGTTATCAATTTACCAAATGTGTAAAATCTCGGTATAAATGCACAGGATTCAGAATAAACTTTATATAAGCTAGCCTCACAAATAATTAAATACAATCCACAAACTTTCGTTACAAAGATTTAAGAGAAACTGACGCCGGACAACATTCGTGTTTTTATATTTCAATAAAGTAAAGGAGTCATCGAAAATTCAACTGTTTTTCAGAGGCTCATAACTAGAGTTTGCTAAAAAGGTGGTACCGGATGGCAGTAGCGTAGCGGTAGCGGCGTGGGTAGGGGTAATTTTCAACTCGTAGTCGATCTCGACAGTACCGCGAAAGAGTACAAAGCGACAATACGTTGCACGCTGCACGCCAAATAAGTACGCGGAGATGGGACGCCCAAAGGGTGTAACGTTCCCTTCGAATGTGAATAAATATCCCAGGCGTTTCCCTGGATTAGAATATAGAAGTCCGCATATTTATTGCACAATTTGCAATAGCGGATTGCTAGGTCGCGATAGGTTTGAATATAGAAAACATTGTAAAAGTAAACGTCATGTATTGAATTTAAGAAACAGTATTCCATACTGGTAATTTTTATATGATTTTATTTTTATGTTAAGTGTGTGCAACATCCCACAACATCTAGTTTCTAATGAACACTTTCGTCCTTTTTGGGCTAAGTACGTTCCCTCATGGAAGCTGCCAACATCTATGCGATTACGATACAATTTGCCACGTGTGCAAGGTACAGTAAAGGAATGTATAAAAGACGAGTTGAGAAATAAGAAAATCTGCCTATGTGTGGATGAAACAACTGATGCTCAGAAACACAGCGTCATTCATGTTGTAGCGCGCCCTTTAAAACGTGATGGCCCACCAGCTTCATTGTTGTTATCCAGTAAAAGGATTCAGAAAACTAATGCAGAAACCGTTGTCAAGATAATAAAAGGTTCGTTGAGAGAATTTTATATCACAGGAACCCAAGTCACAATGTTCGTTACTGACGGAGCCGCAACAATGCTGAGAGTTGGTAGGATGTTGAAAATATGCTTTCCGACTCTTCTTCACATAACATGCCTCATACACGCATGTCACCTCGTAGCAGAAACCATTCGAAAGAAGTATCCGATGGTGGATAAGTTAATAGCATCTACCAAAAAAGTGTTCATCGAATCTCCCAAACACATGAAATTACCACCACCACCTCAGCCTGTAATAACGCGATGGGGAACATGGCTCCAAGCAGTATCTTACTATCAGAAATACTTTTCACAAGTGAAAAATGTCATCTTGAAACTTGATTCAAATGATTCTGCAGCAGTTCGAGATAGTCAGCAACTTTTTTTCAATTCGGACGTTCAATAACAAATAGATTAAATTTCCATGAGCTATTCTGAAGTTGCACAAGCTATTGAGCAATTAGAATCTGCACAAGACGCATTAAATTGCATAAATAATTTACAAGCCGCTCTAGAAAACTTGACGAACACTATAGGAGTCGATATTGCTTAAAAATTTGGTGCAATTTTAACGAAAAATCCCGATTTACAAAAGGTTTGGTCTATAACTGAAAATCAAGAGTGCCCAGATGAGGAAAAGGAATATCTGACATTTACAAATCTTACTTCACTGGATGTCGAACGATCATTTCCGAAGTATACGACAACGTATTCACAACGCCGTCGACGGCTGAATGAATCGACAATGGAAGTGTTGCTGATGTTGCAATTCTACGCAGCTTACCGGGGCGGTTGCCAATTGCCACAGTGGACATTAAGACGACAGGAAAAGGTAACAATATTATTTTTCACTAATATTGTATATTACGTACCTACTTTTATGCGGTGCGCCGTTGCCGGTACCACCTTTTTAACAAACTCTACTCATAACACCTCATAATTTAAATTCAATATGCCACCACGTGCCGCGGCGCCGTATCAAATATCAATGGGAGCCGCGGCCCGCTTTGGTACTTTGGTCTTTGGCCTATGCTTTGGTCACTTTGGTACTTTTGATTGCTTTGTTACTTAGGTCACAACATACATGTTTATTTTATTTACTTTATTTTTAGAATGATTCCAGTAATTATAATTTCATTTAAATTAGTCTTGGGCGGGGGCCCCAATCCCCCCCCGGGTAAACGCCTTTCCACGACTCCCGATTTCCTATTCCTCTTATTTTTGGAATTTCGTGCAAAAAAGTGCAAGTTGGTGGCGTAAAATTTCCAAATTTTCTAAGAACTCGTGATTTTGACTGACCGAAAACGCTGGTTTAATCCGTTTGTTCCTAACTTTAACGGTTAAAGATATATTAGCATTTCAAGTTAGAAATGTTAGATTACACGATGCGAAATAATACAATTTGCCTTTCGTAGGCAAAAAATATATTAACCGGAAGGAAAAGCAAGACGACGGTTCACTCTGCCAGCAGCGATAAAGTAATTACTTAATAATTAAGACAATTTTCTCTATTTTCATTCTTTTTGAGATCATTCTAACACGATGCAGCGCTCCATTTTAAGAATT
This sequence comes from Dynastes maya, assembly GCA_029619315.2. Classification (NCBI taxonomy): domain Eukaryota; kingdom Metazoa; phylum Arthropoda; class Insecta; order Coleoptera; family Scarabaeidae; genus Dynastes; species Dynastes maya. The sequence continues at coordinate 11,300,702 of JAROYE020000012.1, forward strand.
CGAGCAACTTTTTCTTTAATCTGGCGTTTCTAAAAAATCGCATTAATTAAAACAAAACGCAAAAAGACCATCCAATTTACGATACTAGACTTAAAATGTCGCCAAATCATAAATTCAGAGCCTCGACGTCTTTAGAGGTGATAATTGTTATACAAAAGGTTCCGAAGATAATACTTAATTATGAGCAGCTTGTGAAATGAGATAATCTATTGCGCTACCGCGAAAGCTAGCTACTAAAAGGAAATGGAGAGATCGTGCAATTTCGACTCACACAACTTATGGACGAACTTTGACATTTATCGATATATAACTCTATCTAAATCTTTTATGATTCCCAAACTTACGAAGCGATTGTGGGCAAAACGACGAAAAGTGACATCAATAAAAGTCGGTCAGGATGATAATTCGAACCAGATTTTCCCGTAGGTATCCGCTTTCTATCTTTACTTAGATTCTTGTTGCTTGTTAGAGATGATTTCTAGTATATGATGCGGTAAAACTAATATTGGAAATATAAACATTAATTAAGGTAGAAGGTAAGAGTTCTATTAAATTAATTAAAGAGGCAAAAATTATTGAAATACCTCTGCTTGCAAAATCAATACATTAAGGCATTTTAATGACTTCCCTAACATGTATGAGAGTAGTCTAAAAAGTTTCCAGTCTAACACAGAAACAAGTTTAAAATAAAAATGTTGTCTCCTTGTAAGTCCATACACTTTTCCCATCTCCTTAATCTATTTTGCAAAATAGTCCCCCCAGCGAAACATTGAGCCTAGAAAATAGAAAATAATCGCTAGGAATCAAATCTAGTGAATTAGGTAGGCGGTCTATCAATTCAAGCTTCCTTTTTCACCAAACGCGGCCGTCTTTCTGCAATTTCCACCTTCAGCATGTCAAGTAATGATACGTAATATGCTCCCGTTATTGTTTTTCCCTTTTTCAAGATAGCCAATTAACACAACTCCATACTATCCCACAAAAACGGTCACCATCACTTTCCCGGCGAATGGAACAGTCTTCGCCTTTTTCGGAGCGCATTCACCCTTTGCAGTTCATTGTCCCGACTGCGCCTTGGGTTCAGAAATGTACTGGTGTATCCAAAATTCATCTACAGCTATTAATCGATGCCAAAACTACGACTTATTTAGCCGAAGCTGCTTCAACAGGGCTTTGGAAAGCGGTTACAATTTTCATGCCCAAATCTTCAGTCGATATATGACAAATACATCCTTTCGAGATCCTCGCAGTCTCTTCTATCTATCTAACCTTAATTCGACGGTTGCCTAGCACCATTTGGTGAACTTTTCCGATGTTATCGGTAATAGTTGCAGTTTTTGGCAGTCCCAAAAGTTCATCGTCAACCAAGCTGGTTTCTAGTAACTGGTTGATAGCTAATTAAAATAGTTATAGTTGTTGTTGTTGTCAAGTTGTCAGAGAGAATAAAATGGTGTGCTAAAACGTGAGTGTAATTAATAAAAAATCCTAATTAAGAAGTAAGAAAACACGACCACGTTTAAACTCAGCTGTCCACAATCTCACTGTGACAAATGACGGTGGAGATTTGCGCTCATTGAACATCTTGAAATGTCCCAAAATGCCCCAAAATTTAAAAAAATTCCGTTTCAAGTTGAAATAAAATTTTCACGTCATTAATTTTGAAGCATTTTTTGGACGACTACAAAATCTAACAATTGGGAAACAATTGTGAACAAAACCATCTTTATTTATATTCTTATTGCTTATTGGAAATGATTTTAAGCATATGCTGAAGAAAATTTTATGTTGGAAATGTCAAAATGAATTTTGATTATTGAATTTAAAGACATTTTAGCCCAGAATAGTTTACAGTTATACCGGAAGTCATGGTCAACTTATTTTAAATGGAAATGTAGGTTTTCCGCCAAGTAAAGCTTTAAAATCGATTAAGTATTTATCTTCAAAACGTACCCAAATGGGAGATTTATCACCATAAAACGGGAAAACTTATGATAGGGGGCGTTACGAATTGTCGTCGAATATCAATGGAAGTTCTTAAGGAACAATATCCGAGGCGCCAATACGTTCAATAACTGTGTAACTGCTCCGTCATAAATGACTTATTGTTTCAGTCTGGGAACTTTATGTTGGTATACTGCGTCACTGATTAATTAACGATCAAAGTTTTAACACAAAAGCGGTATGTATATGCTGACGGTTGCATGCTAGGCCAGGAGCTACGAGCCAAACCAACAGCAGAACGGAAATATCTAATACTTCGAAATCTAGTAACCAAGGGGAACTTTTTTTTAAAAAATGTAACAGGCAAAATGGAATTTAGAACTTCGAACATCGAAAAGCCAAGTACTTTAATTGGCATAGCAGCAAAATTATTCCGTAATCATGATAAAAGCAACGCGTTAGATAAAGAAACCCCTTCTAAAAGAATAACATAAAAGAAATAATACTATATTCAGCATATTCTTGAAAGGATCAGATATCCCGCGAGATGCTTGACATTGAACAAGATAAGTGAGAGAGAGAAGACTTTAAATATAGATCAAGAAACGCTTGAGTTCATGAAATCCTTCATGAGCTTTCCGAGTAGAGAAAAAAAATCCTATAAAATGCAATTTAACAGATTTAGCTAGACGTGCTTTAAAAACCAAATAAAAATTATTTTATAAATACAACTTTACACAGACATTTGAAAAACTATTTTCACCGTGGGAATGGATGTCATTTGATAAAGAAAATAAAAATTATGATAAAGATGTAAGGCAAACAAATTATCAGCACAAAATTAATTAAAACTCAATAATAACCGTAGTAAATTAATTAATAATAATTATTATTATTACAATGTAATTTTACAAATACATCAAACTCGATGCTTCTGTAAATGTCCAACCAAGTATTATCTCTGTGGAAAATATTCTTCTTCAACCTTCTAAATACATCCACGCAAAGAAACGTTTCCTTGTATCAAAGCTGTCCGCCTTAATTCGAGAGTGTTTCAATTATCCGCAATACAATAACTGTTTTAAATCAAAAGAAATATTTTCTTAGCGTTTCTTTCTTCGCTTAAGAGAAGTTATACACTTGTAATGAAATAATTGTATTTCTTTGCTTAAGACATTTGTTATCTTGATTCACGAAAATTTGAAGAAAGCGATTCTGAGTATAACACAATAACACAAAACAATGTTTTCTTAAGGATAGTAAATAGTTAGTAATCTACAGAATAATGTTCAAACACAAATGAATTCAATGTAGAAGTACACACGAAAAAAGTGTTTAGAAATAATAACCCAGATTAATGCTAATAAATAGCTCCTTGTATTGATGGAATCACTACCGGTAAAAGCAATGTGAGAAGAGAAAATCATTAACGCTTCTTGCTCCTGGCCACATTCCTTTTACATTTCTCAGTTTATGCCACTAATCTTCAAAAATGACAACTGAAATATTTCTTGGCGCCACCTAGTGCTAGCAGTTATAGTCATGCCGTCCTAGATAGTAACGACGGAACGGGAATACAGATACCGCCAATTTTCGGATCGATGAATTCCGAGAACATTGTCAATAACCGCTTTCACACAATCCCATGCCGCAAGCTCCATGTCAATTAGTGAATTTTCAAATCGTTCGTCCCTCATCAAATGACGAATGTCCGATCCATTCAATATTCCTGTAAAATAAATGTAATACAAAATGAAATTTCAATAGATCAGCATTCAGATTCAGACATCCACCTTCTTTTATTTTCATCCCACTTGACCGTGGAAAAATACGACGCAATTCGTTGAGTGCATTTCCTTCTGGGTTCAATGCTTCGTTCGTTATATTGGTTGCCGGTAAAACGGGTATTCCACAAGCACATATAGCACATATTTTTGGTATAACCCGTTTGCATACCTCTTAAAAGAGCCACTACTTTTAAGTCGGCACAAATTGTCCACTTTTGGTCATAATATTGCACTAAATCAATGATTTTTTTAGCGATGCATATGTCTCCTTTATATTGCTGCTCAGTGCAATCGGAATGGAATTTTTTGAGTTAGTGTCATGTAGCAGAACCGCTTTCGAACTGCTTTTTAACGAGTCGATAAACAATCGCCAAAGCTCGGGATTATATTCATTTTGCATCGTCAAAATCAAACCCTGGATATCAATGCAATAAACCAATGAATTATCCTCAAAGGATTTGAAAAAATTCGTAAAACGAAGATGTCGATTGATTGCTCCGTATATTCGAACATCTGCTGCCAAAATGTTCGTTTGTTTCAAGTCCTTTGCTAAAGAATGAATTGTCGCTGTGATAGTTTCAGGCTTATTATCATATTATTCAAACGAGATTGCGGAAATTCAATGTGATTGCATGGCGCAGTGACATTTGATGGTTCATACATTGATACGCCTGATTCTTCGGTTTTCATGGTTTCTAATGCTGATGGTTCAGATTGTTCTGTTGAAATTGATCTCGTTGGAACAGGAATTATATTTGAATGCGGCAGCGGCAATTGAGTATATGTTGTTGGAATGTATTTCAAAGAACCACTTTTTCTTCTGTTCATACCGCCCGCATAATTCACGCACGCATTACATTCAGCTGGACCATGTTCTCTTGGATCTATCCAAATCATCGGAACACCACATGGCATAGCGGCTCCGGCTTTTGCCCATTTATTCAAAATCAAAACGTATGTTGTACAAACAATGGTCAGCATCCAATACACATCATTAAAAACATTTTGTGAGAAATATTGTTGATACAAATCAGCGGTTTCAGCACTTATTTTACGCCGAGTGGTCTTAATTAAAAATTTTCCACACACGTAACAAAAAGTATTCAATTTAGAACATTTATCCATTTTTTATATTTCAAATTAATTGATTTTACAAGCCAATACAATGTACAATCTCGAACTTTTCACTATTCACTTCTGAAAACAGACTGAGCTCTCAGCGGTTAACAGCGCCGCTTATATAGCCATTTGACCAAGTGGCAGTAGCGGGGATGGAAGTTTCTAGAAGGTTCACGAAGGGTCCATGGAAAGTTCTCGAAGGTTCCAGAAAGCTCTTCGGCCATTGATCAGATTTTCCAGAAAATTCCAAAATGTTCCAGAAGGTTCTTTGGGCCTAAAATGTTTAAATTGAAATTGCTCGAAAACGCGAAGTAACGTTTAAAAACAGTTGGCACCATTGGATTCAACGTACTCGAATTAGGTTTACCCCACAAGTGCCCAGCTTGTTGGATTTTTTCCATTATTGTAATTTTTCTTTTATTGTAGGTGGCCTGATGATGTGTTTTTTTAACACGAAACAGGTCGCCTAATTTCTCAAAAGAACTTTGTGAGATCTGGACCATTTTTTCATTCCTACCTTAAATATGAATTTCTTAGCTTAAAACTAAATGATTTACTTGGAAGAAACATTTTCCTGTCTTCGATTTTCTTGATTTTCTAACCATAAGAAAATATTTATTCAGTCAATATAAAATTTCAAGAAAATCATTTTCTTATATTATACATTTTTATAGTCTTGAAATAAGAATCTAAATGTATTTTCTTGATGCAAGAAACCATTTCTCTGCGTGGGTACAAATCATATTTAAGCATTCTTTCAAGGAGTAAAATGATTACATCAAGATATAAAAGTATTATAGATTTGTTTAGGTAAAGTAATTATTTTGAGGAAATAAATAAAAAAAAGAACCTCTTGTTACATTTTCAGTTACCAAGAAGCAGAATAAAACATAAAGTTCACTTAACGACAAGCTAGCGAAAATAACCTGATGTACTTTCTGTAAGACATAAAATCATTTATGCGTCCATAATACTTTATTTCTCCTCGTATAAAGCACACCCTTTGATTTCAAACACTTTGTTTTCCAGTTACCTCCTTATCTCCTTGATAAAATCTTAAATATCACATCACTTCTTTGTAAGAAAATGTCAGATAAATTGTTAAATTCTAATGCTAAAGCCTTACGATTTCACCCGAACGTCCAAAACGATAAATAAGACAAGTGGAAAGAAATAACAGATATAATGAGAAGTTTAGAAATGGCAACGGCTGTTAGGTTGTAGCTGTTAAGGAGAAGCATGCTTCAACTGCCTACGTACTGGCTGGCCAGCAATATTTATTAGTGCTACGCTCCCTAATGGGTCCTAAAACAAATTAAACCGAAACTATAAAATATTGCAAATATTCGACTGTTATAACCAGCTGTAAAGCTTAGGTATTATTGAGGGGAATGATTTTAGTTATTTATTGCTTTCGTATCATTATTCCATATTTACTTTACTTCGTTAGAAATAGATTTTCTGTCACTTTACACAAAAATTTTTAAATCCAGGAACATCTAGAATATTCAACCAGAGTGAAAAAGTTACTTGATTGCTTAATAGAAAATATTAATAACAATAATTCCTTTATTGTCACAAAATATTCTAAAAAAAAATAAAAAGATAAAAATAACTCTCTCACATCTAAATAAAAAAAATGTTGCATGGGGCAGTCTCGCAGTGTTGCATTCAACTATAGCGCTCCGGTTGTTTTTAGTATATTGTATTGATTTATATTATATTTGGTTGTGCTTTTAAACTGGTTTTTAAAGATCATGATGACAGCGAACAATCCAAATTTCGTGGTATATTTGTGGAAATCGATTTCTCTGCTAATTTAGATATGATCTTTGAAGAACATTTAAATAATGCTACTGTTTTTACTTCAAATACAATCCAAAATAAAGTTTTAGATTATATCCTTGCTATTTTCTAATAATCTGTCAGCAATTCCTGCTTTTTTCAAAGATAGATCAGATTTTATCGTATTTGTTACAATCGTGCCCCCCTCGTCAAAAAGTCACCAACCGCCACTGATAGAAAGAGTTGATTATTTAAATAACTTCACTGTACGCATTCAAGAAGTTCTTTCAGAGTAATTCAATAACTGAAAGAAATTATACTTGGAACCTGGAATGAACTTGAGGAGACGCTTGAAATCCAAAGTTATATTTGACAAGAAATTTCAAGTAACCGGAACTGAAAGAATTTCAAGTCAAGCAACCTGACTAAATAAGCCTCATTTGTATTAATCAGGTTAGAACCAGCTTTTCCATCATTAAGTGAAAATTCTGAATACATTCTGTATACTTTTATGTCTCCATTTAACCTTTTAAGGGGGTTGCAGATGCATCTAAGCAACTTCTTTTACTAATCTAACTACTTATCCAAATTAACGGTCTCAGTTTACAAATATTTTCAAAAATTTTAGCAACTCGCAACTATTCCGTGTTTTCGTTCTTTCGTGGATTCTCCAAACAGCTGAAGATAAGATTTCATCATGTTTTTCACAACCACCGCCACTGTCGCAGAAATGAAACGAAATAAAATTAACACGTAATTGTAGAAAAGAAATAGTAGTCTGCCACTCCCTCAAAGCTGTACAAAAAAATAAATTAAGGTACAAGGACAGTAAATGACCAATAAAAGATGAGTTTGACAAAGAGAATAGCTCAATTAGAGTCGTATTGACCGGAGGAAAGTTGCTGAAAAATATATCGCTTAGATTGATTGTGTAGAAGTCAAGTTAACTAAACCATTATAGGATTTATAAATGTGGTAGCTAAAGCTTCCTTTAAACATTACCCCTTCCACGAGTAATGAGATCGTGAAATTGAAATCGAAAAACCATTTTATTAAACAAGTACTAACTTGCAAGATGTAAATTCAACAGAACTTTCTGGTTTCGTAGATCACTCTTAAACAGGAATTTTGAATTATTAACAATATTATTAATAGCACTGTGCTAGTTGCAAAATGCAACGAACTGGGCACCCGGTGGAGTAAACCTAATTCGAGTACGCTGAATTCAATGGTGCCAACCGTTTTTAAAAGTTAATTCGCATTTTCAAGCAATTTCAATTTAAAAATTTTAGGCACAAAGAACCTTCTGGAACATTCTGGAATTTTCTGGAAAATCCTATCAATGGCCTAGGAGCTTTCTGGAACCTTCGAGAACCTTCCATGGACCGTTCATAGACCATTCGTGAACTTTCTTAATTTGAAATATCAAAAATGGATAAATGTTCTAAATTGAATACCTTTTGTTACGTGTGTGGAAAATTTAATCAAGGCCACTCGGTGTAAAATAAGCACTGAATCCGCTGATTTATATCAACAATATTTTTACTGATGTGTATTTGAGACCATCTATTGTTTGTACAACATGCGTTTTGAATTTGAATAGATGGACAAAAAGCAGAGCCGCTATGCCATTTGGTGTACCGATGATTTGAATAGAACCAAGAGAACATGATCCAGCTGAATGCTATGCCTGCGTGAATTATACTGACGGTATGAACACAAGAAAAAGTGGCTCTTTGAAATACATTCCAACAACATTGTCCCTGCCGCATTCAAGTACAATTGCCGTTCCAACAAGACCAAATTCAACAGAACAATTTGAGCGATCAGCATTAGAAACCATGGAAACCGAAGAAGCAGCAGCAACTTTTAAAAACGGTTAACACGATTGGATTCAGCACACTCGAACTAAGTTCACCCCTCGGGTGCCCAGCTTGTTGCAAAAAAAGTCTCCAATTCGAACACAGTGTAGTTAACATAAGTTCACAACTGTTGAAAATGATTTTTTCAAAGATTGGCCGCAATGTACCTAACTCTTGGCTGCCACGATCACCAGATTCGACGATATTTGCAACGACGTATTTCAAACCGATGAAATTGCACTATGATTTGTAAAAGGCGATGAAGAGATTCTAGTTACGGATGAAGATAAATTTAACATTAACAATGGGGTGTTAAATGTTTTCAACAGCACAGAAAACCCATCAGTCTCCTTTCCACAGTCTCCAAGCTAGCTAAATCAGTAATCCTAACTAGACTTAGAAACTACGAAATGTCGATTCTAAATCCACTGCCAGAAGAGCAGTTGGGATTTCGATCAGGTCTCCGTACCGACTTTCAGTTACTCCGGTTGTCGGAAGCAATTAGAGACGCTTTTGAACGGGGGGAGAATGTTGGTGCTGTGTTTCGAGTTCGACACCGTGTGGCATGACGGCATCGCTTATAAGATGCACAAAATCGGCCTCAACAAGGCAATTATTCGTTTGATTTCGTCGTACTTGGATAACAGATCTTTCGAAGTAAGGATTAGCAAAATAACATCTATATTCGGCCGATTGGTTCTGGTGTTCGACAGGGGTCTCTTGGTCCTATCCTATGACGTTCCTAGAAATCCCGAAGTTCACTTTTCAATCTATGCCGATGATACGGCGATTTATTGCTCCAGTCAGAGCGAAGACCTTATTGTTAGGAGACTACAGACTGCTTTAGACAGCATTGGTGAATGAACAGAGAATTGAGGCCTGAAGATAAACGAGTCAAAAAGTGTGGCCATCCGATTCACCCGTCAAAGAAGATCTCTTGGAAGTAATGTTGGACAAAAGATTTACCTGGGCTTCACACATTAATCGAGTTAGAACGAAGTTCGTGAGAACCAAGAATGCGTTGCTACTACTAATGTACCGGAGAAGTCAGCTGGATGTCGCAAGCAAGCTATTGCTCTACATCACGTTTCTACGGTGGCTCCCAGCTACTTAAAGAAACTAGAGACCCTGCAAAACCAAGTACTTGCGTATGGTTACTAATATCCCGGTTTGTCCGGAATCAACAGTTGCGGGATAACCTGAAGATACCGAGCCTATCGGAACACCTGCGAGATATAGTCGAGAAAACGTGGCGACGTGCCAGTCTATCCGATAATACGTTGATTAGAGTCGTCGAAATCCCTCAAGACCTTCCACCATCTCGTCGTTTTTTTCTACTAATACCAGACAGAATCCATAATGAAAATAACATCTAGTGAATGGAGCCCCGTTGATCCTAAGGAAGCCGTGGATACCATCCGGGAGGAACATCTAATTTGATGGCAGAGGAGCAATCCATACCAGAGATAAAGGTGCTTAAAAGCTATCAGCCTAGCCCCAGTTAACTTTAAAGATCCAAACAGTACAGAAAATGACATACAAAATCATCAACAGTTTAAGTGAAAAGATCGTTAAATTCGTCGATCCTTTCCACAATCACTTCAGATTAGCGAGGTTGTACTGTAATATTTTCAGTAATAGTTTTAACAGTTTACTCCAAGGATAAATGTAATACACTTTATATTTTTAATTAACAAAATATTTTCCCTTCAGAGAAGTTACTAACTCTAAAATAGTTTAAATAACGCGACAAGCATTCATCTGCTTGAAAATATCTTTCTAGTTTAATTAGAATTGCATCGTTTTTATTTGTTTTTCCCTACTTCGTACAGACATACTGAAAATGTGAATAAAAAGAAAACTGCCGGTGTATATATAGAGTGTTACTGCTGCAATTTAGGTTAATATACATAGTACAAGTGTATTGTGCTTCCGGAGCTAACAGTATTAAGAATAAACTGAAACAATCGAATTGCTTTTATTTTCAGAGAAAGATCCTTATCCAGTAGATGCACTTCCAACTTGCAATCACGCTCTCTCAGTTTGTCAGCAGGAACGAAAGTGTCTAAAATTATACGAGGACTTCAAAACGAACTGCAAAGTGAGAGATAACAGATGTAGGATGGATGATAGGTAAGGGGTTCTAACAGAGTAAGTTGTGAAGTTGGCATCTGGTCCAAATAATTGCTGAACACTCAAATTTACGTAGTGTATGAAAAGTTTAGATTTAAAGATTGTTTTTAATTTGATTCTTTTTTCGATTTCAGAGACTCGTGTCACGAATCCTGGTCTAATCTGCGACGTTCCCCAATGTTTGGTTGTATATGCCCGAATAACCACATGAAAAAAAGATGCGACCGCATATTCAGCATGGTAAACCATAATCCTTGTGTCGGTAAGTTAACGTATTCTGTGTTTCTAACCTCAAATTTCCCCACCTAAGTACCGCAAAAGAAGTAAAATCATTTTTATAAACTCAACACAATCCCTTAAGATTGAATTGATGCGATTTTAGAACGGGTAAAGTGAAAGGCGAATGCAGGAAATGATAATACTAACCGTCAAGCGTTTTAAGATATTCACCCTCAGAATTCGCCATGGAATGAGAACAACCACGAAAATCTTTGAATGTTAACAGCCTAAGGGTTCGAACCCGCGAACTCGAGACTGATAGTCAAGACACTACGCTGCTAGATTAGGGGCAGACATGATATCTATCATCATAATATAAAAAATATATGCATTTTATTTAATTTAAAGATGTTAATAACTATACAGAATGTCACACGGGGAAACACATCCATCGATATACAGGGTTATGATAAAGTAACGCACAAAATTCAAAATAAGAGTTTGTGACCATAATAAGAAAAAATACAGAAATACGCGAGATTTAAATTTAAAGTAATTTTATGTCACTATTTTTTAAATGGCATTTGTTTACGTCACTAAAATCTGTGTTTATTAAGGATTGCAACGACAAGGCACTTGTTGAAAAAAATTAACAATTATTCCAAATAATTAACTATTATTTATTTTTATAAACTTTGCTAATGATACTGATAAAACATTAGAAAACATAAAAAACCATTACAAGCTAGGTTCGACAGTAATTCGTTTTTAAGAAAGTTAAACAAGACAACATTGAGATCTCCTTCAAAGATATAAGGACCAATAATTTGATGGCCTATAATTCCTGTCCAAGCATTCCCAGTGTCAATTGTCTCGTGACCAACAGCGGGAATTACGTCGATTTTCTCTACCGTTCAAATAAAAAGTTGTCTCGTCAGAAAAAAGAATATTAAACAAGAAATCGGGATCATCATCACTGACAACTCACTCGACTTATGACTAGAGCAACGCAAACTGCGCCGAAAGCCAGTGGCTGACGCATAAAAGTTTACACAAAATAAACACGGCCGGGACAATTCGGTATAAGCGTCGGTATAACTGCGACTCGAAAGCCTATCTGTTGTGTATGCATCTTCGCTGTCGTATACTATATCGTAGTTCTACGTTTGTTTTGAAAATGTTTCCAACGTCGCGAAAACGACCAAAGTTGGACACAATAAGAGAATTTATTGCAGAAATGCCTGATTTAAAGTGTGATGGCGCTAAAATTCAATATGTAGTGTGTAAAATAGATTTAATGTGTTGGTCGAAAAGTGATTGTCTACGGCACGTAAATAGTGTAGGGCATGTTTCAAAAAAAAATTCCACACGAGATTATGACAAATTTAAATTTAATTTATGTGTTACCTTTATTGCATGTAATTTACTATTTCATTTACTAAGGAAGAAAGCATACATCTCGTTTTGGAATGAATATTCGGACTTTAAGTTTCCAAGTGAGAGAACATTACAGAGAGTTGTGCCGTCTACTCGTGAGCATGTCGAGAAAAGAATTAAATCGGAGTTGCAAGATAAAAAACTGTGGTTATGTGTGGACGAAACAACAGATCGTAAAAAATATTCTGTGGTTAATGTAATGGTACGCACAATGGAACCACATCGACCGTCACCCTCAATTTTACTAGCTTCCAGACGAATACAGCAATGCACTGGCGAAGTAATTTCAATGTTGGTGTTAAATACATTGGAAAAGTTTGAACTTTCAACAAATCAACTGTTGATGTTTATGAGTGATGGTGCCGCAAACATGCTTGCTGTAGGTCGATTTCTTAAAAAACATTGTGCTAACTTGTTGCATATTACATGTAAAATTCATACTCTCAGTCTCGTAGCAGATAGTATCAGAAAATGTTATCCCGAGGTAGACGCTCTAATAGCACATACAAAAGCTGTGTTTGTAAAATCTCCAAAACGTATTCGGGAATTTCATAGACTATGCCCCGGTATTCCTGAACCACCACAACCTATTCTTACTCGTTGGGGAACATGGTTAGAGGCTGCATTTTATTATCTTAAATATTTTGAGAATATAAAGAACGTGATTTTAGAATTCGACCCAAAGGAAGCAGCGGCTGTCAAAGTAAGCCGCTTGAAATTTCAGGATAGTCAAGTTAAAACAGATTTGGAAATTATTCAGAATAATTACGTGGGACTAGCGGATGCGATAGAAAAACTACAAAATTCTTCGGTGTCGTTAGTGGAATCTTTGCAAATAGTGCAACATGTTCACGCACAGCTAGGTGCGATAGAAGACGCAAGAAATGTTTGTTTTAGAAAGGTTTGAAAGTGTTTTAGATAAAGACTCTGATTTTGGCACATTAAGACAAATTTGTGAAGGTGCGTCAACAGAACCGTTAAGTTATTCGAAAGATTATTTTACTTACGCAAATATAACGTCACTAGATGTAGAACGTTCGGTCTCGGCATGCAAAAACACTTTTTCTTCACGCCGCACTCACTTTGCCGAAACAACTTTGGAAACATATCTAATGTTACAAATATTAAATAGACATTATCCACTTTGTGATTTCACGGAGGACTCTTAAAACGGTAAGTGTTTGAGCACGTATCACATTTAATTTATTTTGTGTAAACTTTTATGCGTCCGCCGCTGGCTTTCAGCGCAGTTGTGTTGCTCTAATCATCACTAGACCGGACACAGAGAGGTTCGCGTCAGGTTAGAAGTGAGGTTGTCGCGCCAACGATGCGACGTATGTATGCAGATGAATCGGCATGGGTTAGCTCGGCGAATGAAATTATTGATTTAAGGGGTGATGCAAAAGTAGTTGGACATTTTTTATTAACATTTTTTTAACATTTTTTATTAACATTTTTTATACTTTAATCAAAAACTATTAGAAAATATGCGATGGTTTAATCTTAAAAAAACGTAACTTTTGTTTACAATTATCATTAGATTAAAATGGCAAAAGGTCCACTTTCTTCAATTTTTCTCAGTTTAGATGGAGCCTTTTGAATCATGGTTTGGATGTAATCTGGACTAATTTGTTTGAACTTATTGCTAATTCTACGTGCTAACTGATTCTCGTTTTCTGCGGTCCAACCCTTCTCATAAACGAGTCGAGTAAGTTCTGCCCAAAAATCTTCGATAGGACGTGCCTTTGGTATATTTGGAGGATTCATTTCTTTAGGGACGAAAGCGATGTTATTTTCTATTAACCATGTGGCAACAGTTTTCGCATAATGCGAACAGGCTAAGTCTGGCCAAAAGGGACATCTCCTTGGTGAAATCTTTCAATAAATCGCTTCAATTTTGGTAGATATTTTGTCCTATACACTTCAGCATTTATTGCTGAATCACGCACACTTCTTATGAGAGGACTTGAAACACTGGCTTTTGAAATAGCAATCCAAACTAAAATTTTTGGCTCAAATTTTGTTTTACCTGCAAATCTCACTTCGTCAGGAGCAAAGTTTTTATTTTTTGTGTAAAATCCAGCATTTCCAGCGATGTTAGTGTTACCAAGGGTAAAATATTTCTCATCTAAGATCAACACTTTTTGTGCAACTTCTAGACTGGTCCTCATCTTCGTACATCGAACCGGAATAATTTCCATTTGTTTATCTGTATATTTTGGTGCTTTTTGTCTTTTATAATATTTTAAATCTTCTTTTTTCAAATTTTTTGATATACAAGACTTTGACACTTTAAACTTTCCCACAATTTGTCGTTTATTCCAATCTTGTTTTCCATCAATTCCATCACTTTTGTAACTTTACCCTTACTTAGCTTTTTCGCTTTGCCTTTTTTTGTTCAAGTTAGTAGGTTTGCCATCGTAAAAACGTTTTATGATGCTATATATGGTGCTCCGGCTAAAATTTTCTTTTGTAAAGTGTCTCACCACTTCCGCCGGGGTCCATCTTCCAAGGGCAGAATAAATACGTTCTCGCAAATTTTCACTAGCAGCAGTTTTAATTCTTACAACCAACAAATAAACGATTTTCTGTTTAAGAGAAACGTTCGTACAAGACATTGACGTTTGACTCATTTATGAAAAATAATTGTACAACCTACTACGCTAATTTTTCAATTGTCCAGCTACTTTTGCGTCAAACCTTATTGTAACAGTTTCTCATCAAACCTTCGCAGCGTTAGTCGCAATTATAGAGATAAATATATGTATGTAAGTATGTTTAACGTACGCAAGGAAAATAAACGACCGTTGGCTAATAATGTCACTAAATTTACCAGTGAATTTCCGCATTTAAACTATAATGGAACAAAAGAATTGTGTAGAGTTTGCAAAATACCTTTAATGTGCTGGAACAAAGGCGACTCTAAGAGATATATAAATAGTATATAGCGCGAAAATGAAAAAAATGGCGTGCCACCTCAAACCCAATTTAAGTTGGATTTACTTTTGACATTCATTGTTTGTGGTCTACCGCTTCGCTTACTCGATAAAACTTTCCATCACGGACAGCGTTACGGAAAGAGCTACCAAATAAACGTAAAGATATAGAAAATATGATCAAAGCAGAATTAAAAGATAAACAGCTTTGCCTATGTTTTAATGAGACGACAGATTGCAAAAAAATTCTATTTTGAATATTATAGTACGAGTATTGGATCCTGTTAAACCGAAATTTGCAATCTTATTAGCCAACAAAAGACTACAAAAGTGTACTGGCGAAGCAATTACGGGCATATCTGTGATTTTACAATTCGACCCTGACGAAGCTACATTTAGCTAGATTTAAAAGGTATTAGCAACAATTATAAACAATTACTAGACGCAACAGAAAAATTGCAAAACGCTGCGTTGTGGTTAGTAGAATCAGTGCAAATCGTTGACGAAGTTAATACATTACTACACGGTACAAACGACCCAAAAAACGGCCGTGTTATAGTAAAGTGTTTTAAAAAAAAATTCCTATTATACGAAATTAAGACAAATGTGTGGTAGTGCATCTGCAGATTCATTAACTAACTCTAAGGATTATTTTAATTATGCCTATGTTACTTCCATAGATGTTGAACGATCTGTCTCAAAATATAAAAACATTTGCTTATCAGAGCGAACAACCTTCACCTAGACAAATGTGGAAACATACCTTATAGTACAAGTTTTTCAACAATCCCATCCACACTGTTAAGAACTTACGTTTATTTATTGTATTATTATTTATTGTTACGGTATTAAATACAACAGGTTTTTGAAGAAACTACTTTGCTTACTTTTTACGGTTATCACATTACATGTACAACAAATGCCATTTTCAAACAAAAAAAAAACTAATAATGACATCTGTTTACCAAACATTTTTATTGCGTCAGCTTTTATCTTTTACACTAGGGTATTGATTTCAAAATATCACCTCTGTCGGCTGTAAGTCACACATACACTATTTATAATTCACGGCCCATGTGACTGATCCGATTCTGTTCCGAAGACCGATTGTACCCGACTCAATCATCACATCATAAAATTGTAACCGCTTCATCTTCACTTTGTACGGAAGATATTTTTCCTTTCGAAACAATTTGACCATAGTTGATTGGTGAATGTTGCTATTTAACTCAATTTGCGTAGTAGAAATGTGAAGAAAATGTTTACCTGCTCATTTCTATTTAATGAGAGACGACCAGACTTTGGCAAACCTTTAACACTACCCGTTTCATGAAATTTTGCAACAAGTCTGCTTACCGTGGAACGGGTTATTGGACGTCTCTCGGGGAGTTTCCTGTTAAGGAATGCGCACGCTTCTTCGTGACTTTGCAATCTATCACCACATCACACTACGATTAGTAATTCAATACTTTCTTTTTCGGTTAAACGCTACATTTTCACATTGTAAACTGACAAACTGCAAATCGCAAATGATATTACTTAGCAACAAGGTAGAAAACAAATAATAGCATATTGTAATAGCGATTAAAAAAGGCCTCTAAAATTCGCGTGGTCGACGTTGCTATCTTAAGTCTTCTTATAAAAAAAAATAATTACACTGTGCCAGTTGCAAAATGCAACAAGCCCTGGGGATAAACCTCAAGTACGCTGAATCCAATGGTGCCAATCGTTTTTAAAAATTAGCTCGCGTTTTCGAGCAATTTCAATTTAAAAATTTTAGGCCCAAAGAACCTTCTGGAACACTCTGGAATTTTCTGGAAAGCCTGATCAATAGCCGAAGAGTTTTCTGGAACCTTCCAGAACCTTCCATGGACCCTTCATGGACCATTCGTGAACCTTCCAGAAACGTCCATCCCCGCTACTGCCACTTGGGCTTATATACCCATTTGACCAAGTGCTGTTAATCGCTGAGAGCTCAATCTGTCTTAAAATTTTTAAACTGAAATTGCTCGAAAACGCGAGCTAACTTTTAAATACTGTTACCACCATTGGAATCAGCATACTCGAATTAGGTTCGTGCCCTGCTTGTTGCAAAAAAAGAGTCTCAAATTCGAGCACAGTGATTATTATTGTTCGTTAATAATTGTTCATTTTTCTGCTACAAGTGCCTCCTCGTCGTAATCCTTAATAAACACAGATTTTAGTGACGTAAACAAATGCACACGGTTCCATTTAAAAAAATAGTGACATAAGGTCAGAGCGTCGTCATAACAAAGTTTTTTCAGTTTACTATCTCATGTATTTCTGCATTTTTCCTTATTATGGTCACAAACCCTTATTTTGAATTTTGTGCGTTACTTTATCATACCCCTGTATGAAACACACATTGGAAAATTCAGAAAACTTGGTAATATATTAAAACCTACTGTACTACTGAAATAAAATATTTTCAATTACCCAAGACTTCCGATTATACCGGAAGTAGCTGTTAATTTTGTAACTCTAAATAAAACACTTCATATATCATTATTACATTTTAAAATTCCTATTTCAAATTTAAGGTTTGTTATTGCTATTCCTAACCATATTTGAAAGATTTCTATTAATCATGTAACTTGAGTTGCCTATGCAGCCATTATAACGGCTTAGCTTCAAAATACTCGCAAGAAAAAGATGTCATCACCATTCTAAATCGATACGAAAGACATTAAATTGAATGAATTCCTCGGAAAAGATCTTTTTGCAAACGTTTTTGACATCCAAGTAACGAAATCCGAGTAAAGGATAATACTAATCCTCAAATTAGGAATAGATTTTGACTGTCATTACTAAAGTAACCTAAACTTGCGGACTCGCATAGGCGTCGGTATTACGGGTTAATATAAGAATACGAAAAATTCATAAATAAACTAAACCGGTAGAGAAGCAGGCATGTAGTGTCGACCTTGAATATAAATCATGTTAAACCGCACTGAGAGAGATTTCTTTTTAGTACCGGTTGAGCTGTTGCAGAGATTAGTCGAACGGTCAAGGTTATGTACTTACGTGTCGCTTTTGAAAATATAGCTGGTGTTTTTTGTGTGTTGTAGTATTATACCAAGTACATAATTAGTGTATCGTTTCATATAGAACTAATATTTACATACCTAAGAAAACAATGCCTCGTAATAGATTTGCTACTAATGTACATAAGTACGTGTCACTTTTCCCCATTTAAAATATGACGGTAGTGCAGTTTTTTGCTTAATATGCAATGTGCGTTTGGCTGCATTGGACAGAACTGATTGCCAGAGGCATGTCAATGGTATTAAGCATATGAGAAATGCAAGAACTGAAATATCTTATAAACTATTCCTCATACATTTACTAATTATGTTTACCTCTTGTAACCTTCCGTTGTCGTTGGTGAGAAAAGCAGAATCATTTGCCGCGAATGAAAGAGATGCTAGAAAATGTGTGTAAACGTGATTTGTGTTCCAAAAAAATATGGATTGCCGTGGATGGGACGACCGATATAAAGAAAAACAGTATTGTGAATGTAATAGCTCGCGTTTTATCTAGCGAGAACGCAGCATCTCGATATTTGTTAGCTTGCAAACGTGTTCAACAATGTACCGCGGAAAATATTCAAAAAGTGATAATGAACGCTTTGAAAAAATTTAAAATTGCCCAAGATCAAGTTGTGATGATTGTGACAGATAGTGCAGCAACGATGTTAAGTGTTGGGCGATCCTTAAAACATATATTTCCTAACTTAATACATATAACCTGCGTGCTGCATGCTTTGCATTTAGTTGGTGAAGTTCTTCGACAACATTACGGAAACGTTGATCGGATGATTGGAAGTACTAAAGCAGTGTTTCGTAAATCTCCTAAACGTTTAAAAGAATTTCGTAAATTTTGTCCAGGTATTTCAGAACCTCCTGAACCAATTTTAACGCGATGGGGTACTTGGCTAACAGCAGCTTCTTACTATTTGATCCATTTTCAACAAATTCAATCAGTTATAATGCGATTTAATCGGAATGAATCCAAAGCAATTAGAGAAAGTCAAAGAGAATTTCAAATTCCTCAACTTTTAGAAGATTTAGCAACAATATGTACCAATTATACAGTATTACTAGATGCCATCATAAAACTACAATGTACTGAATTGTCATTGTAGGAATCATTAGACATAGTGGAGAGTGTAAAAAATAAATTACACACATTAAATGATACGCCAGGATTATGCGCTAGTCAAAAGTTGGCAGATGTTTTAAGGAAAAATCCCGATTTTAATACTTTAGAGGCCGTTTATAATAAGTGTAAGAATAGTGAACTTTTAAGTGATTTGAAAAAACAGTTTCTACATGCAAATGTAACTTCCTTAGATGTGGAGAGATCATTTTCTATGTATAAGAATATTTTTTCTTGTCGACGCACAAGGTTTAAAGAAGTAACTGTGGAAACATATGCAATGATGCAAGTTTACAGTAGTTCACATCCTGATGCCTCTAATTTATTGAATAATTAGCAAGTAAGTTTATTTATGAATTTTTCATATTCTTATATTAACCCGTAATACCGACGCCTATGCGAGTCCGCAAGTTTTGGTTACTCTAGTCATTACTTACTAGAGCGTTTCAATTAGTAGAAATTACGTAACAGTTCTAAATCCGGTTTTAAAATGTTTACAGAACTCCATCGAATGTTCGGGGAATGAATATATTTTTAATATTCAGATTATACGGATGTATCACAAATTGGTCTTCTCTTTTTAACTTGTTCCAAATAAGTTACAGAAGGTAGTAAGGAATGAGGAGGTATGCTAATATATTCAGAGGGGTGAAGAGGGATTTTTACATATCAATAGACACTTCTCAAAGATCCACGGTTCATGGGAGGTATCTGTAGGCAGACAGCTATAAATATTTAAGTGAACAGATCGATTTTGAATTGTAGAAATGGAACTTTTATTTTAAATCGTCAATTCTTTTTACCCGTTCAGAAATGGTGCATCAATTTTTTTCCTCGTAGGTTTTATACAGGTGTCCTAACCGACTGAAATTGTAAAATTGCACCTACTGTGTTTAACAGGAAGTAAACATCATGGAGTAAATAATTCCTGTATATTATTACGATTTTTAGATTCTTCATTTAAAAATAAACCAGCGTAATATGGTTTTCACATGCCTGTTTCCTTAATAGTCTAAAAATAGATATTTTACTGTAAACTTTTACGAGTTCAAATTAAATGTTTGGCTTTATCTGGGCATGGTATTCGAATGTCTTTGAAATGTACAGGATGTTCAGTATTCAGCACAATATTTTACCAAAACAAACATCGGGAACTTCTTAAATAGCCTCATCATATAAGAAATTCGTATTTCTAACGTTTTTATATAAAAATGCATAATATTTAAAGTAAACTGTGTGGATATTGGATCAAAACGGTTTCTGGTGTTAATATTGTTTGGTTACCATGACAACAGTAAGCAAAACACATTGAAACACCTTAAACTGTTAATTCAAAATTTATAATAATTTTTATTTAAGCAAGAATCAGGTAGAAATGAAAATTAAAACTAATTCAAGTACAGTTGAGGAGAAATAATTCTCAAATTAATATCAAGCTTCCAACAGGAGAAAAGCAATATAATATGATGAAGTAACGATAAATATTTCCATGTACATAAACTAACGGATTGGCACCGCGTTGTTGTCGTAGCTTTTGCCGACGTTTCATCCACACTCTTATGGGCCATGCTCAGGGCTGTTACTGCACACTGACTGGAGACTGTTCATTCCGGAGGGGTTTATGTAGGGTTTGTTTTTTATGGATCAATGAAGCACGGTGGTTGCTAGGAGGTCTAATCAGTTGGGATGTCCACGTGTGATGTAAGGGGTAGCCATCTTCGCGATTTAAATTGTCGAGATATTTGAAGATCTCTAGTGATTCGCGGGTTTTTCTACTATAATAGTGAGGGTTGCAAGATAAGATGTAGGTAGAGTTAAACTGAATTTAGTGGCCAGTTTCCAGTCTATGCTCAGCCAGCACGGACCTGACTACACGTAACATCAGCGTACAATGCTTGTGCTCAGTCGAGTGCTGACCGATGGCTTTGTTTCACCCATGTACACACTATTCCACAAACATGGAATCTGCTGGACACCAGGAGCTTCCGGATGATTGCGGTCTTTAATGGAAAAGTTATCTGAGAGTTTGAAATTGGGTTTGAAGATGTTTCTGAGAGACAATCTTGCTGATGCGATCGGTGACACCTTGAATGTAGAATAGATACGCTTGCTTACGGAAATTAGGGCTGGATGAGGGGGGTTGCTGTGGAGAAGAGTTAGTATAAGCGATTAATGGTAGTAAATACCTTTCCTTGAATAATTATTGCGGATGGGAGTTTCAGTGATGTGGTTCAGTTCTTGTGGAAGAGAATTGGATTCAGATATCGAATTCGCCCTTTGAATAAGAGAATTGAAAACATCGCGTGTGCTTGGACTGGATGATGGTGTGAGAGGCCATTGAGATACCTACCTGTGTGCGTGGGTTTTCGATAAACGGAATGTCCCATCGCACCGTCAGGACGCCGGTGTACGAGAACAACTAGGAAAGGAAAGCAACCGTCCGATTCGATCTCCATGGTAAAGCGTATGGAATCATGTTGGGAATCCAGAAATGATAGGAAACTGTTTAAAGATTCGTGTCTATGAGGCCAGATGACAAAGATGTCATCAATGGACCTGTACCAATACTTTGGCTTATGGTTGTAAGATAGCGGCTGAAGAACTACTAGGGAGAAGTAACCTCCAGGTATTGGTAGGAATAGATGACGTTTTAATGAAATTAATGATTGAACGGTCAATTCTGGAAGTAGGATCATGGCCGATAGGTGACGTCTTGCAGTAAGGAAATAACTTTTTGCTCGTACTCTTCACTGTCCAGGATCGCCGTAGCATTTCCCTTATCAGCTCTTGGTACAGCAATTTCAGGTCAGATTTCAAGTTTCTTAAGGCCAGGGTTTCTGACTTAGGAAGGTTTGATCTCGGAGGTTCGGCACGTGCGAGAATTTTGGATGTTTCAAAGCGAATGGGATCAACGGTTTCAGGGGAATCTTTAGGGGTAGGGGCAAAGTTAGGGCCTTTGGACGGTACAGCAGCCTCATCAGAAGATAGAGGTCGACTGGAAAGGTTTATGACAGTGTATGACATGATCCTACAATCCTGGGATGCTTTAGGGATTAGGGAATGGAATTTTCGGTAAGTGAATGGTTTTTTTCGGCTTGATGGTAAGTGTTGCGACCCAAGGTATTCCAATTAGATGGGGATAAGATGAATGATAGCTCTAAGTGTAAGTGAAAAACTTTGATAGAAACGAAGTTCAGATCACGTCTAGTTTCGTTCCTCAACCAATGCAAAACTTGCGTAACGAAAAATCTAGTTGGCAGAAGGGGAAGCAATATGACAAGGAATTTGGGAATAACATGATTACCTCTGCATCTAAGTAAAAAAGATAAAGAAGAAATAAGAGTCACCAGTCTTTGTCGTAGTTTACCAAGTTCTCTCGACTTCTTCTTGACATCCTCCCCGTAGAGGTTCTGGAATCTGGTACGTAGGCTTCCACTCCTATAAGACATCTTCAGGACTGTTACTGCACACTGACTGGGGACTATTCATTCCGAGGGGTTTATATAAAGCCTGCAATAAGCCCTATAGAAACCCCTCCCAGAAACAGTCCTGAAAATGTCCCATAAGAGTACGCCAAAATCTGGTGTTCAATACTGTGCATCCTGTTTATATTGAATGCGTTCTTATACCATGTTTAGATAGAGCCAACTATGTAATTTAACCTCGTAAAAACTGTGGTTGAAATGTATTTTCATTGTGGATTTGTTCAAGGAAATAGATATCTCTAAATTTAGGCAATTCAAGACAAAATTATAAACATCTATTAGAGGTAGACATATGAAACCTAAATTGTATTGATTTTAAAACGTTCTTAGAAGATACTCTATGATGTCTATTAGCAATTCTACAATTTCAGAAGATTGGGACACCATGTAAATGTAATTCAAACACTAACAATGACTTTACCTTTTTGATTTTCAACGTAGGTACTCTGTCTTTTTTTCTCTGTTGTTTTTGTTCGTTTGGTAAAAGGAAAATTAATCATAATCGATCACACAACAACGCATGGAACAATTCAAACGAACGCGATTTGATCTCAATGATGCATGACACACACATCCGCACAAGTCACTACAGTGCGGACAATATAATCTATAATGCACCAGTTATATCACTTATATACCTTTCACCGAAATTTCCCCAATATTGTCGACACCCTCCGCACAGGGGGAAAGACTATACAATATATGATAGTTCACCCTACAGCATGTTCTTGTATTTACGTAGTGTGCTATTTTACGCCAACAACATTCCTTTTTCCATGGGATCAGTTAATTTATAAACAAGTCTTTTTCAACTATACCGCATTTCGTTTCTGAAAACAAAAAAAAAATTCAACGACCCGCTCACTCTAAAGCACCTTGGGGAGTACTCCAATAATTCCCAAAAATATCGGCGTCGAAAATTATAGCTACGAAAAATATCTTTGCATCTACCATAATCCTGATGTTTCTCAACGTTTATAGGCACCTCTATTCTATTTCCTAAGCTGTGCAATATTCTTTTGTGGTATAGTGGAAAAGGATGACAGATAAGATAAAGAAATCAGAAAGGAATTAATCGATCCCCTTTCCATATCGTTTATTTATGTTTCAGACACACTTCCGCTATTTCCCGGCCCCGATTCTGCACAGCCCTTAAACGATCCAGACCGCATCTTCTTTAGGGACTTTTGGTTACCCCCTACAAACCTCTACCCGTACTTCTTGATCCCTCCTTCAACGACGCCCCATTCGCACGCCACTGCTCATGCCTCCGGCACCTATCGCACGCACAGCACTGGCACTGGCACTGATTACCACTCGTCTGTAGAAGAGACGCTTATCACCTCCTTACAGTATCCAGAGATCGTCAATTTGGGTGAGAGCGATCTTTGTCTACCGTTTTGTCTTGTTACTAGTGTTGTCAGCTGCTAAAATAATGAGCTAAGGTCTTGTAAACATAGGAAGAATTCCAAGTGAGATGATGAAATGAAATTTTTGGTTAGAGGTATCCACGTATCCAAAGAATCCATTTGATTATTTTATTTGTCGAAAATTAAGTGGCTACCAAGAACCAAAAAGAGGATCCAAAGAATTTTTTGACAGCACTAGTTTTTTCCATTCTACCATTCTATATGTAGAATATAGAATTCAAAGAAAAAAGAGATACCAATTGATTTCAATTTGATCTAAAGCCAAAAACATATATATACATAAATCTTTAGCGTAGCCCATCTTTAAATGGGTCTACAAGACTTCATTTCAGTTAAGATGATTTCAGCTTCGGACAATGCGTCTGCCTCATTTGACTATGGGCTAGGCAATTCCATAGTCGAAAACCCGCTTGTAGACGCGGCTAATGGCCAGGATGCCCACGCAAATAATGATCACATAAGTGTGAGTGTTTTACATCACAAAGGAAAAACTAGTGTAGCAACAAACGTCTCCCAATATGATGAAGATCAAGAATTGAATCTCGTTGGCCATCATCAAAAGTACTCAAGTAGGTATCAAGGCGCCAAGCTCTCAAGCTACTCTGCATTTTCATTTCCACAATAGCTAAAGATCCTCAGAACTTCTCCCGCTTCGTTCGATTCGATTTTGTATAAATGGCAATTTAAGAAGTTCTGAGTGAAATTTTCAAATTTTAAGTATTTAAATATGTTGGGCAGAGATGCTGTGAGCTAGAAAAATTGTTTATATACCTTAGCCGACAAAAAGAGAATGTATAAAAACAATTTAGGCGCTTACCACTTGAAAGCTGTGACTGGTATAACTTGGAAAAATTTATACCAGTTGAAGCTTTAAAGTGCATGTCAATACCATGGTATTAATGATTAGTCCAATTAGTGATATAAAATTATTTTTTTTTTTTAGTTTTTATTTTTGAGAAAGATGAAATAGAAATTGTGCACATGGTTGATGCACTTGTTACTCTACCCCCCAGCACGTAGAACCATTTTGCATGGTCTTCTGTTTGGGGAAAGCACGTATTTTTGAATTATTACATACATATATATATATATATACTTAATCAGATGCTCAATAATAATCCCCTGACCCTAAAATCTTAATGATTTTCATATTCTCCCTGTATTTCTCTGCATTATTCCCCAATTTCATTCCTTTCATTTCCCGCTAAAGATGAATACATCTTAATTTTTTGTTTATAGCATGACATATTAGGATGTCTTAACCCCCCTTGTATTAACCCTTATTAATTAATCATAAACTGAATTAAATCAAACTATATCTAACTATGTGGATTTTTTATTTTCGGCATCTGATACGGGAAAAATTAAGTAATAGTATTAATGACGGCAATATAAATAAATTAAAATAAGACGATTTGTGGAAATATGGCGACTTCTTTCATTAACAATTAATTCAGGTAATCACCCTATAAATAACTTTTTTAATTAGAATTGGAAGTTTCCATATATACCCGGAATTATTTTACAAATAAATGCCAAATGATCTTAAGATATTGGTCCAAAAATTACCTAAGGAGCTCCTTTTTAGGTTCCAACGACCATGGCCGATCGGATAATGAAATGGCAAAAGTAATATTCCAAAGTACTTGCCATGTATCTATGGAAAGTTGTAATAATAATTACAATTGCCGAATGTTATTGGCTCCAATACTTCACCATTGTGACATCTCTAGATGCAATCGAAACTCATGTATGGAGGCTTTGCAAGCATTTTACCGTAAACCTAGTTTACCGTGGAATATTGAGATAGCATTTTGTTTATGCAAGTAAGATTCCTACATTTTTCTAAATTCAATACCAAGTAAATTGCTAAAATTCGTCTTTTTGGGGGCATTTTAGAAAAACTGACAATAAACATGACACTTGCATGATTGCCCAGGAAAAATTACATCCAATCTGCGCACAAAGAATTGAAGGTGCACCACAACCAACTTGTTTATCGCTAGCGGAAGTTTGTAAGGAGAATAAAGAATGCAGGTTAGTACTTTGGAGATATACAGTGGCAAAAAGTGTAATTTGTATTGGGGAGACTATACGCAGAGAAATGGTTTCTAGATTTTCTTGCAAAAGTCAGTCTCTATTCAAGAAAATAGTTTTATTTCAAGGTTATAAGAATGTATAATATAATAATATAATTTTCTTGAAATTTTATTTGAATTAAATAAATATTTTCTTTAGGTTAAAAAAATCAAGAAAATCCAGGACAGAAAAATGTTTCTTCGGAGTAAATCATTTAGTTTTAAGTTAAGAAAATATCCATATTAAAGACAGGAATGAAAAAATGGTCCAGATCTCACACAGAAAACACCTTACCAAGACATTTATTTCCATCTTTCGAAACGTAAATGAAAACATAAAAAATAATGCTTTAACACTTAACTAACCTAAGTTTTATCGTATATTCAGGATAATAAACTTAACTACTCGTGCACCTTGTGGAATATAAACGAAAACATTAACACTTTTATACATAAAAAAATTACAAAGTAAAAAAATCTTAATGCGACGTATGTGCCTGTTTTTCAAAAACTATTATCTCAAATCTGGGCTTTTATTTCATACACACACAATGATATTATTTTCAAGTTCGAGACGATTTCTCACGTTTGTTTTGATAACAATCATAGACGAGAAACTCAACTCGCATAAATATGATGCTGCAAATGGAACCAAACATTTTACAGCTTCGTTTGCGAGCTGGGGGTATTCTTGCATTCTTTTGGTCCAAAACTGATCTGGGTTCTGCGAAAAAAATTCTAGCTCTAACATTCCATCACTTGATATTTCAACAAGTCGTTCCTTCATGTTTGTTGCAATCTCAGCGTGCTGAAAAGAATTGTCTGAAAACGGATTCAGTATCCATCTGTAATTATCATAACTGTTTTGAATTTCTTTGGGGAAATAGTCGCAGAGCTGTTGCTTCAAGTTTTGCAAACTGATTTGCATATCTGCAAAACATGCACTGGAATGAAACTTCTTTTTCCCAATTGAAATCGACCATAAATCAAGTTTTTTTATAAATCCGTTAATTTTATCCGTGGCTGTTATTATATTAACATCGCAGCCTTGCAAGCTATTATTCAAAATATTTAAGTGTTCGAAAATATCAGCACGGAAAGCCAGTCTAAGAAGCCAAAGAGGACTAGAAAATAGGTTCTCGTATTCCGATGTTTCATCATGCAAGTACATCAAAAGTTCTGATTTTAACTGGAAATTCTTTTCAAGACGTTACCCCTCGAAAGCCATCTTACTTCTATGTGATAAAGAAGATTTACATATGAGGAAACCATGTCCACAATTTTTTCTAAAAATACGAGTCTGCAACGGTTTTCCTTTGATGAAATTCACAACTTTAATAACACTTTTCATAACACAATCCATTTCAAGAGGTAAAGATTTTGACGCAAGAACTTCTCGATGTAAAAAACAGTGTACCCATGTAGCATTTGGCATTACTTCTTGTAATTAGACAATAAGACCGGACCGATATCCGGTCATAGCCTTGGCGCCATCGGTGCATATAGCAACGCATTTCGACCAGTCAATATTGTACTTATCAGTACTTTGCATAAAAGTGTCAATTAAACATTTTCCGGTCGTATTGGTCTCTAATGGCGTACAAACCAAAATATCTTCTGTAATACCATTTTCCGTATCGTATCTTACGAATGCTACAAACTAGGCACAGTTAGAAATATCTGTAGATTCGTCCATCTGTAGGGAGAAGTACGTGCACTTCTTAATATTTTCAACAATTTGCGTTCGAATATCTTCTGCCATGTCACTTATTCTTCTTTGGATAGTAGTGTTGGACAGCGGTATTGTTTTTAACTTTGCAGCCTCTTTTTCGCCAACCATTATTTGCACCATTTCAGCAGCTGGTGGTAAGATCAGATCTTCAGCAATTGTTTGTGGCTTACTGGATTTTGCGATGCGAAATGCAACTCGATACGTTGCTAGTAATGCTTTTTCGTTATGAGTGGTTGTTGATGTAAAAGTGGCTTGCACCTTGTGCAGGGAGATTAACTTCCTTTCAAAAAATTCCACGGGTTTCTCTTTTATGTCTGGATGTTTGCTATTTAAATGTCGAAGTAGCTTTGATGGCTTCATACTTTCTCTTGAATAGACTTCTCCACATACAATACACTGTGGTTTATTGGAAATAACGGTAAAACCATATTTAAGATATTCATCGTTGTACAATCTATTTTTCTTTTTATATTTGTCACTTCCAGACGAAGATGGTTGTAATGATCTTTTTAAAAATTTATCCATATTTAACAAACCAATAAATTTCAAAATAACCGATATTGCACTCAGTAGCTAACAACATAGCACACAAGTTGGAAATGATGAAACTTCCAGAAAGCTCCAGTGCCATCTAGCACTCTCTCGAATATGGTGGAAACTTTCATAAAACGTGAAGAACAAAGAAGAAATTGTGCTACTTGGTGATAGATGGCGCAGGTAGCAGACAGTCGCTAGAAATATTGGTAAACATAAAGTTGTCATCTTTCTTTTTCTACATTGGTTGATCTTTTTAACATTAATTTTCAAATATATGTCAAAACATAAAAACAGAAAGATTTTTATATTTTTAAACTTGGTGCTTTACAACTAGGAGAAAAATGCCAGTAACAGTGGCGTAACTCCTCACAGTCGCCGTTTTATTATGAGGGGTCTCGAACAAAATTCTTGCCTTAAGGGGGGCCCTTTTAAAAAAAAGTTTGAGAACCACTGGGTTACAGTATATTTTTATGTAGAAAGAAAAAAATATTACATTAACCAGTATCTTTTGAAAATGTTTATAAAACGTTGTACGTTAAAGGTTATGTCATTGTTTGGCATTTGTATTCCAGTTCCGTCGCTACTATCTAGGACGACATGACTATAACTACTAACACTAACTAGGTGGCGCCAGGAGTTATTCCAGTTGCTGTTTTAGAAGATTAGTGGCATAAACTGAGAAATGTAAAAGGAATGTAGCCATGAACAAGCGTTAATGCTTTTCTCTTCTCATATTGTTTTTGCCGGTAGTGATTCCATCAATACCATGAGCTATTTATTAGCATTATCTTGCTTTCTAGGCACTTCTTTCATGTATACTTCTACATTAAATTTACTTCTGTTTGAACATTATTCTGTAAATAATCCTTACGTTAGCGTTTTTAAAATCATAAGCAATGTGAACGGATATGTCGTACTGTTTTAAACAATTAATAATGTGGATATAAATAATTTATTTACTATTTACTATCCTTAAGAAAATGTTTTGCGTTATAATTGGCATTTACTTATATTAAGAATCGCTTTCTTCAAGTTTTCTGCGAGATTTTCTTAAATCAAGTTAAAAAATGTCTTAAACAAGGAAATACAATTTTTTCATTACAAGTATATAGTTCTCTTAAGGGGAGAAAGAAACACTAAAAGAATATTTCTTTTGATTTAAAACAGTTATTATATTACGGATAATTGAAACAGTAATTGTCTTGAATTAAGGCAGACAGCTTTGATTCAAGTAAACGTTTCTCTGCGTGTAGAAATGGTAAATTAGTAAGAGTAAAGTCAAAGAAAAAAGTTGTTTTAATAAAATTTATACTCTTAAATATAGAGGATGTTCTCAAAATTCAGGCATTTAAATTAATAGGTTGTAGAAGTCATGAAAATAACAGAGATATTAAAAATTATTGCATTTTTACCGAATATCACCACATACATTATTAATTGAATTACATAACACAATTTTGTATGAATGTTATAAATCAGAAAAACCAAAATATTGCTATTTTTGGATGTACTAAGTCCCAAAGTCTCCCCAGACGTTTTGCCACAGGTTATATCAGAGACATCCTGTAGCAATATACAGGAATGAAAGAAGTAATTTCAACGAGACTGTTGTTTACGTTTGTAGGGCAAGGCTTGAGTATTACGAACAGTCATGTGCTGTTGATAGTGTAACTAAAAAATGCGCCGGTTTACCATCAGAATGTAGATTAGCTATGCTCGGAATTTTAGGAACAGATTTAAGGACAACTTGTGCATGTAAAGGAACTGATATGACCCAATTATACGAATGCTTGGGATGGCAGAGGCTCCTTTGGGTTAATCCATGCGTGGGTATGCAAAAAACTTTTTCTAACCACCTTTACATTCAAACGAATTATTATAGAATGAAAATTTTAGTTTGACAAATCGTAAAATTCATCGATTTATCCAAACAATAGGGGAAAAAATGCAACAACAAAGTTATAAAACGAACCTAGAGCAAATCTACATATATACATGGATACAATTTTCCAAACGGATGGTTATTAAAAGATAAAATTTAACAATAATCACCTCAACCGGAAAACAGTCCCAGAAATTATCGGGTTTATAGTTGTCGGGTAAAAACAGTGGAAGTTTCTCCAAAAGATCTGTGTGTAAAATCTATCCATTACAAGCGGGAAAGCAAAATACAAAGTCTGACAGATATTCAGATATTTATACGGCAATATAAATTCATAACAAAATTAACGGAAGGGTAAAAAAAGGGAAATATGGAAAACGCATTTGTTAAAAACAAACGGCTGCAAAACAATTGCACCGAGACTTAAGAGAGGAAGCAATTATCTCTAGGCATGCTCAGATTATAGAGGGCACATTGTTGCTAAATTAAAAAAAAATCAAAACTATATATCGGGTATTCCAGATTCAATGTTACAAGCGATATTTTCCTTATTTGTAGAGATATGAGATCGAGGAAAGAAACTTTATGAATGAAATACGAAGAGTATGGAATACAACGGTATGAACGAAAATGAATAAATAACAAAAAAATTCTTACAAAAAATTAAATAATCTTGCGTCAAATGGTGGTTATTTTGAACAATATCTGTATGTTCAAAATAACCACCATTTGACGCAACACATGCTTCGGATCGACCAATTAATCCCCTAAAAATTGCTGCTGTGATCATATTCATTATAACGGAATTAATCTTAAGTTTCAAATCGTCTAAGTTCGTAGACGGAGTAGAACACAGAACTTGCTCGATCTTATATCTCTACAAATAAGGAAAATATCGCTTGTAACATTTAATCTGGGACATCCGGTATATTTATAATATAAACAAAATGCCGTAAATTTTTGAAAAAGTGGAAAGAAACGTTCTGTATCACTGTCTTCGGTTCAACATCGCTTCAGGAAAGCTGTGTCACCTTTGTACATACGAGGACGAATCAAATATTAACCGGACTTTTCTTTTTAACGCTCCCTAGGTGAAGTGAGTAACGTGACTTGTTGATATATGTTGGATGGGGATGTAATGTGGAGGGAAATAAATCGGCTCGGCTCGGCTCGCCAGAGCAGATTGGTTGTTAGTAGCATCATGTCTGAGCAAGAGGTGCACACGTCTGTTGAGCAACGCATTATTATTAAATTTTTGTTGCGGGAGGGCGTAAAACCTGCCGAAATTTTGCGTCGACTAACTGCACAGTTCGCTGAAAAAACGCTTTCAAGGACCCAAGTCTACGACTGGCACAAAAAATTTTCCGATGGCCGAGAGTCGGTGCAAAATGAGACCCATGCACGCCGACCGCGGACAAGCACCAGTGAGACGAATATTGTTGCGATCCGTGAGATGCTGCGTACTACTGTCAACTGCTTGATGAAGTGAAACTGGCTTATCGACGAAAAAGGCGAGACATGCCTTTTCGAAGTGCGATTCTGCTCCATGACAACGCTCGGCCACACACAGCTGCATTAACCCAAGAAAAATTGGACAAAATTTATTGGGAAACACTGGAACATCCGCCCTACAGTCCCGATCTGTCGCCGTGTGACTACCACATGTTTGGGCCACTCAAAGAAAAACTGGGAAGTCATCACTTTGACGACGACGAAGGTGTAGAAACGTTCGTGCGCAATTCGTTACAGACGCGACCACATTCATTCTTTGATGACGGAATTAAAAAACTTCCGATTCGGTGGGAAACATGTGTGAATAAAAGAGGAGATTATATAGAAAAATAAGGTGTATTCAAAATTTTATTTACTGTACCAATAAATGTTCTAAAACAAAAGTCCGGTTAATATTTGATTCGCCCTCGTATGTGTATATTGTACTAAATTAACTCGGAGGAAAATTTGGTCCTCGAGTTTTACAGACACAGTTTTATACTCCAAACCTAGTGGTGGAGCCTAGATGAGTGTCCGTGCCTTTTTAAACATTGAAATTATAAAATAAATCGGCAGTCTTTATATATGTAATTTGGAAAACTCTTTCATACGCATCAAATTAATGTTAAACGGAATTTTTGATAATGGCGTGTTGGGGTAGCCCCCCCCCCATTTTTTTATAATAAAAGGGGTTACTTTTCACACATGAAAAAGGCATGAAAATTGAGTATTTTGATATATAACCATAATTTTTTATTCTAATTATTATAGTTATTTCGCAACATCCAACAATCGCGGAAAATTGAGACGGGGTTTTCATCCTAATAGAACATTTTTAAGCCAATTCTAAAATTAAATTCTTTAATATTGCCATGTAGGCTACTTATACCCAGAGTTTCAATTCCTTTTGAATTTTTGGGTTGGGAATATTCCCTTGTAAGGCTAATTCTATACGATCTATTTTAGAAAGATTGTTAAATTTATTATTTATTAACTATTTAAAATGAAAAAAACTATGTTATTTTGAAGTGTTGTCCTTAATTTTATATATAAAATGAAAATTTTACCTATATTACCCCGAGATTTAGAAGTAAAAGCAATTATAATGCATTTTAAATGTATTATGAAAACGTTAATTAGGAAAGTGTTATCGAAAGCAAAAAAAATATCCTCAGTACTTTTGTTATCTGTAAACAAGCGGGAGATCAAATTAATTGGTGATTAAATTCCCAAAATTGCAGCGGCGAATTCAATATTTCATTCTATAATAAATCGTCTGTAACAAAAAAAAAAAACGAAGCTGTATCCTTAACAATTCCTTATTACAGCGTAGGTGCTTTTTTTTTTTACTTTCACGTTTATAATTTTTTAGTCGAGTCTCAAAAAGACTTTCATATGAAGAAAGCTGCCGAGCAGGCCCTTTTAACAACAACTCAACATCCAATTACACGGACAACTCCTGCTAGACCGAGTTACACTTTAGGTAGGATAACCGTAATGACTGCTACAGAACCACCACTCCAAGCGGGAGAAAATCCGATTGCTGAATATTTACCACAGCCAATTATTCCAACCACGAGTACTACAACATCTACAACGCCAATTCCAACCACAACTATACCGCCAAGTAAATTAGATAAATATGAATAACTTTTTTTTTTTATAAAAGAAATAAAAAAAATATTTTTAAATATACGAGGGTTGCCTTATAATTAGAGTTGCTCGCTAGCGCCAACGGCCAGTGGTGGAGGTTCAATACAGCCCTCAGTATAACTGCGAGTCTCAACCAGATCTGTTGTGTATACATGTACGCTGCCGTAAATACTATTTCGTAGTTCTACGTTTGTTTTAAAAATGTTGCCTACGTCGCGAAAACGACCAATGTTGGACAAAGTTACAGAATTTATAGCAGAAATGCCTGACCTAAATTAAAATGGCGTTAAAATTCAATGTGTAGTTTGTAATATCCCTTTAATGTGTAGTTCCAAAGGGGATTGCCTGCGTCACGTAAATAGTAAACAGCATTCTTAAAAAAAAAACTACGCACGACACTATGACAAATTTAAATTTAATTTATGTGTAACCTTTATTGCATATAATCTACCGTTTAATTTACAAGACAAGGAAGCATATGTCTTCATTTGGAATAAATATTCGGACTGCAAATTACCAAGTCGGGCATCGTTACAAAGAATTGTGCCATCTGCTCGTGAACATGTTGAAAAAAGCATTAAATCGGAGTTGAAAGATAAAAAGCTGTGGTATGTAATGGTACGTACAATGGAACCACATCAATCGTCACCTTCAATTCTATTAGCTTCCAGACGAGTACAACAATGTATTGCCGAAGTAATTTCAAAGTTAGTGTTAAATACATTGGAAAAGTTTGAACTTTCAACAAACCAACTGTTGATGTTTCTGAGTGATGGTGCCGCAAACATGCTTTCTCTAGGCGGGTCTCTTAAAAAACATTGTGCTAACTTGTTACATATTACGTGTAAAATTCATGCTTTCAGTCATGTGGCAGATAGTATTAGAAAATGTTATCCTGAAGTAGAGGCTTTAATAGCGCATACAAAAACAGTGTTTGTCAAACCCCCAAAACGTATTCGCAAATTTCACAGACTGTGCCCCCGTATGCTTGAGCCATCAGAACCTATTCTTACACGTTGGGGAACATGGTTATAGGCCGCGTTTTATTATCATAAATATTTTGAGAATATTAAAAACGTGGTTTTACAATTCGATCCAAAGGAAGCTGCGGCTATCAAGGAAAGCCAGTCGGAATTTCAAGATAATCAGGTTAAAACGGATTTAAAAACTATTCAGAACAATTACTTCGGACTAGTGGAGGCAATAGAAAAATTACAAAATCCTTCGGTGTCGCTAGTGGAATCTCTGCAAATAGTGCAACATGTTCACGAACAGCTATGCACGGTAGAAGACGCAAAAAATTTTTGTGTTCTAGAAAGGTTTGAAAGTGTTTTAGAGAAAGATTCTGATTTTGGCACATTAAGACAAATTTGTGAAGGTGCGTCAACAGAATCGTTAAGTTGTTTCAAAGATTATTTTAATTACGCAATTATAACGTCATTAGATGTAGAACGTTCGTTTTTTGCATATAAACACACTTTTTCCTCACGCCGCACTCGGTTTGCCGAAACAACTGTGGAAACATATCTAATGTTGGAGATATTTAACAGACATTATTCACTTTGTGATTTCACGGAGGACTCTTAAAATGGTAAGTGTTTGAGCACGTGTTATTTAATTTTTATTCTGTTGACGCACCTTCACAAATGTGTCTTAATGTGCCAAAATCAGAATTTTTCTCAAAAACACTTTCAAATTTTTCTAGAACAGAAACATTTTTTGCGTCTTCAATCGCGCACAGCTGTTGCACTATTTGTAGAGATTCTCCTAACGGCACCGCAGGATTTTGTAATTTTTCTATTGTATCTGCTAGCCCGAAGTAATTGTCGTGAATGATTTTTAAATCCATTTTAACCTGACTATCTTGAAATTTCGACTGGCTTTTCTGGATAGCGGCAGCTTCCTTTATATCGAATTGTAAAACCACGTTCTTAATATTGTCAAAATATTTTTGATAATAAAACGCGGCCTGTAACCATGTTCCCCAACGAGTTAGAATAGGTTCTGGTGGCTCTGGTATACGGGGGCACAGTCTGTGAAATTCGCGAATACGTTTCGGTGATTTGACAGATACTGCTTTGGTATGCGCTATTAAAGCGTCTACCTCAGGATAACATTTTCTGATACTATCCGCCACAAGATTGAGAGCATGAATTTTACACGTAATGTGTAACAAATTAGCAGAATACTTTTTAAGAGACCGGCCTACAGAAAGCATGTTTGCAACACCATCACTCACTAATATCAAGAGTTGGTTTGTTGAAAGTTCAAACTTGTCCAATGTATTTAACACTAACTTTGAAATTACTTCGGCAGTACACTGTTGTATTCGTTTGGAGACTAATAGAATTGAAGGTGCCGATTGATGAGGTTCCAATTTGCGTGCCATTACATTAAGAACAGAATGTTTCTTCCGATCTGTTGTTTCGTCGACACATAACCACAATTTTTGATCTTTCAACTCCGATTTTATTTTTTGTTCGATATGTTCGCGCGCAGATGATACAATTCTCCGTAACGATGTTCGACTTGGTAATTTGCACTCCGAATAGTTATTCCAAAAGCAGATAAATGGTTCCTTGTCTAGTAAATTAAACGGTATATTACATGCGATAAACGTAACGCATAAATTAAATATAAATTTTTCATTGTCTCGTGCGCAATTTCTTTTTGAGACATGCTTTTCACTATTTACGTGTCGTAGACAATGTTGTCTGGACCAACACATTAACGGGATTTTACAGATTACACATTTAATTTTAGCACCTTCAAATATTAAGTCTGGAATTTCTGCAATAAATTTTCGAAGTTTGTCCGACCGCGGTCGTTTTGCTGACGAAATCATAATTTTTCTAGGACAGATAAACAATTGCGCAAATGACCGGCAGCGAAAATGTCCGTACTGTTCCGCAGACGAAGTAATACTACCGTTCCTCTCGGTCCGAACTGATTCTACGCCGATGCGCGGTACCGCTCGTGGCCAGTTAATCATAATTCCCAACTAAAGTATTAATTATAACCAGGACCGTAGCTAGGAACAATCTCTAAAGCGAGTGTTTTTGGTTGAGTATTTTTTTTATCTTTTATTTATTTAAAGAAGTACTTGAGAAGCCTTGATAAAATTATTACGTTCTTTGTTAACTTTTTTTAAAATTCACCTTGTTAATTTTACTATTTATGCTGTGAAATTTTAAAAAAATTTCATAAAAATATGAAACAATCATAAATTATTTATTTATAAAATGAACATCAAAAAAACCGCTTGTTTGAAATACACTGCAAACATTAATACACTGCACCATCTCCACAAAAAAAAATATATTCAAATTAAAATCTTTTCTAAAGATGCGCAATTAACATTATATTACATTCCCAAAATATCAAATAGTTATCTAGCATGCAGCCCGAATAATAAAAGACGGACGTACTATCGCTGCACCCTGTATATAGAAATGAAATTTAAAATTCAGATGAAAAATTTTAATTCATTTTTGCCCCCTCCTCATCTCTGACTACGGCCCTGACCATAACACTATTCCAATACAAAACTAAACATTGTAACAATTAGTATTAAATTACCAGAATGTAATTATATTTCTATAATATTACAGTTCATAACATAAAATCCAGTTATTAAATTTAATTCTCACCCGAAAGTTATCATATTAACGGCCTGATTATAGCTAATAAGGGTTTAATAAATTTGAAACAGTTTAATTGCTGTCACAACCAGGCATCTAAGGCAACCGCTCGTATAATAATCGTGTCATTTCGATTTTAGATATTATTTTCAGTAGCTAACTCATTTAACACATTTTACCTTCATTTTCTAGAATATTGCGTGGTCCAAAGATCTCCCCTACCAGATCAATATATCAGAGAAGGGACATTCAAGAGGGTGAGTGATTTTTTATTTTCATTATTACCGGATCCCGAGTTTTCCCAATTATCTAAAAGGTAGAATTCATTAAATACGATATACCTTCGAGATACTTGAGAAATTAATTTTGTACCCCCGTGGTTTTTTTAAAAACGCCATGTATTCATTGTATCGGCATAAATATCGTATGTATACGTCGTCTATTTTAAGCTGAAATTCGA
Source organism: Dynastes maya (assembly GCA_029619315.2). Lineage (NCBI taxonomy): Eukaryota > Metazoa > Arthropoda > Insecta > Coleoptera > Scarabaeidae > Dynastes > Dynastes maya. The sequence goes on from JAROYE020000012.1 coordinate 11,338,489, forward strand.
CGATCTGGAAAAACTTTGACTCCCCGAACCTTTTTGAAACATTAAGTAATGCTGAATATTTGATTGTTTGCTTTCTATCCCTCAGTCGAGCTTTCTGTTGACATGTGTGATGAAAGAAGAAACCTGAGGTATCAATATTTTAATGCGGTTATGATGAAAGTGCATAGCGTATTATTTTCGAGGTCGTATTCAGTAGCGGCTCCTAATTATTACATTTTTTTGGAGGCTTTTATTTAACAAAACACAAAAATTATGCGATATCTTTTACAAATGGGCGAAATTTTCAACGAAACAGTCTTTATCTTTATTTGTGTTCCACCACCATCAGATACAAACATCAAATATTTTATAAATTGTCAGTATTTGGGGGTTTTATAAATTTTCTGAGGATCGACAAGAGGGGGGTTGTAGTCAATGATGTTGGTGTCGGCCACACTTCCTTTACATAATGGTTTTTCTTGTCTCGACTATCCCACTCACACAGGAAACAACAGTACTTCATGTAGCCGAGATGCAATCCGAGTAATAGCGCCACAACCTTTAGATCGCCGCAGATATTCCACTTAAATTCATCGTATTTGATTTTTTCTAAAAGAATCTTCATGTTGTCGTATGTTTCCTTCATGTTGCCTGAATGGGCCAGAAGAATTGAGGGTAATTTATTTCCATTGTGAAGTAAAACGGCTTTTAAGCTAGCTTTGGATGAATCAATGAACAAACGCCATTCATCAGTGTGATATTCATGGCTAAGTGCACTCATAATCGAGGCAATATCATTGCAGAACACCAGGCCATCTTCAAGGGAGAAGTAATCATTGAATTTGGTATGATAACTACGATAAAACGAAATTTTTGTGTCACTCTGAAGTAGATTCCAACCCTTCAATCTGGATCCCAATAGTTCGGCTTGCTTCTTAGACAGCTTTAAATCGCGAACGAGGTCACTAAGGTCTCCTTGAGTCAGCAAATGTGTACATTTGGAGAACATCCTGATTCAAATGTGGGAACCAAATTCAAATTTTCCTCTGCTACTTGATGTGCTTTCTCATCACTAGACTCATCATCACTCAAAGTCATGTTTTCTGCAGGTGCTGATACAGGTAACTCCTCGTTATGAAGTACTGGTCTCAGTGCAGATGGTAGATTAAGATATACAACAGTGTGTTTAGATTTTGATGTAATACCAGTTATATTTGTCAGGCAGAAGTAGCAGTCTGAAACATGGTCTTTAGGTTCTCTCCATACCATAGGAACTGCAAAAGGCATAAGACGTGAACCTTTTGCCCATGCTGTGAGAAGCCGAACACATGTGACACAGCAAATATAGGGGGCCCAACTTTTATCCTGGTCGCCTACTTTACAACCAAAATAAAGTTCATAACATTTTCTAACTAACGGTGTAAACAAACGTTTCTGGGTTTTAAAAGTCAACTCGCCGCAGACGTAGCAGAACGAATTTGGATTATTTTTACAATTTCTCGGCATTTCAGTGGCACTTGGTGTATCAACACAACACTTTAAACACAACAGCATACTTTCTTAAGGGTTAGAATTAGCAAATGTAGAGCTGCAATGTTCTCTAGCCGGTCAATTTACTGCAACTGCGCTCCCGGCCAAAGATCTTTTATTGCTCGTGGCCAGCTTGTCGAGACCTGTTCTGCCTGTTCCGAATGACGCAAGATTGCTTAGAATTGAGCAATATTGTGTAACATTTTATTTCAAATGCCTAAATATCACCGGCATATTTATCGGCATTTTATTGTAAAGCACAGTATTATGCTATGTAGATATTGTTGTATTCCTTTTAACACATAGGTTGTTTTTAAAAAAAGACAGTTTCTGACACCAGGGCAGCTTTTATTAGTGTACTCCGTAACACTCGTTAAGTACAATATAGTATTATTCTAATAGAATACTTATGGAATTTAATATATAATTAAATTATAATTCGGTAATCAAATGGGCAGAGTAACACCTTACGCGCGAGAGTCTGAATTATTATTGCTCTGAAGAGTACGAGCGCGTACCCCTTTTATATTATTTAAAAGTGCTGACTAAGATCTCTGTCTTACTTATATACTTTAGATATAGTCAAGGGCTACAACAATATACTGGAACTCAAAAACTGTGGGTGATGCAGTAATTTTGAAAGTGAATTTGAATTCAGCGTGCAAAAATACATAGGAAACATGCATTTTTATACTTAGGACAAAAACCTTGTCAAGCAGTGTAATTAATGAGTTTATATTTAAATTTATTTATCCCTTTTATTATTATTGTTATTTATTATACATTAAAAAGAACTATAGTTAAATTGTTAAATAGTTAAATTGTATCTGGGCGATTTGGTCTTTTTGGCACAGTATATATATAGAACCATTTGTTGTACTATTATTGTTTTTCCTTTCTCTCACATATGCCAATAAATACATGTTATTATTATTATTATTATTATTAGTACACGTGGTAAATAGTAAATATTACATTAACCAGTATTTTTTAAAAATGTTTATGAAACGTTGTGCGTTAAAGGTTATATAATTGTGTGGGTAAGTATGCTATATGTGTTCCAGTTCCATCGCTACTATCTAGAACGGCATGATTACTACTAGCACTAGGTGGCGCCAGGAAATATTTCAGTTATTGTTTTTGATTCCATCGATTCAAGGAGCTTATATCTTAGTTATTGTTTCTATGCACTTTTTTCATGTGTACTTCTACATTAAGTTCACTTTTGCTTAAACATTATTCTGTAGATAACCTCTACTTTAGCCTTTTTAAAATCACAAGTAATGTGAATAATTTACTGCATTCTGTACGGATATGTCGTACTGTTTTAAACAAGGTAAGCGCAGTTAATAATGTGCATATAAATAATATGCATTTCAAGAATTCTAAGTAAAAAATGCTTTATTTTAAGAAAATGAAACTATTGATTTATGAACAATACCTAAACGCTTTCTGGAATTAAGAAAACTATTTACCATCCTTAAGAAAATATTGTTTTGTGTTTTTCTAAATTTTCTGCAAAACTTTCTTGAATCAAGTTAATAAATGTCATAAACACAGAAATACAATTATTTCTTTACAAGTAGTTCTCTTAAGCGGAGAAAGAAACGTTAAGAAAATATTTCTTTTGATTTACAACAATTATTGTATTACAAATAATTGAAACAGTAATTGTTTTGAGTTAAGCTTTGATACAAGTAAACGTTTCTCTGCGTTTGTCTTCTATATAATGAAACTGGACCAATTTTTAAAATTATTATCGTTATTATTATTGTGATTATAACGCAACATAATATGTCAATAAACATTAAATACACCCTCAGAAAATGGTGTCAAAACGTAAATCTCAATACGATAGTAAAAAAACAACCTCGAATAAGCAGCTTATATTCCCCCCTATTTAAATTCATGAACCTCCTTAGAAGCATCATATCGATGTTATCACATATATCGGGTAAAATCGTGCTATATAACGTATCTTATGTATTTCTAGATTTATCACGAAGACGAATTCGAATGTTCAGATGTCTGCGAATGTGAAATCGGTGAGAAATTAGCCTGCAAGACGATATGTATAGACAGGATGCCCTGCAAAACCGAATTCGCTTTCTACAATCATGCAGCACCATCGTATCAAGCTTATAGGGGACGTTGTCTTTGTTACTCGGGACGATTCATTTGTATGAAGCCATCTCCAAGCGATTACAATTTACCGCAAGGTGTCTATTTGTTTCTGGGGTATAGCGAGGTTGACGAAAGGGAACTCAATAAGAATCACACTAGGGTTGCCGTGCAAGATGTAGTGCATGTCCTTCAAGATTTCATTAAACAAGAAGCCGTTAATGGGGTAAGTTGAATTTATTTTCAAGTATAAGTTTGATTTATAATTAGACTACAGACCGAGGACTTCTATTGAGTCGGAAAGATGCTTGGACATAGATATATGGGTATATAGAGAAATGGTTTTTATTAGCAACTACACTGGAGAATTTTTCTGCAACAAGCTGGGCACGCGGGGGGTGAACCTAATTCGAGTATGCTGAATCCAATGGTGCTAACCGTTTTTAAAAGTTAATTCGCGTTTTCAAACAATTTAAATTTAAAAATTTTAGGCCAAAGGACCCCAAAAAAACGTAATTTTTATCATGTTTTGACCATTTATTGAATTTAAATCGATGGAAATCGATCAAATAAATAGCGTATGGACGAATACACATCGAATAGAAACTATTTGAAAAAAAAAATTCAATCCATTCAGTCGATTTTCATAATTTTTTCGCAAAAAAAAACATTTTTCTTATTCTAAATTCCTCAGGTAAAGGCCAGTTCCGTTCATTATATTGGTAGCCGGCAAAACGGATATTATATATAACCCGTTTGCACACCTCTTAAAAGAGCCACTACTTTAAAGTCGGCACAAATTTTCCACTTTTACTCATTATGTTGCATTAAATCGATGATTTTTGTTGCATTAAATCGATGAATTTTTTAAATTGGTGTTGCGTAGCAGAACCACTTTCAAACTGCTTTTTGACGAGTCGATAAACAATCGCCATTACTCGGGATTATATTCATTTTGCATCGTTAAAATCAAACCACGGATATCAATGCGATAAGCGAGTGAATTATTCTCAATGGATTTGAAAAAATTCGTAAAACGATGATGACGATTGATTGCTCCGTATATCCGAACATCTGCTGCCAAAATGTTCGTTTGTTTCAAATCCTTTGCCAAAAGAATGGATTGTCGCTGTGATAGTTTCAGGCTTCTTGTCATATTATTCAAACGAAATTACGTGATTTCAATGTGATTGCATGGCGCAGTGACATTTGATGATTCAGATTATGTGTGAAAAGAACCACTTTTTCTTCTGTTTATACCGTCAGTATAATTCACGCACGCATAACATTCAGCTGGACCATGTTCTCTTGGATCTATCCAAATCATCGGAACAGCAAATGGCATAGCAGCTCGGGTTTTTGTCCACTTACTCAAATTCAAAACGCATGCTGGACAAACAATAGACGGCGTCCAATACACATCAATAAAAACATTTTGTGAGAAATATTGTTGATACAAATCAGCGGTTTCAGCACTTATTTTACGCCGAGTGGTCTTAATCACAAATTTTCCACACACGTAACAAAAGGTATTCAATTTAGAACATTTATCCATTTTTTATATTTCAAATTAATTGTTTTTACAATGAACAATCTCGAACTTTTCCCTATTCACTTCGGTTTGGGTTATTTGCTTTTATATTTAGATGTTAACACTTTGACTTCTCAGCGGTTAACAGCGCCGCTTATATACCCATTTGACCAAGTGACAGTAGCGGGGTTCTTGGGGCCTAAAATTTTCAAATTGAAATTGCTCGAAAACGCGAGCTAACTTTTAAAAACGGTTGGCACCATTGGATTCAGCGTACTTGAATTAGGTTTACCTCCGGGTGCCCAGCTTGTTGCATTTTGCAACTAGCACAGTGTTATTAATATATACAGTTCATCATATTTTAACTTTATCTTACTATTTTTACGAAAACCAGTGGGCAAGAGGTTTGATAAAAGGTACACCTGCCCCACAGTTAAACATGGAGATGGATCTATTATAGTTTGGGGCTGTTTATCGTTATCCATTATCGAGCCACTGTGTCGAGTGCAAGGCAAAGTGAACAAATTTCAATGTAATGACGAAATAATGCCTTTGCGTCATGAATTTCAACATGGATTCCTCTGAACTAATTCAGGACTGTTGTTTTTGTCAAAATTTGCTGCGCCTGTTTGTTTTGTGTATTGATATCATTTTGAAAAATTTTGAGACATTTTTAAGAAACAAAGATATTATCGTCGAAATGTGAAAAACTGTAATTAGATTTTGGAACAAAGGAATTCATAAGAAATGTCTCAAAATTTTTGGTAAGTTGAAACCTAAAATAATCTCTTCACTAGTTAAAATATAGAAAAAAATATTTTTCTGTTTAAATTTTAATAATTTTCAAATTCTTATGGCCAGAATTCTGTGTGACCTTGTTCCAAACTATTTTAAAATGTTATTTCTTCTTATACGGGCTGTCTTACGAGGAACTGCATCGATCGATATATGATAATATGCTAGAGGGTACATGTATTATTGAGTTAAAATATTTTCAATGCAAAAGTATATTTCGTTTCTTAGCCGTTCTTGTTTAATCTAATGAAATTAGTTTTTCTGAACTTTTAATTTGTACACTGTCAATGAATTCTTTAAATTCAAATGAATTGTTTATGTTATATTCATCTAAGTTTCAAAGATTATTAGGAAAATGTGCATTATAACTAGAGACGGGATTTTAGGACGTAAAAACAGCTAAAAAGGCCCTTTTTTGGGCCTTTAAAAAAAACTATGTATTTACGACAAAAAACTGTGATTAAAACCATTTTGGGCAAATATTTAAAAAAAACGGTAAACCAAAAATCATTTTTTTTAAAAAAAAACATAAATAAGAAGCGATTTTTAAAAGTAGTTTTGGGTACATTTCCCCAAAAAAAAGAAAAAAAACATACTTTTTTTAACTAATAACTAAAATATGTAGATTCTTTTGGTTTAAAAAAATAAAAAAATTTAAATTTAAATCGGTGTAACATTCCTCAAATTTCGCTTTTGCGTGCACACAAGATTTTTTTTCCAAAATTGTCGTTGAAAAAATTTTCTTCGGTCAAAAAACGCATTTTTGTACAAAAAAGTTTTTCTACGTCACACGAGTTGTAGGACAAAACTTAAATATGGCCAGTCGCTGGGGGAGAGGGGTAGCTTCAACTGCTTCGCCACTGAGCAGCTCAACAACTCTTTAACCTTTTTTGAAACCTGGATTTTTAAATCACTTGGTTAAATTTGACAAAATTATTTTGCCAACTTTTCTGGGCATTCTTGGGCCCGCTTGGGCATTATTAATAATGCAACAAAATCTTAGGGAAGGCCGAAGTTTCAATCTTTTGATGTTATCAATGAAAATTTATAATGCGACTTATGTATAAGAGTCGTTTTTGACTTTTTGTTTGGAAAGTATTTTTTGCGCTTGCTAAATACTTAGCTGAATTTTTGAAAAAGGGTTTTACAACCTAAAACATAAAGCGTTAAAAAAAAACAATCTTTTTAAAAATTTTGCTAAAAAGTACTTACGATTTTATTCTTCAAAATTATTAGCATAAAAAATACCGCCTCAAATCAAGTTCCCAACGTTTTAAGACAGGTTGGGGAGGAAAAGGGAATCTGGCAATTTTCTTTATACACTGCCACACGCAGCGGAGTTTTTAAAAAAGACCCCTTTTGGGTTTTTTGAAATTAAACCATTAACATTAGTATTGATTTCTTAGACATTCACCACCAAATTGAGCTATGTCAAAACATTTTTAAATGATTAAGATTTTTTAAAAATCTTCAAATTTGTACCACTTTGAGCATATAAAAGCCCCATCCTGACAAAAACGGCTTTTTCGTACTAATTCCATCTTTGGGCCACAAAATCCTAAAAACGAGGTTCCCTTTTTAAACTTAAATATCTAGTTTAAATTTAAATTTATTAAAAAAATTTTTTGAAAAATTATCTTACCTAAAGCTTTGGGTTTACGAATCTTGCCTTTATTGCAATTTGTTCTTTCAAATTTTTTTTTACCATAAATCGGTTTTCCTGGTGTTTTAGAACAAGCTTACCCACATCATATTTTCCCTATACGACCTTTAGAGTCGTTTGCCCCATCTTTAAATTCCAAATCGTTGTTACAACTTCTTCGCGAATAGTATTAATAGTCTTTTAAAAAAAATAAAAATATTATAGGTGTAAAAAAAATCTTAAAGACACTCAAGTATAAAAAACTTTTTTAAAATTTTTATTTTTATATTAATTACCTCATTGTAATTTTGTTAATATTTGTTCTTAAGGGTTTTTACCTTTCCACTTTTTGTTTCAGTATTTGTGAGAAAAATTTGCAGTTTTGAATAGTTTAATCTGTCCAAGGAATATTTTCGCCATAAACGTCGCATAAAACTCGATAAAAAGTCGATTTCCTTGAATCTTTGGTGTCTATTAACATTTGGGTTTCCCCAACGGTTTTCCCAAGATTTCCGATGTCCAGGAGCAGTAGCATGTTGCTCTAAATATTTTTTTTTTTGCAAGTTAACCACAATAAATTTTTAAGCAAGTTAGGAAAAAAAAAAAAACGTCTTTACCTTTTTCCGCAGCTTTACAAAAAAAAACCTTCACTGTTGTTGGATTCAGTGAAAAACAGTAGTGCCTCCAAATTTCCTTCAGCCCTTTTTTACTTTATTGCTATGTGATTCCTTGGTTTTGGCATTGTTTTAGAGGAAATCCAAAACACTGAGTAATAAACAACAAAACCGACAGAAAAAAAACCGAAAAATATTCGTTGCAACTACGATATAAAAAAAAATTCAAGTACGTCTTTTTACTATATCTGGGTTCGTCGCATAGTCCACCCCGCTTAGGAAAACACACATATACGCTCCAGAGAAAAAATTAAGAGAATAAAAATAAAAACTAAACTGCAATATCAGATGTCCATTGTATAAATATAAAAGGGCATCGGTATTCATTTTAAACAGTTAACGGGAGAAGAAATTTTCTATATGGTTTAAAAAACAGGGCGTAAACAAGCCGATGGGATTCCCCTAAAAAAAAAGTGGGGGCAGGTAAAAAGAACCCCGGGGCGATAAACCGATAATTTAGGATATATCTTCAATAGGGGGTTTAAATAAAATTTTACGGCAGGCAAAACCCAAAAATTTTCCCCCCACACAATAGCGGGAAAAACCCATCGTTGTATTAGTTTATAGCATTTTAGCTGTAAAACTAAAATTTACATTTAAGAAAGATGCAGCTGTGTAAAAAACCATTTATTTAAAATTTAAAAAAAAAACGTTTAGACCAAATAAATATGATTTTAGGACAAAATAGGCGAAAACCCACGATTTAGGCTGTTAAAAGTCCAAATAGGCAACTAGGCAAAATAAAACATAGCTAGATCGCTTTGATATGTCGAGAAACATATAGATTTTGTATTATTTTTAATTTTGAATCTAAACAAAGAGGCATTTTGCCTAAAATCCCGTCTCTAATTATAACACAATTTTCTTAAAAAAAAAATTAACACCCAGCAATAAGAATGTAGCTTATGTAGTTTTTTAAAGACTAAGTGACATATGTATTTTGCATCAATGCTGGATTGTTTCCTAATCGTCATGACTAACTTTGATATCTTTAAAGTTGGGTGACATTTTAAAAAACTACATATTTAAAAAAATCAATTGTTTACACTTTTTCTATTTGAAAGTTTAGCCGTAATTGTCGGATACACTGTGTAATGTTTTCCAAAAATTCATTCGGTTTCTAAACCTACCCTATATGGTCAACAGTTCTGCAAAATTTCACTTTCACAGTTATAAAAGTTCACATGCAAAAATTTACAAAAAATCCAAATATTTCAAATATGGTTAGAAATAGCAACATAGTTCAAACAAACCTTAAAATTGAACTAGGAACTTAAAAATGTATTAATATATAGGGTGTTCTTTCTAAAACAACAAAGTTGTCAACCACTTCCGGTGTAACCGGAAGTCTTAGGTAATTGAAAATATTTTAGTTCAATAGGTCATATATATATATATATATATATATATATATATATATATATATATATACTACCAAGTTTTCAGAATTTTCCAACGTACACTCTTTCATATATCGATCAATGCAGTTCCTTGTGAGACATCCTGTATTGTAAACTTGGTTAAATCCATGCTGAGATGAGCAGCAGTTATGGCAGCAAAAGGATATTAAATTTTAGGGTTCATTTTTTACAAAAAATTGTGAATTTCTTTCAGTGGCTATTTTTATGTCCAAATGAATTTTTTTAATTGCTAATATTCTTTTTAATTAATCTATATTGCATCTGATTTAGATATTTTGTGAAAATAGATGAGATGGCTTAAATATTAATACAATTTATTTCTCTTTATAAATTGCCAAAGCGAATTATTTGGTAACAAATTTGGTAGCCACTACTATTACAGAATTAATCAAAAAAAAAACAATTATAATCCATTTACTTTAAGAATACAGCATTAGGTAAAAAAGAGGGAAATATTTTGTAGTTTTACAATTGACTATTGCTAGAAGTTCATTTATACAACGTAAAAAGTTAGTTATCAAATTACTTCTTTCCTTGTCCAGTCAAGTCCATAACTACTTCAAAGTAAGGGGTCTCAGAAAACCTATCTTACATTAGATTATTTTCCTCCACTGTTCATCTTTAATTGTGAAAAAAAAAATTAATTGAACAAAAAATAGCTTTCAATTAAAATTTCTAAAGCTATAAGTATTTTTCTCAAAATTGCAATCATAAAAAAGACATCAGAAATGTTCACATGATATTTCACATAATTAAATATACAGAGAAACCAAAAATACACAAAATACATAATAATAATCGGTCATACGGTTGACGATGGAGACCCACGAGTCCTTGAAACGTCTGTTTCGAATTAATTCATAATTTGTGTGCCGATACTTAGTTTTGTTTGCCATACTACCCCACAGTCCTTGCTATCATTTAATAGTAAATATAAAAATCTCCAAATACACAAAAACACGATAATAAATATAAAAGTCAAAAAATAAAAAGAAACATGTATTTGTAATTCGTATGTAATTTCAATTAAATTAAAAAATTTAATCAATTATCTGAGAAATCCTCAATAAAAGACAACAGCAACATTTTCAAGCCAAAATCCCGAAAATATCTACACAAATCAAAATTATCTCCATATAATTATAAGCACACAAAATATAAGTCAGAAAAATATATTAAAAAATCACAAAAATACACAATAATAAATATAAATTCAAAAATTGGGAATAAACACGCTAAAATTTGATGTATAATTTAAATTTTAAAAAATAAATTTGATTACTTGATCGATTAATTTTTAAATTTTAACTTGAGCGCCATTTAAAAAACATCAAAATCTTCCATTCAACAATAGAAAAGAAATATAAAACAAAAATATACCAAAATTATTAATTAGCATCTTAAAAAAGTAATTGTCTGACTGTGAAATTTAAATTTATGAAGTTCTACGTCCCGCAAAATCTCACAATTTTTGAGCCATTAAGCAAATAAAATCACAAAATCGTGAAAAATTTTAATAAATAGAAATTAATTGCACTTATTGCACATATCGAGCAGAGAACTTCGTCCAAAGATCAATCTGCAACTACTAAAGTCTCATAAGCACCTGTATACGCAAACAAAACAATTCCATTAACACCGAACAAAGACAATTTTAAAACTAACAAATTTCTTGCATATGTTATATTAAAAAAATAGATATTCATCGTATTCATTAATTGAATTCAATACAGATTAAAATTAATTTAATATAAATTTACGGCTTACCTGAGTACGGGGATATTTGATGATAGTTGCCTTAAAATTGCACACACAATTTAAAAATTAAAAAAAACGCACAGTTTCATTTAAAATAAATAAAAATGCGAAATTTGTGGAAATTATGGGTCCGTAAAATTAAAACCTGACTTATATCAATTAAATAAACATTAAATTATAAAATATATAACTCACAATAATTTCGAAGGCGAAATGTAAACGCAAACATTCAAAAATAATTGCGAAAGAAACAAAGGAACGACACAAAACAGGTGCTACCTGCTTTACCTGCTGCCTAAAATCGAAGGTACCGCAGCTTACTCCCCCACGCACCGAAATAAACTTGTCTCAGTATGTTGTCAGCGACTTTAAAACGATGAATTTCCGAAATTCATCGAAAAATTCGCGTATGATATTTTCGAAAAATATTTAATAGGTCATAGAGAAACATAGTTTACACGTCTCACGTGGAAATTAAGTTGAATAATTCACTATTTTCGCGTTAAATTCGGAGCGAGTAATGTCAAACATTTTCCCGCGGAGATCACTTGATTTGACCGATCTGGCGCTGAGGTAGCCCGCCAAATTATTTCGAATTCGGTGTTGAGTTATGTGATTATTAGAGTAACCAAAACTTGCGGACTCGCATAGGCGTCGGTATTACGGGTTAATATAAGAATACGAAAAATTCATAAATAAACTTACTTGCTAATTATTCAACAAATTAGAGGCATCAGAATGTGAACTACTGTAAACTTGCATCATTGCATATGTTTCCACAGTTACATCTTTAAACCTTGTGCGTCGACAAGAAAAAATATTCTTATACATAGAAAACGATCTCTCCACATCTAAGGAAGTTACATTTGCATGTAGAAACTGTTTTTCGAAATCACTTAAAAGTTCACTATTCTTACACTTATTATAAACGGCCTCTAAAGTATTAAAATCGGGATTTTTCCTTAAAACATCTGCCAACTTTTGACTAGCGCATAATCCTGGCGTATCATTTAATGTGTGTAATTTATTTTTTACACTCTCCACTATATCTAATTATTCCTGCAATGACAATTCAGTACATTGTAGTTTTCTGATGGCATCTAGTAATACTGTATAATTGGTACATATTGTTGTTAAATCTTCTAAAAGTTGAGGAATTTGAAATTCTCTTTGACTTTCTCTAATTGCTTTGGATTCATTCCGATTAAATCGCATTATAACTGATTGAATTTGTTGAAAATGCATTAAATAGTAAGAAGCTGCTGTTAGCCAAGTACCCCATCGCGTTAAAATTGGTTCAGGAGGTTCTGGAATACCTGGACAAAATTTACGAAATTCTTTTAAACGTTTAGGAGATTTACGAAACACTGCTTTAGTACCTACTTCCAATCATCCGATCAACGTTTCCGTAATGTTGTCGAACAACTTCACCAACTAAATGCAAAGCATGCAGCACGCAGGTTATATGTATTAAATTAGGAAATATATGTTTTAAGGATCGCCCAACACTTAACATCGTTGCTGCACTATCTGTCACAATCATCACAACTTGATCTTGGGCAATTTTAAATTTTTTCAAAGCGTTCATTATCACTTTTTGAATATTTTCCGCGGTACATTGTTGAACACGTTTGCAAGCTAACAAATATCGAGATGCTGTGTTCTCGCTAGATAAAACGCGAGCTATTACATTCACAATACTGTTTTTCTTTATATCGGTCGTCTCATCCACGGTAATCCATATTATTTTGGAACACAAATCACGTTTACACACATTTTCTAGCATCTCTTTCATTCGCATTTGATTCTGTAATTGTGTTTGTGAGGGTAATGGGTACTTTGGAACGTATTGTCGCCAAAACGTTTTAAAAGCTGCTTTTCTCACCAACGACAACGGAAGGTTACAAGAGGTAAACATAATTAGTAAATGTATGAGGAATAGTGTATAAGATATTTCAGTTCTTGCATTTCTCATATGCTTAATACCATTGACATGCCTTTGGCAATCAGTTCTGTCCAATGCAGCCAAACGAACATTGCATATTAAGCAAAAAACTGCACTACCGTCATATTTTAAATGAGGAAAAAGTGATACATACTTATGTACATTAGTAGCAAATCTATTACGAGGCATTGTTTTCTTAGGTATGTAAATATTAGTTCTATATGAAACGATACACTAATTATGTACTTGGTATAATACTACAACACACAAAAAACACCGGCTATATTTTCAAAAGCGACACGTAAGTACATAACCTTGACCGTTCGACTAATCCCTGCAACAGCTCAACCGGTACTAAAACAAAATCTCTCTCAGCGCGGTTTAACATGATTTATATTCAAGGTCGACACTACATGCCTACTTCTCTTCCGGTTTAGTTTATTTATGAATTTTTCGTATTCATATATTAACCCGTAATACCGACGCCTATGCGAGTCCGCAAGTTTAGGTTACTCTAGTGATTATTAACTTTAGACATTCAAAAATTATGTTCGCGTAATAAAATATCTCTTTTATCATCGGTAAAATCCACAATATAAGCGAAGCGATGACTCTGAACACAATAAAAATAGTCAGGGCGAAGAGAAAAGTTTCTTCATCTAATAATACCGCTAGTTCTCTTGCAATTCCCTTGGATCCAGAATGCATGCACACTGTTTATACGGACAGTACGACGTTTTTACACTACTCTAAACTAAAGTTCCGGACATAAAGTGAACCAGTTCATTTTATACTTGAAACTTCACTCGTCTAAGGCTATTAAAAGAGAACTCGTAGCGTCGGTTTTTTGCACAATTTCAAATATTACGACTTTATTCCAATGTATTCCTATGAGCTAATGTAATCAACAATATACAGGGAGTCTTTTATTAATAATAAACGTGAGAAAACATGGGTTACATCTATCAAATCTTTTTATAAACTACTGTAAATAATTTACACATAATAAAATTAAAGCAAACAGCGACAATTTTAAAGGAGGAGCGCTAGATCTCGTCCTACAATTCAAACCATCACTTGTTCTATCCATATCAGCAGGGCATTGGCACATACTATTCCTACATTGCATATTTTCACCTAGTGACACCTGACATTGTAAAAGATTATCACAATAATCACCATATCCTGATAAAATCAATAAAAATACTTCAATCTCATGTTTGACAAAAAAATTGCTTCTTTTACCTCTCCCTTCCAAACAGAGACCGTCCTTTTCTGAATAACTACTTCCACAGTTACATTCTCCATTATTACATTCTGAATTTGGAACCACAAATGAACATTGCAAATCATATTCGCAATCATCACCAAGTTCATTAGCTACTACTCGAAAAAATACAAAATATAGAAAGGAACTATATAGGAAGAAGATGTATATTACCTTGCATACAAGTTGTTCCATCAACTGCGGTGTAATTTGTAAAACAAGAGCAAATATCGTTTGTGCAATCTGCGTATTCCAAATCACATATTTTGCTGTCAGAATCGCATTCACCCCCAATATCTAAAAGATTTAAAAGATTATATAGTAAAAAGGATAAATCCTGCTTAAAAACATTACTTGGCAAGCAGGTATTGTCCTCCAATCGGTAATAATCATCACAAGTGCAAGCTCCATTTTTACAAACCGCATTTACTATGCTGCAATCACTGGGTACTACGCAAGAGTTCCCATCGCTATCTTCTGAGACCTCGCATAGATAAGTCTCTTGGTTTAATCTGTAATCCAATGGACAATAACAGAAGTACTCGAAACCATCTGCAACACAAACTGCTTCTTTGCTAAAAATATTGCAGGCCAAATCCTGGGTACAAGGAAAATTTGGAGTATATGCAACTGAAATTGTGAAACTTAGATTTTTTGAAAAAAAAAAAAATGTTTTTGTTCACGTTCATACTTCTTACACATCCTGTTAAGGCCTTATTGTGGTAATGTGTGGATGGACAAACACAGGCACCGTTTTGACATGTCCTTGGTGTTATTAAAGCACAATCACTGTTTTGGGTGCACCCAACATACGTTCCAGCCTCTAAAATGGTTTTAATTAGTGAAAAGGTTAAAAAGTTGCACACAGAGAAACGTTTACTTGTATCAAAGCTGTCCGCCTTAATTCAAGACAATTACTATTTCAATTATCCGCAATACAATAAGTCAAAAGAAATATTTTCTTAGCGTTTTCTTCTCCGCTTAAGAGAAGTATATACTTGTAATGAACTACTTTGTTTAAGACATTTTTTAACTTGATTCAAGAAAACCTTGCAGAAAATTTGAGGAAAGCCATTCTTAGTATAGGGTTATTCATTGTCAAGTGATCAAGTCCCCACGCTCGACCATCTCAGACTTTTTTCAAATTTTGTGTGTAGGTTCCACAGCCGACTAAAGGTAATTCCCCAAATTCTTAGCTCCTGATATGCAATACATGACCTGCAAGAGAGTCTTAAGTGATGACTAGTAAAATGTCGCGAATGCTCCCCGACACTTTTTGCCATTTTTGTCGAGCTGTCAGAAAGATATTTGGCTGAAAATTGCTGTGCTTGCCTAGTAGTTATCAGTGTCCCAACCTTCCAAATTTTAACAATAGAATATCTTATTGGCTTACTGGATTGCATGATGACAAAGACGAAGAAAAAGTTTTAAGTAAGCAGTTACTTTGTCTCAATTTTTTAGTCTTATAAGAAAAGACTCCAACACAGAAACCAAGTATGTTGTAGAGAAAAATAAGTTCTTTTAAATGGTTGTTGAGTCAAGAAGCTATTAGGTTTTCCAGTTGAGATATAGACGTTCAAAGATACGCTAAATTTGCATCAAAATTTTTTGGAGTCATATTCATCTTCAAGTATCTCAGAAACTATTTATCAAAGAAGCTTAAAATTTGAAACAGTTAAAAACAACTATTTTTTCACTAGTTACACAAAAGATGAGCTTTCTATATTCATTTCTCTGGAATATAGACTTCCCAGAACTTAGGATTTTTTTTTGTGGCGGCAAATTTTCAGCCAAGTTAAAATACCAAAGGCAAGAGGACTAGTTGACTATTTTTATTAAAATTTAAAAGTTTGGGACACTGATAACTAGCAAGCACAGCAATTTTCAGGCAGAAAAAAACTTACAGAATGACAGCTTGACAAAAAGTGTCGGGGAGAATCCGCGACATTTTACCAGCCATCACTTAAGAGGCTCTTGTAGGTGGGGTGCAGCGTGGGGCCTTGATCACTTGACATGGAATAATAATACAGATACCATACTTACCCATACAATGATATAATCTTTACTACTAATCTTACTTACCTCCAACGCAAGTAGATGAAGACAAGAAATAACCACGTTCACAAACACATTCTTTAGTTAATGGTGAACACATAGAATTGGGTACATCAGTACAATCTGCTGAGGTCGTGCAGCTGGTTCCAATTGCTAAAAAGAGAAAGATTCGATATTTGTACATGTTTTTTTCTGCAGAAATCACAAACTAGTCAGACGCAATTCTTTTGGCAAAAGAAATTCCCGAATTATTTTCTGATTTGTTGATTGGCTCTGGCTAATTTGTGATTTCTGCAGAAACAAAACTATAGTTCACAAATAAGCACCATATGTAACGATTTCATCAGCGTCCCGTTCAAGTCGTGGTATGTCATTGGATATTGAAAAATTGCTTCTCTCAGTATTTGCTGTGCATTGATATAAGTCGCAAAATGCATTATCCATTTTACAGTCCATATCCAAAGCGCAGTTACCACCAATAACTTGAATTTAAAATAAAATCTCAGATTAGATGTAGGAAAAATATTTTTTAAATATACCAGTGGTTTCTGGTCTGCAATCATAATTTTCTCTAGCATAGTATCCTGTATTGCAAGCGCAAATACCATCTGAACATATCATAGCGTTTAAATAGTTAGTAACATGACATTCCTCGTCTCTTTCGCAAGATTCTCCAAGACCCTTGCTGATTACACATCTACCATGTAAGTATCTATAACCATCACCGCAATCGCATGCCCCCGCATTGCAAAAATACCTTCCCGTTAAATAGAAGCATTGGGCATCATCCTCACAAGCAGCTTGATATCCAATTACATCTAGAAATTTTACAAACGTAAAATGATTTGTTCAAAAGATTTTTTATAGTTGGAAAATTACATTTAAGACAACGATATCCATCAACGCTGAAGACATATCCATCTGGGCACTGGCAGAGATTGTTGATACAAGTTGCTCCATCAATGCAATCTGCCGGTGACTCACATTCTAATACGCCACACAAAGCAAAATCTAAAATTGTGAAGGAACGTGAATAATCTTATTGACGATTGTAATAAAAATATTTATCAAAGTCTAGCGCAGGTGTTCGTACCTAACCACCTGTTCTCTAATCCAATAAATGTAATAACTATTTAATAAAATAGATAAAATAAATTATTGTTTAATAATATGTATTAAATAGAAACTAACCTGTTATAGCAACTATTAAAATTGACACTACGGAAAATCTGCTCATGTTGTCTTTCTATTTGAACGGAATGCACCACAAAACAAACTAGATCATTACAACAATCATTAAAGATAAAGATACATATGTATTCAATGCAGGTGATAAAGAGACTAAATCTTCGATAAGGGATTTGAGGATAATATATCAACCCACTTCACTAAAATAAAATCAAAAGATAACCTATTCTCATTTGCTAATTCGATAGTTGACCTTATTATGATTAACATACGATCGATAATCAAATGACACGCACCTTTAAAACCCATTTCAGACTCTTTGCACTTTGGAATTATTCAACACTACAAGAGAGAATGTTATAATCGTTGGAAAATTATCAGAAGAGGTGGATTACACAATGTTATCGCCAATGGAAAGTCTATCGAAGGAAAAGGTTAGTACATTACTTAGGCATGCGTAGTTAGGTGGAAACCTACTTTTCGGACTTTTACAGAAGGAATGCGCTGAACTTTTAGAAATGATTAGCGACAGGATTAACTCTCGTAATCCCGAGTTCGTTTCGCACCTCCTATTGTCTATTTTCAAGATGGCGGAAGTAGAAATCGTTCCTATTGAAGCTAGTTCTGCATCTGTCGTACTACCAACTAAATTGTATCTAGTAATCGTAGCTTCGGCTCTGTCAGTCTCATTTAAGGACGTATATTTTATAATATCATCGTGACATTGAAGACTGCGACCTTGTAATATGCACAACTGAATAAAATACATATCGTTTTACAATGAATTAAATGAGAAAAACAGTAAAAACGCAAAAAAATATTATTTACTGAGATTTTGATGCATAATTTCAGCTTTAATAGTGTAAAATGAGTGTTTTATAGAATTAAATGTGATGTAATTAATAAGTAATACGATTATACGAGGGTCATACTTTAAGTAAACGCAATTTAGCCCTGAAGAAGATATTCCTAATTTATTTTTGTACAAGTTTTTGACCAATGTTATTGACTTGAAAGAAGCACATTTTATAATGCTATAAAAATTCTGTTACTATTATACGAAGATATTTAAAGCAATCAGGGTATTTGTAAAATTGTTTATTATTGCATCACCTTTTACTAATTGTTTTAACATTTTAAATGCTCAATATACGTAAAAGTAGATTTAAGAATGTAATTGGTGTGGTGTTTATTGTTTATAAAAAAATTATCAAAAAAAAAAGAATTGATATTTAAAAGTTAGTATTTCTCAGCTATAGTAAAAATTTAATAACGAATTGTGTAGATTTCTTAGTAAGTAGTTAACAAAGTTGAAATTATGCAAAGGAATACGCGTAAAATCATTGATTTAACTTGACGAAATACAAAATAATAAAAAAAACTGTATATATACATATCATACGTGTTGACTGTTTGTTAATATACTAGTTAAAATAGTTAGTAAATAAACATTAAAATATGAATCGCTAGTCACTCCATATAAAATGAATTCATTCGAAATGATGCTCAGAAAACTTGTCTGTCCAATTGAAAAAGATTGAAAAAGAATTTGACAAAATTCGTGTACTTTATATTTGTTTTAAACCTGCATATCTCCGTCTTGCTTTTCATTAGAATTATTTTCACCAAAAACATTAAATATATTTAAAAAATATATGTATTATCATGTACAATCTAAAAATGTCTTCCCATATGAGATATTCAAAATATATAAGCTTTGTATGCCACGGCATGAGGTGAAAATTTATTTTTTAAAAAAACTTTTTCAAAAACAAAAACAAAATGTTCGTATTTCCATTTTAAAATATTAAAATAGAAGGACTAACGTTATTCAAAAGAAAACAAGATCAGAAATGTCGTGGCATACTTAAAAATATTCATGCATATCATGCAACAGCTTTAAAAGAAAAAGATCCAATTATTTTAGTGATATTATTTAAGTTAATCAATTTCTTTGTAAAAACCTCGTAGATTATATTATACGTATTTAGTTTTTTGTGATTCATTTTAAGTTTGAAAATGACTGACTTCATAAACATATCGTTCACATATATAAATAAATATATATAATAATATATCTATATGTATGTATTACAACTAAGTTATAACATTACGATTTAGAATACTAGAAAGTGAAGAATATTCAATCTGTTAGATTTAAGAATGTGAGATAAAGCACATATATAACGCACCGGTAGTATATATAAGCATTGTATAACAAAAAGGAAACACTGTTATATGAACGCAATGATATAATGCTTAATGTTAAATCCAAAGATATCAATGACTTTGAGTTTTTAGATTCAAAATCCCGTCCAATTCTTCGTTATTTCAAATTTATTTTCTTAAATTAACTCCATATTTATGTTCTTATTTCATTAATTTGTTCTTATCTTAAATTTAAATTCAATATAATGTAATATATTGTATATTTTAAGATATAATTTGATTAAAAGTACATAGAAATAACTAGCAAGCTATTATGTAGTTATACAAGGATATAATATAGATGGAAAAGATGTTTTTCAGAGTGTGACCCTTCATCCCCCAAAAATAGAGGCCAATTGTAGCAAAGGTAATAATGTCCCATCGACGTAGAACAATATATAGACCAAGAGAACACGATACAATAGGAATGCTTTAAAAAATAATACTATTACTAATAATAATAAAGAAAAGAAAACTGACGCTTTTTGATTGCTGTAAAAAACAATAAACTAACATATAAGGAAATTGTGCTTCATATGGCATAGATTAATGAATTAAATAATATGATATGGTATTCGTTTAGTGTAATAGAAATGTATTTGAAAATAAGTTATTATATTTTAAATTAATGTAATTTGAATATATGAGTTTCGTATTGCATAGATATGTGAAATAAAGTTGTTATAAAATATAACTGAATTTGTTTTATTATTCGAATCTATTTAAAATAGCTTGCGCCATCTAGCAACGAATATCCCAACTTAAAATTTCTCCCAGTGCAACCAACAGTTACCTACATGTATAGTTAGTTGCCTAACAATTGAATCATACGTCAAAATATTAACATTTACTTAACATTCAATTTATTTAATTAGCGTTAAATGCATTACGTCAACGAAATAATAATTATACAACATTCCATTCAAAATCCTTCCCGTTTCAAACATTAGTTCTTGATTTAATTGACAAAAATTATTGATTAGGAACTTGGATGCGTGGGTTGGCTACTCTACTCATCAGCTGTTTAGAAAATGGTTGTGTTTTAGGTGAAGGTATGTGACTTAAATATGTAATTTTCCCGTTTTTTAATGTTTAATATAAAGTGCGTGTGAGGATATTGGGAATAAAACGTGATTTGGATTCATTTGAAGTAAGTATTCCAGCTAGTTCACTTCGATTTACGATAATTAATAGAAAATATTGAGGGTTGTGACATTTACCCTTTTCTGCTATTGTGTCTTGCATACGAGCCCTTAGGGTACTTTTTGCGGAAAATAAAGTTTAATTTGTTCTTTTACTGATGGAATTACATGAAAATCGATTTGGGTAATGTAAGATTTTATTAGGAAGAATATTCTTAATTATTCAAGAGGTCATTAAGAATTTATTTTGATAACTGAACTAAAATAAACAAACGTATGGTTTCAATACCACACACTCGCACATATTCACTTAATATATTGTTGACGCACATTCTAGTAATTACAAACCACATCATTTCATTAAAACCATCAACGAAATGGGTGTATTGTATGAATGAATCATATCTTCTATTTAACTCATTTAAAACTGCGTCTGTTTAGGTAACACTTCTTAAATCTCATTCAATTATTTAATCCACAATTTTCTTAAAGTATTTATCATTTAATCAACAGGCACTATAAGCTATTTAAGTGATTTTGAACCGAATTTAAATGTTCCTGTGTGTATAAATATAAACCAATAGTGCATTAGTTTGATAGAGCTACAGCAAGGTTGTTTATATTTATTATCAACATATTGAAGTAATTTTTTTATCAAAGCGGAAAATATAACGTCATCATGTATGCATATGTACTTAAATGGTATTATCAGTACAGTAAATTATACAGAAAAGAACGTGGTTTGTGTATTCTAAATTGATAAAAAAACAATTTGCATTGTTAATTATGGATTTTATAGAAAGGTGAGTTCAATTTATAACTTTACAAATCCTAATTTTCATGTTTATAAACAGTAAAGGTCGAATTTATATCATTATTATTGTAATCTAATGCTTATATATCAATATCTTACAGAGTTTACCATTTTAGTATATTTTTGATTAACAAAATCATAAATTTTGTTATATTTTTTTCAATAAAATACAGATAAGGATCTAACGAAAACATAGATAAGTAAGATTAATGATCTATTTAATCCTAAATCTTTGCTACCTGTCGATAAAAAAATTATATTTAATTCTAGAGATTCTAAAGTTCATGAATTAGCAATTATGGAACTGTCACATAGTTTAACATTAAATGAAGAAGCTCTAGCTCAAATACCACCGCCTAAAAGACCTGTCTTCATATTCGAATGGCTTAGATTTTTGGACAAAGTATTAGTAGCTGCCCAAAAGGTATTTTCCAAACACATAAAATCTTAGTATCAAATTAAAGTGCTTCTTCTTATTTAGAATGATATAAAAGGATGCCAAAAGAAACTAGTTGAACAACTCATGAACCATATCCAAGAATCTCCTGGTCCCCCTACTCGAAAATTAATTGCAAGATGTTTAGCAACCTTATTCTCTGTTGGTGATACCTTCCTGCTCTTCGATACCGTCAATAAATGTAACGATATCTTGAAAAATAAAGACGATTCTCCTAGTTTCTTACCTACAAGGCTGTAAGTTAGATATTGACTCCTTATCTGCGGGTCTTTTAAAGATTTTCCTTTTTATAGGGCAGCAATTTGTTGCGTTGGTACAATGTATGAGAAACTTGGAAGAATGATGGGAAGATCATATGAGGAAACTGTCCAAATACTAATACGTTCTTTAAAGAATGCTGAGTCCCAAACTCGAATCGAAATAATGCTTACTTTGGAGAAAGTTTGTGCTGGAATGGGCACCGCTATATCCAACGCTCATAAAGAGATCTACAAAGCAGCTAGATCATGCTTGATAGATCGTGTGATGGCCGTAAGATGCGCTGCCACTAGATGCTTACTAGAAATGCTAAGTCATGCTCCATTCCTTTACACAACAGAACTAGAAAGTTTGGCAACGCTATGTTTTAGAGCATTTGATGGGTCAAACTATGAAGTTAGATGCTCCGTTGCTAAGCTTCTCGGAGCCTTAATGGCAATGACGCAGCAAAATCAGAAAGCAAATCAAACCGGTAATTATTAAGTTTGATCCCTGTAACTCTGTATTTTTCTTACACTTACATTTTTTTTAGCTCCACAATTGAAAGGGTTGAAATTAGTGTCTCTAGATGAAGCCTTAGGAATCTTAATGTCTGGATTCCTACGTGGAGGAGTTGGTTTCCTGAAAGGCACCGGGGAAATCATCAAAGGTAGCTCTGGCGTTAATAGAGAAGTCCGCGTTGGAGTTACTCATGTAAGATACTGGAAAAAAAATCAATTCCAACATGAAAATGTGACTTTTCCTTCCAGGCTTACGTCACATTCGTCGCGATATTGGGAAGCGTCTGGTTAGAAAGAAACATGAACACCTTCCTAACCCACACTTTGTATTTAGTTGCGAATCCCAAAGCGGCTTCTTCCCATGTAGATGCGGTATATTCCAGGAAATGTATCAATTTTATCCTTAGAAGCGTCCTAGGAAAGATGCTTGGGGAGAAAGCCCAGACGTCAGCTTGCAAGGAAATTGCTCAGATTGTCGTGAAGGAGATGAACACCATCGATTTCAATCCAGAAAATGCTAAGGATTTGAACCAGGAGACTCTATTCAGCCAACACCTTCTAGTTTGTGCTTTACAGGAAATTGGTAGCTTGATCTTGAGCTTGGGAACAACAGCGCATGATTTAATTACAGATCAATCATTGAGTAAGTTATATAATCTCCTTGATTATCAATTTACTATCATTTTTATTTCTAGAATTAATCGATGGAGTTGTCAGTGTTTTAATTCACCCTTGCCAAGCAGCTAGGTTAGCTGCAGCGTGGTGTCTACGCTGTATCTGTGTGGCAGTGCCAAGTCAGAATACCCCACTCATTGATAGGTTTGTCAATGGCATCGAAGACCTTAGAACTTCTCCAGAAGCAATCGCAGGGTACAGCGGAGCTTTGGCTGCTGTTTTGGGTGGAGTTAGATTATCACCATTAGGGGTTCCGCATACAAAAGGAAAAATCATCTTCAATACTGCTGAAGAACTACTAAGAAGTGCTAGTCAAAATAGTAGGTTATCCTTAAACAGGACGCAAGCTGGTTGGTTGCTTATTGGAGCAATTATGACTTTGGGTAAGCAACGTTATTCTCTTGCGACTAAAAAACTAAACTAATCGAACGTGTTCTTATAGGAGTTCCAGTTGTTCGTGGCCTTTTACCAAGGATGCTTCTATTGTGGAGAAATTCATTCCCCAGATCCACCAAGGAATTGGATTCTGAAAAGGCGAGAGGTGACGCTTTTACTTGGCAAGTAACCCTTGAAGGAAGAGCTGGGGCTCTATCAGCTATGCATTCCTTCTTGCAAAATTGCCCTGAATTAGTGAATGAGGATATTGTTAGAAGACTCCTTACACCAATCGAATCAGCATTGGTAATGCTCGCAAAGTAAGTTCGAAATTACCTTTTTAATATCTCTGGATTCATTTGATTTTGATTCCTTACAGTATATCAACGATATTAAAAAGTTATGGTCAGCAATTAAAAGCACCAGCTGCTATGGTCAGGCTTCGCCTTTATGAGACTCTCATGCTTCTACCCCCACAATCGTTTGAAGGTTTCCCCATCAGTCAATAGGAAGAAATTGTTGACTAACTTTATATTTTTACAGGATCATATACACATCTATTAAGGATGCTTGTTGCAGAATTTACTCTAACGGAAAATCCAGCGAATACAACGACATCCCAATTGAGAACTATGTGTCATGCAGATGATTCGGTCATATTAGGAACTTGGCTGCAAGAAACTGATCATAGAACCATTGAAGATCAAGTAGGTGTATAAGTCCGGACTATTTTTAATTTTTTTACTATTAATTTTGAGTCTCTATAACCAATTTTTTTAATTGCATTCTACTAATCTAGAGGTTATGAGTGAAATACAATAATTCCTGTACGCTATTTCATTTTACGTCATGTTATGGGAATTATTGTATTTCCGTACCAGGATCGATTTTAGTTTGCATATGTATGTTTGATTGCTTCTGTTTTTGTTTCCTATTTTGAATTTTCTTCTATCTCTCCCTCGAGAAAAAATAAATATGCTTTCTGTTAGATGGAACCTAACCGCAGGGCAGATGGTGAATATGTGAGTAACATATGTTTAAAGGGTTGCCTTTACCAGATAGAATAGATTTGTTTTCATTGTACCATCTTGTAGTCTTTGTGTTTCTTCCTATTTTCGCAGTGCATCTACCATTTTAATTAGCATTTCATACTGTTGCTTTGGGAATTGCTTCAAATCCATAAACGTTCGATAAATTGGATTGGAAGCATTTCTGAACAGTTTGGTGGTATTTGTTTTCCTGGAATAAAAGTGCTAGATGGAATACAACGTTTCATATTGGTTCTTAATAAGCTACATAATCGTAGTTGCAATTCTAGGCTAGTATACTTCTAACCTCTACCTTGTTTCCATGTATACTTCTGTCAGATCCTGCTTCATTTGTAGCAGCTTTTAGACATTATTAGGAACACGAGGGGGCGTTGTATTCCACGACATGTGCATATAATTTTCCTCCAATATACATATCTGATTTTGTTAATGCTTTGCTAATTCTAGCTACAACCCAATAGTGCCGCTGGCTCTGGAGCTTTGGAACACGACCCTTGTTGTTTATACAGAAATTTACCTTCGGTAATATTTATATCTCCTCTATTCTTAACAATTCAAACTAAACAGAAACATCCTTTCCCAGGGAGAAATAGCTCCTGGACCTCTTCCATTGGGAGTGGGAGTTATAGACATGTCCGTACTGTTATTTGGACAAATCTTCCCTAGGGTTGCTAACAAACATCGTCTCCAGATGCTAGATCATTTCGCAGAATGTATCAAGCATGCTAAGAGCTCAAGACAGGAAGCAGTGCAAATGAACGTCTTCACAGCTTTGCTAAGCGGGCTAAAAGGACTTACAGAAGCTAAGATGAATTTCGGACAAGAGGACGTCAAAAAAGCCGCTGCGAATTTGATAATAGGAGCGTTAACATCAAGCAACCCAATATTGAGATGCGCTTCCGGAGAAGCTGTTGGAAGAATGGCTCAGGTTGTATCAGATTCCCGTTTCACAGCTGAACTAGCTCAAACTAGCTTTGATCGGTTAAAGTCCGCAAGAGATGTCGCTAGTCGTACTGGCCATTCCTTAGCTCTTGGTTGCCTGCATCGTTATGTCGGAGGAATGGGATCCAGCCAGCATTTAAATACAAGCGTATCAATTCTATTAGCTCTTGCCCAAGATCAAACATCTCCAGTTGTCCAAGTATGGTCTTTACACGCTTTAGCATTAATAGCAGATTCCGGTGGACCTATGTTCAGGGGATATGTCGAACCGACTCTATCTTTGGCTTTAAAGTTACTACTAAATGTTCCTCAATCGTACATCGATGTCCATCAATGCATAGGGAAAGTATTATCTGCTTTAATCACGACGATTGGACCTGAATTGCAAGGAAATACAACAACTATTTCAATGGCTAGGTCTTCTTTCTTATGCGCTTGCGCTATAATGCAAGATCATCAAGATGCATTGGTCCAAGCTGAAGCTACTGGATGTCTACAGCAGTTACACCTGTTTGCTCCTAGGCATGTTAATTTGTCATCTTTAGTA
Source organism: Dynastes maya (assembly GCA_029619315.2). Lineage (NCBI taxonomy): Eukaryota > Metazoa > Arthropoda > Insecta > Coleoptera > Scarabaeidae > Dynastes > Dynastes maya. The sequence goes on from JAROYE020000012.1 coordinate 11,365,362, forward strand.
CCTACGTTATGTGTAAGTATTTCAATTACATTATAAATTACTTACATTAACGCATATTTCTGTTATTTAGAGAACTTTATCAAGCAATCATTTACTGTTAAGAAAAGCAGCCATATCATGCCTAAGACAATTGGCACAGCGTGAAGCTAAAGAAGTTTGTGAACATGCCATGACGTTAGCTAGTGAAAGTCGGGATTCTAATACTGTTGAAGGATTGCTTATCACAGAAACTGGATTACCTGGCGTGTTATTCAGTATGCTGGATACAGAAACAGATTCAGCATTAATCAAAGATATCCATGACACTTTAACGAGTATGCTTCAAATGTTAGCTGGTGATAATTTGTCTCAATGGCTAGGTTTATGTAAAGACGTCTTAACGGTAGCTACAGACACGAATAACTCTGAAGATCAGCTAAGTTTAACAACAACAGAAGCTGAAGAAAATGAGGAAACTGAGGCAGATGATGATCAAGCTGAATTCCACGCTGAAGACGACAGCACAACGCATCCTGCTGTCCAACCAAGATGGCCGACTAGAGTATTCGCTGCTGCGTGCGTTAGGAAAATCATAGTAGCTTGTGAGAGTAACAAAAGTATACATTTAGACCTTACACAGGCTAAAGAAATGCAACAGAATAAAGGAAGAGGAGATTACCTTGTCCTACATCTCTCTGACCTAATTAGAATGGCATTCATAGCAGCAACTAGCGATTCCGACCCTCTCAGGTTGGAAGGACTAAAGACTTTACAAGAAGTCATTGAGAAATTCGCTAAAGTTCCAGAACCAGAATTTCCTGGACACCTAATTTTGGAGCAATACCAAGCTCAAGTAGGTGCAGCATTAAGACCAGCATTTTCACCCGAAACATCATCGCATGTCACTGCTGCTGCATGTGAGGTATGCTCGACTTGGATAGGATCCAGCGTTGCTAGAGATTTAAATGATTTAAGGAGAGTCCATCAGTTACTAGTCTCCTCTCTAGCTAAATTACTAGTAAAGACCAACACAACTCAGCTCTACAATGAAAGTTTAGCTACCCTAGAGAAGTTAGCTATTTTAAAAGCATGGGCTGAAGTTTATATCGTTGCTATGAATGAGAATGGTTCAGATCCCTCATCGTTAGATCTGGTGAAATCTAATCATATTAATACTGACGATGAATTTGGCGATTTTGAGTATCGGGGTGAAAGTTTATTAACCTTAGTGCAGCCGGAACTTATCAGTTTATCTCAACACTGGCTAGCTGCCCTAAGAGACCATGCTTTATTATCTTTACCTTCAGAATTTGCTAGTCAATTACCTCACGATGGTGGTGCATTTTATACTAATGATACTATGGAATCATCAAGGCTACATTACGCTTCCTCATGGCCTCCTATTTTACACGCTGCGACTTTGTGGATTAACGCTGGAGGTTTCCAAGATAACAACCAGACCAATATTGAAATGAACAACGATAACGCTGTTAACAATAATAACCCCCTAGAATCCGCGAATGAGAAATTCCATTTACTATTCGGTAAGTGAACTAGATTAAAATCTTTTTTCACTGACTATTTTCCATTGCAGGCATATGCATGGAAGCACTATGTAGTCCTCGTTCCACAGAACCTCTAGAAAGCATTATAACGTGTCTAAGAGCCTTGTACACTTTAACAGATTCAGCGTGGTCCAGAGAATTGCTGATGGTGAATAAATCTTTAGGAATTGAGCTTTGTAACGTCCTACATAGATTGATTCTGACACGGGATAATCACACAGCTCAATTGCTATGTATGAAAGCCCTAAAGCAAGTTATAAAAGCCGCTCAAGAGCAACTAGATACGATAAAAAAGAAGAAATTGCGTGAAATAGCCCCGGTCAACCAGGAACCTTCAAATATGACCGAAATTGATTTGCTGGGTGAAGGTGGGGATTCTGGCGAGATAATTGCTGGAAAGTCCTTGGTATTTGCTGTATTGGAAGTATGCCTCTGCTTAATCGTGAGACAATTACCAGCATTAAGTCCAACTCCAAACTCGACAATAATTAGTTCATTGAGAATCGGACAAAATCAAGAGGATTCTAGCAGGTTGATATCTCTTGCCGTAGCTAGCATGGAGAATCTTCATAAACTATGTGCGCCAAAAGGTGCAGTTTCTATTTTACCAACCGTGTTGTATTTGACAACCGGGATTATCAAGGAAATGGCAACGAAAAATATCAATGACGCTACTATCTTAGCGCATAATACAGCAGTACAATCAGCTTTACATTGCCTAAAGGTATTTTCCACTGATAGATATTGCAGAGATGAAATTGTTGGTGAGGAATGGGAAAAATTACTTCAGAGTGCACTAGCGAAGATTATAGACTTAGCAAAGACTGGAAGTGAAGACACTAAACTCGACGAAGTCACCATGATGTTGGCCATTGCAGTATTCGTCTTAAATTCACCTTCAAAAGTTGTTGCAGCTCCAAATCTCCAATATCCATGCATCAATCATTTCAGGCAATGCTTACAAAGTGCTAATACGACTGTAAGTTTATTTAAATGAACAGCTAATAATAGAATAAGAATTATTGCTTTCAGGTTCGATTAAAATGTATCCAAACACTAAAATCGATCTTCTCACACAACGATCGCACCTTAGCCACCCCTTATATCCATGCTTTAGCACCACGTTTGGTCGAATTTTTATATTCCGATAATGCCCGAAAAATATTTTCCGATGGCGAACTATCGGTCACATTGGAGACAATAGTTACCGTTGAATCGCTGATTTCACTAGCTGAACCGCAGAATAGTAAGTATTCATATTATTATTGCAAAATATATTGATTAAAATGCAAATATTTCATTCCTAAAATGCATAACAGGAGATATACTGCAAGGTGAGTAAGTTACATGTAATGTTCCGCAAGCTACATATTTTAGGACCTTCGCTAAAACAAATTTAGTTTTTAGTACTATAACAAAGTGGACATTCAGTAATAAATTAGTAATTAATAAGAGTAAAGCTCAAACTATTTTATATAAAAATAAATCTAGATATAACTTGAACGACTTTGTATTAAATAACGATTTTGTAACCTTTGTGAATTCTTCCAAACTTTTAGGCGTCTTTATTGATGAAGATCTAAAATGGGATGCGCATGCTAATGACTAAAGCTGGCCACGAGCGGTACCGCGCAGTAGCGTAGAGTCGACCAGGCCTCGCGTTCCACTAGAGTTATTCTGCTAATAGAGATCTTTGCTGCCGCAAATAATTTCGCTCATCTTTTAAATAAAAATTAAATAACACGTGCTCAAACACTTGCCGTTTTAAGAGTCCTCCATGAAATCACAAAGTGAATAATGTCTGTTAAATATCTGCAACATTAGATATGTTTCAACTGTTGTTTCGGCAAAACTAGTACGGCATGAGGAAAAAATGCGTTTATATGCAGAGAACGAACGTTCTACATCTAGTGACGTAATATTTGCGTAAGTAAAATAATCTTTCAAATAACTTAACGATTCTATTGACGTACCTTCACAAATGTGTCTTAATGTGCCAAAATCAGAATTTTTCTCAAAAACACTTTCAAATTTTTCTAGAACAGAAACATTTTTTGCGTCTTCAATCGCGCATAGCTGTGCGTGAACATGTTGCACTATTTGTAGAGATTCTTCTAACGGCACCGCAGGATTTTGTAATTTTTCTATTGCATCTGCTAGCCCGAAGTAATTGTCGTGAATGATTTTTAAATCCATTTTAACCTGACTATCTTGAAATTTCGACTGGCTTTTCTGGATAGCAGCAGCTTCCTTTGTATCGAATTGTAAAACCACCTTCTTAATATTGTCAAAATATTTATGATAATAAAACGCGGCCTGCAACCATGTTCCCCAACGAGTTAGAATAGGTTCTGGTGACTCTGGTATACGGGGGCACAGTCTGTGAAATTCGCGAATACGTTTCGGTGATTTGACAAATACTGCTTTGGTATGCGCTATTAAAGCGTCTACCTCAGGATAACATTTTCTGATACTATTCGCCACAAGATTGAGTGCATGAATTTTACACGTAATGTGTAACAAATTAGCAGAATGCTTTTTAAGAGAGCGGCCTACAGAAAGCATGTTTGCAGCATCAGTTCAAACTTGTCCAATGTATTTAACACTAACTTTGAAATTACTTCGGCAGTACACTGTTGTATTCGTTTCTTCCGATCTATTGTTTCGTCGACACATAACCACAATTTTTGATCTTTCAACTCCGATTTTATTTTTTGTTCAATATGTTCGCGCGCAGATGGCACAATTCTTCGTAACGATGTTCGATTTGGTAATTTGCACTCCGAATAGTTATTCCAAAAGCAGATAAATGGTTCCTTGTCTAGTAAATTAAACGGTATATTACATGCGATAAACGTAACGCATAAATTAAATATAAATTTTTCATTGTCTCGTGCGCAATTTCTTTTTGAGACATGCTTTTCACTATTTACGTGTCGTAGACAATGCTGTCTGGACCAACACATTAACGGGATTTTACAGATTACACATTTAATTTTAGCACCTTCATATATTAAGTCTGGAATTTCTGCAATAAATTTTCGAAGTTTGTTCGACCGCGGTCGTTTTGCTGACGAAATAATTTTTCTAGGACAGATAAACAATTTCGCAAATGACCGGCAGCGAAAATGTCCGTACTGCTCCGCAGACGAAGTAATACTACCGTTCATCTCGGTCCGAACTGATTCTACGCCGATGCGCGGTACCGCTCGTGGCCAGCGTTACTAATGACTTATGTAAAGCATTATGCAAAATTTGTTATGTAATGAGTAATATTTTAAAAACTTACTATTATAGTAATTTCTTTCCTTCACTGGGAACTAAGCTCGAGTGCCTTTCGAATTTTCTTGCTTCAAAAAAGGATTATACGAATTATGTTTAACTTAGAATGGTGTACATCTTGCAAAGAAACCTTTAGATCAAATAAACTTTTGACTTTTTATGATGCATACATTATGGAAGTTGTTTGTTTTGTTTTTAAGTACCATAATAACTATTTCAACACGGACGTTTCTCATTTATATGAAACGAGAAATAAAAATTATTTATTGCCTCCATCCCACAAAACAAGCTTGTTTCAAAAACAATTGTCTTTCATGGGCTGTAAGTTGTTTGATAAACTCCCAACAAGCATAAAAAAAATAAATAATGTTGTGTTTTTTAAAAAGTCTAAAGAAATACTTGTTATCGCTTAACTGCTATCGCATTACTGATTTATAATGTAATTATAAATTGTGTAAATTGGGTTTTCCTTTATGCCTTGTAGGCGTTTATATGTATTTATTGACGTTTTCTTCCCTACGTGTTGTATTTACTGCTGTTATACTCATGTTTGGTTTTGAAATAAAGATATATTATTATTATTATTATTATACTTCGTTTTTATCGATTTTAATCTTTATTTGTAATTGTAAATTGTTCGTTTTCAGGAATACAAATGCTAATGTTGCTAGTTCCAATCTTGATTAGCTATTTATTAGAAGGACAAGCCACACGATCAGCTAACAAATATTCATTGATGTTACACGATGCCAGTTTGCAGTGGTTAATGAAGATTGGGCCTAAATACCCTGAGGTATGCGTTTTTTTATGTTACAAGTTAGAAATAATTCCCTGACGGCTAATTTTAGGAATTCAAGAAGATGATGAGTCAATCCGTTGATCTAAAAATTCGTTTGGAAAATGCTATCAGATATAATCAACAAGTTTCCCAGAAAACCAAGCCAGAAACAAATACAAACAAACCATTACTAGCTCAGACCCCTTCGATTAAATTGAAGACCGATTTTAGTAACTTTTCGTAATCTTTGGAACACCTCAAATTAAAATCTGTGCTTCCTTTATTTCGTTAACTTAATTATAAACGAGAATACATTACATCGATGAATATCGCGATAAAATCTGCATTTTTTATGTATTTAAGTTTAAGATACTCCTAAGTTTTTATTTAATTTATTTATAAAACTTGCACCTTTTAAAAAAACTCGCATAAAAATTCTTATATCAAAAGAAAAATAATTTCTATATCTAGTGTGCTGTGATAAAAGAATATTTATGCCTAATGAAACGCAATTATTCCTTAACGTTAATGTTGTAAGATTTAGAAAGTAGATACCCTCTAGTAATGTTTTGTATATAATTATTAATTAAAAAAAGTATAAATTATTGATTTAAAGATGAAAAAACCACATGACTGATCTTTACTAATATTTATATTCGACAAATTTTGTAGTTGCTAAGCGTTCGATTTATTGATCCATTTCTAGAGTGAGAAAAAGACAATTTGGCGTTGTATTTATTTTTAAGAGATCATAGAAATGGACTGATGAGTCCTCTCCTAAAAGGACCTTTTAGTATTTCGTTTTTTTACATATTTTTCTTAATAGTGTAACAATTCCGTAGATTAAAAAATAAAAAGAAATACTGTTGTGTAATTAAATTTCTGTAACCTGTAAATGTGTAACAGTAATCATAGAAACAACGCAATAAAGGTTAAATAGAATATCTTAATTCTTTTTTTTCATCCCCTTAATAATTATAGCAAATGTGAAAAGAATTGCATATTTTCAACAGTAAAAATGATGTACATGAAATGAAATGTTTAAGACTGATACTTCACCATCAGAGCTCTAGGACGGCGTGGCTTCAAACAATACCTCGTATATTCATTAAAAAAATACTATGGAAAAGATGCAAAGTGTACAAATAAGCCATACTACACTTTATAAAAGAGAAAAATTCCCTTCCCAATGTTTAAAGATATCAGATCCTCAATAAATCCATCAGAGCTGAGTAGCTTTTTTCCTGTTTTACACAGATTTTTCAAATAAATGATTTCGTAACCATCTAATTCTCGCTGCAAAATTACGTTCTTAATTAATTTGAGGTGCTGCACGATTCAATTCTACCGTAGCAGTAATGAGTTATGTGTTCTTTGAATCCGAAACCTATCACCCGTTTCGTTTAATCAATATGAGTCACAGTCACCGTGGTCTATTTATCTTTCGGATTGCCTAGAAAATTTCTAAATGTATTGTGCGAATTGAAACACACGTCCAAATCTTATCCTCTAAAAACTTTACTGATACCTTTTGATATTTTGTGAAAGGGAAATGTCTTACGTAAAGCCTATGTTGAACTCACTTAACATGTAAAAGAAGTTGCATCAATTCAGGCTCAATTTCACAATCAAATTGGGAAAAAAAATATTCAAATATTAATGATTTATTTAAAAATAAGATTATTACCTCTATTTCTTGGATTATTTGTGCAAAACGTTTTAGATCAATATTTAAAAATACCCTTTTCTAATGATAAACATGAATAATTTTACAGCAAATTTGTATAACTAAATATATAATTTTTTTAAATTAATATTACATTTATCAACATCAAAACTCCACTTTTCATATCAAAGAAAGGATTTTTCAATATTACAAAATCACGCTAAATTTGACTACACCTCTGGGTATCCAAATCAATCAAAATTGCATAATCATGCGCAAAAGGGTAGTTGCGTTCAAAGGTATGTGAATTTTAACGACTTCAAAAACGGTATTGGTGCGAAGTTGATACGTATGTAATTTTTCGAATTTCAATTGTGATAAATGAAAAAGTTTCTCAAAAAAAAACATGTTCTTAGTGCTTCCAATGTGAATCTGCAGCTGATTCCAACCTGTAAGTGTTTATTGAGATTTGTATTTCTTTGATATTTTTCAAATAAAACTTGCATTATTTGTTTTACGGCGAGGGCGTGATAGTAACAAAGCCATTGAACACTTAATACGCACTAAAGGTACATGAGGTTATAACGAGTTTTAAAGCTTGTAGACCTTGTTGGGCCGTCGCCACACGTTAAAAAACCTTTTAAAAGTTAACTCCCAACAACAGGTAGATCATATGAACCACTCCTGTATTTAAATTATATTCGTTTATGCTTAAACACAATATGCATGTAGTATTGTACTTTTACAAGCTATACAGACGCGATAATATCTAAAATTGGGGTCTAATTGGTGTTAATGTAAGGTAGAAATAAAATGTTACTGTTATACACTCAATAACTTTCATGATAAATACTATTTAGCATATTTTTAATAACGAAGTACAGCTATAGTGTTATAGGACATGCGATCTGTGTATAACCTGTATTTCATATACGTAGATTACGGGGTACTTCATCTGGTATTCCCCTTGGGATGAATTTCCAATTCCCATCAATTATAATTCTATATTTTCTTCTTGGGAAAAGTTCCCCGTTATTTAATTTTAAATTTAGCAATATTAATGACTCAGAAGCAAAAAAAATGTATTCATTGTTTTAACGAGTTCACAGGTAGGCAAGTTTCCGGTGTCAATTAGTAGCGTTCATAAACATGCCGTGAAATCAGATATAACGTAAAATGATTCTTCACTTGTTTTTGCGGAATTTCCTGTTCAATTTAATTAATTTCCGGAAAACTCCTTAATAGATAATTGGAGGGTTGGATAATTGGTTAAAGTAAAAGGCATTGAATTGACAACAGATTTATTTTATTTAATTTAAGAAATTTCAAATGAAAACGTTTTACACAACAGTGAGACATTAAAACACTTGATATGTATTTAATATTTAATATGTTAATAGTAAAACCAGCCTTTCAAATCTGAAATAGACTACAATACAATAGATAATAAAATTGAGGTAATATTTAATAATAAATATATTATGTATTTTCATGTATAGCGTTGTATTGTTTATAATCATATAATTTGTTTTTGTTGGCCATCGATGCGTATGCCTAAAGAGAGCGTGAAAGGCATACGCACCCATGGTTTTTTTTTTCAAAAAAGAATGCACACTGGGCACAAAGATATGTATGTGATTTCTACAGTTCTTACGATTTCGAAAAAATATATTTGTAGGTATATTTATTATTGACTTAGATTGTTCGGTGTGATATTCCCATGTGCAATGTGATTGTTTTCATTGTATCTTGTTCTTTAGTGTTTGTGTTATGTGTGTAAATACATTTAAGAGGGGAAAATATTTCCTTGCGATGTTATGATCTATCCTCTGCTAAAGTATTAAGTGTCAGGTCGTTATCATTAGCTAGAAGATATACCAGACCATCACCTTATAAAATAATACACTTTGAATGATATGTACATTTAAAAATCACAATGATAATATTTTGTGGTCATCCGTGCGATTTTTTCCTATTCTATGATGCCTACATTTCAATTAGGTGTAGAAGGGGGTGTTAGGGTGTGGAAAGGGTACTAGGGTTAAAGGAAAAGATGGCGAAAGGAATGTACGCGAGGCCCTATTTACGCGTTAGCTCCTATTCGATCTTTACTTGATTTTTTTTAGCTTTTTTGTTTCGAAAAACAAACGAAAATTATTTTTGTCCTTTTCCATCATCTTGATCTTCGATTCAATCCTTTCCGGTTACTTTGTCCTTGATCATCGTCAATTTCAGTGTATTTTTTTTGTGTCTTGATTTGTGTAGTTGATGCGTCATTGTCTTTTTGTGCGACCTATTTAGTGCCACAATAATTGTCTTGGGAGTCCATTTTTGGTTGTTTTTTGTTTCTTTGTTTGCTCTATATTATGTACTTATAATGTAATTAATATATAGTAATAATAGTGATCACAAATATATATAATATATATTTATATAATAATTAATTATTAAATTACCTACTATAATATAATATTTATAGAACTATTAATTAATTAATATGTATATATTAGTTATTTATATGTTAGATATCACTAAATACTTCGTTCTGGCATTCCTTATTATTATATATAATACGGCAAAAGTGAAAAACATCGAGAATTTTTTTAAAAAACTTCTGGGGGAATATTTTATAAAACTTCTTAACTTCTTAATACCGTTATTATCGTTTAATTAGTTAATTAACTATTAATAAATGCCATTGTGCTAAAAAACACTAGTGACATTTTTTTTACTTCTTTTAATCTTTGAAAATCACCACTTTGAATATTCGTTTAAATTGTAATTAATTCTTTTATCATCAGATTTAAAAGTTAAAAACTATACTAGGTAACACATTTAAATGATATGTTTACATGTTTTATCCAAAGTATACCTTGGTGCTTGATATGTATTCATAAGTCTGGTTTTAACCTTTTTTTTTTGGCCTTTTTTATATTTGTTATATCGGGGGGAAGATGCTAAAATGGGACTAAATCGAGACAATAAAGTCCCATCAGAAACAGCTAACCATAAACCATAAACCGTGGATGTTAGGCCGGGAATTGAAATTCATACGTTGGGATTCTAAACTGGGTAGGGAGTATAGAAAGGAAGGGAAGAATAGGGACGGATAATTACGGACTCTGCTGCTGGAGGGGGTCTAATACGGTAGGTACGAGTAGAATTCTTTGTTGAGGGGCGCGTGAGGTTGGGGATGGGCAAAGAAGACAGCAGCAGGGTCAATAATGGTTCAGTCTAAAAACCCGGTGTTTACTAGTTTTTCAAGGAAGAACTTAACATCACCAAGTTCCGAATCCTTGATGCCTAAGGACTTCAACATTCCTAGATCACCATTCTCGACGGCCATGAAAACTGAACGTAAATGCTCGAGATCTGAACGCATCAAATGCAATGCTGCGCCAAAATCTTCGATAGTTTGGGATTCTGTATTGTGATATAGAAAACTTATTGTGACGAGGAAATATTCGGATTATTTAGGTATATACCTGAAAGCGCAATGGCTACCTTGTCGACTCCTCCTAACGGTTTAAGAGCATCCCTTGCTTTGCTACCAAACAACTTCTCTAAATAATTCGGCCCATGACTAGCTAGCAAAGACTTTAAAAAGCTCCCAGTCTCCTCCACCGGTGGTCGTTTGGCTGCGGTGCAAAGTCGCGAATCTTCGTCGTAACCGTCTGGACAATCTGGTGCGCCATCGCAAAGGTACTGGATTGAGATACAATTGCCGTCTCCGGGACATTTGAAGGGTTCGTAGGGATGACAAGCGTCCCCTGAAATTAGAGAAATCGATTCGATAAGTAAGAAGAATCAACAGTTCAAGCAGCTCAGGAGCCATCTGTTGCTTTCGCTAGGAAAACCGCGCCCAAATTCAAGGTTAAGCAGCTGTAAATCTCGTGATAATGTTTCGCTTTTGTTTCTTCCACCTCCTTTGTTGTCTCGTGAAATCTAAATGAGATATCGATCGTATTTGCCGTATGTGACAATCAAATATCACACGGGCTGTCAAATAAAAAGAAAAAAATGGGGGGAAAATTTTTCCCATCTCGGATTACTTACCGTTGCGTTTCGAACTCATATGGCCGTAAAGTCTGCTAAGATCTATTGCCATGACGACGTGAGGTATGGCAGCACACACAGCTACCACTACAATTACAAGCAGTAGCGAATGCGGCGCCATGGCCACACGTACCATGGCTTTTACAAGAACACAACTCGAAGGGACGGAGAATCACTTGTAACAAGCACCCAGCCCGTTTCCGATTACTATATAAATTGGCATCCAGAGCCTGCGTGCGAATCTACATCGTCTTGCATTTGCGCAAACCACCCACCAGCTGTTGATTTAATCAATAAACTAGAGATTAACATGGAAATGGGCAGCATACATGGACTTTATTCCGGTTTAACCGGCGATAATCTTACCTTTCATTATTACATGATTACCTCAACGGAAAACTTTATCATTTTATTTTACATTTCTAACAATCGAAGGCGACTGGAACCAACCCCAGGCACCTCCACCATTTTCGCTTTTTCCATACTGCACGCAGAAGCAACAGATGCCACCCACGAACATATACACCCTAACACAAATTCCAATAACAGAGGGTCATATTCGTAATTAACTTTACACGGAAAAAAATAGTTCAAATATCACGTAGATTACGTTAGACGATTAAAAAAACGATTTCCGGATATTTTTCATTTCATGGTCTTAAAATATTCTTTTTTAACCGTTAATAGTAACAATGATAATATATTTATTCTAAATTAAAATTTTATGTTACAGCATAAAAAAAAATAGCGAAAATAAACGATCCTAACTCAAAACCTTGCGGTACTCCACGTCTTATATCAGGATGACATTAGATATAAGATATAAGGACATTTTATCAATGTAACCTATGTATATTGATGATCAGTGAGCATTTTATAAGCATAAGATACCACTAGCAAGCGAATAAGCTAAACGCCCAAAATGGCCTCCGTGAAGCGATTTTCACTCTTATTACTCAGTACAAAACATGAGAAACGTTTATTCTTTGAGCGCGCTTGAAACAGTCATTGATTTTCCTTTTCAGAAAGGTTTCCAGATTGAAGCCGCCTCCAGTCTACGTCAGTCTATCGTATGGAGCTTCTTCTAGGTAGTATTAAAGCTTCTCAAATATCATTCGTTTAAAATTCAGTTGCTGCAAGCATTAAGGCTTACAAATTTTCAAAGTAATATTAAACGACACTTTTGTTCTGAGAAGTTCTTTCATTTTTACGATTCCCAAGTGTCCCTTGTGTGCAAGTTCTACCGCTGTAGTTTGTAATAATGTTGGTAGGACTATTCTGTAACCTCGTAATACAATATCTTGGAATAGTAATTTCTTCTTGTACGTGTTTGTACAATGTTAATTCATCTTTCTTCCACAGTTTAGGCTCCTTTCAGGCTTTTTTCAGTAGTTGTAGTGCCAGGTCCTTTCTTGTTTCTATCGATACATCTTCTATTGTTAGTCTCTTGGGCATGTTGTTACCCATAACAAAGTTCACTACTGTTTTCAGAACATATCGGATGTCTTGATAAATAGTCTGATGGGTTACTTTGTCCATGTTGGTGTGTTACTTTAAAAGCATATGGTTGAATTCGTAAACAGAGTCTTTCTATCGTTAAGCTTGGTGCCGATCTTGAGTTTTGTAGTATGTGTGTTAGTGGCTTGTGATTAGTGAATAGTGCAAATTCAGTGCCATGTAGGTAAATATGGAAGTGCTGTATCGCCCATGTTATTGCTAAAGTCTATTTTTCGATCTGACTATATTTTTGTTCTACCTTGTTCTGTGTCTGTCGAATTTTCACCGTGTTGTGACAGTATTGCTCCACGTCCATTTGATTCTGCATCTACATGTAGGCTTGTTTGTTTATTTATTTCCAAGTAAGCAAACTTCGTTGCGTCTAGCAATTCCTTCTTTAGCCGTTTGAATGCTATTTCGTGTTTTTCCCACTTGAATTCTTTGTTTTTCACTATTAGTTTTGTTAGCTATGTCTGGTAGAAATCTTCCTATATAGTTTATCATACCTAACAGACTTCTTACCTCTGTTTGACTGGTAGGTGGTTGGAGGTTTACGAATATTCTAACTTTGTCAGTATCTGGACTTCCACAATCGACAAAGATGTGTCCTAGGTATTTTATTTTTTTTTTTTGCTAAAGAGACATTTTTGCATGTTTATTGTTAGTCCTGTACTTTCCAGTCTTTTCAACAGCCTCTTAAGCATTTCATCATGTTCTTCTTGTGTTTTACCATGTACCAATATAGTTTATTGTCCTTTATGCTTGAGGTTATTCCTCTAATTGTATTTTGAAATACCTCTGCCGCCGAATTTATTCCAGAAAATAACCTTTTGTATCGAAAAATTCCTATGTGCGTTGAGAACGCGGTAATATATCTTGACTCTTCTTTTAATACGAGTTGGTAGCCATCTTTAAGGTCAATCTTACTAAATATTTTGCTTCATTGCGTCTTGATATTAGGTTGTCTATCATGGGTATCACATGCCTCTCTCTTTTGATTGCTTTGTTTGATGCACGCATAGACGGACTTGCTGCTTATTTTTTTTGTTTGGGAACTAACACGATATGTGATATCCACGGGGCAGGGCCTGTTGCTTCCTCAGTGATATCTTGTTCTTTTAATCTTGCTAATTCTTCTAAGGCTTCGCGTAAATGGAAGGGTATTCTTCTGTGTTTTTGTGCAACCGGAAGTACGGTTTCATCTACGTGTAGCTTTCCACTATGATCTTTCCTACTCCTTTAATTAAGTTTGGGTGCTGTTCTTCAATATACTTCTGGTCTATTTTGTCTGAAATGTTATATACTGAGTTTACTATATCTAGTCGTTTACATGTTGAATAACCTATAAGAGACCCTCTACTACATATGTTTCACACTCTGTAACTATATTCCAGCTTCGCTATAAATTTACCAACAATTTTAAGACCTCTGCTGCTATTATAAGGATATATCAAACAATTGCTAAGTTGGAGTTTTACATCTGGTATCGTTTTAAATGTAGCTAGGCTTACTATGTTTACTGATGATCCTGTATCAACCACAAATCTCTTTGCTGTTCCATTCACCTCTATTACTATTGTAGGTACATACCTTATTAGTACTCACTGATAGATTAAAGGAGTGTTCGGAGTCTGAATTTGCCTCAAGCTGATTTACTTTCTTGTTTTGTTTATACTTTGAGTTGTTCTTGACATTTGCTTTTTCTGTATGCACATAGTTTTGTTTAGGCCTTCCTGTTGTGTTACTTGAGCTAAGGCATACTTTTGCAAAATTACATTTGTGGCACTTAGTAGTTAGAGCCGGACAGCTATTTTTACCCCTGTTCACTGTTTTTCTTTTCTAGTACCTCTATCTGTATTCGTGTTGCTTCGAATATTTTTCCTTTCTCTAAAAGTTGTTCTAATGTTGGCTGTTCTGTAAGACGAAACTGACGTAGCCTATTGTTGTTTGTATTTAATATTATTTGGGACTTAATTTCATTCATGGCATCCGCAAAACCACATGTCTTAGACAGCTTTAATAATCTTGCGTAGAATTGATCCAATGTCTCACCTGCTTCTTGTTTGATTTATCTAAACGTAAATGTTTCAAGGTCTTTGTTGATTTTTGATTCAAAGTATTGTTGCAGTTTTTGTTTAGCTAATGTATAAGGATCTGTGTCTGAGTTTGGAGTGGGGTCAAGTAGGGATTGAAAAAGGTCATAAATATCCTCATCCGCATAGTGCCTTTTTCCTCTCTTCATCGTCAATTCCCGCTGCTATCACATAGTTCTCGAACCTTCCAATCCATCTCGCCCATCTTTAGCCATTATTGCTTGGGTCTGTACAAATATCTAATGGTTCTATTGGGGTTGTTGCCGCCATTACCATATTGTTTTTCTCACTTTCCACTTTTCCTTTTGCCTTCATCGCCAGTTTGGACTGTTGAAGGATTGGATTTACTTAATGTTTTTAATTAAATATCCCTAAACAGTACACCCGGTATTCCTTATCACTAGAGTTTGTTAAAAAGGTGGTACCGGATGGCAGTAGCGTAGCGGTAGCGGCGTGGGTAGGGGTAATTTTCAACTCGTAGTCGATCTCGACAGTACCGCGAGAGAGTTCAAAGCGACAGTACGTTGCACGCTGCACGCCAAATAAGTATGCGGAGATGGGACGCCTAAAGGATGTAATGTTCCCTTCGAATGTGAATAAATATCTGAGGCATTTCCCTGGATTAGAATATAGAAATCTGCATATTTATTGCACAACATGCAATAGCGGATTGCTAAGTCGCGATAGGTTTGAATGTAGAAAACATTGTAAAAGTAAACGTCATGTATTGAATTTAAGAAACAGTATTCCATACTGGCAATTTTTATATGATTTTATTTCTATGTTAAGTGTGTGCAACATCCCACAACATCTAGTATCTAATGAACACTTTCGTCTTTTTTGGGCTAAGTACGTTCCCTCATGGAAGCTGCCAACATCTATCCAATTACGATACAATTTGCCACGTGTGCAAAGTACAGTAAAGGAATGTATAAAAGACGAGTTGAGAAATAAGAAAATCTGCCTATGTGTGGATGAAACAACTGATGCTCAGAAACACAGCGTCGTTCATGTTGTAGCGCGTCCTTTAAAACGTGATGGTCCACCAGCTTCATTGTTGTTATCCAGTAAAAGGATTCAGAAAACTAATGCAGAAACCGTTGTCAAGATAAAAGATTCGTTGAGAGAATTTTGTATCACAGGAACCCAAGTCACAATGTTCCTTACTGACGGAGCCGCAACAATGCTGAGAGTAGGTAGGATGTTGCAAATATGCTTTCCGACTCTTCTTCACATAACATGCCTCATACACGCATGTCACCTCGTAGCAGAAATCATTCGAAAGAAGTATCCGATGGTGGATAAGTTAATAGCATCTACCAAAAAAATATTCACCAAATCGTCCAAACACATCCGTGTATTCAAACAATTGTGTCCGAAATTACCACCACCACCTCAGCCTGTAATAACGCGATGGGGAACATGGCTCCAGGCAGTATCTTACTATCAGAAATATTTTTCACAAGTGAAAAATTTCATTTTGAAACTTGATTCAAATGATTCTGCAGCAGTTCGAGATAGTCAGCAACTTTTTTTCCAATTCGGACGTTCAACAACAAATAGATGAAATTTCCATGAACTATTCTGAAGTTGCACAAGCTATTGAGCAATTAGAAAACAGTCACTTATCTGCACGAGACGCATTAAATTGCATAAACAATTAACAAGCCGCTCTAGAAAACTTGACGAATACTGTAGGTGTCGTTGTTGCTCAAAAAATAACGAAAAATCCCGATTTACAAAAGGTTCGGTCTATAACTGAATATCAAGAGTGCCCAGATGAGGAAAAGGAATATCTGACATTTGCAAATCTTACTTCACTGGATGTCGAACGATCATTTTCGAAGTATACGACAACGTATTCACAACGCCGTCGACGGCTGAATGAATCGACAATGGAAGCGTTGCTGATGTTGCGATTCTACGCAGCTTACCAAGGCTGTTGCCAATTGCCACAGTGGACATCAAGACGACAGGAAAAGGTAACAATATTATTTTTCACTAATATTGTATATTACGTACCTACTTTTATGCGATGCGCCACTGCCGGTACCACCTTTTTAACAAACTCTACTTATCACCAATCAAATACATTATTTAAAAAAGTAAAGAATCAAGTACCGACAATAGAAATACCAAGTACAAAGTACTCATTGTAAAGTATTTGAAGCCCTTAAAGTACTGCTAAAAGCATACTTTAAAAATACTTTATAAAACCTCAAATACTTAAACAAAGTATTTCATATATCAAGTACCAACTACCTTCTTTCAAAGTAATGACAATGAGGCCTTGTAATCTCATTCATATAACCAACTCAAAATATTCTTTTAGAGCAAAATTTGCCGTAGCATAGTCAAGAATTCATTTGAATTAATTTAATTTCTAAGTAATAGTCTTTCACGTTGAAGGTAAAATAAATCTTTTATTTGTAAGGCGGGGATTTCTAACATTTTTACGATATATTTTGACGTCACGATTATCACCTATAATATTCCACAAATTAAAAAAGGACAATAAATTTCTCGCATGCTAAAACCAGTTAGCAGGTAATTGTTATCTTGTACAACGATGATTCCAAGTTTACGAACAACACGGTTTAAATAAAGATGAAATTCAATTAGTATTTAAGTGATTTTTGATCTAGAGTGTACATATGTCTTAATGTTTAGTTAAATATTGATTCCTTATGCAAGATGTATAATTGTTTGTAATTGATAGTTGTTTTACATCTGTAAAGGAGTTATGAGAACAAAAAGAAAAACAAGCTGTCAGATCTAAAAATATACAAGACTGTAAAAACTTATTTTCTTATCAATGTATCTATATTTATAACATATGTGATATCTACTACCTATCCAATATTATAGTAATTACATTTAAGTACTGTATGTATCCTGATTGAAAAGAAATGAAATGTCAAATGTCAAAAGCAATATAAACCGATTCCATATAATCGTACATTTTCACTTGTTTATAAATTTTACGGATATATTATTCACCTTTACAAGCTTTATTCAACAACTAACATTTTGTCACCACGGGTTTTCCATAAACGTGAACAAGGCCAGACTCATGTATTACTAGATTTAATCTCACGATGAGAATAAAAAGTAATAAATGCTACAGAATTGATTCTGATTGATGTATTATTATTGGTAGAGAAAGATAATTGCAATTCCTATTGCAAGAACTCTAGAAATTATTTTTTTTATGTACAATGATGAATAGAAATATCTTAACAAATTAATCAAGTTATTTCTCGTAATTATTTTTCAGTCTTTTCCTTTTCAATTACAATTACAGTTACCCTCATTTCAGTTCCAGACGTAGGCTTTTTTTCCAATTTTCTCTTTATAATAGCTTCCTACTTTTCCATTAAAGAATATAATTCACGAAACGGAAAAATACGTAGTTTAGAAGATTTAATATTTCATGATATAATTCGTGAAGTTAATAAATCGCTTCGTCGCTCCTGCCAGAAAGAAATAAAACTTTCTCGTCTTTCCCTTCGAGGCTTTACGGTGCTCGCGATTTGAATTAAACAACAGACATGGAAGAAAAGAAGATTAATTGGATTTGGCAAGGGGACGGTAAATTCGGAATATTGAAATAAATGAAAGGATGTTTTATCTGAGATGGCTATTTTATTTTCTGAGGAACCCCAGTTATTTAAAGAAAATATTTCTTGTTCTAAGATTAAATAGTTTGTAACGGCTACTAAGATGGGAAAATATTTATAATAATAATAATAATAGGGTTTATTTTCTTCTACAACAGAAATTATAATGAATAGTGGTAGCAAGTAATGTTTCAAGTACAGTTTGCAGAGAAAATCAAAACACAATAAAATTGGTTTTGATCTTCCATTCAGCCTTTAACAAAATGAGAATATAAACGAAATGAAATGTACATACATGCCTAATTCTAACTTAAATCTGTCATTCATGTACTGAGCAGAATAACTGTATGTAAATTCTACAACACACTTACTCCACCCTACTTTACAGAACCGGAGATATAGTCGGGACAGAGCTCATCGCTGAGTAATAAAGAACAAGAACACCCGCATCCATGGTTTAAATTTAGAGAACGCGTAACCTTTAACCTCCGTAGTCAAATTATTATAAAATTTGGAAATAATGAAGAGCAAAGGGCCTAATATAGAGCCTTGGGGAACGCCATGCACTACAGGAATGGACTCGAAAACGCCACTAGGTAATCTAAGAGATCAAGTCCTACTGGAGAGATAATTATTAAGAAATTGGATAGCTTTCGATGATAGTCCTATTCAAAAAGCACATCAGGCTAGCTATCCAAATATCCAACAAGCATATCCAATAAAATAAAAATACAATAATGGAACAAAAAACCTAAAGTTAATAATTTCAATTAAGAGCAAGTGAATGAACTAATGAAAGTTTTTTTTTTATGTTACAGTATAATTAAATTATTTCTTTAATAATATAAATTAAATAGGAATTATTTTTATGTAGTTTAGTAATTACTGAGTTAATATTTATGTTTATTTGTCCTTTTATTTATTATTTATTATATATTAAAAAAACTATAATCAAATTAGTACACGTGGTAAACAGTATAGTAGTAAAAAGAAAAAAAAAATATTACATTAACCGGTATCTTTTGAAACTGTCTATGAAACGTTGTACGTTAAAGATTATATCATTGTACGGGTAAGTATGGTATCGGTATCCAGTTCCGTCACTATTAGCATTATCTTGGTTATTGTTTCTGGGCACTTTTTACATGTGTACTTCCACATTAAGTTCACTTTTGTTTGAACATTATTCCCTAGATAACCTCTACGTTAGCCTTTTTAGAATCACAAGCAATGAGAATAATTTATCGATGATCTGCTCCTCTTTCTAGAGCCAGGCCTTGGCCTTTAGGCTCTCCAATCACTAAGTGATAGGCTACTCCACTCTGTCCGGGTGTTTTCTTGGTTTTGTCACTTTTTAGGGTACATGTGGTTAATCTCCAGGAAAAGTCGGCATCCTAGGGGAAGATTCTGTCGGCGACTCTGATCACCGCACATAGGGGGGGAGGACGGTCTTGTGGTTCGACTGCCACCTGCTCCAGGAGAGGGTTTGAGGATGTAGGTATTCCTTTATCGACGGTATTTCTAAGCCCTCTTGTAGCTGGGTGTTTCGCATGAACCATGGTGCATTCGCGATAATCTTCAGGGTTTTATTCTGGAGGACTTCCACTCTTCGCAGGTTGATCTACGCCAGAGCACCATAGGTCAATATTGGTCGTAAGCACATTTTGTAAATCAGCATCTTCGTCCTCAGATCAAGCACAGAGTGCCGTCCGAGGAGAACAATCGACGAACTCTTGGCGCGGTGATATTTTCCCCTGATGTGGTCTATGTAGGCTCTCCAGGTCAGCCGCCGGTCGAAGACGACTCCCAGATATCTCGCCGACGAACTCCATGGGATCTCGACGCGTTCTAGCTCCACCGTTTCCGGCGCCGGTCAATGCTTTTCTCGGTATTAACTGCCAAACCCCAACTCGACATCCAGTCCGCCAGATCATCCAACGCTTTTTGGAGACGCTCTACAACTAGGTTCTCGCTTCGCGATGCCGTATAGATAGCCGTGCTGTCGGCGTACATGGAAAGTTCCACTTGTGGAGGTCTAGGAATATCAGGTGTATAATATGAATAGCTCGGAGGCAAGCAGAGAACCCTGAGGTACCCCGGCTAAAATCGGCAACGCACGACCTACTCGGACTGAGAAAGTCCTTCGTCTCAAGTATGACTCCACAAGCGCAACAAGATTCGAACCAGCACCCATACTCCTTAGTTTAACTACTAGACCGTTGTGCCAAACGGTGTCAAATGCCCTTGAAATGACTAAAAATATCGCCCCAACCGTCTCCCTGCGCTCAAAAGCGTCCCGGAGAAATTCAGAGAAACAGAACAACTGCAATTCGGCCGATAACCCGCTACGAAAACCAAACTGCTCGTCCGGGAGCGGATCTATGTCCACTAGTCTATCCCTCAGACGACTTAGGATGACGGCCTCCAATAGTTTTACTAAGGTGGATAGGAAACTTATGGGGCGATAATTTTGCGGTTGCAAAGGGTCTTTATCGGCCTTTAATATGGTCACCACGGTCGCGTGCTTCCAGGTGTCCGGGAAGCGGCATAGTCTGAGTGCAGAGTTCACAACCATCAGTAAGAACGCCACGGCAACCGACGGAAGGGCATTAAGTGCCCTGTTGGTTATACTATCTGGCCCTGGGGCCTTATTGTTTGGAAGACAAGAGATAATTGTCTCCAACTCAGCAGCCGTTGCCGCAGCCAGCGGCTCGTCAGCGTCCCGATTTACTGTATTATGTACGGATATGTCGTACTGTTTTAAACAAAGAAAGTGCAATTAGTAATGTGGATATAAATAATATGCATTTCAGGAATTCTAAGTAAATAAATGCTATAGTTTAAGAAAATGGAACTATTGATTTATGAACAATACCTAAACGCTTTCCGGAATTAAGAAAACTATTTACTGTCCTTAAGAAAAGTTACTTATACAAAAAATCGGTTTCTTCAAATTTTCTGCAAGATTTTCTTGAATCAAGTTAACAAATGTCTTAAACAAAGAAATACAATTATTTCATTACAAGTATATACTTCTCTTAAGCGGAGAAAGGAACGCTAAGAAAATATTTCTTTTGATTTAAAACAGTTATTGTATTACGGATAACTGAAACAGTAATTGTCTTGAATAAAGGCGAACAGCTTTGATACGAATAAACGTTTCTCTGCGTGCACATGTAGTTTCTTGATTTCATTTCTCAATTTTGCTTGTAAAAAATTATAAGTTACTGCAATAAACTTGTTATTATTATTTGTACTGTAAAATACATTTGAAAGCCACTAAATAACTCAGCTATGAGTAGCAAATAGACAATAAATATTGTAGCATGTTATTGAGAAAAAACCGCAATTATCTTTTTACTCTGAACACAAAGGTAATCCTATAAAATTTGTTGGTTCTCAGTATGAATTTAAAAAAAGCGACAATGTTACAAACATGTTTGCTTAAAATATACGTTTATAGTTATACACTTCTTGTAATTTTTATTGATTTGAACACACCTAACTTATTATAAATAAAGCATATGCATGGACTATATGTTTACTGTCCTATCGTGTGAAAGATATATATATGTTACAATCAATATGCAACTACTGAAAGCGTAAATTTATATTTTGCATGTAAATATGTAGTGTAGAATTTGTGTAATTTTGATCAATTAATCTAAACTAAAGCCCTAGGTTTCTATCTAACATATTTAGTATAATAGGAAACAGCCTGGAGCTAAATACATCTCTATAATACACGATAATCATGAAGTCATCTTTATAACCTTCAAATACATAATGTAGTAATTATTACCGCTATATACTATATAATTAGTAAACAAATGTTAATGAAATCGTTACAAAATTAAAGTAGACTTCGAAATAGAAGCAATTCGTGAATTTTTGCTACTGTCAACTAAGAAATGTTGTCTGTAGGACAGGAATATTTAATAATAATTTAAAAGCAAATAAAATCTTGGATGTCCAAGGTTAAGTAGTACATTTTATAAATGTACAGGCACAAATCCCACGGATATTCTATACAGATGTGTTTAACCATTCGCAATACACAATAAATAGAAATGAGAATCAAATACAGAGAATCTCGAAGTAAGCATATTGAAAAGAACCGGTCATTTAATTTACATGTAAAAATAATATTGATGTGCTGCTAATTAACTATACTCGCTGTACAGGTATTTGCGGATTACTGGTGGGGATTTTCACAAAAAAAAAATGCCTCTTGTTTGGAACTACATATAAATAATGAACGCAACTCCGTTGTATCATTAATCTATCAAAGTAGTATTAGTGAACCACTATAGAAGAACAACAATAAAAAAAAAACAATGAAGAGCCTTCTTTTATTATCCGTATTCGCATTTGTTTTGGCGTGTGTTAGTGCTGCCACCTATGAACGTAAGTAGCGAAATATACTGTGATGTAATGTGATTTAAGTGCTGAAAAAATCAATTGTTTAATTTGAAAATTCATACAAGGATTGTACTAAAGGTAAAAATCTAATTCTTTTCTATCCAGTTATCCCAATTTACTACCTAAGCCCTGATGAAGGTGGAATCTCGAGAATAGCAAGATCACCACGCAGAGGACATCATCATGGTGGTCATGAGGAATTTGGAGGTGCTGCTGGTGCTAATGCCAATGCCAATGCTAACAGCCAAGCTGGTGCTGAAGGTCTAGGAGGATTTGGTGGTGGTCATGCTGGAGCAAATGCAAATGCAAATGCCCAAGCTGGTGCTGGAGGTTTTGGTGGTGGAAAAGCTGATGCTACAGCAAGCTCCGAATCAAAAACGTGGTCAAATGCCGGAGGATCTGGATCGTCCTCAAGTTCCTCATCAAGTGCATCATCCAGCAGCTTTGGAGGTGGCAAAGGATATCCTGGTGAATTAGGTGGTGGTGCTGCTGGAGCTCATGCCAAGGCTGATGCCCAAGCTAACGCTGCTGCAGGTGCTGCATAATTTGCTCACAAGTGCTGTGTTACGTTTTATTTGAATTTGTACTTTATATAAATTGTAAGTTCTTTTTTATAATTAAACAATTTTGGCATTTAAAAAATTAACTGGTCAAGTGCCATTTATATTCCATATTTTCGAAAGTCTACTGCCAGCACATAAATAACATACCACCGAGATATCTTGTGTTGTTTCTTTTTGCGATGTGATAATTACCTTTGCTTCATGGAATTTCCAAAATACAATATTAAAATATCCTTTTTTATAAGTAGTTAAGTAAATAAATGTTTAACCATGACATCATGAAGTTATTACTGATATCCCCTAAAAGTGTATTTTCCATAACACTAATTGGCAATTTGAAAGTCAATTTATTCAACACATTCAACGTTATTTATTTATTACATCAAGGTCCAATTGGTCGAAGGAAATTATATCCAATTGTTCCACATTAAATCCGCATAAATATTGATTTCATAACGAAGAAAAATTTTCTAAAGTTCACAATAATATGAATGCAAATTATTACAACATCAGCCTTTCACATATGACACAATACCAATTAAAAAAGAATAATAAAATACGTTTTAAATGATCTATTTAACAAAATATTACATTAACATTAGCATATAGGATACATAAAAGCATTTATTTTAAAAACGTAGCGAATGAAGGGTTATACAGATGCAAACCATTAAAAAACGTTGTTTTACTCGAGTCACCAAGCCTATTTATACTTCCTGTCTTTCCTAAATTAACGGTGTCTATCTTCAAGTTCGAAGACGTATATCTATCGATTACACCCAAGCTGAATTGAGGATTTACACTTGCAGGTTTCTGTATTGTTGGTCTAAGTGAAGGTGGAAGTGGTGGTTTTGATGTGCGTTGAAATGAATTAGCGGGAATGGTATTTCTAGTCACAGACAGTAAATTAAAACCTCCTAAGTTCTGGAGATTAAAGAAAGATCCTTTTTTGGGCTTCGAATTTGTTGAGTTGTCAAAACTAATCTGCCCAGAAAATATAGCTTGAACCAATCCTTCTGTTGTAGACTCTAATCTTCCTTCTAAAAGAAAAAATTGTTTGAACTAATATCATTAATTTTGATTTGACTTACCTTTAGGTGGTAAAATTATATCTGAAAGAGTTGCTTTACCTCTATCCATTGTTGGTGGTAGACGAGATTCTTGATCACCAAACTTGCTGAATAACTCTAAACTAGGATGTGGTGGTGTAATTGCACCAGGTGTTACAGCAACATTTCCCCTTATTGGCGAGAGCGTACTTGAAGTAATTTCTGGTGGAGGAATTGTCTGAATTTTATTGAATTGTCCTAAACTAGGCTGAACTGCTGTAGTAACACTTCCTCTAACTGGAGCAAAAGTAATTGAAGCAGTTTCTGATGAAGGAGTTTTCTGAACTCCGGTAAATAAACCTAAACGAGCGTTTTGATCACCAAACTTATTAAATGCTCCTAAATTAGATTGAGGTGGTGTAATAACTCCAGCAACATTTCCCCTTATTGGCGAGAACGTAGTTGAAGTAATTTCTTGTGGAGGAATTGTCTGAATTTTATTGAATTGTCCTAAACTAGGCTGAACTGCTGTAGGAACATTTCCTCTAACTGGAGCAAAAGTAATTGAAGCAGTTTCTGATGAAGGAGTTTTCTGAACTCCGGTAAATAAACCTAAACGAGCGTTTTGATCACCAAACTTATTAAATGCTCCCAAATTAGATTGAGGAGGTGTAATAACTCCAGCGACATTTCCTCTGATTGGCGAGAACGTAGTTGAAGTAATTTCTTGTGTAGGAATTGTCTGGATTTCATTGAATTGTCCTAAACTAGGTTGAATTGCTGTAGGACCATTTTCTCTAACTGGAGCAAAAGTATTTGAAGTAGTTTCTGATGGAGGAGTTGTCTGAATTTCAGTAAATAAGCCTAAACGTGCATTTTGATCACCAAACCTATTAAATGCTCCTAAATTAGATGGAGGTGGTGTAATAACTCCAGCGACATTTCCCCTTATTGGCGAGAACGTAGTTGAAATAGTTTCTTGTGTAGGAATTGTCTGAATTTCATTGAATTGTCCTAAACTAGGTTGAATTGCTGTAGGACCATTTTCTCTAACTGGAGCAAAAGTATTTGAAGTAGTTTCTGATGGAGGAGTTGTCTGAATTTCAGTAAATAAGCCTAAACGTGCATTTTGATCACCAAACCTATTAAATGCTCCTAAATTAGATGGAGGTGGTGTAATAACTCCAGCGACATTTCCCCTTATTGGCGAGAACGTAGTTGAAATAGTTTCTTGTGTAGGAATTGTCTGAATTTCATTGAATTGTCCTAAACTAGGTTGAATTGCTGTAGGACCATTTTCTCTAACTGGAGCAAAAGTATTTGAAGTAGTTTTTGATGGAGGAGTTGTCTGAATTTCAGTAAATAAGCCTAAAGGAGCATTTTGATCACCAAACCTATTAAATGCTCCTAAATTAGATGGAGGTGGTGTAATAACTCCAGCGACATTTCCCCTTATTGACGAGAACGTAGTTGAAATAGTTTCTTGTGTAGGAATTGTCTGAATTTCATTGAATTGTCCTAAACTAGGCTGAACTGCTGTAGCGACATTTCCTCTAACTGGAGCAAAACTAGTTGAAGTAATTTCTGATGGAGGAGTTGTCTGAATTCCGGTGAATAAATCGTATTGATTATTTATATTTGTATCAAGAGTAGTCTGAGTGCTCGTAGTAAAAGGTGGTGCTAGTGTACTAGATTCATTCAAAATAACAACGCTAGTCCTCTGGCTTGAAGTTGCAAACGGGTTTCTATTAGTGATAACTTCTATACCGAAGTTGGAAACTGGAGTATCTGTATAACTTTGAGTTGGAGTAAAATTAAAACCGTCCAAAGTACTACTTGAGACATCATTCCTTAACGTAGTAGTACTAAAAGCTGGTTGGTTAAAAGTGAAGCCATTGAATTTAGTTCCAAATCCAAATCTGTGCAGATTCGGTTGGTCTTCAAAAATCGTTGTTCCAAAATTGTTTTGATATTTTGTAGTACTAGGTGCATCTGTCACTGTTCCCAGATTGCCTTGATAGAAACCATTTCCAAATAAATTTTGCTGGTTTTCAGTAGCAGATAATTTTCCAAAATTCTCTTGGTACCTTGAAACTGGTGTAGTACTAGGCAAGATTGTAGTTTCTGTAGTGGGAATAGTACCGAAATTATTGAAAGTGTTAGCACTAAAAATAGGGATGCCAGCTGTACTAAAACCGGTAGGAATTATTTTGTTAACTTCCTGAGTGGGAGTAGTTTGATCTTCATATTTTATAGTGGTAGTACTTGTGACATCAGTACCAACTACTTGATCTGATGCATTCTCACTTGATGTTGTAGGAAGATTATTAACAGAAGTGGTTTGATCTAAAGCAGCTGAAGTCTGTTGAGTATTTTCGTTATTTTTTAGAGCATTGTCAGTGCTTGAAATACCGTTATTAACAAGATTTGATTCGAAGGAACCACAGTATGGTTGATTGAGGATGTTATCTTGATTTTCTATGTTAATGTCTTCCCCAGCTGCATTAGCAATTTCAGTAGAAGGTGGTATGTTCTCTGTAAAAGTACTAATATCACTTTCTTGATTTGGAATAGTACCAATATCGCTGAGAAAATCAGGTTGTCTTGATTGGGTAATAATATCGTCGATTACACTTTTTGAAGCCCCTTCGTTAGTAATTGGAGCGTCTCCAGCTTCTGTAGTGCTAGAACTGCTTGCACCAGTTTCATCAAATGTTATATCATCCGTTACTGGAGAAGCTTCATTTTCAGCAGTAGGTACTGGGATATTTTCATTTTCTACATCGCTAATTCTTGTCAAAGTTTGTTGATTTAATTGAATAAGACTATCACTGGGTATATTTTTGTTTTCTTCAGTAATATCATCGCATATATCATCGTCATTGATGAAAGTGCTAGCTTTGGGATATTGGGTGCTTGTTTCCGTGATGAAATTTGCACCAGCACGATCGGTAAGTTGCCCAACAGAAGTAGTACTTGTAGCTTGGTTATGATTATATATTTGCTGAAGTTCTTCATTTATTTCATTTGCAGTACCGTCTTTGGTACGAGTTTCATTATCAGATTGCACTAAATTCTCACTGATATCGATTATTCCTGTTGTAGCAACTTCATCTGTAGTATCTTCTTCGTTAATTTGAAAGAGATTTTTTACTTCTAATCTTTGTTCGTTTGCCAACGTTTCGTTGTGTTCGATTGCAGTTCCATTCGTATCATATTCGTTAGTACTAGTCGTTTCAATTTGATATACTTCGGTGTGATCTTCTAAAATATTTAGGAATCTTTTACTATTAACACTATCCCCTGTATATTCTGTTCAATAAAAAATTTTATGATATTTAGAATTTTTAAATTATATAAGCCACTTACCAATTCTAAATCCAAATATTGTCAATGCACTTAAACAAAGCACTAGAACAAACACAGACTTCATTTTCGTCAATCTTTTCTCGTGTAGATCACATTTAGAAATGTTGTAAAAGAAAAAAGAAGGTGCTTTATATGATGACAAAGATAGAACTACAATTTCTCTCTGCTTCTATTTTGATCAAAAGCCTGCATGTAAAAAAAAGTTGATTTATTTGTATCAGGAAGTCTAAGAAAGGTTGCAATTGTTTTTGTGCTTGTTTTTGGCAACCATTTTTTTCTGTGAAGTGCACTCATAACATCAAAAATTAAAGATTACGTGTAATTAACATTTTACACGATGAGTAAAAAACAATCAAGCTATAAATAAATAAAGATAATAAAATTTCTGGTTTCCAAATCTCGCGTTTTAAAATTAAATATATTTGGATAAACTGCAATTTGCATAAATTAAACGTTTAGACTCCTATTTGGAACATAGAAGCAGTGTGAATCAGCTGGAATATTCATGTTATATAACTCCCAGTCGATTTTTAGGTGAAAAATTTCGAACAGCATATGTTTGACATTTCGTTTCTGCATATTTAACGAGTTAAATGTGGGTTCAGGTATATGGAACACCTAAAGCACTCAAAGATGATTTGTTATGTAATATATAAGGCATGTAACACGATGGCAAGGTTACATTTTCACCGCAACGACGTAAAATCAGAGGAGAGACCTCAGAATTATTTATTACTTTTAAGAAGAGCGGTTTTAGTAATTTTTCTTTCGACAACACTTTTTAATTACATTAAATATCCATAAGACAGTGAGGTTTACGACCTTGAAAGCATCTACCTTATTTTCCTATAAATAAAATATATTTCAAAAATGTTTGAGTAATAAAAGAAATCTACATTATACTGTCATTTTAGTAGATTAAAAGGAGAAAACCTACAATTACTTAAATTATCTCCCCTTCTTCCTGTAGGTCCCTATTTGTATAATTTTCCATGTTGTGAAACTTCCATGAATTGTAGTGTACTTCCTGAAAAAGGCAAATCCCTTTTTCCACGTGTTTCATAAAAAATACAAGTGAAATCCACCCAAGAGAAGATGGAAAGATAATTCAAAAAATATTTCAAGAAAATCAGCTTAAGAGTTACGTTGTACCAGATCCCTTTTAGTATTTCCCTTGAGATCTGTGTATTTCGATCCTAAATCTAATACCTTTGAATATTTAACACGTAAATTGATCCCACAAATATGAGGAAAAATGTTATCTCCAAATATCTCGTTCTGATGAAATATTTACGAGCTTTTTGTAGATAGATTTTTAGCTTTTTGAAACGATAATAAGAAAACTGCAATCTTAGTGATGTGATCCTTAGAATAGATGTAATAATGGAATAAATGAATTACTTGATATAGAAAAAAAATAATTTTCGGTAAATAAGACAAGAACTTCGTAGTACCCTTCCGATTCTGTAGCTTTTAGTGTTTTTGACATTTGCTCAAAGCTGGCGTTTTAATCTTGGAATTCGAGAAATCTCAAACAATTAAATAAATGAATAACTTCCAGTAAAAAAATAGAATTTCTGGAAAATAAGACAGTAAATTGGCTTTCGTAGTACCTTACTGGTTCTGCTGCATCTAGAAGTTTTGACATTTGCTCAAAGCTGGCGCTTTAATCTCGGAATTTGAAAAATATCAAACAACGAAATAAATGAATAACTTGCTATAGAAAAAAATAGAATCGCTGAAAAACAAGACAGTAAATCGGCTTCCGAAGTATTCTTCCGGTTCTGCAGGTTTTAGAGCTTTTGGCACTTGCTCAAAGCTAGCATTTTAATCCTGAAATTTGAGAAATTTCTAATGATTGAAATTTATTGTCTAGGGTTTGATATTTTGTATTTTAAAAGTTGTTTTAATAGATCATTTAAGGTATTTATTTAAATTTAGTACCTGTCCTAGCATTTTATACTCTACATATCTTAATTTTAATTTCCTGATTGAGATGCTCCCCTCGATAGTAACCTGTAAAATGGATGTTTTAACTTTTCGAAACGGCAATAAGGAAGCTGCAATATTAGCGATATCATTCTGAGAATAGATGTAACAATTAAATAAAACACTTGCTATAGAAAAAAAGAGAATCTCTGAAAAACAAAACAGGAAATCGGCTTTCGTAGTATCCTTCCAGTCCTGCAGCTTCTAGAGTTTTCGACGGTTGCGTTTTAATCCAGGAATTCGAGAAATCTGAAACAATGACATAAATTAGTAACTTGCTGTAGAAAAAAAGAGAGTCTCTGAAAAACACGACAGGAAATTAGCTCTCGTAGTACTCTTCCGGTCCTGCAGCGTTTAGAGTTTTTGACATTTGCTCAAAACTGACGTTTTAATATTGGAATTCGAGAAATCTCAAATAAATGAATAACTTGCTGTAGAAAAAAGAGAATCTCTGAAACATAAGACAGGAAATCGGCTTTCCTAGTATCCTTCCGGTCCTGCAGCTTTGAGAGCTTTTGACATTTGCTCAAAGCTGGCGTTTTAATCCTGGAATTTGAGAAATTTCTAATGACTGAAATTTATTGTCTAGGGTTTGGTATTTTATATTTTAAAGGTTATTTTAATAGATCATTTAAATTATTCACTTAAATTTAGCATTTTATACTCTACATATCTTAATTTTAATTTCCTGATTGAGATGCTAAAATATTTCGCAAGGTCCCCTTGATAGTAACCTGTAAAATTGACATTTTAACTTTTCGAAACGGCTATAAAGAAGCTGCAATATTAGCGATATCATTCTTAGAATAAACGTAACAATTAAATAAATAACTTGCTGTAGAAAAAAGAGAATCTCTGAAACATAAGACAGGAAATCGGTTTTCGTAGTATCCTTCCGGTCCAGCAGCCTCTAGAGTTTTTGACGGTTGCTCAAAGCTGGCGTTTTAATCCAGGAATTCGAGAAATCTGAAACAATGACATAAATTAATAACTTCCTGTAGAAAAAAAGAGAATTTCTGAAAAACACGACAGGAAATCAGCTCCCGTAGCACCCTTCCGGTCCTGCAGCGTTTAGAGCTTTTGACATTTGCTCAAAGCTGACGGTTTAATCTTGGAACTCGAGAAATCTCAAATAAATGAATAACTTGCTGTAGAAAAAAAAGTATATCTGAAACATAAGACGGGAAATCGGCTTTCGTAGTATCTTTCCGGTCCTGCAGGTTTTAGAGCTTTTGACATTCGCTCAAAGCCGTCGTTTTAATCCTGGAATTCGAGAAATCACAAATAATGAAGTAAATGAATAACTTCCTGTAGAAGAAAAAGAGAATTTCTGAACAACAAGACAGGAAATCGGCTTTCATAGTACTCTTCCGGTCCTGCAACTTTTAAAACCTTTGGCACTTGCTCAAAGCTGGCGTTTTAATCCTGGAATTTGGGAAATTTCTAGTGATTGAAATCTATTGTCTAGGGTTTGGTATTTAATATTTTAAAGGTTATTTTAATAGATCATTTAAATTATTTACTTAAATTTAGCATTTTATACTCTACATATCTTAATTTTAATTTCCTGATTGAGATGCTAAAATATTTCGCAAGGTCCCCTTAGTAACCTGTAAAATTGACATTTTAACTTTTCGAAACGGCAATAAGGAAGCTGCAATATTAGCGATATCATTCTTAGAATAGATGTAACAATTAAATAAATAACTTGCTGTAGAAAAACAGAGAATCCCTGCAAAATAAGACAGGAAATCGGGTTTCGTAGTATCCTTCCGGTCTTGCAGCCTCTAGAGTTTTTGACGGTTGCTCAAAGCTGGCGTTTTAATCCAGGAATTCGAGAAATCTGAAACAGTGACATAAATTAATAGCTTGCTGTAGAAAAAAAGAGAGTCTCTGAAAGACACGACAGGAAATCCGCTGTCGTAGTACCCTTCCGGTCCTGCAGCGTTTAGAGCTTTTGACATTTGCTCAAAGCTGACGTTTTAATCTTGGAATTCGAGAAATCTCAAATAAATGAAATAAATGAATAACTTGCTGTAGAAAAAATACAATCTCTGAAACATAAGACAGGAAATCGGCTTTCGTAGTATCCTTCCGGTCCTGCAGCTTTGAGAGCTTTTGACATTTGCTCAAAGCAGGTGTTTTAATCCTGAAATTCGAGAAATCACAAATAATGAAGTAAATGAATAACTTTCTCTAGAAAAAAGAGAATTTCTGAAAAACAACACAGGAAATCAGCTCTCATAGCACCCTTCCGGTCCTGCAGCGTTTAGAGCTTTTGACATTTGCTCAAAGCTGACGGTTTAATCTTGGAATTCGAGAAATCCCAAATAAATGAATAACTTGCTGTAGAAAAAAGAGAATATCTGAAACATAAGACGGGAAATCGGCTTTCGTAGTATCCTTTCGGTCCTGCAGCTTTTAGAGCTTTTGACATTTGCTCAAAGCCGTCGTTTAAATCCTGGATTTCGAGAAATCACAAATGATGAAGTAAATGAATAACTTCCTGTAGAAGAAAAGAGAAT
The DNA here is from genome assembly GCA_029619315.2 of Dynastes maya. Taxonomy (NCBI): domain Eukaryota; kingdom Metazoa; phylum Arthropoda; class Insecta; order Coleoptera; family Scarabaeidae; genus Dynastes; species Dynastes maya. Next base: position 11,397,815 of record JAROYE020000012.1, read on the forward strand.
TTCTAAACAAGACAGGAAATCGGCATTCATAGTACCCTTCCGGTCCTGCAACTTTTAAAACTTTTGGCACTTGCTCAAAGCTGGCGTTTTAATCCAGGAATTCGAGAAATCTGAAACAATGACATAAATTAATAGCTTGCTGTAGAAAAAAAGAGAATCTCTGAAAAACACGACAGGAAATTCGCTCTCGTAGTACCCTCCCGGTCCTGCAGCGCTTAGAGCTTTTGACATTTGCTCAAAGTTGACGTTTTAATCTTGGAATTCGAGAAATCTCAAAGAAATGAATAACTTGCTGTAGAAAAAAGAGAATATCTGAAACATAAGACGGGAAATCGGCTTTCGTAGTATCTTTCCGGTCCTGCAGGTTTTAGAGCTTTTGACATTCGCTCAAAGCCGTCGTTTAAATCCTGGATTTCGAGAAATCACAAATGATGAAGTAAATGAATAACTTCCTGTAGAAGAAAAAGAGAATTTCTAAACAACAAGACAGGAAATCGGCATTCATAGTACCCTTCCGGTCCTGCAACTTTTAAAACTTTTGGCACTTGCTCAAAGCTGGCGTTTTAATCCTGGAATTTGAGAAATTTCTAGTGATTGAAATCTATTGTCTAGGGTTTGGTATTTTATATTTTAAAGGTTATTTTAATAGATCATTTAAATTATTTACTTAAATTTAGCATTTTATACTCTACATATCTTAATTTTAATTTCCTGATTGAGATGCTAAAATATTTCGCAAGGTCCCCTTGATAGTAACCTGTAAAATTGACATTTTAACTTTTCAAAACGGCAATAAGGAAGCTGCAATATTAGCGATATCATTCTTAGAATAGATGTAACAATTAAATAAATAACTTGCTATAGAAAAACAGAGAACCCCTGAAAAACAAGACAGGAAATCGGCTTTCGTAGTATCCTTCCGGTCTTGCAGCCTCTAGAGTTTTTGACGGTTGCTCAAAGCTGGCGTTTTAATCCAGGAATTCGAGAAATCTGAAACAATGACAAATTAATAGCTTGCTGTAGAAAAAAACAGCCTCTGAAAAACACGACAGGAAATCCGCTTTCGTAGTACCCTTCCGGTCCTGCAGCGTTTAGAACTTTTGACATTTGCTCAAAGCTGACGTTTTAATCTTGGAATTCTAGAAATCACAAATAATTAAGTAAATGAATAACTTCCTGTAGAAGAAAAAGAGAATTTCTAAACAACAAGACAGGAAATCGGCTTTCATAGTACCCTTCCGGTCCTGCAACTTTTAAAACTTTTGGCACTTGCTCAAAGCTGGCGTTTTAATCCTGGAATTTGAGAAATTTCTAATGACTGAAATTTATTGTCTAGGGTTTGGTATTTTATATTTTAAGGGTTATTTTAATAGATCATTTAAATTATTCACTTAAATTTAGCATTTTATACTCTACATATCTTAATTTTAATTTCCTGATTGAGATGCTAAAATATTTCGCAAGGCCCCCTTGACAGTCACTTGTAAAATGGACATTTTAACTTTTCGAAATGGCAATAAGGAAGCTGCAATATTAGCGATACCATTCTTAGAATCGATGTAACAATTAAATAAATAACTTGCTGTAGAAAAACAGAGAATCCCTGAAAAATAAGACAGGAAATCGGGTTTCGTAGTATCCTTCCGGTCTTGCAGCCTCTAGAGTTTTTGACGGTTGCTCAAAGCTGGCGTTTTAATCCAGGAATTCGAGAAATCTGAAACAGTGACATAAATTAATAGCTTGCTGTAGAAAAAAAGGGAGTCTCTGAAAGACACGACAGGAAATCCGCTGTCGTACTACCCTTCCGGTCCTGCAGCGTTTAGAGCTTTTGACATTTGCTCAAAGCTGACGTTTTAATCTTGGAATTCGAGAAATCTCAAATAAATGAAATAAATGAATAACTTGCTGTAGAAAAAATAGAATCTCTGAAACATAAGACAGGAAATCGGCTTTCGTAGTATCCTTCCGGTCCTGCAGCTTTGAGAGCTTTTGACATTTGCTCAAAGCAGGTGTTTTAATCCTGAAATTCGAGAAATCACAAATAATGAAGTAAATGAATAACTTTCTCTAGAAAAAAAGAGAATTTCTGAAAAACAACACAGGAAATCAGCTCTCATAGCACCCTTCCGGTCCTGCAGCGTTTAGAGCTTTTGACATTTGCTCAAAGCTGACGGTTTAATCTTGGAACTCGAGAAATCCCAAATAAATGAATAACTTGCTGTAGAAAAAAGAGAATATCTGAAACATAAGACGGGAAATCGGCTTTCGTAGTATCCTTTCGGTCCTGCAGCTTTTAGAGCTTTTGACATTTGCTCAAAGCCGTCGTTTAAATCCTGGATTTCGAGAAATCACAAATGATGAAGTAAATGAATAACTTCCTGTAGAAGAAAAAGAGAATTTCTAAACAAGACAGGAAATCGGCATTCATAGTACCCTTCCGGTCCTGCAACTTTTAAAACTTTTGGCACTTGCTCAAAGCTGGCGTTTTAATCCAGGAATTCGAGAAATCTGAAACAATGACATAAATTAATAGCTTGCTGTAGAAAAAAAGAGAATCTCTGAAAAACACGACAGGAAATTCGCTCTCGTAGTACCCTCCCGGTCCTGCAGCGCTTAGAGCTTTTGACATTTGTTCAAAGTTGACGTTTTAATCTTGGAATTCGAGAAATCTCAAAGAAATGAATAACTTGCTGTAGAAAAAAGAGAATATCTGAAACATAAGACGGGAAATCGGCTTTCGTAGTATCTTTCCGGTCCTGCAGGTTTTAGAGCTTTTGACATTCGCTCAAAGCCGTCGTTTAAATCCTGGATTTCGAGAAATCACAAATGATGAAGTAAATGAATAACTTCCTGTAGAAGAAAAAGAGAATTTCTAAACAACAAGACAGGAAATCGGCATTCATAGTACCCTTCCGGTCCTGCAACTTTTAAAAACTTTTGGCACTTGCTCAAAGCTGGCGTTTTAATCCTGGAATTTGAGAAATTTCTAGTGATTGAAATCTATTGTCTAGGTTTGGTATTTTTATATTTTAAAGGTTATTTTAATAGATCATTTAAATTATTTACTTAAATTTAGCATTTTATACTCTACATATCTTAATTTTAATTTCCTGATTGAGATGCTAAAATATTCGCAAGGTCCCCTTGATAGTAAACCTGTAAAATTGACATTTTAACTTTTCAAAACGGCAATAAGGAAGCTGCATATTAGCAGATATCATTCTTAGAATAGATGTAACAATTAAATAAATAACTTGCTATAGAAAACAGAGAACCCCTGAAAAACAAGACAGGAAATCGGCTTTCGTAGTATCCTTCCGGTCTTGCAGCCTCTAGAGTTTTTGACGGTTGCTCAAAGCTGGCGTTTTAATCCAGGAATTCGAGAAATCTGAAACAATGACAAATTAATAGCTTGCTGTAAAAAAAAAACAGCCTCTGAAAAACACGACAGGAATCCGCTCTCGTAGTACCCTTCCGGTCCTGCAGCGTTTAGAAACTTTTGACATTTGCTCAAAGCTGACGTTTTAATCTTGGAATTCTAGAAATCACAAATAATTAAGTAAATGAATAACTTCCTGTAGAAGAAAAAGAGAATTTCTAAAAAAACAAGACAGGAAATCGGCTTTCATAGTACCCTTCCGGTCCTGCAACTTTTAAAACTTTTGGCACTTGCTCAAAGCTGGCGTTTTAATCCTGGAATTTGAGAAATTTCTAATGACTGAAATTATTGTCTAGGGTTGGTATTTTATATTTTAAGGGTTATTTTAATAGATCATTTAAATTATTCACTTAAATTTAGCATTTTATACTCTACATATCTTCATTTTAATTTCCTGATTGAGATGCTAAAATATTTCGCAAGGCCCCCTTGACAGTCACTTGTAAAATGGACATTTTAACTTTTCGAAATGGCAATAAGGAAGCTGCAATATTAGCGATACCATTCTTAGAATCGATGTAACAATTAAGTAAATAACTTGCTATAGAAAGGAAGAGAATCCCTAAAACACAGGACAGGAAATCGGCTTTCGTAGTATCCTTCTGGTCCTGCAGCTCCTAGTTTTTGACAGTTGTTCAAAGCTGGCGTTTTAATCCAGGAATTCAAGAAATCTCAAACAATAAAATAAATGAATAACTTCCTGTAGAAAAAAGGAGAATTTCTGAAAAACAAGACAGGAAATCGGCTTTGGCGGTACCCTTCTGGCCCTGCAGCTATTAGAGCTTTTGACATTTCCTCAATGCTGACGTTTTCACCTTGGAATTTAAGAAATCTCAAACAATGAAATAAATGAATAACTTGCTGTAGAAAAAGAAAATTTCTGAAAAACAAGACAGGAAATCGGCTTTCGCGGTACCTTTCTGATTCTGCAGCATCTAGAGCTTTTGACATTTGCTCAAAGCTGGCGGTTTAACCTTGGAATTCAAGAAATCTCAAACAATAAAATAAATGAATAACTTCCTGTAGAAAAAAAGAGAGTTTCTGAAAAACAAGACAGGAAATCGGCTTTGGTGGTACCCTTCCGGCCCTGCAGCTATTAAAGCTTTTGACATTTGCTCAATGCTGGCGTTTTCACATTGGAATTTAAGAAATCTCAAACAATGAAATAAATGAATAACTTGCTGTAGAAAAAAAGAGAATCTCTGAAAGACAAGACAGGAAATTGGCTTTCATAGTATCTTCCCGGTCCTGCTGCTTTTAGAGCGCTTGACATTTGCTCAAAGTTGACGTTTTAATCTTGGAATTCAAGAAGTCTCAAACAAAGAAATAAATGAATAACTTGCTGTAGAAAAAGAGTATCTCTGAAAAACAAGATAGGAAATCGGCTTTCGTATTATCTTTCCGGTCCTGCTGCTTTTAGAGCCGCTTGACATTAGCTCAAAGCTGGCGTTTTAATCTTGGAATTCAAGAAGTCTCAAACAAAGAAATATATGAATAACTTGCTGTAGAAAAAGAAAATCTCTGAAAAACAAGACAGGAAATCGGCTTTCGCGGTACCTTTCTGATTCTGCAGCACCTAGAGCTTTTGACATTTGCTCAACGCTGGCGTTTTAACCTTGGAATTCAAGAAATCTCAAACAATAAAATAAATGAATAACTTCAAGTAGAAAAAAAGAGAGTTTCTGAAAAACAAGACAGGAAATCGGCTTTGGTGGTATTCTTCCGGCCCTGCAGCTATTAGAGCTTTTGACTTTTGCTCATGCTGGCGTTTTCACCTTGGAATTTAAGAGATCTAAAACAATGAAAAAAATAAAATAACTTGCTGTAGAAAAAGAGAATCTCTGAAAGACAAGACAGGAAATTGGCTTTCATAGTATCTTCCCGGTCCTGCTGCTTTTAGAGCGCTTGACATTTGCTCAAAGTTGACGTTTTAATCTTGGAATTCAAGAATTCTCAAACAAAGAAATAAATGAATAACTTGCTGTAGAAAAAGAAAATCTCTGAAAAACAAGACAGGAAATCGGCTTTGGTGGTACCCTTCCGGCCCTGCAGCTATTAGAGCTTTTGACATTTGCTCAATGCTGGCGTTTTCACCTTGGAATTTAAGAAATCTCAAACAATGAAATAAATGAATAACTTGCTGTAAAAAAAGAGCATCTCTGAAAAACAAGACAGGAAATCGGCTTTCGTAATATCTTCCCGGTCCTGCAGGTTTTAGAGCTTTTGACATTTGGTCAAAGCAGGCATTTTAATCTTGAAATTTCCCAAGAAAGCTCAAATAATGAAATAAATTGATAACTTGCTGTAAAAAAAAGAGAATCTCTGAAAACAAGGCAGGAAATCGGTATTTCGTAATATCCTTTCGGTCCTGCAGCTTTCAGACTTTTACCATTTGCCCAAAGCTGGCGCTTTAATCCTGGAATTTGGGAAATTCCTAATGATTGAAATTTATTGTCTAGGTTTGGTATTTTATATTTAAAAAGTTATTTAATAGAATATTTAAATCTTATTTAAAAAATTTGAAACACCTGTCCTTAGCTATCTTATGCTACTAAAGTACTCCAATATTTAATTATTTAATTCCTGATTGATATGCTAAAAGAAAATGTTGCCTTGACAATAACCTGGTAAATGGGATGTTTTGGCTTTTCGAACCGACGTAATGAACAGCTACAATGTTACGATATATTCTAGAATGATTAAACAATGAAAATAAATAAACTTCTGTAGAAAAAAGAGAGATTTCTGAAAAACAAGACAGGAACTCCGGTTTTGTAGTACCTTCCGGTCCTGCAACTTTAGACGTTTAAACATTTCCTTAAAGCTGGCGTTTTAATCTGAATGCAAGAAGATCTCAAACAATGAAATAAATGAATATTTGCTGTAGAAAAAAAGGAGAATCTCCAAAAAACAAGACAACAAATCGGCTTTCGTAGTACCCTTCCGGTCTTGCAGCTTTTAGAGCTTATGACATTTGCTCAAAGTTGGCGTTTTAATCCTGGAATTCAAGAAATCTCAAACAATGAAATAAATGAATAACTTCCTGTAGAAAAAAGGAGAATTTCTGAAAAACAAGACAGGAAATCGGCTTTGGCGGTACCCTTCCGGCCCTGCAGCTATTAGAGCTTTTGACATTTCCTCAAGCTGCGTTTACCTGGAATTAGAAATCCAAATGAAATAAATGAATAACTCTGTAGAAAAAAGAAATTTGAAAAACAACAGATCGTTTCGGTACCTTTGATCGCAGTCTAGCTTGACATTTGCTCAGCTGGCGGTTAACCTTGAATCAAATTCAACAATAAAAAGATCTTCCTGTAGAAAAAAAGGAGTTCGAAACAGACAGGAATCGCTTTACCTCGCTGAGCTAAGCTTTGACATTGCTAATGCTGGCGTTTTCACATGGATTAAAATCTAATGAAATAAATGAAAATTGCTGTAGAAAAAAGAATCTGAAAACAACGAAATGGTTTCATAGTATCTCTTGCGTAAGGTTACTTTGCAAGCGTTTAATTTGGAATTCAAATCTCAACAAGAAATAAATGAATAACTGCTGTAAAAAGAGTATTCTGAAACAATAGGAATCGCTGATATCTTCCGTCCGTCTTTTAGGCCGCTGACATTAGCTCAAAGCGCGTTAATCTGGATTCAGAAGTCTCAAAAGAATATTGAATAACTCTGAAAAATCTCGAAAACAGACGAAGCTTTCGCGGTACCTTCGATCTGCAGACCTGAGCTTTTGATCTCAACGCTGGCGTTTTAACTGAATTCAGAAATCTCAACAATAAATAATGATAACAGTAGAAAAGAGAGTTTTGAAAAAAAGACAGGAATGGCTTTGGTGGTATTCTCCGGCCTGCAGCTATTAGAGCTTTGACATTGCTCAATGCGGCTTTCACTTGGAATTAGAGATCTCAAACAATGAAATAAATGAATAATGCTGTAAAAAAAAGAGATCTCTGAAAGGACAAGACGGAAATTGGCTTTCATAGTATCTCCCGGTCTGCGCTTTTAGAGCGCTTGACTTTGCTCAAGTTGACGTTTTAATCTTAGATTCAGAAGTCTCAAAAAGAAATAAATGATTAACTTGCTGTGGAAAAGAGAATCTCTGAAAAACAAGAGGAATCGGCTTCGTGTACCTCGCCCTGCAGCTATTTAGCCGTTACATTGCTCAAGCTGGCGTTTTATCTTGGAATAAGAATTCTCAACAAAAAAAAATGAATACTGCTGTAGAAAGAAATCTTGAAAAACAAGACGGAATGCTTTGGTGTACCCTTCCGCCTGCACTATTAGAGCTTGACATTTTCAATGCTGGCGTTTTCACCTTGGAATTTAGAAATCTCAACAATGAATAAATGAATAACTTGCTGTAAAAAAAGAGCATCTCTGAAAAACAAGACAGGAAATCGGCTTCGTAAATCTTCCCGGCTGAGGTTTTAGACTTTACATTGGTCAAAGCAGCTTTTAATCTTAATCAAGAAAGCTCAAATAATGAAATAAATGATAACTTGCTGTAAACAAAGAGAATCTCTGAAAAACAAGCAGGAAATCGGTATTCGTTACTTTCGGCCTGCACTTTCAGAACTTTACATTTGCCCAAAGCTGCGCTTTAATCTGGAATTTGGGAATCTAATGATGAAATTATGTCTAGGGTGGTATTTTATTTTAAGTTTTTAATAAATTTTAATTATTTATTTAAATTTAACACTGCCAGCATCTTATACACTAAATATAATATTTTAATTTTAATTTCCTGATGATAGCTAAAAATGTTGCCTGAATACCTGTATGGATGTTTTGGCTTTGAACCGACGATAAGAAGCTACAATATTAGGATATCATTCTTAGAATAGATGTAACATGAAATAAATAACTTGCTATAAAAGGAATCTCTGAAAAACAAGACGAACTGGTTTTTGTATACTTCCGGTCCTGCACTTTTAGACGTTACAAATTTCTTAAAGCTGCGTTTAATCTTGAAATCAAATCTCAAACAATGAAAATAAATGAATAATTTCTGTAAAAAAAAGAGAATCTCCAAAAAACAGAAACAATCGGCTTTCATACCTTCCGTCTTGCAGCTTTTAGAGCTTATGACATTTGCTCAAAGTTGGCGTTTTAATCCTGGAATTCAAGAAATCTCAAACAATGAAATAAATGAATAACTTGCTGTAAACAAAAGGGAATCTCTGAAAAACAAGGCAGGAAATCGGCTTTCGTAGTACTCTTCCGGTCCTGCAGCTTTTAGAGCTTTTGACATTTGCTCAAAGCCGTCGTTTTAATCCTGGAATTCGAGAAATCACAAATGATGAAGTAAATGAATAACTTCCTGTAGAAGAAAAAGAGAATTTCTAAACAACAAGACAGGAAATCGGCTTTCATAGTACCCTTCCGGTCCTGCAACTTTTAAAACTTTTGGCACTTGCTCAAAGCTGGCGTTTTAATCCTGGAGTTTGAGAAATTTCTAATGACTGAAATTTATTGTCTAGGGTTTGGTATTTTATATTTTAAAGGTTATTTTAATAGATCATTTAAATTATTTACTTAAATTTAGCATTTTATACTCTACATATCTTAATTTTAATTTCCTGTTTGAGATGCTAAAATATCTCACAAGGTCCCCTTGATAGTAACCTGTAAAATTGACATTTTAACTTTTCGAAACGGCAATAAGGAAGCTGCAGTATTAGCGATATCATTCTTAGAATAGATGTAACAATTAAATAAATAACTTGCTATAGAAAAACAGAGAATCCCTGAAAAACAAGACAGGAAATCGGCTTTCGTAGTATCCTTCCGGTCCTGCAGCTTCTAAAGTTTTTGACGGTTGCTCAAAGCTGGCGTCTTAATCCAGGAATTCGAGAAATCTGAAACAATGACATAAATTAATAACTTGCTGTAGAAAAAAAGAGAATCTCTGAAAAACACGACAGGAAATCAGCTCTCGTAGCACCTTTCCGGTCCTGCAGCGTTTAGAGCTTTTGACGTTTGCTCAAAGCTGACGGTTTAATCTTTGAATTCGAGAAATCTCAAATAAATGAATAACTTGCTGTAGAAAAAAGAGAATATCTGAAACATAAGACGGGAAATCGGCTTTCGTAGTATCTTTCCGGTCCTGCAGGTTTTAGAGCTTTTGACATTCGCTCAAAGCCGTCGTTTTAATCCTGGAATTCGAGAAATCACAAATAATGAAGTAAATGAATAACTTCATGTAGAAGAAAAAGAGAATTTCTGAACAACAAGACAGGAAATCGGCTTTCATAGTACCCTTCCGGTCCTGCAACTTTTAAAACTTTTGGCACTTGCTCAAAGCTGGTGTTTTAATCCTGGAATTTGAGAAATTTCTAGTGATTGAAATCTATTGTCTAGGGTTTGGTATTTTATATTTTAAAGGTTATATTAATAGATCATTTAAATTATTTACTTAAATTTAGCGTTTTATACTCTACATATCTTAATTTTAATTCCCTGATTGAGATGCTAAAATATCTCGCAAGGTCCCCTTGATAGTAACCTGTAAAATTGACATTTTAACTTTTCGAAACGGCAATAAGGAAGCTGCAATATTAGCGATATTATTCTTAGAATAGATGTAACAATTAAATAAATAACTTGCTATAGAAAAACAGAGAACCCCTGAAAAACAAGACAGGAAACCGGCTTTCGTAGTATCCTTCCGGTCCTGCAGCTTCTAAAGTTTTTGGGGGTTGCTCAAAGCTGGCGTCTTAATCCAGGAATTCGAGAAATCTGAAACAATGACATAAATTAATAACTTGCTGTAGAAAAAAAGAGAATCTGAAAAACACGATAGGAAACCATTTCTCGTAGTACCCTTCCGGTCCTGCAGCGTTTAGAGGTTTTGACATTTGCTCAAAGCTGACGGTTTAATCTTGGAATTCAAGAAATCTCAAATAAATGAAATAAATGAATAACTTGCTGTAGAAAAAAGAGAATCTCTGTAACATAAAACAGGAAATCGGCTTTCGTAGTATCCTTCCGGTCCTGCGGCTTTGAGAGCTTTTGACATATGCTCAAAGCTGGCGTTTTAATCCTGAAATTCTAGAAATCACAAATAATGAAGTAAATTAATAACTTCTTGTAGAAAGAAAGAAAATTTCTGAAAAACAACACAGGCAATCGGCTTTCATAATACCCTTCCGGACCTGCAACTTTTAAAACTCTTGGCACTTGCTCAAAGCTGGCGTTTTAATCCTGGAATTTGAGAAATTTCTAATGACTGAAATTTATTGTCTAGGGTTTGGTATTTTATATTTTAAAGGTTATTTTAATAGATCATTTAAATTATTCACTTAAATTGAGCATTTCATACTCTACATATATTAATTTTAATTTCCTGATTGAGATGCTAAAATATTTCGCAGGTCCCCTTGACAGTCACTTGTAAAATGGACATTTTAACTTTTCGAAATGGCACTAAGGAAGCTGCAATATTAGCGATACCATTCTTAGAATCGATGTAACAATTAAATAAATAACTTGTTCTTCTGGTCCTGCAGCTCCTAGTTTTTGACAGTTGTTCAAAGCTGGCGTTTTAATCCAGGAATTCAAGAAATCTCAAACAATAAAATAAATGAATAACTTCAAGTAGAAAAAAAGAGAGTTTCTGAAAAACAAGACAGGAAATCGGCTTTGGTGGTATTCTTCCGGCCCTGCAGCTATTAGAGCTTTTGACATTTGCTCAATGCTGGCGTTTTCACCTTGGAATTTAAGAGATCTCAAACAATGAAATAAATGAATAACTTGCTGTAGAAAAAAAGAGAATCTCTGAAAAACAAGACCGGAAGCCGGCTTTCGTGGTGCCCTTCCGGTCCTGCAGCTTTTAGAGATTTTGACATTTGATCAAAGCTGGCGTTTTAATCTCGGAATTCAAGAAATCTCAAACAATGAAATAAATGAATAACTTGCTGTAAAAAAAGTGCATCTTTGAAAAACAAGACAGGAAATCGGCTTTCGTAATATCTTCCCGGTCCTGCAGGTTTTAGAGCTTTTGACATTTGGTCAAAGCAGGCATTTTAATCTTGAAATTCAAGAAAGCTCAAATAATGAAATAAATTGATAACTTGCTGTAAACAAAAGAGAATCTCTGAAAAACAAGGCAGGAAATCGGTATTCGTAATATCCTTTCGGTCCTGCAGCTTTCAGAACTTTTACCATTTGCCCAAAGCTGGCGCTTTAATCCTGGAATTTGGGAAATTCCTAATGATTGAAATTTATTGTCTAGGGTTTGGTATTTTATATTTTAAAAGTTATTTTAATAGAATATTTAAATTATTTATTTAAATTTAACACCTGTCCTAGCATCTTATACTACTAAAGTACTACATATTTTAATTTTAATTTCCTGATTGATATGCTAAAATATGTTGCCCTTGACAATAACCTGTAAATGGATGTTTTGGCTTTTCGAACCGACGATAAGAAAGCTACAATATTAGCGATATCATTCTTAGAATAGATGTAACAATGAAATAAATAACTTGCTATAGAAAAAGAGAATCTCTGAAAAACAAGACAGGAACTCGGTTTTTGTAGTACTCTTCCGGTCCTGCAACTTTTAGACGTTACAACATTTCCTTAAAGCTGGCGTTTTAATCTTGAAATGCAAGAGATCTCAAACAATGAAATAAATGAATAATTTGCTGTAGAAAAAAAGGAGAATCTCCAAAAAACAAGACAACAAATCGGCTTTCGTAGTACCCTTCCGGTCTTGTAGCTTTTAGAGCTTATGACATTTGCTCAAAGCTGGCGTTTTAATCTTGGAATTCAAGAAATCTCAAACAATGAAATAAATGAAAAACTTGCTGTAAACAAAAGAGAATCTCTGAAAAACAAGGCAGGAAATCGGCTTTCGTAGTACTCTTCCGGTCCTGCAGCTTTTAGAGCTTTCGACATTTGCTCAAAGCTGGCGTTTTAATCTTGGAATTCAAGAAATCTCAAACAAAGAAATATATGAATAGCTTGCTGTAAACAAAAAAGAATCTCTGAAAAACAAGGCAGGAAATCGGCTTTCGTAGTACCCTTTGCTCAAAGCTGGCGCTTTAATCCTGGAATTTGAGAAATTTCAAATGATCGAAATTTATTGTCTAAGGTTTGGTATTTTATATTTTAAAAGTTATTTTAATAGATTTAAATTATTTATTTAAATATAACACCTGTCCTAGCATTTTATACTGAACATATTTGAATTTTTCCCGATTGATTTGCTAAAATATTTCGCAAGATCCCCGTGATAGTAACCTTGTAATTTTGCTTGTAACTGTATATTTGAAATCGATTAAGTTTACGTTGCAAATTTATTTGTATTTCGTAAATTTTATAAAATACTGCTCCGTCTTATATCCTTTAATAACTCGTATAATTCTACGTGACCTATCAACGTTGTAATAATAATAGTTCAGTCTTGAAGTATGTTAAAGCTTAGCGAGGTTTTCATTGAATAAAAGCCAAATTTTCTGGATGATCTATTTAATTTATTTGGATGTGCTGCGTAGGTACTTAAGGGATTAAAATAAGACAGTCTACACCGTTTATTTTATTAATTTTTTTATTTAAAACACATGTATTTAGTTTGTTTTTGTTACTATTCTAGGTTACAAAGTTACAAGTTCAATTTTCACTAAAATGAATCATAATAATCCATAGGTGATGCATAATTGTCATTTATAATGATAATGGTAACAGTAATTTAATGGTAATAAAAATTATTTCATCTCAAAAACATATGAATAGAATATAAAATTCGGGTAATAATAATAGTAATAATAATTATTATTTTAACATCGGCATACTTTTTTTTTTTATATAAGATCCACTTTTATGTTCTTATAATAAGAAATATGTACAAAATAAATTGATATAAAAGTTTCTTTTAGTCTGTACATTGAGAGTATCCCCATAGGAGATCTCTGTATAACCGAATTTGTTACTGAAGATCTTTTTTAACTAAAAAAATCACTATAAATGTATATAAATTAATTTAATTACTATGCAAAGTTTTGATGTAGCAAATAGTAAATTACAACACATTTCATTGTATTTTCCTTGAGATATTTTTTATTTTTAGGCGTATGGCAGTCGATTCATATTTTACTATCTTTCTTCTTTATCTTACATTGATTTGTCTTGGCACGTTTAATACTGATCCTTAGAAAGTTGAAATCTTACCTTTCGATACCTCAAAATTTAAATTTCATTACCCTAACGATTCTCCAGTAACAAGACTCGATTATGGTTTTATAAAGCACTCGTAACATCAAAATACATTTAAAATAAACATAAAATTCATAAATAGTTCAAAAACTGGATGAATATTTAAGGCAACTTATTATAAAAATATCTAAACTTCTATCAAATTTTTTTTGGAGCTATCAATTTTATTATTTTAATTTTTTTTTTTGGTGCATAGTATTGATGTATATTTAGTTATATTGTGTAATTCTCTCATCTTATATTTTTAGAGCTGTGATACTACAACTATTAATTTAATGATATTTTACAACAATTACCCTAGGATCTCCATCTAACATCTTGTGGTGTTTATAAAACGTATTAAAAATTGATGTTAGGTGAAAATCTTAGGATTTTCCTTCCACGAAAACCGTTTCGCCCTTTTTTTTTTGATCGTCCTGTTTGTTTTAATCTATTACCACTCAATATAAGCGTTTTTTGCGCAATACATTTAATATAATTATATTAGACCTTCCTTAGAATGTCAATGTAGGAAAAGACCCCTTGCATTCTAAGAAATAATTTGTAACTACAAATGAAGCTTATATTATAATGTAAAAGGATTTTTTTTTGTATTTTTTTTTTCTCATGAGCAAAAGATCTCTTAAACTTTAAGTATACAGGAAATATATTGCAATGTTTTTAGAAATCCGTTGAATTAAAATTGCCAGTCGCAATTGTATATTTTGTATAAGACAGAGGCGATTCGTAAAGGCGTTGTAATTGCTTCGAAAATAAATTTAAATCTAAAATTAATCAGACCACCTCTGTCTCGTCATCACTCTTTTTGTTTCTTCTTAAATTAAATAAATGATAACGAAAAATGATTATAAAATATATAATAATTAACATAATAGAATAACAATATCAGTAATAATATCAATAATTTGAAATAATAATAAATTCTCCTGCCCCAAGTGAAATTTTTTTAATTGTGTAATTGTTACACAATTGTATAATTTCACTAGAGTCTTAAATTAAATCCTAAGATTTATAACACAGCATATTTTACGACTCTTCACCATCTTCCCGGAAGAGGTACGTCGACCAGTATATAATGTTAAACAACGCGAATACCAGCGGGAACGTAATCCGGGATATTACGTCGATACGTTTAGACCGTGTCGGGAACTTGGCCAACCACGATCGACAGCAATTGGGTCTTTCAGGTTGCATGTGGATCTCACATGCACGCAACTTATCCATACTGATCGGCTCTCCAGGATGGCGTACAAGAGGTTTCTGAAATCAACAACAAATGAAATTGAAAAAAGTACACTGAGAAAAATGCTTTAATAATAAATTGGATCAAAGCGTTGAGTAAATCAAAATTATGTTAAAATAACATTTAAATACTCGAGGCAGTACCCAAGCGTAGGATAAAGAACGAAGACCATGTTATTTTTCACCAAAAATTCCTATACCATCTAAGTGGTATATGGTTCCGTATTATCATGACTTAGTCGTGTTAGGACGTTACGATATAACTCCACATAAATCGTCTCAGTTACAAGCAAACTGACAGAACTGACCCCCTACAATTTCGATGAAACTTGGTTTGGGAAATGAAATTTGAAATTTCATTTCCCAAATACCCATACAAAAATTTAAATCTTGTAAAAGATCTTTAATTAATACCTTTAAATTTGTTTAAATTTTATTACTTCCACTGCCATGATGTGATATGTGTGTTTTTTCTCATTACGTCAATGACTGTAAGTATAATAATAATAATAATAATAATAATAATAATAATAAACTTTATTTCAATGACCAAAGTTTGAAATAAGTCGGAAAAAAAAACAACAATACAAAAGGGAATAATACAATAACTAAATAGAAAACAAAAGAAATTAATAAGTAATAAGTCAAAGTGATTATACAATATCAAATCAAATAATGGGGCAATCGAAAAATTCCTTAAATGATATAGCCTAGCTTTCCCGTATATTTTAATATATGTACTTGTATAGTCATGTCTGTATATATGTATGTGTGTGTGTATATATATACAGGTTGTTAAAAAAAACGTTCAAATATTACGATCAAAAACAAGTAAAAAAGCCCTAATGAACATGGGTCCGCAAAACAACCGTTTTCGAGATAAGTGCAATTGTTTTTTTTTATTTTTTTTTACATTTTATAGCGTTTAGCCCTACAGAACACGATAATCACAGATGTTCGAGATGTCCTCCTTCCATTTCAACACAGGATGTACATCTTCTTAAGAAGGAACTCCGCACCCTTTCCAAAAAGTCCGGTTTTGCTTGAATTGTTTGACAACATTGTTCAATTCGCTGTTGCAATTCAGCAAGATTATTTACTGGTGTTTCGCACACTAAACTTTTCAAGTAACCCCAAATACAAAAATCTAAAGGATTTAGGTCGGGAGACCTAGCAGGCCATGAAATGGGACCTCCTCGAAATGTTTCGTTCAAGTGCTCCCTAACAACAAGCGTAAAATGCGGCGGTGCCCCATCTTGCATAAACCAAACATTCAATCTCCAATTTAGAGGGACATCTTCCAAAAGTTCGGGCAAGGTGTTTACCAGAAAGTTAAGGTATGCAGGACTTGTTAAACGTTGTGGCAAAATAACCGGTCCTAATAACTGATCTCCTAAAATGCCTAGCCAGATATTCAGACTGAAACGCTGTTGATGTCTGGATTTAAGAACAGCATGCGGATTTTCGTACGACCAAACGTGATTATTGTGGCAGTTGAAAATCCTATCTTTAGTAAAATCGGCTTCATCAGTGAGAAGGATGTTAGAAGAAAAATTCGGGTGTTCAGCAGATTTCCTTAAAAACCACTGATAGAATATCTTTCTTGTTCGGTAGTTAGGATGAGTAAGGACTTGTACCCGTTGGATGTGATACGGATATTAAAGTTGTTGGTGGAGAGTTCTCCAAACAGGAGGAGTACTTACGCCTACTTCAGCCGAAATTTTTCTCACAATAGTTTCGGGGTTTTCATCTTCTATTGCCAAGATTTGTTCTTCAACTTCAGGCATACACACTAACCTTGACGTCCGCTTTCGTAAGCGCGTTTTTTGAAGGAACCACTATCCCTCAACCGCTGGTAAACGTTTCCAAACATCACATGCGAAGGCCCTTGATGATTGGGAAAAGTCTCGCAATAAAAGCGACGTGCTTCCAAAGCATTCCCATCGACACGACCATACGTGAAAACCATGTCGGCCATTTCAGCATTTCAATAAGGCATTGCAAATCGGAAACTAATTTCCCTTGCGTCGAAAATAAATTCACTACCAGAAAACAGCTTAGGAATTGACAGCTAACTGATTAATAACGCAAATGTCATATGAAAACAAAATGTTTTACTTAAAGTTGTTTTTTTTTATTAAATCGCATTTATTTGGAAAACAGTATATGCATAGCACTGCGAACTGATAATAAAATTTATGAAAACAATTGTTTTACTTTAGAGAAAGTCGTGGTTTCTATGACTAAAGCAACCAAAAAAAAACACTAAACTGATAATGAAAATTATGGCTTTCGTTGATTTTCAAAAAAGACAAATGCACTTATCGCGAAAACAGTTGATTTGCGGACCTATGTTCATTAGGGCTTTTTTACTTGTTTTTGATCGTATTATATGCCCCTTAAATATTTATTTTGTGTTTTTTTGAATACCCTGTATGTATATACCATAAAACACAATTCAAAACGATTTTACTTTTTAAAAACTTACCTTGCATATAGAATATTGCATACCCCTTTTTCGACGTATAGGTGTGTATATGTGTGTACATGTGTATATATGTATATATATATATACAGACTTCTTAGACAAATGAATTATACATTATACTATTGTTACATTAATTTTATACTCTTTACATTTTTTACATTTTTACATTCTTTAATTTAGTAATCAGAGACAGTTATTACACCAAAGTCTATTCAATGTCTTGCAGGAAAGCCTGATGATGATTCGTCGAAATCGATAGCTTGTAAAGAAATAATAAATCCTTTTGGTATCAAATTGAATATATATTAATTTATCCCTTCATATCATGAATACCAAATTGAGTAATTTTATCACGTTAATAAATAAAATTAGGAGCGAGTGAATGAGCTAATGAAAAGGCTTTTTTTTATAGGTTTTGTATGTAGTTTAATAATGAATGAGTTAATATTTAAGTTTATTTATCGCTTTCTGCAAGATTTTCTTGAATCAAGTTAACAAATGTCTTAAACAAAGAAATATAATTTTATTATTTCATTACAAGTATATACGTCTCTTAAGTGGAAAAGGGGACGCTAAGGAAGTATTTCTTTTGATTTAGTTATTCTATTGCGGATAATTAAAACAGTAATTGCCTTGAATTAAGGCGGACAGCTTTGATACAAGTAAACGTTTCCCTTAGTGTAGTGTGGCGCAGGTTTACATGTAGTTCTCTGTTCCGCAACCTAGTGAACCCTTAAAGCATAAATTATATTCTTTTTATACGAAAAATCTAAATAAACAAATTCCAAAAAGGACAATTTCAAATGATTTGAGAAAATTTCGATTGGAGAATCGTCCAAGTTCGTTTTGATCAAAGAATTACATGAAGCTTTGATTTAAATTACGATTTAACACGCATAATCCAATCGGCTATTGATCCAAAAAAAATGGATTTACTTTATTCTTTTCTGGTTGATCAAACAGTTTACTTTTTCTCAAGGTAAAAGCCGAATTAACACCATTTTTGTTTCCTTAAACACTTTCAATGAATATTGGATCTGATCCATTAATCAAGCAACTTCTTCTAAAAGTTACTTCATTAAATATTCAAGAGGCCACGAGCGCAAAAAGAAAACCTTCTCACCCAAAACCAACACGACTTTCTGCCATATAAAATATTCACTACTACGCCTAAATTCGTTAACAAAGTAATTTATATTAGCAAATTCCTAATGGAAAAGTATTTATAAGGCAATTTAATTCTAGCAATTGAATTACCAGACAGACCCCAAGGCATTAACGGTGTTAAATATGAAAGATTAAAGTCTAACTTTGCGATAATTCCTTCTGACAAATTTTAAAAACCTTACCATTAGGGATGTAAAATTTCGTTACTTTCGCGGCTTATATCCGTTATTTTATATTCGGTACAGAATATTCGTTCGTTGTATTGTTAAGCGGGATACTGCAGGGTGGTTAATAATTAATACATTTTTTTTTAAATAAATAAATGCGTCATATACTTTTAATTCTTTAAACGGATACTCTAAAACTGTGGCACTGGAACACTGAAACAGTTCACTAAAACCCTTACCACAACACTTAATTCGTACTGGACGCACGTTTCGATAGCCAAGCTATCATCATCGGCAGCAAGACTGAACTAACAAGCTAAGTGAAAAACTAACCTTATAAGGAAAATAAATTATGCAATATGTAAATTTAAAATCGTAAAATTTAATGAGCCGTTTCATTGCACAGGACTATAAATTGCTTAAAGGTAAATGAGCCGAATGACGTGAGTTATAAATCCTAGATTACAATGAAGCGGTTCATTGCACATGGTTCAAATAACAACTATAAATGATTAAACATGATGTAACAAAGGATAAAGGCTGGAATTTAGTGGTCCTAAATCTGAATTCATTAAGTGAGTTTTGTTTTTGTAAATTTCCATGCCTTCATAACAATTTAATTGAGAAGTACTCCTTACGTTTTTAATTAACTTTATATTATCAACATTATGGTTATTTTCAAGCATATGTAGGGCAACGCTAGATTTATCAAACCTTCTGAATTTGAGATGAGCCAAATGTTCTTTGCACCTAATTTTAATTGATCTTTTTGTCTGCCCAATATACACTTGATCACAATCTTTACATGAAATTTTGTAAATTCCTGATTTATCCATGTTATCCACTGGGTCTTTGGAATTTCCTAAAAGGTTTTTAAGGTTATTGCTCGAAGAGAAAACAATCTTGCGGTCAATCCTAGAAAAGATTTTTTGAAGACCCTTGGTGTAACATGGATAAAAGGGTAATTTAACATATTTCTTATTATTACGGCCGTCAATGCGTTCTAATGTGCTTACATTTCTAATTCTTAATCTATTCTTATGTTTCCTAATAGTATTATAGACGACATCTTCAGAGAATCCGTTAAGTTAGAAATATTGATGATTTCTTTTAGTTCATTTTGATATCTACCTTTCGTTAAAGGAAAATTTATTTTATTTTATTTTATTTTTTATATTTATTTCGAAGTATACAAAGGTATACAAGAAAAGTCAACAAAACCACATAATTTTAATTATTCCAATATTCGTTTAACGAATACGGTTCTAAATTAACTAAATATTCAAACAATCTGCTTTTCAATATTCTTAAATTGTTGCTAGTTTTGATGAACAGTGGTAGTTTGTTATATAAACGTAGACTAGAATAATACACATTCCTTTCTGTTAATGTTAACCTATGTATTGGGTACTGATAAAAGTCATCTTTTAAACGAGTATTATGTACGTGATTGTATTTAGAATCATTTTTATTCATTTTATTTTGAAACAAAAAAATTATGCAATTGTAAATATATACTCCATAAAAGGTTAGTAAATTATGCTGTTTAAAAACGGTTTTTAGACTGTCTCTACTTGATAAACCGAAAATAACTCTAAGGACTTTCTTCTGAGCTAGAAAAACTCTATATACTTCTGGAGATTGACCCCAGAAAATGATACCATAACTCATGCGTGAGTAAAATACACCATAATAAACCGCGAACAGATCCGGAGTATTAAGTATCTTTTTTAAAGTTTTAAATCCAAAGGTTATCGAATTAAGTTATTTACTGATGTTATCCGTGTGCACTGACCACTTCAAAAATTCGTCAATATATAGACCTAAGAATTTGGTTGAACTGGTCATAGCAATTTTCCTACCGCCCAGTTCAATACAAGAAGGCCTTGGTATTGCTGCAGAAGTTCGAAAAACCATGCAAGATGTTTTGGTTAGATTCAAAGCTAAGTTGTTGTTAAGAAACCAGTTATCAAGTGCACAAAAATAACTATTACATTCTCTGTTCAATTCAGAATAGTCACTTCCTCGAACCAGTAAATTGGTATCATCTGCATAGTTTACAATGATATGTTCAGATCGTTGCACAACATTACTTATATCATTTGCATACAGATTAAATAATATAGGGCCAAGAACACTTCCCTGTGGTAATCCTTTTTTAAGAGGAAGAATTTGTGATCGTGAAGATTTGCCATTCTTTGTAAGTTCAACCAATTGCATTCTGTTGTTAAGGTACGAATGCATGAGATCACTCGCAACCCCACCAAATCCGTACATATCAAGTTTGGTAAGCAGTATAGAGTGATCCACATTGTCAAATGCTCTGCTTAAGTCCAAAAATATACCACATGCTAATTCGCGGTCTTCGAGTATTGACAGAACCTCATCGGTATACTGAAAATAGCAGTTTCTACTGATTTTCCTTTTGTGAAGCCGTGCTGGAAATTGTTAAGTAAATTATGTTTTTTAAAGAAACAGAGAAGCCTATCAAAAATTAAATATTCAAAAATTTTAGCAAAACTACTTAGCAAAGAAATAGGTCTGTAGTTACTTAATTCATTAATATCACCTTTCTTATATATAGGTTTAACTACTGCCACCTTAAGTTGCTGTGGGAAAGTTCCCATTGTAAAACAAGAGTTTATTAAATGACATAAAGGGTAAGAAATATGTTCAATACATGATTTTACTATACAAGTCGGGATCCCATCAATACCCGCAGACCGCTTATTTTTCATGTTTTTGACGCACGAAAGAATTTCTAGCTCAGTTACAGGCGCGAGGAATATCGATGTTTTATTGTTAATTATATTGATAGTAGAGAAGTTGTTTGCCTTTTGTAAAGATTCTTGTAGAATGAAATGCATATTGAAATTATTTGCTAGAAACTCAGCATCTTGATGATCAGGCAAAACTACGCCTTTTTCAGATTTTAATTTCGAATTTACAATGTTCCACATTTCTTTTGTTTTATTTTGAGACTGTAGAATTTTGTTACCATAATAATCTCTTTGCCTATTTTGTATATTTGCACGATGTACCTTTTGAAAATAAATATACAGGGGCTTATAATCCGGGTTGTACATAGATAATATTTGGTACAAAATAACATTATTTTTAGATCGTAAGATTTCAGGTGTATTATTCCAGCTATTTCTACGAATCTTAACCTTACGAATAGGGAAAACACTCATTAAATATTCGAACAAAGGTTGAAAGAAAGGTGTTAAACTTTGCGTCTACATCAGATAAGGTAAACACCTCCTCCCAATGCACATCACGCAAAGTATTACAAAATGTAGTAAGTGCTTCATCGGTAAAAAGTCTTGAATATTTAAATGTAGATGCATTACCAATATGATTGATATTACATCTCATTAATAAAGCTAGATGATCCGAATAGCCAGTAGCCACCACACTCGTTTGTATAACTCGATCAAACAGCTTTCTCGAAACAATAATATTATCTATACAACTACTCGAATCTCTAGAAATACGCGTAGGTTGCGTTACAACAATTTCAACATTTTGAGAGTGTAATAAGTCATAAAATAAGCTTGAGTTCGCTGTCTTTGCAAGTGTATCTATATTGAAGTCTCCTGCAACGCAGAAGAGAGAATAATTAGAGTTCAATCTACTCAACAGATAGTCTAATTTTTCTAGAAACACAAAAACGTCAGTATTGGGAACTCTATAAACGCACACAATGGCAAGTCTACAGTTAGTAATACGCAATTCACATGCAGAGCACTCAAATACGTGAAGTTGCGATATATGTTGAAGGTCCTCCAATGGTTCGGCACTTAAGTTTCTAGATACATAAATTGCAGTTCCACCATGCTTATGATGATTTCTACAGCAACAAGACATAAGATTGTAGCCATCAATATGCACCATCCGCAGTTGTTGTTCTGTTAACCAATGCTCGGCAACACAAACAATATGATATTTCTTTTCTACCAGAATTGATTGTAGCTCATCAAGACAAGTCCCTAAACACTGCACATTCTGATATAGGAGCTGCAAAGCAACCGCAGCAGTTCGTCTTACTTTATTTGCCGGCTCTGAGATAGTCGGGCTAAAAAATGGTTAAGTTTGGCACCAGATGGCCATATGTCGGAATTCTTAATGTGTTCAAATCTATCCGAGGGCACTGATACCTTAAAAGAAGCATACAAATCAGGATGTTTCGAATTCATTTTCTCACATTTTACATCAGCAGAATTTAGGTTACGCAGGTGAAGTATCACATCGTCACATGTAGTGCGAACATCTAAACCATATACATGAATGTGACTGTACATGGTAACTCCCTTCAAATTAACACCACAAGCAACACCCTGTATAGTGTTCAAAGCTGCACGGCGTTTTCTTCGGACGACTTCCATAAAATCATTGTTATTTGATGCTTGTTTATGTATGTCATTTCCTTGTTCACTATTTCCTTGCATTTGACTGTCTACTATTATTTTCTTAATAGCGCCTGTTTTTTTCACTACCGAGGAATACTCCAGCGGTGTAGGTGTTGTGTCGGTTTTTACAAAATCTCTATTTGTACTTTTTCCTCTGCTTTGATTTTGAACCAAATTTCTTGTAGGCATGGGGCCGACGACCCCGATCGTTTTTTCCTCCTGCGATTTATATATTTTATTCAGACTTGTTTTTAGTTTCGTCACTTCTTGAGAGAGAATGTTATTTTGGATGCTTAAATTCTTAATCTCATTTTGAAGTGGGGTTACTACTTTCTCAGTGAAGTGTTTAATTGTGGTATTTATTTTTTCCATTATAATTTCCTCCATAGTCGGTACCGTAAGTAAATTTACATTTTGATTCTTACCGTCCATGATGTTTTGAGAGGTTATATGATCAGCACAAGATTCACATGCCCATATTTTCAATTTGTTATTCTCCTTCATTGAAACAAATTCACTGATTGATATCTTCACACAAGTGATGTGAAAATTACGATTACAATGTTTTTTACAGGAAATATAATCATCAGATCTGTTTATATTTCCTTGACACAACGCGCACGTTATCGCCATCTTTTTAAGAATGAGTAACCGGTGCACCAAAAAGTTAATAGCCGAAAGTTTGTGTTCATATGAGTGATTAGAATCCTGTAAGATGAACCTATTATTACTAGTAGGTTTCCTATATACGTCTATTTGTAACTTATTTTTATTTCTTATTACTAACATGTCGAGGAAAGGAATCCTGTTGTCTTTTTCTTCTTCGTGGGTAAATTTGATAGAGGGAAATTTTGAGTTAAGTTGTTCTATGAAATCCGTTATTGAACATTTACTGATGTCAAAGATGCAAAAAATGTCATCGACGTATCTGATCCAAGGCCGAGGGAAATAAGCGAAAGTATTCTTCAGGTCAGTTTCAAATTTATCCATAAAGAGGTTAGCCATAAACGGAGATAAGCTGTTACCCATTGCTGTTCCTTCCGTTTGTTGATAAAAAGTGTTGTTAATTTGGAAAAAGTTTTGTTTCATGCAAAGTTTTGTCAAAGAAATGAAGCTAGTAACTTCCTCTCTATCCATTTGGTTATCTAACAAAAGTGTTTCTAAATATTCCAAAGTTAAATCAACTGGAACATTAGGGAACAATGAACTTACGTCAAACGATACTAAAATTTCTTGATCAGTAAGCTCAATGTCCTTAGTTTTTTCAATGAACTCGTAAGAATTTTTAATAGCCAAATCCGGAAATTGTACAGGAAAGATAGATATCAAAATGAACTAAAAGAAATCATCAATATTTCTAACATTAACGGATTCTCTGAAGATGTCGTCTATAATACTATTAGGAAACATAAGAATAGATTAAGAATTAGAAATGTAAGCACATTAGAACGCATTGACGACCGTAATAATAAGAAATATGTTAAATTACCTTTTATCCATGTTACACCAAGGGTCTTCAAAAAATCTTTTCTAGGATTGACCGCAAGATTGTTTTCTCTTCGAGCAATAACGTTAAAAACCTTTTAGGAAATTCCAAAGACCCAGTGGATAACATGGATAAATCAGGAATTTACAAAATTTCATGTAAAGATTGTGATCAAGTGTATATTGGGCAGACAAAAAGATCAATCAAAATTAGGTACAAAGAACATTTGGCTCATCTCAAATTCAGAAGGTTTGATAAATCTAGCGTTGCCCTACATATGCTTGAAAATAACCATAATGTTGAAATATAAAGTTAATTAAAAACGTAAGGAGTACTTCTCAATTAAATTGTTATGAAGGCATGGAAATTTACAAAAACAAAACTCACTTAATGAATTCCGATTTAGGACCACTAAATTCCAGCCTTTATCCTTTGTTACATCATGTTTAATCAGTTATAGTTGTAATTTTAACCATGTGCAATGAACCGCTTCATTGTATTCTAGGATTTAATAACTCACGTCATTCGGCTCATTTACCTTTAGGCTATTTGTAGTTCTGTGCAATGAAGCGGCTCATTAAATTTTACGATTTTAAATTTACATATTGCATAATTTATTTTCCTTATAAGGTTAGTTTTTCACTTAGCTTGTTAGTTCAGTCTTGCTGCTGATTATGATAGCTTGGCTATCGAAACGTGCGTCCAGTACGAATTAAGTGTTGTGGTAAGGGTTGTTTCAATTTAATTCTTTAGATTATTTGGCTGTCGTAATTTAAATATAACAGCGTTTAGTTTTACAAAATTTACGGTACAATCTTGGGTACACCTCTTATGTACTTAATCTTTAGCTTCTCCCCACCTCAGACCGTAACGTTTTATAGTGCCGGGCCTGACGTGGTGTTTGATCACTGGAAACTCGCACATTCTCAAAACCAACAGAACTCGAAGTTTATTTAAATTTCTAAAAGCCGTACGAATAGACTCAGGGGTGTCAAGTACAACCTTGATGGGTCTTGCGCTGGAAGGCGTTGAGTTAATTCTACCCAACCGAGAAAAAGAGAAGTTATTGCTATAAGATAATTTTCCCAAAATAGTCGCAACAGCACCTTGATCATTGGCATTCACGCCGGATCCAGAATCGTCCTCCTTCACACCGCAAAGAATAAGGTTACACTTCCTCTTCTCGCGTTCACCCACCTCCCGAACCAAGTCCTCGAAGGTATCTTCGGAGAGAATCGGAGCAGCGACAACGGCTTTAGACTTCAAGTCCAAAATTTCATTTCTTAGAGACACTAGAGCAGCCTTCAGCTCAATAATATCATCGCCCAAAGCTGCACAGCCAACGCAAGACCACTTGAGTCCTCACTTGGATTTAATAGTCCGCACTTCAGAGACAGTAAGATCCACGCAGCCATGATAGTAATCGTTTTTGCATATGTAGCAGCTCAGCACTTTATGTTCCTCATAAGCACTGCGGCAATGACAAACTTGCGAAGATGGAGCCATATTAATAAGTATATATGTATAAAAGGAAAGGAGACAAGACGGGAAGACAAAGCTTCACAGCACGGGGTCCGTCATACTGACTAACAAAGCACAAAACAAAGAAGACCACGGAAAGGAGTCAAATCAATTAAAACGGAGGAGAAGGGAAAAAAGGGGAAAATGTAGTATGTTTAGAAATCCGTAAAATGCTCTGTATACAACTTTGAAAAACACGAGAATAAGTGCGTTGCCTATTGCCAGAGGCAAAAAACAGATGGATAAAAAGAAATACGCCCAAGAAATATTTAACGGCAAATGCAATTCTTGAAGTATTGAGATTTAATTAGATTAAACAAACGGATAAATGAAAAGTGAGTTAAGAGAAAATAATTACAAAATTCACCAGAAAAAGCAGATTAAATACATATAAATTTCGCTTATCTTGAGCTTGATAAAAAGTACAGAAGCAGAAAACTCGTCACCGAGACCACAAACCCAGATTTCAATGATAGGCAGAAAATTTCGATACTTTTCTTTTATATTGCTGAAAGTGTTATGGGGTAATTCTGTTACCCCTGTTGGTAATTTTTAAATTTAAATTTAGACGAACGGGTTTCAGGTTAGACATTTATTATTGTGTTTACTGCGCATAATTGAACGGTTAGATCATGGTTAGAACTTACTGCTCGATAGATGTAGATAAATATAACTGTCAAATTGGTTCGTTATCGAATAAGTTTGTGTGTAGAGTTGTACAAGAGTTCAAATGATTGTTCTCGCATGTATAGTATGAAAATGATCCTGATCATTTATGTGCTGAAGACGTCAAATATATGATTATGCGTATGATAGGGATTACGGTGAGGAGTATGTGAAGGAGGAGCAAGAATACGCGAGTGAAACAGAAGCAGAAAACGGCAATGAAGACATGGCGCCAATTGTTGAAGAGAATTCATTTCTTTTGACTGCAAAAAGTGGTTTACAGTGGTCATCTGATCTTATTCGGATAGGTAGACGGGGATCATATAATATTATTACAGTGAAAGTAGGACTCACCGATGAGAGCAGATGCAATCAGCCGTAGACTTATTTTCACTCTTCATTATAAAAGAAATACCAAACATTATTTGCGAATATACACATTATAAAGGAAAACAATGTCTCTATATTTACAATTCCAAGCATTCCAATTCTCCAAAGAAGTGGAGGGATACAGACTGTGTAGAACTAAGAGCTTTTAATGCACGAAATCAAATAAATGTATCGAAATTGTAGAATTCGACCAAAACTAGATTCTAGCAGCTCTGTACTTACATCAGATTTAATGACCCAGGCACTAGGAAAATTAGAATAGATAAGTGCAATGACAAACTAGAGGCGATTAGAATGGTAATCGCCCAGCTTACTGTAGACGAACGACTTGCAACATTTAGAGTGTTCTATGAAATCAAAACCTGGGCGATATGGAATAAAAATATGGGTATATGCAGATGCAGCTATATTTGTAATTTACAAATATATGCTGGTATGATAAATAATCAAAGAAAAGAAAATCAGGGATTTTATATTATCACCGATTTAGTAAAACCATACTTTCATACAGGCCGTTCGGTAATAACTGATAATTTCTTTACAGTGCCACTATTGGTTACTTTTTTTATTAAATAAAACAATTTTGCTTTCCACTGAATTTCACGACAAAAATATAATTTCAAATATGGACAACAAACCGGAAATAATAATGCATTATAATGAAACTAGGGGTGGAGTTGGCCAATTAGAATTTTTATGGTATTACTAGATCTTTCCACTCTCAATTCTTACACAGTTTGCGGAACGAAGAACCCTAATTGGGAAAAGAATAATCCTAGAAAACGCCGCATATTTCTACAAAACTTTATTTTGTAAATTAGTCTACCATATACAAAGAAGGGCACAAAACCAATTAGGATTGCATCAGCACATAATAGCTGCTATGAAAACAGTAGAAAGAACACAAGAAATTAGGATCGGAAATCTAGATTTATGTGCATATTATGCAAGAAACCAGTTTGTACAAGTCACCGGAAAGAAAGTATTATAGTTAAATATAATAATTTCGCCATATAGTCGTATTTCCGCTTATTCTTATTTTATTTAGCAGAATTTATACGGAATTTAGGTCTTTATTGTATTGTAATTTCATAAACCTCCCTTGGTAAAGGTAAGTTGTTGTATACCTTGGTAGTAGAAGGGTTAAACTAATTTTTGATATAAACATTTTTTTTAATAAAGAAAACACAAAAATTACTTCTCAATAAGGCCCGCCCCCCCTCCCCAATAACGGCCATTTTTACAATAAATTTTTGTAGCCGCTATTTAGAGGTTTTACTGTATATTATTCGTATGGCATACCTGACACGATTTGTAGTAGAAGCTCTATATTTTATCTGTTTATATCCGGTGAATTTGTGAGTTTGGGGTAATAAATTGATAAGTACCTTTTATGTGAAGGTATCAACATACACATTTAAAGTTATTAAGTATTTAATATGCTAGAGTACAATATGTCGGAAGAGAAGGAAATGTTGTTTGTACCATACAAAATGCCCCTTATGACATGATGCAACTTTAGACCCGATATAGACAATGCCATTTATAAAGATATAAAAACTGATTAATTAGACTAAAGTAATAGAATGTAGCCATTTCTAAACAATGAAGCCAAATGTTGAGATTATTGCTAGTTAATTGTATTGCAACATTTTAATAATGGTTATCTTCGATCCTGCATGCATTAAAATGTGTACGCAGCTATTACATCTACGGATATAACTCTCATCATAATAATAATTTTCAAAAACGCATGAACGGAATAAATTCAATTATAAAATAGTGTGAGTTATGTTCGCATATCCTATGTATGCATTTCAGACATTGAATTTTGCAGTAAGAAGCCAATTAAATATAAACCAGAATACTGATATAATATAATAATACAGTGACGGCGCTGTTATTGCACGGTTTTTTAATACAGTATATAAAAATGAAAGAAGAGGGAATGATATTCAAAGTAGATTTAGATAGTGCTGATGAAATAGAAGTTGATGCTGTAGTATAGACATAATTCATACTAGGGTTATTCCATGTCAAGTGATCAAGTCCCCACGCTCGATCATCTCAGATTTTTTTCAAGTTTTGAGTAGGTTCCACAACCGACTGAAGGTAATTCACCAAATTCTTAGCTCCTGATATGCAATACATGACCTACAAGTGCCTCTTAAGTGATGACTGGTAAAACACACTTTTTGCCATATTTGTCAAGCTGTTATTCTATAAGTAAGAGAGACATTTTCCTGGAAATTGCTGTGCTTGGTTAGTAGTTATTAGTGTCTCAAACTTGCAAATTTCAACAAAAACAATCAACCAGTCCTCTTTCTTTTGGTCCTCAAACTTGGTTGAAAATTTATCGCGACAAAAAAAATCCTAATTTCTGGGAAGTCTGTATTTCCAGGAAAATCAATGCAGAAAGCTCATCTTCTGTGTAACTAGTGAAAAAATAGTTGTTTTTAACTGTTTCAAATTTTAAGCTTCTTTGACAAATAGTTTCTGACATACTTGAAGATGAACATGACCCCAAAAAATGTACATGCAAATTTATCATATCTTTGAGCGTCTATATCTCAACTGGAAAACGTAAGAGCTTTTTTTCTCAAGAACCATTTAAAAGAGCTTGTTTTTCTCTACAACATACTTGGTTTCTGTGTCTTTTCTAATAAGACTAAT
The DNA here is from genome assembly GCA_029619315.2 of Dynastes maya. Taxonomy (NCBI): domain Eukaryota; kingdom Metazoa; phylum Arthropoda; class Insecta; order Coleoptera; family Scarabaeidae; genus Dynastes; species Dynastes maya. Next base: position 11,427,693 of record JAROYE020000012.1, read on the forward strand.
AAAAAAAGAGACAAAGTAACTACTTGAAAGGGCTGCGCGCATTACTTAAATTTTTTTCCCCGTATTTGTCATGCAATCCAGTAAGCCAATAAGATATTCTACTGAAAATTAGTGAAGCTAGTATTGCCACTAAAATTAAAAGGAAATGTAGCCGAGAATTGGAAGAATTGGCTACAGAGATTCGAGATATATTCTACAGTTACGGATCTAGATGTCAAACCCGAGAGAAAGCGATGTACACAATTACTTCTTTGTCTTGGCGAAGAAGCAATTCAAATATATAATACATTTGAATTTAAGGAAGAAGAGAAAGAAAAAATACAGATTTTGAAACAGAAATTTACAAGTTATTTTATGCAAAAAAAAAATGTAACATGAATAATATGAATAATGAGAAAATGGAAAAGATTCTAACTAAATTGAAAAATCAGGCGAAGCGGTGCGAATTCGACGATGTAAAGTTGTCAGAAGAATTGATCAAAACGATAATAATAATTGGCATCAAAGACGAAACTGTTCGGGAAAAGTTATTAGAAGAGGAAGGCATGTCAATGGACAATGTCATCGAATGCTGGGTTGTAACGGAAAGTTCTAGAAAAAACGCGGAGTATGTAAGAGACAAAGAAGCTACTACAAGTCATACTTCAAGAGAGGAAGAGATAAATATTATACAAAAGAATACTCCAACAGTTCAAGACGGGAAAGAACAGATGTGGAATAAGGACAGAGGACGAGAAAATCAACGACTACAACAAGCCTGAAGTGAAATAAATAAAGAAATAGGTTAAACACGCCAAAACAAATAAAAAATTGTACAAGATGTGGTAAAAATCATAACGCACAACTGCGCTTGGTAAAACATGTTCAATTGCTTGTTACGAAATCACTTTGCTAAAATGTGTAAGCATCAAAGAATGGTCAATGAAATTATTTCTGTCACTTCTAATGAAAACCTATCGATAGATTTAATTGAATCCGATAAAATTAATTATTGTGTAACTTTAGAGATAAATAAGGTTAAAATTAAATTCAAAGTTGATACAGGCGCTAGCGTAAATATAGTAACTATAAATCAATTAAAACTAGCTAAATTCAATTTAAATGAAATAAAAAGAAATGCAGAAGTACTTACAGTCCGCGACAAAAGTATGGTCGCATGTATTAAAAATGCATTAATTTGTATTTTCCAACAACTATAAATGCTTAATATAAAATAATATGCACAACGGTATACGAGGAACACATGTTTACTAAATTCTCAGGTGTATACTGTAAGTTATAAGCGATCGGCAGTAAACACTTCAAAGAAGGCTGCATTTCTACCTGCGTCAAAAGTATGGTCGCAAGGTCGGATTCATATAAATTACAGCAGTAGTATTTAGTTTGAGCGTGAACGTGGCATTGGCAGTGCGGACAAGTATATTAAAATGTATTAAAGAATTTATAATTCGTAAAATTTGAAAATGCCTAGTGGGAAAGTGTTAAGTGAGTATGAAAAGGGACGTATTGTTTCTTTAAAGGAGGAACACTTCAGTAACCGTGAAATTGCGCGTAGAATAAACCAAAGTGAGCATGTCATCCGTAAATTTTTGAAAAATAAAAAAAATTACGGAAAAACCAGAAAATTCTTCCTGTATTGCCCGTGATATCGCAGCCGTAGCTGGTTACTTCAACGAACATCAACAATTAAAAGACATAAAATGTTAAGAAAGCCACCTTTAAGTCAAGTACACAAAACAAACAAACTCAATTTCGCTAGAGCGCGTATGAATTGGGACAAGGAGTGGAAAAACGTGATTTTTTTTCGGACGGAAAGAAATTTAATTTGGACGATCCGGATGGATATATGGATTATTGCCATGATTTGCGTAAAGAGCAACGAATACATTCTCGCAGGCAAATAGCCGGTGGCTCGGTGATGATTTGGGTGCAATAGGTTATTACGACAAAAGCAATATTAGCGTCTTGCAAGAAAGGTAAATTCGCAGGTATACCAAGAATTATTAGACAGGGAACTGCTTGTCCAGACCGAGTCTCTTGGAGGTGCGAATTATATATTTCAGCAAAGTAATACGCCCATCCATACATTCCGACAAATGAAACAATGGTTCTCGGATCACAACATTAAAGATTTTGGGTGGCCAGCGAGATCTCCAGATCTCAATATTATTGAAAATGTATGGGGGTATTTAACGCGAAAAGTTTCAGACGAGCTTCAGCAAAAAATTATTGATTGTAGGCACATCCTTCAAGAATATATTGAACACTTGTACAATACTTAAAAAAAATAGAATATTTTGCATTAATACAAAATAATGGAGGGTACACTAAGTATTAATTAATAGATTTTGTTTCTTTTCTCAATTTTGTATTTTATTTTAGTATATATCACAGGTGCGACCATACTTTTGACGCAGATAGAAATGCGGCCTTCTTTGAAGTGTTTATTGCCGATCGCATACAACTTACAGTATACACCTGAGAACAATGAATTTCGTAAACATATGCTCCTCGTACACCATTGTGCATGTTATTTTATATTAAGCGTTAATAGTTGTCGGAAATTACAAAAATAATGCATTTTTAATACATGCGACCATACTTTTGTCGCGGACTGTACTACATACACAGGAGATAAAATTCCTATACTAGGTAAATGCTACTTAAATATAAAATTAAATGATATCTACCTAAATACCGTAGAATTTTATGTAACTGAAGGAACAAGCGATTCAATTTTAGGATTTAGTACAAGTATTGAGTTAGGTGTAATTAAACTACATAATAATTAGAGTAACCAAAACATGCGGACTCGCATAGGCGTCGGTATTACGGGTTAATATAAGAATACGAAAAATTCATAAATAAACTTACTTGCTAATTATTCAACAAATTGGAGGCATCAGGATGTGAACTACTGTAAACTTGCATCATTGCATATGTTTCCACAGTTACTTCTTTAAACCTTGTGCGTCGACAAGAAAAAATATTCTTATACATAGAAAACGATCTCTCCACATCTAAGGAAGTTACATTTGCATGTAGAAACTGTTTTTCAAAATCACTTAAAAGTTCACTATCTTACACTTATTATAAACGGCCTCTAAAGTATTAAATCGGGATTTTTCCTTAAAACATCTGCCAACTTTTGACTAGCGCATAATCCTGGCGTATCATTTAATGTGTGTAATTTATTCTTTACACTCTCCACTATGTCTAATGATTCCTGCAATGACAATTCAGTACATTGTAGTTTTCTGATGGCATCTAATAATACTGTATAATTGGTACATATTGTTGTTAAATCTTCTAAAAGTTGAGGAATTTGAAATTCTCTTTGACTTTCTCTAATTGCTTTGGATTCATTCCGATTAAATCGCATTATAACTAATTGAATTTGTTGAAAATGGATCAAATAGTAAGAAGCTGCTGTTAGCCAAGTAGGTTCTGGAATACCTGGACAAAATTTACGAAATTCTTTTAAACGTTTAGGAGATTTACGAAACACTGCTTTAGTACTTCCAATCATCCGATCAACGTTTCCGTAATGTTGTCGAACAACTTCACCAACTAAATGCAAAGCATGCAGCACGCAGGTTATATGTATTAAGTTAGGAAATATATATTTTAAGGATCGCCCAACACTTAACATCGTTGCTGCACTATCTGTCACAATCATCACAACTTGATCTTGGGCAATTTTAAATTTTTTCAAAGCGTTCATTATCACTTTTTGAATATTTTCCGCGGTACATTGTTGAACACGTTTGCAAGCTAACAAATATCGAGATGCTGTGTTCTCGCTAGATAAAACGCGAGCTATTACATTCACAATACTGTTTTTCTTTATATCGGTCGTTTCATCCACGGTGATCCATATTTTTTTGGAACACAAATCACGTTTACACACATTTTCTAGCATCTCTTTCATTCGCGGCAAATGATTCTGCTAATTGTGTTTGTGAGGGTAATGGGTACTGTGGAACGTATTGTCGCCAAAACGTTTTAAAAGCTACTTTTCTCACCAACGACAACGGAAGATTACAAGAGGTAAACATAATTAATAAATGTATGAGGTGTATAAGGTATTTCAGTTCTTGCATTTCTCATATGCTTAATACCATTGACATGCCTCTGGCAATCAGTTCTGTCCAATGCAGCCAAACGAACATTGCATATTAAGCAAAAAACTGCACTATCGTCATATTTTAAATGGGGAAAAAGTGACACATACTTATGTACATTAGTAGCAAATCTATTACGAGGCATTGTTTTCTTAGGTATGTAAATATTAGTTCTATATGAAACGATACACTAATTATGTACTTGGTATAATACTACAACACACAAAAAAACACCAGCTATATTTTCAAAAGCGACACGTAAGTACATGACCTTGACCGTTCGACTAATCTCTGCAACAGCTCAACCGGTACTAAAACGAAATCTCTCTCAGCGCGGTTTAACATGATTCATATTCAAGGTCGACACTACATGCCTGCTTCTCTACCGGTTTAGTTTATTTATGAATTTTTCGTATTCTTATATTAACCCGTAATACCGACGCCTATGCGAGTCCGCAAGTTTAGGTTACTCTAATAATAATGTTAGTATAACTTCAATTGAAACTTCAGATGAAGTACGGAAAGGCTACGAAAGGATAATAGGGAAATACAAAGATATTTTTCAAGGTATAGAAAAAATTTCCAAATCATATCGTATTGAAATTAAAGAAAATGCTGTACCAGTAATTAATCCAATAAGAAATGTACTTTTTTCTCTCCAAAATCAATTCAAAAAATATTTATATGAACTAATAGAGTTAAAAGTTAAATTAAATTCATATGTTTTAGTACGAAAAGAAGATGGTTCATTAAGAATTTGCTTAGACCCAAAAAACCTAAATGAAATCATCAAAACAAGAAAATATAAATTACCGAATATAAATGACATCGCAAAAAATCTTAATGGTTCGACAATATTCACTAAATTAGATGCAACTAGTGGATTCTGGAATATTCCATTAGACAAAGAATCCTCAAATTTGTGTACTTTTGGAACTCCGTTTGGATGATTTAAATTTTTAAGAATACCTTTTGCTATACGTACAGCTAGTGAAGTTTTTCAGGAATATTTTCAAGGAATTTTTGACATAAAAAACGTTGAAATTCACATTACGATATTTTAGTCCATGGCAAAACAAAAGAACAACATGATAGATGTTTACAAAAAGTTTTTGAATTTAATTACATTTAAAGTAAATGTAAGTTTGGTATTACTGAAGTTAAATATTTAGGATTTAAATTTTCAAAAGAAGGTATGTCAATAAATGAAGAAACAATTAACGCTATTAATGAAATACCCCATCCTGAGGATAAAAAAGAAGTACAAAAATTTTTAGGCTTAGTAACCCACATAGGGAAATTTATAAATAATTTATCAGAAATCACACACCCGTTAAGGGATTTAATAAAACAAGATAATATTTTTCAATTGCAAAATAGTCAAGAGCAAGCTTTCAATAAATTAAAAGAATTAATAATAAGTCGACCAATCTTAAAATATAAAGATAAACCAGTTAAAATCTCAGTGGATTCAAGTAATTCAACTGTAGGAGCAGTATTATTACAAGAAGATCAACCATGTACTTATGCGTCCAGAGCATTAACAGATACGCAAAAACGGTGCGCTCAAATTAAAAAGGAGCTACTTGCCATTTGTTTTAACCATTTTAAAAAAATCTTTAAATGCCTGCCCAGTTAGACTTCAAAGAATGCTCTTATCTTGAAGTAATTTATAAACCTGGCAAACAATTAATAATTACTGACGCATTATCTAGAATGAATGTAAATAAAACTCTTAGACATTATGGGTCTAGAGGCGCACGTACGCATTATTGAAAAAAATGTAACGATTTCAGACATATGATTGTAAAAATTAATAAACACGACAATGATGATAATAAAAAATTTCATACATAACGAATGGCCGTCACATACATATATCAAAATTACCTGAAAGCGTAAAGCAATTTTACAAATTAAGGCATGAAATCGCAGAAGGTGCAAATAGTCTAACATATTATAGTCAAGGAATCATAATACCAAAATCCTGGAGAAGCAAAATACTAAACGATATTCATAGTGAAAGCAAATAATTTTGTATATTGGGTAACTATAAAAGACGACATTAAAAAACTTATAAATAACTGTGAAATCTGTAATAAATACGCGAACTCTAATAAAAAAGAACCTATAATAAATCATGAAATTATTAGGGCACCACGGCAAAAAGTAGGTATAGATTTATTTGAAATAAACGGTGAAAAGTTTCTTATGGTTGTCGATTATTATTCAAAATTTCCAGAAATTGAAAACTTAAATAATGATTTAACCTCGGCAAATGTTTGAAAGAAACTTTTTTCAACACATGGAATACCCAAAATAATAATGTCAGATAATGGTACACAATTTACTAGTGCTGAATTAAAAAAAAATTCTCACGATTGGAATTTTAAAAGTATTCTAGTATCACCTCATTACCAACAATCAAACGGACTAGAAGAACGCACTATCCAAAGTATTAAAAAAATAATTAAAAGCTCCGGAAAATAACGAAGATATGTATTTATTTAGGATTATTATTTATAGTCCATCTCAAATTCTGATGTCAAGATATTTAAGAGACAATTTTGCTATACAAAACCAGAAAGATTCCCCAAAGTTGTTGATCGGAATAAAATAAACAACACAATAGAGAAAAAGCAAATAAAAAGTAAAAATTGTTATGACAAGAGCAAGACAAAACTTTGAAAATAATACATTAATTTGGTATCAAGATAAACCTAAAAGACTATGGCAGAAATGGAAAATAATCAAGAAAATATAGGATTGTAAAGGATAATAGAATCTGTATAAAAGCCAGACGTTTATCTGTTACAGAACAGATTTCAACATATTCAAATTATGTATATATGCCGAAAAATGACAATGGTCAAACGGATCAAAATAGTTTAGGTAGTGAAAATAGTAATATAAATAATACAGTTCAAAATATAACAAATGTAAAACAAAAACGACAGATTAAATTACCGATTAAATATCAGAATTACGTGGTATATAAATAGTTCGTAAGCATCTTGTTTGTAATTACGAATTGTTTGTAAGTTTATGAAGAAGGGAGATGTAGTATAGACATAATTCATACTATGTATGTACATATGTTGGTTGTATACCCAAATGTATGAAATAAAGTTAGTTACCAAACAACCGCCTTTTGGAATACAACAGATGCCAACTGAAATACTTCTGCCGTAACAGTATCAGAAGACAGTAATAAGGAGATTATCGAGGTATTAAGTCTTGTTGACTATAAAAAATGAATATTATTTTAAAATACGATAAAGCATGAAGAATTATTGTTACAAATTAGAACTAACAAGGAAACTGTTCCAACCCGGAGACATCGATTTGAATGAAACTTGGCTAAAGTGAAGACCCTATAGAACTATGAAAAACCCCGTTGTCCGTGTCTGCTAAAAAAGCCTTAAGGAGGGGTAAAACAGGGCACTGAAAATGGGGATGAGTTTGCTTTTTCTAAATTATTCCACAATTGCTGAAGATAAAAAATATTGGTGTGTGCGGATGTATTGCATTATAAGATCGCTATTGAAGTACTCGCAAACATCAGCAATCGCCCCATCACCGAAACGTGTTTATAAAGCCTTATAAAGCCGTTTAGAAGATTATGCCCCGTTTCGACTAAAATACTTTTTATAGAGGTAAAATGAACCACCCAAAATAAATGCAACATTTCTTTTGTCTTTAAATTACAAGATGTATTACACATATAAATATGTTCTTGTTTGATATTATGTTATGTCAAGTATGTTTGATTTGTTGGTGGTTGGGGGTTTGTATATTACCAGTTTGTTTACGGTTGCTGTCCATTGCAGGGGATATGTAATTATATTGGGCATAAAATGAACTGTGAAGTATTCATTTTCACTTTCAATCACACGAGTGTAGTTATTTAGTTACAGTATGGTGATTATAAATCCTTTGAATATTATTCATTTGCTGAACATGTCGAAAGTATAATCACCTACATTTAGTATATTATTTTAAATACAGTAAAATTACTAAGTTTATTTGTGTTTTTATTAAACTTATTATTTTTTAACTTATGCTTTTAACTATAACACCTGTATTCTACAGATTATTTATTAAATGCCATCGATTTTTAGACGCAATGCAATACATCGGTACACACCAATCTTTCGTCTTCCCCATTTGTAGAATAACATAAAAAAACTGATATCATCCTTATTTTCTGTGCTCCATCTTACCCCCTTAAAAGGTTTCTTAGTAGAAACGGAAAACGGCGTTTTCTATAGTCCTACAGATACATCAAACCTGATAAGAAATAAACATTTTCTCCGTTATGGTGATGGAGCGGCAGGAAGGAGGTGACTTTTTCTCACCCCGAATGCTGATATTTGCGGGTACTTCAATAGCCCTCTTATAACGCAAAACATCCGCACACACCAATATTTTTTATCTTCAGCAATTGTGGAATAATTAAAAAAAAAAACAAAATCATCCCTATTGTCAGTGCCCCGTTTTACCCCCTTTAAGGCTTTTTTAGCAGAAACGGACAACGGGGTTTTCCATAGTTCTATAGGGTCTTCACTTTAGTCAAGTTTCATTCAAATCGATGTCTCCGGGTTGGAGCAATTTCCTTGTAAGCTTAATTTGAGTTTAATTGTTCATCAGTGCACAATATTTGCACCAGTTAGCAGTAATACAAGCGTTGTAGTTGTACGCTGGATTTCGCGCCCTGCATTACGTAAAAACTCAGGGCTGAACTCAAAGCGTATGGATATTTTACTTCATTGTACTTCATATTTACGACTTTATGTTACCATATATTTTAGGTACATTTGGCTGCTTTTTCGTTTTTAATAAATTCAATCAAAATAAATAGTAATAAATTAAGTAAGGTGAAGAATTAAAAACTTTACAAACGATACAAATCTGCATCGGCATTGTAATGTATAACGACTACAGTAGCACCAAGCTCAGAAAAACCTCGGAAAATATGCGAACTAATTTCAATATCAAACAACATCGACCAATAAGAAGCGTAATTTTCGTTTAGTACAGTAACTGACACAAGTTTTTTTAATTTCGTACGCTTGGTTCATATTTTTGCAAATTTACCTTTATTTTCCTGTTCCTACTTGTTTGACTAAAAAATTGTCTTTTTTAAGACACCTGTAGTCGTATATTTACATAATTTAGGTAAGTAAATTATTTTCAAGGATATATAAATCATTCAAACTGTAAATTTTTAGGTTAGGAATTTCTAAGTGTATTGTAATATTCCTTTTAATACGATATTCATTTATAAAAAGAGTAATATTATTTTAAGGCATTTAGGTTTTTTTTCTTTTTTTACAGGTTAGCAACCATGAGTAAACGTAAACTCGTTCGCTCGGAAGCACGAAACATTATTCGCAATGTTATACAGTTCTTTGACAAGCAGAAAGCAGATGGTCATAGGACGTTTCCATTAGAAAAAGCTAGTGAGCTAGCTGCTGCAGCAACAGGGAAATCAGTCAGTTTCATAAAGCAGATTCGCAGAGAATCTGATATGGCCGGCACTTCTTCATTACAATATCCAAAGAAGAAGCGAGAAACTGCAGTTTCAATGAAAATTGAATTAGATGATTTTGACCAAGGCGTACTAAGAAGAAGTGTCCATGAGATGTATACTGTAGATGGTAAGGTGCCAACATTGAAATTGCTGGTAGACAAAATGAAAGACAAGATTAACTACACAGGAGGACGAGAAACTTTACGTAAATATTTATTACAATTGGGCTTTCGATATAAGAAGTGTCATAATAAAAGAAAATTATTGATGGAAAGATACTTAAGACAATTACGAGAAAATGAAAATTTAGGAAAGAATAAAAGACCAGTGATATATTTAGATGAAACTTATATTCACCCAACATATGGAGTTGGCAAATGTTGGCAATCGGAAGAAGAACCTGGTGTTTATAAATGTGATCAAGCTGGTCAGAGACATATTATAGTGCATGCAGGAAGTTCTAATGGCTTTGTCGAGAATGCTTTGCTAATTTTTAAATCAAAAAGTAAATCAGGTGATTACCACGATGATATGAACCACTTCAATTTTATGCAATGGAAAAAAAACAACTTATTCCAAACTTGCCTCCACATAGCATTGTTGTTATGGACAATGCACCATATCACAGCATGCAAATAAATAAACCACCTACACAAAATAATCGAAAAGATGATATTCGATCATGGCTAGAAGGAAATAGAATTGCAACAACTCCAGAAATGCGAAAAGCAGAACTTTTAATGTTGGTAAGACAATATTCTATAAGTAAAACTTATTATGTTGATGAACTTTTAAAAAAGCATGGCCATACTGTTTTACGTTTGCCTCCTTACCATTGTGAGTTGAATCCAATAGAATTAATTTGGAGCATGGCGAAAAGAAAGTTGCTATGAATAATGTGTTGCACTCTAGCCATGACATCGAGCAATTAGTTAGAACTGCAATTTCAGAAATCACGCAAGCTGATTGGGAAAAGGAGTGTAACCATGTAAGACATGTTGCAGAAGAAATGTGGAAGGCCGATGGTTTAACTGATGAAATTGTGGAAAATTTAAGTTTCACTGTAAATACAGGTTCTTCAGATGAAGATTGGATCAGCGAGGACAGAATATCAGATGATGAATTTGATTACTAAGGCTAATGATCGCATTGTAATCTATAATGTAAAACATTTTGCAATTAAATTATATTTGAAGTTGAAATAAACGTTTGCTTTAATTAAAATTAGAAAAACATTCAAAAACCCTAATTTTTCTTAATTCCTAAGTTTTTCACACGTCATTGGTCATTTGTTTATAGGAGCTACTACTTTAGTTTGATTTAAATATCCCGCGGAAAAGATTATGGATGAGAGTGTACCTTGTTAACTTGTAGCGCCCTCGGACACGCCCACTCAGGGCTTTTCTGAGCTTGGTGGCACTGTACTTGTAATAATAATATTTATAAATAGTAATTATATTTTTTAATTTCTTTGGAAAAATAAAAAATAGGAGAAAAATAATTTTTATTCCACATTATACTTTTATTGAGTTTCTCAAAATAAGAAATTCGGTAAACACGTGCTGTATTTATTAAATAGACTGCCGTTTTGTACTACTTGTTCACCTATAACGTAGTTAATATCAATTTTATTATGAAAATATATAAAAATATATATGGAAATCCTTTATATAAGTATAGTATTTAAAAATATTCCGAGTCCAACTTAAACTTTTTACGTCATGTTAGACGCGAGCACCGGCGTGATGGCCGTGATTAAAAGAAATCTAGAAAACCTCTCTCTCATTCTGTTGGAGTAAGTGAGAGGTTTACGAGGTTTGCATAATCAGTCTTGGATCATGCTATACATTGCTTTCCCTAATTTTTAACCACTAACTTGGTTACTATGTTTTGTAGGACACTGATGGTAATACAAGTAATTCGTCGTTAAAGGCATGCTCTGCCAGGTTGTGGTATAGGGAACCACATGTAAACCTGTGCCAGCCTAGGTGAAAAATAGACCGAACGATTTTAATTTTTTTCTCAAAATACATTCTTTGAACCTTTGTCTACAATTGAACCAGCCATTTTTAGAAAATTATTAAAATTCAAGTCTTTTCAAATGTAAGAGAAAGAGCGATTTCATTTAATTAATTGACATAATAGGAAAGATATGAGAAATTTAACCGGTCCTATCGTAAGCTTCAAGATGCAGAATTCAATATATTTTATTTCATTCAAATATACTGAAAAATAATTAAGATCTCTCGGCGCAGGTAATTTTTCGTAAAATTGAAACTTTATGAAGTATGTATAAAATAGAAGTGGGATACAGTAAAGCAATAAACCATCTCGAAAGTGACATTTATTACATGGCTAGAATGACAAGGGTTACTGTAACCTCCTCGCTGTTTTCTCCCCGGTCTCTTATCTGCTACATTGCAACTTTTTACATTAATTGAGTACATAGCATTGGTTGGGTTCTAGAGAGTTTTTTTAAATAACTATCTGCTTATAATTAGTTCAATTAGGTTTCTGGACATAAACAATATAGTTGGTGTATACTATTTAGTTTATTTTGGAGCTTTTGATTATAAATACTCGAACAATGTGGGAAAGCCCAATTCATCGAAGCAAAAAGTAATACAATCGTATCGTAAAAAAGTGGTACGCTGAAAAATTTGAAACAATTCCAGTCTTCTTCAAATAAATACCTTTATAATATTCGTCATGCACTACTGCTAAGAAGTAAATAGTCAAATAATGACTACTAAATCAAATCGTGTTATTTGGAAGTATGTATGTATATGAAAAGTTAGGACTGTAAAGATCAGTTTGACTGCTTAAAATGCCCCGTGGAAAGCCTCTAGCAGTTTCAAAAGACAACCGGTGACGTGCACGATCGTAATCGGCCAGGACCGTCAAGAAAAGCGACTCCTGCGGAAGATTTACGAATAAAAATAATTAGTAAGCGCAATAGAAGACTAACAGCATCAGAAATTACTGCAGAATTCAATAATGAGCGAGATTCCAAAGTTTCTGTGAGTACTGTGAAACGTCGGCTGAAAGAGGCTGGGTTGCTTGGGCGAGTGGCTTGTCGAAAACCGTTACTCCGAAGAGGAAATAGGCTGAAACGACTGAAATGGGCACAAGCTCATAGAGATTGGACAGTGGACGATTTTGGAAACGTTTTGTGGACTGACGAATCCAAGTTTGAGGTTTTTGGAAATAGACGGAGAGTTTTCCTACGCAGATCAAGAGGGGAAAGAATGTTACGGGAGTGTATAGTTCTTACGGTGAAGCATGCAGGCGGATCTGTAATGGTTTGGGGTTGTTTTTTCTTAATCGGAACAGGGGACTTGCTCAAAATTGAGGGCATAATGAAAAAAGAATATCGGAAAATCCTGGAGGAAAATGTCATACCGTCAGGAGTCCGATTAATTGGTCGTGGATATGAATTTATGCAGGACAATTACCCCAAACATAAATCTAAATTGTGCACAGATTACCTGCAGCAAGAAGAAAATGAAAGAACCCTAAAAATTATGGATTGGCCGCCACAGTCCCACGATCTGAACCCGATAGAGTTGTTATGGGAAGAATTAGACTGATGTGTTACGAAAATGTGTCCAAAATCGAAGGAACATTTGTGAACCATTCTCCAGGAAGTATGGACAAGCTTGCCCATTGAAACATTAGCAAAATTAGTGAATCGGATGCCGAGAATAGTGGCAGCAGTCCTAAGGGAAAAAGGTGGATTTTTCGATGAAAATCGGATTTAAATTATTTGTATTACATTAACTTTTTCTTTTTAATAAATTTGTGTTTGAAAATATGTAAAATCATGGAAGTACAGTATTAAATACATGGCCATTTAATATTTCTCTTATTTTCTTTGATTTCCGTACATTTTTTTGCTTGCCCGAACTTCCATGAACGGTAGTGTATGTAAACGCATTTTTGTTATTGTGAATGCTTTTATGGTAAATAAATACATTTTCCTTATAATTTGATTTTTTTTTTTTTCATCTTTGATTAAAATTAACGATTTTTATTTAGAAAATCAATTGATTTAAATGAAATGACGATCAGGCCAACCCTGCTAAACATCTAACAGTCTATTTTTCATATTTAAATTAAAATTCATATTCTCAAAGTATGAAACAAAATATATTTAGCTTTTTTGTTATTTAAGAACAATCCTTTAGCGGAGTATCGCAAGTACATTTTGTTTAATATATTACTGTCATTAGGTCCTTTTCATTTTTTAATTACCAGCATAAAGTAGAGTTATATCATCTCCGTAATATACCAGATGATAATCGCAAATTAAACTAACGATATCATTTATAAATAGTGAAAACAAAGGGGGTACAATGATGGATTCCTAGCCCAAAAACCAATATTACTTGGCATTAAAGAGGATCTAATTGAATATCTGATATTGTAAATTTCTAAGGATATTTTGAAACATTTTTTGCAAAAACAACACCAACTGTTTCTTTCCTTTAGGGTATTGGTTCGATTTCCATCTCTGAGTTTATATTCGTTACTTTGGATAGAATAATAAATACATGTTCACTTACCATAGCAAAGGTTGCGTTGCTATCTGTGTCCATGAGATCCGACGTGGCATCCATGGACGCAGCATGTTCCAACTCGCACTGCCTCCGTTGCTTTTTCATGTTCTCTCGATGCATGTCGGATCTCGATGCATAATTAACTAAAGCAAACTCCAATAATGCACCGAACACGAACGTTAAGCACACACCAGTCCAAACATCAATGGCCTTTGTGTAGGAGACTGGTGGTAGCGATGCGTTTATTCCGGAAGTTTGCGTAGCCATTGTTAGGAGGGTGGTAACGCCTAAATAAGAGATAAAAGGAAACATTTTAAATGACTTTTGATGTGGTGAATCTATTCGAAATTACCTAAGGATACCCTGGCTGGTACAGCTCCTTGGTCTAACCAGAACGAGACCCAGGAAACAATAACTAACATACAACAGGGAATGTATATTTGAATCAAGTAGTAACTGAACTCCCTTTTAAATAATAAATCTACTTTTAGGCAACTATATTCCCCTAAAAAGAAGTGTGAGAGTGAAATTATATCAAAAAATTTCCAACGATTTTTAAAACGGATCTTCATATATTCAACCAACCTGTGTTAGTTTTACTATTGCAATAATCTGTTAGGAACTTTTCCAGGGTAAAACGGGGTAGATGCAAGTTCTTTACTACTTGCACAGGGTCCCCTTCCTTCCAGAGAAATACCAAATCTGCGGTAGTCCAACCATCTAAAAAAAAAGTTAATTCTAACTTGCTTATCTTGGGTAAAATCAAAAATAAAATGGATACAAAAATGGATATAAAAAAGGAAGAAAATAAATTACGGGCTTTTTTTAACACCCTGTCACATTTTCTTTTATTCAATTTCAAGATCAAAAGAATGCTATAAAAATATTCCAACAGGTTGTAAATCTATGACGCGGTGTATTGTGTGCGAGAGTGCGTTTGCTGTTTGTCAATAATTCCCATCTTCCTCTCGGCGTTTTTTACGCATTCAAAGACTAAAAATACTTTTCGGCATGGCATATAAGAAGGGAAATTGGGCCAAATTCACGAAAGTAAAAACTATGAATGAATCATCAATTTTAGAAGTGATCCTACTTTATACAGTTTATTTCTTTAATTTATTGGTCGCAATTAGATTCCCCTTGAGTGCTTTTACTCATTAAACGAAATCTTTTTAAGCTTCTGACAATGTTTACGTTGGGGCAAAAAATACGATTTTTATTATTGGGAGAGTGCAGATAGGCAATTGTCTACCGAACTGCGGGGAATTTTAGACAGCACGTTTTCAAATTTAGCAATCGCTGGCTTTTAACTTGAATTACGAATTTAAAATTTAAATTTGAACTATATACTTCAACCTTATCCGATTAAACCTTATCATTAAACTAACAAAAGAAGAATGTTTAAGTACTTACAACTGGCCATTCTAAGAGAACACGTCTGTCTATCAAGAGGATATAGTTTTAAATTCATGGGACATGAGAGTGTAAGAGATATTCTAAAACAGAAAAAAGAAAAAAATAATAAGGAACATGAATTTGAAGCTAAAAATGTGGTACTATCGATATACACGATTGTTTAAACGGAAAAGGAAATACAGTCAAGAAGAGTTAAATATATTTAATCTTCTGAATCTATTAAAGATATACTTCCTTTTCCTACTCAAACATCACAGGGCGTATTTTAATTTACATGTACACTACTGTACATAAAAAATAGGCATTTATTCATTTTTTTACTAAAACAATTTATATAACAAAAAAATTTTCAACGATATCAATAATTAGTAGATATAAAGTAATTAATTTACACGAAGAAGGTGTTAGCCAAGCAAGACGAGTGAGAAGCTGCGGAAAAATCGTTTCTAAAACTGGGTAATAAAACAAAAAGATTGAAATATGCCCAAGATCATCGAGATTGAAGGGGAAAACAATTCTGCAACAAGATAACGATCCCGAATATACTTCTAGATTAACAGAAAATATTTGACTCAAAAATAAGACTTAATGGAATAACGAATAAAGGACGAAATATTGCTTTGAGGAAAATATTAGTTGTATAATAAAAATTTTAAACCTTTCGAAATACTTGTTTTTGTTTATGTATGTTTTAAATAAAGTATACTAAGGCGCCCGATTATTATGCACAGTAGCGTATTTTAATTTATATGCCGCAAGCTGTCTAGATGTAGGGATAAAAAATCTGCGCATAAAACACCTTGTTTTAGATGGATTCACCAAAAAAATTGGCTGCAAAATATTTTTATCCTATTCACGAGAAATTATTATGAATAATCCAATATTACACACTGATTTGTATATACGAAGCTATCTAACATATTAAAGGATTTGAATTTAGTTAAAACAAGATTAAAATGTAATAATTATTCCAATAACTCAGGCTTATTTGAAAAATTCAAACACTTTAAACAAATTTAACATTTTTAATCATTTAAACGAAAAAAATAAACAATTTAGAATTGAAGAATGTCCTCTGCAAACTTAAATATTTAATATATTTTAATTTTATTTTAAAATATATTAATATTTAATATCAAAATTAATAGAACTTGTAATTTTAGAACTGACATTGATAAGTCAGCGGTTCTCAAAGTGTTTTCTGCAAAACCCTGAGGTTCCGTTGAACTCTCGCTAAGGTTCCGTAAAAAAGGTCAAATTTAAAATGGAACTCAAAATATACAACACAACCAAAAAATAAAAGATGTGTAAGAAACATTATACAAAAGCTTGCATGTACAAATATAATTTTATAGGTGTATATATCCGTAGTTTCCAAATAGGAAATATGTTTTATAACTTTATCAATTTTTTAAACGTTACTAAGGACATTTTTAATGATTACGATGACCAATTTTGAATTTCAAGAAATTTTTTTTTTGAATTATTATTTTTACACAATTTTTATCCTTGAAAATGGTATTTTATCTAAACTGCAGCTTTTTATGTGACTCACCTCTCACAAATTAACTGAAATGAGTATTATTAACGTTTTAAAACATGCAACATATTTAAAAAAATATTTTATTACTGATATTTTATGAGACAAAATGTGCAGATTTTGTATCCCCATAACCTTAATTATAATATTAATAATGGTAAAAACGAAGAAGGAAAAGAAAAACAAATCATCCAACTTTCAACCCTTATTAAGCTTGGTAATTTAGACTATATTTTCCTTGCCTATTTCTTGATATATGGTACATATTTTGATTGGCTTAATTAATATAATTACTGCAGTAAAGCAACGACTTTAACTTCTAATAATGTCAAATTAGTAACCTTATATCGAAACTAATAACAGGAATAACTCAAGAGATTAAGTGAGTTAACACGTTAGGGAATCGTATAACCGTCAATTATCGGATATTCCGATATTTTCTCTTGATATTTTGTTATTTTGGACAGCAGGCAATTCTTTGATTTTATATCCAGGGATTATTGAATAAGTGTTAGTTTATTCGTCTTAACAATGTTTTGTTATCGTGTTTAAATCTTCTATAGAAAGGATACGAGTCATTAAAGTATTCAACTGAATACATTATCTTATTTACGCAACGTTACTAATGCTTCACGCTTTGATAAACTTCTAATATGTTATGCAAATAAGCGGTTTCTAACTCCCCGGGTAATTTTCAGCAATCGTAACTCTTGAACAAATAGCAGAATTGAGAAAACAGAAGTTAGTTTACTTTATGCTAGGGAATAATGTAAATTTATTTAGGCAAGAAACACTTTCGAAGATTACCTTTTATTTGAGAAGTCTGGCGAGGCAAAAAATGTGGGGTAGAATGTTAAGACGCGGTAATATAGGAGAATCCGCAAGGAAGGTCAATGACACGATTCCGTGAAATGCAAGATCACGTTCGGAGAGACGGTTGTGTACACTCAGCCGTAGTATTGATTGAATACCTCGTCTGTAGTAATATTGTCGGCAAATAAGAGGAATTATGGGCTAAATGAAAGATTACAAAGTTGAATTTAATAATCTCCGTCTACGTTGAGAATATATAAAGATACTTCTGGGTGACGTCGGCTTGAAATTACGTGAAAGATAAAAATAAGGATTTCTTTATATAGTTATTTGAAGGTTACACTACCCTATTGTGGAAAATTCTTCTATTTTTAGCAGAAAATCCAAACATTTTACAAATAATAAATTTCTAAACACAATATACAGGGAGTCAAATGTATATTATCATCTTTAAATTGTTTTTACAAAGTGAAATTATTACCCTATTCATCAATAATATTATAATGTTTAAATGTTTATACAATTGGAAAAACAAATAGTCTGTGGGAACTCCAATGAATGAAAATTAGAATAAGATTAATTGATAATTAATAATTTTGAATTACGATATACTAAAAAGTGGATAAACATCATTGAAATAAACGAGAGAAAGCTTTGGCTTAAGCACCGATCCCTGTGGAACACCAATCGATCGCAAAATGTTATACAAAATGAAGTTCTATCTTTATAAAATAGTAGACAAAATTGTCGCTATTAAATTCTGGAGAATCCGCTACATAGTTACAGTAGCTTCACAAAGATATGCAGAAATGTTGCAAAGCCTTTTGAGATCTCAAATTGAATAGTTTTCCAGTATACGGAATGTGCAGAGAAAAACCACAAACTCTTGGAGAAACTGGCTAAGCAATGAAATGGACTTTGCACTACAACATACTTCATTGTAAAATCTCCCAAAAAGTATTATTAAAGTTTAAAAATGATAATACGGGTCTGACCCATCCCCCTCTATATTTCCGGACTTTTGCCGAAAACTGATATATGTGTTCCATTTTCTTTTGTAATTACGAAGGGATATACGATACAGGATGAAGTTATAAGCTCAGAGAAAGCTTTTCAATATAAGTTTAAGCACCTCACGAACGTCTCGTAACGTAATATATTGTGATGGGTTTATTTACAGATTTACTTTTTCATTTGACCTACTTTTGTAATATATTTTATAAAGAAAAACTAGTGCCACGTAGGCCATGTTATACGCATTATCTACGTTTTATTTGATCCTATCAGGCAAGTTATTCTCCCCCACATACCCCATATTTATCGAAAAGTTGGTCAATATTTTTCGTTTACCTCTTCGTTTATAATTGTAATACCTATAAAATATGTTATATATTAGGTACCTTATGCTGTAGAGTACCGAACCATAAGGAAAGATACGAATATACACGTTTGGCATTATGATATTATGCGTGTGTCCTTCTTTCTCATTTGCGAAGAATAGATCCGGCATCCAAACTCGATTTGCTTCCGTTAGCGTAAGATACTTCAGTCTTCCGCCGAAATCGTTAAATTTTAACCGCTCGTCCAACCACTGCTCACGAAACGTCAATTGCACACTGTATTCCTACAATGTTTCATTCTGGTTGCAACAAAATCACGCCATCGAAAAAAAAACTGATCCAAAAAACAAGCTATCCCCCGTATATAACGGGTGCAATAATCCGTATATAAAAATTGCGCGTTGATCTGATTGAATTGGCCGCATATATGTTATGTATCACCCGGTATACATAAGGGAAAAACAACCACATGCAAATCACAATAACAACAATCAACATAACCAATCGAATTCAATCCATGCAATATAAGTAATAAACACGTTATTACGGAATTCGTTGATCATTCTCAAGGAATAACACAGATTCGGGGACAATAACAACAAAAACAAAACATCAACATGCCCGCGCGGTTTATGCTGTGCTGGTACCCCCATTGATATAAAAAACACCGTAAGAGCTCTTTTAATCCTTTTTTTTTTCTTTTGATTTGATGGAATAAAAAAGGTACGTCGGTGTATTTCTCGTATGTATATACATGTATATATATATATATATATATATATTATGTGTTCTCAACACATCCATCCAATGCTTTTGGTGATCGCGACCTCTCAACTCACCATTTTATAATCATCTATTTTGCTGATAGAACGCAGATATATGTTGTTTCGTACAATGGTGACCCCTCCTAAATTATGAGAAAGAGAGAAACAAAAAACAGTATTACTTATTAAGCAATGAATGAAAGAGAGATACTTTGTTTTTGGGCTTTTAAAAATTTAAGGGAAATTGCACGAATAAAATACAAATTCTCATACATTTTCAATTAAAATTACATTTATTTAAATTCTAAATTTAACAATTGGATTTATACAAATAATAGACATTTATTGTTGTAAATAATTCAAAAACGTCGCTTCCATTTCCTTCTGGGCTTTAGAAGAAGATCGTTATTTTCTTTCTTTTACAATACTGCCGACGTTTCGTCCATCACTATATCAGCATCAGTAGCGTTGGCGACAACAGATCCTGGAGATGCCATCTTGGAGCCTGGACGAAACATCAGCAGCGAAGAAAACGACGGCCTTCCAACCCCGGAAAAATAAAATCTTATTAAATCCAATTTAATAACATGGTATTATATTTAAAATTACGTTAATCTTTTCTCTTAAATTTTTGCATTTTCCCGACCAAAAAGAATTGCTTTAAATTAATCTTAGGCGTTTTAGGAAATTAGGTGACATTTAAATTAACTAACAGTTTTCTTTTCAAAACTTTGAAAAAAAAAAAATTTTAACAATTGAGGCACCGGCACGTAAGATAATCGTGATATTGAAATAAAATTTATTAACTACGTTAAAAAGTGTTATCTGTAATAATAAATTGAAAAATCGGCATTCAGCATTCTAAGTTCCTACGAAGCTTTGAAAAGGTTCTTTTGAGCGGTTTACGAGCAGCGGACTTACGGTGATGATGGTTTGGTTGAGAGCTCATTACATGTACCTTAACTGCTACTTACTTGTTTGCCTGGTTTGCGTACTTGCATGAAAGTGGTAGATTGGTGTGCGTCCAAAAAACAAAAATAAGAGAAGGAAGACAATAGACGAATGGTGAATGACAAGACCATGAAAAAAGAACAAGTCGTGTGGTGATCAACAAGCACAATGATATAAAATAGTAAACATCAAGAAAAAAAAAAAAAAGAGGTATCCGCTACTCGTTACCGCCCCATGCTGGCTTGTGTAGCACCTCTACACTAATCCTAATGTATGGTATGGCCAGCACACAACTTACCATTTTTATATCGGATATAGTTGCAATGCTGCGAACAAACAGGTTTACTCGGACAATGGCTGGCCCATCTGGAGGATGGAGGATGGACAACAAGTTACATTTAAAGTTATATACACCAAGCAAACAACACATGGATAGAGCCTCTGAGTGTGCTCCAGTACCGATTATCCTAAACGTAGCAATACTAAGTATAAAAAAGTAAACAAATCTCACCTGTTCCGTTAACACCGGACGGCCTGATCCTCGCATCGTATCGTCCTGGTCCTAAAATCTGGTCCAAAACTTCTTTTTCCTTCTCTCTGAAGTTGATTTTCGTATTGGAACATCTAAAAAATAAACAACACAAAAATAGTTAAAAATCAAAAAAAAACCTAACCAAAAATTTTTTTCCTACTTACACAGCCACGTGGATAAGTTGCAAGAGTGCGAGGAAAAGGCAGCGGACTAACATTGTGATGCACGATGTTTTTTCAGCGACGTGTTTACTAATACATGTGGACCCTAACTGTCAGGTCACACGTTGTATCTTTACGTCTTCAACGTGTCGTAGGTCCTGTCACCAGTGAGTGCGGACTGCTACTGATCAGAGTTTCAGACGAACTGTTCTCATGCCGCTCTTCGTGAACTCAGTCACCGTACTCTAACCAAAGAACTTGCCTTGTATTGATCGAAATTTCGGATTTCGCGCACTAAATACCTCTGTACTTGCAAATGCGTGCCACCGACTGAGAATGTATTCATTGCTGTTGTCTGGGCCCCGGGATGTGACTATTCTCTTCTTATGCAGAAAGAAACCATTTAAAATAGAATAGCACCACTGTCACTACCCTTTAAACACTATACAATCACTCTCTGTTACCACCAATTAAGCCACCACTTTGCGTCAGCTATTTATTTTGTTAAGTGATATCGAAGCGAAGACGTCCTAAATATAGCCAGCTCGAAAGAAGTGCCAATATTTATTACGTCCTGCGCTACGCGTCTGACGTCATTCGCTGACGTCACCATTCGTCGATTATTGCATGCTTTAGAACGTCACCGATAAGCAGTTAATAGACTAAATTAAGTAAGTTAACATAGCAAATCGCGTGTCTCAACTGTTTCAAAATTATTGTTTAAAGCTACGTACGTACACATCGATTTAACAACTAAATTTATATACAGGGTTTTAAAAAAAATCGTTTAAATATTTAAGGAGCATATATTACGATCAAAAACAAGTAAAAAAGCCCTAATGAACATGGGTCCGCAAATCAACCGTTTTCGTGATAAGTGCATTTGTCTTTTTTGAAAACACTTTTTTAGCGTTTAGCGCTACAGAACACGATAATCACAGATGTTCGAGATGTCCTCCTTCCATTTCAACATAGGATGTACATCTTCTTAAGAAGGAACTCCGCACCCTTTCCAAAAAGCCCGGTTTTGCTTGAATTGTTTTGACAACATTGTTCAATTCGCTGTTGCAACTCGGCAAGATTATTTATAAAAGTTGTTGGTGGAGAGTTCTCCAAACAAGAGACTACTTACGGCTACTTCAGCCGAAATAAATATATACAGTGTGTCCCCGGATAGACTGAACAAGAGGGAAAAAAATTTTATTTGTAACTTAACGCAAAAATGTAATTCTTTATAAAATTTTTTGCTTGTCTGAAAACCACCAATTCTGACACAAAAATCAAAATATTCTTTTTAGCAGCTGAGAAAATTACAAAAATTTAAACAAAAAAGTTTAATGTCTTTGATTAAATCAGATTATCCTGTTTTCTTTCATGATAACCGAATAAGTAAATCAAGTTACGTGTTATTTGTCAATGTCATTACGTATTAGTGTTGGTAAGAAATTATCTGCAAGAACATTTTGGAAACAGATGGATAGGTCGTTACGGACCCGTCAATTGACCGGCTCGTTTCCCTGATTTAAGCCCATTGGATTTCTTTTTATGGGGATATGTTAAACAGCATGTTTATAACACTAATTTGGATAACAATATCCAAATTTTAAAACGAAAAATTATGGAAACGGTACGTTCTGTCACTGAAGATATGATCCACAATGTTTATAAAGAATTTGTACGTAGGGCTGAAAAGTGTGTAGAGGTTGGAGGATACCACGTTGAATAAAATAAAATGTTTTTCTTTAGTTCAAGTGTGTTTTTGTAATTTTCTCAGCTGCTAAAAAGAATATTCTGATTTTTGTTTCAGAATTGGTGGTTTTGAGACAAGCAAAAAATTTTATAAAGAATTACATTTTTGCGTTAAGTTACAAATAAAATTTTCCCTCTTGTTCAGTCCATCCAGGGACACACTGTGTATGTATATAAATAAAACAGGCTATTTTAGGCTACAATAGATTAAGAAAGGTACAACGTTACAATAAATTAACTCTTATCATATTAAGGAGTCTGAAAACGGTTTCACTATCAATTTTACGCTCAACTGAAATTAATCGTTATCCTTTATTGTAAATTTAAGTGGACATGCCCATATTAAAATTAATTAAGACGAAGAATATTTCAATTTTAATATTTATGAATTTATTTCATTGCAGTCAATAACTTAATAAATTTTATCAAAGAGATTAATTAGTCCGTTAATTATGGAAATAGGGAGATATATTTTTTATACAGTGTGACCCATTTAAAATGGAAGCACCCCGGTAAAACCTATATTTTACATTAAAATAAAACCATTTTTTTTTAATGTGGATCAAAACTTCATCTAAATTTTCAGGGCACACCATGATTATTTTTCGAGGTCGGAAAAAAGCAAAATTGTATTAGCGATTTTTTTATTAAAAATGTTTGTTAATAAAAGAGGTATGAGAGAATAATTTATCAAACTTTATCGTAAATCCGCTTGTTACAACATCGGTAGATCAAAATTTATATTAAAAAAAAACAACTAAAAATTAACCAAACTTATTAAATTCCACAAAATTACAAATAACCATTTTTAAAAAAATCTAATTGTTATTTCAACCAGAAAAATACATGTAATTTAAGTAAAATCCAAAGTACGCTATGATGTCAAAATTAATAATTTATAAATGAAGTCGTGCCGGCTAATCGTTCATTAACTTCATTGATAGTTGAGGGGTTGATAATTGTTGAAGTAAATCTTAATAAGGAATTGGATTTGTTTACATTTTAGTTATTTTTTTTTAATAGTGTTTGGAAAATGATTCTTTCATAACTTTTTTATTAATAAATATATATTTGAATGAAATTTGGTTAATACCATTTTAGTACCTTCTGAATTCAGTGGTGTACCTAGATTTTTAAGAAAAAAATGGCTACTATAATTTTGCTATTTTCGACCTCGAACATTTCATTTTAGTGTGAAATATAGGTTCTACAGGGGTGCTTCAATTTCAAATGGATTGTACTGTATATGTAATATTATACATCTCGTATTTGCGTTTTAATTGAAAATTCATTTTCGTCCGGAGTCTGGTCAAATTTTCGGGAATTTTAGTATTTTTTTTTAGATTTTAATAATTAAATTTTTTGATTTAAAAGGAATTTTTTTCCAGTAAATTCTCAAATATGATTAAAATACTTCTACATATATTATCCTATGAAAAGAATGATCCGAAATATTTCAAATGGAATGTTATTTAAGCATCCTGTACCACACAATAACCTCCCACCCCCAATCTCCTGGTCTATAGCAGCGCAATCTTCGACAAACATTTCTTCCATCCTTGTTTTCCAGATGGCCTAAACGCTGTTTCTCCCTTTTTTTCTTTTGCCTACATATGCTAAATCCTCAATCTTCTTTTGATACATCAAATTCATTTGTAAATATTTTACCTTGCTAAAAATAAACTTACGATAAGTCTATTTTTAGCAAGGTAAAGTCTTGCGATAAGTTTTTTTCGGAAGTTTCTTCCCTTTTTACGCGAAGTTAAAAATATATACATCTCCCTTGCATTCGCGACTTTTTAAACCTCTGCTACTACTAAATAAACTTACGTAACGTAAATTCCTAAAAATACGTTTACACATTTTGCACAGACGGTGATGCGTATTTTTGCAAGTTAAAGAATTGGGGTAAACTTTTTCAGTTCGTCGACCTTATAAAGTTGAATTAGAAACTTGGAAATTTGAATATTTAACTTTGTGTTTCTTTAATGAAGTTCACCATTGTACTTTTGGATAGTGGAATATTTCTAAGAGAGATGTTTTCGAAATTTTTCACATGCCCAATAACAAAATGCTTACAACGTTCAAAGTAACATGACAATTTCCAAGAATTTTATTTGTTAAAGCGTCGGAAGCAATAAAAAAGCATGAACATATACAACAAATATTGCCATATGAAAAATCAGCGGGCGCGTTCAGGCGACGCAACTATTGAGTACCGTGTAGAGCAACGCAAACTGCGCTGAAAGCCAGTGGCGGACGCATAAAAGTTTACACAAAATAAACACGGCCGGGACAATTCGGTATAAGCGTCAGTATAACTGCGACTCGAAAGCCGATCTGTTGTGTATGCATCTACGCTGTCGTATACTATATCGTAGTTCTACGTTTGTTTTGAAAATGTTTCCTACGTCGCGAAAATGACCAAAGTTGGACACAATAAGAGAATTTATTGCAGAAATGCCTAATTTAAAGTGTGATGGCGCTAAAATGTGTAGTGTGTAAAATAGATTTAATGTGTTGGTTGAAAAGTGATTGTCTACGGCACGTAAATAGTGCAGGGCATGTTTCAAAAAAAAATTTCACACGAGATTATGACAAATTTAAATTTAATTTATGTGTTACCTTTATTGCATGTAATTTACCATTTCATTTACTAAGGAAGAAAGCATACGCCTCATTTTGGAATGAATATTCGGACTTTAACTTACCAAGTGAGAGAACATTACAGAGAGTTGTGCCGTCTGCTTGTGCGCATGTCGAGAAAAGAATTAAATCGGAGTTGCAAGATAAAAAAACAGATCGTAAAAAACATTCTGTGGTTAATGTAATGGTACGCACAATGGAACCACATCGACCGTCACCCCTCAATTTTACTAGCTTCCAGACGAATACAACAATGCACTGCCGAAGTAATTTCAATGTTGGTGTTAAATACATTGGAAAAGTTTGAACGTTCAGCAAATCAACTGTTGATGTTTATGAGTGATGATGCCGCAACAAATTTCTACATCAATTCGTTAGCTGAAAATTATTCACAGGATAGTGATTGTAGGTTTACTAATAAAATAGAAGTTGAGGCATTTTTCGGACTCTTGCTGTATGCAGGTGTTTTAAAAGCAAATCGGTTGAATATTTTGGATTTGTGGAGAACGGATGGATCGGCTATAGAGATATTTAGACTAACGATGTCAATTGATCGCTTTCGATTTTTATTACGTAGTCTTAGATTCAATGACAAAGCTACACGTCCTAACAGAAGAAAAATTGATAAGTAAAGCGTGACAAACGGTTGCACCCGCAGAAGCGCCGTGAAAGGAGCTGTGTTTACTATGTACATACAAGGAATCGAGTGGACGTTCGGTTATTATCGGTTGATCGGTGTGCGTGTACTATTTATAATGTTCGAGAAACTAGTGGAACCGTCCGGGGCGTACGGCGCAAAAGTAGACACAGTATTAATAAAAAATAATAGATTGTTACCTTTTCTTGACGTATCGATGACCACTGCGGTAATGTGCAATGCTCCCATTGTCGAGTCGGTCAGGCCTCGACAACGGTCTGAAAACGTTCTCGTATACTTTGCAAATGATCGTTCACCATCTAATGAAGTAAAATTTGCGAAATTCAAATACTCCTGTATCTCTTCTGTGTAGTCTTGAATTCCAGATATAGATCGAACCTTTTCTAAATCCGGATTCTAATTTAAAACTGCACGAAATTTTTGCGCGACATCTAGTCCTATAGAATCCGTCAAGCTTTCTAGAGCGGCTGCTAAATTGTTGATGTTATTTAACGAATCTTATATAGATAAGTGAGTATTTTCTAACTGCGAAATAGTTTGTGTCACTACAGAATAGTTTACGGAAATGTCATCTATTTCTTTTTGAACTTCCAAATCGGAAAAAAGTTGCTGACTCTCGCGAACCGCTTGAGAATTAGAAGAATTAAGTTTGAAAATGACATCTTTCACTTGGGAATAATATTTGCGATAGTAAGATATTGCCTCGATCCATGTTCCCCATCGCGTCAAGACAGGCTGAGGTGGTAGCGGAATTTGCAGATACAATTGCTTGATTACGCGGATATGTTTGTGAGATTTCACAAACACTCGCCAATATTATTCCCAAGTGAAAGGCGCCTCTGCGGGTGCAACCGTTTGTCACTCTTTACTAATAATAGCCCCATAGTTTTCATTATATGTTAGATTTCCTCTAGGAGGTATAAGGTTTACTGATCCTACAGTGTTTTCCACGGCAATTCCAATTACATTCAAGTTTATATCCTCTTCAAGTAATTCTTGCAAAATTATGTTCTGCATTGTTTAACTACTTAACAGAAAATAACAACAAATATAACATAATCTTCCTAACCTATAATAAGAACTGATTTCTTTCTATGAAAACGGAAAATTACCAAACCGTTCAGCAGCACTGTAAATGTTATTGTGGAACTTTTCTTCTCCCAGAAATGATACACTACCGGCCATAAATTAAAAATCACATGTATCAGTGTTCCTTCCTTTTATTATTTACTTTCCTGATTATAATCAAAATAATATCTATTATATATTTCTGTAATATTTACCAACAATATCGGGTCATTATTTTATTATAAATTCTTCTAAATGCAAAAATTATTTGTATCCTGTAGTGTATTTCCCAGAAATAAGACGGAAAAAATATTATTAAGGTAGGTGACGTTTCTTGTCATATCTTTTATTTATTTTTCTATATACCTTGAAATAACGTGAGTAAGGTAGACGAAATGACCTACGTCAATTTTTACCCCATTACTTTTCCGAGGAAATGACCTATCACACCTCGGGAAATGTGATTTCTAAATTTTATGTATTTTTTCTCGTCTCCTCCTTGCGTACGTCTCCAACGAATGAACTTGTATCCCTGTATTTACATTTATATTTGATTTCTTTCAGGTGAAAATATAAGATGAAAATCTGGAAATTCAAGGTTATATCGTATTTTCTACCTTGATTTTCCGTAGGGCTTCCTATAGAGCGTGTTTAATATTGGAACCTTTTTTTTCGCTTGATTAAATACGCATCTTGAAGCCGTATAAATTTTATATTAAATAAAACGATTTCATTCATGCAAAAGTAAGATCTTTATTATTTTTCTTACGTTCTAAATTTAACAACATCAAAAAATTATTTTCATATTTCCCATATTCACTAGTTTATAATGTTAATAATTTTTTAATAATGAAATGAGGCATTTATAGCATTCATAACACATTAAAAAACATTCTTCATTCATAGGACATGCGCATTAAAGCTAATTAAGTTTTCTTTTGGAATTAAGTACATTTTAAGTACGTTAATTTTTTTAAGGTCTATTAGCTTTTAATTCAATAGCAAGTTTGTAGCCAAGCTCTGGTCTTCTATCACGACCTTCTGTCATTGCTTTAACCTGATTAGAATTCACGATAACACCATTGTTCTTCATGACGGAGTTTTTGGTTTTTTCGATATCTAAAAGGTCCACACCTCGACTACAATCATCTAGAAGGATTGTCCTGTAACCAATAGCTAGAGCATCAACTGCAGTGGCACCTTAAAATTCGAATCTAAATCAAATTATTGTGCAGGAATTAGCTGAAATATATTTCATGTTTATTTGTAAGCCGGGCACAATCGGTCTTCGCAACGGAATCGAATCAATCGACTCACACCCCACAGAAGTGATATTTTGGGATGAATACCACAATGTAAAAAATAAAAGCTGACGCAATAAAAATGTTCGGTAAATAAAGCGAATATATGCACATGTTGAAGTTTTTTTTAGTATTGGGCATAATCGATATATTTCAATAATCGAATGAATCGAAATAATCGATATATTTCAATAATCGAATGAATCGAAATAATCGTTTAAAATAATCGAATGATCATTCGAAATTTACTAACGATTTCAATTATTTTCCACGATTTGACAGAATCCGAGTGACGAATTATTTCGATACTTGAAACCTCGAAGTTTCGAATACAGATCTCGAATCGTAATCCGTTTGTGTGCTCCTGCGCAGTCGAAACCAATAATGAATGATTTCTGAACCATAATCGAATGATCGATTATTCGGATGTAATCGTTATATCTCGATTATATCATTCATAATCGCCCAGCACTAGTTCTTTTGCTGCCATTATTAGTTTTTTTTTTGTTTAAAAACGGCATTTGTTGTATATGTAGTGTAATAGTAACCGTAAAAAGTAAACAAAAACATGGTAAATAAACGTAACTTCTTAACAGTGTGGATAGGATTGTTGAAAAACTTGCACCATCACCACATTTGTCTCGGTGAAGGTTGTTCGTTGTGATGAAAAAATGCTCTTATATTTCGAGAAAAACCGTTCAACATTTACGGAAGTAACACGGGCATAATTAAAAGAATCTTTAAAGTTACATAAGTAGCGTTCACATAGGGCATTGCGAGGGTAAGGTAGGAATTAAGAAAGATTGCACAATGCAATTAAATACGACCGTTCACACAGCGGTGTAAGGCAGAATTATTAATTGGTGTACGGCGAAACTGTACACACATTAAATTATGGCGCTTCCACGGCGTTGTATAAATACAACCGACCAATCACAGTGCAGGTGGAAGTTCGTGTCAATTTGTATACATACTTTTGAGGTTATGATATTCTCTTGATTAATTTTGAACTTTTAATTTACGTGCAATAAAACAGCACATATATCAGATACAAGTGGATTCTGAAACTAGAATGGTCACTGAAGCTCATGAAGAAGAAGAATATTTGACGTAATTATATATATTTATATAGCTATAATCCAGCTACAAGTGATATGGGATTGTAAATTAGCAAAACCTCAAATGTAGGAAATGTAAGCTCAAAATAGCATTCGGAGCCGAGGAATCAGAAGAAGTTTCACGCAGAACATAAAGATGCAAAGTTAGGTATTTGCTTTAAACCTGTATTTCTTGGGACCAAAGATATATGAATACGTAAGCAATGTACTACATTCACCAAATATGAGAACATTAAGACGAATGATTGTTTGAGATGACGTATACAACTTTAAATATTCATCTATATAAGGAGGAAGCTCGAGCATGTATATTGTGTGTAGTTGTACTGAGGCTAATTTGTTTTGCATCAGTAAAGATGGAATCGTAGTGTTTCATAAGATAGAAGTATACATTATTAACCTTAAAAATTTGCTGTGATGCTTTTCGTAAAAGCATCCGTATAAATTGGAAACAACCTGAATTGGATATGTTTTTGAAACATAGCGCTTGCTCTGGAATAAGATTTATAAGTGCTATACAACACAATTAATGCATTATATGACATTAATACTATACGTCAGAGCTTTGGTGACTTTATAATCCACCACGTATAACTTTCCAGTAAAATTCGTCATATGATTTAAAATTCTCTATCCATTAAAATTTGCTAATAGAGAGTTAACATTTAAAAAACGGAGAATGCAAAGATTGCTGCTTTAATGCATTTGTAATTTTTGATTTGTTTGAAATATATAGTTTATAGAATTATTTTTTCCAAACAATTATTATATATATTTGGTTATTTGATATACAAAAATTCCAAGTATATTTGTACATGATAACAGCATCAGTATGTAAGTACATACATTGTATTATGCATTTTACAAAAGAACTATCAAAGTATACAGAGATGTAAGGGTAAGAATTGAATTTATAAGCAACGTAATAGATGTGAGTCTATAGAAACTTTTACTAACTATATCATTTAAGAAAGAATAAAATGTTATAATTCTTTGATATCTTCTTTATCTGATTTTCTAATTATGTACATTTCACAATTCTTTTTGGATAAACATTAGTCATTTGCAACTACCATTTATACTTTTACGATGAAGGCAAATAGAATAAAATTCAAATAAACTGTTTTGCTTTTATGTGTTCATTTCCATTCCTTTCTATGGTAATTTGCTATAAAACAAAAATTATACTTAAAATGTTTTTTTATATCGTTGTCATTTATATAGTTTGGTTTCATTTTCTTTGATTTTTTTTTGCTACTCATTTCTCCATCACTTGAAGATTCATGAGCTCTTGTATCCACACATACAGGTTTATAATTTGTACCGCATGCAGCAAATAAAATTAATAAGTTTTCTTATAATTGTAATATAAAGAGCCAGAATTATTAAGATGTTTTATATGAATGTGCATGCCCTTTATTGGACCTGTACAATTAGGAGACTGCCTCCTGTCGGTAGGTAGTAGACAGGTTATAGTACAGTCCACAGCGCATCAAATATTTCTGGAAATATTTGATTTGCTTCTACTATTTTCAATAAATTTTCAAATAAATCAACATTCATTCCTGCATGTAAGAAAAAAAAAATCAGAATCATGATTTAAGATTTCCTTAATCAAATTTAAATAGTCCACTTGTTTCTTTTGAGTGTTGATGGAATGTACCCGCTAACCTCTTCTCTTTTCACATTTATTTTTAAATTTGTTCGTCATGA
Source organism: Dynastes maya (assembly GCA_029619315.2). Taxonomy (NCBI): domain Eukaryota; kingdom Metazoa; phylum Arthropoda; class Insecta; order Coleoptera; family Scarabaeidae; genus Dynastes; species Dynastes maya. Next base: position 11,459,679 of record JAROYE020000012.1, read on the forward strand.
TTATTGCAGAAACTGTTAATAAACACAGTATATAACGTTTCTGTGTCATTGCATCCATTACAAAATAAATTATTAACAGATAGAGCATGCTCCGTAACTCCTGGCACACTTTGTTTTAAGTATTTTAACTACAAACTGTCAAAGTAAATGTCAAATAATTGTTTAGTTGTCATTAGCTATTCATGGTGTATAACTGACATAAGTTTTATAAACTTACGATTCGTGGTTTTGAAGTAAGAATTGTTAAGAACCAAGAACTCGCGAAAAGAATTTGCCACTACTTTGAAAATTCTGCAAATCGAGTCAAGAAAGATGTTATTAGGCAATTTACGAAAGAAAGGATGGCCAGAAGGACTATATATAATGTTTTGTCACTCTATGAAACACGTAAATCTGCAATTTATAAATCGGGAAGAGGATGGCCAATATTTGTAAGAAATAAAACGTTATTGTCTCGTATTAAAGCCCTTTACAAAAGAGATTCAAACATGTCTGAAGGAAAAGCGGCTGCCTTATTGAATATATAGCCTTCATATTTACATGAAGTTAAAGTAAAAAAAGCTGGAATTAAATCTCACGTATGTAAAACCGTCCCACAGTATGTTAACGATCAAGAATCGAGAGCGAAAACTGCTTGCAGAAAAATTCTCGAAAAATTGGCACCTCCAGGAAGCGGAAAAGTTATTATCATGGATGATGAAACATACTGTGCTGTTGATCTAAAAAATATTCCTGGGAGAAAATACTATCATTGTGCTCCCAATACAGACGTACCAATTGAAAAATTCAAACCTAAGAAAAAAATTTTCAAAAAATATCTGATATGGCAGGCGATGGATAAACATGGGAATATTTTCACAGCATATTTTCACGCATATTTTCACAGGCACCATGAATTGTAAAATTTACCTAAATGAGTGTTTACGCAAGAGGCTTATTCCCTTTATCAAAAATAGAAATGTTCTATTTTGGCCTGATATTGCAACACGTCATCACGCTGCCAAATGTATCGAATTTCTTCAAGAAAATAACATAGATTTTGTATCAAAAGTAAATAACGCTCCAAATACACCTCAGATCCGACCCATTGAAAAGTATTGGGCATTATTGAAAAGATAACATTCTAAAAGGAAAACCCCTGCGAAAAGTTTGAATTTCTTCAGACGTATCGTGACGGCTATAGCCCAAAAAGTTTCAAAAACTAGCGATGCATCTTTAATGAGTAGAGTAACCTAAACTTGCGGACTCGTATAGGCGTCGGTATTACGGGTTAATATAAGAATACGAAAAATTCATAAACAAACTAAACCGGTAGAGAAGCAGGCATGCAGTGTCGACCTTGAATATAAATCATGTTAAACCGCGCTGAGAGAGATTTCGTTTTAGTACCGGTTGAGCTGTTGCAGAGATTAGTCGAACGGTCAAGGTTATGTACTTACGTGTCGCTTTTAAAAATATAGCTGGTGTTTTTTGTGTGTTGTAATATTATAGCAGGTACATAATTAGTGTATCGTTTCATATAGAACTAATATTTACATACCTAAGAAAACAATGCCTCGTAATAGATTTGCTACTAATGTACATAAGTATGTGTCACTTTTTCTCCGTTTAAAATATGACGGTAGTGCAGTTTTTTGCTTAATATGCAATGTTCGTTTGGCTGTATTGGACAGAACTGATTGTCAGATGCATGTCAATGGTATTAAGCATATGAGAAATGCAAGAACTGAAATACCTTATACACTATTCCTCATACATTTATTAATTATGTTTACCTCTTGTAATCTTCCGTTGTCGTTGGTGAGAAAAGCAGCTTTTAAAACGTTTTGGCGACAATACGTTCCAAAGTACCCATTACCCTCATAAACACAATTACAGAATCATTTGCCGCGAATGAAAGAGATGCTAGAAAATGTGTGTAAACGTGATTTGTGTTCCAAAAAAATGTGGATTACCGTGGATGAGACGACCGATATAAAGAAAAACAGTATTGTGAATGTAATAGTTCGCGTTTTATCTAGCGAGAACACAGCATCTCGATATTTGTTAGCTTGCAAACGTGTTCAACAATGTACCGCGGAAAATATTCAAAAAGTGATAATGAATGCTTTGAAAAAATTTAAAATTGCCCAAGATCAAGTTGTGATGATTGTGACAAATAGTGCAGCAACGATGTTAAGTGTTGGGCGATCCTTAAAAACATATATTTCCTAACTTAATACATATAACCTGCGTGCTGCATGCTTTGCATTTAGTTGGTGAAGTTGTTCGACAACATTACGGAAACGTTGATCGGATGATTGGAAGTACTAAAGCAGTGTTTCGTAAATCTCCTAAACGTTTAAAAGAATTTCGTAAATTTTGTCCAGGTATTCCAGAACGTCCTGAACCAATTTTAATGCGATGGGATACTTGGCTAACAGCAGCTTCTTACTATTTGATCCATTTTCCAAAAATTCAATCAGTTATAATGCGATTTAATCGGAATGAACCCAAAGCAATTAGAGAAAGTCAAAGAGAATTTTAAATTCCTCAACTTTTAGAAGATTTAACAACAATATGTACCAATTATACAGTATCACTAGATGCCATCAGAAAACTACAATGTACTGAATTGTCATTGCAGGAATCATTAGACATAGTGGAGAGTGTAAAAAATAAATTACACACATTAAATGATATGCCAGGATTATGCGCTAGTCAAAAGTTGGCAGATGTTTTAAGGAAAAATCCCGATTTGAATACTTTAGAGGCCGTTTATAATAAGTGTAAGAATAGTGAACTTTTAAGTGATTTTGAAAAACAGTTTCTACATGCAAATGTAACTTCCTTAGATGTGGAGAGATCGTTTTCTATGTATAAGAATATTTTTTCTTGTCGATGCACAAGGTTTAAAGAAGTAACTGTGGAAACATATGCAATGATGCAAGTTTACAGTAGTTCATATCCTGATGCCTCTAATTTGTTGAATAATTAGCAAGTAAGTTTATTTGTGAATTTTTCGTATTCTTATATTAACCCGTAATACCGACGCCTATGCGAGTCCGCAAGTTTTGGTTACTCTATTAATGAACAATGTAAGAAGAAAGCTACGTCAAGTAGGTAGACTAGGAGTGTAAGAACCTTACCATAAGTAAAAGTTTATATATGTTACTTATCACTTCAAATAAAGTTCATTGTTGCTGAAATATTGCGTTTAGTTTATAGTTATTTTTTAATTTTGCGCCAAAAGTTACCGAGCATACTCTAAATTAAGATTATGATACGACAAAGTAAACCGAAATGTCAGTTTTCGTTATGTAACGAAATTATTACGGCAGAATATTGTAAATAATTTCAGGCTAATCCTAACAATAATTTCACGCTACCCTATGTGAACGCACCTTTAATAAATCTGCAGATGCATCGCCACACATTTGTCCTAATTTCATATAATCGGAATTTTTTTTTTTTTAAACACTGTCGAACTTTGCTATAACGCGACCGTTTTTTACGTTGCCCTGTAGCCAATGTATTAACTTCATCCACGATTTGCACTGATTCTACTGACGACAACCCAATATTTTGCAATTTTTCTATTGCGTCTAGTAATCGTTTATAATTGTTGCTAATACTTTTTAATTCTGTTTCAACAGAAGTATCTAGAAATCAGTGTTGGTTCTCCTTAATAGCTGTAGCTTCGTCAGGGTCGAATTGTAAAATCACAGATTTTACTTCTTGGAAATGTTCAGAGCCGCTTGCAACCATGTTCCTCAACGCGTAAGAATCGGCTGTGGTGGTTCGAATACCGGGACAAAACCTGTGAAATGCTCGAATCCGTTTGGGAGATTTGTATTTGCTATCAATGCATCCATCTCCGGATAACATTCTCGAATAATTTGTGCCGCAAGACGTAATGCATGAACTTTACACGTAACATGTAAAAGTCCTTCACACTTTTCTTTAAGAGAACAGCCTACACTACACATTGTCGCTGCTCCATCGCTCATAAACATCAACAGTTATCTAGTTGACACTTGAAATTGTTGCAACGTATCGAACACTACGCCCATAATTGCTTCGCCAGTACACTTTTTTAGTCTTTTGCCAGCTAATAAGATTGCAAATTTCGGTTTAACAGTATCTAGTCTCATACTATAATATTCAAAATAGAATTTTTGTATAATCTCATCAAGACATAGCCACAGCTGTTTATCTTTTAATTCCGCTTTGACCCTATTTTCGATATCTTTACGTATACTTGGTAGCTCTTTCCGTAACGCTGTCCGTGATGAAGTTCCACTCGCGATTGTATGTACGCCAAAACTGTCGAAACGGTTCTTTATTGAGTAAGCAAAGCGGTAGACCAACAACAATAAACATTAAAAGTAAATCTATTGATCCAATGCGGCTCTGTGTGAGGAATACATCATGAAATTGGAGGAAAAGAAAAGTCCACTTTCTCACAATAACTCAAAATTTAATAAGAAAACAGCGACCGGTTTCGGGACTAACGTCCCATCTTCAGGCTCGCTGAAAGCATCCAGAAATATTATATAGTAGACTTATATCAGTATTTTTTTTTTCAATTAAAAAAAAAAATGAGTTATAGAACATATTCCAACACACCGGGTTCATTCCCGATAAAAAACAAGGGAACCAAGAAGGATTCCGTACAAAATACCAAAATAAAGGTTTATTTTGAAAAAAAAAACAAAACTTTATAAATACAAATCAAACTTCATTTTTTACAATTGTTAACATTAATTAGTATCGATTATTTGTTGTCAAGTTACTATCTATTAATGATATGTCTACTATATAATATTTCTGGATACTTTCAGCGAACCTGAAGATTAAATTTTGAGTTATTGTGAGAAAGTGGACTTTTCTTTTCCTTCAACTTCAAAAAGTAAATCTAACTTAAATTTCTTGAGGTGGCACGCCATTTTTCTCATTTTTGTGCTGTACACTATTTATATATCTTTTACAGTCGCCTTTTTTCCAGCACATTAAAGGTATTTTGCAAATTCTACACAATTCTTTGGTTCCATTATAGTTCAAATCCGAAAATTCACTGATAAATTTAGTGACTTTATTAGCCAACGGTCGTTTATTTTCCTTGCGCACGTTAAACATACATACATATATTTGTTTCTATAATTACGCTGCGAAGGGTTGATGAGAAACTGTTGCAATAAATCAATAATTTAATTCACTGGGGTAGCATATGTCGCGTCGTGGCGCGGCGACCTCACTTCTAACCTAGCACGAAGCTCTCTGTGCCCGGCCTATTTATCTCTATACCAATTTTCGTTTTGAAGCATTTCAAGGAACCTACCTACGCAAACATCATACGCCAAGCCACAAATGTAAATGTCAGTAGCATTTTTCTGCCGTAGCTGGGCACTAAGAGTGGTATCAGTCATCTTTTTATTATCCCAAAATACCGAGTAAGAATCAACTTCTGGATTAGTACCCTTATATATCTTGATGGCATTATCAACAATCTGAAATATGAAATTACTCAAACTATATACAAGGTCTTCCTATAAATTACCGAGAAATTTAAAGGGATCTTAGAGAATTACAAGAATGAAGACGTTTAACACATTTAACTATGAACTAATAGATTTTCAAGGAAAATATTACGAAGAAAACGTCTTCCTTTCATAATTTTCTGCCATCTCTAAAAATCTGATGGCAGCTTTCAAATAGGTCCTGTATATCTTATTACATATGCACATACATATATCAATCATACTTTAAAAGTAAATTCTCAATTTTTTTTATATTACGAGCGTCACGTTACTTCCTATGGGAATACTAAAATGGGCTTTTTATTTTATACGAACAGGCAGGGTAGATGAAATAATGGAAGAAATACCATGGAAACTAATGGTTCGTAAATTTCATATTTTAAAAGGGGGAAAATCAATTGAAAATTCTATTGTACATTCAACAAAAACAGTACAATAATATTTTTATTGAATGTCAATCAATATTCAACGCTAAATTATACAATAACATCTAATTGCTTATCTTGATTTGTAACCTGTCAATACAAAAATAACTACAGTCCCTGGCCAAATTACTTGAAACACTCAATATTTTGTAGTTTCTTCATAATAAAATATAAACTATACATGTATTATATTTTTTATTTATAAAATATATTGTAAAAGTATGTAACATGTAAAATATTAAATAAGTAATTAATATTTAGTCCATAACCCATGATTTTTAATAACACCCTTAATTCTTCGGGGCATACATTCAATGCAAGACATGATTGTCTCTTTTCTATCTTCATCGTTCTCCCATACATCCTTTATATTCTTCATTAATATTTCCTTTGTAGGGTTTTCTCTTTCGTATACCTTACTTTTTGGTCGATGCCATACGTTCTCGATGGGATTGAGGTCCTGTGAATTTCCGGGCCAACGTAAAAGAGGTATGTGATTGTCTTTAAAGAATCTCTTAACCTTTTTTGCCACATGGCAAGGAGCATTATCTTGTATAAATATACGCCCTGTCGGTATGCGACGTCCTGGCTTAAAATACGGTAATAACGTGTTTTTTTACACATTTATGTACTGCGCATTGTACCTTCTACAAAATACAAAGAACCGGGTCCGTCTCCACTAATCCCCAAATTATTACCTGCGGAGAGTGTTTTACAGTTCGAAGAACTGTGGACTCTGTGAGACGTTCGCCATGTCGTCTACGAACAAATTGTGCTCGCTGCACTAACACACAGAGCGAGCACTCGTCACTAAAGAAAACCTATTAAATAATGCAAACATTAATTCAGTAAAAATCATGTTGTTAAGTTATTCATCTTTTTCCAATTCTCGTCTGTGAAATGTCGATATTCTCTTGCAAAGTTAAGACGAGCAGATTTCATTTTTTCTGTTAAACGCTGCTTTGGCTAATGGGCCGAAGACCTGTAGTCTTCGGCCCATTAGGCGATTTTCGCGCAAACGGCGCCTGACAGTTCTGCTCGAAATCTCTATTCCTCTCTCTTGTAAATTTTTTTGAATCATTTTAATTGCAGCAAATCTATTGCTTAAAGCCTGATGAACAATTTCACGGTCAGATCTCTTCGAAGTTTTTCTTTTCCGACCGCACTTTGCCCGTCTTTGTGGCGATGTGCTAGCTCCTTCGTTTAAGTTTCTAGCTAAACGCGATACAGAAAAAGGGGATACTTTCTGTAATTTTGCAATTTCTCGTTGTGAATGTTTGTTTGATTGTAGAAGAGCTTGTATAGCGGCTTTTTGTTCACTTGTTAAATCTTTCCCGGGCATTTTCTACAAAAAACCCCAAATATTTCAATTTTTTTCAAATTCCAAATAATTAATTATTAAGAGAGAGATAGAATAACAATTTTACCTTTGCAATAACGATATATTAACACAAAACACAACGATACTCCACAACTTAGCTTCTATACGGTTATGACGAAATATTTTTAAAAATATCGATGCATTCTCTAAACTGTGAACTCGCTAAATGTAAGTTGATAACTGAAATATTTATATATACGTACTTTATTCTTCTAAATATCATTTCTCTGGTATTTTTATTTATTGATACAATAATCTAGTCCCCCTATAAACGATCGGATTCAAAGCAAAAGAATATCACTATAATAGGATGGAAATTTTCAGGTAAAAGGGTTGATTTATGACATGTTTCAAGTAATATAGCCAGGGACTGTAATTTGTTATAAAATACATGCAATCACCTGAAGAAAAAATAAACACATTTTTTATACCTAGAATGTTTGGGATCAAAGCCAACTATATGGCAACAAGACGCTATTTCCACTAGGAATGTGGAAACATTGCCAAAAAGAATGCAATTTGCAATTAGGTAAAATTCCTTACAGAAGATTACAATCAATGAGTTTGCTTTACGAAATTAACACTGTTCAGGGATGAAGTGGAATAAATTACTTTGGGGGAAAATTCTGTTTATCCAAGAAGATAGAAGGCAATCACGTTTTATTTGTAATTCCGACAATTCATTAATTGCCCCTCTTGGTTTACCAAATCGTCCTCTTAAAATCATGAATTTTTTTTTACTGGGGGTAGAGTCAATATTTACTACGTAATGCTACCAGACTTCTGCAAAAAATGAATTTAATGGAGTTTGTTAAATATTTACGGCTCCTCGAATTTGTATCCTTTTTTTTTTTTTGGGGACAATTTTTTTATTGTTGCTCTTTCATATTACATATAAATTAGATAAAAAAACGATATTGCTAGATATAAATATTTTCCGAGAAATATAGGAATATATACGAAATAATATTATTTGTCGTAGGTACACGGTTCTTTTTTGCTTGTTTGCCGTTAAACTGCTTATATTGATTATTGTTTATTTTTTATACAAATATAAAATATTGATGATGCTATTTTCCATGGTAACCAAACTCAAAAATATAAAATGGGAAATATGAGAATTTCAACTTGTTTAAGATATATACTATCGGTTACAAAAATTTGACCAAGAGAAAATTCTTTATAACACATTCGTTGAATGAATTTGCAAGCATTGTATCGAAGTATCTTATACTCTTTTAATTTCTGAACGTTTTCCACTTACTGAAACTTCGTTTAAGAAATGCTAGAAAAAATAGCATTATGAAATAAATAAATAATTCTACCTTTAAATCCTTATGAAGTTCCGAACCCCATGTATCTTGGACGCAATGCCTCGGCCATAATCTTTGCTTCATTGGTGGAGGTCCTTGGAAGATAACTGTATCATATGTTTGGGCATTTTCTGCTGTTAACGGGCTGGAGGAATCTAATTCCCTTAGATGTATATTGTCTATAAAGGATACATGATCGCTTGGATGCCAATCCAGAGAGTAGAATACTGCGTCGAATTCTACACTCTCTAGGAGCCTATTGATTGGATCTATGACTTCAATTCCGTTTTGTTGTGCTGAGCAGTTGCTTATGTTTAATGTTCCAGTTATGAAATCGTTTTGAACGTCAACTATTAAGAATGCAGAAATTGGTCGAACGATCTGAAAAGAAAGTATAGTCACTATAATCTTTTCAGGTTGAGGTTTCCTTTGACATTTCCCAAAATTTTGAAAATCACTGTGCTAGTTGCAAAATACAACAAGCTGCCTAAACCCAATTCGAGTACGCCAAATCCAATGGTGCCAACCATCTTTAAAAGTTAGCACTCGTTTTCGAGCAATTTCAATTTAAAAATTTTAGGCCCAAAGAACCGTTTGGAACATCCTGGAATTTTCCGGAAAATCTGATCAATGGCCGAAGAGCTTTCTGGAACCTTCGAGAACCTTCCATGGACCATTCGTGAACCTTCTAGAAACTTCCATCCCCGCTACTGCCACTGTTTTCAGAAGTCAAAGTGTTAACATCTACGTAAATATTAAAGCAAATAACCCAAACCGAAGTGAATAGTGAAAAGTTCGAGATTGTTCATTGTATTGGCTTATCGAAAATGGATAAATGTTCTAAATTGAATACCTTTTGTTACGTGTATGGAAAATTTATAAGTAAGACCACTCGGCGTAAAATACGTGCTGAAACCTACGACGTCGTCGTACTAATAACTGACATTCAAATAACGTTAGATTATCGAACGTACTAAGGACGTACTACCAGAACGTCAATTGTACGTCCATTATGATGACATTGGTGACCTAACCTAAGCATTTTTATTACTAAGTACGATTGCAGATTAACCGAGTAAGGGTACGATTTTTTCTAATCTTATTCTAAGTAATATTGAATGCAACTGCGATTTAAGGTCAGTTTTTCTTTCACCATGCTCATAGGATTCGAATCCTATGAGCATGGCGAGCGTTTTCATCAAGTGACGGCGAGGCTCGAACATTGGCACGTGGCAAAAAGCTACATGCACTTTTGAGTGATATTTGTTGGAATCTACAAGAAGAAGATGACGGTACAGAAGAATCAGGTCAATCAGAGAATGAAAAATTAAAAAAAAAAAATTTTGCAAAAAAATGATTAAAAATCGACTGAATCGATTGAATTTTTTTCAAATAGGTTCTATTCGATGTGTGTTCGTCGATACGATATTTAGTCGATCGATTTCCATCGATTGAAATTCGATAAAAGCTCAAAAAAATGATAAAGATAACGTTTTTTTGTCTTTCTAGAAGAAAAATGGGAAAGTAGGTGGCAAGCCTCATATGAATGTCATCCTACGCAGTATGCCATAATCCACCCCTCGATCTTTCATACACGTTGGCATAGTAACTTTAGAGTGTCACGATACGAATATTCTGTTGTTGCTAGATTGAAATTCGGACATGGTTGCTTCTCTTCACATTTACATAAATTAAAGATTTTGGATTCTCCAGCTTGCACATGTGGATATGAGGTGGGTGATTTAAATCACCTTATTTTAGCATGCCGCGTCTATGAACATCAAAGACGAAATCTGTTTGAGAATTTAGTAGCACATAAAGTAGCCTTACCCACCTCTATAACACTACTACTAAGCTCTAACAACATTGAAATTTACAGAGTTCTTATTAAATTTCTCGTTGACTGTCGAATTACAATTTAATAGGTGAAGTTTTTTATAATTTGATACATTGCGATGGTAATGTGGCTGATGGGCTTTGATCCCTTAATGCCAAAAAAAAAAAAAAAAAAAAAAACGTTTTTTTGGAATCTGGGCCTAAAATCTTTAAATTAAAATTGCTCAAAAAAGCGAACTAACTTTTAAAAACGGCTAGCACCATTGGATTTAGCATACTCAAATTAGGTTCATAATAAATGCCTTTGTTATGCCATTCCCAATCTTGAAACAAATAACAACGGAAAGAAAGTAACAATCTATAAACTATTAGGAACGCACAATCTTAGGGCGAGGCCCAGTTACATAAATAAATGTGAACTGCTTTTGCCTAAAATAACAATAAATTTGACCTGATGCCTATAAACTAATTAGAATCTACACCTAAACTAAATTCTGTGTGTGCGCCCGGTTATACAACATCGACAAACAAAAGAAATAAAAAGAAAATAACCTTTTGCAATTTTAAACTTTAAGTATGTTTAAATTAAAAGCAAAACAGTACGAAGCAAAAAAATGCACAGGCTACAGAAACTAACGAAAGAGGTGGTTTACATAAAGGATTGATCGAACAATTCTTCGAAATTGGACAACGGGATCTGTTTTGATATTGGTTGGTAGGCTATTATACTTTTTATATAAACAAAAGAAGAGAAAGATCTTTCGAACAGAGCGAGCCTGGTGCAAGGGGGTGAAACGTGTTCGCGAAAACGCGTCGTCAAACTATGGACATCTGTTCGAAACCGAATTTTTCTATACAAGTATGGAGGAGTTTTAAATAAAATAATTTTAGGCAGGTAAATCTCCGAACAGTAAGAAAACTGCGAAAGAACATATGTATCGCAAAGCATCTCCTTGACGATCTGATTTAACCCTCGTAAGACGGTGCGGGGTGCACCCCAAACCTTCTTTTTCGCACATTTCTTTTTTAATAAATTTTTTAGATTTTTGTTAATTTTTTTAGTCGCAGTAAATTCAATTCCAAACGCATTCTACCCATTTCGGTATTTAAAACTCTTTGAGTTTTCTCTCTCTTTTCTAAGAGTGGCCATGGGGTGCAAATGCACCCCGCACCGTCGTTAATGTTTCCCATAATATTTCAGAATTTATAATTTCTCAAGTGCTTTTTCGGGAAAATTGTGTTACAATTTTATGTCTCTTTTGTTTGGAATGGTACTGTAAGTCTTGTAATAAGTTCCGCAAATTTTGCTTTCGTCGGTGTGGCTTCCTTTATTGGAGTAATTAAATTTATGACACGCGGAAGCCTTTGCCGGTAACTATTTCAATCGAATCCCGCAAAACACGTGTAAAAATTATTTGTTTTGAAGATTCAGTTTATACTTTAGTTTCTTCCCAACTCTTGTTGAGTGTAGTTAGTTTGTGGAAGCGGCATTTCGAATTTTTTATTAATAAGAGATGGCTTGTTCACGTGAATTTCACGATTCTCGATTTTGTACCGATGAAGAACTAAGATTTCTAACGGACAATGATGATCCGGAATTTGACCGAAAAGTGGCGAACAAAGAAAACAGTGACGATGAGAGTGATAGAGAATCGCAACAGGAAAGTAAATTTGACGAACCCGAAGGTGATGAGGATTCGTTTGAAGTTCCTCCATTGGATGAGAACGACGATAATGTACAAGCAAAGACGGTACTAAGTGGGCAAAAGTGTGTTCCCGTACATTCAAAAGACATCCTAATAATAACGTAATAAGGGTTCGTCCTGGTCTAACAAATTATAGTTCAAGCGTTTCCACAATAAAAGAGTCGTTTGAGTTATTTTTATCAAAAGATATAATAGATGTCATATTGACAGAAACCAATCGCAAAGCTGAAAACTTTTATGATACTTGGAATAATGAAAACCCGTCTAATCAGAAAAAATTTATTCCTACAACTCTCTTGGAACTTGAAGCTTTTTCGGTGTTTGTTCATCGCAGGAGCCTTTCAAAGCAATCACGAACCAGTGGAAATGTTATGGTCATACGATCTTGCTTACTTTTCGCCCAAATTATGCCGGCATCTATTCTAGAGACAGGTTCAAATATTGACAAGATTCCTTAGGTTTGATAATTTCGAAACTAGAATGGAGAGAATGCAAGAAGATAAAATGAATCCAATAAGAACAATTTTTGACAAGTGTATTGAAAATTGTAAAAAGGCTTATAATCCAGAAGGTCATTTATGTATAGACGAACAGTTGGTACCTTTTAGAGGAAAAGCCCCTTTTAGAGTGTACATGAAAAGTAAGCCCGCAAAATATGGTCTGAATGTTTGGGCTTTGGTGTGCTGCGAAAATGACTACACACTCAATATGCTATTATACCTATAGGTAACAATACTATGATAAATTAATATCAAAATTTTAAATTTTATTTTTAGGAAAAATTGACAACCAACCAGAGAAAAATCATGGCGAACGGGTAGTTCTTGATCTAGTTCAGCATCTTGGGCCAGGATATGGGGTTACTACTGACAACTTTTTCACGAGTTTGAAATTGGCAGAAAAACTTTTGAGTAGAAAGAGTATTATTTGTGGTACATTGCGCAAAAATAAGAGATTTGTTCCACAAGAATTGCTCCCATCGTTTCAAAACCGATAAATTCTTCATTTTTTACTTTTCAACAAAAAAGTACTTTGGTTTCTTACGTTACTAACAAAAATCGAGCTGTTATATTACTGTCGACTGAACATTATGATAATAAAGTAGGTGAAAAAAAAGACGCCTATAAACCTGAAATAATACTTCATTACAACAAAACAAAAGGAGCTGTGGGCGTAGTGGACAAAATGGCACAACACTACACAAACACAGCGCCAAACACGCAGATGGCCCATGGTAATGTTTTATCACCTATTAGATATTTCAGCCATAAACGCTTTCAAAATTTGGAAAATAAAAAATCCAAATTACGATGGGAAACGTTTGGATGCACGAAGAAAATTTTTATTGGACTTAGGACGAGAATTAGTAAAAGGAAATATTATGTAGAGATATCAGAACACAAATAATATGCACTCTCAGTTACGTCAATTTATGAAAATGGCACATCCTGAATTAGACGTTCCTGCTGCTCCACCTGCAGATGACAGAGCTTCAGGACAAGATCGATGTTGCTTACGCCAGAGAAAAAAAGACCGAAAGTTCAGTCATTACTGTATTGTGTGTAATTTTTAATAAATGCTTAATTTGTGTAATACATGTTTGATATATAATAAACAAGTTCTAATTATTTTCTAAATCAATTTCCTCACGTTTACACATAAAAAAATTGAAATATGGATGGGGTGCAAATGCACCCCGCACCGTTGTTTACGTAAGAAAACTCGGCACCGTCTTACGAGGGTTAAAACCAAACGGTGAGGATATATTTTTTTGAGATTGCAGTAGGATGCCCTAATAGAACCACCTATATGTTCACGAAAACGCAAAGAATTATCAAGCGTCAACCCCAAACTCTTAGCGCTAGTAACCACAGGAATCACTACGTTATTCATCTCAATATATATTCTATTGTTTAATATTGAAACTATTTCCCGACTTCCAAAAACAAGAACGTTTGATTTAGTTGGATTTATATTTAACGAGTATGTAGCCGAAACAGAGTGAATAACAGATAAATCTTTATCAATATTTTCAACAGCAGTAATCCAATCAGAAGCTTTAAACGAGTAGTACAATTGTTCATCATCTGCATATAGATGGGGTTTCATATAGGAAAGATGTTCAATAAAGGAAGCAGTGTACAGTGTGAATAAAATCGGGCTCAAGATCGAACCCTGTGGCGTACCTTGCAATAAATATAGTAACCGAGAAATTTTATTCTTTAACTTTACACTTTGTGACCTGCCTGAAAGGAAATCCGAAGTCAAGTTAACAGCTCCTGGACTAAAACCTTTATTGCTTAATACACTCAGTAATGTGGTATGGTTTACCGCGTCAAATGCCTTGGAATAATCCAAAAGTACACATATCCGTCATCTTTGGCTCTTAGAATATGTATCATCTGTTACAGATAGTAAGGCCGTGGCACAACTATGGTCCGGTCTAAACCCTGACTTCACATCTAGCAATAACTTATTATCGGTAACAAATTTTTTTATTTGATATTCGATTACTCTCTCCATGATCTTCGAGAGCACAGGCAATATACTTATCGGTCTGAGATGTTTCAGATCCTGAACAGAGTTCCCTTTTAGCAGGGGAAGTACCACCGCCTGCTTCCAACAAGTAGGAAAAAATTTTGCAATATACACGCATTAATAATGTGCGTCACGTAAGGAACTATAAATGGGAAACATCTATACCGTCATAACCTACTGATGTAGATTTGATTGAGTCTATCATGCCTACAATAACCTCGTTTGTAACTGGAGAAAACGAGAAGATATCAGTTACAGTACCGGGAAGATTTAAATTTAATGACGGGAAAGCATATGAACTAACAGGCGGTACACGGTTAACAAAGTATTCGATTATTTTGTTTGGATCTGCTAAATGGGCCGGTATTTCGGAGTCTTTCTGTGGGGTTTTAAATGACCCCAAGGTGCTTCCATAACGTAGCTTTATCTCTCGTGCGGGAGATGAAATCAAAATTTGCTTTTTTTTTCGAGACCAAATGTACGGTTGCTCAAATTCCATAAAGATTTGTAGTAATTCCAGTCATTTGGACTCTTTGTTCTTCTATATTTTAATTTAACTTTATCACGCATTAACATCATCATCTTCAGATTATCAGTGAGCCATGGGATGTACTTTTTTGTAAATCTTCGAGTTATCACAGACGCATCCTCACCAAAAATCCAAAGGATACCATCATTAAAAAAAGCAACTTTTGTCATTTATATTTTGTAAATGCAGGACATTGTCCAAATTCCAGGCATGTAGATCCGATCTTAATTCGCAAATATTTATATCGGTCTATTAATTAGCTTACTAAAGTTAACGCAACAATATACACGTGGTCTGAAAAATTGATACCAATCACACCGCTATCTGTACAGTTCGTGTCATCAGTAACTAAAATAAGATCGATCAAAGAAGATGCCGTTCCCGCCATTCTAGTCGGCTCTATAATCAACTGTCTAGCCCCAACAGTATCCAAAAATGCATTAAAACACCGAGTTGAAGGTTAATTTATTCTAAATAAATTAATATTCAAATCGCCAGAACAATATACTTCAGTTGTAAGAAGGCAACAATTGATAAGCGAGTTTTCCAAATTATCCAGGAATTGTTTGTAATCTGAGTTAGGAGCGTTATAAGCGAAGCCGATACCGGATCTACGCGAGTCTACAGTAACCAGGAGCTACAACTGCTCTATACTGTTACTTGTGGTAATTACCGAACATCTGAAAGCATTCCTGATGTATATACCCACACCGCCGCCCAGACTCGCCCTATCACTTCGATAAAACCAATAGTCAGTAATAGAGTTGCTCAATTTGCGCCAAGTTAGTGGCGGGCGCATAGAAGTTTACACAAAATAAATGGTCAGAAATAAAATATAATACGTGCTCAAACACTTACAGTCTTAAGAGTCTTCCGTGAAATCACAAAGTGAATAATGTCTGTTAAATATCTGCAACATTAGATATGTTTCCACAGTTGTTTCGGCAAACCGAGTGCGGCGTGAGGAAAAAGTGTGTTTATATGCAGAAAACGAACGTTCTCCATCTAGTGACGTTATATTTGCGTAATTAAAATAATCTTTGGAACAACTTAACGATTCTGTTGACGCACCTTCACAAATTTGTCTTAATGTGCCAAAATCAGAATCTTTCTCTAAAACACTTTCAAACCTTTCTAGAACCTTTCTAGTCTTCTATCGCGTGAACATGTTGCACTATTTGCAGAGATTCCACTAACGACACCGAAGGATTTTGTAATTTTTCTATTGCCTCCACTGGTCCGAAGTAATTGTTCTGAATAGTTTTTAAATCCGTTTTAACCTGATTATTAGAGCGGGCCAAATTGCGCCATCCAACAGAATCGGAATCAGGCGCAACGGCCGCTTATTGTAAATAGCGTATATGTGAGTCACAGCAGATATGTGATATTTCGAAATTAATACACAAGAGTAAAAAAATAAAAGCTGACGCAATAATAATGTTTAGTAATTAGAGCGGATATATATATATATATATATATTTTTTTATTATTATGTTTACAAGTATATATATATATATATATATATATTTTTTTTTTATTATGTTTACAAGTATATATATATATATAAATATATATATATATATATATATATATATATGTACACGCTGAGGTGTTTTTATTTTCATTATGATTTTTTTATTTGATTGAAAACGGTATGCGTTGTAAATGGGATGTAATAAGGAAATAACTGAGAAACTGAACGCTTTTTTTATTCTGTTGTACTTAATAATGTAACTGTAAATAAAGATATAATAAATAAATTCTATCCTTCTTAATAATGCGGATTGGCTTGTTTAAAAAGTTGCACCATCAGATAAGTTTCCACATTTGCCTCGGTGAAGGATGTTCGCCGAGACGAAAAATGTTCTTATATTTCGAAAACGATCGTTCCACGTCTACCGAAGTAAGACAGGCGTAATTAAAATAATCTTTAGACTTAGTCAAGGAATCTGCAGATGCCCCATCGCACATTTGTCTTAATCTCGTGTAGTCCGGATTCTTTTTTAAAACACTCGAACTTAGCTAAAACTCGTCCACTTGTTGCATCGTTTATACTGTGTAACAATGTACTAACTTCGTCCACGACTTGCACTGATTCTACCAACGACAATCCAGAATTTTGCAATTTTCTATCGCGGTCTACTAACCCTTTGTAATTGTTGCTAATATTCTTTAGATGTGTTTCAACAGAAATATCGAGAAATCCCTTCTGGCTCATCCTAATAGCTCTAGCTTCGGCAGGGACGAATTGCAAAATAACGGATTTGACTTCTTGAAAATGTTCATTATAATAGAAAGCGGCTTTTAACCACGTTCCCCAACGCGTAAGAATGGGCTGTGGTGGTTCTCGAATACCAGGGCATAACCTGTGGAATGCCCTAGTCCTCTTAGGACTTTTGAGAAACACTTTTTTTGTGTTTGCTATTAATGCATCCACCTCCGGGTAACACTCTCGAATAGTTTGTGCCACAAGATGTAAAGCATGGACTTTACACGTAACATGTAAAAGTCCTTCACACTTTTCTTTAAGGGAACGGCCTACACTACACATTGTTGCTGCACCATCGCTCATGAACAACAACAGTTGACTGGTTGACACTTGAAATTTTTGTAACGTTTCGAGAACTACGGCCGTAATTGCTTTACTAGTACACTGTTTTAATCTTCTGCTGGCTAATAGAATTGCAAAATTTGGTTTAATAGGATCTAATACGCGCACTATTATATTCAAAATAGAATTTTTTTGCAATCTGTCGTCTCATCAAGACATAGCCACAGCTGTTTATCTTTTAATTCGCTTTAATTCGATTTTCAATGTCCTCACGTATTCGTGGAATATCTCTCCGCAACGCTGTCCGAGATGGTAGTATCCACTCGGTATTGTATGTACCCCAGAATTTTCGAAATGCTTTTTTATCAAGTATACGAAGTGGTAGACCACATACCATAAACGTTAAAAGCAATTCTAATTGAAATTGACACACCATTTCTTTTATTTCTGTGGTGTGCGCTATTTATATGTCTTTCACAATCACGTTTGCTCCAGCACAGTAGTTTCTTTTTACAAACTTTACAGAAAATTGTACTCCCATTGTAGTGTAAATCCACAAATTCACTAAGAAATTTATTAACTTTCGTAGGTAATGGCCGTTTATTTTTAATAGTTACGTTTAGACATAATCACTAAAGCGAGCATACCGACGCTTGTTTCTAGTATGCCACGAAGTGGTGCAAACGTAACATCTGCAGACTCGTCATTTGTTGATGAATAGAGCGCGTCATCCGTAAATGAATAAGCGCGCTGTTAGTTCGTAGCCGTCGATGAATGAACTTTTTTTTTGTAGTGGCCCACTGTGAACAACGCCCTATTTATCAACGAACACCCAAACTGCAGGTGTATATTTGCGCGTCTTCACGACGTAATAGACAGTGGTCTTGGTCCTCGTCCTAATAATTACATATTTAAATTACCTATGTTTACATACATATATGCGCCCAGCAGCCTGATTGCGAACCTGGCGCGTGGCGCTCTTGGCCCGCTCTACTGATTATCCTGAAATTTCGACTGGCTTTCCTTGATAGCCGCAGCTTCCTTTGGATCGAATTGTAAAACCACGTTCTTAATTTTCTCCAAATATTTATGATAATAAAACGCGGCCTGTAACCATGTTCCCCAACGTGTAAGAATAGGTTCTAGTGGCTAAGGCATACGGGGGCACAGTCTGTGAAATTTGCGAATACGTTTTGGGGATTTGACAAACACTACTTTTGTATGCGCTATTAAAGCATGAATTTCACACGTAATATGTAACAAGTTAGCACAATGTTTTTTAAGAGACCGGCCTACAGAAAGCACGTTTGCGGCACCATCATAAACATCAACAGTTGGTTTGTTGAAAGTTCAAACTTTTCCAATGTATTTAATACTAACTTTGAAATTACTTCGGCAGTATATTGTTGTACTCGTCTGGAAGCTACTAGAATTGAAGGTGACGATTGATGTGGTTCCATTGTACGTAGCATTACATTAACCACAGAATGTTTTTTACGATCTGTTGTTTCGTCCATACATAACCACAGTTTTTTATCTTTCAACTCCGATTTAATTCTTTTTTCAACATGTTCACGAGCAGATAGCACAATTCTTTGTAACGATGCATTGGTAATTTGCAGTCCGAATATTTATTCAAATAGAAGAGATATGCTTCCTTGTCTAGTAAATTAAACGGTAGATTACATACAATAAAGGTAACACATAAGTTAAATTTGAATTTGTCATAGTGTCGTGTGCAATTTTTTTTTTAAGAATGCTGTTTACTATTTATGTCACCTAGACAATTCCTCTTGGACTAACACATTAAACGGATATTACAAACTACACATTGAATTTTAACGCCATCATAATTTAGGTCAGGAATTTCTCCTATAAATTCTGTAACTTTGTCCAACATTGGCCGTTTTCGCGACGTAGGCAACATTTTTAAAACAAACGTAGAACTACGAAATAGTATTTACATGTATACACAACAGATCTGGTTTTACTGAGGGTTGTCTCGAACCTTTGCCACTGCCCGTTGGCGCTAGTGAGTAACTCTAATCATTAATGTGAGCCATATCGCTAGCCACAGTCTCATTTAGCCATGTTTCTGAAATTGCTATTACATCAATACTATTTGCTTCTATGAACATCTCCAGCTCATTGATCTTATGAACCAAGGATCTAATATTTACGTGTGCAATTTCTATATTAGACGAATTCATACCAAACGAATTGCCTATAGAACAACTAATTATAAATAATTGAATATGCTGATAACTAAACTACGTACCTAATATATTATTGTAATAATTTTTATCAAAAAGTAATATTTAAATATATTTCCTTTGGACACCACCAATGTAAGCCTAGTATAAGTCTTACAAGTAGAATCACTCACATTCTATGTTGCTGCGCTCACGATTCTCTTAATATCGTCCAGAGATTGACAATTATATATTTGATTATTAACTTTGCAAAATACCTTCCCGTCGCTTGTCCACGTGGACTGCTTTGGAGCGATTTTAGAAAGTTCTTTTAATAATGCTACTTTTCTTGAGGCGAGATCTTCTCTGATTACAGAGCGTGAACCTTTCAATTTTGTTTTAGTGCTATAGATTCTCTTCTTTATATTCCGATTAGTAAACCTTACTATTACAAGTTTTGGGCCGTTTTCCTTATTCCTTAAGCGATGCGCGATATCTACGTCACGTAATTGCAGGACAACGTTGAGTTTATCGCGACGAAAGTCAACAATAACTTGGTTAGTGTCTTCATTTTGGTGTTCTGGTATTCCATAGAAACGCAAGTTGTTAATCCTGAAATATTGTTCCAAGTTATCCATTTGTTCTTTTAGTTCCAGTATATTATTTTGTAGTTGTTCCACCTTATCCTGTAACATCTTGAGCTCTTGCTGGAATATTGGTTTTAGGTTGTCCCCGATCTTCTCGCAGATTTTATTTATAAATTCATCTGATAGTAGCAATTTTTCAATGTATAACCTAAAAATATTTTTAACCCTGTACAAATCCATTGAGAAATACATATTTCCTGCCTCAACGTGATAGAGATTACGTTAGCATAGAAATAACATCACCTGAATCCATATGACATATTTTCACGACCACCAGAATGAGGTTTTGAACATCTCTGGTTTTAAGCATTGCGGAGAAACAAGAATTGACAGCGCCTGTTTCGCGTGTTTTAAATCAGTGCACTGAGACAGAAAATGACAAGGTGTTGGATGTGACCTTGACGTCTGCGTCTCAGCGTGAAAATATGTAGGTGTACCCTTGATCTTGAGGGGAATGAAATGGAAAGGAGGAACTGTCGAAGTGTAACATTGATATTCGATTTCCGATGAAAGCATAAAGTAAGGCTACCGATATTCTCGGAAAATCCATCGATGTTTTCCTTGAAACGTCTTCTTAATTGAAAGCGCAACAAAAGCCATTTCTACGAAATAATATTTACCAAAGAACAACGCTATGCCTTATCCAACAAGATATCAGTTACAGCTCGTTGTTGTGGTAACCTCAAACCTCTTCTCACTCCATTATCTTCCCTCTAGCGTCTCGTTCGACAATTTTAATTATTTGAAAAAGCTGTTCGTGACGTATTAACAAAATTTCAATTACATCCAACCTTCAGGTAACCTTAGAGGTAAGCTCTGCTGGAGTCTTATTGGAAAATACTTGAGAAGGTCGTGGAAAATGTGTGAGGAGAGGAAAATTCAAAGATTATTAAAATATGTATTTGCACACATAATTCTAGATGGAAAACGAATTTCTTTAGATGACGGTACGAAAGTATACCAAAAAAATGCTTAAACGTCTATCCAATGTATACGAGTTATATATTTTCAGTTTTTACAAAAGTAATTAAAGAAAAATAAATGGTACAAATCGTTTTATTGTCTTTCAAAATATTCCCCATTAAGATTTATACACTTTTGCATTCGTTCGAACCAATTTTCGAAACATTTTTCCGCTCTGAAGGTGGTATTTCCAAAACATGGTTTTTGAAGGCTTCAACAGCTTCTTGAGGTGATAAAAATCGCTGTTCACGCATCTTTTGTTTGACATTCCGAAACAAAAAGAAGTCGTTATGAGATGTTTTTCATTGTCGTGGTGAAAGATGGTACGACGTGTTTCCTGATTTCATCGATGACTTTTGACAAACAAATTGTTGTACACCTTTCAGCATTTGATCCTCTAAAGCAATGCTTGTGACACGCCCAGTACTTTTTTTGAATTCGGTTCATCTGGGAACACCCAAACAGTTGCTTAGTTTCCGGCCCGTACGAATATTCCAAGTTTCGTTGTATACGGATTCTGAAGATCCTCTGTCGAATTTTTTGAGCATTTCCTTACACCAATTAACGAGCCTTTTTTGTGCTTGGGTCAAATTATGCGGAATCCATCGGGAACAGATCTTTTTCACACCTAAATGTTCATGCAAAATCGATATGCCTAAGGATGCTTCTATCACACGGTAAGTCTTCAATCATCTTACGCACGGCATCAATGTTTTTTGAAACAACAACCGATTTTGGTCGATCTTCAAGGAATTCATCACTGACAGAAGCACCACCACGACAAAATTCTAGAAACTAGTTGTTTCTGATGGTGCCTCATTAACTAAAGTTGAACGAAGAAATTCGAGGCATTGTTGTTGTGTTAGGCTTTTACTAAAAAGTAAAAAATCTTCCAATGAAAACCTCTACTTTTCACAAAATCGCTTTTTTTAACGCTCACTGTAAACAAACTACTCGGTCGATTTCTCTCCTGTCGCTGCTTCAACAATATCAAATGTCAAATCTCAATTGTGTCATCGAGTGGTCGTTTGTAAAAACTTAAGACATTGGCATCATATTTCCAGTAACAGTAACACGGGTATCGTGCTTTTTCTTTGAAACGTTATAAGTGCAAATTTGGCGGGTGCGCTGGTGTTTAAAAATCCATATGATCTAATTTGAAGCTTTATTAAATTTTTTGTGCTTGTAGGATGTTGTTTACATCCCCTAGTCTTAATTGGAAATTATCGTCCTTTCGCTTCCAAAGCTTGACGAGAAAAAAACAAGTTTTAATAAAATAAAAGTTCCCATTACTCCGAAAAACATTCAAGTCCTCTACTTCATGGTATATGAAGTAACTGGAAGGAGAAGAAAAAAAAACGAAGGCAGATGTTCATATTGATTTTTTTTTTATCAACTAAATTAATCAAAAGTCAGTGAAGTGTTTTTCGCGTTGAAAATGTTTGGAAATTCTTTTAGCCATCCCCCCAGGCTTGTTACGATTAAATCTAAACGCGACGCAAGTCGAAGACGATGTAAAGTAGAAAGGTCAAGTCCAATTTAAAAAACATCTGTTTAAACTTACAATTTTAATCCAGTGATTCCAGCAGAACACAAACTCCTCCTTATCAATAAATTGATCTCCATTTTGATCGAATACCTCGAAAACTTCTTTCAGTTTCTCCTCCTCCATTGTATAGATTTTCCCTTTGTCATTTCGAAACAACGCTCTGCATATAAGACGAAATTCATCAAGATCTAATTTTCCATCTCTGTAAAAAAAAGGAACAAGAAAAAAAAAGAATAAAGGAAAATATTTCAAGAAGCACGACAAAGTATTTTCAAAGAACCTATCCTAAGAAAAAGAAGTTAATTTGCTGGCGTATACCGATTGAACAACTTAATATTGGCCAAAAAAAAACTTTCTATTTATGTTTATTATCGTATCTTTAAGTAAAATTGTTTAGGAACATTTACATACATATATTTGGTGACATCTCAGCTACCAATCTTGTTGAACTACGTGTAATAATCTCCTAGTTTTCTGTTATAATATCGAAGATCGGTTGTTATTTGATTGTCCATCATCACACGTGGCTCAAGGTGAAGGCAGCTGAAATACTTTCGAGACGTCAACGCATTTTTTGTTAGGGAACCCATAGAACCTATCCACGTGCGAGAATTTTAGAAACACAATATACAGACTGAATCATTTTCGACCCTCATGAGAATCTCGCTTTATTCTAATTAAAATTGTGCTTTAATTAATGAAAAATACACTTTAAAATTAAATAAGGTAACTGTGAAATTCTGACATTCGACGAGTAAAAAATACTGCCCAATCCCCACTGGCGTAAAGCACCCCAAGCTCAACGCTACCCTCCGCTGTTTGACTCAATAGCTCAGAAACTATGAGAAATACCAAAACAAAGTTAAGACAAGATTTAAGCTGTTTTATATGCTCTTAACGACAACCTAAATATTTTCTCTATAACGAATATTTATTTAGGTAAACAATCCCTCACCCCCTTATTTTTTGCAAATATCAGAATCTGTATATACTACAAAAATATAAAAGTTACGTAGATATATATATTACATCTGCATTATATATATATATATATATACCGGGTGGTGACTTGGCCGACGCAGCGTAGCAATTATAATGGTAGATCTGGAATGTCCAATTATTTGCTTCCCTAATTATTTTACAGGAAAAGTGTATTTAGGTTTTTTGTAGAGCAAAAAATTCTACATCCATACGTAACATTGCTTTTTAGTTTTTAGAATTCTGAAACCGAAAAATCCGGAAAATGTAAATGCGTTTTGTAAAAATCATTAATGCCATGGAATTGAGAAATCAAACAAACGTGCTTGCATGTCATTCCTGTTTGAGGTTTTTAATTTACGATAAGCAATATCGCTTTTTAATATTGCTTTTTAATGTTTAGAATTCCGAGATCGGAAAAACTGGAAAATTAAAAATGTCACTTCTAGAAAAATCAGTGATACCTTTGACGTTATAAAATCAAACAAGCGCGCTATGATTTTCTGCCACCTCCGTCATTAAATTCGACTTATAATAAAACCATGAAAAATATAACAGAAACGGTAATTTTATTTATTTTAACAATAGAAACACATAATATTACAACAAAACAAAAAACACAGACTACAACAAATGTTCGAACAAATCACCATTAACTACTAGACAATGGCTTAGCCTGTGATAAAACCGTCGTCTAACATTTGCCAGTTGATACCTAGATATTTTGTCACATTCGGCTTGAATTCGATTTTTTAATTGTTCCAAATTCTGAAATGTTTGTCCACAATAAATTTTTGATTTTAAATGTCTCCAAAGAAAAAAGTAGTTAGGTGAAAGATTGACGGACCTGGCAAGCCAGTTAATTGCATAATTTGAACCGATATTGTTATGGGAAGAACTGTCATTTAAAAATTCACACACATCACGGCTGTTGTATGCAGGACAACCATCCATCTGAAACCAAATCTCTTGGTCTTGCCTAGTAACTTCAGTCACTTGCAAGAGCTGTAAGAAGCGTTCTCCTGTTAAGTTTTCATGCAAGAAAAACGGTCCTATAATGTGATGACCTAAGAACCCTACCCAAATATTAATCTTTTGGGGATATTCAGTTCTGGTTTGCAGAACGTTGCGTGGATTCTCGCGTGCCCATATTCTGCAATTTTGCACATTTGGCTCATTATTCAGGGTGAACGTCGCTTCATCCGTAAAAAGAATGTTTTTTTTATAAACTCCCTGTCTTCGTTGCATTTTTCCATCATTTGGAAGCAGAATGCACTCCTCCTCTCCGCATCACCTTCACGCAACTCTTGGTGAAACTGGTATTTATAAAAGTAGAACTTATGCTTTTTTAAAATTTTCAGGGCACAGGAGTGATGCAAGCCGACGTTGTTTGCGATTTGTCGTAAACTTACGTTGGGATTTTCAGCCACTGCCGCCAAAACATACAAAGTGTTTTCATTTTCTTCATTTTCATGTAAGCTTGGAACGTTATTGGTACACTTACACAATTATTTAACACTGTGCCTGTAGCTTCAAATTTGTGTACTATTCTCTCAATCGTCGTACTGCTTGGGATTGGCCGATAGGGATATTGTACGCTAAACAACGCACTTACTTGACGCGCACTATTGCCCATTTTACCATTACCAATATTGACTATAGTAAATTACAAACGTCAAACAGGAATGACAAATGCAAGCACGTTGCATCAGCATCAATGATTTTTCTTAAACTGGCATTTACATTTTCCGGATTTTTCGGTTTCAGAATTCTAAAAACTAAAGAGCAATGGTATGTATAGATGTAGAATTTTTTTTCTTCAAAAAACCTAAATACACTTTTCCTGTAAAATAATTAGGGAATCAAATAATTGGACATTCCGGATATACCATTATAATTGCTATGGTGCGTCGGCCAAGTCACCACCCGGTATATATACAGGGTGTCACAGGATGACCTTACGTTAGCCGTATATCAGAAACTGAGCAGGTTCCCAATTTGTAAATTTACAGACTTATTTTGTTCGAGGGGGCTAACTTTTAGAAAATATCGTCACTTCTAGTCAACTTCCGGGTTCATCGGAAGTAACGCACACTTAATTTTCTTAAATGGATTGCCCTAATTTTTATAAAACATTTGAATTCAGCAACTAATTTGACGTAAAATCGATCTATTTCCATAGGTCTAAATATTACTGTTTTGAAGCTAACTTGATTTTTATGAAAATTTCAGTTAAATCATCGTAGTGTTTTAACGCTTATTTACTCGGCACGCAAAAGTGTTTATTAATTGATTGCGTTGATATATCGAATTCTGAAGCACGTAAGATTCACTCCAACACTGGCTTGACTTGGTCCTGTGGATCGTGTGCCCAATTGGGTAACGATCTAAACAGCTTTAAAGCGGCATTTTTGGCTCTGAAGGAGGAAGTTAGGGTTTTGAAAGAGTCTTTTACCAAAACTTCACCATCATCACTTCCATTGATAGAGACCGAAAAAATAATTCAAGAGGTAGCTGATCGAGATAAACGTAAAACGAACATAATTATTTATGGTTCCAAAGAGACAAATGCTAAAAATAACAACGAGCAAGTGAAGCTTGATATGGCTTTAATAAAAGAATTCTTTACTGCAGTACAGGTTGATGAAACTGAATTCAACGCTCAAAGATTAGGGAAATTTGATGAAACCTCGCTCCGTTGCCGTCCAATTAAAGTGCAATTGTCTTCTCCAACAGCAGTGTTAAAAATCCTGAGGAACTCGAAAAAGATAAAGTCTATCACTAAATGGAGGGATATAAGCTTTTCACCTGATCGGACCAACATGCAACGCGAATTACATCGAACTATGAAGCAGACTCTGCAGGATCGTTTGAACGCAGGTGAAACCGACTTAAAGCTGAAATATATTCACGGTATTCCATCTATAGTGCGTTCGGAAAACTGAATAGATCCAACAGCGCCCCAACTACACTGAGAATTTATTATCAAAACACACGTAGTCTTCGTTCTAAATCACATGCATTTTTCTCGAGTTGTGAATTATTTTATGACATTATTGTTATATCCGAAACCTGGCTTGATGATTCGTTTAGTAATTCTGGATTTTTTCCAACATCCTATAATGTAATTAGATCTCACCGAAAATTTACACTTGTTAATAGACGCATTGGTGGTGGAGTTTTACTAGCATTTAAAATGAACATTACCTTCGAAGTTATAGATACCACCGTACTCTCAGCTATAGCGCCATTGATAGACTTGCTTATTTGTAAATGTAATGTTAATTCCTCTGAATTCATAATTGCGGCTATATACATCCCCCCAGATGTAACTCAAGATGTTCTGGAGAATTTTATGGATGCACTTGAAATCTTTTTCTTGAATGAGTCAGTTTATTTATCGGCGATTTCAATTTTCCCCGCTTCTACGATCATGTCAGCAATGGTATACCGAATTCAACAATTCCTTTTTTTCTCGACTTCTGTGGTGCAGTCAAGCTAAATCAATTTAATGATGTCCTAAATGTTGACCATCGACTTCTAGACTTAGTTTTATGTAATTTCCATTCTACTTTAGAAATCGCAAGAGATGAGCATCCTTTTGTACCAGAAGATCCATACCATCCTGCTCTGTGTATTAGTTTTAAAATTTTAAGTTCACCGAAGTGTACTAAATTTCCATCACATGGTAATTTGCGTTACAACTTTCGAAAAGCTAATTTTGATAAACTTTACGATCACCTTTTAATTATGATTGGACTTTGTTAAACCGTTCCGATGTCAATTTCGCGATTGACCAGTTTTATTCCGTGTTGTACAAAATGTTTGATGAGTGTGTACCCAAGTATCCTGTCAATAACTCAGAATTTCCACCTTGGTTCTCTTTGGAAATTCGACGTAATCTGAAATTAAAAGACTACTATCGAAAAAAATGGAAAATAACGAAAGACTCTACTTTTCTTCATGAATTTAGAAGACTTCGCTCGTTAACAAAAACGCAAATATCACGTGCATATGAAGCTTATATTTCTCAAGCGGAAGGTGCTATCAAAGTAGAACCAAAACGCCTATGGTCTTTTGTACGAAGTAGGAAGGGAACTACACGCATACCCGGTAGATTGGTGCTCGATGGAGTAGCCCTCGACGATCCTCAACAAATTGTTGACGCTTTTGCAACAGTATTTTCTGAAGTTATACTTTGTCCAACGTTACCGACCCTCCGCCCAATCTTCCACAACTACAATCGTTTAGTTTGGTTCCGACAACAGAAGACGAATTGGTTAAAATTATGGCTGCCTTTCCAGATAGGGCCACCGCGGGCGATGACTTGGTGCCGAGCTTCTGTGTTAGGAATTTATGTAATGCCTTTGCGATACCTTTATGCAAGATTATTAATCTTGCCATCAGGACCTCCACTTTTCCGGATAGATGGAAACGTGCACGAATTGTACTTGTCTTCAAGAAGGGAGATTCTACTCAAATTCGAAATTATAGGCCCATCGCTATACTTAATAACTTTGCGAAGATTTTTGAACATATTATATATACTACGATATACAGGAATACTCGCTCACATATCACAACTTGCCAACACGGCTTTGTGAAGGGACGCTCGACAGTAACAAACCTGGCCTGTTTCTCACAATTTATAAGCGAAACTTTAGATGACTGCGGACAAGTTGACGTTATCTTTACCGACTTCTCACATGCATTTGATACTCTCAGTCGTGAATTACTTCTATATAAACTGGACTCGTTTGGTTTAGCTCCCTTGTTAATTAAATCTTACTTGGTAAAAAGAACTAACTATGTATTTTATAATGGATTTAATTCGTTTGAATTTGTATCTAGCAGTGGTATCTCACAAGGATCCAATCTTGGTCCAATGATGTTCATTCTATACATAAACGACCTCTTAACATCCTTATCTTGCCATGTCCTCGCTTATGCCGACGATGTTAAACTGTTTTGTAATATTAACTGCCAACAAGATATCGAGAGTCTTCAGACGAGCATTAATATACTGACCGAGTGGTCAAAATCCAATACACTGACATTAAATTCTGGTAAATGTAATTTTATGTGCTTCACGAGAAAAACAAATCCATATATCTCCACTTATCAAATCAACGATATTTCCATCGACAAGATTACCAATCTTAAAGATCTAGGTGTCACTTTTGATCCAACTTTATCGTTTAACATACATATTGAACAAATTTGTTCATCTGCCTCTAAAATGATGGGTTTTCTTATGAGAACGTCCAAATACTTCAATGACGCACTAGTGCTAAAATCCCTTTATTTTGCATTTGTACTCTCGAAATTGGAGTATGCCTCTATTGTTTGGTATCCTTTCTATATGTCCCATCAAGCTCCAATTGAACGTGTTCAGCGTCGATTCCTCAAATTCTTGTCGTTCAAAGTTAATGGCGAATATCCGCCTTGGCATACTTCTTACAACACCCTTCTCGAATCGCATCAATTTCGTTCATTGTCATCCCGTCGTGATTACCATAGCGCCCGATTTTTACACAAATTATTAAATGATAGGATCGACTGTATGCAGCTGGTCTCCCACATAGGATTCAACGTACCTCGAATAGCATCTCGTTATGCTCCAACCTTTACTATGCCGACACCGAGGACCAATCTTCGTTTGCGGTCGCCAATCTATCACATGATCAGGAACGCTGAGAAGATATTTAGTGATATTTTCACCGGAGAGTTGGCGCCATGATACACGAAACATAATAGTTTTTTGTATAGTTATGTCATGTTTTTAAATCAATATGTATTGTGTTCACAATGTGTATATTTGTCCTGTAATTGGGTTTACCTGTTGGACAATAAACATTATTATTATTATTATTATTAACAATTGTTACGAGTTAGTAAACTACAAATATGGGCTATTGAAAAGTATTTCCATTTTTGTACGAATATTATACAGGGTGTCAGTATTTATCGATCAAATATGTTAAACTTCAATCATTAATATCTGTGTACTTTTAAATAGAACAGCCTATATATTTTTATTGTAGATGATAAAATATTAAATTCGTCATCAAATGATATTACATATCCCTATACCTAAAATGTATACCTGGGCAATTATTCGCAATTTTACAAACAGTTTTGTAAAATTCGAAAGACGGCTATGAATATTCGTCCTATATGTCAAAATTTCTGATAACCAACAGTTCAAAAATTTGTTAAGTCACATCCAAATGTATTAAATGTTTAGGAAAATTAGGGCAGTACGAATCAAATATTACTCTGACAGAATGATCGTTTACAGCACCGCTGTTAAGATTAATGTAAAATTCATTTGAGAAATAAAAAAAAATTCTACAAAGTCGTTTCGATATGCCGTTCTACCAGCGCTGATGTGCCTGTTATTAAAAAGAAAAAAAGACAATAGAACGTTGAATTTTATTTTGTAAGCAAGAAAAAACAAGATAAATTTAAATAAATGTAAATTAATTGTATTAAAAAATAAACAAACAACTATTTCAATACGTGTTCAAAAATGGCACCATTCATTTCTAAACACTTATTAATTCGTTTCATATTTACGCTTCTATTAGGGAATTCAGTGTTACTCGTATTCTTTCTTTGACATCTTCAACAGTTGTCACTGGAGTACCTGCCATAAACTTTATTTTGAACGTAGCCCCAGATGAAAAAATCTAGAGGTGTTAAGTCTGGAGAACGTGGAGGCCACAAGTACGGATCTTCAATTGCTAACCACTTTCCTTCAAATAGCCTCTTGAAAACTGTGTGAACATTTTTTGTGTTGTAAGCGGATGCACTATCTATTTGATACCAAGCAGCAGCAGACTGAGCAACTGGCAATGTATCAAGTTCTTCTTCGACAATATTGCGCAATATGTCTAAATACCTTTTGCCATTTAAATTTTCATTATAAAAGTGTAGGCAAATCTTGAAATGCCCTCTATCTAATTACGTGAGGGTTTTTGGCTGCCCAAAAGTGATTGTTGCGTCTACTGAAGATCCCATTTTTCGTAAATTTTGCTTCGTTTGTCCATATAATTTGTTTCGTGAAGTTTTCATCTTCCTGACAAGACACTGTGAAAAATACTACGGATGTGAGTTTTGTACTTATTGGTATGAAAAAGGTCTCCATTCGTGTTTTTTAACACTTTTTGAACAGGCATTCGTGAGATTTCTAACGTCGTTGCTGCTTCTCCAAGAGATGCAGTCGGGTTGATATAAAAATATCCCGTAACACCATCTCCACAATTTCGTCATCAATTAATTTATAGTTTTTTAATTTTTGGCCCAAACTGTTCATATTCTAAACAATTTTATATATGTAAATTCTACGTAGCTTCTATATTTTTGTAGTATATACAAATTCTGAAATTTGCAAAAAAAATAAGGGGGTGAGGGGTTGTTTCCCTAAATAAATATTCGTTATAGAGAAAATATTTACGTCATCATTAAGAGGATGCAAAACAGTTTAAATCTTGTCTTAACTTTTTTTTTGATATCTCTCATAGTTTCTGAGCTATTGAGTCAAACAGCGAAAGGTAGTATTGAGCTTGGGGTGCTTTACACTCCGCCAGTGGACGACTGGGCAGCTAAGATAGTTACCGTTGTTCTTAGACTAGATCGGTGTATAAACCCACAGTGTTTCATTTAAATCGATGAAATGCACTTAGCTGTGTTTCCTTGTTAGTGGAGTAATTGACTGAGATATGATCGTGATCTGGTTGTTTGCAATATTAACATTTCTAAACCAAAATTTGAGCCAATTCTTCGCGCTTTCAGGAATTTTAAAGATATAAATTTCACTCAGCTTGTTTTCGACTTCACTTTGCTGTCATTGCACAAGATTTATAGATTTCGGGATATTAATACGAAGGTTGATTTTTCGACAAATGCGTTGCTTTCTTTATTTTTCAAACAACCTCCGATTGTCTTCGGAAAATTTTCAACAAAGCTCGCGCCTTCGCTAAGAGATAATGTCAAATAATTGATGAAAATGAAATATTATTATTATTCTTACAAGGCTTTATGAAATCTAACAAATATAACTATCAGGCTTCCAGTTTGTTTTGAGATAAATCTGGTATGACACTTTTTAAACACTTAAATTATTATTAACTAGAAAAACACAGCACAGTCTAAAATTACTATGACATATACAGGATGAACCAACAGAAATTACATATCAAATTGAAAATAAACATTTATTAAATATTTTGAATGGTGCAGAGTGTACCGATACCTTACTGTTTGATAAACTACCACAGTCCTTACTATCATTATTTATTATATTTAAATCAAAGAAATTTTGCATGATCTTCTCAATTGGGCAACATGGTACGCTTATAATTTAATGAAATAAAAACTTGTAAAAAAAAAGAAAAACATTTAGTAATGCAACAGGTAATTTTTGTAACAAAATAAAAAATCAAGCCCTTTTTACTTTCAATAATTTGAAAAATACAAAAAATATTATCGTATTAATAAACGGAATTTAAAATAAATTTTGCCATATTGCAGCATTGGACTGGAAAGGCAACTACGCATTTATAAGAAACGTAAATAAAAATAAAAATAAATAATCAATAGAAATGTTTTACTACCGAAGCAGGGTGAAAGAACTTGAGAAAGAAACTTTCTTAAAGGAAATTCCAGCTTTGGAAAAAATAACTCATTGAAGGGGATAAAATTGAATCGGGTACGATGTATCAGCCAATTAGCGAGAATAAAAACAAATAACGTTTATTGTGCCCGCGTTCAGGGAATTCCCTGAATGGCAGAACTGGTAGGTAATTAATTTATTTATTTAGCGAAGTTCTACTATTTCAGGAATGTAGTTCAGAGTAAAGGCGTTTGACCGCATTCCGCTAAACGTTTCCGACGTGGAAAGAATGTTCTTCGAAACAAGGCGAAGCGTTAAAAGCCAAGTTAATAAATAAATGCACTTCCTTTAACTTCCCCATTTATATTGGATGCTTTTGTGGGAGCGTATATTTGCTCTGTATGTAAGGGATAGGTTTTATATTTATATTTAGCACGTTTTAAGAGTGATATAATCATAAAATTTGAAACTAACCTGTTCTAACTTAAAACACGTCACTTTTATTGGTGCTTTGTATTTTGTGCAGGCGAATATGCTGTATATAACAATAATAATAATAATAATAATAATAAACAAAAATAATATACACGTAGAGAAATGGTTTCTTGCATGAAGAAAATAGATGTTTTTGTAAAAATCGGTCAAGAAAATATTTTTATTTCAAGACTATAAAAATGTATAATATAAGAAAATAATTTTCTTGAAATTTTATTTGTATTAAATACATATTTTCTTAGGGTTAGAAAATCAAGAAAATCCAAGACAGAAAAATGTTTCCTCCAAGTAAATCATTTAGTTTCAAATTAAGAAAATATTCATATTAAAGGTAGGCATGAAAAAATGGTTCAGATCTCACAAAGTTCTATTGAGAAATTAGGCCACCGTTTTTGTGCTAAAAAAACACATCATCACTGTAATAAACGACCATTTCATATCGATTATATTATATCGTTCCAAAGTAACGGTATTTTGTCGCGATATTTTTCTGTCGCGGTCGCGAAAGGAACGTTCCACGAGTGGAGCGGTATTTCCCAACTCTAATAATAATAATATCGTTTTATTCGCAATCAAGCTATTACAAACATTGTCATATAATATATTTAGTGTAAAAGTGCACTTTGTCAAAATCAATAAAAATCAATATGAATAATTAAAAACAGTATAAATAAAATAAAATAATATATAAATAAAAGAAATGTATAAATAAAATAATGTAAAGATAAAAACACACAAAGTAAAAAGTATAAAAGTAACACAAAAAAGACATTGTGAAGCGCCCGGAACATAACGTATATATACATATATATATATATATATATATAGTTTATTTCAAATTATAAGAATATAACTGTAGACTTACAAGGCCTTTAATACTTTTATTGCACCTTCTGTGACGATAATAACCTGGCAATGTATATTGAATCTAGGGGCCGTATTGACTATAAATTACGCCCCTATAAGATAAAAAAACAACGCTGTTAATTTCAAGTATATAATAAAAAATATCTATACATTGGGTTTATATACAGAGAAAAAATAACAAATCGTGTGGCAATATGTGTAGTGGATACATATAGATATATAAAGCTAATTAGTTTGTAATACACTATAAAATTGTTATGTTACTAAAGGTGTCACCGCATTTCATAAATCATCTTCTGTGATTGAGTCGTCTTGCAAATCGGTGTCTGTGTCTGAATCGTATTGCAAATTTATAATCAAAGGTGCTATGTTGTACATGCGCATATATTCGTCCTCTTTTGCTATTGCGTGTTTAACAGCATTTTTCCAATTTACGGCAGTTATGTGTTCCATAGCATTTTTTATGTGTGTTACACTGCTTTCACTAAATTTCGGTGTTTGATTTGTTCGTCTTATGGTATTTTTAAGTTGGGCCCATATCGATTCAATGGAATTGAAAATGCAGTGGTATGGTAGTAAACGCAAAATTGTATGTCTTGCTTCTTTGGCTCTGTTATCCACATAATAATCCTTTAAATATTCTTTTGTCTTCATCACCTCTAATAATTGGTTTTTTGTATAATGATCCTCATAATATAAATCATTTGTTTCTAAAAATTCTTTAATAGCTTTCCTATTATTACATTTTGTAGGAATTTTGGTTTGCTGTCGAGAATGATACGGAGCGTTGTCCATCACTATCACACTCTCTTTTTTTAAATTTGGCAGCAAAGTGTCACAAAACCATTCTTCAAATAAAGATGAGGTCATATCTTCATGGTAATCTAAACTTGAGGATTTAAAATTTAACGCTATGAAAATATTTGTTTTGATTTAAAACAGTTATTGTATTGCGGATAATTGAAATAGTAATTGTCTTGAATTAAAGCGGGCAGATTTGATACAAGTAAACTTGCAGAAATATGAATTGGGACAACGATAACCAGTCTATATTTAACACCTAGTACAAAAATACTTTTCAACGAAATACATTCAGCTTAATAATGATAGCAAGGACTGTGGGGTAGGTAGCATGGCAAACCAGTGTGCCGTGAACACTTGTTTACATTTAGCTTTTACGTAATATTGTCAGAGAAAAACAATTCACCTACGCAAGCCGCGTAGATTTTTCTTCCAAATTGTCTTCGTTATATTTTATTATCCCGTGATTGCAAAACATAATCTTGTACAGAAAATCTTATTTCAAGTCACTGGAATTGTTTGAACGTCTCACCTTTCATAATCTCGTTTAGATTCTCGATTCCAAGACACAATATCCCCGAAGCTGTTTATTAAATGTCCCTGATGAAATCCTGTATTTTTGTTTTTCGCCCTTGAATTTCAACCTTGAGAAAATAAAGGCGAGTGCTTCGTTTAAGGTTTCCCATTCGATACGAAAAATTACTTTGGTTACGGGTGGAGAACTTTGAGATACTGGAAAATTCAACCCTACGAATCCAACTTTTCTTTTGTTGAGACTAATTATTTTAAATCGGGTATTTACGTGAACATCCCGGGGTACATAAAACGGTCTTAATTAGTTTTAGGAGCTTCCCTTCCTTGGAGCATTTCGAACCGATTTCCTTTCCAGGCCCAATGCAAAACAGATCATGCCTTATGGGCATATTGGTAAATATTCGCTTTCCCCGGCTTTGGGATTTATCTTTGTATATTTACACGACCTTCACCTTG
This sequence comes from Dynastes maya, assembly GCA_029619315.2. Lineage (NCBI taxonomy): Eukaryota > Metazoa > Arthropoda > Insecta > Coleoptera > Scarabaeidae > Dynastes > Dynastes maya. The sequence continues at coordinate 11,495,576 of JAROYE020000012.1, forward strand.
AATATACATTACGAGAGCCAAAACTATTTACCGAAGAAGATTTGCAATAATAAATTTGCCAGGCTCCATCCTAATTTTAATAGGGTACACATTGAAAGTACCGATCAAACACAAAATAGATTATCTTGCTCTTAGTTTAATGGAAAATAATTAATTCCTGGCTTCACTCTTGTTGTTTATGTATAACGCTCGGGTAAAGCTAAAACTAAGATTATCAATTATTTATGTGAAGGCAATTTAATCCAAAATAATCTTAAACTAATCGATATGCTAGGAGTGAAGATTATCCATACAGTAGTAGATATACAGTATAGGACAACCGTATTCGTAAAAATGCGCGTTCGCATGATTAAGGCACATTTACAGATTAATATCCATATATTTATTATTTAGTTTGTAGTATATAGTTTAACAACATAAAAATAATTCATTACTGTATTAGAAAACAAATCGCACGTGCTTTCGTTACGCAGGAAGCCGAAACAGTATAAATCATCATTTTTACATGCGACAGCCGTATTCGTACATAACAAAATTTCATAGAAACAGAGGAACCCCCAAAGCAAAACTTTTCTAAAAATATGTTAGTCTGTTGATAACAATTACCAGAAGTAGGCGAAGACGCTCGTGTTTTAATTTTAAGACCATGGGAAGAAAAGGCTGTGAAACGTCTATTGAAAGTCGTAAATTAATTATAACGTTATATGAAAGCGGCAAATCCTTGCGACAAATCGGTGAGTTAGTTAAAAGAAGTTCATCTACAGTACAATACATAATAAAAAAATATAAAGAATACAATTCACTAGAAAATAAGCCTAGAAATTTAAATAGAAGGTTACTAAGCGAACGAGACGTACGGTTTATATTGAACGAATAAGATCAGTTTATTACTGGTCCTAAACTAGCCTCCAGGCTAAGAGAAACTACTGGGAAGGTCGTTAGTTCCAGAACAGTCCAAAGATGTTTATATACGCATAATTTTGCAAGTAGAATTGTTAGGAAGAAACCGTACATTAGTAAAATCAATCGACAAAAAAGACTGGATTTTGCTAGTAAGCACATTCACAGATGAAAGTAAATTTTCAGTTTTTATATGGGATGGACGTCAAAAAATATGGAGAATGCCGGGAACTAGTTTAAATAAAGAGAATTTGTTACCTACCGTTAAGCATGGCGGAGGCACCGTTATGGTATGGGGGTGTTTCTCAGCTAATGGCGTTGAAAATTTACATTACATTAACGGTATAATGAATACGAGGCAATACATTGATATATTGAGATCTAATTTACAACCTAGTGCAAACAAATTAGGATTAGGAAATAAGTTCACTTTCTACCAAGACAACGACCCCAAGCATAAGGCACACGTTTCGAAACTTTGGTTACGTTACAACTGCGATCTTGTTCTAGAAACACCCCTTCAATCACCGGACATAAATCCTATTGAGAATTTATGGTCCATGTTAAAAAGAAAACTGAGAAATAAAAACATTTCTAACATTGAAGGTTTGAAAAACGTTCTGAGTAGAGCAACGCAAACTGCGCTGAAAGCCAGTGGCTGACGCATAAAAGTTTATACAAAATAAACACGGCCGGGACAATTCGGTATAAGCGTCAGTATAACTGCGACTCGAAAGCCGATCTGTTGTGTATGCATCTACGCTGTCGTATACTATATCGTAGTTCTACGTTTGTTTTGAAAATGTTTCCTACGTCGCGAAAACGACCAAAGTTGGACACAATAAGAGGATTTATTGCAGAAATGTCTGATTTAAAGTGTGATGTCGCTAAAATTCAATGTGTAGTGTGTAAAATAGATTTAATGTGTTGGTCGAAAAGTGATTGTCTACGGCACGTAAATAGTGCAAAGCATGTTTCAGAAAAAAAAATTCCATACGAGATTATGACAAATTTAAATTTAATTTATGTGTTTATTGCATGTAATTTACTATTTCATTTACTAAGGAAGAAAGCATACGTCTCGTTTTGGAATGAATATTCGGACTTTAAGTTACCAAGTGAGAGAATATTACAGAGAGTTGTGCCGTCCGCTCGTGAGCATGTCGAGAAAAGAATTAAATCGGAACTGTAAGATGTGGTTATGCGTGGAGGAAACAACAGATCGTAAAAAACATTCTGTGGTTAATGTAATGGTACGCACAATGGAACCACATCGACCGTCACCCTCAATTTTACTAGCTTCCAGACGAATACAACAATGCACTGCCGAAGTAATTTCAATGTTGGTGTTAAATACATTGGAAAGGTTTCAACTTTCAACAAATCAACTGTTGATGTTTATGAGTGATGATGCCGCAAACATGCTTGCTGTAGGTCGATCCCTTAAAAAACATTGTGCTAACTTGTTGCATATTACATGTTAAATTTATACTTTCAGTCTCGTAGCAGGTAGTATCAGAAAATGTTATCCCGAGGTAGACGCTCTAATAGCACACACAAAAGCTGTGTTTGTAAAATCCCCAAAACGTATTCGGGAATTTCATAGACTATGCCCCGGTATTCCTGAATCACCACAACCTATTCTTACTCGTTGGGGAATATGGTTAGAGGCTGCATTTTATTATCTGAAATATTTTGAGAATATAAAGAACGTGATTTTAGAATTCGACCCAAAGGAAGCTGCGGCTGTCAAGGTAAGCCGCTTGAAATTTCAGGATAGTCAAGTTAAAACAGATTTGGAAATTATTCAGAACAATTACGTGAGCCTAGCGGATGCGATAGAAAAACTACAAAATTCTTCGGTGACGTTGGTGGAATCTTTGCAAATAGTGCAACATGTTCACGCACAGCTATGCGCGATAGAAAACGCAAGAAATGTTTGTGTTTTAGAAAGGTTTGAAGGTGTTTTAGATAAAGACTCTGATTTTGGCACATTAAGACAAATTTGTGAAGGTGCGTCAACAGAACCGTTAAGTTATTTGAAAGATTATTTTACTTACGCAAATATAACGTCACTATATGTAGAACGTTCGTTTTCGGCATACAAAAACACTTTTTCTTCACGTCGCGCCCACTTTGCCAAAGCAACTTTGGAAACATATCTAATGTTACAAATATTAAATAGACATTATCCACTTTGTGATTTCACGGAGGACTCTTAAAACGGTAAGTGTTTGAGCACGTATCACATTTAATTTGTTTTGTGTAAACTTTTATGCGTCCGCCACTGGCTTTCAGCGCAGTTGCGTTGCTCTAGTTCTGAGAACGGAATGGGAAAATATCAATCCTGACATAACAAGAAAATTGGTCGAATCGATGCCAAGTAGACTAAGAAGTGTTATTGAACAGAATGGATATCCTACAAAATATTAAGACTATTTGTTTCATGTAGTATTTATTATGTACGAATACGCCTGCCGCGTGCAAAAATTATGTTTTATACCGTTTAAGCTTCCTGCATAACGAAAGCAAGTGCGATTTCTTTTTTTCTAATACAGTAATGAATTAGTTTTATGTTGTTGAACTATATACTACAAACTAAATAATAAATATATGGATATTAATATGTAAATGTGTCTTAATCATGCGAACGCGCATTTATACGAATACGACTAACCTATACTGTACACTACCGGCCATAATTATTTGCGCACCCAAAAAAATACGCATAAATAAAGGAAGTGTTAACTGAAATATGTAGTCGCACACTTGCGGCATTCTTTCTATCAATTTCGTTAGAGTAGCGGCAGGGCCGTGTCGTGCGGGGGGATAACACGTGCAATTGCACGGGGCGGCAGGCGGCACGGACATGAAAAAAATACATGAACCCAAAAAGAAATAATGCAAAAATTAAAATATGACACAAAAGGAGTAGTACAGTACCGTGCAATCGAATTAGGGCCACTTTGATTTTATACAAATATTTGCTATTAATATTATAAAAACCAAAATTTCTAAATATTTTCCGCAATAAAATGTTTTTAATTGTATTTGAGATAATCCTCTTAAGTAGGTATAAAATGCTCGTTATTATAACCCCCACCAAACATTCCTTTCTATCCAAGGTACGTTTAGGGTCGGTAATCGATGACTGGCTTTACCTGCTTCAAGTTAGTTTACGTGTAGTTTTGATGGTGTAATGTGCAAATATTATATTTTCGTGTTAAAACATTCGTTTTACATGTTGTTTTAGTGTAATTAAATTGAAATTTCGTGACGTTTAGTTTTCTTTTTTTATTGATAAATTTTGTGAAATGGGCAAACGTAAAGACGTTTCAAATGAGAAAAAAAAACAAGAATTCAAGTGTTATTAGAGACGGGACTGTATTCGCATCGGGAAATAGTCAGAAGAGAACGAGTTTCTCGTCAAACAGTCGACAGGGTAGCGATGTCAAAGAAAGAAAATTTACCAGCGACTTCAAGTGGTCATTCTCATTGTCGCGGTATTCGCAAAACTTCGCCACGGGAAGACAGAATTATCATAAAAAGGGCATTAGAAAACAGGCAACTGTGCATTAAAGAACTTCAGCGTATATTACAGGCTGATAATATAAAAATATCAGATCGAACATTAAAATCGCGCTTATATGAAGCCAATTCATATAAGCGCAGAAGTAGACGCCCTGCAAAAGAGCAGAAACTTACTTTAAGGATGAAAAAGGCAAGATTGCAGTGGGCGCAACAGCATCGGCATTTTACTGTTGAGGATTGGAAAAAAGTATGTATCAATATTTTATGTATATTTTCAAAATTTGGAACATTTTTAGTAAATTCGAAAATGTAATGAAAATTTCTGTTTCTAACGGTTGTTTTCAGTGACGAGTCACGGTTAAAGGCTGTAACTGAAGTTGCTCGTTTCGTTAGAAGAAGACCACCGGAACGATGTGATGAAAGCGCAGTGGTAAAAACAGTGAAACATCCACCGGCAGTCATGATTTGGTCCTGTATATCAGGGGAAGGGCTTGGACCGCTGTATTTTGTAACGGGTACCATGAATCAAATTAAATATAAACAAGTTATGGAATCAATCTTAATCTCGTATATGGCATCTTTAGACCCTGAAAATTACTCTTACACATTTATGCAAGATGGTGCACCGTGCCACAGGGCAAAAATAATTCTAAATATGTTTTCAGCAAGAAAACTGAAGATATTGCCATGGCCAGGCAATTCCCTCGACCTGAATCCAATCGAAAATGTTTGGAATTCTTTAAAACGTACAGTTTATGCATCTCCCAATACAACAGTTGACGTTTTGAAAGCAAACATAACAAATAGCTGGCAAAATAATGCTCGCCTTAAAGAAGTTGCAGCAGCGTGCATAGCAAGCATGCCAAAAAGAATTGCTGCTGTCATAAAAGCAAATGGTTGTTCGACGAAATATTAATGTACGTGTTAATATAAATCTATATATATATATATATATATATATATATATATATATATATATATATATATATATATATATATAAATAAAAATTGTTTTTGTCAAAGGTTGATACTTTGTATTATTTATATAGTGGCCCTAATTCGATTGCACGGTACTGTAAATAACATTCTTACCTATTCAATTTTTTTACGGTAAAAAAAAAATCAATCCCTAATTTCATATTTAAACGAAATCGGGGAATTACAAAAAAAAAATACCATCAAAGGCAGCTGCAAAATAGCATTTTTTTGGGAAACCCCGAACGAAATACATCACGCTGTCAACGGTTCTCTTTTGATCTCTGTCTTTTCTTTTCATTTTGCTTTAAACGATTCCCGTTCTCTGTTTTTAAAGGGAAAAACCTTTATTTCGGTGAAATATCTATATTGATGATCGTAGTTCCTTTCACGTGGAGTGTATTAAAAAATGGTGTGATCTAAAATTTAGGCTTACGAAAACTTACAATAGACAAGGAAGTTCAAACTTTCTATGAACTCGAGAAAAAAAAAGGTGGAGAGCTATTATTAGAGTAACCTAAACTTGCGAAATGCAAGAACTGAAATACCTTATACACTATTCCTCACATTTATTAATTATGTTTACCTCTTGTAATCTTCCGTTGTCGTTGGTGAGAAAAGCAGCTTTTAAAACGTTTTGGCGGCAATACGTTCCAAAGTACCCATTACCCTCACAAACACAATTACAGAATCATTTGCCGTGAAAGAAAGAGATGCTAGAAAATGCGTGTAAACGTGATTTGTGTTTCAAAAAAATATGAGTTACCGTGGATGAGACAACCGATATAAAGAAAAACAGTATTGTGAATGTAATAGCTCGCGTTTTATCTAGCGAGAACACAGCATCTCGATATTTGTTAGCTTGCAAACGTGTTCAACAATGTACCGCGGAAAATATTCAAAAAGTGATAATGAATGCTTTGAAAAAATTTAAAATTGCCCAAGATCAAGTTGTGATGATTGTGACAGATAGTGCAGCAACGATGTTAAGTGTTGGGCGATCCTTAAAACATATATTTCCTAACTTAATACATATAACCTGCGTGCTGCATGCTTTGCATTTAGTTGGTGAAGTTGTTCGACAACATTACGGAAACGTTGATCGGATGATTGGAAGTACTAAAGCAGTGTTTCGTAAATCTCCTAAACGTTTAAAAGAATTTCGTAAATTCTGTCCAGGTATTCCAGAACCTCCTGAACCAATTTTAACGCGATGGGGTATTTGGCTAACAGCAGCTTCTTACTATTTGATCCATTTTCAACAAATTCAATCAGTTATAATGCGATTTAGTCGGAATGAATCCAAAGCAATTAGAGAAAGTCAAAGAGAATTTCAAATTCCTCAACTTTTAGACGATTTAACAACAATATGTATCAATTATACAATATTACTAGATGCCCTCGGAAAACTACAATGTACTGAATTGTCATTGCAGGAATCATTAGACATAGTGGAGAGTGTAAAAAATAAATTACACACGATACGCCAGGATTATGCGCTAGTCAAAAGTTGGCAGATGTTTTAAGGAAAAATACCGATTTTAATACTTTAGAGGCCGTTTATAATAAGTGTAAGAATAGTGAACTTTTAAGTGATTTTGAAAAACAGTTTCTACATGCAACTTCCTTAGATGTGGAGAGATCGTTTTCTATGTATAAGAATATTTTTTCTTGTCGACGCACAAGGTTTAAAGATGTAACTGTGGAAACATATGCAATGATGCAAGTTTACAGTAGTTCACATCCTGATGCCTCTAATTTGTTGAATAATTAGCAAGTAAGTTTATTTATGAATTTTTCGTATTCTTATATTAACCCGTAATACCGACGCCTATGCGAGTCCGCAAGTTTTGGTTACTCTAGCTATTATAGAAAGAATAATAGCTGTTATTCTTTATTTGGCTGGACAGTGTCTAGCTTTTCGGGGAGAAAGTTCACAACTCTTTGTACCAAATAATAGAAACTTTTTGAAACTTATAGGAATGTTATCAAAATTTGACCCTATCATTGCTGAGCATATAAAGAATGTGCAAAAATCAAAAACCGATAAGACTTATATGCCCTCTTATTTAGGACACACAATTCAAAATGAAATTATTACATTGCTTTCCGAAGATATAGCAAAACATTTAATTTCAAGTTTGAAAAAATCTAAGTATGACTCAATTATTTTAGACTGCACGCCTGACATCAGTCATGTTGAACAAATTAGTGTTATAGCAAGATTCGTTTATATTTCTGAAGCGGAAATTAGGGAGCATTTTTTAGGTTTCTATCCATGTAAAGATAGTACTGGCAAAGGAATATCTGATGTCGTTTTAACAGGACTTTTCCCAAAATTTGATTTAAACATTCAGGATTTACGTGGTCAATGATACGACATCCGATCCAACATGATCCAATATGAAGGGAAAGCACTCTGATTTGCAAACAAGAATTTTAAACATAAATTTAAGGGCCATGTTTATACCATGCTTGGTGCACACTTTAAACTTAATAGTAAATGACGCTGCTAAAATAAATAACGAAATTGTCTTTTTTTCATATAGTTCAACAACTGTATGTATTTAGAGTAGAGTAGAGTTAATGCTATTAGACCCTTAATTTCAAATTACGAAAATATTTGCGGCAATAATATCTGTTAAATATCTGCAACATTAGATATGTTTCCACAGTTGTTTCGGCAAACCGAGTGCGGCGTGGGGAAAAAGTGTGTTTATATGCAGAAAACGAACGTTCTACATCTAGTGACGTTATATTTGCGTAATTAAAATAATCTTTGGAACAACTTAACGGTTCTGTTGACGCACCTTCACAAATTTCTCTTAATGTGCCAAAATCAGAATCTTTCTCTAAAACACTTTCAAACCTTTCTAGAACACAAACATTTTTTGCGTCTTCTACCGCGCATAGCTGTGCGTGAACATGTTGCACTATTTGCAAAGATTCCACCAACGACACCGAAGGATTTTGTAATTTTTCTATTGCCTCCACTAGTCCGAAGTAATTGTTCTGAATAGTTTTTAAATCCGTTTTAACCTGACTATCTTGAAATTTCGACTGGTTTTCCTTGATAGCGGCAGCTTCCTTTAGATCGAATTGTAAAACCACGTTCTTAATATTCTCAAAATATTTATGATAATAAAACGCGGACTGTAGCCATGTTCCCCAATGTGTAAGGTGGGTGAGGTGGCTCAGACATACGGGGGCACAGTCTGTGAAATTTGCGTATACATTTTGGGGATTTGACAAACACTGCTTTTGTATGCGCTATTAAAGCGTCTACCTCAGGATAACATTTTCTAATACCATCTGCCACATGACTGAAAGCATGAATTTTACACGTAATATGTAACAAGTTAGCACAATGTTTTTTAAGAGACCGGCTTACAGAAAGCATGTTTGCGGCACCATCACTCATAAACATCAACACTAACTTTGAAATTACTTCGGCAAGGTGACGATTGATGTGGTTCCATTGTACGTACCACTACATTAACCACAGAATGTTTTTTACGATCTGTTTCTTCCACACATAACCACAGTTTTTTATCTTTCAACTCCGATTTAATTCTTTTTTCATGTTCACGAGCAGATGGCATAATTCTTTGTAACGATGCCCGAATATTTATTCCAAAAAAAGGCATATACTTCTTTGTCTAGTATATTAAACGGTAGATTACATGCAATAAAGGTAACACATAAATTGAATTGAAATTTGTCACAGTATCGTGTGCATTTTTTTTTTTTAAGGATGCTGTTTACTATTTACGTGACGTAGACAATCAATCCCTTTTGGACCAACACATTAAAGGGATATTACAAACTACACATTGAATTTTAACGCCATCATAATTTAGGTCAGGCATTTCTTCTATAAATTCTGTAACTTTGTCCAACATTGGTCGTTTTCGCGACGTTGGCAACATTTTTAAAACAAACGTAGAACTACGAAGTAGTATTTAAGGCAGCGTACATGTATACACAACAGATCTGGTTAATTACCCTTTAACATTAAAATGATAAAACAAAGGATAAATAAACATTACAATAAACATAAACAAGATTAAAAAAAAGCATGGAACAGACGCGAAAATATGTATCAATTCCATATGTTAATAATTTATCAGAGAAAATTAATTAAAAATTGCTCCCACATAATATTAAAGTAACATAGAAAACTAATAATAATCTCAGCAACTTATATACCAAATAATAATAATAATAATAATAAACCTGATTTTTATTGTAATAACAATTACAAAAATCGTCAAAGTAAAACAGTGTATAAATAAAATCAAAGTTGTAAGGATAAAGTACAGAACAAAGACATTGTACATATAAATACATGAAGAACAAACAAACATTGAGAAACGAATTAATTAGGATGGCTAAGAAATTCATCAACAGAATAAAAGGCGTTATTTAATAAGTGTTCTTTTAATGTCCTTGCAAAGGACATTGCATTAAAATTCACACGTCTTTAAACAATATTTCCAATTCGATGCCAATTCGATCATTTATGGGTAGTCGTTTTGTGTAAAATAACAAATTCAAGTTTACATTTTGTAGTTTATAGTCAAAACAATTGAATTTATGAAAAAAAAAATGAAGAAACGAAAAAAATATACCTATAACGCCATCTTCTAGACGATCGCCAAAACATTCTCCTCCACCGACAAATCTACATTACAAAATAGAAAATCAAAGCTTTATATCAAGAAACGTTTCTCGCTTTGGAATCTAATAAATCTCTTACATTTCGCATCACTTAAGATGATGGAAAATTTTATTCAATTACATCCGTCACTTCGACAATAATTGTTAAAGGAATGTTTAATTAAGGATCTCGAATGGGATCAAATATTGGCACTCCAAATAGTCATCTTTTGTTGCCACCTTTGAGGAAGCAGGCAATAATTCCAATCGAATCTCTTTGACGTTACCGAAGTTACAAGAATGCGAAAATTGTTTCGAAACTTCTGAACGAACGAACCAGAGAATATTAGATTTACACATGGCTGATTCTATTGATAAACTTTTCACGTTTATTTCGAATAAAAGATTTATCTGATAGAATAGGTATTATGGAACTCAAAACATCCGACCGAAAAAAGTTTGTTTGAAAGCAACAATACAGGTATTAAGTCGTAATTCTTCGCAAGTAGATCGAAGAACTCTCGTACACAAAAGCATACTTCTTTTAAAAGATGTTTTCAAGATATTGTGACTATCGTCAGGAATCGGTTGTCATAGTTACCCAAGATGTAATTCCATTGTGACGAAAAATCCCATTGTCGCGCAAATTTTCGGCAAAAAACATCTTTATACCCTAAATTCGTTTATTATATTTAAAACCAATACAGTTGAACGCCTTAATAAATTATTTCAAATAAGAAAATAAGTGATAATTCAAAAACCGTTAGAGTTATCACTAAACGAACCATTTTTTCGTGATTAGTAGATCAAAATCTATAAAATAAGATGCTCAAAATTTTACCTTAAAAAAATTATTTTGAATAATTTTTATGGATTTTTTAAATAGTTTCTTGATCTCCACGTATCTCACCAGCCAAAAGGGTTAATTTCCCACGAGCTGATTTTTACTGAAAAGAGCATACAAGCTTTGAAAATGTTAAGCTGTTTTTTTTCTACTTTTATGTAACTTGAAAAATAATGGAAATATGAGATAGGGAGTTACAGCAATCGATTCTATGGGTTCTTTTACATTTAGAAACGTATCGCTGGAGATTTTGTTGTAAGAGTGTTCCAAAATCTTAAATTTAGAAGTAAAATCTATCTAAAAGACATTTACACAAATTAAAGATTTTGGATTCTCTAGCTTGCACATGTGGATATGAGGTGGGTGATTTAAATCACCTTATTTTAGCATGCCGCGTCTACGAGCACCAAAGACGAAATCTGTTTGAGAATTTAGTAGCACATAAAGTAGCCTTACCCACTTCTATAATACTACTACTAAGGTCTAACAACATTGAAATTTACAGAGTTCTTATTAAGTTTCTCGTTGACTGTCGAATTGCAATTTAATAGGTGAAGTTTTTATAACTTATACATTGCGATGGTAATGTGGCTGATGCGCTTTGATCCCTTAATGCAAAAAAAAAAAAAACTATCTAAAAGTATTCGAGAATGCGCAAGCATGTAATAACCATTTTTAGTAGTGTTGAGCATAATCGATATATTTCTATAATCGAATGAAATAATCGTTTAAAATAATCGAATGATTATTCGAAATTTACTAACGATTTCGATTATTTTCCACGATTATTTGACAGAATCCAAGTGACGAGTGAATTATTTCGAAACTCGAAACCTCGAAGTTTCGAATCCAGATCTCGAATCGTAATCCGTTTGTGTGCTCCTGCGCAGTCGAAACGATTAATGAATGATTTCTGAACCATAATCGAATGATCGATTATTCGGGTATAATCGATATATCTCAATTATATCATTCGTAATCGCCCAACAATAATTTTTAGTTTTAAAAACCGCTTAGTTCGACAAAAAAAATAATTTGAGGAAACCTCGATTTTAAAGAAGGGAATATTCCATATTTAAATGATCATATCTTAGACATCAGTGATTTTTGTCTTGAGCGGGTCAAGATCAATCGGATTTTATGGTTAAGATATCAACTAAGGGTTACTCACTTGAAATACGGTACATTTATAGTCCTCGACGAGCTAAAATTGGAGTGAAAACCGCTGTGAAAACCCCGAAGGTGAAAACATGTTGAGGTGCAAACCCCGCCCTTCATTAAGACAATTTTCGGTTTTTAGCGTATATTTCCCTAATAAAAATAGATATTAGTGTTATACAGCGTCATCAATAAAGTACGCACAATATGGGGGGAAACATCTTTATTACGGATTTTTCGAAAAAAAGTTATTCTTAATCAAAGTTCATGCATCCCCTAAAATTAAACATGTAGCAATTAAATATAGAAACTTTCTAATATTACATATACAGGGTACATCTGAAACCTTAATTTTGTCCCATTTTCTACCCTTATTTTTAAAAATATCGAAAAATGTTATTTGAAAAAGTTGTTTGGCATTAAAAATTATACATTTACATTTTACATTTATAATTTTACATAAATATCGTCTTCAAAAAACGTTTATTGATATTGCAAATTGGCCAAACTCAAATCAATTTTTAAAAAGTGCAAATAAACTGATAATAAGAAAAGAACATATAGCAAAATATCTTCATAGGCAGGCCATTGTCCTGCTACCTTAAAACAAAAAGTTTCAGCTAATCAACAAAAGTATATTCAAATATTTTCGATTCCCAAAAAAACCACAGGAACAATCTTTGGATGTTTATGGTTTCCGAGTTTGGAAAGGTTCTGTAAAAACATTTTCCAATCAAGTCATATTAGCAAACTACACTCCCTGGCCATCGAATTAGGATCACTTAAAAATATTATGATTTTGGGGTAAAATTAAAAAAAAAAAACAGTTGGTAATGTTGGCAATATTATTGTTTAATTACATATAACATGCAAGTAAGTATAATTTGAACATATATTTACTAATATTTGCTTGTTCCTCCTCTGTGTTCTATTATTTCTTCAATCCTTTTTGGCATACTGCCAATGCAGCTTTTTATTGTTTTTTTTTTTTTTAATTTCGTCGCTATTATGCCATACAACTTCAATATGTTGTAATTCTTCCATTGTAGTTGAGTTTCGTGTACTTGCGATGTTTTTCAAGACATTCCACACATTTTCAATTATATTTCAAAGAGTTTTAATTTTATTTGTGTGCGTCTATGTTCGCAGTCATTTATTATCATAAAAGGCTATATCACATCAAACTGTTTTAAGAATCGCGAAATTAATTAAGGAGAATATTCCTAGTGCAAGTAGTGGCAGAACATACTGTACCGGCAAACGCAAAGCAACTGTAAGGGATGATCGTCGTATAGTAAAAGTGACTTACAGAACGTATTTTTTATCCCCAAAAGGTGTTCATAAAATTCTTAGTGGAGAAGGTATACAAATATCAGCCCGAACAGTCCGTAGACGTCTTCATGAAGCAGGCAGCAAAATGAAAGTGACACGATTTCACGATACACGATACAGTTGTGTAATGTGATAAAATTAGAATCTTTCTCTAACACACTTTCCAACTTTTTTAAAACGCGAATATTTTTTGCGTCATCTATAGTGCGTAGCAGAGTATGTACTTCGTCCACTATTTGCAGTGACTTCACTAATGACTAGAGTAACCAAAACTTGCGGACTCGCAGAGGCGTCGGTATTACGGGTTAATATAAGAATACGAAAAATTCACAAATAAACTTACTTGCTAATTATTCAACAAATTAGAGGCATCAGGATATGAACTACTGTAAACTTGCATTATTGCATATGTTTCCACAGTTACTTCTTTAAACCTTGTGCATCGACAAGAAAAAATATTCTTATACATAGAAAACGATCTCTCCACATCTAAGGAAGTTACATTTGCATGTAGAAACTGTTTTTCAAAATCACTTAAAAGTTCACTATTCTTACACTTATTATAAACGGCCTCTAAAGTATTAAAATCGGGATTTTTCCTTAAAACATCTGCCAACTTTTGACTAGCGCATAATCCTGGCATATCATTTAATGTGTGTAATTTATTTTTTACACTCTCCACTATGTCTAATGATTCCTGCAATGACAATTCAGTACATTGTAGTTTTCTGATGGCATCTAGTGATACTGTATAATTGGTACATATTGTTGTTAAATCTTCTAAAAGTTGAGGAATTTAAAATTCTCTTTTACTTTCCCTAATTGCTTTGGATTCATTCCGATTAAATCGCATTATAACTGATTGAATTTTTTGAAAATTGATCAAATAGTAAGAAGCTGTTGTTAGCCAAGTATCCCATCGCGTTAAAATTGGTTGAGGACGTTCTGGAATACCTGGACAAAATTTACGAAATTCTTTTAAACGTTTAGGAGATTTACGAAACACTGCTTTAGTACTTCCAATCATCCGATCAACGTTTCCGTAATGTTGTCGAACAACTTCACCAACTAAATGCAAAGCATGCAGCACGCAGGTTATATGTATTAAGTTAGGAAATATATGTTTTAAGGATCGCCCAACACTTAACATCGTTGCTGCACTATCTGTCACAATCATCACAACTTGATCTTGGACAATTTTAAATTTTTTCAAAGCGTTCATTATCACTTTTTGAATATTTTCCGCGGTACATTGTTGAACACGTTTGCAAGCTAACAAATATCGAGATGCTGTGTTCTCGCTAGATAAAACGCGAGCTATTACATTCACAATACTGTTTTTCTTTATATCGGTCGCCTCATCCACGGTAATCCATATTTTTTTGGAACACAAATCACGTTTACACACATTTTCTAGTATCTCTTTCATTCGCGGCAAATGATTCTGTAATTGTGTTTGTGAAGGTAATGGGTACTTTGGAACGTATTGTCGCCAAAACGTTTTAAAAGCTGCTTTTCTCACCAACGACAACGGAAGATTACAAGAGGTAAACATAATTAATAAATGTATGAGGAATAGTGTATAAGGTATTTCAGTTCTTGCATTTCTCATATGCTTAATACTATTGACATGCCTCTGGCAATCAGTTCTGTCCAATGCAGCCAAACGAACATTGCATATTAAGCAAAAAAACTGCACTACCGTCATATTTTAAATGGGGAAAAAGTGACACATACTTATGTACATTAGTAGCAAATCTATTACGAGGCATTGTTTTCTTAGGTATGTAAATATTAGTTCTATATGAAACGATACACTAATTATGTACTTGGTATAATACTACAACACACAAAAAACACCAGCTATATTTTCAAAAGCGACACGTAAGTACATAACCTTGACCGTTCGACTAATCTCTGCAACAGCTCAACCGGTACTAAAACGAAATCTCTCTCAGCGCGGTTTAACATGATTTATATTCAGGGTCGACACTACATGCCTGCTTCTCTACCGGTTTAGTTTATTTATGAATTTTTCGTATTCTTATATTAACCCGTAATACCGACGCCTATGCGAGTCCGCAAGTTTAGGTTACTCTACTTATTAGTTATACCAATTACGAATACTTCAAGCAAATTATATGTAAATGTGAAGTGTATAGAGGATGATCCAAAATAAAGGCAATCTTTTTTATTTTAGGATAGGATGCTGTGATTTCATATTTGAGTATAGCTGTTAACTAATATGTTTTCCTCTATTTTGAAAAATATGGGTAGTTTACTCTTGAATCCCAATTTCAAATTGATATACGGTATACTGTATACGGTAGGAGATAAATTGCGTTTAATGGGTATCAAGTTGGTTTTAAAAGGTGTTCAAACTTTCTGATTACTACAATTTTATAAAAGTCCATAACAAAAAAAATCTCATATGATGCGTACTTTTGGACATACGTACTATATGCTCAACATATACGACATGACTGATTACACTAGGTAGGTACGCACGTCGGTACTCATATAGCATTATTTTACATTACCTTATTAATATAAATCTATCTGTTTTAAATAAATTGTACACGTATTTAACGCCATTTTAAATCCTATTTCCTGTTATGCAATCGAAATTTTAGAATATTTTTGAAGTGCGCCGCGGTGGGAGTACACTTTCGATTTTTAAACCACAATGTAGAGCAACTTTCATATATGTCATAGAGCATCAAAAAACAAATACTTTGTTACATAACACTAATATTCTAGGGTAATTCCACGTCAAGTGATCAAGCCCCCACGCTCGACCATCTCAGATTTTTTTCAAATTTTGTAAGTAGGTTCCAAAACTGACTAAAGGTAATTCCTCAAATTCTTAGCTCCTGATATGCAATACATGACCTACAAGAACCTCTTAAGTGATGGCTGGTAAAATGTCGCAGATGCTCCCCGACACTTTTTGCCATTTTTGTCAAGCTGTCATTCTGTAAAGAAGAAAGATATTTGCCTGGAAATTGCCGTGCTTGCTTAGTAGTTATTAGTATCCCAAACTTCCAAATTTTAACAAAAACAGTCGACTAGTCCTCTTGCTTTTGGTACTCAAACTTAGTTGAAAATTTGTCGCGACAAAAAAATCCTCATTTCTGAGAAGTCTCTATTCCAGGGAAATCAATATAGAAAGCCCATTTTCTGTGTAACTAGTGAAAAAATAGTTGTTTTTAACTGTTTAAAATTTTCAGCTTCTTTGACAAATAGTTTCTGAGATACTTGAAGATTAACATGACCCCAAAAAATGTTGATGCAAAAAATCTTTGAACGTCTATATCTCAACTGGAAAATCTAACAGCATCTTGACTCGACAACCATTTAAAAGCGCTCAGTTTTCTCTACAACATACTTGGTGTCTATATTGGGGTTCTTTCATATAAGACTAAAAAAAGGAGACAAAGTAACTTCTTGAAAGGACTGCGCACATTACTTAAAGATTTTCCTCCATCTTTGTCATCATGCAATCCAGTAAACTAACAAGATATTCTACTGAAAATTAGTGAAGCTGTTTAAAAGTAGGTAGGATAAAGACAGTGTAAATTTTAAAGAATTTTAGCAAATCCTTTTCATATAACAAAAAAACAAAAAGTTCACAAAAAAACTTTTCATGCAATTCGTATTCATTGCTTCAAATGCCATTTGTTACGGTTTCAGTTCGCTCAAGTGTTTAATTCACAAATAGGCTAGCTCAGTTTCTTACTTAAGGAGCATGAGACAATTAGTAAATAAACTGAAAACCGTAATTTTACAATAAAATACATTTATTGTTAGTGATAAAGAAATGTTGACATAGACAATACAGACAAATTTTACAGGTTTCAATATATTGCAAGATTGATGATAAGTTATAAAAAAAGGTTGTGCTCAAAAGTGTGCTTAATGACCCTACGAATCCATTAATGCATATAATAAGCTGCCAGGCAATTTCAAAGGTATAAGGAATCGTACCAAATCTACGGTTAAGCAGTTTTTACTTTAACTGGGTTTTTAGATGATCAACTTAGCTGAATTGTTGGAACTATTACTTTATATAACTTACTAATATGTATCTACATTGTGCGCCAGTTGGATGTTGTGGCTTTTGCCTACTTTGCTAGAACTGTTTTTATTTATTTTTTTTCTGTTATTCATTGTAAATGTGTTGGTTTAGTGTTTTTTACATTGACTTGTCCCATACTACTATTGTAGTCGAGAGGATTAATAAAGTAATCTAATCTAATCTAAATAGTTTTCTTAATTCCAGAAAGCGTCTAGGTATTGTTCCTTAAATCAATAGTTTAATTTTCTTAAAAAAAAGCATTTATTTACTTAGAATTCTTGAAATGCATATTATTTATATCCACATTATTAATTGCACATACACTACCGTTCATGTAAGTTCAGGCAAGCAAAAAAATGTACGGAAGTCAAAGAAAATAAGAGAAATATTAAATGGCCATGTATTTAATACTTACTTACATGATTTTACATATTTTCAAACACAAATTTATTCAAAAGAAAAAGTTAATGTAATACAAATAATTTAAATCCGATTTTCATCGAAAAATCCACCTTTTGCCTTTAGGACTGCTGCCACTATTCTCGGCATCCGATTCACTAATTTTGCTAATATTTCTTTGGGCAAGCTTGTCCATACCTCCTGGAGAATGGTCCACAAATCTTCCTTCGATTTTGGACACTTTTTCTTAACACATCGGTCTAATTCTTCCCATAACAACTCTATCGGGTTCAGATCGGGGGACTGTGGCGGCCATTCCATAATTTTTAGGGTTCTTTCATTTTCTTCTTGCTACAGGTAATCTGTGCACAATTTAGATTTATGTTTGGGGTCAAAGCCACGACCAATTAATCGGACTCCTGAGGGTATGGCATTTTCCTCCAGGATTTTCCGATATTCTTCTTTTTTCATTATGCCCTCAATTTTGAGCAAGTCCCCTGTTCCGATTAAGGAAAAACAACCCCAAACCATTACAGATCCGCCTCCATGCTTCACCGTAGGAACTATACACTCCCGTAACATACTTTCCCCTCTTGATCCGCGTACGAAAACTCTCCGTGTATTTCCAAAAACCTCAAACTTGGATTCGTCAGTCCATAAAACGTTTTTAAAACCGTCCACTGTCCAATCTCTATGAACTTGTGCCCATTTCAGTCGTTTCAGCCTATTTCCTCTTCGGAGTAACGGTTTTCGACAAGCCACTCGCCCATGCAACCCAGCCTCTTTCAACCGATGTTTCACAGTACTCAAAGAAAGTTTGGAATCTCGCTCATTATTGAATTCTGCAGGAATTTCTGATGCTGTTAGTCTTGTATTGCGCTTACTAATTATTTTTATTCGTAAATCTTCCGCAGGAGTCGTTTTTCTTGACGGTCTGTGGCCGATTACGATCTTGCACGTCACCGGTTGTCTTAAGTCGAACTATAGTATCATGTACTTTATTTTTAATTTATCCGCAATCCGTCTTTCTGCGTACCCTTCCTGATGCAAGGTAATAATAGCAGATCGTTTTGAAACAGCTAGAGGCTTTCCACGGGGCAGTCAAACCGAAGTTATTTTATTTTTCACTTGCACAACCACAGATACTTTCGCAATAACAATCTCTTCAGAACTACTGCGTTTACAAATGTTATAATACTTTATAAAGGGTATACGAATATTTCCAGGTAAGACGAGTGAATCAGCTAACTCAGCTAACTCAGTGAATCAGCTCCTAGGGATTATTATAAAGCTTTATTGTCACTGTAATTATTGGGGATTTCCAACATAATTATATATTTTATGATAACGGTCTTATAATAGACAAATACTACCTGGAAATTGGTAAAAGGCTTCCGGAAAAGGTTAGTTTTAATAATTCCTCACAGAAATGTATATTATATAATTTTAAAATTTTTTCCTAAACTGTTAATATAATTTGTCAGCTTGCCCGAACTTCCATGAACGGTACTGTACCTTGTTTAAAACAGTACGACATACCCGTACATAACGCAGTAAATTATTCGCTTTACTTGTGATTTTAAAGAGGCTGAAGTAGAGATAATCTACAGAATAATGTTCAAACAAAAGTGAACTTCATGTATAAGTACACATGTAAAAAGTGCCTAGAAACAATAACCAAGATAATACTATCAGCGACGGAACTGGATACCGACACCATACATACCAATACAATGATATAATGTTTAACGTACAACGTTTCATAAACATTTTCAAAAGATACCGGTTAATGTAATATTTTTTTTATTTGATTACATTATTAAAGAATTATACTGTAACATTAAAAAAAAACTTTTTAGTTCATTTACTTGCTCCTATTTTTAATTCTTAACTTTAGGTGTTTTTTCCATTATTGTAATTTTTCTTTTATTGGATATCCTTGCAGCTGGGCCTGATGTGTTTTTTTTAACACGAAAACGGTGGCCTAATTTCTCAATAGAACTTTATGAGATTTGGACCATTTTTTCATTCCTACCTTTAATATGAATATTTTCTTAACTTAGGACTAAATGATTTACTTAGAAAAAACGTTTCTCTGTCTTGGATTTTCTAACTCTAGTAAAATATTTAATTCAAATAAAATTTCAAGGAAATTGTTTTCTTATATTATTTTTAGTCTTGAAATAAGAATATTTCCTTGGTGCAAGAAACCATTTCTCTGCGTGTGATAGATCCATAGATCAAAGCATGTCGCCCTTGCAATAAAAATAGATAATTTTTTGGAAATTTTCAATTTAGTTTCAGGTGGATCATTTTCAAAAAATCAGACTGTATATGTATTCAATTTAATTTTGTAATAATGTGTGTGGAAACTAGAACGAGTTATCTTTGGTATAAGTGGAGATTACTTTGATTATATTGATGATAAGTTGTTCTATATAAAATAAACAAGGCAAGAATAAATAAATATTTGATATAGACATGTAGATCTATTAATGTTTGAATATTCAAGGTTATTCGGGGTTATATTCTTTAAAAATAACTTATACATACATAGTGCGTTACGTTGTACATACGTGAAGCCAGGGGATTTCCCGTTGTGTTAATTCCAATATAATATGATGGAATCATTTAATACTTATATTGAGGCATTTATACAACAAAGTATAACGTAGAATTATTATTAAGGATTAAAATAAGAATCTACAAACAATACGGCAAATAATGGCGGGAAATTTCACGTGTAATTTGATTTTAACTTTAATAGGTAATTTTCCACTCTGAGTCATACCTAAATAATGTGTCAGATATACAGGCATGAAAAAAAAAAACATGATTTTCGAACAATTCATCAAAACTCGCTTACCCATTCTTGTCGAACGCAGTGAAACAGGCATCCATGCTGCACTGGAAGTTAAATTCTTGCGAATCAATGTTTTCTGGAGGTAGTTATGGCACCCAAATTCCAAATAGACCGCGTCGCTGGGTGATACGGATTATTCTCCATGCAAAACCGATTGGAGGTTTTATCCGCACATAGGCTACGCTGATAGCACGTCATAGGCGTCTCTTTAAAAAGTTTTAGCGCTATAGCAGACGTTACCGGCCGTAGAAAATATCGCCAGCTCTACCGCATTGCCTGATTAAATACACGCTTTTCAAACAAGCTGGGAAATCATGTTGTTATGGTAATCGATGTCGCATATGGTGGAATCGATCGCTCTTCTGTAATGAGTACTACAAGATTCAAGGCCAATTGCGAATTAATCTTATTATGTAAATTAAGTATACATACAGCTGTGTTGAAAAATATTTTACTATCAAATAATAATGATTTTATAAGCTTTAAATTCAAATGATAATAATATATTATTATCAAGGGACATTATTTCTTTAAAAGTAGTCATTTTATGTAGTAGGCGCCATAAATTCTCGGCTAGATACAGAAAACATAAACTTGATAAAATATAACAACTGCAATACATGTACTACAACGATCAATTAATATACCCACGGAAAAATAATCTAAAGTTTTTCTTTCAAAATGTTGTATTATATTTCTGAGACGAGGTTCATCGATTCTTTTTCGGATAGAGGATCATAATACAGAACCATTGTTTCATTTCCTGTGACAATGAACTCCAAAATCGGTTTTGGGTCGTCTCCATACATGTTTAAAAACGTGCGCTCATTCGAACCGACATTCACGTTGGAGAGCAGGGCGAATACTTGTTTCAGAAATGTTACGCATCACTGCTAATTCCTCCACTTTCCAATGGCGATCTACTAATACCATTTCTTCAATAATTGAAATGTTTGGAGGCGTTATCAATTCAATTGACCGATTGGGGTACAGTGGAATATGAGGGAGGTTAATCACAATAAACGCCCTTCTCTTGTTAAAAGTTTAATGACCGCGTGGTACTCAATTTTCGTTACATGAGACATTTTCATGCAGTAGTCACGTCGTCTGGTGGGCTACTAAAAACTACTACTCTTCGAGTCGTAATATACACGTCTTGTAAAGCGAACACGTACAGTAAAAGATGTGGGCGTTACGCGGAGCAAGAGCATACATACTTATGCGCAAGGAGGAGAGAGCGCGACGGCGCGATTGACTTGTGATCTCCAATCGCTGAGAGGGTGGCCCAGTATTTTTTGCTGTACGTATTTGCTTTACAAGACCTGTATATAGTGTAGGCCTCGCATATGTGCAACTATGACGCAACGGAGTTTGAACACGCTCGTGTATAAGCCTGTCAGACCGAGAATTTATGGTGCCTACCTCGTATTATAGGTGCATTGAAAGAAAAGTTAAACAAACAGTTTTGAAACGTTCAACTTTCTACATATTGATTTAAACAATAAAATCGGTGCAATATTTAGACTAATAATGTAAGGAATCGATGTGTTTGGTTGGTAACAGGGAAAACTCTTGCTTAGTGTTAATACTATAAAATACGTCACCAAACAAAGTACATCTGATATACAGTACCGTTCATGGAAGTTCGGGCAAGCTGACAAATTATATTAACTGTTTAGGAAAAAATTTTAAAATTATATAGTATACATTTCTGTGAGGAATTATTAAAATTAACCTTTTCTGGAAGCCTTTTGCCAATTTCCAGGTAGTATTTGTCTATTATAATATTATGTTGGAAATCCTCAATAATTACAGTGACAATAAAGCTTTATAATAATCCCTAGGACGGTTAGCTGATTCACTCGTGTTACCTGGAAATATTCGTATACCTTTTATAAAGTATTGTAACATTTCTAAACGCAATAGTTCTGAAGAGATTGTTATTGTGAAAGTATCTGTGGTTGTGCAATTAAAAAATAAAATAGTTTCGGATTGACTGCTTAAAATGCCCCGTGGAAAGCCTCTAGCTGTTTCAAAACAATCTGCTATTATTACCTTGCATCAGGAAGGGTACGCAGAAAGACGGATTGCGGATAAATTAAAAATACAAAAATCTACAGTACATGATACTATAGTTCGATTTAAGACAACCGGTGACGTGCAAGATCGTAATCGGCCAGGATCGTCAAGAAAAACGACTCCTGCGGAAGATTTACGAATAAAAATAATTAATAAGCACAATAGAAGACTAACAGCATCAGAAATTGCTGCAGAATTCAATAATAAGCGAGATTCCAAAGTTTCTGTGAGTACTGTGAAACATCGGTTGAAAGAGGCTGGGTTGCATGGGCGAGTGGCTTGTCGAAAACCGTTACTCCGAAGAGGAAATAGGCTGAAACGATTGAAATGGGCACAAGCTCATAGAGATTGGACAGTGGACGACTTTAAAAACGTTTTGTGGACTGACGAATCCAAGTTTGAGGTTTTTGGAAATACACGGAGAGTTTTCGTACGCAGATCAAGAGGGGAAAGAATGTTACGGGAGTGTATAGTTCCTACGGTGAAGCATGAAGGCGGATCTGTAATGGTTTGGGGTTGTTTTTCCTTAATCGGAACAGGGGACTTGCTCAAAATTGAGGGCATAATGAAAAAAGAAGAATATCGGAAAATCCTGGAGGAAAATGCCACACCGTCAGGAGTCCGATTAATTGGTCGTGGATTTGCATTTATGCAGGGCAATGACCCCAAACATAAATCTAAATTGTGCACAGATTACCTGCAGCAAGAAGAAAATGAAAGAACCCTAAAAATTATGGAATGGCCGCCACAGTCCCCCGATCTGAACCCGATAGAGTTGTTATGGGAAGAATTAGACCGATGTGTTAGGAAAAAGTGTCTAAAATCGAAGGAACATTTGTGGACCGTTCTCCAGTACATTTTTTTGCTTGCCTGAACTTCCATGAACGGTAGAGTACATTAAGGTCCTAAAGTATCCCCCTCGTGCCTCGTATTTAGAAAAAATAGGTCGATTTCTATTTTTTGTGAACTAACTTTCGTCGGAAGCGACGTCAACTTTCTTTTTTAAAGTAGAACATTCTGTATATTAAACACAAGCCACGGCACGGGCGAAGTGTGCCGTAAATATTGTGTTTACCATACTACCTCACAGTCTTTGCTATCATTATTCATTATTCATCTTGTATATGTTTGCGTTCTTGGAAGGGTAATCGAAAGGCGAATTCAACGATACCACATATATTATACTTTAACTTGAGAAATAGGACGATATGCAGCAATAAATGTTTTAGTAATCTGTTTTTGTTACGCAAAACTTGCTAGGAAAGAGCGCCAAATTGTTTCTCGTGACGCTAGACTAATCTAAAGAGCTCGTTGCTAAGCAAAGTAATCACAACAATTGCCAAACTGTCAATTCGCTCTTACTTGCCACAAAGTTCAAATATTTCCGGCTGTACAAAGGCAGTTCCATTTCGTGGCAATTATAGCCAAATTCACCAAATATTAAAATTAGGTACTTAAAGTTTATTTTACGTGGTCCATGCAGAGGGTATTGTAAAATCATTAACATAAAAAACTGACACTTAAGTACATTGCCTAGCAAAAACAAACGAATTTACACAAACCTACCACAATTAATTGACTACAATAAAGTCCGATAAAGTAAAGAAGAAACAACAATTAACAAAAATTAAAATAATAAGGAGAACGAAAGTATGACAAATACAGGTTATAATAATAAATAACAAGAATAATGTATGCCTTTGGAATTGAGATTTGATAGTTTGGCAATTGTTATGATGACTTTGCTTAGCAACGAGCTCTTTAGATCAGTCTAGCGTCACAAAAAACAATTTGGCGCTCTTTCTTAAGCAATTTTGCGTAACAACAAAAACAGATTACCAAAACCTTTATTGCTGCATATATTTCTTAAATTAATGTATAATATATGTACTATCATTGGATTTGTTTTTCGATTACCTTTCCAAAACATCAAAATATACAGGCTATTCTATTACAACGGCAAGTTAGCTCGCAAAAAATAGAAATCGACCTATGGGACATTTTAATTGCGCAAAAGATTTTTTTCTATTAATATACAAATACAATTCGAAATGCATAGTTGAGGTGATTAAAATAAAAGGAGTCTCCACAAAATAATAATAATGTTTGTATTAATGCTTTTTTTTCTAATTTTGGCTTAGAATTGCAAACACTCTAAAATTGTCTGAGGCTGTGTTCACAAATTGTGAGAATTAATGCGAAATTAGTGCACAACAGACACCAATGATTTGCTTTGTCTTAAAGTAACATAAATTTATCAGTTAATATTAATAATTTCTTTTGTAATCCACGAAATTACGCGTGACACATTTGATAAATTGCATTTGGAATTTCATCCCATACACTTTAGAATTTTCCCACTTGGCATTTTTTAAATTTCGCGGATGATTTAAGTTGGTAGCTCCCGCAACTTATAAATGCAACAAGCAATAATGCACAAACTAAATTGAGAGTAATGAAGAGTATTTACACAAAAAAAAATCGATTAGAACACAACGTAGCGCAGGATACTCACGACATATTGTGGAACGCTGCTGACGTAACTCTGTCACGTGACTCTGATTACATTGTGAGGTAGGAATTGACCGATCCTTGTATACGTTTAATATCCTTGGAAATATACGCCAATTTTTTAGCGTTATGGGAATATGATCCTTATTGCTGGAACTACCAATTTAAATCAAGAATAATAAAAAATGTCGGATAAAACAACAATGATAATAAAAACAAAAATATTCCCTGAAATATTAAACTAATATCTATCCTATTAAATATATTATTACAAAATAAACAATATAATAATAAAATATATGAACAATTTCATCATTCGCCTCCCTATACTACACTTGTTTTGTATGCATTAGCTATTTATTGCATAGAGCCTATTTTCTCTCGAAAATACATCACCGAAAGCCCCGCCCTATTGTTGTAACAGCTTTCGGAATCGAGGATTGGGAAATTTAAATGGCATTATTTATTTAAACTAAAATTTCCGTCAATTATTCACAACGATCTATTCTAGTCGCCCAAATTATGTAAATAGGCAGCGTTGTTGTATTTTAAACAATTAGTTTTAAACAAATGTTTTAAACTCTGTTGAATGTTTAAAACATTTTTTGTTTAAAACTGTTTAAAACAATAATTTTTGTACCACGTTTTTAACAGTTTGATGCTACTCATTTAAGTAACTCATATTCAAAATGAAACAGCAAACAAGTTTTTTGATAATTTTCTTTATTATATTGCATAATATAATAGAAATAATTCAAGCAAAAACATTATTTTAAATATTTTCTAAGCGAATAAAATTACCAGCGAGTGGTCTTGTTCATTATTATTAAACAAAAAAAACCGAAACAACAAAAACATTAAGTTCGTTAAATATGGAAACCAATTTTTATACTTTCTCGTTGCCTAATCTGTTTCTAAGTTTTGAATGTATAAAACCACATGAGGAAAAAAGTCTTTCTATATTAGCAGAGGGTGCTACTGCTGTATGTAGCTGATGGATCAGTTGTATAAACTCTGCATTGAAATCTTTAAATGATCTCCACCATGCCAAAGGTTTTACGTTTTCAATCAGGTGCTTACTAAACATAAGATTTAAATGTCGCGGTTTGGGCATGAAAATTTATTACTGTTGGCATTGCCTCTGGGTAATATATTTCGAGATATTCCATAGCACAATCTATATTACGCTGGCAAAGGCTTTCACCTTTGTACCGGTGATCTAATAAATTTGCTAGATAATGAGTTTATTGCACAATATGCAATAGCGGATTGCTAAGTCGCGATAGGTTTGAATGTAGAAGACATTGTAAAAGTAACGTCATGTATTGAATTTAAGAAACAGTATTCCATACTGGCAATTTTTATATGATTTTATTTTTATGTTAAGTGTGTGCAACATCCCACAACATCTAGTATCTAATGAAGACTTTCGTCTTTTTTGGGCTAAGTACGTTTCCTCGTGGAAGCTGCCAACATCTATGCAATTACGATACAATTTGCCACATGTGCAAGGTACAGTAAAGAAATGTATAAAAGACGAGTTGAGAAATAAGAAAATCTGCCTATGTGTGGATGAGGCAACTGATGCTCAGAAACACAGCGTCATTCATGTTGTAGCGCGTAGACAATCCCTTTTGGACTAACACATTAAAGGGATATTACAAACTACACATTGAATTTTAACGCCATCATAATTTAGGTCAGACATTTGCTGCTATAAATTCTGTAACTTTGGTCGTTTTCGCGACGTAGGCAACATTTTTAAAACAAACGTAGAACTACGAAATAGTATCTACGGCAGCGTACATGTATACACAACAGATCTGGTTGAGACACGCAGTTATACTGAGGTTTGTATCGAATTTACACTATTTGAAAAGTTGTCAAACACTCACCCGCTTAAGCAGCGTTATGCCGAGTTATTTTATTCTTATTTAGACATATCAAAGTTGTCAAACCGCTTTTACAATATATTTCAGTGCTACTTAAACTGAAAAGCAATTATGATCTTTAATCCAATTTTGCATAAGCTCGTGGCGAAGACGCTTTTCAGGTGCTCAAGTAAATATTCAGTAAAATAACAAGAACAAATATATATGAAATTCTAAACAAGTAAAAAATATATAATTTTACAATAAACGAATATTCTAGGATCTAAATAAATTCAAAGAAATAAGAACGAATTAGTAAAAAAATGTAAATACAATAAATTACTGTTTTTGCATAATTCAAAGGTTTAAAAATATATTAATTATAAATTTACCCCCAAAGAGAGAAGGACTTTTTTAATTCTTTTAAATAGGGGCAAAGCATCCTGTTTCATATCGAGCAGAGAACTTCGTCCAAAGATCCATTTGCAACTACTAAAGTCTCATAAGCACCTATATACGCAAACAAAACAATTCCATTAACACCGAACAAAAACAATTTTAAAACTAACAAATTTCTTGGATATGTTATATTAAAAAGATAGATATTCATCGTATTCAATAATAGAATTCAATACAGATTAAAATTAATTTAACATAAATTTACGGCTTACCTGAGTATGGGGATATTTGATGATAGTTCCCTTAAAATTGCACACACAGTTTAAAAATTTTTAAAAAAAATGCACAGTTTCATTTAAAATAAATAAAAATACGAAATTTATGGAAATTACGGGTCTGTAAATTTAAAATTCTATTTTAAAACCTGACTTATATCAATTAAATAAACATTAAATTATAAAGTATATAACTCACAATAATTTCGAAGGCGAAATGTAAACGCAAACATTCGAAAAAAACTAAGGAACGACACAAAAGAGGTGCTACCTGCCTTACCTGCTGCCTAAAATCGAAGGTACCGCAGCTTACTCCCCCACGCACTGAAATAAACTTGTCTCAGTATGTTGTCAGCGAATTTAAAACGATGAATTTTCGAAATTAATCGAAAAAATCACGTATGACACTTTCGAAAAATATTTAATAGGTCATAAGGAAACATAGTTTACACGTCTCACGTGGAAATTAAATTAAATAATTCACTATTTTCGGGTTAAATTCGGAGCGAATAATGTCAAACATTTTCCCGCGGAGATAACTTGATTTGACCGATTTGGCGCTGAGGTAGCCCGCCAAATTATTTCAAATTCGGTGTTGAGTTATGTGATTATTAACTTTAGGCATTCAAAAATTATGTTCGCGTAATAAAATATCTCTTCTATCATCGGTAAAATCCACAATATAAGGGAAGCGATGACTCTGAACACAATAAAAATAGTCAAGGCGAAGAGAAAAGTCCGATGTGTGTAATACTAACTTTGAAATTACTTCGGCAGTACATTGTTGTACTCGTCTGGAAGCTAATAGAATTGAAGGTGACGATTGATGTGGGTTCATTGTACGTACCATTACATTAACCACAGAATGATTTTTTACAATCTGTTGTTTCGTCCACACATAACCACAGTTTTTTATCTTTCAACTGCGATTTAATTCTTTTTTCAACATATTCACAAGCAAATGGCACAATTCTTTGTAACGATGCCCGACTTGGTAATTTGCAGTCCGAATATTTATTCCTTGTCTAGTAAATAAAATGGTGGATTACATGCAATAAAGATAACACATAAATTAAATTTAAATTTGTCATAGTGTCGTGTGCAATTTTTTTTTGAAGAATGCTGTTTACTATTTACGTGACGTTGGATCAACACATTAAAGGGATATTACAAACTACACACTGAATTTTATCGCCATCATAATTTAGGTCAGGCATTTCTGCTATAAATTCTGTAACTTTGTCCAACATTGGCCGTTTTCGCGACGTAGGCAACATTTTAAAACGAACGTAGAACTACGAAATAGTATTTACGGCAGCGTACATGTATACACAACAGATCTGGTTGCGACTCGCAATTATACTGAGGGTTGTACCGAACCTCCGCCACTGCCCGTTGGCGCTAGTGAGCAACTCTACCCAATGGGTTATAATTAAAGCTGGCCACGAGCGGTACCGCGCAGTAGCGTAGAGTCGACCAGGCCTCGTGTTCCACTAGAGTCATTCTGCTAATAGAGATGTTTGCTGCCGCAAATAAGTTCGCTCATCTTTTAAATAAAAATTAAATAACACGTGCTCAAACACTTACCATTTTAAGAGTCCTCCGTGAAATCACAAAGTGAATAATGTCTGTTAAATATCTGCAACATTAGATATGTTTCAACTGTTGTTTCAGCAAAACTAGTACGGCATGAGGAAAAAATGCGTTTATATGCAGAGAACGAACGTTCTACATCTAGTGACGTAATATTTGCGTAAGTAAAATAATCTTTCAAATAACTTAACGATTCTGTTGACGCACCTTCACAAATGTGTCTTAATGTGCCAAAATCAGAATTTTCTCAAAAACACTTTCAAATTTTTCTAGAACAGAAACATTTTTGCGTCTTCAATCGCGCATAGCTGTGCGTGAACATGTTGCACTATTTGTAGAGATTCTTCTAACGGCACCGCAGGATTTTGTAATTTTTCTATTGCATCTGCTAGCCCGATGTAATTGTCGTGAATGATTTTTAAATCCATTTTAAGCTGACTATCTTGAAATTTCGACTGGCTTTTCTGGACAGCGGCAGCTTCCTTTGTATCGAATTGTAAAACCACGTTCTTAATATTGTCAAAATATTTATGATAATAAAACGCGGCCTGCAACCATGTTCCCCAACGAGTTAGAATAGGTTCTGGTGGCTCTCGTATACGGGGGCACAGTCTGTGAAATCCGCGAATACGTTTCGGTGATTTGACAAATACTGCTTTGGTATGCGCTATTAAAGCGTCTACCTCAGGATAACATTTTCTGATACTATCCGCGACAAGATTGAGAGCATGAATTTTACACGTAATATGTAACAAATTAGCAGAATGCTTTTTAAGAGACCGGCCTACAGAAAGCATGTTTGCAGCACCATCACTCACTAACATCAAGAGTTGGTTTGTTGAAAGTTCAAACTTGTCCAATGTATTTAACACTAACTTTGAAATTACTTCGGCAGTACACTGTTGTATTCGTTTGGAGGCTAATAGAATTGAAGGTGCCGATTGATGAGGTTCCAATTTGCGTGCCATTACATTAAGAACAGAATGTTTCTTCCGATCTGTTGTTTCGTCGACACACAACCATAATTTTTGATCTTTCCACTCCGATGTTATTTTTTGTTCAATATGTTCGCGCGCAGATGGCACAATTCTTCGTAACGATGTTCGACTTGGTAATTTGCACTTCGAATAGTTATTCCAAAAGCAGATAAATGGTTCCTTGTCTAGTGAATTAAACGGTATATTACATGCGATAAACGTAACGCATAAATTAAATATAAATTTTTCATTATCTCGTGCGCAATTTCTTTTTGAGACATGCTTTTCACTATTTACGTGTCGTAGACAATGTTGTCTGGACCAACACATTAACGGGATTTTACAGATTACACATTTAATTTTAGCACCCTTCATATATTAAGTCTGGATTTTCTGCAATAAATTTTCGAAGTTTGTCCGACCGCGGTCGTTTTGCTGACGAAATCATAATTTTTCTAGGACAGATAAACAATTGCGCAAATGCCCGGCAGCGAAAATGTCCGTACTGCTCCGCAGACGAAGTAATACTACCGTTCCTCTCGGTCCGAACTGATTCCACGCCGATGCGCGGTACCGCTCGTGGCCAGCGTTAGTTATAATTGATAATTCCGATTCAGCCAGCTAATCTGCTTGATAACGCTGTTTAAGAGGGTGAGTGTTTTACAACTTGTCAGTTATAATTCTTGATTAATTCTGTTATTATTATTCGATTTATTACTTCTTTAGTATTGTACATACTCACGGAAGCACATGTCTATGCCGCGCAGAGACATTACCTCGCTTTATTAATGATAAAACCATGTCGATTAATTGGCTCCTAAGTCCACCTATTCTTTGCAGTATTTATTACAATGCTGAGTAAAATTACAAAAAAATCATACTTCTGCACCTCAAAAACTGTAACCAATGGAGATTTTTTGTTATCATTTTCTAATTTAACATGATAAAATTACTTGTAGTTGATTGGGAAAAAACAAAGCAAGAAAAGGGAAAGTGTTAACCGACGGGAATGTTTCTGCCTTACTATTTACTATGTGGCAATCTATATTATAATTATTATGTTTTCTTTATTGTCAAGCTAAGAATTGTTGCAAATCATTTCACAATAATAACAATATCCTTTTCTATACTTGTATAGAAATGCTTGTTATACCTTGCTTAATGAAATTAATAAAATTTTGTTCATCAAAATTTATGTATGTAAATATAGTTTTCATCTATTGAAGGATGTGGTTATTTCCTCTTTTCAAATTGAAATGTCAAATTTATTTCTCTAGATGGCATTATTGAGACTACTCTCGATACCTTAAAAACTGTTTTGTAAGACGCTTAACTTTGTGCAGAATTATGAAAATTATGCATCGTGTAAATCGGCAATATTATTCAATATTTCAAAACATTTCAAGGCAGAAACATGTCCAACAATACCATCAGCTACATTAGCATTAATTTTTGATTATGGTGATTTACGTTTTTGGAACAAAGACATTGTTGCTGGCTATAATTACAATTATAGTGCTGTTCACGTTGAACATAACGAGCACTTAATTATGAAACTTTCGGATATAAAGTATGTTAATATAGAAGACGTAGTAGCTGCACTAGTTCAAACAGTTTCAATGTTAAGGTCAAACGTTACCTCGTTACCACAAATATGCTTTAATTAAATTGCAAACTATACATGTACATGTACATGCATAACTTGCTAGAAGCGTAGTTAAATTACAACGTTATAACTTTGATAAACAATGAAAATGCGGTTTTGGTCGAAACTGTAGAATCTGTTCCATCAATATTTTTATTCAAACTTAATGAGATTCTCTGAATATTCAACGAACTTGTGCACAACTAGTAACCTTGATAAACCAATCGAAAATCTATAAAATGCATGACTATTGTAAATTGAACGGATATTTCCCATTTCCTGTTTTCTCCCTAGCATCGAGTATATTAATGAGCTGTGCACGAGGTAGCACGCAAAACTATTTATATAAAAATAGGTTGACCTAGAACTGGCTTGCATTTATATGGAAAATTCATGCAATTTATGGATCTCGTTGCCCATGCCATTCTAATTAAATTCGAATGGATTTTCATAGGTTTACAAGGCACTTGACTGTTTCTATAGCAACAGTTTTTATGGTTGTCAAACGTTTAGGGTCAAAAGTACCAAATTAAAAGAACTTTATTACAAACCCTTGTATGTTAGAAAATTTTATCATAAACCCATCATCCATGTTGATTTATCAACTAATTTAATGTTATCTAGAATTTTACGTGATAAATACCTTTTTTATTGTTGAAAGTAATCTCAAAATCGGAAGATTTTTATTAACCAACTATGACACGTGTTAGTAAACAAACCGCGTTTAAATCTTCTGCCATCTTAAGGTGAGAAGGTGAAATAGAACATAGAACGTATTGTATAGAGATCTTTCTGTGATTACAGAAAACGTTTTTTCTTTACATTGATTGTAATTATTGTAAAATGTGTGTCATGCAGATATCGTGTAAATGCCCTTATGGCTCCTATATAACTTTGCCCGGTGTTTGGTTTGAAATTTTGAATAGTATTGCCGATTTACGTGATAATTTTCATGTGTGTAATTCTGGACAAAATTATGCATCGTGTAAAACAGCCTTTAAGATATCGAAAGTGGTTTCAATACCGCTATCTAGAGGAAATCGCAGGGAATAAATTTGACATCTCAATTTGAAAAGAGGAAATAACCACACCTTTTAATAGATGAAAAATATATTTAACATAAATTTTGATAAACAAAATTTTATTAATTTCATTAAGCAAGGTATAACAAGCATTTTTATACAAGTATAGAATAGGATATTGTTATTATTGTGAAATGATTTACAACTGTTCTTAGCTTGACAATAAAGAAAACATAATAATATAATATAGCTTGCCACATAGTAAATATATTCAATAGTAACACCTTAGCTGAAAAAGTCTTCTGTTTTCTATATAACTAAAAACAGTGCATTTTTAAATATGTTAATAAAAAGGATAAATTTTTCGATGAAAAAAAAAAAGAATATACAAAGAAATAAAAATTGTATATACGATGACATCAAATATTTCCTTCCTTGTTTATGTATAATAATATTATATAAATAGAACCTTAGAATTAGTTCAACATTAATAATATGCCTATTATACAATGATAAAGGCCATACTACTCGAAAATTTTGCCTAGATGCTATATCATATATAAAAAAACACAAATAAATATTTTTTACATATCAATTTTTTTTTATTTTTATATAATTAATTATTTTTAAAAGGGGAGGATACTTGTAAATATTAGAAATAGAAGGAGTGATATATGTATATATACATATAATTTCGCAAAAATGTTGAAATAAATAATAAAAAAATTGGGGTACGTATTCGATATCCCATTCGCTAGCTTCCAGGAGCTAAAATAAATTATATGTATATATATATTTAAAAAAACTACAGAATAAAAAGACGTAGAATAATACCATTACTCATCCGATACATCCCCACATTCATTTATTCACGAAAGATAACCATTATTGTTGAATTAATATTACATATGTAGACAACTTTAATTTATATTGCGAAGGCATATATATAAATCAGACATACCCTGACAAAATGCATTACCTACAACGTTTTTTTTTTTTTAATTATTATTAAAAACTACCTGTGCTATTATTTGTTTTATTAATTAGTTATAATATGACATAAGGAGGCTGATCTTTTATTTTTAAATATTGCAGTAGTACCACAAAGATCAGCTTATTTCCTAGATAATGAATAAAAATTACACAAAAAAAAAAAAACAATTTAATATAGAATCAAGATGACTAGTAAAGATCAAGTTCTGTTATGAAAAAAAAGTCAAGAATCCTGATCAAAACACAACCTTGATTTAATGGGGAAAATTACATCAAATAATAAAAATTTCCTGACCAAATTTCGTTGGGATATTGTCGATTATTCGAGCTATGCTTGTATATTTTTGATTTCATTATTATTATTTTGTCTATGTTGTATTTATTATTTGATGCAAGGTAATGAATACGTATATTTAAAAAAAAAATAGGATAATAAAATTCTATATTCTAGACCTTAAAAGTTCATTTTCCTTTTTTAATTTTTATTTTCTTTTTTATAAATAATATAACAATATATCGTAATATAATACTGTGTTACTAAAAGAAAACACTCAAATAGCGAATATATAATATGTATATATATTACTTTTCTACACTAGACAATAGGCGATACGAAAAAGAAATATGGACCCTTTATCGAAAATAATAGTTAGTAATAGAAGGATTTGATCAGGATTTTTTTTGCTAATGCTTATTTATTATTTAGTGAATATGTTGTCCTTTTTTTCAGTCAATATGGATTGAATTATACAAGAATTGCCGTCTACAGGATGAGATAATTATTGCACTCTTTAAAAGGATTAAAATTGCAGAATATGAATTCTTTGTTTCTTCTGATTCGATTTGATATGCCTTATATATTAATTATATACGAAATTATAGAAAAAAATGTAAAAACAGGGTGACAACGGCAATCCTAATTCAGAAATCATTTTTATTCTCTTCCGTTAAAAAATCTAAACAAATAAGTTCATGTACACAAAGCACCTATCTTATTAAAAATGACGGCCTACGTCGTGAGACCTGCAAAAACAGAAACGATATTCACTATCCATTGCGAGGTTTCACTCGAATCGGAAGCTCGAAACTTACGTATTATGTTGCCAGGCGTTATTTGAATTTAACGTATCATCAGTACTTAAATTATTATCTACATTATTAACCGTGTTAGCATTCTTCAATGTCTCCACTGGTATGCTGCAATGATAGGCATCTTGATTGTTATATAAAAATGAATTCCTTATTCGATACTTACATGTTATCGACATTATCAACGTCTTTACCGTTTTTATGGCCGTTCTCAGGAGCGTCCACCTTCGATCCGTTAATCTTCTCAGACTTATTCTCATCATTCTTTTCATCAGTCTAGAATTTATTATGGTATCATGGATTCGTTAAGGGAAATGGAATTTGCCTTTACCTGTGGTGTTGTAGTAACACTATTCTTTCCCCTGGTCCTTAACATAATAGCTTCAACCCTCTTACGTCTTGCCTCTCTTTCTTTCTCTTCGTTCTTAAGCCTTTCCTGCAATTCAGCTTTCTGTCTCTCGGCTTCCTCGCGCTGCCTACGTTCAGCTTCCTCTTTCAATAATCTCATTCTGTTCTCTTCTTCCTTTCGTAATCTTTGTTCTTCTTCGCGTTTTTGGGCTTCTTTGATAGCCTAAGGTAATCAAATTATAAGATATCAAGTGTTGTGCTTCAGAATATTTACCTCTTCAAGTCTTTGCTGTTCTTCGGCACGTAATTTTTCGATTAGAATCCTTTGCTGTTCCTCTTCACGTTGCTGTCTTTCAAATTCAATCCTCTGCTCCTCTTCGATTCTACGTCGTTCCATTTCAGCTTGCCGTTCTGCTTCTTCACGAGCTAAGCGTCTACGCTCAGCCAGAGCAGCCTTAGCTTCTTCTTCGGTGTTAATACGAACTTTTATCATCGATGCGGTCATATCAGTCACTGAATCGTTCAAATCTCCGATGTTAGTACTGCTAATCTCCATCTTCTTTTCCGTTTCTGTTTTGCCTTGAGGCTCTGAAGGTTTCTGGGGTTCCGGAACTGTTACAGACTCGGGTTCAATACTAACTTGGGGAGCTTCTTCTTTGATTTCTTTAATTTCTTCCTTGATTTCTTTAATTTCTTCTTTGACTTCTTTGATTTCTTCTTTGACTTCTTCCATTTCTTCACTGGGTTGGGTTTCTTCCGGTTCGGAGATGACTGGTTGTGGAGCTTCTTGTTTGGGGAGTTCTATTTCGTCCTTTTTATCATCACTAACATCGGCTTCTGGTTGCATAGAAGTTATTTCTTCTTTTTGCCTAAAAGAATCAAATGTAAAATTGAAAAGTTTTGAAAAAAATTTGTTTACTCTGAAGTAATTATCTCTGCTTGATTAATTTCCTTATCGCCACTTATTTCAACTTGTTCTTCGTGATGTTCAATAGTTATAATTTCCTGTATGATGTCATCGCTACTTTTGGCTTCCCTGGTTACGGTTGTTTTTGGGGTGGGGCTGTGCGTCACTGGTACTGTATTTGTCGGTGAGACTAGTAATTTTGGGGACCCTTCTGTTGGTGAAGCAACAGATTTCTTCTTCAATTTTTCCGTTGACTTAACTAAACTTGACTTGCGCGTTTTGGGCAATGGCGGTTTGGTCTCGGGTTTTTTAGTGTCAGTCGTTCCATTTTTGAGGTCATTCGATATGCCCGTCACCGCTATACTAACAGGCCTTGGTCTCCTAGGCGCTGCTATTGGCCTTGTTCTCATATTAATGGAGCTTGTTACGCTGCTGGTACTTTGCTGACTCAAAGAACTGCTAGGTCTGGATGGTGCTGTTGATATATAAAGAAGAAGAAGATTAATATTACAATAGATAAACTTGTAATATCAACAATTCATGTTAGTGTTGAAATGTACACATGTATCAATATGTTACAATAACCTTGTCCATGGCTAGGGAAAACGGGTCACTTTGTATATATTTGGATAAATGGAGTATGTATACAGATGTGAAAAAAATGAGCCACCACCATTATATTATTCTTCTATTACTTCTAACTATATACGGTAAAAAAAAACTAAACATAGTTAAACAAAAGTATACATTAAAAAATTAATCCAGATAACTTAAAGGTTAGTAATGGCAAGCACACTGCGTAATGTTGTGAAAACATTTGTAAGTAACAATAATAAATAGTTTACCTGTAACAACCTGGATGTCCAATGAAACGGATATACAATGTTTTTTTTAATATAAATAATATAAAATATAGAAAGCTTACAAGCAAGAGACTTACTCGTGCCTAACACCTTGGTTGTGTATTAGTGGATGCGGGTTTATGTGTGGTCAAAAAAACCTTCTACCATAATATGAAAACACACTAAAAGATTTATATATGTATATCTAAATAGAAGAATTATAATGAAAAGGATATACAGTAAAGGTAATTCTATTTCTAGCGACAATCAATTCTACTGAATAAACCCTTAGATCTTCTTCCTTTTCATTAAAAAAAATCGAATTCGTAAGAAAAAAATCAATATACCAATATCATGCAACTTACCTTCTTGACTTGCGGAAGCAAGTTTCTGATGCCTGAGTTGAGTGGCACGTGTAGTGCGTGGTGGTGGTAACGGGACAGCTGCGTATAGTTGGTGCATACTGCGGCTATCAGATTTCTGCAATGGTCGCTGGGTCTGAGGCCCGGCTTTGCTAACGGCTAGGTGGCTCATGCTACGACTAACAGAGGATTGTTGTGGACGGTTTAGGGGTCTAAAAGAGGATGGACTTGTGGTTTCTGCCAGGGACGGCAGGTCGGGCCTCTTACGGGGCTTGGCCAGTTGATCTAAGCGGGACATCGAGTAAGCCCTACCTGGTGAGCGAGTGAACGATTTTCTTGGGGGTGCGGACGGTGAATCTCTCGAGGGTATTGTCGGCATCAAATCGGTACGGCGGCGACCCACATAACCACTAGCACAACCGGCGGGAGCTTGAGAGGGTGGTGCTAAAATTAAAGAGAGCGGAATCAAGATAAACATCGGATTTGGCCAAAGGATTTTATTTTCTTTGAACAAGAAGACTAATGCAGATGAAATGGACCAATTAACACATCTCCTCACATAGAAATTGGTTTATACAATATGTACCCGAAGATGAAATCATTATAGCTTGAAAGATACCAATTTTCTACAGTCCTTAGCTATTAACTTTGGGATGTAGTGGAATAAAGAAGAACCTTCATAATCAAGTAGAGAAGAAGAAGTCAAAAAAACCCTGACCTAATGGATATTTATTGGGTCAACAATCTAGGAAAATAGGATTATATGGACTGAATAACCAAGGACTATAACATCAAATATCAAGCACACAATATAAACTAACTTCTTTACTACCACAAATCACGAAACGACAACAGATTTCTTCTTTAATTTTTTTTTAATTAGGTAATTACAACAATATTTACATGACGACCGCTTCTAAGTGATCTACATTTTATCCTACATTATATCCCATGCAATAAAATGCTTAATATATACAATACTTTCACGAAATGGTAAATATTGTTGCCATACACTTTGGTATTACTTCATCTGCATTTTCCATGTTATAAAAATTAATGCTTTGGTTACGAAACACACAGAAATGGCTAGTAATTTTTCTTAGCGAGGCCCATCATTGAAAACGCATCACCCCTTAAAACCAAACACATTTCAATAACACCTGGTGAGTTTTACACATTTGCTGTACTATTAGTGTTAAAATAATGTACGTCGATTAATGGAATATCCGCTAGAGAAAGTCGAGAAGATCGATTACCATGACTTTTTAAAGGCCCCTACTTAGGGTGTTTGGGCACTTACCCATTAGTCACCAACATCAAGGAATTAGTAACTTTGACTCATCGAATCAATTGCTAAAGCAGCAGAGACATTGATACCTAGCTTTAACTGGGGCATAACTGAAGTTAGGATGCCTTAAAACGTCACAAAGTTTTCGTGTAGGGTTATATCATTTGTTAAGATGTTTTACAAAATGCTGCCAGTCCTTCGCCACAATCGCAGTAAAGATCTCTTAAATTGATCCCACATATCCAAAGAAGTCTTATTTGGAAATGTTGCTTCTTGATGTTACAACGAGAGTGATTAGAAGGCGTCTCGCCTATAACCCCAAAAATAGTTCTCCAGGTTGTCGCCTCTCCTTAATTCCTGCTTTAATTCCGGAGTGTAACGATGCACCAACGTCTCCATACAGATGACGATATATAGGACGGTTTGCGTTCTGATCTTCCATCAGGAAGTGAGGAAACGACCTTGCCCAAGTAACCCAAGTCATCCGAAATGATTGATCGCCTTCAATTAACTCCCTGCCAGCACGAATGTTCCCCTTGGTGATGCTTGTCAGTTGTCACTGTGTATAGCTGACGTTTTCTACGGATTCTTGGTCATTTAGAAATAATTTGCGCCAGTCGTAGACTTGGGTCTTTGAAAGGGTTTTGTCGGCAAACTGTACAGTCAATCGATGCAAAATTTCAACCGAGACAAAAATTTGATCATAATGCATTGCACCTCTTGTTCTCCAGACATGGTGCTACATACGGTTAAGCAGCTCTAAAACTCAAAATTCCCAACTTGAAGCATTGCCTTTACATGCCACGTTACTCCCAAGGTAGGGTTCATGGCGTGGGGTGTTATCTGTTACTAAAGATCGATCACCCTTAAAAATCCCGAGTATTCTTTTCCAAGAAGATAACGCCCCTTCACATATTTCACATATTCCAACTTTAAGGAGAATTTGCTGTGCTTGTGTGAACACGTCCGGAATGTCATGGGTTGAAGAATCAATAATTTACCACACCCTTCATATGAAACCTAAGTTGACTGGGATGCAATAATACAGAAGACATATTTACTCATAAAAATTCTCACGTGTACCAATTTTCATTGAAATTGGATGCATTTTCAATGATCGACGGTATGTAACGTAAATTTTTAGTTATGAGTTAAAAAGAATAGCAGATCTGTGGGTAATTATCGCAAAGCA
Organism: Dynastes maya; assembly: GCA_029619315.2. Lineage (NCBI taxonomy): Eukaryota > Metazoa > Arthropoda > Insecta > Coleoptera > Scarabaeidae > Dynastes > Dynastes maya. The sequence continues at coordinate 11,535,708 of JAROYE020000012.1, forward strand.
AAATTCATTATGGATAATTCCGTTTTTTTTTTTAATTTATTTAACGAGATAAAATCCGTTGATTCTTTACATGCTACTAGAAATGAAGATTATAAATAAGTTGGTGTGTGTATGCCCTTACAAATTACTGGTGAGCTCTAGAATAAAAACCAAAACCAGCTAACAGCACAGAAACGTCTGTAAAAAGGCTAAATAACGAAAAATGTTAACGAATAACAAGGGATTTTCTCCACCAACTACGTACATACAAACAAATGCGAGAAATTGTAGAAGCAAGTTACACATGCTTGTCTTATCTCTAGATTTGCTCGGTGTAAATATTTTGGTGCAATTTCAAGCAACTCTAATTTAAATTTTAGCCTTCCAAGCAAATCTAATAGATAAACTCTATTTAAACAGAAAAAAAATCGCAGACAACAATTATTAAAATGAGAAGGATATGGCATCTCTATACCAATATTAGCTGTGACACCTGATGGATCTGTATTTGTGGAAAAACTAGAAATTGAGTTGTCAGGGGTGGTAGATCCATGTCCCCAATTCATTATTTCATACATAGACGTTGACATTCTCATATCTGTAAAAATAAATACATCTACCAAAAAAACTGCTAATGATACAAAACTAAAAACAAAGTTAATCAAAATAAATAAATAAAAATTACAATAAATTAAAATAAAAAAAAACAAATAGGTTTATACGTGCAAATCAACTGTAAAAAGTAAACAAAAAATCGCAATACTTATATAAAAATATAAAAAGAAGGTGTAGCATGCTAGAGGTGGTTAGAGTACTAAATATACCTTCTATAGAACGTTCCAAACCGCCAGCAGAGGTTGCCCTCTTCTTGATACCGCTATCCAATTCCCTTTCCGATTGTCTTCTAGTTAATGGGGCCGCAGCTGTGGTGATATTTTGCGTTGACGTGGCCCTCCTATGGCCCCAAAAGGAACCGACTGAATCTGTTGGTTGAAGCATACGTGGAGTCGAAGAACCAAAGGCGAAGACTATAGAATGCCTTTCGTTTCTTTTTTTAGCCTCTATCCTTGCTTCTCTTTCTTGATTACGTTTTAATATTGATTCAAGTCTGTCCCTTTCTGCATCATTTATGGCCTTCTTCCTATCTTCAACTAATTGCCTCTTGACTTCCTCCTTCTGCTTCAATTCATCCATTCTCTGTCTCCTTTCCGTCTCTTTCTTCTCTTTGAAGCGCTGCAACGCCATAGCCTGCTCCTGCATCTCTTCCAGTTTCTTCCTCCTTTCTTCATGTTGACGATCTTTCACTGACTTTAATCTTGCTTTTGGATCGTCTAAAGAAGACAAAATTCAGATTTACTAAGGTTCCATTTAGAATTTAGGTTATCTAAGGTTAATACGCCTATACATACATTCTTTTTTTTACCTTTAAATTTTTAATTATAAAAAATCAATACAATGTGGTAATCTCACCGTTTCAAGGGGCCTATATTATTAGTTTTAGTACCTACTGCGGGATTAGTAAAATTAGAAATTTCTTTAAAAGCATTCGTCTATAATATTCACGTATCTTCCGAATCTAAATATAGCAAAGACATTAGTGAAGCATCTCTTAATTATTTTTAGTTCCACAAGAAACTGACCTATGCATAACCCGAGTTATATTGGCGCTTATTTTAGAACTATGTAAGCGAAGAGAATTTTTTTTTTCATGTAGAAAGGGAAATGGTTTTCAACAGGAGTAATTCTATAATCTAATTAATCTTAATTAACTGGGTAAGAATAGATATGTGGGAACACAATAGCTTCTCATCTTTAACAGATATAAAAAGACGAGGTGCTTTACGGAAGTCGGGAAGAAGCAGCTAATTATTAGTAAAGTAGTCCAAATAATTAGTATACAAGATGCAAAACATTTTCTTTGAACACCACGCTTTTACCTTCATAATCGGGGGGATCAGGTCCCACATACGCAAACCAGTGCATAGTTTGTCCTAGAATAGTTTATATCACGTAACGAACAAAAGTGATTTATTGATTAAATTAAATCGATTATTAAAATAATAATAATAAAAAGTAAAATATCATAAAAATACTAACCTTTAGTTGCTGATGATGGTCGAGAGCCAGCTGTAATGAATTAAAAAACAACAGAATTAAAAATACTTTTCTTCGCATTAGAGGTGAACAAGTTTAAATCAATAAAGTTTTTCAATGTAAATGTGAACGACCTCACTCAATAAATTATACAAAATTAACTTTACATATTTCATAGCTTTTTGGAAAGTGATTTTCTGCATTTTCAAAGATAACAAAGGAAATTTGTTCGACAATATTTTATTCATTATCATTCATTATCACCAGAAAGTGAAACGTAAAAGAAAAAAATGTTGTCATCCTAAAATTTCACTTTTCCTTGCTTCTTGGGTACACATTGTAAGTAGGCTTGTAAAAATTACTGTCCGCATGACCAAATAAGTCAGTTTTATTTATTAAAGTAACGAGCTGTTGGCTCATTACAGTTTTCTAGAAGTCGTACTTTTGACGACCTTGTGAATCAAGTGTACTCTGTCACACCTTATACTAATAACATCATAGTCACATTAAATAAACACCATAACATCTCATTTACATCAGTACATAGGAATATTAAAAACAAACCTGTCTGTATTGCGACTTTACAGATCATTTTAAATACTATTGAACATACTTACATTTAAAATTAAAGAAAAAAACGGGAAAAATTGAAAATTATCAAAAGAAATTCATCCGAATTTATATCATTTAAATTAATAATAAATAACATAATCTATTTTTATTTATTCCCACACACCGATCTACTCGATATACTTTTAAGAATCTGTATATACGATATACCTTTACGCTACTTACGTCTTAGAAAAATTACACGGCGACCTTGAAGGTCGTTCAGACTTAATTTTTTCACTATAAACATCTCCATGTTAGAGTTGAATGTATGTAAAAGGGAAAGAAATGGAAAAACTTGAAATTTTTAATTAATGTATTTGTTTATAAATAAACTATTGGAGCTATCACCAAATGGAGCAGTTTTACATGATCAGAAGGTCAAAATCTATAGAATAAAATGATTAAAATCTTACATTTAAAAAGGAATTTGGAAATCTTGTTCTATTTTCTTAATCCCCCTATATTATTATCAGCCACAAAGATTACATTGAATCTTTAAAGCTCTTATAAGATCGGTTATTGACTACGGTTCCATCTTATATGGAAGTGCAAGTAAATCAGTTTAAAAAAAAAGAAGATGTACTGCAGCAGAAGGTGCTAGCCTGTTTGGGAGTAATGATTTCCACACCAGTTGAAGCTTTAAAGGTCGAAGCCCTATATCCTCCACTGTCCACGATCCTTTCTTAGCAAGTTTATAATTTTTCTCAATATCCAGATTTATATACTTCTATTCATAAACTCAACATTTTAGACCTCCACCCCTCGTTTCCGCATATCTGCAGCAAACCAAGCCATATTTAAATCTAATTTTACACCCTTCCTTTTGGGAATCTACTGTTAGCTGGCAAATACATCATTGCCATATTTCGGTAATTATACCGAATTTTAGTGATGACCCGAGGATGAATAAATCTATTTATCTGGAAATGATGCACAAATACCAAGACTGGCTCCATATTTACACTGACGGTTCAAAGTCGAACGAAGGTACAGGAGGTGCTCTATTTATCCCAAAATTTGATGTTAAGCAACAATTTAAGTTACCAAACCTTGCCTCGATATTTACAGCAGAACTGTTAGGGATGCAATATTCGTAGAAATACAGTTATCATCTCTTATTCAAAACCAGCACTAACAGGTTAAATTCGAGCATTACGCGTGAAATTGTAAGGCTGGTAACCAAACTGGCTTTAGAAAAGAAGGTATCCCTCAAATTTTTGTGGGTCAAAGCGCATTGTGGAATAACGCACAATGAATCAGTCGATCTTTTAGCTAAAGAAGCCAACAAACTTTCATCTTGCACGTTTGATTTCGTTCCATCGGCCGATGTAATCAGTAAATTTAGATCTGATATGCACAGCCAGTGGAATAAGATGTATGACGAAATGTATAGCGAGAGGCCAACCAACTCCTTTCTTTGAAGACCATCTATCCCCAAGAGACATTGGTACACAGATAAAGACATGTCAAGAGCGATGTACGTACAGTTAGATTAATGTTTAATCATGGCAGATTTCCATACCATTTAAACAAAATTAAGAACCTAAACGGCGACAAATGTGAATGTGGTGATGTAGGCGATGTGAACCGCATAATTTTTGAGTGCCCGAAAAATTGGGCCGCTACAATGGAACTGTGGAGGTCTAACAAATTTGCAAATTCAACAGCCTTTGAATGTTAATTACCTGCTTAGCCTCGATAATGGTGGTATTTATAGAACCATTTATGTTTTTTTTTAAAAAGAGCAGAACATTCTTTTAGTAGCGTAGCTTCATTTGTTCGTTTTGTCGATCCAGTTGATTCTCTTGGCTAATGCTGCTTTACAAGGCCACATACAACAACAACTACTACTATAGTACTACATTGAATCTGCGAATTTCGCCGAACTGCTTAGCAGTTGAGAAATTTCAGAAATATTAAGCCATTTTCTTACATTTTTCAAAACGTAACTAGAAAAATAATAAAATAGCAAGTTGGAAGTCACGGGAATCGATTCTACAGATTCGTTTCAATCTGGAAATGTATTGTTTGAGATTTTATAAGCCGCTAAAAAATCCTGAAAATTGATATTCGACATTTTCTGACTGCCAGATTTCAAAATCGAAACGATCTAGGGGCATTTATTATTATTATTGTCCATTATTATTATTTAAAGGTACCCAGTAAGTACGTAACATATATTCTTCGCTTAAAAGAATGTTTAACTCATCGAACTCGATCGGTCAAAATAATTTTCAAAGTAAAATTATTTTATGCGCAAATTTTTTTGCTTTTTGTTAATTTTCTTACATATCTCCAAAGAAACGAGATACCCAGTTAAAATGTGGTACGTTGGTAGTCTTCGATGAGCTTAATCTAACAAAAAAAAACCCTTCTCAAAATTTTGGATAATTTGTGACACTTCTCTTCCGGAAGTGTAACTCAAAAAATAAAAGATGTGAAATAACGGGACATAGTCTTCGGCAATCAATTCTACGGGTCCGATTTAATTTAGGAACATATAATTTGTTGTTTTTAAAATACAGTAGAGTCCCGCTCGAGTGAACTACCCGAAATAGTGAACACCGAAAAATTTACATTGGGATCCGATTTAGTGAACAGGGGAAACCCCGGTAGAGTGAATTTCTTTCTTTGGTAGTTCGGTAATTACCCTAAAAATATGTATTATAGGAAGCGCATCACCACGAATGATCGTAAATTGGTTTAGTACATTCTTCTATTCGATTTGTATGAGCTCGGTGTGTTTGAGCGCTCCATTAAAAAACTCAGGGCAGTGATATATGGTGCGTCGTGTTATGAGAAGTATTATTATTATGTATGTAATAAGAGTTTAAAATAATGTCGAATAATAGGAAACATTTAAAACTGAGCGAGAAATTAGAGATATTGGAAAGCTTAAGTAAAGGTAAATGTGTAACAGATTTAGCTAAACAATTTGGAGTGGCTAAATCTACAATATGTGCTATAAAGAAGAGGCGAACATTAATTTTAAGAAAACTAATCAAAATGTTGATGGTATACGTAAATTTAAAACACTAAAAAAATCCACATATTCAAAAATGGAAAAGGCACTGTACAAGTGGTTTATTTCATTGCGAGAGAGAAATATTCCCGTTAGTGGATTAATGTTAAAACAAAAAGATATAAATTTGCAAAAATCAATCGATGAATCGTCAACATTTATTGCAAGTAATGGATGGCTTAATAGATTTAAAAGACGGTACAACGTAAGGTTTTTAAAGATTTAAGGAGAGAAATTATCATCACAACCAGAATTATTTGATCCATTCAAGGAAACGTTGAAGAATACAATTAAAGATCTTGACCTGTTACCGGAACAAATTTATAATGCGGACGAATCAGGTCTTTATTGGAAACTACTACCCGATAAGACGTATGTATCTAACATGGAGAAAAATGCACCTGGTAGAAAAACTGAAAAACAAAGATTAACTTTTTTGGCCTGCGCAAACGCGTCCGGAACACACAAATTAAAACCTTTAATAATAGGAAAATCAAAGAAACCCCGATCATTTCGAAATTTTAGCTGTCCAGTACATTACAAGCATTCTAAGGCAGCATGGATGGCCACCACCATTTTTAAAGAATGGCTTCATGAAATGTTTGTTCCAGAGGTAAACAAATTTACTTATTTATAGTTAGATCATAGCACTTCATTTTACTTTTTAGGTTACACAATTTTTACAAAACCAACAAATACCGATTAAGGCCTTATTATTATTAGATAACGCCCCTAGCCATCCACCTGAGTCAGACTTAAGAAGTTCCAATGGATTGATCTCCGTTAGGTATATGCCACCAAATGTGACAACCTTAATCCAACCCATGGATCAAAATGCCATCAGAATTACAAAATTATTTTATCGCAAAAATTTATTGACCAATTTGTTATTAGAAGACAGAGTTTAGTGAAACATTGAAAAACTATTCTCTGAGAGATGCTGTTTTAAATATAGCTATGGCTTGGAATAATGTAAATACTGCAGTTATAAAGAAGTGCTGGAATAATATTTTAGACATTGATGATGACGATCAGGAAAATATTCCACTAAGCGTTTTACGCTCTCGTTTAATTAACGACGAAGCCTTTAAAGCAAATCAAGATATAGGACATATTTTACAAAATATTACTCCAAATGTAAGTAAAAAGTTGTTAAGTAAATTTTAATTATGAAATTGATATTTTTTTAGACTCATTTTAATGATGCTGACATTGATGAAGGGAATAAGGACATATTACAAGAAGCCACCGAGGTAAATGTTATTGATAAAAGTGATTCGGAAGAGGACGATAATAGTCATTTGTTAATGTGTAATATCACCAATGACGACAAATTAATTTCGACAAATCATGCTCTTAAATCTGTTAATGATCTTATTCAGTGGGTAGAAGAAAATGAGGAGAATGTTGAATTTTCACAGTTACTAACTCTGCATGGTTTAAGAAGTAAATTAATTGAAATTAAAGTAAAGAAAAAGTTAGAACAATCAAAAATAACTACGTATTTTAAACCAAAATTATAAGTTAACAAGTTTTTAATATAAAAATGTCGCGTATTATTATTGCCAAATTATATTATTACTTATTATAGTAAAAATTAGGTTGTTAAATAAAGTTTGATTGCATATATGTATTTGTATTTGATTTTTTAATAGACCTCTATTTAGTGAACAATCCGATTTAGTGAACAGGGGCTTGGCTAATAACGTTCACTCTAGCGGGACTCTACTGTAGTAAGAAAATTCCTAGAGAAATTTAAAATCTCAGATATCCCAGTGAAAACGAGAAAATGTGTAGTGACTATCACATTGCAATTGTAGATTTTACCTCACAACCTTGACTTTAACAATAAAACCTGTGCGTCAACATGCGTAAAATATCTAAAAATTTGCTTAGGTTTTCTTATCAAAATATCCAATGAAAATAATACGGATATTTCCCAGAATTCTTCGTGTGTGATATATCACGTATACCATTTTTGTTTAAATCATTTGTACATTGATACGTCATCTAATTTTTTGTTTACGGGCAATTTAAGTGTAATAATCTCAAACAGCTCTGATTAATTCGTTTTAAATTGCCGTACGAGATGATATTTGTAGTCACGAAATGTTTCTAAATCAATTTTTGAAAGTATACAGGATATATAAGGATCACAAAAAGTAAATAACACTTGATTTTGTTTAAAGTGGAGTGTAAGAAGTACTTTTAATGTTGAGTAAATATATTGCAATTTACGATAAAAAAGTTAAATAAATAAAGAGTAAGATAACAGGGAGAGTATCTGATATATGTAGAAAACCAGGCGTATTTTTTAAAAGTTCAAGTATAGAGTACACCAACGCAAAAATTCTATGCATATGTTAATAAGTGCTACCCGATATATACCTCTTAAAAGATAGAATGTTAAACGTTTCCTGTCAATAGATAAAATTTTAAAATCTCAATCGGATCCGTTGCTATTATCAATGAATGAATATTTTCAAGAAGAGGTGATTAAAGGTCAAGAAAAAAAAACCAAGAAGAATTCCTTTACGATACTCGTTTAATATCAAACAAAAACTGGCTTGCTGTTATTGTGATACGTGCGTGACTCAAAATACTGATTTCAAAAGCGTTATAATAAATTCAATAGGAATAGTGTCATCGTTCCATTGTATATCTCAAAGATGGTAAAGAGTTTCGTTAAACAAACTGTAAAAATTATATGGTTTACCAGTATGTGTCAATGTGATAAAGATAACTTTTGTTATCGTTTATAAACATAACCAATGAATATGTTGGTTTAATTTATTGGTAAATAGACATTATAACCTTAATTCTTTAACGTAAAAATTGTCTCATTATTATTATTATTATATTAGTTGTAATACCTGAGTAAGATTAAGTGTTAGTTTAAATTACAATTATGTGAAAGCTCTCACCTAGTAGATGATTAAATTTAACTTTTTTAAGATGTTCGCAACGTTTCCGGTCTTGTAAGCCGACGTTCTCTTGAGGCAGCGATGATATAAGTATACTCCTTAAGTGTTCTAAGGAATTACTAGAAATACCACGACCATCGTTGATCTCGGGTCCCATTGACTTAAAATTTATAGATTACCCGCGTTTCACCACTGCAAGTGTATCATACACGCGCATATTCCAAACCTAACTAATTCATTGCCGAACACAGTAATCGCAACAACGTGCGCGCGCTTGTAGCACTTGTCGTCCCTGGTTGTATCTGTATTGTAATGTATCGACATTTATACACTTATTACGGTTCGCATATTAATAAGTTTCGAACATCATCGCATCATCTATGACTTCGACGAAAATCAAATAGAAGATCCTTTAAAGATGCTCACAATTGTACAGAAATCTTTTTTTCTACCATTACTAAGATCACGCTTAAAATCACAAAGCAAAACATTGAGATACACCACAATAACCTAAATTTATTAAATTAGAATTTCATGATTCAACCTTCTTTTCCGCATCATTATTGATATTGCATTGCATTCGTGTTGAATATATAATTTTTTTCGTTGTACGCAAAAACCTACTTCTGCTGAGATTTCTAACAATATGTATGTTGTCTAGTGTGAAATCAATTAATTTAAAACATAATAAATTAAAGAAATCAGGTTGTATAAATAAACTGTTCCATTTTCTTCTTACATTAGTGTACAGGGTGATCGATTTATCTCTTAAAACCAAATACGCCACAATGGATTCACGAAAAATCGATCTATATTCCGGTGCCGATCGCGAAATCGTAAGATCTACGTTCTAATAGTCTAACAGAGAAAAAAATCAGTTTTAAAGTTTTCCGGTATCTATTCTTAATATCTGACAGAAAGAGATAATAACACAGAAAAAAAATCTGCTTTTATATATATATATCAGGTGGTGACTTGGCCGACGCAGCATAGTAATTATAATGGTAGATGTGGAATGTCCAATTATTTGCTTCCCTAATTATTTTACAGGAAAAGTGTACTTAGGTTTTTTGTAGAGAAAAAAAAATCTACATCCATACATACCACTGCTTTTTAGTTTTTAGAATTCTGAAACCGAAAAATCCGGAAAATATAAATGCCGGTTTTAGAAAAATCATTGATGCTGATACAACGTGCTTGCATTTGTCATTCCCGTTTGACGTTTGTAATTTACGATAGTCAGTATTAAATTCTGTTCTTTGCCACATGTATTCAACGGTAGAAAAGGCTGAGTTAGTAAAATGGTATTATACGGGCAATAGTGCGCGTCAAGTAAGTACGTTGTTTAGCGTACAATGTCCCTGCTAATCCCAAGCAGTACGACGATTGAGAGAATAGTACACAAATGTTAAATAATTGTAAGTGTACTACTAACGTTCCAAATTGATGAAATGAAAATGAAGACAATTAAAACACTTTGTATGTTTTGGCGGCAGTGGCTGAAAATCCCAACGTAAGTTTGCGGCAAATCGCAAACAACGTCAGCTTGTATCACTCCCGAGTCCTGAAAATTTTAAAAAACCACTCTTATAAATACCAATTTCATCAAGAGTTGCGTGAAGGTGATGCGGAGAGGAGGAGTGCATTCTGCTTCCAAATGATGGAAAAATACAACGAAGACAGGGAGTTTATAAAAAACATTCATTTTACGGATGAAGCGACGTTCACCCTGAATAATGAGCCAAATGTGCAAAATTGCAGAATATGGGCACACGAGAATCCACGCAACGTTCTACAAACCAGAATTCAATATCCCCAAAAGATTAATGTTTGGGTGGGGTTATTAGGTCATCACATTATAGCACCGTTTTTCTTGCATGAAAACTTAACAGGAGAACGCTTCTTACAGCTCTTGCAAGAAGAAATAGCTTCGGCAGTGACTGAAATTACTGGGGAAAACCAAGAGATTTGGTTTCAGATGGATGGTTGTCCTGCACACAACAGCCGTGATGTGCGTGAATTTTTAAATGACAGTTTTTCCCATAACATTATCGGTCCAAATTATGCAATTTGGCCTGCCAGGTCCGCCGATCATTCACCTAACGACTTTTTTCTTTAGGGACATTTAAAATCAAAAAGTTATTGTGGACAAACATTTCAAAATTTGGAACAATTAAAAAATCGAATTCAAGCCGAATGTGACAAAATATCTAGGTATCAACTGGCAAATGTTAGGCGGCAGTTTTATCACTGTCTAGTAGTTAGTGGTGATTTGTTCGAACATTTGTTGTAATCTGTGTTTTTTGTTTTGTTGTAATATTATGTATTCCTATTGTTAAAATAAATAAAATTACCGTTTCTGTTATATTTTTCATGGTTTTATTATGAGTCGAATTTAATGACGGAGGTGGCAGAAAATCATAGCGCGCTTATTTGATTTTACAATGCCAAAGGTATCACTGATTTTTCTGGAAGTGACATTTTTAATTTTCCGATCTCAGAATTCTAAATATCAAAAAGCGATATTGCTTATCGTAAATTAAAAACGTCAAACATGAATGAAAAGGAATATCTGACATTTGCAAATCTTACTTCACTGAATGTCGAACGATCATTTTCGAAGTATACGACAACGTATTTACAACACCGTCTGCGGCTGAATGAATCGACAATGGAAGCGTTGCTGCTGTTGCCAATTGCCACAGTGGACATCAAAACAACAGGAAAAGGTAACAATATTATTTTTCACTAATATTGTATATTACGTACCTACTTTTATGCGATGCGCCAAACTCTAGTAATTAATAGATTTCATAATTTCTTAAATAACTCGGAAACAAGAGGAAACTATAGGAAGTAAAATATGTTTTATCCGCATTTTGAGAATGTAGTAGAATACATTCTCAAAATTAGGGGTTACCATTTAAAAAAATGGAATTTTTTTTAGTTGAATATGTTGGTGTTTGGACTAGGTTTTTGGAACATTCTGTGTAACATTTTTTGATATGTAATTACACCAATAAAGAGGAATTTATGTTGCAAATAAAAATCTCAAAACAGGTTTAGCTGGGTAATACAGAACAGAAGATATTGATGTCTGCGTTTGTCAAATTTTTCAAAGAAAATGGAATGTCTCAAAGGTGGTACGTCCTACATCTATGATATTGTACGATATATCGTTGAACTTGTCTTTGAAAGGTCTATCCGAGGAATCCATAATGTACACGGTACAGTGGAACAGTTTCCACTAAAAGTGGAAGTTGATTCGGTAGAAACTCCAGATATCTTTGTCCTGTTAAGACGATAGGATAGGGTTTTCATTGGACCAATAATGGATATTTCTTCTATTTGAAAGGCCACGGCTAATAAAGTGACTCTCGTCTATCCACAATATGTGATTATACAGATTTGGATCATCATTTAAGGCGACTAAGAAATGAAAAGTAAAGTTTTGTCGCCGTTCAATATCCTCAAGAGATATTACCTACAAATTGTATGTTTTATAATCATGATATTTGTTAATTTTTAAAACTATTTATATTTATTTATTCAAAAATAGACACATACAGGAATTTATCCTAATTACATGTGTCATTAAATTAAAAATTTTAAATATATCGCAGAGCATTATACAATACCAAGTAAAGATATATTCTAGTGAAAATGTCAGAGGGAAACCACACGAAAAATTGAAGACAACTAAATATCAGTTGTATACAATCACTGCCGATTGAAACATATCACATTTCTGGCGGATATAAAATAAAATATCTCGATATTCCAAAGATATCTATTTCGCGAAAGTATTCATTATATAGTTTGCAAATTTTCGTTATGGGTGATAAGTAATTTTTACTAATACGCATAGGTGGAACCGGCCTGCTACTGTAATAAGGTACATGTAATCGAAACAGTGACAACAACCTTGTATTGTCAAATACATTATTAAAAACCTTATACAGCACATACTACGGTACGTAAGGATTCATTTATAGTCGCGAGTCCCATACATATATCGAATAATGTTGTCGTTTGTGCTAGCAGCGTCCTTGATTCGCTTCGCCCGCTCCCCACCTTATACTTTCATAGTGGGCAAACGTTGTAACACTGTCCATATACAATTTTAGCGGTTGACTTTACTACGGAACTTACGAACGCGGTATGTAATCAGCAACCTCACGTCTATCTGTAAGCGGCGGCAACCGAAACTCTTTGCAAATGTTAAAGCATGATTGAAAGGGTGGATTTTGGCTATACTTTCTGTAATAAAGATAGTGCAGAAATTTATTTTGTACTTTTTCTAGAAGACTGCAGAAACTGTAGATGCAAATTCCATTTTGGATCTTACTAGTGCATTGTATAGGAAAATAATTGACTTTAAATTAGTGAATTTAGATGTATTGCGCCAAATAAACCCCAAAATCCGACACGCATCAGCAGCAGTCGTCCGTATATGTTCAGAGAATCGAAAAGATGAATCGAAAACAACTCCAAGATCTTTTACAGTATTCTTGCGAATAAGAGAAGTACTATTCAACTGATTATTAAAGAAGCAGGGTAATTTTTTTCTCGTAAAGCTAACAATCGCGCACTTATCAACATTCAGAGAAAGTTTATTAAGTTGACACCAATCGAATATTTTATATAAGTCACTTTGTAAATGAAAGCAATCAAAAGGTGTTATTCTCCTATAAATTTTGCAATCATCTGCATAAAGTAAACATTTCGAATATTCAAGTACATCTACAATGTCATTAAAAAATAATAAGAATAAGAGGGGTCCAAGATTACTTCCTTGGGGAAGGAACTCGTTCGAGATAAAAAGGACTCCGAGTGAGCATCTTCAAAGAACACTACTTGCCTACGATTGGATAAATATTGCACTACATTTCAAGTTCAAATCATTTGAAGCTTCTCTTATTGAGGCTCCAAGGTGAATTTGAAAGCAATTTAAAATGATGGCTATATTTTGGTCGGTTGTTTTCCTTCTCTCCTTTCTATGTAAAAGAGATGTTTGATTTTGACGTTCTCTAATCTTGAAAATATTTTTCGATGAGGAAAATTTCTTCTGGGATACCTATCTCTATATAACTTCTGAATGAATAAAATTAGAAAATAATTGTATTTAAAAAAAAAAAACCTCAAATTAAAAGATCTTTTCAACGGTGTAATAAAATGTGACCTGGATGTTTTATCGTTTTTTTTTATCTTAATTTAAATAAAATAACATGTGTGTGTACAATATGTCAATATTTAAATTACATTACTCCGTTACTGATTTATTTATTCAAAGCAACAACTAAATCGCACGCTTGAAACTCTCACTTTTATTTCAACGTTTCTTCTTTCTTCGTGACTAGTGAAACAATTAAAACATTAACGATAGACAACTAAAAGAAAAAGGCCTCCTATTGGAAACATTCCATCCGGAATAAAGCCGCTTCTTTACGAAGCTCTTCAATTCTTAACTTTGCGGTGAATTACTCCGCTTTCCTTCGGAAGTTGATATTCTTTATTGTGCTGATTACACTATTCCATTCATTCCTATTTTGAATTATCACGTTTAAATTGTCTATTTTTAGTTTCTTTATGTCTCTTCTTACTTGATCTTCCCATCTTGCCTTTGGTCGTCCTCTTGGTCTATCTTCGGTAGGCTTCCAGTTCTTTATCTTCCTAATCACTGCTTCTTTCCCTCTTCTCTCAATGTGTCCAAACCACCTCAGTCTCTGTGCTCTAATGTATTTTACTATATCCTCGCCTCCTATGATATTGTTTATTTCATAATTCAGCAATATTCGATGTCCATCTTCTTCATTTCTTTTTGGAGCTAGAATCTTCCTCAGTACTTTTCTTTCAAATATTCTTAATTTGTCTTCATCTCTTTGTGTAGGACACATTGTTTCGGAAGCATAGGTCGCAACAGATCTAATTGCTGTTTTATAAATTTGAAGTTTTGTGCTTTTGCTTATACTTTTATCCTTTAGAAATCTTTGATATCTCCAATATGCTCTATTACCTGCCCGTATTCGTTCATTAATTTCCATACTTCTATCGTTATTCCCATTTACCATTACTAATATTTAAAGTGTTCCACTTGGTCCACTTCATAACTTCCTAGGATCATTTGGTTTGTAGTGGTCTTGGTCCGAGAGCTTGCCATATAATTCGTTTTATTTTGATTTATTTCTAAATCTCTAGTCTTTGCTTCTGCTAGTACCGTTATAAATGCTTCTTCCAAACTTTTCTTACTTCTCGAAATCAGTGCAATATCGTCTGCGTAGGCTACGGCTTGTATCGAATTACTTGTTATGATAGTTCCTTTAATTTCTGATGCATTGATCACTCCATCCAGCACAATATTAAAAAGTGTAGTTGACAGAGCGTCTCCCTGCCTCACTCCAGTCCTTATTTCCGCCTCTTCTGTTACTCCTTCATTTGTTATAACTCTTGCGCTAAATCCTTCCATTGTCATCTTTACTAGTCGTATGAGTTTTGCTGGTATTTCCATCGCTTTCATCTCATCTAATAATTTTTGTCTATTTATACTATCGAAAGCCTGTTTAAAATCTATGAAGAGTACATGTAGTTCAATATTATGTTCGTAAGCTTTTTCTATTATTTGGGTCGTAGTATGTATTGCATTTATAGTAGACCTCCCTTTTCTGAATCCTTGTTGGTATTCTCCCAGTTTCCTCTCAGAGTATTTTATTAATCTTTGTCTTGTAATAGATGTTAATATTTTGTAAGCCGTATTTAGGAGCATTATTCCTCTATAGTTTTCACATTGTGTGGGATCTCCTTTTTTAAAAATTGGTACTAATAGTCCATTTCTCCATGTCTTTGACATATTTTCTTCTTTCCAGATTTGAACAATTATTTCATCAATTCTAGTCAATAGCTCATTTCCTCCATTCATAAGTATCTCATTATTTATTTCGTCTGGGCCAGGTGCTTTGTTATTTTTAAGTGATTTTACAATTTCCATAAATTCCTCAAACGTTGATTCTAGTTCTTCGCGATCTCTATTGTCCGTTATTTTTCTACTGGGATACCTATCTCTATATAACTTCTGAATGAATGAAATTAGAAAATAATTGTATTTAGAAAAAAATCCTCAAATTGAAAGATCTTTTCAACGGTGTAATAAAATGTGATCTGGATGTTTTATCGTTTTTTTTTTAATCTTAATTTAAATAAAATAACGTGTGTGTACAATATGTCAATATTTAAATTACATTACTCCGTTACTGATTTATTTATTCAAAGCAACAACTAAATCGCATTCTTGAAACTCTCACTTTTATTTCAACGTTTTTTCTTTCATCGTGAAACAACTAAAACATTAACGATAGACAACCAAAAGAAAAAGGCCTCCTATTGGATAATAGTTTGAAATAAAGACTTCAATGAACGCGTTAACAATTTGTTTAATTAAATAAAACACAGGGTTTCACCATTTTCGAAAGTACGAAACACGCTTTTTTTAATATCAATCCTAAAGAGAAATAGACGATATAGAACAAATGTTTCCTCGATTATTGATAAAGAATGAAAGTAAATGTAGATTCTTCTTATGTTACTTCTTATCCAGAAGTGTTCAAGCGTGCGGAAGTGACATTTTTTTCATTTTATAATTCGGAAAAAGTTGGTCTGACACGAGCTTCGAAGGACGTGATCATTATTTCTGCTCTAAATATAACACCCACCAATCTAGCTATCCGTTAATTAATTGGTGTTGAATTACATACGTGCAATTAATACAAAAAAGGAAATCATAATACACCACACTTTCTGACCTATATTTTAAATTTTATGTGTAAAATAAACAAAAGAATACATAAAACTAATTAAATTGTCTATTGCATGTAATACCTTTGTTTCATTTTAAATACTGTAACCAAAAAAGTTTGGCATCTCCACTAGTGATAAAACGTGTCACTAACTCGAGTTAGACTCGTTTAAAATTATGCGGCAGGCTTTGGAAATTATTTGATTAATTCTTTCTTTAAAAGGCGAATATTTATTCTCACCTTTTATATAATTAATTGTTAATTTATCTTATTTTCGACGTATTTCTTGAATATCTGTTCCTATTTAAATAAAACATTTACTTCGTTTTATTTAATTACCTTTTGTAATTTATTTTTGTATTTTCCGCTCAAGCATATTAATGTGTGTAATTTTTAATTTCAGTAAGGTTAAGTCCTCATACTTATAACCAAAGCGTCACAAACGGTTGCACCCGCAGAGGCGCCGTAAAAGGAACTGTGTTTACTATGTACAAACAAGGAATCGAGTGGACGTTCGGTTATTATCAGTTGATCGGTGTGCGTGTACTATTTATAATGTTCGAGAAACTAGTGGAACCGTCCGGGGCGTACCGTGAAAAAGTAGATACAATATTAATAGAAAAATAATATATATTAGACCTTTTATTGACGTATCAATGACCACTGCGGTAATGTGCGACTGCCATGGTACATCGCGGAGTACTGCAACATAAGCAATGCTTCCATTGTCGATTTGGTCAGGCTTCGACGACGGTCTGAAAACGTTCCCGTATACTTTGCAAATGATCGTTCAGCATCTAATGAAGTAAGATTTGTGAAATTCAAATACTCCTGTATCTCTTCGGTGCAGTCTTGAATTCCAGATATAGATCGAACCTTTTCTAAATCCGGATTTTTATATAAAACTGCACGAAATTTTTGCGCGACATCTAGTCCTATAGGATCCGTCAAGCTTTCTAGAGCGACTGCTAAATTGTTGATGTTATTTAACGAATCTTGTATAGATAAGTGAGTATTTTCTAACTGTGAAATAATTTGTGTCACTACAGAATAGTTTATGGAAATGTCATCTATTTCGTTTTGAACGTCCGAATCGAAAAAAAGTTGCCGACTCTCGCGAACCGCTTGAGAATTAGAAGAATTAAGTTTGAAAATGACATCTTTCACTTAGGAATAATATTTGCGATAGTAAGGTACTGTCTCGATCAATGTTCCCCATGGCGTCAACACAGGCTGAGGTGGTAGCGGAATTTGCGGATACAATTGCTTGAATACGCGGATATGTTTGGGAGATTTCACAAACACTTTTTTGGTAGATGATATTAAATCATTCATCCTAGGATACTTGCTTCGAATTGTTTCTGCTACGAGATAACATGCGTGTATGAGACAGGTTATGTGAAGAACAGTCGGAAAGGATACTTTTAACATCCTACCAGCTTTCAGCATTGTTGCGTCTCCGTCAGAAACTAACATGGTGATTTGGGCTCCTAAGATACAAAATTCTCTTAACATATTTTTTATTATGTTTACAACGGTTTCGGCATCAGTTCTTTCAATCCTTTTACTGGCTAACAACAAGGAAGCTGCTGGACCATTACGTTTTAAAGGACGCGCCAGTACGGAATATTGTTTCTTAAATTCAATACATGACCTTTACTTTTAATATGACATCTACATTCAAATGTCTTGCGACCTAGCAACCCTATGCTGCAAAATTTGCAACGAATGTGCGAACCTGTAAATTCCAAACCAGGGAAACGCCAAATATATTTCTTCACATGCGATGCAAGAGGTACACCAGGCTTACGTCCTATGTTTTCGAAAACACACAATGAGGATCCGATAAATAACCGAACGGCCCAACTCCTGAATATCTACCGCATTACTGAACTCTGCATCCACATACGTACATCCCCGTGGGTGTTCTCTTGTTATAGACTTTGTAAGTATTTGTAATAAAAATATAACATGACAAATATTCTGTTTATAAAACATAGACTTACGAAATAATTCAAATGTAGCTAATGGAAACTGCTATAGAATTCTAAAAAAGATTTCCATATGCTTACATTATAAATATTTGATTATTGTGAGACTTTATATTGAACCATGTATGGAGTAAGGCCTGATGCAAAAGTAGCTGGACATTTGAAAAATTAGCGTAGTAGGCTATAGAATTTTTTTTACAAATGAGTCACTCAAACGTCAATGTCTTGTACGAACATTTCTCATAAACAGAAAATCGTTTATTTGTTAGTTGTAAGAATGAAAACTGCTGCTATTGAAAATTTGCGAGAACTTATTTATCCTGCCCTTGGAAGATAGCTCCCGGCGGAAGTGGTGAGACACTTTACAATAGGAGCACCGTATATAGCATCATAAAATGTTTTTACGATGGCAAACCTACTACTAACTTGAAAAAAGTACGGGTAAAATTACAAAGATGATGGAATTGATGGAAAATAAGATTGGAATATCGCAACGACAAATGGCGGCAAAGTTTAAAGTGTCTCAGTCTTGTATACCAAGAAATTTGAAAAAAGATTTAAAATATAAGACAAAAAGCACTAAAATATACGGATAAATAAATGGAAATTATTCCGGTTCGATGTAGGAAGATGAGGACCAATCTAAAAGTTGCACAAAAAGTGTTGATCTTAGATGATGAGAAATATTTTACCTTTGGTAACACTAACATCGCTTGAAATGCTAGATTTTACACAAACAATAAAAACTCTGCTCCTGACGAAGTGAGATTCGCAGGTAAAGCAAAATTGGAGCCAAAAATTTTAGTTTGGATTGCTATTTCAAAAGCCGGTATTTCAAGTCCTCTCATAAGAAGTGTGCGTGATTCAGCAATAAATGCTGAAGTGTATAGGACAAAATGTCTACCAAAACCGAAGCGATTTATTGAAAGATTTCACCAAGGAGATGATATTCTATTTTGGCCAGACTTAGCGAGTTCGTATTATGCGAAAACTGTTACCATATGGTAAACAGAAAATAACATCGCTTTCGTCCTTAAAGAAATAAATCCTCCAAATATTCCAAAGGCACGTACTATCGAAGATTTTTGGGCAGAAGTTAATCGACTCGTTTATGAGAAGGGTTGGACCGCAGAAAACGAGAATCAGTTAGCACGTAGAATTAGCAATAAGGTTAAGCAAATTAGTCCAGATTACATCCAAGCCATGATTCAAAAGGTTCCATCTAAACTGAGAAAAACTGAAGAAAGTTGACCTTTTGCCATTTTAACCTAATGTTAAGTTTTAAGATTAAACCATCGCATATTTTCTAATAGTTTTTGATTAAAGTATAAAAAATGTTAAAAGATGTCCAACTACTTTTGCATCACCCCTTAATACCCCTTAGATTGACTCACACTGACTAAAAGCTATTTTTTTTAAATCATTATACGATAAAACATATTTAAGGTTAAAATTTAAAAGGCAAAAAAATAAAGATGTTTTTGATTTAACTTTACGAAGTTATTTTGTTGATGCGATATCCTTCCAATCAATGATATATTGTTAGATTTACCTGCCTGCAAATTTAAACCAGGCAATCAATATCTAATATCCAGCGAAAATTTGCAGGTTATCTATCAATAATTTTTAGTGATTCAATACAATTTTTATTCCTAGTCCCAAATAAAAGATATCTAGACAAAATTGTTCAATCACTAAACGCAAAATGTTCAAGGTTATTAATATTTTATGGAAAGGTTCAAGAAACGCAAAGACCATATTAATATTTTCCTGTGGTCTCCCACCCTAGCCATATTCTATTTTCGAATCGTAAATATAAACCCTCGGATTGCGTCATTTTTGTTTAGTACGTACCTGAACAGAAATACCTGAAAATTTATGTGACTCTATAACGTTCAAATATCGACGTACAGCTCTAACGCATGCATGGCAAAAAAAAAAACAACAGAGATACTATTTTGCGACGTTTCATGTAATAAATTTTCCAGAAAATCTAGCACGTTTCCTATGTGAAGGTTAGGGTTGGGCTCTAGACATGAGGACCTACCCTTATAATTTATTTTTAATCCATGTGGAAAATACTGCATGTATCTAGTTTCCTTTTGTTTTACAAGATGGAAAAAATAATTAAATAATGCTAATTTGTTTCTTTGCAACGGAAAAAATTTCTCTCAATACAACTTATGAAGACATACTTGGTTAGCCATTATAACAATAACTCTAAGAAACTAGACGAAAAAAACACGCAGAAGAGCTGGCTTATTGTAAGCTATGAACAGTAGAAATTGTTGCATTGTGCCGCTTATTAGCACAGCGCTACTTATTATGGTAGTGATTCCAACGTGAATTAAAACATTTTATTTTGTTTAACGCATCTTTACATCTTCTCTGAAATTATTTTCTGTGTAATTATCCCATTTTAGGTAAAAAAAATGGAATCTTACAGTCTGATTAATTTACTTCTAGTAAATTTACAAGAATCTGAAAGAAAAAAATTAGCGGGATTATTAGAAATACTAATTCCTATTCTTATCTACAACTGCATGAACAATAGATAGATATTTTATTACACAATTATCACGATATGATGTTACGAGAGTAGCATTTTTATATTTTCGAGGCAGATGTTGCATCCGGTATACCGCAAGGTCGTGGGTTGGGGCCGTTATTGTTTGTCATTTTTATTAAAGATCTACCACATAATAATAAGGTTTTGTGACTTTCTACGCCGGTGGTACAAATGTGGTTCTAACTGGTAATGATAGACACAAACCTCTTGCTAATTTACTGGTTTAACATAATTGTTTTTAATACATAGAAATCATTATGTTACTGGTCCAATTTTAAATTTAACTGTAGGACATTATTTACATATTATACAATTCCTAAATATATCGTTGTACTATTCATATCCTAATTTATTTTAAAGTATACTGATTCTTGATTCTTTCTTTAAAAATACATTTGATACATGATCTATAAACCGGGCACAATCGGTCTCCGCAACAGAATCGGATCGGTCGCATGGGCCGCGCATTATAAATAGTGTATGTGCGATACAGACGACAGAAGTGATATTTCAAAATCAATACCCTAGTGCAAAAAATAAAAGCTGACGAATATATGTACATGTTGGAATGTTTTTATTCCCATTACTAGTTTGTTTGTTTTTTGTTTTTTTGAAAACGGCATTTGTTGTACATGTAATGTAATAACTAACGCTGGCCACGAGCGGTACCGCGCATCGGCGTAGAATGAGTTCGGACCGAGAGGAACGGTAGTATTACTTCGTCTGCGGAGCAGTACGGACATTTTCGCTGCCGGTCATTTGCGCAATTGTTTATCTGTCCTAGAAAAATTATGATTTCGTCAGCAAAACGACCGCGGTCGGACAAACTTCGAAAATTTATTGCAGAAATTCCAGACTTAATATATGAAGGTGCTAAAATTAAATGTGTAATCTGTAAAATCCCGTTAATGTGTTGGTCTACGACACGTAAATAGTGAAAAGCATGTCTCAAAAAGAAATGGCGCACGAGACAATGAAAAATGTATATTTAATTTATGCGTTACGTTTATCGCATGTAATATACCGTTTAATTTACTAGACAAGGAACCATTTATCTGCTTTTGGAATAACTATTCGGAGTGCAAATTACCAAGTCGAACATCGTTACGAAGAATTGTGCCATCTGCGCGCGAACATATTGAACAAAAAATAAAATCGGAGTTGAAAGATCAAAAATTGTGGTTATGTGTCGGCGAAACAACAGATCAGAAGAAACATTCTGTTTCTTAATGTAATGGCACGCAAATTGGAACCTCATCAATCGGCACCTTCAATTCTATTAGTCTCCAAACGAATACAACAGTGTACTGCCGAAGTAATTTCAAAGTTAGTGTTAAATACATTGGACAAGTTTGAACTTTCAACAAATCAACTCTTGATGTTAGTGAGTGATGGTGCTGCAAACATGCTTTCTGTAGGCCGGTCTCTTAAAAAGCATTCTGCTAATTTGTTACACATTACGTGTAAAATTCCTGCTCTCAATCTTGTGGCGGATAGTATCAGAAAATGTTATCCTGAGGTAGACGCTTTAATAGCGCATACCAAAGCAGTATTTGTCAAATCACCGAAACGTATTCGCGAATTTCACAGACTGTGCCCCCGTATACCAGAGCCACCAGAACCTATTCTAACTCGTTGGGGAACATGGTTGCAGGCCGCGTTTTATTATCATAAATATTTTGACAATATTAAGAACGTGGTTTTACAATTCGATACAAAGGAAGCTGCCGCTATCCAGAAAAGCCAGTCGAAATTTAAGATAGTCAGCTTAAAATGGATTTAAAAATCATTCACGACAATTACATCGGGCTAGCAGATGCAATAGAAAAATTACAAAATCCTGCGGTGCCGTTAGAAGAATCTCTACAAATAGTACAACATGTTCACGCACAGCTATGCGCGATTGAAGACGCAAAAAATGTTTCTGTTCTAGAAAAATTTGAAAGTGTTTTTGAGAAAAATTCTGATTTTGGCACATTAAGACACATTTGTGAAGGTGCGTCAACAGAATCGTTAAGTTATTTGAAAGATTATTTTACTTACGCAAATATTACGTCACTAGATGTAGAACGTTTGTTCTCTGCATATAAACGCATTTTTTTCCTCATGCCGTACTAGTTTTGCCGAAACAACAGTTGAAACATATCTAATGTTGCAGATATTTAACACACATTATTCACTTTGTGATTTCACGGAGGACTCTTAAAATGGTAAGTGTTTGAGCACGTGTTATTTAATTTTTATTTAAAAGATGAGCGAAATTATTTGCGGCAGCAAACATCTCTATTAGCAGAATAACTCTAGTGGAACGCGAGGCCTGGTCGACTCTACGCTACTGCGCGGTACCGCTCGTGGCCAGCTTTAGTAATAACCGTAAAAAATAAATAGAGTAGTTTCTTTAAAAAATCTGTTGTACTTAATACCGTAACAATAAATAATAATATAATAAATAAACGTAACTTCTTAACAGTGTGGATAGGATTGTTGAAAAACTTGCTCTATCAAGTATGTTTCCACATTTGTCTCGGTGAAGGATGAAAAAATGTTCTTATATTTCGAAAAAGACCGTTCAACATCTACAGAAGTAACACAGGCGTAATTAAAATAATCCTTAAGTTAGTTAATGAATCTGCAGATGCACCACCACACATTTGTCTTAATCTCGTATAAACGGAATTTTTTTTTAAACACTGTCGAACTTTTCAGTATTTTGCAATTTTTCTGTTTCGTCTAGTAATCGTTTATAATTGTTGTTAATACTTTTTAAATCTGTTTCAACAGAAGTATCTAGAAATCCTTTCTGCCTCTCCTTAATAGCTGTAGCTTCGTCAGGGTCGAATTGTAAAATCACAGATTTTACTTCTTGGAAATGTTCAGAATAATAAAAAGCCGCTTAAAACCAT
This sequence comes from Dynastes maya, assembly GCA_029619315.2. Classification (NCBI taxonomy): domain Eukaryota; kingdom Metazoa; phylum Arthropoda; class Insecta; order Coleoptera; family Scarabaeidae; genus Dynastes; species Dynastes maya. The sequence goes on from JAROYE020000012.1 coordinate 11,559,592, forward strand.
GCTCCCCAACGCCTAAGAATCAGCTGTGGTGGTTCGCGAATACCGAGACAAAGCCTGTGAAATGCTCGAATCCGTTTGGGGGATTTGAAAAACATTTTTTTTTGTATTTGCTATTAATGCATCAACCTCCGGGGAACATTCTCGAAAAACATGTAAAAGTCCTTCACACTTTTCTTAAAGAGAACGACCTACACTACACATTGTCCCTGCCCCATCGCTCATAAACATCAACAATTGACTAACTTGAAATTGTTGTGACGCATCGAGGACTACGCCCGCAATTGATTCGTCAATATACTTTTTTAGTCTTTTGCTAGCTAATAAGATTGCAAATTTCGGTTTAACAAGATCTACTACTTGTACTGTAATATTCAAAATAGATTTCTTTTTTTACAATTTGTCTCTCATTAAGACAGCCACAGCTGTTTATCTTTTACTCCTGCTTTGATCCTATTTTCGATATCTTTACGTATACTAGATGGCTCTTTCCGTAACGCTGTCTGTGATGGTAACTCCCAAAGGAATGTATGTACGCCAAAACTCTCAAAACGGTTCTTTATCGAGTAAGCGAAGCGGTAGACCACAAACAATAAACATCAAAAGTAAATCCAACTTAAATTGTGTTTGAGGTGGCACGTTATTTTTCTCATTTTTGTGCTATATGCTATTTATATTTTTTACAGTCGCCTTTGTTTCCAGCACATTAAGGTATTTTGCAAACTCTACAAAATACTTTAGTTCCATTATAGTTCAAATCCGGAAATTCACTGATAAATCTAGTGACTTTATTAGACAACGGTCGTTTATTTTCCTTGCGTACGTTAAATATACTTACATACATATATTTATCTCCATAATTACGACTAACGCGAAGGGCTGATGAGAGACTGTTGCACTAAATCAATAATTTCATTCGCTGAGGTAGCCCGTGCCGATTCATCTGCATACTTACGTCACGCCGTGGGCGCGGCAACCTCACTTCTAACCTGGCGCGAAGCTGTCTGTGCCCGGCCTAATGACCTATTACAAAGTAGTACAAGACTGTGCGTAATATAAACAAAAAGGTGGCCACGTCATCAATCTCGCGCAACCTTCAGACAATAATAATAATAATAACGTTTATTGATTCAAAGTGTCAAATGACAATAGAATCAGCTAAAATGCAATACAAAAAAAAAAAGATGAAAAAAAACAATTGAACTGAATGCGTCTATACAGAAACAAACCCAAACCTAAAACTAAGGAAAATGTAAATACAAAAGAGAAAAAACCAATAAAAACCATAAGATAACAAAATCCTTAATTAAAGGAACTAAATTAGTAATTAAAAAAAAAAACAAGAAGATTTAATGATCTTAATTGAAAGTAATAACTACAAACGCGAAATGAATAATAGAAGTAGAAGTAGGAACGACAAATAGAATGTGTTGAACTAAAGAAAAAATTCATCGATGGTGTAATCTAGAGTTGCTCAATTTGCGCCAACAGCCAGTGGCGGGCGCATCAAAGTTCACACAAAATAACTGGTCAGAAATGAAATATAATACGTGCTCAAACACTTACCGTCTTAAGAGTCTTCCGTGGAATCACAAAGTGAATAATGTCTGTTAAATATCTGCAACATTAGATATGTTTCCATAGTTGTTTCGGCAAACCGAGTGCGGCGTGAGGAAAAAGTGTGTTTATACGCAGAAAACGAACGTTCTACATCTAATGACGTTATACTTGCGTAATTAAAATAATCTTTGGAACAACTTAACAGTTCTGTTGACGCACCTTCACAAATTTGTCTTAATGTACCAAAATCAGAATCTTTCTCTAAAACACTTTCAAACCTTTCTAGAACACAAACATTTTTTGCGTCTTCTACCCCGCATAACTGTGCGTGAACATGTTGCACTATTTGCAGAGATTCCACTAACGACACCGAAGGATTTTGTAATTTTTCTATTGCCTCCACTAGTCCGAAATAATTGTTCTGAATAGTTTTTAAATTCGTTTTTACCTGACTATCTTGAAATTTCAACTGGCTTTCCTTGATAGTCGCAGCTTCCTTTGGATCGAATTGTAAAACCACGTTCTTAATATTCTCAAAATATTTATAATAATAAAACGCGGCCTGTAACCATGTTCCCCAACGTCTAAGAATAGGTTCTGGTGGCTCAGGCATACGGGGGCACAGTCTGTGAAATTTGACAAACACTGCTTTTGTATGCGCTACTAAAGCGTCTACCTCAGGATAACATTTTCTAATACTATCTGCTACATGACTGAAAGCATGAATTTTACACGCAATATGTAACAAGTTAGCACAATGTTTTTTAAGAGACCGACCTACAGAAAGCATGTTTGCGGCAACATCATTCATAAACATCAACAGTTGATTTGTTGAAAGTTCAAACTTTTCCAATGTATTTAACACTAACTTTGAAATTATTTTGGCAGTACATTGTTGTACTCGTCTGGAAGCGAATAAAATTGAAGGTGACGATTGATGTGGTTCCATTGTACGTACAATTACATTAATCACAGAATGTTTTTCACGATCTGTTGTTTCGTCCACACATAACCACAGGTTTTTATCTTTCAACTCCGATTTCATTCTTTTCTCAACATGTTCACCAGCAGATGGCACAATTCTTTGTAACGATGCCCGACTTGGTAATTTGCAGTCCGAATATTTATTCCAAAAGAAGACATATGCTTCCTTGTCTAGTAAATTAAACGGTAGATTACATGCAATAAAAGTAACACATAAATTTAAATTCGTCATAGTGTCGTGTGCAATTTTTTTTTAAAGAATGCTGTTTACTATTTACCTGACTATTACGTGACGTAGACAATCCCTTTTGGAACCAACACATTAAAGGGATATTACAAACTACACATTGAATTTTAACGCCATCATAATTTAGGTCAGGCATTTCTGCTATAAATTCTGTAACTTTGTCCAACATTGGCCGTTTTCGCGACGTAGGCAACATTTTAAAAACAAACGTAGAACTATGAAATAGTATTTACGGCGGCATACATGTATACACAACAGATCTGGCTGAGACTCGTAGTTATACTGAGGGTTGTATCGAACCTCCGCCACTGCCCGTTGACGCTAGTGAGCAATTCTAGACTAATAACATTTACTAACTAGAAATTTCGTAACTGCATGTTTAATATTATTGCTTTCCTTAAAATGAAATGGCAATTTGTTATAAAGTTTTCTGCCTAAATATTGGAAACCCCTAGCTTAAACATCTAATTGAAGCGTTGGTAAGTAGAAATTGTTGTGGTGACGAGTTTCGTATGCGTGAACATTTTTGTTTTTTAGGTGTTGATCTTTATTCTTATTTATGTAGCAGAGAGCTTCCAAAGTATAAAGGGATGGTAGAGTAAAAAATTGTGTGAGATAAAGATTCATGCAAATTTACATGAATCTCTTCGCTTTATACCATTAATGGCTCTAATAATTTGGTTTTGAGCTATAAAAATACTTTTAGCTGCAGAAGAAGTTCTCCAAAGAAGAACTCCACAATGAAGCTGAGCTTGAATTTCAGAATAATACACAGAAATAAGGATTTCCAAAGACAAGCTAGATTTTAAGAAACGGGAAAGATAAGCTTTTTGATTCAAGAGATTCGTAAGATAATCGCAATGTTCATTCCACAACAGGTTATCTTGCACAACGACCCCTAGGAACTTAGCAGAGTGTAGTTGCTGCAAAGGTTTAGTACCAAGATGGGCGTTACAAGTAATATTTTGAGTACGCTGAGGAGTGTGAAATAATAGAAAATTAGTTTTATTATTCTTTAAACATAATTTATTTGCACAAAACCATTGATGTATACGATCAATTACTGCGTTACCTGCAGTTTTAACTTGATTGGAATCGCTACCAAAAATAAGTATAGTGGTGTCATCCGCATATATAGAGAGTAGAAAGTCATTTACGAAATTACATATGTCATTTATATATAAATTGAAAAGCAGGGGACCCAAAACAGACCCCTGAGGAATCCCATGGGGGACAGGGAGACAGCTGGACTTATATTTTTTGAGTCTGTTGTTTGAAAGGTGCGTAATGAAGACAAATTGCACACGTCCCTCCAAGTATAAGTGTGTCCACTCAGCAGCGTTGCCTCGTATACCGTATTCGTATAGTTTCAGCAATAATAAGGAATGTTGAACACAATCAAAAGCTTTGCTAAGGTCACACAAAATGGAAAGTGGAGTATGTTGTTTGTTAATATTTTCTAAGATAATGTCATAAAAAGCTATTAATGCGGTAGTAGATGACGTATTTTCTCTAAAACCATGTAAATTGTCATTAAATATATTATGTTTTTTAAGAAACGAATTTTTCTTAAAAATTGGCATAACTGCGGATGTTTTAAAATCGCTAGAAACAATTCCGTAAGCAAAAGAAAAATTAATGAGATAAGTTAAGGGCGCAGCTAATAAATGAAAAGAATCAATAAGAATTTTTGCTTTAAGCTTGTGCAGTATAACGCTTAATTCAGGTTCAGTAAAAGGAAACAAAAACATCGTGTTTATGCTGGGGCACTGACTTGGTTTGAGCACACTAAATGATGGTAACTGAAATTAAATCATAAGGAAAATCAGATTGTTCCAAGTTATTGCAAAATCTTCGGAACGAGTGCAAGACGTCTATTACGAGCATCCAAGTCATGTATCCGATATCTAAAAGAAATCTTCTCATAAAGATAAGACGGCGCGTTATTAATTATTTTTTAAAAAGGTAATGAAGAATGTAGGACTCGCCTATTAGACGTGTTCAACATTTCTACATCACGAAGCTTCTGTGTCACCCCCAGACGACGGCGCATTCCAAACATAAGGCGGATGCATGAATGTTGTACCTTCTCTAGTTGATCTCTTTTTGTAAAGCACGGAAAATACACCACATCACCATAATTGAAATGAGATAATACTTTCTTTTCGCAAAGCATGGATCTATCCTTAAAATCGAGAAGTTTCCGGTGACTATATATTGATTGCACAGCAATAAAGATATGTTGATGTTAAAACGAAGATGGGAGTCAATGTGCATACCGAGATTATTTGCACAATCAACCGGTGCTATGTATTCTTTACTCTAACGTAAATCTTTGAAGACCAAATATTATCAATTAGGCATTGATCGACATATGTTAATATTTTGGTTTAACCGTCGCTGTGCAACAGATAAATCTTCTGTCACCAGCATATTTGGGAGATTTGGAGACTATATTACTTGAGTTTGTTGTTAATGACACGTTTGCTGTCGGTGTATGAGGTAAGATTCCATTAGTGCCATTAAGCCGTCGCCAAGTGTAAGGTGATGTATCGTGTTGAATGCTTGACTAAGATCAAGTTATACCAAAACAGTTACTTTACCACTATCAAATGCAAAAATAATATCGTCAGTTATATTCGCAAAAGAGTTTGTACAACTATAGGGTGGACGAAAACCAGATTGGTATTTAGGCAATATGTTGGCAGCATATTTCAGGCAAGAGACGAACTAAGCACTCCTATATATCTGGGTAAATTGCAGAATCCATGAATATGTACTAAATGGTCAAGTGAAAGTGGCACTCACATTCCAAGAGCTTCTAAATTTAACTCATCAGAGCCAGATGCATTACTTTTAAATTGTTCTACAGCTTTTAAAACATCGTAAACAGAAATGTTCTTAAAGTTGTGTGTGTTTCTGAAAACGTTGAGTAGATGGAAAGAATTTCAACGCTCTTCCATTGGCAGAAATTTATAATAAATTTCAGTAATGTTGTGGTCACCTGCATCTGTATTTACTAATGAAGAGAAATACCATGGATCAAGAATGCCTTAATACTAATAATTAAGAATAATTTAATTCAAAGCATTAACAATTTTGACCAAAAAGATATAAGTTATTTCTTTCATGTTGGAATTAAACAAGTTAGGAAGTAATAAAAGAATTTATTTATCATAAACAAAGCAGATGTTTAAGGAAGACATGGCACATACGCGGGTTATTAAAAACCACCTACGTATTCACGTAGTACAACAAAATAATCAAGAATCCTCACCTGAGATGACTCAGAATAGGCATGGGTGTGTTGCACTCTAATAGAAAACCATTGTTACAATCTCATAAATGTATTATCGCCAAAAAGACAAAGCTGAGATTAGAGAAGGGTATAGCGTTGTAATTTATAATTTCCTTATCATAGAGAATGATGGCGACATGGAATTTATGATGACTAAATTAGAAATGCAAATATTATATGTTAAGCTGATGAATTAAACATTATTTATTGTAGAGTCCTCTTTAAGGGTGTATCAAGTTGCTTCATAATTCTCAAAATAATGAATTTTATATTTAAATGCATGAGTAATTTAATTTCATAATAAACAGGAAGTTGCATTCCTATACAAGGAGTCCCGTATCCTTATGTTCAAATTTTGAGAACGTAAGGTAGATTTAATTGTAAAAAGAAAAAAAAGCAAAAGCTGTAGGTCGATTGTTATTTCTTTCAAAGTTATATGCCTTTTAAATTTTTTTAACAAACAAAAAAATTAACTTCGTCAAGTATATAATCACTTATTATTTTCAAAATGTCTACATCCTTGTTGAATGCAAGCTTGTGCCCGTAAACCTACATGCAGTAGCCGTATTTCACGCTTGTTTTGTCGTATTTGTTCGTCAGCCTGCTGAATACGCTCCAATAATTCTTCCCTAGTGTTTCAAACTTGCGTCTTTCATATACCCCCATAAATAAAAATCTACGGGAGTAAAGTCACGTGATCTAGCTATGTCCGGGGATAACCCTCGATCAATCCATCTTGGATAATTGGTGTTAATGAAATTCCGGATGGCAATTCTAAAATGTGCTAGTGCACCGTCCATTTGAAACCACATATCTCGCTTTATAATCAATGGAATATCCTCTAAAAATAGTATTTTATTAACGTTACCATGACTATCGTTAAAACGCCTATAACTTTGGAACAAATAACAATAAGAATTAAGTCTAGTTTACGTTCCCAAAATTTGACATATCCGGTAAATTCACCGAAAACAATTCATCTAAAACAGTTCACCTAAAAACAATTCACCTACGTAACAATTCAGTCGCCCTTTTTTCCAAAAATGTGCGAGATGCCGCTCTGCAATCGCGGGATCCCCCTCATTATATAATATCACAGAAATGCAGTGGTATTAGCGATGCAGCTAAAGCATATCTTCCTAGTGTGCCCGTCATGAAGCGAACAATCAGAAATATTCGTCAAAGACAACATGCAAAACTAATTTTGCCTTCAGAAAGAGAAGATATAATTTTTCTGGAGAACTATAAGGTGACATCAACAGGGGAAGATTTCTTATTGTTTGATTCAGGTGCAGAAGTGAATCGCATTCTAGTGTTTTCGACCAAGAAAAATCTTCAACTGTTGGGGCAATCTAATCATTGGTATGCTGACGGAACATTCCAGACTGTTCCGTCTATATTCTATCAGTTATATACCATTCATGGAGTAATATTTAATACCGTTGTGCCGCTAGTATACGCGTTGCTACCAAGTAAATCAGAGGATACGTACATTAAAATGTTGAAACCTTCAAAAGAGCTCCGTGACTGATTTTGAAATGGGGTTTATAAATGCGATGAAAACCGAATTTCCTAACACACGACATCAAGGGTGCTTCTTCCATTTTTGCCAAGCCATATTCAGCAACATGGATTAAAGCAGCGATATGACAGTGATGCCGATTTTTCACTGCGACTTAGAATGTTAGCTGCTCTAGCGTTGGTTCCTGAAGCTCATGTACAAAAAGCATTTGAAACGTTGTGTGACAGCCAAGAATTACCTCAAGAAGCTCAGGAAATTGAGGACACAACGACGAAATAGAAGAAGAGAACCACGATATTTCTTAAGTGTATGGAACTGTTACACCAGAGTTGACGATAACTTGCCGAAAACCAATAATTCCGTAGAAGGATGGCATCGCGCCTTTGAACAACAACTATGTGCTGACCATCCAAGCATTTGGAAATTTGTGGATGCATTAAAGAGAGAGCAGTCAATGAAAGACCTTAACATATCGCAATACTTAAGTGGTCAAGACCCGCCTGTCAAAAAGAGAAAATATAAAGACTCTGCACAGAGAATAAAAACAGTAGTCCATTCATACGATCCACAAAACACGGTATTATACTTAAGAAGGATTGCTCACAATTTAAGGTATTAAAAAATTAACAAGATGTAATATTAAAATAAAAAAAAATTATAAAAAATCAAAAAAAAATGGAAAAATTAAAAAAAAAGACAACTACTTAAAAAAGAAGTACGCCTATGGAAGACCACAAGGCCGACCTCCTCGTGGTGTTTTTTGGGTAACGCTAACAGGCTTTATTATGTAATTAATAAATTTTCGGTGAATTAAATCTGCGGTGAATTGTTACGCAGGTGAAGTGTCTTTAGGTGAATTTTCATAAAATCAAAATTGGAACATAACGATACGGGACACCTTGTGTATTACTATTAAAACAGTTGACATTAGCGAATTTACCAAGTCGAGTGAATTAACCTTAACCTCTCACATATTGTCCTGGATATTACGAACAATTAAGATCAGGAAGTGTAACAGAGGACAATTTCACCAAGATGTTACAGAGGAAAGTTTTTAAAACGGTGACATTTTAAAAATGTGATGATCTCTATCTTCTCTCGCTAAACAATACCTTGCAATTAAGAGGGGAAAATTATTCTTCAATATTTAGAATGCTAAGAATTTGAATTCAAACAAGGTCAGTGATTGTTTTATTGAAGGTTACATCTCAATTATAAAAATTTCAAACAATATATTTTCACATTATTCACGATTTGTGATGTTTCCTTTAACAAGTATGTATATAAATGTCAAAATTCCAAATAAAGCCAATTGAAAGGTACGCCATTTATTCGTGCTGTGTGGTGCAAGAGCAATCGATGATTATTAAAATGTTTAGCAATAAATAATTATCTTTGGTTTGCAATAATTACACAAGAAAATATTTCTGGTATTATTCACAAGTCGCAACATTTTTTTTTTGAAACATGTCTATATAATAGAACCATATTGCAGACCGTTAAATTTCAATAAGTCCATAATTTCCTATTGTTATGACAACGTGACTTTGAAGTTCCAGTTATTACTGCCTTACCATATCTAGGTTAAAAACGTTTGGGAATGTGACAGCAATATGTGACCAGACACTATCAAACAATTAGAGTTTGAGTCATCCTGATATACATACATTTTTTTTTTGTTCTTAAGCAATTATCCCACAGGTGTTAATAATTTGAAAACAATGTGAACATTCCTTTTACATTAAGGAGAATTACAGTATAATTTATACAGTCATGAGTCATGAGTCAATAATACTATTTACCCGCTTTTAAATAAATATGATAAGGATATTTAGAAAATTTGATTTTAAAAAGTTGAAAGTTCACATAATCTTCTAAGTAATCTTATTTTTGATTTTGTTTACGCAAACTTAAATGTTAATAATAAGTAATGTCCGATACAGCAAAACCAGGAGTTGAGATATATTGTTATTATTTTATATTCGTTTTTTTCTACTAAATTCCAGAGTTATTCTTTACCATTACGCTTTATTAAACACAATATTTAGAAACTTCACTGGTGTACGGATTATTAATCTTACGTTAAACAATATTATTACTTTCGCTTGAAATTTGCTCGATTTTTTTTGTATAATATACAGAGGATTCTAAAAGTCCAAATTTTCCAAATAATTCTGGGAAGTTTTACTATGTATTTTATTATATTATCGTTCAGATAACGCGGATAACAATGTAATAGCAACTCTGGTAAACACAATGTGATCGTTTAACTTTGAAAAATTGCGCACTTACATAACCAAATATTCCCCATGGGTGCTTCATGTAGTAATCGCACGTCAAAATCCAATCCAGCTAAATCTTTTTGTAACCTTGTTGCATCCATTGTCAAGGCCCTTTCGGGCAAAAGAAATAGATGATCTAGGCCATCCATTGGTGAAGAACCTTGACGCTGAATTAGCGTTAACATAATAGTTTTAAAATGACGGAATTGTAGAAGAAAATCCCGCACTATAAATAAATTTTCGTAGTTATTGGCAGACGTTAATGATACGATGCTCAAAAATAAACACAATGAATCTTTTTTGGCTGCTCTATTACCGCCTGACACAAAGAAAAGGAATTCCTATTGTAAAATTATTATTATATCAAAGTTTCCTTTTGCTAGTTACGTTTAAAACTAACTTACGATATTTTCAGCGCGTCATTTAGTCGGTAAGGAAGATAGAAACATGCTTGAATTCTATGCGCAACGCGTTTACTACCGACCCAGCTTCGAACGTATGATTTCAGCGACTAACATCGCAGCTATCTACGTGCTGTGAGCTAAGCCATGGCTCGTGAATCGCCTGCTAGCACACGCTGCACCGTTTGAAATCTAAGAAAGTGCCTGTGATTCTGAATTGATTTGTTGGATAATGATATCGTCATTTAACGTGATATTCTCTTATTCTTGTTAATATCATCGTTAGAACCTTCGAGTGGACCTCACTCTATACAAAGAACATTTTTTAAATGCTTAGTGTAAATTTCAAAGCACGTATTTAACTAGAAATATACAGGGTGATTCAAAAGGAAATAAATTTGGTTACTTTAAAGTGGTACAATAAGTTTACAAGTAATTTTTTTTATTTCAATTTATCTGTTACTACCACTATAATTAATTTAATAATAAATTTAAATATCTATTAAATTCGAAATCTATAAAAATATACAGAATGTTTTATTTATAATAAACAAACATCAAAATTACAACACTGAGGTAGGGATGGGTCGTTATTTAACTATCTGTTATTTTATAACCGTTATGGATCCAATAACGGTTGCAACTGTTATCTCGCTGGGAAAATAACAGGTATGGCACGGTTGCTTTCGGACTGTTGTGAACATATCGACCGCCGTTGCGGCGTACTCAACTGCATGGCGCTACGACTGTCTGATCGAAGCCGCTGTTTATTACAAATAATGGTTACAACTCCCCTAGAAAAATAACTTATCAGATCACGTACCTACATAAATATCCTCTCGAACGGTTACTACGACGGTAGTCGACATCGAGTCGGACGTTTATTATGGACATATTTTCTAAATAATTGTATGTATTGGAATTATCAAATGTAAAATAAAAGACCGATGGTATATAAAAAATGTACTTATAAAAACTACAAATAAACCGTTATATTTATTATATAGCATTTAAGCATATAGATGTTCTGGCATTTCGAAGATTAACTAAGAAAAATAACAGTAGTATCAGTCAAAATTGTGGAAATTAAACGCTGCTATAACAATGATTGCAGTGAATCTGATAGTACAACAGTGAACAGTTTATCACTTAATTTATTTTAATCTATTAACCAGTTTATAATTTATCTGCAAAAAACGCAATAAAATATTTATATTACAAAAAACTTCTGAATTTAAATTTTAGCGTGCTGCAAGATCAGCAGTTGCACATATGCTATGTGGAATCACGATGTGTTATCGTGTAGAACTGTAGACTACGAAATAACGCTAAACCTGTTATTTTGCAACCGTTATTTCAAAATAACGATAACGGTTGAAACTGTTATTTTAAAATAACGATTTTTCCCATCACACTGAGGCCCTAGTCTACACGGAAAAAATGTTATAAAGAATCGAACAATTGTAGAACAACTTACTACAATAATTTATTTGAGAATATACGACTGGCTATAACTTGCGCAAATCCCTACTACTCAATTGTGTTTAACGAATTGCATTTCTATTAAATACATTATACATTATATTCATTTTCGAACAATACGCCAGTCAAATTTATTTTAGTTTGAGTTTCCAGAAAAAAATGTACTGATGTAGGAAAATCGTTTGAAAAAGCAAATTACCCGATATATTGAAAACTGCACTTTGAAAATATTTTCTAACCACTATATCCACAAATTAACCGACTTTTCAACACAACTCGCTTCTAAATACGTCTTCTACATCAGCTGGCGCTCAAAACCTGGATTCTTTTAGCATCCCTTCACTCATATGTTCTCGATAGCATTTGTAAATTTACGGCCAATAGCAACTTACAATATGCTTTCTATTTTAAATTATTTTTAAAATAAAATTCTAGAAATTATTTCAAATTAGTCCTCTCTTTCCAGACTGTAATATTATGCTAGAATTTACCACCAAGTGTCACTGGGAAGTGTCATTATTTTATATCTGGAACCTTGATGTGTGTACGTTTTCTAGCAAACTTAATGACACATTAAATAATTTAATCTGAGGAATTATTATTAAAAACAAATAGAATTACTCGCTGCGTGTTTAGGGAATAAAGTTAGATTAAATTTGAGAATTTAAACACCGAAGGTATATAGGACGAAGATATGTTCTCGTTTATCCGGGATTGATGAAAACGCTCGGTACAGAGAGAGGAAACCGAAATTATATATAAGTGTGAAGTGATGGTATAAACTGTCCTCTATCCACTGATATAATCACTTTTCCACATAATCGCCATTGACAGCAATATATTTGCGTACTACGAGTTGCGCAAATCCGTCACGAAAAAAGTCTGAAGTCTTCGTACGGCACCATTTCCGCACCTCCGTTATCACCTCTGCATCCGAAGAGAAACGCTTGCCCTTGAGATGTTCCTTAAGCTTCGGAAAGAGGAAAAAGTCACAAGGCGCAAGATCTGGGCTATAAGGTGTATGAGGTAAAACGTCATGAAACCCAAGCTTCTCCAGTGCTATACGCGTTCTCTGACTTGTGTGAGGCCAACCGTTGTCATGATGCAGAATTGGCACTTTGTCTGGACGAACCCTACACAGCCGTCGCTTCAGATTTGTTAGGGTGTTAACATATCGTTCGGAGTTGACAGTACAGCCACGTTCCAAAAATTCAATATGAACGATGCCATCGCAATCCCAGAAAACGGTAATCACGACTTTCCCGGCAGATGAAACTGCTTTGAATTTTTTCGGTTGTGGTGAACTCTTATGTCTGTACTCCATGGACTGACGTTTCATTTCAGAGTCGTAATGATGTGCCCACGACTCGTCGCCGATCACAATTCTGTGGAGGAAAGCATCACCTCGTTGCTTTAACCGCACGTCCATGCCGGTCGCCATTTTTAGAACTGTCGTGCGCAAACGCATTGTTGTTGAGAATCTCCACTAGGGAGACTTATGTACTAAGAGTTAAGGTAAATGGCAAACCACTTTTGACACTGTCTGGCCCATCATTATAAAAGTTATGGCCATGGAGGCATTAGTTATCAATACGCCCTCGTAAGACATTTTTGTTTTAACCGCACGTCCATGCCGGTCGCCATTTTTAGATCTGTCATGCGCAAACGCAATGTTGTTGAGAATCTCCACTAGGAAGACTTATGTGCCAAGAGTTAAGATAAATGGCAAACCACTTTTGACACTGTCTGGTCCATCATTATAAAAGTTATGGCCATGGAGGCATTAGTTATCAATACGCCCTCGTAAATAGGAGACACTTTTGTTTTAACCGCACGTCCATGCCGATCGCCATTTTTAGATCTGTCATGCGCAAACGCAATGTTGTTGAGAATCTCCACTAAGGAGACTTATGTGCCAAAAGTTAAGGTAAATGGCAAACCACTTTTGACACTGTTTGGCCCATCATTATAAAAGTTATGGCCATGGAGGCATTAGTTATCAATACGCCCTCGTAAATAGGAGACATTTTTGTTCGTATAGTAGGTGTATTGTTGATGATTGCCTCATTATAGGAGATATCATTAACCCAATCGTTGTGGTTATCTTGGACAGAACAATGGGGAAACTCTAGAATCCTTCAAATGCTACATTCACTAGCATCTGCTTTTGTTTAATAGTTTAATCAATTTGTACGAAATAGGACTCTAGATACTTACAATATTGCTGTTGCATTTCATGGTAGGATATAATTTTACAAACTTTGTGAAGCGATATAAGATGACTAGTACTTTTTTTATATCCCTTTACAGGTATTACATTTTAAAGAAAATCAACACACAATGTGCAACACACATTTCGAGGCAATATGCTTAGTTTTGGAAACAGGATGATGACTTTCGATCTTGAGGTGTAATATTTGTTCATAATTTGCTTAGTAAAGACATAACCCTTTTTACATGAATTCCCTGAAGATTAAACGTAAACATTTGATTCCTGGGCGAATGTATAATTCATATATATGTTGTAAAATGGCCACTATCTTTTGGTTAAAGACTCTGAATGAAGAAAAGTTTCGTTCCAAGTTACATAATTGCCAACTACATTTTTTGCTGAAACTAGTTACAATTTAAGTGTGCTTTTGAATACAGCCATAATAATACAGAAAATTTCAATACCATTCCCACAGAACCAACTCTTTTACTTTCAATGTTAAACATATGCTTCAATATACAAAAACCGCTCGAAGAGTAGTCGTTTTTAGTAGCCAACCAGAAAACGTGACTAGTGCATGAAAACGTTTCAGATAACAAAAATTGAATAACGTTTATGCGGCGTTTATTGTAATTTACCTCCTTCATATTCCACTATAAAAAAGTGGGCAAAATGTTTCCGTTTGGGACAAGAATACCTTGATGATGCTAAGCGCCTCGGTCGCCCAATTGATCTGATAACATTTCAACTATTGAAGAAATGGTATCAGCAGCACCTTTGCTGCATAAATTGAGGGACAGTATTCCTGCAAAACGTCGAGGAAAATTGACAAAAGGTGTTCCATTATTGCACGACAATACGAATGTAGCTTTCAAGAATTAAAACACCCACCGTATAGTTCGGACATGGCTCCAAATGATTATTATTTATTTTTTCATTTAAAGAAAGACTTTAGGGGATATTGTTTTAAGGTCGGTAATGAGTTGCAAGCAACTGTAATACAACATTTTGAGAGAAAAACTTTAGATTATTTTTAGGAGAACATAGAGTTATCAATTGATCGTTGTAATAAATGTATTGTTAGGGGAGATTATATTGAAAAATAAAAATTATATTTTAGTTTATTTTTTCTATATCAGGCCGAGAATTTGGCGCCTACCTCGTAGAGTGGATACAGAAAAAATGACATGAATTTGTCAATGATGTAATAAATTGATTTAAAAAAAATTATTATCTCGCGATGTATATGTTATTAATTTAATCATTATAGTAATTATTATTTCTTTTCTCTTCTAATAACATATTTTGCACATCCAAATTAATACTCAAATACCAGAAGTCATATCAAATAGAAAAACACATTCAGTTAGCTCTTTCATAGGTTAACATGAAATCTTTTCTCTCAGTGTAGTAATTTTTTAATTACCAACCTTAAAGGCTCAACCTAACTTAAGCAACTTTTATATTGTTGTTATATTTGATCTTTTTTAAATACTTTGAAAACGTATTAAAAAAAATTGTTCCCTGAATACTTCAGTTTTTCGTACTAACAAGGAAACACACGATTTAAATGAATCTTTGTGGGTTTATAGACCGATCTAGTGTAAGAACAACGGAAACTATCTGAGCTCCCCAATCGCCCACTGGCGAGGTATAAAGCACTCCAAGCTCAACACTACCCTTTGCTGTTTGACTCAATAGCTCAGGAACTATGACAGATATCAAAAAAAAAGTTAAGACAAGATTTAAACTGTTTTACGTGCTTTTAACGATGACGTAAATATTTTCTCTATAAGGAATATTTATCTAGGGAAACGACCCCCCCACCCTCTTATTTTTTTGCAAATATTAAAATTTTTATATACTACAAAAGCTATGTACAATTTACATGTGCCACGAAATATTCTTAAAATTAGGCTAACCTTATAATTAATGTGTTATTTGTGATCTAGGTTTAGTATTTCTATATATTTCCGGAAACTTCTTCGGTTATAACCTTCAACTCATAATCGTCATCACCAAGGTTCTTCAATCTATTTAGACACGCATGGTATAGAAGTGGATACATCGCCGAACGGCTACCACATTTTAAAGATCCTGTAAGATTCTGCTTCCCGAAGGATACACAAAATACACAACAATGAGATATTTGCGGCAAGCCTGCGTTTATTCGTTGTGCATGCTGTAACCAATTCCTTCGTTTTCAACATTTCTAGGCGGATTACCTGCCATTCTTACTATGTATACGCAATACACATCGTGATGTACATATTTCTTAACTTACTTTTTAAACAGTTGTCAGTAAACTCTATACTCACATTTTATTAATAAAATCATATATGTATACGTATGTATGTGTGTAAATTCTACGTAGCTTCTATATTTTTGTAGTATATACAAATTCTGAAATTTGCAAAAAAATAAGGGGGTGGGGGGTTCTTTCCCTAAATAAATATTCGTTAGAGAAAATATTTACGTCGTCGTTAAGAGCAAAACAGTTTACATCTTGTCTTTACTTTTTTTGATATCTCTATTGAGCTTGGGGTGCTTTACACCCCGCTAGTGGGCGATTGGGCAGCTAAGATAGTTACCGTTGTTCTTACACTAGATCGGTCTATAAACGCACAAAGTTCCTTGTAAGATAAAAGAATAGTTCTCCTTGCGGCTTGTCCCAATTAGAGAGTATTCTTCAATGAGTCCAGAAAACAAATGAAAACTGCCTGGAAGCAAAATATAAAGAACACTGTGTAATTTCCATTGTATTGTTTCTACTGTATAATTTCATGACTGTACAAAATCGTTATATGTTTAAAACTGACATGACAATCATGACTTGTAATTTCTAAACAACGTGAAAGTTTTTCGTCCAAATTTTTACAGCAAATACAAGTTATTCTTATATACATGGAAAACATTAATATATACATGGTAAAAATGATGTAGAACATGACATAGTTTCTTATTAACACAAAACGAAACGAGCTCCTGTATATGCTGCATAATAACAAACATTAAACTTTTTGTTTAATAGTTTAATCTAATCTTGATAATATTGTCTACAAGTAGGTACTATACAAACAATGCAACGGCTTAAAAAACATTAATAACCTCGACATGACATTTTATATAGAAAAACGTATTTCACTGACCTACAGTACAGTAGACTTTAGAACTTCTTCATTGATGTGATTTATAAAGGTTGTGAGTGTACAAATTGTTTTTTAATGGATTAAAATAGCCAATCGAATTGAAACTGTTTCCAGTGTAGGCTTAAAAATGAATTTTAATTTATTTTTTGGAAATTCTTTGAAATACGTTACTGTCATAAAACAGGGCGTATTATCGTAATACCTTTATTGATTACAGATAAAATATTATCATCATTTAATATGAGGATAATTCTGAAAAAGAATTAGAAGCTAGCGATAAACATGAATATTACCTGTAAAGTAAATATTTCTATATAATACTCTAGAAAAAAGTTTAATACAATTTTTGGAATGTGAATTGATATTAATCACAGTTATAAATGAACAACTTTACGTCATAGACAGAATTAGAACAACTCTTTAACCTATGCATATAAAATGTACAGTATTGGGCAAAATAAATTACCCATTAACGACATACAGGTAAAAAAATATATATTTTGGAAAGCACTGTATATATAAAAGGGGAAAATAAATATAGTGAATATATATCGTATAGCCTAGAATTCTTCCTTCAATTAAAATACCACGGTAAAGTAATTAGTACCGAGTTGTTAAATTAACAATTTAAGCAAGAATGCTACTTTCTCTAATTTTAATCTCTCTAAAAAAAAAATACGAAAAAGATGATTTTACAATTAACTTAATATACGTAAATAATTGTAGTACTTGTGACATCATTTTTCTACATTGTAGAATCGTGCATTACCCAAACTTTCACATTTTAATATGTATTCTGAGAGATTTTAATATTTAGATTACATCGTGCAATATCTACTGTAAAACGAACATAAATAAATATTACGGTATATTATTTTACAGTAGCTGTCGTACGTACTAGAGGGGTGCATTCTCTGAGAAAATTTCACCTTGAAATTAATAAACTATCCATAAACAGTGACGTCATTACACAGGATATTGAGAAAATACATGATATTTATATTTCTCTATTTAGAAAATATGTTTTCGCGTTTTAGATCCTGATGAAAAGCATTGGATTTGGAATATAACCTACTAAGATTTAACGTTAGATGATTCCATATACACGTAGCTACCGAATAGAATGAATTAAAATTGATCTTTTTAGTATATAAATCCCTTTTTCCAAGATAGTGAAATGACTTTGAAAGTATGCAGTGTGTGAGGTATTTGGAAGTGATTCCAAAAATATAGCAGACGCATTTAGTAAAAAAACAAATAAAATAAAGACAAAAAAATTGAAGTTAAAATACATCGGGAATTCTGGAATGCTTTAAGGTTAAGGCTGGCAAAATCACATGTTTTTTTAGGCGAAATACTGTTGTCATTTTAGCGATTGATTAAAGAATAAAAGAATGTGCTAAATTATCATGGGGTATACTTTTCCTATTAGTAAAGGTTATGGAATACAATTTTAACCATTTACAAGGCAGATACCGGTAACAGTGTCGGACATGTCAAATTTCTAGGAGTATCCTAATTATCCATAGGCCCACTGTTATCGGCTCTAATCGCATAGAATCTTTTCAAACGCTAAATTCTTATAATCGGATAATTTTGCTGTATTAAAAGTTAACAATGTACAGCTGTCCGAATCTATTTGATTATATAACTTTGGAATGACAATGGGCCAATAGATTTCTTAAAATAGATCTGGATAGGCCGAAAAACCGCATGCTGAACATAAAAATCACGTACCTATCTTTTTTAATTGATCTGAATTGTCCTGGCCGTTCTCTGCCATTTTGGCACTAGTCACTTAACAACACCACATTCACACAAACGGCATATCATAATACAAAGTGAGGCCTGAAGTTGCTGCCCACCCAGTTCTATACTTGCTTGAAAGGTGGCAGCACTGCACTCTACGCGGAGTCGTTTCCAGTGATCCTCCGGGAGTACATACGCTTAAAAAAACGCTTATTAATTAATGTATTTAAAGGTATTTACTTATTATAATAGGCATTCCTTTATTGAAAGTGATCAATTTATGCTTTACATATCAATAGTATTTATCATTAATAAATGCAAACGTAAATTCAAAAAATTGAGGTTAGGGGTACCAATTTTCAACGATTTTTATTAGAAATAGCCATTATAGTAGAGAAAATAATCTTAAAATGCCTACCTCTATTGTTAAATTCAATACATACACCATCTATTGCTTACCCTTTACAATAATTTAGACAAAGATAACCGATCTTGCCACCCCCCAAAAACGTGAAAGAAGTTCGCCCGTAGAAGCCAAATAAAACAGATACCACACCCCAAATTCTCCAAAAACTACAGAGAATCATCGTAAACAGGTTTAATGAGAATTTTTAGCATTTTCTTAGACGATCTCTATCTCTTAAAAACAAATTCACATTCTCAAGATGTAATCTCTTAAAAATACATATTTATCACATACTTCCTTTTCAAAACCTACTGTATTATCTTCATTGTTTATGTTTACATTCTCAAAGGTGTTTCTACATCGTTTAAATTCGTCTACCATCGACTTACGTAAATTATCGCGACAACGTTGAAATAATTTGAAAGAAAAAAAAACCAGCCAGTCTAGCAGACGCAATTTAAATAGTTTCACCTGTGTCCTCAGTTAAATATCAAATAAATAAAATGGAAAACCAAGTATTCATATTGTCTGGGTGTAGGACAGGAATAGGTAAGTAAATTTCTCTTTTTTTCTTAATATACTTGGAATTTTTTAATTTGAAGGGTCCTTTTTGGGGCAATATTCAAACGTTTCATCAGTAACGTTAGCAGCTACCGTTATTGAAGAAGCCATCAAGAGAGCTGATATCAAAAGTGATGAAATATGTCAAGTTATTATGGGTCAAGTAATTTACTAATTAAAATTTTTTATTAAATTTAATTTGTCTTAATAATTGCTTCAAGGTCCTTACAACAGGGGTCGGTCAAAATCCAGCTAGGCAAGCTGCGTTGCAAGCTAAAATTCCTCAGGATGTCCCTGCATATACGCTAAACATGGTTTGCGGATCGGGATTGAAGTATTCACCCTATTCCCCTAGTATCATTTTTAATTTATCCTTTAAAAATAACTTCCAGGTCCGTTTATGAAGGGTACAATGCTATAAAATCCGGAGAATCCAATATAATCGTCTGTGGTGGGATGGAAAACATGAGCATGACTAAACATTGTATGTCAGGTCGACTTGGTAAGAAGATGGGCAATATTCAACTTGAAGATACAGTTCTTGTTGATGGATTAACTGACGCCACGTTAAAAATACACATGGGGAAAACTGGTAAAGTACTAAAAATAAATTTGTGAATCATATATTATAAGAAGAAGGTCAATATTCTGTACAAGAGGAGAAAGTAAACTTCCTTATTCATGAATCACGATTCCTTTTGTTAAATCGGTTACATATAATCTAATTTGTCACGTTTCATTTACAAGGTTTAATAATAAAGTCCTAACATTTCCTAAAATCTAGCGGAACATCTTGTAAAGACCTACAATGTTACTCGCGAAGAGCAAGATAATTTTGCTTTGGAATCCCAAAAAAAAGCCCATGAAGCAACAGTAAATAACTATTTTAAAACCGAGATTATTGCTGTTAAAAACCCGAAAGGAGACTTGATAGATAAAGATGAATATATTCGTCCAGCCACTACCATAGAAGGCTTGGCCAAATTATCCCCAGCTTTTGAAAACGTAAGTCAATATTGAAAAAAAAGAATTTCCCTCATGATACTGTTTAGGGAGGCTCAGTTACCGCAGGAAATGCTTCTGGAATAAACGACGGAGCAGCTGCTTTAGTTATATGCAACGGTGACGTAATCAAATTAAAGAATCTAATGCCATTAGCTCGTATAGTGGCCTTAGCTCAATCTGGAATTGATCCAATTGAAATGGGTTTAGGTCCTGTGAAAGCCATTCAAAAAGTGGTATGTTATTAAACGTAAAGTAAATTTCAAACACGGACACGTTTATTTTAGCTGGAGAAAGCAAGTTGGTCCTTAAATGAGATTGATCTATTTGAGCTAAACGAAGCATTCGCAGTCCAATCAGTATTAGTTGTGAAATCTTTGAATATTGATCCGGAAAAAGTAAATGTCACCGGCGGAGCTATAGCTTTAGGACACCCAATTGGAGCTTCGGGAGCTAGAATCTTGGTTACGTTGGTACATAACATGATTCGTTTGAAAAAAGCTAAAGGAATTGCAGCTTTGTGTATTGGAGGAGGCATGGGGATTGCTATAGCAATCCAAATCGATTAGCAAGAAAGATGTTCATTATTTTAACCCAGTATTAATTGTTTATTTTTATTTTCGGAAAATGGTATTAATTTTATCATGTTATCTATATTCAGAAAAGCTTTTTATATATGAATTGTTAACGTTTTAAATAAATTTATTTACAAAACGCGTTGTATTTCTTTAGGTGTAACAAATGTAATTGTAATTACAACAAAATTTAAACATTTTATTGTCTTCACCTTTACACAACAATAGTACCAAAACGAACAATTGATTTATTGCTCAAAACAAATAATACTGATCACGTTTTAAGAAAACCTATCGCAAAAGAATACATTTACAACATTGGAAGAAGCGTAAAATATAGTCTTCAGTAACATATCTAAGTAGTATGCGATGGAATTGGAGTACTTGTATCTCCTTCTATTTCCTCTGCTTCTGATTTTTTCTGTTTCATTTCCCAATCTTGCAAAAGTTCTATCACAGCTATATGTCCAAAAGATTTAGCTTCGTCCATTGGTGTATTACCCCATCTATCCTTAACATTATATGGAACATAACAGTGCTTCAATAAGAATTCAACGCAATCCACATGTCCTTCGGCAGCTGATAGATGAAGAGCAGTCCTACCATCGTAATCTGCCAGCTTCATATTCATACCGGATAATTTGTGCCTGAAATAGCTTAATCTCAAACAAAATTGAATCAACTTCAAATAATGAGGTACCTTCTTAAAGCAGTAATATCACCACATGCTGCACAAAACAGTAAATTAACTATGTTCAAGCCTTGTGTCTCAAATTTATGCCTCCTTGGATCGGACTTGTTGGTAGCATGCCTTAGATTATCGTATCGATGGAAATTGAATTTCTTTACTAACTCCTCGCAAAACAAAACTCCCTTGCAACTATTCCCCAAAGGATCCAGTGGAGGTGACCAGGTACAAATTCCCATAACGTTGGGTATGACTACCAGTAAAGCTCCACAAACACCAGACTTTGCAGGTAAACCTACCTAAAATTGAATTTCTGTTTTAAAGTAGCTTCGATTAAAATACAGGATATACCTTAAAAGCGAATTGACCAGAGTAATCATACATTCCACAGCTATGCATCAGTGATAAAGTATCTCTCACACTCTCAGAATTCAGTACTTTTTCCTCCGTCAATGGACAGATTCCACCATTTGCTAAAGTAGCCGCCATGATTGACATGATATCGCAGTTTGCTTCCATGGAGCAGCACTGGAAATTGAATCAATCACCAAAATAATAATCCAAATGTATTTTTTACGAATATACTTGAAAGTAAAAATCCATACATTCCCTAAAACTAGTTTTCTCCGGGTAACACTTGTGTTCTCTCATGTAGAATCCCAAAGCATAATTCCTATCAGCAGCTTCTCTTTCTGATAAAAATACAGCATTATTAAAACCTAAATTTTCACCCCCAGCTAATCTCTGGAAGACGATAGATTTACTATGGAAACCAATGAGTTATATTAAGCAGTAATACCTCGAAATAATTCATGGTGAAATCAAATTTTTCTGCCAAAGTCATTTCAGGTTTAACTAAAGTTTTTAGCAAAGCACACACTAAAATAGCACCTGCGTTAATCATAGGATTATGTGGTTTCTCTGCAAAAAAATTATGGATTACTGTTTTTGGTTAGATACAAAAATTATGCTTACTATTATGATCTAATATGAGTTCGTTAAAATTTCTACCACTAGGCTCTTGTCCAACATACTTATGAACAACGTCTTGTCCCAATTCATCTAGCGCAATCGCATATGTCAGTGGCTTGCTGCAAGACTGCAACGTAAAAGGCACATTCACGTCTCCAATTGAAAATCTCTGTCCGTCAATGGTGCAAATGCTCACACCCCAATAATCCGGGTTCATCCTAGATAACTGTGGGATATAATCTGCAACCTAAAAAAAAACCTTGACGATTTTACTTAAAAATAACATCTTATCCTACTTTTCCATCAATATTTTTCTTACATATCCAATAGATTTCTTCAATATCCTTGCTAAAAGTCTGAAAATCCGGAATGATGAATTGATGTCTAAAAGCTCTGAATATTAAACCTATATTTTGAGAAATTATGCTGAAAAGTATGGCAAATAATTAAAACTGGTCAAACTATACAAGGAATGTAACTAAAGTGCAGGAGTGTACTCTACACGTCAGAACCAATAAGAAATTACAATATCTGAAAAGTTGTGAAACACTCACCCTCTTAAGCAGCGTTATCAAGTTGGTTCGCGGACTGCATCAGAATTATCGAACAATAAAAGTAGAAGCACCATTATCAGTATTATCACCCACTGGATAAGAGTCGTAAAAATTTGACAGCATTAGATATGTTTCCACAGTTGTCTCGTTGAACGATGTTCGCCGTGGTGAAAAAATGTGTTTACATTTTGAAAAAGATCGTTCGATATCTACGGATGTAATACATGCATGATTAAAACACTGCTTGAATTTCGTTAATGGATTAGTCGATGTACCATCACAAATTTGTTTCAATGTGATAAAATTGGAATCTTTCTTTAACACACTCTCGAACTACGATTATATTTTTTCGTCCACTATTTGCAGTGACTCCACTAACGACAACGCTCTATTTCGTAATTGTTCCTGTAGTAATAATAGTTACAAATAGTTTATAACTCTGTTTCAACAGAAATATCTTGAAATTTGATCTGGGTCTCCTTAATAGCCGCAGCTTCGACAGGGTTGAATTGTAGAATAAAAGCTTTTACTTGTTTGAAATATTCAGCATAATAAAGAGCTGCCTGCAACCATGTTCCCCAACGTGTAAGAATCAGCTATGGTGGTTCACGAATACCGGGACACTGTGCGTGAAATGATCGAAGGCGTTTTGGAAATTTGAGAAACACTTTTTTTGTACTTGCTGTTAATGCATCTACCTCAGGTGAACATTGTCGAATAGTTTCTGCCACAATATGTGAAAACACGTAAACACTTGCAACTGTGTTCAAGAAGAGAACGGCCTACCGAACGCATTGTCGCAGCGCCATCGCTCATAAACATCAACACTTGACGTGGTGAGACTTGAAAGTGTAGACGTACTTGTACATTTTTCCAGTCTTTTGCTAGCTAGTAACAGTGAAAATATCGGTTTATGAAGGTCCAATACACGTACTATAACATTTAGAATGATTTTTTTAATGCAGATTTTGATTTTCTTTTCCACGTCTTCGCGTACAAATAAAACTCGGGGTTGTACCTATACCAAAAGTTCTGAATCGGTTCTTTTTCGTGTAAGCGAAGTGACAAATTACAGGTTATTATCATGACAAGTAAATCAAAAATAAAGGCAGTTCTCGTTAGCACGCCCTTTTTTCTATTTCTGTGTTCTTCGGTATTTACATATTTGTTACAGTCCGCCTTGTCCCAACACATCAAATGTTTCTTGCACACTTTACAAGCTATTTTAGCACCGTTGTAGAATAAATCTGGAAAGTCACAGATAAACTTATTTACTACGCCAGCAAAGGGTCCTTTTTTAGCCTTGTTCATATTACACATTTTAAATTAATAATTATATATTTATAACGAATAACACGTAACACAAAACAATGCACGCTCTCACTTCCTAAAGTGAACTAAAAATTGACAAGCGGCCGCTGACAAAGCGAGAATCGATTTTTGCACGCAGCCCGTTACTCTGATGACCCGCCTATGTATTATAGAGACGATTACCTCGCACTATTCACATTGGGAAAATGTGAAATTAGCTATATCAATATATGTGCGGCGAGAGAGCGAGGAGGGGATTGAGTGGAATCCGATCAATTCGATGCGAGTCGCGCTAGCAGCTTCTAACAGCGTTGGGATGTAGACCTACTGTGTGCAAGAGCGCACCTAATAATTTGAAGTCATGATCGTCCGGAAATGAGAGTTTCGCATATTTATTTTCAAATCATAATTTTTCAACGTATATTAGATATTTGTGTTTATTTAAAAGACTAAATTTATCAAATCACAGAAATGTTAGATTTAAATTCTTAGTTGAATATGTTTTAACACTAAATACTATTATGGAGCTACGGGAATGAGAAGACGTCCGACTGCCAATGTCGACTCCACTTCTCTGCCGTCTAGATCCGCTTACTGTCCTGGCACAGCTTACGGTGAATCACAGGGCTTCTACGTTGCGTACATCTTTACATTGGGGGATTTCCCTCCTTTTATATCGTTGACGCCAACACACGCCGATTGGGAAAATGCGAAATTAGCTATATCGCTATCCCCTCCTCGCTCTCAAGCGGAGGAGTTAGCGGCAGCAGATGGCTCAAGGTTATCGGTGTGGTTAGTTACGAGGTAGACTGCATTATGTGCGAACGATCTTAGCAAGAATATCTAGAGTATTTATTTTTCTATTCTTTCATTTCATCAGAATCTGTTTTTATTTTCGTCTTCAGAATATCTTATTAATTTCGTCTAAGCTTCGTAGCAATAACAAAATAAATATGCGAAACTCTCATTTCCCGGCGACCATGACTTGCACACAGTAGGTTTACACCCCAACATTGTTACAAGCATACAAACGCGAGACTCACATCGAATCGATCGGATTTCACTCAGTCTCCTCTACGCTCTCTCGCATGTACGGCACGAGAGCGAGGAGCGGCGATATAACTAATTTCTCATTTTCCCAATCGGTATAACAAAGTACCTTGAGGTGAGTTGGCTCTGCCTACCTTAACGAGCCGCCACTGTTACTCAACTAATAACAGAGTACCTACATAAGTAACAATTTCATCAATATAAATGAACTGCAATAACAAAGATATTAAAAAAACCGTACAAAAAAGGATAAAAAATCCAAGAAAGATCCGAATTTCAACGAAAACAATATAGAATTCTCGGAAATATAAGGCGCCATGCGTGATTTTACCTTGCGAGCACGATTCCGAACGATAGTGAACGGAGACGAACGATCGGAAGAAATGAATGGAGTATGCGCCATCCGGCGCTATAGTAAACAACGACCTTGCGCGGACGTAACCGAAGGATTTCTGCGAACACGCGCGGCTGAATTGGATGCAGGTGTTCATTTTTTTAAAGAAATGAATGAAATCCCCTTAAATAAAATTAAGACCTATTCTTTTTTTGTGTATATTTATTAAATTTATGCTTTTTATTTACAATATTATTAAAAATTAAATACAAATCCACTTCGTTCATATTTTTTTTAAATAAGGAATTGACATTTTGGTTTCTCGTATTATTGTACGTATATCATATTATTTTTAATACATATCTCATTAATTTCATTACACCTTATATGCTATATATTTATATACATTGGTTGTTTCTTTGTATGTATCGTGTTTTATATGGTTTAATTTCTCGAACACCCTCAATATAAATCATATTACAGAAATTTAAACTAGCTTATTAGGATCTGCATAATATACGTAATAATTGACAATTGTTTAAGGTATTTTTTTTTGTTTTCTATCAGAAATGTGGATGTTTTAACGATCATTTAAAAATCACAATTTTTATGATGTTTTTTTGTTAATACATGAGTTGACTTTAATGAAAACTAAAAACGGAGCCACTCTAATAAAGCACATTTTATTTTAAATTAATGGTTTTAACCATACATTCCCTCAGTGCTTAACTAACATTTAGATATATTTATTAAATTGCGTTCTTTATTATTTGAAATATAGATTTTAAACCATTTCACAATACAATTTATCGTATTTTTGTTTAAAATCCGTTGATGTGATGAGTTTACGCTGTCTAGCTTGACGAGCCGCCACTGTTACTCAATTTATAATAGAGTACCTATATAAGTATAAATTTCATCAATATAAATGAACTGTATCAAAAATTAAAAGGTATTATTTTATATTTATTAAATATAATAAAGAAAAACCCTTAAAAAAACGATCAAAAATCCAAGAGAAATCCGAATTTCAATGAAAACTATCTCGAATTCTAGGAAATACAAGACGCCATGCGCCAGACTCGACCTTGCGTCGATTTCGAACGATAATCTACGAAGACGAACGATCAGAAGAAAATGAATGGAATATGCGCAAATCAGCGCAATAGTAAACAACGACCTTGCGCGACCGTACTCGAAGATTTCTAGGAACACGCGCGGCTGAATTCCAAGAAATGCTAGATGCAGGTGTTCATTTTTAAAAAAAAGGAAATGAATGAAATTCCATTAAATAAAATTAAGGGGTATTTTTATATATATATTTATTAAATTTATGCTTTTTATTTACATTATTCAAAATGAAATAGACCTCCATTTCGTTCGTATTTTTTAAAAATAAGAAATTGACACCTTGGTTTCTCGTACTATTGTATGTATACCATATTATTTTTAATACATATGTATCGAAATACATCTCAGGACTTGTTTGTTCCTTGTATTACTCCTTATTATATGCTATACAGGTGGCGCACCACATTCGCGTCGGTTTACAACGAAAAGCCGCAAAATATTTTTAAAATATAAGTTCCCCCAAAAGTTCTGAAACGGTTCTTTTTCGTGTAAGCGAAGTGACAAATTACAGGTTATTATCATGACAAGTAAATCGTTATCTCGTTAGCACGCCCTTTTTTCTATTTCTGTGTTCTTCGGTATTTACATGTTTGTTACAGTCCGCCTTGTCCCAACACATCAAATATTTCTCGCACACTTTACAAGCTATTTTAGCACCGTTGTAGAATAAATCTGGAAAGTCACAGATAAACATATTTACTATGCCAGCAAAGGATCGTTTCCTAGCCTTGTTCACATTACACATTTTAAATTAATAATTATATATTTATAACCAAAGCGCGACAAACAGTTGCACCCGCAGAAGCGCCGTGAAAGGAGCTGTGTTTACTATGTGCAAACAAGGAATCGAGTGGACGTTCGGTTATTATCGGTTGATCGTGTACTATTTATAATGTTCGAGAAACTAGTGGAACAGTCCGGGGCGTGCCGCGCAAAGGTAGACACAGTATTAATAAAAAAATAATAGATTGTTACCTTTTATTGACGTATCGATGACCACTGAGGTAATGTGCGACTGCCATGCCACGCCGCGTAATACTGCAATATAGGCAATGCCTCCATTGTCGATTCGGTCAGGCCTCGACGACGGTCTGAAAACGTTCTCGTATACTTTGCAAATGATCGTTCAGCATCTAATGAAGTAAGATTTGCGAAATTCAAATACTCCTGTATCTCTTCGGTGCAGTCTTGAATTCCAGATATAGATCGAACCTTTTCCAAATTCGGATTTTTATTTAAAACTGCACGAAATTTTTGCGCGACATCTAGTCCTATAGGATCCGTCAAGCTTTCTAGAGCGGCTGCTAAATTGTTGATGTTTGTGTCACTACAGAATAGTTTATGGAAATGTCATCTATTTCTTTTTGAACGTCCCAATCGGAAAAAAAGTTGCTGACTCTCTCGAACCGCTTGAGAATTAGAATAATTAAGTTTAAAAATGACATCTTGCACTTGAGAATAATATTTGCGATAGTAAGATACTGCCTCAATCCATGTTCCCCATCGCGTCAATACAGGCTGCTGTGGTAGCGGAGATTTCACAAACACTTTTTTGGTAGATATTAAATCGTTCACCATAGGATACTTGCTTCGAATTGTTTCTGCTACGAGATGACATCCTGCCAGCTTTCAGCATTGTTGCGGCTCCGTCAGAAACTAACATGGTGATTTGGGCTCCTACAATACAAAATTCTCTTAACATACTTTTTATTATGTTTACAACGGTTTCGGCATCAGTTCTTTCAATCCTTTTACTGGCTAACAACAAGGAAGCTGTTGGACCATTACGTTTTAAAGGACGCGCCACAATATGAATCACGCTGTGTTTCTGAGCACCAGTAGTTTCGTCCACAGTGAACCGGATTTTTTGATTTATCAACTCGTCTTTTATACAGTCTTTTACTGTACTTTGCACATGTGGTAAATTGTACCGCAATTGTCTTTTTGTTAGTAGCTTCCATAATGGAACATATTTATCCCAAAAAAGACGAAAGTTTTCATTATCTACTAGGTGTTGTGGGATGTTGCACGTGCTCAACATGAAAATAAAGTCATACAAAAATTGCCAGTACCGAATATTGTTTCTTAAATTCAATACATGACGTTTACTTTCAATGACTTCCACATTCAAATGTCGTGCGACCTAGCAACCGCATACCGCAAAATTTGCAACGAATGTGCGAATCTGTAAATTCCAAACCAGGGAAACGCCAACTATATTTCTTCACATGCGATGCAAGAGGTACACCAGGCTTACGTTCCATATTTTTGAAAACACACAATGAGAATCCGATAAATAACCGAACTCCTCAATGTCTACCGTATTACTGATCCACATACGTACATACACTCCCCCCCCCCCCTCCCCGTACAGACGTCTCTGGGGATGCAATCGTTTGTCACGCTTTATTTATAACCAATAACGCATGACATAAAACACAACGCACGTTCTCGTTTCCTAAACTGAACGGAAAATACACAAGCAGCCGCTGACAAAAAGGAGAATCGATTATTGTACACAGCCCGCCACTTCGGTGAAACGCCTATGTATCGCAGCGACGATTACTTCGCTCTAGTAACAACTTCAAAACAAATAAAATTTGAGTCATTTATATGTGTAAAATACACTCCTAGAGTTTGATATGTTTTTGTTTACCTTCTAAAAGTATGGAGATCTAATTTTTGAGTATCTATAGAAGTGCTTTCGGCATTCGAGTGTTTTTGAGCTTTCTTGATATTTTCCATCATTTCACGTAACCTAGGATCACTTTTCCGTAAACCAGTATTCCTCAGAGCCTATGGAAATAATTGAAATGTTTTTGAGATTGGTCAAAAATGTTTTGGTTATTTCAATTTACCGCTAGAAATTTTCCCATTGACAATAATCCAGTTTCTTGATTTTTAAACATGTCAAATAGCACCTTTTCCGGCTCTTCTTGATTGTGAGGTCTATAAAGATGAAATAATATTTGTCATAGAATCTAGATTAGAGGTACTAATAGTGCTAATTAACCAAACTGTTTTCAAAAGAATGAAAAACAAGTTGAAATAAAATAAATTTACTTACGAAAAATAATCAATGTCATGTATAACAGAATAGTGCCTTCTGTAATGTTTAAAAAAAATAATAATAAAAATAAATTAAAAAAAATTAAAGTAATCATAATTTTTAAATTAGCCTTACCTTTCAAGAATTTTCCCATCAATAGATTTGAATTCGGACTGAAATAATCGACGTATTTTTATTTATTTATAGAAAATAATGTTTTCTCTAGCTTACTTACGTTTTCGCTGAAACAATGATATGATGAGATGCAAGAATTTTTGAAAAATGTCCTACAAATCATATAGGAGACCGGTAATTGATAGCTAAATTGTTTAATATCACATTTAACTAAATAATTCGCCAATACACGTTTCATTTTACTTAACTAATCAATATATTGCTGCCAATTCGCTTTCGTAATGTGAGGATAGACTGGCTGAAAATACACGATCTATAAGGTTGTCTCTGACAGCAAAATTTCATGCGCACTGAATTGCACATCTAATATTATGTTTATCTCTTTTTTGAGGTTTTTAAAATACCAATATTAAACGGTGTTTATCGTATTTGAAACTAGCACCTATCCTTTTAACACTTTGTAATAGATAACGCAAATAGTGAAAATAAAAGACAACAGTTTGTTTAATAGTTTATTACAAAATCGTTCGTAATGTGAAATGTATACAAATTATATCTATTATTAAAATATATTTATTGATAATACTTTGGTAGAAATATACTTTAAGTACGCAATGAAATATCCTACATTCAAAGGAGATGATCTTGTTATATAAGAAATATTTGGTATGTATCGTAGTAAAAAGAAAAAAAAAAAACAAAGGAAAATAGCACCAAAACTTTCATGTACTATTTAAAAATGTAACTAACATCTTATCCACCCTGTATATTACTTTTATCCTATTTGTATATAAGTATACGATACACCAATGTAATATGTTTGTATAATATATGATATTCAGGTCTGTAACATGGAGGGTATAATCGTTATAATTGCACAACCTCTCGGTAAAGACACGTACACATTTTCAAGATCTAAACAGTTAGTATAACATGGTATAACATGGAAAGAAGATTACACATTTGACAACAGCCGTAAATGCCTACACATAGTACATTATTATTATATATCCTAGATGAACACTTTATAGGTATTTACAAAATACTTTTTGGACATTTAGATAAGATAGATTACAAAAATATACGTCTATTTGCAGAAATTACAAGTAGTGCAAGAAATCGAACTACGAGACATGTATAGCAATCCCAAAGGTTTCACTGACTATTTCCCATTATTGAAATTTATATATTTATATCAAAATTTTTCCAATGTAGTAGTTAGATTTCTTTGTTACATCCAGAAACTCGAAAAAATCTTTTCTTTTATGTAAGTTAGAATAGATATTTACTTTTCTATTATATATTTCATTTTCTAAATCTTATCATTTACTATTTACAGTATTGGATACATTATATAATTTCAATCCTTATATAGAATGTCCCGTTGAGCAAAAACAGGCAAGTGCAAGTACAAGAATATGTTAAAACTTAAAGCTAAAAACAAAATAAATATTTTTTTATCTACTATATATAGAAATATATATATACATATATTTTGGTCATATTTATTGAGCATCGTCAATATATATTTAAAATACCGGGCGCCCAATATATGAAGCGGGCATTTTCCTTAGCGCCGACTGTACAAATACTATATACATATATTACGTTTATATGCCCTTTTATATTATTTTTTTACTTAAATGAGGTCTTAGGTTACTTGTCAATTTAACAATAAGAATTATTATACAGTTCCCAACGAAATTTGACGATTTTAATGCGAAATATCAGGTATTTTAAAAGGTAACAAAGACCAAAATAATGAAATCAAAGGAAGAAAATTCGTCATAAAGCAAAAGATTGAAAAGTTCTAAACAAATATCACAGGTAACATTCGATATTTCAAAAAATACAGGTATATTATTTATATACAATATTTCAGACTATAAATACACAAACAGTGCGGTCCCAAAGTGCCCCCACCCCCCACCCCACCATGCTAACTTTTGAACGACAAAGTATCGTCATATTTCTTAAGTTAAGTATAACATATATGGATCGTAGGATTCACCTTTCGATTACCTTTCCAAAACCGTTAAAATATACAGGTCGTTCTATTTAAAATAATGAAGTTGACGTCACTTCCCATGATACCGGAAATACAATTGAACTGCCGATAACGGCAAAAGTTAATTAAAAAAAAATTGAAATCGACCTATTTTTTCTAAAAACGCTAACTTCAGCAATAAAGGTTTTGGTAATCTGATTTTGTTAAAAATAACTGTAGGCTTTCACGGCCAGTGTCTGAATTTGTACTAGCAGTACATATTTCCGGGCTGATGGGCCGTGGTCTTTGATGTGTCAAAGTCGATGTTTCGCCAAACACTGCAGTCGGCATCTTCAGGACGATGATTAGTCGTCACTGGTAGTCTGATGAGTAGTGCTCAGACTGGAAACGCTCCGCAATATATACCTGTGTTGTGCGCTGATTGGTTCCCCACTTCGCTGTGTAGCCCGCGCTAAATGGCGAATGTGTAAATTTTACACAAACACTCAAACCACCATGCTGGGCAGAAGAGAGGCGCCATCAAAACCTTAATGGAGCGAGCTCGTAGGATATGTGAACCGAGCAAGCTACCCGAAGAATTGCGACACTTGGGTCGAGCTCTTATGGGTAACGGTTACTCACAAAGCGAAATTAAACGCGCAGCAAACCCGCGAGGAGACGACGGCGCGAGACAGAGCACAACACCACCAGTCAGCACCGCATATCTACCGTTCATCCCTCAGGTAACCCACCGTATCGGAAAGCTCCTGGGAAAACACAACGTTAAGACGGTCTACCGCCCTACAAAGAAATTCCAAGAGGAACTTAGATCAGCTAAAGACCGCAGGGACCCTCTTTCGTCAGCAGGCGTATATCGTATTCCCTGCAGTTGCGGTAGCGTCTACATAGGTACAACTAAACGGAGAGTCTCGACACGGATAACAGAACATAAAAGATGTTGCAGACTAGGCCACGTTGATAAATCAGTAATCGCGGAACAATCATTACAACGGGACGAACACATTATAAACTTCAAAAACACACAGATTATTGACACTACACGCCATTACTACACACGTCTATACCGGGAAGCCATCGAAATACACAAGCATAAAAACAATATTAATCGAAAAGAAGAAGCTCTACGGATCAATAACATCTGGAATCCAACCCTGAAAAATACGAAAACACTACGATACTCGAACCACAACGCCCGACAGAACGCACGGACCGACATAGAAACACAGCCAGGTTCCGGCCATTCAGCGCGGGCCACACAGCGAAGTGGGGAACCAATCAGCGCACAGCACAGATATATATTGCGGAGCGTTTCCAGTCTGAGCACCACTCATCAGACAACCAATGAAGACTAATCATCGTCCTGAAGATGCCGACCGTAGTGTTTGGCGAAACGTCGACTTCGACACATCAAAGACCACGGCCCATCAGCCTGGAAATTTGTACTGCTAGTACAAATTCTGTTTTTGTTGTTACGCAAAGTTGGTTAGGAAAGAGCGCCAAATTGTTTCTTATGACGTCAGACTGATCTAAAGAGCTCGTTGCTATGCAAAGTAATTATGATGATTGCCAAACTATCAAATCTCAATTTGAGCCACCCGATCGGCCCCGGGTGTGAAGTGTGTCTGTGTTCATTCGGGTTGTTAGGTGTCTGGGGTAACTGGCCAGTGGCGTCCGCCAAAGCCATGTAATAATAATAATCAAATCTCAATTCCAAAAGTGTAAATATTTTTGTTATTTATTGTTATTATAACCTGCATTTGTCACACTTTCGTTCTTTGTGTTCATTATTATTTTGTCATTTTAACTTGTTTTGTTAATTGTTGTTTCTCCTTTACTTTATCGAACTTTATTGCAATTAATTAATTGTGGTAAGTTTGTTTAAATGCGTTAGTTTTTGATATATGTCTATTACAATATGTCTATTTTTTTAGGTTTTCTTGTGTTCATTATGTTCTATTTCATGGTAATTGTCAAATTCACCGAATATTAAAATCAGGTACTTGATGTTTATCTTACGTAGTCCATGCGAAGGCTATTCTAAAACCAAAACTGAAACTTAAGCACATTGCCTACCAAAAACAAAGCTACCACAATTAATTAATTACAATAAAGTTCGATAAAGTAAGGAGAAACAACAGTGAACAAAAGTATGACAAATGTAGGTTATAATAACAATGAATAAGAATAATTTACGCTTTTGGAATTGAAATTTGACAGTTTAGTAATTGTTATGATTACTCTGCTTGGCAACGAGCCCTTTAGATCAAATCTGGCGTCACAAGAAACAATTTGGGGCTCTTTCCTTGCCAACTTTGCGTAACAACAAAAACAGATTACCAAAATATTTATTGCTGCATATCGTCATATTTCTTAAGTTAAAGTACAACATATGTGGTATCGTTGAGTTCGTCTTTCGATTATCTTACCAAAAACGTAAAAATATATAGGGTGTTCCATTCAAAATAAGAAAGTTGACGTCACTTCCGTTGACACCGGAAATACAATTCAATTGCTGATAAGGACAAAAATTGAAATCGTCCTATTTTTTTGTAAAGCCGCTAACTTCTGTCGTTCAAAAGTTAGCATGGGGGGGGGGCACTTTAGGACCGCACTGTATATTATTCAACCTCAATTTTAAATAGCGAGGAAATTGAAATAGCCTATATTAAAACCAGTACACTATTTACATACAACCCAATATCAAATTGTTGTTTCTGAATCTAAAGCTGATGAATGACCTTGTGAACTGTAAGCTGGAGGTCCATTATTTAAAAAAGCCATAGATCTCATGCTATGTCTATTGGAATTGCTGCTGCGTTTTTGGGGAACTTGAGGTGTAGCATTACTGCTATGATAATGCTGTGAGGTGTAATTAATTGCACGCGTACCATGGAAGTTAGAATATGTAGATCTAACACTAGCAGGTCTATTATTGTAGAGGTCATCGAAGTCTTCGTTTTCGTTCAAAGATTGCGTTGAGGATTGTTGATATGTCGGATTGGTATGACCATTATTCTGCCAACTAGATTGTAACGCGATTAGATTATTATTAGAAACGTTGCTATAGTAATTCGGTAAGGTTTCGATTGGCGAGGGACTTGCTGGAGAATCGTAATGTTGGATCTTCTGCTGTTGCTCCAATAACCTCGTAACTGGATTCTGAACAGTCCTCCTGGAGCTTCTAGTTGATGACCTAGCGCTACTACTTTGTCTTCGACTGCTAGTGCTATGCCTTCCCGAGGATCCCCTTTGCATAACACTTCTTCGCTTAACACGTCTTGGAGTCATTGGTTTCGGCGATATGGGTTCTGGGAGGTGATCATGGGTATAATCTGGACTGTCGCTGTCTCCACCCCGTCCATCCATTTGCGTGCTAAACTCAATCGAATACAAGGAAGTACGTTTGGTCATCTTCCTTGAGGATATTTTACGTGATGCTAAGGGATCGAAATTTTTTTCAATAAACAGAAACTGTGTGAAGTTCAAGCTTTTGTGTGCAAAATCGGAATAAATGCAAAGAATTAAGAAGGTTGTTTAATAACTTTTATTAGTCAAAATTTGTAAATATAACAGAACAGAACCATGCGATGTGTCTAGTTCATGCCACAAGCAAAATAGTGATGAAATACATTAAAAAATAGTGATTATTAGATACATGTAAGTAGAAATAATATGAATTTTTAATTAACTAATCTAAGATTAAAGACTATTTATATGAAACATTACATCACACGTTATATATTCGAAAAATATTGTTTATACAGAACTCCTTTCCAAGGATGATAGAAAACTTATTCACTTTATAACAATAATAACTCTATCGTCATTAAAAATTTGCCAGGGACTTCCTGCATATAACAATTGTGATGTCTAATTCCATATACATAAGAAAAAAGAAATGAAATGAAGCTTTGGTTTTGTACAGTCCCTTTTCCAAATAATACTGTACACAAAAATCGCCTAACTCTAAAAAAACATACCAAAAACTACAATCTATTAATAAATAAGCATTCTTATCATATAAATTTACACGATTAATTATGTAATTGTGGTAGGAATAAGATCAATATTCTAACGTGTTTGCATAGAGAGACTTAGGTCTGCTACCGAACTTTAAATAACTTTGTGAATCAAGTAAGTCATACGAATTTGCTCTCTGTACGGGATTTTGAAAACGGATCATGTCCGAACGTGCCATGTAATTTGTTTTGGACTTGTTAGAATTGTAAGCGTTATTGGGAATTATAGGAACTCTTAGTTTTTCGGAATCCGACGATTTCAACGAATCGTTTTTGCTGTCAGTACTTGTCAAGCTTATCGGGGTTAAGCGATAGCTAACACTATCAGCGTACATGGGTTGCAAGGCTAAGTGTTGAGGATATTTGCCATCTCCACCCAAGTAATTAACTGAAAAATAAAATATATAACTACCACCAGAGAGAAAAAAATGTTAAGGGACAATTTTTTTAGGCTCTCCGTAAAACCCTTTCTTTCTGAACCTTATTGGTCCAAATCATTTTGAAGAGATTTCAAAATAATTAAATACAAACATGCAATCTACAAGCTACGTTCACTCAAAGTTTTTGGGCTGCAGCTGAAAATGCTTTATGCAAACTTTAAAAATTCAAAATAGTTCTTGTCAGAACTCCATTACCATAATACTTTATAAATAAAGTAAAGGTATTCTTCTTTTATTAGTATTAATTATAAATTGATACTTTGGGATCATAGTAGCTTTAGTATGGACAACAGAAACGCACTTCATTTGGTAGATGGTCCAGGGCGTGGTCAAAAACTCGAAGCCAGCTTCTGTTAAGTTAACTTTTAAACATCTGAACACTTGAGCATTTGATATCATAAAGGAGATAGAAATTGCAACATTAATTGCTTCGCTTCCTAAATCCCGATGATCAATGATGCGAAGACATGTGCATTCGTTTTTTCAAGAACGACAAAAAAGATAAGTGGTTTCATCAGCAAATAATCGGAAGAGGCGGCTTTAAGGCAAGTTCCGGATGGCTAGACAAGTTCATAAAACATGAAAGTATTTATCAATTGTTGCTGAATCCGATGAAACTGCTGTTGAGCCATTCCAGCAAATATTTTTAATGAAAGTTGCTAAAATGGATGTAACACCCCAGCAGGTCTACAATGCTGCGAGAGTGGACTGTTTTGCCAGAGATGGTAAGAACAAGATTACTTTCATACCTTGTGCCAATGCCTCCGGTATTCATAAGCTGAAAATGCTGTTGTTGGAAAGGCAAATAAACCTAGGTCATGTAAGACAAGTTCCCGTTAAATGGTTCCGTGATTCCCTTTGTACCTGAAGTTAAAAGGAAAATGAGAGATTTGAATTTGCCTCCGAAAACATTGAAGAACTATGTACTGAAGATAAAAGCATTCAAACAATGTTTCTACCACCAAATGGTATCTCCTTATTCAGCCAATGGAGATGCGTATTTCTTTAGGTGGGCCGGTAGTGTAGATTGCTAGATGTCCAGAATGCTCAGGATACTGAGTCCTATCAAAGTCAGTGATGATTATCGATATTTGCAATATAACCAATAATAGGGAAAGGTGTACCGCATAAAGAAGCCCAACCCAGAAATGATGAAAGTTAATGCTGGTCACATCAAACAGAGATGTAGGCTTTCGAAAAAGAAAGTCGATTTTTCGTTTTTTCAAGAACGACAAAAGCGCACCTCATTCCAATACCTGGTGAAATATTATGCAAAAAAAAATGGTTTCATCAGCCAACAATCGGAAGAGACGACTTTAAGGCAAGTTCCGGATGGCTAGACAAGTTCATAAAACACAAGGGTATTTATTAATTGTTGCTGAATCTGATGAAACTGCTGTTGAGCCATTCCAGCAAATATTTTTAATGAAAGTTGCAGAAATGGATGTAACACCCCAGCAGGTCTACAATGCTGCGAGAGTGGACTGTTTTAGCAAAGATGGTAAGAACAAGTTTACTTTCATACCTTTTGCCAATGCCTCCGATATTCATAAGCTGAAAATGCTGTTGTTGGAAAGGCAAATAAACCTAGGTCATGTAAGACAAGTTCTCGCTAAATGGTTCTGTGATTTCCTTTGTACCTGAAGTTAAAAGGAAAATGAGAGATTTGAATTTGTCTCCGAAAACATTAAAGAACTATGTACTGAGGATAAAGGCATTCAAACAATGTTTCTACCACCAAATGGTATCTCCTTATTCAGCCAATGGAGATGCGTATTTCTTTAGGTGGGCCGGTAGTGTAGATTGTTAGATGTCCAGAATGCTCAGGATACTGAATCCTATCAAAGTCAGTGATGATTATCGATATTTGCAATATAACCAATAATAGGGAAAGGTCTACCGCATAAAGAAGCCCAACCCAGAAGTGATGACAGTTAATTCTAGTCACACCAAACACAGATGTAGGCTTTCGAGAAAGTCGATTTTGTTGAAAATTGAATTTTTTTGTAAAACAAATTCTAATTTTCGCAAGTAACTATTTATTTTTTAAATTTTACAAGAAACATTTTAATGAACTACACTGCAATAATAGTTACCTCTGAACGTAGCTTTAGAGACTGAAAGAGTTTTATCAAAGGTAAGAAAGAAATTATAAGATTAACGAAATAGCAGCTACTATTATAATACATAGAACATACATAACGTTGCAATGGGTGCAATGCTATAACTTACCAAACCGTTTGAGGGTCAAATCCACCAATGAAATCAACTGCAAGCACATCGAATGTAAGGTATGCATCTCTTATTTATAAGGTCATTAAAGAAACGCTTATAAATAAGACAATCAAATATAAAACTTGATAACTACTGTGTTAGTACATGAATCGAAGAATAAAGCATAGAAATATAGGAATTTGATGGATTACTTACAACTATCATCCTCCTCTAAGAACATGTTGCTCAAACAGAATCCGCCGATTATACCAAAGAACTGAAATTTTAAAACGAGGATGTAAAAAATTGGATTATTTACTTTTGAAAATTAAATATCTACCGCAAAGAAACATTGAAGCCCTGCCTGGAAGATTTCTACATATCTGTAATCAACGAGGCAGTTTGTTACCATTGGGACAGAAGTTGTTGCGTTTAAAGTTCCTTTACATCCGGGACCATTGTGTTCCCACCAACTCCCACTGTCTGGATCTAATTTTAATATTTTACTGTCCTATGATCAGTTAAAAGAAAAATAAGAAATATAATCAATTGAAAAAAAAAAAATTCAACACGTAGCGAAGATAAAATCGCAAAGAATGTCAATAGGACGTTAAGTACTGCTACTTGACACATGTACCTGAAAAGGTATTGAGCAACAGCATTATTGATTAGTTTCGTTTTAAAATAGGAGGTTTAAATTACAAATGCAGTCACATTACTGATTTACACCTTTAGAAAGGATTTGAAAAAGGTATTGTTGTTATTGTAAAGCAACGTTGCCAAATTGTATCACTAACAAATTATTAACGCATTGTTTTATTTAATATAATTTGTTTTAAAATTTACGTAGAGATTTTTTTGAATTTCCCGCGGAATTTCATTGATTATTTGTAGATAGGGTTGAAGAATTTTGAAACAAATTATATATTTTTCCAACTAACCCAACTAAAAACCTCATTGTATATATTTTGATAATGATTAATAATATAATGTGTACATGTATAAAAAAATAGGTAATAGTTTTATCTTTGAGGTCATACCTAGATATTAAATTATTCATCATAAATTCGTAAGAAAGAGAAATTTAAAATGACTAATCATCCACTTACCTTATGATTCAATATCCCAACATCTAGATACAAACAGATTAAAAGTATGTTCCAAGCAAGCCAAAATATTTGCCATATAGAATACTAAAAAAATCAATATGGGTACTTTGATATATATATAACGAATACATTTTTGTTTAAAATTTACTTACTGATATAATATATTTTGGTCGATATTGGAATGATCCGAAAAAACCAAAGATAACGAATATTATTTGGAAAAAATTTAATAGTATGGGTATCCAAAGATACCCTAAAAAATCAAATACTTGTCTCTGTATAATTGATAACTGAAAATAAATAAAACCGTTATAGGGATCCCCAAGAGATATTAACGAATAGGGTGGTACATACCAATTGCAACAGACATACTGATAGCAAAAAGTACCTCTGTGTGCAAAATTCCATCTCATTTGGGCTGATCTGTTTATATGGCGTTTATTTCTCAATGAAAATTGACACAATATCGACATTCACGAGTCATTTTATCACCATTGCTTCGCACCACCTCCGATTTATTCAAAAAATTTCAAAGATTAATTGCACCTGCTTCGGTTCATTTGTTTTCATTCCACACACACTAAAAACGACGAATATGCCCGTCTTTGTTTCGCGCACTTCCTCACCAATCTAATGACCAATATGGAAGCATAGGTAAACATGCTTGAATGAAAGTATAATCGGAGTTGCCCGCAGTTGCTACCACCTACACTTGCAAATGTCAAGTGATTTTTTGGCGGGAAATCCAAAATTCAATTCAGATATTTGTTGCTAGACGGCTATTTTAAATTAGCCACTCGCTTGGGAGTAAATATTGCAAGTTGCATAAAATTATTGACCTTTATTCGTGTGAATTTTCAAGTAAAACAGTGGCGTAACATTGAAAGAAATTCATTCCCATTAAATTAGTATTAATGATTACACTGAGGGAGATGAGATTGAAATTACTTCATAAATTCCAGGCCAAAAAAGAAAAAATTGAAACCAGGCAATTTTATTATCTACTAACCTATTGATAGTATCAGACTCCCCGACACCATTTGTGTGGTAACAAATCAACTTGATTTAGCACAGATTTTGGAAATATAACTAATAAAATTCTTTATTTTAAAATAAATCTTGTATTTGCAATTCTCTACGCTACTGCCTGTAATTTGTTATTGTTCTTATACATATACAAAAAATATGCAATTTATAACGGCGCTAAATTTAAATTTATCGAAAACGAACACCCTATTTCTTGATAATCGAACTTGTTACAACATTCTTGGAAGGCGAAATATATGAATATAGAACATTTAACATCGAGTACGTCATTACAAAAGTCTAATTGAAAGATTTAATTCCAATTATAGATAATTAATTTTATTTTTTTCCGCGTTAAAACGAATACATTTAACATTAAATATTCAATATTTGTTCTCTTTGTATTGAGTTGAAGTGATAAAAACAGTGGGGTCGCGTGCAATACACTATTTGATTTCACATCTTCAATGAATTTCTTATCATTACTTTTACTATCTGCGATTTTAGATAGTTATTAGTAAGGTAGTTTTTTTTCAACTTTATAAATATATTCGAGGATTTTTTTAAAACTTTGACGATGTCTAAAGACGAGAAAATACCTTTTTATATGTAAGTATAATTATTCGTTCATTTCAAATTTCTTAATCGTGTCAAATTTGATGCAATTGCTTTATTTCGCATTTTTGAGATATCTTTGCGTGTAATATAATTTATAAACATGCTAGTAGTAGTACTGATAATGATATACACTACTTACCTTAACTAAATATCGAATAACAAAAAAATATAAGAACACTGTTTGTTGGGACCGAGTGCAACAGGAACTTATCTGAGAAAAATATATAATTTCATCTTTGTACAAGTAATATAAAATTTGCGCACAAAACCACAGTCATTTTCAATTTAAGAATGGAGAAAAGTTTAACCACTTCGTAAGTTTATTGCAATTTAATTAACATCTTAAAAACCTCCAAATGCATATTTTAAATAATTTTAAAAAGACGGTGTCTACGCAAAACACTTTTTTACTTTTCCTAAAAAGAAATGTTTTTTGTGGAATATTTTGGATTAAAAACAAGCTCTATTCGAAATATAAATATTGCTTATAAAGTATTAACATTTAAGGGAAAATTTTAACAACAATTACGGAACAACAATGAACGAACGGAGAATATCACAGGGTTCGGTTAGCACCCTTAAAAAAGTAATATTTTGTGTCCATGGAAAACCCAGTTCTGGTTGTTGTAAAGTTTTACAGAGTGAAATTCTCGATATCGAAGATCAAAGTGGTGATCTAACAGCACACGCCAAAGAAAATGTAATTACAACGGATATGGGTAAGTTTTTTCATTTCTTTTTAGCTCCCATTAACACAGATACGATATTTCCAGTTAATAAGCATTGCCATGTATCCCAGTCTAATGATATTGATAAAAAAGCCAGGAAAAAGCTTATAGTTGCCAGCGTACTTTGTGTAGTATTTATGCTAGGGGAAATTGTAGGTATGGATTTTAATTCCGTCGTTAAAATTGCATCCATTTCTAATATTTTTTATTTTGAATATTAAAAAGGTGGATACTTATCTCGCAGCTTAGCAATCGCCACGGATGCAGCGCATTTATTAACAGATTTTGCTAGTTTCATGATCTCCCTTTTCTCCTTGTGGATGGCCACCAGACCAGCGACCAAAAAGATGCCATTTGGTTGGTATAGAGCTGAGGTCATAGGAGCCTTAACATCAGTACTCATGATCTGGGTAGTAACTGGCATACTTGTTTATTTAGCTGTAGAAAGAATAATTAACGATGATTTCGAAATTGACGCCGTTATAATGTTGATCACCTCAGGAATTGGTGTTGCTGTAAATATAATGTAAGTTGGGATAATTTTAAACGCAAAATGTTTAAATTAACTGACATTATAGCATGGGATTGACTTTGCACCAACATGGTCACACACACGGCACTTCTGAAAAGCAAAATATCAATGTTAGAGCAGCTTTCATCCATGTTTTAGGTGATTTCTTGCAAAGTTTCGGCGTATTTATCGCTGCACTTGTTATATACTTCAAGGTAAACAACTTTATCACCATTTCAAGAAGAAAAAATTTACCGATAACAGTGACTTTTAAATTTTGATATTAAACAAGAAAAAACACGTTGAATTAGTTGCCTAATCGATATATATCTTTTTAGGCTGAATATAAAATAGTAGACCCAATCTGCACATTTATTTTCTCAATAATTGTGCTTATAACAACATTTTCCATAATCAGAGACACGTTGCAAGTATTAATGGAAGGTATGCCAAAAGGAATCGACTTCAATGATGTTATGAGTATCCTTTTAAAAATCGACGGTGTCAAACGAGTACATAATTTGCGAATTTGGGCTTTAAGCTTGGATAAAATTGCTTTGTCGGCTCATATTGCAATAAGTATGTTAATACTGGTGTAATAACATTTATTTTTGATTTGTTTTTCTAGTTCCTGGTACTAATCCGCAGGAAATATTGATGGTGGCCACCAAAAACATACATGACAAGTATAATTTCTTCGAAATGACTCTTCAAATTGAAGAATTTCAGGAGATAATGGAGGATTGTTGTAAATGCAAGAATCCAACCGCTTAGAGTCTGCATAATGTAGCATGATTTATATTTATAACTATATTATTTATATAATTTGTATTTATATAATTTTTATTTGTTTATTAATAAAAAAAATCGT
Source organism: Dynastes maya (assembly GCA_029619315.2). Classification (NCBI taxonomy): domain Eukaryota; kingdom Metazoa; phylum Arthropoda; class Insecta; order Coleoptera; family Scarabaeidae; genus Dynastes; species Dynastes maya. The sequence continues at coordinate 11,603,787 of JAROYE020000012.1, forward strand.
TTCTTTTCTTTATTTTATCTTCAACAAGTATATTTATTTTTAAAAATACTGTACATAACATTGTTTTACAATCATTTACCAATAACCACCTCCATAACCTCCTCCGTAACCTCCTCCGTATCCTCCTCCGTAACCAAAGCCGCCACCTCCCCAATGTCCACCGTAGCCGCCACCATATCCATCATAGTGATGGTAAACATGTCCTATACCACCACCACCACCACAGCCTCCTCCACAACCGCCACCTCTTCCTGCGAAAGCTGACCCAAACTTAAGTCCTCCTAAAGCTCCAAGTCCCAAAGCTCCAGCTCCAAGGCCTAGAGCTCCGACTCCTAATGCTCCTGCGCCAAGAGCTCCTGCACCAAGGGCAGCCCTAGATTGATAAAAAATGCGTTTAATTTCAATGAAGTATGAAAGTAAATGAAACACTTACCCAGCTAAACCTATTCCACCAATTCCTAGTTTTCCTAAGATCGCCCTTTTGTCTCGTGTCAAAGCTGTTACAGTCGTTTGTGGAGAAGGATTTTGTGGTAATCGTGGTGGACCACTAACTGTACTAGCAGCGACTAAAGCCAAAATGGCACATAAAAAAATTATCGTGCACCTCATGTTGGGTGATCTTTATTCTTACAACTGTCTGGGTGGATATCATCCAGTAGAATTTATAGGAGATTAGTGCTGATGTCATCTCTCTTTAAAATATGTCCATCCATTCATTATTGGGATGTCCAAAATACCACCGCTATTATCGGTATCCGATTATGAGACAGGTGGACACAAGTAGACATATAACATTAAACTACTGATTTGGTCTTGAATTTTTATAGTCTAAGTTCATTACTAAAGCCAAGGTAAGTCGGTTTTCGGCAAAGCTTGTGTATTTTTCTAATAACTGATGAATAATACATAAAATAAGGAGGTGCGAATTATTTTAACGAAGCCAAAAAAAATGTTTGATTCACAAGATTGAAATCTACCAAAATATTTTCAGTCCAAGTTAATATTGCTATTACAACAAGTGAGAGTTTCACTGAATGGAATAATGAGAAAATAAATATAAATTGCTATTAAACCAATTGAGGATTCCAACAAAGATTATATAAGAGCTAATATTGACAAATATAGTTCCTACAGATTAAAATGATCTTACATAATTCATGATTAATAATTTTATATCTAATCATAAAATTCTAACAAACAAAAAGCAAAACCTATCAAAATTGTCCTTTCAACTAAGCCCGAACTTAATTTTAATCTTTACAAAGTTTATTTGACTTGAAGTATTGCAAAAATCTGCAAATATAAAAGAATTTTTGACCTATATTTGAGAAACCTTGACTGCCCATCAAAATTCCCGTTAATTTAAATTTAATTTTAAAGAACATCGGCTGGTTATTTGCGGATGGAAAATCGTTAGAAAAAACTAATTCAGAATTTATTATTCGTTATAATTGTGAACTTTTCATCTATTTTGCATTGATTAATTTTTTATGCAAATTTATTCAACAATATGAATGACATCCGGCTTCTTTCGCCACATGTTCAAAAAAATGTTGAAAACGCAAGTCTACTTCAAAAATAAATGACATTGACGTTCAATTTTATGGTAAACTTGACCAACATTTGGCTCTGGAAGATTATGGTATATTTAATAATAGAGTTTAATTCAATGGCATATAAATATGTATATTCCTATAGATGTCTTGAATTCTGGCGAAGATAGGAATATTTGTTATTTTAATCATTTTAATTTCAAATTTATAGATAATCTAAAGACTAAAGACTCTCATGACTTTCTTTGGAGAAAGGTACCCTTTTGCGAGGATTTTTTGATAACTTTTGAATCTGTATACTTGGCTGCCTAAATTGGATGTTAAAAAAATAAAAGAGTACAATTTAAAATATGCAAAAATTAATTTTTATTTCAAAAATCCTTTTAATTTGTACAACATGTGATAAATTCCAGGTAGAATGACAAAAACATGTTAAGAATATTGTTGGTGATTTTTTCAGTATTAAATTTTATTAAATGCTGCAATATCAACACTTTGTATCTGTAAAATTCAAAAGGATTAATTTTCATTAAAAAAAAAAAATTAGGGTCTTACATAGTTTTCGTTTGCTTGTATCATTTCCTGCAATTCATCTACCGAGACTTTATCATCCTCAATGACGCAGTTGATTTGAAGTTTGCTGATTCCATATGCCAGTGGTACCAATTTTGCTAAAAAATTGAAAATGGGAATGATATGATTTTGAAAAAGGATTTTTAACTTACAAGCACCCCAAAACAAACCATCCAGTTCTATAGTCCTGATTAACTCTTCCATCTCTTTCATATCCGTTTTATCATCCCACGGTTTTACATCTAAGATTACGCTGGATTTGGCAATCACTGCTGGCTCTGAGGAAAAAGATTTAGTTAGAAGTGTTAGAAATTTGATCAAATTTATAGATGAATTGTTACTTTTGGATTTCTTAGCGTTGTAAGCTGCAAGTCTTTCTTCTTTGAGCTTATTTACTTCTTCATCATCTTCTGAATCTGAGTCAAATAGATCGACGTCATCATCATCCGCTTCTACAGCTTTTTCATCATCTTGTTGGGGTAATTCAATCGAATGACTCAACCTCTTACCTGTTGATGGTCTCTCATTTAGACGATCTTCGATTGATTGTAGGCGACTATCGAATTGGGCTAGTTTATCGTTAATGCTTGATATAACTGGAAAAAAGATCGAAAAAAGAAAAAAATAATTTTTAGACTTTAAAGGATTGGATTGAATTCGTGAGGTGTCTAAAAGTTTCGTTTTAGCAGCAGAAACAACTCTAAAAGGTTAAAAACGATTTCGATTGGATAAAAAGTCGTTAAAAAACGTACCTTTTTGAAATTCACCCATTCTTTTCTCTAAGAACTTGATAGCACCGGTATCTATTATTGTGGTCATTTCTGCAACTGGCTGAAAACAAGATTTTGCATCATAGTTGCTTGTGAAACCAATTTGGGGCGACTTATACCTCAAAGTTATTACGAATCTCGTTAAGTCGTTGCCTGGCTCTAGCTACTTCATCTGCCAGAGGTGTTAGGGTTGCCTAAATTGCGATACCGCAAAGAACATTAACAATGGATATCAACAATGGTCAGGAGGTCTATTTATAAAAATCTAGCTAACCTTATTTAAGCTCTCGTGGTATTTTTCTTCGGCTTCTTCGTATCTGGGTCTTTCTATCCACACGTTCTCGTGAACCAAAGAGGAACTCATTTTTCTATATAGATATTTTTATTGGTTTATTTTGAGACTCAGCTTTATTAAATTTTAAAGGTAATTAAATATTAAAAACGCCGATATATTTTTTAACAACAATTCGATAGATTTTAATTGATAAAATAGGAACAAACATGTAAAATACCTGCTTTTAAATCACAACGTGTTTGCCACTTTAGCAAAGCATATGCAAGGGAACCGACTAGGGTCGTTTACGTCTATAATGTTGTTGTCAGTGTTACAACATATGATTCCGGATGGAAATAAAATCGTTACGTTAACATCTTGTAATTTTCTATTTTTAATGTAAAAATAACGTTAAAAATAAAAGAAAATAGTTTTTAATTTGATCTTTTAAATTATCACCATGAAATACAACTGTTTATTGTAATTGTACTTACCTATATATAAATACAGGCGTTTTCAAAATTATTGAACAAAATCTTTGAACTTGTTTAAAGAATTTTTTTACAAAAATAATAACACTTCAACCCCATAAAGACAACTCATCTTTTATTAATCTCAAAACATACTTTTACAATACTGGAAAGTAATTACATTTGGCAAATTACACAAGTAAATACTTTCGCGACGTTAAAAGTAAATCAAAATTTAGGATTTTTGACATCTTCATCGTCTACAATTTACAAAAGATGTAAAAATAGATCTCGTATTGAAAAATTTGTATTAACAAACATCAATGGAAGCAATTTGATTCGGCATCCGACTCAATGTCAGATACGTTTCTAAACGTTTCAAAATATTCAGTTCTAGATTTCCTGCGGTGGTGGTGCGCCTCGACCATTACCAGAAGATTTTCCAGGAACTCCATTGCGCATGACAGCGTACCTTCACGTAGTTTTCCAAAATTTCTACCTAGGGAAATGAATTTTATGTACATCGAACATTTTTAAACATGAAAAAAATAGGTTTCACCTGCAGGTATGCTATTGTCATTAATTACCACAGTTCGGTGAGTAAATGCAGCTAAGAATCTCCTTAAAATATCAATTTGTTTTTCCTTGGTGATTGGTTGGATTTTGGTGATGAAATATAGTAAATACTCAATGAGGTACGTTGATTTCTAAAAGAAATATTACACTATTTATTATCATATTTAAAATAATATATAGTGTTATAATTCTTACGGTATCTATCTTCAAAAAACACAATTCAGTTTGCTTATAATTTATTACAATATTCTCCATATCTTCCATGTTTAATATTGATTTTTTCAACGTTTCTAACCAATCATATAATAGTCCAACTAAAACTAACACATCCGTTTCCAAATTCAATTTTGACCATCCTATTTGTGAATTATTTAGTTCAATCTGAATTATGCGTATGGCTTGCTTAATTTCTGGATCCAACATTGTCACATCTACAAGTAAAGCATCAGCAACTACTCGGACATCTTGAATTTCCACGGTTTCCTCGTGATTTTCCTCTTGGAAGCTTTTCTGCGTTTCTAACTCTTGAAAACATTTATTTTCCAATAACTGGTTCTCATTAACCTCATCCCCATCCAATTCTATCGAGGAAATTTGAGTATACAGTATCTGAATCTTTAAGTAAGCTCAATCCTACCTGAAAAGGTATCACTGCTTTCTGACAAATTGGGACTTGGAGGTGCTGATGGGCTATTCAAGATGTCAGCGTTCTTAGAAGTTGGGGAGTTGATGTCTGGGCTTAGAAGTGAAGCTGGAATTGTTTTAGAAATGTAAGTAAGTGTTATGGGACTTGAAATGAGAAATAATTACAATCAAAAAAACTGCTGCAGATACTATAAAGACTTTCGTGCCTTTGCACTTTATTTCCATTTTTTTCGCATAAAAAGTCCGTTGTTAATGGTAGGTTTGAAGTGGATCCAAATTCATCCACCCAACACCCGCAAATTTTCAAAATCCTTTCGCAGATTACATGAATGATCTGGAAAAAGTAAAATGATCTTAATTAATCTAAAAAAAAAATACCGTGACCACTTACTTTTGGCAAAAATTTAAATATCCTTTCGTCATATCCATGAAGCATTACTTTCTGCCTTCGTAGATATCTAGATAGAGTAAATGGCGCCATGTATTTTTCCTTATCGTTTTCTCTAATATAAAAAATGATACTTTGAGGAAGTATTGAATTGGCAAAGTGTCTAACGCAAATAATCTGCCCTCTAGTTTGTACTGAACCAGGTCTTTTATATCTAACGAATCTAATCGCATCGTTTGCTTCGACTCTTAAAGAATATACTAGATAGCAAGCTATGAGCACCCCAGTCCTTCCTAGTCCTTGAAAAAAATACACGAAAATTAACGTTTTCTCCGTACATTTTTTTTGGGGGGGAAATACCTGCATGACAATGCACGGCAACTCGTCCTTCTGAAATCGCGAATGTAAGGACCTTAACCATATTTAGCAATCCTAACAACGTGGCGTCTCCATAATCCTTCCAAGCGAAATTGTAATAGTATACTATAAAAATTTCATAGAGTTATAAATATCCTACGTAACAGGAATTAATTCTTAATGAAACGCTATTAGCACGAAAGAAAAACGTTCGCTATAGCATGTGTTTGTTTTCTTTATAACTAGGTCAAGGTCTCTTGAAGTGCATGATATTCAAACCATTTATCACTTATTATCTGGAGACCTAAAGGTGTTGGTTACTTTACTTGCAAAGAGGAAAATTATGAGATAAATAAAAATAAATCTTCAATAATATGTATTGGAGTTAGAAATTGCATATTGAGGACAGATTTTAATGTTTAAAGACTTATCGTTTAGAAACAATATTATATTATTAAAAGTGGTGAAATATACAATTTTGTAAATCGATCAAATTTCAATTTGTCAAGAATTTTTATTTTACTTCTTTTAGTCTTTCCTTGTTTTGACATAGGCTTTCCAACATCAGAAAAATACTTACTATTAGTTTCCATGAAGATACTGGGATCATATGAGAAGCCAGAACTTTCAAGAGGTTGACCACAGCTCGCATGCTCTTTTGGTGATTGTAAATTGATGATGGATTTTATCCCAAGACTTTAGAATTTATTAGAATTTAACCAAGTTTATATACTGCAGAAAAGTTAAACATACCTTTCAAATTGCTGGATTATGTTCTTCTTGATGATAATCACGGTGCTTGGCCGTGCCATCGCAAGAATATTATCGGTTATCCTAGAAAGATAGAAGATGTAACCTTCAAAGTTAAATACGTAAATTCAATTTAAATTATGTTATCGATAAAACAAATTTAATTAAACTCGTTCTCTTACCAATGAGAATAAATTCCTTGGATAGCAAGATTATCAGCGGTCCAATTTTCAGGATTTTCATATTTACAATTAACACCACCGCAAAAAACACTGCACTGTATTCCTTGGGGCGTTAGCCTTCGAATATGATCCGAAAGCTTGTTATAATTAGCCGCGACAAGTTCAGATCTACCTGTTGGAGATTTCAGCTCTTTTATCTCCTCCATATCTTCACCGTTTCCATGAAGATAGACGCGTAATTGAGACGTATTATCCGGCGTCTTCCGATTTACTTATGCATAAGTTTTGGCGGATTGAATGCATGAATTTGCCACACGCAAACGAACTCGGATATTAAAATATTAAACGTAAACTGGCGCATGTCTTGATGTTTTGATACGATCTGGCTTTTACCTTTGCCGGGGTTCATTCCGGTTGCTATGGGTTGTTGGAAACACGTCACCGCACACGGAGTTATAGTAAATAATACTACGATATTACCTTTATAGCGCATTGCGTCAAAAATTATCTACGTAACCTAGGCTTTTTCCATATTCTCGTAATTAATTTTCCGAAATACTACGTGACTTTTTTAAGGGTTGCTATTATTTATGACGCAATACACACGCGTAAAATCCATCAGGAAAAGCAATTTAGATTTAGATGAAAGTGAAATTAATTTGTTAATATTTGAAGACCACAAGGTCCAAAATAACAAAAATCTCTTACATTCTAAATCTAAATCTACCCTCATGAATAGAATAGCAATGTTAGTGCAGTGATCCAATGATATTTCGATGATATATTTACTTAAACACAGTTTTTATCACCCAGCAACAACAGAAAAGTGCCCTTTTGCTACAAAGCCAATCAAACCTAACCATTAACTTCAAAGATACTGTACTGTGGACTGATCCCTTTGACAAAGAAAAATGATCAACAACCAGAGGAACTAACGAAATTTGTAATATGGTAGTTTCAAAATTATTTTCTAAATTTATCACATTTAAACTTTCTTCTATTCATAGTTTTCCCAGTTTTTTTATTAAATTCTTTCCGTTCCTTCACCCAAAAATATGTAAACAAAAGCGTTTACAATATGCATGATAACATACAGATTGAATCACCGAAATATAGAACTGAATATCGGAGAAATATACAACCTGAATTCTATTCAGTCAACTATTAAACACATTTGTTGATTTGGTTTTTGTTCGGAGATGCGAGGTTCTTTAACTAGAATCCGGGGAATGTTATTTACGCGTTTTTAAAGACCTCGGTATATCATCAAGACGACCCTTAATTAATGGAATAAAGTTTGGATCAATTGATCCAAACTTTATTCTGCAGTAAGATATTGACCTTAAGCATGCTGGCAAAATCGTGAAAAACTGCAAGAAAGATCGAACAAAAGTCTGGACCTCAAGGTACTAGACAACATTTGAAAGACGGCGTAGGAGTGTCGAGAAGTGTTTCCATAAACTTACGAGGGGTTTTTTATGTTATCTACTTAGCTATGAAAATAACAGAGAACAAATAAAATGTTATTTTTTAACGTAAGAACCATGAACACCAACACACTTATTCCAACGTTTTTCTAATAACGTTATGTATTGAAAAAAAATCTTTTAGTAATTCTGTAAAATACTCCATAGCGTTTTCCAAATCAAGGGTTTTTTGAGTTTTAGAAAAGGAACAGTCACAAGGTGCGAAGTCGGGATTATAAGGTGGATGTTGGTTCATTGACTACTGCTTGAACAATTCATGCATTATGCACCTTGTAACTATCGTACAGAAGCAAAGTTTTCTGAGCATATTTGTGGGGCCGCTTTCAAATTCCCAATTGTGCCTTTGTAGACATTCCACGTTATTGTAGTCCCTTTTCACATATACTCAATTAAGAGAATCCTCTACGCGTCCCAGAAAACTGTGGAGAGCTCTTATGAATCCATTGCATGGACTCTTGCTTCGTGAGAGAGTCCCAGGTCTCATCCCCGGTTATAATTCTATAGAAGAAGTCTTCATCTTGGGACAAAGCAAATTTGTCGTTTACATAGTTTTTGTTCAAGACTCAGCAGCCTGAGAAACCGTCACTTTTGTCGTTCCCAAATTTTCGTGTCGAATTTTAAAAACACTCGTTTCTTATATTCTTATTTTTAGCATCTTCAACTTTGTTGATGATTTCTTCAATTCGTTCTTCCAGAGGTCTTTTACACTTTAAGTCGTCATGAATGGATTTCCTGCTCCATTTGAACCACATGCACCAATATTTGACTTGGAAATAAGACGGACTATTTTGTCCATACACTGCTACCATTTTCTCATGGATATTCTTCGACTTACTGCCTTCTTTCGATAGAAATTTCATGACGTTTTTGTGTTTAAGATACAAATCACTCATTTTTTCGCTTCTTTAAACTGATATATAAATGACAAATGTTTAAGCGATTGGAATCAAACTTGGAGATGACACTATAAAATATCACAGAGACTTGACATAGGAAAATTGTCGGCATAGCATATTACTTCATAGCTAGGTAGATAACAAAAAGTTCCCCCCATATTAGCGATTTATTGCCGTATTACAAGCAAATGCTTTAATATTAAACCCTCTGAGTTATACTACAATAAAATCACGTGAGTTAACAAGGTTGTATAATCAAGTTCTTATTAAGGCTATTACAAAATATCACTGGCTCATATTTTTAAATTATGTAGTTTTTAAATATCATCAAAAATTCATAACATTAAGTATTTATGATGAATACAAGTTGTTATCTCTCAATATATAGACATATCTTTAAAGTTCTAAATTGAATTTCGCGGAATAATTTAAATTGGTAGTCTCTGCAATAAAGATCTTAATCTTAATTGTACCAACTTAAATTACCGCGAAATTTAAGAAATTATCATTATACATGCATGTAATAATGCTTAAACCTTATTTATAATATAATTTTTAGGAAATATTCCTCATAAAAGCTTTTTATTTTAGGGATAGTATCGATTTCTACCATCCATAGAAGTTTGTCGTTGATTTTTACACACACCTGTATACTGTTGCTTTTTGTGTACATATGTAAATGAAGTGTTTATATGCACAAAAATATATCTGTCTCATTTCTTACTATTTACAAATCTATACACATTGCTTAGCTCAGTCAAATTGACAAGAATATGGCATTTTAACATGACGGTTACAAATAATGGAATATTACTTACTTTTTTATGAAATACCATCAAAATGTTGACGAATATCCCCTTGGAGTTTCGTAAATTTTTGAGACATTGTGAATATTTAAAGAGAATACTAAGGGAGACTCAGAGTGCATTAGAAGAAATAAAATATAATTCCGTCTTGGGTAAGTGAACTGACCGCAAATTTTTTCGAGACGAAAATTCTTCGTATTTCAGGTGAAATAAAGGAACATTCGACTTCATTCGATTATCTTAGAGACGTCGTTAAAAAACCCCCAGCTTTAATTGTTTTTGGGCAGAACTGTCATGCAAAAGCTATTTTTATCAATTTTATTTTAAACGAGTCAATTTTACCAGTAAAAAGTGCTAACTGGAGATGGGTGAGATTACGATAAATAAAATTATTTACAATTTAAAATTCAACAATATTTATTAACTTAAATCTTAGGTTAAGTTTGTTTACGGTTATCGTAAAACACTCAGGCTCACCCTCGGGCACGAATACGAGATTGTAGAGCCCTTAAAGGCACACGAAGAGCCATGGACCATAGTACCAGTGCAAGATTTACTACGTCGAGAGAATGAATTCCCTCTAGATCATTGTCCAACTATAGAAGTTGATCTTTGTAACTCTGTTTTAAGAGAAAACGTTGTCATAATTGTTACACCGGATTGCCCTACGGAACAGTTAGGCGATACGTTAATTAAACAGCTCGATAATGTATTACCAATTTTAATATATGTGATAAGCGGAGAGATTTTAACAGAAGCTGATATACAAGATATTCGTTTGATTAAGGAAAAATATTCCGATTCTCCCATGTTGTTTATAAATATGTCAGGTAGCGAGGTGAGAAACGTATACTGCGAGACCGATGAGCATTTCGATAAGATGCAAAAAACCTATAATAATCTCAGAGACCAATTAACTAGATTAGGTAAGTAATTACCACATTTAAATTACGATGTCAGTCTATTTTATTCTAGGATATTTAAATGAAATAACAACCGAAGTAACCCAGAAGCGGAAATCTTTCTGCACGGAATGTAATGTTGAAAATAACCTATTGAACTACTTCGATTTACCCGAGAAATTTTCATTGTACATACAGGATGTTCTAAAAGCTAATCTACTGAAAATGTCAGCATTACTTAGCGAGGTTTGTCCATTAAAATTATATAAAAACTTCTTTGATAACATTTCTTTTTATTTAAGGTCCATAACATATGCTTACGGATCTTTATTTTATGTGCTTTTGATATGGCTAGGGAAATACAAATCACACCACGAAGGATAGGATATGCTCAAGACGTTGAACTGAAGCTGTTTAAATCTTTAATGGAAATTGCTGTCGAGAAACAAGAAGAGATAGCCCAAATAATACAAGCTACCTTACAGAATATGCGTTCTAACGTAACTGAAGTTCTTGAAGGGTATAACCTTAGAGGTAAGGACCTATTTATTTGTTAAATCTAATTTTTTCTTTAAATTTTGAAATTCCCGCCAAATTAAGGGAATTCGAAAAGAACGATTGTAGCTGGGGCATCGCCAGGTATTCCCCTACTCGTTCGAAAATAGGGGATAATTTTCTCTGGACAATCTTTACCGTACTTTTCGAATGCGAGTACGCTACCGCTCATAAGAATTTGGGCACTCTTGGATTTTAGATTTTTGTATATAATGAATGTATTTAGGAAATACATTCCAACATTATTGAATAGTATGCTAATAATTAGTAAGATTCATTTAAATTTATTAAATAATATCGGTCTATTTACTTCTTTTATCTGTATGAGAGGTAATACCGTCATAAAAGCGCAGGTAATAGCGACAACAAAGAGCGTATTTCTTGAAATTCCAGGAAATATGTAACAGTTGGTAATTTTACTGTGAATCATGAAGCTATAATAAAGCCATTTGAAGTAATATTTTGAAATTAGTGTCAGTTATGGTTCTATGTTAGTAGCGACAACATCTCTTAACGAATAATGTGTTTATAATTTCGTTTAAAGTTTTAAAAGATGCCGAAAAGGAAAGAAATTGGTGTTAAAGTAAAGGAAGTCACATAGACAAATCTAAAATTTAGGTCAAATAAATAATTTTAATTGTTAAAGTTGTATATTTGCGTATACTTAAATACCAAATACATATTTTAACATTTCCATTTAAATATTTAATGATTTACCCTGAAATTTGGGGTGCCCAAATACTTCTGAGCGGTAGTGTAGATGCTCCACTGTTCCTCAAATGTTACCGACCTCCGGACGTCGGGAGGAATTACCCGTCATGCGCAATGTTACTTCATTCCTTCAAAAGCCAAAACAAACTTTTGAAAGTTATATATTAGAAGGGTATTTGTTATAATATACATGTTTAAGCATCACGATATATTTAAATAAAAAAATAAATATACTGGTATACAAGAAAAAAACTTTTAATAGAAACAGAAAAAAACATGCAACCAATGTGCCAATGATTACAACCCGCTTTTTTTCTTTATAATTTCATATTATATCAAATTATAGAGGACATACGATTAACAAATTTCATTCAACACCCATTTGCGTTCGAATAATAAGGGTAATGGAAGTCATGTGACCATTACCTCTATTACCAGTACCTTACCTTTACCCAAGGTTGGTGAAATATATGCATTCTAAAGGTTGTCTCAGTTCCCATCTTGCAATACTTGACCGAAAGTTTGTGGGTGGATCGAGTGGGATTACATGGGCAACTTCCTTATCATTGAAGTTGGAGATTTGGTTAAATGGGCAATGTTTTTTAGTTTTATGTGCCGATTAAAAAAAAAACAAAATCTGTCACGTTCTTGTATGTCAAATATCTTCGTAAGCATAAGAGGTACGAAAAAAATTCATATGAAAGTCACTGTTTTCGATAAGGCCAATTTAAAATTAATGTTGAACAAAAATTCAAGATGGCGGCTTTTGAGATAGTCGTATCCAAGGTTGGTGGAATACATTTACTCTAAAGGTTGTCTCAGTAACTATCTTGCAATACTTGACCGAAAGTTTGTGGGTGGAGGGGTGAAGAACGCATATTTTGACGTCATTAGTAGTAATATGTAGATATACTTGTTCGTAACAACGTTTAAATTGATGGATATCATATGTTCTATATTCCACTATCACTGACGTCGATGCGCATGCTATTTTTAAACTAAGACCACCATTAGAGTAAATGTATTCTACCAACCTTGGTCTTTCCCCAGCTTTTTCAAACGCACCCCTGAAGATTAAAAATACTAATTTAATTTTCTTTGTTTTTAATTAGTAAATGAATCAAATACATATCCAAGATCAGCAAAGGTTGTCACCATGGAGATTCACCAATTAGTTCTCCGCCATCTAACAACATCAGTAGCAACTCAGATCGTTCAATCTGTTGGTTGTCTGCAAGAAAGTTTTACAGGCACTTTGCAAAGGTGTTTGGAGAGTTTAGAAAGAAATTGCCACGAGCTTGAAGGAAATCTGACAGCTTCAGACGCTGTGAAGCAAATTGTTAATGCTGCGTACAATGTAGATCTGAAGACGTCATCCTCCTTCTCAGTCCAATCGTTAATCGATCGTCTCCGGAAGTTCGTCTATAGCTTCTATTTAAAATGGCCAGCTTGTGCGCAGCCGCAGTTCGATCAACAATGGCAGACGCAAGTTGTCATGGAGCTGTTGGATTCCTTGAGTTCATCAAAGTTGGCTAAGACAATCTCACAACAGGTAATCGTCATTTTCTATATCATCAAGGGTTCAACTATCGAAAATATTTTTTAAGTTAAAGAGTTATGTATGTTTCCAGTTTCAAGAGCACGTAAAACTCTCCCACGAAGCTTTTTATACTGCTATGAGATTCATCGAAAATCAACTTTCCGGACAATTAGAACAGACTGAGGAGCAAAGAATTGCCATCCGTAAAAGGCATGCTCCAAGATTCGCGAGGTTCGCCTTAGAAAGCACTTCTTTGTGTGACTTGATTCGCTGGGGTATGCCAAAGCATATAAAAGAAATTGGAAGAGGTCAGTATGGAGTGGTTTTTGCATGTGAAACGTGGGGTGGTATCAACCCGTGTGCTTTAAAATCGGTTGTACCACCAGATGAACGTCATTGGAACGATCTAGCCATGGAATTTTATTATACAAGGTAGATTGAGGTCGTTTTATAAAGTTCTCAAGTGATTCACTAATTACAATTCTTTTAGAACCATACCAGAACACCCTAGAATAGTCAAACTGCGCGGATCTGTTATAGATCACAACTACGGAAGCGGATGTTCATCAGCTGTTTTGCTCGTGATGGAACGTATGGATAGGGACTTATATTGGGGACTTAGATCTGGTATGCCATGGCCAAAACGCATACAAATCGCCATAGATGTTGTTGATGGCATTCGTTACTTACATTCGCAAGGTTTGGTCCATAGAGACATTAAATTGAAAAACGTATTAGTAAGTATACCTGGATATCTTTTAATCAATCAATAAAGAATAAATTTTTCTAGCTTGATGCGAATGATAGGGCTAAATTAACAGACTTTGGATTCTGCATCCCAGAAGCTATGATGTCAGGTAGTGTTGTCGGGACACCAGTTCACATGGCACCTGAACTCTTGTCAGGACGCTACGATTCAAGTGTGGATGTCTACGCTTTTGGGATACTATTCTGGTACATTTGTGCTGGTCAAGTACAATTACCAATACATTTCGAGCATTTCCACAGTAAAGAACAGCTTTGGAGTAGCGTTAAAAAAGGTAATTATAATCAGCTCTGTCACTATTTAACACAAAATTAAAATATTTTACTCCAGGCATGAGACCAGAATGTCTTCCGCATTTCGATCAAGCTTGCTGGAACCTCATGGAACAATGCTGGGCTGCCGAACCAGCGGATAGGCCGTTGCTAGGCAACGTTCAACCTCAACTAGAGAAAATACAAAGAGAATCTGTGAAACCAATCGTACAATCTTAAGTATTCTTTATAAATAATTTCTCTCCTTCGAAAATATGTATAAACAGTTCTTTGTTATCTTCAAGGAAATGTAAAATCGTTTAAATTTAGAATGAATGTTGTTTGTATTATTTTTTATAAAAAAATGTTATTTATACGTATCATATATATATATTTCTTTTATATTATTTATAACAATAAAAAAATTCTTGTTACCTGAACATTTGTTAATATAATGCGTAAAAGTTCAAATCTAAATAAATTTAAGGGAAGTAAATGAAATCGTCTTTGTGGTAATCTAGTATATTTATACAAATTTCGCAAAGTATAATTATAACATATCGCATAACCTATTACCTCATAACATAGGACGTACAAAAAAGCACAAGTATAAAATACTTAAACAGCAAAAGCATACGAGTTTATGCACTTACAATCTACGCTTTTAAGGTCTCGCACTGTAAACTTTGAAAAATATAATCTGATGGCATTATTAACTTGTCCAATTCGATACTAGTCACGGTAATGATTCCTTTATATGTCGGTTTAATGACGTGCAACAGTATCTTCGCAAATATATAACAACGTTTCGACAATTCAGAAATAGCAGCTATCTGTTTAGAAGTCACGATCGGATAAAACGGCAATTTAGTTATGACTTCCAATAAGGCGCTCTGTATCTTCATGGCGTGATGTTTCGAGATCTTGATTCTACTACATTCGCGTGCTACCTTCAAGAAAGCCAGCAGCAAGCCACCTTGATTTTTCCAATCGCATATGTAATCCTGGCCTTTTTCCAAATTCAACAAAATGTTTTGTACGATATCGAATTTCTCATTGATAATCAAATCTGGAATTAAAAACTCTACAGCTACTTTGTGAGCTTCATACCACATCTGCGTATATGAAAGATGTTGGTAATGTTGCCAATGTTGCCTTAACAACTTGGTTTTGTAAGATTTCGCATCGTGGACCCAACGAGATGGGATCAGCAAGTGGTTCACCAATTCATTTTCCGTAATATCAGAAGGAATTGAGTCGAGGTCTCGATACAGTGTTCTCATGATTGAATTTTTGCGAACTATAGGATCTTTGATGAATAGTAAAGGGAATGTGGCCCATTTGGGGAGTCCCAAAGATTCTAATTGGCCGGAAAAGCTCATTGCTATTGTTACTCTTCTCTCTTCGTTTAATACACCGACACCAAGAGCTGTTAGCATCTGGAGTAGCAACCAACTTAGTCTGTAATCGCCAGCATAGTTACTGTGGGTCAAAGGATGTAAAACTTTTTCCAAGGAGACGGACTTATCACAATGCAATAATAGGAGATAATATTGTAAATCTAATATACCAGTACCTTCATCCAAATACTCTGGGAATGGCTTCATACAAATGAAGTGCTTGCTATAAGCCTCCTTATATATCTGCAAAGATTTCGATATTGGATCGGAGCTAGAGGTCATATACCACAAGATAATCGCGATACATTGTCTCCAATTCAATGATTCGCAAACATTAATTTGCTTCCTAATTTTCTTAGAGTCATACTCATATATCAGCATCCCAGAGAGTAGCATATAGATTTTCTGAACATCCACTGGAATAAAATCAAGAGCCATTGTTGCCTTCCATTGTTCCATCTGAAATTGGAGGATAGGCTTTGTTGCCTCACTTAAATTCATTTCTGCCATCAGCAAGGCTAAGTTAGGGACAGAACCCTTCATGGCCAATTCACAAGCTTCGTTAAGCTGATATCCTGTTAAACGAACAAAAATTTCTTTATATATCCTATCCGTAGTGATCTCTGGGAATTTTCGCATGATCTCTTCGATTTCTCTTGCAAGGACGTCTTGAAACCAACCACTCAGTTCTTCTCTGCGATTACCATCCCATGGGAGATCGTTCCAGAGGGCCGAGACCAAATCCCATACCTCTTTATAGTAGCACATTTTCTTTTGATCAGATTCTACTAAGAAACTTTGTTTAGCGATTTTTTGATGGTGCGCCATAGCTAGTTTGGCATTCTTAACACTTGCGAAGGGTACATCATCTACTATTTTTACATCAGATGTTTCTAAAACAACTCTGAGATGTCCTGGTAAAGATTCTAAAAGTGGATCGTAGTCCATTGTTCTTGTGACATCTAAAATCTGGATACGACCTCTTATTGCAGGAGTATTTTCTCCATCAATTAAACCGTTAGTTAGAGTGGTTAATGTCATGCCTTTACCCCAGCCAACTTGAAAAGATCTTCCCTTGAACAGAGCCATATCCATGTAATTCCTGCAGTTGTAAAGGGATTTATCCATTGAAAGAGTGCAAGGCTTGTTACGAAGAATAAAGGCTCTTGGTTTACGCCTATCGAAATCTTCGATTTTCTTAGGAGGAAGTGGGGATTTTATGAAGTCTTTTAATAGCGTCTTGCTGCTTTTAGTACCAATGGTCTCGATGTTGTCCTTTTCTATGTTAATTGGCTCGAAATCTTCATCCTCAAATAGCGTAGCCTTCATCAAGAAAAGCTTATGTCCGGTATTTTGATAGAGTTCCCTTCTAGTTTTAACTTGGTGCAACGTATCCGAAGCTGACATCAAAGGAGGAAAATCAACAACCATAGGATCGGTATCCTCAATTAGTTCACTTCCTTCTGACATGGCTGATTCAGTATGCATGGGACTATCTTCAATCATATCGTCATCTTCAATAACCTCTTGAATCGCCTGTTCAACGCGTTCTTTTTCAATAGGTGCATCTGTCTTCTCGCTCTCTGGGGATTGAGTTTTGCTCGCGGCTGGTACTGCAGGATCCTTGTTTAAACGTGCTTGTTTCTCCAAAGTAGTAATCTTTTGCTTAGTTTGGGCATCTAACTCATCTGTATCATCCTCATCTGTATCCGAATCAGAATATTTGTATTTTGAAAAATGATCTACCATGAAGACCCAGGAACCAGTTTCTGGTCTGTAATCTAAGAATTTGGTGCCGTGTTTATCACACAAATCACGTAAGGTATCAGCAAAATTAATTGCGGTCAAGGTTTCCACGTCTGTAATCAATTTCCTGTCTACTTTTCCTTTAGGATAAACTCTATCTAACGTAACTTGCGCACGGCGGTTTAAACCTTGACCTTGAGGGGGCTTCTTTGTATCATCGGGATAAATAGTCAATTCCCTGTATCTGAAATGGACTAATTCGTCTAAATTTAGGTTAGCAATGTCTATAAGGTCAGGAAATGATACGTTTCCATATCCAACACGACCAATTGTAAATCCTCTTATCAAACACTGACCATCTCCTAGTCTGTGTTCGTGCAATTTGTCCATCGGTGGAACAGTATAGTACTCAGGACGTGTTAGCGTGATCCCACAAGTATCTACTGGAGTTTCTCTGGGTATGTCGGGTTTTTGGGAAGCATCCCCACTAGCTGGACTTGGTTCATCAACTAGGATGTCGGTAGCATCAGATTGAGATAGGTGAACTATAGTTTCCGTTGGGCTGTCCAAAACTTGTTCAGAGGCGTTTTCTATACTGGTAGAATCGGATTGTTCTGAAGCTAATGTGATAGTACTTTCTTTAGTTGATAAACCAGATGAGGAATATTCATCCGCACGTGTCGCTAGTAAAATATTAAAGATCTTTAGGATACGTAACCATAAGTTATAAGATACTTACATTTCCTCATACGGATCGGGGATGCTAATAGTGGTGGCCCTTTCGACATGAGAGCAGCTAAACTTGGTTCTGGTCTTTCGTCGCCAATATTTATTTCAAGGCTTGTATTACTTGACTCCCGATTTAAGCTTGTATCACTATCTTTGCGGATAATTAAGCGTTTTGCGGACGATTTCAATGTTAGGTTTATTTCAGATGCATCGGCTCCTTCATCAAATAAATACGACTGAAAACAACACATCAATATAGTTTAGTTCACCATCAATATAGTTTAGTTCACCTTGCCATTTTTTATAAATACCTTTTTAGCTGAAGGTGGAAACACTTTAATCCTTTTAGTTGTCGGTGTTACAACTGCTACAGGCTGAGGTATGTCTAGGAACTTCTGCAACTCTCGAGGATTTGTAGCATAAATTGTCCCTTGCTGTTTTACAGGAGCTAGACTCCCAAGGTGTGGGCTAAATCCATATGGATCACCAGATTGTATTACAGGACGAGGTTCAGCATGTTGTGCCTCACCTCCTGGTTGCCTAAAATACAAATATTATATCGATGATTTTCCTTTTCGAAAGAAAGAAGATCCAAAAACTTACATATTTGATACAGGTTGTTGCTGAGGTTGATGTGGCTGCAAATTGAACGCTGAATGTGCTGCTGAAAACGTGCTACTCCCAGAGAACAGGTTATTACTTGAAGGAAATATACTCTTGGATGTGTTGGTGAATGGCGAATTCTGCATACCCATAAAATTCATAGATGAACCTTGATTAAACATCGACTGATTCGGTTTGGAGAAAATATTATTAAAAGGTGTCAACGTAGACTGCTGTTGGGGTTGGCCAAAAGCACTCGTGGATGTGTTAGGTTGACCAAAAATAGCGAATCCTGAATTTCCTGGCTTTTGATTCTGGAAAACGTTAGCATTCTGCCCTGTCGAACCAAATTGAAACGTTGACTGTCCGATATTAAACCCTTGCTGTTGGGCCGGCTTCGTAAATAGATTTGATGTCGTCGAATTATTAGGTTGACCGAAAATATTTGACCCAAATGAGCTTTGCTGTGGTTGTGATGATCCAAAGAGAGGTGGATTTGAGGCAGTCGCAAAAGGCTTAGGTGCGGAACTTGACCCAAAGATACCAGTTGATGGTGTGCCACCAAATGCGAAAGAATTTGTTGTTGAGGTATTTCCGAATGCAGAAGACGGTTTTCCAAAAATATTAGATGTTGTTGTTTGGGACGGTAGACCAAAAGTCGGTTGTCCAAAACTAGAAGATGTTTGCCCGAACACTGGTTTGTTTTCTGTTTGTCCAAAGAGTGTGGAATTTGTGGAAGCTATTCCGAATGGTTGAGATGGCGCTCCAAAGCTTGATTGTTGACCTACAACAAAAATCAATATTGATTATAAATGAATATATAACCCCTACAAAATACCTTTGCGATTTGCTTGGTAATCTTCCCATCTCAATTCTTCCAAGGATTTATTCTCATATTCTTTCATGCATGTGATACAGTAATGCTTAGTATTAATGCTCTGTACAGCACCAGCTTTTTGCACTGTATCAGTTCCTGTAACCGGAACAAACTTGTTAACTGTCCCGGCTTGAGCTTGTCCTCCCCCAAAAGTGGAAGAATTCCCAAATAATCCAGACGAAGAAGATGGTTGAAACATTGATCCTGCATTCTGCTGGGGTTGTGTACTTTGTCCAAATAATCCACTCGAAGAACTTGAAGGAAAACCGAATCCACTTGGCTTATTTTGCTGACCAAAACTGGTGCTAGCGGATGATCCGAAGATCCCACTACTTCCAGAAGGTTGTTGACCGCTTCCAAATAAGGAGCCTGTAGAATAAAAGAGAACATTCTACATTTTAAAAAAATTATATAAGAAATTTGAATTTACTGAGAGAAGAGGGTAGACTACGATGAAGACGTTTTTTTCTCGGAATAGGCTTAATACACGTGTACATCATGAAAATTTTCTTAAAGGATAAATGATGAATTTTATCTTAATAGAAGCACATTTACTTCTGCTTTAAGAACATTTTCATGAACGCTTTATATCAGTTATTGTAATAGGATACGCTTGTTTTCATTTCGAATATTTTCAACCAAGTTAAAGGCGCAGAATTATAATCGCGATCGAGGTCGGAACAGTAATTTCCGCTTAGAATTTGCATTTTGGGTGTAGATACACGTGTATTTTTGCAAATTTGATTTTCTTATTAAAAAAAAATATACTTAATTGTAAATTCGCATACTACAACGTTACTTCCTTTATTGGAAATACGGATCGACGTAGAAATTGCCCATCCCAGTCCAAAAAATTCTTCCAGTAAAACCATCATAGGTAAGTCATTTTATTTCACATAAAAAAAAAGATTAATAATAATCATATTGCGAAATTTTGCGCAAATATTATGAAATGCCCTTGTATGATGGATTAAATTTCAAATCAAACTCTGTATTTTTTTAATTGGAAATAAAGACTGATAAGTATTTATTAAATCCGTGTATACTTTAAAAGATTTTTTTACAATCTACGTCATTCCTTGTTTAATAACAAAATCATGTGACAAACATTTCGTATAATGACGTCATAGGGGTCTAATATTGTGAAATACGGGTGTATATTTTTGAGTTTTTTTTTCTTAAAACTAATTTTTTCTTCGCGTTTTATATATTTTTTTGCATACTTATTTAAACGAATCGTAATTATTTCGTTAGAAACTTTCCAAGTAAGGGTAAATATGATTATTTTTCCATCAAGGCAAACTGATTTGTTTAATAACATTGGTCACGTGATGTTTAGACGTAAAAATGATTAAAATGTCATGCAAAGTAGATTGTATTTTTTTTACGTACCAAATCCCGACGGTTGAGTGCTTTGTCCAAAAGCTGGTGCCGCGGATGATCCAAATAATGGGGCAGTGCTTTGGGGTGGGCTTCCGAATATAGGTTGTGAAGCAGATCCAAATCCGGACGATCCAGACCCAAAAGTATTATTCGAACTTCCGAATAATTGATTCGGCTGTCCAAAAGATGTTGATGCACCACTTCCGAACCCTTTTTTTTCGTTAATACGTACAATTTTTATGTTTATTAAGATAGGTACGCGGTCATAACAAAAAAAAAATTGCTTCGAATATTATTCCAAGTGTACTTACCGAAAGTATTTGGCTGAGTTACTCCGAAAGTTGATCTTCCAAACATGATTTTAAACTTTCCGAGGTGAACACAAATTAAATAGCTTTATAAACACTAAATATACTTAATACCTGACACGATAACTTCTGCATTGACAATTTAGAAACATGGCTTTTATGTACAACATCGGTAACATTTAATTTTTGTCGGTTGGTATCACAAGATCACCTTATTTATTTCAGTAAACTACGTTACCTACAATCACCATCAAATCTAAGTATACATTGATAATGTAATTTACAGAGATTTTAGGTTAACTTATCTACATACATTAAAAAAAAAAACATAAATACACTAATTTCCATAAATAAAATGTTTTTTTAACGGAGTGTAATCATAAAAAATTGGTAAGTAAATCGAATCGAATGAAATCGTAGTAATTCATGGTGCTAAATTTGCAGGTTAAAGAAAATGTCACTCACTGATGAAGAATATTGGAAAAAGAGTACCTTGGAAGGATTTAACTTTGATGATGATGTCGACGAACCACCCTCTGGCTTATCATTCTCAGAAGGTACTACAGAACCTATATTTTCTTCAACATTACAAAATAATGCTGCATTACCGATGCATGCGATTATTTCTAAGTGGGGATTAGATATCAGTACGTAGTTAATTTAAATTGGGGATTTAAATCATTAAAGAGTCACATAATTTAGTTTTGCAGGATACTAGATTACCTCCAGAAATAAGGACGTATTCTACGGAAGAAACGATAAAGAAATTATTCCTCGGTTTGCCCTGCTTATTGGATAATTTCCGTAGCTTAGAACAGAAACTTGATTTGCTACAGAAAGCTGTAGAAACTGCTGATGGTAATGTTATTTTAAAGGTATTTTGTTTATTAACGCTATACATGCGATTCTTTGACTTTTAAAATTACATTGTAGGTAGTTCTATTTTTAGAAAAGACGTTGAAACAGAATTTATTGCATATACATCTTCCTAAGTATAAGTTAGCTTTGGCGCATTATTGTAATTATTTAGTGCAAGAAAGTAAATTCCAAGAGTTAAATTATTTATATACGTAAGAAAATTAAATGCGATTAATACAATTTAATAATAAAAATATATTTTTCTTATTAGAGCTATTGGTAATAATAATGATATGAGTAATCTATTCTATATCCCATGTCAAAATTTCACTTCCCGAAAGAGAATTCAAGCAGATTTAGAAAAATTCTTAAACGAATCAGGAAGTGTTATACCTGATTGTAATAAAAATTTGCTACATGGTTTCAAGACTTTTCTAGGTAATATATTAAATAGTAAATTGTTGTAATGGTAATAATAATTGTAATTTTAAAATTTTTTAGAGTTTCAAAAAACTGATACAGCCAGTAAATCCGTTACGGAGTTGTTAGCAACATTGTATAGGGCTCATTACGTTAGTATTTACTCTCAGCATGATATAATGACATTCTGTAATGCGATGAAATTGAGTACCTCGCAACATGAATGGATTTTGTTGAACGTAATGGCTGCTAATCAATTATGGGATTCCCTTACAGATACGTTTGTTAAACCTGTTAGTTTTTGTTCTAATGTACTAATTTCTTTTATTTAATTTCCTATATTATTGTAGAGTTTATTTAAAAAGAAAGTTAAATCATCAGTTAATATAGAATCAATTTTATACGCCCTGTATAAACACAATGCACCCAAAAAAGTCTTAGAACAATTCTTAGTTTGTATAGGTGACAATGAAAAATCACTGCACTTAGGGAAAAAGATGCAATGCCATGCTTTTGTGATTAATAAATTAATTGAGAATAGAGATAGGTTGGGGCTAACGGAGTATCGAAGATATGTCCCTTCTCCATCTGAAGAATATTTTAATTTGGAAAAAAATTTATGTTCGGTAATATTTTTTGCTACATTTTTATTAATATTCGTTGAATTAACTGTACGCCTTTCAGGATAAGAAGTGGAAAAATTAATTCCTAAAAGAGATTGCGCAATTACCAAGTTAGTATTAAAATAATATAATGCAGATATTTTTTAAATAAATTGTTAATTTTTTATAAATAAAGGAAAAATAAATGATTGTTAAAATAAAAGAATATTTATTAAAAACACAAAACACTTTAACAATATAAAACATAAAACGAAAAACTAATGATTTTAATTTGAAACTTGAATCTTGATTTCGAATAACAAAATATGTCCGCATTCCATATATCCCACATTTATCTAAGAGAATTAAAACCACTTTAATCCCCTATTTAAAAAAATAAATAAATACGGGAGACACTTTTAATTTTGACAATGTATCTATACTCAGTAAAGAAGTTAATTACAAAGCAAGACGTTTACTAGAAATGATTCACATCAACAAACAAAACGATCAGTGACAAAACTAAAATCCAAAAATTCTTGCATTCGCCTTTTTGAAAGCTGACAAAATGTTAATAACAATCATTTTAATAATAGAAAATCAAACAATGTGGCATGTAAAATTTTATTGTTTAAAACAAAATTGAAAGTGTATTTACTGACGTTTTATGTAAGTAATATGAAATTTAAAAAAAAATGTATAACGAAAGACTTGTTACAGTTTAAAGAAAATAAAACATAAATTTCTGAAGAAGCAAAAAATTGTTGAAACGTTAAAAAGGTGTGTTTATGAACTATTGAAAAACATATCAATAAAACCGCTAAAATCAAGATTCAATTTTCAAACTAATTCCAAGAACGGCCAAGAAAATACATTATTTTATTGACTTTAATACACTCATAGATATATCCGTTAGATACTCTGTCAAAATTCAAGTTTTAAATTACTATTAAATTTTAGGGGAAATGAATCTAAAACCCTTAAATATACAGTATGTCAATGAACAGAAAAAAAAACTCAAAATAGCGAACAAACTAAATTAGATCCTTAGGATCGATTTTAATCTTTTTTTGGGTCAGCAATTTTCTCAGAAGGTAACTCTATAGACAACGCCATTGAGTTTTCAGCACATATTTTAAGAAATCTGATCCTTTAGCTTACCCAGAATTTGTTCCAAGATTTCCAAAAACAAAAAATTCAATTGTGCGAGCTAAATAATCAAATTAAAAATTCAAATTTCATTTTACAATTACAATCGATGGTGAGTAATTGTACATACCAGCTTCAATAAAACTCAATTTCGTGGAAGTTTTTCTTTGAAAATAGCGAGAATGCCCTCTGCTTGATTACCTTCTTCATTTGAATCGTTTTCTTTAAGTCCATAGGTGCAAAAGTGTTCGACTGTGAATATCCAAGATCCGTTTTCTGGTATATAACTAACAAACTTTGTCTTATTTCTTTCACATGTTAAACGTAAATTACGTGTGTAATCCATATGCAATAAAGCCTTGACATCTCGTATCTCCGTACCCGATTCCGTTCTAGGAAACACGTTTTCTAATGAAACGTTGGCTGGTCTGTTCAAACCTTCGCCTACTGGAGGTCTTTGATCTTCATCAGGATACATAGTTATGGCTCCTATTTCAAAATGAACGATCTCGTCAAGATTGAGTCCGGTTACGTCTATAGGTTCCGGGAAATTTACATGACCGTAGTCGATTCGTCCAACAATAAACCCCTCAATAACGCATCTATCATCTAAAGACTTGTAGAAAGCTAAATCGTTCACCGCGGGGATTGTATAATAGCCTTCGCGAGTCAGAGTTACGCCACACGTATCAGTTGGAGGATCAGGAAATAACTCCCGACGAACTGGACGTTTTCGAGGTACAGCTGGACTTGGTATAAAGGCGCTACGGTAATTTGGTGATACTAGAAGTTTGATATGTTTATTAGATTCAGTAATGAGATGTTTAATTAATGTCTTACGGTTCGTATTGTGACGTAGGATGCTTGAACCTTCTCTATTTCCTGAATTGCCCTTTCCGACTTTTTCTGGGAAATCATATTTACTAATTATATGAGCTTGTGCATCATATAACTCGGGTTGATTTCTTTTTATGCTAGATAATAAAATGAATAAAATTATTGGTAATGATTTAAAGGATTTTATTTCTTGATTTTAGCAGCTTTATTGTTAAATATATTGTACAGTACCGTGCAATCGAATTAGGGCCGCTTTGATTTTATACAAATATTTGCTATTAATATTATAATAACCAAAATTTCTAAATATTTTCCGCAATAAAATGTTTTTAATTATATTTGAGATAATCCTCTTAAGTAGGTATAAAATTCTCGTTATTATAACTCCCACCAAACATTGTTTTCTATCCAAGGTACGTTTAGGGTCGGTAATCGGTGACTGGCTTTACCTGCTTCAAGTTAGTTTACGTGTAGTTTTGATGGTGTAAAGTGCAAGTATTATATTTTCGTGCTATAATATTCGTTTTACATGTTGTTTTAGTGTAATTAAATTGAAATGTCGTTACGTTTAGTTTTCTTTTTTTATTGATAAATTTTGTGAAATGGGCAAACGTAAAGACATTTCAAATGAGAAAAAAACAAGAATTCAAGTGTTATTAGAGACGGGGCTGTATTCGCATCGGGAAATAGCCAGAAGAGAACGAGTTTCTCGTCAAACAGTCGACAGGGTAGCGATGTCAAAGAAAGAAAATTTACCAACGACTTCAAGTGGTCGTTCTCATTGTCGCGGTATTCGCAAAACTTCGCCACGGGAAGACAGAATTATCATAAAAAAGGCATTAGAAAACAGTCAACTGTGCATTAAAGAACTTCAGCGTATATTACAGGCTGATAATATAAAAATATCAGATCGAACATTAAAATCGCGCTTATATGAAGCCAATATCAGAAGTAGACGCCCTGCAAAAAAGCCAAAACTTACTTTAAGGATGAAAAAGGCAAGATTGCAGTGGGCGCAATAGCATCGGCATTTTACTGTTGAGGATTGAGAAAAGGTATGTATCAATATTTTATGTATACTTTCAAAATTTGGAACATTTTTAGTAAATTTGAAAATGTAATGAAAATTTCTGTTTCTAACGGTTGTTTTTAGTGACGAGTCACGACTAGAGGTTGTAACTGAAGTTGCTCGTTTCGTTAGAAGAAGACCATCGGAACGGTATGATGAAAGCGCAGTGGTAAAAACAGTGAAACATCCACCGGCAGTCATGATTTGGTCCTGTATATCAGGGAAAGGGCTTGGACCGCTCTATTTTGTAACGGGTACCATGAATCAAATTCAATACAAAGAAGTTATGGAATCAATCTTAATCCCGTATATGACATCTTTAGACCCTGAAAATTACTCTTACACATTTATGCAAAATGGTGCACCGTGCCACAGGGCAAAAACAATTCGAAATATGTTTTCAGCAAGAAAACTGAAGATGAACTGAAGATGGAATTGCCATGGCCAGGCAATTCCCCCGACCTGAATCCAATCGAAAATGTTTGGAATTCTTTAAAACGTACAGTTTATGCATCTCCCAATACAACAGTTGACGTTTTAAAAGCAAACATAACAAATAGCTGGCAAAATAAAGCTCATCTTAAAGAAGTTGCAGCAGCGTGTATAGCAAGCATGCCAAAAGAATTGCTGCTCTCATAAAAGCAAGGGGTGGATCGACGAAATATTAATGTACGTGTTAATATAAATGTATATATATATATATATATATATATAAATAAATAAAAATTTTTTTTATCAAACGTTGATACTTTGTATTGTTTATTAAGCTAAAACTCAAATTTATATAGTGGCCCTAATTCGATTGCACGGTACTGTAGTTAGAGTTTATTAAAACTTATAATTTTAACGTTTCGACAGTCTTTATTGTCTTCTTCAGAAATACATGTCCACAACTGTAACAGGTCAAATACATTGTCTTAAGTAATACGGTTTTTTATTTGATTGAACTTACAATATAACATTGTTAACTAACACAAACACTTTAAAAATTTAGTTTCGTTTTGTCAAATAAAACATTATAACACATTTAATGCTACAATTTTGTGGTTATTTTGACTTATTTTTAAAAGGACAACAAAACAAAAAATAAACAACAAAATAAAATGAAAAAATTAGAAGAAAAACAAAAATCAATAAAACCTTTGTTTCACATAAAGAGAGTTCGGTCGCAAACCTGTCGAGTACCCCATTCCTTGCGATGTGGCACACATATTAAGTTTAGGTCCAAATTTTAGTTTACAATATGCATCTAATAAAAATATACCCATTAATAATATTGCAGCAAATATAGAGTCAACCATTATATCATTTTCCGAAACAGAAAAAAAACAAATTAGAAGAAAAGTCAATAATTGAAATAGTAATAATAAAAATTCATCAAAATCCGATCAAAAATTATTACATAAACAAACCAAACTATCTAAAAATTTTACAAAAAGTAATCCCCAAATAACAATCACTAAAGTAGATAAAAGTAATAAAACTGTTATTATGGATAGAGTGGATTATGAACACAAGATGCACAATCTACTAAAAGATCCAAATACATATGCCGAAATTAAAAAGGATCCAACAAAAAAATATCAAAATCATGTTAATGAAATAAAAAATTAGAACAAAGTAGTTGCATATCTCCTGAACTTTCTAAAAGACTCAAGATTCATAATGCACATTCTCCTAAATTATATGGTCCTCCAAAATTACACAAACAAAATACTCCTCTTAGACCAATTGTATCTTGTGTCCAGAGCCCACTCTACACGCTCTCAATCTCAAAAATTACAAGTAAAAATGAGCACTACATAAAAAATTCATTTGAATTTAAAGAATTTATTAACAGTCTAAAAATCAAAAATTCAGAAAAACTAATCTCATTGGATGTTGTCTCTATGTATACAAATATTCCGACAGATTACGCAATGAATCTTGTGGAAAAAAATTGGAACAAATTACATCATACTGACCTTCCCCTAAATGAATTTCTGGATGCACTAAAACTAACCCTATCAACAACATATTTTCAGTTCCAGAATAAATTTTACAAACAAACCTATAATTGTGCAATGGGATCCCCGATACCAAGCTCAATTGCACAGTTAGTCCTTGAAGATTTAGAAGAACAAGTTATAACTAGATTAGATTTCAAACCAAATTTTTTTAAAAGATATGTGGATGACTGCATAGCTTGTATACCAAATGACAAAGTAAATTACTTCCTACACTCAACACGTTCCACCCCAAATTACAATTTACCTTAGAAAACGGACAAAACAATATGATTAATTTCTTAGACCTTACAAATAATTGGCAAAAAAACAAAAATATTAACGAAGTTATATTCTAATCCTACATCTTCCGGTCGATATTTAAATTTTCATTCCACCCAACCCTTTGCTTATAAACAGAATGTTGTTACAGCATTAGTTAATAGAGCCATCACATTAACAAGCCCAAAATTTATTGATTGAAATTTTAAATAAAATAAAAACGAATTTAAAAAATTACAACTACCCTTCAGCTATGACAGAAAAAAATCAAAAACATAAACAACAACGATAGACCAATAACAAAATATGTCAGTATACCATATGTCCCACAATTATCCGAAAGAATCGATAAAATTTTAATGCCACATAATATTAAAGTAGCGAGTTTGCATTTTCTAAAATGAAAGATAAAATACATAAAAATAAACAAACCCATGTACTGTGTACAAAATCCCATGTAACAACTGTAATGGCGTCTATATTGGATAGACACTACAACATTTAAATGTTAGGTTAAAAGGTCACAAATATCAAAACATCACTGCCTTAAAAAAACTAATAAATACTGGACATACTTTCAATTTCGACAATGTCTCTATACTTAATAAAGAGGTCAATTATAAAGCAAGATGCATACTAGAAATGATACAAATCAACAAACATAAACATTCAATTAACGACAAAACAGAAATCGAAGGACTATCTAAAATTTATTATCCTATTTTATAATGATTAATTGTTCAAACTACCAATTTTACTACATTCAATTTTTAGCCTTGTGAATAATTTACGATAGTAAAATGTTTTATAAAAGATTTTTTACACTTATACAAATACAAATAAAAAAAAGTCTGAATGCGTGTCTTCTCGCTGGAATTGGAGTATTCGCATTCGCCTTTCTGTCTACCAACAAAGATGGCTACAATATTCCTTTTAAAAATAAGTCAAAATAACCACAAGATTGTAGCATTGAATATGTTATAATGTTTTATTTGACAAAACAAAACTAAATGTTTAAAGTGTTTGCGTTAGTTAACAATGTTATATTGTTCAATCAAACAAAAAACCGTATTACTTAACCCAATGTATTTGACTTGTTACAGTTGTGGACATGTATTTCTGAAGAAGACAATAAAGACTGTCGAAACGTTAAAATTATAAGTTTTAATTAACTTTAACTACAATATATTTAACGATAAAGCCGCTAAAATCAAGAAATCTCATCTTTTAAATTATTAAACATGGAACGGCCAAGAAAAAACAAAATATACAATAATTATTGGTAATAGGTACTACTTTACACCCAAGCAAAAATGAACTTACAACAAAGTAATAAGTTCAGTTTTACCAGTAATTTTTTAAAATTAATGTCATTAAGTGAACGAAACATACTTTATTTTCTTTGTAACTTACGCTACAATCGGTAGTGGTCTTCTAACCGGGCTTGGTGATGCTAACATTTGATCCGTTATAATTGGTGGTGATTGAACTTGTTCCAAACTTGAATTAGAACTCGTATTATCAGATGAATTTTTTAAAGGATCCTCAACATTTCTACAAATACCGCTTTCAATTATAGCCCTTGCAAATCGATATCTTTTTTGAGCATCTTCTTCGCTTTTATAAAAATGCTTGCAGTTATCATTCCACCACCTATTTAATTCGGTTGTAGGTGAAGCGCAATCGATTTTGATTGGTGGTAAATTCGGAATTCCATGTGAAAGCGCATTCATAGCCAAAGCAAAATTATTATATGATTTACGTGTTGCTTTTGAATCTAAAGAAGCAATTGGTACTTCCACTGCGGTAGATCTTCGACGTGAATCTCTATGTTGTTTAGACCTATTCGGTTTTGATGTTGGATATGGTTTATCGCGATGTTGACGCAATACAGATATTTTTTCTTCCGCAGGTTTTAGACGTTTTTGATTTGGTTGTCTTCGTTCTCTAGACCTACTTGGTCTTGACTTTGGTGCATCACGATACTGATCCAATACTGATCTTGCTACCGCTGTAAATCTTTGATCTTTCGTTTGATTTGGTTGTCTGGACTTACTCGATCTTGCATCGCGCTGTTGATCCAGCACTGATTTATTATTTAAGGAATCCATGTTAGCTTTCGAAACTAATAACTTGTCAATATGTTGTAAAACCTTATTTATGGACATATCAAATCCAGAAGCACTTTCTTCATTATCTAATGGACTGCTAGACGAAATACTTGACAAGAAATCAGGACAAGGTGATGTTACAATGGAATTTATAGTAGGTGTTGGTGTTGCTATAGTACAAGCCTCAACTCTTCCAAATGGAGTACTTGCCATATTCACCAAAGGAAAATGAAATATTTCTGGAGCTGTTAAGGTAGATATGTCTTTATTAGCAACTTCATAATTTAATGTAACATAAGATTCTTACATGATTCATTATGGTGATCAGAGGATGCTGCTTCTATATCAATTGTATTATGCGCAGTAAATTCATCCAAGGAAGTGTTGTCATCAGAAATGACTATCTTCTCCTCTGCAGGTTTATAAGTTTAATTTACAATCGGTAATATTAATATAAACCTACCTTCTTCCAATGAAACTAATCTTTGAGGATATGGTGTAGGAGGTCTTCTCCCTAAATACATATCTATAAAAAACTCACATAGTAAAAGTTAACTTTGTTATATAAATCTATTTACTAGGTCTCGTTTCTGCTGCTGCTGTGAGGTCTGAAATATAAGAATCCTTAGTTCGGATATGTCTTGTTGAAGTAATTGGAATAAGTTTCGGTGGACCAGCAGGGTGAGGAATATGACAAAGACTTTTGGAGGAATGTCCATTAATTCTTTTAGCCTCCTTCTTTCCAGGACTTCTAGCGAATTTATGGGGAATGCGATCAAGATTTTTGGAAGAATGACCATTCATTCTTCTGGCTTCCTTCTTCCTGCTGGGGCTTCCAGCTTTAAATTTTTTGGAAATACAATCAATATTTTCAGGTTTAATTGTCTCTACTACTTTCTTTCTATGTCTTTCAGCTTTAGATTTGTGGGGAATACGATTAACACTTTTGGAAGAATGTCGATTAATATCATCAATAATTCCCTGTCGTTGAAATGTTATGACATCCGCAGATGGCTTTTCCTTAAGTTGGTCTTCTCGATCAAAATTCACCATACACTGGCCTTGTTGATTTCGGTTTTGGTTATCGTTTTGCTTAAATTGTTCTTGGAGCATCCCAAAAAGGTATTGAAAATGCTCCCTGTCTTTGTTTGACAGATCATGAGATTTTGGAGGCCTGGTATTATCATATGCGGAATCATTGTAGGCATCAGATCTGTCAGAGGTGTTGAGATTATTGAAAGCATGATCTATTACATTGCTAGTCCGTAAAGACTGCAAATTGGGTTTGGCTGCTTGTTGAGCATCATATCGACTAAGACTTTCCACTAAAAAAATTAACTTCATCAATAAAATATACTTAGTAAGAAATATAAACATACCTTGTTTCTTAGTATCCCTTGACTGATCTTTTTGGGGATTAAACAATGAACCATAATAAGACTTCTTAGGCATTCTGTTAGTGCTCCTTTGAATATTACAAAAAAAAAAACTGAACTAAAACACTAAGAACTGAGATCGACTTTTATAATAAATCGAACACTTTTCAATTAACAAATCGAACAAAAACATACAATACTTTATCAACAAAATATCGGAAAATTACAATAAGCGTCCTACAACGGTTTACTAAGAAAAGAGTGAAATTTTAACGAACATTTTTAAATAATAAGGTTCGGACGCATGCGTAGAGACGAACAAACCTATGAATTAAATTACCTTATCTATCGTTTGTCCTAATATTAAAATAGCCTAATAAATATATACAGCTGATGTTATATTCAAATTTCTTTATTTATTTTATTTTACACGTAAAATTACATCTACATACCGTCATTGTACTAATTTTCCTTTTAAGAATAAATCTTTTGTATGAACATAACCTTGGCAGTACTATTTGTACATCTAGACATCTACTTATTGTAAAAAGCAGTTAATTTTTAAGATTAAAGTAATATATTGTATACAAAATATGAAGGCTTACTTACATGTTAAACATAAGAGTCCTTCAAAGTTAGAACTCCGATGTCTTATGTCCTTTAGTCTCGAAAAAGGGACTCCGATGTCTTGTAAATTCACCATTTTCCCTAAAAAAATAGCTTTTTTGGAATAAAATTAATTTTGACACTCCGAAAGGATTGGTTGTCCTATTTTTGTAAAAAAATTAATTTATATTGTTACAGATAAATTTCCTTATTAGAACTTACTTTTGGTAAATTGTGAGAGATATCCAAGCAATATTGCATCTATTTTAATTTACTTTAAAAAATTGTAATTTAAAAACTTGTTTACATTTTGCTCATCTCTTAGAATTTCATTCTAATTGGGTAATCCCCTCAAATTTTTAAACTTTTATCTTAGATGGCGTCTTACTTTAATAAGGATAGATTTAACTTACTTTAAAATCCCACTGACGATTATCTTATAATTTTATAAATTTCCTAACAGGAAAATTGAGGATTTCAGGTATTTATAAATAAAACTACCAAATTGTTTTTTTTTTGTTTTACTGGAATTTTGAATTACAGCGATCCGAAAGGTTTGTTAAAATTTCAATTCATATAGCTCAAAAAACTTACAAGAATAACTTACAGGAATTTTGAAAAAAATCATATGAAAGATAATACTATATTACTACATGGATGAAATGGTTTTTTATAAAGCTATATATTTTTTTTTGGCGCAAACTACGATATTCTATGGTAACTGAAGGGTGTATTGATTAGAATTGTGGTCCAAAACGATGTGGTGATTCACTTTGTTGTTCCTGAGAGTGTTGATTTTCTAGCGATGGTCCAAAATTTGGAGTTGTATGATTGTGCTCCTCACCAGGCTGCCCTAATGAAGATTCACCGGAAATTTCGGGTGTATTTCTACGATGTTGTAGGGTAGAACTTAATTGAGGAACTAGCCCTGCATGTTGGTGTTGTTGAAATGAAGTTGACGGATGAAGATAAGCTGCGGAAAGTAAACCGAAACTGTTAGCATCTAATAACAATTATAAATTCTCCTTTATGCAAAAACTTACCTGTTTGTGAAGTTGTATCGATAGGTTGCGTTGAAATCCCGAAATAGGTTGGTTCGAAAGAGGATTGCTGCTGTGGTGTGTGGTCGAAAGAGTGTGTAAATGTGTTGGTGTGTGGTGAAGCAAGCGACCCAGCTTGCCTACTTCTGTCAGTCTGAGAATTTGGATGTGAAAAATCAAAAAATGGTTGCGATGTACATGGTGATGCCCTGAAATCGTATCCCTGCCCTCTTGGTTTGACCAAATGAAATTGACTGGGTCTGTCATGTATGCCGGGTGGAGTAATGAATGGGTGTCTGAATTGGGTTGAATATGATGTCGGAACTGTACTGAAATCAGATGTGCTCGCAATTGGAGTATCAGTTCTAAGATCATTCGAAACTATTGAAGTTGTGCTTGAAGTTGATGGTTGTGACATGAATTTTGATACTTTCTTACGTGACTGATTGATATTGATTGACATATTTGACTCTGTGTAATTTGGATTTCGGAAAAGCACAGTTGATTGGTTCCAAGGTGATTCTCTTTGATTAGCTAAGTTAGAAGTGGTATTTTCGCATGAATTTGACACTTCCCCAAACCCGAAAAGAGTTTGCAGATCTATAAAAAGGAAACACGGTTTACAACATTATCCTCACTCAACTTTTAAATACTTACCAGTCTTGCTATCACATCGGTCCAAAATCTTCCTGGCTTTTGTATCGAAGTTGCTGTTGGGAGGCCTATTGAAATGCATTTGAGTAACGGATTGATCGTTACTGTTAGGAACACTGAAATTTTGAGGTGGAAGCGGAGTCTGATGACGAATTGAAGGTTGTGGTTGCATTGTCGGAATGGGATAGCCAAAAGCGGGTACTGTACCCGGTGCTCCAGCTATGCCTGTACCTGGTAAATAGAATTGAAAAATTGTAATCGTAATTAAGATTTCAATTTGAGTAGTTCGAGCTTACCTAACGCCCCGTTGGTATGAATTCTTCGCACTATAAAGAAGAAAAGGTACAATTAATATTTGTTAGTGCAAGATTTTAGATTGTTAATAATATTTATACCCCTTCTGCGTGCTATTAATATCCTACGAGGTAAAGGTTGATTTAGAAGCTCGATTAGGTCTTCTGAATAACCATCTTCATCACCCAATAATTCCAACCATTCATTACTCCAGTTAGACATTGTTAATTATAGATTAATATTACATAAATTGAAATAAAAATAATAATTAAATTTAGAAAATCCCACAGAAAGAAAATGTACGTTGACGCTATCCCCAATTTAGAAAAAATAACTGTCTTTTTTTTCAAAGATGGTGGTTGCCAAGGCAACCTCTTCAAGTAAAAAAAAAATTACCCCTAATTTATAATTTTTGATTTTGATCTTCCTTAATTCGTTTTAAATGAATAAATAAGAAATAAAATAGAATATAATACCTCTCCTACGTGCTCGAAGAATATGCCTAGGATGAGGATCATCTGGGAACTCGAATACAAGTGTAGGGTTGTTTGCAACATTGCCACCCAATAATTCTATCCATTCATCAATCCAATTAGGCATTTTCGTTGATTAAATTAATAAATAATTGCGAAAATATTGATAAATTTACAAAATCTCTTAAAGAAAAAGTAGACCGTGACCGTTATCCAATTTGGAAAAAAACAATTGCTTTTAAAATCATGGCTACTATGGTTAATCTCATTGCTGAATTTTGATTGGTCGAAAAAGTAAAATACGCGGGAAAAGATTTTACTAATAAAATAAATAATATTTATCACTACATTTCTGATTTATTCTCTCTATACTGAAAGAATTTTATAATACCTACATTTGTTTAAACTTTTTTGTTACAGAAGTTGATTGGGAAAGTGGTAACGATGAAGTCAAGTCGGAGCATCAAAGCAAAGGAGCCTTCGGCGAGGTAAAAATAGAAATTTTAATGTTATTTATTAACATTTACATGTTTAAAAGAGATCTTATTAACACAATGTATTCAAAAGCAAACAAATTCTTTCAATTATCAAGAAATATATCCGATTTACTCAATAAACCGTTACTTTTAATATCAAATTATTGAAATCGATTGTATTTATTCATATGTATAAATAAAAATATGGCTTATAAACTAAATATTACCTCTACGACGTGCTCGCAACATCCGGCGT
This sequence comes from Dynastes maya, assembly GCA_029619315.2. Classification (NCBI taxonomy): domain Eukaryota; kingdom Metazoa; phylum Arthropoda; class Insecta; order Coleoptera; family Scarabaeidae; genus Dynastes; species Dynastes maya. The sequence continues at coordinate 11,639,773 of JAROYE020000012.1, forward strand.
GGTGGTATAGGTTCAGTTGGAGTTTCAGGGGTGAAAACGATATTGGTATCATCTTCGTCGTATAGATCCATCCATTCTTCAACCCACCTAGGCATTGTTGAAGATTAAAATTAAATACAAATACAGAAAGAAGTAAATAATTAAATTTTTTAAATCCCTAAAGCGAGAACGACGCTATAATCCCTCCCAATTTAGAATAAAACAAAATTTATAGATATTGTGGTTACCATGGTGATATTTTAAAGGTGAGATTTCATTGGTCCATGAAAATAGAGATGTGCATGTTATTTGATATTTTATGTGTATTATTAAATAAAATAATTTAAGATAGCATAAAATAGGGGTGTTAAATACTTTCTGTTAAAATTTTATTTTAACAGAAATAATAAATGATACTTACTTTACATTGTCTTCCGCTATGATTGTTCATCATTAGATTTAGCAAACAATATCCTTTCCATATTCAATTCACATCCATTTTGATATGCAGAAATTGATTTGGGACATTGATACCCTAAATTTTATAAAAAAAATTGATATCAATTCTATATCACCAAAAATGCTTTTATAATTTTGACTGTTGCATAAATATAGCATAATGCCTTACCTCTTATAAGGAGAATGTTAATATATTTGAAATATATTGCGTCTAACATTCTAATTTATTTTACAAGAATTGCCGTTTGAGAATACCATCAAGAATCACGCTTAAATCACTGGTATTATTGATTAAATATATTTTTAAAGGAGGAACATTTTAAAATTCCCTCTATGAATGAGTAGCTCCAGCTTTTTCCTATAGTTCATTACTTTAAGTGCAGATGGTATCAATAATTTTTAATTATTAAATTAAATATACAAACAAAAATAAATATTTAAAACTCAGATTGATAAAATAATTATTGTTTAAATAAATAAATTCACTTGTATGTTTTTAAAATTCCAAGTTAAGAATATGTTTTCAAATAGTATAAAATTCTTTCATCCTGTAAAAACGAGCTAACTTTAAAAATAAGAAAAACATGCGTAAATTGTAAACAGACCTAAATTGTTAACATTGATTGAAATAAAATACATGTATTTACCTAGGTTTTCAATGTTATTTTCATTAATTTCAAATATTTGTGGAATTTTCATTGTCCATCAATTTTTTTTTATTTAAACTGTTTTAACTGAAATTTATGCTTTTAAATATTTGCTAATAAGGTTCTGATAAATAGTATTATTCTTCAAATAAAACGTTTTTCTTCTATGTAATTATTAAATGAAAGGGTTAACATAGGATTGAAGAAATAAAACAGCATGTTTTTTGGAGTAGTTTTTACTGAAATTTTGTAAACAATCGAAATGTTACATTGTTATAACCAAAAATGTGTGAAGTTAATTGCCAAATAAGAGTGAAAAAATCCAAATATTTTAGATTATACCTCCCATGAATATTAGATTAATTGCCAAAAGAATTAAGTACAAGAATTTTGAAGAAAATGAAAAATAATTTCGATGAAGGAATTTTGATTGTCGAATTAGTGTGGCCTTCATGCCGTTGTATTGGTAGTTCCACCTTTAAGTGCTTCTTCGTTTGTCGCAGTTCTGTCCTGATCCTTGTTTATTGTAGTAGAACTTTTAAGTCCTGTTAGTTTGTTACCATATCTATAAGCGCTTCTAGCCCTGTAGATTGCAGTGTAGCTATTTTTATTTCTGGCCATGGTGAATGGACCAATGGATCGAGCTCTGTTTGTAGGAACGTTATTGTTTCTATCGCTACTTAAGATCTTTTTTACCACACTGCCCTTTCCCGTTGTTTGTGCCCTGATAGTTGCAATACAGTTGCTTCTAGGATTGACTTGACTTTTGGTTGTAGATAAGTTATTAGTTCCACTAGCTGTTTGTGCCTTTTTGGGAGCACTGCAAGTATTTCTAGGAGGAGTAGGGCCTTTGCGTGTAGATAAGTTACTATTTCTACAAACTGTTTGCGTCTTGTTAGGAGCACTGCTACTACTTTTAGTAATGGCAGGAACCTTACTTGGGACGCTGCGACTATTTTTAGTCGTAGCAGAGGCCTTACTTGCTGCACTGCAACTATTTTTACAACCGATTGGTTTCTTCTTTGGAACCATTTTGGTATCTTCACCAACTTCTACCTTTGATGCTGTAGAAGAAGTCGCTTCGTCCTTCTTTTCCTTTTCATCTTCTTTCTTACTTGCTTCATTTTCCTCCTTCTTTTCTTCCTGTACCTTACTTGCTTCATTTTCCTCCTTCTTTTCTTCCTGTACCTTACTTGCTTCATTTTCATCCTTCTTTTCTTCCTGTTTCTTACTTGCTTCATTTTTTTTCTTCTTTTTCTTAGCGTTCTTGTTATTTTTCTTCGTTTCTTCTACAACATCGGTGGTAGGTTTTCCCACATCAGGATATCTGCGTCTATACAATTTGCCCCATACAACTGGGGGTGGTATCATACCGTATATGCTCCTGTCAAGGATTACTACTTTTTTGTTAGTATCCCGTGGTGGTTCAGGTTTGGCTGTCGACTTCAGAAATTCCTGGTAGCATTTCTCACAGTGCTTTATGTGCAACTATCAGAAAAAATAAATGTTTTAAAAGGGATTTCAAAAATTTAAAAAGATTGCAAACTTACTGTTTCATCAAAGTATTCACGTCTTTTCTGTTCAAGAATAATATCGTCCAAAACCGGTGCCCTCTTTCCAAGCGGGATTTGCTGCCGTTTGCGGAAAAACTTCAACAGATTTTGCGTTTCCTTGTGGGTAGCCGCTACGGAGTATTTGTACTTAGAGAAATGTTCAACCATAAAGACCCAGGATCCTGTTTCCGGCCTATACTCAATGAATTTAGTTCCATTTTTCCGGCACATTTTTTTCAAGGTTTTCTCGAAATCCATCGTTTTCAACGTCTTAACGTCCTTTATCGGTAAGCTACTGTCCTTTCCTTTCGGATAAACAGAATCCAAAGTTACTTGAGCTCGTCTATTCAGACCTTGACCGACAGGGGGCTTAATTGACTCGTCTGGGTATATGGTGACCTCTCTGAATTGGAAATGGACTATCTTGTCGAGGTTAAGATCCGCAACATTGAATCTATCAGGGAAGCACACATTTCCATAGCCTACGCGACCAATGGTGAATCCTTTAATTAAGATTTGACCATCTTCTAGCTTTAACTCGGCTAATTCTTTCAATGGTGGAATTGTGTAGTAACCCCAACGGTTCAGTGTTATTCCGCAGTAATCTCCGACTGAAGATGCACCATCTTGGCATTGTGTTCCTCGTGACTTACAAGACCGATTGCATTGAATTTGTACTGATGCTTTCGGTAGAAGCAAATGACATAAGGCACCTTTCTCTTCTCTTGAAGCTATTCATTATCAAAAGAAATTATTTAGGATTAATCTTGCTTACGTAAACAAGATCAAACTTACGTTTTCTCAACAACAAAGGCTTTAAAGATAATGTCTTTGATGATCTAGGTGGTGGTGGCAGCGGCTTTCGTAATGGTTGATCTTCGTTTAATTCAAACAAAACTTTTCTGTCTCTGCTGGTGTTCGACTTGTAATTTTTGTTGCTTCGAAGTTTATTCGGCTTTCTAAGGGAAAAGTTTACATCTGAATCAGGCCCATCATCAAATGAATCATTAAATTTAATCTGTGGAAGTTAAAAGTGAATAAATCGTGTATTTTTACATATTTCTCTTTCCAATATACTCACTTCTCTTTCCGAAAGCTGAAAGAATTTCATTTTCTTGATCATTGGTGTAGCAGCAGCTACCTTTTTGGATGGTTGGAAGTATATCTGCGCATCTATTACAGTACTTGTAGTAGTTGTAATGATAGCAGTGCTTTCTGATGCTGTATGCTTTGTTTCGTTATTGAGGGAAATTAAATGGAATGGACATGTTTTTGAAAGGAAAGATAATGAATGCTGAAATTCAGATTCACATCTTGCACGGCTGAAATAGACCAAAATATTAGCACATTTTATAATTCCAAAATATTGAAGAACATACAAAGCGAGAATTGAATCGATCTCATGAAGTGGGGAATTTGGTGCCGAAATAGGGGGAGTTGCTTGACTAAAATTTGGTTGAGGGTTGAATCCAAAACTGGTAGGTTGCATAACAGGCTGAGCTGCATCTAAGCATTAAAAAATAATCTTAAAATCCCTCTAACAAATTTGATTTATCTACGTACCCATTACAGGAGCTGGTTGCCAGACCAGTGGTTGCTGTCGAGGAAGCCCTAACATACTCTTACTTCCAGAAATTATGTTAGTCGCAGTTTTCATACTTGTATTACTTTTAAGGACGTTTTTCGAATTTTGAGCCTGTCCACAAAATTGAGTACTAGTTATGCCGAAATTGAGCTGTTGCTGTTGAGCATTGAAAAGGTTTGGAAGCGGTGCTGAAGTTGATTGTCCAAAAATATTCGGTGTTGGTTGCGTTAAATTGCAAAATGGAGATAATGTTGCAGCTGTACTTGTACTAAATGCATTTTTAACACAAGTAACGGGCTTACACATTGTTATACTTTGAGACAAAGCATTGAAGAAGTGCGATGCCTCAGATTTTGTAGGAGATTGGCCGAAAGGTGTTTTGGATACAAAATTCTCGAAACTATATGACGTTACTGTAATAAAATACATATCAAACGATTCTGCAAAGTACTTAATAATTATAACAAACCTGCTGGTGCAAAATTTTGTGATATGGGTGCACCCATTCCAAAAGATTGTTGAGGTGGTTTACCAGTTCCACATTGTGGAGACTGATGAATTCCGAAAAAGGTTGGTGTCGGCTTATTTGTTCCAAATGGTTGCAATTGATTAATTCCAAAAGTTACACAATTCGTCCCAAAAGCTTGTGTTGTCTGTGATGTCCCAAGAGATGGGGCAATTTGATTAGTCCCGAAGAGTGGTGGCGTTGATGTCTTCATTCCAAACAATGGTTGATTAGAACCAAAAGGTTGCTGTTGAATTTCGTTTGTTCCAAAAGGTTGCGAAATTTTATTCATCCCGAAAGGCGATTGTGAAATTTGATTTGTTCCTAAAGGTTGATTGATCGAGAGCTGTGGCGCTAATTGATCGATCCCAAATGTCTGAATTGTTCCAAAAGTCTGTTGCATTGGTTGATTAGCTCCAAATGTTTGCTGAGTTCCAAGATTTTGATTTGTACCGAAAGACTGTAAGGCTTGAGTTGTCCCGAAAGGCGTTTGTATTATTTGATTGGTTCCAAAGGTGTTTTGAGAGGTTTGATTAATCCCGAAAGGTGCTTGCGCTGGTGAGAAACCCGTCCCAAGAGTATGCAACGCAGGCGTATTGAAGCTGAACCCGCTAAACATATTTGGAGTTTTATCTTGATTCCCTTTGCTTACAATCTTAGGAACATTTCGACGATGTTGCAGATTTGAAGAGCCAGGATTGAACCGAAACAATTCTGTAGCCGGTAAATTTGGTTTTTGTTTGTTAGGTTCAAATGGATGTATTCCAAATGAATTCGGTTGCGTATTTACAAACGAGAAACTCGATTGTGTTACGGATTGTGATAGGTTTGTTGAAGTCTGAGATGTAATTGGGGTAGAGGTACCAAATACAAAAACAGACTCTTTATTGTTTTCCTGGTTGCACGAATTGGCAGGTTCTCCAAACAACGGTGTTCCAGATAAGTTAGAATTCTGGGCAAATGTGAAGATTGGTTGCGGATCTGGAATTTTTTATACACAACAATTAATATTTATAGTTGTTTAAGCTAATACACGTTAAAACCTACTTATTCCACAAACAACTTGAGTAATAGCCACAGTAGATCGTGGAATACTGCCGAAAGTTGAAGTTAACGTCGATTGCTGTGTTGGTTGTCCAAAAGTTGTAGTAATAGTTGTAATGTACGGTGAAGCGAACAACCCATTAGAATTTTGTTGAGTTGTGGAAGCCAAAATGAATGGTGATAATGAAGTCCGGTTTATTGTTGCTACCCCGTTTTTTGTTTGTGCGTCATGGTTGCCGAATGTTGATTGAATGGGTTGTCCGAACAGATTCAATGACTGTGGTGGAGAGAAAAGTGGCTGAGTCGATTGGGCAATCGGTGATATCAGAACTGTACTCGGACTAAAAGGATTAGCCGACAAAGTAGCGGTTCCAAAATCAAACGAACTCGTTAGCGACTTCTTGCAACAGCCTGTAGATGATTTTCCGGGCGCTTTCTTGTTTTTCCGGCCCCCCTTTGCGAAAATTGGCCGGGAACTCGGTGAAAAAATACTACTAGTTGTTAACGGTATGTTATAGGTAGACAATCCGTCCCCATAGCCAAATTGTGCCTGAACACCTATACAGAAAAAAAAAATGTTATGGGATATTTAATTTATTGCACTCAGTACACTCAGTACACTCAGAAAAAGGTCAATGTTCAACAATTTTGAGACATTCAACTGTTTATACAGGTTGCCAATCAAAACTGATTTAATTGTGGTAGGGACATTGGGCGGTATCATTTCCTTGAGGATATTCATCTTTTCATCATCCGTTCGAAAGACAAGTTTGTAGAAGCAAAAATTAATTTACAACATCAAAAAGCTGATTCAATTCAGCTCGTGAAACTGCAATTCCTTCCCCAAAATGCTCACTAATGAAAAACGTATCTAACTGGTTAAATGCTATGGTATTGGACAAGCTTCACACAGATATGCCATTCATTTATTTAATCAAAAGTCTCCCAATATATCTGCATTACACGTAGCTTTACGTAAACTCTTAAATAAGTTTGACGAAACTGGATCAGAAGCGGATTTAAAAAAGAACGTAGGTACTATGACGAAAATGACGCTGCAACATTATTAGCAATGAATTAATAATAAAATCTTGCCTTATAAACCCACAATAACCCATACACTTGGAGGTGAAGATGATGCAAAAAGGTTAGACCTTCGTTTATGAGTTGGGGAGAAGTTCGTTGAAGATAGAACCTTTCTTAGAAAAATTTTCTTTGCTGACGAAGCATTTTCAACTAAAGATCACGTTTCTTCTCAGAACAACTTAACAAGATATTAGGCTGCGATGAATCCACAATATGTAATTCGATCAAGAAACCAATATTATAAAATGTAAATGTGTGGTGTGATATTTTCTATGGTGGTATTATTGATCCATATTTTAACATTTGTATTACCTCAGTTGCACATTAACCCTGACATACGAAGAAACATTTATTGGCAACAAGAATGATATCCGACTCATTCAACTGTAAAAATTGATAAAAAAAATTTTAAATCATCAATCTCCTGGGAAATTAATTGACAGAAATCGCCCAGTTGAGTGGCCTGATAAGTCAGTTGATATTACTCCAATGAATTTCTTTTTGTGGGGAGCGTTAAAAGAAAAACTGTATGTTCGTGGTGTAGAACATAATTCAGATCCATTGAAACAAGCTAGCTTTAACTCGGCTACAAGGGCAATAAGGGATGCGATGTATGAGATTAATTAAGTTGGAGGCAGCTATATTGAATAGTGATTGTTAGATCTGTTTTAAGTTAAGAATTAATACTTATTTACTTGCTTATTTCAAAGAGTGACTGTTGTTTAATTGAAAAATAAAACTATCAGCTGCAATAACTGAATTTATAAGTAATTGTATGTCTGAATTTAAATCTAAATATGTGTTTGGACATTTTGAGGAAAGCAGCATTTTTTATAAAGAATAACTTTTTTCAATAAAACGCATATTAAACAAGCTTTTCCTGTTTGTCTTGTTGTGTCTGAAGTATTCTCTTCTTTATTAGATAGACAGGCCCGTGCCGTGCGGGGGACAACACAATTGCACTTGCACGGGACGGCAAAGTTAGGGGGCGGCAGGCGCACGGACAAGAAAAAAATACATGAACCCAAAAAGAAATAATGCAAAATAACATTCATACCTTTTCAATTTTTTTACAGTAAAAAAAATCAATCTCTAATTTCCTATTAAACGGAATCGGGGTATTACAAAAAAATACCATCAAAGGCAGCTGCAAAATAGCCCCGAAAGAAATAGGTCACGCCGTCAACGTGTTGGAGCTTCTCTTTCGATCTCTGTCTTTTCTTTTCATTTTGCTTTAAATGATTCTCGTTCTCTGTTTTTAAAGGGAAAAAATCTTTATTTCGGTGAAATACCTATATTGGTGGATAATATAAAAGCCTGCGACAATTTTTAAAATGTTTATGAGTTGTTGACCGTTGAGCGTAATATTTGGTCTGCTCGTGTTCGAAATGAATTCGTCAAAAAAGTCGATTTGGCGGTTGAATTTTGTGTTGTTCTAAATACTGATTGCAAAGTAAGTAGAAACATTATGTTTTGCGTATATTTTAGAAAGCAACTGCTAATAACACAGGCACACAAAAAAGAAAAGTCGAAACCCAGAGGATAAACCCCCCTTTTCCCAAGTATATTGGGGCGCTGAAACCGAATATGACAATAAAAAAAGGTTCTAATTATCCAATTTTCCCCTAGCACCCCCTTACAACCCACCTTGGGGTTTGAAATTCCACATTTGAAAAATATGTATATTATTAGGTTTCTTGGTGCGCTGAAACTGAATATGACGAAAAAAACTGATTTCAACCACCCAATCAACCCCTTACAACGCCCAGTGGGGTTAAAATTTCACTTATGAAAATTTAAAATGTGTATATATTCTTGATACATACATACATTAAAAAAAAAATTAACCCCACTAGGCGTTGTAAGGGAGTGATTGGGTGGTTGAAATCAGTTTTTATCGTCATATTTGGTTTTAGCGCCCCAAAATACTTGGAAAGGGGGGTCTACCCTCTGGGTTTCGACTTTTTTTGTGTGCCTGTTTAATTCACTTTATATAATATACATAATATATAATAATATATTATATATAATATACATAATATATATATAATATATTGTGTTTGTTGAACTTTTTTTTTTATGTTACTAGATTAATACCGATTTTTACAAAATGTCGGGAAGTAATCCAAAGAAGGAATTAGGGCCGTTTTATCGCAAGCAAAAAAGAATAAAACTAGAAGAAAAGGAGAAACTTAGGGAATCCTTGGATGGATATTTTAAAGCTTCTTGTGAACAAATGTCATCAACAAGCAACGAACAACAACCAAGTACATCCACTGCAAGATTCTCCGACTCAGATAGCAACCTTTGGTCGAATTGGATAAATACCACGAAGAAGAAAGTGATGATGCCGGTATTTCTGATACCGTCTCTCCTGAAAACAAGGAAGAAACAGCCTCGGGTTTTGATTTTCATTTGTCTGATCGGGGTACGTGGCCGTCGGTTTTAAATAGTCGCGTTAGTGATCTTTTGATTGAATAAGAGCCTTTTCAACTGAAAGAATATATTTTCCTCTTGATGATACACACAGAAAATTTACAATAAATTTTTTTAGTAAGATTTTGTCAAATGAGGAAAAAGTTCAACGAAACTGGTTAGTTTATTCCTCTAAACTAAATGCTGCTTTTTGCTTTTGTTGCAAGATTTTTAGTACTAAGGATAGATAAATTAAATTAATAAACGGTGGATACTCAGATTGGCGGCATGCAGCTGTATATTTTTCAGAGCATGATCGTAGTTCCTTTCACATTGAGTGTATTAAAACATGGTGTGATCTAAAATTCAGGCTTACGAAAACTTGTACAATAGACAAGGAAGGTCAAACTTTCTATGAACTCGAGAAAAAAATGTGGAGAGCTATTATAGAAAGAATGATAGCTGTTATTCTTTATTTAGCTGAACAGTGTCTAGCTTTTCGGGGAGAAAGTTCACAACTCTTTGTACCAAATAATTGAAACTTTTTGAAACTTATAGAAATGTCATCAAAATTTGACCCTATCATTGTTGAGCATATAAAAAATGTGCAAAAATCAAAAACCGATAAGACTTATATGCCCTCTTATTTAGGACACACAATTCAAAATGAAATTATTACATTGCTTTCCGAAGATATAGTAAAACATTTAATTTCCAGTTTGAAAAAATCTAAGTATTTCTCAATTATTTTAGACTGCACGCCTGATATCAGTCATGTTGAACGAATTAGTGTTATAGCAAGATTCGTTTATATTTCTGAAGAAGAAGCGGAAATTAGAGAGCATTTCTTAGGTTTCTATCCATGTAAAGATAGTACTGGCAAAGGATTATGTGATTTCGTTTTAACAGAACTTTTCCCAAAATTTGATTTAAACATTCAGGATTTACGTGGTCAAAGATACGATAATTGATCCAACATGAAGGGAAAGCACTCTGGTTTGCAAACAAGAATTTTAAATATAGATTCAAGGGCCATGTTTGTACCATGCTTGGCGCACACTTTAAACTTAATAGTAAATAACGTTGCTAAAATAAATAACGAAATTGTGTCTTTTTTTTATATAGTTCAACAACTGTATGTATTTTTTTCATCTACAGTTGCTAGGTGGGCAGTTTAAAAAAAACACGTACCAGTATTAATTCTTAAACCTTTAAGCGACACTCGTTGGGAGAGTAGAGTTAATTCTATTAGACCCTTAATTTCAAATTACGAAAATAATTGCGACAGCCTTACTGAAATTCCACAAGACGAAACTAACGATGTTAAAACGAAAAATATGTCACTCAGTCACTTTTAGAAAAAATCACGGTTTTTAAATTTATCTGCTCAATGGTAATTTGGTATAATCTTCTGTATAAAGCTAATGTTCTAAGCAAAATGTGTCAAAACCCGAAAGTCAATATAAGTGAGTGTCTTACGGTTTCGAACAATTTAATTAACTATCAGTAAAATTAGAGCTATTTATTAAAGAAGCAAAGGTATTAGCGAAAAAAGTTAATGTTGCTCCCGAATTTCCTCTTATTCGTCAGAAAATAATTCCAAGGCAATATTCTTACGAGTCAGAAGATGATCCTATCGCAAATGCTATGCAGAATTTTAAAATCAATTCTTGCTTTAGTATATTAGACACAACAATGCAATCAATTAAAGAGAGGTTTTTTATTTTGGAATAATGTAATAATCTGTTTAAATTTTTATATGAGTTTGATGGGATGGAAAAAACCGTGTTAAAAAAATCTTGCATAGACCTCGATAATTTTTTACAACACTCCGAAAACGGTAATCTCCAGAAAGATGTTGACGGAGACGAACTTTACAATGAAATATTATCTCTCAAAGAAATTATCCTCAGTTTTGGAAAACCACAAGACATTCTAGATTACATAATAAAAAACAATATTGTTTCTTGTTTTTCCAATTTACCTGTTGCACTCAGAATTTATTTAACTTTACCGGTAACCGTCGCATCAGGTGAAAGGAGCTTTAGCTAACTGCGAATTATAAAAAAAATATTTGAGATCCACCATATCCCAAGAGAGGCTGACAAATCTTGCAATGATTGCAATAGAGCAAGATATTTGCCAAAATAATGATTTGAGTCAAATTATCGATGGTTTTGTGTCAAAAAAAGCAAGATTTGTTTTGTTGTAAATTAATCAAATTTATCATCAATCAACCATAACATATTTTTGTAATGTTGTTTGTTTCTTTTGTTGTTATATAGTTTTACTTTGTTGATTTTTGTTCCATGTAGTATTAAATGTACGCAAGAGTTAGTTAATTACGTTATTAATTCACATTTTATAAATAAATAAATTGAAATTATTTGCTTGTATTAATCTAGTACCTACCTATATTTAGTACCTGCAATAATTGTAGAATCAAGTAGACGTCATGAAATAAAAATAGCAAGCAACGGATATGTACTGTTTTAAACAAGGTAAGCGCAATTAATAATATGCATTTCAAGAATTCTGAGTAAAAAATGGTTTATTTTAAGAAAATGAAACTATTGATTTATGAACAATACCTAAACGCTTTCTGGAATTAAGAAAACTATTTATTATTCTTAAGAAAATATTGTTTTATGTTGCAATGGCCATTTACTTATATTAAGAATCTCTTTCTTCAAATTCTCTGCAAGATTTTCTTGAATCAAGTTAACAAATGTCTTAAAGAAAGTAATACATTTATTTCGTTACAAATATATACTTCTTTTAAGCGGAGAAAGAAACGCTAAGAAAATATTTTTTGATTTAAAACAGTTATTGTATTGCGGATAATTGAAATAGTAATTATCTTGAATTAATGCGAACAACTTTGATATAAGTAAACGTTTCTCTGCGTGCGCGAAGATCCTTTGAAGAATACTTACTTGTATCACTATCACAGCGTTCTAGCTCCTCATATTTTGGCGTAACATCCATAAAAGGGGTGTTGCTATAATGCGTGATGGTGATAGCCTGTCCGTCCGTCCTCTGCGTAGTCTGAGTCTTAAAATCTCCGCAAAATCCCCCAATTTTTCCCGTTAAAGAAGTTCCCGTGGTTGAATTTGGAATCGCCAAAAGGAGATTCTCAGAACTCGAACCAACGCATTCCATCTTGTCTGGGCCAGCTTTAGAAGAATCGGGCAGAAAACCAAATACAATTGGCTTGTTCTCAGTGGTGAAAGGTGTCGCCGTCTGCATTCCCGAAAAAGCAATCAAATCCAATCCATCGTGCGAACAAGCTCCTATTGAATAAACCCGAAAATATCGTAAAAAATTAACCCTAAAATACAGAAACTTACCCGGTTGATCCTCAGTATCATTCCTCTTTACTGAAAAGAACAAATAACCGAAATTAGATTGCGAATTACAAAAATTGAAGGGAAAATTTATATTTTAATTTATAATACCCCTTCTACGAGCGCGTAATTTAAGACGTAAGGTTGGATCTTCGTTTGGAAGCTCAGTTATCACGAGAGATTCAGGTTCGCTATCCTCCAATTGGTCTAACCACTTTTCAAGCCACGATGGCATTATTATTAATTAAATTACTTTGTTACAAACGTAAAAAAAAGCTAATTGAAGATTATTTAATTTACAAAAACCCTTAGAAATACGAGAGACGCAGTTAAACACTTCCCAATTATATAAAAAACAAAAGTTTTTAACGGATGACTTGTAACGGTCATTTTCCAAAGGTGACTATGATGCGTTAGATAAAAATCAAATTAGAAATGCATAGTAAATTTTTAAAATGCGATTTTTTATGGGATCATGTATTTAAAAGATACTTTATAACAATTATAACTTATAATAACAACGAAAATTTATTTTGAGGCTTTTAATATACATAAAATTCTAATTAATGACATATTTGGCTATTTTAATTCCTCGTAACTACCTGATTACCACCTGATAGGCTATTCTTATCATTATTAATGGTGAAAAAGTGTAAATAAATACCTCTAAGAAGAGTTCGAGTCCTTTCCCGTGACCTATGCTCAACAGCCGAAGTATCAGATTCGAAATTCGGTACTCTCTTGCTGCCTAATTCACAACACCTTCTATCAAACCACTTAGTCATGATTGCCGAAAGAATTACGATACAATAAAAATAATTATTGAAATTAAATTGATTTATAAAATCCTTTAAAAAAGAGCTGACGCGTATACAAACACCCAACCGTTTTATTAAAAACAATATCTATTAAAATTTTTCAGTTGGTGAAACTGATTGTTTTGGACCTGATTCGTGGCGAGCTCTGATTGGTGGAAAAAGGACGCGGACTTAATGATTAATTTCCAATACAAAATAAGATTTAACTTTTTACCTGTTTAGCAACATTAATTATATTTATATTTTATATGATATCATCCTTATTTATTTATATTATTACAACAAATATAGTTTTAAAATATACAAATACCTTTACATTCACTACGCATGCGCTGTTGTGATCCATGTTCAGCAGTTGATGAAGTAAACCTGGTAACTGCTTTATCATTCCCATTTAATCGGCCACACCGCTTTTCGCTACACTTAACCATGATTGAAGATTAAATTACGGTAAAATATTAATAATATAATGAATGTTTGTTTAAAATAATTTACAAATTCCTTTAAAAATAGAACTAACGCACGTGAACACCTCCCTGTTTTAATAAAACAATATTTACTGAAATTTTTTACATTGGCGAGCCTGAATTTTTAACGGATTTCTCGTGGTGGGCTCTGATTGGTAGAAAAAGGACGCTGACTTAAGGACTAATTTCCCATGAAAAATATAACTTAACCTCTTATTCTTTGTTACTGCAAAACAGGGATAATAATAAATATTGTAATAAGGATTACTTAATGGGGTCAATCTGTCTGCCTAAGGTCAAGTTGTGTATACAAGCTGTCCCAAATTTTGTGAGCGTGAAGTAAATTTAATTCTAAGAGGAAAAAAATGCAAAAGTTGTAGGTTGATTGTTATTTCTTTCAAAATTATAGGCCTTTTTAATTTTTTTAACAGACAATTAAAAAAATAAACTTCGTCAAGCAAATAAACACTTACTACATCAAAAAATTCAATTAACATTTTCAATAATATTGTCCATCTTCTTGTTGAATGCAAGCTTCCCGTAAGCCTACAGATGCAGTACCCATTCGTATTTCACCCCTGTTTTGTCGTATTTGTTCAAAACGTTTACTTTTAATAACAACGTTAAAACGCCTATAGCTTTGAAAAAAATTACAATCGACTTACAACTTTTACGTTTCTTCTTCTTAGAATTAAGTCTACTTTACGCAATGCTTTACGCAATGCTTTACGTAATACAAACCAATCTGGTATTTATTGCAAGAACTGCCAATTTAAATTATCCGCCATATTTTTAAATTGTCAAAGATTTTAGAGGTCTGACTGCATCTAATGATATCTCAGTAACCTGGGCAAATATGCGGTAACAGCCAGAGGCGTGGCGAGCGCATGTAAGTTTACACATAAAATAGAAGATAAGAAATAAATTATAAAACGTGCTGAAACACTTACCGTTTTAAAAATCTTCCGTGAAATCACAAACTGGGTAACATCTGTTAAATATTTGAATCATTAGATATGTTTCCACAGCTGTTTCAGTCAAGTGAGTACGACGTGCGGAATAAATGTTTTTTAATGCCGAAAACGACCATTCGACATCTAGCGATGTTATATTTGCATATTTAAAATAATATTTGAAACAACTTAATGCATCTTCACACGCACCTTCACAAATTTGTCTTAATATAAGAAAATCGGAGTCTTTCTCTAAAACACTTTCAAATTTTCGTATTACACACCAATTTGTTTCGCCTTCTACAGCGCATAACTGTGCGTGAACATCATTCACAATTTGAACAGAATCCCCTAGGGACATCGAAACATTTTTTAATTTTTCTATTCCCTCCGTTAGTACGAAGTAATTATTGTGAATAGTTTGTAAATCTCTTTTAACCTGACTATCTTGAAATATTTCCTGGCTTTTCTTTATTGCTGCAGCTTCTGTCGGATTGAATTTTAAAACTACCTTCTTTATTTGATCAAAATATTTGTGGTAGTAAAACGCAGCCTGCAACCATGTTACCACAACAATCGGCTGTGGTGGTTCAGCTAAATCAGAACACAGTTTGTGAAATAGTCGGGTACGTTTCGGGGACTTTAGAAACACTGCCTTTGTACTAGTAATCAATGCATTTACTAGTGGAAAACATGTAGGAATCGTTTGTGCCGCAAGATTTAGAGTATGGATTTTACACGTTACATGTAAGAAGTTACCACTGTATTCTTTAGATCGGCCCAAAGAACGCATGTTTGTGGCACCATCACTCATAAACTTTAAAAGTTGCTTAGTTGAAACTTCAAATTTGTTCAATGAGTTCAACAACAGAATCCACTAGCGACATCGAAACATTTTGTAATTTTTCTATTCCCTCCGCTAGTCTGAAGTAATTGTTGTGTTCTTTGGGATTGATTTTTAAAACTACATTCCTTATTTGATCAAAATATTTGTTGTAGTAAAACACAGCCTGCAACCATGTTCCCCAACGTGTAACAATTGGCTGTGGTGGTTCAGGTAAATCAGGACACAGTTTGTAAAATGGTTGGGTACGTTTCGGGGACTTTGGAAACACTGCCTTTGTACTAACAGTCAATGCATTTATTAGTGGAAAACATGTAGGAATCGTTTGTGCCGCAAAATTTGGAGTATGGATTTTACACGTTACATGTAAGAAGTTACCACTGTGTTCTTTAAGAGATCGGCCCAAAGAATGCATGTTTGCGGCACCATCACTCATGAACATTAAAAGTTGCTTAGTTGAAACTTCAAATTTGTTCAATGAGTTCAACACCACCTTTAAAATCTCATCGGCAGTACAATTTATAACTCTTTTGGAAGCAAGTAAGAAGGAGGATGCCGATCGATGTGGTTCCATTGTACGTACCATTACATTAACCACAGAATGTTTTTGACGATCTGTTGTTTCGTCCACACACAACCACAGTTTTTTATCTTTCAATTCCGTTTTCATTCTTTTTTCTTTATGTTCACGAGCAAATGGCACTACATTTTGTATCGATGTCCGACTAGGTAATTTACAGTCCGCATATTTATTCCAGAATGAGAGAAATGCTTCTTTGTCTAGTAAACGAAACGATAGATTACATAAAATAAGAGTAACACATAAATCAATGTAAATTTTTCTTGGTCTCGTATGGCACTTTTTGCAGAAGAATGCTGTTTGCTTTCGATGTGACGTTGGCAATGGCTTCTGGACCAACACATTAAAGGGATTTTACAAACTAGACATTGAATTTTAGCGGCATGTCCACTATAAAGTTTTTAACTGTGTCTGCCATTGGTCGTTTTCGCGACGTACCTAATTGCGACATTTTTATAGCAAATATAAGCGTACAATTACGAAATAAGTTACGACAGCCTATATATACACAGAACTACTCAGCATCTATTTAGTACTGACGCTGTGAACGCGTGAAATAAATAATCGCCGGCTCCACACCACATATCTACCACACTGACTGTTACCGCTGTTTGCCCAGACTAGTCTGCAGAATGCATAACACTTACATGCGTCTGCCATGTTACAATAAAATAATTGTTTATATTTCGCGGTTTTTCGTGTCAATTAATTATTAGCGGTAAATTTAAAATATTTATGTTTTTTTTTTATAAGAGGATATATAAATAAAATGCGAAGAAATATAGAAATAATACTTTTTATTTTGCAATAGGAAGTAATAATACTGATGCATGCCTTAAGTTGAACTATGTTCCAAACAATTCTATAAAATTAAAAAAAATTCTTTAATAATTAAACTAACAAATCAATAAATTAATAAAAAAAATCTTTACACAATTATAACTTTATATTTCTTATATTTCCTAACCTGATTGTATTATTTTTGTATCTTTAGAGAAATATAAGGTTATAAAAGCAATGTGTAAAATTTAAATTCAATATTTTTTTAACGATTTAACAAAAGTATATAAAACAAGTATTAATAATATAATACTTTTTAGTTTGACTAAATTATACTACTCAGTGTATAATTAAATAAAGAAAATGCTCAACGTAATCCTTTGGATTAGTTATAAATATTTAATAGAATTTGTTAATACAATTTACGATAGTAAAAGATCCAGGAACATTATATTTTGTAATTATAATAATACTATTTAAAAGACAAGCTTCGAAAACTTCGAAAAACATCGGACTTCGACTCTATTTTAAATTAAACTGTAATACTATTTATTTTTTTTTACGGTATCTTGCAACGCTTACATTTTTATGTAAACATAATCTATTTAATAATACGATAAATCAATGTTTTAGAAAATACATTTTCATAATTGTATAGCTCGATACAAATATCTTCCATGTCAATTCTGTTATATTTATATGAAACTATACAGGGTGAAACGTATCACAAAAGAAGGATCTATCTCAAAGGAACCATTGTTTACTATTATCATTATCTTAATTTATTTTACATATTATTATTGGCCACTTCATTTGAACACATTTATTAGGAATCATTGGTACATTGTTCGTGGTGGTCCCAAAAAGAAATAAAAAAAAGAAAAACATTGCACTAAGTAGGTTAATTTATAAAAGAAAAAAAGGAGGGGAGGAATTTTCTTAAACGTTTTAATCGTTGCAATAATAATTAAAATAAATAACTTGCATATAGTCCGTACATTTATTGCACTTTCTCAATAATCTAGTCTCCCAGGGAGAAGGGAAGAAAATCACAGGGCTAAGGGGTGTCTCGATCTGCCGATTCTGACCTATTAGAAGGTGGTTGACTTCTTTTAGGAGGAGGTTGAAGGGGGAACAATCTATGCTCTGAGGACCAATAATTTGGTCGATCACCATCTTCAGATGGTGTCGCCACCGCTGTTAAACTAGGCACGAATTGCTCGGGCATCCAATCAAAAGAAAATGCATTTCCTGAGTGTGTACTTGGCGTTGCTGTTGGTGTAGGAGGTGCACTTCCTATATAAGGACTTAATTCTTGATGGCATAGATCTGGAACCTTTTGCAAAGTATCCGACCAGGGTGGACTTGGGTTCCATTGATCCATCAACTCACTAGGATCCAATTTTAAAAGAGTTCTCGGCCTATCGGCTAAGTGGGAGACAACCAATAAGGCACTACTTCCCCCTTCTTCATTGGTCTCCACGTCACCTACTTCTAAATCTAAATTCTGAAGATCTTTGGGCTTCCTTTTACTATAAGAATAATCTACTGGCTCTGATTCGGCCCTACGATGATGGTGGTGATGTTGATTGTGGTGGGCATGCGTAGGACCACTATGATGCCCTATGTGAGGTTGGATAGATCCAGGAATCGCGGTTAAATGGGCATATCCGCTAGATTCATGGCTACTAGCGAATTCAGGTCCCTGATGATGGTCTGGATAATAAAGGAGACGCGTTGAAGGTCCTAAATCATAAGCTAATCCATATTGAAGTTTATTTTGAACGGAATAGTAATGGTACAACCAACTGTTAGTTCTCATCACAGCTGCTTCGGCTTCTGTTAATACTTGATTAGTACAAACTATCACGGGTTGTTGATTACTTTCAGAGCTTTCTTTAACTTGTAGCACGCAATGCATCCAAATCCAATCGCCTGATCTTCGTTGAAATTGCGCTAGGAGTATGCAAGAACGCTCTTGCTCAGATTGGGTTACTAATTTGAAAAAAATAGATTGGTCTTATTTTTTCTTCTTAGAAGGAATCCCTGGATATACTTACTTAATCTATGTTTAGTTTGCGCTTCCCTAGTGGAATCCCAATGCAATAAACGGTACCACGAAACGCCTTGGAGATCTCCTCTAGGGAATCCTAAATAGAATTCGCCACTGTAAAAACGAAAAAAGAAAAAGATTAAAAAAGACCGTGCAAGTGTAGCAGCAATCATCGAGATTTATGGCATCCAATGTCACTTTGACCCGGTGACCCAAGCGTCACGATCGCAGTTCTGATTTATAGTGCTTGCTTACACAAAAGACGCATACTCACTTGTTGTCGATATGGATAAACCGCATGTCCATGGAGTGGATCGAGGTAAAGACATTAGTGGCCCCTTGGACAACACATTCTCTGGTCTCCGGCATCGCAACCGGGGTACAAGTAGCAAGGAATACCGGCTCATTACGACTGCACAATGGTAGAAACGACAAATACTTTCCTTGGACCAATACCACCTGAATTAGAAAAGATACGAAAAGGGTATTATTTGCTGTTCTTATTTACGCGTATTAAATGAGATAGTTTTAAATTTTTTGATTAGTTTTTATTATATTAAAAATACTTCTAAATTGTGTGTTAAAATTTTATAAAAATTACATTTAGTGTCATATATAAGCCGGGCACAATCGGTCTTCGCAACAGAATCGGATCAGTCTCATGGGTTGTAGATTGTAAATATTGTATGTGTGACTCATAGCCGACAGAAGTGATATTTTAAAATCAATAATAAATAAAAGCTGACCCAATAAAAATGTTTGGTAAATAAAGCGAATATATGCACACGATGAAGTGTTTTTATTGCCATTATTAGTTTTTTTTTTGTTTGAAAGCGGCATTTGTTGTATATGTAATGTAATAACCGTAAAAAATAAATAGAGTAGTTTCTTCAAAAATCTGTTGTACTTAATAGCGTAACAATAAATAATGTAATAAATAAACCTAACTTCTTAACAGTGTGGATAGGATTGTTGAAAAACCTGCACCATCAGGTATGTTTTCACATTTGTCTTGGTGGAGGTTGTTCGCTGTGGTGAAAAAATGTTTTTATATTTCGAGAAAGACACATCTACCGAAGTAACACAAGCATAATTGAAATAATCCTTAGTTAGTTAATGAATCTGCAGATGCACCACGACACATTTGTCTTAATCTCGTATAATCGGAATTTTTTTTTTAACACTGTCGAACTTTGCTATAACGCGACCGTTTTTTTACGTCGTTTATACCGTGTAGCAATGTATTAACTTCGTCCGCGATTTGCACTGATTCTACTAACGACAACCCAGCGTCTAGTAATCGTTTATAATTGTTGCTAATACTTTTTAAATCTGTTTCGATAGAAGTATCTTTCTGGCTCTCCTTAATAGCTGTAGCTTCGTCAAGGTCGAATTGTAAAATCATAGATTTTACTTCTTGGAAATGTTCAGAATAATCAAAAGCCGCTTGCAACCATGTTCCTCAACGCGTAAGAATCGGCTCTGGTGGTTCGCGAATACTGAGACAAAGCCTGTGAAATGATTAAATCCGTTTAGGAGATTTGAGAAGCACTGTTTTGTATTTGCTATTAATGCATCCACCTCCGGGTAACATTCTCGAATAATTTGGGCCACAAGATGAAATGCATGAACTTTACACGTAACATGTAAAAGTCCCTCACACTTTTCTTTAAGAGAACGGCCTACACTACTTGAAATTGTTGTAACGTATCGAGCACTACGCCCATAATTGCTTCGCCAGTACACTTTTTTAGTCTTTTACTAGCTAATAAGATTGCAAATTTCAGTTTAACGGAATTTAATACTCGTACTATAATATACAAAATAGAATTCTTTTTACAATCTGTCGTCTCATCAAGACATAGCAACAGCTGTTTATCTTTTAATTCGGGTTTGATCCTATTTTCGATATCTTTACGTATACTTGGTAGCTCTTTCCGTAAAGCTGTCCGTGATGGTAAGTTCCACTCGGGATTGTATGTACGCCAAAACTGTCGATACAGTTCTTTATCGTGTAAGCGAACCACAAATAATAAACATCAAAAATAAATCCCACTTAAATTTTTGTGTTGAACACTATATGTCTTTTACTTTATTAGCCAAGGGTCGTTTATTTTCCTTACGTTAGACACACTTACATACATATATCTATCGCTATAATTACGACTAACGCTGCGAAGGGTTGATGAGAAATTGTGCAATAAATCAATAATTTCATTCGCTGAGGTAGCCCGTGCTGATTCATCTGCATACATACGTCGCGTCGTGGGCACGGCAACCTCACTTCTAACCTAGGGCGAAGCTCTGTGTGTCCGGCTTAGTCATATATTTTAAATTTAAAAGTGCACCGATCAGTAATTGAGATTGTTCTGCTTTTTCTCAATCCATAATGAGATCTCGAACCTAAAACCATCATGATTAACACCTCTCGAGTTCTGTACACTTTATTCTGGGTTGGTACCATTTGCAGCTAGTGATGTCAACTCATGAGAAATTTCTCAAATGCAATAATATTCCATTCGGAATATTATTATAAAAATCTAGAATCCGAATATAGTAGAATTCTATTGGGATGTGCATATGAATCTAGGAATATGGAAAGAAGTATTGGAAGACAAATGAATAACAATAATCGTGAGTAAAACGAAAATTATGGTGATTGATAGCAAAAGAAAATTAGTATGTAAAAATACAAATAAACTACGAAAAAGCTGCACAAGTACAGCAATTCGAATACTCGAAGATACTACTCTAAAACAGATCACCAAGAGGTAAAAATTAATCACATAAGACTCAACACTGGGACTAATCGCGCAAAGGCTTTTCAAGTCATCAAAAACAGTGTCTACCAATAATAATGAAGGATGTATTCTTGCCCACATTTTGAAGTCTCATCAAAAAAGCCCACGACGAACTATGTACGACGGTAAGTCAAATATTATCTACACTTTCGCCATAACAAGCTTTGAAGGTTATCGTAGTGGCGGCCGCTTGCGCATGCGTTAAGTTGGTGCTTTTGTGGTCATGTGGGCGGAATTTAATCACGATTGCGTCATTTGTCTGCTAGCTACAACAACATAAGCATATCAGCTCCGCTATTAGTTTACACCAAAGAGGAACAACGAGCAGTGATCCGATTTTTGTGGTCAGAGGGTGTGAAAGGTGCTGAAATTCACCGGAGACTTTTGTCACGTCTCGTAAAAGCGGTTTTCTGTGGATCGAAATGTTTCAAAGTGGCCGCACGAGCGTAACCCAAAAAGAGGGAGCTGGACGGCCGTCAACCTCGACCACCGACAACATTCAGCAAGCTCGAGAGATTGTTACAGCAAATAGGCGAGTTACCACAGGTAAGGTTGCATCTTCTTTAAACATCAATCACGGTTCTGCCTATCAAATTATCCACGATGAAGTTACCACGAATGCTTTCCGCAGAAAACAAAACTAAACGTTTTGACATCTGTCAACGCTTACTGGATCGCTTCAACGCGGAGGGCGACGCATTTTTAAACATAATAGTGACTGATGTTTAAAGAAGATGCAACCTTACCTGTGGTAACTCGCCTATTTGCTGTAACCGTCTCTCGAGCTTGCTGAATGTTGTCGTCAGTGGTCGAGGTTAATGGCCGTCCAGCTCCCTCTTTTTGTGTTACGCTCGTGCGACCACTTTGAAACATTTCGATCCACAAAAAAACGCTTTTACGAGATAAAGCACTGTCCCCGTGTTGTGACAAAAGTTCCGGTGAATTTCAACACCTTTCACACCATCTGACCACAAAAATCGGATCACTGCTTGTTGTTCCTCTTTGGTGTAAACTAATAGCGCTTATGCTGTTGTATCTAACAGACAAATGACGTGATCGTGACTAAATTCCGCACACATGACCACAGAGGCGCCAACTCAACGCATGCGCAAGCGGCCGCCACTACGATAACCTTCAAAGCTTGTTATGACGAAAGTGTAGATAATATTTGACTTACCCTCGTATATCAGATCGAATGTTCAAATCTATTGGAGGTTATTCATACAACGACTAAATTCTGTGAACAAACGTGCAAAAAAGTTTATTGTGGACGTGTGTTGAGTTTGGAGTACGAAGATGTCGATTTTTTAAGAAATGTATGGTTTCCAGACGAAAGTCACGTTCACTTTAATCTATATCAATAAACAAAGAACTCGATTCCTTCTGTTTGGACGCTCAGATGTTATTCTAAAGAAACCACTCCACAGTGCACGAGTTATCATTTGATGTGCTATATCTGGGCATGATATTATTGGTCCTTAATTTGTTGAGGATAACGACAAACATCAACATCCAGTTACTGTCAACCAACAGCGTTGTAGTCAGAACATCAACATGCCTTTTGTGTGAGATTAAAGAATTTTTTGCTGCGCATTTACTGGTGAACAGGCAATGGCTCCAACAGGATAACGCAAGTAATACAGCCAGACGCATATTTTGAAAACAGAATAATTTCTCATGCAACAAACTTCAAGTACCTATTTGAGGTGCACACCCAGAAATTTTCTTAGGGGAGGGGGGTTCACTGGCAGCTGTAGTATGCTATATGCTATGCATGATACTGTAACTATTTACTATATGTACTACGTGTATTTATTTATTTTTAATAACATTGCAAATACATGAATATAAAATTTTTTCTTACAACTCTGTACAAAAATATATCGTATATTTACGAAAATGATTATATATATATATTGATTTTTTATTGCACAATATGCAGTAGCGGATTGCTAAGTCGCGATAGGTTTGAATGTAGAAAACATTGTAAAAGTAAACGTCATGTATTGAATTTAAAAAACAGTATTCCAGACTGGCAATTTTTATATGATTTTATTTTTATGTTAAGTGTGTGCAACATCCCACAACATCTAGTATCTAATAAACATTTTCGTCTTTTTTGGGCTAAGTACGTTCCCTCATGGAAGCTGCCAACATCTATGCAATTACGATACAATTTGCCACGTGTGCAAGGTACAGTAAAGGAATGTATAAAAGACGAGTTGAGAAATAAGAAAATCTGCCTATGTGCGGATGAAACAACTGATGCTCAGAAACACAGCGTCATTCATGTTGTAGCGCGTCCTTTAAAACGTGATGGTCTACCAGCTTCATTGTTGTTATCCAGTAAAAGGATTCAGAAAACTAATGCAGAAACCGTTGTCAAGATTATAAAAGATTCGTGGAGAGAATTTTGTATCACAGGAACCCAAGTCACAATGTTCCTTACTGACGGAGCCGCAATAATGCTGAGAGTTGGTAGGATGTTGTGTGTTCATCAAATTACCACCACCACCTCAGCCTGTAATAACGCGATGGGGAACATGGCTCCAGGCAGTATCTTACTATCAGAAATATTTTTCACAAGTGAAAAATGTCATCTTGAAACTTGATTTAAATGATTCTGCAGCAGTTCGAGATAGTCAGCAACTTTTTTCCAATTCGGACGCTCAACAACAAATAGATGAAATTTCCATGAATTATTCTGAAGAAAACAATCACTTATCTGCACGAAACGCATTAAATAGCATAAACAATTTATAAGCGGCTCTAGAAAACTTGACGAACACTATAGGAGTCGGTGCTGCTCAAAAATTTTGTGCAATTTTAACGAAAAATCCAGATTTACAACAGGTTCAGTGTATAACTGAAAATCAAGAGTGCCCAGATGAGGAAAAGGAATATCTGACATTTGCAAATCTTATTTCACTGGCTGTCGAACGATCATTTTCGAAGTATACGACAACGTATTCACAACACCGTCGACGGCTGAATGAATCGACAATGGAAGCGTTGCAGATGTAGCAATGCTACGCAGCTTACCAGGGCGGTTGCCAATTGCTACAGTGGACATCAAGACGACAGGAAACGGTAACAATATTATTTTCACTAATATTGTATATTACGTACCTACTTTTATGCGGTGCGCCACTGCCGGTACCACCTTTTTAACAAACTCTACTTATTAGCTACATTATTAGTTAATAATTTACCAAATCTGTAAAATCTCGGTATAAATGCACAGGATTCAGAATAAACTTTATATAAACAAGTCTCACAAATAACTAATACAATCCACAAACTTTCGTTACAGAGATTTAAGAGAAACTGGCGACGGGCAACATTCATATTTCTATATTTCAATAAAATAAAGTCATCGAAAATTCGACTATTTTTCAGAGGCTCATAACACTTCATAATTTAAATTCAATACGCCGCCACGTGCCGTGTCAAATATTAATGGAAGCCGCCGCCCGTTTTGGTACTTTGGTCTGTGCTTTGGTCATTTCTGTACTTTTGTTTGCTTTGTTACTTAGGTCACAACCTAAAGAAATAGGTGTTTATTTTATTTACTTTATTTTTAGAATGATTCGAGTAATTACAATTTAATTTAAATTAGTCGGGGGGGGGGGGCAAATTCGTAAACCTCCCCCGCGGGTACGCGCCTAACCTATTTCATTCACCTGATCTGACACCAGCTGATGCATTTAGGGTATGATTGATGATGGCGACTGCATCAACATAATGTATTTAATAATCTGCAAAATCGTTATGAAGCTTGTTTGCACCACAATGATACACATTTTGAATATGGAAATTATACAAATTAAACTATACTATACTTTCTAGACAAAAGGAAATATAGTCTCCGAGAGGCCTCAATCTGAAAGTCTCCCCTGATGATTCGCCACTGGATATTACGTGAAGTCCCCATATAACGTAAAATTTAATAAAATAGTTAGCCATTTCAGTGGGATTATACGCGGATTCCTAGCGTTGTTGATTGTGTATATAATACCATTACCGGATCTACCTTTCACTATACAGTAACCTCTAGTACCCCCCTTGCCGCCCCCTGGTCCCCTCTCCCGCACCATCAGAGGCTATCATTCCACCCACACCTAGAATAGTGACTATAGGTAAAACTGGTATCTATCTAAATACGAAGTGCACATTTACAATACAACACGTATTTAACTTTATTATTGTTATCGCCATTTGCTCTTCTCTGGCTTCTACTTCTCCGAATTCCCGTCTTGAATCGGTACATGCATTAGGGATGCGATTTTAAAAGCGAGATAGCGAAACACGGGTGACACACCGGTGAGCTGCATCTTCTTCGGTGAGTAGGAGATAAACGGGACAAAAAGTGGCGCACCGAAAAAAAGACGACGCGATAAAAAATGCGGATGAATAAACAAGCAGCTTGCAGAATATGTTACAATGTTATGTAATGATGCAATACGATTAACGATATTACGGTGCATAAAATTATAATACACTCGGTGAATCTATTCTTAGCTGTTCTACGTGTATTTGAGGTAATTAAACGTTTCATTGTACAATTTACAATGAAAACCGCACAGAAATCAATTTCAAAATTATCGAATTATTGAATTAAATTTATTAAGTGCGTCTTTACCGATCCCAAAAAATATCATTTATCCACAAAAATTCTTCAAAAAAAATATTTAATAATCAACTTTTAATCAGCAATGCATAGGTGGAATCGATTTTATACTTTTGATTTTAGCAAATTAATTACACTCATGACAAAAAGCTCTTCATTTTGGCATTATTACAATTTCATAATTTTAAAGTTTTTCTAATTTGACTAAATTCCGCTCGGAGAATTTAAGTTGGTAGTTCCGATAATATACAGTGTGTCCGCTTAAGTTCTCTACATATGGGAAACTTTTTTATTATCAATTTTAAGGAGAAAAGTTACGCTTTGCAAATGTTCTGCTTCCTCAAAATCCATGGTTAAGATACTCGCACTTCATCTGCAACGTACAGGATGATCAAAAATTTAAAAAAATCAATATTGACCAAAGAGAGAAGTACTATGAATTTTTATTTCAGAACAAAATGCAAAAACATTCATTTATATCTATAACAAATCAATTTTCCTTCTTCAAAGAAAATTTAAACAAATGAATTTTTAGTTTACTTTCATTGCACATTTTCCTCGACATATCCACCTTCCCTCTCCATACAGATAGCTGCTCTTGCAGAAAATTCTTTCAATACATTTCTAACCATGACAGGAGTTATTCCCTGTAGTGTTTCCCTAATTATTCTCTCCAAATGGTCAATATTTTGAAATGGTTTTTGCAAATATACTTTCCCTTTCAAGTAGCCCCATAAAAAATAATCGAGTAGACTAAGGTCCGGAGACCCAGCAGGTCAAAAAATGCCAGAAAACCGATCAATTAATCTTCCATTGAACGGGATATTTAAGCACTGTCAGACATCCCTGGTGCTATGACATGGTGTATTCATCCTGTTGGTACCATGTCTGTAGCCTCTTGTGTATGGATAGTTCATGAATAAAATCGAATAAGTAGTTATTCAAAAAATGTAAGTAACGGTGTTTAAAGTTTGTCGGAAAAATACTGGTCCAATTACTCAATCTTTAAAAATTGCGCACCGGTCATTTGTTTCAGACGAATATTGATCACGTGTCTGTATTGTGAAATTAGGATTCGCGTCACTCCACCACCGATAATTTTATGCACTTACAGTGGCATTGGAAGTAAACGTTGCTTCATTGGTGAAAATAATTTTTCTTACCATGAAAGGATCATCTTCCACCTCGCCTTGTATCAAACAACTAAACTCAAATCGTCGATCAAAACCTCTTGGTTTCAAGGTATGTACAAGTTTTGGTTTGTAAGTTCGAAATTTGTTTTCCTTTAATATTTTTGAAATTGTAGTTTTAGATACATTATTTGGTAATGTTGCAGATCTTTTGCGCAGTGACTTTTTACCATCTTCTACGACAGACAGCCATACTTGCTCAACAGTTTCTTCATTTGCAACCCTTGATCAACGTTTCTTATTGAAATTATTTTCTACACTTCCAAAATTTTTGAATTTAATTGGGATATTTCTTACTGTTGTGAAATGTATATTCTTATCGGGATGTCTTTCGTTGAAAATCATTACTGCTTCCCGATACGTCTTATAATTTTCGCCAACAATTAGTTGCTTCAATTTTATCGTGCGTGCTCAATTTCAACGGCATTTTTATTTAATTCAGATATTCACATTGACGTTTTAATAAAATAACAGGTCCGACTGTCACAATTACATTATTATAAACAATTACCTTCTGATATCCTTATGATATTCATTACAAAAAATGTTTTTTTTGAGGTAAAAAGAATAATTTTAACAGGCCTACCGCATACATTCAATTTTTGTCGAACAACTTATTTACTTGTGTCTGGTTCGATAGTTCTTCAACAAAAAATTGGAGAAGCTGTATCAACTGATTTTTATCAATTTTATTTTTAATAATTTTTATTTTTAATCACCCTGTACGTTGTAAATGAAGTGTGGGTAACTTCATGAATTTTGAGGAAGCAGAACTTTTTGTAAAGAATAACTTTCTCCATAAAATTGATAATAAAAAAGTTTCCCATATGTAGAGAACTTAAGCGAACACACTGTATTATATATATATATATATATATATATATATATATATATATATATATATATAATCTACATATGTATATCCTTAATACACCTTTTACACAATCGAGAATTCAGTTATAAATAAATGTTGACCATTCTTTCTTGTTTTTTACAATTTTTTCTGCTTCCCTTCTTGTCAGATCTCGTTGTCAATTCCAACAAATGTCACCCAAAAGTGTATGTAGCTTTTTGCCGCTGTACCAATGTTCGAGCCTCGCCGTCACTTGATGAAGACGCTCGCCATGCTCATCGGAATTTTTCTACATGGGAATGCAAAAAATGAATTTTTAATGACATTTGAACATTTAAACGGTGAAAAGCAATGAGCATGTCGCGCCAATTTTCAGATTGATGAATTCCGAGAACATTGTCAATAACCGCTTTCACACAATCCCATGTCACAAGCTCCATGTCAATGAATGCATTTTCAAACCGTTTTTCCCTTATCAAACGACGAAAGTTCGGTCCATAAAATATTCCTGTAAAATAAATATAATACAAAATGAAATTTCAATAAATCAACATTCAGATTCAGACATCTATCTTCTTTTATTTTCATCCCACTTAACCGGGGGAAAATACGATGCAATTCGTTGAATGCATTTCCTTCTAAATTTTTAATAATTCTAGTTTGATATGGAGCGGTGGTAACAAAACCTTTTCAATCGGCACAAGTGGAATCTCAATAATGTTGTTTTGTCGCAATCTAAATTCCTCACGTAATGGCCAGTTCCGTTCGTTATATTGGTCGTCGGCAAAACGGGTATTCCACAAACACATGTAGCAAATATTTTGGTATAACCCGTTTGCATACCTCTTAAAAGAGCCACCATTTTTAAGTCGGCACAAATTTTCCACTTTTAGTCATTATATTGCACTAAATCGATGGTTTTTTTAACGATGCAATCGCTCAGTGCGATCGGAATCGAATTTTTTTAAACTGCTTTTTGACGAGTCGATAAACAATCGCCAATGCTCGGGATTATATTCAATTTACATCGTTAAAATCAAACCACGGATATCAGTGCAATTAGCGAGTGAATTATTCTCAACGGATTTGAAAAAGTTTGTAAAACGATGATGACGATTGATTCCTCCGTATATCTGAACATCTGCTGCCAAAATGTTCCTTTATTTCAAGTCCTTTCTCAAAAGAATGGATTGTCGCTGTGATAGTTTCAGGGCTCTTATCATATTATTCAAACGAGATTGC
Organism: Dynastes maya; assembly: GCA_029619315.2. Lineage (NCBI taxonomy): Eukaryota > Metazoa > Arthropoda > Insecta > Coleoptera > Scarabaeidae > Dynastes > Dynastes maya. The sequence goes on from JAROYE020000012.1 coordinate 11,669,604, forward strand.
GTGATTTCAGTGTGATTGCTTGGAGCAGTGACATTTGATGGTTCATACATACATTGATACGCCTGCTTCTTCGGTTTTCATGGTTTCTAGTGCTGATGGCTCAGATTGTTCTGTTGAAATTAGTCTTGTTAGAACAGGAATTGTATTTGAATGCGGCAGCGGCAATTGAGTATATGTTGTTGGAATGTACTTCAAAGAACCACTTTTTCTTCTGTTCAAACCGTCAGTATAATTTTTAAATTGAAATTGCTCGAAAACGCGAGCTAACTTTTAGAAATGGTTAGCACTATTGAATTCAGCGTACCTACTCGAATTAGATTTGTCTCCCGAGTGCCCAGATTGTTGCATTTTGCAATTAGCACAGTATTATTATGTAATTATTGATCTTGTATGTTTAAATATAAGAAGAACAATGGATAATTCAAACCTAACGTAATAGTTATCTGTTTTATAGTGTAACATAAAAATATATTTACAAAGTACTTGCCTTTTGATCGCCGAACCTCATCTGTCTCCTGGCGTTTCGCGATACGTTCATTCTACAAAGAAAAAGTCGCAGTTCATCTCCTGGATTGGTACTCGAACTAGAATTAACGGGCCTCCCCAATTCGCACTGGATAGCCTGATGATCTTGCTTATCAATTATATCATATACACTATCACCATGTATTAGAAGATCCTCCTAGCCAAAAATGTTCCTTCTTAGTTAATTCTGGTGAAATTCCCATTGTTACTATTATTAACTGTTTAAAAGCATTACATAACGATGTAAATTTACATTCTATACATAAAATGATTCATTAAAACCTATTACTGGAACGCAGCTTCTGGACAAAGGTACCGAGACTCGGTAGGAGGAGTAAGTTACTTATTAATAAGGGTAAAGTGCTAAGTCATCTACTTTGATGGTTTAAAACCTGTTGCAATGCAACAAAATCCAGAATAAATGGAATTAATGAAAGCAATGTTATCCTATTCTGTTTAACACCCTTTTGTGGGGCCCGTTCAAAAATAAAACGATAAAAAGAGACCTTTATACACAGGATGTTTCAAATTTCGAACGACATTAAATTAAGTAAGAAATATTTGAAAAAAAAAGCTCACTCTTAAGCTTTAAGCCTAAAGTTCGCTCACCTTCAGAACACTCACCATGGAATGACCTAGGTATTCGGCAGCGTTGTCTGATATATACAAAAGTTTACCATTTTGAGTCATCATCATCAAAAATCCACTTAACGCCTGAAATAGAAAGATATTGTCAAGTCTTTATCCAAGATTAACACTATATGCCTACATTTTATAATCTAGTGACTAGGAGGACGTCACTATGGACCTCCGTTTAAAATCGTGCATGTGTTCAGTTAATTTTGTGTTTGTGTTGTATCTCTATTAATTTTATTTTTCTTAGTAAATTTAATCCAGTTATTTCTGAATATCGAAAACTTATCAAACAACAATTTCTCTTTACAAATAAGTTTATTAGAAACAACATAAACTATTACAAGTATTAAAACAAAATCAGTTGTGATTATAAAGGAGAAAATGATGGTCCTTTATGTAGGTCGTCAGAATTTTGCGGTACTACTTTACGAGGTGTGGCAATTAAATAACCGGACTGGAGCTACAAAACATTTTATTGATTACCAATTACATTACAAAGTTTATCCCCTTCAATGTACTCTCCTTGCCGATCCCTACAACGCTCCATACGAATTTTCCACTGTCGAAAGCAGTGCTGCAAGTCCGTTTCTGTCACCTTGTTGAGAACCTCCGTCGCTTTCGCTATCACCGCTTCCACCCTGTCAAATCTTGTCCCCTTAAGCTCCAATTTTACCTTAGGAAATAAAAAAAAGTCGCAGGGGGCCAGGTCGGGCGAGTACGGTAGGTAGTCCAACACGGTGATGCCGGATTTCGCAAAGAACGCCTTTACAGACAAGGCTGGTGGAGCATCCAAGTTTGCTTTTTCACAAATCGGGTCTTCGTCTTCTCACTCGTTCACGAAGGGTAGTTAGAACCTCGTGTTCCACAAGAAATTTGAGGTTAACTCGTTACTCGATCTGAACACTCTGCATTTTTGCGACGATTGCTACAGCGAGGCTGAGCGACGAATAACCGTCCCCATCGAGCTCAGGGTAGGGGAAGCATCTACAAGCACAGACATGTTCAAACCTGCCGTGGCGTGCTCGCTGTTTGCCGATAGTAGCACCAGTTCGGTTATTTAATTGCCACACCTCGTATATGGTATTTAACGAAATAACACACATGAATACCGCATCACATTTTCTACACTTGGTTGTAGTTTTCATACAGCATTGACGACATTTCAACTGCTTATGCATTCGGTATCCTGTTACTCCTAATTGTTCCCGTTCCCCTTATATTTCGCTCAGATAAGCATTCCATCAAAGTCAAATTAGAAAAAAAAATTGTCCAAAAACGAATGAAAATTTTCGTCCTTCCACTTCTAAGGACGTATTGAAATATTATTATTTCTATTTTATACCCATATTACTGTGTATTTAAATTATATAAGGGGATCACTCTGACATAAAAATATTATTGGAATATAATCAATTCGTCTGATTAATTTCAGGATGACACAGACTATAGTTCAGTGTCAGTAAATTAAAAAAATAGGACAAATAAGTAATAATATTCTTTGTGATTATTATTGATGATTGCTTTTAAGTTTCTTTCGTCCATTAAAATACTTAAAAATATGTATATAAAATCAAAAAAATAAAACAATAGAACAAGAACTGGTTTGGAAATCTATCCTGAGATTATGCTGCATTGTAGGAATTTGTTTTAAGAGCATCTTTTAAGAGTATTTTAGGGTCGAAAAATCTGACCTTCTACTGATTGGAAATCTTAATTTAATGTAGTATTAGAGCAATATGTTACAGACAAGACGCACTTATTCTTATAGCCGGTAAAGTAACGCTGTTCCTATCATGGTAGTGTATGTTCTTTAATGATGGTCTATCGGGTTATACGATCTTAAGAGCCTAGCGAACTTTTAATTTTTTTTTTCATCCTTTAAGATAAATAATAAATTAAAAAGCATATGCTCTGGGTTTAAAGATAGTGGGGCGTTATATGTAGGTGTGTCCACTTTTGACTATTCAATGCCTAAAGTACTTCCCCCTTTTGATGGAAGTATTTCACCCGTTATGGTAGAATTCAACTCTATAGATTGTAATATAATTCGATACGAAAATATAATAATAATAATAATAATAATAACAATAATAATAATAAACGAACTTACCATATTTAATTAATAAAATAAATAAATCCAATAGAGTTCAATAAAATAAAAAAATAGCAATTAACGCAACACGTAAAAATAAGAGAAGATAACGCCAAAAATATGAAAGATACAGGATTTAGAAGATTACACAGATTGAATTGTTGTGATTATGTTCCCTAGCAACGAGCTGTTTGGATGACGCTGACGTCACAAGAGAAAATTTGGCTCCTTTTTCAAAACCTTATTTCTACATAAAATGTCGGTGAAGTGCGTCCAGGGGCGGATCCATGGGGGGGACCGCCTCCTTCGGGAAAATTGGGAACACGAAATGTTTATATTTGCGCGCAGTCAATTAGCAATTTAAGCGTATATCTTTTGAATAATCCATTATACCTTTTCAATACAGAATTTCGTTGATATTGATTCGAAAAATTAGAAATTGAGTGCAAGGTATAGTTTCAATAATTCTTAAATTTTCCAGGCCTTTTAAAAAACGCTTGGAGAATTTCGTCTTTAGTCAAATCAATTCGATTATGAATATTTAAAGAAGCAAGACCATTCAGATGCTCCTGTCCCATCGTGTTTCTCAGATAGTTTTTTATTCTTCTCAAGGTCGAAAATGATCGTTCTGGAGTTGCTGTTGTTACGGGTAATACTGCCAACACTCCTAAAATTGAATTGTGTTGATATTTTCGAATGTTTTTTCGTTTATTATCTGAAAAAATGACGTAAGTTCAGAGTTGCGATACAAATTTAGACGCGTATAAATATTTTGATTCGAAGTTACTCACTGATAATGCATCGAGAGCATTTTGGATGTTCTGATTGCAGATTCGCAGTCCACATTTTGACTTCTGGGTTGAAATTTCCCTCTGAACAATTCAATATTTCTTCATAAAATTTGTAAAAGTCTGCGCACTTTTTTCGTCGAATTCTTGCTTCGGGAATAATTGTCCAAAACTTCGAAAAATTGTTTTGTATTTTTCGAACCGACTTTGAAGATGAGAAATGTAAGCATCGAGAAATGGAATATAAAATACAATTCTGTAGTAGTCTTCAACATCTTGAGTTTCAACTTTGCAACGATCTTTTTGATGACTGTATCGACGCAGCATTTTCATTTCGATCTCGTACTTAGAACAAATTTCAGCAACACTTTCATAAATAATATGGAAGCATGAATCTGCATTTTCCCGCTTTTCCTTGAAATCCTTTAAAGCATTATTTAATCATATCGTGACTAGATCTTGATTTTTCAACTGCAATTCCCGTCTCAAAGGCTAGACGATAGAATTAATCGATTCCCTTACATGATAGGAAATTTGAAATTCGATCGTTAAAACCGCCGCCAAAAGTTGAGAAGCCTTTTGTGAAGTTTCTCCATCTTTCCATGTTTTTATTTCTTCTGAAGCTTCAATAACGGCAGTTTGAAGTTCCACATATGTTGGTTGATACTGTTTCGTGAGACTGGGCCCATCTCGTAGAATAAATTGACTCAAATTTTTCTTTTCTTTGTTCACTTTTTCTCGTCATTTTTGGAAATTTCATTCTTCAGAATGTCTAGGGCCAGTGGAAAAATGCTTGGATTGTTCCGATAGTTCCTAACGCGTTTTTTATACCATATACTTCGCAAGCTGCATTGATGGCCAAACTAAAGCTATGTGCGTCACAATGTACGTAAATTGCCAAAGGAAAACTTGGCGTTCCGCGCAAAAGTAAACACAGTATTAATACAAAAATAATAGATTGTTACCTTTTATTGACGTATCGATGACCACTGCGGTAATGTGCGACTACCATGGTACGCCGCGTAGTACTGCAACATAAGCAATTTCCATGTCGGTTCGGTCAGGCCTCGACGACGGTCTGAAAACGTTCTCGTATACTTTGCAAATGATCGTTCAGCATCTAATGAAGTAAGATTTGCGAAATTCAAATACTCCTGTATCTCTTCTGTGCAGTCTTGAATTCCAAATATAGATCGAACCTGCACGAAATTTTTGCGCGAGATCTAGTCCTATAGGATCCGTCAAGCTTTCTAGAGCAACTGCTAAATTGTTGATGTTATTTAACGAGTCTTATATAGATAAGTGAGTATTTTCTAACTGCGAAATAGTTTGTGTCACTACAGAATAGTTTATGTAAATGTCATCTATTTCTTTTTGAACGTCCGAATCGGAGAAAAGTTGCTGACTCTCGTGAACCGCTTGAGAATTTGAAGAATTAAGTTTGAAAATGACATTCTTCACTTGGGAATAATATTTGCGATAGTAAGATACTGCCTCGACCCATGTTCCCCATCGCGTCAATACAGGCTGAGGTGGTAGCGGAATTTGCGGATACAATTGCTTGAGTACGCGGGTATGTATTAAATCATTCACCCTAGAATACTTGCTTCGAATTGTTTCTGCTACGAGATGACATGCGTGTATGAGGCATGTTATGTGAAAAAGTCGGAAAGCATACTTTTAACATCCTACCAGCTTTCAGCATTGTTGCGGCTCCGTCAGAAACTAACATGGTGATTTGGGCTCCTACGATACAAAATTCTCTTAACATATTTTTTATTATGTTTACAACGGTTTCGACATCAGTTCTTTCAATCCTTTTACTGGCTAACAACAAGAAAGCTGCTGGATGGAAGCTGCAATATGAATCACGCTGTATTTCTGAGCATCAGTAGTTTCGTCCACAGTGAGCCAGATTTTTTTTTCTCAACTCGTCTTTTATACAGTCTTTTACTGTACTTTGCACATGTGGTAAATTGTACCGCAATTGTCTTTTTGTTGGTAGCTTCCATGATGGAACATATTTATCCCAAAAAAGACGAAAGTTTTCATTATCTACTAGGTGTTGTGGGATGTTGCACGTGCTCAACATGAAAATAAGTCATAGAAAAATTGCCAGTACGGAATATTGTTTCTTAAATTCAATACATGACGTTTACTTTTAATATGACCTAGCAACCCTATACCGCAAACCTGTAAATTTCAAACCAGGGAAACGTCAAATATATTTCTTCATATGCGATGCAAGAGGTACACCAAGCTTACGTCCCATGTTTTCGAAAACACACAATGAGAATCCGATAAATAACCGAACGACCGAATTCCTCAATGTCTACCGCATTACTGAGCGCTGCATTCACATACGTAGATACCCCCCCGCGTACAGGCGTCTCTGCGGGTGCAACCGTTTGTCACGCTTTCATATTACATATATTAAATCAAACAGATGTATTTTCAAATCAAGATTGAGAATATTTGTTTCAAGAGATCAAAAAAATTATTCCTTTAAACTAAAAAAATATATCTTTGCCGCCATTTAAAATTATGATTTGATTGATTGGATGCATATTTGTTTGAATCAAAAACTTTTTTTCTCTGTGTGTCCGTAGTCTTCGACATATCTAAAAACGATTCTACTTCATAATTATTTCCAGAGTCTTACAAATCTTCCCCATCCGAAGTTATCTTATTGTCAATGATTTTATTAGCCTCTGCTTCGATTTCGTTAATAAGTTTGAAGATCTTTCTCAATAGGAATAGTTTCGATGTATATGGAAGTGCAAACTTTTCGTTTATGCTAAATTTATTTCTCTAAACAATGTTACTTCGTTAAACTGCCAAAAATGATATTAATCACACCCCTGACCAAGCCGGCATGAATATCTGTCCTGAATCTCGTTAACGTTAAATGGTTAGTAGCAAAGTCTGATCTGAAGACCACGCTGAAAATGCTTTGAACCACAAAAATTTTCTCCCAGAGAATATGTTATGCGTCGTGTATAAGGGACGTGAGATAAGAACATCGCTGAGAAAAGTGTATAGATTTCAAGGAAACTATATTGAGAAATAAAACTAAATTTGAATCGAATGGGACAGTAAAAATATACAGAGTGTTTAAGAGATTACATGGATATCTTCAATAACATCTCTGGAGATTTATGGATTAAGTTAAAATGAAAAAAAAAGCAACAAAACATTAAAAGTTAATGTAACATCGTTTATCATCGACTACATTTACAACCTAATGGCTTTAAAAGTTTAATTTCCATGAAAAACCACTAACGAAAAGTATAATCTTGTTTCTAAAACACTACGCATTACTAAATCATGATATGTGTTTTTGTGCGCATTTTTTCCCCTTATTTTAATTTTTATTTAGTTATAACGAGAAGTAGCAAGATAGTTTGTTACGTTAATATGTCAATAAATGCCGATATTTTCAACCTAAAACACGTTTTTAATGGTAATGCATTGTTCTAAAAGAATAACAATAGGAAATATGATTATTTTAATGGTCACATAAAACTTTATGTCCATTTAAGTGAATTATTGCGACAATGTTTATCGTTTTGTACACCTTTTCCCCTATATAATGAGCCTGTAGAATATTATAATTATACAGGGTATTATTTGTATTCTTAGAGTTAGTTTTCGAACATCCCTTTTAGATCGTTTAATATCTTTATTATCTCTAATCCTCACGGGAGGCCGTAAAACTAATACATCAATAAATCCTCCATTTAAGTCTTAAATGCTAGACAGCGCAAAATATCATGTAAGCGTATTCGGATCGTAATTCAAAATGTTCTAATCTTATTTTTATATCTTGTAATAGCGGACTTATATATATCTCCTGTATACTTTATGTATACTTTCTAATGCGCACCATAAAGATCGTATAGCCTATACGCTGTGATGCTTGAAAAGATCGCAACAATTTTTTATATGAAATCGGAGATACATAATTCCTTTTGTTTCTTTTTTTCATGATTTATGTACAATAAGGATTGCTGATGGGGAATCTTCAAATAATTTTTAGAAAACAACCTACGTACAAAGGAAGTCCCTCAACCTTTTGTTTGTTTATGAAAATTTGTGATTATTTTAGAGAGACTTTTATGATAATCAGAATATTGATTAAATTTTCAAAATAGGAAATTGTGTCAGTAGTAAAATCTTGAAAAAAAGGAATCACTGCCACTAAGAATGGCTATCAATTTACTGACAATAAACAAGTAATATCACTTCTAAACTAATTAATAACGCCAAATCTGTTGCTAGACTTCTATCCACAATCCCTGAAACAAACAACATCAACGTATTACATATTAAGGGCCACTAGGGGAATTGAAGAGATGGTATGAAACCTGAGACTGCTCGCAGAGAAATGGTTTCATCAAGAAAGTAGATTTTCTTGCAAAAATCAGTCTGTATTCAAGAAAATGTTTTTATTTCAAGACTATAAATATGTATAATATGCGAAAATAATTTTATTTGGATTAAATAAATATTTTCTTAGGGCTAGAAAATCAAGACAATCCAAGACAGAAAAATGCGACCAGTTTCGTGTTAAAAAAACATATCATCAGGCCAGCCACAAAGATATCCAACAAAAGAAAAATTGCAAATAAGCAAGCTTTAATGCTTTTCTCTTCTCATATTGTTTTTGCCGGTAATGATTCCATCAATACCATGAGTTATTTATTAGCATTATCTTGGTTATTGTTTCTAGGCACTTTTTTAATGTGTACTTCTACATTAATGTTCACATTTTTAAATATTATTGTGTAGATAACCTCTATTTTAGCCTTTTTAAAATCACAGGCAATGTGAATAATTCACTCTATTATGTACGGATTTGTCGTACTGTTTTAAACAAGGTAAGCGCAATTAATAATGTGCATATAAATAATATGCATTTCAAGAATTCGAAGTAAAAAATGCTTTATTTTAAGAAAATGAATTAACAACACCTAAACACTTTCTGGAATTAAGAAAACTATTTACTTTTATTAAGAAAATATTGTTTTGTGTTATAATGGCCATTTACTTATACTAAGAATCTCTTTCTTCAAATTTCCTGCAAGATTTTCTTGAATCAAATTAACAAATTTCTTAAACAAAGAAATGCAATTATTTCATTACAACTATATACTTTTCCTAAGCGGAGAAAGAAATGCTAAGAAAATATTTCTTTTGATTTGTCTTCATATTCACTCAAACAAACTGAATGGCCTATCGGGACTGAACCAAATAAATTTCCATTGTGGAGGAGAACATACTTCAAGCTCCGCTTTGAGCTATCGATAAACAGTCGCCATTCAGTTGCGTTTTAGGCTGAAATTCCCAACTCTTCCATTAAACCATGTACGTTATGGCAATACACAAATCCATCATCACTTCGAAAGTATTGTAGAAACGCACTTTCTCTTGATCGAAAATAGGATACCTTAGCTCCCTCTTCAAGCAAGTTTTTCTCGTGCAGTCTTGATGCTAAGAGCTCTGAAGCTTCTTTGGATAGTCCCAAATCTCGTACCAAATCGTTCAACTCATGCTGGTCAAAACCATTACGAACGGAATCATCTTTAATTTCAAAATCTTCATCGATAGGCTCACTTTGATCTTCACCAGACTCGTATTCCCGTATTTCCAAAGAGGGTAATTCATTGAAAACTGGCACTGGGATTTCGGCTGAATGAGGCACTGGTCGTATAGCTGATGGTAAACTAGGATACTCTATTTTACATTTGTTTTCTTGGTATATGATGACGTTTTCACTATATAAAAGTAACAATCACTTGAATGATCTCTGGGCTCTCGCCAAATCATAGGTATACCAAATGGAAGTTTATCACATGTTCCCTTAGTCCACATCCGTAAACCCTCAACAGACTGCTTACACACTTCGTGAGGGGCCCATGATTTATCTTGATCACCAAAATAGACTTGCCTGACAAATGTACTAATGTTTGTCCTTTGACTGGGAATGCTAAAACTGCCACATATGTAACAAAACGAATCGGGGCTGTTTAAGCACTTAGGACGTGAACTAGCAGAGGTAGACATAAGGAAAAGTTTCAGTTAATATATATAAATAAACACTAAACACTGTTAACCTTGTATATAAACAAGAATTCAGACTCCGCGTCGGAATAGGCTGCACCGTTTCAGAGCGACACACAACGTCTCACTACAGTATCCCAGGCGTAACTAAACAAGTCCAAACAAGTATAAACCTCTTGCTGTTCTCTTATGCGTCATTCACCCGGAGCCCATCGGAGAAGGTTTGTGTCGGCCAATAGGAGAGCAATAGTGCTTCCTACGATCCATGCTCGATTTCGCGGAGAGTGGCCACATTCTCATAACGTGTAGAGATGAAACTTGACGTGGTAGAAGAAAACTAACTACAGTTTTGAAACCAGCATGCCTAATTAACTACAAAACATCTCAAAAACCAAACTCAACAGAAATTGTATTACAAATTGTTTCCCAGTGTAATGTATTTCCGTCTTTCCAGAAAGCTACGGAAAGTACATTATTACATAAAGGTTGTAACACCTACAAATTGCAACACATAAATAAAATGATATTAACATGAAATGCTGCATCAATTGGATCCATTAAATACGACGAAAATGTCATTAAATTAGTAGTAATTATTTTCTTATATTACACATTTTTATGGTCTTGAAATAAAAATATTTTCTTGAATAGAGACTGATTTTTGCAAGAAAGTCTATTTTCTTGATGCAAGAAACCATTCCTCTGCGTGTGGTAGATCCATTTTTAAATTGATTAGAGGTAGTTTCGAACGTTATTCTTTGATAAACTCGGTGTGCCGCAGGAGTGGTACATAGTACCTTTCTTCTTTTTTCAAATAAATAATGGATTTTAAGCACGTAATTCCTGGTTTTAAGACTCCCTGTTAATGTAAATAAAAGCTTATGAAATAAAAAAAAGTACCTTGAAGATTATATCCTTTGATGATTGCATAATCTTTCTAAACGTTTTCCAACCAAATCATTACTTAAGTTGTATAAATTATCGTTGAAAAAGAGTAAATCATTCTTCGCATTTAAATATCACCTGTGTATACCATAAATTAACCGTTTAAAAGTGAAGAATATGTATATATATATGCTGCATCCAAGTAATTACTTATGTTTTTCTAGTGGATAAATTAAAATGATGTCAGAAACAATCCGCCTATTGAAAATTGATTAAAAATAGCAATTGCAGAATATAAGGATATTGTTTGTTTGATTCTTTCGATTATAAAAAAAATAATATCGTATTAGAATTGCTGAACTTGGGTGGATTTGTGCCGATACCTGTGGACAGCGTGGAGTTAACCAGGACATGGTGTGATGGTGTAGTGGGGTACGGGGAGCCGGGTCAACTCGTGACCTCAAGCTGAGGGGTACACAGCTACTTTCCCACGGGTCCGCCCGCTATATCTACCGCTCTTCATTCGAATGCTCTAGTCTGTCATTAAATATGGCAATATGTGGTGAAGTAATTCTTATACATGAACATCTATGTATATCGATTAAGCCCATTGGATTAAGCAATGTCTTGTACATAAACATATTTCAGATGAAATGGGACAGACAGACGTTATACTATTGCTCTGTTCTCTTATGATATTTCTCCGTGATGTTCTCTAGGAAATATACCTACCACGCTGTGAGATGCTTTGGTATGGTGTTAGGTTTTACCGTTCGCAAAAAAATCTCCATGTACTCCCATCTATCTTCTTGTAACATTGCTGTAACTGTATATAACATGACAAAGTATCTAACAAAGGATTTACATCCATGGAATGATAGTTTCTAGGAATAAAAAAATGTCTAAGTAACAAGGAAATCCGATTTTAATGAAACTCCTGTATAATTGTGTTAAGAACCACCTTCTATTTCAATTCAAATTGTCTTTAAGAAATAATCGATCTTTGAATATGAAAGAAATTATCAAAGTATGTAGAACATGTAAAGCAACAAGTAACAAAAAACAAACAGCCTGGTGAAATGAGGAGATAAAAGAACAAGTTAGATTGAAGAAAAGAAAATGGAAAATGTAATTTAAGAAGAAAACAAGAGAAAGTTAAGAGAAATTATTGTTAAAAATATGAGATCCGAAGCAAAAGAAAAATCGTTTTTAAGAGTTTGGAAATAAATTAGTAAAGGGAACCAAAAATTGTTCTATAAGGTAATGAAGAAGCTTAGAAAGGGAAAAACATCACAAACCGTATTATTAAAAAAATGCAAAAGGTGATGATACTTCCAATATTAATCATCGCGGAAGAATATTGCTGAGCAGTGGTGTGAAATTATATGAACAAATCCTGAACGAAGAACTTTGAAATATAATAGAAACAATCTTATCGAAGTCCCAAAGTGATTTCAGAAAAGGCAGAAGCCCCCAAGATAACATTACCACCATCAAACAGATTCTATATAAAACAAGGTATATAGAGTGAAACACTGGAAGAAAATGATATGAAAGTGAATATAAACAAAACAAAAGCCATAGCGATAACAAACGAACAACAAACAGTAAATATACGAGGGAATTCCAGAAAATAGTACCCGTTTAGTCATACAGATGGCGCCATTGATCCAATTAAAAGCAAAGTGGCGCAGATGTCAACAGTAACATCTTAGCTTTGGGGGAAAAAAGAGTTGAAGTTCTTCCGGTGCGTGGTGTAAGTTTTATGACTGTTTACAATGGCAGATAAAATAGAAAATCCCGCGAAATGCCAAGTGCGAATGCAGAAAACGTCCGTCCAAGAGAAATTCATCGCAGGATTACTGAAGTGTATGGTACGGGAACAATGGATGAGCCATCTATAAGGCGCTGGGTTCGAAATTTCAAAGAGGGAAGAGATAATGTGCACGATGAAGAGCGGCCAGGTTGCCCGTCCGTTATCACCGACGATCTGAAGACGCGTGTCGATGATTTCATCTGCGCAGATCGACGCGTAAAACTGAAAGAAATGAGTAAGCAATTTCCTGAAATTTCACAATCATTGCCCCATGAAATCGTGGCGGACCATCTGAATTACAGAAAAATTTGCGCAAGATGGGTGCCCAAAATGCTTACCGACGAGCACAAGACCAACCACATGGGTACAGCGTTCACGTTTTTAACTCGTTACGAGCAACAGGGCGATGCATTCCTTGACCAAATTGTTACTGGGGATGGAACCTGGGTGTGCCATTTCACACCTGAAACAAAACGCAAGTCCATGGAGTGGAGACCCCTAATGATAGCAGTTGTTAATTCTTGGATAATCTATCGACAAATAATGCATAGGCAAATACCTCTTATTACATATGTTGTACCACTAGCAGAACAGATGATCGAAAAAGATAAAGAAAATGCTAAGGGCAAAAGACGTCTTAGTACAAAATGTGGTCCCAGAATAAAACGTCAGAAAACAATGAATAATGTTGGAGATTGTCTACCTACATAAGGAAATACAAGAGGAAAATGCCACCGCTGTAGCCGCAACAAACTGGAGATTACAACAAAAACAGTTTATGTAGCATGTAATTTATATTTGTGTAAAAAATGCTTCTTGCCATTTCATTCGTAATAAATGTTTTGACTAAAGATTTGCATTTACTTTATTTGTGTTTTATTACTAATAAATACTATTGGGACAAAAGATCCCACTTCCATATTTTTTTTCCAAATTTTCCAAAAAACTTCTTAGTGATAACTTTTGATATATCATTACCATTTTATTTATTAATTTATAGAACAGTTTTATTAATTTACAAAAGAAACATATTCAGTGGTAAAAGGGTTAATCATGGCGGAAGAATACTACTGAGCAGTGGTGTGAACGAAAAACTTAAAAATATAATAGAAACAATCTTATCGAAACCCCAAAGTGGTTTCAGAAAAGGCAGAAGCCCCCAAGATAATAGTTTCACCATCAAACAGATCATAGATAGAACAAGATGTGTGGAGTGAAACACTGGAAGAAAATGATATGAAACTGAATATAAACAAAACGAAAGCCATAGCGATAACAAACGAATAACAAACAATAAATATACAAGTAAATAGTGTTTTACGCCATTTACTTGTATGTTTACTGTTTGTTATTACTTTTTATTACAAGTATATTACTTCGATTGCATTGACAGTAATCATAAAATCATTATACTTGCAGTGGTTAGTCACGTGCAACGTTGGCCAATGAGAGAGCTTTATTTTAAAAATATTGAGCTGTGAACACAATCCTTCACGCTTCCTGCTCATTTTTAATCTCTATTAAATAAAGTTGTAAGGGAAGTATTAAAATATGTGTTGATGTATATATATTATTTGCAAAATAAATTTCAACAATGTAATAAATATATAAATAAATATTCTTTGGTTAGAAATGTTTTAACACGGAGAAAAAACAAGTTCTTGACTCAAACAAATATGCCCAACCAAATCGTAATTTTAAATAGGGACAGAGATATATTCTTTTAATTTAAAGAAATATTTTCTTTGACATCGTTATTTTATTCAAACATACATATGATCTCTTGAAACAGATAACCTCAAGTTTGATTTGAAAATATATTTGTTTGATTTAATATACGTAATATGTTTAATTCAACAATACAGTTCCTTCTTTTAAGGAACTCCGTCAGTTTGAAACAAATATACTTTTCTTTACCATTTATTTGACTTCGCCTTTTAATGGCGAACGTTCCCAAAATTTAATTTTTATTGAATTAATCATATTGTTTGCATAAAATTTTTATGTTTTAAAATGTATATAGATGTAAACTTTTCTTATTGTTAATTATAAACATTTTATGCAAATAATATTTAAAGGAGGTTGAAAGAAAAGTCCACTGTCTCACAATAACCCGATTTAATGAAAAATTGAGCGACCGGTTTCGGGACTAATGTTCCATCTTCAGGCTCGAGTTAATATAATCGTAGGAAGAATTGTCAAATAGTATGATTAATTCAATAAGAATTCGATTTTTTAGTATGTTTCCATTTTTGGGAACGTTCGCCATTAAAAGGTTAGATAAATATGTAAAGGTTTCCCAATAGCTATGATATGTTTTCGAAATGCCACGGCAGCCATTTTGGAAATGAAAAGAAATGTAACTTCTTGACAGTTGTGTTCAGTATAGTCTAGCATTTCATCATGGCGAGATACACGCTTCAAGAACGTCTCATTATTATTCAAAAGTTTTATCAAAATAATCGATCTTTTGTCCAAACCAGTCGCTCGTTACATGAAAATTTTGGAAGAAATAATCTTCCTATAGTGCTTGCAATTCATCGAATCATGAAAAAGTTTGAAAGTGAATTATAATAATTATAAAGTTATAATACACAATAAAAAAACACCACAGCGACGACGAAATGCAAGAAATCTAGACAACATTGCTGCTGTAAGAGCCAGTGTTGCAGAGAGTGCAAGTGTGTCGGTAAATCGTCGTTCTCCAGAAGTTGGACTCTCAAAGGATCACAACTTGGCGAATTTTGAGGAAGACTTTGGGTTTACACCCTTACAAGGTTGTGCTGACTTAAGAACTGAAGC
Organism: Dynastes maya; assembly: GCA_029619315.2. Lineage (NCBI taxonomy): Eukaryota > Metazoa > Arthropoda > Insecta > Coleoptera > Scarabaeidae > Dynastes > Dynastes maya. Next base: position 11,685,211 of record JAROYE020000012.1, read on the forward strand.
CACTTGACCATCATAAGCGTCGTTTGTTTAGCAATTGGGTTCAAGAAAAACTTGAAAACTATCCTAATTTTTTTAAGAAAATCATCTTTTCTGATGAAGCTCATTTTTGGCTAAACGGTTATGTAAACAAGCAAAACTGTCGCTTTTGGAGTGAAAATAATCCACATGAGATTCTTGAAAAGTCTTTGCATTCAGAGAAAGTAACTGTCTGATATGGTTTATGGCATGGTGGCATCATCGGACCTTATTTTTTCCAAAATGAGGAAGAAAATGCGGTTACAGATTTTTTGTGGCCCCAGTTGGAAGAAATGAATTTGGATGACATGTTCTTCCAACAGGACGGTGTCACATGTCACACTTCTGGTGAAACCATTGATTTATTGAAAGAAACGTTTCCTGAATTTCTCTTGCTGCCAGAGATCCAAGAAGAATTGGACAACTTCGACCAGATGCTTGGCCTCCAAGAAACTACGATTTAACACCATTGGATTATTTTTTTATGGGGTTACGTTAAGTCATTGATCTATGAGAACAAACTACAGACAGTAGAGGACTTGAAAACCAACAGAGAGCACTGAATTCGCGGATTTATTCCATAAAGTAACTGAAAATTGGGTTAATCGAATTCGCCTCTGCATTCGTAGTCGCGGAGGACATTTGAGTGATATGTTGTTTAAAACATAAATGCTATCGATGAAACTTTCAAATAAAAAAAAAAATGAATTAACTTTTTTTTTCTGTTTTATCTACTTTTAAAAACATACCATTGCTATTGGGAAATCCTTTATTTGCTTAACAAAATATGACTATGGTTTAAAGTATGCTATTACTTTGACAAATGTTATTCTGTTGGTATTATTGCTCCACTAAAATGGTGAGTACGATAGATGCTTTCTTCTTTCTAGAGAAGAAAGCATCCATTTATAAGCGCATAGGGTAACAATGTGTTAAAAATACACAATCTTTTGAAAAACTTTATTAACATTGTGGATAAACTAACCAAAGTACATAAAAAGTAAGTATTCTTGTAAATAAATCACAGCTCCCTAAAACACCTCCTTAATTTCCTCCATTACGTTAAGGTGATATCAAGGTCTTCCTAAAGATCTAGGTGGTCGCAAACAAAAACGGTGAACCTTAATTAAATCTTACAGATTTCCTACAAATTTCTTCGAGATTACTCACATTTCCCAGGAACCTGTAAAATTAATCTGGTTAGGTTAGGTTAGGCCTCGATGTCGAAGTTGTAATCTAATTTTAACAATATTAATAATATCAAAGTTAGGTATAGTGCACGGATAATTTTAAACAGACTATAGTATGACCAAATTGTTGTAATATATAGCTACAAAAATACGTCGACAAAAAAATTGTTAAAAGGTATATACTTTTATATAGGCATCTATAAAAACAATTATACATGTATATGTAATTTTGTGATTGTATATGTACAAAATTATTTCGATGGAGATGACAACCACAAAATATCTTGTGTTGTGTGTACAGATACGTAAAGATTAAAGTGTTACTTGTTCTACTTTTGTGTTTGCAAAGAATATTATAAAACTTACTACCTCGGTAATCTCGTAGGAATCCTGAGAATCGCGAACGAGTGACAGGGGTAACTGTATGGCTAGGTGCTAGGAGGGTGCTAGATTTTATGACAAAACGGGTATAGCACAGCAGATACCTCAACGGACTTGCATGCAAGCATGTCTTATCACTTATCACTTGTCTTTGCTAAAATACCTGTTAAATCAAAAAAGGAGAAAATATACTAACAATTAGTTAGAAAATATGAAAATGGAAACATCTAAGCATTGTTAAATGTGTAGTGAATTCAATCGCAATTTATTTAAACTGCTGACATTGGTGTTACTGGCCTTGAAAACGATATGAATGAGATTTTTATAATTTTCGCTATTCCCTAATGCAAACAGGAATACTGATATTTTATAAAGAAATGTTAACGTTAGTTATCCAATGGTAAAAATATATAAATCCATTATTACTTACCTATTATTTTCTTTATTTACATCTCACCGCTTACAAGCCACCATCATACATTACCTAAACTAGGACTACGATTGTGATTAATCTGCGTTTACGCAACGAAAATTACCGACAACGCGCGAAGCAGATGATTGTAACATATATTTGTTTGATTCAACAAAATTATGTCAAATAAAAACGTTTGTACATTGAAACAAATTCAATCGGTTGCTCTTAAAAGATGTGTTTTCAATCAAACAAACTTTTGTTGGATTAAATAAATAATTTCAAAGATATATGTTTGCCCCAGCCGCCCCTGATAGATTGTATTGAAAGAATTCTTTAATAGAATTAGGTCGTATAATTAATAAACTTTTAATTTTAGGGTTACTTGCCCATTTAATCAAATAAACAGTAGATTTATTTTCATTCTATTCCAATTCTATTTATTTTTTTTTGTATATTGTGCTTATTTTCTTGTGTGGTTTCCTTACAATTTATTTATGGCAGGTAGTGGTGATGTGTGATACTATTATTATTATTTCTTTAAGTAGATTTTTATTTCTTGAAGCATTACTTTATACCATGCCAAATTCAAAAAATAAAAGCTTTCAGAGTTGCATATCATTAACACCTGCCTTTCTTTGTACTATTCATTTCTGTGATAGAAAAAAACATAAAATCACCCCACAATAAAATGCCATATCTTACATGGAAGTCTACTTGTGCATAATGAACAAATATTAGTTAAATTAAGTAAGCATCATTGTGAGAGTTCGTTGCAATTTAAATTTTGATCAAAAGAAACTCCCATTACTTTTTCAAATATCTTAACCTACAAAAATACCATGGTACAATAGTATTATGGGATCTACAAACTCACTAAAATCGGTTATTTTGGCACGGAAAAAAAAATAGTAAAATATTAAACAATTGTAGAACAATTTACTACAATTTGTTTGAGAATATACGACTGGCCACAACTTGCGCAAATCCCTACTACTCGATTGTGGTTAACGGATTATATTTCTATTAAATATATTATTGTTGTAAAAATTTGACCAGTGATCTGTTAGAAAGGTTGCTACAATAGCGTAGAAGTTTTAGTTACAATGGCTGAAAGAACAAATAAAACGCAATAACAATAACAATTCTTATGTTTTCTTATCTCCAGCAGCTTCCCAATTTTCAGGTAGCATTGGTCAGCCACGAGAATGTCATCAACACTTGTTCTGTTTCGCAGGTATATGATGATACAATCTCTCCAAATATTCGACAAATCTGGACTAAAAAGACTATGGAAGACTTTATTCTGAAAGAATTGTGAACCCGATGAAAATGATTTGAGTCTATAAAACCAGATCATTTATTACAAAGGAATTAAGTTTTCGTTGCGACATCTATTGGTGAATAACCAATACTATCTGGTTCTAATCCTAAGGCAGAACACATTTGGTTCATGCATTTAGGTAGACTTCGATAATGAAATCATCTGCACAAATAGGTGATAATTTATTTACAAACTTACCCATTTTCTATTATTTATTTTAACAAAATTAGGAAGTTTTATGTCAAAAATTACAACAATTTTGTCCTGCACGTCCCAACACAGAGATTGTTGGAAAAAATGATACATTTTTCATTACAAACTTGACCATAACTTTAAAGTATGATCTGTGACAACAACTGCTACAATATTTTTCCTACAATATTGTAGTACATTCTATCAAGTGATTTTTTTTTCCGTGGGTTTATAAGCTTTATTACTATCACTTTTGTTCTCCATTGTATATACGTTTACAAAGTTAAAAATATAAAAATAAAGAGGTTGGTATAAGAAATAAAATGAGAATAAGTGGCTAATAATAGCATCCTTTTGTTGATCAAGTAAAATCCGTAATAGATAGTTATGTAGTCGTTGGGTATAGCTGTATAAAGACCCCGATATACGTAGGAGATATATGCATTGTGAAGTTGAAATTTTCAAAATGGTATGGTAATTTACAATTGGTAAATAGTAATGCTCCTGCTGCCAAGCCAAGTGAAATTATGCATTCGATGGATGGCTAGTATAATTGCCATTTAGAACTCTTGGAAATGTTCTCCTCTCTACACTTCATCGTGGGAATGTGTGTGTTCGAGCTAAATAAAACAATTATGAACTTGCGTGCCAACATCATATTATTGAACGATTCTCTCCGAAGGCATTTGTTTTTATTTTCGTTAAACTACATAAGTTCATATTTTAAGCCGATTCAGATTTAATTTTCACACGGTACCTATATTGGTATGGTGCAAGATACAGCGACTATTAATCTATTTTGACCCCTCCTTATTCTAACATGCACGTTAAATGTCATGACTACTTTTTTCTTCACTCTCAAAAAGTTCCCTTTTGTATTTGTAAGAGAACTAATTCCTATATCTTCATTTGAGATATCTAAAATAATTTAAAGAATACACATTACAAAAATTATTACATTTTTATACTTACAAGGAAACACAGGTAAGTGCATCTCACTGATTTAAATGAATCTTTGTGGATTTATAGACCGATCTAGTGTAAGAACAACGGTAATTATCTTAGCTGCCCAATCGCCCACTGGTGGGGTGTAAAGCACCCCAAGCTCAGAAACTATGAGAGATATCAAGAAAATGTTAAGACAAGATTTGAACCGTGTTACATGCCTCAACGATGACGTAAATACTTTCCCTATAACAAATATTTGTTTAGTGAAACAGCCCCCCGCCCCCTTATTTTTTTGCAAATTTCAGAATTTCTATATATTACATATATATTACATCTGCCACGAAATATTCTTATTCGTGTAAAAAAAATCAGGATTGCCGCAAATACCTCATTGTTGCATATTTTGTGCATCTTTCGGGAAGCAGAATCTTACAGGATCTTTAAAATGTGGTAGCCGTTCGGCGATGTATCCATTTCTATACCATGCGTGTTAAGAACCTTGGCGATGACAATTGATTATGAGTTGAAGATTCTAACTGAAGAAGTTTCCGGAAAGATTATATAGAAATACTAAACCTAGATCACAAACAACACATTCATTACAAGATTAGTGTAATTTTAAATTATATGTTTATTATCTTTCAAAATTCTAAAAAAGGAAACTATTTCGGTTTGTTATTTAGGAAAGTAAGGTAACAATTTCCGTTAATAATATTAGTAGTAAGTATTCTTACACAAGATACTTTTTCAAAATTTGAAGTTAAATGTGCATTTGTCACTGGAGATACATTTTTATTTCAGTATATTAAACCAGACAAGATTTTGATTTATCTTTTAATTCTTTAAAGTTAAAAATTTTGATCTGCTTCAATGTCCGGAAAACTAACTTCTCAGCATTTTAAAGATTGGCTTACAGATGTATACTTACCAAATACTTAAATACTGGAGCTGAAGGTATTTGGTTATTGGATTCCTGGAGTGATGTGCAAAATTTAGTACCAACGAACAAAAAAGTAAATATTTTTATAATTCCAAAGAAAACAACTGCAATGGTACAACCTTTAAACGTTTACGGTTTTAGAATATGAAAGAATTTTGTGAGAACATTTTCAGATGAAATACTACTTACGAATTGCTGTACTGTACTGTACTGTACTGTAGCACATCAGTTACGAATCTCTTTACACAAATAAGAATATTTCGTGGCAGATGTAATATATATTTCTTTAGATACGTAGCTTCTATATTTTCGTAGTATATAAAAATTCTGAAATTTGCAAAAAAATAAGGGAGTGGGGAGTTATTTCCCTAAACAAATATTTGCTATCGGGAAAATATTTACGCTGTCATTAAGAGCATGCAATACAGTTTAAATCTTGTCTTAACTCTTTTTTGATATCTCTTACAGTTTCTGAGTTATTGAGTCAAACAGCGAGGGGTAGTGTTGAGCTTGTGGGCGATTGGGCAGCTAAGATAATTACCGTTGTTCTTACACAAGATCGGTTTATAAAACCACAAAGTTTCATTTAAATCAGTGAGATGCACTTACCTGTGTTTCCTAGTTATTTTAGAAATAACTTTTTATCAACTGAATATTTTATTCAACTGACTCGAACACGCCAAAGATACTGCTTAAATATAAGATTTATTCCAACAAAAGTTCAGAACATTACTGAGTTTGCTCAAAGCCATTTTATCGTTCCAACAAGTCGATTTAAAAATTCAGAACTTATAGTGCAATGTTCCAAGAATGAGTGAATCGTGTTCGGAACTGATTCTAACCGAGATTTTACAAGGATTTTTAATTCTGAATGAGTTTAACTTATGCCAGGTTGACCCCACTTAGCATTGTGAAACTAGTAATGAAAGAAGACAACGTCGGAATTTTCAAGCGAAAGTGAAGATGATAAAGTCTTGAACGATATTGCTGAAATAAGACAAAACAATGAAAGTTTCCTATGGATAATAGTGATCAAGTTTTTTTGGAACATTTTCGGGTTAGTAGAAATGTTATTGGACCACTAGCAGCCAATTTTCGAGCAAGTGAATACTATAAACACCATTTTGACCAAAATTACCAAAGTTAGTGCTCAGGATCAACTTCTCATATATCTCTGGTATATTGGCTATCAAACTGCAAGTTTCCAAAATGTGGTAGATAGGTTTGATATTTTCAAAAATGATTTGGAGAGAAGAATGGACGATCCTGTTCAACTTGAATTTGTAGGGGATGTGTCCGAAGGTGATCGTACAGATTCTGAGGATGAAGATCGTAACGGAAATGCAGTACAAATTCGAAATAATGTAATTAATATAAGATAAATGTATAAAATAAAACGAACAGCAAAATCATTAACAAAATCGACATTAACAAAGAAAACTGTTTCTCCCAACACTGATAACATATAAAAACAAAATTATGTTTCCTAATTCAAACAGGAATTACTTTTTCTTAACAAAAATAAATGTATTTTTTCAATAACTGTGAAAGCTAGGGGAATGCTACCAGTCGTTCTTCAGAATATTTCTTTCTTCTAATAAATCATTTCTTCTCATCATTTTTTCTACTAGTAGTCTTTCAGATCCTATATTCAGTTTATTTTGATAATATTCTTATTTCTCCTCTCTAAATCTTTCTAATGTAATTCTTCCTTTTTCAAAGTAAACCTTCTACTTATATTTTCGGGGCTTCGAGTATTTCATTATCTACGTTTTGCTGAGATTCTGTAAACGGCCATATCTCTTCAGTCTCATTACTCACATCATTATTATCTATTATTTTACTCTCTAATAATAATTCTGGGTTAACATTCTTCCCTTTCCCGAAAATTTAGTCCATTTCTTGTGAAATTTTGTTATTATTATCGACATAGGCTTTATAGTTCCTCTCTAAAACTTGGTTGTGGTTATATTTTCATTTGTAATTTGCTTCATTTTGGTCGCAATAATTTCTTCATACATCTGATTTCAAGAGTTCCAGCTTTTTCCTTATATTTTGCATAGAAGTCAATTAAAGTTCTTGTATTGTCGCTGCTCCAATATTTGTAATCCTTGGACAGAGTAGTGTTAATTTCAAGGCTCAAGTCCCTTGGATTTATCACAATCAAGTCTAAAATTAAGTAAACCGTTATCTCAAACCTTTATTTTATTTTAATCAAGAGCTTACCTCCCAATCCTTCCAATTCTGCGTTAAATAGGTTAAATAAACGGCATGTTTTTTAATCGCCTCAAAATTCTTAGGCGGTTCTAAATCGTTCCAACACTAATCAAGTCGAGTTTAGAATTGTAAGTTCGCGCATGGATTCTCACATATACACATCCCGCAACTGTAGATATTAAGAACGGTATGTTCAACCCGCAAGATATAATGGCCATTAATCAATTAATATTTGGGGTTGGATTGGTTAGCATAAACGTGATCTTTGCTACAGAATGGAAGGGGTCTAACTAGGTAGGTATCGTACAAAATGTTATGTTGTTTTCTGTAACTGCCAGATACAGAAATAATTTTGTATTTCAACAAGACACCTGTAGAATTTACACATACATATTGGTAACAATAACATTGAAGTTTTACCATGGGCTTCCAATAGCCTAGATGTCAACCCAATAAAAATGCCTGGTAATTCCTAGTAAAATCCATTTATAAAATAATTTCGAAATTAAAAGATGTATGTAACATGTAGGATATAACATAGGAATAAGTGAATGTGTTTTTGCAGATGACATTGTAACAGTGGCAAAAAAGAGAAGAATTTACAATACAATGTAGACAAGTGGGTAAGATGAACACCAACAAGACCAAAACTATAGGATTGGAAGACAGAAAAACACTTGGTAATGGTTATAGTATAACACAGTGTTATACTCCTGATGATGCCGAAAGGCGAAATGTACATCGAGTAAATATATCATTTGTGAAACTATACCAAGTGTTTTTCTACGTTTTCCAATCTTACTAAAATGTTTCACCAAGAGCCGACAGTGTGTTCAATTAATATTCCAAAACTATAGTTACATCCAAGGAAAAGAAGAACATAGACCTTAAAATCAATGGAAAACGGTAGAATAGGTTGAGAATATTAAGTATTTAGAGGCAATAATTGATAACACAGGAAAATATGAAGAGGAAATTAACTGCAACAATAAGATTATTCCACAGCATGACGACAGGTTTCATTAACGAAAGGGAATTTAGTCAGAAGACCAAAATGACAATATGCGAAGCAATATACTTACCAATCCTGTTATATGGAGGTGCATCATGGGTCCTCATAGAAAAGTTGCAAAGAAAAGTTTCTATGACACTATAAATTGATTCAACTTCCATATATGAATGGCCTTTTCCTAGAAAATTGTGTGCCTAAATACTACATACATAAACAATTCCACAATAAACTGATTTCTCTGCTGCGCATTGCATAGACTGATCTGTTTAAAGTTGGTTATTCATTGCCTATTTCGCGACTTCCTCTTTGCCCATTAATTTGTGACCATATAAAGCAATGAACCTCATTTAGGAGTCTCACAAATAGTTAAATTATAAACACATAAGTTTGACTGTAATACATTGGGGATACACCTGAAGATGGTATCTGTAACACGCTTTGTAGGCCGAAAATTACACTAATAAAGTTGTCTTGATTGTTTGCAGGTTCTTTATCCTGTATTTTCCTTTCATTGTCTTCAAGTCCACTTACAATTAGTCAATTTTACTTGTAATGCCACTTCACTGTAATTTTTAATAAGCCAAACTGACCAATTTTAGCTGCACTTTGGTTGGTGCGCCATCTTCTGGTCTTATTCGATCTTGCAATTAATCACATAATCTCAATTTTGCCAATTTTTGACTTGGTCACTTTTTGCCGTAAACCCACGCTTGGATATCTCTATATTTTCAATTAATCGAAGAATTTTGAAAGGTTATTGTTTAGTCAAAACTTGTCTATCCCATCTATTTTTGTTTTCTAATATATGATTCTATTGATAAAGTTTACTTTATGAATAGAATCATTTAATGAACAACTTTTCCAATTCCAATATCCATTAAAAATCATCTTTGCTTCCGTAAGTCGAAATTTTGAAGCACGCTAAGTCGAAATGTCAAATTACTGCATGTGAGTTGCAATATAACACGTTGTTTAACCCATTAACGCTCAGCGATCTCATATGATATACCAAATATGTGTATAAGGGTTGTTAAAAATTTTGTATCTATACAAAAACGTGTTGGATACCATGCATTTCGTTGTCGCTTTCTTAAAAATAAATATCACCTCTTTCTCGTAAATTATGCACTAGACTAAACAAAGTATTGTAAAAACGTATCTAACGATTCTCAAGTACCCACTTACGTTTGGTTCGAAATATAAGCAATGTAACTACAGAGTGATATTATTTAGGAGTGTTTGAATGTTTATCACCCTTAGATATGAGAGGTAATTGGCGCGATCTCATATGAGATCGCTGGGCGCTTGGAGTATACAGGGTGTTAACTAATTGGCGGAAAATGGACTCGTAGCGACATTGTCCGCATAATTGTGAATTGAAAATCTTAATATGAAATTTTCGTAAATGCCTTTGTTTGGCCATGGGATAAATTTTTGTAATTCAGAATTTTGGCAACGTTACATGACGTTTAATTAAATTAGACTATTTATTGATTCAACAAAGTAAATTAAAACAATGATAATAAATAGTAACCATGATAACGAACATTTAAAAGAATTATTATGACAAATTTTCAAAATGAAAACCATTAACTTCGATACAGCGTTGAAGTCTTCGAGGGATAGCATCTTTGACTGACATTTCAGGAGTAATTAGCTGGACGGCTGCGTTAATTTTGTTCCTCACGTCTTGTTGATTTATTGCTGGTGTCGCATAAACTTTATCCTTTAGAAATTTCCAAACAAAGAAATCGAGGGGATTAAGATCTGGAGATCTCGCAGGCCATGCAATGGAGCCATTATTGGCAATAATTCTGTCCCAAAAATGTTCCTGCAGCCAGATGCGTACGGCACGTGCATTATGTCTAACATTTCTTCTAAGACATTTATGTAGCCTTCAGCATTTAATCTATTTTGAATAAATATTGGACCAATAACCTTCAAAATTTATAATTCCGAGCCAAACATTAACAGAGAATTTACGTTGATGTCCAAATTCATGAATTGCATGAGAGTTTTCGTCTGCCCAAAAATGCGTATTGTGAATGTTAAAACAACAATTTCTTGTAAATGTGCATTCATCTGTCCATAATATTTTTTGTAAAAAATCTGGTTCTCTATTTATTAATGCAATCATTCTATTGCAGTAATTTGCTCTAGCAACGTTATCTTCGAGATATAACGGTGCACTTTTATTGAATGGTATGGCCGCAGAAGATTCTCTGTAAGTACAAAATTGGACATATTAAAAGTTTTACCAATTTCTCTCATGCTAAGTTGAGGGTCTTCATACACAGCTTCCAAAATACGTTCTTCAACATCTACTGTGCGTCGAATCCTTGGTGCTCCTGCATTATTACGCATAGGTACAAATGTACCTGTTTCTCTTAACCGAGTATCCTGTCTTCTAACTGTATTGTAAGAAGGCACACGACGATTTGTATATCTCACTCGATATTCCTCTACGGCTGCATAAGCGTTTCCATTACAGAAGCCAAATACCATGTACATGTCGGCATATTCATTAAAAGTAAAATCCATTGTAATAGCAACACAAAACCAATAACCTAATTATAGCAAAAGTGAAGTAAAATGGATGTAATGTTCTACTTTGTAATCAAAAATAGTTATGTCAATTTTCATAAATACATATTACATTGTTGTCAGACCTATTTTTTTATAATTTTCCCTAAAAAAAAAATTGTAAATTCTTAATTAAGTAATGAAACGGTAACCAGGTTCTAGCATTCTTTACCAATGGCTTCCTCACTGTCAATAATTGACATAAAATCCCAAACATTGAAAGATTTATCTACTTCTAATATTCGAAATTCTGAACTTTAATGAGCCGATGTAACCAAACGAGGATTTTTATAAGATTTTTATATTAGGATTTTCAACTCAAAATTATACGGACAATATCGCTACGAGTCCATTTTCCGCCAATTACCGAACACCCGGTATAGATACGAGTATATATTGCACGGTATAAGTATTTCAGCAGTTTAGTCGTATACATTTATGTATTCACTTTATTTTTGATATAGTGACAAAAGTAAATTTGTTAAATTGCAATGTCATTCAATATCAAGAAAGCTCTTACGTTAGGTGAAATGTGCAATATTATGAATGATGAAAAGTTTTGGGAAGACAGAAAATGAAAGGGATACTATACTTTGCCACCGAACCAAAATCAACTTACTGACGAAGATGAAGCTCCAGAAGAGGCCATCGGAGCTGCAGAAGTAGAGGACACGCCGGGTATGTTGGATGTGGAAATTCCCGAAAAAGAAAGCCTTCAACATGAGGATAAACGCCGAAAGGTGCTCAGTACAAGTTGGAGTAAATCTGAACCAACTTACAGTAAGTGGATCGATTCTTCCAAGAAATGGGAAGAGTGCCTATTAGCACTAAATAATAAACTAATAGGATTTACTCCAGTTGAAGTTTTTCAAATTCTTTTTAAAGAAGAAATTTACAAACACGTGACAACAGAAACTCGGTATTCCAAAGAATTTAAATCAGTTGGAGATAACTGATTTAAAGGCTATTATTGGCTTTCTGTTACTGACAGCATATAATAACTTACAGTCAGAAAGACATTATTGGTCCGAGGAAGAAGATCTAGGGCAAAATTTGGTTCGTGCAGCAATATCACGAAACACATTGTCGGGCGAAAAGTTCAATCAAAATAAAAATAATCGGGGTTTCAAAATTCGTTTATTTGTATTCGGCAGAATTTCCGCGCGACTAGTGTGCATGCTAGAAAGAGTTAGTTATATACAATATAATGCGATGGTTTGTGTGGTCTTGTGTGGACTTTTGAAATATTGTATCGTCGCTGTTAAGTGTCCTAAAACCTAATAACGAAATAAAGAATAGATATAGTAAATATCTGTAGCATCATTTGAGGAGAAAGCTCAATGCGAATACTACGACTGCATACCATTCACTGATTCCTCGATCTTAAAGTAACCATCGCCTGCATCACATGCATGCTGCGGCTGACGTCATATAATTTTGCCGTTCTCTGATCATTATTTCAAGTCATTTCAACAGTTTAGTGTTTTCTAAAATAAATTAGCAGTGGATGAAATGATCGTGTGTAAGTACGGTCTAATTGATATGATGATTGTAAATTCATGGATCGCTCACCAAACCGTTAATGGAAAAACTAGCATGAATTTATTCGAATTTAGAAGATACGGGGCAGTTTTCTATCTGAAAAATTCCACGAAATCAAAACCTGGTCGCCCAATTCAATCAAGAGGTAGATCTCTAAATTATGAGGTACGTACCGACAAAATAAATCACTTCATAGTACAACGTATGAGCAATAACGGTGCCAAATGAAGAACTGCAAAAGTCGTCCAAGAACGTATTGCGAAAAATGTAATGTGACGTTATGTGTGCCGTTTTTTAAACCTTGCCATCTGTAAAATTAAGTCAGTTTTTAATTTCGCAAACGCATATACTTAATAAGTTTTGTTTTTAAATGCTCAATTTTCTTAAATAATAGTAAAAAAATAAAACAAAACCGCTATATTTCATGCAGTTGTGCACATGTGTATATAATACTACATCCGCCCAGCGATTTTATATGAGATCAGCCCCTAGCGTAAATCACACTGCTGGAAAAAAGTATTTCTATGTGTAGCTTAGAGCACTGCACGGGCCTATTTTTCACGGCCCGGCCCTCCCGTTGCGTTCAATACCTCGGCACAGGGCCCGCCCGTTAGAAAATTTCGGCCCGTTTGGCCCGTCTAAATTACTTTAGCCTGTTTAAATAATTATATTTGCACTTCTATTTCTAAACATTTTTACATTTTCTTTAATCAAAAGAAAACGTAACGTAACACTGCATACATTAAAATAGTTAATACAAACGATAAGGCCTGTACAAATTCAGGCCCGGCCCGCAATGAAAAGAGACCAGGCCCGCTCGAGCCCGCCCGCGGGCCCGGGCGGGCCGAGCGGGCCGGGCTTTTCCTAGCCCGCGCAGTACTCTAGTATAGCTTATACCATTAAGATGAGGTGGCTAATATTTTGTTGGGCATTAATGGGTTAAAACTGTCGGGATGACGACCAAAATTTCAGAAAAATTAAGTAAATTTCACCAATATTTCGTTATTATTTTAAAGCTTTATCAAGGTCATAAATTAGTAAAGTAGATAGCTAAACTTGCGAACTTAAAGATTCAATGATGTACATACATCTTAGGTGTTATGACTGATGATGATGAATATAGTAGCAATACGTTCACTGATATACAATGCAATTAATAAGAAATTGCTTTGCACATTAAATGTTATTTATTGGCCTCTTTTTTTATTTAACACAAAAATGGGTCTTACCCTTATGTGTAAGACAAGGAAAATAAATGAATCTTGGGGAAAATCGATCTCACTTTCAAATGTATTATCAAAATACCCTTCTACCAGAATCTGGTGTCGGGTGTCAGTTTAAAATCTAGAATTTGCCGTTAACAATTACTAATTATTGCCGTAAATGAAACCCGCCCATTCTTTCTTATTTCTAGTTATCCTCTTCGCTTCCTCCTTTCCTCTCCAGTATTCCTTGTATTACTCTGATCTAGAAATCCTAAGAATACCTTTTTTCCCTGTTGTATGCATTTTTTTCCTATTATAATTTTTAGCGTAAATATATGATATTGTATGCTTCTTCCTTTCATAAACTCGCTTTGTGATTTTGTTATTTTTTCCACCATTGCTCTTACTCTTTTATATATTATCCTTTCATATATTTTCATTACTACGCTGGTTAGAGTTATTCCTCTGTAATTATTACAATCATATTTGTCTCCTTTTTTTATAAATAGGTAAAATGAGGGCTGTTTCCCAATCTTGAGGTATTTGTTCTTCTAGCCTCGCTTTATTTAATATTTGTGTTAGTCTTTCTGTTGCTTTAATTCCCATTTTTTGTATTATTTCCGGTGTTATCTTATCATAGCCTGGGCTTTTCCTATTTTTGAGGTTTCTTTTTGCTTCTTTTATTTCTTCGACGTCAATGAGGTTTTCCTCTTTTTCCTCTTCTGATTGGTAGTTGTTTAATTCTGAGTCTTCGTTATCGTAATATATCCATAAAAGTTCTTGAAAGTAATTTTTCCATCTGTTCATAATTTCGGTATCTTCTGTTAGTATATCTCCATTTTTGTTCTTAATCCCTCTCGTACGAGGGTGACTCCGTTTCCAATGAGATGTAAAAAAACTAAGTACAAATTTAACAATATTTTATTATAAATGTTCAAAGTAGTCCCCCTTGACCTCAATACATTTATTCAATCGTGTTTTCCACAAATCAAAAGCTGCTCGCCACTCATTTTTCGGAATACTGCCAAAATACTCATGAATTGCGACATCAATCTCATTTTCTGAAGAAAATTTGCGGCCCCGAAGATGTTTTTTTTAATTAAAGAATAACCACAAGTCACGCATCGCCAAATCCGATGAATAAGGCGGATGTTCAATCACGTGGATATTTTTTTCCCTCAAATAATCGACAGTAGAGCGCGCCGAATGCGAAGAGGCATTGTCGTGATGCGACAAAAGGCCCCGTACATTAAGTCCTTCAAAAACTTCAAGAAACATTTATTAATGTACTAGTTTGCAGTTACTGTGCGCTGTTCTTCTAACTTAATGGCTTTAACCAAACCCGTGCTTCTGAAGAAAACAGCGTACATAACTTTTTCATGGAGCGTTGCTTTTTTGGTGTTGTCGGTGTTGGATCGTCTTCATGGATCTACACACGGGATTCCTGTCGAGTTGGAGTGTCATAAAATGGTATATAGGTCTCATCACCTGTCACAATTTTGGAATTAATCCGATGACCGCCATTTTCCAACATGTTGAGAGATTCCCTGCTGACTCTTACACGTTCTGACTTCTGGAATTCCGTTAAGTGGAGTGGCACCAACGATAGACAACTTTCTTCATCCGCAGTTCTTCATGCAAAATTTTTGAAACTGTTGCGGATCCAATCCCTAATGTCATTTGGATCGTACTGTATGTGCAGTGTGGGTCTTCGATAATCATGCTCTGGACACGAGCATAATTTTCTGCAGTGGCAGCTGTTTTTCGTTTTGTGTCACGTTGTTCATCAATCAAGAAACTCCGACCTCGCTTAAATTCGATAAACCACCGATAAATGGTTGCCGTTGAAGGCTTTTCTTCGCCAAATGCTAAAGTTAGGCGTTCCATGCACAGCTTTTCGTCTAAACCGCATTTAAAATCGTAGTAGATTAATTCACGGAAATTCTTTCTACTCAATTCCATCGCGTTTACGAACTAAACTATTTTTTTCTTTCTACGTACTTGATTGTCATTTAATGACATTGCACGACTGAGTCACTAGACCTACAAGCTTACTTGTTCTAATATCGTTTTATCTAAATAGGCATTTCAACGTATCTCACTAGAAACAAAGTCACCCTCGTATATTGCGCTTTTCCTTTCCTTAGGGTTTTTAATGTTCTATAGAATAGTTTTTTGTTTCCTTTACTATCTGTTTCCATCCTGTTGCCAAAGTCAATCCATTTTTGTTGTTTTGCTTTTGACACTAGTTCTTTAACTCTTTTTCTTTCTTCTTTATATATTTCATAGTTTTGGGGTGTTTTATTATTTAAGTATAATTTCCACTTCTTCTTCTTTATTTTTATTTGTGTTTTTATTTCGTCTGTCCACCAAGAAATTTGTTTCATTCTATTACTTTTCGTTTTATAACCGCAAACATTTTTAGCAGTCTCGATGACTGATGATTTAAACTGATTCTAGATTGAGTCTAGATTTTCTTGTGTTATTTCCTTTGTTCCTTTTTTCGTTAGTTCTTCCTCGTATTTTTTCGCTATTTCTTCGTTGGTTAATCTGTAAGCGTTTATATTTTAAAATTCTACTTTTCTGGTAATCTTCTTTTTGTTACTGTCTTCTTCTAATTTCTTTCTGATTTTAGTAACTACTAGGAAATGATCACTTCCAATTTCTGGTCCTCTTCTTACTTTTGTGTCTATTATTTGTTTTCGGTTGCTTTTCTTTGTTAGTGTGTAGTCAATTATGGGTTTGTCGTTTCTGCTAGCTACTTCTCTTGTGAATTTGTGATTATCTTTATGCCGGAAGAACGTATTATTAATTATTAAATCTTGTAGTATACAGCAATCGAGTATTCTTATTCGGTTATTATTTCTAACTTCCTCTCCATAATTTCCTACTACGGTGCCATACGTTTGATCTCGTTTACCCACCCTGCTGTTGAAATCTCCTGCTATATATATTTCTCCTTTTAAATCCTCTACTTCTCTAGCTAATAGGCTCCAGAAATTGTCTTTATTTTGCATTGAGTCATCTTTGTTTGGTCCGTATACTATTATAATCGTGTTTATACTCTTATCCCTATTTCTTAGCTCTACTGTCAGTTTTCAGTTATGTATGCTCCTTGTCCCTTCTTTTTTGTCGAATGTAAGTAAATAAAAATAAATACAACAATATAGTACCAAAAGAAAACTTATCTGCATCGTTTCATTTTAAATTTTCAATTTACTAAAGAAGAATGCATTTTAGGTATAGGGAAATGTTTAGCATAGCGAATAAAAAAACTATTGAATTCAATATAAGGAACCTTACAAAACACAGAGGTATGTATAATTACAAACGATTTAGGAGTGTTCTACTAAGTTAATCTAATGAATAGGTAACCTATGTACTTACACCACATGCTTTACATGTGTTATTTTCTCTACAAGAAACCGCTTTCAATGCGGCTATAAACAAATTAGCCATTGAAATTGTCAGCGGTTCCATTAGAATACCACTATGTATACTTATACGTGGAACACGCTAGAGTGAGGTTAGGTACCTATACAAGATTTTTATCTATAATTGCCATAATTACATTAATTTAGTAAAATTAATTTTTATACATATAAACGAAATTTGTTTAATATACAGGAATGTCATATAAAAACTATATTTGTATTAAAATAACACTAACCTTTGAAAAGCCAATATTGGGTGTCTGGGATTGATGTAATCCAACGTCATGACACTTGAAAGCTGTAAGAAATTATAAATCTAGCTTTAGAAGTAAAATGTATAAGGAAAAAAAAACTTAAGGTTACCGGTTGAAAACAAAGACTTTAACTTCATAAAAACCTTACAATAAATAAATATGTCACTCATTCTATGGGATGCTACAGAGTCGAGACAGCATAATTAAAATAACTTGCTTGTGAAACTTTTCAACTTGGCATTTTATGTCAGTATTGGTTTCTTGCCTCACGTGTGATATAAAATAAGATGGATTCAGTCTTACTGTAGGATATGAAATGTTATTGTGCAATCCCGTTTAAGCCTTCGAAAGATTAATTTGAATAACATCATATATATATATATATATATATATATATATATATATATATAGGGTGATGTTTTAATTGAATGATTGGATTTTTAATCAGCTTAATAGTTAGATTACAGTTAGTTCTAATTTTAGAATATTTTTAAAACATTATTATTGTTATTTTTAAATCGTGAATCGTATCGTAGCGTCTTCTACAATAATTATCCATTGTTTATAGAAATTGTAACGCGGAATATTAAGTCAATCAATGTCGTACGCCGAGAAGTCACTTGACAAAATCCCTCCATTCGATAGGACGTCAATTAACTCTTCCAAAGACATATATACGCGCTTTCGAACACTTCTTATCTTGATTCTTCCGTCACTGTTTGGAGCCGATGAAATGTTTATGGATTCTTGTAGAATATGGTGTCATCAAGTTACAATTAAGTGACGAGGTTTTATTAAAGGACTTTTTACGTTGCAAAGAAAAGACACTGATCGTATAAATACACTAAAGCGAGGCCTTTTGCCTTAACTGATAGCTTGCTTTATGCAAAACAACTAGACACTTGGGCATGTATCATTATTCCTGTTCTTTCAGCTAACGACAACTGTTGAATAAATGCCTTCGAACGTTGGAACTGTTCCACTACACTTTTCTTACTGTTCTTTTTCGCGAGTATGTCGATAAAAATGTCTGTAAATAAGGGAGGATGAGGTGCAAGGAACATTTCCAATAAACTAATGAGCAATAAAATATTTAAAATGTACCTACACTCGAAAAATCAGGCGAATTTAGAGGTGGATTAAATTTTGATCAGAAAATTGCAGTCGTTGATTAAAGGTAATGTCGAAGCCCTAAATTATCATAGTGGTAGTTTGAATAAAGTTAATACGAGGATGATCTATTTAATTTTTTATAAAGCCACGTATAGAACTTGAATCCAAAGTTTGATCAAGATACAGCAAGTAATTTAGCCACAGCAACTTTTAAAAGCTGACAAGTCACTTGAAAAATGGAATTGGCCCGTTAACTTTTTACAACTTTCGCAGAGGATTATCTCAAGAACAATGTCTCGTCGAGTTGGTTTCAATTTTTGATAATAAAGCACCACATCAGTCGACAATTTCTTGCTGGTATTGTGAATTCCACCGTGAACGCACCAACCTCAATGACGATCCAGGACAGGACTACCAAACACAGCAGTCACTCAAAAAAAAAATCGCTGCTGTGCGCCAACTGATCAAGAAAATTCGACATTTGCGAAATTAAGACACCCTTAAGCATTTCAAAAACCTCAATCCAAAAAAAATTCTGCATGATGAATTGGTTTTGAGAAAGTTTCCCGTTGGATCTCACACCTTTTAGCCGAAGATCAAAAGGCAGTTCGCGTTAATTGGTGTTGGAAAAAGTTAAGATTGGTGTAACTGCTTTAACAATTGGTTTGAAAGAATGAAAGGTGTATCAATCAGAGCACATTAAGTCGATCTACTGTTTGCTGTTATGGCCATATGCAAAACTAAAAAGATAATCCTCGCATGCAATAACACTGGAGGCACAGCAGCAAAAATATCAGTTTAACGATTCTAATCAATGTAACTAGAGTATGGGCAAATTTTATTCTCATTGATGAATTCAATTGATTGTAACTGCATCAAATTTCAAGAACTTTTGGCTATCATTTCGTAATACGATCCTCAGTTCTATCTTCTTCACCTTCTAAGAGGACCATCAGTAGAACTTTCTAGTTTAGGCAAAAATTTACATAATTTAAATAATAATTCTGCCAGCAAGTAGATATAAATAAGTAACATCCTCAATAAGAACACGATATAAGATTTTTATCACTTATAAGTAGTCTGGGCAAGCAGCGGTAACAGTCAGTGTAGTAGATATGTGGTGCGGAATCGACGATTATTTATTTCACGCGTTCACAGCGTCAGTACTAAATCGATGCTGTATGTGAGTAGTTCTGTGTATATGTAGGCTGTTGTAACTTATTTCGTAATTTTACGCTTATGTTTGCTTTAAAAATGTCGCAGTTAGGTACGTCGGGAAAACGACCAATGGCAGACAGTTAAAAACTTTATAGTGGACATGCCGGACTTAATCTTTGATGGCGCTAAAATTCAATGTCCAGTTTGTAAAATCCCTTTAATGTGTTGGTCCAGAAGCCATTGTCAACGTCACATCGAAGGCAAATAGCATTCTTCTGCAAAAGTGGCATACGAGACCAAGAAAAATTTACATTTGATTTATGCGTTACTCTTATTTTATGTAATCTATCGTTTCGTTTACTAGACAAAGAAGCATTTCTCTCCTTCTGGAATAAATATGCGGACTGTAAATTACTTAGTCGGACATCGATACGAAATGTAGTGCCATTTGCTCGTAAATATATAGAAAAAAGAATGAAAACGGAATTGAAAGATAAAAAACTGTAGTTGTGTGTGGACGAAACAACAGATCGTCGAAAACATTCTGTGGTTAATGTAATGGTACGTACAATGGAACCACATCGACAGTCCTCCTTCTTACTTGCTTCCAAAAGAGTTATAAATTGTACTGCCGATGAGATTTTAAAGGTGGTGTTGAACTCATTGAACAAATTTGAAGTTTCAACTAAGCAACTTTTAAAGTTTATGAGTGATGGTGCCACAAACATGCGTTCTTTGGGCCGATCTAAAGAATACAGTGGTAACTTCTTACATGTAACGTGTAAAATCCATACTCTAAATCTTGTGGCACAAACCATGCCTACATGTTTTCCACTAGTAAATGCATTGATTGCTAGTACAAAGGCAGTGTTTCTAAAGTCCCCGAAACGCACCCGACCATTTCACAAACTGTGTTCTGATTTACCTGAACCACCACAGCCGATTGTTACACGTTGGGGAACATGGTTACAGGCTGCGTTTTACTACAACAAATATTTTGATCAAGTAAAGAAGGTAGTTTTAAAATTCAATCCGGCAGAAGCTGCAGCAATCAAGAAAAGCCAGGAAATATTTCAAGATAGTCAGGTTAAAAGAGATTTACAAACTATTCACAACTACTTCGGACTAGCGGAGGAAATAGAGAAATTACAAAATGTTTCGATGTCGCTGGTGGATTCTGTTCAAATTGTGAATGATGTTCACGCACAGTTATGCGCTGTAGAAGGCGACACAAATTGGTGTGTAATACGAAAATTTGAAAGTGTTTTAGAGAAAGACTCCGATTTTCTTATATTAAAACAAATTTGTGAAGGTGCGTGTGAAGATGCATTAAGTTGTTTCAAAGATAATTTTAAATATGCAAATATAACATCGCTAGATGTCGAACGGTCGTTTTCGGTATTAAAAAACATTTATTCCGCACGTCGTACTCACTTGACTGAAACAGCTGTGGAAACATATTTAACGATTCAAATATTTAACAGATGTTACCCAGTTTGTGATTTCACGGTAGACTTTTAAAACGGTAAGTGTTTCAACACGTTTTATAATTTATTTCTTACCTTCTATTTTATGTGTAAACTTTTATGCGCTCGCCACGCCTCTGGCTGTTACCGCATATTTGCCCAGGTTACTTATAAGTTTCGCTACAATATATTTCAAGTACTACAAAAAAAATACTTCTTTCTATATTTCTCGGTGTGCCGCAAGGATGATACACAAGACTTTCTTCTTTATTAAATAAATTAATCTAATTTAAAAAACACTTAACCATGTTACTTTTTACATTGCTCTTTCCAATAAGAACAGATACGACCTCGACCAGAAAAAAAAAACATTGAAATAAAAAGAAGACTTGCTAGCATTCCGTCGAAGTAAGCACAACATCCTGATTAATATCCGTTAACAGCAGATATTTTCGAATGATTCATTAGGATGAAACCCAATACAAATTACTTCTGTTCATCATATATGTCATAAATTTATTAATTAATAATTATCGCAAAGCTGAACCTTAGAAAGAGAGGTCAGAGAGCCGAGCTGAGATATTAATGATCCACTTGTTGCGTGGCTCGCATTTAAAGCGCGGGCAAACCATGGGTGGCTAATAGGCCAGAATAATACGACCCTAATTATAGAAGCATTCCTGCAAGAGAAAAGACAATGGTACCAGAACTAAATGCTGTCACCGTATCTTTCGGAAAATATCATCTTTTTCCTTAATTTGCTATGCATATATTTCAATAATTACATGTGTAATTAAGATAAACATGTATAATTGCTTACTCAAACTAAACGTTTCTCAGCTCTATAATTCTAACGTTCACTTGGCCAATAAAATATCAAGTGACTATCATTTTTCCCTAAATCAACGCGAGAATTGAAAAGGACCACAGACCTTGTTGGAAGTAATTGGCTTTCCTAACATACACACAGACTAGGGCCATTAATTGGAGCTGTGATAGCCTCTGGCGTGTTGACGGTGGTAAAGGTAGTAGTTCCCTTAGGTTTGCAATTTCTGCGTTAATCAGGTCTCTTCGTAGCTTGCTGGCACCTTTAGTCGATTTGTTTGCATCAAACCTTTAAAAGAAAGAAAGAATTACGCTTACAAAATGTGTATTTGAAAAAAAAATTGTTAAAATACTTATGTATATTACATGCGTTTGAATTTGGGATCCTTTCATGACTTTTTTGAGGGCTACAATTTTCCCATTACTAGGTTTATTGGGTAAAACGAACCCGCAAAATTGACTAGTGTGCTACGGTCTCAAAAATGAGAAAAACGCGATTCAAAATTGTCCAAATTTTCAACGATTTTTGCTCGCGAATAGTAAGAGATAAAGGATTGTGACTTTTTTAGTTCGATTCACCTCATCGAATACTACAAACAAATCCTAGCTTGATTCTGTAATCCTTTTTGTTAGGAAGGTAGGAGAAAATTAAGAAAAAGCAGAAAGATTTCCAAGCGATATCTCATGAAAATTTTACAATATAAAACATTTTTTTTAATTGATATTTTGACCGTTGTTTCTGGTAGATTTTGACTTCCCAAAACCTCATATTATCTCAATTTTGTAATATATCAAACGCGTTTTGAGATCTCTTTTCCTAAAGGATGGCTAATATATGCTTTTTTACCAATATAGCTTAAGAGGCATTTTTTGAGCCAACTAAGCGATTATTAAAAGCAAAAACAGTTATTACATCCTTATTAGACATATTCAAATACCTCTAGTTGGGAAATTAAAAAACTCAAAATTTCACAAAAAAAGACCTCATACCTCAATTCCAATTTCGCGTTTTTTACATTTGCGATCCTTTCACGACTTTTTTGGGGGCTACAATTTTCCCACTGCTAGGTTTATGAGGTAAAACAAACCCGCAAAATCGACCAGTGTGGTTCTAATCGCGATACTTCTTTTGGTTTTTGAGCTACGGTCTCAAAAATGAGAAAAACGCGATTCAAAATTGTTCAAATTTTCAACGATTTTTGCTCGCGAATAGTAAGAGATAAAGAATTGTGACTTTCTTAGTTCGATTCACCTCATCGAATACTACAAACAAGTCCTCGCTTGATTCTGTAATCCTTTTTGTTAGGAAGATAGGAGAAAATTAAGAAAAAGCAGAAAGATTTCCAAGCGGTACCTCTTATGAAAATTTTACAATATAAAACATTTTTTTTTATTGATATTTTGACCGTCGTTTCTGGTAGATTTTGACTTCCCAAAACCTCATATTATCTCAATTTTGTAATATATCAAACGCGTTTTGAGATCTCTTTTCCTAAAGGATGGCTAATATATGCTTTTTTACCAATATAGCGTACGAGGCATTTTTTAAGCCACCTAAGCGATTATCAAAAGCAAAAACAGTTATTACATCCTTATTAGGCATCTTCAAATACCTGCAATTGGGAAATTAATAAACTCAAAATTTCACAAAAAAAGACATACCTCAATTCCAATTTCGCGTTTTTTACATTTGCGATCCTTTCACGACTTTTTTGGGGGCTACAATTTTCCCACTGCTAGGTTTATGAGGTAAAACAAACCCGCAAAATCGACCAGTATGGTTCTAATCGGGATACTTCTTTTAGTTTTTGAGCTACGGTCTCAAAAATGAGAAAAACGCCATTCAAAATTGTCCAGATTTTCAACGATTCTAGCTCGCGAATAGTAAGAGATTAAAAATTGCGACTTTTTTAATTCGATTAAGCTCACCGAATACTACAAACAAATTCTAGCTTGATTCTGGAATCCTTTTTGTTAGGAAGATAGGAGAAAATTAAGAAAAAGCAGAAAGATTTCCAAGCGATACCTCATGAAAATTTTACAATATAAAACATTTTTTTTAATTGATATTTTGACCGTCGTTTCTGGTAGATTGTGACTTCCCAAAACCTCATATTAACTCAATTTTGTGATATCTCAAACGAGTTTTGAGATCTCTTTGCCTAAAGGATGGCTAATATATGCTTTTTTACCAATATAGCTTAAGAGGCATTTTTTGAGCCAACTAAGCGATTATTAAAAGCAAAAATAGTTATTACATCCCTATTAGGCATCTTCAAATACCTCCAGATGATTACAGTTACGAAATTAAAGAACGCAAAATATCACAAAAAAATATCTCAACTCTAATTTCGCGTTTTTTACTTTTGCAATCCTTTCACGACCTTTTTGAGGACTACAATTTTTCCACTGCTAGGTTTATGGGGTAGAACGGACCCGTAGAATCGACCAGCATGGTTTCAATCGCGATACCTCTTTTAGTTTTTGAGCTACGGTCTCAAAAATGAGAAAAACGCCATTCAAAATTGTCCAGATTTTCAACGATTCTAGCTCGCGAATAGTAAGAGATTAAAAATTGCGACTTTTTTAATTCGATTAAGCTCACCGAATACTACAAACAAATTTTAGCTTGATTCTGTAATCCTTTTTGTTAGGAAGATACTAGAAAATTAAGAAAAAGCAGAAAGATTTCCAAGCGATACCTCATGAAAATTTTACAATATAAAACATTTTTTTTAATTGATATTTTGACCGTCGTTTCTGGCAGATTTTGACTTCCCAAAACATCATATTATCTCAATTTTGTAATATATCAAACGCGTTTTGAGATCTTTTTTCCTAAAGGATGGCTAATATATGCTTTTCTTACCAATATAACTTAAGAGGCATTTTTTGAGCCAACTAAGCGATTATTAAAAGCAAAAATAGTTATTACATCCCTATTAGGCATCTTCAAATACCTCCAGATGATTACAGTTACGAAATTAAAGAACGCAAAATTTCATAAAAAAAGAACTGATACCACAACTCCAATTTCACTTTTTTTTTACTTTTGCGACCCCTTCGCGACCTTTCTGAGGGCTACAATTTTTTCACTACTAGGTTTATGGTGTAAAATGAACCCGCAAAATCGGCCAATATGATTCCAATCGCAATACCTATTTTAATTTTTGAATTACTGTTCTAAAAATATGAAAAATGCGATTCAAAATTGCCCAAATTTTATTTTGCTGGAACTCGTGATTGGTAAGAGATAAGAAATTGCGACTTCTTTAGTTCAATTCAGCAAACATAGCCTCGCTTGACTTTGTAATCCTTTTTGTTAAGGAAATATAAGAAAATTAAGGAAAAGCAGAAAGCTTATCAAAGGGTATCTCTCATGAAAATTTTACGATATAAAACATTTTTTAAAATTGATATTTTGATCATGCCTAAAGATGAATATTAAATCTGTTGATATATCATACGAATTTTGAAATTTCTGCTAATATATGCCTTTTAATCAACTTAAGCGTCCAAAATCCAAACCTAAATTTCGTGTGTTTGACTTTGGGAATCCTATACGACTTTTTTGGGTTTTACAAATTCTCCAGTGATAGGTCTCTGGGGTTAAAACAAACCCGCAGAATCGAATATTATTGATCTCATCACGGTATCGCTCTTACTTTTTGAACCACAGTGTCAAAAATCTTTTTTTAAATTGATATTTCATCTATTTTAGATTCCATAATCTGTTCTTTCTCATATTATTTATGGTATTTTATATTATCATATGCCTGAATGGTAATAAAACTGTTTGTAAGTGAAATGTATGGATGCTTCGAAGTGTATATAATATGAAGATTATGCGGCAATGAAGACGTTAATACATCACTAACCTTCTTCTTCAATAGGATATAATAAAAAAAAGCTACGTAATTATTTTATAAAATATGCACTGAGTATTTCATTAATTATAAAACCCCTTTTGATGGGCGGTGGACCATGAGGGCTTATTGAAATCGTTGTATGGTGGCACATATATGCCTCTAACGACACAAAAGATAATTAAGATTTTAAAGGAAATTTATTTGAACGTCCACAAAAAGATTTTTCTTAAGTTTAAGCTTTCTTTATGTGTTTCTAACGTATTCTAACCTCTGGCGATTGCAAAAACCACAAATTATATTTCAATTCATTATTAAAATCTCACCTTGATATGTCAGCCTTTGAAAAGATCAAATTGTTAGTATAATCTCGCCATTCCAAACTTCTATTGGTGATTTATTAGATGTTACATATTATTATTATTATTGTTATTTCGGTCTTAATCGAACAATTTTCTTTCCTAGCTTACAATTAAATTCAATCGCTTATGGTATTGCATATTTATTTTATTTATTTTTTGAAAGTTCAGCACAGGCGAGTTCCATGTCGGTTGCCTGCCCCAGTTACATTCCTTTTTATAATCTAGTTGTTCTAAAAAGGAGCAAAGGTCAAACACGATGGAAAAAAGGCCGCAACGGCAATGCCGAGAGAGCCAAGCTCTTTGGCCGTTTGAGAGATCATGATCTTATTCATAATCGAAAGTTTCGTTTTATAAGTATTCTTGGAAATGGTATGCTTCGAAAGCTTTAATTCTATTGTTATAATCTTGTTTCATTTCGATTTGCTTTAGGAAATATTTTCAAAATCAACTCTAATAAGATCTCTTCCCAAACTCAAAAAATCTACTATATTTAATTTCTTAAGAAATCATAAGTGTAATCAATCATCATTCTTAACAACGTATATATAATTTTTTTTTATTTAATTTTATTACATACGTCCTTTTTCACTTAAGTCGGATTACTATAATTAGAAGATGGAATATTGTTATTAAACCTTTTTTTTTCGAGCATCAATGTTCAAAAGATTACGGGATAGCTGTGTGGTGCAGTGTATATTTTAATATTGTGGTGGGGGAACAAAATACACGCCTCTAAAAGGTAAAACGCTCTACGCGAAGTAGGTAATGCAAAGCAAACTTTATGTGAGCCACCACCGCAGATCCAAGGAGGCTGTACTCTTGGCTAGAGAGAAGCGCCTTCTCGTTGATTTCTTTGTTACACCCCCGCTTTTAAATCGGTAACAGCTAACTCCGAGCGTACTAGGTCAAAATGCTCTCGGTTTGGTTTAGACTGTACGATATTGCACACATATATATACATATACACGCACACGGTACCGAAGTAACGTAAATTCTCGACATAACCTCGAAAGTAATCATTAATTCCATCGCATTGATTTTTTTATTTAATAAATTCAATTTGGCATTTATTTTTATTGGATTTCTAGCGCACACCACTGATGGAAGAGAAACACTCAATATCCTTCAAGAATCTTCCATAATAACCTCAAATTCTTTGCAAACAAGTGAGAATGTTACCAAAATTCATCTGATCTAATGATCTTGAACTTTGCATTATTACTATCACCAATAGAAGCAAAATTTAAATTTCATATGGATCACAATACAACAATTCATATCATTAATACTATTACAACATACACGGGAAAAAAATTATAAAGAATCAAACAATTGTAAAACAATTTACTACAATTTGTTTGAGAATATACGGCTACAACTTGCGCAAATCCCTCGATTGTGGTTAAAGGATTGTATTTCTATTAAATACATTATCGTCAATGATCTGTTAGAAAGGTTGCTACAATAATGTACAAGTTTTAGTTACACAGATTGTAAAAAATGCAACAATATTGTCCTAAAGATTGTATTACATAATACAATATGGATGTAGTGTTCTTATATTTATAATCTTAACAGCTACCCAATTTACAGGTAGCATTATTCATCCACGAGAATGTTACCAAACTCCTGTGCTGTTTTTTCGCAGGTATGTGATATACCATCCCTCCAAATATTCGACAAATTTGGGGTAAGAAGGAAAATTACGCAAGATTTTATTCCAAAAGAATTGTGAACCCGATGAGAATAATGTCAGTATATAAAACCAGATAATTTATTAGAAAAAAAATAAGTTTCCGTTGCGACATCTATTGGTGAATAACCAATACTATCTGGGTCCAATCCTAAGACAGGAAACATTTGGTGCATGCATTTAGGTAGGCTTCGATAATAAAGTCGTCTGTAAACTCGCTTATTTTCTATTATTTATTTTAAGTTTTATGTCAAAAATTGTCACAATCTTTAAAGTTTGATAAAACAGGAACCGCCACCAAAATTTTGAACTCTCGACTTACTCATTTTAGCAATTAGGGCTTTTTGCTCCCATCATATAGTAATTAAGAACTTTTATAACTTAATAATGACGTTAGAGGGGATTCAATGTTTAACTGCGAGGGTATTCAAAACGCCATTTAACTAGTCATGGTCCGTAATATGTGGCATACTTCGTTTGTATTCGTATCATTCCACCATGGTGACTTAAATTTAAATTTATCATTTCGACTTTTGTTGTCATTCTTGATCATTAAGACATCAAATTGTACCGTTTATTACGCGTTATAAGAAAGATTTTGTTTTTTTTTTTACTATTTTTGTGAGGTCAAGCTAAATTACTTTTTATAACATTATTTTTTCCCTTTTTACTATTTACATATTCTATTAACATCTCTTGATTAATATCAATAACAAGTATTTTATTATTGAAGGTGTTGCATTTTGCAAATAATGGAAATATATTCAAGAACAGGCAATTTTGTCTAAAATCATATGTACATTTTTTTAAATAATAGCCAGATATTATTTTCTTGCTTCCTTGCCTTGTTTTTAAACCAATCGCACCGTATATAATCTAATTTTCATTCAGGAACATTTTTTTTTACTTGCCGGAGCTATTGAAAGCTTGGTAGTGTCTTAAATGTAATTTGATTCACTTTACATTACTTAATCTACATGATTTTTAAATAACATTAAGTTGTAAGTATAGCGGGATTAAATTTTGATTATTTTTTTTTTTTATATTACGTAAGATTATGTGTAAAATAACGAACTTTAGTTTTGCCGTCGGTACTTTGCCGATTTCGCGCAAATTTAATCTGATATTTCAATCTATCAAAATGAATGAATTTTTTTTAAAATTGGAATATCGCTTTAGATTGTTATATTGTGATTTATTTAAATTTAAAATTAAAAATTATTTTTCGAGGGTCACTTGGGGGGTTTTATGCGGAATTTTTTATTTTGCATTAGAGTAATTATGATTTATTTACTCAATAAATCATTTTTTAATTTATATTTATTTTTTGAAAATTATTCTTTTGGATTTCTCTAATTTTGGCGCTAATTTTTTTTAATGGCCGCGTATAGCTTTTTAATATCCGGGTTTAACGAAAAATCGATTTCATTTATTCATTTATTCAGATAACATGATTTTAATTTTCAAAATAGAT
This sequence comes from Dynastes maya, assembly GCA_029619315.2. NCBI lineage: Eukaryota > Metazoa > Arthropoda > Insecta > Coleoptera > Scarabaeidae > Dynastes > Dynastes maya. The sequence goes on from JAROYE020000012.1 coordinate 11,714,817, forward strand.
ATGAAACTTTTTCAAAATACGTTAACATTTTTTAAAATCTTTAAAGGTTGAAATTGCGTACAAAGCGGATGTTATACAAATTTAAAGATTTCACGTTAAATTATTAATAAGTAAATACAAATTTCATGGTTAATTTGTTTATGGGATTTAAATAGGGTAACCATATAGCGAAAAGATACTTTAGCAATTCAAAATCGGCGTAAAATGAAAGAAAACAGTGTGAAATTACCGTGTAAACATGATGGTAATTGTAAGAGAAGATGTCATAAACTTAACACATATTTAAATTCACACACATACTTAAATTGCGCCGTATAAGACTGAAAAACCACGTGAAATTTATAGTTAAGTATATAGATAGTATAAACACCACACCAAACACATGAAGACTGGGATACTGAGCGCCCTACCATCATGCTGGCCCCTCTATTCGAAATGCTTAGATATGATGATTCTCTTTCCTTTGCCTCGTGTCTTACATTATTTTCATTGTAGATAGAATGCGTATAATAAAGCGGATAAACAAAAAAAAAACCTCGCATCAGGCACAATAATACGCGCACTTTTTGGATTACAGTTGCATTTAAACTAACACCTAAATTATATATCTGGAGCTTCAATGTCATTGTAGCGGATCTAGAATACTTTTACATTTTCCCTGGTGGTCTTAGAACAAGAATTTAGAATCTGACAGAACTTCAAAAGAAAGAAAAACAAGAAAATGTGTAATTTCTTTGTTTAATATTACAGAATTAACAATAAATTAACATGGTCTTCGATTGAATATATCCGTAGAGATTTCAATGGTAGATTAGGAAAGGAACCTACACTAGTATAGACTGAAGTATACAAGTATTGTGACTTCTTTTCTCCAAAATGGTGAAAATAACCGTCAAAGTATCAATAATTAGAGAACAATTGATCCAAATGTTTTCAAATGCTCATTAGAGTGCGAACACATTGCTTAAATTAACGTTGCTGTAACGTTGCAATAATTGAATAAACGTTACTCGTTACAAATATAACGTTAATTTTACAACTATATTTCTACGGAACGTTTTGGTAACGTTGAATTATGTAAGCATTTGTAACTAATTATTGAAATGGTGTTAATTAGCAACGTTGTATCATCTAACGTTGAATTAAGCTGCATTTTTAATTACTTGTTAAAATGATGTTCAAAGGCAACGTTATTGTTCATAATTACAAAAACGTAATAAGGGGATGTTTGGTGAACATTGAGTTAGATAGCATTTCAAAGCAATGGCTAAAATGAACTTAAACAACAACGTACATTTACATCAACATCCTACAAAAGTCACAAATTAATGTTGAATTAAATAATATTTTCAAGTACTCGCTTAACGTGGTATCTAAAAGCAACGCTATTTTGAACTAATGATTTAAATTATCTATGAGTTTTACACACAATTTCTACATAAATCTAACTTTTTTAAGTTTTACTTAAAGATAACATTATTTTCACGTTGATTCTAAACGATTTTACAGCGTACAATTCATATGTTTATTCGACGTTTACAACGTAAAAATTATGTTTAAAGGTAACGTTGCTTTTACGTGATTCCTAAACGGTTTCACAACGTTCAATGAGACGTTGCTTTTCATATTTTTTGCGAGAAATTCGTATGTTTATTCAACGTTTACAAACAACGTAAAAGTTATGTTTAAAGGTAACGTTGCTTTCACGTGGTTCTTAAACGGTTTCACAACGTTCAATGAGACGTTGCTTTTCATATTTTTTGCGGGAGATTCGTATGTTTATTCAACGTTTACAAACAACGTAAAAATTATGTTTAAAGGTAACGTTTCTTTCACGTGGTTCCTAAACGGTTTCACAACGTTCAATGAGACGTTGCTTTTCATATTTTTTGCGGGAGATTCGTATGTTTATTCAGCGTTTACAAACAACGTAAAAGTTATATTTAAAGGTAACGTTGCTTTCACGTGGTTCTTAAACGGTTTCACAATGTTCAATGAAATGTTGCTTTTCATATTCTTTGCGGGAGATTCATATGTTTATTCAACGTTTACAAACAACGTAAAGGTTATGTTTAAAGGTAACGTTGCTTTCACGTGGTTCCTAAACGGTTTCACAACGTTCAATGAGACGTTGCCTTTCATATATTTTGCGGGAGATTCGTATGTTTACTCAACGTCTACAAACAACGTAGAAGTTATGTTCAAAGGTAACGTTGCTTTCAGGTGGTTCCTAAACGGTTTCACAACGTTCAATGAGACGTTGCCTTTCATATTCTTTGCGGGAGATTCACATGTTTATTCAACGTTTACAAACAACGTAAAAGTTATGTTTAAAGGTAACATTGTTTTCACGTGGTTCTTAAACGATTTCACAACGTTCAATGAAACGTTGCTTTTCATATTTTTTGCGAGAGATTCGTATGTTTATTCAACGTTTACAAACAACGTAGAAGTTATGTTTAAAGGTAACGTTGCTTTCAGGTGGTTCCTAAACGGTTTCACAACGTTCAATGAGACGTTGCCTTTCATATATTTTGCGGGAGATTCGTATGTTTATTCAACGTTTACAAACAACGTATAAGTTATGTTTAAAAGTAACGTTGCTTTCACGTGGTTCTTAAACGGTTTCACAACATTCAATGAAACGTTGCTTTTCATATTCTTTGCGGGAGATTCATATGTTTATTCAGCGTTTACAAACAACGTAAAAGTTATGTTTAAAGGTAACGCTGCTTTCACGTAATTCCTAAACGGTTCCACAACGTTCAATGAGACATTGCTTTTCATATTTTTTTGCGGGTGATTCGTATGTTTATTCAACGTTTACAAACAACGTAAAAATTATGTTTAAAGGTATGAAGGTAACGTTGCTCTCACGTTGTTCCTAAGAACGGTTTTACAACGTTGAGTGAGACGTTGTTTTTCACATTGATTCTAAACGACGATTTCACAACGCTTTCCACGTATTTTTACGGGACATTCATATGTTTATATAACGTTACTTGTAAACGTTACTTAATGTTTAGTTATGGTTAAGAAAAAAATTCAAAACACCTTATAAGAGGAAACAACGACTGCTAACTTATTCATGAACACCCCGTATATTACAAAGAAGACCAAATAAATGTCAGTCTTTGCAAGTTCAGTCGAGAAATCACTCTTAGTTATCTCTATAAAAGGCTTATAAATTGAAATTGTAACTTTTGCGGAATATCAAATATCTTGAATATTTGAAATAATTAGTGTGTCTCTGTTGGGAATCTATAGGTACAGATAGTTACAAAAGTATCTACACACAAACAATCTAAATAAGTTATTGTCGAAGCTAGGAACAATTTAAAACCTTGAATTGTTTAAATGAAAAAATATTTTGCTACCTAAATTTGGAGCACAATTCGGTGTGTAAATGAAGTTAACATAACATGGATTTTGTGCACGGATATGACCTCGCCACCACCACTCAGTAGCGTACCGTTTTTGTCATATAAAATTACAGAATATTGCATATTTTAAAATGTTAAATTAAAATGTTGTAAATAAAACATTTTTGAACCTAAAAATATTTTCTTTTTTAAGTGATTATTTAATTGTTCAATCAAAGGTTTAAGCAATTAAAAAACACACTCCACGTTACTGTAAGGTCATTCCCTATTAAATAGACCAGTCACAACCAAGAGAAAAAGTCATTATTTGTTCTAAAAATCGCAATCTTTTGATTAATAAACAGGCCGAGCATAAGATTAAAAACGAAGATTTAATCCTGTTCATGTTGGCTTCACATTTGAATATAAGGAAATATTTCTATTATTCCAAGTTTTTTATTTTCAACCGATTCAACATCGTAAATTTAATTCTACACTTGTTTTAAATAGATTTTTACTTTGTAATGCAAAAACTTTTGCTGTAAACTGTACATCTCAACGTGTGAGTAAAATTGCTTCTTAGCATGCATTCATTTGGATGATGTTGACCGGTGAAGACCGTAGTCTTATGGATACTAAGTTTCACAAATGCATAAATCAATTACAACGCTATGGGATTAATTTCTCGTTTAAAAATTATAAATAATGACGTGGATTGTATCGCGTTATCCGACATTAAACGTTGTTAATTCGCAGTAAACAAAATTGTAATATATTATTACCTCTTTGCATACTCATACATTGATTACGTTTCATAGCTAGCTTAGATCTCTTAAAGTGCGGCTATAATTGCGAAATGAAGATGATATTTTCAAACAAGGTTATTATATAAAAACTACCGGCTTGTTCCTTTAAACGTGTATTGAGATTACAGGTTTTTTTCTTTCGCGCAAAGGAGTACTCTGTTTGATATTTAATTTCTCTAGGATATCGGCAAAACTTTGGTGGAAAATCTAACGTCCAGATTTAGTGTGCCTTTGTGAAACGGAGCGCGGTGTGGGCAGAGGGATGAGCGTAATCTCTCGGACGTTGTAACCGCATTTCAACATGGTCCAGGCCACAATCCACCCGCACTCTAGTCTACTAAACCTGTTATTACAGACCATGGTCATTGTCCCCGTACATTACTTGCTCTGCATGACCTAAATGGAGCACTCCCAAACTATACTACATAACACAAAGACTTTTCACTTTTAACTTTCGAAATACTATGGAGCAGTAGTTGACTTTTGTAAGAGCAGATAGGCATAGCGATGTCTTATATAGCTAATACGGTTTTATACTTATCGATATAAACGTAACATTAATCTAATAATAATAATAATAATAGGTTTTATCGTGATACAAAGATGCCCGAACCCTATTGTTTTTATCTCGCGTTCGATCATGATAATCTGGGAAATTTTGCTTGAATTATGGGTTTGTATTATTCGCAGACAATAGATTATTTGTTGAAGATGCCAAATTGAATGCCAAGCCCAAAAAAATCGCAAAAAATTTAATTTTATATTTGTTAATTTTTCACTACAAAAAATTTTAAAAATAAGGATTAAAAAAGTATGAGTAAACATTTAAAAAAGCACTTTTTTACCTATTATTACATGCAATATCTCAGCCGATAATTGTCTGTAAGTTATGCAACCTATTTGACATGAATTTATTTTTTAATTCTATTAATATGTTAATAATTTTATTATTTATGATTAATATAAAATATACTTCTGTATTTTATATAAATTCCACGCATTTAATTATTCTTTTTCACTATTATAACAATAAATTAAATTGAAAATTCTATGTGTAATTCGAAGATTACAGAAACCTGTAAAACTAAGTTAAGTTTCAAGCCATATGATAAAAAAATTATTTGCTATAAAATTTTATACTTTATATAAAATGAACAAAACAAAGAACTTATTTATAATTTAAACCGTTTTTATTTATTTAATAGGCATAAATTTCGTTCAAAATGGATACAGTTAGAGATAATTTTTATTTAATAACGTTAGATTTTGTATTTGTGAGGATATAATTTGGTTATCGTTTGTAAACACGATAATTGCATTAATAAAGATTATTTGGAATTGTTTATATTAAAATAAAATTTCTGTAATACCAACGAAGTTATTAAGACCACTTTTAGTTCGGCTCTACACCTACGGGTCTTATATTATTTGTCAAAACTAGAATTAGAGTGCAAGTGAAGTCAACATGGAGTTTTGTAATCAAAATTTGGTGAATTGTTATTAATTTTTCAGTTATTAAACATGATCAACTCTATTTGTATAATCAACAGCCTATGACAATTTCGTTTACTAACAATGTCTTCCAAAAGGTATGCTATAATGCTTTAAATAATGTGGTAATTGTTCATTTGCCAATACTCAATTTTTCTATCCAAATTCTAAAGGAAGTTCTTAACCTCATTTTTTGGACTTATTTGGTTTATATTTTTGGCTATGCCGTTTCTATCAGTGAAAAAACAGTAGCTGATCTAGAAACACAATGTAAACAATGCCAATACCCTTTCTTACAGTGAATTAAAGAAGTTATCAGAGGAAAGTTTAACCAGGCAACCGGAGGAGGTGTTCGATATAATATGTAAGCTAGGTGAAGGATCTTATGGCAGCGTCTACAAGGCGCTGCACAAGGAATCTGGTCAAGTTTTAGCCATCAAACAAGTACCTGTCGATACGGATCTCCAAGAAATTATAAAAGAAATCTCAATCATGCAACAATGTGACAGCCCATACGTCGTTAAATATTACGGAAGTTACTTCAAGAACACGGATCTATGGATAGTGATGGAATTCTGCGGTGCTGGTTCCGTCTCCGACATCATGAGACTTCGCAAGAAGACGCTAACTGAAGACGAGATTGCCACTATTTTATGTGATACACTTAAGGGACTAGAATATTTGCATTTAAGGCGGAAAATACATAGGGATATTAAAGCTGGTAATATATTATTGAACTCCGAAGGACATGCCAAACTTGCCGATTTTGGGGTCGCCGGACAGTTAACGGATACAATGGCTAAGCGAAATACTGTAATAGGTAAGCGCGAGTTTTAATATTAAAATGTCTTCTATTCTATTCTATATTAAGGCATTATTAGATTGTTTTTGTCTAAAGGTACTCCATTCTGGATGGCCCCAGAAGTGATTCAAGAGATAGGATATGATTGTGTCGCTGATATATGGAGTTTGGGAATCACTGCTTTAGAAATGGCAGAAGGAAAACCACCTTATGGTGATATACATCCCATGAGAGCGATTTTTATGATTCCCACTAAACCACCTCCATCGTTCAGAGAACCTGATAAGTGGAGTCCTGAATTTATAGATTTCGTTAGTGTCTGTTTAGTAAAAAGCCCTGAAGAACGTGCCACAGCATCTGATCTGCTAAATCATGTATTTATAGGTGAGATTCTCTACAAAAAAATCCTATTCTTTTTTTTAACTTTATTTACTCTAGGAAATGCCAAGGCGCCTACAATCCTTAGTCAAATGATAGCGGATGCTCATGCAATTAGAGAGAACCAAAGCTACAAGAATATCTCAATCACAAATCCTGTTGGTGCTAAACCAAATACAAATGAAGAATCTGTAAGTGTAACAAGAGAATTTCACTATTTTTCAATGAATTTAGTATCATGTTTATTTGATTTTAGGATGACGACATTGCTATCACTAACCAAACAATGGTGCAATGCGCTGATGAAGGAACCCTTGTTCCTGGAAAAGGTGGTACGCTCCTGCCGATATCTCAAAGTGGCACCTTAGTTGAGCTGCAATCAGAACTAGGAACTATGGTTATAAATAGTGATATCGACGAACAAACAATGAAACGTAAACTTTAACACCCTGTTTAACATTTAAAAAACCTAATTTATTTTACCCATGCAGGACATGACACGGGATCTGCTCAAGCCAAGAAATATAGGCCATTATTCATGGATCAATTTGATAAAAAAGAAGCGGAAGTGAAGGTAAATCTTTGATACACCCGGTATTTATTAAACACTTGTAAACACTCTGCTAGAAGTATTAAATATTAACGGTTCCAAAATAGAGTCCTGGGGAACTCCCGATGTTCCTTACTAAATTCGATTAATGAAATATGTTACAAAAAGCTATATTAAATCATTACTGAATGCAAAACATCGTAACTCGTAAGGTATAATACTATGGTCTAAATTAATTTTAACAGCAGGGAAATGGTATAGGCGCACCCACAACACTAGACGGTCCAGATGTGAACGTGGATGAGCAACAAAGATTCCAAAGCCACTACCATATGCAGGTAAATCAAGTGCCATCACCTCAAGCAGTTCAACTTCCTGATAATAAGCCTAGTTTTCAAATGCCATTCACAGATGGAGACTTTGAATACGTAAGTGAAGCGTATTACTGCGCAATAACCGATTTTTGCCTAATGCGATTCTGCTGTGTTCTAGTTGAAGTTTTTGAGTTATGAAGAATTACAGCAAAAGATGGCGGTGTTAGACGCAGAAATGGAGAGAGAAATAGACGAATTACGTAGGCGATATCAAACAAAAAGACAACCGATCCTAGATGCCATGGATACAAAGCGTAAACGACAGCAGAATTTCTAAAAACGATTATTATCATCTTCATGTATTTATGATATTGTTTAGGTTTTTGAATCCTTTATGGTGCTCAACAAGTCTTTTTTTTAATTATTATTATTTTAATTTTATTTCTAATTTAATTTCTATCGTCTTATTAAAATATTATCGTTAGTTAGTTTTCCCATCTCCTCCTTTAGTGTTATTATATAACTACATATACTATGTATAAAGAAAAAAGAAGATAACAAATTTTAGCGTTATAGTTGAAGAAGAAAGAAAAAATAAAAGGGTACCGCGAATGATCCACAACAGAGAAAGTAAAAAAAAACAGTATTTTTTAAACAAAAGAATTCATCCATTACGTTGCTAGGCGAAGACATGGACTTGGAGTTTTAAAGAAAAAAAAAGAAATGAAAATCAGGGAGTAATACTGTGTTCCTAATTGTACTTAAAACAGATTTAAATAATTTCAGTGAATATTGTCGTGTAAATGCATATAATAATTTTATTTACCCCAGATCAACGGGAAATATTCATCGGAATACTCGCCATGCCTTTTTTTAATTAAATACTGACGTCTTCAATACTTTTTCACCTCAAATTTATTCTCTGAACTTTCCCTTTCTCAAAAAACATTCTCGAATATTTCGCGTTGCTTTGGGGGGGGGACTCAATTTGTTTTATCTATATTGTTTTGGTGCAATATTTCTTTGCTCTAAAAAAATAATGCGTATAGTTTTGGGTACCTTACGCCACTGCCTTCGAGTTTGAAGAACACAAGAAACCATTGGACTAGTGTGATATGATGTGTACAATGTGTTCCAAATCGTTTGTATTCGTTTAGAGATGTTTATATATTTCATTGATAAATTGGATGTCACGCTGTAACTTCGTGAGGTGGTGACATGCGCACTAGAATCGGTTCAAAAAATCTTTGAAAGTTCTTGCCGCGTTATAGCGTGAGATCTGTATTTATGTGTATTTTTTTGGTTACTTGCAATTGGATCCCTTGAAACACATTGTATATTAAAGACTGTTCTTTTTTTTTGTTTTTCGAGCTTCACAATAATCATATTTTGATTGAATGGTTATTAACTAAAAATATTTTTTTACGTCACTTGTAAATAATCCATATTTTTGTAGCGTACCGAAGCAGTAACATTTAAATAATATATATTATATATAGACACATATGTATACCTACAATTGCGTCCAAAATAATAGCACAAGCACCGATTTTAGCCTTGGCACTAATGACGTTTCATGTACTATTTTGATTATTTTGGCCGCACCTGTATGTATAAATTCGTATAAAACATATTATAATTAAAATATTAATTATGCATTTAGTTCGTTTTCTTTTTAATATCTTTTTTTATTTTCGTTTCTTTATAAAAGCGATTTCTCTACTGCGTTTGCGTAATGAAGATTTAAGATTTGAACAAAAACCATGAAAATCATTACGTAAATACAGTAGACTAGTTTGTATTGGTTGACACTATGAAAAAAAAAATTGAAAAAAGATGTAATAAAATCTGTTAAAAGTAAATTGGCTTTTTAAATGTATGTACCTAAACTACACTTCTCACATCCTAACTGCTTATTTGTTCTCGAAACAGAAATTATTATGTGCATTTATTAAACGAAAGAAAAAGGATAATTTTAATGAAGAAAAGAGCACTGTTCGGATAAGGATTTCTTTTTTTTTTAGTGATTATAATAGATACCACTATTAATTTATATTTTATAAGACATAACTACATAAAATGCTATTGTGTCATTTTTTTTTGTACAGTCGTTGAATTTCAAAAGATGACAGAAAAAGAAAAACCAATTCGTAATGAATGAGAGATAATTCATAGGTCACATATATATTAATTTGTACGTTAAGTACGCTTACTGTGCCTTGTTATAGGTTAGGATTAAGGATAAGTGTAATCAAATATTTTTTGAAGATCGAAATAAAAAATTGCAGTTTATCCAAGAACATAGTACCTTGTTTTATTTTAATTTTTGAAAATTTAAATCCTAAATAGTTCTGAAAATAATTTTAAATTTTCGCGCTTTATATACCATAGGTTTGTTCGCTGGGATGCACTTTTTACTTGGTATAGCAGTGTTGCCAGATTAGAAAATGAGAAATTCGTGAGCTTAAAGTTAAATACGATTTAATTCATTTTACTAATAGGAAAACTAAGGAAGTTCGTAAAAACAATATTTTAATACTTTAAAATAAACACAAAATGTAGTTACAAATATAGGCAATTAGCTATTAGCGACTTCAACAAAAAAATATTTTGTTCAGAATCTGTATCGGTGTGTTCTTCTAACGTATACATTAATTGAAATTAATTAAGTTTTTCTATAAGGTTTGAATTAATTTTAAAACTATAATTGCCACTATGTAGAACTAAATTTTTGTGAGTAGTAATGCTTCTAATGTGTCGCTCTTAAGTCTAATCTTTGTCCGAGTTTTCTGTAGATTGATTTGTGAGAAAACTCTACGGCAGCACTGGGATGCCGCAAACATAGTAAATGAAATACGAATGTACTTAAGTTAGGAAATTTCCTAACTTGATTACTGATTTTTTTTTCCAGATTTCAGTAATCCTCCTCGTTCGCCCACCATTTCTTTTACATCGGCTATTAAATAGAAATATAACATGTAGGTATTGGTACATTTACGCATGTACAAAGAAAAGGCGGCAAATTTAAAATAAATAATATTCATAACACTGTAATTCTGATTATTAATTATAGATGGTGTTGAAATAAAATTATATTTACAGTGACCTTTGCTAAATGTAATTTTCAAGAAATATTCGCCCTAGTGTGAAATTACGTCACTGGAGTGGTCAGTATAAGTAAGTGTATGGCAAGGTTGGTAGAATACATTTACTCTAAAGGTGGTCTCAGTTTAAAAATAGCGTGCACAATGACGTCAGCGGTAGTGGAATATAGAACATTATGAGATCTATCAATTTAAACGTTGTTACGAACAAGTATATCTATATATAACTACCAATGACGTCACAATATGCGCTTTTCACCCCTCCGCTCACAAACTTTCGGTCAAGTATTGCAAGATAGGAACTGAGACAACCTTTAGAATACGTACATTTTATCAACCTTGGATGTATGGTTGTGTACAGCTGCACGCAGGCCCAATGAACGTATATTTACACTGGTTACACGGAGTAGTTAGTGTAGCCCGAGCGAACAAAGCTCATATAAAAAAGTTCCTATCAGGATCTGAACAAGCTTTTTCAGCTCTTCGATAAAAGTGTTCCGTGAAATTAGCTTCCGCACTTCCAATCACTTAAAACTTGTGTCCACGTTTTGTCTTAATTGGGATTTGTACCGTAAAAATTTTATTTTGTGTTCATCATGTTCTTGAGATATTCAAGATTGAAAAGTGGGCACCAACTTCATGCTGTCCCCGCATTTTCACTTTCTAAAAATTTGACCAGGCTATCATTTTATACTATAGAAATTTCGAGATAATCAAGGAACAAGATATTCTCGAATGGGGGCTGTTTCGACATTTAACAGCCACTGTACTAATTTTTCGATTTTTGAAAATTTGATAACGGCAAACGTTTTGTGTTCATCGCGTGCTTATTATGCCATAAACATTTGGTTTTGTGTTCGCATCGTTTTGAAGAGATTTGAGAATGAGGGTTGGCGTGGACCAATAGTCACCACATCAATTTTTGGGTTTTTGTAAATTTGATAATGACATCGTTTAGTGCTGATTTGTATCATGAAAATTTGCGAAATATTTGAGATTGAGTGTTAACTCAGACCTTTATTTAGTAGCCATTGTACCAATTTGTTTTTTGAAAATTTGATGATGGTAACACCTTGTTTGTTTCATGCTGCAAAAATATCGTTTTATATTCGTCCGGGGAATCCCGGGACTGATTTTTACCAACCAAATTCTAGCCTTCATGTATGCTGATGCCACTACCCTACTGATTACTGGAAAACAATTTAGATCAAGTAGAAGCAACTGCAAGCCGTGCAATTAATAATAATAATAATAATAAACATTTATTTTTCCAACAGGCATATTGCCCAATAGCAGGAGAAATGTAGGTAAGTATATACACTAAATAAAAACAATGCAATACATGAAAACATAAAGAGTAAATTTTTACATGTTTTACTTAAAGAAGTCACGTTTATTAGCCCCCCTGGACAAAGTATACGTCGGCGCTTGTCTCATTGTGTTAGTCCTTGCGAATGGAAGAATGAAGCCACTATCAGATCTTGAATTCAAACGGGGCACAAGAAAATTCATTCGTTCCAGTATGTATGGACAATCTATGTAATTTCTAAGCAATTTCTGTAGAAATTTCTCGCAGATGCCATCCTCCCTCGTACTCAAAGCCAGCATGTCGTGCCTTACCAGAAGTCCATCCTGTGGAGTACCTCTCTCAGGGTAACTTCCATCAATCTTAAATGACAGGAATTTTAAAAATTTCCGATGGATACGATCTAGATTTAGAAGGTCACAAGCATATAAGGGATACCAGATTAGAGCGGCATACTCCAGTTTACTAAGCAAAGTATAACGACTTTAATAAAGGAGGATTATTGAAGTATTTAGAGACACGCATTTATCTCCTCCATCAATGATTTTGTGCAAATAAATTAAGTTTGAATTTGGAAAAAAAATCATAATAATTGTTTTTGTTTATATTTCCTTTATTTTTCTTTAAAGTCTGTTTTTAGTTTCATTTGTAATGGTATATGTATTGTTTATTTACTTTTTTTTCCTTTTGGGGACCGACAGATTCTATTATTTTGGGATACTTTGAATCAGTAAAGATTATTATTAACCATTGTAATGCTAATTCAATAATAATTTACAAATATATCAAAAGTTCACAAATTGACATAGTGACATTCAAAATCACTCCTGTGAAATTGAAAGACAAATTACTAAATTTTAAAAAATCGAAAAGTTGGTGCAGTTGCAGCTAAATAAGTGTTTGAGTGTCATTCCCGTATATCTCGTTTCTCGATTATCTCGAAATGAGCACAAATAAAATCTTTACAACACAAAGCGATGGCCCAATCAAATTTTTGTGCGAAGGCAGCGCAAAGTTGACGCCTTTTTTCCAATCTCGAATATTTCAAGAACGGGATGAGCACAAAATGCGCACAAAACGAGAACGTCTTCATGTTTTAAAAATCGAGAGTGCGGAACCCTATAAAAGATATTAAAATTTAAAATTATAGGAAGTAACGGGAAATGAGTTATATAGGATGTCCCAAAACTTGAAGATAGTATTAATACAAATGAAAGCGAAACCTGAATAAACTGCAAATATATTTACAATAAACAGCTAATACAGTACATACAGTAATTTCTCGAGAAAACAATTATAGGTCACACAACATAGGTCACGAAAACAACTATTATATGTGGTCAAATAAAAAGATAAAATCGTTTATCAAAATATACATGGAAGTTTCCTATTTATTACATCATTACTGCCATTTTTATTTCCTTTCTCATACACGTAGAACAACGAAAACGTATTACATTAATAGGTATGAATTATTAAAAAAAAAAAAAGAAAAAGTTCCGTCCAATAGAAGACGTACAGGCGACATTTTTATTTAACGTACACTAAGGGGGAAAAATAATTAAAAAAAAACATATGCACTTTATATTTCATTAAAATATTCACCAACACCTTATTATGTTCATATTTTTCTATGAGTGAAAGATAAAATTCATTGAAAATTAAAAAAAAATACATCAAAAGATCTCCTCAAGTTTCCCAGGAAATCTCCACAACTTCAGGATGATATAAAAAAAAGGTAGAAATATACTATCATCTGCTTCTTAATTATTTCGAAACACTTAATTCTAGATTAAATTTAAGTGAAAAGGCACGGCTAAGTGTTAGTAATATGTGTTGTATTATTAGAATTATACTACGATTACGAAAAAGATTGTCAAATATTTACAAATAAAGGCACCGCAAATGGATGGATTTGTTTTGTTTCATGAGCACAAGGACAATATATATATTGTTATACAATGATTGAATTTGCACATCTACGATTATTATAGAGAAACAAAAAAAAAAAGATATGTCGCTACAATAGTAAGTTCCTTCCAAGTGGAACCTGCCCGTGCGAACAGAGTACATTTAAATAACTCGACAAAAGTACATACTAAAATCGATAAGTATATACTTTTATGTTAAAATTTGTGTTCTTTTGAATTTGCACTGATTTCAGCAAAAACGTGAAATAAACTCACCACGTTGCGAGAGCAAATTATAGAATTCATCGAAAGAGGGAGCTAAAATTAGCGTTAATACTGATAAATTTGTATTCACGTGTTGCCCCTATATATACTTTTTATTTTATTCCCTTAACGATTATATGATACGATATTATTGCACTGTGAGTGACGGTAATCCTATTAAAATCAACAATATATAACAACAAATCTGTAAAAGGTAAATGCTATTAATATAATAACGATATAAAGATTAAAAAATGTATATAATATATGTGGTTAATGTAATGTAGTCCAATTAATTCGCTTAACAAAGCTTTATACACAATGTTCCTTACATATTTTTTTTTCTAATATTACTTGACGCTTTTGCTGAACATTCAGTATAGTGTATATATATAAAAATCCATATATGTATAAACGCTAATATATATAGTTATAATACTCCAATATATAATAATAGTATTTAGTTTTCTTGTAAAAGCCATCAACAGAGAATATTCGTTATTTAATAGATTTTTTGATTTATATAAAAAAAAACAAAAAAAATATATATGAATCACAGTATTTAAAGGCCAACTAGTTTTTCGTTTTTGATTTCTGTTATTACAGCAGTAATCCAAGTTATTTATCTCAATAATTGCATACAGTAAAGCCGGATCCTCATTGGTAGAAATTATTAAGATAAATATTTACATATCATTTAACATATAATTAATTAATCAATAACAATATGTATTACAAAAAAAAAGACAATACAATAATATATACCAATATAATCTGCCACGAAATTGTTTACTTTTTTTAGAAAGTTCACTAAGAAAGACTATTATTTGTTAATAATATAAAAACACGACAAATAAATAAATATTTTCGTTAAATTTCTCAAAAAAATAATAATAATTGTTAATAATTACTGATAATATAGCAATAATAATAATTAATTAATAATAAAATTGACGATTTGGTCTTATTTAATAATATAATAATCATTAAAAAAATAATTAAAAAAAGGTAGAGTAAAAATACGAAAAAAAACATTTTTGTTAATCATTAATTACGAACTCTAACTTTTTTCTTTTTATATTATATAAAACTACAACAACTAACTTAAACGTTACAAACTATAAAATTTCTTGTATGCAAAAAAGAACATACCCAATAATAAAGCCTGTCACCCACTACACTAATTCGATGCGATGCGTGTCGCTTCGAATCGGTTTGGTGGACGACAGAGCTAAATAGCTAAAACGTTCGTGTAAAAGTGAATTTAATAATTTCCTTAAATCCATAGGGTTCTAAAAAATATTATTGCTAAATTTTAAAGCGTACTTTGAGACTTATTGCAAGTTTTCATTCACCTACAGTCACATACAAAATAAACCACCTATATTGCTACATGAAATTTAAAGAAAAACGTCTGTAATTTTGTGCAAGTGATTTCATTTTATATGCGGAAGTGGCAATTCTAAAAGGATTTCATGATGCAGCAGATTGTAGATTTTACAAGAGGAAGGCGCGGTAAAATCATCAATTCTTAAAAATAAGTTCTTGAGAAAATAACACATTTAAAAATGCATTTGCAGCTATCTTCTTATAATGAAGATAAGATTATTCATTTTTTTAAATTAGTTATTACAAAAACTACCATTTGTTTAAGGTTTTGAAGTAGTTATATTATTTTCTCAAAAACCTTGTCATGTAAGGGATTTGTAATTTTTTTTTACACATGATGACGTAATTGGACAAACAACAATGACATGAATAATTAGGTTACAAAAACAATTGTTACCTTTTTCATTTGATGTTTTCGGTAATTTTTTTTTTTAACATATTTATATTTAAAAAAATCAATATTATGCATTCTATTTTAAATTCATTTTTCTTTTTATTTAATGCATTAAATAATTATTTTAATGAGAAAAACATTGTCGCTTTCAAAAATTCTACTTCCAATGGCGTACGTAAAACATGATAATAATATACACATATAAAAAAGGAAAATGCAAACATATTAATTTAAATAAATTTGCAAAAAAAGTTAAAATAATTCATTTTAAAAAGGCGGAACATATAAAAATATTTAAAAAAAAATCATTTCGGATTGGGTACCCCACTCTTGCATATTTAATTTATTTTTTGAAAAAAAAAATTATACTTGATTTGTTTTGCTTGTTTTATCAAATTTATAATTTTATTAATATACACAACATTCAATTATATCAATAGTTATTATTACTAAATTACCTCTGGTTTATCAAAAATTGTGCATCTTAATTTATTTTCATTGAAAATACAAATTAATAATAGAGGTTTGTTAGGGGTAGTTTCACATTTTAAAATTTTTATAACGCCTTATATGTTTTATCGCGTTTGAGCACTGTATTCAACATCTCAAAATAATCGAAAAATCAGCAGTACATAAGTGTGTTCCTATATTTAATAACCTTTCACACCACATAAAAAACATTCCCCAATTTAGTTTTTAAAAATACACGTTTAAAACGCTTCAATTGACAAATGTTATACATTACAGATTTTCAAAATGTTAATGTTAACAGTCTGCGGTTCTTTGTATTTTATTTATTTATATTGTGACTACGGTTGACGTGTCCAATGTCGTTTTGGTTTAAATGGTCAAAAAATATAAAAAAAGAATCAAATTTATTGATAAGGAATTACTATTTTTTTAATTGAAAATAAGAATGTTTACAAATAGTTTCATACCCCATACGGACACTTTGTATATGCTGAACGAATGTCTAATATTAATAGCCATAAAAATATGAAAATAAAACTAACAAATGAAAATTATGAGTTTTCTAGTTCTACTTTTTATAATTTTTAACAATAATAATAATAATAATTATTATTATTATTATTGATTTATTGCTATTCCTATATTCCTATAATTTCTATAATTTAAATTTCTAACGTTTTGGAAGTTGTGTTAAAAATTGTACTGTACCCTCAATAGCCTTGATAAATAAGTTAATTTCTAAATACCTACTAAAGAATGCACTGTATTATTTCAATATATTAACATTCTAAGGATAATCTATTATCATATAACGTTTGTTGCGAAACTAAATATTTCCCATTTCTCCTCCTCTTGTTAAGGATATCCAAAACAAGTATCCGATTCACTACAATATGCTGCATCAAGAACGAAACCAGGGAGAATTATTTTATTATTAATAATAAAAAAAGAGAGTATTAGCAAAAAAAATATTGAGGCACTTTTCATTTCGATTTTAGTTGCTTTATGTAAAGTGTAAAACAGTTTCTTTATCTGCCTTTTCATCTTCGTAATATTCCATAAGTGTACTTTAGAAGAGAAATTTTTACGATTACAACCAGATGAGCACATTTTCGGGCCTTATTAACGACTGCACGTCTTCTATTGTTGGGAACTCCTCGCCTAAAAGTGAAGGCACTAAGTCGTCTGTCGAATCGATATTATCACTTAATGATGATATATCGGGGGTATCCATCGTGTGGCTGCCACTACCGACTTCCATATTATCGTCGATATTTTCGAGGAAATCCTCCGGCGTTTGTGGCATCGATAATGTCGGTCCCATACCTAAAAATTTGCAAAAAAAACACGTTACCAACGATAGGCCATAACAACAAATTCACTCTTACATGTGCATTTGTTTATTGCTGTTGCTGTGTGTCAAAATAGTACATACCAAGTCCACTATCAGCTGACTCCTGACGGGAATGATCCGTTAAACCAGATAAAAACGGATCCATTTGGAGTTCCGTACTACTACCTCGCATCATTCTTTCATGCTGCCTCCTGATTTCTTGTTGTCTCTGTTTCAGACGTTCTCTTTCTAACTGCAAAAGGTGTAGACGGAGCTGTTGCTGCTTAGCCGGCGAAGATTGCGGAGATAACTGAGATGAATGCCATTGGTTACCGATTACTTGAGATCTTTGAACGTGTTGTGCTATAAAAAAAAATTGTGTATTAAAAAAAAGTTTTCACAAATAACCAAAATTCATCTATAACATCATATTATAAGCAAAATATAAAATCACTCGACAAACTTTTAGTATATAGCACGTAATGATGTAACGAATCATTAAACTCAAGTTAAAGATCAAATCACTTAAAAACTTCAGCGATTTCTAAGATCAATTCCTTAAAAATATAAAATTTTCATGGTTTTCTTAGGACGGACGTGGATATAATTTTTATAGTAATAAACCTTGTTTAATATTAAAAAGCAAATCTATGATTATATATCGTTTTGCAAAATATTAATTCAAGCCATTATATACAGTGAAACCTCTCAACAACGAACAAATGTGGGGTAGAGACTATTGTTCGTTGTAGGGAGGTGTTCGCTATAAAGAGGGTTAATTACAGCAAAGGTTAAATGTAATTCACATGTGTTTAATAAAAACACATTAAATAATTCGCATTGAAGTAGATTTATTAATTTATTAAATCTTAAATTCCATTTGAATTTTATTTAAATTTTTTATGTGAAGTATTGGTCAAGAGTTGTTTGTTTTTTATTTTCACATTTCTTTTAGATATTCAAAATTTGACGTATTCCTATTTTTGTTATCAGTTTGTAAATCCGAAATTAGATTCGTTATGCAGAGATAAGTTTTAAAGCAAATATGGAATAAATTTGTTGATTTCGGTATCCGCATTGTTCTAGAGGTGTTTGTTACGTACTTTAATGTATAATGGGTTTGGGGAATTAGGAATTGTCCTATTAAACATATTGAAATTTCACATAGTAAGCGACCCAATCTTTCTCTGTCGATCCTATTTGTTTCAAAGGTAAATATAAATCCGGATTCCATGTATTGTATACAGATTGGGAAAATGAGAAATTAGCTATATCGG
Source organism: Dynastes maya (assembly GCA_029619315.2). Taxonomy (NCBI): domain Eukaryota; kingdom Metazoa; phylum Arthropoda; class Insecta; order Coleoptera; family Scarabaeidae; genus Dynastes; species Dynastes maya. The sequence goes on from JAROYE020000012.1 coordinate 11,733,968, forward strand.
CATCCACTCCTCGCCGTACATGCGAGAGAACGTAGAGGGGACTGAGTGATATCCCAGCAATTCGATACGGAAGATGCTAGCACGGCTGATTGTGATTTATGGGTCGCCATGAAATCACGTTCTAAGTTTGATAACAAGCCAGCAGATGGCGGTATACACATCGAATGACGTATTGGCGCTATCGCCTGTAAATTATCATTTCTTGTTTAGTGGAGTTGTTGGTTACTGCTTACTTTACTAGTTTATTATTTCTTTCGCGTTTTTGGTCTTTGTTTTGATTATGCATTTTGTTATTTTTTGTGTTTAAAAATCAGTCTTTATTGGTGTGTTCGTTTGAATAGAATATTAAAAGGTCAAGACGACAGTAGATATAGAGAAGTTAAGATATACAAACAGGCGAGAATATATGCAGGGAAACGAAGACAGAGGAAATATAAAAATTAACAGAAGAAAGTTTTCAGATATGTAAATGTATAGTGTTGTTATAGTAATTGCGTAATTTTACATCGTTATATTTGCAACAAGGCTAGTAAACTCAATTTTGAGACATGTTTGATGTACCTCAAAATATAAGCTTCACAAACGTATCAAATTATCCTTGTTGCAATTATGCAACGAAGAATGTGTTTTAGGTCGTACAGTAATAATTGTGTCATTACTGTCATTAGTGTACCTGATCTTCTTTTGTATACATGATATGCATAACTGACTGTATTTTATGTTAATATCAAAAGCATCTCCATTTTTCAAACAATGTACATTGTTTACTTTTTAATAAAGTTTCTTATTGAATTCAATATTTCCTTTAATACTATGCCTAAGAAATATTTTCAAGTGCGTGTTAAATGAAAATTGTATTTTCAATTACTCTACACTGCTTAATATAAATGATTTTAAAATAAAATTTGATATCTTTTTATCATATATATAGTAAATTAAATATAGTGAATTATGATCTTTGATAATAGGAGAACGAACATGTCATAAATTACTATATTTGTTTTACAATGATATTTATGGTGTAACGATTTCAAGTTACAATTAAGCGAAACTACCAATTTTATACTAGTGTATTTTACAAATTACCGCGCTCGTTTTGAATAACTTTAATAACACACCAAAAGATGGCACATTACTGCCTCAAAACAGCCTAGGCAACATTCTCATCTATACAGTTATTATCTATGGATGCTAGTCCACTTGGAACAATATTGGGATGTAGACCTACTGTGCGAAAAGCGCACGTAATAGTTCGAAGTCAAGTTTATATTGTTGTTGTTACAAAGTTTAGGCGAAATTAATAAGAAATTCTAAAAACGAAAATATAAATAAATATAATAAAAACAGATTCTGATGAAATGAAAGGAAAGAAAAATAAATACTCTAGAAATTCTTACTAAGATCGTCCGCACATAAGGCAGTCTACCTCGTAACTAACCACATCGGTAACCTCGAGCCATCCATTGCCCGCTTGAGAGCGAGGAGGGGGTAGCGATATGGCTAATTTTGCATTTTCCTAATCATGTTTTAAATAAAATTTAATACATGACCGTGATTTACTTTTGGATGAATTGTATATTATTTTGTTCTGTAATTGGGTTTTAATTTTTAATATATATTGGCTTCCGTCGGTGAAATGTGAAAATCCATAATTTCCTTGGTATTTCCGACGTAATTAAATATTTGATTCCTTACCGGGGAGAGATTTTTTTTCAAATATTTAATTACGTCAGATATTATTACTATTATTATTAAACAATAAAAGCTAAATAATATCGAAAATTACATATACATCTTATTTTTGACATATTTTTTAACATTTTTATATTAATCCAAGCTAATGTTTTTTCATTTTATGTAATCGTCTTTTACAATTTACACATTTTATTAAAAAATTTATACATTCTACAACTAGGGTTCCTAAGTTAATTTACCACATTATAATCTTCATCCTTGATATCAAATCACTCCAATTAATGAAGCATTGTATTTATAACAACACTAATTAATAACACCATATAATACCAATAAAAGTTATCTTTGGAAAAAAATATCATTAAAAAAATATCTTCATTTCACAATTCTCTACAAGCTCTAAAAGTTTGTCGATGTCGATTAGGTGCATCCTGTATATCACAAACGTACCCTATTATTTGTGATTGATAAAAATTAGTACAAAGTTCATATCTCCCACTATTTTCTTTATAATACGCAAATATTAAACAATTCTTATCAAAGTTATCGTAAAATCAATTCTAGGTAACAATATTGTAAAGCAAATAAATAATAAGATCTGAGAATTCTACTTACACGTATTTTTAAGGATATAACATAATAGGATTTAGAGAACTCATGGCATACTGGTTAATAGTAAATCAAAAATAAAATAATTTCATCGGTGTGATATGGAATAACAATAGATTGATAAAATAATTTTAGCATGTCTTTTTTTTTAATTATTAAATGTTTAGTTGACCTTTTAAATTGTAACTAGTGTACAATTGTAAAATACAGAGTAGAAAGTCCCGGGTTATATGTAAAACACGATAAAATATAGAGATATTCAATCTACAAGTACTATGTATAAAATATTTAATATAATATATAATAAAGGCCATAAATCTACGTCTGAATGTCTCTTAACACCTGAAAAGGTAATCTGCCCTTTAAACCAGGTGCTATTAGCTGTATCTTAATTCTTAGAAATAGAAGACAAAGAGGGGTGACAATAACACTTTTTATTTGAAGTAATACCCTGTGTGCCAGATTCAATGTTACAAGCAATATCTTCCTTATTTGTAGAGATATAAGATCGAGCAAGATGTAGTCGAAAATGATATGCAGATATGCTTTTTAAAACTACCCCTACTAAACCACCCCTAAACCATTTTTTTTAAATTGCATCCCTCATCTTTTTGACTTTATGACTGAAATACGAAGAATTTTGAGTACAACAGTAGAAACGAAAATAGCATTCAAGAAACATTTAATACAAAATGATCACATCAATAATAAATAATTAACAAAAAGTTAAATAAACATTAAATAAATTAATAGTTCATAAAATTAATCACTTGCACACGCTTCAAATCGACCAATTAATTCCCTGGAAGAAAGATATCGCTTGTAACATTGAATCTGGGGCACCCCGTATATACACTAACAAGTATAAAAATATAATTTTTACCATTTTACATGGTTTTAAAATTGTTGTGCTTTAGTGTACGAACATACACTACCGCTCATAAAAGTTTGACGCTAAGAAAAAACCTTTATTATCGTAATTTAATATTTTATAGTATTTAATTCCCCTGAGACCCATCAACGTGTTGAAACACGTATAAGATCAAAGGGATACTCCTAGAAATCTATTCCATTCCTTCTGGTTTGTAACTTATTAGCCAAAAATTCGTTTTTATATAAGATAATTATCCAAAATATACCCTTCGAATTTGTAAAAAATATTTAAATGAGCAGAATCAAGCCAATATCTTGCAAATTATAACAAAGCAACAGGAATCGACCTCAATTCTATTGAGTTATTGTAGGATGAACTTCTAAGGAACACTATGTACTAAATTGTAAAAGGAATAGGACAGCAAAATTTAATTGAAAGTATTTTATCATATGTTCCGAATTTCTAAACGTTTCCACTTGGTTAAACTTCCATGAGCGGTAGTGTACATAAGTTACTAGCGAAAAAAAGCGAAAAACTGCCCAAAAACAAATAATATTCTACTCCACTTTGTAAGAGCCAATTGTATTTATAAATACGAAGACTAATCATGAGTTGAAACGCTCCAAAACATAAAGTTAGTTAATGGAAGATCAACAAATGAAAACTGTTTTTAAATACATAGCATGCAAATGAAATTTTTTCTCTATAAATCACATACTAAATTTAGTTTCTAACACCATTATGAAATCAGTATCAAAATTGATTTTTCTCGAGATCTTATCGATTAATTGAATTAAAAAAGAGTAGTGGGAAATATGTTTTTATTTTAATATTAAGCGAAATTGTTAATCTACAAGTTACTACATAGAAATAAAACAACATTTCCTTTAGATTTTAAAGTATACCAAATGATTTTCAGCAAAAAAAAACTACAAAGGAGAATCATGCAATTTTTTTAGAAAGTAAAAAAAAACCTGTCTGGTATAAAAATTTATTAAAAGCAAATATTTTTGTAATACATAGCGGACAATCGCCTTTATCTTTTAATAAATAATACTTGTGTATTTTATCGATAATCTAATTGTTTGTTGACAAATCCAGACAAGTTCTAGAATTTCAATTACTTAATAGAAATTTTCAACACCGGGAAAAAGTGTGTAAAAAATAAAATAAAATAAACATACGTATTCGTGGGTCAAACCAAGATGTAGTACGAGTTTGGTGGTTTATGAAGTATATTTCCCCTTCAGCTGTTTGTGCTTGTTCCCATCCATCAGGCAAAGGACCTAAATCTACATCAGAACCACCGCCCTTAACACCTGAAAATGTATCCTTCCTTTTAAATTTAGGCACGTCATGTTGCTTTATTTATATAAATTACTTGTAGGATCATATCTTGGTGAAGAGAATTCAAATGTACTTGGAAGAGGTTTACCTGTACAAGTCGTCGATGTTTGTGTTGGTGTTTGACTAACTTGGTGTTGGGATGATAGTAATTGCTCAGCACTTTGGTGTTGTTGAGCTGCTGCTTGAGCTGCCAGGGTTTTCCTTGGGTCCTCCCACGTTGTTGTGCGGGTTATATGACTGGAAATCGAGAGGAACATACATAAGATACTTTATTTCGAGTATGTTACATTGCAGACAGTAGTATTAATCAAATGTTGCACCTTTGTATATTGTAGTGATAATGTTCACAGCTTATCTAGCGCAAAAAATAAGGAAAACACTATGCCGGTGTAAAAATTAACACGACAAAACAAGATCGACACCTGTACTTTTAACTTATCAAATAACAAGAGTGAACGATCCTTGCATAGTCCTCGTGGTGTAGTGGTTAACACGCCTACCCGGCAAGCAGGAGATGTGAGGTTCGATTCCACACCGCGACATTTTTTCAGTAATTAATTACGTCCGAAATTCCAAGGAAAATTATGGATTTTCATAATTCACTGACGGACGCCAAAATACGAGGGTAAGTCAAATATTATCTACACTTTCGCCATAACAAGCTTTGAAGATTATCGTAGTGGCGGCCGCTTGCGCATGCGTTGAGTGGGCGCCTATGTGGTCATGTGTGCGGAATTTAATCACGATCGCGTCATTTGTCTGCTAGCTACAACAGCATAAGCATGTCAGCTACGCTATTAGTTTGCATCAAAGAGGAACAACGAGCAGTGATCCGATTTTTGTGGTCAGAGGGTGTGAAAGGTGCTGAAATTCACCGGAGACTTTTGTCACAGCACGGGGACAGTGCTTTATCTCGTAAAAGCGTTTTCTTGTGGATCGAAATGTTTCAAAGTGGCCGCACGAGCGTAACACAAAAAGAGGGACGGCCGTCAACCTCGACCACCGACCACAATATTCAGCAAGCTCGAGAGATGGTTACAGCAAATATTTCGCTCCCTCAAACTTTCATCTTTTTGGACCGCCCAAGGAAGCTTTGAGAGGTCGTCGATTTGCCTCAGACACAGACGTTCGGGATGCGGTGCAAAAGTGGCTTCACGACCAACCGAAAACCTTCTACCGGGAAGGCATACGGAAGCTTGTGGCTCGCTGGACCAAGTGCATTGCTAAAGGTGGAGACTATATCGAAAAATAATGTATCTGTTGTACACTTATCTTTGTTTAATAAAGTTGTAGAACTAAAAGTGTAAGTAATTTTTGACTTACCCTCGTATATTATCAAATAACAATTTCTCTTTACAAATAAGTTTATTAGAAACAACAAACTATTACAAGTGTTAAAACAAAATCAACTATAATTATATGTTTATATATATTTTCATTTTACAAAAAAAAAAGCGATTAGAACACAATTTGGTTTGAGACAGAAGGATTCTTGTAAAGAGGTTTTTAGAAATAATAACTAACCTTCACACAAAACATTAACCTTTCAAAGAAGTTGTTCTATGTTTTGCCTAACGAAATGAAAGACTATCCTAATGTGTACTTTTTTAAGCGAAAACCAAGTTATGGCTCCTCCAAGTTAATGCTTACCCATTTCAAGATTTTATCGATTTCTTTGCTTAGGTGGTGACTATATATTATATATTTTTAATTGATGTATATGTATTGCTGACGTTTTTCTTGTGCATCTGCTACCAGTTTGTACTAAGAAATAAAGAGTGGTCGGATCTGTCTACACCTCCCATATTCAAATTATATAGATGAACTATGTATGGTTGAGTTGGTTGCTATTGCGGCATCACTAGCCATCTTCATAAGAACTGGTGTCTTACCCATCAAATGAACCTATGGTCAAATACAGCAATAATCACACCCATGATAACCTCTTTGGTTTGGTGGCCAAAAACAACTTAAAAGGCTGTGCAACAGAGCGTTCAACAAATTCAGACACTTGCGTTTGTCACACCACAGATATGATGCGTACCTGTCCCACAGCAGCACTGGAAGTCCTGCTCAGAATCCTTGAAGAACCCAACATAAACTATCTGATGCACATTGTAATGGATACGATTCCTATGTAATACAATTTTGATCAGCCTTATAAGGTGATCATTGAAAGCCGTACTGAGTGGGCATCTGTTGAGCCTCAATGCAAAAGAGATACCCTGGCATGGTATACGGACGGCTCGAGAATAGGAGTCGGAACAGGTGTAGGCATTAGCAGTTTTAACTACCATCTAAATGTGCCTACAGGACTCCACACTAACTTATTTCAAGCAGAGATTTCCATTTTAAACCTGTGTGCCATAAAGAATAATTTAAGGCAATTGGGACACAAAAATCACGTTACTTTGCGGGGGGTCCCAAGTCACCAAGAAATCGAAGGAAATGAAAAGGCAGATAAGCTGGCCAAAGAAGTAGCGAACATGCCTTTCATGGTGGTCTTCAAAGACATGGGAGGATAACCAAAAGGCCTCGTACTGGGAAAGTGTTCCAGGACAGAAACAAGCGAAAGCACTCATATCGCGAAAGGCAGCAAAAATAGCGTTATCGTTCAGCAAAGGCGACATTAGACTACTGGCAGGATTTTTGACAGGTTATGTAGCCCTAAAATATCACTTATTTCAACTGGGAAAAACTGAAGATCAAGTCTGTCGTCTATGCCAAGAAGATCTGGAGATGGCAAAACACATTCTACGTAAATGTGTTGCCATTAGTCGCACACAACACCAACATTTCCGTAGGCCATTTCTTGCATCTACTGAACTGAAGGAAAAAGATCGTAGAGTAGTACTAAGGTTTATAAAAAGCGTCCAACTATACTAACACACATATAGGTATTTTGATGTCATGTGACCATTTATATTGGACCAATTTTTGTTTTTTTTTTCAAACATCGTCAAGACTTGATTTTCCAAAAAACTAAATAATTTTTCTTTCCATTTGACGCTGACCTTTTTGGCGGTCACTGTATAAGACTAAAATAATTTGAATACAAAACTACATATTTATCAAATTGCCGTGAAAATACGTAAAGAAAATGGGTGTTTATCATATGCCCATCATGTCAAACAGATGATTGCCGACAGGGCAAAATTTTGCCGCAAATGTTGCTGTAATTGTTGAATATATATACATTTTATTTCTGATTCACCCCGAGGTCGGGGGGCGGACGATCTAGGACCGGCCCTGCGTATGGTAGATAGGAAAGCTTCAAAACCCGAAAGGCATTACTTCCTCTCTGTTGCCAAAACGTATCTTATCATTAGCTGTTTACGGAATTCCATTTCAATAATACGCTAGTAATTTTAAAGAAATCAATCCGTTGTATATTTGTTTTTGAATTAACTTTAATAAACAGTAAATATTTTACAAATATCAGGATACCTGATAACTAAAACATAATAAGGTAAATGAGTTGTATACATAAACAAGTTATTTAGCATTTAATATTACATAATAATGCTCCACAAAATAAAATCGATATATTTCTGAAACAGATATCGTGCGAAACATTTTGGAAGACGCTGTAGAATCTAAAATCGCTGTATATACGTAGAATGAGGTAAATAATAAACATTATCACACAATTACCTTGTGATATTTTGCAATTTAGTCAATATTTGTTTCTTAAATATATCATACTGTTATGATGTTAATAATGTTAAGAATTTTTTTTATTGTTTAACTTTCCGTTTTTTTAAACTTGTTAAAGAAAGGAAAATGGGATAAAATGCGTTTCTATGTTTGTACACAATCAACATTGCTTAGAATAGAAAAAGAAAAAGAAAAAAGGAAAAGAAGATAGTATTCTTTCAGTATCCAAAATTCTCTACTTTGTAAATTTTATTATAGACTTAAGAGTTAATTTCTGAACCCAACTTTATTACACTTTCATTGAGGTGTATTTTTAGAATTTTCAAATATTTATAATTCAGTTCTCAATGATGTAAATGCTTCTTACACCCCCAAACGTATCATAGAATCTAAAATAGTCACAAAAAAACACCTTCGTGTTCTAAGCTACCGATTTATATATAGAAAATTTGTAATTGTTTAGCGTAGAGTTGAATTTTGCTATAATTGAAAACATTCGCAATTCGGCGTCAATTTTCTACCGACAAAATACGAATTTAACCTGGTAGGAAAAAAAAATATTCCCAGGTGTTAGATAGTACGCTAATAAATTTTTATGTTATGTAAATGAAAGCTTTGACGTATACTTAAAATTTTAACAAACACAAATATGAACATTATATTTTTAGATATTTACATTTCGAATACAGGGGGGCTCCGTTTTTTTTAACCTTCATAAATCCGAAGTCAGAAACATACATTAAATTACAAATGTATCTCAAGGTACAAAAATGTTTCCCAAGGAATAACACTCCTTACGATAAATAGGAATGTATTGTATAAAAAATGTTTATTCTTGTATAAAAAATGTTTATTCACAAATATAAATACAAACAAAAAATTATCTTTTAAAAATTCATCTTTTCAATACAAAAGATTGTATTTAAGTTTGTTATATTTATAAAATTAGCCCAGGGGAAATTGAATAAAAAGAAATATTTTAGAAAATATCTTTAAAAAAACTGATGTCTGGGGTACAATAATTGTATCTTGTCCGGGTTTGTGAAGTTGGTGAAATGAATAAATTTACTTTAAATTGTATAAATAAATATAGGTAAAATAAACTTTGCTAGCAGAGACAGTTTGAAATTGTTATTGTAGTAATACGCAATTTGAAATCAAAAATATATCTCAAAATTCTTCTGATAGTTTGATAAAGGTTTCTAACTCCAATTTAAAAACACTGCAACAATGAACTGAAATTTAAAATTGGTTAAAAATGCAGTGCATATGCGTCGGATGGTTTCTGATAGTTTCTTACTACTTTGCGAACAACGCTATAGTAGATTCTCACAAAATAACTATATAGTGTTCAACTAGTGCGTGGGTGGAACATACGAGGTAGGCCGTTACCTCCGATATATGACAAGGCTTAAGAGTTTTCAGCAGGCTGTAACGTATTTTGAAGTAGGTCGTTGATCATTCACACATTCAAGTCGTTTCTTGCGTTTTGAATTGGTTTATCCAAATTTTATTGGTTTTATTTAAAAAAAACTGTGTAGTGATATTTCCGTACTTTGTTGGTGATGCCTGTAATGTTTTTCTAATGTTGTATAGCGATAAAATCTTTTCTGAAACGATAAAAACGGGATAACCTAAAAATTGTGGCGTCGGCTGTTTTGTATGTTTTGTTTGATACACTTTGTAGAAGAAGATATTATTTATTTTTCAACAGCTACAGATTCAAGGACCGGTGAAACTATAACCGTAAGTTTAAAAAATCCTAGGCTTAAAAAAGATGTTATTCCAACTCAATTCTCTAACTGTCCGTTGTATTTGACAAAAAACGTAGAGATTTTAATGTTCAAATAGTTTTATATTCTTACGTTATATTTAATAAAATTATTTTTGAACACGAAGATATGTTTTTAAGTGTGTGTAATAAATGTTCTGTATATTAATACAATATATTTTATATTATATCATGGAACACAGCCATTTGAATACTGATATATGTAAATGTCATATTCACAGCAGTGAACGTATTGCAACAATTGTAGTAACTTGTTCTACAAATACCCTACTTAAAACTGATTGTGGGAAAAGTAATGATAGATCAGGTAAAACACCACATAATAGGAAATTAAAGACCCTGGTTAAATAGCATGTCTGTAAATGTTCTGGTGAAATTAGTTTCGTCCAAATACAAGTGCAATTACAAATAATAATTAGTCGATTAAGTGTCAATCACAAATACATCTTTCACGAAAACGGTGCTCAGTTACGAGTTTGTTTTTTGCTTTGAAACTTCGTTTTTCCAAAATAAAATCGAATGGGATGCGAAGAAGGGCTCAGTTGACGGCTGGCATCCTCTTTAAACCGGAAGCCCTTCAAAACTTAAAAAAGAAATGCAAAAAAAAAAACGATTCCTTTACCACTTAGGCTAATATCGTGCATGGCGATACATCCTCTAAACAGCGTGACGTCATCGAAGAGCGGTCAAACCTTCTAGTATCGGCGATAACGGCTGAGGCCTTCTAGTTTTGGAGGTAACGGGTAGGCGCCATAAATTCTCGGCCTGACAGGCTATACAGTTGATGATGATAAGCGCCCCCGTCGGCCAATTGAACTGATAACGCCTCAAAACATTTCAATTATTGAAGAAATGGTATTACCTGTCAACAGCACATGTTATGCGTCTTTGCCGCCATTTCACAGTACAACATTTTGAGGGAAAAACTCCATATCAGGCCGAGAATTTATGGCGCCTACCTCATAAAGCATCACACGTGATTTTTTTCAGCGGTAAAAAACAACAAAAAGTTGTTTAAAAGATTACCCAATTGCATTAAAAGAAACACCTTGTATTTGGATGGAATGTGTTTCTCCTACTACTTCATCATTGCAGCAAGAAGAGATTCTTCATTATTAGGAAATTTTATCCAGGTATTAGCTCTAGTTCTTCTCATAAAAAGATTTGAAGGAAAGATTCGTTTTGAAAGGCATAATACCGAGTGATTGGCAAATGATTTCTCAAGGGACTCTATTGAAACTAGGGATCTTCAATACATTCCCTTAAGAAATCATCTGCCAACTATTCGACATTATGCTTCTCAAAATTAGTCAAAGGAAGACGTACTAAATGCAACTATAAATAAAAATGATGATATGATATCAAACAAGGAAGAACTCAGCATTTTTATTGTTCCCGCGTAAAGTATGTATATGCTGTAAATTTATGGAGTAAAAGCATATTAGTACTAACGGTTTTTAATATAACATATTTCAAAGTAAACCTTGTAGTGCAAGGCTTTCCTAACTGTATACTTTCTATTTTTCATCCATATATTTTGATTTCCATATTTATGAAAAATTCCACCTAATAACGATATATAAATGTTAATGTATTATTATTGCTAACAGGCAGTTTCTCTAGACAAACTGATACAGACGATCAATAAACAAAAACAGTATTTAAATAAATTTCCTTAATCCAGCAAACATTTTAAAAATAGACTTATCAATTGCAGACATTGCTTGTATCTATTTTGTATTTGTTGATATCCCACTTAGAACAGTTCGAATGTATTTTTCGTAATGATACCGGTTTGTTATTAACAAAAAATAAGCATAAACAGCAGAGATTGTGGCTTATTAATTTGTTAGTACGGCAATCTCCATCTTAAATGTCATGACTTTCGCGGACCTCTCACATAGTTACGTTTGGTGGGAGTAAGACGTGCGAGAGTCCTGACATCTGAGATGGACATTACTGTACTTATCCAAATGCTATCAACAATAAATATTGCTGTGTGATTCACTTTCATGAAAGATGAACTTTGAATCTAGTTAAATATATAGATTTAGATTTCTTACGACCTCAGCAACGTTTTGTTGGAGGACTTATGCAATAGAGAGGGATTTCTTTTTTGCCAAATAACTAACAAAGTGACTCAAAATCTTCTGCTATTATCAGATAGATTTTGACCCACTAATATGATTAAGGGCAAAAATAATTATTAATAATTAATAAGCATATCGAAGTACCGTTAGACAAATTCCTGCTCAAAATTCAGAAAATTGTCCAAAATCGAAACCTAAATTTCACCTGCTTTGCTTTGGGATCCTTTTACAACTTTATGAGACCTAAAAATTTTCCAATAATGGGTTTCTGGGGTAAAATCAACCTATAGAATCGATTAGTACAATTCCCATCGAGGTACCTCGTTTAGTTTTTGAGCTATGGTCTTAGAAAAGTAAAAAAAAAAATGAAGAGAAGCCATAAAATGAAAATTTAAAAATATTTGATTAATAATGAATAATTGATGTTTTAACAATAGCTCCTAAATAAATTTCGACTCCCTAATTACATAAATTTATACCGTTTTGCGATATCTCAAACAAATTTCGATATTTTTGCTACTAAAAGATGGTTAACATATGCCTTTTCATCAACACAACTTAAGAGACACTTTTTGGGTCAATTAAGCCATTGCTAAAGTGAAAAATGTTTATTACCTGTTTATATGCCTGTTTGAATATCTTTAGACAATTTTACAAAAGTCACATCCAAAATTTAAACTCGAATTTCACGCGTTTGACTTTGGGATCCTTTCATGACTTTTTGAAACCTATACAATTTTCAGTAATGGGTTTCTGGGGTAAAATAAACCCACAGAATCGATTAGTATGGTTCCTATGGCGATACCTCTTTTAGTCTTTGAATTATGAACTCAAAAAAAGTGATTAGGAATATCTCATCGGTTTTCACTTTTTCTATGCATCCTTGAATATCTCTAGACAATTCTACAAAAGTCACATCCAAAATTTAATCTCAAATTTCACGCGTTTGACTTTGAGATCATTTCATGACTTTTTGAAACCTGCAAAATTTCCAGTAATGGGTTTCTGGGATAAAATAAACCCGCAGAATTGATTAGTATGGTTCTTATGACGGTACCTCTTTTAGTTTTTGAGTTATGAACTTAAAAAGGCAATTAGGAATATCTCATAGATTTTTCACTTTTTCTGTTGAAATGATATACGCAGAATTGAAAATTGAATCAAAAAGATTCTGCATGTAAATTTAAAATTATAATTCACTTTAAATATGTGTCAACATCCTGTTAGCGAGGTTTTCCAATAAACTTTATAAATAAAATTACTGATAAAAGCTATATCGGCGTCTACTAACTGAACAGGTACCCATATTTTAAAAATATCGTCTCTAAAATAAATATTCAAATCGAAAAAGTTATCGTACTAGTTTTTCAGAGCGGTGAATCCAAGGTACCAGGATATTTTTAAAATGCGATGATAAATTATTTCTGACAATCAGGCTATATCTTACAATAATAGGGATGTCAATATGGTAAAGAGCCAAAATTTTCAAGCACGTGTTTATTACTCATCTAAAGCTGACACAAACGAAAAAGAAACTGTTTCGTAGGGATCCAGTACACTACTTGAAAAGTATCTTGGACACCTCGTTTTGAACTTAGGAACGTGTGAATTGTTGTAAATAAGTTTCTCACATACAATGCAATCGTTGCAAATGATAACGTTGAAAAATAACGCCTTTGTCACTTCCGGCAAAGTGCTTTGTGGGTACTATTTACCTTGCGAAAATGCTTCAATGTTTTGTTTATAAGCCGAGGATGTTATTGTTTTATATTCAAACCGTTCAAGCGTTGTGCAGACGCATATAATATCGTTGGCATACGTTAGGATAAGAAAAAGCCTTATTTAGCTAGTTTTAGAGTTATCTTCCCGCACTATATTAATTTTTCTACCAAAAATAATCTTTAAAACGTAAATAAAAAAGCCTATATAATATATTTTTAGCCTTATAGACGTACCTATGTAATACATTATATATTCTTGTAAATATACACAGTTAATTTTAGTATACGTAGCCAACTAGCACACACAGGTAAGAAACTAAGAGAAATTCTGTATATTTGTACCAATATTCAGTTTTCAAATAAGTATATAAGTTTGCTAGTAGGTGTATATTTTAAGAAGTCTAAATCTGGACTCTCAGTGGTAACCGGAAGTGGTTCGATACTAACAGGCGGTACCTTTTGAACTGGGTAGTATTTAAAGTGAATGATAGGGACCCTACGCAAAATATATAATACTTATTCGTAAATAGATTGATTCTAAGAACTCAAAATGCATATGACACACCCAAAATCTTTTTCTCAACAATAGCAACCAAGAAGATGAGTAATTCTTTTTTACGATCTCAAGCTGAGAGGTTTTAACATTTCATATATGGTATTTGGATAATTTTTTTACGTTAAAGTTCCTAGAAATCCACTAGTCAGCATTTTTAATGAATGGATACAAGAGTTGTCAATGGATCTAGAAATCTGGATGAATCAGGCTAGTTAGAATATATCCTGTACAGTCGACACTATTTGAATACATCATTTTTTTTTAACGTACAGTGTGGAACAAACAGTATGTACCAAATGAATATTGTTATTCTTCATTCTTTGTAAGGTAAATTCACGTACACAAAAAAGATTATATTCAGTGGTATTCAGTAAATGAAATTAAGTTGGATAAAACCAAATATTACCGATATCTAATGTCATTTGTCAAACATCTTTGTTGGCTTTGGTTTTGTATTTGTTGCTTTTTATTGTCATTCGGTGTGTTTTTATAAGCAAATTGTCGCAAAATAGTTCTTTTTAGAGCTCTACTTGCTACTATCGAATATTTGATACCTTCAAATGTAATTGTTACAACGGTTTTGGTATGGCTGATAAAAAATAAGTATTTAACCCACCAGCAGGGCCATCAAAACATCCTCCGGGAAAGCATGTAGCAAGCAGTAAGCAAAGGTTTATGGCTTATAATTTGTATCTGGACCTTAAGCAGGACAATTCTAAGTCGGCAGCTGTTAAACTGACTGCAAAGCAGCTTGGGCTAGGTGAAAGAACAATGTGAGATATTGTAAAAGAAATAGATATCACGGGACTTGTTAGTTCATCCCCTAAAAAACGTCTTCGTCATACAATATATGATTCTTTGGACGAAGCGCAAAAGTCAATAATTAGAAGACAGGTGCATTCCTTTTTCTTGAAGAACAAATTACCAGCATGCACAAAAATATTGAGTGTATACACTTATATCACCTTAGTAACTCTTATAGGTTGTTAATGCAGACGATACTTTGCCCACATTGAAAAGAACGACATTATGGAAGATCTTAAAGAAGTTGGAGTTTAAGCGGATGAAGCGAAGTCGAAACAGTGTTTTAATGGAACAGCAAGATATTGTATTATGGGAGACATCGATATTTAACCAACATCAGGAAATTTCGTGCAGATGGTAGAAAGATATATTGCTTAGACGAAACTTGGATCAACGCAGGTCATACAAAACGAAAAATATGGGACACCACAGTACTTACGGCAAGACAAGCGTTTGTGGAAGAGGTTACCACGGGACTGAGGGATCCTGCAGGAAAAGGAAAACGTTTAATTATATTGCATATTGGTAGCGATGATGGTTTCGTTGAAAATGGTCTCCTCTTTTCCCTATCGAAGAAAACAGGAGATTACCATGATGACATGAACAGCGAAGTGTTCGCTGAGTGGATGAGAAATATACTGTTTTTTCTTGAACCAAACTCTGTTTCGTAATGTAGATCAAACTTACAATTTTTCAGGTCCTGAATATATTTTTTTTTCTTAAAGAAAAAGACACACTTGGGCTTGTTTTTGAGAATAAACTTTCATTTAAAATATTTGGGGGGTTTTCGTGGGGACACAGATGTAAACGTAATAAGTGTGATTCATAGGTTTTTAAGAAATTTTTATTTTCCTTTTAGTTTCTGAAATACGTCATGTGAATCAAAAATTCACACCCTATATATGTAAATCCATATAACGGTCTTATTGGCGATAAAAAATAATTATAATCAATTCAAATGCATACAGTTAATTTAATTTTTTCTCCTAAGAACTTCAAGGTAAGCCTATAATCATTGATACAACATGGAAAACACTTTCTTAGCGTACTGTTCATTTTATTACAGTTAAGATTTCCGTTCTGTTACACAATACATTGTTACATACAAATATGGACAAAACTAACTGTGCTTTATAGCATTCAATCAAATACCTTGTACAAAGAAGGATTTTTTTCTTGTACTAAAATGGAAACAGCATAGATCCAACTTTGATTTAGCAATACCTAGTAAGTATCTTGCAGCAATAAAATAAAAACTAAAAATATTTTTCTCTTTTTCTTGGAGAACAATAAAAAATTATGAATTCGATTAAAACATAAATGATCCAATTTAAACGCCAATTTTAACAATTTTAATTTTTAAATTCAATTTTATTCAATATAAGAGCTATTTTTGATGCAAGGTAATTTTCAGGAGAAATATTTATCAATAAGAATTAATTTCTATATAAATGATTTTTAAGAACCCTAGTCCACCCACGTTAATGAAATACCTTAAGGAGAACCTTGTAAATGTTATTTTACAGTTGCCTAAATTAATTCACATGTTCAAATCAAATAAGTTTTTTGTTGTTCAAATTAAATTATTTTCTAGTTTAACAGTTAATTACCTAATTATTTTGAAAATTATTTAAAATTTGAATAAAATTATTAATCAAAAAAGACAAAATGGAAATTGTTTTGACTGTTTGTGGGAATTATAAAACATACATGAAAGTGGTATCAATTTTTAACATTTCAAAATATATTAGTCTATGGATTAAGTCCATGTTTCAAAGTCGACGAATAAGCGCTACGCTGGGATCACAAAGAACTACAATTAGAGCCAACAGAGGCTGCCCACAAGGAAGGGTCCTGTCACCTCTACTCTGGTGTCTTATTGCATACAATCTCCTACAGAATTTTACTTCCAACGGATATGAGGTGCAAGAGTACGCTGACGATCTGATCTCATACTGCAACTTATGCAAAAAGAGCTCTTGACGACACCTATAAATGGTGTCAAAATTATAGCATGCGCATAAACCCGCAAAAGATTACAATCGTCCCTTTTACAAGGAGAAGTCTGTCTAAAATCATCCTCCATTGAAGGAAAAGCCATTAGCTTTAGCGATGAAGTTAAATACTTGTGAGTTGGGCTGCTTGGTAAGAACTGAGATCTTAAGCCTTAACTGATCTTCAAGTCATATAGAGTAATAATCAGATCCATGCTCACCTATGCCTCTTTAGTTTGGTGGCCAAAAACAACTCAGACGGATGTGGAAGGCTTCAACAAATTCAGGGGCTTGCATGTCTCAACATCACAAGCGTGATGCGTACCTGTTCCACAGCAGCACTGGAAATCCTGCTGGGAATAAGGCCGCTTCACATTCATTTAGTAGAACGAAGAGATTAAAGCCTGGAGATTTTAGAAAGCATCTTAGAATCCTTGAAGATCCCAACCTAAACTATCTGATGCACATTACAAAGAACGCGATCCCTATGCAATACCATTTTGATCAGCCTTATAAGGTGATCATTGAATGGGCAGCCGGTGAGCCTCAATGCGAAAGAGGTACCCTGGCATGGTATACGGATGGCTCGGGAATAGAAGGAGTTGGAAAAGGGATAGGCGTTAGCGGTCCTAACTACCACCTAAAAATGGCTAGAGGACTCCACACTAACATATTTCAAGCAGAGATTTCTGGTTTAAAGTACCATAAAGAACCTCGAGAAAGGGATACGAGGCGCAACTATAAATATATTTAACGAATGCGTACATAATCTAAAGCAATTGGGACGCAATAACCACGTTACTTTGCGGTGGTCCCAAGCCACCAAGGGATCAAAGGGAATCAAAAGGCAGATAGGCTGGCCAAAGAAGCGTGCCTTTCATTGGTCCTAACCAATTTTGTGGCCTCCCAAAAGACATGGGAGGGTAATCAAAACGCCTCGTACGGGGAAAGTGTTCCGGGACAAAAAAAAGCGAAAGCACTCATATCGGGCTCGCCAAAGACAGCAAAAATAGCGCTATTATTTAGCAAAGGCGACATTAAACTACTGGTAGGATTTTTGACAGGTCATGTAGCTTTAAAGTATCACTTATTTAATTAGGAAAAGCTGAAGATCAAAACTGTCGTCTATGCCAAGAAGATCTGGAGATGGCAGAACACATTCTATGTAAATGTGTTGCCATTAATCGTACACGACACCAACACTTCAGTAGGTCATTTCTTGCATCTACTGAACTGAAGGAAAAAGCCTCCAACTATTCTAACGCACATAAGCGCATTTTGTTACGATAATTACAATAAGGTAATGGATAGTCAAAGAAATGGGAAATTTTATAAGTAATGGAAGTCATGTAACAATTTTCATTGGATTAATTTTTATTTTTTTTTTTCAAACATCGTCAAGACTTGATTTTCCAAAAAACTAAATATTTTTCTTTCCATTTGAAGCTGACTTTTTGGCGGTCGCTGTATAAGACTAAAATAATTTGAATTCAAAACTACATATTTATGAAATTGGGTTTGTACGACGAAATTTTCATCTATGAATAAGTGTATGATTTTGAGTTGTAAATATTTACATGAAATCAGTCACGTTTTTTCAATAAATTTTTAACTTGAAACCTAACGGCTTTGTTACTTGTTTCTTGTTTGACGAAAACGACAAAGAAAATGTTATTTAATACTGATGTTAATGTGCAATAACTTTAATGAATAACTTGCCCTATATATGAGGGTCGCTTGTTTTTAAAACATTCGAATTCGATGTTTCTAGCTTTAGAAAGCGTAGCCTAACGTTACTGAGGTTTTTACACAAATTTACTAAGTATAAAAGCACACATAAACACACGTTTGCAATGTTCGTAAATGAAGTTATGTATGTAAGTTTTAATGAATGTATTTCTTAGAATCGGGCTGTTATAAAATCGCTAGGTTACACAATAAACCCATTGTGAGATTATTATTATTATTAAATCTCTGGTAAAACACAATGCGTTGTAAAATTTAAATTCTGATGGATATTCTGCAAACATTCTCAAATAAATACAAGAACTTTATATTTGTAACGCCCTGTATACACGTGTATGTTATGTATATAAATATATAAGAATAGGTATTCATTATTTAAACTAATGTATTCTATAAAGGGTTCGATGGCCGACATAGGCGCCTAGAATTTTTAATTCTAAAAATAGTTGTCTCGTCTGTTAATTACATAGATGTGGAAGCAAAAGTCCAACTTGCCAAAATGCTTTATTATCACCTCAAGGTTTAGACTGAACAGGTACATGCTACAATTATCAATAACAATAAATTAAAAAAAAATAATAAAATAAAATGAAACCTTAAAAAAACATTAAATAAAGAAGAAAACTAAATCTAATTAAATGAAGGTCCTCTCTTCTTTTAACTAAATTAACAACAATATCTATGATAAGTAAAAGATTTAATAAATAAAAAATTAAAATTGCTGTTGGCCAAATTTCTAATAGAACTCGCTCGACAGCCCAGCTACAAAAAAAATCTTTATCTTTATTTTTCTTTGTCGAAAAATCCACCACAGATTTAAAATAAAAAGACCCCTTAGAATCATACAGACTGGTCTAAAGTCCATAGCAGGTAGAACGGTTTTAAGAACAGGTATAACATTTTTTTTGAAGATATAAGAAGCTGAATGAGAATCTATGTTGAATACCTGCAGATAAAAAAAAACTATGTCAGTAACAGCTTGTTTGTCAGTTATAGGATAGGTACATAGATTTTTTTTGATTTTTTTGTAATTTATATAGGACTTTAGATGCGAATTAGATAAAAAACACGTGCCTAAAATTGTCTGTTTTACATATTCTTTTAATATTTATATCTATTCAGTCTTCTTATTAATTAAGTAATACTAATATTCCAGAGACTGTTAAAAACAAGAATTGCTACCCGTAGTGAAAGAAAAAAATATATGTATATAAACGAGAGAGACGGAAGTATGTAAATATAGAAAGTTGCAGAACAGGTAACGTGTGGTTATCTTAGTATTAGAGCCTACCTAATAAAAAAAAATATATAGATATATTTATAAGTAGATGGGAACTTACTTTAAATAATAAACTTGTCCTTCAAGGGTGCGTGCTTGCTCCCAACCTGGTGGTAAAGGTGTCGTATCTTCGGATTTCGTAGGCACGTCGTAAGATCTTTGTTTAATATGATGATGACCCTGGGCAGATTGTTGCTGACCAACAGCGTAGGTCTGTTGGAGGGATGCTGGGGAACTATGCGCCCTATTGTGTGCACTTTGTAAAGGTACAGTGTTAATAGCAGTAGCACCAGCTCCTGTTGTACCTGTAGTAGATCCAAAGGCAGAATCGACAGAGTTTTCCCTCGAATGATTTATAGATTTCGATCCCGTCGAAGGTGGATTAAAAAACGAGTCTGGAAGTTTCCTCATACTCCATGGTACTTGGAGAGGTCTATTTTTGTCGGGTTTTAACACGGTATCGAACAAAGCCTGCAGGTCCGTTTCAGAGTTTTGATCCACTGTCACCACCTGTTTACCCGATTCATCCGGGTTTAATGCCATTTTCGGCACTGTTAAAATTCAACCGACACTATTCACAATACCCCGTATACGCACTCAAACGAACACGGTCAATTAAAACACTGGCTCCGGGTCCGAAACAAAATAATAAAGAATATTAACTCTCTATCGAGGCCCTGTTGACTATCTCCACAGTTTCCTTTCGTTTTTACGGTGGACGCAACGTATAAAATGAAACGTTTTAACGCACTTAACTGAACAAAATAGTACGTGCTAACAGTAACACGAACCCCCAGTTTTTTTCTTGTATTTGTATATGTGAATGCATTTACGTTGCGAACCGAACAAAACGATGGGTCGCAGCACAGCACACAGCCTTTTCCTGACAGCTCGTTTCTAAGTTCAGGAATGCATGACCACACGACACACCTGTGTATGATTACTACGCGCACAAGTAGCTCCAGCTTTTTGACACGGCTATAGATGGCACTATCACTCCAATTCCACATCCCATTCTCTAAACACGACTATAACCTAATATTTCCACATTCTCACCACAGATTCTCACTTTTCACATTATTCCATTCCGACGTCATACATATAACCCAAGATATTGAATACCTCCGTTCAAAACAAACACCTTCATTACATTATAATCAAATCAAATGTAATTAATACAGTTTCCGATTAGATTTATATAGTAAACATTGCGTAGCCATAAAATACAGATTGTATGTCCTGAGAAGGCGCCTATCTGTTTTCTTGTATACCGGAAGCATTTAATCATTTCCTGGAAAGAATTCCGGGGTGAAGTCGATCAAAACATTACGATTTTTTCAGATAAAAAAAAAAAACATTATTATATTTTAATGCAAGTAAAAATATAACTTCGTTGATGTTTAAACTGTTGATTGGTCACTAAATCAGGGTCGTAGGTGAGCATTTTTTTTAAATACCGTGGTTAAAGGTTTTATTTTTTCATCAAAATTCTTGACGTAAATTGAATTAAATGCGTTCTTGCTTGTTTCTTAAAAATGTTTTATGCACTTAATGGAAACGTGAAATACAGAAATAAAAGCATTATATAAAGAACCAAAAATGACAACAGTGGCAAAAGCCCAACGAGTTAAATAGGGCAAATACAAAGAATGCAAAATCATAGAATGACTAAAATGGTGCTGTGTAAATATAGTTAAACAGCATCCAGAATAAGCTGGAGAAGAACAATAAAAGAAGCTCTATGAGCAAGATAAGGGAAATTACTAAATTTCTGCAACGACTAAATACACTCGACAAAACATGAGTGTCTAGTCGATTTTGAAATTTTCGTAATTTCCTCTACCTTGCCCATCAGTCACTGAAATATACTTATTAACGGGAGATTCAAACTATGAACTGTAATAAAGACAAATGTAATATAAGCTAATGTAAAAACTATGCCCAAGGTCTACAAGGCCTGTACTTTAAAAATGCAGCATTTTATGTGAGATAAGAAAATATTTATTAGATTTGGATAATCCTACATTTCACGGCTCCTATTTCATACCTATTTCTCAAAAACTAGTGCACCGTTGCCAAAGATTCATTGGTTGCTTTAATTCTCATTTGTTAAGAGAAAACTGCACTGTTTATACAGCGTGTCTATCTAGTGTGTGAACGGACGATAGTTCCCTTTCTGAATAATTTAAAGGTATGCAGGGTGTTCAGTTACCGCTGGCACACCCTGCATACTATTACGATTATTACCCCTCTTCAATTCATGTCAATTTTTATCAACATTTCCTATATCTACGTTAGTTTTTGAGATAATTAACATGCTTTAAGATTTTTGCGAAATGTCACTGTTTCTTTAACGGCCGATATCTGAAACACCTTGCAGGCAAGGTTGGTGATTCACATTTTATTCGATTGAATATCTTTTGGAATTTCAGGCAATACATCATCTGGAGTCCACAGGCCTTTCGATGGCTACCTATTGCCATGTTGGATTCATGCTATTTCAATTTTTTTTAATGGAACAGCCTGTATATTTTTCCGCGATCTGATAGAAAGGTTGCAGCAGAGAAAAATGTTTTTAAACATTTCCCTATACCTAAAATGTGTCGTTCTTTTGTAAATTAGACATCAAACTATGCGGATAAGTTTTTTGTTAAAATTCAGAGTGCTGTGACGAAATACTATATATAAACTTTTGTTTTTCTAAAGATATTCATTAAAAATAAACTTGCTTCATATAAGCTATAATGCGATTCCTTGTATTTTATTTTACATTTATCAACATCTCAGGAGTATTATTTTGTGTAATGTCTTTAACATTCAAATTTGAGGTAACATGTATAAATCAAAAATGGACACGTCACGTCGGTACGTTCCGAATTTTTAAATTTTAACTTCAGATTCTTAAAGATCATAATGAAATAGTCCTGTGAAGTGGTTTTCGTTTTTCGATATGTCGAATGGTTTTCGAAATATTCAACTTCGAATTTAGGTCGGGAATTTTGCACAATGACAAAGTACCCTTATTTTTGTCAATTTCAAAAATTTGTTATAAAAAAAGTTGTTTTTAGAATTAAAAACTTAATTTAAGTTGGTATTTCCGGCAATAAGGATCATATTCGCATGCATTACGCTAAAAAATTGGCGAATATGCCCTTTATTGCCAGAACTACCAACCTAAGTCATCCGCGAAATTTAAAAAATGCCAACTTCGATTGAAAATTGGTTGTAGAAGTTTGAGATTAAGCAATCCCGTAAGTCTAGGTGCCAAATAAATGTACGAAGTGCTTAAATACATTTCAGAATTACATTCGAAAAGGTTTAAGAAACGGAAGATAATTTTGCTGAATATAAAACTTAAACTTTGTACAATGCATCGCCTACAATTTACATATCTTCATACTTGACCTCAATGTTTGCAGAGTAAAATTCCATCTCGAAGCATCTTCTAACTACACGCAGTACCGAGTACCATCCTATATAATTTATCTATTATCTAAGGAATTTTTCCAGCGAGATACATTATCCCACAATAAAATAGAGAGAGTAAATTAAAACAATGTACAGCAAGACATTTTATAAAATAACGGAAAATAACTCTCAAGAAATATAGATACAGTAATCTAATAAATCAAAATTACAACAACAGTAACTTGAACAGGTTTGCAGACTTTAAACTTTAAAGATTCAGCTAAAATAAATACATTTAATTTAAATATCACATTTAACCTTTAGCAAAAGCAATTCTTCTTCAATCGCCGTAAGGAATGAATAAACGTGTTTCACAAAATTAATATGCAGAATCCTGTTTAGATATGAAAAAAACAGGTTGCTTAAATTTTTATTGGAGAAAGAAAATAACCTTTCCATTTACCTCATTAAATAGAATACAGTATACCTGGTATTACTTTCACATTAATGTTTCCCGAAATTACTATAGGAGTGAGAAGTGCAAAAATTTCACCTTTTTAAATTAAATTTTAATTAAACATAGATGTAAAATGTCATTAATGTGAATATTGGGTGTTTAAAGTATTAATTTTCTTAAATATATAAATTAATTTTTAATAGTATAAATTAACTGGCGTCATCTTACGAAAAATCATTGAATTAATCGCATGAGATCGGCAGTATCTAATGCAGCGATCTTATTTTTCTAATTTTTCACATAAATATTTTATTAAATTTGCTTGGATTAAAGAATATTGCCCTTAAATAACAATAAAAGCTGTATTAGAATAAAAAATTATAATTAAATTCAAAAGTATAAAAGGTGAATTGTACGATGAGTTGGCAACGCGTTGACACGCAAACGTGGAACTTAAAATCGTTTCGTGTCAACTTTCACGCAATCGAACTAACCATTTTAGTTTCAAATAGTATTTAGATTTCGTGAGTGAAACAGTGCTGTTTGAAACGTTGAGCTATGACTAAATCACACAATAAACCGTTTACAAAAGAAGAGGAGCTCCTTCTGCAAGATTTTAGTAGGAACGTATCAACGAAATCTTCAGCCCTATTCTACGGCAATGCTTTTATCGTCTCAGCAGTACCCATATGGCTTTTTTGGAGGATTCATATGATTGATATATACACATCTTTACTACTATTCGTCCTAGTAACAGCAGTGTCAACTTATTTGTTAGCGATGGCTTATCGTAATACAAAATTCATCTTAAAGCACAAGATTGCTGTGAAACGTGAGGATGCTGTTACAAGAGATATGACGAAAAAGCTCTCCGAGGATAAGAAGATGAGCAAAAAAGAAAAAGATGAGAGGATCCTTTGGAAGAAGAACGAGGTTGCTGATTTTGAAGCCACAACTTTTTCTATATTTTATAATAACGCTTTATATTTAGCTATCGTTATATTTGCTAGTTTTTATTTGTTTAGATCGTTTACTCCAGCTGTAAATTATACTTTGTCTATTGGCTCAACAGCTGGATTACTAGCATTATTTTCAACAGGTTCTCAATGAATATGTAATTTATTATAATAAATCATTATCATCAGTTTTGTATCATCAAATTTTTTGAATAAAAGATTGTTAAGATAAGTTAGAATCTTTAATTTGATATTACACATAAATATATTTTAAATAACATTTAACAACTATAGATAGGTCAATTTTAGTCTAAATCATCAGAATGGTCTTCACGATATGGTCCAGGGCAACTTCCTCTTAAGTCGTCTTCATCTGTACCTCTTATTCCGCAATATAAACAATATAGATGCTTTTCACGTAAATAATCCAAGATTTGCTGTAAATTTTCTTCGGTTATAATATCATCAGTGTCGGACTCACTTTCTTCTGAAGTAGTAGAGTCTTCAGTCAATTTCGCAGCATGTTTAGTCCAAAAGAATGGCCATAAAGGCTTCTCGATACCCTAGAAAAGAATATAATATATATGTATTACTTCCAAACATTTCACATAAATAAAATACATAAAACTTACTTCTCTTTCATCTAATTCTTCACAAGCCCTTTGACTTTTGAAGAAATCTGATCGTAAGAGATTCCAAGTGATTTTTTTCTGTCTAGCAGCTAAATATTCTTTTTCACGGTTTTGTAAATGCTCCTTTTGCGTTTCAGACTTCTTCTTTGCAATATCGTCAATGTGTTTTTCTCTACCAACACCAGATGTACTCTCTTTTAATACAACGTTGATAGGTTCTTTGATTCCTGAGTCGCTTTTGCCTAAGCTTTTTCCTTCTGTGTATCCCATCTTTTGTAATAACTTAAAGCCGACGTTATCTGAAGAGATCGCTGTGCTTAAACCCTTTTCACGAGTTTCTTTCTCTTGTTCATTATAAGTTTTTGGTTTCTTGACTTGCTCATCAAGTTTCTGCTTGTAGTGCTCATGTGTGCGTTTTTGTGAACGATTAAACAATAAACCAGGCCTGCTATCTGCAGTTTCGCTTGAAATAAGAAATTAGTCAAGATGATATGAACACCATATGAAATTGATAGTAACTTACCAGCCTGCTAATACTTTGTCTGACATATAATCTTCTTCGGAATCGGACATTGTTTATTTTGCAAAAATAAATATAAATAAACAACTATGTAATATAAAAACTTTATATTTGTATATCCCTAACCTAAAAATACCTTTTTTAAAGTGAGGGAAGCTAAAAAGAAATAAATGATGAGCATTGACCAATGAGATGCTCAAAAAATCGCGCCGAATTTAAACTAGAAAATAGGGAGGAGATTTTTTTTAACTGCCTTAAAAGAGTGATTAAATGTCTGTGTAAGAAAATTATTGAAATTTTAAATTGAATTAGAAACCAAGCAAATATAAATGAGCAAACAGTTTTAAATCATAAGCATATTCATAGACTTGTAAAAATGAGATTATAACATAACTGTATGCATTTATTGAAAATTACAATAAAATGCAATTACACTTCGTATTTGGATTTTTTAGAAGCTCCTTGTTCTAAAGTATCAAATATTGTTGCAACAAGATTGCATTTAAACACATATTTTTCATAACTATAATATTTACACACCCTACAACGAAATAGGATGAAATTTTGAAATGAAAAACAAAATTGGTCCTAGGTAAATTCCAATATTCCTAATATATAACAATTTAAATTCCCACTTTGATATTTGAACAGCATCATCTAGTTTTGAAGATTTTAAGCATTTCAAACTTGAAGAAATCCTTTTCACAGTGGCCTCTGGCAGATGTACTAGCAGCAAGCCTTTCCGCGCGTTGTTCAAACATAACTTTTGAATTTTATTATACATTACACAATTTAGAGATAATTCAAAACAATTTTTGTTATAAAAAATAAACAGAATATCGTCATATAACATGTACAATTGAGATGGTGTATCTAGTTGATGTGCTATAATTATTTGTATGTCAAATAACGGGTGTATTCGCTAGAGGTTTGATATAATGATAGTTTTGATGACATATTTCTGCCATTTTTACGCTAGATGATAGATATTATTAACAGTGACTGGCAGTTAGTTAATATAAGCGTTTTTATATGTGTAGAATATATTAATTTTATTAATTAGGGTATTTATAATCCACCTGTTCTTTTCCTTTTTTGTCTGTTTCCCTCCATAGGCGTGTTATATCTTTTATGGTAGCAAAAAATTGATGGGGTAAACATCAACCCTTGAATGAAGATCTGTTGTTCGTCGGACATGCGCTCTCTTTATTTAAGGGTAAACTCGTATTAGATACAGTGGATCATTACTGTCAGTATAACGAAGGGTGGCGGTGGAGTGTAATGTCATAGTGGATAACGAAAACATGAGGAGCAGTAGCTCCGAGCTGCTCCTAGATCAACAAGAAGAGCTTAGGAAACGTAAACTACAAGAACTTGCGCTATCCAAAAGGAACCGTATCCAAGCAAATCGATCATGCAGAGAAAGGGCCTTGTTTTATTCGACCAGTGTCTTGGCCGTTATAGCAATGACCGCGGGTTCATCATTATTATTTTTGGTGCCGTTGTACGTTGATCCTGCAATATCGACCCTAGCTTCGAATTTCATCACGGAACCCGTTAATTGTATAACGACAAGAAGAGAAGAATTAACTGGTCTGGCGAATTGCAGCTGGAGTTCATGCAGGGAAGGATGTACCAGCGATACATACCATTGTACCCATATCTATGTGAGCTACAATGACTCAGGTACTAATCCAAATCAAACCGACGATGCAGTTTTACTGGTGAACATCAAAGGTTGTGGTTATCCACCTAGTGTACGATGTAAGAATTTCACGGAAATGTATGGTACTGAAGGTACCGAATTTCCGTGCCATCATTCCAAGGAAAACCGTACAGTGGTCTTAACCCATTATAAACGTGACGAACAAGTGGCTATAATTATACATTACTTCGCCGTACCTTTTATCATTACCTTAGCAACATCTGTCGCACTATGTGTCATGCATTGTGATTGCAGATGTCATCCGACGTCGCACCATAAGCGGGCCAGACATTCTAGAATCCATCAGGACTATAGTGATGGTTCTATATGTCCCGGAGTTGATCTTCAAACAGGTTAATTCAAATTGAAACGTATGTAAAAAAAAGTCGTTTCTCATTATTTTCCCATTCTCAGTTAATTGCAATAATTTCGCGAAATTTCGATTTAGATATACATAATATTCGGTCCATAGCTCTTAAGGAATGCATAAATCACCAGCTGAATTTCAATCATTATTAGCTACAATAATATTTATACACATCAGACACATTTTTAGCTAATTAAAATAAGAACATATGGTACAGGGTTATTGGTTACATTTTTTATTCCTCTATTATTTATTCTATTATTACTAACACAAAAGCATTAAAAAATCCAGTGGCGTGCATCCATTGTGAACATTAATATTTTCTTTCGGAACACTGCTCAATATAATAGAAAGAGGCGTATTATTTCCAAACAACATTTAAATAGTCTCTATGGACAATATAAATTATAATAATATACAGCGCTACCCATCAGAGGAATCGGTATTTTCCTTGGTATTTTTGGCAAAAATACTAATTTTATTTGTTAAGAATATTACTACATTCACAGTACCCTACTGTTCCATTAAACTTGAAATTAATAAATATTTGACAGAGGTGAGGAATGTTGAAAGCGTTTAATAAAAAATTTAAATTTTGCATTTTATAATTTGCTTATATGATTGATATTTCTAAAATTTTATTTAATCGTGTACATTATAACTTGGTGATTTGAGAATGCAATTTTCATATAATGGTAAAAAGCGATCTGATTTATATATTTGTATATACAATAACGTTGTTTCGTTTTGTATACAATATTTAAGAAACATTTATGAATTGTACGTATAACAAAACGGTGACCACTTTGAAAAGTTTTGTTAATTTATTTAATTTAATTTTTTGCACATAAAACATTCCATTAAACAGAACTATTTGCGTCACGAAATCTATGTACGCCACTGGAATGTTTAAAACGTTTTATGAAACTCCCATATTGGTAACTTTTTTTTTATATTGGAGGGGAGGAAATATAACCAAAAACTCTGTACAAATAACGCCCGACATAGCGGATGTCCCATTTTAATTTCAACAGAGGAATATCTTGAGAAACATAAATCCTACGAAAAAGTTTGTCATACCATTGTTTGATCGTCTCATCGTTTGTTAATTTCGTAGATGGCGCTGTAATTGATGAAAAAGATTACCTTTATTTATTTTAATGGAAACCCCTATTTTCCATTTTATTAAATTTCCGCGGTATGTTGTTTTTTTTTTCAATTAACCAATAAAGACAGCAACAACATATCATGGAAATTTGATTATTAATTGATTAAAAAAAAACATTACCTTTATTTTAATGGAAACCCCCAATTTGCATTTTAATTAATTAGTAATCAAATATCCATATATTGTTGTTGATGTCGTTATTGGCTAATCAGAAAACAACAATATATCAGGGAAATTTTATAAAATGCAAAATGGGGGTTTCACCTCTTACAGCGCCATCTATGAAATCAACAAAAGAATATTTCAGATAAGTTACTTTTTAACAGCAGAATTGCAATATGTAATAAAAAAAGGGGTTACCGTTTAATAAGATAAAAAAAACACCGTATTTTCACCGATCACATCGCCATCTACGTTAAAACTAAAATCGTCATTTTGTGGACCCCGATGAGACGAACAAGCAATGGTACAACGAACTTTTTCGTGGGATCTATACTTCTGAAGATATTCGTTCCTTTGTTAAAATTAAAATGGGACAATGAAATTCTATTGATAAATAGAAGTAATATTGTCAACTAGTGCTGTTAGGAATTGAATTTAAATTTTAGATTTAATCTATAAAAAATAATATAATAAAAAACTTGGAATTGAAGTAAATTTAATCTTTCAGAAAATAGAACGCCGAATTATCTTTTTTTGTTCCTTAAGCTAATACTAGATATACATATATATATATATATATAGAAAGAGATACATAGATATTAGATGTGTTCTGAGACCATATCATTAAAACAAAAGTTAATTAATCCCGCTTTTGCATTCGCCAAATTTATTCATGGGAGTCCCCTATTTAAAAAAAAAACCTAATTTCTCGCACATAATTAACTTTGACAATAACTATATACATTATACTTTCATAACCTACTAATTATAACGTATAGGTATTAACAGCACCAGTCCATATTGATCCAGCATGTCAGGTAAGTTTTGATATTACCTTCGCAGTGTTCACGTTATGCTTGTAATGAGATACATACTAGACCATGTATATTATTATATAACTGCTCACACCTGACCAAAAAAAAGAAGAACCGATGATATTGATACTCTATTTGTACCATATTTATACTGTATTAAAATTAATATAGCTGTATGCGCATGCGTAATTATATAAGTAACCTAAAATAAGACAGTTGCTAACTAACTATAGGGTATCTCCCCGGAATATAGAGTTAACTAAATATACATATTTGTGTGTAAATATTGATGTAGTTAGTTCTCAAAAGCAGTGCTTTCAAACGTAAATTTAAAAAAAGGAGAATAACCGGGTGTCCCTATTATATTTATAAATTATATAACAGGAGCTTTTTGGAAACGTTATACAATCAAATAATACATAATAACTACATATACACTGTACTAATAAATAAAAAAATGTAATAATATAATCTCGAGAATTTAAAACTCTTTCTTTGATACTGTTATGCCGCACTGACCTTCTAACTCGTTCATTTAAAAAATATTTGCTTTATATTGTATATTTTTATAGCAAGCACACGAAAAATAGAATAGAAAGAAACATATAAACCCTTCCAATTACACAAATAATTGTTTTCAAGCCAAACACAAACAATTTCTAGACTACAAAATAAAAACTGTTATTGTTGCTGATGTCTTTACATATATTTTATAATCTACAGCTGATTTCAAAAGATAATTCCGCGAGATTAGCTGTACAAAAAGAGATTTGTATACGTTTTCTTCTGTAGATTTCTATTAACTATTAAAGAATATTTTACCTCTTGTTAACATCTTAAAAATATACATATGATGGTCCGTTTATTTATGTAATTTGTAATTAAAACATGGATAATAATATAGAATAAATCTCTTCGAACAGTTTGAATAGTTCCGGAACTATTACTTAGTAAATTTGTCGATGGGTTGCATCGCTAATGCGCATGAGTGAGAGTTCTAGAACTGTTCCCAACTACTTTTGCTGGAATTGAACCGTGTTTTAGTCATAAATGTTAAAATAAATAAGTACTTACATGTATTATATGGAATATATCTCTTTGAAAAAGGGAAGATTGAAATAGAAAATTCTATTGGAATTAGAGAAAATATATCATCTTGCCTCATACATATGTAATACACTATTAAAAAGTATATATAATGGGTGTGTATATATAATATAAATATATATCTTTGTACAAGTTATTGACGGTAAATTTAAACTATATGTTTACATGTAATTGTGATTGAACGTAATACTATTAAATGTGCTAATGAAGAATAATTTGCCGTTGTTGAGAATGCGATTCGTTACAGGAATAAATAATAATAAAAGGATAATAACTCATTTACACCATGAATATATGAGATGGTATATATTGTTTAACTATCAATTTCATGCACAAATGAATTCCCATATTTATATCATGAACAAAATATTATAATAATGATGAAAACTGATGAAAATGTTATTTTACTATTATAACATTTAGTTATATTTTCAATTATATTGAATAATAAACTACATTATTAATAAATTGGTTGTTTTATTTCACCATTAAATTAAAATAAATTTTAAAATTACCGCTCTCCAGTACTAACATCGTTGATAATGAAAATAGCTAAAAGGATAGTATTTTCACTCAATAATTTGAACTGGATAATTCCGTTATGCTGGGTTGACATCACAGCTGTGTCCCTATACCGCGGTATACGAAATTCACGACGCTAAAAGTTGGTTCAACTTTAACTTTTAGCGGTGGCACAGCGCGTTTTTCTCAGTGCGTTCTTGTCCAACTTGTGGTTTGTCCTCTTCTATTGAGAACTGAACGGGAAACAACTTTAACAAAACGTGGTCAATTGGGGTGAATTGTTCGAGTACAACTTATACCGTGTTAGAAAGTTCCGTAATAAAGTGAGCCGCTAAGATACATGGGCCCTATTGTAAAATTAGCTCGCTATAAAAGGATAAGAGAGCGAGTTGCGCGACGAGAATGAATCAGTATCAGTAATAATCTAACCGCTGTCATAAGAGGAAGCTATGCGTTATACCACTAGTTTATTTCAATTGATTATCGTTGCCTTTCTCAGTCTTTTGTTCCTTTGCCATTTTTGATTTGCTTTGTTTGTATATCGTAGTTGTATTGTGGAATAGTTTTTTTTTTAATTATGTCCTTTCTATGAAGTCGTTAAATGGTACTACGTTACTATATAGTAGTACTGCAAATGATTGCTTATTTTAATATCTATCCATTATTTATCATAATAATAGGTTCAATTGAATGTTTACACATACAAATACGATTCATTTTGATATATAGTAAAGTTCCATTAATTAGATCTAGAAAACATATTTTTGTTTTGGATTAAATGTCATCAATATCATAACAATCAAATAAGATGTATTACGTATTTCCAAAAATCCTAAAATGCTAGGCGACTAAATTGCCAACTAGCATCTGGCATCAGCGTGGGGAAACTGAAGAGTGAGGAGGGCGTGCTTACACATTGATGGCAACGTTATTCGCTATGTGTATAGGACCGGCGCTTATAAATAGAGCAACGCAAACTGCGCTGAAAGCCAGTGGCTGACGCATAAAAGTTTACAAAAAATAAACACGGCCGGGACAATTCGGTATAACTGCGACTCGAAAGCCGATCTGTTATGTATGCATCTACGCTGTCGTATACTATATCGTTGTTCTACGTTTGTTTTGAAAATGTTTCTTACGTCGCGAAAACGACCAAAGTTGGACACAATAAGAGAATTTATTGCAGAAATGCCTGATTTAAAGTGTGATGGCGCTAAAATTCAATGTGTAGTGTGTAAAATAGATTTAATATGTTGGTCGAAAAGTGATTGTTTACGGCACGTAAAAAGTGCAGGGCATGTTTCAAAGAAAAATTCCACACGAGATTATGACAAATTTAAATTTAATTTATGTGTTACCTTTATTGCATGTAATTTACCATTTCATTTACTAAGGAAGAAAGCATACGTCTCGTTTTGGAATGAATATTCGGACTTTAAGTTACCAAGTGAGAGAACATTACAGAGAGTTGTGCCGTCTGCTCGTGAGCATGTCGAGAAAAGAATTAAATCGGAGTTGCAAGATAAAAAACTGTGGTTATGCGTGGACGAAACAACAGATCGTAAAAAACATTGTAGTTAATGTAATGGTACGCACAGTGGAACCACATCGACCGTCACCCTCAATTTTACTAGCTTCCAGACGAATACAACAATGCACTGCCGAAGTAATTTCAATGTTGGTGTTAAATACATTGGAAAAGTTTGAACTTTCAACAAATCAACTGTTGATGTTTATGAGTGATGGTGCCGCAAACATGCTTGCTGTAGGTCGATCTCTTAAAAAAACATTGTGCTAACTTGTTGCATATTACATGTAAAATTCATACTCTCAGTCTCGTAGCAGATAATATCAGAAAATGTTATCCTGAGGTAGACGCTCTAATAGCACATACAAAAGCTGTGTTTGTAAAATCCCCAAAACGTATTCGGGAATTTCATAGACTATGCCCCGGTATTCCTGAACCACCACAACCTATTCTTACTCGTTGGGAAACATGGTTAGAGGCTGCATTTTATTATCTTAAATATTTTGAGAATATAAAGAACGTGATTTTAGAATTCGACCCAAAGGAAGCTGCGGCTGTCAAGGTAAGCCGCTTGAAATTTCAGGATAGTCAAGTTAAAACAGATTTGGAAATTATTCAGAACAATTACGTGGGACTAGCGGATGCGATAGAAAAACTACAAAATTCTTCGGTGTCGTTAGTGGAATCTTTGCAAACGGTGCAACATGTTCACGCACAGCTATGCGCGATAGAAGACGTAAGAAATGTTTGTTTTAGAAAGGTTTGAAAGTGTTTTAGATAAAGACTCTGATTTTGGCACATTAAGACAAATTTGTGAAGGTGCGTCAACAGAACTGTTAAGTTATTTGAAAGATTATTTTACTTACGCAAATATAACGTCACTAGATGTAGAACGTTCGTTTTCGGCATACAAAAACACTTTTTCTTCACGCCGCACTTACATTGCCGAAACAACTTTGGAAACATATCTAATGTTACAAATATTAAATAGACATTATCCACTTTGTGATTTCACGGAGGACTCTTAAAACGGTAAGTGTTTGAGCACGTATCACATTTAATTTATTTTGTGTAAACTTTTATGCGTCCGCCACTGGCTTTCAGCGCAGTTGCGTTGCTCTACTTATAAATGAATCTTTTCCAACGCTAGTATATAATATAAAGAGAATAGATTATTTACATCGACATAAAATGGTAAGTAATACCTATTATACTTTTTTAGCAAATATAACGCTAAAAGTCGTCGTCGTCTGTGGCGGTACATACGTACCAACCAAATATGTGTATTCGTTATCATATTCTGTATCCATATTGTTAATAGTGCGAAGAGCGCAAAAATCTGAAAACTAATACACCTCTGTACAACTAATACAAATACCACCAACAGCCGTTGTTCACCAAAACAAGAGCTTTGTTCGCTCGGCCTACACTAACTACTCTGAGTAACCAGTGTAAAAATATACGTTCGTAGGGCCTGCGTGCAGTTGTACACAACCATACACCTACTTGCTCTGACCACTCTAGTGATGTCATTTCACACTACACCGAGTAAAAAGTACACCCAAAGGCAACAAACCTAAGATTTTAATATGACATCACATACCATGCACGGACTCCTTTCAAAATACGCGCTATTTTATTCTAATTTTAAACTCATGATGTGAACAGCAGTGGACGTGGACGTCGTTTTCAAATTTTTGGCGCAACACCGCGGTACAGCAACACAGCTGTAATGTGAACCCAAGGTTGGTAGAATACATTTACTCTAAAGGTGGTCTCAGTTTAAAAGAAAGCGTGCGCAATGACGTTAATTGTAGTGGAATATAGAACATACGAGATCCATCAATTTAAAGGTTGGTAGGAACAACAATATCTATATATTACTACCAATGACGTCAAAATATGCGTACTTCACCCCTCCGCCCACAAACTTTCGGTCAAGTATTGCAGGATAAGAACTGAGATACCCTTTAGAGTAAATGTATTCTACCAACCTTGATGTGAACCCACCTTTATACGTCAAACAACCTGTGACAATAAATCATTACGATCACGATGATCTTAATGATTTTTGTCCAGTTTACTTTTAATTCATAAATTAAACAACATAATAAAATGATATAATTTATTTCACAAAACATATTTATATAAAATTTAAATAACGAATATCACATATACAAACAAGAAACTAATATATCCAGGTACTATTTATAACAAATAAATAATTATAAATAAATACATTTCATTTAATACAACAATTGAATAAATAGGTGTTAATTGAATATAACTGGTATTTTTAAAGTGATATTTTCATAATACATTATACATATTTTGTAAAAAGTATCACATAGTTTTAGAATTTTAATTTTTTTTTCAAAAGGTGCACTTGTGAAAAATCCTCCTTTATATTTATCCTAGTAGTGCACTCTGCAAGGGCAAAAATGGTACATTATGTAATTCGAGTCTACCTAGTTAAAGCATTTCCCTTTCGAAAAATGGTGAAAACGCTAAACTTATTTAATAGTCTTCCTTCTTTTATTTACCTATTCTATAATTGTTTTAATATGACTAGAATGTGCAAATTAAGCCAACATACTTCCTATTAAACGTTTAAACTATTACGCTTCTTCTATTGGTCTTTTGATCTGGAACATATTGTTCTAAGTCTTCTGGTTGTGTATTTAGAGCCGAATAGTCTATTGGAAATAACGCTGGAGAGATTAAAGTTGGAATTGCACCGAAAATATATTGTCCTGGTCCATTCGGATATCTCCCTAGTAAGTAGTTAGCAAAGCATAATTGGTACACACGATAAGTTAGTGGATGGTCTCCGTTCTTCAAAAGGATTAAAACATTAATCGATATTTACTTACACAACCATTAACTTACCGAAGTTAAAGCCTTATACACTGTATCGAAGGAATTCTCAGTTTTACTCATGTCAAAACCTAACACCGAAGAATAAAACGACTTTAATTCATCCTGTGTTATAATTCCATTCCCTACGAATTATTTTTGATACCCATTTATTGCGTATTGATTTAAGAAATTTGTGTACCTGTTTTATTGATTACTTGAAATAAAATTTTAGTAAAATATTGTAACCACACTGGGAAATCGGATAAATTCTTACAACCAATGATTAACGATTCCCATTTATACAACCATCCTTCTTGAGTTATGTAGATATGATCATTTACTGTAAAACCTTAAAAACGTACAAGTATAACTTACCTGTTAAATAATTTACCTTTTTCCAAGGATATTTACCAAATTTATCGTCACCTAGATCTTGTAAAAATGTGTCTATAAAACCGTGCTCTACTTCTCGCAATGTATTGTATTCTTGGGAGTTCATAGACCAGTCAGCGAAATGGCGTAATCTCTATGGGAAACGAAACGTATTTAAAACGAGAAATTTCTAGGATATTTTATATTTACCTCAATAAAAGCTTCGAAATCCTCTTCACTCACTAGATTGTCTTGGTCA
Organism: Dynastes maya; assembly: GCA_029619315.2. Classification (NCBI taxonomy): domain Eukaryota; kingdom Metazoa; phylum Arthropoda; class Insecta; order Coleoptera; family Scarabaeidae; genus Dynastes; species Dynastes maya. The sequence continues at coordinate 11,770,969 of JAROYE020000012.1, forward strand.
TGGTCAAGTATTGTATTAAAAAAATATATAAATTTATTGCTTTGCGTTGGTGTTAATTTTACTTCATAGATATGTTCGTCTTCGGATATATCGTTAGCGTCAGTGAATCTATCAACCCATGTAGCTGAAATATCGTAAGTTTTATAGGAAATATCCATGTTTTTACTAAGAAACTTACTCCAAACATGAACACTCCATCCAGAACCGTTTTGATTACATTCACCTTTTTCTAGATTCCCCATCTTTTTCTTACCATCACCATGTTGATCTTCATATTCAGGTAATGTTCTCCATCGTTTCAGGAGATCCTTGGTTCTATCCTTCGTCTTACTACAAGCGTTTCTCCAATTCGTAATAATTTTATGTGAAACGGTTAAAGAGTGGTCAGGACTTATCGATTTAGTTGTAACTGCATCCTTTGCGAAGTGCACGTCTTTCTCAGACTTCAAACTACCTGTACTTGAATTGATATTCTTCTCTAAACTTTTTGTACTTTTAATACTACTTCTAGTTTGATTCAAATCTTTTGAACTGCTTTCTCTACTGGTTGACTTTAACGTGTTTTCTTCCAGTACATCATTATCCATTTTCGTCCACGAAATACCATTTCAAAACTAAAACGTTCTTGTATAAACGATACGTAACGTAAATATAAATTGTTCACATACCTTCCTCATAATTGCAACCAGTAACTACTTTTCAAACATGTCAACGAATAGAAAGGATAGAAGTTAGTTTTGAATATTAGTTTAAATGGAATTCCATTAATAATACTTCTTGATTATGTACAAAATTTATTTCCACCAAGGAATAACAAGCTATACGAGAGGGAAAATATATCGACTCATATTAAATTAATGAGAATGAGGCATATTTTCCGATCGATTTGTAAAGAAAAAGATAGAAATAGACATTCTTTCTACGCTTTGAATGTTAAAAATAACTTTCAAGTACTTTAAAATATTTATATTACAATAATTGCTTTTTGAAATTCTGATTACTCAAATTCTCTTCCATTCCAGAGGCGTCCGCTTCAAACTAATTAAAGTTATATTTGTAAAATTCATTTAAAAATAATTTATACAAACACCGTTTTTAAAATCAAAGGATTAACTCATCCTTTTTTTTGTGTAAATTACAGTGAATATTGGAATTGAAAAAAAGATGTATTTCAAATATTATTTTTAATATATCAAAAATAAACAGGACGCCATTGTATTTGTATGTCAAAAAAACCGTTTTTTTTCACCTGGCAAGTTAAATTAGTTCTGCAGAGCAAAGGTTATTAAATGAAAATAAAATTGCATGTAACTCCATCCATTACAAGACGAATATTTCAATTTACTTGGAAATAATAGCTCCCACTACTTTCACTACAGGAACGATAACCGTTGTAAACGTTGCATGTTAGTAACATTTAATTCATTAAAATAAACTGGTTTTCCAGTTGACTTACATACATAATTACTTTACACAAATATTAAATAAAATGAGCGTAGAGGTAAGTTTAAAGGTAATTAATTGCTTTACAAGATTGAATATATTAATTTTGAGGTTAGAATGATGCTGCAATTCTTGCTGTATTTTTCAGTTGAATATTTTCACTATAAAAAATGCTTCGTTGTGCACTGTCTCTGTAGAAACAACAGCCACAATCAAAGATGTCAAGAAAGAGATCGCTAAAAGCCAAAAATCTTTGAGAGTCGAAAGGCAATCTATACGATCAGATATTAAAGGGAAAGATATTGATAATAATGCAACTATAAAGAGCTTAGGACTTGAGAATGGTTCTACAGTTTATGTTAAAGATCTTGGCCCTCAAATTGGATGGAGAACAGTGTATTTAATCGAATATCTTGGTCCACCAATCGTTTATGCAATTTTTGCTGCTAGACCGAGTATTTTCTATAATAATAGGGAAATACCTATGTCTACAACTGCATAGTAAGTAACATATAGTTATAATATTCCTATTCTCTTCAGAGCAATCTTATTTTTGCACCAAATTCTCTTTTTAGCATTGCTTTGGGGTGCTGGACAGTGCACTACCTTAAAAGACTTTATGAATCGGCATTTATTCACCGCTTTTCACACGGTACTATGCCGTTAAGAAATCTTTTCAAAAATTGCAGTTATTATTGGGGTTTTGCTGGCTATGTTGCTGCTCATGTAAATCATCCGTTATTTACATCTCCCCCAATGCTCCAAGCCGCTATAGGAACCGCTATTTTTGCGGTAAATACAATTTCTGGAAGTCTCATTTCAAATTGAAAGTCAATTTATTTTTTGAAGATTTCTGAGTTTGGTAATCTGAGCATACATTTACTGTTGAGGGATTTGAGACCTGCGGGATCTTCAGTGCGCAAGATTCCAGTTCCTAATAGCAATCCACTCACTAAACTGTACAATTACGTCTCATGCCCGAATTACACTTACGAATTTACAGCTTGGTTGGGATTTTCTATCCTAACAAGCTGCATTCCTGGTAATTTCAATCATATAACTAACCAGTGGTAGCTGGTGGTGACGTAAATGGAAAGTCAATTACAACCCTGCGATTTCCTCGTGTATTTCCGTTGCATAGTAAAATGTACACGATATGCAACGAAAATATATGAGGGCATCGAAGCGTTGCAACGTAGCTCCGCAGCCACAGTACACCACCAGCCGCCGCTGCATTTAACTCCAATTTTAAATTATCCTCTGCTTTCAGCTCTTGTCTTTGCTTTGGCTGGTATGTATCAGATGACTGTATGGGCCTTGAATAAGCACAAAGCATACAAGAAGGAATTCAAGGATTACCCCAGAAGAAAAGCAATAATTCCTTTTGTATTGTAGATCATTTTGAGTTCAAGAAGTTTATGTTTCTCTTTTTCGTTTAAACGGGGGGGGGGTGAAGTAGGTCAATGAATATATTTTTTAAAATTTGGAGGGGTGTAAGTGACTGACATAAAACTATTCCTTTTTTGTATTTGTTAATTTTGTTAATTAAAAGATTTTAAATTATATGTCATTTTATTACATACTTACCGTAATCTACAGGATGTTAGCGGATAGTGTGTTTAAATTGAAACCCCTCCTTAAGTCGGAATTGCGTATAATTAAAAAACGGTTTCATTTAACATTGTTTTTATCAGTGCTGCTTTTATAACAAGTATAATACTTATGAAGGAAGTTTGACAATACATTATTAATTTTCTGTCATCAATCGTTTCTTTTTTTTTTATCCGCCGCTGAAGACGGATCATTTTAAATAGCTTTCTTATTAAATTAATTAATAATAAAAATGTACAATCGTATATTATTTCTTTATCAAACGATCTCAAATACATTAGATGAAGTTCCTTTTTTCTTTAATAAATAAACAAATATATGATACAGACACATCATTTCTTTTCAGTAACAGCATACGCAAGCTCTTTTATTTTATAATAAAAAAATTTATCATTTAGAGGCGAAGGTAGAATTAATTGGATCTTGATATTACGTTAGCAGCACTACATGCGCAGTAACGATGCGCAGATCCTCTTCGTTAACGGAAAGAAATATCAAGGTCCAATTTTTCAAGAGTTAACAGTTATGATCTATAAAGAAACGTTTCCTTTCCTTTTTAAGAAATAAGGATATTATCCACTATGAATTGCTTTTGTGTATTATAGTGAAATATTTTCGTTCATTAATGATTGCACGCGTACAGTTAAAAAAAAAGATAAACAGAAAGGTTGATCAAATTTTTAATCAAGAGATCAACAGTAAAGCAGTAATAATAATAATAATAATAATACAATAACTAATCACAATCTGTTAACCATCTTTTTTTTGTTCCATAAAGCTTGTTTGTTATATTGAATGCACAGGATTGTTACAAACAAAAATAGGGGGTAATTCGAAAATTCGTATATAAAAAATTATAAATCGTTGGTTTATCTCGAGTTTATAGGTGTTTGGGAAACGATAGCAGAATACACCTCGAATTAAATAAATATCTATGAATATTAAAAACTAAAATCAAACATTCAATTATGCCAATGCTCTTTATACATTATATATATATTTATATAATATTTATATATTCTTTTCGAAAAAATGATTGAAGGGTGCTATTAATTCATTCACTTTTTTACGTTTTCTTTTTAATCTCATTTGTGTGAAGGCCAATATAATATGTACACCGTCAGCTATTTGTTTTTCCATTTTTTGTTGTCTTCATCAATCAGAACCTTACTCTTTAATGATAAACATGATCAATAAAAGTTACTAGTCTCTAAGTTGAAAAACAAACAAAAAAAAGGAATTTCTAATTAGCTAAACTTTTAAGAATCGAAAGCAAGAAGACAAATTACAATATGTACAAATACCATAATTACAGGGGTGGAAAGTGGGAAAGAGCATTAGTAACTAATATTTGGTAAAAGTACAATAAATTATTATTACTACAAAAAAAAAATTGGAAGAGGGAGCTTTAAAAATAGTGTGTGAATGGGTAGAATATTTCGTAAAGTGCTACAAGAGTAGTGTGATGGAGGAGTAAGGTTCTTAACCATACAATATATATAATATGACAAAATATCCTAATAATAAAAATTAAAACTAACCTACATTTAGCTATTAAATAGTACTTAACATAATAACAACTACATGTTGGTCTTCAGTTAAAACAAAAGTCAATTCAATGTCACTGCACTACTGTGACCGCAAGGTAATAGCGTAAGATGTTGATCGGTTTCACTGTATTGTAGTCATTTAGTTCTGACGCCTTTTTTCTTCTTTCGTTTAAAGAAACAACAACATCTGAAAAATGGACAACTGTTTGATGTAAGAAAGCTAGGTGACATTCATGCGATAGTCATGCGACAGTCACGCAACGGTCACCTCCAATCGAATAAAGAAAAATACATACTTTGTCTCGTCAAGCAATTCGATCTCTTGCGGTTGCGTTATGGGCGTATTGCTGTGACCCGCCGTCGGGTCATCGGCGTTCAATTCGCCATTTGTTGAGCTCACAACCTGTACAGAACCGTGACGATCAGCCGGTGTCAAATTGCCTAACGTGCTTTGTTTCGATGTTTCGGGTGGCCATGCTGCGTTTGATTTCGGTTGGGTCTGCAAGTACAACGTTTAAAGGCGTTTTAGAAACGACAAATGTATGGAAAATACTTAACTCTAATTACCTTATTCGATATATGGCGGTCTCTATTGGGTGACACGACTACGTCATGCCCAGTAGTTTGTAAGGAACCAACTGGGGTGCTCTGCAATTACAAATAAATCAACATCTTTCTAATTAATTTACTAACCTTAAAAGCTATTAAAAGGGGATAAGCTATATTCTAGCGCCATTATTGATTAGTTACACCATACCTTCGCCGATTTAGTTTTAATTTTGTTCGAAGGTGGCGCGTTTCGCAATTGTTGAAGGACATACAAATTGGACGGCTAATGAAAGTAGTTCAAAATCGATATAATCATGCAAAATAACTCTAATAAGGTGACTTGCCATAGTTTTTCCTGTCCAATCGAATTCACCATCGTCTACAAACCCTCGCTTTTCAAAGAGATCAGTAAATAGTTTCCGGAGGTATTCATAGTCTGGTGTTTCGAAAAAATCCAATCGACGGACGTATCGTAAATATTGCGCCATTTCGTCAGGATGTCCCTCGCAGAGGACATCTATTGGTGTACCACGTTTCGTATCACCGATTTTTTGGTAACGTTCTTTAAGTGTATCAGCCTGAAAAAATAATGGGAATATATCTTTATTAAAAGCATGGTTACAGCTGAAATCATCTGCATGTGCAATGAGCTTGTTGGTGCAAATTCAATCAAATTAGAATGGTAAAACTCACCTTCAATCCTTGCCAAGGCAAAGAACCTCTTAAGAAATACATAAACATATGGCCCAGAGCTTCTAGGTCATCCCTTCTGGATTGTTCCTTGCCGAGGTGGGTATTTATCGACATATATCGAGCTGTTCCCGTTAAACTTTTGTGTTCTCTGTAAGGTATGTGCTTGTTTGTTTCTACTTCTATGTATTCTTTCGCCAATCCAAAGTCTAAAAGCAAAAATAGCATTCTAAATCCAATAAACTTATCTGATTGTAGCAAAACATACCGATAATGTGAATAATCTTTTCTCGTTTCGTCGAACTACGACCGATGAGAAAATTCTCAGGTTTGACGTCACGATATATAAGATGGCGTCCATGGACATACTCGATTCTATGTAACAGCTGCGTAGCAATCATGAGCACAGTCTTTAATGAAAAGCGCCTATCACACAAGTCAAATAGATCTTCCAGACTAGGACCAAGCAGCTCCATGACCAAAGCGTTGAACTTGCCACAAGGTCCGAAATAATATACTTCTGGTATACCTTCTATAGAGGAAAAAGCGAAAAATCCTTGAACATATTGAAAAATATCTTTAATAAAATGCTAACTCACCATGAGATCCTAATAATTTATAAAAACGATATTCTAAATGCAACTGTGGAGCTTTTGATTTCATAGGTTCCATTTTAATTGCGACATGTTCACTATTGTACAAATTTTTACCTGAAATTAAGAATGATAATATTAATTTATCCAAATTAATCAAGGAAATAGGATATAGAATACGTCAAATTATAAAAACATGTAAAGATTAAGGAACAATCCATATTGATTACTTTAAATATTCTAATATATAGGACTTAAGCGTTTTCTTCCAACTCACTTTTAAATAATTTGGGCAAGCATTCCATTTTAATTTTTATGACAGGCTAGCATGGTAAAATCATGGGCAAATGCCTTGTAAAATCTGTTTATAAATTCATCTACGCCATTACAATATAAATTATATAATAGGGGCCGGAAAACGCTTCCTTGAGGTAGGCGAGTACGTTGGATGAGAAACAACGGCCATGTAGTTTTTCGCCAACTGCCGTACATCATCTAGCATTGTCATGGTAGAGAACAAAAAATAACTATATTCAAAACAGTGTTTAAGCAGAGTTCTAAAAAGTAGCTTAAGAAGTAGACTTCAAGTGATTTAGACGAAGTATTTAAGAAGAGTAAAAGATGTAGCAAGGAAAGAATAACAAATGAAACGATGAATATAGAACCTCTAACAAAGATGATCGAAAAACAACAGCTGATGTGGTGCAGTCATTTAATAAGAATGGAAGTAGAAAGACCCGTGAAAGCTGTATGGGAGGCAAGACCGATAACGAAAACAACAAAAGGAAGTCTCAAGAAAACGTGGAAGGGTACAATAAAGGATATACTGAAAAAAAAAAGCACATGAGGTGGAACGAAGCAAGCAGCTTGGCAGAGGACAGAAAATGGAAAGTTAGTGATTAAAGACTGAATAAACATTTACCTTTGTAACGGTAGAAAAGGTTTTGTTTATACCGGGTGCCTCAGATTCAATGTTACAATCTTTTTTAAAAGTACCCCTAGTAAACCACCCTCTAAGAAACCTCTCCCAAACCATTTTTTTTTAAATTGCATTCTTCATCTTTTTGACTTAATGATTGAGGTACGAAGAGTTTGAAACACAATGGTATGTATAAACGAAAATTCAAGAAATAATTAACACAAAATGATCATATCAATAATAAACAATAAAACAATTCTTACAAAAAAGTTAAATACAACTAATTCATAAAATTAATCACTTACAAATATTGTCCAAAATGACCACCATTCGGCGCAACACGCGCTTCAAATCGACCAATTAATTCCCTGGATCATATTCATTGTAACGGAATTACATGCACGAATCTTAAATTTCAAATCGTCTAAGTTCCCAGGGGGATTAGAATACACAACTTCTTTTAAATACCCACACAAAAAGAAGTCCAGCGGGCTTAAGTCTGGCCATTGAAATACTCCACAATCAACCGCGAGTTATGATGCGGAGCGCTATCCTGTTACCACCCCAAATCATTGCGCTCTGTTAATTGAATATCGTCCATTCACTCGGGAAAGTCATTATGTAAAAAGTGTAAATAATCTTGCCTTGCTAAAGTTCCTTCAAAGATGGACCAATGATACGTCCTTTAAATAATCCGCACTAACCGTTGACACCCCATGTTACCACTTGAAAATGAGTTTCACGCATCCAATGAGGATTTTCTGGAGCCCAGTAATGGCAGTTATGGCGATTTACCACCTCACTGTTATGAAATAGTGCCTCGTCAGCTCACAAAATGTTATTGGTAATCGTGGGATCATCGTTTAACTATTGCTTGCATTACAGAAATGAATCCTTGTCTCCGTTCAAAATCTGTAGGCCTTAATGCTTGCAGCAACTGAATTTTAAGAGGATGTTATTGTGAAACTTTAGTATCCTCGGTACTGTTGATTTACTTATTCCCATATCTTCTGCCACAGTTCTAACTGAAATATGTGGATTCAATCCAACATAAGCCATTTATTTTGCATTTATTTTGTTCTAACTGGTGCTACATGATGAGAACGAGAAAAATTTGATGGAAATGAACCTATTCGCAATTTAGCTCCAACACGAGGAAATGCTACATGTGACGGCACCACTCTATTATGAAATCGCCCTCCATAAAGCGTTGCTGCTTCACGAAAATGTTTATGTCAATCTACATAAATTAATAAGATATCGACACATGCATTTGGAAAAAAATTAGAAGGCACCTTAGAGATTTTATAACAACACTACTTCACTACGTATTTAACTATACGTAAACTATTTTCTCAACTCGAAATAAATATGTGAATCTTTTTTGTTCGAACAATCTAATACGATTGTATACGTACAACCAAATTTGAACTAACAATTTATAATATGCTTTCAATAGTAGCTATCTGTTAAATGAAATGTTTGTTTATACCGTTGTATTCCTAACTTCTAGTACCTCAATCAAAAAGTCAAAAAGATGAAGGGTGCCATTTTAAAAAATTGGTTTTGGGGAGATTTCTTAGAAGGTGGTTTACTAGGGGTAAATTTAAAAAGTATATCATTTAGGATTTGGCGAATCATTTTCAACGACACCTTGCTCGAAGTTATATTTCTACAAATAAAAAAGATATCGCTTGTAACGTTGAATCTGAGACACGCGGTACGTACAGTAGACTCCGCTCATAGCGGACCCTGTTATAAAGGACACCCGTCTATAACGTACTTATCAAGTCATTCGATCAAACTCCTATAAGTGGCCCATGGAAACTTTTTTGTTATAACAGACCCTATATAACAGATACTCCGGATGTAACAGACCAATTTTCACGTTCCGAACTGATTATAACCAGTTATAACGGACGCGGAGATTTGTCAGTCAGCACTCAGCAGTCGGTAAGTGTACGTGTACTGTGGTGGTTGAGCAGTGCAATTCCAATTATCCTACATGTTTTGTGCTTAAGAGATGTCACTATCTATGAAAAAGAAACGTGATTCTCTCAGCTTAAAAGAGAAAACTGGCATTATAAACAGCATACAAAATGGAATTGTCCAAGCAGGCAGCAAATCACTAGACATCAAGAAAATGCGGAGGCCCCTCCGACAAGACGTTGACAGCGCTTTGCTGAAGTGGTTTCAAACGCAGAGATCAGTAAACAGTTCCATTAACGGTCCAATATTGAAAGCTAAAGCAGAAGAACTAGGAAGGTTGCTCAACAATGAAGATTTTAATTGATCTAATGTGACTCCGTGTGAGGAATACATATTAACGCTGGTTGAAAGTAAAGTCCACTCTCTCACGAGTTATTGTGAGAGAGTGGACTTTGCTTTCAACCACCATTAGAATGAAGATTTTACATGTTCATCGGGATGGTTAAAAAGGTTCAAAGCACGTAATGGAATCGTATCCAGAAAAGTGTTGGGAGAGGCGGCTGATGTGAATCAAAATACAATTTCTGATTGGGTGCGCAATGTTTGGAGCAATTTGAGACTAAGCTACAGCGATGAAGACATTTTTAATTGTGAGACTGGACTCTTTTATAAATTAAAACCAGACCTACATTAAAATTTAAGGGCGAAAAGTGTTTTGGTGGCAAGCAATCTAAATTGCGTGTAACGGTTTTGGTCTGTGCTAATATGAGTGGTGAAGAAAAGCGCAAATTACTTGTCATCGGTAAATATCAAAAACCAAGGTGCATGAATAACATACAAATATTGTCAGTCCGGTATACTGCAAGTAAACGTACATGGGTGACTGCAAAAATATTTGAAGAGGAGGTACAACTATGGAAAGCAGAACTGCGTCGAAATAATAGAAAAATATTCCTTCTTCTGGACAACTGCGCCGCTCATCATAAGCTACAATTTTCGAATATCAGTCTCATATTTCTACCACCAAATTGCACCGCATCTTTATAGCCCATGGACCGGGAGATTAGATGTGTCAAATTACATTATCGTAGACGTCTGATTTTCAGTCGTCTTTGTTGGATGCGATTGGGACATGGTATCCAGTGAAACCATTAGAAACTGCTTTAAACATTCAGGTATTGCCTGCAGAAACTATGATTATGAAGAGGAAGATGAATTACCTATAGCAGAATGGTTGCTACTGAACCCCTTAACGTTTGGCTGAAAAAGTACGTATCAGAAAATACCCCAGATACTTTCCTACACCTGGATAATTTTGTTGATGTAGGTGATGACTTAATGACGTCTGAAACTCCTACAGACTTGGAAATCGTCAGCGAAGTTATGCAGCAGAATTAAGATGAACAGAAAAGTGACAGCGGGAGCGGTTCGGAACCTGAAAATTCGATTCCAGGTCACAGTGATGCGTCTCGAGCAATGAAACTTACGCTTCGTTATTTAGAGTCGCTTGAAAATGTTGATGGCAAAATTTATAATGCTGGGTTCCTAACTTTTAGAACGTCAAAAACCAGTGGCAAAAGGACAAACAACAATTACTAAGTTTTTTAGGTAACTTACTTTTTAATTTTTAATTTCCCTAGAGTCCGTTATAAGCGGAGTCTCAAAGGTCTATTACAATTGATTTTTGGACGAAATATTTATTTCCAATGTTATAATTTATATTTCAAAATCTTAACAGTTCGTAATTTTGGACGGTTCTATATACAAAGTCAAAAGTATTTCTGTGTTAAAAACAAGCCAATTGGAATTAAATTTTAGTTATGGACGGATCCAAAAATAAATAGTGATAAATAAACAGATTATATAACTTAAAAAATGCCGCCTGTTCTTAACAATGACGTTTCGCACAATAAAAACCCTCATGGAGTATCAGTATTATTAATTATAGCTTTTCTTATGGATAAAACAAACAATCGGATGTATTTTTAGAATACTGGCTGTGTTTGAATTTTTAATGCTCGAGTCCTGTTTGTTAGCTGAACGCAATTAACTTAAGCTGCCAATCTATAAAAGCTATTTTGTGAGAAAATTGATTTACTTCCTACAAAAATGATTGAACTTCTTTTGTGTTTGATTTGCAACATGAGACGTGATAGGAATTGATGAAGCATTGATATTGGATACTGTATTTATTACCCATTTATTTAAATTATTTTTTCTGTGTTTATTTTGCTCTCATGTACAACAGCGATTGTTTGCACAGTATCATGTAATTAACATTTACATCACGAAGATATTATAGCGCAGTTAAATCTCGTTCATTTTTTTCTATTTTTTCAAATTACAATATCGATTTTGCCCATTCCAGATAACAAAGGAAGTCATGGCTATTCTAATACATATGCTTCCTCTATACGTTTCATTTTTTCCATTTCAGCCGATACAAACCTCTTTATGAAATTAAATCAAAACCGTCCGTAAAGTATTAAAGTAGGCCGTGTTGAAAATTGACGTTTGTTACTGACTAAAAGCTTTTTTTTCGAGAATCCATTAAAAAGTTTTAACGATCGTTTCTAACTCTGTAACCTTTTCTCAATTGTATGAAATTTTTAATGAGGAACTATCGCTCATGGAAGTTTCACCAAGAAAAAAACGTTCAGAAATGTTCAAATACAAAGATTCGGGACACGGTTCCAATTAATTTCTGCGAAAAAATACTGTTGAATGTTATTATATTTCTGTTGAAGTGCAGTCCATAAGTGGTTCTTAAAGCAAGAATCTCTATTATTAGTTTTATCCCATACTAACACGATAGGATTGAAGTTGGGACTAGGCAGTAGCCATAACATAACTTGCAAAATATTGGCTTAATTCTACTCATTGAAATAATTTTTGGAAACTCAAGCGGTATATTTTGAATCATCGTCCTGCACATAGAAACGTAGTTCTGGCCAATAGTAATAATAATAATAATAATAATAATAATAATAATAATAATAATAATAATAATAATAATAATAATAAGCTTTATTGCCTAACAGAGAAAATTCCAATTACTGGACAAGTAATTAATTAAAAAAATTACAAAACGAGTACAAAAAACAAGTAAGAGTAACAAGTTACAAAAAATTATTAAAATAAAGAGCAGTGACTATCCTTTTTGTATGTAAAGTATCGTGAAAAATATCACACTGCGAAGATATGAGATTAAAGTTTGTACAAGTCACATAAATAGGTGATTTTAAAAGAGCATTTGTTCGAGGAAACGGTAGATAAAACGTATTCGAATACCGGACACCAGAGCGTGGGATTATAAATTGTAATCTTTGAAGTAGTGCAGAGTAGTCAATGCAGCTATTACACAATTTCAAGAGAAACACCAAACCGGAGGATATGCGCCGAAAGTTAAGAGAGGGTAAATTAAATCGGAACAACAGTAACATATGATCAACGCCTCTCGGTGGGTACACTCCGTCTTGCCGGAACCAGAGGAGTTTAGCGAATCTGCGTTGGACCAATTCCAATTGGCGTTTATGCGTTAAATAGTAAGGGCACCATATGATGGACGCGTATTCCAGACGGGATCTAACAAGAGCGTAGTACAAAGATTTCACGGCTACCTCATTGGTAAACTCTCTGCAATTTCGCACAATAAAGCCAAGAGATCTTCTAGCCGCATGGGAGACACTGATAATGTGTTGCGCAAAAGTGAGTTTGCTATCAAACAAAATCCCTAGATCCTTAATTAGTTCGACACGTTCGATGTTAACTTGATTAAGCTCATAGTTGAAAGTAATTGGCGTAGATGCACGTGTGAAGGAAATAACTTTACATTTGCTGATATTCAGAGGTAGATTATTTGATGTACACCAGAAATATTTGTAAGATCGCTTTGCAAGAAGTAACAATCCTCGGAACAGGACACCTTACGATATAGCTTCAAATCGTCAGCGAATAGTAATGCATTAGACGATACATATGTACTTATATCGTTAATGAATAAGTTGAAAATCAAAGGTCCAAGATTAGCCCCTTGAGGGACTCCCGAAGAGGCAATGTATTGACGAGAGCAGAAGCCATTATAAAAAACATATTGAAGTCTATTGAACAAATATGATTGGAACAGGTGCACAAGCGAATCACTAAACCCAAAAAAATATGGAATTAAAGAATGGTCAAGGCGGTCAAATGCTTTGGCAAAATCGGTATATAAGACATCAACTTGCACGCGAGAATCTATAGCACGAGATAAAAACTGAGTGAACTGACATAGATTAGTTACAGTAGATCTTTTCTCCGTAAAGCCGTGTTGGCAAGAAGAAATGCTGTTTTTAACGCAAGGATAAATAGCAGTGTATAAGCATTGTTCAAACACTTTGGCAAAATTCGATAAAATAGCTATTGGGCGATAGTTGGATATGTCAGCCGCGTCTCCGGATTTAAATATGGGTACAATGCGTGCAACCTTCCATAAATCGGGAAAAAGTGAAGTTTTCAAGACTAAATTAAAGATTTTGAAGAGAGGATGTACCAATAGGTGTTTACAATCTTTAATAAAAAACGAGGGAATTTGATCATGTCCAGAACTGTGACTATTCTTTAGCTTATTTATGGAAAGCAAAATAGAATTCTCAGAAAATTCAGTAATGTTTATGCAAAATGAACCATTAGACCCAACTTGAGGAATGTTGGCAGATGAAGGATCGGTGAAAGCACCACTGAAGTATGTCCTAAACGCGTCGACGATTTCTTGGGGATTATTGAGGTGTGTATTGTCTAGAACGATACTACCAGGAATGCGACTCCTTTGCTTTTTATCGCGAATAAATGACCAGAAATTCGTAGGATTGTTAGCAATATCACGTTGAACGTTATTGAGATAGTTGGAATAGGCTTCTGCTGCTTGTCTTTTTATACTACGAAGTTCTCAATAAATAGCAAATCAGAACGAATGACACGGGTTCCTAGGAATATTCCCTGTCCCAAAGTACGAAAAGCAACCCCGATATTTCGCCGATCGTCTCAGAAACATCTTTCTTTAAATTCAGTTGAAATTGGAGGAGTAAGCATTATTTCAAACGAATACGGAAAAACCAATTGAAAAAAAAAAAACAGATTATCACATTGGTTTTGAACAGCAAGATATGCATATTTGCCAGTATCTGCGCCTATAGTTAAACAAAAGACTATCAGCAACTACAAAATTGGGCGATAAAAACTTCTTAGGTTGGATAAATTTACGCAGAGATACATCAGTAAAGAAGCTTGCGAGGAACTTCATATAAACCACCATGCTTTCGTAACTACAATATGAATCAAATCATTAAGAAATGACTGGAAAGCATTTTACCAAGTGGCTTTTGATGTTGACGATAAAAAATTTTAGAGAGAGTCTTTTAAACCAAGGTATTATCCAGTACCATAAAATGCCATAAAATTATCGCTGGCGAATTTTAACGAAAACTATAGCAGAACTAACCGTTGATGTTCTATTGGTTGTTGGAGAAGCGGTATTTCTTCGATACGTTGATTGTAGCATAAATCTAACGCTGTACCAACTAATTGTTTATGTATTTAGAAGGACCAGAACTTGTACTAGTTTTATATTTCTGTAGTGTTAAAATTTAATAAAAGTGTTAAGTTAACCTCCAGTTATTTCTTTTATTTAAACTAGTACAAGTTCTGGTCCTTCTAAATACAGTGCCGTTCATGGTAGTATTTGTCTATTATAAGACCGTTATCATAAAATATATAATTATGTTGGAAATCCCCAATAATTACAGTGACAATAAAGCTTTATAATAATCCCTAGGAGGGTTAGCTGATTCACTCGTGTTACCTGGAAATATTCGTATACCCTTTATAAAGTATTACAACATTTGTAAACGCAGTAGTTCTGAAGAGATTGTTATTGTGAAAGTATCTGTGGTTGTGCAAGTGAAAAATAAAATAATTTCGGTTTGACTGCTTAAAATGCCCTGTGGAAGGCCTCTAGCTTTTCAAAACGATCTGCTATTATTACCTTGCATCAGGAAGGGTACGCAGAAAGACGGATTGCGGATAAATTAAAAATAAAAAAATCTACAGTATATGATACTATAGTTCGATTTAAGACAACCGGTGACGTGCAAGATCGTAATCGGCCAGGACCGTCAAGAAAAACGACTCCTGCGGAAGATTTACGAATAAAAATAATTAGTAAGCACAGTAGAAGACTAACAGCATCAGAAATTGATACAGAATTCAATAATGAGCGAGACTCCAAAGTTTCTGTGAGTACTGTGAAACGTCGGCTGAAAGAGACTGGGTTGCATGGGCAAGTGGCTTGTCGAAAACCGTTACTCTGAAGAGGAAGTAGGCTGAAACGACTGAAATGGGCACAAGCTCATAGAGATTGGACAGTGGATGATTTTAAAAACGTTCTGTGGACTGACGAATCCAAGTTTGAGGCTTTGGGAAATAGACGGAGAGTTTTCGTACGCAGATCAAGAGGGGAAAGAATGTTACGGGAGTGTATAGTTCCTACGGTGAAGCATTGAGGCGGATCTATAATGGTTTAGGGTTGTTTTTCCTTAATCGGAACAGGAGACTTGCTCAAAATTGAGGACATAATGAAAAAAGAAGAATATCGGAAAATTCTGGAGGGAAATGCCATACCGTCAGGAGTCCGATTAATTGGTCGTGGATTTGCATTTATGCAGGACAATGACTCCAAACATAAATCTAAATTGTGCACAGATTACCTGCAGCAAGAAGAAAATGAAAGAACCCTAAAAATTATGGAATAGCCGCCACAGTTCCCCGATCTGAACCCGATAGAGTTGTTATGGGAAGAATTAGACCGATGTGTTAGGAAAGTGTCCAAAATCGAAGGAACATTTGTGGACCATTCTTCAGGAGGTATGGACAAGCTTGCCCAATGAAACATTAGTAAAATTAGTGAATCGGATGCCGAAAATAGTGGCAACAGTCCTAAACGCAAAAGGTGGATTTTTCGATGTAAATCGGGTTTAAATTATTTGTATTACATTAATTTTTTCTTTTTAATAAATTTGTGTTTGAAAATATGTAAAATCATGTAAGTAAGTATTAAATACATGGCCATTTAATATTTCTCTTATTTTCTTTGACTTCCGTGCATTTTTTTGCTTGCCCGAACTTCCATGAACGGTAGTGTACATAAAACAATTAGTTGGTGCACCGTTAGATTTATGCTACAATCAACGTATCGAAGAAATACAGTTTACCGCTTCTCCAACGACCAACATTGGTCCATTCGAGCCGGATCCAATGCCAACAACACTAATTGCATCGTCATAGCAACTGGCTAGAGGAATCCAAATCAGCAAGGAAGAATCAAGAGACGACAATCCATCAATCCACTTCGTAAGGTGAGTCTCCGATTTTATCGGTTTTTCCGTATTTCCGTTTCCCTTGTTGTGCATCATGTCTACTGACATTCAAAGCGCATTAAAGGTCCTAAAAGGCAAGAGAGGGTCTGTCAATGCTTCTATAACAAAATTCAATACTTATTTCACGTCATTGGACGAGCACGCATTCAACGCTGTTCAAATAAACACACGTTTGTCGAAAATAAAAGAAATGTGGTCAGAGTTTTTCGATCTAAACGCCCAAATAAAAGCATTAGAAGATGATGAAAACCATGACGTTGAAGAGCAACATTTCGATGACTATTTCAACGTCATCTCCAAGGCCGAGGAATTACTTCTATTGCATTTTGCGAAAAAACACGATTCACAGTCTGCGAAAGCATTCGATAAAGCGGTCAATACTAAAAGTCAAGTGCGTTTGTACGTTGGAAAGCATATCCAATTCATCACCGACATTGACTACCACACAGGCAAGCAAATCCCAAAGGACATCGCTAGCGCATGTCGCCAGTCAAAATCCACAATGTATACTTTGCAAGGGCAGTCACCACATATATAACAGCTCAAGATTTCTGCGGATGTCAGTTGATCAAAGAAGCAAGGAAATGATATACTAAGAGTGGGACCTTCCGTCCAGCAAGATTAGTTTGCTACCATCTGTAGGTTCCGTACGCACCGCATAGTACTAACTGCAGATGTAGCAAAAATGTACCGACGGGTCTTAATCGACCCCACGCAAACAAGCTTAGAGCGTATCGTATGGAGATCACACCCTTCACAAGCAATCCGAACGTACGAACTTGGCACAGTAACCTACGGAACCGCTTCCGCCTCTTTCCTCGCTACCAGAGCTTTGAAACAGCTAGCACTCGAAGAAGCTAATGAATTTCCAGTAGATACAAAAATTACGCTAAGAGATTTTTATGTGGACGATCTCTTGACTGGATCAGACAGCGTTGAACAAATTCGTAAAATATTTATTGACGTTAGCTAATTACTAGCAAGGGCTGGATTTCCGCTGAGAAAGTGGGCGTCAAATCGAATGGACATTTTAAACGAATTACTTCCCAATGCAACTGAACCAATCATATTAAATTTAGACCAGAAAAGCAGGATTGCAATGACTTTCGAGTAGCGATATATTACAATATAAGATACCCGAGATCTCTGGCGGTAAACGTGTCAACAAGCGCAGTATATTGTCGCAAATCGCGCAAATTTTTGATCCGTTAGGACTAATCGGCCCTATAATTGTCATTCCAAAGGTATCTATTCAACGGCTATGGCAATTAAAGATATCGTGGGACGAATCATTGCCATTGCACTTACACACTGAGTGGTGTCAATTTCAGAGCACATTGCCACAACTTAGCTTGTTAAGGATAACGCGCTTTAAGGATCATATAGAAATACACGGTTTTTGTGATACGAGCGAAAAGGTTTACGGGCATTTATATTCGCTCCGCCAGCAGCTCAGGCGTTATTTCCTGCCAATTGTTATGCTCAAGGTCGCGTGTGGCCCCACTGAAGGCAACAATGACACCACGATTGGGATTATGCGCGGCGCTATTATTGTCCCAAATAATGGACCACGTATTAACGGCAATAGAATTGGAAAACAATCGAGTTTTCTACTGGACAGATTCTACAATTGTCATTGGATGGATTAATACAACCACTCGCCAACTTAAACCCTTTATTGCGAAGCGAGTAGGAGAAATCCAGGAATTAAGCGATGTCCCCAATTGGAATCATGTTTCGACATCCGATAATCCAGCAGACATCATATCCCGTGGAGCGACACTGGAGCAGCTAGCACAGAGCACTCTGTGGTGGCAAGGACCATCATGGTTACTGAAGGCGCATGAAAGTTGGTCAAGGTCTTCATTTAACGACACTGGAATCGACCTGCCAGAAAGACGCACAAACCTTATTGTGGGTAGCGTAGCAACCAAGTTGAAGTGGGATATAGTTACGAGATATTCAAATTTTCGACGCTTTGTACACAACCTATTGCAACGCACAAGGGGAGAAGGGTCACGATCCATTATTACGAATTAGAATCCGCAACCGTGCTTCTAGTTAAAAAGGTCCAAAAGGACGCATTTTCCGATGAACTGCGTCGTCTGCGAAGCAATCAACCTGTTCCGTTGGACAGTAAGCTGAAATCGCTCAACCCATTTATTGATGGAGAAGGTATAATGCGAATTGGTGGAAGATTAAGCAATGCGCGTTGTGAATTTAAACAAAGGTTCCCAGCAATCTTACCTGGCAATCATATACTTACGAAGATGCTAATAAGGCACACCCACTGTACAGAATTTCATGCTGGAGCGCAAGCTACCTTAGCCAAATTGAGGAGCAAATTCTGACGTTATAAGAAACTGTGTTACATGTTTCAAGGCCAATCCACGTTCATGTCAACCAATGATGGGGGATTTGCCAAAGGTACGCGTGGAACCATCTCGCCCGTCCATCAATACAGCAGTAGATTATTGCGGACCATTTTTAATTCGCAATTGGGTGAGAAGGGAAGCTTCTCCACAAAAATCTTATCTCGCAGTATTCGTATGCGTGGCCACTAAAGCTGTGCACCTCATTCCTAATGCGTTAAACCGATTCATAACCAGGCGCGGTATGGTTTCGAATATGTATTCGGATAACGGCTCGAATTTCGTGAAGGCTAATAAAGAGCTAGCAGAGCTACGAAACATGTTCGAAAGGACAGAACAGTGAAATAGTAAACACACTGTCGAGCCAAGGTAGGAGGCTAAGTTCTTAGGTGTAACCTTGGACTCTAAACTGAACTGGAACTCATATTTACAAAAAATGACGACAAATGTAAGAGGATGTTAATGACAACCCGTAGAACAGTTGGGAAAACATGGGGACTCAAACCACATATGACGTACTGGCTGTACACTACGGTGGTAAGACCCATGATAACTTATGGCTGCCTGGTTTGGTGGCCTAAGATCACACAGAAGCATGCGATAACTAGTCTCTCGAAAATTCAAAGACTGGCATGTCTATGTATAACAGGAGCTATTAAAAGCACTCCAACAGCTGCTATGGAAACCATGTTAAACCTACCACCTCTTGAGATTTATATCAAGGGAGAAGCCAGAATGGGGGCATACAGACTGAAAAATACTAGCAACTGGAGATCCCACAGTGGATCTGGGCACACTAGAATAGAAGCAGTAGTAACAAACCCTATCTATGATATGGGTAGTGACACAACAATCTCCAGGATCTCCTATGACAAACCTTTCAACGTTTTCTTGAATTGGGAAGAATAGAGGGATGGAGAGGAGAGAAAACCGAGAACACTAGTCTGGTACACAGATGGGTCTAAAACGGGCACTACATCTGGCGTTGGTGTATATGAGGAAAACCAGAGGTACAAAGTATGTGTATCACTTGGGCGATACACCACGGTACTTCAAACAGAAATATATGCTACACAAACCTGCGCGTGGGAGAGTCTGTGTCGGCGACCGCAGGGTGAGACGATTTGCATTCTCTCTGACAGTCAGGCAGCCTTAAAGGCACTAGCATCTTATCGTATAACCTCCAAACTAGTATGGGAGTGCCTGCAAACCCTAATGGCTCTGTCTAAAGACAACACTAGTGTGGGTGCTAGGGCACAGGGGCATAGCGGGCAATGAAATTGCAGACCAGCTAGCGAGGGAAGGTTCAAAAATGAATTATATAGGCCCTGAACCGGGTCTAGGTATTACCAAGAGTGCAATGCGTGGTGCAATTAATGAGTGGTTATAACACAACACCAATTAAATTGGAAACATGCAGCTGGACAAAAGCACAGCAAACGGATGATGGGAAGACCGTCGCAACATCTGACAGCTGACCTGCTTGAATTAAGCAAGATACAGCTTAGGGCAGCAACATGTCTATTAACAGGACATGGCTGTTTGAGAGGTCACTTGCATTAGATGGGGATCTACAAAGATGAGCCTTTATGTAGACTTTGCAATGAGGAGGAGGAAACAGCCCCTCATATTATTTTCGAATGTGCAGCGTTAGCTCAACGCAAATTCGCTATGCGAAGCACAATTGAACTACCAATGGAGAAAGATATACTACATAGGCTCTTAAACCTGATTGCGGGAACTAACCTGTTCAAGTAAAACAAAACCGAAGCAGGAATAATACAATAAGCTACTAAGCTTCAGTGTTAGGGATGTAAAGACCAGCCCTGCTCTGGTAGAAAAATTAATCAATCAATCAACCCTTATTTTAAGAAATATCAAAAAAATGCAATTTGACAAAGTTGTTTAGCATTAAAAAGTATACTTAAATTTAAAGTCATAGCCACCTAAGTCAAATTTTATTTTTTTTACCTGTTTTTTTTTTAATATCTTCAAAAAACAAAATTTGTTTAAAACAATAAATATACTACATTAGAGTACCTTCTGTCAATCACTTGTTGTCAAAACCAACTTTTAAAAAGACTATTTTGGGCAGAAAAACAAATGTAGTAAATTTGTGTAGAGGATTGATTAAGTATAACCATTAAGTATTAGTAAATGTTCTTTTCTTATTACGAGTTTGTTATTTTTAGCAATTTTAGGCGTTGACAAAAATAAAGTGAACTTTGTACCAAAAAAAATCTTTAAAAAAATTGAGTTAGCATAATATTTGGCCAATTTGTAATATAAACTTTTTAAATGAAACGTTATTTACCTAATGTCATTTATTTATCGTTATAAGCAAATTTTGTTTTTTAAAGACGATATTTGAAAAAATAGATTAAAAAAATTTGACTTAGGTAGCCATAACTTTAAATTTAAGTATAATTTTTAATGCTAAATATTAAAAATTTTCCATATTTTATTGGTACATGTTTCATTTTAGGGGAAGCTCAAACTTTTATCAAGAATAACTTTTCCCATATGGTGCATACTTTATGGATGACACTGTACATAGTGAATTATGGAAAATAATTCATGTAATATCCTTATTTTTTTAGTTCCCTTTTAATAAAAAAAAGTATATTTTCCCATATTTATAAAACGCAAAATATTAGGGCTTTGCGTTATTATGCTGAATCGTATTATTTATCGTATTGATTATAAAATGATAATAGTTACAGCAACAAGATATATAAACATGAGGAAATATGAAGATAAGATTAAATTATAATTCATATATGAGGAAAAACATTTTACCTATTACATAAAGTTATTGTGAACTTACCTAAGCGTAGCTCGCCAAAGTTTCCACATCCGATCTTCTTTCCGACCCTAAAATTCGGTCCGACCATTAAAACTCCCGAATTCGAATTCATAGAGTGCCTTGATGAATGTGTTTCACCCCCAGCTCCTGTGCCTGGGTAAAAAAATCAAAGGATTTATTTAAAAAAGCAGTAAATAATTGGGAAATTCTTTTTCAATCTTCAATTTTTTATATTTCCAATGAAATGTGAGGTTATAAATAAAACATATCTCAAAAAAAGGATTATAAATCATTTAGACGCAGATTAAACTAGTTTTATTTTATTTCTGTATATAGTCGAGAAACAAAAAGATAAGAACAATAACGCTAGAACAATTGGTATATTTTATTTTACACGATTTTTTTTTTAACGTGATCTAAAATTAAAATTAAATTAGGTAAAAATGATTACCATGACGTTTGGAATTCTTCTTCTGATCCATGCTTCTTTTGATTAATAAATCTTGCCGCACTGTAAAATAAAAATAATACAAGAAGAAAGATTAATTTTATATATAGATGAAAATATTAAAATGTTATTCCTTGGGAAAAAAATATCAAGAGCAAAATATGTAGGAGGCAAGAGATGAAGAGTTAATTTAATTTTCATTCATTCACGGTGTTTTATTAAGTTTGATAAGGGGCCAAATCCCTTGTCATTTCATCATAATTTGAAGGCGTGAATACGCATTTTTTTTAGCCGGGACATTGTTCTAATTACTTTCAGAAACATGAAGCTAATTTTTTTTCCTATTCACCGGGGTAATATTAAGAAAATCTATGTAAGAGCTATTTTTTGAAATATGTACATTGTATATTACTCCTTAAGTCCCTATAAGTGATCTTTATACATTTATACATGGAGTTGATTAATAATAATAAATTATTATTAATTTATGCAAAAATAACTGTTGATATTCCATGAATGTATTACATTAAGGTTAAATCCTAATTATTTTTGTATAATATCAAAGAAATAATGAGGCACTTTTTCCTTTTTTATGTATTCATGCATATTCCGCAATTTACATTTTTTTCGAAGCTTATTAAACCCAGAAGATGCATGGTCCGCTTAATATGCATTAACGTGATATTTTTACAAAACTGAAACGAAAAAAAGATATCTGTATTGGAAGGTAAACAACCTCAAACATTAACTTGTCAATGTCGTTTTACTACCTTAAAAAGTGGAAGATACTCGCGTTTTAATTTGCACTCATTTAATCCGGAAAAAGTTAGTTCGAATTGTCTTAGTAATTGAAACTAATCAAAAATGACCAACTACATTTATCATGGGGAATATTTATTTTTAAAGATGATTTTTTTTTTACCAATTAGTAAATGTTATTCTAGTAGAACTAAAGGGAATATTCAATATAAACATAGACAAACCGAAAGAGAACTTTATCATCATATACTGTTTATACAGATAATAATCATCAGTATAGTTTAAAGTCCATTATCTTCGTTAAAAGAGATGATATTATAACTGTGGTTACTTGTAACCACAGGAGCAAAACGTTTGAAAAGAAAAGATACTATTTTGGACATATTAACTTCAACCACAGGAATACGCACAAAATTATTCAATACAATCAATATCCAGTCTTGGAAGAAGAAAGATATACCAGCCCTCTTTGTCGAATTAATTTGATTTAGATTGGAAAACGATTTTACCCGGAAAAAAAGCAATTTCGCAGATGCAGCAACAGTTGCTTTTTGAGAGTTTGGAAGTTGCTGCTAAGATGTATAAGCATGTATGTAGAATTTGGCAAAATGGACAATAAGAAAAAATAAAAGACAAAATTACTCAATTGAATAGCATTTAAATTTTATTGAGATATATGATACAGTACATAAAATTTTTACAATATCAACCTTCACGGGTATGAAATGTAGTTCGAATGGAATGCCTTATAGATAAAATTAATCTAAAACTATTCCTGCATGCCTTTAACCGTTCTAAATCGAAAGATAACAATAATTAAGCCGAGTTTTACATGCAAAATGTTAACCTTTAAATTTAAAAATTATCTCTTATATCATCTTGACGAAATAAGCTCGGTTATTTAAAATAAATATTGTTTATAATTGAAAAATAAATAAATAAATATCCAGGAAAAATTATTAGACACAATACTTTTCTGTATCTCAGTATATAGTCTATAAATAGTACCTCAGAATTTATAAAATATTTACTGTAGTATCAACATATAACAAAGCTCAAGTGAGAAAATGTGTTCTAAGGAACGCCTGACTTAATTTTATATAAATAATTTAAAGGTTATTACGTAATAATAAAGAGGAAATTTGAAGGAACCAACATAGGATTGAGCATGCAATAAATTATGATGTCTTATGTTTTAAGACCGCTGGATTTGGCGTGTGGCACGTATACGCAAAATACTAATTGTATGAGTAATGTATATAATAATATAAGACACTCTTCTAAACATACATTAACAAAAAACATAATTATAAATAAAAAGTAAGTATATAAACATAGTAATGCTTACTTGTAACCGTTGTTACATTTAATTTCATGTTTGCTGCTGTTTGCTAATTCATTCTAGATGGTCGGACACGAATTAATGAACGAAAGTGAACAAGATTGAATATTTTAAGATAACATAATGAGTAGAACAAATTTAAAGGTTATGTTACACACACACACACACTGATTGAGTTATTCCTGATTATTGAACCACTCCATGCGTGTCATATGATTTAGAATGATCAAAATATTGATGGAAACATAGGCTACTACAATAACAGTGCAACAAACGCACTAATCAACCTATCCGAACAATGTTATTCCTCGAAAGCATTATCTTGGGGGAAAAGCACACAAGAATATTACAATACGTTTATACGTACTACAAGCCAATCAATTGTAACCAGCTGACTAATACAATACATAACCTAAAACTCGTGCGTTTAGTTACGTTTCGTCGCTCTTATTTTCATTAACGTTCTCAAAATCCATGCGTGGATACCGTACACTTTTGATTTTATTTAAATTTCAACATTGATCTTATCGTCTTTTTGAAATTATCGAGATATTTGCCTCGGGCATTTAAGGTTAGGATTCATTATTCTGTGACGTGTTGGACTGACAAAAGAATAAAATCAACCAGTTATTCACTTATTTTTCCAAGGATTGTTCGATTCTTTCGAATTATATTAAAAGCGTATTATCTCATTTTACTTTACTAAATAAATACGATAGATTAGAACCTAATAGTAATATTCACTTCAGTATTATAAGATAAGATATAATGTAATTAATATATTATCTTTATGCATATACACATTTATATATGCAGAAAAATATGAAACAAGTGTATGTAGTGTTTAAGACACCCAACTAAATAAATATGGATTTAAACGATATATTTTACGTTGGTGTACAACGTGATTTAAGGTAGATGGATCCAAAGAAAATAAATTAAATAACGCATTAATTACAAAGTTTAGGTATTATATAAACAATAATAAACGTGAATAAGGTTGTGATAATGGTATGGAGATTGTATTATATTTTAGGAATATTATTTAAGCAAAATTGTATGAAAGTTTATTCAAAGTATTGGGAATAACTTACCACAAATTATATCCAGGCAAATTATAATTACTAATTCACTAATTAGAAACAGCCATCCACTTTACTAATAATAGTCTATTAAAGTAACGTAAAAGCACATTACAAATTAAATATCACATTTTGTTAATATCACAATAATATTTACTAGTTATTTGCACCCTTATACACACAAACATCGTATCGTATGCAGAATATCCGGCCTGTTCGGCAAAATTGATTCTCGAATTGTCGCACGTTTATATTTGGACAATTCAGAGAAACTAAATCTCTGGTAAAAAAAAAATTATATAGATTGTCTATGCGGCTACATCCAACGCCATTACAAAATCATACCGGGTCAACGTCATTTTTAACTAAAACGATACATTCGACCATTTCAAACTCACATTAAATCACATATGGTTTAACAAATCCAACGCTATTAGCTATTTTAACTAACTGCTAAACACCAAAAAAAAAAGTCTACCAACATCTCATTTTCAACAACTGACAAAACTAGTTATCGAGTTAGCCCCACAACAGTCATATTTTATTTGCGCACGCGCCCTTTCGTCCTCACAGTTTCCAATGCAATGCCACCGATTTTTTAAATTCAATTTTCAATTATCCATATTTCATACGATCCCGATCGCGATTACAAGTATATTTTACCGAACGATAAACAAATTATCTATAAAAAATGCACCAAGAGATTTGCACAATTTCCAATGTTATTGAAAAGGTGAAGGCGTGGTGAATCATATGTTAGTTTGCTATGGTTACCTACATAATTTATATTTCAAATTAGCCCGCCAATTTCTACGAAAATTAAAAATTGTTGCAGAATAAAAAAGTTAGGAAATAAAAGAAATAATACTGCATTAAAGCGGAATTATTAAACATTAAATTTTACCACACATACTTCGTATAAATCAAAGTATTTGAAAGACGCAAATTAAATAATCAAAAAAAAATGTTTATAAATAACAAAAATCACCCGTACAATTATATACTAATTATATTATTATAAAGGAATCCTATTATTTATATATATATATATAAAACGTAAGAAAATCAATAAAATAACCATAAAAATAATTAAATTAGATTTAGGACGCCCGTAGTACAGGCAACCAACTTCACACTTCTGCATTCATATGAAGTTAGAAGGTTAACACAATTTCTCAAATTCAAAATGCGATTAACTTCAGTTTTATTATATTTTTTAACCGCAAATCAAAATTTCGTCAAAAAAATTGTTGGTAAACATATTTAATATCGTGAAAATAGCAAACGATTTATACCATGCAGAAACAGGATGTTTATGTTATTGTTATGTGAAGTTTCGGATTTTATTAGTCTAGCAATAATGCTATTTCATTCGCGTAAATAAAGTATCGTTATTTCGAATTTCTAAACAAAGTGCCTTGTTTCCCGACGCTTTAAGGATTTAGGTGAGTTAAGTTTGATTACTATTAATTTTCAATGAAATAAAAAAAAGGCGAATTATATAAATTATTTTATTATATCCTTCTATAAAACGTTACAAAATAAATAATTGTTATTATTAAAGTCAACAACATTAATATAGTATTTTTATAACATTTAAAATTATCTTTTTAAATAGATCACCAATATTTTTTTAGGTAATAACAATCTTACATCATAGGGTCAGTAAAAATATAACAATAATATTACTTATTGTCAATAAAGTAATATTTATTTAACTAACGTACTGTTGCCTTAGTGAGGAAAGCGCATAAAAAGGAAATTTAGAGGAAAAAGAAAAACTGTTTGTTTCTCTATTATTTCTCTTTTATAGGTTATTGCAGGATAATTTTAATGAATTTTTGAAAAAAATAATTCTGAAAACCTTTTTTCTGTTATTATTATATCGTAGTTAAATCTCATTTTGGATAAAAAATGGAGTTACCTGGTTTTCTTACTAAGGCAACGATATTTCTATTAAATTGCACTTGTTCTAACATTTTATTAATCTGTCAAGTTATTGTCTTTGTTTATTTAATCTGAATTAAAATTTACGTAAAATATTATATTTAACAATACCATTTATAGTTAATTAGTAGATAAGTAGTGTCTCAATTAAATGCTCCTTCTGGAATATTCCTGGGACTAGGAGGAACGTCTCAAATACGTCTTAGGTATTATTATTCATTTGTTCAATATAACAATTTTAGCACCACCTTTTTAGCATAGTCAGCAATTTATCTTTATCTTATTATTAGATTAGAGTTGGCATTTTTTAAATTTCGCGGGTGATTTAAGCTGGTAGTTCCGCCAATAAAGAACGTCTGTATTACGTTAAGAAATAGGCGAATATGTCCTTTATTGCCGGAACTACCGACTTAAATCATCCGCGAAATTTAAAGAATGCCAACTCTACTTATAATTGACTATAAATTAAACAATAATCTCACTCTACCATTCAGTCCAATCGTCTCAATATCACTATAACAAGCAAAAGGAAAAAGGTGACAAGAATAACAAAAATTGTATCGCTAATTTGTATGTAAACCGTATAACATTTCTTTAGCAGCTGTTGTCCTTCTTCTAACCTTTGATCTGCCACTATTCTGTGAAATCGAGTCCGAAGAATATCTAAAACATGCAAGTAAAATACGTTCTCCGCTGGTTATTTTGTGTGATACATACTGTGTTATATCAGGAGACTCGGACCTGCTAGATTCATTTGACCCTGTATTAGTGGTTGTGGAAGACATGGTCATTTGATTGGCTAACATTAAATGATCAGAATGTAAGATATGGTCTAGTAATTGCCCTCTGAGGTGATTCTCTTGTTTCAACTAAAGAAAAACCAAATTGGTGTACATTAGTAAAATCTTTAATACTTGTAGATTCTTCAAAATCTTACCACTTGAAGCATAGCATCATTTTCCTTCAACCTAGCATCACTCTGAGCAACTGCATGGCTCTTACTTAATGTCATACCCAACAACTTATCTATTAAATATTTGGCTTCATCTACATGGTAAATTGAACTAAAGACTTCTTGTACATTAATAGTATCCGTGCTATCTTGATAATCTTCAATTTCCATAACATTTTGTTGGGTCTCATTAATCTTCTCTTGGATATAATTTAGATTCTCTTGAATATCTTCTATGTAACCATCCAGTACAGCTGTATCTTGGAATTTCTTCTTAAGCTGCGTTCTTTTCTCATCAAGTAGTTCCAGTTCTTTTCCTGGAAGAGGAAAAAATCATAAAATAATCTAAATTAAACTTCCAAGAGTTCAAGGTAATTATTTGTGCATATTTAAAAGAATGAATTTGCAGTGATTGTGTATATTTGTATAACTTAGAAAGGTGCTTGTTGTGTATAAGTAATCACTTTCTTTTCAACGTACCTTCAAAGCAAACATAAAAGTCTTTTTAATTATCCTTTTTTTCTAATATGTATCTATATAGTTAATTACTAACATCTAAAAAGATTGTAAAATTGAGTACAATAGCTTTTAAAGATTTTACATGTTTTGTAATTAATATTGTATAAATGAATACTATAATTTACCTAAAGCTTCTCGTTTTTCTAACAAATTTTCCATTCTAATTTCTTGTTCAGTGATTCCTCGTTTGTTCAAAGTGATATTATTGATGGAATTTTCCAATTTCCTCCATTTAATCTTAGCATCCTTCTCAGAATATGATACGCCTTTATTCCTAGTACCATATTTGCTCCTTTGTATTTTCCTTAGGATGGACACTTCCTCTTGTTTCCTCTTCAATACTTGTTCCTTAATCCTATTTTGTGCTTCCATTGATTTGATCATATTTTCATTCTTCCTAGATTCCTTTTTCAGTTGTGCTATCTCCCTCAATCTTCTAGATTCGGTTTCCCTATGTCTCTGAGATTCTTCTTTCATCTTATTGATGACCTTCACCTTAGCCCTTTTCATTTCCAAAAGTTCGTTCTTGTAGGCTTTCAATTGGTTCTCATTTTGGTTATGCATCTTCAGAAGCCGCGAGTGTTCCTTTTGGGCAACTTGCAGTTTCTTTAATTCTTTCTGCATGTCAGTGATCTTCCTACTATATTCGTCTTTGATTTTTTTGATGCTATCGCTTTGATCTGGCTGGGTTGCATAGGAATTAAGAACCTTATCCCGTTCATCTTGGGTTGTTTTGATTTTCGTCTGCAATTGAAGCAATTTCTCTTCATAATGTTGCTTCATCGTTTGCATTCTCCTTTGTGATAATTCCAGTTCATCAATTAGCTTTTGCTTCATATCAATATCATTGGTTAATGATATTAATTCATCGTTTAATTTGGTTTTGTATTCCTTTTCTTCGCTTTCACTATCATCTTCGCTATTCTCATCGCTATAAATCTCCGTTATGCTCCTAGTTAGAATATCTTTCTCTCTCTCTAATTTCCGTCTTGCTTCCTCTATTAGAGATGGTATCTCTCTATCAAGAGAATTACGTAAGCTGGATGATTCCCTAAATTTATTAATTTGTTTTTTCAAATGATCACAGGTTATATTAGCTTCCATAAGCCTGGTTTTCAAGTCTTCTATCTCTTTAATATATTCTTGCACCATATCTGTGACATGTCCTTTATCTGATTCTATCCAATGACCCACGGCTTTTTCACTAAGTAATTGGGTGTTCTTTAAAGTCAAATTATCAATGGTCTCTTGCATTACTTTGATACGGGTTCTCAAGTTGTTCACTTCATCTTGGAGCATTGTATTCTCATAGAACATATCATTGACTGTTTCAATACCATCTTCGTCTACAATTCTTTTACCCTGCTTGTATTCGATTAACTCAAGTTGTAATTGAGCTATTTGCTGCTTGAGTTGACTTATTGTCCTGATACTCTTATCTTGATTGATGCATACTTTGTTCTTTATATTTCTAGCTCGATTGGCGTATTTTAATGTATTTAGGGTCTCCATAAAGTCCCTATCACTAGGACTAACGCAAGCTATCATAACTGTCTTACTATTCCCACCCAAGCTATCTTGGAGTAGTCTAGTAAGTTTAGAATCTCTATAAGGTACATGTGAAGCTTTCTTACTTTTATCACCTAATGCTGAGATAACATTCCCTAAAGCTAGTAATCCACAATTAATTGAGATACCTTCTTTGGCTCGGTCACCAGTAGCACCAGTTCGTTTGAGTCTTTCTGAGCCAGCTAAATCGACAAAATGGAATTTAGCTGTCAAGGTTTCGATTCCATTGGAATCATCCTGGTCTGTTATTAATTTTTGTTGTTTTATGTGGATAGTGAATATAGCATGGGAACGACTAGATTGTGTATTCATTTGTGTACTAGCTGTAGTTCTTGATAGTGCACCTAATCTGAGGCATTGCAAAGTATCTTCGACAGAAACAACTGTCCTGGTTGTTATTCCTTTGACTTGAATGCTACCGTATTGATCTTCTTGAATTTTGTAGGAGTAATTCTGTAAATCAAAAGGAAATTAGTGACGTTGTATACGTTATTTAAGATACATATACACTACCGGCCAATGAAGTTAGGACAACTATTAGAATTTTAAAAGACCTATTTTTTAATATTCAATACCCTTAGTATTACTGTAAAAACTTCTAGAACAAAGTTGGGGTAACAATAAAGTATTTAAGACGGAAATCCTGATTGGTAGTCTGGGCAAACAGCGGTAACAGTCAGTGTAGTAGATATATGGTGCGGAGTCGGCGATTATTTATTTCACGCGTTCACAGCGTTAGTACTAAATCGATGCTGTACGCGAGTAGTTCTGTGTATATGTAGGCTGTCGTAACTTATTTCGTAATTGTACGCTTATGTTTGCTTTAAAAATGTCGCAGTTAGGTACGTCGCGAAAGCGACCAATGGCAGACACAGTTAACAACTTTATAGTGGACATGCCGGACTTAATTTTTGACGGCGCTAAAATTCAATGTCTAGTTTGTAAAATCCTTTTAATGTGTTGGTCCAGAACCCATTGTCAACGTCACATCGAAAGCAAACAGCATTTTTCTGCAAAAAGTGGCATACGAGACCAAGAAAAATTTACATTTGATTTATGTGTTACTCTTATTTTATGTAATCTATCGTTTCGTTTACTAGACAAAGTAGCATTTGTCTCCTTCTGGAATAAATATGCGGACTGTAAATTACCTAGTCGGACATCGATACGAAATGTAGTGCCATTTGCTCGTGAACATATAGAAAAAAGAATGAAAACGGAATTGAAAAATAAAAAACTCTGGTTGTGTGTGGACGAAACAACAGATCGTCAAAAACATTCTGTGGTTAATGTAATGGTACGTACAATGGAACCACATCGACCGTCATCCTCTTTCTTACTTGCTTCCAAAAGAGTTATAAATTGTACTGCCGATGAGATTTTAAAGGTGGTGTTGAACTCATTGAACAAATTTCAACTAAGCAACTTTTAATGTTTATGAGTGATGGTGCCGCAAACATGCGTTCTTTGGGCCGATCTCTTAAAGAACAGAGTGGTAACTTCTTACATGTAACATGTAAAATCCATACTCTAAATTTTGCGGCACAAACGATTCCTAGGCAGTGTTTCTAAAGTCCCCGAAACGTACCCGACTATTTCACAAACTGTGTCCTGATTTACCTGAACCACCACAGCCGATTGTTACACGTTGGGGAACATGGTTGCAGGCTGCATTTTACTACAACAAATATTTTGATCAAGTAAGGAAGGTAGTTTTAAAATTCAATCCAACAGAAGCTGCAGCAAACTATTCACAAAAATTACTTCGGACTAGCGGAGGGAATAGAAAAATTACAAAATGTTTCGATGTCGCTAGTGGATTCTATTCAAATTGTGAATGATGTTCACGCACAGTTATGCGCTATAGAAGGCGAAACAAATTGGTGTGTAATACGAAAATTTGAAAGTGTTTTAGAGAAAGACTCCGATTTTCTTATATTAAGACAAATTTGTGAAGGTGCGTGTGAAGATGCATTAAGTTGTTTCAAAGATTATTTTAAATATGCAAATATAACATCGCTAGGTGTCGAACGGTCGTTTTCGGCATTAAAAAACATTTATTCCGCACGTCGTACTCACTTGACTGAAACAGCTGTGGAAACATATCTAATGATTCAAATATTTAACAGATGTTACCCAGTTTGTAATTTCACGGAAAACTTTTAAAATGGTAAGTGTTTCAATACGTTTTATAATTTATTTCTTACCTTCTATTTTATGTGTAAACTTTTATGCGCTCGCCACGCCTCTGGCTGTTACCGCATATTTGCCCAGGTTACTGGTTGGAATAAATGTTATAGAGAGAAACTTCAATTTATCCTAATAGCAGGTAATAAAATCATTAGAAACGATATTTGATAAATGGCCTATAAACATGTTTACAAAAGAGGGAATGGATCTATGCGTTACCTACGATATAACAAGGGCTTAGCGCTCTTCGACGACGTCACGCTGGGTTAGCCTAAGCGGTAAAAAAATCGTCTTTTTGCATCTATTTTTTACGTTTTTTAAGAAAAACGATCGGCTATTCTCACATTACACGAGTCAGGGTATTCCATGCGTGTGGTTGCGGAAAAATTGCAAGTTGCAAAATGACAATGCGTGCGGAAGATCGACGCCTTACAGTGCTAAGCAAACGAAACCGGCGATTTCGCCCGAAATCGCAGCAGAAATCAACAGGGGCGCAGACGACCGATTTCTGTAACCACCACTAAACGCCGCTTAAGATAAGCCGGTCTTTACGGTCACGTTGCAGGAAGAAAACCGTTGCTGTACTAGAAGAGAATGCTGTGACATCTGGATTGCGGTTAGTTGGGGAGAACTTCGTGTTTGCGCTTGATAACGACCCAAACATACAGTATGAATCTGTAAAGATTATCTAACGTCTTAAGCAGAAGAGAACGTTTTGCAAATTATGTCCCCGCAAAGTCCGGATTTGAATCCCATCGAATTACTGTAGGATATGAAAAGTGAATTCGAAAAGTCTGTCCAACTTCGAAAGAGCACCTGTGGCGACTTTTCCAAACTGAGTGGAATAACATTTCCGGTGAAAGTCTAACTAAACTAACAAAACCCATGCCGGAGAGTATTACAAGACAAATGAGGCTGTTTCGATGAGCAAATGTGAATGTTTTGTTTTATTTTTTATGTTATTTCTTCTTAGTTGTTTATGTTTTTATTTCTAGCAATAAATTTTTATTTTCTTTTACATTATTACCGTTTTTATTCACATTTGCAATAATTCACTAGTTGTCCCAACTTCAATGGACGATAGTGTACATTTACTAATTAAATTGATGTAATTTTAATTATTGCGTTATTGTTTGCTTGGATTAAAGTGTATGGTTCTAACATATATTTTTTTCAAACAATTCGCAACGTAAACAATTCTAAATCAATAAAATATAATTCGTTTATTTTAAACCACCTACGTCATTGTGGCCTACATTAAAATTCAATGTCAGTTTGTTTAAATATCTCATAGCATTTTTGGAATGTTAGCAGGAGTTGATGTGAAGGTTTCTACTCTGCTAAATTCTGCAATCGTCTACGCGTTTATCAGAATATACACATATCACATCGCGATAATTAGAAATTCAAATACACCAAAAATATTTACCTTGTTATATACTGGATTATATAGATCGATTAGATCTTCATTATAAAGCTCCATAAATTGTGTACTTATTTTAAATTCCGGTGGTGGTATCCCGTTCATTTGAGCGTTGTTTATGATCTCGTGAATTCCGTTAAATAGGTGCTCAATTGCCCGAGGAATTATGCCGATTTGTTCCGGTTTCAGGTCAACGTCGAAGCCTGAACCCATTGTATACGTTTTACCCGAACCAGTTTGACCATACGCCAAAACCGTAGCATTATATCTAAATTAAAGATGTATTTAAATTTAAATTTATTTAAAACTGCGAAATCTTACCCCTCCAATGCTGAATTCATCAAAGATTCTACGCATGTGCCGTAGACAACTTCCTGTGTTTCCCCTATATCGAATACATAGTCATATGTGAAGTATTTATCCGATCCAAGTCTAATTTGTTGATCCCCTGGGGTTACTGAGGTGCATAATTGACACATATCGATGATTTCGCGTGGGATTTGTGGCCGAATTCTGAAAATTACATTTTTTTATAACAAATTAATAGATTCATTATCTCTTAAATATTTTTCTAAAAGGTTAAAGGTGAAAACGTATGTCATACTCCTTAGAAATAACGATGTTTTCAACTGTATAGACCTACAACCTTCAGATTTGCTTGTCAAGTCACTTGCCGGTGAGCAAACAGCAAATACTGGGCCAGCCTTAAAAATCAATAACATGGTGAAATAAATTTAAAACCTCCGGGTAGTCCTTTTTGCGCATCTGAAAGCTTCAGAATGTAAATAAATTTTATGTTAATCGCGAAAATGAAAAGTAAAAGCCCGGCTAGGCTATGCATATTTAATTTCGTTGATTTTATGTGATGCATATGGTAGAATTTAATATGGATAAGGTTCTCGTGTTGTGCAACAACTTATCACAATTTTATTCAGAAACGTAGGCTGTGTGACCTTTTTCAAAAGCTATTAGTGACGAAAGGAAATAATTGCGATATTATACGAGGTCTAGTTGGAAAATATAGAATGATATTGCGTCTCTAGTCTCGTTTTAGTAATTAATTAACAACAAGCATTATTACGACGTCTATAATTAGCTTAATAATCTAATCTAACGTTCCCCAGTGATAGCTCGAGAGACAATTGCTATGAACGTACAATGTAACCCTACTATCATATTATAGCATGTAACACGTTTGAATTCAAGTTTTAGATATATATATATATATATATATATATATATATATATATATATATATATATATATATCTTAAGGTAATTGTAAAAAATTTCCATTCATCATTCTTAAGAATGGATGTTAATGAATATATCAAACGATTTCGATTCTATAGGAGCTCACACAGTAAGAAAAAACGATATGGAGACACGTCACAGTCTGCTGTAACGTGTAATACAATATTTGAGTTATACATTTGTTTAATTAACAAGTACATAGTTTATTTTCGGATTATACAGATACGTGCAGATAAAATAGATAATTTTATTTTATTTTGGTCGCAAAAATCATGTTACCCAGGCGTTGTATGTACCCAAAATGAAAGAAAGGATGCTGATACAATGTTGCGTAAAATAATGAACCTAATCCGACATCCATTTCTTTTTAACGGCGTATTAAATTAACTCTATATAGTTACCGTTTAGAAATACCGCTCCTTTAAATAATTTCACTGGCCTACTATCATGCAGGTGGGTGATTTTACATCGCCAGCTTTTCTAGGAATGGTATAAGCAATAATTAGATTTAATATTAAATTTTATAGTCTCCAGGGAGTTCTTTGGAATAATTATATGCATTTTTAGAATTCCCGTTAAATTCTGAAGTAAAACATAATAATATACTATTGTTCTAAAATTAAGAATTTAAAGATATACGCTCCCAGAAATTTATTCAGATTACTTTTAAGTGATTTTGATTTTTCACCGATAAAATTGGTTAAATGTATAGAAAAATTAAAAAAAAATCTTGAGGACATCTGACAGTATTTACAGGACAATTGTGCCTTCGGGGAGTCAACAGATGCAGTAACAATTGTTATATAGTTCTTAGAAATTATACAAGTAAATGAAAACAGTTTTTATTTTTTTATGAAACTCTAAAAACAATTTTTATTTTTATTACAACACAGATAGACTGCATTTGGTGCGTCGTATTCTAGATCGGCTATCACAATTAAAGGCCCGACATTGTAAAGGATGTTTTAAGTTGTCCCTGTATGGCCAGTAATCAAACGCATCATATCTTACATCCTAGCAAGGGAATTGGTGCGGGAAACTTTCTTTTTTGCATTCCTGGTTCATCATCTGCTTTAATTTCAATAATGTTTTTTTCGTTATTGCATGTGCGCTTCTTTGATCCTGACATCAAGTATTCACCAAGATATAAACGAACATCCAAGAGGTTTTTCATTACTTTTCATGTTGTGTTTGTATTCCATCCAGGTACTTTACAACTGCTAAATCGTGTGTAAAATTACTTTCAGAGGCAATTTCTAAGTCTTAAAGAAGGTTCGGTAATATTCCATCATTTGATCACATACTACACCTCCCATCTTTTCGTTGTAGGTATGTACAACATTAGGGTAGTTTACATCAACGTGCTCTTTTCTGTTCTTGTCCCATCTTTTGACTACAGTTTGTGGATTAATGCCATAGGCTGTAGACATCATTACAACCGATTTGCTGTCCATCCATTTTGTTACACAAATTTTGTTATCACTGCTGACCAACTCTTCAGCCTCTCCACGGTTCATCTCTTTGTCTCATTTAAAATTTAGTCCCCGAAGTCTGTTATTCATAATTGTTGCAGTACCGTCAATGTTTAGCGAGGAGAGTTTTTCCATCAACGGTATAGTAGAAAGATATCTATAAAAAAATACTGAGCTTTCTTTTGGAAGAGTCTGTACATGTCGAAGGATTACTGATGGGCCTAGACCAAGTTCTTTATCAGGCAGTGATGTTGTTTTACTTTGGTAAATTTCAAAGCCAAGTATAGTTCCTGTATGTGTAGTCAGTACGAAGTTTTTTAAGCTTACTGGTCTAGGTTTATTTCTCACAAATTGGCGGACAGGACATCTTCCGAGAAATGGTATCATCTGTGCATCAATCGAATAAGTTTTGACAGTTCTTGGAATGGAACGGCATCTATGTCTAATTAAATCTATCATGGGTTGAACTTTCCACAGCCGGTTCACCTTAGTTTCGTCATTAACAGCAAGATTGTCGACAACATGAAAGTTTACACGTAGCATATAAAATCTATCTCGTGGCATCACATCAGCAATGAGAGGAAATTTGAATTTGGCATTCCAGTACATATGAATTCTTGGAAATGTAATACAGCCCATAATGGCATGTAGTCCAAAATTTTTTTTTATTTCATCTGCCGTGATTTTTACAACATTTCCATTTTGCTGCAAATAATATCTTGCCGTCATTTCAGCCCCAAGTTCGTAAAAATCTGCATCTAAGTATCTTTCTAAATATTGTGCTGGAGTCAATATTTCGCTTTGATTAGTGTCGTCTTCAGTAGGAATATCTTTGCTTACAAACTCACAGTTTTTCCAATGAGATTTAACAAACGTACTTAAAGGTAAGTTATCGT
Source organism: Dynastes maya (assembly GCA_029619315.2). NCBI lineage: Eukaryota > Metazoa > Arthropoda > Insecta > Coleoptera > Scarabaeidae > Dynastes > Dynastes maya. The sequence continues at coordinate 11,808,695 of JAROYE020000012.1, forward strand.
CACTGTCAGAGGTGTCATCTCTATCATCAATATCATCATTCGTATATCTTCAACCTCGGTTCCGACTTCCAAAGAAATTTCATCTTCCCCATTCTGGTTTCATTCATTCTAACGGAATTACATGTACATACGCCGAATTTTAAGTTTCACTTGGTCTAAGTTCGTAGGCGGAGCAGAATACACAACTTCCCTGTCAAAGTTCCTTCAAAGATGTATGGACCAATGCTACATCCATTAAATAATCCGCACCAAACGTTAACACCCCATATTATTTGAAAATGGGTCTCAAGCATCTAATGAGGATTTTCTGGAGCCCAGTAATGGCCATAACTGTCATAATTAGGCCACCCCATTGTTATGAAATCATGCCTCGTCAATCCACAAAATGATATTGGTAATCGTGGGATCATCATTTAACATTACACCCAATTCTGTTTTTACACGAACTTCTTTTACACGATTTTGATTTAACACGAATTAGAAAAAAAAATATAGTCTCGATATGGAATTTTGTCTGCTTTGTCTGCATTTTGAGTTTGGTGTTCAAAGTGGAAAGTACCTTTGTGATGTTTATAAAATTTTATAAAAATTAAAATAAAATTCGTGCATAATACATATTTATTAATTTTGCGTAAAAGTCAATAAATGGTAAGTTATAGTTTAAAACCTTTGTTCTATTAATTATAACTGAAATATTTTCTGATAGCCCTTACATAATGTCACATAATTCACCTATAACAAAAGCGAAAAGGAAAACGATCTCTTTGGATATTGAAATTAAAATTTTAGATCGCCTTGCAACTGGACAAGGTGCAACGTCTGTAGGAAAGCATTTTGGTCTATATGAAGCTACCGTAAGAACTAACAAGAAAAATGAAGCTGCTATTAGAAAGTCGGTATGTTCTGGAATAAAGTTAAATGCTAAATCATAATCATACACAAGAGATATTGTCAAAGAGAAAATGGAAAAAGCTCTGGTTACGTGGATAGAAGATAAGTCGCAAAAAAGAGTACCAGTAGATGGAAATGCCATCAAGCAAACAGCGTTGAGAATGTATAGACGGATTAAAGAAATGGATCCAGGCACTTTATCTGAGTTAAACAAAAAGTATGAATTTTCTGCAAGTACAGGTTGGATGACAGGTTTTCTCAAAAGACATGCTTATCACAATATAAAAATTAAAGGTGAAACTGCAGATGAATCGGCTGGTAAAGAATTTCCGCAAAAACTTGCTAAAATAATTGAAGATGGAGGCCACACTCCTGATCAAGTTTGGAATGCACATGAAAGTGGTCTTTTTTGGAAAAGAATGCCGAAGAGAACTTACGTAGCAGAAGCGCAGAAAAGAGTTGGTGGGTTTAAGGTAGCTAAGGATCGTGTGACCTTGTTATTTTGCTCCATCGCTTCAGGAGATCGTATGTTGAAACCACTACTTGTAAATTGAGCCCTAAAACCACGTTCAATGAAATGTGTAGATTTGAATAAATTGTCAGTTCACTGGGTTACTACAGATATCTATACTGAATGGTTTAATAAATGTTTCGTCCCAGAAGTTAGACGCTATATGAACGTCAAGGGTCTCCAATTCAAAGTTCTTTTGATTATAGACAATGCACTCGGCCATCCGATCTTAGAACATCCAAACGTGCAACTTTGTTTTCTGCCGCCTAATACTACATCCTTGATACAACCGTTAGATCAGTTCAGTACGTTTTGGACAAACTGAACGATGAAACACTAACGGTCATTGATGTGTGGAAGAAATTTTCAATTACGGATTGTATCAATCAAATTGAATTAGCGCTAGCTGCATTAAAAACATCAACTTTGAATGCACGTTGGAAAGGTGTTTGGCCAGAATGTATTAAAAACAAAGATCCCATCCTCCCTAATACGACCGAATTTTCCAACATCATAACATTGGCACATACAATTAGCGGAGAAGGATTCAATGATATATCGTTTGAAGATATTGATGAATTATTAATTGATACAGCCCTAAGCGAAGATGAAATAATAGAGGTTGTCCTTGAGACTCCTGATCTTAAAAAATCCTAAAGACGAAGATGATCCTGTTCTAAATGCAGATTTAATCAAAGAAGGTCTTGAACTGGCCAGTAAATTGGGTAATCATTTTGTTAAACATGATCCTAACGAGGAACGAGCTGGGAAGTTTCAACGTGATCTGAAGTCATTAAAGTCCTCCTACAGAGAATTATACAGTGGCCTAGCCAAAACACAAACACAACGATTAATTACTGAATTCGTTCTTAAATCCACTGAAACATCGGCACCACAGGAGGCTAGTACTAATTTTGTTCAAGAGATTACAGGAAGAACTTCACCAATGGAGCACGAAGACGATAACAAAGACATTTCTAGTGATAGCAGTAATATTGCAGTCTTACGCAAACGTATCAGAAAGTGACAACGAATAAAATCTTTTACGTGTAACTCATTATTTTGCAAAATTTTTGTGTTCATGAATTAGTGACATGTTTTTTTCCTTTTCAAATGATAATTTACTTTGTATGATACATGTGCAATCTTTATGAAATAAAATGTTTAAGATCCTAACATGAAAACACATGGTTTATTGTATTTTTGCTGATTTCTTAGGACTGGAACCAATTTTCTATTTTTCCATAGGTGCAATATATTTTTTTATTATTCTTCGGGAACGTATCTATCGTGTAAAAACAGAATTGGGTGTATTTGTATTACAGAAATGAATCCCAGTCTCCGTTTAAAATCTGTAGGCCATAATGCTTGCAGCAATTGAATTTTAAATGGATGATATTTGTGAAACTTTAGTATCTTATGTACTGTTGATTTACTTATTCTCATATCTTCTGCCGCAGTTTTAAATGAAATACGTGAATTCAATCCAACATAAGCCAGTACATTTATTTACATTTCTTCTGTTTTAACTGGTGTTACATGATGTGAATGTTTTAAATTTGTTGGAAATGAGCCCGTTCACACTTTAGCTAATTTAATAACATATCGACACATTCATTTGGAGATAAATTAGAAGGCATTTAAAGATTTTATAACAACTGTTAAGGACACGAACAGTGGCGGGTATTTTCCCTCATAGCTTTTAGTTTAGATTTTGTATTGTTAGTTTTAAGTAATATTCGAATTATATATACTCGAATTATCTTATTTATTTACGATCATGTGAAATCTGTTAGTTACCGTAGCAGTAGGGTATTGTTAACAATTAACATTATATAGGTCATATTAGGTATTTCCATTTTGTATTCATCCTTTTAGACCGTAGCAATTTAAGCTTCACTTCGTAATTTCAATTACACCGGATGCCTGAGCTTTATTGCTTTCCTTTATGCATCTCATTAATGTATGCATAAGGTTCTCGTATTTTTGGTGAAAGTATATTACCTGAACTTTCCAGGCATTCGAGCATTTTGGATATTTCCACCTTCACTACCCTTTCTATGTCGGCAAGGGAGGGTGAAAAAGCTTATAAATTCTGTAAAACTACATTTATATACACTCATTCATTCGTTCATTTTAGACATTCAGTCACACAGATTCAGTTACAGTCAGTTAGGCATTGAGTCTAACGTGCAAGTCATTTTATCATTCAGTTCTCACATAGAACTTAGAATTAGTATTTGGATTAACATTACGTTACTCCTGTACCATTTTTTGTTCTTGTTTTCTTCGGTGTAGATACTGTAAATAAATCTGTATTAAAGTTAGAAGTTTAGTTTTCATTGTGTGCGCATATATCATTACCGCTTCAACAAAGAAGTGGTTGGTCCTTCGAGCAAGCAAAGAAGAAACATTATAAAAAAAACAATCCTTCAAACTAGGAGGATTCAACAACACTACTTCACTTCGTAGTTAACTATAGGTATGTACGTAAACTATTTTCGCAAATGGAAATAAATTCTGAATCTTTTTTGTTCGAACAACCTATACGATTGTGTACGTACAACCAAATTTAAACTAACAATATATAGCAGTTATTTGTTAAATGAAATTGTTGTCAATAGTGAGTATCCTTAAGAAATGCAAATAAATGCATTTCTTCTGTTTTAACTGGTGTCACATGATGAGAATGTTTTAAATTTGATGGAAATGCAGTGGAAATATCTGAATCTTTTTTGTTCGAACAATCTATACGATTAAACAATCGTATAGATTGTTTAGTAGTACGTAAACACGTACAACTAACATAAATTGAAACTAACAATTTATAATATGTTTTCATTAGTAGTTATTTGTTAAATGACATTTTTGTTTATACCGTTGTATTGCATAACTTCTAGTACTTCAATCAAAAAGATGAAGGGTGCAACTTAAAAAAAAATGGGGTGGGGGAGGTTTCTTAGAGGGTAGTTTACTAGGGTAGATTTAGGGCCAGTTGTACCAGCCGAGTTCACCGGCTGGTCAATGTGAACTTCGGTTCAACAAGAGAATGCCGTTGTACCAATCAAGTTGAAGCTTGATCTGAGAGTCAATATCCCAGTCAACTGAACGCCCAAGCTCGACCGTTCCAGTAAATTTCGACATAAAATATAACCCATAAACCGTATTGTGACATTTCACTTGAAATATAAGCATCTCTTTCATCTATTAACGCCATTCGCGTGAAAATGAATGTTAGGGGAATTATCCGATGGTGAAGATTTTTTAAATCTAATGTAATGCACCTCAGGCAGCCAGAAACTGGAAATATGCCAAAATCTGGGGTGATAAGAAACATTTAGATTATTCAAGCCAGTTGTGGAATGTGATATTTCAAATTTCAAATGAAATTCGTTTTCAAAAGTAATATATCTAAATACTACTTAGCCAATGCAACCTTAAAATAATGAAATATATATTTGTAGAAGTTTAGTAGTAGTTTCCTTTCATCTGGATCATTTCTGGAGATATAATTGATGTAGAATTATTCAAAAAGTAATCCAAGCAGTTGTTGGATTAACTCCACATTTTATAAAAATTCCTAGAAGAAATAAATGAAACAAAACAGCAATTTCATGGCACAAATAGAGGTGATTTTGTGGAAAATTATAGTAATCGAAGAGGATTCTTGGTAATCCTGCACTTTACGGCTCCCATTCTTTTCAATTAATACCCAAGTTATAATAATAATAATGGCATTGTACGACATGTACTAATTAATGAATATTTTCAACAATTAATAAATATGAATGGATTTTAAGGATTCAACAATGTGCACAATATTATGTTTCGAAGAATACACATAAAATGTATACAATTTTCAAATAATTTTTTAAAATAAAACGAAACAGTATTATTTTAGGCGTTTTATTTCCTCCGTAAAATTTTCATTTTTATTTGCTGTTCCTCTCCCATCATCATTTGTAGATTACTTTCTTTTTGGAGAATTTCTAATTTTATTTTGTTTTTTCAAGAGCTGTCATTTTATTTTAAATTTGTAATTGTGCTCTTCTAAAAAAAAATTTTTGTAGCTCTCCCAATTCCTTTTTTGTCTGCCCATACTAAAAAAAATCGACACATCACATGTTGAGATATCAAAAACACAAATTAGGTCAATTATAAACATGGTTGGCGCGCTTCTTTTTCTATTGAATATCATTACTTATCTAGCAAATACAACATTTCCATGTTACCAACCGCTATAGAGAAGGGATCAGTTGACTAAGGTTTCATTTCTGCTTGTACAACGCATGCCTCATTGAACTAACGTCATCTATGATCTGCAGATCACTTGAACCGAGAGTTAACTAGAGTTGGTACAACCGGCCCTTAAAAAGCGTATATTTTTTAGGATTCGGCAAACTATTTTCAACAACACCTTGCTCGATCTCATATCTCTATAAATAAGGATGTAACATTGAATCTGAGACACACGGTATAGGTACTCAAAACAAACTTCGTATATTCTTATTAAATAATGGGTAAAAAAAGATTCAAAAATCTATTTGAATCATTTGTATCTGTTTTAAAAACATAATTCTACCTCGATTTTATTATTATTCTATTGTTTTTTTATATGAAAAAAAGGAAGACAAAATAAATATGTGAGGAAAATGTCTCAGAAAAAAGCCATTTAATAGAAAAAGCACCTTCCGCTGTTGATGAATTCTTGGTTCGCAGCTACGAGTTACATTGCTACTTACAAGGGAATATACCGAGCCCGTAAATTCCAAAAAAATTGAAACTTTGTGGACAAGTAGTCCTCATCCCAAGATGTTCGAAACCATTTTCCTTATCGGCCCAATTTCGTTTTAAGAGGGTGAAACCACCCCTGAAATTTTACTTGATTTTCGGTTTTTTGAAAATAATTCGATAACTGTTGGACCAAATACATCAAAGTTATATATCAAAATAATCGTCTCTTTGAGCTCTATTACATATGTGAAAATAGCATAGTATTAATATTTAAAAATTTGGTGGTGCCTTCCCCCACCCCTTCGCGAATGAACCTATTCAAATACCATATTGTGGATGTTATACAACCCTTCAAGCAGTTTCAAAAACGTACTTCACTTTTTGTAAAACAGTTAAAAAAATGAGGAAAATGATATTTAATATGTCGTCTTTAGAGACTGTGAAGGAATGTAACATAAATTTTGATGTTTTTAGATAGATATGTTTTAGAAAACAGAAATATAGATAAAAATGAATTAATATAATAATATTGCATGCCTTTCGGATGTCGATATTACAATTCATAGTGGTAGAAAAATTTATTCAAACTAACATATAAAATACATATTATGACATATTTTGTAATATATGGCTTATGTATACATGTGTATATATAATATATACGTTAGTAATTACTTAATTTGTATGATAATGCATTTCTTCATAAAAATGCTTAAAGTACAAAAAACTCTTGCACCAGGGACACCGTATTATAGCACGCCCTCCACATATGGAATATCGCGATGGAATTTGAAAATCTTGAAGGCAAAAGTGACAGGATTATCGAAACGATTTGGCCGGTCCGCAATATACCCACTTTTGTACCATGCATAAGCAAATAAATTATGATATTTTGAAGAAGATAATTGGTTGTGCACTAAAGACTGTAATTTAATAATGTTGTTACGCGTATGCAAATTAATATCGTAGTTGTATGAGTATAATATCCGGTAATTTCCTAACAAAATTTTTCCAAATACGAAATCCATAGACGTCTAGGGGTTGTATCATACCAGTGGTTTTCTTTGGTATTGTGAGGATGTTCACATTTTTGTCGGCCGATATATGGTCTTTTAAGTGAGATGGACATTGTCCAGTATCCAGACCAGATCCTGTATTTGAAAGATATACCTTTGTGAACCATTCCGTGAATAATGCTGTTGTTAGTTTTCCGGATGATGAAGCAGTTACATAAATATTTTCTGCGTGGAACATCGATTCTACTACTCGTGGTCCAAACGTACTACTTTGTTCTTGCAAAACCATGAATAGGGGCGACAACAAGCGTCCAGGCGCGGATACTGTAGGAAGTATGGTATAGCTATGCGTTGTAGCGAATATAGATTGCACAATACTTTCAACTGCTGTCGATCCCTGTGGAGCTAACGTGCGACCAGAGTGCAATTCCAAATTGAATCCACTTTCATCAGCGTTGAATGTATTAGTTGAGCCTACCTTCGCAATATAAGGTTTTACTTCTTGTACGAAAGCCGACGAAATTTAATTTAACTCTGCCGTGTCTGTACCATATGAACGGGTTATAAATTTGGTGATTTTTCTAGAAACTATCCTGTATACTTTCTTGAAGTTCCATAACCAATATGAGGACGCTCTGAAATTTGTTAATCCGATTTCTTCATTGGCTTCCATAGCCCATTTACGAAGATCTAGGTCGTGAATTATAGCATGCGCTGCGCTGCCAGTAACAAATTTATTAAAAACATATTCCGAAATTTGTAATAATTTCTCTCTTCGTGTTCCTCCTTTTTGTATTGATACCTCCCATCTAAAAAGCAAAAAATTTGTGAATACAAAAATTTTTTACCTATATAATTATTGTAAAGACTTTACTCTCTTAAATCTATGTTTTACAGCTTCGAATGAACGTCGTTTTTACCCAGATTTCCAGAAGGTAACAGCTTTTGTCTTATATTCTAAATCGACAATATCTCCTTCTTCTGGTGCACATTCTTCTTCTTCAAATTGTGTAACTTCTAAGACTTCTTCTCGTGAAGGTGGATATCTATCATCAACAAATTCTACAGAATGTGGCCTAAATTCTTGCAAGAATTCTAGCGTTACGTCGTTATCTACTTCAAAGGTTGTATCGTCCCGAGATCTAATTAATATATTCTTCAATACGTCGTGCATTTCACTTTCTTCATTGTTGAAAACTATTGGACGATTATCATTTGCGACATTAAATGTCGGTATTAGCAATCGAACTACATTTACTGGATTTACTACCATTGTTGAACCAGTGCTCTAATTCTCACAGTCAGATGCAGTATTAAAAAGTTACAAAAGTGACTTTTTCTTATATACTTATTTTTATCCAAACAAATCAATAATTTTAAACTATTACATATTAACTATTACTCACATTAAAGATTATTGTACTTATTATAAGTCATACTTTATCATTATTATCATATGTATGTACAGCTGTCGTCGCACTATATCTGCCTTCATAAGTATCATTACCAATTTACAAATTTCGATCTATTTGATTTACTGTGTTTAGAATTTTAGACTTATGCCCCTGTAAATGTGTAGTAGACAATAAACATTATTATTATTATTATAAATATATGGGTCTACGAGGATTGTTCGGAAACTACGTGGCCTAACACAGATATGGCGCGAATTCGTAGGAATTTTCATTACCATTCTATAGAATCATCTTTTAATAGATTAAATATGACAGCACAGGGCGATCTGTCAATTAGTATGTTTTTGACAGTACGCCAAAGTGAACGTCTCGTGTGATTTTGTAAACAATGGAAAAAACTGAGTTGAGAGCAGTGATAAAGTACTTTCATTTGAAAGGCTTAACACCAACCGAAATTAAAGCAGAACTGGATTCAACACTATTGGAATCCGCTCCTTCGTTTTCAATAGTTAAAAACTGGGTTGCCTAATTTAAGCGTGGTCGTACGAGCACAAATGATGTACCCCGTAGTTGACGTGCTAAAACTGCAACCGGTTCGGATATGAATGAAAAAGTCCACCGTATCGTATTGGATGACCGTCGAGTAAAAGTCGAGATAGCAAACATAGTAGATATCTCAAATGACAGTGTGCACAGAATTTTAACTGCAGAATTGGTAATGAAAAAATACTCGGCGCGTTGGGTGCCGCGGTTGCTCACACCGGAGCAAAAACTGATTCGTTTGAGTGTTTCTCGTGACCTTTTGGCACGTTTTCGCCACAATCCGAAGGACTTTTTACGCCGTTTCATAACCGTCGATTAAACCTAGATCCACCATTATACTTCCGAAACCAAAGAACAGTCCAAACAATGGACACATAAAGGTTCTCCACCACCAAAGAGGGGAAAAACGGTTTTGTCAGCAGGAAAGGTTATACCAACAGTTTTTTGGGATTCTCATGGAATTATATTGGTCGATTACTTAGAAAAGGGGAAAACAATAAATGGCGAGTATTATGCTACTTTGTTGCAACAATTTAGCGACAAAATGAAAAAGAAACATTTGGTAAAAAAGAAAGTGCTTTTCCATCAGGATGATGCACCTGCCCATAAGTCTGCGATTGCAATGGCCAAAATTCATGAATTGGGATTTGAATTAGTGCATCATTCGGCCTATTCCCCAGATTTGGCTCCCAGCGATTATCATCTGTTCCCAAACCTGAATAAATGGCTCGGCGGTAAGAGATTTTCGTCTAATTCCGAGGTAATCGCTGCTGTAAATTGCTATTTCGAGCACTTGGATTCATGGACCTACAAGAAAGGTATTGCTAATTTGGAATATCGTTGGAATAAGTGTGTTGAGCGAGCACGAGACTATATTGAAAAATAAAATGTTTTTTGTTGAAAAAAAATTGCGTTTTCTTTGTTAGGCCACGTAGTTTCCGAACGATCCTCGTATCTGTTAATACGTTATAAATAAAAATATCCTTCTCTGGGCTGACCGCAGCGATAAGCTTTAACAACGCGTTCCTTCAATATTCTCGTTTAACTCTGCGGTGAATTTCAAGACGGTTACTCGCGTTGGTACTCCATTACGTATGACTACCTAGAACGTTCGTTAACAAAGGATAGCGTTTTCCGATGCACCTTAGTTTGATTAGTTTTTGTTATATTAAAATAAATTGATTTCTTGACCTATGCACGACCGAATGGATCGAAATATGCCAAAAGGAACAGACAAAAGATCGAGTTATCCTCCGGTACCGGTCTTGTAATCGTAGGATCTACCCCGTATTAAGCCTGTTTTACACGCCGCGATTTATTGGTCAATTAATTGAACAAATTGATCTTCGATTTTATCATACCGTGTAAAACAACAAAAATCGGTACGATTTCTTGAACAATTTATCGTACGTTTAATTGAATTGAATAGAACATACTCTACGATTTTTCGACAATTTTTTACTAAGTTTGCTGTTTTAATACCAACCTAGTAACAGAAAAGTACCTACGAATGTTGTTTAGTGTTTCTAAAGTGAAGATAAATTTTGAAAATTTACGACGATTATAATGTCATGGATAATTTGAATTAAATAACCGAAACAATCCAAGCTAATCTGTGCATATACCAAAACTGCCAATATATTTTACAAAGGCAGATTGCCAATCTATTTTTATAAGCAAATAAATGCTTCCTACTTAATAATTCCCCCGTTCTACTATTAACGAAACTGAACGAGTATTCACGATCGCTAAAAAAATGTTCAATTTATTGTAGAATGTAAAACAGCTTATTCAAAAACTTCTTCGATTAATTGGCCAATAAATTGCGGCGTGTAAAAGAGGCTTTAGGAGAGCTTCACCGGCTTCCTCGTATCTAGAGTAGAGTTATTGTTATTTAAATAGGTGATAGGTTGTAGGCGTTTTCTGAAAGTTACGATAGTACATTTTGATATATTCAGCGACAATCTATTCATTCTGGACCGCAAGGAAATCCGATCAATATCCCTCTGAAGCAAAACACAATCTATGAATGTTGGAGAGAAATGTTTAACATCAGCGTCCGTCAGAATTCCACAGTTAACAGAGTTAGCGATGTCATTAATAAAAAGGAGGAATATTAAAGGACCGAGATTTGGGCCTTGTGCTATGCCGGAAGTTGCAGGATGTGAAGTTTCTATAACATACATAGAACTGTCTGTCAGTTAGATAGGATCTTAATAAACCACGTAGAGGGGCAGAAAATCTAAATGACTCTTGCTTTTGAAGGAACACACAATGAACAGTTAGTCCAGGTATATTGCATCTAGGTACCTGGCCCTTTCTATCCAAAGCTTCACACAAAGCAGGCAAGGTGTGTCACTGTAGACCGCTGGCGCATAAATCTGTGTTGACTTATTACAAAAACTGATTAAACAAAAACTTTGAATTTTATTAAAAAATCAGAAGTTAAATAATATACTGGAGCTTCCATTTGAAAAAATAACTTTTTAACAATAATATATTATTAACAAGGATATTAAAAATATAAAAATATACAGCATATTTGAAAAATCTCTATTCCTGTATATACAAAAATGTAGTTTAGAAAAATATATGTTTTAACCTTTCGAAAACCAGATTTTTATCATTTTAAAATGTCAATTTGGTCCAGTAAAGAACGAGAATTAGAAATATTGATTTGGTTTGAGGCAAAATCAGATAAAAATAACTCAAAAAAACAGCTAAATATGTACTACGCATTTTCTAACTTTAGCAACGCGTATTTTTATAAAATTTTAATCTTATCAAAAACAGTAAGAAGCAATTTTTTTTCAACATATAAATGTGTAACTATAAAATTTAGCACTTAAAAATTTTGTTAATACAACTATTACATTTCATTCATAAAATTCCCATATATTGAATTTAGATTGTAAAATATATCCTTTAGAGAGAGACGTGTTCTGAATTAAACTTATAAATGTTTATTTAACACGTGCAAAACTCGTGATTTGCATATGAAAAATTTTATTTTGTCGATATATTATGTAACTATGACGACAGTCAAAAATAAAACTGCGTGATTGTATCTATATAAACAAATATAAGATCTCAAAAACTTATTCAGTTTTATATTTATGTGAAATACGTAAAAGAAAAAGTATGCTAGATTTCTTTTTACCATTACAATATTAAATATTAAAAAAATGCACTGCATTTCCCTTGCTAGTGATTCCACGTAATGACCCACATATAACTGAGCTATTGATTTCGAGATAAGCTACATTTTCCCTATTTATTCCAAGAAAATAATAGCCTAGATACCGGGGAATTTTTAAAATTTCTAATACACACTGTAGACACATAAAACTATCTACAAGATTATACTAACAATAAACTGGTTTTAGTTCTCCTTCCTAAAATGAGAACATTCAAATGGATTCATGATTTGTAATACATAAAATCGTGGAGTCTATTGTCATAATACCCACACAAAATCATCATTGTCTGTCTTCGCTTTAGAGTGCAATCTGGCGACATCCCATGTTAGAGAAATGTTTATAAGTAAAAAAGATCATTTCCCTATGACATAATCTTCAAGTTATATAATTTAATGTCTTTAATATTACATCTAGTGTATCCTGCGAGAAGTGACAAGTTTGGTTAGTACTTTGCAATGTTTATATTTAAAACATGACTTGATTTATATTTGGAAACATAAATTGAGTGGTAGGGGAAGAATTGGTTACTGAAATAGTACCTTCTTCGTGGTGTAAGTATGAAAATATTTTTTGGAGGTGCTTCTGTACAGAGCATAAAGTTCATTCACACCGTTTTCAAATTAATTAAAGCAGGCCAAGAAGAATTGTTGAATATGGTTTACTTCCCTTTAGAAGGCGGAACAATTTTAATATTATATTGGAAAGAAAAACAAGTTTGTATTACATTTATTAACACCTAAAGCAATAGATGAGATCATTTTTAAATATACAACTGAGTTAGAGTTGCAAATTAATAATTATGCATAGTTTAAATAACAATTTCCGACGTATATATGTGGATTCTAATGTAAAAAGAGTGTAAAAATAAAAAAAAAATGGAGAAACTAGATCACAACGTGCAAAAAATAATTGGTAAAAAATACATCCGTAAACATCCGAGATATCGTTTAAATTCTTAATTATATAAAACTGGAAACAGGAGACAGGTAAATTGTATGACTCAGTTATTAAGTAATAATAATTGGACATTTAAATTTGTCCGTGTAACACCACGTGTTCCATGGTTATTAATCACGATATAACATTATTCTCTTTTCTAACATTTTGTACTTCAAAAATAAGAAATACGGCGAAATTCTAAAGTGAAACGATATTTTCTGTTTACTCTAAGAACAATTTCTGAAGTGAATAAATTTGAACGCACAATATTGTTACATTTTGAACGGGAATTGTCTTTAATGTATTGCATCTCATTACAACCTACATTAAATGTTAATATAGTCCGTGTAATTTTTATTTTTAAATTAGTATAACCCACATATACCCATATACATTTAATTATCTATTTACTAGTGAACTATGTTGTTTGAAAATTTCATATTATTCACAAACGTTTCTTTTGACAATAATGCGTTATCTAATTCGTAAATATGATCCAGATATTTTTATCTAATAAAATTATTGTTTACATTCGGTGATAATGAAATATAAAATTAATTACCTTACGGCTACCCTAACAGAAACGTCGTCTTCCATCCTTGTTCCTTGTTCGGTGTATTCTTTTTTACAATCCCTAGGATCTTTTCAAAATTCGCACACTAGCATGGGGAATCCTTCGCAACACTTTTTATCGGCAACTTTTTCCGCTAATTTATCACATTTTGATGGGTTTTTAAGAATCTAATGTTCGAAAACTTATCCGCACGCTTACGTTTGATATATCATACTTTTTTCACCATCTCATATCTCTAGCATTAGTGAAAGTGATGATTATGAGACAATACAACACTCTACCACAAACTAATTACCTATAAAAACAAATATATACAACTATGGCCTCGGAACACTAGGTAGAGGTTCGACAACATAAAGTACCCCCACTACGTTCAGAATCACATCTGTATACAACGATGATATTCGTCTACCGTAGGTAGAATGGTAAAATATAATTTTCTGTGTGGATTTTACTTCATAGCTGAGCTAAACATGATCTAAGATAAGTGATAATGAGCTAAGGAACGCATGATCTAGACGTCTTTGATATTATCTTCTCCATACTTCCTTAATAATCAGATAATCTTTTTTGAATAGCTGTGAAATGTGTGTGATATCAGCAATTGGAAAGCAACAAAATCGATATTACTATATATATATACACGCGGGAGAATGCATGAAATACTATCTTAAGGGCCTGTTCCCGCTAAATACCTCGTTAGCGACACGTTTTGTGCTTGAGAACACTTCGATCACTATACAGGTTTTAATCTGCAAGCAATACCAGCCAGAATTTCGCACCTGAAGAGTGACTTTACGAAATAAGCCTTTTAATAAAAATTTATATACGCAAAAAATAATTTTCATATTTATTTACCACCCCTTAAATTTCCACATCTCCATGTTTTTTACTTTTTGCTCTAAGGTGCACAAATTGTCACGATTTTGAAAGGTTCTAGCACTGAAACTGAAAGATATGAACAATTTTCAACTCGCCAAATACTATAAATGAGCTAAATTGGAAGCACTTACCTCTTTTGATAATTGAGATATAAATTAATACAACAACGTGAAAAAAATTCCAAGGAATACACTTTATGACAATTTGTCCATTATTTTTTTTTAATTTGGTATTTTGACTATCGTTTTCGATAGATTTCGAACACCTAAGAACGAATATCACACCTATTCAGCGATATCTCGAACCATTTTTGAGATATCATTCCTTGAATGTTTGATATTTCCTTTCTTAAAATCTCCTTTACTTTGGGAAATTTACTAAGCGAGTTAAGCATTTTCTAAAGCTAAAAATTAATATTATATGCTTAAGGAGCATCCTTGAATACCTCCTAATACTTTTTATTCAAAATTTAAAAGTTTAGGAACCCCAACAAAATTTCGCTCAAAATCCAAAGTTGATTTTCAACTCCTTCAGTTTGAATTCCTTCCACAACTTCCCCAGTGCTTAAGAAAAATCATTTATATGAAACTAAACCCGCAGAAACGATTACCGAAATTTCTAAGTCTCCATCTCATTTGCTTTTTACATTACGCCCTCGAAAAGGGAAAACGTCCGTACAAAATTTTCACGACATTGAAAGGTTTTAGCACTGAAACTGAAAGATATGAAAGATTTTCGTTTCTTTAGTTGGATTCAACTCGCCAAATACTATAAATAAGTCAATTTGGAACCCCTTACCTCTTTTGATAATTGAGATATAAATTAATACAAAAATAAGAAAAAAATTTCAAGGAATACCCTTTATGACAATTTGACCATTAATTTTCTTTTAATTTGATATTTTGACTATCGTTTTCGATAGATTTCGGACTCCTAAAAACGAATATCACATCTATTCAGCGATATCTCGAACCATTTTTGAGATATCATCCCTTGAATGTTTGATATTTCCTTTCTTAAAATCTCCTTTACTTTGGGAAATTTACTAAGCGAGTTAAGCATTTTCTAAAGCTAAAAATTAATATTATATGCTTAAGGAGCATCCTTGAATACCTCCCAATACTTTTTATTCAAAATTTAAAAGTTTAGGAACCCCAACAAAATTTCGCTCAAAATTCAAAGTTGATTTTCAACTCCTAGAGTTTGAATTCCTTCCACAACTTCCCCAGTGCTTAAAAATATAATTTATATGAAACTAAACCCGCAGAAACGATTACCGAAATTTCTAAGTCTTCATCTCATTTGCTTTTTACGTTACGCCCTAGAAACGGAAAAAAGATCGGTACAAAATTTTCACGATATTGAAAGGTTCTAGCACTGAAACTGAAAGGTATGAAAGATTTTCGTTTCTTTAGTTGGATTCAACTCGCTGAATACTATAAATACGCCAATTTTGAACCCCTTACTTCTTTTGATAATTGAGATATAAATTAATACAAAAATAAGAAAAAAATGTCAAGGAATACCCTTTATGACAATTTGACCATTAATTTTTTTTTAATTTGGTATTTTGACTATCGTTTTCGATAGATTTCGAACTCCTAAGAACGAATATCACACCTATTCAGCGATATCTCGAACCATTTTTGAGATATCATCCCTTGAATGTTTGATATTTCCTTTCTTAAAATCTCCTTTACTTTGGGAAATTTACTAAGCGAGTTAAGCATTTTCTAAAGCTAAAAATTAATACTATATGCTTAAGGAGCATCCTTAAATACCTCCCAATACTTTTTATTCAAAATTTAAAAGTTTAGGAACCCCAAAAAATTTCGCACAAAATCCAAAGTTGATTTTCAACTCCTTCAGTTTGAATTCTTTCCACAACTTCCCCACTGCATAAAAAAATCACTTATATGAAATTAAACCCGCAGAAACGATTACTGAAATTTCTAAGTCTCCATCTCATTTGCTTTTTACGCTACGCCCTAGAAAAGGAAAGAAATCGGTACGATATTGAAAGGTTCTAGCAGTGAAACTGTAAGGGATGAAAGATGTTAGTTTCTTTAGATCGATTCGGGTAGTCGAATACCACAATTGAGATAATTTGGAACCATTTAGCTTATTTAATAATTCAGATATAAATTAATAAAGAATATGCAAAAAAAGTTCCTTTTTGTTAAATTTACAATTTAATTTGATATTCTGATTGTCCTTTCCTATAGATTTCGAATCCCTGGGAATCCGTTTAATGATATTTCAAACAATTTTTGGGATATCACCCTTTGAATGTTTGACATTTACTTTAGGATCATTTTCTAAGCGAGATAAGCATTTCTTAATGCTAAGAATCATTATTATATGCTTGGTGAGGATCTTTGAATATCTCTAAGTGGTTTCCAAGTAAAAATTAAACATCGAAAATTGTATAATAGATTCTATTCGGAATTAAAGTCAGTGACTTTGGAACATTCTCAGGACTTTTCTAAAGGTTATAACATTTCTAGTGATGTGTTTCCATATGAAACGGGATCGTAGAATCGATTGCCGTGGTCCGTAGTATTCTATTCAGTTACGGCTCGGAAAAAATAATAGAATTTGTGCAAAATTTTGCATAACTTCTAAGTATTTTAACCGTTAAACTATAATCTAACTTGATATTTTAACCATCATTTCTGATATATTCAGACCTCCTAATTATGAAAAGAGCTGATAAATGAATGTTCAATGAAATCTCTCTTTAACCTTCAAATAGAAAAGTGAGATCATACAAAAATGACTCAGGTATAGTGAATGAAATATGTATTTCTCTGAATTATGTTGTTGCTTTGTTTTAGGAATTCGTTGGTGTTTGAATGTAAAAGAATTGAAACTGGAGTTACTGAGAAGTCTCCTCTAAGGAAAATATGTTTTTTATTAAAAGAGTCGCTGGAAGAAGAAAAAGATTCCGTTAGAATATAATCAGTTCCAGGTACATCAACGTAGGTGTCTCATAATTCCTATCTCGATTTTTCCTTTTTTAAAAATAGCCTTTTTGTAAACACATCAATTTAATGTCGTCTAAAGCTGCTCCTGATGAAAAGAAAAAGAACTGAAAGAAAAAGTTCTTCGGTAACTGTTTACTTTATGTTTCGTAAACATATTTTCCTTCTTTGCATAATATCTTGCTCGCAAAGATTCTTTTAAGGACCTTATTTGCCATCGTTATTATGTAGACATAAAGGAGTGGATGTTATGGAATATAAGAAAATTCAATATTAATCTTGAAAATATTTCGTCAAATATTTTCCGAGGAAAAGGAAAATATTGAGCGGAAATTAAAAAAAAAATGTATACTAAAAATAATACATTTTGAACTGACAGCATTAAATATAAAATACACAAAGGAAGGGATATTATGGAATATAGGAAATTTCAATATTAATCTCTTAATATATTTCGTCAAATATTTTCCGAGGAAAAAGAAAATATTGCCCGAAATTTAAAAAAAAAATCTATACTAAAAATAATACGTTTTGAATTGGTAACATTAAATATAAAATACACAAAGGAGGGGATATTATGGAATATACGAAATTTCAATATTAATCTCTTAATATATTTTGTCAAATATTTGCCGAAGAAAAGGAAAATATTGCCCAAAATTAAAAAAAAATCTACTAAAAATAATTTTTGAACTGGCAGCATTTTAAAATATACAATCATTCATGTTTTCTTTACTACTCTATAGTATTCTAAAGTATGTACGATATTTATACATCACACGCTTTTGAAATTAAAAATGTTTTTTTGATTATTTTTTTGCTGAGAAATGTATAGTTTAATCAATATTTACAGGAAACAAATTACCTTTTCATTCTGTTGTTACATAATCGCAGTAATCGATTTTATTGTTGGAAAATTTATATGGTGCTTCGTAGCAATAACTCTTTGAGTTCGATAATGTAAAAGAAAAGGAAAGTTTGATAATTTCATGTATTGCATTTTTGCGGGGAAAAGATGATAAAAGTATTAGATGATTTTATTCCATTGAAATTTATTGATAATTTTTCTGACATTCCGCTATTAAGAATTCGAATGGTTTCGTCCAATCGGCGCAGAGCACAGTTTGATTGCATTTTTGAAATGTTTAATTGTGATTGGACCAAAACAAGCTTAAACAATTGTATTTTCCAGCGTTCCAACGATACAAAATTTTAACGTTTCAATAAGCGGAATCGGGAGAAAATTCTAGATTCGTTATTTGAAAATAGTGGGGAATTGGTAAAATTCTTTAGCAGTTGGTAACGCATCCTCTGTCCTTGTCATCGAGAGAACGAGAGACGTAGAGTCCGTAGAGTCAGTCTCCTCATCTCTTTCTTTTCATTTGTGTGCTGTGCTGATAGAGGCAGGATATTTCGCCGGGTCAATTTGCTGATATTTTTATATATATACGTGTAAGTATTAATTAAATTCATTTATAAGTTATTATTGATTGTATTGGTGAATAATCGGTTACATCGTAAATCCCGTGAAATGTAATTTGTCGATTTCTAAATAAATGAATATCGGAGGTTTTAATGGGGTCCGTCCGCCATCTTGCGTCCTTGTATTATAGTTTGTGGACCCCGAATCGACCTACCATTGTATAGTCTTGATCTAGTCGTTCTCGTATGTGCTAGTGTTGCTCCTTCTATATAATTTCCCTAATTATTTCATTTAATCCGTAAGTCAGAAATAAAATATTTACAAATCTGAGTAAGAGTGTGTTCGTAATAGTGGAATTTTATTCGGGAAAAAGGCGAAATTTATTCTGTTAGATCCCGATTGTTTTTCGAGGCATGCTTTGATTTTGTGTTACTATATGAAAGTTTGACCTTCAATATTTTGGACGGTTTTTTTTTATAATTTCCGTATGATGTTTGAGTGATTCAGTTTTAAATGCGGGTTGTGCATACGAATTTTGACGTAATTATTTCGTCGGGATGTGTCAATTTTTGGGCAGGACGAGGGTGCATAATCTTGTCGGCAATATTCGGTATCAGCACGCCATTACCACATACCCCCAAAATGGAATTTTAACAGAACTCAATTCGAACATTTCGGCATGAATCATTATTTCTGTCGCGTTTAGTTGCACTTTTTCATATTTCTGTAGGAGTCACGAGATTTTCTTACAATTTACGTCGCATTTTGATTGAAAGGTGTGGCTTAGACGGCCATATTGGAAAAACCGGCTGCACAAATCGTGTCTGCTCGTTTATCGATAACTTAGGGGTGGTTTGTCCCATACACACGCATTTTGCATGGGGCATTCGTGCTATTTATAGCTTTAAAATCGCATCGGTCTGTTCTTCGGAATTCAGTCTTCAGTCGATTATCATCAGAAAAGGTTATGTGCCCTCCGTCTTATTGATTTTGTTTTGTTTTATTCGTTCTATCGTTAGGCATTCGCACTTGCAACCATTTTAACGCGGCTTTTCTTCGTTTTAGGCTAGACTTAGAATAAAAGGATAAGAAAAATGTCTCAAGTAGACAAGGATGAATTAGTTCAACGTGCCAAATTGGCCGAACAAGCAGAACGTTACGATGATATGGCATCAGCTATGAAATCAGTTACCGAAACTGGTGTAGAACTTAGTAATGAAGAAAGGAACCTGCTATCCGTCGCATACAAGAATGTTGTTGGAGCTAGGAGATCGTCTTGGCGAGTGATTTCATCAATTGAACAAAAGACTGAAGGATCCGAAAGAAAACAACAAATGGCCAAAGAATACAGAGAAAAAGTGGAGAAAGAACTAAGAGAAATCTGCTACGACGTCTTGGTGAGTGTCCAAAAATTTACCCTGGATATTGTTTATCATTGGGTGGGGCAATTCTAAATTGAATATATTCAAATTGAAACAAATAAGTTTTTCTTTTTAATATTCCCATGGAAATCAATACATAATACCTTCTATTGCCAACTATATAGTTTTAAAATTTTATTGACACTATGCCAAAATCTCGAAGGAAGCAAAGCTACATCTTGCATGTTGAACATGTTAAATATTATCTATACGATTAGAGTATCATATACATTTTTTTTTATTCAACAACAGGAAATAAAAAATCGTAATAGATACCACTAAATGACATATCATGTCTCTAATAAATCATTCCTCTTTGAAATGTTTAGAAAAATCAATACTATATTTTGAGGACACTGCAGATTTTTCCTATGACATGATATTTTATGTTGGTTATAATTAATTCAAAGACGCTAAATTTAGATGTTTTTGAGGATGTTACAAAGCCCATATTCCAATCAATATTCATAGGATGCTCAGCTCATTATTATTTGAATATTGATTAAGTTAGGAGTATGATTTTACAAAGCTCCAGCTTCAAGATGGGGGAAGGAATATTCATTTCTAAATCAAATCTGTTTTGACTAACTAGGAGAAAGAAATTTATTAATTTTTTTTTTTAATCTCATTGAAATGATGTCGAGATCTCAAATTAAATTGACTTTCGTTCATCTGATGGAACAAATGAAGAAATTTAATTGACTGATCGAAATATCGTTTTATTTTTTCTCATTTATAAAATATCGCGTTATTTCTTTTGCATCTGCTTTTTGTTACATGGTGCGATTTTACAGGGTCTGTTGGACAAGTACTTGATTCCAAAAGCCAGCAATGCTGAATCAAAAGTATTTTATTTGAAGATGAAGGGAGATTACTACAGATATCTAGCAGAAGTTGCAACTGGTGATGCAAGGAATAGTATGTATATATTTATTATAAATACTTATTTATTATATTGTAAAGATGTCAGTCACCCAGGCGAGTGTTTTTCCCTTTATTTTCTTCATTTCTCTAAAGAAAGGAAATTTTGAATTAATTTCAGCTGTAGTTGATGATTCACAGAAGGCATATCAAGATGCGTTTGAAATCTCAAAAGCAAAGATGACACCTACACATCCAATAAGGCTAGGTCTAGCACTCAACTTTTCTGTCTTCTATTATGAAATTTTAAATTCACCAGAGAAGGCTTGCCAGTTAGCCAAACAGGTCATTGTCATTTTATTTTCTTTTTAAATTGAAATTCCTTGCAGGTGCAGAATTACATGTGACGAAATAAACCAATGCCGTTTTGATTATTTTATTTTTTCAATTTTTTTTGACTACCTTGTCCTACACTTGGTTTTACTTTCTGTCAAATGGAGTAAAGCAATTTTTGTGTTATGTTACATAGCTGTGGTCGAGGATTCGCAAAAGGCGTACCAAGAAGCATTCGACATAGCAAAATCGAAAATGCAATCGACACATCCTATTCGCCTTGGTCTAGCCCTTAATTTTTCGGTGTTCTATTATGAAATAATAAATTCACCCGCCAGAGCTTGCCATCTAGCGAAACAGGTTATGAATGTGTTTATTGTCATAATAATAATCTTGTGTGAATTATATTTGGAACTTAACATTGGATTTGACACATGTAATTCTACATCTGTAATTTTTTTTTTTCTTTAATTACTAACAGCAACTCATTTTTTTCTAATTTCTAATTTTTCTTTGCTATTTAAGTAGTATAAAGCGTAGTTGAATCTGCTTTTATTCTTTTGATATCTATTTGGAATACAATAGCATGATTAAATAATATTTTACAGGCGTTTGATGATGCAATAGCGGAACTCGATACGCTAAATGAAGATTCTTACAAAGACAGTACCCTCATTA
Organism: Dynastes maya; assembly: GCA_029619315.2. Classification (NCBI taxonomy): domain Eukaryota; kingdom Metazoa; phylum Arthropoda; class Insecta; order Coleoptera; family Scarabaeidae; genus Dynastes; species Dynastes maya. The sequence goes on from JAROYE020000012.1 coordinate 11,831,100, forward strand.
TGCAGCTTCTCCGGGATAACCTGACACTTTGGACGAGTGACAATCAGGCAAGTTCAAGTCGTCTTTTCCAACATCAGTGCTAATTCTTTCCCCTTTTAATAATAATAATATTTTTTTTAATATGTTACAGGGTGAAGCGGATGAATCGCAGGAGGCTGGTGATAATTGAAGTGTGGTGTCCGTTTTTAAAATTAATCGTTAAAAAAAATTTCATGTAAGTTAAACCGTATCCGTGGAACTGGTTGTGAAGTTTCACATGAAACTTTTGATATTTAAGTAACAATGTTTTTAGTGAAATATGTAAAATGTTATAAAAATTTATGTTCCACCTCACACAACTAAGTTAATTACTTTTTCCAGCATTTGAGATAGTTGTGTGATAAAAAAAAAACATGAGACAAATTTGAAATTTACAACAAATTCAAGATCAATACGTCAATTTTGGCAGTTTTGTTTCTTTAGTTTTTTCGGGCCGGCCCCCACAGTACTAAGGCGGTAGGGTCCTGCTTGCACCTCCGTCAAAATCCTATGGGGTTCGGCCTTCGATAATAATATAATTTTTTTTCTAAATACCTTTATAATTTATTTGATTTCTTTCTAATTTTTACGTTCTAACTTGTTAAACATTAAAAGATTATTTAACACTGTTCAGTTCTTATCTTTTTTTTCTTTTATTTTTTTTATTTTGTATTCGTCCATTGTTGAAGAACTCTCTCCTCGAATCATGTACCTTTACATTTTTACCATGAATGAAGAAGAAAAATTAGTCCACTTTATTTGCACTACTGCATGAGCCGTTTTAAAGCTCCTGAGCTCCTCTTTTCGCTCCCCATTTATATTCCCCCATGAAAAAAAAAAGCCCTGCCCTTGTTTACCATCAAAACTCACTTTGGATGTGCTATATATTATAAATGTATGAATATGTATTAAAATAAACTGCTATCAGCTCTATTTGTTTTGTTGTATCTGCGAATAATATTTGTCAGATATAAAATAAATTTTTAAAAACCTAACTAAACGTTGTTTACCACAAAAAGAAAATTGAAGGCGTTTTCCTCTGGAACCTCTTAAAAGAAATCACTCCTAAAAATATGGTAAGCTTCTCAAGAAGTAAGTATAAATGACGTATTTTCATATTAAATTAATCTCGAAAGCAGGGACCGGAATACATTGATTCATAGCTCTGGGACCTGCAAGTAAAATGGAATTTTCCGTTAGAGATTCTTGGAATAGTGGGAAATTAATAATCTTAGATTATACTCGGAAAGAAATGTAATCAAACTCGTGTTTATTTTTAAAAAGTATAGAATTTCAATGCACACCACAACATTTTTTATTTCAATAATTCTCTAGTTTGAATCTGACATACCTTGTATTAACGATTTTTTCCTCGGCCAATCAGAAGTGAGATCGAGGTGTGACGTCTTACTCCATTGATATTTGATTGGTTTAAATACTACGAATATAATTCACAGTAACGAAAATATAATTACAAAATTGAATTTACCAAGGAGTATAAATAGAGAATTTGTTACGTTTACACAATGTAAAAATACGTTATTTTATTGCGTCGTATATTAAAAATAGAAAATTGAAATATAGACATCATCGTCCACATTTTGTTTTTTTTTTTCTGATTTAGCTTTATATTTATGCTACTGCATTCTTATCGATTCAATTCCACAATCTTGATACTAATCGGAACTTTTTACGCGTCACTATTGATAAAGTCTTTCTATGAAGAAACTAGGTCAACAATGAACGTTACGCAAGTTTTTACTCGGTAAAAGAGAGTAAATTGTATCGTTCACGGCACACCATACGAACTAGCAATTAGTCAATTACATCATAGACAGGAGACAGCTACTTTAGAGTTGATTCGCGATGCTATTCGGTTAGATTCTCTTCAACGAGGAACATCCAAAATTAAAAGTGGAGTAATCATTTCGTCATTGTGATGTAAACGGAGATTTTGAGAAGCGGGCAGCGAGCTTTTGGTCGCGTATATTTTATATTTAGACTAAAAAAATATATACGAAGGTTTTATTGAATCAAAATTATATTTTAGATGTAACTTTTTCGACTTCACGAGTGTGCAAGGTCAAATCTCGAATTACTTTACGAATTTTCCCGATTAAATTGAAGTGAATTAGATATGAATGAATTTGTTGCTTTATTTAATATTCCCCCTCCCTAATTAAATAATCAAACGAAATAGTAGTTTATTATATAAAAAAAATAAGCATACAATGAAGAACATAAGTATTAAATAGAATAATCTAATATGAAAAAGTACATAAATTGATAAAGTTACCTAAATGGATCCAATCCGAATGGGGTTGTACGACAACTGTTTATTTTAAACGAGGAAAAGAAAGTAAAGTTCCTAATTAAGTTGATTTAAAAATTGAATAATCTTTTTTTATGACACTGGGTAAATATAATTAATAGTGTATATATCATAAATAGTAAAGGATGTATAAACTTTTGTTTATAAAGAACATGATCAAAAATTATTTTTTACAGTTTTTAGGCACCTATTTTTCAATTATTATTATTAGTGTAATTAAATTAATTGTCTTGTTTTAACAATTCGATAAGTAAAAATCTCCCGTGTTCTTTCTCCAATTGATCTTGAAACAGTCTTTCCAACACATCTTGAAAACGTTGACGTAAATTTAAATTTTCTATACTTTCAAGCTTGCATTCTTCAATCTGTCGGCGTTCTTTTAGTACTGTAAGTTCTATTTCTAGTTCTTCGAGACGTGCTTTAATATTTATTAGAATTCCAAGATTAAAAATTTTAGCAAAAAAGATCAGAGTCTGTTTGTAAATTTGGCATTAAAAGTTTAAATACAATGTAGTTTAAAAGAAAATAAAATTGCTTCAGTATTGTTACCGTTATTCAAATGCTGACTTGAGTAAATTCAACATGCTTTGTTGTTGCTGTTTCTGGCGATAGTAAGTAATCCTGCGGAAGAGGCAAAAATTTTTGCATTTCGCGAAACACATCATTCGAAAACTCTGTAAACATGTCCATACAGCCAGATGTGTTCTACAAATTCAATGATTACAAGGATTACGTAATTAAATTTGCTAAGAAACATTACGTTTGAATTATTTGTTTATATCTCTAATAAGGTAATCAAATGAAATAGTAACTTATTATATAAAAAAATAAGGATACAATGAAAAACATAAGTATTAAATAAAATAATCTATTATGAAAAAGTATATAAATTGATAAAACTACCTAAATGGATCCAATCAGACCGGAGTCGTACGATTGTAGTCGTACGACAACCGTGTTTATTTTTAGCGCACAAGTTCCTAATTAAAGTTGATTTAAAAATAGAATAATATTTTTTTATGATTGGGTAATAGTGTATATATCATAAATAGTAAAGGATGTAGGATCTCTTGTTTATAAACATGATTAAAGTGAATTATTTTCTAGAGCTTTACAACATTTCTCTTAGGCACCTATTTTTAAATTATTATTATTAGTGTAATTAAATTAATTGTCTTGTTTTAACAATTCGATAAGTAAAAATCTCTCGTGTTCTTTCTCCAATTGATCTTGAAACAGTCTTTCCAACACATCTTGAAAACGTTGACGTAAATTTAAATTTTCTATACTTTCAAGCTTGCATTCTTCAATCTGTCGGCGTTCTTTTAGTATTGTAAGTTCTATTTCTAGTTCTTCAAGACGTGCTTTAATGTTTACTAGAATTCCAAGATTAAAAATTTTAGCAAAAAAGATCAGAGTCTGTTTGTAAATTTGGCATTAAAAGTTTAAATACAATGTCGTTTAAAAGAAAATAAAATTGCTTCAGTATTGTTACCGTTATTCAAATGCTGACTTGAGTAAATTCAACATGCTTTGTTGTTGCTGTTTCTGGCGATAGTAAGTAATCCTGCGGAAGAGGCAAACATTTTTGCATTTCGCGAAACACATCATTCGAAAACTCTGTAAACATGTCCATATAGCCAGATGTGTTCTACAAATTCAATGATTACAAGGATTACGTAATTAAATTTGCTAAGAAACTTATTACGTTTGAATTATTTGTTTATATCTCTAATAAAGTAATCAAATGAAATAGTAACTTATTATATAAAAAAATAAGGATACAATGAAAAACATAAGTATTAAATAAAATAATCTATTATGAAAAAGTATATAAATTGATAAAACTACCTAAATGGATCCAATCAGACCGGAGTCGTACGATTGTAGTCGTACGACAACCGTGTTTATTTTTAGCGGACAAGTTCCTAATTAAAGTTGATTTAAAAATTGAATAATGTTTTTTTATGACTGGGTAATAGCGTATATATTATAAATAGTAAAGGATGTAGGATCTCCTGTTTATAAAGATCATGATTAAAATTAATTATTTTCTAGAGCTTTACAACACTTTTCTTAGGCACCTATTTTTAAATTACAACTCGAGAAATAGAAATCTCTCCTGTTCTTTCTCCAACTGATCTTGAAACAGTCTTTCCAACACATCTTGAAAACGTTGACGCAAATTTAAATTTTCTATACTTTCAAGCTTGCATTCTTTAATCTGTCGGCGTTCTTTTAGTATTGTAAGTTCTATTTCTAGTTCTTCAAGACGTGCTTCAATATTTACTAAAATTACAAAAATTAACAAAAATTTTAGCAAAAAACATCACTCGAAAAAGCTTTGTAAACATTTTCATGTCGCCAGATGTGTTCTAAAAATGCAATGATTACAAAGATTGGCTAATTAAATTTGCTAGCAAACTTATTACGTTTGAATTTCATTTATATCTCTAAAAAAAAGTAATCAAACGAAATAGTAACTTACTATATAAAAAATATAAGGATATAATGAAGAACATAAGTATTACATAAAATAATCTAATATGAAAAAGTACATAAATTGATGAAGCTACCTAAATGGATCCAATCCGACTGGAATCGTACGATTTTAGTCGTACGACAACCGTGTTTATTTTAAACGGGGAAAGGAAACAAAAGTTCCTAATTAATTTGATTTAAAAATTGATTCATCTTTTTTATGACTGGGTAAATATAATTAATAGTGTATATATTTTAAATAGTAAAGGATGTATGAATTTTTGTTTGTAAAGAACATGATTAAAATTAATTATTTTCTAGAGCTTTACATTTCTCTTAGGCACCTATTTTTAAATTATTATTATTAGTGTAATTAAATTAATTGTCTTGTTTTAACAACTCGAGAAATAGAAATCTCTCCTGCTCTTTTTCCAATTGATCTTGAAACAGTCTTTCCAACACATCTTTAAAACGTTGACATAAATTTAAATTTTCTGTAATTTCAAGCTTGCTTTCTTCAATCTGTCGGCGTTTTTTTAGTATTGTGAGTTCTATTTCTAGTTCTTCAAGACGTGCTTCAATATTTACTAAAATTACAAAAATTAACAAAGATTTTAGCAAAAAACATCACTCGAAAGCTTTGTAAACATTTTCATGTCGCCAGATGTGTTCTAAAAATGCAATGAATACAAAGATTGGCTAATTAAATTTGCTAACAAACTTATTACGTTTGAATTTTATTTATATCTCTAAAAAAAGTAATCAAACGAAATAGTAACTTATTATATAAAAAATATAAGGATATAATGAAGGACATAAGTATTATATAAAATAATCTAAATATGAAAAAGAACATAAATTGATGAAGCTACCTAAATGGATCCAATCCGACTGGAATCGTACGATTTTAGTCGTACGACAACCGTGTTTATTTTAAGCGGGGAAAGGAAACAAAAGTTCCTAATTAAGTTGATTTAAAAATTGATTAATCTTTTTTTATGACTGGGTAAATATAATTAATAGTGTATATATTTTAAATAGTAAAGGATGTATGCACTTTTGTTTGTAAAGAACGTGATTAAAATTAATTATTTTCTAGAGCTTTACAACACTTCTCTTAGGCACCTATTTTTAAATTATTATTAGTAGTGTAATTAAATTAATTGTCTTGTTTTAACAATTCGATAAGTAGAAATCTCTCCTGTTCTTTCTCCAATTGATCTTGAAACAGTCTTTCCAACATATCTTGAAAACGTTGACGTAAATTTAAATTTTCTATACTTTCAAGCTTGCATTCTTCAATCTGTCGGCGGTCTTTTAGTACTGCAAGTTCTATTTCTAGTTCTTCAAGACGTGCTTCAATACTTACTAGAATTAAAAAAAGTAATAAACATTTTAGCAAAAAAGATCATAATTTGTTTGAAAATTTGGCGTCAAAAATTTACATACAAAGTAGTTTAGAAGAAAATTAATTTGCTTCAATATTGTTACCTTTGCTCAAATGCTGACTCGAATAATTCAACATGCTTTGTTGTTGTTGCTGTTTCTGGCGGTAGTAATCCTCTAGAAGAGGTAAAGATTTCTGCATTTCGCGGAACATCTCACTTGAAAATTCTGTAAACATTTTCATATCGCCAGATGTATTCTGAAAATGCAATTACAAGATTAGGTGATTAAATTTGCAAGCAAACTTGTTACGTTTGAATTTTATTTATATACAGGTTCAAGGACAAGGAAATAACCTATCTGAAACCTTATTATTATTAGAGGTGGCCAATTCTTGATGTTATCACCTTTGATTTGTTTGGTTGCACGTTTAAGGCTCATATACATTAATCTTAAACACGCAAATATAGATTAATATAAAGATACTTTACCATCACGGAATTAGAATCTGTTAAATGACTGTCATCAGCTGAATTCTGACTATTTTCGTCTAATTCTAACACATTAACAGGTGCATCTTCTTCTTCCTCTGAATCACTAACAGCTCCTCCGAATATATCGTGTTCAGCAACGTTTTTATTAGCTTCTGTGGGTTCTTTTTTAATAACAGTCCCCTTATTGATTTTATTCTCATCATCTTCATTTATAACTTCCCATTTCACAGAGACAGCCTCGTTATCGCTTTTAAATAATCGTTTAACTTCCTTTTCGATTTCTGGAGCCTCTACATACTTTTTCTTTAGCGTTTTCCTAAATCTCCTACGTCTAACATTTTTCGCTGGTGGGGTAACGCCATGTGGCCATAAGTATTTCTTTTCTACCTTATTTGGATCCTTCTTCTTTTTCTGCGGGGTGTCTTCGTCTGCTGTTGAATCATCGTCTTCTTTACAGAGTAACATCTGACATATATCGGCTGTTTTATAGAAACCTTTCCCATCAATTGTTTTTAATGATTCCACAATCGTTGGTAAATCAACAACTTTGCCAGTCATTAGCCAGTGATCCACACGAACTTCACCGTGTCTCATGTCATTCTCGATTTTTATTGTGATACGATCTTTTAGGGTGCTATTGCTTCTAATTGCTTCACGAAGAACTTTAGCTGGGTCCTAAATGAGTAATTTAATTATGTTGTAAGTAATAATGGAATGAAATCATATTTACTAACCACGGGTAAACGTAGGATAAATTGTGATTCTAATTCTGCAGCTGATTCATTTTCGTGGCCACGATACATTTTAAACAATACCAAAATTGCTTTATTTATATTTATTTGATGTTATATACGTACTCTCTTAGTCAAATTGTAGGTTAGGTTTATCTGTTATTGATTTAACCATATGACAATAGTTATTTTTTGTTCAACCGTGAGATGGCGCTTGAAGTATAATAATGTTGTGTGCTATTTTACCATTGCTTTATGAGATGGCGCTAGTAGTAGGTTGATTTGTCGATAAATTGCGGTATAATTATTTCAAATTTTGAGTGTAAATTAGTTTTTGTTTAAATTAGTTAAAGTGGGAACAGAAATAGAAAGAAGGTAATTACTTTTGTGTATATATATTTTTATTACATCCATTTTCATACATTTAGAATACATTTAATCTCCATTAAGTGCAATAACCACTTTAAATATAAGATATACATGCCTCTAATAATTTAAGTGTTCTTTTAACACGCACTGAGATGGATATTCGTGGTTATTACATTACATGTTATAATATATGTAAAGTCATAAACATTGTCACAACATTTAACATTTAGATATATCTAGAACAATGGCAATGTAGATTTAGAATAGGTTGTTAGAATATTGGTTACCATTGGTCATTCAAATAATTAATTCTTTGCTTTTCGTGTCATAAAAAAATATTTGGTTATATTTGAGCTATATAAATCTAATGAAACAGAAGACATTATGTGACAACTTAGTTCCTAACAATTAAAAACAATCACAAATATTAGAATTTTTTGTTTTTTTTTCTTTTAGTGCCAGTTTTATAATTGTTTATTTGGCCATATAATTCGTACTAGAATTTTTGAAGATAATTCGGTTTAATTTAAAATACGAATCGAAAGAATCGCTTGTATTTACTTTAGAATCATCCGAAGTCTATACAGTTTGTGTTCATGTTTAATCCAATAATCACAATCAATGGCGGTTGATGACGTAAATGGGAGGTCAACTACAACGCTTCGATTTCTTCGTGCGTTTCCGTACAATTTACACGATACGCAACGGAACCTCCCATTTACATCACTACCAGCCGCCATTGATCTCAATCATAAAAATAGTGATGCCTTGTGTAAACTGCTAGAAAATATTGTAACTAGACGAATCGGTGTTGAAAAATTATCACAGATTTGTATTTAAAGAATTAAAAAAGTATACCCTTTTGTTATATAAATTTTGGTGCCATTCCTTTTTGTTTTAGTTTGTTATCTAGGGACGATTAAATTTCATAAGAATCCTCGTATATAATATAATATAATGTAAAATTCTTCTATTTTATCTACTCATATTCATTGTTCATAAACCTATTTCTTTTTTTTTTACTTATACAAGTAAAATATTTATATATTTCATCGATGTAAGACTAGATATCGGCGTCTCTTTCCTTTAAGGGGTTATGGGAGTTAGATAAAAAGAAATTGGATGGGAATTAAGCTTACATATTCCTTAGTTTCCAAGATATAAGGGACAAATTAGCGGTCTTTTTTAGATAGATTATTCCTTAAAGCTGGAAATAAAAGCCCGTAAGGAATACGATTAAAGAATTTACATCCAATCACCCTTTTATACCTTGTTTTGTAAAAAATCCCTAGCCCTTAAAAGCCAACGCCGATCTATAAGAGAATAATAGGGAAATACATGAAACATCTAAAATTTAAACAAACATTAATAGTGTTTAAAAGTTAATTCGTGCATTAGAAATTGTAAAAGGTTTTACAGTGAGTTAGTTCCAGCCAAGATTGATCACTTTTAAAGCCTCTTCAATGTTAAAAATGTATAAAACATGTTTTGAAGAGACTTCGTTACGTGAGAAAGCGTATAGTGGAGAGGGTGCAAATTGCGGGAATCGAAATCATTCCTATGCTGCAGTTGTTTCAGTACGTGGATGAAATAAAATTGTGTATATGATATGGTAGAGATTTAGTGAATACGTTTAAAATTTTTCATGAGGTTTAAGTTCCATTTGGCAAAGAACATTTAGACGATATTACATTGTCTCTAGTCTCTAGAAGTAAAGAAATAGTTTTGTAATATGAATTATTGATAAAAATATTGAGATTATGGTTTGCAAATTGTACTACAGACAATCACTTGATGTGTTGTGGCTGTGGAGCTGCATTACAACGCTTCGATTCCCGAGGAAATCGAAGCGTTGTTATTGACCTCCCATTTACGTCACCAGCCGCCACAGTTTGTCATAGTGAAATATGATAACTTTTACCCAGCAAGACGAATATTACTGTTATGCAACATGGAAGAGTATAGAACAAGTCAACGGGAGTAGCCAGAGTCACCTGATATCTTCCGGTTAATGTTGTGATTAAGGTAACATTACATTGATATCATATTGAATATTACTTTGCCAAGTGGATCGATAGGAATTTTGAAAAAGTCATTAATTAAACCAGTCTTGTTTTATTCGTTTTGAGAAATAGAAATTGCATTAAACGTGCACCGAGAAAAATATATACTTAAAATAACAATATATGTAGTAAAATATGTGACAGCAACACTTTATCTTAAATCCAACTGTCATTTCTGTTAGAGCAACTATATATTTTGTAGTACAAATTGTTCTTATTTTAACAAATAAGGGTTTGCTGTCCCAAAATTGTTCTCTGTATGTTTATCGTCAGCCATATCATTGGAATTGTATAATTCGCCTTTATAATATCTTTTTTTGTGTAGTAAATCTGCTATTTTCGAACATATTCTACTTAGAAGCAAAGATTTTGTTTTAAATTTCTGCGGAAATATGGGATTCGAAATGTGTAAACAGGCACACTGAAGGCACGTTGAAACTTTAACACTCTTTTAGTATATCACGTATATAAAATATGTTAAATAATACTAATAATATTGTTAATTGCACGAACGTTTAAAGGATTTTACAACAACTCTGAAATTTTTTAATTTAACAACAACCATACATTAATTTTTTTTCCTTTTTTGGGAAGGGGCGGGGAGGGGCATTAACGCGGGATACGCGGGAGATGATTCCAACAACATATTGTTAGTGCAACTAACTACCATATATGTATATAATATAATATATAAGTATATAGGTATACTTTTTTTAAAGATATAAACATTGAGTAAACTTTTTTTTGTAATACATATAATATAATATTTTTGTTTTGCGTTTTTTTGTATATTTATTGTATTTCATCAATCCTTTTTGCATCGATAATTCCCTCAGAAACCTCATACTTAGAATTGTTGATAGATAAATCTGAATTACCGATGCAATATTGGCAACGCATTTTTGTATCATCGCCTACCTTAACCGACTGCATGATTATACAGAGTGTTACAAAGGAGACGACGAATAATACTACTGGGATGCTTATGGCAATAATCAGTTCCCTCCAAGTCTTGTTCAAGTCGTATCTTGCGACAACCATGAAAGAATTTTCCTAGCAACATATAAAGAAACCTCATTTAATTTTAAGCGCAATATAATAACGATAGTAATGCTATGTTAACTATGTATACCAGGGGCGAACTAGGCACGTGGGGGCACTAGGGGATCCGGACCTCAGGGGGCCTCCGGCTCATTTAAGGTTATATACCTAATATAGATTTATTTTTACAATAAAATATATTTTACAATAAAATGATTTAGGTAAATACAAATTTCAAAAGACTAATAATTTTCTTAGGGCCCCTCCTGGATTTTTGAAAATAAGCGTATTTTATCATTTAATTTTTAAAATTCTAACTGCTCTTAAATTAAAAAAAAAAAAAGTAGTTAACGAATTACTGGTTCATTATTAACTTATTTTGTATTTAATAGTAAAAAGTTTATTCCAAATAGTTATAAACTATAATAACTATAAAGCGCTATTTCAAATAGTTACAAACTATAAATAATTCTAACTATAGTATTCGCTATTCCAAATAGTTATAAAAATTTTATTATTTCGTAATCGAAAAGCAAACAATTTTAACAATTTCGTACCAGAGAAGTCTAGAAGTCGAGCGCAGTATCTCGAATAGCGTGGAACAGTGTGGAAAGTTCTAGTGTCGTCTCGATCGATTTTGTCCGCGTATATTTAAGCGCGACGCGCTGCTCTCCGCTCAGTCTACACATGACAGCGATATACGTAAGAAAGCAGATACTAGTAAGCTACCGAACCGCTCGCTATTCAGTGATCGTAAAGTATTATTCTTACTTGTACACTGCAACTTTATTTCCAAATTTGACAATAAGACACGTGAATTTATAAAGGTAAGTTTTATTATTATTACTAAACAGTAAACTTATTTAAATACCTACTCAAGCACAAAATAAACTGACTTGAAAGTTTGAGAGTTGTGTCCATTAGAGGCCAAGCTTTGTAATCTTAGTAACTGAATAAATGCCCTCCTAGTACATGCCGAACCTTATGCTGTTTTATTAATTAAATTTATATTATTACTTTTTACAGAAATGAAACGCCATTATCTCAGTGGAGCAGAAAAAAGAAAATTGCACGAAAAAAAAAATGGAAGAATCTGCTAAAAGACAGACATCTTTATTGAGATTTTTTGAAAAAGAAAACACTTCTTTAGCAGCTTCAGATATTCAAACGGGGTCACCAACCGAACACGAAGATGAAGTCATCGAAATTGATTCATGTCGACGTGGACCCATGTCTAATGATTCTGGCAGCGATAAACAAGAACCAACAACATCCTATAGTAAATACGAAATATTTAGTAATGATCCTGTTGAATGGAGTAAGAAGTTTTGCGATATTTGATCGAAAAAGGTGATTTTGAACAAAACATTACTTTTGAAGATAAGAAAATGATTAGAGCTACTTTACAAGTTAGCGGATCGATGCAAAGATTTATGTCAAAATCAGTGTTTAAGCGCAAAAGGTTAATTGGTGAAGAAGTAGATCGTTTTTGGCTAATATTTTCGCCGAAAACAAATAAAGTTTACTGCGGGCCCTGTAAGTTATTTTTGCTTGAAGAAAATCAGGTTCAATGTACCGCAGGTTTCAATGACTGGAAAAATGCCACAGCGAGAGTCGTATCTCATGGAAATGGTGCTTGCGTGTTTTAACTGGATGGCTAGATCAAAAAAACATGGCTTGGAAACGGATTTCTCAAAAGCATATGAAAATGAATGCGTGTACTGGCAAAAGGTTTTACAAAGAATTATTGATGTTATAAATTTTTTGTGTCAACGTGGACTTCCATTAAGAGGCGAAGATGAAATTTTTGGATCAGTACACAATGGGAATTATTTAGGCATATTGGAACTACTAGCAAAATATGACGGGTTTCTATCAGATCATATTGGACAGGGTAAAATATCTTCTCTGTCTTCGACAATTTGCGATGAATTTATTCAATTATTAGGCGATCATGTTACTAATTTAATTTTGCAAGAAGTAAAAGAATCAAAATATTTTGGAATAATAGTTGATTCTACACCTGATTTGCAACATGTTAATCAACTTACTTTTGTAATTTGATACGCGAATTCACAAACATTTGAGGTGTCAGAAGGTTTTTTAAAAATTTTGCCTCTAAAAAGCCACAAAGGGATTGATCTGACTCCAGAAATTGTGCAATATTTAATTGAGTGCAATCTTGACTTTCAAAATTGTCGTTCGCAAAGTTATGACAATGTGGCTAATATGTCTGGAAAATATCAAGGTGTCCAAAGTAAGATAAAAGAAATAAACAAATTTGCAGAATTTGTACTGTGTAGTGCTCATTCTTTGAATCTTGTTGGGCAGACAGCAGCTAGTGTATGTGTAGAAGCTATATCTTTTTTTGGGATTTTACAAACATTGTACAATTTCTTGTCAGGTTCCACATGCAGGTGGAATTTGCTAAAAGAAGAAATTAATACAAGAATTTCATTAAATTCCAATGCAAATGAAAGAATTTTTGTGATGAAATCTCTGTCTGACACAAGATGGTCAGCGAGATATGATACCTTAAAGTCATTAAAACAGAATTATCATGAAATTTTAATAACCTTAAAAAAATTATCTCAAGATACTGACAAAGTTACGATACTCGAAATGAAGCAACAAATATTATGAATAAACTATGTGAATTTGAAACATGTATCCTTCGTTTATTTTGGTACGATGTTTCAGAGAGAACAAACAAAGTAAATTTGACATTTCAAAAAGAAGGTTTTATTTTAAAAGAAGTTGTAGATCAAATTATCTCTTTAACAGAATACGTAAAAATTATTCGTGAAAGTTTTGACCAGTATGAGGAAGAAGCGAAACTTATCTTGAAGGTTTCGACTGAATTTGAGTTTGAAGTTTCTTATAAAAAAGAAACTATACGCCAAATTAAGAAAAAAATATTCCACGGTGATTCCTCCTATTCAGAAAACTTTTTTCCAAAACAAAAATTTAGAGTAGAGGTATTTTTACTAATATGTGATAGCATAATTTCTGAAATGGAAAGAAGATCTTGTTGTTGTAAAGAATTGCAAGTATATTTTTCGTTTATTTTCGATTATGAAAAGACAAATTTGAATGACAAACGATCAGCAGCTCAACGGCTTTTTAAAAAATATCCGTTAGATTTGGAAAGTGAATTAGAAAACGAAATAATACATTTGCATGAACATCTGACAATAAATGAATAGAGCCTAAGAAATTGCAACAGCCAAGAAACATTAAAAAGTGTTAAAGAAGTATTAAAGTCGAACTTCTATCCTAATGTAGCTATAGCATTTAGAATATATTTAACTTTAGCTTGCCGAGCTTGTGAAGGAGAAAGAACATTCTCAAACCTGGCGGTATTAAAAAACCAAAAAAGAAGCGTCATGAACCAAAATCGGCTAAATGCTTTAAGCTTGTTATGCATAGAGCATGAATTCGTAAAAAAAATAAATTTTAAAGAAATTGTGCAAAAATTTGCTGCTTCTAAAGTCCGCAAAGTTAATCTGCTATAAAGCTCTAATGTGTAGACTTCATTAAATATTTTTATTAAGAATAAAAATTTATTTATTTTAATTTTTACTAGGTTTTACAGATATTACATATTTATAAAACAATGTTTTTATTAGGAATGTAAAATTTTGTTTAAATATTTTTATTGAAAATAAATTTGTTTACAATTTTTTTGTTTATTGTTATATTATTAAACATTATTAAAATTTTCATTTTACCTACTTATTTACACATTTTTGAAATTGCTTATTTTACAATTTGCAATAAAGGATGCAGGGAGGCTCCGTTATTACTTGTGCCTAGGGGCCCCGAAGGCTCTTAATCCGCCACTGATTATAATGGAAACGTAATAAAAAAGAGGAGTGTCTAATTGGACGTAATGTTTGGGCCGCGTTAAAATGAAAATTGACTATATGTCTATTTAGTGTTCATTATATCTTTTTTCTCTTCGTCATAAATTAATTAAAAAACGTACTTAAAAATATGAAAATAATCAAATATTCTTCAAAAATAATTATTGAGAAATATCTAATTAGTTTACTTGGCAGCAGAGAAGGTCACGTAAATTCTTGATCTTGTTTACCAGATCAATATAGGATTATATTACCAGCTCGGTGTAGGCAATTTCAAATTAATTTCGCGTGGAGTTTTTTTTGCGCGGCTTGTATTGAATTTCGTTAGAATACCTTATTGTAGAAGCAATGGAATCTGGATTGGGCCGTTTGGTTCCTTCCATCTTTTCCGTGGCTATTTAAAAATTGACGGCATTCTCCTCTCAAGGTATTAACGCATCCATCCAAGTTGATGTATAAGTGGGAGTTGTTGTAAATGGTGATATGGGATTGCATTGGGACGAAATTTTGTTCAGGATCCAAGGTTTCCCTCCATTTCTCGCGTAGGCCCCAAAATTTTGTGAAATTCATCTTAGATTTGGGGATATCAGACGAGTTGTAGATAGTGCCGTTAATGCAATCAGTTCCGCTGTAAAAGAAAATCCATTAGTAAAATCTAATTAACACCAATAAAGATTTTAGATCGCTACTTAATGAGACCATAGGTTCCATTGCTGGTATAAATAACTCTGTAGCAAGACATCATGAGTATATCGTTTTTCTTAGCTTTCCAAATAGTTTTAGGTGGGATCACTGTACCTACTTCTTTGCCATGGGACATGGTAGTCGCGATAACATTTTTACAATTGGCCATATACAAAGTGTTGTCGACTGAAATAAAAACGTTCCTTAGGTCTGTACGTATGGTGTCACAATATCTATCACAACTAAAAGCTCTTCTGATCTTTACACATTTTGAACCCTTGCATTCGAAAAACCCATTCAATTTCGTGTTGTCTTTGTCGCTATCAACAACGAAACCATCCGCCCTGTAGTGGCATTGGTACACTTCAGACATGTTGGTGCAATGGCCCAAAGAGCAATTGAAAACGCCAGTCAGACTCTTACATTGCGTGCCATTATTACAATTATACTTGTAAAGCCTTTCAGTATCAGCCTCAGGACAGGATATAGAAATAAAATTAGTACAACCTTGCATTTGAAGCTCAGTACCATTTCTTCTCGTTGTTACTTGTATTTGGGGACAAAATCCTGACGTTTTTGTTAAGCACCATTCACCACACGATGCCCAGCTACAATTGTTGATCATGCTTGTGTTTATCGTCTGGCACATTACCGGAATTTCTTCGAAACCTGAGTGGAAAGCCCTGTACGAAGGTATGTAAATTGCAACGGTTAGATAAATCAAAGAAACACTGCTGAAAACCACAATAAGTTGGCAGAAGCAGATACTTCCACAAATACGCCTATCCTGGCGTGGAATCATTCGAGCTTTACATCTGTTTTTACGACCCATCGTGTTCTAAGGCACCTTGTCTAACGTTTGCACGCAGACTAAATTTTATCGACTCAAGGGCTGGGAATTTATAAGTTTGGGTGGACGCGCAGGCGTTCTGAATTATTCGAGTGGAAATTTCACCTTTATTTTCTTTGAAATTTTATTTTTCCTCGGAAAACAAATCTCACCTTATTTTGGTCAGGTCTACGTTGGGAATCATTACTATTTCATTTATTCATGAACTTATTATACATAGAAAATGTCAACAACATTCTATTCCGCTCAAATAATTTTATTTATTTCAGAAAAAATACATTTTCGAAACGTATTTGTGACCTGGTAAAATTCAAGGGTCTACCCCAATCTAAAATATGTAATATAAATGTTTTCCTAACCTTGAATCTTCTGCCCCATAAGAATTGACACGGCTATTTATAGCTTGTATATTAACATTTTTATAATAAAAAAAAAAAAACAGTATAAATTTGATATATTCTCTGCTTTCATATTGAGTTGCTAAGAGAATCCAAGCTCCCTGGAATAACCCTGGATTTCTATTTTTATTGACGTAAATATAATAGCCATAGAAACTCATCCCCACATCCCACTTTCACTTTTAATGATTTTCGCCGGAGGAGTATTGAAATTCGCAAGACGATATCTACTAATTAGTCAGCATCAAGGATCTTCTAACCGTTAGCATTTTTTCTTTGTTTAGACAACATAAAGGTGGATTTGATTAAAATTATTCCTTGAGATTTATATATAGGGTCCACCTGAAAATTTAGAATAAAAATATCATTAAGAAAAAAGGTTTATTTTACGATACAGTAAAACCTCTAAATAGCGGCCACAAAAGTTTGGCCGTTATTGAGAGGTAGTCAGGAATGAATAAAAAAAAAATATTTTTGTGTTTTCTTTATTAAAAAAAAATGTAAAATATAAAAGATTTGCTTAAATAATAAAAAAATAGATAAAAATATTTTAGATGCATTATTATACCATTTTCAAATATTTTCAATTGAGGTTTGTTTTAAGTTTTTAATTTTTGTTTGTAAAACCTGAGATTCACATTTTGCTAAAATTTGAGCAATTTGTACAGCTGGTTCACTTTCATCATGCTTGTATATTAACATTTTTATAATTAAAAAAGAAAAAAACATATTAGTATAAATCTAATATATTCTCTGCTTTCATATTGGGTTGCTAGGAGAATCCAAGCTCCCTGGAATAACCCTGGATTTCTATTTTTATTGACGTAAATATAATAGCCATGGAAACTCATCCCCACATCCCACTTTCACTTTTAATGATTTTCGCCGGAGGAGTATTGAAATTCGCAAGACGATATCTACTAATTAGTCAGCATCAAGGATCTTCTAACCGTTAAGCATTTTTTCTTTGTTTAGACAACATAAAGGTGGATTTGATTAAAATTATTCCTTGAGATTTATATATAGGGTCCACCTGAAAATTTAGAATAAAAATATCATTAAGAAAAAAGGTTTATTTTACGATACAGTAAAACCTCTAAATAGCGGCCACAAAAGTTTGGCCGTTATTGAGAGGTAGTCAGGAATGAATAAAAAAAAAATATTTTTGTGTTTTCTTTATTAAAAAAAAATGTAAATATAAAAGATTTGCTTAAATAATAAAAAAATAGATAAAAATATTTTAGATGCATTATTATACCATTTTCAAATATTTTTCAATTGAGGTTTGTTTTAAGTTTTTAATTTTTGTTTGTAAAACCTGAGATTCACATTTTGCTAAAATTTGAGCAATTTGTACAGCTGGTTCACTTTCATCATGCTTGTATATTAACATTTTTATAATTAAAAAAGAAAAAACATATTAGTATAAATCTAATATATTCTCTGCTTTCATATTGGGTTGCTAGGAGAATCCAAGCTCCCTGGAATAACCCTGGATTTCTATTTTTATTGACGTAAATATAATAGCCATGGAAACTCATCCCCACATCGCACTTTCACTTGTAATGATTTTCGCCGGAGGAGTATTGAAATTCGTAAGACGATATCTACTAATTAGTCAGCTTCAAGGATCTTCTAACCGTTAAGCATTTTTCCTTTGTTTAGACAATATAAAGGTGGATTTAATTAAAATTATTCCTTGAGATTTATATATAGGGTCCATCTGAAAATTTGGAATAAAAATATCATTAAGAAAAAAGGTTTATTTTACGATACAGTCAAACCTCTAAATAGCGGCCACAAAAGTTTGGCCGTTATTGAGAGGTAGTCAGGAATGAATAAAAAAAAATTATTTTTGTGTTTTCTTTATTAAAAAAAATGTAAATATAAAAAATTTGCTTAAATAAGAAAAAAATAGATAAAAATATTTTAGATGCATTATTATACCATTTTTAAATATTTTTCAATTGAGGCTTGTTTTAAGTTTTTAATTTTTGTTTGTAAAACCTGAGATTCACATTTTGCTAAAATTTGAGCAATTTGTACAGCTGGTTCACTTTCATCATGCTTGTATATTAACATTTTTATAATTAAAAAAGAAAAAAAAACATATTAGTATAAATTTCATATATTCTCTGTTTTCATATTGGGTTGCTAGGAGAATCCAAGCTCCCTGGAATAACCCTGGATTTCTATTTTTATTGACGTAAATATAATAGCCATGGAAACTCATCCCCACATCCCACTTTCACTTGTAATGATTTTCGCCGGAGGAGTATTGAAATTCGTAAGACGATATCTACTAATTAGTCAGCTTCAAGGATCTTCTAACCGTTAAGCATTTTTTCTTTGTTTAGACAATATAAAGGTGGATTTAATTAAAATTATTCCTTGAGATTTATATATAGAGTCCATCTGAAAATTTAGAATAAAAATATCATTAAGAAAAAAGTTTTATTTTACGATACAGTAAAACTTCTAAATAGCGGCCACAAACATTTGGCCGTTATTGAGAGGTAGTCAGGAATGAATAAAAAAAAGTTATTTTTGTTTTTTTTTATAAAAAAAATTAGCTTAAATAATAAAATAAATAAAAAAATATTTTAGATGCATTGTTATACCATTTTCAAATATTTTTCAATTGAGGTTTGTTTTAAGTTTTTAATTTTTGTTTGTAAAACCTGAGATTCACATTTTGCTAAAATTTGAGCAAGCACAGCTGGTTCACTTTCATCATTACAAAATAAGAAACTTCGTACATCTCTTAGTTTTTCACTCACTTCATTCATGTCTTTAATGTTTGAATTACAAGTGTCAGATTCTTCCACATCAGCTTCACTGTTTGAATTACAGTCTTTATCATCAATTAATTCACTGATTATTTCTTGAACGTTAAAACTGGGATTTTCGGTCAAATCATTGCAATTAATATATGCATAATTTTCTAGGCTTACACAATTTCGTCTTCCTCATCGAAATCCTTTTCTTGCTGATTATTTTCCGAGAATCCTGCTTTTGCAAAATATTTTAGAATTGTAGCGGGCGAAACGTTTTTCCAAGCTGCTGATATCCAAATTAAAGCGCTGGTTAAATTAATACTTTTTTCTGCATCTTCAAAAGAACTTTCGAAGTTTGTGAATGTTAGAAGCCTTCTGATTAGAAATTTTCTATAGTTCATCTTAAACGTATGGATAATCCCTTAATCCAATGGCTGACAATGGGAAGTGGTGTTTGGATGTAGGAACATGATGATGATGATCACATTTTCTATTGTCACGTTTGGATGAGACGTGGCGTTATCCAGAAATAATGTTTTCTATTTTCTTTTCTCATTTCTTCGTCAAATTTTTTTGCCAGGGAGTCATAATCTTTGTTGTTATCGAAGCTTTTTTATTAGATACCCATTCTAAGGGCAGTTTGTCGATATGAGATCCTTTAAAGCATCGAAGGTTTTTACTTTTCCCTATGATTAATGGGGTTTCCTTGTCACCTCCCATATTTGCGCAAAGTAAAATTGTCAATCTTTGTTTTGCAGTTTTTTTACCAGCACATTTATCGTTTTTTTGGAGCGAACGTTTTGTTGGGCATTGCAAGATAGAAAGTCCTGTTTCGTCAGCCTTGTACACATTTTTTTTTAATAGTCCATCAATATTACTGGTTTCCACATTGGTTTCCAGGCTTCAACACTGTCCAAGTCAAGATCAGCCGACTCACCACAAATTGTTTTAAAGGCTATATTGCGTTTTTTACAAAATTTTTCTAGCCATCCATTTGAAGCTTGAAAACTCCTCAGTTTTCAATTTTCAGCTACTTCCAAAGCCTTTTCTTTTATTAAAGGTCCAGACATAGGGAGATATTTATTTCTGGCTTTACAGAACAAGTTTTAAACTACTTCGTCAATCGCCGATCCTTCGGTTTTGGGAAACTTTCTCTTCTGCTCCAAATTGGAACCTTCTTCAAAGCGCTTCTTTAAGTCGGATTTGCTTTTTATAATTTCATAACTTATGTTCTTCCAGCACCAAACTTTCTAGACAACTTTCTAGCACTGGCACTGAACTTTTAACTTTCCACAATAATATCAATTTTGTCTTTAACCCTAGAATGCATGGGTGTTCGGATATACAGATGAACATTTCTCAGGTCTCTCAGGCCCGGTTGTTTTTTTACTCTGTTAAGAATATATAAGAACATGAAATATATTTAAATCATTTATTTGTGCGTGTAAAAATCTTAAATAATTAAACAACCTCTAGCTAAAGATTTAGCTCTTATAATGTAAAACATGTTAAAAAGAAAGCAATTTTTACAAATTCTTACACTAAGTTCGTTGCACACATTATTGCGACACTTTCACAAACTATTTTGTTTTTTTGTCTAAACTAGAGGGACACATCATGCATCTCCCCCTTTTATTTGAACGGCATCAGCGCAGTTTTTTCAATGTTAATAAATTTTTTTCATATAAATTATTGAATTTCTTGGTATTTTCGGATTTTTTGACCTCCTTACCCATATGCGGTATTATCAATTGCTCAGTTTAATTCCTTCAAAAATAGTCGTTCAGCGTGTGTTACATTCCTATGAAAAACAGGTTCAACGGGGGAAATATAATAAATGCATTTAGTGCTGCAATATCGATTATATTAGAAAAAAGCGCCATAGGCCAACGCTTCGTTTGCCTTTTACATGTATAGTTGGACTGTTTTTGATTCATTACGTCTACTAGCCCTTTGGTCTTGTTATAATAAAGTATTAATTCCGGTTTCTGCTTAACATTTTCACTTACAGACATGTCATTGTGCATGGTGCTGAGCAAAATGACTGACTTGTTTTTCTTAGGAATGTAGCCAACCATAGTCATTTTGTCATAAAAGCCAAATGTAGAAGAGTAGACCGATTTGTTCTTTGCATCTCTTATTTCATTTGGTATTTCTCTCTTATTTTTTCTTAGTGTTCCAACCACTGTTAGGTTCTTTTCTAATAAACATTTAGCCAATGGAATGCTTCTAAGAAGTTATTCTTTGTAATATTTAGTCCAGAGAAGTGGATGCTACTTCAGAAGGAAGATTTGTATGGATAGGTTGATTGGGTCGTCGTCCGGTATATACCATTCCATCAACTGCAAATCCTGATTCTGGCTCACACATCCAGAAAATCTTGATAGCGTATTTTGACTGTTTATTTGGCATATACGTAATAAATGAACATCTTCCTCTATACGAGAGTAACTGCTCGTCAATGGTAACACTTTCGTTTGGCACCAAAGATGACCTGCATTGTTGTAAAAATAAGTTCCATATATACAATATCGGAGCTAATCTATCGGTTTGTAGGCGAAAATCACGAGTTCTTTTGTCACAGGTACCGTCTAATATCTTCAAACCGATTAATTCCTACAGTAGCCATCAGAAGAAAACAGTTCTCTTATCGGTACTTCCCAGTTTCTTTCCACAGCAGCTTGTATCAGCAAACCTAAGAAAGCATTTAGCTCCATCACATCAATATCTACCCATCCTTTGTTTTTTACTGTAGTTACTCTTCGAGCTTCAAGGTTTGTGCACTTGACGACTTCTTCTAAGAGCGTTTTTGTAATAAAACATTTGAAAGCATTTTCAAGTGTATCACAGGACACTGCTTTAGTTTTTACACCTGGTGCTAAACGCAGTACGTTACGTTTTGCAGTTTTCGTAGAGCGTGGCGGAACTTTATTCCACTGGATGCTCGATGGAGAAGCGAAACAGTTGGGATTATCACTATCGGCCTCCGCTGTAGCTACATCTTCTTCAGACTCAGAACTTGAAGAGTCTGAATTGGCTTCCAATGAATCTTGACCAGATCCTTCACTCTCTTCCGATAAAACTTCATCACATTCCTCTGCCCACCGCTTTAGAGTTTCATCGTAATTGGGATCTCCATACTTCACTGTTGCACGTTGCCGGGTCGATTTTCTTGAACTTGAAGCCGCCATATCGAACATTCATAAACAAACACCTCAAGCAAATTTTAGCAACCGAAGTCTTTTTTATGCGTTCGCATAATTATATGATATGCATTTCTGCGTGTTGATACCTGCATTCGTCGTTGAAACTTGCAAACTCCGTTGAGCGTAGAAGCAGGCCTGTTCCTACATGTTACAACATGTTGCAGCCGATTGTTAACACATTGTATTCCAAATAATATTACAATATGCAGTACATTGACGCCAAAGCAACAAATTATTTAAACAAAGACAGTTTTGGATGTAAATATAAACGATTATCATTCAAAAAAAACTACGAGGCTACGAGGCCCGAGAAATGTAAATACGCGGTAGAATTCAAATATCTAAAATAGGTTGTCTTATAAATTATATAGATCAAACGCCAATTGGAAAGAGCAACAGGAAGATCCAGTTGAGACATAGACAAGGCCCAGAAGAAAAAAATTTAAAGATAAAGAAGTTATGAAGCTTAGAATACCACGCTGGGCTTCGAAAGCCCGTGTTATGCATCCTAGGGTTAAGAGACAAATGTTTTCTTTTTAGCGACATGATCGTTACAAAAACACAGTCGAACATAAAATAACTCACAATCTATGAAACTAATGTGCTTGAAGTGAATCAGCCGAAAAGTTACAAACAACTAAGCACATACAACCATACATACATATTATGTACATAATTTCCCCAAATCTTAGAAATTTGTAAGAATAACCATTCACAAATACATATGTATATCAAATTATGTGCAATAAAATAAATCTACTTACAATCGTTCCAGCTGTATTAAATTGAATAAATAAACGTCAACTACGGGAAGGCGGCTTTGAGGTCTTTGAGGTGGCTAAGCCGAATACCGTTTTTCAGAATTTACTGGTAATGAGAGGAAAAGTTGCAGGTATTTTCGCAAGAAAATTTTCATGGAAGTGGCCGTGGCTGTTTAATGGAGGTGCCCGTTATTGGGAGGGTCATTATTAGAGTTGCTCAATTTGCGCTAACACCCAGTGGCGGGCGCATAAAAGTTTACACCAAATAAATGGTCAGAAATAAAATATAATACGTGCCCAAACACTTACCGTCTTAAGAGTCTTCCGTGAAATCACAAAGTGAATAATGTCTGTTAAATATCTGCAACATTAGATATGTTTCCATAGTTGTTTCGGCAAACCGAGTGCGGCGTGAGGAAAAAGTGTGTTTATATGCAGAAAACGAGCGTTTTACATCTAGTGACGTTATAATTTGCCCTAATTAAAATAATCATTGGGAAAAACTTATCGGTTCTGTTGACGCACCTTCACAAATTTGTCTTAAAGTGCCAAAATCAGAATTTTCTCTAAAACACATTCAAACCTTTTTAGAACACAAACCTATTTGCGTCTTCTACGCGCTAACTGTGCGTGAACATGTTGCACTATTTGCAGAGATTCCGCTAAAAACACCGAAGGATTTTTGTAATTTTTCTATTGCCTCCACTAGTCCGAAGTAATTGTTCTGAATAGTTTTTTAAATCCGTTTTAACCTAACTATTTTGAAATTTCGACTGGCTTTCCTTGATAGCCGCATCTTCCTTTGGATCGAATTGTAAAACCACGTTTTTAATATTCTCAAAATATTTATGGTAATAAAACGCGCACTGTAACCATGTTCCCCAACGTGTAAGAATAAGTTCTGGTGGCTCAGGGATACGGGGGCACAGTCTGTGAAATTTGCAAATACGGTTTGGGGATTTGACAAACACTGCTTTGGTATGCTATGTATCCGCTACATGACTGAAAGCATGAATTTTACACGTAATATGTAACAAATTAGCACAATGTTTTTTAAGAGACCGGCCTACAGAAACCATGTTTGCTGCACCATCACTCATAAACATCAACAGTTGCTTTGTTGAAAGTTCAAACTTTTCCAATGTATTTAACACTAACTATGAAATTACTTCGGCAGTACATTGTTGTACTCGTCTGGAAGCTAATAGAATTGAAGGTGACGATTGATGTGGTTCCATTGTACATTCCATTACATTAACCACAGAATGTTTTTTACGATCTATTGTTTCGTCCATAACATACATAACCACAGTTTTTTATCTTTTAACTTCGATTTAATTCTTTTTTTAACATGTTCACGAGCAGATGGCACAATTCTTTGTAACGATGCCCGACTTGGTAATTTGCAGTCCGAATATTTATTCCAAAAGAAGACATATGCCTTCTTGTCTAGTAAATTAAACGGTAGATTACACGCAATAAAGGTAACGCATAAATTAAATTTAAATTTGTCATAGTGTCGTGTGCAACTTTTTTTTTAAGAATGCTGTTTACTATTTATGTGACGTAGACAATCCCTTTTGGACCAACACATTAAAGGGATATTACAAACTACACATTGAATTTTAACGCCATCATAATTTAGGTCAGGCATTTCTGCTATAAATTCTGGTCGTTTTCACGACGTAGGCAACATTTTTAAAACAAACGTAGAACTACGAAATAGTATTTACCGCAGCGTACATTTATACACAACAGATCTGGTTGGGACTCGCAGTTATACTTAGGGTTGTATCGAATCTCCGCCACTGCCCGTTGGCGCTAGCGAGCAATTCTAGTCATTATTACGGGTATTCCTTATAATTGGTTTTATAAATTTGAAAAGCTAGCCGTTTCTAGAGGTGACCGCTTTCAAGAGGTGGCCGAAAATAGACGTTCTGTAATATAATTTTAATGAATATCTTAAGAAAAACAATAGTTTATAGTATTTGTCGTAGCACTCTACCAGTTTGTGGTATAGGGAACTACATGTAAAATGGACCGAATGATTTTCCTTTTTTTTCCAAAATACAATCTTTGAGCCTTTATCTGAAACTGCACCGGTTATTCTTACAAAATTATTAATATTATGGGTAAAAAAATAATTTAAGAACTTCAAGTCCTTTCAAATGTAAGATTAAAAGCTACTGATTTTAATCTTTGATGTGGATGGAAAGAAAACTTAAACCGTAAGTTTCAAGATTCAGAATTCAGTATATTTAATTTCAAACATACTGAAAATTTTCAGAAATTGAAACTTTATGACATGTGTATAAAATATAAATGGGATCATTTCGAAGGTGACGGAGAGAGTTCAAATTTTATCTGGGGGCTTATTGTGATATTTTAAAAGAAAAGGTAAGCAATAATTAGATTTTGTTATGGATTTATATTTTGCTTGGCCAGTATAAATAGTACTCTTTTGCACGGATAAATCATTATTTATTTATTTATTGCAAGTCTTCAACATTTTGACTCAATTACTCTTGTGTGTTCTTTGAATAAATGGCACCCTACATGGTGTGTGTTAAATTCTAGAGTGTTTTTAAATAAGTGTCTGCTTATAATTAGTTAATTTAGTTTAGTTACCTGTACAAGTACCTGTTACATGTTCTTTGATAAAATATTGTTTGGACGTGTTCCAAATTTTTCGTTGTATAACTTTAATTTTTTTATTATTTAAGAAAATAATTAATAACTTTGTCTTGGAGCTCCATAGTTTCAATCTGAATTCAGGGAAATTGACAAAATTTCAGCTCTGTGGTCTAATGTTCAAAACTAGAAATGGAACACAAAACCCATAATTTTGTTAAGTAAAACCCACTTTTAATATCCTCAGCCATCAGCCCGCACCGGCGGTGATAAAGAAATTTCTAAATTACACGAGACATATCTGCTTATTTCAATTACTGAAGTGTCAAGAATAATCGTGAATTGTCTTTCGGCCCTTTGCAATCATTATCGATTTTGAAATCGCTATACACATATTAGTAAAATTTAATATATAGATTTTATTTTGGGTTGCTATGGGTATCCAAGCTCCATGGAGTAACCCTGGATTTCTATTCTTATCGACGTAATCGCCATAGAAACTTACCCCCCCCCCCCCCTACATCTCAACTCACTTTCATTTTTAATGATTTTTGTTAGAGGAGTACTGAAATTCGCAAGACGATATTTACCAATTAGTCCGTCTCAAGCATCTTCTAACCCTGGGAATTTTTTTTGTTTAGACAATGTAAAGGCGGAGGTAAAATTATTCCTTGAGAGTAATATACAGGGTTCATCTGAACATTTAGAATAAAAGCACCATTAAGAAAAAAGGTTTATTTTGGAATAATATGGTTATCTTTAAAAGAACACTAGTTTATAATATTTCGACAAAGCACTCTACGCATCCTAGCAAAAGATTTATCTGCATAGTTTCATATTTACAGAGACCTTACAAAAGCAAATACATAAAGAATATATATAAAAACATTTCCCAAACTTCCAACGTACGTATCAAATGTGCATCTGTATTTAAGTGCAGTTAACGCAAGCAATCATTTAAGAAGACTTTTTGATTATAAACAATATCTAATATAATATAGTAGTGTTCAGTTATAACTAGAGCGAGGTAATTGTCTCTGCGATACATAGGCGCTTCACCGGAGTATCGGGTTGTGTGCAAAAATTGATTCTCGCTTTGTCAGCGTTCGCTTGTTTATATTTCGTTCAGTTCAGGAAACGAGAGCGTGCGTTGTGCTTTGTGTTACGTGTTATTTGTTATAAATATATAATTATTAATTTAAAATGTGTAATGTGAACAAGGCTATAAAACGACCCTCTGCTGCTACAGTAAATAAGTTTATTTGTGACTTTCCGGATTTGTTCTACGACGGTGCTAAAATAGTTTGTAAAGTGAGCGAAACATTTGATGTGCTGGGGCAAGGCGGACTGTAACAAACATGCAAATACCGAAGAACACAGAAATGGAAAAAGGTGTGCCAACGAGAACTGCCTTTATTTTCGATTTACTTGTCATGATGATAACCTGTAATTTGCTTACTCGAAAAAGAACCGTTTCAGAACTTTTGGTGTAAGTACAACCCCGAGTTGAAATTGCCAACTACGAAAACGGCATGTAAGCATGTTTTATTTGTACGCCAAGACGTGGAAAAGAAAATCAAATCAGATATGAAAAAATCTTGCTTTGGTTATGTGTTAACGAGACAACAGATTGTAAAAGAAATTCTATTCTAAATGTTATAGTACGTGTACTATATATGACCCTCATAAACCGAGATTTCCACTATTAGTAGCTAGCAAAAGATGGAAAAGTGTACTAGTGCAGCAATTAGTGCATTAGAAAACATTCAAGTCTCACCACGTCAGGTGTTGATGTTTATCAGCGATGGTGCCGCGACAATGCGTTCAGTAAGCCGTTCTCTTCTTGAACACGGTTGGATGTGTTTACATGTTACGTGTAAAGTGCTTGCTTTACATCTTGTGGCAGAAACTATTCGACAATGTTCACCCGAGGTAGATCCATTAATCGCAGGTATAAAAAAAGTGTTCAAATCTCTAAAATGTCTTCGATCATTTCACGCACAGTGTCTTAGTATTCGTGAACCACCACAGCCGATTCTTACACGTTGGGGAACATGGTTGTAGATAGCTCTTTATTATGCTGAATATTTCAAACAAGTAAAGGCTGTTATTCTACAATTCAATTCGCTGAAGCTGCAGCTATTAAGCAGAGCCAGGCAAAATCTCAAGATATTTCCGTTGAAACCGAGTTACAAACTATTCGTAACAACTACAATGGATTACACGACGTAATAGAACAATTAAAAAATGGAGCGTTGTCGTTAGTGGAGTCACTGCAAATAGTGGAGGAAGTACATACACTGCTACGCACTATACATGACGCAAAATATGTGTTATAAAGAGATTCTGATTTTATCACATTAAAACAAATTTGTGGTGGTGCATTGACTAATTCATTAACTGAATTCAAAGAGTGTTTTAGTCATGCATGTATTACATCCGTAGATGTCGAACGATCTTTTTCAACATTTCTTCACCACGGCGAATATCGTTCAACGAGACAACTCTGGAAACATATGTAATGCTATCAACTTTTTACGACTCATCTAGTGAATGATAACACTGATAATGGTGCTTCTATTTTTAATGTTCGGTAATTCCCATGCAGCCCGCCAACCTTCATAACGCTGCTTAAGAGGGTGAGTGTTTCACAACTTTTTAGGTACTTAGGGGAAGGTGGGGTAAAGCGGAACCCTTAAGAAGAACCCTTTATTTTTGTAAGAACGAAATAAAATTTACTCCTGTTTTTTACATAGATATATAATAAATGAAATACATTTTCATAAAAAATAGTAACATCTTATTCTTAAAGTACAGATACATTAAAGATACTATTAATTTTAAGCTACATTTTTCCACTTTGCAAGTGGCATTAGTAGTGGGGCAAAGTGTAAAGTCAATCAATTTAATTTATAGAAATTTTACTCTCCCATAGCGAAGAGATTCAAACTTAATTAGCTGTTCTACTATATCTTTTAGGTATATTATGCGTTTGTCTTCCACTTCGGGAAAGACAAAAACATTTCCACTTTGTCTGTATTCTATCATAAATTTTACTGTGCAGTTATCTTCTGAATTTATGCTAACTTGGCTTACAAATTGTTCTTTTACATTTTTTCTTTCATTTTGAAGTTCTATGAGAAGGTAGCTATTTTCTGAAATGTCTCTTAGGCTGTCTACTTTCTTAATTGTAAATTTCATATCCTTAGTTGTGTTCGTTAAGTCTCCGTCTTCTTCTTCTAAGGAAAATTCAGATGAGTCGTCTAAAATTATATTCACACTATCACAAGAATCTGAATCGAGCTACTCAACAGTTTTAATAAAAATATTTCTTTTCACTGTTTCTTTTTATTGGGTTTTACTGCTGGCTTTGCTAACGTTAATTTTAATTCTTCCATGTTCGGTGTTGATGTAAGCACCGTTGTTTTTCCTTTTTTAGCATTTTTAAATTTGGTACTGTTTGAAGTTTTCACTCTAGGTATAGGCATTAGATCTTGAGGTGAATAATAACAAGAGGTTATTGTAGAAGTGTCTCTAGATGATCCTGGCTGTGGCGAATTAATACTGGATGGCCTTGGCTGAGGTGAGTCACCGGTGGTATGTTTTGGCTGAAGTGAAGGAGTTATCTGAGTGGCTTGAGTCTTATCAGTTGTTTCTGCAGGCTGTTTTTAAATCCATCTAAAGCTGTTTGGGTTGTTGCTTGGACAGCACATTCGAATATTGGAGTGTAAGACAAGTGCTCCTTTATTTTACCTGAAAACGAGGATAAGTGCGCCAATTAGTTTTTGCATGTAGTTGAGGATAGGGTAGAAATGCGCCGGTACTGATCCCAGGGGGTGTCAGCTTAATAACCGATTAAATGTTTAAAATAATAAATCATACGAAAAATGTAGAACATAGAAATATATTTATATGTAGATACAATATTTGTATAGTTGTTTTTTTTTTAATAAAACTAAACTAAACTAAAAAACTAAAATATTAGATAGTAAAATATGTACAATATATACACAGAATAATATGCAAAACATATCAGACTTATACTTATGTGTTATAATTAGAGCGGGCCAAATTGCGCCATCCAACAGAATCGGAATCAGGCGCAACGGCCGCTTATTGTAAATAGCGTATATGTGAGTCACAGCAGATATGTGATATTTCGAAATTAATACACAAGAGTAAAAAATAAAGCTGACGCAATAATAATGTTTAGTAATTAGAGCGGATATATATATATATATATATTATATATATATATATATAATGTACACGCTGAGGTGTTTTTATTTTCATTATGATTTTTTATTTGATTGAAAACGGTATGCGTTGTAAATGGGATGTAATAAGGAAATAACTGAGAAACTGAACGCTTTTTTTATTCTGTTGTACTTAATAATGTAACTGTAAATAAAGATATAATAATAAATTCTATCCTTCTTAATAATGCGGATAGGCTTGTTTAAAAAGTTGCACCATCAGATAAGTTTCCACATTTGCCTCGTGAAGGATGTTCGCCGAGACGAAAAAATGTTCTTATATTTCGAAACGACCGTTCCACGTCTACGAAGTAAGACAGGCGTAATTAAAAATCTTTAGACTTAGTCAAGGAATCTGCAGATGCCCCATCGCACATTTGTCTAATCTCGTGTAGTCCGGATTCTTTTTTAAAACACTATCGAACTTAGCTAAAACTCGTCCACTTGTTGCATCGTTTATACTGTGTAACATGTACTAACTTCGTCCACGACTTGCACTGATTCTACCACGACAATCCAGAATTTTGCAAATTTCTATCGCGTCTACTAACCCTTTGTAATTGTTGCTAATATTCTTTAGATGTGTTTCAACAGAAATATCGAGAAATCCCTTCTGGCTCATCCTAATAGCTCTAGCTTCGGCAGGGACGAATTGCAAAATAACGGATTTGACTTCTTGAAAATGTTCATTATAAAAAAAAAGCGGCTTTTAACCACGTTTCCCCAACGCGTAAGAATGGGCTGTGGTGGTTTCTCGAACGAGGGCATAACTGTGGAATGCCCTAGTCCCTCTTAGGACTTTTGAGAAACACTTTTTTTGTGTTTGCTATTAATGCATCCACCTCCGGGTAACACTCTCGAATAGTTTGTGCACAAGATGTAAAGCATGGACTTTTACACGTAACATGTAAAAGTCCTTCACACTTTTCTTTAAGGGAACGGCCTACACTACACATTGTTGCTGCACCATCGCTCATGAACACAACAGTTGACTGGTTTGACACTTGAAATTTTTGTAACGTTTCGAGAACTACGGCCGTAATTGCTTTACTAGTACACTGTTTTAATCTTCTGCTGGCTAATAGAATTGCAAAATTTGGTTTAATAGGATCTAATACGCGCACTATTATATTCAAAATAGAATTTTTTTTGCAATCTGTCGTCTCATCAAGACATAGCCACAGCTGTTTATCTTTTAATTCGGCTTTAATTCGATTTTCAATGTCCTCACGTATTCGTGGAATATCTCTCCGTAACGCTGTCCGAGATGGTAGTATCCACTCGGTATTGTATGTACCCCAGAATTTTCGAAATGCTTTTTTATCAAGTATACGAAGTGGTAGACCACATACCATAAACGTTAAAAGCAATTCTAATTGAAATTGACGTTGTTGTGACACACCATTTCTTTTATTTCTGTGGTGTGCGCTATTTATATGTCTTTCACAATCACGTTTTGCTCCAGCACAGTAGTTTCTTTTTACAAACTTTACAGAAAATTGTACTCCCATTGTAGTGTAATCCACAAATTCACTAAGAAATTTATTAACTTTCGTAGGTAATGGCCGTTTATTTTTAAAAGTTACGTTAGACATAATCACTAAAGCGAGCACACGACGCTTGTTTCTAGTATGCCACGAAGTGGTGCAAAACGTAACATCTGCAGACTCGTCATTTGTTGATGAATAGAGCGCGTCATCCGTAATGAATAAGCGCGCTGTTAGTTCGTAGCCGTCGATGAATGAACTTTTTTTTTGTAGTGGCACACTGTGAACAACGCCCTATTTATCAACGAACACCCAAACTGCAGGTGTATATTTGCGCGTCTTCACGACGTAATAGACAGTGGTTTTGGTCCTCGTCCTAATAAGTACATATTTAAATTACCTATGTTTACATACATATATGCGCCCGGCAGCCTGATTGCGAACCTGGCGCGTGGCGCTCTTGGCCCGCTCTAGTTATAATATATAATATCATAACAAATGAGGAAAGTGGTAGGATACGGCTTTTACATAATCGAATGTGGCTTCAAAATCACCATTGTGAAATTTTGCAACCATTTTTTGTGAATGGTTAAGGCGATTTCTATAATTTTTATTTGATATTTTAACTGGTAAATGTACACTGTTAATTTTTAAATAAGTTTTTATTTGAAATTGTTTTAAAACATCTATACATTTAAAAATATTGGGATGCGTACTATAAAAAGATTTATTATAATCGGAATGGAACGATTCACAACAATTATTGGTTCTTTCTTTCGACGCTGAAGCGCAAACCCATAAACTTGCATTTTCATCAATATAATTTTCGACTAAGTAATTTAAAAATGATAATAGCTTGCCATCATCTATTTCAATTGCCGCAAAGTCAAAAACAAAACAATCGCCTACCATTTTAGGTTTTAAAAATATTAGACCAAAAATCCAGTGCAGAAATATGCCAATTTGGGATTGTTTATTTTCGTATTCATTTATTAAACCTATCTGCTGAATTTTACGTATCCATGACTGAGCCAAATGAAATCTACATCCGACAATTTCAATGTGATTCCATACCATCCTAACAGTTTTATGAATTGCATCTACAAAATCAGCATTAACCCTTCATAGGTTTAAACTGAATCCCTAATTTAAGAAATTTCTTAATTATTAATTGAAGACATTTAACATATGTTACGTGCAATTTATTAGGCAGCGCACAAAATACCAGTGGAATATAATGGCCATTTTTAACTTCATGTACCGTAAACAACTGAGTAAAAAACTTGGGTGTGTAATCAAATGTACTATCTACATAAATGTTCTCA
This sequence comes from Dynastes maya, assembly GCA_029619315.2. Classification (NCBI taxonomy): domain Eukaryota; kingdom Metazoa; phylum Arthropoda; class Insecta; order Coleoptera; family Scarabaeidae; genus Dynastes; species Dynastes maya. The sequence continues at coordinate 11,864,256 of JAROYE020000012.1, forward strand.
CATGTAGAAACATTAAATTTGTCTTACAAGAAAATATTAAAATGTCATCATCTGAATTGTTAACTAACAAAAATGGCTCACTTTTATTGAATGTGGTGATTTGATCCCTACTCAGTGCAATATGTACTTCCGCAATAGTTTTTGGCAACGCTGGCAGGGATTGTTGTTGCTTTCGATACAGGCACTTCCACGACTTTGGTGGTAAATTTGTCCAAATCGGTCTTTCAATTCTTGATAAATTTTCTTAACTGGTTTCTCATACAGATCAGTGGATGCTTTTCATACCTACGCGTACCTACGATATACGCTCCCGACAGCAACTTAGGATACCATACCATCGGCTGTCATGATCCCAAAATGCAATTGGGGGCCTAAATTGTATAACCATTTACCAGAAGAGGTCAAAGCAACAAATTCAAAATTCGAGTGAAAGAAATATTACTAGAAATGGAATGCTACACAGTAAATGAATTTTTAATGAAGAAATGAGCTACTTTCACCTCGTCTCCTTTGCACACCGTGGTAGTTTTATGAAGCCGATTTTAAACTATTTATTTATTTATTCTTTTAATATGTTGTTTACCCTTAAGTATGTTACATTGTTTGTTTTATACCTGTTTTTATTTTTTACACTTTTATTTATACATTTTCATTTTATTTATACATTTTTATAACATGTACATATACATATGTTCATGAATTGACAATTATAGTTTTCTACATGTGTAAGAACTATTATGACTTGTTATGTGATGGTTTTCATTATAAAATAAACTCTATTTATTATTATTATTCTTTTTAAACTATCGCTAACAGCTTGTCTGTGCAGAGTGGCATCAGCTTCATGATTATGGTCAATGTTTTCATCCAAGATTGTAGTGTTCGCTTCATCGGTATATATCTTCGCGGAACAATTTTTATTAGTGCACCTCCACTTAACACCTGATTTGGTAACACTACCGCACTTTCGAAATTTAAAATTATTTTTCACAATTAAAACTTTTCCTTTTTGGCTAAGGAAAAAATTTCACAATGGAGACCAATTGTGACATTTTTAACGACTGAAAGTGTGACGATTTGCTAACAAATTTATAGGAAACAATTTTGAATAAAGTCAACCCCTCATTGGTAGAGTTGGACACGCGCGCCAACGGGCAGCGGCGTTGTTTCGATTAGGCCTCGGGTTTCACTAGAGCTATTGTGTGTAGATGTTTGCTGTCGTAAATAGTTGTTGAATAAAAATAAAATAATGCATGCTCAAACACTTACCATTTTAAGAGTCCTCCGTGAAGTCGCAAAGTGAATAATGTCTGTTAAATATTAGATATGTTTCAACAGTTGTTTCGACAAACCGAGTGCGGCGCGAGGAAAAAATATGTTTATATGCAGAGAACGAACGTTCTACATCTAGTGACGTTATATTTGCGTAATTAAAATATTCTTTGAAACAACTTAACCGTTCTGTTGACGCACCTTCACAAATGTGTCTTAATGTGCCAAACTCAGAATCTTTCTCTAAAACACTCAAATTTTTCTAGAACACAAACATTTTTTGCGTCTTCTATCGCGCATAGCTGTGCGTGAACATGTTGCAATATTTGCACAGATTCCACTAACGACACCGAAGGATCTTGTAACTTTTCTATTGCATCCGCTAGTACGAAGTAATTGTTTGCGAATAATTTTTAAATCCGTTTTAAACCCGACTATCTTGAAATTTCGACTGGCTTTTCTTGATAGCGGCAGCTTCCTTTGGATCGAATTGTAAAACCACGTTCTTAATATTCTCATAATATTTATGATAATAAAACGCAGCATTTAACCAAGTTCCTCAACGTGTAAAAATAGGTTCTGGTGGCTCAGGTACACGGGGGCACAGTCTATGAAGTTCGCGAATACGTTTCGGGGATTTGACAAACACTGCTTTTGTATGCGCTATTAAAGCGTCTACCTCAGGATAACATTTTCTGATACCATCTGCCACAAGATTGAGACCATGAATTTTACACGTAATGTGTAACAAGTTAACAGAATGCTTTTTAAGAGACCGGCCTACAGAAACCATGTTTGCGGCACCATCACTCATCAACATCAACAGTTGGTTTGTTGAAAGTTCAAACTTTTCCAATGTATTTAACACTAACTTTACAATTACTTCGGCAGTACATTGTTGTATTCGTCTGGAAGCTTATAGAATTGAAGGTGACGATTGATGCGGTTCCATTTTACGGGCCATTATATTAACGACCAAATGTTTTTTTACGGTCTGTCGTTTCGTCCACACATAACCACATTTTTTTTTCTTTCAACTCCGACTTAATTCTTTTTTCAACATATTCACGAGCAGATGGCACTATCCTTCGTAACGATGTCCGACTTGGTAATTTGTACTCCGAATAGTTATTCCAAAACGAGACCAACGCTGCCTTGTCTAGTAAATTAAACGGTATATTACGTACAATAAAAGTAACACATACATTAAGTATAAGCTTGTCAGAGTCTCGTGTGCAAGTTCTTTTTGAAGCATGCCGTTCACTGTTTACGTGCCGTAGACAGTCCGTTTTGGACCAACTCATCAACGGGACATTACATACTACACATTCAATTTTAGCGCCATCATACGTTAAGTCAGGAATTTTGGCTAAAAATTCTCTAACTTGGTCCGCCTTGGGTCGTTTGCGCGACGTACGCAACATTTCTAAACAACACATACCGCGCTAATGGAAGGTCGAAGCTACACTGAGGCTTGTATGTAACCATATAGATACGACGCAGCTGCCTGTTGGCGCGCGTGGCCAACTCTACTCATTGGTCAATTATAATTACATTTGGAAACCCCAAGTGCAATCGTAATTGCATTATTAGATCCATTTACTTTTATGGGAAGAAGATAAGAGGTAGCATCCCCGTTGCGCTAATTGAATTTGACCGATGGCGCGTGTGCCTACGGATTAACCATCCCTTATAATTGTGTAGCTAGTTATTTCAACTACTGAAGGAAAAGTCTCAAGGATTAGGAATTGTCTTTTAAAATCACTGTACGTTTATGTAAGGTTGGAAAAGTTTCATTTTCCAACCAGTCGTGTATTGGGCTGTCGTTTTCATTTGTTATAGTCTTGGTAGCGTATGGTAAAAGAAGTTGGATTTTCCAGAGAATACAAAAATTTGAAATTGGCTAATGGTAAATGGGTACACCACGTTTTTGATTTAATTTTTATTAATTCCGAAGAAGTAGGTGATGCATTTGCATTTAACCTCCAACCTGATCAACCAAATGACCCAAGAATCATTGAATTTTCGGACTTTTTGTTTCCTTCAGAGATTTGTACAGAAACTTCCATGGCAAGTTGAGAACTTATTACCGCATTCCAACATCCACGACTTCATAGATGGCTTACGAAATGTGCAGAATCATGTATAAACATCAATACACAATACACAATCAATACAGAAGAATGAAAAAAAGCAAAATTAATGATTGTGTATCCGGAAATGAACTTGAAAGTTATTTATACATTATGCTGTAAATAAATAGGGTAAATATTTTATTTAATTTTTTTGAGGACCTATGTGTTTAATTTTTTTGAAAATTGTGAATAGATCTAGAACTTTCTATGCATAAAGTAATTATTTCCTTCTGAATTTGTAATTTGTTTGGGATTATTTATAATTCAGATATGGGATTTATTAATTTATTATTTAAATTTTAGCTTAGTCATTAAATAAGGCGCAATTCAGGTTCGTTACTCCATAACTACATATTTTTCAGTTTTACAAAAGAAAATCATTGTTTATAAAAAGTTTTACTTATTTTGAAAAGTCTTTAATAATAATCAGAATATTAATTCAATTGGGTATGCCGGAAAGTTCTGTCGTATTTTTTGAATGTGAAATTTAGAATATATTTATTAAATAATTAAACTACAATGTACTGACCATCATTTTCTACAACTGTTCATCATTTTTCAGGTAGTTCGAACGTCATCTTCTATATGAAAAGTTTTCTCAATCAAAAAATTTTGTACAGATCGAAAAAGGTAAAAATCTGAAGATGCCACGTCAGGAGAATATGGAGGATGTGGCAAAACTTTCCAACCAAGATCTGCCAATTTTCTTTGAGACATCAAAGAAGCATGGGGTCGAGCATTTTCATGCTGAAACACAATGCGACCTCATGCTTCTTTGATGTCTTAAAGAAAATTGGCAGATTTTGGATGGGAAGTTTAAATATAAATAATAATAATAATAATAATAAATTTGTACTTATTTCTATCTCTACAAAATTATTTGAATGGAAAAACTTTTCATACAGAAGATGATGTTCGAACGGCCTTAACCGAGTACTTCGATTCCAAAACTGGGAATTTTTTTGCTGACGTTATTAATCGATTACCTGAAAGATGGAGAACAGTTGCAGAAAATGATGGTCAGTACATCGTAGATTAATTGTTTAATAAATATATTCTAAATTTCACATTTGTTTTATTTAAAAAATACGACAGAACTTTCTGACATACCCAATAGAAAAATGATATTGAAATCTAGATGGTGATTTTAGTAGGTACTTAGTTTTGAATGTAAATAAAATACATGTTCTTTGTTAAACAAATTTATTGCACTTTTATATTATTTTATTCATGTAGATAATACAGTGGTACTCATCATGATCACTTTTTTGCTTATTTGTACAAGATTCTATGATATTAAATTAATTTTTTGTATTATTATTATCGTTTGATAAATTATGTAATTAATTTCAATTGAACCATAAGATATGCTAATATCTATGTAATGTATATAAATAATTGAACATGCTTTTGAGAATTAAAGTACAAGTTGTCGTCTTATTGTTATTTATTATTATATTTATAGTTATCATTAATATATTGTATATTCGAAAAAACTTTAAGACATGCACTTTTGAGTATAAGGCGCGTTTTATTATTTTATTTATTTATTTTTTTAAATTACAAAGCTTTCTAAGCAATCGATAGTTCCTTGGTATTTACAACTAGGTTTTTTTTATTGTTCAACGTCAATACACGTCGTCTTCATCGTCATCATCCCTAAAAAAAATCGAATCGAAGTTTTTTGTATGGAAATATCGTTTATCTTCGGATTTTACTTTGCATTCTCGGACTTACTCGTTGGGGAAATGATGCATGTATTTGTTGCATGTACGCCCACAACCAGGGCAATACCAGTAGCTAAGGATAGCGATAGAAGTGGCAAAAAGCAAATTCGGAATTGCGATAGATAAAACTAATTGTCGAAGGGTATCATCCCATGAATATCTTGCGATTACGGTGTCTGAGTATACTCGGCTATAATAACATGGAAAAGGCGTACCAGTACTTTGGTAACCATATTGCTGCGTGAATAAAGAACAGTTTACTGTTGGAGGATATCCACATCCTTCGGCATTGATCAACAAACGAGTATTGGAAATATCCCATTCAATATCAATATTCGGCTTGAAGTGTCTAAATGGTATCTTAGAATAATTCACCAGTATCTGATGACAACGTGTTATCTGGCCAGTGCAGCCTTCCCTACATGAAGACCACGTGCAATTTCTCAGACCTTCTGCGTATATATGCTGTGTTGCCACGCATGTCACAGGCTCAGGTTCGTACTGAGCCATCAGGCTGGAAATTGCCGGATCTACAACGAACGGTATCAAAAACAGAAAGGCGAAGACTGATATAAAGGCAATTGTTCCAAGACACAAAGAGGCATAAAATTTCGCTGTCTCTACTATTGAAATTAATTTAGGTATATTCTTATCCATTTTTTTTCTCTATATTTTCATCAGTTGTCTATCTGAAACAAAAAGAAAAATAAACATGCAATTTATAGTTATTTTTAAACACAAATAATAATAACGGTTTATTGTCCAACAGAACATTAACAGCTCCAACAAATACAAATTCAAAAGCAACTTTTTGGACATTTTTTGGCACCAGGCTTCCATGATTGGCCAATTTCGAATTTCTCTAACCAATGATGATCACTAGTCTGGGCAAACAGCGGTAACAGTCAGTGTAGTAGATATGTGGTGCGGAGTCGGCGATTATTTATTTCACGCGTTCAGAGCGTCAGTACTAAATCGATGCTGTATGCGAGTAGTTCTGTGTATATGTAGGCTGTCGTAACTTATTTCGTAATTGTACGCTTATGTTTGCTTTAAAAATGTCGCAGTTAGGTACGTCGCTAAAACGACCAATGGCAGACACAGTTAAAAACTTTATAATGGACATGCCGGACTTAATTTTTGATGGCGCTAAAATTCAATGTCTAGTTTGTAAAATCCCTTTAATGTGTTGGTCCAGAAGCCATTGTCAACGTTACATCGAAAGCAAACAGCATTCTTCTGCAAAAAGTGGCATACGAGACCAAGAAAAATTTACATTTGATTTATGTGTTACTCTTATTTTATGTAATCTATCATTTCGTTTATTAGACAAAGAAGCATTTGTCTCCTTCTGTAATAAATATGCGGACTGTAAATTACCTAGCGGGACATCGATACGAAATGTAGTGCCATTTGTTCGTGAACATATAGAAAAAAGAATGAAAACGGAATTCAAAGATAAAAAACTGTGGTTGTGTGTGGACGAAACAACAGATCGTCAAAAACATTCTGTGGTTAATGTAATGGTACGTACAATGGAACCACATCGACCTCCTTCTTACTTGCTTCCAAAAGAGTTATAAATTGTACTGCTGATGAGATTTTAAAGGTGGTGTTGAACTCATTGAACAAATTTGAAGTTTCAACTAAGCAACTTTTAATGTTTATGAGTGATGGTGCTGCAAACATGCGTTCTTTGGGCCAATTTCTTAAAGAACACAGTGGTAACTTCTTACATGTAACGTGTAAAATCTATATTCTAAATCTTGCGGCACAAACGATTCCTACATGCTTTCCACTAGTAAATGCTTTGATTGCTAGTACAAAGGCAGTGATTCTAAAGTCCCCGAAACGTACCCGACTATTTCACAAACTGTGTCCTGATTTACCTGAACCACCACAGGCTGCGTTTTACTACAACAAATATTTTGATCAAGTAAAGAAGGTAGTTTTAAAATTCAATCCGACAGAAGCTGCAGCAATCAAGAAATGCCAGGAAATATTTCAAGATAGTCAGGTTAAAAGAGATTTACAAAGTATTCACAACAATTACTTCGGACTAGCGGAGGGAATAGAAAAATTACAAAATGTTTCGATGTCGCTAGTGGATTCTGTTCAAATTGTTCACGCACAGTTATGCGCTGTAGAAGGCGAAACAAATTGGTGTGTAATACGAAAATTTGAAAGTGTTTTAGAGAAAGACTCCGATTTTCTTATATTAAGACAAATTTGTGAAGGTGCGTGTGAAGATGCATTAAGTTGTTTCAAAGATTATTTTAAATATGCAAATATAACATCGCTAGATGTCGAACGGTCGTTTTCGGCATTAAAAAACATTTATTCCGCACGTCGTACTCACTTGACTGAAACAGCTGTGGAAACATATCTAATGATTCAAATATTTAACAGGTGTTACCCATTTTGTGATTTCACGGAAGACTTTTAAAACGGTAAGTGTTTCAGCACGTTTTATAATTTATTTCTTACCTTCTATTTTATGTGTAAACTTTTATGCGCTCGCCACGCCTCTGGCTGTTACCTCATATTTGCCCAGGTTAATAATCACTTACAATGTTTTGAACGGTTTTATACAAACAATTATGAACAGCTGCCTAATACAAGGCAACAAGTTAAGTAATTTGGAGAAAAATCTTTCTGGGGAACAAATTATTTTCTTTTGAATATTTTTAAAATTACCTAAAACTGTACGAATGCCTAATTCTTTACCTCAAATTTCTGAAAACTACATTCCCACAATCGTAAATTCACTCTACAAAATCACTTTTATTTCCTAAACTAACTCTATATATATTCTTATTTGTTTGTTTGTGAACTTGAGGTTGAATGCGTCAAATTCATTGTTAGCTGAAACAATTACAGTGGACAAAATTGATAATTACATTGCCTAAATTGCTTCTCGGAACTTTTCAATGCGTGAACGTAAATTTTGTACTGGTCAGTGCAACCAACCTTTTAAACTTAATTTCCATAACAATAAAAAAAGGGTTTTATCAAAATTATTTTACAAAGAGCGCCAGTAAGAATAAAAAGTTCTATTTAAAGGAATTCAGGCCAATAACAAAATAAATATTGTTTTTATGAAAATTAACTTGTATGATTAAAATTTTACGTTTATTAAAACTGCAGGCGTTTTTTGATTTTAACATAGTTGGAAGGTTCTCTAAAATAAACTAAAAGAAATGATTGAAACACCTATCTATTCTTGTTTGCTGAGGGTCACGTCGATTTTGTTTGCACAATAATATTTTAAGGTTATGAGGAAATATTTGACGTCATAATTGTTTTGGGGGTAATTACAATTTAGATAGAGTTAAAGATTTTCATTTATTTTTTTTTTTCATACTAAACTTTAAATTTCGGTGTCTAATTCTATATTACCAAATCATTCATAATTCAACTACCCGATTTAGAGATAAAATATCTGCTTCACACCATCTCACTCAGTAAATATTTTTTAAATTTCGCCGACGATTTGAGTTGGTATTAAACTGCCCGCGAAATTTAAAAAATGTTTAGTGGACAGGTCGCAAAAAGCATGTGCAAGCAATTTTATCTGATCTGCAGTTAGGTTAATGGATTCATCCATTGTTCTTAATTTAAAACAAAAAATAGGTTTGTTTTCTATTTTTGTCACATTTATTTATACCTTGTTTAACTTTTTGCTTTTATAATAGTCCAATTTTGGGATAAATTTTAAAAGAATATCAGTGTTATTCAGCGTCAAGCGTTAGAACATGTTTGCACCTTTGCCTACCTGTAGTTATGCCACAGTAGCGACCTTGACGCAATTTTAACTATAGTATATTCCACCAAGCAATGGTCTAACCACTGCTTAAATCTGCTGACGTCACATAAAAATACCCAATTTATATATGACTTTACTTTTTATTAGACTTCATTTCCCGATAATACAAATACGATCAGATAGACGTATATTTACTTTAAACTTTATTAACTATTAACTATAAAATCGCTAGAAACTAACGAGATCCTAAAAAGGATTGATAATAGACAAAGATTAGAGAAAATTACATTTTAAGCAACTTAATTTTGATTTCCATTCAATTAATTACATGTATTAATATTTGTGATTTTTAGACATTTAATTACTATTACATTGAATTAATGATTTTTCTGTCTACAAAGATGCAATTGTGCAAGAATGTAATGAGTACTATTACATTATTGTGTCGGATATAAAATATATCGTTTGTGGCCGACTTATAATTTAAAAAATTAACCAATTACAGAAAAGCCTATATTTGATCATACGTTTTCTACTAGTCCATTCCATATGGTGGAATATACAGTGTGACCCATTTGAAATGGAAACACCGCTGTAGACCTTATATTTTACACTAAAATGAAACCAAATTACATATGAAGTAGCAATTACTATTAGCAATTGAAACATTTTTTTTAAAGATACTGCAATATAAAAATGCACGAGATAAAAGTAAAGCGAGATTATTTAAAAAAACAATGTAGCTAGTAGGTAAATTTATTTCTTTAAAATTTGTAATTTGATAGATGTTTTATTACCAGAGACAAAAACTAGTTAGATTCAAGGCGTGACTGAGAACAAAGAAGGAATACGTCAGCATTAATAGGGGTAAAGAGGCGGCATCACACGTGCATTGCTAAGTCACGTACATCATTCTATCGTTATCTTAGATAAATATAGAATCCATACGCGATACTGCCTCTCTACCCCCCTAACGCTGACGCATTCCTGTTTAAGCTCTCAATCACGCCTCGATCCTAACTGATTTTCGTTTCTGATTATTACACTCATTTTTGTAATTGTAGTTAGATTTCTTAAAAATGGTTATTTGCAGTTTAGTTAATTTTTAGTTGTTTTTTTTAAATAAATTTTGATCTACGTTGGTCAATAGATGTTGTAAGAAGCGGATTTATGAAATAATGCACGGTAGAATTTGAAAAATGATTCTCTCATAACTTTTTTATTAATCATTTATAAACCATTTCAAGACCGTTTGAATTCAATGGTAATAAAAATTACTATTTTTCACCTCGAAAAATAATCATAGTATGCCTTGAAAATTTAGATGAACTTCTGAAATTACTTCTGAAGAAGTAGACTTTTTGATCCACTGTGTATTAAAAAAAAATGGTTTCACTTTAATGTAAAATATAGGTTTTATAGGGGTGCTTCCATTTCAACTGGGTCACATTATGTTCATATTGAAGTATAATAATTATAACTGGTCAAAATATTATATGCTTAATTTATTGAGTAGTTTGTGAATTATTAAAAAGAAAATAATGTTCACTAATGAGAATGATTGTATACTCACTCCGAAAGACACTTAAAGAGCCATTATTGAATTGCCACCTCTATCTGCCATATTGTTCGCCGAATTGGACTTTTCGAATTCGGTTTGTGTTGACGTGCAACCCTGAAAACGCATTTTCGCATCATCTCCAACGACAACAGTGCGTTGGCAAAGCAACAAAGTCAAACACGAGACCACAAACAATATAGAAGGCAACACGAAAGCGATAATAAACTGGCGAGTGGTCGTGGCTAAATCGAAACGAGCTACCACAATGTCCGTGTTTTCTGTTGCGTAAAAGCAGGGAAATCTAGCACGTGCGTTGTGGTCGGCCCCATCTTTACCATAGACACGTAGAAATTCCTTACATTCATCTCTTAGGGTGTTTACGCAGCCCTCTAGATTGATGAGCAGCCTGCTTTCGTTGGATATGAGCAGATCAGGTTCCGGTGGTGCTATTCTTCGTTTTTCGTCTAGAGGAATCGTGTTGTATATGCTAACGTAACTTAGATAAGTAAAATTAGTGAGATCACTTAGTATATTATTAGCTAACAATGAACCATTAACGCAATCAACAGCAACAACACCTCGGCTAGTATTCATAATATTATAACAAGAAGTCATCATTATATTGTCTTGGGATTCGTTCCATATTTCTTCTCCAGTCTCCAATTCTAGTGCCCTTTGGCATTGCGACAAATAAACCTTATCCCCGCTGAGCAAGATGACGTTTTTATTACGTGTTGGAATATCAACACATCTTCGATCACAGTTGTATGGTATGCGAATTTTTTCGCAGGTACCACGTTTACAATTAAATAAACCATCTAGATCTATACAGGTGATTTTACCACGACGACCCGAGCATTTTAAGGGCGGATCTGTTTCTGTAAATATGCATTCGAATGCATCTGTGATGTTTATACACATCCCTTGGGTACAATTGAAGGTCCCCGTTAGATTTTTACACTCATCCGCTATACATCGACTTCGTTTTGCGTTCTCTTGGTCGATTCCGTAACAAGTTTTATTGGCAGTATTGGTGCAATTCGCTAGCAGCAGCGAGGAACCATTATGTCTAAGGTTAACGTAGATTTGCAAACAAGGCCCCGACGTTTTGCTTAGGCACCATTCTCCACACGAGCCCCAATCGCAATTTTCTACATTGACTGCCCTTGTGGTGGTGCACATTACCGGTTCTTCGGTGATTCCAGATTGAAAAACCCGCGAAGATGGTACATAGATGGCAACCGTTAAATACACTATAGCCACACTGCTTAAAACTAAAGTCATTTGACATAAACATATTGTACCACATATTCTACCGTCTTGTGGAGGTATAATCAGCTGTTCAACGGGTATAGGTTTCTTTTTGGGCATTTTTGCAAACACTATTCTTGCTCTTGCATGTCAACTACTGCTTAAAATCGGTGCTGCATGCGTCATAGGTAGCGCTCATTGCCTGAGGGATCAATACAGCACTGCGGTTCGCAAATCAATAGCAACATACGTCACAACGAATGGAATTGACATCTATCTCTAATCATATCATGTTATAGGACATCAACAAACGTAGAACGGTTATAATGAGAGGATACTTACATTTGTTAAAAAATTAATTTTATCACAGCCCAAATTTACGTCCAAATTCAACGTATTATAATCACGTCTGAACTATTACAGCTTAGGGAGCCATCTGGCGTAGGTCGGTGTAGAAATCGATATTATATTTGTAGACTGCAGTATTCTGAATACCATGTCATCTCGTAGTACTCCGTAATGCCTCTCGCCTGATCATTTATCCAGAGTTCGTAAACGTACGTAGCCGTGTGTGATTGAAAAGTAAAAAATCATTCTTACGCGATAATGTAAAGTTGATTTGGGGCCCGAGCCACACGATCAAGCAGTGTGAATGCAGATGGTGGGGTCCAAGTTTGAGGCAGTGCTTGCACCGCAAAAATGGGCGAGCAAGAACCAGAGGAACAAACTTGGAAACAGAAGATCCTATTCTACATCACAGCATTCTTCGTGCTTCTCGGTACGTTTAGCTTATTCGCATTTCTATTTCTCGTGCCTTTTGTCATTGATCCCGCCTTTACTACGATCTTTATGGAATTCGATGAATCTCCAGCTTTGTGCGTGACAGTTGACACAGAAAGACGACAAGGTGCCTCGAATTGCACTTGGACATCATGTCGAGAAGGTTGCACAAAGGAAATTTACCAATGTACTCAGATTCGCGTGAATTACAAGAGGAACGCCACTGAAAATGACACCATTACGACCACGGAGCCTATCTCTGCGAGACAGGAAAGGGCATTGAGGGATGACTATGATTACATGTTCGATAAGAAGGAATTGGAAGAAGATTACTTAAACGAAATTGAACCAACTGGTTTGATGGGAGATAATTCGGAATGGTATTATACGGGAGCCAAGCTATTTCCGAACGTGAAAGGTTGCGGATATCCGCCAATGCTCAATTGTAGTATTTTTTACAAGACCTACCAAGATCTGGGTACAAACTTCACTTGCTATTATAGCCGTGTGGACCCTGGTTTAGTGATAAGTCACCTGGACATGTGGCAAGTGTATATGAATCTGGTGTATGCCATGGCAATCCCTATCCCGTCCTTTATTTTATCCGTCATATATCTAACATTTGCGTACTTTTTGATATACAATGACGATGAGGAGAAAGCTCCATTAAAGAATAACGCCGAAGAAATGGACGTGGGTGATGAAAATGTGCCAGAAACCATTCTCCAGCCTACCAGCGAAAGATTAACGCCAGCTAGTGAAGCGTTCAGAGAAGATTTGGCTGGATTTGGACATCATTTTAAGGTTGCCATGGCTGACGAATTGAGTAAGGAAAGTTTGGCCGATGGAGTTGCTAATTCTATATCGATACAAGGGTGAGTTTTCATAGAATTCCCAATTAGGTATCCTAAAACCATACTCTTTTTTTTTTCTTTATAGGCATATTGAGCGAACTATAACAACAAGCATTTCTGTAACTGCAGGGCCAATAGCAGACATCTAATTTTGTAGCTGCGCCTTATTTATAAGTGTTTCATTTTGTACACTTCAAATATCGCTTTAGGACAAGTGTGTCGCTTATATGATATATTCTTATAAATACATAAATAGTTTTTCCTTCTAAATACTGTCAGCCAAAAAAACAGATCATATAATAAGGCTTATACTTGCACTAATGTGTAGTAATAATAAAATAATTAATCTGTTCAATAAGGATATTAAACGTTGCCACCTACACGAAGTAATTCATTTATATAACATTTGTACGGAATTTAATATTCAAATTCAACGTTTAACATTCATATTGCAGTTCTTTTCGCACAAGGTAACATTAAAATAAACAAATATAATTATATGACAGCACAAGCGTAAGAAGAAGAGTGTAATGAAATACTTAATAAAATAAAAAAAAAGAATTAAGTAAGAAAAATACACTTACAGTCCAATTTATTCTAAAAAAAAATATAAAAAAATTAGGCGATTACACTGAGCAACAACGAAAATCATCTTCAGAGTCATATAAAGAAAGGAATTTGAATAACGTTGTTCAGTGTTACTATAATTGTAAATAAGCTGCTCAAGGGTGGTAACGCTTATACATTCTTGAAAAAAAAAGCACATTTTAAAATACTCATTATTATGGAAAATTTTTAATAATAAAAATACACTATTGCGACAGTCTAAAATAAAAAGTTTGTGCATCTACTTTAGATTGGCAAATTGATTGATATAAATAAAGGTTAACTATCGATACTGTTTAATGGATTTTTGATAGTTTTAGGCCTCAGATGATCATGTAATTTTCTTATATTAAATTCTTTAATTCTTATAGAAACCATTATTGGATATTAGTAGACAATAACGATTTCGTTGATAAATTATTTTTAGATGTAGGCTTTTTCATACATATTTTAGGCATAAATTGAACACCATTAGATAAGTTCTCGTAAGTCTAAACACCAACAAAAGATGTGCAAACAGATTTTTGTCGCAATATCTGTTTAAATTTTCTTTAAATGCAAATTTTTCACTTATTGTAGGTATATTATATTCGGAATATTTAAAGGTAATTATATTTTTATATAATAAAATGGCAATATAATTGCTTATACATAATTAATTATTTTTATATTCTTTATTTCATGTCATTAGTCATACATTCTCTATTTTTTTTTTTTTTTCATTAAATTTATATTTTAGTGTATCGTATACTTATCTTGTTTTAAAGTAAAATGAGATAGAAATGTCCTATATGTTTCCATCTATTTCTTGAAAGGAATAAAGTAGCATACGCGTTTTCCCAATATTTATGTTAGACGTTTCATAAAACGGATGACTACATTTTCGACAGTTTTATGAACGTAGGACACGTAGTACTAGCCATGGATTAAATTTTTAAAAGCAAGGTTTTATGATGTCCTTTACTAGATTGGGAACGTCTAACTTATCTCATTTTATTTTTTTTTATACATCAAAAATAATTTACCCTTTCCATATTGTATATACTTATACTAAAATAATATTTTTTTACAAAATAAGTTCCTAGTAGTTACTAATATGTGGCTAATGACATTATACATGGCATATAGCAAATTATTTTATATATTTGTTAACGGACTGTAAAACGATGGATTTTTAAATTCGAAATCCTATGGATTTCAAATTTGTGTAGTCGAAAACTTGGTGCCTAGATAAAAAAAAAAAATAAATGAAACAAAATCACGTTTTTACTTTTCACATTAACTTAGCGATCTTTACGTTTTCTAGTAGTAGTTAATTTGCAATGTAATATGTGATATAACTAGTTACAGAGTTCTAAATAATATTATAATAATAAAATAAAAAAGTGATAAAAAAATTGATAATATTATATTGATATTGAATTGAATTTTGGTTCCTTTGAAGCTTTTCTTATTGAAACTTTCTTAGATGTTAGTAATTTTTAAGCACAATAATTAGAATTTAAATGATTATAACAATAATATCATTATTTCTCTTGCATTTCGTTAAATTCTCTAATAATCATATGATGAAAAAAATATACAAAATAAAATATATAAAAATTTAAAAAAGATATTTACTTTTTTAATATCATAGTGCTTATGTTGTAATGCTTATTATTATAATATTGATATATATTAATAAACAAGAAACAATTATAAAAATGGCTTGATTATAATACATAAAAATATATATGGATATAATTTATAATATTGTTATTATTATTATTTTCTTTTTCTTTTACATTGTTAATTATTCTCTTGAATAAGAGCTCTAAACATTTAAATAGTAATACAAACAATAATTACTGCTGATGTGTTACTTCGTGTTCAAGGACGGACTATAAGTTTGTAGGACCAAAATATATACTGAAAAAAATACCTTCTGCATTTTCTATATTATGCTCATAATTTATAAATATATACACAAATTTAAGATAGTCCGTCACTGACCTATAAAAATATCACATAGCTAATACTTGAGTTCAGTTTTAACCTTTATTGATTCTTTTTTCCATTTTTATTCCTAAAAAAAAAGAAAAGTTATACACGCTACATTTTTCCATCAAAAGTGGAACACGGGTCTATAAATAGAATATCCCCAAATAAGGAATTAATGATTGAACAGTATTGGCTATGTGAGAAAGAAAATTAGCCTTCGAATGTATTTATTTTCATAAAGCACAGACATTTTTCACAATTTTTCGACATTTTTCAAATTTATAATATACGCATTTTACTGTCGATGTTAAAAAATGCTATTCACTAGTGAGAATGCTATTTCAACTGTTTATATGTATGTACCGCGAAAATAGACGATTTCACTTTTAAAAAATGTATCTATTCGAAAAAGAAATATCCGACGTTTATATGATTTATAAATATTTTGTTAAGAAAGTTCATTCTATTGATTTATCGTTATTAACGCATTGAAAACTAAACACATTCTTTCAGATTGTTACGTGGGGTTTTTATAATCAAAATAGATGCGATTCAAAATTCAAAATTTCATTTATTTTGTACTATAAAACCTATACAATATACATCTGAATACCCGTCCAAAAGTAAATACATCTTTTCTTATGATTTCTCTAAATAAGAAGAAAAAAAAGATGAATACCTAGTAATATTTAGCTGTGATTGCTGAAACTTCTGCAAATAAAAAATGATAAAAAAAACAGAAATCTGGTATATTTCTTCACATCAGCATGTGTAAATATATATTTCTATGTAACAATTATACAACTAACTTAAGATCTGCAATAATATTGTATATAATAGATTCTTGAGATGAATTGTTATAAAAGAAAATATTTAAGCTAATTGTTGAAATACAAATTATTATAATTATTATTGCTAAAGGTATGTTTGAACATTTACAAGTCTAAACACTAATTTATACTGTCATAAGTCCAATAAATTATTAATTTAATTATTAAATATTATTGACTTTATTTTTCTTCAAAAATACAATTTATAGAAGTCCAAGGTAAGTATCTTTTCATTCTACACATTTTGCGAATTATCCTCAGCATATGCTGTGCTAAATTATTCAATAAATTGAAGACGTCGTTCATAGTTCATATTAATTAAGAAATATAACGGCAGTATTTTACATACTACGATGTTTGAAAAATTTCTAATCTAGATCCACAATTCTAAAAATAATTATGACAACATCACCATATTGAATCCTGCCATTTGGGAAATATTAAACAAGTTTAATTAGCTAATATTTTGAAAATGTTATATTTTTACAAATAAAGAAAAACTGCTTATGACTAGAATACAGGCAGTTTCAAAAAGAAAGAAAAACAATATGTAACTTGAAAGAGTTTGTAAATAAGCTAGAAGATACAGGGAAGCTTTGGAAAATATGCATTAAATTATTATTTGCTACTTACAATAAATACGAGGGATGATCGTAAAATAAGGTTCCCATATTTTTTAAAAATAGACAGCATTCATTATTTCCTTAACATTACACATCGTTTTAAAGGTAAAAACTTAAGCTATTTTTCGACATAATCGCCATTTCTATCCAAGCATTTTTGCAGACGGTGCTCCAACTTCTGTATCCCCATGTCGTAAAATTCTGCCGCCAGTCAAAATCTTTTTAATTGTGGTGTTGGAAATCTCAGGAATCCGAAGAGCGAGTTGACCCTCCGATCTTTAAACAGTATGCTCTCGACCTTTTCAACGATTTCCTCTGAAACTGATGGTCTTCCGCTCCGCTCTTCATCGTGAATTTCCGTCCGATCTCCAGTGAATTCCCTACACTATTTGCGGACGTGTTGAACAGCTATACACTTCTCTCCATAATCTTCGGTTAATTGACGATGAATGTCTATAGGTGAAACCCTTTTCACGTTTAAAAAACGTATCACAGCGCGAATTTCGCACCTGGCGGTAGCGGCGACTTCGGACGGCTGCTTAGCCAACACTGAGAGGCGTAGCGAGACGGGAGTGGTACGTGTATAGAGTGGGAGAGCTGCTGCACACGCCAATGTTGTCGGATTTCGCCTAACACGTCTTATTGCTGCTGTAGGGCTTTGAGAACCTTATTTTACGATCATCCCTCGTATTATGCTATTATTAACTTTAAAATTATTGCATGAAAAAAATACTTCTTATTTTCTTATATTTTCAGGTCGTATGTTTTATAGATATTTAAAAAAAATTAGATAAATTTATATAAAATGCTTGTTTCCATTATCAAAGGACGATTGTAGCAATTTTTCGATATATAGAGTGAGTGAACAGTTTAACAAATCGCAATATGTTTTGTTTACTGTTGTCATGGTAACCAAACCATATTAACACTAGAAACCATTTTCATATAATTTGCAAATGCGAGGCTCGCCTTTGGGCTCAAAATCTTGAATCAGTAGCTATAAACGTCAACGTCAGCATTTTGCTTTATTGTTGCCATGGTAACCAAACAATATTAACACTAGAAACCCCTTGGATGCAATACCCAAATGCAGGACTTGCGATTAATTGTAAATAGCTCTTACTTTTAATGTTGGGCATGTGAATTATTATACAAAAACATTAGATATAAATTTCCTATATTGTGGATACAGAAAAAATATATAGAGCTATTTAAAAAAATTACATTTGTGGTGTTTGAATTTAAAGTTTGGTGTTCAATACTGAACACCGTGAATATAACAAATGCGTTTTAATATCATGTATTGAGGCTACGCTAAAATATATTTGTATTTTGAGTTTTAGAATATACATACGAAATCTATTTTATAAAGTAGATGCCTGGTTTGCTACTTGTCGATCACCCTATATATATATATATATATATATATATACATATATATACGGAAACAGTTTTGTAAGAGGCTCTAGGAGATCTATTATGTCATCAGAAAATTGTAGCTTCCTACTGTTTAGGCGCAATTTTACAATTTTAAAAGGTTAGGACAGCCTGTATTTCTTTAATTAAAACAAAAAATATTAAATTAAAATGTCAACACTTACAGTTCTATATAATAACAATTTTGAAAACCTTTTTTTAAAGTTATTTTTAATATAATTTAAAAGAAAGAATTCAGTAATATGTGATTGAGAATGTTACCGAAACATGCTTGGAATTCTTTTGTGCCCCGTATAATGGTGGTTCTAGCAGTAGGCGATTGTTTTCTCTTTCAAGCTTAAGATTCTCAAATATGTTGTAATATGTGTGAGGATATATGTTGAAAAATAAAATATAAATGAGTGTATAGAAGAAAATAGGGTCCACTCTCTTCAAGTATTTGATGTTGATTGAGTTTAAAAGTACGGTGGGGATATAAAATCGACCATCGCGTCGGATTTTACTCTGTACCAGTGTCACATGCGGTTAGTAGTAGTGACCAATCAGATAGGTCGTTGTTACTGTTCGTGCGGAACCATCGGTTTACCTGTTGTGTTGTTATGGGTGACCATAGTTTGTATTAGATTGCCATGTTATCCGTTTGAAGTGGTCCTGATGAATCGTCCCAAAAAATACGACGTGAATAGTCGGGAATACGATGACAGGTGGTGACGGTGAGGTGACTTGAACGTAAAGGACATGTCCAGGTGGCACGAAGACTGTTTGAAAAGATGCGGCGATTGCACGGCCTGTTTAAGTTGGGAAGGCGATATACAAAAGACACGGATCGTCTCGAAAAAGTAAGTTTGAGAGCACGCACGGTTTGAATCTTAACGTTTTTCTTCATCTTAGGTACGTTACTGTCGGTTCGGTACGTTATGGTATAAGATTGGGTGCCGTATCACCTCCACCACCTGGCGCTGGACCGCGGTATCGTTCCCAATGCTGCTGGCACTTTGCCCCTGGCCCCGATCACGTCTCCCAGCATCCACTCCTCACCACGTCGCATATTAATAGCCGCGATATATTTAGATGCGTAAATAGAGTGAGGATGGCCGAGGATGCTACGTCAGAATTGTCCGAACAGGCGATAGTGTGCGATCAAGTGCTGTATTCCACCAGGTCTCTGTTGAAAAACCAACTGAGACGACGTGCCCTCGCAAGACCATCGGTTTATACCCGCCTTTGCGACTGTAGGGAAACGGAGGGGCCGGACACATCAACCCTGGATCGTCTCCCGAGGTTCCGCTTCGGCGGTAACCGCGGTACTAATAGCAAAGTAAGAGATAAAAAGGATAATGAACAGCGCCTACGCGAGATAACCGATCGCTTGAAGAGGGGACCGGTGCCTCCTCCTCGAACAAAACACGTGCTCAATAAAGCCCAGGAGACGTCTTCCTCCTGTGCATTACCAACTCGCAGTGCATCATTCTCACAAGTGGACTATTCCGCGGACGACAACAAATATGTCAGGAGAAGACCACAGGCAACTCCTCATAATTCCTCATCATATTCCAGCGATTGTGGTAGCCTACCGCGTGCCAAAGCCAATTCTCAGAATCCCAACAAATCGCCAGACGTGAATAACATCTACGATGAAACCCCAGAAGAGAATGACAACGAAAAAAACGAAGACCCACCTCCTATTATCACCCCAACACCTGAGGAATCCGAAAAATTAAAGGCTGAAGAAAAGAAGCGAGATAAATCCCGCAGAAGGAAAGGCATGTATATCTCCCAATGGCCGGACGATGGCGAAATCGATGATAGTATCATCATTAATCAATTCCAAGACTGCGATTTTATGTGTAACGAAACC
Source organism: Dynastes maya (assembly GCA_029619315.2). Taxonomy (NCBI): domain Eukaryota; kingdom Metazoa; phylum Arthropoda; class Insecta; order Coleoptera; family Scarabaeidae; genus Dynastes; species Dynastes maya. The sequence goes on from JAROYE020000012.1 coordinate 11,884,936, forward strand.
CAATCACCCCCAAAATTACAAATAGTAAACACCGAAAATACCCATCCAGATGATTCTAACACAGCTCCAACGAGTCCCGACGATACCCCATCATTAGAATGGCCTAATCAAGATAACTCGGATAAATCAGACATGAAAAAGACTTTATTACGTGTTAATTCTTTCTCAGAAAGTGAATCTGATCAAGTAGATCGCAGGTCGGATGTGTCGGACACAGAAAGCCGCACGAATGTTGATCTTGTGAGTCCCCACATTACCCGCAGATACTCTAAAAGACCCCTTAGAGGACCATACGGGCAAATGTTAGAAGCAGAAATGAAAAAACCTGAAACCGGACGGAAGAATCAATATAGTGATTTGAAATTTTTAGACGATCTCAAATCGGACGCTACTAGTACGTTATCTTTATCGCCAAGATCGTCAAATGAGTGCCCTAAATATAACAATTCTAGATCTAGGATAAGTCAGAGTCAATCTGTTGATGACACACAAATCAAGAACAGACTCAGTTCGTTACCAGTGACTAATAAACTGTTCCCACATCCTACGACAAAAAGAAAAATTAGCGCAGATTCTAGTGGTAGCACCAACCCGTCTAGTTTTATAAGTGATTCCGAACAAAAATTAGTGATTAACCATCAGAGAACCACGTCTAGTCCGTCGAAATTAGAAGGATTATCATCAAGCGATAATAGTAATGATCTAGACCATTTGCTCCGAGGAAGTTCTGAGCAATTAATCTCAGAAGCCGGGTTACAGAAGAATAATGTAAGTAATTTTGTTTTGTAAAAAAAAAATTGCTTTGGGAAATCAAAGTTGAACAACCTATTTCGCGATTAATGCTTGACCTACTTTGTGTATATTTTCTAATCCTTTTTTTGGCCATTAAATTACAAAACAAATAAATTCTTAAACGTTGCAAAATATGATTCATCAATAGATACCGCACAGCTTTCAGGTCCCTTACTCTTTGTATATCTTAATTGTTTACATTTTAAAAATTGCATTCCGTTGTATTTATAACCTTGACTGTGTTTGCGTTAATTTAACCAACCGAATGAAATGTACACAAATATCTTCTTCCAATCCAATATCTGACTGCATTGGCACCAATTTTCTTTTTTAACATAGCTGCAAGGAAAAATTATATAAGTATGTATGTACGTATATACTTACATATGTATACATTGGAAATATTTTAGATCATAATATGAAGTAATGATTTATTGAATAAGTGATTAGGTAATTCGATCTATTCAAAGTTCTAAAGTAACATTGCAAGTAGCTACAGCATAAAGAATTTTTATTCGTGTTTGCGCAGGTGGTAAAATTTTCATCGAATGCATTTGCAACCGCACTCTTGATTCTTGTAAGAAAAAAAATGATGACTCGTGAATTGATATATTGCAAGGTTGTCCATATTTTTCTTATCTCGACAACGCGGTCTGCGCGAAATGAAAGTCTTATTCGATTTAAAACATATTAGTCACGGCTATTATACATGGTAAATGTAAATTATTTCTCAGCTGGCGCCATATTTTTCCGTAGACTTATAATTAGTACCCTGAATGCATTGCAAGAAACTATTATTAATGTTATATTTATTATGTAATAAATTAATAAACTATGCAGTAAGCAAGTTTTGTTGTTTCCACGTAAAATATGTACTGAATGTTACCTTCATTTTACTCGTTGCGTTTTAACAATAATAGACAGACAGATACTTTAAGAATTTCACATCTTTTTTTTCTTTGTTAATATTACGAATATTAAACCTATAAAAACACCTACAAGCACAGATGGTTAAATATTTTTGTGTGTAACTGTATACATAAGTATTTTCGGTGTGAAAACATGTAGTACTACATATAATTCTAAATTTAGTTGTAGCCCACAAACTGCTTGGAGAAAGTTTTGAAAATAACCGTGGCTTAGGCGACGTTGTACAATAATGTAATACCTATCTATATACAAATTTTGACCTAATACTTACCTTTGTTTATATTATACATATGTGTCATTGGATTTATACCTAAATTAAATTGTTTTGTATACTTATTTGTTAAATTAATTTGATTATTTAGGAAATATTTATTTCTATTAATACAATTCTGTTTTGATTTGTTGTTTCATAATTTGTATTAAATCATAATTAGCATTTCCTACATTTAAAATAAACGAGATATCGATAAATTATTTTTTAATATGATCAAATTCATCTTTTTAAACATCCTATATAAGTAGGGTAATAAAAATTAAAAAAAATATGATTTTTTAACGAAACCTGAATATCATGGAAACTATTCTTTTCTAGTATATGATATGTAATATAAATTTGTTTTACATTACATGAAATAATCTGAAAATCTAATAATATACAGTGTTTTATTTAAAATAAGAAACTGTATACATGAACATAATTTTAAGGTTATAGTCCGCGAATTTTTTTTTATCTAAATCATATTTCATTGATCTTTTTGTTTTTTGGAGATTAAATCATGTTTCATAAGAAATTGATCAACTATTTCCGTGATACATTTATTATTATTACAAAAATTTATTATGAGATATATGAATCCATACCATTGTTTGTTCGTCGCATCGGGGGGCATAAAGTGACGATTTTAGTTTCAACGTAGGTGGTGCTGCAATCGGTGAAAATAGGTAGATTTATTTTTTTAAGCGGAAACCCTTATTTTTCATTACATATTGCAATTCTACTTTAAAAAATAAGTAACTTTTGTCTAAAACATTCTTTTGTTAATTTCGTAGTGAATTATCTTTATTTATTCTAAAGGAAGCAACCTCATTTTATATTTTATCAGATTTCCCTGATATGTTGTTGTTGTCTTTATTGGCTAATAGGAAAACCAGGGACCAATTTAGATTTTCATTGATTATCAAATCTGAAATTTTTGTTGATGAATGTAAAGAAACTTAATTTTGCCTTTGTTAATAAGAAATATGTTGTGTGTCATGAGTAGAGTTGCTCAATTTGCGCCAACACCCAGTGGCGGGCGTATAACAGTTTACACAAAATAAATGGTCAGAAATAAAATATAATACGTGCTCAAACACTTTATAATACGTGCTCAAACATTTACCGTCTTAAGAGTCTTCCGTGAAATCACAAAGTGAATAATGTCTGTTAAATATCTGCAACATTAGATATGTTTCCACAGTTGTTTCGGCAAACCGAGTGCGGCGTAAGGAAAAAGTGTGTTTATATGCAGAAAATGAACGTTCTACATCTAGTGACGTTATATTTGCGTAATTAAAATAATCTTTGGAACAACTTAACGGTTCTGTTGATGCACCTTCACAAATTTGTCTTAATGTGCCAAAATCAGAATCCTTCTCTAAAACACTTTCAAACCTTTCTAGAACACAAACATTTTTTGCGTCTTCTACCGCGCATAGCTGTACGTGAACATGTTGCACTATTTGCAGAGATTCCACTAACGACACCGAAGGATTTTGTAATTTTTCTATTGCCTCCACCAGTGCGAAGTAATTGTTCTGAATAGTTTTTAAACCTGTTTTAACCTGATTATCTTTAAATTTCGACTGGCTTTCCTTGATGGCCGCAGCTTCCTTTGGATCGAATTGTAAAACCATGTTCTTAATATTCTCAAAATATTTATGATAATATAATACGGCCTGTAACCATGTTCCCCAACGTGTAAGAATAGGTTCTGGTGGCTCAGGCATACAGGGGACAGTCTGTGAAATTTGCGAATACGTTTTGGGGATTTGACAAACACTGCTTTTGTATGCGCTATTAAAGCGTCTATCTCAGAATAACATTTTCTAATACTATCTGCCACATGACTAAAAGCATGAATTTTACACGTAATATGTAACAAGTTAGCACAATGTTTTTTGAGAGACCGGCCTACAGAAAGCATGTTTGCGGCACCATCACTCATAAACATCAACAGTTGGTTTGTTGAAAGTTCAAACTTTTCCAATGTATTTAACACTAACTTTGAAATTACTTCAGCAGTACAATGTTGTACTCGTCTGGAAGCTAATAGAATTGAAGGTGACGATTGATGTGGTTCCACTGTACGTACCATTACATTATCCACATAATGTTTTTTACGATCGTTTGTTTCGTCCACGCATAACCACAGTTTTTTATCTTTCAACTCTGATTTAATTCTTTTTTCATGTTCACGAGCAGATGGCACAATTCTTTGTAACGATGCCCGACTTGGTAATTTGCAGTCCGAATATTTATTCCAAGAGAAGATATGCTTCCTTGTCTAGTAAATTAAACGGTAGATTACATGCAATAAAGGTAACACATAAATTAAATGTAAATTTGTCATAGTGTCGTGTGCAATTTTTTTTGAAGAATGCTGTTTACTATTTACGTGACGTAGACAATCCCTTTTTGGACCAACACATTAAAGGGATATTACAAACTACACATTGAATTTTAACGCCATCATAATTTATGTTAGGCATTTCTACTATAAATTCTGTAACTATGTTCAACATTTGTCGTTTTCGCCACATAGGCAACAATTTTTAAATAAACGTAGAACTACGAAATAGTATTTACGGCAGCGTACATGTATACACAACAAATTTGGTTGAGACTCGCAGTTATACTGAGGGTTGTATCGAACCTCCGCCACTGCCCGTTGGCGCTAGTGAGCAACAACAAGTATACTACGTCATCAGCATAAAAGACCTTTCCCTGTGCTTATCATTTATATACAGTCTGACTCATTTGAAATGAAAGCACCCCTGTAAAACCTATATTTTACATTAAAATGAAACCAATTGTTTTTGAATACATAGTAGATCAAAAAGTCTACTTCCACACAAAATTTCAATTTTTTTTTTCAATTTTTCGAGGTCGAAAATAGCAGCATTTTATTAGCAATTTTTTTATTCAAAATCTGACTGCTCAGACTGTCTTGAAATGGTTTAACCAAAATTTCATCCAAAACGATTCTCTCATAACTTTTTTATTAATAAATATACTTGAATGAAATTTTGGTTAATACCATTTTAGGACCTTATGAATTCAGTGGGGTGGTGAGGTTTTTAATTAAAAAAACATCCCTAAAAAATTTCGCTATTTTCGATCTCGAAAAATAATCATAGTGTGTCTTGAAAATTTAAATGAACTTTTTGACGCACGATGTATTAAGAAAAAGTGGTTTCAAAAGACAATTGGAAGTCATCTATTTTTGTGCTTTGTTTTCTATTTGTGAAAAATCAGTTAAATCAGGCTAGAGAAACACCATTTACATATTTACAAGATTAAATTACTGTTTAAATGACTATAAATATGTTTTAAAAAATTGAAAAGAAGTGTATTGGTTGATGTGTTTGGAGAAAAACAATTCTGATTAGGACATTAAAATTTAAGTTTTTGATTCATAAATTTTAGCGAAAACACCTTTTTCAAAAGAAAAATTTATCAAATAAGTCAAGACGGTAACGATATATGAATTGCGTATATTTTTAATAGTAGAGAGTAAATATTAATAAGCTCATCTAAACTATAATACGTTGTGCATTCTTTCCAACAGAAATTGAAGACAATAACATAGATTTGGTAGACAGCACTTGTTATTGTTTAAATAATTTCCTATTGTTTTCGTCAATATTCTTGATACCTCAAAGAAATCTATAAATATGTTTGTTTCTGGGTGAAAAACAATAAAATCAGGTGAACAATAAATACGTTTTCGGAGGGAGAAACAAGTGAAAAACAAGCGTATTATATTTCGATTCTTCAGTCGTTGAGAAAAACATCATTTATTCCTATTACGATTCCCTAGCCGTGGGTGATGACAAACTTGCGCAGATGATCCCTTCCATTGTTTCGGATTGTGGCATCGCATTTGAAAAGTTCCATCGCTTGGTAACCGCTTTAGTATGAAGCGGCGTCGTGACGCAAAGCGTCGGCGCAACTATGTTCGATCTGAATAGTGTATACATATACATGAGATAATTATAAGGTGTGGCTGGATTAAAACGTGATGTACAAATGAGTGCTGGCAATGCAAGGCGCGATCTGCGTCTAAAACTAGAGGGTTGTTCAACTTTTGATGACAGCGAAGATGAAGGGGCGCTAGAACAGCCTCCGATACCAGCAGACGCATTGTCCTCTCTGGTAAAAATCACTAGAAAATCCCTACTATGTTTTTTGTTACCGTGATTTTTTTTCTTTTTTTCGCTACTCTCTAACTATTAACCGTTTATAGGATACAAGAACCCACGTGGTCGTCGAATTATACGACACGGAAAGAAGTTATGTCGAATCACTTCAAATTCTAGTAACGGTACGTATAACATGTTTTTGTTCACATCGTTTTACGTCTTGGCCGATTTTAGAAGTACTTAGAGCCTCTAAAAAACCCCGAAAATGCGGGTCTCTTGGATACCGCCTTAGTAGATGAAATTTTCTTTCAGGTAACATGTGAATGTTTAATTCAATTGAAAAACAAAGAAAAAATACACTTTCCCTCCTTCACAATTTTAGGTACCTGCATTATTAACCCACCATCAAGTGTTCTTAGAAGAACTAAAGAAGAGATTGGAGCATTGGGATCTCAAACAGAAGCTGGGCGATGTTTTCCTAGATATGGTACGTGATGTTTATTTTGATAATCAGTTTAGATTCAGTAAAAATAATTGGTGAATAACTATGTCGGTGTAAGCATTGGATTTATCTATTTGATAATGTTTATGTACATAAAAGAAAAATTGATTACTATGACAAACAAAAATAGATGCCCAAAGCTTTTAAAATCTAATTAAGAATAGTATTTATTAATTTAAGCAAAAATGCGGCTGTTTTCTAAAAATTTTCGTATTTAACAAACTGAATCACTGCCAAGAATTTAAAATGTAAAAATAGTATTTCCTAATAACCATAAAAACATTAAAATTCGAATATATTAATAAAAAGAAAATCTCTTTTTACAGTTTTCCAAACCGGAAGTAATCGAAACTTACACCAATTACGTGAACAATTGGAAACGTGCTAGGGAGATCATTAAAAATGCTCAACAGTCCAAACCTGCGTTCTCAAGATTTCTGGAGGTAATTTTAATTTTAATTTATGACGAGGGGGGCGCGATTGTAAAAAATATGATAAAATCTTATCGTTAGCTTACAATGATCTTTGAAAGAAGCAGAAATTGCTGACATATTATTAAAGAATACGGGTACTGCAGTGGTGGGCATAGCAGTGAATATGTGCACAAGAATATTTATTTTTAATGTGTGTCTGAACGCCGCCTATCCTTAATTCATTTAAATCCCCAAAAGTGCTCATAAATTATGCCATTAAAAATATATCTAAATAAAATTACCATCTGACATCAATTTGTTACATTTGTAGCTTCATCAGAGAGTAAATCGGAATTTTTAATTTGACTTGAAATTTCTATTCTGCAAACAGCAAGCATAGAATCTAGCAATTTATTTTGGATTGTATTTGAAGTTTCTTTACAAACACTAGCATTATTTAAATGTTCTCGATTAATTCCCTAAATACACGTTGGTCCAGATACGAACGGGGGATTGGCTTTGTGAATGGCAACAGCGCGTTCGAGTCTCACTGAGAGATCCCATCCAGTCGTAGTATATCATAAAGCGAGCAGCGTTACGCACGCATATTATAAACACGTATGTCCGCTTAATCGCGAAATATTATAATTCAACGTCTTCTGACAAAATGTATTAATACAGAATTACTGCATAATTTTTCTGTATTCTCAGATTATGTTAGAAAGTACAGTTTTTTATGTTCATTTTATTGCTGCTATGCGATGTAGGAGAACGAAAAAGTAATTCTAAGTAGGAAAATAAACAACGATTCTTATAAAATTAAACTAAAGAAAAATAAATTCGATAATTATAAAAAATAAATTGAAATTCTAACAATGTTACTTTATTAAGGGGAAAAATCTCCTAGCAATTTTGAACTTTGTAACTTTTGTATTTATTGCGTTTCAAAATACGTTTCACAGTACTTCTACTAACACCGATTTCGTCTGCAATTTGCCGGCCAGAGTAAGGTTCGCCCATTACAACTAACGAACAAACCCTCACCTCTCTCTCCTCCCGCTCAGGATGCATTAGAGGGATTTGAGGCTGTTCGTCTATTTTTTGGCATTTACGGCAATTCCCGACCACGCAGCCAAATTTCCTAAACGCTTTGATGATCCTTTCAATCATCGAATGCGAAGGAATAGAACGATCCACGTACTCTATGGCAAACAGATCGGTCGTGCATTGATAGGAATTTCCGACAAGATACCATATAATGATTTCTACTTTCTCTGCGGTTGTATAAACTAACATAGCGTATCCGAAATCTACGATCACTTGTTAGAACCTTGCGAGCCCATAGATAAACAAAGAGTGCGTCAGATAGGCCCCCATATCTCGCACCTCGGTGAGACCTGGGCCAACGTGTATACCACGAAATTCGGGTTTTTCACTGCCATCATGATCTCTAAGAGCAAGTTCAAAAGCACAATAAAATATAACATAAATTAACACAACATATTAAAATGGCCGGTTGGAAACAACCGGAATACTATGGTTGAATGCTACACTGCGAGACTGTCACATGCAGCATTTTTTTTTTATTTTGATGTGAGATTGATTGATTGATTGATTGAGATGTGAGAGTTAGCAAAAAAGGATTATTTGAAATAATGATTATTTGAATTGGAGTTTTTACTGATTTCTAAAAGGCATTGTTAATTTTTGTCTGTAAAGTTCTTTATTTCGAATAAAGAAAGTTACTTATTTATCGAATCTGCGAATTATCATTGGCTATAGTTCCGAATAACACCCACCGATTTGGCGATTTATATGGACATTAGCGGAAAGCTCATGGTTTGCTCCAAACCGACAAAAATCAGTTTAAAAAGTGTTATTTCTAAGTTTTGCTCGAAGTGTTTTTGGTGTTTCTGTACAAAATTTCGGTGTTATTCGGAACCCTTACCATTGAAATTATGGCCTACCGAACTTTTTCTTCCAGAAAAAGTCTATTAAAGTCACTCGTTAAAATTATACTAATACTGCTTATTTTTATTTATTTTTTTATAAACAGAGTTACTTGTCACTATATAATGACGCGGGAAAAATCTAAACTAAACGATAACACTCCCTCTCGTAGCTAAAATAAGCCTGGACGCGGAAATTGTGCGTCCCAAATGCCTATACATCGGCCAGACTGTGATTGGTTGTTTGGTCAGACGTCGTACCGTTGCCATAGCAACCAGGGCCGCGATTTCATCGCGTCCCAAACATTTCATTCCAACCTATTGTACGTTGTAAGTATGAGGTATAAGGTATAATTCATTTAACAATATTGACCAGGGAATAAATAGGAAGTCGCGAGATATTCAAATTACGTAATATAAATTTGAATAATTTGTTTATGAATGGAATTGAATTTTTAGACGATATATCAGGGAAGGCGCGCAGCCTTCCGGCCTTATGGACACACCGCCTCTGATTAAGTGATAATTTTTTCTAGGCCATGGCTAGGGAACATAAAGGAAAATTAGCTTTAGATTCACTCCTCATCAAACCAATTCAGAAATTTCCAAAATACGAATTGTTATTGCAAAGGTTATTGAAGCATACAGATCCATCACATCCGGACCATGCTTTGCTCATAAGTGCACAACGAGAAATTCACGAACAATTGCTGAAAATCAATTGCACAGAACGCGAAGCGGTAGAGTTAGAACAATTACGTGAGATAGAAAGTCTAATAGATGGTTTAATGGAATTGGTATCTAATGATAGGCAATATTTAAGGCACGACTTAGTTAATATGGCTGCCGGGGGTGGTACTCGTAAAGAAAGAGCCTTGTTCTTATTTTCTGATCTTCTATTGGTGACTAGCATAAAACGAAGAAGTGGTACAATCAAGAGACCATTAACTGTAGGCCAAGGAACTGTCACCAGTAGTTTAGAAGCGAATAAATACAAGTTATTGATGAAGGTACCCTTGCAAGATTTAGAAATTGTCAGAGCTAAAGATGAGAATCTACGCCAAATGATGGTTGAAATTGAAAATTTAACGGAAGACATTTCGATATTAAATCAGATCAACGAAATGTCGTCATCGTTACATTGTTCTCATACTCAACTAGACGAAATCGTTAAAGAAATGATGATAAACTTAAACAAGCAATTGGTAGAACAGCAAAACAGTGATTCACAACTGTCATGTTTGGATTTAACTTTGAATACCTCGTAAGTAATATCCATTTCAAGAAATTCCACAAATGATTTTGATTTGATTTAATTTAGAAATGGTTTACAAAACATATCCGTGATGTTTCTAAAACCAGATAAAAGAGCATCATGGGAGGAAACGTTTAATGACGCGAAACATAAATTAGGTACATTTCTTACATTTCCAGCCTTGATAGACTGATTCTTTCTTCATGATTTCACTTTCTAGCAATATCAGGCGATAGAAGACCTTCACCAGAACTAGTTACAGCGGTGCCAATAAGGAAAACTCGGGCTGGTCTTCAATTCACTTGCGCCGCTCCTACTATTGGCGAAAACGGTAAGGACGTATGGGTTTGCAACAGTGATGGCTACGTTGGGCAAGTCTGCATTTTGAGCCTAGAACCCGAACCAACAGTTACTTCATGTAACGGAGTCTGTAATGCTAAGATATTGTGCATTACTTCAGTACCTGGTATTAATAGTAGGTACGTATCTTGAAAATCCCATGAATTCTCCACTAAAACACTAAAATTATATTCCAGTATTGTAAACGAGAAGGGTATTCATACTAGTGAAGTTAAAGAAGAACAAAACACCATACAGTTCGACAGTAGTTCTTCAAGTGAGGAAGATAAAAGTGATTGTGATGAACCGGAAGACAATAAATTTACAGTAGGTGCTACGGCAGATCCGGTAGCTGTAGAAACCGTAGAAGAAAGTAGTGATGGACAACAATCAACCATGTGGTTAGGAACAGAGGATGGTTGCATCCACATATACAATTCCAGTGATAATATTCGTATTAAGAAGAATAAATATAAGTTACAACATGGTTCTGCAATTTTATGTATAATGTAAGTAAAATCTTCAATATCAGCAAGATTTTTCAAATAGAATTTATTGTTTCAGATATTTGGATCATAGGGTGTTCGTGTCTTTAGCAAATGGTGATATAGTTATTTATGAAAGAGACCAGTGTAAGTATTTTCAAAACCATGTAATCAATTTCTTTGAAATTGTGAAATTTTCGTATATTTTCGTGAGATTTTCTAATTTCCAATTTGAAATTGTCTAGGGCCATTCTAGCATCCTTAGTAAGGGTGTTATAACTATTATTGCTTTTAACAATTGTTTAATTGGCTTTAAAAGATCCTCTTAATTTGTATTGATTAAAAGATATACGTTAACAATCCCTTGCAAGCAAAAATATCAAAATTATATTATAATATTCCTATTTAGATGGTCGAAATCTATCAGAAACGATGGTCAAAATATCAAATCAATTTTTTTCAAGTAGTGAAATGACTTAAATTGCTTAAAATGATTTTATGTATTCTGAATTTCGAATTCGCCGATAGGTATTTTTAGCAGATGGTTTATCACTCCTATTGACCTTCTTCTCTCGGTAAAGTAGTTTAAAGCAGTGTGGTGTTTTTCCCTCGAATCCACGTAAGTGGCTACCTAACAATTGGCGACGAGAATAATTAAACATTGTAAAAATGCTACAAACAGTATTTACAATAGAAACATTCGATAAACAAAAAACGAAATGGACACGATGGATTGAACGATTGGAGGGAGCATTCACAATTTTTAAAATTACAGAAGCCGAGGAAATGAAACATTTGTTACTACATTACATAGGGCAAGAGGCATATGATATATTATGCGATAAAATAGCACCACAAAAAGCACAAGAAAAAACCTATGAGGAAATAGTGGAAATCCTGGGAAGCTTTTTCGAGCCGAAACCATTAGAGATAGTGGAAAATTATAAATTTCATTTAAGGAAGCAAGCTGAGGGAGAAAGTGCCGAAGAATTTATGGTTGCCTTAAGGAAACTAGCAATAAATTGTAACTTTGGAACCTATTTGGACACTGCGTTACGAAATCAATTCATTTTTGGACTCAAGAATAAAACAATATTGAACCGTTTGCTGGAAAAAGAAATATCAAGGTGGATAATGCTCTACATATTGCCAAGGCAATGGAATTATCGGTCAAAGGTGGGACCGAGATACAAGGAAAGGAGGCGAACCAGACTCATCATGTCCATGAACGAAAAAAGAAGAAAGATGAAGATAGGATACCAAAAGAGGGAAAAACACCACACTGCTTTAAACTACTTTATTTAACATTACAAAAATGATTACAAGCAACTTTACGTATCTAGGCGTTACCTTGTACTTCCCCTATATTCTATCTTTTTATAATGGAATATTATCCGCCTACAGCTCGTTACAGAGTACTACTCGCGCCATCTGATATCGAGATACACTCGGGTTAACTTCTTTCTCCTCTTCAGACTTCCTTAATACTAGTGCATCCAGATACTCAAGTTCTTCAACTTCTTCAAATTCCATGTGCCCCACCTTAAATTTCCCCCCATTTTTTGTTGTTTTGTTTTTTTCTTCGTTTACTATCAGTCCCATTCGTTCTGCTCCTTTCGCTAACCTTCGTGTGGTTTTTGTTAACTCTTTTCTGTCCTTGGCTACTAGTGCAATATCAGCATAACCTATTAGTTGATGGCTTTTATTCATAATATCTCCGTCCCTGTTCAATTTGCCATCTTTCACAATTTTTCCAAGACTAAATTGAAGAGTAATGTCGACAGAGGGTCGCCCTGTTGGAGCCTACTCTTGACTTCGAATTCGCCTTTAACTTTAATACTACTTTTTTTTTCTTGCGCTCATAGTTAAAGTATAACATCGTCGATTACCTTTTCAAAAACGTAAAAATATACAAGGTGCTCTATTTAAAAAAAGAAAGTTGACGTCACTTCCGGTGAAACCAGAAATGCAATTGATGTTGATAACGACAATGGTTAATTCACAATAAATAGAAATCGACCAACTCATTTCAAAATCATGTCGTTCTTATTGGAGAGCCCTTTATAAAGCAATTGACGCTTTTTAAATTCCCTTAAAGCCCCTTTAAATTGTTTATCTTATTTCCACATATGGTTTGATGAGAATTACCTGAACGAAAACACATCCATCTCCAGTTATCTTTGCTTTAACCTCGTTAGGATATCCGATTAATGGTAATACATCAGTTCTTACACGATCACGCTTAGTTTTCTTCTTATCGCCGTCTTCGTCGCCAATGAAACTCTAACGTTAGGTTCATTCTTGTTAACCAACAAGGCGTATTCACACCAAAACATTCAATTAAATCCAATCGGAATCTGGAACGCCCATATCTCCTAAACGGTTGGAGATAGCGGGCTGAAATTTTATTCTGCAAATATGCGACTATGGGACTATAAATCGGCGAAATTCCGTCCTGTTTTTATGCAATTAAAAAATTTCATCTTATAATTGGGTTCAAGTTGTTGATATCTCGGCACCCGACGGAGCTAGGAGGTTAAGTTTGGGTCCATTCGAAAGCTCTCGGCGAGCGCAACTCATAACATATCGTTAATAGTTCTTTCATGGTAAATATCTGGTCGATTGCAGATCTCTTCTAGTTCCACATAAAATGAAACACATAATTTGATTTTTTTGGAGCTACGTGCCCTAACAACTATATATTGGGACAAAATAAAATACATGTATAATTCAAATATTTGAGAGCTTATTTTTTCTAATATTTTTTTAAATTTAACACTATGTAATTAGTTAATTGGGAACAATTGAGGTCAATTAGCAACACAAAAAACAAAAATACTCATTCTATAATCTCTAATTAACAATAATAATGTTAATTTTGTGTGACAACTAAATACTAGGACATAGCACAAACTTTTATTTTTTAAATCGAATAACATCGCCCTTATATTTTATGACCGCTCGAATTCGGTTGGGCATTGAATCAATTAAGGATCTGCACTTTTCAGGAGCAAATCTGTTCCAAATTTGCTCTATTTTGGCTCGAAGTTCTGGTAATGTCCGTTGTGTGTTGTTCCTCAATGTTTGTTTCACTTTATGCCACACTATTTCAATGCTATTATGGTCAGGACTGTTGGAAAGCCAAGAAAGAATATTAACGTTGTGGTTGCCAAACTACTTTTTTGTGGTTTTGGCCCCATCCTGCAGAAAAATGTAATTTTCGCGAACATTTAACTTCGCGATACTTGATAACAAACTGTTTTACGGTATTTGTTGATATTTCGCAGCATTCACGGTACAATCGATAAATTCAAAGCATCCTAATCCTGAAGCTATCATGCAGCCCCAAATCATTAGTCAATTAGGCAATTCTTATGGAAAAGCCTCATGTTTAGCGCCAATAACGCGTTTGCGGTAATCACCAACACATACGTCAAATTTTGGACCAATCTTCTGCCCATGTAAGCCTTGCTTTCTTTTATTTTTCCGTCAACAGTGGATTTTCCTATAAATTTTAAATTGTTACTTGTAAAACTTTATAAAACTTTAATCCATATTTATGAATCCACAGGTGACAGCATTGCCTTGATAGATTTAATTTAGTTTCGTGATTTCATTCAGCCGTAATTTGCCTTAAAGTATTTCTTGGGCCTTTTTTGCAAAGTTTTACTAATATTCTTTTAGCCCTATTAGAGTCTAATTTTGGACGACCCGGACTTTTACCTTTTTTTTATCTAGGATATTTCCAGTTTCTCCACAATGCTCAATTATATTTCACACTGCAGTTTCAAGAATATTAAGTTCATCCGCCACTTCACGTATTGTTTGATTGTGGCTTTGGATAATTTTTAAGCACTAATTCACGAATTTTTGAATTTGTAGAGATACCGTGCATCATTTTCTTGAATAAACGCAGCGATTCATTTAATACATTAAGAAAGCAACTGTCAATTAATAGGTTTGTTCGTTTGTCTTGCACGCGTTAGTTCTAGAGTGTGACAGGATTATGATCACGTGATTGTTTTGATTGCTCAGAACTACTCTAAATGGGTACAAACGAACAGAACAAATTGGTATTTATATAGTATACATAACCTAAAAGATTGAGAATGATGGCAATTGGCAATCACGATAACATTAAAAAATCCTTATTATTTATTAATTGTCGTATTTCACTTTCATTGATTACAACGGATGTCATTTTGTATGAATATGAAGTAAAATTGGGTTAGGCAAATAATAGAATGGCAGCTGCACTGAGCTGCGCAAACTTACTTCACCTCCTGAGGAGGTGTAAGTTTGTGCAATTCAACTGTCGGAAGCTGCCCAACATATACAAACGAACATCGGATTGCCAGCGTTTTTTACAAACGAACGCCCAATTTAGAAATTCGAGCTACTCCGTATTGCACTAATTGACAAACGAACAAACCTAATGTGACGTTTCGTTCTGCATTGTTTTCGTAGCTCACTTGTCTTATTTTGTTTCATTTTTGACAGTTACTTTATTCTATCCCGATATTTAGTTGTCAGCCATTTTCGTCACTTTTACATGTTATAAGGTTTGTTATTCAGAAACAATAAGTATGTTTTATGATTAATTGACATTTAAACCATTGCTTATTCACTATTATTATAATTAATAAAAAATAATAAAAAAAAACAAACTGTCTAATACGCTAACTACACATGTACATATTTTATTTTGTCCCAATATGTAGTTGTTAGGGCTCGTATAGTCACTGTTAGAGGTTTATAAAATCAAAAACTTAGAATTCATGTTTTAATTTTGAGTAAATTTTTTGTAAAAATTCGCGATCGATAATTTTTAGACAAAAACTACAATTGAATTAAAACAAGTATTATCTTACATCATTAATAACATTGAGCAACAATGCTAAACTCGAAAATGATAAAAAAAAATATCCATTGGTTACAGTTTTTAAGATACAAAAATATCAGGTAGGCTTAGGAGACAATTAATCGACATGATTTTATCATTAATATCATTAGAGTAATTCCTAAATTCAAATTTTTAAAGTTACGATTGTTCAGTGCTACAGCAGTGGTGTTACAGTTGTCAAAAAATTGTTGCAGTTAATTTGTAAAGTTAAGCTAGGGCAGGGGTTCTCTAAGTGTACGCCGCCGCGCACCGTAGCGCCGTAGAGAGTAAACAGGGGGGCCGCAATGCACTCTTGAGAACGCGGGCAGACATAGTAGTCTGGAACGTTCTAGAATGAACATTTCGAAATGGCTTCGAAACTAATGGAACCTTCTAAAACACCTAGACTAGATCGTTCTAAAAAGATATGGAACATTTTCGAAGCACGTGAAATATTCCAGAAGTGTATGGAACTTTCGTGAAGTTTATAGAACTTTCCTGTAGACTTACATATATAGCATATTGTCGGACATTATCGAAGTTTTGCGAAAGTTCTAAGTAGGTGGGGCGGCTAGTATAAATACGGCACCACTTCGGCGAACTAGTTCAGTTCCTACATAACAATCGAAGAGTAAACATCTGAGAAGAAAAGTAAACGGTTTTAAGACGCCCGCTAACAGAGGAGCGCGCGCTTTGTTTCAGTGTGTCTTTGTGTTTTCGTAAAGTCGTAGGAAAATGGAAAGATTTTTATTAAATAAGCAAGTCGACAGTTCTAGTGAGAGTGATCAAAGTATCGACAAGTGATGGGGTAGCAAAGAAAGGGAAACATGGTAAATACAAATGAAGAGAGACCGCAGTGTGTGCTCTGTTTAAGAATTTTAGCGACCGAGTGAATGCTCCCAAGTAAGCTAAAGCGATATCTCGAAACTAATCACTCTAACATGGTTGAAAAATCTCGCGAATTCTTTAGTAGCAAGTTGCAAGATTTACAAAAGCAAAAAAATGTGTTTACTAAACAAACCTCAGTACCAAGCAACGCACTGCTAGCATCTTTTAAGGTCGCATATAAAGTGGCGATGTGTAAAAAACCTCACACCATCGCAGAAGAGCTTATTTTATGGGCTGCTCTTGACATGGTTAATAATATGTTGGGAGAATCGGCGGGAAAATTAATTTCAAAGGGACCTTTGTCCAATAACACTATTAGTCGAAGAATCCAGCATATATATGGCTCTGGATCTCAATGATCAATGAATAGAGAAAGTGAAACATACAGAATTTGGTCTGCAACTTGATGAGGCTACTGACAACAAAGACGCACACCTTATTTGCTATATACGCTTCCTGGGTGATAATGTTATCGTTGAGAACCTTCTGTTCTACAAAAGCATCATTGAAAGCGCAAAGGCTCAAGACTTATTTGAGATGCTTGACAAGTTGATAACCAAATATGATTTAGATTGGGAAGTGCATTGGTATGTGTTCTGAATTAACTAAATCAATGTCTGGTCGCTATGGAGGATTGCAGGCGATGAGCTCTCAATTGAATTTCGTATTAGAGCATGTCGTAGCCGTAGTAAACTACATAAAAACTAGACCATTGAAAGCCAAATTTTTCAAAATGCTATGCATGGATATGGGAACTGAACACACGGTTCTGCTATATTACTGCAGTTCACGATGGCTTTCACGTGGCAACGTCATCCCCTGCATTCGAGCTACGTCAAGAAATTCACATTTTTATACAAGAGGAAAGTCAAGAAAACTCCGGGTACTTTGCCGAACCCGACTTTTTGCTGAAACTAGCGTATTTATGTGATATACTATATTTGTCAAGCTGTTATTGCCTTCTATCTGTCTCTGCAAGGCAATAACATGCACATTTTGAAACTTTAGAGAGGTTACAGCGTTTAACCCTTATGTGACTGGGAAGGTAACCGGGTAACTGCATTCGAACAAGGTTTTTTCCTGATTTTGAAGTCGCCTCGATTACTGGCTGCGTGACATCTCTAAACTAGTGTTGTAGCACACTTTATATAATTTTTCATTTTATTTTTTGCACTTTTCAATGTAAATAATAACATCTGAGTTTTTACATACTCTAATGACGTTGTAGGCATCAGGGTACCTTTATGAATTTTGCATAAAATTAGGCTTTGTCATAAAATGAAATAAACTTTTTATAAATGTTTTTATTCAAAAAAATATACATACAAATCTAATCTATATGAGATGATGTTTCTGTTGGTTGCAAGTTTCGCATATTACTTTATTTAGGCAGTGCTCATTGCAAACCGGCTTTCTGCAAATGTGGCACCTCTTTCGAGTTTTGCGTTGTTTATGTTGCAATTGTTGGCAAATAGGACAACTGCCAACTACAGGAATACGTCCAGAAGCATCACAAGGAGAGTGGTCTTTAGGTGCTGTTGCAATTTGTTGTATTATTTGCCGACCAACAACCATTTCCATTGAGGTACGTGTAGAATAATTTCCATCTACTTTTGGAATGGATTCTACAGCAGGCACACATAACTGTTTTGCAAGATCTTTCAGGAATATTCGCCTCCGATCAGTAGATCTAATCCTGGAATTGTGCTCCATGTAAATTATATACGCAGACAAAGCAGCAACATCAACCACATTATAAAAAACTGCTAAAGGTCAACGATTTGTTCTACGCTTTACCGTATATTCAGCTAACGTTTTATCCATCGTGTCGGCACCTTCTTTGGTTTGGTTGTGGTACCTTATAATTCTTGATTTCGCAGTGGTAGTTTGTTCTACGTCCTCTGCCATATGCATTGATGATAGAAGAATAACTAATTTGCTTCTTTTGGGCACATACGCACATACAGTTTCTTCTTTTCTAAATGCAAAATTAGTCAAATAATAAATAATTTTTTTAACAGTTCCCACTAAGGTCAAATCCCTTGACTTCAAGCTATGAGCGAGTTGCAAGCTCGTAAAGAAATTATCTGTGGTGACATTTCTTCCCCGTACGCTCACCAATATTGACATGACGTTCACCATCTAGTGGTTTCCCAGTGTAAAATTTACCTTGGAAGGATAGGCATTAGCTGCATCGCAAGCCGAAAAAAATTTTATCCTCTATTTCGCGGGCTTCGATGGCATGTACTGTATGTCCTCTATAGGGAAACAATTGCTCATCCACTGTTATGCATTCATATGGCTTATAGTTTTTTCCAAGTTTTTATTCATCATAGTCCAACTATCATGAACTGGAGCAGCTTTGTCTGTTTTGATGCGTTCGACACGTGTATTCTGATTATCAAAACGAATGAACATTTTGAACCGATCACGGCTCATAGATGCACCAAAGGTAAGGATTCTAGTTTCCAAACTTCGGAAATATGTTCCCTATTGGGTTTATGCACACCAGCTACAAGAAGAATTCCTAGAAAGGCATCAAATTCTTCTTCAGTAAATTCGTTTAGAACCTTCGTACCTTTGAACTAGAGTACTGTTGTAATCTTGTTATTATTCTGCCTTTTCGATTAGTTTCTCTTAGAATTATGTCACATATTTCATTAGACATAATGGGTTTAAAAGTTCCCTTTACTGTAAATAAAGCACTAAAAGTAGCTGCTCCACCTTTTTGGCGCAAGATATTGCGGCTAATTGTTTGAACTTGTGGAAATGGAGAATCATGCCACTGTGTACCATCTTTACCGATTAAAACTTCAGATGGTTGAGACCTCGGTTCTTCTTCGTCGCTTTTATTTGAATTATATTCTTCTTCATGCTCGACTATAAGCTCTTTCCCTGCGTCAGATTCCTCGAAATCGGTATTTACTGGTTTTGGGATATATTCATCTTCATCAGAAGCGACAAACGGTTCTTCTTCAGATTCGGATTCTTGTAACGCTGCTTCTAATTCAGCAGCCTAGAAAAAAGACAAAATTCCACTGCATGTTTTTATAAAAGAGATAGAACATTATTTTTTACATATTGTATAAAAAAAATAGTAAATATTTTTGTACATACCACTTTCTTCTACACTTTAGTTTTGGAATAGAATCTTGGCTTGAACCAGCTTCATTATCACCCATACTTAGCACAAACTACAAAATTTTCATTGATTACTATAAGCAATAACACTTGTTTACTCAATTAAGTCAAGCATACTAATGATCCGCATACGGTTCCGAAAATTAACTTGCGGCGACGCGTTTCTGTGATTATTCAAACAGGTCTAAACTTGTAGATGCACGCTGACATTAGGTTATGATGATTATTAGAGTTGCTCAATTTGCGCCAACAGCCAGTGGCGGGCGCATAAAAGTTTACACAAAATAAATGGTCACAAATAAAATATAATACGTGCTCAAACACTTATCGTCTTAAGAGTCTTCCGTGAAATCACAAAGTGAATAATGTCTGTTAAATATCTGCAACATTAGATATGTTTTCACAGTTGTTTCGGCAAGCCGAGTGCGGCGTGAAGAAAAAGTGTGTTTATATGCAGAAAACGAACGTTCTACATCTAATGATACTTAACGGTTCTGTTGACGCACCTTGACAAATTTGTCTTAACGTGCCAAAATCCGAATCTTTCTCTAAAACACTTTCAAACCTTTCTAGAATACAATATTTTTTTGCGTTTTCTACCGCGCATAGCTGTGCGTGAACATGTTGCACTATTTTCAAAGATTCCACTAACGACACCGAAGGATTTTGTAATTTTTCTATTGTCCCCACTAGCCCGGAGTAATTGTTCTGCATAGTTTTAAAATCTGTTTTAACCTGACTATCTTGAAATTTCGACTGGCTTTCCTTGATAGCCGCAGCTTCCTTTGAATCGAATTGTAAAACCACGTTCTTAATATTCTCAAAATATTTATGATAATAAAACGCGGCCTGTAACCATGTTCCCCAACGTGTAAGAATAGGTTCTGGTGGCTCGGGCATACGGGGGCACAGTCTGTGAAATTTGCGAATACGTTTTGGGGATTTGACAAACACTGCTTTTGTATGCGTTATTAAAGCTTCTACCTCAGAATAACATTTTCTAATACTATCTGCCACATGACTGAAAGCATGAATTTTACACGTTATATGTAACAAGTTAGCACAATGTTTTTTAAGAGACCGGCCTACAGAAAGCATGTTTGCGGCACCATCATAAACATCAACAGTTAGTTTGTTGAAAGTTCAAACTTTTCCAATGTATTTAACACTAACTTTGAAATTACTTCGGCAGTACATTGTTGTACTCGTCTGGAAGCTAATAGAATTGAAGGTGACGATTGATGTGGTCCCATTGTACGTGCCATTACATTAACCACAGAATGTTTTTTACGATCTGTTGTTTCGTCCACACATAACCACAGTTTTTTATCTTTCAACTCCGATTTAATACTTTTTTCAACATGTTTACGAGCAGATGGCACAATTCTTTGTAATGATGCCCGACTTGGTAATTTGCAGTCCGAATATTTATTCCAAAAGGAGACATATGCTTCCTTGTCTAGTAAATTAAACGGTAGATTACATGCAATAAAGGTAACGCATAAATTAAGTTTAAATTTGTCATAGTGTCGTATGCAATTCTTTTTTGAAGAATGCTGTTTACTATTTAAGTGACGTAGACAATCCCTTTTGGACCAACACATTTAGTTTTAACGCCATCATAATTTAGGTCAGGCATTTCTACTATAAATTCTGTAACTTTGTCCAACATTGGTCGTTTTCGCGACGTAGGCAACATTTTTAAAACACACGTAGAACTACGAAATAGTATTTACGGCAGCGTACATGTATACACAACAGATCTGGTTGAGACTCGCAGTTATACTGAGGGTTGTATCAAACCCCCGCCACTGCCCGTTAGCTGCTTCTTTCGATTTAGTGGAGTTTTGGATATCAATCAAAAATGAATATCCACCTCTGAGTTCAAAAGCTGTGAGGGCCCTAATTCCCTTTGCGATAACCTATTTATGCGAAGCCGTATTTTTAGCTGTAGCTAAAAGAAATGAAAGTGGCAGTGTCAAACCGTATTCCGCGTTTTAAAAAAATGTGTGGCGATTAGCAAGCTCACCCGTCACATTAACTTACTTGTCGTTGAAAGTTTTCACCATTTATTTCATATTTTTTTTTTATTTTCATATTTTAGTTAGTGATGGTTCTTGCGACGCAATTTTAATAAATGTGGCCTTCACATTGTGAGGTTTGTCTTAAGAGTTGTTCTCGTTTCTGTGCCCGATTTATGTCACTGTACACATATTTTGAAAAGGGCGCCGGGAAAAAATACTAAACTTGTAAGTGCGCCGCAGACAGGGTTTGGGAACCCCCGAGCTGTTAAAAAAAACACGTCGCGCAAATGCAAAACCAAGAATGACTATTTTTGCTATGTTTGTGGTTAATTTCGTTCGCTAAACAGAGATGTTATTTAATTCCTCTAACCCAAAAACCATATGAATTGTATTTCGGCATAAAAGTAAAAAATCAAAAAATAAAGTTTGGGTGCCGTATACCGATTGGGAAAATGCGAAATTAGCCATATCGCTATCCCCTCCTCGCTCTCAAGCGAAGGAGTAGATGGCTCAAGGTTACCGATGTGGTTAGTTACGAGGTAGATAGACTGCAGTATGTGCGGACGATCTAAGAGAGAATTTCTGGAGTATTTATTTTTCTTTTATTTCATCAGAATCTGTTTTTATTTTCGTCGTTAGAATTTCTGATTAATTTCGTATAAGCTTCAACAAAATAAATATGCGAAACTCTCATTTCCAGGCGACCATGACTTCAAATTATTACATGCGCTCTTCACATAGTAGGTCTACATCTTGACATTGTTTGAAGTGTACTAGCAAGTTCCGCATCGAAGTGCCCGAATTTCACTCAGTCTCCTCCACGCTCTCTCACATGTACGGCGAGAGAGCGAGGAGGGGATACCGATATAGCTAATTTCTCATTTTCCCAATCGGTATATGTTGCAAGTGCACCTCCAAACTCCAGAGTTGGCTAAGAGGTAAAAAATCGTGCAATGAATTTTGCTGTTCCTATGTTGTGGAATGGAAAGTGGAACTCTACTATTGTTGGATGAGTATTTGGTAGTCATCGGACACATCACACACAAGCGAAAAACCAAAAAAAAAAGAATGTTAGTGACTAAAAAACAATTTTTATGTAATCGTTAAACAATTTTGTTACACAAAAACTACGAAGTGTGGCAATTAAATAACCGGACTGGTGCTACTATCGGCAAATAGCGAGTACGCCACGGCAGGTTTGAACATGTGAAGCTTGTAGATGCTTCCCCCACCCTGAGCTCGATGGGCACGGTTGTACGTCGCTCAGTCTCGCTGTAGCAATCGTCCGCTCAAGTCCTTACGCTAGCGTCGCGTCGGAAAAATACAGAGTGTTCAGATCAAGCAACGAGTTAACTTCAAGTTTCTTGTAAAATACAAGGTTTTAACTACCGTTCATGAACGAGTGAGAAGACGAAGACCCGATTTGTGGAAGAGCAAATCTTGGATGCTCCACCAAGACAACGCGCCAGCCCATTCTGCCTTGTCTGTGAAGGCGTTCTTTGCGAAATCCGGCATCACCGTGTTGAATCACCCACCGTACTCGCCCTACCTGGCCCCCTGTGACTTTTTTTTATTTCTTAAGATAAAATCGGAGCTTAAGGGGACAAGATTTGACAGTGTGGAAGCGGTGAAAGCGAAAGCGACGGAGGCTCTCAACAAGCTGACAGAAGCGGACTTCCAGCACTGCTTTCGACAGTGGAAAATTCGTATGGAGCGTTGCAAGGAGAATACATTGAAGGGGATAAACTTTGTAATGTAATTGGTGATCAATAAAATGTTTTGTAGCACCAGTCCGGTTATTTAATTGCCACACCTCGTATAACCAACTCAGAATTTGTTTTATTATATTTGCATTTGGTAGCGTCAATTTAAGTATAATTGGCATGGCACAAATTAAATTTCAAAATTTGTTGCCCAGTGTAATTAAGTAGTTATAGCTTTTCCATGGATGTAACTCAAAAAATATTCATCTAGAAACTCATAATTAGATTTTTTTTGGGATTAGAATCGCCGTTAGATGTTTCTAAATTTAAAGACTTGAGATAATTTTTTGTATAAAAACTACAATTTTCTTGTCGTATGGTAACCTTTGGATTATTTTCTAGCTGGTGGTTGGAATACAACATCTCCTTTGACAGTCGTAGTCGGTTCTGCAACAATGCCTGCTTCCAAAATGATTCCAAATACAGGCAAATTATGGTGTGGTTGTGGCAATACAATAAAAGTAGTCAATATTCAAACATTCGCAATTGAAAACGTCTTCACAGTAAACAATGATTTAAATAAACCAATTACTTGCATAGTTATATCAGGTAATGGCGTATGGTTGTCGCTGCAAAATTCATCACTTGTTAAATGTTATCATGCTATATCGTTTGAATTTTTGTGCGAGCTCAATCTAGCGCCAGCTGTTACTAAAATGTTGACAAGTAAGTTTGTTCTAAAGTAATATTAAATTGATAAAATAATTTAAAAAGTGTTTATCTGTATAGGTTGCGATGATATAATAAGGCAACACAAAGCTGCATGTTTAAGAGTAACGTCATTATTGGCATGTAAAGACTTGTTATGGATTGGTACATCAGCAGGGGTCATTTTGACAGTCGTCTTACCGCATATATCACCTTCAACTGTGAAATTATTCAACATGCCGAATATTATAGGTGTTCCCCATGGTCATACAGGACACGTTAGATTCTTAACAAATGTAGAATGGCACATATCAACCTTGGATGTCACCAGACATTCTTATAAATCAAAACCGGAACAAAGAACCATCACGAAACATTTAATAATATCTGGGGGGGACGGTTATGAAGATTTTAGAAATACAAATCTATCCGAAATTGCTGGACGTGAAGATTCTACAAACCATTTGTTACTTTGGAATATATGAAAAAAGGACAATTACGTATTCAATTACGTATAGAGTATTAACTTGTAATAAAAAAATTATGATATAATCATAAGTAAATGTCTGGATATCGATGTATATATCCAAAAAATGCATTTTTTATGTAAAAGGTGTGATAGTAGTATATAGGATTGTGATTTATATATGGACGTTCCTAATGTAGAATACAGATATATTCTTATATATATATTATTGTAAAGAGAAAACAAAAAATACCCCAAACGATTGTCATATTATTATTTATATTGTGCAGGTCCTAATAAGCTAGCTTAAATATCTGTAATATGTATTATATCGAGGCTGTTCGAGAAATGAAACAATACAAAACACGATACAAAAAAAAACCAACGTATATAAATGTGCAGAGTGGAGCACCACATTGTTGTCGGTTTACACACGAAAAATGGCAAAATATTTTTAAAATATTTTTGTTATGTAGGTCCATTGGGAGCAAGTTTTAAAATTATTTTGATATATACAACTGCAGTGTGCCGAACAATAGGTTTGTTCGTTTGTCTTGCTTGCGTTAGTTCTAGAGTGTGATAGGATTATGATCACGTGATTGTTTTGATTGCTCAGAACTGCTCTAAATGCGTACAAACGAACAGTACAAATTGGTATTTATATAGTATGCATAACCTAAAAGATTGAGAATGGTGGCAATTGGCAATCATAATAGCATTAAAAAATCCTTATTATTTATTAATTGTTGTGTTTCACTTCCAATGATTACAACGGATGTCATTTTGTATGAATATGAAGTAAAGTTGGGTTAGGCAAATAATGGAATGACAGCTGTACTGAACTGCATAAACATACTCCACCTCCAGAGGAGGTGTAAGTTTGTGCAGTTCAAAGCTGTCGGAAGCTGCCCAACATATACAAACGAACATCGGATTGCCAGTTTTTTTTACAAACGAACGCGCAATTTAGAAATTCGAGCTACTCCGTGGTGCACTAATTGACAAACGAACAAACCTAATGTTACTTGTCGAGCAGCTAAAATTATTTTCACAAGTCCATCTTAACACTCGTAAGACGGTGCCTAGTTTTCTTACGTAAACAACGGTGCGGGGTGCATTTGCACCCCATCCATATTTCAATTTTTTTATGTGTAAACGTGGGGAAATTGATTTAGAAGATAATTATAACTTGTTTATTATATATCAAACATGTATTACACAAATTAAGCATTTATTTATTTAAAAAAAAAATAATTTTCATTACAAGGCAAACATGAAATTTTTAACAGAATGATCAACACAAACAAACTTTTTACACACAATATAGTAATGACAGGACTTTCAGTCTTTTTTTCTCTGGCATAACTAACATTAACCTTGTCCTGAAGCTCTGTCATCTGCAGGTGGAGCAACAGGAACGTCCAATTCAGGATGTGCCATTTTCATAAATTGACGTATCTGAGAGTGCATATTATTTGTGTTCTGATATCTGTACATAATATTTCCTTTTACTAATTCTCGTCCTAAGTCCAATAAAAATGTTCTTCGTGCATCCAAACGTTTCCAATCGTAATTTGGATTTTTTATTTTCCAAATTTTGAAAGCGTTTATGGCTGAAATATCTAATAGGTGATAAAACATTACCATGGGCCATCTGCGTGTTTGGCGCTGTGTTGTGTACTGTTGTGCCATTTTGTCCACTACGTCCACAGCTCCTTTTGTTTTGTTGTAATGAAGTATTATTTCAGGTTTATAGTCGTCTTTTTCTTCACCTACTTTATCATCATAATGTTCAGTCGACAGTAATATAACAGCTCGATTTTTGTTAGTAACGTAGGAAACCAAAGTACTTTTTTGTTGAAAAGCAAGAAATGAAGAATTTATCGGTTTTGAAACTGATGGGAGCAATTCTTGTGGAACAAATCTCTTATTTTTGCGCAATGTACCACAAATAGTAACCTTTCTACTCAAAAGTTTTTCTGCCAATTTCAAACTCGTAAAAAAGTTGTCAGTGGTAACTCCATATCCTGGACCAAGATGCTGAACTAGATCAAGAACTACCCGTTCGCCCTGATTTTTCTCTGGTTGGTTGTGAATTTTGCCTAAAAATAAAATTTAAAATTTTGATATTAGTTTATCATAGTATTGTTACCTAGATATAATAGCATTTTGAGTGTGTAGTCATTTTCGCAGCACGCCAAAGCCCAAACTTCCAGACCATATTTTGCGGTTTTACTTTTCATGTATACTCTAAAAGGGGCTTTTCCTCTAAAGGGTACCAACTGTTCGTCTATACATAAATGACCTTCTGGATTATAAGCCTTCTTACAATTTTCAATACACTTGTCAAAAATTGTTCTTATTGAAGCCATTTTATCTTCTTGCCTTCTCTCCATTCTAGTTTCGAAATTATCAAACCTAAGGAAGCTTGTCAAATATTTGAACCTGTCTCTAGAAATAGATGCCTGCATAATTGGGCGACAGTATGCAAGATCGTATGACCATAACATTTCCACTGGTTCGTGATTGCTTTGAAAGCTCCTTCGATGAACAAAACACCGATAAAAGCTTCAAGTTCCAAGAGAGTTGTAGAAATAATTTTTTTCTGATTAGACGGGTTTTCATTATTCCAAGGATCATAAAAGCTTTCAGATTTGCGATTGGTTTCTGCCAATATGATATCCATTATATCTTTTGATAAAAATAACTCAAACGACTCTTTTATTGTGGAAACGCTTGAACTATAATTTGTTAGACCAGGACGAACCCTTGTAACGTTATTATTAGGACGTCTTTTGAATGTACGGAAAGGCACTTTTGCCCACTTAGTGAGGTACATTATCGTCGTTATCATTCAATGGAGGAACTTCAAACGAATCCTCATCACCTTGGAGTTCGTCAGATTCACTTTCGTGATGCGATTCTCTATCACTCTCATCGTCACTATTATCTTTCTTCGCCACTTTTCGGTCAAATTTCGGATCATCATTGTCCATTAGAAATCTTAGTTCTTCATTGGTACAAAATCGAGAATCGTGAAATTCACGTGAACAAGCCATCTCTTATCAATAAAAAATTCGAAATGCCGCTTCCACAAACTAACTACGCTTAACAAGAGTTGGGAAGAAACTAAAGTATAAACCGAATCTTCAAAACAAATAATTTTTACACGTGTTTTCCGGGATTTGATTGAGATAGTTAACGGCAAAGGCTTCCGCGTGTCATAAATTTAATTGTTCCAACAAAAGAAGCCGCAGCGACGAAAGCAAAATTTGCGAAATTTATTACAAGGCTTACACTACCATTCTAAACAAAAAAGACATAAAATTGTAACACAATTTTCCCGAAAAAGCACTTGAGAAATTATAAATTCTGAAATATTATGGCAAACATTAACGATGGTGCGGGGTGCATTTGCACCCCACGACCACTTTTCGAAAAAAGAGAGAAAACTCAACGAGTTTTCTCATTGCGGCTAAAAAAATTGACAAAAATCTAAAAAAATTATCAAAAAAGAAATGTGCGAAAAAGAAGGTCTGGGATGCAGCTGCACCCCGCACCGTCTTACGAGGGTTAAATACGTGGCGAAACATTTCATAGCTTCTTCATGGACCACAAGCTTAACTGTTGGCATTTCTTCATCGCTTTCTTGATTATCAACATTCTCTTCATTTTCTGAATCAGAAGCGACTTCATCAATTATTTCTTCTAGAGTGAGAAATGCTCCATCTTCATATTCTCCTTGTACCCGTTCCTGTACATCCTGGCCTGACACAGCTTCACCAATTTTCCCAAACATGTCCTCGATTTCAGCTACCTCAATTGAATTTTATTAGATGGAAGGAATGTGCTTAAAGGTAAATCATCTTCATCATTATAGTCTTCTTCAGTCTGGTCATCGTTCATAGCTAAATCGACATCTTTTTGTTGAGTAGTTAAGTTAGAACAAATATTTTTCCAGGAGTTTCTCAACAGCTCAATTTTTACTCTGCCAAGCTTCGTCGAGCAAAAATACAACGTCTTTTAAATTTATTTCCTTTAAGATTTGCGCAATGTCATCATTAGATTCAACAATTTGTGAGAGAAGTTTCTTGCGATAATTAAGTTTAATAGCCTGAATCACATGTTGGCTGCAGAATCAGTGTACAATTTGGTGCAAGGTACATGACGGAAATTTGTTTATCATCACTCATTAATTCTAAAGCATCGGGATGGCCAGGAGTATTAGCCAAAAGTAACACAGCTTTAATATATATGGCTTCCATCGGCAAATTACTGAAAAATCGAAATTTCCTTGGTTTTTCTCGATGTTATTAAATTAATTAATGAGAATAAAATTTTCTCATTAGACACTTAGGATTCGAACCTACGACTCCAGCTTGCCGGACTGGCGTGCTGACCACTACACCACAGAGTCTGTTGATTCGAATCCTTTTATTTTACCTAGATGTTTAGATGTCTGCATATGTATTCCAACATCTCAACAGACATATATTTATTTATGCACCAAATATACATTAATATTAATATATATGGCTTCCATCGGTAAATTACTGAAAAATCGATATTTCTTTGCCGATGTTATTAAATTAATTAATGAGAATAAAATTTGAGGATGGATCCCATATATATTAATGTATACTTGGTGCATAAATAAATATATGTCTGTCGAAATGTTACAATACATGTGCAGACATCTACACATCCAGGTAAAATAAAAGGATTCGAATCAACAGACTCTGTGGTGTATTGGTCAGCACGCCAGTCCGGCAAGCTGGAGTCGTAGGTTCGAATCCTACCGGTGTCTAATGAGAAAATTTTATTTTCATTAATTAATTTAATAACATCTACAAAAAAACAAGGAAATATCGATTTTCCAGTAACACAGCTTTCTTAGGTAATCCCAATTCCTCCATTTTGTTTTCTACCCACGGCACAAAGTACGAATAAAACCAGTCTTTAAACAGATCCTTTGTCACCCAAGCTTTTTTGCTCCCTTATAAATAACAAGTAACTGGCAGTTACGAAAAGCACGTGGCGTTTTTGACTTTCCCAAAACAAATAACGATAGTTTGTGACTTCCTGATGCGTTTGCACATGGCATGAAAGTTATCCTTTCTTTACTTAATTTTCTTTCGGGTGCCGATGCTTCAGATTTATTAACCAAGGTTTTTTTGGGCAACATCCTCCAAAAAAGCCCACTCTCATCCGCGTTGTAAATTTGATCAGAAATTAGGCCTAATCTCTCAATTGTTTTTAAGAATTTTAATTTAAAGGGTTCTACTACACTAAAATCACTAGACAGCTTTTCTCCCGAGATACTTAATTGGCGAATTCCATATCTCTTTTTGAACTTCTGCAACCACCCACAACTGGCGTTAAAGTCCTTAATACGTCGCTTCACAGAAAAAAAACCTAGCTTTTGTCGAATGTGGTTGGCGGTATATTATAAACGATATTGTTGATATTTCCCCATAAGAAAAAATCGAGACTTGTTAGGTCTGAAGACCTTGCTGGTCAATTTTGTGGACCCCCGCGTCCTATCCATCTATTGAGATATTGCATAGTATATTTTCTAAAAGTACAGGTAAATTGTCTTTTATAAATCCAAGAAACATAGCGCCATTTAAGTAGCCATCAGAAAAGTATGGACCTACCATACGCAGCAGTAATAATAACGTCAGTTCCGTCAAAGCCAACTTTCGTAAAATGGATGGCAAGAAATGAATATTCGAAATTGAAATGGTAAATTACTAAGAAAATATAAGATATAAGCACAGGAAACCTTAATACAATTTTATAAATGGTTAAAATTAGAATTTAAATACGATAATGAATACAGGATGTTCCATTTAATGTAAGAAAGTTATTTGACTTTAATGATAGTCCAAATCAAAAGTATATTTTCGTCCATCCTGTATAATTTTTAAGAATCATTTTTATTTTATCATCAAATCTAATGCTTCTACTTATTTTTAATAAATACATACAATTAGAAATATTTAGCTTAAATACGTGACACAGGTGCGCCTCTTAAATTTGGTGTGTAACTTTTTTTGGGTCACCTGTATATATTAAAATAGTCTTAAAACTTGCTCCTAATGAACCTACACCGCTCTTAATGAAAATATTTTTAAAATATTTTGCCGCTTTTCGTTGTAAACCGACGCGAATGTGGTGCGCCATCCTGTATAGCATATAATAAGGAATAATACAAGGAACAAACAAGTCCTGAGATATATTTAGATACATATGTATTAAAAATAATATGATATACATACAATAATACGAGAACCCAAGGTGTCAATTTCTTATTTTACAAAAATACGAAGGAAATGGAGGTATATTTCATTCTGAATAATGTTGTAAATAAAAAGCATAAATTTAATAAATATATACAAAAAAATACCTCTTAATTTTATTTAATGGAATTTCATTCATATCCTTTTTTAAAAATGAACACCTGCATCTAGTATTTCTTGGAATTCAGCCGCGCGTGTTCGTAGAAATCCTTCTGGTACGATCGCGCAAGGTCGTTGTTTACTATTGCCCTGATTTGCGCATATTCCATTCATTTTCTTCTGATCGTTCGTCTTCGTAGATTATCGTTCGAAATCGACGCAAGGTCGAATCTCACACATAGCCTCTTGTATTTCCTAGAATTAGAGATTGTTTTCATTGAAATTCAAATTTCTCTTGGATTTTTGTTCGCTTTTTTTTACGGTTTTTCCTTATATTGCTTTTAATAAATATAAAATAATACCTTTCAATTTTTGATGAATGAATTTATATTGATGAAATTTATATGTACTTATGTAGGTACTCTATTATAAATTGAGTAACAGTAGCGGCTCGTCAAGGTAGGCAGTGCAAACTCATCACCAACATCTATCTAAATGTTAGTTAAGCACTGAGGGAATGTATGGTTGTTAATTTAAAATAAAATTGCTTTATTAGAGTGGCTCCGTTTTTAGTTTTTATTAAAGTCAATAGGGTACTGCAGAAGTATTTTTTTACAAGTCATCATGTTTGGGAGATCTTTTAATGTAGCAAATAAAAATTAAATTAAAAAAGATTTTTTTTTTACTCAATTGTATTAACAAAAAAAAAACATGAAAATTGTGATTTTTAAATGATCGTTAAAACACCCACATTTCTGATAGAAAACGAAAAAAAATACCCCAAGCATTTGTCATATTATTATGTATATTGTGCAGGTCCTAATAAGCTAGCTTAAATTTCTGTAATATGTTTTATATTGAGGATGTTCGAGAAATTAAACAATACAAAACACAATACACATAAAAAAAACAACCAACGTATATAAATATATAGCATATAAGGTGTAATGAGATATGTATTAAAAGTAATATGATATATGTATATACAATAATACGAGAAACCAAGATGTCAATTTCTTATTTAAAAAAAAATATGAACGAAATGGACTTGTATTTCATTTTTAATAATATTGTAAATAAAAAGCACAAATTTAATAAATATATACAAAAAAATACCTCTTAATTTTATTTAAGGAAATTTCATTCATTCTCTAAAAAAAAATGAACACCTGCATCCAATTCAGCCGCGCGTGTTCGCAGAAATCCTTCGGTTACGTCCGCGCAAGGTCGTTGTATACTATAGCGCCGATTGGCGCATACTCCATTCATTTCTTCCGATCGTTAGACTCCGTTGACTAACGTTCGGAATCGTGCTTGCAAGGTCGAATCACGCATGGCGCCTTATATTTCCGAGAATTCGAGATTGTTTTCGTTGAAATTCGAATCTTTTTTGGATTTTTGATCGTTTCTTTTACGGTTTTTGTTTTTATCTTTGTTATTGCTTTTAATAAATATAAAATGATACCTTTTAGTATTTGATGCAGTTTATTTATATTGATGAAATTGTTACTTATGTAGGTAATCTGTTATTAGTTAAGTAACAGTGGCGGCTCGTCAAGGTAGACAGAGCCAACTCACCTCAACGTACTTTGTTGTATATGTATTTCTGTGATTTGATAAATTTAGTCTTTTAAATAAACACAAACTTCTAATATACGTTGAAAAATTATGATTTTGTTTGAACTTGCGAATATGATTTGCAATGCTCATTTGTGGTTCCAAATTCAGAATGTAATAATGGAGAATGTAACTGTATAAGTAGATATTCAGAAAAGGATGGTCTCTGTTTGGAAGGGAGAGGTAAAAGAAGCATTTTTTTTCAAACATGAGATTGAAGTATTTCTATTGATTTTATCAGGATATGGCGATTATTGTGATAATCTTTTACAATGTGAGGTGTCACTAGGTGAAAATATACAATGTAGGAATAGTATGTGCCAATGTCCTACTGATATGGATAGAACAAGTGATGGTTTGGATTGTAGGACGAGATCTAGCGCTCCTCCTTTAAAATCTTCGCTGTTTGCTTTAATTTTATTATGTGTAAATTATTTACAGTAGTTTAGAAAAAGATTTGATAGATATAACCTATATTTTTTCACGTTTATTATTAATAAAAGACTCCCTGTATATTGTTGATCACATTAGCTCATAGGAATACATTGGAATAAAGTCGTAATGTTTGAAATTGTGCAAAAAACCGACGCTACGAGTTCTCTTTTAATAGCCTTAAACGAATGAAGTTTCAAGTATAAAATGAACTGGTTCACTTTATTTCCGGAACTTTAGTTTCGAGTAGTGTAAAAACGTCGTACTGTCCATATAAACAGTGTGCATGCAATCTGCATCCAAGGGAATTGCAAGAGAACTAGCGGTATTATTAGATGAAGAAACTTTTCTCTTCGCCCTGACTATTTTTATTGTGTTCAGAGTCATCGCTTCGCTTATATTGTGGATTTTATCGATGATAAAAGAGATATTTTATTACGCGAACATAATTTTTGGATGTCTAAAGTTAATAATCACATAACTCAACACCGAATTTGAAATAATTTGGCGGGCTACCTCAGCGTCAAATCGGTCAAATCAAGTGATCTCCGCGGGAAAATGTTTGACATTACTCGCTCCGAATTTAACGCGAAAATAGTGAAGTATTCAACTTAATTTCCACGTGAGACGTGTAAACTATGTTTCCTTATGACCTATTAAATATTTTTCGAAAGTATCATACGCGAATTTTTCGATTAATTTCGAAAATTCATCGTTTTAAAGTCGCTGACAACATACTGAGACAAGTTTATTTCAGTGCGTGGGGGAGTAAGCTGCGGTACCTTCGATTTTAGGCAGCAGGTAAGGCAGGTAGCACCTCTTTTGTGTCGTTCCTTAGTTTTTTTCGAATGTTTGCGTTTACATTTCGCCTTCGAAATTATTGTGAGTTATATATTTTATAATTTAATGTTTATTTAATTGATATAAGTCAGGTTTTAAGTTAGAATTTAAAATTTACAGACCCGTAATTTCCATAAATTTCGCATTTTTGTTTATTTTAAATGAAACTGTGCTTTTTTTTTTAATTTTTAAATTGTGTGTGCAATTTTAAGGCAACTATCATCAAGTATCCCCATACCCAGGTAAGCCGTAAATTTATGTTAAATTAATTTTAATCTGTATTGAATTCTATTATTGAATACGATGAATATCTATCTTTTTAATATAACATATGCAAGAAATTTGTTAGTTTTAAAATTGTTTTTGTTCGATGTTAATGGAATTGTTTTGTTTGCGTATACAGATGGTTATGAGACTTTAGTAGTTGCAGATGGATCTTTAGACGAAGTTCTCTGCTCGATATGAAATAGGATGCTTTGTCCCTATTTAAAAGAATTAAAACAGTCCTCTCTTTGGACGTAAATTTATAATTAATATATTTTTAAACCTTTGAATTATGCAAAAACAGTAATTTATTGTATTTACATTTTTTATTAGTTCGTTCTTATTTCTTTGAATTTATTTAGAACCTAGAATATTCGTTTATTGTAAAATTACATATTTTTTATTTGTTTAGAATTTCATATACATTTGTTCTTGTTATTTTATTGAATATTCACTTGAGCACCTGAAAAGCATCTTCGCCACGAGCTTATGCAAAATTGGATTAAAGATCATACTTGCTTTTCAGTTGTAAGTAGCACTGAAATATATTGTAAAAGCGGTTTGACAACATTGATATGTTTAAATAAGAATAAAATAACTCGGCATAACGCTGCTTAAGCGGGTGTGTTTCACAACTTTTCAGATATTATAAATTTAGAGTTGTTCACTAGCGCCAACGGGCAGTGGCGGAGGTTCGATACAACCCTCAGTATAACTGCGAGTCTCAACCAGATCTGTTGTGTATACATGTACGCTGCCGTAAATATTATTTCGTAGTTCTACGTTTGTTTTAAAAATGTTGCCTACATCGCGAAAACGATCAATGTTGGACAAAATTACAGAATTTATAGCAGAAATGCCTGACCTAAATTATGATGGCGTTAAAATTGAATGTGTAGTTTGTAATATCCCTTTAATGTGTTGGTCCAAAAGGGATTGTCTGCGTCACGTAAATAGTAAACAGCATTCTTCAAAAAAACCTGCACCCGACACTATGACAAATTCAAATTTAATTTATGTGTTATTGCATGTAATCTACCGTTTAATTTACTAGACAAGGAAGCATATGTCTTCTTTTAGAATAAATATTCGGACTGCAAATTACCAAGTCGGGCATCGTTACAAAGAATTGTGCCACCTGCTCGTAAACATGTTGAAAAAAGAATTAAATCGGAGTTGAAAGATAAAAAAACTGTGGTTATGTGTGGACGAAACAACAGATCGTAAAAAACATTCTGCGGTTAATGTAGTGGTACGTACAATGGAACCACATCAATCGTCACCTTCAATTCTATTAGCTTCCAGACGAGTACAACAATGTACTGCCGAAGTAATTTCAAAGTTAGTGTTAAATACATTGGAAAGTTTGAACTTTCAACAAACCAACTGTTGATGTTTTTGAGTGATGGTGCAGCAAACATGCTTTCTGTAGGCCGGTCTCTTAAAAAACATTGTGCTAACTTGTTACATATTACGTGTAAAATTCATGCTTTCAGTCATGTGGCAGATAGTATTAGAAAATGTTATCCTGAGGTAGATGGTTTAATAACGCATACAAAAGCAGTGTTTGTCAAATCTTCAAAACGTATTCGCAAATTTCACAGACTGTGCCACCGTATGCCTGAGCCACCGGAACCTATTCTTACACGTTGGGGAACATGGTTACAGGCCGCGTTTTATTATCATAAATATTTTGAGAATATTAAGAACGTGGTTTTACAATTCGATCTAAAGGAAGCTGCGGCTATCAAGCCAGTCGAAATTTCAAGACAGTCAGATTAAAACGGATTTAAAAACTATTCGAAACACTTACTTCGGACTAGTGGAGGCAATAGAAAAATTACAAAATCCTTCGGTGTCGTTAGTGGAATCTCTGCAAATAGTGCAACATGTTCACGCACAGCTATGCGCGGTAGAAGATGCAAAAAAATGTTTGTGTTCTATGAAAGGTTTGAAAGTATTTTAGAGAAAGATTCTGATTTTGGTACATTAAGACAAATTTGTGAAGGTGCGTCAACAGAACCATTAAGTTGTTGTAATGATTATTTTAATTACGCAAATATAACGTCACTAGATGTAGAACGTTCGTTTTCTGCATATAAACACACTTTTTCCTCACGCCACATTCGGTTTGCCGAAACAACTGTGGAAACATATCTAATGTTACAGATATTTAACAGACATTATTCACTTTGTGATTTTACGGAAAGCTCTTAAGACGGTAAGTGTTTGAGCACCTATTATATTTTATTTGTGACCATTTATTTTGTGTAAACTTTTATGCGCCCGCCACTGGCTGTTGGAGCAAATTGAGCAACTCTAAATAACAGAATCAAGAATTATAATTAGAGTTGTTGAATTTGTGCCAACAGCCAGTGGCGGGCGCATAAAGGTTTACACAACATAAATGGTCAGAAATAATATAATACGTGCTCAAACACTTTCCGTCTCAAGTGTCTTCCGTGAAATCACAAAGTGAATAATGTCTGTTGAATATCTGCAACATTAGATATGTTTCCACAGTTGTTTCGGCAAACCGAGTGCGGCGTGAGAAAAAAGTGTGTTTATATGCAGAAAACGAACATTCTACATGTAGTGACATTATATTTGCGTAATTAAAATAATCTTTGGAACAACTTAACAGTTCTGTTGACGCACCTTCACAAATTTGTCTTAATATGCCAAAATCAGATTCTTTCTCTAAAACACTTTCAAACCTTTCTAGAACACAAACATTTTTTGCGTCTTCTGCCGCGCATGGCTGTGCGTGAACATGTTGCACTATTTGCAGAGATTCCACTAATGACATCGAATGATTTTGTAATTTTTCTACTGCCTCCACTAGTCCGAAGTAATTGTTCCGAATGGTTTTAAAATCCGGTTTAACTTGACTATCTTGAAATTTCGACTGGCTTTCCTTGATAGCCGCAGCTTCCTTTGGATCGAATTGTAAAACCACGTTCTTAATATTCTTAAAATATTTATGCTAATAAAACGCGGCCTGTAACCATGTTCCCCAACGTGTAAGAATAGGTTCTGGTGGCTCAGGCATACGGGGGCACAGTCTGTGAAATTTGCGAATACGTGTTGGGGATTTGACAAACACTGCTTTTGTATGCGCTATTAAAGCGTCTACCTCAGAATAACATTTTCTAATACTATCTACCACATGACTGAAAGCATGAATTTTACGCGTAATATGTAACAAGTTAGCACAATGTTTTTTAAGAGACCGGCCTACAGAAAGCATGTTTGCGGCACCATCACTCATAAACATCAACAGTTGGTTTGTTGAAAGTTCAAACTTTTCCAATGTATTTAATACTAACTTTGAAATTACTTCGGCAGTACATTGTTGTACTCGTCTGGAAGCTAATAGAATTGAAGGTAACGATTGATGTGGTTCCATTGTACGTGCCATTACATTAACCACAGAATGTTTTTTACGATCTGTTGTTTCGTCCACACATAACCACAGTTTTTTATCTTTCAACTCCGATTTAATTCTTTTTTCAACATGTTCACGAGCAGATGGCATTATCCTTCGTAACGATGCCCGACTTGATAATTTGTACTCCGAATAGTTATTCCAAAACAAGACCAACGCTTCCTTGTCTAGTAAATTAAACGGTATATTACATACAATAAAAGTAACACATAAATTAAATATAAATTTGTCATAGTCTCGTGTGCAAGTTTTTTTTTGAAGCATGCCGTTCACTGTTTACGTGCCGTAGACAGTCCCTTTTGGACCAACTCATCAACGGGACATTACATACTACACATTCAATTTTAGCGCCATCATACGTTAAGTCAGGAATTTCGGCTAAAAATTCTCTAACTTGGTCCACCTTGGGTCGTTTGCGCGACGTACGCAACATTTCTAAACAACACGTACCGCGCGGAAAGTCGAAGCTACATTGAGGCTTGTATGTAACCGTATAGATACGTTGCAGCTGCCTGTTGGCGCGCGTGGCGAACTCTAGTTATTACATATCAAATATTTGGACAATAGTCTTGAATGTATTGTTTTTAGAATTAAAAAATCAACTGTATCAAACGGGAATTGAACCTTTATAGCTTGGGGCAAACAAATTCACGTTATTTTGCACATAGTTGTTATTGAATACAACTTTCCGTATTGCAATGATCTAAGAAGCAAATCATTTTCTGTTCCAGTATAAACTTTTCTATTTTAAAATAAATTGTTAGCAAATAGATACAAATAAGAATAAGTGACATCTCTAATACTCGATAAGTGAGATTACGACGTTATAAGAGAAACACTTGTTAAAAACAGTTTTTGTCGTTTCGTGCGTGTTGCTTTGAGGTAAATAATATTTTTTATAGCAGTTCCACTACTACCTGTTGCAAATATAGATTGGATAAACAGTTAATAAAGAATTTACGTATCTAGTACTAACAATACTAAATAAAATGTTAAATACAGGAATTAAAGTCTTGTGTAACATTTTTCTAGTTGCAATTGAATATATCGTTTCTGTTTTTGTTGCTTACATCTATTTTACTGGACAATTAGACAACCAAATCAACATGATCTATCAGCTTGCTTTACTGTAGCACTTTAGCATCCACCTTCTATGTATTTGTTGGCAGTGAATATTATTTGGTTTTAATAGCTTGCTGTCACATAGCCTCGCACAGTTATACTACACTATCTGGACTGTGCGTTTGTCTAAAATTAAACAAATGTGCGTAAAAAATGCTACGATTTGTAGGTTAAGTTTAAAAGCGTGAGCAGTTGGGAAATAATCAGAAAAAAAGCTATACTAAATCTGTAATGATGTAGTGAACTTAGTAACGCGTATATAAATAGTGGACCCCTTTTTTTTTCCTATTTCCTTTTCTTTTTAATTTTCCTTTGGAGTTATTTATTGTGCAATGGAAACAGAGAGCCAAGATTCACTTGAAGGTAATTTAATTATTAAAGATCTAGTACATAACCTAAGGGTTTTCTGACTATATGCTGACCTAATCAAAAATATTGATGCAAGTATATACATTAGTATATATGTTATATGTAGATATGTATGTCATTAATAGAACTTGTCTGGTCAAATATATGCATGTATTAAAAGATATTAATATTTAATTTATAAATAAACTGCAACTAACAAGTATAAACCTGTTACAGAGTAATTTATTTTCATTTTTACTTACTGAAAACCAGATTTAATTGTTTTCTAAACGTAAACAAACAATCATTTAAGGAATATTTAAGTCGTCTATATACAGAACGTTTTAATAAGTTTAGAATACCCGAAATGTTTTTTGTCGAGGATTTGTGTTACAAAATAATCAAAGTTATAAATAATACATTTTTCAAGTTATAAATGTTAAACAAGCGTTTACGCTAGCTATCCCGCCTTACTATCTACATTGCAAATTGATATTAGCAGGCATTTGTTTACTTTCCTATTTTATAATACAATCGTTTACTTCTGCCTGTTGTATAATTTTCAAATTATGCATATATAACTGGCAAGGCCATGATGGATTAATATGCTTGAAATATAGTAAACTTGTTAAACGTTGATATAGATACCTTTACTAACACTAAATACATATGTGTATATAATAAAGGTAATTTAATTTTTGATTTAAAATTAATTATAAAAATGGTAGGCTATTTAATACACCTCTCATTTGAAAATGAGTGGCGGTTTTTTAAATACAGCGGCTTTACTTGAAATTATGTTTTCAAAAATCATTTCAATTTTTCATTCAATGAAAGGTTGCAATAAAAGAAAACAATATTTTTTTTTGGTTTATATTTATACTTTAGTTTTTATAGCCTCTTTATGCCATTACCATAAAGGTTTGTATCTTTTTACATTTATTAATTTTAACTGAAAGACTTGTATGTATTTTATAAAAAAATAGTGTTATTCCATGTTAAGTGATCAAGTCTCCACGCTCGACCATCTCAGATTTTTTTCAAATTTTGTGAGTAGGTTCCACAACCGACTAAAGGTAATTCCCCAAATTCTTAGCTCCTGATATGCAATACGTGACCTGCAAGAACCTTTTAAGCGATGACTGGTAAAGTGTCGCAGATGCTCGCGGACACTTTTTGCCTCTTTGTCAAGCTGTTTATCTGTAAGTAAGAGTGATATTGGCCTGGAAATTGCTGTGCTTGCTTAGTAGTTATCAGTGTCCAAAGTTCCAAATTTTAACGAAAACAATCGACTAGTCCTCTCGCTTTTGATCCTCAAACTTGGCAGAAAATTTTGTCGCGACAAAAAAAATCCTAATTTTTGAGAAGTCTGTGTTCCAGGGAAATCAATGCAGAAAGCTCATCTTCTGTGTAACTAGTGAAAAAATAGTTGTTTTTAACTGTTTCAAATTTTAAACTTCTTTGACAAATAGTTTCTGAGATACTTGAAGGTGAACATGCCCCCAAAAAATTTTGATGCAAATTTAGCATATTTTTGAGCGTCTATATCTCAACTGGAAAACCTAAGAGCTTTTTGACTCAACAACCATTTAAAAGAGCTTGTTTTTCTCTACAATATACTTGGTTTCTGTGTTGGGGTCTTTCCTTATAAGACTAAAAAAGAGAGACAAAGTAACTGCTTAAAAGGACTGCGCGCATTACTTAAAACTTTTTCTCCGTCTTTGCAATCATGCAATCCAGTAGGCCAATAAGATATTCTACTGAAAGTTAGTGAAGCTGTTTAAAATTGAGTAGAATATGAGTGCTGAAAAGTTTAAGAAACAATATTAAAATCCCTTCTTACTACATGCACTCAAAGTTTGGGGAAAATGCAGTTTCGACAATGTTGAAATCTCAGCAGGTGCTTTTTTAATACTTCTATAGCTTGCGTTGGTCCATGATGACTTTTTGTCACTACCATTTTAGAAATGGTCTCACCATCGCCAAGGGGCCACACCCGATAGCCAGGCAAGTCTAGTTACGGGTAGCTTAGCCAAGGTTCCCAAGCCTTAAGTGGGCAGCTTAGCAAAGGATCCCAAGCAGTATTTGGTGGGCAGCTTAGTCGAGGTTCCCAAGCTTCAGGTGGACTGCTTTTGTTGGTTGCCAAGCCAAACCATTGACTACACAACAATAAACAAGCAAAAAACTACTGGAAAGAGCTGAACTTCTTGTTAATGCTTTGAACAACCACATCTGAAAAATAGTACTGCCGCCCCAGCGCTGTTGCTACTGAGGGTGCTTCCAGGTTTTCAAGAATGTGCTGCACAGGAACCCAACAACTGTCTTTTCTTGACAGCCAGCGAAATACATGTGATGAACCATGAAAACCTCGAAGCACCCTCAGTAGCAACAGCGCTGGGGTGGCAGTTACTTTGTCTCCTTTTTTTAGTCTTATAAGAAAAGACCCCAACACAGAAACCAAGTATGTTGTAGAGAAAAACAAGCTCTTTTAAATGGTTGTTGAGTCAAAAAGCTCTTAGGTTTTCCAGTTGAGATATAGACGGTCAAAGATATGCTAAATTTGCATCAAAATTTTTTGGGGGCATGTTCACCTTCAAGTATCTCAGAAACTATTTGTCAAAAAAGCTTAAAATTTGAAACAGTTAAAAACAACTATTTTTTCACTAGTTGCACAGAAGATTAGCTTTCTGCATTGATTTCCTTGGAATACAGACTTCCCAGAAATTAAGATTTTTTTTGTCGCGACAAATTTTCAGCCAGGTTTGAGTACCAAAAGCAAGAGGACTAGTTGACTGTTTTTGTTAAAATTTGGAAGTTTGGGACACTGATAACTACTAAGCAAGCACAGCAATTTCCAGTCAAATATCTCTTACTTACAGAATAACAGCTTGACAAAAATGGGGATGATTTATTACTGGCTGGCTTATGATTACTGGTACGTCTTGTATTTCATCACCAACAACGATAATGTTTGTCTCTATCTTAACTAAGTCGACCTCCACAAACGCCTTA
This sequence comes from Dynastes maya, assembly GCA_029619315.2. Lineage (NCBI taxonomy): Eukaryota > Metazoa > Arthropoda > Insecta > Coleoptera > Scarabaeidae > Dynastes > Dynastes maya. The sequence goes on from JAROYE020000012.1 coordinate 11,927,301, forward strand.
CATTGTCCAACTGCCCTAGTTTTGCCTAACTGCATTACAAGGTTCTAGTTATAGATCGAGATTAGCCGCCTCTTTATTTCTAATAATGACACCTGTGTATCTAGATATCCGCGTAATTTGTTACCATTTACTTTGCAATCTCCAAAATATTCTTTATTCAAATCTTCATTGTAGGTAACTGTTGATACTACAGCGAATGTACGTGTACATTCCCCTAGCATTATGTTGATAAATATTCGGTGTAAAAATCTTCTGGTAGACTGTATCTACTAGCTTTTGCGCCCGTTTGAGCCTTTATGCTTCCCATACCCTCGATAACGCATGAAACCGTATCTTCCTCTTCAATTTTGCAAGCCCGTATTAATTCCATTTTTGCAAAAAAATATTCGCCCCACTATTTGGTTGTTTTGTTCTAACAATTAATTTCTTTAGAGATTGTGCAGTCATAATTTTCTGGAAAAGTTGATATCAGATGTTTCCACTCATTTCACGTATGATTATACGACATTAGACCGTTATACCATGTTCGTGATAAACCTTTAAGACGATTTTGCATATGATAGATTTTAGCGCGATCATCCCAATTATTTATTTCAGCCAATTTCTCTACTTTCTCGACCCAACGTCGAGAAGTCATGCCTGTATTTCCCGGTTCAAATTCAGGTATACCATCGGATCGTAAAGTATATCGAATAGAATCTGAATTATGATCTTTAGTCAATTGCTCGATTAGACGTTGTAATCGCTCTATGCGGGATTCTGCTGACGTTGACGACATCGACGGAGTCGATGACGGTGTATTTGAAATGCTACGTACGCATATTCCTTGTGACTGATGTTTTGCGCCAAAATCTCGTTCAACTTGTGGTCGCTCCTTTCTTCGTTTCGGATTTCGATCTTCTTCCGAAGACGTCGACGATGTTCACGAACGTCGATTATGCCGACCCATTTGTACAGCAAGTTAATGCTTCTAACACAATTCAAAAGAAACACAAAACAACTTCACTTATCGTCAATCTACTATTTCGGGAAAACGTGTGTATATCCCGACGCTGTACTGTTAAAAACTCAATTTGTTCGAAAGTATAATTTAAGAAATAAAACTCTAAATCTCAAAACAATGGTTTAAGAATATATTTCTATTTGACAAGTATAACGTTAGAACTTCTATAGTAGTAAGCTGGCGTTGCTGAACTGCTTCCCGTCCGCGATAGCACCAGCCAACCGCGTCTCTCTCCGTCGCCGAAAAACATCAGCGTCAGCATTTTTTTTCAATATAGGGTTGCAAATTTGATTTATTTTGATTTCAATATATAATTGATCATTTATAAAGACGATTTTCTTTTAAATTGAGGATTTATCTTCTTCATGCTTATTTATTTATTTATGTTCCTTGATAACCTAGAAAAATTCAAACTACTTGGTCTAAGTTTTCGACAAAATATTTTAACAGACATATAGTAAACAAAATGGGAAAACAAACAAATTTCAATAGATTTATTAATCGTTGAATTGATGAAAACAATTTATTGAATCCATCGATTCCCTATGGTATTTATAGAAAACTATCTAGAAAAACAATCATGCAAAACAAGAGCTGTTTATATTGATGTTAATGTTATTATTCATTTATTCCCAGCAGTAAATTGATAGATAAGGCGACATAGACTGCAACCATGAGAGGTCAAATATTTACAAGCCGCATCAATATTTGCAGCGATACGAAATTGGACAATTACAATAATGGTCTAATACATTTAAGAGAGATTGATCTGAATTATTAATAAACGATTCGGAATTTTACAGACTCTTCGGATTATTTTTCGAAAAGAAAACGATCAACAACACCCGTTGAAGCTGCTAAAATCTATGTTTTAATGCCGAAAAATATTCCAGTCTCAAGGGCAGCTAGATTACAATGGTTACTTAATAATTTGAACAACGTAGTTGCAGTACCATCCTCTAGTGATTTAGTAAGTCAATTTACATCTTTAAACATTTTATTTTGAAACCAAATCTTCAATTCTAGTACTCCAGCAATGATCTAGAAGTAATATCAGCAATACCAACGGAAGAAACAGGCTCAACGCTCAGCCATTGTTTAATAACAACCAATACACAAGTTGAATTTTTAGCTCAATCGTATCGTTTTGTGTATTGCCTTGATATGAGCCCGTCGCAAACGTCAGTTGATATTCATTTAGATGAGATTTTATTCGACGAGATTATATCTAGCTTTAAAATGAGTCTATTGGGCCTTTGCGAGAAAGTAAGATTTTATTCTGTTGTCTCATTTAATAAAGTTTATGGATACAACTATTTTTTGATTGATAACGTAATATAACACCCTGTATATGCCGGGTGTTTTTTTTTTATAAAAAATGGTTGATTTTACTCAAAGATGAAACAAAATTTTAATTATAGGAAAAAGCAGAAGAAAATAAATGAGTATTTTAATATAAAAGTACGCACCATATGAGAAACTTCTTTATTATGGGTTTTTCGAAAAAAAGTTATTCGTGATAAAAGTTGGTGGATTCCCTAAAATTAAACATGTACCAATAAAATATGGAAAATTTCTAATATTATACTGGGTACGTCTGAAAACTTGATTTTGTCCCGAGTAAAGTACCCTTATTTTAAAAAATATCGAAAAACGCTATTTGAAAAAGTTATTTAGCATTAAAAATCACACCTAAATTTAAAGTCACGGCCACCTAAGTGAAATTTGATTTTTTTACCTTTCTTTCAAATATCGTCTTCAAAAAACAAAATTCGCTTCAAACATTAAATAAACGACATTATGTAAATAATGTTTCATTTAAAGAGTTGATAATATTATAAATTAGCTAATTATGTTGTAAATTTTTTTTAAAATTTGACGAACTTAAGAATTTTAATGGTCCAATATTTTTTTATTTTTGTTGAACATCTAAAATTGCTCAAAATGATAAATTCGTAATAAGAAAAGAACATTTATTAACGTACTGGTTAAACTTAAAAAAATTAACAATTTCTCAACATAAATTTACTACATTTTTTTTTGTGGAAATATTTCTACCCAAAATAGTCGGAAAATTGATAAGACGATATTCAGAGTTTCCTATGCCAGCTCACCAGATTTAACCTCGTTGGATTTCTTCTTTTGGGACTACTTGAAAAATAAAGTTTACAGACAAGTTTCTTTTAGGGATAGAGAACATTTAAAAACTCTAATTACTAATTGTATAAGGGTCATGAAACGGGAGCATATTGAAAATTTAGTTAATGATGTAAGAAGTTCTGAAATATCTATCTTGCACGATAGACATTAGTGCACAAGTTCAAAAGAAGGAAAAACTCGTTCAATTGACGCTGATGATTAGAGTAACCTAAACTTGCGGACTCGCATAGGCGTCGGTATTAAGGGTTAATATAAGAATACGAAAAATTCATAAATAAACTAAACCGGTAGAGAAGTAGGCATGTAGTGTCGACCTTGAATATAAATCATGTTAAACCGCGCTGAGAAAGATTTCGTTTTAGTACCGGTTGAGCTGTTGCAGAGATTAGTCGAACGGTCAAGGTTATGTACTTACGTGTCGCTTTTGAAAATATAGCTGGTGTTTTTTGTGTGTTGTAGTATTATACCAAGTACATAATTAGTGTATCGTTTCACATAGAACTAATATTTACATACCTAAGAAAACAATGCCTCGTAATAGATTTGCTACTAATGTACATAAGTATGTGTCACTTTTTCACCATTTAAAATATGACGGTAGTGCAGTTTTTTGCTTAATATGCAATGTTCGTTTGGCTGCATTGGACAGAACTGATTGCCAGAGGCATGTCAATGGTATTAAGCATATGAGAAATGCAAGAACTGAAATACCTTATACACTATTCCTCATACATTTATTAATTATGTTTACCTCTTGTAATCTTCCGTTGACGTTGGTGAGAAAAGCAGCTTTTAAAACGTTTTGGCGACAATACGTTCCAAAGTACCCATTACTCTCACAAACACAATTACAGAATCATTTGCCGCGAATGAAAGAGATGCTAGAAAATGTGTGTAAACGTGATTTGTGTTCCAAAAAAATATGGATTACCGTGGATAAGACGACCGATATAAAGAAAAGCAGTATTGTGAATGTAATAGCTCGCGTTTTATCTAGCGAGAACACAGCATCTCGATATTTGTTAGCTTGCAAACGTGTTCAACAATGTACCGCGGAAAATATTCAAAAAGTGATAATGAACGCTTTGAAAAAATTTAAAATTGCCCAGGATCAAGTTGTGATGATTGTGACAGATAGTGCAGCAACGATGTTAAGTGTTGGCTGATCCTTAAAACCTATATTTCCTAACTTAATACATATAACCTGCGTGCTGCATGCTTTGCATTTAGTTGGTGAAGTTGTTCGACAACATTACGGAAATGTTGATCGGATGATTGGAAGTACTAAAGCAGTGTTTCGTAAATCTCCTAAACGTTTAAAAGAATTTCGTAAATTTTGTCCAGGTATTCCAGAACCTCCTGAACCAATTTTAACGCGATGGGGTACTTGGCTAACAGCAGCTTCTTACTATTTGATCCATTTTCAACAAATTCAATCAGTTATAATGCGATTTAATCGGAATGAATCCAAAGCAATTAGAGAAAGTCAAAGAGAATTTCAAATTCCTCAACTTTTAGAAGTTTTAACAACAATATGTACCAATTATACAGTATTACTAGATGCCATCAGAAAACTACAATGTACTGAATTGTCATTGCAGGAATCATTAGACATAGTGGAGAGTGTAAAAAATAAATTACACACATTAAATGATACGCCAGGATTATGCACTAGTCAAAACTTGGCAGATGTTTTAAGGAAAAATCCCGATTTTAATACTTTAGAGGCCGTTTATAATAAGTGTAAGAATAGTGAACTTTTAAGTGATTTTGAAAAACAGTTTCTACATGCAAATGTAACTTCCTTAGATGTGGAGAGATCGTTTTCTATGTATAAGAATATTTTTTCTTGTCGACGCACAAGGTTTAAAGAAGTAACTGTGGAAACATATGCAATGATGCAAGTTTACAGTAGTTCACATCCTGATGCCTCTAATTTGTTGAATAATTAGCAAGTAAGTTTATTTATGAATTTTTCGTATTCTTATATTAACCCGTAATACCGACGCCTATGCGAGTCCGCAAGTTTTGGTTACTCTACTGATGATGATATTGCACCCAAGAACTGTTTGATACTGTTTACGTTTTTTGAAATTTCTGGTATAGCTTTTTGTGCAAGCCCCCACTGGAATACAGTGACATTAGATGGAACCTCATTAAACATAATATTTTGAAATGATATTGATCTGGCATGTCGTTTTATTATAAGAGACAATAATCCTGTGTAATTGTACATATTTGCTATTTGATTTAAATCTGTTTCCTTTTCTTCAGATGATAATTTATGTTTTTGTTTCGTTGGATCCAACATATAAGCTACAAAAACAATGAAATGTTCTTCGAAAATCACTTCGAGGCTTTTCTGTATTTCTACAGCTTCGGAAATTGTAGTATTTTTTTTTATATTATCTAGTACTGGTGGCTGCTTTAAAACATTTTAAAGCATTATAAAAAGAAAAAAATTGGCTCGAATTGCTGCAATTTTATTAGCTTCCTCATCGGTTATTGTACCACATTCTATTTTAAGAATCTTCAACTGATGTTGTTATTAATGTAAGCGTGAAAAAGAATGTTTTACAAATTTTCTTTACATGAACAATTAACGTTAGAATCGTTTGATAAATATTTGGCGTCTTTAACAAGAATTTACGTTTTGTAACTTTGGGATTTCGAAATGTAAAAGTTTACACGGTCCTTTGTCTTGTTGTTACATGTTATCGCAATATACATACATACATGTCTTTATCAACAAAAATGAAGTTGTATCCATAAATAGATAAATAAATTTTCCGTTTTATTTACTCTTGTTGTTCTTAATGTGACTTAATGGTATTTTCTGGTTGCTTAATTAACCTTTCTTTCATTAGCATATATTTATTTGTAAATGTATAGTGTGCGCGTAAACTTATAGTGAATAAGGTATATAAACGCGCCCATTGTACAGTGTAATTCAAAAGTAATTACACACAGGAAATTCGTTTCAGTTCACCATTCCAGGAAATCTGCAGGTCTTCCAGCCCTGCATTTATTTAACTGTGATAGTAAACACTCCATTTTTTATAAGTCCTGCGCAACAGGTGCTAGTTAAAGGGGTTCAAATTTCTAGTCAGAATGTTCATGATATCATATATTCAGTACAAACTCAATTTCATTATATTGAAGGGAGAATAGCTCATATGTCAGATTTGGCTTATGAACAAATAGATAGGCATATGGTGAGTATTTACTAACGTGACTAATCACTAAAGCTGGCCACGAGCGGTTACGCGCAGTAGCGTAGAGTCGACCAGGCCTCGCGTTCCACTAGAGTTATTCTGCTAATAGAGACGTTTGCTGCCGCAAATAATTTCGCTCATCTTTTAAATAAAAATTAAATAACACGTGCTCAAACACTTACCATTTTAAGAGTCCTCCGTGAAATCACAAAGTGAATAATGTCTGTTAAATATCTGCAACATTAGATATGTTTCAACTGTTGTTTCGGCAAAACTAGTACGGCATGAGGAAAAAATGCGTTTATATGCAGAGAACGAACGTTCTACATCTAGTGACGTAATATTTGCGTAAGTAAAATAATCTTTCAAATAACTTAACGATTCTATTGACGCACCTTCACAAATGTGTCTTAATGTGCCAAAATCAGAATTTTTCTCAAAAACACTTTCAAATTTTTCTAGAACAGAAACATTTTGTGTGTCTTCAATCGCGCATAGCTGTGCGTGGACATGTTGCACTATTTGTAGAGATTCTTCTTACGGCACCGCAGGATTTTGTAATTTTTCTATTGCATCTGCTAGCCCGAAGTAATTGTCGTTAATGATTTTTAAATCTATTTTAACCTGACTATCTTGAAATTTCGACTGGCTTTTCTGGATAGCGGCAGCTTCCTTTGTATCGAATTGTAAAACCACGTTCTTAATATTGTCAAAATATTTATGATAATAAAACGCGGCCTGCAACCATGTTCCCCAACGAGTTAGAATAGGTTCTGGTGGCTCTGGTATACGGGGGCACAGTCTGTGAAATTCGCGAATACGTTTGGGTGATTTGACAAATACTGCTTTGGTATGCGCTATTAAAGCGTCTACCTCAGGATAACATTTTCTGATACTATCCGCCACAAGATTGAGAGCATGAATTTTACACGTAATGTGTAACAAATTAGCAGAATGCTTTTAAGAGACCGGCCTACAGAAAGCATGTTTACAGCACCATCACTCACTAACATCAAGAGTTGGTTTGTTGAAAGTTCAAACTTGTCCAATGTATTTAACACTAACTTTGAAATTACTTCGGCAGTACACTGTTGTATTCGTTTCGTCGACACATAACCACAATTTTTGATCTTTCAACTCCGATTTTATTTTTTGTTCAATATGTTCGCGCGCAGATGGCACAATTCTTCGTAACGATGTTCGACTTGGTAATTTGCACTCCGAATAGTTATTCCAAAAGCAGATAAATGGTTCCTTGTCTAGTAAATTAAACGGTATATTACATGCGATAAACGTAACCCAAAAATTAAATATAAATTTTTCATTGTCTCGTGCGCAATTTCTTTTTGAGACATGCTTTTCACTATTTACGTGTCGTAGACAATGTTGTCTGGACCAATACATTAACGGGATTTTACAGATTACACATTTAATTTTAGCACCTTCATATATTAAGTTTGGAATTTCTGCAATAAATTTTCGAAGTTTGTCCGACCGTGGTCGTTTTGCTGACGAAATCATAATTTTTCTAGGACAGATAAACAATTGCGCAAATGACCGGCAGCGAAAATGTCCGTACTGCTCTGCAGACGAAGTAATACTACCGTTCCTCTCGGTCCGAACTGATTCTACGCCGATGCGCGGTACCGCTCGTGGCCAGCGTTGCTAATTACCGACAAAATGTAGCTACATAAACTGTAATTTTTTAAGTGAAATCTTTTTCTGTTTTTAAAGCAAGAGAATGAAGACTTTTTAGATGGTTTATTTGATAGTGTGGAACCACCGCAATATATTTCAAATATACCTGTAGTTTCATCTGATGCTAATTTTGTTAATATGTTAAGGTATTCTATGTTAGCCATTTCGTTGTTACCCGGAAATAGTCTAAGTAGTAAGATAGATCATTTCCTATTAAATTTTTCTATGTTAACCATATAATTCTTTTAGATATCATCATTATAACCGATGGCGTAGTTGCTATGCCAGATTCAAATATTATGGAGTCAATTTTGTTTCAGTTACACTACGATAGCATTGCATTATCTTTCATTAAAGTAGGTTCTGTTTTTAATCCACAAATAAGCGCTGGTTATGTATCATACTCTGATTTATTACAATTCTTATCCTACTCAACTTTAGGAACATGTTTAGAAACTTTACCTGTGGTAAATATCTTCCAACAAAATGAAATTGATTCTAATTTTAATATTTTAGATTGATCATACTAAATCAATGAACATATATCAAGAATTATATTTATTATGGTCTTTTAATAGTAAAATACAGTTTAATTCTCAAATGATATATCAAAAACCAATTTTATCGTAAGTTTTCGAAGATTTTACACGTAACTTGTAGTAAATTTTACCATTTTAGAAGAGTTAATTTGTACAGCAATGGTATCCCACCATTGCTTTCAAAAAAACAAGCAGAGGATGATGTTAAGGTACCTTTATATTTTTTGTTGTACAGAAGAATGCGTGAGGGTTATTCTGTTAATGTAAGTTTGATTCTGGTATATATGAGGTCGGCGCCATAAATTCTCGGCCTGACAGGCTCATACGGGTTCGAGCGTGTTCAAATTCCGTTCCGTCATAGTTGCACATGAGCGAGGCCTACATTATATACACGTTAGTCCAGATACGAACGGGGGATTGGCTTTGTGAATGACAACAGCGCATTCGAATCCCACTGAGAGATCCGATCCAGTCGTAGTATATCATAAATAAAGCGTGACAAACGGTTGAACAAGCAGAGGCGCCGTGAAAGGAGCTGTGTTTAGCAGGTACATACAAGGAATCGAGTGGATGTTCTGTTATTATCGGTTGATCGGTGTGCGTGTACTATTTATATTGTACGAGAAACTAGTGGAACCGTCCGGGGCGTACCGCGCAAATGTAGACACAGTATTAATATGGGGTATGTAAGTATGTGGATGCAGAGTTCAATAATGCGGTAGACTTTGAGGAGTTGGGTCGTTCGGATATTTATCGGATTCTCATTGTGTTTTCGAAAATATGGGACGTAAGCCTGGTGTACCTCTTGCATCGCATGTGAAGAAATATATTTGGCGTTTCCCTGGTTTGGAATTTACAGGTTCGCATATTCGTTGCAAATTTTGCGGTATAGGGTTGTTAGGTCGCACGACATTTGAATGTAGAAGTCATATTAAAAGTAAACGTCATGTATTGAATTTAAGAAACAATTTTCCGCACTGGCAATTTTTATATGACTTTATAACACAGCGTATTTCATATTGTGGCGCGGCCTTTAAAACGTAATGGTCCAGAAGCTTCCTTGTTGTTAGCCAGTAAAAGGATTGAAAGAACTGATGCCGAAACCGTTGTAAACATAATAAAAAATATGTTAAGAGAATTTTGTATCGTAGGAACCCAAACCACCATGTTAGTTTTTGACGGAGCCGCAACACTGCTGAAAGCTGGTAAGATGTTAAAAGTATGCTTTTCGACTCTTCTTCACATAACATGCCTCATACACGCATGTCATCTCGTAGCAGAAACAATTCGAAGCAAGTATCCTAGAGTGAATGATTTAATATCATCTACCAAAAAAGTGTTTGTGAAATCTCCCAAACATATCCGCGTATTCAAGCAATTGTATCCGCAAATTCCGCTACCACAGCCTGTATTGACGCGATGAGGAACATGGATCCAGGCAGAATCTTACTATCGCAAATATTATTCCCAAATGAAAGATGTCATTTTCAAACTTAATTCTTCTAATTCTCAAGCGGTTCGCGAGAGTCAGCAACTTTTTTCCGATTCGGACGTCTAAAAAGAAATAGATGACATTCCCATAAACTATTCTGTAGTGTAACAAACTATTTCGCAGTTAGAAAATACTCACTTATCTATACAAGACTCGTTAAATAACATCAACAATTTACCAGCCGCTCTAGAAAGCTTGACGGATCCTATGATGACGTCGTGCAAAAATTTCATTCAGTTTTAAGTAAAAATCCGGATTTAGAAAAGGTTCGATCTATATCTGTAATTCAAGACTGCACAAAAGAGATACAGGAGTATTTCAATTTCGCAAATCTTACTTCATTAGATGCTGAACGATCATTTGCAAAGTATACGAAAACGTTTTTAGACCGTCGTCGAGGCTTGACCGAATCGACAATGAAAGCATTGCTTACGTTGCAGTACTACGCGGCGTACCATGGCAGTCGCACATTACCGCAGTGGTCATCGATACGTCAATAAAAGGTAACAATCTATTATTTTTTTATTAATGCTATGTCTACTTTTGCGCGGTACGTCCCGGACGGTTCCACTAGTTTCTCGAACATTATAAATAGTACACGCATACCGATCAACCGATAATAACCGAATAACTCGATTCCTTGTATGTACATAGTAAACACAGCTCCGTTCACGGCGCCTCTGCGGGTGTAACCGTTTGTCACGCTTTAATTATGATCCTCTATCGAAAAAGGAATCGATGGAATAGCGGCGACCCAATGAACCTCTTCCCAGAAAGGCGAAAATCGTTCAATCAACGAAAAAGGTGATGGCCACAATATTTTGGGATTGTGAGGGTATTTTACTCATTGATTTTAAAGAGCGCAATACAACTGTCAACAACACATATTATGCGTCTTTGTTACATAAATTGAGGAACAATATTCGTGTAGAACGTCGAGGAAAATTGACAAAAGGTGTTCGATTATTGCAGGACAATGTACCCGTCCATACTGCCGCCATTTCACAAACTGCCATCCGCGAATGCAGCTTTCAAGAATTGGAACATCCACCGTATAGCCCGGTCGTAGCTCCAAGTGATTATTATTTATTTTATCATTTGAAGAAAGACCTTAGGGGACGTGAAGGGCAATTGTTACATTTTACCAAGTTTATTTTTTTCTATATCAGGCCGAGAATTTATGGCGTCTACCTCGTATGCAAATAGAATAGAAATTTGATCTCTGGTTTATTTCAGAGGATAAATCTAAATAATGGAATATTAGAAATAAGATTATGTTTACATTGGAAAGCATATATTTATATACAATATATTTTAAGATCGCAGTGGCCTTTGGTTTCAAATATGACGCATTATGAAATACATGTTACAGGTATATTGTATAAAATATGTAATACCATATAACTTATCTTATTTACATCTTATTCTTACCAGCTCCGTACGATTTTTTACATGATATTACGTGCCTTATGAAGAAAGAAACGAAATCAACTTATAGACAAGCTGTTTTTGAGAAGTTTTGGCTTCATCTTATACAATTAGCTACCAACGATATCATCTTACAATTAAGTTTATTCCAAAATTCGTGCGTATGGTACAATATCCCAGAAAGTGTTAAAAGTGGTATACCACTATTTTCAATCAATGAACCTTCTTCGTTTGATACAAATAAATTAGTGTTATCAGTGAAGTAATTGACGTTATTTTAACATTGTTTTCCTTTAAAAACAATTGAAAATTTTACGTTTTAGCGACAAATCTTGCCCAAAATTTTCTGCGATATGGCAACCAGTTTGCCAAATCGAAACTAACAACTGGAGAAAATGGTTTCATGTCCATAAAATTTCTTGTATTTTGAAGCATGATAGTCCTCTATTAAAGAATATACACATAGTCAATTCTTCTGGTCGTTATGAAGTATACTTTTCCTGAAATTCTATATTAATGAATAATAATATCTCAATTCTTTTAGATAATTCAATGTCGGCAAGCTGTAAATGTTTTATATGAATTCTTATCCAAATGGTGTTCATTTATTTTGATCGACAATCACACTTATTTGAAATTAATCGAAATGGGCTCCGAGAAACAGCCATTGTTCTGTATAATTCGCGTTAGTTCAAAGTTACCTTGCACCACATTAAACGTAGGTTTTATGACAGGAACATCGGGAAAGATACGACATAACGTTGTTGCAGAACTTAAGGATGAGATTGCTAACCTATCATACCTTTGCAATTCCATAAAATCGAGAGAACATTGTTGTTGCATCTTGAGAAAACCTCTGGAGAAGATATGCATAAGGTATTCCCTTTGAGTGCTTGTTAGAGAAATGTTAGAAATTTTTTTCTGAGTTGCAGATATGAGCGTGTCCCTAGTGAGTTCCATACGGTAATATTCCCAGATGGAACACAGCCACCACATTCTCTCCAAAGCCTTCCGGTTTCTCCATTAGCTGGGACTTTATTCACGACTTTATCAAGGTATTTGTTCCACCAACGCTGGATCTGGAGTGCCAATCATCCTACCAACCCTAAATTAGAATTGAAGGCCATATCAAGAATATTATCTACAATAATTAGGTATGTCTTGATGAAATTGTTTTGATAAGACTCTGTTATTTATCTTCTTACAGGATGAGACTTAAAGAAGGATTTAATCTTGCCCATTCAGCTTCTGGAATCATTACAATGGTCCTAGAATTACCCATGCAACCAGCTTTAAGTTGTATAATCCAATATGTACTTTTTCCACCACACGACGCCATGGCTTATGATGATCTTCATTCTATCTCTGAAGATGAGCAGGAACATGATGCTGATACTGAATTGCAGATTGTTACTGAGGTATGGATTGAACCTCAATATGGAACCGTAGGTCCAACTAACAGGCCACAAATTAAGTATATGGAAGATAAATATTATTATGAGTTAAGTGAGAAGGTATTTAATTTTGATTATCTCTTTTTAACCCATGTGGGATTTATTTGGAATATTTCGTAGATAAGACTGTCTGATTTAAAATGTGTCAATTCACTTTTAACGCTAGAACATTTAAGTCTAACGTGCCAACCGAAATGTAAAGATATCCCCCTTGAAACAATAGGAAAATTCAATTACTTACAGCATAAGTTCGCGCCGAAGTCTTATAAAAATACCATCGAAAATAATAGCTCTAACGAAGATACGGAGTAAGTAATCAAATTGACATCTTTTTCTTGAACTCACAATTAAAAAAAAATGCAGATCAGTTTGGATACCTATCTTGGTACAAAGAATTCAACATATCCCATTTAATTTTAATCCAATCTCCATCCTATATTTGTGCCAACAAACCGAGTTACTATTTTCAATGTTCATGGAAGGTATTACCATTAACTTGAAGCTTATGCTCTAGTAAATCTAATAAAAGTATTTTAGAAAGCGTTCTGCATCTTAGCGACATGGAGAAATCAAATATTCTCTTGTTGGACAACATATATAGTGATCTACTTTGTATACACGATCGCGAATTAGAAATAAGCGCAGCTGATTGTGTTCAATTTATGGAACAAGTTATTGGGAGGCATAAAGAAAGATTGCACGCATGTCCTTTGGCCTCTTTAAATATGGAAGGTAACTAGGTCTTCATAGTAACATCTTTTTCCTATTTCAATACTTGTTAATTCCAGAAGATTCACCATCTGAAGATACAGTTGTTAAGTGGCGTTGTTTTTTGAAAGGTGTTTCTGTAACACACGTTATATTAACTTTCATCCCAGCTTCTTTGAAAGACACCCAAAATTTTATTTTGAACAGCTCTCAAAAATTATCTCCAAGCATGAGTGCTAGCAATATAAGTATAGCATCTCAAAGTACAAGCAGTGACGTCCCCATCAATTCCAAACACTCATATTCACTACCAGTTTTCGTTTATGATTGTCCGTTAGCTACTTTAGTTGATGCTTGTGTTAATTCCCATGATAACACTATAATATATAGCAAAGATGTTTTTGAAGATCATAGGTTTAAGAATGGCAGCCATATTATGGAAGAAAGAATCAGGTTAGTTTGTTAATTTAAATTGAGCTCTTCATTAGAATTAACCAATTAATAATAGCTTGAAAGGTGAAGATGATCAACATGAGAAGTCTGAAAAGGACAATATTGATCACAGTGCTAAAAGTCATTGCAAAACTTTAGTGTTAACTCATTGCAAATGCTTTGCAACTTCACTGTTCTCCGCTTTACATCAAGATCTTTATGTGCACTCCTCAGATGTTCAAGCTGCAATGGATCAATGTGAAGAAACTATATACGAAATTGATATTACTGAATATTTACAGGTATTTATATTACAGTGAGCGCTCGCTTAACGTACGTTCGCTAATACGTACATCATTTTTTACACTACTTTATTGCACTTTACGTACTAATGTTCGCACGAACGTACACTGCCAACAACATATATAGAGCGGGCCAAGAGCGCCACGCGCCAGGTTCGCAATCAGGCTGCCGGGCGCATATATGTATGTAAACATAGGTAATTTAAATATGTAATTATTAGGACGAGGACCAAAACCACTGTCTATTACGTCGTGAAGACGCGCAAATATACACCTGCAGTTTGGGTGTTCGTCGATAAATAGGGCGTTGTTCACAGTGGGCCACTACAAAAAAAAAGTTCATTCATCGACGGCTACGAACTAACAGCGCGCTTATTCATTTACGGATGACGCGCTCTATTCATCAACAAATGACGAGTCTGCAGATGTTACGTTTGCACCACTTCGTGGCATACTAGAAACAAGCGTCGGTGTGCTCGCTTTAGTGATTATGTCAAACGTAACTATTAAAAATAAACGGCCATTACCTACGAAAGTTAATAAATTTCTTAGTGAATTTGTGGATTTACACTACAATGGGAGTACAATTTTCTGTAAAGTTTGTAAAAAGAAACTACTGTGCTGGAGCAAACGTGATTATGAAAGACATATAAATAGCGCACACCACAGAAATAAAAGAAATGGTGTGTCACAACAACGTCAATTTCAATTAGAATTGCTTTTAACGTTTATGGTATGCGGTCTACCACTTCGTATACTTGATAAAAAAGCATTTCGAAAATTCTGGGGTACATACAATACCGAGTGGATACTACCATCTCGGACAGCGTTACGGAGAGATATTCCACGAATACGTGAGGACATTGAAAATCGAATTAAAGCCGAATTAAAAGATAAACAGCTGTGGCTATGTCTTGATGAGACGACAGATTGCAAAAAAAAATTCTATTTTGAATATAATAGTGCGCGTATTAGATCCTATTAAACCAAATTTTGCAATTCTGTTAGCCAGCAGAAGATTAAAACAGTGTACTAGTAAAGCAATTACGGCCGTAGTTCTCGAAACGTTACAAAAATTTCAAGTGTCAACCAGTCAACTGTTGTTGTTCATGAGCGATGGTGCAGCAACAATGTGTAGTGTAGGCCGTTCCCTTAAAGAAAAGTGTGAAGGACTTTTACATGTTACGTGTAAAGTCCATGCTTTACATCTTGTGGCACAAACTATTCGAGAGTGTTACCCGGAGGTAGATGCATTAATAGCAAACACAAGAAAGTGTTTCTCAAAAGTCCTAAGAGGACTAGGGCATTCCACAGGTTATGCCCTGGTATTCGAGAACCACCACAGCCCATTCTTACGCGTTGGGGAACGTGGTTAAAAGCCGCTTTTTTATATAATGAACATTTTCAAGAAGTCAAATCCGTTATTTTGCAATTCGTCCCTGCCGAAGCTAGAGCTATTAGGATGAGCGAGAAGGGATTTCTCGATATTTCTGTTGAAACACATCTAAAGAATATTAGCAACAATTACAAAGGGTTAGTAGACGCGATAGAAAATTTGCAAAATTCTGGATTGTCGTTGGTAGAATCAGCGCAAGTCGTAGACGAAGTTAGTACATTGTTACACAGTATAAACGATGCAACAAGTGGACGAGTTTTAGCTATGTTCGATAGTGTTTTAAAAAAGAATCCGGACTACACGAGATTAAGACAAATGTGCGATGGGACATCTGCAGATTCCTTGACTAAGTCTAAAGATTATTTTAATTACGCCTGTCTTACTTCGGTAGACGTGGAACGGTCGTTTTCGAAATATAAGAACATTTTTTTCGCCTCGGCGAACATCCTTCACCGAGGCAAATGTGGAAACTTATCTGATGGTGCAACTTTTTAAACAAGCCTATCCGCATTATTAAGAAGGATAGAATTTATTTATTATATCTTTATTTACAGTTACATTATTAAGTACAACAGAATAAAAAAAGCGTTCAGTTTCTCAGTTATTTCCTTATTACATCCCATTTACAACGCATACCGTTTTCAATCAAATAAAAAATCATAATGAAAATAAAAACACCTCAGCGTGTACATATATATATATATATATATATATCCGCTCTAATTACTAAACATTATTATTGCGTCAGCTTTTATTTTTTTACTCTTGTGTATTAATTTCGAAATATCACATATCTGCTGTGACTCACATATACGCTATTTACAATAAGCGGCCGTTGCGCCTGATTCCGATTCTGTTGGATGGCGCAATTTGGCCCGCTCTAAACATATATCAGGACAAAGTGAGTTCTGCGCAGGCTACCTTTCTCTGTTTGAATCTATCGCATACCCTTTCCCGTATTTGTATTTACTTCGCAGCGAGAGACGGTCGCGAACGCTCGAATAAACAATCCGTATCGATGATGGATACAGTGATACCTACCCTCTTTTACAACCTACTTGTGAAAGAGAATATGCCGTTGCCTCTTTTTACCGATCTCTTACGGGATGTTGCGCTATCTACGCACGTCACATACTTGCAGATATAGCGATTCTCGCATTTTGATGTGGAGCGAGTAATGAAATTTTAAAACACATATTCAGATTGATTCTTCCATATTAATATACATAAGATGTAGAGCCTATGATGTGTGTATTGTAAATCAGATTAGACCTAAGTTCCACTAATTACTTTAGTTTGAAAACTTATACAAAAACAATGATTTTAAAGTATTTTTAGAATTACAGCGAATTAGTAAAAAATCGCCGCAAATGTGATAAAAACAGAAAGAAGTAGTGCTAAGAAAATTTGAAACAAAAAATAATTTAGCGTCTTCTACGTTATTATAAAAACCAGCAAACTATGAACGAAATGAAGAAAACTTGAAGGCAATAACAACGTTTAATAAACAGCATACTGAAATGTGCGATGGCTTTATAACAAACGAAATTTATTATGAGCAAGAAAAGAAAAATGGAAGGTAATAATGTGATCACGCATGGCTTAATTAGCTTTCTCGTATTGGGTTCTCCTATAAACTTAATACAATTACTTATCTAAGCGCATTCTTTTGCAAAGTATACGTGAAATTTTCTTCCGCATTCATTTTCAAAATAAGTATTATTGGCATGAACATATGATTTTTAAAAAAGCAAGTTCTGTAATTCTTTGGAAACTGAAAATTTGATTTCTACAATAGATATGCATAAAAATGTCCTACGTTTAAAGCAATACTTTGAGCGCCAATGTCAACGTTTTTGTTTGAAATATGAATGAAATAAAAAACGCGTTACAAAAGAAGGAAATAATGTTTAATAAAAATGTTTAATAAACTGTCGAAATACTTTTCTGTACAAAATAAGAAAATAAGTGCAAGTAAATCGTGTGTCCAGTGAATTATTTGCATTTTGTTGAAATGCAAGAGGCAACTAATAATAAGAGAAGTAACATTAATGTCTTTATTGTACAATAGAATTCTACTGGGGCAATAAATTTAAGTGACAAATATCCATAACCGAAATGAAAATTGATGTATAATAACATCAAAAACCTTTTAGAAAGTTCCAAAGGCCCAGTACATAATATGGATAAATCAGGAATTTACAAAACTTCATGTAAAGATTGTGATCAAGTGTATATTGGGTAGACAAAAAGATCAATTAGAGTTAGGTACAAAGAACATTTGGCTCATCTCAAATTCAGAAGGTTTGATAAATCTAGTGTTGTCCTACATATGTTTGAAAATAACCACAATATTGATAATAGAAAATTAATTTAAAACGTTAAGAGCATGGTTCAATATAATTGTTATGAAGACATGGAAATATACAAAAAAAAATCACTTTAAATGACTTTAAATCGCTTTAAATTCAGATTAAGGACCACTAAATTCCAGCCTTTATCCTTTGTTACATCATGTATAGTTTACTTTTACACCACTTGTTTTTTAATAGAACCAATATTATTTGGATACACTAATTCAAAACGCAAGAAACGATCTGAACGTATGAATGATCGACGATCTACTTCAAAATACGTCGCAGCCTGCTGACGTCTAAGCGCTCAGACCTTATGTATCGGAGGCTCATAATCAAGGCTCGGCAATCCGTACGGAAACATGTCACTGCTAGCATAGCCGTTCGTTCGCGCCTATCGGTAGGAATTGACAGTGTACAATAATATAACACATCATCCTGATACCTAGTTTTATGTCTAGACATTTGAAGCATCCTTGTTTTATTTATTGCTGCTTGTCTTTCAAATAATTCTTCTATTCTCCCGACGAAGACAGAAATATTGTTGAATGTAAATTTTAGAAAATAACCTACTAAGCGAATTACAATTTATAAATAACTAGCACATTTTGAGAAGAGCAACATAACATTAGTGGAAGCTCCAAATATATTAGATGATGCAATAAACCAATTAAAAGTTGTTCCCAGAGAATTTAGATACAAGTTTAGTCAGAATATTATGTCCGTGTTCAACAGAAACACAGATTTACGTAAATACTAAATGAATTCCCTATTAATGCAAATCTAAATACCGATGTACTCACAAGATACCGTACTATTATATACCATATTATAAATTTGCTCCACTAATTGGTTGCGATATTGAAAGAACATTTTCTGCATTTTAAGCAGTACTAACATTAAGAAGAACCAGCTTTACATTTGAAAACATCTTGTAAAGGTTAATTCAGCCCTGTTTTACGTAGTTCATCCATGTTTGTAAAGTGTAATACCGTGTAATCATAGATAATGACTTTATTTAAAGATGTTTCTAATTAATACTGTAAATAAGTACCCACAGATTCTAACACCAGAACGATAAAACCGATCGCATGGCACGTCTATGGAAGTGATAAAAATAACGTATTCCATTAAATCTTTTTTGATTTGGTTCATAGTTTGTCACTTTTTATAACAACGTGAAATAATTTTTTGGTTTAAATTTATTTCCATAACTTTATTTCCTTATCACACGTCCCGCGAATGTTTACTAATTTGCAATAATTCAAAAATAACTTTAAAAGCTTTATTTTTATATTAGCTTTCAAATTAAAGTGTATTATTGGAATCCAGTTCTAATCTGATTTACGATATACAGATCATAGGCTCTACATTTGATGTGTATTAATATGGAAGAATCAATCTGATTATGTATTTTAAAACTTCATTACACGGTCCATTTCAAAATTCGAGAATCGCCGCCTTATTATGCTTATCTGCATGTATACAACGTGCGTAGATACCGCTATATCTAGTAAGCGCTCGGTAAGAAATAGCAACGGTATATTTTACAAGCAGGTAAAAGGGGGTGTTATTATATGCGTCCCCGGTCTGAAGTGTTTATTTGAGCGCACGGGACCATCGTCGGCTCTAAACTAAATACAAGCACGGGACGGGGTATGCGATAGATTCAGAGAGAGAAAAATAGATGCGCCGTGACCTTATGCAGTCCGGATATATAATGAGGATTCTGTACATTACATTGGCTACACAAGAGATGATTCCAAATAAATTCAATTTCAAAAGTTATAAAAGTTATTCAAATACAGAATATGATATAAAGCCATTATATATATCTAATGATTGTTTCAAAACAAATATAAATATAATTTGCCAATATTATGGATAATATAACAAAGACAGTAGTATAGGTATGTATATAAAACGAAATTAAGAATTACTATTTTTAGTCAGACACTTGTCTATAGTTAGTTGAACTAGTGGCGTCTTCTTTTCCTGATATAATATCTTGTAACAAGCAATACTACTACGAAGATTACGAATTACATCGTCTTACATCGTCGCTTCTTTCCAAATCAGGATCCGAATTATCTACCAACTCCACAATCTCTTCAACCTTGCTCAAATTTTCAGCCATTGTTTGAAGTTTCAGCGATTCCGGTGGTTCCTTGCTCCCGTTTTCATCATTTAATTCCTTCATACTTTGCTACTGTAGTTCAATTAAATCGTCCGTATTTAATTCTGCTCCGTGGGATTCTACCAATTCAATTATATTTTCTGTATTCATATCTAAAACAAGTTTTCTACCCATTTCGACAACTTCTTCTAAAATAGCTTCTTTGTCATTAATCACTTCTAAATCTTCACCAGAAACAAAATTTGGATATAACTTTCTCCAGGCGTTTTTCATTGTCGTTGGTTTAATTTCCAACCAACTTGTATTAATATTTCTTATTGCATGAAGTATGTTATAAGTTTTCCAGAATGTTTTTACATCTACATTTTCTTCGTCGATTGCTCTTATCATCCCTGCCATAGTTCCTTTTAAATAATACTTTTTGAAAGTTGCAATTACGGTTTGATCCATTGGCTGGAGTAATGACGTTGTGTTCGGCGGCAAGAAAACCACTTTTATGTTTGGGTTCAATTCGTTTAAA
Organism: Dynastes maya; assembly: GCA_029619315.2. Taxonomy (NCBI): domain Eukaryota; kingdom Metazoa; phylum Arthropoda; class Insecta; order Coleoptera; family Scarabaeidae; genus Dynastes; species Dynastes maya. Next base: position 11,948,139 of record JAROYE020000012.1, read on the forward strand.
GTTATTGGATGACCCGGGGAATTGTCCAAAATTAATAATGCTTTAAAGTTAGGGTTCATCTTCAAACAAAAGTTTCGAACTGATGGTATGAAATGGTTCTTAAACCAATCTTCAAATAATGTAACTGCTACTCATGCTCTACAATTGGAGTTCCATATAACGGGTAATGATGATTTTATAATTCCTTTAAATGCCCTCGGATTTTCGCTGTGGTAAACAAGCATGGGTTTCAGCTTAAAATTTCCTGCTGCATTACCCCCTAATAATAACGTAAGACGATCTTTTGCAGCTTTATATCCGGCCATATGAGTTTCTTCTTTTAAGATGTAAGCGTTCGTTGACATTTTTTCCAAAAAAGTCCCGCCTTGTCGACGTTAAACATTTGTTGAGCAAGTGTGCATGAAGCTGCTTAGTCTTTTCTTGAATAATGGAAAGGCTTAATGGCACATTGCCCTAATATAGTTTTAAAAGCTGTTCCATTTCTTCCATTATACTAGACCGAACGCGAGTTGAGGAATTGTGTTGCTTAAAATCGTCGCTTTTAATGTAGGTCTTTATTTTTTCTTTGTCTTTCACTATTGTATTTACTGTAGAATGACTAGAATTAAATTTACGTACTATTGCTGCTATTTTTTCACCATTCTCAGCGTCTCTAATAATTTCGAGATTTTGCTCAAAAGTAATTGTTTTCCTTTCTTTTCGGAATTCTTAGTGTTTCATTCATGTCAATCGCTTTATTTACGACACTTAATAAACTATATATTCTCCGCAAATACTAAAATATTTTAACTAGAATCCCCCACTAAATAAATAAATAAACGTCCATCAAACAGAGCGTATACGATAACTATGGGGCGGACCGACGACTGTCCCTATCGCGTCACGGAGACGCACGAACAGAGTCGTACCGAACACCTGCAGTCACGATTATTCCTTCGATGAACAGTGCGCTCTTAATAGCAAGATAGAGTAGTTATGTTTTTATTTCCGGAATCTGATTGTGTCCTATTTTTAAGATCCTTTGTTAATACAACTTTTAGTAGACATAATTAATTTATTTGGTTTGGGATTAGCAAGTTTTGTTTTTTTCTATTATTGTTTAATTTTTTTTTTTCGAGTAGGCGTCGCTACATTTCTTCCTTCCTTTTATATTAAAAGGATTGTTTTTATTTTATTTGTTAAAAATAGCAATACATATTATTCTCCATTGCTATTTTCTCGTAATTATGATGGCCCTTAATAAACGTCCTCGTCAAGAAATCATGACTTCTTGGATTAAGAATCATGATTGCTTTACAATTGTTAGTGATTCGGAAATTTACTGTAATCTATGTTCAGTGAATTTGAAATGTTTAAAAAAATAAAGATTGCCAGATCATCCGAAAATTGAAATTCATCAGAATCCATTGTAGATCAGCTGATAATTTTTATAGCGATCTTTGCGAAGCACATGTGACTGCAAACATTCCATTTAAAAAGCTAGATAATGCAATTTACAGACAGTTTCTCGCAAAATATACAGGCAAACATATTCCAGACGAATCAACTTTACGCAAAAATTATCTTCCAAAAATATATGCCAAAACAAAGAATAAAATTCGAGAACATAGGAGACAACTATTTTTTTGGATTAGCGCAGATGAGACCATGGATATATTAGGCAGGAGTATGGTTCATGTTATTATTGGTGTCTTGCATTCTGATCAGCCAACCAAACCGTACCGTACAAAACGACCAAAATTCTGGAACGGATGAATGCAAATACGGTAGTTGAAGTCATTGATAACAGCATTGATGATTTAGTTACTTTTTGTTAGCGCTTATATGAGAAAGGTTGGCAAATTACTAAAAAATAAATTTGAAAATATGCTGCATATTATATACATGCAGTGCCCATGCTTTGCAAAGTTAGTCAAAGAGCAATTTCTAAACATAAATGAATTGATTAGCAGCACTAAGAAAGTCTTTTTGAAAGCGCCAGGAAGAGTTACTATCTACAAAAAAAATATATCCGTTACTTCCATTACCCCCATCACCTACCATAACTAGATGGGGTACGTGGTTAGAAGTCTGCTCTTTTTACTTCGAGAATGTGGAGAAAGTTGCAAATGTTGTGAATAGTTTAGATGAGGACGCACAAAGTATAGCTAAATGCAAAACTGTCTTACAAAACTCAACTTTGCAAAATAATTTAGAATTAAAGAACATTTTGGCGATATACCCAAAAACATAAAATATTTAGAATCGCAAACGTTGAAATTGGAAGAAGCAATCGCAACATTGAATAACATTTTAGGTAAATTGAAGAATGTTTCTGGTAATTTTGGTGCTTCTTTAAATAAAAAAATTGATGCTCGGAATTCGGATTTTGTAACATCAAAAAATCTCTACAGTGAAAATAATAAATGTGATTTAAATACCGTATTCACAAATCTCATTTTCAATATGCTCCTCTTACTAGCTGCGATGTAGAAAGAAGTTTTTCTATATTTAAAGATATATTAACCAGCACTCGTACAAATCTAACAGCTGAAAATTTAAATTAAATATTAATAATCAATGTCAATAAATCATGTTTAATGTGACATGTATAATGTTTTGCAGGTGTAACCTGTTTAAAAATATGAGTATAAATTAGTGAAAATTAGAACAATTCATATTTAAATTTATTCTTTAAATATTTTATTCATCCCTTCTTACAACTTCTAACTTTCCCTTATTTCTGGAATCCACGTATAGCCTGTCATTCTCAACATAATTTACTTTTGTTTAATATTTTTTCTAATTTTTCACGTACCCATTTCGGACATTCGGAATTTATAATATATGCAAATAATTGATGTGAATAAATCATGCCTAACGTAACTTACATTTGTATTACTTTCATTTTATTAAGTAAAATACAGCCTCATGATCCATACGTATGATAAATCTAACACGCATCTACGACACTGAAGAATCGCATTTTGCTAGCGTGGGATTTACATCGAAGGTTGAACAAGCGACCGCGCAAGTAGTACTGACTGATACGAGTATCTCAACCACCAACGCATATGCATGCTAAAGCTGAACGACTACAGCCCGCCGATGCCGTGTGATTCATAGTCGATCGAGACAGCCGTCGGTCCGCTCCTTAACGATAACCTAAAGAGCACGATACTATGGGGAATCCCCGGCGCACAAATATTGTATAAAAAAGGGGTAGTGAATCTACTGTACGTTCGTGCGAATAAATTAACGTTCGTGTGAACAAGATCCCGAAAAATACCGAGTGGTCCCGACAAATCGAAATTACATGCATTTACAGTTCGTGCGTTATAGGATGGCGAACGCTTCAGATGCGCGGTGGAAATACAAGACCGCTCAATCTAAATGTTACCAGTGGCGTAGTAAGGAGTTATGTTTACATAATACATACCTTCCTACTGTATTTCGAAGAATGTGACATTATTTATGCATCTATTTTTCTATTATTTGTATTGACCTGAAGGGTTTTTGTACCTGCATCTTAAGTATGTTATTTACTTAATGCAAATGAGGGTTTAAATGAACATTAAATTGCTATTAGACGAAAATTTTAGTGTTGTAAGGAAAACTGAGGGCGAAAACGCTAGCCTTAAGTTTCATTTTCGAATACGCTTGTTGCAAAGAAATGGCATCAACAATCGCTGCAAATAAAGTGCTTCACAGTCAAGCTCGTGAAATTTTGTATAATGTTTTCAATTATTTCAAAGCAGAAAGTGATAAAAGTTTGACGGAAATAAAATAGATTGTGTTTACGGCTACAGGTGTATCAATAAGAACCATTGAAAGGATTGTGAAAGAAGGAAATAATCCACGACATGAAAATGAGCCTATTTTCAAAAGTCCGAACAAAAAACGTCTCCGCAATTGCCCAATTACTAAGTTTCAAGATTATGAAAAAGTCGATTTTCGAAACATAATTTAATAATACACTTTATTTTCGTCGTTTCGTCGTTTTTTTATTATACTAAAATAATTTAAAAAATAAGTCGAGCTACGCCACTGCATGTTGCATTCAAACTGGAATTTTCCCGAACGATGTCCGACAGTACCTTCGGACAGCGCCGGAACTCGCCATCCTACAACGCGAGACCTGTATATAGGAATACACCGTCCGGTTAACCGTACGTTCGCTTAACATGCAAGAAATTGGGAACGCATCGTGTACGTTAAGCAAGCGCTCAGTGTATTTACTTTTGGATTTTCTTTGATAAATTCAGATTTGTTTTAGACAGTATGTGGTCATTTAAAACAACAAGAATCTAACAATGTGGAAGTGACCCAATTACAAAATTCGAAACCTTGTCAAAATTTGAGACCAATGCATAGATTAATAAAAGATAAATTCTTAGGCATTACTAGTGAAGCTTTTAGTGCTATACCAACGAATAAGGAGTTCTATTATTGCCATAATGTTAATTTTGATAAGATTGATAAAGCTAGTGATAGTGATGATGAAATATCAAATTCACCATCGGATGTTATGGATTTCAAATCTGACAGTAATATTTCTGGGTATATGTGTAAGACGACTAGCATTAATTTAAGCCAAATCTGTCCTTTGTTTTTACATTATATTTGTACTGTTAGATATGGAGATAGTAATGGTAATATGTCTGTTAAAGTTTTACCAACTTGTGTTGGTAATTTAATTTTTTAAATGCTTCTTAGAATTTTTTCAAATGTAATTGAATTCTAGGAGAAATTATATCTGCGTTAGATAACGATATAGAAAACATAGATGTTACAAATCTGCAAGTGACCTTAGATGTGTTATGTTTAACGTTACCAGTTGATGTACAGAATGTTATTAACGGTTATTCAGCCAAAGGTTTGAGGACGACATCATTTTGCTCAGATGGTTTTCAAACTAGTATAAATGAATCAACTTCTGAGATCAGTTACAATTCCACATATAATTTAGAGTAGGTATTCTACTTTTTTTTTATCTTCAATTTAAAAGATCTGTCATCTTCAGTTTAAGAGACAACGGTTCTTTAATGAACCTACCTGACGTTCAAAGACGTGCAATAAATGTTTTAATAGAAGAAATAAAGTGGCTGTTAAAAGATGAGATAGCCACTTCTTTATTGGATATAGAACCAGTTAGCATAAACACCCTTAAGTTCATTTCGAAACATATCACCGATAGTACATCGAGGAAATCATGTGTTTTAGATATTATCGATCTCAATTTTGTATATGAACCTAGTCAAAGTTTTGAAAAATTTGTACAGGTAGATATATCTTCAACGCAACAGGAATTTGGCTAACATTTTTTTCCCTATAGGAATTCTTTAAAATATCAATACCAGACTATAAATTATGTAAAGTTGATGACTTGTATTACTTATCTAAAAGTACCGAAAACAATAGTGAAGTTTTATTACTGCCAAATGATTTAGAAGATGAATCAAGTGATAACGACGATCTAGAACTAAGGGACCATAGTGAAAATTATAGTCAAAGCACTAGTCTCTTGGGAATGGATGCAGGTAGCTCTGGTTATTGTATATCTTATGTGGTTCACTTTTCTTATTTAATTTTAGAATGTGACAGCTGTAATGAAGACGAGAATGAAGATTTTAAATGGTTATTAGAGCTACACGATAAAAGACGTAATTTGCCGAACTTTTGGCTGATTACAGAAATCAATAACAACAGTGTTATAATCTATTTCCATTGCAGGTAATTTTGCTGATAAAAAAAAATATCTATGGCGATACCCAGATTTCTCTATTTCATTTCTATTATTCAGATATTTAGAGCTGCAAACCACTCACGTTGGTATGTATTTGAAAGTCCAAAGAGCTATCTGTGATGCTATACGAGATCTCTGCAAGCATGTAAACCAGTATCTTTTGCTGCAGTCATTACACGATTCTAGGAGCTGTAATATTTTACTTGAGCCTGATGATAACTTTACTGATTGGCAAAATGATGCATCATCTTCCACGATTAACAAACCATTCTCGCGATTGAAGAGTATGGATGGTAAATTACCTTACAAAATCAATTTATTTGGATTTTAAATCAATATTTGGTTTTTCTAGAGATGGCCGATGAAAATGAACCATATCCATTAGCTTTAGTTGAAGCAACACTTAAATTTAAAGCTGGTTATTTTAGTTGCCCAATTGTCTGGGAAACCAATTTCATATTACATCCACGTTTAAAAACGGGTCCTGGAAAATCTGGTTTATCAATAGGTATCTTAGCATTGCAGAAAGTTTTGGATAAATTCTCGGTTTCCAATAGAAGTAACATGTTTGTATATCAGGATAGTAATTTGAACGTTTTCTATCTGAGGTAATTTATTTCTGATTTCCTAAAGATACCTACAGATTCATGTAATTTTCACCTTCCAGATTACACGAGAATTTAAATTATTACCACAAAAATTCCCAATTGAAAGCTAATGGTTTTGAAAACGTTTCGCGAAGCCCTTCAGTTGCCTCATTGCCGTTAGGTCATGCAAATAGTGTCCAACTTACTGATTCCAATGCAGTTGCTTACAATCTAGTTGACATTCGACCTCGTGTACAATCGGTAAGTGAAAAAGAATCTAAAGAAGATCCACAGGAAGATACCATCATCTTAAAAGTCCACGGAATCACTGAGACTGGGCAAGATATTAAATGCGATCTCGTCCAAGTCTTGCAAAATAGATTAGATGATACGGTTTTAGAGATACTCTCTGTGATGCTAGCTAGAAATTCTATGTGTCCGTTAACACCTGAGGATGTTAGATTTTTACAGAAACCGTTTAAGCAACCGGAGTACATAGTTCGCGTAAGAAATTTTTTATTAAATTCAATTTTTAAAGAAGTCTTTTACTATTTTCATTTCAGTTGACAGTTCAGGGTTATGCCGCCAAGTTATTACATTCATTCATCTATTACCTACGGCAGAATTTGTTACAGTTTCTTAATATACCCAAGTATACTGATAACAGATCTCATTACCACTTCAAAGTAGGTATTTTCATGAATTTTAAGAATCTTAATTAATTTTTCATGTGCTCAGGATTACGCTGAATGTGAACAATCAAATAAATTAACTGATGATAATATTTTTATATACAATCAAAGCCAAAGCCCAACTTCCGGTAATAGAGGGATATCTTGCATTGCCTTAGCTATTATTGATAATTCTAAGGAAGTTATTTCACACCCCAGCATTAATTTTGAAGAAATTTACACATCCAATCCACATGCTGACATTGTTGAATCCAATATCTTAGAATCTTCAGAGAAATTGCCTAATACGTACCTGGAATTTCGTTTGTGGAATCAGGGTAGGGTAAATATCCAAAATCTATGCCAAAAATTATGTGCAAGTGCAAGTCAGGCTCATTGGGATATCATTATGGAGTACTATTTGCTGGTTAAACCTTTATGTGTTGAAAATAATGAAAATTTGACGTATCAAACCACAAGCAATAATAAATTCCCTATAAATAACAGTGTAGAAAACCATAGAAAAATTATTTTGGATTCTGCACTGCAACAAAGCAATATGACACCTAGGATCATAAATTATGAATTGAAATTCGATAAATTACCACCATATTTCTATAGGAAAACTGTAGCAGAACACTTTTCACCTCAAAGATATTTTCTGCGAGAAGCAATTCCTAAAGATATTCCAGTTAAAGTTGATTCCTTTGAGACTGGTGATGAAGGAATTCTTTCAAGTGTATACAGTTTAAAATTAGCAGATTGGTTGGAATTTGCAGCAAGTTTAAACGTGCCTGCTGTGAAGAAATATAAAGTTGCTTTAAATTTTCAACATTCGCTGAATACAGCCGTCAAAGAATTGCAAAATTTAGTAATGCAATTATCGCAAGATGGCGTCAAGACGTTTGTTTTGGAAGAAGCAAGGAAGATCCATGTACCATTCAATTCATCTAAGAACTCAAATGAATGCATTTTGATCGCCAGAAATTTTGAACATTGGAAGCTAAGTGTTGGTGAAGATAGTACTATAAGTATTGGGGAATTTTTAAATGGAAATGCTTTGAAGCACATCCTCAAGTTTGTTCCAACTGTTATTAGTGATAAATTTATCCCCAGACAGAAGATTTTGTGGGCTTCTATAAATTGCAATGAGGTATCCTTCAAATCTCCAAATAAATTTTATTTTAATACCTAATTGTTTCAGATTCTCATATACACTTACAATTGGTCCAAAGATAACATGGACAAACTAATAGAACAAGGCACTAATCTGGGATTGTGGTTAACTTTACGTGGAGGTTTATTATCTTCAATGACCTCACAAAAGCTTGGTTTATTTCACGACCAAGTTATAAGTAGGAAATCACTTGTAACTTTTCCTATTTCTTCCAATTGTACATCCTTTTCTAATTGACATATTTCATTTCCAGCATACTTCTAACAATCCTTACGTTGGTTCATTGACAGATGTTGACTGTATGTTGAAATTTCCTAAAGAAAGGATGCGTAGGAGTAGTGCCAATGCAATTGTAACTGTGCCACCTCTCCTAGATGCTTTTAAGGACACATACAGGATTATAACGCCTTATTTTGATACTACGATAACTAACATGCTTGAAATGTGTGATATAAAACAGTCTGAAAAAAGATTAAAAGGTTTGAATTTGTTAAATGGCTCTAGTTTGTTAATATTGATTATATTTTCTATTACAGATGATTTGAAGAATTTACATTCAATGTATCAATCTAGGAGTAGTACAGCGACTTCTACACAGATTCAGATAATGATGCAAAATTCGAGAAATATACATTATTGCCATACGCCACTATTATTCTTGCCGAGGTATTTTTTAAGTATTTGGTTTGTTTTGTTTGATGTATGGTTGATTATTTATCTTGATTAATATCTTACTCTTTAAAGATGCTTGGATTCCTTACTGGAAACACAAAATGCTTGGGAAATAATGCGCTTATAAGTTTTTTTAATGCATTTATCAGATCTAAGCTTGAATATTGCTCTGTAGCGGGTTATGTTAAATATAATGAAATCATAGAAAAAGTTCAAAGAAAGTTTCTAATAACACCGTACTATCGTACTCATTCCGTTTTTTTTGCCTCATAATTATTCGTACAACCAATTGCTATTAGAGTTCGATTATAATTCATTGGCCCATCGCAGAGTTGTTTAATAGATTTCTTTTATTTACAAATTAATCAACAACATGCTCTTTGCTCCGGAATTATTTGAGCTTTTAGGGTATTACGTTCCTCGTTTGAGTAATGGGCATCAGAAACTTTTTTATCTTCCCTCATTTGCTACTAGGCGTCACTCTTTCTCACCTATTCTTTCGATGTGTCAAACGGTAAATACATATTGTGCTGATATTGATATCCAAAAATTAATCCTAATATAGCTCATGGTATTGGTGGAATCAATGTAGCAGAGAAAATAGCGCTCACACATGAACATGTTTCTGCCTACCCGGCGTCATCACCATGGTTCTGAGCACAATTTTCTGCTGTTACAATTGCGTTTGCCTTTCGGTTTATGCTGCTAATCTCCAAAATAGCACTGAATATGTCTTTCGGCGACACCTATCGCTAAGAAACACAGTCACGCCGTCCTAGAAGGTAGCAAGACAAACCGGAGTGTAGATGTCCACCACCTATCGGACAGCTCCTGGGCTGTCAAACGCAAGGGGGCGTTGTGCCTAGGCACAGCGACATCTATACGTGCAAATGATTCCTCAGGCTTACCATGATGTATAAAAATACACGTGGAAAGAATGCCTAGTAACAATAACCAAAAATTAATGCTAATATAGCTCATGGTATTGGTGGAATTATTCCCGGCAAAAACAATGTAGCAGAGGAAATAGCGGTAACACATTAACATGTTTCTGCCTACCCGGCGTCATCAGCATGGTAAGCCTGAGGAATCATTGTGTATTGATATTGATATGTTTAATATTTCGTTGAATTCTTTAAAAACACTTTTGTACAAGTTTGATAAAATCCTTAGTTAATTTACTTTTTGTGTTATTGTATAAAACTATAGAGACAAGCGTATTCCCTGATATATTGAAGCGATCAACTGTCACGCTGATACACAAGAAAGGCAGCAAAAATGATATGGGAAACTATAGACCAATATCTTTATTGTCTAACATTTCCAAAATTTTTGAGAAAGTCATTTACAACAGACTATATGCCTTTATTGAAAAAAATAAAGTCCTAAATATAATGCAGAATGGTTTTGTTAAGGGTAGGTCCACCACGAGAGCAATTTATCAGACAATAAAGGATATTTTGGAGGGAATAAACAAAAATTAATATACTGTATTCATGGACCTAACTAAGGCTTTTGTTAGCGTTAACCATCGGAAGCTCTACCAGAAGCTTGATTCAACGGGTATACGCGGGAGTGGCCTGAAACTAATTCAGTCTTATCTGTCTGATCGCCAACAGAGAGTTTCTTCGGAAGATAATACGGGAAAACCTATTTATTCCAACTGGCAGAAGACCGAGCGAGGCATAGCTCAAGGCTCGATACTCGGCCCGCTCCTGTTCCTACTATACATTAATGAGCTGCCACACCTGGTTCAGCACAACACGGTATTATATGCGGATGACACATCTGTTATAATAAAAAACAACAATAGGGTGGAACTGGAGAACGAATTATGTAGGACACTGGCCGCTTTTGACAACTGGTTCAGTCAAAATAGCTTACAACTAAACATACTTAAGACATCCGTTATGCACTTCAGCTACTTCAAACATCCTCTGCGATTTATATCAAACAACAGCATACTTACCACTGACGAGGAAGCCCCTCTCCTGGGGCTACAGATGGATTCCCAACTCAACTGGAAATCTCACGTGTCGCAAGCCAGTTTGTCTGCCTATTACGCGTACGTGCATTCCAGGGTTCGTTACGGCGTTGTTTTTTGGGGAAACTCCGTTGACGCTGCTCGAATTTTTTATTACAGAAATCGTGCATACGAAGTATCTGCCATCTGAAAAGGGGTGAATCCTGTAGAGACAGCTTCAAAAGACACAATATACTTACCTTGCCCGGACTGTTCGTGTACGAGTGTGCTTGTTTCGCCAAAGAAAACTGAATTTTTAAAAGACCAACAGATTAATCATGGGTATACTACACGCGGTTATACAAATTCCAATATACTGTTGCCGCAAACGACTAAAGCTTTAGTTTCAAAAAGTGTCACACATCAAATTATGAAAGTGTATAACCACTTACCAGTATCCATAAAAACACTAAACATCCACAAGTTTAAAACAGATCTTCGCCGTCTACTAACAGAAAATTCCATATATACCATTAATGACTTTTTTAACATAACATTTTAAACTGTTTATGTGACAAGTTAATTTTTATATGTAAACTTTTACTAATTATTTGACGTGTTCTATACATTGCGATGTAATGAAGGAACAAATATATTATTATTATTATTATATAATTGAATAGACTCTTTCCTTGTTTGATACATTTTGCAATGTAATTCAAATGTTTTCTTTTTTCTTGTTTCTTTGTTTCGATATTTTGTAATGTAATGTTATGTTATGTTATGTATTTATGTACGTTATCCTGTAATTAGCAGTTTGGCTGCTGTTGGATAATAAATATTATTATTATTATTATTATTATTATTATTATTATTACTGTAAACGTTGCTGATGATGATGATTTCTTTTGTTACAGATGGCGTCTTCAGGCAGCTAGAACCAGAGATCACACGGTGACTTCGAAAGATGTTGAATCTCCACAGCATCCAGAAAATGAGGAACTATGGCATAAAGATCTATGTACTTATTTCATCTCAGAGTATAAGCATTATTTGCAGACTTTGGGGTTTATGACTTTACAAATTGAAAACGATGAGAAGTAGAATTATTTAAATCTTAAATTTTACCGTAAATATTAACCTTATCGTAATTTGCAGAGGTCATTCCTTAGAAACAATTCATTTTATGCAGAAAGCATTGCTTGGGGGTATCCTAATTTTTACGATTGAACTTCGAGAGCCGTTTTTGATAACAAAATTGCACGCTATTGAATATAATAGGTTACATGCTAACAACACGCGAACTGCTATAAATCAAGTAAGTTTGGGAGATTTGGAGTTGTATGTGATTAATTTTTAATTGATCTAAATTCTAGTTCATGCAGAGTTTTATGGATGAATGTGATAAAGTAAAATTTTTCATGCATCTACATTCTTTCACCTATGATTTTCACTTGAGATGTGTTTACAATTATATATCCAACAATAATTATAGCAGATTAAAGGAAGGGTATTATATCACCCATTTCCTTGACGATTTCATGAAATACTATAGCAAGGCTCCAAATTATGCAAGGAATCTGGTTTACACTGACAGCGTTATAATAGCTAATTTATTAATGGAAGGGAAAGAATTGTATAATTATTTACTTAGTTACATTAAGCAGTACAATTTTAAATTTATAAATATGGCAGATCCGAATATATCAGAAGAACCTGAATATATTTTGGTACAAACTACTAATATTCCACAGTTATCATATAAAGATTCTCAAGATAGACAACATACAGACGATTTTGATGTTACTTTAATTGTTACAAACTTGAGTACCCACGAAGAGTATCCTCAGTACTCCTTGCATCTGAAATATTACCTAATTTTGACATCCAGAAGGTAAGATACTTCTCAGATTTTAAATTACGAGGGAAAGTCATTAAATAAGTCACAAACTGTTGTGGGAAAGCTGAAAATAGCAGAGAGCTATTTTCCGTATCTGTCATTGGGGGGTAGCACTATCCAGCTTAATGATAATGAAGTGACAGTAGACATTCGCGTACGCAAGCAGTGTTAAAATGGCTACCGTGCTCGAAGAGTGTACTGTGGAAGAGCAGCTTGTTGTGCATTTTTTTCTAGGCAAAAGGACTCCCTGCAAAAGATATCCATAAGGAAATGTCTCCTGTTTACTGTGAAATGTGTTTGTCGCGTAAAGCCGTGTATAACTGGGTCGAGAAATTCTCACAAGGGCGCTCAAAAGTTGTTGACGGTCAGCGAAGTGGCCGCCCCGTTCAGATTGCGACAGATGCGACACTTCGAAGGGTGGAAGAGATGATTCGAACTGACAGGCGGGTAACAATAGACAGCATAGCAACTGCAATAGGGTGTTCTCATGGTTTAGCCTACGAACTGATGCACGATCGTTTGAATTTCCGAAAGGTTTGCTCACGGTGGGTTCATAGACAACTGACCGAGGAACACAGACGGATTCGAATGGGCTTGTCCTTGCAACACCTCTCTAGGTACGCAGAGGAAGGGGAGGACATGCTTAACAGGATTGTTACTGATGATGAATCATGGGTGCACCACTACCAACCCGAAACAAAGCGTGCTTCAATGCAATGGAAGCGTCCCTCTTCACCGTCAACAAAGAAATTCAAGGTTGTGCCCCCAGCTGGTAAGGTTATGCTTACCGTGTTCTGGGATTCTCAAGGAGTGCTTCTAGCCCATTTCCAGAATAGAAATGAGAACGTGACTGCTGAATCATACTGTAGAGTTTTGTTGTTGCTTCTGGATGCAATTCGACGAAAACGTCCAGGCCTACAGACGAGAGGAATATTGCTGCATCACGATAACGCCAGGCCGCATTCGGCCCAGTTGACCCAGGCGAGAATTGAAGAATTAGGGTAGGAACTTCTTCAACATCCGGCTTACGGTCCCGACCTAGTCCCAAGCGACTATCATCTGCTTAGTCCACTAAAAAAGCATCTTGGCGGAACACATTTCGAGAGTGATAATGATGTTGAACAAGAGGTACGCACGTGGTTCAGACGGCAGCCCAAACACTTTTATGCAGCAGGCATTGGGGCATGGGATAAGTGTATCAATGTAGATGGAGACTATGTTGAAAAATAAACCTTGTTTTTGGCTAACTATTTCTCTTATTACTTTTATAATAGCTTTTTGTGACTTACTTACTGACTTTCCCTCGTAGTATAAAATAGAATTTTATTTACAGCGAAATCTATCCCAAATATGATGTTGAAAGAAAACTAGGTAAATTCCGTACAGTAACCTCGCTTGGGAAAACCCTGCAGTCTGAATCTGAGAAACCCAAAGAAATACGTTTAAGAATTTTGACCGATTGCAATATAATTGATGAAAAACGATCTCAAGATGATAGTGATACTTCTAGCAAGAGGTCTGCTGATTTAAATAAATCGCAAGAACAAACAAGTGAGGTTATTGAAGATAATGAAATTGATTCAAAAAATTCTGATAGTGAGCAAGATAAGAAAAGTTTGAGTGATTCAATTGGAAAAAAACCGAATACAACACGTATTCACGTTGAGATAAAACAGGAATCTGTAAATTATCTAGGGTATTATTCATCCCATGAGCAACTAATGCAACAATTGATTTTGGAATGTGCTAGATCAACTCAGAAAAAATTAACTGAGATGGCTAAGCAAGGTGAGGTGTCTAAAAAGGAATTAGGGACAAAAAAATAATTTCTTTTTCAGGAACAAAGCATTGTCGCACTCATATTCTTTGGAACAAGCTCCTATCGACTCAGGAAAACAACCAATTGGGTTTCGTTGAATTCACTGAGCTGAAATCTCTTGCCAAGCTAGAGCATCTATCTGACATCCACCCTAATTTGGGATTGCTTCTCAATCAACCTTTGAGTTGGTATCAAGATTTAGCTAAATTATTATTAAATAAATATAGTGACCAATACCGTTCTTACATTTCACCAGATGGTAATATACAGTACTATGTGATCCTACATCCAAGATACGCTGGGGCTTTTATGTTATTATCTATGGATCTTCATACATCACGTGGAGTAAGTTTGAGGATCATTTCGCGTTAATTCTAAGGTGTCAAATTGTTTTAATTATGCTTTTAGGACTTATACGCTGTGTATAGACCATCACAAGATTTGCAGGATTCAGAAATTTGTAAACGAGACAAAGAAGCTTTGATAAACGGCTTTATTAACTGCGTGTGCTTCTATTTGTGGATGAATATGATTTAGGAGATTGAATTAGAGAAATATTTTTTATCTATATATGTATATATGTCTTAGGTAAGGAATGTTGTTGATGTTTTTACTTATGGAAAGTTTTTATATGACATCACTTTTTGTCAAGGGAGATATATAACCAAGTGCCATATTTTAATATTGAACTGTTTTTTTTAATAAGTAATTAATAGGTAATCAAAAAATTAATTGTTGTACTTTTAATTTGTGATACGTGATTTTGTTGATTTTTGTTGGCTAAAAGTTTATCAAATGTATAAGAAGCCGGTTATATAAAGATAAAAATAGATATATTTTTTCATTTTTTTTAAATATAATAATTACAATTAAACCGTTGTATTTATTTTTATGATAATAATTATATTTATGATAAATTCCATTGAACAACGATCTTAACCTCCTCAGATCCAACGTATCCATACAGTGTTATTCATAAAATACGCCATCGTATGGGAAACTTCTTTATTGGGGATTTCGAAAAAAAGTTTGTGTATCCCCTAAAATTAAACATGTACCGGTAAAATACGGGATACGCCTGAAAACTTGATTTTGTCTCAAGAGTAAAGTACCCTTATTTAAAAAGATATCGAAAACTGGTATTTGAAAAAGTTGTTTAGCATTAAAAATTATACTTAAATTTAAAGTCATGGCCACCGAAGTCAAATTTATTTAAGACACTTAAGAATTTTTTTTTGTGTAAAGTTCTTTTTGTTTTAGCACCTACAATTACTCAAAATAATACACTCATAATAAGAAAAGAACATATATTAATACCTTCTGGTTAAACTTATAAAAAATAATTTCTCAACACAGATTTACTACATTTGTTTTGTGAAATTTTTTCTGCCCAGAATAGACTTTTTAAAAGTTAGCTTTGACAGCAGATGGTGGTGATTTACAGAAAATCCGCATTTTATTGCAGAATTTAAGCACCTATTTAAGGCTATAGAGTACTTATTTCAGACCGTTTATAATTGCCATTTGTGGCAAAATATTGCATAGAAGCATAAAATATATGAAAATATGTAAAAATACATTTAAGAAAATGTAATATTTTGTCTTTAAAAAAGTATAAAGATTCAATGGTACTTCAACAATAACCAAACAGCGAATGCATATATGCAGCTGAAATTTTCAACATCAAATGTAAAGTACAAGGGCTACAGACTGTCGTTGAGATTTTTCTGGATTTGCTTTTGGTTGTTAAGTAATTTGAATTTAAAGAATGGAAAAACATAATGAGCTAGTTGCTCCTTCCTCCTACAAAATAATAAATTTTTAACTTAGTAAATATATAGATAATTATCCATAATAACTTGCCATATAAAAATAAAAATGTTGTTTATAATTTTAATTAAGTTATTATTGAAAAACAGTTATGCGTTCCGCTCCTCACTAAACTCTTTCTACTTCTTACGTATTATAAAGAGCGATTAGGGAGTGGGTTGGGCAATATGTGAGTGTCGTGAATTTGAAAAAAGCATTAGTATTTCCGTAACAGTTGAGTAGTTACAAATAGAGTTGCTCAATTTGCGCCAACAACCAGTGGCGGGCGCATAGAAGTTTACACAAAATAAATGGTCAGAAATAAAATATAATACGTGCTCAAACACTTACCGTCTTAAGAGTCTTCCGTGAAATCACAAAGTGAATAATGTCTGTTAAATATCTGCAACATTAGATATGTTTCCACAGTTGTTTCGGCAAACCTAGTGCGGCGTGAGGAAAAAGAGTGTTTATATGCAGAAAACGAATATTCTATATCTAGTGCCATTATATTTGCGTAATTAAAATAATCTTTGGAATAACTTAACGATTCTGTTGACGCACCTTCACAAATTTGTCTTAATGTGCCAAAATCAGAATCTTTCTCTAAAACACTTTCAAACCATTCTAGGACACAAACATTTTTTGCGTCTTCTACCAAGCATAGCTGTGCGTGAACATGTTGCACTATTTGCAGAGATGCCACTAACGACACCGAAGGATTTTGTAATTTTTTTATTGCCTTAGTTTTTAAATCCATTTTAACCTGACTATCTTGAAATTTCGACTGGCTTTCCTTGATAGCCGCAGCTTCCTTTGGATCGAATTGTAAAACCACGTTCTTAATATGTATTCTGAAAATATTTATGATAATAAAACGCGGCCTGTAACCATATTCCCCAACGTGTAAGAATAGGTTCTGGTGGCTCAGGCATATGGGGGCACAGTCTATGAAATTTGCGAATACGTTTTGGGGATTTGACAAACACTGCTTTTTATGCGCTATTAAAGCGTCTACCTCAGGATAACATTTTCTAATACTATCTGCCACATGACTGAAAGCATGAATTTTACACGTAATATGTAACAAGTTAGCACAATGTTTTTTAAGAGACCGGCCTACAGAAAGCATGTTTGCGGCACCATCACTCATAAACATCAACAGTTGGTTTGTTGAAAGTTCAAACTTTTCCAATGTATTTAACACTAACTTTGAAATTACTTCGGCAGTACATTGTTGTACTCGTCTGGAAGCTAATAGAATTGAAGATGACGATTGATCTGGTTCCATTGTACGTACCATTACATTAACCACAGAATGTTTTTTACGATCTGTTGTTTCGTCCACACATAACCACAGTTTTTTTATTTTTCAACTCCGATTTAATTCTTTTTTCAACATGTTCACGAGCAGATGGAACAATTCTTTGTAACGATGATGGTAATTTGCAGTCCGAATATTTATTCCAAAAGAAGACATGCTTCATTGTCTAGTAAATTAAACGGTAGATTACATGCAATAAAAGTAACACATAAATTTAAATTCGTCATAGTGTCGTGTGCAATTTTTTTTTAAAGAATGCTGTTTACTATTTACCTGACTATTACGTGACGTAGACAATCCCTTTTGGGACCAACACATTAAAGAGATATTACAAACTACACATTGAATTTTAATGCCATCATAATTTAGGTCAGGCATTTCTGCTATAAATTCTGTAACTTTGTCTAACATTGGTTGTTTTCGCGACGTAGGCAACATTTTTAAAACAAACGTAGAACTACAAAATAGTATTTACGGCAGCGTACATGTATACACAACAGATCTGGTTGAGACTCGCACTTATACTGAGGGTTGTATCGAACCTCCGCCACAGCCCGTTGGCGGTAGTGAGCAACTCTAGTTACAAGTGCAGGTTTTGTGATAAGAAGTGCAATGCCTAAAGCAAAAAAAGTACACGCTTCTCGAACTCATAAAAAGACATCTAAAATTGATCAAAAATTTATTAAAACTACGTAGGTAAGTACTTTTTAAATAGGTATAAAATAAACACTCATCTATAATTGTTTCAGCGAAAAACGACAATCTTGTAGCAAGATTGAAAATACACCGCCGCATTTCGAGAGCTCTTACAGTAAGGAGTGTAAAATGTAGGTAATATAGTAAATGAAACTAAACAATATTGATATTTTGAAATTACTAAAGAAATATCTGTATCATCGCACTGGCCATTTGAAAATTTGCAAAGGTATGTATAGTCAGACATTTCAAAGTAGTGCAGCAATAATCGTTTCAATATATGACAAAATAAGTGGAAATATACATGTACTTTGTTCTTAATTACGCATGAATTTGTGTTTACAGACGTTACAGGTTCTCTTGCACAAATTGGAAGTAATGGGCGTCAGAGGCGTGTCTTGTTGCTTGCGTCCTACTTAACAAGTCGGAAACAAGCGGTGGTAGCTTACGATACAGCTGGTACAGAAATATCATCTTCTTGGAGAACTATCCAGTTTGGTGTACCACAAGGTTCTATTCTCGGACCGCTCTTGGTTTTGCTATATATCAACGACTTACCGGAAGTCATTGATGGCTTGGCAATTCTTTATGCTGATGACACTTCATGCATCTTTAGAGAGAAAACATGTGAAAAAATAAAAAAGGCTCTAGAACAAAATCTTAGTTGTATGCAGAAATGGTGCGAAAGTAACAACCTAATGCTAAACGCAAACAAGACAAATATTCTACCTTTTAAAATAGCGCCAGAAGAACTAGTAATCCAATGTGGTGACGAATTAATTTCTTGTGTGGACCATGCTCGCTTTCTTGGTGTGGTGCTTGACAGCGCTCTATCTTGGGGGCCCCATATTCGGAATCTCGCTGCAAAATTGGGTAGTTTCTGCTACAGTCTGCGAGTGATCTCGCGAAGTGTAAGTGTCGATACCGCATTAAATGTTTATCACCCATGTGTCAAATCTCGGCTACAATACGGAATAATATTCTGGGGAAATGTAGCAAATTTCAACAGGATCTTCGTATTACAAAAAGCTTGTATAAGAGCCATCTTCCAACTAAAACCTAGGGACTCATGCAAATCGGTATTTAGAGAAAATAATATACTTACCTTACCGTCTATGTATGTATTAACATCATCAATATTTGTGACTATTTGTGAGCACTATAATGACATTTTTAAGAAGTATGAAATAGATCACGAACGCAGCACTAGGTGCAAAGTTAATAATCAATTACTCCCGCCCCAAACACATTTGTCTAAGGTTCAGAAACAAGCTGTATGGCAGTGCATTAAAATATATAATCACTTACCACAGGAACTAAAGCAAATGCCATCAGTACAGTTTAAAATAACTTTAAAAAAATACCTCTCTAGTCAAACATTTTATACTATCAAAGATTTTTTAAATGCATCGTGTATAGTATAATTTTCTTTTATATTTATACACATGTATGTGTTTGTTTGTACTATTTGTTTTATGTTTATCGCTTATTTTTTATATTTACAATTTTTTATGTTAACGAAGATGACGTATTCTATGCTATTGCATTATGGAATAAACGAATTTATTATTATTATTCTGTTCTAGTCATCCAGTAGAAAATTTGCCAGAATTGGAAAGGATACCAGATAAAGACCACCGGAAGATTTTCGATATGCTGATTGGCCGTCGTATTGTTAATTTAGCACATTTACTTAACCAATACAAAAAGGTGATTTTGCACCCATATGTATGTACTATGAGTAGAATGGAATTTGTGAAAGAAACGAGAATGGGTTTCCTTTCGTTTCCCCACTTTTTTTTCGATAATGGCGAAAAGACGGTTGTCATAACCACAGATCCTCCGTCAACCAATTCAAACTACAGTATAAATAACAGTATCATGTGGAGCACATTGTCCACAGGAATCGGACATAGGCAAAGTGAAGAATTGTTTGGAGTTCTAAATGTACCATTTATGACAGCAAAAACATATGCGAGAATTACTACACAAGTGAAAAAGGTTGCGTGAATGTAATTTTTATTGACATATTTTTAAACCTTTCTTTTGCATTTCTTTATACGTTTAGGAAGATTATCTGTTCGAAGAAATGGAGGCAGCAGAGAAAGAAGAAAAGAAAATAGGGATAGAAAAAGGACATATCAATTCTGATGGCACTCCTTACATAACTGTGATTGCTGATGGCGGGTGGAGCAAAAGAACTTATGGATATGGCTATAATGCGTCCTCGGGTGTTATAAGTTAATATATACAGGTGTCTCAGAAATCCATTTGCTAAGATTTTTGAATCAATAATAAATAGAAAACTTTCTGATTATTTCCAGCGTTTTCAGCTCTTTTCTCCAATTCAACACGGTTTTCGAAGTACTTCTAAGCATTGACTCAGGCACACCTTGTTTAGCAATGTGCATCAATTTGTCAAAAGCCTTTGACTGCATTGATCACAGGCTTTTACTCTACAAATTAGATCGTTATATTATTCGCGGAATAATAAACGATTGGTTCAAATCTTACCTTCAAGATAGCAAACAAAAAGTTCTTTGTTACAATGTTTATTCAGGCCTTTAAGTTGTTAATGTCGGCATTCCACAGGGCTCGGTACTGGGTCCTACATTATTCTTAATATTTATAAGCGACTTGACCCTTCGGTTTCTACAACCTTATTATAAATATTAATCTTATTATCGATGCTTCTACCCTTTCAGAGGTCACAGTAAGAGCTGCTAATAACTTTGGGAGAATAACACGGTGGTTAGATGCTAATCGCTTAATACTTAATTCACAAAAAACAAAATGCATCCTTTTTTGCAATAATTCCAAATTTAAAGCTCTCGGTATGAATTTAAATAACAACTTAGAATTTTCAACTTCTAATAAAATTTTAGGTATTGTTTTTCATGAAAATGTCAAATGGTCAGCTCATATAGATTTGTTATGTCGGAATTTATCAAGTTTATGTTTTGCTTTATTCAATCTTAGAATGTCCTGTAGTTTTGTAGTTCTCTTAATCTTATCATTCCACTTTTATTTCTAAAATTAGGTACGGACTCATTCACTGGGGTCACTGCAGTGATATTGAAAGAGTGTTCGTATTACAAAAAAGAACAGTAAGAACCATTTTTAATTTAGGCCGCTATGAATCTGTGCGAAACACGTTTAAAATTAACAAGTTGCCGACTGTATACGATTTGTACATCCTTGAGATACTTTGTTTTGTCTTTAAGCATTCGGAGCAATTTGGTGTTGGCAAATACCATGACTACAACACAAGAAGCGCTAATTATCTCCTACCTTCTCGCCATACTACTACCTTTTTTCAGAAAAGAACCTTATATTCATGGGGTGTAAACTTTTTAATAACTTACCGCAGGAAGTTAAAGCTTATACTACTTTTGCTTATAGTTCTTTTAGGTTCACAGTAAAATTATTACTAAGTTATAATTGTTATAATGTGAAAGCATTTCTGGATCATTAAGTTTTCGTTTGCTCTTTTTCTTTTCGGTTGACTTGCTTTGTTTAACACTCTGTACTTTTTTCTGTATTTTTTTGTGTGTTTCAAATAAATAAATGTGTATATTAGAGTATAGTAACTGTTCTCATAAACTTATTGTTTCTATATTATTAGTAGAACCCGGTAACTGGAGAGCAATCGCAGCGGCGGTGTGACTGTGTTTAGGTGGGCGGGGAGTGCTGGTCGATTATGATACGACACGACAAATCATCATCACTCAGTTCAGTTTAGTATTGGATAGCGGATAGGACGTGTTGATTTTATTGATATAGACGTAGTTATTAATTGTAGTTTTTAGTGAACATGTCGAAGGCTAAAAAACGACCCTTTCAAGACATAGTAAATAAGTTTATTCCTGACTTTACCGATTTGTTTTACAACGGGAGTAAAATAGTTTGTAAAGTGTGCAAAATACATTTGATGTCAAATAAGAAGTGGAACTGTACAAGACACGTAAATGCCGCACAGTATAGAAAACGAAAATTGGGCATGCCACCGAGAAGTGCATTTTGTAATTTACCACTAGGCTTACTCGATAAACAACCGTTTAAGGACTTTTGGAACAAATACAATCCCGAGTTGCGGTTGCCAACGGAGAAAACGGCACGTAAGCATGTTGCATTTGTACGCGATGACGTGGAAAAGAGAATGAAACGCATATTGAAAAAACAGTTTCTTTGGTTATGTGTTGACGAGACAACAGACTAAAAAAAATCAATTGTAAATATTATGGTATGCATACTAGACCCTAGTAAACCTACATTACCACTGTTACTAGCTAACCGAAGACTACAAGAGTGTACTGCTGCAGCAATTACGAAGTTTGTACTTAGTACGTTGGAAAAATTTCAAAAGATAAAGTGTTGATGTTTATGAGCGATGGCGTAGCGTTCGGTAGGCCGTTCTCTTCTTGAACATGGTTGCAAGTGTTTACATGTTACGTGTAAAGTGCATGCTTTACATCTTGTGGCAGAAACCATTCGACAATGCTCTCCCGAGGTAGATGCATTAATAGCAAGCACAAAAAAAGTATTTTTGAAATCTCCCAAACGCCTACGATCATTTCACACAGAGTGTCCTGGTATTCGTCAACCACCGGAGCCAATTCTTACACGTTGGGGAACATGGTTGCAGGCAGCTTTTTATTATGCTGAACATTTCAAAATAGTAAAAGCTGTTGTTGCACAATTCAATCCTACCTAAGGAGAGCCAGTCGAAATTTCAAGATATTTCCGTTTGAACAGATTTAAAAAATATTCGCAGCTACTATAAACGATTAGCTGACGCAATAGACCAATTAGAAAATAGATCGTTATCATTATTGGAGTCTCTGCAAATTATGGACGGAGTGCATACACAGCTACTGACTATACAGGACGCAAAATATAATAGCGTTTTAGAAAAGTTCGAGAGTGTGCTACAGAAAGATCCCAATTTTAGCACACTAAAGCAAATTTGTGATGGTGTATCGAATAATCCACTAACTAAATATAAAATCATGCATGTATAACATCGGTAGATGTTGAACGCTTTTTTTCAAGATATAAATTCATTTTCTCACCCCGGTGAACATCGCTCACCAAGACAACTGTGGAAACACATCTAATGGTGTCAACTTTTTGCCACTCTTATCCATATGATGTTAATACTGATAATGGTGCTTCTAGTTTTACTGTTCCGTAGCCAAGGCTGCTTAAAAGGGTGAGTGTTTCACTACTTTTCACATATTATAATTATGTATTAGTTCTGTTATTTTTTTTCTATTTTCTTAATATTGTTCTTGTATACTAGGCAGGTACGGCTATGACACGGCTCCCTGTTACCTTTTCGTTTGTTACAAAATGTAAGAGGATCTCGATCGTCTTTTTTTCCTAACCCCTAACTTTCTCTTATTTACGAAAAAATAATAATTTTAATATAGCTATAGCTATAAATTTCGGTGCGGTATGTTCTGTTACCGTAATAAAATTTATAGCTTCTCCTACTTCAATAAAAGTACGAACTTGGAATGTTTTGTGGGTGGAACTTCTCAAATCTGTCGTAAACGTACTATTAGTGCCGGGTAGCGGATTTTGGTTTCGTCCTTAGGTACCTTATGGGCGTGATGTATCGCGATGCACGATATTAGCTTAAGCTGAAAAGGAATCGTTTTTTTGCATTCCTTTTTTAAGTTTTGAAGGGTTTCCAGTTTAAAGAGGATGTCATTCGTCTACTGAGCCCCTCTTCGTATCCCATTCGATGTTATTTTGGAAAAAAGATGTTTCAAAGCAAAAAACAAACACGTAACCGAGCACCGTTTTCGTGAAAGATGTATTTGTGATTGATATTTAAACGACTAACTATTATTTGTAATTGTACATGTATTTGGACGAAACTAAGGTTGAAATGGTACAGTAATTGCAATTTTATTTGAAATGTTGTTCAATTTCACGAGAAAATTTATAGACATGCTATTTAACCAGGGTCTTTAATTTCCTATTATATGGTGTTTTACTTAATCTATCATTACTTTTCCCACAATCATTTTTATTTAAGTAGGGTATTTGTAGAATAAGTTATAATAATTGTTGCAATACGTTCACTGCTGTGAATATGACATTTACATATATTAGTATCCAAAATGGTTACGTTCGGTGATATAATTTAAAATATATTGTATTAAAACAGAACGTTTATTACACACATTTAAAAACATTTCGTGTTCAAAAATAATTTTGTTAAATATAACGTAAGAATATAAAACTATTTGAACAATAAAATCTTCACGTTTTTTGTCAAATACAACGGACAGTTAGGGAATTGAGTTGGAATAGCATTCTTTTTAGGCCTAGGATTTTTTAAACTTACAGTTATAGTATCCCCGGTCCTTGAATATCTGTAGCTGTTGAAAAATAAATAATACCTTCTTTTACAAAATGTAACTCACAAACAGAACATACAAAACAGCCGACGCCACAGTTTTTAGGTTATCCCGTTTTTATCGTTTCAGAAAAGGTTTTATCGCTTATACAGCACTAGAAAAACAGAGGTTTATAGGTATCACCAACAAAGTACGGAAATATATTTTTTTAATAAAACCAATATTTGGTGTAAACGCGTTTATGGCTGATCGACGACCTACTGCAAAATGCGTCACAGCCTGCTGACGTTATATCGAAGGTAGCGGTAAACTGTAGTGTCTGCTTGTCATTTCCATGAATTAACATTCTCTCCGAGTTGGCTGGCTAGTTTCTGGTACAGCGCGATTTACAGTTAATTCTAAAAAAATCAACATTTACAGACCATAATTCACATTAGCAATTTTCCAAGAATTAAATAAAATAACATATTAATAAAATCAAGGATTTATTTATATTTCACATTGTACAATTAACAAATATTTAAAAAAAATCGACAAAAAATCTATAATTAGCGCAACAAATCTTTACAATCGCAAATGTATTTCGTATATTCACATATATATATATATAAACAAACACATATACATAAATATACAATAACATATATGAGCAATATATACATAACACTTAAGTGTCCATAAAACAAATAATTAAAGATAAAAGGAATACGATTTTACGTTATCTTTTAGCAAGTTATTTTGTAGACTAAAATTAATATTTCCTACCTTACATCTTTAGGAATGACCTAACAATTGGGGAAAAAGAGGTGAAAAAGAAGAACTTAAAGAAACTAAAAAGAAAAGAAGAAATAATGTTTTTGGATGATGAAAATTATGTTTAACAGTCAAATATCCCGTATACACAGAATGTACCATCATCGAGGGATCGGAAGATTGTGCTTTTGTGAATGGACACAATGGTCAAAATGGTTTTTTCTATTCTTATTATGAGGTCTAATTGTGGGCATGTTTTAAATTTAGATTGAAACCTACAGGGTGTTTCATAAATTTCTAGCCACCCAAAGTTGTATTTTTTTTTAACGGAACATGATTATTGCATTTTTAGAACTTTCGTAAGGTACTATTGTCATAAAACGAAGGGTTATTAGAGTTATTAGGGTTTTTTTAAGAAGACATCTATGCAAATCGTTATTTCTCCCAAAGGTTACTAATAGAATAAATATTGACAGCAGTTCTGTTTTAAAGATCGCTACAATGAGAAAATGGTTGATTTAAGGCCACTAACATGTTAGTAATTTTTTTTTAGAATTTCGCTGAAAATTCATTCATTAGAAAACTACTTTTTAACAAAAATGTGTTATACCAA
Organism: Dynastes maya; assembly: GCA_029619315.2. NCBI lineage: Eukaryota > Metazoa > Arthropoda > Insecta > Coleoptera > Scarabaeidae > Dynastes > Dynastes maya. The sequence goes on from JAROYE020000012.1 coordinate 11,974,219, forward strand.
CTTATTACGTCCATTTAATTAGGAATTCAGAACCACAACGTCGGCTTAGTTAGGCGAGTAGAATCTGCTTTCCTAATTTTTAGCTTCTAACTACAGAACAGAATCTATTACTGACTTGTTCCGGCAAAAAAAAAGGAACAAGAAATAGAAACTATGAAAACCCCTACATCATTAAGTTAAGAAAGAAGCAAGTTCCCATTAAACTCTTGTCCCTATGGAGTATCATGTATTTTATGAAACATTCCCCTCTGTGAGTGACTGAATAATTTTAAAACTAATTTCACATTTCTATTTAGGTTTTTTTTTAAGCTTTATATTATTTTGTACCTTTTCACGTTCGCAATAAAATAATCAAAACCACCAAAGTCCTTGGGTATTTCAGAATTTTAATGATACAAACTCCTAAGTCCGGTAAAGAATTTTAATTTTCAATAATCTTGTTGATAGTAGCAGGGATCTCTTGCTAATTCATTTAATTAAACATCTTTTTTGATAGTGAAATTGTGAAAATAATGTTTTTTTTTGCCTCCTGCAAAATTATTAAAAAATGACAAGAAGTTTTAGAAGTAAGCCGACGATAAACAAGCATATTAGGCCTTTTTTATGACGTACAACTCACCAAATTTAATTGTTTCTCTCAAGATTGTACGTAGGAAACAAGAGCTGATTTCTTTAGCAACTATACTAGCATCATCGGTACAGTCTAAGACAAAAGTACTCAGCAGTTGCGTTTAATAGTAGCGTTAAAGTATAGTGCATTTTATTATGGAATTTAAAAGTAAAATAAAAAATAAGGTAAAGTATATTTATTAATATTTCTAAAAATTCATGACGACAGTTATATAGTATTGTAATTATAAATTTTACTTTTTCCAGGTCTTACGAGCAAAGAAGAAAACGACGATGTACTGTCCCCTCCTTTAAGAAAAGTAAACTGTTATTTCCATAACGTATTGTAACGATTTAAGAGGGTTTCAATCCCAATCAGGCGATATAATTCTCTAAATAACGATTTTATTTTCAATGTAAGTCAAAATTGACACTTCCAAGCACCAAAAACTGAAACCATGACGAACAAATGAAACTAATTCTAACTGTCTAATCATGATGACACCTTCATTACGGTGCAGTTGCCTGTGGCGCCCGTAACACTATTTAGAATAATTTATTACGAAAAAAAAAAAACCTTATCAAATTTGGTCTCAGAATTCAACCAAGATCCTAAAAATGCAAAAATATATAGGATGTTTGATTAAAAAAATACAACGTTGGGTAACTTATGAAACACTGTGTAGGTTTCAATATAATTTTAAAACATCAGACCTCATAACAAGAAAAAAAACCGTTTTGAGAAATCCTCATTCACACATGCACGATCATCCGAACCCTCGAAAACGACTCATCCTGTATATGTACATATAAAGTTAAATTACCTAGGAACAGATCCTCCACTGTTTTCCGCTATTATTTTAAATAAAACACATTAAAATTAAATATATCAGAAGAAAAATATCACACTACACGTCCAACACTGTACTAATTTTAAATTAATATACACCTAATTTTATTAATACAATTCTTTGGACAGTAAAACGGATCATTAGATGACCTAAAAGAAATTAGCAAGTCTTTTCTTGTTTACCTGGTTTCGGGGAACTTTTTTTTTGTTTATTTTTTGAGCAGTACTCGTGCGAAGAAAAAAAAGTTGATTTAATAATGCTCATTTTATTAAACGAAATCATTAGACTTGGCACTTGTTAGAGGCTCCTGTGCCTAGAATATAAAAAGAGAACATATTTTAATGATTTAAACATTAATTAAATCCTCATGTAGTAAGTAGTATCACTGTAAATTGTTTCTAAACATACAACACCTCTTTCAGATATTTAATTAGCGAGGTCTTAAGGTGCCATTTTGAAAATTTAGCAGTCCCTTTGAGACAATCTTTATGAAAAGCCTCTCGTTTATTTCTAATCATTCGTTTTCGATTATCCCCCATTCAAACTCGTCACTGAAAATCGGAAAAAGTCCAATTTGCTTTTAAGATTGCCTAAATCAACCGGTTTTGTTTCTGAAGAGCAGTTAGCGTGTATATTTTTAAATACATTGTAAAATTTGGGTACAATTTTATGTACATACTTCCGACAATACTCTCTGGACACATTAGAACAATTACACGTAATTTCTTTTACAGTGCTTCTGCGATTTTCTTTGCAAATGTTGAACAAGTTTCTTTGTCTCCTGTCCCTTATAATAATCTACCAGTACTTTCCCTCTTTAATTTTGATGGTTCCTGCTTATCTGTAGTGTTTAACAATATTTCGCACTGATTTGCTTTAATGATTTTCCTCGACAATACTGGAACTAGAGCAACGCAACTGCGCTGAAAGCCAGTGGCGGACGCATAAAAGTTTACACAAAAGAAATTAAATGTGATACGTGCTCAAACACTTACAGTTTTAAGAGTCCTCCGTGAAATCACAAAGTGGATAATGTCTATTTAATATTTGTAACATTAGATATGTTTCCAAAGTTGTTTCGGCAAAGTGAGTGCGGCGTGAAGAAAAAGTATTTTTGTATGCCGAAAACGAACGTTCTACATCTAGTGACGTTATATTTGCGTAAGTAAAATAATCTTTCAAATAACTTAACGGTTCTGCTGACGCACCTTCACAAATTTGTCTTAATGTGCCAAAATCAGAGTCTTTATCTAAAACACTTTCAAACCTTTCTAAAACACAAACATTTCTTGCGTCTTCTATCGCGCATAGCTGTGCGTGAACATGTTGCACTATTTGGAAGATTCCACTAACGACACCGAAGAATTTTGTAGTTTTTCTATCGCATCCGCTAGTCCCACGTAATTGTTCTGAATAATTTCCAAATCTGTTTTAACTTGCACTACCCTGAAATTTCAAGCGGCTTACCTTGACTGCCGCAGCTTCCTTTGGGTCGAATTCTAAAATCACGTTCTTTATATTCTCAAAATATTTAAGATAATAAAATGCAGTCTCTAACCACGTTCCCCAACGAGTAAGAATAGGTTGTGGTGGTTCAGGAATACCGGGGCATAGTCTATGAAATTCCCGAATACGTTTTGGGGATTTTACAAATGCAGCTTTTGTATGTGCTATTAGAGCGTCTACCTCGGGATAACATTTTCTGATACTATATGCTACGAGACTGAGAGTATGAATTTTACATGTAATATGCAACAAATTAGCACTATGTTTTTTAAGAGATCGACCTACAGCAAGCATGTTTGCGGCACCATCACTTATAAACATCAACAGTTTGATTTGTTGAAAGTTCAAACTTTTCCAATGTATTTAACACCAACATTGAAATTACTTCGGCAGTGCATTGTTGTATTCGTGTGGAAGCTAGTAAAATTGAGGGTGACGGTCGATGTGGTTCCATTGTGCGTACCATTACATTAACCACAGAATGGTTTTTACGATCTGTTGTTTCGTCCACACATAACCACAGCTTTTTATCTTGCAACACCGATTTAATTCTTTTCTCGACATGCTCACGAGCAGACGGCACAACTCTCTGTAATGTTCTCTCACTTGGTAACTTAAAGTCCAAATATTCATTCCAAAACGAGACGTATGCTTTCTTCCTTAGTAAATGAAATGGTAAATTACATGCAATAAACACATAAATTAAATTTAAATTTGTCATAATCTCGTGTGGAATTTTTTTTTTGAAACATGCTCTGCACTATTTACGTGCTGTAGACAATCACATTTCGACCAACACATTAAATCTATTTTACACACTACACATTGAATTTTAGCGCCATCACACTTTAAATCAGGCATTTCTGCAATAAATTCTCTTATTGTGTCCAACTTTGGTCGTTTTCGCGACGTAGGAAACGACGCTTATATCGAATTGTCCCGGCCGTGTTTATTTTGTGTAAACTTTTATGCGTCAGCCACTGGCTTTCAGCGCAGTTTGCGTTGCTCTAACTGGAACACAATAATTTCCCGCAATTTTTGTGAAGTAAATGCATCTCTGACCATTAAAAAAATATAACTAGGCCTGGCACAGGGCGCTTCGCGCCAAGTTAGAAGTAAGGTTGTCTAGCTATACGAAAAAAGCGTACATGTGAATAGCGTAGGGGTTAGTGGCAGTCGACGACTCACGACGATTACCGATATGGTTAGTTACGAGGTAGACTGCATTATGTGCAGACGATCTTAGCAAGAATATCTAGAGTATTTATTTTTCTTTTATTCCATCAGAATTTGTTTTTATTTTCGTCTTTAGAATCCCCTATTAGTTTCGTCTGAGCTTCGTAGCAACAACAAAATGAATATGCAAAATTCTCATTTCTAGGCGACCATGACTTCAAATTATTACGTGCGTTCTTGCAGACAGTAGGTCTACATCCCAACGTTGTTAGAAGCACACTAAGTACTAACACGCGACCCGTATCGAATCGATCGGATTCCACTCAATACCCTCCTCGCTCTCTCGCCGTACATATATAGATATAGCTAAGTTCACATTTTCTTGAAGTGTATATGTATGTATGTCTAACGTACGCAAGGAAACTGACTGTTGACTGATAAAGTCACTAAATTTATCAGTGAATTATAATGGAGCTAAAGTATTGTGTAAAGTTCACACAGGGAACATCCTTTACCGAGACAAATCTGGAAACAAGCCTGATGATGCAAATTTTTCACCAATCTTTATTTATTATATTATTTATTGAAGTCAAATTTTTTATGCGGCGTATTAAAATTAACATAACCTTAATTTTAAAAAGCAATCAATATAAATACATATATTCGTTATTTCTGAAAAACAAAAGTGCTTTTACAACAAACCTATAGTTACTCATACATTTACGGTATTAAGTACAGCAGATTTTTGAAGAAACTACTTTGTTACTTAATATATTTTGACTTCCGTCGGTGAATTATGAAAATTTGTAATTTTTCTAACGTAACTAAATACGTCCCAATAAGGAATAGATCATGACACCTCCTGCTTGCCAAACGGACGTGCTAACCTCTACACCACGGGGACCTTGATACCACGAACGTTCACTTTTTAATACCTGGTTATTATTTTTATCTGCGACTATATCATAATATTTTGACTGACAATTTTTAATTCTTACATGCCAAGTACACTAATTAATTAATATATTTTGACTTCTGTCGGTGCATTATGAAAATCTGTAATTTTCTTGGAATTTACCGGGAGGAGATTTTTTCAAGTATATAATTACGTCGGAAATTACAGACATGACAAATGTCGTTTTCAAACAAAAATAGCAATAAAAACCCTTCAACGCGTGCATATATTCGCTATATTTATCAAACATTTTTATTGCGTCAGTTTTTATTTTTTACCATAGCGTATTGATTTCTAAAATCACTTCTGTCGGATGTGAATCATACATACAATCTTTATTTATAATTCGCGGCCCCTGCGACTAATCCGATGCTGTCGCAAAGACCGATCATGCGAGGCCTAGATATAACACTTATTCATTTAAACATTAACAATGGATTACCAATAAAAGTTACAAGTGAGTATTAAATTTTGTTTTCCATAACTACTTGATAACATTTTTCCACCGTCGCAACATTTAGCTGTGTAGGAATGTTAAATACAACTCAAGAACAAAGCGTTGACAATTGTTAAACGTTGATGTTCAAAAAGATTTTATAACTAGTATCAAAATAGTTGTTAGGGCTTTAATTTGAATACTTTACTGTCAAATGTCAAGTCTATTCATTTGTTTAGAAACAAAATTACAGTGTTGCTAATTGTGCTAAGTATTATTACGTCACAAAGATTATTCAATACCCTGTTGTGAATAATCATTGGATGTAATACTGTATATACTTTAATAATATTTTTTTTGATTATCTGTACTGCCTCGGTGTCCTTTTTCCCTTTAAATCAATGAAATCAGTAATCCCGTCAAAATTAAGGGTGGTAATGTAAAAAAAGAATAAATAAACACACTAGACGAGCACAGATGATCTCAAAAACGACTACATGAAATGAAAACAGATATAGAACCTAAACTGAATCTTACTCACCAAAAATCTTAATCATAAGATGCATGAAACAAAAAAAAATAAGTGCGCAAATGATTTGAATAATGAAGACATACATTTTATTAAGCTGGTCATCATTAAAATGTTACACATATTATACCTACACAACAATTAATAAATAACATATTTAAGTAATATTAATACTTTTTTTTTTTGATTTGGCAAACGTGAGAGCTATCACAACAATCTTATATATAGTACTGTTTGATAGGCATATAAATTTATATTTTTTTCTTTCAGAGAAGGAGTTTGCTTAAAAAGAATCAGAGTATATTGGCACAGCGTTTTACAAGTGATTACAAAAATACTGCAATCCACTTAAAGCTAATACTGACGGACAGGATTAGATATACTTTAATATACTTTATTTTATATATAATTTACTTATACTTTTACACCGTGCAGTGACTTTGGGTGCTGAATAATTCATTTGTAAAAGAATTATCTGCAATTTACGCTGTTGCAGTCTAAAGTAAGTGCTCTTACCTCTTCGCCAACAGTACTTGGATACATTCTATTGGGTTGAAATGCGTTTTTCTCCAGCGAGAACTGATCCTCAGTTGTTTTCCTGTATACAGGATTGTCGAAGTTCATCGATGTCATATTGCGGTGAATATATTGCCTGTATACGATGTAGACGACCTAGAATTAAAAGAAAAGGTAAAAGTAATAGATATTCAATTAATTTTTTTAAAAGAAAACTTACCAGTGCAAAAATAACGATTAGTATCCCAATTACAGTAATGGTAATAATTGCTATTATACCAGAGTCAGCTTTTTCAACTGTTGGGTGTATCGAATGGGTTGAATTTAAAGTACCTATGTTAGGAAAAAATATCGTAATATAAAAATCAAATTACAAAATCAGGAATGAGTAAAAAATATTCTTTAAAAAATCTGCTGTTTTCATTCTAGCATATAGCAGAGTAAATTAAAATTACGTCATATACCGTATGATCTTTTATGTAATGTATATACAGCAGACTTTACACGATGAATGACGCAATATACTGGGTATTTTAGTTTCTCTTGAAACACCTTGTATACATATAACAAATATACCAATGCATAGTCTTAAATCGTCATGCAAAATTTTCAAATCAATCATACTAATGTATAACAATAATAATATCAATCATCATGCTGAAAACAACAGAAGTTACAAAGAATACTCTTTTTTTTATTATAAGAGCATCTATACAAGGCACAAGAAAGAAAGTCAAGAAACAGTATTTTTTATTCAACTCCACAGAGGCTGAAGAATGTTAGTTTGATATGGAAGGCAATCTTAATCAAATGCAAGAAAGGAGTAAGATATTTCGCTATTACAAAAGACTAAGTTATATATTAAGCACCTATGTATTAACTACTTTCAAAATATATTCAGACAGTTTTATAATTTGCAATAATCAATGGAATTTTGCCCCATATTTACAAAAAATTTAAAAGCAGAGTGGAATTATAGCATTATAGCAAAATAAAACTGTGTATTGTATCATTAACTTCGTCGATTGAGTTTTTTTATCAAAGAAAATATACTAATCTATTCACTAACAAAATTATACAAAAGTCTTTTGTAACAGGATTTAGTAGCAAGATGAAAATCAGCGTTTTTCTTTGCAACACATGGTACCCGTCACCAAATAAAAGAGAAAGACATATTTAAAGATAGAAAATAAAAGCAAAATAGAAAAGAAAAAAAAAACAAAATAAAGGTTAACCAAACCAAAAATCAAAATTCGAAAACTAACCAGTCGACGTTTCTGGATACTCACGAGTGGTAACTACATCGTTTTCATTTATTGCGTAATCAGTATCTGTGTAACTCACAGTCATTGGTGTTGTTACATTTTCAGCTAAATAAATAAATACAGAAAAATAAATAAACTCAAAACTTCGTAACAACAGTAGTTGGAAGTATGAGAAGGTTGAAATAGTGAAATGGGAAGGATTTGGATACTCACTGTCTTGGACACAGGTGAGACCATCAGGTAACATCCTAAGATTTTCAGGACAAGCGCATGAAATTAATGGAGAATGTTGATTGATTTTAGGAGCTGGTAGACACAAATGAGAGCAGTGACCATTAACAGCTTGGCAATGATTTTCACCATCTGGTTGCCTGTATGGATGATAGACATGGACCACCATAGGATGTTGAATCTGTAACATAAAGAACTGTTTCTCAAAGAAGTAAAATATCAAAATTTCTCACCATTTCAATTGCAGTAACCGGTGTAACTTCTTCTCCAGTAAATTTATTCGCCTTCATCACAGCAGATTTATCCCAATCAGTCCAATAGATCCAATCCTCAAAGGTTGTAATGGAAAATGGATGCCTAAGAGTCTCCGAGGATGACAAAATAACCCTCCTGCCACGGCCATTGTAGTCACATGATGATACAATACCCAATTTAGCATCCACCCAATAAACGCGTCTCTTAACTAAATCCAAAGTTAAACCATTTGGCCATTTGATATCATAGGAAACAATCGTCTGCCTGTGGGAACCATCCATTCCAGCACGTTCAATCTTCGGAACACTTCCCCAATCAGTCCAGAACATCCAGCCTTCCATAGGATTTAGAGCTAAAGCTCTAGGTTCTTCCAATTCATCCCTGATGAGGATTTTCCTCATTTGTCCTTCGAAATTAGCTAATTCGATGGTATTTTTTCCAGTATCCGTCCAATAGATGTGATTATAAATCCAATCGACAGCTAAACCATCAGATGTGATTATCTCATTGTTAATCACAACTCTTTTATCATTGCCTTCATCTATAGGAGCTTTATAAATTCTCTTATCAGTTACGTCGCTCCAGAATATCATTCCAGTTCGAAAAACAAAGTCCAAGGCTGTTGCTGAGTTTGTCTGGTTTACTATGCTTGTCATCTCGTGGTGATCCAATGAGATTTTTCTAATATCTCTTCTCCTAGCAAATAGTAGAGAGGCATGACCTTCAGCAGCTTTACATTTCGTCTTTTGCATTGGATCTCTTATGTAACCATTTTCACATTCACATTTAAAAGTACCCTTATCATTTATACAAATTTGGGAGCAACTTCCGGGTATTTCACATTCATTAATGTCTAAAAAGTTTACCATATTACTCAATAGAAATATAACTAATTAATCTTACCTCTGCAAGTTTTATTTTCCAATTTATATCCAGGGTTACACTCGCAATAATATCCAACAGGAGTATCAACACATTTATGGGGACATCCTCCATTATTTACTAAGCATTCATTCTTCCCACACTTGTTCCTTGGCTCATCTTCCCAAGCTGGACAATCTTGATGTCCATCACATACCTTAGTCAAGGATATGCAGGTGTTTTTTCCGCAATCGAATTGAGTTTTGGGATCGCATTTAGATTCAATATCATCACAGAGTTTTTCATCGCTTCCATCTGAGCAATCTGCCTTACCATTGCAATGTAGGTGCCCAGAAATGCAGCTTCTATCTTTACATTGGAATTGATCAGCTCTGCATGTGATGTTCAAGCAATTCGCTGGAGATTCATCAAAACCATCTGGACAATCGCGATCCCCATCGCAAAGCCAATTCTTATGGATGCAAGTTAACTGGTCACCACAATCAAATTCGCTTGGTAAACAAAAAGATAAAGCTGGAGTCTTAACTGAGCAATCCCTTTCATCTCTACCATCTTTACAATCATATCCCCTATCACACTTCCATTTAATTGGAATGCAGTAATGATCTGAACATTGGAATTGAGTTTCTGGATCGCATTTCACTGGTGGACAATTCTTTTCATCTGAGCCATCGCTGCAATCATTATCAAGGTCACACACCCAACGTTTTTGAATGCATTTTCCATTTGCGCATGTGAATTCATCAGAACGGCATGTTTCATCTGAAATACGATGAAGATATTGATTTTTTTCGAAAGGAGAAAGTAAACTTTAAAGACTTACTGCAAGCTTTTTCATCGGAACCATCTGAGCAATCGAAGTTATCATCACACATCCATGTTAAAGGTATACATTCACCTTGTACACCTCTGCATGTAAACTCATCTGTACCACATACTTTTTGTTCTGGAAAATGTTGAATTTTAAAGTCAAAATAAGCTTTTTACTCATTAAAATGTTAAAATCTTTATAGATACTAACGACAAACATGTTCTTCTTCATCTGATCCATCACTACAGTCTTTCTCATTATCACATTGCCAATGAGCTGGTATGCATCTCCCATTATTGCACCTGAATTCGTTCTTTCCGCACGAAGTTACTTCTGAAACAATATAAACAGATTCTTAGCATAAAAGGTGATATAATATCAAAGATCTAAATCCTCAGATCTCGGAAACCGTTAAAGTTATAACAAAACAAAGCTAATTTTCGCATTCGGGGTTCAAAATTTATCGAATGTGATGCCCAAAATATGAATTTAAAAATTCATAATTTAAATTATTTCTGTATCTTCATCACTAGCATCTAACTTTATAACTAGAAGCCTTGAAGGGTTAAATAAATTAAGACTCATCTAAAGATGTCGATAAACTCAATTGAAGAAAAAAAATCTTCTCGTCGTAAGCTTTAAGAATTTTCTACTCCTTTTTTCGCATACTTCAAACTATAACTCAAAATTTAAGAATAATAGGACGTTGGGGATTGTGACAATCGATTCTAGGGGCCCGTTTCTATCTAGAGACATACAGTACCGTGCAATCGAATTAGGGCCACTTTGATTTTATACAAATATTCGCTATTAATATTATAATAACCAAAATTTCTAAATATTTTCGGCAATAAAATGTTTTTAATTGTATTTGAGATAATCCTTTTAAGTAGGTATAAAATTCTCGTTATTATAACCCCCACCAAACATTCCTTTCTATCCAAGGTACGTTTAGGGTCGGTAATCGGTGACTGGCTTTACCTGCTTCACGTTAGTTTACGTGTAGTTTTGATGGTGTAAAGTGTATATTTTCATGCTATAATATTCGTTTTACATGTTGTTTTAGTGTAATTAAATTGAAATTTCGTGACGTTTAGTTTTCTTTTTTTATTGATAAATTTTGTGAAATGGGCAAACGTAAAGACATTTAAAATGAGAAAAAAAACAAGAAGTGTTATTAGAGACGGGGCTGTATTCGCATCGGGAAATAGCCAGAAGAGAACGAGTTTCTCGTCAAACAGTCGACAGGGTAGCGATGTTAAAGAAAGAAAATTTACCAGCGACTTCAAGTGGTCGTTCTCATTGTTGCGGTATTCGCAAAACTTCGCCACGGGAAGACAGAATTATCATAAAAAGGGCATTAGAAAACAGGCAATTGTGCATTAAAGAACTTCAGCGTATATTACAGGCTGATAATATAAAAATATCAGATCGATCATTAAAATCGCGCTTATATAAAGCCAATATCAGAAGTAGACGCCCTGCAAAAAAGCCGAAACTTACTTTAAGGATGAAAAAGGCAAGGTTGCAGTGGGCGCAACAGCATCGGCATTTTACTGTTGAGGATTGGAAAAGGTATATATCAATATTTTATGTATATTTTCAAAATTTTGAACATTTTTAGTAAATTCGAATGTAATGAAAATTTCTGTTTCTAAAGGTTGTTTTTAGTGACGAGTCACGGCTAGAGGCTGTAACTGAAGTTGCTCGTTTCGTTAGAAGAAGACCATCGGAACGATATGATGAAAGCGCGGTGGTAAAAATAGTGAAACATCCACCGGCAGTCATGATTTGGTCCTGTATATCAGGGAAAGGGCTTGGACCGCTCTATTTTGTAACGGGTACCATGAATCAAATTCAATATAAATAAGTTATGGAATCAATCTTAATCCCGTATATGACATCTTTAGACCCTGGAAATTACTCTTACACATTTATATAAGATGGTGCACCGTACCACAGGGCAAAAACAATTCCAAATATGTTTTCAGCAAGAAAACTGAAGATATTGCCATAACCAGGCAATTCCCCCGACCTGAATCCAATCGAAAATGTTTGGAATTCTTTAAAACGTACAGTTTATGCATCTCCCAATACAACAGTTGACGTTTTGAAAGCAAACATAACAAATAGCTGGCAAAATAATGCTCACCTTAAAGAAGTTGCAGTAGCGTGTATAGCAAGCATGCCAAAAAGAATTGCTGCTATCATAAAAGCAAAGGGTGGTTTGACGAAATATTAATGTACGTGTTAATATAAATATATATATATATAAATAAATAAAAATTGTTTTTATCAAACGTTGATACTTTGTATTATTTATTAAGCTAAAACTCAAATTTATATAGTGGCCCTAATTCGATCGCCCGGTACTGTACTACTGAAGATTTTGTCTGCCGCAGAAAAATCATGAGAATTCCTCAAAGTCAGGGGTTTGAAAATCAACTTTTTGAAAGTGTTTCAACGTTTAATTTTAAATTGGAAATCATACACTAGCTACTTTTAGCGTTTAAAATCGCTTAATTCAATTAAAAAAGGATCACAAAGAATTTAACTAATTTAAAGATAGAAATGTTTAACAATTAAAGTGCAACATCGTAAAAATTTTTATTTTCAGGGGGTCGAAAGTTCCATACGATATTAGAATCTTTTAAACAAGAGAAATAATAACGAGAACGACGAATGAAAATTATGAAAAGTACGCTTTTAAAGTTGCTTAGCAACGAGCTCGTTGGATGGAACCTGGTATTACAGGAGACAATTTTTCCTAGTTAAATTTGTATAAAAACGAAAACAGATGAAAAAAACTTTTATTGCTGAATGTCATAATAATTTTTAAGTCAAATATAAAAAACGTAATATTGTTGAATTCGTCTTTCTATCAACTTCTCAAAAAAAAAACATACAGGGTGTTCCATTTAAGATAAAGTTGGTGATACCGGAAATGCAATTGAACTGGTGATACACTAAAAGTAAGTTCACAAAATCTTATTTCTCTAAAACCATTGAGATACCAATACGAATTTATTTTTGTTTATAAAATAAAAAATATCAGCAAAATGCTTAGAGTCCGCAGTTATCAGATTTTGTTGTGATTTCGTAAATGCTCTGCATATGAAATTGCGCTTTATATAAAACAGAAAATACAAGCTTAGGATAAAGATAGTCAAAACGTGTATTCACGTGACATCCATGAAATATTTTTAACTCATCTCCACTATATCCAACATTACATTACATCAGGACCTCGCCTTTCTGACCGTTGAGAAATGACGTCCCCCTATTCCGATTTTATTTTAAATAGAATGGACCTGCGTCAAACTTATTCACCTTAAAAATAAATTCAATTCAGATACCACGTTTCAGGGATACTAATTGTTTAAACTTGTAAATTCAAGATCGATCAAGGACGCAGAATTTGTAATCCATTTTATTATACGGAAATAATATAAATATGTCAAGATTCCTAACTCTTATCGTTAACGAACTAATATGGCAATGCAGATGTTTTGATTTTCTTATCAACGTTTTACTAAATGTGTTTTACTAAATGACGCAGTGTTATTGAACTATTCGCCAAATGTGAACTTGTTTTATGTAATTAAAAGTCAAATCCACTGTTAAAAATTTTTAAAATCGATCTTAATTTTTTCCCATAAACGAAATATTCCCAAGATATAACAGGGTCACGGGCCTTTTGCATGTCCAAAAGTTTTCAATAATTAGAAATTTAGATTAAACCACGAACGCATTTAATGACATTCTGCAAATTTTGTAATCCCTATGCAATTGTTAAACTAACACTACTACAGATACTAAATCCTTTGATGTTTAGTTTATAGATTGTGTCGTCATATCCGGTGATCTCGTGATACACTATAATCTTCATGGAAAAACGTTGTTTTTTCTTTTGGGAATTATCTTTAAAATAAAAATTTCATTAAAGGAATTCGTTATTCTTAATTATATGTAACAATAAACAAATTAAAGATAAACACATTTTAAGTGTTTATTTGATCCAGCTGTAATTGTTACAATTATTCAATCATCAATAAAATAATTACCCATCTTCAATTTCGTTATTGGCTTTTTTCAATAACTTCAGCGTCAAATAATTCACTCTTAGGAATACTAACAGGTTACTTTGGTTAGGTTCTAGGGTGGAGTTAGTGGTTGCATTGACAGGAATTAATTAAACATCTAACAGTACGAGAATAAAATGTTAAATATGCAGCTACTTCTGAACTAAACTTCTAATTAACTCGACGTTTTGTCGATAATATTAGCATACTATTTGTCGTTCAAAGGTCTAGAAGGATGAAAAATAGAAAATATGCAGAAATATTGAAGTTGGTAATATTATTTTTAAACCTTAATATAAATCAAGGAGAATAGAGGTCCTAATAATAAACCCTGCAGAACACCGCAATTAAAAACGTTACTAAAGGATCTTAAATGTATATTTCAACGATAATGAATCATAAATTCACTTATTATTACATTTTGTAATATTAATGACAATAGAAAATAGATTTATCGTCTTTAATTATTCATCAAGTTTACACAAGCATAAACGTTAGACAGAACAATATGGGTAGATCGAAAGTTTACATCCATTTGTTGAATTAATAATAGAACTGTGTTTGGGACCCGCTACTGATTAATTCAGTTAAAAGCTTAAATTCAACAGACCATCTGCATGAGCTGAATCATCGTAGTGCGATAAGGAAAACAATAGACCATACCAGCATACCCTAACGCTTGCGAGAAATACTCGGAAATTATTTATTTAAATCTAAAAACTTCAACCAAACAAAATTTGACCCGTATTGCTGAAAATTTAGATATCTACAAGCGTTACAAACAGGGCATTGAATTGATTGTCAGAGAATACGAAACCTTAGATTTACCTTTTATTAAAATTAAAATCACTAGAAGGCAGAATACGATTTTCGAGATGAATTCCCAATAACCTTCAATCAAAATTATTTATAACTCCCTTATTATCCGGTGAAATTGGAGGAGCTTTTTGCCTTCGGAAAATCTCTTCAAAATAAGCCTGGTTACCATGGAGAAATGGTAACGATCTGCTTCCATTAGCAAGGGAGATATCGAGATATATACAAAATTTACCTGAGAGAAATACGTTTTCTAAGGAGAAAAAGACAAATAATCACTTGATAGGTATTGTTCAGACTTCCCTCGTAATATAATACTCCCCGTGAGAAAAATATGAGATATTTTTCTTTATTTATCTGGGACGCAGCGTGTAATATGAAGCTATTGGATTTTTTTTCCTTTATAAAACGAGATTGAATTAGTTTTCCGAGAATTCAGGGATTCGAAAAAATATGTTTCAAGGTAAATAAAGTAACGGTAAACAAAATTATATCGGGTGAAACTTTTCAAATCAAAAATACTTCAAACAAACAACAATTTTCCAAGTTAAATATTTTCTTTTTTAAATGGAAATGTATTCAAACAAAAAAATAACAATTATAATGGAAAAATAATACCTGGTAAAAGGGCATCAATTTGAACGCAAGAAAGGAACGTAATCCCAATTAACACTTTCTCTACGGTTATCAACATTTTGATAACTCCTCTAAAGTAATTAAGATGTACTATTGCACTGTCTTCTTCTCCAATTTAAATTATAATAATGCGCACATTTATCGAAAACTTCGTTGAAATAAATGGGGGGGACAGAAAATTCATTGACAACAAAACTCTTAAACTAACCGATAGACTGACCAGCGTATGATGAAAGTCTAAAGGCTGCATGCAGGTCTCTTTATATGTCTTCGTTTTCCCCTTTATGCAATAGCCTGATGGAGTATCACTACTTCCACGTTTATCTGATGTAATTTTTGTTGATGTTGACTGACTATCATGAATAGCGGCCGACATATCAAAAAGAAGGAATCTATGCAGGCGAATATGCGATTTTGTACGCAGTACAATTGATAATTCCTTTGTTGCGGTAAGTTTTCTGTATTTATTGTTATTGCTTTGATAAATGAATAGCTTAGAAGCTGTATTTGTACAAACGCGTTGTTAATTTTAATTATAATTAAATAACTTTTAATTTTAAATCTATTGTAGATAGTGGATAATATTGCATATAATTCGTATTACTATTACCATTTTTCCTATTATTATCATTATTTTCTTTCACCTTAAAATGTAACAATCTTTTGTACAATGTAAGTTGAGACTATTTTTAATTTTTAATACTGCAAGATTTTTGAATTTCAAGCTCCACTTCGAAACTATCTCTAAATTGCGGAGTACCGCAGGGTAAATTGTTGGAACCACTTCTATTCATATTATACCTCAAGAATATTGCAAATTACGTAGATGATAGTAAGCTATAATTTGGCTTAAATTTCAATCGAAGTAAATATTATTCCATTTTAATTTTTGAGGCAAATATTTTTGCTGTGCATATCAATTTCCTAATGTTTATATTGTTGCAAGTTTTGTGAGGTGAAGAAATGATAACGGCCATCTTTCGAAATTTCAAATCAATATTCTTATCCGCCATCAAAATATAAAATAAATCTTTTAGTCATAAAGACTAAAGTATTATTATTGTATTTTTCAATTAACTTCAAGATATATGTAGGAAAATAATAAATTATTTCATAAATAAGTTAACAAAACACAATCAAAAGTTTCCATTCTCTAGTCCAAACACATCATTTGTAAAATATATCGTTTTATTATGATTTTTAATCATTTTACTATTTCTTGAGAAAGTATTCACTATTGCGATGTGAAGCAGCGTTGGTAGCTCCTCCCCCGAAATTTTCGTAATTTATTTTTGTATCTTTATCTTACACAATACTGTAAGAATACTTTTATTGATTGTGATTGTACAAATATTGCTATTCATATGGATTATTTGGAACTCTAAATTAAAAAGGAAGTTCCAAATATTTGATATTTGGAACTTTGGAAAATTATTGACTACCATTTTAAAGGAAACACATCAATTTAGAACATATTTCGCAGTATCCTCAGGACAGGAGTTCCAAAAGGATTTTTTTGGTACATTTATTTTGAAAATATCATTTATTTTGGCCAATTATTCAAAAATATCAAAAATCATTTAATATTTTTTCTTTTCGTATT
This sequence comes from Dynastes maya, assembly GCA_029619315.2. NCBI lineage: Eukaryota > Metazoa > Arthropoda > Insecta > Coleoptera > Scarabaeidae > Dynastes > Dynastes maya. The sequence goes on from JAROYE020000012.1 coordinate 11,991,378, forward strand.
TTCGATTTTTCCCATTTGTAATGATCTCCCATGTTAATTTAAAATCCAAAAGAATACCCAAGAGTGTTCCCGGTTTAAGTTAATTGTAATGTAAGTTAGACTTATTAATAGAGCCCGGTAACAGGGAACCGTGCCATAGCCGTACCTGCCTAGTATACAAAAACAATAGTAAGAAAATAGAAAAAAAATAACAGAACCAATACATAATTAAAATATGTGAAAAGTAGTGAAACACTCACCCTTTTAAGCAGCCTTGGCTACGGAATAGTAAAACTAGAAGCACCATTATCAATATTAACATCATAGATAAGAGTGACAAAAAGTTGACACCATTAGATGTGTTTCCACAGTTGTCTCGGTGAGCGATGTTCGCCGTGGTGAGAAAATGAGTTTATATTTTGAAAAAGAGCGTTCAACATCTATCGATGTTATACATGCATGATTAAAATACTCTTTGTACTTAGTCAGTGGATTATTCGATAAACCATCACAAATTTGTTTTAGTGTGCTAAAATCGGGATCTTTCTGTAGCACACTCTCGAACTTTTCTAAAACGCGATTATATTTTGTGTCATGTATAGTCAGTAGCTGTGTATGCACTCCGTCCATAATTTACAGAGACTCCAATAATGATAACGATCTATTTTGTAATTGGTCTATTGCGTCAGCTAATCGTTTATAGTAGCTACGAATATTTTTTAAATCTGTTCCAACGGAAATATCTTGAAATTTCGACTGGCTCTCCTTAGGTAGGATTGAACTGTGCAACAACAGCTTTTACTATTTTGAAATGTTCAGCATAATAAAAAGCTGCCTGCAACCATGTTCCCCAACATGTAAGAATTGGCCCCGGTGGTTGAGGAATACCAGGATACTCTGTGTGAAATGATCGTAGGCGTTTGGGAGATTTCAAAAATATTTTTTTTGTGCTTGCTATTAATGCATCTACCCCGGGAGGGCGTTGTCGAATGGTTTCTGCCACAAGATGTAAGGCATGCACTTTACACGTAACATGTGAACACTTGCAACCATGTTCAAGAAGGGAACGGCCTACCGAACGCATTATCGCTGCGCCATCGCTCATAAACATCAACACTTTATCTTTTGAAATTTGAAATTTTTCCAACGTACTAAGTAGAACCTTATGTAGGTTTACTAGGGTCTAGTATGCGTACCATAATATTTACAATTGATTTTTTTTACAGTATGTTGTCTCGTCAACACATAACCAAAGAAACTGTTTTTTCAATATGCGTTTCATTTTCTTTTCCACGTCAGCGCGTACAAATGCAACATGCTTACGCGCCGTTTTCTCCGTTAGCAACCGCAACTCGGGATTGTATTTGTCCCAAAAATCCTTAAACGGTTGTTTATCGAGTAAGCCTAGTGGCAAATTACAGTTTATAAACATAAGAATTACATTTAAAAAAATGTACTTCTCGGAGGCATGCCCAATTTTCGTTTTCTATGCTATGCGGAATTTACGGCTCTTGTACAGTTCCAGTTCTTATTTGACATCAAATGTATTTTGCACACTTTACAAACTATCTTACTCCCGTTGTAAAGCAAATCGGGAAAGTCAGAAATAAACTTATTTACTATGTCTTGAAAGGGTCGTTTTTTAGCCTTCGACATATTCACCAAAAACTACAATTAATAACTACGTCTATATCAATAAAATCAACACGCCCTATCCGCTATCCAATGCTAAACTGAACTAAGTGATGATGATTTGTCGTGTCGTATCATAATCGACCAGCCCTCGCCGCCCACCTAAACACAGTCACACCGCCGCTGGGATTGCTCTCCAGTTACCGGGCTCTACTTATTAATTATACTAAATTTGGTAAAAGCCATTCTTCAATAGACTCTTACATAACAGAAACTTTAGCATGCAAGGCCTATTCGTAACGAAAATTTACATATTATTTAGTGGAAATTAGAATTTAGAAGACAGAAAATTGCAACGTAGCACGTGTGTAAGTAGGCTGGAATTTCTTGTGCTATAATTAATACAAAATAATTTAGAACCTGCTTTATTTTATATTTGTTGATAGGTTTTGATTGTTAGGTTAAGTAAAGTGTTGATTATATAAATAATTTATTCATGTTTTTAGATATTTAAATACGGCAATGAAATTATCGAAGTAGGATGATTTCAATTTTTATTCAGTAATAACCAGAGAAATGCAAAATTGTATGGGATGACGTCAGCCGCAGCAGAGCCGTATGCAGAGCATGTGATTTAGGCGGTGATTATTTCAAGATCGAGGAATCAGAGAATGGTATGCCATCGTAGTATTTGCATCGAGCTTTCTCCTCCTTCTAGATATTTACTATAACGATTCCTTATTTCGTTATTAGGTTTTAAGGTATTTATTTTCCATATTAAACACTTAACAGTGACGATATAATATTTCGAAAGTCGAAATATAAAATTGAGAGACGCGTTCAATACATTAAACGACATATTCATAAATTCCGGGTGATATTAGAAATAAATTGATTAAGTTGATGTAGAGTTCAGCAGAAACCTCGATTTAAATACACTAAACCAATTGTCTGTACGAGAAATATAAAATTCAAATACAACGGTCCGGAATTAATTTTTTCCAAAAACATTTCGTAGTCCGAAACTTCGTAACTGGAATCAAATGTTCTTACAAGAAATAAAGGAAATAGAGATAATCCGTTCACATAACCAAAAAATAATCAAAAGTTTATTTTATGTATTTTAAATACAATTGAAAATAAAGTTACATAGAAAAATCAATAAAAACTCTAAGTTTGAAATTAAAAAGAAATAATTTCACTTACTACGCTATTTTTAATAAGGTCTCCTTCTGGCCCATGGAAGACAGTGAGTGTGAGGTGGTTTTTCTATAATGTATATTACAAAATCAGCGACGCGACAGATAAGAAATTGTTTGACCGTAGAACTTTCGGCTTTGTTCTTTGAAAAAGATTTTACACAAAGATAAAAGGAATTTCGGATAAAGTAAGAACAATATTAATTATGAATTCAAGTCAGATGCGAAGCGGTGGAATAGTGGGAAGTTAACCATACAAACCATCTCATTACATTGTATATAACTAATTCTTTCTAGCATGCACACGAGTCGCGCGGAAATTCTGTCGAATCTGTAAAAGTTCTAAGCCCCGTTTCGTATCGGGGAGTACCTTTCTGTTTTGGAAACAAAAATTCATCCAAATTTTTTTCCATAACTCGAAAATTCCGTAATAAGATATTATCGTAAACCGAGGTACCACTGCACACATATGTATAAAATATAACTCTCTGATATCACATTTTAATTTTGTTCCGCTTAGAAGTTGTGAAGTTGAATTTCGATACTGAAAAACGTAATAACTTCAAAAAGAAGCCGCAGAAAATATAGAAAAGTCTCCTCTGGCAATAGCTAATTCATTTCTCTTATTTCCTACTTGAAACAAATTTATCGTATATGTGCATATCTTCTACCTATTTCGATTTATGATTAATATATTAATTTCGTTTAAATACATTTATAAAAACATAGCGTCTAAAATATGCAACATACACTTAGTGCCTCTCTGTATCATGTTTACGATGCGCGGTTTTGAGTCATGCCCTTACGATTTTGCTGTTCACTGGTAATAACCAAAAAAACAATGCTAATATACATAGCTCATGGTATTGGTGGAATCATTCCCGGCAAAGACAATGTAGCAGAGAGAATATCGCACACGGACATGTTTCTGCCTATCCGGCGTCATCAGCGTGGCTACGAGCGAGATCTTCCCTGCATAAATCGTCTTTGTCTCTCAGTTTATCTGCTAATCCCCAAAACGGACAATGAATATGTCTCCCGGCGTCACATCGCGCCTAGCCTAGAAGGTAGCAAGCCGCCGGGAGACACATTCAATGTCCGTTTTTAAACTGGAAGACAAAGACAATTTATGAGGATTTCGTTCGTAGCCACGCTGATGATGCCGGGTAGGCAGAAACATGTGCTAGCGATATTCTCTCGGTTACGTTGTGTTTGCTATATTAGCATTATTTTTTTTGGTTATTGCATTTTTTCATGTATATCCTTATTCAGTAATACTTACTATTTTATTAGCTAACAGTTACAGTGATAATAGTCCAAATTTCCATAAAAAAAAAACAAAAAAAAACAGGAGGAATGTTTTAATAATAATTGCGCGATTTTTATAATAAAATTTTTATAACAAAAAGTTACAAACAGTTTAGTAAATTAAAATCAGTTAAAAATTTTGTATGCAAAATTCTTTGTAGAAAATTGTTCAGATTATTGCATCGTTAGAAACAGGCCTAACATTTCAAAAAATGAATCAAAATTTGAAAAATGGCAATATTTGTTTTTTTTGTTGTTAGAATGGCATGGATCTTGAAATTGAACGGGTTTTTGGATAGCCAAGATTTTTTTTTATTTCCTTATATGGTTGATAATTGTCTACATTATTAACACAAAAATGTAATTGTTTGAATGAATTATATACATAAATTGTTTACATCTAGAAGCACATTTTCGGAATATAATCAATTTTGTTTTAATAAATTTGTATAGTTTTTGTTTCTTTTTATTTACTATAATTTATTGTTATTATTGTAAAATAGAAATGTTAACATAATGAAATACTAAAATCGAAAAATTGCGTATTACTTCTAAGTTTACGTGGAATTCTATTTTTTTTTTCTCGGTGTACCTTTTCTTCAGTTTCCACCTCAAACAGTAAGAATAAGTACGTCCTTGTAACATAACCAGTTCATATAATTGTAATCAGCCATTCAAATTACATTATCTTTATAGTATGTATAGAATATATAATTTCAGATCAATACAGTTATTACTTTTATGTCCGCTACAACTACGTTCGATAGTAATTGCATGTTTCAAGAGAAAACAAACGCTGCCATACAGCTGCAGTTCCAGTTTTTCTTTCTGCATTCTAAATTCTTTCGTTAGTAAAAAAAACCATTACATTTGTAATCACTAGAGCCCGGTAACTGGAGAGCAATCGCAGCGGCAGTGTGACTGTGTTTAGGTGGGCGAGGAGGGCTGGTCGATTATAATACGACACGCAAATCATCATTACTCAGTTCAGTTTAGCATTGGATAGCGGATAGGGCGTGTTGATTTTATTGATATAGACGTAGTAATTAATTGTAGTTATTATTTAGTGTAGTGCGTTTTGATTTTATTGATACAGACGTAGTTATTAATTGTAGTTTTTAGTGAACATGTCGAAGGCTAAAAAACGACTCTTTCAAGACATAGTAAACAAGTTTATTTCTGACTTTCCCGATTTGTTTTACAACAGGAGTAAGATAGTTTGTAAAGTGTGCAAAATGCATTTGATGTCAAATAAAAAGTGGAACTGTATAAGACACGTAAATTCCGCACAGCATAGAAAACGAAAATTGGGCATGCCATCGAGAAGTACATTTTTTTTTATGTAATTCTTACATTGATAAACTGTAATTTGTCACTAGGCTTAGTCGATAAACAACCGTTTAAGGACTTTTGGTACAAATACAATCCCAAGTTGCGGTTGCTAACGGAGAAAACGGCACGTAAGCATGTTGCATTTGTACGCGATGACGTGGAAAAGAAAATGAAGCGCATATTGAAAAAACAGTTTCTTTGGTTATGTGTTGACGAGACAATAGTCCGTTCTCTTCTTGAACATGGTTGCCAGTATTTACATGTTACGTGTAAAGTGCATGCTTTACATCTTGTGGCAGAAACCATTCGGCAATGCTCTCTCGAGGTAGATGCATTAATAGCAAGCACAAAAAAAGTATTTTTGAAATCTCCCAAACGCCTAGGATCATTTCACACAGAATCTCCTTGTATTCGTCAACCACCGGAGCCAATTCTTACACGTTGGAGAACATGGTTGCAGGCAGCTTTTTATTATGCTGAACATTTCAAAATGGTGAAAGCTGTTGTTGCACAATTCAATCCTGCCGAAGCTGCAGCTATTAAGGAGAGCCAGTCGAAATTTCAAGATATTTCCGTTGAAACAGATTTAAAAAATATTCGTAGCTACTATAAAGCCTTAGCTGAGGCAATAGACCAATTAAAAAATAGATCGTTATCATTATTAGAGTTTCTGCAAATTATGGACGGAGTGCATACACAGCTACTGACTATACATGACACAAAATATAATCGCGTTTTAGAAAAGTTCGAGAGTGTGCTACAGAAAGATCCCGATTTTAGCACACTAAAACAAATTTGTGATGGTGTATCGAATAATCCACTGACTAAATACAAAATCATGCATGTATAACATCGGTAGATGTTGAACGCGTTTTTTCAAGATATAAACTCATTTTCTCACCACGACGAACATCGCTCACCAAGACAACTGTGGAAACACATCTAATGGTGTCAACTTTTTGCCACTCTTATCCATATGATGTTAATACTGAAAATGCTGCTTCTAGTTTTACTGTTCCGTGGCCAAGGCTGCTTAAAAGGGTGAGTGTTTCACTACTTTTCAAATATTATAATTATATACTAGTTCTGTTATCTTTTTTCTATTTTCTTACTACTGTTTTTGTATACTAGGCAGGTACGGCTATGGCACGGCTCCCTGTCACCGGGCTCTAATCATTACTAGTTTGGGCAAACAGCGGTAACAGTCAGTGTAGTAGATATGTGGTGCGGAGTCGGCGATTATTTATTTCACGCGTTCACAGCGTCAGTACTAAATCCGATGCTGTATGCGAGTAGTTCTGTGTATATGTAGGCTGTCGTAACTTATTTCGTAATTGTACGCTTATGTTTACTTTAAAAATGTCGCAGTTAGGTACGTCGTGAAAACGACCAATGGCAGACACAGTTAAAAACTTTATAGTGGACATGCCGGACTTAATTTTTGATGGCGCTAAAATTCAATGTCTAGTTTGTAAAATTCCTTTAATGCGTTGGTCCAGAAGCCATTGTCAACGTCACATCGAAAGCAAACAGCATTCTTTTGCAAAAAATGGCATACGAGACCAAGAAAAATTTACATTTGATTTATATGTTACTCTATTTTATGTAATCTATCGTTTCGTTTACTAGACAAAGAAGCATTTGTCTCCTTCTGGAATAAATATGCGGACTGTAAATTACCTAGTCGGACATCGATACGAAATGTAGTGCCATTTGCTCGTGAACATATAGAAAAAAGAATGAAAACGGAATTGAAAGAAAAAAAACTGTGGTTGTGTGTGGACGAAAACATAGATCGTGAAAAACATTCTGCGGTTAATGTAATGGTACGTACAATGGAACTACATCGACCGTCATCCTCCTTCTTACTTGTTTCCAAAAGAGTTATAAATTGTACTGCCGATGAGATTTTAAAGATGGTGTTGAACTCATTCAACAAATTTGAAGTTTCAACTAAGCAACTTTTAATGTTTATGAGTGATGGTGCCGCAATCATGCGTTCTTTGGGCCGATCTCTTAAAGAACACAGTGGTAACTTCTTACAACGGTTCCTACATGTTTTCCACTAGTAAATGCATTGATTGCTAGTACAAAGGCAGTGTTTCTAAAGTCCCCGAAACGTACCCGACTATTTCAAAAACTGTGTCCTGATTTACCTGAACCACCACAGCGGATTGTTACACGTTGGGGAACATGGTTGCAGGCTGCGTTTTACTGCAACAAATATTTTGATCAAGTAAAGAAGGTAGTTTTAAAATTCAATCCGACAGAAGCTGCAGCAATCAAGAAAAGCCAGGAAATATTTCAAGATAGTCAGGTTAAAAGAGATTTACAAACTATTCACAACAATTACTTCGGACTAGCGGAGGGAATAAAAAAATTACAAAATGTTTCGATGTCGCTAGTGGATTCTATTCAAATTGTGTGAATGCTGTTCACGCACAGTTATGCGCTGTAGAAGGCGAAACAAATTGGTGTGTAATACGAACATTTGAAAGTGTTTTAGCGAAAGACTCCGATTTTCTTATATTAAGACAAATTTGTGAAGGTGCGTGTGAAGATGCATTAAGTTGTTTCAAAGATTATTTTAAATATGCAAATATAACATCGCTAGATGTCGAACGGTCGTTTTCGGCACTAAAAACATTTATTCCGCACGTCGTACTCACTTGACTGAAACAGCTGTGGAAACATATCTAATGATTCAAATATTTAACAGGTGTTACCCATTTTGTGATTTCACGGAAGACTTTTAAAACGGTAAGTGTTTCAGCGCGTTTTATAATTTATTTCTTACCTTCTATTTTATGTGTAAACTTTTATGCGCTCACCACGGCTCTAGCGGTTACCGCATATTTGCCCAGGTATTTGGGTATACGGGTATTCCATATAATTGGTTTTGTAAATTTGAAAAGCTGGCTGTTTTAAGAGGTAGCCGAAAATAGAGGTTTTACTGTACCTAGATAGAGCCAAGTGTGCAATTCAATCTCTAAATTATAAATACCTCGAAATCTATTAGAAATAGGCTAAATTTTACAATTCAAAAAGGTTAGGACGCCCAGATGTAAAAGCCTTACCTGAACATTGTTGTTGTTCATCTGATTGATCGTCACAATCCGGGTCCCCATCACAAACGAAAGCCAAGGGTATACATTGTTTTTTATTAGCACATTGGTACTGTCTTAATGAACAAGTTTCTGGAACAATAAAAAAATTAAAACGCGCTAAGAATTATTTCCATAAGCGTACATATAAGAGAAATATTCATATTTCGCGGAATCTAGCGATTTAATAATAAGTAGCAATATGTAGGAACTCACATAGGAATTTATGCAACCAATCCTACTACTTAGTGTAATAAAATTTAAATATTTATATTTACGTATGAATATAAAAAGAATTCTCATTTTCTAAATGCTGAACGCGCCATCTGCACAACTAACACTTACTCGCCTAGCAATTAGAAGCAAAATGACGTAAATGTATTACTGATTAACGATCATGTCATCATCATCATTCAATGACATGCGTAATGTTTACTATTACAGGGAGTGTATTACGATTTAGAACAAAACGAATATAAAAAGTTCCTTTACAGATTACAAATCGATAAAAAAAACTTTCAACGATGATAACAATGTTTGATCTATAACGATACCGACAGTGTATGTAGAAAATACATTATTTCTGGTGTGGTATACATCTGTGTTTAAATTTGAATGTATAATGTGGATTTAATTAAAATGTAACACAACGTCAAACCCTTTTCGCAGGCATAATTTAACTTTGTTGATATGTTAATGTTCGCTAACACATCGAGACAATGTTTGGATAAAATTAATATACAGTGAGGTCTCTTTACCAACTTTTGAACGGCTAAAGTTAGCGTTTTTAATCAATATTTTTTTGTAAACTAACTTTTGGTGTTATCCGCAATTTAATTGTATTTCCGCTATCACCGCAAGTGGTGTCAACTTGTTTATTTTAAATAAACACCTGTATTGTTTAGTTTAATTAAAAAAAAAATATTACAATATGAAACAATAATATTTCAGGACTTCATTATACCGGGTGTCTCAGATTCAATGTTACAAGCGATATCTTTCTTATTTGTAGAGATATAAAATCGAGCAAGGTGTATTTCAAGTGCACCCCTACTAAACCACCCTCTAGGGAACCTCCCCCAAATAAACTTTTTTTAAATTGCACCCCTTATTTTTTTGATTTTATGACTAAAGTACAAAGACTGAAACAGTTCACAAAACCTTTATCACAACACTTAGCTCGTATTGGACGCACGTTTCAATAGCCAAACTATCATCATCAGCAAACAAATTACCCAACATGTAAATCTAAAAAAAATAAGCAAGCTGATCCTTAACTACTTCTTCATTATATTTTTACCCTTTTACATTAAGTGTTTCTTGATGAGCCGCTTTATTGCACATGAGTATAATTGAGCCTTAAATTGTAAATCTAAAGATCAGTAATCCCTAAATTGTAAGGACGTAAGTTTTGAAAAATCTATATTTTTCAATGAAGCGTTTCCTTGCACATGGTTATAAATCCACCTGTAATTAACTATACATGATGTAACAAAGGATAAAGGCTGGAATTTAGTGGACCTAAATCTGAATTCCTTAAGTGATTTTTGTTTTTGTAAATTTCCATGCCTTCATAGCAATTTAATTGAACTGTACTCTTTACGTTTTTAATTAACTTTATATTATCAACATTATGGTTATTTTCAAGCATATGTAGGGCAACGGTAGATTTGTCAAACTTTCTGAATTTGAGATGAGCCAAATGTTCTTTGTAGCTAATGTCTGCCCAATATATACATGATCACAATCATTACATGAAATTTTGTAAATTCCTGATTTATCCACGTTATCTACTGGGTCTTTGGAACTTCCTAAAAGGTTTTTGAGGTTATCGTTTGAAGAAACGCAATTTTGCGGTCAACTTTAGAAAAGATTTTTTGAAGACCTTTCGTGTAGCTTGGATAAAAGGGTAATTTAACATCTTTCGTATTGTTACGGTCGTCAATGTGTTCTAGTATGCTTATATTTCTAATTCTTAATCTATTCTTATGTTTCCTAATAGTATTATAGACGACATCTTCAGAGAATCCGTTAAAGTTAACAATATTGATGATTTCTTCTAGTTCATTTTGATATCCACCTTTAGTTAAAGAAAAATCGAGTAACCGATGTACCAAAAAGTTAATAGCCGAAAGTTTGTGTTCATATGAGTGATTAGAATCATGTAAGATAAATCTAGTATTACTAGTAGATTTTCTATATACGTCTATTTCTAACTTATTTTTATTTCTTATTACTAACATATCGAGAAATGGAATCCTGTTGTCTTTTTCTTCTTCGTGGGTAAATTTGATAGAGGGAAATTTTGAGTTAAGTTGTTCTATGAAATCCGTCATTGAACATTTGCTGGTGTCAAAGATGCAAAAAATGTCATCGACATATCAGATCCAAAGCCGAGGGAAATAAGCCAAAGTATTCGTAAGATCGGTTTCAAATTTACCCATAAAGAGCTTAGCCATAAACGGAGATAAGCTGTTACCCATTCCTGTTCCTTCCGTTTGTTGATAAAAAGTATAGTTAATATGGAAACAGTTTTGTTTCATACAAAGTCTTATCAAAGAAATTAGGCTAGCAACTTCCTCTCTATCCATTTGGTTATCTAACAAAAGCTTTTCTAAATATTCCAAAGTTAAATCAACTGAAACACTAGGGAACAGTGAACTTACGTCAAACGACACTAAAATTTCTTTGTCAGTAAGCTCAATGCCATTAGTTTTTTCAATGAACGCATAAGAATTTTTAAAAGCCAAATCGGGAAACTGTACGGGTAACTGGTTCAATTTGTCAGATAACCAGTTGGAAAGTAAGTAAGTTGGACTGTTGATGTTCGTGACAATGGGTCTCATATTCTTTCCGGGCTTGTGTATCTGAGGTAAATATTACATTCTAGGTAGTACTGGGTTTAGTACCGTTAGTCTAAATCTCAAATTGTCGCTAATGACAACCTTACATTCTAACATGGTCTTTTTGGTTTCTGTAATCATTTTAGACAAAGAATTTTTGGATAATTTTAAACAAGACTGTGACAAAGTGGTGTTCACTCGATTAAAATAATCCTCTTTGTCTAAGATGACTAGTGTTACCTTTGTCGGATTTTAATTAAAAACAATGAGTTTTACAAGCGGTACGAATAAATTTTTTTATGGTAACAACAAAATTACTGATCGCGTTTTCTATGCCAACTATAATTTCTTCAACCGGGGGCTTATTAAATTTCAGGTTGTATTTCAAACCTTTGTTTAATAAGTCGATCTCTTCTTTGCTAATAAACTCCGATGACTCATTTTTAACCCATACCTTCTGCCACAGTTCTAACTGAAATATGTGGATTCAATCCAACATAAACCAGTACATTTATTTACATTTCTTCTGTTCTACATATGTACGAGGGTGAATCAAATGTTAACCGGACTTTTGTTTTAAAACATTTATTAGTACAGTAAATAAAATTTTGAATACACCTTATTTTTCTATATAATCTCCTCTTTTATTCACACATGTTTCCCACCGAATCGGGAGTTTTTTAAATCCGTCATCAAAGAATGAATATGGTCGCGTCTCTAACCAATTGCGCACGAACGTTTCTACACTTTCGTCCTCGTCAAAGTGATGACCTCCCAGTTCTTCTTTGAGTGGCCCAAACATGTGGTAGTCACACGGCGACAGATCGGGAATGTAGGGCGGATGTTCCAGTGTTTCCCAATGAATTTTGTCCAATTTTTCTTGGGTTAATGCAGCTGTGTGTGGCCGAGCGTTGTCATGGAGCAGAATCGCACTTCGAATAGGCATGTCTCGCCTTTTTCGTAGATAGGCCAGTTTCACTTCATCAAGCAGTTGACAGTAGTACGCAGCATCTCACGGATCGCAAGGATATTCGTCTCACTGGTGCTTGTCCGCGGTCGGCGTGCATGGGTCTCATTTTGCACTGACTCTCGGCCATCGGAAGATTTTTTGTGCCAGTCGTAGACTTGGGTCCTTGAAAGCGTTTTTTCAGCGAACTGTGCAGTTAGTCGACGCAAAATTTCGGCAGGTTTTACGCCCTCCCGCAACAAAAATTTAATAATAATGCGTTGCTCAACAGACGTGTGCACCTCTTGCTCAGACATGATGCTACTAACAACCAATCTGCTCTGGCGAGCCGAACCGATTTACTCCCCTCCACTTTACATCCCCATCCAACATATATCAACACGTCACATTACTCACTTCACCTAGGGAGCGTTAAAAAGAAAAGTCCGGTTAATATTTGATTCGCCCTCGTAACTGGTGTTACACGATGAGAATGTTTTAAATTTGATGGAAATGATCCCGTTCGCATTTTACCTTTAACTCAAGGAAATGTCATATGCGACGGTACCGTTTATACCGTTGTATTCCTAACTTCTGATACTACAATTATAAAGTCAAAAAATGAGGGTTACAATTTAAGAAAATTAGTATGGGGGAGGTTTCTTAGAGGGTGGTTTACTAGAGGTAGTTTTAAAAAATATATCTTTTAGGATTCTGAGAACCAATTTCGACGACATCTTGCTCTTATATCTCTACAAATAAGGAAGATATCGCTTGTAACATTGAATCTGGGACACCCGGTATACAGAATAGTGTATTAAATTTGAAATATTCGCAAAATGCGTATTACATTATGTATGAAGGTTTCCTTGGTTCTCTATCATCAGCTGCAAGCAACATATGCTGTGATTGAAAATGTAATTAACTTCATGGAAAGTTTAGGCTAGATTTATTTAATAATATCCTGTTTAAGTTTATATTCTCAACAAAATGCGTAATTTTGCAAATTACACTAATTCAAATTTATCAAACTTAAGAACTAAGTTAGATTATCCAATTTTGAACACAGAAAATCTTACGTGTACCGTACTCTAGTTCAGTCCCCAAGTGTACCAAGAAATATTGTTCATACACATTGAAGAGGCTGTAGAAATTTAATTTACGCTTATCAAGTTGTCTTCAAGTTACTTAACGTATATAGACTTTGTGCTGGGATGGAAATTACGCGTGATAGGTGTATTGAAAATGAAACGAGATACTCGAAACTAAATTATCTAAGAGTTTACAAATTCATATTTTATAAGAGTACCTTCGTTTACTAAACGTGCAGTACTATCAAAGTTGTAATTGGTTAATAATAGCCTTCGACATAGGTTTGGCATTATAAATTATAAAGCAAAAAAAGGCTTTTAAGTAATTAATGGAATACAACGTAAAATGCGGTAAGCTAAAAAAGTTAAGTGAGATAAAATACAGATTCTACGTTTAATTTTATTTCATTAATTATACGTATAAATAAAATATTACGGCACCTCATGAAGAAATCATTTTAAGTACAGAAATAGCCTTGTGTATTAATTTTTTGAAAATCTTGTATAATATATGTACATATAAAGGACGATTCAGTGCTTTAGCAAAATGTGATCTTCATATCAAGATAAACTGAAATAAAAAAAATACTGCTTTTGCACTCACAACTATGAGTGCAAAAACAGTATTTTTTTCTCATTTACCTCTTCACTGCAGAAGGAGTCAATTATGTGTATAAATAAATAAAAACCAAGATATATTAACCAACAATACTTAATAATAATAAAAAATCGCATATCCAGTGCAGTAATTTCTCAAATAAGTCGCACATTCCGATATCTAGTCAAATATTAGGCGAAAAAGCCAACTGCGAGAGACGAGTTTGATGCAAGCTCCGAATAGCTGGCGATCATTGACGAAAAAATTATCCTTCCAAGTAAAACTTCCGCACATTCAAGCGAAAAAAAGGCACCAAGTTGTAATGGGGTACTCAAATAAACCTAGGACATTGAAAATCTAGAATCGTAAATGGTTTCATGAAAGGAAAATGAGAGACTTGAATCCGTCTCCGAAAGGATCGCTTATTTTGAACAATGCCCCTGGACACCTCGATGAAGAAGAACTATTAGAATTACGTTGGAAATTCCAAGAAAGTTAGAGATTTTCATAATTCACCGACGACAACCAAAATATATTAAGCATTCTATATTTGCAACAAGAAATTTATGACAACAAGATTATATAGAGAATATGAGATGCGGGGCTTGCAGGTTAATACTAAAAAGACGGAATACCTTGTTATCAACTTGGACGCCCTATTCGAAATACTAATAGATGGGGATAGACATAAAGCAGGTAGACAAATTCAAGTACCTAGGCTGTTTTCTGGACAAGGATGGGATAGGAAGATAAATAGGACAAAGAATCCAAAAAGCAAAGAAGGTAGTGAGTGCGCTAGACTCCATTTGGTGGGACAAAAACATCTCGTCCCGAAACAAGAAGAATATAGGGAGAGCTATGGTTGAAACAATACTAACCTACGGAAGTGAAATGTGGGCAATGAGAGAGGATGACAAAGGAAGGTTACAGGCGGTCGAGATGGATTACCTTAGAGGGAGTGCCAGAGTGTCAAGAAGGGCAAGAATTACTAACGAAGAAATCAGAACTAGAATGCACGCGACGGAAACAGTTGTAGACAGGATCGAAGTTAAGGGGTTTGTTAAATGGTTTGGCCACTTACTGAGAATGCCAGAATCAGAAGCACGAAAAAGAGGAAGACCGCGAAGGTCGTGGAATGATGGGATACGAAAAAAGTAGTGCAGAAAGGAACCTAATGAAAGAGGTAGCACAAGATAGAGAGGCATGGAAGCGGAGGCTGGGTAGACAACAACTTGTTGTATGATTGTGTACATTTAATGTTTTATTGCACATAATTGACCCAATATATATATATATACGTATATATATTTGCAACGATTTTTCAAACCAATCATCAATGAAATTGCACAATGGCTTGTGGGAGGTGATGAAGAGATTCCAGCAGCGGATGCAGAGACAATTTCAACATTAACAGTGGATCAAAAAAGTAATAAGGAAGAAGACGAAGAAGAAAGGCTTCCACCATGAAAGTTTTGTTTGAAATAAAATATTCTATACTTTTAAAGTTTTTTTAATCCATGAGTGTAATCCTAAATAGTTCATTTGCAGCAGTTTAAGTGAAAAGATTGGTATATTCGCTATTAGTTAATAAGTTAGGATTAATGAGAGTGAGGCTGTACTATATTTACGTAAAATTTTAATTTCATTTTTGTTTATATATTTTTCTAATGAATTTAAATCAATTTAATGATTCTGTGTAGTACATATAATGGTTCCACATCTTTATTTACAATGGAATTGTTTGTTGAACTCATCATTTTTTTGTGAAACGTTTTGAAGATTGATTCTTAGAATTGCGTTATATTTATAAATTTGGATGTTTACACACTTTTAACGTAATGCAAGTTTAAATAAGTTAAAACGTGGTACACCCACGCTGTTATTTTTGCTTCCCGCTATCTTTCCAAAGTTCTATATACAAGGGAAGCTTTTAATTATGTATACACTTGACCCTTTGCTAGCCGGTTTAATTTTTAAGTGTGCACAAACTTTCGGGGGATTTGAGAAAGGATATTAGAAATTAATTAGTAGTTGTTCCCAACACAATATTTTAAAAGCAACCTGAGTTATCTCGATTTTATCAGCGTTTTACTTAATCAATAACGTGTATGTGGTGGCATTTAAATTGATACAATTGAAAAAATTAAATACAACGCAGACACACATGCAGCTTTCTTATTTATAAATATTCATTGGTATGGTAAATAAGTACACAGCGTATAAGTAAATCGGTAAAAATTCTCTTTACGAATCTTTTGACCTCGTAAGCAATTGTTAAAAAAAATTAAACAGGTAAATATAGTATATTTGGCAAAATATTTGTGTGTAATTTTTACTTTGTACCTAGTATTTTTTAACGTCAGCGTAACATGCGTTAATATTGTTTAGCTGCCAATGTTAGTGAGTGGTAGGGGTTTATTACGACTTATAAACGTGATCAGGTGATGTTTGCCCTACTCCTGTAAGATTATAGGTAAAAAAATTATTGTTTCTTGAATGAAAATGTTTTGAAATTCATCAAGAGGCGTTAGATTTTCGTTTTATGATTAATATCACTTACTGTTTGCGACAATATCAGCGAATACAAACGAAGACACAAACACTGAACTAAGTAAAAAGTATCTCCACATCACTAGATATCTGTCTAAGTGTACTTTCATTATTTGCCTTACTTTTCTGTTAGGATTCTATACCACGTGTTACATGGCCAATGTTAATTGAGCAATAGAATAAATAATACTGGTAGCAGAATGCACAACAGTACGTATGGGCTACGTTAACCGTGTGCTGGACGTGTTTTGAGTTTTCCTAGACTAGACTCGAAGGTGAACAACGCTACATACTGAGTATGCGCTGATCCCGCCCTTTGCCAATACTTCTCTATAAAATAGAATTGAAACCAGATTCCCAATTTTAAGATTAATAAACTAGGTGTATAGAACATTACCCTGTAATAATTTTCAAAATAAATAACATGATATCCCGTTTTTTTATTACCCAGGACCGCAGCCAAAAGCGGGAGAGGGGAGAGGGGCAATTTTTCACCCGTTCTGGAAGACATAATAATTAATAATATAATAAACTAAAATTATTCCTGAGAAGGTACTATTTTTTGATGGTCAATCAAGACTCTTCAACTCAATTGTATTGACAAAAAAAAAGGTACGAAAATTATGGTCTTTAAATGACCGACAAAACACACGTGACGCTATAATATTTACTTATTCTTATTAATTTACCGTGAGCTATACTAGCTTTATCTTTGTTTATTGTTTTCAGGCATTCTTCTTTGATGTGTTTTTATACATTTCTGATAGAAAATATAATCTCAAAATATTCCTCTGTGAAGAAATCAACGTGACATTTAGCAGTTTATGGAATATGGAAAATCAAACTTAATTAATAATATAATAAACTAAAATTATTCCCGAGAAGCTATTATTTTTGATGGTCAATCAACACTCTTTAGCTCAATTGTATTGACAAAAAAAAATATGAAAATTATGGTCTTTAAACGACCGGCAAAACACACGTAACGTCATAATATTTATTTATTAATTTACCGCAAGCTATATTAGCCTCATCTTTGATTATTGTTTTCAGGCATTCTTCTTTGATGTTTTTATATATTTCTGATAGAAAATATAATCTCAAAATATTCCTGTGTAAAGAAATCAACGTGTCACTTAGCATTTTATGGAATATGGAAAATCGAACTCATAAAAAAAGTTATTGTAAATATTGTAAATATTGTATTGTGCCACTATGCTAATCATTAATTAAAACGCAAGAAAAAATTATTTCATTATTATTTGGGAGAAAAAATTAAAAAAAAATAAAGTTATGGTTACAGGTTCAAAGGTGTAATGAAAGTAATTTATCTAAAAATACAAGGTTTGTTTGTGGAGGTCATTTTAATGTGAATATATTTATGCATGTATTTTTATTTCGAATATGATGCCCGGCAAAATTATGGAATAAATTCTTTAAAGCTGAAGCAATTTGTTTTTCGAAGAAATACTCGGACAGGTCAATTTTATTTTTTTAAAATAAACATTTTTGCATCAATTTTAAGATTCCCCCACTTCTGATTTTCAAGTAAGGACGTAATCGACAATTTTTTTAAATAACTCCTGATTTTTTTTTAATTTCGATAGATCTTTTAATTGTCTAAATGGTACCACCAACATTTTAATACATCACATAATAACATTTTCGAATAAAAGTGATTTAAATAATGGAAAGCATAAATTTTATTAATAACAAAGAGCAAAGATAGATCCTGTTATTCAAGAAATTAAATGATTGTTTCCTTTCAATCAAATATTCGAAATATCATCCCCTGGCCTCTTGAGAATAAGCAATTTTATTTATACATTCATTTTGTACATTGAGAATGACATCAGGACTAATTCGACTCATTGCATACCTGATTCTATTTCTCAAATCTTCTAGACTTTGAGGTCTATCAACGTAGATTTTTGATTTAAAATACTCCCATAAGAAAAAAATCAAAAGGCATAAGATCTGGAGACCTGATGGGCCACTCTATTGGTCCTTGCCTACCGATCTACCTCCCAAGAAAGCAGTTGTTTAAAAACTTGCGAACAGGACGTCCAAAATACGGAAAATATCGCAATTTTTAAAGTCAGGATCATCTTCATTTGGAAAAATTTCTGCAAGAGCAAATATAAGTGCATCCCTGAAAAAATACAAACTCCGTTGCTCCAGAGAGTTTTGTCAAAGAAGAAAGGACTATGTGCTGCAGTAATCCAGTGAGGATTCTCTCTACTCCAGTACCTGCACTTTGTTGATTTACTGTTCCATTTAGGCATTTCATTTCTTAAATAACAAAATTTATCTTTACTCTTTGTTTTTAATAAAATTTATGTTCTCCATGCTTTAAATGATAAATCACTTTTATTCGAAAATTTTGTTATATTAGGTATTAAAATGTTAAAATGTAAACGGCATCATTTCGACAATTAAATGATCTATCAAAATAAAAAATTAATCGGTCGTTGTAATTAAAAAAAATTGTCGATGATATCATTACTTGAAAACCAGAAGTGGGGAAAACTTAAAAATGTTTATTTTTAAAAAATAAAATTGACCTGACCGAGCATTTCTTCGAAAAACAAATTGCTTCAAATTTAATGAAATTATTCCATAATTTTGTCGCATTTTGTGTGTAACTAATTCAAAATGCAAGAGACGGTCTAAAGGTGTAAATATCAAGGCGATAAATATGGCTGATCGTTTACCTAAACCAATATACCTCACAGCCTGCTGACGTCAGAGCAGTTACGCCTTGTTATACCGGGGGTAACGACTTGACCTCATTTATTTTGATGATGATTTTGATGAAATCGATGGTAAAAGTTTTATTTTCAGAAACATATGGCAACACTGCCCACAATAATATTGGTACGGTGTTGTACATTTGTATATTGCTGTGAAAATGTTCGTAATTTGTTTGTAACTGTAACACAATTTCTTCAAAATTAATTTTAAGGCTTTTTCATCGTCAGAATAGACTTACGACTGTTTTTCAACTTGTAGGCACATATTTTGAAATAATCGTCTTAGCGACCCTTATTATTTCTTCTATAAATGTAAAATAGGCTTATCAAAGCGCAGAGTCTAATATCACTACCTTTTTTTCTTGACTTCCTTTTAAGAAAACGGAGGGAAGTGAAATAAATTAAATTAGACCGTTCTTTATATCTTATCCGATACTCTACCCCATTTACCGTCAAGGTGAGGTTTCCTAAGGAAAAAAATGTAAAAGGCATTAGATTGAATTCTTGATTTAGTTCCCTGGGATGATAAAAAACGTTTTATATGCAATTTTTAACGTTTCTCGCATATTTTTTAAAATATAAAGTTCTTACATACAGTATTATTCCGAAAAGGTGTCATTAAATTTACCAAGCATTTATTATTATTGTTTATACCTATGTTATCGTCGCCTATGGTCTTATCTAAAGGTTTTCATATTAAATAAAATTTCTCGTAACACCTATCTCAGATTTCAGTAATACGTAGTTTTTATCGGACTTCGTTTGTATATTTCGTAAAGATTAAGCAATCGTCTCTTCCTGGAAAACGCATCATTCCACGTTTTTGGATCTTCAGATATCTATTTTTATTTGGGTTTTTGTAAATAAGTCGTGAGTTCAAAACGAGGGCATCAATCTTTTGCCGAGTATTTAAAAAAACTGTTGTGTGTATAGTACATACATCTTTTTGATCTCGTTTTAGACACTTCTTCATCTTGCATTATCCCAGACTCCTTACATTATATTCAATCAAATAAAGGGTCATTGATCCTATACTCATATGCCCTAACAATATTAAGAGCGGTTGAATATTAATAGGTTAAGGAATCTACACTACCGCTCATAAGTATTTGGGCACCCCAAATTTCAAGGTAAATCAATAAATATTTGAATAGAAATATTAAAATATGTATTTGATATTGAAGTATACACAAATATACAACTTCAACAATTAAAATTATTTATTTGACCTAAATTTTAGATTCGTCTATGTGACTTCCTTTACTTTTAATGATTGCGTCGCATAATCGGGGCATTCTTGCAATTAATTTTAACAATGTTTCCGGAGATATTCGAGCCCATGCTGCTTGTAGTTTGTTCCACATGTCATCTGCTAAAGTTGGAGCAGTTTTTCTTGTTTCCTGATCGAGTTCTTCTCATAATAATTCAATAGGATTCAAGTCCGGGCTTTGGGGTGACCATTTCACGATTGTTAGTGTCCCTTCCTCTTCCAACTGTTCTAAATATTGCTTGCATAATCTTGAAGTGTGTTTTGGGTCATTGTCTTGTTGGAATACAAAATTATGACACAAAATTCTTACATTTTCCTCTAAGATGCGTTTGTATTGCTCTTTTCTCATTATACCTTGTATTTTTACGAGATCACCTTCGGATGTACCAGCAAAACAACCCCAAATCTTTACCGAACCACTGCCGTGTTTGATGGTAGAGATTGTGCATTGCCCTAGTGCACGTTCACCTACAGATCTTCTTACAAACACTCGTTTTCGCGAACCGAAAATCTCGAATTTGGATTCGTCGGTCCAGAATACCTTGCTCCAATCTTCTGCCTTCCAATTTCGATGTTCACGTGTCCATTGTAACCTCTTTTCTTATTAATTTGGCGAAGCAAGGGCTTTCGCATCACAATTCGTCCCTGAAGGCCGGCTTTTTGCAAACGGCGTTTAATCGTGGACACGCTAATCAGCTACGGAAGTGCAGTATTGATTTCTGCGGTGCGATTTCTGGAGCTGTTTTTCTTCTATTTCGCTTGCTGGGCAATATCTTGAGCTGATATTGTCGCCCTTGGTTTACCACTTCTTACTTTATTTAGAAAACTGCCACTTTCACTGTATTTTTTGGTGTTATAATCTGTTGATTATAACACGTGCGGCACGTGTGTGGTACTGTTGTACATTGATATAAGTGCAATTTTCTATTAATTTTACGATTGCTTATGCCTAAGTTATGTTGTGCTACTATCAGAGCACGCGTTTCGACACTAATTTCTTTCCTCTTCGGCATGTTTTAAAATTTTAAACGAAATTATAAACACTATTCGTTAAGAGAAGTTGCCGCTACTAACATGAAAATTACTAACTGTTACATTTTTCCTGGAATTTGAAGAAATACGCTCTTTATTGTCGCTACTACCTGGACTCTTCTGACGGTATTACCTCTCATACAGGTAAACAATTATTAGCATACTATTCAATAATGCTGAAATGTATTTCCTAAACACATTATTTGTATATAAAAATCTAGAATCCAAAGGTACCCAGATTCTTATGAGCGGTAATGTATGTTCCAGGCATATGCTACACATTCTAAATGGTGTATTGTTATTTATTTTTATCATATTAATATATTTTTGAAAATATTTAAAATGTTTTGTAGCGAAACAAATCAAGAATTATCCGAGGATGTCCGTTGATAGTTTTAATCAATTTTTCATCCTATTTTATCGCGTAAAAAAGCGTGAGATAATGATAATTAATTGAATAGGAAATAGTATGCGATAATCAACACTATTCGGTACACCTCATAGCCGCCTTGCTTTTATCTCCTGGAATGTTACGGATATTATTTGCTAAATAGAATTCAAAAGACCTGGGCGTGGTAGTTATTTCCGAAATTTTGGTTCAATTTCTGTAATTCCTATGATTTCTTTTCTTATATCCTTTATTTAAATGAATTCTCAACATATTCCTGTACCATCTAGTATTCAACAATACAATATTCTAGGTTTTTGTGTACAGCGTTCTGTAATAGGGACTAGCGCCAGCTTTGTATGAGGGAAGGAAGTATCCTTAGCAATATTTACAAAGCGGAATGCAACCCAGGAGACCAAAAATATAGGTTACGTGTCGTATTGAATGACTAATACTCGCTTAGTGTCGGTGCTCTAGTAAACGCCCATCCGTAAATTTATCAATTTTGTAAGCAATTCCATGTAGTTTTTTTTATATAAGAACAAAATCGTTTTCACACTATCAAACCTTAGTGCCGTTCAGTGTCGTTGAAACAAAACGCTAGGTAAGTCGATTGTTTACGTATTTCATTTGTTTTCCACGGCAAAATACCGGTTCGTGTCCAAACGATGATATTATTTGGTGTTTATGAGGAAAAACGAGAATTTCATACACCAAAAGAAAACACCTAACACTAATTTAAAGATGTAATCATCTTTGATTCGATCTGATTTACAATTTACTGCAAAAAAATACCAATATAATCCACATTTAATCTTCTGGAAATAAGATCCTGTTCTTATTGATAAGCCTTATCATAGGGGATGCCTCTAGATGGCAGTGTAAAGGGTTAGAGTGTTGGTTGGGGCGTTGCTTCCCCTTTTGGAAGCTGTATTCCGCAAATAAATTCCAGATCCAAGAAAAAATGTGTTCATCAATAATCCTACTGCTAATCAACCAGCACCATTATTTCGGATTAATTAAGATAGTGTGACGTTAAATTAGTGCATATTTTTGAATGAAAATGTTTGGTAAATGTTGCGGTTGTAACAATAATAGTAGCAGTAAGAGTAAAGATCAGGAAAATATGATTAAAAAAGACGCAAATACAAGTCCAAATGGAAAGGAGGAAAAAGAAGAAACAATCATTGTCGAAAGCAGCGATAATCCATCAACATTAAAGAAAACAGCCGAATTACCGATTATGTGCACACACGAGGAACCAATCGTCTTGGAACAACCGAAAACTACCTCAGATTCTGATAGTAAAAGGCATTCCATTATATCGGACATCAAAATTGAGATATCCGATAATGATGACGACGTCTTTTGCGAAGGTGTTGGTCCTCCAATAAAGCTGGCCGAAAATCTTGGGAATCCATCAAGGAAAGCCCATGATCTTCCCCAATGGTTTTCGGATGATGAAAATGAACTTGGAACTGGTGGTGTTCACGTTTCGCCCGCTACACCACTTGGGAAAGATGAACTTGCTTTAAGAAGGCATAGATTTTTTTCCGAATTGCTCACCGCTGCCCAACATGTTAATCAACATAAAGTTAGATTTGATCCACTTGGACCTGTGGTTGCCGGTGGTGAGCTTTAAGAAAATTTTTTCTTCTGATGAATGCTACATCTTCTTTATATCACCGTTTTTTATAAATAAAAAGAAACATATAGTGTGTTCAATTTAAGTCTTTTCAAAAAAGATTTTGGACACACTGTATTAAACACATCCATCTTGCGACAAAAAAAAATATATCAGCAGTTATCAAATTTTTCTCAAAAAAATTCACTTTCAACTGCTTATCCTCTAAATAAGCAATAGCATTGATAATAATAACATGATTAGATAACCATTTAGAGGAATTCAAGGACTTCTGTCTTGTTCTGAATGTTTTATACTGTTTGGCAGTGAATCAATATAAAACTTCCTTCATGTATTACAGGCGTAGGCAACTGAAATTTCCTTTGGGACCTTACTGCTTAATAACTATAAATCCCAATTCCCAAAGGTTAAGGGAAAAGGTCTATGTTCCACATCACTTTTGTGATTGGTGTGAATTTTTGAGAACTGCTGATAGATCACTCAAACCATTCATCAAAATATTCATGCTAAATTTCGAACGAAACGTGATTTCTCAATTGCATGAAATTTTCTACTTCAAAATCAAGCTTACATCTTTGTTTTATAATTTTTTTTTCATTAAAATCAACTATTGCCTGTTGTTCTTGTGTGAAACACTTTTTTTGCACACCATAGCATAATAATAATGATTATCAATTTTAAAACCTCACGCAATCACGTTTATTGTATCAATTAAACGTTTTAAATTGGACCAGGAATACGTAGAAATTTTCAAAAACATCTCAACGTATTGACCTTAGCATATATGTTATTTCTAGCATTCTATTTTTAAGTAAATTTTCAAATATCTTCCTGGAATATATTTTCTTTTTTTATCTGGAGATCAATATCTAAAATTGTAAAATATCAAAGTATAACATTGCTTTGTATATCCGCTATTCCATATGATTTTTTTTTTTTTTTTTGATAGAAGACAAGATAATTTAATAAAATAGTCCTTATATTTTTTTTATATAGCTACTTGTTTGCCAAAGTTGTTCCAAAAATATCCTTTAGCATCACTTCTATCTCATTCAGTACTTTTCTGTTTCGCGTGAAAGATGCACTATTAACAAATATTTGTTGAATCTCCTCCTCTCCAATTAATTGGTAAGTTTAGATTTATAATTTTTTTGTTTTTGCCTCCTCATCCTTCTATTGCATCTCTTTTTCAATATTTGCATGTTTTAAATTGTAAAATGTGGATTTTTGTGTATTTTATCTATATGTGTCATCCTCATCATATATGTCAGACAAAATCACGACCTTTAAAAGGGGAAAAATGTCAAGCAAGTTCGCTATGCATAGATATCTCGATCGTTAAAAGCCTCTACAATCTGCATATGTGTGTGGCACGTTTGGTGCACTTGATGTATTGAAAAATTCCCAAACAATCGTTGTTAGATCAACCATAAACTATTTGCCTAAATACAATGCTTTATCTCATTAATTTCAGTGAGTAGTACCGAATGCTTCGCAGTCAATGATTTAGAAGCAATCGTTCAGCGTCTAGAAAACGTTACTTCACGCCTTGAAAAAGTCTGTTTCCAAAGTGAAATTATACAGTAAGTATATAAAATTTACACGCAAAATCTTCCTATTGGACGTGATTCATACAGGTTTCTAAATATATAAGCTTGTAGAATCCTCTCATTGCATCATTGAATATATTGATCTAAAAATAATTTCTCCACATTACAAATGCAGTCATCGAAGCTATGTACATATATGGCATTCGATTTTATTCATTCCTACTACTTCAAATCGTTTTTGTTTTATCTACATAACGCTGATAAAAACGCTTCAACAAGTTTGCGGAAGGTAGACATTAATTTCAAATATACAAGCTACACAATAGCATTGTGACTGCTTCCCAATAGAGGGTTCAAATAATATTTTGATAGCAACAAGTTAGTAGTAATGTAGGTTAATGGAAAACATTTTAACCGCTTTAATTGTTTGAATTTAATTAATTTTTTTTCTCGTATTTCGTCTGTAATTACCTAGGGACCTAACTGTTGATATTCTTAATGAATTTATAAATTGTTAATGACTTTTTTTTATTTTACAGAAAACGTAATTCTAAAGATATAACACCAACTTCCGAAGATAGTCTAGTATTAACGGATAACGAACAAAAAGAATCTACGATGACCGTTCAAGGCTTTGTCGATATCATTCAGGGACCTTTAGCTCAATACCTCGTGATTTCGAAACAAATCGGGGGTGTTGTAGCGACACATAGTGATCTAGTAAATAAAGCTTTTCAAGCTCAACTTGATTATATAACGTTAGCAAGCCAATCTAGGCAACCAACTCAAAATGAACAAATCGCCTTATTGCTACCAACTAGCAAACAGATTACTGCAATCCAGGAATTTCGGGAAAAGAATAGAAGCTCTGAATTCTTCAATCATCTATCAGCCATCAGCGAGAGTATTCCGGCTTTGGGATGGGTTACCGTAGTAAGTATCCAGGTTCATGTGGATTTCCTTCAAAGTACTTACTTTTAATTTGAAATTCTAGAGTCCTGCTCCAGCGCCTTACGTGCAAGAATTGAACAACACCGGACAATTCTACACGAATAGAGTCTTGAAGGAATGGAAGGAGAAGGACAAGAAACACGTCGATTGGGTTAAAGCTTGGGTACAAACCCTAACTGAGCTTCAAGCGTACGTAAAACAACACCATACAACTGGATTGGTTTGGTCTGGTAAAGCAGCGCCAACTGGAGCTTGTGCTCCCCCGCCACCTTCTGGATGTCCCCCTCCTCCACCAATTCTTGCCGACATGCCAGAAACCGCTGATACCTCTAACGATAGATCAGCTCTATTCGCCCAAATCAATCAAGGTGAAAATATCACTAAAGGACTGAAGAAAGTAACTGCTGAGATGCAAACACATAAGAATCCAACGCTTCGACAAGGTCCAGCGCCTTTTAAAGCACCACAACAATCAATAAAGTCAGTCGGAGCACCTATTGATAAACCTCCAAGCTTTGTAAGAGATGGTAAAAAGTGGTTAATCGTAAGTAACTTTGAACCAAATCAACATTAATTTATCATTCAATTTTGTTCAGGAATACCAAAAAGGAAACCACAATCTACTTGTGGAGAATGCTGAAATGAATAATGTTGTTTATTTATATAAATGTGCAGAATCGACTGTAATTGTTAAAGGCAAAATAAATTCTATAACGCTGGACTCCTGCAAGAAAACATCCGTAGTTTTTGATTCGCTGGTATCTTCCATTGAGTTCATCAATTGCCAATCAGTGCAGATGCAGGTGTTTGGGAAAGTCCCAACAATATCAATTGATAAAACTGATGGTTGCCAAGTTTATTTAAGCCAAGAGTCGCTAGATGTCGTTGTGGTGAGTTCAAAATCGTCCGAAATGAATGTCTTGGTACCTAAAGGCAATGGTGAT
Source organism: Dynastes maya (assembly GCA_029619315.2). Classification (NCBI taxonomy): domain Eukaryota; kingdom Metazoa; phylum Arthropoda; class Insecta; order Coleoptera; family Scarabaeidae; genus Dynastes; species Dynastes maya. Next base: position 12,018,493 of record JAROYE020000012.1, read on the forward strand.
TTTGTAAGTAATCTTCGAACTTACCTAAAAATACATAGTTTTTCACAAATCAATTTTCCAGACTGAATTTGCTGTACCGGAACAATATAGGACAACCGTTAATCCTAGCGGAAGCGGTTTAACTACCGTCATCGTAGAAAACAAAGGCTAAACGAAGGCCGGCATTCTAAAATTTATAATAAAATAGTACATAATAATGACACATTTTCAAAACAATTTTGACATCAATTTTATACAGACGTACGAACGTCGTTGTAATAACGTAATTTATATATCTCCAAATAGGCATTAATTTTCATTAACAATGCCCTAATCAACATTGAAAAGAAATGGGTTGTGGCTCTTTAACTAGGTACTTTATATTTTTTATTTTATTTTTTTCATTATTTAAATATATATTTTATTCAGAGTAATTATATATCACGATACAGTATCCCATCTGTAACCATTGTTTTATTTTTGCTCCCCCTCTCCCCTTACATTTATTTAAATATTATGAATAAACAGCTGCAATATCATTTTAGCAATGTAAATCTGTTGTTTTGATTGTCTCCCAAATATTAAAGGTTCCTTCCAACTACCGATTGCTGTACGGTACGGATACTATTTCATACATCAATTACTACGCGTGCATCAGAAATACATCATTTGTGAATTAGTAAATGGTGTCGTAGATGTTGGAACGCTTTTTACAATCGATTGTGTATTGCTATTGAGAAAGAAAATGATAGACAATTTTTTATTGGTTCAGATACACATTACGCATGTCAGTACAAACGGTTCTTGATTGATATGATGTACCGATATGACCGTACACTAACTGGTACTTGAATGATACAAAATGAAGTTGGAACACCATTATTATCGTCCGTGGTACACATAATGTAGTTGGAACACTTTGTTTGCTTTACGCAGGTACGGGATGATAAATTTATGGTTTTATTAGGTTTTTTTCTGCAGCGATTTAAAATCGTTTGAAATCGTTAGAGCATGCGCATTACAAAAATAATGGTGCAGTTAAAACGCCAAACTCTGACTATTAGTTTGACGTAATTTGGCGTTCGTGCAAATCTCCAAATTAATTTCTAACCGTTTGCTGATAGTTGCTCCAGTTTGAAAATTATCGTTCAGTGATCCATCAGACGCATGCGCATTGTTATATTGTGAAGTGAAAAGTTGTTATAGGTTTTTTTTTTTTGTATATGTTCACACTTCACGCGTGTTTTATTCATTTCTGTGGTTTCGTTAGAAATTAACAGTGCCTTTAAGGTTGTAATTCTGACTAAACATTTCGCGTTTATTTCTGTTTTCGCTTACCTCCTTTTGCAATATTTGAATGTAAGATAAATCTATTGTTTTCATCTGCATATTTGAGTATATTTTCTCTCTTAAGTCTATTAAATACGCTTGTAACTTATACACCATCCGATAAATGTAAACAAAGCGTTCGTGCAGTTAAATTGTTAAATCAGTTTTAGTTCGCGAATGCGTAGATTAATTCAAATTAATCTCTGATCAAACTATCCCAAATCGGCTGCAGAAACAAACCTATTAACGTGTTGTAACGAACCCTAAAATGAAGTGAATATCAGGTATTTGAATTTGAGGCTATATTCAATTTATTCCGGTTTTTGTAAGTAAAAACGCTCTCTGGTGTAAATTATTGTGGATTAAAATTAACAGGGATTGAATTTTTATAGTTATACCTTTGCTCGAAAGATGTCTCTGAACATCTTTCAAAATTTTACGTATTTCCAATAAATTTAAAAATTTTGGAGCCAAAAAATGGAGGGCTTAATTCAATTATTTTAAATTATTGGATTTCTTGCATCTTTTTTAGAATTGTTTTATGGGATTGAGGTGAAATAAAAACTACATAATTTATAGTGTTTAAGATTTGTTTATCATACGTGATAATGGCATTAAACACTTTAAAATAAGAATAATGGTCAAATACTTTAATTTTTAATAAACAAAAACGACAAATAAACTCGGAACGAATAGTAATAATAAAAAAATTAAATTCTAACATGAGTAGTCTCCTGTACAAAGCATAGAGGAAATGTTTGAATATCTTTCAAAATTTGACGTATTTCCAATACATTTAAAAATTTTGGGGTCAAAAAATGGACTGCTTAACTCAATTATTTTAAATTATTGGATATTTTGCATCTTTTTTTGAATTGTTTTATGGGATCGGGGTGAAATAAAAACTACATGATTTATAGTGTTTAAGATTTGTTTATCGTACGTGATAATGGCATTAAACACTTTAAAATAAGAATAATGTATAAATACTTTCATTTTTAATAAACAAAAACGACAAATAAACTCAGAACGAATAATAATAATAATAAAAAAATTAAATTCTAACATGAGTAGTCTCCTGTACAAAGCATAGAGGAAATGTTTGAACTTCTTTAATTTGTTAATACTAAAATGCGTAAATTCTTAGTTTGTTTAACAAATTAAAGATCTTTTATTTTACATTGCATGAGAAGGACAACAAACAAACAATAATAATAAATAAAATCTTTAACATTAATGGAATGTCAATTATATTATAGTGAAATGACCCCTTCTTTGGTAAAAATTATAAATAGCTATATGTTTTTATTTTGATTTTCTTCTCTTTTCGAAACCCATGTTAATACTATATACTATAATAGAGGGGCATCGTAACACTATTGTAGGTACTCCAAAAGCCAGATTTTTTATATTTTGTCTCTATAAACAAGCGCTTAAGTTGTACAATATATGGCAATTAGTTTAGTACAAAAATACTATTCTTGTCTGGAAATAGGAGTATCGCCATGGTGTTCACTAGCGTTTTTAAAATTAATGTAATGATAAATAAAACAATGAGAAAACAAAATTATAAGAAATTCTACGTTTATAGCAATCACACTGTTGAGTACATACTAATATAGTTTCAGCACAGCCATAATTAGGTTAGTTTCTACTACACTAAAGCATCCCCAATATATCTTTCTTTAACTTATCAAGGAATTGGACGCTCAGATCTAGTAATAATTATAAAGGAACAAATAGTATCAGACCATATCGACTTTAGAACTTCATTTTTAATGTAATTTTTTTTCTCTAGGTTATCACAACCATTTTGCTTTTCTATCAATTTACCTATTACCTAGTAAATAATTAGCTTTATAGAGGAAATCAAAAAAAAATCTATCTCATGATCACATCAAATTTTTTTTATTAGCACCAATTACTTCGATATGTCTGATACCCATATTTTATAACATTCAAAATCGTTATTATTAAATTGTATTTATTTTCTTAATTCGTTTTTAGTTTTTCTTTAGTTTCGTCTTTAAACAGAGAAAACTACAAAAAAACCTAACCTAATTCCACTTTTTTTAACACTTTTTTTCAGATGCATCAGTCATCTTCTGGAATAATTAAGTTGTAAAAAAAATCAGTCTAGTTTAATGTTAATTCCAATCAGGGAATATTTCACACTAATCCTTACTTTGTGTTCCTCATCGACTTCTATCAGTTTCTCTTCCTTCTTCTAACGTCTTCTCTGGTGATATGAGATGTGTGTGGAGCAATTTCCCAATTGTTACCTTGTATATTGTTCACATAATTCATATAACAAAAAAAAAAAACAAAGAAGAAGGCAGTTCATTTACTCCATTTTTCAAAATTAAATGGTAATCAATAGGCTTGTTTTTTTATGTTTTTTTGTAGAAGTTGTGTGGCTTTTTCGTGTACGTGGCTATTTTTTTCTTTTTAATTAATACCTTGCTCGTTTGAGCGCATCTTGGCAGCCCCGTTGTTCAAAGCGATCAAGACTTCCGGTGTCGCGTTTGATTTGAGGAAGTCATTTTCGATCTCTAATTGATGAATACGTTCTAAAAGTTCGGTGATTTTTGCTCGGAGACTCTCGACTTCAGCTCTCATGCTATGCATTAAATGTGTTTTAACCATATCCTATAAGCAAAATTAAAGATTAAAAAGTGCCAACAATTCGAAATCAAATTATCTATGAAAACAAAATACTCACCATAGCCTGCTCGATTTTATGATCAATAACGGAATTCGCACAACTGGTAACACTGTAACAATAAGATAAATATATTATTATTAAAGAGAACACTCACAATATATCGTATGGTAAATAAGAGAAATTATTGTGCTTTTGGCACGAATGCAAAGTCTTCATATGTATGTAGATATATACTTTCGTTTCATTGTAAGCGTGTTAAAATAAAAGATGAGATCATTCCCAGAAAAAGAATGCGGGCAATAAAATGATAATCTCGTGTAACAATAGTTGAATAAAAAAAAAAGCACCTGGACCTGTATATTAATGAGATAATGAGAGAGTGCGATATATCATGTTACATAACGTCAAAATTGGTCAAAAACAATTTGCCAAACGTGAGCTAGAAGCCAAATAATGTTCTCAAAAACACTCTATTTAAACCCGGTTTTTGTCACGAATGTATGAGTCGTAAATAATAAGGTATTAATGTAATATACGAGGGTTATACATAAAATACACGTGCCAGGATGTAATTGACATAATTGAACAATAAAAGATATTTATAACGAATTAGTTAATAAGTTTTATTGTTGTAAGATGTTTTTTTTTCTAAACATAAACATGATTGAAATATTTTAGCAACGCTTATGAAAGTGGTGCCCACACAAATATATACAAACATTTTTTTTTCCTTTCCACATACTGTCTGTGTAAAATTCAAGGCTATCGCATTCAGAAAGTAGCTACTACTCATAAAGTATTCAAAACAACAAGATTTACATAAACAATGCAATACTTTAACGAATTTTTTTATTTAATTTGCGTCGTATTTTTTTTGTATGTGTAATCTAACATATAGTAAGTGTAATATTTAATTTGGTGGTATCCTTTTAAAACGTATTTTTAGATACATCTCTAACTAATTGCTAAAACATGGTATGCGACCTTTAAAAAAGACATTGGAGATTCTAAAATAACATCTTGTAAAAACTGGAATCTAAAAATAAAATTGCCTTATTGAGAGTTAATAGGAAAAAAATCATTAAATGTTTAACCTTGAAATTGCCTTTAATTTATTAGGCTCTATTCTACATTCATAGGTTTAAAATGTAACAAGTACACACATGTCAATTAGCAAGCATGAACAATGCGACGATATGTTGTGACATCAGAAAATCATATCATAGATTTTCTTTTTTTATGAATATATAGTGACGTATCCCGAGATAACACGCTTAATTTAGTCATTAAAAAAAATCAAATTAACAGACAAAAATTGTATAACAAATCGGAAAAATAATTTACGAAAACAACAATGATGATAATTGATTTCAAACATAAAAAATGTAAACGATATATTTTGAACGGTCCGGTGAACAAAACTTTCTTTACTTTAAAAAATAGGAAATAACGTTTATAATAATTGTTATCTTTGTTATATAACAACGTATTATTAAAATACAAACAACAAGGAAATAATATTAATTTTTATTATGCAAATTTTAAGAAATTAAAACTTACTTTAGATATTTCATCAAAATTTTCTTCAACACCTCAGGCTGAAGCAGTTGATTATAATTGTTATATTCGACAAACAATTGATGTTCTGCGATCTTCATTTTCGCTATGTTATTGTTGTTATATTTCGCGAAAGGTAAAAAAGTTTTAAATCCCGAACGATACACACGTAGCCAAACAAATATTACTTTGATCCACTTGCTTCGCGCTTAAATTAAAACTAACGCGCTATTCGCGATTCCAGTGAGTTTTAGTGCTCAAATAATACGCGCATGCGCATCGCTTCAAAGGGAACTATTCACGTGAACAAAGCTTAGGACTTCCTATACCAAAAATTAATTATTTTATTTTGGACTGAGCAATCTTGGCAAGAGGTGAATTAAGATTTTGAGAACAGTGGCGAAATTTGCTTGGTAATTAGTAGTAGCTTTGGAACATGATCTAACTACGCCAATATTTTTCAATGTAAGCCTTTGGCTTTTACTTTTTCACAGGGAATAGATCACGCCAGACTTTTGGGAGACATTACATGATTGCTATAAATAAAATTTTGCTTCTAAAAAATTTCACAAAAATTTCATACACATAAAAAAAATTAATCTAAGATACCTCTTAAATAAACAAAATTATCAAGTGAAACAATTTAGATTATACAATAAATATTTACCCAAAGTTTACTCATGACTTTTTACAAGCAGATATTCTTGCAAATTACTCTATCATACCCTTTTTTTGACTCATACATGAAAAATAGATAAGTCAATACTACAAAATTATCTCTCCACAAATGTGCGAAAAGGGTATATAGTGCGTGACGTCATCACCTCACATTTGTTCTGGAATCACTGCAAGTTTTGGAATTCAGCAAAAACTTGAGGTATTGGATAGATTAAATGAGTTAATTTGAAAGGAATGTCTAAAACCAAATAAAAAATTAATAGGTATTTAGGAATTTGAAAGATAATGCAATGATTTCAAATCATTTTTCCTTGGAACATCGTTTTGGACCATTTTTGCATCATAGGATACTAAAATTCATCAGCTCAATTTTCTCTCACGCGTGACCCCGAGTGGTTTGCTACGCAGATATATATTATATTCATGGGAATGTTTGAATAAATGCGTTTATCTTAATTGTCTTATTAGTACTATAGCAGGAAGTGTTTGTAGAACTTGTAAATATTAAATAAATAAACTGAAGATAACGCTTGTATATAGCGTGTATAAACACAATATTTTCATAAAAAGAGATTGCCAACTGCAAGTTCTTTTAACGTAAAAGATTTTATGATAATTATGCAAGGTGTTTTACCAGAAATTGTAATTATTGATATTTGGAAAGATACGAATTGAAAAGAAAACATAAAAGTTAAGGAAATACACATAGTTAAATAGATAATTTCTTAAAAATACTTTTCAAGGATCCTAGTAGCCTGTTTGAGACTATTATCATGCTGCAGCATCAAATTTGTCTTTGAGAATGCAGCAATAACGTTCCCCCAGATTCTGTTATGATTCCCAAAAAAGAAAAACATAACCACCCTTGTATTTAATAGATGTTTAAACATACTGAGGCTTGTATCTTCTTCCTGACATTACTATTTTCATTTCAAATTTGGATTCGTCTGTATACATTCCCAAAATCTTTTTAATTATATTCTGAATCGTTTTGGTAACTTTTATCTTCTCATTTTGCACGTACATATTTTCAAATTGATTTAGTAAAACATCTTTTGAGCACCTCATATTCCGGTTGTTCCAGATTCGATGTTATAAGCGATATCTTTCTTATTTGTAGAGATATAAGATCGAGCAAGGTATTGTCGAAAATGGTTTTCAGAATCCTAAAAGATATACTTTTTAAATCTACCCCTTCTAAACCACCCTTTAAGAAACCTCCCCCAAACCAGTTTTTTTAAAATTGCACCCCCCTTGTAACATTGAATCTGGGACACCCGGTTTAACAAAAAGAAATATAATTTGTAAAGTAACACGTCGAATTCTACACTAGAAAATCAATCAGATCAGTCAACACTTTATTCTTTGATTTTTTAATTGATATTCCAAAAATATACGACTTTCCTGGACAACTAAAAGTTACGACGAAAATTGCTGTTCAGAAATGAAAGCGGTTGATTTGGACAAAATCAAAAAAGCAAATTATACTTTTGACGACTGGAAGAAAGTTATTTTCAGTTTAACGTTTGTGGAGGGGATAATCGAAAATGCGTGTTTAGCAATAAAGGAAAGACTTTTCACAAAAGCTGTCTCAGAAGTACCGTTAAATTTTCGAAAAGACAAATTATATAGAATTGTATGTTTGCCAGTTATTTGGACCAATTGGAATGAATTGAGAGAAAGGTGAATGCTGCAAAGCAGAACAGTCTATTGCCCAATATTGAAAAATTGTACGTAGAGACGTCGCGATTTTATTTTCTAACAGGATGGCGCCTCGTATGAGGTACCCTACACGCTCAATTTGGAGTCAGTCAATTCCATGATGGTTGATGATGGACTGATGAACCAGAGTGACAAATATTTAAATTTTTTAATAATTTCTGTCAGTCTGGTCAGACTGATAGCGTAGCACTGATTTGTCATTCTCTTATCACTATCAGTCACCGCCTGACTTGCGATGGAGACGGTCGAGAGCACTGCGCAGCCTTTGACTCATGAAAAAGAATTTATTCTCACGTTAGAAACACCCCCTCCTATGGGACAAAAGAAATAAAGATTACGTAAACAAATACAAGAGGAGTGAGGCTTTAGAAAAACTTCTCTTGATATTTAAAAACGTTAAACCTGGCGCTACAATTCAGGACGTAAAGATCAATACGTTAAGATCGAATTACCGTCGAGATTTAAAAAAGATTATAGCATCTCAAAGATCAGGGGCTGGGGCAGATAATGTGTATACTTCGAAGAGTTGGACCTTTGAATATCTTCGTTTTCCGGACAAATTTGAAAAACTACAGATAAATAAAATTAATTTCAAGTTATTAATTGAATAATAATTTATTAATTATAATTAATAATAATATAATGATATCAAGTCATTGATTTCTTCATTACCGTATCTTGTTTTTTCAAATATGGCGTAACCATTTTCAACATTTCATGTAAGCAAACATTTAATAGGTTTAAATGCGTGTACTGGTCTCTTTTCAGAAAACATTCTTTAGTCCATCGTTTCCTCTTAACACGTCTTTTTGCAGCCATGGCTATTATTATTGCGAGAGCAGCTCTTTTTTGCGAATCCATCGTTCTTGAGGAAAACGTAGTTCTTGATCGGTGGAGTTCTTCAAGATGATTGATGTCACTCTGGACTGATCGTGTAATACCACCCGTCAGTCCCTCAGTTTCTCATCAGTCATTTCGTGATCAAGCTTACTGAATTGACTGATTCCAAACTGAGCGTGTAAGGTACCTCTATCATATCTAGAGCCCGGTAACTGGAGAGCAATCGTAGCGATACGACACGACAAATCATCATCACTCAGTTCAGTTTAGCATTGGATATACTATTGTTTTTGTATACTAGGCAGGTACGGCTATGACACGGCTCCCTGTTACCGGGCTCTAATCATATCCCATGTTTGGTCAAACGTCGGTTTGCCTAATACAATATCAAAGTTTTGTCTCGAGAGCAGCTCGGACTTAAAAGTCATCGAAAATGTATGGCACGAAATGAAAAAAATACTTAAGGAACAATCCTCAAAGAACTCAAATTAAGACAAATGTGGGACACGTTAACTCCTGAATTTTGCAACAAGCTTGTAAAAGGTGTGCCAACAGGTATCCGAGTGGTTATCAAGTCAAAATGAAGCATCACGAGTTACTAGAGGTATTAGTATTGGTTATATTAATTTAGTTTTGCGTCCTAACTTGTAGTTGTCAAAATTCGTTGTTCTTTTTTTTTAATTTAATTATTGCAGCTTAAAATATTTTTTTGATCCTTACATGTAAGAAATTTTTAATAAACGTGTTTCTTTGAAAGTATGAGTAGATTCTCTTTCAAGCAATCACGTACATATGGAGAATTTTATACAAACTTGACATGAAAAACTTAAACATGTAGTAAGTAGGCTTCGGATAATTATGCATTTGCATATTTGCATATGCAAATGCATATTTGTATCAATAATTTAGAGCATTAATGCATATTCGGTGTGCATTTTGACAGTAATTTCTACGCTAGAACCTGAGGAAAACTCAAAACAAACATATCAAAATATTTGCAGGTTTGTCTAATTCATATTTTTCCAAATATTAATTTGTTTAAGGAAAAAGTCCGAACATTCTTTGTAGAACTCAAATTAAAAAAGAAAATAAAACAAAAATATATAGGTATAGTAAGTAATTAATTAAAATACTTGTTTTCTTAACATTAATATACCATTCATAATCGAGAAAGAAAAGTTGGTTTTTATTACCATGAGATAACGTAACTAGTTTTAAAATTTTGTAATCGTTTGTTTACTACACAAAAGGTATATGGCTTTTTGATAAGGCAATTCCTGGACATAACGTGTTTATTTGAAGAATTTATAATAAACTTAAAATTGTAGTACTGGCAAATTAACATCAATATATGTATGTCTTCATATTTATTTATAAATTTCAAACTGAGTAGGCGGTGAGAGTTGTTATAACTTCTTTTTTTTTCCTCTACGTCATTCCCTATGTATACCTATGACGATTTTCTCCATATTACAATTACAAGAGTATGAGGTAATGAACCTCAGATGCTTTCAACTATGTTGTCAGAGGGATTCGTCATATTTTAAATATGCCTCACGTTAATTCTGCAATAATCCTATACGTAAATAAGACTCATTAATAAGAATAATAAGTATTACTTTACTAGCCTTAGAAACAGGTTGAAGTTGCGAAAAAAAAATGCGACTGAATTGAATTCGGAGTTATAGAATAATAAATGATATAATAGATATTTTAGTAATATCTACAGGATAACCAGTTTTTTCTCTTGTTTACGTTAGCCATGTGAAATTATGTATTAGATATGTTAAATCTTGCCGTGTTAAGAAACAAACAACTAACACGTCTTATTCTTTTATTTGTTCGAACAAAGATCACAAGTTCAGAGTATTTATCGTAAAACTGGAATAATAAAAATCAGCCTAAATTGATCTATCTACGTAAATGTTCAAATGACGAATGTTTATTAATTGATAAAATATGGTTTAAATTGATTAAAGCTTCTGCGATATTTTCAATAACTAAACGTGGAAAAACAAGGTAAAATTGGTGCTTATACCGGGATTTTCTGTACATACAGTGGTACATGGATGTTCCAAATTTTCGTAACCGCCTTCAACTTTTTTATTTTAAATGGATTGCTCTATTTTTCATTAATCATTTTGATAGCCACTTAAATCGTCTTTGTGATGATATATGGTTACGTGCACTTCAGATAATTACTTGGATATATTGCAAATTTTATTAAAATTTTGACCTTTTAAGACCTTCCTGAAAACGGATGTAGTGTCTCGAGTTACTCCTTTGGTGTCAATTTATGGTCTAACACTTTATATGTTTCAAGGTGGTATAATGTAAAAAAATATATACAGGGTGTTAAATATGTCGTGCAGCATTTGTCGAAATTCAAACGCTTTTTTTTTATTTTTTTAAATAGAACCTAAATCTTTTTATATTTTCTAGCAATTTTCTTATAAAATTGCCTTCAAAATGCTTTTTGTGAGAAATACGTTTGTAATATTCAATATGCGGTACATCTGATGCAACCAGATGGTGATGGTGATGATTTTTAAACAAGAACAATTATCTAATGAAACGTCAAGTCACTGTTTAAAATTTCCACATAAAGTTACCTTTCGTAGTTTCTCTTTACGTTTTAGTATCTGTTATAATTTTATTAGGGCTCATTTATAGTAGTTTGAGTCATTTATATGTTTATTATTAGTTATTACGTAGTGCCTTAATCTTTTCAATTATATCGTTTTGTTGCTGTTATTTTTTACCAATTTTCATTAAATGAATTCCTCTCGAAAGAGGAATTCATAGAAATGGTATTTGTTGTTAGCATCAAAAATGTCAGCGGGATACCTCTTATAAGGTTTTTCTGTGGCCTACTATAAAAAACATTATTTACACGACACTCCTTATAATGACAAAAAACATGCAGCAGCGATTCAAAATGTATGTTAGTTCGTATTGAAACGGTTGGGACTATGCACATTACCGAATGGAGGCATACGAGGTGCGGCAATTAAATAACCGGATTGGTGCTACAAAACATTTTATTGATCACCAATTACATCCCCTTCGATGTACTCTCCTTGCCGATCCCTACAACGCTCCATACGAATTTTCCGCTGTCGAAAGCAGTGCTGGAAGTCCGTTTCTGTCAGCTTGTTGAGAACCTCCGTCGCTTTCGCTTTCACCGCTTCCACACTGTCAAGTCTTGTCCCCTTAAGCTCCGATTTTACCTTAAGAAATAAAAAAAGTCACAGGGGGCCAGCTTGGGCGAGTACCATGGGTGGTCCAACACGGTGATGCCGGATTTCGCAAAGAACGCCTTCACAGACAAGACGGAATGGGCTGGCGCATTGTCTTGGTGGAGCATCCAGGATTTGCTCTTCCATAAATCGGGTCTTCGTCTTTTCACTCGTTCACGAAGGGTAGTTAGAACCTCGTGTTTCACAAGAAACTTGAGGTTAGCTCGTTGCTCGATCTGAACACTGCATTTTACCGGCGCGACTCTAGCGTAAGGACTTGAACGGACGATTGCTACAGCGAGAGTGAGCGAGAGTGTGCCCATCGAGCTCAGGGTGGGGGAAGCATCTACAAGCACAGACATGTTCAAACCTGTCGTGGTGTGCTCGCTATTTGCCGATAGTAGTACCAGTCCGGTTATTTAATTGCCATTATTTTATTATGAGAAAATCTGAAAGTGTGAATTGCATTTTAAAAACTGAAAATAATAATAGTTTTGTATTACGTACGGTTTCTGATTACTTTAAAAATAATCTAAACAACATACACATGAAAAGTTACCTAGTAACAATAACCAAAAGATTAATGCTAATATAGCTCATGGTATTGGTGGAATCATTTCCGGCAAAAAACACAGCGAGGGAAAAGGCACTGCGTAAACCCGCGAATATGTTTCTGCCTACCCGGCGTCATCAGCGTGGTTCCGTACGTGTCCTTCTCCCTCGCTATTGTTTTTCACCTCTCGAGTATATGTTGCCAGTATTAAAGGTCCCATTTGATATTTGATCTTTGTTTGAAAATCATGCCATCTTCCTATTAGATAGATGCATATCGAATATTGCAAAGGTATTGCTCATAAAAGTGTAATATCTTCGAAAATACTGGAAATAAGTATTACGTTATTAGTACTATTTTGTAGGTAATTTTATAAGGAAATTGACAGCAAAATAGTAACTGGCGACACTACGACTATTTTCAGGATAGGTCTCAAAACGTCAGAGTCTACAACTGTCAAAATTTTAACAAAATTTGCAATATAGCCAAAAGTAATTCTCTAACCATATATTATTGCAAAGGTAATTTAAGCGGCTACCAAAATAATTAATAACAAGTATAGCAATCCATTTAAAACAAAAAAGTTGAAAGCGATTGCGGAAATTTGGGACACCTTATATATTTGTACATAATTTTACAAAATACGCTATGGTATAGTATATACGCGCAGAAAGTATCATTTCTTCATCTTTGGTAGTTTTCACACTAAATACCCCCGACGCATTAGTGGCACACCCGGTATAAAACTTGTTGGTGAAACGAAAAATAAAAAATAAAAAAATAACGTGTAATCTACTGATTAAACCTTATTTTTGAATAGCGTATTTTCGATAGATAACATCAGTAATCCAAAATTTGAAAAATATTTTTATTTATTTATTTACTTCTATCTGTAACCTTCCTAGAATTCAAGAAATACTTTAATAATTAATAGAAAATCAAATAGGACTGCATAACAGTTTAATAGCTTTTCGAAAAATTTCAAAACAGCATGATTTATCCACCTGAACATGTGTCCTTAAGAAATAATTAATATCACTAAAATTGTAAGATAAGATAACAGCTTGTACTATTTTATCAATATTAGATAATTTTTAATTGTATGAAGAAATTATCATGTTTTTTTTTTTTGCTTTTTTAAGTCTAGGGTTGTTATAAAGATTGATAGTTTTTTTTTTATTTTTAGCTCATATCAAGACAGTGACCTTGACTTCCTGCTCCTAATTCCTGCTTAAAAATCTACTATTTGTCTTCTCTATTTTGGAAACATTTTAATTTGTCCTTGTTTAGATCACAATAAATTTTCAGGTGCCTTTTTTCTGGGGAAAAAACAATTCTTACCCAATGAAATTTTTAATGAAGCAATAAACAGCAAACAAGGTCGTATCATTGAATTCTAGATTGGAAATCGGTAGTTGTTTAAAAACGGGCAACCTAGGCCCTTTTGGAGATTTAAGAACAGGTGCCCTCTGGGCAGTAGCCATCATATTTGAAGCTTCTCACTATACCATCCCGTCAACACTATTTTACCCCACTACCTAAGCTTGACACCGGTGGAAAACCAACTGATCGCAATGTCTGGAAAATATTGATTTTTCGTACACCATCAGCGCTGTAAAGGCGACGCGCTAAAACGCATTAGCCATAATTATCCCTAATTATCTCTGTTAGGAGAACGCAGGTAGAGATAAATACTTCTTTTTTTCGCGATTCTTGGAAGAAAAGTGATTATTATTATATTATTTTCTCCGAAAACTCGTGGAATATTGATTCCTAATGCTCTGTTTATTGGAGGTCATGTTACAATAATAACATACCCTATACATTAGAAACCTCTTGTCTATAGGCGCCTGCTTGTTTTTCTTTTTTGACAGCAACATAATTGAAGACCTAGAAAAAATGATGGCCTATAAGGTTTTGTCAGATATTGTGTTGGCCATTTAATCGTAATACAAGAAGGAATGACCTTGTAATTTTGATGGGAAATTGGACCTTGTTTTTTGTTTGACGTGTTATCTGAATCAATAAAGATTATTCTTATTAATTATATTGTTCAAATAGAGTTCTGAAGCCAATAAATGGAAAATCAGAAGAATAGCATGGATTTCTAAGAATTCACGATACTCATCATTTGAAAAAAAGATTCATCAGTTTACAGAACATTTTTCCATTGTTTTGGCAACCTGCTACATGACCGTGTAGATTACTTCCTAAAATAACCTTTTTGATTGACCTAACAACACCAATTACTTTACCACGAAGCATTTTACACAGAAATATTCACACACATTTGAATAATATTGAAACTGCATCAAAACTTGATTATCGATAAGAAATAACGGTCTCCAGGAAAAAAGAAAAGTGTAATAAATCGATACAATTAACAAATTGCGTTTTCAAATGATATTCCAAAGGTTTCTAAATTTAGGACAATAAATTACGGTTTCCAAGGGAATTTACGTAGATCATTATCATTAAAAAACGATTACTTCACCTCTGCCTATGTTCTTAATTTCTGTAAGTGCCGAGCTGTTCGTAATCAACTAAAATTAACTTTCTAGAATTTCATTTCGATATTCAAAATATTATCAACGAATATTGCAAGAGAAAAAATTAATTTTGGAACGTCATATCTACACGTATTGTGAAAATAAAGTCTTATCTAGCATCACGTGATACCCCTATGAATGTACGAAATCAATTTTGTCATTCGAAATTTAAGCAAACAGAAAGAAAATATACAATCTTATTTTTTATGTCAGAGAGATTATGCCTAAATGACTAGTTATAAAATTGAAATGTTGCACATGAATCCGGCTGCGAGGAATTAAGGGTTATCTTCGATAAAAAGTAAACAAACGAAATTCATAAATGTTAAGCCGAGTTCACACTTCGCGAAATTTGGACTTGTCTCGCGACGACCTCTGCCTCGGGCGAGTCGAGGTGCCTTGGGGTGTTTGCCTCGTGATAAACTGACTCACCCTGTCTCGCGCACATGCCTCGCTATTCATTCGACAAAGGCCTAGGCTAATTGTTCGTGAGGCAGCCTCACGAAGTGTGAATTTAGCTTTACGTTTCACTGGCGAGCAGCTGTGTCGAATGGGAAGAAGCAAACACGTCTTAAAATAGCACAGTCAAAACGTTCAAAATGGCAGACATAATAAATAAATACTCTATTCTATAATAATAAGTATGAATTAGTATAAACATGTCGTTTTTATTCCAAAACATGGCTGAATTTTAAATAAACCCTACGTTAGAACATAATAATATTTGTCATATTGCATAACACCTAAAGTGGTTATTTAAATAATAGAAGTAGAAATATTAGACAGTGACGTGGTTATATTTTAAAATTTTCGATAAACTATACTTCCTGTAGGCTTAGATCATTCATATCTGCAGGAATATTTATTATTATTAGACACTGTACAGGGTGAATAAATATAACAAACAATAAATGGCGAGAAGAAAAAATTTTTTTTTTATGTAATACAAAATGTAATCAGAATTGACAGAGATCAGTCTGGCGTCACAAGAAACAATTTGGCGCTCTTTCCTAGCCAACTTTGCATCACAACAAAAACAGGTTACCAAAACCTTTATTGCTGCATGTTGTCGTACTTTTTAAATTAAAGTATAACATATGTGGTATCGTTGGATTCGAATTTCGATTACCTTCCCAGAAACGTAAAAATATATAGAGTGTTCTATTTAAAATAAGAAAGTTGACGTCACTTCCGGTGACACCGGAAACACAATTGAACTGCCAATAATGGCAAAAGTTAGTTCACAAAAAAGAGAAATCGATCTACTTTTTCTGAAAGCGCTAGCTTCTGTTGTTCAAAAGTTAGCATGGGGGGGGGGGACATTTTAGGTCCCGCACTATATAATTTATCTATGTAATTCATCGTTTTCTTATCTTTTAAGTAAAAAAAACTTGTTTAGGTGTTCTGTAAATATTTTTCTAAAAGTTTTTGTTATTGTTTTTTAACTACTACTTCCATTATTTGACTAATTGTGGGTATTCATTTGAAATATCAGTTCGACTTAAAAGTCAAAATTTAAAAATTTAATTTACTTTTACAACAGATCTGGCCACAGAAAATTTAATTTCGACATCTTCCTCAATTATTTCATCAGAGGGAGAACCATCAAACAAAGAGAAAATGTGGAAGAAGTTCTGGTTCTTTAAACTCTTTTGTTGTGCGAACATCTACCAACATGAAACAAGAACTTAATGAGCAAATTACATGACAAAAAAACTAGAGTATCGGCACACTCCTCACCACACAAAATATTATTAATTAATTCCGAACAGCTGTTTCAAAGGCTCACTGAAAATGCAGGCCCAGTGAGCCTTTGAAACAACTGTTCCGAATTAATTAATAATATTTTGTGTGGTGAGGAGTGTGCCGATACTTTGTGTTGTTTGTCATACTACCCCACAGTTCTCCCTATCATTTAACAAATTACGTATTTTCATATTTTTGTTATGATTAATACTTTTGTAGCAAATAAATATAATTTGATTTTTTTCATCTTTGACGGAAATCAACGATTAAAAAAAAAAATCAGTTGATCAGTTTAGTAAAAATTTAAATATGTGTTAAACTATTGCAAATAGATGTAGTAAATGTTAGGGGTTCTATTTAAGAGATAAACAGCTGCGTTCACTGCTTCTGCCCACAAGATTAAAGATAAATCTTTTGTGTATAGCATAGACCGGGCACTTTCAATGATAGTGCGATTGTCCCTTTCACATCTACCATTTTGTTGTGGTGTGTAAATTCCTGTTGTTTCAAGAATATTACCATTTTCTAAAAACAGGTTTTTCATTCTTGTATTGACAAATTCAGTGCAATTATCAACACGTACTCTTTTTATATTATGTCCAAATTTTGTTTTACACATTGGAATAAAGTCATAAAAACGGTCATACACATCACTTTTATGTTTTATGAACTTTACTTCTCGATAACCAGTACATTCGTCTTTAAATAAAACAAAATATCTCGAGCCACCGATTGAATCTGTGCTCATCGGTCCACAAACGTCATTATAAATCAGCTCACCTGGTTGCGTTGGTGGTTTTTCTACTGGCGCGAATGACAAACGATGTTGCTTACCAAAAGTACAACCTTCACAGAAGAAACCTTCAATTTCTGTCAGTTTTATATCGTCAACTAAATTTTTGGCAAATAATTCCTTTAACGATTTTACATTGATGTGTCCTAATCTTTCATGCCATAACTTCAATGATCCAGAACTACTTACATTTACTTCTGGCTGTACTGATTTTGCTCGTATTAACAATTTATACAGGTTATCATTACGAACTGCACTTGCTGCCACCACATTGTTTTCAAGAATGTGCTACTCTTTATTATTGAGAAACCTCTTTTGGTGACAGCTCCCTCGGAAAACAAATTTCTCTTTAAATCAGGTACATACCAAACATCTTCCATTTTCCCTTTTTTCCATTGTCCATTCACAAGTTTTTCAATTTCCACAGTTCCCGTTCCTACAATTTTTAATTTCTCGTTATTTCCTAATTTTACAGTTAGATTATCTATCTCTTGCAAAATAGTAAAAAAGTTCCTATTTGAAGACATGTGCCTAGAAGCACCACTGTCCATTATCCATTCTTCATCAATTCTTTCCGCAACTTGATTGTCTATTTCAATGTTGAATGCGCTATCTGTTGTGTGTTTTGTAGAGTTACTTTGTGTCCTCTTTGGTGCTCTACATTCTTTTGCCATATGGTCTTTTCTTCCACAATTGTAGCACGAGAATTTGAATTTCTGTGGTTTTTTATGGTCTTTTCCTTTCTTCGGTCCAACAGCCACTAGTGCATTTTCAGTCACTGCGGTTTGATTGAGATTCTTTTCTTCATCTAATAATCTAGCCGTGAGATTGGTGATAGTTTGTTTTGACTCTTAAAGTGAAAGCCAGGCTTGCCGGAATGACCAATACTTTGGCAAGGAACTTAGAATTTTTGTGATAACAGCTGTGTCACTTATATTATCTCCCGATTCTTTAATTCGCCTTGCAAGATTCTCTACATTAGACACATGTTGTGCAACTGAGTCTGTCACATTCATATTGTACTTATAGAACTGCTCATGTACTAGCATTTTATTGGTTTCCGTTTTTAACTCATAGATGGAATCAAGCTTGCTGATGACCTCTCCCGATGTGTTACAATTCTGTACTAAAGAAATTTGGGAAAATTCCATGGCAGAAGTAATAATGCACATAGCTAGTGGATCCGACTTGTCTCAAGCTTGACTATCTTTCTCAATCTCAGTTTCCAACGGTTTTAGTTTGTTTCCCATTGCAATTTCTAGGACGCCTTTTGCCCTTAGAGCACATTTGATTTGAAATTTCCATTGGGTATAATTTTTTCCATTAAATCTCCCAATTTGCATACTTCCGAAGTTATTGTCCGCCATTTCTTACTATAAGGATCACCACGTGCGTACTAAACGCTTTACGTTGAACTCCTTCTTTTCTGTTTTTTTTTTTTCTTTATTGAAGTTTTCTTTTCTCTGGGCCCATAACCTGTTAGGGTTATTCCATAGATAAACTACACTTCTTGTTAACAGTTTAATGGAGCATCAATAAAGGTATAAAATATAAAACAAAGAAATATAAACGCTGCTTCGTTTCTACAAAAACTGTACTTCCACTCTTCTCCACCGTTCCCTATATTATTTCCAACTTTATCATCTGGGTAATACCAACATTACAAAACAAACAATATCTCTATTGAGCGCGTGATTTAATTAATTCTAACAGTAAATGGTAAGATATTTTAATTTCATCTTTGTTAAGAGAATACATTGACGTTACTAATGTGTTGATTCACCCCGTAGAATCAGAAGCCTGACAAACAAATTTGTTTCGCAATTTTGATGATAGTGTTTAATAAATGAATAATTAATTAGTAATCTTATTAAAGACGAGCGGAGTTTGGTCAAAAGATTGCTAAACTTAAAAAAAAAATAAATGAATCAATTTTATTGATTTCACGATAGGGAAAAACAATAACAAATGTTAACCGCAGAATCACTTTTCTTTTTACGCACAAAACATATTCGTCATTTAGTGGAGTTCCTTTTGCAATGTATAAAAAAAATAGTAATAAAAATCTACGTCATCTACACTGCTAACTTGAACTTGAATTGAATCTCAATGTTAATCTATTTTGCAACAATTATTTAGATAATCAGGCAAATATAGGTGACGTGAATTCAAATAATTATGCTTCTGACGTTTTAGGATAAACATTTTGTCAATTTTGTATTTACAAACTTTAGCTTATCTAATTTTATAATTCAAAAACATAACACAGCGTTTTTCTTAGTACATTTTAGATATTTTTCCTAGTCATCGATTCTGACGTTGCTTATATAATTTACCGTAATAGATATGCTGCTATTGCACTTTGCACTATTGAAGTAATAAATTGTTATAAATTGTAAAACTGCATGCGCTATTGACATTGACGCCTTTATCTGAAATGTTTTCCAAAGTAACTATTTAAAGATATTTCCTCGATAGTTGATTAAATTTTTAAATTCCTCATACGTGCCAAACATCTGTCAAACGATTATGTTATTTAGGAATTTGAAATGTCTTTGATAAATTACATTTTTCGATATAGATAGAATTTTTGCTGAAAAACCTTTTTGTTATACGTGACGATTGTCTTGAATATGTACATCTCCTTTTTGTTAGACATTTTTTGAGATAAAGCAAATCTAAGTCCTTGTACGTTGACCTAACGACGTGTAAAATGCATTTTATCCAAAAATATGCTGCCATATCTTTATCAGTTACCTTCACAGCTTAAAAGTAATCTGATAATAATCCTGTTGGCTATAAAGTAATCGCTAATTTTAGAACTTACAACTGGTCTGGTTTAGATAAAATACAGATGTCATTTTTGATTTGGATAATTTTAAAAATGTGTGTAAGCGTAAGGTATTTGTGGATAATCCCGGATCATATAGGACTTTTATGGTCTCTTTTATATACTAGTTGATAGATTCCTTTTTCATTACAGACATCTGTATGACAATTAATTTAGATTTGTGGTTAGAATGTTTCTTTTGATAAAGCTTGGTTACTGGAAATTTTAGAACTTACAATTGGTCTGGTTTAGATAAAATACAGATGTCATTTTTGATTTGGATAATTTTAAAAATGTGTGTAAGCGTAAGGTATTTGTGGATAATCCCGGATCATATAGGACTTTTATGGTCTCTTTTATATACTAGTTGATAGATTCCTTTTTCATTACAGACATCTGTATGACAATTAATTTAGATTTGTGGTTAGAATGTTTCTTTTGATAAAGCTTGGTTACTGGATTCCACAACAAACAAATTTTTCTCGCTATATATTAATAGCGATGAACATACTTCCTTTTACGGACTTCTAATCTTATCTACTTATTTCTCCTGCCATACTGTCTACAATATTCTCACAGTACGTTTCGCAATATTTAATGGATTCTCTTATCACCACGTGATAACAGCCTGACCTCAGTTTAGAGTAACACTATTTTTCTTTGCAAATGAATCATGTTAAGTAGAATATTTTTTGAATTATATAATTGATTTTCTTACCAAAATTATTTTCATGGGAAGTTAAAACTTCCAAATTTGAATTCATACGAAAGTCTACAATATCCAACGGCAATTTAGCAAAATATCTGGGTCAATACCGCTTTGACAATAGTTCGACCAATTCATTCATACAACACAGTCAAGGGTACTCAATTATAATTTCAATTTCTTTTGCCAATGTACATTAGAACTTTTTGGCGAGGCTTGAGCTAGTCATGGTTAAATTCCAATTAGCTCCTATTAAAATATTACACGCGATTTACTAAATGTATAACAATGATTTTCATAGATACCAAGTAAGGTTGCTTAAATGAACAAGTGACATTGAATGTAATATGTAATATAAGTAGATTTTAAATTTAAATCTTTCATTATGCACAGGAACTAGGTTATGGTGATCTATATGGAGTAAAGTATTTTTAAAAATAGGACAATTTTAATGACTACACGAATCTAAAATGAAAGTCATTTTAAAATGGTCTAATTAGGATATCTAAGGAATTTGACACTAGAGTACATATAAAAATACCGATAATAACTCCAATAAAAAATATTATATCACATGATTTGATGTTGTAAGATAAAATATGAAATAATACTATTTTTTTCTACTTGCTTTTCCTGTACAACAAACTTGAGAACACAGCTGAAAAAATAATTACTTTCATATCTACGTCATTTAATATAATTGTTACTAATTATTTTTAACAATAATGTTTGTTTACGTATGTCTACGTTGAACAGGTACAAAACCACACATTTCAAACACCTACCTATGTACAGTACCGTTCATCGAAGTTCGGGCAAGCTAACAAATTATACTAACTATTTAGGAAAAAATTTTAAAATTATATAATATACATTTCTGTCAGGGATTATTAAAACTAACCTTTTCTGGAAGCCTTTTACCAATTTCCAGGTAGTATTTGTCTATTATAAGACCGTTATCATAAAATATATAATTATGTTGGAAATCCCCAATAATTACAGTGACAATAAAGCTTTATAATAATCCCTAGGAGGGTTAGCTGATTCACTCGTGTTACCTGGAAATATTCGTATACCCTTTATAAAGTATTATAACATTTGTAAACACAGTAGTTCTGAAGAGATTGTTATTGTGAAAGTATCTGTGGTTGTGCAAGTGAAAAATAAAATAATTTCGGTTTGACTGCTTAAAATGCCCCGTGGAAAGCCTCTAGCTGTTTCCAAACGATCTGCTATTATTACCTTGCATCAGGAAGGATACGTAGAAAGAGGGATTGCGGATAAATTAAAAATAAAAAAATCTACAGTACATGATACTATAATTCGATTTAAGACAACCGGTGACGTGCAAGATCGTAATCGGCCAGAGGACCGTCAAGAAAAACGACTCCTGCGGAAGATTTACGAATAAAAATAATTAGTAAGCAGAATAGAAGACTAACAGCATCAGAAATTGCTGCAGAATTCAATAATGAGCGAGATTCCAAAGTTTCTGTGAGTAGTGTGAAACGTCGGCTGAAAGAAGCTGGGTTGCATGGGCGAGTGGCTTGTCGAAAACCGTTACTCCGAAGAGGAAATAGGCTGAAACGATTGAAATGGGCACAAGCTCATAGAGATTGGACAGTGTACGATTTTAAAAACGTTTTGTGGACTGACGAATCCAACTTTGAGGTTTTTGGAAATAGACGGAGAGTTTTCGTACGCAGATCAAGAGGGGAAAGAATGTTACGGGAGTGTATAGTTCCTACGGTGAACCATGAAGGCGGATCAGTAATGGTTTGAGGTTGTTTTTCCTTAATCAACAGGGGACTGGCTCAAAATTGAGGGCATAATGAAAAAAGAAGAATATCGGAAAATCCTGGAGGAAAATGCCATACCGTCAGGAGTCCGATTAATTGGTCGTGGATTTGAATTTATGCAGGACAATGACCCCAAACATAAATCTAAATTGTGCACAGATTACCTGCAGCAAGAAGAAAATGAAAGAACCCTAAAAATTATGGAATGGCCGCCACAGTCCCCCGATCTGAACCCGATAGAGTTGTTATGGGAAGAATTAGACCGATGTGTTAGGAAAAAGTGTCCAAAATCGAAGGAACATTTGTGGACCATTCTCCAGGAGGTATGGACAAGCTTGACCAATGAAACATTATCAAAATTAGTGAATCGGATGCCGAGAATTGTGGCAGCAGTCCTAAAGGCAAAAGGTGGATTTTTCGATGAAAATCGGATTTAAATTATTTGTATTACATTAACTTTTTCTTTTGAATAAATTTGTGTTTGAAAATATGTAAAATCATGTAAGTAAGCATTAAATACATGGCCATTTAATATTTGTCTTATTTTCTTTGACTTCCGTACATTTTTTTGCTTGCCCGAACTTCCATGAACGGTAGTGTATATAATAGTTTGAACTGGTAACATTACATAATCAGCAAAATGTAGAATTAAAACAATAAAAAAATTTACATATTAGCTACTAGGTGATGATAATGTAAAATTCATTAGAATTGTTACTTATTAACAAGCTTCCTGTTAACGAGAATGTTTGTAGTTTTAATTTTAAAATGTAAAGTCATATTAATTCTTTGAACAAACCAAGCGTTTATTTAAACAAAGAATACCTATCACACGAGCAAGGTATCGTCTCTGCAATATACAGGCGTTTCACCGAAGTAGCGGCTTGTGTGCAAAAATCGATTCTAGCGTTGTCAGCGTCCGCTTGTTTGTTTTTCGTTCAGTTTAAGAAACAAGAGCGTTCGTTGTGTTTTGTGTTACGTGTTATTAGTAGAACCCGGTAACTGGAGAGCAATCGCAGCGGGGGTGTGACTGTGTTTAGGTGGGCGGGGAGGGCTGGTTGATTATGATACGACACAACAAATCATCACTCAGTTCAGTTTAGCATTAGATAGCGGATAGGGCGTGTTGATTTTATTGATATAGACGTAGTTATTAATTGTAGTTTTTAGTGAACATGTCGAAGGCTAAAAAACAACCCTTTCAAGACATAGTAAATAAGTTTATTTCTGACTTTCCCGATTTGTTTTACAACGGGAGTTTATAAAGTGTGCAAAATGCATTTGATGTCAAATAAGAAGTGGAACTGTATAAGACACGTAAATTCCGCACAGCATAGAAAACGAAAATTGGGCATGCCACCGAGAAGTACATTTTTTTTATGTAATTTTTTAAATTGATAAACTGTAATTTGCCACTAGGCTTACTCGATAAACAACCGTTTAGGGACTTTTGGGACAAATACAATCCCGAGTTGCGGTTGCCAACGGAGAAAACGGCACGTAAGCATGTTGCATTTGTACGCGATGACGTGGGGAAGAAAATGAAACGCATATTGAAAAAACAGTTTCTTTGGTTATGTGTTGACGAGACAACAGACTGTAAAAAAAATTCAATTGTAAATATTATGGTACGCATACTAGACCTAAGTAAACCTACATTACTACTGTTACTAGCTAGCCGAAGACTATAAGAGTGTGCTGCTGCAGCAATTACGAAGGTTATACTTAGTACGTCGGAAAAATTTCAAATTTCAAAAGATAAAGTGTTGATGTTTATAAGCGATGGCGCAGCGTTCCGTAGGCCGTTCTCTTCTTGAACATGGTTGCAAGTGTTTACATGTTACGTGTAAAGTGCATGCTTTACATCTTGTGGCAGAAACCATTCGACAATGCTCTCCCGAGGTAGATGCATTAATAGCAAGCACAAAAAAAGTATTTTTGAAATCTCCCAAACGCCTACGATCATTTCACACAGAGTGCCCTGGTATTCGTCAACGACCGGAGCCAATTCTTACACGTTGGGGAATATGGTTGCAGGCATATTTTTATTATGCTGAACATTTCAAAACAGTAAAAGCTGTTGTTGCACAATTCAATCCTGCCGAAGTTGCAGCTATTAAGGAGAGCCAGTCGAAATTTCAAGATATTTCCGTTGAAACAGATTTAAAAAATATTCGTAGCTACTATAAAGGATTAGCTGACACAATAGACCAATTACAAAATAGATCGTTATCATTATTGGAGTCTCTGCAAATTATGGACGGAGTGCATACACAGCTACTGACTATACATGACGCAAAATATAATCGCGTTTTAGAAAAGCTCGAGAGTGTGCTACAGAAACATCCCGATTTTAGCACACTAAAACAAATTTGTGATGGTGTATCGAATAATCCACTGACTAAGTACAAAGAGTATTTTAATCATGCATGTATAACATCGGTAGATGTTGAACGCTCTTTTTCAAAATATAAACTCATTTTCTAACCACGGCGAACATCGCTCACCGAGACAACTGAGAAAACGCATCTAATGGTGTCAACTTTTTGCCACTCTTATCCATATGATGTTAATACTGATAATGGTGCTTCTAGTTTTACTGTTCCGCAGCCAAGGCTGCTTAAAAGGGTGAGTGTTTCACTACTTTTCACATGTCATAATTATGTATTAGTTCTGTTATTTTTTTTCTATTTTCTTACTATTGTTTTTGTACATTAGACAGGTACGGCTATGTCACGGCTCCCTGTTACCGGGCTCTAGTTATTAGTTATAAATAGAGTTGCTCAGTTTGTGCCAACAACCAGTGGCGGACGCATACAAGTTTACACAAAATAAATGGTCAGAAAAAAATATAATACGTGCTCAAACACTTACCGTCTTAAGAGTCTTCCGTGAAATCACAAAGTGAATAATGTCTGTTAAATATCTGCAACATTAGATATGTTTCCACATTTGTTCCGGCAAACCGACTGCGGCGTGAGGAAAAAGTGTGTTATATGTAGAAAACGAACGTTCTACATCTAGTGACGTTATATTTGCGTAATTAAGATAACCTTTGGAACAACTTAACAGTTCTGTTGACACACCTTCACAAATTTGGCTTAATGTTCCAAAATCAGAATCTTTCTCTAAAACACTTTCAAACCTTTCTAGAACACAAACATTTTTTGCGTCTTCTGCTGCGCATAGCTGTGCGTGAACATGATGCACTATTTGCAGAGATTCCACTAACGACACCGAAGGATTTTGTAATTTTTCTATTGCCTCCACTAGTCCGAAGTAATTGTTCTGAATAGTTTTTCAATCCGTTTTAACCTGACTATCTTGAAATTTCGACTGGCTTTCCTTGATAGCCGCAGCTTCCTTTGGATTGAATTGTAAAACCACGTTCTTAATATTCTCAAAATATTTATGATAATAAAACGCGGCCTGTAACCATGTTCCCCAACGTGTAAGAATAGGTTCTGGTGGCTCAGGCATACGGGGGCATAGTCTGTGAAATTTGCGAATACGTTTTGGGGATTTGACAAACACTGCTTTTGTATGCGCTATTAAAGCGTCTACCTCACGATAACATTTTCTAATACTATCTGCCACATGACTGAAAGCATGGATTTTACACGTAATATGTAACGAGTTAGCACAATGTTTTTTAAGAGACCGGCTTACAGAAACCATGTTTGCGGCACCATCACTCATAAACATCAACAGTTGGTTTGTTGAAAGTTCAAACTTTTCCAATGTATTTAACACTAACTTTGAAATTACTTCGGCGGTACATTGTTGTACTCGTCTGGAAGCTAAGAGAATTGAAGGTGACGATTGATGTGGTTCCATTGTACGTACTATTACATTAACCACAGAATGTTTTTTTACGATCTATTGTTTCGTCCACACATAACCACAGTTTTTTATCTTTCAACTCCGTCTTAATTCTTTTTTCAACATGTTCACGAGCAGATGGCACAATTCCTTGTAACGATGCCCGACTTAATAATTTGCAGTCCGAATATTTATTTCAAAAGAAGACGTATGTTTCCTTGTCTAGCAAATTAAACGGTAGATTACATGCAATAAAGGTAACACATAAATTAAATTTAAATTTGTCATAGTGTCGTGTACAATTTTTTTTGAAGAATGCTGTTTACTATTTACGTGACGTAGACAATCCCTTTTGGACCAACACATTAAAGGGATATTACAAACTACACATTGAATTTTAACGCCATCATAATTTACGTCAGGCATTTCTGCTATAAATTCTGTAACTTTGTCCAACATTGGTCGTTTTCGCGACGTAGGCAACATTTTTAAAACAAACGTAGAACTACAAAATAGTATTTACGGCAACGTACATGTATACACAACAGATCTAGTTGAGACTCGCAGTTATACTGAGGGTTGTATCGAACCTCCGCCACTGCCCGTTAGCGCTAGTGAGCAACTGTAGTTATAAATATATAATTATTAATTTAAAATGTGTAATATGAATAAGGCCATAAAACGGCTGGCACAGTAAAGAGCTTCATCTGTGACTTTCCGGATTTGTTCTACGACGGTGCTAAAATAGTTTGTAAAGTGTGCGAGAAACATTTGATGTGCTGGGACAAGGCGATTTGAAAATCAGAAAATTTCCTTTGCGATCATTTTGCATTAAATTTTTTTTTTTAAATGATATTCCCAACATTGTTTCTGGGAGATTTTGACGTCGCGAATACGAGAATTAACTTCGTTTGGCGTTATCTTTCATGGTTATTGAGATACAGCTGTTGGAAACTCATTATTCACAGAAATTGAAATTCTTTGTTATAACTAATTATTAGGTCGAATTAATGTAGTTGTCAATTATTCATTGGAATTGCTATATGTTAACAAGCTTCCTGTTAGCGAGATGCTATATATATTTCACGAAATTATCAAATAAAAAATAGATTTGAAATGCAAAATCACTGATTTTAATTCTTTCAACAAACCAAATGTTTATTTAAGCAAAAAACCTATTGATCATCCACTTATTGATCATCCTAGAAAACCCTTACATGCTTTTTCATAATCATTTCCCAAAAACTTCACTCAAAATTGAAACTAAATGTTGGCTTTGTTAACTTTGGAATAATCTTACAATTGCCGAAGGTATCGTTCCGCTAATTTTTGTAATTCTTAATCTACAACCAAAAAAATCGGTTCAAAATTTCCCAAATTTTCAAGCGCTCTGAGAGAGTTAAAAATTCATTCTTTCTTAGATCGATTCAGCTCTTTGAATATTATAAATTTGCCATGTTTATATTGAATAGTCCTTTTTGGTTGGTGAGACATGGGAAAATCAAGAAAAAGCTAGAAAATTTCCCTTATGATTAACTGAGCATCGTTTCCGAAAGATTTTGACCTCGTGAATACGAACATTAACTTCGTTTGGCAATATCTTTAGTGGTTTCTGAGATACAGCTATTGGAAACTCATTCTAAAGAATTCAAACTCTGTCTGCTATTTGGATTCCATTGAAGTTATAATTTCGCAATCAAGAAATCCGAAAATATCCCCTGAAATTCCCGAAATAACTTGCAAACGTGAAATTTCCAAGTATTCCCGAATTATAAGTGAAAAAGTTGGTGAACAGGTAGCACCTAAATCACGCCAGCCCGAGAATCTACCTTCAGAATACCAAAAGGTTTTTGGACATCTACCAATGATTCGAACGTATGGTTTCTATTTTCGACTTATTTACGCCTATCGTAGTTTATAATTAAGGCAAAACATTAGGTGTTTTCACCATGCGATTTTGATCGGCGATGGAAAATTTTCATGTTTGTTTTTTTGGACAATATAGGTTCTATCTGATCATTAACAAGATCTGTTTGTTATTCAGTTATCTCATATTAATAGATTTTTTTTTCTATAGTGTTTTCGATTAAAAAAAAATGTTTTTGTTCGATTGATAGTATTCAATAATCATTATCTAGATTCCGATATTGATTTTATCTAAATATGGTTAACTGTAAATAAAATTAGGATTAATAATGTGAAAATTAAGGGTGGTTATACTCTTGGCTTTGCCTGTATGTATGTACATACATAATACAAGAGAAAACTGAAACAGTTCACTAAAACCCTTACCACAACACTTAATTCGTACTGGACGCACGTTTCGATAGCCAAGCTATCATCATCAGCAGCAAGACTGAACTAACAAGCTAAGTGAAAAACTAACCTTAAAAGGAAAATAAATTATGCAATATGTAAATTTAAAATCGTAAAATTTAATGAGCCGCTTCATTGCACAGGACTATAAATAGCCTAAAGGTAAATGAGCCGAATGACGTGAGTTATTAAATCCTAGATTACAATCAAGCGGTTCATTGCACATGGTTAAAATTACAACTATAAATGATTAAACATGATGTAACAAAGGATAAAGGCTGGAATTTAGTGGTCCTAAATCTGAATTCATTAAGTGAGTTTTGTTTTTGTAAATTTCCATGCCTTCATAACAATTTAATTGAGAAGTACTCCTTACGTTTTTAATTAACTTTATATTATCAACATTATGGTTATTTTTAAGCATATGTAGGGCAACGCTAGATTTATCAAACCTTCTGAATTTGAGATGAGCCAAATGTTCTTTGTACCTAATTTTGATTGATCTTTTTGTCTGCCCAATATACACTTGATCACAGTCTTTACATTAAATTTTGTTAATTCCTGATTTATCCATGTTATCCACTGGGTCTTTGGAATTTCCTAAAAGGTTTTTAAGGTTATTGCTCGAAGAGAAAATAATCTTGCGGTCAATCCTAGAAAAGATTTTTTAAAGACCCTTGGTGTAACATGGATAAAAGGGTAATTTAACATATTTCTTATTATTACGGCCGTCAATGCGTTCTAATGTGCTTACATTTCTAATTCTTAATCTATTCTTATGTTTCCTAATAGTATTATAGACGACATCTTCAGAGAATCCGTTAAAGTTAGAAATATTGATGATTTCTTTTAGTTCATTTTGATATCTATATTTCGTTAAAGGGAAATTGAGTAACCAGTGCACCAAAAAGTTAATAGCCGAAAGTTTGTGTTCATATGAGTGATTAGAATCCTGTAAGATGAATCTATTATTACTAGTAGGTTTCCTATATACGTCTATTTCTAACTTATTTTTATTTCTTATTACTAACATGTCGAGGAAAGGAATCCTGTTGTCTTTTTCTTCTTCGTGGGTAAATTTGATAGAGGGAAATTTTGAGTTAAGTTGTTCTATGAAATCCGTTATTGAACATTTACTGATGTCAAAGATGCAAAAAATGTCATCGACGTATCTGATCCAAAGCCGAGGGAAATAAGCGAAAGTATTCTTCAGGTCAGTTTCAAATTTACCCATAAAGAGGTTAGCCATAAACGGAGATAAGCTGTTACCCATTGCTGTTCCTTCCGTTTGTTGATAAAAAGTGTTGTTAATTTGGAAAAAGTTTTGTTTCATGCAAAGTTTTGTCAAAGAAATTAAGCTAGTAACTTCCTCTCTATCCATTTGGTTATCTAACAAAAGTGTTTCTAAATATTCCAAAGTTAAATCAACTGGAACACTAGGGAACAATGAACTTACGTCAAACGATACTAAAATTTCTTTGTCAGTAAGCTCAATGTCCTTAGTTTTTTCAATGAACTCGTAAGAATTTTTAATAGCCAAATCCGGAAATTGTACAGGTAACTGGTTCAATTTGTCAGATAACCACCTGGAAAGTAAGTAAGTTGGACTGTTGATATTCGAAACAATGGGTCTTATGCTTTTTCCGGGCTTGTGTATTTTAGGTAAACAATACATCCCAGGTAGTACTGGGTTTGATACCGTTAGTCTAAATCTTAAATTGTCGCTAATGACAGCCTTACATTCTAACATGGTCTTTTTGGTTTCTGTAATCATTTTAGACAAAGGATTTTTTGATAATTTTGAATAAGAACTTTGTGACAAAGTGGTGTTGACTCGACTAAAATAATCTTCTTTGTCTAAGATGACTACAGTGTTACCCTTGTCGGATTTTAAATAAAAACAATTTTTGTTTTTTAGTCTTCTAGCAATGATTTGATCTTTTCGTGCAATGTCAGGTGCATTCCTTTGCATATTTTCCAAAATTTGACTTTTACAAGCGGTACGAATAAAATTTTTTGTGTTATCATCAAAATTACTGATCGCGTTCTCTATGCCAACTATAATTTCTTCAACCGGAGGCTTATTAAATGTCAGGTAGTATTTCACACCTTTGTTTAATAAGTCGATCTCTTCTTTGCTAAAAGACTCATGTGACTCGTTTTTAACTAATGCAGTTGGGTTAATTATCTCGGCAGGTTTCGGTTTGTTAGTGGTGACTAATTTGGAAAACTTTTTCTTGAGAACCTTTTCTTTATCTGAAACTTTCTTAGCAATAACGTCTTCAATCCTGTTGAGATAATTAATCCATTCAAAATATTCTAAAATACATAGGTTGTTACAAAGTTGTAAATGTAAACTAGATGCTTCTAACTCTAGTTGACTAATTTTAAAATACTGATACTTAATTTCTGAATTTAACCAACAACTTTTGGCCGAAGAAATAGCTCTATTAGCCGAACTTGATTTACTCTTGCAGTTAATTTGAATGAAATTCGGAAAAACATTAAAGAGAAAACGACAAAATCAAGTAAGCCAAGACATTTAGATATATACGTAAGAACAGAAATGGGACCCATAGAAAGATCAATCATTGCATTTCTTAGCTGATGACATCATTTAGATGCTTATTTTTTTGTTTTTCCTTCGCAGACAGTACCGGTCATGACGCGGCAATTTATTTTTGCTAATTTCGTTCTGTTTGACGCCTTACTTTGTACGTACGTCCTATACCGATTTAGAGAACAGCAGGGGCAAAAATAAATAGGAATGACGTCAGAGTATAAGCGTGGCCATTTCTACGGTTTGAATCACTTGACTTGACTAGACTGTTGGACGCTTAATCGTGAAAATTGGGCTTGTGATCGGTATATGCTAATATATTTTCTAAAATTCATTTTACATAGCTCTGCGTTAATTTTCAAAATTGAATTGATCTTTTTGATGATCTTATGGTTATAAGTTATTTATAATTGTTTGAATCTTTTCTATTTCGTAAATATTTTTTTGTTATGGAAATTATTAAGCTGGGCACAATCGGTGTTTGCAACAGAATCGGATCATTCGAATGGGTCGCGGATTATAAAGAGTGTATGTGTGACTCATAGCCGACAGAAGTGATATGTTGAAATCAGTATTCCAGTGTTGAAGTGTATTTATTGCCATTATCAGTTTTTTTTGTTTGAAAACGGCATTTGTTGTATATGTTTCTTCAAAAATCTGTTATACTTAATACCGTAACAATAAATAATATTATAATAAATAAACGTAAGTTCTTAACAGTGTGGGTAGGATTGTTGTAAAACTTGCACCATCAGGTATGTTTCCACATTTGTCTCGGTGAAGGTTGTTCGCTGTGGTGAAAAAAATTTTTTATATTTCGAGAAAGACCGTTCAACATCTATGGAGGGTAACACAGGCATAATGAAAATAATCTTAGTTAGTTGATGCATGTGCAGATACACCACCACACATTTGTCTTAATCTCGTATAATCGGAATTTTTTGTTAACACGGTCGAACTTTGCTATAACGCGACCGTTTTTTGCGTCATTTATACCGTGTAGCATTGTTCGTCCACGATTTGCACTAATTCTGCTAACGACAATCCAGTATTTTGCAATTTTTTTATTGCGTCTAGTAATTGTTGCTAATACTTTTTAAATCTGTTTCAACAGAAGTATTTAGAAATCCTTTCTGGCTCTCCTTAATAGCTATAGCTTCGTCAGGGTCGAATTGTAAAATCACAGATTTTACCTCCTGGAAATCCAGAATAATAAAAAGCCGCTTGCAACCATGTTCCCCAACGCGTAAGAAACGGCTGTGGTGGTTTGCGAATACCGGGACAAAGCCTGCGAAATACTCGAATCCGTTTGGAAGACTTGAGAAACACTTTTTTTGTATTTGCTATTAATGCATCCAGCTCCGAGAAACATTCTCGAATAGTTTGTGCCACAAGATGTAAAGCATGAACTTTACACGTAACATATAAAAGTCCCTCACACTTTTCTTTAAGAGAACGGTCTACACTACACATTGCCGTTACTTCATCGCTCATAAACATCGACAGTTGACTAGTTGACACTTGAAATTGTCATAATGTATCGAGCACTACGCCCGCAATTGCTTCGCCAGTAACTTTTTTTAGTCTTTTGCTAGCTAATAAGATTGCAAATTTCGGTTTAACAGGATCTAGTCTAGTCTGTCGTCTCATCAAGACATAGCCACAACTGTTTATCTTTTAATTCTGCTTTGATCCTATTTTCGATATCTTTAGGTATACTTGGTAGCTCTTTCCGTAGCGCTGTCCGTGATGGTAAATTCCACTCGGGATTGTGTGTACGCCAAAACTGTCGAAACGATTCTTTATCGAGTAAACGAAACGATAGGCCATAAACAATAAACATCAAAAGTAAATCCAATTTAAATTGGGTTTGAGGTGGCACGCCATTTTTCTCATCTTTGCGCTGTACACTATTTATATGCCTTTTACAGTCACCTTTGTTCCAGCACATTAAAGGTATTGCAAACTGTACACAATACTTTAGTTCCATTGTAGTTCAAATCCGGAAATTCACTGATAAATTTAGTGACTTTATTAGCCAACGGTCGTTTATTTTCCTTGCGTACGTTAGACATACATACATATACTTATCTGTATAATTACGACTAACGCTGCGAAGGGTTAATGAGAACTTGTTGCAATAAATCTATAATTTCATTCGCTATGGTAGCTCGTACCGATTCATATGCATACATCTCGTCGTGAGCGCGGCAACCTCACTTTTAATCTGGTGCGAAGCTCTCTATGCCCGCCCTACAATTTCGTTCTGTTTGATGCCATACTTCGTACGTCTTATACCGATTTAGGAAACAGCAGTGACAAAAATATATAGGAATGACGTCAGAGTATTAGCGTGGCTGCGTGGTCATTTCTACGATTTGAATCACTTGGCTTGACTAGACTGTTAGACGCTGAATCGTGAAAATTGGGCTTGTGATCGATATATACTAATATACTTTCTAAAAATTAATTTGACATAACTCTGCGTTAATTTCCAAAATTGAATTGATTTTTTTTTTGATAATCTTGGGGTAAAAAATGATGTATAATTGTTTGAATCCTTTCTATTTCGTAAATATTTTCTTGTTATCGTGATTATTATTTTAATTGTATAACATTCACTTAATTTCGACATGACGTAATCCGTACAGTTGAAATATAATTTACGTTACTTCAAAACTTTTGTGAGACTATAATTATGTCAAAATCAGGTCGAATGCCAAAAAATTGATTGGCCGAACATATTACTACTATCTACATTCTCTATGATTAATACTTCATGCTAGAATTTGTCTGTAAGTTCTATAGAATACGATATTGCCACATAATTATTGATTTATTTTATTGTCTTCGTTTTATATGATTTCAAACAAATGTAACATTTCGTGTTAATCGAATTTTCCTATAGCCTCTTTTTTTCGTATACTGTTTTATGTCCGTGAAAACTAGCATAGACATTAGTAATGCCCAAGTTAATTTTCTTTCTTTGATAACCTAATTTTATTGTGTTTGGCACCGATTCAACATAAAATTTCGTGTATGTATACTTTAGACATATTTTGAACTAGATGTTTTTGAAGTTATCGGTAGTGTTAACCCATAACTGACCTCTCTATTTTGAACTCAAAATTTTCTCTCTCTCTGTACTTAATTGTTCAACTAGTTAAAGTTATCGTAAGCATATATGTACATATCTAAGTTTAAAGAAATATAAATCCACATTTCCTCTTGTATGTCTTATGTTAATCATTTTTGCAAACTATGATAATCAACACCAGGAAATGGTTTATCATTTGATATATAAACGGCGTTTTTTTTCTGCTTGAGTATTCCTCGGTATCACTAACAGGAGAACTGCGCAAAAATTGGCATTCCTTTATAGTGGTAAATGTAGGCATCCTACATTACTCCTTTTATACAGAGTTATTGGGAAACAATAGTGTCTGTATACACGGTAACATGAAAGACTCACCTCTCTACTTCACCGCTGTTATGTGATACTTGGACAGTGAAACTTAGTGATGCTGATATGTCACAGATCAGACAAATGTTTTTCTTGACGTTTTCTCCATCTAAAAACAACATTTTGTAATCAAAATATTAATTTCGTACCTTATCTTTAATAATTCCTCACCTCCAGATTTTGATTTGCATTCTTCTGTATTTGAAGACCATTCCTCATATACAGGAAAATAACCAGGAAAGACTTCATGCCTTGTACGCCCATCACTTTCTTCACTCGATGGTGTTAAAGCGTTATCACTTTCTGTAATTTTAATCTCCAATATAGCATTGGTCTCCTCTTCTTCTAGATTACACTCTTCTTGGTGAAATAAAACTACGTCGTCTTCATCCTGAACATCTTGAGCTTGAGTTTGATTTTTGATTTGATTATCGTTTTCTTCTTCAATTGATTTGTTAATATCTTTACTCTTATGTAATCTGTAACAACTGCTATGCACGCTGCTACTTTGTACTAATGGATGAATTGGAATATGTTTCAGTTTTTGTGTATTAGTTCTATAGTATTGCTTCTCGTCATTCTGCGCCATTTGGGATATATTCCTTTCAGTGAATGTTTTCTTTATTTTTTCCCTACAAGTAGTTTCTTTGAAGGTTGGATCACTGTAGCTTATCTGCAGTTGTTTTTTAACTGCTCCTTTGTTGAGTGGTTTCTCCTCTTCGCTTTTACTGTCTTCATCGCTTCTAATTTTTGTACTATGGCTGTGGGAGTCGATTTCTCTACATATAACTATGTTATCTCCCATGGTTCCATCGCTAGATTTCTTTACCATAATTATGTAGTCTTTATCACCATCCAAAGCTTCAGTTCCGCTTAAATACGTCTCTACATGCGCTATTAATTCATCAGCTTCATCTTCACTTAATTGTCTTTTTATTTCCTTAACTGTTTCTGTAGGTCTTGCTGATCTGTTGAACTTATAGATTTTTTCGTTAGCCTGTTGGACTTGTGCAAACGTACTTTGTGCAAAATCAGTTTGAGGTAATTGTGGATATGTTCTACTAGGTATCGGATGTAACGTTGGTAAGCTAAAGTAGTTAGAATGCTGCGTTGTTATGGGAACTTGCTGGAGCGGAGTTACCGGCTCTGATGGAACCTTAACATTACTGTTCCTATACTGGAACACTATGCTTAAAGGAGTTTCTGGTGGTGTTTGCAAGAAAGAACCCTGTACTTGAGGGATTGGCAAATTCAATTCTACCGCTTGTATTACACTATTACCATTCGGGCTTAATGGTGGTGTATGGGCAATGCTCCCATGTATTGAAGTTGATATAGATGAATGAGTTTTCGTTAGTGAGCTCTTTGTCGGTATACGCTCCAGAACGTCCGGACTTAGGAGGTTGTACTGGTTATGGAGGTAAACATCATTATCCAGACCACTTCTTAGCGTAGGTTTATTGTTGGTTTTGTTAGCAGATGATGCGTTTAGCTTTCGGTTATTGAGCTTCTGCTGATGTGCCTGGCCTACAAAACTGGGGAAATGCTGAGTGGTATTGGTGTGTACGTAACTTGGTGCTTCTTGTGTTCGTTCTACTATTGCTGGTGCTTCATTAGGCAATTCAAGTGGGGTTTGACTCTGTGGAATGTTTGGAAGTATTAATGGGATAGATTTATATGGTTCGTTTTATTTAGGTTTCATCTAATTTGTATGAGGTGTTTGTTATTAGTGCCTCTTTTTGATGGATTTGATGATACATCTATTATAGATCTAAGCTATGCATGCATCAGATTCTTATTTCTAAACTAATTACAAATGAATCCTTAAAATTAAAAATAACAAAAAAAAGAAATAAAATATATAAAAAATAAATATCTATAACAATTTAGATTGGTCCAGGATATACCTAAAAATAATATAATTTAACTACACTATAATAATAATAGGATACAATAGGATGTCCATATGTATGTATATATATATTTTTCTAAAGTCTAAGGATTAAATAATGAATTTTAACATGGTCCCCTATGATATAAATACATAATTGTCCCCTATGATATAAATACATAATTTCTTTTACTATTTTTTGAAATATACTAACAAGTTCACTTTTAACATTGAATAACTTGAACACCTATTTTTGATATGATTGATATAACAACATTTAAATAACAATTTTTGATCTACATGATTTATTTATGATCACTAGAGGACATGATTACTAGCGTCAAGTAAAGGCAAGGGTGGTTTTTGTACTTTACCTAGGACGGATGGAATTTTGACTTGTATTACAACTATAAGTAAAAGTCTGACATACCTGTATAGGAATTTGTTTATTCGGGGTAGGAAGACAATCTGGAATATTTGGACTTATAGGAATAGATTGGCCTTCGCTCTTCTTTATAAATCTATCCTGATGGAACACCCAGCCTTCAGCTGGGGCGTGTTGGGAATTGTCCAAATAATCATGACAGGTCCAACGTCCCCTGTAGAATGGTTCTATACTTTCGACTTTTACCACTTGAAATCTTCCAATTGACCTATTGCATTTTGCCACGAATATATTATCGCGTTCTTGATGGCTTTGATTTGAAGTGCTAGCTATATTTATAGTTGCGGTCTGTTGGACTGTGGTTACCTCTATAACCGACGTTTGGTTTTCTAGAGCAAATGGATTTATAGATACTGACTTCGGAGATTGTTCGCTTTTGGCAGCAATGAGGACGTCAAAAGGCACAGAATTCTCTTCACCAACATTCACCACAGCGGCCCCATAAAGTATTTCATCATCAACGTCTTTGGAATAAGTCTCCTCGGAGTAGCTAGGCGTTTCTAAATCTGTAATTCGTGAAATTTCCTCTGAATGGGATTCATCTTCCGGGGAATCGATTCCAACACTGCTAACCACGTTCGTTACAACAAATGAGCTCTTTGATTGCGTTAAGGTTTCAGCAACGTGTGTTACAGCCGTTGTACTGATTGCATCGGCATCGAAAAGCCGTAAGCTTTCACTGGTTGTTCTGCATATCACCCTTGTAGTGCGTTTAGCTCTAGGTTTTGGCTTTTGGGACATCACTCGATTTTATACTTATTTATTAAAAAGAAAAGACGATATCGTTTTATTAGAGTAATATATTACAATAAATTTTAAAAATACACCCTTCAACGACTAGAAAATAAATTTAATTCTCTTTTTTAACCACTACATATCACAAATTGTTTTTTTTTTACTTATTTTATTTAAATCATGAACACATTGAAACGTCAAGGATATCTACCCTTCTTCGAGAGACCCGGCTACTGGATCAAAACAAACAGTTAATAGGGGGTGAAATGTCAAATACAGGTCTGACCGCATGATACATATTGCGGTACACTTAAGGCGCGAATTCTGGGAAATATGAATCTATAATTGATAAAATACTTTCGCTAGAGTTGTCTTTGTCATTAGAATTCGTCAGTTTTCTAAAAACTAGTTTTTTATAATGAAATTCTAAAATATGAAAACTGGTTTTATACGCTAAAATTAATACTTAAAAAACGATGAATTATGCCTTTGTACATTTTCATAAATATACAGGATGTTTCCTGTTCTCAACTGTTACACGGCAGTTTTTCATTCAATTTTAATGTTAATGGTAACACAATATTTCATGGTTTTAAAACCGGTTCCTTTTGAAATACTGGAATTCCAAAACAGGTTTATAGGTTTTCTCAAAAGTTTGTTTTCGTATATATACTTCGTATATATACTGTAAAAACCACTAATTTTCATAATATGAACTTTTACAGTTTTCGACCTCGTGAAAAAGCTTCTATTTCTATCTAAAGTGTAAACAAAGGATGACTCTACACGTGTTTGATAAGCAAAATTATCTGTATTTATTGGGGACTACACCAGAGAACTATAAAATTAATTACAAAACTGAAAAAATTCGAACATACCATCTGCACCAACAGCTTTTTATGATATGAAGGTTCTATGTAATTTAGAAGTTAAAATATTATTTTTTTCGCGGGTACAATGCGGGTTTTTAATCTACTTCGAAAATTTCATATATGCCTGTTGGTTGTTTCAAGAAAACTAGAAAAATACGTCAGGAGATGTATAAACAATATAATTTACTACTTGTAAAATACTTACAATTCTGACATGCAAATACGCGATACAGAGATAATACCATTTAAATAGGTAATAAATAATTCTCGAGATTCTCTTTAAGAATTATTTGTGTCAGTGAGATTTGTGGGTGAAGTTGTGTAAAAGTCAAAAGAAAATAGGATGACGGAGACGGCAACGAGTATGAATGATGAGCCTCCGTTGCCTAAAGAGAAAAGAGGCCGCTTTGGAATCAACAAAAACCTCATCATGTTAAAATTATCTTTGTTTTTCCTATACGGAGGTTTGTCCATTCTATAAATATATGCGAAAAGTCCTGATTTAAATATTTATTTTAGCAACATCGTCGCTTGTACCGTATCTACCGCTCCACATGCAAAGTATAGGTTTAACTATGGACGAGATCGCTTTAATTTATTTAGCGTTACCATGCACAACATTCCTGGCACCTCCAGTGTCTGGTTTTCTAGTTGATAAGTTTGGAAAATACAAGCCTGTTGTTATAATTTCGTTCCTTCTAAATGCTGCTTTACATCATTCCCTTCTCCTAATCCCACATCAAGAAACACCAGGAATCGTACCACAAGCATTTGTGCTAAGGAATCCTGAAACCGGATCGGAACAAATGTGGTGGAGCCCATGCACCAATAGACAATGCCCAGAAGATGATAATACCGTCGCGTTAATGAGCTGCATTGACCATTGTACCTTAGCCAAAACAAGAAATTTGAGCCAATTCGAAGATAATGAACGTTTTTTGAGTATAGGAAACATGACTTATGCAGCAAGATTAACAGGAAGACAACGAGAAAAGTAATATCTACGTATTTCTTCTTAATCTTATCTGTAATTTAATTATTTACATAATCAAACAATCGTAGAAGTAAGGCATTTTAACAAATTTACCTCTGTGGTCTTATCTGTAATATTTACTTTCATATTTAGATGCTCACATATTCAACTTCTTTGCAGATTAAAAAAACCTAAAAATATTACCTTTGAATATCTTTTCAAGATATTCCCAAATCTAGCCCCAAATGTGGATTTTGGTATTGAACCTGACATACAAGTCAATGGCAAACACAATTATACAAATGTTGAAAGTCAATTCGATAAAATCTTACTAAAAAGTTATGGAATTAACGTAACTGCTTTCAAAACTGACGATCTGCGTTGCGGTGCTGAAATTATGAGTATCAGTAGTCAAAGGATCAAATGGAATGCTACTTGTATAATGCAGAAGTGCCATTTTGAAAAAGGAGGACCTGACGTATGTTTACCTGACTTCAAGGAATCTGATGATAGAACTTTCTGGATCTATTTTACTTTACGATTCTTGGCCAATATCATGATGACTGTTGGAGTTACCATTATGGATCCAATAGCTTTTACGATGATAGAGAAATACGGTGGTGATTTTGGACGTGAAAAATTATTCTCCAGCATCGGCATGGCTATATTTTCCCCAATAACTGGTAGTGTGATACAGTACTGGAGCAGTGGTCTTGGATATACTGACTATTCTCCTTCATTCTATGCTTACGATACACTTCTTTTGATTGCTGCACTTTGCGTGCTTTTAATGCCTTTGGGAACTAAATTACCTGCTGATAATATATTTAAAGATCTCGCTAATATCGTCAAAATGCCTCACGTGATGGTATTCATCATATTTTTATTCGTCCTTGGAAATCTTTGGGGTTTCATTGAGAGTTTCTTGTTTTTATATTTAAAAGATTTAAGTGCACCAATGAGCTTACTTGGAATCACCGTTACTGTTGGTACAATTAGTTCCATGCCTTTTCTGTATGGTGCTGATAAAATTACTAAAAGAATTGGCCATGTTTACGTAATAATTATCGCATTTTTTGCTCATGCTGGAAGACTAATGGGATATTCACTTATCGAGTAAGTTGGATAAGAATATAATGTATTTTTAGCGAAACCGTTTTAACTTTGACAGGAATCCGTGGTGGTGCTTCCCTTTTGAAGCCATGGAGTCCCTCTCAGTTCATTTGATGTGGGTTGCAGCTGCTACTTATTGTGCTATATTAGCTCCTAAAACCTTACTAGCTACGTTGATTGGAATAGCTGGAATGGCTCACTTTAGCATAGGTAATTGATTTAGATTTCTTTTATAAGAATTTATTTGTTGGCTTTCCATTTTAGGTAGAGGAAGTGGTAGTTTTATTGGAGGATATTTAATTAAATGGGTAGGTATAAGACAAGCCTTCAGACTCATGGGTTTAGGTGCCATGATAGCTGGAGGAATGTATGTTTTGATGCATATAGCCTGGTTAAGGAAATTTGATACACCTTCTATGGAAGATGAAGATATTCTAGGTAAGTTCCGCAAAATATTTTAAGAATTCTTTAATACAATACTAATCTCTTTTCAGAGCCAGATGAAAATGAGAAACTTAAAGGCGTTGAACCCAAATATAAAGATCAATCAACTATGGTTAGCTTTGAAAGATTAAGCTTAATGATTGAATACAATCAAATTGGTTCTTTGTCATCTCTAGGTAGATTATCTAGGGGTGAAACGGATCCAATAAAGAGAGCTAGAAGTAACAGCATTAGAAGAGGGAGTTACAATATTGGGTCGACAAAACAATATCGTGGTAGTGCTTCTAAAGTAGATCTTCTTAAATCTACATCGGAAGTTAGCCACACAAGAGGTTCAACACCTCAGCTTAAAAATTCAACCGGCTATCTTAGTCGAAATGGTAGTACTAAGGTACAAAAACCTAAAATAAATAAGCAAAGTACTTTAAAACTGTTTCTAATTGTAGATACCGGATGGTAATACAGCTAGTCTATCGAAATTGGTAAAAGGTAATACTTTAAATGCAGAAGAAGGATTACTAAAGAAAATTCCAAAAGAAACTGACGAACTAAAACAAGAAATACCGGAAAAACAGAACGATACAAATGAAAAGAAGTAAGAAT
Source organism: Dynastes maya (assembly GCA_029619315.2). Classification (NCBI taxonomy): domain Eukaryota; kingdom Metazoa; phylum Arthropoda; class Insecta; order Coleoptera; family Scarabaeidae; genus Dynastes; species Dynastes maya. Next base: position 12,060,715 of record JAROYE020000012.1, read on the forward strand.
AGTCTTTTAATGTTACATTAACGTTTTGTATGTATGTATATGATATTTGCGAGTTTATACTGAAACGAGATATGTTGAAAATAAAAATAAACTTTGTCTAAAACATAATCTTTTATTTATATTTCTTGCCAAACATTTTAACAAAATATAAAGTCACTTAAAACTGTTAAAATTATGAGTAAGATGATATTAATAAAGATGATAATAATAGTAGATATTTTCATAGCAGATTTATGAAGCCAATAGGGCAACATTGATTTCCTTAACCATTTTAACGCGATGAAGCATCTTTTCCAACGCATCTTTACCTAAAGCCATTGTGGAATACCACACTGGACTATCTGGGACGCAAGACCTTTCGGGCAATAAATAAAACACATCGTTTCTTGTTTTAACACTTTCTGGACACTTCGAAAGATAAAATTCGTATAATTTCACGGGACATCTTAGTGGGTTTTCTTCATTTTCTTGCTGCTCATATACTTTCTTTTTGCTTTTATTTCCTTCTAGGCCAAAGAAAGTGTTACTTTTATCTATTAAGATAACACAAAGAGTTGACTTACCCACGGCTGATTGTGGTGGATAAAATCGTAGCAAGATATTCCTTGAGGAAGCATTTTTGGGAGTACCGGGTTGATTTGGGACCCTTTTCCAATGTTTCATTATGTGTGAGAAGGATAACTGCATGTGTTCGTCAACATTCTGCATAAAAATTGGGAAATAAATTATATTAGATGTCATTTTCATTTATTCTACAAACTCACCGTTAAATTAAAATGTTTTGTATTGAAAAACATTAAGGTACTCAAAAGGACATGGGGAGAATGTGCTCCTAACTGCTTACTTTCCCAAAGGTGCTCTTCTTCGACCCTTGTGACGATATATTCTGAAAATAAAAAGTATATTTGAAGAGAATTATCTCAAATATACTTCAAATTCATACGGGAATCATTGTAGAGCGTAGAAAACTTTTTGCAAACTTCGTCTAAGCAATCAGTGAAGCTCTCATAATAGGAATCGCAAAATATATTATCAATTCGTCCATTTTCGAATAAATATTGTTGGATACCTAAAGGCAAAGTTAAATAATTAAAAGGATATAACAAAATATCAACGTTAGCTCACCTAAACATAGATAATAGATAGTATCCGGTGCATATTCTGCTCCGTTTGGTTTTCTAACTTCTTTCACGAATAAACATAAAGAATAATTCAATTCATCAGATGTTAATTGCAATAAATCAGATTTGAATAGTTTTGCACGTCGAGACGACTTTTCTAACTCAGCATTCTTTGTTGTTACCCACTGTTTCCAAGCGTTGACACCAAAAGTGTACTAAAATCAAAAAGATGACGCAATTTTACATCAAGGGAAACAACACTACCTTTAGACACATATTAGCATCTGGTTTTTCAACTGGTTCTGGTGGTGGTTGAGGTTCTGGTGCGACCGGTGCTGAGTTTTCTGGATGAGTTGGTGGTCTACCTCGTTTGCGGCCTCTTCCTCTGTAACGTGGAGGTCTTCCACGTCTTCTACCGCGGAACATTGAGCGTTTAGCTTGTGGAGGAATGGGTGTTACATCGTCAACTTGCTCACTTGAGGCTGAAATTGATCAAATTAGTGAATGATTCATAGTAATCAGGGTATAATAAACCATTTCCAGGTGTAGCTGTAATTGTACTTGCAGTTAGAGCGCCCTCAAGATCAACAGCTGGTTCATCGAAATCGGTGGCCATCTTTAAAGCCATTTGCAGCATGTCATCACCGAAGGTATTGCTTGCATCTTGCGGTTCTGGACTAAATGATGGTTCAGCTCCGTTGTCTCCATCACTTTCAGGTTCTCCTTCACTTTCTACCGGTTCTTCTTTCTCGTTTTCACCAGCTACCAACTCGGCCATCATTAGTAAGTCAGCTTCGTAAGCTTGGACTTGATTCTTCTAAAACAAATAATCTTTTAAGTTAATTGAAGATTATTTGCATTTTAATTACCTTCATTTCTTTCAAAACAACTCCTGCTGTTTGTTTTGTAACTGGTATGAACACCGGAATAGGTATTGGAAGAGGAAATGGAATTGGTACAGGATACGAAAGATTAAACATCTCAACTGGTTGTGGTACATAAATCGGAATTGGAACTGGAAGCAATACAAGACTGTCCTTTATATCTTCAGTTTGCACATATTTATCAATCATAATAGGCTTGATTTGTACCTCAACATCAGAAGTGATTGGCTTTACTAGGGTCGCCATATTTCTTTGTATTGGTAATTCTGGCGGCTTCACCAAAACAATTCTGCGAACAGGAGGTGGTCCTGGAGTCTCTTGCAGGGTGGTAATTGTAGCAATTGTTGGTCCAGATGATTTAGACCTCATTGATCTCGTACTTACACTCGGCGTAACTGGTGCAAGCGATCTTACGCTAGTTATTATTGGAAGAGGACCAGGAACGTCTGGAATAATCTGTTTCCTTTGCTGTAAACTGCTGGTTTTTCTCGTTACGCGACTTGTTGTAGTTGTAGTGGTTGGAATAATAACTGGAGGTGGAGGGGGAACAGGTTCAGTAAACCTTGCCGGAGCCATGATGTATTTGTTTTGATATCCCTGAACGCAAGGGTACGAACAGAAATTCTTCATGCTATCATCAGCTAGCGTTATGTGATATTGTCCCCTGCAAATCTTATGGCAAAAGTCGCATCTCTTCCTTTTCAACTTGCTTGCGTTAATTGAGGCGTTAAAGAAATTCAAGCATGTCAACGAGCAGATAATCAGAACTATATTTTCTGGATTATACTTTTGAATCATATCAAAATTATATTTTTTAACTTTACACCAACAGCAAGATACAATTTTTCTGTTAGTGGTTATATAAATATTCTGACAACTCCTCTGGCAAAACTTTCTTAGAACGCCGTCATACCTAATCAAGCAGCCATCAGTTAAACCTGTATTAACGAAATACCTATAACACATATCGCATTTCTCGGGTGCTACATCGTTAACATATTTAAAAGCCACAAAACACGGCTCTCCGCAGAATAAATTGTTCTTACTTCTGAAACTGAATTCTATTTCAATCGTACTAGTCTTGTGGCATACGCAACATTTATCTATCAATTTTGGCCCTTTTAAGAATCTGCTTATTTCGTTATATTTTTGCATGCAGAGTGATGTGCAGAAATCCTTAGACATGCCTTTATCACCGATTGAAGTCAAAAAACTGGAAGGCCTACTTGATATGTCCTTTTGGCAAAATGAGCAAACACGTGCGCTTTTTTTGTATTGTTCCAAACATGTGCTGCTGCAAAATTGTCGGACATTGAAGCCAAATCTTACGCAATATTTTCCGAGGAAGTTATCTTTAACTTCGATTTTGCAATTTGCGCAAAAGGAACCAATTACTTTCTGGTGTTTTGCTGCAATAGAATTTGAAATAAAAATTATTCCAAGAAGGAGCCCTAAATACTTACTTAAGCAAAGCTCATTACAGAAATCGAATGCTTCCCATGACAAACTGTTTTGGACGTCGGATATAAGCGTTCCACAGTTTTTACACCGGATATTACCAACAATAGGAACTGTTATTGGAGTTATAGTACTTGCATCATTTTCTATACTCCCTTTAAGGTCTGTACTGAAATTTTTAACTCTAAGTTTGCGGACAATAACATTATCTGTATGCTTTTCTTTCAATTTCGTTAAGCATTCTTCGGAACATATAGTTGTTTTATCATTATCCTTTACGCAATTGTACTTATACTTTTTTTTCTAGAAATTTAATTTTGACGCATTTAAGTTATTTTGAAAACAAGGAAATATGAACATACCTCATTGCAAATCATACACGGCAATAGCTCCGTAGAATTTGCTACACTCACTAAATACTTTTCACTTAATTTCATACTATCACTATCAGTCGATGTCGCAATAATAGATGGAGCTGAAGACGAAGTTTCTGATTCTTGCGAACTTGAAGGTGTTGGAGCGTCTTCCTAAAAATATACAAAAAAAATTAAAGTGTTTTCTTTCTTTCATATTCAAAGTAAGTACTCACCTTACTTGCATCTGGGATAATGCATTCGTCAGCTTCATCCAAATCGGATACGAAAGTATTTTCAACCGACTCTGCATTTTGGTTCCATTCAGCAGAGCCAATTGGATCCACTTCGTTTGAAACTAAATAAAATTACGCATTATAGATTATATATACTTTTTGATTTGTAAATTGGGGAATAAATTACCTTGTTCAATAGATGTAGATTTTTCAGAATCATTTTGATCATCCTTTTCAGTATTGACCTGTACGAATATTGAATTTTCGTCAGCGATAGTTGAATCTTGTGATAGTGTATCTTTATTTAAATCGATATCACTTGAAGTGCCACTCGCAGCAGTCTGTGATGTTTCTGTGGTCTCCATTCGTGATTGGGAAACCTCCCTACAAGTATCATCGGTGTCGGCAGTAGCAGATTTATCCCCTGTTGCAACTGGTGTGTCTTTAGATCTATCAGAAGTGTCCTTCTTTTTATCTTTGCTATTTTTGTCTTCATCAGTTATTTCCATAACTTCAACGACTTTATTTTTATCACTGTTATCTTTGTCATAGTTTTTGTCAGTGGAAGTGCTGTTATCTATTGCTTCCTTATCCTCTTTTTCGCTTTCAACAGACACCACTTCTACATCTTCAGTTAAAATTTTTCCCCAATCCGTATCAGCAATTTCCTCATCTTTTTTTTTAGATTTCTTAGCTGTACTGACTTGTTCATTATCAGTATCAACGATCATAAGATCTTGATCTGTACTTTTATCTTGATTAACAATTATCATGAGATCATCTTCGGTATCTTTACCATCAATTGTATCCTTCTCTTTACCTTTATCATCAGCTATTTTATCATCATCTTTACTTTGTTTTTCCTCCACCTTCTCTTTACCATTATCATCAGCTATTTTATCATCTTCACTTTGTTTTTTCTCCTCCTTCTCCTTACCCTTGTCAACAGCTATTTTATCATCATCTCCGCTTTGTTTTCTTTCCTCCTTCTCTTTAGCCCCTTCATCAATTCTAATATCATTTTCTTTATCAGCTTTTCCGATAATATCATCAGTTATATCAGTAGCGACGTGTTCTTGAGTTTTACCTGGAGTATCATCATTTTCTGTGCAATCCATACCCATATCTTCCTTATTTAAATCTTCAGCAGTATTTATTTCCTCTGTATTGCCGTCTTTGTCGGTATTAGTATCTTTATTATCACGGCTTTCATCTGATTCTTTGTTTTCAGAATCAATTTTGTTTCCAGTATCTTTACTTTCGTCTACTGGTGGTTCAATTTGTGCTTCTTCCTTTTCAATTGGAGCTTCTTCCATATTGACGTCTTCATCGTTAATTTCTTGATTACTTTCTGAAGTTTCTGGTGATTTTGATTTGCTAATGTCTCCTTTATCTTCTTCGATATTCTCCTCAGGTTCTACTACTTTCTTTTCTTCTTCCATAGCATCTTTCCCTTCTTCAGATTCTATAACATCTTTTTCCTTTTCAGGCTCTACAATATCCTTTTCGTGTTCTATAGTTTTTTCTTCAGGTTTTACCACGTCTTTTTCTTCTTCAGGCTCTATAATGTTCTTATCTTCTTCAGATTCTAGAATGCTTCTTTCCTCATCCACATCCATCTTTTCCTGGCTACTATCACTTTCTTTCTGTTCTTTTTCTGGAGCATCTTGCGATATTTTTGTTGGTTCGTTTTCATTCGATTCGGTTTCTTCAGTTGATGTTGGAGGTGCTTGTGCTTTGCTATCAGGTGCGTTTTCAAGGTTATCGTTTTGCACGACATCGGACATCTTTATAATTAATACTTATCTGCAGGATAAATAAAAAAAAACCTAATGTTTGTATATAAAATATATCAAAACAAAGATTATTATCGTTGTAGCCATTGAAAACAGATATGTAACAAACTTTTGAAATACCCTGTATGTGATTGTTTTTATTGAGTTTTACTAGGTAATTTTCGAATAATTTTGAATAGCAAGATTCTTTATCAAAAATATATTAAAATTTCGTCAATCTCGCGCCTAAATTTTACCAATCATGGTGCAACTAAATAACAAAACTTACACATAACCTTAAATTTAAAATATTAAGATACAAAGTGTATACGTATTTAACACCTTCTTAATAGATAATAGGTAATTCTTAATTAAATTTTAAAGTTTAAAAATGAATACATCATAAAAATAATTAAGAAAGCATATTTTACCTAAGTTTTATTATTTGTCCCCGTCAATATAATCACACACTATACCACAATCAACAAACTTAGTTAGTTAGTTGTACTAATTTATATTAATCCAACATAATTTACAATGAATTATTTTATTATCAAAATGTTATAGATTCATCTAACAAAAACACCTTTATATTCCCCATTTCAATAACACATTGTATAGAGAATAGTTGGTTGATTCAACTTAATTCGACGCTAGCGTATTTACGAACCAAACCAAACACTCAGTAGATAAATTAACTTCCTTTTCAAGAATTATTAAGCATTTTCTTGATTAATTTTGAAAATGTAATAAATTCAGTGAAAAAGGATAATGAAAAATGGAAAACCTTACATATTAAGTTTTTTTGAGGTACCCCGATTAATAAATATATAATTATTCATGTTTACTTTGAAGATATGTTAGTAGATGTCGCTACAAATCAGAAACAATGGATGCTTGATGATAGCATACCTTGAATATGGCGCCATCTTGAGATAAATGTAGTAAGTGCGAGAAATATTTAAATATTTTTAGAGATTTTATTTATTTAATTTAATAATTTACGTAATTATAGCCTTACATTTCAAGTATATGATGCGCAATTTATTTTTTTGTATAAATTTCTTTCATGAAAACGTTCTTTTTCTCTTGATAATTTGTAATAAGAATTGTGCAATAATCTAGTTACTTAGATTTAATTGCTTAATAAATTATACTAAAATATGGAATTATTTTAAGCTGTTCTGCTTAGGTGTCGGTTTCTTTATCATCCTGATAAATGATAATCGGGATATTATTGCTACAAATTTCTAGTTTATCTCACTCTTTTCTGTTGTGTAAAGCATCGTTTTACTTTCTCTTGTGTCGTTGTGTTTCAAAGATAGGTTAACGGCTTAGTATGAGCTTAACGTAAACAATGTTTTCCTAGCATTTCTGAAAATTTATGACGTGTATTGCCAACAATTCAAATTCTACTGAAATATCCTTGGTTTTCTTAAAAGTTAGAGGTATGTTTTAATTCATATTCATTGTATAATCCAAAGAAAAAGTACTTATTTCCTTTCTTTTTAGGTTATAATGGGTGAAAAGGAAGGAATGAGGGCTTTAATTTTAGTAGGTGGCTATGGGACTAGGCTGAGACCTTTAACTTTAAGCAGACCCAAACCATTAGTGGAATTTGCAAATAAACCCATTCTGCTGCACCAAATCGAAGCATTAGTTAAAGCTGGAGTCACTAAAGTAATTTTAGCTGTATCCTATAGGGCTGAGCAAATGGAAGAAGAACTTTCCCAAGAAGCTAGGAAATTGGGAATTAGTGTAGTGTTTTCCCACGAAACCGAGCCACTTGGAACAGCTGGACCGCTAGCTTTGGCTGGTGATATAATTAAACAAAGTTCAGAGCCATTTTTTGTTTTAAATTCTGACATAATTTGTGAATTTCCATTTAAAGAATTAGCTAACTATCATCGTACCCATGGGAAAGAAGGTACAATTGTGGTAACAAAAGTGAAGGAGCCTTCCAAGTATGGTGTAGTTGTTTATGATGATAGTGGATGTATAGAACGCTTTGTTGAGAAACCTCAAGAGTTTATCTCTAACAAAATAAATGCTGGACTATACATTTTAAACCCCAGCATCTTAAATAGGATCCAATTGAAACCCACATCCATTGAAAAGGAGGTGTTTCCAGGTATGGCAAGTGATGGCCAATTATATGCCTTTGAGTTGGAAGGATTTTGGATGGATGTTGGACAACCAAAGGACTTCTTAACAGGAATGTGTTTATATTTGAAATCTTTAAGGCAGAAAGCTCCAGATTTGCTTTATGATGGTCCAGGCGCTGTTGGTAACGTTTTGGTGGATCCCACGGCTAAAATTGGCGCTGGTTGCCAAATTGGACCGAATGTTACAATTGGACCAGGCGTTGTAGTTGAAGATGGTACATGGAAACTTAAAATCAACTGAACAAACGATATAGAATTATTTTTTTAGGTGTCTGCATTAAGAGGTGCACAATTCTCCGCGATACTGTTATAAAATCTCATTCTTGGCTTGAAAATTGTATAATCGGCTGGAGATGTGTTGTTGGTAGATGGGTAAGACTTGAAGGTATAACAGTTTTAGGCGAAGACGTCATAGTAAAAGATGAAATCTACATTAACGGAGGACAAGTACTGCCAAATAAAAGTATAGCTGCTTCAGTCCCAGAACCGCAGATCATCATGTGATTTCTTTTGTAAATTAGTATTTATATCAGATTTTTATGTAAATTTTCCATAAATTATGCATTTTGAATGTTTCCTTAACGATTAATGAATTACATTTGGGAGCAATTGCATTCCAAATGTTTTCAAGAACAGGGCTTTAATATTAAATTAATTTCGATGTATTTGTTTTGTATCAATTTATTGATTGATAAGTGATTGTAATTTGTAAAATAAAAAGCACAATATTTTTGTATATTTAGTGTAAAAAATATTTTTTATTCTGTTGTGACCGATTTGTTTAAATTACGTTGAAATGTTCAAAAATGTATGAATTAAAAATATGTACAATTGTTTCATACAAATAAAATATTTATATATAAGGAAAAAGCTTTTTTTTAAATTTTTCGCTCAATAAAAACAATTACCTGAATAAATTCATTTTTTAATATAAGAACTTAAAAGGATATTTACTAGATGTCGCTATAATGTTTACATTTAATTTTTATTTTTTTAGATTACAGCTTTTATTTGTCTTGATCGCCTTAGTGGTAATTATTGATTCGTACGTAAATATAGGCTTCGTTTTCATAATTAATGCATCTTCATATTTGAAGAAAAATCGAAATTGCATCTTGCACCTGGAGTGCATATTTGGTTGCAGCGTTTTGAAATGCGCGTGACGTCACAGTTGAAAAGAAACGCATCTATCGAAGAGTATGACAGACTGATTGTGTCTTCTTAAAAATGGCGCCGAAGTGTTGGGATGTTGATGTTTATAATATAAATAACGAGGGGGTACTTAAACAAAAATTTAATAAACGTGTTCAATTAAAAATTGACTATGATCCCCAAGGTTTAAGTTTGAAAATAGTATCCGGTAAGTTCAATATCCTACTGTTTTTTTAGTGAATGTTATTGTACTTTCGGGTTGTAAGATTCGGCATGCTTTTTTCTATTTATTTTCATTGTTATTGCCCGATTTTTTTCTTCCAGGAATGTGCAATTTCGATTAGGTTCATAATATCTTCCATTCATTCTTTTATTATTTATTTTTATCGCATAAATGGAATTCCTTATGTTTGAGGTGTTTTTATGATAATTTTTGCTTATTAATCTAAACATGCAATTTATTAATATACATGGTTATTTATATATAAAATGACATTTTTAGGTAAAGAAATCTATTTAGAATTCCCAGTACATCCTAGCACAGAATGTTGTCGAATTGCAAACAGAGCCTACATTTTTACTGTAGATAATGAATCGTTTTTTATAAAATTTTTACGTGAAGAAGGTACTATGATGATGTAATTTATAATCGTGTAAAAATTTGAGATCATTTCAATATTGTAGATACAAGAAACTTTACAATATCTATAGCTAAGATTAAATCTGGTAAAGGGGCATCAGTATTCTCAGTTCGGACTGAAGATTCCTCTGCAATGCAATATTTCCAATTCTACGGCTATTTATCGCAGCAACAGAATATGTTACAAGACTTCATACGAACTTACACTTATCAACGAGCAATATTATGTAATATTAATGATTTTAAGGTAAATATTTGGTGTCGTTTGGATGTCCATTCGATCGTTATGTCTTTTGTAGGATAAGGTAGTTTTAGATGTTGGAGCTGGTTCTGGGATTTTATCGTTCTTCGCTGCACAAGCCGGAGCTAAGAGAATTTATGCCGTTGAAGCTTCAACTATGGCTCATTACGCTCAGGTAATAAATTTTTAGTTGCTCACAAAAAAAAATACATGTCAATATTTCCCATTGCAGAAATTGGTACAGTCTAACAATCTCCAAGACAACATTACGGTGATTCCTGGTAAAATTGAAGAAATAGAGCTTCCAGAAAAAGTAGACGTCATAATTTCAGAACCGATGGGTTATATGTTGTACAACGAGCGTATGCTTGAGACTTATTTACATGCAAAAAAATGGCTAATTCCGAATGGAAAAATGTTCCCATCACGTGGAGATCTACACGTTGCCCCGTTTACAGACGATGCTTTATTTATGGAACAATTTAGTAAAGCAAATTTTTGGTAATGTTGTTAAAATGATTATTAATAAGGTGATCATATTAAGTATTTTCTTTTAAGGTTTCAAACATGCTTCCACGGTGTCAACTTATCAGCAATTCAGAATTGTGCCGTTAAAGAATATTTTAGGCAGCCTATAGTTGATACATTTGATATTAGAATATGTTTAAGCAAATCTGTGCGCCACGTGGTCGATTTCCTAGAAGCAAACGAGACAGATTTACATACAATAGGTATGCAATTCAAATCAAATTGATTTGAATAGATTATAATTGTTTTATATGTAGATATTCCACTAGAATTTCATCTACTGGAGTCAGGAACCTGTCATGGTTTAGCATTTTGGTTTGATGTAGCATTTCAAGGTTCCCAGCAAACGATCTGGTTGAGTACTGGTCCTACTGAGCCTCTTACACATTGGTATCAAGTACGATGTTTACTGGAGCAGCCTCTTATTGTAAAACAAGGACAAGTTTTGACAGGAAGAGTGTTGCTAGTAGCAAATAAAAGGTAAATTATTACAGGAGTGTGAATATGTTATCAACCACTGTGAAATAATACAAGTATTTTATTCAGAAACCTAATTAATAATTTTTGATAAAATTATAAATCTTCGATTATATTTACTATTCAGCTCTAAACAAATAATAATAATAATAATTATATATCATAATAGAATCTTATAAAATAGAAACTCCCCCATTGATAATATAGAAATTGTATGTGGCGGTCGGATATATTTTCACAGTACTATGTTCAGAAAAAATATATGTCTATTTTTCTAATTTCACAGGCAGAGTTACGACGTCACAATCGATTTACAACTAGAAGGAACAAGTCATAGATCGTCAAATACGCTAGACTTGAAAAATCCGTATTTCCGGTATACAGGGGCACCTGTTCAGCCACCTCCTGGTGTTTCAAATATATCACCAAGCGAGAACTATTGGAATCAACTAGATGCGCAAGGTGTTAGAAATGGTAGGGCATGCGTAGAAAACATCAAACCTAAGCTGTTTACATTTTCATTCCAGCTGTGAATATGGTGAATGGCATGTCTGTCAATGGACTAGGAGAAGTATCTATGGACACAACTCAATCTGTTATTAGTAATAATTTAATGACAAATAACTTAATAGCTTTAGGTATTAAAATAATAGGATTTTGTTGTTGTAAAACGAATAAAAAGATAATATGTTGCAGATCCAACACAATTAGCTGATGGTACGCAGCCAAATATTCATCCCGGTTGTATTTCGAGTACAGGACGGGGTAGAGTCGCAGCTAGTCCTACGTCTACACAAACAGCTCAATTAATAGGCGGAGCTATTTCGCCATCTCTCTTTACGACACCAAATGCCCAACAGGTTAGTTTTGATCGTAAAATCCTTTCCGTGAGGTCTTTTAAATCTTTTTAATGTTGCAGCAACCGTTATTAATGGCAAATTACCCAGTTAGCGCTAATTTAATGATTGGAGATTATGTAACCCCTGGTAATAGTATGACAATGTCGGCTTATAGGCAGTAGTCGCATTATTCTCTGGTAATGCTCAATATTTATTAATTATTATTATTCATTTTTCGAAGATCTGGTAAAGGATGGGAAACGTTTTTTTACGAAACAAAGCTATCCCAAAAAAAAAAATAAATAATAACGAACGCAAAATAAAAACTTATAGGAAAATGGAAATATATTCACATTATATATGGAATGTTTTATTTTAATAGTATATACATATTATACAACACAAAACGAATATATACAAAGCGGGAAATAAAGAACGATGGGAGTTCTCTCAAACAAGAAATGAAAGAGGTAAAAAGTATATAAAACAATCGACTTGTGATATAATAAGTTTCGTCGTGCTCTAGTTTATTTTATTTTCACATTCAAACCAGAAAAAAGGATCGTTTCTGTTCGAATTTGTTTTATTTCTATGTGTCTGTAGTAACGATGTGATAAAATGAAGAATTATTGCATTGCTACAACGTTTTTAAATTGAAAATCGTGCAATTTTAATGCAGTTTTTGTTTTCCATTTTTTTAAAGAAGAAAAGGTATAAAAATGTAATAATTACGTCTGTATATATTGTATTTAAGAAATAATTAATTACAATTGAAACAGAAGGTTAACGGATTAAATTTCAATTGCATTGTGATAGTCCATGGTTGTACATTTTATTTATTTTTTTCTCTTTTTCTAATTCTACTACTATTGCGCTATTTTTTCCCCAATGGGTATTCTTCATTTTTTTTACATCTTCCTTGCAATTCGGGAAAACTCAGTTTCCCATCTCATGCCCTCAGCTTTCTTACAACGCGGCAGGGACTTATTTAGTGGTACATACTTCGTAATAAGTCAATATATCTTACATATTGGATAGTTTTTTTCCTCTGTTCCGTGTCATCTTTCTTTTTTTTAACTACATCGTCTACGTAGGGCTAGACTGAATCAATCACGAAGCATGCGCACTAACGTTCGAACCTACTATAATACACGGTAATATAACCGTTTCGAACTAGCCTTCTAATTATTGTATTGTTAATATTGTAAATATGAAACAGATCTACAGGTTAAGCAACTAATATTTAGAAAAATATTATTTTAATTATTTTAAACAGAAATCTGTACCAATTGATTTTATAGACATTGTGATTTTCTCCTTAGTAAAGCTGATAATTAATTTACTAATTGGTTGTACATACTTTTAAAAAAGAAAATGTAGAATTGTTTGTACAGAACATGTCAAAGGTTTGACAAAGTCTATTTATTCTCTAAATAAAATTAAAATTCCATGTCAATTATAGTACATAACCTAAAAATATTAAAATTAAATTTAATTATTTTTTTAATAGCTTGGTTGATTTTTCAATTGTTTATTAAATTATGTTTATTTTTAATTATCTAAGTATCTAGTATTTATTGATACTAGCTGCCTACCATAGGATTCAGTCTTCCAGTTTCCAATGTTGATTAAGCAGGCGATTAGCACAAAGATTGATTAAAACACTGGTAACAGATGTTGGCCTTTTTCCAACTTCGATTAACTTTCAACGGTGATTAAAGTTGTCTTAGGTGTTTAAAGTGCGGCGCATGCGCGTTTTTTTTTGATATCCAACTCGGAAGAACCTATGTACATATAGAAACGACAGCTTTATCACAGAATAGCTTATGTAGAAGCGGGATCTTCGTTGGTAACTTCAAGGTTTGATATACATTTCAAGGAAAATAGCGTTGCCGGCGAGAATTTTAAATATTTTCGATGTTAATGAAGTTTAATAAATAAATGATCACTTAAAAATACTGTACTTTTATTCGGAAATATAATAAAACTAAATTTTTAAATATGCGAATACTTATCCTTTTTTTTAACAATTATCTTAATCCCATGAAACATTCAACGAAATAAATGTAATTGAGAAGCAATTAAAGAACAGCAGTAATATATATGTCGAATAGTGTTGCCGCTTCGCGCGCTCCCCACTTTATACGTTCATAGCGGGCAAACGTAACACTGTCCATATATTTTAACGGTTCACTTTACTACGGAACTTACGAACGCGGTATAACTTTATGACGTTAATTTAGTATCTAGTAGGCTTTATTTTTGCCGCGGAAAGTATATGTGACGTTACGTAGTCTCTTTCACTCATACAGTCTATTTTTTCTGTTTCGCGTGTCCCACCCCGGTAGTGCTATTTTCATTGAAGTACATATATAATAATATGAAATAAGTAATAATAATGAGAAAGAACTCAATAACGTTTCAAAAAATTGGAAATACTTTGACAGGCTACATTTATTTTGATTGATATTTGATATGCTATTTATTTAGTACGCGGGAATGTTACAGATGGCACAGTTATTCTGTAGTAAAGAGGATTGTGTTGAAAAGCTTATTTTCCTATTAATTTTCATTTGTTAACTAGAAAATTTAATCGAGGTTGGAGAAATGAATATTTTTAGGCTATGTCAATCTTTAGAGAATAAAATAACTTTGTCAAACCCTTGGCATATCCTGTATCTGCGCAATTTAGTTGCGCCCCATTTATAATTAATTTTAGCTTTTATTAGGATAATTTTAGCTTTTATTTATATTTTTTTCTTTCTTTTTAAATGATCGTTTAAAATACGGTGAACTATCCCATATATAAGAAATTTGATATATGATAGGTTTTAAGTTATTTGTTCTCTTTTTTTTAATTTATCAATGGCCACATCACTTTCTCACACAGTTTGTGTTTTGTTTTAATCGACATGAGATACAAGACTAATTCGTAGATTACGTCAGTGACCTCCATCCCAATAAAGTTTCCTTATATTTTGGTAAGCAGCTAAAATAAGAGGAAATATTCAAACAATCTTCTCAAAACAATTACATATCTTTTGAAGCAATTAAAGTTGACATAGCAGTATTATAATTCTTAAAGTAATTAAACAATTTCATTCTCTAGTTGCTCGTTGAATAAACTTGATACACACCAAACGGGATTGGAGATTAACTGTTTTTTAGCGTGTTCAACAATAAATAAATAAAAGAAAAATACACTGATAATTTTACATATTTATGATAAATGATATACATCTATGTAAGATTTGGATTGAATTTTTTGCTTGCAATATGTCTTACGTAACTTCTCTCCATATTATGTTCTTACATTTTTTTCCATTTAAGAAATATGTTGTAATATATTTAAGGATATATTTGTAGAACATTGAACTCTTTGGTTATTCTATAAAACGCAGTATTTAAATAAATTAATTTTAAGAATTTGCTTTCGATTTTTCTTTTTCACTGTCGAATATGAAACTTTTCAACGGTACTGTATGATATCGAAATCAAAAAAAGAATTTCACTTGATTTCTCTACTTTATCCAAAGAAAATCTTTTATAATTATGAACGAATGACAATAATTATTAAATCAGCTTTCTTTGTATAAAAAAACACCTTCTATAACATACACTATTATAGACTGTTTCTGTGTATACAGAGGAGGCCAAATTATTTCGCAACACGACTGATATTTTCTTAATTAATTTTAAAGATGAATCTTAGTATAGTTTGGTCTCCTATTGTTCTACACTTATCATCTTTTTGTTTAATATTTCGCATTTCAAAAATATCAATTAAACGGGATATTCTGGTATATAAAGAAGTAATTGTATACATATATAGGGATCCTCAAACTATGTGTATGCACAAAATTTAATTTGTACAAATATTTTGATCATCTCTGTATTATCGTTAGTATAAGTGAAAGAGAAATAGTTGCCAGTTAAAAATAAAGAAAAAACAGAAAAGGACGAGATAGATAAATAAATTGTATGTAAATTATAGGTAAAAAGAAATACATAGCTTACTTAGAAGCATATATAGTTCTCTGGCAACGAGGATACTCTTATAATTTGTAATATTATCTATAATAATACAGCAAGGTTTTGTGAATAACGTAATTATTATTCAGCATTTTTTAACTTGTGTCTTTTTGTCTTCTCCATTTAGTTTGTTCTAAATTGTAGGTTTACAGAAAGTAAATTATTCTATTAAAGTATGCGATGACTTTTCATTCTCTATCCCTGCTCAAGTTTAAAATGAAATAGGAAACACGATTTTATTCTTTTAAATCTGTTTATTATAATTTTATCACAATAAAATTTTTATATTTATATCCCTGAATATTTCTCATGTATTTACTTATTAAGCACAATATTTAACATAAAAATATATGCAATATATGCTTTATTTACAAAATTGCTTTGTTTTTATTTTGGAAATGAAAGTATACTCGGAAATATCTACATTTATAATAGTTATTAAAAAAAAAAACGAAAATGTCATTGGAGGGTATCTTTTGGACTACACTGTAGTTACACTCTGTACAGAGATTCAAATTAACACTTTAGATTCTATTGTTTACAAACGTACAGTGTTTTTTTTTATACTATTTCAATTGAATACAATTTTTTTTTTAAAGAAATAGGGAAACCAGATTCACAGCATTATTTTAAATTTCGCGGAAGATTTAACTTTAGTAGTTTCGGTAATTACAAACTTAAATCACACGGGAAATAAAAAAAAATGCCACGTCGGTATTTGGAACAATAACAAAAGAAAATAACGTTAAAAAATTACATATAAATCCTTCTCAAGTCTGCGGGTGATGTTATCATGTTACATTGCGGGCATAACTTCTTAGCTCCAAGTGTTTGAAGCCAACAGGTCTCGCAATGGACATGCCAACAACAAACAGATATAACTGGTGTTTTATATCGTTCCATACAAATTAAACACTTATAAACTTCACTGTCTTTCTTTTCTAATTCACGTATACGATTCTTTAATGCAGCTACAACTGGGTCTACACTAGTGTCTATGTTAATATTCTCTTTGTCTTGTTTCTGAGTTTGTGCTTGTTCGATATTATCACCTAAAACGGCTTTCCTTAATGCGTCAAATTCGTTATCACTACCTGATAATATAATGTCTGTTTCGAAGTATTGTGCTGAACCGAACACTTGACCAGTATCACCATCGACAACTAAGTCTTCATCTTCTTCGGTGGTGCTTATCGATGTTCCAAGGCCTGAAACGCCACCATGTAATAATGATGTCGCTCTAACTCTAGATTGTCCAGCCCATTCGTATTCTTCATAACCTTCCACATCAATATTTTCATCACTTTCTTCACCGTTTTGACGTAAACACTTCTCAACATGCAAGGAAATGTTTTCAGTTGTCTCTTTATTACACACTGGGCAAATAACTTCTTCGGGTTTTCTTTTCTTCGCTTTAACTCTCTGTCGCATTTGGCGATTGTTTCTAACTTTCTGGTAAGTTTCCCAACACTTATCGACCCCATTCTCAGTGCCATTTACGTTGGTTGGTGATGCTCCGTTATTTTTAGAATTTAGTTTTGATTTATTGGAAATCTTGCCAAGTTTGTCTATTTCACAAGCTAAATGTTGATTAATTTCTGTACCTCTTAACGTAACGCTGCATACAGGGCAAAATGATGGATCTACTTGCTTCTTTTTGTTTCTACAACCTCTACCACTTTCTTCGGAACTTGTGCTTGCAGTAACCATTTCTTCTATATCCTCCATATTTTCGCACAATTTAAGCTAGTATATTACGAAAGGGGAAGATAATTCGGGTATATAGATGTAAAGTAATAAAATAATCCAGATATCTCGTGATGCATAAGGATTTCTTTTCAAAGCAAGCATATTTGAGGTTAAGCTATTGTATATAACTCTTTATGAGTAATTTTATCAATTTTGTTTCCATTATATGTATGTATTTCTTCCCTATATAATTTATTTGGTTAATTTTGTATGTTACAATTGATTTTTAATGGCAATTTTAAGTTTTAAACTTTGTGTTTTTCAAATTTGTCAATAACAACATAAAACATAACCTTTACAACTGTCAAATGGAAAACAAAACTTCAAGGCAATGTTGCCATCTTCGGTTGAAATGAATTCGGTAGATGCTTCGTAAAAAATCGGTAGATTTCGACAATTTTCGGTAGATTTTTAAAATTGGTTGCAACCTGTAGCTAACGCTTTATTTAAGATACCGTGGAAAACACAAGGATTTATTTTTTAAATAAAACACAATTGAATAATTTTATTTACAAAGCAACTTTTATTTAAACATAGGAAGACTTTTATTTGCCTACATTCATTAAAAAACAACATTTTTCACATGTCCCTATATCTTAATTTTAATCTTCATAAGAACTTATTCCTTTTGAGGTGAGATTTTTTTTCAACTGGAAAATTATGGTACGCATCTTTTTGCATGTATTATTTTGTATACAAAAAACCAGAGATTGTTGTCGTTTCCAGACGATTTCTCTGTTTTGTTTTCAATAAGTTGTAAGTTTAAAAAACTCTCGCAATTTGCCAATGAAGGTGGTAAACGGGAGATTTTCCGCAAAATTACATAATGTTAGAAATACCGGAGCTTTACCTCGTAATGTTATTTGCTTCACTGATTACAATAATGACTTTACATTGTTTTTGAAGCTTTGCATTTCCTGAGTTTTTCAATAATCTTCATTCATAATCTAATTCTTATAGTTCATTTCTCTCTAATAATATGGGAAAGTGACAGAGCAACATCAACTATTGATGGAATCTACCTGTTTAACTTTTTTCGCATCTATGATGCCCAATTTTTGTAAAATTGTTGTACAGGCCTCTATATAAAAATCTAAACAACGTAACGTGAAATTTTCAATTTGAAGAGGTGCAATATTTTTAGAAATGCTTAAAATGGCAGCTTTATTTGCAAGAAAATACATATCTTTAATAGGTAAAAAGTTTCTTGAAATTTTGAAGTCGAAATTGGTCATGCAGTCGAATTAGGACCACTTAAAAATATTATGATTTTGGGGTAGAATTAAAAAAGAAACAATTGGTAATGTTGGCACTATTATTATTTAATTACATATAACACGAAGTAAGTGTAATTTGAACATATCTTTACTATTTGCTTGTTCCTCCTCTGTGTTTTATTAATTCCTCAAACCTTTTTGGCATACTGCCAATGCAGCTTTTTATTGTTTTTTTTTTAATTTCGTCGCTTTCGTCGCTAAAGTTGAGTTTCGATGTTTTTCAAGACATTCCACACAATTTCAATTGGGTTTATGTTTGTTGAATTGCCTGGCCAAGGTAGTGCACGCAGATTTTTAGATTCAAGATATAATGAACCAATATTAAATAGTTTTGCAAAATTTTTAACGAAATATAGTGGTCCCGGTCCTTCTGTCTTAATACACGACTAAACCATTAGAGATGGGGGGTGTTTAATAGATTTGATCGTACATGCTTCTTTATAACGCTCTGAAGGACGTCGACGAATAAATTGGTTTCTCTCTGTTAGCACTTCTAGCCGTGATTCATCGCTAAAAATAATCTAGGAAAAAGTAAAAAATGTAGAGAATCATTAAGCGATGATAAATGAAACTTACCTTTCCCCAATCTTCAACTATATATTTTTTATATACTTTAGCACATTGAAATCGTGTCACTTTCATTTTAGAAGTTAGTCTTGGCTTCTTTGTCGGACGTCTGCATTTCAAGCCTGCTTCATGAAGACGTCTACGGACTGTTCGATCTGATATTTGTATACCTTCTCCACTAAGAATTTTATGAACACCTTTAGTGGATAAAAAACGATGTTCTGTAGCCACCTTTACTATACGACGATCATATCTTACAGTTGTTTTGCGTTTGCCGCAACAATATGTTCTGCCACTACTTTGTACTAGGAATATTTTCCTTAATTAATTTCGTGATTCTTAGAACAGTTTGATGTGATACACCCTCTTTTTTTGCAATTTCACATTGAGAGAACTCTCCCGTCTTGTAGCACAGCAGTTACTTTATCATATAAAAGATGAATTTTTGGGAATTCGGAAACTGAAAATATAATTTGTTCTGTAGATCTTTTCAGCTATTAAACCGTCATTTTTACTACTTACAATATCAATAAAATATAATTTCAAAGGTTCATATTGTTCTAATATTCCTTTATCAACACTTTAAAAAGATAACCATCGCGTTTAAGATGGATGGAGCAATTTATGGATTTCAACATTACAATTCTATATATTCAAATTTTCTTTTTGGACTACTATTAAAGTAATTGTAAATATTTCTCGCTAAATCTTCTAAATGTGTGGGTAACTTATGGCAAGCATTGGATGCACACAAATGAAAGCAATAGCAGATACATTTAATGACAAATAAGAAATAATCCTGGGACATCATCTTTTAATAGTTACATAACCGAATGATGTGCGCCAAACACCACATTTGCCCCATCTGAAGCAAATCCAATTAAGTTTTGCTTGTAGGGTATTTCATATTTGGTAAAATTTTCAATCAACAAATTGCAAATTGATTGAGCTTTAGCATCTTCAACTTTTATCAATTTAAAAAAAATATCTTTTACTCAATCTTCTGCTATATATCTAACAACATATTTAACAACAATGCAAAGGTGCTTTTGAGTCGCCAAATCAGTAGATTCGACGATTGTTATTGAAAATTTCTTACTCCGTAAATTTTCAAAGATGTGCTTGAAATTTTCATCACCAATTACATAGTTAATCACGTTAGTTGTCTTGGTCCTTGCACAAGCTAGACCTTATGTAATTTTTGAATCCGGAAATGCTGAAGCACACAAGTGAGGCCCAGCTTTGTAATCCAGCGTAACTTTTACCGACGGGTCGACGACAAATTAGCCAATGGGCTGTTGACCACCTTTAAGATTAATTTTTTCTAAATGAAATTTTGAAATTCCGTGTTTTATTAAACCATATTTTCCGCTGGAAATATTCAGATCTTTATCGCAGCTGCAACATTTGGCATAATTTTCTTCTTTACGACATTTTGTAAGCCAGCCCTCAAATTCCTCTTCCCATGCAGAAGGGCTTCCGGTTTAAAGAGGATGCCAGTCATCAACTGAGCCCTTCTTCGCATCCCATTCGATTTTATTTTGGGAAAACGAAGTTTCAAAACAAAAGCTCAACACGTAACTGGGCACCGTTTTCATGAAAGGTGTATTTGTGGTGGATATTTAATCGTCTAGTTATTATTATTTGTAAAAAATAGGGTTGAAATGCTACAGTAATTGCAGTTTTATTCAAAATGTTGTTCAATTTCATGAGAAAATTTATAGTCATGCTATTTGATCAGGGTCTTTAATTTCCTATTATGCGGTGTTTTACCTAATCTATCATTACTTTACCCACAATAATTTTTAAGTAGGGTATTTGTAGAACAAGTTATTGTAATTGTTGCAGTACGTTCACTGCTGTGAATATGACATTTACATATATCAGTATTCAAATTGCTATGTTCGGTGATATAATTTAAAATATATTGTATTAAAACATTATTTATTATACACATTTAAAAACATCTCTTCGTGTTCAAAAACAATTTTGTTAAATATAACGTAAGAATATAAAACTATTTGAACAATAAAATCTTCACGTTTTTTGTCAAATAAACAACGGACAGTTAGGCAATTGACTTGGAATAGCATCTTTTTCAAGCCTAGGATTTTTTAAACTTACAGTTATAGTTTCACCGGTCCTTGTTGCCGTTGAAAAATAAATAATACCTTTTATAAAGTGTAACTCACAAATCCTAGTATACGATGCCACAGGTACTATAGGTTAGAAAAGGTTTTATCACTTATACAACACTAGAAAAACATTTATGGCTGATCGTCAAAGCATTTAGGCCTTGTTATATATCGTAGGTAATGGCTTCACCCGTATCAAATTTTTTTGGGGGATTCACTAAGAAGTTTTACATAAATTTCGGGAATTCCCAAGAGTTGAAAATAATATTTTATTAACTTGTTAATCGATGGCAGAGGAAGAGAGAGTTTATTTATATAAGTAAAAATTTTCAATTTAATTAGTTACTTCCTGACTTAAATTCCCTGAAAACCACGGAAAAACAAAAACATTATTTTATATTTAAAAAGAATATCGATAAATTTACCCAAAAATAGGTAGAGGTAGCAACACTGCTTCAATGTGTTTGTAATAGATGGCGCTAGCAGTTACGTAAATTAAATTTTAAAATTTTCAAAAATTTATTTCCCAAATTTATATCTTACAAAAGATTTTAATTCATTAATTGTTCAGGTAATTTATTTGGAGCTTCATATTGTAATTCCTTAATACCATCGTGCAACATGCAGGTCCTCATTCTTTGTTGCACCTTTACCAAATCTGGAAATGGTGGTGCTAAGTATTTGTAGTAAATTTTCAAAATTTCGCAATATAAGACGATGGATTTTTCGAAATTCCCCGTCATAAACGATTTCTCCGCATCCTGGGTCATACGATCTAGATTCTAGAGAAGAATATTCGCAAAAACGTTGCTATTATTGCATTAAAATACCGAAACATACCATTAACTTCATTAGAACTGGCATTATCCCATTGGAAATGTTACATCTCCAACAATTAAACATTGGAGTATCTGCATTTTTGCTCACAGGATTTATGGCTTTACATTTCTTACATATTAGACGCAATTCATAGTCTGACATGTTATTAAATAAAGGCCAATTGTTTTTGCAAGCAACGCATTGGCATTGGAACCAATATCTTTCAATTAAGAAGTTGATTCTTGAATTTGCATCTTCTCTACTGTAAACGGGGCCATAATTGTCGTAAATTACCTCTCCAGCTTTTATTAATTTGATTGCCCTTAATATCATCTTCCTTCCTTTGTTATATCTGAAATGATTTTAGTTAGAAAAGTCTTTAATTATAGAATTATTTGCAAATATATTAACCTAATTACACCAGGCTCACAGCCATGATTAAATAACGCTAAAGTTGGGTAAATAGCTCCCCCCAAATGGCATGTATAATAATTTAATTCATTTTCGTTAACAGTTTTCATATTCCTCAATTCAGACATTTCATGGGCATTGAATTGCAAAATTTGAAGATGCCTTAGAATTAATCCTCCAATAAAACTTTCTTCTTCAGTTAATTCATCATCTTTAGTGTCGTACGGAAAATAATTTGTTAATTTCAATAATCTTAATAGATATATAGCCATAAAACTATAATGTACATATTCACCCTTGGGCCTCATTGAACTGTGTGTACATAAGTTGTAGAGTCTTTCATAATCTGAGCCATCATAAACCCTGTCTGAGGATATTGCTTTCCCCAAAGAGTCTCTTTTATTCCAAAAATAACTGAGAGGTTTTTGCGTAATTATCCTCAAAGCCATGATACAGTTAATTGAAGCACCAGATTCATATAAAGAATGGGTAATCTTACATTCTATTTCATGACACTTTGATTCTTTCATGCAATCTTTACTGCAGAAAACCGTATATACACAAGATCCGCAAGGTATGGGATTTAAAATTGATTTAGTGCAATTTGAACAATTCCTCATGCAAGTGGTGATAGAAATTGCTAAGCAATGCGGTTCTTCTTCAGCTACTATCGATCCAGGCTCAATATCTCGTTTAGCAGTAGCAAATCTGCCTTGGGTTTGATCTTCGTCAAAGTCAACGAAATCATTTACAGCTGGATATTTAAAATTTGGAGTAAATGTTTGCAAATTACTCCTTGGTTGTGGTATCAATTCAAGATTAGCATCATTAGATTTTAATTTTAGCTCTTCTAATACGGAATTGATCTCTGTTAATTTAGATTTTTTATTTTCCGAGGTTAAATTGGCTTTTTCTAAGCTTGTAATTGCAAATTTTATAGTAGATATTCCTTCGGCATATTGCCCTAGGATTAAGCAACATTTTGCTTTACGGAGGAGTACTTTATGCTCTAAATGTTTAGGATATATACCCAAATTAAGCAAATAATTTATATCATCTAAACATTGCGTAATTAATCCTTTTTCTAAGAACACAGCGCTACGATTTGCAAGACTCACAGCAAATAATTCTTTCCCTTTATCTATGAGTAAATGAGATGAAGGCTTTCACGAACGTATAATAAAGACTTACCTGTATTTTGAGGACAGTCTACCATAGCTGAATTGTACGAATCGATAGCTCTAACCAGGTCTTTCTTCTCATAAAATTTATTCCCGTTTGTTTTGAATTTAATAGCATTTTCGTAGGATTTTGAGGTTTGTGAAAGAGGCAATGCCACGGATTTTGCATGGCCGTATAGTGTTTTAATTCGTTGTTTATCATTGTCGAGATTTTTGAAATTATTTATATCGATAGTTAAAGTGTTTACTAAACTATCACAGTGAGATTGAAATATTGAAATAACACTCATTGCTTTCGTTGTTACGCATGAAATAATGCCTCGTGTTTCAGTTTTAGGTGTATTATTAGAGCTGGCATATATTTTCTATTTTTAAACTAAATCGGGACGTGCAGAGATTGTTTTTAACGAAATAAAAAAGTAATTGTATTATTAAGAAATATATTTTTTCACATAAATGCATATATAGGATGAACGTTTACAATTAATGGATAAATTGATTTATTTTGAAATATTTAAATAATGTAAGATGATTTGCTTTGATATAATTTTTAAAGAAAATCATCTCATTAGGTTATTTGAAATTAAAATGATTTTCTTTGCGTTAACACCAATACCTGTGCGCAGATAGATCATGTAGATCATTAATCACCTTAAATTTCATTTACCCCCACCCTATTTGTACAGCCATTCAATTTAAAACTTTCCAAAATGAAAGATACTATCTAAAACTGTTTAAATTTCTTACAATTAAATGATTTAAATTTTCAAAAGAAGATTACTGAAGAGAACTTGTAATTTGGACTAGATTACTGTAATTAAATATCACTTAAATTTCCTAAAGTAAAAGTTTTGAAACTTGGTAATGATGTTAGGTGCAAATTAATAGTTTCAAATGACATGACGGTTTTGTTAGTGATACGATTTCATGTGATCTATATTTAGAATTTGTTTACATGTTAAATTTGTTTTTCCGGAGCATTTATATATGATAACAGGTCGGTACTGATAAGAAATTTATTATTTATCATTTTATAGAGATCCAGTGTAGCTTATATACAACGTTTATCCCCAAATAATTTTGAATTATATGTCTAGCCACTCCCAATATACCTAAGATGACTAATTTTTTAATCTCGAAAGAATTTTCTTCCACTATTCATACTTGTAATGATGATAATTAGCAAAATGCTTGATTGTTTTCTAAATATATGGAATTTTTTTCAGATTATGTATCTATTTACAGCACTTGCGTGCTATGTAATTTATTTAGGTGCAATTACTCATGCTCAGGGCTCATATACTTCCTTAAATCCTGATCATTTTTATTACGAAAGCTTAAGATGTCCAGATCATTGGGTACAATATCAAGATTCTTGTTATAGATTTGTTAAATCTCCATTAAGATCTTACAATGAATCTCGCGCTATATGCCAAGTAAGTCTCGCATGGAATAAATACATTTACAGTATGTCAAATCGATATAATCTTTGTAGACTTTCGGAGATTCCAATAGTCCGAGAAGTGATTTCGATCAAGACCATGATCCGAATTACATAAGTCCTATCGGTGATCAATTCCGTGCTGATTTATTATCCGTTAATACTTACGATGAACATGGTTTTATTATAAACGAATTAAATAAAATCGATTCGCAACACCATCGATGGTATATTGGAGCCCATCAACGTAATCGTGATTATTGGATAAATCCCGATAATACTGAAATACAAAACATGGAAAATGCGTTCTTTTACGGTGGATATGGAGACGATTATCTCGTTTATAATTATTCAAATCAAATTTCCCATTGGGGATTTCAACCTGTTCGAGGGGATGAACCTCTAATGTTTATTTGCGAAGCAAATATTTTCGTAGTACAAAAATTAGTTGAAAACGATAGGAGTTTTACATACGGGATTGAAGTTGATGATCCAAGGGAGATACCAAGAGGACCATACTTTATAAAACAACCCCAAGAGGTTACTTTTGATGTTTCCCGAAGTGCCATACTTAAACAAGTTGAATTAAGGTAAGTTTTCAAATAAATCCAAAATATTCGAAAATTGTTTTGAATCTGCAGGTGTTTTGCTGGAGGATACCCAGCTCCAACGTACGAGTGGTTTAAAGAAGATTACCAATATGAACGATTACAGGCAATAGAAATAGATCCACTACACGATCGTAGATACACAGTAAGTGGTGGTGTTTTAATTATAACAGATCCTGATGAAAAAAAAGATAGAGCGAATTATCATTGTAAAGCTACGAACAAGTATGGGACCATAATATCAGAGAGCGTAGCCTTGAACTTCGGCTACATCCATGAATTCGTTTTGAAAAGAGCTAATGAGGTTGGAAATAATAATTTTGGAAAAGCGATTTACTGTGATCCTCCAAAGTTCTTTGGAAAGATCAATTATTATTGGTCACGTGAATATTTTCCAAATTTGGTTGAGGAAGATAAACGAGTGTTTGTATCTAGGGACGGAGGACTTTATTTTGCGGCTTTAGAAACTATCGATAAAGGAACTTATAGCTGCAGTGTCCAGGCAGAATATTCTGATACAGGTAAAAGTGGACCATTCTTCCAATTGAGTGTAAATCCCCATTGTAAGTAATAAATCTGTTAAAACATTGTAATTGGCTAATTTAATTGAATTTTTAGCCAATTATGAGCAGCTAAAATTCGTGAATACTTTCCCAAAAATTTTCAAGAATCCTCCAACAGCTGGAGAGGAAGTCAAGTTAGAATGCATGGCATATGGATAGTAAGTTTTAACCTAAACAGCTTCTTGAACACCATCTACATTCTTTCAACCATTCTAGCCCAATACCAAGTTATAACTGGACAAGATTAGACGCACCAATGCCTAGAAATGCTAAACTTGAAAGCTATAATCGAGTACTTTCAATACCCAACGTTAAAGTAGAAGACCAAGGTGAATATATGTGTACCATCTTTAATGAGAAAGCTGCCCGACAAAAAAGTGTAAAACTAAATGTGCAAGCTGAGCCGAATTTCACAATACCCTTAACTGACAAGCACGTAGACATCAGAAGTGAACTGATATGGGTCTGCGAAGCCTTTGGAATACCAGAAGTTAACTATACATGGTGGAGAAATGGCCGTCAGTTAGGTAAAATTAATACAAAATCCCTAATTTAATTTTCTGACACATTTTGAATTTCCAGTCATGGGATACTTAGAGCCAGAAGATTATGGAAGGATCATAATCCAAGATAACGTCTTGAAAATTAATAGGGTTGAAGATAGAGATGCTGGGATGTATCAATGCCGCGCTTCTAACACACTAAAAGCTAAATATTCCTCTGCCCAACTTAGGATTTTAGCATTCAGACCTTCCTTTAAAAAGCAACCTTTAGAAATTGAAACTTACGCAGCTGAAGGTGGTAACGTCACTATAAATTGTAACCCTGAAGCTGCACCTAAGCCACAGTACATTTGGAAGAAAGAAGGACATGTTATAGGTAATTCATTAACACTTAAAAGAATATCATTTTATTTTATTTTATTTAATTAGATAGTGGAGGTCCAAGAAGAATATTCTCCAATGGTAGCTTGTACATCAGACAAGTCTCAAGAGATGACGCTGGATTCTACACTTGCGCGGCAAGAAATAAGCTTGGATTCGATGAATCGACAGGCAGATTAGTTGTATTACGTATGTATAATCTTCATGCTGTCACGCGCAATGACGCAGGAACCTAAACATTGTTTTAATTGTAGGTGGGCCTAATTTTGTTGAGATGTTAAGACCGCGGATAGTGACAGCGATTGGTCGCCATTTTGAATTGCGTTGCGAGGCTTCAATTGATCAATACGCCTTGTTAGATATCGCTTATGTTTGGAAGCATAATGGGGTCCCAATTGAAGATGCCGATATCTTTAATTTCGAGAGTCGCATGGTAAGTTTTTTATTAAATATATTTCCATTTAAACATGTATTTTAATAATTAACTTACAGAAAATAATCGGGGGTGGTTATTTAGTTGTTTTGAATACGACTTTCTCGGATGCAGGAGAATATGAATGCTTGGTAAAATCTGCTGTTGGGGATATATCTTCTAAATCGATCGTTATAGTGCAAGGTCCTCCAGGTCCACCAGGTGGACTGACAATAAATAGCCTTAACATATCGAATCTTGTGTTAACTTGGACTGATGGAGCTTCTCATGGAAGACCTATTTTAAGCCATACCATATTTGGAAGGACCAATTGGAATATGACTTGGAGAAATCTTACTGAGGGAGTTCAAGCTGTAGAAATTGACATGTTTACTAACAGGAAGAGAGCTGATGTATACATTCCACTTACACCATGGTCTACTTATGAGTTCAAAATAGCCGCTTGGAATGAGCTAGGAATGAGTGAGCTAAGTCCTCCAAGTCCAAGACAATCCACCCCAGCCACGCGTCCATACAAAGCACCATCACATGTTGGAGGTGGTGGTGGAAAGAAAGGAGATTTGACAATAACTTGGACACCTTTGAGATCAGACGAACAAAATGGACCTGGAATCTATTACAAGATCTTCTTCAAGCAGAAGGATCATGACTCAGAATTCCAGCATTTAATCATGAGGGATAAAGGAAACACTGGAAAGGCTGTCATTCATGTTAAACCGGAATATTATTACAGGAAATATGTTGTCAGAGTGCAAGTATGTTTTTGTAGATTAGGTATTGTGGATAACTTTTAATTTCGTTTGCGTTTGGCAGAGTATTAATTCATTGGGTGAAGGTCCAATTGGAAATGAAGTCATAGTTTATTCAGCTGAAGATATTCCATCGGCAACACCGCAGAAAGTTCTGTCTGAACCATATAACTCCACAGCTCTTAATGTTAGCTGGAGAGCTGTTGATGAGTCATTGGAGGTAATGAGAGGAAAGCTACTTGGTCACAGGGTGTGTAGATTCCTTTCAGATTGAAGTAAAACAATATTGAAGAATTCTTTTTCAGATTAAATACTGGAGAGACGCCAAGGGTATTAGTGAAGATGATTCAGTTTATTATCTTTCAAGGAGTACTAAACCATGGGCACTTATTGTTGGATTACAACCAGATACATATTACTTTGTTAAGGTTATGGTGTATAATGGTGCTGGAGAAGGAGAACAGAGCGCACCTTACAGACGTATATTCAGAATTTTTGAAATTAGATTTTTTCAATGCTTATGTTTCAAATTTTACAGAACGTACTTACAAGAAGGCCCCACAAAACGCCCCGCTTTCAGTTCATGTTACAGCAGTAGATCCTTCAACAGTTCGCGTGAAATGGAGATATGTCCACACGTCTGAAGATGAAGAACCTATTCAAGGTTACAAGGTATTTTATTATTGAATAAAATTATCGTGTTATTGATGAAGGTTTTTTATAGGTTAGGGTATGGGAGAAGGATCAGGACATGAGCACAGCTAACGATACCTACGTTTTATTGAACAATAACCTCGAGGCCTACATTACCGACCTATCCCCGGGGAAGACTTACATGCTAAGAGTGTTGGCTTATTCAAATGGAGGGGACGGCAGAATGAGCTCCCCAATACTAAGCTTCAGAATGGGTGTGTTATAATCAGTTTTATTTAATGTTAAAGGCATAATACATTGACATTTTTACAATTTTAATTATAGGTTATGTTTGCAATATGTATTTGTGTTCGTGGATTGTTGTAAATAACTTTTGGTGATGTATAAAAGACCCTGTAGTGCTTGATCTTGATAAGCTTGATATTTTAGCTGAATTTGAATTTTTTTTTTGATTATAATAAATTCAATTCTATTTTTTTTTGTTTCCAGGAGAACCAGAGGCTTTCCGTAGCAATTCCAAAAATCTACGTATAAATTTAGTTGAGTTATCTCTACTACTTTCCCTTATACCATTAGGGAATATGCTTAGAAGGGTTCTGCAATGAGCGAGAGCTAAATCCGTTAAATACAATACTTAGTGCCTATAATTCACAACATTAAAGTACAGTACACTTAATAAAAATAATAAAAAAACTAGCCCTTTATGAGACTGAAATCGAAATGACACGCAGTGCATTACATTTAATGTATAATTTTGTAAATTCGTCGAAAATTAGATTTATTATCATGGTCATTTTAATAATAAGATTAGGGCGGGTGTTTATGATGATGTTAGTACCTGGTTATGCATTTCGAAATGCCCAGTTATTTGATTTTCTTTTTTTTTTTTAAGTAACTGGACGCGTTATTTTTATCTTAATTTTTTATATTGTTAATAACACTTATTTTGACATATTCCGTCCATATTGCAACTGATTCGTTGTAAATAAATATATATTTTTTGTATTTTATATGTAGGTCATAGGTAATACTAAGCAAATTGATCTTAATTTTATGAATCTTTCTTTTTACACTTTTAAGATCTATAGTTAGTAGATATTAATTAATATTTTAGGAATACATTCGAGATTATCTATCTAGTATGCCTTGAAATGGTGAAATAAAAAAAACGATTGTTTTATACAGAATTTGTTTGTTTTAATGAATTGTTTCGTATTTTAAAAAATAAATCGATTAAATATTAAATGGAAAAGTTATTTTATAAAATCTATTTCCTTTATTTCTTTCTAAATTTTTTTTTTGCTCAGAGTGTTTGGACGTGTTAGTGGATTAGTGTGAAGTTGGTTGCATACATTGTTCCCGTCAAGTTCACTATCCCCTCACAATAAACTTTCCAAAAATAATCCAGAGTCAAACAATATACAATTATCAACAATGCAAGTGATGAAATTCTCTCGATAAACACTTATTACAAATTTTAAAAACGATACCAGATATATAAGCTTGTTTAAATTGATTAGATATACATGACCGATTATGGGAGTGGTGACAGTTGGTATTATTGGAAAGCGATGATTAATAGCAGATAAGACGTTTTATCTAGTGTTTCAAGTTTTATTTTCTCGAATAAAATAGTATTATTCACATTCGATTTAAAGGTAACGTGCTAAGAAAAATGGATATAGTGAAAGAAGCAGGTTTCACGAATATCCATTCTACTGCAGGTATAAAAATGGGTGAACACTTCGGCCTGAAATGGGACCCGAAAAATTTGGAGATTCGGACGATGTCCGTTGAAAAAACATTGGAACCTTTGGTACTGCAAGTAACGACCCTCGTAAACACGAAAGGACCCAGCAAAAAGAAGAAAGGTAAATCTAAACGTGCCAACGCGCTTGTCAGCACAGTAGAAAAAGCTACGGAGAATTTTATACAGAAAGGTGAACAAATTGCTTATGAAAACAAAGATATTACACAAGAAATGTTATCAGCTGTTGATGAAGTGAAAAAAACAGGTGAGTTCTTATCGTTTAAATAATATCTTGTTTGTAATAAGAAGTGTATGATAGGAAATGCAATGAGCATAGCCGCTAGAGAATTTTCAGAAGACCCTTGCTCTTCGTTAAAGCGTGGTAACATGGTTCGAGCTGCGCGTAATCTTTTATCCGCTGTTACGAGATTGTTGATCTTAGCAGATATGGTTGACGTTCACCTTTTGTTAAAATCATTGCGGGTCGTTGAAGACGATCTAGAGAAATTAAAAAATGCCTCCAGTCAAGGCGAATTGCTAGAAAATATTAAGACTTTCGGTCACAATGCAAATGAATTGATGAATCAAGCTGCCAAAAGGCAGCAAGAATTAAAAGATCCACAGTTAAGAGATGATTTAGCTGCAGCTAGAGCTGTTTTGAAAAAACATTCCACAATGCTCTTGACAGCATCTAAAGTATATGTTCGTCACCCAGAATTAGCTGCAGCTAAAGCAAACCGTGACTATGTGTTGAAGCAAGTCTGTGAAGCTGTAAATACAATTAGTGATGTTGCCCAAGGTCGTACACCACAGCCTACTCAAAATACTTACGATGGTCCTGGAGAATTAGCTGCAGCTCTGGATGATTTCGATGTAAGTATTATTAATTTAAAGGGTGAAAAAAAAATTATTGAAGATACATTTTGCACCAAGTTAAACTATTTTACAGGCTCCAGCTCCCATAAGATCTTCTTTATTGGTATCTACTTTACCTAACACTCTGTATAAAAGAAATGAAGTATCAATCAGAAAAGTATTAGTTGTTTTAAGTATTTCTGTTTTGGTTTTTGAAGATTTAACCAATTGGATAATACTAATTCTAATCTTTGTTGGTTGATTGTCTGTTTGTTAGTTTTTTTAAAAAATAACGCTAATAATGTTAAGAGTAATATTTGTACAATAAACGAACTTGAAAATGACCCAAATCACGACTGTACAAAATTGCATGTTTTAATATTGAAACAATGGTTAATTCCTTTGAATACTTATGATATAATTCTAGGAACATATGCAAATGGAGCCATTGGCTTACAACGAAGATCACACAAGGCCTTCACTCGAAGAACGTCTCGAAAGCATTATCAGTGGAGCCGCTTTGATGGCAGATTCAAGTTGCACTCGCGATGAACGTAGGGAACGTATTGTAGCTGAATGTAATGCTGTACGACAAGCTCTACAAGACCTACTTTCAGAATATATGGCAAACGTAAGTTATTTGATTTTGATGATGGTGTGGTTATAGCTCCTTTTAATACAATAACAAGGCTTCTAAAAATTAAAAATTAACGTCAACCATTTTGTTTTTTTTTAACGTTTAGCAATTACAAGTATTGCGGGGAGGGAATCGGGTAAATATTGATCGTGATTGTGTGTTTATATGTGCACCTTTTCTTATTAAAATATACACTACCGTTCGTTAGTATTTGTGTAGTAAGAATTTTTTATCTCTATCGTATCTAAAGAAACTAATTTAATCTGTTAAAATACTTTTGAATGGTAGTGTATGAAGGTAATAGTCCATTTTATGAAACTTGCTTTAAAAAGCACTTCTTTGACATGTGAATGTTGTGCACTTTATTGTAAATTCTTTTATTTATTTTGTAAATGGACTATTAGCACTAATTTATCTGCAATTATCCAAGATAGAGCACTTTTTTGAAATATCTTTACCTCTTAAATGTTACACTTTAATTACATTGTTTTCCTATTCGAGTATAAAATGTTATGAAAATGATCATTACAGATGGGGAACAAAGAACAAAGTGATGGTCTTTCAAGGGCAATCGGGCAAATGAGTCGGAAAACAAAAGATTTACGAAGACAATTGCGAAAAGCGGTTGTGGATCATGTATCTGACAGGTGGATATTCCTTCCAGATCATTTGTTTAATTACGATTAAGGAAAATGTTTCTTTTCTAAATAGTTTCTTGGACACCACTGTTCCATTGTTAGTTCTAATCAAAGCAGCTCAGAATGGTAATGAGAAGGAGGTCGAAGAATATGCTGGTGTATTCACAGAACATGCCAGTAAGCTTGTTGAGGTAGCTAATTTAGTTTGCAGCATGTCGAATAACGAAGACGGGGTTAAAATGGTTAGATACGCAGCTGCTCAAATCGACAGTCTATGCCCTGAAGTGAT
Source organism: Dynastes maya (assembly GCA_029619315.2). Taxonomy (NCBI): domain Eukaryota; kingdom Metazoa; phylum Arthropoda; class Insecta; order Coleoptera; family Scarabaeidae; genus Dynastes; species Dynastes maya. The sequence continues at coordinate 12,094,256 of JAROYE020000012.1, forward strand.
AAACGCGGCTAGGATATTAGCTGCAAGACCAAGAAGCAAGGTAGCTATTGAAAACATGGAAGCGTTTAAACAATCATGGGAGAACCAAGTCCGCATTTTAACGGAAGCCGTTGATGATATAACAACTATAGATGACTTCCTTGCCGTTTCTGAGAATCACATCCTCGAAGATGTTAATAAATGCGTTTTAGCTTTACAAGAAGGCGATGCAGACACCTTGGATAGAACAGCTGGAGGAATTCGTGGAAGATCAGCTAGAGTTTGTAACGTTGTAACGGCTGAGATGGACAATTATGAACCGTGTATTTATACGAAGAGGGTATTAGAAGCCGTTAAAGTTTTAAACGAACAGGTAATGCCAAAATTTGGCCAAAGAGTCGCTGTAGCTGTATCAGCATTATCTAGCAACCCAGCCAAAGATATAGATGAGAATGATTTTATTGATGCTTCAAGATTAGTGTATGATGGTGTGCGTGAGATTCGCAGAGCTGTACTTATGAATAGGGTAAGTTTTGGATTTGAATTAATGTTTTGAAACTCAATATCTTTATCGTTTTCAGTCCGATGAAGATCTAGATCCTGAGGATGTCGAATTGGACGAGAATTATACACTGGAGACCCGCAGCAAATGTAAGATATGGAAATCACATATCTACTTACTTATTCTTTTAAAATTACAGCTAGTGTTCATACTGGAGAGCATGGCGTTGACGAATACCCAGATATTAGCGGGATTACAACTGCTAGAGTATGAAAATCTATTAATTCCTACGATTTATATAATATTTGATGTTTTTTTTTATTATATAGGAAGCCATGGGTAAGATGCCAGAAGAAGACAAACAGAAGATTCTCCAACAAGTCGAGTATTTCCGAAGCGAGAAGCTCAAGTTCGACAGAGAAGTTGCCAAATGGGATGATACAGGAAATGATATCATCGTTCTTGCCAAACATATGTGTATGATAATGATGGAAATGACTGATTTTACAAGGTATTTTCTTTGATAATTGTTTTGGTCGTTTGAATTTATTTTTTTTTTTTAATCCATAGGGGTCGTGGTCCTCTTAAAACAACCATGGATGTTATCAATGCGGCCAAGAAGATTTCCGAAGCTGGAACGAAACTTGACAAACTCACGCGACAAATCGCAGAGCAATGTCCTGAGAGCTCAACTAAGAAAGATTTAATAGCTTATTTACAGAGAATCCAGTTGTATTGTCACCAAATGAATATTACTTCAAAAGTTAAAGCTGATGTTCAGAATATTAGCGGTGAATTGATTGTATCTGGCTTAGACAGTGCTACCTCCTTAATTCAGGCAGCCAAAAATTTGATGAACGCCGTGGTATTGACTGTGAAAGCATCATATGTTGCTTCCACAAAGTACCCAAGACATGGTACCGTGACAGTAAGTATTTTTGTTCTTGATATAATTGATGATAAGAGAAGTAATTTGTTCAAATTATATTTCGCTTACTTTGGATCCATAGTATGTAAGTACCTATCAACATTATTCGATTCCCTTCTAATGCGAATAATACTTACATTCCTTTCTTTTTTTTTGCAGTCCCCCATAGTAGTGTGGAAGATGAAGGCTCCGGAAAAGAAGCCTTTAGTTAGACCTGAAAAACCCGAAGAAGTTCGTGCCAAAGTTCGTAAAGGTGCACAAAAGAAAGTGCAGAACCCTATTCATGCCCTATCCGAATTCCAAAGCCCCACAGAATCCGTCTAAGTTATTTCCTTTAATTTATTTTAAAAGAAAAAAAAATGATACTAGTTATTTGTGTGTGATTTTAAATTGAGAAATCTAATCATTCATTTAATAAGATTGATGTTGCTTTTTTTTGATACGTATTATTACTCACAGACCATTGTTTTTTAACAGTAAGGAACATATCTTAGCCGAATTCAGTATTGTATATTCATTAAATGAAAACTGGTTTTCTTTTTCTTAGATTTGGGATGGGAACAAAGTACATCTATGATTAATTATAGTATTTTTTATCAATTAATAGGTCTATTTTGTTGATTTGCATTTATACATTTTTTATATTATAACTTATATATTATAATAAACTATATTTAAGTACAATAATTTTTTTATTACTTTTAACGGATCTAGGAGTGGGATTCTGTAGACTATCCCATTCTATATCTTGCTTTCTATAGTAATCTATATAATGAACATGTATAGATTGTTGCGAATATAGAAATAGTATAAAATCAATCGAATGGATTCTAGATTTCTTCCTACCTCTTAATTTACGTTTGACTAGTGCGTCATTGGGCAGCTTGGCCAGCTTGCCTACTAGGGATTGTTTCTCTCTCGAATTTGCCACCCTTTAAAGCGAGATATATAAAGATGTCGATTCTTTAACGATACTGTAGAGAATGGAGAATACAAATGAACAAATGATTTACAATCCAAGCGGCAGATACAATCTTATTGTGCGGAGTGCTTAGCCCAAGAAATAAGTTGGTATTTCGCATAATTTTTAATTTCTGTTAGTGAATGTTATTTTCTAACATTGCCACGACTTCCTCTCACAATTCCCCCGAACTTATTGATCGGTGATTGGTCTACTAGTCAACTCGTTTGTCCTTTAATAATTTAAAATGCCCCGAGAAAATTTAGAAGAGGAAGGCCTGGAGAAAAACCCGAATTTAGAATTGGCGCAGTTAAAATATCTCTTGACGGTACCAGAACATCATGATGATCAGGAAATCATTTCTAAAATCATGGAGTATGTTAAAAAGGATGGTAATTTTTTTTTGTATTTAATTTTTGCATGTTTTTCTTCTAAATGCTTTCCTTTAATATCGAGATATGGCACCTTGGTATGCTTTATTATGCGAAGATCTTGAATGGGAGAAGGATGAGGCTTTATACAATCAAATGAAGGCTACTAATGATGAGGCAATTAAGAAATTGGATGAGGTAATTGAGGATGCCGAAAAGAATCTGGGTGAAATGGAAGTTAGAGATGCCTATTTGAAAAAAGCTGAGTACTACAGTAGAATTGGAGATAAAAAGAATGCTTTGAGTTTATTTCGAAGAACTTATGAGAAAACTGTCTCATTGGGACACCGTTTGGATATTGTTTTCCATAACATTAGGATTGGATTGTACTTTATGGATCATCAATTGATAAATAGCAGCATTGAGAAAGCTAAAAGGTAAAGTTTATTATTGGGTTTCATATTTTCTTATTCAGATTGTCTTGTTATAGTTTAATTGAGGAAGGTGGTGATTGGGATAGAAGGAACAGGCTTAAAGTTTATCAAGGGGTTTATTGTATAGCAGTTAGGGATTTAAAAACTGCTTGCAGCTTATTTTTGGACACAGTCAGCACTTTTACATCATATGAACTTATGGATTATATCACTTTTGTCAAATATACCGTTTATGTGTCTGCAATTTCTTTACCAAGAAATCAATTGAGAGATAAAGTATAATTTTCCAATATTAATAATAATAATTAAAGCGTGCCAAGCGGTTGCACCCGCAAAGGTGCCGTGAAAGGAGCTGTGTTTACTGTGTACATACAAGGAATCGAGTGGACGTTCGGTTATTATCGGTTGATCGGTGTGCGTGTACTATTTATAATGTTCGAGAAACTAGTGGAACCGTCCGGGGCATACCACGCAAAAGTAGACACAGTATTAATAAAAAAAATAATAGATTGTTACTTTTTATTGACGTATCGATAAACACTGCGGTAATGTGCGACTGCCATGGTACGCCGCGTAGTACTGCAACATAAGCAATGCTTCCATTGTCGATTCGGTCAGTCCTCGACGACGGTCTGAAAACGTTCTCGTATACTTTGCAAATGATCGTTCAGCATCTAGTGAAGTAAGATTGGCGAAATTCAAATACTCCTGTATCTCTTCTGTGTAGTCTTGAATTCCAGATATAGATCGAACCTTTTCTAAATCCGAATTTTTATATAAAACTGCACGAAATTTTTGCGCGACATCTAGTCCTATAGGATCCGTCAAGCTTTCTAGAGCGGCTGCTTAATTGTTGATGTTATTTAACGAGTCTTGTATAGATAAGTGAGTATTTTCTAATTGCGAAATAGTTTGTGTCACTACAGAATGGTTTATGGAAATGTCATCTATTTCTTCTTGAACGTCCGAATCGGAAAAAAAGTTGCTGACTCTCGCGAACCGCTTGAGAATTAGAAGAATTAAGTTTGAAAATGACATCTTTCACTTGGGAATAATATTTGCGATAGTAAGATACTGCCTCGATCCATGTTCCCCATCGTGTCAAGACAGGCTTAGGTGGTAGCGGAATTTGCGGATACAATTGCTTGAATACGCGGATATGTTTGGGAGATTTCACAAACACTTCTTTGGTAGATGATATTAAATCGTTCACCCTAGGATACTTGCTTCGAATTGTTTCTGCTACGGGATGACATGCGTGTATGAGGCATGTTATGTGAAGAAGAGTTGGAAAGCATACTTTTAACATCCTACCAGCTTTCAGCATTGTTGCGGCTCCGTCAGAAACTAACATGGTGATTTGGGCTACTACGATACAAAATTCTCTTTAACGTTTTTTTCATTATGTTTACAACGGTTTCGGCATCAGTTCCTTCAATCCTTTTACTGGCTGACAACAAGGAAGCTGCTGGACCATTACGTTTTAAAGGACGCGCCACAATATGAATCGCGCTGTGTTTCTGAACATCAGTAGTTTCGTCCACAGTGAGTCAGATTTTTTGATTTTTCAACTCATTTTTTATACAGTCTTTTACTGTACTTCGCACATGTGGTAAATTGTACCGCAATTGTCTTTTTGTTGATAGCTTCCATGATGGAACATATTTATCCCAAAAAAGATGAAAGTTTTCATTATCTACTAGGTGTTGTGGGATGTTGCACGTGCTCAACATGAAAATAAAGTCATACAAAAATTGCCAGTACGGAATATTGTTTCTTAAATTCAATACATGACGTTTACTTTTAATGTGACTTCTACATTCAAATTTCGTGCGACCTAGCAAATTTCAAACCAGGGAAACGCCAAATATATTTCTTCACATGCGATGTAAGGGGTACACCAGGCTTACCTTCCATGTTTTCGAAAACACACAATGAGAATCCGATAAATAACCGAACTACCAAACTCTTCAATGTCTATCGCATTACTGAACTCTGCATCCACATACGTACATACACCCCCCCCCCCTCCCGGACAGGCGTCTCTGCGGATGCAACCGTTTGTCACGCTTTAATAATAATAATAATCTTTATTGTTATAACAGCTAAACGTAACAACTAAAACATGTTTTACAATAGTTATAAAATAACAAAAAAAGTAGCTGATATAACAAATGGCCAAATTCATAAATACCTGAGTTTGGCTATATACAAAATGAAATGCAATATTGACTGTAAAATTTACCAAAAGGAGATATTTTTCAGATCATCAAAGGTTCAGAGATCTTAGAGGTGTTACATTCAAGCCAGGATGTGAAGAACTACATTTTTTCTTTGTACAATTGTCACTACTCTGATTTCTTTGTAAATTTAGCTAACGTTGAAGTAATTATGCGTAAAGATTACTTATTCCATCCACATTATCGTTACTACGTTCGAGAAATGAAAATCTTAGCTTATTCCCAATTGTTAGAGTCTTATAGGTCACTTACTTTAACTTATATGTCTGAACAATTCGGTGTTTCCGTTGATTACATCGACGAGTAAGTTAGAATTTTCTGTGAGAATTATGTGACCTTCTATGATGTTTTTCTTTTTCTAGTGAATTATCAAGATTTATCGCAAGTGGTAGACTTCATTGCCAAATTGATCGTGTTGGTGGTATCGTGGAAACTAATAGACCAGATAACAAAAACGCACAATTCCAAGCGGTACTTAAACAAGGCGATTTATTACTTAACAGGGTGCAAAAATTATCACGTGTTATCAATATATAAATTTGGTCAAGCTTGTAGATGTTATAAATAAATAAAATTCCAATATATTTGTGTACCACTTTATTTCTGAGTGCCTCTACAATAACTACAATACATTTCTTTTGTCATACACATTTAAACAGATATTTTAAAAGGTTGCCATCCACAGAAATGAAGAATTAGCTAAATTTAATAAATTAATTTCATACATAAATACGATTGCACGGTGGATGTGACAGTACGATGGGGTTTAAAGGGACGTTTTTAAAATACCTGCTAAAGTCGAAATACAAAGGCATCACAAAGAAATACGATTTCTTTAAAATAATTAGTGGATATTACGATATATTTAAATTAAATTGGCTAGAAGCATCCTGGACTCACTTTTAGGATGCTACAAGTGTTAAAACTCATTTTATTTGTGTATATTCCAAAATCGGTTATGAGAAGCATCCTAAAAAAAAACACTACGTTCTCTCGAGTTTCTCAGACGAGAACCCCAGATTGAATTTACTGGCTTTATTACTAAGGCTATGTGTGTGTAGGAAATGTGATTAGGACAATTAAAAAAATAAAAATGAAAGGAATGGGGAAAGTACATTTAAAAAAATATAGCGAAGAGGTTTGGAATTTTTCACATTTATAATGGCAAGATAATGTTTATTAAATATTAAGTACAGTTATCAGTAACTTCGTAGTATGCAATGTTTTTAATACTGTAAAATAACATCAATGCATGTTATGTTTTTTTTTTTACTTGTTTGGCCCCGATAATTTAAAAAAAATAGTTGGTACCCTTGATTATGCTCGATTTCCCTGGTAATCGAGTATAATCAAAAAGGAAAATAAACAGATTAGATTCTTCCTGTATATCTTGCAGGCATAAAACTGTAAATTGACCAGACATTTAAATACATTTTATTTATATAACACGCATATGGTTAATATATATGGTACAAAACAACGGTCAGATTATTTTTTATATTTTTCATTTTCTTTTTTTTATTAAAATTACGTACATGTGTAGGGTGTTACACATGTCTTGAAATCATGGTTAACTATAGTCCTTTACAAAGATGTTTCGAAGAACTATAGTTATGGCGGTGAGTATATAAAAGTAAGACGATATTTATTTGTTTATAGTAAGTACAAAAAAAAAAGGAAAGATAAATATCGAAATACTTTTATTTTTGGTAATCGAATCATAGTCAATGAATTGATTCACTTCTCTACTTTTACAGAGAGGTAATTAGGTACATTTTTTTCACATTGAAACAGTTATGTTTATTATATACACACAAAGACAATTACTAAATATTATATGCACATTATATGTATTACATGAACAAGCACATATTATGACATAATACCGCGATCTATCTGGAAATTCTGGGGAAATTACACACATTTAACATTAATTTTCATCCAACAACATTATTACAATTTTTTTTTGGTTGTCAATTCAAAGACTAAGATTTTTCCGATTTTTTTTTTGCGTAATAAAATATTACTCAAACGTTTCTTTTTATATATAAACAAAAAGTAGACTATAAAGCGCTTTACTTTAGGTATCACCTTCATTTTCTTTTCTTTTTAAATTATACTTGTATATATACTTTACAATAATAATATTAATAGTCTTTTTAAATTCATTTTTTTCTATTTAAGAAACTAAAAACTAATCTAGAGAAAGTCTTTTTTCTGTTATTAATATCACACTAGCTTTTTTTTTCAATCAATATTTCTCTTTTTTTTTAATATTCAAGTTTCAAGAACATTCATCATAGTATAGCACTTCACTAAAAAATAATTTTAATATTTACATGGCTTAAATATAGGTAGAAATGGTTTCTTGTGACACTTATATATATGTCGTCTAATTGATAGTGTTACATTAAGCCTTTTTAAAGTCCTTTTCCATTTCTTTTTCTTTTAGTGACTGACGTCATTTAATCTACTAATCCATCATTGTTCTCCTGTTATTTTCAATCGCACCCACGCACACTGGTAAACAGTTAAATAATATACAGTATTTTACAAATACGTGTCTGTATTTTCGACGATCGCATGTTGGGGAATTCCCCGTTTCTTACTTCACCGCCACCGTATAACAGCAATGCAAACGATAAGCACTACGAAGCTTGGAGGTCCAGTGGATAGCCAAACTCCGCTCGAATAAGTAAGCTCTTCATTTTTGACCACTTCATTTGGATGCTTATCGTACTCAGCTGAAAATAAGTCGTAAAAAATAGGCAATAAAACAAAAAAGATGCCAATAAATTACCGATTTTCTTTGTTGGTTTCTTAGTAGACGTCGTCTCGGTTCTTGGAACAAATTGAGTAGTTATTGGTGTGGTGGTTGGACCAGCTGTAGGTCGATAGGGTCCACTCATCGTTGTAGTCGTTGTGGTTGAAGATTTGGTGGTTGCATTGTTCTGGCCTCCATCAGGAGCGCAGCAGACTTTAAAGACGATTTTCATATTGTTCGTTGAGCACCTTCCCCCAATACGTCTATGCAGATCATCTTTGGAAGAAGTTGCTAGAATGTAAATCTCATATTAAATTCTAATTGGTAACAGACTCAAATTTGTTGGGTCTTTTTTGACGGACCCTGTATTACGTTCCCTTTTACAAACAGATTGAAATCAGTATAGTAATTAAATAAAGGCACCCCAGTTTTATACCTTTCTACAAATTATATAACGCACATGCGGCTGCATAGATTTACTTTTCGTCCGCACGTTAGGGGGCAGTTAAAACGCTAAACAGGGCGATTAAAGTGACTACATTCTGATTAAAATCAACAGTTCCTTCACATACACAAACAATGTTTTTCAAACCGACATTATTGCTTAGCAAGAATGCAAAGTTTAGTTACGATAAAATAAATAGCATACTATTTCGCAAGTTATGTAAGTAAAACGGGCAAATAGATTTTTAAAATGGCTCAGCTGTTAACGAGGAAATCATTCCAAAAACGAAATAACCAATTTCAAAGAAACTTGGTAAATTTTGACGATCTTATACGACCATATAAAAAATTTTCTAATATAATTAGTATTATAAAGATGTACTTATATACCATTTTTTTTAAATTAAATACGAATATTTTCGAAAATAATTATTAATTAATTTCGAATGTGATATTATTTCTCAGGTTTTTATAAGAATTGTGGAGCTTCGAGTCGCATTTAATTTGAAAAAGATGGTACACACGGGAAGTTCTTTATGATAAATTGCCATTTCAAACAAGATCAATTCAGAACTTAGTTTTAAGCAAAATGTTAAAGAATACTTCTTGTACGCTTTCAAACTTTACCCTCGTGTTGTTTTCTACAGAACAATGTTTAATCCTGAATTAATCTCCAATTAAAATTTAACACGAGATTAAATTATTTACTGTTTACATACAGGATATCTCAATTTTCTGGAATTGTAAAATTGTGCCTACTGTGTAAATGGTAAAAGATCAAAATATTCAGATAAGGTTTCCAGCTTAACACAAAAACAATGCTCCCATCTCTTTAATGCGTCTAAATAGTAGTTGACATCTTGTTCTGTAACATAGGAGTTTATGAAGCTGATGATGCCCTCCTATTCCATGAAAATTTTTGTCCTCCGAGCGAAGCTTTGAATCTAAGAAACAGAAAAAGGTCACTGCGGGCTTGATTTGGTGAATAGGCGGTTTTTCCGTAATTTCTGCCTTCAACTTGCCAAGTAATGATGCGTAGTATGCCCCTGTTATAGTTTCTCCTTTTTCAAGATAGTCCATTAACACTACTCCATGGTTAGAAATATATGTCCCCTCTGAGATCTTTATAGTTGGAGTGGCATATAGACCTAATTCTACAGATTATAAGTATTTTTTAGATGAAATTGAAAACTGCGCCAACGGGCAGTGGCGGAGGTTCGATACAACCCTCAGTATAACTGCGAGTCTCAACCAGATCTGTTGTGTATACATGTACGCTGCTGTAAATACTATTTCGTAGCTCTACGTTTGTTTTAAAAATGTTGCCTACGTAGCGAAAACGACCAATGTTGGACAAAGTTAGAGAATTTATAGCAGAAATGCCTGACCTAAATTGTGATAGCGTTAAAATTCAATATGTAGTTTGTAATATCTCTTTAATGTGTTGGTCCAAAAGGGATTGTCTACGTCACGGAAATAATAAAAATTGCACACGACACTATGACAAATTTAAATTTAATTTATGTGTTACCTTTATTGCATGTAATCTACCGTTTAATTTACTAGACAAGGAAGTATATTTCTTCTTTTGGAATAAATATTCGAACTGCAAATTACCAAGTCGGGCATCGTTACAAAGAATTGTGCCATCTGCTCGTGAACATGTTGAAAAAAGAATTAAATCGGAGTTGAAAGATAAAAAACTGCGGTTATGTGTGGACGAAACAACAGATCGTAAAAAACATTCTGTGATTAATGTAATTGTACGTACAATGGAACCACATCAATCGTCACCTTCAATTCTATTAGCTTCCAGACGAGTACAACAATGTATTGCCTGGAATTTCAAAGTTAGTGTTAAATACATTGGAAAAGTTTGAACTTTCAACAAACCAACTGTTGATGTTTATGAGTGATGGTGCCGCAAACATGCTTTCTGTACGCCGGTCTCTTAAAAAACATTGTGCTAACTTGTTACATATTACGTGTAAAATTCATGCTTTCAGTCATGTGGCAGATAGTATTAGAAAATGTTATACTGAGGTAGACGCTTTAATAGCGCATACAAAAGCAGTGTTTGTCAAATCAGCAAAACGTATTCGCAAATTTCACAGACTGTGTCTCCGTATGACTGAGCCACCAGAACCTATTCTTACACGTTGGGGGACATGGTTGCAAGCCGCGTTTTATTATCATAAATATTTTGAGAATATTAAGAACGTAGTTTTACAATTCGATCCAAAGGAAGCTACGACCATCAAGGAAAGCCAGTCGAAATTTCAAGATAGTCAGGTTAAAACGGATTTAAAAACTATTCAGAACAATTATTTCGGACTAGTGGAGGTAATAGACAAATTACAAAATCCTTCGGTGTCGTTAGTGGAATCTCTGCAAATAGTGCAACATGTTCACGCACAGCTATGCGCTGTAGAAGACGCAAAAAATGTTTGTGTTCTAGAAAGGTTTGAAAGTATTTTAGAGAAAGATTCTGATTTTGGCACATTAAGACAAATTTGTGAAGGTGCGTCAACAGAACCGAAGACTTTTAAGACGGTAAGTGTTTGAGCACGTATTATATTTTATTTCTGACCATTTATTTTGTGTCAACTTTTATGCGCCCGCCATTGGCTGCTGGCGCAAATTGAGCAACTCTACTTATTACTGAAAATATCATCTGCCCAGGAGATTTCAACATAAATCTACTCGATTGCGATAGCGCGCCATCCTGTTACTTCTCTGATACAATTCAAAGTTTTGAATTTTTACAAATTATTGAAGAACGCACTAGAATAACAGTCCTCTGCAACTTTACTGGATTTGATTATTATCTCCAAGCAAATTCGTGTAAAATGTTGGAATGTTAAGGATGTCATGTTGCCGATCACAATTGAATATACTGTGAAATCGTCTCCCAAAATTTAAACACGAACCCCCCTGTAATTACGTATAGAGATTATAAACACTTTAATGAAGTAGACTTTCAAAATGACTTGAGATCTCTTGATCTAGAGAGCATTATCTATATGCCTGACATTAACGAGAAAATTAATTTCTTCACTAAACAACTTTTCAACTTTCACTGTCCTATTAAAATCACAAAACTTAAAAAGCGCCATGTCCCTTGGATTACCGACAATGTTAAACTTCTTATGTCACTACGGTATAAGGCTAGGGCTAAATTTAAACGTACAGGTAGACTAGAACACTGGCAATATTATGAGTTGAGAAACTTTAGCAAAAAGTGTGTGACTAATGAAAAGAAAGCATATTTTAATTTCATATCCAAGTCTAAAGATTCTTAAACTTTATGGAAACATATGAATTCTATAAATTCATATACCAAAACCAAATTAATTCCCATACCGTCGGACTTGAAAGACGTAAATCAGATTAATAACTATCTCATTAACACTGTTCCTACAAGTTCAACTCAAAACAATATCTTAATATCAGTTTTTAACTCTAATACAATCCATAACATCGATTTTTCCTTTTCATTTCAATTAGTTGACGAAACAACAATCTTTAATCTAATTAAATCTATTACCACTACGTCTTGTGGATCACCTAAGTATAATTATGATAAAATTATGCTGTCCGTACATTTTAAAATATGTTGTGCATTTAACTCTTGTATACTTGAGTGCGTTGTACCTGATGCTTGGAAATATGCTTATGTATTACCTATTCCCAAAAACAATAACCCTACCATAGCGGATTTAAGGCTTATCAGCCTGCTCCCTATTCTTTCTAATATATTAGAGAAAGTGTTAAATTACCAACTGAAAGATTACATCGGTAAGTTTATCCTACCTACGTATCAATCGGGTTTTAAGGAGGGACATAGTTGCGAAACCACACTATTATGTGTTACTGGCGATATATTGTCAGCCACAGGTCTTGGTATTGCTTGATTTCAGTAAGGCATTCGATACCGCCAATCACAAGATATTGCTAGATAGCAATATCTTGTGATTGGCAGCGGAGAATGGATATTCTCCGCTATACTGGACTGGGTAGTGCAGCTGTGAATTTGCTTGCCAGTTTTTTGAGTAACCGCACGCAATCGGTGGTGATAGATGGGGAGGTGTCTACTAAGTTGAATGTACAAAGTGACGTACCACAAAGTTCCTGTATTAGCCCCCTCTTACTCTCGTTGTACACTTCCGAAATTTTCAATGCCGTGAAACACTGTTCAGTTAAGATGTATGCTGATGACACACAGCTGCTTTCTTCGTTTGGGGATTCTGGTTTTGCTGAATCAATGCAGAAAATTCAGACTGACCTAGATGCAATAGCACTATCGTGTGAAAACTACCATTTACACTTGAATGCTTCTAAGTGTGCCGTGATGCTATTCGGTAAAGCGAAACAAGTAGAATTATACAGAGATGGAATGTGTTTGACATTGAACGGTACTGTAATACCCACAGTAGCTTCCTATAAAAATCTGGGATTGCACCTTGATAATTCGTTTCGTTATAGAAAGCAGGTGTCTTTGTATATTCGTAGAGCCTACGCGGGACTGAAGCTAATATATCCTCATCGACACTACCTAACACGACAGACAAAAGTAATGCTTTGTAATACCTTAATTATGTCTCATTTCATGTACTGTCTGAGTGCATATTGGCCTTATTTAGATCTGGACTCATGTAATAGGATTCCGAGAGTCCAAAACTCATGTGCAAGATACAATTTCGGTAGCTGTAAATATCAACGAATTTGTTGGCTAAAAATGAACAACTGCTTTCTTTTACATGCTTCTGCCTTGTACCATTCAATTATCGCAAATAAGATACCAATATATTTATATGAAAAGATTCAGTTTAGGATCGATGTGCATAACTTAAATATCCGTAACAAACGACTCATTACGCCACCTTTCCATAAGTCCGCCTTATTCGAGAGATCTTTTAGTTACAACATTAGCAAAATCTACAATCCATTCCCACATCATTGAAACTGTTCCCACTTAAGGGTTTTAAATCTAGATTATTCCATGTGCTGCTCTTAAAACAACACCAAATGCACGAGTCCTTGAGATGCATGCATTAAAACTTATTTACTCCTGCATACACAGAATTTTTAGATTTAAGTTTAACTATAGGCATGTCTTTTCTGTTATAGCATTTTATCTTCAAGGTTTAGTGGAAGAATGGTCAGTGAGTACTCTCATGAACCAAATTACACCTTGTGATTTTCCATTTTTCAATGCTCTGTTGTAGTTATATATATATATTTACTTGTTTAGATTTTTTTATTTTAGTTTAGTTGTTTATTATCATCCTTTCTACCATTTGGTGTAAGGTATACAGTACATTTGATTTCATTAATATAGTGTTCACAAATTTTGTCAATTCTGTTTTATTCTTGGCCGGCTTCTTTGCTTTATCCCAGGTTATAGTCCTTTCGTTGAGAGTTGCCGCTACCTCGTCATTCTACGTTTTCCTTGGTCTTCCTCTTCCTCTTTTATTTTGTACTTTAGCTACCCAAATGCTCTTCACCTGTCTATTATCGTTCATTCTGCATATGAGCCCAAACCATTTAAGTTGGTTCCTTTCTATCACTTTGTTGATTGGTTCTATTTGAAGTTCTGCTCTTACCGTATCGTTCCTAATTTTATCTCGCTTCGTGATTCCTTTAACTTTTCTTAGATATTTCATATCGATGGCGTTGAGTTTGCTTTTCAATGTTTGTGTTAGTACCCAGCTCTCACTTCCATATGTTAATATTGGTCTGAAAATTGTTTTGTACACGGCCAACTTCGTTTTCTTGTCGACCTCCTTTTTGCTTATGAATCCTTTACTTAGGCTGTGGTACACTTGTGATGCATTCCTTATTCTTTCGTTCACCTCTTCTTCCATATACCCCCCTCTTTATATATTTACTCCCAGGTATTTGTATACTTCCATTTGTTCAAGTTTTTGTTTGTTTATTTCTATGTTTAATTTTCTATTTTCATCACCGATACTCATGACTTTTGTTTTACTTGCATTTATTTTCATTTTTCGCTATATCAATTCTTCCTCCCAAATTGTTAGGTGTCTTTGTAGTTCGTTTTCCTTGTTCGTCAATATAACCAAATCGTCCGCAAATGCACATTCAGATATTCTTATTAGTTCAAGTTTGTAGTATCCTACTTGTAGTTTCCGTATCTCCTTTTCTACGGCTTTTATAATATCATCTATGAACAGATCTAGAATGAACAGTGTAGGACTTAAGGTTCCCCCCTGTTTCCATCGTTTATTTCGAACATTTCCGATTTTAAACTGTCTTTCCTTACATAGCATTTGTTTTTATTGTATAAGCTTTGTATAACTCTTCTTAATTTTGGTTGTATCTCTCGTTGTTCCATACCTCTCCATACTTCCTTTTGTGACACTCGGTCAAAAGCCTTTTCGAGGTCCAGAAATGCTGCACATATTTCTGTGTTCTTTTTTCTTGTTTTCTCTATAAGCTGTTTTATTGTGAACACATAGTCCTGGACACTTCGACCCTTTCTGAAGCCGGTTTGTGGTTCTGCCGGATTCTGTTCTACTACGGTTACTAATTCTTTGTTTAAAACATATTCATAAGCATATTGGCAGAATCATACCTATTTCTCAATCCTTTGGCACTTTTCCTTTGTTCCAGGCTCTTTTGAAAATTTCGGTCATTAATTGATGTTATTTTGTAGTGACCTGCTGCTTTCCCTATTTTTAGGTGTTGTATAGCTTCTGCGACTTCACTTATGGTAATATTATCGTCTTCTTCTATGGTGCTGGGAACCCTTGTCTCATCGTGTATCTTTCTATTCGGACCCTTTGTGCTTAACAATTCTTGGAAATGTTCTTGTCATCTATTCATTATCTCTTTTTCGCTTGTTAATATTTTGTTGTCTCTAGCTTTTATCTGGTTGATGGTCGGTTGTCTTTCTTTTCGTAAGTTTTTTAGGACTCTGTAGAACAACTTCTGGTTTCTTCTTTTTTTTTTATTATTATTATCTCAAAAAACAGTCGCCACCATTTTCCCGTCTGATCGTTTTTCGTTTTCGCCTTTATCGGAGCCGATTCACCTCCCGCAGTCCACTGTTTCGACTATGCATAGGCTTCAGGAATGTACTGGTGTTCATCGTCAACTAGGCCGGTACGACGACGTTTAAATCAGCTGGCCAAAATTTCACTGTGGCAAATGATGGTGCAGAGTCACCGCGTGCAGCGTCTATCTCGGTTTCGAATGTAATAATATAATGAGGGCTTGATTCCTGTTATTTTTACAAAAACAGTAACATTGACTGACACAAACGACTCAGCGTCCAACGTGGCTGAAATTTCCAAAATTGTTTTCAAAGCATACACAATTCTATTACCAGGCTTAAAACTTTTCAGATTACATTTATCTGAAAGCCACGCATTTTTTTTATAAAAGGCGAAAAGATTTTTTAAATGGGTTAGCTTACTATACTTACAAATGAAATAATAGTCCTTCCCCGGAAGAAACTCCAATCCCCCGGGTTGTGGGGTAAATGGCCTAAATGTTATTGTAAAATACATCAGCTTATATGGCTTATCACATATAGCAATTATCCTTGGATTTGGATTGGTTATTCGGCAAGTTTCGTATTCTTCTTTGGACACGTTATAAATAATATATTTCTCGGCATCTTCATCGTAAGTCCCCGGCATATAAACGGGACAGATTATGTTCACCTGGTCGTACTCGAATACAGCATTTCCTTTATTCACGTCTATAATGTGGTCGGTGTTGTCGATTCTAAATCTGCAAAAGAAAGAAAAAAATCAATGTATATAAGGTATATCTAGGTTAATTTTTAAATAGACTATGTAGAGGAAGCTCATTAAATTACGATCTCTAGTAAAGTTCGGCTATAAGTTTTTGTTATCTAGAAGTGTATAAATTATTCTGTAACCACTTAGAACTGACTAGGAAGTGGAATTTAGGGTTTTATTTATATACCTTCTTTAACGTATCGCCTTAAATTAATCTATACAGAGTTTTCGTTATAATATTAGTTTGCAAATTATTTAATTTAAGAAAAAGGGTTGGGAGTGTACAAAATGCGGGGTGAATCTCAATATACATCACTGCGGGAATATCGAGTTATTAGACCTCCTACTGTTTGCTAACATCATTTTAATAAAACTACCCCCTGCCACTTACAACCTCACATCCTTGCAGCACTTAATAATAATTGTTATTAATAATATTATCATTTAGAAAAGGCCTATATATTACACTACCCACTATGGGATATATATTATTCTATTAAAGTATTTCTGCAAATCACTTCGTTTTTTCTTTTACTAATAACAAAGAATTGGCTTAATTATACACCTTGTGTATTAATACTAATTATTCTTTTACCTTTTTCTAACGCGAGAGATTGCTCATAATACTGTACCCTTTTTTAATTATAGACGCAGTTTATTTGTGTGAAGTAATACTTCCCTCTGTTAGAATCGAAAAAAGAAACAATAGGCCCTGAAAAATTATATATTTCATTGTGTTGAACTATACAGATCTCATATCTATTCACTACAGTCTAGCTAATCTACAGCTAATGTAATATCCACTGGTATAATCAATCTTTGATGGTATTGTTTCCTTTTGCATCTTCAATAATAGTAAAGAATTGAACAGAAATACAAGGACTGTTAAACAGAATCATCAAATGCATTTCAAACATAAAAGTATTGAAGGAATATCGTTAACATTTTTAGCATTTGTTATACGACAAATCAGATTTATTTTTGTAAACATAGATAGAATATTTTTGGGATTAAGGTCCTAAACAAAAACTGACCACACTGCAATACCGTAAGATGTTTACTATGAACATTAACAATGTGCTTGCCATGTTACGAGGATAGTATGAGAAGTACCCGTGTTTTGAGATAGATCGCGCTTTGTATCAAAATCTGTATTACCGACTGTAAATACTATTCTTTAGACGACGTCTGTCAAAATTTCGGAGAGATTCACCGAGTAGTGTTATTTTGAGAGTTGTTGATTGTGTAGAGTTCGACAAATTCTATTATTTGGATGACTTAAAAAAAATTGGAACATCACTGGACTAAGTGTATAGAGCTACAAGGAGATTATGTCGAGAAATCCATGTAATTTGTTGTTAATGTTTAATTCTAAACAAGCTCGATGTATTTCCATATCGTTCGTTTTGGGAATTATGAAATATAACAATATTTATAACATTTAATAATGAATTAGCCCTATTTTAGTTTTCTCCTATATTCCTGCAAGACACAACAACACTTGTATTGCCGGCACACATGGTTAAATCAAACTTTGGCTTTATATTATCGTTAACAAAGATTAAAGACAATATTGGACCCAAAATGCTTCCTTGAGGGACGTCTCTGTTGGCGCTATGCTGATTGATGTTGAATATTAGTGAATTGTTTATAACCTTCTCTTTCTTTGTAGCATTTGCTAAAGCGTATGTTGCAGTTTTGGAAAATATTTGAGAATATTTTTAATAATATTGTGTCTGTCATCAAAACCAATGTGTAACTTCCTTTAATCAATTATCCTCGACTTGATTGAACTTAACACTAGAACCGCCGCGAATTCCTCATACCTCGAACCGCCGCCCCGATCAAACTGACCGGTGATTAAAACTCAATTATATTTTTTATTAAGTGTATATTTATTCACAAAGTATAAAAATAATTCCTAACTTTACTTTGCTATTTTAAATATCGTTACAATTTTTGCAATAAGTTGCTTTAAATCCACATATGTTCTTGTTGCAGTTCTTACATTACATACACAGTTCTTATCTGTCTTTGAACTAGCCTGTAAGTTCTTGCTGCATTTTTCATTCGATGTTCCCTCCTGAGGGTCTTCTTCGTTGTTATTGGATTGTTGCGAGAGTTCTTCTACCAATTGCAGAATGAAGTCGCGACGTTTTATTTTTTTGCCAGTGATGTCTTTGTATGTAGCAAGATCCAATATATTATAAAAAAACATGGACTGGCCATCTTCTTGAGGGTGCCTTCACGCTGTATTTTCGGACCATTTGATCTACTACGTCAACGCCATATTTTGTGCTATTATAGTATAAAACTGTTTTTGGTTTTTTCTTTGTACCAGCATCAATCGAAACTGTTGGATGTTGCGTACTTAGAAGGAGAACATTTTTGTTTATTTTGGCTTGATACACTGTCAAAGTGCAAACATTTTCTTTACTTATGAATAAAACAGTTTCATATAAAGAACCTTTGCTTTTTTTGATTACTTCGGGAATTTCTTTTCTCGACCTGTTCACAGTTCCAACAATTGTGGTGTTTAGTTTTGCTAATTTCTTTGCAAGTTCCAAACTGGTAAAAAAATTGTCCATTGTGACATTTCTTCCTTTCTTGGTGTAAGGTTCTAATAATTTTAGAACGACGTATTCACCAAGTGGTTGTCCTATTGGTCTTGAATCATCTTTTCCTAAATATGGGAAGGCATTCAATACATATTTAGCTTCAGTGTCAGCAGCAAGCCAAAATTTAATGCCAAACTTATCCGGTTTATTGGACATATATTGCGTAAATCGACATCTTGCTTTTGTAGGAAAAAATTGTTCGTCTATTGTTATGTTTTCTCCGGGCACATAACAAATTTTGCAATTGTAAGCAAAATTTTGCCATATTTCAGTAACTAAAGCAGACTTGTCATGTTCCAATCTTTCTTTTTTTGTAGACTTGAGATCGAATCTGAGATATCGCATGATTTCTCTAAATTTGTTTCTAGACATCGTTTGATTAAAAAACGACATTCCCCACTTCTTAGACTACAAGGAATCTAATTCTAAGTGACTGGAACCCTGAGTACCACGTGCGTATAGAATGGCAATAAAGGATTCTAACTAGATCTCCTAAAGATAATTGCCAGTCTTGACTGTCTTGTTGTCTTCTAGCTTCAGCCTCGGTGCATTGTTTTATGTGTCTCAGCATCGAGTCATCGATAAATAATCTGCAGAAACAACTCAAACTACTCACATTTTCTGCAGTTACTTTTTGTTTTGCATAGTCTGTTGACCCTGGATTGTCCCTGAATATATTGGGTTCGGTTTTTCTGCCTGCAGTAGGCTGACTCGCAGAAATTACTTGCTATTGGGAATTGTTTTTTGATTTGCAAACTGCACCAAGATTGAAGGAAAATCCTTTTTCTGTTGGTTTCTTTTGCTGGCGATTAGAACGAACAGACGTTTTCACTTCCTGTTCATCACTGGAACTAGCACTAGTCACTGCAACCGTTACATCACAAACTGTGTCATTGTCAGATTCATCATTCTTCACTCGCAACAACTCGAGAACAAATTTCGTTTTTACTGTCTGTACTAACTGATTTAGAATCATTATCGGAATTTCCTGGTGAAAGATTTTCCCGTTCGTCTAAATAAAGCTTGTGCAGCCGAGAGGCCTTTACTGGACCACATACTGTTCAGTCTAACTAAACAGGACGAATGCACTTTCAGAGTACTACCGATCTTTTTATATGTTCACAATAGTGCAGGTTGAAAATATTTTATACGCATGCGCCAAATTGAGTCTGCGCATGTGCGACACTAAAAAGAGCACGAGTAGAAACAGGTTCTTTGTCGAGGGCAAGGCTGAACATGTCGAAACAAGTACTAACAAATAGGAACAAGCTCTGATCGGTTGATGTAGTTATATGCCTTGTTTTATATGTGATAAATGTTTGAAATTATGTATATATTTACATGCGGTACATGCCTAAATGTTTAGTTCTTTCAAATGTTGCAACCAAGAAAAAGAATTGACAAATAAAGTTTGTCAAAACATTTTTTTAACGTACCGGTCAATTTGACCGGGGCGGCCATTTAAGGTAAAATTTCCCAGAACACCGCGTAGAGTTCTACATAATATTCAAAATTTTGTGAGAGCATTGCCAAACTAAATTTAGGAAAAGTCACATGATTTCAAGATCATATCAAAATTAATTCCGTTGAAAAAAAACTTGTAAAAATTGAAAGACGGTCAAATTGACCAGTGCGGCGGTTGTTAATGTGTTAATGTGCCAAAAGCTTAAATTCTACATTACTAAATAGCTAAAGTTAAGTTCGACTATTGTATCTTTTTATAGGAAATGGATTGCTATTCTTTAGAATTTTGAAATTTGTTATGCAAAAAAGAATTTGGGAATGCAATCCAACCCCAAATTCGCGGTAGATTTAACTTGGTGATTCCGACAATAAAGATCATATTCACGTCTATTGCGCTAAAAAATTCGCGAATGTGTTTACTATTAATTTAAATCACCTGCGAAATTTTGACTAAGATGTTTTGAATCCTTTAAATGTTTCTTAATGCATTTTCGACCATCACAGCTAGGAAAATAAAGATGCACATTTAATTGATTGTGTTTATTCAGTAAAGACAGCAGAAAAAATTCACATACTGTTATTTCAAGTGAAATGTGAAGTGCTTACATAACTTGCTTCAGTTACCACTTAGTTTGGGGTTCCTAGGTCTCCCCCATGAACAAATATAAATTAGACAAACACAATAAGAGCGTTGTACTCATAAATGTGTGCATTTTTCCACGATTCTAAATGGAATTTGGTTAATTGATTAGATCTTTGCTTGTAGAATCCTTCCCAAAACGTTCCAAATATAGCTGTTCTTGGCGTTTGAAAGTTTCGCTTACTTAGTGCCCCACTTGCCACATTACTGACATATTTAATACTACCATATACGACAAGCGGATTGCTTCGCTAGTTTTTGAATTACAAATCTTGAGGAATCCGTTATGTATTAAGAGTCTCTTATAACGTTCATCAGGGGGTGTTGCTTGGCAACGCTATATCGAAAGGAACGTACGAACAGCTGAGTTTTCCAGTTAAAAACATGAAAATCTTCAAATAATACAACTTACAACGTTGCGAGAAACTAATTTAACACCTGGGACATGATACGGTACCTATTTAAGAGCTTAAAAGTTAGAGTTGGGAGTCTAGATCCATTAACGAAATATGATTTATTTAGTAATTAAAAATTATCTCGATCTGCTTCAATAATCTCGTCTTTGTTCTCGCAGTATGTGTTATACTTGAAGGGAACATACCAGAAAGTCATAAAATCCATAATTTTATAGCCTTACTTTTTATCTTCTTAAATTTGAATGTGCCACACGTATAGTTCTTAGAAATTCGTTAGAATCACTTAGGAAGTAAATATAAATAAAGGAATCAAGCATGGCATTCATATGTCAGTTATATTTGCCATACCTCAAGGCCCTAAATGTATATGCATTTTGCACATTGAATTGTTCAATTCTCACTGGTGATATCCATTGTAACCCGATATCCCTTGATGATGATGTATGCTTTGTGTGTAGTTTCACAGGAAAGGGTAGAGAATTAAGCCTATGGTGTGCCTAACGTCACGCCAAAGGTGCGAGGGCCTCCAAAACCCTACAATGAAAGTGATAGTTGCTCTGAAATGCTTTTATTGCTTGCGTATACCGGGGGTGCTCATTATCGTAGGTTGACAACATTAATTAATCATATTTGCTTGTTGCCGATCTACTAAAGCTTCTCATAAATGCATCGAATATTAAAGGCATTGCGAACTTAAGGTTTTAACGTTAAACGATGTTAAAATGATGTATGGGGGGCATATAATCTTAGAGTGCTTAGATTTACGTTTATAGAGAAATTTACTTGCTTTATACAATGTAGAAAGGTTATTGATTTATAAAGGAAATTACCATATAAACGGCTTTTACGTTTTAATTGATTAAAATGGAACAAATAAAATAATAATAATAATTTTAATAACCTTTATATGTATAATAATAATTATCATTATTATTTTTGTCATGTTTGTAGAACTTATACTGAAAAAATAATACATAAAAATAATAAATAAAAATAATACGCTCAGTCTACACACGACAGTGATATACGTAAGAAAGCAGATATTAGTAAGCTACCGAACCGCTCGCTATTCAGTGATCGTGAAATATTACTCTGACTTGTACACTTCACCTTTATTTCCAAATTTGACAATAAGACACGTGAATTTATAAAGGTAAGTTTTATTATTATTACTAAACAGTAGACTTATTTAAATACCTACTCAAGTACAGAATAAACTGACTTAAAGTTTGAGAGTTGTGTCCATTAGAGGCCAAGCTTTGCAATTTTAGTAACCGAATAAATGCCGTCCTAATACATGCTGAAATCGTGCCCTTACAAATTACTTTTCAAACTGCAAAACCTTATGCCATTAATGCTATTAATTAAATTTATAATATTATTACTTTTTACAGAAATGAAACGCCATTATCTCAATGCAGCAGAAAAGAGAACATTGCACCAAAAAAAAGGTGAAAGAATCTGCTAACGGACAGATTGAGATTTTTTGAAAAAGAAAACACTCCTTTAGCAGCTTCAGATGTTCAAACGGGGTCACCAACCGAACACGAAGATGAAGTAATTGAAATTGATTCATGTCGACATGGACCCATATCTAATGATTCTGGCAGCGATAAACAAGAACCAACAACATCCTACAGTAAATACGAAATATTTAGTAATGATCCTGCTGAATGGAGTGAGTCTGAAGAAGTTTTGCGATATTTGATCGAAAAAGGTAATTTTGAACAAAACATTGATTTTGAAGATAAGGAAATGATTCAAGCTACTTTATAAGTTAGCGGATCGACGCAAAGATTTATTTCAAAATTAATGTTTAAGCGCAAAATTTTAAATGGCGAAGAAGTAGATCGTTTTTGGCTAATATTTCCGCCGGAAACAAATAAAGTTTACTGCGGACCCTGTAAGTTATTTTTGTTTGAAGAAAATCAGGATCAACTTACTGCGGGTTTCAATGACTGGAAAAATGCCACAGCGAGAGTCGTATCTCATGAAAATAGTGCTTCTCATACCAAGGCGTGTTTTAACTGGATGGCTAGATAAAAAAAACAGGGCTTGAAAACAGATTTCTCAAAAGCATATGAAAATGAATGCGAGTACTGGCAAAAGGTTCTACAAAGAATTATTGATGTTATAATTTTTTTGTATCAACGTGGACTTCCAACAAGAGGCAAAGATGAAATTTTTGGATCAGTACACAATGGGAATTATTTAGGCATATTAGAACTATTAGCAAAATATGACGGGTTTTTAGCAGATCATATTGAAAAAACTAAAAATATTGGACGGGGCAAAATATCTTATCTGTCTTCGACAATTTGCGATGGATTTATTCAATTATTAGGCGATCATGTTACTAATTTAATTTTACAAGAAGTAAAAAAATCAAAATATTTTGGAATAATAGTTGATTCTATACCTGATTTGCAACATGTTGGTCAACTTACTTTTGTAATTAGATACGTAAATTCACAAACATTTGAAGTTTTTTAAAATTTCTGCCTCTAAAAAGCCACAAAGAGATTGATCTGGCTCGAGAAGTTAATATTTAATTAAGTGCAATCTTGACATTCAAAATTGCCGTTCGCAAAGTTACGACAATGTGGCTAATATGTCTGGAAAATATATCAAAGTGTCCAAAGTAAGATAAAAGAAATAAACAAATTTGCAGAATTTGTACCACGTAGTGCTCATTCTCTGAATTTTGTTGGACAGACAGCAGCTAGTGTATGTGTAGAGGCTATATCTTTTTTTGGGATTGTACAAACATTGTACAATTTCTTGTCAGGTTTCACATACAGATGGAATTTGCTAAAAGAAGAAATTAATACAAGAATTTCATTAAATTCTAATGCAAATGAAAGAATTTTTGTGATGAAATCTCTGTCTGAGGCAAAATGGTCGGGGAGATGTGATGCCTTAAAGTCATTAAAACAAAATTATCATGAAATTTTAATAACCTCAACAAATTATTATCTCAAGATACTGACCAAAGTTACGATACACGAAATGAAGCAACAAATATTATGAAGAAACTATGTGAGTTTGAAAAATGTATCCTTAGTTTATTTTGGTACGATGTTTTAGAGAGAACAAACAAAGTAAAATTTACATTTCAAAAAGAAGGTCTTACTTTAAAAGAAGTTGTAGATCAAATCACCTCTTTAATAGAATACCTAAAAACTATTCGTGAACATTTTGACCAGTATGAAGAAGAAGCGAAACTTATTTTGAAGGTTTCCACTGAATTTGAGTTTGAAGTTTCTTAGAAAAAAGAAAATATACGCCAAATTAAGAAAAAAGTATTCCACGGTGATTCCTTCTATTCAGAAAACTTTTCTCCAAAACAAAAGTTTTGAGTAGAGGTATTTTAAGCAATATGTGATAGCATAATTTCTGAAATGGAAAGAAGATCTTGTTGTTATAAAGAATTGCAAGTATATTTTTCGTTTATTTTCGATTATGAAAAGACAAATTTGAATGACAAGCGATCCGCAGCTCAACGGCTTCTTAAAAAACATCCGTTAGATTTGGAAAGTGAATTAGAAAACGAAATAATACATTTTCATGAACATCTGACAATAAATGAACAGAGCTTAAAAAATTGCAACAGCCAAGAAACATTAAAAAGTGTTAAAGAAGTATTAAAGTCAAACCTCTATCCTAATGTAGCTATAGCATTTAGAATATATTTAACTTTAACTTGTGGAGTTTGTAAAGGGGAAAGAACATTCTCAAAACTGGCGGTAATAAAAAACCAAAAAAGAAGCGTCATGAACCAAAATCGGCTAAATTAAGCTTGTTATGCATAGAGCATGTTATGCATAGAGCATGAATTCGTAAAAGAAATAAATTTTAAAGAAATTGTGTAGAAAATTTGCTGCTTCTAAAGTCCGCAAAGTTAATCTGTTATAGAGCCCTAATGTGTAGAATTCATAAAATATTTTTATTGCGAATAAAAATTTATTTATTTTAATTTTTACTAGGTTTTACAGATATTACATATTTATAAAGCAATGTTTTTAATAGGGATGTAAAATTTTGTTTAAATATTTTTATTGAAAATAAATTTGTTTACAATTTTTTTGTTTATTGTTATATTATTAAACATTATTTGCAAATATATGTTTTTATAAAAAATTAAAATTTTCATTTTACCTACTTGTTTACACATTTTTCAAATTGCTTATTTTACAATTTGCAATAAAAGATGGACGAGGGCCCCGTTATTACTTGTGCCTAGGGGCCCCGAAGGCTTTTAATCCACCTCCGGGTAACATTCTCGAATAGTTTGTGCTACAAGATGTAAAGCATAAACTTTACATGTAACATGTAAAAGTCCCTCACACTTTGAACGACCAACACTACCCATTGTCGCGGCTCCATCGCTCATAAATATCAACAGTTGACTAGTTGACACTTGACACATATATTTACTTCTATAGTTATGACTAACGCTGCGAAAGGCGGATGAGAAACTGTTGCAATGAATCAATAATTTCATTCACTAAGGTAGCCTATGCTGAGTCATCTGCATACATATGTCGCGTCATGGGCGCGGCAACCTCACTTATAACCTGTCGCGAAGCTCTCTGTGCTCGGCCTATATATACCGATTTCTAACTGCATAAAAGTTCTCGTTGCGGACCCCACCGCGACCCCTACATAATAATAATATTTTTCTGTAGTTTTAATAAATAAGAATAAGCTATGAATAATAGATTGGGAGCATATTTCAAAGTAGTCAAATAAAATATATTAATAAGAGATATCAAATCAAGTTTTAAAGTATTTTTTAATTACGAATATTAACATAATAAAATTGAATAAATTTAATTAAAAAGACTATATATGTATATATATACTTCTTCTACAAGGAACGAAATAGTAATAATATTTGTTTTCTGTGGGAGATAACATCAAAATAATTTCGACTGGACAACCGCATTACATTAGATATTTCGAAAATAATTGACTACAGCTTTTCAAAAGGTTCGTAGACGACTAGAGACCATGGCAACGGACGCGTTGGACTTGTACGGTATGCTTTCTTCTCTCCAGAACATTAGATATACCGACAGATAAAATATCAACATTATGTTAATGTCAAAACTCATTTTATTTTAACTGTCACCGATGAAAAATTTTTAGATTTGTTTAAAATACCCTAACTTATTATTTAATGTGTATAAAATAAAACCTAACATTAATATATCAAAACGATAAAAATCACGTCTGCATCTTCTAACAATATTATTCATTAAATTTGAGGAGAGATTTGGTACAAAGTTTCAATTCAAAATAAGAAAAAAAAAGAATTTTTATGCAGAAGCCTTTTAAATCAACTGAAAAGGTTTTAAGATTCAAGTAATAAACTCGCAAACATTTTTATTCCGGACAAATATATACACTCCCTGTTGTATTTCCAACATCTAATGAGGCCATTAATTCAGTACAAGTATACCATACACACTCTCTTCTGTATGTGTTTTTTTTTTTATTTTATTTTATACTTCGTCTTTCAAACTAAATCGCCACTTTAGACCCTTTAATGCAATCAAGGCCTCCTACTAGAGAACGGTTTTATTTACAACGATGATCAATAAAGTTGAAAGGTTTAAATTGTAACGAATTAGTTGTTTTGTATTTTTAATTATTTTATCCACTATACAGTCCTTGAACGGTGTGTATTACATCGGCCGCGTTTAAATAAGGACGACACGCTCAGCCTAGAAGTTACATGTCATATTATAAAAATATTAAATGAGAGTTCACAAGATGAAAACGAACGATGAAACGAAAATAAAAAAAATTAAGATAGAGAATAAACAAACAAGATACCAAGATGAAACTATTATGTTATGGAACCTACCGTATCTCATATTGATGCATCATGGTATTCCATTTTAATTAATTCATAATTATTATTTATAATTAGAAATATAACAATAGGATATGTAAAACGTATATCAGTAGCTAAGATTATGTGTCAAGTCTACATATTGGACTGTTAAACGTTTTTAATGAACTCGTTTCGATATTACGAATATTATGACGGGCAAAAGAAATAGGTTAGACAACAGTCGTGGAAGCCTATTTTATTCTTTTAATCTCTACGCCAAGTTATCATATCAATAACAGCTCCAATACAATTTGTTGATTTGATATACAGTAACCACCATAAAGTCGGCATCAAATAATGTTTAATAATATAACAATAAACAAAAAAATTGTAAACAAAATTTTACATCCCTATTAAAAACATTGTTTTATAAATATGTAATATCTGTAAAACCTAGTAAAAATTAAAATAAATAAATTTTTATTCTCAATAAAAATATTTAACGAAGTCTACACATTAGGGCTCTATAGCAGATTAACTGTGCGGACTTTAGAAGCAGCAAATTTTCTGCACAATTTCTTTAAAATTTATTTTTTTTACGAATTCATGCTCTATGCATAACAAGCTTAAAGCATTTAGCCGATTTTGGTTCATAACGCTTCCTTTTTTGGTTTTTTATTACCGCCAGTTTTGAGAATGTTCTTTCTCCTTCACAAACTCGGCAAGTTAAAGTTAAATATATTCTAAATGCTATAGCTACATTAGGATAGAGGTTTGACTTTAATACTTCTTTAACACTTTTCAATGTTTCTTGGCTGTTGCAATTTTTTAAGCTCTGTTCATTTATTGTCAGATTTTCATGAAAATGTATTATTTCGTTTTTTAATTCACTTTCCAAATCTAATGGATATTTTTTAAGAATCCGTTGAGCCGCGAATCGTTTGTCATTCAAATTTGTCTTTCCATAATCGAAAATAAACGAAAAATATACTTGTAATTCTTTATAACAACAAGATCTTCTTTCCATTTCAGAAATTATGCTATCACATGTTACTAAAAATACCTCTATTCTAAATTTTTGTTTTGGAGAAAAGTTTTCTGAATAGGAGGAATCATCGTGGAATACTTTTTCTTAATTTGGCGTGTATTTTCTTTTTTCTAAGAAACTTCAAACTCAAATTCAGTCGAAACCTTCAAAATAAGTTTCGCTTGCTCTTCATACTGGTAAAAATTTTCAGGAATAGTTTTTAGGTATTCTGTTAAAGAGGTAATTTGATCTACAACTTCTTTTAAAATAAGACCTTCTTTTTGAAATGTTAAATTTACTTTGTTTGTTCTCTCTAAAACATCGTACTAACTGTAAACTGAGGATACATGTTTCAAATTCACATAGTTTATTCATAATATTTGTTGCTTCATTTCGTGTATCGTATCTTTGGTCAGTATCTTGAGATCATTTTTTTAAGGTTATTAAAATTTCATGATAATTTTGTGTTAATGACTTTAAGGCATCACATCTCGCTGACTATCTTGTGCCAGACAGAGATTTCATCACAAAAATCCTTTCATTTGCATTAGAATTTAATGAAATTCTTGAATTAATTTCTTCTTTTAGCAAATTCCATCTGTATGTGGAACCTGACAAGAAATTGTACAATGTTTGTACAATCCCAAAAAAAGATATAGCTTCTACACATACACTAGCTGCTGTCTGTTCAACAAGATTCAGAGAATGAGCACTACACGGTACAAATTCTGCAAATTTGTTTATTTCTTTTATCTTACTTTGGACACCTTGATATTTTCCAGACATATTGGCCGCATTGTAACTTTGCGAACGGCAATTTTCAATGTCAAGATTGCACTCAATTAAATATTGTACAATTTCTCGAGCCAGATCAATCCCTTTGTGGCTTTTTAGAGGCAAATATTTTAAAAAACTTTCTGACACTTCAAATGTTTGTGAATTCACGTATCTAATTACAAAAGTAAGTTGATCAACATGTTGCAAATCAGGTATAGAATCAACTATTATTCCAAAATATTTTGATTTTTTTACTTCTTGTGAAATTAAATTAGTAACATGATCGCCTAATAATTGAATAAATCCATTGCAAATTGTCGAAGACAGAAAAGATATTTTGCCCCGTCCAACATGTTTAGTTTTTTCAATATGATCTGCTAAAAACCCGTCATATTTTGCTAGTAGTTCTAATATGCCTAAATAATTCCCATTGTGTACTGATCCAAAAATTTCATCCTTGCCTCTTATTGGAAGTCCACGTTGACACAAAAAATTATAACATCAATAATTCTTTGTAAAACCTTTTGCCAGTACTCGCATTTATTTTCATATACTTTTGAGAAATCTGTTTCCAAGCCCTCTTTTTTTTGATCTGGCCATCCAGTTAAAACACGCCTTGGTATGAGAAGCACTATTTTCATGAGATACGACTCTCGCTGTGGCATTTTTCCAGTCATTGAAACCCGCAGTAAGTTGATCCTGATTTTCTTGAAGCAAAAATAACTTGCAGGGTCCGCAGTAAACTTTATTTTTATTTGATTAACTGGTAATCCTTTTACAAGCATCTCTTATCGCCAGTACTTGATTTTCTAAAAAAAAACTATAATTAATTTATTTTTTCCATTTGATGTCGTCTTTTTGGCGGTCACTGTGTATAAGAAACAAAAGGGATCGTAACGTGGAACCTTGCGGAATTCCTAATTATATATCCTGGATTCCAGATTTCTAATTGTGAGTTATCTGCAATCTTTAGCTTAACTAATTCTTTAGCTATTTTAATATTTTGCCCTTTATCCCAACTCGAAGGCTCTCTGTTCCCTTTTGCAATTTTCTCTTTCTAATTTACCAACAAATTCATAGAACTTTCGCACGAATGTTAAGAACTCATAAGAAAGCAATTTTATTTGTATGTATATAGAGAAAATTCATTATTATGTTTCGTGTATCAGCATAGTAAATGATGTAATTTTACTGGAATTTAGGTAAATTTACATTGTGCTGTTTTAATTTTACTTAATACTGTAAATTTTTACATTTAAGCGCGGGACTAACAATAACAATGAAATAGGTTGCTAATTTGTTGACTATTTTAATTCTAGTTAGTCTTCTCAAAGATATCATTTAGATGACATTTTTTTCATTCGTAATTCTTCTAAAAGCTTCCTAATAATATGCTAGCTATTATATGCAGATGTGATTGATATTCCGTCCTAAAATATTCTGTAGTGGTAGTTACAAGCGTAGGCGGTGGTAATATCCATCAGATGACATATACATTTTGAGATTCAGTGCTCGCTTGATTTCTTGGGAATGTAATATTGATGCCTTTAATGTGACACGTGCAACAGAATCTCTAGCAAAAGCAGAATAGGAAAACTCGGTATATCTGTACATATTTATGTATAGAGTTCTAATAGTACGTAGGAAATAATTTATAGTGATAATTTTGCTTCACAACAACCGTTACATTACTCTTAACTATTGAGTTGTTAAAAATAAGCTGATTAGTAAGCTATTATATGTAAATTTCAGTTCGTTTTGTGTTTTATATAACAAGCTTGGGAACGTTATAGCAACAGTGGGAGGACAATAAAAGGAATGTTTTTGTAAAAGCTTGTACGGCAAAATCATAAGGGATGTAATTAACAAGCGATTATACATTTATATATACAGTGGCGTATCAGGACATTAATATTGAACGTGAAACAGTCTAATTTCTAATTCAATGTTTTGCCTACACAAGCCAACTACTTACTATTCAACTCAATACAGTCACGTAGAAATGATTGTAATTGAATTGTTTGTAATATTGCAAGAAATTGATGGCTACTCTAATATAAATTAAGAAATAAGTTTAGTTAGCCTAGAGGGCCGTATGGAATGTCCAAGCTAATATGATAAAGATCAAGATAACAGTAACGGGACAAAATATCACAAATGCGTTTTCGAGATTAATGATTACTCCTAACCAACATACTTGAAATTCAGTTAAATTTTACACAATAACGATTAGGGTAATACAAATAGAATCAGTTATAGGTTCCCAATTTATGCAATTCTACTATCCATACTAAAAATATCGATCATATATTTTTTTTCATACATATGTATGTATAACCTAAAATTGATTAAACTAAAAGCATTTCATTATATGATTATTATTACACCATTAACTATCAATAGTAAAAGTTCGAAACGACTACTTTTAATGTATCAACAAAACAAAATATATTACACTTGGAGAACTAAAACACGTTTTATAGTTTTCGAACTTTTATCACTGCTACATATGTTAGAATCAATAAAACGGATAATTAAATTATTGTAGCCTTGATAGATGTGAAAGGGGATGTACTTAGGAAACGCTCTACCGCCCAAAATATGCTACCACCTCCTACAAATCCCTTTTCACACAAACAAACCATTTTAACATCTCAATTAGAACATTATATTGTCTTCGCAAAGATCTAATTCGTGTAATATATATGCTAACCAATTCAATTTCGATTTCTAATTAATTCAATCATCAATAAATATTTACGGAGGACCCCAGTGTTTTAGATGATTGATCGGTTAAACCCTCAAGAAAAATAAAAATTTTAATTCACCTTGTTAGATTTAAATTTCGATATTAGTTTAGCGTGTATGAAATTTCTGATTTTGTTAACAGTAAGAATTCTCATAGAATGGAAAATTGGCAAAAGTAAATCAACATTTCTTTGTATTTTAGTAATTTTAAAATGGTGAATGGTATACAACAATTTGTTTGACAGAAGTCATCGATGAAATCAGGAAAAACAATCGACAACGTCGCATCATCTTTCAGGGTGGAAAAAATGTTTCGAGAATTGGTTTGAACGCAATATTTTGAATATTGTGAAAAACAATATTTTTTTTTAACCAATTACAATGTGAGAAGAGAAAAGCATTAGCCAACGGACGTTTCTGCCTACTCGGCGTCATCAGCGTTGCTCCGATTGCCGTTCGCCTCTCAGTATTAATCTCCCCGTACAGCGCTATAATATATTTCTTGGCGCCACCTAGTGCCAAGAGATGTCGTCTAGAATGTAGCGACAGAAACCGGAGTATAGATGCCTAACCACTCGAGCAGCGGTATCTGTACATGTAAGTGATTCCTTCGGCTTCTATCGCTGCTTTCTAGGCGGCATGACTATATCTCTTGGTACTAGGTTGGCGCCAAGAAATATTTTAGTGTTGTTTGTAGAGATTATTGGCATAAACTGAGAGGGGAATAGCAATGGTGAGCAAGGGAAAGCGCTCGAAGCAACGCTGATGACGCCGGGTTGGCAGAAACATGTCTGTCGGCAAGTGCTTTTCTCTTCTCTTTCTGCCGAGAGTGATTCCATCAATACCATGAGCTATATTAGCATTAGTTTGGGTTCATTGTTTTTGTGAAAACTTAAAAGGATTTTAAAAATCTCCATATACAAACGCACAATCTTCTAAGCTCTTAGAGATGACTCACCCTGTATAATCTACTACATACAGTGATATTTTTCGATTAACTTTATCTACAGTTTTATATAAATGTTTGTTGTTGTGCATTTTACTTAATTTTAGAAGAATCAAATTGGAAATTTATAATAATAAACAACTAGATATACGTTTTATCGGAATGCTTGTTTCTTATATGTATACAAGTTAATAATATGCGCGAATTCAGTACAACAACTTAGCTGTGAGAACGAGGTGTTGCATTACGTTGAAATTCAAATCCTTGACCTTCTACACCACACAGAGGAGGCACTACTACAAGTATACCCTTGTCACGTCTATTTCAAACGTTATAACATGCATATGGAGTGAAAATATCATTTTTAAACCGTTTCGATTAACCCAATTTAATTGTTATCAATCCGGAGTTCCTCGGGGTAATCTTCTTGTGCTCCCAATCGTTTCCCGATGATCGATTTCCGTAATTATATCGCTTTAAAGAAGCAAGGGTATTCAGTTGGATAAGAATGTGTTAATTAGTTACGGAGTTTCACCTATACAAAGTCAGATTTTTTTAAAGAAAATCATACTGTATAAGTGACGGTATCTGTAGAAGTTACTTAGAGCATCGGCTTCATCTCAGTGTCACTGAAGACTGTAGTAATTATCGACAGCAGTGGGTCTTTGCACCTTCTGTTGCCTATTGTTCATTAACACCATAATTAACAGCATGCTGGTTATAGGATAATTAATGGCCTACCGCGTATATAAATGTATGTACATGTGAGCATATATATGTATATATTATATATAGAATATGTACTTATATATATATGTATGTATGTACATACATATCCTTCGGCCCCTGGGATACATCTTTAAAGGAAAAAGAAAGAAAGCTTGGGACTCCATTCGGACTTGACAGTTGAAGTTAATGATCTCGCATTTCATCAAGAACACTTAGTTAATTTCACTGCATCTTTCAAGCTGGTCCGGAGAGTAACAGGATGTGTTATTTATATGGACATCTTGGAATTCAAATTTACTTCCTACGTTTTGTTTGGTTACTTCATCTCCTGACCGCAGCACCTACGTTGTTGTACACCCTAAAGTACCAGGCATTTATATTTTTTTTGATGTATCGCATCATATTCGATGCTGACGTGGTAAAATTTTCAAGAGAGATATATCTATCATTAATATAATTGTAACTGAAACAAAAAAGAACGTTTCAGCTTGATTTATTTTCGTTTAAAGGAGATCTAAGCAAAATGCATGCATGTTTGAACACGCATTGTGCTTTATATTACACCTCATTGCCTTGTAAATTTCTAGCAAAGTTTAATAGTAAAATGTTGGAATAAAACAAATAATAAAACAGACGTATTGCAGACTGTTCAATCATATATAAAAATCACAACCTTCTATTGTAAAGAATACAGATAGCATGTAAAGTGTAACAAACTTATTAACCACTTTTACTGTTCATAATATAAAAAAAATTTTGAACATAGTTTCCTTGTAAGTTTATATACTTTTCCCAGCGATACTCCTATTTTTCTAATCGTTCAAAAAGTTGGCATTGAACCCAGGAAATTTACAGTTTTTGGTCGTCTCGAACGTTCATCGTCAACCAACCATGTTTAAATTCAGTATATTACTAAAATATTTTTTTCCACAAGTAGCCCCATCTTTATGTTGAGACTTGAAACTTTGTAGACTACCCTATATTTTTTAAATTTTGAATTGTGCAAAGTATTCTCTATACCTAAAGATACTTTGCATTTTTAAGTTATGGCCCCATATGCGCTTTTGTTTTTTTGTTAAATAAACACTTAGTCATTTGTTGAGTTTAAAACAAACTAATGGTAGTTTTTCTACAATTAGTTCTATATTTTTTAAGCGTTATTGACTAATTCTTCTAATTTTTCACACTTCGTATACCGATAATTATGCCTGCGACAAAAAAACATTTGTAATTGAGTCATGGTTCCGGTAATAGTGGATATATTCACGCGAATATGATCTTTATTATCGGAACTACCAACTTAAATCGCTCGCAAAATTTAAAAAATGTTTACTGGGTAATCAGGTACTCTAAATCTGTGGCACTAGAACACTGAAGTTCACTAAAACCCTTACCACAAAACTTAACTCATACTGGACGCAGGTTTCGATAGCCAAGCTATCATCACTAAAGCAGTAAATCAGTTATCCTGCTGATGATGTTAGCTTGGCTATCGAAACGTGCGTCTAGAACGAGTTAAGTTTTGTGGTAAGGGTTTTAGTGAACTGTTTCAGTTTACTGGGTAGTCTACTACAAACCAAATATTTACAGGCAAAAAATCAATAGCTAATAGGACTGATAGAATGCGTAAACTGTGTAAAATATCTCAAAAACGACTAGCTTTAGCTTTAAGGAATGCTGTACATAATTAACCTAAAATATCATGAGTAATTCAAAATTTATAAATATGCAAATTATAGTTATTTGTGCAGAGCACTGCAAAAACCATTCTTCGTAAATATTTTGATAACAAATAACTATACATATTGGTAAATCATATACCAAGTGACCCTAGTTTCTCCAGGAACCAAATATATACTGATATACATGTGTCCCATTTAATTTTGCTTATTCACTTAAGAAAACGAATAATTTCGATTTTCCTCTAGATTTGTGTTACAAATAGTAGTTATAAGTGTCAGTGCAATATATTACACCTTCCGTTACGTTTTAGTATTTAAACTAGTACCATTGTATAATGCTTAAAAGGGACGTCGTCCCATTTAAGCGTTTCACCGCCGTACCAATTCGATATATTTTACGAAATAAATTATTTCCCAATCAATCAATTAATGCGGTAGGCTTGGCTATAAATAAACCAGGTCGAACAGTAAATTTCTTACTTTATCCCATAATTATGTTGTTTCATTCGCTTTCAAAAAAAAAGGATTGCTTCTTCAGAAATTATTCACTGATTTTCCGGGTAAAATTGATTTCATTAAAGAGTTATTCCATTATTCATATTTCCTACACACAAGTTGTATTTGTTGCAGGGGCATGCTTGGGTATTTTTTTATTGATTAGCCTTAATTAATGCAGAAAATTATTAATTGAGACAGTAGCGGGGCATATAACAAAAGCCCGGTGCAGGAATGGAGTTTGACGCACACAAGACACTACTAAACAAGATTGATTGATTATCTTTATATAAAGCATGTGTAGATTTAGACATTAATAATGTGTGCCGTGAATGGTATATCTAATATTTTTAGAATTAAATTATTTTCTTCAACAAAAAGGTTATAATTGTTATGTGTTAGTATCCAAATTCAATGAAACTCCCATTTCAAAAGCATTGCGTCGATTTTAAAGTTTTTAAAAGACAAATCTTTTAATTTTTCAGGCAAATTTGTTCTCCAGTAGTCGATTGCTTTTTGGGAACTCATCAATCTCTGATACGGCACTGTAATTTAATTTCTCCCTCTAGCTTGGTAACTGTGAATGTTCCCGTTTAAAAGAAATGCTTTTTTGTTCTGGTGGACATGACAGTTGGCAAAATGAATTGCGACGAAAAGGTGAGAATCCTTTCCTTTTTAAAATATGTTCTACAGCTATCTCCAAATTCTAGGTTGGACAAGAATCTCATGATTCTTTTTTAAAATAAGAATTTTGCATCCATGAAGGTCTTTCAGAAGAGTAGAATGTTGCACATTAAGTAGTGGAAGCCCTTGCTGTCTATCTTTAATAACAGCTTCTGACTTTTGTCGTAGTAAACATTATCTTTAAGATTTCTTTTGTACAGGTTGAAGAGCAGTGGACCGAGGATGAAGTCCTGGGGAATTCCACACCCTACGTTCATTAGCCGAGATTGCAGGCTAATCCATTTCGTAAATTGTATTGGATCTGTCAGGTAATGTGTAAATAATGCTCCTGTTTAAAAGAAATGCTCTTTTTGTTCTGGTGGACATGGGGGACAGTTGACAAAATGAATTGCGACGAAAAGGTGAGAATCCTTTCTTTTTTAAAATATGTTTTACAGCTATCTCCAAATTCTAGGTTGGACAAGAATCTCATGATTCTTTTTTGAAATAAGAATTTTGCATCCATGAAGGTCTTTCAGAAGAGTAGAATGTTGCACATTAAGGAGCGGAAGCCCTTGCTGTGTATCTTTAATAACAGCTTCTGATTTTTGACGTAGTAAACATTAACTTGAAGATTGCTTCTGTACACAACGAAGAGCAGTGGATCGAGGATGTAGTCCTACGGAACTCCACACCCTACGTTTATTAGTTGAGATTGCAGGCTGTCAGATAAGGTGTAACTAAGGTTGTTAGAGGTCTAATTTACACCTTTCTGTTACTGTTCCCATCCCGTAATATAATAAATGGTGCGGGAACACTGTATGCCCCTTTTGTGTGGACTTGAGGGGTGACTGGTTTCGAGTTCCAATATCATCGCTTAAAAATCTCGAAAAACAGAAAGACGAAAAAAAAAAATACATGAAAACATTTATGAAATATGTCATGACCTCGATAAACATTAACTGATTGTTTGCTGGGGCATGCTTTAATTAATTTATTAGCGAAGCTTGGATTTGGAGAGAAGCGCCTGGAATGACATGCCGAATTGTTCTGTTCAATTTACATGCTATGTGATCGAGTCCTGATTGAAGAGTATTATTACGTTATCGTCCTTGCGGTTGATGTATATTCGATGTATTTAGGGACAATTCATATCATTTACGCCGTCATCTGTCAATGTGTTAATAAGATGTCGTCCTTCAGTACACGTTTCTGGCGAAAATATACAGGCTGGTTATCCCAAATGAAAATTTTGGGCGTTTAGAAGCGTTTGGTACGGAGGAAAGAAAGGTGCGATAATTACGAAGATCTAAACGCAATAAATCAATAATGATGATTCGATTCCTCCATCTCTGTTGTTTGGAGAGTGCGAAAGGTGTTTATAAAACAATAAAAGTGTTAGGTCGGTGTCTACTTTGCTTAAGTTACCAAACAAGAGGGTCCTTTTAAGCATGTGGTAATTTCCAGTTGGTGCAGTTCATCGATGCTGTTATTGATGAGGTACAGTCATTGGTTGAAGCAGCTACAGTAATATTAAAACTAATCTAAAGTTGATTGATGTGGATTACATATTATTTAACGCAGCGGGTAGTTACGGATGTCTAAGCCTGGCTAAAGTATAAAGCGCTGTGGGGCTTCTTTTAACTTCTTCTCGTTCGAGGTACATGTTGCAGGTACACTAGCGGCTATATTCAAAGCCACGACGTCGCGTCATTTGACAAATCATTTTCGCAACGACCATCGCGCTCCTTGATTTTAAATTTTTATTTATAATTGGTAAATCTATTTGAATATACATACATAGTATCAATTTTGACATTTAAATTTGATATTTCATTAAAAACGTAGCTTTTACCACGAGTCTCATTTGTTTTAAGCAACAGGCGTTTGTAGGGTGTTGCTATTTTAAATAACTAATTAATAATATATACTGAAATGTTTTAATCCAGGGAAATTGTTCAAAAAATTGAATTTTTGTTAGAACTGTGGAATTCGGGAGTATTCTTACACACTCTTTTGGCAATTTTAAACGAATTTTGATATCAGCAAATGGAAATTAACGAAAGTTGATATTGAAAACATGCAAACTAACCTTGATATTACGAAGATGTCATATAAACTCTATGACATTCGTAGGAAACCTCCAACCTTCTCTTCCACCTTGAATTTATTCTATGATTCCAATATTAGACACTTTAAACTAGAAACGCAGTCAAAATACGAGAACTTCATGAAAGCTTGACCAAAAGTGATGAATTTAATTAGCGTCCCTTTTCTCCTTTATTTTAATCGCGATGGCGATTGTTTTTATTCAAAGCAAATTTTGATGATTTCTATCCAAATATCATTTAACGAGGAATTTTGATAAATAAAGTTATTTTTAGAAGTAGCGTTATCGAATGACTGTAGGGACGCTATTAGATGACTCAAAATAGATAACTATGTGATACATAACCTCAGCGACAACCCTGGAACACGAAAACTTCCTCACATAAATGACGATACCTTGACGAAACATATTTAATGTACGAAATAATGCTGGAAATACCTCCTAATTTATGCTGTTGTTTGTTTTAGGATAATTTTACATTAAATTTGGGGTTTTACGAAATGAGGAGAATGAAAGGAAGAGTAATTTC
The DNA here is from genome assembly GCA_029619315.2 of Dynastes maya. Classification (NCBI taxonomy): domain Eukaryota; kingdom Metazoa; phylum Arthropoda; class Insecta; order Coleoptera; family Scarabaeidae; genus Dynastes; species Dynastes maya. The sequence continues at coordinate 12,133,337 of JAROYE020000012.1, forward strand.
GTTTCTGAATCACCAAGATTGTCGTTAGCTGGAGTTAAATAACTTATTTAGTACCCCTACTCCGAAGATCGGTAGCTCGGGGAGGAAAAGAGGCTCCCAAAAAATAATTAATATCCGCCAGAGGGAATTTCATATCTACTGTGTGGCCATACTGAATACCCTAAAGTGCTAGAGTGACAGCTGGGCTTGATGATGTAAATATTTGACAGAACAATACATTTTTCCATTACAGCTTTTAAGTCTTTTAATGTTGTTGGACTGTTATTATTAAAGTTCGCGAAATTTTACACATTAATTGTTGAATAGCATAGGCGTGCTCTTACATGTTTTTACACGTCCAAATATGAAGGCCTCCTCATTCGATGAAAATCTATGTCCTCCGACCGAAACTTTGAGCCTAGAAAACAGAAAAAAATCATCAATCAATAGGGTAGGTTGTCTATCAGTTCGAACCCCAATTCGTTAATTTTTGCCATGGTGACCAATGAAGTGTGAGACGGTGCGTTGTATTGGCGGAACAAAACTTTTTTTTCCTTCAAATGCGGCCGTTTCTCAGCAATTTCTGCCTTCAGCTTGTCAAGTAATGATTTTCAAGATAGTCGATTAACACAACTCCCATGACTATCCTAAGAAACAGTCGCCATCACTTTCCGAACCGATGGAACAGTCTTCGCCTTTTTCGGAGCCGATTCACCTTCCACAGTCCACTGTTTCGATTGTGCCTTGGCTTGAGGAGTGTATTGGTGTATCCAAGTATCCCAAACTCCGACCTATTTCGATTAAACTGTTTCAACAAGGCTTTGGAAATGTTCATTCGAATGTAGCAGTAAGCAAGTACGGCACCTAATGCAGGGTTAGCTTTTTCATTGCCAAATCTTCATGTTCTTTTGAGATGCCCACCTTAATTCGACGGTCGTCTAGCACCATTGGACTTTTCCGATGTTATTGGCAGTCTCGAACGTTCATCGTTAACCAAGCTGGTGTGACCACGTTCAGCTGCCCAAAATTTCACTGTGGCAAATGAGAGGTGCAGAGTCCCCGTAAACAGCGTCCATCACCGTGCAATTCAATATGCTAGCATGCAGCTTGAAAACAGAAGATGTATCGAAGCTGGACAGTGATGCTTTCGAAAATACCTCCCTAAAAGATCGCGAGCTTTTTTATACACCCAACTTTTTGTCTCCAGAAAATTAAGTCCGTTAGAATTTAGAGAAGATTTAATCTGATCTCTCCATTTATTAGTGCTTAGAAAACTTATCGCTGTTACCCAATTTCTTATTTAAATTCTAAATTCCTCTTTCCAAAGATGAAAATCAAACTGAAGAGGAGAAGATTTGATACGATAGAGGAGATTGAAGTTTGAAGTTACATTAACAAAGCTATCTTTAAAACAAGAAGCCAGTATTATGAAAAAAGGGTTAACTATAAGTAATCGAAAAGAAGCTCAAATTTCAAAATCAATAAAGGCAATTCAATGGTTGATTTTTAAAAGCATCTGAGGAGGGTGTGAATTCTTTCTTAATAGAGAGCAGTATTCATAGACCAAATTCACGTGAAGATTAGAGATAAATTGTTATGGAATCGTTCTGAAACTTTAGCTCCAGATGTATTCCTTGTAACTTTTAGTTCAAATGAATACCAATAAGAGGAAACGAATTTTATCATATTATGCTAAAGTGTAAAGGTGTCAAATTCCTCTTAATACGACCTGGAGTGTACGTGACAGGATCCACTGTATGGTTCAACACTTCTCCCGACCATAATACTATCGCCAGATTTTAAAACTGGTCTTCACATAAACAAAACACTGTGTTTTTCGGCAAGTAATCAAAGATGTCTGCTTCAACTCCAACCAGATACTTATCAAACGCAATTTTACTTTTTTTATTACACATATTTTTTTTCTTTTCTTAAATGAATTCAACTTTGGCAAAGATGTATGTACATATGGAGATATAATATATGTATATTACATATGTATACGTGCGTATATATATATGTACATACACTACAATCGCTGATGTGCGATATCAAAAATTTATTTTCCTTTAAAACGAACGCAGCGAAAATAACAAAAAGAAAGACGGTCCAGCAGTGAGTGGATTCAAAGATTACCGCAAAACCTCAAGCTATATACTTATTAATTACAAAATACAATCTTCCATTGCATTTTTTTTCACATCACCGACAATAACATTTTAAATCCATTGGTGAACATTGGGCACCTCTTCTCTTATTCTTGAAGTATTGTAAATTTAAAACATCTTGATTATATTTAGGTTATACGTATTGTTTCGTTGGTGTGGTGTACTTTTTTTTCTTTGGCCATGCCATGCCTGAGATGTGCAATTTATATCTTTCTTTTATTTAACGTGCTAAGAATAACACATGCACTTACGTATAAGTATTATCGAAATATATCTTCATTCCTTTCTTTTTTATTTCTTTCTCTTCTATAGAATTTTTAGACTTTTATTTTTGGAGGTACCCTTTCGAAATTATTTTCAAAATTTTATCCATTGTTCATGAAATGATAACTGTTATAAATAATAATAATGTTTTTATTTAAAACATGACGCGTACACGGAGAGGAAAAGGTTTCTTGCATTAATAAAATAGATTTTCCTGCAAAAATCAGTCTCTGTTCAAGAAAATATTTTTATTTCAAGACTATAAAAATGTATAATATAAGAAAACAGTTTTCTTGAAATTTTAGTTAGATTAAATAAATAGTTTCTTAGGGTTAGAAAATCAAGAAAATCCAAGATAGATAAATGTTTATTACAGACTACAGTATAATTAAATTATTTCTTTAGTAATATAATTAAATAGGGATTATTTTTATGTAGTTTAATAATTAATAAGTTAATATTTAAGTTTATTTATCCCTTTTTTTATTATTATATAAAAAAATATTACATTAACCGGTATCTTTTGAAAATGTTTATGAAAGGTCGTACGTTAACATTACATGGGTAAGTATGTCATCTATATTCCGGTTTCTATATTCTATATTCGCTACTTTTTTTACTAGGCCGGCATAACTATAACTACTGGCACTACGTGGCGCCAGGAAATTTTCAGTTGCTGTTTTTGAAGATTAGTGGCATAATCTGAGAGATGTAAGAGCAATGTGGCCAAGAAGCTTTAATGCCTTTTCTCTTCTCATATTGCTTTTGCCGGTAGTAATTCAATCAATACTAGTTGCTATTTATTAGCATTATCTATCTTGGTTATTGTTTCTAGGCACTTTTTTCATGTGTACATCTACATTAAGTTCACTTTTGTTTGAACATTTTTCTGTAGATAACCTCTATCTTTTTAAAATCACAAGCAATGTGAACAATTTACTGCGTTATGTATGGATATGACGTACTGTTTTAAACAAGGTAAGCGCAAGAGTAGAATAAGAGTTATTGAAGGGTTGTGGCAAGGGTGATAGCGAAGTAATTATCATTAATAATTACTGAAGAGGAGACATAAGGTCGATGAGGACATCTTCATCCTCCAACCAGGACTTTCTAGAAGAAGACTCCAGAGACCTGCAGACATCTATTGGTACGTTATAGACAGAGTGAAGACGTGGCAATATGGAAAGATTACATATTTTAAAATGTAGCCCTTGACGAGAGCTTAAAGTTCGAAGATTGAAATTTAGGTGGTCATAACAATCTACATTTAATAAATCATTTCTTACACCTTGCTTGAATAACCCAAGAGATTTAATTTAACAGCGTCGTTTTTATCGGGGAGAAGAGCTAAAATTAAGCAATTGCAACTTCTTACATTAGAATTATGTTGTTTCAATGCTGAAAAATCGGATCATAATTGCAATATACAAAGCAGAACACCTTAATGGGTCTCCGCAGTGGCGTAGCTAGGGGGTGCGCTAGGTGCGGTCCACACCGGGCCTCTGGGAAGCGATAGGCCCATGGAGGCCCCAAAATCACAGGAAAAAAAGATCCGATTTTTTTTTTCGAGAGCCCTTACTACGCCACTGGGTTTCCGCAAGCAAAAATAAATGAATACATGAAGACCTCAACATTTTGTTGAAATACCATCACAACTGTAAGGTATGGTGACAGCATTAGATATATAAACCTTAAATCTTGTTTCATAGCTTTGTTACTACCACCCCCTCGTCGTAATGGGTGAAAGGCAGTTAACTGATTGGGATTGATCCACAAGAAAAATCTGCCACTTGACCCTTCTAAGATTCGAACGGACAACGTCTAACTGTGCCACAGTCAGAAGCAGACCCATTGGATCATCCAGCCGTAATAAGATAAAAACAACAAGACGCAATGATCTTTATCCCCATCGATTTTAGTGGTGTCTCAGGGTAATATTAATAAAACTACTATCGAAAGCATTACTTTTCAGTCAATTTTTAAATTGAAATATTGTAAAATTCTTTCCTATTATCAAGAAAATTATTATCCCATTCCACTAACCTCTGCTAAAATCGTATTAGTTCATTGCATGTAGAAAGAGATAGGAAATTAGTAGACGTTAAGAATTATCGAATGACGAAAGATAGAATGAATGAAAGGTGTTAATCTTGCCATTAGATCTTAGCGGGTGATCGAACCTTCAACGTTGAAAGATGGCCGCCACGCTTAAAAGAAAACTATAGAGAGAGGAGACAACATCACACGGTGCAAGAGAGACCGCGGTGGTGTTGGATCCCTGGATCAGGTACCCAAAGGCAATTTGTACCTACTACATTGCGGGGGTGAGTACGGGGGCTTTCATCTCTCCCCAGGAGTAATGGGAATGAAATAGACTTTCATTACGGGCAGTTAATCATTCTTTCTATATTTCTATATAACCAGATTTAAGATGACTATGCATTATTATTGAAAATTTTGATGTGTAATATCCAATTACATGATGTTTTATATTCTTGTCGAGTAGTAAGAATGTACTCCTTTGCCTTCGACGGTAGATTCTCTTTTTATGATTTATTAAAGCGCGATTTGATATCTAAATATTGTACAGAATTGCAAATTCGTATATTTTCCATTTTTTTCTAAAAACCTTAATAATAATATGTAATAATAATAATCGTTTCCTAATACATATAGTGTAAAACTCTTCAAAATATAATAATGAATAAAATTGTATAAAAAAAAACATAAACAAGATACACAAAAAGGTGAATATTGTGTACATTCACTAATCTGACGTACCAATAAACAAGATATAATACGTTATTTATATTAAACCATTATTCTTTTTGCAAAGAAATTGTTAACATTATAATCAACATGTTCATGCAAGTAATTTTTCAAATGGTATTTGAATTTAACTTCAAGCAAAGCATGTTGTGGCAAATGGTTATATATTTTAAAATACTGAAACAACTCGATTTTTGTATTTTAGAGTTTTTGGTAGAATGTAAGACAACTCTGTACCTCTTGTATGATAATTAGTCTGGGCAAACAGCGGTAACAGTCAGTGTAGTAGATATGTGGTGTGGAGTCGGCGATTATTTATTTCATGCGTTCACAGTGTCAGTACTAAATCGATGCTGTATGCGAGTAGTTCTGTGTATATGTAGGCTGTCGTAACTTATTTCGTTATTGTACGCTTATATTTGCTTTAAAAATGTCGCAGTTAGGTACGTCGCGAAAACGACCAATGGCAGACACAGTTAAAAACTTTATAGTGGACATGCCGGAATTAATTTTTGATTGCGCTGAAATTCAATGTCTAATTTGTAAAATCCCTTTAATGTGTTGGTCCAGAAGCCATTGTCAACGTCACATCGAAAGCAAACAGCATTCTTCTGTAAAAAGTGGCATATGAGACCAAGAAAAATTTACATTTGATTTATGTGTTACTCTTATTTCATGTAATCTATCGTTTCGTTTACTAGACAAAGAAGCATTTGTCTCCTTCTGGAATAAATATGCGGACTGTAAATTACCTAGTCGGACATCGATACGAAATATAGTGCCATTTGCTCGTGAACATATAGAAGAAACAATGAAAACGGAATTGAAAGATAAAAAACTGCGGTTGTGTGTGGACAAAACAACAGATCGACATTCTATGGTTAATGTAATGGTACGTACAATGGAACCACATCGACCGTCATCCTCCTTCTTACTTGTTTCCAAAAGAGTTATAAATTGTACTGCCGATGAGATTTTAAAGGTGGTGTTGAACTCATTGAACAAATTTGACGTTTCAACTAAGCAACTGTTAATATTTATGAGTGATGGTGCCGCAAACATGCGTTCTTTGGGCCGATCTCTTAAAGAACACAGTGGTAACTTTTTACATGTAACGTGTAAAATCCATACTCTAAATCTTGCGGCACAAACGATTCCTACATGTTTTCAACTAGTAAATGCATTGATTGCTAGTACAAAGGCAGTGTTTACAAAGTCTCCGAGGCGTACCCGACTATTTCACAAACTGTGTCCTGATTTACCTGAACCACCACAGCCGATTGTTACACGTTGGAGAACATAGTTGCAGGCTGCGTTTTACTACAACAAATATTTTGATCAAGTAAAGAAGGTAGTTTTAAAATTCAATCCGACAGAAGCTGCAGTAATCAAGAAAAGCCAGGAAATATTTCAAGATAGTCAGGTTCAAAGAGATTTACAAACTATTCGCAACCATTACTTCGGACTAGCGGAAGGAACTACAAAATATTGATTGTTTCAAGTAATTTGGCCAGTGACTGTATGTACAATAATTGTACATAGATAAATCCATATAGAATATTGGAAATAAAATGTTATCTGTACAGTAACACAACCCTAATGAAGCACTCTAGAAGAAATTGTAATTAAGGGGATGACATAAGAAAGACGCCTGATATCAGAGACTAAAATTGCAGATCCCCATTACATAATAAACTTGTTTGCCTCAATTTCGGATCCTTAATAAGTCGTCCATTTTTACCAGCGTGGAGAAATAAAAAAAAGGTCGGAATTAAGGGAGCAAACAATTTTTTTTTCTTGGCTATCGTACCTAAGGGACTAGAGGCGTGCGACGTCGAGATAAAAACACGGAAAAATATACCATGATCGGTGTGATAATCTAAAAGAATCGGTTTATAGTATGCAATTCGTAGAAATATGTAAATACAGGCTCAATCGATTCTTAAAACTCGACGAAAACCGAATATTATTACTCTTTGGTCACATTTTGCGATTAAATCTTTCGGACATCTTCATTTTTACGACCGTATTTAGGATTACTGGATCCAATCCCGCTATTTATTTCAAGTCAAGCATATTTACAACGGGTAGTAACTAATATAATTTGTGTATTTTTTATGACGGTTTAATGAGAAGTTTCAGCATATTTTCCATGTGAGTCACATATAACCATTCTCGAATATCCCTAGATAATTTTCACCTGGAATTTAAAGTTCATCAAATTTTGAAAAATTTCTCATTAAAATCGAAGTCCAATTCTTTAGGACTTTCCTGCGATTTTTCGATAACATATAAGAACCCTAATTGTACGCTTTTAAATAGAAACGAACCTGGAGAATTAATTTCCGTAGCTGGAATCTTGTTATCTATTTTATCTTTCGAGTTACTAGTTCAAAAAACACATCATCGGGCCAGCTACAAGGATATCCAATAAAAGAAAAATTACAATAATGGAAAAAAACAACTAAAGTTAATAATTAAAATTAGGAGCAGTTGGATGAACTAATGAAAATTTTTTTTATGTTGCAGTATAATTAAATTATTTCTTAAAATTAAAAGATATTACATTAACCGGTATCTTTTGAAAATGTTTATGAAACGTTGTACATTAAAGGTTATATCATTGTATGGGTAAGCATGGCATCTGTACTCAGGTTTCTATCACTACCATCTAGGACGGCATGACTATATCTCTTGAAAATAGGTGGCGCCGGGAAATATTTCAGTAGGTGTTTTTGAAGATTGGTGACATAAACTTAGAGATGGAGAACAATGTGAGCAGGAATGAACTTTCCGCACAGGATAGTTAAACTTCTCCGACGCTACCTGGAGGAAAGACGATTCCGCACTGTGGTCAACGGGACCGAGTCCTCAGAGAAACGGATGAGGTCAGGAGTTCCACAAGGGTCTGCCCTAGGCCCCGTACTATTTACGATCTATCTCCACGACATGCCAAAGTCCGAGGATAGCAGAGTCTTCAACGCCATCTACGCTGATGACACCGCCATCCAAGCCACCTCCTGAGACGCCAAGATCGCTGTCGCCCTTGCACAGGCGCAACTAGACAGCGTCAAAAGCTTCCTGGACGGTGCCGGACTCACCATGAATCCGCGGAAGACACAAGCCATCGCCTTCACACGAGCCCTACGCCTGCCGGATATAGGTAACCAGGCGGGCAATGTGGACATAGAGTCGAGCAACGAGATCGAGTACCTAGGCATGACCCTGGACCGAAGACTAACATTCGGTAAGCACATCCAGAAAGCCAGAAACAAAGCAGTAGGAAGACTTGCACAGCTCTATCTTATCTTTGCCTCTTCCAACCTAAATCCCAGGATAGGCGTGTCTTTACAAGTCGCACATCAGCCCTATCCTATCCTACGCAAGCCCAACCTGGCGAACCGCCGCCAAAACCCACACCCGATCCCTCGCGAGAATACAAAATCGCAGCCTGCGATTAGTATTCAAGCTTCCTAGAGACACATCCCGAGCAGTGATTCGAGCCCAAAGCGGTGTCGAGGACTTAACGGATTACCTCAGCAGGCTCAACAGGAACTTCTACCTGAAGACCCTAGAGAGCGACAATCCGGCGCTAGAAAACGCAAACGCCGAGAAAGAAGCGTACCCCAAGATTAAACGCAGGACCACCTCAGAAGCCCTGAGACTCCTGCGATCTTGAAAGAAAACAATCGCTAGGGAGTCCACAAGAAGACTCCGACATGCCAACTAATCATTCTATTTCAGATATTATCGCAGAAAGACCTCATCAGAGAGGTGGAGCTGGATTAAAAAGAGGTCAAGCCTCAGCAAACTAGTCATCGAATGTGAGCAGAAGCAAAAAGCGTTACTGCTTTTCTATTTTCTCATTGTTTTTGCCGGGAGCGATTCCATCAATACCATGAGCTATTTATTAGCATTATCTTGAATTAAGAGAACGATTTACTGATCTTAAGAAAATATTGTTTTGTGTTATAATGGCAATTTTCTTATACTAACAATCGCTTTCTTCAAATTTTCTGCAAGATTTTCTTGAATCAAGTTAACAAATGTCTTAAACAAAGAAATACAATTATTTCATTACAAATATATACTTTTCTTAAGCGGAGAAAAAAACGACAAGAAAACACTTCTTTTGATTTAAAACAGTTATCGTATTGTGGATAATTGAAACAGTAATTGTGTTGAATTGAGGCGGAGTCTTGATACAAGTAAACGTTTCTCTGCGTGTACCTTTTGGTGGTTTTCGAAAATTTGAAATGTGATTTTCAAGCTTCTATGATTTACTTAAGTCTCAAATAATTGTTTTTAGCTGGTACATCGTTAGGTTATTTTGCCCTTTCTGCTGAGGACTTACGAAAATGTAACGATTTTAAAACTCGTATCTTATTCGATGAATTTTGGCGAGCTGAATGCAATAATTTGTTTGGTTTGACGATATTCCTAACGGTTCCCGTGATATTAATGTTTGAAATGTCATTTATTCGACTATATTGTGCTTTTTCATATTTGTCAGTATTTAATTGCCATTTTAAAAGTGGTAATAATAACTTCAAATATTTCAATTAATTTTTACAATTTGATTCAACAGGAGACGTCGTATTACCTTTCGTCATATTAATTATTAATATTGCATTTGAAGCTTTCCTATTAAAATCATGTCAACTTGTCTTTTCCGCATCAGATATTTTTTGTCACCTTTCCTAGAATAGAAGCTAGTTAATAATAATGATCCAGAAATAATAAATAAGAAAAAAATTCAAGAGAACCAGAGTGACCTTGATATTTGATCTATTGTGAGTTGATTTATTATACAACGGCTCCGAAATGTTATTCCCACACGTCTTTTCATTTCTTTTTTTCGCCAGCTTGATGTTTGAATTCATCTTTGTATAAATGAAGAAGTGTATCTATATTTAATAGTGTATCAATTTACAAAATCGATATTCTGTCAATGTTTGGATAGTACGATGCCTTAGAGGAAGTTCTTTATTTAGCTTACGAGGATACTCTGAAAAGTTTCAAGCCTTAACGTGAAGATGCTGTTACAAAAATATTCTGGTGATATAATTGCGCATGCGTTGAAACATACTTTTGAAAATTTCATCTTAGACGCTGAGTTGTTAACAGTCGTTTGTACCAGTCTATGTTACTGTTTCTGTAAAAAATCATTAAATTCTTGCATTTGGAATTAAAGCCGCTGTTTTTGGGGACTCTGCACCATCATTTGCCACGGTGGAGTTTCGGGCAGCTGAACTTAAACGAAGTCGCATCAACCTGGTTGACGAAAAAACTGCAACCACTACCAATAACACACGCAGACTTTTAGATTCAAGGTATCGCATTACACTTTTTTCCTTATGACTAACCTGGGCAAATATGCGGTAACAGCCAGAGGCGTGGCGAGCGCATAAAGGTTTACACATAAAATAGAAGGTAAGAAATAAATTATAAAACGTGCTGAAACACTTACCGGTTTAAAAGTCTTCCTTGAAATCACAAACTGGGTAACATCTGTTAAATATTTGAATGATTAGATATGTTTCCACAGCTGTTTCAGTCAAGTGAGTACGACGTGCGGAATAAATGTTTTTTAATGCCGAAAACGACCGTTCAACATCTAGCGATGTTATATTTGCATATTTAAAATAATCTTTGAAACAACTTAATGTATCTTCACACGCGCCTTCACAAATTTGTCTTAATATAAGAAAATCGGAGTCTTTCTCTAAAACACTTTCAATTTTCATATTACACACCAATTTGTTTCGCCTTCTGCAGTGCATAACTGTGCGTGAACATCATTCACAATTTGAACAGAATCCACTAGCGACATCGAAACATTTTGTAATTTTTCTATTCCCTCCGCTAGTCCGAAGTAATTGTTGTGAATAATTTGTAAATCTCTTTTAAGCTGACTATCTTGAAATATTTCTTGGCTTTTCTTGATTGCTGCAGCTTCTGTCGGATTGAATTTTAAAACTACCTTCTTTACTTGATCAAAATATTTGTGGTAGCCTGCAACCATGTTTCCCAACGTGTAACAATCGGCTGTGGTGGTTCAGGTAAATCAGGACACAGTTTGTGAAATAGTCGGGTACGTTTCGGGGACTTTAGAAACACTGCCTTTGTACTAGCAATCAATGCATTTACTAGTGGAAAACATGTAGGAATCGTTTGTGCCGCAAGATTTAGAGTATGGATTTTACACGTTGCATGTAAGAAGTTACCACTGTGTTCTTTAAGAGATCGGCCCAAAGAACGCATGTTTGCGGCACCATCACTCATAAACATTAAAAGCTGCTTAGTTGAAACTTCAAATTTGTTCAATGAGTTCAACACCACCTTTAAAATCTCATCGGCAGTACAATTTATAACTCTTTTGGAAACAAGTAAGAAGGAGGATGACGGTCGATGTGGTTCCATTGTACGTACCATTACATTAACCATAGAATGTCGATCTGTTGTTTTGTCCACACACAACCCCAGTTTTTTATCTTTCAATTCCGTTTTCATTGTTTTTTCTATATGTTCACGAGCAAATGGCACTACATTTCGTATCGATGTCCGACTAGGTAATTTACAGTCAGCATATTTATTCCAGAAGGAGACAAATGCTTCTTTGTCTAGTAATCGAAACGATAGATTATATAAAATAAGAGTAACACATAAATCAAATGTAAATTTTTCTTGGTTTCGTATGCAACTTTTTGTAGAAGAATGCTGTTTGCTTTCGATGTGACGTTGACAATGGCTTCTGGACCAACACATTAAAGGGATTTTACAAACTAGACATTGAATTTTAGCGCCATCAAAAATTAAGTCCGGCATGTCCACTATAAAGTTTTTAACTGCGTCTGCCATTGGTCGTTTTCGCGACGTACCTCACTGCGACATTCTTAAAGCAAACACAAGCGTACAATTACGAAATAAGTTACGACAGCCTACATATACACAGAACTACTCGCATTCAACATCGATTTAATACTGACATTGTGAACGCATAAAACAAATAATCGCCGACTCCGCACCACATATCTACTACACTGACTGTTACCGCTGTTTGCCCAGACTATTTATGATACGGTGAATTGTCTTGCATGAAAGTATATGGTCCTTGAGTCGGATCCAATGAACCAGTATAAGGCATTAAATAGTTTTGTAAAACTTTTTTATATTACTTTTGTTCCATTGTTCTGTTAACGAAATATAGTGGTCCCGGTCCTTCTGTCGTAATACACGACCGAACCATTAGAGATGGGGGGTGTTTAATAGATCTGTTCGTACATGCTTCTTTATAACACTCTGAAGGACGTCGACGAACAAATTGGCTTCTCTCCGTTAGCACTTCTAGCCGTGTGAAAAAGTAAAAAAATGTAGAGAACCATTAAGCAAGCTATGAGGATGAATTTGACAAAAAATACAGATGATAAATGAAACTTACCTTTCCCCAATCTTCTAGTGTATATTTTTTATATATTTTAGCCCATTTAAATCGTGTCACTTTCATTTTAGATGTTAGTCTTGGCTTCTTTGTCAGACGTCTGCATTTGAATCCTGCTTCGTGAAGACGTCTACGGATTGTTTGGGCTAATATTTGTATATTTTCTCCACTAAGAATTTTATGAACATCTTGAGTGGTTAAAAAACGATGTTCCGTAGCCACGTTTACTATGCAACGATCATCACTTACAGTTGTTATGCGTTTGCCGGCACAGTAGTGTTCTGCCACTACTTGTACTAGGAATATTCTCCTTAATTAATTTCGCGATTCTCAGAACAGTTTGATGTGACACAACCTACTTTTGTGCAACTTCACGTTGAGAAGTCTCCCGTCTCTAGAAGAGCAGAAATTCGTGATTTTTTCTTTGTGGTTATATCCTTCTTCTTGCCCATTATGACAACAAGACCGCGAAAATAGACGCACACAAATAAAATTAAAATTCTTTGAATTACAATTGAAAATGTGCGGAATGTCTTGAAAAATATCATAAGTAAGCCCGATTGACAGTATGCCAAAAAGGATTGAGGATAATATATTAATATTACCAACATAACCAACTACTTTTTAAATTTTACCCTGTAATATTTGTCAGTCAGATATGAAGCTGAATTTGGCAAAGAAATACTTGTGTCTATGTTAGGCTGGAAACTTTTCAGATTACACTCGTATATCGCTTACACAAGAGGCGAAATAAGTTGTGTACTATACGTAGTATACCGATTTTTCCGGAGATCGTGTTGACCTGCCAACATTACAGTAAAATCTGTTAAACTATCTCGAATCTACGGACACACGACAACCATAGTGCTATTATCATAGATTATTGGTACATGGGACCTCACATATACTCATCGCCAATTGCTGACAATTTGAGTACCAGAGAGCTTCGTTCATTTATTAAAATGTCCGTCTTCAACGTAGTGGCCACGATTTATAGGTACAAGTCTATAAGAGAAAACTGGAATTATCTTGGCTATCAGTATATCTGCTAGCATGCTACTGGCTTGCACGGATAAAGACATTGCATATGCATTAATACAACGCTGTATTTGCATCGAAGGACCATATGTAGAGGTGAACTAAGCTTGTAATTTAAGTAAATTTGTTGGTACGCCGGTTAACATCCACAAAATAAGTAATTATGTATATCTTTAAAATAAAATCATTTTTATACAAAATCGCTTTGTATCTAAGAAAAATATTTCCAGCGTTATTATTATTATTACTTTGAAAATATAGTACTATTACTCCCATTTTGATATCGCCATCAATATTCAGTCATGATTTATGATATGTGTCATGTAAAAGTCGTGCCTTAAAGAAAACGTCTGCTTCATAGCCTAAAATATCGGGACGTAGAGTTGCATGATGTAAATCCAATAATGCACATGGACGTTGCTTTCATGCAAACTTGCATAGTCATCGTTGTAACTATTTTCTCACTGGCTCGGGCCGGACCATTTGTAGGTGGATGGATATATATTGGAACTTTTAATCCATTAGCACTTTCTGTGCATATCTGATTTAAAATCCAATAGAGAAATTGTCTTACCGTATATTATTAAAACGTCGGATTCTCCTATCTAACGAACATTTCATTTTTACCTACTATAGCCTGTTTTTTATATAGGAGGAGTGAAATAGAAAGCTACATTTACACAGCTTAATTTATTTTAAGGGGGGAATTTGAAAAATGCAATGAAATGAAATAAATTTGTGTTAACATTTCTAGAACATTAATTGTAACCACTTACTATGTTTTTTCTTTTTAAATTAAATTTAATGTGATATTTGTGAAATTTGGTTGTACGTATAGAATCGTATAGATTGTTCGAACAAAAAAGATTCAAACATTTATTTCGATTTGCGAAAATAGTTTACGTATAGTTAAATACCTAGTAAAGTAGTTTCTGTTAAAGTAAGCTTTTTAATTTAACACACTTTTGAGCAAATTTATTTCACAAAGAAGATTTATTTCGTCCTTGGTGTAGGGAGTTTTCGCCACGAATTTAATGTTCGCGGAATGTTGAAAAAAAATCGAAATGCAATTCTCAGGGAAATTAACTTTAGTATCTTTTTGCGATTTTTCTACAAGTTATAAGAACTCTATTTGTATATTTTTAGATAAAATCAGATCTGGAGATTCGATTTCCACAGCCCGAATTTCGTTATCTGTCTTATTTTTCAAGTTACAGTTCAAAATTGGTGATAGTAACCTGTCAATATGCCCACCAGTAATTGGAAGATTACTTCAACTTTTTAATAATACATACTATGTAATAGAAAGACTAGTCCGTGGTGAAAGAGGAAAAGTGTTGGCAAATGAATACGGGGTAGGAACATCTACAATTTCGGATATAAAAAAGAACAAAGACAAAATCAAAAGGTATGATATATTTTAAAGACCATTGTGAACGTTTACTATGTAGTGTAATTTTTTTTAGATTTATTGGCAAATGTGATTCCGTTCCCGACCTCAGAAAAACCTTACGAAAACCCGAATATCCCAAAATGGAAACACGCTTGCATGCATGGTTTTGTACACCACAATCAAGACATGTTCCAATTTCCTATGACATTTTATCTACCAAAGCACAACAGTTTTTTTTCTGAAATCTATGGAAATGATAATTTTAGAGCTAGCAGGGGCTGGATTTCTAATTTCAGAAAAAGGCATGGCCTCCGTTCTTTAAAAGTGTGTGGCAAAATACTATCCAATGATCAAAGTGCTGTCGATCCCTTCCTAGGTGCATTTGCAAAGAAGATTAAAGAATTAAACCTTGCACCTACACAATATACTCAAATATATACAATGCAGATGGATCCGCTCTGTATTGGAAAATGTTGCATGAAGAAACACTGGTTCGTGCTCAGGAAAAGACCGCAGCAGGTCGAAAAATAAATAAGAACGCGTTATATTTCTAGCATGTTGTAATGCTGATGATTCACAAAAATTAAAGCTGTTGGTGACAGGAAAGGCAAAAAAGCCAAGGGCATTTTGTTGAATACAAATCATCTGCCAATGCATGGATTACTACGGCAGTTTTCTTAGATTGATTTCATTGTTCATTTATTCGTCAAGTTAGAAGTCATTTAAGAAGTCTCAATTTAACTGAAAGAGCCCTGTTAATCATCGATAACTCCTCGAGCCACGGAACTATAGAAGAGCTGACTAGTGAGGATGGAGAATTTACAACATTATCTCTTCCACCTAATTGTACAGCACTTTCGCAACCTCTAGATCAAAATGCCATCAGACTGACCAAATTACGAGGGATGATCGTAAAATAAGGTTCCCATATTTTTAAAAAATAGACAGCATTCTTTATTTCCTTAACATTACACATCGTTTTAAAAGTAAAAACTTAAGCTATTTTTCGACATAATCGCCATTTCTATCCAAGCATTTTTGTAGACGGTGCTCCAACTTCTGTATCCCCATGTCGTAAAATTCTGCCGCCAAGAATCTTTCCAATTGTGGTGTTGGAAATTTCAGGAATCCGAAGAGCGAGTTGACGAATGGTGACCCTCCGATCTTCAAGCAGTATGCTCTCGACCTTTTCAACGATTTCCTCTGAAACTGATGGTCTTCCCCTCCGCTCTTCATCGTGAATTTCCGTCCGACCTCCAGTGAATTCCGTACACCATTTGCGGACGTGTTGAACAACTATACACTTTTCTCCATAAACTTCGGTTAATTGATGATGAATGTCTATAGGTGAAACCACTTTCTCACTTAAAACACGTATCATAGAGCGCTACTTGGCCAACACTGAGCGCCCTAGCGAGACGGGAGTGGTACGTATATAGAGTGGGAGAGCTGCTGCACACGCCAATGTTGTCAGATTTCGCCTAACACGTCTTATTGCTGTTGCAGGGCTTTGGGAACCTTATTTTACGATCATCCCTCGTATTTTATCGGAAAAGTCTTTGAGCCCAGATTTTATCTAATAACCACGAGAACGTTGTTAGGTTATTAAAAACCATGAACTTGAGAGACGCTGTATGCCTACTATACAATGCTTGGGAAAGAGTCTCTCCCGAAGTCTTGCAAAAGTGCTGGCATAAAATTATGGCTCATGTAGCAAATAAGGACCCAGATACTGAATATGATGTTGAAGAGATAACAGATGTTTCGGATATGCTCAATGTTCTCACTGAGCAAAATACTACGAACGCGGAGATACGTAACTGGCTTGAAAATGATGAAGATTTGTTACCACTGGAAGACATAGATCCTACAGATGAACACCATGATAGTAGTGACAGTGTTAAATAATACAAACCAGACTGTTAAGAATGACGAGGCAGTTAAAAGTTTTAATGTGTGCATAAAGTGGGCAGAAGAAAGTACATAATATCCCACTACATGATGTTCTTGTACTTCAATGATTAAAAAAAATGGCTTTTATAATGAACTAGAAAAAGCAAACAAAAATTACAAATTACTTCACAATTGTTTATGTACTATTTTCTAGTTGTTTTGTGCTAAATGCTTCACTTTTCAATAAAAACTGTCATGTTTCAGTAATCTGAATTATTTACCAATCCGGATCACCGCGGTTTTAATTAGTCCGAATTATCGAGGTCGCACTGTACTAAAGTAATCTTTTTGATTTAAACCATTGTTTGTCACAGCATTATGCATCAGATAAAATCTGTCAGTATATGTTTCTAGTCTGTATTATTAAACCAAAGGAAGAAATTGCATTGTAAATTTCAACTAAAATAAATGGAGTTTTAGATATTTTAAGTTAGTGTAAAGGTTTGTATTATTATTGCATGCATGCAATGAACGATCACAGTATTTGCCATCTATTTTGATTTGAATATTTTTCTCCGTATACAGTTAAAGTAAGGAAAATTACTGTAAAATTTACTAGCGTAACGTCAATGTATACGCATAATAAAGGTCCTAAAACGGTACCCCTTTATTAAATACACCATTGTATTTATATTTTTAATTTTTTCATTTACTGTTATCTCGTTTAACGTTAAATTATCGATGGATTTTGAACAATTTACTAATTAACGAGTTGATCGTTTTTCCTTGTTTCTTGGTTCAAAATAGATTCAAAATGTATTAAGGAAGCTCGAAAGAAAAAGATGAAGCAAGAATAGTTGAGAAACAAACAGGGCCCTGCTAAAAAAGGTTTGTCATTAAGGAAGCTATAGAAGGAGGTGTAAGAAAACGGAGCCGTTTTAGATATATTAATGCAGCGTTGAACTGTTTGAGGTAGGATTTAAAGTGTTAATAATTAAACAAAATTCGTTTCAGAGACTTGACCTGGATAACTTGGACAACAGGACCTAGAGAGTAGCAGCAACAACATATAAAGGCTTTACAGAACGCCTTGCTAAATTCTCTACGATCTCAGCCAGTAAAGAATGCGCCACTTCTAAAGTGGCCCCTACTCTGCCTTTATATATTGTGCAGTATTGCTTACAAACGGTCATTGCCCTTCTCCACATAATAATGTATCATTTTTATTCTCTTTTTTGTCGTTAATAGTACGTGTATTGTGCCTCCGTTTTAAGTAAATTTGTGGATGCCCGCACAGAGATTAAGATTAAAACAATAAACATCGGTTTCCCGTGCAATCTCACCCTGGGCACGTTTATTTTTATTTATTTTTAACGACAACACAGTTTTATTCGTGTAGAGGAAACTCAGTATACTGTTTATATACACAGCAATTTCATAGAACAACCTAGGTTTTATTAAATACAGCTAAAAATAGTTATATCGCTCCAGATGATGTATTAATGCTACTCCTGTTGATGTATCAGGTAAAATTCCAAGTACTCAGGGTGTTTTTTATAAATGCCTTCATATTTTAACCATGTATTCTACTCACTAAAAGAAACAAAAAATCTTAATAAACTTATATTTCTAAATTGACCATTTCAAAGATAACACACTGTAATTCCTTGAAAATTGTGTTATAATATCAAATAGGTCTTTATTTTAGATTTCCTTCTGCTTCAGCGAAAAGGGAAATTTATTCAGGAAGAAGCGACCAGCCAATTTTACACTTTATTCTTTAAAATCTCCCAGGCGTTGTCGCCGGGAGATATTTTATCTCGGCTTATTTTTACCTTTGACTGTTTCTTTTCGCGAGAAACGATCCCAGTTTTTCAACGATCCGGGAGAAAAAGGGTAGCTGGCTAAAAACTCGCCGTGTCTGTCATAATTATACAAATTTGTACGCTTTAATAATTCCGCGAAAAAGCAAACACTGTAATTATTTTATTTGTTCGGTGAACGATCGTTATTATAAAATTGATATTCGTTACATTTATTTGTTATTGAAGTTAATTAGGTTGTTTCAATTAGTTTGATTAACATATCGATAGCTGTGTATACGACATTATTAAATGTTTATATAGTATGTGCTTGATTAAGTAGGCTACACAATTTTCTTAAAAAGACTAATCATGTATACTTTAAGTTCTTTCGATTTTGGGTTACTTATCCATGGAAACATAATTTCCAGATATTAAAATTCTTCACCATGTTTCACCTAATTTGAAGGGCACACAGAGAAAGTCATCGTTGTTTTGAGAAAATGAGAAAAACCATTACAATTATTGGAAAGATTGTTTCATATAGCACTGCTTATGCGTTAATAAACTTAAAGCCTTATTGCCCAGATGACAACGATAAGCATATTTGCAAAAAAAGAACGTCAAACGTTAAGTAAACACAAACAAAACAAGGTAACTCCAGCTTGGATAAATATTTAGAATATTTGAGTGCTTTATGCCGCATTTTAGTATTTTTAAAAATAAGCAATGATTCTATATCTACATGCAGAGAAACGTTTACTTGTATCAAAGCTGTCCGCCTTAATTGAAGACAACTACTGTTTCAATTATCCGCGATACAATAACTGCTTTAAATCAAAAGAAATATTTTCTTAGCCTTTCTTTCTCCGCTTGAGAGAAGTATATATGTACTTGTAATGAAATAATTGTATTTCTTTGGTTAAGACATCTCTTAACTTGATTCAAGAAAATCTAACAGAAAATGTGAAGAAAGCGATTCTTAGTATAAGTAAATGTCCATTATAGCACAAAACAATATTTTCTTAAGGATAGTTTTCTTAATTCCAGAAAAGCGATTAGGTATTGTTCATAAATCAATAGTATAATTTTCTTAAAATAAAGCATTTCTTACTGAGAATTCTTGAAATGCATGCACATTTTTAATTGCGCTTACCTTGTTTAAAACCGTACGACATATCCGTACATAATGCAGTAAATTATTCACGTTGCTTGTGATTTTAAAAAGGCTAAAATAGAGGTTTTTATTTACAGAATAATGTTTAAACAAAAATGAACTTAATATAGAAGTACACATGAAAAACAGTACCTAGAAACAATAACCAAGATAATGCTAATATAAATTGCTCCTGGTATTGATGGAATTACTACCGACAAAAACAATATGAGAAGAGAAAAGCATTAAAGCTTCTTGCCCCTGAGTTTTTAGTTTATGCCACTAATCTTCAAATTTAGCAACTGAAATATTTCCTGGCGCCACCTAGTTCCAGTGGTTATAGTCATGCTGTCCTAGATAATAGCGACGGAACCAGAATACAGATAGCATACTTACCTATACAATGATATAATCTTTAACCTACAACGTTTCATAAACATTTTCAAAAGATACCGGTTAATGTAATTTTTTTTTTCTTTTTATTACTATTTACCACCTGTACTAATTTAACTATAGTTTTTTGTAATATAAAATAAGTAGTAATAATAAACAAAGGGATAAATAAATGAAGTGATTAAGTTTAAACGTTGTATAATTATGGTTTTGTCCTCCTGCTGCTTCGCAAAATATATGTAGAGGTTTAATTTTCTCAACAAGCTGATTCATTATAAAATCAAACAGTGCAGATTAAAAGAACACATAGAGAGCTGTCTACGATAATATACGTCATTAGTTGAGACTCTTGGAAGATAAACGTTTTTCTGAAAATCCATTGCAATGGCTTCCAGATCAGCTTTTCTAGCCTGGTTTTTTTCACTCTTTTTTCTACTAGTAGAATACATCTGCTTTTCGTAAATGCAATTCTTTTTCGACTATTCTTTGTAGTCTCAATCTATTAATTTTAGCAGCAAATTCATCACAGGTACAGTTCGAGAATGTCCAAAATTCATGTTAAATTTATTATTAAAAATTAGCGTTTTAAATCAATGTATTTTACCTAAATCTTACTGAAAATATACTGCCAATTGACAAAATTCTTCTTTTGATCACCGACGCAGCAGCATAGATGATCAAAGCAGGTACAAATTAAAATTTTTTTTTACAAAAATCTTATTCGCACTTGCTTAGCGCATGCAGTAAATAGAGTAGCCCAGGAAATTGGATTCCAATTTCCATTAGTTACTTCTTTGATTGCGAACGCAAAAAAATATTTATCAAAGAACCCCTCCGCGTCCAAATGTATAAGGAAAAATTGCCGAACATTCCCCTTTCTCCCGAACCGGTAATTACCCGATTGAGTATGTGGTTAGATGTAGCCATATTTTCGTTTAAAAAATATTGTATTAGATTTTATACATTTAGCTGAATCAATAAAAAAATGCAAATGTGTATTCGAAAAACGGGAGATTATGGAGCAATTGACGTATATTAAAGCTCATTATATTTTCTTAAATATGTAGGTCAATTAAAAAATTAGGGACTGCTCAAATGTCTTCATTAGAATCAATTTTTATTGTAAGACATTGTGAAAATTTGTGGAAAGAACATTTTCTACGTATAAAGATTTCATTCGGCAAAAGTAACACTTTAATGTTATTAACGAAATTTGTTTGTCAAGTTATTTTCTATTATTTTCCATCATTTGTGAATTTTTTTTTTCGAATGACTTATGGTAATAAAAAAAAAATTAATGGTAATAGTAACATTTTTTGGCAGATTTGAGATCCTTATAAAACTTGTTAATACGCATATGTATTGTTTTCATAGGTTAGATAACATTGAGAAATATTGAGAAAAAATTAAGATTCAATAAAAATACAAAAATTAAAGAATGAAATTAAATGTTCAAATTGAAGTCCCTCTAGAGTGTCCTGGACGTTCCCAAAAACTGCGTGGTTTCTCCTTGTACACTGTTTTTAAGTGACCCCAAAGAAAGAAATCCAATGGGTTTAAATAGGGAGACCTAGCGGGTAACTCAATAAAACCCCGACGTTCAATTCAATGACCGGTAAAACTAATATCTACGTACTGTTGAACAGTAATTGCATAACGTGGCGGAGTCCCATCTTGTTGAAACCATAGCTTTAGGAATATCTTTAACATCGCCCGTTTTTCTAAATCTAGCAACCAATCTCGAAACCGTTAATTGGGCTATAGGAGTTCGCTCCGGATGAACGTCGTTGAATAAACGGCGGACTTTGTTATGAGAACGTTGCCTGTCACCATATCCAACCACCATAAGGATTTCGATTCTTGCAGTTAATTTCCCCATTTTCACACAAACCTATTGAAAACCAGTACATATCCATATTAAGAAATTTATAAAGATTCCAAATCGGCCAAAAAATGATACTATTGCCATTTAAATTTTTTTTTATTACCATAAGAAGTCATTTGAAAAAAAAAATTAACAAATGGTGGGAAATAATAGAAAATAACCTGTCAAACAAATGTCGTTACTAAAATTTTTTTCTAAACTTTATATTTACAGAAATATTAGACCAACGTGTTACTTTTGCCGAACCCTGTACACCTCATTGTGAAAATGTTCTTTTGTAACTTTGAGGCCAGTTTTATTTGATAAATATAATAATAAATAGTCTGGGCAAACAGCGGTAACAGTAAGTGTAGGAGATATGTGGTGCGGAGTCGGCGATTATTTATTTCAGGCGTTCACAGCGTCAGTACTAAATCGATCCTGTATGCGAGTAGTTCTGTGTATATGTAGGCTGTCGTAACTTATTTTGTAATTGTACGCTTATGTTTGCTTTAAAAATGTCGCAGTTAGGTACGTCGCGATAACGACCAATGGCAGACACAGTTAAAAACTTTATAGTGGACATGCCGGGCGTAATTTTTGATGGCAAATTCATCCTCATAGCTTGCTTAATGGTTCTCTACATTTTTTTACTTTTTCACACGGCTAGAAGTGCTAACGGAGAGAAGCCAATTTGTTCGTCGACGTCCTTCAGAGTGTTATAAAGAAGCATGTACGAACAAATCTATTAAACACCCCCCATCTCTAATGGTTCGGTCGTGTATTACGACAGAAGGACCGGGACCACTATATTTCGTTAACAGAACAATGGAACAAAAGTAATATAAAAAAGTTTTACAAAACTATTTAATGCCGTGTACTGGTTCATTGGATCCGACTCAAGGACCATATACTTTCATGCAAGACAATTCACCGTATCATAAGTAGTCTGCGCAAACAGCGGTAACAGTCAGTGTAGTAGATATGTGGTGCGGAGTCGGCGATTATTTATTTCATGCGTTCACGATGTCAGTACTAAATCGATGTTGTATGCGAGTAGTTCTGTGTATATGTAGGCTGTCGTAACTTATTTCGTAATTGTACGCTTGTGTTTGCTTTAAAAATGTCGCAGTGAGGTACGTCGCGAAAACGACCAATGGCAGACGCAGTTAAAAACTTTATAGTGGACATGCCAGACTTAATTTTTGATGGCGCTAAAATTCAATGTCTAGTTTGTAAAATCCCTTTAATGTGTTGGTCCAGAAGCCATTGCCAACGTCACATCGAAAGCAAACAACATTCTTCTGCAAAAAGTGCCATACGAGACCAAGAAAAATTTACATTTGATTTATGTGTTACTCTTATTTTATGTAATCTATCGTTTTGTTTACTAGACAAAGAAGCATTTGTCTCCTTCTGGAATAAATATGCGGACTGTAAATTACCTAGTCGAACATCGATACGAAATGTAGTGCCACTTGCTCGTGAACGAAAATTGAATTGAAAGATAAAAAATTCTGGTTGTGTGTGGACGAAACAATAGATCGTTAAAAACATTCTGTGGTTAATGTAATGATACGTACAATGGAACCACATCGACCGTCATCCTCCTTCTTACTTGCTTCCAAAAGAGTTATAAATTGTACTGCCGATAAGATTTTAAAGGGTGTTGAACTCATTGAACAAATTTGAAGTTTCAACTAAGCAACTTTTAATATTTATGAGTGATGGTTCCGCAAACATGCGCTCTTTGGGCCGATCTCTTGAAGAGCACAGTGGTAACTTCTTACATGCAACGTGTAAAATCCATACTCTAAATCTTGTGGCACAAGCGATTCCTACATGTTTTCCACTAGTAAATGCATTGATTGCTAGTACAAAGGCAGTGTTTCTAAAGTCCCCGAAACGTACGCGACTATTTCACAAACTGTGTCCTGATTTACCTGAACCACCATAGTCGATTGTTACACGTTGGGGAAGATGGTTGCAGGCTGCGTTTTACTGCGACAAATATTTTGATCAAGTAAAGAAGGTAGTTTTAAAATTCAATCCGACAGAAGCTGCAGCAATCAAGAAAAGTCAAGAAATATTTCAAGATAGTCAGGTTAAAAGAGATTTACAAACTATTCACAACAATTACTTCGGACTAGCGAAGGGAATAGAAAAATTACAAAATGTTTCGATGTCGCTAGCGGATTCTGTTCAAATTGTGAATGATGTTCACGCACAGTTATGCGTTGTAGAAGGCGAAACAAATTGGTGTGTAATATGAAAATTTGAAAGTGTTTTAGAGAAAACTCCGATTTTCTTATATTAAGACAAATTTGTGAAGGCGCGTGTGAAGATACATTAAGTTGTTTCAAAGATTATTTTAAATATGCAAATATAACATCGCTAGATGCCGAACAGTCGTTGTCGGCATTAAAAAACATTTATTCCGCACGTCGTACTCACTTGACTGAAACAGCTGTGGAAACATATCTAATGATTCAAATATTTAACAGATGTTACCCAGTTTGTGATTTCACGGAAAACTTTTAGAACGGTAAGTGTTTCAGCACGTTTTATAATTTATTTCTTACCTTCTATTTTATGTGTAAAGCTTTACGCGCTCGCCACGCCTCTGGCTGTTATCGCATTTTTGCCCAGGATAATAATAAATAATAAGTAATTTCGAACATTTATTATAATAATTTTAATATTCACTCTCCTATATTATTATGTTCAATTTAGTACAGCCTGTATATGAAAAAATAACAAAATTTGTCACATTAAATTAATAAAATAAAGGAGAATGGTAAATATTGTTTCTCTACTTTTCACCATTCTTTCTCCACTGTTAAGCATCACACTTGTTTTTACGGTTACAATTCTCATAAGCATAAGTAGGTTGTAGGTAGTACTCCGCGTTTCAAGTTTGTAAAATGTGGGCACTGTAATTAAATGAATTTATTGCTTGAAAACAACGGAAACTGTTTTTAATTATCACTTTTCGTGAAATTAAACTGCTTTTATTTTGTGTTAATTTATGATTATGAAATGCTAAGACACAATGTAGTTGAATGGTATCAAAATGTAATTAATAAATTATTTACTAAATACGGGGGGTGTCTTGAATGTGAAAGAATTATCGAGCCTTCTTATGAGGGAAATAAAATTGTTAGTTGAATACGTGTTGTAGTTTTATAAGCCTATTTGTCACAATAGATATATCCGGTTATTATTTTATTTATACCTATTTTGGTGGGGTGGGGGATGGAGGCAAGTAAGTATGTATGTTGCACGTACACGCAGAGAGATGGTTTCTTGCATCAAGGAAATAGATTCTCTTGCAAAAACCAGTTTCTATTAAAGAAAATATTTTTATTTCAAGACTATAAAAATGTATGATATAAGAAAATAAATTTCTTGAAATTTTATTTGGATTAAACAAATATCTTCTTAAGGTTAGAAAATCAAGAAAATCCAAGACAGAAAAATGTTTCTTCCAAGTAAATCATTTAGTTTTAAGTTAAGAAGATATTCATATTAAAAGTAGGAATGAAAAAATGGTCCAGATCTCACAAAGATCTATTGGGAAATTGGGCGACCAGTTTCGTGTTCAAAAAACACATCAGGCCAGTTACAAGGATATCCAATAAAAAAGTTTCTTTTTATATGTTACAGTATAATTAAACTATTTCTTTAATAATGTAAATTAAATTGGGATTATATTCATGTAGTTTTTATAATTATTTATTATACAGCGTGTCCCAGGATTGATGTTACAGGAGGTGTGAGAAATTAAAAATCTTGGAATCCTAATTTGACCTTCTGGAATTAAGCCCTGCTTAGTTTGAAACTTATTTTTCCTTTCGATTTTTTGAAATCAAGTATGCCTTAGCAGTTGAACAAAACCTATTTTCGTTTCAGGTAAAGTTCCTTTTTCGTCCACAGTATGCTAAAATGTCAATAAGAA
This sequence comes from Dynastes maya, assembly GCA_029619315.2. Taxonomy (NCBI): domain Eukaryota; kingdom Metazoa; phylum Arthropoda; class Insecta; order Coleoptera; family Scarabaeidae; genus Dynastes; species Dynastes maya. Next base: position 12,159,455 of record JAROYE020000012.1, read on the forward strand.
AAGTTGTTCAGAATGAAAAGGTATGGCGTTATGCAAATTTTCTGAATGATAGACCTACTTTGATAAAATCCATTATTTGTCATCATTTCAGATAAAGCGCCCTTTCCGTTCACAATACGCCGAAGTTTTACTAAGAAAAGTTGTTCACGAGGATCTACCTACTTTGACTAAACCGTCATTTTTTAGATTAAACAAAATAAACTGTATTTACTCACAAATTAAATTTACAACACCAATTTCTGCACACCGTTCTATGCGATGTCTGAATTCTCTGAAACTATTCCGAATTTCCTCTATCCGTATTTGTGTACGGCGTTTCGTGTCCTTTCTTTAAGTATTTCTCTACTATTGGGCATGGGTTGAGAGTAAACCAGGTCTTTGAGGCCAACCCATAAAGAAATGTAATTTAAAAAATGACGGTTTAATCAAAGTATATATTTTTTTAATTTTGTATAGAGCCATAACTCGTCATTCTGAACAACTTTTCTTAGTAAAACTTTGGAGTATTGTGAACGAGAAAGCCACTTTATCTGAAACTAAATTAACAAATAATGAATTTTATTAAAGTAGGCCGATCATTCAGAAAATTTGCATAACGGCATAACTTTTAATGTTGAACAACTTTTTTTAGTAACATTTTAGCATATTGTGAACGAAATAGGTACTTTACCCGAAACGAAAATAGTTTTTACTCAATTGTCAAGGCCTATTTGATTTAAAAAAATCGAAAGTAAACTAAAGATAAGATTCAAACCAAGCAGGGCTTAGTTCCGAAATGCCAAATTAAGATTTAAAGATTTTTAGTTTCGCACACCTCTTGTAACATCAATCCTGGGACACGCTGTATATTAAAAAAAAGCTATAGTTAAATTAGGTAAATAGCAGGGTTGAAAAAAAACGTTTTTTTTTTTAAATTTCTAAACAAAACGTTTTTTTTTGTTTAAAACAGGTTTTTCTTGTTTTAAACATGATTTTTATTTTCACCTCAAAGTCATGTTTAAAACAAAAAAAAACTTGTTTAAAACACCTGGTTTAAACTCACGTGTTACGTACAGCATAGTGGCAAAGCGTTCATTACTGATATGTCGCGAAATTTCAGTCGGGGATTCACAAATCCGCGGTGACTCCCCAGAGGCAATATATCCGCACGTGTCTATCATACGATTCAACAGTTTCAACGCTTTCGAGATAACGATTTGTAAGAAGACGTTATTTGGTTTCTTTTTTATGAAGTTAGGGAGGGTAATAAACCTGTTAGAGCTAAATGTAAGAAATGTAAAGTGAATATGGTTGGATTAGTGACTCGAATAAAAAATCATATTAAAAATTGTACTCCTCCGGAAACTACACATCGAACACCAAGCGAAGAAACTTCTTGCGATGATCCTAAGGATGACGACATACCGCTAGCTGAAGTCAGAGAAAATTCCAAAAGACGAAAGATTCAAATTGAAAGAGGTAAAGTATATAATAATTTAGGGATATAATAATATTAGGATTTAAAATTCAATTTTTTACCTACTTAAAAAATGAGCTCTGTTTTTGAATTGTAAATTTGTATGTAATATGTATGTATTATGTATGTATGTATGTGTGCGTGTAGGCATGTACAGTTGCCAAATGATACCTACAAATTTAGTGGGATATAGGTTTGTAAATTATCATATATTTTCTGACTATTTTTTTGTATAGAATATGTAACAATCTTTCAAACCTGCTGGTTTTAATGTTGTGGCTCTTTGAATTTTCACACATTATTAAATTTGGCGGAGATTATACTTATTATGTACGGGGTTGTTTAAAAATTTGACTTAAATTATGGATCTACATATATATAAAGAGCACTTTTTTGTTATTTTTCAATTTTCTCACCTTCAGCCACTGCTTCCATCTTAAGTACCACAAGTGAGTCCAATTTATCCAATTTATTCCAAAAAAAGAAAATGGATCTTGAGATAGCTAGGTACCTGTATGCCACAAATACGGCATTCCGAGCAGTAGAACATCCAGAGTTTAAGAGTCTAATTAACATGCTACGTCCTGGATATATACCACCAAATAGGTATGACGTCTCTAATTCACATCTTAATGCAGTTTTTAATTCCGTCCAGTCGACAATAAAGGAAAATTTACTAAGTAAAAACATTTGCTTATTTCTTGATGGATGGAGTAATGTCCATAATGAACCTATCATAGGTGTTTGTGCAACGGATATTGAAACATTTAATTGAGTGTATCGATACTTCTGGAAATAGCCACACCTCGGAGTATCTATTCAAGTTACTAAAAAAATGCTATTAAAATGTGTCAAGAAGAATATAAATGCAATGTAACTAGTATAGTTACTGGCAGCGCTGCAAATATGGTGAAGATGAGAAGTGATTTGTTCAAAGAAATGGACCGAAAAGATATTACAACCTATGGCTGTTCAGCCCATATACTTAATTTATTAGCTCATGATTTGGAGGTAAATTTGCAATCTCCCGAAGTAAAATCTACAATAAAAAAAATCTGCAAATATTTTAGAAATGTTAATTTTGCTAGTGCAAAATATAAAGAAGCTGGTGGCACTGCTTTGATTTTGCCACAAGACGTACATACGTTGGAATACTCTAGCAGACTGTTTTGAAAGTTACTTAAAAAATAGGCCGACACTCTTTACAGTTTGCTCCAATCATAAAATAGCCCTTGACAAAGGAATTATATCATTAGTGAACGATATGGTTTTGAAAGCCAATGCTCAACACTATCTTATAAAACTAAAATATATTGCTGTAGCGTTAGATAAAGCCCAAAAAAGCACATGTACTATAGGAGAAGTAACTGAGGTTTGGATGCAGTTACTAAAATCATTTGAAGAAGAATACAGAAAGGGGGAATTCAGCCCTAATGATATAAAGAAAGTTAGTGATCGTTTGGAAATATATTACCCAGAGGCAATGCCAACAGTAATAAACTTTCGCGGCCAAACAGCGCCATTTGAATCTTATATGTTTAGTAAGCACCTGATTGAAGACGTAAAAGCTTTGGCATGGTGGAGATCATTTAAAGATTTCAATGCAGAGTTTATACAACTGATCCATCAGCTACATACAGCAGTGGCGTCCTCTGTTAATATAGAAAGAGACTTTTCCTTATATGGTTTTATACATTCAAAACTTAGAAACAGGTTAGGCAACGAGAAAGCATCAAAATTGGTTTCCATATTTAATGAACTTAATAGTTAATAATGGGTTCCAACAATATGTTTAAAATAATGTTTTTGTTGTTTGTTTTTTTTTGTTTTATAAAAATGAATAATACCACTCGCTGATAATTTTGTTCGCTTAGAAAATATTTAAAATAGTGTTTCTGTTTGAATTATTTCTATTATATTATGCAATATAATAAAGAAAATTACCAAAAAACTTGCTTGCTGTTTCATTTTGAATATGAGTTACCTAAATGAGTATTATCAACGTGTTTTAAACAGTTTTAAACAAAAAATGTTTTAAACATTCAACAGAGTTTAAAACATTTGTTTAAAAACTAACTGTTTAAAACACAACAACCCTGGTAAATAGTAATAAAAAGAAAAAAAAATAGATTAACCGGTATTTTTTGAAAATGTTTATGAAACATTGTAACAACAACTTTCTTGCAAAAAATGAATTGCCATGGCTCTAATAATTTACAAAAAGTTAAAATGGCTACCAAACATGAACAATCTATGCGATTTTTTATCGAAAGTGTGCTTAGTTTGTGACCGATTGCCAACCATTCTTGAAATAAAACCATTCCAAATTTTTTAAATAAACAAATATTTATTTCATCGGGTTTCAGCAGGAAAATTAGTAAAAAGAAGCATCAGAAAGTGTAGATAATTAAAGAACATTTCCAAAAGTACCACGATCAAGTTCGATTCACTTATTAGCTCTTTAATAATGTCGATCAAGTGAAGTTTCTCTTGTATCTACTCTTGTGGCGTATACCAATGACTTGATCCACCTCCAGAGAAAATAGTCGATTAGATTCAAGTCCCGGGACCTCGCCAGCGAATCTATGGGACCTCCTGTACCGGTCCATCACCCAGGGAAATGATTGTTTACAAAATGTTGTACAGGTAAAACATACATCATGTTGGAATATTTAGAGGAATTATCTTCACCGGTATCAGGCGCACATCAAACATTTGTGGTAAATCGATGTTGAAAGTCCTGATCATATTGGTGTTCATTGTGATTAAACTGAGCTTCGTCACTGAATAAAATGTATTTATTTACTGTTAGGTTTTGACGAATCCATTCACAAAATTAAAATCTTGGGATGTAATCGCGTTCTTCAAGTAGTTGAACTGGTTGAACATTAAAAACGTTCTAAATTTTTGTGATAATCTGAGTTGGTTTCCAATCCTCCTTTGGACTTCCACTAGGGTTTTCTTCAATAATGTTGAGAACATTCTCTTCATTTCGTAAATCAAGTCCTTCTCATCCAGAAAAGATTTTTGCGCTTGCTTTGATAAATTCTGGGGAAACTCATATCATTTTGATGTTTTTTTGAATCTTGTGACAATGATAATGCTAGTATACGAGGATGGTATGATACCTGTGTTAAGGAAGACAACGCAATTGTTTTGCATTTAGTAAATTTATTTCTCGACATAATCTTCTTGTAACTCTAGCTCTATACACTTAGTCCAATGATGTTTCAATATTTTTTAGCCATCCAAATAATAGGATTTGTCGAACTTTGCAAAACAGACTTCTATTTCGGCAATGACCTCTTCATTTGACGTGAACCGCTTTCCACCAAGCCATTTATTCAAATTTGGAAAAAGAAAGCAGTCACAGGTGACCAAATCTGGCGTGGTGAATATAGTGGATGGGGTGCTAATTCGTACCGTATCTGTCCTTCCCTTCTTTAATTCATAGTCAATTAAGATTATGCCTTGCAATTCCCAAAAAAACGTCGCCATAACTTTTCCAGCTGATGGAATCGTCTTCGCCTTTACCGCCTGTGAATTATCCATGTCTCATCTATTGTCACACAACGTCACAGAAACTCACTCGTATTACGCTTAAACATGTCTAAACATTGCTTTGAGGTTATAACGCGATTCCGTTTTTGATCAGTCATTAGCAGGCGCGGCACCCATCTCGTCTTCTGAATACAGAATCTTGGAAAAGTTTTCTGTAGGGAACTCTTCGATTTGAAAAATAGCGCCAGTATTTGTTAAATGCTTGAATTGTCCTTAACCATAAACCATAAAAATCATATCTTTTTTATTTTAAAGAAAATAAAACATACATTTCTGAAGCAGATAAAACATTTTCGAAACGTTAAATAATATAGCCGCTAAAATTAAGATTCAATTTTCCCACTTATGGGGTTATTTTTCTTATTTTGACCCCCTGTATCCACCTACAAAGTTTTCCCACTCCTCTGGATTTACCCTGTATATCTTGATTAGGATACAAAGAACTTGAAATTTTATGATTATTATCATTATAAGGATTATTTACAAATCTAAATATCGGTTTTTTAAAGATAATGCTATCATTAGAATAACCAAAACTTGCGGACTCGCATAGGCGTCGGTATTACGGGTTAATATAAGAATACGAAAAATTCATAAATAAACTTACTTGCTAATTATTCAACAAATTAGAGGCATCAGGATGTGAACTACTGTAAACTTGCATCATTGCATATGTTTCCACAGTTACTTCTTTAAACCTTGTGCGTCGACAAGAAAAAATATTCTTATACATAGAAAACGATCTCTCCACATCTAAGGAAGTTACATTTGCATCTAGAAACTGTTTTTCAAAATCACTTAAAAGTTCACTATTCTTACACTTATTATAAACGGCCTCTAAAGTATTAAAATCGGGATTTTTCCTTAAAATGTCTGCCAACTTTTGACTAGCGCATAATCCTGGCGTATCATTTAATGCGTGTAATTTATTTTTTACACTCCACTATGTCTAATGATTCCTGCAATGACAATTCAGTAAATTGTAGTTTTCTGATGGCATCTAGTAATACTGTATAATTGGTACATATTGTTGTTAAATCTTCTAAAAGTTGAGGAATTTGAAATTCTCTTTAACTTTCTCTAATTGCTTTGGATTCATTCCGATTAAATCGCATTATAATTGATTGAATTTGTTGAAAATGGATCAAATAGTAAGAAGCTGCTGTTAGCCAAGTACCCCAACGCGTTAAAATTGGTTCAGGAGGTTCTGGAATACCTGGACAAAATTTACGAAATTCTTTTAAACGTTTAGGAGATTTACGAAACACTGCTTTAGTACTTCCAATCATCCGATCAACGTTTCCGTAATGTTGTCGGACAACTTCACCAACTAAATGCAAAGCATGCAGCACGCAGGTTATATGTATTAAGTTAGGAAATACATGTTTTAAGGATCGCCCAACATTTAACATCGTTGCTGCACTATCTGTCACAATCATCACAACGTGATCTTGGGCAATTTTAAATTTTTTCAAAGCGTTCATTATCACTTTTTGAATATTTTCCGCGGTACACTGTTGAACACGTTTGCAAGCTAACAAATATCGAGATGCTGTGTTCTCGCTAGATAAAACGCGAGCTATTACAATCACAATACTGTTTTTCTTTATATCGGTCGTCTCATCGACGGTAATCCGTATTTTTTTGGAACAGAAATCACGTTTACACACATTTTCTAGCATCTCTTTCATTCGCGGCAAATGATTCTGTAATTGTGTTTGTGAGGGTAATGGGTACTTTGGAACGTATTGTCGCCAAAACGTTTTAAAAGCTGCTTTTCTCACTAACGACAACGGAAGATTACAAGAGGTAAACATAATTAATAAATGTATGAGGAATAGTGTATAAGGTATTTCAGTTCTTGCATTTCTCATATGCTTAATACCATTGACATGCCTCTGGCAATCAGTTCTGTCCAATGCAGTCAAACGAACATTGCATATTAAGCAAAAAACTGCACTACCGTCATATTTTAAATGGGGAAAAAGTGACACATACTTATGTACATTAGTAGCAAATCTATTACGAGGCATTGTTTTCTTAGGTATATAAATATTAGTTCTATATGAAACGATACACTAATTATGTACTTGGTATAATACTACAACACACAAAAAACACCAGCTATATTTTCAAAAGCGACACGTAAGTACATAACCTTGACCGTTCGACTAATCTCTGCAACAGCTCAACCGGTACTAAAACGAAATCTCTCTCAGCGCGGTTTAACATGATTTATATTCAAGGTCGACACTACATGCCTGCTTCTCTACCGGTTTAGTTTATTTATGAATTTTTCGTATTCTTATATTAACCCGTAATACCGACGCCTATGCAAGCCCGCAAGTTTAGGTTACTCTAGCCATCATTTATACCTGTTTGACGTGCTTATTATTATTTGATAAATATTTATAGTTTATCCAAGCAATAGTGTAAAATTCAATTAATGTTTTCTTGGTTAATATACATTTTTTTTCTCTGAGTGATTAAATATATTTTAGATTAGTAATTTCAGTAATCATCCCGCTACCTAAAAGATGTAAATGAACATCGTACAAAAATGGTAGCTCTAGCCGGAGAGGGAAATAAAGTTTTCAAAAGTATAAATATGTATCAAGCAGCAATGCGTCCTGTTCCTCTTTCATCTAAAAACATCAAATATCTCCTTATCTCTTTTATTTTTTGACATGAACGAAGTGTGGTAGAAATGGTAAAAGTGGCTAATTAGGTGACTAAATATATTTGAATAATTGGCCACAACACGGACTCTTTGAGATGCAACTAAAATACTCAAGAACAGGGGTCCCTTGCTACGTGTGTACCGCAACATAACAGAACTATCAATTAATTTTGACATCCCCATGAGTTAATTGCGAACAATATTTTGTTTTCTATTTATTTCTCTATAAAAATGTTACCATATTTTCCGAGAGAACACCATTTACAATTTAAATTAGTCAGCCTGTATGATAATAATAATATTCTTATTTTAATTGTCATGCTAAGTACATAGCTATTCAACTACATCCAGAAATGACAAGTATTGAAAGTAGGAAAGATATTGTACAACACCTGCCACTTAAAAAGAGATTCCTGACGTGTATGCGCGTGAAAAAAAATCTTTTGTTGGAAAAAAAGAAGTAACATTTAATTGGAATTAAATAATGCCAAATTGTGGCTTCGTAGGAAATTTTTTTTCGGTTACTAATTGACACTGAATCATACAGTGACCTAGCTAATAATTTAAAAGAAACAAACCAGGTACTCAATTCTCGATTCCAGGCCAGATGGAAAGCGTATGCATGTATATGGACTTTGTAAAGGTATTATTTGAATTTCAATTGTGCAAAATATAATTTCTATACCCTCGCAGATATCAACTCCATTGTATTGTCTTTAGAATTGAGTTTTAAATAGAAATTCAAATTAAATAAATTAATATACTTATTTGTAATTATATACACCTTCTTTCTTTCCTTTTTTCTTTCTACATACCATTAATTCTTTTTCTAACTAGCGTTCTTGCGTGGGATGATCTTTTGTTTCAGGATTTCCACCAACGTCTAGATTAAGAAAGATAATTTTCAAACGAGATGGTATCTTAAAGCGAAGCCTTCTTACTTACAATCAAAATGTTTAGGCGTGTTAGTGTGGGTCTTAGATTTAATAATTTGCCGTATAACTCGTAAATTTAAGCATATTTCTTATTATGGGAACAATCTATACATACGAGAGTAACCCAAAAAGTTTCTAGCCTCAACATGAAGATCGTGCTACTCGTCAAAAATATTTTGGTAATATAATTGTGCATGTTAGCCATATTGGACGCCCAATTATTGTTTATCAGTTATGAGTAACGCTGGCCACGAGAGGAGCGGTAGTATTACTTCGTTTGTGGAGCAGTACGGTCATTTTCGCTGCCGGTCATTTGCGCAATTGTTTATCTGTCCTAAAAAAATTATGATTTCGTCAGCAAAACGACCGCGGTCGGACAAACTTCAAAAATTTATTGCAGAAATTCCAGACTTAATATATGAAGGTGCTAAAATTAAATGTGTAATCTGTAAAATCCCGTTAATGTGTTGGTCCAGACAACATTGTCTGCAACACGTAAATAGTGAAAAGCATGTCTCAAAAAGAAATTGCGCACGAGACAATGAAAAATTTATATTTAATTTATCGTTACGTTTATCGCATGTAATATACCGTTTGATTTACTAGACAAGGAACCATTTATCTGCTTTTGGAATAACTATTCGGAGTGCAAATTACCAAGTCGAACATCGTTACGGAGAATTGTGCCATCTGCGCGCGAACATATTGAACAAAAAATAAAATCGGAGTTGAAAGATCAAAAATTGTGGTTATGTGTCGACGAAACAACAGATCGGAAGAAACATTCTGTTCTTAATGTAATGGCACGCAAATTGGAACCTCATCAATCGGCACCTTCAAATGTATTAGTCTCCAAACGAATACAACAGTGTACTGCCGAAGTAATTTCAAAGTTAGTGTTAAATACATTGGACAAGTTTGAACTTTCAACAAACCAACTCTTGATGTTAGTGAGTGATGGTGCTGCAAACATGCTTTCTGTAGGCCGGTCTCTTAAAAAGCATTCTGCTAATTTGTTACACATTACGTGTAAAATTCATGCTCTCAATCTTGTGGCCGATAGTATCAGAAAATGTTATCCTGAGGTAGACGCTTTAATAGCGCATACCAAAGCAATATTTGTCAAATCACCGAAACGTATTCGCGAATTTCACAGACTGTGCCCCCGTATACCAGAGCCACCAGAACCTATTCTAACTCGTTGGGGAACATGGTTGCAGGACGCGTTTTATTATCATAAATATTTTGACAATATTAAGAACGTGGTTTTACAATTCGATACAACGGATTTAAAAATTATTCACAACAATTACTTGGAACTAGCGGAGGCAATAGAAAAGTTACAAGATCCTTCGGTGTCGTTAGTGGAATCTGTGCAAATAGTGCAACATGTTCACGCACAGCTATGCGCGGTAGAAGACGCAAAAAATGTTTGTGTTCTAGAAAAATATGAAAGTGCTTTAGAGAAAGATTCTGATTTTGGCACATTAAGACACATTTGTGAAGGTGCGTCAACAGAACCGTTAAGTTGTTTCAAAGAATATTTTAATTATGCGAATATAACGTCACTAGATGTAGAACGTTCGTTCTCTGCATATAAACACATTTTTTCCTCGCGCCGCACTCGGTCTGTCGAAACAACTGTTGAAACATATCTAATGTTGCAGATATTTAGCACTTTGCGATTTCACGGAGGACTCTTAAAATGGTAAGTGTTTGAGCACGCATTATTTTATTTTTATTTAACAACTACGTGAAAGTATTTACGACAGCAAACATCTACACACAATAGCTCTAGTGGAACCCGAGGCCTAATCGAAACAACGCCGGTGCCCGTTGGCGGGCGTGGCCAACTCTATTAATAACTGTACTTTCATCAAATGAGGAGGCCATCACATTAGTAAAGGCTTATTTTGCAAAAACAAGATGCCAACTTCTATTTGAACGAACTAGACAGAGTGTATAGGAGACTATGTTGAGAAATAAATCTAAATTTTACAGAAAGGTACTTGTTTATGAGTTATGCTGGACACTTTTCAGACCACCCCCGTACTACCGGTAGCTATTAACCTGTTGCCAATCGTATTTAAAGACCCGACCATAAGCACCTAACGCTAAATGAAATATGTAAATCGATAAATACGTTTTCGAGGGGTGTTTGGAATTACCTCCTGCATTTCCAGAACGGAAAAAAGTTTGCGTGTCCTAAAACTAAAATTCATTTCCTTAATACATGCTTTTTAATTTGTTATGATTTAATGCCTTGTGTGTAGTTTTCTTTTTTTTTGTTAATGGTTAATATAATCAAGATTTATGACGGTATAGTACCTACAATGTGTTTTATACCTTACAATTTCGACAGTATTATGAAAACCAATGTTGTCAGTGAAACTATTACCTTTATTTTCAGGCCAAATGCTCTTTATACCGAGGTTTGCTTGATATTTTGACTTGCCTACTTTTATTTTATAAATTCTTAATATCTCCTGGTTATCTAACTGGTCTTTGGAGTATCTTAAAATGTCTTTGAGGCTATTATTTAATGAGAAAATAACTTTGGAAAATATTTTTTTTAAGATCTTTGGTATAACTAGATTATTGACGTAAAATGTATCATTAAGATGTCTAATCAAAGCCAGTTGAAAATAAAACAATTGCAATAAGAGCTTACATAAAAAAAATTAAAATGCTTGAGGGGGACAGTCTTCAAACTAGAAAGAACAGAATTATATATTTTAATAAATGGACCCATACATAGTGTTAACTCGTGAACAGGGGGAGTTAGTAAATTAAGATTATGAATATCAGTACGACATACAATTCTACTAAAAGGAAAAGCTAGAGTTTTGCATATTTTCACATCCTTCAACTTGTGCCTTTAAAGCAATGTTAATGTAGTACAATAGTTTGGGACATACCAGAAATAGTAGTAACAAACCCTATCGTTGATATTGGTAGCTATGGTGAATCCTCCAAAGTCATCTTGAATTGCAAGAATGGAGAAGCCAGAATCTGGTATGCCGATCAAGAACGGGTACTAGTTCTAACATGCGTCACTTGGGTATTTCAAACAGAAATAAATGCGATAGGAACCTATGGAATTTGACAGGACTTAAATAGAGTATAGGTATAATCAAGGGTGTCATGCGTGGTAAAATTAACAAGTGAATCATCAATATATATAATTAAGATATAATTAAGGATGACTATGCTTATTTTAAATGTACATATTGCATAATTTATTTGCTATATAAGGTTAGTTCTTCACTGAGTTTGTTACTTCAATTTTACTGCTGATGATAGCTTGGCTATCGAAACGTGCGTCCAGTACGAGTTAAGTATTGTGGTAAGGGTTTTAGCGAACTGTTTAAGTGAATCAGCAAAACAACACCAATTTTATTTCATCCATGCATGACATACTTGCATTAAACAAGATCCAAATTAGGACAGTACCACGTGGCTCTTTGAGAGAACATTTGCCCAAAATGGGGATCTACAGAGAAGAAGAAACAACCTCTTATATTATTTTCGAATGCGCAGTATTGTGTCAGCAATCAAGGGAATTATTTTGTTTGAGTAAAATTGAAACTAAAGCGTGATTAGTGTAATAGGTTCATTGAGCTGCAGTGTTAACAATGCAGAGGACCTTATCATACTTATCGGTCAAATCAATCAATCAAAAGCAATTTAGGTACGCTGTATATATTTACAATTATTAGAAATATGGTTTTTAAAGCGAAGCGAGATATCCAGGCATGGAAAATCAAGACCAAATGGCTCGATTTTTGATCACATTTGAGACTTAGTCACCCCCCGACAGAAGCTAGCGTTTTTAGAAAAAATAGGTTGATTTCTATTTTTTGTGAACTAACTTTTGCCGTTATCGGTAGTTCAATTGTATTTCCGGGTTCACCGGAAGTTACGTCAACTTTCTTGTTTCAAATAGAAAGGCCTGTATATCTTTACGTTTTTGGGAATGTAGTCGAAAGGCGAATACAACGAGCTCTTTAGACCAGTCTGGCGTCACAAGAAACAATTTGGGGCTTTCTCCTAGCCAATTATCAAAACCTTTATTTCTGTATATCGTCGTATTTCTTAAGTTAAAGTATAACATACGTGGTATCATTGGATTCGCCTTTCGATTACCTTTCCAAAAACATAAAAATATACAGGGTATTCTACTTAAAATAAGAAAGTTGACGTCACTTCCGGTGAAACTGGAAATACAATTGAACTGCCGATAACGGCAGAAGTTGCTTCACAAAAACTAGAAATCGACCTATTTTTTCTAAAAACGCTAGCTTCTGTCGGTCAAAAGTTAGCGGGGGACACTTTAGGACCTCACTGTAGAAGGTATACTAGGGTGTTGGATGAAGACATTTAAGTTTTTGTTTATAGCGGATATATTGGTCATAACTTCTAGACTAAAATCGCAGCAATACAATTTCAACCAATTTATAATACTACAGTTACTCCATTTTCATTATGGTTGAAAAAAGGAGTGAGTTTTTAACCATTTTATGTTGGAATTGTTTTGCTCGAAAGCCAGAAAAACGTTGGTATTGACTTGGAAAAATAAATGTTTCATACAAAGCCTTACTAAAGAAATCAAATTATCAACCTGTCCAGTATTAATTTGGTTATTCCACAGTATGTTTGAGTACCGGATTAAATGCTTTGAGAACCAAGAGATCTTTGTTAGATTAAAATTATAATAAACTCCCCCGCGGTATCTAAAAAAGATAAAAGCTGACAATTCCAAATGTTGTTTGTATTAAAACGTCATTTTTCAAAGCCGCTGTATTTAATTCGATCTCAAGAGATGTTTTTATCTCATTCGTAAAAAAGAATCGTAATAAATTCCTCTGGTATATACATATACCCCTGTCTACACTACATCATCTGTATAATTCCGTTATATATCAAGAAGATTTGCTTTCATGCAAGGGGGAATCACAGTCTGTGTTAAATGAGCTATAACTGACAGATTTGCAAATCATAATATTACTATTAGACGAATATATTCTTCCGTGGCATCCCTCTTAATCCGGGATATGTATAATATGTTATGCGAAAAACTACTGAGCGTATAAATTTCAACCAACCACTCTCCTCGAAAGGTTATCCATGTAAATCCGTAAGATTTAAGAACCGTACAGTTGATGGTAAATCTCGTTTTTGTTAGGGATGGAGTTAAAATAAGTTTTTACTTTTTAGCAATGCTCGAATATATTCCTTGTACATATATGTGAGGTTGTAAGATCATATATCACGAGGAATGGGCTTCCTACAATGTATACACGATGTTTTGCGATTGAAAATTTGTTTACTCTTGATATATTTGAATTGATGTAGCTTAAAAGTTATTTTTAACCTAATAGTAGTCGTTTCAACTATTTTACAACTTGAGTAACACCCAAATGTAACTGGATGACTATTCGAGATAGACAGCGACTTCCAGGAGACATGACGACTGTCCTCCAGTGTACAAAAAAAGAAATACCATTTGTTTTATATTTATTTTTAATTTCAGAAAATGAATTAAATTTCAAGTCAATAAAAGTAGAACACTAGTCATATGAGAGTACAAGAGTAATCTGAAAAGTTTCACGCTTCAATGGCGCTACTCGTCAAAAATATTTTGGTAAAAAATCGAATAAAGCCGTTATGAAGTTCATACATTTGAAAGGAAATACGCCTCCATAAATTAAAGCCGAGATAGACGCTGTTTACGGGGACTCTGCACCATCATTTGTCACAGTGAAATTTTGGGCAGCTTGACGATAAATGTTCGGGATGGCCAAAAACTGCAACCACTACCGATAACATCGGAAAAGTTCATAAAATTGTGCTAGATGACTTTCGAATTAAGGTTAGATATGTAGATAGGATGTGGACATCTCGAAAGAACGTTTTTGTCATATGTTGATTGAAGATTTGGCGTGAAAAAGTTTGCCAAGCGTTGGGAGTCACCACAGGATCAAAAACATCCATTTATGAGTATATAGGGTAACAATGTGTTAAAAATACACAACCTTTTGAAAAAACTTTATTAACATTGTGAATAAACTAACAAATGTACATAAAGAATAAGTACGATGCCGAAAATTAATCTCCATTTGGTAGTGATGTGGTGCTTTAATTCTCGTAAATAAACTCTAGCTCCCTAAAATACCATTAACTTCCTCCGTTATGTTAAGGTGATATCAAGACTTTCCTAAAGACCTACGTGGTTGCAAACAAAAACGGTGAACCTTAAATCTTACAGATTTCCTTCAGGTTTCTTCGAGATTACTCACATTTCCCAGGAACCTGTGAAGTGAATCTGGTTAGGTTAGGTCTCGATGTCTTGAAGTAGTAACCTGATTTTTAACAATATTAACAACATCAAATTTAGGTATAGTGCGCCGATAACTTTAAACAGACTGGAGTATGTCCAAATTGTTATAATATATAGCTACAAAAATACGTCGACAAAAAAATTGTTAAACGGTATGCACTTTTATATAGGTATCTATAAAAACAATAATTATCCATATATATGTAATTTTATAATTGTTACGTACAACATTATTTCGATGAAGATGATAATTACAAAATAACCTGTGTGTTACAAAACTTACTACCTCGGTAATCTCGTAGGAATCCTGAGAATCAGGAACGAGTGACAGCGATAACTATATGGTTAGGTGCTAGAAGGGTGCTAGGTATTATGACAAAAAGAGTAGGAGATAGAACAGCAGATACCTCAACAGACTTATGCATGCAAGCATGTCTTATCACTTGCCTTTGCTGTAATACCTGTTATATCAAAAAAGGAGGAAATATACTAACAATTAGTTACAAAATATGAAAACGGAAACATCAAAGCATTACTAAATGTATGGTGAATTGAATCGCAATTTATTTAAACTGCTAACATTGGTGTTACTTTTTTCTCTGTGTACTACGCATCATTACTTGACAAGCTGAGGGCAGAAATTGCGGAAAAACAGCCGCATTTGAAGAAAAAGAAAGTTGACAAGGCAAAAAATCATGAACGGGGGTTTGAATTGATAGACCACCTATCTTATTCACCAGACTTGGCCCCCAGAGACTTTTTTTTGTTTTCTAGGCTTAAAATTTCGTTCGGAGGATAGAGATTTTCATCGAATGAGCAGGCCATCACATTCATAAATGCCTTTTTGCAAAAACAACTGCTATTTGGACGAAAGCATCGCTGGGAAAAGTGTACAGATTTAGGGTATTTGTTTCTGTGTTAGGTTGGAAACTTTTCAGACTACCCTCGTACCCAATAATATGTTGTTTATTTTGTTAATGGATTGGAAGGAAGAAAAGCATTGTAAAATCAGACGTTATAACTAAAGCTGGCCATGAGCGGTACCGCGCAGTAGCGTAGAGTCGACCAGGCCTCGCGTTCCACTAGAGTTATTCTGCTAATAGAGATGTTTGCTGCCGCAAATAATATCGCTCATCTTTTAAATAAAAATTAAATAACATGTGCTCAAACACTTACCATTTTAAGAGTCCTCCGTGAAATCACAAAGTGAATAATGTCTGTGAAATATCTGCAACATTAGATATGTTTCAACTGTTGTTTCGGCAAAACTAGTACGGCATGAGGAAAAAATACGTTTATATGCAGAGAACGAACGTTCTACATCTAGTGACGTAATATTTGCGTAAGTAAAATAATCTTTCAAATAACTTAACGATTCTGTTGACGCACCTTCACAAATGTGTCTTAATGTACCAAAATCAGAATTTTTCTCAAAAACACTTTCAAATTTTTCTAGAACAGAAACATTTTTTGCGTCTTCAATCGCGCATAGCTGTGCGTGAACATGTTGCATTATTTGTAGAGATTCTTCTAACGGCACCGCAGGATTTTGTCGTGAATGATTTTTAAATCCATTTTAACCTGACTATCTTGAAATTTCGACTGGCTTTTCTGTATAGCGGCAGCTTCCTTTGTATCGAATTGTAAAACCACGTTCTTAATATTGTCAAAATATTTATGATAATAAAACGCGGCCTGCAACCATGTTCCCCAACGAGTTAGAATAGGTTCTGGTGGCTCTGGTATACGGGGGCACAGTCTGTGAAATTCGCGAATACGTTTCGGTGATTTGACAAATACTGCTTTGGTATGCGTTATTAAAGCGTCTACCTCAGGATAACATTTTCTGATACTATCCGCTACAAGATCGAGAGCATGAATTTTACACGTAATGTGTAACAAATTAGCAGAATGCTTTTTAAGAGACCGGCCTACAGAAAGCATGTTTGCAGCACCATCACTCACTAACATCAAGAGTTGGTTTGTTGAAAGTTCAAACTTGTCCAATGTATTTAACACTAACTTTGAAATTACTTCGGCAGTACACTGTTGTATTCGTTTGGAGACTAATAGATTTGAAGGTGCCGATTGATGAGGTTCCAATTTGCGTGCCATTACATTAAGAACAGAATGTTTCTTCCGATCTGTTGTTTCGTCGACACATAACCACAATTTTTGATCTTTCAACTCCGATTTTATTTTTTGTTCAATATGTTCGCGCGCAGATGGCACAATTCTTCGTAACGATGTTCGACTTGGTAATTTGCAGATAAATGGTTCCTTGTCTAGAAAATTAAACGGTATATTACATGCGATAAACGTAACGCATAAATTATATATAAATTTTTCATTGTCTCGTGCGCAATTTCTTTTTGAGAGATGCTTTTCACTATTTACGTGTCGTAGACAATGTTGTCTGGACCAACACATTAACGGGATTTTACAGATTACACATTTAATGTTAGCACCTTCATATATTAAGTCTGGAATTTCTGTAATAAATTTTCGAAGTTTGTCCGACCGCGGTCGTTTTGCTGACGAAATCATAATTTTTCTAGGACAGATAAACAATTGCGCAAATGACCGGCAGCGAAATGCCCGTACTGCTCCGCAGACGAAGTAATACTACCGTTCCTCTCGGTCCGAACTGATTCTACGCCGATGCGCAGTACCGCTCGTGGCCAGCGTTAGTTATAACAATGTCTAGTAAATATAATTATATTCATTGTTAATTTTTTTTAGAGATTTTGTAGCTCATTGAAAATATTCTAAATTGAGAAGGGGAACCATTTAAAACCATTTAAATACTTTCACATGAACAAACACATATGGTACAACGCAATATAAACCGCATTTAAGTATTATTGTGTAATATTCTTTTCCTATACCAACTAAATGTGAAGTAATGTAATTGTCAAACAAAATTACGCCGCCGTTGAAAACAATTAACTAGCTTAATTCGGTATAAAGAATTTGCCACTTAAAGGAAGGTATTCATGGGAAAATTTGAATGTGGACTAGTCTAAGCGTATAAGCGATCGTTTGAAAAGAGAGTACTGATTTTTCTTTACCATAAAAGGAAAGGTTATTAGTTGTATACACGTAACAGGTATTCATTTTAGTAATTAAAAGATTTTAGGGATGGTATAATTACTTAGATACTAACTAGCAATGCATTAATATGTCTGCAATTTGTATAAAGATGTATGCGTTGCAAAATACCTTGTCTGGAATTCGTGGAATCTATTACAATATGATATGTGTTTGTATAGCTTCAATAATATTCTTTCTCCTACAACTGTAGATACATCCGTCTTTTAAAATAGTCGCTCGTTTCCTTTTCATACATTCAATTGTTATTTTTAATTATTTTTTAATGACCGGCTACGGCGATTTTTTTTTGTTTTCGGAATAATAATAGTCACTAATGCCGCATTAAAAAACACACCGTGTAAGTCGTACGCTTTTTTACAACAGGATCAGGCATCTCTTAGCAAATTCTTGAATTAATTTCAACTATCTTCTTGCTTGGTAGTACAGGGAATTGTTTTTTTTATGTATCTATCTCTCTTAAAGTTTTATTGCACTACATTGTTACTTTAAGATTTTCAGATAAATAGTTTTTAAATGATCTTCGTAGTGATAACAACAATAATAATAATAATCATAACGTTAAAGTCAATGTGTGAGCAACGTGTTACAGTAGGGAGAATAAAGGAATATAACAATAATCAGGGCCGTGCCGTATGGATGTTCGAAGTGTGCGTTGCACACAGGCGGCCAATGTAAAGGGCGGCATCGGTGCCAACAATCAACAAGGAAAACGAGCCGTTAGGCGGCACGAACTGAGAAAACAAAAATCAAAACAGTCTGAAGGATATAAATTATTGACTGTTTAGTTACGATAAAGAAATGCTTTTTCGGTGTATATTATTTTATACTATTCCATTTCTTTGTCAGTTGATCATTATCATTAGAAATAAACAAACTCGAGCTTAAAGAGTAGAGTTATATCATGAATAATATCTGACACAAGAACTTCGCCCTTGAGCTGTATCTGCATTTTAAAATAAACAAACTAAGCGATGTTACATATACACCCCAGTCCTAACAATTATATCGATAAAGAGTGTATTGTTAGGTAGTATGAACTAGGGATGGGTCGTTATTTAACTATCCGTTATTTTATAACTGTTATGGATCCAATAACGGTTGCAACTGTTATTTCGCTGGGAAAATAACAGGTACAGCACGGTTGCTTTCGGACTGTTGTGAACATATTATCGACCGCCGTTGCGGCGTACTCAACTGCGTGGCGCTACGACTGTTTGATCGAAGCCGCTGTTTATTACAGATAATAGTTACAACTCCCCTAGAAAATAACTTATCACATACCTACATAAATATCCTCTCGAACGGTAGTCGACATCGAGTCGGACGTTTATTATGGATATATTTTCTAAATAATTGTGTGTATTGGAATTATCAAATGTAGAATAAAAGACCGATGTTATATAAAAAATGTACTTATAAAAACTAAAAATAAAACCGTTATATTTATTATATAGCATTTAAACACATAGACGTTCTCGCATTTCGAAGATTAACTAAGATTAAATATAAGAAAAATAACAGTAGGATCAGTCAAAATGGTGGAAATTAAACGCTGCTGTAACAATGATTGCATTGAATCTGATAGCAGAACAGTGAACAGTTTATCACTTAATTTATTTTAATCTATTAACCAGTTTATAATTTATCTGCAAAAAAACGCAATAAAATATTTATATTACAAAAAACTTCTGAATTTAAATTTTAGCGTGTTGCAAGATCAGTAGTTGCATATGTGCTATGTGGAATCACGATGCGTTATGGTGTAGAACTGTAGACTACGAAATACGCTAAACCTGTTATTTTGCAACCGTTATTTCAAAATAACAATAACGGTTTAAACTGTTATTTTAAAATAACGATTTTTCCCATCACTAGTAACACAGAAAATATAATATTAGAATTTGCAGAATTAAAAAGTAGGAAAGTGGATTTCTTGTAGCAACATATAGGACTAATAAATTAAACAAAAATTAAATGTGATTGTATTATTTTCAGTTGTATGTATAAATGTATACTACATTTCCTGATTACACGGTATTCGTAGGAAATTTGCTATTCTATTTTTTGTTGTAAACTTACGACCAGTAGGGAATAGGCGATGCACAATGAATTCGTCTCATCCGGGTTCCTTCAGAAAATGATGTGTATTGTATATTACAAATTTCGTAATGTTGTTTTAAGCATCTTTCTGCTGTATGTACTTAGCACATGTCATATAATATAAAGTGAAATTTATTTTTCAAATTAAATTCTAAAGTGAATCCCCAGTTAGTGGTTTCTATTCGCCAAGTATAAAAAATAAGGAGGGAGAGGGGCGGCGGCAAAATATTTTCGCACACAGGCGGCCAAGTTGTTTGGAACGACATTGACAATAATAATAAAAATAATAATATTCCGGTGAATAATGTTTGAATGTACAATTCATGAGTATAACAAAGAACATATCACATAACGGAGCGAGCTCCAAACTTCTTCATAATAATGGGATTAGAGTGTATATTACACGGTTATAGAAATTAATTTGCTACAGTAAACACTCTTAGGGAGATTAACATATGGGGTTAACCCTCATAATGAGCAAGGCATATATTGTATTATACCTCGATACGTATATCCCTATGTATGTTCCATGGATAGTTGAATATCGCTATATATTGAAAACAAGGAGTGTGAGAATTCGTAAACTGGGAGGAAAGGATTCTTTCTTATTTAATTTTGCATGAAGCTGTACGCCATGCCGTTAAAGAGCGGCAAATACCCAAGTGAAAAGATAATCTCGTCGGTGTAGCTCCATCTTTGTCTAAGAGGCTATAGAGTACGGTCACGATAATGGTCCCGAACAACAAAAAAGACCTACGTAACAATTGTAAACACAGTCAGTTATTTAATTAAGTAGAGAATATCATTATTGTACCATCCGTGGGTGTACATAGAGATCATTCGATTTGTTTGCGATGGTCAGCTATTGTACAGAACAATTTATTCAAAATAAATATTTTATTATCTCTGTTGATGAAGATGAGAATCGAAGGTGCTGCGTTTATTGCCAGAATTACGCATGCGTGCGTTATAATTAAGCCGGGCACAATCGGTCTTCGCAACAGAATCGGATCTGTCGCATGGGCCACGGATTATAAATATTCCAGTATTGAAGTGCTTTTATTGCCATTATTAGTTTTTTTTTGTTTAAAAACGGTATTTGTTGTATATGTAATGTAATAACTAGAGTTTGTTAAAAAGGTGGTACCGGATGGCAGTAGCGTAGCGGTAGCGGCGTAGGTAGGGGTAATTTTCAACTCGTAGTCGATTTTGACAGTACCGCGGGAGGGTTCAAAGCGACAGTACGTTGCACGCTGCACGCCAAAAAAGTACGCGGAGATGGGACGCCCAAAGCGTGTAACGTTCCCTTCGAATGTGAATAAATATCTCAGGCATTTCCCTGGTTTAGAATATAGAAGTCCGCATATTTATTGCACAATGTGCAATAGTGGATTGCTAAGTCGCGATAGGTTTGAACGTAGAAAACATTGCAAAAGTAAATGTCATGTATTGAATTTAAGAAACAGTATTCCATACTGGCAATTTTTATATGATTTTATTTTTATGTTAAGTGTGTGCAACATCCCACAACATCTAGTATCTAATGAACACTTTCGTCTATTTTGGGCTAAGTACGTTCCCTCATGGAAGCTGCCAACATCTATGCAATTACGATACAATTTGCCACGTGTGCAAGGTACAGTAAAGGAATGTATAAAAGACGAGTTGAGAAATAAGAAAATCTGCCTATGTGTGGATGAAACAACTGATGTTCAGAAACACAGCATCATTCATGTTGTAGCGCGTCCTTTAAAACGTGATGGTCCACCAGCTTCATTGTTGTTATCCAGTAAAAGGATTCAGAAAACTAATGCAGAAACCGTTGTCAAGATAATAAAAGATTCGTTGAGAGAATTTTGTATCACAGGAACCCAAGTCACAATGTTCGTTACTGACGGAGCTGCAACAATGCTGAGAGTTGGTAGGATGTTGAAAATATGCTTTCCGACTCTTCTTCACATAACATGCCTCATACACGCATGTCACCTCGTAGCAGAAACCATTCGAAAGAAGTATCCGATGGTGGATAAGTTAATAGCATCTACCAAATAAGTGTTCATCAAATTTCGCAAACACATCCGTGTATTCAAACAATTGTGTCCGAAATTACCACCACCACCTCAGCCTGTAATAACGCGATGGGGAACATGGCTCCAGGCAGTATCTTACTATCAGAAATATTTTTCACAAGTGAAAAATGTCATCTTGAAACTTGATTCAAATGATTCTGCAGCAGTTCTCGAGATAGTCAGCAACTTTTTTCCAATTCGGACGTTCAACAACAAATAGATGAAATTTCCATGAACTATTCGGAAGTTGCGCAAGCTATTAAGTAATTAGAAAACAGTCACTTATCTGCACGAGACGCATTAAATTGTATAAACAATTTACAAGCTGTTCTAGATGTTGCTCAAAAATTTGGTGCAATTTTAACGAAAAATCCCGATTTACAAAAGGTTCGGTCTATAACTGAAAATCAAGAGTGCCCAGATGAGGAAAAGGAATATCTGACATTTGCAAATCTTTCTTCACTGGATGTCGAGCGATCATTTTCGAAGTATACGACAACGTATTCACAACTCCGTCGACGGCTGAATGAATCGACGATGGAAGTGTTGCTGATGTTGCAATTTTACGCAGCTTACCAGAGCGGTTGCCAATTGCCACAGTGGACATCAAGACAACAGGAAAAGGTAACAATATTATTTTTCACTAATATTGTATATTACGTACCTACTTTTATTCGGTGCGCCACTGCTGGTGCCACCTTTTTAACAAACTCTATTGATGAGAAACTGTTGCAATAAATCAATAATTTCATTTGCAGAGGTAGGTAGCTCGTGTCGATTCATCTGTATACGTACGTCGCGTCGTGGGCGCGGCAACCTCACATCTAATCTGGCGCGAAGCTCTCTGTGCCCGGCCTAGTTATAATGAATGTTTTCAGGACCTTATATCTATAGACCACACACCTGCGTCTCTATTAATACTCGCAAAAAATTTTATATCGTGTGGTGCATCAAAGATTATCTTGATGTACGAGGTAGGCGCATATAGAAAAAATAAACTTGGTAAAATATTTCGATTTTTATTTTTCAATATAATCTTCCCTAACTTCAATACATTTATTACAACCATCAATTAATAATTCTGTACCCTTGTAAAAATAATCTAAGGTTTTTCTTTCAAAATGTTGTATTACAGCTGCTTGTAACACTTTATCGCTCTTAAAACGACGTCCCCTAAGATCTTTCGTTAAATGAGAAAATGAATAATAATCCCCTAGAACCATGTCCGGACTATACGATGGATGTTCCAATTCTTGAAAGCCGCATTCGCGGATGGCAGCTTGTGAAATGGCGGCAGTATGGACGGGTGCATTGTCATGCAATTTTCCTCGACGTTTTGCACGAATATTGTTCCTCAATCTATGCAACAAAGACGCATAATATGTGCCGTTGACAGTTGTATTGTGGTCTTTAAAGTCAATGAGTAAAATAACCTCACAATCCTAGAATATTGTGGCCATCACCTTTTTCGTTGATTGAACGACTTTCGCCTTTCTGGGACGAGGTTCATCGGGTCGCCGCTATTCCATCGATTCCTTTTTGGATAGAGGATTGCCACATTTTGCCCACTTTTTACAGCGGAATATGAAGGAGTTAAATTTTCGTTACCTGAGACATTTTCATGCACTAGTCATGTTGTCTGGCTGGGTACTAAAAACTCCTCAAGTCGTAATATATATTGTAGTGGGATGTTCCAACGTGAAAAGCGTATGTTAATATGTTGCTAAATTCATTCTAATTAATATTATATCAAAATTCACTGATATTAGATTTTAATAGAGTTTTATGCGGAACTTGAATTATTTTCGATTAATATTCGAGTTCCGACATTTTGATTATTTATATTATTAATTTTTTATTTGAAAAAGAAAAAAAATGATATGTTACAGGGGAGAATCAAAATTTCAGTTTATTTTAAGTTATTTATATTTTGAAAACATTGTTTGTAAAAATGACACGTACACACATAAAAAACACACGGTATTTGGAAATAACCGTCAAAATCCCTTACGTCACCTGCGGCACCGAGTTCGATCTTCAAAACATCAAAATTAAATATCAAGTCGTTAGATTGGCAATGCTAGGGACGACGAGAAAAAACAGAAGCTAGCAACGAAAACAATTCTGACCGAAAACAAACATCTTTCGATTGATATTTAGAAATTGCAATATAAAAGTTAAAATATCGTCAAAGTTATCAGTGCAAATGTATTGAAAAGCGTTTTAAGTGAACCATAAATCATCACCAACGATTGTCAAGAAATTAAATCAGTTGGAAAATTTTAAGAAGTAATTCGAAGAAATTTCATTGGAGAAGACAATCAAAGGGCTCCAAAATAAGAGGATTTTGCCAAGAAGAGGAAAGAAGGAACCATTAGGATTATACACACACACATTTCAAACACACGTCACTACATAACTGTAAGTAATTTAAATAGATAAATTTCATTTTCTTTTTTGTAAGTGAAAAGCTTAAAATAAACATGAAACTGATGTATTTCCCTATTGAAACCTTTTAATTGTTATTTGTAACATAACAATATATATATATAGTGTAGGCCTCGCACTAGATTTGCGGATGAGGAACGATCGAGTGACCTTCACTATCACCGAACTTGACAAGTCTCGACTTTGTTTTTTGAGACCATTTAGAATCAATAGATTTAAACGATTTGCGCTGAGGAGCTTTTAAAAAAATAAGGCAAGAGCTTGAAAGCCAGTTTTACTACTTAATGCATGGAAACCAACGGTGCTCATTTTAAGCAGTGCTTGCGAATCTCGTTTGTTTTTTCTAATCGTAATGAAATACTTCAAAATATTTTTCAAGGCCTATTTAGATGTTTAATGACTTATTGTTAGTTTCGTAATGTAGATCAAACTTTTAATTTTTTAGTTACTAAATACTTCTTTTTACTATACTGGCGCTTTCTTTGAACTTGATACAGTTATCCTGTTTCTTCAAATTGGGCATTGAAAAATCGTAAATACAAGCAAACACAACAATGAATATATTTCTGATATGATGCTGGGTACTGGAAGAAATGCATGAAATAAAAGATGAGCCTGTATGGTATAACATGATTACAGCTAACCAAAAGATTCTAATACAAATAAATTATAAATTTTTGCTAAGATCATCTAAAAGAGTTGTCTGAACATTTCGTTTTGGATTTACAAAATCAAAATCGACGTATCATTTAGAATAAGATTGTGAGAGGGTTGTCCGTGAATAGTTGAAACATATGAGATCACGTGGAAGGTTGTACCATTCCAGCCCATCTAATGTAATTCCCAACGGGTCAGCTAACGTCAGGTTGCTAAAAGAATGACCGCCTATATGGTGATCCGATGCAAAGGTTGGCCTGTACCGTGGCTAGCCGCGTATAACTGAACGCTTTAATGGACAATTAGTATAATTATAGTCGACTTGTCGAGCCATACACATACTGATCTACGACTTTCTAAAACCGCTCAGACGTTTGTTACAAAAATATAATTGCATCCGTATTGAATAGACGGTGTTAATTATTAACTCTTCTAACTACTGAATACAGTCTGTAATATTATCGTTTCCGTATGATGCCCCTAGATGGATCTACCGTTGCCAAATATGCGACGAACAAACTCATGCCCAGAATAATATCATTCAGGAAATATCATTCAGGAAATTGACGTGTGATGTCTGGGGAAAATTCAAGTTCAATATACATGCAGAGACAAGCTCACTTGGATCGTTTACACTCCTGACTCTGTGTGACCTTATGTACATATTATATAATTTATTTACAGAAATAACGGTGCTAACCTCATACATATACAATGTACCTCTGGTCATACACAGCAAGATTATTCGTTTAGATAATGTAACTCTAATTATATTGGCAATTTTGGTCATTTATTCGATTTTTATTGTCTACCAGCTTCGATGTACAGTTACCTAGTCGAGGATTAAGATTTAATGGCTTTAGAATCAATGAAAATTAATCTACAGCTGCACACTACAATATCTAAATTAGATTTAAAACATTCTTTTTTTTCCAATGCGGCGTCTTTCCGCAATTTTTGCCTTTAGTTTGTCAAGTAATGATGCCCCTGTTATTGTTTTTCCTTTTTCAAGGTAGTCGATGAACACAATTCCATGACTATCCCATCGGAGGCGATTCACTTTCGCAGTCTATTATTTCGACCATGCCTTGGCTTCAGGTGTGTACTGATGTATCCAAGATTAATTTGTAATTATTAATCAACGCCAAAGCTTTGGAAATGTTCATTCAACTTCCCGAAAGTTTTAAATATCGGCCGCGAAAGAAAAGTTTCTTTCGAGAAGCCTTCTGGGCTTCTTGGTGACCAGTACATAGACGGTATATTCACAAATGAGGCGAATGGTATCACATGTTCATACGATGATTTCGACGTAGAAATATGAAATCATAGATTTCCTCTATGTAGGAACTAATTCCACCCCAACATTATTAATCTACCAAAAAAACCTCTCTCTTGGCTATGTCAGACTTGCTCACGTCCATCTGGTAAATTAAGACTTATTCTTATTTTTTCTGAAGATAAAACCCGCTTCTAGTCGTCGATGGCCCGATTCATGTGTCCCTTTGCAAAACGCAGTCTAATAACTTCATGTTTTCTGAAGAGCAGTAGTGCAACAGCTGGTCTTTTATAAATCTTGCAATCATTAGCATAAAGCGAATAGTCACAAATATCATGGTAGTCATTTATGAACAGGAAAAAGGGTAACGGATCCAAACGGTTCCCCTGGGGAATGCCAGATGTGACCATAAAAGCTTTAGAACAAAATCCATTGTAACAATCATATTGCCTTCTTTTACATGGTTATGAAGAATGTATCCAGCTTCAATGCAAGATGTGCTACATGGAACCATTATCTCTTGTTGGACAACATTTGATAATAATTTAATCCCCAAATCAATAAGATAATTATACAACACTTATCTATCGATTATATTGGCGACTTTGCATAAAATTAAGCTTGAAATTCAGGAATTTATTAATCTGTATATCCTTTAGTATTCCGTAAATTAAAGCGTATATGCATCTGAAACATATAACGAAGACGAGGTCTCTCCCCTCAATATAAATACGATTAATTGACAATCTTCTTAAGGAATTATCAGTTTATTTGAACACGACACAACTCTGCACTCAATTTTCGGCCATTCAATGTTATCTCTTTAAAAAATTTAAATAATTCATCTGAGAATGTAAACAAATTCACAGGTCGAAATTGGCAGGTGACGACTGTCTTACTACTTACGTAAGTTTTTTTTTTATATTCCCAGAGTATTTTCTGCAGTATAAGAAAAACTTGTAAATAAAATGAGACGCCAAATATACCTATAAAAAGAACTTTTAAAAAATGAAGATTGATTGTTTACGTGAAAGTATACAGTTTCTTTTCTTTTAAAGCCTGTGCACATCAAAAGAATCGGGTAACAACTTTATTTGTGGTTTGTTTCGATCCGCTTCTAGATGTATACAAATGTAAAATTTCCATTTTAAAAAAGTTACGTGTAAAAATAAAAAAATGGTGGTATTAAATAGGTAGACATTTTGTATTCATTGTGTAAGAGAAATAAAAAACGAAAAAAATATGAAAGTATATCGGGTTTCCAAGAACATCCTTCAAAGTATTAACTTACATCAAATTAATAATGGAGTAAGATACTTTAAGCTACTCTGGTATACGTAGATATACTTATTCAATCAAATTTTGATGATTAAAATTAATTTGTTACCTCCAAACTCATTAATAATAAGTAAACGATAAAGGAATTATGCTTCAGGTAATAATATTTATGGCTAATTTTCTTATTACGCCCTAGGGCTCTAAAGAATGATAAAACGTTACCCTTAATTAGACATAAAACAATAATGCATTGATGGTAGCCATGTATGAAGATCGTCAACCATGGAATTATATTCTATAAGTACAATCTAGGACATCTTAAATGAGAGGTCTTTGTAGAATTTACTAGCGGTCGATTTAATAGTGTGAAATGTGTACATATTAATACACCGCCTGTTTTGGCGAAAAAATGGTAAAAAAGCACGGGTCATTCCATTTCAAATCATCCAGCCAAAATTAAATGAAGGAAACGTTTTTTATTTGTTCTGTTCGCCATCCTAATTAACCATATTAAATTTTATTTGGACATCCTGACTATTTTTTGAGATATTAATTTTCAAATATTCCTAAAACTGCATATAACGGGCGTTTTTTAGTCTCTTGGCGTTGGTGATATCACTTTAAGAAAAAACTTCGTCAGTTTTCATGATATTGCAATGACTTTTTCACTAAAATGTACAGAAAAACCTACAGATTTAGGCAGAAATACATTTAGCAACCTAACTCTTAAATACCGATGATAATACTTGCTTATACTTTGATTACAAGATATTTTCAAATTAAACACGTAAAATTTTAAAATATGTTTTTAGGCAAAAGACAGAGCAGTAACCAAAATAATTTATTTTTTTCATTAATCCTAACAGTATGGGGTATTATGTCCTGAAAGAAAATTGGTGATTTTTTAACTGCTAATGTATTTAGTACAGATAGTTAATTATTACAATATGAGACAGCGACAGCTAAAGTTAATACTCAACTATTAACACAATAACTGAGTACAGTATACTTTTACTAAACTGCCATGAGACATTTGTGAATTAATTTGTGGAAAAAATTTTAAAAATAATTTTAAAAATAAACATTTTAATTATGTAAACTCAACAGAATATACCGGTACATACATTTTCCTGAAAGTATCAAGATTGATGACTGTTAATCAATGAAACAGCAAATGCAGGAATTCCTGAGATCACTATTTTATTAATGGGCTCTTATTTGCTTTAACATGTTGATGCATTTAAGGTTTATTGAGTTCTCTGGAAAATAATACATCTTCCATGATGCTTTTGCGGTTGGAGAACTGACACATGAAATGATGTTGCTTACTGGAATCCAGCAGATATCTTCTTTTTTAGGCCAGTGAAAAGACTTGGCAGGGCCAAAGGGATGTACAAATTTAACTTTCACATCACCTTCGTCTTCGTCTTTAGACAAAACCATTCCAAAAAACCAGCGGTCATCGTAGATGCAAGCGATGTAGTTTTGCACACTGATGTCAGACTGATGAGTTTTTTCCAGAAAAACTGAAGATCGTGTAGAAATTTTCATCAAAACTTACTTGTTTTGTTGTTATTAGGTCTTCAAATTTGGGTACAAAGTGGTGAAAACTACGTGTCCCGGGAACTGTCTTTGCTTTAGAGAAACGGGTATCTAGTATTTGTCGTTTCTCTGTGAGTGTTTCTTTCTTAAACAATGTGAACTGAATGTTCTCTATTCTTGAATTGCAAACGTCAAAGAATTTTTGTACGGTATCAATGCTACTACCAGGGTTTGTTTGCAGATTTGCTTTTGCCACAAGCCGTTAACGGTGCCACCAATACCATCACAAGGAGACTTTCCATTGGTGGTGGCGAAGAAAGACCATG
This sequence comes from Dynastes maya, assembly GCA_029619315.2. NCBI lineage: Eukaryota > Metazoa > Arthropoda > Insecta > Coleoptera > Scarabaeidae > Dynastes > Dynastes maya. The sequence goes on from JAROYE020000012.1 coordinate 12,189,237, forward strand.
TAGCTTTCAGTCCAAAGTCCTTTTCATAGTGATACGAGTTCAGAAAGTTTTTGCGGTTTTTGTATTGTGCTGCACAACCATCACTGAAATAAGTAACATTGTGACATTTGGAAAAGAGCTTTTCAAATATTCCACTTTTTGCAACTTTTTGCGTTTCATAAACAAATGCCACATTCTTAATTTGAAAAATTTCATGAAATCAAAGTATAAGCAAGTATTATCATTGGTATTTAAGGGCGAGGTTGCCTAAATCTGTAGGTTCTTATGTACATTTTAGCGTAAACATCATTGCAATATCATGAAAACTGACGAAGTTATAACTTTTTTCTTGATGTCACCAACGCCAAGAGACCAAAAAACGCCAGTTATAAGCAGTTTTAGGGATTTTTGAAAATTAATATCTCAAAAAGATATCCAAATAAAATTGGATATGGTTAATTGGGATGGTCAATTAGATCAAATAAAAAAAGTTTCATAAAAATCTGAGACCTTGGGTGTCATCACCTGAATGAATTGATATGGAATGACCCAGGCACGAATTTCTACTCTTCTAGAGACGGGAGAGTTCTCTCAACGTGAAGTTGTACAAAAAGAGGGTGTATCACATCAAACTGTTCTGAGAATCGCGAAATTAATTAAAGAGAATATTCCTAGTACAAGTACTGGCAGAACATACTGTACCGGCAAATGCAAAACAACTGTAAGAGATGACCGTCGTATAGTAGAAGTGGCTACAGAACATTGTTTTTTATCCACTAAATACATACATACAACATAAAATTCTTAGTGGAGAAGGTATACAAATATCAGCCCGAACAGTCTGTAGACATCTTCATGAAGAAAGCCTGAAATGCAGACGTCCGGTAAAGAAGCCAAAACTAACATCTAAAATGAAAGTGACACGATTTCAGTGGGCTAAAGAATATAAAAAATATATCGTTAAAGATTGGGGAAAGGTAAGTTTTATTTATCATCTGTATTTATGGTCAAATTCATCCTCATAGTTCTCTACGTTATTACTTTTTCCTAGATTATTTATAGCGACGGATCACGGTTAGAAGTGCAAACGGATGGAAGCCAATTTGTTCGTCGACGTCCTTCAGAGAAATCATAGTTATAAAGAAGCATGTACGATCAAATCTATTAAACATCCCCATCTCTAATGGTTTGGTCGTGTATTACGACAAAAGGACCGGGACCACTATATTTCGTTAACGGAACAATGGAACAAAAACAATATAAAAAAATTTGACAAAACTATTTAATGCCTTATATTGGTTCATTGGATTCGACTCAAGGACCATATACTTTCATGTAAGACAATGCACCGTGTCATAAGGCAAAAAGTGTAATGCGATACCTTGAATCTAAAAATCTGCGTGTACTACCTTCTCCAGGCAATTCACCAGACATAAACCCAACTGAAAATATGTGGAATGTCTTGAAAAATACCTTAAATACACGAAACTCAACTACAAAGGAGGAATTACAACAACATATTGAAGATGTATGGCATAATAGCTGCGAAATTAAAAAAATAATAATAAAAAGCTGCATTGGCAGTATGTCAAAAAGGATTGAGGAAATAATAAAACGTAGAGAAATAACAAGCAAATATTAGTAAATATATGTTCAAATTATACTTACTTGCATGTTATATGTAATTAAATTATAATATTGCCAACACTACCAACTGTTTTTTTGTTAATTTTACCCCAAAATCATGTGGTCCTAATTCGATAGCCAGGGACTACTTCTATAAAATCAAAACAGGTGTAAAATTACCCCAATAATAATAGGAGGTAGAAAAGGTGCCTCAAATTTTTTGGGGTGTGCTGAACATTACTGAAACAATCAATAATGATTAACGCTTGCCACGAGCGGTACCGCGCATCGGCGTAGAATCAGTTCGGACCGAGAGGAACGGTAGTATTACTTCGTCTGCGGAGCAGTACGGACATTTTCGCTGCCGGTCATTTGAGCAATTGTTTATCTGTCCTAGAAAAATTATGATTTCGTCAGCAAAACGACCGCGGTCGGACAAACTTCGAAAATTTATTGCAGAAATTCCAGACTTAATATATGAAGGTGCTAAAATTAAATGTGTAATCTGTAAAATCCCGTTAATGTGTTGGTCCAGACAACATTGTCTGCGACACGTAAATAGTGAAAAGCATGTCTCAAAAAGAAATTGCGCACGAGACAATGAAAAATTTATATTTAATTTATGCGTTACGTTTATCGCATGTAATATACCGTTTAATTTACTAGACAAGGAACCATTTATCTGCTTTTGGAATAACTATTCGGAGTGCAAATTACCAAGTCGAACATCGTTACGAAGAATTGTGCCATCTGCGCGTGAACATATTGAACAAAAAATAAAATCGGAGTTGAAAGATCAAAAATTGTGGTTATGTGTCGACGAAACAACAGATCGGAAGAGACATTCTGTTCTTAATGTAATGGCACGCAAATTGGAACCTCATCAATCGGCACCTTCAATTCTATTAGTCTCCAAACGAATACAACAATGTACTGCCGAAGTAATTTCAAAGTTAGTGTTAAATACATTGGACAAGTTTGAACTTTCAACAAACCAACTCTTGATGTTAGTGAGTGATGGTGCTGCAAACATGCTTTCTGTAGGCCGGTCTCTTAAAAAGCATTCTGCTAATTTGTTACACATTACGTGTAAAATTCATGCTCTCAACTTGTGGCGGATAGTATCAGAAAATGTTATCCTGAGGTAGACGCTTTAATAGCGCATACCAAAGCAGTATTTGTCAAATCACCGAAACGTATTTGCGAATTTCACAGACTGTGCCCCCGTATACCAGAGCCACCAGAACCTATTTTAACTCGTTGGGGAACATGGTTGCAGGCCGCGTTTTATTATCATAAATATTTTGACAGTATTAAGAACGTGGTTTTACAATTCGATACAAAGAAAGCTGCCGCTATCCAGAAAAGCCAGTCGAAATTTCAAGATAGTCAGGTTAAAATGGATTTAAAAATCATTCACGACAATTACTTCGGGCTAGCGGATGCAATAGAAAAATTACAAAATCTTGCGGTGCCGTTAGAAGAATCTCTACAAATAATGCAACATGTTCACGCACAGCTATGCGCGATTGAAGACGCAAAAAATGTTTCTGTTCTAGAAAAATTTGAAAGTGTTTTTGAGAAAAATTCTGATGTTGGCACATTAAGACACATTTGCGAAGGTGCGTCAACAGAATCGTTAAGTTATTTGAAAGATTATTTTACTTACGCAAATATTACGTCACTAGATGTAGAACGTTCGTTCTCTGCATATAAACGCATTTTTTCCTCGTGCCGTACTAGTTTTGCCGAAACAACAGTTGAAACATATCTAATGTTGCAGATATTTAACAGACATTATTCACTTTGTGATTTCACGGAGGACTCTTAAAATGGTAAGTGTTTGAGCACGTGTTATTTAATTTTTATTTAAAAGATGAGCGAAATTATTTGCGGCAGCAAACATCTCTATTAGCAGAATAACTCTAGTGGAACGCGAGGCCTGGTCGACTCTACGCTACTGCGCGATACCGTTCGTGGCCAGCTTTAATAATGATAGACGTAATCTCTTAAAACTGTTTTAATTTTTTATGTTCTGTCTAAATAGATTGACAGTATTAGCAAAGCGTTAACAATGGAAAATGATCGTTAATTAAATGAAAATGCAAACAAAATTAACGTCATAATGAATTTGTCAGAATTTTTCGCAATGGAGTTTATAGCTGGCAATATCAGCTTGTACAAGTACTCATAATAATTTTATTATACACATAAATACAGTCCACTAATTACATAATAATGTTCCATGATTGGTTTTAAAGTAAATTACATCATATCGCTAATTTATAAAGTCATATTTCAAAAAATTGAGTCGTTTATTTTCCGAAGACAAGCTTCAACTTGCTAAATACCGTAGAGCATAATAAAAGTGACACATAAAAATCCCTCTTTTTGTTCGTCGTTAAACCGATTTAATTTACAATGGAGCATGTTATAAATTTCAATCAGACGTATGTTCTGTTGTCTTTTCTCAATCATACAAGTTTTTTTTTTCGTTCTGCTGTTCCTCTCAAAATGTCGCTGTATTCTTCATTTGCTCACCTTTTTGTTGCCACACTCTTTTATAAAGTGGCCGCCTTTTAGACAACGCTAATTTGTACAAAACCTCTTAGTTAGTGGTATACATATATACATATGCTCTTTCGAAATTGTAGGCGTTGTTAAAAAAAAACGATCACATTGGACATGTTAAACAGCTGATGTTACATAGAAGTAGTTTGTGCAGGCCTGTAGAAAAGTTGCAAGCAGGTTTATATGAACGTATAGAAGGCCTCTCTGGCTTCGTTGGAATGCCAGACTGTGGGGTGCGGGGCGTCTGCTTTTGTCAATGAACTTGCTTCCACGGGTAAGTTCTTAAAGCTGGTATTAAAGTTATAGTATTAGAACAACATCACTCATTTCATTTAACACGTTTAACAGGGCAAAGATTTTATTAAAGCATTGACATAAACTAACTATATTTGCAATTATTTTCCTAGATTATTTTTTATTAATATTTAGGAAACATAACCTTTTTCAATATAATAATCCACAGGGCATTTGGTGGTTAATTTGTAGTATTGATGTAGTATTATTTCTTTATTGTTCATGTCATTAGTAATTATTGAATAGAAAAATTCAATATCGAATAGTTGAATATACTCAACAATTTGCATAATGAGTGTTTGAATTTTTAAAAATTACTAACTTTTGTGACAGGGAGGAACCGCTTACGCAAAAAAAAAACTTTTTTTAATAAATACCTTCCCATGCAATATATATATAATATTTTACTTATAATTGTTAGAGAAATTGTAGAAAATTGTACTGTATTGTATGTATCTTACAACCTTTGTTGTTATATTACGTGTTCTTAAGATTGATTTACTCTTATTTATCTGGCAGGTGCAATTATTCGTTGATTATAATGGATACAAATCCAACTACTTCTTTCCGAAATCTGGTATTCCTCAGAGATCTGACCTGGGTCCCCTGCTATTTGTACTGTATATAAATGACATACACTACCGCTAATAAATATTTGGGCACCCTTAGATTTTAGATTTTTGTATACAAAGAATGTATTTAGGAAATGCATTTCAGCGTTATTGAATAATATGCTAATAATCAGTAAGATTCACTTAAATTCATTAAATAATATCCGTTTATTTACATCTTTTATCTGTATGAAAGGTAATACCCTCACTAAAATCGCAGGTAGTAGCGACAACAAGGTTGGTCATTTTACTATGAATCATGAAGCTATAATAAAGCCATTTGAAGTAATATTTTTAAATTACGGTCAATTATCGTTTCATGTTAGAAGCGACAATATCTCTTAATGAATAGTGTTTATAATTTCGTTTAGAATTCTAAAACAGGAATTGGTGTTGAAACGCTCTGATGGTAGTACAACATAACTTAGTCATAAGCAATCGTTAAATTGCTAAAAAATTGCATTGAAATCCATCTACAGTTGATTATAACATCAAAAAATACAGTGAGCGTGGCAGTTTTCTAAATAAAGTACGAAATGGTAGACCAAGTGGACAACATCAGCTCAAGATATTACAATCGTGGTGTTCAGCAAGCGAAATAGAAGAAAAACAACTCCAGAAATCGCCGCAGAAATCAATATTAGACTTCCGAAACCGATTAGCGTGTCCATGGTAAAATGCCGGCCTTCACAGATGAATTGAAATGCGAAAGCTCTTGCTTCGCGAAATTAATAAGAAAAAGAGGTTACAATGGGCAGATGAACAACGAATTTGGACGGAAGAAGATTGGAGCAAGGTACTGTGGTCCGATGAATCCAAATTCGAGATTTTCGGTTCGCGAAGGCGAGTGTTCTTAAGAAGATCTGTAGGCGAACTAGAACAATGCACAGTCTCTACCGTCAAACACGGTGGTGGTTCGGTAATGATTTGAGGTTGTTTTGCTGATACATCCGCGGTGATCTCGTAAAAATTCAAGGCATAATGAGGAAGGACCAATACAAACGCATCTTAGATGAATATGCATTACCCTCTGGTGTAAGAATTTTGGGTTAGAATTTGTTATTCCAACAAGACAATGACCAAAAACACATTTCAAAATTATGCAAGCAATATTTAGAACAGTTGGAAGAGGAACGGACACTAACAATCATGAAATGGCCACCGCAATGCCCGGAATTGAATCCCATCGAGTTATTATGGGAATAATTCGATCGGGAAGTAAAAAGAACTGCTCGAACTTCAGCAGATGACATGTGGAACAAACTACAGGCAGCATTAATTGCAAGAATGCCCTGATTATGCGACATGATCATTAAAAATAAAGGAGGTCACATAGACGAATCTAAAATGTAGATCATGTATACTTAAATACCAAATATATATTTTAATATTTCCATTTAAATATTTAATGATTTACCCTGAAATTTGAGGTGCCCAAATACTTATGAGCGGTAGTGTACTTGGAAAATTGACTTGCTCGATATTTGCATATGCGAGTGAGCAATCTATTTCTAACTGGGATATTTTGGGCTTGCAGAATATATAATACATAATATATCAACCACACTATTCTCTGCGGCAAATTTAAACTACATCTGAACTTCAGTAGATATTGTTATATTTCTGCATGTATTCTTTTTGAAGTTGAGTTGATCAGAGATCTTGGAGTTTTGTTTGATCCTTCGGTGTGCTTCTCCTCACACATAGCAGATCTTTACTTATCAGTCTCTATGACCTTAGACTTTATTATACGCTCATCTAAGTTATTTCGAGATATTCAATTATTAAAGACCCTCTTCTTTAGTTTCGTCATCAGTAAGTTGGAGAAGGAGTAATAGATCATTGCAGTTTCTAAGTTGTGATCAGCTAATGCGCAAGCTCTTTTACCCTTACGGCAATCACTTTTATGCTGGCTAATTTGATGTTTTAGCCATTAATAGGTTTTAGCCATTAACGAGACATTATTTCGAATGCTCGAACTGACAACACTGGCGGGTATTCAACGACGTAGGTATAAGCTTCCACAGTTTTATTAAATGCGTAATAAGTTTCAACTCGGTCGAGTGCTTTGTGTGTAAAGTAGTAGGTTTGAAAGGTTGGTGTTGAAGCGTTGTATGTCGAAAAAATGTGCGATAAAAAATTCGAATAGAGAATTATGATAAAATTTTACAGGGGATGAAAACTGGGTCTTCCAGTATGACCCTGAGACTTGCCGGCAAAGTAAACAGTAGGTTGAGATTGGAGGAGAGCGTCCTCAAAAAGCAAGAATGTCGTGGTCGCAAATTAAGATAATGCTCATTTGTTTCTTCGACATCAATGGCATTGTCCACAAAGAATTCGTTCCGCAAGGCCAAACTGTTAATTCGGCCTTCTATGTTGAAGTTTTGAAGCGGCTGTGTGCCAGGGTTGCGCGGGTAAGGCCTGAACTAAAGAAATCTGGACGGATCCTTCATCACGACAACGCGCCCACCATTCGTCGTTTCTTGTTAGACAGCTTTTAGCGAAAAAAATAATTCCAACGCTGCCTCACCCCCCGTACAGCCCAGATCTGGCACCATTGGACTTTTGGCTGTTCCAAAAAATGAAAAGTCCCATGAAAGGATAACGGTTCGACTCCATAGAAAATATTCAGACGGAGACGACGACGGTTTTGCAAGGTCTAACTTCGGTCGACTTTCAGAGGTGTTTCCAGAAGTGGGAAGAGAGACGAAATAAGTGCGTGGTACTCCAGGGTGGTTATTCTCGTTATTTAATTGCCACGCCTCGTATATGCTATCACACCTCAAACATGGAACTTTATAGACAGAGTTGTTTTTTTAATAAAAGATCGAATAAATGCTTTATTTGTACAGAATATATATATATAATCATATTAAGTACTCTTTATATCTCTAAATATTTAAAAAAATCATTTAATAAGTTTTGAAGTTAAATTGTTGATGTAGGACAAACGTTTGTATTTGATCTTACTGATTGCTGATCTGAAATGTGTGTGACTCTATTTTCCATTGTTATAACTGTATTTAGTTTTTGTTTTTTCGGATGGTTTGAATGATAATTAGAGTTACTCACTAGCGCCAATGGGTAGTGGCGGAGGTTCGATACAACCCTCAGTATAACTGCGAGTCTCAACCAGATCTGTTGTGTATACATGTACGCTGCCGTAAATACTATTTCGTAGTTCTACGTTTGGTTTAAAAATGTTGCCTACGTCGCGAAAACGACCAATGTTGGACAAAGTTACAGAATTTATAGCAGAAATGCCTGACCTAAATTATGATGGCGTTAAAATTCAATGTGTAGCTTGTAATATCCCTTTAATGTGTTGGTTCAAAAGGGATTGTCTACGTCACGTAAATAGTTAACGCATTCTTAAAAAAAAAATGCACACGACACTATGACAAATTTAAATTTAATTGATGTGTTACCTTTATTGCATGTAATCTACCGTTTAATTTACTAGACAAGGAAGCATATGTCTTCTTTTGGAATAAATATTCGGACTGCAAATTGCTAAGTCGGGCATCGTTACAAAGAATTGTGCCATCTGCTCGTGAACATGTTGAAAAAATAATTAAATCGAAGTTGAAAGATAAAAAACTGTGGTTATGTGTGGACGAAACAACAGATCGTAAAAAACATTCTGTGGTTAATGAAAGTACGTACAATGGAATCACATCAATCGTCACCCTCAATTCTATTTCCAGACGAGTACAACAATGTATTGTCGAAGTAATTTCAAAGTTACTGTTAAATACATTGGAAAAGTTTGAACTTTCAACAAACCAATTGTTGATGTTTATGAGTGATGGTGCCGCAAACATGCTTTCTGTAGGCCGATCTCCTAAAAAACATTGTGCTAACTTGTTACCTGTTACGTGTAAAATTCATGCTTTCAGTCATGTGGCAGTATTAGAAAATGTTATCCTGAGGTAGACGCTTTAATAGCGTATACAAAAGCAGTGTTTGTCAAATCCCAAAAACGTATTCGCAAATTTCACAGACTGTGCCCCCGTATGCCTGAGCCACCAGAACCTATTCTTACACGTTGGGGAACATGTTTACAGGCCGCGTTTTATTATCATAAATATTTTGAGAATATTAAGAACGTGGTTTTACAATTCGATCCGGCTATCAAGGAAAGCCGGTGAAATTTCAAGATAGGTTAAAACGAATTTAAAAAGTATTCAGAATAATTACTTCGGACTGGTGTAGGCAATAGAAAAATTACTAAATCCTTCGGTGTCGTCAGTGGAATCTGCAAATAGTGCAACATGTTCACGCACAGCTATGCGCGGTAGAAGACGCAAAAAATGTTTGTGTTCTAGAAAGGTTTGAAAGTGTTTTAGAGAAAGATTCTGATTTTGGCACATTAAGACAAATTTGAGAAGGTGCGTCAACAGAACTGTTAATTTGTTCCAGAGATTAATTTAATTACCCAACGTCACTAGATGTAGAACGTTCGTTTTCTGCATATAAACACGGATGCCAGGTTTTTCAAATTTGAAATAGCAAAAAATATGTTTAAAATATTACTATAAAGCGTGTAGTACCACTAAATGTAATTCAGTAGAAAATCACGCAATTTGTTTCACATAATTCGCGAAACTATTACAACAATTCTGCAGTAATTTTTCAAATATATTGTCTTTGTCCTTGTATGTTACATAAATTGTTGCCTAAGATTTTTACATGGATAACTAATATAGGGATACATTACTTAGCGAACAAAAAGGGTGCTTTATTGTAAGTGCATATGTATATATGGCGCAATACGCTCTCTAAAATTCAAGGACTTGATATAAAATGAAAACACCCACATATAAATGGAGTATACAACGTACAAAAGATATTTTTCAATGTTCAATTGCTGCAATGACATTTCTAACTGCCATTAAGTAAATATGATTAATCATAACTTCACGTCGAATCGTTGTACTCTATCATATTTCTGCCGTATTCTTGCGTACATAGAATAACCCCGACAGTCAGAGTCCGGAGAGCTAAGGCTGTGGCTGCGAAAATGAAAAATAATCAACTTATTTCGTACGGTTTGTGGTTATGTATACATATATGAAATATAGTCGTTCGAAATTCCATACCAATTATGCAGATTTGAAATTTACATCATTGTTAATAGCGTTCGTTTGGATCGTAAGCCGTGTTTGTGCAAAATGCAATTGCCCGATTGGACAATTATTGTTATTTCGCATTTCTAAAGGTTACTCAAGTCTTCCAGTAATACTCTCTTCTATTTACATTCGTTTTAACCAATATTATTATCGAACAGGCTTCATTTTATAAATTATAATTGAGTTTGTAATAAGCAATAAAGTATCAAGGTGAATACGCAATCTTAATGGATCGTATTTCCCACAGCTAATCTCCATGTACCACTTGTTTCTTGCAATTTACTATAGAATTAAATAAGAATACAGATATAAACATTGTTGGAACTATCGAGGGCTTAGTGTCAAAAGACACTAACTACAAAATATATATTCCTTCTGAAATCGGAAAAAAACAAGGTTAACTGTCATTTGATCGGAGATACACGAATGCGGATTATAAGAATACTGTTACAAATACATATTGTAATGTGTTAACACTAAACCTACCAATATTTCATGTACACTACCGTTCATGGAAGTTCGGGCAAGCAAAAAAATATACGGAAGTCAATGAAAATAAGGGAAATATTAAATGGCCATATATTTAATACTTACTTACATGATTTTACATATTTTCAAACACAAATTTTTTAAAAAGAAAAAGTTAATGTAGTACAAATAATTTAAATCCGATTTTCATCGAAAAATCCACCTTTTGCCTTTAGGACTGCTGCCACTATTCTCGGCATCCGATTCACTAATTTTGCTAATGTTTCATTGGGCAAGCTTGTCCATACCTCCTGGAGAATGGTCCACAAATGTTCCTTCGATTTTGGACACTTTTTCCTAACACATCGGTCTAATTCTTTCCATAACAACTCTATCGGGTTCAGATCGGGGGACTGTGGCGGCCATTCCATAATTTTTAGGGTTCTTTCATTTTCTTCTTGCTGCAGGTAATCTGTGCACAATTTAGATTTATGTTTGAGGTCATTCCCCTGCATAAATTCAAATCCACGGTCAATTAATCGGACTGACGGTATGGCATTTTCCTCCAGGATTTTCAGATATTCTTCTTTTTTCATTATGCCCTCAATTTTAAGCAAGTCCCCTGTTCCGATTAAGGAAAAACAACCCCAAACCATTACAGATCCGCCTCCATGCTTCACCGTAGGAACTATACACTCCCGTAACATTCTTTCCCCTCTTGATCTGCGTACGAAAACTCTCCGTCTATTTACAAAAACCTCAAACTTGAATTCGTCAGTCCACAAAACGTTTTTAAAATCGTCCACTGTCCAAGCTCTATGAGCTTGTGCCGATTTCAGTCGTTTCAGCCTATTTCCTCTTCGGAGTAACGGTTTTCGACAAGCCGCTCGCCCATGCAACCCAGCCTCTTTCAGCAGACGTTTTACAGTACTCACAGAAACTTTGGAATCTCGCTCATTATTGAATTCTGCAGCAATTTCTGATGCTGTTAGTCTTCTATTGCGCTTACTAATTATCTTTATTCGTAAATCTTCCGCAGGAGTCGTTTTTGTTGACGGTCCTGGCCGATTACGATCTTGCACGTCACCGGTTGTCTCAAATCGAACTATAGTGTCATGTACTGTAGATTTTTTTATTTTTAATTTATCCGCAATCCGTCTTTCTGCGCACCCTTTCTGACGCAAGGTAATAATAGCAGATCGTTTTGAAACAGCTAGAGGCTTTCCACGGGGCATTTAGGCAGTCAAACCGAAATTATTTTATTTTTCACTTGCACAATCACAGATACTTTCACAATAACAATCTCTTCAGAACTACTGCGTTTACAAATGTTATAATACTTTATAAAGGGTATGCGAATATTTCCAGGTAACACGAGCGAATCAGCTAACCCTCCTAGGGATTATTATAAAGCTTTATTGTCACTGTAATTATTGGTGATTTCCAACATAATTATATATTTTATGATAACGGTCTTATAATAGACAAATACTACCTGGAAATTGGTAAAAGGCTTCCAGAAAAGGTTAGTTTTAATAATTCCTCACAGAAATGTATATTATATAATTTTAAAATTTTTTCCTAAACAGTTAATATAATTTGTCAGCTTGCTCGAACTTCCATGAACGGTACTGTATACCTATTTCTACCACAGCGGGTCGAGTGACCCGTCTTTAAAAAATTATACATTTTACGATGTATAGCAAAAAGATCCCATTTAGTATAATTTGGTGTATGAATAAAATAATTTTTTCCAAACAACGATTCCAATGTATTTATTTATTAAATTAAAAAAAAAACAAAAATATAAGAAAACGAAAAATTAAATATTTTTTTCAATTTAATCCTAACTTTAGAAATATATAATATGTAAATCTTATTCATTTTCAACGCATTTTTTTGCAAATTATAGGGTTTTGGAAGGCACATTTCCCACACACATATTTTTGTATTTAAAACAAATTTTTGTAGTTTTGATTTCTTTGCAATATCTTATTTGGCGCACACATGAAACTGAAATTGAATTTGTTGATATTTCCTGTATATCTTTTTGTTCTTTCTGTTGTGCATGTTGAAAATCTTCAGCTAATTGGAATAAAAATTGTTGCCTAGAAATGTTTCCTTCGGTCGCTTCTTTGTATAACACCCACGCGTTTATTCCAGCCAGATCAAGAATATTAAAGAAAATCTGTAAAGGCCAGCTTCGTGATTTCGATTTCACGGAATATTTTCTTGCCATCTGCCACAATGAGTCGATTTACATAGTTTTATTGAGAAGCGTGGCTTACCATCTTTCGTCTGCTTGGCGAATTTTGGTAATTCTCTTTTATTTCCGTGGATAGTTTCAACAATAGTGGTTTTTTTTTCTAGTAATTTTGCAGGTAGTGACGCGCTCGTAAAAAAATGATCGGCGACGCTCCTTCCGCACCCTGTAAACGGTTCCCCCAAGCAGAACTGAAGATACTCTGTTTTCGTCGTTTCCCAAATATGGAAATCCATTTATAATGTATTTGGTGCTGACGTCAAATGCTAGCCAGAATTTTATGCCAAACTTATCCGGTTTGCTTGGCATATATTATGTAAATCTACACCTCACTTTGGTTGGGAAAAGTTGTTCATTAATTGTTACATGTGCACCGGGCTTGTAATACTTTTGACTATTCTCGATACTTCCGAAATTAGAGCAAATTTATCAGTTTGTAAACGCTGGCTCCGTTGACTTCTGTTATCGGGCCGGATAAACCGCATAATCTCATTGAAAGTATTCCTGCTAATGGTTCTTGAAAAAAAATCGGGACCCCATTCCTTGTTCCATAGATATGAAATGTTCAAATTATTTGCCTGATATGCGGCTCGTGCATATAGAAAAGCAATTAAATGCATCGAATTTTTCAGGAATCAGATTCCACTCAGTTCTTAACACTTGAAATGCCTGTGCTTCTGTGCATGTTCTTATCTGTTCCATTACACTGTTGTCAATGAGCAAAGAAAACGCACTTCTCACTTTCCCTTTCATAATATTTCGTTTGGCATAATCTGTCAGGCCTGCAAGCTCCCTAAAAATACTACGAATCGGCGCTCGTCCAGGTGTTGAACCTTCTTCTATTTCTTGCCAAATTGTACCATCAGCCGCAGTATCGATACATCGGTCTTCTACATCACTTTCACTTTCTGAACTCAATAACAGTCTCAGTCCCTTTTTTCCTTTACGTATATTCAAAATATTCTTGTCTTCACTATCTGTACCTGAGAACTCGCATCCGTCCGTAGTGTCAAATGAGTCATCATGTTGTTCAATGTTATGCACTTCACTTTCAGATAGTTCCTTTTCACTGGATTCCGAGCACTCTTCATTTATATTATTTATTATTTCTAATACTTTGAAATATCTTGAATTTCTCGATATTTTTGGGATAAGAATTATCAACACAATAATGAAATAAGAATTCTTGACTCACAAAATAGTACCTAAAAATTTTCAAACTAAAAATGAATTCAAATATTCATTAGCTTTGAACAAATATGATGCAATAGCAAAAATGTGTAATGCAATAGTTTTTTCACACAATCACACATATAAATCTTTATAATTATGCATAACATTACTTAGAGATCCATTGAATCAAATTTATTAATATTTTCGAATATTTCAGATGTACGGGGATGATCGTAAAATAAGGTTCTCATATTTTTTAAAAATAGACAGCATTCTTTATTTCCTTAACATTACACATCGTTTTAAAGGTAAAAACTTAAGCTATTTTTCAACATAGTCGCTATTTCTATCCAAGCATTTTTGCAGACGGTGCTCCAACTTATGTATCTCTATGTCGTAAAATTCTGCCGCCAGTCAAAATCTTTTCAATTGTGGTGTTGGAAATCTCAGGAATCCGAAGAGCGAGTTGACGAATGGTGATCCTCCGATCTTCAAGCAATATGCTCTCGACCTTTTCAACGATTTCCTCTGAAACTGATGGTCTTCCGTTCCGTTCTTCATCGTGAATTTCCGTCCGACCTCCAGTGAATTCCCTACACCATTTGCGGACGTGTTGAACAGGCGTAGTGAGAGGGGAGTGGTACATATATAGAGTGGGAGAGCTGCTGCATACGCCAATGTTGTCGGATTTCATCTAACACGTCTTATTGCTGCTGTAGGGCTTTCGGAACCTTCTTTTACGATCATCCCTCGTAATTAAATAGGGGTTATTTTTATGTAGTTTAATAATTAATGAGTTAATATTTAAGTTTATTTATACCTTTTTTATTATTGTTAATTATATATTTAAAAAGCTCTAGCTAAATTAGAACACGTGGTAAATAGTAATAAAAATAAAAAAATATTATATTAACCGATATCTTTTGAAAATGTTTATGAAACGTTGTATTCCGGTTTATGTCGTTATCTCTTGGCAGTAAGTGGCGCCAGGAAATATTTCAGTGCTATTTTTGAAGATTAGGGGCGTAAACTGAGAGGTGCACAACAATGTGAGCGGGAGCAAAAAGCGTTAATGCTTTTCTTTTCTCATATTGTCTTTGTCGGGAGTGATTCTATCAATAGCATGACCTATTTATTGACATTATCTTGGTTATTGTTTGTAGGGAGTGTGTACTTCTATGTACATTAAATTCACTTTTGTTTAAACATTGTTCTGTAGATAACCTCTACCTTAGCCTTTTTAAAATCACGAGCAATGAGAATAATTTACTGCATTACAAACGGTCGTACAATATTTACATCGGGAACATAGCTGTCAATATAGAACGTATAGGGTGTTCAGGATAGCCACTCGATAATAATGAAAATCTCTCTAGCGGAGAAAAAACTCATTTCGACAGTCACAATTCCCCCCCAAGCCGAATTGCCTTGGAACGGGGATTCTATAAATTTTATTGAAGTCCAGATAACGACGATCTTAGTGTAACGTAGATGAAACTCCATCTTCTGTGCAATTTCTCCGTTTGTGAATCTTCAAAATTAATGTAAAATTCTTCTAAAACAAACAACAGGGCATATTCAAAGGTATTTGAAACATTATTTCGTACATTAAATATACTTCATTAAGGTATCTTCATTTTTAGTAGAAAATTTAGGTCATAGAGTCGTCAATTTTAGTCATCTGGTAGCGTCAGCGCATTCGTTCTCCCATGCTATTTCTATAAATAACTTCTTTCATCGAAATTCTTCATGAAGTTTATATTTGGACAAAAATCATCAACATTTGCTGTGGAATGAAACAATCGCTATCGCGATTAAATATACGAGTATAGGGACGCCAGAAATTTCATCAATTCAAAAGAGTATCTAGGAATACTCCCGATCTCACAAAAAATTTAGAATTTTAATCATTTATAAAAATTTCAAATTTTTAACAAATTCCCCTTAGAAAACACATTTCAAACTTGGCTGTATAAATATTTCATTTCAAGAATTCTAAGTAAATAAATGCTGTATTTTAAGAAAATTAAATTATTGACTTATGAACAATACCTAACGCTTTCTTGAATTAAGGAAACTATTTACTATCCTTAAGAAAATAGTGTTTTGTGTTATAACGGCCTTTTACTTATACTAAAAACCGCTTTTTTCAAATTTTCTGCAAGATTTTCTTGAATCAAGTAAACAAATGTCTTAAACAAAGAAATACAATTATTTCATAACAAGTATATACTTCTCTTAAGTGGAGAAACAAAACGGTAAGAAAATATTTTTTTTGACTTAAAACAGTTACTGTATTGTGGATAATTCAAACAGTAATTGACTTGAATTGAGGCGGGCAGTCTTGATACAAGTAAACGTTTCTGCTTTACCCCTTACAAAACGGAGAAGACTTCCACCGGAAAAACTTCATATCAACAGTCACCAACTTGAATGGAGAGAAAGTATAAAAGTGCCACATAGATCAAATATGGAAGAAGATGGCGATTGGCGAGGATGGACAGCTGGAAGACATAGCGGAAACAAGTATGGAAGTCCTGCATTGAATTGGGAAATCACCAAACCCCAGCGGCTTTGAAAGAAACCACGTACATGAGGACTGAAGGAGAATTGGGAATCGAAACTGGTGTTACTAATACTACATCAATGCTGATTCCGTATGACGCATTATTAATAAATATAACTAGCGCAATACATCCGGTGCAATAACGTTGACAACGTAAGAAAAAAAATTATTACATTCGTTAATGTAATTGTTAATGTTAAATCTTTAATGCGTAAAAAAATTAAAATGTATTGTGAAGCCGTTTAATATTTATCATTTTATAAAACAAAAACCCAGTCAGGTAGACATTACATGTACGAGAGCAAGAGTATTCTCTTTCTTGCAACATCTATATAATAATTCATTTGAGAAATGAAAGAGTACCGTCCTCTTTCTCGGTTAGGAATGAAGAAAACGTTCATCTGTCAAAAATGACAGTTCCATTGTCTATCTAAGGTGCTATGTAGGTCTGAAAGTTTATACCTTCTTTTACGCTTGGTTAAGGCAATCTATTAAAATCTTTCTTGTGTAACGTAAACGATGCAAGGCACCTCTACTTTGTTTAGCTTTAAGAGGAAAAAATATGGTTACGTATTAATTGAATTAAATAAAAAACGCTTAAACAAGAAAGCCAAGAACAAAAACAAACTAATTAGAGGACCCTTTTTTAATAAGGTGCTCCACCACGTTCTGTATGTACCTACGTAAATACAAGATACATAGATACAATGGCTGAACTAATATGCATCATTAAACAGGTTATCTCCAATGATGATACGGATAAACGAACATAGCCTACTACAACAGTTATATACATTTACCAATGGATTAGCACCGCAAATACAACGAGCAAAAAATGGGATAAAAATAAAAGGGCTCTTGGTGTGGCTGCCTACATTAAAGCGACTAACAATTGTTTTTAAATGTTGGATGTGCTGATTAAATCATGCATACACTTGCTGTCTCTTAAAATGTATGTCTCCGACTTGTAATTAATGTTGAAACAGAATACAATAATAATTAGAAGATATGGATGATTTTAATATTTTTTTCCATTGAATATAGGAAGGACACATTCCTGGGTAGGGTAGAAATAACGAATTATTGTTATTATTATTATATAGCAATTTTTAAATGGCTTTTTAGCCATTTATAATGATTATTTTTCACATTTTTGGAAGACGTTACAAAATAAATTTGCTTGTTTTCTTATTACTAACCTGGGCAAACATGCGGTAACAGCCAGAGGCGTGGCGAGCGCATAACAGTTTACACATAAAATAGAAGAAGAAAGAAATAAATTATAGAACGTACTGAAACACTTACCGTTTTAAAAGTCTTCCGTGAAATCACAAACTGGGTAACATCTGTTAAATATTTGAATCATTAGATATGTTTCCACAACTGTTTCAGTCAAGTGAGTACGACGTGCGGAATAAATGTTTTTTAATGCCGAAAACGACCGTTCGACATCTAGCGATGTTATATTTACATATTTAAAATAATCTTTGAAACAACTTAATGCATCTTCACCTGCGCCTTCATAAATTTGTCTTAATATAAGAAAATCGGAGTCTTTCTCTAAAACACTTTCAAATTTTCGTATTACACACCAATTTGTTTCGCCTTCTACAGCGCATAACTGTGCGTGAACATCATTCACAATTTGAACAGAATCCACTAGCGACATCGAAACATTTTGTAATTTTTCTATTCCCTCCGCTAGTCCGAAGTAATTGCTGTGAATAGTCTGTAAATCTCTTTTAACCTGACTATCTTCAAATATTTTCTGGCTTTTCTTGATTGCTGCAGCTTCTGTCGGATTGAATTTTAAAACTACCTTCTTTACTTGATCAAAATATTTGTTGTAGTAAAACGCAGCCTGCAACCATGTTCCTCAACGTGTAACAGTCGGCTGTGGTGGTTCAGGTAAATCAGGACACAGTTTGTGAAATAGTCGGGTACGTTTCGGGGACTTTAGAAACACTGCCATTGTACTAGCAATCGATGCATTTAGTAGTGGAAAACATGTAGGAGTCGTTTGTGCCGCAAGATTTAGAGTATGGATTTTATACGTTACATGTAAAAAGTTACCACTCTATTCTTTAAGAGATCGGACCAAAGAACGCATGTTTGCGGCACCATCACTCATAAACATTAACAGTTGCTTAGTTGAAACTTCAAATTTGTGCAATGAGTTCAACACCACCTTTAAAATCTCATCGGCAGTACAATTTATAACTCTTTTGGAAGCAAGTAAGAAGGAGGATGACGGTCGATGTGGTTCCATTATACGTTCCATTACATTACCCACAGAATGTTTTTGACGATCTGTTGTTTCGTCCTCACACAACCACAGTTTTTTATCTTTCAATTCTGTTTTCATTCTTTTTTCTATATATTCACGAGCAAATGGCACTACATTTCGTATCGATGCCTGACTAGGTAATTTACAGTCCGCATATTTATTCCAGAAGGAGACAAATCCTTCTTTGTCTAGTAAACGAAACGATAGATTACATAAAATAAGAGTAACACATAAATCAAATGTAAATTTTTCTTGGTCTCATATGCCACTTTTTGCAGAAGAATGCTGTTTACTTTAGATGTGACGTTGACAATGGCTTCTGGACCAACACATTAAAGGGATTTTACAAAAAAGACATTGAATTTTAGCGCCATAAAAAATTAAGTCCGGCATGTCCACTATAAAGTTTTTAACTGTGTCTGCCATTGGTCGTTTTCGCGACGCACCTAACTGCAACATTTTTAAAGCAAACATAACACAGAACTACTCGCATACAGCATCGGTTTAGTCCTGACGCTGTGAACGCGTGAAAAAATAATCGCCGACTCCGCACCACATATCTACTACACTGACTGATACCGCTGTTTGCCGAGACTACTTATTACTTACCAATTTGTCAATTTTGAACGCACTATACTGGGTGTCCCAAATTCAATGTTACAAGCGATATCTTCCTTATTTGTAGAGATATTAAACCGAGCAAACGTATAGGTTGTTCGAACAAAAAAGGTTCAAACATTTATTTCGATTTGCGAAAATAGTTTACCTACCTATAGTTAACTACGTATTGAAGTAGTGTTGTTATAAAATCTTTAAAATGCCTTCTAAT
Organism: Dynastes maya; assembly: GCA_029619315.2. NCBI lineage: Eukaryota > Metazoa > Arthropoda > Insecta > Coleoptera > Scarabaeidae > Dynastes > Dynastes maya. The sequence continues at coordinate 12,209,036 of JAROYE020000012.1, forward strand.
TTATCTCCAAATGAATGTGTCGATGTGTTATTAAATTAGCTAAAAGGTGAACGGGCTCATTTCCAACAAATTTAAAACATTCTCATCATGTAACGCCAGTTAGAACAGAAAAAATGCAAATAAATGTACTGGTTTATGTCAGATTGAATCCACATATTTCAGTTGGAACTGTGTCAGAAAATATGGGAATAAGTAAATCAACAGTACAAAGGATACTAAAGTTTTACAAATGTTGCTGCAAGCATTAAGGCCTACAGATTTTGAACGGACACTAGGATTCATTGCTGTAATGCAATCCAGTAAGTTACTGGGCTCCAGAAAATCCTGACTGGATGCGTGAGACTCATTTTCAGGTAATATGGGGTGCGGATTATTTAATGGACGTTTCATTGGTCCATACATCTTTGAAGGAACTTTCACAGGGCAACGTTATTTACATTTTCTACATATTGCAGAGTGCAATGATTTGTAGTCACAACAGGATGGCGCTCCGCCTCATAACTCGTATACATATAATGTATATCCTAATAGATGGATTGGTACTAACGTTTCTATTCAATGGCTAGCTCTCTCGGCAGACTTAAACCCACCGGACTTCTTTTTGTGGGGGCATTTGAAAGAAGTTGTGTATTTTTACATTCTACGAACTTAGACGATTTGAAACTAGTAAATTACAAAATGCACTAGCAAAACTCTATTGAGTTGATGCAAAATTGATTTTATTTTGTATAAATAACCATAACCATTTTATACAAAATACCTATGTACTATATGTATTGTGATTTTTTCATATGGAATTATAAATAATTGAAAATTTGGTTGTTAGAAAAGTCACTATATTGCGCATGCCATTTGATATAATTTTTTAAATAAAAACCAATGATCAAATCAAAATTTATTTATATTGATTAATAAAAAAAAACTGTTTCATATGATATCATGTTAACGTGTGACGTCAGTCGTTACAGAACTTGGGAGTCGGGACACTAGCCACAGTCTTTTTAAAATAGCTATAGCTATAAAAGTATTTATTTCACTAAAAGGTTGAATTAAAAAAAAAAAGTGAAGAAATGAGAGAGATGTAGACGCAGACAAAGATCGTAGAAGCATTTAAAACCCAAGAACCTTTAAGTTGACATGGGGCCAAAATATTTATTTTCTTCACTATCAAAGCGGCTTATATGTAATCTGTCATGCTTTTTTCCTTTTATCTAAAACAAATCGCCGAAATAATAAACTTGTCATATAGATGATGTTACTTTTTAAAAAGCCAAGAGAAAAATATAATCCTTTAACTGTGACACATCCTATATACAACACATGGGGGCAGAATGTGTATATGTGCATCCTCCTCGTCGAAAAATACATATTTTCAACCGTACAGTGGTATTCGCATCGTTGATTTCTCGTCACAATTTATATGTTGCACATAACTTGTCAACACAAACCGCTTACATGGCTTTCCCTTCTAAAAATGGGAATATCCTCCCCCTCAACGAAGTTTATAACATTTTAAACGTGATTTATGGGTATTTATTTCGAGATCTACATTGCTACAGATATTTCTTTTCTTATCCTTAAAATGTTATACATGGAACTCATTCTCATTACTACTTCAACATCTTAAATCTTTAATTATAATCTAAATAATAAAATAATTTCTATCAACATTTGAAAGATGATTTCTAAACATTTAACCCTGATACAAACTAGTGATTCTCCCACGAACTACAAGAGTGCAAATGATATATTTCTAGATGAAAACGAAACCCAGAGAATTGATTTCCGCAATCCAAACTCCTCATGAAAATTTGGTGATTGCTGTTTACGAGAATGGCATCCATTTTGCGATATCTTCAACGGTTCTTGAGAAATATTACATTAAACAACTTTATGAGTTCTGTGTATCTGTATAATCTGCTGTTATTATGTAATCAAACCTACGAAACAATGGTTTCAAAAAGCCTTTGTGTATCGTTTGAATCAAGCATTTTAATAATTATTATTGCTACAAAACAAATGTATTGTTTAACTGATTTATAACAAATGATACCAAGCATTATATGTAAATAGGTACAAATTATTTTAATTTGAAAAATTACTAGAGATACGACAACCGAAAATTGAGATATCACGTTGTAAATAGTCTCCTAAAGTATTTCCCAATCAAAATTATTCGACGAGCATAATGGTTACTTTTGTTTTGATTTATTTCCTGGTGTACTTCCATAAATTATAATACAATCGGTTTGGGTCTAGAATAGTTTTAACTTTTCGGTGTAGGCGATTCTCCTGCTAAGTAATACGTAAGAATGGCGAAACATTTTCGTTCATATGTATATTAATCATTCAAGCCGTATGTTACTATGGAGATACCAAGAAAAAATGAAATAAACGGCTTCAGACATCTGAACAATTGTTTATATGACTCTAGCAAACCCACTTGGTGCTAATTTTTGTCGTTTTCTCCCGCAAAAGCTCGTGATTTATAATGACAGAACGAAGCAACAGAAGCTACATTGGTGGCAATGTTTCTCTGCATTCAACTTCGAAGATGACCTCTACATGAAGCTAGATAACAAAATGATCTAGTACTGAATAGATTATTTTTCCTCACGATCTTTGTAAGGGAATATACGGTTTCCTTTCTTGCGTATTTAATTTATTATACAGGGTAATACGAAATGAAAATGTACAAATTGATATAAGTATAATTTTCTTGATTTTCGTATTAAATGGAAATGCAAATTCTTATATAATCTACTTAAACAAAAATAGAAAGCAATGAAAAAAAATATTGTTGTACATATGTTCATTTAGGATCTATACAGACAGATAAGATCGCTTGTTAAATCAACAAAAACTTTTTTATTGAGATTTTTTCTTAGTTAGTAAGTTACAGGATCATGGGGACGAGGATGTTCGGCCACGCAGTATTCAGGGAGGCGTATGCCGAGCCTTCAAGAGGTCCCCCTGTTTAATACTGAAAATGCCGGATCTGCCCAACTATCGTGCCTAAGGGCTTGCACACGGACTTGTGTGGAGGACCTTGACTTAACTACGAGAGGAGACAACCTCAATAAAAACCCAAAACTCAAAGACCTTTTGGCCCTCGGGGCATGGCCGAGTGGGTTATTTTTGGTCGTGAATAAGCGAACTCTGGATACCTGCCGCCCTCTGGTTTCATCTAGACTTGCCGTTCAAAAGGGATAATAGGATATGGGTCGATTTCTAGATCTTCCATCGTGGGACCAATATGATGGAACCTGACAGAAACAAAAAAAAACTAGCAGAAGATAAGAAGCGGTTCAGTGATGCCGTAAAGAAAACAATTAAGTGGCTGGTGGAACAAGGGAAGAAGCAGAAACGGCCTAGATCCGAAGAAGCAGATAAGCGAATGATAGCGGCCGAATTTCAAGTGGGATTAAGATTCCACAACAGCTCTTAGCTCCAAATATGCTCTCCACGGGAAGAAAGTGGGTACATTTCACTACGAGTATCTAGAGGTGGACCTCTCAACTGAAGGAGAGGCCGTGAAACCAAAAATTATAGGCACTACCTTCAAAGTTTGCGGTAAATCGCTCTAAGGAAGACACAATGTCGCGCTGCAAGCCTGGGAGGGAGCAAGGGTGACCATTCTAAACGCCTACTTCACTAACAGCGTGGAAGACAGCAAACGAAAGCTTTCTCAAGCTGGTCAAAGGTCAAAACGAAAGCCTTAACACAGATGAGTGGAGGGCACTGAAGAGTGTAAAAGAGGGGGAAACTTTAAGAAAGCTAACTTTAAGGTCAATCACAAGTTTGGACAAATGACGAGGAGGCCTTGAAACCGAAGTATAAATCTTAAGAGGCTCAGAAAGCCAAACGACAAGCCCAGTTGTGTAAAAGTGTAAACGGTAAAAATGTGTGACAATCTAAAATTAATTGCAAGAATGGGTATTAGACAATCTAGTGCCCACTTTTTAAGGTAAGTTTAGACTTGTATTTAGTTAATTTATATATTCCTGTATTTAGGAAAATATTTTTAGTTTCAGATGGAAGTTGAAAACAGTACTGTGTGGTTGCAAGAAAATTGTGTGTAAATACATTTCCCTTTACGTGCAACAAGGATTTAGGAATACATATACAAGTTAGTAAATTTCGTTCTTAAGTCTTATATGTAATATACCTTCTGGCATTTAAGCTGAAACCAAGTCTTTTTTTTGTTCATCAGTTGACGACTCTTCATCCACTAACTTGTAGAACATATTTAGAGTTATGTAGTTGTTAGGCATATAAGCATGGTTGCTAATACAGAAGAAAATGTATAACTTAAAGACGGTTTTGGACAAGAGAATTCTATATGTGAAGTTTAAAGGTGACACCTTCTTAATGTTGCAAACATTTTGTTGAATCAACAACTGGCCTCTATAAAACTTTAGGATTAAGACAATAATAATAATAATTTGTCGACAACTTTCTTAGGGCAGTTTTAGTTTTGTAAGTTGAGATTACACTGTTTAAAGACTAATAGACATGTGACATTCATACAACAAGCCGTATTTAATCCCTGGTACCTGCACTTAATAACCTGTAAGCAGGGCTTAGGTCAACCTGTTTATACTAACAAATCCTTCTATAAATACATGTATACTTACAATATGTAAAGCATGCAAAACGTAATAATTTCTATTGCTACAATAGTTTTCTTTTAAACCATTTGAAAATTAAATTAATTTCTTAATTAAGTTCTCAGTAAAAGTTTTCAATACCAATTACAAATTATAGACGTCCTGATTTATTATAGATAACATAAATTCGAAAGCAAAACATAAAAAGCAAAAGCAAAAAGGTAAATGCATTTTTAATAGTTATTCCTTTAATAACATCTCATCTAAGATCTTCAAGATAATGTTCGATTTTAAATTGAAACCAATATAGTTATACATATATCGGCTATACTCTTAAAGCTCTCCTGAGACCATTGAATGTGGTGGTTGGCAGGGTATTATTGGGCGTGTATTTTAACTTGATTCATGTAAAGAATTCAATGGGTGTGAACATAGTATTATAACAGGTTTTAATAACAATCAAAATGAATCTTTTACGTTGATTATAATAATTTGGGAACGTTAAAAATTATTCGATGTTTTTTGCGCTCGATTTTCTTTATTGTTCGAGCTTTTTAAGGGTAAAAACGCTATCATAAAAGCTCTGTACTGCGAGAGATTTTAATTATTACGTCTGCATTTTAGTTCTAACAGCTCTTTAGTATCCATTTTCAATCGAAAATGTGTTCAGTTAAATACAGTAATTGGTTTTTTCATATGACATATCCGGGCTTTAGTTATTTAAATATAAAAATTAGTCATTTAGTATGCTCTGCTAGAGATCAGTATAATGCGAAACATATAAACCCCGCGATTTTATAACTGCCACCCCTACTCGAAACCCAATGTTATTGCTGTGCGCCCCCCCCCTACAATCCATGTCTCTTGCGGGCTTTTATGTCCCTTTATATAGCTCACATATTTTTATAATACGTGATTTGTACATTGTAGCAATTATTAAAAAAGAATGGGGAGACCAACCAAAAGAATTTCTGCAATATAATCCAATTTTATAACGGAATGTTATATTCTTTATCCAGTTTCAGGCATTTTTATGAGCTTTCGCAAAAATAACAACGGAATCGCACAAATTATTGCGAAATGGAGAAATAATAACATACTCTCTCATGGTATTAACGCTTACAACACAAGGACGCTTGTCTATAACGTTGTATTTTGCAATTTTATTCATTTTACATACAGTGTATAATTATTGTTTATTTTAATATGGTTATTATGGTATAAAATCTATATTACATAATTTATATGTTATAGTAGTGTCCAAGTCAGATGTCAGGAATTTTATTGACTTCTTCATTCTTCAAATACGGGGGATGTAATGTTTGACACGTTTGTTCAACATCAATAACGTACTGTTGAATGTTTTATGGATTCTGGAAGTGCGAATCTGTAATAAACATTTGTGTTTCAGAGCTATCAAAGTTATCATATGTAGTTCGTAAACAATTACAAATGCATCCATATAAAATGCCTGTGATTCCGCAACTATTTGCTTAAGATTTTAATGCTCGGATATAATACTGTCCACGATTTCTTAACGCAATGAATGATAATGATATATTGGGCAATAGATAAGGCTTGCTTTCATTTATCTGACTCCGTAAACGTCCATAACTATCGTACCTGTTCCACTAAAAATGTACACACTTTGGTTGAAACAAGTCTACACTCAAAATTGGTGTATGGCAATGTCACGTAGGCGAGTTATCGACCCTATTTTCTTTCACGGGACTATTCATGCTGATAGAGAACATCTTTTAAATCTATTTATAGCTGAACTAAATGATGATGAAATGCAACTACAACTGCAGCTACGTTGCAATACTTGGAAGAACATTTCCCTCAGAGAATAATTAGCTCCTTTACATTTTCATTTATTTGGAAATTCTAAGAACCGAATTTATCGTACTAGACTTAATAATATTGATGAACTGCAGGCAGCTATTGACATCAAAATTCGAAGTATTAATGTTGAGACATTACAAAATTTTTTCGAAAACTTAAAATGAAGAGTTCAAGTCTGTTAATGGGTCTATGAGGTGTGGCAATTAAATAACTGGACTGGTGCTACTATCGGCAAACAACGAGCACGCCACGGCAGGTTTGAACATATCTGCGCTTGTAGATGCTTCAACCACCTTGAGCCCGATGGGCACGGTTGTACGTCGCTCAGTCTCGCTGTAGCAATCGTCCGTTCAAGTCCTTACGTTAGCAGAGTGTTCAGATCGAGCAACGAGTTAACCTCAAGTTTCTTGTAAAACTGGGGTTCTAAGTACCCTTCGTGAACGAGTGAGAAAACGAAGGCCCGATTTGTGGAAGAGCAAATCCTGGATGCTCCACCAAGACAATGCGCCAGCCCATTCCGCCTTGTCTGTGAAGGCGTTCTTTGCGAAATCCGGCATCACCGTACTCGCCCGACCTTGGCCCCCTGTGACTTTTTTTTATTTCCTAAGGTAAAATCGGAGCTTACGGGGACAAGATTTGACAGTGTGGAAGCGGTGAAAGCGAAAGCGACGGAGGTTCTCAACAAGCTGACAGAAACGGACTTCCAGCACTGCTTTCGACAGTGGAAAATTCGTATGGAACGTTGTAAGGGTCGGCAAGGAGAGTACATTGAAGGGGATAAACTTTGTAATGTAATTGGTGATCAATAAAATGTTTTGTAGCACCAGTCCGGTTATTCAATTGCTACACCTCGTATAGTCCGCAGCGAGTGGCGGCTAGAAGTGGCTAGGTTTTGCGAGCACCTTTATCTTTTATATATGCAATAAAAAATGACAAAAAATATAGCTATGCCATAATTTTTTATCGCAACTGAATGTTTCTAGCTTTAACAGTGTATTTTTTGTGTCAATTTTTGCGCGTTGCATGTGGTGCACGGTCATCGACAAATACTAGGTAGTATTTTGTTTTCCATTAGAGCGCATTAAATCGGAGTAAATTTCACTTAGTGTATTTGAAAAGAATATAGTAAATTGTATTAAATGGTGAAACAATAGGTTAAAAAGTGATTATCCTGTGAAATCCACTGGAGGATGACGGGGAAAGTGAAAGAAAAACTGAATTATATTCAGTGAGAAGAAAAAGGATCGGTATTATGAATATGGTATAACAAAACTGTAATTTTTAACACATTATTAGTTTCAAGTAGGATGATAAAGTCATAAATATAAAAAAAGGAATTAGAAACATTTTTTTTTAATTTTCATCTGTCGTAATATACTTTTATTTAGTTTAAAATCCTACAACCCCACGACTAACAGTTAATAATAAAAAAAATAAATAAAATTAATATAAATTAATATAATTAAGAGGCAAGGATGAAATTTTTGGATCAGATCATATTGAAAAAACTAAAAATATTAGACGGGGCAAAATATCTTATCTGTTTTCGACAATTTGGGATGAATTTATTCAATTATTAGGCGATCATGTTACTAATTTAATTTTACAAGAAGTAAAACAATCAAAATATTTTGGAATAATAGTTGATTCTACACTTGATTTGCAACATGTTGATCAACTTACTTTTGTAATTAGATACGTGAATTCACAAACATTTGAAGTGTCAGAAAGTTTTTTAAAAGCCACAAAGGGATTGATCTGGCTCGAGAAATTGTGCAATATTTAATTGAGTGTAATCTTGACATTCAAAATTGCCGTTCGCAAAGTTACGACAATGCGGCTAATATGTCCGGAAAATATCAAAGTGTCTAAAGTAAGATAAAACAAATAAACAAATTTGCAGAATTTGTACTGTATAGTGCTCATTCTCTGAATCTTGTTGGACAGACAGCAGCTAGTGTATGTGTAGAAGCTATATCTTTTTTGGGATTCTACAAACATTGTACAACGATGTTCAACGAGAAACGATGCCTTAAAGTCATTAAAACAAAATTATCATGAAATTTTAATAACCTTAAAAAAGATATCTCAAGATACTGACCAAAGTTACGATACACGAAATGAAGCAACAAATATTATGAATAAACTATGTGAATTTGAAACATGTATCCCTAATTTATTTTGGTACGATGTTTTAGAGAGAACAAACAAAGTAAATTTGATATTTCTAAAAGAAGGTCTTATTTTAAAAGAAGTTGTAGATCAAATTGCCTCTTTAACCGAATACCTAAAAACCATTCGTGAAAATTTTGACCAGTATGAAGAAGAAGCGAAACTTATTAAGGTTTCGACTGAATTTGAGTTTGAAGTTTTTTATAAAAAAGAAAATACGCGCCAAATTAAGAAAAAAAATATTCCACGGTGATTCCTCCTATTCAGAAAACTTGTGATAGCAGAATTTCTGAAATGGAAAGAAGATCTTGTTGTTATAAAGAATTGCAAGTATATTTTTCGTTTATTTTCGATTATGAAAAGACAAATTTGAATGACAAACGATCCGCAGCTCAACGACCTCTTAAAAATATCCGTTAGATTTGGAAAGTGAATTAGAAAACGAAATAATAGATTTTCTTGAACATCTGACAATAAATGAACAGAGCTTAAAAAATTGCAACAGCCAAGAAACATTAAAAAGTGTTAAAGAAGTATTAAAGTCAAACCTCTATCCTAATGTAGCTATAGCATTTAGAATATATTTAACTTTAGCTTGCAGAGTTTGTAAAGGAGAAAGAACATTCTCAAAACTGGCGGTAATAAAAAACCAAAAAAGGAGCGTCATGAACCAAAATCGAGTAAATGCTTTAAGCTTATTATGCATAGAGCATGAATTCGTAAAAAAAATAAATTTTAATGTGTAGACTTCATTAAATATTTTTATTAAGAATAAAAATTTATTTATTTTAACTTTTACTAGGTTTTACAGATATTACATATTTATAAAACAATGTTTTTATTAGGAATGTAATATTTTTATTGAAAATAAATTTGTTTACAATTTTTTTGTTTATTGTTATATTATTAAACATTATTTGCAAATATGTTTTTATAAAAAATTAAAATTTTCATTTTACCTACTTGTTTATACATTTTTGAGATTGCTTATTTTACAATTAGCAATAAAAGATCTCCGGGGGGCCTCGTTATTATTTGTGCCTAGGGGCCCCGAAGGCTCTTAATCCGCCACTGCAAATAGAAATTTAATTTCAACAGTAGTCTTGACATCAGACTTGGACATGACTGTATTTATTATAAGTTTACACAAAAGAGGATCGTTAGTGCAAAATTTAGATCCGAATACTGAGAAATACAATTGGCTTGATTCAGTATTTCACCTTTTGAAATGCGAAAGAATTTATTCTATACAATCTATATTATGCCTTCTTAGTATATATTATATCATTACTATTATTATCCCGGTATATATTTATTGTGATGTTTTTGGATCAATTAGTAATTTAAATAGAAAGGCCCCTTGTAACAAGGAAAATTTCTCAGAATAGTTTCCAGTGCGGAAACTACGCCCGGCCAAGTCAATATTTTAATTAAATCACTTAACCGGATGAAGTAATTTCTTTTGAGAATTGTTTGCTTATATGTATAGGTCTATTCGTCTCTATCTAGCCTAGGAAAGGATGAACCGTTACATGAAATATGAGTGGTTCAAATTAACGTGGATATGTTATAATAAAAGGCGACGCTATGTTTTGATTTTAATTATATTTATTAATCTCCATTGCAACATCTGAATACGATCATAGGGCATAAAAATGTTGTTAAATAATTTAAAGAAATCGTAGCTTCACAGAAATAGCCTCAGATGTTGTGCCACTGAAAGCTATCCTTTTTAATGGTGTATCTAAGCGCCTTTTTCATGTCTCTATTCATAGAATAATAGACCCGAGAGGGGCTTAGAAAAATTCTAAAGAATTACTCCTTCAAGTTTCGTTACATTTAAACTTTTCAAAATCCAGTCAATCTAAAAATACACGCCTTCAACTACAAACGACAGAGTACAAAACAAAACACACTTTATGCCATACTACACGCACCAGCGTTTAAAGATGGATATTTATTCACGCAAACCTGATAATAATAATAAAAAAATAAGATGGAAAAACAGTCCGACGTGAAGGGGGTATTATTTATGATGGCATTTCATCTTTTTTTCAATTAGTCACACTATTAAGGACGTAATTAAAACACCGTAAAGCTTTTTTATAAAAAGGAACATGTGTTGACGATAATTCCTAAAGCTTCCATGTTTTTAACCATGTTACAAAGTGATAGAGTAAGAATTTCAACCTATTAATAAGCTTAATATTTCACTGACGTCACAGTAGACCTATATCTATCACAATCGAAGGGAAATTTAAATAACTATATCATCATCTTGTTTTTTGAATCGTAATAACATTTTGTTGCAACAAAAATGTATTCTCTATTATGGTAGTTCATTTTCTTACCTTAGCCGGGCGCAATTGGTCTTCGCAACAGAATCGGATCAGTCGCATGGGCCGCAAATTATAAATAGTGTATGTGTGACCCACAGCCAACAGAAGTGATATTTTGAAATCAATACCCCAGTGTAAAAAATAAAAGCTGACGCAATAAAAATGTTTGGTAAATAAAGTGAATACATGCACACGTTGAAATGTTTTCATTGCCATTGTTAGTTTTTTTTGTTTGAAAACGGCATTTGTTGTATATGTAATGTAATAACCGCAAAAAATAAATAGAGTAGTTTCTTAAAAAATCTGTTGTACTTAATACCGTAACAATAAATAATATAATAAATAAACGTAACTTCTTAACAGTGTGGATAGGATTGTTGAAAAACTTGTACCACATTTATGCCGGTAAAAGTTGTTCGCTGTGATGAAGAAATGTTCGTATATTTTGAGAGAAACCGTTCAACATCTCCGGAAGTAACACAGGCATAATTAAAATAATCGTTAGAGTTAGTTAATGAATCTGCAGATGCACCACCACACATTTGTCTTAATCTCGTATAATCGGAATTTTTTTTTAAACACTGTCGAACTTTGCTAAAACCCGACCGTTTTTTTCGTCGTTTATACCGTGTGACAATGTATTAACTTAGTCCACAATTTGCACTGATTCTACTAACGACAACCCGGTATTTTGCAATTTGTCTATTACGTCTAATAATCATTTATAATTGTTGGTAATACTTTTCAAATCTGCTTCAACAGAAGTATCTAGGAATTCTTTCTGGCTCTCTTTAATAGGCTGAATTGAAAAATCGTAAATTGTAAGAATCGGCTGTGGTGGTTCGCGAATACCGGGACAATGCCTATGAAATGCTCGAATCCATTTAGGAGATTTGAAAAACACTTTTTTTTGTATTTGTTATAAATGCATCCACCTCCAGGTAATATTCTCGAATAGTTTGTGCCACAAGATGTACAGCATGAACTTTACACGTAACATGTAAAAGTACCTCACACTCTTCTTTAAGAGAACGGCCTGCTCCATCGCTTATAAACATCAACAGTTGATTAGTTGACACTTGAAACTGTTGTAACGTATCGAGCACTACGCCCGTAATTGCTTCTACAGTACACTTTTTTAGTATTCTGCTAGCTAATAAGATTGCAAATTTCGGTTTAACATGATCTAGTACTCGTACTGTAATACTCAAAATAGATTTTTTTTACAATCTGTCGTCTCATCAAGACAGAACCACAGCTGTTTTATCTTTTAGTTCTACTTTGATCCTATTTTCGATATCGTTACGTATATTTGGTAGCTCTTTCCGTAACGCTGACGTGATGGTAAGTTCCACACGGGATTGAATGTACGCCAAAATTGTCGAAATGATTCTTTATCGAGTAAGCGAAGCGATAGACCACAAACAATAAACATCAAAAGTAAATCCAACTTAAATTGGGTTTGAGGTGGCACGCCATTTTTCTCATTTTTGTGCTGTACACTATTTATATATCTTACAGTCAGTAATTACGACTAACGCTGCGAAGGGTTGATGTGAAACTTGCAATAAATCAATAATTTCATTCACTGAGGCAGCCCGTGCTGATTCATCTGCATACATACGTCGCGTCATGGACGCGGCAACCTCACTTCTAACCTGGCGCGAAGCTCTCTGTGTCCGGTCTAATGATGACAAATAAGAGAAATAAAAAAAAACGTTTGCATCAACTAGTGTCTTCATACTCTCACTCGAAATTTTTATATGGCGTTTCGGCTTTTTCTGGTCACCATCAACTTTTTCGCTCCCCATTGGTGCCATATTGGATTTTGACACCGTTAGAAAGTTTTTTTTTCTGATTTCAACCATGTATAACATGTTGACAAGTTTTCGATATTATGCTTTAATTGACGAAGAAGATTAATTAATAAGATAGCCATGACATTTCAATTATCGTTCATTAGTAATAGAAAAAATGTCGTACACCAAAGAGAAACGGGATATGTTAAATATTTTTTATTCATCAATTTATTTAGAATTGTATCCCGACCAACAGCTACATCTTCTCACTTTTCTAGATCTCTATAGAAACTTGGTCGGGGGTGGATCTTTTGTCGTGTCGCGTAATGCTTATGTTAACAGGAATTTTAATGAAAATCAACGGGATATATTACAAATGGTAAATTAAATGTGTGTTACTGCAAAGTTTATATTTTCTAGATAAATAATACGAAGTGGCGTGCAAATTAAATTTGTTCCTTTACATCAAAATAAGTTTAAATCAAACAACTACTCATGTTAGCCACAGCCTGGTGATAATTCAAGCCGACTGGAGCACTGCAACTAGTTAGTGGGGAGATTAGAAGTCTTTAACAGAAAAAACGGAGCATTACTGGGTAGTATAGGGCAAGGAGACACACAACATCGTTGTGGATTAAACGTTTGGAGGGGTATTTTGGGAAATCGTTTCATAGGACCAGTCATGTATGAAGAAACATTAAATGAGGAAAGATACTTCTTCGCACATACGTATCTAACTTCTTCGATAACAATATTTCATTAAATCAACTACTGCATGGTGGCAACAACACGGCACATCGATTCAGAATGCAGCAATTGTGAGGAATTACTTAAGTCGAGAGTTTTCAAAGTGTTGGATTGGGAATAGTGGAGTTATTATATGGCCGGCGAGATCTTCTGACTTAACTCGTCTGGATTATTTTTTTTATGGGGAAACAAAGCATTGAAGAACTTTGATGTAGACTCCAGAATACTAATGTAATTCCTAGAGGAACCATACAAAGGGCAGTTCAAAATGCCGGAAAGCGTGCGCAATTGTACATGAATGAAAATAGCCAATTATTTGAACCTTTTCTGTAATTGTTGGTATATTGGTTTGTGTTCTATCATTATTACTTATTACTTTCATTCATTGTTACAAATATGGTGCAAAATTTAGATAAACTTTGCAAAAATACACCTTCAATTTACCATCTATAAAATATCCCATTAGTCTTTACTCAAATTCCTGTTCACATAAACATTGCGCTGCAACATTTTATACATCGTTGAAATCAGAAAAAAAAAGATTCTATCTGACGGTGTCAAAATCCAATAGGGCGTCGATAAGAAATAAGAAATGATGGCCAGAAAGAACCGAAAAGAAGAAGCTGAGCATTATAATAAACACAAAATTTAGCAACTTTACCAAATTTAAATCTATTCTCTATTTCCTGTAATAAGCGAAGACACTATGAGAAAAATGTAGGTCTATTGTGATATCATCCTTTTACTTCAACGAGTCTGCGCGCCTCGACTGGATCGAAAGTATTGTAGTATAGACATTCTATTAAATAGGTTTTAAAAAGTAAAACTTATATGTAGTAGCTGTAAATACATTAATTACAGGAGTACCGCAAGGTGCAGTGTTAACGCCACTTTCGTTGTACCAAGCTATTTAAACTATTATTTTAATAATCAATCAAGTTAGCAATTTTAAAATGTAATTCTCTTATAATTAAAATATCGTAGTAAATTACGATATTTAAAATTTATAATAAGAAAGAGAAAGAGAAAAAAAAAGGATTTTCATGCCACACTAATTATATATTTTGGTTTAAAGCAAGGGAATCTGCAATAAAATTTAATGAATCGGTTATTCTTTAAATACTAACGACCCCGTTTCTGGTATTTGATGGTATTTTCTTCACGTTCCGCGTTAAGGGGTACCCGATGAACAAGTTAATAAAAACGAACAGCGTCAGCACTGCTAAAGTCGCAAAGAAGAAGCGAAGTATAAAATTATTTTTAATTAATTGTTTTTTTCACGAAATTGAAAAGGTCCATAAAAATCGACAAGATAAATCCTTTCTGGTAGTTGTTGTAGCATTGCGGGAGCGTCTCTTGATCATATCTCCGCTATGGTACAATAAAAAAAGGTCGAAATCAAGGAATTTAATAATTTAAAATTATTATTCCGAATGTGAGTGACTTTGCGAAGAATGTTAAATAAGCACAACGGGTACATGGGGAGAAGAATACCATCTAAAAAGCTCTTAAGCATTTTTAGCTGTTCAAACATCTTCCACTCGATGTCATTTCGGTACTTCGACATATTTTTGTTCTCTACTGCTTTATTCCATGATGTATAGGTGAAGAGCAAATCAATTTTCCCTCAATCGAAGATGAGGGCAACCGTGGTGTAGAATCAAACGGAAGCTTTATTAAATTATCGTACACTTTAAGGTATTTTAGTCAGCCGGAATAAAATAAACATGACCTTTAGTGTTGGTTAGATATTTTAGATTAAATTAGTACCGCTTTAGGGGATGAATATTTAACAAGGCGGAGCGATAAGTGGGGCGGTGAACGACGTTTGTTAAAAGTGAGGTTAGTTACTTCGATAAAGGTTACCATAATATATAATTTAGGCGGAAAATCAGAAAGTGCTATTTTGATGTATAGGGTGTCACTTAATTTGAGAGAAAAACTGTTATATTAACCACGGAAGTGTTACTTATATCTCACTAAATTGTTACAGTAATGTAAAGGTTTAATCATCAATTGATATCTATTAAATTACGAGGGCATTTCAGAAAATAGTACCCGTTTAGTCATATGTGCTATTGATCCAATTAAAAGCAAAGTGGCGCAGATGTCAACAGTAACATCGTAGCTTTGCGGGAAAAAAGAAGTGCATGGTACGGGAACAATGGATGAGTCATCTGTAAGGCGCTGGGTTCGAAATTTCAAAGAGGGAAGAGATAATGTGCACGATGAAGAGCGGTCAAGTTGCCCATCCCTTTTCACTTATCACCGACGATCTGAAGAAACGTGTCGATGATTTAATCTGCGCAGATCGACGCGTAAAACTGAAAGAAATGAGTAAGCAATTTCCTGAAATTTCACAATCATTGCTCCATGAAATCGTGACGGACCATCTGAATTACAAAAAAAATTGCGCAAGGTGGGTGCCCAAAAGGCTTACCGACGAGCACAAGACCAACCGCATGGGTGCAGCGTTGACGTTTTTGACTCGTTACGAGCAACAGGGCTTTGCATTCCTTGACAAAATTGTTACTGGGGATGAAATCTGGGTGTGCCATTTCACACCTGAGACAAAACGCAAGTCTATGGAGTGGCACTATCCACGATCTCCAACAAGGCCGCGCAAGTTTAAGCAGTCGTTTTCCACGAAAAAGGTTATGGCCTGAGTGTTCTGGGACCGAAAAGGTCTATTGTTGGTTAATTTCATGCCCCAAAGGACGACCATCAATGCGGACACATACTGTGAAACACTTCAGAAGCTGCGTAGGGTCATCTAAAACAAGAGGCGGGGAATGCTGACAAGTGGTATTGTTCTTCTGCATGACAATGCTCGTCCCCACACGGCTTGAAAGACCATTGACCTTCGTCGGATGTTCAAGTGGGAGGTTTCTGACCACCTTGCGTATAGCCCCGACTTGGCTCCAAGTGACTATCATTGGTTCAGTAAACTCAAGGATTTCTTGTCAGGAGAACGTTTCCAACCCTTCCAAAGTGATGATGTTAAAACTTCAAGATTATTTGCAAGGTTGTAGTTCCCAGTTCATGTGATATTGTTACACATTCTGGCTACTTTGGCTTCAATATGTTCTTGTAGTTCTTCCTTTGTTGTTGAGTTTCATGTACTTACGATATTTTTCACACACTTTCAATTGGATTTGGCTAATGTAGTATACGCAGATTTTTAGATCCAAGGTATTGCATTTCACTTTTTGCTTTATGACACGGTGCATTATCTTGCATGAAGCTATATGGCATTTGAGTCGGATCCAATTAATCAATATAAGGTATTAAAGTTTTGTAAAACATTTTTATATTGTTTTTGTTCCATTGTTCCGTTAACGAAATATAGTGGTTCCGGTCCTTCTGTCGTAGTACACAGCCCAACCAGTAGAGATGGAGGGTGTTTAATAGATTTGCGTACATGCTCCTTTATAACGCTCTGAAATACGTCGACGAACAAATTGGCTTCTCTCTGCCAGCACTTTTAGCCGTGATTCGTCGCTATAAATAATCTAGGAAAAAGTAAAAAATGTAGAAAACCATTAAGCGAACTATGAGGATGAATTTGACCAAAAATACAAATGATAAATGAAACTTACCTTTCCCCAATCTTCAACTTTATATTATTCATATTCATTAGCCAATTGAAATAGTGTCACTTTCATTTTAGAAGTTAGTCTTGGCTTCTTTGCCGGATGTCTGCATTTCAAGCCTGCTTCATGAAGACATCTACGGAATGTTCGGGCTGATATTTGCATACCTTCTCCACTAAGAATTTTATGAACACTAATGGATAAAAGACGATGTTCCGTAGCCACCTTTACTATACGACGATCATCTCTCTTACAGTTGTTTTACGTTTGCCGGCACAGTAGGTTCTACCACTACTTGCATCAGGAATATTCTCCTTAATTAATTTCGCGATTCTCAGAATAGTTTGATGTGATATACCCTCTTTTTGTGCAACTTCACGTTCAGCGAACTCTCCCGTCTCTAGAAGAGCAGAAATTCGTGTTTTTTTCTCTGTGGTTATATCTTTCTTCTTTCCCATTATGATAATAATTGACCGGGAAAATAGACGCACACAAATAAAATGAAACTTCTTTGAAATATAATTGAAAATGTGCGAAATGTCTTGAAAAATATCGTAAGTACACGGAACTCAACTACAAAGAACTGAACAAGTCGTATTGTTCCAAATTTACGATTTGTTCAGTTCTGTAGAGGCGCTTGCAGTAATTTACTCGACAAAATGTACAAATGAGGATATCTAATTAGATTTCCTCATGCGTACATGTAAACACATTCTTAGCTATTTGTTTATCAAATTCAAATTTTTTCTTTAAGTTTGGTCTCATAACCTCTCAAGATTTGTGCCAGCTTTGGTTAAACGTTTCAGTTCATTCACTATATTATATGACGCATTAATATATGTTATTTCCTTATTAAGTTTTAACCAAACAAAAGTTTGTTGTACTATATTACCTAGTAACATTTTGTTCTCAACGATATCTTCGTCACTAAGAAGGAATTTCAAATCCTCATATTCTATTTGAAACAGCGTAAGCAATATAATAATAATTTAAAACAAATTATTTGATCCTCAAGTAGTCTGACACATTCTCTTAAAGAATTCAAGGAAACTAAGGTGACACGTCATAGTGTTCGGATTAAAAACACTTTAGCAGTAGAAAAAACCGTAGACCTTGCGGTTTTAAAGGTGTCAAATATCTTACGTAGATGTTACTCACGCGAAATTATTTTTGACATGATTTCACCTAAATAAACATACCGTTGGGTTAATTAACGATTTTTTATCTGAATAAATATCGAAGGATAACCAAAAGGAAATGCTTGAATGCGATTTAAAAGATCGTTTCGAAGAAATCCCATGCAAGGGAAACACGCCAGATCATTAACTTATTGCCGGAACTTAGATTTAAGGGGGATTGCACCCCATTTCGTTCTGATACTGGTGTCCCGCTAAGTTGCAATGTTTTATCACTACTAGATACTATTAATCGAGAAATCTGAAAGTGACAGTGGGACTAAATTGTAATATTTTCGCCGATTTCTTCTGGGTTATTTATTTTCCACTTTCTCTGGACGCTGCTAGCGATATCAAACCTCAGTAACGAAGATCCTTTTTCTTTTTTTTTTGTAATAAACGACGACTGCTTAAATTATTTCCATTTGGTTGTATGATTGCTTTTAAGGGAATTAAATTTCTTGGGAATCGAAATCAAACGATAGGAATTCAAAGAAGGGACGATTTTCTTTTTGTAAATTAAGAGAATACTATGGTGAATATATATAGTAGGTGTAAAATTTATCGAACAGAAATATTTCCTCCTAGCCATATTTTTATTACAAGGGTAGTGTGAAAGAGCTTAGTGCTAGGGTAGGAGTGAGGTTATCGCGCCCACGACGCGGCGTATGTATGCAGATGAATCGGCACGGATTACTAAGTATTGTGTAGAGCTTGCAAAATACCTTTAATGCGCTGGAACAAAGGCGACTGTAGAATACATATAAATAGTGTACAGTACAAAAATGAGGAAAATGGGGTGTCACCTCAAACCCAATTTAAGCTGGATTTACTTTTGATGTTTACTGTTTGTGGTTTACCGCTTCGCTTACTCGATAAAGAACTGTTTCGACAGTTTTGGCGTACATACAATCGCGAAATCCCCAAATATACGTAAACACATCGACAATAGGATCAAAGCAGAGTTAAAAGATAAACAGCTGTGGCTGTGTCTTGATGATTTGACAGATTGTAAAAAAAAATTCTATTTTGAATATTATAGTACGAGTATTGTTATTGTTAAACCGAAATTTGCAATCTTATTAATAAAGCCCGTATGTTTGGCAAAATGACATAAATGCCTATTCCACATAATTCTGCCTATATTCAAGACTAAAAGCTATAAACGCCTATTCATGTAATTCTGCCTATATTCTAGACTAAAGGCAATTCCAAGAAATATTAAATACATAATCCCACAATTACTGTTATTCTATTCAATGTTATTTAGAACTATAAATTATAATTCTAAGTAACATTAAATAGAATAACGGTCATTTTGCTTGTGTCCATTAGTTTTTCTAAGAAATATTAAATAAATAATAATTCCCGACAATTCTTCCTAATTCTAAGTAGCATTATATACAATAAATTCTATTCAATATGGCACAGTCGTCGTTTGTATATCATCGCATAACAATGCAAATATGCCGAAAGAACGTGCTTCTGCTCAAACAAAATTAAATAAACTTGGGCAAAGATATTTATAGTACTGATGGTACCGTATTATTTTTAAAATGTGTGATACAAAAGTGAATTATGAAAAAAAGTACTTTGTAACGCAACATCTTGTGACAGCAAAGTATAAAACTGGCGCTAAGAAAGTTCCTGAGGGTAAGAAAACGTGGCTGCTACAAAATTTTGGTGTAATTTCGCAACGGCAGTCGCAATTTTCCTTTGATTTATGTAAGGCATTTATATATGCTGATATCCCAGTATGAAAACTAGAAAACCCTACGCTTAAGACATTCCTCGAAAAATATACTAAAGAGCGCATTTTTTGCGAATCCACGCTCCTAAAAAATATGTCGATACAGTTTATACGGAGATAATGAACCGAATAAGGAAAGAAATACACGAGAAAAATATTTGGGTATCAATTGACGAGACAACAGATACACTTGGCCGATACGTTGCAAACGTAATAATTGGAACTTTGGAACCATTACGGAAATCGAAAGTTTATTTACTAACTAGTGAAGTACTCCAATCTACTAACAATTCTACAATAGCACAATTATTTACAAACGCACTATCCTTGCTGTGGCCTGGTGGAGTAAATACGAAAGGGTTTCACTGTTCGTTACTGATGTTGCTCCTTATGTGAAGGCTGCTGCCAAAGTCCTTCAAATAATATTTTCCAAAATGATACACGTCACATGCATTGCTCACACATTCCACAGCACACGCACGCTTTATTTCATGACATCGATCTTTTGATTTCAAATACAAAAAGAGTTCTTCTAAAGGCTCCATCGCGACTTCGATATTTTAAAGAAATTGCACCAAATATTCCACTGCCACCTCGACCTATTCTAACGAGATGGGGAACATGGATATCAGCTGTGGTCTGTTATGCTACGCACTATGATAAAATTTTTGAGGTAATAAACGGTCTCGAAGATGACGCAGCATCAATTCAAATTTGCCAAAAGATTTTAGCTAAGAAAACTATTCGCTCTGACTTGGTATATATAAAGACCCAAATTGGTTCATTGCCAGATTTCATCAAATCCCTAGAAGAGAAAAATTTAACACTAGCGGACCAATTTTACATTCCGGATGACGTCGTGCAAACAATTAAACAGGCACCGGGTTTAAAAGGGGACTTTATTAAAGAAAAGTGTGAGAAAGTGATACAGAGTAATAGCGGTTTACGTCAATTGCATGAAATTTATTTAGCGTTATCAGGAGATACAGTTAATATTACTTTTATGAATCGAAATCAAATTTCTTGTTTTCAATATGCACCTATGACGTCCGTTGATGTCGAAAGATCGTTTTCGGTATATAAGCATGTTTTATCTGATAGAAGACACAGTATAAAATTTGAAAGCTTAAAAAAATGGTTTATAATAATGGTAAATCAATATCTTTTTCTTGTAGTATAATGTAATGTAATAACTAATAACCTAATAATTAATAACTGTAATAAGTGTAATAAATAATAACTAATAAATACCTCTTTTGAGCCTTTTTTTGTCTTTTTTATTGCCTTTTTGCCGCCTATTTCTATAATTTTATAGTGCCATAAGTCCGGGCTTTAGTTATTATATTACATATATGTATAACAAATGCCGTTTTTAGACAAAAAAAACTAATAATGGCAATAAAAATATTTCAACACGTGCATGTATTCGCTATCACTTCACATACACTATTCATAATCCGCAGCCCATGCGACTAATTCGATTCTGTTGCGAAGACCGATTGTGCCCGGCTTAGTTAAATCGACGCCAAATTTCCGACTTATGTCGCTTAAACTGTTTCAACAGGGCTTTAGAAATGTTCATTCGAATATTTTTCGTCCTGAATGAATAAACACGGCACCCAACGCGCAGTTAGCTTTTTCATGCCCAAATTTTTAGTCAGTTCTTTCGAGATTCCCACAGCCTCTGCTATTTTTCTAACATTAATTCAACGGTCGTCCAGTATCTTTTGGTGAACTTTGCCGATTCTACTAGCTTGTTTGAGATCATTATCTTGCTGCAGTATGATGTTCAGGTTAATTAAATATCATCCTGATGGTATATCAAAGCCAACAACCGATACCAGATGCTGTAATGTATCCCCAAACAAAAACAGAGCCACTTCCATGGTTAATAGTTTTCTGAACACACTGGGGGTTATTTGTATTCTTCTCCTGGTTTTTTTCAAGTGAAGAAATATAAGAGAAATGTTGTTAAAAAGGTTTGAAATGAATACTCTCATCTTTAGGTTTAGGTCACCTTTAGGTCAGTTATCCCAAGAAAGGTTTATGTAGCTGTCGAAAACATACTCACAATACAGTATATGCTGTCGCATTCAAATTTCTTGTCTATCTATCATGGATCTAAATTTAAATCGTAATAACTTTATTGTGATATTAAACAATGAATGCAATAAACACTCCAAGGTTGAACCGTTTACCTTCAGCGTGTAGAATTTAATCGTGAATTACTCACTGTACTTGTAGGCGTGTACAAATTTTAAACCGTAATTCCCGAGGTATTTTTAAAGTGGTTCTCTTTCTCTCGACACAATTAATCTATCTTCTTACATAGTACCTATGGCGAGTTCATATATTCATAGATTACTCAATCGATATCCTCCAATGACAATCTTCAATTAAATATTCATCAACTGAACGAGTTGGGATGGCACAATGTATGTACTTTTATTGATTTCATCAACCCTTTTCCTAATTAAAAAATATTAATAATTAAATAAGAAGTACTACGGTGGCCTTTATTTGGCGTTGTACCCTGAACACGCATTCGTTTTCTCAAAGCCTTCTTTCTAGTAACACCGTAAAACGTCAGGCCACCACGTTTTAATTATTAAAATAATTATCGAAGTAGGTTGGCGTTTTGGATTCCCATGTAGATACCTACAACGAACGCTATTATAAAAATATTCACCTTCCTTCGCTTATATTCAACATCCTATGTACGCTATAAGGTATTTCACGTTAGCAAATTTCTTAATCTGGCGTGTAATTGTTTTGCTAATGGTCATACAGTGAGTTACGAAACCCCTTGTATGTAATACATCGTGATATTATTATATTTGAGATAATTAAAAATTCTTTCACTTCAATATCATTTATAAGTATTCACCTATAGAAAAAAATGTTATATTAATCACAAAAGAATTAAGTTTTTGAATAAAAGATATACTTTTCAATTATACGTAGATGTGATAATAATAATGTAACGAACAGGATTGATGATCTTACAATTAAATTAGAGTTATGTTTAAAGGCAATACCAGAAGAACAAAGCAAAAAATCGCGAATCAATAAGCTAATAAACAGGAATAATGATGTAATTGTTATCAAATCAAAAAAATAAGTGCAAAAAAGCTGTACCTATACGAGTGATAACATTATACAATTAAAGGCGACTCCTGCATTTGGATATTGCATCTAATTGTAAGTGGTTTCTGGTGTTAGTAATGTTTGGGTTCAAAATTTTGGATCAATAGTCTCAAAACGTCAATGTCAGTATGTTTTGTTTACTGTTGTCGTGGTAATCAAACAATATTAACATAGAAACGACAACAGAAATAAAAAAAAAACTCAACAATACCATCAATTCGCCAATTCTTTGTTCTTCCTGAATAACATGTTCAGTTGAGTTGCTTGCAACAGGTGTAAATTCTGTTCTTAGCTGCTACTTCATATTTTATTTAAGCTCATATCATCTCAATAGGATTGAGGTCATAATGGTACAGCGGTAATCTGGAAACAGTTACCATTATTTTTGACTATTTCATTAGTTATACAATTGTATCTACCATTATTGTTACAACGAATAGCAGGACATTTATATATAGCAAAAATATGTTTCTGTTTTGATCGGAGACTATATTTACATAAACCTTATTTATAGCTGAAGTGTTTGTTTCAAAAAATTTCCAATGTAATACTGTTGGAGATAAAATCGTGTATCTCTCTGACTAGAAAATATTAAGTTTTTATGCGTAATAGTTTACTTTTATATTAACGCATACAATAATTTTCTTATATTAAATGGAACACTTGTATTCATTATCGTATTTAGATTCTAATTTTAACCATTTATAAAATTGTATTAAGGTTGCATATACTTATACCTTATACTTTCTTAATAATTTGGCATTTTCAATTTCGAACATTCATTTCTTGCCATTTATTTTATGAAAGTAGGATTTGACGGAACTGACGTTATTATTACTCATAAACGAACATTATTTGATAGTAGTCGTTAGTTAAACCATTATTGTTCTTTGAGATTGTTTAAAAGACATTTTAAAATGAGAACTTATTCCCGAGAAGAAAGGATTGACATGATTTTTGTAATTGAGGAGTGTTTAGAAAATTGCTTGTTAGCATTAAGGGTTTATGCTCAAAAATTTCCTAACAGACGTCGTCCTGACAAGCGTTCGTTAGAAAATTTGCTTCAAGTTTTTCGGAGAACAGGAAGCGTGTCATAAAAAATGGAGTGACAAAAATCAATTACCGGAAAAGAAGAAAATGAATTTTCAGTTATGGAAGCACTAATTAAAACTTCCCATACAAGTCAGCGAATGAAACTACAGAAATAAGCAGACGAAGCATCGGAAGAATCATAAAGAAACACAAGTTTTATCCGTACCACATACAATTGCATCAGGAACTTTTGGAAGTAGATTACGACCGACGACTAGAATTTTGTTTATGGATTCTAGAAAAGTTAGAAGATGATGAACATTTCTTAGATTGTGTACTCTTTTCAGATGAGTCAACTTTCCATAATAACGGATTAGTTAACAGACATAATTTTCATTATTACAGTGATGAAAATCCCAATTTACCTGTACTTTTGGAAAATATTCCGCTTAATATCGGAAAGAGAATGCGATTGCAACTAGACGGTGCTCCCGCGCACTTTCAAGTAAATGTTAGGAACGAATTAGATAGGCAATATTCCAACAGGTGGATAGGACTCGGAGGTCTACAAAATTGGCCAGCGAGGTCCTCAAACCTAGCGAATCCCATTTTTTTTCTTGTGAGAATATATCAAAACTACTGTTTCTGATACACCGCCAACCATATCTGATAATATGAAAGACTGCAGATAATTGCAAGAAAGAGTTCGCTTATGCATTGAAAACGATGGACATTTTGACACTTGATAAGACAGCTTTTTTTTTACATTTAAGTTTATTTGTTCAATAAAAGGATGCGTTTGCTATTTATA
Organism: Dynastes maya; assembly: GCA_029619315.2. Taxonomy (NCBI): domain Eukaryota; kingdom Metazoa; phylum Arthropoda; class Insecta; order Coleoptera; family Scarabaeidae; genus Dynastes; species Dynastes maya. Next base: position 12,234,056 of record JAROYE020000012.1, read on the forward strand.
GTTATGTCTCTTTTTAACAAGCATGAAAGAAAAACTAGTTGAAGGGTTACACTGATAAATATCATCTATTTGTGAGCGGCAGTAATAACGTCAGTTCCGTCAAAGCCCACTTTCGTAAAATAAATGGCAAGAAATGAATATTCGAAATTGCAAATGCTAAATTATTAAGAAAATATGAGATATAAGTATAGGAAGCCTTAATACGATTTTATATATGGTTAAAATTAGAATCTAAATACGAGAATGAATACAGGGTGTTCCATTTAATATAAGAAAGACATTAATGATAGTTCAAGTCAAAAGTACATTTTCGTCCACCCTGTATAATTGTTAGGGATAATTTCTATGTTATCATCAAGCCTAATACCTCGACTGACAAGCGCGCCACTTAAATTTTGGTCTACATTTTCAAGAATAGTTAAATATCTCAAAAAGGGCTTGAGTTAAGTATAGGAAACATAACAGTAATTTGCCTTTATTTAGCCCGCACTAACAAAATATGCAATAATGTATAGGATATTCCATTTAAATTTTCGCAACTTTGGTGTGTAACTTCTTTTTGAATCATCCTGTATATTTCAAAACAATTTTAAAACTTGCTCCCAATTAACCTACATAGCTTTTAACAAAAATATATATAAACCGATGCGAATGTGGTACGCCATCGTGTATAATAATAATATAATAATAATAATAATTTATTTCGACCTTGAACTGTAGAGGCGTTGACATTGTCGTAAATAAAATAAGTATAAAATTGTAAAATATATAAGTAAATAAATAATTAAATCGGGTATATATAAAAAAAGGTAATAAAACATATAAACAAACGAATAGATGTAAAAGACAAACCGAACAAAAAAAAACGTACATATACATATATAGAAAAGCATAATATATAAAATATTGGTGCATGCATTTATAATACTATTTTGAAATATTCGGCGACAGAGTAAAATTCATGTTGCAGCAATATCATCTTAATATTTTGCTTAAATTTAATTTTCATTAAGTAACTTAAATCTATTGGGCAGATGATTATATATTTTAACGGCCAGATATATATTGAAGTTATAGTTAAAGGTTAAAAACATTTGCTTTTCTTTGTTTAAAAAAAAACGTATGTATATATACTTTTACGCCAGGTAAGAAAAAACGGAACCCTTTTTTTGTTGCGGACCTCTCGTTTTCGATACATAATTTTTTGCTAAATAAGTTTGTAGAATAGAAATGCATAGATTAATCTTCGGTCGTGTTAGTGAAGTGGAACTTGTAACAACAAGCGAAATATTTGTTTTTCTAAAATTATTAATGCTGGAGCTAGTAAACATTCTTTTAAACTTCGCGAATGAAGATATATTCGTCAATTTCTTCGTTATTGTTAGAACTACCAATTTAAATCGTCTGCGAAATTTAAAAAATATTTCTCGGGTAATAATCGTGTAAAATAAGTTTAAAACCTAAAAGTGTTTATGACTTACTAGGAGCGTTGTCTACACAGTTTACCCTAAGGTATTTTTTTAATAATATTTTTATTTTAAGTGTATTATATCCTACTCAAGTAGTTTTGGGAAATATTTCAATTTTCCATAATAACGGATTAAACAGACATAATTTTCATTATTACAGTGATGAAAATCCCACTTTTTTTTAGAACTCTCGATCATTAGCACAGTCACATATTAATGTTTGGGGTGGAATAAATGGAAAGCGTATTGTAGGTCCATACCTTTTGATGACCACTTAATTGGCGCCATGTCTCGTGGATATATAAGAGACAATTTACCTGTACTTTTAGAAAATATTCCGCTTAATATCCGAAAGAGAATGTGGTTGCAATTAGACGGTGCTCCCGCGCACATCCAAGTAAATGTTAGGAACGAATTAAATAGGCAATAATCCAACAGACGGATAGGACTCGGAGGTCCATAAAATTGGCCAGCAAGGTCCCCAGACCTAACGAGTCCCAATTTTTTTTTGTGAGGATGTATCAAAACTATTGTTTATGATACACCGCCAACCACATTCGATAATATGAAAGACCGATTAAGAACAACGTTTCGTTCTATAACGCCAGATTTAAAGTTTAATTTATTTTAAAGTGAGACGGTCATTTCAAGAAAGAGTTCGCTTATGCATTGTAAATGATGGACATCATTGGACATCAACACTAGTGTTTTTTTACATTTAAGTTTATTTGTTCAATAGAAGTATGTGTTTGCTATTTATAGCGATGTCTCTTTTTAACAAGCATGAAAGAAAAACCAGTTGAAGGGTTAGGCTGATAAATATCGTCTATTTGTGAGCAGTAATAATAACGTCACTTTCGTCAAAGCCTACTTTCGCAAAATTAATGGCAGGAAGTGAATATTCGATATTGAACATGCTAAATTACAAAAATTTCATTGAATTTTTAATAAATTCTATATGGTTAATGACATGAATAAAGAAACATTCTCAAATTTAATGGAATGGATAGAGCTGCGTTTTTCAAACGGAACTTGATATTCTGAGTTTCTTCACCAGAAGAGAATAAATTTAACTGGTTTTCGCAACATAGTATTATGGGTTTACGTGGTTTCTAAAATGACTGATTCAAATATAGAAACCGACTCAATGCCTGCATCTGATATAAGAATTCAGGTTTCTAACATTCTGTCTGACATTAAAAGAATTTGTAATTCGAAAACTCAAACACATCGAAGTCATTGAAAACTAAAAATGTTTTGATTTTTTTTAAATATTTGTTTCATTTAATTAGTTTTATGTGTCATTTTTTGTAAAATTAAGAACTGGAAAGCGTTTCTTTTATAGGTATGTAAAAAATTGGAAGAAATGTATATTTTGTTCATTTAAATAATATATCTGTGTATCGTTTATTATAACTAATGTTAGAAAAGGATTCTTAATATATTTCATCCTGTATATACGCGTCATGTTCCAATTTAATAAGAATACAATATAATCATCTATCTCTTTCTTACGCATTCAATTTAGTGTATCGAGAGCAAGTGTTGAAATTTTTTTGTCTTCATACATTCGACCACTTTACTAGGAGAGAGTTATTGTTGTTACAATTGCTTTCGTAAGTTTTACATGTCATGACTGTTACAAAACTCTTATTTAGTGAATTTGAAATGATCTACCTTTATATAGGAAAGAAAATGATATCTTTATTTAGGAATGTAATTGATTAATAGGTTTTCGCGGCCGATATCAAGTGACGTAATAACTTTCCGGGTTTAAATTTGATGCATATTAAAGGAAAATAATTCATTTCCGTTGTTTAAAGCCTTCTGAGCAATGGAACGTTTTAACATTGTGTATAACGTGATATTTTAATTATTTGGACGAAAATTGCTTGCGTGTTAGTGAGTACCACACCTTTTTCACTAAATGGATCTTTCAATCATTCAGTTCCATTATAGGTAAAGCTGTTGTACATCGACTGAAGTTGTGGATTTACTATCACTTTAGCTTTGTAGGTGTGGACGATAAAGGAAATGATTCAATTATTTTGTTCCTTTACTTTTTTTTTACCAAAAGATGCTCTTTAACAATACAATATTTTATTTCCTTTATTCTACGAAAAAACATAAATTAATGGGCAGTTAAAGAAAAAAAGATAATTATTACAACACTACCTATATGCGTATGTAAATCTTTTTTTTTGGAAGCTATAAATTATAAGTAGAAATTCATGCCAAGGGCCGTAATATATTTGTTTTTTAACACCTATTGCTATAATAAAGTTCATGCCGCATTAGCTATACGTTCTGTAAGTGCAATCATTCCTTTCACAATTCGTAATTTTTTATTCCAACAGCTACGGAACTCGCATTGCTAGACACCGAGCTTGTAGGTGGATTTTTAACACTTGCTTTGTTGTATAACATAGCGTTTAACAAACGACTTCTTGAGCTCTTGAAATGCTAACGACAATTGGTATATATTTCTTGGAAAGTATAGTATGTTATCTAAGATAAAGGGGCCTAGATTAAATACTAACTCTTTGGGATTTTAATTTTAATTAATTAAGGGTGTATTACAAGGAAGTGTTTTGGGACATTTATTTTTTTTATTCATAAATTTCCATTACAACTGATGAGTATCTTAACTTGATCCCGATTTTAGTGTAAATGTAATGTTTAGTTTCACTAATATAAAGTTTAGCATTAAATATGAGTAGTGTGAAATATCAAATTAAATGATAATCAAGTCCTGTTTATTATTTGCAATTCCTCACTTACAAAATAACTTTGATTTGCTTACAGTAAAGTGTGATGCGTGAGTGTATCGTTTCGTGGTTCTTATTTTAAATACTGTTTTCTTTTTTTTAAGTCATGCTCCAAACCCTTTTGTAATAAATCCCCTCCAGTCGTTTTTCTTAGCTTCTTTAGTTAATTTTCTTGGTTATTTTCTTTATGGCGTTTTCGTGTTTACTTTTAACAGTTTTTAATAATCTTTTTAGTTGAATTTCTAGATAAGTAGGCGAAATAAATATCTGTTATCAGAAAAATTATTTTCTATCTGTTCACTTGTTTACTTGTTGTCACAGGAATCCCAGTCTAACGACTTGATACTTTTTGTGGTTGGCCTAACGATGTTCATTTTCGATGCTGTAGATGACGTGAATTTTGATGACTAGGTTCCAAATAATGTGTGTTGTATATGAATTTTGTGTGATTTTTACAAAAAATATCTTCAAGATGTAAATTATTGAAAATAACTTGTGGCTTTTTTCAAGAAATAAAGAATTAATAATATAAATTATCAAAATGCCAGAATTCGGATAATAACTAAAAATAATTCGAATTCTGCAAATATTAGATGAAATTTTGATATTTAACGAATGTTTGCTTCACCCCTAATATACTCCATTACATTATATTTAAGAAATTAATTTTTTGGGGGGATCTATTAATGAAAAGCTAAATATATAGATGTTCAATGGTGACTCGTTGCGAGTTGTTCATATTAGGAAGAAGGGTTGATAAAAAGGTCCTTTACTCGAAAAATTCTTTTTTAATATAACTAAATAACGACCGGTTTCGAATCAAATCCCATCCTCAGGTTAAGAATTTTTATTAATAACAGTTTAAAAGTCGTGTAATAATAAAAAATATATTCCAGATGTAAAGCGATGAATGGACATCAAATTTTGTAATTAATGTAATATTAAAATTAGATTAAAATCAAGTGTAAAAAAAACATATTTTATTCATGACAATTGTATTTTAACTTCGTGTTGGTCCTCTTTTTACACTTGATTTTAATATTACATTGATTACAAAATTTGATATGTCCATTCATCGCTTTACATCTGGAATATATTTTTTATTGTTAGACGACTTTTGAACTGTTATTAATAATAATTCTAACCTGAGGATGATCTTTGACCCGAAACCGGTAGTTATTTAGTTATATTAGAAGAATTTTACCAGTAAAGGACTTTTTATCAACCCTTCTTCTTAATTTAAATATACAGGATCTACACAAATTTTGTAATTTACTGAATAGCTATACATTACAATATTTGCTGTTTCTTAATACTTTGATTTAGCGAAGTAGGCGTTGTTAGCATTTATTAGAAATATCAATTGGCGTTATCGTGGTGGTGTTATTATTGAATACTTTTTTGACTTGGAGAATATAAGTTTCGCGACGAATCCCAACAGTTTTTGCTAGATTTGTGGTAAATTTTGTCTCTTATCACTTCGATGCTGGGACCAAGGGGGACTTTGGAGTACAGATGATTTGGAGTGAACTAAAAAATCACTTTGATGATTGTTACTTTTGTGCCATAAATGTGAAAGGTACGAATTGGTTCAAAAAGCGTAGCCGGATATATCCTAACATAGAGAAACGTTTACTTGTATCAAAGTTGTCCGTCTTAATTCAAGACAATTACTGTTTCAATTATCCGCAATACAATAACTGTTTTAAATCAAAACAATGTGAGAAGAGAAAGAGAGCATTAACGCTTCTTGCTCCTGGCCACATTCTTCTTACATTTCTCAGTTTATGCCACTAATCTTCAAAAACAGCAACTGAAATATTTCCTGTCGCCACCTAGTACCAGTACTTATGATCATGCTGTCTTAGATGGTGGTGACAGAATCAGAATAGGGTTATTCCATGTCAAGTGATCAAGTCCCCACGCTCGACCATCTCAGATTTTTTTCAAATTCTGTGAGTACGTTCCACAACTGACTAAAGATAATTCCCCAAATTCTTAGCTCCTGATATGCAATAGATAACCTGTAAGAGCCTCTTAAGTGATGGCTGGTGAAATGTCGTGGATGCTCCCCGACAGTTTTTGCCATTTTGTCTGGAAACTGCTGTGTTTGCTTAGTGGTCATTAGTGTCCCAAACTTCCAAATTTTAACAAAAACAGTCAACTAGTCCTCTTGCGTTTGATACTCAAACTTGGCTGAAAATTTGTCGCGACAAAAAAAGTCCTAATTTCTGGGAAGTTTGTATTCCAGGAAAGTCAATGCAGAAAGCTCATCTTCTGTGTAACTAGTGAGAAAATTGTCTTTGTCTGTGTCAAATTTTAAGCTTCTTTGAGAAATAGTTTCTGAGATACTTGAAGATGAATATGACCCCAAAAAATTTGGATGCAAATTTAGCATATCTTTGAGCGTCTATATCTCAACTGGAAAACCTAAGAGCTTGTTGACTCAACAATCATTTAAAAGAGCTTGTTTCTCTCTACAACATACTTGGTTTCTGTGTTAGGGTCCTTTCATATAAGACTAAAAAAAGGAGACAAAGTAACTGCTTAAAAGGACTGCGGGCATTACTTTTTCTCAGTCTTTGTCATTATACAATCCAGTAAGCTAACAAGATATTCTACTGAAAATTAGTGAAGCTGTTTAAAAATAGGTAGGGTAAAGACAGCTGTTTCAAAGGTTCACTGGGCCCCCATTTTCAACCGAGTTTATTCGGTAACTCGGTTCTGAATTAATTAATAATATTTTGTGTGGTGAGGAGTGTGCCGATACTCTGTGTTGTTTGTCATACTACCCCACAGTCCTTGCTATCATTAATGATAATGAAAACTGTTTTGGAGATTAGCAGCATAAACCCAGAGGCAAACGCAGTTGTAACAGCAGAAAATTGTGCTCAGAACCATGCTGATGACGCCGGGTAGGCAGAAACATGTTCATATGTTAGCGCTATTTTCTCTGCTGCATTGTTTTTGCCGGGAATGATTCCACCAATATCATGAGCTATATTAGCATTAATTTTTGGTTATTGTTACTAGGCATTTTTTTCACGTGTATTAAGAATTAGTTTAAAAAAAAATATTTTTAAAATCTCTCAAGTGAGATGAATCATTCTGTATATACAACAAAGGAAATGGCTTTCATTTCGTTTATTTTTCTTATTAGCATATCGATTCAGTCATACACCGTTATGGAAACAAGCTAGTAGCTTCGATAAATTATCATTGAAAACTAGAACAAATATTTACCAGAATCCAGAAACCACAGCGTCTATCAAATTACTTTCCTATTCGATAACGCGACATGGAAATCCATGGAATTTTACATGTAAAATAGAGTATTTTTTCTATCGTTTATGTATACATATAACGTAATAAAGGTAATAGTCTTCTTCCTAAGTGAAAATGCGCATAAATACTTTTCGTCAAGCTCCCTTATTTTATTTATTCTTTCTCTTGTCTGTCACATCTTTCGGGACATCAAAATTAATGAATCTCCGTTCTTTCGAACATCAAATGGATCATTAATTTTTCACGTTAGTCGTGGCTTTTCCTACGTTGAAAATCCCTTTAATGTTGGTTTTTTTTAACTACTATTAGATCGTGTAGGCGACTTTAATCTAGTTTCTGGATAGTTACTTTAGCAGTTTTATTGAATAAAATTCATCTAGAGTTATTGAACGTTACACGAAATAACCTTAAATGAATTTTAATTTATATAATTTTAATTAGACATAACTTTATATGGCTTACATGTAGTCAGGGTATAAGAAAGGATCAACCTGTTTTATACACTTATACCAAGTTCGAAATAAAAGAAAATAAAAAAGAAGTCGAGGAAGGTAATAAAAAGAGTACGGAATTTTTTTCTTTACTTCTCAGCGTGTAGTCCATCAAAATTCACAAAATAAAATGAAATCAGATTTAAATTGTACAATTTAACAGCCAAGAAGACGGTGTCACACATATGAAATGGTAGAAAAAATACACCTTTTCGTTTTGGTAGATATACAAAAAAGATGACGAGCATGTAAATCAAGAATAATAAAGGTAAGGTGTCAGATTGTCCATCAATAAAAACATACTTTGAAAAGGCCGAGTTGCTCTGTTTTTTTTTTGATTCTTTATTTTCCTTCACTACGTTTTATATCGTCAAATCTTATAAATGTTAAAATCTTAGATATCTATGATGGTGAAACAGAGGCCAAGTTCGTGATGACTATATTACATAACACAGATTCATACGATATTATTTAACATATTTTTTTTTAATTATTGACTTACAAAACCAGAACTATACTTGCTTTAGGCCCTAACCATTCTTTCCTCTATATCCTTTCACACGCTATATTATTTTGAATATACATGGTATTTTTGGATAGTACGATAAAGAACCGTAGGCGTAATTTTAAATTACTATGAAGTGGGTATTAAATTTTTATACACCGTTTCACCTAGAATATTCAAATATCTACGAACTTGTTTTCTTCCATGTTAAAATTGTAATAATCTAACTGTAACATTTTTCGCTAGTTAATTAAAAATCCCCTTCTCTTAATAAATATCAAAGGGCTTGGTATGAAGTTATGCAGCCACAAATTCCTTGAAATTAACTTTAGAGGGTGAAATTGTGTCTTGGATACTTGAAATTTCACCTAAATTTTAAGCATTTATTACATTACTCCAATCAAGCTCAGTTTTGCTGTTATAATACAAGGTGTTTTTAAAAATCACCTGCAGATTTTTAAGGGTGGTAGATAATTTTTAAATAAACTTCATTTATTACTAAAACATGTAGGAATCGTTTGTGCCGCAAGATTTAGTGTATGGATTTTACACGTTACATGTAAGAAGTTACCACTGTGTTCTTTAAGAAATCGGCCCAAAGAACGCATGTTTGCGACACCATCACTCATAAACATTAAAAGTTGCTTAGTTGAAACTTAAAATTTGTTCAATGAGTTCAACACCACCTTTAAAATCTCATCGGCAGTACAATTTATAACTCCTTTGGAAGCAAGTAAGAAGGAGGATGACGGTCGATGTGGTTCCATCGTACGTACCATTACATTAACCACAGAATGTTTTTGACGATCTATTTCGTCCACACACAACCACAGTTTTTTATCTTTCAATTCCGTTTACATTCTTTTTTCTATATGTTCACGAGCAAATGGCACTACATTTTGTATCGATGTTCGACTAGGTAATTTACAGTCCGCATATTTATTCCAGAAGGAGACAAATGCTTCTTTGTCTAGTAAACGAAACGATAGATTACATAAAATAAGAGTAACACATAAATCAAATGTAAATTTTTCTTGGTCTCGTATGCCACTTTTTGCAGAAGAATGCTGTTTACTTTCGATGTGACGTTGACAATGGCTTCTGGACCAACATATTAAAGGGATTTTACAAACAAGACATTGAATTTTAGCGCCATCAAAAATTAAGTCCGGCATGTCCACTATAAAGTTTTTAACTGTGTCTGCCATTGGTCGTTTTCGCGACGCACCTAACTGCGACATTTTTAAAGCAAACATAACACAGAACTACTCGCATACAGCATCGGTTTAGTCCTGACGCTGTGAACGCGTGAAAAAATAATCGCCGACTCCGCACCACATATCTACTACACTGACTGTTACCGCTGTTTGTCGAGACTACTTATTACTTACCAATTTGTCAATTTTGAACGCACTATACTGGGTGTCCCAGATTCAATGTTACAAGCGATATCTTCCTTATTTGTAGAGATATTAAACCGAGCAAACGTATAGGTTGTTCGAACAAAAAAGCTTCAAACATTTATTTCGATCTGCGAAAATAGTTTACGTACCTATAGTTAACTACGTATTGAAGTAGTGTTGTTATAAAATCTTTAAAATGCCTTCTAATTTATCTCAAAATGAATGTGTCGATGTGTTATTAAATTAGCTAAAATGTGAACGGGCTCATTTCCAACAAATTTAAAACATTCTCATCATGTAACGCTTCTGGACCAACACATTAAAGGAATTTTACAAACTAGACATTGAATTTTAGCGTCATCAAAAATTAAGTCCGGCATGTCTACTATAAGGTTTTTAACTGTGTCTACCATTGGTAAACGCTGTGAACGCGTGAAATAAATAATCGCCGACTCCGCACCACATATCTACTACACTGACTGTTACCGCTGTTTGCCCAGACTAGTTATAATGGCCATCTACTTATACTAAGAATAACTTTCTTCAAATTTTCTGCAGGATTTTCTTGAATCAAGTCAACAAATGTCTTAAACAAAGAAATACAATTATTTCATTACAAGCATATACTCCTCTTAAGCGGAGAAAGAAACGCTAAGAAAATATTTCTTTTGATTTAAAACAGTTGTTATATTGTGGATAATTAAAACAGTAATTATTTTGAATTAAGGCGGACAGCTTTGATACAAGTAAACGTTTCTCTGCGTGTATAAACGAAAATTCCATTTAACAAATAGCTACTAATAAAAACATATTATAGATTGCTTGTTTAAATTTGTTTGTATGTATACAATCGTTTGGATATTTTGAAAAAAAAAGATTCAGATATTTATTTCGATTTGAGAAAATAGTTTAGGTATACATAGTTAAATACGGAGTGAAGAGATGTTGTTATAACATCTTTAAAATGCCTTCTAATTTTTCCCCAAATGAATGTGTCGATATGTTATTCATTTATGGAGTGTCATAAAAATTCTCCTTGTGGAGAGCGATTTCCTAGCAGAGTGATACCATCACATACGGCATTTCTTCGTATTGAAGTTAAAATGCGAACGGAGTCATTTCCATCAAATTTAAAACATTTTATCATGTAACATCAGTTAGAACAGAAGACATGCCTGGCAGACTGCCTTATGTTGGATTGAATCCAAATGTATCAGTTAGAACTGTGGCAGAAGATATGGGAATAAGTAAATTAAGAGTATAGAGGATACTAAAGTTTCACAAACATTATCCTTTTTAAAATTCAGTAGCAGTAGTTAGCCACATGAGGCCTGGCGTTGTCATGCAGAAGAATTACACTTCTGGCCGATTGCTTCTTCCTTTTCCATCGAAATGACAATTTCGCGGCATCCAGTACTTCATAGTAATATTAATTGTGCGACGATCGTGGAGAAAATCAACGTGAAAAGCACCTTGCCGATCAAAAAAAACTGTTGCCATTACCTTTCCGGCTGACAACCGCGTCTTTGCCTTCACCGGTGCCCTCTCGCCGCTCTTTCTCCACTCTATACTCGCCTGTTTCGACTCGGGCGTGTAGTGGTGCACCCAAGTTTCATCACAGGTGACGATGCGATGTTGGTCTTGGTCACACTTGTCCTTGGGCGGCGATCATGGCTCTCGTTCTCGACCTTTTCACGCTCTCCAGAAAATGTTTTGTGCCATGCAAACACACGGGTTCTTGACAGGGTGTTGTCCCCGAACTGTGTCTGTGATCGTCGCAAAATTTCGGTAGGGGTCGCCCTCCTTGGCAAAAAACTTGATGATATCCGCTGCTCCACGGAGACATGCACTTCTTTGTCGCTCATGGTTTCTTTTGATACTAAAGGGACCCGAGAGAGTTGCGGTCGGTTCTCCCATCTCCCTAACGGCACAGGCTACCTGCGCATCAACCCCTTGCAGATCTAGAAGCCCTCCGGAATTTTTAAGAAAATCTGTCCCGTTTATATTTGATACACCCTCGTATTATATATTTTGTCATTTACTTGGGTGCCATTGATAAAAACCTATTTCTAAAATTACTATCGTTTACCCTGTATATTGTAGAAGATTTTCTCCAAAAACTAGCAGACAGCAGCAAAGGCACATGCGTATTCGATGTTTGAGGCGCCAAAGAATTGTTAAATGTTGTGTAAAGTTGATGTTCCTTTTTATTTTCTGTTCTTACTATCCTTTTATATAGCAGCGGGATAGTTCTTGGCACATTTTAAAATAGTAATAAGACGCAAGATTAATGACAAAATAATACAAAAATGAGATAAATGCAGTATATATGAACTTTTGTTCTTCATATATTTACGTTCCGAACAGTGAAATCTTAGCTCCGTGTACTGGAATTCATCCAACTGAATAACGTCTGGAAAATAGGATGAGATAAGGATTAAACTATTAAGCGTTGCTTCTTTAGCAAATAAGAAGATTACGTTTAGGAAATATCTTCATTATATTATTTAAAACTCAGTTTTCTCCGAGAAAAAAAAACAAATACAAGGTAGAAAAGTTTATTTATGTAAATCTATACCTCTAAGTGTAATCTGCATATATTTCTACATCCATATTACTCATACGATGGACATTAAATGGAATTATATTAATAAGGTTTTATGAGCATCTAGTTGCAGTGTAAACATATTGGTTTTTGGTTTTACGATCGTAAAGATTTTGTGGGATATTTATAGCTTGAAAAAATGCTTTAAAAAGGATTTTAGAATTCCTTCCTTTTTAAATCTAACTTCTCATCTACAGGATGTTCTCTTTTTGATTCAAATTTACTAAATTCAAGCAAAAATTCTTTCTGCTTGAGTATAATTCAGAGATAATTGATGTTAAATTGAAGCCTATCCGAAAAATACCCCATATTCACGTTTGTTCAACCATAAATATGCATGGATATGGATGCTGATTACTGGCTCGTCATTTATCATTTTTACAAAACGACTTAGCAATTAATAATATTGGGTATATTCAATTTAAAATACAGCGATTTTGTTTAGCGTTTTGTCCGCGTTAGAACCAGGCCTTGTCTGCTTTGGAAATTCTGCCCAAATGCTCGAGATATTTGGTCAATTTGCTTCTAGCAGTTTTACATTTACCAGTATTATAGATATATACTATTAATCACTGTCATTTTGTGTAGCGGTTTGCCATGTTGTAATACAACGTCATTATTAATAATCGCGTGTAATGTGAAAAAATACTTTTGTTCTGCTACTGTTTAAACTCCAACTCTACAATCTCGCATCTCTCACGTTGAATGCGCTTTATGTATATACATATGTGTAATTCATATATATGTATATATATATATATATATATATATATATATATATATATATATATATATATATATATATATAACATTGAAACCTTAAAGTATTATGTATTAGCAAAATAAATGCCACACACAAATATGAAATATTTGTAACATATTTTAATTTATAAGAATGGTGAAACAGTTTACTCAAAGAGAAAGATTCCTTAAAAAACGTATAACTACAAGCAGAGAAACGTTTGCTTGTATCGAAGCTGTCCGCCTTAATTCAAGACAATTACTGTTTCAATTACCCGCAATGCAATAACTGTTTTAAAATAAAAGAAATACTTTCTTAGCGTCTCCTTCTCCACTCATTTTCTTAAAATACTTAGAATTCTTGAAATGCATATTATTTATATGCACATTATTAATTATGCTTACCTTGTTTAAAACAGTACAACACATCCGTACATAATCCAGTAAACGTTGCTTTAATTTTAAAAAGGGTAAAGTAGAGGTTATCTACGGAATAATGTTCAAACAAAACATTTAATATGAATATTTTCTTAACTTAAAACTAAATGATTCACTTGGAACGAACATTTTTCTGTCTTGGATTTTCTTGGTTTTCTAACCCTAAGAAGATTCACATGTCACCTTCATCGTTACAAAATAAGAAACTTTGTACATCTCTTAGTTTTTCACACACTTCATCCGTATCTTTAATGTTTGAATTACAAATGTCAAATTCTTCCACATCAGTTTCACTGTTTAAATTACAATCTTGATCATCAATTAATTCACTGATTATTTCTTGAACGTTAAAACTGGGATTTTCGGTCAAAACATTGCAATCGATAGATGCATAATTTTCTAGGCTTACACCACGTAATACAGGAAGAAGCTGGGCCAGTGGGATTTCGTCTTTCTCATCAAAATCCTTTTCTTGCTGGTTATTTTCTGAGAATCCCGCTTTTGCAAAACGTTTTGGGAATTGTAGCTGACGAAACGTCTTTCCAAGCTGCTGATATCTAAATTAAAGCGCTGTTTAAATTAATGCTTTTTTCTGCATCTTCAAAAGAACTTTCGAGGTTTGTGAATGTTAGAAGCCTTCTGATTAGAAATTTTCTACAGCTCACCTTAAACTTATGGATAATCCCTTGATCCAATGGCTGACAATGGGAAGTGGTGTTTGGAGGCAGGAAAATGGTGTTCACATTTTCTAGCATCACTTTTTGATGGGAGAAATAATAAGACTTCTATTTCCTTTTCTAATTTTTTGGTCAATTTTTTTAGCCAGGAAGGCCTAATCTCTGTTGTCATCCAAGCTTTTTTTATTAGATACCCATTCTAAGGGCAGTTTGTCGATATGAGATCCCTTAAAGCATCGAGGGTTTTACTTTTCTCAATGATTAGTGGAGTTTCCTTGTCACCTTCCATATTTGCGCAAAATAAAATTGTCAATCTTTGTTTTTCAGTTTTTTTACTGGCACATTTATCGTTTTTTAGAGCAAACGTTTTGTTGCAAGATAAAAAAGTCCGGTTTCGTCAGCATTGTACACATTTCTTGGTGAACAGTCCTTCAATATTACTTGTAGCTTTGGTTTCCAGGCTTCAACACTATCCAAGTCAACATCAGCCGACTCACCACAAATTGTCTTAAAGGCTATACTGCGCCTTTTACAAAATTTTTCTAGCCATCCATTTGAAGCTTGAAAACTCGTCAGTTTTAAATTTTCGGCTACTTCCAAAGCTTTTTCTTTTATTAGGGGTCCAGATATAGGGAGATTTTTATTTTTGGCTTTACAGAACCAATTGTAAAGCACTTCATCAATTGCCGATCCTTCGGTTTTGGGAAACTTTCTCTTCTGCTCTAAATAGGAACCTTCTTCAAAGCGTTCCTTTAAATCGGATTTGTTTTTTATAATTCCATTAACTTGTGTTCTTCCAACACCGACTTTTTCAGTCAACTTTCTAGCACTGGTACTGAACTTCTCAGTTTCTACAATAATATCAATTTTGTCTTTAAGAGACAAACGTCTATGAAACTAATGTGCTTAAAGTGAATCGTTACAAGCAACTAAATACATACAATTATATGTACATATTATGTACATAATTCCCCCAAATCTTAGAAATGTGCGATAAAGTAAATCTGCATACAATCGTTCCATCTGTGTTAAATTGAATGCATAAACGTTAACTACGGGAAGGCGACATGTCTTTGAGGTGGGTAATTGACCGATAATGAAATGGTTTTTCAGAATTGACCGATAATGAAATGGTAAAATTGCAGGTATTTTCGTAAGAAAATTTTCATGGAAGTGGGTGTGGCCGTTTTATGGAGGTGACTGCTTTTAAGAGGTGGCCGAAAATAGAGGTTTTACTGTATTATACATTTATATAGTCTTGAAATAAAAATATTTTTTTGAATAGAAACTGATTTTTAAATTTTGTCAAAATCTGAAGCAATATGATTTGTTCAGTTCTGTAGAGGCGTTTGCAGCTACTAACTCGACAAAAATGTGCAAATGGGGATATCTTAATTAGATTTCTTCATGCGTACATGTAAACATCTATTTCGTATATATACGATTTAAAATATTGAAATGCCATTACCTTCCACAGACGCACTGAAGAGCAATAAAACTGCGAAACGCGCGTCTGTGTATGGTGGTTAGGTGATGGCTTTTACTATCTCAATCTAAAATATAATTATTAAAACGGTTTCAACGGCGTTCTGTTAAATATATATAATATTTTTACGTGTGGTGACGGCCCAACAGGGTATATAAGCATTTGAAAGCTTGTTATAATTTCAGAATGCTTTTAGTGT
This sequence comes from Dynastes maya, assembly GCA_029619315.2. NCBI lineage: Eukaryota > Metazoa > Arthropoda > Insecta > Coleoptera > Scarabaeidae > Dynastes > Dynastes maya. The sequence goes on from JAROYE020000012.1 coordinate 12,250,123, forward strand.
ATGAATAACCCACCAGAAAAATCCATCATTTGACCAGTTTACTTCAGATAATCAATTTGTACAAACTTACACATGAAAACGAGTACCTTATGAGGATTTAATATTTTGGGAGGAGAGATATATCAGAATTTAAAAAGGAAAAATTGTTTTGTGTTAGATCTCAATACACTGCCCTGTAAATCATCTGTGTTTGAGATAAGTTTAAATTGGATTACAAGGATTGTGTTTGTCCTTCTTTTGGGAAGATAAACTGTTATTTACAAATTCTATTTTGAAGAGAAGTGAAAACGCCTAATGAAGTAAATAAATAAATTTTAACAACAAATTTAAATGCTCTTTAGGTGAATTTGGCATCACAGGAGACGATTTGAAGCATTTTTCCTCCCATTACATTCTTTAAAAGCTTCCTCAATTTTTCTTGACATAGAAATATGAAATTATCTATTATCCATTAAATAGCGGTTGTATTTTTTTTTAGTTTTATGTTTAAACGTTCTCCAAGTAACTGAAAGCGAGACAAGCTGTCTTCTTATGAGATTCTTCATTTTTCCTTAAGTATAAGACGCCCATCAATAAAGTTATATATCATAAGTTGGTTGACATTTACAGCCACAACTCGAGAGATAAACCATTTTTTTGTCTCTGTCTCCAACCAGGGAATGAAAGAAGCATATAATACGCGATATCTAAGTGCTAAAACTGAAATATGCGATAGTAGACAATTGAAAGGAAATTCCTAATATATTTTTACCGAACTTTACAATTCGATTTATTCAAATTTGCAGAGAATTAATTCAAAGTCCAAATTGAAAGGGATAATAGTATTACTACAACACATGCATAGCGCCAGTTTAAATTTAGATCGGCTGTAAATTATGTCTTGAGAAGAATTACCGATTTAGAGGACATATGGGTCATGTCCTTTTATAATTATCAACTTGGGGGTTGGTTTTGCAATGATTAACATATACAGTATATTCAATTAACATATACTATACATTCAAATTGTATTCTTTTAATTTAATTTGAATTTTTGAATGTTCGAAAAGCAAAAACCAATAATTTAACTTATTACGTATTACCTACAATTTGCAAAGCTACAAGAGGAAATTTTGTATGTAATCTACTTAGCCATGAAAATAATGACGAATTGTAATTATTTTTAAATCTGATTTGAGACTTAAACAGTTGACTAAAGATGGAAATTGTCTAAAAATTATCCACTGTATAATGTGAGAATGCTACATCATATTAGCAACCATAATTGTGGTTGAAATAATTTCATTGGGGTTGGGAATCCATGAAAGATGATTTCAAATTTACTAGATTTCTTGAGGTAAGAACACAGGAAGCAGTAAAGAGAATTGAAGATATGGTGTTGCGAGATCGAAGAATTTTCGGCTATTTTAAGAGAATGTCAGATATCAGCGACAACAATTTTGAAAATTTTACATGGACATTTAGCGAGATAGATTCCCGAGCTTCTCATAGCGAAACAGAGACTTGTCAGGCGAGAAATTTGTATAAACGCTGATGAAATTCTCCAGTCAATGCAGAGTCTTCGCCTCCAAGGAACAGGGGATGTGATGGTGCGCAAGGGCTAGAGCTTTCTTGGATTATGTCTTGTTCCAACATTTTTTTTACTTATTTGTTTACTTCTTCACACTGAACTGGTGGCTTCCTGTATGATTTCTGGTATAATATTGGCGTCTCATCTGTTAAGCGAGCTTGGTGTTTAATGTTGGATCTGAATAAGTGCATCATGGCATAAATCTTTGAATTCCAAACAAATTTTTTTATCAAAGCTTTTTCCTCGTGGTCCAGATGTTCTAATCTTAACTTTTTTTCAACATTTTGATGATTAATTTTGGCAATTTGTTTTGGGAATAGTATCGTTTGTATCCCGTTTTCTTCTTCCTCTTGATAAAGTTCTGTCCGGATTGGTTTGTTGATTGTTACATCCACTGGGTAATCATTAAAGTTTATAATTTCGGTTTGCGTTTCGTAATCTTGACTAGTGGTAATGTTTGCTGGTATTTCGACTCCATGGTGATTGATCTGGATTGTTTTTAAATTTTGATTCACTGGTATCCTCACAATTTTACGTTTACTAGGACCTAATTTTTTTCCGGGATGTTCTAAATGTAAAGGTATTTGTGTAAATTTAGTTCGTATATTTTTATGCATATTTTTCAAGTATGTTGAATCCAATGGTGCTAACCGTTTTTAAAAGTTAGCTCGCGTTTTCGAGCAAGATCCCAAAAAAAAACGTAATTTTGATCATTTTTTGACCATTTATTGAATTTAAATCGATGGAAATCGATCGAATAAACATCACATCGACGAATACACATCGAATAGAAACTATTTGAAAAAAACTGAATCGATTCAGTCAATTTTTCATAATTTTTTTGCAAAAAAAAACATTTTTCTTAATCTTTTTCATTTTTCATTCTGATTGCCCTGATTCTTCTGTATCGTCATCTTCTTTTTGTAAATTCCAACAAATGTCACCCAAAAGAGCATGTAACTTTTTACCGCTGTACCAATGTTCGAGCCTCGCCGTCACTTAATGAAAACGCTTGCTATGCTCATCGGCTTCGTTTGGTGATTCTTCGGCAATTTTTCTACCACCAAATCAAACCACGGATATCAGTGCAATAAGCGAGTGAATTATTCTCAATGGATTTGAAAAAATTCGTAAAACGATGATGACGATTGATTGCTCTGTATATTCGAACATCTGCTGCCCCAAAATGTTCGTTTGTTTCAAGTCCTTTGCCAAAAGAATGGATTGTCGCTGTGATAGTTTCAGGCTTCTTATTATATTCTTCAAACGAGATTGCGTGATTTCAATGTGATTGCATGGTAGAGTGACATTTAATGGTTCTTGCATTGATACGCCTGCTTCTTCGGTTTTCATGGTTTCTAATGCTGATGGCTCAGATTGTTCTGTTGAAATTGGTCTTGTTGGAATAGGAATAGTATTTGAACGCGGCAGCGGTAATTGAGTATATATTGCTGGAATGTATTTCAAAGAACCGCTTTTTCATCTGTTCATACCGTCAGTATAATTCAGGCACGCATAGCAGCTGGATCATGTTCTTTTGGATCTATCAAAATCATCGAAACACCAAATGCTGTACAAACAATAGACGGCGTCCTATACACATCTATAAAAACATTTTGTGAGAAATATTGTTGATACAAATCAGTGGTTTCAGCATTTATTTTATGCCGAGTGGTCTCAATTACAAATTTTCCACACACGTAATAAAAGGTATTCAATGTAGCATTTATCCATTTTTGGTATTTCAAATTAATTGATTTTATAAGCCAATACAATGAATAATCTCCAACTTTTCACTATTCACTTCGGTTTGGGTTATTTGCTTTAATATTTAGATGTTAGCACTTTGACTTCTGAAAATAGACTGAGTTCTCAGCGGTTAACAGCGCCGCTTATATATCCATTTGATCAAGTGGCAGTAGCGGGGATGGAAGGTTGTAGAAGGTTCACGAATGGTCCATGAACGGTCCATGGAAGGTTCTCGAAGGTTCCTCTTCGGCCATTGATCAGATTTTCCAGAATATTCCAGAAGGTTCTTCGGGCCTAAAAGTTTTAAATTGAATTTGCTCGAAAACGCGTGCTAACTTTTGAAAACGGCTGGCACCATTAGATTCAGCGTGCTCGAATTAGGTTTACCCCCCGGGTGCCCAGCTTTTTGCATTTTGCAACTAGCACAGTGTTATTGCTTTCATTTGTTCCATCAATTCTAAACCAAGTATTCCGTCATACTTTTTCGAAAAATTAACAATATTAAATTGATGAGTTTGACCAAAAGTGTTGAAAGTATACGAAGTATATAATCATGGTAAGTGGTACCATGCATTGTGGTTACAGAGAATGGAGAGTATTTTATGTGTTCTGGGAATTTGTTTTGAGTTATTTTGGTTAAAATAGAGGAAGCTGATGCTCCTGTGTTGATTAATAATTTTGCATTAATTTCGGGAAGATAAATATAAGCTAAACGTATAGATTGCAAGTGATTTCAGTGATTTCTTCCTGAGCTTCTCAGAGAAATGGTTCCTTATCCTCATCCCATATTGGTTGGTATTCATATTTCTCACTTTCTTGGTCGTTTTCGTAATACTCTTTCCGTTCTTGATATAGTTCTTCAACGTGGAATTGTTTCTTTGTTGCTGCCGGTCTAAACGGTGTTTGTCTACGATATTGACTCGACCTAGGAGGATCTATATCCATGGGTTGTTGTCTGGGTTATCACTTTTGCACTTGTTATGCAGGTGATTTAAAAAACTTAAAGGAAGAGGGTTTTATGAATTGTGGTTGGGAATTTTGAAATTATCTTAGTTGATTACTTTGGAAAATGTTTTATGGCTGATAATATAAATGAAGGTGTAGAGTCATTAACTTTCATATGGCCTACGAGGAATGTGGTCTTTTCCCTAAATTGAAAAAAATACAATTACGTGTGTGGAGATTTTCTTCTAATGATTATCTGAAAACTTTTATTAATACATACTTCATTTTTTTGAAAAAAAAACGTATCCCCTATAAATCTGAATAAACGTTCTGTACTTTACTATGAAACGTAACATTAATGTCAAGCCCACTTTGAAAATTAACAAAAACAAAAGTTCGTTTATATTACACTCAAAACTTAACAACGTCTAAAGTTGTCCTCTTCAAGTTTAAAAGTCAGCTCTCGCTTACCTCTACATGCATTAAGAACATCTCGTATTTAAAGCTATTTTACAACATTGCTAGTCGTCTACGTTGTGGAACCAAGAAGTTAATTTTAAGCGTTTTACTTCAATTATAATTAATAATTTGGCTAATAGTTTGGTGGCAGCGCTGGTTTTGAAGTGCGCCTATCAAAGTAATGACCAAAATTAACTCGGCTGTTTTTCGAGTATTTGTTTCTATCCAGAGCGACCTGGAAAGTTAGTCATATTTACGCAGTTAATTATATTTGAAAATGGAATTTATTTGTCCATCAGTGAACGAACTAATAGAACTTCCTGCTAGGAAACCGGAAACAATATGTTTAGTGCTTTTAGTGCTGGATAAAACCGGGCCTTTCGTCGAAAATCAAAGGCAAACAATAATATCCTCAAAGTTAAAAATAGAGAGCTTATAATTGTAATGATATATACAGAATGAGTCACAATCTCTTGTGAAGGTTTTCATATTGAGTAGCTAATCAAGAAATATTATATTTTGTTGTGCAACATAAAATCGTTTATAGAATAGAAAGCATTAGAAATTATAAATTCTTTTAATTTTAACTTACGTAGTGACAGTGGAAGCGTTCTAGTTTCCTGACTTAGTGAATTAAAAGGTTTTATTCCTTGATAGTTTATCGATTTTTGGGTTGTTCTTAATCTGTGATTTCCGAGTATTGTAGTTATGTACATCTGAATGTGTTTCTAGTGTGTTTATATTGTTCTTAATATATTCTAAACACATAAATATACATAGCAGGCACCATAAATTCACGGCCTAATATAGAAAAAATAAACTTGGTAAAATATAATAATTTTTATTTTTCAATATAATCTTCCCTAACTTCAACACATTTATTACAACGATCAATTAATAATTCTATACCCTTGTAAAAATAATCTAAAGTTCTTTCTTCAAAATGTTGTATTACAGCTGCTTGCAACCCACTATCGTCCTCAAAGCGATTTATTTTCTGTAACATGGATCATCTCTCGCTATCCATGTTTGAACAAAGGCACTATTTTAGATACCTTTAGTTCAACTGGAAAGTAACTTTCGGAAATACATCTATGCAAAAGCCTTCTTGACGGTTCGGATAAGAATGGCGCTGTGTGTTTGACAATTCGGGCATGGCATATACACGTTGGTCCGGTTACGAACGGGATTATTGCCTTTGTGAATGGTAACAGAGCATTTGAGTCTCAGATAGATCGCATCCAATCGCAATATATCATAAAGCGAGCAGCGGTACGCACGCTTGTCCGCTCAATCACGTAATATTATAATTCAACGCCTTCTGACAAAATGTGATAATGCAGAATTACTGTGTAAATTTTCTGTATTCTCAGATTATGTTAGAAAGTACAGTTTCTTATATTCATTTTGTTGCTGCTATGCGATGTAGGAGAATAAAAAAAGTAATTTTATGTAGGAAAATAAACAACGATTCTTATAAAATTAAACTGAGGAAAAATAAATTCGATAATTATACAAAATAAATTGAAATTCGTGGCCAAACAATAGCCGAGTTTATCGTAAAACTCCCTCCTCACTGTCCCAAGATTCCTAGGGGTTATTGTTGCGAAAATTCTCAACAGTTCTACTTGCAACTGTTGCAAGCTCGGTACTGTTGCAAAACTGTAGAGATTTTATTTGACATAACCCCATAGAAAAAAAATCGCCGGGATTGAGGTCGGGTGATCGATGTGGCCATTTTATTGTACCCTTCCTGGCAATAACACGATTAGGAAAGGTGTTTTCTAAAAACTCCATTATTAATCGGGTGTTATGCGCGGGACAACCGTCTTGCATAAACCAAATTCCATCAAAATCGGGGTTAAGTTGACGGACTTAGGGAATAATTTGCGTTTGCAGCAAATCCAAATATTTCATTCCGTCGATAACAAATGACCCTATAATGTTATCACCCAAGATACCCGCCCAAACGTTAAGTTCTTACATTACGGGCCAGATGTTGATTTTCTCGAGACCAATATCGCACGACTGAGGGATTATGCTTGCCAGAATATTTTTTATAAAATATTCGTCTTCGTTAGCCCTTCCACCGCGGACGCACAAAACTCCATTCTTGCAAAATTGTCCCCGGGAAAAATCTCCTGGCATTTTTTAACTTGTAACTTTTGTATCTGTTGCGTTTCAAAATACGTTTCACAGTACTTTTACTAACACCGATTTCGTCTGCAATTTGCCGGCTAGAACAAGGTTCGCCCATTTCAACCAACGAACAAACCCTCACTTCCCTCTCCTCCCGCCCGGGGGCATTAGAGGGATTTGAGGCTACTCGTCTATTTGTTGGCATTTACGGCAATTCCCGACCTCGCAGCCAAATTTCCTAAACGCTTTGACGATTCTTTCAATCATCGAATGCGAAGGAATAGGACGATCCACGTACTCTACGGCAAATAGATCGACCGTACTTTGATAGTAATTTCCAGCAAGATACTATGTAATGATTTGTACCTTCTTTGCGGTTGTATAAACTAACATAGTGTATCCGAAATCCACGATCACTTATTAGAACCTTACGAGCGCATAGATAGACAAAGAATGCTTCAGATAGGCGTCTTAGAGCTACGGAGTTACGCGTGTCGAAGTTGGCCGGCGGGGATAAATGCAAGTATGCCAGATCGCGCTACGTACAATATATCTCTCATCCCGGTGTGAGCTTAGCCTACGTGTATGTCCTCAGATGACAAATTTTTAAGGTTTTAAGAAGATCAAGGGCTGCAAAAAGAAGAATTTAGCTTGATATTTGTTTAATTTATTAAATAACAATTTACAGTGTACGTTGAGACAGGCATGTTGTTTATGATCATTTAAGGTATACATAGATAAAAGTTGTTGAAATCGTTTGCAGATACTTCTGGAGCTTCTCTTCCTTTAAATTTATCATTTAAATTTTGGTTGATTATTTTCCCGGTAGCTTTAGATTTACGCCTTTCTTTTTGTAGTATTTTAAAGATGCATGAAGCCTTTCTTTTATACATTTAATGTCGTCAGTCTACCACATTATCTTTCTGGATCTATTATCCTTGGGGAGAATACGTTTTATAGGATTGCTCAAAATCCAAAATTAATTATGTCACTGGTGAAATTTATTAATTGTGTGTCAAACATTGGCCTCTGTTTAGTGTAATCTACACGTTCAATATTGTTTTGTTTAATCATGACACCTACATTGAAACTTAGTTTCTTCGGGTACGAGGGCATTCCAGAAAATAGTACCCGTTTAGTCATACAGATGGCGCTATTGATCCAATTAAAAGCAAAGTGGGGCAGATGTCAACAGTAACATCGTAGCTTTGTGGGAAAAAAGAGTTGAAGTTCTTCCAGTGCGTGGTGTGAGTTTTATGATGTTTACAATGGCGCATAAGATAGAAACTCCCGCGAAATGGGAAGTGTGATCCGTGATCCGTTTTTTGAACAGAAAACATCCGTCCAAGCGAAATTCATCGCAGGATTATTGAAGTGTATGGTACGGGAACAATGGATGAGTCATCTGTAAGGCGCTGGGTTCGAAATTTCAAAGAGGGAAGAGATAATGTGCACGATGGAGAGCGGTCAGGTCGCCCGTCCCTTATCACCGACGATCTGAAGAAACGTGTCGATGATTTCATCTGCGCAGATCGTCGCGTAAAACTGAAAGAAATGAGTAAGCAATCTGCTGAAATTTCACAATCATTGCTCCATGAAATCGTGACGAACCATCTGAATTACAGAAAACCGACGAGCACAAGACCAACCGCATGGGTGCAGCGTTGACGGTTTTGACTCGTTACAAGCACCAGGGCGATGCATTCCTTGACCAAATTGTTACTGGGGATGGATCCTGGGTGTGCCATTTCACACCTGAGACAAAACGCAAGTCCATGGAGTGGCACCATCCACGATCTCCAACAAGGCCGCGCAAGTTTACGCAGTCATTTTCCACGAAAAAGGTTATGGCCTCAGTGTTCTGGGACCGAAAAGATCTGTTGTTGGTTAATTTCATGCCCCAAGGGACGACCATCAATGCGGACACATACTGTGAAACACTTCAGAAGCTGCACAGGGCCATCCAAAACAAGAGGCGGGGAATGCTAACAAGTGGCATTGTTCCTCTGCATGACAATGCTCGTCCCCACACGGCTCGAAAGACCACTGACCTTCTTCGGAAGTTCCAGTGGGAGGTTTCTGGCCACCCTGCGTATAGCCCCGACTTGGCTCCATGTGACTATCATTGGTTCAGTAAACTAAAGGATTTCTTATCAGGAGAACGTTTCCAAAGTGATGATGACTTAAAAGCAGGTGTACAACATTGGCTGGCTTTTCGAGGTACAACAAATGTCTCAACAACGGCGGCGACTACATTGAAAAATTAGTAAATTGTATTACTTTCATTTAAATAAAATCATTATTTACTTTCATTTTTCATTTAATCATATGTAAACGGGTGCTATTTTCTGGAATGCCCTCGTACATCTGCCAATGCAGGTATTTGATGTTAAGGTGACACGTGTATAGGTTCGGGTATTTAAACAGGTCTAAAATGTTTACAGTATTCCTAGAATTAAAAAAATTAATATTAAAGTCTCCAAATAAAACTATTTCACAATTGAATTTACACAAAGCCGACAGTACTTCTTCTAATTTAATTAAAAATGAATCTAAATCACCCAGAGGAGATCTGCATAACGTAATAATAATTAAGTTTAATTTATAGAGATGTATACCACAAATTTCAATATGTAAATCGTCATTAAAATTTGTTATAAGTTTAAATATTTTATAAATGTGTAAAATTGCTGGTTAGTTTAGTTTTTTTGCTAAAATCTCTTTCTGAGGAAGATCTTTTTCTAAGGATATTCATTAAAAATAACCTGTGAAATTTAATTTATTCATACAATTTCAACATTTATTCGAAGTGAGCACCATTTTCCTCGTATTTTGTTGAACATTTACTAACATTTCGAGAGTAATATTTTGTATAATGACCACGTTGTTACGCGTTGTCTTAAGAAATTCATCCAGTATGTTTTTTATTGAACAAATCTGAAATTGTTTTGTTCCTTATAAGCAATAACGGGAATATTAGAATTAAAAACAGTAAGCCAGATTATTAGTAGGCACTTAGATGTTGTTTTTCATATTTATATGTATGTATGTATTTACTCTCTGGCATATAACACGTTTAGTCTAGCCCTTATTGTATAACCTGTTTTCAAACGCGATCTTATGTAATTCTTGACTGATAAAGTTGAATATTTCCCTAATAACTAATTAGTGTCGATAGGCGCTAAAACATCCGGTAGGTATCTAGATAACTTTGACAGAAACTATTAAGAGGTAAAATATGCAAAGTACAAGGTATACAGTCGATCTACTATCAATGGCTCGTTTATAAGCTAATGAATTTCAAAGTAAAGAATTAAAAGCTATAAATTACTCGGTGTATGTAGAGTTAATTGGTTTGAAGCATAACGCGGTAATATTTAGTGTAAGTTTCGCGATAAATTATTTATGTATAAACGCCATCGAAAGCTAAACCGGTGCAAAATTCCAAATACGAAGCCTATATCCATCACCATTAAAGTGATATAAACAAACTCTCGCGAATTAATAATGTTATTGTTAATTTGTACTGACTGCTGACCATAAAATTTGCCGCTGAATATTTTTTCTCCGATGGAAAATCGTGTAAATAAACATTTTGAATTGATTGCTTTAATGAATGTCCATAGAATAACATGTTTCAAGTTTAAATATTCTTTAGTGGTTTACCTACACAGTAAAATAAAATGAACACTATTTTGGTGTAATGTCAAACGCAGGGGTTCCCTTGGTGTGCGCCGCGAGGCACTCCTGCGAACGCGAGCAGACAATGGAACTTTCTAGAACACCCTGACTACATCGTTCCCGTAGCTTGCAGAACTTTCTAGAAAGATATGGAACATTCTAGAAAAGTATGGAACTTTCGTGAAGTTTATAGAACTTTGTAGTAGATTTATATAGCATATTATCGGACATTGTCGAAGTTTCGCTAAAGTTCTAAGTAGGTAGGGGGCCAGTGTAAATACGGCACCACTTCGGCGAACCAGTTCAGTTCCTAAATAACAATCACAGAGTAAACATCTGAGAAGAAAAATAAACGGTTTTAAGACGCCCGTTACCATAGGAGCGCCCGCTTTGCTTTAGTGTGCCGCTCTTTTTCGTAAAGTCGTAGGAAAACGGAAAGATTTTTTTAAAATAAGCAAGTCGACAGTTCAAGTGAGAGTGATCAAGCATCGATATAAGTGGCGGGGCTTGGCTTTACTTCAGCAGAAGTAAACAATGGAGAGAGACCGCAGTGTGTGCTCTGTTTAAAAGTTCTAGCAACCGAGTGTATGCTCCAAAATAAGTTAAAGCGACATCTCGAGACCAATCTCTCTAACATGGTTGAAAAATCTCGCGAATTCTTTAGTAGCAAGTTGCAAGATTTACAAAAGCAAAAAAGTGTGTTTACTAAACAAGCCTCAGTACCAAGCAACGCACTGCTAACATCTTTTAAGGTCGCATAGAGAGAAGAGCTTATTCTACTGGCTGCTGGTTAATACATGGTTAATATTATGCTGGGAAAATCGGCGGGAAAATTAATTTCAAAGGCACCTTTGTCCAACAACGCTGTTAGTCGAAGAATCCATCATATAGCTTTGGATTTCAATGATCAATTAATAGAGAAAATGAAATGCATGGAATTTGGTTTGTAACTTGATGAGGCTACTGACAGTAACAAAGGCGCACACCTTATTTGCTATGTAGGCTTTCTGGATGATAATATTATCGTTGAATACCTTCTGTTCTGCAAAAGCATCATTGGAAGCGCAAAGGCTCAAGACTTATCTGTAAGGTTCGACAAACGAATGCAACGTCAAAGGCGTATCGCACAAAAGTAGGTACGTGAGATACAGTATTATTAAAAAATAATATATTCTAACCTTTTATTGACGTCTTGATGTCCACTACGACAAAATACTACTGCCCCGGTAAGCCGCGTAAAACTGCAACATAAGCAACGCTTCCATTGTCGATTCACTTAGCCTTCGACGTTGGTCTGAAAACGTTTTCGTGTATTTCGAAAATGATCGTTTTACATCTGGCGAAGTGGGATTTGCGAAATTCAGATATTCCTTTATCTCTCCTGTACATTCTTTATTTTCAGTAATAGACCGAACCTTTTGTAAATTGGGATTTTTATTTAAAACTGCACGAAATTTTTGAGCGACATCTAGTCTTATAGGATCTGTCAAGCTTTCTAATGTATTTAATGAGTCTCGTAAAGATAAGTGACTGTTTTGTAATAGCGATATAGTTTGTACAACTGCAGAATAGTTTATGGAAATTTCATCTATTTGTAATTGAACGTCCGAATTGGAAAAACGTTGCTGAGTCTCTCGAATCGCTGCAGATTCATTTAATTTAAATTTTAAAATCACATCCTTCACATTTGCGATATATTTATGATAATAAAATACTGCCTGGAGCCATGTTCCCCATCGAGTTATTACAGGCTGAAGTGGTAGTGGAAGTTTCGGATACAATTGTTTGAAAACGCGGATATGTTTGGGAGATTTCACAAACACTTTTTTAGTAGATGCTATTAAATTATTCACCAGCGGATACTTCTTTCGAATAGTTACTGCAACGAGATGACATGCGTGTATGAGACATGTTATGTGAAGAAGAGTCGGAAAGCATATTTTCAACATCCTACCAACTTTCAGCATTGTTGCAGCTCCATCAGTAACTAACGTTGTGACTTGGGCTCCTGTGATACAAAATTCTCTTAACGAATCTTTTATTATTTAATACAACAGCATCACTTTTTTCAATCCTTTTACTGATTAATAACAAGGAAGCTGCTGGATCATTACGTTTTAAAGGACGCGCTACAACATGAATCACGCTGTGTTTCTGTGCATCGGTTGTTTCATCTATACTTACGCAAATTTTCTTATTTTTCAACTCGTCTACTATACAGTTTTTTACTGTACCCTGTAAATTGTATCCCAATTGTCTATTGGTTGGTAGTTTCCACGAGGGAACATATTTATTCCAAAAAAGACGAAAGTGTTCATTGTCTACTAGGTGTTGTGGGATGTTGCACACACTTAGCACAAAAATAATATCATGCAGAAATTCCCAGTACGGAATATTGTTGCTTAAATTCAGTACATGACGTTTACTTTTAATATGTCTTCTACAGTGAAATGTATCGCGACCTATCAACCGTATATTGCAAATTTTGCACTGAGTGATAGTACCTGTATATTCCAACCCAGGGAAACGGTTAATATGTTTATTCACATGCGATGCTAAAGGTAATTATCGAACTACCATTCACTTCCACGCCTATCGAATGACTAAACTCTCCATTGGCTTCGCACCGACCTAAATCTCCTCTCGGCGTTTCTGCCGTAGCACGCGTTTGTTGAACCTTACTTATCTGAGATGCTTGACAAGTTTATAACCGATTTGGATTAAGAAAAGTGAATCAGTATGTGTATTGATGGAGATTGATCAATGTCTGGTCGCTATGGAGGATTACAGGCGCTTATTCGCAGCAAAGTACCGCATGCTATGTGGACCAGTTGCATCATCCATAGGGAAGCATTTGCATCAAAGTCGATGAGCTCTCAACTGAATTTTGTATTAGAACGTGTCACAGACGTAGTAAACTACATAAAAACTAGGTCACTGAAAGCCAGATTTTTCAAAAAGCTATGCATGGACATGGGAGTTGAACACACGGCCCTGGTATACTACTGCAGATCACTTATCACGTGCATTCGAGTACTCGAGTACTTTGCCGAACCCGACTTTTTGGTGAAACTGGTGTATTTGTGCGATATATTTGACAAGTCGAATGCCTTCAATCTATCTCTACAAGGCAATAACATGCATATTTTGAAACTTTTGGAGAAGGTTGCGGTGTTTAGGAAAAAGCTGCAGTTATGGATAAGAAAAATTAATGAGGATGGTGGTCAACACTGTTTTCCTAAATTGCACAAATATGTGGCTTGTAATAAAGTCGTTGTTTCACGAGACTTGCTGTCCCTTTTCAAGGAACACCTTTCAAAGCTCACTGACTTGGCAATGTCAAGTAATTTGCGTGGATCAAAGATCCTTTCCGTGCTCAAGCTCCACAAGAATTCACTTCGCATGAAGGAGAGAGTCTAATTGAACTCTCTTGCGACAACAGCCTGAAAACAAAATTTGCTTCTTTCGATTTAGTGGAGTTTTGGATATCAGCCAAAAATGAATGTCCAACTCTGAGTTCAAAAGCTGTAAGGATTCTCAATCCTACGACAACCTATTTATGCGAAGCCGGGATTGTCAGCTGTAGCTGTAATAAACAGCAAATATTGTTCAAAAATGCGAGAAATGAGAGTGGCACCTTATTCCACGTTTTGAAAAAATGTGTGGCGATCATCAAGTTCAGCCGTCACATTAACTTACTTCTCGTTGAAGGTTTTCACCATTTATTTCATATTTTTTTGTATTTTCATATTTTAGTTTAATGGTTTTTGTGATTGAATTTTAATAAATGTGAGCTTCACATTGTGAGGATTATCTTAAGAATTTTTTCGTATCTGTGCCTGATTTGTGTCATTGTACACATATTTTGAAAAGTGCGCCGCGGACTGATGAAGTTTGGGAATCCCTGCACTAATATAATATTTTTAAGTTATAGTTTCTATCAGAAATCAGTGTTTTAATTCTACTCTATTTGATAATAAATATTTTACCCATGTATTACACAGAAATTACATAATGAGATTTTTTACTGTCTAAGGATTGATTTCGATTAAAAATATTTTATATTAAAAACCCGAATTACAAAATATAAATCGATCATTATGTCAAAGAGCTGTAGAGAAACGGATGATTTAAAGGAAGAGAGATTGGTAAAGTACATTGTGTACTTATTTAATTGATTCTTCACGTTGAGTTGCCAAGTTAAAAAAGCCCTGCTTGTCGCTAGGTTTTGCTCCTTTTGTTAGATCCTATTCAATGCCAAATATAACCTTACAATGTAGTATTTAATAAGCATGAATACATTGCATACCGTTAAAAACCAGTATCGTAATATTTTGACTGTGAAATTAGCTCCATTGTTGGGTTATTTAAGTTTTGTTTTGTATTATTTTTTTCCTTTTGTATTAGGGTATAGATAGATGGATTTGTTGAATTCCTTTTTTTTTCCTAAAATAAATCTACAATTATGTAAAAGTAGCGAGATCTTGTAAAGCTGTAACTTCTGTAACTTTTGTCGGTTACTGTATATTGCTGCACGGTTAATACAATGAGTAGTATGTTGTAATTTTAAGTTGGGACAGCAAGTTTCATTTTCAAAAACGTCTGTAGGAATGTTGTATGCAGGGACCTTACAAGAATATTTCTTTCTTTGGACAGTTCAAAATAAATCTCCGAATCACATACAATAAAAGATAAAGATAGGTTATGAACCAACGAAAGGTATCGAACAATAACGATCTGAATAAACCGGTCCATAGTATTCTTGACGTTCAACGAAAGTCGAATCATTTCTAGACTTAAAATCTACCTCTCTCGCTGCTCGACCCGTCTCTTTCTCGCGGTCGGATCGTGTTCCGGCCGTCCTTTTTCAACTACTAGCGTCGTCAATATGTCATATTCTGTGTCATTTATTTTTTTATATCATTATACAAGGATATTTCCAAGAAAAATAAAACGTTTGCTGCCTCAGACGACACTCAGTACAAAGTCTACTATTTTCGCTTTTTATTATATGTCTTGATTTCATTTTTTATTATTATTGTTTTTCTCACCAGTTTTCCGCCACAATCTTATTATCACATCATAAAAACATATAGTTTACGTTAGGCAACCAGAGATGTTTAACGCTAAGGAGTCCCAAAGTAAACCATATTTTTTATTATCACCGGTACTGTATTAGAACAAAAAAAAACGATGTCATTCTGTACATTTATAGAAATACACAAAGTGTTTGTTTATAATTAAATCTAAATAAAGAATAAAATAAACATTTAGATGGGAAATAACTCCTTTTATTTTAAACTACGTATATTCAAATATTTAATGATAACCTCATAAACTGTTTAATAATAATAATATTTAGTAATAATAACACATATCGGGTAAAACAAAATTTTACTATCGTCTAACTAAATCCGTTACATACATTTAGTGTTTGTGCAAATATTTCTATTCACACACATTATTTGGAACTCTAAATTAACATGGAAATCATGGTATTTTTATCGTACTTCAAAATTGAGTTGTGCCGCTGTGGAAACGCAATTTTTTTTTGCTGTTTCTCGTTTAATTTTAATAATTGTAATTGTAAATTCTTCTCGGATCCCACTTATTTAACTAAGTAACAAACCTGCAGTAACCTATTTTAGTGTATCATTTCAGTAACGTTTTGCTACACCTTTCTACTAGTCACCATAACATTGAGTTTTTCTAAAAGTCAGATATACCGATTTGGAAAATGAGAAATTAGCTATATCGGTATCCCCTCTTCGCTCTCTCGCCGTATATGCGAAAGAGCGTGGAGGGGACTGGTGAAATCCGCAAGCAATTCGATGCGGGACGTGCTAGTACACTTCGAACAATGTCGGCATGTAGACCTACTGTGTGAAGAGCGTACGTAATAATTAGAAGTCATAGTCGCCTGGAAATGAAAGTTTCGCATATTTATTTTGTTGTTGCTACGAGGCTTAGACGAAATTAATAAGAAGTTGTAACGACGAAAATAAAAACAGATTCTGATGAAATAAAAAAAAAAATAAATACTCCAGAAATTCTCTCGTCCGCAGATACTGCAGTGTACCTCGTAACTAACCACATCCGTAACCTTGAGTCATCTACTGCCGCTAACTCCTCCGCTTGAGAGCGAGGAGGGGATAGCGACATGGCTAATTTCGCATTTTCCCCACCGGTATGAATTCACACTATTTTTCTGTGAGTGTATGTGGTTAGAGCACTGCACGGGCTAGGAAAAGCCTAGCCCGCCCGGACCCGCGGGCGGACCTCGTCTCTTTTCATTGCGGGCCGGGCCTAAAATCGTACGGGCCTGACGGGCCGAGAATTTTTTATTAAATACATCGAATTGATATAACGTTTGCAGTAAATGCTGTATAGTTTTTATGCTTCATCATTTGTATTAACAATTTTAATGTATGTAATGTTACGTAACGTTTTCTTTTGATTTTATACAATATAGTATACAAAAACAAACAAACTAAACAATATAATTACTTAAACAGGCTAAAATAATTTAGACGGGCCAAACGGGCCTAAATTTCCTAACGGGCGGGCCTTGTGCCGAGGTAATGAATGCAACGGGCGGGCCCACTCCATACTGTAACGGGCCACGGTCGGGCCGGGTCGTGAAAAATAGGTCCGTGCAGTGCTCTAGATGTGGTGTTGATTTGACCCAAACCAGTGGACTTTGCCATAAAATCGAGATATTTTTTCAAATAATAAATAGTTCCAGGTGTTTCAAGGAATTATAAGGTATATCTGAATAATAATAATAATAAAAAAGATTATTAGTATCGAAAATGATTAGCAGAATCCTAAAAGATATACTTTTTAAATCTACAGGATTACAAAATATAAATACTTTCCTTACTTCAAAGTTAAATTCGTGAATTTTAATCAAACCTTGTATATTAGTACATCATTAACATATAAATTTAGAAACGGTACCCTTCTCTCTATCACCATCTGAATAAATTTGGAATAACTTGGTCACGCAATTGCATTAAGCTTTAAACCCTGGCTGGAGAAAATTATATAATTGAATACTTCTCATTTACTAACGCAAAAAAATATAGTAATTCGTCAGATTACTTACAATTGTCCATTCCCAATGACACAATTACAATAGCGATCCTGCAGAAATTAATGACCATCACATTTCCTTGTTTAATATGGGATACGGAAATTTGTTATTTGTCGAAATGTTAGCGTGTTCATACAATCAGATTATCTGAGGAATTATACCCGAAAACCCTGTTGAAGCAGTTTAAGCGAAATATGTGGGTTTTGGCGTCCATTAATAAGTGTAGATGGAAGGTGGATACACCAATACACTCCTGGCACGCTGAGAAATAGTTTCTTGCATCAAGAAAATAGATTTTCTTGCAAAAATCAGTCTCTGTTCAAGAAAATATTTTTATTGCAAGACTATGCTTGGTAGGAGTACTGCTGTATTCCGTCAGGACACAAATCTGGTAAATAACGGGGTGAGACAGCACAAAAAAACACAAAAAACACAAGTAAATACTTAAATACATGTATTTAAGTATTTACTTTATAACCCAATCAAATAGTTGATTAGTAAATTTTATCTAGTTGATGACTTCTTAAATTGTGTTTCGCCGGCTTCTTTGACTCCATTGTAAGTTGTTTGTTTTTTCTTCAACAACTTTGAATTGTTGTTTAACTTTTGTGTTTTTTTTCTACACTTCTGTAGTAATCACTGAAGAAGCTGTCAAATATACAGCGAAAGCCCTGATGAATTAAAAAGGAGTTTCATTAAAAACATTACCCGCTGTCTCACTTCGTTATTTACCAGATTTGTGTTATAAAGACTATTTGGATTAAACAAATATTTTCTTAGGGTTAGAAAATCAAGGAAATCCAAGACAGAAAAATGCGTCTTCCAAGTAAATCATTTAGTTTTAATTGAAACGTAACGCCATCACCTATCCACCATCCATGGACGCGCGTTTCGATGTTATACATCTCGTCAGCATGGCTTTGTGAAGGGTAATGGCATTTCAATATTTTAAATCGTATATTTACGAAGTAGATGTTTACATGTACGCATGAGGAAATCTAATTAGATATCCTGATTTGTACGTTTTTGTCGAGTAAATTACTGCAAACGCCTCTACAGAACTGAACAAGTCGTATTGTTCCAAATTCTGACGCGACAGTAGCCCTGACTGGCATGTTTATGTATAACAGGAGCTATTAAAAGCACTCCAATAGCCGCTATGGGAACCATGCTAAACCTACCTCCTCTTGAGATTTATATCAAGGGAAAAGCCAGAATGGGTGCATACAGACTGAAAAATACTAGCAACTGGAGATCCCACAGTGGATCTGGGCACACCAGAATAGAAGCAGTAGTAACAAACCCTATCTATGATATGGGTTGTGATACAAAAATCTCCAGGATCTCCTATGACAAACCTTTCAAAGTTTTCTTGAATTGGGAAGAATGGAGGGATGGAGAGGGGAGAAAACCAAGAACACTAGTCTGGTACACAGATGGGTCCAAAACGGGCACTACATCTGGCGTTGGTGTATATGAGGAAAACCAGGGATACAAAGTATGTGTATCGCTTGGGCGATACATCACGGTATTTCAAACAGAAATATATGCTATACAAACCTGCGCGTGGGAGAGCCTGCGTCGGCGACCGCAGGGTGAGACGATTTGCATTCTCTCTGACAGTCAGGCAGCCTTAAAGGCACTAGCATCTTATCGCATAACCTCCAAACTAGTATGGGAGTGCCTGCAAACCCTAATGGCTCTGTCTAAACACAACAAGGTCACACTAGTGTGGGTGCCAGGGCACAGGGGCATAGCGGGCAATGAAATTGCAGACCAGCTAGCGAGGGAAGGTTCAAAAATGAATTATATAGGCCCTGAACCGGGTCTAGGTATTACTAAGAGTGCAGTGCGTGGTGCAATTAATGAGTGGATTATAACACAACACCAATTAAATTGGAAACATGCAGCTGGACAAAAGCACAACAAACGGATGATGGGAAGACCGTCGCAACATCTGACTGCTGACCTGCTTGAATTAAGCAAGATACAGCTTAGGGCAGCAACATGTCTATTAACAGGACATGGCTGTTTGAGAGGCCACTTGCATAAGATGAGGATCTACAAAGATGAGCCCTTATGTAGACTTTGCAATAAGGAGGAGGAAACAGCCCCTCATATTATTTTCGAATGTGCAGCGTTAGCTCAACGCAGATTCGCTATGCGAAGCACAATTGAACTACCAATGGAGAAAGATTTACTACATAGGCTCTTAAACCTGATTGCGGGAACTAACCTGTTTAAGTAAAACAAAACCGAAACAGGAATAATACAATAAGCTACTAAGCTTCAGTGTTAGGGATGTAAAGACCAGCCCTGCTCTGGTAGAAAATCAATCAATCAATCAATCAATCAATCAATCAGCCCTGACTACTGGCTTAAACCGCCATAGGTTAATTAATTGAAACGTAAGGTGATGGTATCTGTATTCTGGTTCCGTCACTACCATCTAGGATGGCATGATTATAACTACTGGCACTAGGTGGCAACAGCGAATATTTCAGTTGTTGTTTTTGAATATTAGTGGCATAAACTGAGAGATGTAAGAGCAATGCGGCCAGGAGTAAGAAGCTTTAATGCTTTTCTCTTCTCATAATGCTTTTGTCGGCAGTGATTCGATCAATACCAGGAGTTGTTTATATTTAGCATTATCTTGGTTATTGTTTCTAGGGACTCTTTTCATGTGTACTTCTACATTAAGTTCAATTTTGTTTGAACATGATTCTGTAGATAATCTCTACCTTAGCCTTTTTAAATCACAAGCAATGAGAATAATTCATTGCATTATGGTACGGATATGTCGTACTGTTTTAGATAAGGTAAGTGCAATTAATAATGTGCATACAAATAATATGCATTTCAAGAATTCTAAGTAAAAAATGCTTCATTTTTTTGTGTTATAATGGCCTTTTACTTATACCAAGAATCACTTCCTTCAGATTTTCTTGAATCAAGTTAACAAATGTCTTAAACAAAGAAATGCAATTATTTCATTACAAGTACTTATATATACTTCTCTTAAGCGCGGAAAAAAATATTTCTTTTGATTTAAAACAATTATTGTATTGTGGATAATTCAAACAGTAATTATCTTGTATTAAGGGGGACAGCTTTGATACAAATAAACCATGTTGAAAAATAAAACCCAATTTAACCAAAAAAAGGACTTGTTGCTGTGTTGGGCTGGAACTTTTCAGATTACCTTCGTGAATTTTCGTGAAATTTCGTGAATTCATATCAGATATCTGTCATAATGTTATGTCTAAATATATATATACAGTATAAACGCGTCTATCAACTGAATAAAATATGACGGCTTACGTGATTCCACTTGCTTTTATTTCGTTTAGGTTTAGGTGAAATATTAACAGTTACAGATCAAAAGCAACAAATAAAAAAAATAACTTTTGTACGTATGAATGACATGACTTTTATTTGCCTGATGTATGCATCCACATACAAAAATTCCTCTCGTTCATACATTGTCGAAGATATCACGACATGTTTTTGGTACCTTGAAAAAAATATATTAAGAATGTTTTAGATAATATCTCCGGTAAGATTTTGATTCGTAGATCATGTGTAGCTACATAAATGGAGAATAATTGACAGTGATTGATGTACACTCCGCAACTCTTTAACACGCGAACCAAAATACGTTTTGTATGTGTTAATTTGGGGTGGTTGCTCGCTAAATAAAGAGTAAATATACAGAGTGTCACAAGAGAAGTATTAATTGTAGAAATATTAAAATTTGGTAGCATCTTAGCACCACAGCCAAGGCTACAATTAAAGAGTGGTATAAAGAGAAAAACCGGGGTTGAAATGATTTAAATCTTTGAAAAAAAAAGATGCCTAGTAACAGTAACCAAAAAAAAATTGCTAATATAGCTATTAGTGCAATCATTGCTGGCAAAAACAATGTAAGAAGAGAGAAAGCAAAAAGAGCACTGAAATATTTCCTGGCGCCACCTAGTGCCAAGAGATATAGTCATGTCGTCAGAATTTAATCATTATTTAAATCAAAGTGATTTTTATTTTCAAAGATGATGATCTTTTTCTTGTATTTTTTTATATTTTTTGTACTTTTATATATTCATAAATGAAAGATTACATTTTACATTTATTTATTAACAAATGTCATATTACTTAAGATGTTTTTTTTATAAAACTAAAGATTAACTAATTTAGCAGAAATATATTTTTAAAATCTTATGAGGTATTATAATGTTTAAAAAGAAACACTAATTTAGATGGAATTTGGTCCGTAGGCTTCCGCGGTCGTCAATAATACTATACTCTTGGTTTCCGGGTTGGAACCGCGTTGTTGCCCTAAAGATGTCCCATAAGAATGTGGATGAAACGTCGGCCAAAGCTACAACAACGACGCGGTTCAAACCCGGAAACCAAGAGTAGAGTACTAATTTAGATGCTTTTTCCACCTAATCCATTTCTTAATTCTGAACGGACACGCCCATATGATAAAAGGTTCTTTCGACATCCACAGAAGAAGCATTTCCACACAAAATTGGAACGATGATATACCATACTTGATTAATTTTTAGAACATTCTTCTGCGATCTCCACTATTGTACTGCATTAAATTTTGTAATATTTCTTACGAAAACATGGTTTCGTGGAACGAATGTCATTTACGAGGCGTGTTTTTAAAGTAAGTACCGTTTTGAAATTCTGCTATCGTGAGCGCTGCGGCAGCTTTCTACGCTTGCGCGCTGTGTTCCTACATCTGTTGACAAGTCACAGACGCCATTACAGAAAGATTCGACCGTGTTTACGTTTGTTTGTCACTATTTAAAATGTCTCCGTTGATCGAGAATCCCGTCGACTGTGAAATACGCGCTGTGATTCGTTTTCTTAGTGTTAAAGGCATTAAATCGGCCGACATTCAGCGTCAGATCTGTGAAGTGTATGGAGGAAGCATTATGAGTGATGGAATGGTACGGAAATGGGTGAGAGCTTTTAAAGATGGCCGCACGAATGTCCATGAGGAGGAACGAAGTGGGCGACCGTCTGTCATTACTGAAGATTTGGTTCAGAAAGTTGACGGAAAGGTGAAAGAGAACAGACTCTTTACGATTTCATCGTTATCTGATGAGTTTCCTCAAGCTTCCAGAAGTGTTCTCTATGAAGTTGTGACCAATGGTTGTTAAATCAGGCGGCAGACTTCTAGGACGATGGGATTGTAAAGCTGATTGTGCGATACGATAAATGCCTCAATATTGTAAAGTCCGAAACATAAGGCAGCTATAGCGAAGGAACGGCTCCTCTATAACTGCCCTAAAGTTTTAGACACACCACCACAGTCACCTGATATTAATGTAATTGAAAATGTTTAGAATTAACTAAAGGGCAACGTCAAAAACGCCAGAATAGAAATAAATCCGAATTCAAAACAGCAGTGCTTTGAAGCATGGGCAAGAATTTCATCGGATATTGGTACAGTCTATGAATAAGCGGCTAAAAGATATCGAAATCAGTAAAGGATGGCCCACGAAGTATTGCAGGTTATGTCTTCTTCACGTTATTGCGGTGGTACATGCAAAATGAAACAACGTTGATAAGTGGACGATTTTGATTGTGACCCTATTTTATTAATTTGATATATTTCTGTTATGAAGTATTGTCTGTGTTTATATCAATGTAAAAAGTTAATATTATTACTGTATTTTCATTTTTCCTTAAAAGAACTTTTTCGAAACAAAGTGGACGATTTTCACTGTGAACGATTGTATCTTGTAATTGATGTTTCAATTATTTAAATGTAGTCCAAAAAATATTTATGTAAATATATGTAAATAAATTGAGCCAATGTCATTAACACCTTGTTAATGCAATAATTTGGCATAATAGAAATAAAAGTAAACGAGGACACACTGAAGACATGATTTTTCTTTTCATTTGTTTTCGTTTTCGCACGATCTCGAGAGGTCGCCTTTCTACCTGGCTACACCGTTTTGTCAAGATAGATCCAAGAAAATTATAATGATCCCGTATTGGGGACTATTGTTTCGTTTCCACCTTAGAACTGGATTTTTTGGAGCTGCTCGTGAGAACTATCGATGTTACAGTTGTTTTTATTTTTCCCTGTTTTTATAATTCGACGATTGTTACATCAATGTTGCCGACTGTTTGGAAATACAACGAAACTACTGTTTTATTTAGTAAAATATTCAAAATAATTCGTATTTTAATAATATACATAATTCTGTGCGGTTTCGTTTGGTCATTTTAAATAAGCGCCATTGTATGGTAATGGTTTGGTGCTTTTGAAAACTCGGAAACATGACTTGATTTTGCGTAGACACTTTACATTAACGGTGAATGTTGTTTTCTTGATATAAATTCGTTCAAATTTGGTTTGGATCGGTTGTAAGCTTGTATGCGACCAAATACAAATAACTTATGTTTATTTTAAAATAGTCTCCGTCCTTAGCTTCCCCCCTCCGTCGTCCCCCACCCTATTCACCGGCTTTGATGCTTATTGTGAAATAAGATCACACAAGCGGTTCGTTGGAACTATAATTTATCACATTAGGAGCTTTTTGATTCTTTTTCAAGATTTTTTCCTACATTTAAATGCATCAGTAGGACTGATTTGTGTTTTTTTTTATGTTCTAAATGTTGTAGTGTTTGGAAGAAAGCATCGGGATACTTCAATAGAAAGACATTTACATATAAAATATTTTAAGATAAATAATAATACGAAGGAAAGGTGAAAAGTTCTCGATCCAACAGAAAAAAATGTGTTTTCTAGTTCAAAGATGTATTTACTTTTCGATGTAGTCCTCCTATTGGTCAATATACTTTGTCCAACGCTTCTCTAATGAATGGATTTCATTTCTAAAGTGCGAATTTAGAAGGTCTGCAAAATATCCACCACTTCTTCGCTTGACACAAAACGTTTTCCAGGCGCGAGCTTGTTTGTAGATTATGGAATAGGTGAGAATCAGGTGAATCAGTTTCCCTACCAAAGCACTTTTGTAGGCTGGTGCATTGTCCCGATTCTTTTGCAATCCAGAATCATGCATCTTTTGAAAGTAATCAATAGAAAGAATACCTTTTGTATCCCAGCAAATGCCGGGTATGACCTTTCTGGTACAGGGCCACTGATTTCCACCCACCACACACTTCTTTGATTACTGTTTTGTTTCTGTTGTGTGGTGGTGAACCTACCTCTCGTTCATAGTAACAAATTGGCACACAAATTCTGTTGGATCTTTTTCAAAACGATCCAAACATTGTTGAAAAATTCGTTTTGTCTGCATTTAATAAATGAGTAGAGTAACCTAAACTTGCGGACTCGCATAGGCGTCGGTATTACGGATTAATATAAGAATACGAAAGATTCATAAATAAACTAAACCGGTAGAGAAGCAGGCATGTAGTGTCGACCTTGAATATAAATCATGTTAACCCGCGCTGAGAGAGATTTCGTTTTAGTATCGGTTGAGCTGTTGCAGAGATTAGTCGAACGGTCAAGGTTATGTACTTACGTGTCGCTTTTGAAAATATAGCTGGTGTTTTTTGTGTGTTGTAGTATTATACCAAGTACATAATTTGTGTATCGTTTCATATAGAACTAATATTTATATACCTAAGAAAACAATGCCTCGTAATAGATTTGCTACTAATGTACATAAGTATGTGTCATTTTTTCCCCATTTAAAATGTAGTGCAGTTTTTTGCTTAATATGCAATGTTCGTTTGGCTGCATTGGACAGAACTGATTGCCAGAGGCATGTTGGTGAGAAAAGCAGCGTTTTGGCGACAATACGTTCCAAAGTACCCATTACCCTCACAAACGCAATTACAGAATCATTTGCCGCGAATGAAAGAGATGCTAGAAAATGTGTGTAAACGTGATTTGTGTTCCAAAAAAACACGGATTACCGTGGATGAGACGACCGATATAAAGAAGCACAGCATCTCGATATTTGTTAGCTTGCAAACGTGTTCAACAATGTACCGTGGAAAATATTCAAAAAGTGATAATGAACGCTTGGAAAAAATTTAAAATTGCCCAAGATCAAGTTCTGATGATTGTGACAGATAGTGCAGCAACGATGTTAAGTGTTGGGCGATCCTTAAAACATATATTTCCTAACTTAATACATATAACCTGCGTGCTGCATGCTTTGCATTTAGTTGGTGAAGTTGTTCGACAACATTACGGAAACGTTGATCGGATGATTGGAAGTACTAAAGTAGTGTTTCGTAAATCTCCTAAACGTTTAAAAGAATTTCGTAAATTTTGTCCAGGTATTCCAGAACCTCCTGAACCAATTTTAACGCGATGGGGTACTTGGCTAACACCAGCTTCTTACTATTTGATCCATTTTCAACAAATTCAATCAGTTATAATGCGATTTAATCGGAATAAATCCAAAGCAATTAGAGAAAGTCAAAGAGAATTTCAAATTCCTCAACTTTTAGAAGATTTAACAACAATATGTACCAATTATACAGTATTACTAGATGCCATCAGAAAACTACAATGTACTGAATTGTCATTGCAGGAATCATTAGACATAGTGGAGAGTGTAAAAAATAAATTACACACATTAAATGATACGCCAGGATTATGCGCTAGTCAAAAGTTGGCAGATGTTTTAAGGAAAAATCCCGATTTTAATACTTTAGAGGCCGTTTATAATAAGTGTAAGAATAGTGAACTTTTAAGTGATTTTGAAAAACAGTTTCTACATGCAAATGTAACTTCCTTAGATGTGGGGAAATCGTTTTCTATCTATAAGAATATTTTTTCTTGTCGACGCACAAGGTTTAAAAAAGTAACTGTGGAAACATATGCAATGATGCAAGTTTACAGTAGTTCACATCCTGACGCCTCTAATTTGTTGAATAATTAGCAAGTAAGTTTATTTATGAATTTTTCGTATTCTTATATTAACCCGTAATACCGACGCCTATGCGAGTCCGCAAGTTTTGGTTACTCTATAAATGAGGCATCTACCTTGCAGTAAGCTTTCTTATATTTATTTTTATCTCACCTCGCAGCTCTAATCATCAATCTTGACCATATTGTGCATCTTTTCGATGTTTTTATCTGTGGTTACAGTTTTTGGTCATCCTTCACATGGATCATGTTTAAGAGATGTACGACTGCGTTTAATTTCAGTTGCCCGTTTGTTCATTGTTGAAAATGATCTTTGCTAACCTAGGGTGAATTACTATTGGTGATAAACTGTACAAAATGAAGAATTTTGTGACAACACATCTACTTGAAAAAGCCGTAAAAACAAATCAACTTGGTATTTGGTGTAAGTTCTTGTGAAACTTGTATCGCTATGCTATCTTTGAGCTAGGTTGAGAACATCTCACCTTCCTCTTCCACTCCTTGTATAATAATTTTTTTACGTGTTTATTAGTGATTACGGCCCTTATGAAATAATCTTTTGCACAAAATGAATTGTTATTTTAAAGCGTTTTGAGATTTTCTAAAATGTCTGCTTTGAAATGCAACATAGCAAACTACTGATGTCGGAAAGTAATTTGAGAATTCATTTTATTGATGAATAACATCCTTTAAATGTTTCTTCAGGTATTTTTGATCATCCTAGCGTTAATATTTTTCTCACCATGGTGTTTATTCACATATTGTTAGTATAACATTTTTTCTCTTGGTGTTATGTTAATAGTCTCCTAGCGTTTTCAAAAATTATTCTTTGTTTGAATACCTACCATCATTCTATGACTCACACACAGGCGGGCAAGTCTATCGGTTTTGACGGAGAAAAGAATTTATTAAACCGAGATAGAATGTGAGAATTCAAGATATGCCATCAATGGTAAAACGTCTTTATTTTCAGTTCAACTCAATAACAACATATTTTTTTCCATAAGAATCTTTTTTACAGCTTCGAATAACTTGTATAAATATTTTTATTGTCGCAGATACTACACGTGAATAGGCTGCCAGTGTGGGTTTCTTTTTTCGTTGCTGTATTATTTAAAAATTAATAAAAATCTTTAATTGCAACCGTGCAAAAAAGTAACGACATTATTTCTCTCTCGTACAACTACGATTTGGCAAACAATGGGACAATAAAACCTTATTACATCGAAAGAAATTACAGTAGTAGAGCCCCTTTACACATGCTTTAATAGTTTTACCGTATGGCACTGCAAAAAATATAATGAAAATAAGGAAAAAATTAATTAAAAATGCACTTATTGTTGTTTGCCGAACGAAGAACTTAGTTTTAATTAAATCCTGCGTCAAAACGGTTTTCTGAAAGTATTAGCATTACAAGAAAGACAACTTTATTACATTTGTTTCAAAAGAAGGAATTAATAACTAAACCTCATCCTGTGACAACCAATTTTATGTCTGGATTGAGATAAAAGAACTTCCCATAAGTTTTATTCCATTCGTCTTAAGTGATTCGTCATCAAAACATTCTTGGGCATCCTTAGGGTATTTTTCAATTTCTCTTAAATCGAAGATCTTTCTTGCAAATAATTATTCACAATTGTACTAACATGTTTGGGATCATTGTATTGCTGAGTCATGTTTGGGCCAATTAAATGTCATCCTCCAATTGTTCCTAATGGAATTCCGAGGGTTAACGCTGAGACTATATCTCTCGGCACTAGGTGATTGATTGATTGATTGATTTTCTACCAGAGCAGGGCTGGTCTTTACATCCCTAACACTGAAGCTTAGTAGCTTATTGTATTATTCCTGCTTCGGTTTTGTTTTACTTAAACAGGTTAGTTCCCGCAATCAGGTTTAACAGCCTATGTAGTAAATCTTTCTCCATTGGTAGTTCAATTGTGCTTCGCATAGCGAATCTGCGTTGAGCTAACGCTGCACATTCGAAAATAATATGAGAGGCTGTTTCCTCCTCCTCATTGCAAAGTCTACATAAGGGCTCATCTTTGTAGATCCCCATCTTATGCAAGTGGCCTCTCAAACAGCCATGTCCTGTTAATAGACATGTTGCTGCTCTAAGCTGTATCTTGTTTAATTCAAGCAGGTCGGCAGTCAGATGTTGCGACGGTCTTCCCATCATCCGTTTGCTGTGCTTTTGTCCAGCTGCATGTTTCCAATTTAATTGGTGTTGTGTTATAATCCACTCATTAATTGCACCACGCACTGCACTCTTGGTAATACCTAGACCCGGTTCAGGGCCTATATAATTCATTTTTGAACCTTCCCTCGCTAGCTGGTCTGCAATTTCATTGCCCGCTATGCCCCTGTGCCCTGGCACCCACACCAGTGTGACCTTGTTGTGTTTAGACAGAGCCATTAGGGTTTGCAGGCACTCCCATACTAGTTTGGAGGTTATGCGATAAGATGCTAGTGCCTTTAAGGCTGCCTGACTATCAGAGAGAATGCAAATCGTCTCACCCTGCGGTCGGCGACGCAGACTCTCCCACGCGCAGGTTTGTATAGCATATATTTCTGTTTGAAATACCGTGGTGTATCGCCCAAGTGATACACATACTTTGTATCCCTGGTTTTCCTTATATACACCAACGCCAGATGTAGTGCCCGTTTTGGACCCATCTGTGTACCAGACTAGTGTTCTTGGTTTTCTCCCCTCTCCATCCCTCCATTCTTCCCAATTCAAGAAAACTTTGACTAGGTGACGCCAAGAAATATATTTTAGTGCTGTTTGTGGAGGTTAGTGGCATAAACCCGAGAGGCAAATAACAACGATGAGAAGGGATTGCGCTCGGAGCGACGCTGATGACGCCGGGTAGGCAGAAACATGTCCGTCGGTCAGCGATTTTCTCTTTCTCACTTTTTTTCATTCCGAACAGCAACATGTTCTGGTCTTCCAGGACGTTTTTAAAATGTTTAACCAGTTATAATAATAATAATATTTATTAGTTATTTTTACACATTAAGTGTATATAACAAGTCATAATTAACTAAATTACTAAGTTAAGTAAAGAGTGCTATTGGAGAAGGAAATTATTAAAAAGAACAATTTAAAT
The DNA here is from genome assembly GCA_029619315.2 of Dynastes maya. Taxonomy (NCBI): domain Eukaryota; kingdom Metazoa; phylum Arthropoda; class Insecta; order Coleoptera; family Scarabaeidae; genus Dynastes; species Dynastes maya. The sequence continues at coordinate 12,279,747 of JAROYE020000012.1, forward strand.
ATTCATGGATATGGTAGAATATATTAGCAAGTAAAAGTGCTCTGACAGATGCTTTGAATTTATAGTACAATTGAATTTGTTGTATATGCACTGGCAGTTTATTGAAGATTCTTACGCCTAAAGAAAATGCACTAAGACTGGTAGCGTTGAGGGTGGCAGCTGGTAAGTGTAGATTTTTTCAAATTCTTGTGTGATAATTATAGTAAGCAGAGTTTGTTTCTAAGGTATGTCTATTCTTGTAAATGTAGCAAGCTGATTCTAAAATATATAAGCAGGGTATTGGTAATAGACTTAAGCTAGAAAAAATAGGCTTGCAGGAATCTCTGTATCTCGCTGCAATTAGACATCTGATTATAGTTTTTTTGAGCAAGAAAAATTTGCTGCGCGGAAGTAAATGCGCCCCCACAATAAACTCGCATACTGTAGTCTTGATTGTACTTGTGCGTAATATAACGAAAGTAAACAGGCTGGAGATACTTGTGATTTTAGACATTTGAACATGTAGCTCTTGGTGTGCATTTCCTTTGAGAGAGTTTCACGATAAATCGACCACCTAGAAACTTTGTCGAGCTGGTATCTACCAACTCCTCTCCATCAATATTAAATTCAAGACATCTTACCCGTTTTTGTCGAGTGTGAAATTGAAGGCAGTTGGTTTTTGGCACGCTCAGTTTCAAATTGTTAGCATTAAACCAATCTACTAAGTTGATGGCTAGTGATGTCAAGAGCTGTTCTGTTTATGCGTAATCAGGGTTACTATTCACAATCATTGAGATATCATCCGCGTACATAGTTAGATAAACATCCTCAAGAAAATGGTTGATATCGTTAACATACAGGTTGAACAAAACTGGTCCCAGAACTGAGCCTTGCGGAACACCATGTAAAAAAGGCAGCCAATACGACTTGGTTTCCATCGTAGATCCATCACTATCAACGTATTGTATCTTCACGCACTGCATTCGTCCCTCCAAATAAGATGCGAACCACTGAGTTGCATTCCCTCTAATCCCATACCGTTCAAGTTTGTCAATAAGTATGTTGTACTGAACGCAATCAAATGCCTTTTGAAAATCACAACAAATTCCTATGGGTACAGTTCGTTGTTCTACATGGTTTAGTACTTCGTCGTAGAAATTGATTAAAGCTGTCGATGTTGATTTACCTTTCCTAAATCCGTGTTGGGATTGCGTAACTAATTCATATTTGTCTAAGAAAGCAGTAAGTCGGTCAAGCATACAATATTCTAAAATCTTAGAAATAGTTGATAATAAAGCAACAAGTCGATAGCTGGCAGTATTACATGCTTGCATGTCTCCTTTTTTATAAACCGGAACAAGGATAGCCCCCTTAAGAATCTCAGGAAAAACTCCTTCAGAAAGGGATAGATTAACTAAATATTGGCACATTGGCAAGACATAATCTAAATTCTTTAATGATGGCAGCAGGTAAATCTTCAAATCCAGTTGAGAATTTGTTTTTTAGCCTTGCTTGTGTTTAACCCAAAACGTCGTCCCTAAATGCCTCTAAAACAGAAGGTTTCTAGTCCATTTTTGTTTTTGATAAAATTTGAAATAAGCTTACAATTGAAAATCCTTTCACAGCTGAACTGTATGTAGTTATCGGAGAACATATTCACATCACTGTACGTTTTTCGAATATTCGGTATTTGCTTCTTTTTTCTGACATATCAAATGGACGTTTTCTAAAAAAAAATCTAGCAATTTCAACGAGACTATCACGAGTATAATACGCCATGCTGGGCTTAATTCGCCTGTGTGTTCATTATCAACTACAGCGCACTACGTAAATAAGTCATTTTCAAACAATAACTTACTCACAGCAGGCAAGCAGCATTTAATAATCACGACTGCATATTTTTATTTATAAGGAAGCAGAGTTTTGATAGAAAAAGGTACATATTGTAAGACTGTTTACGTTTGACTTATTGGGTGGTCTAAATTGTTTATTGACAGGTTATTAATGTTAAGTTCAGAAATATTTGCTTGCTTCAAGGAAAAAAGCAAGAGATTCTATTCTCTGCTGATGCATTCTAGTGGTCTATTTTTATCAAAGTGGATGCACGTAATTGACGTAACACTAGAATATTATTCGATAACGTTTAAATTTTGAGATACAATCGAGACTATATGGCCCAGTGCTTACTGAATAAATTTAGATTGCTCCGTATTAATAATTCTCTTCATTAATTAAGTCTAACTGTCAGATTTAATTTTATGTTGCTCTAGATACGACACTGTGATTTAATCAAAGTAACTCACATTGATTTAACTAACTAATGCTCTGATAAATCAGCCAATACAACAAGGGCAAACATACGGTTAAATGTAATACACATTTTTTCCCTTATTGAAGGAAAATGTAATTCATTTTTAATTCGTTCATTTAAGGGGGAATTTGTAGGCAATTACTAAAGGAGTATAACAGATAATCATTATTGTCATATATTTTTTTACTAACCCATATTCGACCGTACGTCTTACGTAATTATGCTCATTGATTACATTCATTTTTGTTGTATGTATACAAAATTTCCTCATTAATTATTTTCCTAGCGGAAAAAACATTACCTAAGTCTAATAATAATTTCTAGTTAGCAATATGTTGTTTGGTTTTCCCGTTTCGTCATGTTTAACTAAAGCTTAGACAGAATTTGACTATGATTTTTTTAAAGCTCAATAAATTGAAATAAGTCTGCACATTTGTGTTTTATGTTATAAGTAGAGCCCGGTAACAGGGAGCCGTGCTATAGCCGTACCTGCCTAATATACAAAAACAATAGTAAGAAAATAGAAAAAAATAACAGAATTAATACATAATTATAATATGTGAAAAGTAGTGAAACACTCACCCTTTTAAGCAGCCTTGGCTACGCAACAGTAAAACTAGAAGCACCATTATCGGTATTAATATCATATGGATAAGAGTGGCAAGAAGTTGACACCATTATATGTGTTTCCACAGTTGTCTCGGTGAACGATATTCGCCGTGGTGAGAAAATGAGTTTATATTTTGAAAAAGAGCGTTCAACATCTACCGATGTTATACATGCATGATTAAAATACTCTTTGTACTTAGTCAGTGGATTATTCGATACACCATCACAAATTTGTTTTAGTGTGCTAAAATCGGGATCTTTCTGTAGCACACTCTCGAACTTTTCTAAAACGCGATTATATTTTGCGTCATGTATAGTCAGTAGCTGTGTCTGCACACCAGCCATAATTTGCAGAGACGCCAATAATGATAACGATCTATTTTGTAGTTAGTCTATTGCGTCAGCTAATCCTTTATAGTAGCAACGAATATTTTTTAAATCTGTTTCAACGGAAATATCTTGAAATTTCGACTGGCTCTCCTTAATAGCTGCAGCTTCGGCAGGATTGAATTGTGCAACAACAGCTTTTACTATTTTGAAATGTTCAGCATAATAAAAAGCTGGTTGCAAGCATGTTCCCCAATGTGTAAGAATTGGCTCCGGTGGTTGACGAATACCAGGACACTCTGTACGAAATGATCGTAGGCATTTGGGTGATTTCAAAAATACTTTTTTTGTGCTTGCTATTAATGCATCTACTTCGGGAGAGCATTGTCGAATGGTTTCTGCCACAAGATGTAAAGCATGCACTTTATACGTAACATGTAAACACTTGCAACCATGTTCAACACTTTATCTTTTGAAATTTGAACTTTTTCCAACGTACTAAGTATAACCTTCGTAATTGCTGCAGCAGCACACTCTTATAGTTTTCGGCTAGCTAGTAACAGTGGTAATGTAGGTTTACTAGGGTCTAGTATGCGTACCATAATATTTACAATTGAATTTTTTTTATAGTCCGTTGTCTCGTCAACACATAACCAAAGAAACTGTTTTTTCAATATGCGTTTCATTCTCTTCTCCACGTCATCGCGTACAAATGCAACATGCTTATGTGCCGTTTTCTCCGTTGGCAACCGCAACTCGGGATTGTATTTGTCCCAAAAGTCCTTAAACGGTTGTTTATCGAGTAAGCCTAGTGGCAAATTACAGTTTATCAACATAAGGATTACATTAAAAAAATGCACTTCTCGGTGACATGCCCAATTTTCGTTTTCTATGCTGTGCCGAATTTACGTGTCTTGTACAGTTCCACTTCTTATTTGAGATCAAATGTATTTTGCACACTTTACAAACTATCTTACTCCCGTTGTAAAACAAATTGGGAAAGTCAGAAATAAATTTATTTACTATGTCTTCAAAGGGTCGTTTTTAGCCTTCGACATGTTCACTAAAAACTACACATGATTTTTGTTTGATTTTGTTATTTCCAAAGGACAAAATTAATTATATTGTGAAAAATAAATTTGTATGTTAGTTTTGTATGGTGTATTCTATATTGTTTCTTATAAGATAGAGATTATTTAATATTGTTATCAAATAAGACATGTTTTGTTCTATTTCTGTTCTATGTGCATGCTGTACGAATACGACTGAGAGTGACTGTATAATGTAATAACTGTAAAAAGTAAAGAAAATAAATTGTAATTAAATACTTGAAAAAAACCTCGTCTCGCTAAGGAATCGATAGCTCCCGCTTGCCGGACGGGCGTGCTAACCACTACACCACGAGGCCCTTGATGGAAATATATCAATATTTCCACAGACAATTTTTAATTCTTACATGCCAAGTACACTAATTAATTAATATATTTTGCCGTCGGTGAATTATGAAAATCTGTAATTTTGTTGGAATTTCCGACGTAATTAAATACTTGAAAAAATCTCGTCGCGGTAAATTACAAGGAAATTATAGATCTTCATAATTCACCGACAAACACAGATTTTCATAATGCACCGACGGAAGCCAAAAGGTATTAATTAATTAGTGTACTTGGCATGTAAGTATTAAAAATTGTCTGTCAAAATATTATGACATATTTGCAATTAAAAATAATAACCAAGTATTAAATAGTGAACGTTCCTGGAATCAAGGTCCCCGTGGTATAGTGGTTAGCACGCCCGTCCGGCATGCGGGGGGTATTAGGTCGTTACCACTGATATATAAGGCTTGACAGCTCTTCGATGACGTCACGCTGTTACGATATTAGCCTAAGCGGTAAAGGAATCGTTTCTTTTTGCTTTTTTTTTGAGTTTTGAAGGGCTTCCGGTTTAAAGAGGATACCAGTCGTCAACTGAGCCCTTCTTCGCATCTGATCCGATTTTATTTAAAAAAAAAACGAACTTTCAAAGCAAAAAACCAAACATGTAACCGAGCACCGTTTTCGTGAAAGATGTATTTGTGGTGGATATTTAATCGACTAATTATTATTATTTGTAATTCTACATGTATTTGGACGAAATTAATTAGAAGGTTGAAATGATACGGTAATTGCAATTTTATTCGAAATTTTGTTCAATTTCACGATAACATTTACAGACATACTATTTAACCAGGGTCTTAAATTTCCTGTTGGTGTTTTACCTAATCTATCTTTCCTATTATATGGCGTTTCATCATTTTTAAGTAGGGTATTTGTAGAACAAGTTATAATTGTTGCAATACGTTCACTGCTGTGAATATGACATTTACATATATCAGTATCCAAAATGGCTACGTTCGGTGATATAATTTAAAATATATTGTATTAAAACGTTTATTACATACATTTAAAAACATCTCTTCGTGTTAAAAAATAATTTTGTTAAATATAACGTAAGAATATAAAACTATTTTAACAATAATATCTTCACGTTTTTTGTCAAATACAACGGACACTTAGGGAATTGAGTTGGAATAGCACCTTTTTTAAGTCAATGATATTTTAAATTTACAGTTGTAGCTTCGCCAGTCCTTGAATCTGCAGCCGTTGAAAGATAAATAATATCTTCTTTTATTTACAAAGTGTAACTCACAAATAAAACAACCGACACCATCTTAGGTTAGGTTATCTCGTTTTTATAACACTACGACGTCAAAGCTGTGGGGCTTTCTTTATATCGTAAGTAACGGTCAGGTTCAATTCCTTACTGGGACGAAATTTGTTCAAGTATTTACTTACGTCGGAAATTCTAAGGAAAATTAACAAAGTAGTTTCTTAAAAAATCTGTTGCACTTAATAAAATATATGAGTAAATGTATGAGTAACTATAGGTACGAAGTAGAAAGGACTTTTGTTTTTCAAAAATAAGGAATATATGTATTTATATTGATTGCTTTTTAAAATTAGGGTAATGTTAAATTCAATACGCCACATAAAAAGTTTGACTTCAATAATTAATAAATATATTTTTTAAATATAATAAATAAACGTAACTTCTTAACACCGTGGATAAAAATGATTTATATTCTTATAAATAAATGTTATAATTCAATGAACAACATGGTGTGTTCGGTGTATCGAAGGACTGGACACTGAGGCCGATATTGTTTATAATTTTCATTAACGATTCACTATTTAATATAATTAATATGGCAATTTTTTGGAAATTGTAGGAATGCTTTTGAATAACTGATTTATTGTTTCACCAACAATAAACTTGTTTTAAATATTGAGGAAGTTAATATAATCTTTTTTTTAATACAGTTGAATGTTCCACTTTGTTTTTACAAAAACGTGCTTTACGTATTATCAACAATTAATATTTTATCACTGGTTATAGGAATAAATTTATCTAATTATTTCTGAATAAATCTGAGAGATTAATTGGCAATTTAACGTTTATAATTCTATAAAATAAAGTTACATAATTATGTCAATCATAATTTGGGGCCGGGAATCTAAAATTTGTCAACCGTTATTATTTTCCTACGACGAGAACGTGGGCTTATAATTATTTCTGAATCAATAGGATCACGCTGGCGCTGAAATATTAAAATCTGATTAATAAATCACGCATTACAATGACATGATTTTCGAAAATCTAATATTTGATTTTCTACTATGCACCGACCACAATGGGGGTGACATGCGAGATACACAGTAGTTTGAAGGTGCATATAATATTCCATAAACAATTGAATCACGGCTATTCGGAAAGCGGAATCGCGTTTAAAAAAAGCAGGACTGTTATAAAAAGAGGCAGCTAAAGAAAACGTGGCAATCGGCCTTAACGTCTGTCCGTATGTAATGTGGAGACCGTAATCTTCGAGGCAACTATCTCTGTCTCTTTCTCTCCGAGTTATACGTCTTTGAGTTGCCGTCTGGTATTTTAGTCTGAACGATTGGGTAAATCGTCTCTTTTCTTTTTTAATTTAATATGAAAATTATAGTGTTGGATCGTTTCTTTCATTACATTTGTATGGACAATTTAATATTTCATTTGTTTCTTTTAATCAAAAGAGTAAAATATTTATTTATGGGTTTAATGTACCTGATAAATGTTTTTTAACAGCTCCCTCGCCTCCCGTGGCCCCCCGTGTACCAACCCAATGATTAAATCACCTTATTACACAACGCCTTCTTTTGATATCTAGAATTCTTTTAATTTATGACTATTACCTATATAGGCTAAATCACTTTGTCTTACAAAAATTTAGACCGATTGTGAAAGTGCCTCTAAAAGAAATTTGTAAACCTACAAGGTTATCATAAAATAAAGGGTATATTCCAACTTATTACTAGAGTCGCTCACTAGTGCCAACGGGCAGTGGCGGAAGTTCGATACAACCCTCAGTATAACAGCGAGTCTTAATCAGATCTGTTGTGTATACATGTACGCTGCCGTAAATACTATTTCGTAGTTTTACGATTAGCAAAATTGCCTGACCTAAATTATGATTTCGTTAAAATTCAATGTGTAGTTTGTAATATCCCTTTAATGTGTTGGTCCAAAAGGAATTGTCTACGTCACGTAAATAGTAAACAGAGTTCTTCAAAAAAAAATTGTACACGCCACTATAACAAATTTAAATTTAATTTATGTGTTACTTTTATTGCATGTAATCTACCGTTTAATTTACTAGACAAGGAAGCATATGTCTTCTTTTGGAATAAATATTCGAACTGCAAATTACCAAGCCGGGCATCGTTACAAAGAATTGTGCCATCTGCTCGTGAACATGTTGAAAAAAGAATTAAATCGGAGTTGAAAGATAAAAAACTGTGGTTATGTGTGGACGAAACAACAGATCGTAAAAACATTCTGTGGTTAATGTAATGGTATGTACAATGGGACTACATCAATCGTCACCTTCAATTCTATTAGCTTCCAGACGAGTACAATAATGTACTGCCGAAGTAACTTCAAAGTTAGCGTTAAATACATTGGAAAAGTTTGAACTTTCAACAAACCAACTGTTGATGGTGCCGCAAACATGCTTTCTGTAGGCCGGTCCCTTAAAAAACATTGTGCTAACTTGTTACATATTACGTGTAAAATTCATTCTTGCAATCATGTGGCAGATAGTATTAGAAAATGTCATGCTGAGGCAGACGCTTTAATAGCGCATACAAAAGCAGTGTTTGTCAAATCCCCAAAACGTATTCGCAAATTTCACAGACTGTGGCCCCGTATGCCTGAGCCACCAGAACCTATTCTTACACGTTGGGGAACATGGTTACAGGCCGCGTTTTATTATCATAAATATTTTGAGAATATTAAGAACGTGGTTTTACAATTCGATCCAAAGGAAGCTACGGCTATCAAGGAAAGCCAGTCGAAATTTCAAGATAGCCAGGTTAAAACGGATTTAAAAACTATTCAGAACAATTACTTCGGACTAGTGGAGTCAAGAGAAAAATTACAAAATCCTTCGGTGTCGTTAGTGGAATCTCTGAAAATAGTGCATCATGTTCACGCACAGCTATGCGCGCTAGAAGACGCAAAAAATGTTTGTGTTCTGTAAAGGTTTGAAAATGTTTTAGAGAAAGATTCTGATTTTGGCACATTAAGACAAATTTGTGAAGGTGTGTCAACAGAACCGTTAAGTTGTTCCAAAGATTATTTTAATTACGCAAATACAACGTCACTAGATGTAGAACGCTCGTTTTCTGCATATAAACACACTTTTTCCTCGCGCCGCACTCGCTTTGCCGAAACAACTGTGGAAACATATCTAATGTTGCAGATATTTAACAGACATTATTCACTTTGTGATTTCACGGAAGACCCTTAAGACGGTAAGTGTTTGAGCACGTATTATATTTTATTTCTAACCATTTATTTTGTGTAAACTTTTATGCGCCCGCCATTGGCTGTTGGCGCAAATTGAGCAACTCTACTTATTATACAACTTCAACAAACTGAACCAACAAAGATCAATAGTAACTGAATTTCTTGAATAATAGGATTTCTTATGTCCAACTGTTCAATATGATCTCTATTTCGGTAGCTCTCCGCCAAGTTATACACCGCATTATTCAACGTAATACTGTTTTAATCCTTCCAGGGTGTTTGGTCGTATTCTAAATACAAAATTTTTTAAATAACCCCAACGCCAAAAATTCTCTGATTTTCAAAATGTCTGCTTGAAAAACAGCAGTTAACAATTGCAGTAATACAGTTACGACCTTGTCATTGGGTATTTCCTCAAAAAGAAACGGACCAATGAAATTAGCTGTGAAACCGCACCAAGCATTGACTTTTTTGTCACGAAAACCTTCGTGAATGATTGCCTGTGGATTTTCTGTTGACCATATTCGACAGTTTTGAGTATTGACTCCACCATTAAGAGAAAAATGGGCCTCATTTGTTCATAAAATCAAATATGACACTTGCAGTCGCTTTGATATTGCATTAACTCTACTGATTTCTAGCGTATTAGTGTTGGCTATGTTTTGATTTTTCTGAAGAACTTCTGCAACTTGGAGATCATTAATCCTTGGTTTTCCTAATCTCAAGAGGTCAATTACAGATGCTGTTCTTTCGAATTTGCTAATCAGATTACAGTACGCATTTAGGGACCTGCTCACAAACCCAGAACAATACTGCATTCATGATAATTAGAGCGAGGTAGCGGGCAGCGTGCAAAAATCGATACTCGCATTGTCAGCGTTCGCTTGTTTATTTTTCGTTCAGTTTAGCACATGAGGGCGTGCGTTGTTATAATTATTAATTTAAAACGTGTAATGTGAACAAAGCTAAAAAACGACCCTTTGCTGCCACTGGAAATAAGTTTATCTGTGACTTTCCGGATTTCTTCTAGGATTTTTTAATGTAGATTTGATTTTCTTTTCTACGTCTTTGCGTACAAATAAAACATGCTTACGTGCCGTTTTCGTAGTTGGCAACTTCACCTTGGGGTTGTAGTTATACCAAAAGTTCTGAAACGGTTCTTTTTTGAGTAGGCGAAGTAACAGATTACAGGTTATCATCATGACAAGTAAATCTCGTTGGTACGCCCTTTTTTTCTATTTCTGTGTTCTTCGGTATTTACATATTTGTCCCAGCGCATCAAATGTTTCTCGCACACTACAAACTATTTTAGTACCGTCGTAGAACAAATTCGGAAAGTCACAGATAAACTCATTTACTGCTCCAGCAAAAGGTCGTTTTTTAGCTTTTTAAATTAATAATTATATATTTATAACGAATAACACGTAACACAAAACACAATGCACGCTCTCGTTTCCTAGACTGAACGAAAAATAAACAAGCGGACGCTGACAAAGCGAGAATCAATTTTTGCGCACAGCCCGCTACTACGGTAAAATGCCTATGAATCGCAGAAACGATTACCTCGCTCTTCATTTAATAACTTTTGTATTTAAATATCCATTATTATTATGAATTTCACATTCTTGTAAAGAGATATTGCATGGTACAATGTTTTAATATTAAAGTATTTTGTTGAAGTCAATACAAAGAAAATCAGTATGCATAATTCTTTCGCCACTTTTTACACACCCTATAGAATTCTATTATACTTATATGCAAATTGTTTTTTTTTTTCGTTATTTAATAATGTGATTGATATCTAAGTATATTAATATGCTTTTAATTTAATTTAAAATATAAAATGGCGATCAGTTAATATAATTAAAGGAACGAACTGGGTAAAAGACGACTTCGTAAGAAAAGAATATAGCGTAATAAACATTACCAAGTGTTTGTACCATCAGCGTCTGGTCAGATTATAAAAGTTGTAATCTGTATGATATACGGTTTTGGGTCAAACCCTAAATGCTGTGTATAGGATAGCTTGCCATCGAGCTCACTCTAGTGGTATCAACAATATATTCGACTTTATTTCAATACGACAGACGACGTGGTCTTCGTATGTGTGGGACGCTGTATCAGAGGTTGCAAATAACCTGTCCATTTTACTATCTCTGCCCGTAAAAAATAAACAACTGAAAATTTCCATTAAGAAATAGGGAGTTTGTTTTTTATTCTAAATCTTATTAAGATTACACTTTACCAGCATCGTTCACAATATATAAAATGTTTTTATCGTTTCAAGAGACAAATTACTGTTTAATCGCAGGGTGCGTTGGGTGTGAATGAATTTATTAAACGCCTTCGTGGTTTTCATTTCAGAAATCAATTGACGCAAAACAAAAACGAAAATAACACTAAACAGTTAAATAAACCATCAATACAACCGTTTAAAATATTCAAAAAGCTTCGTTAAAGGTGACTTGTAAATATTTGAACTACAGGTAACAAACAAAAAAACCTATTCCTAAAAAAATATTGAACCTTCTCCATAAGCTCTTGTTTGCAGTCTCTGCTTATTAAGGTGTGTCTAAAAGATTGTCGGTGATGCTTTCTTTCAAAAAATAAGATCTACAAATATCATCAATTCATTCACGAAGACTAATTTTAGAAACATAGCTACTATAACATGTTTTTTTTTCCCCGCTAAAAATATCGAAGCATCAGGCCTTGTGTGTGATGGCTTATGCATTGAAATCCTAACGTTACCTAATTACATGTATCTGGACTTTATTTTTAAAGATCTATTGAATACACACAAGGGTCCTGGTTTTATTTCTTTAAAATTTATTACGTCAGGAAAGCAATTAGGAAAATTATTTGCTTTCAAACGGATTTAAACAACCACCAAAGGAGATCTGTTTAAATTCAAGATAATTAATTATACGGGATACAATAAAAGTTTAAATTTAGCAAAGTTAGTGAATTTGCTTTCGAATATAAAATAAAAGCTTCTTTTAATGTAATATGCGTTGTCTCTCCATTAACAAACCACCCAAGTTTCATTAAATTCTGGAGTTTTCCTTGTAAAGTTAGAAATATTTATATTTTTGTACGTTCCATCTCTCTGTGTAAATTCTGCATAATTACTAGAGCCCGGTAACTGGAGAGCAATCGCAGCGGCGGTGTGACTGTGTTTAGGTGGGCGGAGGGGGGGGCTGGTCGATTATGATACGACATGACAAATCATCATCACTCAGTTCAGTTTAGCATTGGATAGCGGATAGGGCGTGTTGATTTTATTGATATAGACGTAGTTATTAATTGTAGTTATTATTTAGTGTGGTGCGTTTTGATTTTATTGATACAGACGTAGTTATTAATTGTAGTTTTTAGTGTCATGTCGAAGGCTAAAAAAACGACCCTTTCAAGACATAGTAAATAAGTTTATTTCTGACTTTCCCGATTTGTTTTACAACGGGAGTAATATAGTTTGTAAAGTGTGCAAAATACATTTGATGTCAAATAAGAAGTGGAACTGTACAAGCACGTAAATTCCGCACAGACTGTAAAAAAAAATCAATTGTAAATATTATGGTGCGCATACTAGCCCCTAGTAAACCTACATTACCACTGTTACTAGCTAGCCGAAGACTACAAGAGTGCACTGCAGCAGCACTTGCGAAGGTTGTACTTAGTACGTTGGAAAAATTTCAAATTTCAAAAGATAAAGTGTTGATGTTTATGAGCGATGGCGTAGCGATAATGCGTTCGGTAGGCCGTTTTCTTCTTGAACATGGTTGCAAGTGTTTACATGTTACGTGTAAAGTGCATGCTTTACATCTTATGGCGGAAACCATTCGACAATGCTCTCCCGAGGTAGATGCATTAATAGCAACCACAAAAAAACCATTTTTGAAATCTCCCAAACGCCTACGATCATTTCACACAGAGTGTCCTGGTATTCGTCAACCACCGGAGCCAATTCTTACACGTTGGGGAACATGGTTGCAGGCAGCTTTTTATTATGCTGAACATTTCAAAATAGTAAAAGCTGTTGTTGCACAATTCAATCCTGCCGAAGCTGCAGCTATTAAGGAGAGCCAGTCGAAATTTCAAGATATTTCCGTTGAAACAGATTTAAAAAATATTCGTAACTACTATAAAGGATTAGCTGACGCAATAGACCAGTTACAAAAATAGATCGTTATCATTATTGGAGTCTCTGCAAATTATGGACGGAGTGCATACACAGCTACTGACTATACATGACGCAAAATAATATCGCGTTTTAGAAAAGTTCGAGAGTGTTCTACAGAAAGATCCCGATTTTAGCACACTAAAACAAATTTGTGATGGTGTATCGAATAATCCACTGACTAAATTCAAAGGGTATTTTAATCATGCATGTATAACATCGGTAGATGTTGAACGTTCTTTTTCAAAATATAAACTCATTTTCTCACCACGGCGAACATCGCTCACCGAGGCAACTGTGGAAACACATCTAATGGTGTCAACTTTTTGCCACCCTTATCCATATGATGCTAATACTGATAATGGTGCTTCTAGTTTTACTGTTCCGTAGCCAAGGCTGCTTAAAAGGGTGAGTGTTTCACTACTTCTCACATATTATAATTATGTATTAGTTCTGTTATTTTTTTTCTATTTTCTTACTATTGTTTTTGTATACTAAGCAGGTACGGCTATGGCACGGCTCCCTATTACCGGCCTCTAATAGTAACTAGGCCTGATCTGTCTTCGCGACAGAATCGTATCAGTCGTATGGACCGGGTATTATAAATAAAGAGTGTATGTGTGATTCGCACCCGACAGAAGTGAAATTTAGAAATCACTACCCTATGGTAAAAAATAAAAACTGACGCAATAAAATTGTTTGGTAAATATAGCGGATATAGGCAGTGTTTTTATTGCATTTTTTTGTTTGAAAACGGCATTTGTTATGTAGCAAATTGTAATTGAATACTTGGAAAAACCTCGACTCGGTAAGGAATCGAACTTGACACCTCCCGCTTGCCGGATGGACGTGGTAACCCCTATACCACGAGGACCTTGATGTCAGGAACGTTCACTTTTTAATACCTATAGTTCATTCACGTTAAAAGTGCAGTAGATAGCGCTACGATCGGCGTCCATATTACATCGAGGAAATATACCGGATAGGAAAACAGCGGTGGTTATCAACATTTTGTAGTAAATAGCAAAGTGTAATATCGCATGAAATTATAGTTCTTCGTATTTTATGCGCAATATGTTATGATTATATTATGACGTGATAAAATAAAACAAGTGAACACATCTCTGAAATCAATTTCAATATAAATATATCTTTTGGTTGTTTGATTTGTTGGAATAGTTGGACCTTGTTTAATTGTATTAGTAAATAAATGGGATTACATTGGGCGTTAATTAATGAGAACACAAATATCATACAATAAACTTTTGCACGTATTACAAATTTATATAGTTTTCTCCCCTTAATATTTGAATTAAAATATAAAAATATTTGAATTAAAATATAAAAAAAGATTTGTTTAGTTTCAGCATTTTATTTATAAAGTAACTAATGTATACATAAAATAAGTATATAAATATGATAGTATGAACAAGATGAACAGATAATTTCAATTTATTATGCAAATGTGATTAACTTAATACACATATGAATGATTATTCAGATTCTGATGACAGGTCTGACGATGATGATGATGTATTTGCTGTTATGATAAATTCTTTAACCATATCTTCAGCGATATTATCCAGTTGATACATCTTATTCTCTTCTTCGATAACATGTTTGATACAATTTCTCCATGCATCACTACCCACAATGTTTAGCCCCTCAATTAGTAACGTTTTGACCTCAGATAATTTAAAAGTTTTGTTGTTAGCAGCGACATGATGATTCACTTGTGCCCATATAAACTCAATGGGGTTTCGGTTGCAGTGATATGGAAGCAATCTTAAAATTGTACGACCGCTGTCTAATACCATTTGATCGATAACATATGTAATTTCTTTCGCAAGAAGCCATTCAATCAATTCTTGCTTCTTCCAGGCAGAGGTAGGCAATTTTTCCGTTCTGACTGAGCGGCAAGGAGCATTGTCCATGACAATAACAGAGTTTGGTTCAAGAAAAGGTAATATAATTCTCATCCACTCAGTGAACACTTCGCTGTTCATGTCATCATGGTAATCTCCTGTTTTCTTCGATTCGAAAAGGAGGAGACCATTTTCAATGAAACCATCATCGCTACTAATATGCAATACAATTAAACGTTTTCCTTTTCCTGCAGGATTCCTCAGTCCTGTGGTAATCCCTTCCATTAATGCTTGTCTTGCCGTAAGTACTGTGGTGTCTTCCCATATTTTTCATTTTATATGACCTGCGTTGCCCCAAGTTTCGTATAAGTAATACATCTTTCTACCATCTGCACGAAATTTCCCGATGTTGGTTAAAAATCGACGTCTCCATAATACAATATCTTGCCATTAAAACACTGTTTCGACTTCGCTTCATCCACTTAAACCGCAACTTCTTTAAAATCTTCCATAATGTCGTTTTTTTCAATGTAAAAGTATCGTCTGCATTAACAACCTATAATATTTAGTAAGGTGATATAAGTGTAAGACAAATGTATATTTTTACACTCAATATTTTTGTGCATGTTGGTAATTCCTTCTTCAAGAAAAAGGAATGCACGTGGCTTTTAATTATTGACTTTTGCGTTTCGTCCAAAGAATCATATATTGTATGACGAAGATGTTTTTTAGGGGGTGAACTAACAAGTCCCGTGATATCCATTTCTTTTACATATCCCACATTGTTCTTTCACCTAGACCAAGCTGGTTTGCAGTCAGTTTACCAGCTGCTAGAATTGTCCTGCTTAAGGTCCAGATACAAATTATAAGCCAGAAACCTTTGCTTACTGCTAAAATGCTTTCCCGGAGGATTTCTTGATGACCCTGCTGGTGGGTTAAATACCTCTTTATCAGCCATACCAAAACGGTCGTTTATTTTCCGTGCGTACGTTAGACTTACATACATACAATTGAGTGTAACGCTGCGAAAGGTTGAGGAGAAACTGTTGCAATAAATCAATAATTTCATACGCTGAGGTAGCTCATGCTGATTCGTCTGTATGTATACGTCGCGTCGTGGGTCGCGCAACCTTACTTCTAACCTGGCGCGAAGCGCTCTGTACCAGGCTTAATAATAACTAACGCTGGCCACGAGCGGTACCGCGCATCGGCGTAGAATCAGTTCCGACCGAGAGGAACGGTAGTATTACTTCGTCTGCGGAGCAGTACGGACATTTTCGCTGCCGGTCATTTGCGCAATTGTTTATCTGTCCTAAAAATTATGATTTCGTCAGCAAAACGACCGCGGTCGGACAAACTTCGAAAATTTATTGCAGAAATTCCAGACTTAATATATGAAGGTGCTAAAATTAAATGTGTAATCTGTAAAATCCCGTTAATGTGTTTTTCCAGACAACATTGTCTACGACACGTAAATAGTGAAAAGCATGTCTCAAACAGAAATTGCGCACGAGACAATGAAAAATTTATATATAATTTATGCGTTACGCTTATCGCATGTAATATACCGTTTAATTTACTAGACAAGGAACCATTTATCTGCTTTTGGAATAACTATTCGGAGTGCAAATTACCAAGTCGAACATCGTTACGAAGAATTGTGCCATCTGCGCGCGAACATATTGAACAAAAAATAAAATCGGAGTTGAAAGATCAAAAATTGTGGTTATGTGTCGATGAAACAACAGATCGGAAGAAACTCTTAATGTAATGGCACGCAAATTGGAACCTCATCAATCGGCACCTTCAATTCTATTTGTCTCCAAACGAATACAACAGTGTACTGCCGAAGTAATTTCAAAGTTAGTGTTAAATACATTGGACAAGTTTGAACTTTCAACAAACCAACTCTTGATGTTAGTGAGTGATGGTGCTGCAAACATGCTTTCTGTAGGCCGGTCTCTTAAAAAGCATTCTGCTAATTTGTTACACATTACGTGTAAAATTCATGCTCTCAATGTTGTGGCGGATAGTATCAGAAAATGTTATCCTGAGGTAGACGCTTTAATAGCGCATACCAAAGCAGTATTTGTCAAATCACCGAAACGTATTCGCGAATTTCACAGACTGTGCCCCCGTATACCAGAGCCACCAGAACCTATTCTAACTCGTTGGGGAACATGGTTGCAGGCCGCGTTTTATTATCATAAATATTTTGACAATATTAAGACAATATTAACGTGGTTTTACAATTCGATACAAAGGAAGCTGCCGCTATCCAGAAAAGCCAGTCGAAATTTCAAGATAGTCAGGTTAAAATGGATTTAAAAATCATTCACGACAATTACTTCGGGCTAGCAGATGCAATAGAAAAATTACAAAATCCTGCGGTGCCGTTAGAAGAATCTCTACAAATAGTGCAACATGTTCACGCACAGCTATGCGCGGTTGAAGACGCAAAAAATGTTTCTGTTCTAGAAAAATTTGAAAGTGCTTTTGAGAAAAATTCTGATTTCCGCACATTAAGACACATTTGTGAAGGCGCGTCAACAGAATCGTTATTTGAAAGATTATTTTATTTACGCAAATATGACGTCACTAGATGTAGAACGTTCGTTCTCTGCATATAAACGCATTTTTTCCTCGTGCCGTACTAGTTTTGCCGAAACAACAGTTGAAACATATCTAATGTTGCAGATATTTAACAGACATTATTCACTTTGTGATTTCACGGAGGACTCTTAAAATGGTAAGTGTTTGAGCACGTGTTATTTAATTTTTATTTAAAAGATGAGTGAAATTATTTGCGGCAGCAAACATCTCTATTAGCAGAATAACTCTAGTGGAACGCGAGGCCTGGTCGACTCTACGCTACTGCGCGGTACCGCTCGTAGCCAGCTTTAATAATAACGATTGAGATAAAGATGGTCTTCACTCACAAAATTCTATATTAAATGTACAATTAACAACAATTTTAACAGAGCTTTTAAATGATCGATGTATTTAGAAAATTTCAACATTTAATTTCGACATTTAATCTTATTTATTGACAATTTTTTTTACTGATTTACTAAATTCTTATCCATCTTTATTTCAGCCCTTCTTATATTTTTGTTAAATTTTAATTTCTCCTTTATGTGGTGACTTAACTTGTACATAAAATAAGCAATCAATATTTACATTGTACATAAATTACGTTTACCATTTAGTCAAGAATTGAAATACCTCTGAAATGCTTCCTCAGAGTGAATTGCTTAATTCTATGACAATCAAATTATCTCATCATATATGACTGTTAACTGTCGATTTAACAAATGCAATTTTAACTGACTGAGTACGGTTTGCGACGAACATATTACTCGTTGGCACCGTTGGTGCTATGTCTAGGTTTCAACCCTTTCGTATCTGATATTGGAGCTTCCCCGAAAGCATATCTCGTCATTCTCATGCCGGCAAATCAAGCCTGGAACTCAGAGCAGCGAAATAAACAGTAAATGCTACACCTAAATTAGATTTACATTAAGTTTATTACCACGAGCATGATTAAAATTGTCGACTAAGATAGATCTTTAATTTATTTCACATTCGCTAAGATATAAACGTGTGAGACAGAGATGGCCTGTCCAAAGTTACAGTAACTTTCATGGGAGTGGAATTCTGAGGTAACTTAAGGTTTTATTATATGGAAAAGGGTCGAATGAACCTTCAGCTTGTCAAAAACTTTTCGCAATTGTACATTTCATATCGAAATCCAAGAATCGAAATAGCATTTTTTTCTAGCAAATTTTAATTAAACGAAGGAGTTAATTAATTTTATAAATCTCTTAAAATAACATTTTTTTTTGCTGCTTAACACTTTATTTCTTATTTGTCCTTATATTTATTGCAATTTATGTATTTACAACTATGGTTTAGTAATATTTAATTTTATCATTAACTATCAGGGTATTCAATAATTGATGCGATAACTTACTTGATTCTGTCTTAAAATTGATTTTAAACTACTAACGTATTAGTAAATCTTACGTCTGAAATTTTGTCAAAAATTACACATAGCCTTCCATTTTAAATCCGGGAAATATCTATTTCTGTAAATGTCGACCTTTTTAAAACAAAAAAACTTTAGTGACTAAGAAACCCTTAGTTTTGGGACAATTTTGCTCCAGAATTTAACAAGATTTTCAAAAATACAATGATATATATAGGGATGGTATAATAAATACCTGTGTCAAGGAAGGCAACGCAATTGTTTTCCATTATTTAGTAAATTTATTTCTCGATATAATCTCCTTGTACACGCAGAGAAATGGTTTCTTGCATCAAGAAAATAGGTTTTCTTGCAAAAATCAGTAAAAAAGTAATAATATAAGAAAATAATTTTCTTGAAATTTTATTTGAATTAAATATATATTTTCTTAGGGTTAGAAAATCAAGAAAATCCAAGACAGAAACACGTTTCTTCCAAGTAAATCATTTACTGGCATCTGTATTCCGGTTTCTGTCGTTTTAGTGCTCTTTTTGAAGGTTAGTGGCATAAACAGAGAGATGAACAACAATATGGGCAGCACCAGCAAAAAACGCTAGTGTTTTTCTCTTCTCACATTGTTTTTGCCGGGAGTGATTTCATCAATATCACTTTTGTTTGAACATTATTCTGTAGATAACCTCTACCTTAGCCTTTTTAAAATCACAAGCAATGATAATAATTTGCTGTATTATGTACGGATATATCGTACTGTTTTAAACAAGGGAAGTGCAATTAATAATGTGGATGTAAATAATATGCATTTCAAAAATTCTAAGTAAATAAATGCCTTATTTTAAGAGAATGGAACTAATGATTTATGAACAATACCGAAACACTTTCTGGAATTAAGAAAACTACTTACTACCCTCAAGAAAATATTGTTTTGTATTATTATGGCCATTTACTTATACTAAGAATCGCTTTCTTCAAATTTTCTGCAAGATTTTCTTGAATTAAGTTAACAAATGTCTTAAAACAAAGAAATACAATTATTTCATTACAAGTATATACTTCTCTTAAGCGGAGAAACAAAACGATAAGAAAATATTTCTTTTGACTTAAAACAGTTACTGTATTGTGGATAATTCAAACAGTAATTGTTTTGAATTGAGGCGGGCAGTCTTGATACAAGTAAACGTTTCTGCTTTACGCTTTTGCTTTACGCTTTACAAAACGGAGGAGACTTCCACCGGAAAAGCTTCATACCAACAGTCACCAATTTGAATGGAGAGAAAGTATAAAAGTACCATATAGATCAAATACGGAAGAAGATGGCGATTGACGAGGATGGACATCTGGAAGACATAGTGGAGACAAGTATGAAAGTCCTGCTATACTTCTCTCAGGCGGAGAAAAATATTTCTTTTGATTTAAAACAATTATTGTATTGTGAATAATGGAAACAGTAATTGTATTGAGTTGAGGCTGACAATCTTGATGCAAGTAAACGTTTCCCTCTGTGTGTGTATTTAAAAAAATACAACTTTGGATAATTATGAACTTATGAGACAATCTGTAGGTTTCAACGCGATTTTTAAAGAAGAGAAATCTGAATTTACAAAGACACAATCTCCAGAGTTCGTGGAGATGACTCACCCTGTGTATCACATTCGAGAGGATAATACCGCAACGAAATTATACGCTTACCGGTTTTATATCACTAACATTTAATACCCCCCTTTAGCGATAAACGTACTTTATTTAAAAATTATTGCCTTACCTGTCTGAACAGAAATATATGTATAGGTGAGTGCCATAAATTCTAATGGAAATTGACAAAATGAAAATACCCACTGTCAGTATAAGAGAACATTAGTTTAGCTTGCTTAGTATAATCTGTTTTCAAAGGAGATATACCATGGAATGGAATTGCTAAAGGAAAAATATATGTGGTAACTAATAGATATTATGTATTAGCTATGTACAGGGTGCATCAAATTCCATGTAATATTTTTAACTTTTTTATAGTTTAATATTTTGCAAAATAATAATAACAGAAGAAATTGTGTACGATTTGCTTTCTAAAATACTCTATATTTGAATGCAATAGGATTTCAAATAAACCAAGAAAACAGCCATACAGTACCACGTAATTATAAAGCTCAACTAAAGTACCGCTAGTTATATTAAAACATTTTTTACTTTTATAGGTAATAAAATTAGAAATAACTGTAAAATGACATTCATAATGATAACTTTCAATATCGAGCTTGATATAGAAATAGAGAGGTCCCTAGCGGTAGAATAATAATTCATTGATAATAATAAAGGTTTCGGATTAATCCGTGAAGAGCCATATACGGAGAGGACTGTTGCAAAAGATCGGTGCCAAGATATTTTAAAACAAAGACAATTTGCGTGACAAGAACTTCAAACAGCTTCAAAATGTCGTGCCAAAGTCTATTCAATTATAGGTATATTTCACAGTAACTTGTTATCCGGGTGTATAATAGATTTTTCATCACCTGTTTTTATATCATAGACGTATCAAAAGGTAATAAGTTGTGAAGTTTAATTTGGAATTTTATTTGAAAGCATTTGAAAGCGATTTAGATATTGCACAGGTGTTTTGAAATTACATACAGTTACAGAGTTATTCACTATGCTGTACGTGCAGAAGCAATAAAAAGATTAAAATAAAGTTAAAAATTTTTTGAAATTTTGATGGGTGATATTATAGAGATTAATGGGACTCTTGATTAAATAGAAAACGGATATCAACTTTATTTCAAATTAAACACCTTCTTAAATGCAAGTTAAACGATGTAGAATAGGGTTTAGAGAATACCTATTTTCTTCTGAAATTTCTAAATAAATACTGAAATATCTTTCTCAGTGTTTCCACTCTAAATTTTGTTAAATTTTCAAATTTAACTCTATTAAATGATTTTCGTAGGTTCGGGGGTAACCCTAGATACCCTTGTGGCAATTTTGAATGAATTTGTAACTTAGTGAAATCAGATTAACGAATTTTTAAGATTTTAAAATCAACTAACCTTTAAACTTTCGACCGACGCCAATGTAAATAAACACCCTGTTTAAATAGACACCACAGGAACTGCCTGTTCTGGATATTTAACCCAATTTGAATTTCTAATAATGACTTTCAATACACCACGAACACTTATCTTTGGATTTTATTCACGACAAACTTTGATTCAACCAAGGCCGAATAAAGATTGATGATAATTGAGGGCGTCCTTTCTCTTTCTTTTATTTTAAATCGCAAAAGACCGGCGATTGTTTTCTTCCACAGCCAATTTTGATAATTTGCCTAAATAGAAACTACCTCTTGATGACTTTCAATCTAAATGATATTTGTACTCGAGAACGAATGCAGTGACTTAACCAGGAGGTTGTTTGTTGATGATTCTGTGATACGAATTGTCACCAACAAGCTTTAAAAGAGAAAATCCACTACGAATTTATGGAAACCTTTCAGATAAGGATTTAATTGACGAAATATTATCTGTTGTGCTTTGAAATTTACGTTGTTGCTTATTCCAGACGATTTTTACATTAATTTAGAAGAAGTAATTGAATAGGAAGATTGATAAACGAGTAGAATTGTCCATGATACCCCACACTCGTCGTTATCTGGACTTATAATTAATTTCTACCTTCCTCGCCCCAAGGACGGTTGGCTGAGGGGGGAAATGGTAACGCAAAAATTACCAATTATCCCCGCAAGAGGGATATTTGGTTGCCAACGAGTGGCCAGCCTGACATTTACTTCAGTATCGAATTGACAACCGAGAGAAATTGTTGTCGTCGTAAACACGACGTTGAACATAACATAACAATACATATCAAAAATATTATATAGAGCGGAGACATATTCAACATTTTTTTAAATACTACAAGGTAGTCGCCATAAATTCTCGGCCTGATATAGAAAAAATAAACTCAAACGTAAAATATAACAATTTTTATTTTTCAATATAATCTCCCTTATCTTCAATACATTTATTACAACAATCAATTAATAATTAGTATATGTGCAAATTGCAGCATTTTTTATGCCGAATTCAAATCTTTTTTCAGAAATATTCTATCAGGCAGGGTTTCTAAGTGACAGCGCAATAAATAGTAGAACAACGTGTATAATGTGTTTATTTATAAAACAACCGGTGAATTTCCGGGCCAAGGTCTTCAAAGAATTTCTTAACCTTTTTTGCCACATGGCAAGGAGCATTATCTTGCATAAATATACGCCTTGTCGGTATGCGACGTCCTGGCTTAAAATACGGTAATAACGTGTTTTTTAACACATTTATGTACTGCTCTTGACGCATTGTACCTTCGACAAAATACAAAGGGCCGGGTCCATCTCCACTAATCACTCCCCAAATCATTACCTGCGTAGGGTGTTTTACAGTTCGAAGAACCGTGGACTCTGTGAGACGTTCGCCAGGTCGTCTACGAACAAATTGTGCTCGCTGCACTAACACACAGAGCGAGCACTCGTCACTAAAGAAAACCTCTTAAATAATGCAAACATTAATTCAGTAAAGATCATGTTGTTAAGTTATTCGCCTTTTTCCAATTCTCGTCTGTGAAATGTCGATATTCTCTTGCAAAGTTGAGACGAGCAGATTTCATTTTTTCTGTTAAACGCGGCTTTTTTACAGGTCTTCGGCCCATTAGGCGATTTTCGCGCAATCGACACCTAACAGTTCTGCTATATCTATTCCTCTCTCTTGTAATTTTTTTTGAATCATTTTAATTGTAGCAAATCTATTGCTCAAAGCCTGATGAACAATTTTACGGTCAGATCTCTTCGAAGTTTTTCTTTTCCGACCGCACTTTGCCCGTCTTTGTGTCGATGTGCTAGCTCCTTCGTTTAAGTTTCTAGCTAAACGCGATACAGAAGAAGGAGATACTTTCTGCAATTTTGCAATTTCTCGTTGTGAATGTTTGTTTGATTGTAGAAGAGCTTGTATAGCGGCTTTTTGTTCACTTGTTAAATCTTTCCCGGGCATTTTCTACAAAAAACCACAAATATTTCAATTTTTTTCAAATTCGCAATAACGATATATCAACACAAAATACTTAACGATACTCCACAACTTAGCTTCTATACGGTTATGACGAAATATTTTAAAAAATATCGACGCATTCTCTAAACTGTGAACTCGCTAAATGTAAGTTGATAACAAATATTTATATATACGTACTTTACTCTTCTAAATATCATTTCTCTGGTATTTTTATTTATTGATACAATAATCTAGTCCCCCTATAAACGATCGGATTCAAAGCAAAAGAATATCACTATAATAGGATGGGTATTTCCAGGTAAAAGGGTTGATTTATGACATGTTTCAAATAATATGGCCAGGGACTGTAAAATCCAAATTTTAAAATTTTTAATTTAATTTTAACAATTTAATTATTAATTAGCTATCGGCTAGGGTTTATTATAGGTATTTTGTACATCTCGTGTTCAAAAGAAATATAATCTCTAGAATTTTGAACAAGTAGACATTTCAATGGACCATATTCTTGTTTAACAAAATTAATGGTTTTGTTGATATTTTATCATTTAACCTGCATTTGAGAAAGTTATGCAAACAGATATTTCTATTACTCTCAAAGATAAGTCTCAATAGCCCATCGTTATGCCTTGTATATAATGTAACTGCACAAGCATTTATTTAAAATTTTACATTCCATGAATCCATTATTTTAGACATAAGAAGACACCATAAACAAACAACCCTCGGATTAACACTTTTAGGGATTATGGAATTATTTTCCCCAACTTTTCGAATACTATTAAAAATCTTCTCTTCTAAGAAGCCCAATCGATTAGTAAAAAAAGAAACCCAAAGTGGAAAAAGTAAGGCTAATAAATGATTCATAGCTACTTTGTTAACGGGAGTCGAGGTATTTTAAAAAGAATTTAGCATATTTCCAAGAAGAAAAGACGCCCTAGCCGTAATAATTTTATAAGGGTCTAATATTTTGGCACCCTCTTTTTAAGAGAGGTGACGTTCCTTTTTTAATTAATTTATTGATGACTTTTTTTTTATTTTTCCTAAACGGTGTTTCCGTGAGGACTAGAAGGGGTTTTCTTTAAAAAAAAGTACCCTCCCCTTTACAATATTGTTTCGTTGTACCTGTTAAAAGTTATTCTAGTATATTGCTGCATGGGTTTACCGCACAAATATAAGAGATTTTCCCTTCAGATAAAAGATTAGCAGGTATAGATGTTATTAACAACGATTTACATGATAAGCCTTCGAAGTTAAAATGCCGTCTTTTGTGGAATTATACCTGCGTTTCAAATTTAAAACAGCGAAAAAATTCTTTTGGGTTTAGAGCGGTGAAATAAAAGAATTTATTTTTATACAGGAAAAAATGTTTTGATAATAAAACTTACGGTGTAAAAATAAATGCAAAGAATTGATATCAATATCTCGGCAGATTATATCGTATTGAGTAAATTTGAAGTAGAAAAAAGTGAATTTACTTTTTAATTTCCTGTAAAGCATTTATTGTGCTAAAAAATGAGTTCTTAATATATAATCCCCGTTTAAGGAATGTTTATATTTGCAAATGTTATGTTAACGGTTAACGGCATTCTATTTACAATGACATTTTTTTATGAATGCCTCAAAAACAAAGTGTACAAACAAGAAATTAAATAGCGCATCTTGTATAAAAGAAAGAACTTTTTGGAAACAAATTTCTTAGTTAATAAAACAGAAATTGCAGGATTGGAAAACCCTGGGATAAAGTTAATGAATATATCTTAAAAGAACTACTTTTCTTATACGGCTACTTTTATTAGAATAGACTACTTGATCCCTTTTTTCTGTAATAATGATTCCTAAGTTTATTTTCCTTATTTACTTCCTTTGTAATCAAATAAAGATGTTATCTGAACATCCTTTCTAGTCCAAATAGTATTAGTATGATGCCCAGTTCGAAAACTATATATAATTAAATAAATGCTGTTATGTTTCCGATTTTATTATATAGTTAAAAGCGTTACAAAGGAAATGCAGACCTGAACCATTGAAGCACTTAACAGGCCAACAAATCCAACACCTACGACTTGAAACATGTGTATATACATAAATAAGTTTAGATAGCTCGAAACGTCACCTTATATCCTTTCTTAGAGCATTGTTATCATGGGTAATAAGTAATAAGCTTTAATTTCACTCTGGTTAACATACGTGCGATATCACAGTGTCTACGTTATTTCATAGAATTCAGATCAAGTAACTTCATATTACCAAGACAACGTTGGCTCTTCTTCTGGCATAAGCGAAGTGTCTAAAAAGACGGTCTCTGTAGGGAGTCATATGGCTCGATTCTTAGAAACGTGAAAGCAAATAATACATAGTAAGAATCCTTGTGGGAAAAGTTATAAAGTATGGAAATTATTGTTTACTTTTAAAATACTTAAACATAGTTTCGTGACGTGCGTCATTTGTAACACGAACTTTGAAGAAAGAGCAAATCATATACCGAGAAAGTCGACGACATACTGTTGTAATGTAAAGGAAGAATTGATTAAATCAGCTAGAATTTTGAATAGTAATAAGATATAAGTGGACTAACTAAAAGAAAACTACATTTTAATGCTAGATTCTATCAGTTCAAAAATTAAATATATCGTTAATCAGTGCCGTTCCAAACAACTTGGCCGTCTGTGTGCGAAAATATTTTGTCGCCGCCCCTCCCCTTCCTTACTTTTTATACTTGGGGAATAGTTATTATATGCGTAGGTATTATGTTATAAAAACCACTAACTGGTGATTCACTTTAGAATTTAATTTGAAAAAGGAATGTCACTTTATATTACATGACATGCGTTAAGTACACGCAACAAGAAATGCTTAAAACAACATTACGGAATTTGTAATATACAATATACACAATTTTCTGCAAAATTCTGCAAATTCTGATATTAGTTTAGTTTGTTTATTTTAAGATGCAGATACAATTCAAAGGCGAAGTTCTACGTGTCAGATATTATTCACGATGTACGAGGCGTGTTTTTAAAGTAAGTACCGTTTTGAAATTCTGCTACCGTGAGCGCTGCGACGGGTTTCTACGCTTGCGCGCTGTGTACCTACATCTGTTGACAAGCCACAGACGCCATTGCAGAAAAATTCGACTGTGTTTACGATTGTTTGTCACTATTTAAAATGTCTCCGCCGATCGAGAATCCCGCCGCCCGAAGTGGGCGACCTTCTGTCATTACTGAAGATTTGGTTCAGAAAGTTGACGAAAAAGTGAAAGAGAACAGACGCTTTACGATTTCATCGTTATCTGATGAGTTTCCTCAAGTTTCCAGAAGTGTTCTCTATGAAGTTGTGACCAGTGGTTGTTAAATCAGGCGGCAGACTTCTAGGACGATGGGATTGTAAAGCTGATTGTACGATACGATAAATGCCTCAATATTGGTGGAAATTATGTAGAAATAAGGTACAGACTTTCATGTAAAAATAAAATTGTTAAGAAAAGTTTATTTGTTTTTGTTTTATTTAAAAACGGTACTTACTTTAAAAACACTCCTCGTAACTTTACTCCCTAAGCTCGAGTTCGTTTATTTCTAACGATAATGATCAACTGGCGAAGAAATGGAATAATATAAAATAATGTACACCGACAAGTAGTAAAATTCCTTACAACCATTTTTTTATCGTAAGACTAAACACTCAATAATTTATATCCATGAGACTGTTTTGATTCCTGCTTACTCAGTTCGTGCCGCCTGACGGCTCATTTTCCTTGTTCATTATTTCACCGATGCCGCCCTTTATATTGTTCGCCTGTGTGCAACGCACACTTCGCGCATCCATACGGCACGGCCCTGTCGTTAATCAAAAAGTATGTGAGATAGAGATATGAGAGTTACCGAAATAGATTCGACGGGTTCGTTTTAATCTAGAAACCTACAACTGGTCCTCGCAAGAGTTTTCAAAATGCCCATTTTATACATTTTCTCATACTTCAATAATCGGAAATGTTTGCATCTTCAAAGCTGTAAATTAAAAAGGAAACAAGATAACGATATGGAGAGTTGCATAAATCAATTCTACGTACTCATTTTATCTAGAAACCCGTTGTTGAACATCTTGAAAAACAAAGAAGTCAGTGAAGTATTTTAAAGTGAAATTCCTGGAAATTAGATTTCGATTTTGAAATTCAAATTTTGTAAAAATTTGATCATTTTGAGGTGAAAACTATCTAGGGATATTCGAAAATGCTGAATAAGCATAAATTATTTATCTTTTATTTAAATAAACGCTTAATTCATTTAGAAAATGGTCACAAGTACTAAATTTACTCATATCTTAACAACCGGACGTGATCGCGGAACAGATCTTGGTTATTTTATAGAATTCGACGAGCTGAATCGGACTAACCGATGCTTATTTGGTTATACGATTTCTAAGTTAGAGCCCTTCGAAATTCGGAATATTTTGCCTGGATTATTTTGCCTTCTCTAAGCAATAGTTCGAAAAGTAAGTGAGACAGCGACATAGGGATTGCAGAAACCGATTCTACTGGTTCGTTTTTATCTAAAAACTTATTACTAGTTTTCTTGAAAGTTTTAAATAACTTGCTATGTTACAAAGTAAAAATTCCGAAAACCACGTTTCAATTTTGAAGGCAAAATTCGGAAACATTTTGGATCTTTAGTTTAGAGGTAAAAACTGCTTAGAGGTATTTAAAGATGCATAATAAGTAGAGCAACGCAAACTGCGCTGAAAGCCAGCGGCTGACGCATAAAAGTTTACACAAAATAAACACGGCCGGGACAATTCGGTATAAGCGTCAGTATAACTGCGTAAAATAGATTTAATGTGTTGGTCGAAAAATGATTGTCTACAGCACGTAAATAGTGTAGGGTGTTTCAAAAAAAAAAAATTCCACATGAGATTATGACAAATTTAAATTTAATTTATGTGTTTATTGCATATAATTTACCATTTCATTTACTAAGGCAGAAAGCATACGTCTCGTTTTGGAATGAATATTCGGACTTTAAGTTACCAAGTGAGAGAACATTACAGAGAGTTGTGCCGTCTGCTCGTTAGCATGTCGAGAAAAGAATTAAATCGGAGTTGCAAGATAAAAAAACTGTGGTTATGTGTGGACGAAATAACAGATCGTAAAAAACATTTTGTGGTTAATGTAATGGTACGCACAATGGAACCACATCGACAGTCACCCTCAATTTCACTAGCTTCCAGACGAATACAACAGTGCACTGCCGAAGTAATTTCAATGTTGGTGTTAAATACATTGGAAAAGTTTGAACTTTCAACAAATCAACTGTTGATGTTTATGAGTGATGGTGCCGCAAACATGCCTGCTGTAGGTCGATCTCTTAAAAAACATTGTGCTAACTTGTTGCATATTATATGTAAAATTCATTCTCTCAGTCTCGTAGCAGATAGTATCAGAAAATGTTATCCCGGGGTAGACGCTCTAATAGCACATACAAAAGCTGTGTTTGTAAAATCCCCAAAACGTATTCGGGAATTTCATAGACTATGCCCCGGTATTCCTGAACCACCACAACCTATTCTTACTCGTTGGGGAACATGGTTAGAGGCTGCATTTTATTATCTTAAATATTTTGAGAATATAAGGAACGTGATTTTAGAATTCGACCCAAAGGAAGCTGCGGTTGTCAAGGTAAGCCGCTTGAAATTTCATGATAGTCAAGTTAAAACAGATTTGGAAATTATTCAGAACAATTACGTGGGACTAGCGGATGCGATAGAAAAACTACAAAATTCTTCGGTGTCGTTAGTGGAATCTTTGCAAATAGTGCAACATGTTCACGCACAGCTATGCGCGATAGAAGACGCAAGAAATGTTTGTGTTTTAGAAAGGTTTGAAAGTGTTTAGATAAAGACTCTGATTTTGGCACATTAAGACAAATTCGTGAAGGTGCGTCAACAGAACCGTTAAGTTATTTGAAAGATTATTTTACTTACGCAAATATAACGTCACTAGATGTAGAACGTTCGTTTTCGGCATACAAAAACACTTTTTCTTCACGCCGCACTCACTTTGCCGAAACAACTTTGGAAACATATCTAATGTTACAAATATTAAATAGACATTATCCATTTTGTGATTTCACGGAGGACTCTTAAAACGGTAAGTGTTTGAGCACGTATCACATTGAATTTATTTTGTGTAAACTTTTATGCCTCCGCCACTGGCTTTCAGCGCAGTTTGCGTTGCTCTAATAATAAGTATAAATTAACTATTAGTTGCTTAAATAAACGCTTGACTCGCAGAAGATGGTCACAAATAGTTTCAATTTCAGAAAAGTGAATTTAGTAACATTCAGATTCCGTTACTTCCAAAATTATTGAATATATCACGAAATAGGCCGAATTTTTGTAATCAGCGGATCAAAATCTATAAGATGGTATCACCAAAACAAATTTATTTCGTGAAATTTTTATAAGGGGTACGTACCCCTTGGACTCTTTCACGAAATGGTCACAAACTCTTTTTCACTTTAGAAAATTGAATTTAGTAAAATTTAGATTCTGTTCAAACATGACGAAATATATTGCGAAATAGACTATATTTTCATATTTAGCGAATTAAAATCTATAACATAGGATTATCAAATGAGTGATTTCCAAACTTTAATCTGGAGGTGTTTGATTTGTTTAGTTTTAATGGTTTTTCAAGTTTATTATTTAACAGCTCTTTTTAAAATAACAGGATAGTTTTCGTATATGTAAGTCTTTAATATTTATATATACTTTTGCATTGCATTGTACTTAACAAAATCGATAAGAATGTAGTTACAAACGGTATATAAATGGAAAACAATAGACGGTATTCATATTAGAATACCTAAATGAGTAATATGAAATAAGAAAGTGTAGAAAACAATATTTAGGTCGATTGTAGTCGTTACCAGCGTAGTACATTCAACGTATACACGTTGAATTCAGGAGACAATTTTATGTGACAATGTAAAATATATCTGTAATTCAAATAGCTACACCAATTAAAATATATAACCTGATACTTTGCTTTTGGTATTTCCTACTTAAATGACAAGAGTTTACAGTATTGCAAACTTGTTTTATTACCAAATTGACTTTTTCCATGCCGTGCAAAGGTCAAACTGGACATCAAATATATCGCCATGGTCAATGAACACACTGGGGGTTCATTGTAAAGGTTCTCTTTGATTTAATGAGAGCTACATATCTGTTTGTACCCAGCTAGTTTATATACATACAGATCAGCCCTTGTTACAAGTGAGTATAAAAACAAGTGTAATATACTAAAACAAAATTAGAAAAATGATGTAAAGTAGGGGAAAAAGTCTCTAACCAAATAGGTAATACAGGATTCTTATTAATTCATTTCATATGTTGACCGGATAGGATTCATGCATATATACAACCCTGATATGTGAACAAAGCGACTTTTCTATTTTGACGGAAGCTGTTTTTACCGATGTACAGTACCTGGACATCGAATTAGAACCACATGATTTTAGGGTAAAATTTAAAAGAACTGTTGGTAATATTGGTAATATTATTATTTAATTTCATTTAACATACAAGTAAGTATAATTTGAACATATATTTACTAATGCTACTAATTGCTTGTTCGTCCTCTGTGTTTTATTATTTCCTCAATCCTTTTTGGCATACTGTCAATGCAGCTTTTTATTGTAATTCCATTCGTACGTACAATAATTAGGTTTAGTTTGAATTATGTCGTTCATTAGTTCGTTAATATCATTGCAAATATAAATAAAAACAGTATTTTTACTGATTTTCCAAAGAACTTATATTTCAAAGAGTTTTAGTTTTATCCGTGTGTGTCCATTTTCGCCGTCAATTATTATCACAATGGGAAAGAAGAAGGATATAACTACAGATAAAAATGCAGAAATTTCTGCTCTTCTAGAGACGGGAGAATTCTCTCAACGTGAAGTTGCACAAAAAGAGGGTGATGTCACCAACGCCAAGTGACCAAAAAACGCCCGTTTTAGGAATTTTTGAAAATTAATATTTCAAAAAGTATTCAAGATATCCAAATAAAATTTAACCCAGATATCCTCAACGTTCTACGACCTGCAAAAACACGACTAATCAAAGCTGATTGCTGCATCTCAATGGTTATCGCAGCTGAGAACGACTAGACGGACGCATTTGAAATAAATCTTAAGTTTTTGTCAACAAATGTTCCTTTTATATTGTAAATACAAGATTTATACAAAAATTACTAGCAAAATATTTACACAGTTTGCTTGGGTATATTTGGGTTAATATGGTTAATTAGGATGGTCAATTAGATCAAATAAAAAAAGTTTCATAAAAATCTGAGACCTTGGGTGTCATCACCTGGATGAATTGATATGGAATGACCCAGGCACGAATTTCGACTTTTCTAGAGACGAGAGAGTTCTCCCAACGTGAAGTTGTACAAAATGTATCACATCAAACTGTTCTGAGAATCGCGAAATTAATTAAGGAGAATATTCCTAGTACAAATAATGGCAGAACATATTGTGCCGGCAAACGCAAAGCAACTGTAAGAGATAATCGTCATATAGTAAAAGTGGCTACAGAACATCGTTTTTCATCCACTAAAGGTGTTCATAAAATTCTTAGTAGAGAAGGAATACGCAGACGCCTTCATGAAGCAGCTTGAAATGCAGACGTCCGGCAAAGAAGCCAAGACTAACATCTAAAATGAAAGTGACACGATTTCAGTAGGCGAAAGAATATAAAAAATATACAGTTGAAAATTGGGGAAAGGTAAGTTTCATTTATCATCTGTATTTTTGGTTAAATTTATTCTCATAGTTCTATACATTTTTCACTTCTCTTAGATTACTTATAGCGCTAACTTCTAGCCAATTTGTTCGTCGATATCCTCCAGAGCGTTATAAAAAAGCATGTACGATCAAATCTATTAAACACCCCCCATCTCTAATGATTTGGTCGTGTATTACGACAGAAGAACCGGGACCACTACATTTCGTAAACGGAACAATGGAACAAAAACAATATTACAAAACTATTTAATACCTTATATTGGTTCATTGGATACGACTCAAGAACCATATACTTTCATGCAAGACAATGCACCGTGTTATAGGGCAAGAAGTGTAATGCGATACATTGAATCTAAAAATCTGTGTGTACTACTTTGGCCAGGTAATTCGCCAGACATAAACTCAATTGAAAATCTGGGGAATGTCTTGAAAAACATCGTAACTACACGAAACTCAACTACAAAGGAAGAACTACAACAACATATAGAAGATGTACGGCATAATAGCGACGAAATTAAAAAAAAAAACAATAAAAAGCTGCATTGACAGTATGCCAGAAAGGATTGGGGAAATAATAAAACACAGAGAAGGAACAAGCAAATATTAGTAAATATATGTTCAAATTATACTTACTTACATGTTATATGTAAGTGGTCTTAATTCGATATCCAGGGACTGTACTATGAAAGGAAGATTACAACAAATAATCTGCAAAGCTTACGTTGCAGGTAAAAAGCCCAGAATAAAGAGGTAATTTTTAATAATCACTTCAGAAATAATGTAAAATGGAAGGTATGAAAGAAGTGAACAATGGCAGTAGATTTATAAGTGGATTTAGATATTATTTTAGAAAATATGGCATGCATCACCGTAGAACAACCATTAGCACTGAATTTTAATATCGATACGGTTTTACAAAAAACGAAATACCCATTAAATTATTATAGCCCCTGCATGTATAGGGAATACACGTATTTTCAGAAGCTTTCTATTACCGCTGCTATAGGGTATTATTAGAAAAAGAATCAGAAGAATGTTTCCTTTTAAAATAAACCGTTTATTATTATCTAACTCAATTTCATCAGTCAGGATGCCATTTGAAAGGTATTGTTGCGCTGTTTACCATTCATTATGTTCATTTTCCTTTCGATTTCAAAAGGATGGAACGACACGCAAATATTAAAGCACGTATAATTCTATAATTATGTATTAAATAAAATTTCCAATTCATATATGCATATAAATTTTAGGTATATATGCAAATGTTCCGTTGAAATCGAAATAACTTTAACTTATACTCGTTTTAATAAGAATATATTCGATCACGAGTGTATTTCACTATATAATTTTATTAACCTCAGGTATTAATTTCTAGTTATTTGTTAGAAACGTTCTCCACCTCTTTAGGGTATATTTTTTATCATTATATATGGGTTGGGACAAACTGACCGCGTCTTTCCAATATATCAATCTATAATTTCTTACACGAGGATTCTTCAATAGAATCTATATGATATTATTCAATTTTTAATCGTTAAATCTCGATGCATATTCATACAACTATACAAGGATGGTGTGAGAGGTACCCGCGTTTGCAGACAGATGACACTTTGTGTCAAAATCTGCATTACCGACTGTGAGTACCATTCTTTAGTCGACGCCTGTCAGAATTTTGGAGAGATTCATCGATAAGCCGATATGTTTAGTAGTTGCTTTAATTACCGTATCTGCTATGCCCACCGAATTTTTTAGGTTTCTGTCAGCATTTCACGAGCCTGCTAGGGACCTTCGTGTCCTGGCACCCAGACCAGGATCACCTTACATCGGCTGCCTAGCCTATTGAGGGTATTCATGCATTTCCACACTAGTTTCGACTTTACCTTTGTGGAGTCCAGTGCTTTTATCGATAGTTGCTTTCTGCCTTGTCTAGTTCTTCAGTACACCCCAGCACTGCTGCTATTTCGGCTTGAAATACGGTGGCGCTTTCAATTAGGCTTAGCGACTTAGTTATTTTTGGTATAATCTCGCGAATTTCAGCTCCGACTCCAGTTTTCGTCTTTGAACCGTCTGTGTACCAGATAGATTCGGTTTTGATAGGCTGTCCTTTTTTTAATTCTTCTCTATCTGGTATTACCGTTTTATAACTTTTATCGAAGCTGCATTTGGGACTCGTGGCGTCACTGGGCCCGCTTGTGATCTGCACTCTGCGATCTAATTGTAGGAGGTTGATCATTCATTAACCTGTAGCATGTTAGCCTGGCTTCTCCTTAAATATGTACATGTAGTGGTTCTAAGTTGAGGATGACCTCCAGAGCAGCTGTCGGCGTGGTTCTCGGGGCTCCCGTAGCACACAGACATGCTAGTCTTTGTATGCCACTTAGTCGCCTTATTGCCTCAAACTGCAATCTCTTTGTCCACCATACCACCGCGCCATATGGAATCATTGGTCTGATGACTCTCATGTATAACTACAGCATCATTTTTGGGCTTAGTCCCCACGTTTTTCCACACAACCTTCTACATCTGCAGGTTGGAACATAGCTAGACTAAGTGTATAGAACTACAAGGAGCAAAATAATAGCGTTGTTTTTCTAGTTCCAGAACCTTTTATACAAACAAGAAAATCTTACAAGACCAGTAGAAATACCAAGTTCAACATTTATAAATAGAGTTTGGTAAAAAGGTGGTACCGGAGGGCAGTAGCGTAGCGGTAGCGACGTGGGTAGGGGTAATTTTCAACTCGTAGTCGATCTCGACAGTACCGCGAGAGAATTCAAAGCGACAGTACGTTGCACGCTGCACGCCAAATAAGTACGCAGAGATGGGACGTCCAAAAGGTCTAACGTTCCCTTCGAATGTGAATAAATATCTCAGGGATTTCCCTGGATTAGAATATAGAAGTCCGCATATTTGTTGCACAATATGCAATAGCGGATTGCTAAGTCGCGATAGGTTTGAATGTAGAAAACATTGTAAAAGTAAACAAACAATTTTGTCCGAAATTACCAACACCACCTCAGCCTGTAGTGTCCTACTATCAGAAATATTTTTCACAAGTGAAAAATGTCATCTTGAAACTTGATTCAAATGATTCTGCAGCAGTTCGAGATAGTCAGCAACTTTTTTCCAATTCGGACGTTCAACAACACATAGATGAAATAGTAGAGCAACGCAAACTGCGCTGAAAGCCAGTGGCTGACGCATAAAAGTTTACACAAAATAAACACGGCCGGGACAATTCGGTATAAGCGTCAGTATAACTGCGACTCGAAAGCCGATCTGTTGTGTATGCATCTACGCTGTCGTATACTATATCGTAGTTCTACGTTTGTTTTGAAAATGTTTCCTACGTCGCGAAAACGACCAAAGTTGGACACAATAAGAGAATTTATTGTAGAAATGCCCGATTTAAAGTGTGATGGCGCTAAAATTCAACGTGTAGTGTGTAAAATAGATTTAATGTGTTGGTCGAAAAGTGATTGTCTACGGCACGTAAATAGTGCAGGGCATGTTCCAAAAAAAAATTCCACACGAGATTATGACAAATTTAAATTTAATTTATGTGTTTATTGCATGTAATTTACCATTTCATTTACTAAGGAAGAAAGCATACGTCTCGTTTTGGAATGAATATTTGTACTTTAAGTTACTAAGTGAGAGAACATTACAGAGAGTTGTGCCGTCTGTTCGTGAGCATGTCGAGAAAACAATTAAATCGGAGTTGCAAGATAAAAAACTGTGGTTATGTGTGGACGAAACAACAGATCGTAAAAAACGTTCTGTGATTAATGTAATGGTACGCACAATGGAACCACATCGACCGTCACCCTCAATTTTACTAGCTTCCAGGCGAATACAACAATGCACTGCCGAAGTAATTTCAATGTTGGTGTTAAATACATTGGAAAAGTTTGAACTTTCAACAAATCAACTGTTGATGTTTATGAGTGATGGTGCTGGTGCTGCAAACATGCTTGCTGTAGGTCGATCTCTTAAAAAACATTGTGCTAACTTGTTGCATATTACATGTAAAATTCATACTCTCAGTCTCGTAGCAGATAGTATCAGAAAATGTTATCCCGAGGTAGACGCTCTAATAGCACATACAAAAGCTGTGTTTGTAAAATCCCCAAAACGTATTCGGGAAGTTCATAGACTATGTCCCGGTATTCCTGAACCACCACAACCTATTCTTACTCGTTGGGGAACATGGTTAGAGGCTGCATTTTACTATCTTAAATATTTTGAGAATATAAAGAACGTGATTTTAGAATTCGACCCAAAGGAAGCTGCGGCTGTCAAGGTAAGCCGCTTGAAATTTCAGGATAGTCAAGTTAAAACAGATTTGGAAATTACTCAGAACAATTACGTGGGACTAGCGGATGCGATAGAAAAACTACAAAATTCTTCGGTGTCGTTAGTGGAATCTTTGCAAATAGTGCAACATGTTCACGCACAGCTATGCGTGATAGAAGACGCAAAAAATGTTTGTGTTTTAGAAAGGTTTGAAAGTGTTTTAGATAAAGACTCTGATTTTGGCACATTAAGACAAATTTGTGAAGGTGCGTCAACAGAACCGTTAAGTTATTTGAAAGATTATTTTACATACGCAAATGTAACGTCACTAGATGTGTAGAACGTTCGTTTTTGGCATACAAAAACGTTTTTTCTTCACGCCGCACTCACTTTGCCGAAACAACTTTGGAAACATATCTAATGTTACAAATATTAAATAGACATTATCCACTTTGTGATTTCACGGAGGACTCTTAAAACGGTAAGTGTTTGAGCACGTATCACATTTAATTTATTTTGTGTAAAGTTTTATGCGTCCGCCACTGGCTTTCAACGCAGTTGCGTTGCTCTACTAATAAGACCAATTATCATATATGCCGGTAAAATAATGCGCCTATCAAAATTTATTGTTCCTTTTATTTAATTTAATTATTTATTGCAATTAAAAATATTTTTTTTTGATCCTTACATGTAAGGATTTCTTAATAAACATGTTTTTTACAAAGTAGTAGATCCTCTATCAAAAAATTATGTGTTAAGATGATATGGAATTCTAAAAATTTTATTTTAGACTACTAGGTATTAGGAATTTCAAGAAATTTCGGGAAATTACCAATAAAATTGAAACAAAGTAGGCTTTAATCTATTAGCTAACGAAGAATATCCAGTATATTTTTGAATATTTATGTTCAGGGAGTTAAAAGCTATAGAGTCATTGCTTGCATTCAAATTCTACAGCAAATTTCCCAAAACTAAGTAACTGGAATTAATTACATAAATGGACCCTATAATATACATATATACCATAGATATACATATAAAGTTATTGGTACTTCCGCTAAATATGAACTTAATAGCAATTAGTCAATAATATATTGAATACTGTTTAGTAAATAGTTTCTCTCTACTTTAGTAATTAATAATCGATAAGTTGCAATACATTCCATGAGAGGTATAAAATAAAGGCTGTCTGGTAACTAATTAATATGCAGATATTCAAGTAATCGTTAGAATTTTACAAGAAAATTCTCTTTCCCCAAAATTACGTTATCATTAATTTGCATTAACGTCTCCCATAATTTAAACTGACATCAAAATCAGTGTCAATTAAATTGTGTTTTGGAGGGTGAATATTTTAATTAAAAAAAATTTTAAGCGGCTTGTATTTTCCCTTTATTACAGGCTTCTTCTTAAAAAAAAAAAAAACCATTTAAGTTGTGTCAGATTAAGGCGTGGTCTACTTATAAATCTTTTAAATACGGTATCCCAGGGATTCGCCAATATACAACAAAATAATTACAACTGTCCACAAATGTTTTAGTGTTACATTTGCAGAATTTTATGACTGGTTTCCATTCCCCGTTTAACGCCCAGTGGTAAAAATAGACCGTGGCACATGAAAAACAACTGTTTAGGTTTCGTTTTGCAGGCTTAAAGTAGGTACTTTTTTTTGTAAAATAACAACGAATAGGAAATCTTATTTAACATTCAATTATTATATAAATTATAATAATACCGTAAAATGATATACGAATCTATTAAACTATTACATCAAATTGACTTAAATATACAGGGTGGCGCAACACATTCGTGTCCCTTTATATACGAAAAACGCCGAAAATATTTTTAAAATATTTTTGTTAGGAGCTATGTAGGTTCATTAGGAGCAAGTTTTACACACCAAAGTTGTGAAAATTTAAATGGAATACCCTGTATCTTATTGCAAATTTTGATAGTGCGGGCTAACCAAAGGCAAGTTACTGTTATGTTTCCTACACCTAACTCAAGCCGTTTTTGAGACATTTAACTATTCTTTTAGTCGAAGCATTAGACTTGATGATAAAATAAAAATTATCCCTAAAAATTATACAGGGTGGACGAAAATGTACTTTTAATTTGGACTATCATTAAAGTCAAATAACTTTCTTATATTAAATGGAACAGCCTGTATTCATAATCGTATTTAGATTCTAATTTTAACCATCTATAAAATTGTACTAAGGTTTCCTATACTTATATCCTATACTTTCTTGGTAATTTAGCATTTTCAATTTCGAATATTCATTTCTTGCCATTTGTTGTCAGTATTATTCATAAACGAACATTATTTGACAATAGTCGTTAGTTAAACCATTTTCGTTTTTTGAGATTGTTTAAAAAACATTTTAAAATGAGAACTTACTCCCAAGGAGAAAGGATTGATATGATTTTTGTAATTGGGGAGTGTTTAGAAAATTGCTTGTTAGCATCAAGGGTTTATGCTCAAAAATTTCCTAACAGACGTCATCCTGGCAAGCGTTCGTTAGAAAATTTCCTGCAGGTTTTCCAAAGAACAGGAAGTGTGTCATAAAAAAATGGAGCGACAAAAACCAATTACCGGAAAAGAAGAAAATGGATTTTTAGTTATGGAATCTCTAATTGAAACTCCGCATACAAGTCAGCGAATAATGAATTAAACTACAGGAATAAGCAGACGAAGCATCGGAAGAATCATAAAGAAACACAAATTTTATCCGTACCACATACAATTGCATCAGGAACTTTTGGAAGTAGATTACGACCGACGATTGAAATTTTGTTTATGGATTCTAGAAAAGTTAAGAGGTGACGGACATTTCTTAGATTTTGTACTCTTTTCAGATGAGTCAACTTTCCATAATATCGGATTAGTTAACAGGCAAAATTTTCATTATTACAGTGATGAAAATCCCAATTTTTTTAGAACCCTCGATCGTCAGCACAGATGGTCCATTAATGTTTGGGGTGGAATAATTGGAACGCGTATTGTAGGTCCATACTTTTTCGATGGCCGCTTAAATGGCGCCATGTTTCCTTGATTTAGAAGAGACAATTTACCTGTACTTTTAGAAAATATTGCGCTCAACATCCGAAAGAGAACGTGGTTGCAACTAGACGGTGCTACCGCGCACTTCCAACTAATGTTAGGAATGAATTAGACAGGCAATATCCCAACAGATGGATAGGACGCGGAGGTCCACAAAATTGGCCAGCAAGGTCCACAGACCTAGCGACGATTTTTTCGTATGGAGATGTATCAAAACTATTGTTTATGATATACCGCCAACCACATCGGATAATAAGAAAGACCGATTAACAACAGCGTTTCGTTCTATAACGCTAGATAATTTGTCTAAAGTGAAACATTTCATTTCAAGAAAGCTTATGCATTGAAAATGATGGACATCACATTGAACATTTAATAAAACATTAACTTTTTTTACATTTAAATTTGCTATTTGTTCAATAAAAGTATGTATTTGCTATTTATAGTTCTGTCTCTTTTTAATAAGCATGAAAGAAAAACCACTTGAAGGGTTAGACTGATAAATATCATCTATTTGTGAGCAGTAACAATAACGTCAGTTCCGTCAAAGGCTACTTTCGTAAAATAAATGGCGAGAAATGAATATTCGAAACCGAAAATGCTAAATTACTAAGAAAGTATAAGATATAAG
The DNA here is from genome assembly GCA_029619315.2 of Dynastes maya. NCBI lineage: Eukaryota > Metazoa > Arthropoda > Insecta > Coleoptera > Scarabaeidae > Dynastes > Dynastes maya. The sequence goes on from JAROYE020000012.1 coordinate 12,320,729, forward strand.
TATAGGAAACCTTAATACAGTTTTATAAATGGTTAAAATTAAAATCTATACGATAATGAATACAGAATGTTCCATTTAATATAAGAAAGTTATTTGACTTTAATGATAGTCCAAATCCAAAGTACATTTCCGTCCACCCTGTATAATTTTTAGAGATCATTTTTATTTTATTATCAAGTCGAATGCTTCGACTAAAAGTAAATACAATTAGAAATATCTAGCATAAATACGTAAGACAGTCGCTTCTTAAATTTTGGTCTACATTTTCAAGAATAGTTAAATGTCTCATAAACGGCTTGAGTTAGGTATAGGGAACATTACAGTAACTTGCCTTTATTTAGTCCGCACTATCAAAATATACAATAATATACAGGATGTTCCATTTAAATTTTTACAACTTTGGTGTGTAACTTCCTTTTGGGTCGCGCTGTATATTTTAAAATAATTTTAAAATTTGCTCCCAATGAACCTACATAGCTCTTAACAAAAACATTTTAAAAATATTTTGCCGTCTTTCGTATATAAATCAACGCGGATGTGGTGCGCCACCCTGCACAGGCAGATCGTAAAGTAGCTAGAGTTTTTAGAAAAAATAAATAGATTTTTATTTTTTTTTGCGTTATTGGTAGGTCAATTATATTTCCGGGGTTGCAATGATACCTCATATGTTATATTTTAGCTTAAGAAATATTACAAAATATGCAATAGATAATCATAAGAATTGCCAAGCAGTAAAATTTCAATTCTAAGAGTGTACATTATTTTTATTTATTTTGTTATTTTTACTTCTTTTGTTAATTAGGGTAGCTTTGTGTGTGTTTAAAAAATTACAAAAAGGCCGCTGCAATCAGGAATTGAATTTAAACTAATGCAAAAGAACGGCTAAGAAGATTACATAATTAATTATGTACAAAATAAATGGCAATGGTCTTAATATACTACCCTAAGGGACTCCGTGTATCACCTCCTTCAGTTGAGATATACTATTTCCATAGTTTACTATTTGATGAGTAATTTTAAAGCTGTCTTAATACTGTACCCTCCCTATTTTTTACTTTTTTTTTAACTTTTCTAAGAGAATATTCCTATTCACCATTTCAAAAACGCATATTTTTGTTTAATGTTCTTTTTAAATTGTATATTAGCAAATAATTTATTTTATTATTATTCAGAATTTAAAACGAAGGAAATGAGATGCCATCATATAATTTCCCGCGTACGTGTAGGTATACAAAAATAATTATTTTGTAGTACACTTTAAAACCATATTAATCATTCAAGATACAAGTATAAGGTGTAATAATAGCAAAATGTGATTGAAACACGTAATACGACGGGCCAAAATGCATGTCAGGCTATAAAATTTTATTGAATATTACAGAAACTCTTAAAAAAGATAATTAATGTATCATTAATCAAGTGCTTTTTGAAGGCAAGATTTTCATCCTTTTCACAATGATGAATTCACACGTACGGCGTACAGAAGAGAGAACCTGAAAGCGGTATATGTGAATAAATGTCGCTTAAATCATATATCACAAACACATGTGCAAATGAGAATGTCTAAGTCGAAGGTGAACGTAAAATATCTGCACCTTTGAAAGCCAATGTTCATAAATCCAAGTAACGTCTTACAAAAATTTCAGCTATAGTTACATTACCCGCGAGAAAAAAAGTGTTGTAAAATATATTACTTTGCTTTTAGGAATCTGACTATCCCTAAATGAACCGCCTTTTAGAACCAGTATTTATGGCAATAATATCTAAGGTACTTAATACAGGCTTTAAAATCTTTTTTTGCTTATTTTATTTGGAACCCTATAAAGAAAATAAATAGGCATCTTTCTGCGAATTGTAACGCAAATGGTTTAAGCAATATCTGCTTAAATTATTTTATTGGTTCATAATAAAATTTTATTACTAAAAAAAATTTCCTAGAAAGTATAAATTTAATATACTCTTCCCTTTGACGGAAACAGTTGTAGGTCTATGCATTCTAATAATAGGTAAGTAGGATAATGGATTTAGATATTTTTACCATTGTATAACTAACGTTAAAATTTATGTATAAAAAAAATAATAAAACAGTTGCCTCAGATTGGTGAATATCAGAATTCCTGTTTGTGTTAGGGATTAGCGAATATTACAAAAATCTCGCCGATATCGTTTTCAAGGCCAGTAACACCAATGTTAGCAGTTTAAACAAATTGCGATTCAATTCACCACACATTTAACAATCCTTTGATCTTTCCGTTTTCATATTTTGTAAATAATTATTAGTATATTTCTTCCATTTTTGATATAACAGGTATTTCAGGAAAGGCAAGTGATAAAACATGCTTGCATGCATAAATCTGTTCCTACCCTTTTTGTCATAATACCTAGCACCCTTCTAGCACCGAACCATACAGTTATCCTTGTCACTCGTTCGCGATTCTCAGGATTCCTACAGACAACACACAAGTTATTTTGTGGTTATGTCATCTTCATTGAAATAGTTTTGTACGTATACAATTACAAAATCACGTATACATGGTTAATTATTGTTTTTATAGATACCTTTTAACAATTTTTTATACTTTTTCTAATACTACTACTACAGTCTGTTTAAATACAGAAATATTTTGTTAAGCAAATACATATTTATTTAACCTTTTAATTGTAAACGTTCCCAAAATGAGAACATACTAAAAAATCGATTTTATTGAATTAATCATATTGTTTGCATAAAATTTTTATAACTAACAATCAGAAAAGTTTACATCTATGGATATTTTAAAACATATAAAAATTTTATATAAATAATGTGATTAATTCAATAAAAATCAAATTTTTTTAGTATGTTCCCATTTTGGGAACGTTATTAAAAGGTGAAGTCAAATAAATGGTATCGAAAAATATATTTGTTTCAAAAGAAAGAATCAAACATATTACGTATATTAAATCAAACAAACAGATATATTTTCAAATCAAACTTGAGGTTGTTTGTTCTATGAGATCATATGTTTGAATAACGACGTCAAAAAAATTATTTCTTTGAATTAAAAAAGTATATATTTGCCGCTATTTAAAATTACGATTTGGTTGACTGGATGCATATTTGTGTCAGTCAAAAACTTTTTTTCTGTGTAGTAATGATAATTTTCACATTAATGAAAGTAAAGTAAAATTAACACGCTAGACAGTCTATGTGACTTGTTACATACTATGTAGTACGTAAAGTGTTTTTGGTAATATTTTCAGTCTGCTGTGTTCACATCAGGCGATCTTGATGGCCATAAATTTTCAAAATGTCTGCTTACACCATCTTGAAAAACAGCACTTAACAAGTCTTTACCTAGTTACTAAATCAGCATAAAATTATGTTTTCAATTGCGTGCTCGTTTTGCAACTGTGGAATTGCATAATATCTTAGGGCCTTGTCATTCTGTATTTCTCCGAAAAAATACGGATTCACGATGAAATTAATTGCACTAAATAGTGACTTTCTTGTTATGAAGCCCTTCCTGTGGATTTTCTGTTGATCATATTCGAGAGTTTTGAGTACTGACTCCACCATTAAGAGAAAAACGGGCATAACCGTTCGACTTCAATTATGGTCTAAGAAAAATCGTATCTTATTATTAAATCTGCCTTTTTCGAATAAAACAGTCGTTGCTGTTTATAAGGATACATTTTTTGGGATTTCACGTAAAATTTCTCAAACTGTTTGCAATCGTTTTGATATTGGATTAGTGCTACTGATTTCTAGGGGATTAGTACTGGCTATGTTTTGATTTCTTTGAAGAACTTCTTTTTGAACAATTTGGACATTACTAATCTTGGGTCTTCGTAATCTCGGAAGGTCAATTACAGACCCTATTCATTCAAATTTGTTTTGATTAATTAAATTACGGTACACCTTCATCTTACAGGAACCTGGTCCCAAACCAACAGTGTAATTTCTATCATATTCATAATAACATTATACTAAACTTATTCGTGTTTGCAGAACCATTTTTTTGAGTTTACATACAATAATATAATAAACTATATCCCTTACTTTGTGATAATCCATATATAGATAATCAATTGTCAAAAATTACGATCAAATATTTAAAAAAAATCGAGATTTACATAAAAATAAATGTAATAGTACAACTAACAATAAGAATACGGTGTATTCTTCCTACGTTATTAAAAATTACGCGCAAATTATGTAAATTTACTTTAATAAAATGATTATTAAAATGATATTTTTCCATGATAAAATGTTTAATACCACTGTCAAGCGGATTAATTGAAACGAATAAAAGAAATGGTTTTCAATTATTAAAAAACATATAGGCAGTATTTTTCGAAATATAATACTCGCCACAGAAAATTCTGAATTACCATATACGTTTTATCAAATCATGTTTGTAGCAACAACTATTTGTTCCAATAGGATACCTAACGGTCTAGATCATCATAGCTCAGGGGAATATATACGATTATAAAAGGTAAAAAATGTGTAATTAACACCGAGATATATGAAAATTATTCAATCGTGTTGTAAAAGGTGGGTTACGAAAGCGATACATAGAGTAATAATTGTTAAGTATGCAAGGTTAGAAAATGACCGTTCAAGCATACAATTCCGGATTGCGATGCAATTTGTAGACAGTAAACGTTTCTACGGAGAATCTGGATAACGTGAAATTATTACAGGGGATCTAATTTAATATATTCACCTGTAAAGGGGGATTGAAATTGAAAAAAAAATTAAAATATGTCATTTCCCTTTAGGCTAAGACGTCTAACAGCAAATTTCATACTTGTATATTTACTTTTCGCTTTGCCAATATAAACAAGCACATCTGTTAACCGCTGTGGTTAGTTCTTACACCATCAAGATCCTTGACAAAGGGACAGATAATCTTAAAAACCTCGAAAAAACCCAGGTAGTTAGAAAAAGGAAACGTTTTTAAATGATAGACGTGTCTAAACTGTACATTTTGGGAATTTTCGTTGCAGCGGATGCAATACATCGATTTGGCAATATTTGTGATATTTACTTATTATACTATGGGCATCCTGTTGTTTACCTAGATATTAATAAAGTAAATATTGGTAAACATTCGAGATTGAAGCGGGAATATATTCCTAGAAAATTCCTACAAGATTTTTCCTATTAATTCATTGAAACAATAAGTTAGGAAACCTTCAAAATCAATATATAACGTAAACATCCTATGCTTTATATTTATATTTACCAAGTAACTGCTAATGGAAGCAAGGGGAACTATACACTTAGTATATTTAGTAAATAAATTCTCTAATGTAAATAATAAAAGCCCACAAAAATATTACATGGTTTATAATTTGATACATTAAATTTATTAACACCTTCACACTTCCTATTTAGAATCTTAGATGTCGGTGTTAAAATTAAAATTACGGTAAGATGTAATAAAGTGTTAATGTTATACTGGCTTCTTTTTGTTTTCTATTCGTTTCGAAAATCGAAATCAAATTGAAAATTAAAAAGTTAACACTTTTAACTTCGGACTTCACACCTTCTTCTATTCTAATTCGCCTATATGAAAGGAAAACATTATAGTGCTAATATAAATTTTATTTAACTGCTAATTGAGTATTGAAACAACGTAGCTATAAAAACTCTTTTTGATCGTCATACTCTATTTTAGCCGCAGAATGATAACCATATGCTTTTCACGGAAATAATGCTCTGTATATAGGGCATAAAACGTAGCTAAACAAATCTTAATTTGGTGTAAGTATATACCTCAGGGTTTTCATCAAGGTCCACAGGCAAACAGTATTAAATGAAATAGTATCTTAAGTGTGATATATTGTGTTTTCTCTAGAGCTACGTGGTATTTTTTAAAGGGTTTCTCTTTTACAACATATAATAAATACCACGATTTACTAATATTCATCATTTAAGGAATTTTTCAAAGTAAATATTGTAAATGAAAAATTGAGGTTAGAATCGAATATACTGTTACTCAATTAACACGAAAAAACTCTAGAGATTGAAAGATTGCCTTGGTACAAAAACAAGACAATTTTTTTTAGCGGCTAAATCGCTCGATTTCAGGGTATAGCCGTTACTACCGCCAAGACAAGTGTGACGTATTTATATTTAGGCCATACAAATGTGTTTACACACTGAGACCATTTGATAATAATATAATAATAACGTTTGTTGATTCAAGCTGTCAAATGAGAATAGAATCAGTCAAAATGAAATGCAAAAAAGAAAAGAAAATTGAGCTGAAGGCATCTATAAAGAAAACTTAAATAATAATATATAAAAAAAAACAACAACAACAAAAGCCTTATATAGTAATAATCCCTAATTAAAGCAACTAAATTTGGAAATCTAAGAATAGAATTTAATGATCTTACTTGGAAATATTAAGTGGTAATATACAAACGAAAAATGAATAACGGAAGTAGGAACGACAAACATAATATGCTGAACTAAAGAAAGAATTCATCGATGGTGTAATAACATTTGCTAATTAGAAATTTCTTAACCGCTTGTTTAAAATTATTGCTTTCCTTAAAATGAGATGGCAATTTGTTATAAAGTTTTCTGCCTAAATATTGGAAACCCTTGGCATAAACATCTAATTGATGCGTTGGTAAGTAGAAATTGTTGCAGTGACGAGTCTCGTATGCGTGAACATTTTTGTTTTTTGGGTATTGATCTTTATTCTTATGTATGTACCAGAGAGCTTCCAAAATATAAAGGGATGGTAGAGTTAAGAAATTATGTGAGATAAAAACAGGTTTACATGAATCTCTCAGTTTTATGCCACTAATAGCTCTAATAATTTGCTTTTGAGCTATAAAAACACTTTTAGCTGCAGAAGAAGTTCCCCAAAGAAGAACTCCATAATGAAGCCGAGCTTGAATTTCAGAATAGTATACAGAAATAAGGGTTTCCAAAGACAAGCTAGATTTTAAGAAACGGAAAAGATAAGCTTTTTGATGCAAGAGACTCGTAAGATAATCGCAGTGTTCGTTCCACAAGAGACTATCTTGCACTACAACCCCTAGGAACTTAGTAGAGTGTAGTTGCTGCAAAGGTTTAGCACCAACATGGATGTCACAAGTAATATTTTGGGTACGCTGAGGAGTGTGAAATAATAGAAAATTAGTTTTACTGTCATTCAAACATAGTTTATTAGCACAAAACCACTGATTTATACGATCTATTGCGGCGTTACCTGCAATTTCAACATGATTAGAATCGCTACCAGAAATAAGTATAGTGGTGTCATCCGCATACATATAAAGTAGAAAATCACTTACAAAGTTATATATGTCATTCATATATAAATTGAAAAGCACGGGGGCCAAAACAGATCCCTGAGGAACTCCATGAGGAACGGGCACACAGCTGGTATTTTTTGAGTATATTGTCTGCATTTTAAATTGATTTATCCAAATTATATTGGTTTTATTTAAAAAAATACTGTGTAGTAATATTTCTGTACTTTGTTGGTGATACCTGCAATGTTTTTATGTTGTATAGGTCATAAAACCTTTTCTGAAGCGATAAAAAAGTACCTAATCTGAAATGGTGTCGGTTGTTTTCATACGTTAGGATCGATTATTGCATTTTGAATTAGTTTATCCAAATTATATTGGTTTTATTTTTAAAAAATACTGTGTAGTGATATTTCCGCACTTTGTTGGAGATACCTGCAGTGATTTTCTAGTGTTATAAAAACGAGATAATCTAACCTAAGATGGTGTCGGTTGTTTTGTTTGTGAGTTACACTTTGTAAATAAAAGAAGATATTATTTATTCTTCAACAGCTACAGATTCAAGGACCGGTGAAACTATGTGTAAATTTAAAATATCCTAGGCTTAAAAAAGATGCTATTCCAACTCACACATTTGATAACAAACGTGAAGATGTTATTGTGCAAATACAGTAGAGTCCCTCTCGAGTGAACTCTCGCTGTAGTGAACTACCCGAAATAGTGAACACCGAAAAATTTACATTGGGATTCGATTTAGTGAACAGGGGAAACCCCGGTAGAGTGAATTTCTTTCTTTGGTAGTTCGGTAATTACCCTAAATATGTATTATAGGAAGCGCATCACCACGAATGATCGTAAATTGGTTTAGTACATTCTTCTATTCGATTTGTATGAGCTCGGTGTGTTTGAGCGCTCCATTAAAAAACTCAGGGCAGTGATATATGGTGCGTCGTGTTATGAGAAGTGTTATTATTATGTATGTAATAAGAGTTTAAAATAATGTCGAATAATAGGAAACATTTAAAACTGAGCGAGAAATTAGAGATATTGGAAAGCTTAAGTAAAGGTAAATGTGTAACAGATTTAGCTAAACAATTTGGAGTGGCTAAATCTACAATATGTGCTATAAAGAAGAGGCGAACATTAATTTTAAGAAAAACTAATCAAAATGTTGATGGTATACGTAAATTTAAAACACTAAAAAAAAACTACATATTCAAAAATGGAAAAGGCACTGTACAAGTGGTTTATTTCATTGCGAGAGAGAAATATTCCCGTTAGTGGATTAATGTTAAAACAAAAAGCTATAAATTTGCAAAAATCAATCGATGAATCGTCAACATTTATTGCAAGTAATGGATGGCTTAATAGATTCAAAAGACGGTACAACGTAAGGTTTTTTAAAGATTTCAGGAGAGAAATTATCATCACAACCAGAATTAGTTGATCCATTCAAGGAAACGTTGAAGAATACAATTAAAGATATTGACCTGTTACCGGAACAAATTTATAATGCGGACGAATCAGGTCTTTATTGGAAACTACTACCCGATAAGACGTATGTATCTAACATGGAGAAAAATGCACCTGGTAGAAAAACTGAAAAACAAAGATTAACTTTTTGGCCTGTGCAAACGCGTCCGGAACACACAAATTGAAACCTTTAATAATAGGAAAATCAAAGAAACCCCGATCATTTCGAAATTTTAGCTGTCCAGTACATTACAAGCATTCTAAGGCAGCATGGATGACCACCACCATTTTTAAAGAAGGGTTTCATGAAATGTTTGTTCCAGAGGTAAACAAATTTACTTATTTATAATTAGATCATAACACTTCATTTTACTTTTTAGGTTACACAATTTTTACAAAACCAACAATTACCGATTAAGGCCTTATTATTATTAGATAACGCCCCTAGCCATCCACCTGAGTCAGACTTAAGAAGTTCCAATGGATTGATCTCCGTTATGTATATGCCACCAAATGTGACACCCTTAATCATGGATCAAAATGCCATCAGAATTACAAAATTATTTTATCGCAAAAATTTATTGACCAATTTGTTATTAGAAGACAGAGTTTAGTGAAACATTGAAAAACTATTCTCTGAGAGATGCTGTTTTAAATATAGCTATGGCTTGGAATAATGTAAATACTGCAGTTATAAAGAAGTGCTGGAATAATATTTTAGACATTGATGGTGACGACCAGGAAAATATTCCACTAAGCGTTTTACGCTCTCGTTTAATTAACGACGAAGCCTTTAAAGCAAATCAAGATGATGAATGGAATAAGGACATATTACAAGAAGCCACTGAGGTAAATGTTATTGATAAAAGTGATTCGGAAGAGGACGATAATAGCCATTTGTTAATGTGTAATATCACCAATGACGACAAATTAATTTCGACAAATCATGCTCTTAAATCTGTTAATGAGCTTATTCAGTGGGTGGAAGAAAATGAGGAGAATGTTGAATTTTCACAGTTACTAACTCTGCATAGTTTTAGAAGTAAATTAATTGAAATTAAAGTAAAGAAAAAGTTAGAACAATCAAAAATAACTACGTATTTTAAACCAAAATTAGAAGTTAATAAGTTTTTAATATAAAAATGTCGCGTATTATTATTGCCAAATTATATTATTACTTATTATAGTAAAAGTAAGATTATTAAATAAAGTTTGATTGCATATATGTATTTGTATTTAATTTTTTAATAAACCTCTATTTAGTGAACAATCCGATTTAGTGAACAGGGGCTTGGCTAATAACGTTCACTCTAGCGGGACTCTACTGTAGTTTTATATTCTTACGTTATATTTAACAAAACTATTTTTGAACAAGAAGAGATGTTTTTAAATGTTGTTCAGAATGTATGTAATAAACGTTCTGTTTTAATACAATATATTTTAAATTATATCAAATATACAAATACATCTTTCACGAAAACGGTGCTCGGTTAGGTGTTTGGTTTTTTGCTTTGAAAGTTCGTTTTTTCCAAAATAAAATCGAATGGGATGCAAAGAAGGGCGGGCTCAGTTGACGACTGGCATCCTCTTTAAACCGGAAGCTCTTCATAACTTAAAAAAGAAATTCAAAAAACGATTTTTTTTCCGCTTAGGCTGATATCGTACATGGTGATACATCGCCTAAACAGCACGATGTCATCGAAGAGCTGTAAGGCCTTATATATCGGTGGTAACGGAACAACGCGTATAGACTTACAACGAGACTATGTTGAGAAATAAAACAAAATTTCACAGAGAAATACTTATTTCTGTGCTAGGCTTTTCAGACTACCCTCCTGTATCCACTTAAGATAATGTGTTAGATAATAATTTCAAGGTTCATGGTTCTTTAAACCCTCTATATACGGCTTTAAATACGCTAATTTCGATAGAACGCTAATAAAGGAAATAAATATGACACGAGCAATTTCGAACTAAATCATCAATATTAAAAATTCATTTCCTGTTCATGTTTCATGTTTTGATAAAAAAGAGGCTGGGCAATCTAACACTTTTCCTCTCAAACAAATACAACATCGATTTTTTTATACGTTCGAGGCTATGTGTAGATAGAAACTAACCACATACGAATTCTTCTACCGCTTAGGGTAATATCGATATGGTGATACATCGCCTAAACAGCGCGACGTCATCGAAGAGCTGTGAGGCCTTATATATCGGTGGTAACGGTACAGCCTCCTTCGAAAATTTACACCACTTTCAATTTTTGTAAATATTTCGGAAACTATAACAAATATATATTTTTTTGAGAACATAGTTTGAAGTATGTTAGATGGTCTTAAGGATTATGCAAATTATTTTCGCAAAAAATAGATAACAGGGTACCTTTCATATACAGCGTGTCCCCGGATTGAGTTCATTATAACTATGATGGACAAAAAATGTTGGAGATGGAATTTAATATTCGGAAAATATGCCTTGCTTGGTCTGAAACTTACTGTAAATTAAGTAAACCTTTACAGTTAATCAAAAACTATTTTCGTTTCAGGTAAAGTACCTTCTCCGTTCACAGTATGTCAAAATATTACCAAGAAAAGTTGTTCGGAATGAAAAGTTATGGCGTTATATCCAATTGTCCTATTGCGAACTCATCAAAGTAGGCCGATCATTCATTACGCCATAACTTTTCATTTTAAACAACTTTTCTTGATACCATTTTGCCGTATTATTGATCGAAAAATAGAAAATATTTTTTTCACATTTTTCATTGCCGTCTTCATTTGTAAAAAAATAAAAATCTTAAAATATTTGTCAGACCAAGCAGGCCGGAATGCTAATGTGTCAATTATATATTTTTTCCGAAAATAATATGCACAATCCTTGAGACTGTTTAATATCCTTCAAATTAAGTTGTAAAAAAGTTTTTGTATCTTTTATAGTTTCCGAGATATTTAAAAAATTTAAAAATCGTTCACGTTTTCTGAGGGGGGCTGTACTTCGAAATCGGCCGATCCAGCCGTGTAAGTGAATAAGAGAGAATTGTTTATTATTATAGTCTAATTTACAGATTGTATTCTATTTGTTGTGTTGATGGTGTGCTGGAGTTTGCTCGCTTTGCTTGATAGACTGTAGAAATGACTGCTCCAACACTAATTTTATTCAGTTGTCGAAGGACCAGCGAGGTATTTTCTTAACTAAAAGACTTGGTGGACATGGCGTATTTTAATATAACTATTTATACTTAAACGTACACTTATAATAGAACTAAACTCGCAATGAATTTGAATGTTACACTAAATAGTGCTTCGAAGAGTTTGCTAAAAAGACTGATTACATTATTTTGAATTCCTTCTTTTAACCCTTATTATTCCCCGCTCAAAAACTACCCCCAAGCTGCGTTATTTTTGACAAGATGACACTAGGAGCACTATTGGTTGGACATCTATTGCTATTTTCAAAAATCGGGCAAAAACAAAATCACTGAAAGTGAATTATAGATTCTTGCTAGTTGTAAAGATTAGCAACCTGAATTGCCGTTACTACGGACGGCTGTGTAAATGTACCAAGGGTTTTACAATGAAGCGGGGTAGAGAGCCTTCGTGTTTCATAAACAAAAGAGCAATTACAAAACTTAAGATTCTGTAAACATTCGGTATTGCATTTACTTCTTAACAAATTAGGAGAATTCGGTAAAAGCCATTGTCCGTGGCATTTTATTCTAAAAACTGAAAGATATACTAAAAGGGTTTGTGTTTCTTTATTATACTAGAAATATAACTATGTAAAAATACAAACAAACTAACAATAGGTACACTTAGAGCCTTCATTCTTCGAAGAAACAGTATTGAATATATATTTTTTTATTTTTCAATTAATATACTCCTTATTCAAATTAATTCACGGAATTTATGATTTTAATATCGCATATCTACAGAATGACATCAACTATGCATTCAACCACTTGCACCAATTACATTTGTTAACGCAATTTGATTGTATTCATTAAATAATCTCCGGACAGCTGTATTTTAATGTTTAAATCTCTGAGATGGAGCTCTTCATTGGGTATACAGGGTGTAATAGATTAAACAATATGAACTTTCGCTATTTCCCAATAACCCACACACACAACAACCTAGATTCACCGTTCTCTTGCTATGACGAAGAATCAGATGCGGAATATTTAATTAAATGAGAATCGAGTAGGTTTAGAAACTGCATAACGTATATTTTCTGTATAGGAGTATTGCGTGAATTTTTGAGACAGGCTATAGCAATTCCTGGTACTTAAATGATAATAAAAAATAAATAAATAAATATGGATATAGATTAATGCTGCTAGTGATATATTGACATGTGTAAGTACGCAATTTATGGCGAATGTTTAACATATTTCCAGCGTGGGTGTTAGAGCAGTAATTGTCATATATCCAAGGCACGAAAACATAAATTAAACAGTGAAAATAATATCGTTGTAATATTATATGTATTTATATATTCTCACGTGCTATTTTTTCTTTATTGCGTCTTGATGAATATTACTTTCATAATCGTCATAACAATTTAAATGAGTCAGAAAATACTTTGTATATATTTAAATTCTTAGAAAGGCTATGATAGAAAAGAATACGATTTTAGGCCTATTTCTTAAGATCCCTTATAATAAATTACTGTAATTTTACATGTTTTTTATTGTATTATTTGTAATTCTTTTCAATTTAATATGTTTTTATTTCACGCAATTATTTTGAAATTTTACAACTCAAAACATGACTACCAACGTTACAAACGCACCGTGCATTACCCGTCGGATACTGTGAGTTCGCGTGGTTTCTTCGGAAAACTTGAATAATGAAAGAACAGGCCGGCCAAATCGTTTATAAAATAAATTGTTTTATAAAAAGGGGACATTCACAGATGGACAGACGTTTAAAGAATTCATTCCAGAAGCAGTTTTTGATGTTTTTTAGGGTGCCAGTTTCGTTAGGTGTCCGAAAAAGCGGAATACCAACAGGATGTTGCGACATCGTGTAAAAGGTCCCTCATTCGAATCGGATATAGACGAAATATCTACCAACATATTTAATTTGTCAGCGATGACGATAATGGGATGGAATTAAAAGGATGTATTTGGAAATTTCCGATCTCTTTGTTCACGCGATTGGTTAGAGACTTTTTTTTGGTTTATTTGATTAGATTTTATTCGCTAGTTTTAAATTTACTTACATGCTGTTGCTAGTGTTCCAGTGGACGTGAAACGATTTCGAACAATTGGATTCTTTACACAGCAGCACAGTTTCCAAACAAATAAGGAAGACCACAGTTAAACAAGAGGCCTTAAAACCGGGAAAAATAACGCCGCACTTTTTAACAGCCATTTTTCTTTTGCTGCGTTTTTTCACTAAACACTATTAAATAACGTAGAGAAACAAAAAAATACGCACAGTTTACTGCATCATGTTTTTCCTCTTTTATAACACCGTTATTTTTAAAAATAAAAAGGTAACGTCATTTTTTTAACTTAACAATATAGTTAATTATGAAGATATTGCGGTAACCTAAACACACTATGCAAATAATCTTTTACAATTATTTTGGAATGAATTCTAAGAGCAAAAAGTCTCTCTCTGTATATACAAGTTTCGAAAAATAACTGGATTTAAAAAGAAAATGAATATCTATATATACATATATAGGATGGAGTTTAGATCGCGTTAATTTTGGTAACTTTTGCTAATCTAAATTGTTTGAACGCAAGAAATTTGTTGACATTTTTTCGTATATGTATATATAACGCGTAATAATCTAGGAGGCCATGCGAGTATCGGGCAACCACTTTCGTATAAAGTCAGACGCGATCTGAAGTTGTGAATTCTCTGATGCGCGCTAGCTAGTGTAAGCTGCCAAGCGCAACCGAAAGCCAAACGCGCCTATAGCCTGGCTCTTGCAGCCTTTACGGAGAGGTTTGCTCGTTCGCCTGGTGTATATTCTCCGCTTTAGAGCCAAACATTTTTAATCGTCTCACTTCGGCTTCGGTCAGTATGCGTCTTCGGTTATAAAAGCAGGTGATATTTGGCCCTACAGGTAGAATGCAATGGTATAAGGGGAAGGAACTTTATTCTGCACCTCTTCTCGTGTAGGAAATATATACCTATGTGCAAAACTGATGATACAATGCTGATGTCTTGATTATAAAGAAAACACATATATTCGTTGTAATTAAAAGTCTTGATTAAAATTCCAATAACGTACCGATTTTGTCACTAAGATTGAATGAAATTTCAATATTTAGCAAGTCCAAGATTTATCTGATCTCCTCAAAACACACACTATCATCAAATAACTTTGGTAATGGTTAATCGTCTTATGACCAAATTTGAAACTGATCTTAGTACGTTTCCCATAGGTTGGCATATTTTGCGTCTTTAATACTAGCAAATCCTCAATGAAAGATTTTTTTGGAGTAATTAAATTCAAAGTTCCATTCTATACCCAGGAAAAGGAAATAGACAACCTCGTTTGCTTAATTTCCTTTTAACTAAAGACAGGTCTTCAAAATAAGTTTACCGCCACTCATTTGAAGGGCTTATATTACTACAGACGGGTTATTGCATAAATGTCTTTAGTGATTGCGGTCTAAATAGTTCAGTAAATGTGAGAAATGGTCTAGTGAGGTGTCGATGTCGTGCCGTCTCCAGATCTTCTTATCATAGACGACAGATTTGATCTTCAGCTCTTCCTAGTTTAAATACGTGATGTTTTAGGTCTGCATGACCTGTCAAAAATGCTGCCAGTAACCTAAGGTCCCCGTTGCTGAACGATAGCACTATTTTTGCTGCGTTTAGCAAATCTGCTATGACTTCCTTCACCTGATTCTACCCTACAGGTAGAATGCAATGGTATAAGGGGAAGGAACTTTATTCTACATCTCTTCTCGTGTAGGGATTATATACTTATGTGCAAAAGTGATGATACAATGCTGATGTCTTGATTATAAAGAAAACTCCCATATATTCGTTTTAATTAAAGGAATTGATTAAGATTCCAATAAGGTACCGATTTTGTCACTAAAATTGAATGAAATTTCAATATTTGGCAAGTCCAAGATTTATCTGATCTCCTTAAAACACACACTATCATCAGATAACTTTGATAATGGTTAATCTTCTTATGATCAAATTTGAAACTGATCTTGGTACGTTTCCCATAGGTTGGCATATTTTGCGTCTTTAATACTAGCAAAGCCTCAATGAAAGATTTTTTTGGAGTAATTGAATTCAAAGTTCCATTCTATACCCAGGAAAAGGAAATATACAACCTCGTTTGCTTAATTTCCTTTTAACTAAAGACAGGTCTTCAAAATAAGTTTACCGCCACTCATTTGAAGGGCTTATATTACTAAAGGCGGTTTATGGCATAGACGTCTTAAATGATTGCGATCTAAATAGTGCAGTAGATGTAAGAAATAGTCTACTGAGGTGTTGATGTTGTGCCGTCTCCAGATCTTCTTATCATAGACGACAGATTTGATCTTCAGCTCTTTCTAGTTTAAATACGTGATATTTTAGGTCTGCATGACCTGTCGAAAATGCTACCAGTAATCTAAGGTCCCCGTTGCTGAACGATAGCACTATTTTTGCTGCGTTTGGCGAATCTGCTATGACTGCCTTCACCTGATTCGGCCCTACAGGTAGAATGCAATGGTATAAGGGGAAGGAACTTTATTCTGCATCTCTTTTCGTGTAGGAATTATATACTTATGTGCAAAAGCGATGATACAATGCTGATGTCTTTATTATAGAGAAAACTCCCATATATTCGTTTTAATTAAAGGAATTGATTAAGATTCTAATAAGGTACCGATTTTGTCACTAAAATTGAATGAAATTTCAATATTTAGCAAGTCCAAGATTTATCTGATCTCCTTAAAACACACACTATCATCAGATAACTTTGATAATGGTTAATCTTCTTATGATCAAATTTGAAACTGATCTTGGTACGTTTCCCATAGGTTGGCATATTTTGCGCCTTTAATACTAGCAAATCCTCAATGAAAGATTTTTTTAGAGTAATTAAATTCAAAGTTCCATTCTATACCCAGGAAAAGGAAATAGACAACCTCGTTTGCTTAATTTCCTTTTAACTAAAGACAGGTCTTCAAAATAAGTTTACCGCCACTCATTTGAAGGGCTTATATTACTACAGACGGTTTATGGCATAGATGTCTTTAGTGATTGCGATCTAAATAGTGCAGTAGATGTGAGAAGTGGTCTACTGAGGTGTCGATGTCGTGCTCTCTCCAGATCTCCTTATCATAGACGACAGATTTGATCTTCAGCTCTTTCTAGTTTAAATACGTGATGTTTTAGGTCTGCATGACCTGTCAAAAATGCTGCCAGTAACCTAAGGTCCCCGTTGCTGAACGATAGCACTATTTTTGCTGCGTTTAGCAAATCTGCTATGACTTCCTTCACCTGATTCTACCCTACAGGTAGAATGCAGTGGTATAAGGGGAAGGAACTTTATTCTACATCTCTTCTCGTGTAGGGATTATATACTTATGTGCAAAAGTGATGATACAATGCTGATGTCTTAATTATAAAGAAAACTCCCATATATTCGTTTTAATTAAAAGAATTGATTAAGATTCCAATAAGGTACCGATTTTGCCACTAAAATTGAATGAAATTTCAAAATTTAGCAAGTCCAAGATTCATCTGGCTTATATTACTACAGACGGTTTATGGCATAGACGTCTTTAGTGATTGCGATCTAAATAGTGTAGTAGATGTGAGAAATGGTCTACTGAGGTGTTGATGTTGTGGCATCTCCAGATCTTATGATAGCTCTTCTTAATTTATATACGTGATATTTTAGGTCTGCATGACCTGACAAAAATCCTGCCAATGAGAGTACCTTCACCTGATTTCATGATTTCTTGTTTTAGGTGGCTCATTTCATTGATTCACTCTTAATGTTTAGGTTAGACACCAATAGTCCAAGCACTTGAGTTTAATGTTCCCAATAGAACTGTCATCTCCACTCATTTACATGCTCGTTTCCTCTTGTAGTTCGCATCTTCTACACCAAGGTTCCTTTACTTCGCCTATGCTTTATAGATGCTTTTCCAGGGGACAGTTTCACCAACACGGTAATGGTCTCGACTTCTTTTTTGTTGCGTCTAATCAGGTTAACAGAGACCTTAGCAGTGCTTTAATATGGAGATGACCTTCTGTCAACCTCCATTTCTTTACATATTCTTTATCTAACTAAGACCGGATCTTCCTTCTAGCGGAATCCCTTGTGTTCTTTTGTATTCCTCAGTAGAGGTTAGGACCAATTAAAGGCGTGCCTGCTGCTTCTTTGGCCAACTTATCTGCCTTTTCATTTCCTTCGACCCCTTGGTTCTAATTGTCGGATTATCTGCACATTTGTGTTTTAGATCAGATTCGTATGTATAGACTTTAACAGCCTCTAATGTTGCCTAACTATCGGATTTGAAGGGCTTGGTGAGATAGTTTTATAAAAACCGACTTCCCAAGATTCTTTTTTTATTTTCACAATCTAACATCAAAAAAATTAATTAAACTTAATTTTTATCGTAGTTTATCTTACAAGGGAACACCGGCAACCCGCACTTCTCGATTTCGATGAAACTGCACAGACTGAAAGAGTACCTTGGTATAAGGACACCATTTTTTTCTTACCTAGCGTATCTCGCCGATTTGGGAGTGCAGCCCCCTCCAAAGATTTTTATGTTTTTTTTTATTTGTGTAAATATCTCGGAAATTATAACAGATATCTTTTTCTTTTTAGAATATAATTTGAAGTAAATTACATAGTCCCAAGGATGACGCGAATTATTTTCGGAAAAAATTAATAACGGGGGACCGGGTACCCCGCACCCCCTTTTTTAAATTTTTTTTTTCCTTTATTTTTCACAAATAAAGTATATTACATAGTCTAAAGGACGGCGTCGATTATTTTCGGGAAAAATTAATAACGGGGAACCGGGTACCCCATACTCGCATTTTTTTTACATTTTTATATTTTATTTTTTCACAAATAGAGTCGGTTTTATGTAGAATATGTATGTGATTAAATTGAGACAGTTAATAATAAAGATATTAAAAGACGATAATAAAACTTTACTTGTCATTGATTGTCGTTATAAATATATATGTATTTATTTAGAAATTATTTATTATTTCGATATATGCCTTAAGAAATACTATAATATAATGTGATTGAAATGACCACAGGTGGCCGTTTAAAATAATGTATGAGAAGCGTTCTTTCGTGCAGTGTAAATTTACAGCTCGGCATAGAGCAATATTCATATAACTAACTTGTTTGTAACTAACACATTTTCGGAAAATAGTGGAACAGAATGAAAAAGAAAGTGTAATGCTTATGAAATATTCAATACACTACACACTGTAATGTGATTATTGAAATTATAATTGTGACTGGTAGTATTATACATATAGTAATTATTCTACGTAATGATTGCAGTAATGGTAGTCAGTATAAAAGTGTTCAAAACACAGGTATTGCTTGCACCACGAACAACGCACAATAGCAGGTTCTTCACAAACACTACACAAGGGCGTAGACTCCGCGTCTTTAGCGAAACAAAACTGTACTGGATTTTTAAAGGATTCCGGTCTTTCATCCACATATCCACTCTTATACCACGTGTATTTGAAGACATCGAAAAATCTCGGTGAAGAAAACTGATTGTGGGTCAACGATTGCAGCTTAATAATACTATTTCTGTGATGCAAATCTATATCGTAGTTCATAAAAATCACTGTATCAGAAAAAGTTCTAATAAAATGTTTCCATAATCTAAAACCAAACACATCTAGAGGTTGTACCATTGCTGTTGTTTTCTTAGGGATATTTAAAATGTTAACAGTTTTATCTTTTGGCACCAATTTCTGAAGTTCGGCAACACAATGTCCACTCCAAGAATCAATCAAGAGAACACCTTTTGGTCCGATATTTGGTAAGAAAACATCTGTTAGCCAGGTTTTGAAATGATTTGAAGTGAGCTTTCCAGACGTCGAAGAAGAAATATACACATTTACTGGTCTAAACAATGATTGCGCAACTCGAGGTCCAAACGTATTTGTAGATTCCTTTAATACCAAAAATAATGGCGAAAGTGACCGTCCATCTGCAAAAATGGCCGGTAAAATTGTATAACTATGTGTTGTTGAGTGCAAAGATTGCACAACAGCTTCAACGGTTTTCTCACCCTTTACTGCCAAAGTACGGCCGGAGTGCATTTCTAGATTAAATCCACTTTCATCGGCGTTGTATACGTTGTTTCTGCCGATACTAGCGATATGGGGTTTGACTTCCTTAATAAAATTATTGCTTAACAATCGTAGGTCTTCCATACCAGCACGAGTCGACCTAGTAATAAATTTTGTTATTTTGCGTGACACAATATTATGTACTTTCTTGAAATGCCATATCCACCAATGTCCTGCTTTAAACGTGTCGTGTCTAGTTTCTTCTTTAGCTTCTAAAGCTCAGCTTCGAAGGTCCATGTCATGAATTATTTTTCCATCGTCTATGCTATTTTCAAATTTTATATGAACGTATTCTGTAATAAACCGTAGTTTATCCGTATGCGCGCCGCCTTTGTTAACACTTTCTTCCCATCTATATAATTGGTCTAGCGATTTGACCTTTTTGAATTTTTGTTTCACGCCTTCGACAGAACGTCGCTTGCTTTTACCACTTCTCCAGTATTCAACAGCTTTAATTTTGTAACCTAGGTCAACAACATTGCCTCCTTCTTCAGGAACACATGCAATATTTTCACAATTGTCTTCTTCATCTTCTGTTACATCTTCCACAAATTGCGCTTCATGTGGTTCTTCTAATCGTTGAAACTCCAATTCTGTGACATATTCAAAAGGGAACATGTTTTCTTGTTGGGCACTTACAATCATCTCCTTCAACGCATCATGCAACTCAAGTTCTTCAGACGTCAAAGGAATTATTGCGATGTTGGCTACTTGAAACGTTGCAAGTAACATGTTCAACACATTAACTACATTAATCGCTGCCATAATGCCAAACTACAAATTTACACTGCACGAAAGAATACTTCTGACATATTATTTGAAACGGCCACCTTATATATGCTTCAGATAACTGTGTACGTGACGCAAACAATCTAGTTTTAGTATATCGGTATCTACTGTAAGCACTTAATATATATATAATATAATTAATTCATCTCAATCGAATTATTTTATGGCATTTCTTGGAAACGTTTTCGAACTAATTCATTAATATATGTCTATTTAGAACGACAATTATCTATGTACGTCAATCAATGACAAGTAAAGTTTTATTATCGTCTTTTAATATCTTTATTATTAACTGTCTCAATTTGTCCACATACATATTCTACATAAAACCGACTCTATTTGTGAAAAAATACAATATAAAAGTATAAAAAAATAGGGTATAGTCCCCCGTTATTAATTTTTCCCGAAAATAATTCGCGCCATCCTTTAGACTATGTAATATACTTTATTTGCGAAAAATAAAGAAAAAAAAATTAAAAAAACAAGGGGAGTACGGGGTACCCGGTCCCCCGTTATTAATTTTTCCCGAAAATAATTCGCCCCATCCTTTAGACTATGTAATATACTTTATTTGTGAAAAATCAAGAAAAAAAAATGTAAAAAAAGGCGGGGGGGAGGTTCCCGGTCCCGCGTTATAAATTTTTTCCAAAAATAATTCGCGTCATCCCTGGGACTATGTAATTTACTTCAAATTATATTCTAAAAATAAAAAGATATCTGTTATAATTTCCGAGATATTTACACAAATAAAAAAAACATAAAATTGTGTTCTTATACCAAGGTACTCTTTCAGTCTGTGCAGTTTCATCGAAATCGAGAAGTGTGGGTTGCCGGTGTTCCCTTGTTAGTCCTGAAAATAAAGTGAAACCTCGTCTTTTTCTGAGATAAGTGACTCTAGATTTGGTAACTACATAAATGAATATTGAATGAATATACTAATTCTTCTAATTTATAAGAAATTTGATTTAAGATACCTTTTAAGTCCTTCACACAATCCCCAGATTCTAAATGACTTTTTGGCATTACAATAATGTTACAAGCTAGTAAAATGTAAATTCGCAAGTTCTACTTGACCATTGTGTTTTCAAGATTAAATCTGAATGTGTATATGTTAGAAATCCTCTTCCGTTTTTCGCTCCAAATCCTAATCTTCCAAGTTTCTTTTTTTTTTCCGACAGTCAAAGTGCTTGTGGTTGTTTTAGTAAATCGTTTTAATAAATTTTGAATGTACCACATATTTTTCCTTGTATATAATAGATGTTAATTTTCTTTTTATAAAATATTGTTAGAAGTAATTAAAATACCTCTTTCTTAAAATATCAGCAACATATGTTTTGCTCAGAAGTGTACAATTGGTGTACTGCGATCCGATGAAGATCCCAATACTTATGGTATGCAATATGTTCATGAATTCGAATTCTCCAATAAATTCTCCAATAAAACATACGACCATGGTCGTCTACTACGGTACAATCACTCGCCAGATCAGTATGTGTATACTGGTTTATGGTATATACTGGCTTGTGTATGGTTTATGCCAAATATCCAAGATAATAACTACCATTAATTAGCCCCAAAGCGTATCTAGAATCGGCAAAAGTTTACAACCTTAAATCATTTACGTCAATCTACATTTCTGGGGGCAAATTCAACAGGGCTACCCCACGTATCTTCCTAACAATAAAACGAAGAGTACGATTTTCAATAAATATTTCCTTTTTTCATTTTACGATCGCGTCAGAATTCTTAGTTTCTTAAAAATTACATATGCGATGAACGAGAATATACAGGATGTTTTGAAAGGTCCAAACAGTCTTGTTTAAGAAATAAATTAAATAATACTCCCTCCGTCCGAAAATATGGTATACATTTGAAATTTTTTTGAAAATTAATGAGACATTAGTAAAGAATTATAATTGAAGATACTTAGTTGGAAATTCTGATGCTAGGCAAACAACTAATAACAATAATAATAATAATAATAATAATAATAATAATAATAATAATATCTTTATTTCCAGAAAACATGTATAACATTAGTACTTGCGAAATAACTGAAGTAATCATTCAACGAATAACAATTGATATTTAACTATAACTTTTTCACATTTCCTTGAAAAGTCTTAAAATTGGAAATATTCTTGTAGTTTATAGGCAACGAATTAAATAGCCTACATCCCATGAAACTTAAATATTTTTGGAAGCCTGCAGTACGATGACAGGCTGGTAGCAAGTAAAGTTCATTTCTTGTAAAATAAGAATGTGGGACATTCGATTGAAATAGATGTCGATACCTATACACAAAGCAAAGAACTTCATATATGTATATGTCATAAAATGTCAATATTCTACAAGATTTGAACGTGCTCTTACAAGAACTGCGCCAACTCAGATTAGTCATCAATCTCACCGCGCACTTTTGCAACAAGAACACCACACCATACGCCATCCTGGAGTAAAAGTTGCAATAGTAAAAGCTTTTTAAAATTGCATAGCTGCAAGATTTTCTGATATTAGAGATAGCGTAGCACACCCGAGCTAACTCCCCGCAAAGTTCTCCAACATGAGCCGACCATCTCAAAGTTTCATCAACATGAACTCCCAGGATCTTGGTTCATTTAATAAAGGTAGTGAAAGTAGTGGAATTAATAATTAATTTATTAGTATTCATCCAGCTGAAAATTTGCATATAAACATTATTAATTTCAATAAAAAGGTCAGTTAAGGAATTGGAACTTATGAGAGCATTTATATCGTCAGCATAGAGAGTAAGATAGCTCTGAGATTTTAAGGAGGTTGGCAAATCATTAATATATATTAAAAAAGGGGTTGGTCCTAAGACAGATCCTTGTGGAACACCAACATCAAGTATTGATACATAGTTGGCTGCTGTTCGATTTTGTTTGTGTCAAAAACGTCAATAGAGTTAAAACGTCATTTCATGAAAATTAATTTTACACACGCTCTGTTCACAAAATGGCAGATATTGTTATAAATAATGAAGTAAGCTTGTTGAAAAGGAATTCCAAGTTCAAGCAATTAACCGGTGAGCAACGTCATGGTATATTACAAAAATTGTTGCAGTTGAAAGAAGGCAAGAAGCTGAAGCATGGGAGTATAAATAAAGTTGCAGCTAAACTTGGGGTAACCCGTTTGTCCGTGTCTAGAATTTGGAAAGTGGCTCAAAAACAGTACAATGACGGTAAAATTTGTGCTGATGTTACTTCAAAAAAGAAAGGTAAATGTTGACGGAAACGTAAAGATTATTCTGAACAGTTAGCCAAAGTTAAGGATGTTTCTTTCAATCGTCGAGGGCCAATTTGTAGTCTGTCTTTTGCTGTCGATATTCCAAAGTCTACATTGTTCGACATTTACGAACGAGGAAAGAAAATAAAGCGTATATCTTCTACTGTTAAACCTTTGTTAACAGATCAAAACAAGTTAGAGAGATTAAAGTTTTGCTTGTCGAAAGTGAGACCGGATGGACGTTTTGAAGATTTGTACGATTATGTCCACATAGACGAAAAATGGTTTTATTTAACGCAAAACAAGCGTTCTTATTACATTATGATAGACGAAGAGGAACCCTACCGAAGTTGCAAGAGGAAACGTTTTATAACCAAAGTGATGTTTATGGCTGCTGTCGCCCGACCACGTTACGATTCACATCGAAAACAATTTTTTAATTGAAAAATTGGTACATGGCCTTTTGTTTATCAAGAACCGGCTAAGCGACACTCGAAAAATAGACCTAAAGGAACTTTGGTAAAAAAAAATGTGGAGTCCGTCAATTCAGTAGAATGTAGAAAACTGATTCTTGAGAACGTCATTCCGGCGATCAAGTTAAAGTTTCCCATAAGTTATAAGTAAAAACCGATATTTATACAACAGGATAATGCAAAACCTCATGCTTGTGACGACGATGAAGAACCTCTGGCTCATGGTTCTACAGATGACTGGTCTATTCAGGTTAAATCACAACCACCAAACAGTCTCGATTTAAACGTTTTGGATCTTGGCTTTTTCAATTCCACACAATCTTTGCAACATAAAGCTTCGCCAAAAACAGTTGACGAATTGATCGAATGTTTTTCTAACATTGCAGACCTGTATGGAATCAATTATGTTGGTTGAAGGAGGAAATTCGTATAAGATTCCCTACATTAATAAGGCCAAACTTCGGCGTGAAGGGCGCTTACCATCTAGTTTAGTATGTTTCCAAGAAGCTGTAGACAAAGCTAGATCACTCATCAATTAAATTTTATTCATAATTATATTAAATAGTACACCAATTTAATAGGAGTATGTAATTGATTAAAATTGTAAATGTATACCATAAATTCGGACGGAGGGAGTACTATTTTTTTTAAGTGTTACTATATAATATACAGGGTGAGTTGGGAGGGACGAACCGAGCTCCAGGATCTTATCCGATTTTCATTTGTTTTCAAGTTATAGCGTAATTATAAATAAGCAAATACATTAACTTTTTTTTTATCATAGCGTTCTTTTAATGAGTGTTCAAAAATACCGCTATTGACCTCTAAACATTTTATGCTTTGTCTATGAAGGGCGCCTGCAGCTCTCCTGATTGTTTCATGTCTTTCTTTAATAGCAACTGCAGTATTTCTAATACGTAGAATTAATGCATCCTGAGTGTCAACTTTTACCTTGTAAATCTTATTTTTGAACCAGCCCCATAAATAATAGTTTAGTGGTGTCAAGTAGGATTACCGTACGGTACCAATCCAAAGCTCTAAAAACCTATCGTTGCTTGACCTGACGACCGAAATGTGCAGGGGCCCCATCATGCTGATAATCAAAGACCAAAGGAACGAGGCATGACTGAGAGCGCCACAGCAATATGTCAGCGTTAGTAGGGGCAGAGAGGCGGCATCGCATATGCATTGCTAGGTCACGTACATCATTCTATCATATTTCTGATGTTTAGAGGGACATCCTCTAATCCTCTAGTAGTACTCTCCTGTGAGGCAATTCTCCAAAATGAAAGGGCCAATTAAATAACTATGGATTGCACTACACCCCACGTTTACCGCAAACTTGTCCTGAAAATTACTTTCGACTGTTGCGTGGAGATTTTCGTCTGAGATTTTTTTTGCAAACAAATTCTCCTAGCATGTGTGAGATTATTATCTTGCTACAACACGAAATTCGGAACAATTAGACACACCCGTATTTATTGGTTTGCTAAATGTACAGGGAATTGTATTTTTCTTCAATCATTTCAAATTTGGATTCGCCCGTTTATATGTTTAATGTTCCTTAGCGTACGAGGTGTAGCAACTAAATAACCGGACTGGTGCTACTATCGGCAAACAGCGAGAACGCCACGGCAGGGTTTAACATGTCTGTGCTTGTAGATGCTTCCCCCACCCTGAGTTCGATGTGCACGGTTGTACGTCGCTCAGTCTCGCTGTAGCAATCGTCCGTTCAAGTCCTTACGCTAGCGTCGTGTTGGAAAAATGCAGAGTGTTCAGATCGAGTAACGAGTTAACCTCAAGTTTCTTGTGAAACACGAGGTTCTAACTACCCTTCGTGAACGAGTGAGAAGACGAAGACCCGATTTGTGGAAGAACAAATCTTGGATGCTCCATCAAGACAATGCGCCAGCCCATTCCGCCTTATCTGTGAAGGCGTTTTTTGCGAAATCCGGCATCACCGTGTTGGACCACCCATTGTACTCGGCCGATCTGGCCCCCTGTGACTTTTTTTTATTTCCTAAGGTAAAATCGGAGCTTAAGGGGACAAGGTTTGACAGTATGGAAGCGGTGAAAGCGAAAGCGACGGAGGTACTCAACAAGCTGACAGAAACAGACTACCAGCATTGCTTTCGACAGTGGAAAATTTGCTTGGAGCGTTGTAGGGATCGGCAAGGAGAGTACATTGATGGGGATAAACTTTGTAATGTAATTAGTGGTCCATAAAATGTTTTGTAGCACCAGTCCGGTTATTTAACTGCCACACCTCGTATACTAGGCGTTTTTGTTTGTTTCCTGTGTGAAGGAACGGTTTCCGATCTACAACATGGCCTACTAATCCTTCTTACATAGTAAGAATTAAGACCAAGTGGAAAATATTTTACTCTATATCAATATAAGTTGGAAATATCATTTTTGACATTTTTTGTATTTCTCACTTTTAATTTTATAAGATTTCTCAATGAAGAGTTAACAGTTTCACTAATGCATACGTGCTTAAATTTCGCTCTGTTTAAGTTACCTGTTGAGAGATGGTTATACTTTAGCGAGGATATTTGGACCGACTCTAACTTGAGTTGCAAAATTTTTTCGTGTATACCAAACAAAACCTTTTCAAAACATCCTTTGTAACAGAACTTGTTTCTCATCGCTCATCTTAATGTTCTAACGTATACCTCTTTATTGTTTTAAAGTTATTGAACCTGTTACCGTACTTTAAATGGAGCTATGTAGTTAAAAGCATGAGTACAAAAATTCAAACGTATTTTCTAAATATGTAGAAAACCAATTCGAGTAGAACACTTTTGTTTGCGGCTTCGGAACATATCTAATATTTAAATTTTCTTGCCAGCATGCATAGCGATGTCTTGGCAATAATAATAAAGCCAATCAAATATCTGTCATAACACGTTACAACGCTGTATTATTTGTTTGTATTCGAATGAATATTGATGAAAACAAAAATTGCACGTCATTTTAGCCAATGAGGAATTAGTTTTCTTAGGTAGCTAGATTCATATATATATATATATATATATATATATACAATGTGAGTTATTTTCGTTGTATAAAACCAATTTCAAATCTATTTTTCTCTATATTTTTAGAATTAAATTTTATATCTCATCATATTTTAAGTAAAAACACTTTGTTATGAAATATGATCTCCAAGTATACAGGCTGTTCAGTTTCCGTTGCGCACAATATAAGTTTAGTTTCTTAAATGGAACACCCTGTAGTATATTATTACGATTTTAGATGCTTTCTATATCAATTGGAGTCTACAGGGATAACGTTTCCGCATTTGCTTTAATGAATATCTTCAGCAAAACAAAAGTTTATAGTATTTCGTCACAGGATCCTACGTTTTGCATAGCTTCATATTTAATTTACTAAAGAAGAACGCATTTTAGGTATAGGGAAATGTTTACAAAAAAGATTTTAGAAGAGTTTCTCTGTTATATTTTGTAAAAATATACAGAATGTTCCACTAAAAAAAAAATGAAATAGCATGAATCCAACATGGCAACGATTTCGATGGCCATCCTGTAGATTCTAGTTGATATAAAAAAGCTTTTGATGCATTGCCTGAAACTTCAAGAAATACTCATTCGAATAAAATTTGAATCACCACTTTAGCGTGTAAGGCGTTGAGGATGTCAGCCATTAAACAGCGACATTTCGCTAAAATCTGAAATTATGTCAATTATCTCAAAAACTAAGATAGATAGGTATAGAGAATACTGAAGAAAGTTTGCCATGAATTGAAGAGAGGTATCTAAAATCGTAATAATTTATTTATTTATTTGATCCAATGCGGCTCTGTGTGAGGAATACATCATGAAGTTGGAGGAAAAGAAAAGTCCACTTTCTCACAATAACTCCACTTTCTCATTAAATTCTTATTAAATTCATATTAAATTTTGAGTTATTGTGAGAAAGTGGACTTTTCTTTTCCTCCAACTTTAGATCGTCTGCAAAAAGGAGAAATCTGGAATAATTTAGGCGGTGTTTGATGTCATTAATAAAGAGTAAAAATAAAATTAGTCCCAAATGACTACCCTGTGTTACGCCAGACGTCACAGGGATAGGGTAAGATGTGGCGACACCAATACGATTGGATAAGTAAGAAGCAAACCAAGATCAAAGCGCGCCTGTTATACCATAAGCTTCCAATTTCCAGAGCAATCGGTGATCAACACGATCAAAAGCTTTGCTAAAATCAGTATACACAGAGTCGACCTGATATCCTTTTTCTAGTGATTCAGAAATTAAACGGTGATAAACTAGAAGATTGGTTTCGGTGATTCTACCCCGAATAAATCCATGCTGTTCCGGACTAATATGGACAGAGAAAACCGATATGATATTATCGGTAACAATTGATTGCACTTCTTCCTGCTGATTTTCCTCCACGGATTGCATTCTGTCAGTGGCTTTTGCACACATTGGTTCAAATCCCTCCACTACTGACACTGAGTCTGTTTATCGATGAAACGAATTTCTCAAGAAATGCAATAAGGAATTTTCACAATAACCATGTGTGGGCTGAAGAAAATCCACATGAGGTACATTGGAACAAACGCTACCTCTGTTTCTGGAGGATGTACCATTGGCAACAAGAAATGCAATGTGGTTTATGCACGATGGTGCACCAGCGCATTTTAGTGTGGTTGCTCGTGAGTTTTTAACAGCAACATACGGAGATCGTCGGATTGGTCGAGGTGGACCTCACTTATGGCCTGCTCGATCCCCGGACTTAAACCCCCTGGATTATTTCCTATGGGGCCATCTAAAGTCATTAGTTTATTCTACTCCAGTGGAAAATATGGAAGATTTAAGAAATCGGATAATTGCTGGGTGTAACTCAATAAGAAATGACCCTGGTGTTTTTGAAAGAGTTCGGCAGTCAATGAGGAGAAGATTGGATTCTTGCATACTAGCTGGAGGTAGTCATTTTCAACAGTTCTTGTAGATTAAGAAACTTTAAATGTAATTTTTGGTAATAAAATGTTGGTTTTGTCGAAAATCTTTCTCGCCCTGTATCTTCGAAACAAAGGGGCTTTTCAAAAATCATCAAAGGACAAAATATTCTTAGAATAGTTCATGGAATAACTCCTTGAATTTTTGTCGTATGTTTAATAAACATCCTGTATACCAATCTCCTATATTATTAAAAAAATGTCACTGTATTTTATGCATTGATATGAAAGTAGATGATTACGCATAAAAAAATAAAAAATTTCTAATTAGAGAGATACACGATTTTATCTACAACAGTATACACTGGACATATTTCGAATTATTAAATTAAATTAAATTAAAACAACGGGAATATGTGCATTTAACTATTGACAATTATATTTTAGAAAACAGCGTTTTAAATTGGCCCCACAAAACTGTAAACCTTTCCCCATTTGATCATCTTTCTGGTTTCATTAGTTTTCGTGATCGCGTATTAGACATTCAAGACAACTCACCTGGTATATATACATATAGATAGATTGAAATATTAAATTAAGCAACAGCGTTTTTAGCCTGTTAGAAATTGTGCAATTGAAATGACTATGTTTTATTTTAATAATAACTTCAGACATTGTCAGTATTATGAATGTATTAATAAGATAAATTTATTTCAATATATTTTATTAATCAATTACCTTTTTTTCCTTAGTTGTTTATCTTCTTTCTTTTGAAAGCGTTGAAAACATTAATGGATTTTTAAACGGTGAAGTATGTATACATAAATTTATTTTAAATTGTACATTAGCATAGTATGTTTTCAATGATGAAAGATCATTCGACGTAGTTTTAAAAATAAAAAAGATTTTATTACATTTCCTATTATGTATATATGTACGTTCTTTTTTCTCTTCATTTAATTCAATTTAAAAATTTAATTGGCCAAGATGCATTTCCGATAAAATACTTAAAAATGTTTAAAGCTAACTCGGGTATATTTCAAATGATACCTTTGATAGATTATATATACGTATAACTCGAGCTTCGAACTTACATATATCCGAGTTTACATTGAATTTACAGGTGTATTTAAGATCGATCTAGCATAGGAACATTATTAGTGTTGGCTTATTTATTGTATCTGTTACCAGTAGTCAGATACTACACACTAACACGTTCAGCTTGGGTATTAACTCTTGCTGAACTTATCTCTGGTCAGGCACGTTTTTTTCTAGCATGCTAATTCATATAAAACATTGGTACGATACTATAAAGCTCCTTGTATTTGAAAGCCTACGTAATAAGTAGAATTTCAGATTCGGGCTAATTCCATTACCATATTGATCTTTCGGATTAATTGGAGGAAATAGAACACCCGAGGACGATAAAAGTATGAAATCGAATGAAATTTTTCCTAATTACATTCGTCCGAAGCATGTCCTTAAAAGTTTTTTTTATTTCCAAATCAAAGAAAGGTGGCACAAATTGAAAAATTATTAATGAGATATCTGATGTTCAGGTAACCCCTTGAGTGCGTAAATTTATTAAAATGACTTGCACTCTCCTTTTAAATATTTTGATATTGGTAACGTCCTTTTCTTTAAATAGCCAGGTTATATTTCTTACAATTTATCTCGGAAGTTTCTAAAGTGTAAGAGGACCAGTGGCGGATTAAGAGCCTTCGGGGCTCCTAGGCACAAGTAATAACGGGGCCCCCCTCCATCTTTTATTGCAAATTGTAAAATAAGCAGTTTCAAAAATGTGTAAACAAGTAGGTAAAATGAAAATTGTAATTTTTTATAAAAACATATATTTGTAAATAATGTTTAATAGTATAACAATAAACAAAAAAATTGTAAACAAATTTATTTTCAATAAAAATATTTAAACAAAATTTTACATTCCTGATAAAAACGTTTTATAAATATGTAATATCTGTAAAACCTAGTAAAAATTAAAATAAATAAATTTTTATTCTTAATAAAAATATTTAATGAAGTCTACACATTAGGGCTCTATAGCAGATTAACTTTGCGGACTTTAGAAGCAGCAAATTTTTGCACAATCTCTTTAAAATTTATTTTTTTTTACGAATTCATGCTCTATGCATTTAGCTGATTTTGGTTCATGACGCTTCTTTTTTGGTTTTTTATTACCGCCACTTTTGAGAACGTTCTTTCTCCTTCACAAACTCCGCAAGATAAAGTTAAATGTATTCTAAATGCTCTATAGCTACATTGGGATAGAGGTTTGACTTTAATACTTCTTTAACACTTTTTAATGTTTCTTGGCTGTTACAATTTTTTAAGCTCTGTTCATTTATTGTTCACTTAAGCTGTGTTCATTTATAATGTATTATTTCGTTTTCTAATTCACATTTTCCAAATCTAAGGGATATTTTTTAAGAAGCCGTTGAGCTGCGGATCGTTTGTCATTCAAATTTGTCTTTTCATAATCGAAAGTAAACGAAAAATTTCAGAAATTATGCTAACACATATTATTAGAAATACCTCTACTCTAAATTTTTGTTTTCTGAATAGGAGGAATTACCATGGAATACTTTTTTCTTAATTTGGCGTGTATTTTCTTTTTTATAAGAAACTTCAAATTCAAATTCAGTCGAAACCTTCAAAATAAGTTTCCACCTGTATGTGAAACCTGACAAGAAATTGTAGAATGTTTGTACAATCCCAAAAAAAGATATAGCTTCTACATATACACTAGCTGCTGTCTGTCCAATAAGATTCAGAGAATGAGTACTACACGGTACAAATTCTGCAAATTTGTTTATTTCTTTTATCTTACTTTGGACACTTTGATATTTTCCGGACATATTAGCCGCATTGTCGTAACTTTGCAAACGGCAATTTTGAATGTCAAGATTGCACTCAATTAAATATTGCACAATTTCTCGAGCCAGATCAATCCCTGGCTTTTTAGAGGCAAAAGTTTTAAAAAACTTTCTGACGCTTCGAATGTTTGTTAATTCACGTATTTACAGTCCCTACCCAAATTACTTGAAAGACTCAATATTTTGTAGTTTCTTCATAATAAAATATAAACTACACATGTATTATATTTTTTATTTATAAAATATATTGTAAAAATATGTAACATATGTAAATATGAAATAAGTAATTAATATTTAGTCCATATCCCATGATTTTTAATAACACCCTTAATTCTACTTTCAATGCAAGATATGATTGTCTCTTTTATATCTTCATCGTTCTCCCATATATTCTTTATATTCTTCATTAATATTTCCTTTGTAGGGTTTTCTCTTTCATATACCTTACTTTTTAGTCGATCCCATACCTTCTCGATGGGATTGAGGTCCGGTGAATTTCCGGGCCAACGTAAAAGAGGTATGTGATTGTTTTCAAAGAATTTCTTTACCTTTTTTGCCACATGGCAAGGAGTATTATCTCGCATAAATATACGCCCTGTCGGTATGCGACGTCCTGGCTTAAAATACGGTAATAACGTGTTTTTTTGTACCTTCTACAAAATACAAAGGGCCGGGTCCGTCTCCACTAATCACTCCCCAAATCATTACCTGCGGAGGGTGTTTTACAGTTCAAAGAACCGTGGACTCTGTGAGACGTTCGCCAGGTCGTCTACGAACAAATTGTGCTCTCTGCATTAACACACAGAGCGAGCACTCGTCACTAAAGAAAACCTATTAAATAATTCAAACATTAATTCAGTAAAAATCACGTTGTTAAGTTATTCACCTTTTTCCAATTCTCGTCTGTGAAATGTCGATATTCTCTTGCAAAGCTGAGATGAGCAGATTTCATTTTTTCTGTTAAACATGGTTTTTTTACAGGTTTTCGGCCTATTTTAATTGTAGCAAATCTATTGCTCAAAGCCTGATGAACAATTTCACGGTCAGATCTCTTCGAAGTTTTTCTTTTCCGACCACACTTTGCCCGTCTTCGTGTCGATGTGCTAGCTCCTTTGTTTAAGTTTCTAGCTAAAGGCGATACAGAAGAAGGAGATTCTTTCCGTAATTTTGCAATTTTCACTTTAGTAGCTTTAATCATTTCCTTATCGTCAAAATCAATGTTTTGTTCAAAATTACCTTTTTCGATCAAATATCGCAAAACTTCTTCAGACTTACTCCATTCAGCAGGATCATTGCTATATATTTCCTATTTACTGTAGGATGTTGTTGGTTCTTGTTTATCGCTGCCAGAATCATTAGATATGGGTCCATGTCGACATGAATCAATTTCAGTGACTTCATCTTCGTGTTCGGTTGGTTACCCCGTTTGAACATCTGAAGCTGCTAAAGGAGTGCTTTCTTTTTCAAAAAATCCCAATAAGAACGTCTGTCCTTTAGCAGATTCTTTCACTTTTTTTTCGTGCAATTCTCTTTTTTCTGCTCCACTGAGATAATGGTGTTTCATTTCTGTAAAAAGTAATAATATTATAAATTTAATTAACAGAACAGCATAATGTTTTGCAGCTTGAAAAGTAAATTTTAAGGCGACGATTTCAATTTGTATTAGGACGACATTTATTCAGTTACTAAAATTGCAAAGTTTGGGCTCTAATGGACACAACTCTCAAACTTTAAGTCAGTTTATTTTGTGCTTGAGTAGGTATTTAAATATGTTTACTGTTTAGTAATAATAATAAAACTTACCTTTATAAATTCACGTGTCTTATTGTCAAATTTGGGAATAAAGTTGAAGTCTACATGTCAGATTAATATTTCACGATCACTGAATAGCGAGCGCTTCGATAGCTTACTAATATCTGCTTTCTTACGTATATCGCTGTCGTGTGTAGACTGAGCGGAGAGCAGCGCGTCGCGCTTAAATATACGCGGACAAAATCGATCGAGACGATACTGGAACTTTCCACACTGTTCCAGGGTATTCGAGATACTGCGCTCGACTTCTAAACTTCTCTTGTACGAAATTTTTGAAATTGTTTGCTTTTCGATTACGAAATAATAAAATTTTCATAACTATTTGGAATAGTGAATACTGTAGTTAGAATTATTTATAGTTTATAACTATTTGGAATAGCGCTTTATAGTTATTATAGTTTATAATTATTTGGAATAAACTTTTTACTATTAAATCAAAATAAGTTAATAATGAGCCAGTAATTCGTTAACTCCTTTTTCCTAAATAAAGATTTAAGAGCAGTTAGAATTTTAAAAATTAACTGATAAAATACACTTATTTTCAAAAATCCAGGAGGGGGCTAAGAATATTATTAGACTTTTGAAATTTGTACTTTCCTAAATATATTTTATTGCAAAAATAAATCTATATTAGGTATATAACCTTAAACGAGCCGGGGATCCCCTGAGGTCCAGGGCCGGTAGGCACGTGCCTAGTTTGCTTTACAGGTAATTCGCCTCTGAAGAGGGCTCTATCGCTTCAAAAATAAACAAAAAAAGGAGAAACAACATACGAGGATAGTGATTACGAGATTTTACATTAATGGAAGTTTCGTTGGATTTTTTACGATTTTAGTAAAAGCCTAACACAACAACAACAATACCTCGAATCGCTTCATTCTACCTTTGTTAATGAAACACCATCACAAAAGACTTTGATTACGACTGCTTTGCAGAATTTCGTCGTGGTTATGTTCCTGTCAATGACGAATTTCTTGAAGGTCGACCAAAAGTCGACCAGTTGTTGTTTGAAAAAACATCGAGGCTGTGCGTATCATGGCTGAATGAGATTGGGATGTGACTTACCATGAGATAGAGACATCCGTATGCATATAGAAGACTGCGGTGCATTAAATTTTGTATGAACATTTAGGTGTATTCCCAATGGATTTCGCATAATTTGACCCAAGCACTAAAAAAGGCTCTTGCGACAATTGGTGCAAGGAAATGCTCAAAAAATTCGACAGAGGAATTTGAAACTCCGTACACCATATCGTAACAGGTGAAGACACTTGGATATATTTGTACAAGCCAGAATCTAAGCAGCAATCAAATATTTAGGTGTTCCTAGATGAGCCGAATCCAACAATTTCCAAGGAAGCGATTGCTTGTTTCTTTCGTTGTACTGGACATGTGGTAAGCATTGTTTTTGGAGGATCGAAAAACAATTAATGCTGAATGATATACAACAATTTGTTTACCAGAAGTCAACGATTAAATCAGGAAAAAAAATCGATAACGTCTCACCATCCTTCATTATAACAATGCCAGCTCTTACATAACACGTCAAACAATTGATTATTTGAAGGAGAAAACATTGAATTAATGTCTCATTGCCTCTATTTACCTGATTTAACGCCATACGACTTTTTTTTGCTCCCCAATGTCGAACAAAAAATGCGTGGGCGGCAATTTTTATCACGTCAAGAAGCTGTTGAGGCCTTCAACTTGTCGCATTGATTCATTCAAGCGACAAATATCCTATTATAGAAAAAAAATTATATAAAAAAGCTGCTGCTATCCCCACGTCATAGGTTGTACCTGAAAATTCTAAAATCCAATTTACTTTTTGCACGAGAAAAAATGAATAATTTCAAGTTCCAAATTTCCTAATAAAATCATTCTTTTTTCAAGCGCAAGAAAAAAATATACGTCCCAAAAGAAAGAGGTTGTTAATTTATTTCACGTCAAACTCACGGCCAAAATTCGCGTCTTCTTCTTGGTTCCGTTTTATATCGTCAAGTTTTTGTCCGATATGTAGTCCGACAAAATACTTTTCCCCAGCGTATTTATTCAGTCAAATCGTTGTAATTTATTTACACGCTGAAAAAAATAATTTTGAAACCCGCCGCTACCTGTTTGCTTATGCGTTATAATTTATAATATCGGCTAGTTACATTTATTTAAGAATTAAACGCGTCTGGTTTCGTTGGAACGAAATAAAAGTGAATAAATTAGAATTAATGGCTTTGTTTCGTCGTATCAATTGCGAGGGATTTCTTTTTGATTATTTCCTTTCAGGTATATTTACTTTATATATTTCTGTGACGCTAGTTTCATTCAAAGAGCGTGCCATTAATCACGATTCTATATTGAAAAAAAACACATTGTAAGATTACATAACTTGTCATGTAGTATTACAACCATGACACAAATCTGTAAATTTACAGAATCTCATATACCGAGTGTCCCAGATTCAATGTTGCAAGTGATATCTTCCTTATTTGTAGAGATATAATATAGAGTAAAGGGTTGTCGAGAATGGTTTGCAGAAACGATATAGTTTTTTAAGTCTACCTCTAGTAAACCATTTTCTAAGAAACCTATTATATATAATATATAATATAATATATATATAGCCCCCGGCTCATTTAAGGTTATATACCTAATATAGATTAATTTTTACAATAAAATATATTTTACAATAAAATTATTTAGGTAAGTACAAATTTCAAAAGTCTGATAATTTTCTTAGGCCCCCTCCTGGATTTTTGAAAATAAGCGTATTTTATCAGTTAATTTTTCAAATTCTAACTGCTCTTAAATTTTTTTAAGAAAAAGTAGTTAACGAATTACTGGCTCATTATTAACTTATTTTGTATTTAATAGTAAAAAGTTTATTTCAAATAGTTATAAACTATAATAACTATAAAGCGCTATTCTAAATAGTTATAAACTATAAATAATTCCAACTATACTATTCACTATTCCAAATAGTTATAAAAGTTTTATTTTTCGTAATCAAAAAGCAAACAATTGCAAAAATTTCGTACCAGAGAAGTCTAGAAGTCGAGTGCAGTATCTCGAATAGCGTGGAACAGTGTGGAAAGTTCCACTGTCTTCTCGATCGATTTTGTCTGCGTATATTTAAGCGCGATGCGCTGCTTTCCGCTCAGTCTACACACGACAGCGATATAAAAACATTGATTTTGAAGATAAGGGAATGATTAAAGCTACTTTACAAGTTAGCGGATCGACGCAAAGATTTATTTTAAAATCAATGTTTAAGCACAGAATGTTAAATGGTGACGAAGTAGATCGTTTTTGGCTAATATTTTCGCCGAAAACAAATAAAGTTTACTGCGGACCCTGTAAGTTATTTTTGCTTGAAGAAAATCAGGATCAATTAACCGCAGGTTTCAATGATTGGAAAATATCACAGCGAGAGTCGTATCTCATAAAAATAGTGCTTCTCATACCAAGGCGTGTTTTAACTGGATGGATAGATCAAAAAAACAGGGTTTGGAAACAGATTTCTCAAAAGCATATGAAATCAACGATATTTTTTAGCACCTTGTTTTAGAAACGTTAAATTATCGAAATACTGCTTTCGCTGGCGCAACCCCAAAGTTATAATCCATAACTCCACACGGGCTTGAAAATTTGATTGTACAATAGTAACTTGTTATGGATGGATAGCTTGGCGTCACGTCCAAGCAACCAGCGCATTTTTTTATTTCTGATTCCAAGGGTGATGCCCAGATATTTTGCAGTGTTTTCAAACGGAACCTGGACATCATTTATTCTGACTGGGACATGTTGCTTCCTTTTATTTGTGAAGTCGATGTGAACGGACTTGGTTTCATTCAACTTTATCCTCCGCTTATTTGTCCAGTTGTAGATTTTGTCTAAGGAAGTCTGTAGTTTTTGTGTTGCTTCTTCATGATTATTTCCGACTGATAGAATTGCCGTGTCATCAGTAAAGGTAGTAATGGTGTTTTGACTCAGGTCCCAAAACACTCCCTTCTGGGACTCCAGCTTTGATTTCTTTCAATTCAAAGTATATGTACGAATTAAATAGTACTGATCAGGCAGGCAATTACGGAGCTTTTATATCAGTCCTTGGTGCTATACTTTGTCAAAAGCCTGCGCCAAATCCAAGAAGATAGTGGAACAGACTTTTTTCTCTTCTAGTACCATTTCGATGATATTGGTTATCCTGTGCACCTGATCACTGATCGAATGGCTTACTCTAAACTCAAATTGATGTGTTGGGACTAGATTTCTATTTTCAATTATTGGTTTGAGCCTTTTTAATAGCAACTTCTCGTATAGTTTAGATATCACTGCGAGTAATGATATTGGTCTTCACGACGTTACTTCATGTTGTGGTTTTCCTGGTTTCTGGATCATCATTACTTCCGCCACCTTCCATAGCCTCGGGACGTACTGTAGCCTAAACGAAGCATTTATCAAATACAAATACAAAATTTTATTAACCCATTAGCTACATGTACAATATAGATTGGGTAAGTCAAAAACAAACGGGTAGTGTTCTAATTACTTTATCTGGCAGCTGTTTTAAGATTTCACCTGTGATGAGGTCAAAGCCAGGTGCCTTTTTCGGATTGATATTGTGTTTTATCTCTGCTCCTACCTCCTTGGGAGTAACCGGCCTAATTGGCATTTTATCTGTTTCCACTTCTTCTTCTTCTTGTATTTCTTCTCCTTCATTTGGTTGAAATGTACTTTCGAGATGCTCAGCGAATCTTTTTGCTTTTTGCTCATTACCACGAGCCCACGTACTGTCACTATTCCTGACACGAGAGTTCTGCACAATTGGCCTTTTAAGATGTTTAGTAGCTTTCCAGAGGGAATAATTTGTTGCTTTTTCAGGTGGCTAAATAGATAATCATTGATTTATATATTTTATTATTGATTTCTCTACTTTAAGAAAGAAATATAATATATACCGACGAATCATGGGTGAATGTAGGACAAACATGGAATGATACCAGTATTCAAAGTATTCCGCACACCTTGAGGGACCCATTACTGGTTTAAAATCACCCAGTGGTCTTGGTCCTCGTTTTGCATTAATTCATGCAGGTTGCAAGAAAGGTTTTATTACTGGTGGTGAACCTACATTGCTTTATGTGAAAAATACCGCAGATACCCATCAAGAAATGGATGCGGATGAGTATAAAGAATGGTTCATTAAGCAATAATTTCCAAATTTACCGCAAAATTCGATAGTTGTGCTCGATAATGCTTCGTACCATACCAGAAAGGTGGAAAAGATACCAACAACAGCATGGCGAAAGAAGCAAATCATTGAGTGGCTTAACGAGAACTAGATACCAATCGAAGTTGGCATGTTAAAAAGAGATTTACTGGTTTGTGGGCCACAACTTAAGCCTCACTGCGATAAAAAAGTTCTTCGTTTACCTCCCTACCACTGTGAATTAAACCCAATGGAAATGGTGTGGGCACAAGTCAAGCACTACATTAAAATGAACAAGATGATATTGTGCAATTTATAATTCATGTTACGTATTCATCATCGTTGGAAGAAGAAAGTGATAAGCATTTTCACTTATCAGAGCGACGAAATGACTAAAAATTACATATAGATTGGGAAAATGTGATATTATGTATGATGTAATTCTTATGTTGATAAACTGTAATTTGCCACTAGGCTTACTCGATAAACAACCGTTTAAGGACTTTTGGGACAAATACAATCCCGAGTGGCGGTTGCCAATGGAGAAAACGGCACGTAAGCATGTTGCATTTGTACGCGATGACGTGGAAAAGAAAATGAAAGCATATTGAAAAAACAGTTTCTTTGGTTATGTGTTGACGAGACAACAGATTGTAAAAGAAATTCAATTGTAAATATTATGGTACGCATACTAGACCGTAGTAAACCTACATTACCACTGTTACTAGCTAGCCGAAGACTATAAGAGTGTGCTGCTGCAGCAATTACGAAGGTTATACTTAGTACGTTGGAAAAATTTCAAATTTCAAAAGATAAAGTGTTGATGTTTATGAGCGATGGCGCAGCAATCTTCTTGAGCATGGTTGCAAGTGTTTACATGTTGCGTGTAAAGTGCATGCTTTACATCTTGTGGCAGAAACCATTCGACAATGCTCTCCCGATGTAGATGCATTAATAGCAAGCACAAAAAAAGTATTTTTGAAATCTCCAAAACGCCTACGATCATTTCACACAGAGTGTCTTGGTATTCGTCAACCACCGGAGCCAGTTCTTACACGTTGGGGAACATGGTTGCGGGCAGATTTTTATTATGCTGAACATTCCAAAATAGTAAAAGCTGTTGTTGCACAATTCAATCCTGCCGAAGCCGCAGCTATTAAGGAGAGCCAGTCGAAATTTCAAGATATTTCCATTGAAACAGATTTAAAAAATATTCGTAGCTACTATAAAGGATTAGCTGACGCAATAGACCAATTACAAAATAGATCGTTATCATTATTGGAGTCTCTGCAAATTATGGACGGAGTACATACACGGCTACTGACTATACATGACGCAAAATATAATCGCGTTTTAGAAAAGTTCGAAAGTGTGCTACAGAAAGATCCCGATTTTAGCACACTAAAACAAATTTGTGATGGTGTATCGAATAATCCACTGACTAAGTACAAAGAGTATTTAAATCATGCATGTATAACATCGATAGATGTTGAACGCTCTTTTTCAAAATATAAACTCATTTTCTCACCACGGCGAACATCGCTCACCGAGACAACTGTGGAAACAGATCTAATGGTGTCAACTTTTTGCCACTCTTATCCATATGATGTTAATAGTGATAATGCTGCTTCTAGTTTTACTGTTCCGTAGCCAAGGCTGCTTAAAAGGGTGAGTGTTTCACTACTTTTCACATATTATAATTATGTATTAGTTCTGTTATTTTTTTTCTATTTTCTTACTATTGTTTTTGTATACTAGGCTGGCATGGCTCCCTGTTACCGGGCTCTAGTTATTAATCTATGGA
The DNA here is from genome assembly GCA_029619315.2 of Dynastes maya. Taxonomy (NCBI): domain Eukaryota; kingdom Metazoa; phylum Arthropoda; class Insecta; order Coleoptera; family Scarabaeidae; genus Dynastes; species Dynastes maya. The sequence goes on from JAROYE020000012.1 coordinate 12,361,932, forward strand.
GAGTGTCATAAAAATTCTCGTGAAACAGCAACACATTATGGAGAGCGATTTCCTAACAGAGTGGTACCATCACATATGGCATTTTCTCGTATTGAAGCTAAAATGCGAACGAGCTTATTTCCATCAAACTTTAAACATTTTCATCATGTAACCACCAGTTAGAACAGAAGAAATGCAAATAAATGTACTGGCTTATGTTGAATTGAAACCATATATTTCAGTTATAACTGTGGCAGAAGATATGGGAATAAGTAAATCAACAGTACAGAGGATAGTAAAGTTTCACAAATATCATTCTTTTAAAATTCAGTTGCTGTAAATATTAAGGCATATAGATTTTGAACGGAGACTAGGATTCATCGCTGTAATGAATGTAATAAAAATACCAAAACCTAATAGATAATAAAGAGAACGAGCAACAAATTATACAAAGGAGAGCTAATATTTAAAATAATAATCGTATCCTATCGTTAATTTATTTACACGTCAAGAATATAAAGAGCTTGAGGCAGAAGACAATGGTAATGAATCTGAAACACATTTACTGGCACAAAAAAGCTAATTTAATGTAAATATATCGGTGAACTAGCGGGTGAAAACACCGTAAATACAGTGTCCTTTATGGAAATTATATTATTATTATCGTTGGGAAATGAAAGGAAATTTAGTGGAAGCGTTAGAAGGAAAAATTCACTTAGATAATTTAGGAGTTTAAAATTTATTCTTGTGAATTTTCAAGGGTTAATTTATCTAAATTATATCCGTTCGAAATGTGTGAGAAGCGGTGTATATAAACTGTTCCTAAAGCTCAACATAACAGATTAACAAACACATGTATAAGCTACACATATATCAAGTCAATTATAGTTCTATTCACGTCTTTTCAGATTCTTAATCCTTTTTTTTTATTTATAATTTTTCCTGCGTACAAAGATTTTTGATGAATATTACAAACAGTCGTACAGGAACACTTTGTTTTAAGTGCATAACAAATAGGTGATATTTGGTATCTAATGTGTTAGGTACACATAATATTCTATGCATGACCTATGTTACTTTCTAAGAGTCACTACCTGTATACCTAGGTACACATACCATATTTGATCTATTGTTAATATTCTTGGGATATTACACAAAGAAAAGGCATAACTGATTGTGTAACTATATAGCCTTTTGTTGAACAGACAATACTAATATAAAGAGGAGATATCGTAATAATTTATGCAGTTTACTCTCGCATGGTAATTGTAAAATCATCTACGAACACCATCTTTAGAAATTGAAGGGAATAAAAGGGGATGAAAATCGATTTTTTTTAAAATTACAAGTCCACAAACAATATTCTACGTCAAACAAACCAAATAATTAGATTCTTAAAAAACCAATACATTCAATTTTGAACGGTAAACATTTCCAGTAAATACGTTTTAAGATATTCTTCTTTGACATTTCATTTTCAACATTTTACCATATTCCTTTCAGTGGCTGTATTTTTAAACCCCCTTAGTTACTTCTTTTTATTATTTTTTTCTTCGGGAGTATTCCGTGTTGACATAAGGGCTGAAAAGCGATACCCTAATTTGTCAGGATAGTACACGCATATTCAATTGAGTTCTATTTATGGATTAGTTATTTTTAGTTAACACGAAATTTAGAGAGGATGTAAAGGAAATTGTAAATCGTTTGAAAACAACATAATAACTCTATTTATTGTTGGCGTACATGTAAAAATTTTCTATTATCCATAATAATACCTTCATGTTTGACCTCGCAGGTCACCAATCCTCTAACTTTTTACAAAAAGGTGTTGTCTCGTATGCTGTAATTTTTCTTAAAACGCTTTAAGATTTATAAGAGGAGATAATGCAGGTGTTTAATATGTTATTAAATGTAATACGTTTCATCTAAGTATTCTAATTATCGAAATATCCGTTGTTCATAAACCCCAACTATTGTTACATTAACAAATGCTTGATGTTACGAGGACCGTTCAATAATTTTCATTTTCACAGATCCTGCAATTTAGATGATAATAATAATGGAAGTAATATTTTGATTAAGCAGCTATGGGGTCTATGATGGTTTATGCTATAACTCGATATTTCGCTCTTTATTTAGAACTTCATCAGAAGTATAAACTACAAATGTGAGAAAGTGGTTAGCTAATAAAATAATTTGACATTGCAAGCAGGAGGAGAGAACTGATTGTAATATTAAACTGTAATAACAAATTTTAACACATTAAGTACCACCATGAAGTCCCTAAGGACCGATTTTATTTTTAACAAACAACACTGTGCTCCAATTGCAAGAAGCAGGGCATCCGGGGGGTGAACCTAATTCGAGTATGCTGAAACCAATGGTGCTAACCGTTTTTAAGAGTTAGCTCCGGTTTTCGAGCAATTTAAAAATTTTAGGCCCAAAGACCCCCCAAAAAACGTAATTTTTATCATTTTTTGACAGTTTATTAAATTTAAATCGATGGAAATTGATCGAATATGCATCGTATGGACGAATACATATCGAAAAGAAACTATTTGAAAAAAATTGAATCAATTCAGTCGATTTTTCATCATTTTTTTTTGCAAAAAAAGAACATTTTTCTTGATTTTCTTTCATTTTTCATTCTCTGATTGCCCTGATTCTTCTGTATCGTCATCTTCTTCTTGTAAATTCCAACAAATGTCACCCAAAAGACCATGTAGCTTTTTACCGCTGTACCAATGTTCGAGCCTCGCCGTCACTTGATCAAAACGCTCGCCATGCTTATCGGATTCGTTTGGTGATTGTTTGGCGAATTTTTTTACATGGGAGTGCAAAAAATGAATTTTTAATGACATTCGAACATTTAAACGGTGAAAAGCAGTGAGCATGTCTTCAATTAATATGCGCCAATTTTTGGATGGATGAATTCCGAGAACATTGTCAATAGCCGCTTTCACACAATCCCATGCCACAAGCTCCGCGTCAATGAGTGCATTTTCAAATCGTTTGTCCCTCATCAAACGACGAACGTCCGGTTCATTAAATATTCCTGTAAAATAAATATAATACAAAACATCTACGTTCTTTTATTTTCATCCCACTTAACCGTAGAAAAATACGACGCGATTCGTTGAATGTATTTCCTTCTGGGTTCAATGCTTTTATGAAATTTTTAACAATTCCTAGTTTGATGTGGAGCGGTGACAACAAAATCTTTTCGATAGCCACAAGTGGAATTTTAATAATGTTGTTTTGTGGCTAAATTCCTCACGTAAAGGCCAGTTCCGTTCGTTATATTGGTCGCTGGCAAAACGGGTATTCCATAAGCACATGTAGCACATACCACTTTCAAACTGCTTTTTGACGAGTCGATAAACAATCGGCAATCCTTAAAATCAAACCACGGATATCAATGGAATAAGCGAGTGAATTATTCTCAATGGATTTGAAAAAAATCGAAAAACGATGATGACGATTGATTGCTCCGTATATCTGAACATTTACTGCCACAATGTTCGGTTGTTTCAAATCCTTTGCCAAAAGAATGGATTGTCGCTGTGATAGTTTCAGGTTGTTGATTTCAATGCGATTGCATGGCGGCGTGATATTTGATGGTTCATACATTGATACGCCTGCTTTTTCGGTTTTCATGGTTTCTTCCTGTTGGAACAGGAAATGTATTTAAATGCGGCAGCGGCAATTGAGTATATGTTGTTGAAATGTATTTCAAAGAACCACTTTTTCTTCTGTTCATACCGTCAGTATAATTCACGACGCATAATATTCAGCTGGATCATGTTCTCTTGGATCTATTCAAACCATCGGAACACCAAATGGCATAGTGGCTCCGGTTTATTCAAATTCAAAACGCATGTTGTACAAACAATAGACGGCGTCCAATACACATCAGCGGTTTCAGCACACGCAACAAAAGGTATTCAATTTAGAACATTTATCCATTTTTGATATTTCAAGTTAATTGATTTTACAAGCCAATACAATGAACAATCTTGAACTTTTCACTATTCACTTCGGTTTGGGTTATTTGCTTTAATATTTAGATGTTAACACTTCGACTTCTGCAAACAGACTGAGCTCTCAGCGGTTAACAGCGCCGCTTATATTTGGCTCACGAATGGTCCATGAACGATCCATGAAAGCTTCTCGAAGGTTCTAGAAAGCTGTTCGGCCATTGATCAGATTTTCCAGAAAATTCTAGAATGTTCCTGAAAGTTCTTTGGGCCTAAGATTTTTAAATTGAAGTTGCTCGAAAACGCGAGCTAACCTTTAAAAACGGTTGGCACCATTGGATTCAGTGTACTCGAATTATGTTTACCCTCCAGGTGTCTAGCTTTTTGCATTTTCAAAAAGCACGGTGTAATTATTCACTTCCTGTTACAATTCGATTCATTTATTTTTTGAAGAAAGCACAAAAATATATGGTGGACAGCGCTGACCCACCACAGCCACAATAACTTACGTCGCCATTGTGGCTGTGTTAGACATGCTGATTTCTATATACGTTTGGAGCATTTCCGCTATCCTGGGTTGCACAATATGAACACACGAAGTTGTGTTTAACTATTATTATTTAAGTTTCATGGGATGTAGACTATTTAATTCATTGCTTATAAACTACAGGAATATTTCCAATTTTGAGACTTTTCAAGGAAATGTGAAAAAGTTATTGTTGAATATCAATTGTTATTCGTTGAATGATTACTTCAGTAATTTCACAAGTACTAATATTTGTTAATTTTGTTATAGTTGACTTATTTCTGTCATGTTATACATGTTCTCTGGAAATAAAGATATTATTATTATTATTATTATTATTATTATTATTATTATTATTATTATTATTATTATTATTATTATTATTATTATTATTATTATTATTATTATTATTATTATTATTATTATTATTATTATTATTATTATTATTATTATTATTATTACTATTATTATTATTATTATTATTATATTGTGGTCGTATTTGTTTGTTTGGTGTAAGTGAAGCAAAAAATATATTCCTATGAAGAGGAACAAGAGAGACTTCTAAAGTTGTGGAGCGAGACGTCAAGTGCGAATGTTGGACAGTCGCGAAGGATGAAGAAAAACAACTATAAACAAGTTTTGCCAAAAATATCCTAACTCACTTCCCATACACTTACCATGCATCATGGCCCGAAACGTAAAAATGCGTGGTAGACAGCATTAACCTACCGTCGCAATTTTGGATATTTAAATTTTACGAAAATGGTGGACACGGTTAACCCACCATGGCACTTAACGTGTTAAAACATGAAATGAAAAATTTATACGAGCAATTGCAAAAACCAATTAAAAATGAAAAAAGATTGAAAACTGCTAACCAGGAAAAGAGATATAAAGGGTTTTCCAAACAATTAAACTATTGTTGCGCTGTAAGATATTGCAGTATATATTACTTGAATGATTAGTATCTGATTTGAAATTGATTGTATCTTTTTCTTTAATAACTACTCTCAAAACCTAAAATTTAAACGTTATCAAAGTTTAAATGGTTACCTTGTTCTTCTGTATGATTAGCTAAAATACGAGACCTTTTGCCCAAACGACAATCACTCCTACGTTGGCTTATGCGATGTTTAAGCCATTATGATGTTTGACCTGTATAACAACCTTGACAACCCAAGCACGGCACCCTATAAACGACGTAATTACTAAACTGAAATGGAGTTTTATCCATAACGATAGTAAATAGATTTCTGACCCTCGTGGTGTTATATTTGGTTATACTGATGTGATTGAATGGTTTGAAAATCTGAACGATCCGATTAGTTAAATTATCTACAGTCCTTGGCCATGGAAATAGGACCACTTGAGAAATATTAAATTTATAAGAATATTTATTAAATATAATTGTAATTTCGAAAAACTATAAATGCATAATTGTTGGTTGAGTAATACCTAGAGTAAAATAATCGTTCGTCGTGCTATAGACGTGCGGTTTCTTCAATATTTATAATACCGAAAAAGAAGTAATAAAGCGAATAATAATAAAAAAACTAATCAAGAATTATAATATCTGTAAGGCTGTGAAACGCTCACCCTCTTAAGCAGCGTAATCAAGTAGGCTGGCGGATTGCATTGGAATCACTGAACATGAGAAGTAGAAGCACCATCGTCAGTATTATAACCCAGTGGATAAGAATCGTAAAAAATTGATAGCATTAGATATGTTTCAATAGTTGTCTCGCGGAACCGTGTTCGCAGTGGTGAAAAAATGTGTTTACATTTGGAGAAAGATCGTTCGACATCTACCGATGTAATACATGTATGATTAAAATAATCTTTGAACTCAATTAATGGATTAATTGAAGTACCATTACAAATTTCTATCTATAGTGCGTAGCAGAGTATGTACTTCGTCCACTATTTGCAGTGACTTCACTAACGACAACGCTCTATTTTGTAATTGTTCCAGTGCATCATGTAAGCATTTATAGTAGCTATGAATACTTTGTAAATCTGTTTCAACAGAAGTATCTTGAAATTTTGACTGGCTCCCCTTAATAGCTGCAGCTTCGGCAGGATTGAATTGTAGAATAACAGCTTTTACTTTTTTGAAATGTTCAACATAATAGAAAGCTGCCTGCAACCAGGTTCCCCAACGAGTAAGAATCGGCTGTGGTGGTTCACGAATACCGGGACACTGTGCGTGAAATGTTCGAAGACGTTTTGGAGATTTGAGAAACACTTTTTTGTACTTGATATTAATGCATCTGCCTCGGGATAATATTATCTAATAGTTTGTGCCACAAGATGTAAAGCATCCACTTTACAAGTTACGTAAACAGTCGCAACCGTGTTCAAGAAGAGAACGGCCTACCGCACGCATTGTCGCTGCACCATCGCTCATAAACATCAACACTTGACGTGTTGAGACTTGAAAGTTTTTTAACGTAGTAAGTATCACAGTTGTAATTGCTGCACTAGTACACCCTTGTAATCTTTTGCTAGCTAGTAACAGTGGAAATGTCGGTTTATGTTGATCCAGTACACGAACTATAACATGTATAATAGAATTTTTTTTACAATCTATTGTCTCGTGAACACACAACCAAAGCAACTGATTTTTTAATGTAGATATAATTTTATTTTCCACCTCTTTGCGTACAAATAAAACATGCTTACGTGCTGTTGCCGTAGTTGGCAACTTCAACTCGGGGTTGTATTTGTTCCAAAAGTTCTTAAACGATTTCTTATCCAGTATGTTAAGTGACAAATTACATGTTATCGTCATGATAAGTAAATCGAAAATAAAGTCATTTCTATTTGACGCGCCGTTTTTTCTATTTCTGTGTTTTGCACTATTTACATGCTTCTTACAGTCGTTCTTTTGCCAGCACATCAAAGTTTTCTCGCACACTTTACAAACTATTTTAGCACCGTCGTGCAACAAATCTGGAAACTCACAGATAAAGTTTTTATCAGCAAAGGGTCGTTGTTTAGTCTTGCTCACACTAGACATTTTTAATTAAAAATTTTCTTGAATAACTAGTATTCCGCTCGCCTGATTTCATTCACACCCACACGCCGCGCTAGTGATGATGAATGTGTACGAATTTGAACTGCTTTGCCACCCGGCGCAGGTTTACGCATCGCATCAGACAGGCGCGGGCCGAGTTCCCTTGGCTGCTCCAGCTGTTACGGCTATGCTGGGACGACACGATTATCTTACCTTAGTAATACATTGTAGCGGCATAGCGGGCAATGAAATTGCACACCAGCTAGTGTATTACCAAGAGTGCAGTGCATGGTGCAAATAATGAGTGGATCATAACACAACACCAATTAAATTGGAAATATGCAGCTGGACAAAAGCACAGCAAACGGATGATGGGAAGACCGTCGCAACATCTGACTGCTGACCTGCTTGAATTAAGCAAGATACAGCTTAGGGCAGCAACATGTCTATTAACAGGACATGGCTGTTTCAGAGGCCACTTGCATAATATGGGGATCTACAAAGATAAGCCCTTATGTAGACTTTGCAATGAGGAGGAGGAAACAGCCCCTCATATTATTTTCGAATGTGCAGCGTTAGCTCGACGCAGATTCGCTATGCGAAGCACAATTGAACTACCAATGGAGAAAGGTTTACTACATAGGCTCTTAAACCTGATTGCGGGAACTAACCTGTTCAAGTAAAACAAAACCGAAGCAGGAATAATACAATAAGCTACTAAGCTTCAGTGTTAAGGATGTAAAGACCAGCCCTGCTTTGGTAGGAAAATCAATCAATCAATTAATCAATACATTATAGCTACAGATAATTGCAGGTTATAAAAATAATGCTTAGGGGTGCAATAAACCGATTATCCACCTCTTGCCATTCGTACGTGTTTAGTTTGAATTGTGTCGTTCATTAGTATCATTGCAAATATAAATAAAAACAGTATTTTTACGGATTTTCCAAAGAACTTATATTTCAAAAAGTGTTAATATTATTTTTGTGCGTCTATTTTTGCGATCAATTATTATCATAATGGGAAAGAAGAAGGATATAACCACAGAGAAAAAAAGCACGAATTTGTGCTCGAGAGTTCTCTCAACGTGAAGTTGCATAAAAAGGTGGTCTGTCACATCAAACTGTTCTGAGAATCGCGAAATTAATTAAGGAGAATATTCCTAGTACAAGTAGTGGCAGAACATACTGTGCCAGCAAACGCACAACAATTGTAAAAGATGATCGTCGTACAGTAAAAGTGGCTACAGAACATCGTATTTAATCCACTAAAGGTGTTCATAAAACTCTTAGTGGAGAAGGCATACAAATATCAGCCCGAGCAGTCCGTAGACGTCTTCATGAAGCAGGCTTGAAGTGCACACGTCCGGCAAAGAAGCCAAGACTAACATCTAAAATGAAAGTGACACGATTTCAATGGGCTAAAGAATATAAAAAATGTACAGTTGAAGATTGGGGAAAGGTAAATTTCATTTATCATCTGTATTTTTGGTCAAATTCATCCTCATACTTCTCTACATTTTTTACTTTTTCCTAGATTATTTATAGCGACGAATCACGGCTAGAAGTGCTAGCGGTGAGAAGAAAATTTGTTCGTCGACGTCCTTCAGAGCGTTATAAAGAAGCATGTACATTCAAATCTATTAAACAACCCCATCGCTAAGGGTTTGGTCGTGCATTACGACAGGAGAACCGGGATTGCTATATTTTGTTAGCGGAACAATGGTACGAAAACAATATAAAAAAGTTTTACAAAACTATTTAATACCTTATATTAGTTCATTGGATCCGACTCAAGGACGATATACACTGTATCATAAGGCAAAAAGTGTAATGCAATACCTTGAATCCAAAAATCTGCGCGTACAACCTTGACCAGGCAATTCACCAGACATAAACTCAATTGAAAATGTGTGGAATGTCTTGAAAAACATCGTAAGTACACGAAACTCAACTACAAAGGAAGAATTATAACAACATATTCAAGACGTATGGCATAATAGCGACGAAATTAAAAAAAAAAAACAATAAAAAGCTGCTTTGGCAGTATGCCAAAAAGGATGGAGGAAATAATAAAACATGGAGGAGGAACAAGCAAATATTAGTAAATATATGTTCAAATTATACTTACTTGCATGTCATATGTAATTAAATCAGGGGTTCCCAAAGTCTATCAGTCCGCTGTTTACTCTCTACGGGCTCAGGGCACCGCGGCGCACACTTAGGGAATCCCAGAATTAAATAATAATGTTATATAACATTATCAACTGTGTTTTTTTAATTTCACTCCAAAATCATAATATTTTGAAGTGCTCATAATTCGATGACCAGGGACTGTATATATGGTAATTAATTTTTTATGTAATAAATAATGTAATAAATAATCCTATTTCCTAGCGTTCCCATCGAACTCATCACAGTTGCTAACCTTAACGGAACCTTCTCTGAAGATGTAGTCTATAACACTATTAGGAAACATAAGAATATATTAAAAGAAATATAAACACACTTGAACAATAACCTCAAAAACTTTTAGGAGATTCCAAACACCCAGCAGATAAATTTTTCACCTAGCGGTGACACATTTACTTAAAAAAAATTATGACGAAATATGTGCCTGTACGGTTTACAACAAAGCTATGGGAATTTTAAAATCTTCATTCGTTCCCGTGATATCGCGTTGTTCAATTCCTCCCTGAACACGCTGTGTATCATATTATATCCAATTTGCATAAAGTTTCTCACTTTATATACGTTGATCTCCATTATTTGAGAATTCAATTGCTTTAAGTGATTTATTTTATCCAATAAGTGAACGTTAAAGTCCATAGAAAAGGAAGTGCTTAACATACGATTACAAAAAAGCGAGGAAGGACTATTATATTCAGGGATTCCAATAGCAAAAGCACTTCGCGGTATAGATCAATATTCAATTAACTTCTGTAAATAGGGTATCATTACTCACATTTTATAACAAATCTATTATAATGCCTGAATTTTATTATGTAAATCGGTTCTGAATTAAAATTTACGGTAAAACCCATATATTTTTTTCTTTTTGGGGCCTTAATGGCTTTCCTTTGCCCCTACGATAACAACAAATATTGATAAAAAGATCCCTATCATTTAGATAGCGAAATTAAGCAGGAATTAATGGATATCAAAAGACAATAATGCGTCATTGAATAATTTTTCCATTCTACTACGGATCTTCTATTAAGTGTTTGTTAATTTATCAGCGATTATCCCCGCGTGGAAAGTACAGAACAGGGCTATTGTGGACTCCAGCGAAATTTTCCCCCCAAAAACTTTACAGAAAGGCCGTTTACAATGCATTTCAGTAAACATGCACTTTCCTCCAAACTTCTGATTCGATTTTGGATCGTGAATAAAGTTTTAATGTGCGAATATTAATCATAGACTCTTTTCCTTTACCATTTTAAAGCTGATATCGCTGAAAAGTACGCAAGATGATAATAGGGCCCTCTCCGAAAAGAGAAGAGAACACAGCCTTCTCCTCCGCGCTTTTCTCACTCGCCCTCATTCGCAAAGCGAATAAAAAATGGTTTCATTATTTTCAAGCTCCTTTTTGCTTGCTTACGCAAGTGTTCAAAATTATTTTTCTACTTGAGAATAGTTTGTTTATATTGTTATATTCCTAATTTCTAGTACTTGGATCATAAAGTCAAAAAGGTGAGGGGTGCAAATTAATAAAAATGGTTTGATTTCTTAGAGGGGTAGATTTAAAAAGTATATCTTTTAGGGTTCTGTAAACCATTTTCGATCTTACGAGGGTACTTTGAAATGTTCGCGAAATGAAGCACAGAAGCACAATGGATGGCGCCAATTGTTGTCTGCACAAATGTCAAATATGATATTGTTCTGTCAAGTAGTATCAATTTTGCGCCGTTGTGAATAAAGCTAGTTGTTTTGCAAAATGGATAATACTGAAACGTGCGCTGTTATCAAATATTTTGTAAAAAAAGGTTGGAAGGCAACAGAAATTCATAAAGATATGCAGCATACTTAGGAGATTCTGTTCCATTATTTACGACTATGTATAAGTGGGTAACGGAATTTAAACATGGTCGTGAGAGCCTAGAAGATGACCCGCGCAGTGGACGACCAAAGACTGCCACGGCGCCTGAAATCGTCGAAGAAGTCCACGATATAGTTATGCAGGATCGTCGCTTAAAGGTCTCCGAAATTGCTAAGAATATACGCATCTTAGATGGAAGAACATTTCATATCCTAACTGTGGAATTAGGGATGAAAAAGCTTTCGGCAAGATGGGTGCCGCGCATAGTGACAATGGATCAAAACCTTCAGAGAATGAGAATTTGTCAAGAGAGTCTAGACCGTTTTAACTCAAATAAAACCGATTTCATCCGACGATTTGTTACAACAGACGAAACTTGGGTTCATTATTATACCCCTGAGACCAAGCAACAGTCAAAACAATGGAGACATAGAGGCTCTCCACCATCAAAGAAAGCAACGTCCGTGAAATCAACTGGAAAAGTTATGGCGTCAGTCTTTTGGGATGCTAAGGGAATATTACTAATTGACTATCTTCCCAAGGGCCAAACAATAAACGATGAATATTACGTTAAACTTCTAGACCAACTGAATTAAAAAATTCATGAAAAAAGACCTGGGAAAATTGAATGAACTGAAGTACGATCTGTTGCAACGTCTGATTTGGCTCCTTCCGACTTCCATTTATTCCCACGGCAAAAAATTTTCCTCGGAGGAAAAAGATTTTCCACAGAAGAAGAAGTAAAAGCTGCTGTCGACGACTATTTTGGAGGACTTGAAGAATTATACTTTCGTGATGGCATAATGGCTTTGGAACATCGTTGGATGAAGTGCATTCAACTTAAAGGAGATTATGTAGAAAAATAAAACGTATTTCAAAAACAAATTTTCTCATTTTCCCTTTCATTTCGCGAACATTTCAAAGCACCCTCGTATATCTTTATAAATAAGGAGGATATCGTTTGTAACATTGAATCTGGGACACCCGGTATATTTTTCTGGAAGAACTGGATTAGAAAACCAGTAAACAAGGATGTAGAATAGCATGTTATAAACAGAGTAGCAAAGCTTGTTATTTTATCTCATATGAATCAGGAAATATTTAGTATACATATTAATTGTCTTTTTTTGCCTCCTCGTCAATATAATTGTCTTTAAAAGGTCATCTTCTCTGAGTACTCCATCTGAGAATATTCTATTAACGTTACGTAGAAACTGTGTGGGTTCTATCTAATTATCACTGGCAACCAACGTAATATATTCATCAAATAAAGGGCTTATAACATGAAAGCGCTGACTGGTATTAATATCCCGCTGGCCAATATTAAGCTAATACTAATTCTAACACGTTTAATTTATTAATTTCTAAAATTTCGTAAATATACGACAAGTTGGCTATGACATGAAACTATAATTGATTAAAAAACTTAGTCAAATAATTGTTGATTATGATATTTGAATATTTCCTTAGTATTCGCGTGTAGAAAGAAGAGAGGTCTAGATGAAGGAGGAGAGGAACATTTTTATTGATGGAAATTTCTTGATAGCGTAATAAATTTAATCGAAACCAAATATATTAAAATTGACTGATGTATGACCAATCGCTTGTGTTGACAGTAAAATTAATACAACTACTTTTTCTATTATAGTTATTGCTCATGTATGACCCCCATCGAACAAATTTAATACTTTAAAAAATGACTTCAACATATGAGTGATGTTTGTCTACAATTCTTACAAATTATTATTATTAACTTTAAATGCATACTGATTTATTTAATATTGATAATGTAGTTACATGTGTTATGGATGTATTTTTTTTACATATGCAAACTGGTTTGGTGATTAATATTACACGACGGTACTTATGATTAAAGTAATCTTTTTTTTTTCTTTAATCTACGAGAGTACATCATTAAAGATGTCTTACATTGTACAGGGCAATTGGTTATATTTTAACCCTCATCTTGCGGCTTGTGTTCACACCAAACACGACAATTTTGTTTGTTAACAAATCCACTTAACCAGAAATAAGCTTCATCTGAGAAGATACTTTTTTGTCCAAAATTAAGATCTGTTATGGTAGACTGGCTTCAGTTCCTGGGCCAACACAATATTGTACGGATACAAACTCAAGCCCTTTTGAAAAATACGTAAAGTTGTCGTTCTTCTAAGCCCTAATTCTTAAGCACGACGAGGGATCGATAAATTTGGAACTTCTGCAACGTTATCCCTTACAGCAGCATTCTACGCTTCTTACTAGAGCAACGCAACTGCGCTGAAAGCCAGTGGCGGATGCATAGAAGTTTACACAAAATAAATTAAACGTGATAGGTGCTCAAACACTTACCGTTTTAAGAGTCCTCCGTGAAATCACAAAGTGGATAATGTCTATTTAATATTTGTAACATTAGATATGTTTCCAAAGTTATTTCGGCAAAGTGAGTGTGGCGTGTAGAAAAAGTGTGCTTGTATGCCGAAAACGAACGTTCTACATCTAGTGACGTTATATTTGCGTAAGTAAAATAATCTTTCAAATAACTTAACGGTTCTGCTGACGCACCTTCACAAATTTGTCTTAATGTGCCAAAATCAGAGTCTTTATCTAAAACACTTTCAAACCTTTCTAAAACACAACCATTTCTTGCGTCTTCTATCGCGCTTAGCTGTGCGTGAACATGTTGCACTATTTGCAAAGATTCCACTAACGACACCGAAGAATTTTGTAGTTTTTCTATCGCATCCGCTATTCCCACGTAATTGTTCTGAATAATTTCCAGATCTGTTTTAACTTGATTATCCTGAAATTTCAAGCGGCTTACATTGACAGCCGCAGCTTCCTTTAGGTCGAATTCTAAAATCACGTTCTTTATATTCTCAAAATATTTAAGATACTAAAATGCAGCCTCTAACCATGTTCCGCAACGAGTAAGAATAGGTTGTGGTGGTTCAGGAATACCGGGGCATAGTCTATGAAATTCCCGAATACGTTTTGGGGATTTTACAAACACAGCTTTTGTATGTGCTATTAGAGCGTCTACCTCGGGATAACATTTTCTGATACTATCTGCTACGAGACTGAGAGTATGAATTTTATATATAATATGCAACAAGTTAGCACAATGTTTTTTAAGAGATCGACTTACAGCAAGCATGTTTGCGGCACCATCACTCATAAACATCAACAGTTGATTTGTTAAAAGTTCAAACGTTTCCAATGTATTTGACACCAACATTGCATATAAACGCATTTTTTCCTCATGCCGTACTAGTTTTGCCGAAACAACAGTTGAAACATATCTAATGTTGCAGATATTTAACAGACATTATTCACTTTGTGATTTCACGGAGGACTCTTAAAATGGTAAGTGTTTGAGCACGTGTTATTTAATTTTTATTTAAAAGATGAGCGAAATTATTTGCGGCAGCAAACATCTCTATTAGCAGAATAACTCTAGTGGAACGCGAGGCCTGGTCTACTCTACGCTACTGCGCGGTACCGCTCGTGGCCAGCTTTATTCATAAACATCAACAGTTGATTTGTTGAAAGTTCAAACTTTTCCAATATATTTAACACCAACATTGAAATTACTTCGGCAGTGCATTGTTGTATTCGTCTGGAAGCTAGTAAAATTGAGGGTGACGGTCGATGTGGTTCCATTGTGCGTACCATTACATTAATCACAGAATGTTTTTTACGATCTGTTGTTTCGTCCACTCATAACCACAGCTTTTTATCTTGCAACTCCGATTTAATTCTTTTCTCGACATGCTCACGAGCAGACGGCACAACTCTCTGTAATGTTCTCTCACTTGGTAACTTAAAGTCCGAATATTCATTCCAAAACGAGACGTATGCTTTCTTCCTTAGTAAATGAAATGGTAAATTACATGCAATAAACACATAAATTAAATTTAAATTTGTCATAATCTCGTGTGGATTTTTTTTTTGAAACATGCCCTGCATTATTTACGTGCCGTAGACAATCACTTTTCGACCAACACATTAAATCTATTTTACACACTACACATTGAATTTTAGCGCCATCACACTTTAAATCAGGCATTTCTGCAATAAATTCTCTTATTGTGTCCAACTTTGGTCGTTTTCGCGACGTAGGAAACATTTTCAAAACAAACGTAGAACTACGATATAGTATACGACAGCGTAGATGCACACACAACAGATCGGCTTTCGAGTCGCAGTTATACTGAGGCTTATACCGAATTGTCCCGGCCGTGTTTATTTTGTGTAAACTTTTATGCGTCAGCCACTGGCTTTCGGCGCAGTTTGCGTTGCTCTACTTCTTGCATTTGGACGTCTTGTTTGTAGCAATATAATTCTCTATTTGGTGATGTTGTGGATATGTACACGCATGGGAAGTATATACATACTTGCAATGAAATAATTGTGTTTCTTTGTTTAAGACATTTGTTAACTTGATTGAAGAAAATCTTGCAGAAAATTTGAAGAAAGTGATTTTTAGTATAAATAAATGGCCGTTATAACACAAAGCAATATTTTCTTAAGGATAGTAAATAGTGTTCTTAATTCCAGTGTTTGGGTATTGTTCATAAATCAATAGATTAATTTTCTTAAAATAAAGCATTTATTTACTTAGAATTCTTGAAATGCATATTATTTATATCGACATTATTAGTAGCACTTACCTTGTTTAAAACGGTACGACATATCCGCACATAATGCAGTAAATTATTCTCATTGCTTGTGATTTTAAAAAGGCTAAGATAAAGTTTATTTACAGAATAATGTTCAAGCAAAAGTGAACTTAATGTAGAAGTACACATGAAAAAAGTACCTAGAAACAATAACCAAGGTAATGCTGATATATAGCTCATGGTATTGATAGAACCACTCTCGGCAAAAGCATTGTGAGAAGAGAAAAGCACTAACGCATTTTGCTTCTGCCCACATTATTTATTCCCCTAGTCTTCAATAACACTGCAATATTTTCCAGCGTCACCTAGTGGTAAGAGGTACAGTCATGCTGTTCTAGAGAGTAGCGAATATAGAAACCGGAATATAGATGGCATACTTACCCATGCAATGATATAACCTTTAAGGGGTGCATCCACCTTGACCAAGTCTAAAATAATCAGAAATTCAAGATTTTTTTAAAAATTAACTACTACGTAGAATTAATTCAAATTTTAGGAGTACAAAATACGATATTTAAGTTGCAAATTTTATAAATTTTTAAAGAGATTGAATTAAAAACTATGGCTGCAGAACAATTTCCGCGAAGCTCCTTTACCGTGGCGGGATCAAACGGATGGAACATTTCCGGAGAGGAGGGTGGTCTGAAATCAAAAAGCAAAATATTTTCTTGTTAAGAGATGTAATAGCTATCGTGCAGCGGAGAGATTTTCTTTGTTTTTTTTTAATTACAGAAATGGCATCGATTTGAAAAAGAAATAAATTTTTACCTTAAAATACGATAACTTTAAAGATTTATTATAAACAAATGAATTGACATATCGAAAGAACCGTACCCAACACGACAGAGAATCTTATTAAGAATATTCCTGCCAAAATTGAAGTCAATTGGACTATTATTTTTTGAGAAAAGTTTCCACCCGCCTTGAAAAACATGGTTTCGAGAAAAACGCAAAAGGAGATTTGAAATAATTTTTTTTATATAATATTGCCTCTAATCTGCTATACCAGCACCATAAAGTTCATCTTCAACTTTCTACGCTAGAGTCTCTACAAACTATTCAATAGCTCGCAATAACAGATATGACCCGCGATATGCAAGATTATAAACAAATAATTAGTAAATAAAAATTCAAGTTGCTTATGTTTATTTCCATCGTTTTTGCTCTAATGTGTAAAAACTAAAGAGTAAATGTGAAGGTTTATTATTGTTCGGTTACATTTTTTAGTAGAAAAATAAACACACACTTGTATTTACGTTGTTTTGAATAGCACATCAAAATAGAATGTTTACTAACGACTAAAACAAAAACTTGTTATTGTTCACCTATCAGATACTAAAAAAACATGCTACTTGGATATAGGTATAATAGGTACTGCAACACCTAGCATAACAAAAGGTGGTATATAATTATTACAATTAACACTTTCTTCTAATAATTACATGACACCAAAAAAATAAATATTTGTTAATTGATTACTTGAAAAATTTTAGATTTAAACTTTTGCACTGCAATGGTCATAGATTTTCTTATAAGGTATTTACGAACAGCATCTTCTGTAATTCTCCAGATATATAGTTACCTTGTTTTTTTTTTTTGCTTGACGAGCCTGCATTATCTGAAGGGAGTTTGCTTTTACCATCAACAGCTTGTTCAGCTTTCTTGACTTTCTTTTCCGCCTTTTCTTTCTTAACTTCTTCTCTATCTGAATTAAAGTCATTAGACTTTTTGTCACTTTTATCCTTCTTTTTCTTATTCTCATCCTTTTCTTCAGTTTCTCCTTTCTTTTCACCTTGTTCTATTTATTTTCCTCTTCTTTATTACCTTCTTCTTTCTCAGATTTCTCTGATTCATTTTGGGAATCTTTGTTATCAGAATTTAGTAACTTCCTAAGTGCTTTTTCTTCCGTAACTCTTTCCAGTTTCGTATCTTCAGGCTCACTATCAATACTGTCAGATATATAATCCAATTCTCTGCCTTCATCGGATTCTTCGGCATCTGTACCACGCTTGTTCTGCTTCTTCTTGCTTTCATTTTCTTGTTTCTTTTTTTTCTTTGCTTGTTTGTCATCATTGTCTTCCTTCCACAAGACGCTATCTAAACCACTCGTTGCTTCTCTGTAGGTAAATATTGCAAATTCTTCAAAACCTTTAGGTACTTTGATCTGTCTTCCTCGTCTGTATACTTTCTCTTCCAATCTTCGTATTTGTGACTATTCTTCTTTTTCTTCTTTCTTTAATAGTCTCATTCGTAGTTCATTTTCTTGTTCTTCGTTCGCATTTTTATATTCGTTCTCGTCTGTTCTGTTATTTGATACCTCTTCATCCACAATATATCGCGGTGGTTCATTTACATTTTTATTTTCTGGTCTCCCGAAAACTACGTCCCTGTGTACCGAGATCCTTTCCTTTTCAGCATCCCATAATCTATATCTGTTCGGAGTGTAGCCAACAAATCTGTATTTCTTACTTCTTTCATCCAACTTTTTTAGATGTTCTAAAACTTTCGCATATGCTACACATCCAAAAACTTGCAATCTCGAAAAATCAGGCTTTCTATTTGTCCACATCTCGCTTGGTGTTCTAGGCACTGTGTCTGATGGAGCTCGATTTAGTCAAATATCAAGGATCTAGCTTTCATCATTAGCGTGCGATTCAGCCGTTCGGCTTTTCCATTTTGCTGTGGACTATATGGTATCCTGAGATCCATAACAATTCCCTTTCTTTTACATCAAAATAGAATGTTTACTAACGACTAAAATAAAAACTTGTTATTGTTCAACTATCAGATACTAAAAAAAAACATGCTTCTTGGTTATTTGTAAAACGACAGTTTTACGATTTTTGTAATGTGCAAAAATATACAGGTGTCCCATTTAAATAAAAAATGTAACAACAAAAAGTTCGAAACCAAACGCATTACGCACCACCCCACTTATCTGCAAAGTTTCATCGATACATATGATCGTTTCCGTTTTAAAGATATTCGCTTGGTTCCATACTTTATCCCAGTATATCCTGTATTTTTCCTAGTTTATTAAAAATTGCATATAGATATAATAAAGTAAAACGAAAATCTTCAAAATTATTTTTTCAAAGGTATTATTCTGGTAGGAACGAATTCTTAAAGGTGCCCACCTCATCAGCTAGTAAATTGTATAGACGTTTACAATGAATTTCGTGTTCGCATATGTCTTATCTAATATAATTTTCCCCCAAATTGACACACCCTTTCCCCATTTTCACGACGGCTTGTTTACACACAGGTAGCAAATACAATATCTCAAATATGTGGAGGCGCTTTATTAAATCTAATACACTTTGGTGTAATAAAAAGAGGCGCTCCAAGCAGGATCCTAATAAATTTGAGCCTGTTTAGAGGGGTATAATCGCTTTATATGTATTTTAACGCTTCGTTACTCGTCAATCTCTTCTAGATTACGCTCTTCTTCTCTTAATTTCTCAAAGCTGTTCCATGGAACATTCTGTATTTTAAATGTGGAATATATCGTTTTCATGACGTGTCACTCAAGAAGAAAAAAAAACAAGAAGAAGGAGAAGAAGAGGTAGACATGCTTAATATAAGTTAATATACTTGTATTTGGTAAAAGACAATGAAGTCGGGGGAATATAAAGGAATAGCGTGGTGAAAGAACTGTCAGAGGGTATGTCGCCAAGACCGGATGTTTTTCAAAGCAGTTATCACCTTCATTTAATACGTTCTGATTTCTAAAGGGGTTCCATTCAAATATTCAATTTCTCTCACATACATATACTATATGGTGCATACCATTTCTTCTTTTTTTTTCGTATATTTTACCGCCATCACCTTTTTCTATTATGTTATTCCTTTCTTCAGCTCCTCATTCACTTCCCTACGCCTTTGCTTTTGTCTATTTAATTGTAATACTATCTATGCATGTAAAGCATTTGTTTATACACCCCTTATACAACCTGGTTTGGAAATATACAACCAATATAACCTTTGACATTATTATTTCTC
This sequence comes from Dynastes maya, assembly GCA_029619315.2. Lineage (NCBI taxonomy): Eukaryota > Metazoa > Arthropoda > Insecta > Coleoptera > Scarabaeidae > Dynastes > Dynastes maya. The sequence continues at coordinate 12,382,150 of JAROYE020000012.1, forward strand.
TTCAATCGATTTATTCACTGGAAAAGAGGATTTTACCTAAACTCTAAGCTTCATCTCTGTTCTTAAAGTACCTTTCTAAAATCCTCCTAAATCCAATTATTTTTAAACTTACATATATTTTCGAAGATATGTATATATAGTGATGTTCAAGCTTGATGTCTGGAAAAAAATACTCAAATCAACCATTCTGAGTTAGACATGGATTCTTATGTAAAATTTACTTGGAAATTGTTTTTCCCAATGTCGGCTACCCTTTTCTTCCTTTACATCAAGTATTTACCCAAAGAAAGAAGAAATTAAAAAGTGTACACTATTAAAATTAAATTCACAGTACAACGATGTAATTTAAGGAATATTCAACTCTGCTGAAGATCGAGGAAAACTACCCGGTCTTTGACTGAAAAGAAAGACTTAACAATTCAACATACAAAATAATTTCAACTTTTTCTTCGTTTGTAAGCTTATGCTAACTTTTGAACGACAGAAGCTAGCGTTTTCGGAAAAAAAAACAGGTCGTTTTTCTATTTTTTATGGGCTAGCTTTTGCCGTTACCGGCAGTTTAATTGTATTTCTGGTATCACCGGAAGTGACGTCAACTTTCTTATTCTAAATAGAACGCTCTATTTATTTTTACGTTTTTGGAATAATAATCAAAAGCCGAATCCAACGATTATCAGCCTTGTGATTAAGGACATATGACTGCCGATAATAGGCGTAAATATACGTCAACCAACACCGCCGTCATAGATACTTGGCAATATACGTCAACCAACCCCGCTGTCATTAAAAACATACTGATAGGACCACAGGCAGAGTACAAGTTCTAAGTTTATCAATATGAGTTTGACAACCTACAGCCCTTATCAGGGTTACCCTGAAGACGGCAGAAGAAGATCTGCCGGAACGTCGGATGTTTTAAATCCTTCAGATGATGGAAACAGTCCAAACAACAACAGTAAGGATACTCTTTTACCACCCGAACCCGTCATTACCCGATGGGGTACTTGGTTAAATGCCGCAATATTTTATGCAAACCATTATCTAGAGATCAAAAACATTATTTCAGAATTCTCTACTGACAACTGTAATTCTATTGCAAAATGTCAAGAAATTTTGAAAAACTCTCCTTTGCCTAATGAATTGATATTTATTATTTTTATTTTTTTTTTATTTTTTATATTTATTTCGAAGTATACAAAGGTATACAAGAAAAGTCAACAAAACCACATAATTTTAATTATTCCAATATTCGTTTAACGAATACGGTTCTAAATTAACTAAATATTCAAACAATCTGCTTTTCAATATTCTTAAATTGTTGCTAGTTTTGATGAACAGTGGTAGTTTGTTATATAAACGTAGACTAGAATAATACACATTCCTTTCTGTTAATGTTAACCTATGTATTGGGTACTGATAAAAGTCATCTTTTAAACGAGTATTATGTACGTGATTGTATTTAGAATCATTTTTATTCATTTTATTTTGAAACTAAAAGATTATGCAATTGTAAATATATACTCCATAAAAGGTTAGTAAATTATGCTGTTTAAAAACGGTTTTTAGACTGTCTCTACTTGATAAACCGAAAATAACTCTAAGGACTTTCTTCTGAGCTAGAAAAACTCTATATACTTCTGGAGATTGACCCCAGAAAATGATACCATAACTCATGCGTGAGTAAAATACACCATAATAAACTGCAAACAGATCCGGAGTATTAAGTATCTTTTTTAAAGTTTTAAATCCAAAGGTTATCGAATTAAGTTGTTTACTGATGTTATCCGTGTGCACTGACCACTTCAAAAATTCGTCAATATATAGACCTAAGAATTTGGTTGAACTGGTTATAGCAATTTTCCTACCGCCCAGTTCAATACAAGAAGGCCTTGGTATTGCTGCAGAAGTTCGAAAAACCATGCAAGATGTTTTGGTTAGATTCAAAGCTAAGTTGTTGTTAAGAAACCAGTTATCAAGTGCACAAAAATAACTATTACATTCTCTGTTCAATTCAGAATAGTCACTTCCTCGAACCAGTAAATTGGTATCATCTGCATAGTTTGCAATGATATGTTCAGATCGTTGCACAACATTACTTATATCATTTGCATACAGATTAAATAATATAGGGCCAAGAACACTTCCCTGTGGAAATCCTTTTTTAAGAGGAAGAATTTGTGATCGTGAAGATTTGCCATTCCTTGTAAGTTCAACCAATTGCATTCTGTTGTTAAGGTACGAATGCATGAGATCACTCGCAACCCCACGAATGCCGTACATATCAAGTTTGGTAAGCAGTATAGAGTGATCCACATTGTCAAATGCTCTGCTTAAGTCCAAAAATATACCACATGCTAATTCGCGGTCTTCGAGTATTGACAGAACCTCATCGGTATACTGAAAAATAGCAGTTTCAACTGATTTTCCTTTTGTGAAGCCGTGCTATTAAAGCCAATTATGAATTTGTTTCTTTGACAATAACAAAACTTGAAAAAGAATCGCTGCCACTAACTGAATCAGTTAAATTAATCAATGATTTAGAAAATAGTGTTTCAAATATTCCGGGTAGAATAGGAAACTCGATAAGTCAAAAGTTTAAAGAAATAATTAATAAAAATGTTGGATACAAAAGTTTAGCAAAAATCAGTTTGATTTCAACTGGTGAATTAAAAATGGATGAAACAGAAACAAGTATAGAATTAAGTCCTGGGATTATAAATGCATTAAAATACGCACCAATAACTTCCGTTGATGTTGAAAGAAGTTTTTCGATATATAAATGCATTCTCACAGACAGGCGACATAATTTTTCATTAGAAAATTTAGAAAAGCATTTAATTGTAAATTGTTTTAATAATAAAAATATGTAGTGTCTAAGTATGTATTTTAGCAAATTTTAAGTACGTATGTGTTTATATAATTGTGATTTAAAAATGTAAGTGGGAATAAACGTTTGTAAAATGCTTCGTTGTGATTATTCTTGTTTTATAACATTCAACAAGAAGTTAATCGATATCAGAAGCATATGTGCATAAAACTGCATATTTAGCAAAAATTGTGCATATTTCGCAGAAATTTTCTGCATATATATGCGCATATTTTGTCGATTTCCGATGCATATATTTCCGCTCTTTAATAATGATATACCACCTTCAAGAATAACACGTCGTAAGTTAAAACGAGATAAAATAATAACAAGCACAAAGAACGAAAGTAAGACAAATGCAGGTTATAATAACAGTAAATAACAAGAATAATTTACGCTTTTGGAATTGAGATTTGATAGTTTGGTAATTGTTATGATTACTTTGCTTAGCAACGAGCTCTTTAAATCAGTCTGGCGTCACAAGAAACAATTTGGCACTCTCTACTAGTCAACTTTGCGTAACACTAAAAACCTTTATTGCTGGATATTTCATATTTCTTAAGTTAAAGTATAACATATGTGATATCGTTGGATTCGGCTTTTGATTATTATTCCAAAAACGTAAAAATAAATAGAGCGCACTGTATGTACTTACGTTAACAACGAATGAAATTCTTGACATCAGAGTTGGATGTCACTGTAAAGATTCCTCAAAAAGTACGTCTTTCTAGGTTTCTCTATCATTGAGGGTTGCGTCAAGGAAAAATGAGGAAAGGACTATTATTTTTAAGTGTTAATCGATTTGTCGATAAATGTTTGCCTTTCATCCGTAGAATGAAAGAAATCAATGCATCTCATACTGTGAACGAAATAAAGCAGTAAAAGTGCATCTGTTGATGAAAAATCATTATGCAAATGAAGAAAGACGCTCTGAGATCGGGTTGAAGGTGTCCGTAGACAGGCCGAATGAAGCATGTTCTAATTCGACACTTGTTTTCGCGTTGAGCAAAGTGTTGCCATGCGTAAGTGATCAAGTCGGGTGAGCAACATAATACGTGCGATGTAGATGAAATGCGACAGGCGACATTCTAAACAACTTACCAACCATTTTTATCCACGAAGTAGACCATGGGGAATGCAATATCATATGTCACAGTGGGCCGTATTAGTTAGCGGTCAAAAGCAGGGAGGCCAACTGTTGTATATGCTACTGTTCGTCAACCGTCAGGTATATCTAGCTTTATTGCATTTTTTTCTTATGTATATAAAACTAGTAAATTATATATTAAGCGTTTTAGGGACCCCGAAAGTTGATGGACACTAATAGCGAAACAGAGATGTTAGATCTTTTATTTTGTAATTCAATAACCAAAACAAAAACTATGAAAATAAATTACGGTGTTGAGGATATAGCGGTGTACCCACTCTTAAAGTGTTAACCTCTTCAAATTACATCGTGTAATATACTTAATTCTCAAATCCTTTGAGATATTATCTAACGTATGAGAGAAAAGTTTAACTCCAACGATTATCACACTTCATTCTGTCAAACTATCTATTATTCATTATTAGTTATACACTGCATGCAGTAAAACGTTTACTTGCATCAAAGCTGCCCGCCTTAATTCAAGACAATTGCTGTTTCAGTTATCCGCAATGCAATAACTGTTTTAAATGAAAAGAAATATTTTCTTAACGCTTCTTTCTCCACTTCAGAGAAGTATATACATGTAATGAAATAATTGTATTTCTTTGTTTAAAACGTTTGTTAACTTGATTCAAGAAAATCCTGCAGAAAATTTGAAGAAAGCGATTCTTAGTATAAGTAAATGGTCATTATAACACAAAACAATATTTTCGTAAGGATAGTAAATAATTTTCTTAATTCCAGAAGGCGTTTAGGTATTGTTTCATTTTCTTAAAATAAGGCATTTATTCACTTGAAATGCATATTGTTTATATCCACACTATTAATGGTACTTACCTTATTTAAAACAGTACGACATATCCCTGCATAATGCAGTAAATTCTTTTCATTGCTTGTGATTTTAAAAAAGGCTAAAAAAGGCTAAGGTTATCTACAGAATAATGTTGAAACAAAAGTGAACTTAATGTAGAAGTACACATGAAAAAAGTGCGTAGAACCAATAATCAAGATAATAAATAGCTCTTGATATTGATGGAATCACTACCGGCAAAAACAATATGAGAAGAGGAAAGCATTAAAGCTTCTTGCTCCTGGCCACATTGCTCTTACATCTCTTAGTTTATACCTGACCACTAATCTTCAAAAACAGCAACTGAAATATTTCCTGGCGCCACCTAGTGCCTAGTCATGCCGTCCTAGGTAGTAGCGACGGAACTGGAACACCATACTTACCGATATAATGATATAACCTTTAACATACAATGTTTCTTAAACATTTTCAAAAGATACCGGTTAAGTAATGTTTTTTTTCTTTTTATTACTATTTATTAGGGCTCGGCGCATGACTCGGTTATTTGGTTAATCGATTAATCGACTAGTCAATAGTCACGGTTTCCAAATTTCAATTAGTCAACTCAACTTAAACACCTTCTTCAAAAGTGTAGTAGTATCGTCGGGCACTTCAAACATTCAAGACTTGCATCAAACGTGTTGCAGTAGGTTCAAAAAGGTATGGGCCTCCCTACACATAAGCTAACCCAAGGTGTGAAACCCCGCTGGAATTCAACTTTCCTTATGATAGAAAGATTGCTAGAATAGCATTAAGCAATAACAGCCATATTTAACGACAGGAATATAACCACAAGATCTACATTAGAATTGATAGAAGGTCAGTGGCAAATCCTCGAAAGCTTAAAAGCTGTATTGCAACCTTTTGCTTTAGCCACGCAAGTAATGTCATTCGAAGTCTTCCCTACAAGCTCTATTGTTGTTCCAATTGTAAAAAGTATATTAACTCATTTCTTACACCGCGGTGAAATAGGTCACCTTGTAATAAAGGAATTTAAGACAATTATAGAAACAGATTTAAAAAGTAGATTCAATATTGAAATAACTTTAGGTGCGAAACGTTAGATGTGTGTACGTTTCTTGATCCTCGCTACAAAAACGTAGAAAGGAGTTTTGGGCTTTCTGTTTGCACAAAAAGAAAATATGATTAAAAATATTTCTACCCAAGATATATCACATTCTCAACCAGAAGTAAGCTGTAGTAAGATTGCTGTAGTTGATAGGTACTGCGAAGAAAGACCTATAGACAAAAACCGATGTCCCCTTCAGTGGTGGAGTCAAAACGAATGTCGCTTTCCGTCGTTGGCCCTATTAGCTAAAAAATATTTAGCAATACCTGCGACTTCTACACCGGCAGTTTTTTGCAGCTGGAAACATTGTAAACGCAAAGAGAAGTTGCTTAAAAGGAAAAACGGTTGACGCATTAGTTTTTTTGAATAACAATTTAGAATAAGTTTTACAACATTAGAATGCAAATAAAATGTAGATAATTATAAAAATGACGGTTTCTTTGTTCGTATACGTATCCCGCCTTTCTGTCCACGGTACATTTCCACATAAACAACTTTTTGCTGAAACAGTTCACTAAAACCCTTACCACAACACTTAATTCGTACTGGACGCACGTTTCGATAGCCAGGCTATCATCATCAGCAGCAAGACTGAACTAACAAGCTAAGTGAAAAACTTACCTTATAAGGAAAATAAATTATGCAATATGTAAATTTAAAATCGTAAAATTTAATGAGCCGCTTCATTGCACAGGACTATAAATAGCCTAAAGGTAAATGAGCAGAATGACGTGAGTTATTAAATCCTAGATTACAATGAAGCGGTTCATTGCACATGGTTAAAATTACAACTAAAAATGAACATGATGTAACAAAGGATAAAGGCTGGAATTTAGTGGTCCTAAATCTGAATTCATTAAGTGAGTTTTGTTTTTGTAAATTTCCATGCCTTCATAACAATTTAATTGAGAAGTACTCCTTACTTTTTTAATTAACTTTATATTATCAACATTATGGTTATTTTCAAGCATATGTAGGGCAACGCTAGATTTATCAAACCTTCTGAATTTGAGATGAGCCAAATGTTCTTTGTACCTAATTTTGATTGATCTTTTTGTCTGCCCAATATACACTTGATTACAATCTTTACATGAAATTTTGTAAATTCCTGATTTATCCATGTAATCCACTGGGTCTTTGGAATTTCCTAAAAGGTTTTTAAGGTTATTGCTCGAAGAGAAAACAATCTTGCGGTCAATCCTAGAAAAGATTTTTTGAAGACCCTTGGTGTAACATGGATAAAATGGTAATTGAACATATTTCTTATTATTACGGCCGTCAATGCGTTCTAATGTGCTTACATTTCTAATTCTTAATCTATTCTTATGTTTCCTAATAGTATTATAGACGACATCTTCAGAGAATCCGTTAAAGTTAGAAATATTGATGATTCTTTTAGTTCATTTTGATATCTATCTTTCGTTAAAGGAAAATTGAGTAACCGGTGCACCAAAAAGTTAATAGCCGAAAGTTTGTGTTCATATGAGTGATTAGAATCCTGTAAGATGAATCTATTATTACTAGTAGGTTTCCTATATACGTCTATTTTAAACTTTTTTTTATTCTTATTACTAACATGTCGACGAAAGGAATCCTGTTGTCTTTTTCTTATTCGTGGGTAAATTTGATAGAGGGAAATTTTGAGTTAAGTTGTTCTATGAAATCCGTTATTGAACATTTACTGATGTCAAAGATGCAAAAAATGTCATCGACGTATCTGATCCAAAGCCGAGGGAAATAAGCGAAAGTATTCTTCAGGTCAGTTTCAAATTTACCCATAAAGAGGTTAGCCATAAACGGAGATAAGCTGTTACCCATTGCTGTTCCTTCCGTTTGTTGATAAAAAGTGTTGTTAATTTGGAAAAGTTTTGTTTCATGCAAAGTTTTTTTCAACAAATGAAGCTAGTAACTTCCTCTCTATCCATTTGGTTATCTAACAAAAGTGTTTCTAAATATTCCAAAGTTAAATCAACCGGAACACTAGGGAACAATGAACTTACGTCAAACGATACTAAAATTTCTTTGTCAGTAAGCTCAATGTCCTTAGTTTTTTCAATGAACTCGTAAGAATTTTTAATAGCCAAATCTGAAATTGTACAGGTAACTGGTTCAATTTGTCAGATAACCACCTGGAAAGTAAGTAAGTTGGACTGTTGATATTCGAAACAATGGGTCTCATGCTTTTTCCGGGCTTGTGTATTTTAGGTAAACAATACATCCAAGGTAGTACTGGGTTTTATACCGTTAGTCTAAATCTTAAATTGTCGCTAATGACAGCCTTACATTCTAACATGGTCTTTTTGGGTTTTTGTAATCATTTTAGACAAAGGATTTTTTGATAATTTTGAATAAGAACTTTGTGACAAAGTGGTGTTGACTCGACTAAAATAATCTTCTTTGTCTAAGATGACTACAGTGTTACCCTTGTCGGATTTAAACAAAAACAATTTTTTTTTTAGTCTTCTAGCAATGATTTTATCTTTTCGTGCAATGTCAGGTGCATTCCTTTGCATATTTTCCAAAATTTGACTTTTGCAAGCGGTACGAATAAAATTTTTTGTGTTATTATCAAAATTACTGATCGCGTTTTCTATGCCAACTATAATTTCTTCAACCGGAGGCTTATTAAATTTCAGGTTGTATTTCAAACCTTTGTTTAGTAAGTCGATCTCTTCTTTGCTAAAAGGCTCATGTGACTCGTTTTTTAACTAATGCAGTTGGGTTAATTATCTCGGCAGGTTTCGGTTTGTTAGTGGTGACTAATTTGGAAAACTTTTTCTTGAGAACCTTTTCTTTATCTGAAACTTTCTTAGCAGTAACGTCTTCAATCCTGTTGAGATAATTAATCCCTTCAAAATATTCTAAAATACATAGGTTGTTACAAAGTTGTAAATGTAAAACTATATGCTTCTAACTCTAGTTGACTAATTTTAAAATACTGATACTTAATTTCTGAATTTAACCAACAACTTTTGGCCGAAGAAATAGCTCTATTAGCCGAACTTGATTTACTCTTGCAGTTAATTTGAATGAAATTCGGAAAAACATTAAATTTTCTACAATCTTTCAGAAATTTAATATCAGCATTAACTAGACTAATCTTACTTCTTACCTTAAAGAAACGGTTGAGTAAACTAGACCGGGAAGCCATCACACTAAACGGGTACTCTAAAACTCTGGCACTGGAACACTGAAACAGTTCACTAAAACCCTTACCACAACACTTAATTCGTACTGGACGCACGTTTCGATAGCTTGTTAGTTCAGTCTTGCTGCTGATGATAGCCTGGCTATCGAAACGTGCGTCCAGTACGAATTAAGTGTTGTGGTAAGGGTTTTAGTGAACTGTTTCAGTGTTCCAGTGCCACAGTTTTAGAGTACCCGTTTAACTTTTTGCTGTTATTAACTATAAAAGTTCACTGTTTAACTTCAACCGATTAGCAGATTAATCGATTAATTGAATAATCGCCGTTAGTCGACTAATTGATTAACCGCCATTGGTCGACTAATCGGTATTACTTGATTAATCGGTTACATCGGTTAATGACTATTTTGTATTTCGACTAGTCGACTACGGTTATCAGTAAAAGTCCGAGCACTACAGTATTTATCACGTGTATTAATTTAACTTAAGTTTAAATATATAATAAATAATAATAGTAAAAAAGGAATAAATAAACTTAAGTATTAACTCACTAATTATTAAACTACATAAAATAATCCCTATTTAATTACATTATTAAAGAAATAATTTAATTATACTGTAACATGTAAAAAAAAAATTCATTAGTTCATTCACTCCTAATTTTGATTATTAACGTTAAGTTTTTTTTCCATTATTGTTATTTTTCTTTTGGATATCCTTGTAGCTGGCCTCATGAAATGTTTTTTGAACACGAAACTGGTCGCCTTATCTGGATCATTTTTTCATTCCTACCTTTAATATGAATATTTTCTTAACTTAAAATAAAATGATTTACTTGGAAGAAACATTTTTCTGTCTGAGATTTTCTTGATTTTCTAACCCTAAGAAAATATTTATTTAATCGAAATAAAATTTCAATTTTTTATAGTCTTGAAATAAGAATATTTTCTTGAATAGAAACTGATTTTTGCAAGAAAATCTATTTTCTTAAAGTGACTTACAAGGAGACTATGTTTAGACTTTCTAATAGGTTCTAAGTTGTAAGTGTTGTTCTTGTTTTGTTGTTCAATGAAAAAACCTTTTGAAGAATAACATTTCTACTATTGGAACCAGCTTAATACTGCCTCGAAATAAAATAAAAGAAGTGAAAAATGAATCCTTATAACTTCTTTTCTTGTTAGATATTTACTTATACTTCGTAAAGTTACATAGTAACAAAATCACACTTAAAACGTAATGAAATGAAATAATTTAGAACGTGTTACACGACGAAGCAAACTATTTAATTAAAAAATTCTGCTTGGTTTAGTTATGCGAAGGTTGAAACAAGCAGATGGAAAAAAAAATAATACCGAATGAAGGGCAACCGAATGCGAGAAAGATAGAGGCATCGCAGAACATTTTTGGCATTCGAAGATTTGTTGTAAAAATATGTACGGTGCTGGCGTTTTTGCTTTTCGTGTCGTTTTGTTTTTATTTTATTTTTCGCGTTTTCGAACTGCGTGATTTTTAACAACTGATTATTTCGTGTTTGTGGACGCGAAATGTTTTGAATATGTAAACTAATGAACGCCTATATATGTATATATATATATATATATATATATATATATATATAAATATATACATATAGGCTGTTTTGTTGTTTACTCCTCTCTTCACCTACAAAAGCGCCCGGTTGAATTTATTTCACTTTTTTTTTATTTTAATTCCGCTCTGTATTTGGGTTGGCTCCTTTAAATTCTCAGGTAACGTGTGATTTGAATGTCTTGTCCTTCCATAAATTTTATAGCTAAATATTTCTGTTAAAATTTATTCTAGTGTGAATTGCTGTTCACTGTAGGATAATACCATGCACATATTGCACATACTTTAAGTACATATTTTATTACTCTCTTTTGAATTACTCAAATGGTTTGAAAATTAAGGCAGCAGAAAATTGGAGAGAAATAGAACATTTAATATGTTGTAATGTAGAAAGGGTATTCTGAATGTTGAAACAATGAATATTCACATCTATTTTAGAGAAAGACGAAGCTGGTATGTGTCAAAACTACAGAAGTAATGCATTATTAAATTCAATAGAGAGAAATAGAGTTTTGACTGTTGCGTTTGAAGAATGTGACGGAATGTTGGAAAACATCCGGGGTTTTTCTCCCAGAGTAGTGATCTCGATTTCCTTGTTGTCTTTGGTATCACGGGAGCATTAAGATCTATACCAACCATAAGTACACTGTATACACTACCGCTCATAAGTATTTGGGCACACTTAGATTTTAAATTCTTGTATACAAAGAATGTATTTAGGAAATACATTCCAACATTATTGAATAGTATGCTAACAATCAGTAAGATTCACTTAAATTCATTAAATAACATGGGTCTATTTACTTCTTTTATCTATATGAGAGGTAATACCGTCATACAAGCGCAGGCAGTAGCGACAATAACCTACTAATAAAGCCATTCGAAGTAATATTTTTAAATTACGGTCAGTTATCGTTCAACATCGCTTAACGAATAGTGTAATTTCGTTTAAAACTTTAAAACATGCCGAAGAGGAAAGGAATTAGTGTTGAAACCCATACTCTGATAGTAGTACAACATAACTTAGGCATAAGCAATCGTCAAATTGCTAGACAATTACATCTAAATCCATCTACTGTTGATTATAACAAAAAAATACAGTGAAAGTGGCAGTTTTCTAAATAAATTACGAAGTAGTAGACCAAGGGCGACAACATCAGCTTAAGATATTGCAATCGTGGTGTCCAGCAGCGAAATAGAAGAAAAACAGCTCCAGGTATCGCCACAGAAATCAATATTGTACTTCCGAAGCCGATTAACGTGTCCACGGTTAAACGCCGTCTGCAAAAAACCGGCCTTCACGGACGAATTGCGATGCGAAAGCCCTTGCTTCGCCAAATTAATAAGAAAAAGAGGTTACAATGGGCACGTGAACATTGAGGTTGGACGGCAGAAGATTGGAGCAAGATATTGTGGACCGGCGAATCGAAATTCGAGATTTTCGATTCACGAAGACACAAGAATTCAAGGTATAATGAGGAAAGTGCAATACAAACGCATCTTAGAGGAAAATGCAATACTCTCTGGTGTAAGAACTATGGGTCAGAATTTTGTATTCCAACAAGACAATGACCCAAAACACATTTCAAAATTATGCAAGCAATATTTAGAACAGTTGGAAGAAGAAGGCACACTAACAATTATGAAAAGGCCACCCCAAATCCCGGGCTTGAGTCCCATCCAGTTACTATGGGAAGAACTCGATCGGGAAGTAAGAAAAACTGCTTCAACTTCAGCAGATGACATGTGGAACAAGCTACAGGCAGCATGGGCTCGAATAACTCCGGAAACATTGTTAAAATTAATTGTAAGAATGCCCCGATTATGCGACGCAATCATTAAGGGTCACATAGACGAATCTAAAACTTAGGTAAAATAAATAATTTTAACTGTTAAAGTTGTATATTTGTGAATACCTAAATACCAAATACATATTTTAATATTTCCATTTAAATATTTAATGATTTACCCTGAAATTTGAGGTGCTCAAATACTTATGAGCGGCAGTGTAGATCGCTGTGGTCACATCTTTGACGTGATTTCAGTATGCACCCCGTAGTCCAGTGTGTTAGTAATGTGTAACGCGTGAAAAACGGTTGCACCCACAGAGACGCCTCTACGGGAGGGTGTATGTACGTATGTGGATGCAGAGTTTAGTAATGCGGTAGACATTGAGGAGTTTGGATGTTCGGTTATTTATCGTATTCTCATTGTGTGTTTTCGAAAACATGGGACGTAGGCCTAGTGTACCTCTTGCATCGCATGTGAAGAAATATATTTGGCGTTTCCCTAGTTTGGAATGTACAGGTTCGCACATTCGTTGCAAATTTTGCGGTGTAGGGTTCCTAGGTCGCACGACATTTGAATGTAGAAGTCGTATTAAAAGTAAACGTCATGTACTGAATTTAAGAAACAATATTCCGCACTGGCAATTTTTATATGACTTTATTTTCATGTTGAGCACGTGCAACATCCTACAACACCTAGTAGATAATAAAAACTTTCGTCTTTTTTGGGATAAATATGTTCCATCATGGAAGCTACCAATAAAAAGACAATTGCGGAACAATTTACCACATGTGCAAAGTACAGTAAAAGACTGTATAAAAGACGAGTTGAGAAATCAAAAAATCTGGCTCACTGTGGACGAAACTACTGATGCTCAGAAACACAGTGTGATTCATATTGTGGCGCGTCCTTTAAAACGTGGTCCATCAGCTTCCTTGTTGTTAGCCAGTAAAAGGATTCAAAGAACTGATGCCGAAACCGTTGTAAACATAATAAAATATATGTTAAGAGAATTTTGTATCGTAGGAGCCCAAATCACCATGTTAGTTTCTGACGGAGCCGCAACAATGCTGAAAGCTGGTAGGATGTTAACAGTATGCTTTCCGACTCTTCTTCACATAACATGCCTCATACACGCCTCATACACGCATGTCATCTCGTAGCAGAAACAATTCAAAGCAAGTATCCTAGGGTGAATGATTTAATACCATCTACCAAAAAAGTGTTTGTGAAATCTCCCAAATATATCCGCGTATTCAAGCAGTTGTATCCCCAAATTCCGCTAGCACCTCAGCCTGTATTGACGCGATGGGGGGATCGAGGCAGTATCTCACTATAGCAAAAAAATTTTCAAACTTAATTCTAATTCTCAAGCGGTTCGCGAGAGTCAGCAACTTTTTCTCGATTCTGACATTTCCATAAACTGTTCTGTAGTGACACAAACTATTTTGTAGTTAGAAAATAGTCACTTATCTATACAAGACTCGTTAAACAACATCAACAATTTAGCAGCCGCTCTAGAAAGTTTGACGGATCCTATAGGATTATATGTCGCGCAAAAATTTCGTGCAGTTTTAAATAAAAAAGACTGCACAGAAGAGATACAGGAGTATTTGAATTTCGCAAATATTACTTCATTAGATGCTGAACGATCATTTGCAAAGTATTTTTGAGACCGTCGTCGAGGTCTGACCGAATCGACAATGGAAGCATTGCTTATGTTGCAGTACTACGCGGCGTATCATGGCAGTCACACATTACCGCAGTGGTCATCGATACGTCAATAAAAAGTAACAATCTATTACTTTTTCTATTAATACTGTGTCTACTTTTGCGCGGTACGCCCCGGACGGTTCCACTAGTTTCTCGAACATTATAAATAGTACACGCACACCGATCATCCGATAATAACCGAACGTCCACTCGATTCCTTGTATGTACATAATAAACACAGCTCCTTTCACGGCGCCTCTGCGGGTGTAACCGTTTGTCACGCTTTAGTAATGTGTATACCAAGGAAGCAGACATTCTTTTTCTCAGGTAAATCTTTCCTAGATAGTAAAAGTGTTTGTGTTTTTGTTTTGTTCAAACAAAAGGCGTTCCTTTTTAACCATTCGTCTGCTTCTATTAACGCCAATTCGATTTTTTTCTGCAGATCTCCATCCATATTTCCTCTGGTTAATAGCGTGATATCATCAGCATATAAGCACATTTCATCACATTGTATATTACGTGGTAGGTCATTAGCATATATCAAGAACAGTATCCTTGAGGGATACCATTGTGAACTGGACGTATCCTCGATTGTAGGATTCTATTAGCTTGAGTGCAGGTCCTCTAATTCCATAATAACTTAATTTGGCCAGCAAAATAGGTTGTGGCATGTGGGTTAGGTTATCATTTAAAAATTGGGCTCAACAATGACATTATGAGTAATGTTTTACCGTGAATACTTAAATACCAAATATATATTTTAATACTTCCATTTAAATATTTAATGAATTACTCTGAAATTTGAGGTGCCCAAATACTTATGAGCGGTAGTGTATATATTTTTAAGATGGTATTGGTTGATCAGCCCTATGCGATGCAATTTACCCTACATTACTCTACGCGGAATTAAAATTTTATTTGGAAGGAAAACAGCGCTTCCTACTTAATGGATAAAGTCCACATTAATTAAATATGCACTCCAAAGTGTTAACTTTTTATTAATTATGCATTAAGCTAGTCGTATATATGGTGAAGTTTAAATATTTATTATATCGGACATGCAAAATTTATTAAAAACCGTGAATAAGGAGATGGAAACGAAGGAAAAAAAATTAAAAAACGAAAAAGGAGAAAAGTAAAAAGAAGACACATCGTGTGGTTGATTCTCGTTTTGTTGGGAGCAAAATTTACAAGCGCAGACCGAACGATGCACCGAGTTTGAAATCCGCTGCTGCACCAATTTAAAATGTATTTTCTAAATAAGCCGATGCTATACGTTCCGATTGCCATAGATTAGAAGAATCGCGTCCGTGCCTTCGAAAAGGGGAACAGGAATGTAAACATGAATGTTGCATGAGTTCTTGTGAACCATGCCAGTCATAACTCACAAGTGGTTGTGTCACCGTTAGTGCCTGTTTAGTGGCTGCATCGACGGCCCAAAGAACACTCCGAACAGAATCCTCGTCGAACCTAACCGAATCACTCTTGGGTGATGCCGCCACCACAATCTAACACTACCTTCCTTTAGACTTTAGAATGACTATTTTTTTACCTTTTAGGATTCATGTTAGGACAAACAGTTAACAAAAACCAGTATACAGGGTGGAATGATGATCGATAAATATAATTTGCTCTTTCAAGGGCGCATTTAATTTTATATTTATATACAGTGTGTTTCACTTTACAATTTAACACCCCTGTATCTTTGTTGTTGATAGACCAATTGATTTCAAATTTTTATGAGGTAAAGATCTCTTTCAAGGAAATTGTTGTATGACTAGAAAATTTACATACCATTATTAACCATTAACCTACTACGATCAAAAGTTAGATGCAAAAAATTGAAAAAGCCTAGGCCTTGTTTAATCGTAAAAACGTATGAAAATCGTTTTAAAACCACCTGAAAATCAAATTTTGGTTAAAAAATTTCGAGTAGCAATTGTTTTATATAAAATTAAAGTTAAATTAAAATTATTTCGTTTCTATTTTTTATTTTACACATTAATACAGTGGTTTTGTTTAAAATCTATTATTGCAGCTGCTCGAACACATGACAACAAAGATTCACCTTTATACACGCAGAGAAATGGGTTCTTGTATTAAAAAATTGATTTTCTTGCAAAAATCAGTCTCTATTCAAGAAAACAAAAATTTCAAGACAATAAAAATGTAATATAAAGAAATTATTTTCTCGAAATTTTATTTGGATTAAATAAATATTTTTTTAGGGGTAAAAAAACGTTTCTTCCAAATAAATTATTTAGTTTTAAGTTAATAAAATATAGGTAGGAATGAAAAAAAATTGTCCAGATCTCACAAAGTTCTATTGAGAAATTAGGCGACCAGTTTCGCGTTCAAGAAACAACCTATGTGTATCATTGCAAGGGTAAGTATATTTCAGTATCTATATTCGTAACTCTCTAGGACTGCATGACCGACCATAACTACTGACACTACGTGGCGCTAGGAAATATTTCAGTTGCTGTTTGTGAAGACTAGTGGCATAAATTGAGAAATGTAAGAGCTTTGTGGCCAAAAGCAAAAAGCTTTATTGCTTTTTCTCTTCGCATATTGTTTTTTTCAGGTAGTGCATCCATCAATACTAGGAGCTATTTATTAGCATTATCTATCTTGGTTATTGTTTCTAGGCACTTTTTTCATGTACACTTCTACATTAAGTTCACTTTTGTCTGAACATTATTCTATAGATAACCTCGTCTACTTTGGCCATTTTTAAATCACAAGGGCTGTGAATAATTTATTGCATTATGTACGGATATGTCGTGCTGTTTTAAACATGGTAAGCGCAATTAATAGCGTGCATATGTGTATAATATGCATTTCAAGAGTTCTAAGTAAATAAATGCTTTATTTTAAGAAAATGAAACTATTGATTTATGAATAAAGCTGGCCACGAGCGGTACCGCGCAGTAGCGTAGAGTCGACCAGGCCTCGCGTTCCACTAGAGTTATTCTGCTAATAGAGATGTTTGCTGCCGCAAATAATTTCGCTCATCTTTTAAATAAAAATTAAATAACACGTGCTCAAACACTTACTATTTTAAGAGTCCTCCGTGAAATCAAAAAGTGAATAATGTCTGTTAAATATCTGCAACATTAGATATGTTTCAACTGTTGTTTCGGCAAAACTAGTACGGCATGAGGAAAAAATGCGTTTATATGCAGAGAACGAACGTTCTACATCTAGTGACGTAATATTTGCGTAAGTAAAATAATCTTTCAAATAACTTAACGATTCTGTTGACGCACCTTCACAAATGTGTCTTAATGTGCCAAAATCAGAATTTTTCTCAAAAACACTTTCAAATTTTTCTAGAACAGAAACATTTTTTGCGTCTTCAATCGCGCATAGCTGTGCGTGAACATGTTGCACTATTTGTAGAGATTCTTCTAACGGCACCGCAGGATTTTGTAATTTTTCTATTGCATCTGCTAGCCCGAAGTAACTGTCGTGAATGATTTTTAAATCCATTTTAACCTGACTACCTTGAAATTTCGACTGGCTTTTCTGGATAGCGGCAGCTTCCTTTGTATCGAATTGTACAACCACGTTCTTAATATTGTCAAATATTTATGATAATAAAACGCGGCCTGCAACCATGTTCCCCAACGAGTTAGAATAGGTTCTGGTGGCTCTGGTATACGGGGGCACAGTCTGTGAAATTCGCGAATACGTTTCGGTGATTTGACAAATACTGCATTGGTATGCGCTATTAAAGCGTCTACCTCAGGATAATATTTTCTGATACTATCCGCCACAAGATTGAGAGCATGAATTTTACACATAATGTGTAACAAATTAGCAGAATGCTTTTTAAGAGACCGGCCTACAGAAAGCATGTTTGCAGCACCATCACTCACTAACATCAAGAGTTGGTTTGTTGAAAGTTCAAACTTGTCCAATGTATTTAACACTAACTTTGAAATTACTTCGGCAGTACACTGTTTGGAGACTAATAGAATTGAAGGTGTCGATTGATGAGGTTCCAATTTGCGTGCCATTACATTAAGAATAGAATGTTTCTTCCGATCTGTTGTTTCGTCGACACATAACCACAATTTTTGATCTTTCAACTCCGATTTTATTTTTTGTTCAATATGTTCGCGCGCAGGTGGCACAATTCTTCGTAACGATGTTCGACTTGGTAATTTGCACTCCGAATAGTTATTCCAAAATCAGATAAATGGTTCCTTGTCTAGTAAATTAAACAGTATATTACATGCGATAAACGTAACGCATAAATTAAATATAAATTTTCATTGTCTCGTGCGCAATTTCTTTTTGAGACATGCTTTTCACTATTTACGTGTCGTAGACAATGTTGTCTGGACCAACACATTAACGGGATTTTACAGATTACACATTTAATTTTAGCACCTTCATATATTAAGTCTGGAATTTCTGCAATAAATTTTCGAAGTTTGTCCGACCGCCGTCGTTTTGCTGACGAAACCATAATTTTTCTAGGGCAGATAAACAATTGGGCAAATGACCGGCAGCGAAAATGTCCGTACTGCTCCGCAGACGAAGTAATACTACCGTTCCTCTCGGTCCGAACTGATTCTACGCCTATGCGCGGTACCGCTCGTGGCCAGCGTTATTTATGAACAATACTTAAACGCTTTCTGGAATTAAGAAAACTATTTGCTATCCTTATGAAAATATTGTTTTGTATTATAATGGCTACTCACTTATACCAAGAATTGCTTTCTTAAATTTTTCTGCAAGATTTTGTTGAATCAAATTAACAAATGTCTTAAACCAAGGAATACAATTATTTCATTACAAGTGTATACTTCTCTTAAGCGGAGAAAGAATTGTTATAATTGAAACAGTCATTGTCGTGAATTAGGGCGGACAGCTTTGATACAAGTAAACGTTTCTCTGCGTGTAACAAATTTAGCTACAGTATTTAAAAAAACCAGAATAATATTGAAATTATTTCAGCAGCTATGGTATTTGTCTACAATATTAAAGTTAGAATAAAATTGCCTTTTTACTTCTTTTTATCGACTATAATGCAGTGTTCTTATCTAATATTTAACAAATCAGTATACAAGACCATCTACAGTATTGTGATGAACAACTCCATTAATTGCGAAGATCCGTAAACATAACGTTTTTTTAAAAATCCCTGTTATTTAAAAAATTTCCTTGTGTCCATAGACAATAATCTATTCTTATGTGCAGTGGCGGACTAAGAGCCTTCGGGGCCCCTAGGCACAAGTAATAACGGCGTCCCCCTCCACCTTTTATTGCAAATTGTAAAATAAGCAATTCCAAAAATGTGTAAACAAATAGGTAAAATGAAAATTTTAATTTTTTATAAAAACATATTTGCAAATAATGTTTAATAATATAACAATAAACAAAAAATTTATTTTCAATAAAAATGTTTAAACAAAATTTTATATTCCTAATAAAAACATTGTTTTATAAATATGTAATATCCGTAAAACCTAGTAAAAATTAAAATTAATAAATTTTTGCACAATTTCTTTAAAATTATTTTTTTTTACGAATTCATGCTCTATGCATAACAAGCTTAAAGCATTTAGCCGATTTTCGTTCATGACGCTTCTTTTTTGGTTTTTTATTACCGCCAATTTTGAGAATGTTCTCTCTCCTTCACAAACTCCTCAAGCTAAAGTTAAATATATTCTAAATGCTATAGCTACATTAGGATAGAGGTCTGACTTTAATACTTCTTTAACACTTTTTAATGTTTCTTGGCTATTGCAATTTTTTAAGCTCTGTTCATTTATTCTCAGATGTTCATGAAAATGTATTATTTCGTTTTCTAATTCACTTTCCAAATCTAACGGATATTTTTTAAGAAGCTGTTGAGCTGTGGATCGTTGGTCATTCAAATTTGACTTTTCATAATCGAAAGTGAACGAAAATTTTCAGAAATTATGCTATCATATATTACTAAAAATATCTCCACTCTAAATTTTTGTTTTGGAGGAAAGCTTTCTGAATAGGAGGAATCACCGCGGAATACTTTTTTCTTAATTTGGCGTGTATTTTCTTTTTTATAAGAAACTTCAAACTCAAATCCAGCCGAAACTTTCAAAATAAGTTTCGCTTCTTCTTTATACTGGTCAAAATTTTCACGAATAGTTTTTAGGTATTCTGTTAAAGAGGTAATTTGATCTACAACTCCTTTTAAAATAAGACGTTCTTTTCGAAATGTCAAATTTACTTTGTTTGTTCTCTCTAA
The DNA here is from genome assembly GCA_029619315.2 of Dynastes maya. Taxonomy (NCBI): domain Eukaryota; kingdom Metazoa; phylum Arthropoda; class Insecta; order Coleoptera; family Scarabaeidae; genus Dynastes; species Dynastes maya. The sequence continues at coordinate 12,402,559 of JAROYE020000012.1, forward strand.
AACATCGTACCAAAATAAACTAAGGATACATGTTTCAAATTCACATAGTTTATTCATAATATTTGTTGCTTCATTTCGTGTATCGTAACTTTGGTCAGTATCTTGAGATAATTTCTTTAAGGTTATTAAAATATCATGATAATTTTGTTTTAATGACTTTAAGGCATCATATCTCGCTGACCATCTTGTGTCAGACAGAGATTTCATCACAAAAATTCTTTCATTTGCATTGGAATTTAATGAAATTCTTGTATTGATTTCTTCTTTCAACAAATTCCACCTGTATGTGGAACCTGATAAGAAATTGTACAATGTTTGTACAATCCCAAAAAAAGATATAGCCTCTACACATACACTAGCTGCTGTCGGTCCAACAAGATTCAGAGAATGAGCACTACGTGGTACAAATTTTGCAAATTTGTTTATTTCTTTTATCTTACTTTGGACACCTTGATATTTTCCAGACATATTAGCCGCATTATCGTAACTTTGCGAACAGCAATTTTCAATGTCAAGATTGCACTCAATTAAATATTGCACAATTTCTCGAGCCAAATCAATCCCTTTGTGGGTTTTTAGAGGCAAACATTTTAAAAAACTTTCTGACACTTCAAATGTTTGTGATTTCACGTATCTAATCACAAAAGTAAGTTGATCAACATGTTGCAAATCAGGTGGTAGAATCAACTATTATTCCAAAATATTTCGATTCTTTTACTTCTTGTAAAATTAAATTAGTAACATCATCGCCTAATAATTGCGTAAATTCATCGCAAATTGTCGAAGACAGATAAGATATTTTGCCCCGTCCAATATTTTTAGTTTCTTCAATATGATCTGCTAGAAACACGTCATATTTTGCTAGTAGTTCCAATATGCCTAAATAATTCCCATTATGTACTGATCCAAAAATTTAGTCTTTGCCTCTTAATGGAAGTCCACGTTGACACCAAAAAATTATAACATCAATAATTCTTTGTAAAACCTTTTGCCAGTACTCGCATTCATTTTCATATGCTTTTGAGAAATCTGTTTCCAATCCCTGTCTTTTTGATCGAGCCATCCAGCTAAAACACGCCTTGGTATGAGAAGCACTATTTTCATGAGATACGACTCTCGCCGTGGCATTTTTCCAGTCATTGAAACCTGCGGTAAATTGATCCTGATTTTCTTCAAGCAAAAATAACATACAGGGTCCACAGTAAACTTTATTTGTTTTCAAAAATGATCAACTTCTTCACCATTTAACATTTTGTGCTTAAACATTGATTTTGAAATAAATCTTTGCGTCGATCCGCTAACTTGTAAAGTAGCTTTAATCATTTCCTTATCTTCAAAATCAATGTTTTGTTCAAAATTACATTTTTCGATCAAATATTGCAAAACTTCTTCAGACTTACTCCATTCAGCAGGACTAAATATTTCGTATTTACTGTAGGATATTGTTGGTTCTTGTTTATCGCTGCCAAAATCATTAGATATGGGTCCATGTCGACATGAATTCAGTGACTTCTTCTTTGTGTTCGGTTGGTGACCCCGTTTGAACATTTGAAGCTGGTAAAGGAGTGTTTACTTTTCCAAAAAATCCCAATAAAGACGTCTGTTCTTTAGCAGATTCTTTCACTTTTTTTCGTGGAATTTTCTTTTTTCTGCTCCACTTAGATAATGGCGTTTAATTTCTGTAAAAAGTAATAATATTATAAATTTAATTAATAGAACAGCACAAGGTTTTGCAGTTTGAAAAGTAAATTGTAAGGCCACGATTTCAGCATATATTAGGAGGGCATTTATTCGGTTACTAAAATTACAAAGCTTGGCCTCTAATGGACACAACTCTCAAACTTTAAGTCAGTTTATTTTGTGCTTGAGTAGGTATTTAAATAAGTTTACTGTTTAGTAATAATAATAAAACTTACCTTTATAAATTCACGTGTCTTATTGTCAAATTTAGAAATAAAGCTGAAGTGTACAAGTCAAAGTAATATTTCACGATCACCGAATAGCGAGCGGTAGCTTACTAATATCTGCTTTCTTACATATATCACTGTCGTGTGTAGACTGAGCGGAGAGCAGCGCGTCGTGCTTAAATATACGCGGACAAGATAATAAAATTTTTATAACTATTTGGAATAGTGAATGCTATAGTTGGAATTATTTATAGTTTATAACTATTTGGAATAAACTTTTTGTTATTAAATACAAACTATTTTTTCAGTTAGAATTTTAAAAATTAACTGATAAAATACGCTTCTTTTCAAAAATCCAGGAGGTGGCATAAGAAGGTTATTAGACTTTTGAAATTTGTACTTACCTAAATAATTTTATTGTAAATTTTATTGTAAAATATATTTTATTGTAAAAATAAATCTATATTAGGTATATAGCCTTAAATGAGCCGGGGTCCCCCTAAGGTCCCGGGCCCCTAGACACGTACCTAGTTTGCCTTACGGGTAACACGCCTCTGCTTGTGTGTCATCGTCTTCTTCAAGTGTATGCAGAAATGTTGGTCTCTACACTTTTAATCGTGAAACTTGAAGTTGCAGTGCAACCTTACATATGCTTAGCTTAGAATTAGCACGTATGGTGTTCAAGATCAGTTCATCTGCAGCACGATTAGTTCTATTTTCACGTTGAGCTCTTAGAACATTTAGAAACTCTACCAGAAACATTAAACAGATATTTGCAACTATTTGAAAGGTAACATTTTTATACGGATGTCCGGCATTGAATTCTCTAGCTGCTTCTCTGAATGAATGGTGATTATCGCCCACTAAACGAACTAAATCTACTTTTTCAGCAACCGATAAAAACTGTTCAGCCATTCTTCGCAAGACATTAACCATAAAAGTTAAAGTAAGATACGGAATTTGACTGGATATGTGACGAGACAAATCAAATTTCCGATGCCGTCCTCGTGGTACTGCAATGAAATTTCAATAAAAAGTGAATCATTGTAATCGTCTTAAACAGCAATGTGTTCGCGAGAAAATGAAAGGCACGGAATTTAGTCTGCAAGACGCATACCTTGTTTGTTATGTACGCTTCCTGGATAATGATATTATCGTTGAAGACCTTCTGTTCTGCAAAAGCATCATTGGAAGCACAAGGGCTCAAGACTTATCTGTGATGCTCGACAAGTTTATAACAGAAAATGATGTGGATTGAGAAAATTGCATCGGTGTGTGACCTGATGGAGTTCGATCAATGTCTGGTCGCTATGGAGGATTGTAGGCGCTGATTCGCAGTAAAGCACCGCATTCTATGTGGACCCATTGCATCTTCCATAGGGAAGCACTTGCTTCAAAGCCGATGAGCTTTAAATTGAATTTCGTATTAGAACGTGTCGTAGATGTAGTAAACTACATAAAAACTAGGCCACTGAAAGCCATATTTTTCAAAATGACCCTGCTAGACTTCTGCAGTTCACGATGGCTTTCGTGTGGCAACGTCTTATCCCGTGCATTCGAGCTACGTCAAGAAATTCACACTTTTCTACAAGAGAAAGGTCATGAAAACTCTAGGTACTTTGCCGAACCCAACTTTTGCTGAAACTAGCGTATTTGTGCGATATATATATGTATACAAGATGAATGCCTTCAATTTGTCTCTGCAAGGCAATAACATGCATATTTTGAAACTTTTGGAAAAGGTTGCGGCGTTCAAATTAATGAAGATGGCGGTCAACATTGTTGCCCTGAATTGTACAAATACGTGGCCTGTAATAAAGTTGTTGTTTCACAAGACTTGCTGCCCATTTTCAAGGAACACTGGTTTGCAAAATACTTTCAGCAAGACAATGTCGAGAAATTTGCGTGGATCCGAGATCCTTTCAGTGCTCCAGCTCCATTAGAATTCACTTCGCAGGAAGCAGAGAGTCTAATTGAGCTCTCTTGCGATTTGGATACTTAAGATCAAGGTTTTCCGAAAACCAAAAATTCTATGTATAAAACCTAATTAAACTTTCAATAAAAATTGAGAGAGAAGCCTACTTTGGATGTTACTTTCTAGTTTATTTGTTAATATCTTGCGTTGTGCTTTTGGATTTCTAAGTTGTCAATATTAAGGAATATAAAAATCACAAAATAGTTTGGGTGGTTTTTTCCTCCTATTGGCCATAGTGCGCCGCCGACTGATAAAGTTTGGGAACCCCTGGTTTAACAATTTCCCTTAGGACACCCTGTGCGTAGTTTGTTTAAGAGCCAACGACAAACTTTTAAAGACAGGAGAGACTAGTAAAATAAAACCTTTTTCTTAATAATTATTTTTTTAAATAATATTATACAATGTCTTGAAAGCAAATTATATATTAGATATATTACACCTCATCAATGTTCTAACTTTAGGGTGTCATCCTGTCGATGTAACATATCCTCATTCCCCCGACGGAAAAAAGAGGAAGTCGGGTTATATGGACTTGCCGACAACACTTCGCTAGCTACAGAAAAACGCACTTCAACCATTAACTATTAATTGAATGTTCATTCTGAGTTGCTTCTGCTTTCATCCCGAAAAAGAAACGATCCAAGTTCACGTTTGCAACATAGCGTTTTTTCAGAACATTTGTCAATGTTACTTAAAGCTTCCTAGAGTCACAATCTCTAACCATGACTGGACTAAATCGTTACTATACCTTCTAAAAGACGTCTTCGGGCATTTTCTATAGCCGGAGGTACTAAAGTAGTATATATATGTCGGATATATTCGTATGTAGTTAGTTTCTATCTACACATAGCCTCGAACGTATAAAAAAATCGATGTTATATTTGTTTGGGAGGAAAAGTGTTAGATTGGCTAGCCTCTTTTTTTTTATCAAAACATGAAACATGAACAGGAAATTAATTTTCAATATTGATGATTTAGTTTCAAATTGCTCGTGTCATATTTATTTCGTTTATTAGCGTTCTATCGAAATTAGTATTTAAAGCCGTATATAGAGTGTTTAAAGAACCATGAACCTTGAAATTATCTAACACATCTTAAGTGGATACAGGAGGGTAGTCTGAAAAGCCTAACACAGAAATAAGCATTTCTTTGTGAAATTCAGTCTTATAACACAATTTTTCCCCACTTTCATGCCTGCCTTCTATGCCTACTTCCTATTTTGCTTACGTCATTATTATAATTCAATAATGCCTTTAATATCGTGTGATACCTCCGATCAGCATTACCATAGTCTGATGATGGCCCAGCGGATTGAGCAATATTTTGCACAGTTCTGATAAATGTTATTATCATCACACAAAATGCAAATGAGGATATGGTGAAATGAACTGTGATTTACACTACTTGGCATCTTATGTAATGTCCCCGATTCAAATATGCGGGGATATATTTAAAAAAATATGCCCCCCATACTGCCAAAGTTCGGGCGCTGCCACCAAGGTTTCACTGGTTACATTTTATGTGTAAGTCCCAATCAATTCATATTGATTGGGATTAATGATGTTTTTTAAATTTTAATCTTCGACACCACTTTTACTCCCAGACACCGCTTCTCCAATATTTTTCACGATTTTTATTTCTTACATGAATATTACATGTAGAGAGGTAATTGCAGGCCTTAAAGGCCGCTGGTTTCAATTTCCTTTATTATTTCTCTCCACCTTTTCCTGTACATGGTTAAGTTTTGCCATCTTTCCACCCCCAGAATTTTAGATCTTCTTCGCATGCCTCTAATCATTTCTACCGCGGTCGTCCTCTCCTCCTTCTGCCCATCTATTATCCAGCATTCTTGATTGTGCCCCAGCTATCGTAATCCAGTTGCCTTGGTTTTCTGGCTTATCTTTGGTTTCTAATATAGCTGGTTAATTTCCGAATTTGTGTTTCTTCTCCATCCATTTCCCTGTTCCTTGATACCTCCGAAGATCTTAGTACCTTACGTTCTCAAACATTCAATTTCTCCTCCTCTTTCCTGTTCATGACCCAGCATTCAGAGCCATATAACGCTGCTGGTCGTATTACCGATTGGTGCAATCTATGTTTTTGGCTTTTAGTATATTGTGTAACACTCCTACCGACCTACTTCCCCTTGTTATTCTCTTGTATATTCCCTTTGGTTCGTCACCTTTACTAGTTACTGTTGCGCCAAGGTACTCGAATTCTTCGACCTTCTCTAATGTGTATTCCTTGTGCCGTTCTGTTAAATATAGGGATTTAGTTTTTTCCTCGTTAATACACCGTGCGTATTCTTTTGCCTTTTTTTCAAATGTCTTAAACGTTATTATGTGTTCGCTTTTGGAGTACTTGATTTTTACTGCTGTAAATAGTTCCTTGGATTCTTACTCCGCTTTCTCTAAATATTACCTCTAATAGACAATTAAACAGCACCGTTGACAGGGGTCTCCTTGCTTCAGTCCCGAGGGCATGGTACAGTTGACCTCTTATGACGGATAAGGAAACACAGGCAAGTGCATCTCACCGATTTAAATGAAACTTTGTGGGGTTATAGACCGATCTAGTGAGAAGAACAACAATAACTATCTTAGCTGCCCAATCGCTCACTGCACCCCAAGCTCAACACTACCCATCGCTGTTTGACTGAATAGCTCAGAAACTATGAGAGATATAAAGAAACGTTAAAACAAGATTTAAACTGTTTTATATGTTCTTAACGATGACGTAAATATTTTCCCTATAACGAATACTTAATTAGGGAAACAACCCCCCAGCCCCTTATCTTTTTTTGCAAATTTCAGAATTTTTGTATACTACAAAGATATAGAAGCTACGCAGAATTTACACATATATATCTATGCACATACTAGGGTACGTAAGGATTCATTTATAGTCAGGAGTCTCATGCGTTTATCGAATAGTGTTGCCGTTTGTCCTTGATTCGCGACGCGCGCTCCCCATCTTATACTTTCATAGCGGGTAAACGTTGTAACACTGTCCATATATTTAAGCGGTTGACTTTAATACGAAACTTACGAACGGTGCGTTAGAAAATTAATGAGAAAAATTTTGATTTTTTTCAAATAACAATATTATCCCTTTCAAAGCAGGTCCCTTGGGCAGCTATACACCGCCGGAGTCGTTGTTCCCAGTCTTGGTAGCAGTGCTGGAAGACTTTAGCCGGTATGGCCTTTAACATGTCCGTCACATTCTTTTGGATGTTCTCCAAAGTCCCAAAATGACGTCCTTTTAAGACACTTTTTAGTTTGGGGAAAAGAAAGAAGTCGCAAGGACTGAGATCAGGTGCACAGGGATGTCTTTTGATGTTAAAAACTCCGTGATGGAGATGGCCATGTGACATGGGGCGTTGTCATGATGGAGCATCCACTTGTCTGCAATGCCTGGTCTCACACGAATCACCCTTCTTCTGAGTTTCAAAGACACCCTTGTGAAAAACTTGGTTAACAGTTTGCCCTGGAGGTGCAAATTCTTTGTGAACGGTAACCCTACTGTCAAAGAAGCAAATCAGCATTGATTTGATTTTTATTTGCTCATTCGAGCTTTCTTCGGTCGGGGAAAATTCTCAGTGTGCTACTCCTGGCTTTGCCGCTTTGTCTCAGAGCCGTATTCAAAAATCCAGGTTTCATCATCTGTGATCACACGAGTGAAGAAATCGGGGTCTTTGGCAATTCTTTCAAGAAGATCAAGGCACACGTTTTTTCAAATGTCCTTTTGCTCAATTGTGAGGTTTTTAGGCAAAATTTTGGCACAAACCTTTCGCATGTGCAATTCTTCAGTTAAAATTTGATGAACGGTGAAACTGTTCAATTGTAACTGGCTACTCATCATCCTTATTGTTAAACGACGGTCTGACCTCACAAGAGCCCTCACACGTTCGATGTTTTCATTGGTTTTTGAAGTTGAAGGCCTCCCTGAGCGAGGTTCATCTTCCACCAGTTCTCGCCCACACAAAAATGATTTGTGCCAGCGAAAAACTTGTGCTCTTGATAAGCAATGTTCCCCATAGGCCTGCTTCAACTTTTCAAAAGTTACACTCGCGCATTCCCCAAGTTTGACACAAAACTTAATGGCATAACGTTGCTCCAAATACCGCTGTTCCATCCTGTGTGACACAACAAAAACACAACTTCACTGATAACGCTCTCAAAAATCATGTGGTAACAGTAGGAAGTTAAAACTCGGACTGATCGTCTGGAGCGGACTAACAAACATGCCTAGTAAGGGAGAACTACTACAGCGTTGCTAGATCGCTCGCCATGGCGCCAGCCTTATTATATTTCTAACACACTTCGTAATATATATATATTACGAAATGAATTTGAAATATCTTTCTCGGGGGTTTTTCTCAAATTCTGTTAAATTTTCTAATTTAAATTGAATAAATGATTCTTATAGGTTCGGGGGTATCCCTAGATACCCTTACGGCAATTTTTGAATGAATTTTCAACTCAGTAAAATGAAATTAACGAATTTTAAGATTTGAAAATTAACTAACCTTTAAACTTTTGAACGATGCCAATGTATATAAACCCTCTGTTTATATACCCACTACAGGAAACTGCCTTGTTGTGGATATTCAACCCTTTTTTCTTCTAATAAAGACTTTGAATACACAAACGAACACTTATATTGGCATTGGATTAAGACACACTTTGATTCAACCAAGGCTGAATAAAGATTGATGAAAAATTATGGCGTCGTTCATCTTTCTTTTATTTTAAATCGCGAAAGACCGGCGATTGTCTTATTTCACAGCCAATTTTGATAATTTAACCCAAATAGAAACTTTTCGATGACTTTCGATCAAATGATATTATTTCTGCAAACAGCATACGAGAACGAATGCAGTGACTTAACCAGAAGGTTGTATTTTGATGATTCTGTGATCCAAACTGTCACCAACAAGCTTTAAACGAGAAAATCCATTGCTAATTTACAGAAACCTTTCAGATAAAGATTTAATTGATGAAATAGTATTTGTTGTACCTTTCAATTTACGCTGTTGCTTATTCCAGACGATTTCTATATTAATTTGGACGAAATAAGTGAATAGAAAAATTAACAAACGAGTAGATTTGTCCATGCTATCCCACACTCGTCATTATCTAGACTTATAATTAAATTATAATGTCCTCGCTCCAAAGACGGTTGGCTGAGGGGGGATGGTAACGAAGAAATTTCCAATTTTCCCCGCAAGAGGGATATTTAGTTACCAACGAGTGGCCAGCCTGACATTTAGTCAGTACCGAAGTGACAACTGAGAGAAGTTGTTGTTGTCGTAGATACAACGTTGAACATAACATATATATATATATATATATATATATATATGTGTGTGTGTAGTTTCTTCTTAGCTTTTATATTTTTGTAATATATAAAAATTCTAAAATTTGCAAAAAATAAGGGAGTGAGGGGTTGTTTCGTTAAATAAATATTCGTTATAGAGAAAATAACGTCATCGTTAAGAGCATATAAAACAGTTTAAATCTTGTCTTAACCTTTTTTTGATATCTCCCATAGTTTCTGAGCTATTGAGTCAAACAGCGATGGGTAGTGTTGAACTTGAGGTGCTGTACACCACGCCGGTGGGCGATTGGGCAGCTAATATAGTTACCATTGTACTTACACTAGATCGATCTATAAACCCGCAAAGTTTCATTTAAATCGGTGGGATGCACTTACCTGTGTTTCCTTGTGAATCGTAAGCCTGTTTGAAATCGATAAATAGCATATTTAAAGTTCAATGGTTATAACAATGTCTCAAAATTTTACACATACTCCAATTAATTGGATTCAAAGTATTTGCTAAATTTTTGATAAGATTATGTAAATATTTCGAAAAATTTGTATATTATTCATTGGTACAATAAGTAGGAGTTTTAAATAATCTGTATATCACATGTATAGATTCTGAATCAAATATATGTACATTTCTACCAGTTTGCGTATTTCATTTATTAGTGAAAAGAGGGTAGTTTGGTCAAAAGCATATTTGAAATACCATTGTGCACAAATAAGCGTTCATTTAGTTCCTGATGATTGAAATTTACCAGCTCTCAACATTGTATTCAATAACACAAAAGCGCTTTATATTTAGCCTTATAACGGGGTAAACAAAAGAGCACCTCATTCAATGAAATTTTGTTAAACATTTAAACCATAGGTTTGCGTATTATCCCGGATAATAATAATAATAATATAAAAAAGGCAGGTAGATATAATTCGTTTTCCGTGCGTCCCGAAATATAACACATGTGCATGAATTTTTTATGTAAAAGTAACAAGATTTAAGGGCTTGAATTTTTCATTTGCATAAATCCAATAAAGGGAACAATATTTACTGAAAAGTACTTTATGTTTGACTTAGTTATCTCAGACCGACCTACTATAGGCTATACGTCTACGTCAATACGAAGTTTTGTACTTTGTACTACATAATGCAACAACTACTCGATCTATCATTGTCAATTACCTATAACAAGTATTTATGCAGGATTGGTTCTACATCCAAAGGAGGCGAATTGTCCATCTGCCTTTTCTCATCCCCCTTTTCTGTACGTTAAAATCTATATCTAGTAAACTGCACGATATATACTTTACACGACAACTGTCTATTTTACAACTATTATATACTTTTAAGGTATTGCGCGAAATAAATAAAAATGAGAATTTCATATAAACTATATACCCAAAGTTACATAGAAAATGTATATTTCTTTTTATGCTTTTTCGGGTTTTATTACAGATTTTTTCGTTTATGAAATAAAATATACTCAGTGACATAGAAATTGCAACAGCTAGAAGTGGTTAGAATTTCCGGATGATATTTGGTAGGAACATTCACCTATATAATAGTAATAAATAGAGCCCGGTAACTGGAGAGCAATCGCAGTGATGGTGGACTGTGTTTAGATGGGCGGGGAGGGCTGGTCGATTATGATACGACACGACAAATCATCATCACTCAGTTCAGTTTAGCATTGGATAGCGGATAGGGCGTGTTGATTTTATTGATATAGACGTAGTTATTAATTGTAGTTATTATTTAGTGTAGTGCGTTTTGATTTTATTGATACATACGTAGTTATTAATTGTAGGTTTTAGTGAACATGTCGAAGGCTAAAAAACGACCCTTTCAAGACATAGTAAATAAGTTTATTTCTGACTTTCTCGATTTGTTTTACAAAGGGAGTAAGATAGTTTGTAAAGTGTGCAAAATACATTTGATGTCAAACAAGAAGTGGAATTGTACAAGACACGTAAATTCCGCACAGCATAGAAAACGAAAATTAGGCATGCCACCGAGAAGTGCATTTTTTTAATGTAATTCTTATGTTAATAAACTGTAATTTGCCACTAGGCTTACTCGATAAACAACCGTTTAAGAACTTTTGGAACAAATACAATCCCGAGTTGCGGTTGCCAACGGAGAAAACGGCACGTAAGCATGTTGCATTTGTACGCGATGACGTGGAAAAGAGAATGAAACGCATATTGAAAAAAACAGTTTCTTTGGTTATGTGTTGACGAGACAACAGACTGTAAAAAAATTCAATTATAAATATTATGGCACGCATACTAGACCTTAGTAAACCTACATTACCACTGTTACTAGCTAGCCGAAGACTACAAGAGTGTACTGCTGCAGCAATTACGAAGGTTGTACTTAGTACGTTGGAAAAATTTCAAAAGATAAATTGTTGATGTTTATGAGCGATGGCGCAGCGATAATGCGTTCGGTAGGCCGTTCTCTTCTTGAACATGGTTGCAAGTGTTTACATCTTACGTGTAAAGTGCATGCTTTACATCTTGTTGTAGAAACCATTCGACAATGCTCTCCCGAGGTAGATGCATTAATAGCAAGCACAAAAAAAGTATTTTTGAAATCTCCCAAACGCCTACGATCATTTCACACAGAGTGTCCTGGTATTCGTCAACCACCGGAGCCAATTCTTACACGTTGGGGAACATGGTTGCAGGCAGCTTTTTATTATGCTGAACATTTCAAAATAGTAAAAACTGTTGTTGCACAATTCAATCCTGCCGAAGCTGCAGTTATTAAGGAGAGCCAGTCGAAATTTCAAGATATTTCCGTTGAAACATATTTAAAAAATATTCGTAGCTACTATAAAGGATTAGCTGACGAAATAGACCAATTACAAAATAGATTGTTATCATTATTGGAGTCTCTGCAAATTATGGACGGAGTGCATACACAGCTACTGACTATACATGACGCAAAATATAATCGCGTTTTAGAAAAGTTCGAGAGTGTACTACAGAAAGATCCCGATTTTAGCACACTAAAACAAATTTGTGATGGTGTATCGAATAATCCACTGACTAAGTACAAAGAGTATTTTAATCATGTATGTATAACGTTTCAAAATATAAACTCATTTTCTCACCACGGCGAACATCGCTCACCGAGACAACTGTGGAAACACATCTAATGGTGTCAACTTTTTGCCACTCTTATCCATATGATGTTAATACTGATAATAGCGCTTCCAGTTTTACTGTTCCGCAGCCAAGGCTGCTTAAAAGGGTGTTTCACTACTTCACTACTTTTCACATATAATTATGTATTAGTTCTGTTATTTTTTTCTATTTTCTTACTATTGTTTTTGTATACTAGGCAGGTACGGCTATGGCACGGCTCCCTGTTACCGGGCTCTAGTAATAAATGATCAAAATTTGAATCCTCTCAGTGAAGCAATAAAGTTGTTATGGAGGTTTTTACCTCTCTTTCAGTACGGATATTGAATGCTTTCTTTTGCGGTGTTTTTTATAACTTTCTCGATTTGTGTTGTTGTTCTCATTGAACTGCGGTTCAGTTAAGTGTTAGCTATGCCTAGAGTAAGAAGACGAGCAGTATATCGACAATTAAGCGAATTCGACAGAGGTCGAATTTTTGGTTTACACGAAGCTGGTTCTTCATTTGGGGAAATTGCTAACCGTGTAAATCGAAATCGGTCTACTGTAATACGAGTGTGTCGTGCATGGTTTGAAGATGGCCAGGAACATCGTAGGAGAGGAACCGGGGAACGAATGAGCGTCAAGATCGTCGCTTAAACAACTGGCATTTAGAGACCGATTTTCCTCTACTCGGGCAATTGGTGACCAAAAGTTTGGTGAAGAAGGTCGCCATGTAACCCTTAGAACAGTTTATCGCCGAATCCGGAGTTTTGGGTTAACATCATATCGTCCGCAAAGATCTCATTGGAATCTTGAATGGCGTCGTGTTGCGTTTAGTGACGAATCAAGATTTTGTTTAGGCATGCACGACGGTCGTCAGAGAGTCAGAAGAAGACGTGGTGAACGACAGATCCTTCGATTTACCGTTGAGAGGCACGTACACCGCACTGTGGGTGTTCTGGTTTGGGGTGCGATTACTTATAGCAGCAGGTCTCCCTTGGTGTTCATTCGAGGCAATATGACAGCACAACGGTACATTGTGGAGGTGGTTGGCATACTTACAAGGGCTCGAAGATCCATTATTCTAGCAAGATAATGCACGTCCTCATGTAGCTAGGTTTTCCTTGAACTTCTTTGAACAGGCCCAGATTAATCTTTTGCCCTGGCCTCCAAGATCTCCAGATCTTTCTCCCATCGAACATGTATGGAACATAGTGGGTAGCAGGTTGCGAAACAGGAGGCTTTGAGACATGAGCTGCAACTTGCATGGGAGGCAATACCCCAAGACGAGATAAACCACCTTATTCAATCAATGCCACGGCGTGTAAATGAATGTGTAAATCAGAGAGGCGGCCCCACACATTATTAACAATTATTATAAAATTTTGTTTAATTAATAAAGACTTTCCTCCCAAATTTTGATCATTTATTACTTTTACATAGGTGAATATTCCTACCAAATTTCATCCGGAAACTCCAACCCTTTCTAGCTGTTGCAATTTCTATGTCACTGAGTATATTTATATTGCTTTTAAAACAATTAAAAACGTGCAATAACACCAACAGATCTTTTAATTTCACGGCTTTTTTCGGCGTATAACAAAGAATCAATTTGGATCCTCTTTTAATTAGCATGTATTTGGATAACCTTCTCCAGACACTTCAATGTGACATATTGGCGTACGCCGATTATCTTAAAATTGCATCTCCAATAGATTATTTATTTACTTCTGCAGAGCAGTCTTATCATTGTAACTAATAAGGTAATGAAACTTTGTGGGTTTATAGATCGATCTGGTGTAAGAACAACGGTAACTATCTTAGCTGCCCAATCGCCCACTGCATTCCAAGCTCAAACTGCCCATCGCTGTTTGACTCAATAGCTCAGAAACTATGAGAGATATAACAAAAAGTGAAGACAAGATTTAAACTATTTGATATGCTCTTAACGATGACGTATTATTTTCTCTATAACGAATATCTATTTAGGAAAACGACCTCTTACCCCCTTATTTTTTTCCAAATTTCAGAATTTTGATGTACTACAAAAATATAGAAGCTACGTAGAATTTATATATATATACGAGGTGTAGCAATTAAATAACCGAACTGGTGCTACTATCGGCAAACAGGAAGCACGCAACGGCAAGGTTGAACACCACCCTGAGCTCGATGGGCACGGTTGTACGTCGCTCAGTCTCGCTGTAGCAATCGTCCGTTCAAGTCCTTACGCTAGCGTCGCGTCGGAATTGTCTATGTCCACTGCGTCCACGAAGGTCAGGCAGTCAATCAACATTATTACGTCGAGGTTCTAATTACGTGATTGTAGCCCAACTTCAAAGTTACTTAGCGTAGCTTTATTTCATTGTTACAGCTGTGTATTGAGTTTCAATAAAGCCATTTATTATTATTATTATAAATTTTCCTCAAAACTTTCCGTTCCCATACTTCCAGTTTTTGCTTTATCACACCAGTAAGTGTCTACGCTTCGCTACCATACAACACTGTTGGACGTATAACCGTGTCATATATCCTCTCCTTGGTCGTCCTCATAGTCTTCTTATTTTCCAACAGAGTATTCAAGCTTCTTACACTTCTGCTTCCCTTCATCAATCTGCTCTCAATCTCCTCCTCTTTGCCTGTGTTAGCTATCTTGACTCGCAAATACAAGAATGTTTCAACTCTTTCAAATTTATATATTCTGTCTACACCTTGGATCTCTAGGTGGTCTTTTAACCCAGTGCTCACATTTATCACCATGTCTTTCTTATCATTTACCCTTAGACCAAACTCCTCAGATGTCTCCTGTAACCGATTGAAAACCTCCATTAACTCCTTCTTAGATCTTGTTATTAGTACTAAATCATGCGCATAGGCTGCACATTGATGTTTTTGATGTTAAATGATTCCTTTGGTGAATATATTACTCCTTCTTAAGTTTGCTTCCAGTACCAGATTAAAAAATGTTGGTGACAATAGATCGCCCTCTCTCAATCCCCTGTTTACATTAAACTTGTCTGACAGTTTCCCTTCAATTGTCGCTCTACAAGTCGTTTGAGTAAGCGTCACTTTTATTAGCCGCACAAATTTATCATTTATTTCCATCTCGCTTAATGCTCGATATAGCTTTTCTCTTATTATAGTATCATACGCTTGTTTATAATCTATAAAGAGAAGATGCAAGGGTAAGCTGAACTCCTCTGCGTTGCTAATTATATGTTTTACCAGAAAAATCTGATCCACGACAGATCTATTAGGTCTAAAACCACATTGATAATCGCCTAAAATTACTTCACTTATGCTAACTAATCATTTCTTAATCAATGCAGCTAAGACCTTATATACCACATCCAATATCGCTATCCCCCTATAGTTACAACACTCAGATTTATTCCCACTTTTGTATATTGGATCTAGCACGGCGTTAGACCAAACTGTCGGCATTACTTCTTTATCCAAAATTTCTCGGATAAAGGCGTTCACGATCCCTTGAACTGCTTCACTTCCATATTTTACGATTTCCGCCGTAATTCTTTCATTCTCATTATCACTTCTTTAATTTCCTCAACAGATGGATTCCGTGCTTCTGCTGCATCAAGCTTCCTTCCCCATCCATAAGGCCCGCCTGTTCCATCCCGTACTCCTCATTTAGCATTTTTTCAAAATAACCTTTCCATCTATCCAGTTTGTGATCTAAACTAATTAGAAGTAACTCTTGTTCATCGCGTGAAAACGGTACTGTCTCCAAACCAGCATGGTTTCATTCGTGGTAGATCAACAACCACAAATCTAAGCTGTTTCTCGCAATACGTTTCCGGAGCTGTTGATGATCAGGGTCAGGTAGACGTAATATATGCCGATTTTCACAAAGTCTTCGATCAAACAGATCATTGCGTTCTCTTGGCCAAACTGGCGCAAATTAGATTTTCACGGAGTCTATGCAACCTTTTTAGATCTTACCTTTCAGATAGAATATTATGTGGAGTATCATAGTACCGCTTCTAATACCTACATCTCTACCTCGGGCGTCGTCCAAGGATCTAATCTCATGTTCCATTTTGTTCCTGATTTTTATAAATAACATCGTCGACTGTTTGCGTTGTGAATATCTTCTATTTGCTGATGATTTAAAGATCTATAGAATAAACAGTAGAAGTGATTATTCAAAACGATCTCAACAGCATTGGAACCTGGTGTCAAAAAAATTATTTATACCTTAATGTTAGCAAATGTAAAATTACAACATATACAAAGAAGTTGAAACCATTGCACTTTGACTACGTTTTCGAGAGGGAGGCACTTGTGAAATGCAGTAAAGTGAAAGATCTTGGAGTTACATTTGATAGCAAACTTACATTTAACTCTCACATCAACAACATGGTTGCGTCAGCTTACCGCATGTATGGTTTTATATACAGAAATTGACGCGATTTCAGGAATATGAGTTGCTTGATTTCATTGTATAACGCCTTTATACGATTCAAACTAGAGTATGGAGCATTAATATGGTACCCGATCTATCAAACGCACATAAGAAATAATGCGAATATCCAGAGGCAGCACTTGAAGTTTTTGATTAATCAAATAGGTTTCAACATACCCCGTCTGGAATCGCGGAATCCTTCTATATTCAAGCAAGTAGAACTAATATAATGTTAAAATCACCCATAAACATTATTTGTACAAATTATAACTCTATTTCTGTCAGTGCTGATATAAATTTCGATTCCTTAGCAGATATTCTTTCACAACTGAAATAGTGGAAGAGGTGGTACTAAGAATACGTTATCTATTTAGTTATTTTTTTCCTTTTCCTTGTTTTACACGTTTATACGTTTATTTGTTTTTTTTTCTTTTCTTTTATTTGCATACATTAAACAATTATAAAATTTTCTGTGCTTGGGTTCATCCTGTAAAAAATAAAGTATTATTATTATTATTAAAAGATTCCTTGTTGGTTGTATTTTGAGCAAATTAGGATTTTTTTTCTACAGTGTAGGACACTGTATTCTTCTATAAACAGACCTTAAACATAGGTACATATACCCAAAACATAAACATTGAACTACATAGTTGTACAGAGTGATTCAACAGTTTGACAAGGTCTGTTTATTATAGCATCTACAGAATCGCAGAGAAAGATGTTAGAGCTATAAATAAACTTTCTTAGTTTGGTGACACTTGTGTGGGGCTTCATTATAGATGGGGTAGATACAAACGGTTTTTAAAATGACAGCTAAGAAGGGTGAACGAGTAGAGTTAAGTTGAGTTTTGTAATCCGTTATTATATGCACATATTGTATTTGTACATGGAAAAAAATGTTACAAAGAATCAAACAATTGTAGAACAATTTACTACAGTTTGTTTGAGAATATACGACTGGCTACAACTTGCGCAAAGCCCTACTACTTGATTGTGGTTAACGAATTGTATTTCTACTTTATTGCTACAATAGTGTACAAGTTTTAGTTATACACGTTGTAAAAAAATGCAACAAAATTGTTCTAAAGATTGTATTGCATAATACGATATGTATGCAGTGTTCTCATAATTATGTTGAAAGAACAAGTAAAACGCAATAACAATAACTATTCTTATGTTTTCGTATCTCCAACATAATTGTGTTAATGACTGCTACAATATTTTTCCTACAATATTGTAGTACATTCTATTAAGTGACTTTTTTCTATGTAAGGTCTATAAAGTAAAATCCTACCAAAGAAATGAAATTGTTAGAGCAGTCAATAAGCCTACAAATAAACCGAATATTATTTTTTATTGCACCTTATCCATAGCTGCTTTGATAATTATAAATAAAATGTAGAATACATAAAAAGTATTTAAAACCAAAACGTTTAAAAGAAATAAATTACAAAGAAAAACCATCAGAGCATATACTACACTTAAACTGAAATGGTTCTTTTCAAAGCACACAAACAGACGGTTGTAATTAAGTAATTTCAATAGCGTGTTAATATTTTGCACTATTTTCTTTTATTATATCCTGAGCGAGACCGTAGAAATCTTCCCTTGTCTACATATGCAAGTAAAAGCATTTGCGACATGCAACTAACTCAAAGCGAAATTGTACTAAAATTAAATTGTTACAAGCTGTATTATCTTCTTCCTTAAAACTAGGATGTAATACACGGAATCACATGCGGTATTTTTAAAACTAAAATTTAAGACATCTTTAACCACTACTAACGGAAATAAAAGCACTACTATTATTATTATTATTAAATTACGGGAAATAATTTGTGTATACCATGCTATATTCAAAACAATACACGGAATATTAGATTACGTTTGTTTGTAAGGCGCACTGTATATATATATACAAGGTGGCGCACCACATTCGCGTCGGTTTATATATGAAAAACGGCAAAATATTCACAAAATATTTTTATTAAGAACTTACTAGACTGAATAAAATACTGAATAAAGGCAAGTT
The DNA here is from genome assembly GCA_029619315.2 of Dynastes maya. Classification (NCBI taxonomy): domain Eukaryota; kingdom Metazoa; phylum Arthropoda; class Insecta; order Coleoptera; family Scarabaeidae; genus Dynastes; species Dynastes maya. Next base: position 12,421,347 of record JAROYE020000012.1, read on the forward strand.
ACTGTTATGTTTCCTATACCTAACTCAAGCCGTTTATGAGACATGTAACTATTCTTGAAAATGTAGACCAAAATTTAAGAAGCGCCTGTCTTACGTATTTAAGCTAGATATTTGTAATTGTATTTATTTTTAGTCGAAGCATTAGACTTGATGATAAAATAAAAATGATCCCTAAAAATTATACAGGCTGTACGAAACTATACTTTTGATTTGGACTATCATTAAAGTCAAATAACTTCCTTATATTATCATCTAATTTTAATCATTTATAAGATCGTATTAAGGTTTCCTATACTTCGAATATTCATTGCTTGCCATTTCTTTTACGAAAATAGGCTTTGACTGAACTGACGTTATTATCACTCATAAACAGAGTTTGTTAAAAAGGTGGTACCGGATGGCAGTAGCGTAGCGGTAGCGGCGTGGGTAGGGGTAATTTTCAACTCGAAGTCAATCTCGACAGTACCGCGAGAGAGTTCAAAGCGATAGTACGTTGCACGCTGCACGCCAAATAAGTACGCGGAGATGGGACGCCCAAAGGGTGTAACGTTCCCTTCGAATGTGAATAAATATCTCAGGCATTTCCCTGGATTAGAATATAGAAGTCCGCATATTTATTGCACAATATGCAACAGCGAATTGCTAAGTCGCGATAGGTTTGAATGTAGAAAACATTGTAAAAGTAAACGTCATGTATTGAATTTAAGAAACAGTATTCCATACTGGCAATTTTTATATGATTTTATTTTTATGTTAAGTGTGTGCAACATCCCACAACATCTAGTATCTAATGAACACTTTCGTCTTTTTTTGGGCTAAGTACGTTCCCTCATGGAAGCTGCCAACATCTATTCAATTACGATACAATTTGCCATGTGTGCAAGGTACAGTAAAGGAATATATAAGAGGCGAGTTGAGAAATAATAAAATCTGCCTATGTGTGGATGAAACAACTGATGCTCAGAAACACAGCGTCATTCATGTTGTAGCGCGTCCTTTAAAACGTGATAGTCCACCAGCTTCATTGTGGTTATCCAGTAAAAGGATTCAGAAAACTAATGCAGACACCGTTGTCAAGATAATAAAAGATTCGTTGAGAGAATTTTGTTTCACAGGAACAAAAGTCACAATGTTCGTTACTGACGGAGCCGCAACAATGCTGAGAGTTGGTAGGATGTTGAAAATATGCTTTCCGACTCTTCTTCACATAACATGCCTCATACACGCATGTCACCTCGTAGCAGAAACCATTCGAAAGAAGTATCCGATGGTGGATAAGTTAATAGCATCTACCAAAAAAGTGTTCATCAAATCTCCCAAACACATCCGTGTATTCAAACAACTGTGTCCGAAATTACCACCACCACCTCAGCCTGTAATACCGCGATGGGGAGCATGGCTCCAGGCAGTATCTTACTATCAGAAATATCTTTCACAAGTGAAAAATGTCATCTTGAAACTTGATTCAAATGATTCTGCAGCAGTTCGAGATAGTCAGTAACTTTTTTCCAATTCGGACGTTCAACAACAAATACATGAAATTTCCATGAACTATTCTGAAGTTGCACAAGCTATTTAGCAATTAGAAAACAGTCACTTATCTGCACGAGACGTATTAAATTGCATAAACAATTTACAAGCCGCTCTAGAGAGCTTGACGAACACTATAGGAGTTGATGTTGCTCAAAAATTTCGTGCAATTTTAACGAAAAATCCCGATTTACAAAAGGTTCGGTCGATAACTGAAAATCAAGAGTGCCCAGATGAGAAAAAGGAATATCTGACATTTGCAAATGTTACTTTACTGGACGTCGAACGATCATTTTCGAAGTATACGACAACGTATTCATAACACCGTCGACGGCTGAATGAATCGACAATGGAAGCGTTGCTGATCTTGCAATTCTACGTAGCTTACCAGGGCGGTTGCCAGTTGCCACAATGGACATCAAGACGACAGGAAAAGGTAACTTCTATGCGGTGCGCCACTGCCGATACCACCTTTCTAACAAACTCTACTCATAAACGAACATTATTTGACAGTAGTCGTTAGTTAAATCATTATCGTTTTTTTAGATTGTTTAAAAGACATTTTAAAATGAGAACTTATTCCCAAGAACTAATCGGGGAGTGTTTAGAAAATTGTTTGTTAGCATCAGGGATCAAAAATTTGCTAACAGACATCATCCTGACAAGCGTTCGTTAGAAATTTGCTGCGTTTTCCGAAAAACAGGAAGTGTGTCTTATAACCAAAAATAGAGCGACAAAAACCAATTACCGGAAAGGAAGAAAATGAATTTTTAGTTATGGAATCTCCAATTGAAATTCCGCATACAAGTCAGCGAATAATGAATTAAACTACAGGAATAAGCAGACGAAGCATCGGAAGAATTATAAAAAAACGCATATCACATACAATTGCATCAGGAACTTTTGGAAGTAGATTACGACCGATGACTGGAATTTTGTTTATGGATTCTAGAACAGTTAGGAGATGACGAACATTATTTAGATTTTGTACTCTCTTCAGATGAGTCAACTCTCCACAATAGCGGATTAGTTAACAGACATAATTTTCATTATTACAGTGATGAAAATCCCAATTTTTTTAAAACCCTGGATCATCAGTACAAATAGTATGTTAATGTTTGGGGTGGAATAATTGGAAAGCGTATTGTAGGTCCATACTTTTTGATGGCCATTTAAATGGGGCCATGTTCCTTGGATGTATAAGAGACAATTTACCTGTACTTTTGGAAAATATTCCGCTTAATGTCCGAAAGAGAATGTGATTGCAACTAGACGGTGCTCCCGCGCACTTTCAAGTAAATGTTAGGAACGAATTAGACAGGCAATATCCCAACAGATGGATAGGACGCGGAGGTCCACAGAATTGGCCAACAAAGCCCCCAGACCTAACGAATCCCGATTTTTTTCTTATGGGGATATATCAAAACTATTGTTTATGATATACCGCCTACCAAATCTGATAATATGAAAGACCAAATGAGAGCAACGTTTCGTCCTATAACGCCAGATAATTAATTTAAAGTGAAAGTCTTTTTTACATTTAAGTTCGTTATTTGTTCAATAAAAGTATCTATTTGCTATTTATAGTTATGTCTCTTTAATTAGCATGAAAGAAAAACCAGTTGAAGGGTTAGACTGATAAATATCATTTATTTGTCAGTTCCGTCAAGGTCTACTTTCGTAAAATTCGAAATTGAAACTGCTAAATTACTAAGAAAGTATAAGATATAAGTATAGGAAACCTTAATAAAATTTTGTAAATGGTTAAAATTAGAATCTAAATACGATAATGAATACAGGCTGTTCCATTTAATATAAGAAAGACTTTAATAATAGTTCTTAGTAACTTTTCTAGAATCCATAAACAAAATTCCAATCGTCGGTCGTAATCTACTTCCAAAAGTTCCTGATGCAATTGTATGTGGTACGGATAAAATTTGTGTTTCTTTATCATTCTTCCGATGCTTCGTCTGCTTATTCCTGTAGTTTCATTCATAATTCGCTGACTGGTATGTCGAGTTTCAATTAGAGATTCCATAACTAAAAATTCATTTTCTTCTTTTCCGGTAATTGGTTTTTGTCGCTCCATTTTTTTATGGCACACTTCCTGTTCTTTGGAAAACCTGCAGGAAATTTTCTAACGAATGCTTACCAGGATGACGTCTGCTAATTTTTGAGCATAAACCCTTGATGCTAACAAGCGATTTTCTAAACACTCCCGAAGAATCCCGAGAATCTAAATACGATGATGAATACAGGGTGTTCCGTTTAATATAAGAAAGTTATTTGACTTTAATGATAGTCCATATTGAAAGTACATTTTCGTCCAGCCTGTATAATGTTTAGGGAGTATTTTCATGTTATCATCAAGCCTAATGCTTCGACTAAAAGTAAATACAATTACAAATATCTAGCTTAAATACGTAAGACAGGCGCGCTTCTTAAATTTTAGTCTACATTTTCAAGAATAGTTAAATATCTCAAAAACTGCTTGAGTTAGGTATAGGAAACATAACAGTAACTTATCTTTATTTAGCCCGCACTATCAAAATATCAAAATATGCAATAATGTACAGGATATTCCATTTACATTTTTACAACTTTGGTGTGTAACTTCTTTTTGAGTCATCCTGTATATTTCAAAACAATTTTGAAACTTGCTCCCAATGAACTTACATAGCCCTTAATAAAAATATATATAAATATATATAAAGGCATTTGCTTTTCTTTGTTTAAAAGAAAACGTATATTATACTTTTACGCCAGGTAAGAAAAAACAAAATCTGTTTTTTGTTGCGGACCTCTCGTTGCCAATACATAAATTTTTTGCTAAGTTTGTAGAATAGAGATGCATAGATTAATCTTCTGTCGCGTTAGTGAAGTGGGACTTGTAACAACAAGGGAAATATTTATTTTTCTAGAATTATTAGCGCTGCAGCTAGTAAACATTCTTTTAAATTTCGCGAATGAGGATATATTCGTCAATTTCTTCGTTATTGTTAGAACTACCAACTTAAATCGTCTGCGAAATTTAAAAAACATTTATCCGGTAATAATCGTGTAAAATAAGTTTAAAGCCCAAAAGTGTTTGTGACTTCATAGGACCATTGTTTACATAGTGACGTTCCTCAAAGGTATTTTTTTTATATTTTTATTTTAAGTATATTTTATCCTACTCAAGTAGTTTGGGAAATATTTCAATTTTCTTTAAGAATTCTTCTATTTTGCATGTGGTGAATAAATAGACTCGTAGACACCATTGATTCGCCCTGTACATACAATGAAATAGGATTTCTTAGATTTTCTTTTAGTATAAGAGGCAAGATCCTTTGTATTTAATGAAACTACAGCTCTAACATCAGAGATTCGTCAGTGGAAATCGTACAAAATTGATGATCCCTTTTTAGTAATTGCACTAATATAAATGTACCTCTAGATATGTGTCTGAGGGTCTAAGTTAGAGTAGAGCTCATTTATCAGTGCCCTACGGATTGTCCACAATCACGAGATACTAGGAAATAAAAGACTAATGTAGGGTTTTTCTTCTAGAAGCAATTGATCACACCATTCCTAATTTCTTGTGATGATTTCTTTTATTAACCTCAATATGTTTCTTTTACGGCGCGACCACGTTAAATAGATCATTTAATCCGTTACATTTTTAGGATTGTTAATTGACTAATTGCCGTAAAATATCGGATTTTATGATGTTCGATGCATGACATTAATGAAAATAAATAAAGGAGATTGCTAGTGTTGTCGGATAATATTCTAAATTAATTAAATATTGAAGGCAAACGTAAAATATATATTCAGAGTCGATCGTATTCAGTAGAATATAATAGTTTATATAGAAACAGTAGAACAACATAGATTTGTTTAAAATCAGGGACTGCTAATTACATGCTCTAATTAAACTAAATTTTCCGGTAATATTATTTCAATACCCTTTTATTCTATCGCTCGTTTCATCTCTTTTAAAACTCGTGGAATATATCTACTATAAATTAAATATTCAAATCGTTATAAATATTACAGGGGACCTTTTCGATGTCGTACTTGAATAAAGTTGTAGTATTTTCAGTTTGTGAAATGTAGTTATTGGAAGAAATTGCATTCTTGCATATTGTTGAACAGTATGGTAATAAGTTTAATATCAGTAAGCAGCTTGGTGGCCCTGCTTATTGTAATGGTTGTCTACTTGTCTGATACATCATTGAACTTCGTTGTCATGGCCTATGTTCTCGACCACAGGTCAGGATTAAATTCTGAAACTCTTTATTTTACCAACAACCTTTGTATGATAACTAAAAAAAAATGTTGATTATTTAATTAATTAATTTCCACAAATATAACCAAAATTATTTTTGTTTCAGGATTTGTAAACATTTTAGGTAAGTTTATATAAAATATGCACCTGTTTTTATAGTGTAATTTTTAAACTGTTAGTTTTAACAATTTTGCAACGTTGATTAACATACGTCGATCTTCTTAATTCGTTTTTTAATAAACGATTAACATTCTAATAACACCTATTTATTAAAAACATGCCCAAGTTAACTCATATGCCTTCTAAAGAATACCAACGATAGAATTTTATTACATGTTGTTGTCACAGACAATACTTCAATGTTATAGTCAAATTTCTATTGTATTGTATCTTTCACATAAATGTATCATTTTTTTTTCAACAATTTATGTGTCGAGACGTGCAGATCAAGATTACCAGAATCGAGTAGTAGGAATTTTAGCCAGTCGTATATTTTCAAACAAATTATAGTAAATTGTTTTACAATTGTTTGATTCTTTGCAATATTTTTTTTCGTGTAGCATAATTCTTAATTGTTGTCAAATAAATGTATTTAATGTTTACATGTACGCATGAGGAAATCTAATTAGATATCCTCATTTGTACGTTTTTGTCGAGTAAATTACTGCAAATGCTTCTACAGAACCACAAAGCTATGCCGACGAGATGTATAACATCGAAACGCGCGTCCATAGATGGTGGATAGGTGATGGCATTACTTTTCAAATGTATTTAATGTTTATTAAATATCAAAACTATATTCTTTTATTTAAGAATTTGACCACTTTTTGTGTTCACTAGTTTTAAAGTATATTTTTCTACAATAAAATTGTTCCAATATTTTAATGAAAATTGAGTGAAAGATGAGGTAAATTTCTACAATTACGAAAATTTTCAATACAAAATCGTTCCTACAAGGTTGTTATCCTCACAGAATTTTTTTCTGTGTAGTTGAAGACATGACGGAAGAATTTATTTTGACAATAATTTCTAAGATTGTGGTTATGTGTGTATTTTACCAAAAAATATTTATAATATGTACTTCAAAGCCATTCCATAAACACAACAAATCTTATACATGACTCTTTTTATTTTATTTATATTTACCTGTTTTGTGGTACATGTTTATATGAGATGTTCAATGGTGACTCGTTGCGAGTTGTTCATATTAGGAAGAAGGGTTGATAAAAAGGTCCTTTTACTCGCAAAATTCTTTTTTAATATAACTAAATACCGACCGGTTTCGGGTCAAAGCCCATCCTCAGGTTAAGAATTTTTATTTTTGAATTTTTATTTTTGAACTGTTATTAATAAAAATTCTTAACCTGAGGATAGGCTTTAACCCGAAACCGGTCGTTATTTAGTTATATTAAAAAAGAACTTTGCGAGTAAAAGGACCTTTTTATCAACCCTTCTTCCTAACATATTTATATGTTTATGTGTTTTTCTTTTCGTTTCTTTTCTGTTTTATATGGAGGGACTGGTAGCGCGGTGCCTAGCGTGCCGGGCTACCAGTCTCAGGGTACCGGGTTCGAACCCCGGACCCGTCAGTCTTCAGAGTAAGGTTTTCCGTAATTTTCCATACTCCAAATTTGGCAAATGCTGAGGGTGAACATCTTAAGACGCTCTATGGGCGCAGGCGTAATAATATCTCATGGCTGGCCGATGCCCCCTGTAATTGGCGAAAGCTGTTGGGGGATGTGAAGGCATGAATTATTATTATTATTATTATTATTATTATTATTATTATTATTATTATTATATTTATACAGATTTTATTTATTTATATATTTTCTCATTTCAAAAATTTTAAGATTCCCTAAGATGAATAGATTGTATCAGTGGCGGGACCAACAACTTGAAGGTCCTCCCGCAAAATGTTTGAGGGGAAAGTTTCTATATGTTAAATTCAAAGTTAGTATGACGAAACTTGTCAAAATTATACAGCTGATTTATTTTGAACTCTCCACTGCTGACACGACAAAATATCAAAGTAAATAAAATTTATTGCCCGTTATATTTTCAGAAAGAAAAAGAAATAAAATTAGAAAAAACCTTTTCATTATAGTTCATAAAAATATTGAAATTGAGTTTCTGTGTTATAGACAATCTTCACTTTAACTCTTCAATTGAAATTGTCATAATTTTCCTTTTTTCTTAATTAGAAATGTTTTTAATACTTTACTGATGTCTACTTTCAAACTTAAACTTGACAGACTACTTAGACGCATTTGGGTCATTGTACTTCTTAAGTACGACTTTATAAGTTTAAACTTGGAGAAGCTTCTTTCGGCTGTGGCTGTGGTCAAAGTCAAATATAGTTCTAAAGCAGTGATGGTGTCAGGGAGGTATGTATTTTGTTCAATTAGTGAATTTTCAACTTCTTTGACATTTTTCTTCTTGCTTATTTCATCCCTTAACAACGTTCTAAAAGGTATACATAACTTGATCCACTTTAAAATGGCTCTCTCTGTTTGGACGTATTTAAGGTTACACAACGCTCGCACTGCTTTCTTTTGAAGAAGGAATATCTGATTCGCTTCGGCTGTCAATCCCAAAAGAGTACCCCACAGCTGAGTAGCGAAGTCACTTTGGCTGTAGTGTGTGTGGTTACTTGCTTTAGCCTCCTAATTGCAAATACTGCGGAGGACAGTTTGCCTAATAAGTGGTTGAGATGTCCTAGTCCTAGGAACTTTGCTTAGGAGAGTGCGGTAGAGTTCTTGACCGAAAAAACTAGATTCGGAGTTTTGTTTGTATTCATTTTTAATCTATTTGTAGCACACCATCTTTCGGCCATTTTAATAGCACTGGTAAATTTTATTTCCAGCTCCGTCGTTTCTTTTGCCCGTACTATAAGGAGAATAGGAGTGAACTTGCAAATTCTTCGGAAATGGTATAATTCTAAGCGGTGACTTGCGTCCTATCCGAGAGATAGGGTTTTAGTAGGTCATATGAGTTTCCTCATATGCCACAGTACCTTAATTTCATCAGAAGAATACTACGATCCACCTCCTCATATAGCCGTGTTGTTGTATACATAAAAATGATTCCTTTCCAAATAGTGTGTAAGTCTTATTGCTATTGCCTATTCAAAGATCTTTGAAAACGCTCGCAATATACTTATAGGCCTATAGTTTTTACAGGAATTTATGTCGTCTTGTTTATGAATGGGAAGGACTTTTGCGACTTTTATCGGAAATACTCTGTGTTGGACCCAGTTATTGAAAATTATCGCCAGTGGTATATTTATTACACCCTTTTTACTTGTTTTAAAAGATATACTGAGACATCATACACATCCATTCCAGTTGTAAGATTTTCTTCTATCTCTTCACGGGTTCATTGTTTATTGTTCAACATGACGTTCGGTTTGATGTTCTCTAGTTTGCTAGATGTGCCTTACTTATTTATTTTATTTATAAGACCAGTGGATTTTTCTTTCAATTCTTCATTTGTTAGGCCTAGTAACTTTTTTGTAGTCATAAAAATGAGTGACGACAGTTTTTAGACCCGTAAATCTAATAAGAAGTTGATTTCTTATGGCACCAAGTGATGCATTACACTTTAATTTCAAAAGATTTCATTGGATCGTCGATTCTGCGGTCATAAGTTCATCAAAAAAGCGTTTTACAAACCGTATATTCCAAGACTGAGCCAGCTGTTTTGCGTCCTTCAGAAGAGCAGGAAAGTTGGCTCTTAAAATTTTCAATTCATCATATGCATGGTTCAAAAAAAAAGCATGCTTAGTCGAGGTCTGTTGATACATTTTGCAAAGCTTTTGATGCGATATTTACGGTTTCAAGCACTTTGCTTTCAAGTGTAAGTGAAAGTATAAAATCATTAGACAATCAATATGAGATGACCATCTCGGGGGTACAATTTTTTCAATCTCAAAATATTTTTAAAAGCATCAACATCATCCTTATTTACAGTATTGTTTTCACTTTCACCGAAAAAAGCATACTTTTTGTACCATATCAAAACACTGACTTATTTTAGTAATACACGGAGAAAGAAAAAGTTCTTGATTCAAACAAATATGCATTCAGTCAACCAAATTTTAAATGGCGGCAAAGATATATTTTTTTTAATTTAAAGAAATAATTTTTTTGACATCGTTATTCGATTCAAACATATGATCTCATGAAACAAATAATCTCAAGTTTGATTTGAAAATATATCTTTGATTTAATATACGTAATATGTTTGGTTCAACAATACAGTTCCTTACTTTAAAGAACTTCGTCAGTTTGAAACAAATATATTTTTCTTTACCATTTATTTGACTTCACCTTTTAATGGCGAACGTTTCCAAAATGGGAGCATACTAAAAAATCAAATTTTTATAGGATTAATCATATTATTTGCATAAAATTTTTATATGTTTTAAAATATACATACATAGATGTAAACTTTTCTTATTGTTAATTATAAAAATTGTATGTTCGCCATTAAAAGGTTATATATTTCTGTGGTTTAAAGTATACTGTTACTTGGACAAAATGGTTAGTACGATAGATACTTTCTTCTTTTTAGAGAAGAAAACATCCATTTATAAGCGCATAGACTAGCAATGTGTTAAAAATACACAATCTTTTGAAAAACTTTATTAACATTGTGGACAAATTATCAAAAGTACATAAAGAGTAAGTATAATGCCGAAAATTAATCTCTATTTTGTAGTGACGTAGTGTTTTTATTCTTGTAAATAAACCCCAGCTCCCTAAAATACCATAACTTCCTCCATTACGTTAAGGTAACATCAAGGCATTCCTAAAGATCTACGTGGCCACAAACAAAAACGGTGAACCTTAAATTTTACGATTTCCTTCAAGTTTTTTCGAGATTAATCACATTTCCCAGGAATCTGTAAAGTGAATCTAGTTAGGTTAGGTTGGATTACAGATGGGTGTACAGATACATAGAGATTAAAACAATACTTGTATTGTTTTTGTTTGCAAAGGATATTACAAAACCTACTACCTTGGTAGGAATCTTAAGAATCGCGAACAAGTGACAGTGATAACTCTATGGTTAGGTGCTAGAAGGGTGCTAGATATTATGATTAAAAGGGTGGGAGATAAAATAGCAGATACCTCAATGCTTGCAAGGATGCATGCAAGGATGTCGTATCACTTGCCTTTGCTGAAATACCTGTTATATCAAAAAAGGAGGAAATATACTAACAATTAGTTAAAAAATATGAAAACGGAAAGATCAAAGCATTGTTAAAATTATGTCAAGTAAAAACGTTTGTACATTCAAACAAATCCAATTTGTTGTTCTTAAAAAATGTGCTTTTACTCAAATAAACCTTTGTTGAAATATATAAATAATTTCAAAGATATATATTTGTTTGATTCAAGAATATTTTTTTCTCAGTGTATGTGCCACTGAATCATTTACAACATAGTTGCTTATAAAATAGGTTATACTTGCGAAATAAATTTAAAATATTAATTCCTTTCTTAAAATTTTGAAGACGTCCCTGTTCATATATTGTTAGTATGTATACCCCCGGTTTTAATCCTTAATGTATGTGACCATAAGGTGCTGTCAAATTTTCCAGCAAACAATAATATATGTATGTTGAATGGATTCACTTGCATTGGTAATATGGGTATACATGACATGATAGAGCAGATAAGCCATGCAGCACGCATGCGCTGTTCGTGCACATTTTACTTTTTTCTCTTTATATTCCGATTTTGTGCCGTATTTTTGAAATCTGTCAGAGGTAGCGGGCGTTTTATTTCAGCGAGATTTAAATAAATAAACGTATCCTAGCGAACCGAAAAATGACATCTCGTATAGCTAAGTAGGTAATTAACAACTGTGTGTGTGGACTGGGAAATATGCTCACATCGAACTATAGAATATTATCCCCATTAAATATTACCTGTAACAAAGTAATAATCAATTAAAAATGAACCGCGTGAGCTTGCAGTTAATAAATTCTAACGTAATAATCGTGCAAATTTAAACGATTCAAGCGAAACTATTTTCTTGACAATTGCTCCAATCAGAGATTACGGCCTTCTTCGTTGTTGTGGTAGTTGTGAGTACACTAACGTAAAAGGTTCCCTCTTTGACGATATGGCATTAAATCAACAAGCGGCACAGAGCTGACAGTTCATTTATATGAGCCAGTTGAAATCGAACTTATACTTGACACACCATCCTTACCCATCATTCAGTTATTCACAAAATATTATTTTTGCACTTATACAAATGTGGTCATATGTATTAGACATTTTCAGGAAAGAATTTTATCATTCACATTACCAGTAATTTAAACCCATTAAAATCTTTGTTTCGATTTAAAAAAAATCCTGTAAAAATCTTATAACCTAAAATATATACAGCGTGTTGTTCAGTCGTTACCACCGAAACTAGAAGTCCGCAGCGCTCTTCGAAGACGTCACGCTGGGTTTGTTGATGTATCGCCATGCACGATACTAGCCTGAGCGGTAAAGGAATCGTTTTTTTGCATTTCTTTTTTAAGTTTTGAAGGGTTTCCAGTTCAAAGAGGATGCCAGTCCCATTCGATTTTTCAAAGCAAAAACCAAGACGTGAAAGATGTGTTTGTGGTTGATATTTGATCGACTAATTATTATTATTTGTAATGGTACATGTATTTGGACGAAACTAAGCAATTTTATTTGAAATTTTGTTCAATTTCACAAGAAAATTTACAGACATGCTATTTAACCAGGGTCTTTAATTTCTTATTATGTGGTGTTTTACCTAATCTATCAATACTTTTCCTACAATAATTTTTAAGTGGGGTATTTGTAGAACAAGTTACTATAATTGTTGCAATACGTTCACTGCTATGAATATGACATTTACATATATCAACATCGAAATGGCTACGTTCGATGATATAATTTAAAATGTATTAAAGCAGAACGTTTAACACGTTTAAAAACATCTCTTCGTGTTCAAAAATAATTTTGTTAAATATAACGTAAGAATATAAAACTATTTGAACAATAGCATCTTCACATTTTTTGTCAAATACAACGGACAGTTAGGGAATTGAGTTGGAATAGTACTTTTTCAAGCCTAGGATTTTTCAAACTTAGAGTTATAGTTTCCCTGGTCCTTGAATCTGTAGCTGTTGAAAAATAAACATCTTTTTTTACAAAGTGTAACTCACAAACAAAACATACAAAACAGCCGACGCCATGTTAGGTTACCTCGTTTTTATCGTGTCAGAAAAGGTTTTATCGCTTATACAACACTAGAAAAACATTACAGGTATCACCAACAAAGTACGGAAATATCACTACATAGCATTTTTAAAAATAAAACCAATATAATTTGGATAAACCAATTCAAAACGCAAGAAACGATCTGAACGTGTGAAAACACCCGACGCCATGTTAGGTTAGGTTACCTCATTTTTATCGTTTCAGTAAAAGTTTTATCGCTTATACAACACTATAGGAATCACCAACAAAGTACGGAAATATCACTACACAGTATTTTTTAAAATAAAACCAATATAATTTGGATAAACCAATTCAAAACGCAAGAAACGATCTGAACGTGTGAAAACAGCCGACGCCATGTTAGGTTAGGTTACCTCATTTTTATCGTTTCAGAAAAGGTTTTATCGCTTATACAACACTACAGGTATCACCAACAAGGTACGGAAATATCACTGCCTAGTATTTTTTAAAATAAAACCAATATAATTTGGATAAGCCAATTCAAAACGCAAGAAACGATCTGAACGTGTGAAAACAGCCGACGCCATGTTAGGTTAGGTTAGCTTGTTTTTATCGTTTCAAAAAAGGTTTTATCGCTTATACAACACTACAGGTATCACCAACAAGGTACGGAAATATCACTGCATAATATTTTTTAAAATAAAACCAATATAATTTGGATAAACCAATTCAAAACGCAAGAAACGATCTGAACTTGTGAAAACAGCCGACGCCATGTTAGGTTAGGTTACCTCATTTTTATCGTTTCAGAAAAGGTTTTATCGCTTATACAACACTACAGGTATCACCAACAAGGTACGGAAATATCACTGCCTAGTATTTTTTAACATAAAACCAATATAATTTGGATAAACCAATTCAAAACGCAAGAAACGATCTGAACGTGTGAAAACAGCCGACGCCATGTTAGGTTAGGTTACCTCATTTTTATCGCTTCAGAAAAGGTTTTATCGCTTATACAACACTACAGGTATCACCAACAAGGTACGGAAATATCACTGCCTAGTATTTTTTAAAATAAAACCAATATAATTTGGATAAACCAATTCAAAACGCAAGAAACGATCTGAACGTGTGAAAACAGCCGACGCCATGTTAGGTTAGGTTAGCTTGTTTTTATCGTTTCAAAAAAGGTTTTATCGCTTATACAACACTACAGGTATCACCAACAAGGTACGGAAATATCACTGCATAATATTTTTTAAAATAAAACCAATATAATTTGGATAAACCAATTCAAAACGCAAGAAAAGATCTGAACTTGTGAAAACAGCCGACGCCATGTTAGGTTAGGTTACCTCATTTTTATCGTTTCAGAAAAGGTTTTATCGCTTATACAACACTACAGGTATCACCAACAAGGTACGGAAATATCACTGCCTAGTATTTTTTAACATAAAACCAATATAATTTGGATAAACCAATTCAAAACGCAAGAAACGATCTGAACGTGTGAAAACAGCCGACGCCATGTTAGGTTAGGTTACCTCATTTTTATCGTTTCAGAAAAGGTTTTATCGCTTATACAACACTACAGGTATCACCAACAAGGTACGGAAATATCAGTGCCTAGTATTTTTTAAAATAAAACCAATATAATTTGGATAAACCAATTCAAAACGCAAGAAACGATCTGAACGTGTGAAAACAGCCGACGCCATGTTAGGTTAGGTTAGCTTGTTTTTATCGTTTCATGAAAAGGTTTCATCGCTTTTACAACACTAGAAAAACATTACAGGTACCACCGACAAAGTACGGAAATATCACTACACAGTATTTTTTAAAATAAAACCAATATAATTTGGATAAACCAATTCAAAACGCAAGAAACGATCTGAATGTGTGGTCTGAACAAAGATTTTCAAATCCTGAAAACATATTTTGTGATAGCTCTTTAAAATTAAATGCCTCACCGCCAGGTGGTGCTATCCAACTTAATTTTAGTAAATGCAATACCTTACTTTTTATTCTATAAAGTTAACACGAAAACGTAAAAGATCGTATTCTGTAGAGATAACAAGCAAAGATAGTTTACCAAAAATGTTAATAAAACGAAAACATACCTGGAAGTCAAATTAAACATGATACATCAAGTGTCCAAAATTTTAAAAATCCCTGCACTGGTTACGTTTCGTAAACTTTCTGGAAGGTGTATCGTAGATTACACCTTTTTAATGTCCCCAAAGAAAGTAGTCTGTTGTGAGCAGGGGTGCCGTCTTGTTACAGCCACATTACTTGCCACAAATTATAATTCTCAAGCAAAACAGGTATCTATTGTTTTGCTTGATGTCTTTAAAAATACATGGAACGGTCAACTAGTCTCCCAATATTCCACACCAGACATTTATGCTCCATTTTCCTTGGAAATTAGTTTCTCTCATCCAATGCGGATTTTGGAATCACTACCGACGAAAACAATATGAGAAGAGAAAAAGCATTAAAGCTTCTTGCTCTTGGCCACATTGCTCTTACATATTTTAGTTTATGCCACTAATCTTCAAAAACAGCAACTGAAATATTTCCTGGCGCCACGTAGTGCCAGTAGTTATAGTCATGCCATCCTAGAGAGTAACGAATATAGAAACTAGAATATAGATGGCATACTTACCCGTGCAATACCTTTAAGGTACGACGTTTCATAAACGTTTTCAAGAGATACCGGTTAATGTAATTTTGTGTCTTTGTATTACTATTTACCATGTGTACTAATTTAATTATAGCTTTTTTTTAATATATAATAAGTAGGCTTAGGATTTTATGCAAAGAAAACGGCTGAAATATGCACATATAGATACTAATATGCAGATGTTTTTACGAAAATATGCGGAAAAATATGTACGATATGAATTAAAAATATGCACTATTTTGTAAAAAATATCATATTAACTTATACAAATTATCTTCTTCTTCTCTTCTCCTTGTGCCTTTTCAGGCGTCGGAGTGGGATTCCGGTTCTTCTTTTACCCATATCTTCCATGCTTTCCTATCTCTTGCCAAAATGTTCATTTCATCAAGGGTTTTTCCTCTTTCTCTTCATATTTCCTCTATCTGGTTCATCCATGTTTTCCTAGGTCTACCTCTTCGTGTCTTCCTTGATTTTCCCATTTCCATCACTTTTTTCGCCAACCTATCCGGGTTCATTCTTATCATATGTCTATACTAATTCATTTGTTTTTCTCGTATCTCTGGCATTATCGGTTTCTGATCTATCACCTTCCTGATCTCCTCATTTCTTAGTCTGTCCTATTTGGTCTTTCCAACTATTCGTCTAACATGCTTCATTTCAATAGCGTTGTCTTTTCCTCCTGTTTTTTGTTTATTATCCATTATCTCGCAAGCATATGTTATTGTTGGTACTGTTATAGCGTTGTGGACCTTCTTTTTTACTATTGTCTCCATTTCTTTGTGTCCTAATATTGTTTTATTCAATGAGTAATAGATTTTCGTTGACCTATTTCCTCTATTTGCTATTTCCGCATCCATCTTTCCTTTGCATTTAATTTGATTTGTGTCTCGACCTTCTGTTGGTTTTTCATTTATTATTACTTTTGATTTCTCCGAGTTCACCTCCATCCTCGTGTTCTCTATCTCTTCCGTCCATATGTTTACTAGGTTTTGCACTTTCTTTCTTGTGTTTGCCAATAGTACCACGTCATCTGCGTAAAGAAGATCGCTTCCTTTTACCGGTTCCATGTTCCTATATCCTATAACAGTACTCAGGTTTGCTTCTCGCTCTCTTATTATTTTTACAATTTTATCCATTATAACTAGAGTAACCAAAACTTGCGGACTCGCATAGGCGTCGGTATTACCACAGTTACTTCTTTAAACCTTGTGCGTCCACAAGAAAAAATATTCTTATAAATATAAAACGATCTCTCCACATCTAAGGAAGTTACATTTGCATGTAGAAACTGTTTTTCAAAATCACTTAAAAGTTCACTATTCTTACACTTATTATAAACGGCCTCTAAAGTATTAAAATCGGGATTTTTCCTTAAAACATCTGCCAACTTTTGACTAGCGCATAATCCTGGCGTATCATTTAATGTGTGTAATTTATTTTTTACACTCTCCACTATGTCTAATGATTCCTGCAATGACAATTCAGTACATTGTAGTTTTCTGATGGCATCTAGTAATACTGTATAATTGGTACATATTGTTGTTAAATCTTCTAAAAGTTGAGGAATTTGAAATTCTCTTTGACTTTCTCTAATTGCTTTGGATTCATTCCGATTAAATCGCATTATAACTGATTGAATTTGTTGAAAATGGATCAAATAGTAAGAAGCTACTGTTAGCCAAGTACCCCATCGCGTTAAAATTGGTTCAGGAGGTTCTGGAATATCTGGACAAAATTTACGAAATTCTTTTAAACGTTTAGGAGATTTACGAAACACTGCTTTAGTACTTCCAATCATCCGATCAACGTTTCCGTAATGTTGTCGAACAACTTCACCAACTAAATGCAAAGCATGCAGCACGCAGGTTATATGTATTAAGTTAGGAAATATATGTTTTAAGGATCGCCCAACACTTAACATCGTTGCTGCACTATCTGTCGCAATCATCACAATTTGATCTTGGGCAATTTTAATCTTTTCAAAGCGTTCATTATCACTTTTTGAATATTTTCCGCGGTACATTGTTGAACACGTTTGCAAGCTAACAAATATCGAGATGCTGTGTTCTCGCTAGATAAAACGCGAGCTATTACATTCACAATACTGTTTTTCTTTATATCGGTCGTCTCATCCACAGTAATCCATATTTTTTTGGAACACAAATCACGTTTACACACATTTTCTAGCATCTCTTTCATTCGCGGCAAATGATTCTGTAATTGTGTTTGTGAGGGTAATGGGTACTTTGGAACGTATTGTCGCCAAAACGTTTTAAAAGCTGCTTTTCTCACCAACGACAACGGTAGATTATAAGAGGTAAACATAATTAATAAATGTATGAGGAATAGTGTATAAGGTATTTCAGTTCTTGCATTTCTCATATGCTTAATACCATTGACATACCTCTAGCAATCAGTTTTGTCCAATGCAGCCAAACGAACATTGCATATTAAGCAAAAAACTGCACTACCGTCATATTTTAAATGGGGAAAAAGTGACACATACTTATGTACATTAGTAGCAAATCTATTACGAGGCATTGTTTTCTTTGGTATGTAAATATTAGTTCTATATGAAACGATACACTAATTATGTACTTGGTATAACACTACAACACACAAAAAACACCAGCTATATTTTCAAAAGCGACACGTAAGTACATAACCTTGACCGTTCGACTAATCTCTGCAACAGCTCAACCGGTACTAAAACGAAATCTCTCTCAGCGCGGTTTAACATGAATTATATTCAAGGTCGACACTACATGCCTGCTTCTCTACCGGTTTAGTTTATTTATGAATTTTTCGTATTCTTATATTAACCCGTAATACCGACGCCTATGCGAGTCCGCAAGTTTAGGTTACTCTAATTATAACTAGAGTTGCTCAATTTGCGCCAACAGCCAGTGGCGGGCCCATAAAAGTTTACACAAAATAAATGGTCAGAAATAAAATATAATGCGTGCTCAAACACTTACCGTCTTAAAAGTCTTCCGTGAAATCACAAAGTGAATAATGTCTGTTAAATATCTGCAACATTAAATATGTTTCCACAGTTGTTTCGGCAAACCGAGTGCAGCATGAGGAAAAAGTGTGTTTATATGCAGAAAAAAAATTGTGTAAATTTACTATAATTTCACACAATACTGTAAGTTCACAGTAATGTTTTTACAGTGCACATTTGGCATTTTATAAGATGATTCAAAAATTGAAAATTAAATTTCGTGGAATTGAAAAAAATAATTTCAGCATCTTATAAGTAGAAGTGATTATAATAACACTAACATTTCAGAATTCATTTCTCGTATTGTTCAGCTTTGAGCATATAATAAAGGAAAGAGAGGATAAAATAAAATAAAATCTTTGCCCTCAAACAAGTTTCCCTCTAGCAACCGTGTTGATATAATTACTATGTCGCTATTGGTTACAATATGTTCTGCTTTCTGTTCTCATTATTGAGATGTATATACACTGTGTTCAGCGGCAGGGGTATATATATTTTTTTAATTTTTAATTTAGATAAATTTAAAACGAATAAATTTATTTGTTTCTGGAAAGCATTATCGTATCATAATACTCTTCATTTTAAAACTTAAACATCATGTTAACAGTCACAACACGGAAACGTCAACGATTTTCAAACTTAAACACATTTTGATTGTGTTTTGTTTTCATGGGTGTCTGCTAAATTCTGGTAAAATTTTTGATAAATTAATCTTTGCAACTATGAATGATTAACTTCTCAATTTATTGGAGGACGTTGTATTTTTAAGTATTATCTGTATTACATCTACATCGTTGATTTGATATAAAATTTATCAATCTATCTTCATTCATTCGAATTTCATAGGTATTTATGTAGGTATATCTTTGTCTCAGATTTATAAAAATTATTTCCTGGACAGCTCGAAGCAGATGAGTTAGTAGCAGTTCTAAGGAAAGTTACCATAAATATGTTGTCCAGATCTCTCAAAGTTCTATTGAGAAATTAGGCGACCAGTTTCGTGTTCAAAAAACATATAATCAGGCCAGTTACAAGGATATCCATAAAAGAAAAATTACAATAATAGAAAAAAAACCTAAAGTTAATATTTAAAATTTGGAGCAAGTGAATGAACTAATGAAAAAGTTTTTTTTTAGTATGTTATAGTACAATTAAATTATTTCTTTAATAATGTAATGAAATAGGGATTATTCTTAGGTAGTTTAATAACACTGTGCTAGTTCCAAAATGCAACAAGTTGGGCAATCGGGAGTTAAACCTAATTCGAGTACGCTGAATTCAATGGTACCAACCGTTTTTAAAAGTTAGCTCGCGTTTTCAAGCAATTTCAATATCAGGCCCAAAAAACCTTCTGGAACATTCTGGAATTTTCTGGAAAATCCGATCAATGGCTGAAGAACTTTCTGGAACCTTCGAGAGCCTTCTATGGACCGTTCGTGGACCATTCGTGAACCTTCTAGAAACTTCCATCCCCGCTACTGCCACTTGGTCAAATGGATATATAAGGGGCGCTGTTAACCGCTAAGAGCTCAGTTTGTTTTCAGAAGTCAAAGTGTTAACATCTAAATATTAAAGCTACATGTGCTTGTGTGGAGTACCCGTTTTGTCGGCAACCAATATAACGAACGGAACTGGCTTTTACGTGAGGAATTTAGATTGCGACAAAACAACATTATTGAGATTCCACTTGTGGCGATCGAAAAGGTTTTGTTACCAGCGCTCCAAATCAAACTAGGAATTGTTAAAAATTCATAAACGCACCGAACCCAAAAGGAAATCCATTCAACGAATTGGGTCGTATTTTTCCACGGTTAAGTGGGATGAAAATAAAAGAAGGTAGATGCCTGAATCTGAATGTTGATCTATTGAAATTTCATTTTGTATTATATTTATTAATGGACATTAATGGGGGACAAACGATTTGAAAATGCACCCATTTACATGGAGCTATGGCACTGTGTGAAAGCGGTTATTGACAATAACATATATAGAAAAATTCGCCGAACAATCAACAAGCGAACCCAATGAGCATGGCGAGCGTTTTCATCAAGTGACGGCAAGGCTCGAACATTGGTACAGCAGCAAAAAGCTACATGCTCTTTTGGGTGACATTTGTTGGAATTTACAAGAAGAAGATGACGACACAGAAGAATTAGTGCAATCAGAGAATGAAAAATGCAAAAAATCAAGAAAATTTTTTTTTTGCAAAAAAATTAAAGATCGACCGAATCGATTTATTTTTTTTTCAAATAGTTTCTATTCGAACGATTTCCATCGATTTAAATTCAATAAATGGTCAAATAATTATAAAAATTACGTTTACGTACAAAGGCCCCAATTTGGCCCTAAAATTTTTAAATTGAAATTGCTCGACACCACGAGCTAACTTTTAAAAACGGTTAGCACCATTGGATTAGCATACACGAATTAGGATCACCCCCCGGGTGCCCAGCTTTTTGCAAAAAAAATCTCCAATTCGAGCACAGTGTCATTAATGAGTTAATATTTAAGTTTATTTATCCCTTTTTTTATTATTATCTATTATATATTTAAAAAGACTATAGTTACATTAGTAAACGTAGTAGATAGCAATAAAAAGAAAAAAAATACTATATTAACCGGTATCTTTTGAAAAGGTTTATGAAACGTTGTACGCTAAACGTTATAGCATTGTATGAGAAAGTATGGCATCTATATTCCGTTTCCGTCGCCATCTAGAACGGTATGACTATATCTACTGGCACTAGGTGGCACTAGGAAATACTTCAGTTGCTGTTTTTAAAGATTAGTGGCATAAACTGAGAGATGTAAGAGCAATGTGGCCAAGAGCAAGAAGCTTTAATGCTTCTCTCTTTTCATATTGTCTTTGCCGGTAGTGATTCCATCAATACCAGAAGCTATTTATTAGCGTTATCTTGATTATGTTTATGAAACGTTGTAAATTAAAGGTTACTTCATTGTATGGTACGTATGGCGCCAGGAAATATTCAGTGAGTGTTTTTGAAGATAAGTGGCATGAACTGAGAGATGGAAAACAATGTGGGCGGGAGCAAAAAGCGTTAGTGCTTTTCTCTCCTCACACTGTTTTTCCGAGGGTGATTTCATCAATACCATGAGCTATTTATTAGCATCATCTTGGTTATTGTTTCTAGACACTTTTTCATGTGTACTTCTACATTAAGTTCACTTCTGTTTGAACATTATTCTGTAGATAACCTCTGCCTTAGCCTTTTTAAAATCACAAGCAATGAGAATAATTTTACTGCATATATCGTACTCTTTTAAACAAGGTAAGTCCAATCAATAATGTGGATATAAATAATATGCATTTCAAGAATCCTAAATAAGTGCTTTACTTTAAGAAAATGAAACTATTGATTTATGAACAATACCTAAGCACTTTCTTAAATTAAGAAAACTATTTACTACCCTTAAGAAAATATTGTTTCTTGTTATAACGGCCATTTACTTAGTTATACTAAGAATCGCTTTCTTCAAATTTTCTGCAAGAATTTCTTGAATCAAGTTAGCAAATGTCTTAAACAAAGAAATACAATTTTATTACAAGTATATACTTCTCTTAAGCTGAGAAAAGGCGCTAAAAAAACATGTATTTTAATTTAAAATAGCTTAAAACAGTGGCGTACGGGAAAAAATAATTATTTTTGGTTTATTATATTTTTGTCATTATTAAATTACATTATTTTAAACGTGTAATATTATGTATATTCTTTCTAAAACAGGTATAATATACCTTTTTCCAAGATATACTGGTATATATGTACAATGTACACTGCCCGTACTATATTATGTCTCCCCCTTGCGATGATATATATTTTCTACCGCACGCCATAAATCGTGCACTTCGGTTATGTTCGGATTCGCAGGTATGATTTACATTGAGTACCCTTAGTATAACTGTAAAAACTTTTACAACAATGTTGGAATAATAAAGTATTTCAGATGGAAATCCTCATTAAAATAAATGTTATAGAGAGAAATTTCAATTCATCCTATTTGCGGGTAATAAAATCATTGGAACCGATACTGTTTACATATTTACACAGGAGGGAATGGGTCTCGGGGGTCATCAAATGTAGCTGTGTGTCTCCGATTATAATAGGGAGTAATTCATATCCGCTGTAAATCAAATACCGATGTTCGGTCGCAGTGCTTGAATAAGTAATATTTTTAAAATGCCGAAAGGAAAGCCTATAACTACAGAACGAAAGACAGTAAAACGCGATGGTGGTTCAGTAATGATTTGGGGTTGTTTTAGTAGTGCGGGACCGGAGATCTAGTAAAAATCGACGGTATTATGCAAAAAACAAAATGGAGATGCCGTTAATTGGGGAGAACTTCGTGTTTGCGCTTGATAACAATCCCAAACATACAGCACGAATCTGTAGATTTTCTAACGTCTCAAACAGAAGAGCACGTTTTGCAAATCATGCCGTGGCCCCCGCAGAGTCCGTTTTTAGACCCCATAGAATTACAGTGGGATGAGCTTGACAGACGAATACGAAAAGTTTGTCTAATTGTCGAAAGAGCACCTGTAGCAACTTTTCCAAACTGAATGGAACATTTCCGGTGAAACTCTAACAAAAGTAACAGAACGCATGCCAGGAGTGGTCCGGGGAATACTACAAACCAAAGGAAGCTATTTTGATAACAAAAGATCTAGCCTAATATTTAAATGAGAATATTTTGTTTTATTTTTTTATGTTATTTCTTCTTAATTGTTTATGTTTTTATTTCCAGCAATAAATTTTTATTGTCTTTTGCATTATTATCGTAATTATTACGTATTACGTAATTTGATTGGTAGAAAAAAATCCACAACTAGGATCCAACTGATATAACGCTATTTGATTGGCTCTGGCCGCGCTGATTAGCTTTGCAATTACTTCTACCTGTGAATCCGAGCTGAAGCGAAGTACTCGGCCTGGCGTGTGGAAGATAGTATCGATATTTAGTCGTCGCAAGAGGGAGACATAATATAATACGGGCAGTGTACAACACGTATATTAAAGTCTGATACTGGCAGCTCCAGCGTAATTCCCACACTGGTCGCTGTCTGTGTAATATTAAATTTCATTGTACTCATCTCCTATAAACAAAAGACCTTCAATATTAACCCTTGTTTCTATAATAATGGTTGTTTGGCTTTGTATAGAAAGGTCTGCTAGCAAACATGAATTAATGTTGTGCTGTAAGCGAAAATTTAATTATATTTAAAATAACCTTATTCTAAAGAAAAAATAGAAAATTATAATATCTGTCGTTGCGGAGAGGGTAGCAATCGAGCATAAAATAATTACACTTACACGCTTTACACAAGAGAAAGGTGTGCAAACGAATATAAAACCAACCCCTATGCAAACTGTCACAATAAATAAAAAAATAAGTCATTACCGAGGCGTCATAATAATCACCGTCGTAGCAATGATGTAAAAGAGACCATGTGTATAAGAGGTTTTTTCGAATAGGGTGCAACCATAGGGTCCGCACGTCTATATACTTGTACGAGCTGAAGTAAGGACTTAAAATCAATAAACCCTTCAATGCAAAAAAAGGGATATACTATATATTGTCATCTCCATATAATATGTAAAAAAAAACTTCTGGAATATTTACGTTATATTATAAAGTATGCGAAAAATCATTAAAATCTATCTTAGAATCAACTCATAAAACCGTACAGACCATGGAAATAATGATATAGTGGACTCTTCTAGAAATCTTCAATTTTGACCAGCAACATATGGACCAATGTTCTCTTGCCGGAAAAAAGTATATGTTGAAGATTTAGTACACGCAGAGAAACGTTTACTCGTACCAAGGCTGTCCGCCTCAATTCAAGACAATTACTGTTTCAATTATCTCTTATACAATAACTGTTTTAAATCAAAAGAAATTTTTTTTAGCTTTTTTTTTCTCTGCTTGAGAGAAATATATACGTACTTGTAATGAAATAATTATATTTCTTTGTTTAAGACCTTTGTTAACTTGATTCAAGAAAATCTTGCAGAAAATTTGAAGAAAGCGATTCTTAATATAAGTAAATGGCCGTTATAACACAAAACAATATATTCTTAAGGGTAGTAAATAGTTTTCTTAATTTCAGAAAGCGTCTAGGTGTTGTTCATAAATCAATAATTCCATTTTCTTAAAATAAAACATTATTATTATTATATGGCTTTGGCGGACGTCACTGGCCAGTTACCCCAGACACCTAACAACCCGAATGAACACAGGTATTAAAAACACAGACGCACTTCACACCCGGGGGTGATCGGGTGGCAAAATAAAACATTTATTTACCTAGAATTCTTGAAATGCATATTATTTATATCCACATTATTAATTGCACTTGCCTTGTTTAAAACAGTACGACATATCCGTATATTATGCAGTAAATTGTGATTTTCAAAAGGCTAAGGTAGAGGTTATCTATAGAATAATGTTCAAACAGAGGTGAACTTAATGGTAGAAGTACACATAAAAAAAGTGCATAGAGAAACAATAACCAAGATAATGCTAATAAATAGTTCATGGTATTGATGGAATCACTCCCGGAAAAACAATGTTAGAAGAGAAAAGCAGTAACGCCCATTGCTCCTGCCCACATTGTTCTCCATCTCTCAGTTCATGCCACTAATTTTCAAAAACATTCACTGAAATATTTCCTGGCGCCACCTACTTTCAAGAGATATGGCATAACTATATCTCTTAAAAGTATAGTAAATATTTATTTAATCCAAATGAAATTTCAAGAAAATTATTTTCTTATATTATACATTTTTATAGTATTAAAATAAAATATAAATACCGATTTTTGTAAAAAAAATTTCTTAATGCAAGAAATCATTTCTCTGCATGTAAAAGGTTTTTGTTTGAAGAAAATACATTTTGCGGTCAACTTTAGAAGAGATTTTTGTAATTTAATAGCAAATTTTTTGGTAGATTTGACACTGTTTCTTAAACTCCCTACTCGTATTTTTAAACTTTTTAATTATATTTTGAATTGGCTATAATCTTCCTGATTTAGTACTATTGTTTTGTTGAGGTGTACTGGTGACATTTTAACCATTTTTGAGTGTTTTGTTTTTAATAGAATTTAAAAATCTGCACTACATTCTCAAGAGGTTCATTTTTATCTTCCATGTATCTTGTAAAATACCTAGCAAACAAATTCTCTCCCCCATTGATAGATAAACCGCTTTAAATGAGAATACGAGTGTCTTTCAATTATTTCGTATATCTTTAAGGTATGTATGCTGCGTACATAAGCTGTAAGGTGTCGCAAAGGAGAAGAACTTTATTCAAGCAGGACACTTGAGTCCACAAAGCACCTTAAAGACGTTTGATGATGTAGATATGCTCGGGTGTTTTACCAGTATTGTTTGTGGAGTACTTAGTTGAACTAAACTTTGCCACGTCTATTGTTCGCCCTTGTTCTCTCATAGCATTTAATCTCTTAAAGAGATGATCGTGTGATTCAAATAAAAGATTTTTTAACAGTTTATTCTTTTTCAATCTTTTCTCGTTTAGGAAATTGAGGTTTGACGAAGGAAATAGCGAAATATTAAAACTGGCCGTCAATACACGTTAGGGTTTTTTATAATTGCCTATTGTGCATTTGGAATAATTTAATACATTACTGAACATTTCTGGAACGACATGTGTACCATGAATCCGTTCGCTACTGCGAAAGCATACGATTCCTTTAACATACAATACATTGGGGAATAATCGAATGTGCATATTGGGGAAATGTTTTATAAATCCTGTTTTTGTTTATTACCAATGCATAATTCAAAAATTTCAAGGATATTTTGAAGATTTTTACGTTTGAATCTGCTATAATTTACCATCAGATTATAATCCATTGCTTCGTTTGTACCGTGTACTCTTTCTAATATTAATTTTTTAATACAAAGATTCTAAAGACTTTTGGAAAGAAATACACTTCTCCACGAAAAGGCCTTGAGACCGCAAAGTCTAATGTATGTATTAAAAAATGCCAAACCTACTTCTTTATATAGCATTTCGAAGTTCCTCTGTCGAATTTTTTGAGCATTCCCTTACACCAATTAACACGAGTCTTTTTTGTGCATGCGGAATCCATCTTCTTCACACCTAAATGTTCATGTAAAATCGAATGTAGTGTAGTCTTCGATATGCCTAAGGATGCCTCTTTATCTCATGGTAAGTCACATGTAGATTCTCTTCAATCATGTTGCGCATAGCATCGATGTCTTTTGGAACAACAACCGATTTTGGTCGACCTTCACGAACCTCATCACTGACGAAAGCACGACCGAGATGAAATTCTGCAAACCATGTTCTTAAATTTCTCAATGAATCCATTTACGAGTAAAATTACTAAATTTGCTAGACGCTGGTTGATGTTGGAGGCGATGCATCTCATATTTTTCCTGGTTAATGTGTGTTGGGAATATAGAATATTTCGAGGTAGCAGTAATTTTGACGCCGTTAATCTATACTTTAAACTATCACCAATAACAACCTTAGATTCTAATATGGTCTTTTTGGTTTCTGTAATGACTTTAGGTGAGAGACTTTTAGTAAATTTAGGGCAGGAACATTATGACAATGTTACGGACGTTTTTGATTTGATGATTAAAAGTATCGCGTTTTGTATGCCAATTATAATTTCTTCAATCGGGAGCTTATTGAATTATAGGTTGTATTTCAAAACTTTGTTTTTATAGGTTAATTTCTTCTTTGGTAAATGGAAATCAGCGATTGTTTTACCTCTTCCTAAAACGACTTCTCCTGTTTCCTATGAAGATCTTAGGCCAATTAGCGTTCTTCCTGCACTTAGTAAGGTATTGGAAAAAGCTATGTGTGATCAACTTTCGGAACGTACACATAAGAACTGTATCATTCCAATCGGGCTTTAGGAGGGGACGTAGCTGTGACTCGGCTCTATTAAGGATAACGGATGACATTATTCAAGCTAAAGATCAACATAAACTTACTGTCGCCGTGCTGCTGGACTACAGCAAAGCATTTAACACTGTCGTTCACCAAATTTTGTTGTCCGTTTTGAGCTTTGCCAGTTGTGCGCCGTCTGCTATGAGTATGCTTTATTCATACTTGTCCACTTGTTGTGAAAGTGTGCGTCCGGCTGGTGCGTGTTCTCTGGCCTTATCTCTTAGTCGGGGCGTCGCTCAGGGCTCTATATTGGCCGCCCTTTTGTTCTCCATTTATGTAGGACAGTTGCCTTCTGCAGTAAAATATTGCCAGCTTCAGATGTACGCTAATAATAGATTTATTCATCATTTTCTCCTGATGATATTGATGTTGCAAGGGTATTGCAAGTTGATTGAATTGATCTTGAACATATTAGCGTATTTTCAAGAAATCATTCCCTGTCTGTTAACCCCCAGAAAAGTCAAGCTATTCTGTTTACATTCACAATAGCTAGTTTGTCATTTTCTTTAGTTTTTTTTCTTTTGTCAGTATATGTTGTAGATTTTAGGTTTAAGCTAATTTAAGCACGTAGGCTTTCCTTATTTGTTTTTATGTATTCAATGGTTCAGTGGTGGAGCGGGGAACAGCAATACTTACAGTCCCTGGCCATCGAATTGGGACCACTTAAAAATATAATTTTGGGGTAGAATTTCAAAAAAACAGTTGGTAATATTATTAATTAATTACATATAACATGCAAAGTAAGTTTAAATTGAACACATATTTACTAATATTTGCTTGTTCCTCCTCCGTGTTTTATTATTTCCTCGATCCTTTTTGGCATACTGCAAATGCAGCTTTTTATTGTTTTTTAAAATTTCGTCGCTATTATGCCATACATCTTCAATATGTTGTTGTAATCCTTCCTTTGTAGTTGAGTTTCGTGTACTTACGATGTTTTTCAAGACATTCCACACATTTTCAATTAGGTTTATGTCTGGTGAATTGCCTGGCCAAGGTAGTACATGCAGATTTCTAGATTCAAGGTATCGCATTACACTTTTTGCTTTATTGCACGGTGCATTGCCTTGCGTGAAAGTATATGGTCCTTGAGTCGGATGCAATTAACCAATATAAGGTATCAAATAGTTTTGTAATTTTTTTTTATATTGTTTTTGTTCCATTGTTCCGTTAACGAAATATACTGGTCTCGGTCGTTCTGCCGTAATACATGACTAAACCATTACAAATGGGGGTGTTTAATAGATTTGATCGTACATGCTTCTTTATAACTCTAACACTTCTAAAATGACCTAGGAAAAAGTAAAAAAAAATGTAGAAAACCGTTAAGCGAACTATGAGGTCGAATTTGGCCATAAATACAGATGATAAGTGAAGCTTACCTTTCCCCAATCTTCAACAGCATATTTTTTGTATTCGTTAGCCCATTGAAATCGTGTCACTTTCATTTAAGATGATAGTCTTGGCTTCTTTGCCGGACGTCTGCATTTCAAGCCTGCTTTATGGAGACGTTTACTTGTACTAGGAATATTCTCCTTAATTAATTTTACGATTCTCAGAACAGTTTGATGTGATACACCCTCTTTTTGTGCAACTTCACGTTAAGAGAACTCTTTCATCACTAGAAGAGCAGAAATTCGTGCTTTTTTCTCTATGGTTATATCCTTCTTCTTTCCCATTATGATAATAATTGACCGCGAATATAGACGCACTCAAATAAAATTAAAACTCTTTTAAATATAATTGAAAATGTGTGGAATGTCTTGTAAAACATCGTAAGAACACGAAACGCAACTACAATAGAAGAATTACAACAACATATTGAAGATAGAAGGCATAATAGCGACTACATTTTAAAAAACAATAAAAAGCTGCGTTGGCAGTATGCCAAAAAGGATTGAGGAAATAATAAAACACAGAGGGGGAACAAGCAAATATTAATAAATATATGTTCAAATTAGACTTATTTGCATGTTATATGTAATTAAAGTATAATATTGCCTACATTACCAACTGTTTTTTGAATCATAGTATTTTTAGGTGGTCCTAATTCGATGGACAGGGACTGTATATATGTATACTGTTCCTCTGATCTGCCCCTTGAGATTTCCCTTAACTGGCAAAACTTGTACTTTGTTTTATCTTTTTTGTTCACTTTTACTTCTTTAGGGAAATAATATTTATTTATTTATTTATATGGAGCATTTATCTGGACTTTTTTTGGTTTATTTACAGTTACAATTTTCTTTCCAAAGGTTATCAACATTTTTCCTAAAGATCTTTAGGTGGTCCAAGAGTTTGAGGTTTCAAATTCCAACGTAAACATTGAAAATTAAAATATTCCCTATAGCTTTACTTTACTGGAAAAAGCAAGGAAAAAAAAAGAAAAAGGGTGAAACATCTCCCTAGCATCTCATACACATGTTTATGCAAACTCCACCGTTTTATTTTCAATATGGATGTTACAAACTTCCCCGCATTCTTTTAGAAATCTCAATTACAAACGAGCTTCGCCATCAATACAGTTATTAATTCATACACGACTATGGAAGAGTTCTTGATGTATCTAATAATTACGAGAAGCTGAAATTAAAAGAAAAAAACATGTGTGTGTGGTTTGCATCAGCGAGGGTGGTGGATGAGTGAACAATATACCGTTGCCGAGAAGGCCATATGCGTATAGATATTGTCATCTTTATCTAGCGTGCAAAGATCAAAGTTGGTTGTACGTACAACGTTGCATAAAAATTACGCTGCACGCTGATATACTTGAAGGTTATGCACTGCGTAACATTCCATTGTATAGAGGGTAATATCATCGAAGGGTAGGTCGTGGTAGATCCGAGTGAAACGTCCCTACCATCCATCGAATAAAAAAAGAGAGTTCTCTGCTGGATAGAGGGTGCGTGTTGAAGGAAACTATGTCACAGATTTTATTACATGGTGCGTTAATAAAGAAACATGGTATATATAACATATGCTTAGTATATAATTGTGTTTGTAAAATTAAATATGTATGAATATGCCAACTTTCCCCTTTCACACTACGTAGGAGGAAATTCTCATTAACCCTTTAACCTGGCAAATTAGAGAATAATAATGATTACTGCTCTTTTAGGCGCCTCTCTGTCATTGATACTGTACCGGTTACCGCTTCCTTTAAAAAAAAAATTAATAGTTTCGATCTTTTTCGTGTTTACAAAATTTTACCTCATCATTTTAACTTATTTTTAAAAATAATGTTTTCTTTTTTCTTTCAACACATTTCAATGACTTTTTAAAGTCGAAATCTTAATGTTCCTTCGTACATAACTGGTCCTAAAGACAATATTACAAAATGCCCGTCCAAAACGATGTTGTGGTCCCCTTGTCCTATTTTGTATGCGATTCTGTACCTCCCTTCCCACAATAGTGCTTTGTATCTCTGTTAAAAATTCCAGAATTGGAAAATTTTGATTTTTCTGACCAGATGATTTCGTTTAAAAAATCGTCTTTGTCTAATCTTCCCAATAACCAATTCTGTATTCTAGTCGGCTTAAATTATCACTAGGTATTAAAGTATGGCTACCATGAGTCTCGTATGGTTTAAACTTATTTCCATATAAAGTTCTCCGTACTCGAGTCCGGGGAGAATTTAAGTCTGACGATACTTCGCATACAGGTGTTGATGGGTTATTATTTATCTAGGAAAGACAAGACTTACATAAACCTTGCAAAAAGACACTTTGCATTTATCATTTGTAAAATATCTCTTTAGTTTTCATTCAAATTCCTGTTAACATATACATTACGTGGCTTGGTAAACGATCCCGCTATTGTTGTATTTCGGTTTGATGAATAAAAATTACTTAACATATCTCGTTTCTCTTCGTTTGTGATAATTGAAATGTTTGCCAGTTTGAAATGTGATGGTTATCTTATTTAATCTTAAAATGTATTCTTCGTCAATTAAAGCATAATATCAAAAACTTTTGTCAACATGGATCGAATAAAAAAAAACCTTTCTGACGGTGTCAAAATCCAATACGACGCCGATGACGAAATATATATACAGTGAGGTCCCCCCCATGCTAACTTTTGAACGACAGAAGCTAGCGTTTTCAGGAAAAAATAGGTCGATTTCGTGAACTAACTTTTGCCGTTATCCACAGTTCAATTGCATTTCCGGTGTCACCGGAAGTGACGTCAGCTTTCTTATTTTAAATAGAACATGCTGTATATTTCTACGTTTTTGGAAAGGTAATCGAAATGTGAATCCAACGATATAACATATATTATACCTTAACTTAACACGTTGACTACCGAGAAGAAATTTGTAGCTTAGCCAACTACCCCAACAAGTATGTATTACTGATAATAAAAGTTTGTTTTGTAACTAGTCTTATACTTATAGGTCAGATAAATGTCATTTTGTCGTTGAATTGTCATTATGATAATAGCTTGTAAACTAGTCCACGGCAATGAAATGAACGGTACGGCAATGAAATGAACAGCAATATCCTAACGACCAGTTAATTTGTCATTGATTTTTTTCTGTGTTTGAGGGGAAAATATAGACTATTATACTACAAAATAATGTTTATTGACAAAAAAATAAACATTACGTTGAGTTACAAAAATAAAGTAAAAATTTACAAAAACACATGTTAGTACTAAGAGCAAATAATCACTTCAGAAAATACATAAGCTATAGCAAATTTTCAGTTCTTGTGCCTTTGAAACAAGGATAAACACAGAGATCCACCGCGATTGTTTGCGGATTCTTTTCTTTGTACCGTCTCTTTGCACATTTATTTGATGCTGTATCTGGAATCGGTTCCAAATAATGTTATACAATTGCGTTTCCTCTTGAAGCCTGGGAAGCGTTATTTATCTGGTTAATGCCTATAAAAGATTTGATCACCTCTTCGCTAAAAGTCAATAAACGACATTTATTATGTTAGACTTTCTGATACAGATAATAGGTGTCCAATATACATATATCTACAAGACATGTTTTTGTTATAATGAACAACGCATTCCGGCTTTAGCGTTTTCCTTCCTCGTTTATCTTCAGTTTGTATCATATTATGCTTATGCCCAGTACTAATCATTCTTATATACCTTCTATCCTTCCAGCTTGTTACCAATACAGGACCCTTCCTTTTGTATGCTGCTTCACCTATCTTCAATTTCCTCTTCATCAGATCCTTTGGGTTTCCTTTCCTGTTTTCTCGTAACATGCCTTTTGCACGTTTCATCATATCCTCCACCAGTTTGAGACTATTATAAAAGTTGTCCATATACAACCAGTAACCTTTGTCTAAAAAAGTTCTTTCTCAACTTTGTCAGTATGCGTAGAATGTTCACATAATAAAGTTGTTTTGCCAATATAGACTATAAGATTTAATATGAATCCATCCCTTGTGGCGAGCTTATATATTTTTAATCCATATTTATGTCGCTTATTCTGGATATATTGGTTGAATAATAATCGTCCGCGTCACTGGATCATAGCTTCGTCTAGTGAGAGTTCTCTCTCCGGGATTATGCTTTTCTGGATATTGCCAATAATCGTTTCCATTAATGGCCCTATCTTATATAAGCGATCATCGGTATCAACATTTGTGTGATTCACAAATCTTAGAACCTGAAGTCTGGATTCAAGCCGATTTCGTGACATGGTCTGGCCAAATATGGGATGAAAATATAGGCAATTTTTGCTCCAATGCTTTGTCAAATTAGGACTTGACGATACCTCCCAAACAACAAAGACCTATGAATTTCTTAAGTTCAAGTATCGTCACATTTTTCCAGGCGACCTTTTTTACTGTAAACTTTGTTCTATATTTAGAATTTATTTCAACAGCTTTGCGACTTGTTTCGTCTGCAATTATTTTAAAATGTTCATCTGGAAATAGTTGATAAAAGAAATCTATTGGCCAAGAATCACTTGGAAGGTTAACGTTAATTTTAAGATTCTCAGTAAACGGTATTTTTGGGGGGTCTTCATCTTCACTTGTCCAGTTAGCTTCATCATCGGATATTCTCCTATTTTTGTTATTTTCAACTAATTCATTATCATGCATCACTATCTAAATTACTACTTATTTCACTAACATGACGGGCCTGCTCTTCAAGACTGCCCCTATCACAATATGAAGGAATAAAGTCTTTGTCTTGTGTTGAATCATCACTTGAAAAAGGATCATCTATATCACTAATTTCTGACAAATGTTCAACATAGTATCTTATTTTGAGTTAAAATGTTTCCACGTTTTTTAGAAGAATTAGAAGTTGCAGTGACATCTTTGTTACATCTAAAAAAGAAAATAATTGTTTATAAATATTTCGCGATAAATTACTAAACAAAACAATAACTCACCCTGGAATAGCACACTTATACTTGTTTGATATTTACTACAAAATAATGCAGAATATAACGAAAAAATAATAATTTTGCAATATTTATGCTGCTATAGTTCACAATTTAACATTCAAACCCTTGATCGTGTACTCTAAATCTGTGGCACTGGAACACTGAAACAGTTCACTAAAGCCCTTACCACAATGCTTAACTCGTACTGGACGCACGTTTCGATAGCCAACCTATCATCATCAGCAGTAAAACTGAATTAACAAACTAAGTGAAAAACTAACCTTATATAGCAAATAAATTATGCAATATGTAATGTGTTTAGGCTTTTTTGTGTTGTTACTTTTATGATGGCTTCGGTACGAACCATGGAAAATTGCTGGGTCATACTATCTATCCTTACTTAGCGCAAATTTCAAATATTTCCGGTTGCCAAATTCATCGAATATTCAAATTAGGTACTTGATGTTTATATAAAATGATAAAAAAAATTGTTGAAAGTATGACAAATGGAGGTTATAATATACAATAAATAACAAGAATAATTTACGCTTTTGGAATTGAGATTTGACAGTTTGGTAATTATTAAGATTACTTTGCTTAGCAACGAGCTCTTTAGATCAGTCTGGCGTCACAAGAAACAATTTGATACTCTTACCTAGCCAACTTTGCGTAACAACAAAAACAGATTACCAAAACCTTTATTGCTGCATATCGTCATATATCTTAAGTTAAAGTTACCTTTTCCAAAAGCGTAAAAATATACAAGATATTCTATTTAAAATAAGAAAATTGACGTCACTTCCGGTGACACTGGAAATGCAATTGAACTACCGATAACGGCAAAAGTTAGTTCACAAAAAATAAAAATCGACCTATTTTTTCTGAAAACGATAGCTTCTGTCGTTCAAAGTTTAGCATTGTGGGGGACACTTTAGGACCGCACTGTATATATTTAATTTGAGGTTTTCGCCTATCAAATATGAAATATAATTCTTTCGGGTGTTGATCCGCGTAAGTAGCTGGTTCTCAGAAGAACCTAAAGTAGCTTGACGTTTCGACGAAGTCTCTTTCATCTTCTGGAGCGAATCGCACTTCTGTCACGACTCACGTGGGAGTTTCTTCTGGAAGATAATGTTGCTTCTGTTGCTAATCTAAGTTTCCTTTCTATTATTTGTTCCAAGACTTTAACCACCGTACTTGGTATAGTTATTCCTCTGTAATTGCAGTCTGCTGGTATCTTGTCTTCATTCCATACTTTATTATATATTTGTTTAAGCACCTCTTTTCCTGTTAGTCCCATATTTTTTAACATCTCTGCATTTAATTTGTCGTGTGGGTGATTTGCCATTTTTTAGTTTTTTTATTGCTTCATCGACCTCTTCTTTTATCTATATTATCTGTGTTTAGTAATTTATTCAATATTCTTTCCATCTTTGCATAATCTGTTTTTTTTTTTCTGTCAGTAATATACCTTCTGCACTTTTAACAGATATTGTGTCATATTGTAAAAGAGTTTTTGATTTCCTTCATGTTCATGCTCCTACCATGTTCTGATTTTTCTCTGAAATCATTCCGTCTTTTGTTTGGCTTCTCTTACTGATTTTTTAACTTTTTCACGTTGCTCTTTATATGGTTTCTCTTAGGTATCTTTTCCATGTTCACCTTTTTATTTTTAATTTGCTCCTTTAAGTCTTGTGATCACCATGCCGTTTATTTTCTATTATTGTTATTTTTGTAGGTTCCACAGACCGTTCTTGCTGTTTTAAAATAAAATATTTTTAAATTCGTCCCAGGATTCTTCTAGATTAAAAGTTTCCATTTTTTTTCCATTTCTTCGTTTATCTCAACCTCAAATTTTGCTGCTATTTAATTTTCCCTTAATTTGTAACTTCTTATATTCTCTGCCTGTTTATTTATCGATTTGTTTTTTTTTATTATTATTATTTCTGCATTAATACGTGTTTTAATCTTAGTGACAACCAGTTTCCTTTCTTATTGTTTTTGTCTTCTCAAATTCCTTTCCCAATTCAAGTTCCTTCCCGTTCAAGTTTCTAATATTCCAGGTGGCTTTTTTTGTATTTTGGAATGATATTCTGTTTCTTTTTTCTATATTTTCTGGATTTTTGATTTCAATTTGGGCATTATTTTGCAGGGTCAGTTTGTTATTTATTTGGGTTCATAAGAAACACAAAATTTAGCAACTTTGCCAAATTTAAACGTACTATTTATCTCAAATAATAAGCGAAATCACCCTGGCGAGGCTCGAAAGTGAATCAACCTGTATATACATATGAAACCTCTGCATATACAGTTTTTAGTTTCCAGTTTTCGGTGTAAAAGAACTTCACTTTAGCCGTTAGTGGTAGCCGTAACTGGTGAACCATCGGAATGAATTGGGATTAATTTATTTAAAAGGGTAGCGATATGTCATTTCATTTGATGAGTAGCAGTCGACAAGGTGAAAGGGTTTCAAGCGGAACACCCGTTATAATGCGTATAAGCACGCACAAAAGGGTTGGTACGCATCAGAAGTAGACATTCATACTAAGATAATGAATTGCGTGCTAATGAGGGCGTCCCGGTTATTGACCAATGAGGTCCCTGGAAACTTGTCAGCCATGTTTACAACCGCCCACAGAAAGAAACAAAAGCCGAGCGAAGTTTACAAGGCAAAGAACAAAACGCCTGCCAATCCCTTTCTTTAAATTTCAGTTTTTAGTTTGCGGTTCCCCCCTTATAAAGGAAAAAATAAAGTCTATCGCCGTCTCTCTTTAATGTATTTCTTATTTATAACCTCCCTGTGTCTTCCCGGTATTGCGTTACATTTGAATTTATCAATTTTGAAATGTAGTCACCGCTGAAAACAACAGATGTCGCGAGCTTATTGTTCTATTCCAATGATTAAGTTCTTAGTTATCATTGAAGAGAAAACTTATAAGTATAGGGTGTACCCCTATTTAAAATATGAAAAAGGACGAAAAATTAAAAAGAAAAACATGGCATCTGGACGTGTAATTCAACACGGATATGGCGTGTAATAAATTTCACCAATAGATTTTAACTTCTATTGTTTTTCTTACTTTATAACCTGAGGGGTTTGTCCCTTGTTTAAAAAAAACAATAAAGCCCTGCCTAGTGGGGTATAACACGCCTTTTACACATGTCCATTCTTTTTCACACCTTTTTACTTTACAAAATTTTACGCCATGTTGATTTGGATCAATTAAACTTAAACGGATATGATTACACGAGGGGAATTCAATATATGCCTTAAATAACGTTCTACATAGTTCTTTTTTTTCATTCTAGTCTCCTTTTTTTCCTACCTTCTTCGAACTGAAGGAAACCAAATTTAGTAACGGACATAAAAAAAGCCCTAATTTAATTTTAAAATTCTTAGAAAGTATTTTACCCTAACAGTGAATCATTTATCCAAAAATGGTTAGAGATACTAACAAATAAAGCAATTTATCGTAATCGACGGATCAAAATCTATCAGATAAAACACTCAAAATAGGAAATGCTTTTATTTTTTCTTAATTTTATCATGTCTTCTCAACAAAAAGTAATAATGAAACAGTTCACTAAAACCCTTACCACAACACTTAATTCGTGCTGGACGCACGTTTCGATAGCCAAGCTATCATCATCAGCAGCAAGACTGAACTAACAAGCTAAGTGAAAAACTAACCTTATATAGAAAAATAAAATTATGCAATATGTAAATTTAAAATCTTAAAGTAAATCGCAAAATTTAATGAGCCGCTTCATTGCACAGGACTATAATTAGCCTAAAGGTAAATGGTCAGAATGACGTGAGTTATTAAATCCTAGTATTACAATGAAGCGGTTCATTGCACATGGTTAAAATTACAACTAAAATAATTAAACATGATGTAACAAAGGACAAAGGCTGGAATTTAGTGGTCCTAAATCTGAATTCATTAAGTGAGTTTTGTTTTTGTAAATTTCCATGCCTTCATAACAATTTAATTGAGCAGTACTCTTTACGTTTTTAATTAACTTTATATTATCAACATTATGGTTATTTTCAAGCATATGTAGGGCAACGCTAGATTTATCAAACCTTCTGAATTTGAGATGAGCCAAATGTTCTTTGTACCTAATGTTGATTGATCTTTTTGTCTGCCCAATATACACTTGATCACAATCTTTACATGAAATTTTGTAAATTCCTGATTTATCCATGTTATCCACTGGGTCTTTGGAACTTCCTAAAAGGTTTTTAAGGTTATTGCTCGAAGAAAAAACAATCTTGCGGTCGACCCTAGAAAAGATTTTTTGAAGACCCTTGGTGTAACATGGATAAAAGGGTAATTTAAATATTTCTTATTATTACGGCCGTCAGTGCGTTCTAATGTGCTTACATTTCTAATTCTTAATCTATTCTTATGTTTCCTAATAGTATTATAGACGACATCTTCAGAGAATCCGTTAAAGTTAGAAATATTGATGATTTCTTTTAGTTCATTTTGATATCTATCTTTAGTTAAAGGAAAATTGAGTAACCGGTGCTCCAAAAAGTTAATAGCCGAAAGTTTGTGTTCATATGAGTGATTAGAATCCTGCAAGATGAATCTATTATTACTAGTAGGTTTCCTATATACGTCTATTTCTAACTTATTTTTATTTCTTATTACTAACATGTCGAGGAAAGGAATCCTGTTGACTTTTTCTTCTTCGTGGGTAAATTTGATAGAGGGAAATTTTGAGTTAAGTTGTTCTATGAAATCCGTTATTGAACATTTGCTGATGTCAAAGATGCAAAAAACGTCATCGACGTATCTGATCCAAAGCCGAGGGAAATAAGCCAAAGTATTCTTCAGGTCGGTTTCAAATTTACCCATAAAGAGGTTAGCCATAAACGGAGATAAGCTGTTACCCATTGCTGTTCCTTCCGTTTCTTGATAAAAAGTTGTTAATTTGGAAAAAGTTTTGTTTCATGCAAAGTTTTGTCAAAGAAATGAAGCTAGTAACTTCCTCTCTATCCATTTGGTTATCTAACAAAAGTGTTTCTAAATATTCCAAAGTTAAATCAACCGGAACGCTAGGGAACAATGAACTTACGTCAAACGATACTAAAATTTCTTTGTCAGTAAACTCAATGTCCTTAGTTTTTTCAATGAACTCGTAAGAATTTTTAATAGATGATGATAGCAGTACGCATTAAGTGTTGTGGTAAGGGTTTTAGTGAACTGTTTCAGTGTTCCAGTGCCACAGTTTTAGAGTACCCGTTTAAAAAGTCATAAAAAAGGAATAAAAACACATGTTGCAGTATGCAACGAGCTGAATTTAGTAGCTAGAACACTTGTGCAATTTTCAAAAACTTTTTCCAGTTCCTGAGTTGTGGCCCAAAAAACAAAAAAATAGCAGTTCTCGGTTCACAGAAATCAATTCTACGAGTTCATTTCATTCTAAAAAGGTGCAATTGGAGCTTCTGTCGATTGTAGAAAAACCGTAAAAGTTATCTCAAAGTCAAGAATTTGGAAATCATGCTTCAGATTAGGAACAACATTTTTGGAAAAACGCTAATTTCTATTTGAAAACTATCTGAGGGTATTCAAACGCGCTTATTAATATTTATTGTTTAAATGAACGTGATTCCTTTAGAAATTGTACACAAATGCTTTTCCCATTTAAATGAAGTAATTGAATTATCTCAAAAATTGTTAGATATATTGTAGAACCGAGTTGATTTTCGTAATTAGCGGACCAACATTTACTAGATAGAATGATCAAAATGATATTTTTATTATTTTTTTATTTTGTGAATTTTTTAAGGTTTTACTAATTTTTTCATATTTCAATAAACGGGCCGTTTTAGTTGGGACCGTTTGCAGTGTTCAATAAGCTGAATCGAAGCAAAAAAAAATACAATCCTTATTTTTAAGGGATAATGAACTAGAGTCGTAGGACGTTTTAGAAATTGTGCCCTGCGCGTTTGCCTTTTTTAGGCCGTAGACCAGAAAGTAAGGATTTTAACACTATGGAGATTATGGAAATCGATTCTACGAGTCCATTTCACTCCAGAAACATGTTACTAAATGTTTGGAAATGTGTACAATAGATGCTAGAATACTTTAAAGAGAATCGTGCGAAATTCAAGTTTCAAAATGTTATCATCTTTGATTCTCGGTCAG
This sequence comes from Dynastes maya, assembly GCA_029619315.2. Classification (NCBI taxonomy): domain Eukaryota; kingdom Metazoa; phylum Arthropoda; class Insecta; order Coleoptera; family Scarabaeidae; genus Dynastes; species Dynastes maya. The sequence continues at coordinate 12,461,537 of JAROYE020000012.1, forward strand.
ACACCATCTATGTAGGTAACCATGTGAAGCTATGGTTTTCTCGTGTATTTCCGTTACATATCGTGTACATTGTTCTTGATAAGAAAATATGCGAGAAAATCGAAGCATTGTCCGTAGCTTCTTATTTGCGTCACAACCAATCGTCACTGCCTGTAACCTTGGACTCTAAACTGAACTGGAACTCACATTTACAAAAAATGACCGACAAATGTAAGAGGGTGTTAATGACAACCCGTAGAACAGTTGGGAAAACATGGGGACTCAAACCACATATGACGTACTGGCTGTACACTACGGTGGTAAGACCCATGATAACTTATGGCTGCCTGGTTTGGTGGCCTAAGATCACACAGAAGCATGCGATAACTAGTCTTTCGAAAATTCAGAGACTGGCATGTCTATGTATAACAGGAGCTATTAAAAGCACTCCAATAGCTGCTATGGAAACCATGCTAAACCTACCTCCTCTTGAGATTTATATCAAGGGAGAAGCCAGAATGGGTGCATACAGACTGAAAAATACTAGCAACTGGAGATCCCACAGTGGATCTGGGCACACCAGAATAGAAGCAGTAGTAACAAACCCTATCTATGATATCTCCAGGATCTCCTATGACAAACCTTTCAAAGTTTTCTTGAATTGGGAAGAATGGAGGGATGGAGAGGGGAGAAAACCAAGAACACTAGTCTGGTACACAGATGGGTCCAAAACGGGCACTACATCTGGCGTTGGTGTATATAAGGAAAACCAGGGATACAAAGTATGTGTATCACTTGGGCGATACACCACGGTATTTCAAACAGAAATATATGCTATACAAACCTGCGCGTGGGAGAGTCTGCGTGGCCGACCGCAGAGTGAGACGATTTGCATTCTCTCTGACAGTCAGGCAGCCTTAAAGGCACTAGCATCTTATCGCATAACCTCCAAACTAGTATGGGAGTACCTGCAAACCCTAATGGCTCTGTCTAAACACAACAAGGTCACACTGGTGTCGGTGCCAGGGCACAGGGGCATAGCGGGCAATGAAATTGCAGACCAGCTAGCGAGGGAAGGTTCAAAAATGAATTATATAGGCCCTGAACCGGGTCTAGGTATTACCAAGAGTGCAGTGCGTGGTGCAATTAATGAGTGGATTATAACACAACACCAATTAAATTGGAAACATGCAGCTGGACAAAAGCACAGCAAACGGATGATGGGAAGACCGTCGCAACATCTGACTGCTGACCTGCTTGAATTAAGCAAGATACAGCTTAGGGCATCAACATGTCTATTAACAGGACATGGCTGTTTGAGAGGCCACTTGCATAAGATGAGGATCTACAAAGATGAGCCCTTATGTAGACTTTGCAATAAGGAGGAGGAAACAGCCCCTCACATTATTTTCGAATGTGCAGCGTTAGCTCAACGCAGATTCGCTATGCGAAGCACAATTGAACTACCAATGGAGAAAGATTTACTACATAGGCTCTTAAACCTGATTGCGGGAACTAACCTGTTCAAGTAAAACAAAACCGAAACAGGAATAATACAATAAGCTACTAAGCTTCAGTGTTAGGGATGTAAAGACCAGCCCTGCTCTGGTAGAAAAATCAATCAATCACTCAATCGTCACTGCCACCTGGAGAATAATCATATTTAGTTGAGATAATTATTTAAGTATTTCGGAAAATGATGAAAATCACGTTAAGAAATTATCTGCAAATTAGATTAAAAAATTCAAGAACTCCTATATATTATACACTTAAATGCTCTATACTTTATACAATCAAAACATCCGACGGAAAAGCAATTAATACAGTGTAGATCTAACATTCAAAATTATCTAAAAACGTATTTTAGGGTGTGATATTTCCCATAGAAGAGAAAAAAAGACGATAAAGAGTTTGAACGTTTCCATTAGCGAGAACGTTAGCTAGACGGCTGTGTGTGGCATTTTATATTATTCTTGTATCTGTCCTTCTCTTTCTAAACAGAAAACACAAAATAATTACGGATTTATTGGAATTGAAATTACATTACTGATTGATAACTCGTTAACAGTCAGGCTCATTTCTGGCCAGTCCCAATGGAAGGCTTAATGCATCTCGGTCTTGCTGGAAAGTACACCTTTAAAATATTGTGTAATTCACTGTAAATAAATTGTTATGTCATTAATGTTAAAGTGATTTATATATTCCTTTTAAAAGTTTTTTTGTCGCCTAAGTTTTTTTGTATTGAGAATTATTCGTCATACATTAGATATTTTAATCAATAAGAATTTGAATTTTATTCTATTTTATCGGATAAATAGTTCCATAAAAGATTTTGACAGCTAATTGAATCACTATGTTTTTCAGATGCATCTTACACATTCTTTGAATGGAAATATTTTAAATTATTTGCTTCACACCTATTTATATAGACGATTTTATCCAAAAAGGAATGTTCAATTAGCAGCTATTATCTGCAATTCAACAGGTTAAAAAAGCTACATTGCTAAACAATATTTAAAGCTTGAATTATTTGCTTGCTACTATTAATTCTTTTTAGAGATTCTCAAATAAAGGTTCAAATAGCAAGTAACATGGGTGTTATTCTTGGATGAGAGGCAATAACATAACAGTTTAGAGTTTAATCGAATGTAGTATTATTCGTGTATGCGAATATTCTATAGCTAACACTTGGAATACAATGTTGTTAATGGAATAGTGATTGATTTAGTAACATATTTCACAGGTAGAACAACGAATGTTGTAAATGGAGATAAAATAAGTGCATTGAACAAAGAAAACGTACGCAGTACCTACACACAAAAGGCCTTCTACTGTCATAAGCCGAGAAATTATTGTCAGTAACATAATATAAAGTAATCATAATAAAATTTTCAAGTGTACAAGTTATATATGGACGCAACTTGTCGTTTTATTCAATTCTTGTTTTACTCGTTATTTTACGGTCACAATTTCAGATATTCAACAGCTAATGCATCTACAGGGTACGTTAAATCAACAATACCATCTGTTACTAATCGTTCTTTTCGAATAAAATGAAATAAAGCAATGTGAAGATAATTATTGTGAAATAACAATCTTGATATTTTAAACTCATAGTTACATCAAATATTGTCTTTACTTTGGAAAATTTTTATTGTAAAATACCCTGTATATCGTACTAATGCATATATACAGACATATCAGTAAGTGGGTGTTTTATAAAACAATTTTTTTAGGTCAAAATGAAGCGCATTACATAGCTTCTTTTAAATACGATGAAGAAGGCGATAGACTTCAGAATTTTATGTGTATAAAGATGGACTATATTAGCTAAAAGCATTCTTGTGTTAAATAACTGTCCAAACCGTTGATACCCATACATTACCTCGGCCATACACTAAGCAGCTCTGATAAGACAATGAAAACCGGATAAGAGTTTCTTTATTGATCACTTTTCATTGGTTATTGTAATATGAATGTACCTAAAAGCGATAAACTCATTTCGTGTCTATCTATAGGTGTTAATCTAAATAGGGGAGTGCACAAATATACGATAAAACTATTATATGGAATGTGTTCTTTTACACCTCACAAGAAGAATAAGACATTTATTATTATTTCACTTTTTGTTACGTGAAATAATGCATTATTTATATCAAGAACATTGTCAAATACCAATTAAATTACGCTTCGGGGTTTATTTTTACCATCGACGATGGTATTCACGTATCCAGCCAATATAAAAATAATCCTCTTGTTTACGCTCGAAAATTCTGTCAAATTCTTTCGTTTAATCCCTAATTTATTTAAAGGGAAGGTTCCCCTAGTGGTCAAACGCCTTAAATCGGATTTAGCATATTATTTTGTGGAATTGCAATCATAGGATTATGCTTGTTTATATTCCATAATCGTCCTCTAATCGGCAATATTACTAACTCATGTGGTAGACCTGTATTTGCTAAGGTTTATTGAAATTGCTTTTATCACGTAAAATTTTTAATATTAGAAATAAAATCTTGTATAAATCCGGAATATTGATTACTTTTTAAAAAATATTTTAAATTTACATGAAAGCCCGCCATATACCTCGAAACTTTTAAATAGTTGCGCATAGCGAAATCTAGCGACGACTTACTCAAATACTTGGCGGTCATTTCTGCAGCAAATCAGAATGAAATCTGTAATCAATAAAATTTGTTAAATTCACCTATTTAATATAAAAAAAATATTTATTTTATTACCATTTTTAATTTTCATTACATATATTAATTCGAATTCTATAAATCTTTACATTAAAAGAGTTTATGTAAATTAAAAAATAACGGTGACGTCACTACACTACACGATGTATACACATAACCTTTCAATGTTTCGCGTGTTCATATTTGAAACATTTAATAAATATAAGTGTAGAATTTCCGAGGAAAAGTTACCTAGATAATTTGAGAAATGTCATTTTTTATCAAGGGGAAACGTAACTCTACAAATTCAAAGGTATGTTTAAATAATTTGATAAACTACAATGTTTAAAAGTAGGGGAGACGATGTTGTACTTAAAGTGTTTTATTTAATTTTAGTACTCAAAAGATAGTGTTAAAAAACGTAAATTAAATAAAAAGCAAATACAAGAAAATTTAGAAGAGGAATTAACAAGTGGTAGCGATGGAGACGGTGTAGAAACAGCTAAGAACGATGTTGCTGAAGAAGCTGAATCATCAGATAGTGAGAGTGAAACTGCACAAGAGAAGAAATTACGTCTAGCTAAGATTTATCTCGAAGAAATTGCTAAAAGAGGTAAAAAAATCAATGGTGAATACGTCAAAAAATAAAATTTCATTTAAATGTATTCTTAGAAAGAAAAAAACTAGATGATGAAGATGAAAGAACTGATTCCGTTGCTAAAATTTTGAAGGAAGACTACCTTAGATCTGCAGGAAAACTGCATAGTTCAGTAGCAAATCAATACACATCTGCTGATATAGATAATATCTCCGTTATGAAATGTAAAAACCATAGAAGTAGCATGACAACCCTTTATGTTTCAAATAAGTTTATATTTAGCGGTAGCAAAGATGGCACTATTGTAAAATGTAAGTAACCACTATTTCTTTCGCTATACATCCTAAGAAATCTTTTGTCCTTTAGGGTCTTTACATGAAAGTAAAAAATTGGGTTACATACCTTTTGCTAAGCATCATGTGATATCTAATAAGGTAATAGGGCATTCTAAAATGATAACTAGTTTAGCTGCCTCGTCAGATGGAAAATTTTTGGTAAGTAAGCTTTTGTATTCGAGTAAAATATGGATTCCATAGGAAGATCTTCTTTAAAATCTTTTAGGCTGCCTCAGATGGTACAAAAGACATCCAAATCTGGAATCCAGATACTCTAAAACATATAGAAACCTTGAAAGGTCACCAAGATAGTGTAACAGGTTTAGTGTTTAGGAAAAACACCCACACTCTTTACTCTTGCAGCAAAGATCGCTCAATAAAGATTTGGTCGTTGGATGAAATGGCATATGTAGAAACATTATACGGCCATCAAAACCATATAACGTCAATAGATACGTTAACACGCGAAAGAGCAATAACTTCCGGTGGTATGGATAGTACAATTAGAGTGTGGAAAATTGTAGAAGAGTCACAATTAATTTACAATGGCCCATCGGCTAGTATAGACGTTGTAAGATTGATAAATGAAGAGACTTTCATATCAGGAAGTGCTGATGGTGCCATAAACGTTTGGGGTGTTAATAAAAAGAAGCCGTTATGCACCTACAATGAAGCACATGGTTGTGATGCTATCACCAATGAACCATATTGGATTTGTTCAATTGCCGCACTAATAAACACAGACCTAATAGCTACTGGCTCTCAAGATAGTCATATAAAACTCTGGAGATTAAGCGACAACTTTAAAAGTATAAATTTATTATTCACAATTGATACAATAGGATTTATTAACGATTTATCATTTACCGAAGATGGTAGATATTTAATAGCATCAGTAGGTAATGAACATAAATTTGGAAGATGGAATGTAATTAAAGAAGCTAAAAATTGTGTTTTAAAAATACCTTTGGTTATATTAAAGAAAAGTTAGGCAATCATTAATTAGCATCAATCGTGTTTTATATAAGGGAAATTTGACAATGCTTATTATTTTGTTTACAACTGCGCACGAGCAGCTTGTTTTAAATTCCAATAATGTTCTATTAATTTAATAGATCTCGTGCGTTCGTTTTATCGTTAAATTATTTATAAAACACCTTTTCTTAACATTGTCTCCATTTGTATCAAATAAAACAGTTGTTATATTTTTATTTACGTTATTTATTTATTTTTAATGTTTCATTCCAACACCTAGATTTACAATGAAAATCATAAAACATATTCCACGATTCTAAATGACGAATTTGTACTATTTTCTGTTTCGATTTTAGCAAATAATAACATCCATCACCGTTAGACAAAAAAAAGTAAAATAATTTAATTACAACTAAAACGGATATTCAGAAACAATTAAAAATATCTTCGCAACCATCTTGCTATTAAAGATGTGATTGTAGTAAAGCTTCAATTCCAACTGCAACTCGATCTCTTGCGGGCCTTCAATTGACCTGACCAAAGCTAGGATTGCCTTGTGTTTAAGTGTGTTCATCCTGAAGAAACCTTCGTGGGCCCTCTCGATACCTTCTGGGCAATTCACATTGACGATTCTCATTGTAAAGTCAGCCGCTGATCCTGGCCAAACTGGTCCTCTCATCTGGAAGAAGTCTATGTGTCCTTGGAGTATCGGAAGTTTAGAAATGAAGGTCATGAAGTGATAAGAATATTGCTGAGGCATTTCTATGCAGCTGATATCTCTATGGTCACAAGTATGTTTTGCTCTCTTGCATCGGCTCTTGTGTTCTGGATCTCTGATGTAATTTGGCGGGCATTGAATCGTGAAACATTTGTAATTCCCCCTGGTGTTAAGGCACGTTGCATCAGGTCTACCGCATACATTCTCCAAGCATTCGTCAATATCTAAAATGAATTCAAAATTATTAGGTAATTGGGTCACGCTTATATAGGTTACAAAAGAATATAGCGTATTTAAAGAATTTAAATTCCAAATTAGCATCGCTATTCCATATTTATAAATTTCAAAATACCCACGATTAACATATAATCGGAATTGGTAATTAAAAAAAACCTTTTTGCGTGTTATCTATATAGTAGAACGGAGGTTTTTTGCTTTACCTTGACAAGTTCTACCGTCTGATCCTAGTCTATAGCCTCTGGGACAACTACAAACGTAACTTCCTGGCGTATTTTGGCACGTTGCTATGCATAATTGTTGGTCTTTGAATTTTTCACACTCATCAATGTCGGAACATGTCCTAAAAATACATATTTTGCAAGTTAATTAAATTACAATTGTCTTTTTTTTTTATTTTGAACAATACTTTACCTGTTATCTGAATTTAGGCTGTAACCCCTATCACAGGAACATCTATAACTTCCCCAGAGATTAACACATCTCTGTTGGCATAATCCTGGCATTTCACATTCATCAACATCATCACAAATATCTCGTCCAATTTGTTTTAAACCATCATGGCAACGGCATTCAAATGAACCAATTGTATTGATGCATTCAGCATTATTTGAACAAGCCTGGAATAGTGTGAGAATTATGTTTTTAATAACCAATAGAATTGTTTTATTTACCCTTCCTCTGTAATATTCACACTCATTAATATCTTCACAATGGTTATTTACGTTCAATTTATGCCCTGGGGGGCAGGTACAAACGTGATAACCAAAACCATTCTTGCAAATCTGTGTGCTGGAGCATTGATGGTTTCCTCTTGCACATTCATCGATATCTAAAGACGAGACAATCAAAATATGTTTTATTATTGTTGCTCCTTCATCTTACCAATACACTCATTTCCAGCCGAATTCAATTCAAATCCTAGCTTGCATTGCAACCTAGATATGCACTGGTATCTTCCATTGAGGTTCTCACATCTTTCTAATTGAGAACATGGGTTATTCTTACACTCGTCAATGTCTTCACAATCTCCCTTAATGTTCATGGTGTAACCTGGAAGGCACTTCTTCTTCTGGGATATCAAGACGTTATTTGGATAGGGCCTAAAAGTTGGGAATGTGAATGTTGTTGAAGTCGCATAATATAATCTTGGAATTCTTTCGCATCTATAAGATCCTTGTGTGTTCTTGCATTGGAATTGCGACCCTAGGTCTTTGCAATTATGTGTTCCCAAAGCGCATTCATCGTCATCTTCGCAAATATTGTTAGCATGGTTTAATGTGTAACCAGTTCCACAACCGGCGGTTCTAGGACAATAATAAGACCCTATGGTGTTGTCACATCTTTGTCCTTCTGAGCAATCGTGAGTTCCAAGCTGGCATTCATTGACATCTATTAAGGAAAAGAAGTAAGGACAGTTTTTACTTTACGAATTTTTTCATCACTCACCAACGCAAGCTCCAGTTATGTCTTTAATAAACCCTCTCTTACAATTACAATGATAACTTCCATGGGTATTGATGCAATCCTGGTTGCTATCGCAAGTGTCTTCGTCGTAGCATTCATTGATATCTAAAAATTGTTTTACATAAAATGTTCTTCAATACTACACTAAAAAATAATTACCTATACACATTCTATAAGAATCAGAATATTTAAACCCACTTGGACATGAAATTGGGATAGGTTTTGGAGGTTTATAATATGGAGATCTATATGGTGTACGTTCTGGTGGTGGCGGTCTTTCAGGCTTCCTAACAGGAGGTGCTGATGGAGGAGAAGATGATTGTTCAGGTTCTTCTGGAATCGGCACATGTTGTGGTGGTATTTGTGGCTGAGTCGGAGCTTGTGGCGTTGTAGTTTCTTCTTGTGGTCTTTGCACGGGATAATATGGTCGTGTTGGTTGAACTTGCGGTTGAGGCGGTCTATAAGGAGTTGTAGGATAACTTCTAGAGCCTGCTTGGACAAATTTAGGCGACGGAGGCGTTGTGGCCTCAGTAACCCTTTCAGTAGTTGTAGGAATTGTTGTTGGAATAGTTACAGGTGTTGTTTTTGGAGTTGTATAAACACTTGATGGGTACTCGTATGGGATATTTGGATTTGGAGCCTTGTTTGGTATACAAGTATGTCCCCCAGATTCATTTACGCAGGTTTCATCTGGCCCGCATAGTTCTTGATTTTCTTCACACTCGTTTATGTCTAAATTCAACTTTTCCCAATTATAAAAGAAAATAAATACGTTAATATACTTACCTTCGCAAATAAACGTTACAGCATTCTTCTTAAAACCAGGGGGACATCCTCCTTGGGTTGTCTTATCAATACATGTATAATTTCCTTTAGTATTCAAGCACATTTGCGACGCTGTATTACAATCATGTTGCCCAAGAATGCATTCATCGATATCTACGAGTTTTAAAATAAATTATTTTTTAAAAGTGCGCAGAATTGTTGAATACCTTCGCAGTCTTGTATAGAATCCTTAAAGAAAAACCCAGGCGGGCATTTAACAGCGTTATTTTTACATTCGAAAGATCCCACTGTATTAATGCAAGTTTGATGGTTCATGCATGCGAGCTCAAATTGGCATTCATCGATATCTGGAAGAATAGAATCAATCGATTTCCTATTTTTCATTCATTTTTTTGAAAGCAAACCATCACAAACTGTTTTGTCTGCGTTAAAAATATATCCTTCAGGGCACATGTCGTAGTCTTCTATATCGTTTCCGCAGTTGTAAGATCCGGGTTCGTTGATACAAGCTTGAGATGGTAGACATTCGTGATGACCCAATTTGCATTCGTCAATATCTAATTTGCATACAACAAAAATTATTAATCTCGTCAAACAATGGTATTTTGTTCTTTACCATTGCAAGATACTTTATCGTTGTCCAGTTCAAATCCTTCATAACAGGAGCATTGGATTGATACTCCAGTGTCTTTACATTGGTGTTCGCAAGGGTTATTTTCATCACACCTATCAACTGGGGCGTTAGGTATTTGCGGTTGTGGCGAAGGTGTCTTCTTTATTTTGCAAGAGACGCCATCCGCCATTAAGGTGTACCCTTCCTTGCAATCACATCTGTAAGAATCTTGCGTTGGTATACAAACTTGAGCGCAAACATCGGTGATTTCGCAAATATCTTCAAGAGCTGCAAGTTAATAAGTTTCGGAATATTGCAAAGAACATCGATATATCAAATTACGAGGATAATCATCAGGTGGATTTGGTTTGGTAGCTGCTGTGGTGCTTGGAGTCGTTGCTATCGTTACAGTTGGTGTCGTCATTTCTGGCGTTGTTGGAGTGCTTCTTGGTCTTACACGGTCTTTATTTTGGCAACATGTAGAGAAAGCGTTGTCATAAGGTTGACCTAGACCAAGGACTGTACTGCAGGATTGCCCCGAAAGGCCTGTTTCTATACCGAATTGGCAAGCTGTGCAGCAATCCTAAATTATTGGAATTAACAAATGTCCACGCAACATTTTACCTAATTTACCTTCCTAAAATCATCAGAAGATTCATCTTCTGAGCTTATACAATCTCTTCTATTCATTGCATCATCTTGGCCTAAGTTACATTGGATCTCGTGCGCTTTATTCTTACAGCAGACGTCTACAGATTTCATACAAGAGCTTTCGTCCTTCTTATCAACGTTTGGAAACGGTGTTCGATATTTGCTACATGGTAATCCCGATTCCCCATGGATGGTACCGATCCCACAACAATGTTTTAAGGTCACAAAATTTAATCCTGAAAAAAATTGGTTGATCTCCAAGAATTTTCTGGTAATAAATAAATTTCATCATCGTTTGATATGATAAATTTAAGTTCTAAGAAATCAGATGTGTAGAAATTGTTAGTTGTTTATAAAATCGTGTGTGTATATTTTTTTAAAATTAATCAATGCGCTATCAAAACAAGGAGTTGGGTTGTATGAAATGCATGTTTTTTTGCGGTCACATTTTTCTTTGCATTGATAAAATTATTTATTCATACACTGGTTGATAGATCATAATAATGTTTGGCCATGACATTGGGGCATTTGGTAATTATCGTTAAATTGCAATATTTATGGAATTTTTTTTTCATTTTTAGCTTAATTTGGACTCCTTATTTTTAAGAAAAAGATTGATTGAGCATAAAAAATTCGATCGACAAAGATTTTTTTTGTTTAGTAATAACAAGGAACTAAATAATTTATTAACTACATTTTAAAATGTTTATTTATTTTTGTGAAAGAGAAATATTCCAATGGAATAAATGAAGTGTATTAACATAGTTGAATATTCAATTAAACTAAGGCCAATATCTCTGGGTCACTTAAAAATGTTTTTTCTTCAATATATTATAATTAAGAAAATTATTTTTAACAAAATTAAGATAAAAAGTCCATACCATGCGCCTCTTTTGAGATAATTGCGAGAAGAAACACAAACAGTATTAGCTTGAAACTCATTTTCGGGGATGCTATAGTCCTTTTGTTGTGCAACTGATCACAACGCACATCATACTGACATAGACTCGGCTTATCAATTATTATTCTTCGTTTATTCAAACAATACTACACGAAGCAGGGTGTTTTATACGTATCAAATCGTCATTAAAGTCAATATTAACACATTGGAATATTTTCACTAATACAGTAGTAATTTACGAACAATTCCTTAAATTACAATATTCTTTTTTCTTTTAATAAATCATTTTCCAGCGTTTTTTTGAAATTTGAAAAATACCGCGCGTTTTCTGCCAATCCCACGGCCCTAGTGATATTTAATAATTTGGTAACATTCTATATCACTAGGTTGGCTGCGTTATGTTATCAATTTACGTGTAGATTTTGTTAGACGTACGTGTCTCTTATTTAAAACAAATATTTTGTTTTTTAATTTTCAAGTTATATCATAGACTGAATTTAATCGGTAGTAGTTTTAAATTATTTCCCGTGATCCTCTAGGTGAGTGAAAATAGTTTATTTACTTTTATTTAGTTATAAAATTCGTAAATATTTTAGATTTAAGATGAGGTTCCTGATCCATATTGTAACCTTACTGCAGATATTAAATCTGTGTATTTACTTTGTAAATGGGCAACGGGTTCCACCAGGTGTTAGCCCACAACATTATCAGGTCTGTAAAATGTTATTCCTTAGCGAGTGTAGGTTGGTCGCAATTTCATTAGAGACCCATTAGGTTCTTCGTATTTTATTATTGATGGGAATTAATTCTTTAACAGCAGCAGCAACAGTATCAACAAGCTCAATACCAACAACAACAGCCGCAATATCAACAGCAGCATCATCAACAGGTTCCAGTTCAGCATCAGCAACCACCTGTTCAGCAACATCAGGTCTCTTAAATCTTTTGTGCACCTTTCCGTTGGTTACTATTTATATATTCACATTTAGGTCCCAGTACAACAGGTCCCACAGCATCAGGTGCCTCAGCAACAGGTCCCTCAACAGCAAATGCCACATCAACAGCCGCATGGTCAACCCCAACAACCGCATGGTCAAGCCCAACAACCGCATGGTCAACCACATGGTCATGGCCATGGTCATCAACAAGGGAAAATTTTAGATACCCAGCATATTATGCAAGAAAAAGAGTAAGGTCTTTATTTGGATAGAAGCAAAATAAGAAAATGCAATTTGGTATTATTTTTATTTAGTCATATAGCTGAGCATATGGATGTACCTTTGGATACAAGTAAGATGTCAGAACAAGAATTACAATTTCATTATTTCAAAATGCATGATGCAGATAACAATAATAAGTTAGATGGTTGTGAGTTGATAAAATCATTGATTCATTGGCACGGTAAGTATTATCGCCGCGCTGCTGCTTTTTATTAATAAGCTTTGTTAATTGTTTTTATTTGTTTTTTCACTAATTTTCCTCATTCTATATGCCTTTGTATCTTCATCTCATTATTTGGTATAATTTGCGTATTATTTCTATTCCTGTCTGCGTAACACTCTCTGATCAAATTTAGTTTTATGTGCTTCATGTTTGTTATCAAATTATCATTTGTTTGTCAGAACAAGGAAGTAAGGACCCATCACAAACCCAGATTGAGGATAAGATCTTCAGGGATGACGAGTTAGTAACGCTAATCGATCCAATCCTTAATATGGACGACAATAATAGAGACGGATACATAGATTATCCGGAATTTATAAGAGCACAAAAGGTTTCCTCACAAAACAATCAAGTTTAAACGTATGTCTTTGAGTTGAAGGGGTTTATCGGTTAATGTGCTTCGTCGTGATCGTCTTCTTCGTTGTTTTTCGGCATATAGCCAAATTTTTTGTCACTATTTTAGGGCCTAAATCGGAAAGGGCGTTAATTTTACCCGATGAAGATATCAGCAAAACGGTTGATGATGCCCTAGGTCTGGCTGACATAAATAAGGATGGGTTTATAGACTATCACGAATATAAAACCGCCAATAAATTAAATAAATGAAGAAATTTTCGTTCTTAAAACTGATAAATGAACGCATATTCGTGTAAATACGTAATTATTACATGATTTACATGTTTCCGAGGTATACATTTAAATAAACAAAAGACTGCATTAATTGTCTCAACTTATAATAATTGAAAATAAACTGAATTGTATATTTTTTATTCTAAGGATTATATTAATTACAATATGGTTGTGTATTTTGTAATATTACGTTACTATTTTTTTTTGTAAATATTAATATTTTCTTAAGAAATTGTAAAGTTAATAAAAAATCAATTTTATAAAAGTAACCTTTATTATTTCTATCCCAAAAAAAAATTTGTAAATATTCATTTGATACTTAGAGCGGCATTTATGAAGCAATTACTGGAACTAATAATATAGAATTCTGTAATTTAAAAAGTGGGGTATTGGAAAATGTTTACTAGATGGCGCAATATGTCTAACTGGGTAGTTTAGTTTATCCTATTTTAAAACTTTAACAGCGCGCGAAGACGCTGATCTGGACTGTCGGACTGGGTGTTTATTTATGAACAAATTATAGGAATATAACAAATTGTCCTGTCAATTAAGGTAAGACAGTGAAAATATCGATAAATATGAGAACTAGCCGGGAATACTTCAAAAAGCATATGCTGATACATTAAATATTGAAATATTTTTGGGATTAACATACTAGCAATGTATTAATTAAAAATAACTAAATGTAATAAATTTGAAGAACACGCAGAGAAACGTTTATTTGTATCAAAGCTGTCCGCCTTAATTTAAGACAATTACTGTTGCAATTATCTGCAATACAATAACTCTTTCAAATCAAAAGAAATATTTTATTATCGTTTCTTTCTCCGCTTAAGAGAAGTATATTGTTGTATTCCTTTGAACACATAGGTTGTTAAAAAAAAAGACAGTTCTGACACCAGGACAGCTTTTATTAGTGTACTCCGTAATACCTTTAAGTACAATATAATGTAATTATTCTAACAGAATAAATATAGAATTAATATATACTTCAATCATAATTCTGTAGTTAAACGGGCAGGCTTTTATATTATTTATTATATTTAAGTACTGACTAAGATCTTCCTCTTACTTATATACTTTACTTATAGTCAGGGGTTACAACACCTCCCTGCTAGAAAAGATTTTTAATATATTTTTAAATCATGACAAAAATCTTAGTCTTACAAAGTTTTACAAATTATTAATCATAAGACAATACAATATAAAAGCTTTATATCATCAGAAAGCTTTATTATAATATAATGTTTATTTTAATATAATATGTGATATAATGTATAATAATATAATATTGAATACATGTGCAACGGTTTAAGACTAACATATTTCTTTTGTAATCTTTTTGATCGTCTAACAAGTAACAGTAATGAAGAAGAAACAGGTTCACTTACACAGCATAGATGAATGCTACCCCCCCCCCCCCCCGGTAGGGGATAAAAATTTCACCTCTTTTTCACCACTCTGGCTACAATTTTCGTCCTAGACAGGTCATAATTTTTTTCCACAAACTACATTTAAAAATGAAAGTTATTTTTTATAAAGAGCGACCGCGCGCGTACATATATTTCGTTATTATACCTATTTGATTGGTCTTCCGTTTACTATTCATGTGCATTTGGCATCTCTCATGGACGATCTATTAGACAGCGAAAAATTCTGCACTTCCATTTATTTCTAGTGACTATAAATAGCGAAAAAGAATAGAGAATATAATACAGTACGAAAATATATTACTCTCTACACTCCTCCTAGAAAAATTATTATTTTAGGGATATGAATACGTCTATCTGAAAATATTCTGAAATCGAAGCCAAAATATACGCAGATTACTAACATTATGACGCACTTTAATATATTTTCGTACTGTTACATAATCACAAGATCTCTATTTTTTTTTTTTTCGCAATTTATAGTCACTAGAAATAAATCGAAATGCAGGATTTTTCTCTGTCTAATAGATCGTTCATGGTAGATGCCAAATGCACATAAATAGTAAACGGAAAACCAATCAGATAGGTATAATAACGGAATATACGTATGCGCGCGGTCGCGCTTTATAAAAAATATTTCCCCTATTATATGTAACCGAGGATAGAAATGAAAAAAAAGGTAACTTTTATTTTTAAATATAGTTTGTGGAGAAAAATTATGGCATGTCTAGGGCGAAAATTGTAGCCAGGGTGGTGAAAAAGAGGTGAAATTTTTCTTCTCCTACCCCACTAATGGGGGGAGAGCATTCACCTATGATCCGTTTGAAAGCCCCTTTGAAGTAGAACATTTTGGTTTTTTAATTCATCCCGATAGCTTGCGCGGCTCCGAAGTTCTGATGAAAAATGCGTTTTTGGGGGTAATCTTAGACGCACCCTACACCCCCTTAAGGAGAATATAGTCCGCCAAAGAAAAATACGTGTCCTTTACTTTTTGATGGTTTACCAATATACCAAGTTTCATCGAAATCGGAGAGTCACAGTTCTGTCAGTTTGCTTGTACGTGAACCTGTTTCTTCTTCGTTACTAGTATTAATTGTTTCAGTTCTTAATTTTTGTAGTTCACAATCATAATGTACATTTATAGGTTGTTTCGTTTCTGAACAACATTGATTAAATATTTGAACACATGGTTACATCCTGTTAGTAATCTATTATCTCGATTTAAACAAAATAACATTTTACAAAGTTTAAGATATTCAAAGCATTTAAATAAATTGCATATAAGGATTAGCATTATAATTCCAAATACAAAAGACAATATAGTAGTAAACCATTAGTTGTTCTTTACAATAAGTGGTTTATTTGATTGATGTAATTGCTCATCTATTTTATTTAACTTCTTTTGAGCATACTTTAATTTATTTGGATTTAAATTAGTAAGCTTTATAGGTTGTAGCTTTATACTGCTTAATGTAATATTTTCTTTTAATTCTTTACAACAATCATACTAGTGTTTGGAATTTCATTAGATATATTTAAAGAATTTAAAATTGTATGAGCTTCGATTATAATATTTTTAGTTGTTTAATTGAATAATTCCTACTTTATCAATTATGATCTCTTCTGATTCATCATTGTAACATATAACAGTTAAATGAGTTGGTTGCGATGTGGCAAATATCCTCTGATTATTTATAGCTGGATACCATATTTCTAAATTGGCTATAATATTTTTAACAGAATAACTTACTAAAGTTTCTAAGAAATAGTTGAATGTCACATTCACTTGACTCAGTTCTTTTAATAGTATTTATATCTTTACATAAATATTGATTCAGTGAATATTTTATACATTTTTCTAACAAGGAAACTGTTCCAATCCGGAGACATTGATTTGAATGAAACTCGGCTAAAGTGAAGACCCTATAGAACTGTGGAAAACTCCGTTGTCCGTTTTTGCAAAAAAGCCTTAAAGGGAGTAAAACGGTGCACTAAAAATAGGGGTGATTTTGGTTTTTTATAAATTATCCCACAATTGCTGAAGATAAAAAATATTGATGTGTGCGGATGCATTGCGTTTTAAGAGCGCTATTGAAATACGCACAAACATCAGCATTCCCCTTCCGGCGGCACTATGAAGCCAAACTGCTTTGCGATGGTCAAAAATCTGTAACTTTCTTATTAATAGAAATATAGCAGTCAAATTTGGCAGACATATACAGAAATATCTAAGATCTCAAATGAATACAAAATTTTCCAGGATTGTTTGCTTAAAAAATGTTTATTTATGGCCATTTTAATAATAATGCGAAATCATTTTTTTTATGAAATCAAAGTAAACTTTTCTATTGGTAAATAACAGTTAATAACAAGAGTTAAGTGTTTGTGCGATATCTACATTTAAAAATCGTTAATTTATTATCTTAATAATACAGCGTAGTCTATTGGTAAATAACAGTACATATTTACATAACAACAATTAGGTGTTTGCACGAAATCTGCATAAAATACAGCAACATTTGGTATCTCTTTTTAGCAATATTCACTGAAAATTACGTTGTTTTACATAATGGAAGAGCACTAAAACAGAAAATGCTTTTACTCGAACAATTGTACCGCTTCTTCGTCCAGTTCAACATTTACAGGCGTGAATACTTTTCTGAGGCTGCATATACAGGGATCTGATGTAAACAGTAAGATATGGAAAACGTCTTTGTTCGCAGCAAAACGCGAACATTTTCTTGCATGATGTAATCTGTATAATTTGTAATCTTTATTGCGCGATTCCTGAGCTTCTTCAGATAACTGTCCGAGTGGCAAAACTGCATTATAGCGAATTATGTTTTCCCCATGAATCAGAACTTTATGTACCGATGAGGGCACGTAGTACTAATTATATTTGCTCACATACAACTGTGCAGTTTCAAATGCATACTGGCCAAATTTTTGGGAATTAGTCTACCTACCGCATGACATTGTTTGTAGTATTATGTGAAATCTGGAAATAAGCTCTTTATTAACGCAGCAACGCTGTGCAAGCGGGATTAGCGAAAAATCTAGCGGTATTCCCGTCATTACTGTTTCCACTATTTTGTCGTGGTTTATCCATTATCAATCCACACTCTTTTTGAAATCTATCTTGAATGTAAGTCTTCTTTGCTTGCTTTTCGTTTTTCATGTCTTCGGTGGTTGCCGCCCATTTCATAAACGACAAATTATAGGAAATGTGAAGAACTAACTCCATGAATCTTATCCACGCATGCAATATTGAGAGGCCAAATCTAAAAGCGTTTTCGTTTTCTTGTTTCTGCCTCACCCAATCCAGATCGTTCATTTCCGCGGGCTCGGCAACGGCTTCTGCCAAATTACACGCTGTGTTAGTTCATCAATAAGGCGAACTGATACCAAGGAAGGAGAAATAAATTGCTGTCAGCTATCAGGGAGCTTTCACCAGGACGAATTTGTTTATATTCACTTTGTCCTGAAGAACCATCACAGTTCCATTAACTGTGATGATTTTTGCAGGTCAACAGAATCGATCATCAAAATTCTCTTTACATGTTTGATCAAGGAGCGACCGTAGGGTTACTTTCGCACTTATATCAGTAATTTTAATTGGAGTTGGATAACATTCAACCTGAGCATCCCTCAGTTTCTTGTACGATGGCAATAAACTGCACTGTTTAGCGTGCAAGCAGTTTAATAAATATTGGTACCTGTTTCTTGTTAATGATATATCGTTGCATATTGCTTCATCCGGTGTAAATGGTTCCGCAGTTGTGTAGTTTCTTAGCAGCACTCCCTTACAACCCTCCTCGGGGTTTGAAATTTCACATTTGAAAAATATGTATATTATTAGGTTTCTTAGTGCGCTGAAACCGAATATGACGATAAAAACTGATTCCAACCACCCAATCACCCCCTTACAACGCCTAGTGGGGTTAAAATTTCACTTCTTATGAAAATTTAAAATGTATGATATGTATTAAGAATATATACACATTTTAAATTTTCATAAAAAGTGAAATTTTACCCCCACTGGACGTTATAAGGGGGTGATTGGGTGGTTAAAATCAGTTTTTATCGTCATATTCGGTTTCAGCGCACCAAGAAACCTAAGAATATACATATTTTTAAAATGTGAAATTTCAAACCCCGAGGAGGGTTGTGAGGGGGTGCTAGGGGAAAATTGGATAATTAAAACCTTTTTTTATTGTCATATTCGGTTTCAGCGCCCCAAAATACTTGGGGAAAGGGAGGTTTACTCTCTGGGTGTCGACTTTTTTTTTGCGTGCTTGTGTTATTAGCAGTTACTTTCTAAAATATACGCAAAACATAATGTTTCTACTTACTTTGCAATCAGCAATTAGAACAGCACAAAATTCAACCGCCAAATCGACTTTTAAACGAATTAATTTCGAACACGAACAGACCAAATATTACGCTCAACGGTCAACAACTCATAAACATTTTAAAAATTGTCGCAGGCTTTTATATTAGCCACCAATATAGGTATTCCACCGAAATAAAGGTTTTTCCCTTTAAAAACAGAGAGCGAGAATCGTTTAAAGCAAAATGAAAAGAAAAGACAGAAATCGAAAGAGAAGCTCCAACACTCTTAACTCTCTTAACATATTTTTTATTATGTTTACAACGGTTTCGGCATCAGTTCTTTCAATCCTTTTACTGGCTAACAACAAGGAAGCTCCTGGACCACTACATTTTAAAGGGCGCGCCACAATATGAATCATGCTATGTTTCTGAACATCATTACTTCGTCCACAGAGAACTAGATTTTTTGATTTCTCAACTCGTCTTTTATACAGTCTGTTACTGTACTTTGCACATGTGGTAAATTGTACCGCAATTGTCTTTTTGCGGGTGCAACCGTTTGTCACGCGTTACACATGACTAACACACTGGACTACGGGGTGCATTTTGAAATCACGTCAAAGATGTGGCCACAGCGATCTACACTGCCGCTGATAAGTATTTGGGCACCTCAAATTTCAGGGTAAATCATTAAATATTTGAATGGAAATATTTGGTATTTAGGTATTCACAAATATACAGCAATTAAAATTATTTATTTGACCTAAATTTTAGATTAGTCTGTGACCTTAATGATTGCGTCGCATAATCGGGGCATTCTTACAATTAATTTTAACAATGTTTCCGGAGTTATTCGAGCCCATGCTGCCTGTAGCTTGTTCCACATGTCATCTGCTGAAGTTGAAGCAGTTTTTCTTATTTCCCGATCGAGTTCTTCCCATAATAACTGAATGGGATTCAAGTCCGGGATTTGGGGTGGCCTTTTCATGATTGTTAGTGTGCCTTCCTCTTCCAACTGTTCTAAATATTGTTTGCATGATTTTGAATTGTGTTTTGGATCATTGTCTTGTTGGAATACAAAATTCTAGCCCATAATTGTATTTATTATTACAGTTTTGGCCCTTTCACTCTTTTCGTAGGCCATATTTCCGGTTCCACTAAAATGTCGAAGTAAATTTTGAAACACCTCTTTTTTAGTTGCCTTCTGTTTGGATATTTTTCATGATAAATCCTTATAGCAAGTAAGAAGTTTTTATCATTTGCACCCAGCACGAAAGCCGCATTTGTTAATTCTCCAATTGAGAAATTCCTTATCTTAATTTGAATTTATCGCAAAAGCTAATAATACACCAAACTATTTGAAAGTAATAAAGTTTCTACCATTCAAATTACTTCATTTGTCCAAATCACGGCTTGCTTGTTTCAAAAATATTATATTTTTACAATATACAATAAAATTGCAAGTTTTTGTTATTGAAAAACATAATATTTTTAACGAAATTAAGTTTATAAAGTCTAGAAGTGTGTGTGTGCGCCCGGAAAAAGTTTCTTCGATTTTGATGGAACTTTATATTTGGATAAAGCATCAAAATGGCTTTGTTCGAAAAGGAAGAGTATGAGCATCGTCTAAAAGAGTTGACATCGATCTTAAACGCACTTTTCTCAAATTTCGTTGTGTCAGCGCCAGCCCACGGGATTACTATTTAAATCGATGCTGCATGCGAGTAGTTCTGTGTATATGTAGACTGTCGTAACTTATTTCGTAATTGTACGCTTATGTTTGCTTTAAAAATGTCGCAGATAGGTACGTCGCGAAAACAACCAATGGCAGACACAGTTAAAAAACTTTATAGTGGACATGCCGGACTCTTTGGTGGCGCTAAAATTCAATGTC
Organism: Dynastes maya; assembly: GCA_029619315.2. Taxonomy (NCBI): domain Eukaryota; kingdom Metazoa; phylum Arthropoda; class Insecta; order Coleoptera; family Scarabaeidae; genus Dynastes; species Dynastes maya. The sequence continues at coordinate 12,482,707 of JAROYE020000012.1, forward strand.
TAGTTTGTAAAATTCCTTTAATGTGTTGCTCCAGAAGCCATTGTCAACGTCACATCGAAAGCAAACAGCATCCTTCTGCAAAAAGTAGCATACGAGACCAAGAAAAATTTACATTTGATTTATGTGTTACTCTTATTTTATGTAATCTATCGTTTCGTTTGCTAGACAATGAAGCATTTGTCTTTTTCTAGAATAAATATGCGGACTGTAAATTACCTAGTCGGACATTGATGCGAAATGTAGTGCCATTTGCTCGTGAACATATAGAAAAAAGAATGAAAACGGAATTGAAAGATAAAAAACTGTGGTTGAGTGTGGACGAAACAACAGATCGTCAAAAACATTATGTGGTTAATGTAATGGTACATACAATGGAACCACATCGACCGTCATCCTCCTTCTTACTTGCTTCCAAAAGAGTTATAAATTGTACTGCCGATGAGATTTTAAAGGTGGTATTGAACTCATTGAACAAATTTAAAGTTTCAACTGAGCAATTTTTAATGTTTATGAGTGATGGTGCCGCAAACATGCGTTCTTTGAGCCGACCTCTTAAAGAACACAGTGGTAACTTCTTACATGTAACGTGTAAAATCCATTCTCTAAATTTTGCGGCACAAACGATTCCTACATGTTTTCCACTAGTAAATGCATTGATTGCTAGTACAAAGGCAGTGTTTCTAAAGTCCCCGAAACGTACCCGTCTATTTCACAAACTGTGTCCTGATTTACCTGAACCATCACAGCGGATTGTTACACGTTGGGGAACATGGTTGCAGGCTGCGTTTTACTACAACAAATATTTTGACCAAATAAAGAAGGTAGTTTTAAAGTTCAATCCGACAGAAGCTGCAGCAATCAAGAAAAACCAGGAAATATTTCAAGATACTCAGGTTAAAAGAGATTTACAAACTACTCACAACAATTACTTCGGACTAGCGGAGGGAATAGAAAAATTACAAAATGTTTCAATGTCGCTAGTGGATTCTGTTCAAATTGTAAATGATGTTCGCGCACAGTTATGCGCTGCAGAAGGCGAAACAAATTGGTCTGTAATACGAAAATTTGAAATTGTTTTAGGGAAAGACTCCGATTTTCATATATTAAGACAAATTTGTGAAGGTGCGTGTGAAGATGCATTAAGTTGTTTCAAGGATTATTTTAAATATGCAAATATAACATCGCTAGATGTCGAACGGTCGTTTTTGGCATTAAAAAACATTTATTCCGCACGTCGTACTCATTTGACTGAAACAGCTGTGGAAACATATCTAATGATTCAAATATTTAACAGATGTTACCCAGTTTGTGATTTCACGGAAGATTTTTAAAACGGTAAGTGTTTCAGCACGTTTTATAATTTATTTCTTACCTTCTATTTTATGTGTAAACTTTCATGCGCTCGCCACGCCTCTGGCTGTTACCGCATATTTGCCCAGGTTAGTTATAACCCAGAAGGATAATAAATAGTTTCCTTAATTCCCGAAAGCGTTTAGATATTATTCATAAGTCAATAGTTTCATTTTCTTAAAACAGAGCATTTTTTACTTAGAATTCTTGAAATGCATATTATTTATATGCACATTATTAATTACGCTTACCTTGTTTAAGTAGTACGACATATTCGTATACAATGCAGTAAATTGTTCACGTTGCTTGTGATTTTAAAATGGCTAAACTAGAGGTCATCTACAAATTAATGTTCGAACAAAAGTGAACATAATATAGAAGTATATATGAAAAAAGGGCCTAGAAGCGATAACCAAAATAATGCTAATAAAATAGCTCCATGATGGAATCACTACCGGCAAAAACAATGTGAGAAGAGAAAAGCATTAACGCTTTTTGCTCCTGCCTACATTATTGTTCATCTCTCAGTTTATGCCACTATTCTTCAAAAACAGTACTGAAATGTTTCTAGGCGCTACCTACTGCCAAGAAATTTAGTCATGCCGTCCTGGATACTAGCGATAGAAACCGGAAATATATATCTAGCTACAATTTTAGTGTAGGGACAAAACACAAGTAGTGGAAAATAATGCGACCGCTTAAAAGCAAGTTCAGACATCCCTAACGTGTTTGCCGGCAAGAAATGTGTCAGGTCCCACTGCATCCATAATTTGCTCGTGTTTACGTGCTAACGTTCCCAGAGTGGGTCAGTCATATTTTTTACCTCAGTACTGAGAACTGGTACTTCCTTTAACAATTACATAATCCATTAAAAATGCTATTTATATACTAACTAAAGTAAAAATATAAGTGTAAATATGAATACATCAAATATCGATATTCTTAATATTAAAAAAAAATGCAATGCAACTACAGATATGTTAATATGTTTTAAAATATAGATAGATGTAAACTTCCAGGTTTTCTGATTGTTGATAATAAAAGTTTCATCCAAATAGTATGATTAACTTAATAAAAATTAAATTTTTTAGTATGTTCCCATTTTGGGAACCTTGGCCATTAAAAGGTTAAAATATTTTTGTATATTCAACCAGTATATTACATTTATACAAAAATATTCGCAGTCACTGCCTGCTTTTTTTTTATTCTTGAATGTGTTTTTAATGGACGGAATATTTCCTTATTTTAATGAAGCGAAAAAGACACCTTGTTTATTTTGCACAAATAGACTAAGTAACAATTTCAAATATTAAAGTATTAATTTATCGTAACATTCACAAAGAAAACTTAGCTTCATGTTATACCCTGAATGTTTTTATGTTAAACTAATGTTGTGTAATATGTAAAAAAGGAATAGGTTGTTGTTAAAAGGTAGTGTCAGTACGATTTGAAATTTGAAAGCGAAAACATGCAAAGATTTAGCATTATTTCTCGGTTTTAACAATTCAGAAGTGTGATACAGCATACATTCAGTGAAAATAATTGTGTGACAATAAAGGACCGAAGGCCTTACTACTTAAGGAAGTAAAATACAATTATAAAAGAAAAGAAAGTCTGGTGAGTCCGTTCCATTTTATTTAGTAGTAGGACTAGTACTATAGTAAAGAATTGCAAGAGACTACTTTGCTTGTTAAACAACTGCAGAATTAGACGAACGAATTTTTTTTGACTTATTGATTTTAATGTGAAATATCTGCAGGATACAAATAGTAAAACAGATTACTTTGTAATAAAGCTGAGTGAAGAAAATAATCACTCTGTTTGCGTTAACTTCGAGATTGGATACACACAGAGAAATGTTTACTACTTTCTTTAAATAAAGCATTTATTTACTTCGAATTTTTTGAAATGCATATTGTTTATATCCACATTATTAAATGCACTTACCTTGTTTAAAACAGTACGACATATCCGTACAACATAATGCAGTAAATTATTCTCATTGCTAACTGGCCAGTGGCGTCCGCCAAAACCATGTAATAATAATAATAATATTCTCATTGCTTGTGATTTTAAAAAGGCTAAGGTAGAGGTTATCTACAAAATAATGTTGAAACAAAAGTAAACTTTAATGTAGAAGTACACATTTAAAAAATGTGCCTAGAAACAATAATCAAGATAATGCTAATAGGTTATGGTATTGATTGAATCACTCCCGGCAAAAACAATGTGAAAAGAGGAAAGCACTGAGGCTTTTTGCTCCTGCCCACATTGCTGTTCATCTCTCAGTTTATGCCACTAATCTTAAAAAACAGTACTGAAATGTTTCCAGGCGCTACCTACTCCCAAGAAATTTAGTTATGCCGTCCTAGATACTAGCGATAGAAACAGGAAACATATTTAGCTACAATTTTACTGTAGGAAAAAGCACAAATAGTGTGAAATAAGGCGACCACTTAGAAGCAAGTTCAGACATGCCTAAACGTGTTTGCCGGCAAGAAATGTGTCAGGTCCCACTGCATCCATAATTTGCTCGTGTTTACGTGCTAACGTTCCCAGAGTGGGTCAGTCATATTTTTTACCTCAGTACTGAGAACTGGTACTTCCTTTAACAATTACATAATCCATTAAAAATGCTATTTATATAATAACTAAAGTAAAAATATAAGTGTAAATATGAATACATCAAATATCAATATTCTTAATACTAAAAAAAAAATGCAATGCAACTACAGATATGTTAATATGTTTTAAAATATAGATAGATGTAAACTTCCAGGTTTTCTGATTGCTGATAATAAAAGTTTCATCCAAATAGTATGATTAATTTAATAAAAATTAGATTTTTTAGTATGTTCCCATTTAGGGCACGTTGGCCATTAAAAGGTTAAAATATTTTTGTATATTCAACCAGTATATTACATTTATACAAAAATATTCGCAGTCACTGCCTGCTTTTTTTTTATTCTTGAATGTGTTTTTAATGGACCGAATATTTCCTTATTTTAATGAAGAGAAAAAGACACCTTGTTTGTTTTGCACAAATAGACTAAGTAACAATTTCAAATATTAAAGTATTAATTTATCGTAACATTCACAAAGAAAACTTAGCTTCATGTTATACCCTGAATGTTTTTATGTTAAACTAATGTTGTGTAATATGTAAAAAAGGAATAGGTTGTTGTTAAAAGGTTGTGTCAGTACGATTTGAAATTTGAAAGCGAAAACATGCAAAGATTTAGCATTATTTCTCGGTTTTAACAATTCAAAAATGTGATACAGCATACATTCAGTGAAAATAATTGTGTGACAATAAAGGACCGAAGGCCTTACTACTTAAGGAAGTAAAATACTATTATAAAAGAAAAGAAAGTCTGGTGAGTCCGTTCCATTTTATTTAGTAGTAGGACTAGTACTATAGTAAAGAATTGCAAGAGACTACATTGCTTGTTAAACAACTGCAGAATTAGACGAACGAATTTTTTTTGACTTATTGATTTTAATGTGAAATATCTGCAGGATACAAATAGTGAGACAGATTACTTTGTAATAAAGCTGAGTGAAGAAAATAATCACTCTATTTGCGTTAACTTCGAGATTGGATACACCCAGAGAAATGTTTACTACTTTCTTTAAATAAAGCATTGATTTACTTCGAATTTTTGAAACGCATATTGTTTATATCCACATTATTAATTGCATTTACCTTGTTTAAAACAGTACGACATACCCGTACGTAATGCAGTAAATTATTCTCATTGCTAACTGGCCAGTGGCGTCCGCCAAAACCGTGTAATAATAATAATAATATTCTCATTGCTTGTGATTTTAAAAAGGCTAAGGTAGAGGTTATCTACAAAATAATGTTGAAACAAAAGTAAACTTTAATGTAGAAGTACACATTTAAAAAAGTGCCTAGAAACAATAATCAAGATAATGCTAATAGCTCATGGTATTGATTGAAACACTCCCGGCAAAAACAATGTGAAAAGAGAAAAGCATTAACGCTTTTTGCTCCTGCCTACATTATTGTTCATCTCTCAGTTTATGCCACTAATCTTCAAAAACAGTACTGAAATGTTTCCAGGCGCTACCTACTTCCAAGAAATGTAGTCATGCCGTCCTAGATACTAGCGATAGAAACAGGAAACATATATCTAGCTACAATTTTACTGTAGGAAAAAGCACAAATAGTGTGAAATATTGCGACCGCTTAGAAGCAAGTTCAGACATGCCTAAACGTGTTTGCCGGCAAGAAATGTGTCAGGTCCCACTGCATCCATAATTTGCTCGTGTTTACGTGCTAACGTTCCCAGAGTGGGTCAGTCACATTTTTTACCTCAGTACTGAGAACTGGTACTTCCTTTAACAATTACATAATCCATTAAAAATGCTATTTATATAATAACTAAAGTAAAAATATAAGTGTAAATATGAATACATCAAATATCAATATTCTTAATATTAAAAAAAAAATGCAATGCAACTACAGATACGTTAATATGTTTTAAAATATAGATAGATGTAAACTTCCAGGTTTTCTGATTGTTGATAATAAAAGTTTCATCCAAATAGTATGATTAACTTAATAAAAATTAAATTTTTTAGTATGTTCCCATTTTGGGAACCTTGGCCATTAAAAGGTTAAAATATTTTTGTATATTCAACCAGTATATTACATTTATACAAAAATATTCGCAGTCATTGCCTGCTTTTTTTTTATTCTTGAATGTGTTCTTAATGGACCGAATATTTCCTTATTTTAATGAAGAGAAAAAGACAACTTGTTTGTTTTGCACAAATAGACTAAGTAACAATTTCAAATATTAAAGTATTAATTTATCGTAACATTCACAAAGAAAACTTAGCTTCATGTTATACCCTGAATGTTTTTATGTTAAACTAATGTTGTGTAATATGTAAAAAAGGAATAGGTTGTTGTTAAAAGGTTGTGTCAGTACGATTTGAAATTTGAAAGCGAAAACATGCAAAGATTTAGCATTATTTCTCGGTTTTAACAATTCAGAAATGTGATACAGCATACATTCAGTGAAAATAATTGTGTGACAATAAAGGACCGAAGGCCTTACTACTTAAGGAAGTAAAATACTATTATAAAAGAAAAGAAAGTCTGGTGAGTCCGTTCCATTTTATTTAGTAGTAGGACTAGTACTATAGTAAAGAATTGCAAGAGACTACATTGCTTGTTAAACAACTGCAGAATTAGACGAACGAATTTTTTTTGACTTATTGATTTTAATGTGAAATATCTGCAGGATACAAATAGTAAAACAGATTACTTTGTAATAAAGCTGAGTGCAGAAAATAATCACTCTATTTGCGTTAACTTCGAGATTGGATACACACAGAGAAATGTTTACTACTTTCTTTAAATAAAGCATTGATTTACTTCGAATTTTTGAAACGCATATTGTTTATATCCACATTATTAATTGCATTTACCTTGTTTAAAACAGTACGACATATCCGTACAACATAATGGAGTAAAAATTATTCTCAGTGCTAACTGGCCAGTGGCGTCCGCCAAAGCCATGTAATAATAATAATAATAATATTCTCATTGCTTGTGATTTTAAAAAGGCTAAGGTAGAGGTTATCTACAAAATAATGTTGAAACAAAAGTAAACTTTAATGTAGAAGTACACATTTAAAAAAAGTGCCTAGAAACAGTAATCAAGATAATGCTAATAGCTCATGGTATTGATTGAAACACTCCCGGCAAAAACAATGTGAAAAGAGAAAAGCATTAACGCTTTTTGCTCCTGCCTACATTATTGTTCATCTCTCAGTTTATGCCACTAATCTTCAAAAACAGTACTGAAAAGTTTCCAGGCGCTACCTACTCCCAAGAAATGTAGTCATGCCGTCCTAGATACTAGCGATAGAAACAGGAAACATATATCTATAGTATAAATAATTAAGCAATGAACGCACATCATCAATGACGTTTATATGACGTTTTATTGCAATTATAAGAACATAAACTTACTAAAAATTACGGTGCCTGATTTGTAACACGAAAATCTATAATTTTCGAAAATAAACGGTATTAGTGACGTTGTACATTGAAAATTTGTAGTTTCTTTCTAATATTGATATATTTTGCACTAGAGAAACTCATATATTATAAAGGAAAAATATATATGAATAGGGAATGTTATTTTTACCATGGTGGTCATCCTGGGTTAACAAACATCGATGTTGCCGGCTTCAATTGGCCGTAAACTGTAATGTAATCCTAACGTGATCAGCTGATCAGTGTTTACTTATTTTACTTGCAGTTTTATTAATCGATTTTGATGTAGAGTTTTGTTAGTTCTTTTTAGAATTATAATTTAAATTGTTTCACTTCCTTCAGATACTTTAAAAATATTTGTCCTTTTTTACTAATAGTATTTTATGTACAATTTTACACTTAATGCTCATGGTATTCTAATCTAATATTAATCCACTTAACGCAAACAACAGCTGTCATAAACAATGCGACAAGACAACATCTAAACATCTGACGTCATTCGTTGTTGATGACGTGCATTCATTGCTTAACTATTTATACTATAGCTACAATTTTACTGTAGGAAAAAGCACAAACAGTGTGAAATAACGCGACCGCTTAGAAGCAAGTTCAGACATGCCTAAACGTGTTTGCCGGCAAGAAATGTGTCAGGTCCCACTGCATCCATAATTTGCTCGTGTTTACGTGCTAACGTTCCCAGAGTGGGTCAGTCATATTTTTTACCTCAGTACTGAGAACTGGTACTTCCTTAACAATTACATAATCCATTAAAAATGCTATTATATAATAACTAAAGTAAAAATATAAGTGTAAATATGAATACATCAAATATCAATATTCTTAATACTAAAAAAAAATGCAATGCAACTACAGATATGTTAATATGTTTTAAAATATAGATAGATGTAAACTTCCAGGTTTTCTGATTGCTGATAATAAAAGTTTCATCCAAATAGTATGATTAATTTAATAAAAATTAGATTTTTTAGTATGTTCCCATTTTGGGAACCTTGGCCATTAAAAGGTTAAAATATTTTTGTATATTCAACCAGTATATTACATTTATACAAAAATATTCGCAGTCATTGCCTGCTTTCTTTTTATTCTTGAATGTGTTTTTAATGGACCGAATATTTCCTTATTTTAATGAAGAGAAAAAGACACCTTGTTTGTTTTGCACAAATAGACTAAGTAACAATTTCAAATATTAAAGTATTAATTTATCGTAACATTCACAAAGAAAACTTAGCTTCATGTTATACCCTGAATGTTTTTATGTTAAACTAATGTTGTGTAATATGTAAAAAAGGAATAGGTTGTTGTTAAAAGGTAGTGTCAGTACGATTTGAGATTTGAAAGCGAAAACATGCAAAGATTTAGCATTATTTCTCGGTTTTAACAATTCAGAAATGTGATATAGCATACATTCAGTGAAAATAATTGTGTGACAATAAAGGACCGAAGGCCTTACTACTTAAGGAAGTAAAATACAATTATAAAAGAAAAGAAAGTCTGGTGAGTCCGTTCCATTTTATTTAGTAGTAGGACTAGTACTATAGTAAAGAATTGCAAGAGACTACATTGCTTGTTAAACAACTGCAGAATTAGACGAACGAATTTTTTTTGACTTATTGATTTTAATGTGAAATATCTACAGGATACAAATAGTGAGACAGATTACTTTGTAATAAAGCTGAGTGAAGAAAATAATCACTCTATTTGCGTTAACTTCGAGATTGGATACACACAGAGAAATGTTTACTACTTTCTTTAAATAAAGCATTGATTTACTTCGAATTTTTGAAACGCATATTGTTTATATCCACATTATTAATTGCATTTACCTTGTTTAAAACAGTACGACATACCCGTACGTAATGCAGTAAATTATTCTCATTGCTAACTGGCCAGTGGCGTCCGCCAAAGCCATGTAATAATAATAATAATAATATTCTCATTGCTTGTGATTTTAAAAAGGCTAAGGTAGACGTTATCTACAAAATAATGTTGAAACAAAAGTAAACTTTAATGTAGGAGTACACATTTAAAAAAAGTGCCTAGAAACAATAATCAAGATAATGCTAATAGCTCATGGTATTGATTGAAACACTCCCGGCAAAAACAATGTGAAAAGAGAAAAGCATTAACGCTTTTTGCTCCTGCCTACATTATTGTTCATCTCTCAGTTTATGCCACTAATCTTCAAAAACAGTACTGAAATGTTTCCAGGCGCTACCTACTCCCAAGAGATTCAGTCATGCCGTCCTAGATACTAGCGATAGAAACAGGAAACATATATCTAGCTACAATTTTACTGTAGGAAAAAGCACAAATAGTGTGAAATAGTGCGACCGCTTAGAAGCAAGTTCAGACATGCCTAAACGTGTTTGCCGGCAAGAAATGTGTCAGGTCCCACTGCATCCATAATTTGCCCGTGTTTACGTGCTAACGTTCCCAGAGTGGGTCAATCATATTTTTTACCTCAGTACTGAGAACTGGTACTTCCTTTAACAATTACATAATCCATTAAAATGCTATTTATATAATAACTAAAGTAAAAATATAAGTGTAAATATGAATACATCAAATATCGATATTCTTAATATTAAAAAAAAATGCAATGCAACTACAGATATGTTAATATGTTTTAAAATATAGATAGATGTAAACTTCCAGGTTTTCTGATTGTTGATAATAAAAGTTTCATTCAAATAGTATGATTAACTTAATAAAAATTAAATTTTTTAGTATGTTCCCATTTTGGGAACCTTGGCCATTAAAAGGTTAAAATATTTTTGCATATTCAACCAGTATATTACATTTATACAAAAATATTCGCAGTCACTGCCTGCTTTTTTTTTATTCTTGAATGTGTTTTCAATGGACGGAATATTTCCTTATTTTAATGAAGCGAAAAATACACCTTGTTTGTTTTGCACAAATAGACTAAGTAACAATTTCAAATATTAAAGTATTAATTTATCGTAACATTCACAAAGAAAACTTAGCTTCATGTTATACTCTGAATGTTTTTATGTTAAACTAATGTTGTGTAATATGTAAAAAAGGAATAGGTTGTTGTTAAAAGGTAGTGTCAGTACGATTGGAGATTCGAAAGCGAAAACATGCAAAGTTTTAGCATTATTTCTAGGTTTTAACAATTCGGAATTGTGATACAGCATACATTCAGTGAAAATAATTGTGTGACAATAAAGGACCGAAGGCCTTACTACTTAAGGAAGTAAAATCCAATTATAAAAGAAAAGAAAGTCTGGTGAGTCCGTTCCATTTTATTTAGTAGTAGGACTAGTACTATAGTAAAGAATTGCAAGAGACTACTTTGCTTGTTAAACAACTGCAGAAATAGACGAACGAATTTTTTTACTCTAGCTAGTGTCTTATTGATTTTAGTATGAAATATCTGCAGGATACAAATAGTAAAACAGATTATTTTGTAATAAAGCTGAGTGAAGAAGATAATCACTCTATTTGCGCTAACTTCGAGATTAGATATACACAGAGAAACGTTTACTTGTAACAAGATTGTCCGTCTCAATACAAGACAATTACTGTTTGAATTATCCACTGCTTGATATCAAAAGAAAGATTTTTTGGGGGTTTTTCTCAACTTAAGAGAAGTGTATACGTGTAATAAATATATTTCTTTATTTAAGACATTTGTTAACCTGATTGAAGAAAATTTTAAGAAAACGATTCTTACTGTAAGTAAATGGCCATCATAACCAGGGCCGTGCCTAACCCTTTTGCTGCCCCGTGCAAAAAGCAAATTTTCCGCCCCCTATTTTAAGATGTTTACAAAATTTGCTTGCTATTTTTATTTCATGACGTTTCTTTGATTCTACAATTATTGTAGGTACTAGATTAATACAAGCAAATAATTTCAATTTATACGTACATTTAATACTACATGGAACAAAAATCAACAAAATAAAACTATATGACAACAAAAGAAACAAACAACATTACAAAAATATATTAAGGTTGATTGATGATAAATTTGATTAGTCTACAACAAAACTCCTCTTGCTTTTTTTGACGCAAAGTTATCGACAATTTGACTCAAATCATGATTTTGGCAAATGTCTTGCTCTATTGCAATCATCGCAAGATTTGTCTGCCTCTTTTGGGACATGGTGGATCTCAAATAATTTTTTATAATTCGCAGTTTGCAACAGCTAAATTGGAAAAACAAGAAACAATATTATTTTTTATTATGTAATCTAGAATGTCTTGTGGTTTTCCAAAACTGGGGATAATTTCTTTTAGAGATAATATTTCATTGTAGAGGTCGTCTCCCTCAACATCTTTCTGGAGATTGCCGTTTTCAAAGTGATGTAAAAAATTATCGGGATCTATGCAAGATTTTTTTAACACGGTTTGTTCCATCCCATCAAACTCATATAAAAACATAAACAGATTATTACATTCTTCCAAAATAGAAAATCTCTCTTTAATTGATTGCATTGTTGTGTCTAATATACTAAAGTAAAAATTAATTTTAAAATTCTGCATAGTATTTGCGATAGGATCATCTTCTGACTCGTAAGAATATTGCCTTGGAACTTTTTTTTTACGAACAAGAGGAAATTCGAGAGCAACATTAACCTTTTCCGCTAATATCTTTGCCTCTTTAACAAATAGCTCGAAATCTTCATCGCTTCTAATTTTACTGATATAGTTAATTAAATTGTTCGAAATCGTAAGACACTCGCTTCTATTGATTTTCGGGTTTTGACATATTTTGCTTAGAACATTAACTTTATACAGAAGATTATACCAAATCACCATTGAGCAGATAAATTTAAAAACCGTGATTTTTTCTAAAAGTGGTCGAGCCATGTTTTTCATCCTTGTTTCGTCTTGTATAATTTCAGTAAGGCTGTCGCAAATATTTTCGTAATTTGAAATTAAGAGTCTAATAGCATTAATTCTACTCTCCCAACGAGAGTCGCTTAAAGGTTTGAGAGTTAATACTCGTACGTCTTTTTTAAAAACTGCCCACCTAGCAACTGAAGATGAAAAAAATACATACAGTTGTTGAACTATATCAAAAAGGCACAATTTCGTTATTTATTTTAACAGCATCATTTACTATTAAGTTTAAAGTGTGCGCCAAGCATGGTGCAAACATGGCCCTTGAATTTATGTTTAAAATTCATGTTTGCAAACCCCTTCATGTTGGATCCATTATCGTATCTTTGACCACGTAAATCCTGAATGTTTAAATCAAATTTTGGGAAAAGTTCTGTTAAAACGAAATCACATAATCCTTTGCCAGTACTATCTTTACATGGATAGAAACCTAAAAAATGCTCCCTAGTTTCCGCATTTTCTTCGGAAATATAAACGAATCTTGCTATAGCACTAATTTGTTCAACATGACTGATATCAGACGCGCAGTCTAAAATAATTGAGTAATACTTAGATTTTTTCAAACTTGAAATTAAATGTTTTACTATAGCTTCGGAAAGCAATGTAATAATTTCATTTTGAATTGTGTGTCCTAAATAAGAGGGCATATAAGTCTTATCGGTTTTTGATTTTTGCACATTTTTTATATGCTCAGCAATGATAGGGTCAAATTTTGATAACATTTCTGTAAGTTTCAAAAAGTTTCCATTATTTGGTACAAAGAGTTGTGAACTTTCTCCCCGAAAAGCTAGACACTGTCCAGCTAAATAAAGAATAACAGCTATCATTCTGTCTATAATAGCTCTCCACCTTTTTTTCTCGAGTTCATAGAATGTTTGAACTTCCTTGTCTACTGGACAAGTTTTCGTGAATTTTAGATCACACCATTTTTTAATACACTCAACGTGAAAGGAACTACGATCATCAATGTAGGTATCTCATCGAAATAAAGGTTTTTCCCTTTAAAAACAGAGAACGAGAATCGTTTAAAGCAAAATGAAAAGAAAAGACAGAGATCGAAAAAGAAGCTCCAACACCGTTGACGGCGTGACCTATTTCTTTTGGGGCTTCCCAAAAAAATGCTATTTTGCAGCTGTCATTGATGGTATTTTTTTGTAATTTCGCCATTTCGTTTAAAAAGGAAATTAGGGAGTGATTTTTTTTTTACTGTAAAAAAATTGTTATTTACTCCTTTTGTGCCATATTTTAATTTTTGCATTATTTCTTTTTGGGTTCATGTATTTTTTTCTTGTCCGCGCTGCCTGCCGCCTCCCCAACTTTGCCGCCTCGTGCAATTGCACGTGTTGTCCCCCCGCACGGCACGGCCCTTATCATAACACAAAACAATATTTTCTTATGAATAGTAAATAGTTTTCTTAATTCCAGAAAGCGTTTAGGTATGTTCAATAGTTTCATTTTTTTAAATAAAGCATTTATTTACTTAGAATTCTTGAAATGGATATTGTTTATATCCACATTATTAATTGCACTTACCTTGTTTAAAACAGTACGACATATCCGTTCATAATGCAGCACATTATTCTGATTGCTTGTGATTTTAAAAAGGCTAAGGTACAGGATATCTACAAAATAATGTTGAAACAAAAGTAAACTTTAATGTAGAATAATAATCAAGATAATGCTAATAGGTCATGGTATTGATTGAATCACTCCCGGCAAAAACAATGTGAAAAGAGGAAAGCACTAAGGCTTTTTGCTCCTGCCTACATTGCTGTTCATCCCTCAGTTTATGTCACTAATCTTCAAAACAGCACTGAAATATTTTCTGGCGCCACCTAGTGCCAAGTGATATAGTTATGCCGTCCTAGAAAGTAGCGACAAAAACCGGAATACAAATGCCATACTTACCCATACAATGATATAACCTCTAATGTACAACGTTTCATAAACATTTTTAAAAGATAACGGTTAATGTAATTGTTTCAACTAAATGATGTAATTGAAAGAAACATTTTTCTTTCTTAGATTTTTTTGATTTTCTAACCCCAAGAAAATATTTAATTAATACAAATGAAATTTCAAGAAAATTACTTTCTGCGTGTGTCAGAATTCGAATGATAATTAAAAATAATTCAAATGTTGATAATTATTGAAAACTCAACTGATTATATAAATTAATAGTATTAATTATGTTACAAAAAGGGCAGCTAGTTACTGGAAACATTTTCAATATGTAATGCACAGGATAAATATAATTGGATGATAATAGTTTTAGTACGACACATTAATGCAATAATGCAGCAATACAATAACATAATATCCAATACGTTATTACAATAGGAATATTACACAATCATTTTTTTCAAAAACATAGCGGTGTTATTCTGTGGTACATCTCTTAGTCCTTCAATTAGAAGACCAGATGAAACCAAAAGCGGTAAATGGGTCAGTATCACTAGCACTACTGCATCACCCATTATTATTCTCATAAATAGAAATTTGTAGATTTGTGGAAACATAATCAAGATTTGCTGTCGAATGGATTTTATGACCAAATGAGGCAGATAAAAGTCATTGAGGTGCAAGGCTAGCTCGCCTCCACGTGGTGCTCCCCGGGTAACGCTAAATGAGCTAGCAACATATTCTCGCTGTCGGTCTTATCAATCTTTGTTACTATACGGCGTTGTGCGAAAGGACCAACACTGTTCTGGGCAGTTTGCCGTTTTATTTACGAACCCTACGATCCCGTTACCAAGTTTGGAAGTAGATATTAACTTCGTATTCTCAATTATTAATATTTACTACATCAATGAAACGAGAGTATTGTTCATACTCTTGTGTTATTGCTTTTTCATTTGAGATGATGACATAGGTGCTTCAGGTTATACGGGGCCTCTGTCCGGGGTAGTGGTATGCCTGTGCAGTGTAAGACGGATCTTGAAACGGGCGCGGCTGCTACGACGGAGCAGGTTGCCACGTCCCAAAATAAACTTGTCCCTGTCATCGTCTTCGTCCTAACTTTGCTGGTCCCGCTCTTTTCTTAACGTTCGTTTAAAGACGCAACTACTTCCAGATTTTCTATAGGGATACATGGGGGATCGTAAACATCAACGATGCGAACCGAAATAAGAAACGGCCAAGGACAACCATGACTGGTCCAGTCGTGACCGAGCCGAACGGGCCGTGAGTCAGCTAAGCCTGATCACGCAGAGTTAGGTTATTCCACGTTAAATGAATTCAAATCAGGCCTGTTTATGTTAGGTTTTACGTAAGGTTAATCTCTGTGTGTTACTGATTCGTCCACTTTCTCGCCTGAATTTGGAAACCTTCATTTTCTACGATGAGTTCCACCACATTCTGGTCGCATTGTGCTTTCTTTTCTTGTTGTTAACGATCTGACGGTCTTTGCATTGATTATCGTTTCATTTGGTCTCACAAGAATGACATTCGAATTCTGTGTTATAGTGTAGTATTGCCGTGCTGGTTGAAGTTAAGTGTGCCCCGTAATATTTGTTACTGTATAGTGTGATGTGAAAGGAGCTAGCACTATTTTGGATTATTTGACCTTTTATTTGATCTAATAAGGATGGTATTGATATTCGGCGTTAAGGTGTGGAATTGCTGTGCTGGTTGAACTCAAGTCGGTCTTATAAATCTTTGTTACTATACGGCGTTGTGCGAAAGGACCAACACTGTTGTGGGCAGTTTGCCGTTTTATTTACGAACCCTACGATCCCGTTACCAAATTTGGAAGTAGACATTAACTTCGCATTCTCAATTATTAATATTTACTACATCAATGAAACGAGAGTATTGTTCATACTCTTGTTTTATCGCTTTTTCATTTGAGACGATGACATAGGTGCTTCAAGTTATACGGGGCCTCTGTCCGGGGCAGTGGTGTGCCTGTGCAGTGTGAGACGGATCTTGAAACGAGCGCAGCTGCTACGACGGAGCAGGTTGCCACGTCCCAAATAAACTTGTCCCTGTCATCGTCTTCGTCCTAACTTTGCTGGTCCCGCTCTTTTCTTAACGTTCGTTTAAAGACGCAACTACTTCCAGATTTTCTATAGGGATACATGGGGCATCGTAAACATCAACGATGCGAACCGAAATAAGAACGGCCAAGGACAACCATGACTGGTCCAGTCGTGCAAAGGCCGGGTAGTGACCGAGCCGAACGGGATGTGAGTCAGCTAAGCCTGATCACGCAGAGTTAGGTTATTCCACGTTAAATGAATTTAAATCAGGCCTATTTATGTTAGGTCTTACGTAAGGTTAATCTCCGTGTGTTACTGATTCGTCCACTTTCTTGCCTGAATTTGGAAACCTTCATCTTCTACGATGAGTTCCACCACATTCTGGTCGCATTGTGCTTTCTTTTCTTGTTCTTAACGATCTGACGGTCTTTGCATTGATTATCGTTTCATTTGGTCTCACAAGAATGACATTCGAATTCTGTGTTATAGTGTGGTATTGCCGTGCTGGTTGAAGTTAAGTGTGCCCCGTCATTTTGTTACTGTATAGTGTGATGTGAAAGGAGCTAGCACTATTTTGGATTATTTGACCTTTTATTTGATCTAATAAGGATGGTATTGATATTCGGCGTTAAGGTGTGGAATTGCTGTGCTGGTTGAACTCAAGTCGGTCTTATAAATCTCTGTTACTATACGGCGTTGTGCGAAAGAACCAACACTGTTGTGGGCAGTTTGCCGTTTTATTTACGAACCCTACGATCCCGTTACCAAATTTGGAAGTAGACATTGACTTCGTATTCTCAATTATTAATATTTACTACATCAATGAAACGAGAGTATTGTTCATACTCTTGTTTTATCGCTTTTTCATTTGAGACGATGACATAGGTGCTTCAAGTTATACGGGGCCTCTGTCCGGGGCAGTGGTGTGCCTGTGCAGTGTGAGACGGATCTTGAAACGAGCGCAGCTGCTACGACGGAGCAGGTTGCCACGTCCCAAAATAAACTTGTCCCTGTCATCGTCTTCGTCCTAACTTTGCTGGTCCCGCTCTTTTCTTAACGTTCGTTTAAAGACGCAACTACTTCCAGATTTTCTATAGGGATACATGGGGATCGTAAACATCACGATGCGAACCGAAATAAGAACGGCCAAGGACAACCATGACTGGGTCCAGTCGTGACCGACCGAACGGGCCGTGAGTCAGCTAAGCCTGATCACGCAGAGTTAGTTATTCACAGTTAAATTGAATTCAAATCAGGCCTGTTTATGTTAGGTTTTACGTAAGGTTAATCTCTGTGTGTTACTGATTCGTCCACTTTCTCGCCTGAATTGGAAACCTTCATTTCTACGATGAGTTCCACCACATTCTGGTCGCATTGTGCCTTCTTTCTTGTTGTTATCGATCAGACGGTCTTTGCATTGATTATCGTTTCATTTGGTCTCACAAGAATGACATTCGAACTCTGTGTTAAGTGTAGTATTGCCGTGCTGGTTGAAGTAAGTTGCCCCGTCATATTTGTACTGTATAGTGTGATGTGAAAGGAGCTAGCACTATTTTGATTATTGACCTTTTATTTGATTAATAAGGATGGTATTGATATTCGGCGTAAGGTGTGAATTGCTGTGCTGGTTGAACTCAAGTCGGTCTTATAAATCTCTGTTATATACGGCGTGTGCGAAAGAACCAACACTGTTGTGGGCAGTTTGCCGTTTTATTACGAACCCTACGATCCCGTTACCAAGTTTGAAGAGAATTAACTTCGTATTCTCAATTATTAATATTTCCTACATCAATGAAACGAGAGTATTGTTCATACTCTTGTTTTATTGCTTCTCATTGAGACGCTGACATAGGGCTTCAAGTTATACGGGGCCTCTGTCGGGGAAGTGGTGTGCCTGTGCAGTGTGAGACGGATCTTGAAACGGCGCAGCGTGCTAGACGGGCAGGTTGCCACGTCCCAAAATAAACTTGTCCCTGTCATCGTCTTCGTCCTAATTTGCTGGTCCGCTCTTTTCTTAACGTTCGTTTAAAAGACGCAACTACTTCCAGATTTTCTATAGGGATACAGGGGGATCGTAAACATCAACGATGCGAACCGAAATAGAACGGCAAGGAAACATGACTGGTCCAGTCGTGACCGAGCCGAACGGGCCGTGAGTCAGCTAGCCTGATCACGCAGAGTTAGGTTATTCCACGTTAAATGAATTCAAATCAGCCTGTTTATGTTAGGTTTTACGAAAGGGTTTAATCTCTGTGTTTACTGATTCGTCCACTTTCTCGCCTGAATTGGAAACCTTCATTTCTACGATGAGTTCACCACATTCTGGTCGCATTGTGCCTTCTTTTCTTGTTGTTATCGATCTGACGGTCTTTGCATTGATTATCGTTTCATTTGGTCTCACAAGAATGACATTCGAACTCTGTGTTAAAGTGTAGTATTGCCGTGCTGGTTGAAGTTAAGTGTGCCCCGTCATATTTGTTACTGTATAGTGTGATGTGAAAGGAGCTAGCACTATTTTGGATTATTTGACCTTTTATTTGATCTAATAAGGATGGTATTGATATTCGGCGTTAGGGTGTGTGGAATTGCTGTGCTGGTTGAACTCAAGTCGGTCTTATAATCTTTGTTACTATACGGCGTTGTGCGAAAGGACCAACACTGTTCTGGGCAGTTTGCCGTTTTATTCACGAACCCTACGATCCCGTTACCAAGTTTGGAAGTAGATATTAACTTCGTATTCTCAATTATTAATATTTACTACATCAATGAAACGAGAGTATTGTTCATACTCTTGTTTTAATGCTTTTTCATTTGAGACGATGACATAGGTGCTTCAAGTTATACGGGGCCTCTGTCCGGGGCAGTGGTGTGCCTGTGCAGTGTGAGACGGATTTGAAACGGCGCAGCTGCTACGACGGAGCAGGTTGCCACGTCCCAAAATAAACTTGTCCCTGTCATCGTCTTCGTCCTAACTTTGCTGGTCCCGCTCTTTCTTAACGTTCGTTTAAAGACGCAACTACTTCCAGATTTTCTATAGGGATACATGGGGATCGTAAACATCAACGATGCGAACGAAATAAGAACGGCCAAGGACAACCATGACTGGTCCAGTCGTGACCGAGCCGAACGGGCCGTGAGTCAGCTAAGCCTGATCACGCAGAGTTAGGTTATTCCACGTTAAATGAATTCAAATCAGGCCTGTTTATGTTAGGTTTTACGTAAGGTTAATCTCCGTGTGTTACTGATTCGTCCACTTTCTCGCCTGAATTTGGAAACCTTCATCTTCTACGATGAGTTCCACCACATTCTGGTCGCATTGTGCCTTCTTTTCTTGTTGTTATCGATCTGACGGTCTTTGCATTGATTATCGTTTCATTTGGTCTCACAGGAATGACATTCGAACTCTGTGTTAAAGTGTAGTATTGCCGTGCTGGTTGAAGTTAAGTGTGCCCCGTAATATTTGTTACTGTATAGTGTGATGTGAAAGGAACTAGCACTATTTTGGATTGTTTGCCCTTTTATTTGATCTAATAAGGATGTATTGATATTCGGCGTTAAGTGTGGAATTGCTGTGCTGGTTGAACTCAAGTCGGTCTTATAAATCTTGTTACTATAGGCGTTGTGCGAAAGGACCAACACTGTTGTGGCGTTTGCCGTTTTATTACGAACCCTACGATCCCGTTACCAAATTTGGAAGAGAATTACTTCGTATTCTCAATTATTAATATTTCTACATCATGAAACGAGAGTATTGTTCATACTCTTGTTTTATGCTTTTCATTTGAGACGTGACATAGGTGCTTCAAGTTATACGGGGCCTCTGTCCGGGGAGTGTGTGCCTGTGCAGTGTGAGACGGATCTTGAACGGCGCAGCTGCTACGACGGGCGGTTGCCACGTCCCAAATAAACTTGTCCCTGTCATCGTCTTCGTCCTAACTTGCTGGTCCGCTCTTTTCTTAACGTTCGTTTAAAGACGCAACTACTTCCAGATTTTCTATAGGGATACATGGGGATCGTAAACATCAACGATGCGACCGAAATAAGAACGGCCAAGGACAACCATGACTGGTCCAGTGCAGGCGTGACCGGCCGAACGGGGTGAGTCAGCTAAGCCTGATCACGCAGAGTTAGGTTATTCCACGTTAAATGATTTAAATCAGGCCTTTTATGTTAGGTTTACGTAGGTTATCTCCGTGTGTTACTGATTCGTCCACTTTTGCCTGAATTTGGAAACCTTATCTTTACGATGAGTTCCACCACATTCTGGTCGCATTGTGCTTCTTTTCTGTTTTACGATCTGACGTCTTGCATGATTATCGTTTCATTTGGTCTCACAGAATGACATTCGAATTCTGTGTTAAAGTGTGTATTGCCGTGCTGGTTGAAGTTAAGTGTGCCCCGTATTTTGTTACGTATAGTGTGATGTGAAAGGAGCTAGCACTATTTTGGATTATTTGACCTTTTATTTGATCTAATAAGGATGTATTGATATTCGGCGTAGGTGTGGAATGCTGTGCTGGTTGAACTCAAGTCGGTCTTATAATCTCTGTACTATACGGCTTGTGCGAAAGAACCAACACTGTTGTGGGCAGTTTGCCGTTTTATTACGAACCCTACGATCCGTTACCAAGTTTGGAAGAGATATTACTTCGTATCTCAATTATTAATATTTCTACATCAATGAAACGAGAGTATTGTCATACCTTGTTTTATGCTTTTCATTTGAGACGATGACATAGGTGCTTCAAGTTATACGGGGCCTCTGTCCGGGGAAGTGGTGTGCCTGTGCAGTGTGAGACGGATCTTGAAACGGCGCAGCTGCTACGACGGAGCAGGTTGCCACGTCCCAAAATAAACTTGTCCCTGTCATCGTCTTCGTCCTAACTTTGCTGGTCCCGCTCTTTTCTTAACGTTCGTTTAAAGACGCAACTACTTCCAGATTTTCTATAGGGATACATGGGGGATCGTAAACATCAACGATGCGAACCGAAATAAGAACGGCCAAGGACAACCATGACTGGTCCAGTCGTGACCGAGCCGAACGGGCCGTGAGTCAGCTAAGCCTGATCACGCAGAGTTAGGTTATTCCACGTTAAATGAATTCAAATCAGGCCTGTTTATGTTAGGTTTTACGTAAGGTTAATCTCTGTGTGTTACTGATTCGTCCACTTTCTCGCCTGAATTTGGAAACCTTCATTTTCTACGATGAGTTCCACCACATTCTGGTCGCATTGTGCCTTCTTTTCTTGTTGTTATCGATCTGACGGTCTTTGCATTGATTATCGTTTCATTTGGGCTCACAAGAATGACATTCGAACTCTGTGTTAAAGTGTAGTATTGCCGTGCTGGTTGAAGTTAAGTGTGCCCCGTAATATTTGTTACTGTATAGTGTGATGTGAAAGAAACTAGCACAATTTTGCATTGTTTGACGTTTTATTTGATCTAATAAGGATAGTATTGATATTGGGCGTTAGGGTGTGGAATTGCTGTGCTGGTTGAACTCAAGTCGGTCTTATAATCTTTGTTACTATACGGCGTTGTGCGAAAGACCAACACTGTTCTGGGCAGTTTGCCGTTTTATTTACGAACCCTACGATCCCGTTGCCAAGTTTTGGATGTAGATATTAACTTCGTATTCTCAATTATCAATATTTACTACATCAATGAAACGAGAGTATTGTTCATACTCTTGTTTTATTGCTTTTTCATTTGAGACGATGACATAGGTGCTTCAAGTTATACGGGGCCTCTGTTCGGGGCAGTGGTATGCCTGTGCAGAGCGAGACGGATCTTGAAACGGGCGCAGCTGCTACGATGGAGCAGGTTGCCACGTCCCAAAATAAACTTGTCCCTGTCATCGTCTTCGTCCTAACTTTGCTGGTCCCGCTCTTTTCTTAACGTTCGTTTAAAGACGCAACTACTTCCAGATTTTCTATAGGGATACATGGGGCATCGTAAACATCAACGATGCGAACCGAAATAAGAACGGCCAAGGACAACCATGACTGGTCCAGTCGTGCAAAGGCCGGGTAGTGACGAGCCGAACGGGATGTGAGTCAGCTAAGCCTGATCACGCAGAGTTAGGTTATTCCACGTTAAATGAATTTAAATCAGCCTATTTATGTTAGGTCTTACGTAAGGTTAATCTCCGTGTGTTACTGATTCGTCCACTTTCTTGCCTGAATTTGGAAACCTTCATCTTCTACGATGAGTTCCACCACATTCTGGTCGCATTGTGCTTTCTTTTCTTGTTCTTAACGATCTGACGGTCTTTGCATTGATTATCGTTTCATTTGGTCTCACAAGAATGACATTCGAATTCTGTGTTATAGTGTAGTATTGCCGTGCTGGTTGAAGTTAAGTGTGCCCCGTCATATTTGTTACTGTATAGTGTGATGTGAAAGGAGCTAGCACTATTTTGGATTATTTGACCTTTTATTTGATCTAATAAGGATGGTATTGATATTCGGCGTTAAGGTGTGGAATTGCTGTGCTGGTTGAACTCAAGTCGGTCTTATAAATCTTTGTTACTATACGGCGTTGTGGGGAAAGAACCAAACACTGTTCTGGGCAGTTTGCCGTTTTATTTACGAACCCTACGATCCCGTTGCCAAGTTTGGAAGTAGACATTGACTTCGTATTCTCAATTATTAATATTTACTACAATCAATGAAACGAGAGTATTGTTCATACTCTTGTTTTATCGTTTTTCATTTGAGACGATGACATAGGTGCTTCAAGTTATACGGGGCCTCTGTCCGGGGCAGTGGTGTGCCTGTCCCAGTGTGAGACGGATCTTGAAACGGGCCGCAGCTGCTACGACGGAGCAGGTTGCCACGTCCCAAAATAAAACTTGTCCCTGTCATCGTCTTCGTCCTAACTTTGCTGGTCCTGCTCTTTCTTAACGTTCGTTTAAAGACGAAAACTACTTCCAGTTTTTCTATAGGGATACATGGGGGATCGTAAACATCAACGATGCGAACCGAAATAAGAACGGCCAAGGACAACCATGACTGGTCCAGTCGTGCCGAGCCAAACGGGGCCGTGAGTCAGCTAAGCCTGATCACGCAGAGTTAGGTTATTCCACGTTAAATGAATTAAAGATCAAGCCTGTTTATGTTAGGTTTTACGTAAGGTTAATCTCTGTGTGTTACTGATTCGTCACTTTCTCGCCTGAATTTGGAAACCTCATTTTCTACGATGAGTTCCACCACATTCTGGTCGCATTGTGCCTTCTTTTCTTGTTGTTATCGATCTGACGGTCTTTGCATTGATTATCGTTTCATTTGGCTCACAGAAATGACATTCGAACTCTGTGTTAAAGTGTAGTATTGCCGTGCTGGTTGAAGTTAAGTGTGCCCCGTAATATTTGTACTGTATAGTGTGATGCGAAAGGACTAGCACAATTTTGCATTGTTTGACGTTTTATTTGATCTAATAAGGATGGTATTGATATTCGCGGTTAGGGTGTGGAATTGCTGTGCTGGTTGAACTCAAGTCGGTCTTATAATCTTGTTACTATACGGCGTTGTGCGAAAGGAACCAACACTGTTCTGGGCAGTTTGCCGTTTTATTTACGAACCCTACGATCCCGTTGCCAAATTTGGAAGTAGATATTAACTTCGTATTCTCAATTATCAATATTTACTACATCAATGAAACGAGAGTATTGTTCATACTCTTGTTTTATGCTTTTTCATTTGAGACGATGACATAGGTGCTTCAAGTTATACGGGGCCTCTGTCCGGGGCAGTGGTGTGCCTGTGCAGTGTGAGACGGATCTTGAAACGGGCGCAGCTGCTACGACGGAGCAGGTTGCCACGTCCCAAAATAAACTTGTCCCTGTCATCGTCTTCGTCCTAACTTTGCTGGTCCCGCTCTTTTCTTAACGTTCGTTTAAAGACGCAACTACTTCCAGATTTTCTATAGGGATACATGGGGGATCGTAAACATCAACGATGCGAACCGAAATAAGAACGGCCAAGGACAACCATGACTGGTCCAGTCGTGCAACGGCCGAGTCGTGACCGAGCCGTGAGTCAGCTAAGCCTGATCACGCAGAGTTAGGTTATTCCACAATAAATGAATTCAAATCAGGCCTGTTTATGTTAGGTTTTACGTAAGGTTAATCTCTGTGTGTTACTGATTCGTCCACCTTCTCGCCTGAATTTGGAAACCTTCATTTTCTACGATGAGTTCCACCACATTCTGGTCGCATTGTGCCTTCTTTTCTTGTTGTTATCGATCTGACGGTCTTTGCATTGATTATCGTTTCATTTGGGCTCACAAGAATGACATTCGAACTCTGTGTTAAAGTGTAGTATTGCCGTTCTGGTTGAAGTTAAGTGTGCCCCGTAATATTTGCTACTGCATAGTGTGATGCGAAAGGAACTAGCACAATTTTGCATTGTTTGACGTTTTATTTGATCTAATAAGGATGGTATTGATATTCGACGTTAGGGTGTGGAATTGCTGTGCTGGTTGAACTCAAGTCGGTCTTATAATCTTTGTTACTATACGGCGTTGTGCGAAAGAACCAACACTGTTGTGGGCAGTTTGCCGTTTTATTTACGAACCCTACGATCCCGTTACCAAGTTTGGAAGCAGATATTAACTTCGTATTCTCAATTATTAATATTTCCTACATCAATGAAACGAGAGTATTGTTCATACTCTTGTTTTATTGCTTTTTCATTTGAGACGATGACATAGGTGCTTCAAGTTATACGGGGCCTCTGTTCGGGGCAGTGGTATGCCTGTGCAGAGTGAGACGGATCTTGAAACGGGCGCAGCTGCTACGACGGAGCAGGTTGCCACGTCCCAAAATAAACTTGTCCCTGTCATCGTCTTCGTCCTAACTTTGCTGGTCCCGCTCTTTTCTTAACGTTCGTTTAAAGACGCAACTACTTCCAGATTTTCTATAGGGATACATGGGGGATCGTAAACATCAACGATGCGAACCGAAATAAGAACGGCCAAGGACAACCATGACTGGTCCAGTCGTGACCGAGCCGAACGGGCCGTGAGTCAGCTAAGCCTGATCACGCAGAGTTAGGTTATTCCACGTTAAATGAATTCAAATCAGGCCTGTTTATGTTAGGTTTTACGTAAGGTTAATCTCTGTGTGTTACTGATTCGTCCACCTTCTCGCCTGAATTTGGAAACCTTCATTTTCTACGATGAATTCCACCACATTCTGGTTGCATTGTGCCTTCTTTTCTTGTTGATATCGATCTGACGGTCTTTGCATTGATTATCGTTTCATTTGGTCTCACGAGAATGACATTCGAACTCTGTGTTAAAGTGTAGTATTGCCGTGCTGGTTGAAGTTAAGTGTGCCCCGTAATATTTGCTACTGTATAGTGTGATGCGAAAGGAACTAGCACAATTTTGCATTGTTTGACGTTTTATTTGATCTAATAAGGATGGTATTGATATTCGGCGTTAGGGTGTGGAATTGCTGTGCTGGTTGAACTCAAGTCGGTCTTATAATCTTTGTTACTATATGGCGTTGTGCGAAAGGACCAACACTGGTCTGGGCAATTTGCCGTTTTATTTACGAACCCTACGATCCCGTTGCCAAGTTTGGAAGTGTATATTAACTTCGTATTCTCAATTATCAATATTTACTACATTAATGAAACGAGAGTATTGTTCATACTCTTGTTTTATTGCTTTTTCATTTGAGACGATGACATAGGTGCTTCAAGTTATACGGGGCCTCTGTTCGGGGCAGTGGTGTGCCTGTGCAGTGTGAGACGGATCTTGAAACGGGCGCAGCTGCTACGACGGAGCAGGTTGCCACGTTCCAAAATAAACTTGTCCCTGTCATCGTCTTCGTCCTAACTTTGATGGTCCCGCTCTTTTCTTAACGTTCGTTTAAAGACGCAACTACTTCCAGATTTTCTATAGGGATACATGGGGGATCGTAAATATCAACGATGCGAACCGAAATAAGAACGGCCAAGGACAGCCATGACTGGTCCAGTCGTTCAAAGGCCGAGTTGTGACCGAGCCGAACGGGCCGTGAGTCAGCTAAGCCTGATCACGCAGAGTTAAGTTATTCCACGTTAATGAATTCAAATCAGGCCTGTTTATGTTAGGTGTTACGTAAGGTTAATCTCTGTGTGTTACTGATTCGTCCACTTTCTCGCCTGAATTTGGAAACCTTCATTTTCTACGATGAGTTCCACCACATTCTGGTCGCATTGTGCCTTCTTTTCTTGTTGTTATCGATCTGACGGTCTTTGCATTGATTATCGTTTCATTTGGTCTCACGAGAATGACATTCGAACTCTGTGTTAAAATGTAGTATTGCCGTGCTGGTTGAAGTTAAGTGTGCCCCGTAATATTTGCTACCGTATAGTGTGATGCGAAAGGAACTAGGACAATTTTGCATTGTTTGACGTTTTATTTGATCTAATAAGGATAGTATTGATATTCGGCGTTAGGGTGTGGAATTGCTGTGCTGGTTGAACTCAAGTCGGTCTTATAATCTTTGTTACTATACGGCGTTGTGCGAAAGGACCAACACTGTTCTGGGCAGTTTGCCGTTTTATTTACGAACCCTACGATCCCGTTGCCAAGTTTGGATGTAGATATTAACTTCGTATTCTCAATTATCAATATTTACTACATCAATGAAACGAGAGTATTGTTCATACTCTTGTTTTATTGCTTTTTCATTTGAGACGATGACATAGGTGCTTCAAGTTATACGGGGCCTCTGTTCGGGGCAGTAGTATGCCTGTGCAGAGTGAGACGGATCTTGAAACGGGCGCAGCTGCTACGACGGAGCAGGTAGCCACGTCCCAAAATAAACTTGTCCCTGTCATCGTCTTCGTCCTAACTTTGCTGGTTTCGCTCTTTTCTTAACGTTCGTTTAAAGTCGCAACTACTTCCAGATTTTCTATAGGGGTACATGGGGGATACTAAACAACTTACTACTATTTTGTGTAAGTTATTGTTGAAATTTAATGGGAATTAATAGTAGAACGGGGTTCAATATTAAGGGTCGTCGTTGGTACTAAGGATATCAATAAAACTTCAAGAAAAATGGGCGTCATAAATTTGGGACTAAATTAGTTTTCGCATAGAAGATTGATAAGTCATTGGGGTGCAATGCTAGCTCGCCTCCACGTGGTGCGCCCTGGGTAACGCTAAATGAGCTAGCAGAATATGCTGTAGCTGTAGCTTAGTACGTTAGATCTGGGAGAATTGTGTCATTAGATTATTGATTAACGTTTTTAATTGAATTCTTCAATCTGAGTTATGATAATTATAAATTTATATTTTCTAGTGATTGGTTGTTGATAACGTTGATAATGTAAATTAGTTTTCTTTTGTTGTCATATATAACAAGAGGATTTTAGTTCGTCAGTACTGTCATGACATATAAGGGACATTTAAAACATTGCAAGTATTTTCAAAACTATTAGACTAAAGTATAATGATTTAGTGTATAATTCAAAAATAATATAATATACAGGTGTAACGTTAAAGAAAATAAACTTTCTTGAGCCACTTTGTTGCTAATCATTAGAGCGGGCCAAATTGCGCCATCCAACAGAATCGGAATCAGGCGCAACGGCCGCTTATTGTAAATAGCGTATATGTGAGTCACAGCAGATATGTGATATTTCGAAATTAATACACAAGAGTAAAAAAATAAAAGCTGACGCAATAATAATGTTTAGTAATTAGAGCGGATATATATATATATATATATATATATATATATATATATATATATATATATATATATATATATATGTACACGCTGAGGTGTTTTTATTTTCATTATGATTTTTTATTTGATTGAAAACGGTATGCGTTGTAAATGGGATGTAATAAGGAAATAACTGAGAAACTGAACGCTTTTTTTATTCTGTTGTACTTAATAATGTAACTGTAAATAAAGATATGATAAATAAATTCTATCCTTCTTAATAATGCGGATAGGCTTGTTTAAAAAGTTGCACCATCAGATAAGTTTCCACATTTGCCTCGGTGAAGGATGTTCGCCGAGACGAAAAAATGTTCTTATATTTCGAAAACGACCGTTCCACGTCTACCGAAGTAAGACAGGCGTAATTAAAATAATCTTTAGACTTAGTCAAGGAATCTGCAGATGCCCATCGCACATTTGTCTTAATCTCGTGTAGTCCGGATTCTTTTTTAAAACACTATCGAACTTAGCTAAAACTCGTCCACTTGTTGCATCGTTTATACTGTGTAACAATGTACTAACTTCGTCCACGACTTGCACTGATTCTACCAACGACAATCCAGAATTTTGCAAATTTTCTATCGCGTCTACTAACCCTTTGTAATTGTTGCTAATATTCTTTAGATGTGTTTCAACAGAAATATCGAGAAATCCCTTCTGGCTCATCCTAATAGCTCTAGCTTCGGCAGGGACGAATTGCGGATTGACTTCTTGAAAATGTTCATTATAATAAAAAGCGGCTTTTAACCACGTTCCCCAACGCGTAAGAATGGGCTGTGGTGGTTCTCGAATACCAGGGCATAACCTGTGGAATGCCCTAGTCCTCTTAGGACTTTTGAGAAACACTTTTTTTGTGTTTGCTATTAATGCATCCACCTCCGGGTAACACTCTCGAATAGTTTGTGCCACAAGATGTAAAGCATGGACTTTACACGTAACATGTAAAAGTCCTTCACACTTTTCTTTAAGGGAACGGCCTACACTACACATTGTTGCTGCACCATCGCTCATGAACAACAACAGTTGACTGGTTGACACTTGAAATTTTTGTAACGTTTCGAGAACTACGGCCGTAATTGCTTTACTAGTACACTGTTTTAATCTTCTGCTGGCTAATAGAATTGCAAAATTTGGTTTAATAGGATCTAATACGCGCACTATTATATTCAAAATAGAATTTTTTTGCAATCTGTCGTCTCATCAAGACATAGCCACAGCTGTTTATCTTTTAATTCGGCTTTAATTCGATTTTCAATGTCCTCACGTATTCGTGGAATATCTCTCCGTAACGCTGTCCGAGATGGTAGTATCCACTCGGTATTGTATGTACCCCAGAATTTTCGAAATGCTTTTTATCAAGTATACGAAGTGGTAGACCACATACCATAAACGTTAAAAGCAATTCTAATTGAAATTGACGTTGTTGTGACACGCCATTTCTTTTATTTCTATGGTGTGCGCTATTTATATGTCTTTCACAATCACGTTTGCTCCAGCACAGTAGTTTCTTTTTACAAACTTTACAAAAAATTGTACTCCCATTGTAGTGTAAATCCACAAATTCACTAAGAAATTTATTAACTTTCGTAGGTAATGGCCGTTTATTTTTAATAGTTACGTTAGACATAATCACTAAAGCGAGCACACCGACGCTTGTTTCTAGTATGCCACGAAGTGGTGCAAACGTAACATCTGCAGACTCGTCATTTGTTGATGAATAGAGCGCGTCATCCGTAAATGAATAAGCGCGCTGTTAGTTCGTAGCCGTCGATGAATGAACTTTTTTTTGTAGTGGCCCACTGTGAAACAACGCCCTATTTATCGACGAACACCCAAACTGCAGGTGTATATTTGCGCGTCTTCACGACGTAATAGACAGTGGTTTTGGTCCTCGTCCTAATAATTACATATTTAAATTACCTATGTTTACATACATATATGCGCCCGGCAGCCTGATTGCGAACCTGGCGCGTGGCGCTGTTGACCCGCTCTAGTCATGACATATAAGGGACATTTAAAACATTGCAAGTATTTTCAAAACTATTAGACTAAAGTATAATGATTTAGTGTATAATTCAAAAATAATATAATATACAGGTGTAACGTTAAAGAAAATAAACTTTCTTGAGCCACTTTGTTGGTAATCATCATGTGAAGTTTAGGTCATATGTTGATAATTATTGTACACATTTATACGTATATGCCAAATTCAAATACTAACCTTATTTGATTTGTTTAGTTCAAGTGTACAGATATATAAATGTACCCAAGTTAAAATTTTACATTCTTTCGTTTTTCTTTGCACATGAAGGATAGACAGGGGTGGAATAAGTTACACGATTAAAACTGAATATTTGCGTTTATTGTTTCAACCACACAATATACATTTATTCGACATAATTCATCTATTTATACCAGCATCAAGGGTAACTTTTTATTTTCTTCAATAAAAGTATCGTAACAGCAACACAATGAATTGTTCATAATATCAACATGTATGTATTTTTTTCTCTCATATTTGAAAAGTTTTTTGAGCATAAGTTGTTATACAATATAAGTTACATTATTATAAATAATTTTTCTTTTTCATATCATCATATCATAAGTACAAACAAAAAGAAGCGCAAGGGAATCTGGGAGAACATTTTTTTTTTACTCTAATTTATACTTGATAATTTTTTTCCTAATAAGATCGGCTACACATCTTGCAATTACTAATTATTTACTATTTAAGAATGGACATATTTGCAGATGCTAAATAACTAGCCAGACACTCAATATTTTTCGTCAACTTGCATTCAGAGATATAGTGCATGTATTATTTTTTTTATTCAATATTGGTGATGGAATGGGTCTATGCGAGAATGGATCTCTTTTTTTTGGGTTTTTCTTAGATATATACAGTATGAGTATGGTTCGTATTGTCAGGTTATTTTGATATCATCGCAGTAGGCTGATTCAAAATGGAATCCCCAGAAATATATCTCAAATATCTTTATGGGAGTTCCATTTTAACTTTTGACTTTTGAACACCGTTAAAAGGATACCCTTACTGTATATGCGTTTCGTTTTACGTATGCGCGTGTGTGTGTGTTGTTTTTTCGAAATAATGGGGGAGGATAAAACAATATAAATTGAATGTGTTTCTTATCATAAGTGTTTTTTTTTTAACAAAGAAAAATTGAGGTTATAAAATGGTGCATACTATATGATGATTGGGGTTTTAGGGGAATAGTAATTCGTAAGGGTAGAGGGTATTAGGATTAGCTTAAAGGGCCGTTCACCAATAAAACGGCATCGGCAGCAACGGCGAATAAATATTGAAATATTTACAAATTTCTCAACACAGATTCGCCGACAAAACCAACAATACATAGATCGAGACTATTTTTTTTTTGCACTATGCTTTTGTTAAAAATGCCCAAAGAAACGTTATATTCATCTTTTTTTGTTTTGAATAATATTTTTATTAAAATCGTATTAAATTCTATTGTTAATTATACTTCATCATTATCAAGTAAATAATATTATTATTTAATTATTAATTTGCGTGGGGCACATATTGCCCCTTATCTTATATAACCCATTTATACGGTGTAGAAACTTGTATATTAATGAAAAATTCGAAGTTATTTTTTTTTATTAAATATGATATTAAAAATGGTACATGATATAAAACACAGGTAGTGTAAGCTCCTTTCATGTTTCTTTTTTTTTAATTGTAAATATTACGCTTATACGTTATTTTCTTTGAATATTTAATAAAAGGTATAGGTTTATATAAAATGAGCAGCTTTTCTAATATATTGAATTCTTTTTTGTAGTCCCACGGTATTATTTATCTAAAAAAATCGCAAGATGAATCCTTAAAATTAAACATTTATTTTTTGACTTGTATAATAGATATGTATTATATTGATTAAGCGTTAAATAAATATTGTCCCCCTATAGTGTGATACTGAAGGATTACCCATTTGAATTCATCCCAACTATCTTCAAAGAGCTAACATTACCCGAAAAATATAAACAGCGAATTCGTCAGCTTATTCTTTTAATAATACAATCAGGTAAAAAAATCGGGGGGATCTCCCGACTTGTTTTTTATTTATTAATAATTATTAATAACAACATATGGCCTCGAATTCGCTGTCTCTATTAGAGGCGTATAAAACATGTCACTTACCCGCAATTTCGGTTTTTTTTTTATAATATATATTTTTTTCTATTTATCTCTAACTGATAATTATAGATTATTTTTATTAATTAACTTGCGAAGTTCATCACAATTACTTTTTTAATATAGGTGGACACCTTTAATTTGTATCAATGGGCTAAACAAATAGCAGACACTTGTGTACTTGTTTCAAAAATTATTTGGCGTTTTTATAAGCAATTTTCTCTTTGGGTAATATTTCGCGCAAGATCTTAAAAGAACGCATTTTTTTTTATACACGCACAATACCCAACACCTACAATTATTTCATCAATACATATCTTTACCATCAAAACATTTATTTAAGAATACAATTAAATTTATTTAATTATCTTATAAGCTACAAAATTTTCGAAAATCCGTACCATTATACACAGCTAGAGACGCAAAAGGTTATATTTTATTATTCAGTTATTAAAATAGGAGCAAAAATTGTAGAATAGTAAAATTTACAACACTCTAGACCTACTTGAAATCCATCTTACCATTTATAATAGACCATAGACGCGCATGCCAAAACACCATCAATACTCGAGAGATTCCTATGAAAAAACTTTATACATCCTTGATAGTACGTTACATATAACAATCTTTTTAACGTTGAATTTTAAATATCCCGCGCGAAATATGGTTTTTATATTATTAAAAGAGATCTAAAGAACGAGAAAATTGCTTCAAGCCGCCTAATATTTTTGAATTCTCGTATATAATCACTTATATAACATCTAATTAACTTTACATATAGAAAATTGCTTATATTAAATTTAAGATTACTTATTGTTTTTCAATTATGAACACAAAATAATATTATTAGATGTTATAAGAGTAATATTAATTTAAAACTCTAACCGTAATGGAATTAACATTAACACATATTAAATTATTTTATACAAAAATTAAATCGGTCAATTTTACTTCTTTAGCATATCTATATCACCTATAATATATTCAAACTACTAAAGGTTTCTTTTTATATCCTACTACATTTAATAACAGAATATTTTTACAAATTTTGGAAGCCTCAATTTATTAAAATGTTTTCCGGCAATTCTAGAGGTGCAGGGTGACGTGTGACCTCGATATATATACATTTGTTTCATATAGCACGTGGGACCTAGGTTCATACCTTTGTGGAACACCATTTTTTTTTGGAGAAACACGAAACTAACATATATTAACAAACAGTGGGTTTTTATCACACGGATACATTGACGAAAGAATATATACAAACCTTCATTTCATCAAATTTATTTTTTTTTTCGACGAAACTAAACTAGAAAATTGACTTTAGAAAAGGCATTTCAGAATTTTCTTAATTCCTTTGTTTCTTTTAAGTATTATTATTGTCCCAAAATTGCTTCTAGTATATTATGAGCAATTCCTTATTAGTAAAGCACATAAGTAAAGTAGAATAGGTGATCTTGTACCTTTTTTTTATTGATTATTTCGAATCCATCTATCGATAAATAAATGTTTTACTAATTCAATTTTTTTTTGAGAAAAGCAGATTTCTCTTCTAATAAATTAAAACACAATTTTACTTTTTTTCATCAAAATTCAATTTGTTTATATTATTTTAATATTTATTTTAATTTAATTTATAAATAAATTTATGTATGTTGTATAAAAAAAAATGCATTTTGGGAACTACTACCTTTATGTCAATATAATTTTAAACCATATTCCTAAAGTAGGTATGGAGACGAGTTGAATCATCCCCACCACTCCCATCTCCGGACCACGTAGCCTATGACGTTATATGTCCGCGATATTCGAAATGGAAGGTGTGGGTTTGGATCGTCAGGGGCTCCCGGAACAGCTTCAACAGGTTCCTGAGCAGCTTAGAGAAGTTAAATATCTGTCTGACCTACATTAGCTGTTTATCCGATCTGTCCAGGCAGCTATTTAAGCTGTCTGCCTGAGTTGTTGAAGCTGTTCACACCTTTCATTTAAAATATCGCGAGCTTATGACATCACAGGCCACGTGGCCCAGAGATGGGAGTGGTTGAGGTGGCTTAAGTCCCCCCCAACTACTACCCAATCGGACATCATAACAAAAAAATATAATTTCCCTGATAGAGCCTAAAATAAATTCAAAACATGTTTTAATTTATTAGAAGAATGAGAATTGGTTTAATTAGATTAGAGCGGTTAAAAAGAAACTTGTCTAATTTAAATGTTTTGCTTTCTCAAATTCGTTGTAAAGCGATCTAATTAATATATCTTTTTTAATTATAAAGCTTCACCTCCTATTGAAAACGAGATATTTTAAAGCCGAATTCATACATGATTGACATTTAGTATGATTTTTTTATCTTTTTATAATTACTCTACTGGGTGTCCCAGATTTTGTTGCACAGCGAATATGATGGTTATTTCATCAATAGATAGAAGATTACTTTTTGAAATTCTAGAGTAGGAAATGTGTTTCCAAGTGCATCTTGTGATATTAATACAGGGTGGTCCAAAAATAGCTCAATGAAAGAATTTTTTTTTAAATAGTATGCCATATTCTTCATCAGATATGTTGATTCTCTTTGTTTATGGTTATTTATGTTTCTTTCAAACATTGAATATTATCGCTTTTGGGAAACAATAAATATTTTTTTCTTTTGAGGCTTGTGTTAGGGCAGGGGTAGGACAATTTGAATAACAATTATAACTTGTTACCTATTGTTAGTGTTATCATATGAGATATTTTAGTTCTAACAATGTATAACTTACGTTCGAACAATGTTTATAATTCTGGTTTTTGTGTTATGAAGCTTATATTTTAAACGTGCTTTGATTTATTAAAATTATATTGCAATAAAGTTGTTATTTATGTTTATAGGTATTGGTCAAATGATTGTTGTCGTCCAATTAAAAAAATCACAGGAGTAGTGAAAAACTTGAATAACTTCAAAACGCCCCCAACGGAAAAAAGGAAATAACACATGGTTGTTAAGCGAAAAACAGAGTCAGAATATCTGATAAAAAATATGGCTTGCAATTTAAAACATATTTTTTGTCACTGGGCAATTTGTGGATCACCCTGTATTAATATCATAAGATGCACCTTTACGCACATTTCCTACGCTAGATTTTCTTTCCAAAAAACAATCTTCTATCTATTCAAATAACCATCATATTGGCTATGGACAGACGTGAGTAAAAGTTCCCGAATATAATATGTCTAATGTTAATTCCATGCCCTTCTGTATTTTATATAAAGAAGCCTGATTGTTGATATTTTGAAGTTGATATCTGCATAGTGTAGTAATTTTCGTTATTGCACATAAGTGCCTGCCTTTTAGTTGTTCAACAGCTTGTGAATGTTCCACAGGGAAGGCACATTGCTGCTGTGCCGACACGATACGCTGCTATTGTATCACAGTAAACGTTCATAGTCTATCTAGCGGTACTATAAAATAGTATTGAAAAACTGCATGATTGTAGGCGACGTCCCTACTGGACAATGATGTGCGGCGCTGATAGCAGCACCGCTACCGTGGCGATGATCGTAAACAACGTGAATATGATCAGGCAAAAGCGATCAACGACCATTGCTGCGAATTTCCAATCACTGATCACTTCGGCCTCTTCATCGGCTTTCTTCATGCGGTTTGTTATGAATTGCAATTCGCGCAGAATATTCTGGAGATCCCGTTGCGTTCCTGTACTGGGCATCGCTGCTTCCTCGATGGTCGTAGGATGTCTCATGAAGCCTGAACCCAAGCTCGTAGTCATCGATGCATTATTTCCGCCGGAAACGTTTCGAAAATCATCGTCGATATCCAGTACATTGGCGAGTAAACTTTTGGAAGACCTTTCTTTAAGTTCCAACTCCTTCATTCGGCTATTCATCAGTATGGTCTTCCTTGTTATTTTTTTCCCTGGTCGACTCATCCCAAGACCCCAAGGCAACCATTGTAAAAATACCGTTTTGATCTAGAAAAGAAAGACCACCATTTCTCTGGCTTCTCCTCTACATTTTTTGAGAATCTTCTCTTTAATTCAGTGAAGTTTTTCCACTTCCCCTTTGTATCGTAAGGATTTTTGAATATAAGTGACCAAAAGATGGTGGAATCTCTTAAATGATAGAAAAACATCAATAGCACTTACCCATTGCGGCATTTCGTGTATGTCAGCTGTTCTATGATGGTAATTGAGGACAACAACAGTAAGTACCACAGATGATGCAACCATGAACATAATGCAGTTGAAGTAGGTGCCTGTAATAGCCATTTAGTTACGTATCCGCTGAACTTTTTTATCAACGCCATACTACACCACTACATAGATATTTAACTACGACAACAAAGGAAGTCGAAAAGTCATCTACGTACAACTCATAAAGATAAACAAATATATGTCGATAGATAGAAAAAGAAATTACGAAAGAAACGAAAAACCAAATTGTATAACATAGTTGGTTATGTACAGTCGTTTCGCCAAGCACAAACATCCATCTTCAGAATCGTTACATTACAAACACTCCATACAATACGCTATATGAATTGATAAATACGCAGGCTGTCCTAAATGATGTGTTCACTACTTGGGATCTCGTAAATGGTAAGAGGTAGAGACTTGGTTAAATAGAATAAAATATGCGTGACGTTAGGACCTAGATTTGGTAATCGATGAATGGTAATAAAGTTTATGGTTTGCACGTTCCTCATACTCTTAGCCCCAATGGATATTTCACTTTGGGGTTACATAAAAATAAGGTGCATTATTAAAATCGGCAAATTATACTGTTTCTAATACAGTCAAAGCCATCTACGATTTGTATTTTGAATATTTGAAGTTTGCTATATATAATATCAAAATACTATTAGTGTAGTTGCATTTAATCAACTTTCCATCTCTTCCAGTTTACGATATTCCAATGGTGAGCTCATTATCTAGGAGAGTCTGTATACAGGGCGTTCTCGCGGTGAGTGTCATCAAGAAGTTTTGCGAGATAAGTGAAAATTTCGATTCCAAACCATCCTTACAAAACACCCTCTCAGATCTGGCTCGCCATGAAAAGCCCTGCGTAATCAAAAAGAAACAAATACAAATCTACACAAACATTTCCAACATTTGATTTGTTCGTACGTATATATTACACTAAAATGTATCATGATCTAAGATCGTACCCTCCTCAAATTAAAGATAAAAGGGTTCAAACAAATTATCGGCCGAGGTTCGCCTGGCAGAGTTGTGACCTTGAAATGTATAGTCTACAACGCAGCCAAACAATATTTCTACTTTCTTTTCTGCTTTCGCTTCTCATAGAATTATTACGCGATCTGCGGTTATCTTTTTGGATTTTATTTAGAGAATTGCCGTTTTAATTTGGTTTTGTTCGGGTTATTAAGATGGGAATGAAAAAGCCATAGAACAGACGAAAAAAAGGACAGGCAAAGCATAACTGATATTAAAGATATAGTGGCGCTTCCTTTATTAAGTGCGTATTTTTTTTAGATGCTAGTTTATGTCTGGCTTAAGACTGTGCATTGGGATGGAGCGAAGTTGACATGTTATTTAAGATTTTTAGACTCAAAATGGGTTATATGTAACAATCTTTTTTTTTTGATAGAAAATCAAAATCGTAAAGGTGCGTGTCTACACCAACAAATAATTTGCGCCGAACCAGATTGAATCTTCATGTTAGCATTTTAACAACAAGAAGTAATTTTTTATTTTAAGCTCATTTAAGCAAACATAAAGACAATTCGTTCTGCGTAAATTATTTATCCGTGTAGACTCACCTTAATACACTGTTCAGTTCACTCCATCCTATTGTGCATTATTACCTGCTGTGGTTGGCAGTGGAGGAGATTACCCAGCCAAGATACCGTTTCACGAAACTCACGACCTCTCCTCTCTACGTACCACAAAATGATGGTTTTAATATAATTAATAACACACAGCTTGCCAAATTATTGATTAAAAAGGTGATGATTTACTTTAACTGCATTTTTTTATGTTTTAAATGGATTCTAAGTTAGTGGATGTATTTTATTTATGGTATCGGTTTATTTAGAATCTCAATCGTTTAAAGAAGTAGTGTTCGTGTTTGTTTTTTTTAATAATAGTAAAGTTATAACGAGGAGGTAACGAGTCATGAAAATCATAACGATAATAATAAACTCAAAAGTCCAAAAAAGAACACAAAATATAACAGTTACAAACAGTTATAGGAAATGAAACATATCAACAACAAAACATACAGATTAAGAATACTCCTAGTGGGACAGAGCCATTTGATACTTGGAGGTGAGAAGGTCATTGGCAAACAAGAGTAAATCGGCCTAAGGAGTGCTGGCATAGACTCAGGCCCGTACTCAGCCCTGTGCTGCCTCAATTCCATGATGAAGGGCACTCGGGTAGGCACGGCACCATAAGCCACTGACACTCGCTAGCAGAGATAATGAGTAGTAAGAGACTAAGATTGCGTATGGCCCGTCCTAAAAAACAGGGTATCCAGAAGATTTGGCAAGCGGATCTAGGGTGTGGGATTTTGTGTGTTTGAGGGGGAGAGCTTTTTTTTGGAACATGAGGCGACACATGTTCACAGCGATTATATCAGATTCAAATTATGCATTGTTACTTTACTCTTGATTTAATTTTTAACTAGCCTCGGTCGCAATAGGTAACTAACCAGCGATGGACTGGATTCATTTCAGCTTAACCAATAACATTTTGCCCTCTAAACCACAGTATTTACCAATAAAAGATCCTGCTAGTTCTTTAACAGACCAGTCCACCGCTGCATATTAGATCCATTCACCCCATCAACAAATTCTGTACAAATAACTAAGAAGCGCTATAAGAAATGTTGAATAGCTGTGGCAATTTGGGTTAAGTGCTGTTAAATAATAGCCGGGAGGGAATGGTGTTCCCCGTGAAAAATGAAGCCACGTCCAACTAAGGTCGCGACAGTAGAGTGCATTTGAGTGTTTTGATTTGAAATAATCTTTTTTTCTTGATTGGTTTTCTTGTTTAGATTAATAATCTTGCAAATAAAAAATAACATTATAAGGAGCTTATTATTCCGAAAGTCTAACCTATCAGGGGCACAGCGTCGGAGGTCTGGGTTATCACGTGCGCCACCAGCAGGGAGAATACAGTCTGTGACAGCAGGATAGTCACACCTGCAACAGACAGTTGCGTCACGCGAGGCGTCTGACCTGTGACCTGTGCCGCGTTATTCAATTAAAACAAAAAAAAAACGAATCTTTAGAGAAATATGATTTTTTTTCAATCCGCGTTTGCTGCCGACCCTCCAAATTTGATCACTTGATATCATTTTTCACTTTATGTCTTTCTGTTCCAAGTATCCGGCCTGTCCCGATTACGTTTCAAAGAGGAAATGTTTAATGGCAACGACATTGAAGGGAGGGACGCACATTTCCGGCATTTGCTTTTTTTGTGGAAGAATCGATAGATAAATACCGATTTGGTAATTAAAAGCGTGGATAAAAAAGTATAAACCGAATATTTGGATAACCGTAATAAAGATAAAAAACAGCACTTCGACCCAACCTTGCCGACTGCCCTAAAACATTTCTTCTTTGATATCGTCAATAAATAAAAAAGCAAATACATAATAATACAGTATCAATATATATATATATCTCGAAATATACAGTGTCCCTCAAAAAAATCACCGACAAATTCTATTTGAAAATTATAAAATTGAAATATTTTCTTAATATCCTTATTATTCAAAAAAGGGTTATTAAGAAAAACTTTCGATTTTACGATCCTCTATCATTTGTAAAGACGCGTCGGTGGTTTTTAAACGCACCCTGTATAACTCGAATGAAATTAGGCAACCCAAAGAAATTAAAAAAAGAAAAAGATTAAAAAAAATCGCGCGCGAATACAAACAATCACATATACACAATGAAACACATATGTCATAATCAGGCAGCACTGAGGGTATGTAGTCAGCACAGGCAGGTCAGACATAGAACGATTTGGTACCTAACAGAGGAATGGCGTCAGATACTTGGGGCAAGGTTTCTGCCACGAGGTTCAGGAACACAGTCAACGATAGTAAGATGGTCACTCCTGCAACAGAACACAGCTTGAATACAGCTAAGAGCTCCGATATTCATAGATCTAGAATCTATGTACGTGACGATATTTCCTTAAAGATTTCTTCGTTTTCCTTTGTATATATATTTACATATATATGTACATACCGTTAAATTCACCATCCCTGTATATGTGGTTCTTAAAATAAACCCGAGATAAAACTACGACAATTAATGACTTGCTCAAGGAAAATTAGGCTTGAAATAAATATAGGCATCTCTATATTTCTTAATAAAGATCTCGAAGAACGTCTTCTTTGTTTTCCTCTTTCGCTTCTTCTTACGAATTTATACTCCGCATAATCGGCTTAATTCAATTTTCCATCTAACTCGTAGTACAATTTCGGAACAAAGTATTTCTGAGGTTTTAAAATCATCCCCAACATTAAATATAAAAGACGTGTAAATTTAGAACGAAATATAGGACGAGCACCTTTAAAAGAGGCTTATGAAAGGTGCATGGAGTATAGTATTGTAATACCGGAGATTTTTGTAAAGCATTTTTGGATTAAGCTCTGAATAATTTATATTTCCGTGTATAATGTAGATATGGTTTATGTGTGCTTTAGATTTATAACTAAATAACGGTTGAAAGTAGGACAAAAATTTATAGATATTTTTTCCTTTTTTTACCACCTCAAAACGTGCGTTAAAATTTGAAATGCATACAGGATGACTTCAATAATCTTTGACAGAGTTTTAGAAAAGGTAAAGGATTATAAAATGAAGCTTTTTTCTTACTAATTGTTTTTGCAACAATATCTTATTTCAGAGTTAAGCGTGTTTCAAACTAATCCAAGTTAAATTAATGCTAAAAAGTAATATAATTTAGGAAAATCGTGTTTTTAATACTGATTGGCATGCAATTAACAAAGAAAATTTCCTTTATAATTCCTTTTATGAAGCTTTTATATCACAAATTGCGTTAGTTTTCAGTTTAATTAAAAAAAATTCAAATTCGAATTCACTTGAGAATGCGTTATTCATTTTTTTTGTTAATTGCATATTAATCAGCATTAAAAACAGTATTACTTTGTTAACTTGATCTACTTTGTAGCATTAATAATAACGATTTAGATCATCGTATTCTATACAGGATGTCCAGAGTAACATGAAGTACATGGGTATCTTGAAAACCGTTAGAGATTCAAGATCGGTTAAATGGGGAAAAAGTTGCGCACTTATACGGCTAAGTACAATCCGGGATTACATTTTAAAAAATCCATTCCGTTACTGAGATACAGGGTGAAAACCAAAAGTGTGCGTTTTCTAAAAACCTTAATATTTTCTTTATTATAAAAAAATACAGTCATCAAATTTTCAGCATAGGGGTAGTTAGTAATGAGAACTTCAAAAATGGTCTAAGAAAAATTCTAGGCTCACTGAGTTCTTTGCGCCTGTACCCAACTTTTGTTTTTCTCATGGGCGCCATACTGGATTTTTGACATTTTTGAAATGGTCATAAAAAATGCTTTGCAACCATGTATAACATCCCTATGTTCAGTGAAGAAAAACTATGAAAAATAGCAAAATTACGATTTCACCGTAGTAGGCTGGTACCTATCCATACATTTATTAAACAATCGCAAAGATTTTAAATTTTTTAGCTATCAAACAGTCTTTGTGATGGATGTGGACGTGAATGGATCGTTTTTCGAACAGAGATGTTGGAGTGTTTTATTCTCTGTCGGAGAAATGATGAGATGGCCGCAGAAATGTATTTCAATAAATACCCAGAAAGACTTCAGCCAGGTAGAAGAAGCATATTTCAGCGATTACGTGAGAATTTAATTAATAAAAAAATATGGGCCTGCAAGCCATAAGTTGAAAAACAGCCAATAGTATTTTAAAACGTTACAAATACCATCCCTATCGTGAGCGACCCTGCCAAGGGCTTTAAAACGGTGACGAAATAAGAATGGAATTTTGTCAATGATTCATCAGAAAACATAATGAAATCCAAAATTTTACTATGGTCAGACGAGAGTCGCTTCACCAATTGCGAATTATTTATCGCAAAAATACTGTTTTTTGATCCAATGAAAATCCATGGAGTCAGGCAGCAAGTGAAATGGGGGGTTTAATGTATGGATAGGTGTTATTGGCACCCACATTGTTCGCCCTATCTTTTATAATGAAAACTTAAACTCGGCTAGATATTTAAGCCTCTTGCAAACAAATGTAGCAGAGTGAATTATTGAACTGCTGCGTGCTACTTTGCAAGATATATTTTTCCAGCAAGACAACGCACCTGCACACAATCCTCAAATAGTAATAATAATAATAACAATAATAAGACCATGTATTTGTCCAACGGTATACCCAATTACAGGACAACTAAATTTAAATACATACACTATAAATGAAATGATAGAAAACGTGAGAAAAAAAAACAAACTAAATTATGAATTGAATCAAAAAAAATGTAATTGTAAAATATTTCTTCATTACGGCACATTGGGGAACTCTGGAGTAGGTTGGTAAGGAAGGAAAGAAGGAAAAAGGAGAAGGAGGAGAATGCGAGGCACAAGAATTAATAGAGGAAAGTAAATTAGGAGAATCAACATAGCCATACACGACCTTCCAGATAAACTTAGCTCCTGCAACATCACGGCGGTGTTTAAGTGACTCCAATTCATGTCTTTCCAGGAGCGAATCGTAATTTGTGCCGCGTTCCGGATAAACACCATCACTTTTAAAATACACATACTTCAAGAAGCGCCGTTGTACCTTTTCGATGGCTAGCTGAAGATATACATAATGCGGTGACCAGACAGCTGAGGCATATTCCAGTTTGCTGACAACAAAGCTAAAGTATAAAGTTTTCAACAAAGACATGGAATTGAATAATTTACAAGTACGTAGAATGAGGAGAAAAATTCAGCCGAGAATCAAACAGTACACCCAAGTCTCTCACAGTATTAGCCCTTTTAAGAGCGGAATTATGTATCGAGTATGTCGAATCAATGTAGTTAACTTTTCTGGTGTAAGAGACGAACAAACACTTATTTATATTTAACTTTAGTTTAAAGGTTGAACACCACTTGGTAATTACATCCAGATTATATTGTAGATGTAGGACATCGTTCCAAGATCTAATTGGTAGATAGATTTTCATGTCATCGGCGTAAGCCAACACAGGACAGGATAGAGATATTAATAGGTCGTTAACAAAAAAACACAAACAGAAGTGGGCCCAGATGCGACCCTTGAGGTACACCAGATGATGGACGAAACTCAAAAGATTTATATCCATTATAAAAGACATAATGTGATCTATTCGTTAAGTAGGACTGCAAAAGTTTTATCAGTGAAAAGCTTAATCTAAATGCTGACAACTTCTTTAATAGAATCCCATGGTCAATGATGTCAAAAGCACTGCTGAAATCAGTGTATATTACGTCAACTTGACTTTGAGTATCGAGTTGTTCACTAATAAGCTGACACATGGAAACGAGATTTATAGCAGTAGACCTTCCTCGAGCAAGCCCATGCTGAGTAGATAATACGTAAGGCATAGTGTTATGAAGCAGACAAGAATAAATAACTCTTTCAAAGATTTTAGCAATATTTGATATAATTGATATCGGTCTGTAATCATCAATACGGGTTTTATCATCCTTTTTAAAGACTGGACTTATTCTGGCACGTTTCCATTGTATAGGAAAGGAAGAAGTAGTGATCGCTAAATTAATAATGACAGTCAAAGGTTTTACGAGTACAAATCTAGCATCGTGTATAAGAAAACTTGGTATTAAATCGTCACCGGCAATATCGCGTTGTTGAAATTTCGACATAATACTGATTATTTCCTCTTCAGAAACATGTAGTAATGTGAAGAGAATAGAATTAGAATGGTCAAACGTTCTCTCGGCAAAAGCTATTTCAACTATTTCTTGAGGAGAGTCAATACATGTATCATCACGAAATAGGACGTTCGGTATACGTGTAGTTCCTTTTTTTGTATGAATAAACTGAAAAACTTGTTTAGGATTAGCTTTAATCAAGGTTTCCACTAGCTGTAGGTAACCGGAGTAAGCAGCAGAAATACTTGCTTTGCATATGGAGCGTAGACGCTTAAATTGGTTGTAAAAATAACAATTGCCTATAGTTCTCCATTTGCGCCGGTGATATTCCTTCAATTTGAGGTTAGAAATTATTTCTTTAGCA
This sequence comes from Dynastes maya, assembly GCA_029619315.2. Lineage (NCBI taxonomy): Eukaryota > Metazoa > Arthropoda > Insecta > Coleoptera > Scarabaeidae > Dynastes > Dynastes maya. The sequence continues at coordinate 12,527,153 of JAROYE020000012.1, forward strand.
TACCATGTCGGATAAGTGAACTGCGTAGAGATAACCTTTTTAGGTACTGAATTATCCGATTTGTACAACTCATCAAGAGCACAATTAACATCGGAGCAGTCTTCCAAAAATGATCAATCAGTGTAAAAAAGATCAGAATAAAGCTTGGAAAAATTGGCTTTGCGAAAATTATAACGATTACAACTGTTTGATGGAAATGCAGATAATGGATTGGGACTTGCAAGTGTTAAAGAAATAGCTAAGGATGGATGATAAGAATCTAGTGGAACAAATGGCAAATCATCACGAGATACAATAACGTTAGAAAGTGTTCGAAAAAACTAAATCAAGCAGCCGGTTGTTACAGTTAAGAGTGACAAACTTTTTAAATAACGAATATCTTGATAAGTGGATTGGAAATCAAGGACCAGTAAGGTGGCCTGCTAGATCGCCGGATCTCACGCCTCTCGGTTATTTTTATGGGGCTATTTACAAAATTTGGGTACTCGAGATCCTATGAAACCGTAGAAGAACTACGTCGGGCAGTTGAAGCAAGTGTAAATAGAATTGGTCCAGACACAATCAGGCAATCATGTGAGACAGTCGTTAAACGTTGTAGATTGTGTATACGAGAGAATGGTAGCTTGTTTCAACACCTACTTCACCCTTAATTCTAGGATTTTTCTATTTTTTTTTTATTGTCGTCTTAATTTTGGTCATTTTGATTAAATAGTATTAGTTCGTTTCATATTACTCTTATTTTTGTTTTAGTGATGCTAGGTCATCAAATTTATATGTGTTCTTGTGAACCAGTTTTAAGTAGTACGACCGCTTACAGTTGTTGAGCAAGCACAAATGTTAAATCACAGCCTATTACGGTCAAATCGTAATTTTGCTATTTTTCATAGGGATGCTATACATGGTTGAAAAGCATTATTTCAAAAATGTAAAAATCCAATACGGTGCCCATAAGAAAAACAAAAGTTGGGTATAAGCGCAAAAAACCCAGTGAGCCTAGAATTTGTCTACGACCATTTTTGAAGTCCACATTGCTGACTACCTCTATGCTGAAAATTTGATGACTGTATTTTTTACAATAAAGAAAATATGAAGGTTTTTAGAAAACGCACACTTTTGGTTTTCATCCTGTGTCTCAATAACAGAATAGATTTTTAAAAATGTAATCCCGGATTGTAGTTAGCCGTATAAGTGCGCAACCTTTTCCCCATTTAACCGACCTTTGTACATCTAACGGTTTCCAATATACCCATGTACTTCATGTTATCCTGGACATACACAATTTAGAGATTACTACCAGACTTTTAGAAATGGTATATTATAAAATAAAACTCTTTTCTTACTGATCTTTTTTCCAAAAACCTATAATTTTAGAGATAAATCTGTATAAGTACATTTTATTTCATTATTCGCTTTCATATTATAATGTTAGTTATAATCCGGTATTATCGATTTAGTGTCCTGGAATAGCAGCTTTGTCCGTGGCATCTCCATTGTTACCTTAATAATTGCACGTCATATTTAATTAGACTTACTTGTACTGAAATTATCAGAGATAGTTCGTTGTTTTTATGTACAGGGTAAGTCGGGGAAGAACGGACCAAATTCCAGCAGTGTACACGTGAAAATAATGTAAAAAAAGATCTTTTTCGATTTTTATTTGTTTTCAAGTTATAGCGTAATTAATTAATAAACAAAATTTCATACATTATTTTTTAATCATAGCGTTCTTTTAATAAAAATTCCGCCATTGACCTCTAAACACTTTATGCCTCGCCTACGAAGGACACCTGTTGCTCTTCTGATTGTTTCATGTCTTTCTTTAATATCGGCTGCAGTATTTCTAATACATCGAATTAGCGCATTCCAAGTATCGGCTTTTGCCTTGTAAATTTCATTTTTGAATTTCAGAGAGTCGTCACATATACATATGTGATAAGAAACGAAAAAACTTTTAATGTCGAACGTACCTTTTTGTTTTACGTGAGTAGTCAATGCAGGGATATTTTTATTTTATTTAAAACATATTAACTCGAAAACAAGCGAAAATTTGGACCATTTACAAGAGCGCTAGTTAAATTTTTTTTAATTACGCTATAACTTGAAAACAAATGAAAATCGAATAAGAACATGTGAGTTTTTTTACGTTATCTTCACGAGTATAATACATTCCTGGAGTTTGGTTCGTTCCTCTCGAGTCACCCTGTATAGAACAGTTTGCAGCTAAGTTTCTCGTTATATCGTAACTATTTCGGTAAACTCTAAAACCGCTTTGATTCATGAAAATGGTCTTGTTTTAATAGGAAATTGCAAGTTCATATATTCCCGAAGCGGAGCAAATAAAAGCTGTACGAAATTCTTTATGGCTTTATCGCGTAAATGTTCCAGATACGTGATACGAAAGCATCATCAAGATATATCACAATTCACCTTTAAATAATACATTGCATTGTACTCCTCTACGCTCTTTGTTTAGGGTAAAACGTTATTTGTGAGTTACGCTGGTCGGATTGTCGTAGAGATACGTTTTGTCCAGTTTTGTACGTCAATATTTCATCGAAATGAAAAAAGGGGGGATACAGTGAAAAGTTTCCGTGTTAATCGATATTACTAGGATTGGATTTGAGTAGCAAGTTTGATTTTAATGGTATATGAAACAAAGGAAAATCGAAGAAATCATTTTCGGAGGAGGTTAGCTGTAATAATTGTTGAAACTTGATCATATTTCTCTTTGAAAAAGTACTTACCATTGCCCAAATATGTGAATACGAGTAATATGTCTATGTAATTAATAACTCTACTAATCTAATAATCTCTAATACAAACACTAATAGATAGTGTGTACAGGATGTTTTGTTTCTTACTCTTTTCAAAGGGAAGGTAAAGGGTTTTGGGATTTAGGTATTAATATTCAAAATAAAAAAGTTAGCGGATTAAAACATGCAGTTATGACGCCCTCCAAGTATCAATGGACAGTCCTGCAAGGGACATAGGGCGTCAAAACATACGATGCTCCTTGTGGGCCTAGCGTACCTATCAAAGGAACTGCATCAGACGTAGTTGGTATCTTTTCTGCTACTAGGTTGAGAAATACAGTCAATGAAAGAAGTATGGTGACACCTGAAATGAAATTTTGAATTTTGAAAGTGTCTGTGTGACCGGATGGGTCAATACGAGGCGTTAGTAGGGTCCAGGCTCCCGATGTTGTTGTTTAGTGAAAAAATTGTTGTAGGAGTAAGTTGTTTTGTATATAATTTTCGTGTCGTATCTCTCGGAGTACTTTATCACGTTGTTCATACATCGCTTTTATTTTTTGGAGAAAGTGTGTTGTTGTATTTTGTAATTTGAGCTGCATACTATGAACTGATATCGTGTGATTGATTGTGAAAAAATAAAAAACAAAAAAAAAGAAAAACACTAGAAAAAGATGGACATATTTGCGTGATCTATCCATTTAGCATGGCCATCAGTGTTTTATATAAAAAAAAGCGGCACCCACAAAACAGATGAGTGCAAAACAAACAGTGCAACATATTTGCATGTACCTAATGTTAGCTTTTCGCCTGAATCCGGTGGCAATGTGAAGCCTAGTAGAGCCATCGAAGAGATGAGTACACAAGGAACTATTAGATTGAAGAAATAGTACAGTGTTCTTCTTCGGATTTGTATCGTAAACGTCACATCAACGTAAGGCTCTGGGCAACACTGGTATACGATGGTATTCTTCTTCCCAGGCATTCCTATTTGATAAAGAAAAAGGAAAAATAGTTATTTCGAGCTCTAAAGCGAATAGAAGCAATGACCAAAAAATCCTTCTACAACCTAGTCTCTCAAAAATCCAGAAAAATACCAAATTATCAAAAATTAGGATTTAGGAATCGAACTACACTACCGCTTATAAATATTTTGGCACCCTGGATTTTATATTTTTGTATACAAAGACTGTATTTAGGAAATACATTCTAGCACTATTGAATAGTATGCTAATAATCAGTAAGATCCACTTAAATTCATTCAAAAATATCGGTCAATTTACTTCTTTCACCTGTATGAGAGGTAAAATAAGAGCGCAGGTAGTAGCGACAACAAAACGCGTATTTCTTCAAATTCCAAAAAAAATGTAACAGTTGGTAATTTTACTATGAATTATGAAGCTATACAATAAAGCCATTTGAAGTAATGTTTTTAAATTACGGTCAGTTATCGTTCCATGTTAGTAGCGACAACATCTCATAATGAATAGTGTTTATAATTTCGTTTAAAATTTTAAAACATGCCGAAAAGGACAGAAATTAGTATTGAAACGCGTACTCTGATAGTAGTACAACATAACTTAGGCTTAAGCAATCGTCAAATTGCTAGAAAATTACATCTAAATCCATCTACTGTTGATTATAACATCAAAAAATACAGTGAAAGTAGCAGTTTTCTAAATAAAGTAAGAAATGGTAGATCAAAGGCGACAATATCAGCTCAAGTAATAACTTGAGCTGATATTGCAATAGCAATCGTGGTGTCCAGCAAGCGAAATAGAAGAAAAACAGCTCCAGAAACCGCCGCAGAAATCAATATTGTACTTCCGAAGCCGATTAGCGTGTCTACGGTTAAACCGTCTTGCAAAAAGCCGGCCTTCACGGACGAATTGCAATGCGAAAGCCCTTGCTTCCCCAAATTATTAAGAAAAAGAGGTTAGAATCGGCACTTGATCATCGAAATTGGACGGTAGGAGAGTGGAGCAAAATATTATGGACCGACGAATCCAAAATTTGAGATTTTCGGTTCGCGAAGACGAGTGTTTGTAAGATCTGTGTGAACGTGCGCTAAAGCAATGCATAGTCTGTATCGTCAAACATGGCGATGGTTCGGTAACGATTTGGGGTTGTTTTGTTGGTACATCCGCAGGTGAAAAATTCAAGGCATAATAAGAAAAGAAATGCATCTTAGAGAAAAATACAATACCCTCTGGTGTAAGAATTTTGGGTCAGAATTTTGTATTCCAACAAGACAATGACCCAAAACACACTTCAAAATTATGCAAGCAATATTTAGAACAGTTGGAAAAAGAAGGGGAACTAACAATTTCATCGAGCTATTATGGGAGGAACTCGATCGGGAACTAAGAAAAACTGCTCCAACTTCAGCAGGTGACATGTGGAATAAATTACAGGCAGCATGGGCTTCGAATAACTCCGGAAACATTGTTAAAATTAATTGCAAGAATTAATTTTAACCATTATGCGACGCAATCATTAACATCACATAGACGAATCTAAAATTTAGCTCAAATAAATAATTTTGATTGTTAAAATTGTATATTTTCTTACTTAAATACCAAATACATATTTTAATACTTAATGATTTACCCTGAAATTTAAGGTGTCTAAATACCTATGAGCGGTAGTGTACTTCTAACTACTAGAAACGCTTTGAAATTTGGAAAAAATGTATGCATTTTGCACTTGCTTTGGGTTGTATCTCAAACAATTACTGAAATAGTGGTTTGATGTTCGCGGAAGTCGATTCTACGAGTCAATTTTCATCTAGACACATATAATTGACGCTTCTGTAATTAATTGCTTCAAAGTTAAAAGATTTTTCTGTTTGCAAAAACGTATTTGTTAATCGTTAGGTTGTATTATCTTAAAAATTGTTAGATATATCACTAAGCTGTCTAAATTTTCCTGTTTATTGGATCGAATCTGTATGATAGGATGGTAAAAATATTGATTTTCGAAGATTTTTAAAAATATTTCTTAACGGGAAGAAATATTAAATTGTAATTAGGACCATTTGCAGTATTCGACATGTTGAATCGAAACAAGAAAATCGCAATTTTCTGCCCCTAACGGTTGACAAGATAAAATGCTTTGAGATTTAGGAAAATTAGTGACTATTTTGTTTCCAATTATTACGTCATTATTAGAAAAGTAAGAAAGGTAACGTTTTGGGATTTGCGAAAATCGATTCTCCGGGTTCGTTTTATCTAGAAACATGCTGCTATGTAAATTAGCAAAGCGAATGATATTCAAATCGCATTTCGATTTGGTATGGAATCTTTGTGATTTTTTTAATGTTTAATGTTCAATTGAAAATTATTCAGATGTCTTTTAAATCAGAAGTAATAATTTTTGGGTAAATTAGATCTTTGAATCTGTTAGCAAACACTTTGGATTAGAATTGTTTAGAGTTGTTTAGGTCATAGTTAAAATTTTTGGTCATAACTACTTAGAGAAAGAGACTCACCTATTAAATACCACTCCCCGTTCGTTATAAAATCCGATAGATCACCGCCTTCTTCCGATTTCAAAACGAGATCCAGCTGCACAAAACTTTTACATGTATTCACCTCTACCCTATTCAGCATTAAATATGCATGCCAGTTCGTTTGGAGAAAAAAAAAATCATTTCTACCACCAACAAAATAGGTTACACCGGAAAAAGCTCAACGTAATACTCGCATGCTGTGGAGAATCTTTTTCAGTTTAATAGTGTAATGTCGATCTGCTCTTCGATCAAAGGAAAGTTATCGGAAAGAAGGGCAGATTTTGAAAGATATTCGGGATGATTCCAAATATTTATACAATCTAGGAGCTCATTTTGGCTCACCGAGACAAGCTGACAAAAATTAAAATAAGATGATAAAAGTTGCTTGTTCGACAAGTGTTGTAATGGAATAGGAACATCGAGGGAGTTAGAGCGCCAGGACGTGGAACATCCAGAGGATCCGGAATTCCGAGAAAATGAATGAGGACATCCTCTTATAAATAACAAAACCATGCCCAAAAAGATAAGAATCCCTTTAACATTGCTTTTATTTAAGTACACGTTTGTACGATGTTGCTGATATACAATTGAGATGAAGAAGAAAAAGAAAATATCTTACTTACGCGTTACGTAGACATCCTGAAATTCTAATATCTGAAGGTTTGTTAAAGTTAAATCGTCTAAAATATGTTTTTGTAACATATTTTAATTTAACAAAATATTTAGAAGTATAAACACAAGTAATACCACGTGAATATTAATTTGCAGTTTATTCGTTGCAATAAAATATTTTATCTTTCAGTGTCCCGCAAATAAAAATCTTCTGTTATGAAAGGCATCACTTAAAAACTAATTACATTTCTGCCATTGTATGCAGGAATATCACTAGGCCGGGCACAGAAAGCTTCGCCCCAGGTTAGAAGTGAGGTTGCCGTGCCCACGACGCGACGTATGTATGAAGAGGAATCGGCGCGGGCTACCTCAGCGAATGAAATTATTGATTTATTGCAACAGAATTTCCGGATTTGAACTATACTGGAACTAAAGTATTGTGTAGAGTTTGCAAAATACCTTTAATGTGCTGGAACTTGTGTACAGCACAAGAATGAGAAAAATTGCGTGCCACCTCAAACCCGATTTAAGTTGGATTTACTTTTGATGTTTATTATTTGTAGTCTTCTGCTTCGCTTACTCGATAAAGAACCGTTTCGACAGTTTTGGCGTACATACAATCACGAGTGGAACTTACCAACACGGACAGCGTTAAGGAAAGAGCTACCAAGTATACGTAAAGATATTGAAAATAGGATCAAAGCAGAATTCAAAGATAAACTATTTTGAATATTATAGCACGAGCACTAGATCCTGTTAAACCGAAATTTGCAATCTTGTTAGTCAGCAAAAGACTAAAAAAAGTGTACTGGCGAAGCAACTACGGGCGTAGTGCTTGATACGTTACAACAATTTCAAGTGTCAACTGGTCAACTGTTGATGTTGACAAGCGATGGAGCAGCGACAATGTGTAGTGTAGGCTGTTCTCTTATAGAAATGTGCGAGGGACTTTTACATGTTATGTGTAAAGTTCATGCTTTACATCTTGTGGCACAAACTATTCGAGAATATTACCCGGAGGTGAATGTATTAATAGCAAATACAAAAAAAATCTCCCAAACGGATTCGAGCATTTCATAGGTTTTATCTCGGTATTCGTGAACCACCACAGCCGATTCTTACGCGTCGGGCAACGTTTCCAAGAAGTAAAATCTGTGATTTTACAATTCGACCCTGACGAGGCTACAGTTATTAAGGAGAGCCAGAAAGGATTTCTAGATACTTCTGTTAAAACAGATTTAAAAAGTATTAGCAACAATTATAAACGATTACTAGATGCATTAGAAAAATTGCAAAATATTGGGTTGTCGTTAGTAGAATCAGTGCAAACAGTGGACGAAGTTAATAACCTGCTACTCGGTATAAACGACAAAAAACGGTAGTTACAGCAAAGTTCGACAGTGTTTAAAAAAAAAATTCCGATCATACGAGATTAAAACAAATGTGTGGTGGTGCATTTGCAGATTCATTATCTAACTTTAAGGATTATTTTAATTATGCCTGTGTTACTTCCGTAGATATTGAATGGTCTTTCTTGAAATATAAGAACATTTTTTTATCACAGCGAACAACCTTCACCGAGACAAATGTGGAAACATACCTGATGGTGCAAGATTTTCAGCAATCCCACCCACACTGTTAAAAAGTTACGTTTATTTATTATATTATTATTTATTGTTACGGGATTAGGCACAACAGATTTTTTAAGAAACTGCTTTGATTACTTTCTACGGTTATTACTAGTCTGGGCAAACAGCGGTAACAGTCAGTGTAATAGATATGCGGTGCGGAGTCGGAGATTATTTATTTCAGGCGTTCACAGCGTCAGTACTAAATCGATGTTATGTGCGAGTAGTTCTGTGTATATGTAGGCTGTCGTAACCTATGTTGTAATTGTACGCTTATGTTTGCTTTAAAAATGTCGCAGTTAGGTACGTCGCGAAAACGACCAATGGCAGACACAGTTAAAAACCTTATAGTGGACATGCCGGACTTAATTTTTGATGGCGCTAAAATTCAATGTTTAGTTTGTAAAACCCCTTTAATGTGTTGGTCCAGAAGCCATTGTCAACGTCACAGCGAAAGCAAACAGCATTCTTCTGCAAAAAGTGACATACGAGGCCAAGAAAAATTTACATTTGATTTATGTGTTACGCTTATTTTATGTAATCTATCGTTTCGTTTACTAGACAAAGAAGCATATGTCTCCTTCTGGAATAAATATGCGGACTGTAAATTACCTAGTCGCACATCGATACGAAATGTAGTGCGATTTGCTCGTGAACATATAGAAAAAAGAATGAAAACGGAATTGAAAGATAAAAAACTGTGGTTGTGTGTGGACGAAACAATAGATCGTCAAAAAAATTCTGTGGTTAATGTAATGGTACATACAATGGAACCACATCGACCGTCGTTCTCCTTCTTACTTGCTTCCAAAAGAGTTATAAATTGTACTGCCGATGAGATTTTAAAGGTGGTGTTGAACTCATTGAACAAATTTGAAGTTTCAACTAAGCAACTTTTAATGTTTATGAGTGATGGTGCCGCAAACATGCGTTCTTTGGGCCGATCTCTTAAAGAACACAGTGGTAACTTCTTACATGTAACGTGTAAAATCCATACTCTAAATCTTGCGGCACAAACGATTCCTACATGTTTTCCACTAGTAAATGCATTGATTGCTAGTACGAAGGCAGTGTTTCTAAAGTCCCCGAAACGTACTCGACTATTTCACAAACTGTGTCCTGATTTACCTGAACCACCACAGCTGATTGTTACACGTTGGGGAACATGGTTGCAGGCTGCGTTTTACTACAACAAATATTTTGATCAAGTAAAGAAGGTAGTTTTAAAAGTAGTCAGGTTAAAAAAGATTTACAAACTATTCACAACAATTACTTCGGACTAGCGAAGGGAATAGAAAAATTACAAAATGTTTCGATGTCGCTAGTGGATTCTGTTCAAATTGTGAATGATGTTCACGCACAGTTATGCACTGCAGAAGGCGAAACAAATTGGTGTGTAATACGAAAATTTGAAAATGTTTTAGAGAAAGACTCCAATTTTCCTACATTAAGACAAATTTGTGAAGGTGCGTGTGAAGATGCATTAAGTTGTTTCAAAGATTATTTTAAATATGCAAATATGACATCGCTAGATGTCGAACAGTCGTTTTCGGCATTAAAAACATGTATTCCGCACGTCATACTCACTTGACTGAAACAGCTGTGGAAACATATCTAATGATTCAAATATTTAACGGATGTTACCCAGTTTGTGATTTCACGGAAAACTTTTAGAACGGTAAGTGTTTCAGCACGTTTTATAATTTATTTCTTACCTTCTATTTTATGTGTAAACTTTTATGCGTTCGCCACGCCTCTGGCTGTTACCGCATATTTGCCCAGGTTAGTAATAAGAAAGTACCGTCGGTCTGTGAGACCGAATGTTAGTAATGGAGGGTTAAACGCAGTGTCCCCACAATCAGTACACTTCAATAATGAATGTGAATCGTACGCTTGACTAAAGAAATTAAATCTTCTGTACCATTATGTATTATTATTATTGGCTTTGGCTTGCGCCATTGAGCCATTTACCACATAGATACACATATTCGGCCCGGAGGGACGACAGGGTAGACACAGACAAAAATTTTAACACTCGGGGCCGACCGAGTGGCTCACATAAAAGACATACGGGTAGGCCCTAGGAATGAAAGCAATACCCATAGAGGTTGAATTTACAAAAGGAACGTCAGCTAAATTTTAATCTCACTTGCGTCCAAAAACGTGTATAGTTCCAGATTGATATTAGCTTTTTCTTGGGCAAGAATATAATTGACGTTTAATGGCAAAGCCAATTGCAAAAGTTTCTGCAGTGAAAATGCTTGCTAATTTGGGCAGAGAAAAGGAACGTGATACACCTACAGATGGAATGTAGAAAGAAATTCCCACTCCGGTATTTGTTTTAGACCCATCAGTATAAATGTCGGTGTAAATGCTAAATCTGTGTGGCAGTTCGTTGTAAATTTGAAGGTTGAGGTGTTTATGGTGTGTCTGTGAAACCAGGAAAATGAACTACAGGTTTGTACCATTATGTGATGAGCATCAATATAGACAAAACCAAATGTATGGTTGTAAACCAGAAGGAAGAAAAAGGCGGTATAAGAACGAGTGACATGTTTTGAATTCTTGGGATATATTCTAATCGAAAATGGAAAAGTGGAAAATGGATATAAAAATGTGAAATAAAAAAAGCAACAAGAATATATTGTTGTATAAATAAGAGTTTTAGGAAAGTGAAGCTGTAGGTATATATGTAATAGATTAGTTACACTAACAATCACATATGGACGCAAAACATAGTTAGTATAACATGAGAAGGATAGCAGGAGTCACAAAACATCATATGTTAACAAACGAAGAAATTAGAGGGACATTAAAACAGCCATCAATTATGAAAAAAAATAGAGAGCAGACAGTTGAACTGGTTTGGACATGTAGTGAGGATGGACTAGTTAAAAGTGCATGGACTAGTTGAAAGAGCAACAGAGGCAGGAACAGAGAGAAAGAAAAGAAGAGGAAGGCCAAGAAAGACATAGAAGAGGGGAATAAAAGAGATAGGTTTGAAGAGGGAAAAACAGTACAGGACATGAGAGAACTGGTCAGAGATAGAAAACGATGGAAGAAATAGATGAGAGACGGCTGAAGACATGAGCAAACCCGACACCCTCGAGGTACCAGGGTCTTGAGAGAGAAAAAGAAAAAGAAGTACTAGTAGGTGATTTTTTGATGGAAACCTTTCTTTTTAATATCCAAATTTATGCTAAAAGATTATAATATCTATTTAAGTGGACGAGATTTGTTTTCCCAAAATCTTTTATAATTACTTTTACATCTTTTCTATTACACAGATATTTACTAGCGATTTTAATTTTTTCCCAAAATTTCGGAATTTCAGATGTCTCAATTACATTTGACTCCAAAAATTGAATAACAGTATCGAAATCGGGTAGTATTACCCTCTTTAAATACATTATTAGGAAAGAACGAATTACTATTTCCTATTATTTTATCTTGATCAATTTTGCTATTTATGAATTTATTTATAGGAGAACGTTAATAAAATCGGATACCCCTATTGTTTTTGTTATTGTTGTTTTTCTAATTCTATGATTATAATTTTAATATCTCTACGGTATTACGGTGGTTACACATTTGGGACTCAATGTACTTTGGTAAACGATGCGATTTTAGCGTTGTTATTTTTATTTTTCCAAAAACGAAAATTGACACACTCAAATTACGTCCGCATCCAATATAACAGCATCACGTGCAATAGAAGGTTATTGACCTCTCGTTTGCTAACCCGCGTCAAATGCGCATCAACGCCCCTGCGTTTGCCGTTGTAGTGGCGTGAATTTGTCAATTTAGAGAGGAATTCGGTACGGATCAAAATAGAACGAGAAATACCTATGCACGTTCACTTCCGTCATCGTACGAAATAAATTGGCTACAGAGTATGAGTACGATTTCCAATTAGGACGAGGTCTAAAGCTGGATTTACATTTTACGAATGGGTATACGAGAGAGGCAAGCAGCAGAGGAGATCGTTAAAGCCTTAGTAAGTCAATTTGTCGGAGGTGTAAACGTTTTCTCGTATTGCACGACCTGAGTTTATTCAGTTCTCAGCCGAGTGGAAATCGATTCATAAAAATATACGATACTGTGTGCCAGAAATATCTTGAAAATTTGTTTACACAGATGGATAAATTATTTTTAGGTATAGCGAATTATTCACGTCAAACATGGAAATCGCTTAATAAAATAGGTGACTAAATTCTTATTAGTTATATGGTGTTAGAATTCAATTATAATATCTATGGATTGAATTAAAGAAGCCTGAAAATTTGGCGGATGCGCTGGGACTCCCAAGTGGGCAGTGAATGAAATCATGGTAATTTTCCAAATTTCCAAATTTCAAAATACCCTATTTATTTGTTTGTTTTATTTCTCCATTATACTAATTAATAATTTAGTCGCCTATTACATATTATTTATACGAAATATTCAATAAAATTAAAACTACTTGAAAAATATAATTACCACACAGTTTACGACAAACACAATTTGAAATTCAGCATGCAAAATAATGTTGTTTCATGCTCTTCTAAACGCTACAGCCAGTTTAAACCTTGTATAATGTCAAATATTAAAACAATGTTTAGTTATCATCTCGCAGCATACTCCACAATCAAATGGAGAAATTCCAGACTTGTCCAGAATGCTCGCTCTCGCGTAGCTTCTCCTCTTTAATATAAAAGCGTTATGAGGCTTTTAAAATTTTATTTTAGCGGAAAATTGAAAGAATAACTATTAGAGGAAATTTTTCAAAATATCTCTTCTAGAGATTATTTATTTTGTTTCGATGGAATTATTTCGAAAGGAAAATCAATATTATCGTTGCTACGTCGGGCTTACTGAATGAAATTAATTACTCATTCACGGAATTTTGATTAGCGTGGAATAAAATTTTGTGGTTATTTTGTAGTCATACGCGTAAAACTCCCCAGAGGGCAATAATAGTATTGTCCTACTGTATCTACGGATATTATATATTAGGATGTCATTTATTTATGAAGGTTTAAATTTTAGAACGCATGTGCTCTAAATAAATATTCCTTTTTCATATAAATATGTACATCTGATAATGTTAAATAAAGTCATATTATTATAAATTATGTTGTTCAACTTATATTTCATTGCATTAAAAAAAATAATAATAATAACGTTGATTCGTTCGTCTCTGGGAACTTGGAATTTAAATGAATTATATATTCTTGCAAAACATATTTCTACATTTTAAAGAGTAAATGAGGAGCGTTCATGCAAAACCAGACATGTCCACTTTTGGTCAAAATTTAGTTTGATACGGTTTCGTAGTGTTCTTGATCGTTTCTATCGCCTACAGTGCTCAGAATTGTTCAAAGTCAGTTCTATCCCATAGTAATATGGGGCTGAATATCGACAGTTCAGTCAAAATCAGACATGTCCACCTTTTAAAATTAAATTTAGTATATTGGTCAAAACAGGACATATCCACTCATATTGAAAATATCTGTAATATACACAATATCACAAAAGCAGACAGATCCATATGATGAATTCTGAATATGTATGTATGGTGTCCTATTTGATTAAAAAAAAAACGTTTTTTACACCCGGACCGAAAACCAGCCTGGTCGTGGCTCTAAGGAAATTGGATCAGCTTTGTTGGCCCATCTTAGATCTCTAAATCTAGAAAATATAGAGTCAGTACTTTTATCTTGTGATAGCTGTGGAGGACAAAATAAGATAGCCCACGTTGTCCACATTTTGGCATTTTGGCTTAGAACCGAAGGCCCAGCTTCTGTCAATAATCTGGTTTTGCATTTCCCTGTAAGAGGCCATTCCTACTTGCCAACCGATCGCGTTTTTTGCCGTAGAGAAAAGATATTGAAGAAACGAAATGTCATCGTTAACACTGAAGAATACAAAAGATTTTATGAGAAAGTTGGGGAGGTTTGTACGTTAGATACGGACTGGCAATTATGTATTATGCAAAATGTTTATTTCTAAAAATGAAGAGTCGGTAAAATTTCGATGAAAATCTGTCTTACGTTTCTATTGTTAAAAGGGGTCTCATTGAGGGAAACTGAAACATAAAGGTTCTACCCTAGACAATTTTATATCTGTTTAAAAGAAAACTAATGTGAAATCTCTGCTGAAAAAGCAGTATAATCACGACAATACTCAGTGGCAAGACCTCCCAGCACTCAGCTTTTACAGGGAAATTCTTATGACGGATAGCCCTCGTACGTAAGAAGAAGAAGAAGACAACGAAACACAGTATAGTGAAGAAACTGAACTTATCTGTTACTGTTTGGAAGATGACTATGCCATACATATTTAAGTTTTCTTAGCATTTTTCGTTTGTACTGTTTGTATCGGTTCTTTTTTTGTCACTTGCATTCACGCAAAAAAAGAAATATCCATTCCTTTTTTTGAATTTTTTCTTAGAAGGATGCACATTTTTACATAACCATGACAGTGATTCGATGCACTAGTCATCATATCAATTGCACAATCGTAATTGGAGCGCCTTTGGAATAAGCAGTTTTTCGCGTTTTTCTCAAAATACTTTATGTGAACATGTCTGATTTTGCATGAACGCTCCTCAAATGCTATTGATAAAATTCAGACTTATTACTGTTCTATACCTACCAAAAAGGAAAACACATGTTAGAAGATATGCGTTTTAAAATAATATAAAAAATAAAATTCTCAAAAATAAGGGACATCTTACAATATAAAATAATTCCGTTCCTAGGCAATTTAGAAACAACAAGTTCGATATTAGTTTGGTTTTTTAAGTAGAACAGCCTGTATATTATTACATTTATATTGAAGAAAGAAATTAGATAAGGTCCTACAGTATGCTCCCCCTTCCCCTACTAATTTTCAAACTAAAAGAGCTAGAGTTTTTAGAAAAATCAGGCAAACTTTTGGCGTTATTGATACTTCAACTGCATTTCCGGTGTCACCGGAAACGACGCCATCTTTCTTGTGTATTTCATTCTTCGTGCTCCTTTAATATTTCATAGATTTAGCAATTTTATTTTCAATTTTACATTAACTTCGCCTTCGTAGTAATTTTTGCCAGATCCATGGAATGTTAAAATTGCCAGATAATTTTAAACGAACCTGTAATAAATTTATTACAGGTATGAGAATGAAGAAATAATAATTTTTTTGAGTTAAAGTGTAGCATATGTTACGAGGCGTGTTTTTAAAGTAAGTACCGTTTTGAAATTATGCTACCGTGAGCGCTGCTGCGGCTTTCTACGCTTGCGCAGACGCCATTACAGAAAGATTCGACCGTGTTTACGTTTGTTTGTCACTTTTTAAAATGTCTCCGCCGATCGAGAATCCCGCCGACTGTGAAATACGCGCTGTAATTCGTTTTCTTAGTGTTAAAGGGATTAAATCGGCCGATATTTATCGTCAGATCTGTGAAGTGTATGGAGAAAACATTATGAGTGATGGAATGGTACGGAAATGGGTGAGAGCTTTTAAAGATGGACGCACGAATGTCCGTGAGGAGAAACGAAGTGGGCGACCTGAAGATTTGGTTCAGAAAATTGACGAAAAAGTGAAAGAGAACAGACGCTTTACGATTTCATCGTTATCTGATGAGTTTCCTCAAGTTTCCAGAAGTGTTCTCTATGAAGTTGTGACGAAACGCTTGCAGTATCGAAAGTTGTGCTCACGCTGGGTACCGAAAATGTTGACTGAGGTGCACAAAACCAAACGTGTAGCCAGTGCGGTACAGTGAGGGGGATGATGATTTTTTAAGCCAAATTGTCACAGGTGACGAAAATTGGGTGGCTCACGTGACACCGGAATCGAAACAGCGATCCATGGAATAGCGGGATTCAACATCACCCAAGAAAGTGAAGTTCAAGCAAACAATTTCAGCCCGGAAAACCATGTGTACTGTGTTTTGGGACAGAAAGGGGGTGTTGCTTGTTGATTTTTTGCCTCGCGGTGACACAATAAATGCTACGACGTATTATGAAACCTTAAAAAAACTGCGCCGTGCAATCCAAAACAAACGGCGAGGCATGTTGAGTAAGGGGATCGTTTTGTTTCACGGCAATGCCCGTCCAACTCAAAATCTCTTCGCATCTTTTCATTGGGAACAATTTGATCACCCTCTTGTTCCTGCATTTGAAGAAGCATCTGGGTGGTCAGCGCCACGACAACGACGATGAGGTCAAAACGACTGTTGTGCAGTGGTTGTTCAGGCGGCAGATTTCAATGGCGATGGGATTGTAAAGCTGATTGTACGATGCGATAAATGCCTCAATATTGGTGGAAATTATGTAGAAAAGTAGAATAAGGTACAGGCTTTCGTGTAAAAATAAAATTGTTAAGAAAAGTTTACTTGTTTTTGTTTTATTTGAAAACGGTACTTACTTTAAAAACGTGCCTCGTATCATTAAATTCGTTTTTCAATTACTTTTTCAAAAACGTAAAAATATACAGGGTCTTCTATCTTTATTCTAACATTAGCTTCTGTTTTTTAAAAAGATAATAGTGTTATTCTTTTATTTTTCCTAAAATAAAGGCTTTTAAAAACATAGTATATTGCACATCCCTTCCTGAAGCAAGTTCCTTTATTAAAATCCCTCAGCTAAGAACTTCAGATTATCACTCTGAGAGTTACCAAAGTCACTTAGCAGAGAGATTGTTCACACTGGTGCTCCATGCAAAATAGCAGAATCTAACGATACAGTCACATGGTTCCCTAGTATAGTGACTGCAGAAATGGATTCTATAATGTCTTTTTCTATGTATATAACAGGTAACATGATCACTTTTAACAAGATTAGCGTGCAACTAAAACACTAGCAAGTCGTCAAATCTAAATCCATAGCTTGATTCAGTGATCATGTTTGAGATAGCTTTGAGACAATTGGAGCATATTTATTTTTGTAAGGAGTGTAATAAATTGAGAATTCTTCGGTGAGCCAAAAATGTGGGTAATGTTTGATATAGTTTATATAGAGGAGATTATTGCTATTTCTGTATACGTAGTTCTCAAATTACTTTTGCAATTATATAACCTCCTATATATAAAGATGAATTTGTTAATTTGAATGCGTGGGTGTCGTTTGAGAATGTGTATTATTAGCAGTAGAATGGGTATATAAAAACATGTACAGTATCACTGCAATACCTGATTGCCATCATAGGTCCAGCTACCGAACTTCATGTCACAGTGTTGGTCATCAAATGGGAACCACGTAATGTCTATCTTGCATGTGCTCTTGAAGATACCCGGAGGAACGTACAAGCAGCTGCCGTTATGTTTGACCACAACGTTTGTTTGGAATGTCCCGTCGAAACCCTCATCAGCACTTCATAACAACACAACGTATTAAAATAGCCGGTGGAAAGAACCTTAGACAGTGCTTTTCGAGATTTGTGGTTTCTTTTATCAAAGGTAGCTGCGCATTTTTACTTCGAAATTGTTTAATTTTGTATTTTTTTGGGCATGCAACAATCATCCAGCAGCATCTCAACATTGAAGTACAACAGAAAAGATCTACAATCTATTTTTAGGTACATAGGCTTTTTTTTTTTGTGGACGCCATCAAGTTGGGTGCTAACTTGCCTTTCTTTTGCTTTCATTCTAGGTTTGTGTACCCTTTCAGTTTTGCTTTTAAGACCATTTCATCGGTGGCATACGCCTTTAGAATTTGTTTCATTTATAGTGTCCGGGTAATAGTTTTAACCAGTCAGATGTTTAGTTTAGGGTTTTTAAAGGGGTAACTCCATATTTAGGCTGAGTGCTGTTATTCAGAGAGTTTTCTGGGACCTTCCGGCCCAACGGGAGTCGAATTTCCTAATTGCTACCTGCCACAAAAAGAGCACTTTGCAGTCACATGCGAAAATAAAGCGTGATTTGCTTTGCCGGTATCAATAAGCTTTTCGACTCCAGTAGGTCGGAAATAGCTGTGGCCCACAGCAACGGCAAGCTGCCTGTGTACTTCCCACCCAACTTTCACGACAAACATACTAATTTTAAGTAAAAGCATTCAGGCTGTATGCCTCTTCGTTAGACCTTCACTATTGTATCGTGAATAGTGTCTATGTTATTTTAAGCAAGTATTTCCCAACGTAATAAAAAGTAATTTCTAAGGTAGAATTTGATTATTTCAAAACGGAGGAAAACAACGTATTACATCGTATTGGAAAATACTGCTTCAGGAAAACGTAAATTATAAAAACAAAGTCAAAAACAAGATCAAAAAGAAAATGAAAAACAAGAAATAGGTCATACGATGTGGCATGCAGACACTTTTCCATTCGCTTCTATATGAATAAAAAAAAATTGTTTGCTTTCACCACATATAGCGATCTTCATCATATTACATATCTTTTTTTTGTATATTCAGAATGAAAATGAAAAAAGGTACCCTTCTCAGATTGTAAGAGATACTCAAAATTTAAGGGTCAATATTTAACAAAATATACGTCTCTAGAGTCATTCTTCGACAATAATATCGTTTCAAGCGAAGCCATCATTTCAAGTACTAGAATGTGAAGTCGAGAACGATCGACTCTTGAGAGGTACATCGTGTTGGTAGACATGCAACAAGTATACAGGGTCATTCACGACGATGGCCTATTAAAAGTATCTCTCGGAATAATTAAAGTATCTTTTTGAAACTTTAGTGGTTAGTTAGAGTTAAATTAAACCTGGAGTTTAATTTAAACATAAATATATTCAATTCAGTGTTACCCATGTAAACCAGTTTTGAGATTTTTATTAACATAAAATACTTTTTATTGCTGTAAATACATATCAAAAATGTTGCACAGGGTGTTCCAAAAACCTACTCTAAATACTAACATATTCAACTAAAACAATTTCATTTTTTTTTTAAATGGCAAACCCTATTTTTAAGTATTTATTTGACCTATGTGCTTGTACTTCGTATTGAAGTATAAAAACCATGAACAATGCATATTTTAAAGTTTAAACTGAATATAGGATTAGTTTGTAAATGGCATACCCAATAAATATTTTACTTATGTTCTGTTGTTAAAGTAAAATAAATTTTGAATTAAAATTAAATACTTAGGTGATTATTAGTAAATGTTTAGCAGCAATAACAAAAAAACTAAATATACAAACTAAAAAAATATATACGAGGGTAAGTCAAAAATTACTTATACTTTTAGTTCTACAACTGTATTAAAGAAAAATAGGTGTACAACAGATACATTATTTTTCGATATAGTCTCCACCTTTAGCAATGCACTTGGTCCAGCGAGCCACAAGCTTCCGTATGCCTTCCTGGTAGAAGGTTTTCGGTTGGTCGTGAAGCCACTTTTGCAACGCATCCCGAACGTCTGTGTCTGAGGCAAATCGACGACATCTTAAAGCTTCCTTGAGCGGTCCAAAGAGATGAAAGTCTGAGGGAACGAGATCAGGGCTATAGGGGGTGTGTTCCAGGGTCTCAAAGCCCAACCTGTTGATAGTTTCTATGGTGTTATGGATCGTGTGCGGACGGGCGTTGTTTTGCAACAACAAAACTTTCTTTGAGAGTAGACCACGGCGTTTGTTTCGAATTGCTGGTTTCAGCGTATTCGCCAACAAATCACTGTACCTCGCACTATTTATGGTAGTCCCCCTGTCCAAGTAGTCGTCCAGTATAGGGCCTTTTTCGTCTCAAAACACGGTTAGTGGGTGTTTCCATTCACACCCTCTGACCACAAAAATCGAATCACTGCTCGTTGTTCCTCTTTGGTGCAAACTAATAGCGGAGCTGACATGCTTATGCTGTTGTAGCCAGCAGACAAATCGTGATTAAATTCCGCACACATGACCACAGAGGCGTCAACTCAACGCATCCGCAAGCGGCCGCCACTACGATAACCTTCAAAGCTTGTTATGGCGAAAGTGTAGATAATATTTGACTTACCCTCGTATTATAGCTGATCAAAACAATCTCCATCTAATTTCAGACACAACAATATCCAACGGTACACGGAATTTACTGCCTTTTGGATTTTCAATCCGCTAAGACTGGAAAAAGTTTTCCTTGCTTGCCCCTCTAAGATTTCTCGGGAAAAATGGGACTGTCGTGCCCCAAATAAAGAAATTAAGAGAAGTTAGGTCAAGAGACCTGACTTCCTCATCCGTCATTCATCAAACATATGCGTTAATTGATCTAACCTCACGTGCACAATGCGCTGGAGCTTGAACTAACTGGTACCAACACGCTCATATTTTGTCCACATTTACACCATTAATAAATTTCATTACAGTAGTTTGTAGTAAATTTAAATATTTAATGTTTATTAAATTTACTTATATGTGTCTTTTATGACACAAAATACATTAAGCTGGACATTTTGAAGACTTATTAAATGTGGATTAGCGATGGCCTAATGATGTTTACTTTTAGAATTATACACCCCTTCTCTCGAAAATGCCTCATTGGTCCATATTACTTTAGAAATAAAGATTGGATTCTGACATACACTACCGACCATGATTATTTACCCACCTATATTTTTGTTTGGATTTTAGAAAATCAATTATTTATTGTTATTTAGGAGCTATAATTATTTACCTACAAGTAAAAGAAACATATCACATTAAATAATTCCGCAAAAAAACTTCTTTGATATTAATTATCGATTGAATCTCCTTAATCAGATAATCAAGGGTCAATATGGACCATAAAAAGACCCGAAGTGTAATACAATTACCCTTCACTAATAAATACTGAATGTAGTGTAGGTAAAGATGACAATTCTCTATTTACCCGATTTAGAATTATGAATTTAGTTATTGGTCTTTTAAGCAGTGAATATCCTTTAAAAAATTATCCAAAATTAGTATTAAAATGCCGAAAACAAAAGCCTTGCCTTTAGAAGTCCGCACAATGATTGTTGCTTTACATAATCTTGGTCGAAGTAACAGAGATATCGTTAAAAAATATCAAGAGGCTGGCACGACGGAAAGTAACAACACCAGCGGAAGATCGTCGAATAATTATGACGAGTAAATGGAATAGATGGAAAACTGCACGGGAAATAACAACTGAAATAAGTATTGAGCGTGAAAAACTAGTTAGTTTAACCACCGTGAAATGGAGGTTAAGAGAGCGTGATTTATTTGGCTGAATAGTGTTGCGTAAAGCACTCTTACGCAAGCAAAATAAAATAAAATGGCTGCAGTGGGCTAGACAGTATCAACATTGGACAGTTAATGAGTGAAAAATGTTTTGTAGACCCATGAGTCCAAATTTGAACTCTTGAGTTCAAGAAAAGAACGTCTGTTCGAAGGTCGAAAGCAAAACGAGCAGCAGTACCTATAGTCAAGCAAGGCGGATTGGTGATGGTTTGGGGTTGTTCATCCGTAGGAGACTTAGTAAAAATAGATGACATTTTAAGAAAAGAACGCTAGAGATATTTTAGAAACAAATGCTATATCATCTGGAATGAGAATGATCGGTGACTATTTTATATTTCAACGTGACAATGATTTGAAACACACTTCCAAACTGTGTCGCAAATATTTAGAATCGGTGGAACGCGAACGTAATATCAAAATAATGAAATAGCTTTCTCAAAGCCCACATGCTAATCCCATAGAGCTTTTGTGGGAGGAACTTGAACGGCAGCTGAAAATAAATACTCAAAGTTCCAGGGAATTGTTATGAAAACAACTACAAGAAGTCTGGCTTAAAATAGAACCCGCTACTCCGGCGAAATTGATAGAAAGGTTGCTGCAAGTGAGCGCCGCAACTATTAATAGTCAAGGTTGACATTTCAACGAAACGGAAGTTTAATTCTTTTTGTGTTAAATAAATTTTATAATTGAATAAAGACTATCAATTTCTTTGTTTTAAGAGTATTTTATTAAGCGCAAAACTTTTGCATCCTGCAAAAATCCTTTATTTATGCTTATTTCTTTGGGTGGGCAAATAATTATGGCCATTTGTGTAGATGTAAACGCAATGTCATTATTGCAATGTTCATCTGTCATTAGTTTAAGCAAAACAAAATCAACCTTGTCAATTCCAGTTGTTTATTCATAATAAATAATCGATTTCATAACTCGGAAACGAGCAAATTTTGATATAGGAAGTAAAATATATTTTGCCCGCATTTAGAATATGTAAACATTCTTAAAAATAGTCATTGCCGTTTATAAAAATTAAATTGTTTTTTAGTTGTTTGTACTAGGTTTTTGGAACACTCTGTACAAAATTTTTGATATGTATTTACAGCAATAAAGAGTATTTTATATTGCCAATAAAATTCTCAAAACTGCTTTATACGGGTAATGTCGAATAGAAGATATTGATGTTTAAGTGAAATTCTGCATTTTTCAAATTTTTCACAAAAAAGGTGGTATATCCTACATCTGTGATAATGTATATCATTGAACTTGTCTTTGAAAGGTCTATCTAAAGGATGCATAATATATAGGCTATACCATTTGAAATAAGAAAGTTGATATCCGTTTCCGGTTTAAATATGTGACAGCAACACTTTATATTAAATTCAACTATAATTTTTGTTAGGGCAGCTACATATTTTGTTAGATTGAATAAAAGTGTTGTAAGTTTTAATATGAATTGTTCTTATATAAATACAAAGGTTGCTGTCCCAAATTTTTCTTTGTGTGAAGTTGAAAATATTTTGAGGAAATACATAACATCGGTCACCAAAATTTTAAAAAGATACTTTAATTATTTCCAAAAATACTTTTAATAGAACATCGTCGTGTGTCTTGTATTAATGAAGCAACGCAAAATATTGCGTGTTTTTGCATTAAAAAAATGAGAATATTTCTTAGAGAAGGGAATGGTTGAAATATTAGATGCTATAAAAGAATTTTTGAAAATATAGAGAAAAATAGCACATTTATCGAGCGGCACTTCAGAACGAGCAATCCACTAAACTTGTTACCTGTTATACATTAGAACATCAGGTTTCCACAGTTTGTTTGGCGTAATTCGTAAATCCTTGACCCCACCATATTCCGATTCATTCCAGCGCAAGTTGTAATCGTTCCATTCCTGAATAGAAGTAGAATAAAAGTTACGTCTTCCAAATCGAATCAATGGAACATTTATTACATCGATTCTTTTTTCATTTCGATTAAGAAAGAAACTTTGAAAGCATACGCGTCTTCCCAGCAGTATTTTTTCTTATTTATTAACAGTTCAATATAGTTTGGTTTCTCTCAAAAACTGTTGCTGTATTCAATGTTTCTCTCACGTTACATTAAACATGGAAGAACAACAACATTCTAACTGATTGATTTACAAAATTCATAATGAAAAGAAATATATTACTATAGTAAATATTATTTCGTCAGCACATGGGACTTGTTTATTCCAAAAAAAGAATAACAGCTAAAAGAAAACAAATAAAGGTATATAGTAAACGTAGTATCTGAATTTCCGGGGTTAAAGATATTGAAATGTCGATAGCTTTGTAATATCGGGTATCCAAAGGTAATCTGTACAAAGGTACGGTTGAGAATATCAAAGTAAAAAGGAGGGAACTTTATTCTTCTTTGCTTTCAGTAAATATATCCCGAACACAGCTTTCCTGGATGTGTACACCTTTTTTGAGGATTTATCACGGAAAATCAAGTTCGAATTGTTTTTCCGTCCTTTTTCCACGACGTTGTCCGAGAAAATAAATTCGTAAACATCTAGAGATGTTTTCAAATTCTTTTTTTCATGTTAGAGACGGTGTTATTCTTCCCGCTTGTTTGAAATATACAACACACGCACGTCAAGTGTGCACAACACCAATTCTACCACAACATATACGTGTTAAAAAGCTCGCAGCCATTGCACCTAAAAGCTCACAGCATGCACGTTACGTAATAGTACAGCAAGAAGCCTTTCTCGCCATTACTTCCAAATTATAAAAAAGTGTGTTTTAAGCGGTACTTGAAACAGAAAAAAAATTTCATAGTCTAATATAGTAATGACGATTCGGCAGATATTGTCATATATATATATACATACATATATATACAGCGTGTTCATTTGGTGTGTACGTTAAAGATAATTCTTTCCCTGAGTAATTTACAGAAACAAAATATGTTATCTCCTTTTCAAATATTTCATTTAAAAGAACCAATGATAACGGACACTTAGAAGGTGGAACATATTCTGGCCTCAGCATTTCAATTTCTTTTTGAACTTCTGTATTTTCAATTGTTTTGTTTCTTGTCCTGACGTGTTTTAACACCACTGTTACTACTGCTGCAGCAATCAGCGCCAAAATCAAAATTGCTACTAGGTAATGTTTGAAGAAAGTTAAAATGAATGGAAGAGAAGCGTCCAAAAACGCAATAATATATAGCGTGTTCCATTTAAAAAGACCAAACTTGTATACTGAACACCCTATGTAGTTGAACATAATTTTATGTTGTACAGGAGTTACTCAGGACAAGAATTATCTTCTACTCACGTATTAGGTGAACATGCTATATATATAATATATATATGTAAGCAGAGAGAGAGAGAGAAAGATTAGGATGTTTCATCTTCAGAGTTCATGCATTTTTTTTTTAATTCGTATAGAATGAAGCTTCCGTTGTTATTCGAGTTCATGCCTACTTCGGGATTTGTTTTAGTTTCAATTTTAACGGTTCATGTTTAGTGTATTTGTATTACAGAGATGTTTTTTCTCAGTTTAAATGTGAGTACCGATGGTGTTTAAATAAGCAAATACACGATATTAAGGTTTTACAAAAAACGAAGAGATAGAATCACATCTTTTGCTGGGGGAAAAGAAAAGGTACAGTAAAATATGCAACATACATATATCGTAAGGATTTAGTGATGGAAGGATTTATAGAAGGAACCCCTTACTAAATATTCTATGTATAAAATTAAACAAATGAGAAACAAAGACCTTTAGCATGCTTTCTTTAAAGAAATAAAATAAAATAATTTAGTAAAATTGACAAATCAAAGAAAATTAAATACCCCCATCAAATGAAAAATGCATGTTGCAAATGAAAATAAAAATTTATCGGTAGTCAGTTTTTCTTAGTTAAAAAGCAGAGTTATATAATATAATTTAAAATATTACACACACGGCAGTAAAAAACCTGCAAATAAAATAGAACAGTAATAAATACAAGTTTTAAATCATAATGGTTACAACACAGTTAATATATTTATATCTCATGTAAATTAAATTTAAAATCCCTCTTTTTGAAATAAAAAAAAAAATAATTTTAAAATGGATTAAATTTAATTTACACTTACGTATATGTAATAGGTGCCTCGAGACCTTTTATCTGGTTCTTTTTTTTTCAGAAGATGGATCACTACACACTACATACGCTAAAAAAATGTTACGACTACCGCTAGGGTAGAGGATGTACTGAGGATGTAGATACTGGGGATGAAACTTGGATAATCCCATTAGAATCAATCATACAAATAATATAATATCTATACAGGCTGTCTCAAAACTTTTAATAATTATTATAGCAGATGAACAACATTGTCCGCTAAAATAATTGTATAAATGTTTAAGACGCGTTGTATGTTGTATTTATATAGAGAGATAGAGAGAGAGAGATAAGAGAGTAATGCTTTACGCTCCACAATACAGCAAGTAATTAAAATTCAAACTGTTTACTTTTACAAGGATAGCATACTATAGCTATAGGGTTCAGTTATCAAGAGATTCTCAAATTAAAATAGGGTATACAGCAAAAATAAGAATAATAATAGTAATGATAATAATAAGTAACAATAATAATATCTACGTTGTTCGCTATTATAATAAAACAAGTCACCATCAGTAGCGTGGGTATTGAATACTAGAAGGTATCAATATAGTAAAAAAATAAAAAGATTCATATAGGAAAAATATACAATATAGTATGGATACGTAATATATAAACAGTCAACCAACTGCCGTGTGTGTATATATATTTAGTTATTTAATTGGTTTTCACTTACCAAAGAAAGCCAAATATTTGTTATAAGGAGTTGATTCTTCTCGTCCTATGGTAAAACAATAAAAAGGGAAACATCGGTAGTTAGTCACATGACAAAGCATGCATTTGCGCACAAACACGACCAATTCTCCCCATTGTCCTAGACTAAGGAGACTCAGCCGTTATGTGCAACGAAGGATTTAGGGTATCAGACGCGTCTCATTTTGATTGCAAGCAAAAAAATAACCCTGAATCGATCGCGGGAGCTATAACGTCTATAGCCACATAGCCCAGAGACAAACACTAATTATGCCAATTAAAAGTATTCCCGTCAAATAATCGGCATATAGTATTTGTTCTGCTGTCACATTGCGAAGGTCGGCTGGACCACATGGCACTTACCAAATTTAACCATGCGTTTGTCGTGAGTATCTGATTCTTTTCGTCCTAGACAGGGGAAAACAATAATAAAACAACAAGACCATACTTGTACATTTAACCGACTCTGATTTTTTTTGTCAGTCCAAATTAAATAAAATAACTTGTAGAGTTTGTGATGCTTCGCCCATAGAGATAATTAGAACATTTTGATCACTTTCAAGCGTAATTTTTTTTGATAATCTTTGGAATATCTTTAGGAAATAAAAGGTAGGAGAGGTAAAGGTTTCCCAAGATTTCACTCCTGAAAATGCGTTAAATTTACATCTACAATGTTCTTATTATTTTCTTGGACAAAGGTATCTTAGGATATTAATACTATGTAATACCAAGCCCTTGGTGATTTTGAGAACAATCGAATTATATAATGGTAGTGCACACGCTCCACATACAGAAGTCTTAGGTTCAATTCTCGTGTTCTATATACAAACCATGGAAAATATCTTCCATTCATCATATAACATAAAAAAATACAGTGAAAGTGGCAGTTTTCTAAATAAAGTACGAAGTGGTAGACGAAGGGAGACAACATCAGCTCGAGATATTGCAGCCGTGGTATCCAGCAAGCGAAATAGAAGAAAAACAGCTCCAGAAATCGCCGCAGAAATCAATACTGTACTTCCGAAGCCGATTAGCGCGTCCACGGTTAAACGCCATCCGCAAAAAGCCGGCCTTCACGGACGAATTGCGATACGGAAGCCCTTGCTTCACCAAATTAATAAGAAAAAGAGGTTGCAATGGTCACTTGAACATCGAAATTGGACGGTAGAAGATTGGAGAAGACGAAGTCGAGTGTTTATAAGAAGATCTGTGTGAACGTGCACTAGAGAAATGCACAGTCTCTAACATCAAACACGGCAGTGATTCGGTAATAATTTGCGACGCAATCATTAAAAGTAAAGGAGGTCACAGAGACGAATCTAAAATTTAGGTCAAATAAATAATTTTAATTGAAGTATATTTGTGTATACTTAAATACCAAGTACATATTTTAATATTTCCATTTAAATATTTAATGATTTACCCTGAAATTTAAGGTGCCCAAATACTTATGAGCGGTAGTGTAGATCGCTGTGGCCAACTTCTTTGACGTGACTTCAGTATGCAGCCCGCAGTCTAGTTTGTTAGGAATGTGTATACCAAGGAAGCAGACACTCTTTTTCTAAGGTAAATCTTTCATAGATAGTAACAGTGTTTGTGTTTTTATTTCGGCGTTCCATT
This sequence comes from Dynastes maya, assembly GCA_029619315.2. NCBI lineage: Eukaryota > Metazoa > Arthropoda > Insecta > Coleoptera > Scarabaeidae > Dynastes > Dynastes maya. The sequence continues at coordinate 12,555,239 of JAROYE020000012.1, forward strand.
CGTCTGCTTCTATTAACGCAAATTCGAATTTTTTCTGCAGATCTCCATCCACATTTCCTCTAGTTAATAGCGTGATATCATCACGAAGAGTATTGGGCCCAAAACTGATCCTTGAGGGATACCATTGTGAATGGACGTATCTTCGATTGTAGAACCCTATTAGCTTGAGTGCAGGTTCTCTAATTCCACAATAACTTAATTTGGCCAGTAAGATGGGTTGTGGCATGTGGGTTAGGTTATCATGTAAAAAATAGGCTCAACAATGACGTTATGGATAGCGATTTACCGCATTTTTTTTTGCTTCAAGTAGTGTTGTTGAAGAGTGTTTGAGATCATTTCGCAAAATATCGCAAATACTCGAGTGGATTTAGGCTTGGAGATTGGGCAGGCCAGAACAGAAGATTAAATCCACTTTCGTGTATCCCGTCTTTAGTTTTCCGAGCATTGTCTTGTTGGAAAAAGTTCCTCTGCATACGATGACCTGAATATCGCATTTAGAACGTTTGGCTATTTATGCAGCTATGACATATAAACATTTCCCCGACGCCTCTATATCTCTGACTTTTCCAGTTTTCAATTGTTCAATGTTGATATGATTTCATCTATTCTAAACGGTCTTTTCTGTTGATGTCGGATTTAAATGTCGTTTAGCTGAAATTTTTGGACCACCTTTTGTACTAATTTCTGCAGACAGCTGCAATGAAGGTTTCTTATGGCAGTATAGCCCCAAAAACCTTATGAAAAAAAATTCTATTCAAAAATTAATCATTTTATTTTTAGAAAATACAGGTTATCACTTTCCCTTTTCAATTTTCCAAAAATAAAAAAAATAGTATGCAGCGAGAGTTGAATAAGGACCTTCTGCATGTGGAGCGTGAAGACTACTGTCACGCTAGCTAGGTGGAAAGGTTTAACAACTTTGTCTGAATTGTATTCTCTTGTTAGATAATCCCAATAAAAGAAATGATTTTAAATCATATATTTTTCGAAAATTAATGGCGTCGGAAATACCAAAGAAATTGCGAATGTTCACATTTCACCGACGGAAGTCAATATATAATGGTTTTAAATCAAGTTTGGGAAAACTTTTTACCTGCATTTCAAATCGCTTACAAAACGTAAAAATATAGATTTTATAAAGAAAAAAAAACGGTAAAAAAATCTAATCGAGTCACTTTGAGGAAAAGTTTTTCAATCAAAAACCAGAAATGAATGAAAAGAAAACCAATATAAATGGTAGAATTAAACCCTGAGGCGTCTGTCACTGAAATTGTAGCCATTACACAGGAGGTATACGAATACGTAGCAAAAGATTTATATTTAGCCCCCAATCGTAATATGATTCATCTTATATTTCGCAAGCGAATACGTACAAAATACACGACAATTTTCCTATATAGTAGGTTGGCTATACTATTGAATTTTTTTCTGCCTTAGCTTTGGCCTGAAGCCAAAGGCTTCCTTGTTTACATTTACGACGAGTTCTTTTCATGAATGGGCATAAGAATTATTAGTAAGTGTGTCACAACAAACGTTATATAAATAGATGTTTTGATGTGGGTAGTAGAAACATCGATAATGTTGTGTATTGCGTAAGATGTCTCGTATAGAATTCATATAAAAATAACACCTGGAATTTACCCTACAATTTTTTTTCAATATAATATTACTGAGCTGGAAATTGTAAACATACGTGTATATATTCAAAAGGAAAGTTTAAATATAACAATATCGTTTTAAAAAAAGTTCTATACTGACCACATCTATAATTTGTTGTAGAGTTAGGCCGAACTTGACTTCTAACGATTCAGATTCATTGGCAACTGGTCTTTCTAAGATGTTATACGGCCCAAGCAAATTATTCAAGAGCCTTTTCTCATGGGGCCCTTGTTGCGAACCTGGAACAAAAAATAACACTTCACCTAAAATAATACCGTTCAAATTAATGATTGACCATATTCGAATCCCCACCGCAATCTAAGTTTCATGCAAATAAATTTGCATTAATAAAATTGAGGACAAAGGAGAAATTAAGGTAGAATCCAATTTATAAGATTAAAGCCGAATGGATCCTTTGGTAATGGAAGGTTAATTTAGAAAGGAAAAACCGATTTATTTTCCAAGGCGGCTATCGACCAATGGAAAATCAATTTGGCCAAAAGCGAAGAGGTTTTTCATTAGGGAAATATCCAGTTTGCCCGATCGTGGTCGTATTATTAATAAGGTCTCTTATTCGCGTAGTAGAAAAACGGAGAAAACGAAAGATTACAGTAATTAGTTAAATAAAAGCAACAATTCCTAAGCTTCCAACCGTCAAATAAATGACAAGCCATTAAAGCTACAATCCAATAAATCAACTTTCCAAGCGCTATATGACAAGTTTTAAAGTTGAGCCGATTTAGGAGTCGTATAATTAATTTTATGTTAACCCAAGAAAGGAAGCGAAAGGAAAGGAGAGGAGTTGCTTTAATTAGATGAAAGGAAAACAAGATTTCCTCTGGTATTATTCGAAGCATAAAGATACGTTTTGAATTGACTTTGACGTCTTAGTTATGAATGATGTAAAGAAAAAGGATATATGGATCTTCTTTCTTCTATGCTGAATGTTCAACCAGTAGTTTTCGGACTTACATTTTTTTACGTATACAATGCACGCCAAAAGTATGGAATAATGAAATTTTCTTTTCCAACTCTGTCCATTTTCGAACAATTACGATACTTTTTTAAATGGCCAACCCCAATTTGTTTTGCATTTTTGGATAAATTATGGGATTCCAATTTCAGCAATGCATAACATTATGCCCTTCGGACCAATACTTTTTGAGGTATTAATGATTTAAGATCGGAAAAAAGGTCTAGTTGTAAATTGATTCTTCACAAAATAAACAATTTTTTATTGCACCAACGATACTAAACTGAGTAAACAATGTTCTTAAAAAAAATCTAAATATTTTACAGGAAATGCTCAAAATGAAGACCATTTTGTTCTTGGCAGAACGCCAATCCTGCTCGAAAATTAGAACAAACGTCACGCAAAGTATTGGTCTGAAGGGCATAATGTTATACATTGCTGAAATTGAAATTCCATAATCTATCCAAAAATGATTAGCCATTTAAAAAAAATATCGATGACGTCATTGCCCGTAAACGGACGGAGTTGGAAAATTAAAAGTAATCACAAATTGGTTCTAATGTAAAAAATCAATTTGACGTGTCAAACAGTTTTTCAATTACTCTAACAAAGAAGAAAATTTCAGCAACCCATACTTTTGGCGCGCACTGTATATAAGCTGTGTAGTTTGTCATAATTAGAGTTTGTTAAAACGATGGTACCGACAGTGGCGCACCGCATAAAAGTAGGTACGTAATATACAATATTGGTGAAAAATAATATTGTTACCTTTTCCTGTCGTCTTGATGTCCACTGTGGCAATTGGCAACCGCCCTGGTAAGCTGCGTAGAATTGCAACATCAGCAACGCTTCCATTGTCGATTCATTCAGCCGTCGACGGTGTTGTGAATACATTGTCGTATACTTCGAAAATGATCGTTCGACATCCAGTGAAGTAAGATTTGCAAATGTCAGATATTCCTTTTCCTCATCTGGGCACACTTGATTTTCAGTTATAGACCGAACCTTTTGTAAATCGGGATTTTTCGTTAAAATTGCACCAAATTTTTGAGCAACATCGACTCCTATAGTGTTCGTCAACTTTTCTAGAGCGGCTTGTAAATTGTTTATGCAATTTAATGCGTCTCGTGCAGATAAGTGACTGTTTTCTAATTGCTCAATAGCTTGTGCAACTTCAGAATAGTTCATGGAAATTTCATCCATTTGTTGTTGAACGTCCGAATTGGAAAAAAGTTGCTGACTATCTCGAACTGCTGCAGAATCATTTGAATCAAGTTTCAAGATGACATTTTTCACTTGAGAAAAATTTTTCTGATAGTAAAATACTGCCTGGGGCCATGTTCCCCATCGCATTATTACAGGCTGAGGTGGTGGTGGTAATTTCGGACACAATTGTTTGAATACACGGATGTGTTTGGGAGATTTGATGAACACTTTTTTGGTAGATGCTATTAACTTATCCACCATCGGATACTTCTTTCGAATGGTTTCTGTTATGCGTGTATGTGGCATGTTATGTGAAGAAGAATCGGAAAGCATATTTTCAACATCCTACCAACTCTCAGCCTTGTTGCGGCTCCGTCAGTAACGAACATTGTGACTTGGGTTCCTGTGATACAAAATTCTCTCAACGAATCTTTTATTATCTTGACAACGGTTTCTGCATTAGTTTTCTGAGTCCTTTTATTGGATAACAACAATGAAGCTGGTGGACCATCACGTTTTAAAGGACGCGCTACAACATGAATGACGCTGTGTTTCTGAGCATCAATTGTTTCATCCACACATAGGCAGATTTTCTTATTTCTCAACTCGTCTTTTATACATTACTGTACCTTGCACGTGGCAAATTGTATCGTAATTGCATAGATGTTGGCAGCTTCCGTGAGGGAACGTACTTAGCCCAAAAAAGACGAAAGTGTTCATTAGATACTAGATGTTGTGTGATGTTGCACACGCTTAACATAAAAATAAAATCATATAAAAATTGCCAGTATGGAATACTGTTTCTTAAATTCAATACATGACATTTACTTTCACAATGTTTTCTACATTCAAACTTATCGCGACTTAGAAATCCGCTATTGCATGTTGTGCAATAAATATGCGAACTTCTATATTCTAATCCAGGGAAATGCCAGAGAAATTTATTCACATTCGAAGGGAACGTTACAGCCTTTGGGCGTCCCATCTCCGCGTACTTATTTGGCGTGCAGCGTGCAATGTACTGTCGCTTAGAACTCTCTCGCGGTACTGTCGAGGTCGGCTACGAGTTGAAAATTACCCCTACCCACGCCGCTACTGCAACGCTACTGCCATCCGGTACCACCTTTTTAACAAACTCTAGTCATAATCTTAGGAGGCTTTAGTACCTATATAAATAATTCAGTTAATTGCATTGTAAAATGTTTTTTGTTTAGTTCGATTTCTAGATAATTTGTTTATGAATTTAATTATAAGAGACAGGGTATTTAAAGGAATTCTCCAACAACGACATTTTGTCAGTGGCTTCTACATCAGTACCAGCGAAATGAAAATTTTCTAAGTTTATTTTGGTTGCCGGTACTAGTCACATTTACAGGGAATAGAATGAACAATTTCCATAACAACTACATATGTTTAGGCATTAAATAATCCGCATGATGTCAATGTTTGAATTAGTCTGCTTATTGGGCCATACTTTCTTGCACCTCGAATGATACATTTTAGGCGAGAAATTTCACGAACAGATGGATAGGGTGTAATGAAGTAGTTCCTTCGCCTGCGTGTTCTTTCGTTTTACTTTTTTTTCAAATAAATGGTGATAACGTGATAACTTTTATAATAACGGAATGAATCAAACAACAAAAGATCGGAACCATGTTTGATTTTTTAATTTTTTGTAATTCCTATGTATAATATGTGTGATTCTTGGTAAAGCGATTTATTTTTACCAGTTCAACGTTCTGTTAAAATAAATGCCTCAACCTTGAGAACACTCTGTACAAGGTATGGCAATTATATAACGAGAAATTGTTTCGAACGCTCGAAGTGACAACACTGACGGGTATTCAACGACGTAGGCATAAACTTCCACAGTTTTACTAAATGCGTAATAAATTTCAACTCGGTCGAGTGCTTTGTGTGTGAAGTAGTAGGTTTGAAAGGTTGATGTTGAAGCGTTGTATGTCGTCTTTCAATTTGCCAGGAGTTTCTCGAGCGCATTGAAAACAACGGACGGGATTGGTTGAAAAATGTGATTACAGGGCATGAAAGCTGGGTCTTCCAGTATGACCCTGAGACTCGTCGGCAAAGTAAACAGTGAGTTGAGATTGGAGGAGAGCGTCCTCAAAAAGCAAGAATGTCGCGGTCACAAATGAAGACAATGCTTATTCGTTTCTTCGACATCAATGGCATTGTCCACAAGGAATTTGTTCCGCAAGGTCCAACTGTTAATTCGGCCTTCTATGTTAAAGTTTTGAAGCGGCTGTGTGCCAGGGTTGCGCGGATAAGGCCTAAACTGAAGAAATCTGGATGTATCCTTCATCACGACAACGCGCCCGCCCATTCGTCGCTTCTTGTTAGACAGTTTTTAGCGATCTGACACCATTGGACTTCTGGTTGTTCCCAAAAATGAAAAGTCCCACGAAAGGACAACGGTTCGACTCCAGGTGTTTCCAGAAGTGGGAAGAGAGACGGAATAAGTGCGCGGCACTCCTGGGGTGTTACTGTGAAGGAATGAATGCGCGAATATGTTCAGTTTTTTATAATATAGCTTTAATAAACAAATTCTCGTTATTTAATTGCCACACCTTGTATATTGCTTGATTAAACATTTGTTTTCTCTTTGAGTATAGAGCCTACGATTTTGGTTTTATAGCTTTACAAACCCTCTAAGTCTAAATAATCATTAAAAAGGTCACGAAAATACGAATTAACATAATTTTCCAAGATCCAGATAAGGCAATTGTTTACAATGTAAACATATTAGCCCATGGCTACATTGCTGGTCATAACAAACATTTTGAAGTCTACGTAGGTTCCTATCAAATTATTATTGTTATTGCTATGGTAAAGCGTGGGTTCTTGTTTGGTCTTTATTTACTGGAAAACCATGAAAATGAAAGAGATTCCAACGGCATAATGGTTGAAGTAGGTCGCTAAATGATCAGCTCATTATACTACAGAAACAACTCATTTAAAATCGAGATATCAAACGTTTCTTTTGTGAGATAAACCACTTTAATAAAATGTTAAATAAACAATGAATAGTTATTTTCGTCGTCGTTTTCTCTAGAACCCCTAAGAATCAAATTCCTCCCATTCTTCCACGTATATTCCAAGCGCCTTTCATCAAGATTCTACAGAATTTTACCTAGCGTCGTTCATAGAATTAATGAGAAGTTATTTAGTAATTCTTGGGAAGTTTAAATTATGAAATATTTATAGCTCTCTTAAAGTTAATTAGATACATTTTCTGAAATGTATATTTATAATTTACATGTAAATTTACTCATTCTTCGACGAAATAAAGTAAAAAAACTTTTTATATCTTGAGTATTTAGATTATTTCTTTGAAAGTTAACTATAGAAATTTGAAATGTATATTTACGAGATATATATGTAAATTTACACTTCCCCCCTAGACTACTCAATTCAAGTAAACTTTCCAAAATCCATCAGGAAAAAATCTCAAATTCATTACGTTAAGGGTGGTTTTTTTTTTGGTATTCCAGGAAGTTTCAACTAGTTTGACAGTTAGGGGTGAATTGTAATTTAAATTAGAAGGTTTCCGTATGACCTACATGAAACTAATTGTAAGTAATGAGGCATAGTATTGATTTCTAACTTAACAATTGCTTTGCACCCTTATTTCATTTCCAGTTGTCATCCCCGCTTTCATTTAATACTTACTAGGTTGGTGTACAGGTTCGGCAAGTTCGTAAATTCAATAATTTACGATCATTTTTCACCTGACGATGGGAGTATTACCAATATAAACGTCACCCTCGAAAATACCCGAATTATAAATTATAATAATAGCAGATATAGGTGAGGATATTAAAAATACTTCACACCCAGCATATTATAGGATATTTCATGCTTTTCGATAATGGAATTTATTGTCCACGAATTTTCGAGATAACTTTTAAAAGCACTTACCTTGATAAAACGGGTAATTTCCTTTTTTCGCTGCTCCCCCCTTTCCCCCTTTCACAACGAACGATATTTACTGTGCCTTTTATAAATCCCCCCCCCCCCATTTTCCTTTTAAAAATGAATGAAGAAGCGAAGAAAGGAGCAACAAGGGAAAGAAGGGCGATTTTCACACCCTTTATTTTGCGAAGTTCATATCCTATCATAAATTTTCTTCTAAATTTAGCACGAGATATTTTTTGCTACCACATCTTTTTTAACTGGTATATTTTTGTAAGTAAATAATACAGAATCGCTAATTGAAATACAATTTTATTGTAAATTGTAAAGGAATGTCTATTTTTCGAAAAACTTGTTAGACGATAAACACGCGTGGTGGAATCAAAGATGAAGATGATTTTATTTTCTAAATGCTGGGTAAATAGTAATTAATGCAATACCAGCGCTTCCACCATAAATGAATATGTAAGTATAGCCTTCGTTAGAAATTCCCTTTTAATTTTTTTCTTTACACCAACAACAATTTGTAGGTGATAAATTTCGAGCTCTGGGTAATTTCTTTTTGCCTCTCTACATGTATTTACTGTACCATTACTACATAAATCGTCCATTTAGTTTTTTAAAAATTCATGAGACATTCAGCGAGAATGGAAAGTGGAAAAAGATCTTTTACACACTTTATTTCATTCAAATTTCTAAGATGTGTATACAGGGTCGGTTCTAAAAATATCGCCAGTACTTCAGTGATGAAGGATAATTAAAAAATGAAGATTTTTTCCTTAATAATATTTTCCTGTATTAGAGCGAAATCATTCGCCGGCATTTATTAGTTCGTTTTTCCGAATACATTTCCAATTGCGTGTTTTTTGCATCAGGAAATTGAGAATTACCAGCTACATAAGCTTGGAGTTAAATACGTTTCAAAATTTGATTAAAATATCCCTCTCGCAATCGCACAAATTGAAAAACGTGAGACCTTGACGGTCCAGCGGCACCTAATTCTCTTGTTTTTCATCTTATTTTTTCCGACGCCTACTCGTGCCTTTGGACCGTAAAATTTTAATTTAAAAATTAAAACGTTTTTAATGCAGTAAATGAAATGCAGCAAAAAAAAGCTGTCCGTTGAGAGAAAAGAATTCCGTCCGGCTGGGAGAAAATATAAATCTAAATATAATGGAAAGTGTAAGCCATCTAATTAACTTTTTTTCTTTTGGTTGTGTCCTTAAGCATTTTAAAGGTCCAAGAATTTTTTCTCAGCGACATTGTTCCGAGCCGTTTGGAAAAAAATGTTTTAGATGAAAAAGCGTCGTGAAAAATTGAAAACGAAAGAAAATTAATAGGAATTTAAGATAATTAATGAAAAGATAAGGTGACATTGAAAGAAGTCGAATATTTTACTTTCCCGAAAGTGTAACATACCAATATACCAAGGCAAAATCAAATCAATTACAACAATAGCCGATTTGGTTCATAAAATAATTCTGCCATATACTTGAAAGATCAAAGGAGTTTGAGTACCGTAAAAATGCTTTTTCGGACATAACTGGTAAACCTTCAATAACTTGCCCCGATAACGAAGACCATTCAGCAGAAAGCTTTTATAGGTCTCTTTGTTTCAGATATACGGTTTGTGTTGTATCTCGACGACCGTATATACATTGATTCTGATAGATTTCAATTCTCGAAAGAGGTGAATTAATATCCTCGGTATTTTTTCGCTGAACAAATGTGGATAGAATCCAATTTCGTGTCCGTATCGAGAAATGACAGTCGTCAGAAACGGAAGGATAACTATGATAAAGCTTTTGATTACAATTCTTATTTCTTAAACGATTCAATGAAAAGAATATACGTGATCCGTTTAAAAACCTTTGACAATAATAAATTTTTATTTAGAAAAAATCTTCATTTTATTATTCTCTATTACCTCTAAAAGTCTGGCTGTGATTTTTAAACAGACACTCTATATCAATTTCCTATACGTTCTACATAATATACCTTTTCTGAAGACTCCTTGGATAGGTGAAGATTCCATAGCAGCAGCTTGTAGGCCTAACGTATTCTTCTACATTTTGAACATTTACGGAATGAAATTAAAATTCAATTTAAATCAGGAAGTGATGAATTAGAGTGTTGAATGTTTATACATAGATTTTTAAAAGCCGAAAAAGCCATGGTAATTTATTATACGGCTGGGAAATGTAGCAGTTGCAGTAATAAACTGTTACAGAATTTCTTTCAGCTTTGTTCTCTCCACTTCTTTACTTCGAGATGATTTACTGTTTCCCAAACTTACTTGAATTGCAGTCATAAATTTTTGTTAATTAAAGAAAATTGTTATGAATTTTATTATTATTAGGGCATGCATTAACTTTAAAACAAAGATTTTACTAATCCAAATTTTGCAAACAGCATTTAATTCTGTTATTCTGAATGTTTACTTCCCCCTTGTTAGTAGATATATACAACATAAGTAGAATAAAACTCTATTGCTCTATGTATATTCCTTGAATTAAAAAATTATTTCAACCGAATACTTTAAAATTTGGAGTAGGTAACTACCAAATTGGCGCCAAATAAGAAAACTTTTCATTGAAGGAATTCAAAAATTAGTTATATTAAAATACTCGATGTCAACAGACTTCAAAAAAAAGTTCCCTTCTTCTGTTGTATTGTTTATAAAAGTAGAAAAAAGGTTTGTTTTTACCTGAGGAGTTGTTTTAATCTCATATATTAAAAGTTTCTCGAAGATGCTTGAAGGACGATAACAAAAATAAAGTTTGTAAACTCACGTTTATTCTCTGAAATTGATAAGCTTAATCTTCTTAACACCAACAGCTAGAATCTAAATCAAAAAGAAAAATAAAAGTAATAAGAAAAATTTGTCTAAGTTTCGAACGTGCTCTTAGATATCGTGAATACGTTCTCGTGATTTGACATTTCAAAAACATAAACAAAGGACCAACGTGGAGATTTTTGGCGGTTAAAATCTTCAAGACGTAAACAACCATTGATCATCTCACGTGGTATCGCCGTTCCTGAAAAAAAATCAAAATAAAAAGCTAAAAACTCACCTGGAGGCATTATGGTGAGTAGGAAAGTGACGGCCAGAAGCGCCAACACGATGTTGCATGGGACCATCCTAACTCGGTTCTGAAGCTCTCATGTCTTGTGTGACAATCCCCCAGACTTGGCCGTCATGCTACTGGTCTGTTACACGCCCACCGTACACAAGACGAATAAACACTACACCTGATACTAGCTTACCACGACTAGCGGCACTCTTTCTATCGTACTGCCCATTTCACCTATGACCAGCGTGGAAGTTAGAGCGCATTCATATACAGAGTTTGCTTGAGCGCGATATCCACAAACTGCGGGAAATCAATATAATCTCACTGCGTGCGCAAGGGCCCCGGGTATAGTTGCTGATGTTTCAGGGGGCCCGCAGTACATACTCCCCTTTTACGCTTGCGCCATTCATTTCATGTGCGAATGCGGCCTGCTTTTACACTTTACTCCTACTTGATACTATACTGTCACAGCCGCAGGATGTTTACAATCAGTTGTTAGGATCCTACACACATACACTGCCGGGCACTGGGATTTGTCCGTACCATAAGCAAAAATATGAATGACATCTAAAGACCAAACAAAAGAATTTTATTCGTCTATTCTGAACGATAATTACAGAAATATGTCCAAAACATTTTCCAAGACCATTTAAATCATTCCTTAGATGGTCTTCTTAACGAATTCACATGAGTGATTCCCCGCTTATCGCTTTTACCTCCTAAATTTGCCTGGAGGGGTTTTCCGTAAAACACCGCCTACTTTCATCCGCGCAGATGTTCTATAGAACCACCCCCAGATCATGGCAGATCCTCCTCCAAGTTTGAGTGTAGGTGTTATTCGCAATTCCACACCCCGCTGCATTCCGCTTTTCCTAGCTGGAAATTTCACATTTTTACTTTTGATAGATTTATTTTTTTCCACGTATTACTGAATCCTGTTCATGTAAAAAACAAGATCTTTAAAGGTCTTTTCAGCGATGGGACACTAATTGGTGCGCAAATAGCTTCAAGAATTACCAGTTATTTTGCTTGAGAACATTTTTATCGATCCTTACTATATCAAATTTAGTCTTCGTAACTTTGTATATATACATATAAGTTGTGTAATAATATGCCAAGTTAGTTACTGGAGTCTCGGTTATGTGTAAATAGTATAAGAATGAACTTTGTTGTGTTTGACTTTGTCTCCCAATATTCCAACTACTATACAATATTAAATTAAACCTCAAATATATAGACATATACAGATTTCCATGAGTAATTAATGACGTTAAATCATATTGTTTTCTTTCCAATTTTTCATGATAAAATTAATTTGTTTCTTCAAGGGTAGCAGCCTTCTCTGGGAATATCGATATTTATAGTTCGAAATACATATTTAATTGATTGTAGGAATTTATTATTAGCATTAGCATTGAAACCATTTCATTCATACAGTTCCATTGTGGAGCTTCTAGGTATCTAGACCAAAGCAGTTCCTCCTCTAAATCTAGGAGTAAGTGTTATACATGATTACATCACTTGTCCACCCACCTAATAGGAAATTCCAACTTTGACTTAGTATACACGTTCTTGATGCTGCCGTGAGAAGAAATTCACATTCTTGTTTGTTTTTTCTGAAGTGTTTACAAATGTTTCTTTCTTTTGTGTCAGTCTTACGTGTGCAAGGTTAGATTTTGTCGTCAAAATCTGATACCTATGGTTAAAATATAACTGCTCTAACACTTTTTTTCATTAGATTCGTTTAGGTTTGAAAATAATTCAAATATATAAAATCTTACATTCTGCAAGTATTGTTTTAGTATTATTCATTCATATAGTTACAAATCGTTTTCCAATTTGACTAATTTGGTAAACTGTATTCTTTAATATAAATATATTATTATTAATCATACAACCTGTCCTATTAGTGTGTGAGTGTAAGACAATTCCTTACCTGAGCAATTATAGAGGAAAGGTTTTCAAATAGAAATTATTCGGAGAGAAATTTTCAAAAATATTTCTTCATCATCGCAGTCTTGAAAAATATATACAGCTTTCCATTAAAAAAAAAATACGAATCAAACTTGATAACGGTTTCGATTGCTATCTTGTAGGATCTAGTTGATCGACATAAATCGAAGAGTGGCATCCAAAAACATAGTGACAGGATGTTTAAAAAACTAAACTTGTATCGTGTTCAGCGGAAACATCCTATATACAGTAAAACCTCTATTTTTGGCCACCTCTTAAAAGCGGTCACCTCTAGAAACAGCCAGCTTTTCAAATTATAATAATGACCCTCCTAATATCGGGCACTTCCATAAAACGGCCACGGCCACTTCCATGAAAATTTCCCTGCGAAAATACCTGCAATTTTATCTCTCATTATCGGTCAATTCAGAAAAACGGTATTCGGCTTACCCACCTCAAAGGCATACCACCTTCCCGTAATTGACGTTTATTCATTCAATTTAATACAGATGGAACGATTGTAAGCAGATTTATTTTATTGCACATTTCTAAGATTTAGGGGAATTATGTACATAATATGTATGTATGATTGTATGTATTTAGTTGTTTGTAACTTTTCGGTCGATTCATTTCAAGCACAAACGTAATGATCATCATGTCGCTAAAAAGAAAACGTTTGTCTCTTAAAGACAAAATTGATATTATTGTGGAAAGTTTAGTATCAGTGCTAGAAAGTTGGCTGAAAAGTTTGGTGTTGGAAGAATACAAGTTAATGAAATTACAAAAAACAAATCCAACTTAAAGAAGCGCTTTGAAGAAGGTTCCAATTTAGAGCAGAAGAGAAAGTTTCCCGAAACCTAAGGATCGGCGATTGATGAAGTAGTTTACAATTGGTTCTGTAAAACCAAAAATAAAAATCTTCCTATGTCTGGACCTTTAATAAAAGAAAAAGCTTTGGAAGTAGCCGAAAATTTAAAACTGACGATTTTTCAAGCTTCAAATGGATGGCTAGAAAAATGTTGTAAAAGACGCAATATAGCCTTGAAACAATTTCTGGTGAGTCGGCTGATGTTGACTTGGACAGTGTCGAAGCTTGGAAACCAAAGCTACAAGTAATATTGAAGGACTATTCACCAAAAAATGTGTACAATGCGGACAAAACCGGACTTTTTTATCTTGCAATGCCCACCAAAACGTTCGCTCTAAAGAACGATAAATGTGCCGGTAAAAAACTGCAAAACAAAGATTGACAATTTTATTATGCGTAAAAATGGTGACAAGGAACCCCATTAATCATTGGGAAAAGTAAAAACCCTCGATGCTTTAAAGGTTCTCATATCGACAAACTGCCCTTAGAATGAGTATCTAACAAAAAAGCTTGGATGATACCAGAGATTATGACTTCCTGGCTAAAAAAAATTGACGAAAAAATGAGAAAAGAAAATAGAAAAGTCTTATTATTTCTGGGTAACGCCACGTCCCTTTCAAAAGTGACACTAGAAAAAATTTCTAATCACAAGGCTTCTAACATTCACAAACCTCGAAAGTTCTTTTGAAGATGCAGAAAAAAGTATTAATTTAACCAGCGCTTTAATTTGGATATCAGCAGCTTGGAAAGACGTTTCGCCAGCTAAAATTTCAAAATGCCGAAGGCTGGTAGGATGTTAAAAGTATGCTTTCCGTGTGTCTACTTTTGCGCCGTACGCCTCGGACGGTTCCACTAGTTTCTCGAATATTATAAATAGTACACGCACACCGATCAACTGCATATATATGTGCATATTTCAGCTGTTTTCTTTGCATAAAATCCTAAGCCTACTGATAACCAAACTCATTAGATTTAAACTGGCTATAAATGAATAGAATTACGTAGTCTTAAGCTTCTGTTGCTTCATATGCTTCTTTAAGATTTATATACTTTAGGTATTGTTATAGTTCGTTATCCTCATTTTAGTGTAAGGCAATTTTGAAAGCCGTCACTTTCAAGGCGGGCGGCATGTCTAGCTCTTTTTAATTACATTTGAAATTCGCGCCGCTCTTGACATATTACAGAAGGCAGGGTAAGACGAACGAGGGGAGAGGAGATGGCGTCTAGTTCTTTGTTGTACAAGCTATGTATTAACCGCATTTAAATAAAACATTTAAGGTTATTTAAACTCATTCTTTAATTAAAAACGAATCTAACAATTGAAAGAAGTGAAAAACTCTAGCTCACAATTCTCAACACATCGTAATCACTTATTTTAAAATTTGGTATATTGTGTGAAGCTTTCCAAACGACATTTGACATTACTGCTAATTGACGTTACCGAGTAATAATCGGAATAGCAATCTTAGTAGACTTCAATAATGAATAGTAGGAAGCTCATTGCTATCTAGAAGCGATCAAATACAATAACACTGGACAACAAATTTTAGTTTATTTGTTGTATCTTGTTTGAAACGTGCATCTTTTTGTTAATTTTGGGGCACTGAATACAAAAATGACAATGAAATTAAAAACTTAGTTGGACTTTTCAAGAACAAGTTTCTTTATTTTATTTTTAACAAAATAATAAAAAATAGATACCTTTACACTTTTAGAGTCACTAAATGCGTCGTCCTTTTGCTATTCTTTTGTGAATTGTTTCTAGAGCATCTCTAACAAGAGTCCAACAGTAGTCGGCAAGCATGGAAGCATTCCAATTTCCCTGGTACCTTTTCTCCATTGTTGATATATCCTGATGGAAGCGTTCGCCGTGCTCATCACTTACACAAAAGTCCAAGTGTGAGTGTAGGAAATGGATCTTTAGAGACATATTCCAACCCATTTTTTGATACGATGACAGCATATTTTCAATAAGAGTAACGTAATTGTCAGCTTTTTTTATTTCCCAAGAAATAAGTGACCACGAGGCGAAAGTCATTCCAAGCATTTTTTTCAATATCCGTTAAAGTGTTGTCAAAATGTTCGTCTTTCAGAATATTTTGAATCTGTGGCCCAACAAAAATACCTTCTTTAATTTTTGCTTCCCTTAGCCTTGGGAATTTCTGACGCAGGTACTAAAAAGCTGGCCCATCTCTATTCAGTGCCTTAACAAAGTTTTTCATTAAGCCCAATTTGATGTGCAGTGGTGGCAACAAAATCTTTTTGGAGTCTACCAATGGCATATGTTGTACAATCCTTTGACCTGGCTCTAATGATTGTCGAACAGGCCAGTCTTGTCTTTTGTAATGAAGTGCCTTTGCCCGACTGTCCCATTCACACAAAAAACAGCAAAACTTGGTATAGCCTAGCTGCAACCCAAGTAAAACTGCAACAACCTTTAAGTCGCCACAGATCTGCCATTGGTGCTCATCGTATTTTATGCTTGTCAATAGGTACTTCATATTGTCGTATGATTCTCTCATCCGAACGGCACATCCAACAGGAATAGACGGTAGAATATTTCCAATATTTACTGCCTTTAAACTGAATGTTGAACTGTCTATAAACAATCTTCATTCCTCTAGCTTGTAGTTTATATTTAAACCCGCCAATAAACCGCTAATGTTATTGCAGAAAACCAAGTTATTTTCCATGTCAAAAAATGGTACTAGGCCATTATGGTGATTACGAAAAATACATACCGAAACATCGTCTTCTAATAGGTTCCACTGTCGCAGTCTTGATCCTAGTAACTCTGCCTCACTTTTTGGAAGTTTTAGATCTCTCACGAGATCGTTTAATTCTGACTGGGTTATTTTGTGCGGTTGGCGGTTTGCTTGGTGTGAAATCAGGATCTCTTGATGTTGATGGCATATCTTCTTCATGACAAATCGCTGTATCGCTATTATCTGATTCGTAAGTGAATGTTCTTGGGGGTTCTGGAATAGGAAGTTCGTCAGTATGGGGCATAGATCTCATGGCAGATGGTATATTTGGATAGTTGATAACCCATTTTTTTTTCTTGGATATACCTGTGCCTTGCCCAACACGAGGTATCATGCAGAAATAGCAATCATTAACATGATTTGTAGGCCCCCTCCAGACCATTGGGACAGCAAACCGCATAGATCGTTTTTTATGATTTAACCAGTTTCTTAGACTTGAAGTGCATGTATTACAGTAGAAATGTGGCGCCCAATGTTTGTCTTGATCCCCTATTTTGCAACCGAAATAAAGCTGATATGCCTCTTTTATCAATGGAGTAACAGACCGCCTCTGAGACGCAAAAGTCACCTCACCACAAACATAACAGAAGTGATCTGGATTGTTTACACACTTTCGAGACATCTTACAATGTCAACTATTCGATTAGACTCACTAACTTCGACTGACTAACCTCTCCGCTTTGTAGCTGCTTATATACCCAAATACGGCTTCTAGATTTTTAAAGAATATTCGAGAAGATTCGAGAATTTTCTATTCAATTCCATAATATTCGCGAAAGTGGCGTTTGTCATTTGTTTGTATACAGGGGCTGTTCAGTACAAGGCGGACTTGCCGTTACAGTGTTAATATGCAGGGACACATGACATCACGTATCTCTAAAACTTGAACTAATATTAAAAAGATAATTTATTTTCGGTTTTAGCATACCAAAAATAGTAAGATTTAGTCGATTTTATTTTAAAGACATTTTGGCTGTTGTCCAGTATAAGTATTAAATTGAAGTGGCACTTTCTGAAATGCTGTCTGCAATCTACTATTGTAAATTATAAATAAGCTTTAGCGTTAATGCAAATTAGTATAAATAAATTGTAGAAATGAGAAGAAAATAACATTGTTTCCCCCTTTTCAATGCTTATTGTTTGATGTTATCTAATTGTAAAGCAATTCAAATGATAATAATTCATTCCAAGAATTGTTACTTTCTTATTAGTATCTAAACCCACCCCTTGTTTCAATTTACGAATTTTGTATGTAAAACGCATAATACACAACAAAATCGTCCCTTTCGTGCGTTTAATGTATCTGGTTAGATGGACTTAAATAGGTGATTGCAAACCAACTAACCAAACACAACACGGGAGTACGTTAATAATTAAAATAAGGTTAATATAATATTCTACGTTCGAGATAGTGGTCTAACGGAAGTCGTAGCTGCCTCCTGGATAGAAAATATCAAGTCACGGAGTTTATGTAAGGTAGGTATTCCCTTCCGAAACTATAAGCGGTTCCAAGAGAACAGTTAAAGTTAGTTCTATTATAAATAAATAAATTCCAGTTCTATTGAAATCATTGGAATATAGAATAATTGTTTTAACCCAATTAAATTTTTGTATATCCTGATGATTTTAAGTAATGTACTAATTCGATCCCATTGATTTTTGTTACGAGGTGTGGCAATTAAATAACGGGATCGGCAAACAGCGAGCACGCAACGGCAGGTTTGAACATATCTGTGCTTGTAGATGCTTCCCCCGCCTTGAGCTCGATGGGCACGGTTGTTCGTCGCTCAGCCTCGCTGTAGCAATCGTCCGTTCAAGTCCTTACGCCAGCGTCGCATCGGAAAAATGCAACGAGTTAACCTCAAGTTTCTTGTGAAACACAAAGTTCTAACTACCCTTCATGAACGAGTGAGAAAACGAAGACCCGATTTGTGGAAGCCCATTCCGCCTTGTCTATGAAGGCGTTCTTTGCGAGATCCGGCATCACCGTGTTGGACCACCCGCCGTATTCGCTCGAGCTGGCCCCCTGTGACTTTTTTTTATTTCCTAAGGTAAAATCGGAGCTTACAAGATTTGAAAGTGTGGAAGCGGTGAAAGCGAAAGCGACGGAGGTTCTCAACAAGCTGATAGAAACGGACTTCCAGCACTGCTTTCGACAGTGGAAAATTCGTATGGAGCGTTGTAGAGATCGGCAAAGAGAGTACATTGAAGGGGATAAACTTTGTAATGTAATTGGTGATTAATAATAATTTATTGTTTGAGCTTTCCTTATCTTTAAGTGTTTTTCCCACAGAATGGAAGAGTGCTTTTATTGTACCTCTCTTTAAGTCTGATGATCGCTCGAACATTTGTAATTATCGTCCCATAAGTGCCTCACCTGCCCTGAGAGAAGTATTGGAATCCATTGTTGCCGACACTGTTTTACCTGTTTTTTCTACCATAATAATTCCAGAGCAGCATAATCAGCAAGGGTCGTAATACAGAAACCAATCTGCTAATCTATCACAATTACATCCTCGATAGCATAGAATCCGGTTATCAAGCAGACAGTATCTATACTGATTTCAGTAAGGCTTTTGGTCGTGTCGATCATTCTTTATTGTTATGGAAATTAAAATCTTTGGGAGACTCTGGTGTTGGTTTGCTTCGTATTTATGTAAACGTATACAATTTGTGAGGGTGGGAGCTTACCATTCGCGAGCGGTGTCTGTTACGTCTGGGGTGCCGTAGGGTAGCCACTTGGGACCAATTTTGTTTCTGCTCTTCTTTAACGACATCCAGTTTCGAATAAACTTCTCCAAGTTCCTTCTTTTCGTCAATGATTTGAAATTGTTTACATCTGTTGCTTCCATTGAAGATTGTGGCAAGTTGCAGTCGGATCTCAATGGTATTTCGTTGTTACATAGGGACAACCATATGTTCTTCAAGATCGATAAATGCAAAGTAATTTCCTTCACAGAGAAAAAAAAAACACATTTTGTATCCCTATTTCATTGGCGATGAAATACTGGAGAGAGTTGAGAGTATTAATGATCTAGGCCTATTATTTGAAACGTCCTTAACTTTCCACCTTCATGTGGGTAATATTATTGCTAGGGCGTTCAGGATGTGTGGATTTATTAAACGCCAAACCAAAAATTTTTCAAATATTATGGGCATAATAAGTTTATATCAAAGTCTGGTGCGCTCGAGTGTAGAGCATTGTAGTTTGGTTTGGAATGCTTATACCGATTCTTGTATTGCGAGAATTGAACATGTGCAGCGTAGATTTGTAAACTACATACTCTTCAAATTAGGCATAGATAAGGATCTCTATGGCTACTCTCAGCGGCTATACTTAGCCAAATTACTTAATAACCTAATTGACTGCACTGATTTGTTGTCCTTGGTACCTTTACATGTCCCTAGTGTGAGCACTAGGAATTATTATGTGTTACATCAGAAATTTCACCGATCAAGTAACGGTTACTATAGTCCCCTCAATTCTGTTGTAATGTGGTTTAACGAGCTACCGTCAAAGATTGATGTTTTCAATATGTGTTTTGGTGCATTCGTGAGAAGAATTAGATTTTTGGACTTTGGAAATGTGTAGTTGGACATTTGTTTCTATGAATTTTTTCGCCATTAACGTGACGACAAATTGTTGCTATTACATTCATTATTTCTTTTTTTGTTCTCGTCCCGTTGATTGGCAGGATGGTGGTGCTTGCAGAGATATGTACATTGTATTATTTGTTTTATTGTATAGATTTTGTTATCACTATTATTTTTGTTGCTTTGTATTATTTGTGACCTATATGGACTTTTTACATGTTAGTCAAACTTTATATAAATAAATAAATAGATCATGCTATTTAAACGAAAATACTTATTTATAGATGATGGTAGGATCTTAAAACTTGCGTCATCGTCACATCGTCACAGGCGATAGCTATAGTGCTTTCGGAAAACGTCATTCTTCCAAACGATGCTCCTGCGAAGTACTTTAAGATTATCCCTGGTAGTAGTTATAATGTTTCCTCATCGTGGTGGTTGGTAGAGATGAAGTTCGGTTAGCGAATTTGAACCACTGCTCTCAAATACTATAAGTACTAGATAAAATGTGTTTTTTGACTTCCTTTAGTAATGTTTCCATACTTTTTTGCAGGAATTGCTTAACACTACAAGATCCACATTATGCATGGGATTATCACAACCCAGTTTATGGGAACATCCATCTTATCTTCCTGCAAGATATCAAACATGGCGATGAAGAACGTTGCACGATACCCCCTAATGGTAACAAGAAATTCCCAATCTACAAAAACGGCGCTGTTAATACACCCGTGGCGAATTCAGTACCTGAAGATGATATCGAGAATCCCAGCGATTTATCTGACAATGTTAAGGAGTGTGAGGGAGTAACGAGATGACGACAGGATGTGCCATCCAACAGAGACTCTTCACAGCTAGAACCCTTAATTTTGTCCAGTTCATGGTGCTTTCGTTATGTTTTCCGTATGGTTTCGTCATTGGCTAACTTCATTCCGAAGAGATTTCAAATCCAAACTCCCCGTTCATGGAGCAGCATAACCATTTCGACCGGTAAGTTTTTTTTATCCATGTTTCATACAAAATTTAATATTGCCTTCACTGCTTCTTCTAAATTAACCCCGAGGGCTAATAAATCTGTCAATTTGAGTGTTCCTTACAATTCCCCACCAAAAAAGGATAATCTCGACGCGAGTAGGGACTTGAACATCGCGAGTGATAGGACTTTGAAAAAGATCAAGAAGTGACATTTACAAGAGAATGATGGTTTGTGCGTGCGACTCCCTTTTTTTAGTAAGGTGGAACGAAATAGTGTCGATAAATACTAATTTTTGTAGTTATCTTTCTTCCAAATCTTAGTCATATGAAATGTTTTCTCTAAGTTATGCGTTTAATATTTTTTTTGCGTCAATTTGTACATAATGATCGCTATTTTAGGGAGACGAGATTTTTACTTCCCTTCTTTATTTTGTAAATTTACCAATTGTTTGTGTAGTATTTGTTTTCTTCTTCTATGTACGAATTTGAATTATATTAATAATTAATTTTGTGATATTTCTAGAGGCATACTTTAATTATTTTTTTTTGAACTGATTCATAGTAATTTAGTTGATTGAAATGATAAAATAAGTATTTAAACAGATCATTTTTTTCATCGACTAGAATATATGTAAGAAAATTATACACAGCAATTCTGTTTGTTCTTCCAAATTTAACCAGATTTACTAGATATTGAAAAATAATTATGTAAAATTGTACAATTATACAAATGTATAATTCAATCAATATTCAATTAATCAACCTAAGCATGATATACCTTCAAAGTACACAATTTACATATCACCTAATTATAGACATACTGTGTATTAATAGATAAGATTCCTTTCTAAGCCGTAATTAATTAAATGTACGAAGGCGAATCAAATATTAACCGGACTTTTGTTTTAGAACATTTATTGGTACAATAAATAAAATTTTAAATACACCTTATTTTGCTATATCTCCTCTTTTATTCACACATGTTTCCCACCGAATCGGAAGATTTTTAATTCCGTCATCAAAGAATGAATGTGGTCGCGTCTGTAACCAATTGCGCACGAAACTCCCAGTTCTTCTTTGAGTGGCCCAAACATGTGGTAATCACACGGCGACAGATCGGGACTGTAGGGCGGATGTTCCAGTGTTTCCCAATGAATTTTGTCCAATTTTTATTGGGTTAATGCAGCTGTGTGTGGCCGAGCGTTATCATGGAGCAGAATCGCACGTCGAATAGGCATGTCTCGTCTTTTTCGTCGATAAGCCAGTTTCACTTCATCAAGCAGTTGACAGTAGTACGCAGCATCTCACGGATCGCAAGAATATTCGTCTCACTGGTGCTTGTCCGCGGTCAGCGTGCATGGGTCTCATTTTGCACTGACTCTCGGCCATCGGAAAATTTTTTGTGCCAGTCATAGACTTGGGTCTTTGAAAGCGTTTTTTCAGCGAACTGTGCAGTTAGTCGACGCAAAATTTCGGCAGGTTTTACGCCCTCCCGCGACAAAAATTTAATAATAATGCGTTGCTCAACAGACGTGTGCACCTTTTGCTCAGACAAGATGCTACTAACAACCAATCTGCTCTGGCGAGCCGAACCGATTTACTCCCCTCCACTTTACATCCCCATCCAACATATATCAACACGTCACGTTTCTCACTTCACCTAGGGAGCGTTAAAAAGAAGAGTCCGGTTAATATTTGATTCGCCCTCGTACGTATTTTTTAAATGTGACAGACAATTGTTGAAGTGTTTCTTGAGCCCTCTGTTGATGTAAGTGCAAACTGTCTTTTATTTCCTTCGTAGATTAATGTTCAATAATATACATATTATTGGTAGCTTGTATACGAAGCGCTTGTAAAAGAAAACTACATTTTCATGTTTGGCTGTGATGATTGTGTCTAAAATGAATTCTTACTAAATTCCTTAAGTGTTCCTGTTAGTGTAGAAGACAGTCAAAACAGAAAGAAGCCGTTTGGAAAACGTATATTTTCGAAACTGTACAAAGTCTATAGTGTATTACACATAAGACATTTCAATTATTGTATCTAGTATAATCCAAATTAATCCTGATCATCCTGCTCTATCTGATGATATGCTGTTGTGGATGGATGCCGGATACCTCACGAAAATCGTCAACGGAATCGAAAAAATCAAAACTACTTATTGTCTTGTATCAAGATAATAGTACCGTCCTCTTAGGCGATAGGAACTTCGTTTATAACTTAAGCATTTTTGACTTTACCGAGAGGAAAGAGAATAAAATAGAATGGTGTTCGACAGATCCCGATTCCGAAATCTACTTGTTGAAAAGAAAGTCCGAAGACGACTGCCAAAATTATATAAGAATTCTAGTGCCATTACCTGAAAATCAAGTACTCGTTTGTGGGACTAACTCCTACAAACCGCTTTGTAGATATTACACCATGGAGAATGGAGAGTTATTTTTGAAAAAGAAACTGACGGTAGAGGAAAGTGCCCTTACGACCCTGAACATAATAGTACAGCTGTTTTCAGTAATGGTCAATTATATTTAGCTACAGTAGCTGATTTTTCTGGAGGAGATCCTTTAATTTACAGAGAACCCCAACGGACGGAATTTTCGAATTTAAAACAATTAAATGGTAAATCCCATTCTTACAAAATTTCAAAAAATTCCATTTCTGAAATTTTCTCTTATAGGTCCAAATTTTGTAAGTTCGATTTCATTTGGTGAATATATCTTCTTTTTTTACCGTGAAACAGCAGTGAAATACATAAATTATGGAAAAGTAAGGTCGATTACGCCAAATCCAATTCTTTCCTATTCAAAAATTGTTTCTAGGTGATATATTCTAGAGTGTAAGAATGACAAAGGCGAACCTTACAAATACATGTGATAGATGGACTTCCTTCTTGAAAACTAGACTAAATTGTTCTGTGCTTGGGGAATATCTGTTTTATTTTGACGAAATCCGTAAGTTCTCATTTTTTAAATTAAAATTGTAGCAACATAACAATTTACGGATCCAATTTCAGAATCTACAACCGATATTATTAGCGGAAAGTATGGTTTTGATGATGACATGCAAATTATCTACGGAACCCTCATAACTCCTAGCAACGCCATTGGTGGATCTGCAATTTACGCTTATAACATGAGGGATATCATTGCAGCTTTTGAAGGGACTTTCAAGCATCAAGAAAACATGAACTCGAACTGGTGGTTGCCAATACCAGAAGAAAAAGTAAGTGCTTATAACTTCTTTATGAGGTTTTTGACCTTCTTAACATTCGTTTCTTTAGCTTTCAGAGGAGAGACCAGGGAAATGTGTTAGAGACAGTAGGGTGCTTCCTGAAAACATTGTCAATTTCGTTAAAACTCATTCATTGGTGGAAAATGCCGTACCTGCATTGTTTGGTAAATCAATCCTCATTAGAGTTAGTCAAGAGTATCGATTTACAGCCATAGGAGTGTAAGCACAAGTTAACACGTTGAATGGTGATAAATACGACGTCCTTTAGGTTGGGACAGGTAAATGTTATTTTTCCAAAAACGTAAATGAAAGATTTTTAATATCTGCTTTTCTTTTTCTGTTTTTAGATGATGGTAGGGTCTTAAAAGTTGTGAACAGCGGCACAGACGAAAGCTATAGTCCTTTCGGAAAACATTCTTCCAAACAATGCTCCTGTGAAGCAGTTGAAGATTGTCCCTGGTAGTAGCGGAAACATCATCGTGGTTGGTAGAGACTGTTCTCAAATGCTGACTTGCAAGTAAGTACTTGATAAAATTCGTTTTTTAACATCCTTTAGTAATGTTTCCATATCTTTTTTACAGGAATTGCCTGACGCTACAAGATCCGCACTGTGCATGGGATTATCACAACGCAGTTTGTGAAAACATCGATAATATCACTTCCAGATTATCCTTCGTGCATGATATTAAACATGACGATGAAGAACGTTGCAGGATACCCCCTAATGGTAACAAGAAAATCCTAATCTATAAAAACGACGTCAATAAAGTCGTGGCGAATTCAGTATCTGAAGATGATATCGGGAATACCAGCGATAGATCTGACAATGCTAAAGAGTGTGAGGAAGCAGTTGAAAGTAGCGAGATCCCGACAGGATATGCCGTCCAATCCAAGAAGCTCGTCATAGCTGGAACCCTTCACTTTGTCCTGTTCATACCGTGTTCGCTATGTTTGGTGTTTGGTTTCGTCATTGATTACTTCATTTCGAAGCGATTTCAAACCCAACCACAATACCCAAACTCCCCGTTCATAGAGCAGCATAACCATTTAGACCGGTAAGTTTCTTTTTGACGATGTTTCTTACAAAATTTAATATTCCCTTCACTACTCGTTCCAGATTAACCTCAAGGGCTAGTAAGTCTGTCAATTTGAATGTTCCTCAGAATCCCCCGCCAAAAAAGGATAACCTCGACGTAAGCAAGGACTTGAACATCGCGAGTGATGAGACTTTGCAAAAGATCAAGAAGACTTACATTTCAGAGAAAGTGATGAGTGCGTGTACCTATGATCGAAGAAAATAGTGTCGATAAATAATAATTTTTATAGTTTTCTCTCTGCCAAATCGTAAGTAGTCGAAAAATCCGCGGGACAATATTCTTTCAAATTTTTCTTACTAAGTGTTTTGTGTAAATTGTTCGTTTGTCTCAATTTGTACAAAATTATCGGTATTTTTAGGAGGTAAGATTTTTAGTTCCCTTCTTTTCTTTGTAAATCTACCTATTGATATTCATATTTTTGTAGTGTTTCAAGTTCATAGTTACTATTTGTAGTTATCAAAATTTCTTGAAAGCTCAGTAATAAGCATAAAGTTTTATTTACGTTTACTATATTTGTTCTCTTATTCTCTTTGTATGAATTTCAATCCAATTAATTCATTTTGTGATAATTCTAGAGGCATACTTTAACTATTTTTTTGAACTGACTCATAGTAATTTAGTTATTTGAAAGGATAAAATAAGTATGTAAACAGATCATTTTTGTCATCCACTAGAATATATTATTAAGAAAATTATATACAGCAATTCTGTGTGTTTGTTCTTCCATGTTTAACCAGATTTACTAGATTGTGGAAAATTGTACAATTTCATGCTGTATAACATTTTCTTCACTTAATATTTAGTTAATCAAGTTAAGCATGACATATTTTCATAATACAAAATTTAAATATCATCTAATTGTAAACATACTTTGTATTAATAGATAAGATCCTTTCCAAGCTGTAATTAATTAAATGTGCGAGTACTTTTTATGTGCGACAAGCAATTGTTGAAGTGTTTCTTGAGCCCTCTGTTGAAGTAAGTGCAAATTGTCGTTCGTACCTAGATTAATGTTAGCGTAATACTAATAACATACATATTATTGGTAGCTTGTATACGAGGCGCTAAAAAAATATATTCTCTTTGTTATGTTAGTTGAACGTAAAAGAAAATAAATTTCTATCTGTTTGGCTGTGATAATTGTATCTAAAAAAGAATTCTTACTAAATGCCTTAAGTATGCCTGTCATTGCATAAATGTAACTTGTAGAAGACAATCAAAAGAGAAAGAAGCCGTTCGGGAAACATATATTTTCGAAACTGTAGTTTATAGTTTATTACACAAAAGACATTCCAATTATTGTAAATATATTACATTTAGCATAAAATTCTTGAGAAATAAATCTATATTTAATTTTTAAACCTTTTCCAACACTCAGTATGTAATATAATAGAAATGAATAAATTATTTTAAACGTATCACTGATTATCATTCTCCTTCCCATATTCCCCAAAACTCTAGAAAAATAATTTCCAAAACACGGTAATACAAAGGTAAATAAGTAACAATAAAACTTCAAAACTGTTGTAACTTAAGCGATCTTACTCCTGGTACTAGTAGGAGAGCAGAAAAGCGAGGTGGTGCTTGTATTAGGAGCAAGCAGCAGCGCCCCCTGGGAGGCAACTTTTGGAACTAAAATTTGGCGCCTTATATGTGGCGCCACCTAGCGGAATTTTTTGAAACTAAAATTTTCGGTCTGCAGTTTTGTTTGAACTAAAATTTACCCAACTTTATTAGAATTCAAACAATTTTACTCCTGGCACCAGGAGAGCAGAAAAGCGAGGAGGTATGTTGTATTAGGAGCAAGCAACAGCGCCCCCTGGCGGATTTTTTTGGAACTAAAATTCGGCGCCTTGTATGTGGCGCCACCTAGCGGAATTTTTTGAAACTAAAATTTTCGGTCTGCAGTTTTGTTTGAACTAAAATTTACCCAACTTTATTAGAATTCAAACAATTTTACTCCTGGCACCAGGAGAGCAGAAAAGCGAGGAGGTATGTTGTATTAGGAGCAAGCAACAGCGCCCCCTGGCGGATTTTTTTGGAACTAAAATTCGGCGCCTTGTATGTGGCGCCACCTAGCGGAATTTTTTGAAACTAAAATTTTCGGTCTGCAGTTTTGTTTGAACTAAAATTTACCCAACTTTGTTAGAATTCAAACAATTTTACTCCCGGTACCAGGAGAGCAGAAAAGCGAGGAGGTATATTGTATTAGGAGCAAGCAACAGCGCCCCTGACGGATTTTTTTGGAACTAAAATCTGGCGCCTTGTATGTGGCGCCACCTAGCGGAATTTTTTGGAACTAAAATTGACACAACTTGGTTAGAACTGAAACTTTGTCCGAATTGAAACAATTTTACTCCTGGTACCAGGAGAGCAGAAAAGCGAGGAGGTATATTGTATTAGGAGCAAGCAACAGCGCCCCCTGGCGGATTTTTTTGGAACTAAAATTTGGCGCCTTGTATGTGGCGCCACCTAGCGGAATTTTTTGGAACTAAAATTTCCGGTTTGCAGTTTTGTATGAACTAAAATTGACCCAACTTGGTTAGAACTGAAACTTTGTCCGAATTGAAACAATTTTACTCCTGGTACCAGGAGAGCAGAAAAGCAAGGAGGTATATTGTATTAGGAGCAAGCAACAGCGCCCCTGGCGGATTTTTTTTGAACTAAATTTTGGCGCCTTGTATGTGGCGCCACCTAGCGGAATTTTTTGGAACTAAAATTGACCCAACTTGGTTAGAACTGAAACTTTGTCCGAATTGAAACAATTTTACTCCTGGTACCAGGAGAGCAGGAAAGCGAGGAGGTATATTTGTATTAGAAGCAAGCAACAGCGCCCCCTGGCGAATTTTTTTGAAACTAAAATTTTCGGTCTGCAGTTTTGTTTGAACTAAAATTGACCCAGCTTTGTTAGAATTCAAACAATTTTATTCTTGGTACCCGGAGAGCAGAACAGCAAGGAGGTATCAGGAGCAGGCAACACCCGATTTATTGTTTGCTACTCTTATTTTTCTTTACTTCTTTTTTATGCTTATCAATGCTTATGAGGTGCTTTTCGAGACTACTAAAAATGAAACCAGAATATCTGATATAACGTTTATTTAAAACTTTGATTATTATACAGTGTATTTTGTATTAAGTGTACATTATGTAACTCACTATACATTTAATTAGTTAATAAATAAAAATGCTCGTCGTAGATTTTGCGTGGGTGTGTGTGGGTGTTCTACAGTTCTTGTATGGCGTCTAATTCCAGCCAAGGGAGGTCGAAGACAGTCAAAATAGCGAGAAGCAGTTTGTTGTAGATCTCTGTGTGCGTTCTCCAGTCAACTTCACCAGTACTCTGAAATTTTAAACAAAACAGTTGCAAGAATTATAAAAAAATTCCGATGATTAAGCTCATCAAACAAGTGATGCTGACTGAGACCAAAGAAAAACGGAATTACAAGGAATTACTTACCTAATTTATGCTTCGATCTCGTGTTCATGGTTATTCCGGCGATTCATAACAGTTTTTGTATGCCGTCCACTTCTAGCTACAGGATATCTTATCCTTTCAAAGCAAGTTCTACAGTTCGTTAAGGTAAATAGGGCTAGAAGACGGCCAAAATAGAAAGAAGCCGTTTGTCGTGAATTTCCATAGTTTCTGTTCTCCAGTACGTTCTCTGAAATTTTGGAAAAAAACAGTTTAGTTGCAAGAATTATAAAAAAATTCCGATGATTAAGCTCATCAAACAAGTGATGCTGATTGAGGGCAAAGAAAAAAGGAATTACAAGGGATTACTTACCTAATTTATTTCGATCCGTGTTAGGGTTTTTCCCCCGGCCCAAACTTTTTGTATGCCGCCATTTAGCTCGGATATTTTTCCCTTTAAAAAGCAAGTTTACAGCTTAAAGGTTTAAAATGGGCTAGAAGACGGCCAAAAAAGAAAAAAACCCCTTTTCGTAAATTTCCAATTTTGTTCTCCGAATTCTCTAAAATTTTTGGAAAAAAAAAGTTTAGTTGCAAAAAATTATAAAAAAACCCGATGATTAAGTCATCAAACAAGGATGCTGATGAGCCCAAAAAAAAAAAAAGGAATTACAAGGAATTACTTACCAATTATGCTTCGATCTCGTTTTCATGGTTTTTCCCCGGCGACCTTTTTGTATGCCCCACTTCTACCCAAGAATATTTTCCCCTTTTTAAAAGCAATTTCACAGTTGGGTTAAAAAAGTAAATGGGGAAAAGAGGGCCCAAAACAAAGAAAGCTTTTCGGATTTTCAAAATTTTGTTCCCCGGTCTTCTCTAAAAATTTGGGGAAAAAAAAAAACAGTTTAGTTGCAAGAATTATAAAAAAATTCCGATGATTAAGCTCATCAAACAAGTGATGCTGACTGAGACCAAAGAAAAACGGAATTACAAGGAATTACTTACAAAATTTTATGCTTCGATCTCGTGTTCATGGTTTTTCCCGGCGATTCTAACATTTTTTTGTATGCCTCCATTCTAGTGGAATATTTTCCCCTTTATAAAAGCGAGTTCTACAGTCAGTTACGGTAAGTAATACGTAAATGGGGCTAGAAGACGGCCAAAGCAGAACGAAAGCATTTATCGTGGATTTTCAAAATTTGTGTTCTCCGGTACATTCTCTGAAATTTTGGGAAGAAACAGTTTAGTTGCAAGAATTATAAAAAAAAAATCAGATTAAGTCAAAACAAGTGTTGACGGGCCCCCAAAAGAAAAAGGGAATTACAAGGAATTATTTACCTAATTTATGCTTCGATCTCGTGTTCATGGTTATTCCGGCGATTCATAACAGTTTTTGTATGCCGTCCATTCTAGCTGCAGAATATTTCCCCTTTAAAAAGCGATTTTCTACAGCTGTTACGTAAGTAATACGTAAATGGGGCTAGAAGACGGCCAAAGCAGAACGAAAGCATTTATCGTGGATTTTCAAAATTTGTGTTCTCCGGTACATTCTCTGAAATTTTGGGAAGAAACAGTTTAGTTGCAAGAATTATAAAAAAATTCCGATGATTAAGCTCATCAAACAAGTGATGCTGACTGAGACCAAAGAAAAACGGAATTACAAGGAATTACTTACCTAATTTATGCTTCGATCTCGTGTTCATGGTTTTTCCCGGCGATTCATAACGTTTTGTTGCCCTCCACTTCTAGCGCAAAATTTTCCTCTTTTTTTTTTTTTTTAAAAGCGGTTTAAGCCGTTAGGTAAGTAATACGAAAAATGGGGTAGAAGACGCCAAACAGAACGAAAGTTTTTATCGTGGATTTAAAATTTGGTTCTCCGGACTTTCTCTAAAATTTTTGGGAAAAAACGTTTATTGCAAGAATTAAAAAAAAAATTCCCGATGTTAAGCATAAACAGTGATGCTGATGAGCCAAAGAAAAAGGAATTAAAAGGATTATTTACCAAATTTTATGCTTCGATCTCGTTTCAGGTTTTTCCCGGCAAAAACTTTTTGTAGCCCCCCATTTTTAGTCCAAAATATCTTTCCTTAAAAGCGGTTCACGTCTTTGGTAAGTTCAAAGGGGGGCTAGAAGACGGCCAAAAAAAGAAAGCTTTTGGGTTTTTAAAATTTTGTTCTCCCGAAAATTCCTAAAATTTTTGGGGAAAAAAAAAACTTTTTAGTTGCAAGATTATAAAAAAATTCCGATGTTAAAAGTATCAAAAAAGTGATGCTGTGAGAAAAGAAAAGGAAATTTAAAAGGGAAAATTTCCCTAATTTATGTTCGTCTCGTTTTCATGGTTTTTCCCGGCGACCTTTTGTATGCCGCCCATTCAGCTACGGAATTTTTCCCTTTAAAGCAAGTTCTAAGTTGTTAAGGTAAAGGGGGCAGAAGACGGCCAAAAAAAAAGAAGGTTTTCGGTAAATTTTCCCCAATTTTTTTCTCCCGTACTTTCTGAAATTTTGGAAAAAAAAAACATTTTAGTTGCAAAAATTATAAAAAAATTCCGAGGTTAAGTCACAAAAAAGTGAGCTGATGGGAAAAAAAAAGGAAATTTAAGGTTACTTACCTAATTTGCTTCGATTCGTGTTCATGTTATTCCCGATTTTTGTATGGCCCCCAAATTTAGTACAGGATATTTATCCTTTTTAAAAGCAAGTTCTACAGTTCGTTAAGGTAAATAGGGCTAAAAGACGGCCAAAATAGAAAGAAGCCGTTTGTGGAATTCATGTTCTGTTCTCCGAGTTTTAAAATTTTTGGAAAAAAAACAGTTTAGTTGCAAAAAATTATAAAAAAATCCCCCGAGTTTAAGCTCATCAAAAAGTGAGCGACTGAGCCAAAAAAAACGGAATTAAAAGGGAATTACTTACCAAATTTTATGTTCGTCTCGGCATGGTATTCCGGCGATCAAAAACGTTTTTGTATGCCGTCCACTTCTAGCTGCAGAATATCTTCTCCTTTAAAAGCGAGTTCTACAGCCTGTTACGGTAAGTAATACGTAAATGGGGCTAGAAGACGGCCAAAGCAGAACGAAAGCATTTATCGTGGATTTTCAAAATTTGTGTTCTCCGGTACATTCTCTGAAATTTTGGGAAGAAACAGTTTAGTTGCAAGAATTATAAAAAAATTCGTGAAAAAGTCATCAAACAAGTGATGCTAAACTGAGCCCAAAAAAAAAACGGAATTACAAGGAATTATTTACCAAATTTTATGCTTGTTTTCCGTGTTCTGGTTATTCCGGCGATTCATAACAGTTTTTGATGCCGCCCACTCTAGTGCGAATTTTCTCTTTAAAAGCGGGTTCTACGGTCTGTTATGGTAAGTAATACGTAAATGGGGCTAGAAGACGGCCAAAGCAGAACGAAAGCATTTATCGTGGATTTAAAAATTTGTGTTCCCCGTTTTCTTAAAATTTGGGAAAAAACAGTTATTTGCAAGAATTAAAAAAAAATTCCCGATGTAGCTCACAAAAAAGTGATGCTGATGGACCCAAAGAAAAAGGAATTAAAAGGAATTATTTCCCTAATTTTGCTTCGATCTGGTTCAGGGTTTATTCCGGCAAAAACTTTTTTTTGCCGCCCCTTCTAGCTAAAAATATCTTTCCTTTAAAAGCAAGTTTACAGTTGTTAAAGTAAAAAAAGGGGAGAAGCGGCCAAAAAAAAGAAAGTTTTCGGGGTTTTTAAAAATTTTTTTCTCGGAAATTCTCGAAATTTGGAAAAAAAAAAACATTTTTAGTTGAAGAATTATAAAAAATTCCGATGTTTAAGCCATCAAACAAGTGATGTGACTGAGACCAAAGAAAAAGGGAAAATTAAAGGAAATTATTACCTAATTTAGCTTCGATTCGTGTTCAGGTATTCGGCGACTTTTTGTTGCCGCCCAAATCTAGCTCAGAATATTTTTCCCCTTTTAAAAAGCATTCTACGGGGTTTGGTAAGGTAAAAAGGGTAGAAGACGGCCAAAAGAAAAAAAGCTTTTCGGGGTTTTTAAAAATTTGTTCCGGAAAATTTTAAAATTTGGAAAAAAAAACAGTTTAGTTGCAAGAATTATAAAAAAATTCCGATGTTAAGTCATCAAAAAAGTGAGCTGATGGGCAAAGGGGGAAAAAGGAAATTACAAGGTTTACTTACCAATTTTATGCTTAAAACTCGGTTCTTGGTTATTCCCGGCCTTTTGTATGCCCCCATTAGCTCCCAGGATTTTACCTTTAAAAGCGGGTTTACAGTTTTGGGTAAGTAAAAAAAGGGCTAAAAGGGGAGGCCAAAAGAAAAAAAGCTTTTCGGGGATTTTCCCAAAATTTGTTCTCCGTACTTCTTAAAATTTTTGGGGGAAAAAAAAAAAAAACATTTTAGTTGCAAGAATTATAAAAAATTCCGAGTTAAGCTCATCAAAAAGTGTGCTGATGGGGGCCAAAAAAAAAAAAGGAATTAAAAGGGGGAAAAATTCCCTAATTTATGTTTCGATCTCGTTTTCGGTTTTTCCCGGGCCCATTTTTTTGTAGCCGCCACTTTAGCTCAGAATATCTTTCCTTTAAAAGCAGTTTCAGCTTTTTTTAAGTTAAAATGGGCTAGAAAGAGGGCCAAAAAAGAAGAAAGCTTTTCGGGGGATTTTCAAAATTTGTTCCCCGGTACTTCTCTAAAATTTTGGGGAGAAAAACATTTAGTTGCAAGAATAAAAAAAATTCCGATGTTTAAGCTCATCAAACAAGGATGTGATGAGCCAAAGAAAAACGGAATTACAAGGAATTATTACCTAATTTAGCTTCGATTCGTTTTTCGGGTTTTTCCCGGCGACTTTTTGATGCCGCCACTTTAGCTCAGAATATTTTCCTTTAAGCAAGTTCTACGTTTTCCGGTAAGGAAATGGGGTAGAAGAGGGCCCAAACCGAAAAAAGCTTTCGGGGTTTTTTCAAAATTTTGGTTCCCCGGTACTTTCTAAAATTTGGGGGAAAAAAAACAGTTTTAGTTGAAAGAATTATAAAAAAATTCCGATGATTAAGCTCATAAAAACAAGTGATGCTGACTGAGACCAAAGAAAAACGGAATTACAAGGAATTACTTACCTAATTTATGCTTCGATCTCGTGTTCATTTTTATTCCGGCGATTCAATAACATTTTTTTGTATGCCGCCCCACTTCTAGTGCAGAATTCTTCTCCTTTAAAAGCGGATTTTACAGCCCCCCCCCCCCCCCCCCCCCCCCCCCCCCCCCCCCCCCCCCCCCCCCCCCCCCCCCCCCCCCCCCCCCCCCCCCCCCCCCCCCCGTTTCGTTCCCCAGCCCCCTTCTCTAAATTTTTAAAAAAACAGTTGTAAGAATTATAAAAAATTCGATGATAACTCACAAAAAAATGACTACTGGGGGCAAAAAAAAAACGGATTACAAGGTTTTTTCCCAATTTTATGCTTGATTTCGGTTCAGGGTTTTCCGGCGAATTTTTGATCCCCCCCCACTTTAGCTACGGGAAAACTTATCCTTTCAAAGCTTTCTAATTCTTTAAAAGGAAAAATAGGGCTGAAGACGGCCAAAAAGAAAGAACCGTTTCGGAATTTCCAATTTTTCTTTTCTCCAACTTCTTAAATTTTGGAAAAAAAAAAAAAGTTTTATTGCAAAATTATAAAAAAATTCGATTTAAGCTCTCAAAAAAGTGATGCTGACTGAGCCAAAGAAAAAGGGGAATTACAAAAATTTACTCCCTAATTTATCTTCGATCCGTTTTCATGGTTATTCCGGCGTTCATACATTTTTTGTATGCCGTCCACTTTAGCTGCAGAATATCTTTCCTTTAAAAGCGGTTCTAAGCTTTTTAGGGTAGTAATACAAAATGGGGGCTAAAAAGGGGGCCAAAACAAACGAAAGCATTTATCGTGGATTTTCAAAATTTGTGTTCTCCGTACATTTCTAAAATTTTTGGGGGAAAAAAAAAAACAGTTTATTGCAAAAATTTATAAAAAAAATTCCATGAAAAGCTCATCAAACAAGTGATGCTGACTGAGACCAAAGAAAAAAGGAATTACTTACCTAATTTATGCTTCGATCTCGTGTTCATGGTTATTCCGGCGATTCATAACAGTTTTTGTATGCCGTCCACTTCTAGCTGCAGAATATCTTCTCCTTTAAAAGCGAGTTCTACAGCCTGTTACGGTAAGTAATACGTAAATGGGGCTAGAAGACGGCCAAAGCAGAACGAAAGCATTTATCGTGGATTTTCAAAATTTGTGTTCTCCGGTACATTCTCTGAAATTTTGGGAAGAAAACATTGTTGCAAAAATTTAAAAAAAAAAACCCCGATGATTAATCAAAAACAAGTGATTTGACTAGAAAAAAGAAAAACAAATTTACAAGAATTACTACCAATTTATGCTGGGATTGTTTTCAGGTTTATTCGGCGTTTTCAAAACCCTTTTTTGTATCCCCGCCATTCTAGCCAGAAACTTCTCCTTTAAAAGCGAGTTCAACCGTTGGGGAAAAAAACTAAATTGGGGCTAGAAGACGGCCAAAGCAGAACGAAAGTTTTTACGGGTTTTAAAATTTGTGTTCTGTAAAATTCTTGAAAGGGGGGAAGGAAACGTTTATTTTGAAAAAAATTATAAAAAAATTCGGATGATTAAGCTCATCAAACATGTGACGCTGATTGAGGGCAGAAAAAAGGAATTACAAGGGAGTACTTGCCTAATTCGTGTTTCGAAGGAAGCCGTTTGTCGTAGAACTTTCACGTGCACGTTCCCTGAAATTTAGAAAACAAAAAATTTAGTAAGAAGAATCTTAAAAAATTCGCATGATTAAGCTCATCCAATATGTAGTACTGATTGAGAGCAACGAAAGAAAGGAATTACAAGGGATTACTTACCTAATTTATGCTTCAATTTCGTATTCATGGTTATTCCGGCGATTCATAATAGTTTTTGTATGGTGTCTAATTCCAGCTACAGAATATCTTATCCTTGCAAAGGGATATAAGAAGGAAATTTTCTTTTGATAAGTAGCCGTTAATATTGATTGTGAATTTTACAATTACTTTTATTATTTTCATTTCTTGTTGGATAGGTGGTAATAAAACAGATCTGAACGCTTAGCTTCCTGTCTACACCTCTCCTGTTTCTCTTTGATTGTTTCCAATACAGAAGTTAGATAATTAAGTGTAGTCCCTTTTCGTTCAGTAATAAGTCACCATTTTCAATCTTTTTTCATAATTTCCATTAACCGCAAGCGTATGGCCTACAACATTCTTTTATAATATTTACTTATTTGGTATAAAGGAACGACAAACACGGAGATATCATCGACAGATGCAGCTTTTTCACTTTTCAACATTCACTGCTGATTTCTCGATGCTTCAATTAAATACATCGCAGCACTGATATAGACTTCCTTTCATCGAAGATCTGCGCCGTCAATTACGTCCCATAATCCGTCAGGTGGTACGACAGGAATGGTTTTATTTGAATTGTTTCATGAATGGAAACCAGATCATGGTCTAGGAATCCCCTAATGCAACCATAACGCAGATTTGAAATTATTTTCATCCAGCTAAAATGAATTCAATAGTTTTAAATGTTTTAAACCTTACCTTCTCCTTTTTCCCTATCGATTTATAAGAGACGGTTTCAAATCTTCAAAAGCGAAAGCAATCCTTGAAGAGTACCCGCTTTCCCATATAGTTGGAATTTAATAGTCGAATATGTCGTAAATTGTTACCTAAAGATAAAGTCTGTTTTCTCACATATTTACTCAGAAATTAATAGAGATAAAAAGTCGCAGTACATTCTGAATATTTTCGATTCTGGGTACATTATACATTACTGCAATAGTTTCGGGGATATTTGCAATTCTTTAAAAGACATTTGTTTGCAAAATTCCTTATATTTCATAACGACGTTGGCAAAAACGCTAATATGCGGCATGTGATATCTCTTTACCACAATGAAATTACCGAGCGTTATACAGGTTGTACCAAATAAATTGCTAAAGTGAACAAATTTCTAAAGATGACTTGCTTTTTAATTTTAAATAGAATTAAGAGCCGGAAGCATCAACTAGTTACTCTTTCGACAATTTAAATGAGTAAATGAATAACCTGAAAGTTTTCAGGTTATTCATAAACGCATAAACGTCATAGTTATGACATTTATGCGCATTCTAGATGCTACCACGTCACGTAAGAAACCCCACGTTCTTTCAAATGATCGAATTTGAATTAAACTTGAACTTGATATTAAATTAAACGCTTCTAACATTGGAATTTACTTCGAAATGAACACTCAACTAAATACGCCTTCTTTCAAACACAGCTCGAGTTAAAAACCTCGATTGAGAGAAGAAAGAAATAAATATATTCTCAAACATTTTCATCAAATTAGTTTTGTGACACACAGTCATCACATACCACCCTTATATGCGTTAGGCACATGAATTTTTCACACTTTTTGCACTTGAATCTCGTTTTTCGGTTAGCTTTTGTTGTGCAATAGAAGCATCTGCCTGTTGTTGTCTGGCTCACACTTTCTTCAATTTCTATTTTGCATATTTCTTGTATGCGTAGTTTCATTACTTGTGGCAGATTTTGTAGTGTAGCCCTTCTTCGTAAATGTAGATCAATCATTGCCGTTGACAGATTTCTCAAAAATTCCCGTCTTACAATTTTACTTTCCGGATTATTTACACAAAATAAGACAAAAGCATTGATAGCCCCAACATTTAGTAGTGACAAAAATACTACCATTGGCCACCGGTGAGTACTTCTGCCACAATTGTAGTGGGAGCACAATTTATCTACGACATTAACTTCACCTTTTGTATGGTTATACAAAGTCATTATTTCTGATTTATTTCCTTCTCCACTCTCAGTAGAAACAAGCAAAACATTCTTTTTCTTTTTTGGAATATACGAAACTAAGGTGCTATTTTTTTGAAATCTAAACATGCTGGAACGTACTGGTTGGTTTGCAGGATTAGAAAATTCTAAGGGCAGCTCTCTTTTGTTTGTCCTAACTGTTCCTACCAAAGTTATTTTTTTCTTTATTAATTTTTCATCTAAAGGAAAACTTGTAAACCAGTTATCTACCGTCAAGATTCTTCCCGAATTATTTATTGGTTCACAAAGTCGTTCAACAATGGCATCTGGAGAGTTGCTTACTTTGAAACATACACTTCCAGGTTACTTGCATAATACATTTTTGCATCTGACAATGCAAAAATTTTGATGCCGAACTTGTTGGGCTTAGACGGAATGTATTGGTTGAAGCCACATCTTCCCCGGAAAGCTTCAAGTTTCTCGTCTGTTGTTACATATTCAGACAAACCAAAACCAGATTTGCATTTACTAACAAACATACTAAAAATGTCTCGAATAGGTGCAAGTTTATCCACTTTTTTTTCGTTCATCTCTTCTATTTTTATCGTCAAATCTGATACAACAGAGTAGAAATCTAAAACGATTCAGAGACATTGTTAAACGAAATATTTCTACTCCTGAGCCATCTGTTCTCCATAGATCAGCTGCGTTTAATCGGTTTGCCTTTAGAACTCCCGCAAAATATAATAGTTCCAAAAAAGCTTAAATTTCTAATTTGTCGGTAGGTCTGACATTGCTTTTTCTTGAATGCCTTCCTGCTACAGAAGAATTTATGAAATTGTTTGTGTTGACAACAATAATGTTCAACAATTCGTCTAAGAAATAATAGTTCAAAATTTCAAGAGGGTTTTTCATATTTCTGGTCGGTAATCTTGACATTGGAAGAAGCACAATTTTATTTTCTGGTCTGACTTTGACTCTCTGAGATGGCATTTGTTTTAGTCATTAGGTAATTTTATCTTTACCTAAAAAACATGGCTCGTCTGCGTTTACATCAATATCGTCCAAGTTTTCAGAATCAGAGATTTCTTGCTCAAATTCACTATCTTGATTACATTGTTCGAGGATATCTTCTTCATCGCTATCTGAACTGTCATTAGCTACTTCATCAAACAGAGTTTCTTGTTGGTCTTCAACCAAACACTCCTCCATCAATCGGGTCAACCGAACTTGCTCTATTTCATAATCACCCATGGTGACTACAAATAATTTACAATAGCAAAAAAGAAAAAACACAAAAAGAAACAAAAATACCTTATAAACTCAAATTTATACACAAACACTTTCTGAGACTTATGAAAACACACTTATCCGCTTCGGTTTGGGAGACCGATATGGTAGCTGGAAAAGTAACAACTGTTCACTTCAACGTGATTTAATGCACTGAGCTGTCAATCGGCAAATTAGGAAGATACAAGGCGGCACATAACAATCGTTCAAAAAATTACTCGCTCATTTATTAAAAATAGTTGCTTCGGTCTGAGAGACCAACAACGGGTACTGGAGGGTTATATTATTATGATTACCAAAATTTTTTGTCCTTGAGTGTATTTTATTTTCGGGGTATTTTTTGAATATTTATTCACGTCTAAGCTGCATGTGATTCGTTTTGTTTAATTATTTTTTATAATTTATTTTTTAAGGTGAAGTGTTTACTACTTATCAGATTATATGTACATAAGCTTACGCGATCGATATGTATATAAACCATGCCCTAAAAGTGATATTAATCAAGTAAAGTGGTAAATTGTGATTCGGTAATTACGAACAAGCAGATGCTCTACGTTAAACTAAGCTAAATCGCCCTTTTTATATTTTTCATCACAAAATTAATTTGAGATAGTGTTTAAAGGCATCAAGTACCTAGCAGAATATATATTTAGACGGTGTATAATATACGCTTAATTGATTCGAAGGAACTTAGGATTAACATTGAAACCGTTCCATTCAGACAGCTCCCTTGTGAAGCTTCTAGATACCTCCTACGTTCATATATTAATTAAATTCTGTACATGCATTAAAATTGTTTATATTTTGATTCCTATAAACGAAACATTAGCCCAAACACTCTTTAGCAATACATCACATAATTTCACTGAACGTAAAAACTTTTCAAATAAACATTTTTTCCTTTTGCAAATTTATCTGTGAGCTATTTTTGTATCCTTTTAGAAAGGTAAAGATGGAAGACATTTTATAAACAGACCATCTGTCTCTGACTTCATTTCGTTACTTTACTTGACTTTTCATTGCCAAGGGCAGAAAATAACAAGATGTTGTTTTGTTTTCTCGTATAAACTTTGAATAGCTGACAAAAACAAAACACATTTACGTCCTTCTTTTTACATCCACAGCATGCAGAAAACAGAAAAAAAATTACACTGAAACGCTTTTCGTTTAAGTAAATTTCACAATAAATCGAAATCCGTCTAAAACAAAACATTGTTTTATCAGATAATTGATCCCGTATTCAAGATTGTATACTTTGAGTTAAACAATTTCCTGTTTGAGAACGGATACCATCAATTTGACCATAATTAGCTAAAGAAGCACCCCTCTGGCTAAAACAGATTTCCTCAAACATCCGGTCCCCCAATATCATTAGTAACTTCAATTCCGTTTGTATTATACAAACTCGTAGGCAGTCAGACGTAAACTTCGAATACTCGTCAATGAAGTGTTGTTAATCTTTTAGATTCCACACAATCAAATTAGCTCAATTTAATTAGTTTAAATTGTTCTAAAATTATTTTACAGTATTGGAACTTCCATTGTATACATTTTACGTCTTTCTGTTTAAATTTAAGGGATAATTTACCTGTCACATACAGTAATTGTTATCCTTGTTTATTCTAGAATGTCATCAGCACAACCTACTTCACCTTACTTGTATAAAATTGAATTTAGACCTGGTGACAGTTATACAATGTACAAAGGGTGATTTGAATATCTAGTTAACTTACATAACAGTTTAACTGCTTTTTGCAAGAAAGTAGCCATAATTAACTGCGTAACAAATTCATCGATGTATATACGGGGTACGTCCAGGAAATAAGTTCCGTATTATTGCCACGGCAACGCTGCAATCGCAGTTCGGCACATGCGCGGTAGTTGCTCTGTGTTAAGGAGAAGGAGATTACGTCATTTCGAGATCGGTGTTTGTTTTTACAGTTTTCTACTTCTACTTCGTTAGAATGGCGAAGTTGATTGAAAATCACGCCGCTTCTGAGATTTGATCTGTAATTCGTTTTCTGAATGCGAAGAACACTAAAGCAGTTAAAACTCATCGACAAATTTGCTGAGGAAACTGCGCACAAACGTTATTGTTTTGATTCATGGCTAGAGTTCCTCACTAGCGCCAACGGGCAGTGGCGGAGGTTCGATACAACCCTCAGTATAACTGCGAGTTTCAACCAAATCTGTTGTGTATACATGTACACTGCCGTAAATACTATTTCGTAGTTCTACGTTTGTTTTAAAAATGTTGAATACGTCGCGAAAACGACCAACGTTGGACAAAGTTACAGAATTTATAGGAGAAATGACTGACCTAAACTATGATGGCGTTAAAATTCAATGTGTCGTCACGTAAATAGTAAACAGCATTCTTCAACAAAAAAAATTGCACACGACACTATGACAAATTTACATTTAATTTATGTGTTACCTTTATTGCATGTGATCTACCGTTTAATTTACTAGAGAAGGAAGCATATGTCTTCTTTTGGAATAAATATCCGGACAGCAAATTACCAAGTCGGGCATCGTTACAAAGAATTGTGCCATCTGCTCGTGAACATGTTGAAAAAAGGATTAAATCGGAGTTGAAAGATAAAAAACTGTGGTTATGTGTGGACGAAACAACAGATCGTACAGAACATTCTGTGGTTAATGTAATAGTACGTACAATGGAACCACATCAATCGTCACCTTCAATTCTATTAGCTTCCAGACGAGTACAACAATGTACTGCCGAAGTTATTTCAAAGTTAGTGTTAAATACATTGGAAAAGTTTGAACCTTCAACAAACCAACTGTTGATGTTTATGAGTGATGGTGCCGCTAACATGCTTTCTGTAGGCCGGTCTCTTAAAAAACATTGTGCTAACTTGTTACATATTACGTGTTAAATTCATGCTTTCAGTCATGTGGCAGATAGTATTAGAAAATGTTATTCTGAGGTAGACGCTTTAATAGCGCATACAAAAGCAGAAAACAGTCACTTATCTGCACGAGACGAATTAAATTGCACAAACAATTTACAAGCCGCTCTAGAAAACTTGACGAACACTATAGGAGTCGATGTTGCTCAAAAATTTGATATAATTTAGACGAAAAATCCCGATTCACAAAAGGTTCGGTCTATAACTGAAAATCAAGAGTGCCCAGATGAGGAAAAGGAATATCGGACATCTGCAAATCTTACTTCACTGGATGTCGAACGATCATTTCCGAAGTATACGACAACGTCTTCACACCACCGTCGACGGCTGAATGAATCGACAATGGAAGCGTTGCTGATGTTGCAATTCTACGCAGCTTACCAGGGCGGATGCCAATTGCCACAGTGGACATCAAGACGACAGGAAAAGGTAACAATATTATTTTTCACTAATATTGTATATTACGTACCTACTTTTATGCGGTGCGCCACCGCCGGTACCACCTTTATAACAAACTCTAGTTATCAGCTACCTTAAAAGAAATGCAACAAAAAAAGAATAATGAAAAACGAGAAAAGGAGATACATATTGAAGCTAAAAGAAAAAAGAAATTAGAACAAAAAGAAGCAAAAACAAATCTAAAGAACGCGACTAAAAAGCAAAGTTTGAAGAATTCCAATAATACTAACAATAAGTTTGTTACAAGAGCTAATAAGGAAGCAGGTCAGCTAAAGACTACTTCTAATATTCTAGTAATTTTGCCATTAAAAAATGGTCACGAAGAAAATCATCCCGTAGAAGAAGTCAGTCAATGGGATTAGTAGAACTTACTTAATGAATAGGTGTTGGTTAAGTGTTTTACAATGTTATTTTTATTTTCTTTTATAATAAATTCTTCTACCAAGGAACTTGCATCAAGTCAAGTGCTCTTTTACCATACAAAATGCCCAAAAATGCCTATGTCAATAATTGAATATTAAAGTGTCAGCTAGTGATACAAAGGTGTCAATAATACATTAAGTGACCGTTTCAGCAATTCCTTTAAAAAACTTAACCCTAAATTTCTCATATAAATTTTCATTCAAACTTAGTAAAGTTGTTTCAACCCACCCACCCACTCTAGAAATCAATTTAAATTAAAAATATAACCTATTAAATAACATTAGACTGCCTTGGAAGGAACATTTTTCTGTTTTGGATTATTTTGATTTTCTAATCCCAAGAAAATATTTATTTAATACAAATAAAATGTCAAGAACAGTATTTTCTTATATTAAACATTTTTATATTCTTGAAATAAAAATATTTTCTTGAATAGAGACTAATTCTTACAAGAAAATTTAATTTCTTCTACTCTACGTGTATTATTTTCATGAATATGTGACTGTAATAAAGTTTTAATATCTATACTTCATTCACGTTAAGAATGCAGTAGATAGCGCTACGATCGGCATCCATATTACACCGAGGAAATATACCGGATAGGAAAACAGCGGTGAATTCGAATTTTTAATTGACAGCGTCGTAAGCGTTAAAAGTTT
The DNA here is from genome assembly GCA_029619315.2 of Dynastes maya. Taxonomy (NCBI): domain Eukaryota; kingdom Metazoa; phylum Arthropoda; class Insecta; order Coleoptera; family Scarabaeidae; genus Dynastes; species Dynastes maya. The sequence goes on from JAROYE020000012.1 coordinate 12,598,566, forward strand.
GGTTATCAACATTTTGTAGTAAATAGCAAATTGTAATATCGCATGAAATTATAGTTCGTCGTATTTTATGTGCGATATGTTATGGTTATATTATGACGCGATAAAATAAAACAAGTGAACACATCTCTGAAATCAATTTCAATATAAATATATCTTTCGGTTGTTTGATTTGTTGGAATAGTTGGAGCTTAATTGTAGTAAATAAATGGGATTAGATTTGGCGTTAATTGAAGAGAACACAAATATCATACAATAAACTTTTGCACGTATTACAAATTTATATAGTTTTCTACCCTTAATATTTGAATTAACATTAATAAAAAAAAATGTTTAGTTTCAGCATTTTATTTATAAAATAACATAAATGTATACATAAAATAAATATATATATATATATATATATATGTGATAGTATGAACAAGATGAACAGATAATTTCAATTTATTATGCAAATCTGATTAACTTAATACACATACGAATGATTAATCAGATTTTGATGACAGGTCTGACGATGATGGTAATGTATTTGCTGTTATGATAAATTCTTCAATCATATCTTCAATGATATTATCGAGTTGATACATCTTATTCTCTTCTTCGATAACATGTTTGATATAATTTCTCCACGCATCATTACCCACAATGTTTAGCCCCTCAATTAGCAACGTTTTGACCTCGGATAATTTAAAAGTTTTGTTATTAGCAGGGACATGATGTTTCACTTGTACCCATATAAGCTCAATGAGGTTTAGATTGCAGTGATATGGAGGCAATCTTAGAATTGTACGACCACTGTCTAATATCATTTGATCGATAACATATGTAACAGGATTATCAACAATATATTTTTTTTTAAATTCAAGTAACTCAACCTTTAATAAAGTATTGTCAGCACCAATTTCTTTCGCAAGAAGCCATTCAATCAATTCTTGCTTCTTCCAGACAGAGGTAGGCAATTTTTCGGTTCTGACTGAGTGGTAAGGAGCATTGCCCGTGACAATAAGAGTTTGGTTTAAGAAAAGGTAGTATCTTTCTCATCCACTCAGTGAACACTTCGCTATTCATGTTATCATGGTAATCTGTTTTCTTCGATTTGAAAAAGAGGAGACCATTTTCAACGAAACCATCATCGCTACCAATATGCAATATAATTAAACGTTTCCCTTTTCCTGCAGAATTCCTTAGTCCCATGGTAACCCCTTCCACAAATGCCTGTCTTGCCGTAAGTACTGTGGTGTCTTCCTATATCTTTCGTTTTGTATGACCTGCGTTGACCCAAGTTTTCGTCTAGAATATGTCTTTCTACCATCTGCATGAAATTTCCTAATGTTGCTTAAATATCAACGTCTCCATAATACAATATCTTGCCGTTCCATTAAAACACTGTTTCGACTTCGCTTCATCCACTTAAACCCCAACTTCAAGATCTTCCATAATGTTGTTCTTTTCAATATGGGCAAAGTATCGTCTGCATTAACAACCTGTAAGATTTAGTAAGGTGATATAAATGTATATATTATATTTACACTCAATATTTTTATGCATGTTGGTAATTCGTTCTTCAAGAAAAAGGAATGCACTGGTCTTCTAATTATTGACTTTTGCGTTTCGTCCAAAGAATCATATATTGTATGACGAAGTCGTTTTTTGGGATTGAACTAACAAGTCCCGTGATATCCATTTCTTTTACAATATCCCACGTTATTCTTTCACCTAGCCCAAGTTGCTTTGCAGCCAGTTTAACAGCTGCCGACTTAGAATTGTCCTGCTTAAGGTCCAGATACAAATTATAAGCCATAAACCTTTGCTTACTGTTAACATGCTTTCCCGGAGGATTTTTTGATGTCCCTGCTGGTGGGTTAAATACCTCTTTATCAGCCATATCAAAACTGTTGTAACAAATACTATGTTATTTCATATAATTATTACAAGAATACCTTCAAATGTTCAACAGTAGTAAGTAGAGCTTTAAAAAGAACTATTTTGCGATAATTTGCTTATAAAAACACACCGAACGGCAATAAAAAGCAATAAATACAAAACCAAAGCCAACAAAGATGTTTGACAAATGACATTAGATATCGGTGATATTTCGTTTTATCCAACTTAATTTCATTTACTGAATACCACCGAATAAATTTTTTTTTCTGTATGTGAATTTGCCTCGTCTATTAGCCAATCACAAGTCAGGAATTTTTCGCCTATCTATTTTATCGCTGCAGTCTTACAATGATTGAAGTATAGTTGAAGTTGGCTAATATTTTCATTCAAATTTTTAATAGTGTTAAATCTGTCAATCTTGTTTCCCAATCTAGCATCCCTATTATTATTATTATAACGCTAACGATAAAAGTAATAAAAATCCTTTTAATCTAGATACATTTTCTATCCATAAAATGATACGTAAATATCACGAGAAGCATTTAAACGATTCATTTCTCTTATGTGCTTTTCGCTTTCCATTAAATTAAATTATTGATCATTTAAATAATTCAACCGGACAGCTTCCTCTTCCTCTTATTAATATAAAATGGTTACGTGCGGTTATTCTTGTCTTTATCTCATTTTCATCGGGCCGAAAATTAAAATCGCCCTGGAAGTGGGAATTTAAGTCATCATACTTTATTACCTCCCAAAAGACAACGGTTCCCCTTTTTAAGCAGATAAAACTCAGCTTTTGTTTACTTGTTACGATGCGGTGGCGATTTTAATTACCCATAAGACGTGAAATTTAGGATATTTACGTTTCAAAAGAGGAAAAACCACTTCAAATAAAATAAGAAATACCTACGACCGAGTTCAACGGATAAAGAAAAAGAGAACAATTCGCTTCTCGGAACTTTTTGTCGGAGCCTTCATACACTTTTTTGCAGATAAAATATCGCTGTTACAAAGTCTTGGTGCTCGAGCCGGTTTTTGAAAAGTATTTTTAATGTGGGCGTAGATTTTATATCAAAGGAAAGATGTTATATACCTTGATCTCTACGAAAGAGCAATCAAATAGTTCTGGTAAACATTCTAAGAACTTTTACCAAGAAACTGCCTGTTGACATTCCATCCTAAAAATACTTCTACCTTTCTTAAACTTCTCAAGTTACACTGGTTGACAAGGTTTTTGTCCCAAATATAAAAATGCCCGTTTCCTATGTATTTTTGCACGCTGAATTCAAATTCACTTTCAAAATTACTGCATCACCCACAGTTTTTGAGTTCCAGTATATCCACGTAGTATAATACTGTGTGCTTTACAATAAAATGCCGATAAATATGTCGGTGATATTTAGGCATTTGAAATAAAATGTTAGACAATATTGCGTAATTCTAAGTATTCTTGCGTCATTCGGAACAGGTCTCGACAAGCTGGCCAGGAGCAATATAAGATCTTTAGCCGGAAGCGCAGTTGCAGTAAATTGACCGGCTAGAGAACATTGCAGCTCCATATTTGCCTAGTTGTAACCCTTGAGAAAGTATGCTGTTGTGTTTAAAGTGTTGTGTTGATACCCCAAGTGCCACTGAAATGCCGGAAATTGTAAAAATAATCAAAATTCTTTATTTTGGTTGTAAAGTAGACGACCAGGATAAAAGTTGGGCCCCCCATATTTGCTGTGTTTTCACATGTTTTCGGCTTCTCACAGCATGGGCAAAAGGTTCACGTCATATGCCTTTTGCAGTTCCTATGCACTGAGACCAGTACTTCATAACGAGGAGTTACCTGTACCAGTACCTCCAGAAAACATGATTTTGAATGATGATGAGTGTAGTGATGAGAAAGCAAATCAAGTAGCAGAAGAAAATTTGAATTTAGATTCCACATTTGAATCGGGATGTTCTTCCTTGATTGACTGATTGATTGATTTTTCTACCAAAGCAGGGCTGGTCTTTACATCCCTAACACTGAAGCTTAGTAGCTTATTGTATTATTCCTGCTTCGGTTTTGTTTTACTCGAACAGGTTAGTTCCCGCAATCAGGTTTAAGAGCCTATGTAGTAAATCTTTCTCCATTGGTAGTTCAATTGTGCTTCGCATAGCGAATCTGCGTTGAGCTAACGCTGCACATTCGAAGGAGACCTTAGTGACCTCGTTCGCGATTTAAACCTGTCTAAGAAGCAAGCCGAACTTTTGGGATCCAGATTGAAGGGCTGGAATCTACTTCAGAGTGACACAAAAATTACGTCTTATCGTAGTCGTCATGCCAAATTCAATGATTACTTCTCCCTTGACGATGACCTGGTGTTCTGCAATGATATTTTCTAGGTTATGAGTGCACTTAGCCATGAATATCACACTGATGAATGGCGTTTGTTCATTGATTCATCCAAAGCTAGCTTAAAAGACGTTTTACTTCACAATGGAAATAAATTGCCCTCAATTCCTTTGGCCCACTCAGACAACATGAAGGAAACATGCGACAACATGAAGATTCTTTTAGAAAAAAATCAAGTACGATGAATTTAAGTAGAATATCTGCGGCGATCTAAAGGTTGTGGTGCTATTACTCGGATTGCAACTCGGCTATACGAAGTACTGTTGTTTCCTGTGTGAGTGGAACAGTCGAGACAAGAAAAACCATTATGTAAAGAAAGTGTGGCCGACACGAACATCATTGACTCCAGGAGTTAAGAATGTCATCAACTCCCCTCTTGTCGATCCTCAGAAAATTTATCTGCTCCCTTTACGTATAAAACTAGGACTTATGAAAAATTTCGTCAAAGCAATGAACAAAAACGGTCGCGGATTCGCGTATTTGAGGAATAAGTTCCCCAGAATCAGTGATGCAAAAGTAAAGGAGGGTGTATTTGTAGGACCCCAGATCAGGGACTTGTTTCGAGACGAAAAGTTTGATATATTGCTGAACAAAAATGACAAATCCGCCTGGCTGTCATTTAAGAATATTTGTGAGAACTTTTTAGGCAATCACAAATCCGAAGACTACAAGAACAATGTAAAAGACCTTTTGACTTCGTATGAAACATTGGGGTGCAATATGAGTCTAAAAATTTATTTTTTAGACTCACATTTAGATTTTTCCACGGACCATCTTGGAGCCGTCAGTGACGAACATGGGGAAAGATTTCACCAACATATTTTGGACATCGAAAAGCGCTACCAAGGCAAGTGGAGCCCCTCTATGCTGGCAGACTATTGCTGGACACGGATGAGAGACGTTCCTGATGCTAAATATAGCAGAAAACCATACATTTGTACATTTTAGAAACATTTTCAGTTGTTTTATAAATAAACACATTATACACGTTGTACTACTATTTATTGCGCTGTCACTTAGAAACCGTGCCTGATAAAATATTTCTGGAAAAAGATTTGAATTCGCCATAAAAAATGTTTCAAGGTACACATATACTAATTTGCGGGACAAGAAAAAGCTTAAATTTTGTTAACCAGCGTTATCAATACAATTTTTTTCCAAGAAGCTTGTAATACCGTCGTAAATAAAACCTACCACACTTCACTGAAAATTTATGCCAAACCTTAAAAGACTCAGGGATGTCAATGGAGGGGTTTATACATTAAATAGGGAATCTGCAGACAGATTTACTATATATACATTGTAAATCTGTCACACGCATCCATTCTGCGAATGCTAAAATAACATCTTGAAAAAAAAAACAAGTTTCCAATAAATGATTTATATTGATGTTAACGTTGATATATTTTAGTTGTAGTAAAAAGTTTACATTCTACGATAGTATCATTCCATCATTTTACTTTGACAAAATAATATATAAAGTTTGCGGTAAGTAATTTGTTATTTGAGTACTAAACTAATATTGTTAACTTTAAGAAGTATCTCTCGCTTCACCCAACATCGCAAGGTAAACATCGAGTTTGTACAATCAACAATGAAAGTAACCCGTCTCATGTTAGAAACACATTTGCAAGATTCTCCGTTAATTTTTTTTATTCAAACTTATTCTTCCCAAACTTTTGAATTCAATAATATGCATAAATTCATACCAAAAATATGTTCGTGAATGGTTGAAAAGATTATAAATTTGTGAAGAATAACGAAGATAACATTGACCCAGTAATAAGTAATTTTACTGACTCTGCTATCGTCTATACCGATGCTTCTAAATTAAAAAATGGTTGTGGTTGTGCGATTTTTGATTCTAATAATAATATCAGTAGATCATTTGGATTAAACAACTTGCTGAATATTTTTCCGCGAAGGCTAGAGCAATTTTAGAGGCACTTAAATATATAGAGGAAATGGGTTTTACTAAAGCAGTGGTTATGTCAGACTCTTAAAGTGTACTCAGTGCACTGAGACGCAGAAAGTGGTTTGCTAAAATTCATCCCCTAGTGGTTGATATAATTGCCAAATGTGCTGAGCTTAAATTACAAGATACCAACGTAAGAATCTTTTGGGTTAAAAGTCATGTGGGGATCTCCCCTAACGAGGTAGTAGACCTTTTAGCTAAGTCGTCAGCAGCTAACGGCGAAGTCGCAGATCTTAGTATCTACGAATCGGAAGTTTTATGTAACCTCAAAAGATTCTTTCTAGAAGAAAGATGGGAAAGTAGGTGGCAAGCCTCATATGAATGTCATCCCACGCAGTATATCATAATCCACCCCTCGATCTTTCATACACGTTGGCATGTAACTCTAGATGTCACGATACGAATATTCTTTGTTCTAGATTAAAATTCGGACATAGTTGTTTCCCTCACATTTACACAAAATTAAAGATTTTGGATTCTCCAGCTTGCACATGTGAATACGAGGTGGGTGATTTAAATCACCTTATTTTAGCATGCCGCGTCTATGAGCCCCAAAGACGAAATCTGAAAATTTTAAAGTACAAAATAAAGTACCCTTTAAACCCACTTCTATAATACTACTACTAAGGTCTAACAACATTGAATTTACAGAGTTCTTATTAATTTTTTCTCTTTGGGACTGTCGAATTAAAATTTTAATAGGTGAAGTTTTTATAATTTGATACATTGCGATGGTAATGGGGCCGATGGGCTTTTGATCCCTTAATGAAAAAAAAAAAAAAAAACATTAACCCGTGATTTTTAAAAAGATTTAGAATGTTCCAATTGAAACAACGACCGAAAACTTTTTAAAATTGCGAAATCAATCAAGAAAATGTGCGTAGTTTGAATGAAAAAAAGTAAACGCAATTTTTGAAAGTCCTGAAGAAAACAAAAAACAGAAATTTATCAAAATATATGAACAAGCTACAACGCTTTTTTTCAATTTTTAATAAAATGAGTTCACAGCGGCAACTCAAAAAAAAAAAAACCCAGGTTTTGGGAAGTAAATAATCTGGTACATCTATTCTACGAGACAATGTTTGGTAAGAAAAAATTACAAAATGGAGATCTCAGAAAAATGTTTTCTAGAAATTAATTAGTATTGTTCCAATTTTGAGTGTAAATGCTTCTTCTGCGGCTGTCGAAAGAACTTTTTTCATCATACGGGCTTATCTGGGAAATTAAAAAAGTATCTAAATTAATACTTCTTTTAACATTTAAAAATTTTTGACACTTCTGTTGTAAATGTAAATTTTAGTTTTTAGACGGCGTAATCGTTTTCCTAAAAAACTTATTCACTTTTTTTGTTTCCTTTTTTCGAAAATATTTTTAAATGAAGTAATTATTATTTTTGGGCCTTAATTACACGGGTGTTTAGTTGCAAAATGCTACGAGCTTGGGCACCCGTGGGGTAAACTTAATTCCCAGCCGCTGAATCCAATATGCCAACCGTTTTTTTAAAAAGTTAGCTCGCGTTTTCGAGTAATTTAAATTTAAAGAATTTTAGGCCCAAAAAAAACCTTCTGAACATTCTGGAATTTTTCTGGAAAATCTGATCATTGGCCGAAGAGCTTTTTGGAACCTTCGAGAACTTTCCATGGCCGTTCATGGACCATTCGTGACCTTCTAGAAACTTCCACCCCCGCTACTGCCACTTGGTCAAATAGGTATATAGGCGGCGCTGTTAACCGCCGAGAGCTCTACAAGTCTGACACTTCAGCCGTTGCTGACCACGGCGCCATGGCCTGGTCCCTCAGCAGCCCCGACGTAAACCCCCAAGGGTCTGGAAGGACCCTGCGCATCATAGCCGAACGCCCCCTGGTTTGTCAGGAGTGAAAAGATTCTTCGAGATCTGGGCCATTCCTACGATCACGATCACCTAGAGAAGACACTCACTCGCGTGGCAAAGCCCGCGAAATGAAAAACCCATGCATTCAGATGGTCGTCGACCCCCCCGACAGGCCCCCTCCTCTAGTGAGAGTGCGTCGCCCAGAGGACTTCTTCAACCCTGGCCGCGCAACGGCACCACGTCACTTTCAACAATTTCATTCCGATACAAATTCCAGAATGATACTGGTCCTTCTAAAAATAGACCATTAACACGAAAAACATAGGTGGCAAGAAATATATTTGCTCGTCAAAAAAAAGGATCAAAAAAAAAGTGTAGCCGGCCCGCTGCAGGTATTCTCAAGATAGTATGAAGCGTAAATATAATTTGGAAATGAACTCAATAACATATTAATAGAGTTGCTCAATTTTAAACGCCAACAGCCAGTGGCGGGCGCATAAAAAGTTTTACACAAAATCAGAAAAAAATATAATCGTTGCTCAACACTTACCGTCTTAAGAGTCTTCCGTGAAATCCAAAGTGAATAATGTCTTTTTAAATATCTGCAACATTAGATATTTTTTCCCAAACAGTTGTTTCGGCCCAAACCGAGTGCGTCGTGGGGAAAAAGTGATTTTATATCCCAGAAAACGAACGTTCCACATCTAGTGACGTTATATTTGCGTAATTAAAATAACCTTTGGAACAACTTAACGGTTCTGTTGACGCACCTTCACAAATTTGTCTTAATGTGCCAAAATCTTTCTTAAAACACTTTCAAACCTATCTAGAATACAAACATTTTTGCGTCTTTCTACCGCGCATGTTGCGTGAACATGTTGCACTATTTGCCAGAGATTCCACTAACGACACCAAAGATTTTGTAATTTTTTCTATTGCCTCCACTAATCCGAAGTAATTGGTCTGAAAAAGTTTTTTAAATCCGTTTTAAAACCTGACTATCATGAATTTCGACTAGCATTCCTTGATAGCCGCAGCTTCCTTTGGATCGAATTGTAAAACCACGTTCTTAATATTCTCAAAATATTTATGATAATAAAACGCGGCCTGTAACCATGTTCCCCAACGTGTAGAATAGGTTCTGGTGGCCCCCGGCATGCGGAGGCACAGTCTGTGGAAATTTGTGAATACGTTTTGGGGATTTGACAAACACTGCTTTTGGTAATGCGCTATTAAAGCGTCTACCTCAGGATACCATTTTTCTAATACTATCTGCCCCCATGACTGGAAAGCATGAATTTTACACGTAATTTGTAACAAGTTAGCAACAATGTTTTTTAAGAAACCGGCCTTTTTTACATTAACCCCAGAATGTTTTTTTACGATCTGTTGTTTCGTCCACACATAACCACAGTTTTTTATCTTTCAACTCCGATTTAATTATTTTTTCAACATGTTCACGAGCAGATGGCACAATTCTTTGTAACGATGCCTGACTTGGTAATTTGCAGTACGAATATTTATTCTAAAAGAAGACATATGCTTCAATGTCTAGTAAATTAAACGGTAGATTACATGCAATAAAAGTAACACACATTTTTTTTTTTTGGAGAATGCTGTTTACTATTTGCGTGACGTAGACGATCCCTTTTGATTTGAATTTTAACGTCATCATAATTTAGGTCAGGCATTTCTGCTATAAATTCTGTAACTTTGTCCAACATTGGTCGTTTTCGCGACGTCGGCAACATTTTTAAAACAAACGTAGAACTACGAAATAGTATTACGGCAGCGTACATGTATACACAACAGATCTGGTTGAGACTCGTAGTTATACTGAGGGTTTTGTATCGAACCTCCGCCACTGCCCCGTTGGCGCTCGTGATCAACTTTACTGATGTTAATGCGTAATTATAATAAGACCAACATATTAATAATAACAAAATTGTATACTGCATTACAAAATGTAAAATGTATTTTTTTCTTATTTTTCTTTCATAAAACAATTAATTATATGAACACATAGTACAAAACAATATATAGAAAGACGTATTACAGAAAAAAAATATGACTTTTAATTAAAAGTATAAGGACAATTAAATGAATCATTCTACATATATCGTAGTCGACTGCACAACGCCTCAATATCCGTTTACAGCTAACCCGAAACATCTTAGGGAAGGCTTTCGAAAAAAAACATCTTCTTCCTTCTTACCAGACCCTACGCAATCTATCAAAGTTTGTTCTCATGTCCCTAGGGGTATTTCTATAAATACGTTTTATTTGATATATCAGTACGTTGAATGTATATGTTTCCTTGATTCATAATTAAAGGACAATTTCGGCATATTGCGCCGTATATCGTTTAGTACAATGTATAAAGTTAATTAGTAATTAACAAACATGTACGACTGAGTGAGTTTTGTAGGTTGTATTGGTGTATCTGTAATGTAATATATACATGGTGAATACGTTTCGAAACTTATTCAAACTGATATTAAATTTTAATTTTAGTTATAATCTGAAATATTTCATTAATTTCAATTGAAATTATTTTTTCGGGAGTAAATTGGATTCATACATTAAAATTTTCAAAAAATATCAAATTTTGTGAACTATCAGCAAATTATGCCAAGAAAACTAAGTATTATTTCAAAATTTAGAAGATGGTTGTTGTATAAAGAATGATTTTTTCTGTATTTTAAATTAGAAATAAAAATACGTTGTTTATGGTAAAAAGAAGATGGGAAAATTTTTTATAAAGGAAGGTTGGGGCTGAGTTGTTTAACAAAAAAAAAAAGCTACTGTTGAAAAACTACATGTAAAAGGTGCTTAGTAACAATAACTAAAATTAATGCTAATGGTATTTGATGGAATCACCCCCGGCAAAAACAATGTGAGAAGAGAAAAGTGTTAGCTAACGGACAAGTTTCTGCCCCCCCGGCGTCATCAGCTTTCGCTCCGAGTACAATCCCTTTCTCACTGTTGTTTTTTCGCCTCTCGGTTTTATGCCACTAACCTCCACAAACGGCATTAAATATATTTCTTGACGCCACCTAGTACCAAGAGATATGTAGTCATGCCGTTTTAGAAAGTAGCGACAGAAACCGAATACAGATGCTAAACCACCTCTCGAGCAGCACATGGGCTGCTTAACACAAAATGGCATTTTCCTAATTTTTTTTAAATAAATAACAGAAAATGAGTGAGTTTATAATAAATTATCACCTATCTGTACAGAACGATTTTATTACCCGATGCATGAATCAAATGTCTCCTGCCTTAGAATTAGATCCAGATAGTATTGGTTATTTCACCAGTAGATGTCGCAACGAAAACTTGGTTTTATATAATCAAATAATTTTCAACAGGTTCAAAAATTCTTTCGGAATAAAGTCTTGCGTAATATATTTTTTTACTCCAAATTTATCAAATGTTTGGAGGGATAGTATCGCATATCTGCGAAACAGCACATGCCTTAGTAACTTTTCTCGTCGCTGACGTAGTTGCATTTTCCCTTTACAACTAAACTTGTTCATTATTGTAGCAACCTTGTAGCAGATCATTAACTAAAAATTTTTTCAAACAATAATGAAATTAAAAAGAAATACAATTCGTGAACCACAATCGAGTAGTATGGATATACGTAAGTTGTCGCCAGTCGTATATTCTCTAACAAATTATAGTAAATTGTTCTATATTTATTTGATTCTTTATAACATTTTTTTCCGTATATGTCTACAAACAGTAAGTATTCTAGTGTTAGGTCAGTTTATGCAGAGGCGGATTACCCGTAAGGCAAACTAGGCACGTGCCTAGCAACCCCGGACCTCAGGGGGCCCTCGGCTCATTTAAGATTATATACCTAATATAGATTTATTTTTACAATAAAATTATTTAGGTAAGTACAATTTCAAAAGTCTAATAATTTCTTAGACCCCCTCCTGGTTTTTTGGGAAGTTAATAATGAACCAGTAATTCCTTAACTACATTTTCTTAAAAAAAAATTTAAGAGCAGTTAGAATGTTAAAAATTGACTGATAAAATACGCTTATTATCAGTCAATTTTTAAAATTCTAACTGCCCTTAAATTTTTTTTTAAGAAAAAGTAGTTAACGAATTACTGGTTCATTATTAACTTATTTTGTATTTAATAGTAAAACAGTTTATTCCAAATAGTTATAAACCATAATAACTATAAAGCGCTATTCCAAATAGTTAAAAAACTATAAATAATTCTAACTATAGTATTCACTATTCCAAATAGTTATAAAAATTTTATTATTTCATAATCGAAGAGCAAACAATTTCAAAAATTTCGTACCAGAGAAGTCTAGAAGTTGAGCGCAGTATCTCGAATAGCGTGGAAAGTTCCAGTGTCGTCTCGATCGATTTTGTTCGCGTATATTTAAGCGCGACGCGCTGCTCTCCGCTCAATCTACACACACAGCGATATACGTAAGAAAGCAGATATTAGTAAGCTACCGAACCGCTCGCTATTCAGTGATCGGAAATATTACTCTGACTTGTACATTTCTTCAAAAGTGAAAGAATTTGCTAAAGGACAGACGTCTTTTTTGGGGATTTAAAAAAAAAAAACCCTCCTTCAGCAGCTTCAGATGTTCAAACGGGGTCCCCAAACCGAACACGAAGATGAAAGCATTAAAAATTGTTTCATCTCGACATGGCCCCCATATTTAATGATTCTGGCAGCGATAAACAAGAAACAACATCCTACAGTAAATACGAAATTTTTTAGTAATGATCCTGCTGAATGGAGTAAGTCTAAAGAAGTTTTGCGATATTTGATCGAAAAAGGTAATTTTTTGAACAAAACATTGATTTTGAAGATAAGGAAATGATTAAAGCACTTTACAAGTTAGCGGATCGACCCAAGATTTATTTCAAAATCAATGTTTAAGCGCAAAATATTAAATGGTGAAGAAGTAGATCGTTTTTGGCTAATATTTTCGCCGAAAACAAATAAAGTTTACTGCGGACCCTCAAAGTTATTTTTGCTTAAAGAAATCAGGGTCAATTTACCGCAGGTTTCAATGACTGGAAAAAGGGCCAAAAGGGGGAGTCGTATCTCATGAAAATAGTCTTCTCATACCAAGGCGTGTTTTAACTGGATGGCTAAATCAAAAAAACAGGGCTTGGAAAAAGATTTCTCAAAAACATATGAAAATGAATGCGAATACTGGCAAAAGGTTTTACAAAGAATTATTGATGTTATAATTTTTGGTGTCCAACATGGACTTCCACAAAGAGCAAAGATGAGATTTTTGGATCAGTGTACAATGGGAATTATTTAGGCATATTGGAATTTACTAGTAAAATATGACAGGTTTCCTAGCAATAATATTGAAAAAACTAAAAAATATTGGAGGGGGCAAAATATTTTATCTGTCTTCGACAATTTGCTATGAATTTATTCAATTATTAGGCGATCATGTTACTAATTAATTTTACAAGAAGTAAAAGAAATCAAAATATTTTGGAATAATAGTTGATTCTACACCTGATTTGCAACATGTTGATCAACTTACCTTTTAATTAGAAAACGTGAATTTACAAACATTTGAAGTGTGAAGTGAAAGTTTTTTAAAATTGTTGCTTCTAAAAAGCCACAAAGGGAATGATCTGGCTCGAAAAATTGTGCAATCTTAACATTCAAAATTGCCGTTCGCAAAGTTAGGATAATGCGGCTAATATGTCTGGAAAATATCAATGTGTTCAAAGTAAGATAAAAGAAATAAACAAATTTGCAGAATTTGTACCGTGTAGTGCCCATTCTCTGAATCTTGTTGGGCAGACAGCAGCTAGTGTATGTGTAGAAGCTATACCTTTTTTTGGGATTGTACAAACATTCTAATGCAAACGAAAGAATTTTTGTGATAAAATCTCTGTCTGACACAAGATGGTGGCGAGATATGATGCCTTAAAGTCATTAAAACAAAATTATCATGAAATTTTAATATCCTTAAAAAAATTATCTCAAGATACTGACCAAAGTTACGATACCGAAATGAAGCAACAAATATTATGAATAAACTATGTAGTTTGGAACATGTATCCTTAGCTTATTTTGGTGCGATGTTTTAGAGAGAACAAACAAGTAAATTGACATTTCAAAAAAAAGGTCTTATTTTAAAAGAAGTTGTAGATCAAATTATCCTCTTTAACAGAATACCTAAAAACTATTCGTGAAAATTTTGACCAGTATGAAGAAGAAGCGAAACTTATTTTGAAGGTTTCGGGCTGAATTTGAGTTTTGAAGTTTCTTATAAAAAAGAAAATACACCGCCAAAATAAGAAAAAAGTATTCCACGGTGGTTCCTCCTATTCAAAAAAACTTTTCTCCAAAACAAAAATTTAGAGTAGAGTATTTTTAATAATATGTGATAGCATAATTTCTGAAATGGAAAGAAGATCTTGTTTGGGTTTTAAAGAATTGCAAGTATATTTTTCGTTTTTTTTTCGATTAAAGAAAAGACAAATTTGAATGACAAACGATCCGCAGCTCAACGACCTCTTAAAAAATATCCGTTAGATTTGGAAAGTGAATTAGGAAACGAAATAATAAAATTTTCATGAACATCTGACAATAAATGGAACAGATCATAAAAAATTGCAACAGCCAAGAAACATTAAAAGTGTTAAAGAAGTATTAAAATTTAACCTCTATTTAATGTAGCTATAGCATTTAAAATACATTTAACTTAGCTTGCGGAGTTTATGAAGGAGAAGAAAAATTCTCAAAATTGGCGGTAATAAAAAAACCCAAAAAAGAAGCGTCATGAACCAAAATCGGCTAAATGCTTTAAGCCTGTTATGCATAGAGCATGAATCGTGACAAATAAATTTTAAAAGAAATTGTGCAAAAATTTGCTGCTTCTAAAGTCCGCAAAATTAATCTGCTATAGAGCCCTAATGTGTAGACTTCATTAAATATTTTTTAAAAGGAACAATTTATTTATTTAATTTTTACTAGGTTTTTAACAGATACTACATATTATAAAACAATGTTTTAATTAGGAATGTAAAATTTTGTTTAAATATTTTTATTGAAAATAAATTTGTATACAATTTTTTTGTTTAATTGTTATATTATTTAAAAATTATTTGCAAATATATGTTTTTATAAAAAATTAAAATTTTCATTTACCTACTTGTTTACCCCATTTTTGGAATTGCTTGTTTTACAAATTGCAATAAAGATTTTAGTCCGTCATTTAATCCGCCACTGAGTTTATGCTATTATCAATTGGCGTTTGCTGTGGTTGCTCCTGCAAAGAAAGCCAGAGATGCATTAATAATTTAAATGAACGTTTAATAACAGCATAAAGTGAGTAATACAATTAAACAGTAGCAGTCAGATCAGCAGATTTTTTTGGTTTCCCGGATGTTTATTTATGGGGTAAGTCCAATGAAGTAATTACGACGATACTACTCGTAATACTTTGCAAAAAGTAACTATGTTTTCAAAACTACGCCGATTTTCGTTTTGTAATAGCTTCCAGCTTTTCGAACATTTTATAATTGTAATAGTTCTCTTAAATTAACATGTACAACGGTTTTATTATAAAATCTTCTATTCTAACCCTTTTTTAACAATATTTTATAATAGATTCCATCCCGTATATATGAACACATGCGTATCTTAGTGCTGTGTTGGCAAGGAGCGACATATACGTTGTATTTTTTAGTTAACAATTCTCTTCAGTATAATGGCACTAACAACATCGTTAAGATTAATTAACAGTGTGTGAAAATTTCAAAGCCTAGGCACTGTCGCACATCTCGTTTGCTTGTAGGTCCAGGGCAACGTGGCGGAATCAGCCCTTGTATTATATTTATCTTTGTCAGTGATATTCGCTCCTCTGCGAAAGCATAATGTGTTAATCAAATTTTCACCGCCTCACACCGTTACACCCTAAACAAACTAATTATCAAAATTTATTATCTGAAAGCTAGATACTTGAGTTACGTTCCAAACTTTCCTTTATCGACTAATGCGATACAGTTTGATTAATACAAAGGGCCCAATATGATATGAAGTAGTTCCAATTGGGGAAAATGAATAATCCTACAAACAGAAAAAACGTTTACTTGTATCAAGACCGTTCGCCTCAATTCAAGAAAATTACTGTTTCAATATTCAAAATACAATAACTGTTTTAAATCAAGAGAAATAATTTCTTAGTGTTTTTTTCTCCGCTTAAGAGAAGTATATACTTGTAATGAAATAATTGTATTTCTTTGTTTAAGACATTTGTTAACTTGATTCAAGAAAATCTCGCAGAAATTTGAAGAAAGCGATCTTAGTGTATGTAAATGGTCGTTATAGCACAAAATAATATTTTCTTAAGAATAGTAAATAGTTTCCTTAATTCCAGAAAGCGTTTAGATATTGTTCATAAATCAATAGTTTCATTTTCTTAAAATAAAGCATTTATTTATTTAAATCATATCTCTCATATCATTGTCCCTCTTCTTCTGATATAAGGGTACGATTATCTAAAATCCAGGAATTAGCCAGCCTAGTTCGAGTTCTCAGGAGAGGAAATACAACTTCTCAAAGATGGTTTATGTGCTTGCTTTTGTTGATCAGGTCATAGAATAAATAACGTGAAGGAAATATTATTCTCCACAATCTTACCGAATCGACCTTAGCTGGTAGATCGAAGCGATTAGTGAAAGAAAAATCTTTGGTATTCGAAACGTTACAAAAATTAAACGTCGACTGTAATCTGGAAAATGTCCGCATTGAACGTCTTGGTAATTTCAAATCTGGCAATACTCGACCAATGAAGGTTATCCTGTCCAGTAAGTGGCGATGTTTCAAAGATATTAAAACCAAAAAAAGTAGTTCTTTAGGTGCTATCTCTATTTCGGCCGATGTAACGTTAAACAACGTGAGAACTAAATTAAAACAGTTGAACGACCGTGGTCATAATAAAACTATCAAGTACGTATACGGAACATCTAAGATAGTCGATTTAAAAAACGCCAACCTACATCAGAAAACCGTTGATCAACTAGTCATTCTGTACCAAAATATCCGAGGCTTGCGAAAGAAGCCCTTAACCTTCACCTCGATATTATAATACTCTCGGAAACGTGGCTAATGGCTTCTATTGCGAGTAATGAGATATCTGGTCAAACTATTTAGTCTACTGTAGAGATAGAGATTCTTCAATTAGTTCCAAGGAACGTGGTGGGGGAGTTCTAATGATGTGCGATCAACTCTGCTATCTTCTGCTATTAAAATGCAACTTAATATCTGTGAGGAACTATTTGTATCTGTTCTGATTCAAAATCGAGAATACATTTTCGGATACGTTTATTTAACTCCTGATACCAAATTGTATATTTACTATCAGCATATATCGTCGCTGAATTCCCTATTGACTCGCAATCCGAATGCAGGATTTTGTGTCGCAGGTGACTACAATATCCGGGTATATTTTGGCAAAATTTAGATACAGGTTTTACTTCCTGTTAGTGCCACGGCTTCTTGGGTGGGAGTTCTAAAGTTTATGATTTCATAACTTTTTTAGGTTTAGAACAATTTAATAGTATACAGAATTCAAACAATGCGGTTCTGACTTCAGTTTTTTGCTTCTTTTTAACGGGGGGGGTGGTTTACGCGTAGTAAAAGTGATATTAACCTCGTGTCGCCCGATATTCATCATCCTTGCCTAATATCGAAGATTCTCCAAATGCCGTCCCTTAAATGTATTAATAATATTTCTGGCTGGAAATACAATTTTAAGAAAGCTTGTTGTGATTCAATAAATAATTACTTTTGTACATTTAGCTAGTTTGAGGTTCTCAACACTTACAATATATCTCAATGTGTAGATTTATTCTATAGTATTTTGTATAGCGCTTGCACCTAAGTACTATGTAAGTGGTGGCAATTATCCTACTTGGTTTCCCAATGAAACTAAACGATTACTAAAAAATAAAAATATTGTATTTAAGAAATGCGGATTAAACCGCACTAATACATCACTTTATAATAATAAATTCTTGAAATGTCATATATTTATATCCACATTATTAATTGCACTTACCTTGTTTAAAACAGTACGACATATCCGTACATAATGCAGTCAATTATTCACATTGCTTGTGACTTTAAAAAGGCTAAGGTAGAGGTTTTATCTATAGAATAACGTTCAAACAAAGTGAATTTAATGCAGAAGTACACATGAAGAAATTGCCTAGAAAAATAACCAAGATAATGCTAATAAATAAGCTCATGGTATTGATGGAATCAAAATCACTTGTCCTGGTATTTTTAATATTCAAAAAACAATTGATAACATTAAGGATGATTTAAAACTAGTTTTGCGTTTTAATTATATTAGTGATTATAATGAAAGGATACAAATTGATAAATTAATTAATAAAAAGAACTAACATTAGGAATTTGCTAGACTACGCTCACTTCAGACAACCAAAGTATTTTCATATCTTAAATTACCAAATATACCTAGACTCGCAAATTTTTGACATCATAAGGAAGGATAACTTAAAAAATTGCTAGATACAACTTTAACCCCTTAATAGTTTATTCACAAAATAAAAGGTCCCCACTTCAGTTGATTTTAGATCAACTGAAGTGGGGCAACCATATATTTATATGTTGGCCAAACATCGACTTGATTAAAATCTACAACTGACAAACATCGTAGTGATTGCAACCTAAACAAACAATCTTGTGCGTTAGCTATTCACACTACTTCACATGAAATGGATTTCAACAATGTAAAAGTTTTAACAATTGAAAATAATTATAAGTCCAGTTTATTACTGGAAATGGTTTACACAAAACAGCATCCTAACACTATGAATTATAGATCCGATATAAACGGTTTAAGCAATATTATTCATATTTATTTCATTTTAGATCCAATCAAAAATTTAACAATAGCTGATTTTGTAAAATGTAATTCCTTCTTAAAACAGTTCACTAAAACCCTTACCACAACACTTAATTCGTACTGGACGCACGTTTCGATAGCAAAGCTATCATCATCAGCAGCAAGACAGAACTAACAAGCTAAGTGAAAAACTAACCTTATAAGGCAAATAAATTATGCAATATGTAAATTTAAAATCGTAAAATGTAATGAGCCGCTTCATTGCACAGGACTATAAATAGCCTAAAGGTAAATGGTCAGAATGACGTAGTTATTAAATCCTGGATTACAAATGAAGCGGTTCATTGCACATGGTTAAAATTACAACTATAAATGATTAAACATGATGTAACAAAGGATAAAGGCTGGAATTTAGTGGTCCTAAATCTGAATTCAGTAAGTGAGTTTGTTTTTGTAAATTTCCATGCCTTAATAACAATTTAATTGAGAAGTACTCCTTACGTTTTTAATTAACTTTATATTATCAACATTATGGTTATTTTCAAGCATATGTAGGGCAACGCTAGATTTATCAAACCTTCTGAATTTAAGATGAGCCAAATGTTCTTTGTACCTAATTTTGATTGATCTTTTGTCTGCCCAATATACACTTGATCACAATCTTTACATAAAATTTTGTAAATTCCTGATTTATCCATGTATCCACTGGGTCTTTGGAACTTCCTAAAAGGTTTTTAAGGTTATTGCTCGAAGAGAAAACAATCTTGCGGTCAATCCTAGAAAGATTTTTTGAAGACCCTTGGTGTAACATGGATAAAAGGGTAATTTAACATATTTCTTATTATTACGGCCGTCAATGCGTTCTAATGTGCTTACTTTTCTAATTCTTAATCTATTCTTATGTTTCCTAATAGTATTATAGACGACATCTTCAGAGAATCCGTTAGAAGTTAGAAATCTAACTTTATATGTTAAATTACCCTTTTATCCATGTTACACCAAGGGTCTTCAAAAAATCTTTTCTAGGATTGACCGGAAGATTGTTTTCTCTTCGAGCAATAACCTTAAAAACCTTTTAGGAAATTCCAAAGACCCAGTGGATAACATGGATAAATCAGAAATTTACAAAATTTTATGTAAAGATTGTGATCAAGTGTATATTGGGCAGACAAAAAAGATCAATCAAAATTAGGTACAAAGAACATTTGGCTCATCTCAAATTCAGAAGGTTTGATCAATCTAGCGTTGCCCTACATATGCTTGAAAATAACCATAATGTTGATAATATAAAGTTAATTAAAAACATAAGGAGTACTTCTCAATAAATTGTTATGAAGGCATGGAAATTTACAAAAACAACACTCACTTAATGAATTCAGATTTAGGACCACTAAATTCCAAGCCTTTATCCTTTGTTAAAATCATGTTTAATCATTTATAGTTGTAATTTTAACCATGTGCAATGAACCGCTTCATTGTAATCCAGGATTTAATAACTCACGTCATTCGACTCATTTACCTTTAGGCTATTTATAGTCCTGTGCAATGAAGCGGCTCATTAAATTTACGATTTTAAATTTACATATTGCATAATTTATTTGCCTTATAAGGTTAGTTTTTCACTTACTTGTTAGTTCTGTCTTGCTGACTGATGATGATAGCTTGGCTATCGAAACGTGCATCCAGTACGAATTAAGTGTTGTGGTAAAGGTTTTAGTGAACTGTTTCAGTGTTCCAGTGCCACAGTTTTAGAGTATCCGTTTAATTCCTTCTTAATAATTTAATTACATTGTTTGTAACTTAATATTTTCAATAACTTAATTTGGCTTGTTTCAAACTTATTATGATCAACCTGTATATTAGCTTTCAAATTTCCCGGCACTTGTTTTTTGTGTTGATACGTATATCTATTTCCACACTCATCAGTAGGCCTGACACAGAGCGCATTGCGCCAGGTTTGAAGTAAGGTTGCCGCCACGACGCGACGTATATATGCAGATGGATCGGCACGGGCTACCTCAACGAATGAAATTATTGATTTATTGCAACAGTTTCTCATCAAGCCTTCTCGCAGCGTTAGGCGTAATTATAGAGATAAATATACGTATGTAAGCATTCTTAACGTACGCAAAGAAAACAAATGACCGTTGGCTAATAAAGACACTAAATTTATCAGTGAATTTCCGGATTTGAACCATAATGGAACTAAAGTATTCTGTAGAGCTTGCAAAATACCTTTAATGTGCTGAACAATGGCGTCTGTAAAGACGTAAACAATGTACACACAAAAATAAGGGAAAATGGCGTGCCAATTTAAGTTGGATTTATTTTTGATGTTTGAACCGTTTCGAAGTTTTGGCTACACAAATCTCCTCACCATCAGGACAGCGTTACAAAAAGGGGGCTCCACAAGGTTGCCAACTGGCGGCCCGGGGGCCGCACCCGGGCCCCGAGGTATTTTTTGTGGCCCACAAAGTTTTTCGAAAAGCATATATTTTCTTTAAAGCTGCCACTGTAAAAAAAAGTTTTTTTAATTATTTTATATTTTATGGTGTACCAGGGTTTTTTACTCACAGTACACAAGTATGTACCGCGTGCCGTTTCCCGGGGACGTGAAAACGAACATAATCATCCTCCACCACTATAAAAACTGCACTGATTACTGCGCATCACAGTCACGCAGGCCACACTCCACTGCTTACCATCCGTCGCCAGCCGCCATCGTGCCAGTTTGTACTGACACGTGGGCTGTCGGCTAATCTTTTCTTTGTAGTGAACTGAATTTGATTAATTCTTTGTTTGATTCCTCTTATACAATAATGATGAAAACCAAAAAACGGAAAATTGATGGGGAAAAACAAATTTACAAAGAAAGTTGGGAGAGTGATTACTTATTGCTAACAATAATGGAAAGTTGCAGTGCTTAGTGTGCATAAATGTCTTTTTCAGTGCCAAAAGAATATAATGTGAGAAGCATTACCAACGTCATGAAAAATATGACGTACAAAAATGAAATCGGCGTGCCCTAGTTGAAATTTTGAAAAAAGTTTAACAAAACTGGTTGTTCGTAAAATTTTACACTCTAAAAACCATTTTTTGATGCATCTTATGCCGTGTCGCTTGAGGGGGCAAAGGAAAAAAAAAACCTTTCACTGATGGCAATTGATAAAAAAATGTGCTGTTAAAATGCCAAAGCTTTCGGTGATTCTAAATGGCGGAAAAATTTGAATCAGTGCCACTTTCAATAAAAACCATACAAAAAAGGATTTTGCTATGGGGGCAAGTAAAAAAATTAAATCTTAGCCTTTTTAGAAAATTTATATTTCTCCTTTGTTTGGATAAAAGCCGGGATCAAACCGTGTTATCAGCTGTTATATTTGGCGCATACTTTTGATGATTTTACCAGTAAAGAGGATTTTTTATATTTGTCCTCTTAATGGAACAACAAAGGAAAACATTATGGGGTGTGAAAAAAACAGTTGACAGGAATTTGGGAGGTTTTGAAAAATTTTTGCCATAGAAACAACGGGGCCCCATCAATGCAGGAAAAAAATTTTGGTTTATGGGTCTGTTCGAGAGAATGGTGTCCTTGCCCAACAATTCATTGTATTAACATCGGGAGTTTTTTGGGGAAAAATAGTCAAGGAAGACAAGTTTTCCAAACCGTGATTAAAGATTATAAATATGTTTGGGGTGGAAACGATCTTTTTTTACACAGGAAACTTAAGGTTTTTAGGGGGGAAACAGAGGCGGGAGTTGGAGATTGCTAATGACAACCATTTTTAGGTCGAGTGCAGGAAAGGCAGGAAAGATTTTTTGCCAAAGAAAGGGAAAACCCTGCTTTCCCAACAAATACGTTTCATCTGACACAACTGAAGGGAAGAAAAGTTTAAGGTCCAAAATTTTCTTAAGACAGTTAGCTTTTTAACAGATCTGACTAATCATCTTAACAGTTAAACTTGAGTCTTAAGGAAAAAACCGACGTTTCAGTTTTGACGAATGATAACGGTTTCCCGGGAAAAGCTGAACGTTTTTTAAAAGTGTTTTGGGAAAAGAAAAACCTGACACCTTCCCTAGCTGTCTGCAAATAGCAGAAAAATTCAACGGTGAGGAAAATATTGTTTTTTATCCTGATTTCAAAAATTGACAGGTTTTGATAAATTCAATACAAGTTTTTAAAGAAATTGAAAGTCCAAAAGCGGTACTACTTTATAATAACCCCTTTGGAAAAACCATTGATGATCAACCACCCAATTTACATTTGAGTTATGTTTTTTCAAGCAGACATGTTCCAAATCCCCAAACAAAAAAGGGCCCCTAAATTTTTTAAATTTTTGTCAAAGGAGAAATTCCAAACCGCGAGATTTTGGAATGAAAATGACGTCAATTTCGGAAGCACTATACATTAAAAGTCCCTTTTTCCCCCATGAAATACAAAAAAAACAAAAACAAAAGAAAAACCTTTATCGTTTCTTCCTTACGTTTCTTAGAGACTGTCTAAAATAACTGGAGGTGGACAATCTTCTTTTGGTGGTGAAGCCGATCGCCCCACAGTCCTCACCAATTGGATCCCTTTTTTCCTTGTTTTTTTCAATGTTTGTCTGATTTTGAGAAGTGTTATCAAAAAATTTTCCTTTTAAAAAAAAAATGTAGTTGTTGAGCAATAAAAAAAATAATACTCTTTTTTTTTTTAATTTTTTTATCCCTCACTTTTTTTTGTTATTACTTTAACAAATTTAAATTATATGGCCGGCGACAAACAAAAGTTTTATTTTTGGGGCCTTGAGGCATTGCAAGTTGGACACCCCGGGCTACCAGTATACGTAAAGATATCGAAAATCGGGTCAAAGCAGAATTAGAAGATAAACGCTGTAGCTTGTCTTTAATGAAACAACAGATTTTAAAAAAACTATTTTTAATATTTTATAAAGTATTAGATATTGTTTTACCGAAATTTGCAATCTTATTAACTGGTGCAAGACTAAAAAATGTACTGGCGAAGCAATTACGGGGGTAGTCCTCGAACGTTACAAAATTTCAAGTGTCACTATCAAACCCTTTTATGTTTTTGAGGGGAGCAGCGACAAGTGTAGTGTGGCCCTTCTCTTAAAAAAAATGTGGGGATTTACATTTACGTGTAGGGTTCATTTTACATCTTGTGGCACAAAAATATTCGAGAAAGTTCCTGGAGGTGAAGTATTTAAAGCAAAACAAAAAAATGTTTTCAAATCTTCCAAAAGAATTTGAGCGTTTTTAAGGCTTTGTCCCGGGATTCACGAACCCCCAGCCATTTTACGGAAACGTTTTTTTAAGAATAAAATCTGTGATTTTACAAATTTTACTCTGAAAAGCTGCAGCTATTAAAGAGGCAAAAGGATTTCTAGATACTTCTGTTAAAAAGATTTAAAAAATATTTCAACAATTGTGAAAAAAATTTTAAAATACTGGATTGTCGTTAGGAATCATGCAAATTGTGGGTGAAGTTAATACATTGTTACCGAATAACGACCAAAAAAACGGTCGCGTCATAGCAAGTTCGACAGGTTAAAAAAAAAAAATTGCGATCATACGATTAAAACAAAAGTGTGGTGGGGGCGTCCGTAATTCATAGATTAACTCTAAAGGTTATTTTTAAATTATGCCCGTGTTACTTCCGTAGATGTTGAACGCTTTCTCGAAGTATAAGAACTTTCTTTTTCACCAAAACAAATTGATGATGCGGTTTTTTAAAAAACTATCCACACGTAAAAAGTTTTCGTTTATTTTTTATATTATTTTTTATTTTACGGTATTAAGTACAATAATTTTTTAAAAAACTACTTTTTTTTATTTTTAAGTTTTTACATTTTCATATACAGCAAAGGGTTTTCAACAACAACAAAAAACTAAAATGGCAAATAAACCACTTCAACGTGTGCATTATTCGCTTTTTTTTACATGGGGTATTGATTTTAAAATATCACTTTGTCGGCTGTGAGTCACATACAATTTTATAATCCGGGGCCATTGCGACTGATCCGATTCTGTTTTCGAAAATCGTTGTGCCCGGGTTTTCTCACTAAGCCCGGGAACGGAGAGCAAACGCAGCGGCGGGCGTGACGTGTTTAGGTGGGCGGGGGGGGCTGGCGATTATGAACGAATGCAAATATCCTCACTCAGTTCAGTTTTGCTTGGATAGCGGATAGGGCGTGTTGATTTTATTGATATAATAGTTATTAAATTTTGTTTATTATTTTCTGTAGTGCGTTCTGATTTTATTGATACAGAGTAGTTATTGATTGTAGTTTGGTGAACAGTCGAAAGGGTAAAAAAAAGACCCTTTTAAGGATAGTAAAAAAAGTTTATTTCTGACCTTTTCCCATTTTGGTTTTTCAACGGGAGTAAATAGTTTGTAAGTGTGCAAAAAACTTTTATTGTCAAATAAAAAAAGGAACTTACAAGACACGTAAAATTTCCGCCCCGCATAGAAAATAAAAATTGGGCACCACCGAATGCATTTTTTTTTAAAGTAATTCTTAGTTTTATAAAATAATTTTCCACTAGCTTCCGATAAACAAATGCTTTAAAAACTTTTGGACAAAAACAATCCCGAGTTTCGGTTTCCAACGGAGAAAACGGCACGTAAGCATGTTTCATTTGTACGCGATACTGGAAAAGAAAATGAACGCAATTGAAAAAACAGTTTCTTTGGGAATGTGTTGACGAGACAACAGAGTAAAAAAAATCAATTGTAAAAAATTAGGTACCATATTAACCCTATAAACCACTTAAACCACTGTTACTAGGGGAGCCGAAACCCAAGAGTGTACTGCTGCGCAATTAGAAGGTTATCTTAGTACTTGGAAAAATTTTAAATTTCAAAAGATAAAGTGTTTTATGTTTATGACGATGGCGCACGTAATACGTTCGATAGGCCCTTTCTTTTTGAACATGGTCGCAATTATACTGTTTCGTTAAAGGCATGCTTTACATTTGGGGAGAAAACCCTTCGAAATGCTCTTCCAGGTAAGCATTTTAGCAAACACAAAAAAATATTTTTTAAATCTCCCAAAAAGCCCCCCGTCATTTTTCCCCAGAGTGTCCCCGGTATTCGTCAAACCCCGGGGCCAAATTTTTACAGTTGGGGAACTGGGTTTCCACTTTTTCATTTCAAAAAAGTAAAAGCTGTTGTTGCACAATTTTAACCGCCGAACTGCAGCTATTAAGGGGAGCCAGTCAAATTTCAAGAATTTCCGTTGAAACATTTAAAAAAAATTTCGTACCTACTATAAAGGATTAGCTGACGCAATAGACCAAATTTAAAAAAAAATCTTTTCATTATTGGAACTTTGCAAATTATGGACGGAGTGCATACACAGCTACTGACTATACTGACGCAAAAAAATAATGCGTTTTAGAAAAGTTCGAGAGTGTGCTACAAAGATCCCCCATTTAGCATACTAAAACAAATTTGTGTGGGGTACGAATAATCCCCTGACTAAATTTCAAAAGTATTTTTAATCAGATATAACTCGGTGTGTTGAACGCCTTTTTTAAAAAAATAAATTTATTTTCTCAACACGGCGAAAATCGCTTTACCGGGAAAAATGTGGAAAAAATTCTAATGGTGTCAAAATTTTTTCCACTTTATCCATATGTGTTAATACTGAAAAGGTTTTCTAGTTTTACTTTCCTAGCCCAAAACTGCTTAAAAAAGGGGGAGTGTTTCACTACTTTTCACATATTTTAATTTTGCATTAGTTCTGTTATTTTTTTCTATTTTCTTACTATTGTTTTTTGTATACTAGGCAAGTACGGCTAGGGCACGGCTCCCTGTTACCGGGCTCTACTCATCAGTCATAGCCCCTAAGATGTATGAAACGTCGTTGAATCTTCAAAAAATTCACTTAGTTTGCTATCCACTTTAGCTAATAGCAAAATATAATTTAATTATTTACTATTTCTTTTGATTCCCCCATCTGTAAATTTGAATTTGTATTTAGTATGATGAAGCTTTAAAATAAAAGCAAATATTGGTGAAATTTTGATCGTAAACCCCACAGCTTAATGTTAGCTTCTAAAAAAAATTAAATCCCTTTTCATTTCAGTATACCAGTACATCCTCTTTTTGGAAAGTTGGGTTTGCGCATCATTAATTTTTGAATGGTTTCCCTAAAGGAAACGGGTAGTCGCATTCAGCGGAATTAAATGAAAAAGGACGGCCTAAATATAATCGTGTAGAATACGAGATTATCTTTCTTTCGCCATAATGATGAAGATAAGACAAATATACTTGTGAGGATAGCTAATATCAAAATACGTATATTTTAATCCTTTTCCCTAGTCTGGGACCTTACCATCCCAAAAGGATTAATTAATTTATTTCAAAATGGATAATTCTAATCATAATTATATATATATTTACACAAATATGAACGCGTTTTACATCAAATATAAACTCTATTTTAAATAATTAATTAACTCAGATCACGCTACCCACGTCACATAATTAATTTGAAATTTTGGTGGATGCGCCGGATTTATGATGTGATTGAGGTAGGCACTTAAACTTAATCTTTTTTCATCGCCATTTTGGTAGTTAGCATAATTCGAGGCAGATTTGCGTAATTTTTCCTTTTCTTTTAAAGGAAACGATTTCATAATCTTAATACAGATTCTATTTTTAACATCAAGAAATGGGTTTTCTCTCTTTTTAATAATTTTTTTTTTCTTTCAAGGGTTTTAATCTTAAATAAGAAAATTTCTAGTGACAACTGCTAATTATAACACTTAACTTTCGCATCGCCCCTTTAAAATTTTCAAAGAATATTTCTCATTTAAACTTCCCAAAAAAGTTTTTAATGAAAGCAACGAGTGCCTCTGACGGGATCAGCCGGTTTTTCCCCCCTGTATACTTTTCCCGGCCTCTCTTGTTTATTCGCCTCGATGTGCGTCTTGTTAATTTCACGTAATAACCCAGAACTTCCTTCATATACGTGACCCATGGCTCGAAAATAAGAACTTGGGAAATAAATTTTTGTAATAAATTAATCATTAGAGGCCTAACTGCTCGAGAAGCAGAAATTAGATGAATTTAGTAGCAGGATTTTCTACTACAACACTTCTGATCAGTTCTCCTTTTTTTTCTGTTTTATAAAAATCGCAAATTTATAGACCTTTTATTATAGAGCGATGATAGCTTATTGCTTTGTAAACATTAACAGTTGCCGAATTAGGTTGTTGGGGAGTAGGTAATTACTACTGACAAAAAAAGCTTTCGAAACCTTGATGTCGTCCTTTTTTTGAGATTCTACAAGGGAAACCAAAATATTATATCCCTAAAAGATCTCGTCGTGTGATACTCGTGTGCTGCCTTCTATAAAGTTCTGGGAATTATAACAATAAAGACTAAAGTAGCGTTCACATAGGGCATCGCGGGGTAAAGTAGGAATTAAGAAAGTTCGCACAATGCAATTAAATACGACCGTTTACACAGCGGTGTAAGGCAGAATTATTAATTGGTGTACGGCGAAACTATACACACGACGTTAAATTATGGCGCTACCACGGCGTTGTATACATACAACCCACCAATCCTAGTGCAGGTGGCGGTTCATGTCAATTTGTATACATACTTTTGAGGTTATGATATTCTCTTGATTAATTTTGAATTTTTAATTTATCTGTAATAAAACAGCACCTATATCAGATACAAGTGGATTATGAAACTAGAATGGCCACAGAAGCTCAAGAAGAAGATTTAAAAATATTTGACGTAATTATATATATTTATATAGCAATAATCCAGCTACAAGTGACATGGGGTTGTCCTTGGGCTCAAATGTGGGAAATGTAAGCTCAAAATAGCTCTCGGGGCCGAGGCTTCAGAAGACTCCAACAAGTGTTCCTGGAGATTTAAACATTTCATTCAACTACGTGACATTGTTATCTCCTGAATTAATGAATTAGCATTCTTTGTAAAGTTTCACGCAGAACACAAAGATGCAAAGTTAGGTATTTGCTTTAAATCTGTATTTCTTGGAACCAAAGATATATGTATACGTATGCAATGTACTACATTTACCAGATATGAGAACATTAAGACGAATGATTGTTTCAGATGGCGCATACAACTTTAAATAATTATCTATGTAAAGAGGAAACTCGAGCATGTATACTGTGTGTAGTTAAAGTGCATCAGTAAAGATGGAATCGTAGTGTTTCATTGTTAGGTTGTTTTATATGAATGTGTATGCCTTTTATTGGATCTATACAATTGGGAGACTGCTTCTTATTGGTAAATAGTAGACAGGCTATAGTACAGTCCACGGCGTTTCAAATGTTTCTCGAAATATTTGACAGGCCTTTTTTAATTCTGTGACTTGGAGGTGGCTGATCATCGCACGTGGATAATGAGTCTGAATTTTGACGGAGTTACCGATGACTCGAACCGCGGGCATTCTCCAATAACGTTGCGTGATATTAGCGAGGCGAATCTGCAACAACTTCAACTCCAACTCGGAATGGTGGATTGGATAGGATCTCTTGATGACATGGAAAGTATCGATAGTTTATTTAGAGACTTCTTGTATATTTTTAACTCGTTTTATGATTTCTTATGTCCCCAGACACAAGCAAAGAGGAAAATTTCCAGCGGAAGTAATAGCAGGTGGATAAATTCACACCTAACAAAGTTAAGGGAGGAACTTTTGGATTGGTCCATATTGTCTCGAACATATCCCGAATTGAGTAATCACTAGGGTAACCTAAACTTGCGGACTCGCATAGGCGTCGGTATTACGGGTTAATATAAGAATACGAAAAATTCATAAATAAACTAAACCGGTAGAGAAGCAGGCATGTAGTGTCGACCTTGAATATAAATCATGTTAAACCGCGCTGAGAGAGATTTCGTTTTAGTACCGGTTGAGCTGTTGCAGAGATTAGTCGAACGGTCAAGGTTATGTACTTACGTGTCACTTTTGAAAATATGGCTGGTGTTTTTTGTGTGTTGTAGTATTATACCGAGTACATAATTAGTGTATCGTTTCATATAGAACTAATATTTACATACCTAAGAAAACAATGCCTCGTAATAGATTTGCTACTAATGTACATAAGTATGTGTCACTTTTTCCCCATTTAAAATATGACGGTAGTGCAGTTTTTTGCTTAATATGCAATGTTCGTTTGGCTGCATTGGACAGAACTGATTGCCAGAGGCATGTCAATGGTATTAGGCATATGAGAAATGCAAGAACTGAAATACCTTATACACTATTCCTCATACATTTATTAATTATGTTTACCTCTTGTAATCTTCCGTTGTCGTTGGTGAGAAAAGCTGCTTTTAAAACGTTTTGGCGACAATACGTTCCAAAGTAGTAAGTAATGGGTTACCCTCACAAACACAATTACAGAATCATTTGCCGCGAATGAAAGAGAAGCTAGAAAATGTGTGTAAACGTGATTTGTGTTCCAAAAAAATATGGATTACCGTGGATGAGACGACCGATATAAAGAAAAACAGTATTGTGAATGTAATAGCTCGCGTTTTATCTAGCGAGAACACAGCATCTCGATATTTGTTAGCTTGCAAACGTCTTCAACAATGTACCGCGAAAAATATTCAAAAAGTGATAATGAACGCTTTGAAAAAATTTAAAATTGCCCAAGATCAAGTTGTGATGATTGTGACAGATAGTGCAGCAACGATGTTAAGTGTTGGGCGATCCTTAAAACATATATTTCCTAATTTAATACATATAACCTGCGTGCTGCATGCTTTGCATTTAGTTGGTGAAGTTGTTCGACAACATTACAGAAACGTTGATCGGATGATTGGAAGTACTAAAGCAGTGTTTCGTAAATCTCCTAAACGTTTAAAAGAATTTCGTAAATTTTGTCCAGGTATTCCAGAACCTCCTGAACCAATTTTAACGCGATGGGGTACTTGGCTAACAGCAGCTTCTTACTATTTGATCCATTTTCAACAAATTCAATCAGTTATAATGCGATTTAATCGGAATGAATCCAAAGCAATTAGAGAAAGTCAAAGAGAATTTCAAATTCCTCAACTTTTAGAAGATTTAACAACAATATGTACCAATTATACAGTATTACTAGATGCCATCAGAAAACTACAATGTACTGAATTGTCATTGCAGGAATCATTAGACATAGTGGAGAGTGTAAAAAATAAATTACACACATTAAATGGTACGCCAGGATTATGCGCTAGTCAAAAGTTGGCAGATGTTTTAAGGAAAAATTTCCGATTTTAATACTTTAGAGGCCGTTTATAATAAGTGTAAGAATAGTGAACTTTTAAGTGATTTTGAAAAACAGTTTCTACATGCAAATGTAACTTCCTTAGATGTGGAGAGATCGTTTTCTATGTATAAGAATATTTTTCCTTGTCGACGCACAGGGTTTAAGGAAGTAACTGTGGAAACTATACAATGATGCAAGTTGACAGTAGTTCACATCCTGATGCCTCTAATTTGTTGAATAATTAGCAAGTAGGTTTATTTATGAATTTTTCGTATTCTTATATTAACCCGTAATACCGACGCGAGTCCGCAAGTTTTGGTTACTCTAGTAATCACTATAAAGCAAAACAAGTCAAATATAAAAAAAGGTTAGCTGAGACAAAAAAAAGTACTTCTCACAGCGCATCAGGAATGCTAGAAACGTGTCGCGGGAATTATGGCGATGTGTTGATTCCCAATTGGTCGAAATTACAAGAGGGACGCAGCCATGTCTATTAACATAGACAATGCGGTAATATCTGATCCCTCACAAGTGGGTACTATATTTTGCAAATTTTTTACTAGCTCTCCATATTTGAATGTCACCCGAAACTTGGGTACGGTTAGACCCGACATTTGTACGCTATCACCGTTCCTACAAAATTCTATTGCTTTTTGTCCAGTTACCCCCGATAAAGTTGCAAATGCGATAAGGTCGTTAAAAAATAAGCATAGCGCCGGTATGAATGGTATACACACGAAAATCATCAAGTATGATGGGGATGTGTTAATCGAGCCATTAATGATAATTTTCAATAAATCAATAGCACCAGGGGTTTTCCCCTCTCAGTTAAAAATAGGTAAGACCATTCCAATTTTCAAAAAGCACGATCCATTAAGTGTATTCTCGAAAGTGCTGAAATCTATTGTATATAATAGAGTAGTCGACTTTCTTAACAAATTCAATGTTTTTACGGGTGCCCAGCACGGTTTTCTTAAATCGAGATCCACCGAAACGGCTTCAATTGAGTTTTTGCAATTTATTTATAGAGAAATTGACGAGGGCAATTATGTGGCTGGAATTTTCTCCGATTTATCACAGGCGTTTGATAGTTTAGACTTGGACTTTGTGCGGGAAAAACTGTGCGCGGTGGGTATCAGGGGAAACTGGTTTTCTTCCTTTTTGACGGGCCGGACGATGGGTGTAGTCGTATCTGGTACAGTTTCGCCATTAGAACCCATTCAATTGGGCGCACTCTTAAATGCATTTAAGAGTGCAGTAAAAAAGTTCTTGATTTCTAAAAGTTATTACTCTTACCAGGAATATTTTACTGACAAATCCGCTGGGCACTCCTAATTGTTTTGCTGTTCTAAATGTTTTTTATATTGTGTTGTCCGTTTTATTACCTTTATCTTAAGTTTAATTAAGCCTGATGTTGTCAACATTTATTGTGAAAGACAATAAAACATTATTATTATTATAATACATTTTCAAATAAAACAACATTCATTCTTGCATATAAAAAAAAGGAATCAGAAGCATGATTTGAGATTTCCTGAATCAAATTTAAATAGTCCACTTGTTTCTTTTGAGTGTTGATGGGACGTACCCGTCAACCTCTTCTCTTTTTACATTTATTTTTAAATTTGTTCGTCATGATTATTGCAGAAACTGTTAATAAACACAGTATATAACGTTTCGGTGTCATTCCATCCATTACAAAAGACATCATTAACAGATAAATTAAGGTTATGATACGACAAAGTAAACCGCGATGTCAGTTGTCATTATCCCCGGAAGTTAAATTGCAAATAATTTCCTACTAATCCTAACGATAATTTCACGTTACCCTATGTGAACCTAAAAACCGTCTAATTTTTCCTATAATTCCGATATTTTTTAAATAAGTACTGTGAAAATTGGATGAATAGGAATTATAAGAGCGTAGATTTAAAATTAGCGAAGTTGCAAAATTTTGTGTTTGTTATGAACCCGAAGAGAAAATGGACCTGTGAGAAATGACGTTCGAAATTTAAAAAAAAAATGCTCATTTTCTTCTTTTACCTCTAGCACTTTTCTTTGGCCTTGCAGAGACACATTATCAATGCCACTTTCGATCTTCTATCTAATTTTTACATGACGTTTCGATGTATTCTGCATAACAAACACAAAATTGAGCAACTTTGCCAACTTCTATCTCAAATCATAAGCTACTGCACAACATAAAACTATATTCAAAGATACAGGGTGTTCAGTTTCCACTACCCACGATACAAGTTTGATTTTTTAAACGGAACAGCCTGTACATTATTACGAGTTCAGATACCTCTTAGATTTTTGAGAAATGCGGCTGATTCTTTAATGGTCGATATCTGAAACGGCTTACACTCTAGAGTAGTGATTCAAATTTTATTCAGTTGAGTATTTTTTGGGATTTTTGGCAAGACATCGAAGATTTTTTTATATTGACCAGATTCTACGAGATGACCATCGATATCGTTGCCAAGTTTAATTCATGTTGTTTCAATTCTTTTTAATGGAACAGCCTGTATATTTTTTCAAAATATAATAGAGAAGCTCTTTTAGAATCTTTTTTGTAAACATTTCCCTATATCTAAAATGCGTCCTTCTTTGGTAAATTAAATATGAAGCTATGCAGGTAAGCTTTTCGTTTAAAAACTCCAAATGCTGTAACGAAATACTATAAACATTTGTTTCGCTAGTTAAAATATTTATTAAAGCAAATATGTAATCTTTTTTGGTACAATTTCATCATCTACCCTATGTACGCTGCTTAGTAAGATAACCAGCATGTATAAATAATAAATAGCGAAAATACGAGGGACGTTCAGGAATTAACGAGACACTGCATTAACGGGAAAACTACTGAATATTATTAGATGAAACTTTCTGTGGGTCAAACTGGTAACCTTGGAGACAAATTAAGTCAACTGTTTGAAAGAAATAAAAGCAAACATAACCTCTTTTGTTCATTTCAAAATGTCGGCTCCCCTGGAAACGTGTACGGTGGAAGAGTAATGTTCAGTGATAAGATTTTTATTATCCGAAGGTGTGATGTCGGCCCGAAATTTACTCGAGAATGTTGAAACAGTACGGTGAAAAGTGTTTAAGCCGCGGAAACGTGTATAATAAGTGGATTGAACAGTTCAAATCGGGCAGAACAGGTGTCACCGATATTCATCGCTCCGGACGACCGGTTGAAATATCGACCGACGCGCATAAATGACCTTATTCTGGATGACAGGCGTATAAAAATCGTAACAATAGCTAATTTGTGTAATGTTAGTGTTGGAACTGTGTATTCAATCATTCATGACAAGCTGAATTATCGCAAAACATGTTCGAGATGGATTCCAAGACAGTTGACTCAAGTCCATAGAGACACCCATGTTTGCATTTGTTCTGAACTCATACGACGGCTTTTAACGAAAGATAATAACTTTCTAGACCGGGTTATAACCTGCGCGATGAAGCGTCAATTCACTACTATGAACCTGAATCCACACCTTCGGATAACAAAAAACTTATCAGTGAACGTTGCTCTTCCACCATATACGTTTCGCGAGGAGCCGACATTTTGAAATGAACAAAAGAGGTTATGTTTGCTTTTATTTCTTTCAAACAGTGGGCTTGTAGCAGGGATATACGTGAGGAGGAAAAAGGAGGTTGGCAAGAAACGAAGTATGCAGTGTAGTGGTAACAATGAGAACAATCATATAAATATGCACGTTGTAACATCAAAAACTCTCTCTAGTACTTTCTACGTTTTGTACCGTTGTACCTTAAAGTATCTTAAGTAATCGTTTGTAATTAAACAAAATAAACTTGTTATCGTTATTTGTGACGTTGTCTTTGTTAGTATAAGCAAAACACCGCCACAGGCTTAATTTGTCTCCAAGGTTGCCAACTTGACCCACAGAAAGTTTCATCTAATAATATTCAGTAGTTTTCCCGCTAATGCAGTTTGCTTCGTTAATTACTGAACGTCCCTCATATGTAGACAAATGTTAATTAGTTCAACATAAAAGGAATAGATTTATTTAGCACCACACACTAAGTTTTTTCAGCAGTAAGAACTATAATAAGAACATGCCAAAAATTGTTTAAAAAATGTCACGCTTTCACACTAGTTAAATAAAAATATTTATGGAAAAGCTTCCTAGATGAATTTCTTAAAACTGTGGTAATTTAAGACTTGGTTTTATCTTTATTCATGTACTCGGCACAATTACTCGGTATCGCCAAAACACGCAACCATGTTCAATATATAATTGCTCGAGTTTATTATAACCATGTAAACAATAACCAAATATTTTGTATAATACCGGGTCATTCTTAGTTTCAAATTTTACTTGTTTATGATCTACTGGTAAACTTTCTTTTAAGTAAAAAATGTGACTATAATCTAGTTTATTATTATCATCGTTGCAAGTCGGTAACGGTAATCATGATAGAGCGAGCATCAGCGTTTGAGTCATCATTTGATTTGATATATTTAATTTGGTACTGATAAGAAGATATAATAATACTCCATCTTTGTAGACAACTCCCTGCAAATAAAGGAATACCCTTTTTGTCTCCAAAAACCCTTATTAAAGGCTTATGATCAGTCAATAACGTAAAATTACGTCCGAACAAATATTGATGAAATTTCTTTACTCTGAAAATAATTGACAGAGCTTCTTTATCTATTTGAGGAAAGGATCTCTCGGCTGAAGATAATGACCTAGATGCGTGAGCTATAAGACGAGTATCGCCATTAGAATATTCGTGTCAAATTACTGCTGCAACACCGCAAAAACCTGCATCACACGCTAATACTAAAGGCAAGTTAGAATCATAATGAACCAATACTTTAGATGAAACCAATTCATTTTTAATTAAATCAAAAGCTTTTTGTTGATCATTTGACCATTTAAATTTTGAATTCTTTCCTAAAAGTGAATACAAAGAACTTAATTTTGTTGCTGTATTTGATATGAATTTCGAATAATAAGTGACAAGACCCACAGTCGTTCGAAAACTTTATACAAAAGATCCATGTTGTCGTGTATATTCTTTGATATAATTAAAATGTCATCCAAAAATATACAAACACCTTCTAGGTCAGCAAATACATGTTTAATTAAACGTTAAAAGATGCCTGGACTAAACGCAACTCCATAGGGTAATCTGTTGTATACGAATAACCCCTTATGAGTATTTATTATTACTAATTTTTTTGATTCTTCATCTAATTAAATTTGTGAATAGGCCTAAGATAGATCTATTTTGGTAAAATATTTACAGTTCCTAACATTAACTAATAAGTCCTCACCCTTGGGTATTGGGAATTTATCTACACACAACTGTGGATTTAAAGTTACTTTGTAATCACCACAAATACGAACCTGTCCATTTTTCTTAAGTACAGAAACTACAGGTGTAGCCCATTCACTAAACGTAAAAGGAGATAAAACTTTAAGTTCCACCAATTTGACCAATTCTGCTTGAATTTTATTTTTTAATGCAAATGGAACATCTCTAGCTTTACAATACTTAGGTGTAGCATTCTCTTTTAGATATACTTTTAACTTTACCTACCTTAAAAGTATCCAATTCGTTTTTTAAAATATACGGAAATTTGTTTTTTAACTCAAAAGCTTCATAAGTTTTTTATCATGAATTTTGTACAAATTATCAATAGAAATATTTAATTTTCTTAACCGATCCCGACTCATTATTGGAAGGCCACCATTTTCCACACCATATAACTTCAAATTTTTAAAATCACTGCTAATTTCTACAAAAATGTACCCCAATACATGAATACCGTGACCATTATAAGATTTTAAATGAATGCTAGACTTATTTATAGAGCCCGGTAACTGGAGAGCAATCGCAGCGGCGGTGTGACTGTGTTTAGGTGGGCGGGGAGGGCTGGTCAATTATGATACGACACGACAAATCATCATCACTCAGTTCAGTTTAGCATTGGATAGCGGATAGGGCGTGTTGATTTTATTGATATAGACGTAGTTATTAATTGTAGTTATTATTTAGTGTAGTGCGTTTTGATTTTATTGATACAGACGTAGTTATTAATTGTAGTTTTTAGTGAACATGTCGAAGGCTAAAAAACGACCCTTTCAAGACATAGTAAATAAGTTTATTTCTGACTTTCCCGATTTGTTTTACAACGGGAGTAAGATAGGTTTGTAAAGTGTGCAAAATACATTTGATGTCAAATAAGAAGTGGAACTGTACAAGACACGTAAATTCCGCACAGCATAGAAAACGAAAATTAGGCATGCCACCGAGAAGTGCCTTTCTTTTAATGTAATTATTATGTTAATAAACTGTAATTTGCCACTAGGCTTACTCGATAAACAACCGTTTAAGGACTTTTGGTAAAAACACAATCCCGAGTTGAGGTTGCCAACGGAGAAAACGGCGCGTAAGCATGTTGCATTTGTACGCGATGACGTGGAAATGAAACGCATATTGAAAAAACAGTTTCTTTGGTTATATGATGACGAAACAACAGATTGTAAAAAAAATTCAAATCTACATTACCACTGTTACTAGCTAGCCGAAGACTACAAGAGTCTACTGCTGCAGCAATTACGAAGGTTGTACTTAGTACGTTGGAAAAATTTCAAATTTCAAAAGATAAAGTGTTGATGTTCATGAGCGATGGTGCAGCGGTAATGCGTTCGGTAGGCCGTTCTCTTCTTGAACATGGTTGCAAGTGTTTACATGTTACGTGTAAAGTGCATGCTTTACATCTTGTGGCAGAAACCATTCGACAATGTTCTCCCGAGGTAGATGCATTAATAGCAAGCACAAAAAAAGTATTTTTGAAATCTCCCAAACGCCTACGATCATTTCACCCAGAGTGTCCTGGTATTCGTCAACCACCGGAGCCAATTCTTACACGTTGGGGAACATCGTTGCAGGCAGCTTTTTATTATGCTGAACATTTCAAAATAGTAAAAGCTGTTGTTGCGCAATTCAATCCTGCCGAAGCTGCAGCTATTAAGGAGAGCCAGTCGAAATTTCAAGATATTTCCGTTGAAACGGATTTAAAAAATATTCGTAGCTACTATAAAGGATTAGCTGACGCAATAGACCAATTACAGAATAGATCGTTATCATTATTGGAGCCTCTGCAAATTATGGACGGAGTGCATACACAGCTGCTGACTATACATGACGCAAAACATAATCGCGTTTTAGAAAAGTTCGAGAGTGTGCTACAGAAAGATCCCGATTTTAGCATACTAAAACAAATTTGTGATGGTGTATCGAATAATCCACTGACTAAGTACAAAGAGTATTTTAATCATGCATGTATATCATCGGTAGATGTTGAACGCTCTTTTTCAAAATATAAACTCATTTTCTGACCACGGCGAACATCGCTCACCGAGACAACTGTGGAAACACATCTAATGGTGTCAACTTTTTGCCACTCTTACCCATATGATGTTAATATTGATAATGGTGCTTCTAATTTTACTGTTCCGTAGCCAAGGCTGTTTAAAAGGGTGAGTGTTTCACTACTTTTCACATATTATAATTATGTATTAGTTCTGTTATTTTTTTCTATTTTCTTACTATTGTTTTTGTATACTAGGCAGGCACGCCCCCTGTTACCGGACTCTACTTATTTAGCTCTAAGCTTATCACATATTTATCAAAAAATAATTTAGATACTGCTGAAATAGCAAATCCGGTATCTACTTCCATAGAGTAAAATCTATTGTTTATTGTAATATTAATTTTTAAAGGTGCGTTATGAACGTTGTACATATGAAAGATATTTACATTAAAATCATCATCAGTTTCCTCACTATCGTTATATTACAACTATCATCAATATTTAGATTGTTTACGTATTTACTAGTACTATTTTTACTAACAAAGGATACATTTTGTTTCAATTTATTTTAGCAAACGGAAGTGATGTGACTCACCTTGTTGCACGTAGGACGCGCTTGCCGAAAGAAACGATCCTTGTCCGCATGATTTTCCTTCCCGGAATGGAGGCACTCCCGTCCTGCTCGCATACTAAATGTTGAACTTGAAAATTTAGCTGCCGGTCGACGACTAAACTGCGTGGAATCCGACGTCTTCTTCCTTGAAACAGATATCTTCTTCACGGACACCTCACTTCCAATTACCAATTCGGCATTTATATCAGCTGCTTCCATGCACATAGCAATTTCAATTGCTTGATTGTAAGTTAATTTACTTTCGGTGAATAATCGCTGCCGTATAATTTCACTTTTCAGTCCAAAAACTAGTTGATCCCGTAGATTTTCTTCCAATGTAGCACCAAAATTACAATCTTTGGCCAGTTTTTTAAGGGCAGCAACAAAACAATTGACTCTTGTTTCTATTGTGTACGATGGCGAAATTTATACCTTTCTGCGATTTCTGATGGTTTCGGTTGAAGGTGATTGCCCATTAAATCGACTAAGTCTTCAAACTCACAGTCTTCTGGTTTACTTGGATTACATAAGTCGGATAATAAATCAAATGATTCACCTCACATTATCGTAATTAACATTGCAGTTTGAAGTTCGGCTTTAACTTCGTGAACTTTAAAAAACTGCCGAATACGTGCAACTTACGAAGATCAATTTTTCTCCCGCACTTTAAACTCTTAAATTTTTCCGATCGCTGCCAGTTTCACTAATACTACTTAATATATTAAACTTTAATCTTATTTTACCTCGTCGCCAATTGTGGTAATTTAAGACTTGGTTTTATCTTTAGGTAGGTAAGTAAATGTAAACTCAACTAAATCTGGATCTGCACTGATATTCTGATATATTCGTACAAATATTCACCTATATTTATATTCCTAATATATATAAAAACTTGTACCCTAAAAACAGTCGAGCGGCCTGCATAAAAATAAAAAAGTTTATTTCTTGTAAACTATATACAGTTTGTTACAAGAACAATGCATAACAAGAACATTACAGAAAATAATACTCCCGAGATCTTAGTAAATGTTCAATGAAAAAACAGTTGATATGAAACAAAATAATATTCACTTCAAATAGATATGAAGTTGTATGCACAAATTAAATTTTGCAGTTTATTTTTAATGAATATCTTTAGAAAAACAGAAGTTTATAGTATTTCGTTGCAACATTCTATGAATTTTAGCAAAAAACTTATCCGCATTGCTCCATATTTAATTTACTAAAGAACGACACATTTTAGGTATAGGGAAATGTTTACAAAAAAAAATTCTATTGCGGTTTCTCTATCATATCATGGAAAAATACACAGGATGTTCCATTAAAAGAAATTGAAATAGCTTGAATCAAATATGGCAACGATTTCGATGGCCACCTTGTAGATTCAAGTTGATATAAAAACTTTTCGATGTATCGCCTAAAACTACAAAAAATATATAATCGAATAAAATTTTAACCACCACCCTAGCATGTCACGCATTTAAGATATCGGCCGTTAAAGAGACGGCGACATTTCGCAAAAATCTCAAATTATGTCAATTATCTCAAAAAGTTAAATAGGTAGGTATAGAGAATATTGATGAAAGTTGACATAAATTGAAGAGAGGCATCTAAAATCGAAACAATATACACAGGTTGTTCCGTTAAAAAAACTAAACTTCTATCATGTGCAGCGGAAATTGAACACATATACTTGGATGTAATTTTATGTTGTGCAGCATTACTCTCCAAATATTTTCTATTTGAAAACCTTTTCTCTAAATTGCTCGGTAAGGTAATTATTGTCCGTCGACACACTAGATGGACACGCTGTGTTATATACAATATATCTTACAAGCAAACTGACAGAACTGTGACTCTTCGATTTCGATGAAACTTGGTATATTGGTAGACCATCAAAAAGTAAAGGACAAGTATTTTTTTCAGCGGCCCATAATCATCTTAAGGGGGTGTCTGAAGTTACCCCCAAAAACGCATTTTTCATCATAACTTTGGAGCAGCGCAAGCTATCGGGATGAATTAAAAACCAAAATGTTCTACTTCAAAGGGGCTTTCAAACCGACCATAGATGAATGCTCTACCCCCCCCCCCACCTGGTGGGGTAGGTGGAGAAGAATTTCACCTCTTTTTCACTACCCTGGCTACAATTTTCGCCCTAAACAGGTCATAATTTTTTTTCCACAAACTACACTTAAAAATAAAAATTACTTTTTTTTGCATTTTTTTCCTCGGTTACATATAACAGAGGAAATAGTTTTTATAAGGCGCGACCGCGCGTATACATATATTCCGTTATTATGCCTATCTGATTGATCTTCCGTTTACTATTTATGTGCATTTGGCATCTATCATGAACGATCTATTAGACAGTGAAAAATTTTGCACTTCCATTTATTTCTAGCGACTATAAATCGCGAAAAAGAATAGAGAACTTGGGATTATATAATACAGTACGAAAATATATTAAAGCGCGTCATAATGTCAGTAAGTTGCGTTCGCTTCGTTTTCAGAATATTTTTAGATACACGTATGCATATTCCTAAAATAACTTTGAGGTTGTTCTAAGAGGAGTTGATATTAGTGCCAAATAATATTACATGTATGTATGTATATAAAGAGGAAATGGTCGAAAAAGAAACACTTTCGGGATACATCAGCTACGGCTGGGTTCGTTTTAAATTCACTTAAATATCTTAACAATATTAAAAAACAAACAACACACTTTGCATCTTGCATACTTTCACACAAAACAGTAATAGTAACATTACATTTTTTTAAATGAAGTTTGCATTATTGATTGTAAACTCCACAGTTGTGGTATTCAACGAAAAAGTGTTTTATACATAGATACTTTTTACACCATCCGCACCTGATTATAGCTGGTTCTCCACATTCGTCACAGTGGGACATTTAGGAATCCTGGAAAGAGAATTTTAATGGAGTCGTCAATTCCGCAGGACACTCCGTGAGATATCCACTTTTATACTAGGCATATTTACGCATCTCCTTATTTCGTAGAGAAGAAAACTGCAAATGGGTTAGCCCTTGCAAACGTAGAATATTGTCTCTTTGATATAATTGGATGGCAAAGGCAGATAGAGCGATAATATCGGACAGCTGTCGAGTAAATTGTTTCCACGAGCAGAAAAAGTACACGTCAAGAGGTTGAATGATACCGGTGGCACCCTTTGGAATAGTCATAACTAGAGTAACCTAAACTTGCGGACTCGCATAGGCGTCGGTATTACGGGTTAATATAAGAATACGAAAAATTCATAAATAAACTAAACCGGTAGAGAAGCAGGCATGTAGTTTCGACCTTGAATATAAATCATGTTAACCCGCGCTGAGAGAGATTTCGTTTTAGTATCGGTTGAGCTGTTGCAGAGATTAGTCGAACGGTCAAGGTTATGTACTTACGTGTCGCTTTTGAAAATATAGCTGGTGTTTTTTGTGTGTTGTAGTATTATACCAAGTACATAATTAGTGTATCGTTTCATATAGAACTAATATTTACATACCTAAGAAAACAATGCCTCGTAATAGATTTGCTACTAATGTACATAAGTATGTGTCACTTTTTCCCCATTTAAAATATGACGGTAGTGCAGTTTTTTGCTTAATATGCAATGTTCGTTTGGCTGCATTGGACAGAACTGATTGCCAGAGGCATGTCAATGGTATCAAGCATATGAGAAATCCAAGAACTGAAATATCTTATACACTATTCCTCGTACATTTGTTAATTATGTTTACCTCTTGTAATCTTCCGTTGGCGTTGGTGAGAAAAGCAGCTTTTAAAACGTTTTGGCGACAATACGTTCCAAAGTACCCATTACCCTCACAAACACAATTACAGAATCATTTGCCGCGAATAAAAGAGATGCTAGAAAATGTGTGTAAACGTGATTTGTGTTCCAAAAAAATATGGATTACCGTGGATGAGACGACCGATATAAAGAAAAACAGTATTGTGAATGTAATAACTCGCGTTTTATCTAGCGAGAACACAGCATCTTGATATTTGTTAGCTTGCAAACGTCTTCAACAATGTACCGCGGAAAATATTCAAAAAGTGATAATGAACGCTTTGAAGAAATTTAAAATTGCCCAAGATCAAGTTGTGATGATTGTGACAGATAGTGCAGCAACGATGTTAAGTGTTGGGCGATCCTTAAAACATATATTTCCTAACTTAATAATAAATAATAA
This sequence comes from Dynastes maya, assembly GCA_029619315.2. Taxonomy (NCBI): domain Eukaryota; kingdom Metazoa; phylum Arthropoda; class Insecta; order Coleoptera; family Scarabaeidae; genus Dynastes; species Dynastes maya. The sequence goes on from JAROYE020000012.1 coordinate 12,641,971, forward strand.
ATTGATCGAATGATTGGAAGTACTGAAGCAGTGCTTCGTAAATCTCCTAAACGTTTAAAAGAATTTCGTAAATTTTGTCCAGGTATTCCAGAACCTCCTGAACCAATTTTAACGCGATGGGGTACTTGGCTAACAGCAGCTTCTTACTATTTGATCCATTTTCAACAAATTCAATCAGTTATAATGCGATTAATCGGAATGAATCCAAAGCAATTAGAGAAAGACAAAGAGAATTTCAAATTCCTCAACTTTTAGAAGATCTAACAACAATATGTGCCAATTATGCAGTATTATTAGATGCCATCAGAAAAACAACGTACTGAATTGTCATTGCAAGAATCATTAGACATAGTGGAGAGTGTAAAAAATAAATTACACACATTAAATGATACGCCAGGATTATGCGCTAGTCAAAAGTTGGCAGATGTTTTAAGGAAAAATCCCGATTTTAATACTTTAGAGGTCGTTTATAATAAGTGTAAGAATAGTGAACTTTTAAGTGATTTTGAAAAACAGTTTCTACATACAAATGTAACTTCCTTAGATGTGGAGAGATCGTTTTCTATGTATAAGAATATTTTCTCTTGTCGACGCACAAGGTTTAAAGAAGTAACTGTGGAAACATATGCAATGATGCAAATTTACAGTAGTTCACAACCTGATACCTCTAATTTTTTGGAATAATTAGCAAGTAAGTTGATTTATGAATTTTTCGTATTCTTATATTAACCCGTAATACCGACGCCTATGCGAGTCCGCAAGTTTTGGTTACTCTAGTCATAACTGTAACTGGATGGTCAGTAGGCACAGCCTCAGAAATGTCGTCATGGCTTTGTCCTGACCAAGAGTCCATAAGCAGAAGTGTCATTTTGCCAACGTATGGAGCATATACGTCTTTAACCCATTGTGTAACCAATTTTTTAGTTAGTTTTCCGGACTGGATGGCCACGATGTACACATTTGGCGGACGGAACATTCTTTGCTGCACGAGTGGTCCCAGATGGCTGGTTACCTCTTTTACACAAACGAAAAGGGGAAACATTAATTTGCCCACTGCTGATACAGTGGGTTGAATGGTATAACTATGCGTGGTCGCTGTAATTGACTGAACTACGGCTTCTACGGATGTGGATCTACGTTCAGTCAATGTTCGACCCGTATGCATTTCAATTATAAATCCACTTTGGTCGGTATTGTAAACGGTCTCTAATCCATATTCAGGTAATAAGTTATGTATGCTCCTAATAAAAGTCACCGCTTCTGCAGCTACATTTGCAGCTCCACTAACTTGCACTCTTGTACGAAATTTGGTTATTTTGCGAGCCACAATATTATATTTGGTTTTAAATCTTTGTATCCACCTCTCCGACGCAACAAAGTTAGGGATTTGCAACTCTTTTTGTGCTTCCGATGCCCATCTTCTCAAATCATAATTACGAATTATCATTTGACGATAAAAACAAGCTTTAAACTGATTAAATACATATTGGGAGAGTTGAAACAGCTTTTGGCGTCTCGTCCCGCCGGAGAATACATACTCGCTGTTTCCACCCCTATAATTATTGCAACGATGTAACTTTCTTGTAGCGATCCACTACCATTTTTAACGAATATCGACATTTTTTTCCACTTTTCCAATACTACACGGCAGCACGTCTATAGTCGATTGCATCTGGGAGCTCTTGCTCTTGGTCAATAACATCCATTTCCTCTTCGATGTTATAATTTATGTTATCATCTTCTTCCACGTCCACAAGCTGCGCTCTAGGATACTCTGAAGTTGAGCTCAAATCGTAGATTACTTCTTGTTGTACTTCAAAAGCAGGATCATTAATGCTACTCACAATTATATCGAAAAGTTTATCTGCTAACGACTGTTCGGCACCATTAACTGGACTTGTCACAATACTTTGCGGCGGATAATGATTATTTATTAGAGTTGTTAATATCGTTAAGATGTTAAGTGGATTCAAAGCGAACCCAGCCATGGCTGATGTATCACTGTTTCTTTTTCGACCGTTTCACCTTTATATACAAACATACACGTAATTATTTTGGCACTAATATCAACTCCTCCTAGAAAAATTTCAAAGTTATTTTAGGGATATGAATACGTGTACCTGAAAATATTCTGAAATCGAAGCCAAAATATACGCAGCTTACTAACATTATGACGCACTTTAATATATATTCGTACTGTATTATATAATCCCAAGTTCTCTATTCTTTTTCGCGATTTATAGTCACTGGAAATAAATGGAAGTACAGAATTTTTCACGTTCATGATAGATGCCAAATGCACATAAATAGTAAACGGAAGACCAATCAGATAGGTATAATAACGGAATATGCGCGCGGTCGCGCTTTTTAAAAAATATTTTCTCTGTTATATGTAACCGAGGAAAAAATGCAAAAAAAGGTAACTTTTATTTTTAAATGTAGTTTGTGGAAAAAAAATTATGACCTGTTTAGGACGAAAATTGTAGCCAGGGTGGTGAAAAAGAGGTAAAATGTTTTTCCCCCTACCCCACTAGGGGGGGGGGGGCATTCATCTATGGTCCGTTTGAAAGGCCCTTTGAAGTAGAACATTTTGGTTTTGAATTCATCCCGATAGCTTGCGCGCCTCCGAAGTTATGATGAAAAATACGTTTTTGAAGGTAATTTCAGACGCACCCTACACCCCCTTAAGGTGAATATGGGCCACTAAAAAAAAATACGTGTCCTTTACTTTTTGATGGTCTACCAATATACCAAGTTTCATCGAAATCGGAGAGTCGCAGTTCTGTCAATTTGCTTGTTAGACTAGGGCAGGGGAGAGGACTGGTAATAGGTAGATCAACACTGTTACCAATTGACACCAAAGCAAGTACGCCAAGTATGGTAGAAGAATTAAAAAGTTTTCTATATTTACCAGTGAAAACACACATATATGAGAATTTATTTGTAAATAAGTAATACTAGTTGTAATAGACACAATACAAAGCAAAAAAATACATAAAAAAGCAAATTACATAATTAAATAGAAATTAAATAGCCATTTATTGAATAAGTTTTATTAGTAAAAAAAGTGTGATATTTATTTATCGACCTTTAAGTAAAATCAATTTAGTTAACTGACTTCGAATTGGATCCTGTTGTTGTGATCGCATCTTGCCAATAAAATGCAGTCGTATATTCGCATATGTCATACAAATTGCACGAATTAAATAATATATATGATTAACCGAATTCTACAAAACATGGTTATTTAAATTTTCAAAAATTCTAATGTCAAGGAAATACGTTGTAATTTTGTTCAACAATGTTGAAACAAAATTTCTTGCGTGAATGTTCTTCAGATGCGTGCGTATATATGTTTCACTTTTCTTATAAATCCGAACATGTTCAGAAGGATATATTAAGCCACCATGGGTTTTTTGGGCAATCAATGAGTACAAAAGATTGTGTTTCTCTCCAATCAAAGCAGCAACACATGTGTCACACTTAATGCTCTTTTGTAGCTTTTTTGCTGCAAATCCTGCTATATATGTAACAATCTGCTCTTGCAGCACTTGATCCAATTGTTCATCCTCTGTATCTTCACTTACTAAAGGTACGCTGTCATTTATTATGTCTTCAGGTTTAGAAACCGAGTATCTACTGGATGCCATTAAAATTTGAGTTTGCTTTAAAGGTAAACAATTCCCCAAACCCCCTCCTCGTATTTAATCTCAAACCAGCAATCTTTTCTAGGCCCCTATAAATTGTCGACATCTAGGGTTATTATTCCATCCACTGCGTGACCTTATAGAAGAAAAAACTAGTTCTAAGTGGTCCTGGCTAATTTTATATAATGGGAGATAAATTGTTACTTCTGATTCAATAACAGTGTCCCGACATAGTTGTAAAACACTTGATAATGATATAATCATACCTATAAAACCTGTTTTTCGTCCTGTATGAATAAGACGCTGATTATCAATTATTAATTTAGAAATATACTCAATTGCTGAATTATGATAAAATTAGCAGTTATTTCAAAATTTATTGGAAATAAAACTTTTTTGTAGCACGGTGCAATTAAGGATCAACTATTAAGAATATCAAAGCAACCATTTATAAGCCTAATAAATTTTATTGTGGCTCCACAATCTTGAAATTGTCGAAGATCCAATGTTTTTTCATAATATTCCAAAGCATCTGCAACAGATCTACTGAGGACTTACACAGCTAATCTACTTTCATCTTTTGTTTGAAAAAGTTTAATGTGTGCGCGGCGTAATTTATTTGACAAGTGCACTCCTTCAGATTCTTGTAATTCTAGCAACAATAAGATGTATTCTCATTTTATAAAATTGCCATTATTATCTACTAAAGCCTTTTTTTCTCCTAGTGTATTTCGCAAAAACTTAATTACATAGCACGGACCCAAAAAAAAAGAAACAAGCCTTGAAGAATGTAAAAATGAGGAGTTGATATTAGGATATCGAAAGCTGCATGCTAACATTGTTCCCATTGTTATATTTGCAGGTGCATCAAACGTCAGCGCTTTTACTTGGGCGCCTGTATCTTCAATTAATGAAAGTGCTTACGAAGTAATTGATGCCTTCTGCTGACCACTTAAACCGTTAGCAAAAAAATACCCAGCTAGTATTTTCCTGGTGCCATTTATGCAAATCACCATCAGAACAAATGCTTCTTTGGCGAATGAAGCTGAATCACCAAAATCAAAAGCAAAGTTGATATACCCAGGCCATTCCAGATGTTTTCGTATAGAAATTTCATCTACTATTAATGGGCATAGTGTTGGTTGAGACATCACATACTCCTTTGATGTTTGCAAACATTCTGTGATGAATCCAGGCTTTGCATTAATATTTTTATACTATTTCCCTCTAGTGCTCTTATGTGGAAGGCAGGTATCAAATGAACTTCGCACATAATCGTTTGCCTTTAGTGAGAAGAAGTTTAAAGTTATTGCGAACTTTCGCAATTCAGGCGAATATTTTATTTTTTTGTGCTCTAATATTTGCTTGAGAACAATTTTCCAAGGACAGTAAATTTTTTTCTTCTAATTTTTTTGTGCACTCAAAGAAAGAAGTTTTCGCTTTGATCTCATTAAAGATTGATTTAACACTCTAATCTTGCGAGTTTTCTGCTCGTTTTTATCTATTTCAGCAATCAATCGTCTTCGCAGTTTTTTTTTCGGGGAGTATGATCCGAGGCAACCTCTTGTCGTGACATAGATGGGACATCAGGGCCCAGTATGGTTTCATTAATGCGTTTACCGGGTCTTTTTTCAACATACATTACAAACTTTTATTACCTACCAATGTGTAGTATTTTGAATAACAAAAAGCAAAGACCTAGATTACCGACCGGGAGTAGTCTAAAACAAGATGTCAACATATGTATAGAGTATTGTTAAGTAGTTAAAATAAGAGTGATATTGAAGTTAAGAGTTACTCGCACCTCGCGAAGCCCACAACACCACAAATTGGCGACGAAGATGTTACCAGCTACAATATTAGCACCATTCGATACGAAATCCGATCTACTAAACATAGATAACCGTTGGACAAAATGGTTAAGCAGATTGGAAAATTACTTCATAGCCGCGAACATAACAGCTGATGAAAGAAAAACAGCAACGTTATTCCACATGATAGGTAAGGACGCATATGAGATATTCCTTTCCCTTCCTGACCCCTCTGAAACAACTCCTCCACAAACCAAATACACGAAAACAGTTGAAAAGTTAAATAGTTATTTCCTACCAAAAAAGAATACTGACTTTGAAATTTACAAATTTAGGGAAATAAGGGAGGGGAGAAACACTCGATCAATTTTATGCTCGACTATTACAGGCTTCAAAAACATGTGAATTCATAGACATTGACAAGGAGCTAAAAGCACAAATTATAAGCAGTACAAACGACACTGAATTAAGAAAATATGCACTCACAAATCAACCTAACCTTACAAAATTACTAAACAACGGACGATCGATAGAACAAACAACAAATCAATTAAAGGAAATGGAAAGTAAAATGACATATACAGGTGAAGTCAATGCTACGAAGCAAAGAAAACATAAAACATGCAAAAAACAAAAGGAATCAAAGAAATGTCGCAATTGCGGAAACAATTGGCATGAACAAGGTAAGGAAACATGCCCTGCTCGAACAGTAAAATGCCATGCATGCAAAAAAAAATAGGACATTTCGGCAAAGTATGTAAGTTATATGGAGCCACCCTGTACATATTATATAATATATTTTATTCCCACAATACTTCATAAATGCATATAGTATAAAGAGTACGCAGTGACGTAACGATACAGAGAAAAGGAGATAGTAAAATGTTAACAACGCAAAAACTAATCTTTTTCTCCGTATTGAAATAGAGTAGAAAATAACATGCCTTTGTAGAACGCGTTTTATAAGTATTCCTATTTAGTAAAGCATTAAGTAAACACGTATGTTTTAAAAGAAATAAAGTTTTTCTTTTAAAAACCTCCCGAAAAGAGCAGACTTGAAAACTGACGCAGTCAGTAGGATTGAATCAGAACAGTTGATTGATTCATTAGATCGATTGTTTGATTAATTTGATCGATAATTTACGTGAAAGTAAAATTTTGTCAAATTTCAAAAATCATCTAAAAGTGAGTGTCACAAGTTCCTGGATCCATCCGAAACCCATCCGAGATCTTGGCGTGTATCAACACCTAGGACATCGAAGGACCCACGAGGCATACACCGTAGTTGGAACCACCAATTTGCGAAGGTATTTACTTTGTTATTATTAAATACGGAATCCCTTAGTTACTGGAACCGATCCCTTTAGTAGGACCCTTTCTTTCAATTGAAAACCATTTGGTACTAGATTTAAGAAAACGAAACTGGAAGAATTAACATTAGATTTAGAAAAACTTAGAATAGCAGAAAGAATCAGAACAATGCCGACAGAAACAAACTATCAGTTATTTAGAATAGAGTTAGACTCAATTCCATACTTTGGAGGAGAAAGTAGCGAAATAAATTTATTTGTAAAATCATGCGACAGAATTTGTACAAAATACAGTAACAACTTAGAAGTTAAAGACATAATTTTTCAAATGATATTAGGTAAACTTAAGGACAGAGCGAAAACATTAATATGCTCACGCAATGAACTAAATACTTGGGACAGCGTAAAAAACGCGATATTTAGCTATTTTTCTGATAAACGTGATTTTGGTCAGTTAGCGCAAGAATTCAACAACACAAAAATATTTCCAAAAGAAAATGCAGTAGTATTCGGACACAGATTACAAGATTTGTTATCTCAATTAATGACTAAACTAGCACAGACCCCAGAAATTACGAATAAGCCACAGCGGGCAGAAATTTATTCACAAGCAGCTTTAGATGTGCATTTATTAAACTTGCCGGAAGACGTACAACTACTTGTTAAACCATTAAAACCAAATAGTCTCGAAGAAGCAATAGGCCAAGTGCAAGATGCTGAAAATTTCAAAAACCGTTCAAATTATATCAAAGGCAATAAATCAAGTTCACAGCCTTTACAAGTTCCAAACAAAAATGTGCAACAAACAAAGCCATTTTACAATCAACCGAAATTTCAATATCCACATTTTACTTATAATCCTAATAATCATATGTTTCGAAATAATCCTAATCGTTTTAATAATTCCCAAACAAATCAAGTTCAAACCCTACCCAACATACCACCGATGAAATTTCCTGCGGAAAGATCAAATTTATTTAAAACGCCTTATCGTCAATTCGGACAAAGCAACGTATGGAAACCGAATAATCAAATTCAAAACAAGCCTACACCAATGAGTGGAATTTCAACGGCAATTCCCAAAAGAATTATGTATCAAGAGAACCCAGAAGAAGATAATCACCAAACGAATAATTCAGAAAATGATATAGAACCAATATTTAACGAAGAAAATGGTATATGGTATATTCCCCTGATACCAAACGAAGAACCCGTTATACAAGAACCAGAAGAGGACGAAAATTTTCAATTAATTGCCTCACCAACCACCTCAAAAGGATAGCCATAGATGCTCTACCCTATATCCAATTGATAAATCCACCTATTAAACTTTTAATTGATACAGGAAGCACTATATCAATGATCGATCCTGACATAATTTATAATATTTTTCCAAATTGTATTTATCACGATAATTTAGAATTACAAACAGCAAACGGTATTTCAAAGCTGAACAAATATGCGTTAATTCCTTGCTTTAGCGAATTAAAATCATATGGAAATTTACAAATGGTAATGCATAAATTCCATAATTTTTATAATGGTATTTTAGGATTAGATGACTTAAAAGCCATGCAGTATAATATAGATTTAAATAATGAACTGTTAGTTAGAGATGATAACAGAATTCCCTTAAAATTCAAAAAATATGAAGAATTGAAAATTGCGGGCCAAGCAAAAACATTAACGAAAGTACCAGAAATTAATGATGCGAAAAAAGACACTTATCTCGTTGTTTAAAAAAGGAGTTTATTTCTTAATTAAAATGCTTGGAGGCAAGTTTACTGTATAGTAATTACAAATAGACTGAATAACAATTCAAATAAAGTGCAGTTTATCGTAACAAACATTCCAAGGTCTCGGTACATTGATATGATGAATGATGATTCCGCAAAGATAACTTCGCTTCATGTTACACCTCCACCGTTAGAAAGGTTCTTGACGTCTCTCGGAAAGAACCGTGTCGTCACCCTGTGGAACTGCGGCTGATTCCTCTTTTCTACTGGCACAGATAATATGCTTCTACATTGACAGGTGCACGAATTTGTAAATCTCCGGGCCAATTTGTTGTATTAAAATTTCATCCATATGAACTTGAATTTTATTACACGTATCTTCGTTTTCCATTAAATTTAACAAACAATTTCCAGTTTTCGGCATAGGCTATTCATTGCATACGAATGTATCTTCAATTTTTGGACATACTGTTGTCTCCAAGGCATATGTACTATTCTCTATTAACAAATACGACTGGGTAAATGGGATTAGATAATTATTATAAGGAATAGAATAAATGCGGTAATATATATATGTAGGATTAAATAATATAGGTACAGATATCTTAAACATAATTTTCTTAGCGCTTATTGGAACTTATGAACTTGCAATTGACTGAATACAATTTTCATTATGGTCAGCATCAGGATTATCGATAACTTCTTCATCCTGTAACAAAGATTGCTTTGTAAACTTTCTCCTCTTTTTAATTACATCTTTGGATAATTTGGTTTTCCTTGCAGTTTCAATTGTTTTATCATTTACTTTTAGAACTTTTTCTTTGTCAAATTTAGGTTTTAACTTGTTTCTGAACTTTTTCTTCACAAATACTTCCTGTCCAACGTTGACATTCTCAATTTCACTTCTATCTTTATTAACTCGCTCACAAGCTTGTTCTTTTGTTTTCTCTAAATTATTGCGAACCTGTTCGTTGATTATTTTTATTTGTTCTGCTCTATCATTGATAAATTGTTGGGTAATTTGTTGCTCATTGATGTCGAATGGTAAATTTGTTTCCGTATGTCCGTTAATAATTTCAAATGGAGTAAATTTTGTACTTGAGTGCAAACTGTTATTATATCCCAAAATAGCATTTAATAAATTGTTCTCAAAAGTATTACCTTCTAAAATCTTACATCGCATTGATTCTGTTAGGGTATTGTGGAACCTTTCTACAATACCATTTGATTTAGAATTTCCGACAGATGTGATATGAAGATTTACTTTATGTAATCGACAAAATTCTTTTAATAATATATTATCAAATTCTTTTCCGGAATCAGCTATTATGGTTCTAGGAATACCATGATGGCTAGTAAACTTTATTATACCATTTATTATTGTATTGGCATTTTTATCTGTAATTAAATATGCTTGTCCGTATTTAGAAAAATGATCCACAATTGTTAATAATATTCTGTTGTTCATAAATAATAGATCTATATGCAATTGTTCGAAAGGTTTCTTAGGAGTATATGTGTGTGATATCGGTTGTTTTTGGGGTGTCCTATCGTACTTCGCTAACTGACAAATTTCACAATTGTTAACATACGTACTCACTGATTTTTCCATGTTTGGCCAATAATACCTTCGCTTTAAAGATTCATATACTTCGTTAATACCTCTATGGGCTGTTTTACCTTCATGATAATATTTTAATTTCTCCTGTTGTTCTGTTTCATTCTCTATATCTTCAATTTTGTTACAAATTTCTACCTTTAGGTTCGCAAACGATTCTTGTATAATACTAATAATTTCTCTTTCTATATTTTTGTGTTTAAAGTATATTGAATTTTTCTTTCCTAACACTAAACAATCTCTGAGTGTTCGAACAATTTTCCCTAACTGTTGTTAACGGTAAAGTAGCAATTATTCTATTTTTGCCAAACACTTTATAACTTCTAATAACGGGTGTCGTTAAATTACGTGTAGCGTCTAATACAAGTTGGTTTTCTGCTAGGTTTAAAACTTTTTCTGAATAAGGAATTGATACTTCTACTCTGCCTTGATTTGAATGGACTGTATTATTGGAATTGCTATCTTCGATTAGTTGTTCTTGATTACTATTTTCTGGGGGTAAAGTGTTTATAATTTCATCTAACTCTTCGATAGATATTTCAGCTAAAGTGTCGTCTGTATTTACTAGTAAGGATTCTAAATCAGTGTTTATAGTGTTTATGTAATTTTCTGTATACTTTATTCTTGATAGTGGATCAGCCTGATTTGATTTCCCTTTTTTATAAAAAATTTCATAATCATAATCACTTAATTTTAGTCGCCATCGTGTTAATTTCGAATTTGGATCTTTTATCGAGAATAACCACTGTAACGGTTTGTGGTCCGTTTTAATAATAAATTTCCTTCCATAAAGATAAGGCCGAAAGTGTTTGCAGGCCCAAATTACTGCAAGCATTTCTTTTTCAATTACTGAATAATTAATTTCCGCTGAGTTTAATGTTCGAGAAGCATATGCAATTGGGTGATCATCTTGTGATAAAACGGCTCCGACTGCAAAATTGGAGGCATCTACAGTTAGTTCAAACTGTTTCGAAAAGTCTGGATATTTTAGAACAGGATCATTGCATAAAAGAACTTTACATTTCTCGAATGCATCGATAAATTCGGGAGTATGTTTTACTGTTTCACCCTTTCGTAAGGATTTAGTTAAAGGCTTTGTAATTTTGGCAAGATTCCGAATAAATCTTCTATAGTATCCTAACAAGCCCAAAAACGATTTGACTTCTTTTTGAGTTTTAGGTATTGGGAAATGTTTAATGGCCTGAATCTTTTTTGGTTGGGTTTGATTCCATCAGGTGTAATAATGTGCCCTAAATATTCTGTTTCTTTACGAAGGAATTCGCACTTATCTAATTGTAATTTTAAATTTGCATTTCGTAATTTTTCGAATACTAATTTCAAGTGTTTTATATGTTCATCTAACGACGGTGAAAAAATAGTAATATCATCTAAATATACCAAACAAAATTTATTCAAAACATCTCTTAATAAATTATCCATAACGCGTTGGAATGTTGCGGGGCTATTTTTCAAGCCGAAGGGCATTCTAAGAAATTCATAGTGACCATGTTCCGTATTAAAGGCAGTTTTAGCGACTGATTCGGGATGCATTTGAATTTGGTGATAACCAGATGCCAAATCGAGAGTCGTAGAATATTGACATCGACCTAACTTATCTAGTATCTCCTCTATATTTGGAATAGGATATCTGTCATCAATAGTCTTTTCGTTATTGCTCTATAGTCAATCACTAATCTAGTCTTTCTTTTTCCGCTTGCATCTAATTTTTTCTCAACTAAATTCACGGGTGAACCCCAGGGACTTTGACTAGGCTTAATAATTTCATCTTCTAAAAGTTGATGTATATGTTCACGAATTTGTTCTTTCATTGCATATGGGAAACGTCTAGCTTTAAGGAAAATCGGTTGTTTATCTTTAGTTTTAATTTCGTGTTTGATAGAACTATTGAACGTTAACTTATCACCTGGCTTCTTAAATATATCTATATAGTTTCTACATAATTTTAAAATGTTAAACCTTTCTTCCTCATTCAAATGATTTGTTCTTAGCATACCGTTTAACCTGTCTAACGATTCTGTTTCTTCTATCTGATATTGATATATTTGATAATTTTCTAGAGGAATTGCTTTTAAAGGCTTCATTTGGATTATTTTCTCCTGATCAGATAAATTTTGAATTTCGATAATTGCTTCTCCCTTTTTGACTGTAGTTACACAACTAGGAATGTGAATTTCGTTTTCTGTTAATTCATTAATCAGAATATCGCCCTCTATAAAATTGACATAGATCTTTTTAAGCATTTTTTCTCTGCCTGGTACTTTGATTGTTTCAAACTTATTAAATTGGATTGGTAATTTGTAACTTCCTCGATATAATATACCTTTAGATAAATTTATATTAAATTGCATTGACCTCAAATCATCTAGCCCTATAATTCCATCATAAAATTTATGAAATTTATACATAACCATTTTTAAAAAGCCATTCGATCGTAATTCATCGAAACAAGGTATGTTAGCAATTTTATTAATAAGAATATTTCCATTTGCAGTTCGAATTTCTAAATTTTCTGTAAATACGTTATAAGGATAATACATTTTAACTATTTCCGGATCTATCATAGAAACTGTACTTCCTGTATCTACTAATAACTTTAAAGGAGGATTTTTAATTTGAATGTAGGGCAGTTCGTTTAAAACTATTTCTGTGAGTTCTCCGGTGAGGCAACTGTAGTAAAATTTTCTTCTTCCTTATCTTCCTGATCTTGAAAATCTTCTTCATTAGTGGTACAGAAACCACTAACAAACACATCTTCTGGTGCTCCTATAGGAACGTACCATTGACCATCTTGTTCATTGTAAATTGGACGAGGTGGTTCGTAATAATCATTTGCCATTTCTTGATGGAAAAGTTCTTCTGAAAGTACCTGTAGCGGTCCTGCTCCCTTAACATTAGCTGACTTGGCTGCTGTTGTTGATACGCCGGACATAGGGGTTGGTTTCGAAGCTGATACTGTCCTATTTTGTCCTGGTGCCCACACATTGCGTGGTGGTCCAAAAACTTGTCTATTTGTTGAAATGTTCATTTGTTGAATAAAATTTGGTTTAGGAAAATTAGATATTGGACCTCTCGGAAATGAATTTGTTCGTTGGAACGGATATCGAGAAAACGAAAGATTTGATGCTGGTTGCACAGGATATGGATAATTTGGTGTAATGCGATATTGCATTTGTGTTGGAGGATTATATTTTATCGGTAGGGGAGGTTTATGTGGTATATGTTGTGTCATCTTGATTCCTTTTATAGTGTCCGACCTATTTTTAAAATTGATCGCATCTTGAGCAAAGCCCATTGCCTCTTCTAAACTTCCTGGTCGTAAAGGTTTTACATGAACTTGAATATCTTCCGGTAAATTTAACAGATAGACTTCGAGTGCAGACTGCGCGTAAATTTGCGCCCTTTCTACTTTATGAGTAATACCAGCAGTTTGTGCTAATTTCGTCATGATTTTAGAAAGTAAATCCTGTAACCGGTAACCGAATGACATTGGATCTTCTTTTGGTATCATTTTCGTATTGTTGAATTCCTGAATTAATTGTCCAAAATCTCGTTTATCAGCAAAATAACTATAAATTGCATCTTTCACGCTCTCCCATGTGTTCAGTTCATTTCTAGAGCAAATTAACGTTTTAGCTCGATCTTTTAATTTACCTAATATTGTGCTAAATATTACGTCCTTTATTCCGGTTGACCCTCGTATTTCGTACAAATATGGTCGCAAGTATTTATAAACAGATTAATCGCGCTACTCTCTCCACCAAACGTAGGAATTGCATCTAACTCTATTTTAAGCAATTGGTAATTGACCGCCATTGAATCTCTACTTTCTAATTCTAAAGTTCCTAATCTTTCAATTATCTCTTCCAGTTTGTTTCTCGTTTGTTTCAAAAGGTTTTTACCGCAATGGTAATGACAAATTGTTTTCACAGGAAAATGGGTATATCAACTAGGATATGTTATTTCAAGTAATGAAATGGGACTTCAATAGTCAGGATGAGTCGTATTTGTACTTTGCCTACAGGGGTTGGCAGGATGTCTTCTTTCTTCGGACGTTGGAGTGTTAGGTACAGCGAATATAGCGACCCACCTTGCTCGTTAAGGTGCCGTAGCCCGTCTATATTTTCCCTAACGCTCGGTTCTCTTGCTTCTTCTTCTCGTTCCGTTGGTTCTTGAAGCGTTGAAACGCACCAAATTTCACAAAAACAAATTTTGAATTTGCAGGAATTCATAGAACCAGATCCTACTGACTGCGCCAAATTAATGATGCGAAAAAAGACACTTATCTCGTTGTTTAAAAAAGGAGTTTATTTCTTAATTAAAATGCTTGGAGGCAAGTTTACTGTATAGTAATTACAAATAGACTGAATAACAATTCAAATAAAGTGCAGTTTATCGTAACAAACATTCCAAGGTCTCGGTACATTGATATGATGAATGATGATTCCGCAAAGATAACTTCGCTTCATGTTACACCAGTCAACTTTTTAGACGGCGATATTTTAATTCAAGAACATAGAACAAAAAATATAATCATTCCAAGCTGTATTACTAATGTACACAAAGGCGAAGCTATCGTAGAGATTCAAAATTATAATGAAAAAGATAGTAATATTAAATTCAACCTTTGAATGTAACCCCCTTAGAACAATTTTATGTTTATAATTATCAAATAAATGAGGAACAAAGTATGAAAAGATTAAATAATATGTTGAGAACAGACCATTTAAACTTTGAAGAAAAACGTAAAATTATACAACTTTGTAAAAATTATTTAGATATTTTCAAACAACCAGATACAAGATTAACATTTAATAGTAAAGTCAAACATGAAATTAAGGTAAAAGATGAAACACCAGTATTTATTAAAGCTAGACGTTTTCCTTTCACACAGAAACTTCAAATAAAAGATCATATTCAAAAATTATTACAAGATGAAATAATAAGACCAAGTCAAAGTCCATGGGGTTCACCCGTAAATATTGTAAACAAAAAATTAGATGCCAGTGGCATACCTACAACTCGATTAGTAATTGATTATAGAAAAATTAATGAAAAGACAGTAGATGACAGATATCCAATACCAATAAATTAGGACGTTGTCAATATTTTACATTAGACTTATGTTCTGGATATCACCAAATACAAATGCATGAAAATTCAATTTCAAAAAACAGCTTTTAATACAGAAAACGGACATTTTGGATTTACGAAGATGCCGTTTGGACTTAAAAATGCTCCAGCCACATTTCAACGTATTATGGACGATATTTTAAAAGATTTATTAAATGATTTTTGTTTAGTTTATTTAGATGATATTATAATATTCTCTTCATCATTAGATGAACATGTAAAACATATAAAAAGAGTATTTGATAGGCTTAGAGCCAGTAATTTGAAATTACAATTAGATAAATGTGAATTTTTAAGAAAAGAAACCGAATATTTAGGTCACATAATAACCCCTGAAGGAATAAAACCCAATCCAAAAAAAATTGTAGCCATTCAAAACTTTCCTTTGCCGAAAACGCAAAAAGAAATAAAATCTTTTCTAGGTTTACTAGGATATTACAGAAAATTTATAGAGGACCTTGCAAAAATAACCAAACCTATGACCAAGTGTTTAAAAAAGAATCAAAATGTGAAACATACACCTGAGTTCATAGAATCTTTTGAAAATGTAAATCACTTCTTTGTAACGATCCCATTTTAAAATACCCAGATTTCAATAAACAATTTGAATTAACTACAGATGCAAGTAACTTTGCTATAGGATCTATATTATCCCAAGATGGACACCCAATTGCGTACGCGTCACGTACATTAAATTCACCCGAAATAAATTATTCGACGATAGAAAAAGAAATGTTATCAATTGTATGGTCGTGTAAACACTTTAGACCATATTTGTACGGAAATAAATTCATAATCAAAACAGATCATAAACCACTTACATGGTTATTTTCAATCAAAGAACCTAATAGTAGATTAATGAGATGGCGATTAAAGCTTGAAGAATACGATTATGAAATACAATATAAAAAAGGAAAAGCTAATCAAGCGGACCCCTTGTCTAGAATTAAATTAACGGAAATGTATGTAAATTCAACTAATCAAAATGTAGACGATAATGATTCACTTTTTGTAAACAACGATAACGACTTACTTTTAACAGATATCGATGAGATATTAGAAAATTTACAGAATAATGAGAATATAGGAAATACAGATGCAAACACCATTCGCACAAGTAACGGTGAAGTAGAAATTAGTTTACCTTATTCCGATAAATGTTTGAACATAGCGAATAGACAAATTATTTTTAATATGAGTAGAAATATAGAACAACATTACGTACAAAAGAAAACAATTTTTAATAAAACTAGATTTATAATCACATTCCCAATTTCTTATAACATTGATAAAATCATTCAAATTTAATTACTGAACAAAAGAATATAATTTATTTTAAAGCAAAAAATATTGAAAGAGATATTATAATTTTAATTCAGGATAATTTTACAAATATCAAATGTGAGATTGTAGACAAAATATTAGAAGATGTAACGGAAAAAGATGATCAACAAGAAAAGATTAAATATTACCATGAAGGCAAAACTTGTCATAGAGGAATTAGTGAAGTGACCCAATCGTTAAAACAAAGATATTATTGGCCAAATTTAGAAAAAGATGTTACGATATATATAAATAATTGTGAAATTTGTCAACTAGCAAAATACGAAAGAAAACCACAAAAACAACCTATCTCACATACGCCAACGCCTAAGAAACCATTCGAACAATTACACTTAGATTTGCTTTATTTAAATCAAAAAGTTATTTTGACAATAATAGATCATTTTTCAAAGTATGCACAAGCTTACTTATTACCTGATAAAAATTCTCAAACAGTATTAGAAAATGTTATAAAGTTTATAAGTCATCACGGAATACCGTCGACGATGATTACAGACGGAGGCGGCGAATTTAAAAATCAAATATTTAAAGAATTTTGCAAATTACATAAGATAAATCATCATATAATTGCAGTAGAAAACTCTAAATCTAACGGAGTAGTAGAGAAATTTAATAATACTTTACAAGAATCAATTAGATGTAATATGTTAAACAAACCATGCTCATTTGAGACAAGCTTAGTAACAGCAGTACTAGGATATAATAATAGCTTACATTCAAGCACTAAATTCACATTTGAAATAATTAATAATAATTCAAATAATAATTTACCATTCGACAAAAACGAAGATCATATCATAAATCAATACATTCAAGATAGGGAAGACCTAAGTAAAGCCATTTATAAACAAGTACATGAAAACATAGAAAAGTCAAAAGACAAATTTTGTGAGAAAATAAATAAAAATAGAAATGAAAATGAACCTATAATGGAAAAACAAGAAGTTTTCGTAAAAAGAAATTTACGAAGAAAGAAATTAAAACCAAGATATCAAAAAGAAATAGTTGCGAAAGTTAACGAGAAAACATTCGTTACGAATAAATCAACAAAATTATCTAAAGATATTATTAAAAAAAAACGTAAATTTAGTAAACCTTTATTACAGGTACAAAATGAAGAGCCTCAAGCTAGTACTTCTGATGATATTGTTCAAGATAACATCGGGACAGCTACCAATAAAACAAATAAATAATTTAATTTTACCCCTAAAATTAGGAAGTGCAAAATGTGCACAACAATACCACAATTTTATATTTAAATTAGAAGCTAAAACGTTATTTGATTATATAGATATTTTAGAATTGCAAATAAAAAGTATCAATGATACGAATTATAAGCACACAATTCGTTCAGTAAACGATTATAATGAAACTACACCTAAAGTAGATAGCAATCGATTAATTGATATAATGATTGATCAAACATTTCATGATACACAATTAATTAAGAGTAAAATAATTAATATATTTCCAAATTATAAAAGAGTAAAGCGATCTCCTTTGGATATCATCGGTAACATTGCGAATTGGGCATTCGGAAACATGGACAATAAAGAAAAAGGAAGAATCAATGATGCATTAGAAATTTTAAGTAAGAATCAGGAAGATATACATTTGCATCAAAAAATTGGGATTATCAATGTTAAAACAGTTTCGTAGATGAACAAATTATATTGTTTAAAATAATAGTATCAATCCTTTATGAATCAACATATTCACTATTTCATATTTATCCGATTCCCTATAAAAATCAAATAATCCCGTTAACCGATACGTATTTGATAATGGACAATAATACCTATGCGACGAAGACATCACCGTGTGAGAAGATAGAAGAAATTTATGTGTGCCGTGAATATTTGTTACCTAAAGATGATAATTGTTTAGTAAATTTAATGCAAAGCAAAGAAACCTGTAATAAAATAAATGTAAAACTAAATGAAACATTCGTTCAAGAAATCGAAATGAATCACTTGTTAATATTTACTCCATTTACTATAAAAATTCAATATAAATGTGTAGAAATGGGTTTATTAGAAATAAACAACAATGTATTAATTCAAATGAAACCCAACTGTATTATTATCATAAACAATGAAAACTTCTATTATAAATCAAATGTAATAAATGGTGAAATTTATAATTTACCAAATTTGAAATCAATTGATTGGAATTCAGAAAAAGAAGACAATTCCAAAGTAATAATCAATAAATTCTCATTGAAAAATATAGAAAGTTTAAATCACGAAATTAAAGATATGAAAATAAAGGAATTACAAATGTTAAATGTAAAACATAATTACTTTAATTATACTATATTGAGTATCGTTATTTTATGCATTTTATTGTATGTACTGTATAAATTGTATCCAACACTTGGAAGAATTTTGAAAAATGAAGACGTCTCAATGGTTACCCAACCTGAAGCTGTGCAACCCTTGGAGCCGTTCTAATCGGGGAGGAGTTATATGGAGCCACCTTGTACATATTATATAATATATTTTATTCCCACAATACTTCATAAATGCATATAGTATAAAGAGTACGCAGTGACGTAACGATACAGAGAAAAGGAGATAGTAAAATGTTAACAACGCAAAAACTAATCTTTTTCTCCGTATTGAAATAGAGTAGAAAATAACATGCCTTTGTAGAACGCTTTTTATAAGTATTCCTATTTAGTAAAGCATTAAGTAAACACGTATGTTTTAAAAGAAATAAAGTTTTTCTTTTAAAAACCTCCCGAAAAGAGCAGACTTGAAAACTTGTATAACATCAAAACAATCAAGCGCAAGAGAAACACACAAACACAAGAAATAGGATAAAACAATGAATGTAAATCAACATGATTCATCAGAAAGCAGCAGCAGTACATTTAAAGTGGAAACAAACAAGATTACAAACACCATCAACAAATGTAAAATTAAATGGAACTGACATCAATTTCATCATCGACACAGGATCTTCTGTAAATTTAATCAACGAAACCGCTTTCAGAAGGGTACCTGATCACGAACTCATAAAAGAAGGCACAGCAATCTTTCCATATAACACAAATAAACAACTCAAAATCTTGGGAAAATTTCAAGGCATGTTCAAATACAATGACGTTACAACAAAATCTGAAGTGTTCGTTGTAAAAGGACAAGGTAAGCCATTGTTAAGTTTTGACACATCAAAACAGTTAGGATTAGTAAACATTAGTAAACAAGCACTTACAAACACACAACAGATAAACATGAACTTCGTTGAAACGAATTATTCACAACTGTTTGAAGACGTAGGAAGTTTAACAAATTTCGAAGCAAACCTGCACATAGATGAACAAATGAAACCTGTAACATAAACACATCATCAGAAACAAGATAGAAGACGAAATTAAACGTTTAAAAAAAGCAGACATAATCGAAGAAGCAAATGGTCCTACAACATGGGTATCACCGTAATCGTCCCTAGAGCACACCAGCAAGATTCAATTAGGCCATAACAAAAGAAAAGTATGTATCGCCAACTCTAGATGATATACTGTCACAACTAAACGGGGCAAAAATATTTAGTAAAATAGATTTAAAAGAGGGCTACCACCAGTTAATTCTAAACGAAAAGTCGCGTCAAATGACAACATTTGCCACTCACATATGACTTTTTCGTTATAAAAGACTAAATTTCGGCATAAATTCAGCAGCGTAATTATACAAGTACTTGCTGATATACCAAATGTAATAAATGTCAGCGACTATATACTAATCTTCTGGAAAACACAAGCAGAGCACAATCAAAGACTTCTTCAAGTATTAGATAGATTACAGAATCGTAAGCTAACAATAAACAAAAAAAAATGTATATTTAGCACAAACAGAATCAACTTCTTTGGTTTCATATTCTCAGAAAAAGGCTTTGAATCAGATCCGATGAAAGTAAACTCCATAGTAAACCTAAAACCCCCAGAAACGCCCTCAGAAGTAAGAAGCTTATTAGGAATGGTGAACTATACTGGAAAATTTTTGCCAAGCTTATCCCGAAACACACGATACATAAGGGAGTTAATATTAAAGAAGAACAAATGGCAATGGACAGGAATACATCAACAAGAATTCGAGAAATTAAAAGAACAATTAATTAACATTACCAGATTAGCATATTACGATACGTCGAAAACAACACACCTACATATCGACGCTGGACCAAAAGGATTAGGGGCAGTGCTATATCAAGGGTTACCGCACTCATTAGAAGTAATAGCGTATGGAAGTCGATCTTTAACAAGATGCGAAGAAAATTATAGTCAAATAGAAAAGGAAATGCTGGCGATAACTTGGGCCATCAAGCACTTCCACTTATATCTCTTTGGCACCACATTTATCCTACACAAGACCACAAACCGTTGGTACACATCATCAGAAACCCGAATGCAGCACCTAGCGCGCGGATAGAACGTCTAGCTCTGAAAATATAAGCGTACACATTTTTGATAGAACATCAAATGGGTAAATCGAATCCCTCTGACTACTTACCACGTCATCCCTTAGCAAGCAAACAACGTAGAAATGAAGTGAATGAGTATGTAAACTTCTGACAAAATTGACAAAACCCTAAACATGATCGTATAAAACACAATAATGAATAATACGCAAATATGGAACTCGCCAGAACTTAGAGAATACAAGAATATAAAAGACGAAATAACTGTACAGAACAATGTTGTATTAAGAGGACGTCGCATCATTCTACCAAAAACACAAATAGATCTTGCTCGTAAAGGTCATCAAGGAAAAGCCAAAACAAAACACTTATTAAGATCAACAATTCGTTCCAAAATTTAGATAAATTAACAGAGGAAACACATGTTTCTATTAGTTGATGAATATTCTCGCTACCCAATAGCCGAAATTGTACCTTTGACAAGCTTTTCTGACATCAAGGGTGCGCTAGAAAGAACATTCGCCATATTCGGTTTACCAACACAACTCAAATCCGACAACGGTCCGTCCTTCAACAGTAAAGCATTTACAGAATTTCTGCACTTACACGGAATTAAACACCATAAAACCACCCCATATTGGTCGCAAGCCAACGGGATCGTAGAAAGATTTGTGAAAACAATAAAGAAATCACTAATATGTGCTAGTTTAGAGACAAGAGAGTTATACAGCAAAATGCAACATTTCTTAATAAACTACAGAAGCGCACCCCATGCAACAACGAATAAATCGCCATATGAGTTATTATTTAACAGACAAATGAAAAATTACCTCCCAAAAATAGAAGAAAAGGAAACCATGCAGAAAAACCAGGAAGAAAAGAGAAAGAGAAACAACGAAAACAGAAATATGAAACGGAATGCTAAAGTACTTGATCTGAAAATTGGAGATAAAGTATTATGCAAGCAAAACAAACGCAATGCATTAACATCAACATTCGACCCAGAACCATACACAATAACAGGCATTAAAGGAACACAAATAATAGCGCAAAGAGACGAAAGAGTCATAACGCGAAATCAAAGTTTCTTTAACAAATTTAGAGTTCCTTCAAACACAAAACAACCACACACTGAATCCGCACACTCCAACCCAAAACCAATCATCCAAATAAGCACACATCCTCCAATAATCCGTACCGCCCATTTCCAAAGAACTGTTATTAAATCACCTGAAGAAATCTAAAGACAGCTTTCTGTCCGGTGTCGACGGAATTCCGAGCTTTATTATTCGTGACTGTGCTAGAATATTTGTGGAACCATTATCTCACTTATTGAATTTGATATTAAAATTATTAGAGATACCAAAAATATGGAAAACCGCTAGAGTGTGTCCTGTCCTAAAATCTGGTAGCTCTGATGACATATGCAACTACAGGCCTATATCTATACTATGCAATTTTGCAAAAACCTTCGAATCTATACTATGTGACCATATTTATAATGCAGTTAAAATCATCATTTCACCTAGTCAGCATGGATTTATGACCAAACGGTCTACAGTTACGAACTTAAGTTGTTTTACTCAGTTTGTATCGGAAGCCCTTGACAGACAAGGTCAAGTTGACACAGTTTACACTGACTTTCAAAAGGCATTTGACCAAGTTGACCAGTATGTGCTACTTTGGAAACTACAGGCTATTGGTTTTTCACCTTCTATGCTAGCGTTGCTTAGATCTGCTTTGATTGGAAGGAAACAATTTGTAGAATACTGCCACGTGAGATCTGATACATTTTGTCCGTCTTCTGGATTACAACAAGGATCCAATCTTGGCCCAATTTTATTCCTACTATTTATAAACGACATCACCAACGTTATTAATAGCGAGCACTTAACATTTGCTGATGATCTGAAAATAATTCGTGAATAAGATCTATTGAAGACTGCATCAAGCTGCAAAAAGATATATCAGCGGTTAATGATTGGTGTAGGTATAATCATTTGCAACTCAACATTAAGAAGTGTAAAGCAGTGTCTTATACGAGAAGCAGCAACTATGTAGATTTTACGTACAAGCTAAGAGGTGAAGATCTCCAACGGTTGCAGACTATTAAAGATTTGGGCGTAACCTTCGATAGTAAACTTACTTTTGTTAATCATATAAACGTAACAATTGCGAGCGCCTACAGAACATATGGTTTCATCTGTAGAAATTACCGTGATTTTAAAAACATCAGATGCCCAACACTGCTTTATTACAGTTACATTGGATCGAAACTGGAATACGCATCGTTGGTCTGGTCTCCAATTTACCAATCTCATATAAATAATATTGAATCTGTTCAAAGGCGTTTTTTAAAGTACTTAATGTTTAAAATTGATGGAGTTTACCCCGAAAGAGGTTTTGATTATAATATTATGTTATCTATCTAGGCTAGACTTTGTCTCATTATGTAAACGGCGTAATATGTTAAGTGTAAAGTTTTTGTATGGTTTGTTAAATAACAATATTGACTCTCCGTGGTGTTGAGTAAAATTAATTTCAATGTTCCTAGATTACGTTATGAATATATGTTTAATAGCTGAAATTATCTTTAATTTGTAAATTGCTTATATAACTTTTTTTCCAAAACCATTAGAAACTCATTGAATTTATTGTTTTTTTTTGAATGTATGTATTCGCAAAGTAAAACATTTAGTTTATACATTTCCTGTACTTGGGTTTTACCTGTAGGAAATAAATTATTATTATTATTATTATTATTATTATTATTTAGTTTTAAGTAGTTGTGGCTTTGAAAAAAAAATTGATTTGCCCACAAGGGAATGTTTTTTTGGTAATAATTGGGTCAAGTCGTGTTTGGACCACATTTATATCAGAGGGTTTGTGAATTCTAGTAAGGGTGGTATAGTGACGTTGACTGTTTCGGACCATTATTTGATTTGTCTTGCTGTGGAGACTAGTATCAAAAGACCAGAAACTGTTTTCAACGAACTACCTATCTACAGTATAAATACTGCCAAATTAAGATCTAAGTTGAGCGAGCTTTTGAGAGTGGATATCTTGGATGAACTTAACACTGTTGAAGAGATTTACAACTATTTGCGTGGATCATATAATGTCGCGTTGAAAAGTGCGACATTTACCCGAAATATTAAAAGAAATCGAAAAATTGATAAACCGTGGATTACTCACTTAATCCGTGATAGGATACATTCGCGTGATTGGTTCTATAAACAATGGAGAGATTGTAGACAGCAGACATTGGTGGGGAAATACAAAAGCGAATACAAACAAATTGGAAATAAAATAACTAGTATGATTCGAAAAGCTAAAAGGGAACATTTCGCACAGTTGTTTGAGAAATGCAAGAACAGTATGAAGCAAACATGGTACCATATTAATAATGTCTTGGGTAGGACGGGCAGTGAAACGCCATTTAAAACTGTTTTAAAAGAACATAATAACAATGAAACAAATCTTTCTAACCACTTTGCAAGTTCTTTTGCTGAACAGGTGTGTCTTATAAAATTAAAATGTAATTTGAAAATTAATATACATGAGGTTGACAATATATCCCGACTGCAATCACATGTTTCTTCCAGATATGACGCCCACAATCTTGCAAGAAATCATATTTAAAATGAGAAGCGACTGTAGTGCAGGAATTGATGGGATAGCGGTTAAATACATTAAAACTCATTACGACTTACTCTCTCCTTTTATTTATAAAATAGTATATAAATCGTTAGCTGATGGGATTGTCTGCGACGATCTGAAATGTGCTGTTGTTACACCAGTGCCAAAAGTAGCATCTCCAAAAACTGTATTAAATTTTAGACCGATCTCTGTTTTATCTGCGATCGATAAAATTATTGAAAGATTCGTGTCCGACAACATAATGAATTATCTGAGAAATTTAATATTTTAGATAGTCAGCAGTATGGTTTCCGTCCTGGTAAGAGTACAAGTAAATTACTTTTAGACTACTCTAATTTTATTAATAAAAAACTTGATGAACGCAAATATGTAGTATGTATTTTTATTGATTTTGCCAAGGCGTTCGATACAATCGATCACTTGGAGATTCTTCGTATGTTGGATAGGGCTGGGATTAGGGGATCGTTGCTGACGTGGTTTAATAGCTACCTAAGGAACAGGAGTTATAAAGTGAAAATCAACAATAAACTAAGTGATTCAAAGATGCTTACCTGTGGTGTCCCTCAGGGTAGTATTCTGGGGCCGTTGATTTACCTTCTCTATGTGAACAATGTTGGCATGTGTTTTCGAAAGTGCCTTTACTACATGTATGCAGACGATACAGTTATTTTGTCAGCACATGTTGACTTTGATATTGCAATGATTAACCTTCAATCAGATTTTCACAATTTTCAGTGTTGGGCCCACAATAAAGGGCTTACCATCAATGCTGCAAAAACTAAATTGATGATCATCTCGTCACCTCACTTACCGCGTACCACTCAGAGGAGGATTATAGTACACTCACATGAATGTTTACATGAATTGCCGGATATGACGTGTAGCTGTACCTCTCGTGTTGAATTGGTTACTAAATATAGATACCTTGGTGTAACTGTGGATCAGTTTTTTTTGTGGGATGTACACATTCGTGACATTACAATAAAATTGCGTCACTTAGCGAACCGATTTTACTACCTGCAATTTTGCTTGCCTAGACATACACTAACTATAGTATACAAAGCTTTGATCCAGTCGATATTGAATTATGCAATAGTTATCTGGGGCTCTGCTTCCTCTTGTCATATAAATACCCTTCAATGTACCCAAAATAGATTAATGAAATATCTAGCCCCTGAGCACAGTGCTTATCCGGATGGCTACAAATTTACCAATATAATGACGGTTAAAATGTTATACAGATGGCGACTCATATTGGAATTTTATTTTAATAATAAATATCGCGTGGGAATGGATCATGGACACAATACTAGGGCAATAACGTCAATGACATTTAGAGAGCTTCCTTTTACGAATAAGTATGGTCAGAGGACTCTGGATGTGCTAGTTCCGAAGTTATTTAATGAGCTTCCAGGTGATATGCGTGATTTAGAAGCATTCTCAGTTTTGAAGAGAAAGCTCTTCAATGGTTATTTAATAGTCTATGATTATACACAGAAAATATTTAATTTTAAGTGGGCAATTGGATTAGTTTGGTTTTGGGTGTGAACAGAGGCAGGCAGCTACAACATCAGATTAAATGGGCCGGAATTCAATCGTCGCTGATAAGCTGATTGACAGCTTAGTGACTTCTGAATTTGACTTACTCCATGTGCTTAGCCATTAGCTTTATTTTGTAATTTTTTTTTTCCTTCTGATTTGATTACTTGTAGTGACTTAATTAATTAATTTTGTTTCAATTATTCTATGATGTTCATAACAATTAAGTGGAGGCGGTTGGCCATTGTATGGGCCGTGTCTATTGGGGATGGGCATACTTTGTGCTTTGGCCAGTCGTCAAGTTGATGGATGTATTTGTATATTTTAGTAAGGAGACCTGTTTCGTGTACAATTTGGTACACGAGACAGGTTGGGTGGAGGAAAGCCCTTTTGGACGGGCGGGAGTAAGAAAAAAAAAAAAAAAAAAAAATTATTATTATTATTATTATTGTTATTATTGTTATTATTGTTATTGTTATTATTGTTATTATTGTTATTATTGTTATTATTGTTATTATTGTTATTATTGTTATTATTGTTATTATTGTTATTATTGTTATTATTGTTATTATTGTTATTATTGTTATTATTGTTATTATTGTTATTATTGTTATAATTGTTATTATTGTTATTATTGTTAGTATTGTTATTATTTTTTATTGTTATTATTGTTATTATTGTTATTATTGTTATTATTGTTATTATTGTTATTATTATTATTATTATTATTATTATTATTATTATTATTATTTATTATTATTATTATTATTATTATTATTATTATTATTATCCCTATGGAAAACTTCAATCAAGAAGAGGAAGAACTAGAACGTCCACCGCAAGCTGAACAAGACGGAAATCCAGTTAATCCAAAGGAACGACCTAAACGAAGTAGAAAGCCACCGCAGTACCTAGAAGACTATATTTTAGAAGAACCAGAATCGACCTAGAAGAAAAAAAAAACATTATTTGTTAAGTGTTTTATTACTTACCTTTAGTCGGGGAGGAATGTAGTATTTTGAATAACAAAAAAACAGAGACCGGGAGTAGTCTAAAACAAGATGTCAACATATGTATAGAGTATTGTTAAGTAGTTAAAAAAAAACAGTGATATTGAAGTGGAGAGTGTTACTCGCAGCTTGCGAAGCCCACACAATGGAGTCTATAAATATTGTGGTAGCTCCCTAAAAATTGTTGGAACTGCTTCATTCAGTAGTTTTACTTTTAATTCAGTTCTATAAAAGTAACGTTCCTTGAAATGTTTGCTACATAATCTATGATGACTAGCTAGTAACCAATTATCCACTTTCGTACTCCTGACCCATTGTTGGGTTCTTTCTTCACTCTTTGGAAATCTGAAGTTAGTAATAATAAATTGTTAAGACCATAAGTTGAACCACGTTTCATAGATATTTATATTTATCAAAAAATAATAAAAACAAGACAACACTATTATAATTAATTAGTTTAACGTATTTATTCGTCACTGATATCATTATGTTAGAAATAAGAAAGAATTTTTATTTAATTAAAAAATTTAATGCATTTACAAGTATTTCATATGTATTAAATTATTTTATACATTGATTCTCTTTACTTTTTTGTTTAAATATGCTGATATGGAATTGACAAAATTATCTCCTTCTTGTTCTTTTGAATGCAATGTTTTAAAATCGACTCCAATCGTTTAGAACTTTACCTACGCCCGTGGAAAAATGGCGTTCAAGATTGTGTTTTAACAACTTCAATATCATTTCTCACCTTTCGTCTAACTTATTTGAGTCTATATATCTTTTAATCATAAGCATATTGCATGCATATCATCCAATTAAGTTTACTTTTTAGAATAAATCAATGTAAATAGTGCTAAGATATAAACAGCAATTCCTTTTTCACCTGTGAAATGTTATTCCCGGCTCTTTCCTATCACTACGGCTGCTGCACAAAAATTGCTGAAAAAGAAAATCCACATATTAAACGAAATTGAGACTATCTTTTCAATTTAAGTACTTACCTTTCATTCTTTATACATTTATTGTTTTCTTCTTCATTCCGTTAGATTGGTCCAAAAGTTTAAAACAAATATAATTTCAAACATAATATTCCTGTAAATAATATTGTAATTGATTTATTGCTTCTACCCTACAATTGACTTACATTCTTTTCTGGAGAACTCTAAGAATTACGTTCCTACACATCACCAAGCTTGTTCATTAAAGAAACGATTTTGGTTCCTCCGGTAGTAAATAAAATATAATTAGAAATTCAACATTCCTGTAAAAAGAATTTGTTATTGATTTGTTATTTCAACTCTTCGATTTAATTTGATGAATAAAAGGAATAAGCATGTTTGGCAAATATTAAAAGAATACTAAGTGAAATTTTACCTTTGTTTGCTTAAAGTAATTGCAAACGTATGCAGTATCTAAAATAGATATTAGATAAAACTTCTAATACACCACAAAAATAATTTGAGGTTAGGTATGAATATACTTATCTACATTTAGTAAGAACGAAAAATTTGCGTGCCAACACGTTAAAACACCTTTACCACCATAGATGAAGTAAGTAAGTTCCACCGCCTTGGCTTTAATTCATAACACTGTGCTAGTCGCAAAATGCAACAAGCTTCGCACCCGGGGGATAAATCTAATTCGAGCACGCTGAATCCAATGGTGCCAACCATTTTTAAAAGTTAGCTCGCGTTTTCGAACAATTTCAATTTAAAAGTTTTAAGTCCAAAGAACCTTCTGGAACATTCTTGAATTTTCTGGAAAATCTGATCGTTGGCCGAAGAGCTTTCTGGAACCTCCGAGAACCTCCCATGCACGGTTCATGGACCATTCGTGAATCTTCTAAAAACTTCTATCCCCGCTACTGCCACTTGGTCAAATGGGTATATAAGCGGCGCTGTTAACCACTGAGAGCTCAGTCTGTTTTCAGAAGTCAAATCGAACTGAATAGTGAAAAATTCGAGATTGTTCATTGTATTGGCTTGTAAAATCAATTATTTTGAAATATTAAAAATGGACAAATGTTCTAAATTGAATACCTTTTGTTACGTGTGTGGAAAATTTGTAATTAAGACTAGTCGGCGCAAAATAAGTGCTGAAACCGCTGATTTGTATCAACAATATTTCTGACAAAATGATTTTACTGATGTGTATTGAACGCTGTCTATTATTTGTACAACATGCGTTTTAAAGTTGAATAAATGGACAAAAACCGGAGCCGCTATGACATTTGGTGTTTCGATGATTTGGGTAGATTCAAGAAAACATGATCCAGCTGTTATGCGTACGTGAATTATACTGACGGTATGAACAGAAGAAAAAGTGGTTCTTTGAAATACATTCCAACAACATATACTCAATTGCCGCTGCCACATGCAAACACAATTCCTGTTCCGACAAGACCAATCTGAGCCATCATCATTAGACACCATGATAACCGAAGAAGCAGCCGCATCAATGTATGAATCATCAAATGTCACTGCGCTATGCAATTACATACATTGAAATCACGCAAGGTTTGAACATTGATACAGCGAGAAAAAGCTACATGTTCTTTTGGGTAACATTTGTTGGAATTTACAAGAAGAAGATGACGATACAGAAGAATCAGGGCAATCAGAGAAAGAAAAATGAAAAAATCGGGAAAAATGTTTTTTTTTGCAAAGAAATACTGAAAAATAGACTGAATCAATTCTATTCGGTGTGAATTCGTCGATCCGATGTCTATTCGATAGATTTCCATTGATTTAAATTCAATAAATGGTAAAAAAATGATAAAAATTACGTTTTTTGGGGGTAATTGGGCCTAAAATTGTTTAATTGAAATTGCTCGAAAACGCAAGCTAACTTTTACGGTTAGCACCATTAGATTCAGCATATTCGAATTAGGTTCACCCCACGAGTGTCCAACTTGTTGCAAAAATTTTAATTATCATGCAGCTAACATTACCACATAAACAAGAAAATCATACATCAAAATATATTTGTTCGTCAGTAGTTCTACATACTAACAGCCCTGTATAGAGGTAAAAATCAATTCCGTACCCTAACAATGAAAAATTCTAATATTTCGTTGGTAAAAAACAACTAAAGAAGTGAAAAAATATACAAGAACTAGTAATTAAAACCATTGAAATGTAAAATAAACTAAAAAATCCAAGGATATTTAACTTTATGAGGGTAAATTTGTACCAAGAATTGTTCTTTAATTATTTTATAATTACAGCTTGCAGAGTTAAAATTCCTGTGGTGATACTCACAACTGTAAGACCAATCCTGTTAATTTGTTGCGGTTAGATAATCACAAGACTATTACATTTAAACGATCTTCGCTCTACATAGGTAAGAAATTTATTAATCATCTACCATTAATAAGCAACAAAAGAAATTTATTCTTCATATAATCAAATTGCAAGTTATCTATCCCAAAAACTTTTCTTATTCAATACATTTTATTATTTTCGACCTTCCCAAGTTTCCTAATCGATTATCCAACGAACATCCTATAACATCGTCTTTTTAAGGGTAGGTCAAAAATGACGAATTTGCTTGTTGACCTGTGATGTTACTGCGTCGTGGATAATAGTCTGTGGCTTGATGCAATTTATTTCGAGATTTTTTCGACGGCCTTAACGCGTCGAGTACCCTTCTGATTTTACATAAGACATGTCCCTTGGGAATCCCTTTCCGGCGAGCTCAAAGCTTGCGGTACTTTACCAATCCTGTTTGAGTTGGTAGTTCAGAGCTTCATTTGAATTAGATGTCAAGGTTACTCGATTAAAAATCCATGTTGCCTGGATTTTTTTATATTATAAAATAATTCACTTTACATCACCGGCTTTGCGGTGCTTCATTTTCAGGCCTAAATTATTTATTACCTCTTAAAAATGTATATTCTTTTAATGGACAGAATATAGCAGGATCTTTTTAGAAAATTTATTGATCAACAGAATATAGGGCCGTAAATACAGTTAAAATAATATCAAAATATTTTTACCGACGGCATGTCGACATTTCAACATATGACGAATAAACTATTTGTTTGCCGTTGGTAAATAGAATATAAACTTAAAGATTGTTTCTACAACACAATCTATTTAGAATTGATTATAAACATTTTTAATATTGTAAATTTCAAAATTAAATTACGACAAATATTTTGGTGGATGCGCCGGTGTATATTCACATTTAATACTAATACATATTAAAGTTTTGATTGGAATTCTTATTATGCAACTTAAACAAAATTTAATTTATACGTCTATCTTGAAACTGTTAGCTCTTCCCTGAGAAATTTGTCTACTATTTAAGAGTAATATCTTTCTTTAACGAATTGAAAAATTTCTAAATAGTCTAAAATGTAGCTTTTAAAATTTATACGCTAAATACATTGAGGGAGCAGAAATTAAATGCACATTCGAATTCAAACACATTTCATAGAATTACACATAGGAAATATAAAATAATTTAATTTAATTGTTAGATGCACTGCAATAGAGTTTTATGATGAGCTAAAGTGAAAAACGAACACAAATTTTCACTCGGTTTTATTTCTTACTGTATACAGCATTTTCTAAATATATACCAATTTTAATTCAATGAACATATTCAATTTTGAACTATGTACATATGTCAAATACTTAAAGTACATACAGTCCCTGGCCATATTACTTGAAACATGTCATAAATCAACACTTTTTCCCTGGAAATTCCCATCCTATTATAGTGATATTCTTTTGCTTTGGATCCGATCGTTTATAGGCGGACTAGATTATTGTATCAATAAATAAAAATACCAGAGATATGATATTTAGAAGAGTAAAGTACATATGTATATATAAATATTTCAGTTATCAACTTACATTTAGCGAGCTCACAGTTTAGAGAATGCATCGATATTTTTTTAAATATTTCGTCATAACCGTATAGAAGCTAAGTTGTGGAGTATCGTTAAGTGTTTTGTGTTGATATATCCTTATTGCAAAGGTAAAATTGTTATTCTATCTCTCTCTTAATAATTAATTATTTGGATTTTGAAAAAAATTTAAATATTTGTGGTCTTTTGTAGAAAATGCCCGGGAAAGATTTAACAAGTGAACAAAAAGCCGCTATACAAGCTCTTCTACAATCAAACAAACATTCAAAACGAGAAATTGCAAAGTTACAGAAAATATCTCCTTCTGTATCGCGTTTAGCTAGAAACTTAAACGAAGGAGCTAGCACATCGACACAAAGACGGGCAAAATGCGGTCGGAAAAGAAAAACTTCGAAGAGATCTGACCGTGAAATTGTTCATCAGGCTTTGAGCAATAGATTTACTACAATTAAAATGATTCAAAAAAATTTACAAGAGAGAGGAATAGAGATTTCGAGCAGAACTGTCAGGCGCCGATTGCGCGAAAATCGCCTAATGGGCCGAAGACCTGTAAAAAAGCCGCGTTTAACAGAAAAAATGAAATCTGCTCGTCTCAGCTTTGCAAGAGAATATCGACATTTCACAGACGAGAATTGGAAAAAGGTGAATAACTTAACAACATGATTTTTACTGAATTAATGTTTGCATTATTTAATAGGTTTTCTTTAGTGACGAGTGCTCGCTCTATGTGTTAGTGCAGCGAGCACAATTTGTTCATAGACGACCTGGCGAATGTCTCACAGAGTCCACGGTTCTTCGAACTGTATAACACCTTCCGCAGGTAATGATTTGGGGAGTGATTAGTGGAGACGGACCCGGCCCTTTGTATTTTGTAGAAGGTACAATGCGTCAAGAGCAGTACATAAATGTGTTAAAAAAGATGTTATTACCGTATTTTAAGCCACGACGTCGCATACCGACAGGGCGTATATTTATACAAGATAATGCTCCTTGCCATGTGGCAAAAAAAGTTAAGAAATTCTTTGAAGACAATCACATACCTCTTTTACGTTGGCCCGGAAGTTCACCGGACCTCAATCCCATCGAGAACGTATGGAATCGACTAAAAACTAAGGTATATGAAAGAGAAAACCCTACAAAGGAAATATTAATAAAGAATATAAAGGATGTACGGGAGAACGATGAAGATATAAAAGGGACAATCATATCTTGCATTGAAAGTATGCCCCGAAGAATTAAGGGTGTTATTAAAAATCATGGATTATGGACTAAATATTAATTACTTATTTAATATCTACATATGTTACACATTTTTACAATATATTTTATAAATAAAAAATATAATACATGTATAGTTTATATTTTATTATGAAGAAACTACAAAATATTGAGTGTTTCAAGTAATTTGGCCAGGGATTATATACGAAGTTTTCCGTTTAATTCAGTTTTTTTGTTTCAACTTAAAGAATTAACTTGAAAGACGATACGTGCACGAAAATTGGTATTTTATGCACAATTTAGCCTGTTAGAATGAGATGAAATGGCCTCAAATATTAAGCGACGGCAAACGGAAAATCCCCAAAAACGATCGTAAGGGTAGAATATGAGAAAAAAGGCTTAATATAATCTTTTTATCGTTATTAAACAATTATCAGAGAAATTAGGATTAGTCCATAATAGTTTTCAGGAGAAAAAACACGATGAAAGAAGAAATATTTTCAAGGATATTGTTGACAAAACAGGGAATGTTGGCAACTCGTGTAACTTTCATAAAAATGCGAACAATATACGTTGCCAAAACCTTAGGAATCTCTGTCATTTTAGCACGTCATGCTTGAATTAATTGTTAAAATTCCTCTTCAGAAATGATGTGTAGGTGTCACGGTATTCATCGACCGTGTATCCACATAATATTTGGTAAATTCGCAGATTATTTTATTTGTAATTGGGAGGTGGGGATGGATTTTTTTCTTCTAAGGCAAATTTAACACAGTTTGTTTAACAATTATAAAATACATGCTGAAAATCCAAAAATATTGCAATACACCCAATTCTGTTTTTACACGATAGATACGTTCCCGAAGAATACGTGTAAAAAAAATTCGGGTAAAAAAATATATTGCATCTATGGAAAAATAGAAGATTGGTTCCAGTCCTAAGAAATCAGCAAAAATTATACAATAAATCATGAGTTTTCATGTTAGGATCTTAAACATTTTATTTCATAAAGATTGCACATGTATCATACAAAGTAAATTATCATTTGAAAAGGAAAAAAAACATGTCACTAATTCATGAACACAAAAACTTGGCAAAATAATGAGTTACACATAAAAAGATGTTATTCGTTGTCCGCAATATTACTGCTATCATTAGAAATGTCTTGGTTATCGTCTTCGTGCTCCATTGGTGAAATTCTTCCTGTAATCTCTTGAACAAAATTAGTACTAGCCTCCTGTGGTGCCGATGTTTCAGTGGATTTAAGAACGAATTCAGTAATTAATCGTTGTGTTTGTGTTTTGGCTAGGCCATTGTATAATTCTCTGTAGGAGGACTTTAGATCACATTGAAACTTCCCAGCCCGTTCCTCATTAAGATCATGTTTAACAAAATGATTACATAATTTACTGGCCAGTTCAAGACATTCTTTGATTAAATCTGCATTTAGAACAGGATCTTCTTCGTCTTTATCATTACATTCTCTAGGATCAGGGGTATCAAGGACAACTTCAATTATTTCATCTTCGCTCAGGGCTGTATCAACTAATAATTCATCAATATCTTCAAACGATAGATCATCGAATCTTTCTCTGCCAACTGTATGTGCCAATGTTATGATGTTGGAAAATTCGGTCGTATTAGGGAGGGCGGGATCTTTGTTTTTAATACATTCTGGCCAAACAGATTTCCAATATGCATTCAAAGTTGATGTTTTTAATTCACCTAGCGCTAATTCAATTTGATTGATAGAATCAATAATTGAAAATTTCTTTCACACATCAATGACTGTTAGTGTTTCATCGCTCAGTTTGCCCAAAACGTACTGAAATGTTTCCTTTACGTACTATGTTTTCAATGACGCAATTATACCTTGATCTAACGGTTGTATCAAGGATGTAGTATTAGGCAGCAGAAAACAAAATTGCACGTTTGGATGTTCTAAGACCGGATGGCCGGGTGCATTGTCTATAATCAAAAGAACTTTGAATTCGAGACCCTTGACGTTCGTATAGCGTCTAACTTCTGGGGCGAAACATTTATTAAACCATTCAGTAAAGATATCTATGGTAACCCAAGCTTTTTTGTTTGCCATCCAGTGAACTGACAATTTATTCAAATTTACACCTTTCATTGAACGTAGCTTTAGGGCTCGATTTACTAGCAGTGGTTTCAACATACGATCTCCTGAAGCATTGGAGCAAAATAACAAGGTCACATGATCCTTAGCTACCTTAAACCCGCCAGCTCTTTTCTGCGCTTTTGCTATGTTCTGTTCGGCATTCTTTTCCAAGAAAGACCACTTTCATCTGCATTCCAAACTTGATCAGGAGTGTAGCCTCCATCTTCAATTATTTGAGCAAGTTTTTGCGGAAATTCTTTAGCAGCCGATTCATCTGCAGATGCAGTTTCACCACCCAATTTTTTTATCTAATTCGTGTTAAATCAAAATCGTGTAAAAGAAGTTCGTGTAAAAACAGAATTGGGTGTATTACAATTGAAATTTAACAAAAATAAATTTCAGTCGTTTTATTAGGAAAGAAAAATAATGATAATAATAACAAAAATAAGCAATATTATCCACTAACTAATAAGAGAAAGAGATACATTTCTGCTAATAATTTCCAATCCATTTGAAAGGTGGAACTTCAACACTTTTTTGCATTTTCTATTGTAGTTATAGGTGCATATTTATTTTGAAAAATAGTAATAAACTTATATAAATTGTTTAAAAATTATATTTTAACCACCTCTTAGCGAAGTTTATCGTTGAAATTGAATCTATTAAAGGGGATAGTTCGGAAACGGTATTAAAACTTTTGAAATTGCTAATATTCCCGTAACATATGTGCGGGCATATGCGTGTTCGTGATCCAGAACTAGCTAGAGGTCGTATATGTTAATTCAGTTTTAACTTGAGAAGGGAAACAGTTAAAATCGTTCTGAATTTATGCATATTGAACGGGTTGATAAGCTATTTGATGTTTTCCTAGTTAAAATGCGTAAAATTATGTAAATTTGAGCTCTCACATTTAATACTAGACCTTGACGTTAAGAGATATCAAAGAGAAATATTTAATAATATAAGAAATCTAAAAGATTTGATACGCTGCAAATGACATTTGGG
Source organism: Dynastes maya (assembly GCA_029619315.2). Classification (NCBI taxonomy): domain Eukaryota; kingdom Metazoa; phylum Arthropoda; class Insecta; order Coleoptera; family Scarabaeidae; genus Dynastes; species Dynastes maya. Next base: position 12,678,443 of record JAROYE020000012.1, read on the forward strand.
AGAAATCGAGCAGAATAATTACTTTCCATATCACTTGATTAACTGACCTAACTTAATCAGAATTTTGATATTACTGCGTAGCGTCCTTCTTAACTTTGAAATCTGAACTTGATTCACGGTTACGGCCTTAGAGATAGGCGTAATACAATCTCCGGATGGTGTTTTTGAATATTTAAGCTTTAATTAACAAATAAAATTTATTGGTATTTTTATTTTTCAGCACCAACCCGAAGATATTGTATTACAAGGTTGCATAAGCAATTAATTACTTAATTTCCCTCTTAATTATTCAAATTATAATATTTAATTTATAAAAATATTATTGCAGCGTTGATAACATATTACGACGTAAGACAATTCCCATTTTCCCAGAGAATACTTAGTGTCACAGATAAAAAAAATGATCAAAATTTCCTTAAAAATTGAATTTCCAATGAATAGCTGATGCCGAAAGTGATAACGTTTTTTTCATCGTTCATCTTTGAATAAAGTGGGAAAATCCCCCAAAGCAATTTGCGAACAATTCAAATTTCATTTTCAAATGTTTTTTTCATAAAGCGTGTCTTTATCATAGGAATCTAAACGACACTACGTAACTCGGTTTTTGGATAGACGTTTGAATTTCCTTTGTGGGCACTCCAACCCTCCGCCCAATCGTTGACGTTGAAAAGTCTCCTTTTTATACGATTATCAAGTCCCTTTTAATATAATATGAATATGTTTTATATCCGTTGAAAGCTCAAATTCGCCGCGACGCTCTTTTTTTTAATCACTGAGAAAATTCGCTTTATTATATCAAAGGAGGATTTTTTCACAATGAAATTTGATGCTATTAATTTTTTTTCAAACGGATTTGATATTTATAGATACCTTGAAAAAAAAATATTTCATTTTAATATGTAATACGCTTATAATAGTAAAGATCTCAATATTTATTTTATAATTATTATTAACCAAAATTATTTATCTTAAAGAAATGATTTTTAAAATTCAATTATTATATTCCTTTGAATATTAAGTTATTAGCCCCAGATATTCTAAAATATTCTACCTTACTGCGCACTCTATTGTTTAAAAGCTGAACTATTTATCCTCTTCTGTCAATGAACAGTATCACCAACATTTGATCAGATAAATCGATATGAATATATTAAATATCCCTAACAATATCTTTCTCGTCTCAATTTTATAAATGAAATAAAAAGAAATAATTCGAATACTCTATCAATATTTAATACAAAGTGGTTATTGTAATTTCCATTTCATTCCAGTTGGAATCAACGTGTTGATAGGCAAGGATATAATTAGCATATTTAGCCTCAATTTTATCGAGCATAGTTCATAAATGTTATTGTTTATTTTCATTAGGAGATAAGACATGGATGCAATATATTTTTAAAATGCCTTCACTGAACACTGACTTAGTTTAAACCATAGCGTTGAATTGAAGTCAATTAAATGGATTTCAAGATGAAACTTGTAGTTTTATTAGGATTTATATGTACAGTTCATTGTAGATTGGATGACAACAATGATCCGCGTAATAACGGCGATTTAGCTATGTGGATTGACGAGAAACAAGTAAAAATGGTTAGTGGTAAGTATTTCTTTAATTATCCAACGGTTCCTTTCAAACGTTCGCCTAAATTTTTAGGTTATACAATGAAAATATTCGCCATATCAAACGGGAATGTTTCTCCATACATCCTAGATCCAAATTTTGAAAAACACCTCCCAATAATCCCTTCGGAAATGGGATATGTTAATTTCACTTGGAAAGCCGGTTCGAAAAAATACTTTTATTACTTCGATCGACTTCAATCTTTCGACGAGAGCATACTGAAACCCCCAGTAATCTCTATTAAAGCTAAAGGACGCGTACCTAAACGAGCTAAAGAATTTAGCATATCGCTCCCATGTTCCGGAAATAATTCTGGAATAGCGACCTTTGGAATTGGCTTGCATATTGAAACTAAGAAAGGGAAACCATTAAACGGGATGCCATTGAAGCTAAAGCTGAGGAAAGAGTGTTCGCAGAAGAATCCAGATCCTGAATGCGATAAAAAATGTGCTAATCAAGGTAGATGTAATCACGAAAAGATTTGCCAATGTCCCGAAGGATATATGGGACCCTATTGCAGCACAGCATTATGCTATCCACAATGCATGAATGGGGGAAACTGTACAGCTCCTGGGATTTGTAGTTGCCCACCTGGATTTCAAGGATTGCATTGTGAAGGTGGTATTTGCAGTGAAAAATGTTTAAATGGCGGAAAATGCGTTCAAAAAGATACTTGCGAATGTTCTAAAGGTTTTTATGGACAACATTGTGAATACTGTAAGTATTTTCTTACATCCTTGCAATGAAATAATAAAAAAAATTGGAATTCTGAACTAGTATTTACACAAATAATGATTGTTATGCACCATTTAAGCATTCCTGAATCCCCCTGAATAGTTTTTGAGTGAAAATTAAAAATATCTAGATTTTAATAAAATTCGACTGGAAATTTGAGTTGATTTTCAAAGGATTAACTTGGACATTCTCTAACGATTCTTCTAAATACTACAGAAGGACAAATAACCTGTTTCTAGATGAAATCGAAGACGCAGAATCGATTTTCATATGTCTCATCTTTCGAACTTCGTTAGTTTTTCTACGTCGTAAAAGAAGGAAAAAAAATCGCGTCAAAACCTCTCAAACTTTGAAGGGCTTTAATTGACAAACCGCAGTTTTTTTAAGTAAATTCGGCTTGTTGAATATTAATAAAACTGCAAATTTCAATTCGGTAATCTTTCTCTTTGGAAAAATATATAAAAATTAAGAATATGCAAAAAATATCCCTTACATATTCTTAATTTTATTTTCACGACTTAATTTTCCTTTGAGTGCTTTAAATATCCTATCTAGTAGATTTTAACTCGCAGATTACAAAAATTCATTTTATTTGATAATATTTCTAACAGCTTTCAAGATATCAATAGATTTCACGCAAAGAATTTATTTTTTAGCTAAATGTATAATCCCCTGCCTCAATGGGGGTAAATGCAGAGGTGTTAACAAATGTAGATGCCAAGCTGGTTTTAAAGGAGACCACTGCGAAATTCAAGTTGCAAAATTACTAAGAAGCACTTGCAATCTACCTTGCAAAAGAGGCACTTGTAGCCAGAATTCTTGCATCTGCGATCCTGGTTGGCATGGCAGATTATGCAACCATCGAAAACCAAAGGAGGTTTAACTAATCCAATGAAGAAGCCGTGAAAGCGAACAAAGTGATATGTTTTATCGAATATTCTTTTGAAGAGGAAGTATCTTAAGTTTTTTGTAAATAACGCTTTTTTTATATCTTTTGGTTTACATCTTGTAACTTTTTTTCATAAATTTTATGAAGAATATTTCATATTTAGTACGACGCACTGTGTTTTATTTCGTTTAAATTTATAATGAAATTGGATCATACAAATAAATTAATACGTTTATTAAATAAAATCATATTTAAAAAATTAACATTTTTAGCACATCTTCAAAATATACTCTTTTTTTATAAAATAAATAAGTAAAAGTACAGCTCATTATTACTATACATTATTAAATTTAATATCCAAATAACACATTAAAAAAATGGCGAATTAATTGCTTAATATTCGTGTTATTATTTTTTTTATATTTTCTTGTGATTATCATTGTTATAATAACCGCTTTTTTTTAAGTACAAAATATTAATATCCTTATCGACTAATGTCCAATACTATAGTGCTATTTTATTTAATTTTACCATATGAAATAACGTACAAAAACATATATGCTTATTTGATATATTTTTTAGCTATAAATTTTACGCGTAATATAAGCCGTTTTAATATTATATATATTTTTTTATTATTGCATTTTTTTTAATAAGAATGATAGCGATAACGTGAAAAAATTTACTACAAAAAATACTTGCAAAGGTCAAACATAAAAAATAATCATTTTTGTCAAATATATACGCGATTTCCTACATAAATACTTTAAAATAGAAAATTATTTTTTAGAAGTAAAATCGACGTTTATTAATTAATGTTAATTAGGTTTTCTTTCGTATTTTTTTTTTATAAATATATGTATTGCCTTATTTTATAAAATTTTGATGTTACTTAATTATTAATTAATTATTACTAAATATAATACATCAGTCACACATTCTTTTAGTGTGTTGTTTAACGTTATAAGCAGGGACGGCTGGTGGCATTGTAGCTGTGGAGCTGCATTACAGCGCTTTGATTCGTGTATTTCCGTTACATATCGTGTACGTTGTACTATGTAACGGAAATACACGAGGAAATCGAAGCGTTGTAATTGAGCTCCAATTTACGTCACCAACAGCCACCACTAGTTATAACTATTAAAAAAATATATATATATACATAGTCACTAGCAGGCACAACCACCATCAGGATCCTTTGTTTCGTTTGGGGTATCCTTTAATACAACTTCTTGCACTAAAAATCGATTTAGGAAAATATAAAAAAATGTTGGAGCAAAATTGAGTTTGTATGGAAAAAAAAAAAAGGATACTATCCTCTGGGGGTTTATTCTCTGTTGAATCCATACCTGGAAGAGCAGCTGCTACTCGTCTAAATAACTAAAAAATAAAATATTTATTTAATTTAATTGAAAAAATAATTCTCGTTACCTGTTTAACATTGTATCCAGCTTTAGCACTTGTTTCAATGAACATGACATTCAATTCCTTTGCCTTTTTCTCTCCTTCTTCTGTGGTAACCTGCCTCTTATCAGATAAGTCAGTTTTATTTCCAACAAGCATTATAATCACATCTGTTCCCCTTTCAGTTCGAACATCGTCAATCCATTTCGAAGTTTGATGGAAAGAATTAGCATCTACACAGAGGAGTACCAATTTATTGGATTTAATAAGATTTTTCGATACTTACTCGTGATATCGTAAACAACTACAGCAACTGTTGAATCTCGGATATACGATGGGATTAATGACCTAAATCTTTCTTGTCCAGCCGTATCCCAAAGCTGGAGTCTAACCGTTCTGTCCTCTAAATACATTGTTTTCGATAAAAAGTCAATTCCTATAGTTGCCTGGAATCAGTATAAAGTTAAATGGATTTCGATTTATTTTCTACAAGAATCTTACTTGATACGTATTATCGAAGCTATCGTACATAAATCGCGTTATCAGGGATGTTTTCCCAACTAAAACAGAAATATTTTAAACATAACCTATAAAGCATTACATTTTTCTATTTATATTTAATATAATAAACATCCCATTTGAAACATTACAATTAGATTAAGTAGTTCTAAATAAATTATCAATTTTTTGTTATGAATTGATAGAAGAATAGATGAAAAACATCTTGAGAATATAGCGACATTTACTTACCGCTTTGTTCGCCTAAAAAGACGAGTTTAAACTTCCGTAATGGATTTCCGAAATCACCAGAGGTTGACATTTTTGCAAATTGGGGTTTCTCCTTCGATTAACCCTGTAAATCTGGTCCTTTTTTTTACTGTTTAATATCACAGAAAATACACGTACAAAACAGAATTTTGACAGTCGCCACGCCAGCTAATACGAATTAATATACTGACATGCGCATTACAATAAGAGAAAATATTTTTTTAATGCTTTCCTTTGCTTTATTGAATGACTCATAGAATGGAATCTTAATTTTGTTATATCATCAAAATAGACACGTTAAATAACTAATTAACACTTAATTAAATCTTTGAATAAAAAGGATATTTATCCAAAACGAACATATCATTAAAATTTCAATTTGAAGCTCAGACGCCAGCGCTTATGGGAGAGATTTCGGAACTAATTTCGAAATTTAGGGCGGAAGATAATTCCTTTCTGGAGTAATTTAGAGAAAATACCTTTAAATAAAATTTATTGAGAGTTTTGCGTAACACAAAATTTAACTTTCTATATTACAACGTTTTTCTTTAATTTATGAGATAATTTTAGATTTTTATGAAATGCCGCTATTTATTTAACGCTCAATGTCTTAAACGTCTTACATACTGAAATGCGTCCTTCCTTATTAAATTAAATATCAAACTATGCAGATAAGTTTTTTGCTAAAATGCATAGAGTGCTGCGATGAAATACTATAAACTTTTGTTTCTCTAATGATATTAATTAAAAATAATATATCAAAGTTATTTTGTTGGTACAATTCAACTTTACAAAACAGCTTTTTTCATTTTCTTAAAACGTATCCATGGTAATTTAAGGAATAATCTACAATGTATGTGTATTTTAATAGATTCGTCAAAAAGACGAACTAGATGCATTGGAGTGCCTCAATGCTCTGTCTTAGGCTCTACACTTTTTTTGATATATATATTTCCTGGAATAAATTTAGAGGTAAATTTATCCCAGGAAAACAGTCATTTATATGGATGATGTAAATTTCTCTGATATAGCTGATTTACTATACTACATATCTTCTAAAGTTTGTACGTCGATGCATAACAAAAAGTTTAGATTTAATAATTCATGAAAATATAAATAGGTACCTACATATAGATCATTTATGTAAAACCCTCTCGAAAACTTGATACGTTGAAAAGATTTTATTATAACTTGCATTGTTACAACAACAATTTTACGGTAAATACTCCATAATCTTCATATATCTTCCTGTATAGTTATTATTTCATTAGTTACTAATCTGGTATCTTCTCCAAAATACTTTTCAAAATTGTATTTCCTAGCAAATCTCATATCTTTGCTTCTCTTTCTTAAATCTTGGATTTTTTTCGAGGTATATTCACTGAGTTCTGCATTTGTTTTACCTTCTACAATACTACATTTTCCGTTACCTAATAAATTTTCACGGTTAATCCTTTGTCTTGAAGTAGGGATTTCTTGCAATCTTGGGTTAGTTGCTAGGCTACTTGTTGTACTTGTGCGTCTTCGTTTACAACACCTAAAACATCCTCCAACTGCTTCAAAAATAAGAGAAAAAATACCAAGTAAAAATCCAGTGCCTAGAAGTAAAAATATTCCTTGAGTGTCGTCTAGAGTTAGCGAGCGGTCTTCTACAGATAAATTTTTTAGACTGGTCACACTGCTAGCCTATAAATTATATTTTTTTTATTTGTAGAAATGGCCATGTTCCCAAATTATTACCTGCAGCAATTTACCTGTTGGACTTCTCATAAAATCCCATTTTATATCGCGTTGGAACTTAGTCATTAAGCCACTCTGGATAATGTATGAAATACCTTTGTCAATAATTTCTTTATAAACGGAATTCTTTGCAAAAACAATACTTACTCCAAATGGAACAAAACATTCGGAGCTAATATGGAATAACGACCTTTTACCACTGTAAAAATCAAAATCATTATTATGGAGTGAAGAAAGGATCAAGGTATGGATTCACTTTGTTGTAAAATTTGTTTGGACTATATAATCTAGCTGGGCTCTTGATCCTAAGAAAGCATAAGGCCAGAAGAATGCTTTTGTAATGTTCTTTAATCCAGATTGAATATCTGGTAATAATTCCAAATTTTTTAATAATTTCTGTGAGGCAGCATCTGTAGAATCCTTAAACCAAAATTGCCAGCCTCCTTTATCCAAAGTACCTATCCGATATCTTCCACTCAATAGTTGTGGGACTGTATCAACTGTTTCTGGATAAAGTGGTATGGTTATGAAAGCAATTATAGATCCTGTATAACAGGCTGTTGTAATAATAGTAAAAATCCAATAGAATCCTGAAATAGACCATTTTAATTTATTTAATAAATAAGTTAATGTCTACGTGATACCTATTAAGACTCTAGGTGTTATCTTTGATGATCTAGTCCATGTTTCTTTCCCAAAAGTGAAACAGTTGGTAAAGGTACCAAAAACGTACCAAAACATATTTTCCATCTCCTCTGGTTTCTTCAGCAAATGCTTCAGAGATAGCTTATCAGCGAAGGCTAGCGGGAATATCGCAAATAAGTAAGCTATAGTCAAAATTAACCATACACTCCAGTGAAATGGACCCATGATAGCTCGATATCTAATAAAATTCATAAATAACTAGATTTCTTTTCAAGAATGGATTTACCTTGGCAATGCTGTGGATGTTAATGATATAAACGATGCACAATCGTAAGAATGTGGGTAACTAACATCAACTTTATCTAAGCGTTCCATAGTTAAATAAATTCCTGACAAACCCATGTTAATTAGCCCATCGTTAACGTTATCAATAATTTTATCTGCAAGGCTGTAATTTTTTTGATTTGAAAAAGATCCTACATTTTGATTGATACTTACCTCTTATGGTAATCTTGTTTAACAATTTTAATATCGATGGTGAAATTATACAGTTCTGAAAGCAACTTTAACAATCTAATTTCAGTCCCATCCCAAAGTACTTCATCATTTTCATCCAAACCTCTGTAAATCGAAATTATTGTAATTTTCCTTTTGAAAAAGTTATTTTACGGAAGCAAATTTACTTTTTTATCACAAATGGCGGCTGGTGAGCTACTGATGTGATGAATCTATGACCCGAAAATCCATTTTTCATTTTTTGGGAAAATAATTTGATCCCACTCCTTGTTAGTGAACCATTTCGCCAAGCTGTCAAAACTTTAGGCGCGCTAGATCCTAACCCATCGACATAGAGCTCATGGGTGTATAAAATGTAAGAGGGTTCCTACCTTGTTAAAATTACATCTCTATAATTTGAATATTTTGATTGTAAAACGAAATCTATAAACTTACACTTCTTGTGGTAATAAAAACAGTAGATGGTGCGATTACTACCAAATTAATCAACGTTGTAGATGAATCGCTAGATAAGAATTCATTAACTCGCCATTGTGAAGACCTCGTTATCAAAATAACTTTGTTGAAGCTCTGTTTTCCGATTAAATTCTTGGAATTGAAGACGTCATTTATGAATAAAATATAATTAAAACAATTCTTAGTTAATTTATTTTTAAGACTTGTAACATCAGTTTCAGAGAAGATTCCATGCGTAAAAGTTGTGTTTAATTTCGTAAATAATATCTCCAACACCTGGTAATAATCTGTACTCTCTTTATCGTATAAGAAAATGGGATTACAATTCGATAAATAAGTGTTGAAAATGTTAGTTAATAAGTTAGCTAACGATGTGTTTTCATCACTTCCTGTTTCGACAGGAAATTTCTCCAACAATCTCTCGATTTTAGATTTCTCATGAGCTTTCTGCAAAGCTCTCTTTTCTAATTTACCTAATACGGAGTTTATAATAAAAAAAGTCGTAATTGCTATGTGTGATTTCATTTTTTGAAATATATTCTCTGATATTCAAACCTGGGTATATATACCTTGTGTTTACCCTAGGTTATAAGTAAATAAAATATGACTTTGCAGGTGTTTCAAACCGTTGACTATGTTTAATAGAATTTTTGAGTAGCTTTTTGATTATCTTCCCTTCAATATCGATAACTTTTATTTAGAGGGACTTTGTACTTAGACGGTAAAGCGTATATTTAAGGAAATGATTATTCTCTAAGAACTCTAGAGCACCCGTGAGGAGTTTTCAGGTGAAAATGAAATATAAGTAAATTTCAATAAAAATTAATTCGAAATCTTCACTTGATTTTCAAGCTATTAACTTGGAGACCCTCCGGTGATTTTTCAAAATATTATAGAAGCATATAAAATATATTTCTAGACAAAATGGACCCCGTAGAATCGATTTCAGATAAAAAAAGGTTGTGGTAAATCGTGATTTGCAAATTACGAACATCCATTTAGTTTGATAATATTTCTAACAGTTCTTTTTCCGGTAATTAAAACATTATAGTCTTAAATAGGATTTTATTTTATAAAAAATATGTAATATGCCACAAATTTACAGTTTTACTAAATTCATTTCTTATTTTATACATACTTTATTGAAGCTAAGAAATTAGAACTATTGTTTTTTTTTGTTCGATTTTATTTTTGTTATTCACTGGTTCTGACAGTATCTCTTTTACAGTATTATTGTATGTAGAATCTATCTTGATAAGCACGTATAATAAATTAGATATTATTATAGAACTACTCAATAAAAACTGCCCTGTATAGGAAATTTTTTGAGGATTCATAGTCGAATTTCATATAGGAAATGTATCAATATTAAATGTAACATTTATTTCATATAATTTTAACTAAATTTAATATGTACAATTACAATAGCGGTCGATAGTTATTGCTAAAGTTCTGTGGCCTTATTAATTTATATAAATAATATATCAAATATTGGGTCGATGTTCCTTATTCGTGGTTGAATCACTTTAACAATACTAGCGTTCTTAATTGAAAAATGTGTACATCTAAATATTTGCAAAAGGTAGCATTGAGAATAATGATACCGATTGCCCTATAAATAATTTAAATTTGGCGAGAACATCATTGACAGTTTTTTTTTTCTAATCTTCAATGTCATTATCTATTCTACTGCTACGGATTCCAGTGTTACCAGTCCATGGGTAAATATCTGGGCAGGGTTGGCATGTTCTCATGTATCTCACACCAGATTTATGCCACAGGTTGCAGACTTTGGGATTATTACATCTTTTTGGACGATCCTATTACAACACAGGGATCAACACAAAGCAATTTTAATAAATTTTGATCAAATACTTACGCTATAATTGCATTGGAAAGGTTGAAAGGTTGACAATCTTGATAAAGGAGTAGGATCTCTAACCCATTGGATAGCTTGCCAGTTAGTTACTAAATATACATCTTTCATTGAATTGATATAATCGAGGAATTTAATAAATCCTTCTTTGTGGTGATCTTTAGTAAAGTAAGCTGCGTGATAGAAAAGACCAAAAGGTGCTCTGAAAAATCAATCAACTTCCTTTATTTGCGTTCAAATACTTTTTATATCGTTTATTTTACCTATTGGTCGTGTAATGCCTTTGGAAATTCTTCTTCAACAACTTGACAACTCCATCAGCATCTGCTGGATGACTACAGGCATCACCCATGGAGCACCTTCCCCCGTTCAAATCTTGCCACATTACCATGGGTACCTCCCAGACTCCTGGATAGGATCTCGTAGGACAAGGCGGGATCATGCAGTCGTGGAATAGTTTATAGTCCAACGTATAAGGCCAACTTGGAGGTTTATTTTCGTAGATTGGCATTGATGAATCGAAAGTGAAGTTGGAGTCGTATAACATCTTGAACATTTTATTTCCTCCAACCTGAAAATTTGTTCATGGAACTAGGAGTTGTTTTATTCCTTTGGGGGACTTACTGATAAGAAAGGAGCTCTCATTCCTCTGACGTCTTCCAGTTTAACGCCACCATACGCTGATAAGATTTCGCGTTGCCCTGCTACTTCTTTCGTCCATTTCTTTTGAGAGAATTGTTCACCGAAGCTATGACTAAAATGTATTTATTTAGTAAGGATTCACATGTAACGTAATGTCAATTTACATTAGGTTTACGAATATTACTGTATTATTACATTACAAATCAAGCGAGGAAAAGTCCCCATTCTGTGAAAGTTAGTGCATAATAAAATAAATAATGAAAAAAAGTCGTAGTCAAACAAATACATATATGTAATTAGTTAGTAAAAATACGTGCTCTGGTGCAAATTTACATATGATTTGGTAGCCGACTTACGAAACTGTATGTGAGGCAATTTCATGACCATCTGAGTACAAATTCTGCACCTGACTGTAGTCAGTCCATTCATGTGATACATAGAAGGTAGCAGCGATTGGGCAGCCATTCGGATTAACTCTGCCTCTTTCAAACAATTCGCTGTAGAGTCCTTTGTTTAAATCATTGACGGAATCATCAAATGTGAGTAGCACGATCTGGGGTAGTTGTTCAACTGGTAGGTCCCCTGTTGTTAGTAAAGCAGAGGTGAAGTATGAAGTAAAAGATAAAGAATAGAATAAATTGGTATTAAAAAAAGGGGTGATAGAAGCTTAGAATTCAAGATTCCCGCTCCCTATAAGGGGCCAAAATCGCCCACTTACGAGACTGTGTGGGATGCTAACTCGTGACCATCGGCATATAAGTTTTGTACTTGACTGTAATCAGTCCATTCGTGGGATACATAAAATGTTGCAGATACTGGGCAGCCGTTTGGATTAAGTCTCCCATCGAATATTTCCCTATAGAATTCTTTGTTTAAGTCGTTGACGGCATCATCAAATGTTAAGAGTATTATTTGTGGTACTTCTTCCACAGGCAGATTACCTAATTATCAAAGAAAAAATGCTTCGTATTCTAATTTTCTCCTAGGAGCAAGCATTACTGGATTGTTGGTAATCTGTAAGTGACTACTTCCTACTTGCGTATAGCAGATTTTTACTTACCAGGGATTTCTTTACCGCCACAACTGCAATCTGGCAATAAACACACATCCCTACGACATTTAGCTGCTGCCTTGTCTGGAACTGGTTGAGGATATATTGGATCTGGTCTTCTAGGCGGATACTTGTAGATATCAACAAATTCTGCAGCCTTTGATACTATTGAAGTTGATGGTTTTAATGTTGAACGAGTTCGGCTGTAAATATTTCAGAAATTATTTCACTCAAAATCACATTTTTAATTTCAATAACTTACGGTGGGGGCGTTCCTCTATTCACAGTAATGGTATCTCCATTTCCTCCAGTACTGTAATGAAGATTGCCCCTACCACGCGTGTTTGTCCTAAAAAATTATTTGTCGTAATGAAGCAGCTCAGATCTCGTATATATTTTGTTTGATACGCAAGTAAAATACTGTCACCCACCAAAAAATAATATCTACCATGCAGCTAGCAATTTTTTCACCTGCTCCATAAACTTAGCTAGCTTAGCTATATTGTTACAAAAACCTTGTCCATGTTACTGTTTGTCTAGTTTTTTTTAGGTACTTGCTCAAGGTGGCACTAAATTAGTATTAACAAATTGAGAAAAAAGGTATCGTGTGTTAAAATGTGCTTCAAGATGATTAGGTACAGTCTCTATATTTATAAATAGAATGAAATAGTCCAGAGTCAACTTCCGGTCTTTTTAGGAGTTATATCAAATCAAAATCTTTCGATTTTGCTTTATTTTTTTAAGAAGCAAACAATTTTCTCGGTTAAGTTGAAATAAGTGCAACAAATATAATAGGACTTCTTGTGATTTCATGCAATTTGCTTTAGTAGGTATCTTTTGTTGTTTTTTTTGCTAAAATAACATTGCATCAATACCTCTGCTTGATATCGTTGTAATTTGCTGTTTGGTTGTCGGTACTTGGTCGCCGCGATCCCCCAAGTGCTATTAAGCTTTTTATAGCAGTATTTACCCGGGATATACGGGCTGGGATTGAGGTGTTACGAGGTGTATCGGCATGATGAGTTTTGGTCGTCAATAAGTCGGATGATTGGGGTATTTTAAGTACTGGTTTAGGTTTGTACGGTGGAAATTGATCTGGTTTCGCTTTTGGACGGTTCTCATCTATCCCAAGAAGATCCTCTGGCCTTGGAATTTCAACAGTTGTTCGGAAACGCTTTTTGTTAGGAGCGACGTAAAGATTTGGCTCATGGTTGTAGTTCAAACTTGAGATACTTGGCGTTAATTCAATTTGGTCATCGTCAGAGTTACTTGCCGATGTGGTAATTGGTGTAATTGTAGTACTAGTCGTTGTAGTGGTAATAGTAATTTTTGGAGTCGTTTGTGGTGTTGTAGTAGTAGTCTTTTGTGTCGTAATGGTAGTACTTGTACTTGTAGTAGGTGTTGTTATTATTGCAAAGGTTGGTGTATACCTTTTTGGATGTTCCAAATAATCATCGTAAGTTTTATTTTCGAAATAATCAACAGCTTCGTTATAATTACTAACGCTAGCAAATTCATTATTTATAGCAATCGGATTGATGAACTTCCGTATGGTTTTTATAGTGCGGTGTTGCGTAATCGTAGTGCTCTCAATCACACTTTCATTTTGACCAGCAGAAGTTACTAATTTCGAAAAATTATCATTTGTTGGGGTTACCGTTTTTGGAAGGATACGCTTAAGAAAATGTTTGGGTGGTGCATAGGTAGTAGGCATTATATTTCTAGTTCTAGCCCTACCTCTAATTCTATAGACTCTTACGTCACCATTATTTGGTGATAAAGTGGTCATTCGGATAACCGGAGTTGACTTGGACGCTTTCGTTATAAAATGAAAGGAAGGTTTTTGAGTGGTGGTAAGATTTACAACAGATTTCTTATTAATAATATTATCTTCACTTAAATTAGTTAAATCGTCATAATTTGTATTGCGTAAGTCAGTCACATTGTCCCGTTGTCGGGTTCTCAAAGGGATCTCGGGATAAGGTTTAGTTATATTGGGTTTTATTTGTCCCTCGTCTTCTTGTAACGTATTAGGGAATAACAGTGCTCGTGTTTGATTGATTTTCTTACTAACTGATGTCGATCTGCTAAAATAAATGATATCTATTGTAATGGCTGAATCTAGATTATAAATGGAGTATCAAGAAAACAAACAAAAAAAAAGAAATGCAGAGTAGAATTGTTTCCTTTCAAAACTACGCATTTCAAAAAGATTTTGAAATTTTAAAACAATTCCATTCTGTCTGGAACTTAAAACTATAATAACATAATTTACTCATACACAAAGTAAGGGAAGATATGAATGCTTTCTTTCCAAATAAATAAGCATGCTTTAAATACAACTGAAGATACTACAAAAAAAAAAAATGGAATGAAATAAAAGCATCTACCAACGAACAAATTTTAGAAACAAACAAAGGCTGGAATGGAGTATGAAATGAGAAAATTTCGATTTTGACGCCAAATATTTTTGGGGGATTTTGTAGTACCTTGACGGGACCGTGCTCTTTTGTGAAGGAATTGGACGTGGCGTTGTAGTGGTAGTTGTAGTGGTACTAGTTGTAGTTCTAAATGTTGTAGTTGTTCTTTTCGTAGTACTTGGCTCTTCTATATAATTGATATCATTTCTGTCACCCCTAAGACTTAAAATATGTACAGAAAGATTTTTTTGAAGAAGCTCATTAATTTTATTCTTATATGGGATACTCACTTGGTTGATTGGCGATTCGATTGTCTGATGTAAGCGGATTGATCATCCACCTAAGAAGAAACGTCTCATAAAATACAGTTTTTAGTAATACGGTACACACATACATAGCCATCGTTATACTCGGACACTGTGGGTTGATAGACATCTTGGGGAAGGTAAGTGTGTTCTTGGAAAACAACTTTGCGTTTTGGAACTTCTTCGGAAGTCGGCAGCACTTGCACAGAGGACGCTGGAGTTCCTCTGTAAGTGCTTTGGGTATGTTGACGACCACCATTGTTGGAATTGTAGTGTTGTGGGTAATCTTCTGGTGAATTATTTTATTAAGTTTGAAAATTGCTACAGGCGGAGCCTAGCATCTGGGGGAATTATGAATCTAACGTTGACAGTTAAGCCATTGTAGTGTAATCCCATTATAGCTTGGCATTTTGATAAATTTAAATCCTAGTTCATGTTTACCCCAGATATGATTCACATTTACCTCAATACTGTGTGTAAAAATGAATCACAGTTTTGAATTTTTTAATTCTAATTATAAATTACATTAGAAATAAAATTAATTAAGAAAAATTACCGATGTCTCTGTACAATTCCACATCGTCATAGATATAGTATGGATCATAATGCGTTGATTCGTAATGTCTTGTTCCGTTGTACAGCGCTTTATTTGTCGCTGTTGTTACACTTTTCTGTGGAGTTATGCTAGCCTCTTCAACTCTGCTAAAATGCAAAGAAAACTCATTTACATTTTAGAAAATATACATTTTATGGTCGATTATTTTTGGAAATTAATGTATATTATGCATAAAAAAGATAAGTAAAATAGCATTTAATCATGTTTAATTTAACAATTTTAAAGAATTTTGCCGTCTCTATCTTTAAAGAATTTCGTTCGAAATTGCACCATATTCCGTGAAACAATAAATATGACCTAGGTTTCACAATTGCAATGCTGATACTTGATACTTTCACTGTTTGACGAATTATGAACTGCGAATATGAACGGCAGCACATTTCAATATTTGGAATAATAATTTTAGCATGGGTTTTTTCGAATATCTATTGATTTACATTGTTGAATATTACCTCAGCGTTAGTGTAGGTAATAATAGTATTATGTTTAACTACTCTTTAGCACTGACAGTTTGACCTTTTACATTACGTAATGAATTTCTTCTAAACAACCTTTACAATGAATAAACAAATGATTATTTAATTGCTAATTTACCTTATAAACACAGATATGATACATGAATATAAGTTTATACAATGGTGAAGGGAAAATAGGCCATTAACTTTTATGCTAGCGATCCAAGAAATATTTATTCAAAATGTTAAATGTTTTTGTTTTACGATCTTTATTTTACTTCTAGTTTTCCAGTCTTTTTGAGTAAAACATTCCTTGCTCACTGTAATCTTAAAGAATATAAAATAATTTATTATTACCTTGTGGTCAAGTCGTTTGGTCTAAGATTTACGTCAGAGTCCGTAGTTGTAAGTACTTTCTGTCGGTTATCAATGTACACAGGTCTATTTGTTCTTAAGGTGGTAGTTCGTAATCTTTGGCGTATTGTGTAAACGGGCGTTGGTGTTGTGGATGAAATGATTTTATATTTAATGGTAGGAGGTGAAGTTGTGGTAATGGCTCTAGTAGTGAGTTTTTGAGTTGTGGTTGTGGTAGTAGTAGGTTCAGTAGTAATTCGGATAATAGGTGCATGGGGTTCAGGAATTTCAGTTACCGACGCCATAGTCGGTGCTACGGATTCGCTATCATAATCATATTCATCATAATAATATTGCTCATCTTTAGCCTTCGTCCTTTTACCATATGGAATACTCTCAACGGTAGTTGTCTCAACTTTTTCAATTTTTTCAGGTTGTTTAGTCGTAGTATATTTAATTTTAGCTCTTTCAGTTACTTCATCATACTCGTCATAATAATAATAATCACTTAAAGTGGTAGTATGGATCTTTTCAGTAGTCCTCTCAAGGTTAGATTTTGGAATATTTGTTGGAACAACCTCAGTGGTTGTGGTATCCTTTTCAGGGCCGTAAAAATGATCGAATCCCTTGAAAAATTCATCAAAATTAAAATCTGATGATGAAAATGGATTTATATTCTCATAATTATTCTTTTGGTAAGGAGATAAATCTGGAATCTTGCTATTGTAATAATGGTCAGTATCATAATCGTTATTTTCTGGCGCATATTTATACTCTTCATTACTATAATTTGGATAATTCTTAGAAGTTCCTTTATTATTCGAAGGTTTATCATCATGAATTAAGGAGAAATTAACTATAGTAGCGCTGGTTTTAGATTCTTGCTTTGAAGACTTTTCTGGTTTTAAAGTAACTCCCCGCATATTGTCATCAACAAATACAACTCTGCCATGAGAGATTACAGCTGGTTTTGGAGTAATTCTCCCAGACGGATTTATGTAATAATAATTATCATTTTGTTTAACTGGAGGTGGTTTATATTGTTTATTTTCTTGTTGAAAAATTGGATTTACATGATAATTGTCATAATTCGGAAAATATGGTTTGAATCCACCTTCTTGTTGAGGAACTGACAAAAAATGTGTTTGGAAATTGGTATTATATTGCCTGGTTGGTGTAGGAGGTTGTAAGAGGATTATAGAAGGGTTTCGAACGGATTGATAGGATTTTTTAACCGAACCACTACCATGCCATGGTGTCACATCGTGGTCGCTAAAATTTCAGATAATAAATAATGTCAAAGATGTGTATTCCTTGTATTTTCGATTAATGTAGAAATGGTTAGATTCCTTAGATTATTTAATACGATGACATTTTCGTGAAATTCGATTCCAACCATTTCTAACATTCATCGTTAGGTAAATCATCAATTTACCTTCTCGGAATTTGTCTTTTACGTCTTCTCAAGTTGAGATCGTTCGTTATAACGTCATTGATGTCAGTTTTACTAATGGCAAAGTAATTTTTATAATTATGGTGTTGTATTCTACATCCGACACGCAAATATGAGACTCACCTGTAAGATGGATTACTCTGTTGGCTTGTACCGAACGATATGACACTGATCTTTTCACCTCTACTGCTGTAAGACTGGAAGTAAGAAGAATATTGTGTTATATGAGATGTGAATGATATTGAATTTATTTCTTTTTATTCGTAATGTGAATAAGATAAGAAACTCCTTGTGACGAGCGTACATTCTATTATCTGTTAATTACATTTGTTAATTAATTACGTCTGTTATACAGTTATGTGTACGTATATCTTCCTTTGTTTCATCAAAAAGGAAACACATATCCACTTTCATTTCATCTTTTATTATTTCATTCATCACCCTTGTTTTAGCATTAATCACTGTCTACTATCTTAACGATCGATTCATTAAGGAATTTTCTAAAAGCAAAGGTTTGAATATTCATGAATCTTTTTTGCACCTTGACGGTTTAGTGGACGTCAGTTGTTATTGCAGATATCCTCTTTGTTCGGAATTAGTGTTTTAAGTGCTATACCGTCAAATCTCTAAATGTACTTTACATTTAGACATGAGAGTTCCGTTCCAGATATTCGTTGCTTATTTATACACACGTATCCACCTTTAAAAGTATCATTGTATTTTTAAAATACGTAAATACAACGTTATAAACGAACGTTAGAAATCGGGATCTTATGCAACGCTTATACATTGCAAAACCTACCGATTATTCAGTCAATTAAATTGAAGTTAACGATGCTATACTTACAGGAATTGAATTATCACCATAAGGACTTAAACCATCTCTATCTCTTTGTACGTCACTCACTTTAGCAGGTTGGCCTCTGTACGTCCTCTGTCTTTCAACAACCGCAATCTGTTCTGGTATCTCTTCATCTTGATCGTAATACCTTTGTTGCTATCAAAAATACAAAATAAGGCCAGAGAATAAATACCAAAATCGTGTTTACCTTGACGATTTCTTGAGTATGGTGCAAGCTACGTGGTTGACCTCTTGGAGTTACAATCACAGAAGGCTGAGACGATATTGAAGATGATGGTGCTCTTGCAGACGCTGTATATCTTGTTCTGGGCTCTGAGGAAACGCTTGAAGAAGATGATGGATTTGAGGATGATACCACAGATGTTATTGAGACGTCTCCAGTACCGTCACAGCCTACATTCCTTGGCCAATCGCATGTTTGCAATTCTGGGCTAATTTTGAGGATTAGGAACAACGAATTTCGGTTAGAATTAAGGAAATGATATACCTGTACATAAGTCCACCGGTACATGATTCTAATACTGGTCTGCCGAAGAAGCAAACGTGGTAAAGTGTACAATCTGAAGGGTGTGGATAGTAGCCAAATTCTTCTGGACATTGAAAGTTGATTTCTGGTTTGATTTCTTCAGCAAGTTGTGCTGTTCTACTAACTTTTCTTTGTGACGAAACCAAAGCTGTAAAAATAATTATGGTCTTGTATATTCGTTATTTAAAATTTTTGAATCTATAACAACAATAAGAGATTTGTTAAAGAAATTGGTCTTCTCTTTTCGCAATCGTATGAAACTATCAATTATGGTTTTTAATTTGTATAGTCAGTTCTATAGAAATTCTTGCCACACGATTTGTAGCGCCATCCTGCTGGAACCAGTTAAGGTTTCAAAATGTTTTGTAATATTTCTGCATATGTTTGTGAAGCTACTATTATCTTTTCGGATAGTTCTTTTACGAGTACTATTTTATAAGGATGGGATTTTGTTTTATGTAGCATTCTATGAGCACTTGATATTGATGAAGTTTTAACAAAAACTTCATGGTATCATTGCCAATTCTTTGAATCAAACTTTGTAAGCATAATTTAAAAATGATAATAGACGTCTGACGCTCCTTGCATATTTAAAAGAGAATTTTAAAATTATGATAAGACGCATTGCACAGTAAAAAAATTACACTATATATATATATATATATAACCTACAATGTTATATTTTACATTTAGAATTTAAATAATTAGTTCGAACAACATTTGTGGACAAACAAAAAAAAACAATAATGATAATTAATTTTTTCTACATACGGTGTCTATTCAAAAAGATCATTGAACCACATTTTAACTGTGAATGTTGCTCGCTGCTATTAATTCGTTAAAAAATATATACCGTTTGCAAGGTTATTGTGTTATGCAACCATTGTATTAGTATATGTGCCGAGAGTGAGATAAAATTAATATTAATCTTAAAGCGCTTTGCACACAATCTATATCTTAATCTATCCACGTACTCGACCAGATATCCTTGATACAATTTAGTAGGCGAAAAGATCAGGGGAGGACATGAAAGACCTTCAATTGTTATTGTTCAATATGAGTTTTGTTGCTTAATACATACCGTTTTAGCTATAAAAACATGGTAAGAAGTTAAATTCGCGGATATCAACAATTTCCTTTTAATGTTTAGATACTTATGCGACCTTTTCAATTTATCCGACAAACTTTTTTCTAGATTTATAATTATGGCAATTGGAACGTTGTTATAGATCGAGAAATCAAATACCTTGTTTGTGTAATCATTCTTTTCCTATGGGTAATAGCATGTCATATATTTGTAGTTCGACAATACAACGCGACAAAGCGTAAAACTAAATTCAAAAGGTGTTCTTTTTCTTTTTAAAACGAATAGTTCGCTCTATATACGGAGCCATGGTTAAATGGAACATTTTATTTATTATGTACGTTTGACAAAAGTAAAAGTTTAAAATTTACGCTTCAATGCTTTATTTTACATACATTCACGACTACAAGCATTTATTCAAGCTAACAGAAAGAAAGGGAGTTAAATGGAAATTATACTGAGATACAATGAATATTTTCAAAATATTGACTAACGTATCCTTGTATTTATAAGAAGAGAATATTTTTTAGTTGCTGAATATCGATTTTATACGAGATGTTATCTAGAAATAACCATAAAAAAATGTATACAAATTTCAGAACTATCGTTCTGGAGAAAGAAATATTTTCTTAGCGTTTCTTTCTCCGCTTAAGAGATGTATACTTGTAATAAAATATCTGTATTTCTTTATTTCAGACATTTGTTAACTTGATTCAAGAAAATCTTGCAGGAAATTTTAAGAAAGTGATTCTTAGTATAAGTAAATGACCATTATAACATAAAACAATATTTTCTTAAGGATAGCAAATAGTTTTCTTAATTCCAGAAAGCGTTTAGGTATTGTTCATAAATCAATAGTTTCATTTTCTTAAAATAAAGCATTTTCTACGTATATAGAACTCTTAAAATTCATATCGTTTATATGCACATTATTAATTGTGCTTACCTTGTTTAAAACAGTACGACATATCCGTACATAATGCATGAGTTTAAAAAGACTAAAAGTAGAGGTTATTTACAAAATAATGTTTATACAAAAGTGAACTTAATGTAGAAGTACACATGAAAAAAGTGCCTATAAACAATAACCAAGATTAATGCTAATAAATAGCTCCTGGTATTGATGGAATTACTACCGGCAAAAACAATATGAGAAGAGAAAAGCTTCTGCTCCTGGCCACATTGCGCTTACATCTCTCAGCTTATGCTACTAATCTTCAAAAACAGCAACTGAAATATCTCCTGGCGCCACCTAGTGCCAGTAGTTATAGTCATACCGTCCTAGATAGTAGTGACGGAACTGGAATGCAGATACCATACTTTACCATACAAAGATATAACCATTAACGTACAATGCTTCATAAACATTTTCAAAAGATACCGGTTAATGTAATGTTTCTTTTTATAGAGAGGTTTGACTAACGCACTTTTCAGTTTGTTGGGGTATACATCGATTTCTATGGAAAGATTCACCTGCAAATGAGTTGCTATTTAGTTTCGCTGCAACATTGTAGATTTCGCTTGGAGTTACGGGATAAAAAAAAAACAGGATTTTTCTGCCACTTGAATGTTTTTACCAATTTCATTGGAAAAACTGTCTATCAAATTGTGAGCTACTGAAGAGAAATGTAAATTGAAAGAACTACGCACCTCTGCAGTACCAGAAAAGTTGTCAGGAAGCTTGTTCTTGTAGGTATATTGGTTGACGTTATTCTCAATGATTAAATGATTAAAAGGTTGCATATAATCAAATGCAGCAACTCTTATCCTTTTATTTTTATAAATCCATTCTGTCTTGGTCCCTTTTTTCAAATGAATTTGGATTTTTTTTGAATTGAAACAATGGCAATTATATTATGTATTATAGACTATAACATCCGTTCATTTTATTTGTAAGTTATGCGACACCTTGTATAACGTTTTTTTTAAATTTCTTTTAATTATCTTAAGTCAGAGGATAGCGATTGTAACTAGAGCAACGTAAACTGCGCTGAAAGCCAGTGGCTGACGCATAAAAGTTTACGCAAAATAAACACGGCCGGGACAATTCGGTATAAGCGTCAGTATAACTGCGACTCGAAAGCCGATCTGTTGTGTATGCATCTACGCTGTCGTATACTATATCGTAGTTCTACGTTTGTTTTGAAAATGTTTCCTACGTCGCGAAAACGACCAAAGTTGGACACAATAAGAGAATTTATTGCAGAAATGCCTGATTTAAAGTGTGATGGCGCTAAAATTCAATGTGTAGTGTGTAAAATAGATTTAATGTGTTGGTCTAAAAGTGATTGTCTACGGTACGTAAATAGTGCAGGGCATGTTTCAAAAAAAATTCCACACGAGATTATGACAAATTTAAATTTAATTTATGTGTTTATTGCATGTAATTTACCACTTCACTTACTAAGGAAGAAAGCATACGTTTCGTTTTGGAATGAATATTCGGACTTTAAGTTACCAAGTGAGAGAACATTACAGAGAGTTGTGCCGTCTGCTCGTGAGCATGTCGAGAAAAGAATTAAATCGGAATTGCAAGATAAAAAACTGTGGTTATGTGTGGACGAAACAACAGATCGTAAAAAACATTCTGTGGTTAATGTAATGGTACGCACAATGGAACCACATCGACCGTCACCCTCAATTTTACTAGCTTCCACACGAATACAACAATGCACTGCCGAAGTAATTTCAATGTTGGTGTTAAATACATTGGAAAAGTTTGAACTTTCAACAAATCAACTGTTGATGTTTATGAGTGATGGTGCCGCAAACATGCTTGCTGTAGGTCGATCTCTTAAAAAATATAGTGCTAACTTGTTGCATATTACATGTAAAATTCATACTCTCAGTCTCGTAGCAGATAGTATCAGAGAATGTTATCCCGAGGTAGACGCTCTAATAGCACATACAAAAGCTGTGTTTGTAAAATCCCCAAAACGTATTCGGGAATTTCATAGACTATGCCCCGGTATTCCTGAACCACCACAACCTACTCTTACTCGTTGGGGAACATGGTTAGAGGCTGCATTTTATTATCTTAAATATGTTGAGAAGCTGCGGCTGTCAAGGTAAGCCGCTTGAAATTTCAGCATAGTCAAGTTAAAACAGATTTGGAAATTATTCAGAACAATTACGTGGGACTAGCGAATGCGATAGAAAAATTACAAAATTCTTCGGTGTCGTTAGTGGAATCTTTGCAAATAGTGCAACATGTTCACGCGCAGCTATGCGCGATAGAAGACGCAAGAAATGTTTGTGTTTTAGAAAGGTTTGAAAGTGTTTTAGATAAAGACTCTGATTTTGGCACATTAAGACAAATTTGTGAAGGTGCGTCAACAGAACCGTTAAGTTATTTGAAAGATTATTTTACTTACGCAAATATAACGTCACTAGATGTAGAACGTTCGTTTTCGGCATACAAAAACACTTTTTCTTCACGCCGCACTCACTTTGCCGAAACAACTTTGGAAACATATCTAATGTTTGAGCACGTATCACATTTAATTTATTTTGTGTAAACCTTTATGCGTCCGCCACTGGCTTTCAGCGCAGTTGCGTTGCTCTAATTGTAACACATAATGCAGATAAAAAAAAACACACTTTTTTCACGTCTTCTATGTAACAAATATTCTCTTCATCTTTGGGAAATTATTCATTTACCCATCTCGACTTGTAGAACACCGTTCCCATATCATCCTCATCATAACCTCTAGATTCTCGACGTAGCCATCAAAAAGAATGAATAGACCCCTTTTATCGGTTCTCCCATACTCAACGTTTCCCGTATTACTACATTTTTAATCAAATTATATAAACACCTGGAGGAATTATTAACGAGGTATTGTCAGATCCAAATGAGTAGTTTTATCGGTAGAGAGAGTAGCGTGCGAACAATGCAACTAACGAAAGTAAATACATAGAGTTCTAAATTACTTTCTCAAAGTGAATCTTAATTTTGAAAATGATTTCGTCATGTGTTTTGGATAATTAGTAGCGTTAGGTTTTTATTAAATGTCAATGTCAGTGTAGCACTTAGTCTTTAAAAATGGTGTTGTGTTAAGAAATTTTTACCAAATCCGATTGGTAAATTACTCTTCATTAGATATTTTGAGTGTGAATCCTGTACGACGACAAGGTCACTTCGAAGACGTCTACCGTCTAACAGTTTCACTAATTTAAATGCAAACATGACCCACATTTAAAACAATCACTGGATCGCAGCATAGCAGTGAAGATCAATCGTAGGATTATCCATTATCATATCATTCGTACAATTAAGTAACTTTAATGGTTTGTTTTATCTCAAGATCTGATCACCGTACGCAACTGGAAAAATGATTGTGAAATCCAAGTTTACTTCTATATTGTTCTGTAATGCTGAGAATACTAATTAATAATAAAGACAATAGAAATTGCGGTTAGTTTTAATTTATTTCAGTAGGTATTTTAAATAATAGACAAACCTTCGTTGGAATTTTTTTCTTCATCTTCTTCGATTTAAATTCTAACAGCTCGAAAACAAAGAGTTAGGCAAGGTGAACGCAACATTTAATACCTGCTACAAGAACTGCGAAATTAGTAACGCACAAGGAAAAAAGTTAGTCCTATGCAACAGCTCTACGTGAGACCTTTACTACAAAATGATGCGCAATCAAATTGTGAGAAACACGGTGAAGAAACACTTTTCGTTGTTTCACTTTAGATGAAATCGGTTCTATTTCAACATGAATGCATTGTATATATGTATATAGGAGGAAAATATACTACTATCCAAAAGAATGTTACTCAAACCTGGGGTGGTCACTGCAAATATTTTTTCACGATTCTGTAAGCATATTTGGGATCATTATCTTATTTCTGTATAAAATTTGAGGCAATTAAATGTCATCCTGATGAATGAACGCCAGGGGATGTTAGTACCACCGCCGTATTTACTCCGAGGAGAGATTTTTATGTATGTGACCTACCTAATCATGAAAGAAAAAAACAGCAATGATAGCAATAATGATCATCAGAACAAAATCTCTGCCTTCTTAATTGTTTTTTTTTTAACTTTGAACTCCTAGAAACCACATGTGTAGCAATGATTCTTAAAAAAAGTGTTTTTTTCGCTCAGATGTCAGCTTTAGGATTTTGGATGTAAACCAACGTAAAAATTGGAAGCAAACCTATTGTAATATACATATAACCTACATTAAAACGAGATACCATGTCTTGGTAAATAGCTATATTATCTGAATATTTCTGTTCTAGTAAGTTCTACATTTTACGGACTTCTACAGTATAAAATATGTCATACTACAGCGATGTTATTACACTCTAATTGCATTACATTAAATTACATGGAAAGAATTCTGATGGAAAGTAAAAAGGTTGTGAGTGTAACCATGTTTTCATAGAATTTTTGAAGAGTTTAGGTATTACTGTTTTCCAGCTACTAGGTAGGTTTTTTTTTTAATACCCAAAATATCTGGACAGCAGTTAACTTTAAACTATGTTTCATGGAGCGTATTTGCGGATTTCGAATTTCTACATAAAGTAACCTGGTTAATTCCTGCGATACATCAATTTCAGAGGAAGAGGACCCCGACGCGAGGATTCCATTCATAAATGATATTAAAAGTCTGTGTAATATACTGTTTTTAGAGTGTAAGATTCAACCATACTTTTCAACGATCTAGGTTTAAAAATTGACTTATTTAATTTGGTTATCAACTGTTGGCAGTGATCATTCCAGTTTAAATTGGAGGCAAATGTTAAACCCAAAAAGATTCCCGAATCTACAGATTGTATATTATTGTTTTGGAGATGAAAATTCATGAAACTATTTCTCTTCTTTTGTACCGTATGAAAGGGGATGTATTTAATCTTATCAAAATTCAATGGCAACCTGTTAACACAAAACCATCTAAAGAGTTTATCCAAGACCAAATTTGCAGCGCTTTCGATATCAATTCTTCCCGAAACAATAGCAGTTATGTCATCGGCATAACACTACAGCAAGATCGCTAATGAAATCAATTATGTAATTTAAAGATAAGGAAAATAATAATGGGCCAAGAACAGATCCTTGAGGTACCCCCATATTACCTGACAATAGTGACGATCTAATTTTATATTTCCTATTAGTATTAACTGAAATCTGTTGGATACGTACGATGTAATCCAGTCCGCTATCTTTCCTCGAAAACCCAATATATCAAGTTTCTCTAAAAGTAAAACTAGTATGAGAAATCCGGGAACCCATCTCCCTAACACTTGTTCATCCCTAAATAGTCATAAAATTTTCAACTTCCTTTATAATAACCAAATCATTAGAAAAGCGCTAGATCTTCAATTCTCTTTATTACTGCCTCAAAGGCTTTACCAATCTTCGATGAATTCCCAACCCCAACGAAATTGTTTCGACCAGAATTTTATTTGATATGATGGAACACTTTCTCAATATATTGAAGAAATTCAACAAGACGGTATGTAATATTCCTAACCACTATCTACAAAATTAGTGATCGGGAACAATGCGCGTTTTAGTGAAAAAGGTATCATCTCGAAATGTTAAAATGATAAACTATTAGAATGATTACATAAGTGATATGGTACATTATTACAAAGATAGAGACCGGCTAATTACATCATATTTCATTCAGGACTAGTATTAATTTATACAATCGCTATGTTAGATAGGAGATAGCAAATATTGACAAATATGTTAATTTTAAATTAATAATTATACGAGTGATGTAATATGTCAAGTACAAACATCAACAATACATTTTATTGGTTGATAATGCAGATGTATTGAATATCATTTGTCTGTTTCTAAAATACGTAATTTTAAAAAACGAGTTTTATTCTATGTTAACCTTCAAAAATTATTCTTATTAATTTGATTGCAAGCAGAAGATTCTCTCATGTGAAATGCTTTACATAATATACACATGAAAGGATGCGATTCCTAACCCATTTATTATGACAATATTTCTCTTTCTTTGAGCAGGTAATGTATGTCTGTCATGGTTGCGTAAGTTGATATAAAAGACTGAAAATAGAATTCGTCTTATTTTCCTCTTCCAAATAACCTTGATGCTCACAAACATGTGATTATGGTAATGACTGCTTTCGTTTGTGAATTAAACATTAGAGATCAAATAATATAGAATAGATACTTTCATGTATGGTGAATGATTGACGATTATAAAAATAATTGTTTATTTTTGATCGTAGAAATCGACACTAAGGATACGATTATATCTCGAAATATATCATTACCTATTTTCCGTATAAACGTCCTGATATTCAATTTCTACCATTGCAACATGTATTTGCGAAACCCCAAATTAAATCTTACGGAAATTGACAAAAGAAATATATGATAGTTTTTACATTCAGCCACTATTCTGTAATTTCAATCCAAAAACCCATAGACCAAGTGACCTTTATTATTTTCCAGCCATAAAACATATCCTAACAGATTATTTTACGAGAAAATTGCAACATGGTCGTAACCGCAAAATTTATGATACTATCGCAATTAATATCTCTTTCGTTCAATGCTGAGGAAATATAAGAGTTTTTGATTAAAAATCGAAATTTTTCCTGTAACAAAATAAATGTGTCGAAATTTGGAAATATTTTTGTAGCAGACACTTTCCTCTGGATTTATCGACTGTCAGATATAGTTGTTTGATTGGCGTTCTCGCAAGCAGTATATATGTAGAAAGTGTTGTTACGTTGCTTCCATTTTAAAGTTTAGCGTTTTATAACAAATATGTTTCACAATAAACCCAAGGTGGTATACACCTCGTTGATTGGTATGCGAAACTGTTTCAGTTTATTTAAGCGTTTGTTGAAATTTATTTAGACAAAGACGAACTGTTTTCATTGAAATGTATAACAAACTTATTTTATATTTGTATAATTTAACGAAACATTTTACAAAAATGTCGTTAATTCTCTCTGCAACTTGTCTTCAAGTCGGACATGTGATGTGAACTTCCATTCGAAATGAATGGACATCTTGGAACCCATTGAATGGTATTGCGTAATGTTAACTTTTTGTTATCAAATACTTGCAAAGTTCTATTATGTTACTCTCCTTTTTAGATAGAGAAAGTTTGAAATTTGCAAAAGTACATCCAGTAATAGATTCGTAGATTGCTACATATCCTAGTGAACTTTGCTTATGTATATACAAAGTGGTTGAATACTGAAAACGAAAATACAAAATCCTTCCCGTTTTTTTTCTGTCAAAATATGATTTACAATTAGACCCTTTCGAAAGTAAATTGTTTCCTAGTTGGTGCACAAGGAAATCTTCAGAATTTATTTTCAAGGGATCGATGTATTTTTTTTCATCAAATTTCAATTCTGCTAGACGTATAAGCTTAAGCAAACAAGGATGTTGATTTTTTTAATATCCATTAAAACCCGGGAAAAAACAGAACAAACACATTTCAATATATAATTTCTTCTTCAGGCGCCCATTTGAATATTTGCAAGCAATATGTTCTTGTTTGCAAAACGGTTGTTGTATATTGCCGAAAAAATAAATAAAGAAAAATTCTTTATACTTTCCGTCATGGGAAAGCATGAGGGAAAGGAGAAATTGAATTTTATTAAAGTTTGCGAATCAGTTGTTTTTTTTAGCCGTCCAATAAAAACAAAACAACAAGATGAAAGAGTATTTCGTGCATTTATCCTAAGTAAAACTCGCTATCTGTTTATTTTCGGCAGTCTTCCCTCTGCTGTAGATCTTGTTTCGTTTTAAAAAGATAAATTGATGGCTCTTCGTTTTGGACGAATCTTGCAAAGTCATAGTATAAATACAGAATCGGAAAAGGAGAAAAACTCTTTGTTATTTTAAAACTTGCATACTCAGCATTATTTTAAACGTTTCGTTGTTAATGAGAGCCAATGCATGATCGATATTTGTGTACATACAAGTTTAACGAACCCTCTTCACATACCACACATGAACCATAAGTGGTGATGGGCTGTACGATATTGTATCAGCAGAATTTTACAATTCACTGTAGGTACTTATCAATACTGTCGATATACACAGCTCCCATCAATAAGGTTTTTCGTTTTTGAATGGGAAAAGAAGAAGATTTCGATATGCAATTTCGAAGAATTTCAACCACTTTCCGTTAGAGGGAGTAATAAGGATGGTGCTCCTATTAACTTCGTTTAATAATAATTTCGTTTCGTTATAAGAAATCCTTGGATTATGTACAAAATTTAATTGAAGATTGTTGTAAGATATTATAATTGAAATAACAAGAAACTTTATTAATTTTTCAAAGTTTTATTATTGTTACAAAGAATCTGTGAAAATATTTGAATTTATTGAATGGAAATTACGATATATAAATTTTATTTAGATTTATTGTGTTACTTAAAAATTATTTTTCCTCCATGTTCATACAGTCTTGTGAATGATTGAATTGGTAAGATCTTCACCTATACGTACATTCTTTTACCCCTACTATTGAAAAGTATTGTCAGTAATAATTATAACCAGTCAAGTATAGAAACAAGACAAGAACAAAAAATTTGAACATGAACATACGTCAAATGAGTTGGAAATTTAAATACAAACATCTGGTAGGCAGGCTTCCGCGGTCGACAATAACACTATACTCTTGGTTTCCGGGTTGGAAATGTATGTTTTAACAAAGGTCTATTGTAACGTCATCTTTCCATTTGAACGAATTCAAATCCTTCTATGACGATAAAAATTTAAACTAACAATGGTTCTTGTGCCAAAACACCGCAGAGTATGTATATGTTTTGGCAATCTAGACTTCAAAAAATGTAAATGCTCAAATGTACACTCGCCGACAAGCAGAATGACCGCTCATCCGAGTACATAATCATAGTCTATAGTTCGCTGCCGACATTTTCGT
The DNA here is from genome assembly GCA_029619315.2 of Dynastes maya. Classification (NCBI taxonomy): domain Eukaryota; kingdom Metazoa; phylum Arthropoda; class Insecta; order Coleoptera; family Scarabaeidae; genus Dynastes; species Dynastes maya. Next base: position 12,708,769 of record JAROYE020000012.1, read on the forward strand.
ATATCACCGCGATATATTGTGATCAGTTGCTGGAATGAGCGGCCATTCTGCTTGTCGGGGAGTGCACAATGTCAAGTTATATACATATATTTTTTAACTTTATTTTAATAATAAATATATGCAATATTGAAAAATACCGTTCATAACGATATATGCCAATGGTTTTTGTTCTTGTGACAGTTATTGTGGCAGCAAAATTTCCTTCCTATATCATTAAGGGACTGGTAGCGCGGTGCCTAGCGTGTCGGGCTACCAGGTTCTCTCTCGGGGTGCCGGGTTCGAACCACGGGGCCGTCACTCTCAGAGTAAGATTTTCCGAAGTTTTCTTTACTCCAAATTTGGCAAATGCTGAGGGTGAACATCTTAAGACGCTCTACGGGCACAGGCGTAATAATATCTCATGGCTGGCCGATGCCCCCTGTAATTGACGAAAACTGTTGGGGGATGTGAAGGCATGAATTATTATTATTATTATTATTAATTATTGTTATTAATTCTCTTTGTAATATTTTTCTTTCAAAGGATGTATTTACATTTTACACTGTTCAATCAACATGTAATTGTATCTCCATTTTTGAAATTCCGACAAATTATTACATCTAACACTTTCTTTATTTTAGAATGGTTGTAATTTTCACGAAAATCAGCATTCCAAAATTATATCATGAAAACGATTGAAAATAACGGTTATAATGTAGATATATATTATGAATCACAATTCTTCATTAAACAATGATACAACCTATTTAGAAATTTCAAATTTACAATTCACCCTCAATTTTCTTAGTGTCAAATTCAAAAGGTTCAGGGTAATTTTAACTATTGGCTAAAATATAAAATATAAAAAAAAAAACATGTACTTGCGGAGTGGTCCACCGAAAACGAAACAGGAACTTCATCTTCACGTTTGAAGTGAATAAAGAAATGTTATAAAAAGTTCCATATATTTTTTTTAATTGGGGTTAATGTTAATTTGTACAACTCGGCCACTTTTTTCTTGCGATGATTAGCGAAGAGGATGGTACTCCTCCCGGAGGGACGATGTTCGGAAATCATAAAAATCTCTATCTTCCTTAAAATCATACTTGGCTACTGAAATTTCAGTAATAATAAATTAGACATTTGGGGGACTATTTGATAATTTGTTCGCTCAAAGGTTACTTTAGTATATTCCGTTATTTAAAAGCTAATTAATTAATCGTTCTGACATTATGCAATACCTAAATTGAGAAAAACACGCTGTATATAGCGAATAAAACCTTTTGGAAATGTTTCGTATTTTGTAATACGCGTTAAACTTGCCACAACGTATATAGTAAGTCTAACCTTTGGGTATTAGAATTCAAGGAAACATACTACAAGATGCGGCAAAATGAAATGTCATGAATAATTCTGACGTATTTTTCCTTATTAATGTTTCACTTTAAAAGTGCCTAAGCTCTTTCACATTTGAAGGGGGATACTCGACAATAATCCCGTGTATATCTCCCGTCTTTCTGACGGAGGATGAATTTGTAGACGTATATATGTTATAGGATATTAAATTCACCTCCGTATATACGGTTCGGAACGATATAAAATGTTTAATGCATTTGGATAAACGGCGAGTAGCATAAATCTATGTGTAGGCTTCACAATACTAATCGTAAGTTCAAATGTCCACCCAAACTTCACTCCTATCCCCGATACTATCGCGAAAATGTGTTTGCTGGCGTTACAAAGAATGTAGTATCTCTTCGAGGAACACTTTATTGGAATGGAATATGTTGGAAACAAATCGAAATAAACAAAAAACATATACAAGCAATGACTTTCTCATTATTACGCATTATTTCACTTTCGATGTAACTCGTTTTTGTCGCTAAACTGTGCTACAACTTTTTAATTCCGTGACGTTAGCTTGTACGATATATTAACTGCGGATGTTTTCAATTAAATCCTGATCTATGCCTAGACACTAGCCATAAACGTCTTGAATAATCTAATAAATACGATGATTAATATTTGGAACACTTTTTCTTCTTGTTACTCGATCTCAGATTGGAATAAGCTTAGAAAAAGGGGGGTAATTCAATGATGAAAGTTATGTCGGTCAGCTGTCTCTGTAATTATATAATTTATGATGTTAAAAAGTGGGTTTCTTTTCCGTAAGAAGGGTTTCCTTGATACATTATTGGTATTAAAGGTGTTTAATTTAAAAGTAACTACATGGAAAAATATTGTTTATATAAAAGAAAATTTTATATTTCTTTATAATTTCATTTATGTATCTATTTACTTCATAAAAAATTATAATAAAATAGATTTTGTGTTTATTTATATAAATTAAATCAATTTTACAAGTCAGTGCAGGTTTTTATTATTATATTTCTGTTTAATTACTTAGAAAAATATCTAGATACATCAAATAATATTTAGTAAGCAACAAAAATATATTTGAATGGTGACTTTCATATAAAGGAATAATTTTATGTAATAATATACACCGTGGAAGTGTTAAATCGTTTCTGTAACTATACAAGGTGAGATAGAAAAAAAAGCAACTTCTTTATTTTATTTATAATGGTTCTAATATACCTCTGGAAAATGAATTCAACCATATGGGGTTTAATGGGATTATCTGTAAAAATGAGGTTTATGTTAAAGAAAGTAAGATCTGTAATGTTAATATTTTGAAAATAGAAAGTTTAGAAATCACTCAGCTCAGAAAGATAGCTCCCTCAGATTAAAAAGATAAAAAATTAAAATTTTAATGATGGTTGGATATGGCGACCGCTAGAGAACACCGCAAGAAGTATGTGATTTATTCAATGAAACTTATCCTAATCGGCCCGCCATAAATCACAAAAAAAAAAAATCAACAAAATAGAAAGAGTGAAAGATGTGGATCAAGCAGACTAAACATGGCTACTGATGGTAATAAGTAGTCTGGGCAAACAGCGGTAACAGTCAGTGTAGTAGATATGTGGTGCGGAGTCGGCGATTATTTATTTCACGCATTCACAGCGTCAGTACTAAATCGATGCTGTATGCGAGTAGCTCTGTGTATATGTAGGCTGTCGTAACTTATTTCGTAATTGTACGCTCATGTTGGCCTTAAAAATGTCGTAGTTAGGTACGTCGCGAAAACGACCAATGGCAGACACAGTTAAAAACTTTATAGTGGACATACCGGACTTAATTTTTGGTGGCGCTAAAATTCAATGTCTAGTTAGTAAAATTCCTTTAATGTGTTGGTCCATAAGCCATTGTCAACGTCACATCGAAAGCAAACAGCATTCTTCTGCAAAAAGTGGCATACGAGACCAAAAAAAATTTACACTTGATTTATGTGTTACTCTTGTTTTATGTAATCTATCGTTTCGTTTACTAGACAAGGAAGCATTTGTCTCCTGGAATAAATATGCGGACTGTAAATTACCTAGTCGGACATCGATACGAATTGTAGTGCCATTTGCTCGTGAACATATAGGAAAAAGAATGAAAACGGAATTGAAAGATAAAAAACTGTGGTTGTGTGTGGACCAAACAACATCAAAACATTCTGTGGTTAATGTAATGGTACGTACAATGGAACCACATCGACCGTCATCTTCCTTCTTACTTGCTTCCAAAAGAGTTATAAATTGTACTGCCGATGAGATTTTAAAGGTGGTGTTGAATTCATTAAACAAATTTGAAGTTTCAACTAAGCAACTTTTAATGTTTAAGAGTAATGGTTCTTTGGCCCGATTCCTTAAAGAACACAGTGGTAACTTCTTACATATAACGTGTAAAATCCATACTGTAAATCTTGCGGCACAAACGATTCCTACATGTTTTCCACTAGTAAATGCATTGATTGCTAGTACAAAGGCCGTGTTTCTAAAGTCCCCGAAACGTACCCGTCTATTTCACAAACTGTGTCCTGATTTACCTGAACCACCACAGCCGATTGTTACACGTTGGGGAACATGGTTGCAGGCTGCACTTTACTACAACAAATATTTTGATCAAGTAAAGAAGGTAGTTTTAAAATTGAATCCGACAGAAGCTGCAGCAATCAAGAAAAGCCAGGAAATATTTCAAGATAGTCAGGTTAAAAGAGATTTACAAACTATGTCGCTAGTGGATTGTGTTCAAATTGTAAATGATCTTCACGCACAGTTATGCGCTGTAGAAGGCGAAACAAATTGGTGTGTAATACGAAAATTTTTAAGTGTTTTAGAGAAAGACTCCGGTGCGTGTGAAGATGCATTAAGTTGTTTCAAAGATTATTTTAAATATGCAAATATAACATCGCTGGATGTCGAACGGTCGTTTTCGACATTAAAAAACATTTATTCCGCACGTCGTACTCACTTGACTGAAACAGCTGTGGAAACATATCTAATGATTCAAATATTTAGCAGATGTTACCCAGTTTGTGATTTGACGAAAGACTTTTAAAACGGTAAGTGTTTCAACACGTATCTTTTTCGTTTCTTACCTTCTATTTTATGTGTAAACTTGTATGCGCTCGCCACGCCTCTGGTTGTTACCGTATATTTGCCCAGGTTAGTGATAAGGCTCTGGATATTCTAATTGACCTAGCCTTGCCTATTTAACAACAATAAAGAGGTATTTGTCGAATTTTCAGGTGTTTCTTATTTTGATTATGTTCTTGTTCATTTATTTAAAATTTGTGTTCATGTATTACTTTAACAGTTAAACCTATTAAACCCTATATCGTTAAATTCACCTTTCAAAAGACTATTAGAATAGGGTGCTCCATTTAAAATAAACAAGTTGGTATTTTTTCTGACTCACCCTCTATTATTACAGAATCGGCTCCAAGATACGCCGCTATCCATATGCCAAATTAGGAAAGCAAACATTTAGTCGTTTTTGAAATATTTCCAATATTCCAAACTTTTTTAACATAATGTATAATATGTAATAATTTTATTTTGTGTTTGTTTAATCCGAAAAACTCAAAAATTATTCGATATAAAAAATTGAAATTTTTTTTTTAATTTTCATTTTCATTATTATTTTAATTTTTTTCATAAGTAAACACGAGATATCCATAGTATTGCAATCAAACAACAAAATAAATTCATAATGTCTCGGGGAAGGTGTAACATTCTATGTAAGCCTCCTAATTATGTTTAAAAATGTTTAATGCAGTTTTTAAAGAAATACGAATTTGTAATAATTTATAATCAACAAATTATTTCGATCAGCAAATCATTTCAATTTACAAATTTTCTAAAAAATATGGAGAACAAGTTAAAACTGTTGAATCAACTAGATATTGTTAGATTTAATGCAAGGTGTTACACCTTTATGCAATAATCTTCTTGACGATCATACAAGAGTTGACTTTTAAAACATGTTTAATTCGGTATTTCACAGAAATGCCCTCCCATCGTAAGGAATCAGTCGTGCATGAAGTTAGCACAAAACCTTTGGGTGTCGATTATATTCAAGTACATACATTCGTGAATTAGAGTAAATGATATTGCAGCTTTACGTGAGTGAGTTTCCATTGCATAATGTCAAAATAAGAGTAGCATGTTGGAAATTCTTTTACGACGAATACATTCAGCAAGCATAAAGGTAGAGTAGCTCACGTAGTTCTCACAATAATGCCGCTTTCTTACTTGCGAAACTTCTCGTCCTGCATTGAGTTCGCTACTTTGAAATAATTATAAAAAAAGAACGTGGCACGTTGAAAATATGGACTATAGGAGATAGTAAGGTCGCAACCACACCCACGAGAACAAACCAGAAACATATAATATGGCCTCGATAATAGAATCGGTTTTAATCAGAGTACCAAAGCTTAAATGGCACATGTGAACACTTATTTGCATGTTACATATTCTCGTTTTATACTTCGAGGAAATGTTAACGCGATAACGGATAATTATTACCATGGGAACATTATCGTATGACCCTCGTATACGACAATGAATCAAAGCGTGGATAAAATTGTACGAAAAAAAAAGGAATTAAACGCTTCACTGGCTTGCTTGATTCTTTTTGAACATATTTAGTAGAAAGTTATTCTTTATTCTAACAATATCCAACAATAAACCAGAATTACATACAGTACGTTTATTTCAGAAGCTCTTTGTGTTTTAGTTTCTTTAATGACTTCGATTACTAATTGATTTTTAACAACTCAAAAAAATCCGATACCTAAAGAGAAAGTTGTTTCCAAAAACATATTACCTTAATAAAATAAGCAAACAATAATTTTTTCTGTAGAGCTCCGTAAATCCAAGAAGTAATTACGAAGATATTAACCGTGTTTTATAAGAGTTTGAAATGTTTTACTAATTAAAATGATGTTTACATTTGATATACCTGTTTTTCTGTGGAAAAAAATGAAAGTTAAATAGAATTACTTGTTCTTTAAAAATTAAGGACATTAAACAAATATAACTTTCTTTCTTTTCTAATCGATCGAAACTCATTCGAAAGAAAGGATTAAGTAAAGTTTAATCGGGTGTAAAATGAGGATATTCCAAGGAGATCTTAATGATTTGAGATTTGAAGGGAAACAGAATTGTAGAGGCTTTTTCCCAACAATACACTTCACAAATGACCTTGCCCATTTTACCTATTGTAATATCCGGGATCACATAAAAATGATAAAACAATTTTTAACGTTGGGAACAGCAACATTAACGCGTTAACTCTCCCGCTGCAACAGCCGCTGTTTTTTTTTTCTTATGCGTTCTTAATTATATACACATAGTCGTAATTATTAGAAAAGACCGTTGACATTTAAAGGAAATATTCAACTGTATCCCACCTACAAGCTTTGTGTATATGTATACATGATCGTACTTTATACTTTAGCTGGCTGTCATACAGGTATATATATAATATATATGGGTATGACCTCCAACTAAGCATATACTGGAATATATATTTTACATTCACTTGGCGTGTTTTACGGTATTATAGTAAGTGTAAACAAAAATATAAGGTAGTTAATATGATCTTGTCAATGTATATTGGAAAAAATAATAATCTTTTTATTGTAAATATCGAGAAACTGATGAAAGCAATGAATGACTACGAATTTTCTTTCGGTATATCCCGTAGGGAAATTCATACCTATAGCTTATATTACTCCAGCAAAAAAATGGATTGCCTAATACCAAGAGAAAGGTTGACGAATGTTGTAAGGCAAGAATTCGTAAAAAACACTCAATCGGTTTATGTGTCGCATTCTTGATGGTAAAAAAAAAATATTTTTTTTAATATCGCCGTTTGTTTGTGCAGTTTTTTTATTTCTTTAAAAATAACTATATCTCGAAAAATATTTGGCGAAAACAGAATATAACCTGTTTGAAAGTATTTTATCTTTAACTTGTTGTATTCACAGTTACTAATAACAATAAACCTTAACCGAGAGGCAAAAACAAAAATATCTTTGTCCTTTTTTTATCGATATCTCAGTAAGTACTAATGTCCCTTACTTTACTGCGAGAGAGTTCAAGAATGTACACATAATTGCATACCTAAGCTCACGTTATTTTCATAGTAATAAATGTTGAAGGTATATTTCGTTTATTTCTCCTTTCAAAACATCTGCAAGCTTAAACGATGGCTATTCATTTAATGACCACTTAGGCACATACTTATTGTGCTTATGCTCTCGAGAAACATTTTGTAATTTTTCACTATATTTGCATAGGATTAACAAAGGCAAACGACAAATATGGCTAAGGAAAAACTGCGTTGGAATGTACCAAGTGTTATGTGCATTATGAATTACCTAGAAAAATAGAAGCAATACGAGTATAATGAAACCTCCTACTTAGAAATAATAAAAAAGATAAATGTAAGAGAGAATGTCTCCTTGAGAATCAAATCAACGAAATGGAAATACCTTTAGAGGTCCTGCTTATTATTATTGTTATTATTATTATTATATTAACTATACAACATGCAATAACGAAATAATTAAATTTGACAACCTTGGTCAAACGTTATATAACATACAAAAAAAAACTATACGACATGCATGTTCATATATAAAAGAATTGTATGTGCATTTAGAGAAAATAGAGAATACGTTTAAGAACAAATGAACCAGAAACTGCAGTACTGCTTTCTGCAACGCGGTATGCTTTTAGAAATATCAATTCTATCTCGAATATACGTTTGAAAATATCAAGGATTTTCATGATTATACCACACCTTCCTTTACAAAGACTCATTATGGTTTCTAAATGTTACACGTTACACAAATAATATTTGTAATTATAGTAGGGATTCTGTACTCGTTCTTAATCATGAATCTAGTTCATTGGGATGCGAGCATTTATAAAATTTCATTTCTAAGAGTTATTTTATTACACTTAAATGATTCCAATTACCGTTTGCCGTATTGATTTTATATTTTCAAGAAAATATTGTGTGAGACCTTAGAATTTTCAAGACAAAACTTACGGCAATATGAACTAGATTTTAATTTTATTATAACGCGCTGATTAGAGCAACATGTACAGGTTGACAATCAAATCTGATTCAATAAGCACACATTACATGGTATACCGTGCCTCTTAACGTCGAAAATCTAATATTCTTTTCTTTGTTAGATACATAGTTTTGGTTGATAACCGGTGTATTATGTGTAAGAACAAACATATAGGGTGCACCTGAATTGCTTGGTCAAACTTTACGAACGTGATGTATGGAACATAACTATAAAAGAAGTTCCTATAAACATATGTCCAAAAATGCTTCCTTAAAAAGTTACACGAATAATAAGTAACAATTTTTATGAAAATAGCAAGAACAAATTTCATATCGTCTACGATTTGTTATAACACAATTTAAAAAATGTGACTTTGTTTATGTCTGTCATTTAATTGAAAATGTGAAACTTTGTTTATGTCCGCCACTTAATTGCTAAGAAACAAAAAGAACATATCTAATTCGACTTCAGCACACTTTAAAAACGCGGATAAACGGTTGAAATAATAACCTTATTACATTTTGTTTCCACGCGCGTAACTTTTTAAGGAAGCATTTTTGGATAGGTGTTTATAGGAACTTTTTTTACAGTTTTGTTCCATACATCACATTGGTAAAGTTTAGCCATGCAATTCAGATTCATGTTATATATAAATTAAATTGTTCTTACTATATGATTGAATTGTAATATTATTATTAGTAATGAGAAGTTGGAAAGAAGTATTGCAACCGCGCAACGTCAGGAAATAAAATTAATTGTATAAGCAGATTCTTTTATTCAATTACACAATATAAACTACAATAGAATTTAATACAAATATTATTACTTACAAATGAAGATACATATAAAATAACAAATCTGATTATTAGTCAACACCATTAAAATTCGAGAACTATCTAATATTTTACAAAACCGTAAAATACTGTACAATACAAAACTCTAAAATATTAGCAACAAATTTAAAACGCAAATATAGGAAAGCCCAAAACGAAATAACTACAAAAATTATACTGATAACCTTTTAATAATAAGATTAGTTTTTGAATAGAGTAAATGCTTGTCTTTTTAGTCAGACCATAAAATAAACTTTAAATTGTTTTTAAACGGTTTAAATCTTATTAGATATTTGTACGGAACTTACAACACAAAGGAAAATCACCATTTACTGTACATGTACAACATTTATCTATTATAGGACTAACCTCCGATCTACAGACTACTTTTTTATTCTAAATTAAGTTAATCTTCAATTAAAATTTAATCCGTGATTAAATGAATTACTGTTTATTAAAGTAGACTAACGCCCACATTTTTTGCTGTACGCATTTGCTTTACAAGACCAGTATATATTTGGTTATCTAATATAAAATAATTCCAAGTATATTTGCACATTACTAAAGCGTGACAAACGGTTGCACCCGCAAAGGCGCCGTGAAAGGAGCTGTGTTTACTATGTACATACATGAATCGCGTGGACGTTCGGTTATTATCGGTTGATCGGTGTGCGTGTACTATTTATAATGTTCGAGAAACTAGTGGAACCGTTCGGGACGTACCACGCAAAAGCAGACACAGTATTAATAAAAAAATAATAGATTGTTACCTTTTATTGACGTATCGATGACCACTGCGGTAATGTGCGACTGCCAGGGTACGCCGCGTAGTACTGCAACATAAGCAATGCTTCCATTGTCGATTCGGTCAGGCCTCGACAACGGTCTGAAAACGTTCTCGTATACCTTGCAAATGATCGTTCAGCATCTAGTGAAGTAAGATTTGCGAAATTCAAATACTCCTGTATCTCTTCTGTGCAGTCTTGAATTCCAAATATAGATCGAAACTTTTCTAAATCCGGATTTTTATTTAAAACTGCACGAAATTTTTGCGCAACATCTACGTAGTCCTATGGGATCCGTCAAGCTTTCTAGAGCGGCTGCTAAATTGTTGATGTTATTTAATGAGTCTTGTATAGATAAGTGAGTATTCTCTAACTGCGAAATAGTTTGTGTCACTACAGAATAGTTTATGGAAATGTTATCTATTTCTCTTTGAACGTTCGAATCGGAAAAAAGTTGCTGACTCTCGCGAACCGCTTGAGAATTAAAAGAATTAAGTTTGAAAATGACATCTTTCACTTGGGAATAATATTTACGATAGTAAGATACTGCCTTGATCCATGTTCCCCATCGCGTCAATACAGGCTGAGGTGGTAGCGGAATTTGCGGATACAATTGCGCGGATATGTTTGGGAGATTTTACAACCACTTTTTTGGTAGATGATATTTAATTAATCACCCTGGGATACTTGCTTTGAATTGTTTCTGCTACGAGATGACATGCGTGTATGAGGCATGTTATATGAAGAAGAGTCGGAAAGCATACTTTTAACATCCTACCAGCTTTCAGCATTGTTGCGGCTCCGTCAGAAAGTAACATGGTGATTTGGGCTCCTACGATACAAAATTCTCTTAACATACCTTTTATTATGTTTACAACGGTTTCGGCATCAGTTCTTTCAATACTTTTACTGGCTAACAACAAGGAAGCTGCTGGACCATTACTTTTTAATGGACGCGCCACAATATGAATCACGCTGTGTTTCTGAACATCAGTTGTTCCACAGTGAGCCAGATTCTTTGATTTCTCAACTCGTCTTTTATATAGTCTTTTACTGTACTATGCACATGTGGTAAATTGTACCGCAATTGTCTTTTTGTTGGTAGATTCTATGATGGAACATATTTATCCCGAAAAAGACGAAAGTTTTCATTATCTACTAGGTATTGTGGGATGTTGCACGTGCTCAACATGAAAATAAAGTCATACAAAAATTGCCAGTACCGAATATTGTTTCTTAAATTCAATACATGACGTTTACTTTTAATATGACTTCTACATTCAAATGTCGTGCGACCTAGCAACCCTATACCGCAAAATTTGTAACGAATGTGCGAACCTGTAAATTCCAAACCAGGGAAACGCCAAATATATTTCTTTACATGCGATGCAAGAGGTACACCAGGCTTACGTCCCATCTATTCGAAAACACACAATCCGAATCCGATAAATAACCGAACGATCAAACTCCTCAATGTCTACCGCATTACTGAACTCTGCATCCACATACGTACAGGCGTGTCTGCGGGTGTAACCGTTTGTCACGCTTTAATTATTAGTCGGCACCATTAAAATTCGAGAATTATTTAACATTTTACAAAACCTTCAAAGTAAAAATTTAAAACGCAAATATAGAAAAGCCCAAAACGAAATAGCTACAAAAATGATACTAACAATCTTTTAGTAATAAGATTAGTTTTTGAATAGAGTAAATGCTTATTTTTTAGTAAGACCATAAGATAAACTTTAAATTGTTTGTAAACGGTTTAAACCTTATTAGATATTTGTACGGAACTTACTTACAACACAAAGGAAATTCACCATTTATTATTAGACTAACCTCCGATTTACAGAATACTTTTTAATTCAAAATTAAGTTAATTTTCAATGAAAGTTTAATCTGTGATTAAATTAATTACTGTTTATACATGCGTTTTAAGCTCGTTTAATTCGCGATTAATTAAATAGAATTAAAATGACATTTGAGGCGATCGGCAGCACAAAAATATGTTAACGTATATTAATGACGATATTTAATAATAATAATGAATATCTCTTGTATAAAAGATACTCTTGTTAAATTTATTGACAGATATCAAAGTGACGTTTAGTTTTAATCAGGAATTAGGTTAATCAACGATTAAAGTTATTTAATCGTGATCTGGTGACGTAACAAAATTAAGTTAATCAGAATTTAACGTGCTAATTCGTGATTAAATATTTAATCCACTTTCTGTAAACCGGGGACTAGTTTAATAAAAAATAAATTAACTTTGCGGTGTTAGCGTATCCTTGAATATACAAAGTAGGTTAAATTAATAAAGTGGTAGTGTTTTAATACTGATATTTTAGTTTTTTTTTAATGCAAAATATGTTAAAAGAAATTAAAATATAATTTAATTTATTATATTAACCTTGTGTCTATATGTAACTGGTAGTTTATTCGTCTTTACAAGCAATTTCAAATTAAACTATACTCATTTTAATGTTTAATTTCATCTTTGTTTGGAGAATTTATGTATAGATTTTGCCAATCCGGTAAGTTATCGTATACATAGATACAAATTACACTGTCCAACATCTACAACATTTTATTATTTATACCACAATAGCGGTACGAAATGCAATAAATAGAAAAATAAAACAAGTTAACCGTTTGTAATTTTATAATTCATGCGAAACTTCCAGTCGTCGGTGCGTTTTGATTTCGACAACAATAATTTAAAGCCGTTTATTATTTATGAAGCCCATACGCGTGCAAGAGGTGTTTTTCAAGCTTTTGTGTAAAAATCCGGCACACAGGTAGATAGTGGAAGCAGTCGCGGCCATGCAAGCAGCACAACAAATATCGATAAATTGAATAAACATGGGATAGAAATGCACAATGTTGATTTATTGTACTGTATTTCCTTTCTGGGTACTCGTTTTCTAGATTTATCGTCTACACTTGCCTTCGATATACTGTTGCGAAAATGAATTCAACAAACGTAGCTACCTTTTCAAAAGATGCCTCTCATCGATTGGGAAGAAGGAACAAAAATGAGAAAAGCCAGAAAAGGAACGTCTATTGGGAATTGGGACGCATATATGAAAGAAACTGTGTGTCTTTACAATGACTTACAAATTACGATGTCAATGCTAAATATATTTCAACACTTCGATTTCTATGTAATACACAGTATCTAAACTTATTATTTCACAATTTCCTAGTATATTCTGATGTAAAAAAAAAACTTTTCAAATAAAACTTTGGTTTCTTTTGCTCCGGAAAGGAATTATCTTCCACACACACACACTAGACGGACACGCTGTATTTATGAGAAATTTTAACACACAAAGTTTCCTAATTTTAAAGACTTCTTTCCGTTAGCTATAATGGAATTTCTTCCCGTGAGTCCCTCAGAGGAAATGGTTTGTAAACACTACATTTGAAATCTTTATATGTCAGTTCCTTTCTTTACTTTTCCCGGTAATCAATGGCATTTTAGATAAGGTCCTTTTAGGTAGTAGCGGTTCCTATGTTACGCTTTTATATACACAGATATACAGAGTGTTTTACGAAAGACTGCATCGGTCGGTATATGAAAGAGTATACATTGGAAAATTCTGAAAACCTAGTAATGTACTAAAGCCTACATGTACTACTGAACTAACTACTGATTTCCGGTTATTTTAAATAAAATTCCCTATATTTTACTACATTTTTGAATTCCTAATTCAATTTTAAGGTTTATTTGGTAAAACAAATCTATTGCTATGTATTTCTAACCATATTTGAAATATTTGCATTTGCGTTTGCATAAGTGTGAATGTGTTTAACTTGGAAAATTGAAATTCGGCAGAACTGTTGACCGTATAGAGTAGGACTAGAATCTGATTAATTTTCTGGAAACATTATACAGCGTGTCCGAAAATTAAGGTTACACTTCCGAAAATGTGTCAAAATTTAATTTTTTAAAATACAACTACATAAAAAAGATGTCGCATCTAAAATGGATACTTTTCAAGATATTTAAGAAACTCAATTTCCTTCCATACAAAAAAGAGTACGCACCATTAAGAATATAGCTTATGTAGCTTTTCAAAATGTCATCCAACTTTGGGTATATCTAAGTTAGTGGTGACTAGAGCAGGCGCTTTTTAAATTTCGCGGATGATCTAACTTGGTAGTTCCGGCAAGAAATGATATATACCGTTACCTACGATACTAGAAGGCCTGACAGTTCTTCGATGACGTCACGTTGTTTAGGCGATGTATTGCCATGAGGTAAAAGAATCGTTTTTTGTATTTTTTTTAAGTTTTGAAGGGCTTCCGGTTTAAAGAGGATGCCAACCGTCAACTAAGCCCTTCTTCGCATCCCATTCGATTTTATTTTGGAAAAACGAACTTCCAAAGCAAAAACCAATCACGTAACCGAGCACCGTTTTCGTGAAAGATGTATTTGTGGTGGATATTTAATCGACTAATTATTATTATTTGTAATTGTACATGTATTTGGACATAATTAATTAGAAGGTTGAAATGATACAGTAATTGCAATATTAGTCGACATTTTGTTCGATTTCACGAGGACATGCTATTTAACCAGGGTCTTTAATTTCTTATTATGTGGTGTTTTACTTAATCTATCTTTCCTATTATGTGGTGTTTTACCTAATCTGTCATTGCTTTTCCCACAATAATTTATAAGTAGGATCTTTGTAGAACAAGTTATTATAATTGTTGCAATACGTTCACTGCTATGAATATGACATTTACATATATCAGTATCCAAAATGGCTATGTTCGGTGATATAATTTAAAATATATTGTATTAAAACAGAAATAATTTTGTTAAATACAACGTACGAATATAATACTATTTGAACAATAACATCTTCCGTTTTTTGTAAAATATAACGGACAGTTAGGGAATTGAGTTGGAATAACATCTTTTTTTAAACCTAGGATATTTTAAACTTACAGTTATAGTTTCCCCGGTCCTTGAATCGGTAGCTGTTGAAAAATAGGTATCTTCTTTTATTTACAAAGTGTAACTCACACACAAAACACCCAATACCATGTTAAGTTATCGCTTATACAACACTAGAAAAACATTACAGGTATCATCAACAAAGTACAGAAATATCACTACACAGTATTTTTTTTTAAATAAAACCAATATAATTTGGATAAACCAATTCAAAACGCAGATATGGTCTCAGTGTGTAAACGCGTTTATATAGCCTAAATATATACGTCAGCGCCTGCTGACGTCAAAGTTGTGGGGCACGCCAATTTCTTTACGTAATAGAAACAAATATACCCTTTATTGTCGGAACTACCAACTTAAATCATCCGAGAAATTTAAAAAATACCCGCTCTAGTCATGACCATTAGGAAACAATCCAGCATTAATGAAATGTTGAATTGCCCACACTTCTGGAAGTTTTGCGTTCTAAATACGTGGGAATTCGAGTTGCTCCATTATTAAGAATTGTGCCGTTTAAGCAAAACATTTCTGGTAAATTTGACTTAATTTGTCCAAAGAAAGTTGTTTGAAAATAATGGTCTTGAGACCAGGTTAAAATAAATTCGCAAAAACTCACTCTTCTTGGGAAATCAATTTTGCCAAGTATTCTGCGCATTAAACACTTAGACAGCCCTGATTTCAGCGCAGCTTGTCTTAAAGAGATTGTTGGATGTGGTATGAAGTATCCCAAATGACGATTTGGATCATCAAAATAGAATTATGTTTTTGAATTTTTGGCTTCACCGATCCGAAGTTTTTTTACTTTCAGGGGAGATGGCAGTTCAACGTTTCATCAATGCTGGATTGTTTCCTAATGGTCACGACTATTCTTTTTTGTTTGGAAGGAAATTGTGTTTCCTAAATATCTTGAAAAGTATCCATTTTAGATGTGTAATGAATATGACATTTTTTTGTTCTTTTTAAGAGCAATTTGACGAGAAAGAGAGAACTAACTAGGTAGTTGTATTTAAAAAAAAATAAGTTTTGACAGTTTTTCCATTTAAAAGTTGAATCGTAATTTTTAGGCACGATGTATAATGTTTTCGACAGTTCTGCAAAATTTCAAATTTTTAAGTTAAACACTTTCACAATTATGAAAGTTCACATACATTCACCCATCTGTCAAAATTTTTCAAAAAATGCAAATATTTCAAATATGGTTAGAAATAACAAGGTAGTTGTTATATCAAACAAACCTTAAAATTGAATTAGGAATTTTAAAATGTAACAATTTATAGAGTGTCCTGTTTAAAAGAACAGAGTTGACAGCTACTTCCGGTATAACCGGAAATCGTAGATTATTGAAAATATTTTAGCTCAATAGTACGTGTAGTCTTTGGTATACTGTCAAGTTTTCAGAATTTTTCAATGTATACTCTTTCATATATCCATCGATGAAATTCTTCGTGGGACACCTGTATATGCATTTCACTCTCTATCTTACCTTTAAATTTTCATCATTAAAACGTTGATTTGATTTGAAACTAAAAAAGCAATTTATATGATTAAAATTGTCTCCCATTACGGGACTGGTATATTATATACTTCAACAACATATCGCGCAGAAAGTGTTTTAAAATGTTATTTACATAACCGGCTAGATTTGACACAATTCCTATACATAAATCCGTTAGGTACTTACGCAATACCCCGAAATCATTTATATTCAGTCAATAGGTCTTGTTAGTTCCCCATTTACAATATACAATTATTACAATTATCCGATCTCTCACTGAAAATTAATTAATTACTTTTCACGAGAAATAACACTATGGGAAAACATTGTTTTGAATAAGTGAAAAAGTCAGCGAGCTCTAGATATTGTGACATAATAAAAAGTATCTATACCGCAACTTGTTCACTTTCAACGTTTCAGCAACCAGCTCAGGCTCGCATTTTTGACAATAAAACGAATTTAAACAATGCTACACGTAATAGCTGCTTAAAAAAAACAAATGATACGAGCAATAGAATATTACATAACCTTGATATATATATTTTTTGAATTGGGTGAGAATTTATTGCTTCAGCGGTGCATATGCATCATAATTTAATTGTAGGTGGATATGGATACAGTAAACCATATATACATATGTATATACAGACTATGGCAGTCACCATGCCGTTTTACTTTCACCGGCTGCTTTCACTCTTTGCGACATAGAGTAGTATATTTGATTTTTTTTAATATGCACATACTTTGTAAATATATCGCGTGCCAGCTAATACGGTTACCCACATTTTACACAAATTTTAAAACTGGTTTTGGTGCGCTATACCTTTTATATCCATTTAATTTATTTGTTTGATTTCAGGATAAAAATATTCAATATAATTTTTTAACATCGCCACCAAATCCGGAGAAGTATTTAAAATCAATAAAAACTTTTCTTTTTGTCCAAATTTTAAGAAGACCAGCAGAATGTGTCAAAAATTTGAATAAAAATGGAACTTCTGACTAGCATTGTTGATAAATATTAGATAAATTATTTTACTTTTTCTTTCATTCTTCAAACATTTATGTATACACATGTATAAGCTTGGCAAAAAGATCTAGAGGCGATCATTGAAATGGATTAATTAGTAATTTTAAATTAAACTGCAATACTATTTGAGTATTTTATTTTAAATAAACAGTGGTTTAAAAAAAAATAGTTATCATTATTATTATTATTATTATTGAAATATGCATCTTGAAAAATATATCTGCAATGTCTAAAATTTGAAAGGATTTACTTAAGATATGGTAGTTTAACAGTAAGTTACTTAATTAATATATAATACATTACTGTCCAAAGTATCAATCTAGTCTTATCAAATTAAAGCCTATGCATTTCAAGCAATAAACAGTAAACTTGCTGAAGTATAACAAAATTGTTAATCATCAAAAGTGAATATCACTTGCACATTTACTTGCAATAATGACAAATTTATCAGAAAGCATATTCCGTAGATGTAAAATAACTTCAACCCTAATAATAACAAAATTATAGAAACTCAAATATAGAAATTTTCGAATTTGACAGCGTTACCTGACACCATAAAATCAATATCAATAGAAGAATGTAATAATAAAACTTCAACATATTAAAAGACAGATGGTAGATGTTATTTGTGCAATTTGAATATATTCGAATAAGTGGGACAAAGTCATTTGTGATATATACAGGTCGGTTTAAGGATGCGTGAACATTAAAAAATATTCGGGATTCCAAACTGTCTAATTCAAATGATTATTTAATTATACCTTATGCTAATTAGGGATGTAATTATTTAAAGTAGCTTTTCATTAGGATAATTTGTTTTTTTTTTAACAAAAATATACCGGTTTTTTATTACTGTTTTTAGATTGTATCTAAAAATATATCGCACTCGACTAATTAATAAAACTACTAGTATATATGTGCACAACACATGTTTATATTTATACATATACACCGTGCTCTTGTGATATGTGTACATGAGGTAACGCAACCCCTGTTATACCGGAAAATATGCTCAAACAGGACTTACCGAGGCAGGTCAGTAATAATGCTAAGGCGCCTGTTATTTGCATCATATCGAGTGTTGTAAATGTTAAACGTTTCGGAGACACTAGTAATCCAGACACTATGCCACACGTAGGAGCTAAAGACACTTCCCCATGTATAATCCGGAATTGGAAATTCTCCCCAAATGTGACGCGTTTGTTGCACAAAAAGCGAATATCTTTACTCGCAACTTGTGCTCGCACTGACTGGGTCGGGACTGGATCAAAAGTTGTTCTTAAGTGAAATGTACCAGTGGGGGACATAAGAGAAAACTAAAGTCTCCCCACTTTATTTTAAGATATTTTCCCCTCGCTGTAAAACGCATTCACTTTGCAAAATGTAAATCGGCGACCTTGGCTAACCGCCCTCCAAGTTACGAGCTCCGGTAACCCTTGGTCAAACAGAACCGTTTATACATGACTTAACTCCGGAAGGACCAGTATCTATTCGAAAGACATATTTAAATATTTAATGCAACTGCCACCATTTCATTCTCAATCTAAAAATGACATTCGATAAAGGATACAGAAATTAAAATAAGAGAAAAAAACACGAAACTTAGTTCCGGAAACTATACAACTAGTTGGCCATGACAAATTAAAATTCCGTCAGTAAAATTCAAATTTTATCTCTTTAAACCCGTTTTAAAAACTTGTCTAACAAACAGAATAAATCAAAAAATAAACAAATGATCTCGACCTATTATTAGTAACTACTTTTAACGGGAGTTTAACTCATATCACTTATTTTACCTTGCCATAAATTAAATCAGGGCTTAGAATGTAAGATGCCTTGAATTGGCGATCATATTTCTAAAAAGAACACCTTTAGATACCTTTTGTATCGAAACTGAGTAAAACTAATTATGCATCTTAGATGAGATCGAGCCTATAGATTTCCACAATTTCTACCAATATGATATGCGTATTTTATGAGATTCAGACGCATTGTACTTTTTTAGTCCGATTCTATATGTTTAATGTTATAAATTATATTATAAATGTTCCTAATGATACCTTGATTATTCTTTTATTTACTGAGATATGAAATTATTAAAAAAATCTGAGGGATACCTCTTATGAGTTTTTTTATAAAATAAAAAGATTTTAAAAATCGCTATTTTGTAGATTTTACCGGCTAGTCATGAAAATTTGATCGGTTTGGTTAAATTTCACAGTTCAGCTTTTTAAAAGATAATTTTGATGTAAAATACCTTGAATTGACGACCATATCATTGAAAAAAACTGCTTTATTGAAATAAAATTTGATCCACAGTTGCGAACTAGATTTTCAATCTTGTAACTTCGTGATCTTACTTACTATTCATGTGAAGGTCTACACAACCCTCACTTATGTGTTTCTAGATGGAATCGAAACCGTAGAATCAACCTTATCCTTTGAGATGGGGTCCAGAAGAGGAAAAAATTAGGATGCAAAGTTTCTTGAATTTTCGAGGATTTTACCTGATCTTTTGTTTACAGTCCCTGGCCAAATTACTTGAAACACTCAATATTTTGAAGTTTCTTCATAATAAAATATAAACTATACATGTATTATATTTTTTATTTATAAAATATATTGTAAAAATATATAACATATGTAAATATTAAATAAGTAATTAATATTTAGTCCATAACCCATAACACCCTTAATTCTTCGGGGCATACTTTCAATGCAAGATATGATTGTCTCCTTTATATCTTCATCGTTCTCCCATACATCCTTTATATTCTTCATTAATATTTCCTTTGTAGGGTTTTCTCTTTCATATACCTTAGTTTTTAGTCGATTCCATACGTTCTCGATCGGATTGAGGTCCGGTGAATTTCCGGGCCAACGTAAAATAGGTATGTGATTGTCTTCAAAGAATTTCTTAACCTTTTTTGCCACATGGCAAGGAGCATTATCTTGCATAAATATACGCCCTGTCGGTATGCGACATCCTGGCTTAAAATACGGTAATAACGTGTTTTTTAACACATTTATGTACTGCTTTTGACGCATTGTACCTTCTACAAAATACAAAGGGCCGGGTCCGTTTCCACTAATCACTCCCCATATCATTACCTGCGGAGGGTGTTTTACAGTTCGAAGAACCGTGGACTCTGTGAGACGTTCGCCAGGTCGTCTACGAACAAATTGTGCTCGCTGCACTAACACACAGAGCGAGCACTCGTCACTAAAGAAAACCTATTAAATAATGCAAACATTAATTCATCCTTTGCAATTCTCGTCTGTGAAATGTCGATATTCTCTTGCAAAGTTGAGACTAGCAGATTTCATTTTTTCTGTTAAACGCGGCTTTTTACAGGACTTCGGCCCATCAGGCGATTTTCGCGCAATCGGCGCCTGACAGTTCTGCTCGAAATCTCTATTCCTCTCTCTTGTAAATTTTTTTGAATCATTTTAATCGTAGCAAATCTATTGCTCAACGCCTGATGAGCAATTTCACGGTCAGATCTCTTGGAAGTTTTTCTTTTCCGACAGCACTTTGCCCGTCTTTGTGTCGATGTGCTAGCTCCTTCGTTTAAGTTTCTAGCTAAACGCGATACAGAAGAAGGAGATACTTTCTGTAATTTTGCAATTTCTCGTTGTGAATGTTTGTTTGATTGTAGAAGAGCTTGTATAGCGGCTTTTTGTTCACTTGTTAAATCCTTCCCGGGCTTTTTCTACAAAAAACCCCATATATTTCAATTTTTTTCAAATTCCAAATAATAGAATAACAATTTTACCTTTGCAATAACTATATATCAACAAAAACACTAAACGATACTCCATAACTTAGCTTCTATACGGTTATGACGAAATATTTCAAAAAATATCGATGCATTCTCTAAACTGTCAACTCGCTAAATGTAAATTGATATCTGAAATATTTATATATGCGTACTTTACTCTTCTAAATATCATTTCTCTGGTATTTTTATTTATTGATACAATAATCTAGTCCCCCTATAAACGATCGGATTCAAAGCAAAAGAATATCACTATAATAGGATGGGAATTTCCAGGTAAAAGGGTTGATTTATGACATGTTTCAAGTAATATGGCCAGGGACTGTAATTCTGGATGTTGAATATTACATAATAACCCTAATGATACTTTGATCACTCATTTATTTATTGAGATATAAACTCATTTTGGTGATATATCAAACGCTTTTTGTTTTAAGATTTCAAAACATCAAAATTCACAGCAATTCACTGTAATTTTGAACTAGAATTATAATGTGCTATTGTTTCTAATGCTGCCCACGTAATATGTATTATGTTAAAACTATTACAAAATACAATAATTAATTAAAGCCGTATTTTTTCCCAACAATAGAGCTAGAGCGTTATATAAAGATATAGAACGAGAACCATATTGATGTAATCTAGTTCACAAATCATTTTCACTTGCTTATTTAATTGTGTTATGTTATATGTGTATACGTTTTCATGTCTCATGTTAGGCAATTATCAATTTGACATAATAGATTATTTCAGTGTAGTTTTGAGAAGGTAAAAAAATATGAAAAATATCGTGTGTACCGTTGTAAGCACTAGCTTTATTCTGCAGAACCGCAACAACAGTTAATAATAAAGATATACAAGTTATGTGTTGCATATTAGCGTTCACTTTTAAACGACTCCTTTAAGACACGAGGTGTGTCAAGGCAATCGTTGGGTATTAATATCGCGTTTTTTTCTGCGTATACGTGAAAATCACTTTTTTTTTCTTTTTCGCATTAATACAATCGTATAATCGGTAATTTTGTTATCATTTTAAGAAAAAGAAGAAATTATGGTGATTCACTTTGAAGTAATTTGTTCGTCTTTCCATTTTTTCCGGTGACCCGAGTTGCGGGCCAATTATACATTAATAGATGTAAAATTCCCGTTACCAACGTCGAAAAATACGAGTACTTTTACCGCAACCTCTCATTCTAAAAAAAAAAAACGATTCATTATGAGGTACTAACCTTGAATTAAAAGAAAAGAATATTTTTAAGCGATACAGTCTACGTGACGTATGACTTTGGCTTTAAAATGAATGTCAAAAGATCTTTTGGAAATATTAACACCCGCTTTCATATGGGAAGTTGCTGGGGGAAAGGTCTAGCCGTCCTTCAATCGCATAAAACATACAGAATCATGGGATATTACACAGATATACGCCTTTAATTGTACCTCATTAGTACTCCATAGCAACAGAATTTATGATTATATGGTAATACCAGAGACACTGGTTTTTTCTCCGGTAAAAAATGTAACTGGTTAACTCTTGAAGGGATTAGATTCATTTCCTTTGGGAAAATTATAATAATCACTATCAAATATCACATATCTTAGAGGTGGTGTCTCTTTTATTACATAAAATTTGAATTAACACGAAGTATTGTATCTATATTTTCTCTATAACACCCTATCAATAAATGATCCAACATATCAACCTCCTGAAACATAATTGCAGTCATATATTGTCTAACAACGAAAGATTAAATGATTTAATTAATATTTTAGAAGTAACAAGGGAACGCAGGTAACCCGAAAATTCAGGAAAAGTTGAATCTTTTGAGCTTGTAGGTTGAATTATCAAATTTATTTTCTATTAGTGATGAATGATGATGCAGTGATTTGTAATAATTAGAGTTTGTTAAAAAGGTGGCACCGGATGGCAGTAGCGTAGCGGTAAGGGCGTGGGTAGGGGTAATTTTCAACTCGTAGTCGATCTTGACAGTATCGCGAGAGAGTTCAAAGCGACAGTACGTTGCACGCTGCACTCCAAATAAGTACGCGGAGATGGGACGCCCAAAGGGTGTAACGTTCCCTTCGAATGTGAATAAATATCTCAGGCATTTCCCTGGATTAGAATATAGAAGTCCGCACATTTATTGCACAATAATAGTAAACGGCATGTATTGAATTTAAGAAACAGTATTCCATACTGGCAATTTTTATATGATTTTATTTTTATGTTAAGTGTGTGCAACATCCCGCAACATCTAGTATCTAATGAACACTTTCGTCTTTTTTGGGCTAAATACGTTCCCTCATGGAAGCTGCCAACATCTATGCAATTAAAGGGATGTATAAAAGACGAGTTAAGAAATAAGAAAATCTGCCTATGTGTGGATGAAACAACTGATGCTCAGAAACACAGCGTCATTCATGTTGTAGGGCGTCCTTTAAAACGTGATGGTCCACCAGCTTCATTGTTGTTATCCAGTAAAAGGATTCAGAAAGCTAATGCAGAAACCGTTGTCAAGATAATAAAACATTCGTTGAGAGAATCTTGTATCACAGGAACCCAAGTCAAAATGTTCGTTACTGACGGAGTCGCAACAATGCTGGGAGTTGGTAGGATGTTGAAAATATGCTTTCCGACTCTTCTTCACATAACATGCCGCATACACGCATGTCACCTCGTAGCAGAAACCATTCGAAAGAAGTATCCGATGGTGGATAAGTTAATAGCATCTACCAAAAAAGTGTTCATCAAATCTCCCAAACACATACGTGTATTCAAACAATTGTATCCGAAATTACCACCAGTACCTCAACCTGTAATAATGCGATATTTTTCACAAGTAAAAAATGTCATCTTGAAACTTGATTCAAATGATTCTGCAGCAGTTCGAGATAGTCCGCAACTTTTTTCCAATTCGAACGTTCAACAACAAATAGATGAAATTTCCATGAACTATTCTGAAGTTGCACAAGCTATTGAACAATTAGAAAACAGTCACTTATCTGCATGAGACGTATTAAATTGCATAAATAATTTACAAGCTGCTTTAGAAAACTTGACGAACACTATAGGAGTCGATGTTGCTCAAAAATTTGGTGCAATTTTAACGAAAAATCCCGATTTACAAAAGGTTCGGTCTATAACTGAAAATCAAGAGTGCCCAGATGAGGAAAAGGAATATCTGACATTTGCAAATCTTACTTCACTGGATGTCGAACGATAATTTTCGAAGTATACGACAATGTATTCACAACACCGTCGACGGCTGAATGAATCGACAATGGAAACGTTGCTGATGTTGCAATTCTACGCAGCTTACCAGGGCGGTTGCCAATTGCCACAGTGGACATCAAAACGACAGGAAACAATAACAATATTATTTTTCACTAATATTGTATATTACGTACCTACTTTTATGCGGTGCGCCACTGCCGGTACCACCTTTTTAACAAACTCTAGTAATAATATTACTGATTAAATTTTAATTTAGCTATTATAACGTAAACAAATATGAAAAAATACAGTAACAAATTAAAAAAAAAATTAATGGTAAACGAAATGTAATCTGATTCGCAACAAACAGCAGAATATTCGTAATTAATTAATTGAAATGGTCCAAAAAATGTAAATAAAAATTCGTATTATTATTATTATTACTAAAATATTATACCAATTAAAAATCACTGCCGTGATTGTAGTATGAACCTATTCACAATTTTAATTTATACTGAAGTTGGAAATAAAAAAAATCTTTCTCTTAACATTTCTAATAAACGGATTTTAAATTCATGGTCATCCCAACCTTGAACGATGGGAAAAAAGATACTTTATAGTCTTTTTTTCGACACAAAATAAAACAAGCAAATTTGACGTACAGATAGATAATTTATTTATTATATTTTTATAGTATTTACATGTATAGCAATATTTTAACATAATTTGGCCATATATGTACTATTTTGTAAACAGTGAACACTATTAGAGAATATCGAACTTTCTTCATCATCTTCAGTTTTTCCAAGTTATTTGTACTTACCACATATATATTTATATACATAGAATATTTTTTAATTTTTTAGAGACATTTACCAACACTTGGATGAACATAAATTATGTTTTTATTAAAATTTTAAACATGTATTGTAAATTCACGCATTTCTTCTCGTTTCTTCTCTCGATACCTGTGAAAAAAGAAGGAAAAGAATATCACTGTCGTCGAAAATTTATTACCAAACAAGTTTCTTAGGTATAAATAAGATGTTCGCATTGTAAAAAAGGGTACCGTTAACCAGAAAAAAATATATACCCTGCTATATGCGAAACCAACTCATTTGTTAATTTTTCGACGTTGACATTTTTGTCAGGTTCGATTTCGTTCGCAGCTCGGCCATCCGAAAAGCCTCTTGGGGGCTCAAGGCACGCCCCTGAGGAAGGTCCTTCCTCGACCTGTTCGGAACTGAAATAAAAACAAAGGAAAAGAATCAAAAAACGCGTTCAATAACCCCTTCCGTTGATTTAATGTGAATGTATGTGTATGTACAACATTTAATATTAGAAAGTACCTTGGCTACCTGCTGGAACTTGCTGTTCGATGATGTCTAGTAACGCTGATTTGTCGCGGAATATTTCGTCTTTCGGCTAATGGGGACACCTCGTTAGATTCCGTGCTTGAATCTGGCCTAAACATATCTAAAACAAAATCTTTGTAAAATCAAGAAAACAGAAGGAAGATTTTCATTTCACCTCTGGGATGCTTGATTGGTACGCGATAGTTTGAGCTAGTTGGGCAATCACCACTTGGACTTCCACTTGTATCATCCGACTCGGAATCTGCTGTTTGGATTCTGCTAGTTGACATTCTAGTCTGTTGCTGAACTCCTATAGATCAGAGAAAACAAAAATTGTCAGATTATTAACATACCTAGGTCATTTAAATAAAATGAGCTAAACAGAACAACATAATAATAATAATAACAATAACAAATATACTAAGTGACATAGAAATTGCAACAGCTAGAAGGGGTTGGAGTTTCCGGATGAAATTTGGTAGGAATATTCACCTAGGTAAAAGTAATAAACGATCAAAATTTGGGAGGAAAATCTTTATTAGTTAAACAAAATTTTATAATAATTGTTAATAATGTGTGGGGCCGCCTCTCTGATTTATACATTCATTTACACGCCGTGGCATTGATTGAATAAGGTGGTTTACCTCGTCTTGGGGTATTGGCTCCCATGCAAGTTGCACCTCATGTCTCAAAGCCTCCAAAGTCAAAGGAGGACGCTGCAAGTTTCGCAATCTTCTACGCATTATGTCCCATACATGTTCGACGGGAGAATGATCTGGAGATCTTTGATGCCAGGGCAAAAGATTAATCTGAGCCTGTTCAAAGAAGTTCAAGGAAAACCTTGCTACATGAGGACGTGCATTATCTTGCTGGAATAATGGATCTTCGAGCCCTTGTAGGTACGTACCTCTCAACGGTAAATCGAAGATTCCGTCGTTCACCCCGTCTTCTTCTGACTCTCTGACGACCTTCGTGTATACCTAAACAAAATCTTGATTCGTCACTAAACACAACACGACGCCATTCAAGATTCTAATGAGATCTTTCATTGCACCATTGTAACCGTTGCTGATAATGTTCCGCAGTCAAAGGAAGCACAAGTTGCGGACGATATTATGTTAACCCTAAACTTCGGATTCGGCGATAAACTGTTCTAAGGGTTACATGGCGACCTTCTTCACCAAACTATTGGTCACCAATTGCCCGAGTAGAGGAAAATCGGTCTCTAAATGCCAGTTGTCTTGACGCACATTCGTTCTTCTAGAAGTCCCGGTTCCTCTTCTACGACGTTCCTTGCCATCTTCAAACCATGCACGACACACTCGCATTACAGTAGATCGATTTCGATTTACATGGTTAGCAATTTCCCCAAATGAAAAACCAGCTTCGCGCAAATCAATAATTCGATCTCTGTCGAATTCGCTTAATTGTCGATACACTACTCGTCTTCTTACTCTAGGCATAGCTAACACTTAACTGAACCGCATTCAATGAGAACAACAACACAAATCGAGAAAGTTATAAAAAACACCGCAAAGAAAAACATTCAATATCAGTGCTGAGAGAGAGGTAAAAACCTCAATAACAATTTTCCTGCTTCACTGAAATGATTCAAATTTTGATCATTTATTACTATTACATAGGTGAATATTCCTACCAAATTTCATCCGGAAATACCAACTCCTTCTAGCTGTTGCAATTTCTATGTCACTGAGTATATTTCGAGATTTATCTTCCGACAAAAATTCAAACAGGATATTGGACGACCTAGATAGTGCTTAATTTTCTACACTTCTTAAATCAATTACAAAAGATTACAGGAGGGTGCCAATTTATTCAAATGAGAAATGTCTTTCCTCCTGCATACCTTCAGTGTTATAATATCTAAGCTTATGCCAGCTATGCTTTCCTCCATGTTTTGGATAGATTATAGCATTAGACCCTTCGTCTTCGATATGACCAAACGTCTTGAACTGCATGGTATAGTCTAAAGTCGATGTAGTGACTGATCTGCTATGATTTCCTGGGACGTTGAATGTTGCATAAGGGCTGATCTCATACATTCCTTAAATAAAGCAAAATGCTTATTTCTTTTGTATAAAATTTTCAAAAAGTCATAAATATAAAGCTAAACTTTACTATTCACGCTCACAACTGCCGTAATTTAAAGATTTACATTTATTTGTGAGGTAGTAAATTTTCCCCCTAAACTGAAACGGAATTACAGAAAAAAAAATATCAGATTAAGTCCGTCAGCGTAAGCAATATTCATGAAATATATTTACCAGATCCATCATCTGGAATTTTCTCCCCACTTTTTACCGGCGATGAAGTATAAACTTGTTGACAGTTCCTCCTGTTATCTCTTTCCGCTATCTTCTGGTCTTGTTGTTCCCCATCTTCTTGATTTTCATCATCTAAACCTCTATAATAGACAAGGACTAGACATTTACACCTTTAAAGGAAGATGGTCTTTCTTATCCGTAAACGAAAGCACGTAGAATTCACTTTTATTTTTCGCATCTAAGTGTAATTAAAGTTTATGCTTTATATGTTATATGATGGAAGCCGCAAAAAATCAATTTTTTATTTACCAAATTCACCTTTCAATATTTCTAGTTGAGAGAACTGAAATAAGCTACGAAATGGGACGAAATTTTTTTGCTGGAAAACATAAAAGCGTTATTGGTGTAATAATTTCCATTCAATTTACCATTGCACATTATCAAATTTTCCTTTGCCTTTACTTCGACAAGCGGAACTTTTATACAGGGAGAATCGACTGTTTCGCAGTCTATTTATTCTCCAAATAATTCTGGATATTTTTTATTAGGAGCACATTATACACAGAGAAAATTTTTGGGACAGCAAACCCTTGTATTTTAAAAGTAAGAAAAATTTATATTACTACACGTTTATTTAATTCAATAAAATACGTAGTTGCTCTGACAAAATTATAAATGGATTGAATATAAAGTATTGCTGTCACCTAAAGTGCCCCCCCTCCATGCTAACTTTTGAACGTCAGAAGCTAGCGTTTTTAGAAAAAATAGATCGATTTCTATTTTTTGTGAGCTAACTTTCACCATTATCGGCAGTTCAATTGTATTGCCGATATCATCGGAAGTGACGTCAACTTTCTTATTTTAAACAGAACACCCTATATATTTTTACGTTTCTGGAAATGTAATCGGAAGCCGAATCCAACGATACCACATATGTTATACTTTAACTTAAGAAATATAACAATATGTAGCCATAAATGTTTTGGTAATCTGTTTTTGTTGTTACGCGTAGTTGGCTAGGAAAGAGCGCCAAATTGTTTCTTATGACGCCAGACTGATCTAAAGAGCTCGTTGCTAAGCAAAGTAATCATAACAATTGCCAAACTGTCAAATCTCAATTCCAAAAGCGTAAATTATTTTTGTTATTTATTGTTATTATAACCTGCATTTGTCATACTTTGTTCTTTGTGCTCGTTATTATTTTATATCATTTCAACCTGTTTTGTGCTTAAGTTTCAGTTTTTGATGTTGATTTTACAATGGCCTCTGCATGGACCAAGTAAGATAAACATCAAGTACCTAATTTTAATATTCGGTGAATATGGTAACAATTATTACGAAGTGGAACACAACGAACACTGGCCTTATGCAGCCAGAAATATTTGAACTTTGCACTAAGTAAGGATAGATAGTATAAAATTTACAGGTCGAACTGCTTTAACAGAAGATAATATGATTTAAATTATTGTATAATTTGTTGCGCAACCATAGCAAGTAAGGTGATAATTATTGCCAGATTTACATAGTATTAAAATTGACCCAACAATTGTGTATGGTTCGTGCCGAAGCCATCATAAAGGTAACAACACAAAAAAACTAAAAAAAGACATATTGTCTATCAAAATTTAACACATTTAAACAAACCTACCATAATTAACTAAATGCAATAAAGTTCGGCAAAGTAAAGAAATAACAACAATTAACAAAACAAGTTAAAATGAAAGAAAATAATAATGAGAACAAAGAAGGAACGTATGACAAATGCAGGATATAATTGCAATAAACAACAAGAATAATTTACGCTTTTGGAATTGAGATCTGACAGTTTGGCAATTTTTATAATTACTTTGCTTAGCAACGAGCTATTTAGATCAGTCTGGCGTCACAGGAAACAATTTGGCGGTCTTTCTCAGCCAATTCTGCGTAACAACAAAAACAGATTACCAAAACATTTATTGCTGCATATTGCTACATATCGTCATATTTCTTTTTAGTTAAAGTATAACATATGTAGTATCGTTAGATTCGCCTTTCGATTACCTTTCCAAAAACGTAAAAATATATAGGGTGTTCTATTTAAAATAAGAAAGGTGAAACCGGAAATACAACTGAATTGCCACTAACGGCAAAAGTTCGCAAAAAAATAGAAATCGACCTATTTCTTCTAAAGGCGCTAGCTTCTGTCGTTCAGAAGTTAGCGTTGAGGGGGGGGGACTTTAGGTTCGCACTGTATAGTAACCTAAGTCTAATAGTTCTGAAGCAATTTGCAATGTTGCAGGTATTTGCAAAGTTCCTGTGATTTTTTATAGATGCTAGTATGTTTATTTGCTACTGGACAAACCGAAATCGTTCCTTTAATTAATAAGCTTGATGATGTTTAAGAACGTAACTCTTAGAGTTCTCTAGAAAAGAGTGTAAGTCAATTGAGGGATAGAAGTAATAAATCAATTCAATACTTTTCACATTAATATTGATATATATATATATATATATATATATATATATATATATTATAATCTAACGGAATGAAGAAGGAAACAATTAATTTATAAAGAATGAAAGGTAAATAGTTAAACTGAAGATAGTTCAACTTCGTTTAACAGTGGATTTTGTTTTTCAGCAGTGTTTAAGTTGATTCCCAAAAGATTATTTCAAAAAGTTTAAAAATCAACGAAGTGAAGTTGCACTTCCGGTGAATTAATTCTAACCTCCGTGCTCGGTTTCATTGGGATATGCAAATTGAACCACTAGCGATATATCGTATATGAATATGTGTGTCTTAACACAATAACGTTTTTGATTTATCGTGTTAACAGATGAAACCAAGACATTAGTCTCGCCAAGAACATTACATCGGTACTCAGGGGATC
Source organism: Dynastes maya (assembly GCA_029619315.2). Lineage (NCBI taxonomy): Eukaryota > Metazoa > Arthropoda > Insecta > Coleoptera > Scarabaeidae > Dynastes > Dynastes maya. The sequence goes on from JAROYE020000012.1 coordinate 12,739,845, forward strand.
CCAAAACGGCCAAGATATAAGTTCTAGTGAAAATTATTCCAATGTGTAAAAATCTCGTGCAAAAATACATGAAAGGTTAACATTTCTCAGTAAAATTACCCTATAATATAACGCCGAAAGTATAAAAATCACTTTTCGGTAATATCACAAGTATACACGGTTTTGGACCTGAGCAACCAAAAGTTGTTAGTAAGGTAATTTGGGGCGCTGAATCCGAATCTCCAATCCTTTTTTTTAAGATTGGTTCTAGTTTTCAAGATATTCAATAACATAATTTTTTTAAATTTTTGACAATTAAAGGCCATTCTATTCAATTATATATATATATATATATATATATATATATATATATATATATATTGAAGCAGTTCACTAAAACCCTTACCACAACACTTAATTCGTACTGGACGCACGTTTCGATAGCCAAGCTATCATCATCAGCAGCAAGACTGTCCAGTCTTGCTGCTGATGATAGCTTGGCAACAGGTCTAATTGCTGTTTTATAAATTTGAAGCTTTGTGCTTTTGCTTATACTTTTATCCTTCAGAAATCTTTGATATCTCCAATATGCTCTATTACCTGCCCGTATTCGTTCATTAATTTCCATACTTCTATCGTTATTGCCATTTACCATTACTCCTAAATATTTAAAGTGTTCCACTTGGTCCACTTCATAATTTCCTAGGATAATTTGGTTTGTAGTGCTCTTGGTCCGAGAGCTTGTTATATATTTCATTTTATTTTGATTTATTTCTAAACCTCTAGTCTTTGCTTCTGTTACTACCGTTATAAATGCTTCTTCCAAACTTTTCTTACTTCTCGCAATCAATGCAATATCGTCCGCGTAGGCTACAGCTTGTATTGAATTACTTGTTATGATAGTTCCTTTAATTCCTGATGCATTGATCACTCCACCCAGCACAATATTAAAAAGTGTAGTTGACAGAGCGTCTCCCTGTCTCACTCCAGTCCTTATTTCCACCTCTTCTGTTACTCCCTCATTTGTTATAACTCTTGCGCTAGATCCTTCCATTGTCATCTTTACTAGTCGTATGAGTTTTGCTGGTATTTCCATCGCATTCATCTCAACTAATAATTTTTGTCTATTTATACTATCGAAAGCCTGTTTAAAATCTATGAAGAGTACATGTAGTTTAAAATTATGTTCCTAAGCTTTTTTCTATTATTTGGGTCATAGTATGTATTGCATCTATAGTAGACCTCCCCTTTCTGAATCCTTGTTGGTATTCTCCCAGTTTCCTCTCAGAGTATTTTATTAATCTTTGTCTTATGATAGATGTTAATATTTTGTAAGCCGTATTTATAAGCATTATTTTTTGGCATATTTTCTTCTTTCCAGATTTAAACAATTATTTCATAAATTCTAGTCAATAGCTCATTACCTCCATTCATAAGTATCTCATTATTTATTTCGTCTGGGCCAGGTGCTTTTTTATTCAATTAAAAGTGATAAATCAAAAATGAAGAGCGATGGAACTGAGTCGTTTGTATTGTTTGGGATCCGTTTCACGCATTAGAGTCCAACAGTAGTCGCTCATCATGCCATCATCCCAAAATCCTTGGTGTCGTCTTCCGATTTTCACCATATCTTGGTGTAAGCGATCTGCTTGCTCATCGCTCGTATCGCCCAAGTTTTCAGGGGAAAAATCGATATGAGAATGCAGAAAATGAATCTTGAGAGACATTCGAGCTCCAATCTTCCGGTAATTTTGCAACAAATTGTTGATTATTTGCTTGTAATCCGGAGATTTGCAGTTACCGAGAAAGCTGTGAACAACACTTTTAAATGATGCCCATGCTACGGCTTCATCGGGTGTTAAACATTTTGTAAAGTTTCCGTCGGCTATTAATTTTCGAATATCGAGCCCAACAAATATTCCATCTTTAATGTTTTCGTATGACAATTTGGGAAACAACTTGATTAAGCACTGAAAAGCCGGTCCTTCCCTGTTTAGCGCTTTGATGAAATTCTTCATAAGGCCAAGTTTAATGTGAAGAGGTGGCAGGAAAATGTCCTATGGGTTCACAAAGGGCGCAGAAGAGACGTTTTGTTTTCCTGGGTCATAATTCGCACGACTTGGCCAATCTTTACTCACATAATGATGTTCAGCTGCCCGGCTATCCCACAGGCACAAAAAACAGCAAAATTTAGTAAATCCAGACTGCATTCCAATCAAGAGACCGATCACCTATTGGAATAATATGTAAATCAATTAATGTTTCAGATTTATATAATTCATTTTCAAGCCTTTAGATCGCCACAAATTTTCCATGTATGCTCATTGTATTTGATCTTGGGGAAGATTTTACGCAGTGTGTCGTAGCATTCCTTCGTTTGTACTGCATGAGCAATCGGAATGGATGGTTTTTTATTTCCATTATGTAACAGAGCGGCCGTCAAACTATATTTTGAACCATCGATGAACAAACGCCATTCATTTCGATCGTACGGTGTATTCATCACATCAAATAAACCGTTGATGTCATTGCAGAAACACAACAGCTCTTCTTTTTTGAAGAACGGTAGAAGCGCCTGGTTTCTGTTTCTGTATACAGTGACCTGTGTTTGAGTGTCAAGATATTTCCACCCCTGTAACCGTGATGCAAGCAACTCTGCTTTTTGTTTTGATAAATTCAAATCACGAATCAAATCACTGCGAAATTAAATGCTTCTCTTCCATGACGTAATCGCTTGCACTGGTCGACGGTGATGAAGTCGAAGTTACCAGGGCATTTGCACTTGCACCTGGACAAATTGGCAATGGGTCATTACTCGTACGTGGAACTGGCTTGGACACTGATGATACATCAGGATATTTATACTGTGTAAGTTTTTTTGCATTTATACCGACAACATTCATCAAACAAAAGTAGCAATCATCCATATGGTTTTTCGGTTCTCTTCATAGCATTGGCAATGAAAATGAAAAGTACACATTTTTACCAAGTGACTATTTGTACAGTTTTGTTCTGCAGGCGTTGCAAAACAATTTCGGCATCCACGGATTGTGTGTGTTTGCTACAGAGAAACCAAAATAATGTAAATACGCATCTTTGAGCGCTTTTCGTAATTATTTTGCCACTTTTTTCCGAGCATATAACATCCGCAGACGTAACAAAAACATATTGAATCAACTATGCAACGCTGTCTTTGCATTTTCACACTTTCCTAAACAAATACAAAACGTTTCGAACACTGTTGAAATTAGTTTTCTAGCGACGCCGTGTACTGACAGACGCTTTGACAGCTCAATGCTGCCAACATGCTAGAACTCGAAAACCTGAACCAATCTTGACAAACGGATTGAAGATTCAGATTCAGTGCATCAAATTACGTTAAAAATCGTTCTCATCTGCTCGGGTCCAAAAGTTGATCGAAATTTGTAAACTTGTGTATTCAATGAGAATGGAAATATCACTGTTGAAATCCCCATGAATTGTAAAAACTACAGAGGAAATTACTTAATAAAATGGAATTTTAAATACAAAGTGAACATTTTGGAAGTGCCAGGTAATTTTAAACTGATTATAGATTAACGTTTTCCAGTGGGGGAAATTTACATCAAAAATAGGAGGTAACAAATTTGCTTGCTATTTTTGGTGTAAAATTCCCCAAACATTTTTTGTAGATTTTTAAAATTAAACACCCTACTTTTTGGAATTTGCAACGCATTTGTGATAACTTTCCTTATAACTGCAACCAACCTCTCACTCACTACATAGAGTGGACATCTGGAAACCACCACCAAACTTCTATAAACGATAGAAGATGATAAAAGGAGATCTTTTTCTTAATAAGTTTTTTCCATATCAAAAAAATCTGCCCGTAATTTTAGAAAAACCCTATATAACAGATTCCGTAAATTACCTTCCATACACTGCCTTTTCTTTCTTTTTAAAATCGACTCGAATATCATGCAAGAGCTACATATATAAAGAATTGGAAGGTAGCAATTTGGAAATCGAGGAGACAAAGCACTTTTCGCGTATTGTTGCACCCTGTACAGAGTCGGTATTACTTATTCATTCTCAATAGCTTTAAGCGATCAGTTCTGCTGCGATCGCGGCAAGTTTCAGGGGTGGAATTCTACATAGGTAATCCAAATTATGAAGTGCTGTTCCACGTATAGTGGGGAATATTTAACTTAATTGGAGATATTAGATTAAATTATGGAATCCTCGGTAATTTCGGTAATTATTCCGGAATGTTAATATAAGATTTTTGGTTTCCCTCCGATTTCATATTTCACACGCTTTTTTTACCCAAAAAACTTTGATTTTGTATCTTATTTGTACCAGGTTTCCTCTACAAAGGTGTCTATATCTTTTGCTTTGCTGTTGAAATATTTGAAAAATGAATTCTACTTTACACTTTCGATAAAAATAGCTTTAAAAAAAATGGGTATATTACCGCCCCTGTTTATATCTTTTATAGCACATTTTTCCGATGCCGATTAATAATACGGCAAGCAATATTGTCGGTATGACGGTGTAAATTTCTTTATACTTAAAGATGTGAGCGGAAGTGGCGTTCTCCGATAAACTAGGAGGCGGTGGAATTCGTTCTGGAAAAATGGAGCAAAGTAAGGAAAAAAAAATTAGATATCTCGGAGTAGTTTTTCCAACATTTATAACCCACCCCCTAATGTGGTTGCTGTTGCGAAGTTAAATAATCCATTAGAAAGTCCAGCATCATTTTCAGCCCGTACTTTTAACTGGTACCAGGTTGCTGGGCGTAAATCTTCAACGATAAGCTTCTCACTCGATACACTACTCGATACTAATATCCACTTCTCCGATGTTAATGGTCTATACATTATAGAGAACTGAAATATCGGACATCCACCGTCAGGCCAGTTGTATAAATTCAACTGCAACGTTGTGGCGTTCGTTGATATAAAATCGGCCTCCTTAGGTAACTGTGGTGGTCCACCCTTAGTACGCGTCGTTAATATCGGACTTGGACTACCGTTTCCTACTTTATTACTCGCGAAGATATAAATATAATAGATAGAACCGCAATGTAGGTCGTCGAAAGTATATACAGTCTGTTCCGGTGATAATTCTAAAGATCCCCAACTGTAAGACTCTCTTTTATAATTCAACGTATAACCTATAAAAGAAGCAATATCAAACTATTAAAGAAAAAAGTAGACTAGACTTCAGTGGCGACTTGTGAGAGTTTTTAACGAATTGGTTTCTTCATATTTTATTTATTCATTTATTCACTTCATAATTGTTTAAAACATTTTATTTAGGAAAGTATGTTATCAAATCACGCAGTTAATTAACTAACTACTGTCACACCTAACAATTTCCCTCAACGACGTTGCTAAAATTCATATAAATTTCTAATAGATTTCTAATAAAAAGATTATCCATGATGCAATTGTTGGAGGCAAATGTTTAAAAAAGATCTTATATGAACCTAATCGATAATTTTGATGAAAAGTTAAGATAATTCCGTTTGTACTGAATGTAGTGATTCGCGGGTCAAAGTACTTTGATCAACAAAACTACACACATCGAATTGAATCGACACCGAATTCCAAATTGAAATGTTATAGATGGCTTGATTTGAAACGGAGATTTTAAACCATTTCTCAATATCAAAAATCGTACATTTTGTTCGAAATCTGTTGGGTTGACGAGCCCGCCCGGCTATCTCGGATTTTAATAAAAGGAATGATAAAATATTGAAAAAGAAAATTTAACTGTTCTTAATGCAATATTTTATTTCATTGTGCTTGAACTGTAGTACTAGTAAATTGATAAAAAAAGCTATATGGCAGTCATTTAAAACTTGGTAACAGTGTTTGTATATTCCCTATACACTATATCCAGTGTTGCCAAATTTTTTGATCGCAAATTACATTTTTTAAATCTGTTTTTAAGCAAAGAAATAATAAATAAATAATACAGTACAAACTCTTTAATCTGAACTAATTAAAACATGGGTTTAAACAGATAAGTTCGGATTACTGGACAATGAATACATATTAGTAGAGTTGCTAAATTTGCGCCAACAGCCAGTGGCGGGCGCATAAAAATTTACACAAAGTAAATGGTCAGAAATAAAATAAAATACGTGCTCAAACACTTACCGTCTTAAGAGTCTTCCGTGAAATCACAAAGTGAATAATGTCTGTTAAATATCTGCAACATTAGATATGTTTCCACAGTTGTTTCGGCAAACCGAGTGCGGCGTGAGGAAAAAGTGTGTTTATCTGCAGAAAACGAACGTTCTACATCTAGTGACGTTATATTTGCGTAATGAAAATAATGTTTGGAACAACTTAACGGTTTTGTTGACGCACCTTCACAAATTTGTCTTAATGTGCCAAAATCAGAATCTTTCTCTAAAACACTTTCAAACCTTTCTAGAACACAAACATATTTTGCGTCTTCTACCGCGCATAGCTGTGCGTGAACATGTTGCACTATTTGCAGAAATTCCACTAACGACACCGAAGGATTTTGTAATTTTTCTATTGCCTCCACTAGTCCAAAATAATTGTTCTGAATAGTTTTTAAATCCATTTTAACCTATCTTGAAATTTCGACTGGCTTTCCTTGATAGCCGCAGCTTCCTTTGGATCGAATTGTAAAACCACGTTCTTAATATTCTCAAAATATTTGTGATAATAAAACGCGGCCTGTAACCATGTTCCCCAACGCGTAAGAATAGGTTGTGGTGGCTCAGGCATACGGGGACACAGTCTGTGAAATTTTGCGAATACGTTTTGGGGATTCGACAAACACTGCTTTTGTATGCACTATTAAAGCGTCTACCTCAGGAAGCATGAATTTTACACGTAATATGTAACAAGTTAGCACAATGTTTTTTAAGAGACCGGCCTACAGAAAGCATGTTTGCGGCATCATCACTCATAAACATCAACAATTGGTTTGTTGAAAATTCAAACTTTTCTAATGTATTTAACACTAACTTTGAAATTACTTCGGAAGTACATTGTTGTACTCGTCTGGAAGCTAATAGAATTGAAGGTGACGATTGATGTGGTTCCATTGTACGTACCATTACATTAACCACAGAATGTTTTTTACAATCTCTTGTTTCCTCCACACATAACCACAGTTTTTTATCTTTCAACTCCGATTTAATTGTTTTTTCAACATGTTCACGAGCAGATGGCACAATTCTTTGCAACGATGCCCGACTTGGTAATTTGCAGTACGAATATTTATTCCAAAAGAAGACATATGCTTCCTTGTCTAGTAAATTAAACGGTAGATTACATGCAATAAAAGTAACACATAACTTAAATTTAAGTTTGTCATAGTGCCGTGCGCAATTTTTTTTTGAAGAATGCTGTTTACTATTTGCGCGACGTAGATAATCCCTTTTGGACCAACACATTAAAGGGATATTACAAACTACACATTGAATTTTAACGCCATCATAATTTAGGTCAGGTATTTCTGCTATAAATTCTGTAACTTTGTCCAACATTGGTCGTTTTCGCGACGTAGGCAACATTTTTAAAACAAACCTAGAACTACGAAATAGTATTTACGGCAGCGTACATGTATACACAACAGATCTGGTTGAGACTCGCAGTTATACTGAAGGCTGTATCAAACCTCCGCCATTGCCCGTTGGCGCTTGTGAGCAACTCTACATATTAGGTTTTATGTGTTACTGAGAAGTAAAAAAAGCTAACAATAAAACAAAAAAGTTATCTTGAAAGATATTTATTAAAAACAAAAAAGAAAAACAAATTAAAAAATACATAAATTAAAATGTACATTTCTATGATCAAAAAAGGATCGGTGATACGTGTTTGTTTTTTGGTAGCAATTTCTTTGTTAATGCAGTGTGCATTGTTACTTGTTGAGGAAGTAATTATTTTCACAAGCTCATCTTAAACATGTGGCAAAACATTTCACAGCTTCTTCATGCATCACAGGCTTAACTGTTGGCATTTCTTCATCGCTTTCTTGATTATCAATATTCTCTTACTTTTCTGAATCAGAAGCGACTTCATTAATTATATCTTCTTCAGTGAGGAATGCTTCATCTTCATTTTCCCCTTGTACCCATTCCTGAACATCCTGGTCTGACACAGCTACACCAATTTTCCCAAACATGTCCTTGATTTCAGTTAGCTCATTAGTTTGAATTTTATTAGATGGAAGGAATGTGCTTAAAGGTAAATCATCTTCATAATTATAGTCTTCTTCAGTCTGGTCATCGTTCATAGCTAAATCGAGATCTTTTTGTTCAGTAGTTAAGTTAGGACAAATATTTTTCCAGGAGTTTCTCAACGGCTCAGTTTTTACTCTTTGCTTCGTCGAGCAAAAATACCACGTCTTTTAAATTTATTGCCTTTAAGATTTGTGCAATGTCATCATTAGATTCAACAATTTGTGAGAGAAGTTTCTTGCGATAATTAAGTTTAATAGCCTGAATCACATATTGATCACATGTTGGCTGCAGAATCGGTGTACAATTTGGTGCAAGGTACATGACGGAAATTTGTTTATCATCACTAATTAATTCTAAAGCATCGGGATGGCGAGGAGCATTATCCAAAAGTAACGCAGCTTTCTTAGGTAATCCCAATTCCTCCATTTTGTTTTCTACCGACGGCACAAAGTGCGAATAAAACCAGTCGTTAAACGGATCCTTTGTCACCCAGGCTTTTTTTATTCCCTTATAAATAACTGGTAACTGGCAGTTACGAAAAGCACGTGGCGTTTTTGATTTTCCCAAAACAAATAACGGTAGTTTGTAACTTCCTGATGCGTTTGCACATGGCATGAAAGTTATCCTTTTTTTACTTAATTTTCTTCCGAGTGCCGATGCTTCAGATTTATTAACCAACGTTTTTTTGGGCAACAGCCTTCAAGAAACCCACTCTCATCTGCGTTGTTTGATCAGAAGTTCTACTTCTTTAGAAGACGTAATACGCGATAGTGGAATCAATACAAAAGGTGAAATTAAAGGTAAATCATAAAGGAAAAGGAAAAGAAGGACTACAGGTTAAGATTAACCAAAAATAAAATATGGAATTTGAAGAAGTAGACAGCTTCATGTATTTAGGAACATTAATGACAAGTGCAACGAAGAAGCAGAGATAGATTTAAAGATAACGAAAAGTAACAGATGTGCCAGTGGACTATATAACATATTAAAGTCGAAAGATGTTTCTATAAAAAAAAAATAAGAGTATATAAAACTGTTCTAAAGCCAGCTTTATTATACGGATCAGAAACATGGGCGATGAACAAAGAAATACAAACAAAGATAGAAGCATGGGAGAGAAAAATATTACGCCGAATATTTGGAGGGAGACGAACTGAAGAAGGATTGGAAAGACGAACGAATAAAAAAGTGTACGATATATTTAATGAACCAAAGATCAGTTATATGGTAAAGGCAAGACGACGGCAATGGGCAGGACATCTGGAAGGAATGAAGGAGGAAAGGATAGTGAAAACAATAGGTTAGAGAGAACCGGAAGGGAAAAGGAAGAAAGGTAAACCCAGAAGGAAATGGAGGGAAGCCATCTCAGAAAATTTGAAGGAGAAGCAAATAACAAATTGGAGATTTAAAGCAAGAGATAGGAAGCAGTGGAAACAAATTACACAGCTATGGACCTAAAGGGCCTGTTTAAAGCTTTTATATATATATAAATAACTGGTAACTGGCAGTTACGAAAAGCACGTGGCGTTTTTGACTTTCCCAAAACAAATAACGGTAGTTTGTAACTTCCTGATGCGTTTGCACATGACATGAAAGTTATCCTTTCTTTACTTAATTTTCTTCCGGGTGCCGATGCTTCAGATTTATTAACCAACAGTTTTTTGGGCAACACTCTCCAAAAAAGCCCACTCTCATCCGCGTTGTAAATTTGATCAGAAGTTAGGCGTAATCTCTCAATTGTTTTTAAGAATTTTAATGTAAAGGGTTCCACTACACTAAAATCACTAGACAACTTTGCTCCCGAGACACTTAATTGGCGAATTCCACATCTCTTTTTGAACTTCTGCAACCACCCACAACTCGCGTTAAAGTCCATAATACGTAGCTTCACAGAAAAAAACCTAGCCATTTCACGTAGGATGTCTCCAGAAACCGAAGTACCTATAGCACGCTGTTGTAAAACTTTCCATATTAGGATGTTCACATGATTTCAGAGTTTTTCTTCTTCCAGGTCCGTTTTTAAAAGTAGAAACGACAAAATTAACAATTTTCTCTTTATGTTTCTTAATATTCGTAATAGTAGATTTTCCGACGTTATAAATTTTAGATAATTGAGATGCCGATTCACCTCCATCTAATTTATTTAGAATTTCTACTTTTTGCAATAGGGTTAACGTGTGATGTTTCCTTTTTTGCGACATGTTTGCACGGTAGTGGTATTCTAACTAAGAACGATACTTTCGGCTCACAAAAGCGATTTCCCCGAAACGGCCGGGGAATTACCCGCATAAAGCTAACCACGCCTTGTTTCTAGCGGTACTTTTATTTTGTCAGCCGACTCTACAATCCGAACACGTTCGTTAAACCGCACTTTGTTCGAATTATAGAGTCTTGTTCGGACCATCGATTTGGGCTACATTAGTTCGAATTAAGATGGGTTCGGATTAAAGAGTCTGTATTGTAGATTGACAGAAAATTACAGGGGTGTAGGTTTCTCATCATCTTAATAGATTGAAAATAATTTTCAAATTTCCCGCATCTATTTTTGGTATTGATATTTTAGTGTCAAAACGTTAAAATCCCAAACAATCGGTCCTAGATCAATAATAATAATTGTATTTGGGGGTTATACAAATATTTAATCAATATCGATTTTTGCATAAATTAAGTTAATTTGAAAATATTTTTCGAATATAGGACTTTATTCAACAGAAAGCATTTTTTTCCAAAACAAAGCAAAAATGGTTTTACTTTTTTTGTTTTTTTTTTACAATTAAATTGTTTACGGGTTACACGTGCCATTTCATTTTAAAGATCTTTGCTTAGAACCAATACACTCGAGGCGGAGTATAATTGGTGTAAAATTTCGTAAGAAATTCTATTAGAAGAGGAGGAAAAAATATATAAATTGGAAAGTATCCGTCCACGCTTTCGATCAAAAAGTTTTATTTACATTTACTTTTGAAGGAGAATTCTCGATGTATTTAAGGAAAGTAGGTTTTCGAAGTATTTCCTTTCTCGTATGCAGCATTCTACGCAATAGGAACTGCTGCATATATGCATACACTTTGTTAGTTCCTCTTAAAATAACATCGCTTTGATGTGTCCAGAAGAATAGTTACATATACTGATTAAACCTTGGGAATCAATACTGACAGTTTGAAAAGGATCCTCGGTCTACCGACGTACAAGAGACCGCAAAAACTATTCGGAATATATTTTTTCCGTGGTTGCCGTGTTGATTACTTCTTTTAATCTATTGTTAGTATTATGGGTAATCACGAATTAAGATTAAACGGAATAAATTGCTTACATACCTTGTATTAGAGCTCCACCATCCTTAGGTTGATTCCATTGAATCCTGATGCTTTTAGCGGTTGTATATTGGACATCTAAACTTGGAGCAGTTGGAGGTAAAACAACTATTAATGTATATGTGATTTCATCTTCACCAAATAAATTTTTAGCCGAACAAGTATAATTACCAGACAGTGAATAATCAACACCTATTAACACTTTGGATTTAAATAAATTCATATTAACACGAAGAATACCTACTATATATATTTAAATGTCCTTCAGTAGTAACCTCGTAATAATTGCTAAAAGTAATTGGTCTTTCCCGATGTATCCATCTAGTTCTTGGGGTAGGATTCCCAACAGCTATGCAAGGTAATATAACTCTACTTTTAACAGCCCTCTGGAGGATTTGACTGAACGAAGCTATTCTTGAAGGTGCTCTGGATTTTGCTGCTTGACTTACGATAGCTGTAGGTTCACCTTCACCAATGCTTGTAGTCGCTGACACCCAAAATTCGTACAATTTTTCCTCCACCAAGTTCCTTACTTCATAGATAAGTCCATAGGAATGAAGCGTATCTTCGACTCGCAAGGTGTAGCTAATATGCTTCCCAACCCTCCCAGCTTCTCTAGCATAAATCGTGTAATGGCTTATCTTCCCATTAGGCTTCATAGGAGCCAGCCAAGATACCAGAATTGATTCTCCAGTTAACGCAGCAGCCTTTATATTAGCAGGTGGACCTGGGACTGCGGCACAAAAATTTCTACCGTTGCTCATTTGTTTTATTTTGCCTTTCTCATATAGCGCGACCCGTATATAATGAGTTCGGCGAATTATTTATAGAATTTAGAAAGTGAGCGCTTGAAAAATATTGTTTTTAAAAATTAATCCTTGAAGAGAAGTGTATTTTCGCGAAAATGAGCTTCTAGTTTTAGCAAGCTGCGGATTAAAATTTAATCTCCATGAAATTTTTAAATATTCATTTTAGAAACGGACAGCTTCGCCGTGTGAGACGGATTGCCGCGAAAATAGATTGTGTTTTCGACAACGCATGACCTCTTTTAAATTTTAAATTTTGAATAAACCTTTACTTGATTAAAAAATACGTCAATTTTTTTCGCTTGAAGAGGGATTCAATTATTAATTACGTTAGATCAGTAACTGTCAGACCGGTAACTAGATTTTTAGAAAATGTTCTTGATTAGAACTAAAATCAATAGGGACCATTTTACTCCTTGTGTCTGTCATAATAAGAAAGTAATAGCATTTAAATCGAAAACTATCCATGGTGGGTGCCATCGCGATTCTCATTTATAAAAGTATGTGGAAAACCATTTAAGATATTAATTTGAAAATTTGTGGACGTATGCTTTTATACAAACCTCTTCTATTTAAAATTTCCACGGTTGTGTCATTTCCGGTTATTGCGGAAGTAGACATGTAGTTTCTTATTTTAAATATAACAGCCTGTATACTAAATCATTTTTTTTAAATCCTCCCTTGATTTTAGATAAAATTTATGTAATTAAATCAGCTCGTTTCGGAGATCTTCAGATGTTTTTTTCTTAAAATATTGACAGTTGCGAATACTCAAGGGAATCATAATAATAAAATTTTAACATGTTACAAGCATCAGCTTTATTATATTCCGCTAAAATTGTAGACTTAGCGACATATAAGGTGCTAAAAAAGTTTTGAGATTTTCAATTTAAGGCAACCCCTAAATCTATGTAATTAATAGTTAATAAAATATGATATTAAATAATATTTGACGCTATATTTTGGCATTAGTATGCTATGTCATTTTATTTTTCCCTAGCACTATTTTGGTAGGATAACAACAATAACAAAATGCAGCTTAAAGAATAAAAATAAACTAACACTTTTATATATTTTGATTTGAAGTTTCAAAATTATTTTAACATCCCCTATGTTACTTATCTTTCAATTTTAGTAGAATGAAATCAAGTTCAAACTTTCCTGTACAACCACATGGTTAAAGTCAAGTGAGTAAGTAAGAAGTGAATTAATAAACAGAGTATTCCATTTAAAATACGGACGTGGCAAGTACAAAAACATACACCTACAAATTTTCAAATTACTTTTCGATGGACGATAAAAACATTCTCAGGAAACCCCACGCAATCGTTTTTACTATGAACAGTTTTGTAGTATTTACAAAAAGTAGTTACTTTACAAACAAGTGAAGATTTAAGTATTAGGAATCAGTTGTGTGATGCGTATAACTTATTGTTGTACTATAAAATGGGTTATTCCATGTCAAGTGATCATGTCCCCACGCTCGATCATCTCAGATTTTTTTCAAATTTTGTGAGTAGGTTCCACAACCGACTAAAGGTAATTCCCCAAATTCTTAGCTCCTAATATGCAATACATGACCTTTGTCAAGCTGTGAAATCAATGCAGAAAGCTCATCTTCTGTATAACTGGTGAAAAAATATTTGTTTTTAACTGTTTCAACTTTGAAGCTTCTTTGACAAATAGTTTCTGAGATATTTGAAGATGAACATGACCCCAAAAAATTTTGATGCAAATTTAGCATATCTTTGAGCGTCTATATCTCAACTGGAAAACCCAAGAGCTTCTTGACTCAACAACCATTTAAAAGAGCTTGTTTTTCTCTAGAACACATTTGGTTTCTGTGTTGGGGTCTTTCCTTATAAGACTAAAAAAGGGAGACAATGTAACTGCTTAAAAGGGCTGCGCGCATTACTTAAAACTTTTTCTCCGTCTTTGTCATCATGCAATCCAGTAAGCCAACAAGATATTCTACTGAAAATTTTTTTAATACTTTTATAGCTTGCGTTGGTCCACGATGACTTTTTGTCACTACCATTTTAGAAGCGGTATTCCCATCGCCCAGGAGTCACGCCCTATAGCCAGGCAAGTCTAGCCACGGGTAGGATACTTCCACCGAGGTTCCTATGACTGAACCGCAAGCTATAAAGGTGTTAAAAAGAACCACGACCAGATAAAGAAAGCATCTGCTGAGATTTCAACATTGTCCAAACTGCATTTTCCCCCAAATTTGAGTGCATGTGGTAAGAAGGGATTTTAATATTGTTCCTTAATATTGTTCAGCACTCATACTCTACTCAATTTTAAACATCTTCACTAGTTTTCAGTAGAATATCTTATTGGCTTACTGGATTGCATGATGACAAAGACGGAGAAAAAGTTTTAAGTAATGCGCGCAGTCCTTTCAAGCAGTTACTTTGTCTCCTTTTCTTAGTATTATAAGAAAAGACCCCAACACAGAAACCAAATATGTTCTAGAGAAAAGCAAGCTCTTTTAAATGGTTGTTGAGTCAAGAAGCTCTTAGGTTTTCCAGTTGAGATATAGACGCTCAAAGATATGCTAAATTTACATCAAAATTTTTTGGGGTCATGTTCATCTACAAATATTTCAGAAACTATTTGTCAAGGAAGCTTAGAATTTGAACCAGTTAAAACAACTATTTTGTCACTAGTTACACAGAAGATGAGCTTTCTGCATTGATTTCCCTGGAATACAGACTTCCCAGAAATTAGGATTTTTTTTTGTCGCAACAAATTTTCAGGAAATTTTGAGGACCAAAGCAAGAGGACTAGTTAACTGTTTTTGTTAAAATTTGGAATTTTGGGACACTGGTAACTACTAAGTAAGCACAGCAATTTCCAGTTAAATATCTCTCTTACTTACAGAATAACAGCTTGACAAAAATGGTAAAAAGTGTCCGCGAGCATCTGCGACATTTTATCAGTCATCACTTAAGAGGCTCTTGCAGATCATGTATTGCATATCAGGGGCTAAGAATTACCTTTAGTCGGTTGTGGAACCTACTCACAAAAGTTGAAAAAATCTGAGATGGTCCAGCGTGGCGACTTGATCACTTGACATGGAATAACCCAAATGTAGTTGACGGAACAAGAATGAATTAAGGTGCCTATGATGATTGGTTTTGGAGATAGGGTGTGTCGGCCAGCAATAAACAGATCTAGTGTTAGTAAAATCTAAGCGAAATTTAGAAAGTGTGGTAACGTCGGATATTTAAAATTCCTTTGTAGTACAGATCAAAATACAGCAATTTAAAATTAATAATTTCTGATAGCTCTAATTTCTCGAAATGTTACTAGAATAGATTTTTTGTTACACCTAGTTGTCAGTCTGTTGGTAATCCCAAAGTATCCATACTACTTTTCAAATTATAGATGAGATGAAATTGAATTCCCCAACTTATAAATTATCAATTAAGCTGCATGAAAGTTATCAAAGAAGGTAGGGAGTTTTATGTTTGCCCAATTATAATTCTTTTTACTCAAAAGGATGAATACTTTTGGATGATTTAACTATATGTAAATATACTCTTTAAAAGACGTACCGTCTTCTTCAGTGGTACAAAATATCGGTGAGCTAATTACACCATCGCCAGCGCCTGTATAAGCTAACACTTTAATGGAATAATTTGTGTATTTACACAGGCCGTGTAAGTAGGTTTCAGTGCTAGGAGTTCTTTTAATCTCACCAGAGGCCGGTATCTCAACTGAAATACATCAGAATTAATTGAAAATGTAACGCGACCGCTACCGTGTTTTGATTACTATTGTCTAGCAATATCGGCCTATAATAGACCTTGTATCCCTGAATAATTCCACCGTGGTGGGCGAGCGGGGGTGGGGACCATAAAACTTTCATACTCTGCGAGGCGATCTGCGAACAGGTTATATCTTGCGGTGGCGCTTCCGGCACACCTTCTTTTGTAACACCCAATATCGTCGGTGATTGAGGTCCAACAGATACACTGTTAAAAGCGCGTACAGTTATATCATAACGGGTAAACTTTCGCAGGCCTGTTAATTGTACTTTGGTGGTTGCCCAACCTTTCACTGTTAAAGTCTTTGTGTTATTTGATAATTTACCCTGCTCGTTCCATGACACTATATAACCGAGCAATTCACCATGCCAAGTTTCCCTAGGTGGCACCTGCCATGATAAAAACAATTCCCCCGCACCCACAGCATCTATACGCACATCCCGTGGCGCTTCTGCTGGTTCCTCTTCTTGGGTTTTAACAACGACATCCTCTGTAAACGAACTCTGATCGATACTGTTCACCGCTAGCATCCTTATTTTATATGCAGTAGCGGGGAGAAGGCCTCCTATTATCGCCGATTCACGCGGATTATCATCGCTGGAATATTCAAAAACTTCATCAGCACAACGCCACGATACAGATACTTGCAAACACTGCATTACCGTGAACTTTCTACCTAAACTTTCTTTCAACCAATTTTTAGTGGAGGCGCCTGTTTAACACTAAAATAACACTACTTTGCATATACAGGGTGTCTTGCTTGTATTTACCTCTTCGTAGCTACCTAGTTATCATTAAATAAAATAACAACTACATTGCACGTAGAATTTATCTAACTTATTAATCCACGTTTTGTATGAGGTGGAACCAAAAGTTCCGGAAATTTGAATCTATTTTCAACAACACGCTATTATTGATATTATTTTGTATACCGGGTGTTCGGTAATTGGCGGAAAATGGACTCGTAGCGATATTCTCCGCATAATTTTGAGTTGAAAATCCTAATAGAAAAATCTTATAAAAGTCCTCGTTTGGTTACACCGACTCATCAAAGTTCAGAATTTCAAATATTAGAAGTAGATAAATCTTTCAATGTTTGGGATTTTATGTCAATTATTGACATCGAGGAAGCCATTGGTAAAGAATGCTAGAACTTCGATACCGTTTCATTACTTAAGAATTTAGAATTATTTTTTTTAGGGAAAATTCTAAAAAAATAGATCTGACAACAACGTAATATGTATTTATGAAAATTGACGCAACTATTTTTGATTGTTAGTTGTCAATTTTGTAAGTGTCAAAGTAGAACATTACATCCATTGTACTTTACTTTTGCTATAATTAGGTTATTGGTTTTGTGTTGCTATTACAATGGATCTTATTTTTAATGAATATGCCGACATGTACATGGTATTTGGCTTCTGTAATGGAAACGCTTATGCAGCCGTAGAGGTATATCGAATAAGATATCCAAATCGTCGTGTGCCATCTTACAATACAATTAACATTTGTACCTATGCGTAATAATGCAGAAGCACCAAGGATTCGACGAGTGATGTTGAAGAACGTATTTTGGAAGCTGTGTACGAAGACCCTCAACTTAGCACGCGAGAAATTGGTAGAATTTTTAATATGTCCAATAGCACTGTACATTCTGTACTTACTGAGAATCTTCTGCGGCCATGCCATTCAATAAAAGTGCAACTGTTATATCTCGAAGATAACGTTGCTAGAGTAAATTGCTGCAATAGAATGATGGCATTAATAAATAGACAACCAGATTTTTTACAAAAAATATTATGGACAGATGAATGCACATTTACAAGAGATGATTGTTTTAACATTCACAATACGCATTTTTGGGCAGACGAAAATCCTCATGTAATTCATGAATTTGGACATCAACGTAATGGAATTATAAATTTGCAGGTTATTGGTCCAATATTAATTCAAAATAGATTAAATGCTGACGGCTACATAAATGTCTTAGAAGAAATTTACCTTTAGTGCTGAGACCAAACATGTATTACATGCATAACGGAGCTCCTGCTCATAATGCACGCGCCGTACGCATCTGGCTGCAGTAACATTTTTGGGACAGAATTATTGCCAATAATGGCTCCATTGCATGGCCTCCGAAATCTCCAGATCTTAATCCCCTCGATTTCTTTGTTTGGGGATTTTTAAAGGATAAAGTTTATGCGACACCAGCAATAAATCAACAAGACGTGAGAAACAAAATTAACGCAGCCATCCAGCTAATTACTCCTGAAATGTTACAATCAGTCAAAGATGCTATTCCTCGGAGACTTCAACGCTGTATCGAAGTTAATGGTTTTCATTTTGAAAATTTATCATAATAATTTTTTAAAATGTTCGCTATCATGGTTACTATTTACTACCTATATTTTAATTTACTTTGTTGAATCAATATATAGTCTTATTTAATTAAACGTCATGTAACGTTGCCAAAATTCTGAATTACAAAAATGTATCCTGTGCCCAAACAAGGACATTTATGAAAATTTCATATAAAGATTTTCAACTCAATATCGCTACGAGTCCATTTTCTGCAAATTAGTTAACACCCTGTATACAGTTAATTTTTCCTTAAAAGACTGCAACTAACTTTGTTGGAAATCATATTCTACCTCGATAATTTCTCTGTTGTATTTAAATATACAGGGTGAGTCCGGAGGAACGGACTCATATGATTTTATCCGATTCTCATTTGTTTACAAGTTATAGTCCACGAAGGGCGCCTGTTGCTCCCCTCAGTGAATCCTTCGTCAGCAGCTGTAGCATTCCCATTACAAAAACCATTATGAAACACCATATTTCCTATTCTAAATTTGATTGAGATAGCCGGTACATCATATGTGATAAAAAGCGAAAATATCTTTTAATGTCGAACGTACCTGACATTTTGTTTTACAGCATTATGTGAAAAATTGAATATTAGTTAAATATTTTCTTTATTTCTGGAAATGCGTGTTTTTTGAATTTGCATGCACAACCTCAAAAAAACTTTTACATGCTATAATTAATCACACATCGAAAAAATATGATATATGTATGTATTATAGTGTAGATAAGCTAATTTGAACAAAAAATCTATCTAATCTAGGACTATTTTGCATAGAAACTTTATATTTATTTTAATGAGAGGAGCAACGCTACTACAACCACAAGAACCTTTTCATGACACCCTGTATTCGCCAATCGTCAAAAACGTTCAATCAAATCCCACGTTAATTATCGGATTTACGACTTCTTTTTAGCTGCCTCCAAGAAAAATGTTACGCAATTACACAGTATCTAATGAAATAATAAGAAATTTCGTAACAGTCTAACCTGATCACCGTGGTAATTGCTGGAAGGGTCAGATTCTGTGTTCCAGCGTTTTCCCAATCAACATGTTCAATACCTAGCGGTTGATATTGAACTAAATAGCCAAGTATAGGGCTGTTCCCGTCGAAAGATCTTCTCCAGGCTAATCTAACGGAACGACTGGAAACCTCCACCACCTCCAAAAGCCCCGGTGGATCGGGCCTCTCTTGTACTGCAAGATTGATGACGTGTTCGCTACGGCCGTAGGCATTTTGAGCTTGACATTTGTATATTCCAGAATCCTCTCTGTCAGATCGATTGATAGTCACCTGAGATGTTTCTTCATTATCGTTGTTTGTCTCCTTTAGTGTTATTCTGTAATTGACATTGTCTGCTACTTTTTTTTTCGTTTAAACAAGGAATTTTTTGCTCACTTGAGGAAAGATGAAAAAAAACATGCTCGTGAGCGTGTGTATTCATATTTCCCCCTAAAAATGTCATCCTTCTCGCGTGACGTAGAAAGATTATCGAAAAAAAAAACATCGTCATCTTTTTAGGGAAGATCAGACAAGTTTTACATGCATATTAATAAAGTTTTAGTCAAGGAGGTTTTAACACTTGAATGAATATGTTAATTTAATTAATAATATTAAAATGTCTAATATTCAAACTAAAAAATATACTATCAAAGTCGAATATTGGTAGCCAAACAGTTCCTGATGTTAGTATTGTTTGATTGCCATGATAATCAAAAAAAAATAGTATTAATGCACATTTTCAGCGAAAGAGTTCAAGTAAGTGATGTGAAACATAAATTTAAAATCAAAAAACAAAATCTATACCTTAAAACAATAACATCTAACATCGCCTTTGAATGTAAATATCTCTTATACTTAAAAACTAAGTTTGTATATATGGGAATATTTTTCAAAAGCTACTCTACTATACAATAGGCACAATTCTTCAAATAACTTCCCCTTTTCTTAATATTTGATCACCCTGTAGATTTAATCAACATTCAAGTTATCACAAAGACTTTACAAAAAAAACAATGATTTTGTTCGGCGAAAATGAAAAAGTATATCCATATAGGAGCTGAAATACGTTTCTATATGAAAACGCATCCATAGAATCGATTTCTATCACCCCCATCCCGTTACTGTGGTTAGTTTTTGAACTACACACCAAAAATAGCAAATCAGTCGTTGCAAAATTATATACATTTCTAAGCAATTGATTTTGTAAACCAACTAATATAGGGTATTAGTTTTTTCACTTACATTCAACATGTAATCCTATACAATCTATAAAATAAAACATTATTTAATCCTTAAACTTTCTTTTTTTAAGAAAAAATATAGAAAAATTAATAAAATTATAAGAAAAGGTAAAATAAAAAGTAAAAATTTCGACAAAATCAAAAATCTTTGAAATATTTCTGATCATTGTATCATGTCGAATTTTATCTGTTGAATACGATTTGGTATCCAAACGGTTTCTGATGTTAATCAAAAAAAATAGTATTAATGCACATTTTCAGCAAAAGAGTTCATGTAAGTGATGTGAAATATAAATTTAAAATCAAAAAACAAAATCTAGGGGAGACAAAGGCAATTCCGCCACCTCGGGCAATCCCGTCATCTCTCTAAAACCAGTTCATGTCGGTAAAAATGGAATTACAGAAATGGTGAACTCTAGCGGCAGAACTATTAAGCACGGTGCATCTATTTCAGATCAGTTCGGTTGTGTTGTAATGATAGTACCTAACAAAAACTATTTTATGTGATTTTCATCTAATACTTCGACAGAAGAATTTCCAAGGTGAATGTGCAAATTTCTCCTCTATTGTTGTATCAAATATTTGACTAGAGAGCTAAGATAGTTCGCTGTATTTCTACGTCTTCATACATAAGTTTTATAGAATGGTTGACGAGATGTTTACCTTTGATCGCCATATTGTCACACAGGGTTAATGCCGCACTGGTAACCAGGGAAATGGCGCCATGGTGGCGGTATTACTCCAGCAAGATATATTTTTGTAATTTATACAACTTCATATACTTTATCTGTAATTGCAGATAGTACGGAACCGCCAAAGAACTACCGACAAAGCCAAATGGAGTGCTGAAACTTCTAAAGCAGCTATGGAAATGGTCAAAAGTGGATCTTCAGTCAAGAGTGTTGCAAATAAATTTCAAATTCCGCGATCGACATTACGTGACAGGATCAAAGCAGATACCCCGACTAAACCTTTCTTAGGCCGAAAACCCCTTTTTACAACAGAGCACGAGAAAGAATTATCTGGCGCTATTACCCCGGGGGTCGGGGCAATTCCGCCACAGAGAACTTCCTTACATAATTCACTGGTACTAGTAAATTGTTCAGTACAGAAACAATTCAACAAGTCCGTTAAAAGCATGAGGTTTCGATCTGCAAATCGACGTCATTTTAATAACAACCATACAGGATTCATGAGGTAAAACGTCTTAAGATGGCGCCATTGCCCCTGTCTCCCCTATACCTTAAAACAATAACATCTAACATCGCCTTCGACTTTAAATATCTCTTATACTTAAAAACTAAGTTTGTATACATGGGAATATTTTTAAAAGCTACTCTATTATACAATATGCACAATTCTACATGGACACTCTGTAAGATTAATTTAGTTACCTGTAATTATTAATATCCAAACGATTATTATTGTGAAACCATATAATATCAATAGGACCATCTCCGTAGACTTGGCAGGTAAGTGCAACAGGTGCTCCTCTCTTTGCAGAGATATTCTTTAATTGCGAGCTAAATCTTACAGGTTCTGTAATTAGTTTATCAAGTAAATCGCCCCAAAATATTTTCTTCGAAAAGAGAATACCATTAACATCCAAATATATAACTTTTCCTAATCCTGAACCTATACCATTGGTGGCCCTGCAGAGATATTGGCCTTCTTCTTGGGGTGTAACGTTTTCCAACCACAAAGACCCATTCGGTAGCAACATGATCTGTCCATGTTGGCTGATTAGCGGTTGAAAATCATTGGAGGTTTTCCCTATTGAAAATTTAATAAGATTTTTTTAAAGGATTCGTTCCGTAAAGTTCTTTGGGAAAGTCACCTTGCGCCTTCAGCCACGTTATTTGAGGACGCGGAAAGCCCTTAGCCGAACAGTCGACCAAAATCGAATTTCCAAGAAGGGTAGAGATATCTTGAGGCTCAACGACCCACTGCGGTGCAACTACGGAAATGTAAGCGAAGAAAAAAAATTGTAACCCTCTCATGAAGAATTTAGCGGTATGCGGTTGTGTTACGCACCTTTAACCATCAAGTTAGCCGTATAATTTGCCCTTGCTGCCGAATTACTGGCAACACAGGTGTAGGAACCGCTGTGCTTTGACGAAACCTCTTTAAATATTAACATGCTGTAAAATTCAGCTGCTCTTTCTTCCACCTATTCAATCGTATACGTGAGAAATAAGTCGGTTTATTATTTATGTACATTATACGGTCTACTTTGGGTGTACATGCAGGGATATGTGTAACACATGCTGCTACGTATTTATATCACGGTAACGCTTTTAAGGACATCAAATTTCGAACGTGCACGCATCGAAATTGACGCGTTCATCTTCC
The DNA here is from genome assembly GCA_029619315.2 of Dynastes maya. NCBI lineage: Eukaryota > Metazoa > Arthropoda > Insecta > Coleoptera > Scarabaeidae > Dynastes > Dynastes maya. Next base: position 12,762,893 of record JAROYE020000012.1, read on the forward strand.
CTCGGTTATTGTGGTATGTTATTAGTAAATTGTAATCTCTGCCTCTGCCCGACAGTTCCCCTGTTCGCCAGAATTATTTGCACATTCCGCATCTCGTTTATCAAATTGCGATACAAGTTACTTTGGGGAGAAACCTATCTAGATAATGGAAACAATCCAAAAGGCTTATATACACAATGGATAAAGCTTCATTAAATCGTTCAAATATATCCAAAAACGAAAATTGATGAGTTATTCCCTATTAGTATCTATTTAATGCGGCAAATTTGGATATTCCCAAGTTAAAATTAAGAAAAAATGTAATGTAATACTAAAAATATTTAGCCTAAAAAAGTCTGCTTTGAGAAGTGAGATTAGGTGGTTGTGTGTTGTTAGTGCTCCGGAATAAACCCAAAAATATTGGATATCTCGAGTATCTAATTACACAGAGAGTGATTAGCAGAGCCCGGTAACAGGGAGCCGTGCCATAGCCGTACCTGCCTAGTATACAAAAACAATAGTAAGAAAATAGAAAAAAAATAACAGAACTAATACATAATTATAATATGTGAAAAATAGTGAAACACTCACCCTTTTAAGCAGCCTTGGCTACGGAACAGTAAAACTAGAAGCACCATTATCAGTATTAACATCATATGGATAAGAGTGGCAAAAAGTTGACACCATTAGATGTGTTTCCACAGTTGTCTCGGTAAGCGATGTCCGCCGTTGTGAAACAATGAGTTTATATTTTGAAAAAGAGCGTTCAACATCTACCGATGTTATACATGCATGATTAAAATACTCTTTGTACTTAGTCAGTGGATTATTCGATACACCATCACAAATTTGTTTTAGTGTGCTAAAATTGGGATCTTTCTGTAGCACACTCTCGAACTTTTCTAAAACGCGATTATATTTTGCGTCATGTATAGTCGGAAGCTGTGTATGCACTCCGTCCATAATTTGCAAACTCCAATAATGATAACGATCTATTTTGTAATTGGTCTATTGCGTCAGCTAATCCTTTATAGTAGCTACGAATATTTTTTAAATCCGTTTCAACGGAAATATCTTGAAATTTTGACTGACTCTCCTTAATGGCTGCAGCTTCGGCAGGATTGAATTGTGCAAAAACAGCTTTTACTATTTTGAAGTGTTCAGCATAATAAAAAGCTGCCTGTAACCATGTTCCCCAACGTGTAAGAATTGGCTCCGGTGGTTGACGAACACCAGGACACTCTGTGTGAAATGATCGTAGGCGTTTGGGAGATTTCAAAAATACTTTTTTTGTGCTTGCTATTAATGCATCTACCTCGGGAGAGCATTGTCGAATGGTTTCTGCCACAAGATGTAAAGCTTGCACTTTACACGTAACATGTAAACACTTGCAACCATGTTCAAGAAGAGAACGGCCTACCGAACGCATTATCGCCGCGTCATCGCTCATAAACATCAACACTTTATCTTTTGAAATTTCAAATTTTTCCAACATACTAAGTACAACCTTCATAATTGCCGCAGCAGTACACTCTTGTAGTCTTCGGCTAGCTAATAACAGTGGTAATGTAGGTTTACTAGGGTCTAGTACGCGTACCATAATATTTCCAATTGATTTTTTTTACAGTCAGTTGTCTCATCAACACATAACCAAAGAAACTGTTTTTTTCAACATGCGTTTCATATTCTTTTCCACGTCATCACGTACAAATGCAACATGCTTACGTGCCGTTTTCTCCGTTGGCAACCTCAACTCGGGATTGTATTTGTTCCAAAAGTCCTTAAACGGTTGTTTATCGAGTAGGCCTAGTGGCAAATTACAGTTTATCAACATAAGAATTACATTAAAAAAAAATGCACTTCTCGGTGGCATGCCTAATTTTCGTTTTCTATGCTGTGCGGAATTTACGTGTCTTGTACAGTTCCACTTCTTATTTGACATCAAATGTATTTTGCACACTTTACAAACTATCTTACTCCCGTTGTAAAACAAATCGGGAATGTCAGAAATAAACTTATTTACTATGTCTTGAAAGGGTCGTTTTTTAGCCTTCGACATGTTCACTAAAAATTACAATTAATAACTACGTCTGTATCAATAAAATCAAAACGCACTACACTAAATAATAATTACAATTAATAACTACGTCTATATCAATAAAATCAACACGCCCTATCCGCTATCCAATGCTAAACTGAACTGAGTGATGATGATTTGTCGTGTCGTATCATAATCGACCAGCCCTCCCCGCCCACCTAAACACAGTCACACCGCCGCTGCGATTGCTCTCCAGTTACCGGGCTCTAGTGATTAGTGGATGTGACATAACACCTAGGATTAACTAGTCAATAATTTACGAAATATTAATGGTGAAACGAGAAATAAACAGTGAATAAAATCAACCTCAGTAAATACAATAAGGCGAGTTTAGCGTGCGGTACGATCAACAAATAGGAACAGCTGGCGGGATAAACAAAACAGGACCGTACTGACAAGGGAACACCGGCAACCCGGACTAACCAAAAAAAATTTGGTAAATTTGTAGAGCGATCCAATGTAAGATCATTGCGCGCATCCGTTTCTGCGGAATCCTCCGTATGCGGAATGGAGGGGGTTCTAATGAAAATACTACCCCTTGAAATTTGTGCTAATATCTCGAAAACTATTAGAGATATTTAAAAATTGTTAAGACAGGTTTTCAATTGTATAAAGACAACTAAACGATAGCATAATCGACATTTCAAAATTTATTAATTTGAATGGAAAAACTACCCCCGCCCTAACCTATTTTAAGGTTTCTTAATTTTTAGGTAGCGCAAATAAGGGGTCGTTTCATACAGAATTCAACAATATACATCTAAGTTCTACCTTTAAAACCAAAAAGAAATTATGTTCTTATGTTAAATGTATACGTGCGGATGTACTACATACATATGTATGTAAATGAACAAAAATGTAATAACACTTTTAAATACAATAATAATTGTAATTGTAATTGCGCTTTTTTTAAAGCAATTTATCGAAACCATACGGCTTCTTGTTAGAAAAATATGTTTAAAGGCATCTACTGAATAGTTTAGCCTTTAAAAGGAACCTAGGTAGAAATACTAGCAAGCGATATAAGACCGCAATTATGTGTTATTTGTTTATTATTTATTTGCTAACCAGTATTAAAATGTTTGCATTAAACCACAATAACAGCGTGTTTACATGTACAGAATTGTTTTGAAGTGATATATGTCTAATTTCGCTACGTAGTTTACTGATATGTTCATATATATATACACACTATTGAAATTCTTACAATTAATGTACAACTTATCAGTTTGCGAACATATAACAAATCTGACGAAGAGAATGCCACGAATTAACATTGCCAATCTTGTGGATATGTTACAAATAATTGTGTGTGTATCTGCTGTGTGTGGTCGCTGTGAATTTTGCTCCGTAAAAATTGCGTATTTCACGTTTATACGGTAGTTGTTTTAAATAACTACTTATTTGTGTAAGAGTTTAAGTGAATCTATGGCCATTTATTATCTTTTCAAGTTGAAATGTGAGCGTTGTACGTAAAATTTAGTATTGTTTGATAAAACTTTTCTATATCGATCGCCATACACTTGTTTTTTGTCCTATGGTGTTTTTTGTGCCTGGATACGAGCTTGGTTTCATTGTCGCAGGTCAGTAATACCCCGATATACTATTGAGATGTTCAATTTAATTTACTATAATCAAGTTTAAGCCAAATTAAAACCTAGATCTATCTTTATCCTTTGTACTCTGCTGTATACCGTCCGCTGCTCAGTTTACCTTGTTTGTCAACAAAATTTGAATTTGCCACAACGAGCACTGTCGGCACGAAGAATTGTATCCCTGTACTTTCCTTTCCATTTAAGTAATTAATAATAACAAGATGCCTAACGCTATGCAGTGTTTCATTTGCAATAAACAAGATACTGGTTTATTAATTCAATGCGACGGATGTAAGAAGTACTTGCATGTTACATGCTCCTCCATCGATTACGATGACGCTAAGCGGCTAACCCGACAACGCACAAAAGGAATCAAGTTTTTTTGTACAACTTGTGAAAATGTTATAGATCAATTTGCCGACTTAAAATCCATCTTGAATACTATAAGTAGTCGATTAGATAAGTTAGAGTCTGGAACGGGATTACTTTCTTCAACATCGTTCGAGAAGGTTGTAACTGAGTCCAAAGAGAGAGCTCAAAGAGAAAATAATATCGTTGTACTAGGTTTAGAGGAGAGAGATGCCGACCCGAATGATGCCGCAGAATTGATCGAAATACTATCTCCCGCGAAGAAGTATGCCAACTATATCACATACGTTATGCGTCTTGGTAAGAGTAATGGTAAACCGCGGCCTTTGCGGATTGTTTTCAGTAACCCATATGTGGTACAGGATGTCCTTCGATTGAAATATAAATTGAAGTCCACTGATCTATATAAAGATGTATTTCTAAAGAAGGACGAGACTAACCATCAAAGGGATCTCTTTAAGAAATGTCAGAACGAATTAAAACATCGTAGGGCACTTGGAGAAAAGGATCTTGCGATAAAGTATATTAATGGAGTTCCTGAGATTGCAGTTGCAAGCAGAAGGGGGCCAAGTGCTGCAGCGCAGTTGTTATTCCGGAATTCAGAAAAAAACTTGTAAACTCCAACAGCGTAGAATTTTCACTGTACTATCAAAATGTTCGTAGCTTAAGGGGAAAACACATGAGTTTTATTGTAGTGCAAGTGAAGCTGTTTTTGATTTTGTAGCATTGTCTGAAACATGGCTGACAGAGGACATCCACACTTCTGAATTGTTTTCTGATTGCTACCAAGTTTTTAGGTGCGACAGACGGCGTGATTTGATGCATGTAACTCGTGGTGGAGGTGTTCTGTTAGCTTGTAGAAATAGTTTGGATGTGGTTGAGCTTGATTTATCTGAATTATTGCTAGAATTAGTAAATTTTGATATAGTGGCTTGTAAATGTACATTTATTAACCTATGTCTTTATATTTTTGTAATTTATATACCCAAAACGCCTACTATAAATGATTGCCGCATATTGTTAGATTACTTAGTTCAGCACTTCTCTCATGCAAGTAGAATGTTACTAATAGGAGACTTTAATATGCCTCAATTTATATTTAATACTTTGGATGATGCCCTATGTAATACATTAAAAGAATATTGTGATTTCTTGGGTTTGAAGCAATATAATGAAGTTTTGAATATGAACAATAGAGCTTTAGACCTTGTACTTGCCAATTATGATTGTAAAGTTAAACGCAGTGGCTGCCCACTTGTACGGGAGGATGATGCACACCATCCGTCATTGGAAGTACATTTTTGTTTTGGTACGTTTCCACCAAACAGATTTTTGAGAAATAGTAATTGCACTAGGTATAACTTCCACAAAGCGAATTATCCCAATCTTTATAATGCCTTAATAGAGGTGGATTGGTCTGCTTTGATGAATTGTACAGATGTCAATATTGCGTGCGATATATTTTATGGTAACTTGTATTCTGTTTTTGATGAGCATGTACCATATTATAAAGTCAGTAATTCGAGATTCAGATACCCGGTCTGGTACACGAGCAACATAATTGACATGATTAAAGAAAAAACTAAATATTTTAAAAAATATAAACGGTACCACCAGCCTGCCGACCTTGCCACATTTAGATGTTTAAGAACACAAATCAAGGGTTTAATTCAGGAAGCTTATAAAGAGTATACAATTCACATCGAATCGTCTATAAAACGCGACTCTAACACTTTCTGGTCATATGTTCGTTCTAAGAAACACGGTGATAGAATACCAGGGCGCATGTTCGTGGGTTCACGAGAACTGATAGAACCTTATGACATTGTAAACGCGTTTGGTGAGTATTTCGTTAGTGTCTATCGCCCTTCGGAATTAGGTTTCCATGATGGTTGGGATTGCGTGAATGATTTTCAGCTAAATTACACTATAAAAGTTACTGAGGAAGATGTAATAAAAGCTGTGAAAAAGCTGAAAAACAAATTTACAGCAGGTCATGACCAGATACCTAGCTTTCTCGTTAAAGACTGTTGTAACGTCTTTGCCAAACCACTTGCATTTTTATTCAATCTCGCGTTACGTACTTGTACTTACCCTAACACCTGGAAGTTATCTCGTGTATGTCCTGTTTTGAAGTCGGGGAATTTGTCTGACATTCGAAATTATAGACCGATTTCTTTACTCCCGAATTTTTCGAAGGTATTTGAGCGCATTATATACAAACACATCCATGCAAAAATTTTACCCTCCATAACCGATTTACAACATGGGTTTATTGGTGGCCGCTCTACGATTACTAACTTAATGAGTTTTATGGAGTATATTGTGCCTCTTGTAGATAAGCGTGGTCAAGTGGATGTGATCTATACGGATTTTTCGAAAGCTTTTGACCGTCTGGATCATTGTATATTATTGCAAAAGTTGGATGTTCTCGGGTTGAGTTTTGGACTGTTGACGTTTTTACGCTCATATTTATCGGACAGATGTTTCTTTGTATCGTACAGTGGATTTGCATCTAATACGTATATGGCAACTTCGGGGGTCCCGCAAGGGTCGAATTTGGGACCACTGCTTTTCTTAGCGTATATCAACGACATTGTGAGTTGCGTGAACTGTGGAATATTATTGTTCGCCGACGATCTTAAGCTATTCGCAAACATATCATCGATTGCGGATTGCGAGATGCTACAAAGAAATGTGGATAATATCTATGAATGGAGTGTTGCAAATAAATTAGATTTGAATATATCTAAATGTAACGCGATTTCATTTACACGTAAACTATCCCCAATTACGTATGGATATCTTGTGGATGATACCACCCTTCAGCGCTGTCAAACTGTGAGGGATTTGGGCATAGTATTTGATTGTGGTCTATCATTTCGCGAACACCTATTCAAAATTATATCTAGTGCTAATAGAATGTTGGGTTTTATTTTACGAGCATGCAGTAAGTTCTACGATCTCACAACATTTATCACGTTATATAACACATTGGTACGTTCAAAACTCGAGTACGGAAGCATTATTTGGAACCCAGTATATAAGGTACATACATTAGCTATAGAGAACGTTCAGCGCAAGCTGCTCAAGTATCTGGCTTTTAGGTCGGATGGTGTGTATCCACCTAGAGGTCTACCGCAAGACTATTATCTTGATAGGTTTAATGTGATCTCTTTGCAGTGCAGGCGGTCATTCTTCGCATTGCGGGTATTGCATGGGGTAATACATGCCAGAATCCGATGTTCAGATGTTTTGTACAGTCTAAACTTTTAGTTCCGCGTTCGTCAGCTCGTCATATCTCAACATTTCAAATTCCAATTGCTAGAACAAATTTAGCGCTTAGGTCTCCCGTTGGTTTCATGTGTAGGTGCTACAATGACATTTGTATGGATTGTGATATTTTTAATTCTGGTGTACGAGAGCTATGTGATGCTTATTTGTCAAAGAAATAGATGTAATCAGGTTGGGTGTAGAATTTAGAATTTGACATTTATGATCATACATTGTTTGTTACGTTTTTTCTTTGTCCTTAATTTGGCCTATGCTGTTGGACAATAAACCTATTATTATTATTATTATTATTATTATTATTAAAATAACTTTTCAAACTTAAAATATTGCAAGAACTCCTACGACATTAGAAGAAACGGAGTTACACGATGCCTTGAAAAAAATTATTGCTAGAGCTTCTGAAGAAGATATATTGAGGTTCGAGACTGAAATGGGTTTAGAATTTGAATCGCCTTCGGAACCACATTAACCACCGTTTGTTGAATTACCGTCAGAAAATGAAGTTAATGCAAATTGGAAAGACGAAGATTGTGTTCCTGATGATGAAGGTAGCATTATAGATCTTGACTACAAGATTAAAGCTGTAGAATTTTGGAGAAGTGGGAAAAAGCAAGAAGAACACTTGAAAGTGTTAAAAGCAAATTTTGAAAGGTAATATCAGTTCAGCAGTTGTATAAATGGGAAGAAAGCGTTAATAGTGGTGGAACCTACATCGAAAAAGTAAGATATATCACAGAATATGTACAGTTCCAAGATGCACTTACACGAGGAAATATAGTGCATGATATGAATATTCGACGTTGGGCTCTAGAGGCGAAAGACGAAATTGGACATACAAGTTTTAAAGCAGGACATTGGTGGATAAGGCATTTTAAAAAGTCGCATGGCATTGTATCACGCAAAATAACGAAATTTGTTCTGCTGCAATTGATACTACCGAATTACGTGACGTAAGCGACAGACTTATAAATAACGTAAAACCTTATATTAATACCCTTGGAAAAGACAATATTTATAATGCAGACGAGAGTGGTTTTAATATGGAAATACACTCTGGTCATACATTGTTTCCAAGGTGAAAAACATGAAGCCACCGTACACTCCTTACACTCTATTACTCACAGTTATACTATAATACCTACAATTTCTGCAAATGGAAGATTATTATCTCCACTATTTCTAGTTTTGAAAGAGGCAAGCGGTACTTTAGGCCCTCGCGTACAGGAAACACTCTTTCGCCCAATGGAAAATTTTTGTGAGAACTTTTTCCGACCAAGTTATTTTGATGGACCACGATATAAATTTGCACCATAGAAATATTATTATTAAGTTATAGTCTGTAACCCACAATCAGTTTTCGTCTCCGAGATTTTTTGGCGTTTTTAAGTATTCTTGGTACAAAAGTGGATACATTGCGGAGCGACCAAATGCCTTTGAAAATCCAGTAAATTTCCGCTTTGCCAAAGCTGCACAATCTACGCCACTGTGTATTATTTGTAGAAAACCTGCTCTCGTACGTTGCTCTTGGTGTAAGCAATAGTTGTGTTTTGAACATTTCTTTTTAGACCATTATTGTAATCACTATGTTGAATAAAATTAAATGACAATAATGTATATCGTTGAATTCTGCATGAAACAGCCTCTCATTTGCGCTATCTAAAAATTATAAAAAGTTAAAAAAGGTTGGAGTGGGGCTAGTTTCTTTATTGAAATTAATAAATTTTGAAACGACGATTATACTAAATTTAGTCCTCTTTAAACAATTGAAAACCCGTTTTAACTTTTTTTTAATATCTCTAATACTTTTTGAGATAGCACAAATTTCAAGGGGTAGTATTTTCATTAGAGCGCCCTCCACTCCACATACGGAGGATTCCGCAGAAACGGATACACGCAATAATCTTACATTGGACCCCTCAACAAATTCACAAAATTTCAAATTTTTTTGGGGAGTCCGGGTTGTCGGTGTTCCCTTGTGAGTACCTATAAAACGAAATAAACTCAAACAAAATGGTTGATAATGAAGATTACTCGACCGATGTATAGATATCGAAAAGGAAAGCACGCCGTTGAGATAGTGAAGACATGGAAGAAGGAGTTATTCAAAAAAAGCACGAAAGCGGCGAAAAGTCCTCTAAATGAGGAAGGAAAAGTTGATAAAATCCTGGGCATCCAGAAAGATCTTAAAGTTGATATTCAATCAATTAAAACAGAACAGAAGCTATTCAATGATGAAATTAAAAGATCAAGTAACGAAAATGAAATACTGAAAGGGGAAAATGAGAACCTCAAAAAAGAAAATCAGGAAATTAGACAAGAATTGGGAGAAATAAGAAATAGTGTTGAATGGATGGAAAAACAAAAAAGAATTAATTATATAGTAATTCCTGGGGCGGATATAAATAAGAAAGACGTGAATAAGTTAAAAGTGGAGACGATTAAATTTATTAAAGAACAACTAGGAGTAGAAGTACAAACCAAAGCAATTCATATGCTTGGTACAAAGACACTTTTAATGGAACTAGTGAATCAACAAGATAAAGAGAAGATTATGGAAAACAAATGGAAATTAACAGAAATAAAGGACAAGAAAAATTACATTAACCATGATTTAACGAAAAAGGAAGGAGAAATGCAAAAGGAAATAAGGAGAAAGGCATACGAAGAAAAGAACAATGGAAAAATGTTAAAGTTGGTTATAGTAAACTAACGATTGAAGGACTGGTATGGAGATGGGATAAAGTGAAGGAAAAATTAGTAATACAGAACTCAAAAAACAAGACGAGGATAAAAAGAAGGTACTACTGATGACGAACCAGGCAAATAATATGGAAGAGTATATGGGAAAAACAAAAAGAAACAAAGAAACCAATATTATGTACCAACCAAGTTCACATAAGAAAGAAAATAAAAATTGATAAATATTTAAGGGTCGGAACATAGAATGTCAAGGGTACATACTCGGAAGCAAAATTGTATAATTTGGTTATGAAGTTGAATAAGTATAAACATGAACTGCAAGCGCCACTGCCGGTACCACCTTTTTAACGAACTCTAGTTATTACGTATGCAAACATTTTCTTCAACGGCATTTTCACAATATGGCATTCTAGTATTCTTAAGAAACATTCACATATTTAAGCCTATTATGAAATTAGTTTAAAAATATGGTAGTATTACATTAGATCATGTGTAATTTTCTATCGATTTTTTAAAGTGTAACTTAAAATTCGCAAAATTTCATTAAAATCTGTGATGTTCTAAAAAAATTGATTATTTGTTGTATAGAATATTATATTCAACATTAATGTGCAAACGATTCTGAAATGGGGTAACTATCTAATTCTGGGTAGTTCTTTTAATTCGATTTTAACAATTAAATTTTATTGCATGGAGCTATCAGCAAACGAAAACAATAAAAATGCGATTTTCAAAAGGTCAGGAAGAAAATCGATATGCATACATTCGGAGCATTATTTGTAATGCTTTTGTTTGTGACACAGATCCATTATTAACGACGTTTATTAATGTAAATAGATGCGAAAAAGAGGATGAGCTTTTTTTTTGGAGGGGAGATGAAAGAGAGAACAAGCTTTACCTGCAAATTCGCTGATATGGGTATGTTATCTTTGTACCACGTGAAATGTATTGGCATATCACCAGAGGTCACGTAGCATGTAACCTGTGCTCTGCCTCCCTCTTGTAAACTAGCTGGAAATGAAAAAGGTTCGAGAATAGGTGGACTGCGGACTATCAATTGGATATTTCGATGTACGACATCGCCGTTACGACCACTAACAAAACAAGTGTAAATATCGGAGTCGACGCTAGGATCTAGCCTTAGAATTGTTAATGAGCCACGTTCTTCTAGTCGATGTCTTAAATCAATCGGCAAGTCTTGCCCTTGCCTTTTCCATCTTACCGAACCGATAGGATAACCTGAATAGGGGCAGTGTAGGGTAACGTCGGAACCAGCCACCGCTTTAACGGGGCCAATGGTGCGAATTAAAAGAGGTCCTGTGTGCATCAAAGTTTATTAAAACTAGTCCTTCGCCGTAATGAATAAAACATTACCGTAAATATTGAGTCTGGCAGCGTGCTCCGCTGAACCTAGTGAGTTAATAGCTCTGCAGCTGTATAATCCACCGTCTTCAACTCTGACGTTTGATATATTTAAGTGACTTACGACATCGCCTGCTTGATCCACGTATTGTCCTATGGCGTACCTACCGTTTATAGACGTGTATAACGCGTTAATTTTGATTTGCAACGGTATACCGTGCCGTCTTAATGCCTTAAACGCCTTACCTATGCCCTATATTATGCTCCGTGAGAGATTCGCCGTCTAACATCCATCGGAATTGCGGTGGTGGAGAACCTGTTGCTGAACAACGCAGCGACACCTGTGGTCCGGGTCTCAAGGCCTGCTCGATAAATGTATATTGAAGTTCCGGTACCGTATCTGAGGATTTAAGACATCATACTTAACATTAATCATAGCCGCAAACAACCACGTTACATTTTACGACTTTTGCGCTACGCGAAAGAAAGATACCATCTTTTGGGAATCCCCAACTTCTAATCACTGAAATATTTTCTACAGGAATTAGACATACTATTAAACAAAAAAACAAATTTAGAGTATCCAAAATCAAGACCAATTTTTGACACCCTAGATCTCTAGATGAACAAAATCATTTTGTATAAAAAGATTTGCCTATTTTCGATGTGTCTTTTAGGATTATTGGAATATTGATTAAAGTAAGTAAATTCTGGATTCTTCACACAACTTCCCCTTTTCTTAATCTTTGATCACCCTGTAGATTTAATCAATGTTCAAGTTATCACAAAGACTTTACGAAAGAAACAATGATTTTGTTCTGCGAGAACGAAAAAGTATATCCATATAGGAGTTCAAATACGATTCTATATGAAAATGCGTCCATAGAATCGATTTCTATCACCGCCATCCCGTTACTGTGGTTAGTTTTTGAACTACACACCGAAAACAGCAAATCAGTCGTTGCAAAATTACATAAATTTCTAAGCAATTGATTTTGTAAACCAACTAATATAGAGTACTGGTTTTTTTACTTACATTCAGCATGTAATTTATACAATCTATAAAATAAAATATTATTTAATCCTTAAATTTTCTTTTATTAAGAAAAAAATATAGAAAAATTAATAAAACCTTAAAAGTTAAAATAAAAAGGAAAAATTTCGACAAAATCAACAATTTTTTTAATTTTTCTGATCATTCCATCGTGAATTTTATCTGTTGAATACGATTTGGTGATATACCTAACGGTGTTTGAAATGAAACAATTTGAAGATTACCCAAATGACTTGTTTTAATTGAATATTATTTACGAGTATATTTTGAAGGATCTGAGTGTATACTCGAACAAAAAATAGCTATTCATACTTAAGCTCGTTCGAGGTAGTTTTCAGGTAGAGATTAGGTGTAGTGAATTTTTCAATAAATTTCACTCGGAATTTAAAACTTGATTTTTAGAGATTCAACTTTGAGATGATCTGATGATTCTTCTGGAAACCACTGGAGCCCCAAGAACACGTTTCTAAATAAAGATGAACTCACAGAATCTATTTTTGTAGCCGCCAAATCTCTATCTCCTTTACTTTTTAAATTACAAACCCAAGATGGTTAAAAAAACTGACGTAAATTGTTTCAAATTTATATAATATAAAATGAATCATAATTTAGCTCTTAGCCCTTTCTTTTGGGAAGATATGAGAAAATTAAAAAAATGGAAACAAAATTACAAGAGGTACCCCTTATCAAATTTTTATAAAATAAAATATTTCGGGAAATTAATATTTTCTCTAACCTATTCTGTGGTTTTTGATCGGCTGACTACGAAAGAATAATCATCAGCGAAATACCTAATGGTTTTTGAGATAGAACAGTTTAAAGATTACCCAAATTATTTTCCTAAATTCAAGTGTTTTTCCGAACAAAAAATAGCTATTACATACAGGGTTGGGATAAAATATGGAACCAAGAAAATATTTTTGAAACGGAAACAATGATATTGATGAAATTTTGCAGACAAGTTTAATGATGCATAATGCATCTGATTTCAAATTTCTTGTTGTTACTGTACTTCCGGTTTAACGGGAAGTACCCTTAACTTTTTTATTTAAACGGGACATCCTATAGATTTTTATACATTATAATAGACCTTGTTCTTCCGAATTCGTCCATACTGGTTTATAAGTACTATTATCTGTAAAAAATGGAATGATAAAGCACTTCACATTTACGGAACAATTACATATGTATATATAAGGCTTCGTTCGGGCCATTCAGGCTTGTTGCCTAGAACCTCATGGTTTTGTTTCTTCTTTCCATCTCTTCCGATCCCTCGCCTTCTCTTTCCAGTTTGTTATATTCTTTTCTCTGATGTCTCCCCTTACTACTTCCCTCCATACCTTTCGTGGCCTTCCTCGTTTTTTTTTGCCATTCGGTCTTCTTCCTTCAATTCTTCTTACTGTTCTTGAGACGTCCATGCTTTCCATATACCCCAGCTATCGCAACCTTCTCGACCTTACCTCTTGGTTTATCCTGGACTCATTAAAGAGGTCGTATATTTCAGCATTTGACCTTCCTTTGTCTTCCTCCCACAAAAGATTTTCCCCTATAGTTTTTGCATTCCGTAGTTTCTCTCTTTTTGTACAGTGGCACGATTATTGCTTTTTTCCAACTTTCTGGCATCCTTTCTTGAGACCATATATCTCTTATAAGCTCTGTTATTTCTTTCCTTAATACTTCCCCTCCTTACTTTATATTCTCTGCCGTTATTTGGTTTCTTCCTGGGCTTTTGTTATTCTTCATACTATCTATCACTTCATTTACCTCTTCTTCGGACGGTATTACCGTCTCCTCCGCATTTATATCGTTCGTTATTTGTATTTCACCTTCTTGTTCAGTTTCTGCCTGATTCAGTAACTCTTCAAAATATTGTTTCCATTTTCGTAGTATTCCTTCTTTACTTCCTATTAGTTTTCCTTTTCCGTCCTTAGTAAATAATCGTTTTGGTTGGTGTCCTTTCTTTGTTTCTTTTATTGCTCTGTAGAAGTTTCTAATGTTTTTCTGCTTGTAATCGCATTCTATTTCTTTAACTTTTTCTTTCTGCAATTTCCTTTTATTTCCTTTGCAAATTCTTTTCGTGTATTTTCGTTCTTCTTGATATATTTCCTTGTCCTCATTCTCTCCTGATTCTACATATCTTAGCCTTAATTGTTTCTTCTTGCTAGTTTCCTTCCTGCACCTATTATCAAACCATTCCTTTTTCCCACGTGATTTCTGCTTATAAAGCGTCTTCTCTGTCGCCTTTGTTATTGCATTTTCTATTTTCCTCCATCTCTCTTCTATCCCTAGTGTTTGATTCTCATAGCTTTCGTAACTTAAAAACCTGTTTATTTTATTTCTGTACTTTTGTGCAACTTCCTCCCTCTGTAGCCCAGTCATGTCGTATTTTGTATTTCTGGCCTCTTGTTTTCTCCTTTCCTCTTTCAGTACATCCATCTGCAACTTCGCCGATACTAGCAAGTGATCCGAGTCAGCGTTCGCTTCTCGGCATGTCTTTACTTTTGTTATTAAGTTTGCGTGACGATCCTCTATTAGTACGTGATCTATCTGGTTAGTTTTGTTAGTTCTTGAAATTAGCCATGTTCCTTTATATATTTCTTTTCTCTTAAAGTGTGTTCTCAAGATTTTCATGTTTTGTTCATTCGCGAAGTTTATGAATCTCATGCCATTCTCATTCGGGGCGCTGTTTGCTTTTTCCTCCCGTCACCGCTCTGTATATCTCTTCCCTTCTTACTTTGGCATTTGCATCGCCCATAACTACTTTTATATTGCTATTGGGTATACTACATAATATATTCTCTATCTCTTCATAAAATTCTTCTTTAATCCGTTCTTTTTTGGTGCATGAAAATTTACAATTGTTAGTTTCTTTTGATTCAACTTTAACTGTATTTTACATAACCTTTCTGAAATTGCTGTTAATTTTACTTTTACTGCCTTTTGAAGTCTTTTATTTATCAGGAAGCCCGTTCCCAATCTTCTATCTTGCGTCCCACTCGTGAATATCAGATAATCACCTACTTCAGTTATGTCGCTTCCTTTCAAGTGTACTTCCCGAACTGCCAAAATAACCAAATCATACCTCTTAGCTTCCTCCGTTAGATTTTTTATAGCCCCTTCCTCGTATATTCACCGAAAGTTCCATATTCCTATCTTTATTTGCTTTCTTCTCCCATCATTTTCTGCTAGCTCTCTCCTTCGATTTCTTTGCATTTCCGTTTCCATAGCTTCAGTTGATACCTGTTTAGCCGTGTAGTCACCATTTTCACTTCCTACCAGTACCTGTCCCCTCCTTTTTTCCCTTTTCCTTCATCCGGTGACCTTAGATTGACAGTTCTTTTTGCTGCATTTATTTTTTTATTCTGTTCGTCCGAGTCCACCTCTTTCTCTTCTTCAGCCAGTTGGTCTAAGACAATTAATTTTATTTATTGTAAATTAATGACAAAATGAGAATCATCAAATATAAACAAAATTATTTCCAATGTTCAGTAGACCCAAATACTTTTCCCTATTCAAGTTTTCGCTTATAAAAAATGGGTCTATAAGCTTGTTTCCTACAATTCCCATCCAAACATTTAACTTTTGTGGATGTTAAGTATGGGTTTCATGGATTTAGTGAATTTTCTCATTTAACCAAAACCTTGAATTATGGCGATTAACTGTTCCATTTAAACAAAAAGTTGCCAGGTCAAAAAAATTTGTTGTGAAATGCTCGTCTACATTACAAATTTCCATCATTCTTTCGCAAAACTCCAGCCGTCGGTCAAAATCATCATCCGAGAATTCTTGAATCAAGTTATACGGATGGTACTTTTCGCTTTTCAATATTTTCCCTACAGAACGGCGACTTATACCATGGTTTAGTGCCAAAGTTATGGTAGAAGCTTCAGGTAATTTATCGAGGATGAGGATGCTCTATTTAAGTAAAAAAGTTGGGGTAGTTCCGGTTAAACCGGAAGTATAGTAACAACAAAAAAATTCGAAATCAGATACCTTATGCATACACTTACCTGCAAAGTTTCATCGATATTATCGATTGTTTGGTTCCATACTTTATCCAAACCATTTATTTATCTCCTCTACTGCTTTTTAAGATACAGCAGAATTAAGAAAATAAAAATTAAATTACACTGCGATATTTTCATTAAAAAAAAAATTGATCATCATCATCTTGATCATCTTGTGCTATAGATTTCAATCTGCTGAATACGATAATTTAATTGGTTTATTTATATATCTAATAATCTTTGGAATAATGCGCAGAAAAAGTGAAAAAGTCGAAAGTTTTTTCTTATGAAAAAGGAACATCCTATAGGTACATATTTCAAGCTGAAATGAAAAAAATATTCGCATGTAATACTTCTGAAAAGGTTCAGCTTTAATTAAGTCCCTTAATTTGAGCAATAACTTTTAACAAAGAAAAGGAGCTTATCGAGTTTTTCCCCGAAAAAAATATTTCTTTCTTTTCCTTCTCGTCGAACTTGAAGCTGAAGATTATTAAAGTCATTTTTATCCAATCAATGTCATTTATATAAAGCATGATCGCCCTCAAATAAAGCTGAAAGCGGCATTTATTATTATTTTTCTTATTGTTGCCTATCATCTTCGTTCTTTAAAGGATTTCGAAGAAAGAGAAGCTTTTTCCTTTCCGTTGCGCAAATCTTTCCTTTTCAATGTTCCAGACCCAATAAAATCAGATGAGTAATTAATACAGTCAAGTAGGTTATGAATCGCGGAGTTGGTGTGGGGGAAGTTAACGAGGTGAACGTAACGGTAACGACACGTTTCGCAGAAGGCCAAATCGCGTTTGCACACCGCGACGGTGTGAAAACTTGCCGGAAATGAGTTTTAGGTTCCGTCAACAGTATTTCATGTGAGACCGAGCTTCCTTTCTTTTCTCATAAAATAATTATATACTTGAATAAAGCTTGGTCTCGCAGTGGTTTCACTGGTGTCTCTGGTCGTTTTCTAAAAAAGAAGTCGCAGATCGCAGAGACGGTCCGCTGAGAAAATTAAAGAAAATATCATTAAAAGTTGGGGGTGTGATGATAAATTACTTCATTAATGTATCTTTACTTTTGGTAAAGGAACTTCGACAAGATATTTCAGCGGACGTGAAGTATAAGGGGCCAGTTGGAGAAGGGGAACAGCTGACAGAGAGTTTGAAATTACGACTCCCTATTATTACTCTCGTCCTTTTCTATTTCCCGCCCGATTATATTCGCGGTTTTCTCTTCTTTCCATTGTCACGTTCATTTTCGGAGTTATATTTTGTTTAATTGACCATCTAGAGATATTAAAAGGGACGATCTCGGTTGCTTTTGTTATCGTCCTCTCTTTGTCGAACATATTCGAAGGCGACGGGATAATAAAGCGGCACTTTTTACCGCTAATTATTTCGTGATTTCCCCCAGACGCCGCTTGGATAATAAACTGTCGAGATTAAGGCATTTATAATTCAAATCTTCGAAGGAATCAACAAAGTGAAATGTATTTGTAAATAACTTTCTTTATCTTATATTTTACTTAACGCTGAGGTCAGATAAAAAGCAACAAAAGAAAGGAATAACAGCGATTTACCTCCTAAACGTAGCTCGGCACTTCCCTGGGCACTTTCCCGGTCGTTACGAACCACGCACTGGTACATTCCACGATCATGTCTTGTTATACTGTTAATGGCGAGTACAAGTGGACTTAGCAACCTAATCCTTGGATTTTCATCCACGGACAATAGTTCTCCATTTCTGAGCCAATAATTATGGCCTATGGGCGATCCTGATATACTGCAGTTGAATACCGCGTTTTCTCCAGAATTCACGATCTAATTTAAAGAGGAAAAAATTGAATTGTAAAATACCTTAACATTTAGATTATTGCAACCAATTTCAGTTGGATAGTTTCCTTATATTTTAACTTTCTATTTAAAAGTTGATCTCGAACGTATTTTCAAGTTCATTTCGCAACCAACTTTGCTTCTTCAAACAAAGTTGGTTATGAAACGAACCCAAAACACAATTAAGATCAAACAAACTCAATCACTATTAAATCTAGAGAAAATTTAGAACAGTCATTTTGCTGTATCTTATTCCAAATTAAATCACCTGCAATTGTGGTAAAACATGTAGGCTCAAATGAGCGGTAACCGTTAAATGAATATCTAATCTTTGCTCCCCGAATTGATTGGAAGCCTTGCATATCCATTTTCCAGTATCTTCTGGTTTTAAACTCCTTATAAGCAGGACATCTTGAAGAGGTTCAAAACGAGACGATGAGAAAATTGGTTGTAAGTGATCGTTGGATTCCCTAAACCAACTGTAAATAATAACGAAATTAAATAACATTTTAACACACTGTGTAGAGTGTCCATTTATTTTCTAAACAAAGATAAAAATATATAACGGGGTACTCGCTCCTTCTCCCCTTATATATACTTTTTCCGAAAATAATTTACATAATCCTTGAGATTATGTAATACACTCTAAATGACGTTCTAAAAAAAAATTACATCTCTTATAGTTTCCGAGATATTTACAAAAATTTAAAAACCGTGCAAATTTTTAGAGGGAGCTGTACCCTAAAATCGGGCGATCCAGCCGCCAACAACAACTGATACTCTTTCAGTCTTTAGAGTTTTGTCGAAATGTGAATTTTCAGGTTGCTTCTGCATGGTTGAAAGAAATGGTAATAGAATGTCGACATTCGCAGAAGTTGGGAGCAAATAAGATTTAGAAGCATACCGAGTGACCTGTAATTTAACGGAAGAACTGAAAAAAAAACCAAAAAATCTTAAAAACAAGAGGATATTCTTACTTAGATGTAAAGATTTGATTAACGTAACAAATTGAAGATTTGTTGTCAAAACGTAAAGCTTAGGTTTTAATTCTAATTATTTGACAATTTAAAGAGGTACTCTAAATCTGTAGCACTGGAATAGTACACTAAAACCCTTACCATAAATCTTAACTCGCACTGGACGCACGTTTCGATAGCCAAGCTATCATCATCAACAGTAAAACTGAGTTCACAAACTAAGCGAAAAACTAATCTTATATAGCAAATAATTACGCAAGATGTAAATCTAAAATAAGCAATCCTTAATGACCTCATAATTATCTATTTACCCTTTACATTATGTGTTTCTCGATGACCCGTTTCATTACACATGACTACAATTAAGCCTAAATTGTAAATCTAAAGACCAGTCATCCCTAAATTGTAAATAGTATATCCCTAAATTGTAAAAATCCATGTTTTTCAATGAAGCACTTCATTGCACACGTTTATAAATACAGCTGTAATTAACTATACATGATGTAACAAAAGATAAAGGCTGGAATTTAGTGGGCCTAAATCTGAATTGATTAAGTGATTTTTGTTTTCGATAGCTTGGCTATCGAAACGTGCGTCCAGCACGAATTATGTTTTGTGATAAAGGTTTTAGTGCACTGTTTCACTTGTTTTTCGAGTGCCACAAATTTAGAATACCTTTTTAGTGCGATGGCTTCCCGATCTACTTTACTCAACCGTTTCTTTAAGGTAAGAAGTAAGATTAGTCAAGTTAACGCTATCATTAAATTTCTGAAAGATTGTACAAAATTTTGTTTTTCCCAATTTCATTCAAATTAAGTGCAAGAGTAAATCAAGTTTGGCAAATAGAACTATTTTTTCGGCCAAAAGGTGTTGGTTAAATTCGGAAATTAAGTATCAGTATTTTAGAATTAGTCAACTAGAGTTAGAAGCATATAGTTTGCACATAAAACTAAGTAACAGCCTCTGTATTTTCGAATATTCTGAATGGATTAATTATCTCAACAGGATTGAAGACATTATTTCTAAGAAAGTTTCAGATAAACAAAAAGTTCTCATGAAAAAGACTTCTAAATTAGTCACCGATAGCAAACCAAAACCTGCTGAGATAATTACTAGTGTTGGGCATAATCGATATATTTCAATAATCGAATGAATCGAAATAATCGTTTAGAATAATCGAATGATCGTTCGAAATTTACTAACGATTTCGATTATTTTCCACGATTATTTGACAGAATCCGAGTGACGAAACTCGAAACCTCGAAGTTTCGAATACAGATCTCGAATCGTAATCCGTTTGTGTGCGCCTGCGCAGTCGAAACGAATAATGAATGATTTCTGAACCATAGTCGAATGATCGATTATTCGGGTATAATCGATATATCTCAATTATAACATTCATAATCGCCCAACACTAATAATTACCTCAACTTAGTTTAGAATGAGTCATCGGAGTCTTTTAGCAAAGAAGAGATCGACTTATTAAACAAAGGTTTGAAATACAAACTGAAGCTTAATAAGCCCCCGGTTGAAGAAATTATAGTTGGCATAGAAAACGCGATCAGTAATTTTGATGATAACACAAACAATTTTATTCGTACCGCTTGTAAATCTCAAATTTTGGAAAATATGTAAAAAAATGCACCTGACGTTGCACGAAAAGATTATATCATTGCTAGAAGACTAAAAAACAAAAATTGTTTTTATTTAAAATTCGACAAAGGTAACACTGTAGTCATCTTAGACAAAGAGGATTATTTTAATCGAGTCAACGCCACTTTGTCACAAAGTTCTTATTTAAAGTTATCAAAAAATCCTTTGTCTAAAATGATTACAGAAACCAAAAATACCATGTTAGAATGTAAGGCTGTCATTAGCGACAATTTAAGATTTAGACCAACGGTACCAAACCCAGTACTACCTAGAATGTATTGTTTACCTAAGATACACAAGCCCGGAAAGAGCATGAGACCCATTATTTCGAACATCAACAGTCCAACTTACTTACTTTCCAAGTGATTATCTGACAAATTGAACCAGTTATCCCTACAGTTTCCCGATTTGGCTATTAAAATTCTTATACGTTCATTAAAAAAACTAAGGACATTGAGCTTACTGACAAAGAAATTTTAGTCTCGTTTGACGTAAGTTCACTGTTCCCTAGTGTTCCGGTTAATTTAACTTTGAAATATTTAAAAAAGCTTTTGTTAGATAACCAAATGGATAGAGAGGAAGTTGCTAGCTTAATTTCTTTGACAAGACTTTGTATGAAACAAAACATTTTCCAAATTAACAACACTTTTTATCAACAAACGGAAGGAACGGCAATGGGTAACAGCTTATCTCCGTTTATGGCTAACTTCTTTATGGATAAATTTGAAACCGATTTTAAGAATACTTTGGCTTATTTCCCTCGGCTTTGGATCAGATACGTCGATGACATTTTTTGCATCTTTGACATCAGTAAATGTTCAATAACGGATTTCATAGAACAACTTAACTCAAAATTTCCCTCTATCAAATTTACCCACGAAGAAGAAAAAGACAACAGGATTCCAATCCTCGATATGTTAGTAATAAGAAATAAAAATAAGTTAGAAATAGATGTATATAGAAAAATAGATTTATCTTACAGGATTCTAATCACTCATATGAACACAAACTTTCGGCCATTAATTTTTTGATACATCGGTTACTCAATTTTCCTTTAACTAAAGGTAGATATCAAAATGAACTAAGAGAAATCATCAATATTGCTAACTTTAACGGATTCTCTGAAGATGTCGTCTATAATACTATTAGGAAACATAAGAATAGATTAAGAATTAGAAATATAAGCACACTAGAACGCATTGACGACCCTAACAATAAGAAATATGTTAAATTACCCTTTTATCCAAGTTTCACGAAAGGTCTTCAAAAAATCTTTTCTAAAGTTGGCCGCAAAATTGTTTTTGCTTTAAACAATAACCTCAAAAACCTTATAGGAAGTTCCAAAGACCTAGTAGATAATATGGATAAATCAGGAATTTACAAAATTTCATGTAAAGATTGTGATCAAGTGTATATTGGGCAGGCAAAAAGATCAATCAGAATTAGGTATAAAGAACATTTGGCTCATCTCAAATTCAGAAGATTTGATAAATCTAGTGTTGCATTTCATATGCTTGAAAATAACCATAATGTTGATGATATAAAGTTAATTAAAAACGTAATTTATTTGCTATATAAGTAGAGCGGGCCAAGAGCGCCACGCGCCAGGTTCGCAATCAGGCTGCCGGGCGCATATATGTATGTAAACATAGGTAATTTAAATATGTAATTATTAGGACGAGGACCAAAACCACTGTCTATTACGTCGTGAAGACGCGCAAATATACACCCGCAGTTTGGGTGTTCGTTGATAAATAGGGCGTTGTTCACAGTGGGCCACTACAAAAAAAAGTTCATTCATCGACGGCTACGAACTAACAGCGCGCTTATTCATTTACGGATGACGCGCTCTATTCATCAACAAATGACGAGTCTGCAGATGTTACGTTTGCACCACTTCGTGGCATACTAGAAACAAGCGTCGGTGTGCTCGCTTTAGTGATTATGTCTAACGTAACTATTAAAAATAAACGGCCATTACCTACGAAAGTTAATAAATTTCTTAGTGAATTTGTGGATTTACACTACAATGGGAGTACAATTTTCTGTAAAGTTTGTAAAAAGAAACTACTGTGCTGGAGCAAACGTGATTGTGAAAGACATATAAATAGCGCACACCATAGAAATAAAAGAAATGGCGTGTCACAACAACGTCAATTTCAATTAGAATTGCTTTTAACGTTTATGGTATGTGGTCTACCACTTCGTATACTTGATAAAAAAGCATTTCGAAAATTCTGGGGTACATACAATACCGAGTGGATACTACCATCTCGGACAGCGTTACGGAGAGATATTCCACGAATACGTGAGGATATTGAAAATCGAATTAAAGCCGAATTAAAAGATAAACAGCTGTGGCTATGTCTTGATGAGACGACAGATTGCAAAAAAAATTCTATTTTGAATATAATAGTGCGCGTATTAGATCCTATTAAACCAAATTTTGCAATTCTATTAGCCAGCAGAAGATTAAAACAGTGTACTAGTAAAGCAATTACGGCCGTAGTTCTCGAAACGTTACAAAAATTTTAAGTGTCAACCAGTCAACTGTTGTTGTTCATGAGCGATGGTGCAGCAACAATGTGTAGTGTAGGCCGTTCCCTTAAAGAAAAGTGTGAAGGACTTTTACATGTTACGTGTAAAGTCCATGCTTTACATCTTGTGGCACAAACTATTCGAGAGTGTTACCCGGAGGTGGATGCATTAATAGCAAACACAAAAAAAGTGTTTCTCAAAAGTCCTAAGAGGACTAGGGCATTCCACAGGTTATGCCCTGGTATTCGAGAACCACCACAGCCCATTCTTACGCGTTGGGGAACGTGGTTAAAAGCCGCTTTTTATTATAATGAACATTTTCAAGAAGTCAAATCCGTTATTTTGCAATTCGTCCCTGCCGAAGCTAGAGCTATTAGGATGAGCCAGAAGGGATTTCTCGATATTTCTGTTGAAACACATCTAAAGAATATTAGCAACAATTACAAAGGGTTAGTAGACGCGATAGAAAATTTGCAAAATTCTGGATTGTCGTTGGTAGAATCAGTGCAAGTCGTGGACGAAGTTAGTACATTGTTACACAGTATAAACGATGCAACAAGTGGACGAGTTTTAGCTAAGTTCGATAGTGTTTTAAAAAAGAATCCGGACTACACGAGATTAAGACAAATGTGCGATGGGGCATCTGCAGATTCCTTGACTAAGTCTAAAGATTATTTTAATTACGCCTGTCTTACTTCGGTAGACGTGGAACGGTCGTTTTCGAAATATAAGAACATTTTTTCGTCTCGGCGAACATCCTTCACCGAGGCAAATGTGGAAACTTATCTGATGGTGCAACTTTTTAAACAAGCCTATCCGCAGTATTAAGAAGGATAGAATTTATTTATTATATCTTTATTTACAGTTACATTATTAAGTACAACAGAATAAAAAAAGCGTTCAGTTTCTCAGTTATTTCCTTATTACATCCCATTTACAACGCATACCGTTTTCAATCAAATAAAAAATCATAATGAAAATAAAAACACCTCAGCGTGTACATATATATATATAAATATATATATATATATATATATATATATATATATGTATATATATCCGCTCTAATTACTAAACATTATTATTGCGTCAGCTTTTATTTTTTTACTCTTGTGTATTAATTTCGAAATATCACATATCTGCTGTGACTCACATATACGCTATTTACAATAAGCGGCCGTTGCGCCTGATTCCGATTCTGTTGGATGGCGCAATTTGGCCCGCTCTATATATAAGGTTAGTTTTTCGCTTAGTTTGTTAATTTAGTTTTATTGCTAATGATGATAGCTTGGCTATCGAAACGTGCGTCCAGTACGAGTTAAGTTTTGTGGTAAGGGTTTTAGTGAACTGTTTCATTTGATAATTTATTTAAGAAACGAAGCCGCTACTACCAAGAAAACTAATTCAAAATTATTCTTAAGTTATTCATTGAAAAATGTTTGATTTTATCTTTGTTTGGAGAATAAATAGAATATGCCACACTGTATAGATGGATATGTACAACAGCTAGCATAATGATTCGAGCATTTCTACGTGATGTAAATCGCCTTTTTAAAATCGGATATTTTTGCTTGCAAATGTACAGGCGCTTACATACCGGTAATGCTCTGTAATCTTACTTGAAAGAAGGTGGGGGATTTCCCTGAGCCGAGCACGTGAGATGGATATCTGTTTCCCTATCCGCCGATGCTACCGTTTGTACCGAAGCGGCCAAACGCGGTGGCATACTTCCCGTCGGGTCTAAACGGATACCATTTCATGAAAACACACCACTTTGACACGTAAAATGTTTCATTATGTCAATTAAATTGGGAAAACATTTTCAAAGTCAGATATGTATGTCTGTGCTAGTGCGTCTGGAGTGTAGACGCGTCTACGACATTTAAAACGGCTGCTGAACAATGATGCTTAGTGCAGAATGTCTATGGCTTAACGTTATATTGACATACGAGTACAAGAGCTCCCTCTGAAACGGGTTTAAACTTAGAAATAAACTTTATAATAGCGCTGTGCTACGAACTAAAATATACAGCTACATGTATTCATTAAATTAAGGGTGCAAATGTAAACGTTGTCCTAATCTGGTGTAGCACTTTAAAGAAAGACCGTGACAAAGAAATTTAAACGCATTTATTGCTGATTTTAAGCTAAGATTGGAGCAATATAGTTAGAGAAAGAACTTGAATGTTTTTTTTTAGAAGTCTTTACCGTACTATCTTGAAAATCAGTACCCTCTTTGAGATTCAGAAATTTCAGTTTTGGCTTCTTTTGTAAGAAATTCTACAAATGATTCCCAATACGGTGGAAAAGTCGACAGATAATTCCTATCTATAGTCTATTCACTTTAAGAAATACTATAAGCCCTAAATCTCTAGTAAATTTTGATATTGTTAAGTGAAATACAAAATTAGGCTTAGGTTTCAGTTACATATACAAATTGTATACCATTAGCCACTAGTAATACGTTGCAATTGAGGAATTTTTGATGGTCCTGAGCCGTTTCCTAAATCAAGTGCTTCCTTGTCAGTTATATCAGAGCTGTTATGATTAGTCTGGGCAAACAGCGGTAACAGTCAGTGTAGTAGATATGTGGTGCGGAGTCGGCGATTATTTATTTCACGCGTTCACAGCGTCAGTACTAAATCGATGCTGTATGCGAGTAGTTCTGTGTATATGTAGGCTGTCGTAACTTATTTCGTAATTGTACGCTTATGTTTGCTTTAAAAATGTCGCAGTTAGGTACGTCGCGAAAACGACCAATGGCAGACACAGTTAAAAACTTTATAGTGGACATGCCGGACTTAATTTTTGATGGCGCTAAAATTCAATGTCTGGTTTGTAAAATCCCTTTAATGTGTTGGTCCAGAAGCCATTGTCAACGTCACATCGAAAGCAAACAGCATTCTTCTGCAAAAAGTGGCATACGAGACCAAGAAAGATTTACATTTGATTTATATGTTACTCTTATTTTATGTAATCTATCGTTTCATTTACTAGACAAAGAAGCATTTGTCTCCTTCTGGAATAAATATGCGGACTGTAAATTACCTAGTCGGGCATCGATACGAAATGTAGTGCCATTTGCTCGTGAACATATAGAAAAAAGAATGAAAACGGAATTGAAAGATAAAAAACAGTGGTTGTGCGTGGACGAAACAACAGATCGTCAAAAACGTTCTGTGGTTAATGTAATGGTACGTACAATGGAACCACATCGACCGTCATCCTCCTTCTTACTTGCTTCCAAAAGAGTTATAAATTGTACTGCCGATGAGATTTTAAAGGTGGTGTTGAACTCATTGAACAAATTAGAAGTTTCAACTAAGCAACTTTTAATGTTTATGGGCCGATCTCTTAAAGAACACAGTGGTAACTTCTTACATGTAACGTGTAAAATACATACTCTAAATCTTGCGGCACAAACGATTCCTACATGTTTTCCAGTAGTAAATGCATTGATTTCTAGTACAAAGGCAGTGTTTCTAAAGTCCCCGGAACGTACCCGACTATTTCACAAACTGTGTCCTGATTTACCTGAACCACCACAGCCGATTGTTACACGTTGGGGAACATGGTTACAGGCTGCGTTTTACTACAACAAATATTTTGATCAAATAAAGAAGGTAGTTTTAAAATTCAATCCAACAGAAGCTGCAGCAATCAAGAAAAGCCAGGAAATATTTCAAGATAGTCAGGTTAAAAGAGATTTTCAAACTATAACAATTACTTCGGACTAGCGGAGGGAATAGAAAAATTACAAAATATTTCGATGTCGCTAGTGGATTCTGTTCAAATTGTGAATGATGTTCACGCACAGTTATGCGTTGTAGAAGGCGAAACAAATTGGTGTGTAATACGAAAATTTGAAAGTGTTTTAGAGAAAGACTCCGATTTTTTTATATTAAGACAAATTTGTGAAGGTGCGTGTGAAGATGCATTAAGTTGTTTCAAAGATTATTTTAAATATGCAGATATAACATCGCTAGATGTCGAACGGTGGTTTTCAGCATTAAAAAACATTTATTCCGCATGTCGTACTCACTTGACTGAAACAGCTGTGGAAACATATCTAATGATTCAAATATTTAACAGATGTAACCCAGTTTGTGATTTCACGGAAGACTTTTAAAACGGTAAGTGTTTCAGCACGTTTTATAATTTATTTCTTACCTTCTATTTTATGTGTAAACTTTTATGCGCTCACCACGCCTCTGGCTGTTATCGCATATTTACCCAGGTTAGTTATGATTCTAAAATACCACATAAAAAGTATCAATTTGTAATCGATATTAATAGAATGATACCTTTACTAATTACAATGTATGAATCAATAGTAGGCTTATAAAATGTTTTCCTAGCTTCTCTAACGCTGGCGCTGTATTCTTAAAGTGAATGGACTAGAGTCCATATAAATTAGAAAATAAATAAACCTGTTACTGTCAAAATGGCGGGAGCACTCCTCTTCCTTTCTTGGGTCAAAGAATGTATCGTTAAACAAGAATACCTGAACAGGCCATCTTCAGGGCGTGCTGATCTTATGTGCAATTCACCGGTACCATAAGTCACCACAATTCTTCCACCTGAAAATCAATAATGTAGCGATCGTATTAATAACACAAAATATACCGTGCAGAGCATAGCCGGAGTTTGTAATAATATACACTTAGCACGAAGTAAAACAGATCATATTACCCATGGCGAAGATGAAAGCCCCTGAAGCCTTATTTACGGTATACGTACATTATTAAAATTGAATTCACCCCTAATAGCAGAGGGGTTGTTGCCTTTATCTTGAAATACGTTAAAAATCGTTAAAATATGCATATTAAAATAAGGTTATATTTCTTACAAATACACTCCTAATTTATGGAAACAAAGATGGCAAAGATAAGTCGATTTTTCTGTTATTTTAGTTACTTTTAAACTTTGAAATTTGGACTTTGATACAGACGAAGATTACCGCTTACATATTTAACAACATATACCTGGTGTCCCAGATTCAATGTTACAAGCGACATCTTCCTCATTTGTAAAGATGTAAGATCGAGCAAAGTGTCGTCGAAAATGGTTTGCAGAATCCAAAAAGATATACTTTTGCCATCAAACCATTTTTTTTTAATGTCACCACTCATCTCACAGATTACACAATCTATCTAAAAGTCCTCCTTTTGGATACCCATATTACATTAATAGAATATTCAAAAGAAATATGTACATGCAAATAATGACTCAAGATCAACACAGTCAGGAGCAGATCCTTTTATTTGTATATTTTTATCTTTTTGTATAATTCAACAAATTCTTCGAAAATTGAGAAATTTAAAAAATTGCTTCATTATTTCCCCGATAAACCCCATAAATAATTTTGTCCCTCGTATGTTAAAATGATACCTTCCGTTCTTTACTGAGATAGAGATATATATGAATGTTTTTTATACTACTACAACTACTACATCACTGTTTTAAAGGCTAGAACTTCGTGGAACTCTTCCCTTCCCTTTTTTTTGTTTTATTGCATAGACATAGCCACCACGAATCCGTATTCAATTTAAGTTTCTTTCTTCGTACCCTTATAGTCCCAGAGACCCTTTTTCTTCTCGGGTGACGAAAACGTTGTAAGTTAGTTTTCTCTATCACACCGAGTGGACGTTTCGGTGAGAAATGAATTCGGGATGAAGCCCAAATCACTAACAAAACTTGATCAGTATAAACCGGCGGTGGTCCATCCAATACGGTGACCTCTAGCTCCCCTTCGTTCCATGCAATTCGTAAAATGGACGAAAACTATTTCAATTCGATAAAATGCGCTCCTCCTAGCCGGTCAGAAGAAGCCGATTTAATGTATAAAATCAATAGACGGACGTAATTTCCACGAAAATTGCATATTTTTTGACTTTAAAATGGATAAAATCTAATTGGAAAAGGTTTTCTTGCTCTAGTTTTGAATTAGATTCTACGTCATGAACGCCATATCCAAAATTATGGATTAATTTAAAATTAATAACTCCTATTTTGCTATTACTGAAAATATTGATTGAATAAGTTGAAGGACTTTCATCAATGAAACCTATGCATAATGTACATCTATAAGCACTGTTCTGCACCTACTTTAGAAAAAATGGGTCGATTTCAATTTTTTATGAACTAACTTTTGCCGTTATTGGCAGTTCAATTTTATTTCCGGTGTCACCGGAAGTGACGGCAACTTTCTTATTTTAAATGGAACAGCCTGTATATTTTTACATTTCTGGAAAGGTAATCAAAAGGCGAATCCAAAGATACCACATATGTTATACTTTAACTTCAGAAACATGATGACATGCAGCAATAAAGGTTTTGGTAATCTGTTGTTTGTTGGCTAGGAAAGAGCGCCAGATTGTTCCTTGTGTCCATGTATCTTTATTGTGCGACTTTTTGGAGTCCCTTGATTCTGCATGATACTTTACCTGTAATTTCCTTGTTTGAAGACAAAAGCCGTTCAATCTTCTTTAATGTGTTATATTTAACTTTGATGTTTCCCTTCTGCAGAACTTTCTATAGTCTGTATCGGAGATAGATGTAACTAATTGTTTCTTCTTTAGAATTATTATCTTGTCTGACGACGTCTAGAAATTGGAGGCATTCATTTTCCTCAACTTCCATCGCAAAATTAATACTGTGATGCTGCTTGTTTAGGTGAATTTAAAACCCTTGTAGTGCTTGCCTTCAATGCGGTTAAATCATGAATGTGCCGTATAGCTATTTCTTCAAAAATCTTCATGAAAATGTTGTCAATCTCTGGTGACAATGTTGATTTTTATGAACAGAAGAATGGCGCTGTAATGGGTTCGCCATTATCACCATTATTATCTAAGTCAGCTAGCTAATAAAAAGAATACTGTGAACCTTTGTCGTAATAACTGTACAAAATTATCAGAATTGACAGTGATTTGATCCTGAAAAGCTTTAAAAAATGATCTAATTGCTTCAGTTGGAATTTTATGGATTACTTCTTTCAATCTAATTTTTAAATTTTCAATATTTTCGGGTAAATGCACATAAACGGTTTTTTTTTTTCAAATAATCCCATAAGTAATATTCCAGTGGGATTAATTTTGAATAATAATGAACAAAAACAAGTACAACAGTAACTTTGAACAAAATATTGCGTGGATACAATGATACAAATTTCAATAAAGTAGTATCCTTATTGCAATGGAACGTCAATGAAAGTTTACGTCCAAATACATACATATCTGCGTTATTTATCAAACGAGTGTCAAAATTCTTTTTTGCCGAATTCCGCATAAAAGAAATGCTTTCCAAATACCTTCTACAATATTTTCTTCATCTGACTAATTTTTTTTTTCACTTAGTGTACGTCTTCATTCTTTAGCCTAACGGGTGGAATGAAAGTTTTGGGACAATTTTGCGGATGAAAATATTTCTCGAATTCGAGAGAGTGAGGAAGGTACACCATTCAAAATTAATCAAGAGAATATCATAACCCCAAAACTATGTATACAACACCTGCACTGTGACTACTCGGTTGTATTTATACAACGCCATGGTAGCGCCTTAATTTAACGCGTGTATGGTTTCGCCGTACACCAATTAATAATTCTGCCTTACACCGCTATGTGAACGATCGTATTTAATTGCATTGTGCGAACATTCTTAATTCCTACTTTACCCCCGCAATGCCCTATGTGAAACTACTTTATACGAGGCGTCCGAGCAAAATTACGTCAAATTTAGACCATTGAATGTTATTTAGGTTTAAGAAGTTTCAATTCAATTAAAGTTCTAAAGCGTAAAATTTTGTTTGTCCCAAAATGTTCGTTCTATCCGTTACTTTGACAATTTTTATATACAAATTCGAACATCCAAATTAATGTTTCATGTATGATTCAGTACACAAAGGAATTTAAAGAACAATTTACCAGCACCTCCACCAGAAATAATACAAATAGATTAACTCCTTAGATTTCTCAAGTTATTTTGTGAATACAGAAGATAGCAATAGAAAAAAGAATTCGATAATTCGTCTAAAGAAACGGTTTCCATGAATCAACCCGTCCCTATAACGGGATCAGATACCCAACTGGAAATAATCAATTCATAAAATGTGCAAGTCTAACATATTGAAGACGCATTACACTATTATACACACTTCGTTCCTTCACGGATGGTATCATCGGTCTTCCTTTTAGATCTAACGTTGTGTCCATTTATTATGATGTATGAGCGTGAGAAGTCTCGTACTATCTGTAAACGTGCTATTTATTTCATGCGATGTCAACAACGGTTATTTTCGAGTTATTATTTTCGATATTAGGGCCGATACGCTTGGGAACAACACGCTGCCGTTGTAACTTGATCCCGGGCAGTATCATGATTGAACGTCGATAAGTAATTAAGCACTTACCCATATTTGAGCCCGGCAATAAAATTGAATCATCCCTGGACCAAGACGTTACGCTGACGTGTTCCTTAACGAAGGATGGTATTACACAAAGGAGGATAGCTGTATTACCAGCTAACACATGTGTGTGATAAACTTGAACTTCGTAAGGTTGATTTACAACTGAAACAAAAAAATATTATTATTATCATTATTTATATATAAATACTATAAGGAACAAAAGAATACCGTGTATTGAGTGCAATTTATTAATTTATGAAAAATTAGATAAGTTCGTTAAATGCGATGTTTGCAGCAGACCAATTCATATTGATTGTGCCGAGTTATCTGATGCTGAAGCTAAATGTTTGACTTTAAGATCTAATACTAGGCGTAAGGTTACATATGCATCGAGTGTGAATAAGGCGTAAATCAAATTCCTACATTAATTTAATTGTTGAACGATTTCAAAAATTAGATTAAGGATTTGAAAGAAAAATATACTAACTTAACGATTGGCTCTAGTAAGATTGGTTCTGGAAATTATTAGTGAAATATATGATTGGAGTAGACGTTCACAAAATATTATTATCTACGGTAGTCTTGAGGAGGAAAATTCAAAGCAGGAACAAATTCACACTGATGCTAATATGGCGCAAAACATACTTCGACAAATGGATGTGGACAACGACCGGATAAAAGCCGTAAGACCAGGAAAATTTGACGCGACTAAACAGCGCCGTTCGCGACTTATTCATGTACATCTATCCTCATCTGAAGATGTCTTTAAGACTCTTCATAAATTCAGGAAAATTAAAGAAAATACACAATTCGCTAATTTAGCTATTTGCTCTGGTCGCACTCCAAGGCAGGCTGCTGTGCTCAAATCGGTAAAATCTAACCTTGCGGATCGCATTTCGAAGGGCAAGCAGAATTTAAAAATTAAGTATCGCAATGGTATTCCAACTATTATCCATTTCAACTCAGAAAACTAATCACACCCAACAGGTTTTCTACCCCTTATAAGCTGTACTGCCAAAATTCTAAATTCAAAAACGTATACTTTTTATTTCAACTTAATGAACCACTCCGTTGATATACTGCTAATTACTGAAACCTGGCTAAATGATTCAGTATATGATAACGAATTATTTAGTAGTAGTACGTAAAGACAAAAACTTTGTTGAAGTTAATCGCTCTAGAAGTGGTGGAGTCCTAATTGCACTGTTATTGATACCAAACACATTGCTACTTCGGTGTTCCCCATTGATTTATTACTTTGCAGATGTTTTTCTGAAAGTACTTCTTTTCTTTTTGCCCTTGTTTATGTACCCCCTGACATCTCGTCAGAGGATTTGGAAATATTTACATCAGCTCTTGGTTAATGAAATTTTTATCCTTATTGGAGATTTCAACGTCCCCAATTTGTATTATTCTACTCATCAGAAATGTAATAAAACTTCAGTCTTTCAAAACTTTTTAGATTTACTTAATGTTAAGCAATACAATAATATAAAAAACTGTGATGGCAAATTACTAGATTTAGTCATATGGTTTAATTTTAACCATGATCTTGATGTACGACATTCGGAAAAGCCGATTATATCTGAAGATCCTTATCACCCTAGTTTGGAAGTTGAATTTTGCTTTCTACGTTCCTCTTCATCGCAATGATTCCCTTCTGCGAACAATTTCCGATACAACTTTTACAAAGCTAATTACTTGTCACTGTACAATCATTTTTTGAATTGTGATTGATCCTTTCTTCTTGACTATACTGATGTTAATAAAGCCCTGGATGCTTGTTATAATTCTTTGAATAATCCTGGATCTTTACGTTACGTACAAATATTTCTTATCCACCCTGGTTTACATCAGATATCATTCGTAATCTCAAATACAAAAATGTTTACCACAGCAAATGGATTCAAACAAAAAATATAATGTATTATATTGAATTTAAGCGCATCAGAAAGTTAATCAAAGCGCAAATTAAGAATAGTTATGTTCACCATCTTAGTAATATTGAAGATTCCATAAAAACCTCACCTTCTCATCTATGGCAGTTTCTTCATGCTAAAAGGACACCGCACAAGGATACCGGGCAAACTATGTGACGACCAAGGAAATGATTTTACCGATCCAAATGATATTGTTAATGTGCTAATGTGTTTTCTTCAGCGTATAACTCAGAGCATAGCGTCTCTTAGTCTCGTTCTGATTACAATCGCTTACCTTGCTCCTTTCCACTGGTTAGCAAAGATGAACTTATTGCACTAATGGTAACTTTTCCTAACAAATGTACCACAGGTGATGATATTACACAGTTTTTTGATACGTGACTATAGATTTGTTTTTGCATTTCCTCTAAAAATCATTATCAATCTTTCAATTTCATCTTGTACTTTTCCTGGACGTTGGAAAATGGCCAAAATTGTCCCAGTGCACCAAAAAAAAAGGTAATCGCGAATGTCTATCTAATTACATGCCTATTTCCATAATATCCAACTTTGCTGAACTTTATGAGAAGGTACTATATGTTAGCATTTATAATAGCACTCGCTCATTTCTTGCCTTACATCGGCATGGCTTCATTCCCGGGAGATCTACAGTTACGAATTTGGTGAACATGTCCCAATTTATCAGTGAAGTCTTGGATAGACGTGGCCAAGTAGATGTGAATTATACAGACCTATCAATCATGAAATATTGATATTGAAGCTGAGCTCCTTCGGCGATACATAAGTCTCCTCGGATCGTATCTGAAACAGAGAAAATGTTATGTTACTTATAACGGATATTGCTCTCGTGACTTTGCCCTCGCCTCTGGCGTCCCCTAGGGATCAAATCTGGGACCTTTACTGTTTGTGCTTTACATTAACGACTTGTTTTTGAAAATCGACCTTCCCACCCTTGCTTATGTAGATGATATTAAAATCTTCTCTGAAATATCTTCCATTGATGACACGAGGAAACTGCAATATGGTCTTGATATGTTAGTAGAATGGTGCGAACTTTTTAGGCACAAGATAAATGT
Organism: Dynastes maya; assembly: GCA_029619315.2. NCBI lineage: Eukaryota > Metazoa > Arthropoda > Insecta > Coleoptera > Scarabaeidae > Dynastes > Dynastes maya. Next base: position 12,797,765 of record JAROYE020000012.1, read on the forward strand.
TGATAAATGCTTGTACTTACCTACTCGCGTTCTTGTTCACCTTACTTATTGTCCTACCAAATCAGAGGCACCAATTTATCACGTAACTTTGAGTTTAAGGATTTAGGTGTACATTTCGATACCACTCCCACATTTAAATCTCACATTAACAATATCTGTTCTGAAGTCATGAAATCTCTGGGTTTTGTGATAGGTGTCTCTAAATACTTCAAAAATCTTTCCTTATTAAAATCGTTATACTTTGCCTTTGTACTCAGTAAACTGGAGTATGCCGCTCTAATTTGGTATCCTTTATATACTTATGACCTTCTACAACTAGATCGCATCCAACGGAAACTCCTAAAATTCCTGTAATTTAAGATTGATGAAGTGACTTCACAGGATGAACTACTGGTGAGGCATGACATGGGCTTTGAACACAAGGAGGAATGGCATCTGCGAGAAGTTTATACAGAAATTGCTTCGAAATTACATAGATTATCCCTACATACTGGAACGAATGAATTTTCTTGTGCCACATTTGAATTCAAGATCTGATAGTAGCTTCATTCTTCCATTCGCAAGGACTAACACCATGAGACAAGCACCGACGTATACTTTGTCCAGGGCGGCTAATAGGCGATGCTACTTATTTAATTTTTTTTTTTTACTTTTTATACATTGTATTATTATTATTATTATTGCATTTCAAATTCTTCCAATTCTTAGCATACCTTTCAAGAATTACATTCTGCATGATAGAACAAGTAGGTTATATGCTAAACACAAAAGCATATGTACGTTTTAATTTCTGCCGTTGATGTTTTGATTATATTCGCATTGTTGAAAGCCCCGCCGATTTTAAAATTAAGTTACAAAAAGCCGTTGTTGATGTTTTTAACGCGGAAAATTTTAAAAACTCGTTTTTCCGAAAAATCCTACGCAACCGTCCACAATCCCCGAAAAACATTCGCGTGGAAGGTTTGTGTACATACTTCAGTATGAAGCCGAATGTATAGGGGATACGGTCAAACAGGGAGGGCGAGGACGAAAGGGTTTTGTACATTTATATCGCTTCACTCTTTAATATCATTCACGGCGATAAATTTGCTGTTTTGTTCCCACATTTAGGAAGGTAAAGGTATGTTGTATATACAGCGAACGGGAGTTGGTCAAGCATGCTTCAGATTTTGAACGTTTTAGAGACGTATTTGGATACGTTAAAATACCGTTTTTATTCCTCATAAATAATAATAACGTTCGAAGTGTAATTAAGTGAATATTTTATTATGCTAAAGAGTACAAAACATGTAGTCAATTGATTTAATACATTAAAAATAATATTACGCAATGAGTAATTTCATGGTATAATACTGTTTTGTAAAATACACTTTATTTCTACAAACTGATATCTTGCATGCGTTTTTTGTCTATGCAAGTATTTATCGAATAAACTATAGTATATAAAATAAAAATGTTTGTTAATGTCTTTATAATAATATCCAGATATGTTCTAAAATTGCCTCTCAACGTACTTTGATAACTGCGCTATCTATGACATGGCATTTTTACAATCATTTTATATTACAGATCAAGAAATATAACTAACATTCCTATTTCCTTGTTCAAAGAAAATTGCATTGTTATTACAATTAATCTGAAATGTTTCTGCAATGTAATATTGTCTAGTTTAGTCTACAATCTTTTTTTACAAGATTTTTGTTGTATATTAATTAAGCGAGACGAACTTCAGATAATTACATCTTGAAGATTAATTACGAGAAGGTGAAAGAGATCTTTTGATGCCATCTACCGTCCAATAGGATAATTACTACCTCTTTATAACTCCGGTTGAATCAAATATGAAACGAATAAACTCATTTATATCCTTTTAAGGCACTCGGAAACTTTTTTATTCCAGTATTGACTGTTCCTATTCACTCTTTTCCGCTTCCTTCTTTCCTTGGTCTCCTCGGATGGATTTTTCTGAAATAAAAAGTGAAGACGATACGGCAGAAGGTTGATTTTCCTCCTTAAAAAGTAAGTAATAAGATTTTATCTCGCGTGTGTAATATATCCAATCCAAAGGAATCGGTAAGTTTGCTGCGAGTAAATTCGCAATTAAATTCCGTTTGTTGGCGCAATAATAGGGACCTTAAAAGCTTCAATATTCGACGAACGACCGTATGGGTCCTTGTAATGCAATCCGTCGAACTGAAGTATACATTGAAAGCTCTAGGATCCCCGTTAATTCTCTCTATTCAAAAATGTGAATCAAGGAATCTATTATTTTGGTTACTGCGAGCTGGTGAATAAGCGGATATTCCCTGATCGAATCACAGCTATTGAGTTCGAACTATTATTTTCAGGGATTGCTACGGATACAGTGGAAAGCTCATCCGCTTGGATCCCCCCCCCATACAATCATACAACAGCAGACACACTAGCGAAAGAAACGTCGTAAACAATACCTTTTGTTTGGAATCCGTTACCGATACAGAACTATCTGAAAATTTGACCATTGTTATATAATTATTTTTCGATAATTTGAAAAAAAATCGCCGTTTTTAAATGATAACGTTATATTTACGTTTACAGATAAAATATAATAATAACTAATTAATTACAGTATATGGACCGTAATATATGAATAACAAAACGTGAACTGAAGTACGAGGTAGGCCGTTACCACCATAACTAGAAGGCATGACAGCTCTTCAATGACGTCACGCTGTTTAAGCGATGTATCGCCATGCACAATATTAGCCTAATAATAATAATAATAATAATTTATTTTTTGTAATCAAACCATTACAGAAAAAGTCCATTTGTTGTTTTTTTTTACATACAAATGAATTGCAATTGTCAACATGTATAAATAAAAATGAATAATAAAAGTATAAATAAAATCTGGTGCTACTATCGGCAAACAGCGAGCACGCCACGGTAGGTTTGAACATGTCTGTGCTTGTAGATGCTTCCCCCACCCAGAGCTCGATGGGAACGGTTATACGTCGCTCAGTCTCGCTGTAGCAATCGTCCGTCCATGTCCTTATGCAATGTTAAAGGAAGTATACGGAAGTGAGTGTTTATCGCGCACACAAGTTTTTGAGTGGTGTAAAAGATTTAAGAAGGAACGTGAAACCACCGAAGACAATCCGCGGCCTGGAAGACTCTCAGCATCAAAAACGGACGACAACATTCATTCTAGTTAATTAATCGTAACTTTAAAATTTTGCATAATCTGGAATTTGTATATTTTGAAGTTTAAAATTGTTTGTTTTAATATTGCTATATATTGCTAAAATTACTATATAAGGTTAGTTTTTCACATAGTCTGTTAGTTCAGTTTTACTGCTAATGATGATACCTTGGCTATCGAAACGAGCGTCCAGTACGAGTGAAGTATTGTGGTAAATGTTTTAGTGAAGGTTTCAAGTGTTCCAGCGTCATAGAGTTCAAGTTCCCAACTAAGCCAGTTTAATAATTTTGTTTCTCTAACAATAAGTGCTGCATTTTCAATGTTAAGAGAAATATTATAAATTGGATCCTTTTAACTATGTCCAATTGTACATCAAATTCTATAGGAAAATATTAGCATAGCCATATACATTCCCACTACAATAGATTAAAACGAAAGAAAGAATACAGTCAACGGTACACAAGGTAATATTTCCCCGAGATTTTATATCACGCGCTTTATGACTCCCGTAACAAAGAATTAGAAATATTAACACCCCTACAGATAAAACAGTTACAAAATATATATGTATGTATAACAACATCGCAGCTAAAAATGTGAAACAAGCAAGATTATTTTGGAAGGAAAAACTCCGAGGGTGTCCCTGGAATATACTCGGTAAATTTGATTTTAATTATGGAATAGTTGAAATTACAAAATATAATTAATGATGCGTTTATTCCATTGTGGAAATAATGTGTATATACCTGACATATTTGTATTGTGATGCATATAACTAAGTATATGGAATACCCAGATATTAAAATTGTTACATTTTGTCAATACAAACTGTACACAAGGGATATTGCTGCATCGATATATCTCTTTTTTTATCATGTTCTATTAATATTTTTTGCAAACACAGTATATGATTTGGAATGCTAAAATCGAACTAACGACCATTTACTGAAAACAAACAGATGAACCTACGCTGATGCTCTGCATTAATGTGGCGTCCTTGTTAGCGTTAAAATGTGTTTATATAAATTACACATGTATTGATTTTGATTTTACTGGATCAGGGTTTGTTCGTTTTAGTATGCGCTATTCTTTTTTACCAAAAATACAGTAGACGAGGAAATGTTTTTTCTCGTTTCTATCTACAATAATATGCAAGATGAATCGCCTTCGCGGGCTCGCGACAAGCATATCCCTATTAAGTATTAAAAGGATTCGTTCGTTTTGACATTCTATTTCATTAATTAAGTTTAATTACGTCAGTAAAAATAAAGGAAAAACCGATTTTTCAATGAGAAACAATCTCTCCAGTTCTGCCTTGCTATCAGTTAAAATTTAGCAGAGGGAACAAGAGAAATAATAAGTAACCTGGGTAAATATGCGGTAACAGCCAGAGGCGTGGCGAGCACATAAAAGTTTACACATAAAATAGAAGGTAAGAAATAAATTATAAAACGTGCTGAAACACTTACCGTTTTAAAAATCTTCAGTGAAATCACAAACTGGGTAACATCTGTTAAATATTTGAACCATTAGATATGTTTCCACAGCTGTTTCAGTCAAGTGAGTACGACGTGCGGAATAAATGTCTTTTAATGCCTAAAACGACCGTTCGACATCTAGCGATGTTATACTTGCATATTTAAAATAATCTTTGAAACAACTTAATGCATCTTCACATGCACCTCTACAAATTTGTCTTAATATAAGAAAATCGGAGTCTTTCTCTAAAACACTTTCAAATTTTCGTATTACACACCAATTTGTTTCGCCTTCTACAGCGCATAACTGTGCGTGAACATCATTCACAATTTGAACAGAATCCACTAGCGACATCCAAACATTTTGCAATTTTCCTATTCCCTCAAAATATTTGTTGTAGTAAAACGCAGCCTGCAACCATGTTCCCTAACGTGTAACAATCGGCTGTGGTGGTTCAGGTAAATCAGGACACAGTTTGTGAAATAGTCGGGTGCGTTTCGGTGACTTTAGAAACTCTGCCTTTGTACTAGCAATCAATGCACTTACTAGTGGAAAACATGTAGGAATCGTTTGTGCCGCAAGATTTAGAGTCTGGATTTTACACGTTATATGTAAGAAGTTACCACTGTGTTCTTTAAGGGATCGGGCCAAAGAACGCATGTTTGCGGCACCATCACTCTTAAACATTAAAAGTTGCTTAGTTGAAACTTCAAATTTGTTCAATGAGTTCAACACCACCTTTAAAATCTCATCGGCAGTACAATTTATAACTCTTTTGGACGCAAGTAAGAAGGAGGATGACGGTCGATGGGGTTCCATTGTACGTACCATTACATTAACCACAGAATGTTTTTGACGATCTATTGTTGCGTCCACACAACCACCACAGTTTTTTATCTTTCAATTCCGTTTTCATTCTTTTTTCTATATATTCACGAGCAAATGGCACTACATTTCCTATCGATGTCCGACTAGGTAATTTACAGTCCGCATATTTATTCCAGAAGGAGACAAATGCTTCTTTGTCTAGTAAACGAAACGATAGATTACATAAAATAAAAGTAACACATAAATCAAATGTAAATTTTTTCTTGGTCTCGTATGCCACTTTTTGCAAAAGAATGCTGTTTGCTTTCGATGTGACGTTGACAATGGCTTCTGGACCAACACATTAAAGGGATTTTACAAACCAGACATTGAATTTTAGCGCCATCAAAAATTAAATCCGGCATGTACACTATAAAGTTTTTAACTGTGTCTGCCATTGGTCGTTTTCGCGACGTACCCAACTGCGACATTTTTAAAGCAAACATAAGCGTACAATTGCGAAATAAGTTACGACAGCCTACATATACACAGAACTACTCACATACAGCATCCATTTAGTACTGACGCTGTGAACGCGTGAAATAAATAATCGCCGACTCCGCACCACATATCTACTACACTGACTGTTACCGCTGTTTGCTCAGACTAATAATAAGATACATATAACTTTTCTTACTTTTAGGTTTACGAATGGAAAATGTTAACAACTTCGCTTGGAGGATTTTTGATAAAACGTTCTACAACTCATTCAAAGAATATTTTCAATAATATTTGTAACGTCTGTTACTTTCAATTATAAACAGCGTACATTGGTTGCATATAAATTCTAGAGTTACAACGTGTATTTAAAAAGCGTTAAGGTACACCGGGTAAGTGGAAATATGGGGAAAGTGGAACCACTTATTCTAGAACACACTCCGCACGTATTCTACGTCGCCATCTATTACCATTTAAGCCTACCAATACCTCCACTTGTAGCAACATAGATTTCAAACTGCGCAATCGCAGTTTAATGTGACAACTCATATCACATCGTGTCGGCGCCTACTTTGGTTAACGTTTATATTTGTCCAGCGTGTGCGCAATTGTTATAAAAACTATTTTGTTGGGAAATTCTTTTTATGCTACATAAGGTGAGGATGTTTTTTAGTTATTTTTAATATATTTGATGATAATTTTCAGTGAAAGTCCGATTAGGTTAGAAAAGAGGTTATGTTTACACTTTCCCACAAAATATAACAGACAGGGGCAAGTGGAAATCAGTAGACGGTGGCAAATGGAACCTGGTTGGTTCCACTTTCTCCAGGGGTTTCCATTTCCCAATAAATGATGTTTTATAAATTATGCGCCATTTTATTTCAGAAAAATGGTGCGAAATTACGTACGCAAGAAGCCTTTGCCTCCATACACGCAAGAAGCTTTGCATATTGCTGTAAATTCCGTTCGAAGTGGTAGTTTATCATTGTGCAAAGCAGCTGAAGTCAATAAAATTCCTAAAGCAACACTCTTTAAACATGTTAAGGGACAACGTGGAGTCAAAAGCAAAACAATGGGAAGGCTACCAACCTTGCCGTATGAGGTGGAATACAATATTGCTTGCAACATAAAAATAATGGCAAAAGGAGGTTTTGGTCTATCTACGAAAGAATTGTTGGAACTAATAGGTCGATACGTCAGGGAAACTAATATCCCGATCAGATTTAAAGATGATGTTCTTGGGGATAATTATTTTAGAAGGTTTAAAAGAGATTTCAAACTAAATCAGAAAAATCCGCAAAGCGTGGAAGGAAAGAGAAGCATTGACCCCTTTATCATCTGTGAGTACTTCGACATTTTAAGAAAACAAATAGGAGATATACTGCCGTCCCAGATATTTAACATAGATGAGACTAGTTTTTGCCTTGATCCTTCTAGGATTAAAGTGGTACGAACAAAAAGTACAGCTGCTCATAGAACAACTAGTGGCCCTGGACGGGAAAATTTGACAGTTTTGACACATTGTATTTAAGGGCAAAAACTTGTGAGATTCGTGGTTTCCAAATAAAGACGAGGAATTTCCTGGCATGTCATATTCTGCCACTAAGAATGTGTGGATGAAAGTGGAAACTTTTGAAAACTACTTTCAAAACAATTTTTTTTTAATGTGCAATAGTGCTTATTTATGATGAACATAGTTCACACGTTACCATTTCTGTTGTCGAAAAGGCCCTACAAAATGGCGTAATTATCGTCAAGTTGCCTCCCCATTCTAGCCACCTCCTACAGCCGATGAATTTAAATGTCTTTAGGCCACTAAACTTACTGTGGGATGATGAACTGATTAAGTAGCAACGAATATGGGAAAAAATTACCGAAAAACATATTTTGCACTATTGTTTCAAAAATGTGGCAGAAATTGGACCCAGTTATTATAATAAATGGATTCGCAAAAGCTGGTATAAGTCCGTTTAACGATAAAGTAATCCCAGATTCTTCAAACTACTACCTCCTTAACCAAGAGACGTTCGTCCATCTGTTTCCATTTACTTCCAAGGCAGCATTCCTTGGTCCATCTACTTCCAAAACAATGTTACTTAGTCCATCTGCTTCCAACGCAGTGTCAGTTTGTTCATCTGCTTCTAAGACATTGCTACAATTTTTATCAGAAACCATCACTGTACCAGCTATTTGTCCAGCTAAACGATCCTTTGAGTTATCGCTTCTGGAGCATGTCAAGCAAACACCCTTGCCTACAACAGGAAGAAAAAAGTTTGCAAAGGAGCAGAAGTTGTAACATCATCTGATGCCATTAAGAAACTAAGGGAAACAAAACATAAAAAAATGAAAAAAAGAACATAAAACCAAAAAAATAAGAGAAAGTACAGAAAAGGATAAGGACAATGATGAAGATGCCGATTGCGAAGATTTTGTAAGTGATTCCTCTGAAGACTTAGATTTACAAGAAAAGGTTAGAGATTTTGAAGAAGAAAACACATTTATGGAAAATATTACCAAGGATACAAAAACAATAGAAGTTAGTAACTGGGTAATAGTAAAGTTACATTCCAAAAAATCATTTCAATTACGTATTACGTTGCTCAAATCATTGAAACAAAAACATGCCTCGAAGCAAAATTTGCAAGAAAGATTCATTATGTAACATCAACATTCCATTGGCCCACAGTTGAAGACATGTCAATTATTAATCCACAAAAAATTCACTTGTTTTTGCCCGATCTTACTTTTGATAAAAGACGAACATTTAAATTTGACATTTCGACATTTTGATTATTTAAACATTTGCTAATTAAGTCATAAATTAAGAAATGTTATATTATTTAATGAATAGTTTATTTTCTACTTACCTCAGTTATTTTTATTTGCATTTAATAGGTAAAATTGATGATGTTTCCACTCAAAGTCTGGGAAAGTGGAACCAAGGGTAACAAATTGCTAAGATAATGGAAGATAAATATGAACTACGAAAATTGGCGGTTCCGTTTATCCCGATGTACCTTAGCATATACTAGAAACAAAATATTTTAATGAAGATAGATTTAAAATTCTTCAATTTCAAAGAGAGAGTTGATTCTGTCTATGTCTATTGTCCCGTGAGTGTCTAAAACGTTTTATACGAGATTGTATAGATGGTGTCGATTTTTTTTTATTTTATTTTTTATCACGAAGTGTATATCAAATTTTTTCGGCAAGGGTGGAAAACTCTACACGTAGTAGCGGCACTTTTTTGTCAAGTTTCTCGTTTTTTGCAGCACGCCGAGATACATAAATTTAAACTTTTCTGTTTCTTTATTATAGAGAGAATTTTATATTGGTGGCACGAAACGAAAAGAAGAAGAAGAGGGGGCTATGACGGAAAAACAAATGTGTGAAATTCATGTCTGAATGGACAAGAATGAATGTGGCTGCTGCTCTCGCTAGCGAGGCCTTCTCGCCGGCGGAGAAGAGATTGATAAAGTTCGAATAGAAACAGACAGTTCATGTACATGGCTTCAACACGCTATCAATCCTCCGGTTTGACAAAAGGTTGCAAGCGAATAATCGAAAATCGTGATTTGTATGCGAATACAATTCAGTAGCCGGGGATCTAAACGAATATATGTATATTGAATGAGAGAAAAAAGCATCGATATGCGCTAGTAATTATTGATTTTTTCGCGTCAATTTGGCCGAAAACCCTATGCTCACTGGACGTATAAAAAATTTAGCTAAACTTATTCCCTACGCGTAACCGACAGAATAAAATCAATTAAAACGTAATCAATAGATACAAAATACGGTTTCGTCTATCACAAGTTGAAATTGAAACCGGATACACCTCTACCTACTACAGTACGTATACCTCTCCGCAAGGATCGCTTTCGTTCTGTTTTGAGATGATTACTTCACCGGCAAAGCCGAGAGACCCATACATATTTATATTTACCACTCCACATTTGCACTTTTTCGTATTCCGCTCTCATCAATTCTCTATCGATCGCAAGAAGCCACACTCTCTATGTTTACTTTTTGTTTTTGTACTTTGATCCTATGCCGTGACGAGAATCCAGACAAACACAAAAAAGAGCTTAAAAAAGCTATGTGCTTGTCGACGTAGGTACAGCAGTGAAACTTAGAATTTACTTTTTCCAATTGGTAGACGTAGAGGAAACATTCTCCATGATATACAGAAAAGCATTTGTGTTATCAATTTTTTTTCTTTTATAAAGTAACATAATCTTATATCAACCAAATTGTCGAAAAAAAAGACACTAAAACTAGACGCCTAGCTAAGCTGTCATCTTCAGAAGTAAAACTGATTTAACAAAGATTATCGCCGGAATTTAAGCATTCTAAATTCGAATTTATTAAACTGTATTTGTTATTATCATTATAAGTTCCCGAAAAGTTAGCGAACAATTTTCATTGTTGTGTTTGCTTGTGCTTGCGAATTTTCAATGCACGACATAAGGGAACAGCGCATGCATATCAAATTTTGTTTTAAATTCAATAAGACTGTCGCAAAAACCCAAAAAATGTTAGAAGCATAGAAGCATGATACTTTGTGTCAAACACGAACTTATGACTAGCTTAAACGTTTCAAAACTGGCCGAATATACATAAGTTAATGACGATGAACGTTCCAGTATTGCACCATAACATCTTATTGCATATGTCAGCAGATGTTATCGGAAGAATTAAATTTGAAAAGGATGGCAACATTTGCAAGCCCGCAGAGTAACGTTTACTTGTATCAAAGCTGTCCGCCTTAATTCAAGGCAATTACTGTTCCAATTATCCGAAATAGAATAACTGTTTTAAATCAAAAGAAATATTTTCTTAGGGTTTCTTTCTCCGCTTCAGAGAAGTAAATACTTGTAATGAAATAATTGTATTTTTTTGTTTAAGACATGTGTTAACTTGATTCAAGAAAATCTTGCGAATTTTTTACTTGGAGTTCTTGAAATGCATGCACATTATTAATTGGGATTACCTTGTTTAAAATAATACGATATATCCGTATATTGCTTATGATTTTAAAAAGGCTAAAATAGAGGTTATCTACAGAATAATATTCAAACAAAAGTGAACTTAATATAGAAGTACAGTGCCTAGAAACAATAATCAAGACAATGCTAATAAATAGCTCCTGGTATAGGTCCAGATGGAATCACCATCGGCAAAAACAATATGAGAGGAGAAAAATGATTGAGCCTTCTTGCTCCTAGCCCACATTGCTCTTACATCTCTCAGTTTATGCCATAATTTTCAAAAGCAGCAACTGAAATATTTCCTGGCGCCACCTAGTTCCAGTAGTTGTAGTCATGCCGTCCTAGATAATAGCGACGGAACCAAAATACAGATACCATATTTACCCATACAGTGATATAACCTTTAACGGACAACGTTTCATAAACATTTTCAAAAGATACCGATTAATGTAATATTTTTTTTCTTTTTATTACTATTTACAAGGTGTATTAATTTAACTGTAGTTTTTTTTAAAATATATAATAAATAATAGTAATAAAAATAGGGATAAATAAACTTAAATATTAACTCATTAATTATTAAACTACATTAAACGGGTACTCTAAATCTGTGGCACTGGAACACTGAAACAGTTCACTAAACCCTTACCACAACACTCAGTTCAACTTAGTTCAGTCTTGCTGCTGATGATGATAGCTTGGCTATCGAAACGTGCGTCCAGTACGAATTAAGTGTTGTGGTAAGGGTTTTAGTGAACTGTTTCAGCATTAAACTACATAAAAATAATCCCTATTTACTTACACTATTAAAAAAATAATTTAATTATACTGTAACCTATTAAAAAAGCTTTTTCATTAGTGCTCCTAATTGTAATTATTAATTTTAGGTTTATTTTTCCATTATTGTAATTTTTCTTTTATTGGATATCCTTGTAGTTGGCCCAATGATGTGTTTTTTGAACACGAAACCGGTCGCCTAATTTCTCAATAAAAGTTTGTGAAATCTGGACCATTTTTCCATTCCTACCTTTAATATGAATAGTTTCTTAACTTAAAATTAAATGATTTTCTTGGAAGAAACATTTTTCTGTCTTGGATTTTGTTAGTTTTCTAACCCTAAGAAAATATTTATTTAATCCAAATAAAATTTCAAGAAAATTATTTTCTTATATTATAAATTGTTATAATCTTGAAATAAAAATATTTTCTTGAATAGAGACTGATTTTTGCAAGAAAATCAATTTTTTTGATGCAAGAACCCATTTCTCTGTGTCACGATTGCGAAGCGACGAACAGAAACAACGTCACATAGATGCCTGTATATTTTCTTTGAAAGATCTTCACAGGTAACGAACGTTTGGTTTCTGGATATGATCCCCTAACCAAACAACAATCGTCCCTATAGCAGAGTTCATCTTCACCTTGGCCAAAGAAAACCGTTACTGATGTTCATTTTTGGATATTGATGGAATTATCCACAAAAATTTGGTACCTCTAGGTCAGAGGATTAATGCAGAGTTCTATCTTGACGTCCTAAAACGGCTAAAGGAAGATATGAAAAGAAAACGTCTAAAGAAGTGGGGTAAAGTATTGCTTTCATCGTGCAACAGCTTTTGGCAAAACACAACATGTTTGTCTTTCCAAAGATGAAAATCAAGTTAAAGGGTATACTATTATTAAGACATCGAGAAAAAGAACTATTTTCTCTATTTCCTCTTCGGGGACAAATTTAATAGAATTTAGTTGTTTCAAGAAATCTGTTATCGAGCATTTGTTAGTGTCAAAGTATTCTTAAGCCTAGTTTGAAATTTGCCTCCCACAATCTTTAATTAAGAATAAGGATTTCTTTATTTAAAAATACAATAAAAATTGTGCCCGAGGGAAACGTAATTATTAGGAAATTTGTAGCAACTCCCTAAAAGAACTAGAATTTCATTGCAATGTTGTTAGAATCTTTTCTTTTTGAATTTTTAGATATCTGAATTCACCTTAATATTGTTGTTATTAGATAATCATTATTATTATTAGCATGGTACGACAACAACGGCTTAATCCTTAATGTCAGTAAACCCAACAAGGGAGCACCAGGTTCTTAGGCTTAGAGGTTGACCCTCAGCTGAAATTCGACAGACACTGTTCGATAATTGAAAAAAAGCTGTGCTTTGCTTATTATGGTGTGAAGAATTTGCGCTGCACTGTCGGCATCAATACTAGGCTGCGTAATTATTTTCTGAGGTTAAACGAGCTGTGCAGGTAGACTCTTTGTTTACTAAAAAAAAAATTTAGATGCATGGTTGAAGCACCGTCTACGGCCTCATGCCGTCCTATATTTCAACAATTACAGATCATGCCCCTGCGGTCGCTGTATCTGTTCGAGGTCCTACTATTTTATAAACGCAACTAGAATCAATTTACAAAAAAACAAAGACGTGTGTAGTAATATGACAACACGCTTGCGTAATTTAGTTAGCATGCCTCTTCACAGGACAGCGTTGTACGAGCGCAATCCTTATTATAAAGGTGCAACTTATTTCAATGCCTTGTCCCCAACCTTTGGAATTCTTCGGCCTATAACTACAAAAAAAAACATTAAAAATGTACATCTTAAGTAATTGCTTTTATAGTGCCGACGAATTTCTAATTGCACCAGATTGTTAATGCATTGGGGATGTATTTGGTTTTGCTGTATTTTTTTTACTTTGTTATAGTAGGCATAAGTATGTATAAACAATGACTAAAGACAATAAAGTTTATTATTATTATTATTTCTTTAACTGTCCAGGATATCTAAAGACATAGACAATTGTCAATTAAAGGGAAAAACATGCACAACAAATTTATAGGAAGCATAAAGTTTAGTCATCACTAGAGCAACGCAACTGCGCTGAAAGCCAGTAGCGGACGCATAAAAGTTTACACAAAATAAATTAAATGTGATACGTGCTCAAACACTTACCGTTTTAAGAGTCCTCCGTGAAATCACAAAGTGGATAATGTCTATTTAATATTTGTAACATTAGATATGTTTCCAGAGTTGTTTCAGCAGAGTGAGTGCGGCGTGAAGAAAAAGTGTTTTTGTATGCCAAAAACGAACGTTCTACATCTAGTGACGTTATATTTGCGTAAGTAAAATAATCTTTCAAATAACTTAACGGTTCTGTTGACGCACCTTCACAAATTTGTCTTAATGTGCCAAAATCAGAGTCTTTATCTAAAACACTTTCAAACCTTTCTAAAACACAAACATTTCTTGCGTCTTCTATCGCGCATAGCTGTGCGTGAACATGTTGCACTATTTGCAAAGATTCCACTAACGACACCGAAGAATTTTGTAGTTTTCCTATCGTATCCGCTAGTCCCACGTAATTGTTCCGAATAATTTCCAAATCTGTTTTAACTTGACTATCCTGAAATTTCAAGCGGCTTACCTTGACAGCCGCAGCTTCCTTTGGGTCGAATTCTAAAATCACGTTCTTTATATTCTCAAAATATTTAAGATAATAAAATGCAGCCTCTAACCATGTTCCCCAACGAGTAAAAATAGGTTGTGGTAGTTCAGGAATACCGGGGCATAGTCTATGAAATTCCCGAATACGTTTTGGGGATTTTACAAACACAGCTTTTGTATGTGCTATTACAGCGTCTACCTCGGGATAACATTTTCTGATACTATCTGCTACGAGACTGAGAGTATGAATTTTACATGTAATATGCAACAAGTTAGCACAATGTTTTTTAAGAGATCGACCTACAGCAAGCATGTTTGCGGCACCATCACTCATAAACATCAACAGTTGATTTGTTGAAAGTTCAAACTTTTCCAATGTATTTAACACCAACATTGAAATTACTTCGGCAATGCATTGTTGTATTCGTCTGGAAGATAGTAAAGTTGAGGGTAACGATCGATGTGGTTCCATTGTGCGTACCATTACATTAACCATAGAATGTTTTTTACGATCTGTTGAATCGTCCACACATAACCACAGTTTTTTATCTTGCAACTCCCATTTAATTCTTTTCTCGACATGCTCACGAGCAGACGGCACAACTCTCTGTAATGTTCTCTCACTTAGTAACTTAAAGTCCGAATATTCATTCCAAAACGAAACGTATGCTTTCTTCCTTAGTAAATGATATGGTAAATTACATGCAATAAACACATAAATTAAATTTAAATTTGTCATAATCTCGTGTGGAATTTTATTTTGAAACATGCCCTGCCGTGCCGTAGACGATGACTTTTCGACCAACACATTAAATCTATTTTACACACTACACATTGAATTTTAGCGCCATCACACTTTAAGTCAGGCATTTCTGCAATAAATTCTCTTATTGTGTCCAACTTTGGTTGTTTTCGCGACGTAGGAAACATTTTCAAAACGAACGTAGAACTACGATATAGTATACGACAGCGTAGATGCATACACAACAGATCGGCTTTCGAGTCGCAGTTATACTGACGCCTATACCGAATTGTCCCGGCCCTGTTTATTTTGTGTAAACTTTTATGCGTCAGCCACTGGCTTTCAGCGCAGTTTGCATTGCTCTAGTCATTACAAAGCACACCAAAAATGTAACTATTTATGAAGATATTCCTCGAAACTATAAAAAGCACCTTCCAGTAAAAAATATTTTAATTTAGTTTCTTTAATTCTGAAAGTAATACGTTGAAAGTAATACGTTAAAATGATGGTTGAATAATACAAACTTTTCCTCAAATAAACTACTTGTATGGGCCGCAGTAGATAAATTTTGAGCATTTCTTGTAATCATACTAGAACTAGATAAGCTTGCATTAGATTTTAAAGTCATAGGGTTTTTAAAGGAAAACACTATGAGCTTCTAAATATGCAGCGATGGTAAAGTCATAATATTTCGATCTTTAAAATAATTTATACATGATGTTGTACTACTCGCAGAGAAATGGTTCCTTCAACCAAATTATTTTTAATTTCAAAACTATAAAAAATGTTTAATATTAGAAAATGATTTTCTTGTAATATTATTTGTATTAAATAAATATTTTCTTGTGGTTATAAAATCAAAAAAATCCAAGACAGAAAAATGTTTCTTCCAAGTAAATCGTTCAATTTTAAGTTAAGAAAATGTTCATATTACATTAAAGAGTATATTTTCAAAACGTTTATGAAACGTTGTACGTTAAAGGTTATATCATTGTATGGGTAAGTATGGCTCGTGATGTTGTTCGACTCAGTATTTTAGTGCTACTGGAATTCAACAAAGCCTTCGACACTCTAAATCATAGTCTTTTATTATCTATCTCACACTACATTGGGTTTAATCATGTGTCGATTACACTGATGAAGTCTTGCTTATTGGGTAGGCAACAGTGTGTGCATCTCAACTATGAGTTCTCCCAATTTCTCGTTCTAGACAAAGGTGTCCCACAGGGCTCGATCCTTGAGCCACTTCTATTTTCTATATATACTTGTCTTTTGCCAAATTCGTTATGATTAGAGACGGGATTTTAGGCAAAATGCCTCTTTGTTTAGATTCAAGGCAAATTAAAAATAATACAAAATCTATATGTTTCTCGACAAATCAAAGCGATCTAGCTATGTTTTATTTGGTCTAAACGTTTTTTTTTTTTTTTTTAATAAATATGGTTTTTACAAAGCTGCATCTTTCTTAAATGTAAATTTTAGTTTTACAGCTAAAATGCTATAAACTAATACAACGATGGTTTTCCCGTCTATTGTGTGAGGGGCAAAGTTTGGATTTGCCTGCCGTAAAATTTATATTACTACCCTATTGAAGATATATCCTCAATTATCGGCTTATCGCTCTCGGGTTCATTTACCTGCACCCATGTTTTTATTTTACGGGAATCCCTATCGGCTTGTTTACGCCCTGTAATTGAAACCATATAAGCAAATTTCTTCTCCCTGTTAACGTGATTAATGAATACACGATGCCCATTCATAGTTTACACAATGGACATCTTGATATTGCAGTTTAGATTTTATACTTATTCTCTTAATGTTTCTCTGGAGCGTATATGTGTGTGTTCCTATAGCGAGGTGGACTATTGACGAATCAGTATATAGTGAAAGACGTACTTTGAATTTTCATTTATATCGTAGCTTGCAACGAATATTTTTCGGTAGTTTTCTGTCGGTTTGTGCTTGTTTATCTACTCAGTGTATTGTGTCCATCTACAACAATGCCAAAATCCAAGGAATCACATAGCGATAAAGTTCAAAAATGGCTGAAGGCAATTGGAGGCACTACTGTCTTTCAGCTGAATCCAAGCAACAGTAAGAGTTGTTTTGTAAAGCGTGCGGAAAAATGGTAAAGGACGTTTTTGTTTTTCTTTCCTAACTTGCTTCAAAAAATATTATTGTAGTTAACTTGCAAAAGAAAAAATCATTCTCATTAAGCAACATGCTACTGCTCCTGGACATCAGGCAAATCTTAGGAAACCGTTGAGGAACCAAAATGTAATAGACACCCAAAAATTCAAGAGAAATCGACGTTTTTAATCGAGATTTATGCGACGCTTGTCTGCAAATATTCCTCTGGACAGATTAAACTATTCAAAACTGCGAAATTTTCTCACTAAATACTGCAACAAGAATGTGGCAAGCGTGAAAACCTTAAGAACAACATATGTAACAAAATGCTACAATGAGGTAATTAATATAATAAATAATAATTTAAAAATGTATTTTCTTACTTGAGTGTCATTAAGATTTTGTTTACACCTATAATATTTTTATTAATTTTTTAAGACTATTAATACTATTCGCGAAGAAGTTGGTAACAACGATATTTGGATATCTATAGATGAGACGACTGACTCTAAAGGGTCGTATTATGGCAAATATGATTGTGGGTAAGCTTTGCTCTGAAACACCAGGAAAACCGTATTTACTGGCTACAAAGCAACTTGAAAGAACAAATTGCAATACAATAGCAAGATTCGTGAACCAAGCTTTAGGTAAGATATATTATGCAAAAAACTTACTTTAATAATATTGTAAATTTAATGCTAGATATTTAAGTTAAAGGCAACTCTCGTATTTTAGGTATTTTGTGGCCAACAGATGGAATTAAGTACGAAAAAGTCAAGCTTTTAGTCACGGATGGTGCTTCTTATATGCTCAAATGTGTTTTTTTTTATAAAAATCTTAATCATTTAACATGTTTTGCACATGGACTCAATTTGGTGTGTGAATGTCTAAGAAATCAATATGCTAATGTTAATGGTTTAATTTCAAATACCAAGAGAGTCTTTTTAAAAGCTCCACTGCGTGTGGCAGTGTATAAAGAAAATCTGCCAGATCTCCCTTTGCCTCCCGAACCTGTCTTAACACGTTGGGGAACTTGTTAGAGGCGGTAGTTTTTTATGCTAATAATTTCGAAGCAATAAAATCAGTAAGTACTTTTTTAGCAAAATTTTTAAATAAGATGTGTTTTATTTTAACGCTTTATGTTTTTAGGTTGTAATAACGTTTGACAAAGATTCAGCTAACTGTATTGAGCAAGCGCAAGAATACTTTTCCAATCAAAATGTCAAAAACGATCTTTTATACATCAAGTCGCATTATAAATTTCTCATTGATAACATCAAAAGATTAGAAACATTCGGCCTTCCTCTTACAGATTCTGTTGTAGTAATTAATAATGCCGAAGCAGCTCTCAAGAATGCCCCAGGGAAAGTTGGCGAAATAATTTTGTCAAAGTTTAACCAAGTGATTTCGAGAAATCCAGGTTTCAAAACGGTTAAAGAGTTTGCTGAGCTGCTCAATGGCGAAGCAGTTGAAGCTACCGCTCATACCACAGCTGACTGGTCCATATTTAAGTTTTGTCCTACAACCTCGTGTGACGTAGAACGTTCATTTCTTTCGTACAAACTGCTGTTTTCCGACCGAAGAAACAAATTTTACTAACGACAACTTGGAAAAACATCTTGTGTGCTACGCAAACGCGAAATTTGAGGACATGTTACACGGCGATTAATTAATTTATTTATTATTTTAAACCGAATGAATCTACGTATTTTAGTTATTAGTTAAAATTTGTATGTTTTATTTCTTTTTATGGCTGAAGTGTACCTAAAATTACATTAAATATCGTCTTCTTATTCATGTTTTTTTAAAATAAAATGATTTTTGTGTTTACCGTTTTTTTTAAGTATTTGCCCAACATGCCTAAATCACAGTTTTTCGTCCTAAATACATAGTTTTTAAGGCCTAAAAAAGAGCCTTTTTAGCTGTTTTTTACGTCCTAAAATCCCGTCTCTAGTTATGATGTATGCTGACGATACACAAATATATAAATCATTTTCCCCGCATGTATTACAGGCAGCGGTAATGGCAGTACAAGATCTTGATTATATTTCTCAGTTTTCACAACAGCATGCCTTGATTTTGAATCCAGCTAAGACCCTAACTATTTTATCTGGTAACAAGCAAACGTGTAGTAGAATTCACAATAGCATATCCTTCACCGTTAATAATATCAACATTCCACTTTGTTCAGAGGTAAAAAATTGAGGTGTCAGCATTGATAACGAATTCAGGTTCAAACAATATATTACCGAACTTATTAAAAATTCTTATTCCAACCTTCGGGTTCTTTACTCTTTTAGAAATGATTTCAGCGTTAATTTGAAAAGTACATTAGGTGGAGCTATGGTGTTGTCTGCTTTTAACTGCTGCGCCCCTTTGTATAACTCATGTTTGGATTCGTTTGAGACCCGGCGTTACAGAAAGTGCAGAATACCTGTTTGCGCTTTATTTTTTGTCTTAAAAAATATGATTATGTTTCACATACGTTACAGAGTTTACATTGGCTAAACATGAGGAATCGTAGTATATTCCAATGTCTATATCACAAGGTAATTACACTGAAATCGCCACCGTATCTTTACAATAGAATTAGCTTTAGAACAGATATACACAACATTAATATTAGAAATAAGAACTTAATCACCCCGCCCATTTATAGTACTGCCTTTTACGAAAGATCATTTACTTTTAGTATCTGCAAGTTATATAATCCGTTGCCTATCCATCTAAAGGAATCCTGGAATCCTCTACCTACGTTTTCAAACGCGCCATCCGTGAGTTACTATTTGATACACAGTAGGAGATATGATCCACTTTTGCTCTTTCATTGTTATCTTGCATTTATTTGTTTCAATTCGCACGTTTTTTTCTCTCTTTATAAGCCATTGCAGAATTTAGGTTAATCTTGAGAATGGGTACTTTTCTAACCAAAATATTTCTCTCTAATCACTAAAGGTTAGATGTCTGAACATCACCTTTTGATTTCACTTTTGTTTTTCTTTTTTCTTTTTCGTATGTTATTTTAAACACCAATATCTGTATTTTTCGAAAGTGAAATAAAGATTACTTATTATGTGTATACCGGTTCCTGTCCCTACTTTCTAGAGCGGCATGAGTATACTTCTCGGCACTAGGTGGCGCCAGGAAATATTTCAGTGGTGTTTTTGAAGATGGTGGTATAAACTGAGAGATGAGCAGTAATGTGGGTGGGAGCAAAAAGCGTTAGTGCTTTTCTCTTCTCACATTGCTTTTTGCCGGGAGTGATTCCATCAATACCATGAGTTATATATCAGCATTATCTTGGATATTCTTTTTTCATGTGTACTTCTACATTAAAGTTCACTTTTGTTTGAACATTATTCTGTAGATAACCTACCTTAGCCTTTTTAAAATCACAAGCAATGAGAATAATTTATTATGTGCGGATATGTCGTACTGTTTTAAACAATATGCGAATATAAATAATAATTCTAAGTAAATAAATGTCAATGACTAATACTGTACACAAATAACTTTTTCTTTGGTGCATAGTGTATACAGATACGTATATAAAGCACTTTTCGACTTTTCTCGATGATTTTCAGCTTCCTCCCCGATATTCAATTGCTGCAAAAGATTATTCGGAAAAGGCCACATCTATTTCCTCCAGCAAAGAATCCAGCTAACCCCGAGGAGATATCAGAGAGGTACTAATACGCGAAATATTTAGAATCGATGGCATAAATCACGACGGACCTAAGCTAAAAATAGTCCTATGTATATGCATCGCACACTTCTAATCTCTGAAAACATTTCGCCGGCACACAAAAAGGCACGTCACCAAAAAAAGGGTCTTGCGGACATGTCCCGTTCGAGGGTAAATGTTTGATGGAATGTAACAAGAGAAAAAAGCTATGCTAGGGTTGCTTTGTTAAATATACGATACGCATTATTAAATTTGAATGTGTAGAAGAGAGTGTTACATTGTTTAGATTGACTACATTTTGATTCTGACAAGTGTAAAAGTATCATCCCGTGTACAAGGGTGTCTCGAATAGTTTGGACAGCGTAAATGCGCAGGTTCTTCTCATTAAAATATGTATAGAACTTCCAATAGAGCATGGTCCTATACTGTTTAATTACAGAGTAATTCGTTTTTAAAAATAAACAATTTGGTCAAGGATTCAAATTTTGAAAAATTAGAAAACGCAAGAACTTTTGAAATCTTTTTCTCCACAAGCATTTAAATTTTCAAGCACTTATTGCAATTATTTTAATTATATTGAGATGTTAGAGTTTAAATAAAAATACGAAATTAAGAAAATCGCAAGTACTTTTATTTTTCCAGAATCCACATACAAAATTTAGTAAAATTTACTTACAGCTGTAAAGGCCCCGTATGTGTAGTGCATGTGTGTGTATAAAATCCTCGATAAAATCATCTTCATTCCTTCTTTGAATGTTCGATGTCCTTTTCGATCAATCCTTGAAAAGGTAATCGAAAGGCGAAAATATGACGATATGCAGCAATAAAGGTTTTGGTAATCTGTTTTCGTTGTTTCGCAAAGTTGGTTAGGAAAGAGTGCCAAATTGAAAATGGTCTTCTATTTTTTGAATAAAGGAAAGTGATGATTATTACAAAGAAATTAATTTGTGAACTGTTTATATTACAAAATTTAATCCACGTATTAAAACTTCGTCCAATAAAATATTGATCTCTGGATTTAAGGATTTCAATTTAGTAGTAAAAGAAGCTCGGATTACATTTGTCCACTATAGATCCCATGAAATGTCAAATTTATTTTCGTTTAATAATGACATAGCGCTTTGCAATAGTACTATTGATTTAATGATTGCAATAAAGATTGAATATCAAGCGGATGCATGGAAAATGCATGGTAAATTTGGAGAGTTGAAAGAAGATATTTTGCAGTTTGAATTTTCCGCTTTTGCACTTTAGCACCGAGTTTGTAAGATCAATCTTGTTTATTTGAAAGACTCCCTGTAAATATACCTTTTGTACAAAGGATGATTCTCATAATACACTTATTGATTAACGCGTAAAACTTATAGCACTAAAGAAACATTAAAATTTTTATCACTGCGGAATAAAAATTTAAATTTTTTTATTTTCTATGAAAGATCGTATAAAATTCGAGTCGACAAAACGTGTCAGTTTTTTGCTGGTTAGCGCCCGGTTCTTCAGCTGAATCTATTACAGGCGGTCCAATATGGACGATCGGGACCCGATTGCATTTTGAACTGTGACAATTTTGTTAAAATTCGATTTAGCTACTTTTCAAGCATCCGCCAATTGAGGCCCGATGGTTCTCGCCATGATTACAGACATTCCCTCGGGACTGAAACCTACATATACAAGCTATGCACACACAAGGATATATATATGTACATATATACGTATAGATTATCTGTGTATATAACGCGGTATTTATATAGGGTGCAAATTGTGTACATGGATTCAGAATTATTTTCTATCGTTGACATATACAAACAGTAACAGCTTGCGTATGTACAAACATATAAATACATATGTAACATATAATACTTCATAAGCCTGCTACATAAATGAATATGAATCGTATGTAAGTATACTATGCATGCAATGGACATTATCGAACGGAATACAGAGCGGATCTTCTGGACGGTTCATTAACCACATAAAATGGATAATATCTTGAAAGGAAAACAACTAAAAACAGTAGTTAAAAGTGTTCTAGTTAGCATATGATTGGCTGCCCCATTTCAACATTGGATAACCTCATTACAATTTGAGGAGCGTTCATGTAAAGCCAGACATGTCCACTTTTGGTCAAAATTTAGTTTGATACGGTTTCGTAGTGTTCTTGATCATTTCTATCACCTACAGTGTTCAGAATTGTTTAAAGTTAGTTCTATTCCATAGTAATCTGGGACTAAATATCGACAGTTCAGTCAAAATCAGACATGTCCATCTTTTAAAATTAAATTTAATATATTGGTCAAAACAGGACATATCCACTCATATTGAAAATATCTGTAATACGAGGGTGCTTTGAAATGTTCGCGAAATGAAAGGGAAAATGATAAAATTTGTTTTTGAAATACGTTTTATTTTTCTACATAATCCCCTTTAAGTTGAATGCACTTCAACCAATATTCCAAAGCCTTTATTCCATCACGAAAGTGCGATTCTTCAAGTCCTCCAAAATAGTCGTCGACAGCTGCTTTCACTTCTTCTTCTGTGGAAAATCTTTTTGCCCCGAGGAAAATTTTTAGTCGTGGGAATAAATGGAAGTCAGAAAGAGTTAAATTAGGCAAATAAGGTGGATGTTGCGACAAATCGTACTTCAGTTCATTCAATCTTCCCATTGCTATCGCACTTATATGGAGATGTGCATTGTCCTGATGGAAAATGATCTTCTTCTTACGCAAGCCAGGTCTTTTTTCATAATTTTCTTTATTCACTTGGTCTAGAAGATTAGCGTAATATTCACCGTTTCTTGTTTGGCCCTTGGGAAGATAGTCAATTAGTAATATTCCCTTAGCATACCAAAAGAATGACGCCATAACTTTTCCAGCTGATTTCACGGACATTGCTTTCTTTTTGGTGGAGAACTCCTATGTCTCAATTGTTTTAATTGTTGCTTGGTCTCACGGATATAATAATGAACCCAAGTTTCGTCTGTTGTAACAAATCGCCGGATGAAATCGGTTTTATTTGAGTTAAAACGGTCTAGACTCTCTTAACAAATTCTCATTCTCTGAAGGTTTTGATCCATTGTCAATATGCGCGGCTCCCATCTTGCCGGAAGCTTTTTCATCCCTAATTCCACAGTTAGGATATGAAATGTTCTTCCATCTGAGATGCGTATATCCTTAGCAATTTCGGAGACCTTTAATCGACGATCCTGCATAACCATATCGTGGATTTTTTCGACGATTTCAGGCGTCGTGGCAGGTTTTGGTCGTCAACTGCGCGAGTCATGTTCTAGGCTATCACGATCATGTTTAAATTCCGTCACTCACTTATTCACAGTCGTAAATGATGGAGCAGAATCTCCTCAAGTATCCTGCATATCTTTATGAATTTCTCTTGCCTTCCAACCTTTTTTCACAAAATATTTGATAACCGCGCGTTTCAGTTTTATCCATTTTGCAAAACTCACACAACTAGCTTTATTCACAACGGCACAAAATTGATACCACTTGACAGAACAATATCATATTTGACATTTGTGCACAAAACAATTGGCGCCATCCATTGCGTATGTTTTAATCGAACTGATGCTGCCATCTGTGCTTCATTTCTCGAACATTTCAAAGCACCCTCGTATACACAATATTACAAAAGCAGACATATCCATATGATAAATTCTGTATATGTATATATGGTGTCCTGTTTGATTACAAAAAAAGCGTTTTTTACACCCGGACCGAAAACCAGGCTGGTCGTGGCTCTACGGAAATTGGATCAGCTTAGTTGGCCCATCTTAGATCTCTAAATCTAGAAAATGTAAGAGTCGTACCTTTATCTTGTGATAGCTGTGAAGGATAAAATAGGATTACCGACGTTGTCCACATTTTAGCATTTTGGCATTTTGGCTTAGAACCGAAGGCCCAGCTTCTGTCAATAATCTGGTTTTGCATTTCCCTGTGAGAGGTCATTCCTACTTGCCAGCCGATCGCGTTTTTGGCCGCAGAGAAAAGATATTGAAGAAACGAAATTCCATCGTTAACGCTGAAGAATATAAGAGATTTTATGGGAAAGTTGGGGAGGTTCGTACGTTAGGTGCCGACTCGCAATTATATGATATTGAAAACCTGTCTGCAACTTACAATAAAATAACTGGAAGCAAAAATTTAAAACGAATTTGCATGAAAATGTTTGTTTCTAAAAATGAAAAGACGGTAAAATTAGGAGCAAGTTCTTTTCTGAAGTTTGATGAAAATCAGTATTACGTTTCTATTGTTAAAAGAGGTCGCAGTGAGGGAAACTGCAACATAAAGGTTCTACCCCTAGACAATTTTATATCTGCTTAAAAGAAAGCTAATATGAAATCTCTGCCGGAAAAGCAGTGTAATCACGACAATACTCAGTGGCAAGGCGCTTAGCTTTTACAAGGAAATCCTTATGGCAAAGAAACACAGTATAGTGAAGAAATTAACTTATCTGTGACTGTTTGGAAGATGACCATCCCGTACATATTTAAGTTTTCTTATCATTTTTCGTTTGTACTATTTGTATCAGTTCTTTTTTTAACATGTCACTTGCATTCACGCAAAACAAGACGTATCCATTTCTTTTTTTGAATCTTATCATAGAAGGATGCACATTTTTACATAACCATGACAGTATTAAATATGTGATTCGATACACTTAGTCGTCATGTCAGTTGCACAATCGTAATTGCAGTGCCCTTGGAATAAACAGTTTTTCACGTTTTTCTCAAAACTATTTTATGTGGACATGTCTGATTTTGCATGAACGCTCCTCATTTATTCACAATATTATTATCATCTTAGTCAAAAATATCTGTGTGGGTGACAGGGTTCCAAACTAGGACCTCTAATGTTTCCATTATTCATTAACGACTTGCCCGACAATATTACCTGTAGAAACCGTATATTTGCATCAATAACATCTAGCACTGATTGTACTTACCTGAATGTGGTCGCTAATTGGTATACCGTGATTTACATCTAAACATCGCTAAATGTCGAGTTGTAACTTTTTCCAAAAAGTTGGAACCCATATATTTCAACTACGACCTTGATGGATAATTGTTGTCGCGGGATTCAATTGTAAAAGATCTCGGCATCTTTTTCGATGCTCGTTACTCACTTTTGCAACTAAAGTGACCAATGTTTAACTGCAAAATAATATCTTTGTACCGGAGGTTTGGTGTAAATTCACTTAATTTTAATAAATGTAAATACAGGGTGAGTCGGGAAGAACGGGGTGAACTCCAGGAGTGTGAAAATAATGTAAACAAATTCTGTTCTTATCCGATTTCCCTTTGTTTTGAAGTTATAGCGTAATTAACAGAAATTAATTAGCGTTCTTGTCCTTGTCGCTTGTTTTCGAATTAATATATCTTAAATAAAATAAAAATATCCTTGCATTGACTGCCCATGTAAAAACAAAGTCAGGTACGTTCGAGTCATTCGACATTAAAAGTTTTCTTCGCTTCTTGTCACGTATATTATGATGTACCGGCTATCTGAATCAATCCCCAATTCGACATATTAGAAATACTGCAGCCGATATTAAAGAAGGATATGAAGCAATTAGGAGCGCCACAGGCGCCCTTCTTAGACGAAGCATAACATGTTTAGAAGTGAATGGCCGTATATTTGAACATTTATTAAAAGAACGCTATGATAAAAAAAAAATGTTGATATCCATACATATGAAATTTTGTTATTCGTAATTACGCTATAAATTGAAAACAAATGAAAATCGGATAAGAACATATGATCCTTTTAACATTATTTTCACATGTACAATAATTTACCAGAAATGTCCATATATTAAACAACGAGTTTTTGGCATCGCCTGTCATAATAAGGTGATGATTAAAGTAAGATAATCGTGTCGTCCCAGCATAGCCGTAACAGCTGGAACAGCCAACGGAACTCGGCGCGCGCCTGTCTGATGCGATGCGTAAACATCTGCCGGGTGGCAAAGCAGTTCAAATTCGTACAGATTCATCATCATTAGCGCGGCGTGTGCGTGTGAATTAAATCAGGCGAGCGGAATACTAGTTACTCAAGAAAATTTTTCATTAAAAGTGTCCAGTGTGCCCAAGGCTAAACAACAACCCTTTGCTGATAAAGTAAAAAACTTTATCTGTGAGTTTCCAGATTTGTTGTACGACGGTGCTAAAATAGTTTATAGAGTGTGCGAGAAAACTTTGATGTGCTGGCAAAAGAACGACTGTAGGAAGGATGTAAATAGTGCAAAACACAGAAATTGAAAAAACGGCGTGTCAAATAGAAATGACTTTATTTTCGATTTACTTATCATGATGATAACATGTAATTTGTCACTTAACATGCTGGATGAGAAATCGTTTAAGAACTTTTGGAACAAATACAACCCGGAGTTGAAGTTGCCAACTACGGCAACAGCACGTAAGCATGTTTTATTTGCACGCAAAGAGGTGGAAAATAAAATCACATCTACATTAAAAAATCAGTTGCTGGTTGTGTATTGAGGAGACAGATTGTAAAAAAAAAATCTATTATACATGTATTCATGTACTGGATCAACATAAACCGACATTTCCATTGTTACTAGCTAGCAAAAGATTACAAGGGTGTACTAGTGCAGCAATTACGACTGCATTACTTACTACGTTAAAAAACTTTCAAGTCTCAACACGTCGAGTGTTGATGTTCATGAGCGATGGAGCAGCGACAATGTGTGCGGTAGGCCGTTCTCTTCTCCAACACGGTTGCGACTGTTTACATGTAACTTGTAAAGTGCATGCTTTACATCTTGTGGCACAAACTATTAGACAATGTTATCCCGAGGTAGATGCATTAAT
This sequence comes from Dynastes maya, assembly GCA_029619315.2. Classification (NCBI taxonomy): domain Eukaryota; kingdom Metazoa; phylum Arthropoda; class Insecta; order Coleoptera; family Scarabaeidae; genus Dynastes; species Dynastes maya. The sequence continues at coordinate 12,825,570 of JAROYE020000012.1, forward strand.
ATCAAGTACAAAAAAGGTATTTCTCAAATCTCCAAAACGTCTTCGAACATTCCACGCACAGTGTCTCGTTATTCGTGAACCACCACAGCCGATTCTTACACGTTGAGGAACCTGGTTGCAGGCAGCTTTTTATTATGCTGAACATTTCAAAAAAGTAAAAGCTGTTATTCTACAATTCACTCCTGCCGAAGCTGCAGCTATTAAGGAGAGCCAGTCAAAATTTCAAGATACTTCTGTTGAAACAGATTTACAAAGTATTCATAGCTATTATAAATGCTTATATGACGCACTGGAACAATTACAAAATAGAGCGTTGTCGTTAGTGAAGTCACTGCAAATAGTGGACGAAGTACATACTCTGCTACGCACTATAGATGACGCAAGAAATATTCGCGTTTAAAAAACGTTGGAGAGTGTGCTAGAGAAAGATTTCAATTTTGTCACATTACAACAAATTTGTAATGGTACTTCGACTAATCCATTAATCGAGTTCAAAGATTATTTTAATCATACATGTATTACATCGGTAGATGTCGAACGATCTTTCTCCAAATATAAACACATTTTTTCACCACTGCGAACACGGTTCCACGAGACAACTATTGAAACATATCTAATGTTATCAATTTTTTACGATTCTTATTCACTGGGTTATAATACTGATGATGGCGCTTCTACTTCTCATGTTCAGTAGTTCCAATGCAATCCGCCAGCCTACTTAATTACACTGCTTAAGAGGGTGAGTGTTTCAAAACCTTACAGATATTATAATTCTTGATTAGTTTTTTTATTATTATTCGCTTTATTACTTCTTTTCGGTATTATAAATATTGAAGAAATCGCACGTCTATGGCGCGACGAACAATTATCTTACTCTAGTGATGATTTAAATAAATGCAACAGACTATTCTTCAGATGCACCTGAGATTTTCAGAATGAGCATGTGTACAAATTACTATACAGTGCGCGACAAAATTATTGTATTGGTTAACTAAATTTGATGCAATTTGTTTTTCGCCACTCTATTGGTCCTCGCCTACCAATCCACCTCCTAGGAAAGCAATTGTTTTAAAACTACAGGACGTGCAAAGTGCGGAGGTGCACCATCTTGCTGAAACCAAATATCGTCATTTGGTAAATCAGGATCATCTTCATTTGGAAACATTTCTGCAAGAGCAGGCACAAACCCATCCCTATAAAAATCCAGATATCGCTGCCCCATAAGAGTTTCGTCAAAAAAGAAAGGACCAACGATTCTATTGTCGACTATCCCTGCCCACACGAGTACACACTTCAGTAAACCAGTGACGATTCTCTCTATTGCAGTACATTCACTTTCGTCGATTTACTATTTACCATTTAGGCTTCATCTAAAAAGGGAATTTGGCGAATGAAGCGTGGATTAGGGTTGCATAACTCCTGCATTATATCACAAAACTACATTCAGTGATCAAGGTCATTCTCACTAAGTTCTTGCAGTAGTTTTCTATTTTTTTAATACACGTAATACTGATCGCTAAGGAACTTCATTGTCTGCTGCAATTGATCGAGATACACCATGAGGTTTTACATCAACACAACAAAACATCAAGATTCACATCTTCATTCATCCTTTTAGGAAGCCCCGCATTTGAAATGTGAAAATTAATTTTAAACAATTTTCTAAAAATTCAGTAATGTTAATTTAAAACCATTCAAAATCAATTTAAAATCATCAAAATATTATATTTCGACAAATCTCATGTCCTTTTGCTGCTTTCACGCTTTGTATATATTCCTCGGAAAATCGACTGCAATAAATAATGCGAGCAATTCAAAGGTTTCCTAAGTGCACAGTAACTATCGTCGAATAAAAATTAAATACAATGAAACAAAGGAAACACGGGAACAAGAGATTTTTTTCAAATGGTCCAGTTATTTTGTACAATGCCAGTGATAGATCGTTTTCGAGGTACTACCCCGGCGATCCAGTATTTACCACGTACATGTAGAAAAATTATAAAGCTGGAAATTATATTTCGTTAAATTCGAAATTTCAAAATTGCCTTTTTCCGCATCGCTGTGTACTGTTTATTGTCTTTCTGTTAGCTTTTGTTGTAATTATCGCGTATTCATGAAATCACGAACTATATAATGCAATTTGTTTAATAAAGCGAATATTTTAGTCTATGTACATAGAAGAACATTCAGTCAGAATTTTCAATTACTTAGATAACATCAATTTTTGGTTAACAAAACGCAGATTTTGTACCTGGTTGTAAAATGTTAAAATATTCAGTTTTTTTTTTTTTTGAATTACGGCAAGGTTTCGTGTATAATCTCTTGATAGTTTGTTTCCTAAGAAATTTTGCGATTTGATTTTTGACTTAATTCTGTATGTATTTAGGAAATCTTGAGTAATCATCAGGTCTTATGGGCCGTTTCCGTTTCGCCAGTGTTCTCGAAGAATTAACCTTCATGGATTCCTCATAGTTTCCAAGGATTCGCTTATTATTCTTTGGTGGTACTAGTCTCCATTTTGATTTATTTGTGTATCCAAGCAATCAATATTCGTTTACTCTCCATAAAATGCTTCCTCTTATATGGCGCTGTGAATTAGGGTTAGTAACTCGGCTATTCTTGGTCTAATTGCTTATATTCTGGCACCAACTCCAATTTCAAATGAAATTCTGGGCCCAGAACCTTTAGTTGCCGTCAAAATGTATGTTACCCACCGAGCCGAACAAGAAGTCTTGCGAGCCTACGGTGACTTTACTAACCTGCCTCATGCGAGGGCATTTATGTCACCTAGGCAAAGCCAGAAAGCTTATAAAACTTGAGAAAAAGTTTGTTGGGGCTCTAACCGCAATCTTTACCAACCATGTTCAGAATTAGACTCGTTCAAAAAGACATGTGCCGTCTATAGTTGAAAGAGGAGGAAACAGTTGACCATTTTGTCTCTACCTCGCTTAATTCTGAAATTCGCCGGAATCATAGATCTACCAGGAGAAAAATTACATTGCCATCTTACAACAGTCCTTATTCCATCATAATTGCTTATTATGTGTGTGGTATACAACCACGATTTAAAATATTACTTTAATAATAATGAAACCTTTTGCAAATTAAAAAAAATCCGCTGTATATACACCTACGTACATTTTACGATGTTTTTAGAACCCTTATATGTACATACTTGTGCTTCTATGTACAATACACACATTTTGCTAACAAACGTAAATATTTCTACCCTTTCTGTTGGGTCCATACTGCATATAGTGCTTACCGTTGGTGAACTCTCAGAGGGTATGCAAGAAAATTAGCGGCTGTAAAATTATGATGATGTTTACTCGCGATAATACAGCGGTGTAGAGCAAGAGGGAACGCAGTGTGAATGATAGTGTGAATGCACACTTATTATAAAAGAGTATAGAACCAATTAATGAGAGGATGAACTCGCCTATCATGGTCTAGTAACCGTAGTAGTAGTAGTAGTAAGCATGATGGTGATGTAGCAGCGAGTTGTTTGTCGTCATAGAGGGCGCTAGTGGATTAAAGTCCGCCATCAGCGTTGGATTTTAGTCCCGCTACCCCCTAGCTTCACGCGATTTCCCTGATTGATGTTGCGTTGCCGTTGTGTTTATTGGGAGGACCAGTAAATGTACTACATAATACAATGTAATAATAATTGCGGATCGATAATAAAGATGCCCCCTTTATCGTAGAACGCCAGTTGGGGGCTTTTTCTTGCCGTGCGGCAGGAGATATGAAGTGATAAGCTTCCATAATGAGAACCTTCGCTATAGACTTTTCATACCTCAAAAGATTTCAATGATTTATTTTTTACACCATAAAAAATTTGATACGTTAAAATACTGATAATCGTAGGCAAGTTAGTTACACTTAGCAACATTAGAAAGTGTATTTGTAGGTAAACAATCTTCAAATTTAGTGCTACATTTGGTAGATGATTTATTACAGACGACACCAGTATCGTTCCAATTGCAGATTACATACCTACAATGTCATTAATAAGGCCACAGTATTTTTTCCACTTTGTCAATTTTCGACGTTTTAATAGAGCCTTAACTTCTTTCCCTCTTTTTAAAGAGAATTTTTTGTAATTCTAATTAAACCGAATCTGTACTTTTGTTACTAAATATTGCTTTACATGTTTTGTTGATTTAGTTTGTACAAATAACTACAAGGAGCACTTTATTACAATTTGTTACTAATTAATTATGAATGGAATTATAAAGAAAGTTTAACTAAAAATAAGTTAGAATTACAAAAAAATTTCACTTGTACTAGACTGTTAAAAATGAGACATTTTACCAAAACATAGAAAGAAGAAAATGTTAAATTTGATGGTTAGACGAATCATGTAACTATGCATGTGTATGTGATTTGGCATTATTTTTTTAAGCAATACTGTATGTACATGGTGATTTGGCACTAACACGGTACCTTATATTTTAAGATTTCAACACTTTATTTACATATACACTACCGTTCATGGAAACTCGGGCAAGCAAAAAAATGTACGGAAGTCAAAGAAAATAAGAGAAATATTAAATGGCCATGTATTTAATATTTACTTACACGATTTTACATATTTTCAAACACAAATTTATTAAAAAGAAAAGGTTAATGTAATACAAATAATTTAAATCCGATTTTCATCGAAAAATCCATCTTTTGCCTTTAGGACTGCTGCCACTATTCTCGGCATCCGATTCACTAATTTTACTAATGTTTCATTGAGCAAGCTTGTCCATACCTCCTGGAGAATGGTCCACAAATGTTCTTTCGATTTTGGACACTTTTTCCTAACACATCGGTCTATTTCTTCCCATAACAACTCTATCGGATTCAGATCGGGGGACTGTGGCGGCCATTCCATATTTTTTAGGGTTCTTTCGTTTTCTTCTTGCTGCAGGTAATCTGTGCACAATTTAGATTTATGTTTGGGGTCATTGTCCTGCATAAATTCAAATCCACGACCAATTAATCGGATTCCTGACGGTATGGCATTTTCCTCCAGGATTTTCCGATATTCTTCTTTTTCATTATGCCCTCAATTTTGAGCAAGTCCCCTGTTCCGATTAAGGAAAAACAACCCCAAACCATTACAGATCCGCCTCCATGCTTCACCGTAGGAACTATACACTCCCGTAACATTCTTTCCCCTCTTGATCTGCGTACGAAAACTCTCCGTTTATTTCGCAAAACCTCAAACTTGGATTCGTCAGTCCACAAAACGTTTTTAAAATCGTCCACTGTCCAATCTCTATGAGCTTGTGCCCATTTCAGTCGTTTCAGCCTATTTCCTCTTCGGAGTAACGGTTTTCGACAAGCCACTCGCCCATGCAACCCAGCCTCTTTCAGCCGACGTTTCACAGTACTCACAGAAACTTTGGAATCTCGCTCATTATTGAATTCTGCAGCAATTTCTGATGCTGTTACTCTTCTATTGCGCTTACTAATTATTTTTATTCGTAAATCTTCCGCAGGAGTCGTTTTTCTTGACGGTCCTGGCCGATTACGATCTTGCACGTCACCGGTTGTCTTAAATCGAACTATAGTATCATGTACTGTAGATTTTTTTATTTTTAATTTATCCGCAATCCGTCTTTCTGCGTACCCTTCCTGATACAAGGTAATAATAGCAGATTGTTTTGAAACAGGTAGAGGCTTTCCACGGGGTATTTTAAGCAGTCAAACCGAAATTATTTTATTTTTCACTTGCACAACCACAGATACTTTCACAATAACAATCTCTTCAGAACTACTGCGTTTACAAATGTTATAATACGTTATAAAGGGTATACGAATATTTCCAGGTAACACGAGTGAATCAGCTAACCCTCCTAGGGATTATTATAAAGCTTTATTGTCACTGTAATTATTGGGGATATCCAACATAATTATATATTTTATGATTACGGTCTTATATTAGACAATTACTACCTGGAAATTGGTAAAAGGCTTCCGGAAAAGGTTAGTTTCAATAATTCCTCACAGAAATGTATATTATATCATTTTAAAATTTTTTCCTAAACAGTTAATATAATTTGTCAGCTTGCCCGAACTTCCATGAACGGTACTGTATATATATACAGCGTGTCCCACTAAGAGTACGGATATACCTTGGAAACTACAATAGCTATAGTGATGGGAAAAAAAATTTCATAACTAAATTGGTTAAGAGAAGTTTACTTAAAATATTTTTAAATTTCAAACATGAGCACTAGGGGGCGCGGTTGTTAGGGTCAACAGTAAATTTGAAATTAATCGGTAAAACTTCCAGGATTAACTATGATTTTATGTGCTTTATTAAAAAGCTTAGATAATTACGCACCACTTTGGTTAAAGACGTTTTGTCATATTGTGAATAATAAGTGTAGTAGGCGTTGCCGAATCATGTAAAACTAAACCTGCTATAACTTCTGCAGTTTTTATCCGAATTGAAGAAATGTGGACTTGTTTGAAAGGACATTCAACGATGTTTTAGACGTCGCAATTTGTGCCACCCGTTAATGTTCAAGAAATCTACCAGATGGCGTTATTCCTAACTGTACGAATTTTTCTCAATTATTTCTAAAAATTCAAATGTAACAATATGCTTTCCTTATGTTCTGTTTGAAGAGTTTTAACAGACTAAAGTAGTGGCGTAGATAGATAATAACGAAAACAGCCCATTATAAGTAATAATTTCCGTATCAGTTACAAATACCTACTTAATAATATTGAAACCTATCTTAGTTGACCATGAAACAAAGGAATAATAACTTCTACAATTTTACATACAAAATTGTATCGGTAATACTTTAATATGACTGTTTGTTTTCGATCATTTTTAAAATAAAGGTAACAAAATCTAGTATGATTTGAATACAACAGCAGAAGTTATTCTATTATACCTATTGAAACAATTATCTATTTGACAATTGTGACAAGTACATAGTATTTTACTGCACACTGGCTCTTAAAGATTGCTACTTGGCCGTTGAATGATAAAAAATGTCGTTTTCTAATGCAGAGGCGTATGATATGCTTGCAGTGTATTTTCAATATTTTGTAAACGCGTGTATTGTTGAACGTGAATATGCCCTTAAGTAACCAGAATGAGAGCATTTCAGCCGAGAAGTATTCTAACGTTTGGCGACACGATTACGTAAAACAGGATATGTTCAATCCGTGGAAATCATACTAGAGCACGTGTAGCTAGAACTGCAGCTAATGTGATAAATGTGCTTGCATATATTGAAGTTCATCCCCATATAGGCACCAAAGAAATGTCTTCCGTTGTAGGTAAAAGTAAGTCATCAATTCATCGCACCCTAATAGACAATACGTCACACCCATACAGATTTTGATTCAATAATTGTAATTGGTTAAAAGATACCTACCATAAAGATGCTGCCTTCCTAAACTGCGTGTTGTGGACTGATGAAGCTAATGATGGGCCGGTAAATTGGCATAATATACATAAGTGGTCCAGAGAAAATCCTCATTGCATGAGAGAGGTTGATCATCAACATAGGTGGAGTATAAATGTTTAGTGTAGCATTTTAGGTGATAAAGTTATTGGACCATTTAATTCTGAAGGCAACTTAAACAGCGGAACATACTTAAACATTTTACGTAACGAATCACCAATACTTTTAGAAGATGTTTCGTTGGAAACTCGAAAAACACGGTGGTTTCAGCATGACGGCTGTCCAGCTCATTATTTACGAATCGTCCGTGACCATCTTTATAATACGTTTCTATATCAGTGAATTGGAAGAGGATCTATTTTTCGATGGCCAGCTACATCCCCAGATCTGACTAAATTTGACCTTTATTTATGGGGAAGGATAAAAGGTCTGGTTTACCAAACACGTCCTACAACGAAAGCTGATTCAAGCGATTCATAATGATATCGCCAGCCTACCAAGAGTAGAAATCGAAGCAGCTGTTATTAGCACTCGTCGTAATCTAAATCTGCGTATAAATAATGATGGCAAACAGTTTAAACATTTAAAATAAATTCAAGTTATTGTTTATTTTCATTTCAAGTAACACTATATCATGTACTATTGGAACTGTCTGTAGTAATGTTAAGTTGGTATTGTAAAGGTTGGTAACGGAGTATAAAGATAAAGAGTCAGTTGCCAGTAGCATTGAGATCGTGTCGAAGTAACATACAGTTGTTTTATTGATGCCTTATCCTTTCAATTAAAACCACAACATGGCGCAGTCATAGAGACGAACAAAGAGAAAAAGCTGGGAGTAAGAAAGAGAAAAAAGAGGACGCCAATATAGTACAAGTGTAGAAGCTAGTAAAAACGCTAGAAAATTAACGGAAAATGGCACAATTTATAGCACATGCAGTACCACCGAGCGAATTACAGTTTGAGGGCAATATGGCAGAAAATTGGAGTTTCTTCAAACAAAAGTTTGAAATTTACATAAAAGCCAGCAAACTGGAAGAAGATGAAGACGAAGAAACGAAAGGGTACAAATTACTCAACAGGATTGGTGACAAGGCACTGCACATTTACAATACTTTCCAATTTAGTGAAGCAGAAAATAAGACACACTGCAATGTAATAATGAAAAAGTTTGAAGAAAAATTTGTACCGACAAAAAATACTACGTATGATAAGAAACAAACGTTCAATGGAAACATATGATGAATATGGCACGGAACTAAGAAAATTGGCTCAAACGTGTGAATTTGGTGATCTTACAGATAGCCTAATAAGGGACAAGCTAATCTTGGGTATCAGTGAAACTCACATTAAGGACTGGTTACTAAGAGAACCAAACCTGACACTGGGGAAAGCCATGCAAATTTGTCGAGTGGCAGAAACAACAGCTGAGCAGATGGAAAAGATGAACGACATTTCAGAGAAAGAAGTGAACTTTATTTCAGGAAGCAGGACGAGTAAAAAGAAGCAGCAGCAAGGCAAGGCAACATCATCACCAGGCAAGCCAAAAGAGTCTTCGCAACCAGCAGTTACATCTACTAAGTTAAGTAAATATATTAATTGTTCTAGATGTTTAACGAAACATGCACTTAAGAATTGCCCTGCATATGGCAAACAATGTCATAACTGCAAAAAATTGAATCACTTTCAAAAAGCATGCAGAAAAAATATTGTTAACATTGTACAAGTTCATGATAATAGTAACGAAAGCACTGTAAACGAAACAATAAATGAGGAAAATTTGTATAATGGTAATGTAGACAATAATACGTTAGGTAATCCAGAAAGATGGTATAAAGATTGTTGAATAAATAGTAAGCATGTTGTAAAATTCCGTTTAGATTCAGGTTCCGATAATAATTTGCTGCCATTACAAGTATTTAATCGATTAGGGTTAAGTAAGGAGGTAATTGTTACAAAATGTAAACCATTAACGACAGCAACAGATGAAATAATAGATATATTTGAAACATCAAAAGGAAAATATATTTTAGCAGTCGATTACTTTTCAAAATTTGTAGAAATGATGTTAATACCAACAACAACATTAGAACCTATTGTTAGTTTTTTAAGACAAATATTTACTAGGTATGGAATACCTAAAACCGTTGTAAGCGACAATGGTCCTCCATTCAGTTCTGCAAGTTTTAGTAATTTCTCAAAAGAGTGGATGTTCACTCATAAAACATCAAGTCCCAGGTTTCCACAGGCGAATGGAGCGGTGGAGCGGACTATACAAACAGTGAAAAATATCATCAGAAAATCGGAAATTAATAACAACAACATAAACTTGAGTCTTTTAGAATTAATGAATACATCCATTTCATCCACCATACCAAGTCCAGCTCAAATATTATACAACCGGAGACTCAGAACAATATTACCCATAAAAGCTACATTATTAAAACCAAAACTAACCTCTCTTTCAAATCTAAGAAAACAATTTCAGACAAGACAATATAAGATGAAACAAAATTTTGATAAAACTACTAAAACATTGTCAGACTTGAGGAAAGGGGAGTTAGTTAAAGTCAAGAATTTTAATGGTCGTAAGTGGTTAGATGGAGTTATAATAGGGAAAAGAGACAATTATCCTAGGTCGTTCAACGTTAAAATATTCCAGACTAATAAAATAGTTTGTAGGAATAGAATTCATTTAATAACCGTGAAAAGACAATGTAAGAATACCGAATTAAGACAAATATATTCAGACTATGATCTACCACCCTCTGTAGTACCCACTAATAATCAAACTGTGACGCAAAACCATAATACAAATGTTAATAGACATGATGTAGAAAATGTAAGTAACAAAATACTTATAAAAAATATAGTCACAATGCGCACGACAAACTAGAAGTGGACGTAATGTAAAAGCGCCAACTCGTTTAGATTTAATAAGCTTATACGTTAAATTTATTGTACTTTAAGGATTACACATTCAATTGACGTTTGCTTATTTTTTAGTTTTCTTTAAATAAAAAAGGAAGATGTAGTAATGTTAAGTTGGTATTGTAAAGGTTGGTAACGGCGTATGAAAATAATGAGGCAGTCGCCAGTAGCATTGAGATCGTATCGAAGTACAGTTGTTTTATTGATGCCCTATCCATTCAATTAAAACCACGACACTGTCTTGGTTTTGCATTGTTGTCATTTATTTATTTATTTTGTAACTGCTTCATTTTCTGATAATATAATGGGTTGTTTTCGTTATTATCTGGAAAAAGGAAAAAGATATCAGTACGCGGTTTTCACCACTACCTTAGTCTATCAAAACGCTTCAAACACAATACAAGGAAAGCATATTGTTGCATTTGAATTTTTAGAGATAATTGAGAAAAACTCATGCACCAGGGAATGGACCTTTCAAACAAGCCCACACTTCTTTAATTCGGGTAAAAACTACAGAAGTTATAACAGGTTTAGTTTTACATGATTCGGCAACGCCTACTACACTTATTACTCACAATATGACAAAACGTCTTTGACCAAAGTGGTAAGTAATTAACTAAGCTTTTTAATGGAGCATTTAAAATTATAGTTAATCCTGGAACTTTTACCAGCTAATTTAAAATTTACGGTTGACCCTAGCAAGTGCGCCCCCTAGCGGTCATACTTCGACTTTGAACATATTTTCATTGGATTTCCCTTTGCCACTTTAGTAATGAAATATTTTTTCCCATAACTATAGCTATTGTGGTTTACAAGATATCACCGGTCCGCATTCTTAGTGGGACACGCTGTATACATGTGATACAGATGCGTCAATAAAATATATAATACATATATGGTTTAGTGTCCTCTTTCTTCGCACTGGGATATGTTGTGGGCTGCCGTCCCATCCCGGGCTACTGGTATCGAAGACTACATGTTGTTTCAACTTCGTGTTGGTTCTGATCTATGTATATTAGGTTATTGCTAATCATACTCTTGATTTTCTTTGTGTATAGGTAGTAATTTAATTTTTTTCCCGCATGTAAGATGTTATTGTATCAGGTGTGGGTATTTTTTCATAGCTTTTTTGTTTTATATTTTGTATTCGTAGATGCGATCTTCTTCTTGTCTTATATGTGTGCGTATCTTTGTTTGCGGTCAGTCTGATATTCGTTTAAACCAAATGGTTTTCTATTTTATATGTTAATGTTAAGTTTTCAAGCTTTATTGTTTGATTAATGCCCCTGTCTGGCAACGAATAAATACGTGAATAATTCTGCTTCGAAAATAAACCCAAACCAGGGGATTTTCCAGTATACTATTCTCCGCGAAAGTGATTAAAGCGTGTGATTAATACGCGTGAGGGTAGTAATAATAAATTCGAGATCAAAGTGAGCCGGTAGTTGAGCAAAAGTAGCAATAATCAAGTGAACTGACTTTGTGAGGTTAGGTTGGTCGAGTGCTTACCGCGAAGTGTCAACCATCCAACTGATAGCGTGTGTTTAGGCAGAGCCGGCATAAGTGCAAATGAGTGGCAAGGACTCGAAGCGAAAAATAAAGGACACGAGTTTCGAAAAATCGGAACAAGGGGAAGCAGTCTTCCAGAAAAGTAAAATTATTGCGCGATCACCTGTTAGAAAGGAAACGGAGGAGATGGATGCGGTGCTGAAAGCAATAAATGAGATGCGACAAGCAATGAAGGTAGGCTTCGAAGATACCAACGCACAAAACGATATGTTAAAGAAGGAATTAGAAAAAAACTAACCAGGAGCTTGGTCAGATTAAAGACGAAATGAAACGTAAAGAGAAAGAACGGCAAAACGAAAGAAGATACCTTGAATACAAAATACAAACAGTCGAAGAAAAACTGGAAAATCAAGAAAAGGAAAAGCAAAGAAACAATATTATAATAAAAAATGCGAAGTTAGGAAAAGGAAACATTAAGGAAGATACGGAAAAATTTCTGTGGAAGAGACTCAATGTCGGCGCCCATATCAAGGTGGCATATGAAATTAATAAGAGAATAATAGTGGCAAAAATCCAAAATTGGCCACAGAAGAAAATTATTAAGGAGAACAAACGGAAATTTCAAGGAACCGACATACACATAGAAAATGACCTGACTGCTCTAGAAAGAAACATACAGAGGGATGTGGGAGAAGTGGCGCAACAAGAACGAGGAAAGGGAAGAAGAGTTAAAGTGGGATATAAGAAAATAACCATAATAAATAAAGAGTCTCTACCAGAGAAATATGTCGAACGCAGGGGAAATGGAAACGGAGAGCGACAGGTGCGGGACAACTGTGACAAGCACTGGAAGAAACACAAAAAACTGAGCAGAAATGTCGGGGAAGGGGGGAAAAGAGACAGAACGAAGATTAGAGCAATAAAAAAGGGGAATAAGAGAATGAGAAGAAAACACAAAAGAAAGCACACTGGAATGGAAAATGTAAAACTAGATAAAGAAAACATAAACACAGGGAACCGACAGAAGTTGAAAATTGGTTTATGGAATGTACAGGGAATAAATGGGAAAGAAAACGAACTCGTGGAGGAATTTGAAAATAACAAGCTCAAATTTTTGGGATTGTGTGGAACAAAAAAGAAAAAGCAAGGAAACATGCTACTTGGGAGTGATCACCTATATAGCGGGGTGGAGGAAAATGAGAGAGCGAGAGCAGAAATTGGAATAATGATTGATAAGAATTGTATTAAGTACGTAGAGAATTGGAAACTTATTAGCGAAAGACTGATAAGAGTTAATATTAAAGACTGGGAGGATAATAGATTGACAGTGCTCGTGGCATATCGACCATCAGATAATGAAAAGGAGGAAACCAAAGACGAATTTTGGGAGACACTGCAGGAAGAAAGAGACCAAATAAATGGCTAAATACTTATTTTGGGAGACTTTAATAATAGGGTTGGGAGAAATGGCGAAATGGATCACTCTGTGGAACAACACAGTGAAGATATTACTAATAACAACGGCCAGCGAGTAATAGATTTTAGTATTAATAATGGTATGATAGCAGGTAACACGTATTATGACCACAAAGACATCCACAAATGCACCAGAGTTATAGATAGCATAAATTAGAAATCTATAATAGATTTAATCTTGGTACAAAGGAAATATAAGAAAGAAGTAATTGATATGAGAGTGACCAGAGGAGCAGAAATAGGAAGTGATCACTACCTGGTGCAAACAAAGATCAAATATTCAGAGAAACCTACCCTTACCCCTAAGATGAAGCAAAATATTCAGGAAATAATATAGCCCAAGCATCAAAGTCCACAGATTACACCAGTAGGAAATAAAACGAAAATATCAGTTAGCCATGAAGAAAGAACTGGATAGGGCAAGCTGGGAAAGGATGAAAGAGGTGGAAGCGCTGTGGGAGCGGCTGACGAAGCGTGTAGTAAATGTATGCAGCGAACGACGAAATGCACTGCTTGGTGGAATGTAGAAATAAAAACACAAGTTAAGAAGAAAAAGAAACTCTGGAAAGTCTACCTGAATAACAAGACGAAATCTAGATATCAAATATATAAAGAACAAAGAAGAATAGTAAAGGATAAGATTAAAGAGGCAACACAAAAAGCATGGGAAGACTTTGGGAATAAGATGGAGGCGGATGGCCAAGGAAACGCAAAGCTTCTATACACAACTTTGAAAAACCTGAGAAAAGATAAATTTGGAGGAATTAAAGGAATTAAAGAGGCGGAGGGTAGTTTACTGACGGATAGTAAACTGATTGTTGAAAGATGGAGAGAATATTTCTGCGAAATTCTCGAAGGTAGCACTGAGACAACCAGAGACATTAAGGAAGAATGTGAAAAGGATGGAGAAGGAGAAGAAATTACACCTGAAGAAGTATATGCAGCTGTTATAAGATTAAAAAACGACAAAGCTGCAGGTCAAGATGAAATAAAAGCGGAAATGATCAAGAATATGTGTGAAGAAGGGTTCTTATGCCTGCACAAATTAATTAATACAGCTTGGTTAACTGGGACTATACCACGAGATTGGACAGTAGCCATAATTTTACCAATATTAAAAAAAAGTGATGCAAAAAATGCTCAAATTACAGAGGGATCTCAATACTGAGCGTTGTTAGCAAAGTATATGAAATAATATTGGAGAAACGTTTAAGAAGACTGATTGAAACAACGATTGATGATAACCAATGCAGATTTAGGCCCGAGAGAGGTACTGCTGACCTTATATTTGGCTAAAGACAATTAGCTGAAAAAACGCTGGCACACGTCAGTCAATTATATCCGTCGATCTGAGTAAAGCCTTCGATACTATACCTAGAGAGAAAATATGGCGTATACTAATAAGAACAGATAATAGCAGTTCAAAGGATTTTGTCACAACTGTAGGGGTCCGCCAAGGAAGCGTTTTAAGCCCATTGCTATTTATTATACTCATGAATAACATGTATAAAGAGTGTAGACATGAGCTCAAAGGGACAAGGTTAGGTGTCTACAGGCTCCAATAAGAATATGTGTCTGAAATGTTATATGCGGACGACTTACAAGGGAAGATCCCGAACCCGGAAATTCAAAAAAAATTGAAACTTTGGGAATATATAGAACATATATAGGTGTGCAATACGCAATTTTATTTTTGTGCGGACATTCACTTTTAAGGGGTGAAACACCCCATCGAAAATTAACAGATTTTCAATTTTTTCCATACAACTCCAGTAAAAAGAAAGATAGAAGATAGGTGTAAATGCAATAGTTGCAGCATACATCAAGCTCTTTCAAAATATGTGACTATCATATATACAGGGTGTTCCATTAAGCCTGCGCTTACACTGCTGGTGTTTTTGTAACAATACAAAGAAAAGTTTAAGATATAATCTGTGTGACTTTTAATTCTATTTAAAACTGTATAGGTGTTACAATATACAGGCTGTTCCTAAAGTAAATATCACCATATCCTTGGTTATATCTAACAGAACTTCATGTACTATGTTATTATATAAGGTATATGTATTATTGAATACTTATTGCAAGGAATGATCTCAATCCCACAATTTAAAATATGAAATTTGAGAATATGTAAACCACATGCAAAGTTAATGAAATTTACTGTATATCTCTGCGGTATTATATTGATTAGATACACATTGTTTTGTTTGATAATAACAGTAAGAGTTTTGATTTCGGAAATATGTAGAAGACATATGTAATATTCAATTCTTTAATTTGATTTAATCACTCGCTGTTGTAAGAGGAAAAGGTTAGTATTTTAGACCAAAGTTATATCTTATAATTAATCGATTTTATTAAGCGATAACAAATATATCATATTTTTAACATTTTAAGCAATACAAATATTGATAAGTACATCAAAATAATTTATATGTGATTAGCTGATTAGTCATAAAGTATAGGATATATAGGAAATGTTTATAGATAACACTTTACATCTTTTGGTCATGTCTATTATGTAGTGAAATACTGGCTACTGAATAATTATTCTGTATGGTGATGAAATTCTTCAAAGAAATGTCTAAAACATAGGACTTCGTTGCACCACGCACATCGTATGATGGCCTGGCTACCGCATATGGAACACCTAGCAGGATGTATAAAATCCTGTTGTCTAAAAGCAAAAACTACCGGATTTTCAAACTTATTTGGTTTTTGATCAATGTATCCGCTTTTATACCAAGCATAAGCAAATACATCGTGATACTTTGGTGCCGAAAGTTGGTTGTGAATAAGGGACTGTAGTTTGATAACATTATTGCGTTCATGCAACACAATATCATAACCAAACAGTAGCACAAGATCGGAAAATTTTCTTACAAAATTTTTCCATATGCGGAAACCATATACATCTAGTGGTTGTATCACTGCCGTAGTTTTTTTCGGTATCGTCAATATTTCAACATGTTTGCTTGATAGTATACTCTTTTTCAATGTAGCAGGACAATGACCAGTCCAAGAGTCCAAGAATAACACGCTCTGAGCTCCCACATTTGGCACATACACACGGGTGAGCCATTCATTAAACAGTTCTTTTGTTAATTTTCCCGACGTTGAAGCCCTAACATAAACATTCCACGGTTGAAACAAAGACTGTGTTACACGCGGACCGAAGCTACCACTTTGTTCTTTCATGACAATAAAAAGAGGGGAAAGAAGTTTTCCAGAAGCTGATATTGTGGGAAGTATGGTATAACTATGTGTTGTTGCGGATATTGACTGCACAACTGCTGTAACACTTTTTGAACCCTGCACAGCTAACGTGCAACCAGAATGAAGCTCTAGATTAAAGCCACTTTCATCGGCATTGAATGTATTATCTTCTCCGACTTGTTTTATGAGATCTTTTGCATGGCTAACAAATGTTGAGGCGATTTCATTTAGCTTTTCGGAATCTGTACCATATGATCGCGTAATAAATTTATTTATTTTTCTTGAAACTATTCTATATGCTTTCTTAAAATTCCAGACCCAATGCCGGGATGCTTTAAAGTTTTCTAAATGTATTTCTTGATTAGCTTGCAAAGCCCATCTTTGAATGTCCAAATCATGAATAATATCACCCTTATCAATACTCTCCACAAAGTTATTATAAACGGATTCCGAAATTTGTAGCAATTTTTCCCGTCGTGTGCCTCCCCGGTTTACTGTTTCTTCCCATCTAGAACAAATAAAAGAAAATTAAGGCAAATCGTAGTTATATTAAATGGAGTTCACTGTTTACCTGTACAATTGTTGGAGAGTTGAAACTTTTCGAAATTTATTTTGGACGGTTGCTAACGTAAGTCGCTTCGTTTTCCCACTTTTCCATATTCCACAGCCTTGGTTTTATATTCTAAAGTGACAATACCGCCTTCTTCTGGAACACATTGTTCATCTTCAGCTTCCATCGCTTCTAGAACTTCTTCGCGTGTAGGTGCGTATTCATCATCTACGAAGTCTACGGAATGTGGTCTAACTGGATTCAAAAATTCCAGTGTTGTGTCAATTTCCAGCGAAAATGAAGTATCTTTTTGAACGTCAAGAAGCATATCCTTTATTATGTCGTGTAGTTCTACTTCGTGGTTATTCACAGGTGTTAGATTATTGTTATTGGCAACGTCAAACGTTACCATGAGCAAGCGAATTACATTTAAAGTATTTACGACAACCATTTTCAACACCACAGGTTTGTTACACAATCTAACAACAAATACTATTAATATCAGGTGGGGAATTTATATAAGCAATGTTATCATTTATCATTGCATTTGGTTGATTATTGACTTAAAAAAAAAAAAATGTTTACACCAGTAGATAAAAACTTCGAATGTAATTACCAAACAAAACAATGTGTTATCTAATCAATATAATACCGCAGAGATATACAGTAAATTTCATTAACTTTGCATGTGGTTTACGTATTCTCAAATTTCATATTTTAAATTTGTGGGATTGAGATCATTCCTTGCAATAAGTATTCAATAATACATATACCTATATATAATAACATAGTACATGAAGTTCTGTTAGATATAACCAAGGATATGGTGATATTTACTTTAGGAACAGCCTGTATATTGTAACACCTATACAGTTTTAAATAGAATTAAAAGTCACACAGATTATATCTTAAACTTTTCTTTGTATTGTTACAAAAACACCAGCAGTGTAAGCGCAGGGCTTAATGGAACACCCTGTATATATGATAGTCACATATTTTGAAAGAGCTTGATGTATGCTGCAACTATTGCATTTACACCTATCTTCTATCTTTCTTTTTACTGGAGTTGTATGGAAAAAATTGAAAATCTGTTAATTTTCGATGGGGTGTTTCACCCTTAAAAGTGAATGTCCGCACAAAAAAAAAATTGCGTATTGCACACCTATATATGTTCTATATATTCCCAAAGTTTCAATTTTTTTTGAATTTCCGGGTTCGGGATCTTCCCTTGTTAGCAATGGTCGCAAATAGTGCAGAGAGTCTGCAAAAGAACATAAGTGTATGGAATAGAGTCCTGACGGAAAATAATATTAGCATTAACACGAATAAAACTGAAGTCATGTTGATAAATAAAAGAGAAGAGCAATTGAGTATTACTTGGAATGGTTGCACAGTGAAACAAGTAAGAGGTTTCAAGTACCTTGGCTCCGTTTTACATTCAGGAGAAAGAAGGAAATAAGTACTGCCACCAAAACCAAGATATTTAGAGGAGTATATGTGCCAGTACTAACATATGGGAACGAAGTATGGGACTTGGGTGACAGTGATAAGAGTAGAATACAGGCTTGCGAAATGTGTTACCTCGGAGCGGCAGTGGGAGTAACGAGAAAGGACCACATTAGTAACAATATAGTGCGGGATAAGTTAGGGGTGAATCCAGTACTATCAGTGATAGAAAAAAGAGAATTGATGTGGTTCGGTCACATGGTGCGTATAGGGGAAAGCAGAAAGGTTAATGCTGTCTGGAGGGCGGGAGTGGATAAGAAGAGAAACAGAGGCCAACCTAATAAAAGCTGGAACAGTGAATTGGCCGAAACGTTTCAACGAAGAAGGACCGATTGAAGACGTGCAGAGCTGATAGCTAATGATCGTCGCGCGTGGAGAGATTTCTGCTGCAACACCTCGACACCGTGAGGTAGAAGAGGATCGCTTAATTTTCATTTTACAAAAGTACAGTTAGTTAACTCACATTCACTTACCTTATCCTGTCGTATTTGTGAACACATATACCCTGTAAGGCAAAATATGAGACAGCAACAAAAACTTATAATTTTTGTTAAGACAACTACATATTCTGTTAAATTGAATAAACGGGTTGTAATTCTTAGTATAAATTGCCCTTATTTTAAGAATACAAGGGTTGCTGCCCCAAAATGTTTCTCTGTGTGGATGGCCAAGTTGAACACGATTACTTTCATAAAGTTTTTTGCATTATAAAAAGTAATTTGCGTAGATGTCAGAAGTTTGATTTTTTTCTTGAGTCAGAGTGATAATCATACGCAACCAACCACGTATACTCACTACTGAATACAGTGACGGACCTATAGTTATCGAGGCCCGGTGTGAAAATCTCCCTGAGGCCTCCTTTATTGGAATGATCACCATACAAAATGTCAACACAATTATATATTAACGTTTATTTAATTAAAATTGAATAATTAAAATGATTTGGAAAACAAAAAATTTTAAGACTAAAGAAAAAAACAACTTACATCTAGCTGACAAACATATATTTAAAAAAGCTTATTAATCTGCCATTTTTGATGTTTTAACTTTTCTGTCAATAAAAAAACCTAAAACTATTTTTTTGTGAGCTTTGACTACTGAAAATTTTTTCATAGCTTCATTAAAATTAATATTTTTAACAACTACATTTTCAATGGAAAGGATTGCCAAACCATTAAGTCTTACTTGTCTCATTGTTGATCGAAGAAGCTTTTAGTCAATTTCAACTTTGGAAAGCTTCTCCCGCAAGAAGCAAATGAAACACATGCTGTCAAAAAGTCTTTCAATAAACTTTAACATTTTCAGTGCAGACCACTTTCAGCTTCGTCCTTTTCAACCTTTGCTGCTTGAAGATGACGTCTTAACCGTTTAATTTCTGGGAAGACTTCAATTTCTTCTATCTCATTGTTTTCTTCTACCTCATGACTAGAGGTTTGGAAAACTGACTGACACTCATATTTTATCAAATTATAGCAACGGCGCTTCTACGAGGGCAAATCAAATATTGACCGGACTTTTCTTTTTAACGCTCCCTAGGTGTGAGTAACGTGACGTGTTGATATATGTTGGATAGGGATATAAAGTGGAGGGGAGTAAATCGGTTCGGCTCGTCAGAGCAGATTGATTGTTACTAGCATCATGTGTGAGCAAGAGGTGCACACGTCTGTTGACCAACGAATTATTATTAAATTTTTGTCGCGGGAGGGCGTAAAACCTGTCGAAATTTTGCGTCGACTATCTGCACAGTTCGCTGAAAAAACACTTTCAAGGGTCCAAGTCTACGACTGGCACAAAAAAATTTCCGATGGCCGAGAATCAGTGCAAAAGGGGACCGCGGTCAAGCACCAGTGAGACGAATATTCTTGCGATCCGTGAAATGATTGAAGGAGACCGCCGCCTTACAATATGGGAAATTGCTGCACACGTCGGAATATCGTATGGAAGTGCCCAAAAAATCATTTCAGATGATTTGGGTTACGGAAAAGTGTCGGCAAGGTGGGTTCCTCGCTTCTTGACGGAAGATCAGAAAGCAAACCGTCTTGCCGTGTGTGAAAGACCTTTGGCACGATATCGAACAGAGGGGGATGATTTCTTGAGGCATATTGTCACCTTTGATGAGACGTGGGTGCATCATTACACCCCGGAGTCTAAGCAGGCAAGCATGGAGTGGCGAAAACCTAGAGAAACAGCACCGCGGAAAGCCAAGCACCGTCTTTCTGCGGGGAAAGTTCTTGCAATGATTTTTTGGGATTGCAGAGGCATATTGCTCGTTGATTTTCTCCATGAACGGCGTACAGTTAATGCTGCGTACTACTGTCAACTGTTTGATGAAGTGAAACTGGCCTATCGACGAAAAAGGCGAGACATGCCTATTCGAAGTGCGATTCTGCTCGATGACAACGCTCGGCCACACACAGCTGCATTAACCCAAGAAAAATTGGACAAAATTCATTGGGAAACACTGGAACATCCGCCCTACAGTCCCGATCTGCCGCCATGTTACTACCACATGTTTGGGCCACTCAAAGAAGAACTGGGAGGTCATCACATTGACGACGACGTTCGTGCGCAATTGGTTACAGACGCGACCACATTCATTCTTTGATGACGGAATTAAAAAACTTCCGATTCGGTGGGAAACATGTGTGAATAAAAGAGGAGATTATATAGAAAAATAAGGTGTATTCAAAATTTTATTTACTGCAACAATAAATGTTCTAAAACAAAAGTCCGGTTAATACTTGATTCGCCCTCGTAACATAAACTTTTAAACATAAACATACGTAATCATGCTCCCAGAATACAAGGTTCCAATTCGAAATTTGAGATCCCGGACACACTACTTTCTAGTTTAATGTAGAATGATTTCTTCAATCTCATAAATATTACAAAATCTTCTCTTCCTAAAAAAATGATTCAATTTTTATGAAACTGTATTACTTATTTTTACAACTTACCTTTTACACAATGGTCACGTGTTTTGTAGCTCTATGAGTTTAACTTCATCATTTTATGGAAGTACAATGGCTTAAGTTTCGTTTTACAAAAGTATAATTAGTTAACTCATATTCACTTACCTTATGCTGCCGTATTTGCGAACACAATAAATATGAGGAAATAGAAACAAATGACTAGAGTAACCTAAACTTGCGGACTCGCATAGGCGTCGGTATTACGGGTTAATATAAGAATACGAAAAATTCATAAAGAAACTAAACCGGTAGAAAAGCAGGCATGTAGTGTCGACCTTGAATATAAATCATGTTAAAACCGCGCTGAGAGAGATTTCGTTTTGTACCGGTTGAGCTGTTGCAGAGATTAGTCGAACGGTCAAGGTTATGTACTTACGTGTCGCTTTTGAAAATATAGCTGGTGTTTTTTTGTGTGTTGTAGCATTATACCAGTACATAATTAGTGTATCGTTTCATATAGAACTAATATTTACATAGCTAAGAAAACAATTCCTCGTAATGATTTGCTACTAATGTACATAAGTATGTGTCACTTTTTTCCCCATTTAAAATATGACGGTAGTGCAGTTTTTTGCTTAATATGCAATGTTCGTTTGGCTGCATTGGACAGAACTGTTGCCAGAGGCATGTCAATGGTATTAAGCATATGAGAAATGCAAGAACTGAAATACCTCATACACTATTCCTCATACATTTATTAATTATGTTTACCTCTTGTAATCTTCCGTTGTCGTTGGCGAGAAAAGCAGCTTTTAAAACATTTTGGCGACAATACGTTCCAAAGTACCCATTACCCTCACAAACATAATTACAGAATCATTTGCCGCGAATGAAAGAGATGCTAGAAAATGTGTGTAAACGTGATTTGTGTTCCAAAAAAATATGGATTACCGTGGATGAGACGACCGATATAAAGAAAAGCAGTGTTGTGAATGTAATAACTCGCGTTTTATCTAGCGAGAACACAGCATCTCGATATTTGTTAGCTTGCAAACATGTTCAACAATGTACTGCGGAAAATATTAAAAAAGTGATAATGAACGCTTTGAAGAAATTTAAAATTGCCCAAGATCAAGTTGTGATGATTGTGACAGATAGTGCAGCAACGATGTTAAGTGTTGGGCAATCCTTAAAACATATATTTCCTAACTTAATACATATAACCTGCGTTGCTGCATGCTTTGCATTTAGTTGGTGAAGTTGTTCGACAACATTACGGAAACGTTGATCGGATATTGGAAGTACTAAAGCAGTGTTTCGTAAATCTCTTAAACGTTTAAAAGAATTTCGTAAATTTTGTCCAAGTATTCCAGAACCTCCTGAACCAATTTTTAACGCGATGGGGTACTTGGCTAACAGCAGCTTCTTACTATTTGATCCATTTTCAACAAATTCAATCAGTTATAATGCGATTTAATCGGAATGAATCCAAAGCAATTAGAGAAGCCCAAAGAGAATTTCAATTCCTCAACTTTTAGAAGATTTAACAACAATATGTACCAATTATACAGTATTTACTAGATGCCATCAGAAAACTACAAATGTACTGAATTTTCATTGCAGGAATCATTAGACATAGTGGAGAGTGTAAAAATAAATTACACACATTAAATGATACGCCAGGATTATGCGCTAGTCAAAAGTTGGCAGATGTTTTAAGGAAAAATCCCGATTTTAATACTTTAGTGGTCGTTTATAATAAGTGTAAGAATAGTGAACTTTTAAGTGATTTTGAAAAACTTCCTTAGATGTGGAGAGATCGTTTTCTATGTATAAGAATATTTTTTCTTGTCGACGTACAAGGTTTAAAGAAGTAACTGTGGAAACATATGCAATGAAGCAAGTTTACAGTAGTTCACATCCTGATACCTCTAATTTGTTGAATAATTAGCAAGTAAGTTTATTTATGAATTTTTCGTATTCTTATATTAACCCGTAATATCGACGCCTATGCGAGTCCGCATGTTTTGGTTACTCTACAAATGACTAATAGAGGTGAAAGAAGTAAAAGGTACACTGTAAGTTAACAAAAACATGAAGTAACCACTCTAATTAGCGTAGCATGTATACTGTAACATACATATATATTGATCTCACAATGATTACCTGTGGAATATTCCATAGTTAAATGTTGTCACCTCAGTCACGTTCATGCAGAATTTAAAAGTTAAGAAATATACAAAGTAATTGTTTTTACACTTCCATCCATGATCGCATTAAATAAAACTGAATCGTCGAATCCATATCATGGAAATTAATCCAAATTGTACAGAGTATCAAAATTAATAATGTCGATTGCGCGGTAGAATCTAAATGTTCAATTATTCAAACTACATAACGGTTATTATTTATTTCACCCCGCGTTAGATTGACATGCAAATCGTTAATTATTACGTAAAATAAACAATTAATTAACATATAATTTAAACTACAATAAATCTGAAATTATACCCAGTTCTGAACATTGTTTCTGCGTATTATCCCTCGGCAATACGGGCCTTTTGTGTTACGCGCCCCAACGTTAGACAGGCTCTCGAAAACAAAAAAAAACCCTAGCAGCGAGTATATTAGTTACTTAAAACATAACCAGACTTATTGTTCTTGTTGGAAAAAAGGTTTGTCTCTCAGAACATTACGCTATTTGAATATATTAAAACGAAACGGCTGCGCCACTACTACTACCAACTATACAATGAAAAACCCACAAAGAAAACGCCATACAGTAGTGAAACATTAGCAAAATCACGAATGGAGAGAAAAAAAAACATAAGAGGAGAAATGTGTGTTGTTTACACTTTACGGTAATGGAGAACAATTTTTCATTAATGTTTTTATATTTTTTTCGTAATTTTCCTATTAACAATGGAAAGAGATGAATTGCATTTGTTTGGTTTCCATTTCATGCAATTAGATTAGACAATTTGTGATTTTCTAAGTTAGTTTCGACGTACTAAATAACCAAACCAACCGCCAGTGGCGTCCGCCAAAGCCATATAATAATAATAACAATAATAACCAAACCAATCATCATTTGCATCTATCACAAATAGTTTTTTTTTCTTTACAATCATCATAATTTTGATTATACAGGGTTTTCATTTGTAAACTTCCCACCTTGAACCTTCACCCTCCCCCCCAGCCACCCCCACCCCAAAATTTTAAATGGAACTACCCCATGTGTGATATATCTTTTTAAAGGGAATAAAATTCTCAGTCTTTTACATCAAAGAAAATTAAAATCGATCAACCGGTTCGTGAATTAGAGATGAAAATGTATTTAATTCAATCACTTAATTTCTTATAAAGTAATTCAACTTCTCAGACTGTATTCCATTGTAATTTTCACGATAATGCAATCTATTAAAACACTAGGCCCAAAGGAAATGTTATTAATAACGTTTTCTTGTCCATCCTTATTTGTATGACAATTAAAAATGTCAAATTATGACAACTCAATTTCAAATTGAAACAAACGAATTAATATCAAGTTAATGGAGCTATTTGCTTCATAAATTTGTTTTATGTTATAGTATTTTAATTTGGCATTAATTGCTTACAACTTAAAGTCGAGGTATACTTTTTAAAACGGTTTACACTTTAGCTGAAAGAGCAGAAGTTATTTCTATTATGGCCAACAAAATCGTTGCGCTCGTAGAACTGCGGTTGTTTTTAATGAGAAATATCTCGACAAAAATATTTCTCATCGGTACGTTATCGACTTGGTGCAGAAATTTTTTAAAACTGGTTCGGTAAATAATAAAAGAAATACGCCAAGAGTTTTAAATGAAGCCGCACACACTGAAGTTCTGGGTCATTTTGCTATAAATCCAAGAACCTCAATTCCTACGGTTTCCAAGCAAACTAATATTTCCATTGGGTCCGTGCACAAGGTACTAAAGTCGAACAAATTCTTTCCTTACAAAATTCAAAATTATCAACAATTGTGCGAAGACAATTATGACAGAAGGATCGAATTTTGTGAGGATATTACTCAAAAAATTCAAAATGATCCATCTTTGGTAAGAAATATCTGCTTCAGTGATGAATCGACTTTTTTTTTGAATGGGTCAGTTAATAAACATAACTGCAGATATTGGGACAATCAAAATCCGCATGTGTTTCATGGGGCCCATACGTAATTTCTTCAAAAAGTTAATTTTTTGGGCTGGTATCATCATTGGACCAATTTTTCTTCAAGAAAACTTAACTGGTCCAATACACGTTGATCTTTTAGAAAATACCATTGATTCCCTTATTACCCAGTCACTGGAAGATCAAGTTGACGCAGAAGGGAATATGATTCTTAACGAGCAGAATCTGTATTTTCAGCATGATGGAGCACCTCCTCATTACGCTTTACCAGCGAGGGAATTTTTGGATCGTCGATTTCCGGGACGATGGATTGGTAGAAGAGGTGCTCTGGAATGGCCGGCAAGATCTCAGGATCTCACTCCACTTGATTTTCTTCTGTAGGGTCATTTAAAAACGCAAGCATACAACTGATTACAATAGGTTATTAAATGTCTCGCTCCAAAACAAAATGGACGTGCCTTTGTGATTTTTGATAATTTTACTAATTAAAGAGTTACTCAAGGTGGGAAGTTTTCAAATGAAAGGCCTGTATAAAAACTAATAATAATTCGCTTGTGTTTACTAAAAATTACCTTTAGTTGAGAAGCACCGCTAATACTAGATTAGTATTAGCGACGGGAAATCGCTATATTTGGAATAATCTAAAACGGGGGAAATTCCAACGCACGACGGAGGATCCCTGAATGGGAAAAAAATACCTGTATAACTCAGAGCTTCAAATAATCTACATTTAGTTTAGTGTGTGGCACCTACATGATAAATTTGGTTCTTGTTTGGTGAAAGTAATTTGTTGCAAAAATATCCCGTCGAAGTTTCAAAAACAAACCTGATGATTTTTGTTACATTTGTGGTAACCTTATTATGAAAACGTGCAAGAGAACTATTACTGACTGTTAAAAACGCGTATTTCACAAACTTCAAAGTAAAACCGCATGTTGTTTGTAAGATTTGCGGAGAAGGTCAGGGACTGAATTAAAGGAACACTTTGGATGGTGTAGAGAGGACCCAGGAACCATACAGACGATTGCTATTCTTGCCTTTGGGACATTAAAAGTCATAATACAAGAGCTTAAAAATACATTGTGTACCCAAACATTGAGTCCGCAATAAGACCAGCACCCCATGATATTGATATCCCTATACCTATGACACCAAAAGTCTTAGGAAGGGTTAGTGATGCTGAGGAAGATGACGAAACCTTAGCTAGAGCGTTTCAACCTTCATCTTCAAATAAAAATGTACCTCTACTGTTTTCGCAAAAAGAGCTGAATGATTTAGTCAGAGATTGAGAACTTCTCAAAGATCTCTCCGAAATACTACGATCTAGACCAGGGATGGCCAACCCGCAGCACGCGTGCCACAGTGTGACACGACGAAGTCCTAACAGTGACACGCGAAAACTTCTTGAAAAATTTAAAAATTTGAAAAATAACGTCGTCTTCGAGAACTTTGTCAAAATCCATAAAAACCCTACTCATACGCTACTGAATACAACAGCTCCCGGAGAGCGGCACTGCCTGACACCGATACAATGATGCGGTAAGACAACGCGGTCATGGGGCGAGCCCAATGGTTTGAGTTGCTTTGGCGCGTTGTCTGTTGTCGCTATGTGCGAGAGCAAGTGCTACACTGGCTGTCTGGCCAGTGCTGCCAGACATACGGATTTAGGATTTTTGGACCTTCGTTAAAAAAATTCGGATTTTTATATGGATTTTGTCAAAAATCACGTTCCCCTTTCTATGCGGATTTTCAAGCTGTTGGATCTGGCAGTACTGTGTCTGGCTCAGTTGACTTTAAACTGCCGAGCAAGACGTTAAGCTTTTTCAAAACTATTTTTAGATTTTGGCATCGTGCGTCATTGTTTTAAAAAATTTATTATCGCTATGTCCATGAGTAAACCTTCAACATCGAAAAGAAAATATGAGGAGGATATTGCAATTCGTCATTTTAAAACTGTCTGGGAAGAACAATTTTTGTTTACTCATCAAAATACTTCCAGCCTGTTTGTTTGATACGAGGTGTGGCAATTAAATAACCGGACTGGTGTTACTATCGGCAAACAGCGAACACAGGTTTGAACATGTCTGTGCTTGTAGATGCTTCCCCCACCCCGAACTCGATGGGCACGGTTGTACGTCGCTCAGTCTCGCTGTAGCAATCGTCCGTTCAAGTCCTTACGCTAGCGTCGCGTCGGAAAAATCCAGATGTTCAGATCGAGCAACGAGTTAACCTCAAGTTTTTTCTAAAACACGAGGTTCTAACTATCCGTCGTGAGAAGACGAAGACCCGATTTGTGGAAGAGCAAATCCTGGATGCTCCACCAAAACAATGCGGCAGGCCATTCCGCTTTGTCTGTGAAGGCGTTCTTTGCGAAATCCGGCATCACCGCGTTGGACCACCCAGCGTACTCGCCCGACCTGGCCCCTTGTGACTTTTTCAACAAACTGACAGAAACGGACTTCCAGCACTGCTTTCGACAGTGGAAAATTCGTATGGAGCGTTGTAGGGATCGGCAAGGAGAGTATATTGAAGGGGATAAACTTTGTAATGTAATTGGTGATCAATAAAATGTTTTGTAGCACCAGTCCGGTTATTTAATTGCCACACCTCGTATGTGGAACTTGTGTAGCTGTGCCGAAAAAATTTAACTTGGACCGACATTTTAAACAACTGCATAGTGATTTCAACAGCAAATATCCTGTCGATTCACACTTGCGAACGGATTTTATCAATAAAAAAAAGAAATCTTTAGCCGGCCTACAATCCCTGTTCCAGAAGAGAAGTGACGAAATGGAAAGTATGGTGAAGGCTTCTTGTGAACTTTCTCTATTGTTAGCCCCCAAGAAAAAACCCTACTCTGACGGAGAAGAAATAACCAAAAATAGACTGTTAATATTTGCCCGAAATGTTGGTGATGTAAAAGTAAAAAATATGGTAGATAAAATAGCTTTGTCTCGAAATACCGTCATACGTCGTATGGATTTTCCCGGAAGAAACGGAAGAGGATGGCGAGTTACTCCTTTATTGTAGTGTGCGCTGGCTTTCCATAGGAAGTGCACTCGCGAGATTTTGGAATTTGAGGGAGTGTTTTAAAATATCTGGAAAACAACAATGAACTGCCCAGTGCTGCTACTGCTTGCTACTCAAGAATGAAGATTGGCCATGGGATTTAGCTTTTCTCACCGATATTATGGGACATTTAAGTAAACTTTTGCTTTTTTGTTGCGATTTTGGAGAAAAAAGATTAACACATTTCACATTAATGCAGGAACTAGCTACCAAAGTCAATAATGCTCCGAACTATAATAGATTTAAAAATTTAATATCTATTTTGCAGGATTCATTCAGTGCCAGGTTTGACGATTTTCAAGGAGATAAGAAAAATGTTGATCTTTTCACAAATCCTGTTTCAATTTCTCTGCAAGACATTAATTGTTACCCACCTGAAATCCAAATCGAAATTATTGATCTACAGCACCATACGACACTAACATCCAAATATAAAGAACTTATTTCAACTGCAAGTGATCCAAATTATATTGAATTTTGGAAATTTGTACCAACAAGCAATTTTCCAAATTTACACGATTTGGCTGTCAGATATTGTTGTAGATTTGGATCAATGTTTGTGAACAAATGTTTTCTATTATGAACATAATAAAATCAAAATATCGTTCAAGATTAGCTGATATGCATCTAAAACATCTAATTTTGTTAGCATCTTCAAAAACTGATCCTAATATAGATGACTTGGTAAAAAGTACAAATTCAAAAACCACATTAATTAAGTACTAACTGTTTAATAATTATTTAGGATTAAATATTTCAAATTATTCATTTTTATTTTATATCTAGCTTAATTAATTGAACCTTTAAAAATGTTTATTGAGAATGAAACCTAAGTTTGCGCTTTTGTTTTATTTATTATATTATTTTTTAAATCTCCACTACTCAGACTTACATGAAAAAAAATTTCTATTTGCGTAAAAACTCCATAATCAGCCTATAAATAGCATTTTTTCACCTTTTTATATTTTTTAGTATGTTGGAAAAGTTGGAAGTGGCACGTATAATTTTTTTTGTTTAGATATTGGCACTCTTCCCAAAAAGGTTGGCCACCCCTGATCTAGATTACAACAAAAACAACTGCTTGCTTCAGGAACCACGTTTTATTGGTATCGTGGACCACTTGTATATTATAAACTTGTCGCTGACCTAGTTATTTTGCTTCCGAATATAGACCCGCTGACTGGACACTTTTCGTAAACTCGTCAGAAAAAGCCTTAAGGCCGTTCGTTTGCATTACAATTTTGCATTTTTGTAATTTGTATGCTTTTGTTCCTGTTGGCCATTCAACCCAATTGAAAAAGAATTACCAACATCTTCAAGAGTCTCTCATGAGAATAGACTACAAAAATCATAATTGGCTACTATGGGGCGACCTAAAAATTTTAGGACTACCTTTAGGTCAGCAATCTGGATTCACGAAATATCCATATTTTTTTATGTGAATGGGATAGTAGTGCTAGGAATCAACACTGGGTAAAAAGAAATTCACCAACAAAAGAGCATCTGGCAACAAGAATGTGTTGCGTGAAAATCTGGTTGATCCTGCAAAAGTACTGTTGCCTCCACTCCAGATTATTAGACTTGGTCTAATGAAGCAATTTCCTAGAGTTAGTCGAAACAGGTTAATATTTACAATTCTTGCGTAAAAAATGTTCTGGTCTCTCAGAAGCGGAGGTAGCTTTGTTGCCCCAAATGAAAACTGATGAATTTGAAGCGGCAATGAACATTACCGAAAAAAAAAATGCGTGGAAAGCTTTTAAGGAAGTTGCAAAGAAATTTCTTGGAAACAATAAAAACCCTAATTAGGTGGACATTGCGGAGAACATGCTAGACAAAATTTAAAGCATTAGGTTGCAATATGAACATTCGCATTTTTTAAAACTTTTTACACGCACTGCTAATCTTAGTAATGTCAATGAAGAGCAGGGTGGCGATTTTACCAAGATATTATAGAAATGGAGAAAAAATATCAGGGCGATGCGATACCAACACGATGGCGGACTATAGCTGGATGTTCCTATTGCCGAGTATAAAAAAAAAAAACAACAAACAGAGCTTTTTTGGCAAAAGAGAAAGGTTTTCTAAGAAGAACGAACAGCAGTTTGTGTTCTTTTGCTGATTTGTTGTATTTTTTTTCTTAATATTGTGAGTTTTGCAAATATAGCATTTTCTACCTTACGTGATACAATAAAACTAAATACAGATTTGAAATCAGGAACACGAAATGACCCAAGTTCAGTTAAAAACAACACTTAACATTCAATAAGCTGGAAAAACGCAGGCCTGTGGAGTCTATTGTTTTCGCACTTATAGAGTTTTAAAATTTCGTAATTTTGAAATATTGGCGGGATATTCCAAACGAGTGATTCGATGATTTGCTAAAGTTCATTACTTATATTTTGGAAAATGATTTATTTTCTCTAGAAATATGAACTTTCATGGTTCCATTTAAAACATAAATACTGAAAAGCATGCTAAAAAGTATAAGGATCTTGAAAACGCCTATTAAGTTATACATTATATGTTTCTGTATATACTGCATCGTATATAGCGGTGTAAAAATAACCACATTTTGAACAGTTATTAAAGTTCGATATCTCTATTTTATTTTCTCATAATTATGTCCTGTACTATATAGTGTGCCCTGGGGAAATCAGTACTACCACGCGTTCTATTATTCAGTTGAAGTGAGAAGAGTAGCCGCAGGGGCAACGGAATTCACATAGCAGTTAGTCCAAACTTGCAATTAGCGATTTTAATATCGGAATTACGACCGCTTTTCTTCTTTACTTTTCCATTAATAATCATTTGCAAGTTCGTCTCTAACGGTCTATCTATTCCGCTCTGTGCATTCGGCTCCCGCACCGACAGTTTTCCTTTTTTTTCCGTTTACTTCCGCTTCTACCCCCCAGTTCGAGAATCTCTGCTGATCGGAAAGGCTCCAGGCGGCGCCTCAATCGGTTTTAAGTGTCCGACTTTATTATCTTCAGTTTACAATTCGAAAGGCTGCATAAATCATTCATTTCGCTTAAGTCGACCTGTCTACATCGAAGTTGTACGCCGAAACGTTTAATTTTACCGTACTTTATTGCAGTTTAAAACGTAACCAATTTACTAGTTTGTTATCCTTTTCTTCGCCACGAGTGTATCTTTCAAAAACCTATTGAGGTTGTATTTTCCTCGAGTGTACATATAAATACACATACATATGTATATTAATTTAATATTCTCACTTCCATTTATAAAACTGAAATTGTCCACCTATACAATGTGTCCACGGATGGAGTTAACGATAGCTGTGATGTACAAAAAAATTTCTGAAACTTAGTTTTAGTTAGCTTTCTTAAAATCAAGTAGGCCATTAGATTTCAGGTAAAGTACTTTTACCGTTTATAGTACGCCAATGTGTTACTAAAAGAAGTTATTTATAACGAAAAGTTATAGAATTATGCAAATTTTCAGAATAAGAAATTCACTGTACACTTTACAAATGATTGGCCCTCATTCGGTTCATTTATACATTGTTGTTTCGTAGGATTGCATTTGTTTTATAAAAATGTTGTGTAAAGTACATCTCTCTCGAAATAATGTTTGTTTTCTTAATTTTAAACACCTGTTTTATGATCTACGGTAGTCGTATGTCGCAAAATTAATAACAAAGATTCTTCTCTTGTTGCCAACTCCATCATGATTTATGATTATCAAAATACACTACCGACAATTTCAATGTGATTCCATACCATCCTAACAGCTTTATGAATTGAATCTTAAAAATCAGCAATTACCTTCATATGTTTAAACAGAATCCCTAATTTAAGACATTTCTTAATTATTAATTGAAAACATTTAACATATGTTACGTGCAATTTATTAGGTAGCACACAAAACACCAGTGGGATATAATGGCCATCTTTAACTCCATGTACCGTAAACAACTGAGTAAAAAAGTTGGGTGCGTAATCAAATGTACCATCTACATAAATATTCTCACATGTGGACAAAAACATCAAATTTGTCTTACAAGAAAATATTAAAATGTTATCCTCTGAATTGTTAACTAGCAAAAATGGCTCACTTTTATTGAATGTGGTGATTTGATCCTTACTCAGTGCAATATGTATTTCCGCAATAATTTTTGGCAACGCTAGCTGGGATTGTCGTTGTTTTCGATACAGGCACTTCCTGATGTATACGTCTTGGGTGATAAATTTGCCCAAATCAGTAGATGAGCGGTCTTTCAATTCTTGATAAATTTTCTTAGCTGGTTTCTCATCTAGATCAGTGGAAGCTGTTCTCTTTTAACTATTGCTAACAGCTTGTCTGTGCAGAGTGGCATCAGCTTCATGATTATGGTCAATGTGATTTGGTAACACTACAGCACTTTCGAAATTTAAAACTATTTTTCACAATTAAGGATGGTCATTGTTAAATTTTTAACGAGTAAAAGTGTGACGATTTGCTAACAAATTTATAGGAAACAATTTTGAATAAACTCAACCCTCATTGGTCAATTACAATTACATTTGGAAAGCTCAACTGTAATCATAATTGCATTATTACATGCATTTACTTTTATGGGAAGAAGATAAGTGGTAGCATCCCCGTCGCGCTAATTGACTTTGACCGATGGCGCACCTGTGTCTACGGATTCACCATCCCTTATAATTGTGGGGATTATAGCAGGTACTAGTGGCGCATCTATGCCCTGCCCTTCTAAAAATGTGCTTAATTCCTTCTCAGCAACTTGTTGGGGTACTGTGAACGGAAAAAATACTTTTCCTGAAAGGCCTACTTGATTTCAGAAAATCGAAAGCAAACTAAAAGTACGTTTCAAACCAAGCAGGACAGACTGTATGTCACGACATACTTTACGAAATTTGCGCTTTTTGCATGTTACCAATTTAATTTACTAAGCTACGCATTTTTCGTATTATTTCATTTAATTAATTGAACCGGGTTTTTGTTCAGTTCAGGATTTATTTTTGTACAGTACCAATTTTATTCAAATTCAAATAAAGCACATTCATTGGCGCTATCATTCGAACATTTTAGATTTTAATGAAATTGGATACCTTTATACATACATATACATAATTCGACACATGTTCACCTTTTTTTCCTTGAAAGCTACAGGAAAGATGTTAGAGCATTGGGAGTCTAAGAGGGCTCTTGAAAATCGATCTTGTAGGTTTCGTTTTCTCCTTTATTACTCACCTTGCTTTAGAATTGCCTCGAAAAACCGAAACAGATATACAGAACGATTTCTCCGTGGTAAAATAGTAAAAAGCTTTCGATTTTGTAATTCCCTACCATCTCTAAAAATTTGTCGGTGATTTTTTAAGGGACCCTGTATTTATATATACCGAGTGTTTTAAGGAGTACTGTTCGAACTTTACTTGATGATCTGTGGCTCACATACATATCTAAGTTTAATGACAAAAATAGTTATTTGGTTTTAACAAAGAATACAGTTTACAAGATCAAGTAGATAAAATAAATAAGTATATTTACGAGGGTGTATCAAATATAAACGGGACTAATTTTCTTTAAAATTCCAGAGGGCTTCTAGACCTAGACAAGGTGTTGCTGCGCAGGTAGCCTGTACCGACCGCAACTTTCTCGGGTCCCTTTAGTATCAAAATAAACCATGAGCGAGAAAGAAGTGCATGTCTCCG
Source organism: Dynastes maya (assembly GCA_029619315.2). NCBI lineage: Eukaryota > Metazoa > Arthropoda > Insecta > Coleoptera > Scarabaeidae > Dynastes > Dynastes maya. Next base: position 12,859,987 of record JAROYE020000012.1, read on the forward strand.
TGGCGTAGCCGATTATCATCAAGTTTTTGGCTAAGGAGGGGGTGAACCCAACCGAAATTTTGCGGCGATTACAGACACAGTTCGAAGACAACGCCCTACCAAGAACCCGTGTGTTTGCATAGCACAAAAATTTTTCTGGAGGGCGTGAAAAGGTCGGGAACGAGAGCCATGATCGCCGCCCAAGGACAAGTGTGACCGGGGCCAACATCGAGGCGGTCCGAAATCTCATAGAGGGAAATCGGCGCATAACTCTCTTCGAAATCGTTGCGGAAGTAAACATCAGTTACGGGAGTATCCAACGGATCGTGACAGATGACTTGGGATGTCGCAAAGTGACCGCTAGATGGATTCCACGTCTGTTATCGGAGGATCACAAGCGACATCGATTGGGGGTTTCGCAGCCACTACACGCCCCAGTGGAAACAGGCGTGGAGAAAGAGCGACGAGAGGGCACCGGTGAAGGCAAAGACGCGGTTGTCAGCCGGAAAGGTAATGGCAACATTTTTTTTGATCGGCAAGGTGCTTCTCACGTTGATTTTCCCCACGATCGACGCGCAATTAATGCGCAATATTATTGTGATGTACTGGATGCCACGAAATTGTCATTTCGAAGGAAAAAGAAGAAGCAATCGGCCAGAAGTGTAATTCTTCTGCATGACAACGCCAGGCCTCGTGTGGCTAACACCACGATGCAAAAAGTAGATGTATTAGGATGGGAAACGCTGGAACATCCACCCTATAGTCCAGACTTGTCACCTTGTGACTTCGATCTTTTTGGACCCCTCAAAGAAGCGCTTGATGGCCAGCGTTTCGACGACAACGAAGCGATGGAAGCGTTTGTGCTCTAATGGCTACACGAACGACCGAAGAGTTTTTACGATGATGGAATAAAAAAGCTTGCAATCCGATGGGAAAAATGTATTTCTAGGGCGGGAGAATATGTAGAAAAATAATATATATTTGTAAGCTTAGTTAAATAAAGTTAGAATTTTTTAAAAAACGAATCCCGTTTATATTTGATACACCCTCGTAGTTAGTTGAACAAAATATTTAATTATTTTGATTATTGAGGATAGTTGCTATGACTATACTGCTTCATATTCGAATGAAACATTGCGTTTGTTTAAGTTATAAAATATATTTTTGGGACAATCAAACTAAATCAATAAGATTATTAGTTTGAAATGTTACATGTATGTGTACAATACCCGATAAGATATCATTAAGTACTTACCAGCACGGACATTGACGTCTCTACTAAGTATAGTTCCGGCCAGATTAGAAGCTCGACATCGATATACCGTTGAGTGCACATCCTTCCTGTAATCTTCTCCCCTGAAAGGTGGGAAGTACAATGTCCCGTTTCCTAAAGATTGCCTGCAAGGAGAGGAATCGAAGCTGTTTCAGTGTTAAAATAATTAAATCGTTAAAGTTCGTGTAAATAACACTTAGTATATACATGGTAACATAATATCTACCCTACACCCTACACCCTTGCCCCTCTCTTACAATAGAAACTGCAAACTCGTCGCAAACTACGGTAACTTCCTCATGTAGGACAGTCCCTTAGACTTTCCCCCGAAACTAAGACATTTACCACAAAGATAAGCCCTAGCTATTCAGGTTCATGTTGATGAATACTATTCCTTTCAGTTTATACCCAAGATTATAGATCTGACATTGATCTATATGTCCCTCTGACGTAAGCATATATGATATAGTTCTATCAATGTGTAATAGCGGAATCAATTTATATCCTAGTTTGAACTTGAAAGCGATACGAAGCTTGTCTTGTCTTGTGATTTATTAATGTGCAGCGCATGCGCGAAGCATAGGATTAGAATGCTTTTTTTATTCTATAAAATTTCAGCGTGGATATTCGCTATTTGCTTTTCGCGTTGCACGGAATACATTTTTAGGAAGAGAAGATCCATAAAAAACTTTTATGAATATAAATTTAGTTATTACATGAAGCGTAGCTACTCTACTTTACTCTGCCGCGTTAGCAGACAAATTACATTCATTGCACTCGGCAAAACTTGAACTCTAGCTAAAGTTATTTACACGTAACGGTCCTATTGTTATTTTTTAAAATAATAAAGTGATTATTCGTACATATCAACCGCGGCAAGTGAAAGGGCGCGTCGTGAATTATGGCATCTTCTTTTCCGTTTTGCGGGACGAAAATTTTTAAGTAAACCACGAGAAGGAGATAGAAGCATAACGGGATAAAAACAAAAATCGCACACGACGAATAACAATGAATCCGCTGTTGTTATTCTTTATTATTTATTGCGTCTTTTGTTTTTTCGGCGCACTACAAAATTTTTAACGCTTAAAAATAGAAACATTAATTTTTAGAGGACAAAGAAGATGATACGGGGACATACTTAATAGAATACGAGACTCTCATCGATTGAAATGTTAAGAATAGTATCTATCAATTAATTGTGACATGTCTATTTATAAAAACCAGAAGTTGTTGCAAAAAAAATTTTTTGTCGTTTTCCGTTTTATAACTGTGACACCATCATGTTTTTTTTTTCCATCAAAAATTAATTCTTTATTATTCTCTGCGTACAATGATATCTAGAGCAACGCAAACTGCGCTGAAAGCCAGTGGCGGACGCATAAAAGTTTACACAAAATAAACACGGCCGGGACAATTCGGTATAAGCGTCAGTATAACTGCGACTCGAAAGCCGATCTGTTGTGTATGCATCTACGCTGTCGTATACTATATCGTAGTTCTACGTTTGTTTTGAAAATGTTTCCTACGTCGCGAAAACGACCAAAGTTGGACACAATAAGAGAATTTATTGCAGAAATGCCTGATTTAAAGTGTGATGGCGCTAAAATTCAATGTGTAGTGTGTAAAATAGATTTAATGTGTTGGTCTAAAAGTGATTGTCTACGGCACGTAAATAGTGCAGGGCATGTTTCAAAACAAAATTTTACACGAGATTATGACAAATTTAAATTTAATTTATGTGTTTATTGCATGTAATTTACCATTTCATTTACTAAGGAAGAAAGCATACGTCTCGTTTTGGAGTGAATATTCGGACTTTAAGTTACCAAGTGAGAGAACATTACAGAGTTGTGCCGTCTGCTTGTGAGCATGTCGAGGAAAGAATTAAATCGCAGTTGCAAGATAAAAAACTGTGGTTATGTGTGGACGAAACAACAGATCGTAAAAAACATTCTGTGGTTAATGTAATGGTACGCACAATGGAACCACATCGACCGTCACCCTCAATTTTACTAGCTTCCAGACGAATACAACAATGCTCTACCGAAGTAATTTCAATGTTGGTGTTAAATACATTGGGAAAGTTTGAACTTTCAACAAATCAACTGTTGATGTTTATGAGTGATGGTGCCGCAAACATGCTTGCTGTAGATCGATCTCTTAAAAAACATTGTGCTAACTTGTTGCATATTACATGTAAAATTCATACTCTGAGTCTCGTAGCAGATAGTATCAGAAAATGTTATCCCGAGGTAGACGCTCTAACAGCACATAAAAAACTGTGTTTGTAAAATCCCCAAAACGTATTCGGGAATTTCATAGACTATGCCCCGGTATTCCTTAACCACCACAACCTATTCTTACTCGTTGGGGAATATGGTTAGAGGCTGCATTTTATTATCTTAAATATGTTGAGAAGCTGCGGCTCTCAAGGTAAGCCGCTTGAAATTTCAGCATAGTCAAGTTAAAACAGATTTGGAAATTATTCAGAACAATTACGTGGGACTAGCGAATGCGATAGAAAAATTACAAAATTCTTCGGTGTCGTTAGTGGAATCTTTGCAAATAGTGCAACATGTTCACGCGCAGCTATGCGCGATAGAAGACGCAAGAAATGTTTGTGTTTTAGAAAGGTTTGAAAGTGTTTTAGATAAAGACTCTGATTTTGGCACATTAAGACAAATTTGTGAAGGTGCGTCAACAGAACCGTTAAGTTATTTGAAAGATTATTCGGCATACAAAAATACTTTTTCTTCAAGCCGCACTCACTTTGCCGAAACAACTTTGAAAACATATCTAATGTTACAAATATTAAATAGACATTATTATAAGTGTTTGAGCACGTATCACATTTAATTTATTTTGTGTAAACTTTTATGCGTCCGCCACTAGCTTTCAGCGCAGTTGCGTTGCTCTAATGATATCCCATACTGTGAGTCAGTGAGTGTTCTTACCGCTTACATGATTTTTTGGTTGAAAATTGAACGTTTAAGCTGTTTTTTAAAGAAAAATCAACAAAAAGCTTATGGTTTTTCAACAGAAATACATTTTGTTCAGAAAAAACAGAATGAATATGAACTGTCGCTAATACTATTTAATTAGTGAAACTGTCAAATTGAAGTTTATTTTTTTGTGAAGCATTTGACTGAAAAGAAGAGAATTGAAGTGGTGATGATAGTTGGATACGGTGACGGGCTGAGAACTCACGAGGAGGCTTGACAATTGTTGAAAAACATCCTAATAGAGCACCTATATCAAGACTTCTAGTAGGATAGTTCAGAAATTCACCGAAACCAAAAGTGTGAAAGATTTATCCCAACAAAGTAGACCTCAAATCCAAGAAAACACTAAATTGGACGTTTAGCTTGAAACACAAGATAATCCACATATTTCTAATGAACAACTTGAATTAAATCATAATAATCACCATTCCACAGCTGCGAAAATTAAAAAAAGAAACGTACCATTCCTAAGAAGTAACGAGGGACATTTTGAACAATTCCGATGAATGTTATTACTTTCATTTTAGATATTAAAATTATCTTCTGCACGGTAAAAAAATAACCCGCAATATTGGGATATCATTGACATCGTATGATTGTTAGAATTATTGTAGACATTAAAATTGTCACCGAAAACTTCATCAATAAAACCTATGTATATCCATGAATAATGTACACTGGGAGACAGCCATCATGTCCCCTGCAAGTCACAGTCTAACGAGGCTAGACACTGGATTACATTCGACTGATTCTCAGGTTTCCTCTGTTTTAAACTTTTCGTCTTGACTTACATTTTAAGAAGGTGTAATATATATCGGGGGCGATACATATTTTGGGGCGGCATTTTTTTGTATTTTTGTCTAAATTATATATAGAAATAAAAATAAATAATATAATAATGTTCTAGTGTTGGAGTCAACAGAATCAATGATTATAAAAGTAAATTTTTACAAAAAGACTTGATCTAACATTACATTCTTAACAAAACAAAATTTGGCGTTCCGAAGTCACCGGAAAGAAGTTAATCAGGAAGGTATCAAGTCAATAGAAAATAGAGGACATTTTTTTGGACTTGCTGGCTAAATACGACCCGGTATTATGTGAGTATGTGCTACAAATTAGGTCGGGGAATAAATATAGTACCACACAGAATTTATAGAGCTATCGGGAGTCGAAGTGAAAAAACAATTATTGATCAAATAAAGCAAGCTAAATACTTTTGTGTGATATTTGCCAGCTCTCCGGATATTTCTCACAAAGATCAAACCAGTCAAATCATTATATATGTAGTTATTTATGGCAGCGATGTGAAAGTTGTAGAATCGATTGACGATACCCGAATGTTGCTTCTGCTGAAATGAATAACTGTATAGGCCTTTTAATTATGACGTTAGAATTTCAGTGTGTATTAAAAAACAATTTTTTGTTACTGTTTAAGAAAATTACACGAATTTGAGCCATGCAACCTGTATACAATGTTAACCTTTTAAATGTCAAACGCAGGCAAAATCAAAGCAACAACTTAGTGTTGACATCTAATAACGAGAAATCGAAATGTTTATGCTGTTTGATTCGTATTTACCCTTCACGAACTCAAATTATTTCGCTTGATTAACATTTCGATTTAGACGCGAGGACATTATTATTGGACGATTAAAAATAGAGTATTAATAATTAGGTCGCAGATTGTTTGCCAGTATTCGAAATTGTTTGCAAATACCCAGCCTGGGCCACAATTATCAATTAAACGAAGGAAGTGTTCCGCGGGGGAGATAACAGTTTCTTAATTTGTTAATTACAAGGGCGTTAGAAGCTATCACATCACACTCCGTAGTCTTCGTAGACCCTCGAGCTTCGACAGGGTGGATGGTTTAACGGGAGAGAGGCGACGCGAAAGAGGATGGGAACGGTTGCGAGTTGCGAGAGATCTCTTGTCACATTCATTATTCTATTTGGTAGAGAGTTAAAAAGTAATTGCAACGTCTCTGATTCTATTGATATATTAAGCAGGTTTTAAGTGATCTCGGTTACGGATTGGTTTTTGGCCCAAATTAGAATTTCAATATTAATTCACCCTTCGCATTTATTAAATTCAAGATGGCCGACGCGATGACAGGGACATCTTGATGAGGAGATGATTTGAATTGGAAACATCGCATTGTCTTGGTTACAGTTTATGCAATGACCAATAATCTTTCAGTTGGTTTTCTGACTTATCCAACATCTTTTACATTGATAATTTTAAATACCAAAATACCGATATTATAAAGTTACTTCAAACACACAAACCATATTCTACGGAATTTGTCGATAGCGAGCGTTCAATTTCAATAGAAGATCTGCAAGAGCATCTAAAAATTGAGTTTGAATATTGTACCTCTGGAGAAGAAGATAATTTTAAGTATGGGGTACAAGGAAAACGTTGTTAATTACTGAAAAAGTGAAAAGAATAAACGGTCTTTTGAATCCGTACAAAAAAGTTTAGGAAGGATAAATTCTACGACAACTCTATCGTTGGGAAAAGAGCTTGGAGAAAGGTTGAACGCAAAACTAATATCTATTTGCCAATATGCCATCAAAATTTGTCCATCAGTCACCATTTTTTTTGTAATTGTATGTTTTACCTCAAAATTAACATATCTTGCCCCTTATCTAATTCTTCTCCTTCAACCATCCATTTTATTCAGCCAATAGTGTATTAGTCTCGATAAATCTAATTTTGCTGCTGTTTAACATGTGTGTCCCATCTCACTGACTGGCTGAATGGAAAATCTTATCACATGCCATTTGCACTTCCAACGATTTGGAGAGAGCCAATGAACCATTCCTCAGATTGCACCTTTTGTACAACTAAAATCACCAGCACGTTCACATGTAAGTCAAAAACTAAAGTAAAATATCCAACTACGAGACCTGTGCTGCACAATACCACGGACTCCCATACAATCTCCACCGAGAAGCTGCATAAAATAAGCCAGTTAGTTTTAAATTCATTTGTCAAAAAGTAGAAATCCTAGCTTCAAGGCTCAAAGGATGGAATTTATTAGATAAAGAGACAAGAATATGCACATTCCGCAGAAGAACAGTAAAATTTATCTTCAAAATAAGATAACCTGGTATTCTGTAACGATACCAACGCTTTACTAGAGGCAATGGGCAAGCATCGCAATGCACAAGATCGAGTCATTGTAGAGACCTCAAAAGCGAGTTTTAAAGCCGTTCTCCCTCATAATGGAAATGAAAATCCTTCATTAAAAGGTCTTATGAAAGCATTGAGCTACTACTGAATAAAACAGAGTGCCAAAGATTTCAATGACAAATTTGAGCGAATTTAATAGTTGCAGTTCTAGTACTGGGTTTGTGGTTGGGCTACAACGAAATTATGCAATATTTGATACAATTAGTGGAGAAAAATATTCAACATAAAAGACATGTATAACAAGGTACGAGGTCTGTCTAAAATGCATCCGACCTTGAATTTTCCCACCCACAGTAGTGATGCTAGGTCGACGCCACTGTGCGCAGTGGAAGGGGATAGCTAATGTGCATGCTTGCATTTTTTCCCCGCGTTCAAGTGTGTTAGTCGCTGCCTAGAAGCTGCTGAGTGAGATACTATTATAAGTGTTCGTCGGATTTTTGATTTCTCTCAAGATGACTGAACGAGTTGATCAAAGATACTGCACCAAATTTTGCCAGAAGCTTAGTGATTCTCAAAACGAAACAATTCGTAAGATTCAGCAAGTGTTTGGAGACAATACTATGGGGTAACACAATCACGATTCAAAAATGGCTGCGTATCGGTGGAGAGGGATCAGCGTTCTGGGAGGCCACAAACCGCTCGGAATGCAGCCGTTGTTGAGAGGGTGGAAAATCTGGTAAAGGAAGATCGTCGGTTGGCCGTACGAGAAATTGGCGAAGAGGTTGGAATCAGTAAAGATTCCGCACATGCAATTTTGTATGGTGATTTGAACATGCGCAGAGTGGCTGAGAAATTTGGGCCCAAGCTGCTGTCGCAGAACAAAAAAAACTCCGTCTTAAGGTTGCACAGGACCTGCTGGACACTACCAACGGTGATCCTGATTCTCTAAACACCATGATAACTGGGGATGAGTCATGGGTGTACGGGTACGACCCGGAAACAAAAGGACAGTCGTCGCAATGGAAGCGTCCCGGGTCCCCAAGTCCCCCCCGAAAAAGCGCGGCAGGTGCGAAGCAAAATCAAGGTGATGCTAACTGCGTTCTTTAATATCCGTGGAATTGTGCACCACGAATACGCACCAGAAGGACAAACAGTGACGAAAGAGTACTATCAGGCACTATTCGGCGCAAGAGACTACACCTCTGGACAGCCCAAAACTGGCAGTTACATCATGACAATACTCCGGCTCGTTCATCGCACCTGATCCAGACTTTCTTGGCGAAACACGAAATTCCAGTCGTCTCCCATCCTCCCTACTCTCCAGATATGGCTCCTTGTGATTTCTGGTTCTTTCCGAAATTGAAGACACCCTTGAAATGATCCCGTTTTGAGAGTAGAGATGAGATAACGCAGATCGCGACGAGGGAGATGAACACCATTCCAAAAGAAGCCTTCCAGAAGTGTTATCGGCAGTGAAAGGTGGGCTAAGTGTGTGGAGATGCAAGGGGCCTACTTTGAAGGGGATTAGGGTCCCAATCCCGTCACATACAGTACCGTTCATGGAAGTTCGGGCAAGCTGACAAATTATATTAACTGTTTAGGAAAAAAAATTAAAATTATATAATATACATTTCTGTGAGGAATTATTAAAACTAACCTTTTCTGGAAGCCTTTTACCAATTTCCAGGCAGTATTTGTCTATATAAGACCGTTATCATAAAATATATAATTATGTTGGAAATCCCCAATAATTACAGTGACAATAAAGCTTTATAATAAACCCTAGGACGGTTAGCCGATTAACTCGTGTTACCTAGAAATATTCGTATATCCTTTATAAAGTATTATAACATTTGTAAACGCAGTAGTTCTGAAGAGATTGTTATTGTGAAAGTATCTGTGGTTGTGCAAGTGAAAAATAAAATAATTTCGGTTTGACTGCTTAAAATGCCCCGTGGAAAGCCTCTAGCTGTTTCAAAACGATCTGTTATTATTACCTTGCATCAGGAAGGGTACGCAGAAAGACGGATTGCGGATAAATTAAAAATAAAAAAATCTACAGTACATGATACTATAGTTCGATTTAAGACAACCGGTGACGTGCAAGATCGTAATCGGCCAGAACCGTCAATAAAAACGACTCCTGCGGAAGATTTACGAATAAAAATAATTAGTAAGCGCAATAGAAGAGTAACAGCATCAGAAATTGCTGCAGAATTTAATAATGAGCGAGATTCCAAAGTTTCTGTGAGTACTGTGAAACGTCGGCTGAAGGAGGCTGGGTTGCATGGGCGAGTGGCTTGTCGAAAATCGTTACTCCGAAGAGGAAATAGGCTGAAACGACTAAAATGGGCACAAGCTCATAGAGATTGGACAGTGAACGATTTTAAAAACGTTTTGTGGACTGACGAATCCAAGTTTGAGGTTTTGGGAAATAACCGGAGAGTTTTCGTATGCAGATCAAGAGGGGAAAGAATGTTACGGGAGTGTATAGTTCCTACGGTGAAGCATGGAGGCGGATCTGTAATGGTTTGGGGTTGTTTTTCCTTAATCGGAGCAGGGGACTTGCTCAAAATTGAGGGCATAATGAAAAAAGAAGGATATCGGAAAATCCTGGAGGAAAATGCCATACCGTCAGGAGTCCGATTAATTGGTCCTGGATTTTAATTTATGCAGGACAATGATCCCAAGCATAAATCTAAATTGTGCACAGATTACCTGCAGCAAGAAGAAAATGAAAGAACCCTAAAAATTATAGAATGACCGCCACAGTCCCCCGATCTGAACCCGACAAAATTGTTATGGGAAGAATTAGACCGATGTGTTAGGAAAAAGTGTCCAAAATCGAAGGAACATTTGTGGACCATTCTCCAGGAGGTATGGGCAAGCTTGCCCAATGAAACATTAGCAAAATTAGTGAATCGGATGCCGAGAATAGTGGCAGCAGTCCTAAAGGCAAAAGGTGAATTTCTCGATGAAAATCGGATTTAAATTATTTGTATTACATTAACTTTTTCTTTTTAATAAATTTGTGTTTGAAAATATGTAAAATTATGTAAATAAGTATTAAATACATGACCATTTAATATTTCTCTTATTTTCTTTGACTTCCGTACATTTTTTTGCTTGCCCGAACTTCCATGAACGGTAGTGTAAGTAATATATATTTCCCAGCCAAAGGTCGGATACTTTTTAGACAGCCCTCGTATAACACGATTACAAATACCAAAGAGCGCTACTTCTTAAATGAAATTCAAATATCTAAAATTCAACATTCTAAGGTTATAATAAAAAGGCTCCTATCATTAGAAAAAACGCTTATTAAGTGTATCGTGCAATAGATACTGAGTTATCCTTTTTCTCGGTGCATACTTCGATTTTTCAATTTTTGAAGGAAATTAATGGACATTAGTCTACTATGTAGTGAGTCAATAATCTAGAAGTTCCTCAAAGCTCATAGCATTGCTGAAATATGCAACTAAAAATAAAATTAGTCGAAAGTAATTTCAAATAAAGCAACAAAAATGTGGGACGGAATTGAAGTCGGCAATAATAAAATCATATTCTACGCGAAGCTCTTAGCGTCTTGTTTATTGCATTTTCCCCAGCTACTGCGAGTGCGATCTAAATAAATTCCGTATAGAATTTTATAAATGCAAATGTTACCTTGACAGTTGAAATACAATTTGGGAAGGGCCCTCCTTGCCCCTAGCACACTAGGATTTTCCGTTTCTATCTTTACAGTAATCAATACCAAATACATGTGACACGCCGGGTCCCATCTAAATAATGGACTCTGACAGGTCTATTATAAATGCATGGGATCAACTAGGCTACCCAAGTAAACTCTCACTTTGAAACGAAAATTTAGATTGATGCTCTATTTTTTCCATCACGCGGGTGCTCATAGCAATTTTTTTTCAAATGTCGATCTTTCAGCTTCTGTTCTCCCTAGCTCATAGGAAGAAATAAAATAGCGAGTAATGTAGGAGTAACGAGTCTGACGTTCATTAAAAATGCAAATGGTATTCTTTCGATAATTAAAATATTGATGCCCCCAGCGCTTCCACCAAATCGTATGGATAAACATTTAAAGGTGTTTTTTCAACTCACCTTAATCCTGGAACCGCGGTGACTGTTTGACCATCTTGTACAAGCCAATCGACTTGAGGATTGGGTGAACCATGTGAGGAACAGCTGACCTGCGAACCGGTGTTGTTCGAGAATGTAAGATGCGATGGCGGTTCTTGCAGAAAGACCGGTCCGTGGCTCTGAGTGGCAACCCCTGTAACGTGACCGTAATATACCATAAGTCACCTAGACATCTGATATGTAGCATTCGCATGTTTTGGGAAAAAATATTTTGAAAGGAGATATTAAGAAACGTACGTGAGCTGCGTAAAAATATATCTGTTACGGATATATCGTAAGTGACAAAAATGCTGTTTAAATATGTATGAAATATACCGTCTCTGGAAGAGAAAAAAATATATATATACGCCGGGTCTAATTTATCACATTTGTTTCAGATAATATATTATCATAAAGGGAAGAACTCGCGATACATATTTTATAACGATAGTCTAAAACCTTTGTAGAATAAGCGATAAATGTCGCCATTACAGAATTGTCTCCTTAACAATTACATTTGTCAAACCAACAACGCATATTCATAATTAGAGTAACCTAAACTTGCGGACTCGCACAGGCGTCGGTATTACGGGTTAATATAAGAATACGAAAAATTCATAAATAAGCTAAACCGGTAGAGAAGCAGGCATGTAGTGTCGACCTTGAATATAAATCATGTTAAACCGCGCTGAGAGAGATTTCGTTTTAGTACCGGTTGAGCTGTTGCAGAGATTAGTCGAACGGTCAAGGTTATGTACTTACGTGTCGCTTTTGAAAATATAGCTGGTGTTTTTTGTGTGTTGCAGTATTATACCAAGTACATAATTAGTGTATCGTTTCATATAGAACTAATATTTACATACCTAAGAAAACAATGCCTCGTAATAGATTTGCTACTAATGTACATAAGTATGTGTCACTTTTTCCCCATTTAAAATATGACGGTAGTGCAGTTTTTTGCTTAATATGCAATGTTCGTTTGGCTGCATTGGACAGAACTGATTGCCAGAGGCATGTCAATGGTATTAAGCATATGAGAAATGCAAGAACTGAAATACCTTATACACTATTCCTCATACATTTATTAATTATGTTTACCTCTTGTAATCTTCCGTTGTCGTTGGTGAGAAAAGCAGCTTTTAAAACGTTTTGGCGACAATACGTTCCAAAGTACCCATTACCCTCACAAACACAATTACAGAATCATTTGCCGCGAATGAAAGAGATGCTAGAAAATGTGTGTAAACGTGATTTGTGTTCCAAAAAAATATGGATTACCGTGGATGAGACGACCGATATAAAGAAAAACAGTATTATGAATGTAATAGCTCGCGTTTTATCTAGCGAGAACACAGCATCTCGATATTTGTTAGCTTGCAAACGTGTTGAACAATGTACCGCGGAAAATATTCAAAAAGTGATAATGAACGCTTTGAAAAAATTTAAAATTGCCCAAGATCAAGTTGTGATGATTGTGACAGATAGTGCAGCAACGATGCTAGGTGTTGGGCGATCCTTAAAACATATATTTCCTAACTTAATACATATAACCTGCGTGCTGCATGCTTTGCATTTAGTTGGTGAAGTTGTTCGACAACATTACAGAAACGTTGATCGGATGATTGGAAGTACTAAAGCAGTGTTTCGTAAATCTCCTAAACGTTTAAAAGAATTTCGTAAATTTTGTCCAGGTATTCCAGAACCTCCTGAACCAATTTTAACGCGATGGGGTACTTGGCTAACAGCAGCTTCTTACTATTTGATCCATTTTCAACAAATTCAATCAGTTATAACGCGATTTAATCGGAATGAATCCAAATCAATTACAGAAAGTCAAAGAGAATTTCAAATTCCTCAACTTTTAGAAGATTTAACAACAATATGTACCAATTATACAGTATTACTAGATGCCATCAGAAAACTACAATGTACTGAATTGTCATTGCAGGAATCATTAGACATAGTGGAGAGTGTAAAAAATAAATTACACACATTAAATGATACGCCAGGATTATGCGCTAGTCAAAAGTTGGCAGATGTTTTAAGGAAAAATCCCGATTTTAATACTTTAGAGGCCGTTTATAATAAGTGTAAGAATAGTGAACTTTTAAGTGATTTTGAAAAACAGTTTCTACATGCAAATGTAACTTCCTTAGATGTGGAGAGATCGTTTTCTATGTATAAGAATATTTTTTCTTGTCGACGCACAAGGTTTAAAGAAGTAACTGTGGAAACATACGCAAGTTTTGGTTACTGTATTCATAATTCTAAAACTAACTTTTGAGAAAACTGGTTTTCAAAAAAACAATACAATATTACATATACAGGATGTTTCAGAAAGAAAAGGAAGCACTTTGAAGAATTATGAGCAATTATTTGTATCAATTAAAATTTTACAACAGTTAGCCGAGGAAAAATAAATTTAAAGCAGTTGTGAAGCTATATACAGTGTGTTCATATGAAAACTTCCCAGGCGGCCTAGATTCGAAACTAATAAAATTATTAAAAAATGCAAAGACAGGTCAATTTTTGTTTTCGGCCATTTTGAGACCTTAAGTGGGATGATACCACATCGTTGGAAAGATATTTTCATTACGAATTCAGTAGTATATCTTACTTTGGTAATTTGGTCAAGTTCTGGGGATTATAACAGAAAAAATATCATGCTAAGAAAGAATTGTAAAATATAAACTTTTATTCAAAAAAATGTTCAAATTGTTATATTTTCAAATTCTGCGGTTGTGTTTGGTACCCAACTGTTTTCAGGTGACCCCACAAGAAAAATAAAAAATGGGGTCAAATCTGGAGAGCGGACAGGCCATTCAATTGATCCTCGCCACCCTGTGCAATGAATTGGAAAATTATTATCCAACCAATTTCTAACCGGCGCCACATAAACGGCGCCATATTGTTGGAAGAAAAGTCCATTTTCATTAATCCATAAATTCCCCATTTGATCTTACTGGTTTTCCAAACTTTTATTATTAAGGGATTAATTGTATTTTCTAATAGTTCGCCCGTAAGATTTTGAATAATGAAAACAGAACCGATTACCTTAAATGCCCTACCAGTACAAACCTTAATTTTTTCAGGTTTTTGCGTGTGAACTTCTTTGAATAAATGAGGATTGTCATTGTCCCAGTATTTACAGTTAGAATGGAATTTGTGTAATATCAGAATTTTGTGTTCGGAACCTATGGCCAGTTGCGCTTCGGAAGCTATTTTCCTAATGGATGCACGAGGATTTACGCCGAAATGGCCCAAAACTTCTATTTGTCTACGTTCATCAACCTCTTTATTCCCGATGCGTTTCTTGTTAAGTACAGAACCGGTTACTACAAATTTTTTAACGAGGTCTAATGCGTATCTGTGACTTACGTCTTCATCAAAACGTTTTTGATTAAATTCAGCAGCCATTCGCCTTACACAATTATCATTTTTGACATGCAAAAGAACTAGTTCAGTTCGCATTTCAAGAGTGTAAACCATATATTGTCAAAAAGAATAAATATCGTAATGACAACAAACATTAAAATAAATGAAATTAATTATGTGCCTCGTCGATATCTCTTTACGAAAAATAAAACCACCTCTTTTTAAAAACATTATAACAATAAGGTAAACTAATTACTCTATTATTATAGAACAGCACACACTAAACCACTTTCAACTTTATTACAACACAAAATTACAAACTAGACTTAAATACAAAGTACTTACTATATTACTTACGGTAATTAACTTATAATCTGAAAGAGTTCACTAAAACCCTTACCACAATACTTAATTCATACTGGACGCACGTTTCGATAGCTAATGTAAATGGTCAGGATGACCTGAGTTATTAAAATCCTTGTTTTTCAATGAAGCGGTTCATTGCACATGATTATAATTACAGCTGTAATTAACTAGACATGATGTAACAAAGGATAAAGGCTGGGATTTAATGGACCTATATTTGAATTCATTAAATGATTTTTGTTTTTGTAAATTTCCATGCCTTCATAACAATTTAAATGAACAGTCTTTACGTTTTTAATCAACTTTATATTATCAACATTATTGTTATTTTCAAGCATATGTAGGGCAACGCTAGATTTATCAAACCTTCTGAATTTGAGATCAGCCAAATGTTCTTTGTACCTAATTTTGTTTAATCTTTTTGTCTGCCCAACATACACTTGATCACAATCTTTACATGAAATTTTGTAAATTCCTGATTTATTCATCTTATCTACTGGGTCTTTGAAACTTCCTAAAAGGTTTTTAAGGTTATTGCTTGATCATCAATCATCAATCAACTAACTTTAACGGATTCTCTGAAGATATTGTCTATAATACTATTAGGAAACATAAGAATAGATTAAGAATTAGAAATATAAGCACACTAGAACGCATTGACGGCCGTAATAATAAGAAATATGTTAAATTACCCTTTTATCCAAGTTACACGAAAGGTCTTCAAAAAATCTTTTCTAAAGTTGACCGCAAGATTGTTTTTTCTTCAAGCAATAGCCTTAAAAACCTTTTAGGAAGTTCCAAAGACCCAGTAGATAACATGGATAAATCAGGAATTTACAAAATTTCATGTAAAGATTGGGATCAAGTGTATATTGGGCAGACAAAAAGATCAATCAAAATTAGATACAAAGAACATTTGACTTATCTCAAATTCAGAAGGTTTGATAAATCTAGCGTAATTTTACAATTCTTGCTCAACATATTTTTTATAATTCCCAGAACTTGAACAAATGTCAAAGTAAGATATATTACTGAATTCGTAGTGAAAATGCCTTTCCAACGATGTGTCATAAATTATATCATCCCATTTAAGATTTTTATGTTGGGGGTGGGGGGGCTTAAGGGGGTAAGTTTAGTATGACCTGTCTTTGAATTTTTCAATAATTTTATTAGTTTCGGATGTAGGCCGCCTGGGAAGTTTTCAAATGAACACACTGTATATATAAATAATGTAATTAAATGAGCAAACCTTTTCATAAAATAATCTTTAAAAGAACTAAACTAAAATATTATAAAAATAATTGCTTCTAACCCTTAAACTATACAAGACACCTAGGGACACCTACATCGATGGTGATTGCGTTTTTGCTCAGGGTGCTGTACCCATATACAGTGTATTACATTAAGAAAAAATCTATTTCTTTGAATTGAATATTCATAAATTGGATCTTCTTCTTCATCTTCTTTCGCATCAGTCCTCGTACCCTATTATGTATCGGAGTGGAGTTCGCTCTACTTTATCCATGCTTTCCATTCTCTCCGGTCTTTTGTTAATCTTGTCATTGCTGCAATATTCTTCCCTCTTTTTCCTCCTCTATCTCGGCTGTTCCTTCCTCCATTGTATCTTGGTCTGCCTCTTTTCTGTTTTCCTACTGCCTTTGTCTTCATAATCTTTTTGGGTAGCCTATTTTCTTGTAACCTTTGTATGTGAGTGTACTATTCTAATTGTCTCCTTTCGATTTTTTTGTGTTATCGGTTTCATTTTTAAGTTTTCTCTGATTCAATTTTTCCTAGGTATCTCATTTCTGCAGCTACTGATTTCGGCTTATATTTCAATTGTAATGTCAACTCCCATTGTGGTATACAGTGCGGGCCTGAAGTGCCCCCCCCCCCGCGTTTTTAGAAAAAATAAGTCAATTTCTATTTTTTGTAAATTAACTTTTTCCGTTATCAGCATTTCACTTGTATTTCCGGTTTTAATAGAAGTGACTTCAATTTTCTTTTTTTAAATAGAACACCCTGTATATTTTTACGTTTTTGGAAAGGTAATCGAAAGACGAATCCAACAATACCACATATGTAATACTTTAACTTAAGAAATATGACGATAAGCAGCAATAAAGGTTTTGGTAATCTGTTTTTGTTGTTACGCAAAGTTGGCTAGGAAAGAACGCCAGCTTGTTTCTTGTGGCGCCCGACTGATCTAAAGAGCTCGTTGCTAAGCAAAGTAATCATAACAATTGCCAAACTGTCAAATCTCAATTCCAAAAGCGTAAATTATTCCTGTTATTTATTGCTATCATAACCTGCATTTGTCATACTTTCGTTCTTTGTCCTCGTTATTATTTTAACTTGTTTTGTTAATTGTTGTTTCTCCTTTACTTTATCAAACTTTATAGTAATTAATTAATTGTGGTAGGTTTGCTTAAATTTGTTAGTTTTTGACAGGCAATGTGCTCAAGTTTCAATTTTTTTTATGTTGTTGATGTTACAGTAGCCTCCACATGGATCACATAAGATTTAGATAATTGAGATAATTTTAATATTCGGTAAATTTGGCAACAACTACACAAAGTGGAACATAATGAACACTGCTCTTGAAAATATTATAACTTTGCGCTAAGGAAGCATAAATAGTATAAAAATTACAGGACGAACTGCTTTAACAGAAGATAATATGATATAAATTATTGTACAATTTGTTGCGCGAGCATGACAAATAAGGTGATAATTGTTGCCAGATTTACATAATATTAAAATTGACCCAGCAATTTTGCATGGTTCGTGCCGAAGCCATCATAAAAGTAACAACACAAAAAGCCCAAAAAATAGACATATTGTCTATCAAAAACTAACATATTTAAACAAACTTATCATAATTGATTAATTGCAATAAAGTTCGATAAAGTAAAAAAATAACAACAATTAACAGAACAATAATTTACGCTTTTGAAATTGAGATTTGACAGTTTGGCAATTGTTAGATTACTTTGCTTAGCAACGAGCTCTTTAGATCAGTCTGGCGTCACAAGAAACAATTTGGTGCTTTTTCCTAGCCAACTTTGCGTAGCAACAAAAACAGATTACCAAAACCTATGTTGCTGCATATCGTCATATTTCTTAAGTTGGATTCGTCTTTCGATTACCTTTCCAAAAACGTAAAAATATACAGGCTGTTCTATTTAAAAAAAGAAAGTTGACGTCACTTCCAGTGAAACCAGATATACAATTGAAATGCTGATAACGGCGAAAGTTAGCTTGCAAAAAATAGAAATCGACCTATTTTTTCTAAAAACGCTAGCTTCTGTCGTTCAAAAGTTAGCGTGGAGGGGGAGGGGACACTTAAGGCCCGCACTGAATATGTTTTTCACTAAGGTTTTAACTAATTTTCCCTCACATTGTTCTTTGTCTCTTATATCCTTTGTTTGTTAATAGTTTCTCCAAGCCTTTTTCTTTAATTTCACCTCCTTCCTTATAAATTGGATCTTAAATTCTGAATACCCCGTATTTGATAAGTTGCATTATTACTGGAAAGTATTAAGTTTCCATTGTCTCCGATGTAAATATAACATAAATTCACTCAATTGTATTTCTGTTATGTAATTTTAAAGAGTTGGAAAAAAGAACCACAAAAATCAACTCAAAACCAATTGATTTTAAAGGTAGGAAATCTTAATACAAATTGTTCCATAAGAATCCATGACATATAAGAAGTACGTCATTTCATTAAAAATATCAAAGTTAGTTATGACTTCCGGTAAAGTTGTCTTTAACCTACAAGCCGTATTAATAGAGCCTGGTAACAGGGAGACGTACCATAGCCGTACCTGCCTAGTATACAAAAACAATAATAAGAAAATAGAAAAAAAATAACAGAACTAATACATAATTATAATATGTGAAAAGTAGTGAAACACTCACCCTTTTAAGCAGCCTTGGCTACGGAACAGTAAAACTAGAAGCAACATTATCAGTATTAACATCATATGGATAAAAGTGGCAAAAAGTTGACACCATTAGATGTGTTTCTACAGTTGTCTCGGTGAGCGATGTTCGCCGTGGTGAGAAAATGAGTTTATAGTTTGAAAAAGAGCGTTCAACATCTACCGATGTTATACATGCATGATTAAAATACTCTTTGTACTTAGTCAGTGGATTAGCACACCATCACAAATTTGTTTTGGTGTGCTAAAATCGGGATCTTTCTGTAGCACACTCTCGAACTTTTCTAAAACGCGATTATATTTTGCGTCATGTATAGTCAGTTGCTGTGTATGCACTCCGTACATAATTTGCAGAGACTCCAATAATGATAACGATCTATTTTGTAATTAGTCTATTGCGTCAGCTAATCCTTTATAGTAGCTACGAATATTTTTTAAATCTGTTTCAACAAAAATATCTTGAAATTTTGACTGGCTCTCCCTAATAGCTGCTGCTTCGGCAGAATTGAATTGTGCAACAACAGCTTTTACTGCTTTGAAATGTTCAGCATAATAAAAAGCTGCCTGCAACCATGTTCCCCAACGTGTAAGAATTGGCGCCGGTGGTTGACGAATACCAAGATACTCTGTGTGAAATGATCGTAGGCGTTTGGGAGATTTCAAAAACACTTTTTTTGTGCTTGCTATTAATGCATCTACCTCGGGAGAGCATTGTCGAATGGTTTCTGCCACAAGATGTAAAGCTTGCACTTTACACATAACATGTAAACACTTGCAACCATGTTCAAGAAGAGAACGGCCTACCGAACGCATTATCGCTGCGCCATCGCACATAAACATCAACACTTTATCTTTTGAAATTTCAAATTTTTCCAACGTACTAAGTACAACCTTCATAATTGCCGCAGCAGTACACTCTTGTAGTCTTCGGCTAGCTAGTAACAGTGGTAATGTAGGTTTACTAGAATCTAGTATGCGTACCATAATATTTACAATTAAATTTTTTTTATAGTCTGTTGTCCCGTCAACACATAACCAAAGAATCTGTTTTTTCAATATGCGTTTCATTTTCTTTTCCACGTCATCGCGCACAAATGCAACAAGCTTACGTGCCGTTTTCTCCGTTGGCAACGGCAACTCGGGATTGTATTTGTTCCAAAAGTCCTTAAACGGTTGTTTATCGAGTAAGCCTAGTGACAAATTACAGTTTATCAACATAAGAATTACATTTAAAAAAATGCACTTCTCGGTGGCATGCCCAATTTTCGTTTTCTATGCTGTGCGGAATTTACGTGTCTTGTACAGTTCCACTTCTTATTTGACGTCAAATGTATTTTGCACACTTTACAAACGTTGTAAAACAAATCGGGAAAGTCAGAAATAAACTTATTTACTATGTCTTGAAAGGGTCGTTATTTAGTCTTCGATATGTTCACTAAAAACTACAATTACTAACTACGTCTATATCAATAAAATCGACACGTCCTATCCGCTATCCAATGCTAAACTGAACTGAGTGATGATGATTTGTCGTGTCATAATCGACCAGCCCTCCCCGCCCAACTAAGCACAGTCACACCGCCGCTGCGATTGCTCTCCAGTTACCGGACCCTACGTATTGATGTCCCATAAAAATCATCAGTCAAGTAGATTTTGAAATAGTTGTTTGATTGTTTTTTTCATTTCTAGTATGGCATCTTTCAAGCTCTTTTTTTACAAGCAACGCTTTGGCAATAAAATTACGTCACATGGTAACTACAAGACATTTTAATCGAATTTTTTATATACATGTGAACCCGAACGGTGTATATCCATAAGAGGCAGATAAAAAGAAAAGGTTTATCACCTCAAGGATTTCTTGCAAACGCTCTTGAAATGTATTGTGAGTAACAGGAAATCGATAACAGTTTTATCCAGTTTACTACGTGATCTTTTCAATGATGAACTCGAGTCTCTTAAGACACTAGGTTACCTCCTTTCGTACTTTGCCCATTTTATCCGGTAAAATATTCGAAAACGAAGACCTACCTGCCTGACTTGCCGATGTTCTCTTACTTTTCTCTTTCCTCCTCGAGTAAAGGTTGACAAAAAAACCTTTAAAATTCATAAAATTTACGCTGTCTTACGTCGAGTTTCGATCTGGGGGATGGAAAACAAAGGACTTGTAAATAATAAATTTCTATCTAAATAACCGTCTACTCTGCTATTCATCTAATAAAACCGACGTTAATATTGTATTAAATGGAAAACAAGCTATCAAATATCTTCCTCCGAGGTCGAAGCTCTGGAGGAAAATGTGTAAACATAGACGTTATTCAATAATTAGTATGGAAAGCTTTTATAACGGTTTGTAAGCAAGTTAACGCTCAACAAACAAATTTTGGAGATCGATATACAGAGCGTTTATAGAATCCAGTATTATTCCTATTTGAGAATGAACACAGAACTTGGGGTTACTAAAACTTTTTATTTCTTATAACTTCACAAAGCATGACGTAAAGTTTGAATGATGAATCTTCAAACACCCTATATTCAGATATACAGGATGATTCATTTTTGATTCTCACTATGGAGATCCCGTTTATTATTGGAGATGGAGAGTAGGTTTAAATTTGGCAAAATTGCTAAATTTTGTGTTTGTTATAGAGAATAGATCGTTTACCAAGCCGCGTAATGTTTATGTTAAAAGGAATTTGAATCAAAATCACCAGGATATTTTTTACAAATGGTAAATTATAAGTAAGTAAATAAATTTCTTTATTTTACAGGCTTTACAATATAAAATACGTCAAACTACAATGGTGTTATTAGTTATTACATTCTAACTGCATTACACTAAATTACATGCAAAAAATTCTGATAAAGAGTAAAAAGGTTGTGGGTGTAACCATGTTTTCAGAGACTTTTTGAACAGGTTTGGTGTCAACGTTTCCCAGCTACTAGGTAGGTGATTATATATTTTAATACCCAAAATATCTGGGCTTTCAGCAGTTAACTTTAAACTATGTTTCATGGAGTGTATTTGTGCATATTGGATATTGTAAGTATGTGGATAATTGTTCTTATTTATGAAAATATTTTTGTGTTTATAGATATAGAAACTGGTTTCCAGTATATACAAATTGGGCAGAGTTAAAATTTTTAAGAATATGAAGTAATTTCTACATGAAGTAAGTTGGTTAATTCCTGCGATACATCGGATTGCTGCTTTTTGTTTTAGAAATACCTGAGTTGCAGAGGGAGAGGACCCCCATAAAAGAATTCCATTCATCAAATGAGATTGAAAGTCTGCATAATATACTGTTTTTATAGTGTAAGATTCAACCATATTTTTTAACGATCTGAGTTTAAAAATTGACTTATTCAATTTGGTTATCAACTGTTGGCAGTGATCATCCCAGTTTAAAGTAGAGGTAAATGTTAAACCCAAAAAAATTCCCGAATCTACGGATTGTATATTATTGTTTTGGAGATGCAAATTCATGAAACTGTTTATCTTTTTTGTACCGTATGAAAGAGAATGCATTTAGTCTTGTCAACATTAAATGTACGTCTTTGCAAAGTTTATGTAAATCTTGTATTTTCTAGATAAATAATCATCCAACATCTACACGCATAATTAAGTTCGCCCCAGACTCGAGTATGGAGAACTTTACATCGAAATAAGTTTCAATTCAGGTTAGCCACAATCTGCTGATAAAGACGACTGGAGTATTGCAACCAGTTAGTGGGAAGATTCGAAGACGATGAACATTTTTCAAACAAAATCATCTGATTAGACCAATCAGAATTTACCAGTTCTGGAATCTTTAACAGAAAAGCGGAGCATTATTGGATAGTACAGAATCCCAAACAAAATAGGGCAAGCAGACCACAATATCGTTTTAGGAAAGCATCCCATAAAACCAGTTATATAAGGATTAGATAACAATATTCCATTAAATTAATTACAGTATTTATGGTAGCAACAAGACGGAGCACCGGCTCGCAATGAAGCAACTGTGCGGAATTACTTAAGTCACGTATTTCCAAACCGTTGGATTGGAAATAATGGAGTTGTTGGCCAGATCTGACTTAAGTACTCTGGATTATTTTTATGAAGGGTTGTTAAAAATAATATTTATAATAATAATAATAATATATTTGTTCCTTCATTACATCGTAATGTATGGAACACGTCAAATAATTAGTAAAAGTTTACATATAAAAATTAACTTGTCACATAAACAGTTTAAAATTTTATGTTAAAAAAGTCATTAATGGTATATATGGAATTTTCTGTTAGTAGCCGGCGAAGATCTGTTTTAAACTTGTGGATGTTTAGTGTTTTTATAGATACTGGTAAGTGGTTATATACTTTCACAATTTGATGTGTGACACTTTTTGAAACTAAAGCTTTAGTCGTTTGCGGCAACAGTATATTGGAATTTGTGTAACCGCGTGTAGTATACCCATGATTAATCTGTTGGTCTTTTAAAAATTCATAGTTTTCTTTGGCGAAACAAGCACACTCGTACACGAACAGTCCGGGCAAGGTAAGTATATTGTGTCTTTTGAAGCTGTCTCTACAGGATTCACCCCTTTTTAGATGGCAGATACTTCGTATGCACGATTTCTGTAATAAAAAAATTCGAGCAGCGTCGACGGAGTTTCCCCAAAAAACAAGGCCGTAACGAACCCTAGAATGCACGTACGCGTAATAGGCAGACAAACTGGCTTGCGACGTTACGTACTGTGATATCATTCGTAACGCATAATTAAAGGTGGAGATCTTGGAAGCCAGACAAGACACGTGAGATTTCCAGTTGAGTTGGGAATCCATCTGTAGCCCCAGGAGAGGGGCTTCCTCGTCAGTGGTAAGTATGCTGTTGTTATATATAAATCGCAGAGGATGTTTGAAGTAGCTGAAGTGCATAACGGATGTCTTAAGTATGTTCAGTTGTAAGCTATTTTGGCTGAACCAGTTGTCAAAAGCGGCCAGTGTCCTACATAATTCGTTCTCCAGTTCCACCCTATTGCTGTTTTTTATTATAACAGATGTGTCATCCGCATATAATACTGTGTTGTGCTGAACCAGGTGTGGCAGCTCATTAATGTATAGTAGGAACAGGAGCGGTCCGAGTATCGAGCCTTGAGCTATGCCTCGCTCGGTCTTCTGCCAGTTGGAATAAATAGGTTTTCCCGTATTATCTTCCGAGGAAACCCTCTGTTGGCGATCAGACAGATAAGACTGAATTATTTTCAGGCCGCTCCCGCGTATACCCATTGAATCAAGCTTCTGGTAGAGCTTCCGATGGTTAACGCTATCAAAAGCCTTAGTTAGGTCCATGAATACTCCAACAGTATATTCATTTTTGTTTATTCCCTCCAAAATATCCTTTATTGTCTGATAAATTGCTCTCGTGGTGGACCTACCCTTAACAAAACCATTTTGCATTATATTTAGGTCTTTATTTTTTTCAATGAAGCTATATAGTCTGTTGTAAATGACTTTCTCAAAAATTTTAGAAATGTTAGACAATAAGGATATTGGTCTGTATTTATAAAATTAATGTCCCACAAAACATTGAAGAACTTCGAGGTAGACTCCAGAATGTCTTCGATGTAATTCTTAGAAGAATCACACAAAAGACACTTTAAAATAACGGAAACCGTGCGCAATTGTGCATTAATGAAAACTGCCAGTTATTTGAACATTTACTGTAATTGTTGGTTTATTGTTTGTTTCCTGTTATTGTTTGTTTTCTGTTATTATTACTGTTATTGTTATTTTCATTCATTATTGCAATAAGGTGCAAAATTTTCATAAACTTAAGAAAAAAAATAATCTATGAGACCAATAGTTTCAAGTATTAACTCACCCACGTATAATCTGTCCAAATAGCTAGTAAATGAATACAAACATTAACCGATCAAAGTAGATAGTCTAGAAGTAGAAAATTCGTTAGATTTTGTGAATAAGATAAATAATACTGGATTGGAAGATGGGGAAATTTTAGTATCATTTGATGTTTGTTCACTCTTCCCTAGCGTGCCGATTTCAGAAACCATAGAATATTTAGTTGAGTTCCGTTCTGTTCCTGGATAGTTTAGTAATTAGAAATAATAAAAAAAATTGAAATTTACATCTATAGAAAGAAAACAAACACTAGTAGATACATTATGTCCGACTCCAACCACAGTAGACAACACAAAATGGCCGCGATTAGCTTTTTAGTTAATAGATTAGTGAAGTTCGCCTTGAGTAAAAGTAGGTACAATAAAGAGCTAAATTTCATAAAAAATGCAGCTATTTACAACGGTTACTCTTCTATAGATGTCGATCGCATGTTTAGGAAAGTCCAACATAGGCTCTATGTCAGAAACTCCGACCTTAAACCCAACGGGACCGCCCGATAAGAAATTTGTGAAACTTCCCTTCCATAGAATATCGAAAGGTATTGGTAAACTTTTTAAGGAACAAGAGATGAAGGGGTTACAGTTCACGAAATACACTCAAAAACCCTCTTGGCAATCCAAAAGATAAACCTGAAATGAGAGATAGATCGGCAATTTACAAGATTGCATGTGGTGATTGTGATAAAGGTCAAACGAATTGGTCAAACGAAACGAGCAATAGGTACTAGATACTTAATGAACACATCAGGTGTTACAGGTACGGGAAGATAGAAGCATCAAGTGTCACACAACACATAAACGACACAGGCCATAGTATTAAATTAGAAAACCTAAAATTAATTAAAAACGTGAACTGGACGCCTATGAGACTATTTACATAAATAAGAATGCAAACCTAACCAATAAAGAGAAGGGACCTCTGCACTTCTCATGTCCTTTCGATTTATTACGATAGAGGCCTTTTTGATTTATGATTATACTGTGACAGAGACGTCGATCCTCCCGTAAATTCCGAATGCATCATTAATTTTAAGAGTAGAGAAAGAAAGAACACAAATTTGACGAACAGAAAGGACATATAACCGTTGTCTCACTCGAAGTTTATTAGGGTATGATGACCATATGACTGGGTTCGTAATGACAAATCTTTTCCGCTTTTTTCTCCTTATTTAACTTGCTTCCTAGCCTAAACGGGAAAAGCAGGTGCTTGTATATATTTTTTTTTTTTGAAAAGAAGGAATAGAGGGGGTTCGCTAGATTTAATATGTTCTTTCACATCAATCTGTACGTGGCTGATAATTAACCTGGGCAAATATGCGGTAACAGCCAGAGACGTGGCGAGCGCATAAAAGTTTACACATAAAATAGAAGGTAAGAAATAAAATAATAAAACGTGATGAAACACTTACTGTTTTAAAAGTCTTCCGTGAAATCACAAACTGGATAACATCTGTTAAATATTTGATTCATTAGATATGTTTCCACAGCTGTTTCAGTTAAGCGAGTACGACGTGCGGAATAAATGTTTTTTAATGCCGAAAACGACCGTTCGACATCTAGCGATGTTATATTTGCATATTTAAAATAATCTTTGAAACAACTTAATGCATCTTCACACGCACCTTTACAAATGTGTCTCAATAAAAAAAATCGAAGTCTTTCTCTAAAACACTTTCAAATTTGCGTATTACACACTAATTTGTTTCGCCTTCTACAGCGCATAACTGTGCGTGAACATCATTCACAATTTGAACAGAATCCACTAGCGACATCGAAACATTTTGTAATTTTTCTCTTCCCTCCGCTAGTCCGAAGTAATTGTTGTGAATAGTTTGCAAATCTCTTTTAATCTGACTATCTTGAAATATTTCCTGGCTTTTCTTGATTGCTGCAGCTTCTGTCGGATTGAATTTTAAAACCACCTTCTTTACTTGATCAAAATATTTGTTGTAGTAAAACGCAGCCTGCAACCATGTTCCCCAACGTGTAACAATCGGCTGCGGTGGTTCAGGTAAATCGGGACACAGTTTGTGTAATAATCGGGTACGTTTCGGGGACTTTAGAAACACTGCCTGTTTACTAGAAATCAATGCATTTACTACTGGAAAACATGTAGGAATCGTTTGTGCCACAAGATTTAGAGTATGGATTTTACACGTTACATGTAAGAAGTTACCACTGTGTTCTTTAAGAGATCGGCCCAAAGAACGCATGTTTGCGGCACCATCACTCATAAACATTAAAAGTTGCTTAGTTGAAACGTCAAATTTGTTCAATGAGTTCAACACCACCTTTAAAATCTCATCTGCAGTACAATTTATAACTCTTTTGGAAGCAAGTAAGAAGGAGGATGACGGTCGATGTGGTTCCATTGTACGTACCATTACATTAACCACAGAATGTTTTTGACCATCTGCTGTTTCGTCCACACACAACCACAGTTTTTTATCTTTCAATTCCGTTTTCATTCTTGTTTCTATATGTTCACGAGCAAATGGCACTATATTTCGTATCGATGTCCGACTAGGTAATTTACAGTCCGCACATTTATTCCAGTAGGAGACAAATGCTTCTTTATCTAGTAAACGAAACGATAGATTACATAAAATAAGAGTAACACATAAATCAAATGTAAATTTTTCTTGATCTCGTATGCCACTTTTTGCTTTCGATGTGACGTTGACAATGGCTTCTGGACCAACACATTAAAGGGATTTTACAAACTAGACATTGAATTTTAGCGCCATCAAAAATTAAGCCCGGCATGTCCACTATAAAGTTTTTAACTGTGTCTGCCATTGGTCGTTTTCGCGTCGTACTTAACTGCGACATTTTTAAAACAAACATAAGCGTACAATTACGAAATAAGTTAAAACAGCCTACATATACACAGAACTACTCGCATACAGCATCGATTTAGTACTGACGCTGTGAACGCGTGAAATAAATAATCGCCGACTCCGCACCACATATCTACTACACTGACTGTTACCGCTGTTTGCCCAGACTACTGATGATGTTGACCCACATGTCTTCGAAAAGGCCTTCCCGAGTTAATTAATAATTTGTGTCGCCAAATTTAAACTTACCCTCTATCTCCAATAATAAGCGAGATCCCTGGTCGAAAATGAATCAGCCTGTGCAGGGTTGATTCGAAAACCATTGACAAACTTTTGCGAACATCTTTTTTTAATAACTTTTCTTTCTAGAAGTTATTATTTCCAAATTTATGCTAATATTTAATTCCGTTAGTATATAGGAACTACAGGAAAACTATCCCTCCTGGATGTATATCCGTATTAAACAAATACAATTTATCGCCGACCGATTTATAGCGTATCTGTTAATCATAGAGTATAATGATGTAAAATCGGTTTGTTTAGCCGTTCTATTTATTTTCGAAACAGAGAATTTCAACGTGCAACGTTGCAACGTAATTGGTCCGAGGTGAGCGAGACAATGAGCTCGCAACCCAGCCGTTATCGCCATTTTGATAGCGTATATGCATTGCTGATAATGCCGCATGATACACATACAACCGTCCCATTCATCTTGGTATATCGTAACCATGAATCATGGCTCACTGAATTTATACACAACAATCTGCAATCGTTGTTAATATTACAAAAAAAAAGAACTATATAACCTACCTCCAGCACACCACTGCTGTACACAGGTCTACCCCGATATCTCACACCATCGCATAACGTGAGTATATTATACAATGTATCCATATTTTAAACGCTCACATCTACATAGTTTGAGTTCAACGAGCTTGGATAGTATACGTAATAGTAATTTGTTCAAAAACATTTTTTGATGAAATGTATTAGCGTTATATCTCAAACGAAATTCCAACGGACAATAATTCATTGTTATAAAATAGTTTGCCGAATAGTGTAGCTTCTATTCGCGAACCACATTATATTAATTTTAACTAGTGTGGATATAGAAACGAATGTGAAGGTATAAGTTTAACAAAATGAATAGCACATAGATACTGTTACCATCTACATCCTACAGAATTTCGTCTCTCATTAAACCTGAAAATAAATACCCAACATGATTATAACAAGGGCATTAAAGTTTTTTTCTGACCGTTATGTTTGCCTCGTGGTGCATTTTGGATACATGGAAAACTGGTACAACGAGGAAACGTATAAGCCGATTATGTGGGTTTTATTATCTGTGTGTGTGCTCTTTTCCGGATATGACGTCACCAGTAACTTTTTTCTATGTTTACTACTCTTGGGGTTCCTTTTCTCTTCTTCGATAAAGGGATAAAATAGTACCCGTAATATGTGTTTCGTTTCGATTTTATGCAACCCGTTTCTAGCAAAAATTGTTAACAAAAAAACTTACTTTATACCTGCAGTGCAGGTAAATAAAATATACTTTCGTATAGTAGCTACCCCAAAATTACAAGTCACTATGGGAATCATATTTATTCTTTGATTCCAATGTTCTGATGCTATAACATCAAGTTCGTCTTTTTAAAATACACATAGAGAAATGGTTTCTTGCATCAAGAAAGTAGATTTTCTTGCAAAAATCAGTCTCTATTCAAGGAAATATATTTATTTCAATTCTATAAAACCCCGACGCCCTGAAAGGGCATAAGGAGGGCGAGAAGAAGACTATAAAAATGTATAATATAAGAAAATAATTTTCTTGAAATTTTATTTGGATTAAATAAATATTTTCTTAGGGTTAGGAAATCAAGAAAATCCAAAACAGAAAAATGTTTCTTCCAAGTAAATCATTTAGTTTTAAGTTAAGACAATATTCATATTAAAGGTAGGAATGAAAAAATGGTCCACATCTCACAAAGTTCTATTGAGAAATTAGGCGACCAGTTTCGTGTTTAAAAACACATCATCGATTAAAGTAAGAAGATTTAACCCAACTTTTTAAC
Source organism: Dynastes maya (assembly GCA_029619315.2). Classification (NCBI taxonomy): domain Eukaryota; kingdom Metazoa; phylum Arthropoda; class Insecta; order Coleoptera; family Scarabaeidae; genus Dynastes; species Dynastes maya. The sequence continues at coordinate 12,890,009 of JAROYE020000012.1, forward strand.
AAATTTTGCGTATAAAAATAGGAGGCTTTGATCGATTGTTATAATTTTTGGTATGGAGTGTTTTGTGACTATAAATCACGTTTCGAGATGGTTTTGGTCTTCATCGGTCGGTTGTAAGTGTATTAAATTAAAATGTCGCAATACAAATTTGGTGATAACTTTCTAGTGCTTAGGCTGAGAACTTTCAATTGTTTGTTGCAAAAATATATTTTCTTTAGGAACATTTTTTGTATCTTTATAATTTTTGATAACTATTACGGTTTCTCCAGAAAAAAATAAAATCTGATCTGATGATATGCTTTTTTTGATAGGAATAATCTAGCAATAATCTAGTTAACCGGATTATAAAACATTTGCAAGAATTGAGAGACGTCTTCGTGAAACTGGAAGCCTGAAATCAGTAACTGTGGATCGTGGACGCCCTCGTGTATTTCGCAATCCAAAAATTGAAGAGGAAATTCTAAATACCTTAGAAGAACATCCTGAAAAAAGTACTCGTGATTTGTCTCATCAATTGGAAGTTTCAAAAGATGTAGTGCACCGGGTTATTAAAGAGCAAGGTTTGCGTCCGTATCACCGTCGGAGTGTGCAAGAACTTTTACCGGCAGATCCCTAATCGCGTCTAACATTTTGCAGATTTATTCAAGAAAGAAGGGCTGAAGATATTCACTTTCATAGTAAAATTCTGTTCACCGACGAAGCGTGCTTTACGCGAAGAGGTATAACAAATTCACACAACGAACATGTGTATGCAGAGGAAAATCCACATGCTATCAGACAACGCCATTTTCAGCAGGAATTTCGACTTAATATATGGGCAGGAATAATCGGCGAACATCTGATAGGCCCCATTGTTCTGCCTGCTAGGTTGAATGGTGCAACGCACTTAAATTTTCTTCAGAATACATTACCGGAATTACTAGAGGATTTGCCATTACTTCTTAGAGGTAGTATGTGGTTTTTACATGACGGAGCACCTCCTCATTTTACATGGAATGTTCTAAACCACCTTCATGTATAGTATACCAATAGATGGATTGGCAGAGGAGCTGACGCACCGGTAAAGTGGCAGCCTCGATCACTGGATCTAAACATTTGTGATTCGTTTTTGTGGGGAACACTTAAGAGCAGGGTGTATTCTACTCCTGTAAATACAGAAAATGAACTTTGGGCTAGGATTCAAAACACCCCAGAAACAATTAAAAATAATCGACAAATGCTGCAGAACGTACAGGTAACATTTTTTTGCGTAGGATCAATCTATGCATTCAAGAAAATGGGGGCCATGTTGAACAATTTCTATAACTTAAGACTATGTAGTTGCCACTAATAAAAGAATGCATTACATGCCATGCCATACATTTTGTATTTTTTTGTTTATAATGTATTTAAGATTTTTTTCCGGAGAAACAACTTTCACGTCTTGTACCAACTTAACGAGGCGACTTTGGATGTAGGTAAGTTGGGTTAAATCTTCCTATTTTAATCCCAGGAGTCTATAGTTAAGCTATGTCCCAACATTTTGGAGACACCCTGTATATATATGTAATATATCATTGTAAGCATGGCACCTGTATTCCGGCTTCTATCGTTACTATCTAGAACGGCATGACTATATCTCTTGAAAGTAGGTGGCATCAGGAAGTACTTCAGTGCTGTTTTTGAAGATTAGTGGCATAAATTGAGAGATGAACAGTAATGTGGGCAGGAGCAAAAAGCATTAGTGCCTTTTTCTTCTCACATTGTTTTTGCCGGTAGAGCTATTTATTAGCATTATATTGATTATTGTTTCTATGCACTTTTCTCATATGTCCTTCTACATTAAGCTCACTTTTGTTTGAACATTATTCTGTAATGATGACTTACATCGTTAACCTTTTTAAAATCACAAGCAATCAGAATAATTTACTGCATTCTGTACGGACATGTCGTTCTGTTTTAAACAAGGTAAGTGCAATTAGTAATGTGGATATAAATAATATGCATTTCGAGAATTCTAAGTAAAAAAAGCTTTATTTTAAGAAAATGAAACTATTGATTTATGAACACTACCTAAACGCCTTCTGAAATTAAGAAAGCTATTTACTATCCTTAAGAAAGTATTGTTTTGTGTTACAACGGCCACTTACTTACACTAAGAATCGCTTTCTTCAAATTTTCTGCAAGATTTTCTTGAATCAAGTTAACAAACGTCTTAAACAAAGAAATATAATTATTTCATTACAAATATATACTTCTCTTAAGCGGATAGAAAAACGCTAAGAAAAGATTTCTTTTGATTTAAAATAGTAATTTTTTCTCTTTATTTGGCTTTGAAAACTTATTTGCATCCTTGTATCGTATATTTTCACGATACCATTTTCCAAAAGTTGAGGAAATATAACGTCACCTCCGTCACCCTCAAAGTAATCCCCTTAGAAGAGCAAACACCGATCTCAGTGAAATTTTAAGCAATTTCTTTTTTAGTATTTTTGCATCAATTTTGAATTTCCGCCACTTCTGATTTTAAAGTAATGACGTTATCGACAATTTTTTTTAAACGACAACTCCCGATTTTTTTTATTTTAATAGATCATTTTATTGCCTAAATGACACCATCAACATTTTAATACCTAACATTTTTGAATAAAAATCATTTAAAGAGTGGAAAACATAAATTTAATAATAACAAAAAGCAAAAGTAAATACTGTTATTCAAGAAATAAAATGATTGTTTCCTTTAAATCATGTTGGAAATGCTATCCATCTGTTCATAAATTTTATTACTAACAAAAAGCCTAGCAAAAGTAAAGATAAGTTTTTATGAATCAAGTAGGTATCAATAAAAAAAAAAAACAGAATAATCAGTTTTGTACACTGTCATATGCCAAATACTCGTTATTCTTAAAAAAAACATTTCTTTTTAAGTTAAGTATGGACCATTTAAGTGAAACTGAACGCATAGAAACTTGAATTTTAATTGATTGCAGTGATAAGAAACAAAGTAATTTTGACATTTCAAAAAGAAGGTCTTATTTTAAAAGAAATTGTAGATCAAATTACCTCTTTAACAGAATACCTAAAAACTATTCGTGAAAATTTCTTCTAAAAAAGAAAATACACGCCAAATTAAGAAAAAACTATTCCACGGTGATTCCTCCTATTCAGAAAACTTGTCTCCAAAACAAAAATTTAGAGTAGAAGTATTTTTAGTAATATGTGATAGCATCATTTCTGAAATGGAAAGAAGATCCTGTTATTATAAAGAATTGCAAGTATATTTTTCGTTTATTTTCGATTATGAAAAGACAAATTTGAATGACAAACGATCCGCAGCTCAACGGCTTCTTAAAAAATATCCGTTAGATTCGGAAAATGAATTAGATAACGAAATAATACATTTTCATGAACATCCGACAATAAATGAACAGAGCTTAAAAAATTGCAACAGCCAAGAAACATTAAAAAGTATTAAAGAAGTATTAAAGTCAAACCTCTATCCTAATGTAGCTATAGCATTTAGAGTATATTTAACTTTAGCTTGCGGAGTTTGTGAAGGAGAAAGAACATTCTCAAAACTGGCGGTAATAATAAACCAAAAAAGAAGCGTCATGAGCCAAAATCGGCTAAATGCTTTAAACTTGTTATGCGTAGAGCATGAATTCGTAAAAAAAATAAATTTTAAAGAAATTATGCAAAAATTTGCTGCTTCTAAAGTCCGCAAAGTTAATCTGCTATAGAGCCCTAATGTGTAGACTTCATTAAATATTTTTAAGAATAAAAATTTATTTATTTTAATTTTTACTAGGTTTTACAGATATTACATATTTATAAAACAATGTTTTTATTAGGAATGTAAAATTTTGTTTACATTTTTAAATTTGATTGAAAATAAATTTGTTTACAATTTCTTTGTTTATTGTTATATTATTAAACATTATTTGCAAATATATGTTTTTATAAAAAATTAAAATTTTCATTTTACCTACTTGTTTACACATTTTTGAAATTGCTTATTTTACAATTTGCAATAAAGGATGGAGGGGGGGGGGGGCGTTATTACTTGTGCGTAAGTGCCCCGAAGGCTCCTAATCCGCCTCTGTGTCAAACACATTTCAAATGCAGGACGTCCTAAGAAAATAAATGAAGATGTGAAATTTAATATTTTCTTAAGTGTGGGTAAGAGTCCTCATGGTGAATTCCGATCAATTCTAGCACGTGTATTAAAAACAGAAAAATTTCATCCTCAATGAAGATGACCCTGACCGTCGAATGCAAGATTTATGCAACCATAATCCACGCTTCATTCACCAAATTCTCTTTTCGGACGAAGCCTCATTTTGCCTAAATGGAACACTAAATCGTCAAAATTGCAGGTATTGGACTAGAAAAAATCCTCACTGGATTACTGAAGCATATACTCAACACCCTCATAAAGTTAATGTTTGCGCATGGATAGTTAACAATTGAATCACCGGTCCTTTCTTTTTTGACGAAACTCTCACAGAGCAGCGATATCTGGCTTTTTTGAAGGTTGCACTTGTACCTGCTCTTGCTGGAATTTTTTCCAAATAAAGATGATCCTGACTTACCAAATGGCGATATTTGGTTTCAGCAAGGTGGTGCACCTCCGCATTTTGCACGACCTATTCGCGAATTTTTAAACAACTCCTTCCCTAGGAGGGGGATCGGTAGGCGAGGACCAATAAGTGGCCCCTCAGGTCCCCAGATCTTACGCCCCTTGATTTTTGCTTGTGGGGGTATTTAAAATCAAAAAACTATATTGATATATTTGAAAAACGGAATCAGGTATGAAATGAGTCGATATTTGTAATATACAAAATTAATACGAGGAGCGCACTGTATATTTGTGAATATGGCAACACTGACAGTAATTGTCAAAAAAATTGAGGTTAGTTTACTGTAGCAAGTGTTTGTAAATAAATCGCCGTTTATTTGAATTCGATATCTTTTTTCAAAAAGCTTACAGAATTTTTTGAAAAGTTAAGCGGCCAGTGAAATGGAAGTGGCCCGAGAACAGTTTCGTGCAATGATTTTGTATGATTTTCGTTCAGGTTTAACCTTTAATGAATCATTTGCTCGTTTGCAAAATGCGTTTTCTGGAGAAGCCCCAAGTCGGACGACCGTGTTTAACTGGTTCAAAGAATTCCAACGGGGAAGATCATCTCTTGAGGATGAAAATCGTGAAGGTCGTCCTGTTTCAGCAACAACTTCAAATCACATTGATGCCGTTCGTCGCATGATTGAAGAAGGTCGTCGGGTGACCTACAGTGAAATTCGGGCAACTCTTGGCATTGGAATGACTGCAATTCAAACAATTCTTCACACACATTTAAATGTGAAAAAGTGTGTTGTCATTGGATACCACATTGTTTAACAGCTGATCAAAAAAAGCAAGGGTCGACTGGTGCCTTGAAAACCTTAAACGTTATCATGAAGGTGCGTCTAAGGTCGTTTATAATATCGTTATAGGTGATGAAGCATGGATCTACTGCTATGATCCATTAACAAAACAGCAATCTGCCTGAATTGGAAAACAGTTAATGCCGAATAGTATACCATCATTTGCTTGCCAACATTGTTGTCAAGAGTTCAGAAAAATCAAATTGTGTTACACCATGACAACGCTCCTGCACACTCTGCCAATTTGACAACGTTTTTTCGCTCTGCTGGGATAAAATTAATGTCACATCCACCTTATTGCCCGGATCTAGCTCCTTGTGATCTCATCCTCTTTCCAACTATTAAGAAGAAATTACGTGGAATCCATTTTTAAATACCACAGGAAGCTGTTAATGCATTTGAAGAGCATGTTAGTGCAGTGTCCAAGGAAACCTGGGCTACCTGTTTTACAGAATGGTTTGAGAGGATGTCGAAATGCGTTAAATGTAAAGGAGAGTACTTTGAAAAAGAATATATATTGTTCGTTTTTATATTTTTTGTTCTTATCCTGTATTCACAAAGATACAGTGTGCCCCTCGTATGTCCATAGATAGATTGCTTATTGTCGAAAGGCCGGTGGATGGCATTTCAAACATTTCATTTAAAGAAAACAATCATTTCATGAGTAACAGCATTGAATAATAGCATTTATCTTTGCTTTTTGTTAATAAAATTTATGTTTTCCACTCTTTAACTGACTTTTATTCGAAAATGTTGTTGTATGAGGTATTAAAAGTTTGATGGTACCATTTAGACAATTAAATGATCTATCACATTAAAGAAAAATCGGGAGCTGTCATTTTAAAAAAATTGTCGATACGTCGTTACTTGAAAACCAGAAGTGAAAGAAACTTAAAATTTATACAAGAAAAAATAAAAACATTTCTTCAAAAAACAAATTGCTTCAAACTTAATGAATTTATTCCAAAATTTTGTCGCGCACAGTATCATTTGTTTGTTATAAAAGATATTAGCTAAAACCTAAATCAGGAAATTTTCGTTTTTACGTTATCATTCAATAGGCTCTGGAAATCTTTTGTTTGATTATTTATCACAATGAAATTTAGCAAATCTGTTGAATTGAAATATACACTCTATTTTTGCAAATAACGTCTAGCGACAGGAAGCGACATATTAAATAATTAAATATATTATTTTTTTTCTCGACTGCTTCGAAAGTTATTGTAGAAACCGCCTGAAAAATGTATCATTTCGTATTTCTAAAGTTGTAACTTAACGAAACTAGCACATCTTCAATCGGTGGTCATATATATTTCACGGTTAAGCTATCAATTGGTGGATTACCTAGAAAAGTAATTTCGGTAAATGTGATGCAGCGTAATGCCATGTCGGGGAAGCCACTGCGAATTAAAATGAATGCCCACAATTTCACTGAATCAATTCGATCTTTACGTTAGAGGAAATATAGGGTATCTCCTTAGGTTACTTAAATAGGTGATGTTACGACAAAGTACGCTGAATAATCGTAGAAATACTTAAAAAATGTAATTCGAAATAATGCGGTTTTATTTTTCTGTTGAGGGGGAATTACGATTTCAGAATCGCAGTGTTTCAGCCTGCGGCCCTCTATTATAATACCTATAGCATGGTGTATATGATACACGTTGGGTGTGCATGCGGGAATGTTGCTCATCAGTTACTAATTTGCATGTGGTAATCCAGTTAGGTTATGTTCGTGTCGTCAGGCGAAGGCAATACGCTAGATTAAACATGTTAATATGAAATTTACACATCGACCTATGGACTCGTTCTAGCATAGCTCGTAACAGTGTATGTACGGACGTAAGCATGTCTGTGCAATTTTTAAATGCACCTCAGTATTGACACCGAAATTATACAGGATATATTGCGACTCTTCCATTTATGCTTAACTTATATCGCAGCCTTCCCTCAGGGTTTAGTTTAGCTGAATAGGTCAATATACATTATTAATGAAAAAGAGAGATCATTTTGTTCGATAGATTTTGACCCGCCCAACATTAGAATTTAATTAGCTTTCTGCATAATTTAAGAGTTTATTCGAACAAAACAAACGATTTTTATATAATCGTTGGGCATTTTCGAATACCCCCAGGAACTCTTCATGTAGAAATTAGAACATACTCTACATCCAATTTTCAAGCATTTAACTTTGAGACAATTTGACGATTCTTTTACGATCTGCAGGATTATAAGTGATGCGCTTTTAAATAAAAACGAGCCAGTAGAATCAATTGCAACAAACCCCAAATCTATATCCTCTTTATTTTTGAGCTACGCCGCCGAAAATATAAAAAAATTGTTGAAAATCCCCTAAACTTCCAAGAGCTCTAACAGCTAAATTATTAGGATTAGGGGATCGCGCATTTTCAACAAAATTCAGCCCTTTGAGATCTACAAAAGGAGCCCTCATTTAATGATTTGTCTTTTTTTATTGGGGAGATACGCAAGAATAAAGACAATTAAAAATTGCATTTTTGAGTGTTCTTTTTTACAAATTTTGAAAGAAATATTACTTATAGGGTTATTCCATGTCAAATGATCAAATTACCACGCTCGACCATTTCAGATTTGTTTCAAATTTTATGAGTAGGTTCCACAACTAACTAAAGGTAATTCCCCAAATTCTTAGCTCCTGATATGCGATACATGACCTGCAAGAGCCTCTTAAGTGATGACTGGTAAAATGTCGCAGATGCTCATGGACACCTTTTGCCATTTTTGTCAAGCTGTTATTCTGTAAGTAAGAGAAATATTTGCCTGGAAATTGCTGTGCTTGCTTAGTAGTTATCGGTGTCCCAAACCTCCAGATATTAACAAAAACAGTCAACTAGTCCTCTTGCTTTTGGTTCTCAAACTTGGCTGAAAATTTGTCGCGACAAAAAAAATCCTAATTTCTAGGAAGTCTGTATTCCAGGCAAATCAATGCAGAAAGCTCATCTTCTGCGTAACTAGTGAAAAAATAATTGTTTTTAACTGTTTCAAATTTTTAGCTTCTTTGACAAATAGTTTCTGAGATATTTGTAGATAAACATGACCCCAAAAAAAGTTGATGCAAATTTAACATATCTTTGGGCGTCTATATCTCAACTGGAAAACCTAGGAGCTTCTTGACTCAACAACTGTTTAAAACAGCTTGTTTTTCTCTACAACATATTTGGTTTCTGTGTTAGGGTCTTTTCTTATAAGACTAAAAAAAGGAGACAACGTAACTGCTTGAAAGGACTGCGCGCATTACTTAAAATTTTTTCTCCGTCTTTGTCATCATGCAATCCAGTAAGCCAATAAGATATTCTACTGAAAATTAGTGAAACTGTTTAAAATTGAGTAGAGTATGAGTCCTGAAAAGTTTAAGCAACAATATTAAAATCCCTTCTTACCATATGCTCTCAAATTTGGGGGAAAATGCAGTTTCGACAATGTTGAAATCTCAGCAGATGCTTTCTTTATCTGGTCGTGGTTCTTTTAAATACTTTTATTGCTTGCGTTAGTCTACGGTGACTTTTTGTCACTACCATTTTAGAAGCGGTATTCCCATCGCCAAGGGGCCACGCCCGATAGCCAGGCAAGTCTAGCCACGGGTAGGATACTTCCACCGAGGTTCCTATGACTGAACCGCAAGCTATAAAAGTGTTAAAAAGAACCACGACCAGATAAAGAAAGCATCTGCTGAGATTTCAACATTGTCTAAACTGCATTTTCCCCCAACTTTGAATGCATATGGTAAGAAGGGATTTTAATAGTGTTCCTTAAACTTGTCAGCACTCATACTCTACTCAATTTTAAACAGTTTCACTAATTTTCAGTAGAATATCTTATTGGCTTACTGGATCGCATGAGACGGAGAAAAAGTTTTAAGTAATGCGCGCAGTCCTTTCAAACAGTTACTTTGTCCCAATTTTTAGTCTTATAAGAAAAGACCCCAACACAGAAACCAAGTATGTTGTAGAGAAAAACAAGCTCTTATAAATAGTTATTGAATCAAGAAGCTCTCTCGTATGTTCTCCTTATACTCTTGCTTAGGTTTTCCAGTTGAGATAGAGACGCTCAAAAATTTGCTAAATTTGCATCAAAATTTTTTGGGGTCATGTTCATCTTCAAATATTTCAGAAACTATTTGTCAAAGAAGCTTAAAATTTGAAACAGTTAAAAATAACTATTTTTTCACTAGTTACACATAAGATGAGTTTTCAGCATTGATTTCCCTGGAATACAGACTTCCTAGAAATTAGGATTTTTTTTGTCGCGACAAATTTTCAGCCAAGTTTGAGGACCAAAAGCAAGAGGACTAATTGACTGTTTTTGTTAAAATTTGGAAGTTTGGGACACTGATAACTAAGCAAATACAGCAATTTCCAGCCAAATATCTCTCTTACTTACAGAATTACAGCTTGACAAAGATGGCAAAAAGTATCCGTGGGTATCTGCAACATTTTACCAATCACTTAAGAGGCTCTTGCAGGTCATGTATTGCATATCAGGAGCTAAGAATTTGAGGAATTACCTTTAGTCGGATGTGAAACCTACTCACAAAATTTGAAAAAAATCTGAGATGGTCGAGCGTGGGGACTTGATCACTTGACATGGAATAACCCTATAGTCACTTTCTGCGGGAATTCAACGTATTTAAGTAGAAATAACTATTATATACTTGCTTCTTAAAGTACTCCTAGACATTTTTTTAGAAAGAAATTAGGAATTTAAAATTTTGCAGAACATTTCACCCAAAATCGAAATCCAACTATAAGCATTCAACCTCCAGACACTGAAAATCTTTCCGCAATCGATAGGCGTACAATTTACATGTTTCTAGATCAAGGCGTACCAGTAGAATCAATTTCCGTAAATTCTAAATTTCTATCTCATATATTTTTTGAGCTACATACAAGGAAAGTAGGAAAAATGTCCCAATCTTCTGAGAACTGGCAGTCAAACAGTTAGAGTTAGAGGATCACCCTTTTTTATTTCAATTCAGCTCGCTGAAATCTATTGCCTCTTTTTATTGAGAAAATATGAGAAAATTTAGAAAAAAGGAAGAAATTTTCCGAAAGTTAACAATTTTTCTTTAATCCTTTGAGTATTTTTTCATTTTAACGCACTGAATGTGAAAATGTAATAAGTTTAATGATATTTCAATCAATTCTCGAGACTCGATTTTTTTTGTACGCTGGTGTAATCTTTTAATAGGACAACATCAAATTCAGATATTGAAACAAGAAAAATCTTCGTACGTCGGATCTTTTCGCCGCCAACGCTCGTTCGAGCACTTATGCCTAATGGAAAGATAGTCGATTTGAATTGAAAAATTTTGTTTACGTGACAAACAGTTGATGTTTAGAATTAATGAATACAAAGAGGGTTTGATGGTGGTGAATAAGATGCTAAAATGATCGCTTACGAGGGGGAAAACAAGAGATACCCGAGTAATTAAGCCTCTGTTATGCAAATATAATTTCCATATAACCATACGTTTGAAATGTAATAAACCACATTTAATGCAAGGGGAGATTTTACCGGATACACAAGGTCGCGAGTATAAGGTACTTTATTGCGGTGTTTTTTGGTGGAGGAGCCGGGAATCTAGCACTATACCAAGGAAGATATTTAGGTCAATTAGTTTACTAACGAAGCCTTAATTATGATGTCAAAAAATAATTCAATTTCTAAACGGAATAAGTTTTATACGCACTTACTCGTCGGTTAAGAAACTTTTCAGGGATTTTTATTTGGAAGGCGTGTTGTAGGGCTAATTAGGTTACGATTTCGGAAAGTTCTAAACCCGATTAAAGCACTCGCAAAGTCGCATTAAACGGTCCATATAATATGATAGACACCCCTCGACGTTCGAAAATCATTTCTTTCTAACCCCATTAGAGTGATTCTAATCTCATTAGTGGACCGTCGAGTTTAGAAACAAACATTCGGCGGACTGACGCGATGCTCGATAGCTGCTGTTGCTGTTACTATTGCTTGCTGCAATCTCACTTACTGTTCAAAACTTCACCCCCAGGAATCGGTGTTTATTTATTTTAGCAGAGTTATGTTTATCTGGTGAAATTAAATTTGTTTTCAAGAGGTAATTAATTCGCTCCAGATGATTATTTAAACAAATTTAAGTATTCTGCTTTCTTTTCTGTCCGCCAAATTTTATTTTTACCATGTCTAAATTACTAAGATTACTCTATACTGTTATCCTTTTTTGCGTTATATACCGGGTGGTGACGCAGCACAGCAATTATATCAATTCATAATTAGTGAGTTGGTATGCGTGTGGACGCGCGTTTGCATACAAAAAATTTCAAATATTTTTTCTTTTCTTTTCAATGTATCCTATATCTCTGTTTTTCTGTTGTTGTTATTTGAATTTCTTAGATTAGAATTGAGTGAGAGATGTCTATCATTCGAACAAGATTATGCAAATTACAAGTTACGCTATACCAATTGGCCAATTAAATCGCAACCAATAGAGATATCTGAACAAACTTTTTATTAGACATATACATGTACTATACATTACTTTTCTACATAATCACTTCGTAAATTAAGACACTTGTCGTATCGTGGGGTGAGATTTTTTATGCCGACGTCGTAATCCTCTACCGCCAGTGTGGCGAGAAATGTAGTGACCGCTGCTTTGAGGGCGTCATCGCTGCGGAAATGTTTTCCGCCTAGAAAATCTTTCAATTTTGTAAAAAGGTGGTAATCCGACGGTGCTAGATCTGGGCTGTAGGGTGGGTGATCGAAGACTTCCCAGCGAAACTGCTGGAGCAATCGGCGTGTTGTTGTAGCAACATGGGGACGGGCATTGTCGTGCAGCAACACAATGCCCGATGACAACAGACCTCGCCGTCGATTTTGAATTGCCCGCCGCAACTTCTGTAGCGTGGCACAATATGCTTCCGCATTAATGGTGGCCCCTCGAGGCATGAAGTCTAAAAGCAAGAGACCATGTCTGTCCCAGAAGACGGTTGCCATGAGTTTGCGAGTCGACTCTGCTGTCTTGAACTTTTTGGGTCTGGTCGGTAAATGAGAGTGATGCCATTCCATGGACTGGCGTTTGCTTTCGGGCGTTGAGTAAGCAACCCATGTTTCATCGCCCGTAACAATGTGTGACAAGAATGCATCACCTTCATTTGCGTAACGCTCCAAAACACTCAAGGCCGCACCCATACGCTTGTTTTCCTGTGAAAGCATGTGCGGCACCCACCTTGCACAATCTTTTTTGTAGTGCAGATGATCTTTGACGATTTCATGCGTTATGATGCGCGAAATCTGTGGAAAACGTGCACTGATGTCATTAAGTGTGGCACGTCGATCCTGCTATATGAAGTCGTCGACTGCACGCAGCAACGCATCAGTAATGACACATTTCTGGCGTTTCGCAACTGGCGATATTGTCGAGTGTATCTCAAACTCACACTGACGCGATATTATTGTAGATAACTCAACCAAATCTCGTACACTGACAGATCACGAGAAAACCACTCGGCGGCTCGTCGCGCAACTGCTGCTCCATACGGCGCCAACGGGTACTAGTCCGGACGAGGCTCGTATATAATTACAATGGAATTAAGGATTACCTTGCTAATTTTAGATTTACATATTGCCTAATTTATTTGCTATATAAGGTTAGTTTTTCGTTTAGTTTGTTAATTCAGTTTTACTGCTGATGACGACAGCTTTGCTATCGAAACGTGTGTCCAGTACAAGTTAAATTTTGTGGTAAAGGTTTTAGTGAACTGTTTCGATGTTCCAGTGCCACAAATTTAGAGTACCTCTTTAATAAATAACACTAGTAAAATGAATAAAATTGTCGTATAAATATTTCAAATAGCCTCCTCTAATATTATACTATGTATATGGCATTCCCAGATGTTTACAGTATGTAAGCAACACTACATAGGCATGTGTTGTATTCGAGCTTATTAAATTAAATAATGCTTATTAGTAGTCTGGGCAAACAGCGGTAACAGTCTGTGTAGTAGATATGTCATGCGGAGTCGGCAATTATTTATTTCACGTGTTCACAGCATCAGTACTAAATCGATGCTGTATGCGAGTAGTTCTGTGTATATGCAGTCTGTCGTAACTTATTTCGTAATTGTACGCTTATGTTTGCTTTAAAAATGTCGCAATTAGATACGTCGCGAAAACGACCAATGGCAGACACAGCTAAAAACATTATAGTGGACATGTCGGGCTTAATTTTTGATGGCGCTAAAATTCAATGTCTAGTTTGTAAAATCCCTTTAATGTGTTGGTCCAGAAGCCATTGTCAACGTCACATCGAAAGCAAACAGCATTCTTCTGCAAAAAGTGGCATTCGAGACCAAGAAAAATTTACATTTGATTTATGTGTTACTCTTATTTTATATAATCTATCGTTTCGTTTACTAGACAAAGAAGCATTTGTCTCCTTCTGGAATAAATATGCGGACTATAAATTACCTAGTCGGACATCCATACGAAATGTAGTGCCATTTGCTCGTGAACATATAGAAAAAAGAATGAAAACGGAATTGAGAGATAAAAAACTGTGGTTGTGTGTGGACGAAACAACAGATCGTCAAAAACATTCTGTGGTTAATGTAATGGTACGTACAGTGGAACCACATCGACCGTCATCCTCCTTCTTACTTGCTTCCAAAAGAGTTATAAATTGTACTGCCGATGAGATTTTAAAGGTGGTGTTGAACTCACTGAACAAATTTGAAGTTTCAACTAAGCAACTTTAAATGTTTATGAGTGATGGTGCCGCAAACATGCGTTTTTTGGGCCGATCTCTTAAAGAACACAGTGGTAACTTCTTACATGTAACGTGTAAAATCCATACTCTAAATCTTGCGGCACAAACGATTCCTACATGTTTTCCACTAGTAAATGCATTGATTGCTAGTACAAAGGCAGTGTCCCCGAAACGTACCTGACTATTTCACAAACTGTGTCCTGATTTACCTGAACCACCACAGCCGATTGTTACACGTTGGGGAACATTGTTGCAGGCTGCGTTTTACTACAACAAATATTTTGATCAAGTAAAGAAGATAGTTTTAAAATTCAATCCGACAGAAGCTGCAGCAATCAAGAAAAGCTAGGAAATATTTCAGGATAGGAAATATTTCAAGATAGTCAGGTTAAAAGAGATTTACAAACTATTCACAACAATTACTTCGGACTAGCGGAGGGAACAGAAAAATTACAAAATGTTTCGATGTCGCTAGTGGATTCTGTTCAAATTGTGAATGATGTTCACGCACAGTTATGCGCTGTAGAAGGCGAAACAAATTTGTGTGTAATACGAAAATTTGAAAGTGTTTTAGAGAAAGACTCCGATTTTCTTATATTAAGACAAATTTGGGAAGATGCGTATGAAGACGCATTAAGTTGTTTCAAAGATTATTTTAAATATGCAAATATAACATCGCTAGATGTCGAACGGTCGTTTTCGGCATTAAAAAACAGCTGTGGAAACATATCTAATGATTCAAATATTTCACGGAAGACTTTTAAAACGGTAAGTGTTTCAGCACGTTTTATAATTTATTTCTTACCTTCTATTTTATGTGTAAACCTTTATGCGCTCGCCACACCTCTGGCTGTTACCGCATATTTGCCCAGGTTTGTTATTAGTACAAGTGAAAAGGTATTTATGACTTTAAAAATTTAATAATTTTTATCTGGGTTTATTGTTTTCCGTATAATTGTTTGATCCATGCTGCCTATAAGCTTGAACACTTTCATTGGAATTTATGTAAGTTTTCTTTTAAATTTAGATTGTTTATGAATTGTTTTACAATTATTTTGAATGTTTATATAGGCTGTCTCAGAATTTCTAGTAAAGCTTGCTTTGAAAATAAAAAGCAGTCGTTATTGCTGCCTATTAAACAAAATATTCAACAAGACGAATTTAATAAACTTCGGAAATTTTCCGAGAAACATCGTATTTCGGAAGAAATGTGAAAATGTAATATTGTACAAGATTGTTGATAAGGAATAAATAAGAGATACACACATACATAATAATCATATTCCTCAAACATTCCTCTTGTATTCTCGTTTCTCATCTGCCGTGCTCACGCCTCAACGAAAATTAAAAAACACAAGTGCGGAGATAGAAAAGAAGTTTTTAATCTCTGAAATCTTTAATATCTGAAGGAAATATAATGGGGCTTTCATTATATACACTGCCTTTCTGAATGATCTATTCACCGCCTTCGAGCATTTTCACACTCCCCGGTGTTCCGTTTGATCTGCCTCCCTATAGCAATGAATACGTTGATTATTAAAAGGAATTAAAATCAACCCCAACGCAACGTAATAATGTTCACGAATTAAGTTCATGCGATCGTGATCTTCGGAACTTGCTTCAATTTTCGCATATTGTTTAAAACAGGTTTCGGTGTTAATAGAATAATTGCTTAATACAATGAAATTTAACTTACCGGATACAAGGGCATGCACTAGGAACGCCAACATACCCATTAAACTAATTATCACATCACTTGCACCTAGAACAAAACAAAATTAATTTTCACTCAAAGCTGTACAAAAAAATCTTAGTAGGTTAAGTTTGTATGTTGCAGGTACATTGTGTTTGCGTTTATATAAAGTAACGGCTAAATACCCTAACAAAACAAAACAAAACCGACCAAAACATCTGCTATCCTTGGAGGTAATCAAATTGAAAAGTTTATTTTTGTTATAATATCAGTATAATCATAAATAAATTACACTCTGTATACATTTCCATTTTACAACTTACACTGTACAGATACTGTAAAACTAGGAGTTACATTGGTGCCAATACGAATTGAACGTGAACTTTGTGTATGTTTATAGCTGTCTCCTGCTTTTACAACTGTATCAATCAAACAAGCACTTATTTTTTTTCCATTGAACATAAACCAGTAGCACCAGATGTGTAATTTTTAGAAAATAGGTTTAAAATTTTCATATCTATCTTCACTTTTATAGAAGAACTTCAAACAACTTATACATTCATATCATACGTCTTTACTTCTAAATTTTCATAGTATATGAAGTTTACAAATGCTTTTAAAAAATGTTGAGTCTGTTCGTTTCCAAACTGTTGGTAGACTTAGCTGCTGCAACTCTTCGCGATTAAAGACAAATACTGTGTCACTGTTCAAACTTTAAGTTAAAACAGAAATAAGTAGCTCATATTCTACAAATTCATGTATTTTGCTGGGCGGTAACAGTCAGTGTAGTAGATATGTGGTGCGGAGTCGGCGATTATTTATTTCACGCGTTCACAGCGGCAGTACTAAATCGATGCTGTATACGAGTAGTTCTATGTATATATAGGCTATCGTAACTTATTTCGTAATTGTACGCTTATGTTTGCTTTAAAAATGTCGCAATTAGATACGTCGCGAAAACGACCAATGGCAGACACAGTTAAAAACTTTATAGTGGACATGCGGGACTTCATTTTTGACGGCGCTAAAATTCAATGTCTAGTTTGTAAAATCCCTTTAATGTGTTGGTCCAGAAGTCATTGTCAACGTCACATCAAAAGCAAACAGCATTCTTCTGCAAAAAGTGGCATACGAGACCAAGAAAAATTTACATTTGATTTATATGTTACTCTTATTTTATGTAATCTTTCGTTTCGTTTACTAGACAAGGAAGCATTTGTCTCCTTCTAGAATAAATATGCGGACTGTAAATTACCTAGTCGGACATCGATACGAATTGTAGTGCCATTTGCTCGTGAACATATAGGAAAAAGAATGAAAACGGAATTGAAAGATAAAAAACTGTGGTTGTGTGTGGACGAAACAACAGATCGTCAAAAACATTCTGTGGTGTTTAAAGAAGTAACTGTGGAAACATATGCAATGATGCAAGTTTACAGTAGTTCACATCCTGATGCCTCTAATTTGTTGAATAATTAGCAAGTAAGTTTATTTATGAATTTTTCGTATTCTTATATTAACCCGTAATACCGACGCCTATGCGAGTCCGCAAGTTTTGGTTACTCTATTTATCATGTATACAGAAGCTGTCCCAAGTTCGTGGATCACCATGGAGTTTTATTACCAAAGGATTAAATTATTTTCATAGCTTAATGAGTTGTATTAGAAAAACTGAAATTGTTTTAGAAAAAAATTAACTTGATGGTATTCTGGCATTTCCAGAACGTTGAAATAAAAAATTCTTCCAAAATTGTAAAAGATAACCTAGGACAGCTTGTACAATTGCGAACAAAATTTAATTTACAGATTTGACAACACTATATACAATTTATTTCCAAATAAAAAACTTTAAACCAATATTTTATTTGGAATCATTTTATAGTGTTACGTTTTTTTTTTTTAACTCGCTCAACAATTCTTTGCAACGCATGATAGAGGAATGCATTTCCCGATTTTCCACATTTATTATTCTCAACTCCAGCTTTGTCAGCGGCGCATGCAAACTCGAATGTAGAGATTATTTTAAAATCTGCTCCCAAAATAACGCGGTTCCCATCCAACGCAACAAAGCCATCAGGTGCTTGAAGCAGGGAAAAAATTGATAACAAAATGGACGCCGTCCATTCGCAGGTTGGATTTCTATGAATATTTGATGAAATCCAAATGCAGTGTACTAGGTCAATTATTTTAATGAATTATATTACCGGCGCGCTGTGCGAATTGCGCCTAAATCGAAATAAAAAATGCATTCGACCTAGAATACTAACTACATTGGGAATTAGTTTGTTGAAATCGATCCAAAATTCGGTCAGGTTTAATGAATATATTAGCTCCCATCGGCGAATACTGAAAAATCGATATTTCCCTGATTTTACCAATGTGATTAAATTTAATTAATAAAATAAAAATCTCAAGAGCACCGGTAGGACTCGAACCTACGATTCCCGTTTACCGGACGGGCACGCTACCATTACACCCCTGAGTTTTTGTAGGAAGAAACCCTTTTTAATACGTAGATGTTCAATGCCTGAAGATTTATTACAACATTGGGAGTCATTTAAAAAAATTGGCGATGACGTCATCACTAGAAAACCAGAAATTGGGAAACATAAAATTCATGCAAAAATGTTTATTTAAAAAAAAATACAATTTACCTGTCCGAACATTTATTCGAAAAACAAATTGCTTCAAATTTGTTGCATTTATTCCATAATTTTGCCGGGCACGGTATTGAAGCTTACCAGCGTGGATGAGGAGAGGACTTGTAGATTCTAATAATAAAATAATAAGGATGTCCATACACACAAAAGAAGATAAGGCGAGGAGAGTATGATTAAACGGATTAGTGTAATTTTACTGGAAATTATGTAAATTCTCATTTTGCTATTTTAATTTTACACAATACGATGTGGTCATATATCAATATAGCATTTTACAAATTCACAGAAACGTGTTTGTAGTACTTTAATTTTTGATAAAAATAGCAAGTTAGAGCAACTTTAATATGGGAGTAGCAATTTTCATAATGATTATTATTCTCCTATGATGAACACAGCAACGACCGTATTAGCGTAAAGATATAGAGAAATTTAAACAGCAAATACAGCGCTGAGTATCGTTGAAATAATGGAAATTTGTTAAGTAATATGATAGGGGAACTATTTCATTTGCATTAGACTATATGCTTGACCGACAGTAGTGGATTACTCTAGCGCAATGCATTAATTGAGTATGGTTAGAGTAAACCTCAATCCAGTAAACTGAGCTGAAGCACTTCATCTCCCATTCCATCGTATTCATTCAATATTCCATCTAAAATGCCATTTTATTATGAGATAACTGTTTTCATTACCTCTCGCATGCCCTGACGGGAGCTCCGTTACCCCGTAGAATACATATTTGTTGTTTACGTACCCGTAACAGAACTCGGCCCAAAAAAAAATGTTTATATTTATCTTATGCCGCTAACGGACTGCAAAATCATGTTAGTACCCATGTTTTACAAGCTGTAAAGAGCTGTTATCTGTCTCTCTTCCGTGATATAACACCAATTTTGATTCCCCTCACCGTCTCCAACATCCCCCGGTCATGATTAAATAAGTAACGAATTTAAAGGGAGGACTTTTAATTAAACGAAAAATCCACTGTTTTCATTTCATCTGCCATTATTTACATATTTTTTGTATTTTTTTTTTTCAATTAATTTGGAAATTGATACCAAATCAATAGTTGAGCTTCGAACATCGTATTTACCGAACATGTATTGCAGGATTTGATAAAATTATCTTTTGGAGGGATAGAAAATATTCGAATTGTATTTCTTTGTTAACAATTCATTAGAGCTTCATTAAGGATTAATAAACATCCTATTACTTGAATTACGAGGGTAAGTCAAATACTATCTGTTTCGCCATAACAAGCTTTGAAGGTTATCGTAGTGGCGGCCGCTTGCGCATGCGTTGAGTTGGCGCCTCTGTGGTCATGTATCCGGAATTCAATCACGATCGCGTCATTTATCTGCAAGCTACAACAGCATAGCACCAAAGAGGATCAACGAGCAGTGATCCGATTTTTGTGGTCAGAGGGTGTGAAAGGTGCTGAAATTCACCGGAGACTTTTGTCACAATACGGGGACAGCGCTTTATCTCGTAAAAGCGTTTTTTTGTGGATCGAAATGTTTCAAAGTGGCCCCACGAGCGTAACACAAAAAGAAGGAGCTGGACGGCCGTCAACCTCGACCACCGACGACAACATTCAGCAAGCTCGAGAGATGGTTACAGCAAATAGGCGAGTTATCATAGGTGAGGTTGTATCTTCTTTAAACATCAGTCAGTATTCTGCTTAAAAATGCGTCGCCTTCCGCGTTGAAGCGATCCAGTAAGCGTTGGCAGATGTCCAAACGTTTGGTTTTGTTTTCTGCGGTAAGCATTCGTGGTACCCATCGCGCACGCACTTTACAAAATTTGAGTTCATCGTGGATAATTTGATAGGCAGAACCGTAACTGATGTTTAAAGAAGATTCAACCTCACCTATGGTAACTCGCCTATTTTCTGTAACCATCTCTCGACCTTGCTGAATGTTGTCGTCGGTGGTCGAGGTTTACGGCCGTCCAGATCCCTCTTTTTGTGTAACGCTCGTGCGACCACTTTGAAACATTTCGATCCACAAAAAACGCTTTTACGAGATAAAGCACTGTCCCCGTATTGTGAGAAAAGTCTCCGCTGAATTTCAGCACCTTTCACACCCTTCCTCTTTGGTGCAAACTAATAGCGGAGCTGACATACTTATGTTGTTGTAGCTAGCAGACAAATGACGCGATCGTGATTAAATTCTGCACACATGACCACAGAGGCGCCAACTCAACGCATGCGCAAGCGGCCGCCACTATGATAACCTTCAAAGCTTGTTATGGCGAAAGTGTAGATAATATTTGACTTACCCTCGTATCTACTGTAGCATGCACAGACATTTGAAATACTGAATTGTAAGTATTCCATTGCAATAAATACATTTTTAGACACAGTTAGGCGTACTTCTGATACGATTATCTCTTGAATTTCATGTTGTACGACAGCTAATATCTGCTAAAGGTGCGGTAAATTATTGATTCCTTCTTGGATGGACGATAAGTTGGAAGATCATTAAAACAACGGAAGAGAGTTTGAGGAGTAATATGTTATCCTTACACCATGATTTCTTCGTTCACCTCACTCTGTCTGATGACTGTGAAAATCTAGATTTGTTACTTGAGATGACAAAACTTCGATCCATGCACCATGGCAAACGTTGATGACGATATCTCATTTTCAACGCAACACTAAATGAAATCAGTAAGACATAGGACCTACCTACAGCAATCTTCAGGTTCTCTAGTACATCTTCGTACTCGAGGGATTTTTTTAACACTACACTAACAAGCAAACTGACAGAACTGTGACTCTCCGATTTCGATGAAGCTTGGTATATTGGTAGACCATCAAAAGGTAAAGGACACATATTTTCATCAAAAACGCATCTTTGATCATAACTTCGGAGCCGCGCAAGCTATCGGGATGTATTAAAAACCAAAATGTTCTACTTCAAAGGGGCTTTCAAACGGACCATAGATGAATGCCCCCCCCCCCCCCTAGTGGGGTAGGGGGAGAAAAATTTCACCTCTTTTTCACCACCCTGGCTACAATTTTCGCCCTAAACAAGTCATAATTTTTTTCCACAAACCACATTTAAAAATAATATGTGCATTTGGCATCTACCATGAATGATCTATTAGACAGTGAAAAATTCTGCATTTCGATTTATCTCTAGTGACTATAAATCGCGAAAAAAAGAATAGAGAACTAAAACAGTACGAAAATATATTAAAGTGCGTTATAATGTTAGTAAGCTGCGTATGTTTTGGCTTCGATTTCAGAATATTTTCAGATACACGTATTCATATCCCTAAAGTAACTTTGAGATTTTTCTAGGAGGGTCGATATGAGTGACAAAAAAATTACGTGTATGTATATCTGTATAGGTGAAACGGTCGAAAAAAAAAACAGTGATACATCAGCCACGGCTGGGTTCGCTTTGAATCCACTTAATATCTTAACGATATTAACAACTCATAAATAATCATTACCCAAAGTATTCTGGCAAGTCCAGTTAATGGTGCCGAACAGTCCTTAGCAGATAAACTTTTCGATATAATTGTGAACAGCGTTAATGGTCCTGCTTTTGAAGTACAACAAGAAGTAATCTACGATTTGAGCTCAACTTCAGAGTATCCTGGAGCGCAGCTTGCGGACGTGGAAGAAGATGATAACGTAAATTATAACACCGAAGAAGAAATGGATGTTATTGACCAAGAACAAGAGCTCCCAGATGCAATAGACATAGATATCGACTATAGACGTGCTGCCGTGGAGTATTGGAAAAGTGGAAAAAAAAGTCGATATTCGTTAAAAACGGTAGTGCATCGCTACAAGAAAGTTACATCGTTGATTACAGCGGTTACTTACAACGGTGGGAACAGCAAATATGTATCCTCCGGCGTGACGAGACGCCAAAAGCTGTTTCAACTCTCCCAATACGTATTTGATCAGTTTAAAGCTGGTCTTGATCGTCAAATGATAATTCATGATTATGATTTGAGAAAATGGGCATCGGAAGCACAAAAAGAGTTGCAAATCCCCAACTTTGTTGCGTCGGAGAGGTAGATACAAAGATTTAAAACCAAACATAACATTGTGTCCAGCAAAATAACCAAATTTCGTACAAGAATGCAAGTTACTGGAGCTGCAAATGTAGCTGCAGAAGCGGTGACCTTTGTTAGGAGCATACATAACTTATTACCCGAATATGGATTAGAGAACGTTTACAATACCGACCAAAGTGGATTTAATATTGAAATGTATACGGGTCGAACACTGACTGAATGTGGATCCACATCCGTAGAAGCCGTAGTTCAGTCAATTACAGCGACCACGCATAGTTATACCATTCAACCCACTGTATCAGCAGCTGGCAAATTAATGTCTCCCCTTTTCGTCTGTTTAAAAGAGGTAACCAGCCGTCTGGAATCACTTGTGCAACAAGGAATGTTCCGTCCGCCAAATGTGGACATCGTGGCCACCAAGTCCGGGAAACTAACTAAAAAGTTGGTTACACAATGGGCTAAAGACGTATATGCTCCATACGTTGGCAAAAAGACACTTCTGCTTATAGACTCTTTGTCATGACAAAGCCCTGACGACATTTCTGAAGTTGTGCCTACTGACCATCAAGTTACAGTTATGACTATTCCAAAGGGTGCCACAGGTATCATTCAACCTCTTGACGTGTACTTTTTCCGCTCGTGGAAATAATTTACTCGACAGGTGTCCGATATTATCGTTCTATCTGCCTTTGCCATCCAATTATATCAAAGAGACAATATTCTACGTTTGCAAGAGCTAACCCATTTGCAGTTTTCTTCACCACGATATAAGGAGATGCGTAAATATGCCTGGTATAAAAGTGGATATCTCGGAGCGTCCTGCGGAATTCACGACTCCATTAAAATTCTCTTTTCAGGATTCCCAAATGTCCCACTGTGACGAATGTGGAAAACCAGCTATAATCAGGTGCGGATGGTGTAAAAAATATCTATGTATAAAACACTTTTTCGTTGAATACCACAACTATGGAGTTTACAATCAATAATGCAAACTAACAACCTCATTAAAAAAAATGTAAGTGTGTTGTTTGTTTTTTAATATTGTTAAGATGTTTAAGTGAATTTAAAGCGAACCCAGCCATAGCTGATGTATCCGGAAAGTGTTTCTTTTTCGACCATTTCCCCTTTATATACATACATACACGTAATATTTTTTGGCACTAATATCAACTCCTTCTAGAACAACCTCAAAGTTATTTTAGGGATATGCATACGTGTATCTGAAAATATTTTGAAATATTTGAAATATTTTACTGACATTATGACGCACTTTAATATATTTTCGTACTGTATTATATAATCCCAAGTTCTCTATTCTGTTTCGCGATTTATAGTCACTAGAAATAAATGGAAGTGCAGAATTTTTCACGGTCTAATAGATCGTTCATGATGCCAAATGCACATAAATAGTAAACGGAAGACCAATCAGATAGGTCCAGTAACGGAATATATGTATGCGCGCGGTCGCGCATTATAAAAAATATTTCCTCTATTATATGTAACCGAGGAAAAAAATACAAAAAAGGTAGCTTTTATTTTTCAATGTAGTTTGTGGAAAAAAATGATGACCTGTTTAGAGTGAAAATTGTAGCCAGGGTGGTAAAAAAGAGGTAAAATTTTTCTCTCCCTACCTCACTAAGGGGGAGGAGAGCATTCATCTATGGTCCGTTTGCAAGCCCCTTTGAAGTGAAACATTTTGGTTTTTAATTCATCCCGATAGCCTGCGCGGCTCCGAAGTTATGATGGAAAATGCGTTTTTGGGAGTAATTTCAGACGCACCCTACACCCCCTTAAGGTAAATATGGGCCGCTAAAAAAAAAATACGTGTCTTTTACTTTTTAATGGTCTACCAATATACCAAGTTTCATCGAAATCGGAGAGTCACAGTTCTGTCAGTTTGCTTGTAAGTGCACAACAATAAAACAAATGGAAAACTACTCAGATCTGTAAAATAGTATTTTATTATACTATATTAATATGGACGCCTTTTATACTCCCCTTATTCAACTTCTTTGGTAGATTTTATAGACGTTTTCTTGGTTGAAATGTATTTAATTCCGGGTGAATGCCTACTTGATTAAAAGTAATCCTGTGAAGGTACGCCAATGACTTTTTTTATTGTTTTTGGCCGCATCGGAATACGATCATTACTTCAGCCCTCTAGGTATAAAAGAACGTCTTAAAACCAAAGTTTTTTGCGAGGGATATATATCCCATCAGCCTGTGAGGAAAGTAACAAAACTACAACGCGGCTACCTCGAAGAACCGTATCCTCTCTACGTTAGGGAGTAATATTTGGTTTTAAACTTTATTGATCATTAACACCTTTGAAGGAACAAAAAAAAAATAAAGAAAAGGAGATAATGTCTTGTGGTGATATTTTATGGTAGAAAGCAGATGGATTAAACGTACTATTTTATTCAGATACGCACGCTGTGGACCTGGTTTCCGGTTTATACGCGTCCATTTAGCTGAATATATTTCCACATTTTTCTTAGTGTGAAGAAAGAAAGGATGGAGCAATCGACCGGAATAATTTATAAGAATGTTTTTGTACTTAATGAAAGATGCAACACTTGCTCCTAGAACAGGGGAAATGAAACTAAGAGCATATTTAAGAGCTTTCTGCGATAAATCATTTGATTAATACAAAAAAATAAAGAGGATATATGAGTGCAAAATTTAAAATTTGTTTTAAAAAAGCGCGATCAATTATTTCACTAATTATACCTGTATTTACAGTCATAAATCATGCATTTTGACTATTGATTAACACGTCGAGATATTGTGAATATATAAAATGCGTCCAGCATCACTACCTACACACAAGTTTGATTGGTTTGGATGTTGTATATTTATTTTACTTCCTCTGACGGATGCGCCATTCAGGTCAGAATATAACAGATATTAGTCGATATAAAACTATCCGTCATCATTGCTGATTTCCAAATATAAATCTTTTTTCAATTCGTGGAAAAAAATCTTGAAACCGATTTAGTTCTTCCGCTTCTAGAGAAGCTTAATTGGCTACACGGATATTCACTTTAGCAGCTTAACGATGACATTAACATATCTAATTGAAGAATGGGGTGAATTATTTCACATTTGTTTTCTCAATTTTGCATTTTCGCAAAACCGGCGCTACCACCAAAACTGTATAATTTATTAATGCGACTCAAATACTTCATCTGGACCAAAATTGTTTATATCCAGCTAAATTCGAAAAGCCAATTTGTTTCCTGTTTAGAATTATTTTTTTCTACTCTCTTAACCAGGGTGCATTGTTCCCTCCACATACAATGTATTATTATAGATACTGCAGTGTTTAATTAACTTTAATAGCGAAATAGCTTTTCACGCACGATGGGTTGGAGTTAATATGGATCTATAATATTATAATACTATCCCAAAATTTTGCGATAGTCTTGTTATAAAGTTTGCGTTTCAACAGGTTAAAAAAACTTTTAATAACGCAAATAATTCTTTGTGTGCCAAATTCTCGAATAGTACACAAAGTTTTAATAAGCTCCTCACAGATAGAGCATTTCACCAAAAAAAAAGTTTTATACAAATTTAATAACTACGAGGGAACTTTTTCGAAATAAACTTATCATCAAAAATTTTCGCAAGGGGAAAGAAGTTTTTTCCAATAACAAATTTCCGAAGTATAGCATAATTCATTTATTAAACAAGTTTTTTCCTTATCAATCGCGTTCGAAAAAGTTTTGGGTAAAGTGCGATAATCTAGTAGGCGGCGAAAGTAAAGAAGCGTAAAATTGTAGATGTAGCTTGCGATTTTTAATGGTTGATTTAAAAAAATATATATTTACGAACGGGGATGAAGTGGTGACTTACCACGTGGGGGTGTAAATAAGTACGCTATTACCGCACTCTGTGTGTGTTGCTGCCCGCACGGTATACTATTCGCAACTGATGCCGCGGCACAGAACTCATCCTGGAATTCTGTCCTTTTGTCCCTGTGCGCGCTTGTCTAAACTCAAGACCGCATTCACAACTTCTGTGTTGGTTGTTACATATGTTTTCATATCACCCCCTTAACGAAGTAATACATAGCCCCCATTATGAGTTTTACTTTCGCAACTTGATTGTTCATTAACGCAGCGTCTATTACGCACGTATTCATTCCATATTTTGAAAGCACTCCAACCCAACACCATAACCCTAGAGGGGATAACACGTTTTTCGCGATAAAAAAACGCGATGAAATGTATTCCATTCGTTAGATATTATCTTTCACGCGCTTGACAACTCCTCCAAAATTAGCAATATTAGTAGGTGAATTAAACTAATCTTTTGACAAATCCAGCGCATCCACCAAAATTACATGTTTTGTTCTTTATAGTTAAAACACGTTAAGAATATTGAAACTGCCAAATGACTTACATCACCCACTTCCAAATCCAATTCCACCCATTTTTGTTTATTCAACGTTATTAAATTTGGATATTTTTGGATATTTCAAAAAAAATTATTCGAAGAGACAAAAACCACAAATTAACAATACTAGTACTTGAATAAAAATATCCCTAACTAACAAAATTTTAAGCTTGATAATTATAGATCCAGCACATCCACCAAAATTGCATACTTTGTTTTTTATTCTAAAAACACCCTAAAAATATTGAAATTGACATATACTACCGAACATGAAATAATTTACACCACCACAAGCACCTCTGCAAATGTCAAAGTTTGATAATCGAATTAAAGTATTGATCTAGAATTATTTAACATCTCTTTCAAGATGAATTAACGCAAGGGGATCCTAAAATTTAATTTAATTTCTCCACCAAAATCTAAAACGAATCATTTTTGAAAACCTTGAAAATTCATCCCCTTTTTAAGGTTCTACGCCATCTAGAAGATAAGTGGCAAACTATTTTAAAGCCTTAAATGTGTTCTCTAGGAAGCTATGGAGAAATACAGAATTTTGCTTCGACAAAATGAAGGGTGAGTTTTCTCGTATAGTAAAAGTTTTAACCCTGAATGATTTAAGTGGATGTTACATCATACTTGCTTAAACAGGTTGCTGCAGTTAGGCATACGACAAGAGCAGTAATCTATTTAATATTTTTGCATTAAAATTGCGGGGATGTAACTAGTTGGTGGCTGTTGCGGAAAAAAGTAGATACTAATTATTGAACACATCACGTGTTCTAGAAATGTGAATAAAAAAACGGCATGTCTACCTTCTGCGTGACCGGAAGATAATTAATTACTACTTAGCAATAGCGGCGTACACTTTCAATAAATCTTTTGAGAATATCAATATGCTGACAACATATGCGATATATCCAAATTCTTTAATATAGTGGACTTGATATGAATGAAGTACTTGATGGAGTACTTTCGGAAGCATATAGAAAGTGCATATAGTTAGCTATCATTAGTAAATTTTCTACATTAGATAATTAAAATACAAACCAAGTAGCAGCATCTATAAGCATTAATAAAATAGTTTGGAGTGTTTATAAGTGTTTCCTCAAAGTTCATTCTCAAAATCAATTTTTTTAAATGAATCTTAAAATAAAACACTAACTTGTACTGTTAAGTTTTTATTTATTTTTAATATATGTTTAGTTAGATTAACAATATTCTAGATTACAGTAATAGACCATCATAGATGTTAGAAACGAATAAATGAAAAAAGATAAGGATAAGAAAAAATGTTGGCAAGTTGTTTTGTTTTGCAAGCCTTAAAAACGCTGTATATTGATAGTTCCTGAGACAAGACAATACAATATACAACAACAATAATATGGTACGATATTTACGATTAACCAAATTAAATGAAGGAATAAACAAAAATAAAAATAAAATCTATAGGCTTAAACTACAAAAATTCATTTTCACCACAACAAAATGTAAAAAAAGTGATACAATAGAATACAATACATGCTACATTTTCTCTAGCGTTAGTTGATCATCAAATTACAATAATAAAGACGGATTCTCCGCAGAATTAAAGTAAACATAGTATATTATATTATAATACACACAAAAGTATATTTGATGAGTCCAATATATTACAATTACATAAATATTAATCAGACATTATTTATTAACGTCTGAGTTAAATATAGAAATGTGCTGACTAACTCTGGACCCAAAAACCAGCCTCTAATAGCATAACCTCATGGTCCAACATAAAAATGACAATTTTTTTCCTTAAACCTACTAAAAATATAAAATGTAATTTATTATACCCCATTTTCACAAATTTACCATAATTATACTCATTTTCGTGTCTTTAATATAGTTCTTCATAACAACCATTGATTGCACGAACTTTTTTTTCAGTTTTTTTTTTATTTCCTAATATATTCTAAATAATCTAATCTTTAATATAAATCACTCACGCGAAAAAATCATTCATTCATAACCTTGCCATACTTCCTATACTCTATTTTTCAAATTATTAGTGCAAACAATGGGGGCGGCGTTTACTGAATAAAAAAACTTATCCATTGCTCGCGAATTAAAAAATAAACCTACTACTTTCTTTATGATAATATATATTAAATGCAAAAACGGGGTAGAACATGTCTTGTGTTATTTATTATACAAAAGTGTAAAACAAACTTGAGTTCTCTCGTATCATTCTAATCTCTTAATCGTTTTTGTCTAAAGAATTGTCTTTGGTTGGTGAACGGCTGTTAGACTTACTATGCCTGTCTTTACTTACGGACCTTGAATGCGATCTGCCCCTGGAAATAAAAAGAAAAACATATTAAGACCCTCGATCTTCACTGTGATTGAAATCTTAATACCTACTTAGACATATCTTTGTCTTTAGATATGGATCGTGACTTAGATCTCTTTGGGTTAGATCTTGAGCGAGATCTACACAGAAAAAAATCAGTAATCACGTTAATACAACAATAATAATGAAACCAATAAGCGAAACTCACTTTGATCTTGATTTGGAGCGGGCAGGTGATTTGCTTTTCGTATGAGCACGTGACTTAGACCGGCTGGAGCGATGGGAACGGCTTCTAGAACGACTACGTGAGCTACAATAATCGTTACCACTAATATATCAAAGAATTTGATAGTAAAAAGGAAAAGTTAACCTACCGTGATCTAGACCTGGACCTCGAGCGACGTCTTGACCTTGACCTCGATCTGCTGCGGCTGCTGGATGATCTAGAACGCCTTCCACCCCGACGTCGATCTTCAATCAAACGGATTCTTCGCCCATTTAACTCCGAATCGTCAAGTTTTTCGATTGCGTTTTTCATATCAGAGTATGATGCGAACTCCACGACCCTGGAAAAAAGAAACAAAACCTTAGAATGAATTGCCTCGTTATCTTTTTTTCTTTCGGACTATAAAATTTCCCAAATAGCCAGATGGTTCTTTTTACTATTTCTTAAAGCAAATTAAGCATCTTTAATGGTTATTACTCGCCGAATACTTTTTTAAAATTACTTTCAAAATCGAAGCAACTTGAAATTTTCTTGCAATTTTTCTAGGATTTGGGTAACAGTTAATCGTACGTTTCTAGATGAAAATAGACCCGTAGAATCGATTTCCTAATATCGTGAACCAGCTATATAGCAATTTTTTGGAAGAGTCCAAAATGCAATTGATTACTTTTTTGTTATTGTGATATGAGCTAGTGAACAAAAATCAAAATAATTTCCAATTTCCCCTTGAGAATTATATCATTTTTTAAAAGTTGTTGAAAATAGACGTTTTAATTCAACTATCTTTTCTAATAGATTCTGACCCATTGATTCCGAAAATGTACTTAATGCTATGTAGTTTAATGCTAACTTTAATGGTTCTAAAGATAACAAAAGCACTTACCCTTCATTCCTTCTTTGTTTATGGGCATCAGCATAGGTAACTTCACCGGCTTGTCTCATGTAATCTTTCAGGTCCTATCAAAACGGGAAAAAACAAAACTGTATTAGCGATAGCTTTGGTGGATGTAGCGGATCTGCCTACTATTCGAAAATGAAAAAGAAAAATTACCTGGACTCGAAAAAGGTAAAATCTTTAAACTTAAAAAAGAAACAATTAATCACAAAAATAATCGAGATTTAAGTATATGTAATACTTTGATCGAATCTTAGTTACATTTTGTCAGCATTTTCAAGAGTGTCAAGAGATTATCGTCCGTCCGTATATAAACCGATTTTGGGAAAGAAACACCAATGGGTGATCCTGACTTCGAACTGTATCGAATATTGTTGTCATCCAAAGATAAGGAGGCTTCCTTGTTACGTTTTTGATATCCTTCATTGTAATCCTCCTGAGAATCTTCCTTTTTTAGATATCAGTCGTTTGTTTCGAATTTTGGGGATTGTGTAATGTTAATCGTCAATCAAATTTCCTTTCTTGATTTCTTCTTTGATCCTTGGTATTCTGTTGGAAGCTAATCTTCTATTCTTTCACTAATATATGCACACAATTCACAAATAAAACATTCCCACGTGAAGCAACACGATTTTTCTTTTTTAGTATTAACATAAAAATACAATCAATTCGTTTATGTACAAATTAAGATAGTGTAAATAATAAAAACATTTTAACACCACTGCACTTAATATATTTTCCAAGAAAAAGAAAGGGTGTCAGTTTGGTCACTTTCGGGGGGAAACACCAAGCCATACGATTTTCATTAGATGATATAATAATTAAGTAAATAAATACATAATAGAATTCATAAAAAAATATCGTCTTTGAAAGAATTCAAGTTTTACTTTTATCTGTGTATATACGTATATGAAAAAATTAATCAGGTCTACTTGATATTTCTTTATGAATTGCTATTTTGGTGAAGTTTTTTGTTTGAATATGCAATGACAAAACATAACTAAGAGTACGGTATTATTCAAAAAGTGCGCGTCATGCTAGGTTTCATTACCTGAGGCACCACATTGTGCACGTGAGACCAGTATGGTACCACCGATGATCGCCACATCATGATTCGAACGAACATGTCGGTTACTGACTGAGAGAGTATTGTATGGGCCTAGCTAAACTTCATACTCCAGAGGAATGGGAGCACTTTACAAAAAATGTATTTATTGTACATATTTCATAATGGAAGAAGTAGTAGTACATCTGATTTTTTCTATAATGTTTTTTGCATTTTAATTTTTCAATTTAGGAATTAGTTACTAGTAAAAGTACACAGAGAAACAAGAGGGGGTATTTTCGTAAAGAAAAAAAAAGGGAAGTTTACAGGTGGGTTTACCAGAAGAATTTTCAAGATCGATTTCATCAATGAGCGGATCATTCAAGACTTCCTTTCCTTTTAGAATATCTTCTTTAAATCCAACATCTTCTTCAGAGCGTTCCATTGATAATAAACAACAAATAATACTTACACCAATAAACGAAATAAAAAAAATGCGCTAAATTTGTTTATTATCAATAACTTTGATTCGTCGAATATCATCCTTCATATGAATCCCTCCTTCTTCCTTTATCTCTTCATCGTTTTCCTGAGATTGAATCCCCTTTATATCATCAACGATTTGCGTTTAAGAACTGATCTGCTTCTTCTTCAAACGGTTTCCTTCCTTGTAGAATCTGCGAATGTCTTCCGGATGATCCTCCTTGTCTTATGTCGATGGAAAAACGACTCGAAAGGAATACATTGGATTTTTTAAAAGGAAAAAAATGCTCCCATTTTATGTACGATTTGCCCCCTTGATTGAATTTTGATAAAGCGGCTCGATTAGTATATTTTTATTTGGTCGTACGGCCTCAGTGTGCGTGCTGTTACGGAACGGAAAACCCACGATAGAGAGACCCACTTGGACCCACGCATTTCAAGCACTCTTCGGTCAGATTGGCGGTACACAGCATGGATGTCGATATGAAAGGATATAAGGACATTAGGACCCAACTACCCAAATCAAGTCAAGACATGCATCTTCAAAAAAAATTGCTTTTGCTTAAAATTTACATCGTTTTCTTTTTTACCCCTTTATTGGCTAATCTACTCACTTGCCAGCTAACACGGCTGCTTAAATTCTCTACGATGAGACGATATTCAGTCCTTGTAGGCGGTCCATATCTGCAATTAACAGGAATCGAATCTCAGAGACAGGATACCAACACAACTAAGAATTTGGAAATAGAAAAGGTACAGGGAAGAACTTTTCAATAAATCAAAATACCTTTAATTTTTGTGAAAAATAACCATGCGTTATATATAAAAAAAAAAAGACGGTGTGTCAGCCGCTTAATTTTACAACTATCCAGAAATGCATGTGCTTTTTTTTAATCAAATGTTCGTATCTCTAAAGCAATTATAAGAATCTTTAATCTAGTGAGTCCCGATCTTCCCTAATTCTTAAATTATCGAAAATCCAAGCCAACCCTTAGTATTTTAGTAAATAATTACCTGTCATGCGCACGCAAATCTGGTTCTCGGCTGTAAAATATTACAATTAAAACAAAATAACACCAAATGCTATCGACTTACTTATCTCGGCTTCTTCCTCTCGGGGGTCCGTATCCCCTACCGCCACTACCACGCCACTGATCTGAACCGCGTGGGGTTCCTCTGGCTCGTTCTACTGAGACTCTGCGTTTGAAAAAAAAAATATGGAATGATATGATGAAGAGAATGCAAGAAGAAAGCTTGGGTTACCTTTCACCCAATAACTCCTTCCCATTGAGCTCATATACGGCATCATCTGCATCTCTGTAGTCGTCAAACTCCTAAAGAAACAAAATTGACCCTATTTAGTGGATGATTCCGGATTCTGAGAGATATTTCGTTTTTTCTGTAGGTTGATGCTCAGTTATAAATTTATCAACATTATCTCTCTGCCCCGAAAGATGGTTAAAAAATCATAAATCATCATGGTAACGAAAATATTAAAAATTTGAATTTTAAGAGTAATTAATCTACTTACAACAAAAGCGAATCCATTCTTCATTGCAACTTCCTTTATACGTCCGTACTTCCTAAAGAACTTTTCTATATCGCGTTCTCTAACGCGGTATGTTAATCCGCCAACAAATACTCTTGTCCCCATCCTGTAAATGAATAAAAAGAATAGTATCAAGACGCGAAATCACAAGAACTAACTGGGCTTGAAATCGGAGGTAAAAATCTTTTATAGTTCCTCCAGAAGCAATTAAGTCATCAATTATTGATAATTTCCATAAATAACCGGCTTAGTCCTTAAATTCTTATCAATTAGTACCGGCTACCTGCATTGTGAAACTTATAATTTCTCCTAAACCTTCAACTTCTTAGAAATTTTAATTACCTATGTACTTAGGATTCCACCAACCTTTTCGTAGCATAAATTTATGCAAATTAAGTTTCATTTTAATAATTCTCTGAATAAGTTTTGAATCTTAACAACGATGATCAAGAACAACTTGCTATCAACCAAAGCCAACTACGTAAAATATAAAGAGATGAATTAGAACGACTCAAACAATT
Source organism: Dynastes maya (assembly GCA_029619315.2). NCBI lineage: Eukaryota > Metazoa > Arthropoda > Insecta > Coleoptera > Scarabaeidae > Dynastes > Dynastes maya. The sequence continues at coordinate 12,924,031 of JAROYE020000012.1, forward strand.
GACATACTTTTCACCTTCATCAACCTCTCAATTGTTACTAAAAAAAAAAAAAAGGACCGGAAACTCTGGGCAATTGTTTAATAACAAAAGATTTTTCGTTAATCGCTCTATTTACAATTCTAAATCGGTTGCAATTAAAGATTTATCAAGACGCGATAACTCCAACCATCTACAACGCTGATAAAAAAAGGCTTGTACTCTGGAATTATTTAACTGAATTAAGTAACAATACGGAATCTATAGATGACTAGACATAATCAGAAATGAATTAATCATAAAACAAACGGTAAAAACAAATCTACTACAAATAAAAGCCGCTACAAAAGGGGTACCGCATGTTAAACTATCTGCAGTGTTTTTCGAAATTGTAGAAAACAATTCTAACAAAATTTAAAATACGTTCCTATCGAACATAATAAAATACTTACTTCTGCTGTGAATATCTACTTGGAGGCCGAATATTTCACCAAAACCGTTCAACACAAACACGTTAATATGGCGTTAGTGGTTGTTGTGAGAGAAATCGAATACGCTATGTGCGGCACTTGCATTTCGCGCATGTGCAGCAACGTCATGACCTTCTATAAATCGAAAAATAAATCTGTTACGCCGTTTTCGAACAATTTTAATCGAAAAATCTTCACAAATAGACGTCTAAATTCACAAATTAAAATTATATTGAAGAAATTTTCAAATCCAAACATTAATTTAAGCAATATATTGAAATTTCTGTGGCGTATCCTCTTTGGGTTCGAGGCTAAAACGCGTAGCGGGAAAATTTGAAAACGCACTTGTGAATGGCGTGCGAGGATGTGTATTTGCCTTTACAATACAAGCAAAAACAGTATATAGAAGTAGCGGTCTTTACGGTATTGATTTTATGGGGAAGTATTACAATGAATCTTCATTTTTTTAATATTGTACGTACAGAGCTAATTTTCCAAAATTAAGTAGGGGTTCATTTTCTTTTAAGCTCTTTAAGATTGCAACATTTTAATAAAACAGAAAAATAGTTAAAAGTATATACTTTTATTGTAAAGTGAGAAAAATAATCTCTCTATGTGTACAAAATCAGAACAAAAGACACTCGTTTTAAATATAAATTAACAAACATTACTTATAGTACAAAAATATATTATTACAAATTATTTTAAAAGTCCAATGGATTGTTTTGCGGAACACCCCCAGCTTCGCAGACGTTCTTGGCTATTCTACTCATCTTTGTGAAGTTATCCAAATTTTTCCCGCTGGCTACGATCTTCAAATTAGCAGACACCCTTTGGCTTGCCTAAAAATTTGTTGAATAAATATTTTATCACGTATACAGGACGATTAAACTAGTTACCTCTACAACCCAAGATTCTGCCATCAACTTTTCTACTTGGGCAGTCTTCTTTCCTTCATTCAAAGATTTTGTCGCTCTCGATAGAACTACTGCACTAGAATAGATGTCAATAGCAGCATTTGCCAGTCTATTTAATATGAATTGTTCATTAACTATGCTTTTTCCATACTTAATAAGTACATTCTCAATTGTTTGCCCATAATCATCTACACACTGAAATGGAAATTTTATAGATAAAGAAAAATGTGTATCAAAGGTGTTCGAGTTCATACTTTCGCGACATCATTGGCAGATGAAGCCAAATCCCTATGCACTAAATGACTCATTGACGGCAGGGTACTTAGGCCTACTTTACGAACTACGCGTTTGGAAGCTTCTTCCAATATTAAACCTAGATTAGCCGTTGGATTTTTAAAAGCGCTTTGAAGCTCTTTCAAATGTGCACCAGCATATTGAATACCCGTGAGAGCTACGAACAGTCTTAAAATATCATTGGTTCCTTCAAATATTCTAAATATCCTCAAGTCTCTTAAAACACGCTCTAAGCCGGTTTCCTTCATGAAACCCATACCACCCATAATCTGTATAGCTTCATCGCAGACATACCACGCTGCTTCAGATCCGAAAACCTTTGATATGGCGGCTTCTAAATGATAGTGTTTCGAGCCAGAATCCATATTACCAGAGAGCATATAAGCCATGGATTCGGTGACGTATTGCAAAGTTGCCATCCTTGCAAGCTTCTCTTGAATACCTTGGAAAGTGTCGATTTTGGCTCCGAATTGGGTGCGTGTTGTTGCAAATTCCACCGCTTTTTGAAGGCACGACCTCATGGTTCCTGACATTCCAGCTGCCATACCGAATCTACCATTGTTTAAGATATTCATAGCGACCTTAAAACCATTTCCAACGCCACCTAGTACATTTTCAATCGGTATCTTGACATTGTCATAATATACTTCGGCCGTATTTGAAGCTTTGATACCCATTTTCTTTTCTGGAGGTCCACTGGTTACTCCACCAAAGGATCTTTCTACAATAAAAGCCGTTACCTTATCTACGGTTCGTCCTGGATTTTTTGGATCGTCTACTGGTGTTTGTGCAAACACTGTCATAATTTCGGCAAATCCACCGTTGCTAATCCAAATTTTCGAACCGTTTAAGATGTAATGCTTTCCATCTGGCGATAGTACTGCCCTTGATCTAAAAGGAAACATTTTAGATTTCTGGAAGTTTTCAATACAAAAACCATTTTCTTCCTTACTTGATGGACCCTGCATCAGATCCTGATGATGGTTCGGTAAGGCAAAAGGCGGCAAATTCTCCTGAGGTGACCCTAGGAAGATACTTCTTTTTCTGAGCATCATTTCCGAAAAGTAAAATGCCTTTGAAGCCAATAGACTGGTGCGCTCCCAAAACAATAGCAACAGCTGGAAAAGAAAACAGTAAAGTGTAGATACATCTGATAAAATAAAACCAGAACAAATTGTACCTAAATCGTTAGCACCAACAATTTGGACCAGTCGTGTATATTGCGTATTATTCAAACCTAAACCGCCGAGATCTTGGGGAACTTGAAGTCCAAAAGCGCCTAACTCCCATAAGGCGCTCATGGTTTTCTCATCAACCTTTTCATTTGTGTCGTTTTTGGCTGGATCATTAACTTCCTTAAATATGTAAAAATAAAAAGCATAATCTCCCCTCTAGAAGAAATACATACCTCAAAAAATTTATTAACAGGGTCAACAAGCATTTTTAAATTATCTGTTTGGTCCTCATTTAAAATTTGAGGAAACGGGAAGACTTGTCTTGGTTCCAAATGTCCCCTGAAGATATTCATTGTAAAGGACATATCGTCCTCTGGGGGTTTTCGACTAGATTTGTCCGCATTTTGTACAGTCTTGCATTGTATTGTGGTTACTGAGAAGAATCTAAAAACATTACATTGTTACAAAATGTTTAATTTTAACATTGTTGAACGTTGATTTTGAGCAAAGTTCAATTATATAAGGCACTAATGCAATTGTACGTCTATTTCAAATGACCACGGCCTACATTGATTGGTGTCTGGGTAAAAACAAATGAAAAAATTAGGTTAGAATCGTTTTGCTCACCTTTGCAACGATATGTTTTTCGTTTTTTGGGCACTTCGTAGTAAAATAACACCAGCACGATACATTGTTGCTATTACAAGTAAATACCGAATATAATAAACTTCTGGCAGACTTGATCTCGCACTTGCTAAGAAATAAATCGAAATGTACACGCCTGATATAAAAATATTGACCTTAGATTATGAACACTTGTTTTGAATTAATTAAATGTACGTTTACGAAGGAAGTTAGTTTTTAAAAAATTATAAAATTATTAATATGTAATGTGTAGAACCGTAGCTATCACAGATCGTGTGGATTCACCTTTTACGAGAATACATGTAACTGGTGTAATTCACTTCTAGCACAAACATCGTTTTAAAACCAAGTTCCATTGGACTTTGTACTTTGATTTCTATTTTGCAGGTAATATGCGTTATGCTGCGTTGTTTAGCGTTCGAAAAACTTATTTTGGTAATTATATTATTCACGTTTGATATTTAACTTGCTCAAATAGGTTTTTTTATCATTAATTAATTTTTTATCTAAAGTATTCTTTAAATATGTAAACAAATCCATTAGCATTGAAACAATGAAACTGTTTTAGGTATATGCATTCTGATAATAAATGACGCACATTTTTTATTGTTGCAATCGAAATTACTAGAGGATTAATTATAGGCTGCAATGAATTATAGTCCTTGGAAAAATTAAATGAAGACTTAATATCTTATTACAGATCTTTTGGTATAACCATTGCTTTAAGGCTAAATACTATTTTGATTTTCGAGAACCCCTATTTGCCTCAAAATACTTTCAATTCATTAGGGAATACTCTTTAAGCTTTAACACTGGTGTAAGGATTTTGAATAAATTAAACCAAATTCAGTATTAAATACAGTTTATTAAAAAAAGGCCTACAATAAAACATTTCGAATATATTCGGTATATTCTCAACTTCTTAAGGATTAAAGTCAGGATTCTTCTTCAAAATAACGAAACCTTCCATAATAGGTGTTAAGCTTATGTACTCCTCTGTGGCTAACTCAGCACGTTCACCATGTGCTAATAGAACTGGAGTTGTATGTGTTTGGAAGCCTGTTATGGTTTTTGGTTTACCAGCTTGACCAACAACATCAACAGCCTAGAAATTAAACCAATATTTAATTAAGATTACACTATTTTATTAGATAGACTCACCAGTCCGACTCTGACTGGAACTGATAGTGGGTTCAAGTCTTCATCAAAAGTAACCAGCATCCTTGGCTGCATAGCAGCAGCCAATGTATACAATAAATAATGAGATCTACCCAAAATAACTGAAACAAGAGCTCATATCATGAATGTTTTTGTGTATACATGGATTATACATACTGTTTTTGACATCCAAGAACCCTACTAAAGTTGCTAACAAACCAGCTACAGCTACAGGGCTTAATAATTGCCTATCACTATGGTAAGGGCTAAGAGTAAGAGTTCCTTTTCCTAAATGCGTAAGGCCTTGAGCGATTCTAACCATGAAGAGGTTGTTGGGATCTTTGGCGTGGAATTGGGCTAATTGCCTCAACATCGCTGCCAACCTCGCGTTATTTGTACCAGCTCCCACTAATCCCATGGCAAATATGGCGTTATGAGCAACCTCCGAGTCGCTATCATGCGAAAATTTGCTAAGCGTATCTAAAATACTCAATTTCGGATTTGATACCGATATTAATCCTAAAGCTAAAGGCACTGCTCTTCTGATAGAGGGCTCGCAGTATCTAAGGAGGTGTCCAAAAGTTCTAAAAGCCATTTCACTTCCAATATCTTCTCCCATGGCAATTAAAGCTATACCTAAAACAGCAACTGCTTGTCTTCCCGACAAATCTTTTTCTTTTTCTTCTTTTTCCTTTGAGGATTTATCTTTTGATGATTTTTCGCTTCTAGATTCTTCGCGATCTGATGATTCGTAATGTTCCGAGCATATATGGAGCAATTGTTGTACTTTCAGCACGTTTCCGGTTCCGGCGTAAGCGCATATCTCAACCATTGTAACTGCCATGGATCTGAACGGTTCAGAAATTACTTCTAAGGCCGCTATGATCGCTTCAACGGCTTCTTGCCTTCCAAGATGGCACAGACCTAAGCCTAATGGTAGAAATCTGGCATATGTGTCTTTAAGATCGCTTTCACTCTTTTCCATCAAGGTTTGCATGATCGTATCGGTAACATCAGCATTTCCAGAACCAACAGCTATCATTCCACAAGCTAATCCGGCCATACCGATTACTTCCATTGTTGATTTGGAATCTGAGAAGACTGGTGTTAGTAATGTTAATACAGCATCCCTATTAGAGCCCACATAAGCCAATCCAAGTCCAACTATTGCTCCTAATCTCATGGTGCTTGTGTTATGGAGAACGTAGTCGGATAACAAAGCCAACGCTGGATCGCATTCATTTCTAACACCACAATTAACAATTCCGCAAGCTAATAAAGCACCAGACTTGATATGGTCCTCTGAGGAGTATAAATATTTATCAATTGGCGTGAGACCTCCGTCTACATCCCATAAAAGAACTAATCCCAGAGAAGCTGTAGCGCTTAACATGCCATGTTCTTTGTTTTTGAACAACCATTTATTGCCATCTTCCATTAGCAATTTATCTTGACCAAAAGCAGCGTTTACAAAGCCATTGACAAAGCTGGCAGCTAGATTTTGACGCGCAGAATCTACTTGACTCCCACCAAATTGTGGACGCGTATTTTCGAGATGGGATTTATAGACATCTTCGGGAATTTTAGGTTCTAGGATATCCAACTAAAAAATTAAACAAATTTATGGAATAAGTTTTTAAAGATAAGTTCGTCATCACATACTTCTCTAGCAAGATTGAGGAAATGATTATTCAAGTGACAATTGGCCATTATCTCAACTAAATCCTCATATTCAGGAGTGCTTTCATTGATCTCAATGTAGATCTGCTGGCGACCTAGCATGAAAGCTAACTGTTTCTGCATAGCCCTATTTTAAAGATTGAAATGATTTTTGAAGTTATTTGAGGCATATTGGTACGGTTTGGATTACTCACGTGTCGGGGCATGACGTAAAGATCTCCTCAATTAATTGATGATCATTTAGTTGCATAGCCAACTTTAATGCTTGGGGATATTGGCCATATCTCCTGAATAGTAACAGAGCTGTCTGGAGAAGTGTTGTATTCTCTGGATCCGGGACATACGGCACACAGCTTAATAAGTAAAATTAAATTAGTAGGATACAAGGATTTAAAAAAGAAATTACCTTGTAAGATATAAGCAGACTCTCTGATAGACGTCCTCATCAACATACTGCTCTAACAAATCTAATCTTTCAATCTCCATCAGTAAGTCACAAGCTTCGGCTTCAGCATTGTGCGCCATATTGTATGGAATTATCTGTCTTGAGAGTTGTATAAGCTTGTCTTTTAACTGGGCCTCATTTTCACCATCTCCAGTCATCTCAGTCCATTCGGCAGATATTTCCCCAGCCAAATGCCTTTTTTAAAATATATTATATATTTTTCTTTCAAAATAAAATTAAAAGCATACCTAACATATTCATGTCCCCATTCTCCAATTCTTGTTAGATCTGATTGTAATCTATATTGCAGACATTCACGTCCTTCTCCCATAGTCATTGCTAATATTGATAGAACATCTGCGCATTCCCCTTTAATATCCGTATCTACAATTTTCTCGTAAACCTGCTTCATGGTGCCATAATGAGGTTTCATGAATTTCAAAGGTTTCGGTACCGAGGTCATCGAGGTAGTGGATGCCCGAATTTGATTACCGAGGGTTCTAAGTGCTGGTACATATAGATTAGGATCACTTTCCTAGAATAGTACACATTTTACTGGAAAATAACCTAGGATTAACAAGCATTAACATACCATTAACCTTTCAACACATAAATTAAGTTCCTCTTGTAATTGTTTATCTTCTTCAGACTGTAACAAAGAAAATCCAATGTCATTACCGTGAAAATTTACTTAGTTTTCTTTATTCTATTACCAAATCGGCTTTCTCATCTTCTGTTTTTTGGTCCGTCTTTGGGACAGGTTTTGCAACATCTGCACTCATTTTCCTGTATTAAATTATGGGATAATTTTTAATATATGAAATTTGGGATCTAAGTGTATTCAAATTCTACTGATCTAAGTAAGAATTCAACGAGAACTATTTTACCACTGAAATATGATCAACATAACCCCATCAACTACTGCTATTTTAGACAAGCAGTGTTATGCTTTGTCATTAGTGTGTATTTGTACTAAATTCTTTATGGCCACATTTTAAATGTTTTAAATATATAAAACGGCAAAACTGCTAATAATCTACTACTTTAGCTGGTTAATTTAAGATAGTAACTAATTAAATTACAATTTCCTTTTTCTCTTTCAATCAATGTAATAAATTTAGATCAATTGTAAATACCAATATAACTGATTTCCCTAATTTAAAATTTTTGACATATATGTATAACCTCAATAGTTCCTAACATAACCTTAAATTTATTCTACATAAATGTTTTTACGTAATGTAATTGTTTAATACGCTTAAATTCGAAACTAAAACAATGTATTCAATGAGGCCAAATAGAGAAGAATCCAAAAGTTGTGGATCAAATCCAGATCACATTCGAAATGTGTGTATTTTAGCCCATGTGGACCATGGCAAGACTACAATAGCAGATTCACTTTTAGCAATAAACGGTATAGTGAGTAAACGTTTAGCAGGTCAAATTAGATATTTAGATGATAGATTAGACGAACAACAACGTGGTATTACTATGAAAAGTAGTGCTGTTTCATTATGTTTTCCAGTGAGTGATCAGAAATGCATCATAAATTTAGTTGATACACCTGGACATATAGACTTTTCAACTGAAGTAGCAGCAGCTGTTAGAATATGTGATGGAGCTTTAATTGTAGTTGATGTTGTCGAAGGTGTTTGTGTTCAAACTAAAGATGCAATCAAGCAAGCTTATGATGAACAAGTTAAAATGATATTAGTTATCAATAAAATAGATCGTTTAATCGTTGAATTACAAAAAACAGTGGATGAAATTTTCAAGAACATTTTAAGAGTAATCGAGGACTGTAATGTGACTATTGCGGAACTCTGCAGGTACGATTTGGAAAACGAAGAAGATGAGGAGGAGTACTTTTTTTCACCTGAAAAAGATAATGTTATATTTGCAAGTGCGATTGATGGCTGGGGTGTTACAACGAGATTAATTTGTAGTATGTTTCATCATATTGTCGTTGATGAAACAGAAGATAGTTTATTTAGAAAAATATGGAATTTTGATTATTACGTTGATTCATCAACAAAGAAAGTAGTTTTAGGTTGTTTAGAAAAGAAAAAAGAAAATTTATTTATACAATTATTCCTTAAAGCAATCTACTATGTCTATTTCACGTTAATAATTAGAATGGATAGAAATAAATTGGAGACTATCCTTCAGAAACTAAAAATAAAAAATCCAACCAATGAAATGCGACATAACGATTCTAGGGTTCAAGTTAAAGCGATTTTGCAAGCTTGGAGTCCTCTAGCTTCAGTAATATTGAATCAGTGTATAAATGTTGTACCATCACCAAATAACATTCATTCCAGAAAGATCAGGCACTTAACTTTTGGCAACCGCTACTTTGAAAGCGTTTTGGTAAATAGTTGCTGTGAGATGATGATAAATGGGATGAAAAATATAGAAAACATTGATCACCCATCGATTGCTTATGTCTCAAAAATGTTTTCTGTAAATAAAAAAAATTTATCTCAAAATAAACCTAAAATTGTTACAACACCCAGACCTAGGAATATTGAACAGAAAAAAGTGGAAGAGCAGAGATCACAAGCAGAGCTAAAAAGTGAAGACCACAAGAAAGAATCAACAGCTCAAAATTCTAATGGGACATCTTTTCATCAAGACGATCCAGAAAATGTTGCCATAGGCTTGTGCAGGATATTCAGTGGTAACTTATCTGTGGGACAAGAAATTTATTTCTTGAACAACTCCTATATTCCTTCCAATAACACGATTTTAGATAATGAGGATGTAAAGAAGATTACAATAAAAGAATTATATCTTCTACTAGGGCGTGAGCTAATTCTTACAGATTCAATTTCCTTTGGTAACATCTGCGGAATTGGAGGACTTGAGGATGTCGTCATTCGTTCAGGAACCTTATCATCAACTTTAGATTGCTTACCACTAACAGAATATACTTACATGGAACCGATAGTTCGTAATACAATCGAACCAGTAAATCCAAAAGATATCCCATTGCTTCACCAAGCTTTAAAGCAACTAATGCAGAGCGATTCCTGTGTCCAAGTCCTTATGCAGGAGAGTGGGGAACATGTCCTTGTCACAGCTGGTGATGTACATTTAGCAAAGTGTCTTGAGGATTTGAGGAATAAATTCAGCAAATTTGAGATAAACGTTTCAAAGCCCATGGTATCTTTGCGAGAAACCATTATAAATACCGACAAAAGAATTGATCTGAAAGATGCTTCAGGATGCATCGAAATCCACGTGCCAGAATTTGGATTACAAGCTCAAGTTAAAGCTGTCCCACTTTGCGATAAGATATTGAATTTCATCAGGCTAAATTACGACATTTTCAGGACAATTGAAGAACATGAGCAACAAGGAAATCTTTTAGAACTAACAGATATGAAACAGAAAGTGTTTCAAAACGAATATACTCGAAATTTAGTTTCAAAATTAAAAGAGCAGCTCGCAACCGTTTTCATACATTCTTCTGAGGTTTGGAGAGACTTTTCAAATAGAATTTGGAGCGTTAGTAAAACGAAAAATGCCATCAATTTATTATTTAACAACACCAAGGATTATAAACGAAATATTTTCGATGTAATCGATAAAAAAGACGAAAGATCGAATTTTGATCATTGTTTTGTTAATGGATTTGAGATGTGTTGTCGTGCTGGACCCATATGCGAAGAACCACTTGTAAATTGCGCATTTTTCGTTAATAAATACATTTTGGATAGTGAAAACTCGTCTAATGGGTCTGGGGTTCATGCTGTTGCCAACGTTACTTTGGGTATCAAAAATGGACTTAGGGAAGCGTTTGAGAAACAACAACAAAGATTAATGGAACCCATTTTTATAACTGATATACAGGTTAATACTTTTATCTTAGGTAAGTATTATTTCTGTTACATATGCTTTTTGTTAATTTTTCTTAAAAAAAACCCTTGAACATTCGAACTGAAAGTACTTAAGACGTATGCTAGTCAATATGTTTTGTTTAAATTATTTTTTACGTCAACTAGTGCCTTTTATAAAATTAAAATTAAGGTATTTTTGAAAAAATCACTTAATAACAAAGTTAGGAATATTATACGTTACTTTATCAACTTTGGGTTTATGTGGAGGTATTCAAATATTAGTATATATAAAGGTTTATTCGTTTATTAGATTATTACGTTATAATTCGTGAAATACTTACTATTAAATAAATAAAAAATGTCTATTACATGTTATATATGATCATATATTGTAAGTCCTAAACTAGTATTGTACAATATATGACTTTATAACGAATAATTCTCAATCAATTTGCACCAATTATGTTTATAAATAAAATAAATATACGTCGATATGGTTGAAAATTATTCTTTTCCTAAGTTAATTATAATTTTTGATCTTCATTATCAAAAGAGAAACAAAATAAACTACGTATTTATTTATATTCCTTAAATTATTATTATTAAAAAAAAATGCATCTTGATAGCAGCGAGTATTTTGGAAAATCACATTTTAGCCCTATTCAGTATTAATTTTCAATCCCAAGCCGTCGTTTTTATTAATTCATCAACTTTTTCCCATGGAAACTCTTCTTCTATCAAAGATTCCTTTGATCTCCTTCCTGGAACAACTTTCCTCTTAGTGTTTTGGACGCACATCATTCCATAGACACGGATTCCCGGAATTCCAGCGTAGGTCGGTTGATTCTGCGGTATTGGCCCTTCTGTTTAAAAAAATTATACTTTTAAATTACTCACAGTTTTTGTAACGTTCTATAACTTCAAGGCGATTATTACTATTCCCATCAGACAAAAGTAAATGTATATTTTCAGCGCGCAAATAAAACAGCCGAGAAAATGAAATGAACTTAAACCACAAGGATCCTTGGCGAGAGGAGTCATGCAATCAATGTGTAGGGTTGAGATGAGAAAAACTGGTTCTTATCGTTAGTATGATTAATGTCAAGTAATAACGAATATTATAGGCACTTAAATTTTATATACCCAAGTTAATCGAAATTTAAATTACATATATGCGTAGGGTTGAGACAATAATTACCCGTATTCACAATGCAAATAATAATTTTGACATCTGACAAAAATCATTTTTGAATTTTACATTACATTTTGAATATTTTTTATTAGAGGAACATTACACCTTAATCCAATAGATTTGGAGATACAGTACCGTTCATGGAAGTTCGGGTAAGCTGACAAATTATATTAACTGTTTAGGAAAACATTTTAAAATTATATAATATACATTTCTGTGAGAAATTATTAAAATTAACCTTTTCTGGAAGCCTTTTACCAATTTACAGGTAGTATTTGTCTATTATAAGACCGTTATCATAAAATATAACACATGGGCTGAAAAGTCCCGGGCCTAACACATAGATGGCGCTAGTTTTATTGCATTCATCTGTTTTGCAGTTAGTACTAACCTTAAAAAGACAGCTGTTAAAATTTCATGATATTCTATTCATTAGTTTGTGAGTTATTGTGCTAAGAGTGACGCTACTTTTGTTATTTCCAAAACAATGGATCAAAAACAATTTCGTGTTTTAATTTTACACTGCTTCTTGATGGGAAAAAATACCGTTCAAGCGAAGCAATGGCTTGAAAAGTGTTATGGGGACTCCGCTCCATCAGAAACAACAATAAAACGTTGGTTTGCTGACTTCAAACGTGGTCGTAGAGACACCGATGATGCAGAACGCAGTGGACGTCCAAATGAGACGGTAACACCAGAAAACATCAAAAAAATCCACAAAATCGTTTTGAATGATCGAAAAGTGAAGTTGCGTGAGTTAGCTGACATCGTAAAGATATCAAAAGAACGTGTTGGTTTTATATTGCATGAGCATTTGACTATGAGAAAGCTCTGTTCAAAATGGGTGCCGCGTTTGCTCACTGTTGACCAAAAACAAGAACGTGTTGATGCTTCTGAGCAGTGTTTGGCCATGTTTAAACGTAACAAACCGGAATTTTTGCGTCGATATGTGACAACGGATGAAACATGGATCCATCACTTCACTCCGGAATGAAAACGATCGTCATCTGAGTGGACAGCAACTGGTGAACCTCGTCCAAAGCGCCCGAAAGCACAACAATCGGCTGGAAAGGTTATGGCCTCGGTATTTTGGGATGTGCGTGGTGTAATATTCATCGACTATCTTGAGAAGGGAAATACCATCAACAGTGAATATTATATAGCGTTACTGGAGCGTCTGAAGGCCGAAATTGCAAAGCAACGTCCGCATATGGCGAAAAAAAAAAATTTTGTTTCATCAAGACAACGCACCGTGTCACAAGTCAATCAAAACAATGGCAAAACTACATGAATTGAACGTCGAATTGCTCCCACATCCACCGTATTCGCCAGATTTGGCTCCCAGCGACTACTGGCTGTTCGCAGACCTAAAAAAAATGCTCGCCGGTAAGAAATTTTGCTCGAATGAAGAGGTTATCGCTGAACTGAGGCATATTTTGAGGCAAAAGATAAATCGTTTTACAAAAGTGGTATTGAAATGTTAGAGCGGCGCTGGAATGATTGCGTTGTTCTTGATGGAAATTACGTTGATGAATAAAGCTAATTTTGAACAAAAAAAAACGTGTTTTCTTTGTCAGGCCCGGGACTTTTCAGCCCATGTGTTATAATTATGTTGGAAATCCCCAATAATTACAGTGACAATAAAGCTTTATAATAATCCCTAGGAGGGTTAGCTGATTCACTCGTGTTACCTGGAAATATTCGTATACCCTTTATAAAGTATTATGACATTTGTGAACGCAGTAGTTCTGAAGAGATTGTTATTGTGAAAGTATCTGTGATTGTGCAAGTGAAAAATAAAATAATTTCGGTTTGACTGCTTAAAATGCCTCGTGGAAAGCCTCTAGCTGTTTCAAAACGATCTGCTATTATTACCTTGCATCAGGAAGGGTACGCAGAAAGACGGATTGCGGATAAATTAAAAATAAAAAAATCTACAGTACATGATACTATAGTTCGATTTAAGACAACCGGTGACGTGCAAGATCGTAATCGGCCAGGACCGTCAAGAAAAACGACTCCTGCGGAAAATTTACGAATAAAAAAAATTAGTAAGCGCAATAGAAGACTAACAGCATCAGAAATTGGTGCAGAATTCAATAATGAGCGAGATTCCAAAGTTTCTGTGAGTACTGTGAAACGTCGGCTGAAAGAGGCTGGGTTGCATGGGCGAGTGGCTTGTCGAAAACCGTTACTCCGAAGAGGAAATAGGCTGAAACGACTGAAATGGGCACAAGCTCATAGAGATTGGACAGTGGACGATTTTAAAAACGTTTTGTGGACTGACGAATCCAAGTTTGAGGTTTTTGGAAATAGACGGAGAGTTTCCGTACGCAGATCAAGAGAGGAAAGAGTGTTACGGGAGTGTATAGTTCCTACGGTGAAGCATGGCGGCGGATCTGTAATGGTTTGGGGTTGTTTTTCCTTAATCGGAAGAGGGGACTTGATCAAAATTGAGGGCATAATGAAAAAAGAAGAATATCGGAAAATCCTGGAGGAAAATGCCATACCGTCAGGAGTCCGATTAATTGGTCGCGGATTTGAATTTATGCAGGACAATGACCCCAAACATAAATCTAAATTGTGCACAGATTACCTGCAGCAAGAAGAAAACGAAAGAACCCTAAAAATTATGAAATTGCCGCCACAGTCCCCCGATCTGAACCCGATAGAGTTGTTATGGGAAGAATTAGACCGATGTGTTAGGAAAAAGTGTCTAAAATCGAAGGAACATTTGTGGACCATTCTCCAGGAGGTATGGACAAGCTTGCCCAATGAAACGTTAGCAAAATTAGTGAATCGGATGCCGAGAATAGTGGCAGCAGTCCTAAAGGCAAAAGGTAGATTTTTCGATGAAAATCGGATTTAAATTATTTATATTACATTAACTTTTTCTTTTTAATAAATTTGTGTTTGAAAATATGTAAAATCATGTAAGTAAGTATTAAATACATAGCCATTTAATATTTCTCTTATTTTCTTTGACTTCCGTACATTTTTTTGCTAGCCCGAACTTCCATGAACGGTAGTATATAGTTAGTATAGGGTATGTGATATTCTATACCTATCTGCAATATCTTAATAAATATTTTAATTTTTTATACCTAATTAATTACGTTTAAATGTAATTAATTTAATAAAAAATAGAGATTTTTAGGTATTGGAATAACTATTAGAAATTCGTAAAAATATACGGGTGTTCTATTTAAAATAACAAAGTTTTTGTCGATCGAATTTTATCCGTTTTATTTATTTATAACACACATATATTAAAAGTATTTTTAATACTCAGGTAATCTCAAAATTATTAAAGGCACGAAAAATATTTTTTTGTTATTTAAAAGCGGACAAAGGAACAGAATAATCATTTTGGACAAGTCCTATTATTTCACCCACATCAATAATTTACCATCGTCTGGACCTAAGAATTAAGAAAGAACCTTAAGTTAAAACTATTAATCTCAACTCCGACAATTCCAAAAATATACGGCCTACAAATCGGGAAAATAATTGTCCAAATGGTTAGTAAACGAATACAAAAATTAACTCATCTCAAAATAGACAGTCTAGAAGTAGAAAACTCACATAATATTGAATTAGAAAATGGAGAAATTTTAATTCTAATTAGAAAACAAAAAATTGAAAATAAAGAGCTATAGAAAAGGGACCCACATTAATAGATACATTATAACAGATTCTAACCATTGTGGATAACGCAAAATACTCGCACTTAGTTTCGTAATTAATAGATTTACATTAAAATTAATTAAGAACGTAACTTCGCTGCGAGAATTAAACGCTCACGAAACAATTTATATGAAAAAGAAAACGTAAATTTGTTAAACTGAGAAGATCCTTTTAACCACTGCGTGTTGATGGATTTATTGAAGTAAAACACATGTTTATGTTTTGTGCTACAGGTCAGAGCTTTTTCCTTTAGTTTAGGCATATTAGAATTAAAATCTTTTTCTCACTTCATTCGGTCGTACGGTTGACACTGGGAACCCATGAATTCCCGAAACAATAGTTCCGAATTAATGAATGCGGAGTGGGCCCATACTTTAGTGTTTACCTTGCATCTTATACTAGCTGTCTACCACAGAATTCAATCTTTGATCAGCGTTGTCATGAAATATATGGAAGTTACAAAATATTTTTTTTTAACTTAGGAACGATCTCCAAAACCCGTGATAAAAAATATTCAGAATGTACTATAGAATACAGTAACTGATATAATATACAGGATGTTCTATTCAACTGCAATTGTTTTAATTGCAAATATTGTTGTCAATCCGCTTAAATAAGATGCAAGCGAGCATCGTGAGATACTGTGAGGAGAAAACGAATGAAAACAGCAGTATCCTGAACCGTTAGATTCTCATAATGGTCGTTGTGTTAAATTCCATTGGTTTTAGACTCGTATAGGTTACTGCTTGATAAACAAGGCAAAGCGATGGTCAATTATATAATGCAGCGACCTAATAATATAAATTTTACAGTTTCTATTTTATACATTACCTAAGATACTGGTATCGGTGCAACGACAGACTACCAGATAATGCGATTTCCCGGTTCGAATGTTCTGCAAGGCCAGCAGTGACCAATCGCTAGGCGGACGGCACACCCGCATCTCTGCAGTTGCTTCGCAAGTTTTCACTAAAGTTAGAGCTTTCTGTAACGTAAAATTACCATTAAAAATTTGAAAAAAAAATCGTTTGAGTAAGCGAGAATTACGTACGGAATTTCTTCCGGTTGATAACTCCGTTGTATGTTGATCGTCGGAATTCAAACTTGCTGAGCAAGGATCTCTATATCGCGGAGGACATGCGCAAAGGGGTTGCGTCCAATTTAATCTGATATAAACTGCGTTGCAGACCTTAAAAATGTGTAATATGCATTAAAATTGAAAATGCAGTATTATTTAAAAAAGGCTAACTTGCTGTACAGCACATTCCGGTAGCAAATAGATGTGTTGATTATGGGGGTAGTAATGATACTTGGTAGGTTTCACTAGAGCCGCTCCTGCAGCTGCTGGTAATGGTATCAAATTCTGAAACAATATTTTGTTTATAATAAAATTTACATGTAACAGCAATTTTAATTAAACCAGAAATCTCATTTCTAATAAATTATCTCGACTGCAATAATGTTAAGTCTATTAAATTCTTGTTTCTTAAATCGTCATCCAGTGCGTTGCAACTCTGATGCCATTCGTTATCTTTTGTTTTTTTCTCCAAGAAGGCAAAAATGCTCAGTGACTACGTATGTAAGTGTTGTTGACATTGCAGCAACGAGCTGCATTAAAAAAAGCGCCCATCTAACGTATCCCTACGTGCAGCAGGGTTCAGAATATCTTGACCTAACATAAGTTGCACGCAAAGGCAAGGTCATCTCGAGCACGAAGTTTCGCACATTCAAGCGAGGTCTATTATTTAAAGTACAATTTCGAAAATGTTGCACGAAAACAATCATGTAGTTAGATGAATGTCTCTTTTTCTTTTTTCCTCGATATATTCGTGGGAATTTAGATGAATTGAAAAAATTAACTTCGTGTGTGCGAGCCTACCTCTATAATTACCGTACCAATATGAAAACTGATGATGTCTAAGAAAATTATTGCCTAGGCTAATGACTAATGGCCATAGAAGACGGAAAATCTTATTATTATTTTAAGAAACGACAAAAGAACGGATATGTAATCAAGACTGTTATATGATAAAATACGCATGTAGATAAACATACATCAAGGAAAAAGGAAATGTATATACATACATCTAATTTTGCATTCGTTCTTAAGCGGAAGACTTAAAGCCGTTGCCATTATCTCGTGTTCCTGCACATTTAACTGGATGCCATTTCGCCTATGGTGCATAAGACCTCATGCATATGAAATTATGAATATTAATGTTGTGTTTATACATCTTATTACCGACATATCAATATTTATTAATTTCAAATTTCCTTCATACCGTGCAAAAACTTTTTCTTTAACACATCTTTCAAATTACTCAAGGTGTCAGGTAATTACTTTAGGACATGGAAAACGTGTTTGCTTCATTTTAATTAACTGAATTTCTATTTGCCACTCTCAAAGGTTTGTTTAAATATATTGCTAGAGATTAATTGGTTTAGCATATAACGGTATTTGATATAATAGCGGTCATAAGAAATGTTGCAAGTTATGGAAATATTTGGATGCGTTGAAGATGGATGATGACGTCACAATAGACCTCGATTTAAAAAACGTGGTTTACACTTAGTATTTTTTTTTAATTTTCTTAATTTTGGCTAGCAAAATACTCAAAAATATTGAAATGAAAATTGATCAGTTTGATCAATAAATCTATCAGTTTATTAGTAAGATCAGTGTAATACGTTACATCGAGGGCTAAACTACTTGAAAAAAAAGTGTACACCAGATTGAATATTGTAAAGGTTTGGAAATATAAATCTTCATACTATAATAGTAATAAACATTGCCAATGCTCCCCGATAATATTGTTGATAATTCTTAAATATTGCTGGACTGTTGGATTATTAATGAAATAAGTTGAGAAACTGTCTTGTTATCTAAGTTCACTATTGTACTTTTATTTGCGAGGAGAAACATTCGTGGCCCATCTCTCGAAATTTCCCTTACTTATTTTTAAAGCGTGACAAACGGTTGCACCCACAAAGGCGCCATGAAAGGAGCTGTGTTTACTATGTAGATACAAGGAATCGAGTGGACGTTCGGTTATTATCGGTTAATCGGTGTGCGTGTACTATTTATAATGTTCGAGAAACTAGTGGAACCGTCCGGGGCGTACCGCGCAAAAGTAGACACAGTATTAATAAAAAAAATAATAGATTGTTACCTTTTATTGACGTATCGATGACCACTGCGGTAATATGCGACTGCCATGGTACGCCGCGTAGTACTGCAACATAAGCAATGCTTCCATTGTCGATTCGCTCTGAAAACGTTCTCGTATACTTTGCAAATGATCGTTCAGCATCTAATGAAGTAAGATTTGCGAAATTCAAACACTCCTGTATCTCTTCTGTGCAGTCTTGAATTCCAGATATAGATCGAACCTTTTCTAAATCCGGATGTTTATTTAAAACTGCACGAAATTTTTACGCGACATCTAGTCCTATAGGATCCGTCAAGCTTTCTAGAGCGGCTGCTAAATTGTTGATGTTATTTAACGAGTCTTCTATAGGTACGTGAGTATTTTTTAACTGCGAAATAGTTTGTGTCACTACAGAATAGTTTATGGAAATGTCATCTATTTCTTTTTGAACGTCCGAATCGGAAACAAGTTGCTGACTCTCGCGAACCGCTTGAGAATTAGAAGAATTAATTTTGAAAATGACATCTTTCACTTAGGAATAATATTTGCGATGGTAAGATACTGCCTCGATCCATGTTCCCCATCGCGTCAATACAGGCTGAGCTGAGGCGGCTACAATTGCTTGAATACGCGGATATGTTTGTAAGATTTCACAAACATTTTTTTGGTAGATGATATTAAATCATTCACCCTAGGATACTTGCTTCGAATTGTTTCTGCTACGAGATGACATGCGTGTATGAGGCATTCAGCTTTCAGCATTGTTGCGGCTCCGTCAGAAACTAACATGGTGATTTGGGCTCCTACGATACAAAATTCTCTTAACATATTTTTTATTATGTTTACAAAGGTTTCGCCATCAGTTCTTTCAATCCTTTAACTTTCTGACAACAAGGAAGCTGCTGGACCATTACGTTTTAAAGGACGCGCCACAGTATGAATCACGCTGTGTTTCTGAGCATCAGTAGTTTCGTCCACAGTGAGCCAGATTTTTTGATTTCTCAACTCGTCTTTTATACAGTCTTTTACTGTACTTTGCACATGTGGTAAATTGTACCGCAATTGTCTTTTTGTTGGTAGCTTCCATGATGGAACATATTTACCCCAAAAAAAGACGAAAGTTTTCATTATCTATTAGGTGTTGTGGGATGTTGCACGTGCTCAACATGAAAATAAAGTCATACAAAAGTTGCCAGTACGCCATATTGTTTCTTAAATTCAATACATGACGTTTACTTTTAATATAACTTCTACATTCAAATGTTGTGCGACCCTATATCAACGAATGTGCGAATCTGTAAATTCCAAACCCATGTTTTCGAAAACACATTGAGAATCCGATAAATAACCGAACTCCTCAATGTCTACCGCATTACTGAACTCTGTACCCTGTGAGAAATGGTATCTTGCATCGAGAAAATAGATTTTCTTGCAAAAATCAGTCTCTATTGAAGAAAATATTTTTATTTCAAGACTATAAAAATGTATAATACAAGAAAATAATTTATTTGGATTAAATTAATGTTTTCTTGGGGTTAGAAAATCCAAGACAGAAAAATGTTTCTTCCAAGTAAATCATTTAGTTTTAAGTTAAGAAAATATTCATATTAAAGGTAGGAATGGAAAAATGGTCCAAAGTTCACAAAGTTCTATTGAGAAATTAGGCGACCGGTTTCGTGTTCAAAAAACATCATCAGGACACAAGGATATCCAATAAAAGAAAAATTACAATAATATAAAAAAAAATAAAGTCATATTTAAATTTAGAAGCAAGTGAATGAACTAATTTTAATTATGATCTTAGGAGCAAATGAACTAATGAGAGATCACTCACAAGACTGCTAGGTTTGGTGAAAACGGCAAAGCTAGTGTAATTGATTTAATGATAGAGGAACCACAATAGATCTGAAAAGGTCGCAGTGGGATAGGTCAAAAACCACCTCGAGAATGAATTTCAATCTGAACGAACTAATAAGAAAGTTTTTTTTTATAGGATACAGTATAATTAAATTATTTCTGTAATAATGTAATTAAATAGTTATTATTTTTATGTAAATTGATAATTAATGAGTTAGTATTGAAGTTTATTTATCCCTTTTATTATTATTATTTATTTATTAAAAAAAAAACTATAGTTAAATTAGTACACGTGGTAAAAAGGCGGATATTTGAAACAGTAGTTATCTTAAATTAAGGCGGAGAGCTTTGATACAAGTAAACGTTTCCCTGCAGAGAATTGGGACATTTTTGACAAGAAATAAACAATCGGAATTTATAAAATGTGATTTAAAATCAAAAATTTCGCTTAAATAAGCTTAAAATTGTATTCATCAACAAAATACTAGGTTTGAACATTCTCTTGTTAATGTTGACAATTTTGTCAAAATGTCTCCCCCTATTTTCCAATAGGTAGAGGTCTATTGTGACATCAGTGAAGGAAATGCATTTTGATTGGTTATCTTTGAATGCTTGGACGGTGTAATGTCTATTATTAGTGAAGATTTTGCGGAAAATTGTTTAAACCATTTTAATACATAATAGCCCCATAGTGCGTCTAATTACATAATTATTTTTCGGCTACCTACTTCCTTACAATTTTCGTAATCCTCTGGGCATATCTTGGAGGTAAAGATGTTTTAACGTGCTGCTAATTTGTTAAAATTTACGGTACAAGTAAAGGAAGTTAAATGACGTAATAACAGTACATGTGCCCATGAGACCATACCACGATTTGCTAGGAAACAAAACAAAAGAAAGGCAACACTTTCGTACATGATCTATCAATTTAGTCAGTTTTTATTAGAATTTTATTTATTGATATTTCCGTAAATCGCAGGATGTGGGCAATTTTCTGTTCCTGCTTGTCAACTCTCGAACGGAATTTTTTTCCGTTCAGCGTTAAAAGTGACAGGATGAAGTGCGCGGTATTTAATTGCTCCTGCATCTTCTTACATCAATTCTTCGATTTTTTCTCGTTTTGCTTTAACTAACTTCCGCTCTTTTAGAGATTGAGTAAATTGAAAAATGAACAATGGAAGGCTTCACATTTCTTTTATTAGCTGGTGCTTAATGTTTAAATTATGGGAATGGGCGGAATTATGTTCAAATAATAGTACCCGCGTGTCAGGAAAAAAATTACAGTTTCAGTCGTTGAGGAAAGGTACTTGTTGTAACGACGAAAACAAGATCTACCATCACGTATTGTTATTTCGCGATTATGCAACATTTAACGTTACAGGTCAAAGACTTGGTTAGATTTAAAAAATGTAGGTAACTTCGTGCGTAAATAAACGGGTTAATTTGTCAAAAATACTGTCCCAAATAAAATACAACGACTAACTGTTAATATTAACTTGACAACCTCTGATCCTTGAACTTCACAACGGATAGAAAGTTATTAATAGGAATTATCGATAAATATAGAAAATTACATTAAAACTTGAAAGAAAAAGTAAGAAAAATTTGTTTGAAAGTAATTGTAAACGTTGTTTTTTTTTCTCGCATGCGTGTGCCATATGTCAAGATTAGCGCAAGTTCTTACTGTTATAGTATATTGAATTATATCGCTATGATATTATACCAGGTTACATGAAAGGAATTTATAACTGTGTTCAGCTTTAAACGCCATTAAAACGGTGTTTATGGAGTTGAGGTTTTATTCAAAATATCGCGAAATATGGCGAATAGAATTCAATTTTTATTTGCAAATCGCCACGCCTACATAATAGAGTGTTTGGGCAAATATTTTCTTAAAGAATTACATTTTTATACGCTAACGACGTGCTTAAATGGGTCACAGGTGTAATACCCTTGTTAGCTTTAGCAATTTCGATTATTTTCAATATACAGGGTGTGTCACGACGTCAGTTAAACATATCTACTTTGTGGGTCTTTAAAAGAAGAGCTGCGGGATTGTCTTGCAGAACGACGGCTACAGGTCCACCATTGCAACGCCGACATCGAATTGCAAGATTGGCCTTTGCCCGAAATCACCTGGCATGGAATAATGAGGAAAGTACTGTTTCAAAATCAGTTGCGGACATCGGCGAATATTGAGAAAACCCGGAGAAAGATACGCTTCAATTTGTATTGATGACATACTTCCATTTGGGGATGGGTTGGTTATGGTTTGGGCGGGAATCTCTCCACAACCACGCACCGGAGTTGGAGACCATGTTATGTCCTTCATGATCACCATGGGCGAGGATGGTATTTTCATGCAAGATAATGCTAGATCTCACGCAGCCAGAATTGTCAGAGAATATTTTGAAGAATAACCCTCAATTCTGACATGAATTCCATTGAACATTGAGCTGAAGTTGAAGAACTAGCCAGGAGCTGAGAGAGTTGGTATTGCAGGAGTGGAATAACATCGACCAGAATGTGATCCTTAACTTAATTAAAAGTACGCCTTGTCCACATCAAGTCGGTACTCATTAACGCAAGAAGAGGGAATACACGTTATTAATGATGTGCTTTCATTGTTTTACTTTCATATTGGTCCTAATAGCAAACAGTCAAGCTTCGCTTAAAATGTTAATTTGTTGCTGTTTGAGAATAAATCATAAAAACAAAAATGCTTTCCGATTCGCCCGTGTACTTTTGAAAAATACAGTGGCGGCCAGCTAAATAGCGCAGTCAAGCTTTTGTCAGTCATAGAATAAAATTACCCATTTTTTAATTAAAAAAGGAAAACTTTATTCACTAGATTTTACCTTTACATATATCAATAAATAAGAAACAAAACATCGATTTTCATATGAACTACAAAATAAAAAAATTAAAGCCATTATTTGCCAAAATACAAATGGACAACTAAATAGCACATGTCTATGTAAATAGAAAATACGTTGATAAACATTATCTTTGTTGTACTTGTTTCGTGCTACATATTAGTACTTAGTCGGAAAACCCTTGTTTTCGATTACTGCAGCATATCTTCTTGTTAAACTCTCGACCAATGTCCGACAACGCTCCCGAAGAATTTCTTGCCAAGCTTCTTGAACAATCTGCCACAAATTATCCAAAGAAGGCTATTTCTTAGCAAAAATTGCTTGTTCAGCATCTCCCCATAAATGTTCAATGGGATTTAAATCGGGGCTTTGAGCCTGCCAGTCCAACACATTAATTTTTCATAAGCCATTCTGGTACGATCTTTACCTTATGTTTTGGTTCATTGTCGTGCATCAATTGCCACGTTATGGGCATAAATTCATCTGTATATGGTTCCATTGTGTTCGCTAAGATATTTCTATATTGAAATTTATCAAGTTTACATTGGATTCTGACAATAGGGCCTACTCTGTACCACGACATTGCAGCCCACACCATTATGTTTCCTCCTCCATGCTTAATGCTCTTAATAATGAACTTTGGATTAATACTTTGGTTCACAGGGCGTCGCACATATTTTCTGCTATCTAAACCAAAACGATTGTACTTCGATTCATCCGTCCAAAGGACTTTCTTCCAAAAGGAAAGTGGTTTGTTTGCATGCGCTCTTGCAAATTGTTATCGCTTTACTCGATTTTTATTAGAAACATATGGTTTTCTTCTGGCGACGCAACCCCGTAAGCCTACTTCATTCAGGCGACAACGTACAGTTCTACATGAAGCATTAACGTTATAATTGCTGTTCAATTCTCTTTTTACCGATGTTAAAAAAGGGTTTGCAAGACTTAATCGTTTAATAAGGCAAAGATCGTATCAGAATGGCTTAATGTTAGAAAAATTAATATATTGGACTGGCCGGTTCAAAACCCCGATTTAAATACCATTGAACATTTATGGGGAGACGTTGAACAAGCAATTTTTGCAAAGAAACTATCTTCTTTGGATAATTTGTGGCAGATTGTTCAAGTGGCTTGGCAAGAAATTCCTTGGAAGCGTTGTCGGACATTGATCGAGAGTTTACCAAGAAGATGTGCTGCAGTAATCGAAAACAAGGGTTTTTTTTAGCACGAAACAAGTACAATTTACATAGACATGTGCTATTTATTTGTCCATTTGTATTTTGGCAAATAATGGCTTTAATTTTTTTATTTTGTAGTTCATATGAAAATCGATGTTTTGTTTCGTGTTTATGAACTGATATATGTAAAGGTAAAATCTAGTGAATCAAATTTTCCTTTTTTAATTTAAAAATGGGTAATTTTATTCTATGACTGTGTCAAAAGCTTGACTGTGCTATTTAGCTGGCCGCCACTGTAGGTGAGAAATTTGAAATAAAGTACTTTTTCAGCTTTATTCACGTAAAAATTAGTCATTAAAAACGAACTAGCAATAACATAATAATAAAGTATGTCATATGCATACATAGAAAGTAATTATCCGTTAAGACAAGTTGCAATATGTTTTTCTTTTTAATATTTTAATTAATCGCCGCTCTGAACTAATTTACTGGATTAATACCCAGAGTAATTTAAGCTAAAGAAATCAACAAGTACCGCATACCTCTGTCGATATGAAATCGTAATTTCCAAGGCGGCTATCGCCAACAATTAGTTGGTTGGGCCTGCGAAACGTCGTAGCGTTGAAACTCTAGTATTGTTCGGTAAATTTTCAAGATCAATATGTGAAAATTTCGTATAATTGAATAAAATGAATGGTTGATTGAACCTTTGTTAAGTTATCGACCTATAATTTTAACCCCAGCACTTGCTTATAGCTTATAGTTTCATTTAGAACTTTTAAATTCGTATCCATTACAAGTCATAAAGATTAATGCTCAATTTCTACATTATAGCATTAGATTGAACTTCCTTATTGGTATTTTGTTTCGGGATCTCATTCCTTAACTTTCTACTCTTGATATCTTTCAAGATCACAAAAATTGCTGCCACTTTTTGAGTGTAAAAGTGATACACGGTATACTCTAAACAGGAACTTGCTCCTCTAGTTCCAGTAAAGTAGGTTTACTTATGCATAATAATTACTTATCTATTTATCGTTTATCGTTCCAGCTATATATTTCGCCAATTGAGTTACATTTATGAATTTACATGTAATTAACATGTAAACGTTTGTATGTTGAGAGCATCTCGTTTCATTGCCAACTAACTCCGTTTAATAGGATGCAATATTATGCACTTACTTCCGGAGCTATACGGAGAATGTAGAATTTTGTGTTAGTGTTATGAAATGTGGGAATTGGTCCGTTTAGTAGAGAAACAAACAAAAAAAGAAAAAACGAATCTCGAAAAAACAAACAACAAAAGCTAATGTGCAACCGTTGTGAAAGTTATTGTGTTTATTTCGATTGAAAATGAGGATAATCACGAGAGAATAACGTGTAATTTGAGGAAGACTTTTACTGACTAAGCGGTGGGTAATTCAGTCGATTAGTGTTAATATTAACAAAAATGCGAACACTTAAATATGTGTCCCATGGATAAAATTGGATTAAATTTGTCTTGCTGCTGTAACAGTTCACTAAAACCCTTACCACAATAATTTCATTCAAATTAAGTGCAAGAGTAAATCAAGTTCGGCAAAAAAAGGTGTTGGTTAAATTCAGAAATTAAGTATCAGTATTTTAGAATTAGTCAACTAGAGTTAGAAGCATATAGTTTGCACTTAAAACTATGTAACAACCCATGTATTTTAGAATATTTCGAATGGATTAATTATCTCAACAGGATTGAAGACATTATTGCTAAGAAAGTTTCAGATAAACAAAAAGTTCTCATGAAAAAGTTTTCCAAATTAGTCACCTCTAGCAAGCCGAAACCTGCCGAGATAATTACCTCAACTGCAAGTATTGTGGTAAGGGTTCTAATGAACTGTTTCAGTGTTCCAGTGCAACAGATTTGTCTTGCCGCCTAAAACTACAATCCCTTAAAATTTAATTGTCATGGATTGTTGTATTTTCTTATTGTGGGAAATTCTTGTAAAATAATAAATAAATACATGTATTTAATAATCACCTATTGTTTGTTTAATTCAAACAAATTGTTCAAAAAATAGACAATTTCGAAGGATATACAGCGTGTCCCCGGATTAACGCATGGATAGGTAAGGCAGATAGGAAATCAATGAGTTGAAATTTCATATTTTGGGGTTCAACCATGCTTGAATAGTAAGTAATTTATGCCATAATTTTATTGCCGAAAAATCAAGTACAGTCGACACAGTATATAGTGAAAGACCAAAATGTTGACCGAAATTTCACTATAAAGAGTTTTTCACTATATAGAAAAAAAATCACAAAATTGAATTATTAGAAAAGATTTTATTAAACATTTGAAAGTTTAAATACATAGCATGTACATAATGTACATACTGTACACATTATGTGTATGTACAGGGCTAAATACTACATACGAAATAAAAAGAATACATAATACAAAATCTGTTAATACATACATATGTACATTTAAATTTTGTGTAGTCTTGAGAAATTGCTAAATAACATATGTATGTACATACATATTATGTACTAGGAAAAATAATCAGTTATTTTCTTTTGAACATTACTTCTGAAAAATAATTGTTGCTCGACAAAATTCTCGCATTTATTCAAATGCATAAAGATTTGATCAGGTACAGTTTCCTGACCCCTGAGAGTAGTTCGCACAATGTCAAATGCATTTCTTATTTCATTTTCACTAAATTTAGCAGGACATTCCCCGGTTTCAATTTCTTCTTCATGATCTTCTATACTTTTTATATCGTCAATTATGTCTTGGTTAGTTGGTAGATCTGTCGTGCCAACGTCATTGTCGATTTCTAAGAAATCTTCAAGTAAAAAATCTGCGTCGACGGTAGCAGTTTTTTGTAGAATACCCCATTGTTTTCTTAAGGTAGCGAGATCCATTTCGTCTTCTTCTTCCCATTCGTCAATTTTTTCAGTAAAACCTGCTTTAGAAAAGCAGTTTTTGATTGTTTTCTGAGAAACATTTTCACTCCATACTTTAGCGACTTCGGTTATACACTCTTTAAGGGTAATCAATTTTTGGACTGGAAGGTTGTTATTAATCGCGTAAACAATTTTGTGGACAATTCTGTTGCGGTAATGATGTTTTATGTTTTTTATAATACCCTGGTCCATAGGTTACAATTTGGAGGTTGTGTTTGGTGGAAAAAAGATCAGTTCAATATTCGTTAATTTTTTACTAACAGTAACTGGATGTGCAGGACAATTGTTTATAAACATCGCAATCTTTCACTTTTGGCTTTTCATTTTCGTGTCCAGTTCTTTGATCCATCTTTCGAAAATCTCAGAAGTCATCCATGCCTTGTTATTACTGGCGTAATCTAACTCCAGAGATTTAACTCCTTTTAAAGAACGGGGATTTTTGCTTTTACCTATCAGCAGTAATTTCAGTTTTTCTGAGCCCAACCATCAGTGTCACCCTTTCTTTACTTGTTTTAACACCAAAACATTTATCATTTTTAAAAGCAAAAGTTTTGTTTGGCAAACATTTAAAAAACAAACCGGTTTCATCACAATTGAAAACGTTTTTTGGCTCGTACTTTTTCAGTCCAAATGTCACAGTCTCCTGACTAACGCTTGCACTCTCGCCGGACACCCTCTTGAAAACAATTGCATTGCGAGTCTTCCAGGCATTCAACCACCCTTCACTAGCTTGAAAATTAACGCAGTTAAATTCTTTAGCAAATTGTAAAGCCTTTTGCTTTATTAAATTTCCCGATATTGGTACGTTTTGATGCGTACGGGCCACTTGAAACCATCGTAAAACTGCTTCATTTACATTCTCGTAAGAACACACCCGTACTCGTTTTCGACTGCTTGGAACATTCGTTTTCTTGATGATACTTTCGCGACTTTTTGTTATCAGAGAGACGCAACTTGGAGAAACACCGAATTTTGCAGCAACATCAATTTTTTTGCAGCCTTTATCAACTTCCTCCAAAACTTTAATTTTCTCAGCTAAACTTAAACACACTCGCTTGGACATCTTAACTGATTCTTAAACAAAAACAAACTGAACCTGTTTGCGAATTACATATGTAATCTAGGCCTCGACTACATACATATAAAATGGGTTTTCCCCGGAATTCTCACAGAAATATTTTATTATATAGAGTGTTACTATTTTACAGATTCACTATATGCAGGGCTTTTTACATGAAATTTCATTAAAATATTCTAGAGCTTGAAAAAATTGCACTATAAAGAGTTTTTCACTATATAGAGTTTCACTATAAACAGTGTCGACTGTATATCTTGGAAATTTACAAAAAAAGGAATTTTTTTTCAATTAGTAAAATGTATTTTCTATAAGAGATACGATAATAGAATTATTAAAAAACAATATTCAGAGTAATAAATTATGTTAGTACATAGTGTGTAAGCATGGCTGAACCCCAAAAAGATGAAAATTCAACTCAATAATTTCCTGTCTGCCTTACCTATCCATGCGTTAATCCAGGGACACACTGTATATTAATGATAAATATCACGATATTTATTCTCTGTTTTTTAAACGTGCGTCCAGTACGAATTAAGTGTTGTGGTAAGGGTTTAGTGAACTGTTTCTCTGTTTTTTAATTAACTTTGGGACGTTAATATAAATTCAGACTCAATAGCCGTAATCAAACTGGAGAAAATATGGTATTTATAGCAACATTTTTACAATATCACTTGCTTTCTAGAGTATAAAAGATTTCGATCAGGTTGTTCCTATTTTCCAATAATTATAATGCATTTTTCTATAAACACGAATCATAGTTGTGAAAAAATATACAGCATGTCCAATTAAAGCGTCTCATCCTGTACATTCATTTTTGTAACGTCTCAGAATAGTCCTGGGTAATTTGATTTATCTTTCTGCGATGAGTCTGCATATATTGTTGTTTCCCATGCCAAAGATAACGGTACACCAAACGCAAAAGGAAATTTAATCTAATGTAAACGTCGTACCAAGGACTATAATTCACTTTCCTCCGTGAAAAACGTCTTGTAAAGGTCTAATTTATTCTGAGACGGCGGAACAACTGCCTACAATGCGCTATTGAATTTCGCACGTAAGGGACAGTGAACCAAACGTCGCTTATTGAAAATGAAACTCGTTATTTGCATTGTGCAATTAAATACTTCCGATGTTAGACCAGTGATCTCTGAAAACGATATCGCATGTTGTGCATCTCTGCTTTTATAGTCGGTAATTTTCACTTCTTTTTTTTTGTTCGAATAGAATCAAAGAGGAACAAAAAACGTATGTCCGATCTGTTCAAGCTTGAATGCGTTATTGTCGTTTAAAAATTAGCTTTTATCTTCAAGGGCAACTGGTGCATTGATCCTGACATACGGAAGTTTTGCATACAGTCTATAAAGTATCCGTAAGCAGAGGTAATTATGAAGATCTTAGGAACGCAGCTATAATGCGCTTCAGATTATTACTTGATTTGCTTTCCTTTTTACTATTATGAAGGTAATAAATGCGTTTGTAAGTTTAGTTTGATAGTATCAGATTTGAATGTATTTAAAAGTTAATTTGTACACTGAAATGCATCTGAATTCGAACGAGTTACATTAATATGAGTGTATAACGCGATATTATAATGATATGCCTCGTAGAGACCATTAACGCCGAACAAACTTTTTCATACTTCTCTGCAATTTATGTAAATGTCTTGGCATGTATCGGTAAGTATATTTTGCATTAAACGCATTTTAGTTCTTTAAGACGAGGAAGTATTATAAATTGTGGTCGTGTTTATGGACGTTGCGTATTAATTATCCGCGCGCTAATTATATATATGCTATATGTAATTTCAAACTAACCTGGCTAATGTTGGATGCGATCTTGACCTGCGGTTTCTCACGTCTGGTTAGATAAAAATCGTTTAAACGATGGTTATCTCTCGGTTCCTCTGTTGTTCCCATTTCTTCTTGGGTACTAGTGTCTTCAAATGAAGTATCTTCTTCCAAGTCGAAGGGGGTGACTGTCTCCGTATCATTGTCAATCCTTTGCGAAGTTAAAAGGGTCGTAACGGAAGTAAAACTCTGCCCTAAACGGATTGTTGTAGCGAAGTCTTCAATTTTTTCCGTTGTCGTCTCGTTATTTCTTTGTGTCGTAGTTAGCTCTTGACTGCTTTGTATATTCGTCGTTCTTCCTTTACGTGCCCACGCGAAATTCTCCAAGAAACTTTGCGGATATTTCCAAAATTGGCAGTCGACGAACGCGATAGACGACACTAAACTTAAAATTAAAATTACGCGCATTTTGTTCTATTGAGATCTTTCGTGTTTCATTCACCACTTGGCTACTAATTCTGCGGCTGCAGGGATAAAGACGACAGTTCTTGAGCTTGAGCGAAGTCGCCGATGGCCAAAGATGATCTGCACAGCAATGCCGAGCTTGTGCTCTGTAAGAGAGTTCCAACAGAGCGGCCTATCCTATGTGTGGTAACCCACTTCCTAGCCAATGGGTACCGTATTTAATTCCTTACAGAACTATGTATCATACCGCTTTGTACTGACGCATTTTGCTGATGAAGAATGGGGTGATAAATTTGCCACCCCATTAATCTAACTGTTTAGATTATGTTTTTGAGTAATGAATTTGTAAAAAAAATGAATATTTAAAAGGGGGCGGTATACCTATAAATTATAAAAATTATAACAAATATTTTTTAAAGGAATTTAATTATCTAATTCAGTTTTTATAATTTATAGGTATACCGCCCCCTTTTAAATATACATTTTTTTACATATTCAATACTCATAAACACAATTTAAATAGTTACTACTGTACATGCGTTGTAATAATTTCCCACAATGAAAATGAAATGATTCACTTTATTTTTTTTTGCAATTTTTTCTGTAACGTGTACATTCGTTCGTAATTATTTAATTGCCTAATCAAAACCATTACCCAATAATTGTTAATTAGGGTATATCTGCAGTTTTACCGTTAGCATGGAGTAATTGCGGCTTTGAAAAGCTAGTTGCAACTCGTATGTTTCTGCTGCGTTAGATAATGATTATTTTATTAAGATAAAAAAGGTTAGATGAATAAATTATTGATTTTGTTACATTTTTTACTGTTTCTTAATGGGAAAAAGGATATTGATGTAAATGGTATAAAAGATTCGGGTGTTGAC
Organism: Dynastes maya; assembly: GCA_029619315.2. Classification (NCBI taxonomy): domain Eukaryota; kingdom Metazoa; phylum Arthropoda; class Insecta; order Coleoptera; family Scarabaeidae; genus Dynastes; species Dynastes maya. Next base: position 12,955,732 of record JAROYE020000012.1, read on the forward strand.
TGTTTTGTACTTTTGTTCTTAACGGCGTAGTCTTTCCATCATCTGAGTAGCAGTTCATTAGCAGGTGTTGCGTTCGGTTGCTGTTCTACATATTCCAAAGCTTTTTCCAAAACTTGCCTGCCTTCATCGTGTGACATTTTGTGTGGTTCAGCAGTCTCATTACTGGCGTTGTCACCTTCTTCCATGGTGTCCATTGTGGCCGAAACAACTCAAACATAGTGCCATGATCGTCGTTCACATTTCCTTCGTCTGAAATGTCTTCCTCGCCAATTGTTTTTGGCCAAGACTTTTAAATTGCGGATTCTTTTACTTTATTCCAAGAATCTGCTACCCAGTACCCCACGCTTTCAAGATGTATTTCTTTTAAACTATCAACCAAACCATAATCTCCTTCATTTATTTTCTTCAAAATTGACTCTGAAGTTTCCTAAAACACCCTGCTCCATGAGAGGGAGCAATGGAGTTACATTAGGAGAAAGAAACAGCACTTTAGTATTCCCACTCACAAGTTCCTTCTCATTTGGATGAGATGGCGCATTAACAAACAACAACAATGCTCTTTTTGGAAGTCCACACTTTTTAAAAAATTGTTCAACGTTGATCACAAGCTCCTCAAAAAACCACGTTTCCATGCACTTGTTTGGTGTTTGCAATATATTTTCATAGCTTTCGTAACAATGTGTTTAAATGCCGTTGGTTTAGTAAATTTTCCAACTCATGTCAATAACAGTTTGTGTCTACCAGATGCATTACTGCAAACAAGGATGGTTATACGCTCTTTAGACTTTTTATACCCAGGCGCGGCAGATTCAGTCCTTGACGCTAACGTTTTAGACGGCATCGTTTTATAATTAAGACTCGTTTCATCCGTATTATAAATGTGGTTTATGTAATAACTTTCTTCGTTTATTAACTTTCTAAAACGGTGTGTGAAGTCCCCAATAGCGTTGGTGTCTGCTGACAGTTATTTTCTACATATTGTTAGCGTCTGATCCCGTGACGTTTATTCCACCTCCCTAACTAGCCATCGCTGGTCGAAAACGTATCTATATATTCGGTAATCGGTAAGTTTTCAGCTAAGGAAATCGCCTATTGTTGTAACATAGGCCCCGATAATGGAACACGACGTTCTCTTTGCTGGGTAAACCATAGATGCAAACTTTTATTTATAAAGGATGACACATTCATATATATGTGATGTTGAACCATATTCGCTGAAAGAATATATTAATTACTAAATTTATTTTATTATGAAATGTGATGTAAATATCTCACTTAACTGCATTTCTGTTTAACGCCGGTTTCTACTTGTGTGCTTTTTTCTTGTAAGCTTACATTTCAGTAGAAATAAAGAACATTATTATTATTATCAATTTAAATAATCCATAGCGATTCTGTATAAAATGAAGTATGAAAGATAGAAATGAAAAAGTGATCCAGATCTCACAAAATTCTGTATTAAAAGGTTAGGCGACCGGTTTCGTGTTCAAGAACACATCCTCATGTAAGAATCTGCCACTGTTATATTTGATTCTGTCCTGAGGAAGTATTCTTGAACACGAAACCGGTCACCTAACCTTTTAATACAGAATTTTGTGAGATCTGAACCACTTTTTCATTTGATCAATTTTGTAATATTGATGAGTTTTTCGCGTAGATGAAGGAGAAGTTAATAAACTACACCACTTTTCGATGTCTTCCCGATTTCTTTTTCGAGTCCCCTACGCCCACTCCATAGTCCTTAGCAACAGTTTTTAAAAGTTCACGGCGATCCAAGCACTTTATCGCGTTTAATTTGCCTTCCAATGAAATTACCTTCCTTTTGCGGGTCATCTTTTTGACGTCCATAGTAATCTATCAAATCAGCGAGAATGCAACAAGTATGTTGATGCCGAATAACACGGCTTCTGATTAAGCGAGCTCCGTATAATCGAACTTCTGATTAATATACAAATGGATGTAGCCATAGCAGTGTGTTTGCTCTGAAACTATGGGACTTAGAAATCATTCTGGGGATTCCAAATTGCATTCAAGATGAGAAACAAGAACCAAATCACAAACACTGCATGTTTGGAATTATGACTAAAGAACCGACACTAGATATTGTTACGTATCCTTAAAAAAACTTGACTGAACACACTAGGAGTTGTATATTTTTCCTTCTTCGTCGAATCTATTGTATTCATTTCAAATTTGGATCGTGTTATATCGTTACTACCGAAACTAGGAGGTTTCAGCGCTCTTCGATGACGTCACGCTGGGTTGGTGATGTATCACCATGCACGATATTAGCCTAAGCGGTAAAGGCATCGTTTTTTTGCATTCCTTTTTTAAGTTTTGAAGGGCTTCCGGTTTAAAGAGGATGCCAATCGTTAACTGAGTCCTTCTTCGCATCCCATTCGATTTTATTTTGGAAAAACGAAGTTTCAAAGCAAAAACCAAACACGTAACCGAGCACCGTTTTCGTGAAAGATATATTTATGGTTGATATTTAATCGACTAATTATTATTATTTGTAATTGTACATGTATTTGGACGAAACTAAGGTTGAAATGATACAGTAATTGCAATTTTGTTTGAAATTTCAATTTCACGAGAAAATTTACAGACATGCTATTTAACCAGGGTCTTTAATTTCCTATTATGTGGTGTTTTGCCTAATCTATCTTTCCTATTATGAAGTGTTTTACCTAATCTAACATTACTTTTCCCACAATCATTTCTAAGTAGGGTATTTGTAGAACAAGTTATTATAATTGTTGCAATACGTTCACTGCTGTGAATATGACATTTACATATATCAGTATCCAAATGGCTTCGTTCAGTGATATAATTTAAAATATATTGTATTAAAACAGAACGTTTAACACATTTAAAAACCTCTCTTCGTGTTCAAAAATAATTTTGTTAAATATAACGTAAGAATATAAAACTATTTGAACAATAACATCTTCACGTTTTTTGTCAAATACAACGGACAGTTGGGGAATTGAGTTTGAATAGCGTTTTTTAAGCCTAGGATTTTTTAAACAGTTATAGTTTCCCCGGTCCTTGAATCTGCAGCTGTTGAAAAATAAATATCTTCATTTACAAAGTGTAACTCACAAACAAAAACATTACAGGTATCACCAACAGAGTACGGAAATATCACTACGTAGTATGTTTTTAAATAAAACCAATATCATTTGGATAAACCAATTCAAAACGCAAGAAACGATCTGAATGTGTAAATGATCGACGACCTACTTCGAAATACGTCACAGCCTGCTGACGTCAAAGCTGTTTACCTTGTGTTTTCGGTAGTAACGGTTATATACATTAAACATTAGTCGATTTCATGTTCTCTTATGATATACGAGGGATACTTTTTAAGTTTTTACAAAAATTTTTTGGTACAAATTGTTTTATTGTCTTTGCATGTTATAAACCAATTCTCGATATATATTTTCCACTCTGAAGGTGGTATCTTCAAAACATGGTTTTTGAAGGCTACAACGGCTTCTTGAGGTGATAAAATTCGCTGACCACGCATTTTTTGTTTAACATTCGGGGACAAACAGAAATCGTTAAGCAATAAATCAAGTGCATACGGGCAGTGAGACATTAATTCGATGTTTTTCTCCTTCAAATAATCAATTATTTGACGTGCTGTGTGAGAGCTGGCATTATCATGATGAAGGATGATGCGACGTTGTCGATTGTATTTCCTGATTTCATTGAGACTTCTGGCAAACAAATTGTTGTATGCCATTCAGCATTAATTGTTCTTCAAAGCAATGCTTGCGACATGTCCAGTACATCGAAAGAAATAAGCAATCATTTTTTCAAAAAAATTACTGTCACTGCTTCAACAATAACAAATGTCAAATTTTACGAAAATAGTAATGTTAAATCTCAAGATATTTTTGAATTTTGCGGACAATGTAAATTGATAATTTCGGCGAATTTGATCTGTGTTGCCGGAACTGCCAAATTGTCCGTGAATTTTTAAAATATCTGCTTGGAATTGTACCAATTCCATTTTGCAATGCTTCGGCTAATTCTCTGGAAGATTTGAAAAATTCTTCGTCTTCCCGGCAATTTTTCTTTGAATATAACCTCTTTGATGCATTGCAATATCTGTTATTTTAACCATTTTTGATAAAATACAAAAGTTTTATTGCAGATAAATAAGATAACAAAATACAAATAAAGAAATTATCGATAATGCTCGGGAACATATTCACAATATTATATGTGTCATATCATGATAATTAGAAAAAAATAAATTATTTCAGACAATCTACTGTGACCGCTTACGAATTTCAACAGATGGCAGAACTAAAATTGAACAATACAAACACATAGGCAACGTTTAAAACTGTGATAGGCAAATGTAAATAACTTCAATAACGGTGCAGTTCTTACATGTACACCTTGCTTCTTCTCCTCTCTTTCAGTTCAAAAAAAATATTCTCTATTTAACAGATGTTCAATGGATACAAATAATCATTTACAATTAGGTTACTTGCAGAATGTAAGCCTCTGAGAGCGTGGGATCATTTTAATGTTTAACCAAACGTAGTGTATGCATAATCTCGTCTCTGTTTGGTTTTATTCGAGCTGTCATAAAAGGATGTTTACCCATTTTCAATAGGTATCGAAAACTAGGTTTCTGAATGTGCTATAATATACAGGATGCTTTGAAAATAATAAATCATTAAGTATAGTGCGACACCACTCAAATTTCCGTATTCACCACATCAAAATCTACAAAAAATAATTTTCAGAAAAACAATTTAAAGGAACCGTTTGACTGCCATAGGGTTTAGAAGCTTAGAAAATGTTGAATAATTTTTTCCTCCTTTTTTGGGACGTAGATGAAAAGGTAAAGAAGTAAGGCGACTTGAGCTTTGTGGAAATCGATTCCACAAATTCGTTTCGCTTAGGAACACATCATTGTAACTCCTGCAGAATGCAGAAGAACCATAAGATTCTCTCAAAGTCACATGCTTGAAATTAACTGTAGATTCTTAATTTTCACGTGAAAATTATCTGGGAACAATCGAAGTTGCCTACTATGTAAGTTCAAATAAAAACTTCATTCTCCCACAAGTAATTCTCCAAAGTAAAACTAAATTGAGTAATCTTCAAATGCTGCTATCTGCTAAAATCCGTTAGATATATTGCAAAACCGAAATCTATAAAAGAGAACATCTCAAAAGCAGTTTAAAAAAATGTCTTCTTAATTCCCTCAAATCTCCTCAATAGATCGGAATAAATTATTACGGAACGACTCATTTTATAGATCTCAGAATCGACCTAAAAAAAGCGATTCTCTAATTCTAATCATTTGTCCGCTAGAGCTCTCAGAAGCTTGGGAACAACTTTTTTTTTTCCTTTTTGGGGGTGCAGCTCAAAAAATAAAGTAAATGGCGGTTTGCTGTTTGCGGAAGTCGATTCTACGAGTTCGTTTTCATCAGGAACTACAATATTAGGGCTCTTTTAAGCTGTAGAGAGATCACTAGAGGATTCTAAATGTTAGTAATATGAAAATCTTTTTTTTCTTAATTCCGCGGTATTAGTATCCCATCGATAAGTATTTACAGGAATTTTAGGGTACTTAATAGGCACGTAATAATAATTTTCCGCATAAATAAACACTTAACTTCGTGAATATTTGCTTAATATAACATAAAACAAGAAGTCTCGTATAACTGGTAAAAGGATATTTTAGTTCCTTTTTGAAATAATTTATTTGTAATTCTATGATTATCGTCGAGAATAAACGTCGTCCGAGATTAAATGAATGCGTTTCCTTATGTGACTAGTCATATATGTATATCGAGAAGCAGGAAACAATTTTTTTACATCTAAATTATTGCTTTTATTGCCTTGTACATCTTGCATTTATTTCTATAAGCGTAGCTCGTCAATAAAATTATGCAATAGATCATTATAATCCGTTTAATCATATAACAACTATTATTAATTTACGGCGGTAGTAAAGGCGAAAACCGTGAAATCTTCGAGTACACCACGAGGTGTATTTGAAAGATTCATGCGGTATTTTACGTGGATATATACTTGTAACACCGTAACATTAAAGTGCAGTTAAGTTATTATTAGAGGTATAAATTGAGATTCCCCCTTTGCACGTCGTTTGAGTGAAATGCATCAGCAAGAGCGTGAACTATTGACCGCCTTGGATGATTGGAGTAGATTTATAATCAAAGAACTGTAATTGATTACACCCCACGAAACGTACAATGTTGTAGGTGAATGTGAAATTCCTATTATTGAAGAATCTCATAAGATTTTTAAAGTTAAACCTTTATATATGCTATTACTATTAAATCCTAATTTTTTTTACCTAAAAAAATCGTATCATTTCTTTAGGAAAAGTCTATTCCGTAATCAATAAGCGTCAAGGGAAAGTTCTGGAAGCAATTGGTATGGATGATAAAGAAAAGACCTTCATGGTCACCGCCCAAATTCCAGTAATCGAAAGCGATGGTTTTGCTAATGAAATTAGGAAGACAACGTCAGGTCAAGCGAATCCAAATTTACGCTTTAGCCATTACGAGGTAAGAATCAACTTCTGAAATCGTTTAGATGTACCAAAATAATGCATTTTCAGATTATCGATGGTGATCCTTACTATGAGGAAGCTGTAGTTGAAGATGATGAAGACCAGGTCAACATAGAATCTGCAATTCGGGCTAATAAATTGATGAAAGAAGTTAGAAAAAGGAAAGGGTTATTAATCGATGAGCAAGTGGTAATCCATGCTGAAAAACAGCGTACTTTGAATAAAAAGAAGTGAATACTTTGTTATCCTTTATACATATTTATTTTACCGTCTTATCTTTTGTAATAAAGGGAATTCGTACGAAAGAAAAATATTTATTTAAATAACTTAAAGAATCAATTACAGCATAAGTACAAAAACTTATTATATACATTTTCAAAAAAAATTCTAAGTCTTTCTCTTCTTCTTGGGATATTTTCTATATTTCCTAAACTTCTTCCTCTTAACACCTTTGCCAGCCCATTTCTGGCTCTTGCTTTTCCAATCTTCCTCAGAACTTTCAGCATATTGCTCAGCTTCAGGGATAGGCTTCAATTTACTCAACAAGATCCCATATTTCTGAGTAACAGCAAGGAATGCTTCTCCAAATTTCTCAAAATTAGCTTTGGTGACATGTTGGATCTTCATAAATTCTTCCTTTGTGCTTGGGAGTAACTTTGCCATGGTACTGATTGCCGATAAGTTCATAATTGAGGATAAGGTCACTTGGCGTTGGACAGCGAAATTCCTACATACTTCCAATAGTTCTTCATGACATTGGATTTTCAGACTATTGATTTTATGCTCTGGGACACCACTTGTTGATGGTTCGTTGTCCTCAGGCTTCTGAACTTGGATATCAAGTTTTGGTTTCGATGTAGAAGCTTTAGGCTGCCTGACTGGTGTATTCTTGTTGATTGAGATTGTTATTTTTTCTGGAAATTTATAATTTAGAATCCTATAAAGATTCAAGAGGAAGATACTTACTATCCGTATTGAACAACTCGCTATATTTCGGACCCTTCTTCAAATAAACGACAGGAAAACCTCCATTGTAAGTACAAACATTAGTCAGGATCTTCTCTAAGGTTAATTGCTTTATAAACCTTTGTATATCGATTTTGTCATGGTGTTGGCCATTGGCAAAATATGGATGTTTGTCATGTTGTTTTTCCATGATCTTTTTCTTTTTCGAGCCCTTATAAACGTCAGTTACATGGATCATTGTTACATTTTGTTTGCTACTAATATCGTGTACCAATTTAGCTAATTCTTTACATTCTTTGGTCACGTCTAAGGTCTCATAATTTTGCATGTTTTCGCAATTATCGCAAGCAACCTCTTTGTTCCGGATGCAGAGACCCCTATTGAAATTTTCACCAAGATGTATGAGTTGGAGGTACCTCCTACAATCGACTTTGTTTTCACAGTAACTAGTCATCTGTTGCAAATTCTCAAAATGGCCTTCTAAACAATTGGCAGGCGTTGATCTCTCACCTAGAAGAAAGTAAAGAAATTTAAGCTATTACTACCTGCAAACCAATGTATACCCACTCCTGATAAGCTTTTGTAATCTTATAACATCTGCATAAGAGTAAAACAGGTATGAGTAAGATATCTCGCCATCTCTGCCGCCTCTTCCGGATTCTTGATAGAAGGCTTCAACGGATTTTGGTACCGAATTATGGATTACAAATCTCACATCGGGTTTATCGATGCCCATTCCAAAAGCTATGGTAGCAACAATTACATAGAATTCATCATTCATCCAACCCCGCTGAATCTTCTCTCTCTGGTTGTTGGTCATCCCAGCATGGTAAGGTCTTGCTTGAATGCCAACATTTGACAGATCTTTGGCTAATACCTCACAATCTTTACGACACAAACAATAAATGATGCCAGACTTCTTCATGAATTTTGACTTGATTAGTTTAGCAATATCTTGGACTACGTTTTTGCCTGGTTTTTCAAGTACTTCGTATTTTATATTTGGTCGATTAAAGCTTCTGATAAACGTCTTACAATTTTTCAATTTCAAAATGTTAGTGACGTCCTTTTGAATTAATTCAGTAGCTGTTGCTGTTAGGCACATTATTGGCACATTTGGATATAATCTCCTCAGAGATGAAAGTTGTTTGTAATCTGGTCTACATTGAAAATTAAATAATATAAGGATTTTTTTAAGGAAGTTTGAACTTACCTGAAATCGTGACCCCATTGTGATAGGCAGTGAGCTTCATCAATAACAAATCTAGCTAGTTTTTCTCTGGAATACAATGACTGTAATAGATCAGAAATTGATTTTGAAGAGTTAATTTTTTCAGGGGTTAAATAAAGCAACTTTATAACTGGTTCCCGCAGATGTAACTTGCAAAAGACTTGATCTGCATCTGAATTCTTCATTCCTGGGCATAAATGAGCTGCCGGTATCTAGAAAACAATCATGGGAGTTTATCAAAGACTTCATAATTCTATCTGAAAATTTACATCTAAGGCATTCAATTTATCTACTTGATCAGCTATTAAGGCACGTAATGGTGATATAACTATCGTAACTCCAGGAGTTAGAATAGCCGGTAACTGATAACACAAGCTTTTCCCACCGCCTGTTGGCATTAGAACAAAGCAATCAAGTTGCTGTAATGAGGCATTGATTATCTCTTCTTGATTTGGTCTATATTCCTTCAGACCAAATGTTGAATGCAGGATCTCGTTCATTATATCAGTATGAGGAAATATCCCACGAAACTCGGCTAAAAAATAAAACCATCAGAACTATTTTTTTTAATCTCTAATGATATACCAGTGTTATCCGCCCTGGTCATTGTGCTGTTGATTTGTGAATCCTCAGCAAAATTTTGAGTGTAGTAAGAAGTGCTTGCATTAAATGATGGTTCCTTTTCGAATGATAGATCAGTATTTGACAGATCTACCTTACCATCGTTGTTCCAATCATTATCCCAATCAATATTCTCTAATAGAAACTGATCTCTATCATCCCAATTACCATTTTCCCTTTGAGATAATGCATAATTTATCTTTTCCTCTTCATCCAATAACCTCGCTAACTGTTCATCTTCCTCCATGGAAGCTTCTCCGGAAAATGATGTTACAAGGTCGTTTATTGGATCAGTATTGCCAAGTTTATTAAAGGTGATACCAGAACAACTTGGTTGATCAAATTCCATTTGGAACATGTCAATTTGTTTTAATTTTGAAGATGAAATGTCTTCAGGTTTAGATTTTGAAGTAGCGGCAGTCTCTAATTTTGAAGGACCTGGTGAATCACTAATGAGATTCATCAAAGGATCTGTTTTTGCTGTTATTACTTTCTTGAATGAGAAACTTTGAGGTTTTTTGTGAGCTTTAATTTCCTGAGCATTTTTCTTCGGAGGTGATTCATTTATTGTAATCGTTTCAATTGGTGACTTTTTAAAATTTCCTCTAGCCTCAACATTTTGTTTCTTTGGAGTTTGTACTAGTTTAAGAGGTGATTTCGATGGCACCATATATTTGTCTAAATTACCTTTTGGTTTTGACGGCTCATCCTTACCAAATAATCGTTCAAGCCTTTCCTTAGGAGTTGAATTAGTATTTTTTAATGCATTATCCTTTTTTGTTAATAATCTCAAAATAGAACTAGTATTAACCTTTGTATCCTTTTTAACTGGTTTTAATTGAGGCACGTTAGCATTAGATAGTTCAGTCTTTTTTACCCAGGAGAAATTAGATTTACTAGATTCCTTAATATTGAATATATCACCTTGTGATTGCTTTTTTTGAACAGAATGTATATTAAGTTTTGTTTCCTCATTACGATCAATTTCTGTAGTCTTTGATTTGACTGATGGCAGCTTATTTTCAAACAGTTTTATGTTTTCATCCATCTCTTTGAGAGCTACCTCCTGTCTATTGAATAAATCTATAGATGCTGATATTAATTTCTGACTCTTAATGACTTGCTTTTCTTCGAAACACGATGATTTATTTAATAGGGAAGGAGATTTATTTTCTGGGAGATTACTTCGTCTTTCTTGCGATTTTTGAGACTTTTGCAGAACCTTCTTAAAGCAAAATTTATTCTGTCGAGAAACATTTTTATAATATGTATTAAATATATCTGCCCCATCGTCCATTTTTGCGGCTGAAATGATTTTTTTTAAGATTATGCGAATTATAGGCGTAAGATTTTTAGTACTAACCTTCGTTATTAACTGACATTTTAATTTAATAAGGTTATAATTAACATTTTCACTAAATCAGTTCTGTACTATTTACTGTTTATATATTTTTTTAGGTTATATGAGAAATTGTCAATTTGTTACCAACAGGCTTTCCAATGACGTAAAAATAGTTGGTACTATTGAATTGTATTCGGTCATGCGGTTGAAAATGGGGATCCACGCATCCTCTAAACGATACTTTAATATTGTTTGCCACAGTCCTTGCTATATCATTATTGAATTGTATACAAAGTATGAAAAAAAATGTACATAAATGAATTTACAAAATATTTATTTGATATTTATTAATTCTAATCACTGTTCATACATTCTTTTTCAATATTGAACTGTAAGCGGGAAATTCAAAATCATTTTGAATTGACATTAATTTATTTGTTGAAATCGGGCAAATAAAATTAATATAGATATAAAAGAAAAATTAGAAGTAAAATAAACTAAATAAAAGTTGTATATAATTTTCATTAATTTACACGAGGAGATGCCAAGTGAATTTCCATTGCTACCAGGTAAATGGAGCTCTTTCCCTTAACATTCTTACACCAAACTTCTCCCATTCCTTAGTATGTATCCATAATTCTTGGGCAGTTTCTAAACATGACATAATTGAAGCACCTTTCCAAGCTACCATTGCAGAGTCCATATCACGAGGGTTAATGATTATATCAAGTTGTTCTAAAGCGAAAATTTTTTTGTAGAGTGTAGGATTTATATTAAAATGGTCCTGGTATTACCTGCGCGATAAACATAAGGAATTTGTAACTGGATACGATTCTGTAACCAAGTTGCAATTCCCGCAAATTTCATCCCACCTCCAACGATTAAAATACAACCATACATCTTTCTTTTTAGATCTTCATTTGCTAAAATTTAAACAGGAATTAAAAAATTAAATATTAACAAAATTCTAAGGAGCTTACGACATCTATCGATACTTTGTAATACAGCCTGATCCAATCCTAATATCTGACCAGGATTTATAACAAATTCTTTGTCACTGTTGGAAACAACTGCATCAATTGTGTCAACAACGATGTCGTCATCATTTGCATTATTTTGTATGTTAGTTTGTTCGTAGTAGGCTTCGTTTAATAAGTCGGAGGTTGATGGTTCCAGGTTTTCTTTGATACCCTTCCTCTATGAAAAAATGAATACGAAACCAATGAAATTCCAATCTAATTACTTATTTACCCGAATTTCTCTTAAATAATTTTCGTCGTGGGGATCCTCAGGATCTCCAGTAGATCTTTTTTGTGTGTGGATAGCTTTAACACCCGTTATTCCAAATAGTTCTGGACTAAATAAGCTTAAAGGAGCTACAATACATTCATCACCTACTTGAATAGTATATTGGAGGATGGGCGAATTTGGTTGGCGTATTAAGAATGTTTTTTCTTGTGAACCGCAAATATCCTAGAAGACAAAAGATAGCAACAAATATTTTGATATTAAAGTAATTCTAACTACCAGATTGACATGGCAAAAATCTTCTTTTAGCTTCCTCAAGAGCATGGTATCTAATTTGTTATCATCACTACAATTTTTATACGGGAATGCGCATTTTTGTAGAAGCCAAAAGAATGTTTGAGTGATATCGGCTCCTCCATAATCCATCCTAACCTAAATCGGTATTTCCTTATTAGAATTTAAGCAACAAATTAAATTAAGGTTGTTACTCTAGTATTTGAGTGACATATTCCATCTTCAACACATGAGACCGACGTTTTTTGATCTCCAACATCTACCACGCATGCGTAACTTAACCCAGACCCAAATGTTGCTGCCACATGATCCTGTACCAAGAAACAACTTCCAAATTCCATTTTACTAAGTAATAAAGTCGTCAATTCCTTCAAATAGGTTCGATTATAGATATCAGGTATTACTAATACTGTTTTGTATAATCTTAAGTCTTTTTTAGGAATATTATAGTGTGTCTCTAATATATACAACCAAATAGTTTCTAGATCAGCTAAAATTGATGTCATAGAGCCGCCAGGTCCGGTGTGAATGTTCAAATCACCTCTTCTAAAAGGGAAATGTATATTGAAGTTCTCATTTGGCGAAATTCTAAGTATCTAGAACAATGAAATTTGTATCATCATTAACATTAGTGTTATATTCTCCTTACATCATTCCCAACAACTACATCACCTTCTGGTTTTACCCATTCACCTCCACTTGCACCCAGAACTTCTGGTTGGGATCTACGGTTGAAGGCAGCAATTTGTTGAGGAGGAGTTGCATATCGCCTCCTGCCATCAGATTGTAGACATGATTGTAGAGTGTGTGAGACTGATAATCTGGTATCTTCTAATTCTTGAGTATGGCACTTGGATTTAAAGAAAAATTATTGAAAGTAGAAATAACAGGTTACTCATGGATCTTACCAATTCACTTCTTGGTGGTAAGAATGTATCACGGTACCTATGACCATTTGGATAACATCTCCTGGCAATAGCATGTAGTACAGTCAATGGATTCAGGTCTGAAGCTCTTCCAATTCTTAAATTTAGTGAACCAGGATGGATAACAATGATAGATTTGGAATGGCAATACTTTAAACAAAGTTTAGCAGCAATTTTAATAAAAACTGCACACCAATTCTCTTTAACACTTACCTCAGGTGGAGTATCTGGTTGCACAGGCATGTTTTAACTTGTGATTATCACAATTAACACTAACAAAACATGCAGTAGGTATATTAATATCTTGCTAATAAACAGCCTCATTTGTTCATTTAGATTGATTAATATCATTATGTTGAGGAAACATTCTATATTTGTAAACGGGAATTGTAATTAATGAAATTTTAAAACTTGATTATATTACCTTGTACTTCACTTTATTTGATACCATTTCTATGTTTATGTAGTAAATACATAACGCTTGCTGACAGGAAAGATGAGACCGGTTATACGATCGCGGTTAAAAGAAACGAGAAGCTGTTTTGTAAGAGGAAAAAACGATTATTTCTATTTCTTTAATAACCTGAAGTTTAATCAATTGTATGCAAACCTTCCAAAGTTTAATTGCGTTAATCGTGCTGTATAATTAATTAGAAATAAAATTAATGACATTGTCGTGTAAGCATTATTTTTTGACCATACCTGTATATCTAAAATTATGTTTAAATTTTTGTTTACTTAATCATAATTATTGTATCAATCTATTTTAAACGAAAACAAAACGAAATATTTTGCGATACTATTTCCTAAGGAAATATTTTAATAAAGTATTTAGTGTATTAAAAATTATAACGACATCTTGTGAGATTTGTGCTGACAGATTTCTTGTTTATCAATGTTTAAATCTAAGCTAAAAAATGTCAGTAGCGTAACATTAGTGGAATATTACTAACTTCATGTCAATATTAAATGTGATTGTAAGTAATTGAATTTGTAAATAGTTTTCTTTTTAAATAAATAATATCGATTTAAATTGAATAAATACCTATGTATTTTATGAAAATAACGTACATTTTTGATGTTATTCGTTGATAACATTGTCATTTTTGAGACCCTTCGCATGTGACGTCCATCGAAATAAATTGTTCTGGCATATTCCATTCTATTTCACTCTAGAATTCTTTCAATACATATATATGGTGGTCGTTTACCGTATGTTCTCATTAATGCTGTAGATATTGTGTAGTGTGATATAAAGTGTTCGTAAAAGTAATATTTTACGTGTGTAATTCTCATTTACGTGTCTAAATATAAGCGTTAAGCGTCCAGTGCCGCCATAAGACCAGTGGTGATACGGACGGTGTGTTTCTTGTGTGACATAAAATAAAACGTTTACCTTTAAAACATGGGAAAGGATTATTATAAAATACTTGGACTAAATAGGAATGCTACAGATGACGACATCAAGAAAGCGTACCGAAAATTAGCACTGAAATATCATCCCGACAAAAATAAGTCACCTGAAGCCGAAGAGAGATTCAAAGAAGTCGCTGAAGCGTACGAAGTTTTGTCCGATAAGAAGAAACGTGATATCTATGACAACCACGGTGAAGAAGGCTTGAAGGGCGGAATTCCTGGCGACTCTGGAGTTGGGGGTAATACATTCCATTACAAATTCCATGGCGATCCGCGAGCGACTTTTGCACAATTCTTCGGCAGTCCATTTGAAGCCTTCTTCGGCGATAGCAATAGAATGTTTAGATTTCCCGACGATAATTTGGATGTTGATGATCCGTTTGGTCTTGGAAATATTGGTCCTACAAGGCCAGGTGGTCCCGGTGGCGCCTTTAGAAGCCATTCATTTAATTTCCATAACAGTCCAAGTAGAGGAAAGGATAAATTGCAAGATCCACCCATCGAACATGACCTGTATGTCTCACTCGAAGATATTATGAGAGGTTGCACCAAAAAGATGAAGATCAGCAGGAAGGTTCTCCAATCCGATGGTAGCACGAAGAAAGAAGACAAAGTATTAACAATCAACGTGAAACCTGGCTGGAAAGCTGGTACAAAGATAACTTTCCAAAGGGAAGGTGATCAAGGGAGGAACAAGATACCAGCTGATATTGTTTTCATTATTCGTGATAAGCCTCATTCTCACTTCAAGAGGGAAGGCAGTGATATACGTTATACAGCCAAAGTAACTTTGAAAGAGGTTAGTTGCTATTTTTAGAAACGCTATAAAAGTGCATCTGATATTTATATTTGATTTATTTCACAGGCATTATGCGGGACTACAGTGAATGTGCCGACGATGGTTCCAGATGTAAGCCTACCGTTGCATTTCGTAGACGAAATCGTTACGCCAAATACAGTCAAACGCATTCACGGTCAAGGTTTGCCGTTGCCAAAAGAACCGTCCAGAAGAGGCGATTTGATCGTCAGCTTCGACATACGTTTTCCGGAGCACCTGTCTAATTCAGCGAAGGATATACTCTTCGATACCCTGCCTAATTAACAAATTTTTTGTGAGGAAGGGAAAATTTAACGAAAAAATATTTAGCTGTAGCGTTGAAATGGAAAACAAAACTTGATTTTCTGTACGTTTTAGTACAAGCTGAAGAATATAACGTCGTGTTTACTATTTAAATAATTAAAATTAATAATAGGTTTAAGTGAAGAGTAAATAAGCTATAGATTATAATACTCCCTGTTTTTCGTTCGTGTAGAATCGAAGGCAGGGGGCAAAATTGATGTTTTATTCATGGAATTCTATTCTTTTGTATATTGCAAAGGCGTGTGACTTTTTTTTGTATGAATGTATCCATGTGATTGTCTCTTAAAACGACACAAATACCGTTTAATTGTGTATATATCTAAATATACATAAGTGAATATAAATATATTAATTATAATGAAATAGTTAATATGAGGGTAGAATCTATAATTATAAGTTTAATTTTGTATATATCTAATTTGTTTAAAATTAATTGTACACTGGAAAAGCGATCATTATCGGTTGCTCCTTCCTAATACGTAATTAACTTTGTTTTAATTTTACTTTTCCAGTAAATTTACGAATATTTTTAATTTCTTTTTCCTTTAAGTTTTAGTGTCTAAGGTTATATTTTTTATTAATAATAGTTATATTTTAAAATGACGACGCCTGTATTTATTGTATTATATGTAATTTTCAATAAAATAATTTAGTAGATCCCCCCTCTCTTCTTTCAAGATCATCACAATCATCCCTATAGAAGAAATAACAGAAAAAAACGCGGTGTCAAAAATGTATTCATAGTTCTCCCAATGCCAACTTTTGTATCGCTCCTAAAATAGTGCGCTTGAAGTGAATGCTGACGTCATTTGTATTACTTAGGTCGCCAACGCGATTTCTATACACTGCCATAAAAAATAATATTAATTCGCGATTTCCCACGGACGAAGAGGAGAGTTTCCCGAAGTTGATTGGTGCTGTTTTTTCGCTGGAGATGTATCTGTTTGAAAAGTTCAGAAAGGTACGGGTCAAGACAGGTGTTCGTGCGTGCCGCGTTATAAATAAAGGAATTCATTCTCTTAAACTATTAAAACTTGAAGATTACACGTGTTCAAATAAATAAGATTAAATATAAATTAGTATTTTAGATAAAGCAATATATCTCATTCTATAGTAACTAAGTCGAAGTTTTAAATAAAAACATTTTATTTAAACGTAATAATAATTGTTACGATATTAAATAATTAAATTAATACAATAAAAGTGCGTATTTATTATAGCATTTTTCTTAAAAGAAACTATAAAATACAATAACCTTGCCGGCTTTAGCAATGCGATTTATTTTTCCAAAAGCAGGTTTTTAGATGTTTCATTTTATTCCATTCCGTGCAGTGCCATATGTTCCACTACGGTAGTCAATGACCATGTCCTGATTACCAACTGACACATGAGGAAAGCGTTTCTCTGACCATGCCATTAAGTTCATCTTTTGCAAACTCGTACAGGGTACGTCATCGTTTTTAAATTCTCGTCTTTCCATCACCAACGGTTGAATGAACGTCACGTTGTCCGAATTGTCGCATAGGACGCTAGCCAGAGTACTTGTTCGAATCTCCTTCAGCTGATTTGGCGTAAAAACTTGAGGATTTTCGTACCAATACCTATCAGCTCTTTTCAAACGAATAAATTGATCGATTATTAAGCAATTTAGGGTTGGTCCTAGAAGGCTCCCCTCAACCAATTGCTCGCTTAATGATCCTGTGTACAAATCAATATCTTCTACATATCTAAAAATGTCAAGATATAAAATTCAATAAACATAATAGATAAATTATTTCTGTAATGTTTCAAGAACCTACGTTTTGTTTACCATATTCGGATATGATTTGTAGAGATATAATGGTTGTGACGTTAGGTGGAACCCACCTATATTAGCAAAACATAATACTTTTTTCTCGCTTAATTTTGGGCGAGCCCGTTCATCAATCTACCTCATTTTTTTACCGTCTTAAAACAAAAACGTGTGTTATATCAGTGACGTTGCGTAATATAACCCCGGATCACTTAATAATTAATTTCCAACGTTGAATGAAATAAAATAATCATGTAATTTGCTTAGGCGAGTTTCTTGGATGTAAGCTAGACGAAAACAGTGAAAGTGAGTATATAGGTCAGATCGTTATGTGCTTGCATATGTAACAAACTTATTTATTAAAACAGATCGTAGACTTTTAATAAACTTTTCCAAAAATATTCCGAGTATTCTATTTTCGTTTTATATACGTGTGCGGTATATTTTGATACTTGTTTTTATTTTTGCATTCGATACCC
The DNA here is from genome assembly GCA_029619315.2 of Dynastes maya. Taxonomy (NCBI): domain Eukaryota; kingdom Metazoa; phylum Arthropoda; class Insecta; order Coleoptera; family Scarabaeidae; genus Dynastes; species Dynastes maya. The sequence goes on from JAROYE020000012.1 coordinate 12,973,759, forward strand.
ATCCGTAATTAAAGATAACATTTACCTATAAACACTTTTTATATAATTCAAAGTGTCAGGATCAATATCGTGAGATAAATCATAAAATGATTTAGCTTTTGGTAACTTGCATATTTCTCGCCATTTCGCATAGCCCGGTAAACCATGATCGCGACCTCGTTGGATGTTTAAAGACACCAAATCAAGCCCACAGACTCTAATTTGTCCACTAGACTCGTTAGTGCTCTCATCAATCTTCTCAAATAAATGCTGCTTCAACTAGAAGACAATTTAAAGTCAATTGATCGAACTAAAATTAATTTTTGACGTACTTCTGGTGTGAAAAACGCATCATTTGCTTGTATCTCAGTTCGGATCGCCCCAGTTAGGACCTTATCCAATTCACCACTTCTATATAGCAGGAATGGATCGAGCAAAATCTCGTGTAATTTCAAATATTCGGTACTATTGACGTCCCTTGCAATGAACTTTACTAAACTTGGTATGAGTGAATGTGCAAATCGAAAAGCTGAGGTTGCAAAACTATTTGCTATGGTCGCATCTAAATTTGGATCATAATTGTGGTAATACCCGTTCCTTTTTGGAACTAAATCAAATTTTTTCATAAGACGTTCACCTACAAGCGTGTAAATTGAATCATTTGAAATTTCGACGTGATTTTTAAGGACGTTTCACCTATAATAATCTTTAGAAATTCATTGTAGGTGATGTGCTGCATTTGTCCGGCTAAAATTCTCCTCGCTTCCTGATAGATGCGCTCATCATCCCAATGATTGTTGATCTCCCCTAATTTTTTTGCCAAATTATTGTGATGCCTTGCCCAAATAAGATGCATACTTGTCAAGTGTAAATTTTCATTTGCTCTAGCATCTCCTAAAGGATTCGAGGTGAAAATGTAAGCACCAAAACGGATAACCTTATTCCCAAGCACTTACCGGATATAAAACAATATCTACCCATCTTACTTTGTTCTACACGGTTACAGCCGTCGTTACTATCATTAGATACTGGCAACAATTCTCTACCGTCAGGTGTCCTGAACATCTTCAAAAGACCACCATTCAACATCCGCAGTTGCCTTGCAAGGTTTAAATTTGAACCATAAACAACCGAACCATCAATAAATGCTGAAACCTGGCTCATTTGCTCCCGCGGACCCAAACAGCAATTTGGAGCAGGTGCCGATCGCACAAAATTCATGCAGGAAATGTTTTTGAGGTTATAATACGGATCTTCATTTGATATATTAATTACAAAACACTCTGGATGCTTCAAAATGTTATCGTCGCAACATGAAATCACAGAACCGTCTTTGTTGCGAGATGCAGCTGTTGAAGTAATATCATGGTCAAGGAATTGACCCCAGACAGCTAGCATTACTGTGAAATTTGGATCATCTTTGAAGTAAGGCCTATGGACCACATTGCTTATTGTTCTAGCTGAAGGTAATTGAGTTCCATCATTAGATAGACGTGGTTCACTAATACCTATTTGAAGATTTTTAATAGCCTATTGAAATTCTTTTAAAAAAGGACTTACCATCTGCGTAATCTGCAGGTAGAATCCTGCGAAATGGCATGTGGCTGACACCATATTCAAAAGGGTTTTTTAAATTATTGCACACCCCATCATAAGATCTAAATGTTACATACTTATCGCAAGATATATTTACAAATTGTTTACATAAACTGTCATCATTTACAGAGGAATTGGTACAGGTTAATATGCTATTGGTATTGTTCCTGAAAATTGTTTCAGAATACTTTTTCGTAGCCATTTCTTCGAGGACTCCCGATATTGCTAAATCGTTGCTCTTATTTGTTGTAGCTGTAATCATTTGATGTCTAAAACTTGGAGTATTCACATCCAATTTAGGCATATCCTTTTCTAACTCCCACAAAACTTGTAGATTCTTTCCAACAGATTTTATTGCTTCCTTGAAGAGGGTGTCGTTATAATATTTCTTATATGAGGCGTTGCATTGTAAAATGCCAGGTAAAACTAATAAATTATTTGCTGGGACGATCAAATCGGAATAATTGTTTGGGTTTGTAGAATTCGTTTGCTGCGATTTTAAACTAATAACTGTTATGACTAGAATGACGATAACTGCAAGACTAATTTTTTTTTTTTTTAATTATCTAAAAAGCCTTTTAGAACTTACCATATAATAGTCGAAAGGCAAATTTGGAATTGACGGAGCTGACGCTTCCTGCGTTGGGTAATACTTCCTTGGAAAACATATTTTGGTTTGGTATCTTCCGCAATTAGAGCTGATCTTTCTGTTTTAATCATTTTTTTATTGAACCAAGTAACTTCTTAGGAGTAAGGTTTAATGAAAACTGAAGTAAATCAGAGGTCTGTCTTTGAAACAGAATAATGAAGCCAATCAACTATTGCTGTAGGTAATTTGATACTATTATTTACAAGTGATTGAAGGCATTTCTTCAAAGACACTACTTTTTTCGTTGTTTTTGTCATACTTGTTCATCGTCTATTACATTCTGGTGATCTCAATTCTGTTTTAGGTTTTATTTCATTTTACGGGAAATTAAATGGAATTTTAAATAAAAGGTAGATCTTTAGCGGTAATTTTTTATTAATGCACAAATACGGTAACATTGAGTTTGTATATATGTATAATAACAATTTCATAACATCTAGGTTTTTTTTGTTTTGTTTGAAATGAATTAATGGAATTCAACGTACAGCAGCATATCTTTGAAAGATATTTTCACATTAATACGTCTGTTGTTATTATTTTCTTTGAATATCCTTACTTTTGCTTAGCTTTCAGGAAGGAATTGTAATAATAGTAGTAATGATAATAATAGTAACTTCGCTTACTAAATTTATGGAAAAGGTTGAGTTGTATAAATCAAATATATTACAATAATAATAGTCCTAAGTTAATTATAAAATAATTAGCAAGTATGTATAAGAAATAAAATAAAATAGCGTTTATCAAATTTCTTTTCTAAATCGTCAGTCTGCAGTTAAAACTTTGTTGCATATTTTTTTTTATTGTCAGCAAAATGTTTAAATAAAAACATCGAATTTATTACTATTATTATTGACAAAATGAACTCATTGATAACTTGCCAAATTAATAGGTTATACCTTTTACTGACAACAAAAAATATCTAATGCCATCTACCGAAAACAAAAATATATCTTATATTTAGGAAGATGTCGTCTTAATCTCCTGAAAACAAATTCTAGTAGAATCTAAAAGATGTATTTTTTGACTAGCTAATGACATGAGGGAAATTAAAGGTTAGAAAAATCACTTATTACAAATCACTATGTCTCCAACAAATTTTTAAAAAACACGCTTCTTTTTTTTAACAATAGCCTTAAATACAGTACTTATATTTATGTAATTTTAAACCTATGTATTGTCAAGAACCAGATGAATACTTTGTTTTTTTTATTCTGCTTCATTCCATTCAATAGATACGATAGTTTTTTTCTTTAAATATAATAGTATCTTTTACTGCGTATATGTATAGTATATGTATTTATATAATATAGATATATCAATTTTTTCCAAACAGCAAGTCACATTATTTTATTTATGGTTTAGTATATCTGGTAATGTTTTTTTTTATTCACACAAATATAATAATAGTTACATCTACAGCAATCCTAAACGTCATATGTTTGACAACGGTTAAACAGTGTTTTTTTATATTTATTTTAACAACACCCTTGCTTCTTTACCTAGAGACCCAAAAATCGCCGTTTTCGTGAGTATAGACGAGTCTAGGTCCCCAGCAAAAGAATAACGGTGTCCAAACATTGAGGAACAGAACGATTATTTTGATAAAACTTCCAAATTCATGCAACACTTTACAGTGAGAAAGCCATCGACATCGTTTTTTTTTTATAATTTTTTGGTTTTACAAGTAATAAATGAGTTGTTGCTAAAAATGGCATATTTATATATATATATATATATATATATATATATATATATATATATTTTAAAAATCAAACAAGGGAGTACTACAAAAATATGCTTTGTTTTAACGTCTATTATACATTTTATTGCTATTTCCAGACAACGGTTTGTAAAAAGAAAATGGTACTACAAAGGAAGGTTCCTTTTAGGCCGATGATATTTGAAAAATGTAAATTTATTTAAAAACTTCTGATTTAGATTTTATCGAAAATAAAATGGTTGGATACCATGGGGAACTTAGGGATCTCCCTTTGTAAGGACATATTTCTAATAGTACTCAAAAAATAATTTTGCTGCACTTTGACTTATTTTCAAAAGCACAATTGGAGTAGGTGTCGGGGAAAAATTATAAAAATTAAAACAAAAAATTTAATATCACAAAATGATATAGACACAACAAATTGAGAGCAATTAAAAAAATAATAAAAAGGAAGATAGAGTTATTTGAAGAAACATTTAGCAACACCAATATCTTAATTGATAGTAGTATATGGATTATATACGTTTCATCTTTGTTTGTTTGTTAAAAAAATATGACAGTAATATAATAATTGAGACATTGTACATTCAATAGTAGTTTAATATGTAATAATAGATTTTTTTGTTCAATAGTGTTATAGATTTATTATATATGTTATTTCTTTAATAGAGAAAACAGTGTTAAATCATTATAACATTATTATATATGATTTTTTTTTCTCTTTTTTCTTTGCTACACATTTGCTTTTTTTCTTTAACTGCATCACATTTGTACATATCTCTTAACCCTTAGTAAAATGTATAATAATATAATAGACTACCGTTTAATTTCAATAGTATTTGTTCTTTGTCATCTTATTACTTTTCTCCTTTAAAGAAGGCAAGATATCAAGCAACGATAGTTAAATAATAGAGAATTAACTCCAAGATTTTAAATTTGTAGTGTCGTAGAGGAAAAACATTAATAACATTGTTTTCTTTCTGTTGTTCAATCAGGTCAATTCAATGATGTGAGGGATCTTCTCCGTTTCTTTTTTTCATTAAATAGATAATATTGTAAAACTGTAACGAATATTACAAAATATTGTGATAATTATAAAACAATTGAGAATATCAGGATTTCTCGGAAATTAACCCGTAACTCATGGCAAAGGAGTATCAACCCTTACGTATGTAACAGGAAAGTAACCTGTGCGTCCGTTCAGGCTACCTTCAAACCAATTTTCGTCGATTTTGTTTATTAGTGTTATCACATCATTTTCCTGTAAATAAAAATAAACAAAATTACCTAAGATGGCCAAAATCATATAAAATAATATTTGCATAAATTATATAAGACGTTTTCGCGTGTATCTTTAAAATTACCTATTTATTAAATTTTCTTCAAGGATACAATATTAAGTAAGACAGAGAAATATCTTCTATGTTCAAGGTAATAGTGTTAGGTATTTTACTTACGCTAAAGCAAGCACGCAAAAGTCGCAGAGCCGTATGTAGTTGTATCTCCCCACGCCAGGGAGATTCGACGAGATAGTGTAGGTACGACTAATCCAAGAATTCAAATTTAAACATTTCTCTAATTCAGAAAAACGTTATGCGAGCAGATGTGAGGATTATTAAATATTATAAATATTGTAATTAATCGCTTAAAAATCTTTCCAAATTAATTTTATTTTCTTGGAAAATTGACTTCCGTTTAGTAGAAATGCTAGTTTACATATTTTAGGGATGTGTTATTAATTTCCAATTATAATTAAAATACTGTAATTTTATATCTACACCCCGTGCCCTAAAAACCTCCGAGCTAATAGTTCTAAGAATGTTTACAGGTAGAGGGTTTAACCGTTGGTTCAATAAAACCCCTCTTGTTACGGGTCTAAAATAAAACGTGTTTAGTAGCGTTGGGCATAATCTATATATTTCAATAATCGAATGAATCGAAATAATCGTTGAAAATAATCGAATGATCATTCGAAATTTACTAACGATTTCGATTATTTTCCACGATTATTTGACAGAATCCGAGTGACGAGTGAATTATTTCGAAACTCGAAACCTCGAAGTTTTGAATACATATCTCGAATCGTAATCCGTTTGTGTGCTCCTGCGCAGTCGAAACGAATAATGAATGATTTCGGAACCATAATCGAATGATCGATTACTCGGATATAATCGATATATCTCGATTATATCGTTCATAATCGCCCAACACTAGTGTTTAGTGTTGTTTTAATGCTAGTTGAGTGCGCTTTAGTTTTGTGTGGGCGGTTCTCTTCCCTACTAGTTATATACATATATAGTTATTTTAAATAAATATTGCTGTTAAAGAGTTCTATTATTTGCTATTTAAATGTTTTCTGCTAAAATTCGTTCTAGTACACTACGGTTCTACCACATTTTTATCAATTGATTATGCTTACGTAACAAGTTGAAGCATGAAAATCTGTTGCTTTGTATATTATTTTACAATCTAAGTTCTAAATAATGCAAAAGACATTTTGAACATGGATAAATATATTGCAAATAAAAATAAACACTGTTCTTAACATCTATATCCGAACATTTTTTTTGCATTTTTAAGAACTCGGCGGTTTTTTTGGCACTGGGTGTACTTACCTACCTTGCTTTAATTTAATTTAGCTTGAAAATACCATTAGCTATTTATCTATATAAATTATTATATAAAACTCACTTAACACATGTTCATATTAATTTAATAATAATCCTTTATTATTTTTCGGTTGAACTGGTATTCTGATTAGCTCAAAGCGTACACAAAACGCCTAAACCTAGTAATAAGTCATGCTGTCACTTGTTTTACACATTGTTAGTAAACATGGTTTTGTTGAAGATGGTCTTCCATTTCTCGAATCCACATCTAGTGACTTAATCTACCTACTACACTCTTAAAACGACTGTTTACTAAGTTTTTTGTTTACTTTGATGAGATCTATAAATAGATAAAACTTTTTGAAACATCCTGTATAATATTTTATAACATTTTATAAAATCGTGGAGAGTGTTAGGATATTTTACGTAATAATTATTAATGGCCAATAAATTCGTTTATTATTATCATTATTATTATTTCTGTTGTGTGTGTGTCAGCTATTTGATGATAAAAATTATGAAATATATCACCTTAAAGCCAAGTTCTCCAGGATTTTCAGGTTCGAAGTCGTATAGAGCTGTGCAACATGGAGCTTTGATCATGGGTGTTCTGGCAGGAGATTTCATCGGAGATGCTAATGGTGAAGCTGCCATAAGTACACAATCGATTACGTACAACAAAGCACATCGATAGACTGGTTTAATGGATCAATTTCTCTTACCATTGGCCGAATGTTGACCGGGATGCAATTCCAATTGATAGGGCTTGTGTTGTGGCGACGAAAGTTGCGATGAACCTGCTAAAACGGTTCTATTAGACTTTGGCCGGCTCCAACAGGAACAATTGCAGTATTTTTTAAGCGTCACGCACGACGAACTCATCGGATATTTGGATGTGTCGTAATTATGAATTGAAAATCCGAAAGACACACGTAAACATAACAACGCGACCATAGTCGATATCAAAATAGAAATTGGAAAGTGGCCAATGATATTTTTGATATACAGTAACGCATGCATGTAACTATGGATACCTTTTTTTATCTCTTATGCACCTGCAACTATGTTAGAAATGTGTAGCTTTGATTGATTATCACAAACTACTAAACGTAATAGCATTTTTTCAATTTACCTTCAGGAAAATCCAATATACAGTAGTTGAGAGGTTTTGAGAAAAAATGATTTTTGGGACACAAAGAAAATGCAACCATAAATTAAGTTAAAATTCAAACGAAATAGAATTTGAATACATTTAAGAGGTTAGTAAATAAAATTAACGTAAAACAAAAACTACCAAACAAAAACCAAACAAAAAAATACCTGAATTTATTGTCCAAGAATCAAAAAGGTCGGGTTTATTATGGGTAGGTTGTGTTTTGGATGTGGACCTAGAAACAGGCGTAGCGCGAGTACTTATAACGGAATTGTTTATATTCGTACCATTCACAGTGTCGACACCTTCAATATTGAGATCAGTTAAAGTTTTAGGAACGAATTCGACCTTTGGACGACTGGCTGCCTCATCTCTTCTAGAAAACAAAACCAAAAAATGGGATGTTGTCCCAAAATCCAGCAACAAACTTACTTTTCATGAAGAGTTTCAGTCAGAGTTTTTAAGATTTCAGTACATTGACTATGATATTCTAGCAGACCATCGGCGAAAGTAGCAAGTTGAGATATCTGTTCCACCTGTCCGTAAGGAAAAAAACCCCAAACATTAATTTTTTCAATGGGAAACGGGAGAAAAATTAATATTTGAGGACTTACATCGTTCTCCAGCAAATTAAACATTCCCATTTGAGCAAGTTGGAGCGATTCGGCAAATTTGTCTTCAGCAGCTTTAATTTCGTCATCTGTAATATGCGAGCCTGTCAGAAAAAAAAATCAAAATTCCCATGCAAATTAAAACGAAACTAAAAAAAAAAAAAAATGGGGATTACAGAAACTAAACATAATTGAAGCATCTACCATAGCTACTACGAAAATTGAAATAACCAAAATTAAATTTTAATAATTGGCATTCTATTTTCAAATTACAACCTAATTAAAAAGCAAAGTGATATTGAAAAGGGTGTTTTTCCTTCATTCTAATTTCGACTAATTAATTTTGAATTTTTTGCCAATTCAAAGTTTCTGGAAAACTGGTTTAATATATCTCAATGAACATCACTCAACATCTAATATTATTTAACCTTTATATGTCAGGAATCTCTAGCTCATTAAAAAGGGATTTGTGTGCTAAATTTTGGTTGTTGTTTGTTTTCTATAAAGCGCTGACATACCAGACATTCGAGACTGTAATTTTATCGGACTGGAATAAGGACTGGGAGCCCTTGATACTATAAAAAGAAATACACTTTGTTTTCATGCAAACTTAATTCATGGATATGAACAGAACATAATGATAATTAGGTAGAAATTAAAATCAAAACAATTCTATTATAGTTTACTGAAATCTTTTTGTGGTTCCGTTCCTGCTATAGTAGATTGGCTGAAGACGCTTCAGATTTCACGTAATATCATGTAATAGACGAAGATACGTTACCTTTAGCTTGTCGCCTTCTTTTGCAGTCAAAATCGAGCCTACGGCCTTGCAATTTCTTACGGTGATGCTGCAAAAGATATTCGCAATGGCAAAAACCGATAGACTTTGAATGGACATGTTCAATTTACCATGACTTCCTTCAAATCTTTCGTTTGCAAATAATGGAGGGGTTCTAAGAAGTTCTGCTTGATATTATCGTCGAGAGAATACTTAACATCTGCCATCTGCTTTAGGGATTCGCCCATCTCTACAAGGGCTGACCCGAACATGCTGTCGTCGCCCAATTTCTTCCCGTAGAGTAGCATGCAGTCGCCGAGTACACCTTCTGGTTGAGGATAGGTGTTGGACTTAGCCTGACCGCTTAATTTGCTTATACCTTTTACGGCTGCCATTTTTGCCCTCGCTGTGGGATTGGGTTGAAGGAACTCCTTAGTCTTCGCTTGTAATTCCTCGACCAACTCGTAAGTAACGTCCGTTTTCTTTTGATAGACAAATAAAGGTGACTATGAGTATTTTGGACTTATCTCCATAATTGGATACCTACCCTTTCCATGTCCATGAAGTCCAAATCAAGTTTGGTGCCTTCTGCACCACCCATTTTTTCTGTGACATACTAGAATTCGAGAAAAAAATTCTTTGTCATCAAAAAACATTTCTTTTGCATTGTTAACTTTAATTAGGGCAACGGCATTCATTAAAAATTAATGCGTTTCGATTGTAGAAGGGACACACCTTAGTCTAATAATGGTTAAGTTTCAACAAGACAAAAAATCATACCTGATTGCACTTATTAATCTGTTTCTTTAATCCAGCAAACGCCATATTCGATAATCTAGAATAAATAAAACACGTAAGCTTACATAATCGAATAATCTTTTTTTATTCTATGACCTAAATATTATCTGGAATTTCTGAATATTTTACTCTTTGAACTAAGGTATAGCATTGCAGATTTAAAAATCTAATTCAATTGAATAATAGGGGAAGACAGATGCTAAGTCGTAATCGGGTTGGACAAACACCGCACAATTTAATAAAATTTCAATTTAAGAAGCATGGTCTTCTTCTACAGAAAATAGGTCAATGTCAGACTATATAGAGCAATATTTTCGAAATGAAACAATTGAAAACGGATAATCCATTAGGGTTCAAAGTGACAGTGGGATTTAATAAACATTAATCCATAAAATAAAATATGACTGCTAAAAGTTTATGATAGATAAGAAATATCAACGAAGTATAAGGAGAAAAAGTAAAAAAATCGATAACTTATGTAATAAGGAGAAAAAAAAAAGAATATAATAGATATCATTCTATACAGATTAAGGATTAAAGAATTAAAGAACAAAAAAAATAAAAGCATGTTTGATCAGTACCCAATTCTTCAAGCTATATTTACTAATCAAATTTAAAAAGAAACAATAATAATAAACAAAAATCGTTGGTGATAAACAAATCGCTTTAAAAAATTACATGAAACTACATGAAATATATAAAACAAATCATAATTTATCTAAGTGCCAGTTGATTTTATACAATCATGCAGAAAAAAAAAACGAACCATGAAATCCCGACATTATCAAACAAGCGCTATTCTAATCCCTATAATTCAAACTTACGTTTATTTCAGGATTTTTTTTCCTCTAAAGTACGTCTATTAGGGGTTCATGCGACGTCTGAAACCTGGCAACTGTCTGAACACTAAGCTTCAAAATACAACGAAGTGTATCTTCACGGAGTGACATATAAATGCTATCGACTACAGTAACACTAAATTTACCAGCGCGCAGTTCAACCGCGCAGTTATCGATAGAAAACAACCACCCACTTACCATTCAGAGGGTAGCTACGTGCATCCAGCGGGAATTTGAAAACCGTACTTCTTTTAAATAAATAATTTAATCATGTTTACCAAAACGAGAAGTTGATATAAATTCTCGTTTCGAAAGACGGGAATAACATATCCCGTTAGGATTTGTTATTTTTTTCCTTTCAATTATCTAAAAATGGGTTTGAAGTAATTTTCGTTGTTTTCAGTGTAAAATTTATGACCACCAATTTTATAGATTTTAATCGGCTGAGCAGGTTCCTTCTTATCTTTTGTCGATAGCTCCAATCGTTTTCAAGCTATGAGCGTTTGAAGTTTAGGGGAGTTAGAGATCCATCTTATACGGGGTAAGACATGACGACACCGGTCATGAAACACATGTCCCTTAAAGTTTTAAAACTTCAAAAACAGCCAAATAAATTAAAATAAATATGCAACAGTAATAATCCCAATAATAATAATAATAAATCAGGAAGTTGTAGAAGATGAATGTACTTAATATAATGATACGAACTTGACACTATGTGCTTAAAGAATTTCGTTTGAAGTTATTTGAGAAGTGGCGGTCAAGTGTATTGAATTAGGTAATAGAGATGAAATGATAGCAATAAAATGAGGTACATGTTAAATGACTGTTACGTTACAAAGTACAGGATTACTAACCAAGTAATTTATTGTATATGCACAGGATGGCAAGCACACAAATGTATATCTTGGAGGACATGTTAAAATAGCTCATTTGCAAATGATTTACCCAAATATTCATTACACAAAAATTAATAGTTTTAGAGTTATTAGAATTATTGTGTTTTATTTTAGAAGTCCGTTCCATTTAAAATATATTGCAATATTTATGGAATTAACTAGTGTTGGGCATAATCGGTATATTTCAATAATCGAATGAATCGAAATAATCGAATGATCATTCGAAGTTTACTAACGATTTCGATTATTTGACACAGAGTCCGAGTGACGAGTGAATTATTTCGAGACTCGAAACCTCGAAGTTTCGAATACAGATCTCGAATCGTAATCCGTTTATGTGCTCCTGCGCAGTCGAAACGAATAATGAATGATTTCTAAACCATAATCGAATGATCGATTATTCGGGTATAATCAATATATCTCGATTATATCATTCATAATCGCCCAACACTAGAATTAACAGTTAATCTTTATATTTTGTTCGATAGGCAACGAAAACCAGGATGAAACTGTTTGAAGTTCTCGATTACAAGTGGTGGTTTTAGGTTTTAGCTCTTGTACTTTTATATCATCCAAGTACTTAACATGATTTAACATATTTTTGATACGTAACATGTGTTAATATGTGATCTTGCGAAAGAAGTTGAAATAATGGAAAAGGATTCAGTGGCGTTCATAGCTTACGTGATACAAATAGTTTTTTTTTATTACTTTTGAATGAAATTCTGCATATTATGACATTTTCGAGTAGGCCAAACATATCGACTGTCGAAAATAGTATTGTGCCAACTCCGTTTTAGCAAATTTTACAGGAAAGCGCAAATACAGTTAGGACTCTGTTAAAGCCGAAAGGAGTTAGAACAAATCTAAAACACCGACTTTACGCATTTAGACCACTATTCAGTGGCATAGCTACACCCACGTAAGCCCACGCAGTGCGTACGGGCCCTAGACGCAAGAGGGTCCAAAGGGCCTTCCGGTCTTCTATGTTTTTACTCCTGTTATGATAAATAAATCTTTGAAAGATCTTGCGTGGGGGCCCAAATTTGGTAGTTACGCCACTGCCACTATTATTCCCAAAATTTCAACAAAAGTTTGTAGAACTAAGGAGTTAGATCACAAAGGTACCATAATCCCAAAATCAACTAAAAGTGGAGTTAGAACACTGTTATTCTCGGCAGTCGATATATTTATTTTTTACAATCTTTGAAATATCGGAATTTAATTGTGTAAAAACTATGTCTTCAATAAAAGAAACTAATACAATTGTTCAAAGTGGCCACCGTTTTGCGTCCAAATACATGCAGCAATTTGATCTCCATATCCCCATAGAAAGCCATCTAGAGGCGTTAAGTTACGGCTGTTTGGTGACCGCTGAATAGAGGCACTGCACGATAAACATCATATCAAATCGTACTATCGATTTGACTAAAAACTGACGTGGAAACTTATTGTTATTATTCTTTACATAAAAAAAAAACCTATTTCTACTTTTTTAACTGGAATATAAGCCATTTTGCATTGACGAGACATTGAATCTATTCAATGTTATCACGTGATAACTAGTCTGGGCAAACAGTGGTAACAGTCAGTGTAGTAGATATGTGGTGCGGAGTCGGCGATTATTTATTTCACGCGTTCACAGCGTCAGTACTAAATCGATGCTGTATGCGAGTCGTTCTGTGTATATGTAGGCTGTCGTAACTTATTTCGTAATTGTACACTTATGTTTGCTTTAAAAATGGCGCAGTTAGGTACGTCGCGAAAACGACCAATGGCAGACACAGTTAAAAACTTTATAGTGGACATGCCGGACTTAATTTTTGATGGCGCTAAAATTCAATGTCTAGTTTGTAAAATCCCTTTAATGTGTTGGTCCAGAAGCCATTGTCAACGTCACATCGAAAGCACACAGCATTCTTCTGCAAAAGTGGCATACGAGACCAAGAAAAATTTACATTTGATTTATGTGTTACTCTTATTTTATGTAATCTATCGTTTCGTTTACTAGACAAAGAAGCATTTGTCTCCTTCTGGAATAAATATGCGGACTGTAAATTACCTAGTCGGACATCGATACGAAATGTAGTGCCATTTGCTCGTGAACATATAGAAAAAAGAATGAAAACGGAATTAAAAAATAAGAAACTGTGGTTGTGTGTGGACGAAACAACAGATCGTCAAAAACATTCTGTGGTTAATGTAATGGTACGTACAATGGAATCACATCGACCGTCATCCTCCTTCTTACTTGCTTCCAAAAGAGTTATAAATTGTACTGCCGATGAGATTTTAAAGGTGGTGTTGAACTCATTGAACAAATTAGAAATTTCAACTAAGCAACTTTTAATGTTTATGAGTGATGGTGCCGCAAACATGCCTTCTTTGGGCCGATTTCTTAAAGAACACAGTGGTAACTTCTTACATGTAACGTGTAAAATCCATACTCTAAATCTTGCGGCATAAACGATTCCTACATGTTTTCCACTAGTAAATGCTTTGATTGCTAGTACAAAAGCAGTGTTTCTAAAGTCCCCGAAACGTACCCGATTATTTCACAAACTGTGTCCTGATTTACCTGAACCACCACAGCCGATTGTTACACGTTGGGGAACATGGTTGCAGGCTGCGTTTTACTACAACAAATATTTTGTTCAAGTAAAGAAGGTAGTTTTAAAATTCAATCCGACAGAAGCTGCATTTCAAGATAGTCAGGTTAAAAGAGATTTACAAACTATTCACAACAATTACTTCGGACTAGCGGAGGGAATAGAAAAATTACAAAATGTTTCGATGTCGCTAGTGGATTCTGTTCAAATTGTGAATGATGTTAAAAGTGTTTTAGAGAAAGACTCCGATTTTCTTATATTAGGACAAATTTGTGAAGGTGCGTGTGAAGATGCATTAAGTTGTTTCAAAGATTATTTTAAATATGCAAATATAACATCGCTAGATGTCGAACGGTCGTTTTCGGCATTAAAAAACATTTATTCCGCACGTCGTACTCACTTGACTGAAACAGCTGTGGAGACATATCTGATGATTCAAATATTTAACAGATGTTACCCAGTTTGTGATTTCACGGAAGACTTTTAAAACGATAAGTGTTTCAGCACGTTTTATAATTTATTTCTTACCTTCTATTTTATGTGTAAACTTTTACGCGCTCGCCACGCCTCTGGCTGTTACCGGATATTTGCCCAGGTTAGTGATAACACACGCCATTGGATTTTTTAATGTTTTTTTTATATGAAACTTTTTTGTATTTGTAATAAAATAAATAATGAGGGGGTCATAATATAACGAATAACAACTCTGTATACATATACGGAAAATTATGAACATCCAAATACCTAAGCCAATATTTTAATGCGTGGGTGAACCCGCGTAAAAGAACTCTCTCAATGATTCGAGAAAACCTACGGAAAAATTTTTCAGCAACCTTTTTCATGAGGAGCAGTATTTTCTCTTTGAAGTAGAAAATCACGGGTTAGAGGTAAATATTATCAGAATTTCTTGCCGCATTTTCAACAAAGGGGCTACCTTAAAGAAATTCCTATGTACACAAAGAAGATTAAGTTTACATTACGGGCTGTAATCTTTTTCGTGCAACCGTTTTTGAACGTAAAAAAATTCGAATCTATTTATTTGCATGTGTACTACTTGTTTATGCATGTATAAAATATAGATAAGATAAGGATATATATTGAAACATATACGAAATTCTTTAACATATAACTTCTTTAAAATTCACAATTAGTTTTTATTAATTATAATTTAGAATTTGTCATTTTACGAATCTGTTATACAGAGAATCTGAACATGTCGAGGCTTGTATTGATGATGTACGTATTTGAATGAATGAATAGCAAATGATGACAGATTATCTCTCATTTATCTACGCCAAAACTCTTATGATACATTAACAGATTGTACAGTAGGGAGTAACATCATTTATTAATGATAAATGTTCGGTTACTTAAACTTCGGTTAAATTACTTTTAGAGTAGCTTGCGTGGGTGGATTTCGTTCCTTTAAGGGAATCCAAAGGAAAAGCCTGGTGAAATTAAGGAAAACAGACGAGGTTTATTGATTAAAACAAGTTATTTTCTCATAACTTATTTTTCTCTTGATTTAGGTATATAAATAGAATGTTGAAGGACAGGTTAATTAAAGAAGTTATTCAATTACACGAGGGATTGGAACGGTAAACTCTATTCGAGCAGAAAATTCCATCACAGTAACGAGAGAACAGAGTAAACAAAAACAATATCTTCCAATAAATTGAAATTAACATCATTCCATTTAACAAAAGTATAGGAAGGAGTTGAATTTTCGAAGGATGAAGCTTGTGCGTGGGTTTTCCTCGGTTAATTGTTTTCCGTCCAGCAAATTGGTCATGCCTCCGGAAAATTTTAATGGAAAAGAAAATAGAAATAACGAAGAGACGGCAAACAAAACGCTCCCAAATTGTTTTCCTATATGGAGGAGTAATCTTGGAAGTGAAAACAATTATCTCCTGTCTTTTTTTTCATTTTCCTGTTTTATACGTACAAAAAAAACTTTCTCTCAACATGGATTATCAAATCGATTATTTATTACGTGATCATTTTAAATTTGCACATTTCATTGATCCAACCTCGTATATTGTGCAGAATTCAATTTTTATGCTTTCCGAATATTCGGCTCACGAGTTTATCTTGGAGGATGGATCACATACCGCTCTATCATTTGATCTGGGAAACATATTCGCCCACTATTTCCTATCGTCTGCTTGCACATTTCATAAAAAAAAGGACACATGGTGTCTAGATAATATTCGATATTCAAAATAAAACAAGTCATTCAAACCAAGTTAAATAAACGCAAATCATAGTACTTAGATAAATACGTTGTGGTTATATCGAAATTGGCAATCGAAAGGTGGCAAAGGAGTCAGTAGGAGACTTTTAATAATATACTTAGAAGTGATAGTTGTATCTTATATATTCATCTTTAGACGTGGAACATCTTTTTGGAACCTTGAAACAAGTACAACAAATATAACGCATGTTGTTCACAAATGTTTCATCTACACATTTTTTATATCATTTCACTCTCATCGTTATAATCCTAATGCATGTAATAAAATTATTACTTTCACTGTTTCAAAACATTTAAATAATCATGTAATTTAGCAACAAATCATGGGTAAAATCATCATACTTCAATAATAAAATTGAATAAATATAAACATACGGTAGTGTTGTTTTAATATTAACCAAGAAGTAAACGTTATAGCACTTACCTTAAGCAGTAAATCTATTTAAATCTGCTCGCTAGTTCAATCAAGACAGCAATAAGTAAACACTACTTTCAACCGGGGAGGACACCAACAGTAAAACATGAAAACTGCGATTATCACTACAATATCATTAGCCTGGCATCACCTACCAAAGTTATATTTGGCTACATAGGAAATATTTCCCTTTCAGCTGTGTATAAAGTTACGCTACTGGTACATAGATGGCAATAGCCATAATTCTTATTTTCGAAAGCTTATATAGATGAAAATAATAAGTTAAACAAATATTACAAATTAGTATTCAATCCTTGCAAAATTAAAAGGAAAAATTTTGGTATCCGGTTACAAACTTATAAAATATCAGTCGGTGATGGCGTTCTGCCACTTCAGTGGCAGTTCACAACAGCGTAATTACAGATAATTATAGAAAAAAATGAAACATTCGTTAGAGCTAAGACACAGAATTCTTTCTTAGTAGCGCCACCTAGTGGATTTTAACGTTTAACTAGATTTACACAAATGGATTTTTTTTCGAATCAGAACCTTAAATATTCTTGAATCCTCTGAGATTTTAAAGATTTCATGGAATCGTTTGGATACTTTGAAGGAATAAATAAAACCGCAATTCAGGGTTTCTATTGGTCATTTATTGTATAGATCGTAATTATAATTTATCTTGTTAAAATTGTGTTTTATATAAAAAAATTGTACGATTATTATATACTTGACGTAGAATAAAATCAAGAAAGTTTGTTTCAATTGTTCCTATCCAATCTGGTAGATTTTTAAGCCGCTGAACACGTTTCTCGGCCTTTGTTGATAAATATAAATATTGGAGTAAGTCATCAATCATCAAACTCGGTGAAAAAGTAAAACGTAAAATCTTCATTTTCTTTGTTTTTCTCCTTTTGCTCCTTGAAAAATTATCGGCTAAATCGATCGCGACCAAGAAGCCTTCTGCATTTGTAGTTTTATCTATTTTTTCTAATAATATTATATAATAAGCGACCAGAATCACATTCAAATTCATAAATGAATACCTGCAGTACGAATGTTTGTGGAATGTTATAAAAGACACATAGAAATCAACAAGCTTGTGAATGCCAGGGATTGTAAATGTATACAAATATTGCTCAATCCATATCTCGCAACGTATTCTGAGTCACGTGACGTCACTGCGTTCCACGTGGAGCTGGTTGCTACGTCTGTTTTAATCCTTCCATTTCTTTTCTTCTTGTTTAAGTACTTTCCATCAAGATTGACCCAGACAGAGAGAATGATTTTTGAAATTAAAGAAATATGCATTGAGTTAGGAAATAATTCTTTTAAATAGGAGCAAAGCATTCTGTTGTTCAAACAAAATTATAATTTTTTAACCTATCATAGCTGTTTATGCCAAATCAAAGAAATATAGGTTACCAACTATGTTTCTTAGAAAATCTTTTCTATCTATGCATAAAGAGAAAACACTAGAAAAAATTATATGTCTAGCAACAATTATTGACGTAAATTTAAATGTAATTGTGTACAAACCATGAGACTTGAGGGGTTGGTGGTAAGGATATAAAATATTCTAAAAAGTCAAGTGGTAGTAATGATTACATGAAAGTTCCATTAGAATGTCTATAAGAAATACACTCACTAATGCAATAAAGTGATGTTACATTCCTTTATTTTGTAGAATAAAGAACTGTTAATAAGTAGGCCAAGGCATCCCCAATCATATCATTTTCATTGTTTGAAAGTTGTTATTCTACAAGTTCTGCCAGCAACAAATTCCCAGCTTTAGTCTCTAAAGAACCATCTCTTTACCTTCTTCTATTGGTTTTGCAAATTTCACTTATTACTGAAACAGTTCACTTATTACATTTAAATTTTCCGTTTCCATTATACATACTTGTAGAAGTCGTTGAAATATGGATACTAAACTTATATATAAATCAGCCTTCAAAAAAAGGAAGAAGCTCGTATTGGGTTATTTAATTCCATGACTTATCAATTTGATTCCTAGAAGTTATGTAAGGAATATAATACAGTCACCTCCGTAAGATATTTCAACTTTCGATCACAGAGGGAGCTAACTGAGATGGCTTGCGTTAAGTTTGTGTAAGATTCAATTTGGTAATTAATGCCTGATTTTCTTTTTGTAATTGTTATCAAATATTGCTTGTATTTCGTGCTATATATAAGAGAATGCATGTTACAGAAAAACAATAATCAAAATAAGGGATTTAGTTTTGTTACGTAACATTATTTATAAATAAGCTACCAAGTAATTAGGTTTTTTTTTAACAAATGGTTTAATAAAACGAAAGCATTTTATGTTACAAGAACGTAAATAATACAATACAAAAAATATATTTCAGAACAAAAAAAAAACAATAAGAACTGACAGGATATTACATCTATATAACAAAAATACGTATTTTATACAGCTTGCCATTATTTATAAGTCTCTTTTTTATAAATTTATTCACCTATTAACTTGTATGACTAGGTGTAATAATTTCATCTTGTGCCTTGAATATGGGGAAGTATACCATTAAAAAAATCGGGATTCAAGATTCTGAGTTGATACTTTTTTTTAATACCACAAAGAATACTTCCTTAATGGTATAATTTACTTTTTTTAAAGTACACATTAAGCATCTGGGTTTGGAGGTTTGGCAAAAAATTTCGTTTCTTTGTAAAGGAACCATAGATTTGATGCCCAAAGAAAGAAATTGAGGAAACCTACAATCTAAAAAGAAAAATTAATGAAATTAATACGTAATAAGAATTATATCATTGTGTTATTTACTATTGATATGTTTAATGCTGAGAAACTACCAGTGCTTGCTGTACAGTCAAACTGTTTACAATCCTCGCTGAACACTGGATTATTTGTAGTAGATTTAATGCCTGCCAAACCATTTGCCCACGCTGCACTGCTTGATAGCCATAATATTGAGAGGAATACTGATAGAATAAAGTCCTAAAAATATTAACTTGTAAATAAGGTAAATATGCTCTTGATACAAGGAAATACTTACAATTAATGGAACATTCTCATTCTTCCTGTATAAATCATCAAATTTTATATAAACAATTATAATAGCTATGGAATATAGCATAGCCAACACTCCTGTGCAAACGAAGAACTTCGCATCTGATGAGAAATTTACATTTAAGCTAGCGATACAGCTGGCATTAAAGGTATACATGAAGTGTATATCGAATGGATAATAGTAATCATGAGTGGAACTCAAAGCAAGATCCTTACAGGCTACCGTCATATGGCCCGTGAAATCGGTGGTCGTTGCAAACGAAACAATTGCGAACACCTGCAATGCAAAAGACGGTTTTGTCAAGTAGGCTATGGAAGAAATACAACTTACGAAATGAAATATGCGCATAACTCCGCGCGGTTCTTGAAAAACGGAGAAATTCAGCTCCATTTTTATCGTTTTAAGCGTGTATCACAAAACTAAGATAGTAAAATAATCGATTTAGATGCATGTGGGTTATTGTCAACCTAGCTTGACCGCTCCCAGACACAAACAGAGTGAAGTTGCTGGGTTCGTTTCTAACTTTCACGCTCACCAAACGCGGACATCAAACAATACTAAACATTCAAAAAAGTTACCAAATGCATGTAAAACGTATCAAATATTTTAATAAACTTATCAGTGCATTAAAACATGTACATATTGAAGAGTCAATTATAAAATATTGGGAAGTAATAGTAGGTTTAGTACTTAAAGAGTATGCGCGGGAATAGGATCCAATCAATATATTTTGGGTAAAGTTAAAACTATAGAATTTCTTACTTATATGAAAATTAATCATTAGAAGGATGTGATATTTGTGTCCACGTCAAACTCTCCTCCCCTCGAGTATATCAATAAGTTCGATACTGCCTTTAAATCCCCTCATATTTAGAAGCGCTTGATTTTGCTGAACTCACAGTAGCGAACGCTAGTTGAGTGAAGATATTAATCGTAAAAATTGTCACGGAAATACAAGGAATTGATATTATTTTTTTTTTATCACTAAGATTTGATGTAACAAGTTTGTATTCAAACAACAAAAATATTGATTATGGGGTGAGAACAATTATTTTTACAATGAAATTGTTTATATCTATTATTGTTGTAATCGTGTAATCGTGCTTTATTAGAGATTGGTATCAACGAAATATGAAATTAAAAATCCCATATTATTAGATACACACCAATTATGAAACTATTCATAGGAGTATTTTTCCTAGGATTCTACGATTCTACGGCGAAACATTTGAAAAGTTTGAGCAAATCGTTGAACGCGCGCATTTGAATTCTGCGCGCAAGCGCAATATCTCTAAATTGTATTCTAGGCTTCGAATGTACGAAACAGCACCGTCGTGGAACAGTGGTGATATTGCGGGGCAATGAGTGTGTGTTGGATCGGTTAGTGGGTTGTGTTGAATGACGACTGTATAAATACCAACTTACACATTTATCGTAATGCAGCTGAAGGACCCATTACCGTTATTATAAAAATACTGTTGCTTATTTTCGAAATATGTTTAGATTTTGGGGAAATGTAGGACATTTTTTTTCGAAAAAAAAATTGTTTTCTAAATTCACGGACGATGCCCTGGCGTGATGTTATATTATGCGGCTTTGATGATCTCTTCACTATATAGCAATGAGATAAAGATGTTAATTATTGCATGCTTAGAATTTTTTTTATTTTTTTTTTATTAGAAAAATTAAATACCCGTGTACTTTTGATTAATTTTTTTTTTCTTGGAAAAACAACAAATTTCGTAGAGGTTCTTTTTAGGTTATCTCCTTTGATAATTCGGAAATTATCTTTACGAATAGCGAAATAAATTTCACCTCGAGAACCGTTCAGTACAACTTTAGAATTTCCAGGGTTAGGAAGTGAATTTAACGTAGAGAACAAGTGGCACATTACACGCTTGATTCATTGCCACTACGAATACTACTATTTACATAAATATACACCAAAACAGAGTCGCTTGTTATGGACAGATATTCAGTGAGAGATTTTAACGCGTTTTTAATGACTACTTGACTAGTGATTTCCTAACCGCGAAATAGCACTGCAAGAACAAACCATGTTTCAAATTTTCCTATTTTGCGTTTGGTCAACACTTCTTCAGATGTCAGAAGGCTATTATACACAGCAATGGGTGGTACATGTGCCGGGTGGCAATGCAGTCGCTGATGCTCTCGCAAAAGACCATGGTTTCATTAACTTAGGAGAGGTAAGAACGGTTTATAAAAATATTCTTGCTCAATTGCATAATGAACATCCTACAATAATTAAATGATGAAATGCGTAATTGCACAACGAAATTCCTTTTGCCAATCCCGCTGAAGTCAACAGTAACATTTTTATTTAATAAACTAATTGTTTAATATGTTGCAATTTAATATAGGACAACAGAGACGTCGTTATAGACGCTTTAACCCATGGAAACCGGCAGATTCTGATATAACGAAATAGATTTCTTGTATTGGATTCGCAAACATTTCCCCGCGTAAACAATATTTACGCGCAAATAACATGAAGTAGACTGGAATTACCACTAGTGAGGTAATTTACCTTTCCCGAAGCTGTAACCAATTTTTTAGTTACACGATGTTTTGAGAAATTTATTAAAATAAAAATAATCCGGTTATAACGAACAAGATGTTTACACGATTTTCTTAAAAGAAACGCTAGGATTTATACCTTTGAATCTAATAGAGTGTTGTAATTTAAAAACTTCTGAACAAGTAAAAGTATTCCACTAAAATTAACTGCTACGTAATCCCCGTTGTGTTCAGTGGCATTTCCCTGAGATAACGCCATTATATTAATTACCAGGAAATGATTAAAAAGTAACCGCAACATTCACCCATTGTCTTGATAATCAATTCTCATAGAGTTACATTATTTGTTACAATGAAATATGTTAACTTTGTTTTTAAAGAAAAAAAAGTATTCTGTATACTGGATTTGAAGTAGATTTGTTTTACGATATAAATTGGGTGAACCCTATATCACTGGAATTTGCCACATCATTTTTCAACTACTACTTATTGTCAAAGCCGAAGAAGCGATTCTTGGAACCTCACCATTTCCGGTGCTATAGCTTCATAATCTACTGAATGAAAATTTAAATTTATACCGCATGACGCATGAGTCCGTTTTCGATGACATTATAATAATGTAAAACTTACTAAATAACAAGAAACTCAAAGAAGACAAATTTTGTATTTAGACCTACTAAAATAATCCATGAAAACAATTCCAGTGGTTAAATTATTCATGCAAAATAAATGATTTGTTTGTTTTCTTCTTAACCAGATAGATAATTCAATAAAAAAGACCGTGCTGACCTTCAAATTTTATTTTTCAAACTCGACTTGTATTTAGATTATTGATTTAATGTTAATTTCTCAGTATATTCCATTTGCTACCTGAAAGAAATTGTTTAATATATGTACATATGTTTATATGAGAAATCTGACAGTTTTTACGATATTAAATAGTTACAAAATAGTTTACATGCAATAATAGAATGATCTCCAAAGTATTTACCTTGATATTGTATGTGCAATGTAATGTTACGTGTATTAAAATACCTTGTAAATAAATCCAGTTTCCACACCTAACTGTAGAAATACTATTCTAAAGTCAGTGTATGTATATTCGTGGATGCATGCACGTAGGTATTAAATTTTGAAATGGTTTTTCAAATAGATTAGAATGTGTATTCATCGTAAAATTACAGAAATATATTCTCGGAAATATGTTTTGTTTAACTTATTTACTTTCCTCGGAAAGTTTTATTACATTCCTTTTCTTAAGAAAATGTATCAAACTGAATTTCAAAAAACTGCCTCGGGGGATGTTTACTTTTCTTTGATCCTCTTGTTTATCAATGCAAAAAGTTTAATTTAAAATCCTTCAATTCAGTTTCGCAAAAAAAAGAAATTAATATTTCAAACGAATGTTACTGGAAAATTCAGTTCTGAGATAAAATGTGTTTGTACCTTTTTGTTTTCAAGGGAAAGATTATTCAGAAATGATAATTGTCCCTAATATGTATATTGGAGGAAAAAATCAATTTAACAAGACAGGTCTTCTTCATTTGTAATGGAAATTGCTTTAATAATCTTTTCCTGTCAACTATTTGCTTTGGCAAAATTATTCACTATATTTTCAGAAATAGGACATGTTTATTAAAGCAATCTTTGTGACGTATCGTTAAATCCAAGGATGTGTTCCTAAGATTACATGTAGCTATCGAAAACCGACCGGATATTGATATATTATCGCGAGATTTCTGAAGACGTATTTGTTGTCATCTATTTTTATTATCTTCTTTCCTAACGTCGCGAAAATTTTGTTCAGAAAAGCGGTTACTACAAACAAAAGAAATATACATTTCAAAATGGTTAGGCGGCCTTAAATTAAGTTGTTCTACACGTTTTCTTATTCCCTTATTTCTTCTGTTAAAATCAATATTAAACCGTATGGTTGTCATGTAATACCCTCTCCCTTAATCTGTCAATTTCTTAACATGGGTAAGGATCGAGTTTTCTGCTGTTTTTCGTCTTGTTTTTCCGAACGAATACCTCAGAGATTCAATCTCGCGTTTTACTTCTACATCGATCAAACAACCTGTTTAGAAAATAATTGACAAGTAAGGATATTGGGTTGGTATATTTCTTTTTTTTTTTCAAAACAGCATCATTCCAGAAGTGGTCTACATGTAAAAGAGCAACCGTTAGCAAATAATGGACGCTAATGGAAAGATGTATGGAGGACACGTACAATAAACGTGTTAGTATCATCAAGCTAAATGGCTCAAAACCGTTTGTAAAGAGTTTATGCGCCGTTATGCAGTAGGTACCCAAAGTACAGCTTCAACTCGGACAAATTGTCTCGAATGTAATATTACAAGATTAATAATTATGGCTTTATTTTATTCAGAAAACCGTCGGTACATATATCAAACAACTTCATTGCTTCTAACAATTATTGTCTATTACACAAAGTTACACTTGCTTTATTTGCTAAGCAAGATCATTGAACTAGTAATTAAAATCAATTGTATGCAATTCTAAAACGGCAAACATTGTACGATTATATATTTTTATTAGTGATCCAACTTAAATTCTACTCGAATTGAGATAGATTCTTAAAATGTCTACATACATATCTCGTTTCACCGAAAGGTTTACAAAAAAGATTACCTGCAGTAATAATAGCGTATTAAGAGGGATATCTTTTGTAAAACACGCAAGCCATTGCTGTTGGGTTTAGGAAGTTTTTCCTTTCAAAAATATTTTACCCATGCTCATTATTTTGTGTTGGAAAAAAGCCTGTCTAAATTCTAATACCTCCCAGTTGTTTGTATCGATTGTACGACGAATTACAAGAAACCAAGATATGTACATAGTTGTAATATAATGTAACAAATTGATAAAGTATATCTAGGATTATTCTTCGTTTAATTCATGAATCTATTGCACAATGATAAACTCTGTCTCCTTTTTTTTTATTATAAAGTTGATATATATTATCTTTATCACTAATTTTTTTCGATGTAGGCAAGTAATCGGACTTTCTCTACATAGAATACTTCAGTTAATGCATATTTTATGCATTATATCGATTATATTATGTACTAAGCAATATCTAGGTTATTTAAATTATACACAGTGAGTCAACTGTTTAGTAACATCTATTTACTTTTCAAATAAAAATAAAATTACAATTTGACATATAGACTTGCTAGAAAATTATTATTTCCGATATTTTACTTGTTTATTTGTTTTTCTTCTTACTGACTATTATTTGATATATTTATTTGTAATATTGTTTGGATTTATTAATTATTTATTAAATGCAATTAGTGCTTCTAAAAGTTGCTTCGTGAGTAAGGCGTAATAAAGAAAAACATAAAACAGAAACATACAGAGTAACAGAAAAGTAGTCCGCATTGCTTATAATTTATTAAATATTCTTCACGTGAAAAATGTCCAGAACAAAAAATGTTTAGTTGTTATGACTATTTTTTTCTTTATATTTTGAAAGATGATTTATTATCTCTGGAATTATCTATCTACTATTCCTCCATAAAATTTTCGAATAAAGTCGAATTTAAAGTATAAAATAAATAATAACTGGAATAGAATTTAGTTCAAATTAAGTGAATTCCAAATTCCCAAATCTCCTGCATGTATTGTGAGAGTAATTTCTATACCGCGTGTTCGGCGAGGAATAAGACAGCGCCTCGCTATCTCGGGAACAAATGCCTATTTTAAAATTCCGTAAACTGTTATAAATGTCAGTTGGGGGCACTTATTTCATGATAAACATTTTGTAAATTAAATACGTCACCATTAAATGGGACTATTTAACTTATTTTTTTTTTATAGGAATGCCCTACTTTTTATTCGATTTTTTTCCTTAAGATATACCTAGGTACTTATACCAAGTGAGCCAAAATGATTGAAGATCATTTAAATTTCCCGCATTTTTGTTAAGGAAATAATGTTGGTGCACCTTATAGTTTCGTTTTGTCATTAGCGTACCAAGAATTAAGTAATGAGAATGAGTATTTTCAGCAGGACGGTGCAACTGCACATACTTCTTACGAAACGTTGACGTATTTAGAAGAGTTTTATGGGAATAGATTAATTAGCAATGGAATTTGGCTAGCACGTTCACCTGATCTAACCCCATTAGATTTCTTTTTATTCCTATATTTGAAGAACACCGTTTTTCATAACCGCCCACATACTCTGGATTAACTTAAAGAAGAATACAAATATGCTTACAAAATAATGGCAGACATTTTGAACATTCATTGTAAAGTAAAATATGAAATTTATATTTTGTTATGTATTTAACTATTAATATTTAAATAGAAATTTGCATTTCAATTCTTTATTCTTAAATCATATACGCTGATGGCAATAAGCATTACTGTGCCTTTATGTTAGTGACAGACGCACTATTTAAGCATACTTAAATATATTGACAAAATTGAATCTTTAAAGAATTTCAATACCTATTACTCGGTTATTACATTTACTGTAATTTTATTAATCATTAAAATTGAATATGTAGATTATATATTCAAGAATCGAATACTCCCACCATTAATTTATATTTTCACATTTTAAACGGATACTCTAAAACTGTGGCACTGGAACACTGAAACAGTTCACTAAAACCCTTACCACAACACTTAATTCGTACTGGACGCACGTTTCGATAGCCAAGCTATCATCATCAGCAGCAAGACTGAACTAACAAGCTAAGTGAAAAACTAAATCTAGCGTTGCCCTACATATGCTTGAAAATAACCATAATGTTGATAATATAAAGTTAATTAAAAACGTAAGGAGTACTTCTCAATTAAATTGTTATGAAGGCATGGAAATTTACAAAAACAAAACTCACTTAATGAATTCAGATTTAGGACCACTAAATTCCAGCCTTTATCCTTTGTTACATCATGTTTAATCTTTTTAGTTGTAATTTTAACCATGTGCAATGAACCGCTTCATTGTAATCTAGGATTTATTAACTCACGTCATTCGGCTCATTTACCTTTAGGCTATTTATAGTCCTGTGCAATGAAGCGGCTCATTAAATTTTACGATTTTAAATTTACACATTGCATAATTTATTTTCCTTATAAGGTTAGTTTTTCACTTAGCTTGTTAGTTCAGTCTTGCTGCTGATGATGATAGCTTGGCTATCGAAACGTGCGTCCAGTACGAATTAAGTGTTGTGGTAAGGGTTTTAGTGAACTGTTTCAGTGTTCACATTTTAAGATTAGTTGTAAAATTTTTAAGGTAATATGAGAGCAAACCTTAGCCCTATGAAATAATCCAATGGTACGCCACTGGCCAGATCTCAAATAACAAATTGCAGTACTGATAATAGTAGAAAATAATAATTCTCTTTGCGGGAATTTCAAATGATCTTCACTCATTTTGGCTCACTTGGTATAAATGCTTCTAAAATCCGAATGAATAAAGGTAAACTAATAAATTTTATATCAAATAAATGATAAAAGATTGTATTCACTAGATGTAATAGAGATAATACCTAAATAATACGACAATGTCCTCCAATAAATTGAAAAGTTGTTAATCATTCATATGTTAATCATTCATAGTTAGAAAAGATTAATTTATCAAAAATGTTATCAAAGCTTAACAAGCATCCATAAAAAAAAACAAACACATCAAAGTGTCTAAGTGTGTTTAAGTTTGAAAATCGTTGACAGTTTCGTTCTGTGACTGTTAACATCATGTCTACGTTTCTAACGAAGAGTATTACGATATGATAATTTGTTGAGAGTAGAAGTAAAATACAAGAGCCCCGCAAACATTGTATGCTACTAGAATTTCTCATCGACGCCATTCAGGAAAAAATACATTTATTCGTGCGGCTGATACGTTAAGAAGTATGTACTGGTCATTTTCCTGAAGGTGAATGTCAAAATCGAAGAACAGCAATAACTGAAGCCAACAAAATAGGTGTATTAACAAATGTTGCTTATAATTCTCGCACGTTTGTGAGATCTATTGCTGAAGATTTTGCTATATTAGTTTGTTTAACTCGTAAAATATTAAAATCCAATAAATACAAACCATTTAAAATTCATTTGACGCGGGGGCTTTACGATGGCGATGAAATTCACTTAATTTTATCACGAAAGATTTTATGGAACTTTATTCATAAATTCCAAATTTCCCATCTCGTATTCATTCTATGGCCTGATGAGAGTAAATTTTCAAACAACGGAATAGTCAGTCGTCATAATTCACTTTGTATGAGAGACACTAATTTCCAAAGAGGGTGGGCATAACTGTGTAGTGTGGTTCTCGTTTGCGTGTTAGACATGTGAATGTTTAGCAAAAAAAAAAAAACAACATATACTGATGTCAAATCTTAATTTTCTCTTGGTTTAGACTTTGTGAAATCTCTATCTTCTTTGTATATAGAACTTAACAAAAATAAATTGTAATTTATATTTTAGAATTTGCTTCCCAAAGATAATCGCTAAAATTGTTTCCGAGAACGATCCCCCATAAAAGCTTTCGTAGCCAATGCGATTTGACTGGATTTTTCCAATAGAGTAGGCACGTGACATGAATTGAATTTGTGTCAAAAGACGAGCGAGTCGATACGAATTATATTATAAGTATAATATTTAGATATTTCCTAATATTTCCCTCCTTTGCACCTAATATAACGCAATGTTGTCACAATTAACAAACCCTACCGTTCATTTTGTATCGATTGATTGATAATTGTTTGCTGGGGACTTATATCAACATCGAAGGAGAACCTTAAACAATTCAGCGTTCATTACGGCGGAATTTTGTGGCGAAATACGTTCATTAATTGAAACGGGGGTTTCTGGTTGTCTTCGAGTTAATTTTTAAAGTAAACAAACAAACATTTTCTAAACGGGAGGGGTCGGTTTCGGTAATTGTTCGCGATAGAGCTTGTTTATTTTCCTCTTTCTGTTGTCTCTTTATTTTTGCTACTAGTAAAAAATTCGAGGGGAAAAATTTAGAAGCAACTTGACGATTGTACACACATTTTTCGCGTAACATTTACGTAAAAAGGTTAGTAATAAATGATTCAGAATTTCCTGGTAATTATGGGAAGCCGATGATGATATTCTTTATTGTTTATTTATATTTGATGATATTTCCATAGACGCAGTAGTAATACAAGAATTATGACTTCGTCAAACAACATGTGCTTCGTTAATTATTTCTAGTATAAATGTCACATCTCATGTGTCATATATTGTAAACACTAAGTCACTAAACAGTAATTAATTGTAAAATATCGGGTTATAGGGTATTTTAAATTGTTTGCATAGATTATACTATACTGGCCGTATTTCTCTTATTAATATAAAAAATATAATTGATAATTTAATGCATGGAATAAAAGTTAAATCCCTTTAACTAAATTAATTGTATTAACAAAAAAAATAGGAAAATTGATTTAAAAATGATCGCTCAAATACCCGGG
Source organism: Dynastes maya (assembly GCA_029619315.2). Taxonomy (NCBI): domain Eukaryota; kingdom Metazoa; phylum Arthropoda; class Insecta; order Coleoptera; family Scarabaeidae; genus Dynastes; species Dynastes maya. Next base: position 13,003,733 of record JAROYE020000012.1, read on the forward strand.
ACGTTGTAATATTTCCCACAAAATATCTTTTCTATAAATCTCCAAAAGATTAAATAAACACAAACAATAACTTAATTAAGACGACAAATAAACTGTACAATTTAAAAAATCATAGTAACCATGTGTCAAAACTATTCTAAGTGTTTATTCATTAAATTGCACATCTCATTTAATTTTAAATGCGTTTAGGCAACTGTCCCCTTCTGATTTTGATAAAATTCTGCACGGATGTAGTACACCCTCAAATATTAGACATGTAACTTTTTTTAGCTGCTTTTTTCGATTTAAGTGGGTGTAACAATTAGTCTGGGCAAACAGCGGTGATAGTCAGTGTAGTAGGTATATGGTGCGGAGTAGGCGATTATTTATTTCACGCGTTCACAGCGTCAGTACTAAATCGATGCTGTATGCGAATAGTCCTGTGTATATGTAGGCTGTCGTAACTTATTTCGTAATTGTGCGCTTATGTTTGCTTTAAAAATGTTGCGAAAACGACCAATGGCAGACACAGTTAAAAACTTTATAGTGGACATGCCGGACTTAATTTTTGATGGCGCTAAAATTCAATGTCTAGTTTGTAAAATCCCTTTAATGTGTTGGTCCAGAAGCCATTGTCAACGTCACATCGAAAGCAAACAACATTCTTCTGCAAAAAGTGGCATACGAGACCAAGAAAAATTTATATTTGATTTATGTGTTCCTCTTATTTTATGTAATCTATCATTTCGTTTACTAGACAAAGAAGCATTTGTCTCCTTCTGGAATAAATATGCGGACTGTAAATTACCTAGTTGGACATCGATACGAACGTAGTGCCATTTGCTCGTGAACATATAGAAAAAGGAATGAAAACGAAATTGAAAGATAAAAAACTGTGGTTGTGTGTGGACGAAACAACAGATCGTCAAAAACATTCTGTGGTTAATGTAATGGTACGTACAATGGAACCACATCGACCGTCATCCTCCTTCTTACTTGCATCCAAAAGAGTTATAAATTGTACTGCCGATGAGATTTTAAAGGTGGTTAGAAGTTTCAACTAAGCACATTTTATGGTTTATGAGTGATGGTGCCGCAAACATGCGTTCTTTGGGCCGATCTCTTAAAGAATACAGTGGTAACTTCTTACATGTAACGTGTAAAATCCATACTCTAAATCTTGCGGCACAAACGATTCCCGCATGTTTTCCACTAGTAAATGCATTGATTGCTAGTACAAAGGCGGTGTTTCTAAAGTCCCCGAAACGTACCCGACTATTTCACAAACTGTGTCCTGATTTACCTGAACCACCACAGCCGATTGTTACACGTTGGGGAACATGGTTGCAGGCTGCGTTTTACTACAACAAATATCTTGATCAAGTAAAGAAGGTAGTTTTAAAATTCAATCAGGAAATATTTCAAGATAGTCAAATTAAAAGAGATTTACAAACTATTCACAACAATTACATCGGACTAGTGGAGGGAATAGAAAAATTACAAAATGTTTCGATGTCGCTGGTGGATTCTGTTCAAATTGTGAATGATGTTCACGCACAGTTATGCGCTGTAGAAGGCGAAACAAATTTGTGTTTTAGAAAGACTCCGATTTTCTTATATTAAGACAAATTTGTGGAGGTGCGTGCGAAGATGCATTAAGTTGTTATTCCGATATACCAAAGACATGATTTTCGTGATGTATTCCTTATATTACCGATTATGATTGTGATAATGATTATAATCAGAATATATGATTTAAAAATGAGAAATCTTTTGTAAACATGCATCAAGATTATTGTAACTTTATTGTAAATACAAGGCGATGTCAAATTTTACACGATGTATTTACAATGAAGTGAAATATGTGTCTATTTTTATCTGAAACTTTAAGCAAAAACATTTAATAAAAAAATATATTTACATAAACCCTATTTATAGCTCAAGTGTGGGTTTCGAAAAATGTTCAATGTATACTGTTGCAGATAAAGTCGTGCATCTCTCTGATTAGAAAATATTTGCTTTTATGCGTAGTAGTCTACTTTCATATCAACGTATAAAATGCAGTTAAATTTTTTAAATAAAATTTGATTTATGTTTCAATCTTGTGTCACCCTCCTTGAACTGAAGGAATAGGAGATTGATATATATGTTTATTTCATATCAGTTTTTGTATATTGCAACATAATCTATATCGTAAAGGCCATAACAAAGAATTTTTACTTAAAATACAATGGGATTTAAAATTTAATTCTAAAAATTAGAGAAAAATAAGTTTCGGGGGCACACATTAAAATGACGATAACTCCCCCAACATGGACATTGAGATAAAAATCTGAAAACAGGTAACTTTCATTTTTTTCTGTAGTTGAAAGACATGAAGAGAATAAATTGACAATCTCTGTGGGCGGGTGCGAAAGAAAAGGTTTTTTAAACTCCTAACGACCCTATGGGTGCGCCACTGATTTTTTTTTCATGTGAAATGTAGTGCTAGTAACAGGGAACAGTCCCTTTTTTAATAAATTCGATATCTCGTCTTGTTTTTGAGATACAGGAAAAAAAAGTGTGTTTTCGTGGGGTAGCTTTGAGAGTCAATTACACCCCACAGTTGCCTATGCTTGCCTAAGTGTGGTGGTGTCGTTAAGAACTTGGTTACTTATTTGTAATTCATTTATGATCCTGATGAAGCTTTAAAATAACGGAAAATGTTGGTGACATTTCTTTAAAACCTTGGTCACTATCCCGACAGCAACAACTATGTCCTACGAGGATTGCAAAAGCAAAAGTTGTTACTTACTTCATGTATAGCAACAATTGAGCATTTGCTTTAAGAAGTATTTCAGTTTATTTTCCAACTTAGTCAAGTTATTTGTTTCCATCTTTTTATTTAATTTATGTATTTGTTATAATAGCACAAAAACTATTCTTAATAAACTGGCACGCCATATAGAGGGTAAAAATGGCAAATCAAAATTGTAGTTGCTAGTGTTTTATTGAATATATTTTTTTCATCGTGAACGCATTGTATTCGGGCATATCCAAATGCGTTCATTTTGCTGGGGTAATTTTTGAATTTTACTCTTTTTTTTAACACATTATTAGGCATCATTTACGTATATTGACCACATACATATTAACCAACCTAACCTTTTCATGACACTCTGTATCCATCAAGATGTTGGAATTCGTAGAGGAGAAAGAGGAATAATCGGAATTTAAATTATCCCCAAACATCCAAAGGTGGAAAAGGTTATTTATCTAGTGACGTTTTACTACTGTAATTTAAATGGTAATTTTGACACAAAAGGACCTTTCTAAAAGTATTTTTACTACTACAGAACTGTTTTCTTTGCTTTATTCTATTCTACGGGAAAAGGACTATTTTGAAACAATTTCGTATATCAAATAATCGATTAAGATGTTATAATATTACACAACGTACTTCCGGTAATGTTGCCAAAATCGTTAGGAAATAGGGCTTGCCCATGAAAAGAGAAATAATTCAATCCTAAATGTGGTACAGAAAATCTCGCTTGAAGTTGTGTCTATAAATCTTAGTAGATAGCTGTGCTCCTACTTTTTCTTTTATTTTATTTTCAAACTATGCACTTATTCCGTGACGTCAAGAAAATTTGTTAGTATAACACGCTCAGACGGCATTGTCTCTGCAAGATAACGGACCAACCACTATGATGATGAGTACCTCATAATTCAATTTTAACTTGGGTAAATATAAACAAGAGATTTGCTTAAAGCGAAGTGATGAATGAGTTTGTCACGTCAAGCACTTATTTACGAGGTCTAAACTTTTATTTTATCTTTTCAAGATGGTTTTAGGTATATCTACAATGGCCGTTTGTTTATGTGTCGACTTTTTTCGCGCTAGAAGGGGAACACTTTGAAATTTTGTGTGGCAGTTCAAGAATGTAATTTGTCCTCAACTTTGATATACTGGTGTCTTGGCTAAAAATACGAAAGTTGAATCTATTTACGCACCTTGTAATATGATCATAAAATGATTCAAACGAATGCATTTTATTATCAATAATCGATAAATAAACATTTTTCAATGTAAGGCATCATGGAGTGGTCACCCTAACATATGTTCCCCTATAAAGTTAAAACGCATTCGTGCACCTCACCTTGTAATTTAATTTTGTAGTTTCAACCCCTTTTCCAAGCCAATATTTCCAGTAAAAGCTCTCTAAAAAGGTGCTAATGGGTTAATAGAATACACGTATAGGTACTTGCATTGGTTTGATAGCCTAATTCTCCAACAAGATAACACAAGCTCGACTCCAATAATTAAGTTGTTGGACGTAAACTATTAAGCCACCCTTTGTGAATAATCCGTCAAACTAATATGACCTTATCACGAAATTAGATGGTGGTTAACCCCACGTACGGTGTACACTGTTGAAATTCCTGCATAGGGGATTTTAAACACCAGAAAGAGCCTTATAACCTTACGAGTATATTTGCTGTGCTGATGCCTTATTTTATTATTATCAAGGATTTTTTTATGCTTTATCAACGTTGTAATTAACGAGCCATTTCCTCCAGGCAAATTAATTGTAGCATTCACATTCAAAGTAGCAAATATATACAACGGAATTTTAAGCCCCATACTCACGCGTATTTAAAACAACCCTGTATTGAATTCACCTACATTTTACTCTACTATTATTGATTTTACCTCATGAACTTACATGGTAATTCACTTGATGTAGTAATTTTTCTAGTAGCTTAATATTCATACCTCACACATGTTTATATAAAATAATTAATTGATAATTTTGTATTATATACATAGAAACAGTACGAGGAAACTTGTATAATATTTTGGCGGTACTCTTTGAATTATTGTTCCGAGATTAAGCTTTTATAATTTATTTTTCTGTTTTCCCCCGAAAGAAGGGTATAGGATATTAATATACATAATTCTTAATTTGAATAAGGTGAAGTGCTCACTACTTTAACAAATGTAAATAAAGCATGTTGTGTCAGAATAAATCAGTGGTATGCAAATTTTACTCAAAAAATGATAATGATCAAGTCAAATATAGTTACAAACTACGTTTTACGTATTTGGCTACCAAAATCCTACGGCTGGTATTCCTTAAAAGGTACCTAATTCTATTTTCTTTTTAAATTGCAGTATGCATTTTTTTCACTAAATACGCTATTAATCATTTTTTTTTAAACAAGTTAAAAGGCGGATTCCGTATGTTTCTGGTCGGTGCAAAAATCTAGGAGCAACATATTTGCCTGCAGAGTATTGAATTTCCCTAAACCTATTAACGTCAAATGTATTTCTCACAAGTACTTTTACTTTAATAGGGTTTTTGGAGAGTGGACAATTGTAAAAAAAAATGTGTACAATTTTTATTCGGATCTTTATTGAAAAGGCACAACATGCAAGTGAATATTTGGATTTTTGGCCAAACAAATCAGAACCTAGTCAAATTTATATGTCTATTATGAGTATCTGCGTTTATTTCGTAGAATGGGAAAGAAAGTTAAATTATGTTAAAGGTATTATAATTGTCTTTATTGGCACTCAAAATGAGGGTGCAAACACCAAAAAAAAATATGCCGTTTTTATTATGCCGTTGAAAAAATCTTTTTTCTAAATACAATTATTTTCCAATTTTATTCCTTAAGTTATACACGTGTCAATAATGCCGATTTCAGGTATACCTATTATACGAGGGTGGTACCAGAAGTACCCGGCCTAACAAAGAAGGCACAAAATATTTGAAAAAACCAACCTTTATTTTTCAACATAGTCTCCTTTTACCTCGATACACTTGTTCCAGCGACGTTCAATAGCTTCGACACCCTGTTTATAGTGAGAAACGTCGAGCTCCGCAAAATAGCCGTCTACCGCAGACTCCACCTCTTCATTGTTGGCAAATCTTTGACCGCCGAGCCATTTGTTTAGGATAGGAAACAGAAAATAGTCTGAGGGGGCTAAATCAGGCGAATAGTGTGCGTGAGGAAGCAATTCGAACCGTAACTCATGGATTTTGGCCACCGCGATAACGGATGTGTGAACTGGTGCATTATCATGATGAAACAACACTTTCTTTTTCGCCAAATGCGACCGTTTTGTATTGATTTCATCACTCAAACGTTGCAACAAGTTTGCATAATGTTCTCCGTTGATCGTTTTCCCTTTTTGGAGATAATCAATGAAAATTATCCCACGTGAATACCAAAACACCGACGCCATGACTTTGCCAGCAGACGGAACTGTCTTCGCCTTCTTCGGAGCCGATTCTTCCCTTTCAGTCCATTGTTTCGACTGTTTTTTCGTATCAGGTGTGTAGTGATGGACCCATGTTTCATCCATGGTTATGAATCTACGCAAAAACTCCGTTTTATTGCTGCGAAACATCGCCAAACACTCGGCTGAAACATCCGCACGACGCTGTTTTTGTTCAATTGTAAGCACACGCGGCACCCATCTTGCGCACAGCTTTCTCATGACCAAATTTTCTGTCGCTATCGGATGTACAGCACTTTTTGAAATGGCTACCATGTCTGCTAGGCTCGCGCACTTTCACTCGACCGTCATCCAATACTATTTTGTGATTTTTTTTAACATTTCTGGCGTGGTCACCTCATTTGGTCGTCCCCTGCGATATTCGTCTTGGCAGCTCGTACGGCCGCGTTTAAACTCTGCCACCCAATTTTTTATTGTAGTAAACGATGGACTAGACTCCCCCAAAGTGGAATCTAGCTCAGCTTTTATATTTGTTGGACTGAGACGTTTCAAATGAAAGTATTTTACCAATTTTATCAATTTTATACATTCACTGACACCGTTCACTGTTGATGGCTGTCAAACGTATACTAAATAACGTAGCGTCTTCAGACTTAAGCTTTATAAGGTTGGTACTTTCGACCATAGTAATTATTTTCAAACAACAACCGCCATCTATGGGTCAGGTCGGGCACCTCTGGGACCACCCTCGTACCTTTTAACTATTTGTTTTACGTTTAGTAAGGAAAAAATGCGTTTTTCTTGTAAAAGTCATTAATATTGAAATTGAAAAGTTTCTTTTGGTTTAGAGCAATCACTTTTTATGCGAATGTGGTTTCCTTTTTAATAAATCCGCTTTTTTATACTAAAAATAATAGCCCTTCTCAATAACAGATTCTCTAATATAAAGCAGGCTTCAAGAAAACAATATTTTCAAGAAGTCACTAGAACTGTCAGTTGTTATTCATAATATTTTCTTGTTGATTTATAAGTTTGTTTTGCTTATTGTTAGTGAAGTTTAAATAATATATTTGCCTAATAAAATGTTTATCCATGTCGAAAAAGTGGACATGTTGTTAATATACAGGAAAGCCCAGAAAAATCCTATTGTCACCAGAACATTATATATAGATAGGTGTCCCGGAAGAATGTTCCTGATAGAAAAATATTTTCAAGGTTAGAGAATATTTTACGTCAAAATCAAACATCCCTTTTACGTAAAAAGGAGAGACAGAAAACGGTAACAACCGACCAAAATATAGCCATCCCATCATTTTAAATAACTTACAAATTTAACCTGAAGCATCAATAAGAGAAGCTTCAAATGATTCAAACTTGAAATATAATGGAATATAAATAGTTTTAAAAGCTAACAAATATCATGATTCTAAAATTTACTATTTGCGGGAAATATCTCTTGAGAATAGCGAACGGTAACAAAATTTTATTTTTCAGTTCTTAGTTGCCTTAAATGATGATCGAAATTTGTATAATCACATATTGTGGACAGACGAGAGTCACTTTATTAGCCATGGCCTTCCAAACAGAAGAAACACCGATTATTGGTCAAATTAAAACCCTTATAACGTGAGAGTAAATCAAAAACAGGGCCATTTTGGCATACATGTATAGTGTGGCGCCATTTAGTAGATCCATGTTTCTATCAAGGCATCTTAACAGGACAAAGATATCTGGAATGTCTACAGAATCAACTTCCGCTTTTACTGGCAAACATACATTTGTGGCTTCAACTGGATGGAGCTCCCTGCCATAACTCTGCTGTTGTTCCAGATTACTTAAATACAGTATATATAGAAGCACGTGGATAGAAACTCGTGGTGCATTGGAGTTTCCTCACAGGCCCCTAAATCTGAACCGTTGGACTTCTTCTTGTGGGAAACATTGAAAAATATTGTCTACAAAACAAAATCTATTGATGTAGAGCATTTAAAACAAAAAAATAAATAATAAAAAAACGTTATGAATTGTGCTTAAATAATAATGGTGTTCACATCGAACAATTCTTAAGATAATTTATGTTCCACTATTTATATTCAATTCTTTCAATTTTAAAAAAATTATAGCTATAAGCTCATCTGGGACTCAGAGCTGAGTTTATTTAATATTATTTTATCCATGGCACTAGTGGTATGTTACGTACTTAGTCTTCTTTTTTGCTACCATTGTATTACATAGCCTTGTTCTCAACCAAAGAAACTTTTCAATGTCAATATTAAAGATTTTAACAAGAAGAACGCATTTTTTCCTTACTAAACGTTAAAAAAATAGTAGAAGTACCGGGTGTCCGCCTGCAAGGTATACTACTTTGTTTTGCCGCCATTTTGGTAAATATTAGTTTTGACAGTTCATATTTGACAGTCGTGAAGTAAAGACGTGGCAAATTTATTATGGGAAAATATTTGATAATCCAACGTGTTTTAATCGTTAAAACATTTTATGCAAATCAATCATCGCTTACTGTAACGATAAGAAAGTTACGTGTAATTTTTGTGAGAAATAACGTGCCGATAAAACGCACTATTTACTACTATTTATTGTAGTGAATGATATCGAAGAAAGAGGGTCTATAGCTGATAGGCCCAAGCGTGGACTACAACGTACTGCAAGATCGAATGAGAACATTGCTGCTGTTCAAGAAAGTGTTCAAAACAATCCATCAACCTCAATTCGACATTGTGCTCAGGAACTTGGTTTACGAAGAACAACTTTGGCCACAATTATACACAACGATTTGCAGTTGCTTCTACTTAAGATTCAATTAACACAAGAGCCGCCAAACATATACCAATAAGATGTTACAGTCCGCCCATGACAACCCTGATTTTCATGAAAAACTCATAATGCGTGACGAGGCACATTTTCATTTGAATGGATATGTGAATAAACAGAATAGTTGGTTCTGGGCAATGGAAAACCCACATTATTCATGAGTCACCTTTGCATCCATTAAAAGTGACAGCCTGGTGTGCAATTTGGTCAGGAGGAATGAATAGACTTTACTTCTTTGAGAATGAAAACGGCTTAACGGTAACTGTCACTGGAGAACGATATCGTGACATGATTGAAAACTTTTTGACGCCAGAACTGCATGCTTTGGGCTTGATTAACATGTGGTTCCAACAAGACGGTGCCACATCGTATACAGCCAGGATTACAATGGAATTACTGCGAGACGTCTTTCCACAGCAAGTTATCTCAAGAAATGGTGATATTGATTGGCCTCCACGGTCGCCGGATTTGACTACCCCGGACTTGTTTGTGTGAGGATATCTGAAGGGCAAGGTTTATGAAAACAAACCAGAAACCCTTGAGCAACTCAAACAAAATATTCGTGGTGAAATTAATGAAATACCGGTTGAAATGTGTGAAAATGTGCTCAAAAGAGCTCGCATTTGTGAGGCTAACAGAGGCGGACATTTATCTGATACTGTATTCCATACATAATTGCCAACATTAAATAAACCATTTATCGATATTAAATCCATTCTCTTTCATTTAACCAAAATTTATAATCAAACAAAGTAGTATACCTTCCAGGCGGACACCCGGAATAATAGGTATACCTGAAATCGACATTATTAATTCATGTATAACTTCTTAAGGAATAAAATTAGAAAATAATTGTATTTAAAAAAAATCTCCAAATTAAAAGATTTTTATAACGGCATAATAAAAACGGTATGTTACTCGAAAAAATAATTTCGCGACGTTGCGATGCCCAACGTCGTGCAGATCTTTCCGTGTTTCCACCTTCATTTTGAGTGCTAATCAAGACGTATGCAATACTTTTAACAGAATTGAATTTCCTTCCACATTTTACGAAATAAACGCAGTTCTCATGATAAATCGGTCAGCCTGTACACACAACCTGTGCTAGGTGCATTATGTAATTTACGAAACGCTTGAATGTTGAGCATGACATGATGTACCCCCATTTAAATCTTTTCTTCTCGTTGACGTAGACCCACAGCGAGACAAAATCGACCCATGAGGGTCCATATAGACCATTACTAAGTTGAAGGTTGTCTCGAATTGATATAATTGGTATGCAAATAGTTTTCAATTGGAAGAAATTACTCGATTTTCATTCAAAAAAGTCCCGCAAAGAAAATATTTGCTTTTTCAACATGTTCATCGTTTATCTAACGTCTCTTTTCGTGTAGGTACAAATATTCACGAAAAAGTAGTGTATATTTTATTCCATCGTGAATGTAAAACATAAGGAAGTGAAAAGTGGGACCAAATACACATCGGAATATATGAAATGTCGGCGAAGAACAAGAGAAAGAACGGTATTCCTGTATTTGCGTCTTCGTTATTCGCATATTCAGAGGGTATCTATATGTCAATACCGGCTTGGTTTATCTATCTCTTTCGCAAAAGCGGGCGAATGAAGATTACAACGGGATACCTCGCAAATACATCTTTCTGTCCCGTAATGCGCTAGTTCCCAGTTGGAAGGGCTTCGGTAGGGCAGAGGCAACTCTAAATTCGATTCCTTATGACGTGGGGGGAGAAAAAAAGTGGTTTTCAATATTTTCTCGTTATTCCACCTCCTTTTTGTGAGAATAAATGCGGATAATACACTAAAAGGGATTTCGAACGATTGCTTTTATTCCCATATTTCCCGCACTTCGGGTAATAGTGGATCCCTCATTAAATAAAGTAGGGATGTGAAAAAATCCGGATTACCTATATCCCTCAAACCGACTGAGAATGTCAGGAGTAAGAGAATTCAACAAATAAGAATATAAAAAGGATTGGGACGTGTCTCTTAATTTTATTTCTTGGAAACATTTCATCATTTTTTTCTGAATGATAAGGACGCTAAAGTTTCTTCCATCTTTTCGGAGGGATTTAGTGGGGTTATTTTTCATTGCGGTCATATAAATTTTATTACCGATGCTCAACGTTAATTTACTTTCATAAAAGAGTTCATGGAGAAGGTAATAAATCACGCCCGAAATATTAAAATTACCCCAGATAAGTAATAATTTATCAGTTGATATAGGAATTTTGTTTCAATCTTTCCTTGGTTCTTTACAGTTGCGAATTTCACTTTAATTCCGACATACGCAATTGCAGTTATCTGTACTTTTGCTGAGGTATTTAAAATGTTGATCCGCCAATGCATCTCCTACGGTGTCAAACCTTTCCTTTCTACTTTACAACATGGATTTATGCCCGGCAGGTCTACCACAACTAATCTAGCGTTGATATCCCAAGAAATAGCACAAGCTCTCGATGAAACTGACCAATAGGACGTAATTTACACGGACTTTTCCCGTGCGTTCCATTTAATTGATGACCGCATTTTATTGGAGAAGCTAAGTTTTTTTGGTATTGGTAGATCATTTTTTGATTTACTTCGTTCTTATTTACTTAATAATATGAACTACGTTTATTTTAATGGATACATACCTCGTCCTTTTCTTTCTACATCTGGTGTACCCCAAGTGTCGAACTTAGGCCCACTTCTATTTAAATATCTTTATGGATGACCTTATTAAATCTATCACTTGTCTCGTATTAGCCTACGCAGATGATATCAAAATATACCGTACCATACACTCTTCATCTGATATTAAATTTCTGCAAGATAATCTTAATAAAATACATCAATGGTGTTTGTGCAATAATCTACTTTTGAATATAAACAAGTGCTTTGTTGTGTCATTTTGTAGGAAGGTCTGTAAAGTACACAGTACAAAATTAACAATATCAGTATCCTTCGACAGTCATCAATTAAAGATTTGGGCGTAACATTTGATGAGAAGCTTATGTTTTCTAATCACGCCTTAAGTATTACAGATGCAGCTTATAAGTCTCTCGGTTTGATTATCCGGATCTGTAGAGATTTTCGTAATATTGATACGAGGGACACGCTATATATTTTGAGATGCCACAAAAGTAGAGAAGTTAGAGCTGGCAACACTGCATTTCTAAATACCACCATCCTTTAGTAGTAAACTCTGATTGTCAGTTGAGTCGCTGCTGTCATAGAGTAAACGTGGTAGGTACGATTTGTCATCGAAACATGGACTTGTCAAGAGAACATGTACTCGCAATGATTTACTACGATTTTAAGGTCGGTTTAAGTGAACAACAAAGTCTTGAACGATTGCAACTCGCATTTGGTGATGAAAGTCCTTCACGTGCAACTGTGTTTCGCTGATATAGCGAATTTAAAAGAGGACGGATATCGCTTGGTGATGAGGAACGTACCGGTAGGCCCTGTTCTTGAGTTACCGCTGGAAACATTGAGAGTGTGAGACGTATGATTGACGAAGTTCCAAGATGCACCTATCAAGTGATTGAGGCAATTCTTGGTGTTGGATCCGCAACACTAAATTCAATTTTACATGATCATCTTCGGATGAAAAAAATTGTTATTCGTTGGGTGCCACACACGCAAAAAGCAGAGCGAGTAAGAATCGCTCGGGAAACATTGGAAATGTTAAATAATGGTGGACATCGCATTCTATCAAAGATAGTAACAGGTGATGAAACTTACATCCCATTTTACGATATTCCTACCCGCCAGGAGAGCCGTGTGTGGATCCACGAAGATGCACCAAGACCAACAATGGCCAAAAGGCAAAGGGTTGTCAAGAAAGTTATGTACGCAGTTTTCTTCCGTAGTACCGGATTAGTAAAAGCAATGAAGCTGGAAAATCAACGTACAGTCACAGCAAACTGGTACACCACAAAATGTTTACCTGCAGTTCTTGAGTCAGCCAACATTCGCGGGTTAATGTTGCATCACGACAAAGCATCGTCACACAGTGCACAGCAGACAGTTGAATTTTTACGTGAAAATAAGGTAAAAGTCATTGAACATCCACCCTATCCGCCTGATTTGACCATGTGTGATTTCTGGTTGTTCTTCAACCTAAAGAAACATTTACGTGGTCGACGTTTCACGACGGAGGATGAGATAGATAAAGCAATTCATCTATTTTTTGAGAGCATTCCAAGAGATGACTGGCTTCACGCTTTTACGTTGTGGAAACTTCGGTTACAAAAGTGCATTGATGCAGGAGGAGATTATTTTGAACATAAATAAAATCATTTTCGTAAAAAGACTTGTAGTTTTCTTGTATCTCAAAATATATAGCGTGACCCTCGTACAATTAAGACTCTATACTTTGCCCATGTTGTTTCTAAGCTTGAATATGCAGTTAATGCTTGGTATCCCCTCTATGGCATACAAATTGATCTTATAGAATGAGTCTATCGAGAATGTTTGAAATACCTCTCTTACAAGAGTGACGGTCGCTATCCTGTGCGTGGAATAGACTATGGTGAACTGTTGGAAAGACACGACTTCATTTAGCTTGGTGATAGAAGGAAAAACATTAGTATGGCATTTGTGTTGAACATCCTCACAAACAGAATCGACTCGCCCGACCTTCTCTCCGGTCTAGATGTTCACGTGCCGCGTCTCCAAGCTAGATGTAATCAACTTCTCTGTTCGAACAAATATTTTATGAAAAGCGCCTGTGGTACACGCAGCACGGGATTTTAACCTTTGAATGTGGATTTTCCAATAATGTTGATTCTTCTAATTTTTAATATTTGATTTGTGTATTGAAAAATATATAAATCAAATATTAAAATAAGATAGTATACAGTGCGGACCTAATGCCCCCCCCCCCCCCTTCCTAACTTTTATACGACAGAAGCTAGCATTTTTACGAAAAATAGGTTGATTTCTATTTTTTGTTAGCTAGCTTTTGCCGCTATTGGCAGTTGAATTGTATTTCCGGTATTACCAAACATATAGTATGTAGTATCTTTGGATTCATCTTTCTATTACCTTTTCAGAAATGCAAAAATATACAGGATTTTTTTTTTTAGCATTAAGGGATCAAAGCCCATCAACCACATTACCATCGCAATGTATCAAATTATAAAAACTTCACCTATTAAATTGGAATTCGGCAGTCAACGAGAAACTTAATAAGAACTCTGTAAATTTCAATGTTGTTAGACCTTAGTAGTAGTATTATAGAAGTGGGTAAGGCTACTTTATGTGCTACTAAATTCTCAAACAGATTTCGTCTTTGGTGCTCATAGACACGGCATGCTAAAATAAGGTGATTTAAATCACCCGCCTCATATCCACATGTGCAAGCTGGAGAATCCAAAATCTTTAATTTGTGTAAATGTGAAGGGAAGCAACTATGTCCGAATTTCAATCTAGCAACAACAGAATATCGTGACACTCTAGAGTTACTATGCCAACGTGTATGAAAGATCGAGGGGTGGATTATGGCATACTGCGTGGGATGACATTCATAGGAGGCTTGCCACCTACTTTCCCTTTTTTCTTCTTGAAAGAATCTTTTGAGATTACATAAAACTTCCGATTCGTAGATACTAAGATCTGCAAATATACAGGATGTTCTATTTAAAATAAGTTGACGGTGACACCGGAAATACAATTGAGCTGCCGATAACATAAAAGTTAGTTCACAAAAAATTAGAAATCGACCTATTTTTTCTAAAAACGCTAGCTTCTGTCATTCAAAAGTTAGCATAGGTGGTGGACACTTTAGGTCCGCACGTATATATGTTTATATTAGTGCTGTTGTCCGAATCCGGATAGTTTTGGATCCGGATAATGTATTACCCGGATATTCAGATCTTGATGCTATCCGGATCCATTATCCGAAACATTGGATCCGGGTCCGCTATCCGAAACCTCGAATTCGGATTAAAGAATCCGAATAGATTAAAGAATCCGAATCGTATAAAGATACGATACTTCGGATCCGAATCCATTATCCGAAAACGTGGATTCAGCCCCGTTTTTCGATAATTTTCTCAAGCAATTATCAAACAATATAGCTGCAATAATCACCAGATTTATTGAACACCTGTGTAATGTAAAGTAACTCTGAATCGCCCAGAAATTCAATATTACCACAGATTTCAAAAACTGTTGCATTTTTTCCATATAATATAAGTTATATTTATATATTTTCTTTATTAAACATTTTCTACGTGGCAAAATAATCTTGAATTGGTCTTGTCCGAATTTAAAAAGGTGATAGCTACTTTCGTATCAATTATAATATAAATAGGATTGTAATTCTTGGTGGCACAATAGGATCGGATCCGTTATTTTGTGTAGATATATACAGTACTGTGCATAATTAACAGACCACTTACTTTGTTCACGTTATTCTCGCATTTTATTCATGAATTGTAAGAAACAATGGACATATAATTTAAATATGTTTATTTTAATAATCTTTAATATTAAAATGAAACTATATGATACTAAAGAAGAGAAAAGAAGATCAAATATTTTGTATGCATGGTCACCTTTAGCAGTGATAATAACTAAGGTTCGACAAACGAGTGCAACGTCAAAAGCGTATCGCGCAAAAGTAGGTACCTTTTATTGACGTCTTGATGTCCACTATGACAAAATACTACTGCCCCTAGACGTCAATAAAATGTAAGAATATATTATTTTTTAATAATACTGTACCTCACGTACCTACTTTTGCGCGATACGCCTCTGACGTTGCACTCGTTTGTCGAACCTTAATGATAACTAGAGCGGGCCAAATTGCGCCATCCAACAGAATCGGAATCAGGCGCAACGGCCGCTTATTGTAAATAGCGTATATGTGAGTCACAGCAGATATGTGATATTTCGAAATTAATACACAAGAGTAAAAAAATAAAAGCTGACGCAATAATAATGTTTAGTAATTAGAGCGGATATATATATATATATATATATATATATATATATATATATAGTACACGCTGAGGTGTTTTTATTTTCATTATGATTTTTTATTTGATTGAAAACGGTATGCGTTGTAAATGGGATGTAATAAGGAAATAACTGAGAAACTGAACGCTTTTTTTATTCTGTTGTACTTAATAATGTAACTGTAAATAAAGATATAATAAATAAATTCTATCCTTCTTAATAATGCGGATAGGCTTGTTTAAAAAGTTGCACCATCAGATAAGTTTCCACATTTGCCTCGGTGAAGGATGTTCGCCGAGACGAAAAAATGTTCTTATATTTCGAAAACGACCGTTCCACGTCTACCGAAGTAAGACAGGCGTAATTAAAATAATCTTTAGACTTAGTCAAGGAATCTGCAGATGCCCCATCGCACATTTGTCTTAATCTCGTGTAGTCCGGATTCTTTTTTAAAACACTATCGAACTTAGCTAAAACTCGTCCACTTGTTGCATCGTTTATACTGTGTAACAATGTACTAACTTCGTCCACGACTTGCACTGATTCTACCAACGACAATCCAGAATTTTGCAAATTTTCTATCGCGTCTACTAACCCTTTGTAATTGTTGCTAATATTCTTTAGATGTGTTTCAACAGAAATATCGAGAAATCCCTTCTGGCTCATCCTAATAGCTCTAGCTTCGGCAGGGACGAATTGCAAAATAACGGATTTGACTTCTTGAAAATGTTCATTATAATAAAAAGCGGCTTTTAACCACGTTCCCCAACGCGTAAGAATGGGCTGTGGTGGTTCTCGAATACCAGGGCATAACCTGTGGAATGCCCTAGTCCTCTTAGGACTTTTGAGAAACACTTTTTTTGTGTTTGCTATTAATGCATCCACCTCCGGGTAACACTCTCGAATAGTTTGTGCCACAAGATGTAAAGCATGAACTTTACACGTAACATGTAAAAGTCCTTCATACTTTTCTTTAAGGGAACGGCCTACACTACACATTGTTGCTGCACCATCGCTTATGAACAACAACAGTTGACTGGTTTGACACTTGAAATTTTTGTAACGTTTCGAGAACTACGGCCGTAATTGCTTTACTAGTACACTGTTTTAATCTTCCGCTGGCTAATAGAATTGCAAAATTTGGTTTAATAGGATCTAATACGTGCACTATTATATTCAAAAATAGAATTTTTTTTGCAATCTGTCGTCTCATCAAGACATAGCCACAGCTGTTTATCTTTTAATTCGCTTTTTTTCGATTTTCAATGTCCTCACGTATTCGTGGAATATCTCTCCGTAACGCTGTCCGAGATGGTAGTATCCACTCGGTATTGTATGTACCCCAGAATTTTCGAAATGCTTTTTTATCAAGTATACGAAGTGGTAGACCACATACCATAAACGTTAAAAGCAATTCTAAATGAAATTGACGTTGTTGTGACACACCATTTCTTTTATTTCTGTGGTGTGCGCTATTTATATGTCTTTCACAATCACGTTTGCTCCAGCACAGTAGTTTCTTTTTACAAACTTTACAGAAAATTGTACTCCCATTGTAGTGTAAATCCACAAATTCACTAAGAAATTTATTAACTTTCGTAGGTAATGGCCGTTTATTTTTAATAGTTACGTTAGACATAATCACTAAAGCGAACACACCGACGCTTGTTTCTAGTATGCCACGAAGTGGTGCAAACGTAACATCTGCAGACTCGTCATTTGTTGATGAATAGAGCGCGTCATCCGTAAATGAATAAGCGCGCTGTTAGTTCGTAGCCGTCGATGAATGAACTTTTTTTTTGTAGTGGCCCACTGTGAACAACGCCCTATTTATCAACGAACACCCAAACTGCAGGTGTATATTTGCGCGTCTTCACGACGTAATAGACAGTGGTTTTGGTCCTCGTCCTAATAATTACATATTTAAATTACCTATGTTTACATACATATATGCGCCCGGCAGCCTGATTGCGAACCTGGCGCGTGGCGCTCTTGGCCCGCTCTAATGATAACGCTTCGTCCTCTTCAATTAATTTATTAATTGAGCCTTGTGGAATTTCATTCCATTCTTCCTCCAAGACTAAACAATTCGTCTGCATTCTTTGGACTTTGCTTGAGCTTAGTTCTTTCCAAATAATCCAACTCTTGATCAATAATGTTGAGATCTGGGCCGTAATTGTAAGCAAACCTTTCTAAAGTTCATCGTTTAAGTAGTTTATCATTTTTTAAACGAATTGTTATATAATGAAGATACGTCGTATACACATAGAAAAGGTTTTTTTCCAGAATTGAAGTGGCTGTTATATTAAAGATGGGTAACAGAGAAAAAATGATAAGCCACCACCAAAGAATGACGCAGTGAATTGCAACAGTTACCTCATTCAAACAAAATGATTGTAAACACGACTCCTCTACGAATACGGCGTAATAACTACAAGGAATTCTTTACTCACCTGTATACTTTCGAGATAAATAAAAAAAGCGAAAGATATTTCAGTAATACACACGTCTGGGCAAGAGTTATCTGTAGACTGGGCAACCAGCGGTAACAGTCAGTGTAGTAGATATGTGGTGCGGAGTCGGCGATTATTTATTTCACGCGTTCACAGCGTCAGTACTAAATCGATGCTGTATGCGAGTAGTTCTGTGTATATGTAGGCTGCCGTAACTTATTTCGTAATTGTACGCTTATGTTTGCTTTAAAAATGTTGCAGTTAGGTACGTCGCGAAAACGACCAATGGCAGACACAGTTAAAAACTTTATAGTGGACTTAATTTTTAATGGCGCTAAAATTCAATGTCTAGTTTGTAAAATCCCTTTAATGTGTTGGTCCAGAAGCCATTGTTAACGTCACACCGAAAGCAAACAGCATTCTTCTGCAAAAAGTGGCATACGAGACCAAGAAAAATTTACATTTGATTTATGTGTTACTCTTATTTTATGTAATCTATCGTTTCGTTTACTAGACAAAAAAGCATTTGTCTCCTTCTGGAATAAATTTGCGGACTGTAAATTACCTAGTCGGACATCGATACGAAATGTAGTGCCATTTGCTCGTGAACATATAGAAAAAAGAATGAAAACGGAATTGAAAGATAAAAAACTGTGATTGTGTGTGGACGAAACAACAGATCGTCAAAAACATTCTGTGGTTAATGAAATGGTACGTACAATGGAACCACATCGACCATCATCCTCCTTCTTACTTGCTTCCAAAAGAGTTATAAATTGTACTGCCGATGAGATTTTAAAGGTGGTATTGAACTCATTGAACAAATTTGAAACTTCAACTAAGCAACTTTTAATGTTTATGAGTGATGATGCCGCAAACAGGCGTTCTTTGGGCCGATCTCTTAAAGAACACAGTGATAACTTCTTACATGTAACGTGTAAAATCCATACTCTAAATCTTGCGGCACAAACGATTCCTACATGTTTTCCACTAGTAAATGCAATGGTTGCTAGTACAAAGGCAGTGTTTCTAAAGTCCCCGAAACGTACCCGACTATTTCAAGATAGTCAGGTTAAAAGTGATTTACAAACTATTCACAACAATTGCTTCGGACTAGCGGAGGGAATAGAAAAATTACGAAATGTTTCGATGTCGCTAGTGGATTCTGTTCAAATTGTGAATGATGTTCACGCACAGTTATGCGCTGTAGAAGGCGAAACAAATTGGTGTGTAATACGAAAATTTGAAAGTGTTTTAGAGAAAGACTCCGATTTTCTTATATTAAGATAAATTTGTGAAGGTGCGTGTGAAGATGCATTAAGTTGTTTCAAAGATTATTTTAAATATGCAAATATAACATCGCTACATGTTGAACGGCCGTTTTTGGCATTGAAGACATTTATTTCGCATGTCGTACTCACTTGACTGAAACAGCTGTGGAAACATATCTAATGATTCAAATATTTAACAGATGTTACCCAGTTTGTGATTTCACGGAAGACTTTTAAAACGGTAAGTGTTTCAGCACGTTTTATAATTTATTTCTTACCTTCTATTTTATGTGTAAACTTTTATGCGCTCGCTACGCCTCTGGCTGTTACCGCATATTTGCCCAGGTTAGTATCTGTTTAAAATAGCACTAACACTATGACTTTTGAAATGATATTTGGATAACACTTAACAATTATACCTGTCTACCATCTACACATTAATGATTGCGAATAGATCTTGCTAATCATTGTATAATAAAAGTCCGGAATATTTTATTTTGAAGTAGGATATTATTAAGTTTACTAGATTTGAACGAAATCTAATGTAAACTTTACTAAATTTGCTACGAAATTTGATGGCACTGCACCTCACTATTTGATTGAGAAAATTATCGGAGAACGAGGCTGAATCCATGTTATCGGATAATGGATTCGGATCCGAAGTATCGTATAAAGAATCCGAATTCGAGATTTCGGATAGCGAATCCGGATCCGAGGTTTCGGATAGTGGATCCGGATCCGAGGTTTAGCATAACGGATCCGGATCCGAGGTTTAGGATAGCGGATTCGAATCCGAGGTTTCGGATAGCGGATCCCGATCCGAGATTCGGACAGCGGATCCGGATCCGAGATTCGGACAGCGGATCCGGATCCGAGATTCGGACAGCGGATCCGGATCCGAGATTCGGACAGCGGATCCGGATAGTGGATCCGGATATCCGGATAGTTTTGGATCCGGATATCTGGATCTCACTTTTATCGGATATCTACAGTACTAGTTTATATATTAACATAAAAACATCTCTATGCAAAAACCGTTCCACATTTTTCTTTCGGACTGGTTTTGCGTTTTCGTGTCTTACAGTATTTTAATCTGTTTGTGAATGTTTGTAGACTTATAGCATTAACATTAGTATTGTTGAAAATGTTAAGATAATGTAAAAATACATAAAGTAGTCTAATTACGAAAACCGCAGTATTTATAAAGAAGAATGGTAAAAAATACATAAGTAAAATTGTAAGTTGTTTATTATATAAATATCTTAAAAACAAACCTGATGATTACTGTATGTTCAGACGAGTTTTTAAAACTATTGATAGAGATGGTATATTCCATCGAAACAAAGTATTTAAACAAAGTAAAAGAATAAAGCCATGAATCTCAGGAGTTTTATTTATTAGAAATAATAATTTATCGTCACTATTATACAAGGTTACTTGTAACTTTATAAGAACAAATTAATATGAATAATACCCACATAACAGTGGATTCCCAATGGATGTGATCCGCAAAACGACCTTTACACTTATTTGTTGTCATAATTATCCCAGGACAAATCATTTTATAGCTCACAACGCTATTATTTTACACATTTTAAGAGGTTGTGACTAACCTTGTATGCAAAATTGATATGAAAAGGTCTTCACTTGACAACTTTCTATCATCCTAAATGTTTATCGGTGGTTTTTAGTTGAACCTTGTATATGTGAATTTTTCGAACTGATGACTAAGAGGTGGAGCTTATTTTCTTTTTCTTTTAGTACTTAGATCTAATAAACTTTTTTAAAGATGTGCTGATATACACAGATCATGTAAGCGATTTCCCTTCTGGAAAAAATATAGATATAATCCAGATACGTCGTTTTAATAAATATAGATATTGGGGTTTCTCTCCGGCTTGAAAGCCGGTGAAGTTTGAAGTTTGTTTATTATCCCATATGTTCCCGTAATTGTGAAATTATAATAAATTCATTTGAAGTAATAATCTACTTTTTTTTCAAAGAAATTCGTATATTTGGTTTATTTCAGCCTGTGTTATTTAGAAGAGTAGTCATAATATACTAACTCTTACAAATATATTGCGTAGGCATTCCAATTCCCTGAAAAGAGAGCACCTTTGAGAATTGATCGTAGTAACCTTCGTTTATATCTAGTATGAATGCGAAAAAATTTATTTCCTCTCCACTTCTATATTACATTTTTGCCCTTACTTCAATATATGAGGTCTTTCTTTTTTTCTATTTCTTCTTCTTTTTCTATTTACCTCAAGCTTTATTTACTCCACAAAGTAGCACTAGAAGAAAAAATGACCTTTCGCATTGTTTATGAATGACAATAAAATTGTTTTACGTTTCAACTTCAAATACAGCTTTCGAGAAATAAAGCATGTTTGATATATACAATATTACGCTAATTAGTCTGAAAATTGATAAAGTTCAGGGTCAATTTTCAGATTAAACACAACCACAATTATAATGGCAAATACTGGCAAAGAATTAATTTTATAAATACACAGTTTTCCTGGGAAATTAAATCAATAGTCATAGAAAAACAAATATGTTTCCCTGTTACGTACTAGAGAAATAAAAATAATACCGATCAAGGTTAGACTGTTGTTTGTAATATTGTTAATACATAGATTGCAGTCCAAACGCCGTAAAATCTCGTTGTATGTTGTCTAATTAAATTACTTGCACACAAGGACACAAAACGAGGTATATATGTATCTACAAACCGTACCTTCTTTTTTGATATCGTGCCAGAAATTATATAACTACGCTAGAGCTCCCTAAGTTTTAAGAGTAGCGTGAAAAACATGATTCGACATTTATTTCAAATAAAAGTTTATTTAAATAGATTGATTAATCTTCATCTGTTTAAAATAAAGACAAGTTTAATAAATATTTTCAGTTAAATAGAAATACAAAAATACTCTGTATATTCCAGAGATTTAGCACAGAGTATTTACCTCATTTAAAATTTGAAATGTTTTTGAGTGCCTGTAATGGAATTCTCTGTGAATTGCGGCTTTGATGTGTGGAATTTCCATGTTTTTTTTTTCTCTTTTAACATTTCAAATGTTGACATTTCCAATTTCAATTTGCAAAGAACTTATTTCCGACGGCGCTTTGTAAAAAAAATACCTAAAATGTATTTATTGGCCCTTTTGCTTTTTGCAATATTTCAGTTTTGAGGTCGCTATATAAATTTGTGATAAGATAATAATCTGGCTTGTTATCATCGTCAAAGATAAGGTATATGTATGAATTTAAATTTAAATACTCATGCATATAAATAAGATTATTTCCATGCTTATTTCCTAATTTTCAAGAAGCAAATGTACATAAAACTTTTTAATTGAAGTCGTATTGAATTTATAAAAAGTTTTTGAATCTGAAGACCGCAATTTTAGCATATCAAAGAAAAAATGTTTTTAAAAGAGAACCACCGGGTTCGAAATATAGACGCTGCCAATTTCCATTTCAAAGGAAAATACTCCTGAGGATTAATTTCTGTAAACAACCTTTCATTTGGAAAAAAATTAATTAAGATTTGTTTGTTCGGATTAGTTACTTTCACTCTAATTTCAAAGTTGATTTGGATATACACTACCGTTCATGGAAGTTCGGGCAAGCAAAAAAATGTACGCAAGTCAAAAAAAATAAGAGAAATATTAAATGGCTATGTATTTAATACTTACTTACATGATGTTACATATTTTCAAACACAAATTTATTAAAAAGAAAAAGTTAATGCAATACAAATAATTTAAATCCGATTTTCATCGAAAAATCCACCTTTTGCCTTTAGGATTGCTGCCACTATTCTCGGCATCCGATTCACTAATTTTGTTAATGTTTCATTAGGCAAGCTTGTCCATACCTCCTGCAGAATGGTTCACACATGTTCCTTCGATTTTGTACACTTTTTCCTAACACATCGGTCTAATTCTTCCCATAACAACTCTATCGGGTTCAGATCGGGGGACTGTGACGGCCATTCCATAATTTTTAGGGTTCTTTCATTTTCTTCTTGCTGCAGGTAATCTGTGCACAATTTAGATTTATGTTTGGGGTCATGGTCTTGCATAAATTCAAATCCACCACCAATTAATCGAACTCCTGATGGTATGGCATTTTCCTCCAGGATTTTCCGATATTTTTCTTTTTTCATTATGCCCTCAATTTTGAGCAAGTCCCCTGTTCCGATTAAGGAAAAACAACCCCAAATTATTACAGATCCGCCTCCATGCTTCACCGTAGCAACTATACACTCCCGTAACGTTCTTTCCCCTCTTGATCTGCGTACGAAAACTTTCCGTCTATTTACAAAAACCTCAAACTTGGATTCGTCAGTCCACAAAACGTTTTTAAAATCGTCCACTGTCCAATCTCTACGAGCTTGAGCCCATTTCAGTCGTTTCAGCCTATCTCCTCTTCGGAGTAACAGTTTTCGACAAGCCACTCGCCCATGCAACCCAGCCTCTTTCAGCCGACGTTTCACAGTACTCACAGAAACTTTGGAATCTCGCTCATTATTGAATTCTGCAGCAATTTCTGATGCTGTTAGTCTTCTATTGCGCTTACTAATTATTTTTATTCGTAAATCTTCCGCAGGAGTCGTTTTTCTTGACAGTCCTGACCGATTACGATCTTGCACGTCACCGGTTGTCTTACATCGAACTATAGTATCATGTACTGTAGATTTTTTTATTTTAAATTTATCCGCAATCCATCTTTCTGCGTACCCTTCCTGATGCAAGGTAATAATAGCAGATCGTTTTGAAACAGTTAGAGGCTTTCCACGGGGCATTCTAAGCAGTCAAACCGAAATTATTTTATTTTTTAATTGCACAAACACAGATACTTTCACAATAACAATCTCTTCAGAACTATTGGGTTTACAAATGTTATAATACTTTATAAAGGGTATACGAATATTTCCAGGTAACACAAGTGAATCAGCTAACCCTCCTAGGGATTATTATAAAGCTTTATTGTCACTGTAATTATTGGGGATTTCCAGAAAAGGTTCGTTTTAATAATTCCTCACAGAAATGTATAATATAATTTTAAAATTTTTTCCTAAACAGTTATTATAATTTGTCAGCTTGCCCGAACTTCCATGAACGGTACTGTACATACATTCTAATGTCATTTTTATATACATTTTGAAGTTTATAATAGAAATATTTTTTTCCCGCGTAAAACAGAAAGTATCAGAGTATGTTTTTATTAATTTTAAAATAATACTTGGCGCTGCAGAATTCCCAATAACCTAAACATTATTTTCTTTATAGATATTCCCAGATTATTATCATTTTCATCATAGAAAAGTTGCAAAAAGATCGATCGCACCTCATTCGGGTAAAAAGACATTGCTTGCGACTGATACCAGGGTGAAATGGTTCCAGCAGCAGAAGGCTAAGAAACGTGTTAAACGTGATTTAAAACTGCAAGATTCTGATCCTAGATGGCCTAGTATGTGGTACCTTGTGAGTAGATTGAATCGAAATTACATACAGGGAAATAATTTTTATTTTATTCCTTTTTGCTTATAGAATAGAGGTAATGGTTTGGATATGAACGTCATTCCAGCATGGTTAGAAGGAATAACTGGGAAAGGGGCAGTTGTCACCATATTGGATGATGGTCTCGAGAAGGATCACCCGGATTTAATCCAGAATTATGTAAGTTTTTTAATTTAATTTTTAAAGTAGACAAGCAAAGTTTTTATATAAAAAGTTCTTGTGGAGCATCTTCTTTAACAAATTCTAAATTCTGTACAAACATGCTTCAACTTGCGACGATGTTGAACCCTTGTTTAAACATCCGGGTAATATCAAACACCTTAGATCGTAAGTCTTGTATTTTGCAAAATCCTCTCATACACGGATAACGTGGGCGATATTCATCTGTAACTTCGATTGATACCTTTAATGTTTTATTATACTTGAAAATGTTTTGCTGATACTAATAAATAATACACGGGATCGATGACACGACAATAATAATGAAATGAAATTATTTAAAGACTTAATACTAGTAGACAATTCAGTATATAATTTGTACTCTAAGAAAATATGAAATAAAACAATTCTATAATATATAGGTAAAAAATAATTAGTATTTCTAGTAAAATTAGCATGAGAAGTTATCCCTACATACGAGGGGTATTTTTTAAATAAGGTTCGTTTTTTAATAAGAAGAAAAATACTGTAAATATCAGTAAAATATATATTTTACCATATTCTACATACTTTTATCTACTTTTCTACATGATTTCCATTTTTGTTAATTTGTCATACTAACAAGTTTTTTAATTCTGACGTCAAAGAAATCTGTCGCCTGTGAAGAAGCCCAATCCATGGCAGTTTTCACATCTTCGTCGTCCTTGAAGCGTTGACATCCAAAAGACCTGATTAGACCTTGTGTTTGCGCAGAAACATGTGGTCTTGGATCATCCACCTTACAGTCCAGGCCTTGCACCCGGTGATTTTCACTTGTTTCGGTACAAAGGAGTTCCTTGGTGGTCAACGGTTCAACGACGACGAAAATGTGTCTGCAGTTATGGATTGGGCTTCTTCACAGTCGGCAGATTTCTTTAACGTAGGAATTAAAAAACTTGTTGAACAGGATGACAAATGTTTGAAGAAAAATGGAAATTATGTAGAAAAGTAGGTAAAAGTATGTAGAATATGGAAAAAAATATATTTTAATGATATTTACAGTATTTTTCTCCTTATTAAAAAACGGACCTTATTTAAAAAATATCCCTCGTACTTCAAGCCAAGAAAGACCAAAACATTTTTTATCATATTTAGACAATTATTAGCCCCCCCCCCCCCTCCCATTAAAATACCCAAAAAAATCTTGCATGAAGATGTAAGTTCAATGATGCTACAATTTAAAACGAAGTTATATTGTATTTAAGCTTATTACGAAAGTAAATTTCGTTTTATTACTATTCATTAACAAGTTGTTAAATGATAACTAGTGGTATAGCTGAGAATAGGCTATATTTGAAATATGAAAGAGATCCTTTAGGTCAGCAGAAGTCAATAATAATATTATCATTTGCGTAACACCATTAACGAAAATCGAAAAAAAGTGCAGATCCCTGGGGAACAATTTTGTTGATGTTTCATACTGGTAAAAAAGATGAATTAATAACAAATTTTTGTTGATTTTGTAAATAGCTTGTAAATGAATTATAAAGGTTAACGTTATCAAATGATTTTCATAAATCAATGAACGTTGCAAGACGAGGTATATTTATATCAAATTGGTAGATATATGGAGCAGTATTAGGGAAATAATTAACTCTGCATAAACTCTCTATAACTCTCGTAACTACCCACTTTCTGAACTCAGTAAAGAAATGCGTTAATTTCAATTATATTATTTAGTTTAAGAATATATCTCTGAATTATTATCTTCTTTTTATATACTAGATACTCTTACAGTTGGCAATAGTGTATGTCTATTCTTGGAAGATAAAATTACTTTCTTGTTTTGTTAAGTTAAGAATATTTTTTACATAATAATAATAATATATATTTTTCGTCATTGATTGACGATTCCAAACAATTATCAATAGAAACAAAATTATCCATATAATGCACATTTAATTAATTATATCAACGAATTTAGAATATGTTTTCAAATAGAACGTAATCGCGACTATTTTAATAATTCCGCAGGATCCTATGGCATCTTACGATGTCAATAACCAAGATTCTGATCCTAGCCCAAGGTACGATATGATAGACTCGAACAGACATGGGACAAGATGCGCGGGGGAGGTAGCAGCTACCAGCAATAATTCCGTTTGTGCATTGGGGGTGGCCCATGGCGCTCAGGTTGGCGGGGTTAGAATGCTAGATGGGGATGTAACGGATGCCGTGGAAGCTAGGTCTCTTAGCTTGAATCCGCAGCACATCGACATATACAGCGCGTCGTGGGGACCTGACGACGACGGAAAAACAGTTGATGGTCCCGGCGAATTGGCAACTAGAGCTTTTATGGAGGGAGTGCAAAAGGTATGGAATTCATTTTATGCTTTCTCAACATTTTCAGATATATAACTGGAAAAATAAGATACAAATTGTGATGGGGACGACGGCGATCAATTCTAAGGATCCGTTTGTGCTTGTAAATGATATTAAATATTATCTGTCTTTGAAAAAAAAAATGCAAACAACCGGTTGTAGTTTCAAATTGGTCAAAATTTGGGATTCTAATTTCCTCAAAAACATTCCCGGATCGATTTAACTGCATTGAATTGACTGCAAATGTATATGAAAGATATTTATCTCTATTGACCTACCTTTTTTGAATTTTCGCCAAATACAATGGCTTGTGCATCTCACGAAGTAATTTGGCATCAGAAAATGCTCAAACTACGCATTTTAGAAAACATTATCGTAGCGTGTTTATTTAAATTACGCAAATTGTAACAAAGATGATATCGAGTTTTCAAACGTGTGAAATATAAAATAAAATTGCTCATAAATGAATTTATTTTTGAAACAACAAATACCAAGACGTATTTATACATCTTTCATGCACAGCCTACTCAGACAATGCGAAAATTCGTCATCCACAAGTTCAATTAGCGATATTAGCGTGACGAATGCGAGGTATTATTTATTCTAATATGCGATTTTAATAATTAAAATGTTCAAGCATTTAGCCACCTGTTTACCTCTAAAAAGTTAGCAATCGGTGGCGAAATTTGTCAGGAAATTACCTTCCCAAAATATACGTCGGATTAGAATTTTAAATAATCGTCTCATCTCATCTTCTTTGGTTCCAAACGCTTCCACACGATGTATTATTCATTCTCTTTACCCTCAAAACTTTCTAGAAGCAATATTCATCATCGAAATTTGTGAGATGCTTCTCTCTTGTCAATGTAATGTATGATTGTCGTTTAAGGATGGGAATTTATATTCGGGCGATAGTACAAATCTCTTGGGGGTAGGGGATAAGGGAAACGATGAGCCAATTTCATGTTGCGTGACTACAGAAAGCGTATGTAATTGTGATTATAAATTTTGTACCACACTGTATAGAGCGAGTCAACGGGTGGGCAAAGTCTATTTATTCTTTCTTAAGCCTATTAATTGAACAAGTTCTTGACCAAGAAATGCCGTTTTACATTCTACAATAAATTTGAAAGTTTAACGATCGTAAATACTCGTTTAGTTTCGTTAATAATTGAACGGAGGAATCAATAAATAGGAAATTTTGATCTGTATATAAAAATAAATTGATAATCTGCTTTTGGTCAATGGTTTGGTAGTTTTGGTATAGGCAAGGCTATAAGGTTTGGTTATTTCAATTTCGGTTAGTTAATTTAAATTGTCCACTACATCAATCCCTGTAAATTTTTGTGTTACTGGGTTGGTATTAAGACAGCAAAGTTAGTGAGAAATCGTGGCATGTTTTATTCAATTAAATTAATCATATCATACGATAAAAAAGAAATCGGACCGATTTTTGCCGTTTTA
Organism: Dynastes maya; assembly: GCA_029619315.2. Classification (NCBI taxonomy): domain Eukaryota; kingdom Metazoa; phylum Arthropoda; class Insecta; order Coleoptera; family Scarabaeidae; genus Dynastes; species Dynastes maya. The sequence goes on from JAROYE020000012.1 coordinate 13,032,973, forward strand.
CGCGGTACGATAAAATCGAAGAACAACTTGATCAATTAATTGACCAATAAATCGCGGCATGTAAAACAGGCTTTACAAAGATGAAATTGTGTACTGACAATTTGTACCGATCATTTCAATATAGTAGTGAAGCATGATAATGCCCTATACTAGTTATGGGCTTACCGCAGGATTCAGTCTTAAATTAAAGCTACCATGAAATATAAGAAAACACCTGCTAAATGTAAGCATTTGTAAATATTTCCAAAAGTATTGAACTGAAGTACAATGTACAGCTAGTAAAAATATTTAGAATTTAGTGTAGAATTCAAAAATGATATGATATACAGGATTTTCTACAAAAAAAGCTTGTTTGCGCCATACTGTAGAAAATTGTTTATCGAAGTTACAAAAATATTTGTTATATATGTTAAAATTTTATTTCATTTTTGTTTGGAGGATAAAATGACTCCGCCAAATCAAAATATAGTTCACCAAAATAACTTCATTCGGATGTCTAATTTAAAATTAAATTTATCCTTTCGCTTTCTTTTTTTTCTATTGATCGGTTTTCCATTGTTTCATTCGACGGAATTGGATTTACAAATTTATTATAACTGGAGATTGCAGGTTATTAAGGCGTGGTAGTCATAGCAACCTGTACAAAGTTTTCTATTTTCAGCGGATCGCAAAAAATGTTTTAAATTCGTACGCAAAGTCCTAATTATTCGTGTGCCAGGTTGAACGTAAAAAATTATTGTCGTGCGACGCCCACTTGGATACAAAAATAACATTTAAATCACTGTTTTAAGTTTTGCAAGGATTAAATTCTGTAAAAATATTCTTTTCTTTACAGGGTCGGAATGGTAAAGGTTCAATATTCATTTGGGCATCGGGAAATGGCGGAAGAGAACATGACAATTGTAACTGCGACGGTTACACGAATTCGATCTATAGTTTATCGATATCAAGTGCTACGGAACAAGGTCATGTACCATGGTATAGCGAAGCTTGCAGTTCTACGTTAGCATCAACATACAGCAGTGGAGCTGTTGGTGAAAAGCAAGTGGTCACTACGGATCTCCACCATTCATGTACTAGTAGCCATACTGGAACCAGTGCTTCAGCTCCTTTAGCTGCTGGAATATGTGCCCTAGCTTTAGAAGCCAATCCGAATTTAACCTGGAGAGATATGCAACATATCGTAGTTAGAACAGCCCGTCCTCAACACCTAATTACCTCCGATTGGAAGACAAATGGAGTCGGAAGGAATGTATCGCATAGCTTTGGGTATGGTCTCATGGATGCTTATGCCATGGTCCAATTGGCTAGGAAATGGGTTACAGTTCCTGAACAGCATAAATGTGAAATTGTAGCACCTCGTGCTGAAAAGTAAGTATGCACTTTGGTCCAGGTGATCATCAATTTTCGCGAAAAATCGAAAAATCCAAAATTAAACGTATACATATAATGCCTTTCTATGTGTGTTATCAGAATACTGCCAGCCTTCAATATGAAATGTCCGAAAATCTATAATGCACTCGTTTATGTTGAACAATTTGTATAATACGGGATTTTCTGGTTATTTTGAGCAAAATTGATATTGTAAATATAAATTATTACAGCCGACTTGTATATATTAAGGAGCGACACCTAAAACGGCGTGTAATATACAGATTGTTCCATTCAAAACGCAAGCTTATGTCATGTACAACAGAAACTGGAACATACAATTTATCTTGTACCAACGTACTAGGTGGATCCACTGTAAAACAGTACATTTGTTTTTTTTTTCTGCAAATTTCAAAATTCCACAGCTTTTTGAATTACTCTGCAGTGAAGCCTTTTAAGATTCTAATTTTAATCATTTTTAGGACCATACCAGCAAAGAGCGTTGTGGTATTGCAATTAACTGTTAATGAATGCAAGGGTGTCCAAGTTCTAGAACACGTCCAAGCAAAATTAACTATTTACGCCCATAGAAGAGGTGATTTGAATATCCAGCTTACATCGCCTATGGGAACTCGTGTTACATTATTGGCTCATAGGTAATGGGTGTTGGAAACAAAATCAAGTACACTTAAATTGAAAGTTGTTAATTCTTTCTAGACCACATGATGTTTCTCGTCAAGGTTTCACCCATTGGCCATTCATGTCTGTCCATTCCTGGGGAGAATCTCCTTTGGGAAAATGGCAGTTGGAAATCCACAATGACGGACGTCTATTAGGTTGGTATCAAGAAATGTTTTATTTTGAATAACAATATACAGTGTCATATAGAAACTGCGCATCATATGGGATTTTTTTTTATTACATAAATAAAATTTATCAATAAAAAAAACTCATATGTATATTTTATATACAGAGTGCCTCTTAACTTACTAATAAAAACTAATTGATTCTAGTTTTCTATGCTTAATACTAACTAATTAACATTTTAGGAAGAGCTACACTGCAAGATTGGTCCTTGATTTTGTACGGGACTAAGCAATTTGATCCGACCGAAAATACGTCAGACATGTTAAAACAAAACAAGATCAAATTGTATCCGAATAAAAAGAAAAATAAAAATAAACAGAGGACAGAAAAAAATTCGACAAAATCGCCTAATTTAGCTTCTAAGTTAAAGCCGGCAAAATCGAAAAGCAAAAATTATTTTAGCACCCCAAAATATTTTTCTCCAAATAACCTCTATTCATCGCACAGTAGCAAAAAGAAAATACCCAAGCCTACGGAGGGCGTTAATTTCTTTTACGCAGTAAATAATTCGAAATTTAGAAACGCCGGGCAGGGCGTTAAGGAATATTTAAAATTTGTTAAGAATATTACAATCACTTATCCGGTTATGATCCCGGCATTGGATAGTATAAAATCACGTGATTCGTTTAGGAACCTACAAAAACAAAAAGAAAAAAGTAGGGATATCAATTCAAATAGTAACGATAATAAATTATTCACCACAAAACCATCCACAAGTGCAACTACGTCCATGTCAAAATTATTTACCTCCAAACCATGGGATAAAACAACTGGTAATGAAACACGGTGTTTATATAATATAAACATTTAGTTATTATTTGCTCCTTTAATCTTGTAGAACTTATTTTCCACGTTTGTTTTTACGAGAGTAGATCTAATCTTTCTTATACTTACACAATAATATTAGGGTTGTTTTACGTAGAACATCGCTTATTTTTCTTAACACTGGAGAATCGGTATGGGAGGTCGAAGAGGATTTATCGAACATTTTTCTAATTTCAGCTGATATAAAGGCTTGGGAGCTCGTCTTATATGGAACAGACACCCCTCCCGCTGTAGACTCTATGAATACCGATGGAAACTTGCATATAAGTCAAGCTACACCCGACGAAATCCAAAGCAATTCGATAGATAATGATGCACCCCCAAGAACTTGGACAAGCGATGCTGAAGTAAGTAAAAAGAATTATTATTAGTTTGAAGAAAATTTTGATTTCCAATTTAATTCCAGATCAAGAAGGACACGTCGGAAGTTGAAGAAGGTGTACCGCGAATCAATGCTATTTCAGGCTGTGAAAAAACCAATGGCCATATATGTATAGGTTTGTTACTACTAATCACCGTTTTTATCAATCTAACACGCAATACTGAAGTATCAGTTCAACTGTTAGCATCTACAATTTATCGATCTACAGCGAGAGTCTTTTCAGTAATCGATAATTTTAGTAATCGAATACTATCAATAACAATAACCGCTTTAGGAATTAAGATTAGCGAAAATTCTGACAACAATTTTGAATCACACAGTACATCCTCATCGTCATCATTTATAACGGGCTTGAAGCATATAATATTTTCAATATTAGATACTCAATATTTTTATAAGATCATTGAAGGAATGCCGAATATTCTTAATGCAATATGTTCTGATATTTTTGATCCCTAACGCAAAGATTCGTTTTAGAAACCGCCATCTATCTACTTTACAGTTTTTGTGCTGGATATAACGTTTTTTACGGGTTAAATTGATTCTACTTTTTGAGTAATTCCGTCTATAACCACAAACTCTATATCGTAATTATTATTAAATATGTTATATGTATATTTTGTAATTAATAATTTTTAATTTCACGTCACGCATGAAGTATATAACCTGTATATATGTATTTATATATAAAGGAAAACGATCAAATCATCAATTTTGTATCACTTCATTGTATAGCGTAACATTTTCGAAATCTCACAAAAATCTCACCCGTTTTATTTTTTTGTAAATAATTTCGAAGAGCTGTGATTTTATTGAATTTAGTCACGGTCTTTTCTTTTAAATATCTTATATGTTATTTGTATTTATTTCCCATCCAAAAAAAAAGGAAGTTATTGGGTCACACCATTATTTGTGCCAAATTAATCTGTTATGTTTGTATTAATGTTATAAATCAAATATAAAAAGCTACTTAAAAAAGTCATACTGAAGATGGAGAAAGAAACGTTGGATATTCAAACCCAGTGAACGTAGCTTTTTATATACTATATTGTAATGTAAACAAATTGATATACGAACTGATACTGTCTTAAAGCGAAAATATTGATTTTTCCCATTTTTATTTCCGAAGCAACAAATGAAACTTTTTGGTATTGCAGCTGATTGTGATAAGTGCCATTACATTTTAAACTATATACCAAAAAATAAATTGAATTTGGGAGAACAATTCCGGGTACATTTTTAAGGGAGTAGAACTTCTTTTTTCTCAAAAATAAATAAATTGAAGGAGATAACGCGAATTTTTTTATTTTTTAAATTACTCATTAATGAATGTGTGATTCTGGAAAATGTATGTTAGAGGTAAATTTTTATGTATGGGTCCTATTTAAGCAAAATAACAAAAGCAGTAATAAATAAATTTAGTAAAACAATTTTAAAAATAAATATCCCTCAGCAATATATTTTGTAAGTTACTTTAGGGATTGTTTAATTTAATTAATTACTTAAGATTTAAAAAAATGAACAAGTAATATATTATGCTGTGATTTATTTATTGTGTATATCTGTATACATATATATATATATATATATTTATAGGGTAAAATTTATAATAATTTTTAAATTTAGTAAAACTAGTTCCTACACGATATCATTTTACCACCGTTTAATAAAAGAAGTTGTTGCTAATTAAACATTGTAATAATAACGATATCAATCTGAGGCTTTTACACTTTTTTTTTGAACGTTCGATTTTTTTTCTTTAAATATTTTAATTCTGTTTCGTCTGAAAACGCTCAATTTGTAATTGAATGAAAGGAGGTTAAAGTTAGATGTGTAGTTGTGGGTGTACCTCATATAAAATTTAACTTCAGAATATAGCTTAGGTAAATTTCAACACACAGGATGATATTAGTCCAAATGGCCTAGTCTATTTCTTGGCATATCTGTTGAGATTTTATACTACTTACGTAATACAAGCTTAAAATAAAAAAAAAAGACTACTTCAATCGTACTTATCTAAGAAACAGTCTCCACCCCAAGTAATCTCAACAGATCTGCTAAATTTATATTCACATACCTGTCATTATGTTGAATGTATAAAAATAAACAAAAAATAAAGAATAATATTTGTAATTATATATACAAAAAAGAATTAACGAAATGATAAATAAATTGTGTCTAAAGTCGAAGAAATAATAGCATGTTTCATTTTCTTAACCCCTCTCGTCAAGAATTTGAGCACCCTAAAAGAAAAAGGAATACAACACAAGAGAAGGTAAGTTTGCCATTAATTGCACGCTTTAGCATCTTTTATTTATTTTTTTGTGTGGTTAAAATTGTTGTCAGATTTTTTTCTTTTTGACCCTCTTCGTTTTAGTTTAGTTACATGTTTATTGATTTATTTGCGTTTGTCTTCTTTTTAGTTATTACACTAACTTATTTTGTATATTTTTTGTGTGTCCACTTGAAACTAATTTATGTTAATGTATCAAAAAAAGGGTGAGTCGGGAGGAAGAGACTAAACTCGGGTAATATAGTGTACATGTGAAAATAAAGCAAAAAAATCGTATGCTCTTATCCGATTTTCATTTGTTTTCAAACTATAGTGTAATTAAAAAAACTAGCGTTCTTGTGAATGGTGGAAATTTTCGTTTATTTTTCCGTTAATTCGTCTTAAATAAAATAAAAATAACCTTGCATTGACTACCCATGGAAAAAGGAGTTAGGTACGTTCTACGTTAAACGTTTTTTAGACGAAGCATAAAATGTTTAGAGATCAATGGCGGTATTTTTGAACATTTATTAAAAGATCGCTATGATTAAAAAAATGTTAACCTATGAAATTTTGTTTATTTATAATTACCCTATAACTTGGAAACATATGAAAATCGAATAAAAACGTATGAGTTTTTTACATTATTTTCACGTGTACAATACATTCTGGAATTCGGTCCGTTCCTCCCGACTTATCCTATATATGCAGGGTGTTTGTACATTGGCGCAAAAGCTACACGTAGCAACGTTCTTCGTTCAGTTCTGAATCGAAAATCTTAATGTTAAAATATTGTATCACACTACGTATGTTTTCAGGAACCGCTTGAAGGAAACATATACTACTGTAGTAGTAGGTAGGGTAATCTTTTCTGAATTTTACTCGTCATTCGTATGTAAGATATGATTTGCTCTTGAAATTATTTATTGTCAAAATAATACATATTGAATAATGTTAAATTACGGTGTATTTTATAACAGGGTTGATTTATTTTTGCATATTTATCTGATAGTAAATCTGTGGCTCTACCTACGTAATTGTTCGAATTGAAATCCATCTGTTTTTAAGCATAGTTGCATTCTACGATGTATCGCCTGTACCTACTACTCGTTCGAGCCGTTCTGGTGTAATTTCTAATAGTGTCGCGTTAATTCTATCTCTTAACGTCGTCTTGTCTTGAGAAGTCGTTGTATAAACTTTCTCCTTAATGAAACCCCAAAAGAAACAGTCTAAGGAAGTAAGTTCGGGAGTTCTCGCAGGCCATAAGAAACGACGCTTGCGACCAATCTATCTGTTTGGGAAGTGTTCAATCCAACCACTCTCTTACATTACCAGCAAAATGAGCAAAAGCATCATGCATATGTTATCATGTTGGTATCAAGACGATTTGGTAGATAAATTGGCCCAACGACCCTGTGATTTATTATGCCAAGCGAAACGTTAACGGAAAACTCTTCGTTGATCATATTTCCGAAATTTATACGGATTTTGCTTTACCCAATGGTGAAAATGATGAGTACTAAAAACTTTAGGAGCATGAAATGGATGAAGAAGGTTTTCTCGTAGAATCAACTGATGGATATTTAATGTTGTAGCTAACTGTCGGGTGGTAACGGGGAGGTATTTTTGTGCTGCATCTAAGGTTTGCTCTTCTAATTGTATTGTACGCTTCTGTCTTGGTCGACCAGCATTAGAATTTCTTGTATTAAACGAACCAGTTTCATGAAGACATTGATCCAGCATTCAAAATACATTTTCATTAAGATGTCTCCGCTTTGGGAAACATGTGCGATATTCTTGTTCGGCCATGTTGCCATTTCCATTACGGAAACCGTAGACCATGTACATATTGACATATTTATTCAATGTAAAAATCTATTATAGGTGGACGAAATAATAACAAAAGAACGAAAAAATACAGAAATACAAGAACCAATCAAGACTATATAAATAGTCACGAAAAAAGCAAAAATTAAACACCTTAAAATACAAAGTTATTATTCTTCAACGTTGCTAAATGTGTTTCGTGAAAGTATTTAATGAAGGAATGTTTAAAAACAAACTTTGAAGTCAATAAGAAAACGTTTATGAAAAAATAGTACTTGGAGAACCTTGTGAAAGCATATGGTACAATATTTTGATGTTGGGATTTACTATTCAGAACCAAACGCAGAATGTCCCTGCGTGTAGATTTTGCAATAATTTATACACACTTGATATATCATCAGTGTGCTTTTAACTAACTCAGCCATTAGTAAATAGTATCCATTTTCCGAATTCAACTGGGAAACCTTACCAGGGATCGGATTTACATTCAAACTAACTTTTTTATATATCGCTTCTCTCTTATAGAATGTTCTAATGGTCTTCATCTACACAATGGCAAATGTGTGTCGAAATGCCCTGAAAAGTACTATACAAGTGTTCTAGACGCCAAATTCAAGGAGACGGCTGAAGATATTGGTATAACGAAAAGTGTTTGCCTTGAATGCCATTATACATGTAAATTGTGCTCTGGTTCAAACGATTATCAGTGTATTCAGTGTTATCCAGATGCAGTGCTGACAAACGTGTCTTTAACTGAAGTGTATTGCTATCCGTTATCAATAACGGATAGGATCCAAGACGAAAAGTGGTTTTTCAGAGCATTTATACTTTTGTGCGTAATTATAGTGCTAACAATTATAGTAACATGCTTATTGTTATATGCTAACTACAAAGAAAAAAACTCAAGACGAACATATAGGTTTTACAAGAAGAATCTACTAAGGGACATTAGAAACATGGAAGAGACAGTTAAAACAACAGTTTATAGAGATAGTGATTAGTAATAATAATAGACAATTGTTTTTTTAATTATTATTTTTATTTGAAATATGTATATAATATAATTTAATTATTTGTTGTGTATATTAATTTTATCTATGGAGTGATTGATATTGAAGACTGGCAAATTTCCTGATTGTGACAGATTGACATTTAATATACGTATATTTTTATCTATTATGATTTGTATCATTTGAGCGTTAAGTGAAATAACTAACCTGGGTAAATATGCCGTAACAGCCAGAGGCGTGGCGAGCACATAAAAGTTTACACATAAAATGGAAGGTAAGCAATAAATTATAAAACGTGCTGAAACACTTACCGTTTTAAAAGTCTTCCGTGAAATCACAAACTGCGTAACATCTGTTAAATATTTCAATCATTAGATGTTTCCATAGCTGTTTCAGTCAAGTGAGTACGACGTGCGGAATAATTGTTTTTTAATGCCGAAAACGACCGTTCGACATCTAGCGATGTTATATTTGCATATTTAAAATAATCTTTGAAACAACTTAATACATCTTCGCACGCACCTCCACAAATTTGTCTTAATATAAAGAAAATCAGAGTCTTTCTCTAAAACACTTTCAAATTTTCGTATTACGCACCAATTTGTTTCGCCTTCTACAGCGCATAACTGTGCGTGAACATCATTCACAATTTGAACAGAATCCACTAGCGACATCGAAACATTTTGTAATTTTTCTATTCCCTCCGTTAGTCCGAAGTAATTGTTGTGAATAGTTTGTAAATCTCTTTTAACTTGACTATCTTGAAATATTTCCTGGCTTTTCTTGATTGCTGCGCAGCTTCTGTCGGATTGAATTTTAAAACTACCTTCTTTACTTGATCAAAATATTTGTTGTAGTAAAACGCAGCCTGCAACCATGTTCCCCACCATGTAACAATCGACTGTGGTGGTTCAGGTAAATCAGGACACAGTTTATGAAATAGTTGGGCACGCTTCGGGGACTTTAGAAACACTGCCTTTGTACTAGCAATCAATGCATTTGCTAGTGTAAAACATGTAGGAATCGTTTGTGCCGCAAGATTTGGAGTATGGATTTTACACGTTACATGTAAGAAGTTACCACTGTGTTCTTTAAGAGATCGGCCCAAAGAACGCATGTTTGCGGCACCATCACTCATAAACATAAAAAGATGCTTAGTTGAAACTTCAAATTTGTTCAATGAGTTCAACACCACCTTTAAAATCTCATCGGCAGCACAATTTATAACTCTTTTGGAAGCAAGTAAGAAGGAGGATGACGGTCGATGTGGTTCCATTGTACGTACCGTTACATTAACCACAGAATATTTTTGACGATCTGTTGTTTCGTCCACACACAACCACAGTTTTTTATCATTCAATTCCGTTTTCATTCTTTTTTCTATATGTTCACGAGCAAATGGCACTACATTTCGTATCGATGTCCGACTAGGTAATTTACAGTCCGCATATTTATTCCAGAAGGAGACAAATGCTTCTTTGTCTAGTAAATGAAACGATAGATTACATAAAATAAGAGTAACACATAAATCAAATGTAAATTTTTCTTGATCTCGTATGCCACTTTTTGCAGAAGAATGCTGTTTGCTTTCGATGTGATGTTGACAATGGCTTCTGGACCAACACATTAAAAGGATTTTACAAACTAAACATTGAATTTTAGCGCCATCAAAAATTAAGTCCGGCATGTCCACTATAAAGTTTTTAACTGTGTCTGCCATTGGTCGTTTTCGCGACGTACCTAACTGCGACATTTTTAAAGCAAACATAAGCGTACAATTACGAAATAAGTTACGACAGCCTACATATACACAGAACTATTCGCATACAGCATCGATTTAATACTGACGCTGTGAACGCGTGAAATAAATAATCGCCCACTCTGCACCACATATCTACTACACTGACTGTTACCTCTGTTTGCCCAGACTAGAAATAACTTTAAGCACATGACGATAATGTAATATTATTTTAAAGAAACCTGACAAAGCAAATAATACTGCCACCTTTTTATTGGTATTCAAAGTCTCTACCTCAAAATTAGATTCCTATTTTGTTATAGAGGCCGTCAAATGGGCTCTAATTTCGTATCCCACTTCAAGATGGAACCACTACCCTTCTTTTATCATTTTAATGTGCAATTTTCAAACGATATAATTTTCATCTGTTAAAATTTCAAGCATGTAATTCAATGCGTCATAAATTTTATCGTCCCTGTAGCTAAAATCCAAATTCTTTATTTTCTTTTCAAACACACATATCTGCTTTGTTTTTTTTTATGTATATCTTGAATTCTGTAGTAATAAATCTAATTATCTAACTGTCACCGTTCAGTAGAGTCATAGGGTAAAATATGATACTGTAGTCCATTGACCTTTAAAGGAAGTACTATTTTACTTTTAATATTATTAAAAAAAATGTTCAAACTAGAGAAGATAATTTAATTTAAGTTCAAGATAATATATATGCATTACCAATTATTTTGACAAAAGTAGGCTATCATAGCACACTCGATACGTCCAACAATTGAATAAAATAGGAAAAAAAGTCGAGCGCTATTATCGTTAATAGTGGAGTACATAACACACATGTCAACTTCTACATGTGCAGCGTTAGTTACATATGCATCTAGATATACAGCGAAGGTCACGTGAATAGGTACAATTATTCAAATTCATTGAAATTTCACTAACAAAGGTGTATATTTTCTTTCCAAACCTTTGAGGGTTTTTAGCAAAGGCGTTTTACGATAGGGCCCTACTTACCAGTATTTCTAGGGGCTACATTTATTTACCTGCTTTTGGTTTATGGAGTGTAATAGTTTTACTTGCAATATCTAAAGAGTATTATTGGTTTATTATGCTACCTTCCTATAAGTACGGAAGGTCAACTACCTGTTGCTGCGTATTCAAATTTTATTTCAGGTTTCTTTAAAGATATTTCTTAATCACAAAAATTTTAATACTATAATTATACATCCATTTGGTGTGGTATAAAACATAAAGAGGGTAGAGGTTTTTATTACTTTAGAAGCTTACAAAAACAAATACTGAGAGTGTTGTATTAAAAATGTTGCTAAATACGGTAACAAAAGTACTGGTTAAAATTTTTCTAGAAACAGAAAAATTAACAATGAAAACAAATAGATTAACAAATTTGAAATAATATCCTTTCCTTTAGGAAAGGATACGATAAATTATTCAAGAAATCGTACCGATTTTTGCTATTTTACACGATACGATAAAATCGAAGATCAACTTGTTCAATTAATTGACCAATAAACCGGCGTGTAAAATAGGCTATAGTTAATTTCCCAATGAAGCGGATTCGATTCCCGCTCCAAGCTGTTTTTCTTCAAATAAAAAATATTCAATTTATATACAATATGCAATATTTATATTGCATATTGTAAAAAATTGTCTTTTATGGCCTGAAATACAGATGGTTATCAAAATAAGATGCGTCTTATTTTTTATCGGAAGAAAAACAGCTTGGTGCGGAAATCGAATCCACTTCATTGGGAAATTAACTATAGCCTGTTTTACATGCCGCGATTTATTGGTCAATTAATTGAACAAATTGATCTTCGATTTTATCGTATCGTGTAAAAATCGTAAGTAAAAATCGGTACGATTTTTTGAATAATTTATCGTACGATTAATTTAACTGAATAGAACGTGCTCTATTTTTGCCAGGATTTTCCGACGATTTCTCACTAACGCTACTGCTTTAATACCAACCCAATAACAGAAAAATACCTACGAATTTTGTTTTAGTGTCTTTAAAATAAAGTGAAGTTAAATTTCGAAAATTTACGGGGATTGACGTAATGGATAACTAGAATTAACTAACCGAAACTGAAGTAACCAAACCTATAGCTGGGTCTATCCCAAAACATTGAACAAAAGCAGATTGCCAATCTATTTTGGCAACTGCTGTTCAACTATTAACGAAAATAAACCAGCATACTATCATTAAAAAATTGTTCAATTTATTGTGGTATGTAAAACGGTATATTTCTACGGGTTTTTTGGTCAAGAACTTGTTCAATTAATTGGCCAATAAATCGCGGCGTGTAACACAGGCTATGAAGTTCATACAAATTAATTTCTATATTTTTATATCTTCGAGGACGTTTAGTGCAAATTGACTGAAATAAAGTTCATTCATACCCATGAATGTTGTATATATGTATGTACAAACTGTTTTCCTCTAAAAGTGGAGCTTTTGTATTTTTATTTCATCAATGTATTTAACGTAACTTTTTATATATAACATGTGTTGATGCCTGATTTACCTAAATCAATTTCAAATGAGCTCTACTAACACGTTCTGGCAGATATGTTTGTATACCGGTCGCAATGTATAATGTTTTTTTTTCATAACAAAATAGAACTTATATATAAATATAAAACTGTTATTTTATTAAACATTTCTTTTATTTATAAATAAAGATATTAACATAACATTAGATTAATCAATAGGATGCGAAAAATTATTTGTGTATTTTAGAACAAACAAAAACTTTTATAATCATTTTTCTAAATAAATTCAGAATAAAAGCAATCCTCTTTGACACTTATTCGGCAATCTAAAATATAAAGTGTTTTAATAACAAAATAGAAACTGTTTTAGTCTTTTTGATTCAGCGATATAAACAGTTGCCATCTATTAAAGTATAACGTATTTCTATGAACTTGACAGTTGGTTTTATTTAAATAACAAGTTGAATTACTGGAAGATAAAATGTTTTCAATAAATGTACCTGCACGATATAACACGAGCGGCACTGTATGTGCATTTGTTGTATATGGCATAATATGAGGGTGTAAGGGATTCAACCCCAATGCCAGCTGCGCGTTAGCTGAGCACGCAGCACGAGGGGACGTGCGCGCAAGGACACCTGGCGATATTAGCGCTCCCCATTTCAGTTCATATCGACCGGTGGTCGTCAATTTCTTGTGATATTTATCTAAACTTAAAAACGTACTCAACGCTAAAACTAAATGTGACAACCCGTTGTTTTATACAAGTGCGGATTTCACAAGCAAAAACGATGATTTACTGGCGGTTTCGGACGATCCCGGCGTGGATCTAGTGCGTGTTTCGATCGGATCCCGGTGGAGTGAAGCAGCGTCGCGACGCTTAACGCCGCCATAAACAAAAGTATCCTTTCATGGCGTCCTGACAAAAAAAATGTGACGTATACGTGTCGCGTCCGATGACGACTCCTGCAGGATGTGAGTGGTTTTTCAGTGAAATCTTGTTCACCGATTACGATGGAAAATATCGGTAAGATGATTGAACATCAAACATTAGGTGAACAAGGGGTCGATTCAACGGAAGAAGGTGCGCATGCGGTCGGTGGTAGTATGGACACGCAAACCGTCCGCATGAGGTTGGTATCGCGGGCTGTTGTCGAACGAAGACTTGTCAAACAGGAGGAAGCTGATGGCCCATTATCTGTCATCGTCCAGGCCCAAGAGGAATCGCGAGATTCTGAACTACTCAGTCCCGGAAAATTATCACCTACATCAGTAAGCGTTGCGAACATGATAGACACTTCGGATTTTCGCACGTTACAGCCGGAACCAACGTACCAAACGCTTACGTCTGTAAATGGACGTATGTCACCTCCTGGATATAGTCCGAGTTCATCCTATGCCACACTAACTCCTCTACAACCTCTACCGCCAATATCAACAATGTCAGACAAGTTCGCGTATGGACATGCTAGTAACGTAACTGGTTCGTTTACGGTTATGCAAAACAACGGTTTAGGTATAGGTCTTGGTCTAGGTGTCAATGTAAATACCGCGTACACGATGCCCAACATGGGTATGACACCACCACACAACTACTCATCACCTAGCATGGGCATGCAACAGCAACCTAGTCCTATAAGTCCGCAAAGTGCTTACAGCCAAAACGGTTTACCATCACCTCAGAAAAGTATGTCGCCGCCAAGTTACGACTCACCTTACGGAAATCAAAGAGAGTTGGTTGGAAGGACTTTGCAGAGTCCCCAGTTAAGTCCACCATCTGCGTCTCTCAATTCGCCAGGCGGTACGTTGGTGACCAATTTTAGTGGTACGACACTAAACGGTCTCACGTTGACGCAACATCACCCCCCAACACTGGTGCAAATCGCTGCACCTCAAAGGGAATGTTCACCGTCACCTCCCGTGCTAAGTTTACAACAGCAGCCCGCACAGAATCAACAGCAAGTCCAGCAAGCACCACAACCGCAACAACAGCAACAACCTGTACAGCAAATGCCTTCGAAGGGAGCGACACAAAGTACCTTAAGTGTATCAACAATAGCCACAGATGTAGAAGAAATTAATACCAAAGAATTGGCACAAAGAATTAGCGCGGAATTAAAGCGTTATAGCATACCTCAAGCTATATTCGCCCAAAGGGTTCTGTGTCGTTCGCAAGGGACATTATCGGACCTTTTGAGAAATCCAAAACCGTGGTCCAAACTGAAATCCGGTAGAGAGACATTTAGACGAATGTGGAAGTGGCTTCAAGAACCAGAATTTCAAAGAATGTCTGCTCTTAGGCTGGCAGGTCAGTAAGCTTTTCGTATAATTAAAAAAACTTAAGTATTCATCAATATACCCTTTTTTTGACAAGAAAATAGGTGACTGGATACAATATTGTAAAAAAAAAAACATTTATAAATAAAACAATGATTACCACAAAAAAATCACGCTTATTTTTTTTATTCTTCAAAATTTTTTTTTGTAAATTTTTCGTTTCTTAGAGTTTGGATATAC
Source organism: Dynastes maya (assembly GCA_029619315.2). Taxonomy (NCBI): domain Eukaryota; kingdom Metazoa; phylum Arthropoda; class Insecta; order Coleoptera; family Scarabaeidae; genus Dynastes; species Dynastes maya. Next base: position 13,048,308 of record JAROYE020000012.1, read on the forward strand.
CATTTCATAAAGTAAACGTTATTATTTTAGTTGCTACACATTGATTTTATGTTTATTTAACCCCCTTTTTTATTTATAAATAAACGAAATGAAGCAACCTCATATAGGTAGTGTACATTTTTCTTAAATACATCTGTATATACGCACAACTGTTTGAAGAAATCCTTAAAATGAAAGGGGTGAAAATTGAGAGCACAAAGTATTCACTGTATTACAATATAGAATAATACAGGAGGCTTTTATTCATTGTGTAGTTCTGTATTTGAATCTGCGTAGTAAGAAAAAAAAACCGATCTATCGTGGAGTTTCAACAGTTACGTTCCTTAATTTTAATTTTGAAAAAATTGCTTATTGTTTCAATACAAGTATTGATTTTGCTTTCCTTATATATATGTATATATATACATATACTTTGGTCTATCTCACATGTTTCTTTCTACCGTCTTTCTCGGCAGTAAAATAATACCAGAAAGTGTTGTATTTATAAAATCGGTTTACTAGTGGTAGGGCATATACAGAGACATGTCAAAAGTAAGAAACATTTTTAATCAAACTGAATTGTTTCAATCCAAGTTCTAAATATCACCCCTTTTAAACGTAAGTGTAAAAATTTCATTATAAAGTTGCTTCTTATCACAATGTAATAATTTTTAGCATTTACATTTGCTTTGGGAGTCTTCCCAAAATTTGATATACCTACTCGTCACCTATCCAAACATTTAATCATGTAATATGTGCCTATAAATCATGATTCTTCAAAGTTCTTGTCTGTTTTCTGTTTTGCGAAAAGGGAAGAAAAAAGTTACATATAATGGTGTTGTATTGTTGTCAATGTTGACTACTCTCTTGTTTTCATTGCAGACTGCCAGATGCGCAATGTAAACGTGAGGGCAGTCAACCCCAATAGAAGAAAATCGCCCTCAACATCATGCTTGTGAGTCTAAATGTTCTAAATCTCTTTGTATTTTCAATGTTTTCGAAAATGTTGCATGCGAATTCTATAAAGAAAGATTCGATGTTTTCTTACGATAAAATGAAGATTTTGATCGGTGCAAAGAGTATATCCAAACTCTAAAATTGTCAAATACGGCTAGGGAGTTCAAAAGAAAAAAAAAAGATTTAGACAATTGCATGCAGAATGTTCAGAATTAAAAGAAAAAAAAGAAATTAAGCATGATTGAAGCCTGTTTTGATTGAATGGATTTTTTTTTTAAGACTTGTTCTGTTTCTGTTTGGTAGATCGATGTTAGAAGTTATTATTCGTTAAATTTGAACGGAGATGGATATGACGTTTAAACTGAGACCATTCCTGTTCACCAGCAGATAAAGCATTTTTAATCGCTGTTGAATCGCAAGTTCTGTTCGATGTTAGAAGAGTTTGTGTGTTAGTAACAATAACTCATTGTTTGTGAAATGTGTAAGAGACAGGTGTTTGGTCTCACTATCTGCGGTATCGATTAATATTAAACGAAAAAGAAACAGTTTTTCCTACGGAGTCTAGAATCTATTGTGAATATCAATGTTACGATTATTATTATTAAACCGCGTATGGAAAATTTGATGAAGAAAACTTTGAAATGAGGTCATAAAAATATCTCCTTATTCGTCAGCCTAAGCATGTTTATTGGAAAGACATTTTTAGCATTTGGTTTAAAAATTCTTGGTTTGACGATTTTTCGGCTTAAAACGCAATTTTTTAGAATTAAAGTTTGTAACTGGCTTTTACGTCGTATAACAGACACTCTAAAATACCAACCCTTGCCTACGGTTTCCACATTCAAGTAGTACGAGAACACTGTGCGTTATTGATTTTCAAAAACATGCTTCGTACAATACATATACCTTACATCACTGCACTTATACTCGTATACTAGATTCCTTTTTGCTTTAAATCGCTCTTCACTGATATAATATCGAATAAATATAAATGTCAATAAATTAAATAGAGAGAGAGAGTAAATTTTACATTTCAGTTTTCGTAGTTTCATAATATATTACATAATATATTATATAAAATCGAATTTCCTCGATGTATATTATAAGAGATATGCAAATAAAATAAAAACAATAATAAATTAAATTAATTTAAACAAAAAAATACGCATGAAGTTTATTTATGCCCTTGAAAATAAAAATTAGATTTGAGAGATTTTTTTGATAAGGGTTGAGTCTATTGAGTAATTATTGCATTAATCACTTTACTTACAATCTTTTTAGAAGCTAGAGCTAGAGTAGAACGCCTAGATTTTCTTTATATAGATTTCGAATTTAACCTAGTTAACTTTGAAAGATCTTTTGCAAGTGTTTCCTTACCAAATCTAAAAGGTTCGTAACACTTTCCGGTAGTAATTTCCAAGTATTTTTCTCCAGTTTTTCATTCAAAATTAATTTCACAGTAAAATTAACTCCAATAGTAGAAAATTAATTTATTTTCATGTACTTTTTATTGTTTCAGCTGCTCAGATACCACAACGAGGCAGTAAGTAATATTCTTTTTAAATTCAAAACATTTAAGTCAAGTATTTCCATAAATAAATTTCATGATTTAATAAGAAAGAAGTAAATGATAGAACTTACTGAAACTCACGAAAAATGAAATCAAGAAAAATGCAAAAATATTAAAGCATAAATTTGTTAAATAAAAATTGGACTTGTATAAATATATTTATTACTATTTTATTTTTCACGATTCTACTTTATAGAAATGTATCGAAATTTGTAGTTTTCCATACCCTCAATTTAAAATGTCCGATTTCTATTTGACTACAACCAAATCAAAAAAAAAAAATATATAATAATATTTAATTTAAATAAAATCTTGAAATCTATAAGAATCGTAGGAAAATCTATAAAAGTCTATTTATATTTCTAGGTTTGGACGATGCACGCTCTGAAGGTCTAGAAGTAGCAGGTATATTTGTTTTTTGTGAAATTCTATTAGTTAAGAAAACGTTAAGCCTCTCTCATCAAATCATATATCTAAAAAAAAAAGAAGAAACATTGACATTGCTCCCTCCATGATTTTTTCCAAACCTGGAAAATATAAAATTTCCAAAAGATTGCGAAAACTGTTTGCTCTCACATATTACGATTAAATTTTCAGAAGAATGAAGAACATTACCACATATTGCAAAGACAAAGTTAGGACTTTGTGGGAACTACAAATTTGTACATTTTTTGCGTAAGTCAAAAAGAAAAGCTTGGCCATCTTGATCGAAAAAACTAATAACATGATACGTTTAAATAACAAAGGATCTAAATTAATCGATTAACAACGGTTATTGTTTGTTGCTAATCTACTCAATGCATGTATCTGTTGATGTTTAATCTCATCATCTTATGGTTGATCAATGGTGTATTCCTAATATCATGTTTCATTCTCATTCATCTTGCTTGACAAACTCAAATAACTCATCGTATTAATGTTAGAAGTATGTTAGCTTATTACTGTGTTAATTTATCTTAAGGGATATAATTTTGTTTAAAGAAGTAAAAAGGTAAGTTTAAGAGATGCAGGCTTTCAACGAAATTATTTCCCGTAAGAGTTTGGCCAACATAATCATACTAATTAATATAACCTTTGGATCGGAGGCATAATTTCACCGGAATTCTTGGCAAATTTCAGGCTGCAAGAGGAAAGAAGACAATACGAACCAATCAGATCAAATACCTACCCCCAAGAAGCCCAGATTAGTTTTCACAGACCTCCAGCGCCGTACCCTACAGGCTATTTTTAAGGTAAATAAAGCTTAGTTTGGGAAATTTTCACGATGTTAAGCAATTGGATCATTTTGGGTTTTCAGGAAACGAAGAGGCCGTCAAAGGAGATGCAAGTAACGATTGCAAGACAGCTAGGTTTAGAACCAACGACAGTAGGGAATTTCTTCATGAACGCGAGGAGAAGATCGATGGATAAATGGAAAGATGAAGACCCAAAGGCTTCAGCTACGATTATCCATCAACAAATGTCTCCTGGGATGGAGCACGACGACCCTGACCATGATGTTGATTTAGACAATGATGTAGAAGAAGATGATGTGTTGTGACATGTATTTAGGGAGCGCCATCTGTTATTGCTGTGAACACTATAGCTGGAGAACAGATTTTCTAGTGACAACATTCTTTAGAAATACTGAAAATAAAAGAAATATAGAAATTGTGAATATCCACCGACATGTATTTGACCTAATACATTTTGGACGATCACTTAATATAATAGAATTTGTTTTTATATTTATATATTTTAATAGTCTTTCTAAAAATAAAAAAATAAGAATGTCATTACAATTCTCATCTTATTTTTTAAAATTAAAGAGGAAAAGAGAATCTATTGAAAGAAACCCTGATTTGTTCGCTGTATTCTTATTTTGAAACCTTTAATTTGTAGAAAGTATAGAATAAATTGCTATGCCGTCCCTGATTTTTTTTAAGAAATTCCTTTTTTTTTTAAATAAAATATTTTGAAGGACCACGCTTTCTTTTCTTATTAAAGAAATATCTTTTGTTAACAAATCCATCATTACAAGAATGAAGCAAACGATCAGGAAAAGGATCACCTGTTAAATAAGATAAAAAAAAAATAAAATGTAGAAACAAATTCACCTAGCGATGAGAATTGTACTTATACATAAAAAAACACAGAAAACTTGTACATTTGGTTGTAATTTTGTAATATACACTTGTGATAATATCAGGTTTCTATATATTCCTTGATTGGATAAGTCTAAAAAAAAAGGTAAACATTCCATTGTTTTATAATTGTAAATAGTATGAATTATCTGTAATACTAGGTACCTATTTATTAAAATAATTTATTGAATTCTTAGAAAAGGATCATCGTATTAGTGATTAATAAGTAATTTATTTTAAGGTCGTTATCTTTCGTTTTTGTTTTACAATTTTATTTTGGTAATACAGGATGGTAAATAATATAATATCCATTAAGTACATATATAACACCAAATATTGTTTAATCCGATGTCAGTTAAATTGAAGCTCATGTCCATATTCATCCGGGATTTTTATATTAAAGATTTGTAATTCACTCCTTTTGGTTAATTATGATTATTATATCATCCTGTATTATGCATTTTTAATCTCCCCAGCTTAGTAATTTTGTTTCCAACTGTGATTCTAGTTGATAGGTCAAATACATCATAATATTCTACACAAAAAATATTAATATTTTGATACTCAATAAGAAAAGATCTCTATTTTTCGAAAAATTTCTTAGGTAATCCTTAATCCTTTAATTTTTGTGTAGGAAATCAGTATTACATACGCGAGTCGGTGACTTGATTTGTATATTTTAATTCCATTTCTTGTTGAGCCATTGTTCAAAGTATGAATTGAATGTTCCTTGTTTTATTGTGTTTTGTACATATATATATATAGGTATATAAAAAAAACTGCAGAGAATGATATTTATTGTAAAATAGTTAGAATCATACTTGGAACAGAATTCGCCTTTTTTGTGATTGTTAGCAAGTTGGGGAAGTGGTAAATTTTTTGCTTTTTAAAAAGGCTTTGTAGATATATTAAAAAAAAAGAGTTGAGAAAAAAGATTCTGATTTTAAATGAGTATTTGATGTATGGTTATTAATTACAAAAATAGACCAGTTTAACCTGGTGACCACCGCCATTTTTGGGGGGTCACAAAATGCCTTAATACCATGTAGAAATGAAAAAAGAAAACAAAACATTGTTAAAAAAAATCTAGTCAGCACTGTCTTTCAGTAATAGATTCTTTCTAGTCACTATTTCTTAATTTTTGTTTCCTTTTTAATTTCTAGTATCTAAAAACCTGTCGTTTTTTTAGTTTAGGGTTCCACATCGACTAATAAACAAGTAATACTCGAAACCGTTGGTTCCTTGTTGGAAAGAATATTTTTCGGAAAATCACCAAATGGAATTTGCTTTCAAACAAGGGATCAACCGTTGAAAACAAAAATGGGAAAAACTCTGCGGGATGCTGATCATTATTTACAGTTATTCTAAACTATTATTCGGTTTTCTGGTATTTCGTTAATGTTTGTATATTGTGCAATTTTTCACAAATTAGATTGTTACAGCACCCGCGTGTACGATACAATGTTTTGCACGAATTTGCACATTTTCTTTTTGATTTGTAATCATCAAAAGGGTTGTCAGACTTAAATCTAATAGACCAGGAACAAAAAACCAGAAAAAATACATATTTATATTCTACAACAAGTTAAACGACACCAAACACAATACAAGACAAAGTAATGGAGAACAATAGCTAATGGCACGGGCAAAAAAATGGAAATTCAAAAAATATATAGTATATTACAAAAAGAAAACATGGGAATTCACCACCACCTATCAAAAATTGGACATAATACAACCCGTTATAATTTTAGTGCAATAGTAAGACGTGTAAAAAAATGGCAATACCATATCCCTTAAAAAAAAAAAACAGAGTATTCTTTGTGGTAACCACGAGGGATACAAGATTCTGTAGAAAAAATAGCATTGATTAAAGAAATATTTAAAATACACATTGTTTTATTTTACTCCTGTATTGGAACCAATTGGAACTTTGAAAAAAAATCCTCCAAGGAAATATGTAAGGAATAAAAATGTAATATATTAAAATTTCCCTATTTTGCTTCAATTAAGATTAATACAGAATTCTATTTGTAAATTTGTAAAACAGACCAGTCGATACATATGGACTCCGGAAAGTGTGGGTTGTAGTACATAGATGGTGCCACCATGCTAAATTGCCTACTAAAAATAATAGTCATTTAATTATACTTTACTTTTTTTATTTAATCTACGTCAAAGTACAATGTATTGTTTGTTAAAGTATCGCAGATGTAATTAAAATGTATTTAATTTATTTCAAATTAAATTCCAATATAATGAAAAAAAAACACTTCCAAATTCGTTGATTTTCACGATAAAATGTAAATAGAAAGGCTGAGATACCAAGGGAATATTATGAGAGTATTTAAATAAATACAAAAATACAGCTACAAACGAAAAATCCAATAAAAAACCATTCCGTCTCGTTTAAATAAAAGTCATGTACGGCAACACCTCCGAAATATCCAGGCGATTTTACGGAAAAAAGTTTTGTATACAAACCCAACGCATTTACCCTTAGGGCATTTCCCGGCGTTTCACGAATGGGAAATTCGGATTTTTCTGAAATTCTATTTCCTCTGTATTTGCAGATTCGTTTATATTTTTTCTTTTAAGGCTGACGTTGGTTGTTTGTTTATTTTTCGTAAAGTAAATATATCTTTGGTTTTTCCGTTTTTTTTACAATATACACAGGATTATCTTGGAGCCTGGACGCTTTTTCTCATTACTGGATTATTGTATTCTGAAATGTTCAAATAAAACTTGAGATTTTTTTATATTCAGAGAAATATTTTTCTTTCAGGCTTAGGGTCCGATGTAAATATTGAGATCTATAGCATAAATCCCTTTTATATCAAAAAGAGAACCTCTCAAATACTTACCGTTTGATAAATAAATCCTAAGCCTTCTGCATCTAAGTATTTTTTCGGGGATAATCGTTTTCATATTTAATTGGTTTACACAGTGAAGGTAGACAATTTTACAAACATTTAAATTTCATCAGCGTTTCGACAGAGTCGAGGGATACCCAACGCCCACGTGGAAACTGTTTCCAGAGATTAATTTTTAAAGAGCTTCCTGCTGCCCGGAATTCGGGTTGAATCAAAAAAAATTACCTTTAAAGTAAAAAGTCGTAGGTCGCAGAACAGAATGTATTTTCGGATTATAAGCATGATTTAATCCCAAAAGTAACTTTTGAATGGATAATTTACTAAATCGTTTAGGGTTTTCAGTGAATAATAATTGGGGTTATCAGCTTGTCTAACTACAAAGAGAGGATGTTTTGATAACTTACGCTTGAACAATTTCATTAATTGGAATGTTATATATAAGACCCTTCAAAAGTAATTTGATCTGTAAATAACAGAGGAAAACCGTAGGGAAGAATGATGTTTATTACTTCTAATTGAGTGACTTCTTTAATTGGATGTTGAACACGTTTCACTGAAGAATGGGAAAATATAATTCTTGCAATCACCAAGGCGGATAACGGAAGAAACAATGTTCATTCTGGAGATTCGCACGTTATAAGGGTCAAAATTTTATGTGTTAATAATAAACAATACGTTGAATTGTCTAATTCACTAAGGAAATTGCAAATGATTATTGGGGTTTTCGGCTAGAATAAGCATTATGACGGACCATTTTAAAGATAGATTTCAATAATTTGTTTTTTAGAATATTGTAATTTAAGAATTTTATATTTTTGTCTAATAAGTAGCAGATATATAATTTACTTTCAGTTAACAAGATATAATTTTAAATGAATAACTGGCTTTTGATTTCACTATACTTAAGTTGACCACGCTAGAATTACAGAGAAGTTTATTTGAATTGGATAGTGTTTTAGTTCTTTTGTTTATCGTTTAGGAAAGTGTAAATTTACACATTTATAGATACCGCGTCAAGTAAAACGTATGCAACAAATGGAAAACTGTTTTATTGTTAGTATTTCGGAAAATTGTCGTTTCAAAGAATGCCTTTTGAAACAAAGTTTTAGACGATTAAAATGTTCCTAAGAATAAAGTAGTAAAATTTAATTTATTTGGTGCGAAATACTTCTTTTAAAATAAAATAACAAGATTGTTTTAAATACTTTGTCGCAACTACGCATTTCGTGTATTTGATTACAGTAATAATCAAGTAATTAACACGACTTCCTCGTTAAGAGTTACTTGTCTCATATAAAATTACCAAATTATTTGAAAAGATAACTTTATCTTACAAGAAATAAAAAATTGAAAGATGAATTAAAAAATATTAGGGTAGTAGGGAACTATGCACACGTCAGGTTTCACATTGCCACCTCGCTGCATCAATGCTTTCTACCTTTGTTTTTGAACATAACGTTTCTGTGTAGTTTCATGCAATACAAAAGAATAATTTAATATCATCAATATCGCATTAATTTCGCAATAACTCTTAGCCTAATTTCGCACTATCCTGAATGCAGCTTAAAGATTAAAATTAGACAGTGAGAAATTTTTATCTCAATAACAATTTTCTGAAATATGTATAATATACATTTGGTGCATATTTTTTGTAGAAATATTTCATTTCATCGACAGTATTAAAAAAGTGTTGAGTTTTACTCTTTAATTTAATTTGAAGTGCGTACGAAAAGTTTTAAGACACAGTGTAGATCAAGTCCAGATCCGATCAAAGCTATATATACATAAGCTTAATATTGTTACAAAATCCAAACAACGGTTTTCAAAGGGATCTCGTTTTGGGAAGTTTTAAAGGGGTTAGCGATATTCCCATGCATCTATATTTTTGTCAATCACTGTATAAGTAAAGCGCGTAAGTTGCGAAAGTTTGTAAAAGTCGCTTAAAAAGTTATTTCGGACGTGAAAAGAATAAGTTAACAGAATCGCATTCAATTCATCGTAAATAGATCGGCAATTTTTGTCCGAGAGGGAAACTTTTAAAAAAGTTATTTCAATATTCCAGTGCCGTTTCGAAGAGTTTTTCTGTCGGGGGTGCCCGGCATCGCGGTAGGGTTTCGCGGCGTAGCGCGGCGCGTCCGAAAGGGTGCTTCTATTCGTGTTTTTCTAAGTAGTTCGCAAAGTCCTGTGTTCTAGCCTGTGAGTACGATACGATTTATCCACTTTCTATTCTTTATCTGCACTTTTTGACGTGGCCTATTTTCGTGGATCGATGGATACAATCCTGCGCCGTTTTAGTGGGGACGTTGCGGCGACTATGCCATCGATGCCATCGTGAAAAACCGGCATCAATCGTAGTGTTCCGTTTTGGGGGGCCTACCAATTCGTATACTATCCGCATCCGCAGTATCTATACGCGAATATGATCGCATGCGTGTTAGTTTTACAACTGACATCGCGTCAGCAACGCTGATTATGCGAGAATATAACAACAAACTTCAACGGTTGAGAAGGTAGTGCGTATAAGTGTAATGTTGTAACCAGTTAGCTGAACATTCCTCCACATAGCATGGCCTCGGTCGCCGCTTGGCTGCCCTTTGCCCGGGCGGCGGCCATCGGTTGGGTACCAATTGCTACTCATCCGTTACCACCGCCACCAATTCCCAAAGATCGCCGAAAAGCGGACGACGAAAAACTTTTGATCAATGTTTCCGGCAGGAGATTCGAGACATGGAGGAACACTTTGGAGAAATACCCGGACACGCTTCTCGGTTCCAACGAGCGCGAATTCTTTTACGACGAAGAATGCAAGGAGTACTTCTTCGATAGGGATCCGGACATCTTCCGGCACATCTTAAACTATTACCGGACCGGCAAACTCCACTATCCGAAGCACGAATGTCTGACGAGTTACGACGAAGAGCTGGCGTTTTTCGGCATACTACCGGATGTCATCGGCGATTGCTGTTACGAAGATTACCGCGATAGGAAGCGGGAGAATGCGGAAAGACTAATGGACGATAAACTTAGCGAGAATGGCGATCAGAATTTGCAGCAGCTCACGAATATTAGGCAAAAGATGTGGCGGGCGTTCGAAAATCCCCACACGTCAACTGCTGCCTTGGTCTTCTATTACGTTACCGGCTTCTTCATCGCCGTTTCTGTGATGGCCAACGTTGTAGAAACTGTACCATGCGGCACCAGACCGGGTAAAGCCGGTCCATTACCTTGTGGTGAACGTTACAAGATCGTATTCTTTTGCCTGGATACCGCGTGCGTGATGATTTTCACCGCTGAATATCTTCTAAGGTTGTTTGCAGCACCAAATCGGTACAAATTCGTTAGGAGTGTCATGAGCATCATTGACGTCGTTGCGATTATGCCTTATTACATCGGATTGGGTATAACGGACAATGACGATGTATCTGGTGCATTTGTTACACTCAGAGTGTTCCGGGTATTTAGAATTTTCAAATTCTCGCGGCACTCCCAAGGATTGCGAATTCTTGGCTACACTCTCAAGTCTTGCGCTTCCGAACTTGGCTTCCTCGTATTTTCCTTAGCCATGGCGATTATTATATTCGCCACCGTTATGTTCTACGCTGAAAAGAATGTCGGAGGTACACCGTTCACCTCAATTCCGGCAGCGTTTTGGTATACCATTGTGACTATGACCACTTTAGGGTAAGGCTGGAATGATCCCAAAACCTCTTTTGGAGCCCGCCTATTATAAAAACCTTTTGCTAATTATTCCATTGTCTTTTCGTAGATATGGAGATATGGTACCTGGAACAATCGCAGGCAAAATTGTTGGAGGTGTCTGCTCCTTGAGTGGTGTATTGGTGATTGCTCTTCCTGTACCTGTCATCGTCTCCAACTTCAGCAGAATTTACCATCAGAACCAACGTGCCGACAAGCGTAAGGCGCAAAGGGTAAGTGCGAGAACCCTTCAATTTTACTACCGCCGGTGTTTTTTCTACTACAATTTATGAATGAAATTTGCGAATTTACGCTTTTGTTTTCTCTCGTTTTCGCGAAGAAGCTGCGGGGCAATTCCTCGCATCACTCATTATAATTGTAAATCAATTTCTGTCCGTTAAATATACACAAACTCCGTCATAGACAGCGTAAGGCGATTTCTTTATGTATTTATAAGAAAATTAAGCTTCCCCAAGAAGCTCGTTTAATGCCCTAGGCGTGCTCGGAAAAAGTTTGGTTTGACGACAAAAACTCGTTACATACAATATCTCTGCCACGGGACATAATCCCTTGCTCAAAATCCTTTAGGTAACAGTAAACTTTCCTCGTATAAATTGAAATTCCATGTCGGACGTATATAATGTAAAAAAAAATAAATGGAAAGAAGGAAAAAACTCAAAAGAATTTCTCGAGTTATGTGTATACAACACATAACTCGAGGCAGGATAAAAAAGCACGGAATAAGGTGTTACATATTTGACATTTATAGGGAAATTTTTGTGTCGAGAAAGTTTATTAATTAAACAAGTTTCTCCTAAATTAACTTCGTTTTGTGTTTGAAATCTTTTAACGACCACCAAGTTTTAAAACAATTCTTTTTTTAAATAATACTAAACATATTTCGTTTTTCACAATAATCTCTAGGTCAATAATTTAAAATTGATGAAAAATTTCGTGTAACTTAAAATTACGACCTTTTAAACAGATTTTATCACGTGACATAAAATCGAGATTTAAAACCCAAACGTTCCATCGAGTGTTTAACGAGCGGAAAAATGCAGCTTGAAATTTTCGCTAGCCATTATACATACAACATATACATAAATTAATACCAGCTGTGTACTGTTTAATGTCCTTTGGGAATCGATAGCTTGCTATCTTGTATAATAATTTCCAAAGCTATTCTTTTCTATTTAAAATAAAAGCTGGGGAATGATATAAATTTTTTAATACATCTAAATTAAAAGCGCTTTATTTAGGAATCAAAAAAAGTTAGAGAAGCGGGAGGTAAAAATTGGCGGATTGGGTATAAACACCGTCTTGTAAATAAGAATTTTTCACTATTTACGAAAATTTGTAGAACTATTAATCAAATAAATATATAAAGATCGTGGATGTGAGCTATAATTTGCTTTGCCAAAAAGTCTATATTATTAATAATAAAGTTGAAAATAGAAGATTATCAAATCGTTTTAAAATATTTTGAATAAGATTATTCTATTTAGCTAGTGCTTATGGATAAGTTACATTTTGCCCGTAAGCCACTAGAATTACTATAAAAGAATACCTGTCAGATCTTCCGTTAGAAAAAAAAAAGTCGTAGAAAGGAGAGAAAAAGAATTTAACGAATTTAACACGTCTTGTCGATTTTATTAAATTTGAGAAGTCTATTGAAGCTCAAACGAAAGAATAATATAGCACGGGAACTTCCAACTACAAACATTCCACTTATGTCATGTGGGTTGATTCGATTTGAACTCGCTGAAAATTGGTTTATCGGAAATTGAGTAAAAAAAAGTAGAGAATACGTCGAAGGCAGAGAATCTGTTACTAGTATGCTACAACTTGTAAGAATTTACGGCAAATTACTGAAGGGAGAAAGTTGCTCAGAAATGATGGACGTAATGAAAAAAAACGAAGAAATGTGTTGTGTCTAATCTCACTTATAAAGGTATAATTGTTTCAATTTTTTTTTAATTTCGATGTATTTCTGTGTTTGAGTAGATGCCTCAAATACTAAGTACTCAATGTTGTCAATTTATTATTTATTTATTCCAAGAAAAACAAAGAAAGGTGATAATAACAATAGCTATACTATAGCACAATAAGTAAGCCATAATTTTGACACATTCCTCGAGTAGAAGAATTATTTAATCCTAGATTAGTAACTGCAGGGACTAGAATGTTTACTTCCTTTACCAGGCCTTGATAATCATATATTCCATTCAATACTTTGTAAAGCATACAACAGTCGAATGCTTTTCTACCAGCACATAAGGTGCTCATCTTAAATAAATTTAACCTTATATTCTATAAATTCTATGGAGGCATTACTCCTGTGCTAATTTTAAATAAATAAGAAGTAAATCTGAGTTGAATGGATTCCATCGTATTAATAGCAATAGTAATAAGCAGAACGGACTCCATATACTAGAAGAATTTTCACGTGAGATTTTACATATGCAAAATATAATTTTTAAGAGTATCACTAGATTTGGAGTTCTTGCAATGCTTAAGAATGAAACCCAAATTGTAACACTTGTAAACATTAATTCCTCGTAAAAAATTACACCTACATCGCTGGTAAATATTATTATTCACTGTATAATTAAATATACGAGGTGTGTAAATATAATAATAAAACTATTACAAACTCAATAGAGATAACTAGAGTTGGCCACGCGCGCCAACGGGCAGCGGTGTTGTTTCGATTAGGCCTCGGGTTCCACTAGAGCTATTGTGTATAGATGTTTGCTGTCGTAAATACTTTCGCGTAGTTGTTAAATAACAATAAAATAATGCGTGCTCAAACACTTACCATTTTAAGAGTCCTTCGTGAAATCGCAAAGTGAATAATGTCTGTCAAATATCTGCAACATTAGATATGTTTTAACAGTTGCTTCGACAGACCGAGTGCGGCGCGAGGAAAAAATGTGTTTATATGCAGAGAACGAACGTTCTACATCTAGTGACGTTATATTTGCGTAATTAAAATATTCTTTGAAATAACTTAACGGTTCTGTTGACGTACCTTCACAAATGTGTCTTAATGTACCAAAATCAGAATGTTTCTCTAAAACACTTTCAAATTTTTCTAGAACACCAACATTTTTTGCGTCTTCTATCGCGCACAGCTGTGCGTGAACATGTTGCACTATTTGCACAGATTCCACTAACGACACCGAAGGATCTTGTAACGTTTCTATTGCCTCCGCTAGTCCGAAGTAATTGTGAATAATTTTTAAATTCGTATTAACCCGACTATCTTGGAATTTCGACTGAGTTTTCTTGATAGTGGCAGCTTCCTTTGGATCGAATTGTAAAACCACGTTCTTAATATTCTCATAATTTATGAGAACCGTTAAGTTGTTTCAAAGAATATTTTAATTATGCAAAAATAACGTCACTAGATGTAAAACGTTCATTCTCTGCATATAAACACATTTTTTCCTTGCGCCGCACTCGGTCTGTCGAAACAACTGTTGAAACATACCTAATGTTGCAGATATTTGACAGACATTATTCACTTTGCGATTTCACGGAGGACTCTTAAAATGGTAAATGTTTGAGCACGCATTATTTTATTTTTATTTAACAACTACGCGAAAGTATTTACGACAGCAAACATCTACACACAATAGCTCTAGTGGAACCCGAGGCCTAATCGAAACAACGCCGCTGCCCGTTGGCGCGCGTGGCCAACTCTAGAGATTACAATTCCACATTGTCTCCTTCAAACAAGTTGCTTTAGGATGTTGCTAGGGATAGTTTTGCCACTTTCATAGAAGCGCTGTGCTGGAACGTGGATAGTGCAATTGCCTTTAGCTGACCGGTTATGACCTCTAAATGTTTTGTGAATTTTCAATCTTGGGGAACAGAAAAAGTCACCGGGGTTCAAGTTTACTGAATACGCGGAGGAGCCATCTGGATGATTTTATTTGCCAAATCCTTACGGATGGTCACCTGGCTATCAAAACAGCAAATTAGCATGCTTTTGATTTTTAATTGGCCCATTCTGGCTTTTTCTTTTTTGGCCAACGCTCGTCACCAGTAATGACACGTTCAATCGAATCTTGGCCTTCAATAGATGTTTTAAAATTCCCCATAACCTGGTGTATTAATAAAACACTGTCTCCGTAGACCAATTTTCATAAGTTTCATCTTATGAACGCAATAGGAAAATCTGGTTCACAGCAAAATCGCTTCTGACCACCAAGACTCTACGGCGCTTAAACTCGTACTCAAGACACATCAGATCTTGGCCTGAATCTTCTCCAAAAGGTCAGCCAGCGTCGAGCTAAAGTCTCATTATTTTATTTACACACTTCGTATGAGAACTTCTGCTAAATTTTACTTATATTAAAAACAGATGATTTCTGGCCTAAGATAAATCCATATGGGACACCAGATGTTACAACAATCAGGTCTGACTCAAAGCCGTCCAGAATCACTCACTGAACTTTTCCCCTAATACAACGACAGTAATTTGTTTTATTAATTGTATTTAAGTCTTTTTAATATCTAATCTGTTATAATAGATGCCATAAAAATACTCAGTGTGGCCAATATTATAGTATTTTTGTATTCAAATTTCCTACTATTGTGAAGTTATGTTGATTGCTTGCTTAAGTACAAGTATCAAAATCCATCTGCTATTGTTTAACTTTTGAGAAGAAAATCCACTAAAGATGTAAGTACTATCGGATGTTGAATTTGTATTTGGGAACAAGTTACAATGTTACCAAGTCTTACAACTCTCTCAGTTTTTTGAATTCGTAAACAATTATTTCTTCTTATTGCTAAAATTACATGATTATCCTAATTTTATTTAACACTTAATTAGAATTGTTATCGATATAAATGATCTGCAATTATCCTGATGATTGCGTTAGAAAACAAATTACGGGAAATACCGGAAGAAATTTGAAAATGTAAACAACCCAGGACGAGTTTACAGTATAAACAGTAAACATCAACAAAAAATGCTGTTTGTTTATTTAGCGGTTTCGAAAGCCTCGGATGAGGTATTCAGTTTTCATTTTCCAAACCGCGGAAATGCCTGGAAAAGGAATTTAGTTGTGTTTTTCCATGTAATTCGCCTTCCCTCATCTAAATTAGGAAATGAAATTCTTAAAATAGAATTGTGAGGGTAAATATAGAACGAGATAACGGATTCGCTCTTCCTGTTTGGGTCGGTTATTATGTTAATCTTTAATAACTTCCAAAATGCAGAAAATTTCGTCTCGGTTTTCTTTTAATGGTTTTTCAAGTTTTCGTATCTGGGTTAAGGTTTGAAACATGCGTTACTGGAGTAATTACTCTACTTGATATGCAAATAAAAACTGTTTTTGATTGTAGATTCTAAACTGTTATTCACTTAAAACTTTTTAACATTCTGTTTATGAATCCCGTTTTAAACAAGGATCGTTTATGTGACGTATATTGATTTTTTTATTGACCTTTCTTACTATTAAACAGCACAATATATGCCAGAAGATTTACGTCAAATCCTTTCTTCTACGTCGCAATAAATCCCATTACAAGTATATTTTCGAGCTTGACACAAGCATGTCAAAAAATTATCTCCAATAAATACAGCTTACGTGAGGATTATTTCTCTCAGTTCTCCTTTATTTTTAGCCTTCTTATGTACAACAGACAAAAGCTTCTTATTTCTCCCAATTTATTTATATAATATTATATTGTCTAGCAAACCCGAAACTAATAACATGTCACAGTAAATCACTTCAAGCGAACCATGAAAATGGGAAATCTATCAAAAAATTCGGGACCACATTAAATATAGATGTCATGCAAATTAAGGTATATCCGATACATATAAATATTCTACGTAATGGTTCAGATTTATACAGAAGGATATGGTTGGGATTTGGGGCTGTAATTTAAACTTAAAGCCGTTGAGATTTTGGTTGATTTGAATGGTCTCTTGAATAGAAACAAAAAGCAGACGTAAGAAGAAATTTAGGAGAAAGTAGGGTAGTAAGAAACAATTGGGGTAATAATAAATTATAAATTTATGTCTTATTTTTTTAGCCAATATCTCTAGTTTTTTCTTATAATAGACATGAGAAGTGTTGATAATTGAAATAAAATCCATAATGTAAATATTACATGATTATTTATACAACAATTTACTTTTTCTATTTACATTAAACTGTTTTCTGAAAGCGTTTTACTGTCCCTTATTTTTTTTACTTTGTGCGATCTTAGTTATATCTTTCTTTTCAGTATTTTTGGGAGTTTCTGTTTCCTGTAACTTCAGGGCATATTAGTACTGGAATCTTCCCTCATAAAAATTTCAAAATGGGGTAATAAGACACACACATTTTTTTGTTTCCATGGTTACAAGTAATTTAAACAAAAAATTTCACTGGGAAAGAATTAAATTAAGCTTATAATAATTTTACATCTATTAATAAATTTTATACACATGAACTTTGCTACAAGAACATGTACACGTTGATCCACATTTCACCGGGGTGTGAGAGATATTGTACGTAGCGCGATCTGGCATACTTGCATTTATCCCCGCCGGCCAGCTACGCCGCGCGCAACTGCTGTAGCCTATCTGACGTACTCTTTGTCTTTCTGTGCGCTCGTAAGGTTCTAACAAGAGATCGTGGATTTTGAATATATTATGTTAGTTTATACAACCGCAGAGATGGTACAGATCATTAAATGGTATTTTGCGAATTGCCGCAAATGCCAACAAATAGACGAACAGTCTCAAATCCCTCTAACGCATCCCGAGCGGGAGGAGAGAGAAGTGAGGGTTTGTTCGTTAATTGAAATGGGCGAACCTTGCTTTAGCTGGCAAATTTCAGACGAAATCGGTATTAGTAGAAGTACTGTGAAACGTATTCTGAAACGCAACAAACACAAAAGTTACAAAGTTCAATATTGCTAGGAGATTTTTCTCCTTAATAAAGTAACATTGTTAGAATTTCAATTTATTTGGTATAATTATCGAATTCATTTTTCTTTAGTTTAATTTTGTAAGAATCGTTGTTTATTTTCCTACTTAGAATTACTTTTTCGTTCTCCCACATCGTATAGCAGCAACAAAATGAATATAAGAAACTGTAGTTTCTAACATAATCTGAGAATACAGAAAAATTACGCAGTAATTTTGTATTAGTACATTTTGTCAGAAGGCGTTGAATTATAATATTACATGATTGAACGGACAAGCGTACGTATCGCTGCTCGCTTTATGATATACTGCGATTGGATGCGATCTATCAGTGAGACTCGAATGCCGTGTTGCCATTCACAAAGGCAATATCCCATTCGTATCGGGACCGACGTGTATAGATATGGATGATTAAAAAATGTGTCTTATTACTAAAGTTTGTTAAAAAGGTGGTATCGAATGGCAGTAGCGTAGCGGTAGCGGTGTCGGTAGGGGTGATTTTCAACTCGTAGTCGATCTCGACAGTACCGCGAGAGGGTTCAAAGCGACAGTACGTTGCATGCTGCACTCCAAATAAGTACGCGGAGATAGGACGCCCAAAGGGTGTAACGTTCCCTTCGAATGTGAATAAATATCTCAGGCATTTCCCTGGATTAGAATATAGAAGTCCGCATATTTATTGCACAATATGCAATAGCGGATTGCTAAGTCGCGATAGGTTTGAATGTAGAAAACATTGTAAAAGTAAACGTCATGTATTGAATTTAAGAAACAGTATTCCATACTGGCAATTTTTATATGATTTATTTTTATGTTAAGTATGTGCAACATCCCACAACATCTAGTATCTAATGAACACTTTCGTCTTTTTTGAGCTAAGTACGTTCCCTCATGGAAGCTGCCAACATCTATGCAATTACGATACAATTTGCCACGTGTGCAAGGTACAGTAAAGGAATGTATAAAAGACGAGTTGAGAAATAAGAAAATCTGCGTATGTGTGGATGAAACAACTGGTGCTCAGAAACACAACGTCATTCATGTTGTAGCGCGTCCTTTAAAACGTGATGGTCCATCAGCTTCATTGTTGTTATCCAGTAAAAGGATTCAGAAAACTAATGCAGAAACCGTTGTCAAAATAATAAAAGATTCGTTGAGAGAATTTTGTATCACAGGAACCCAAGTCACAATGTTCGTTACTGTCGGAGCCGCAACAATGCTGAGAGTTGGTAGGATGTTGAAAATATGCTTTTCGACACTTCTTCACATAACATGCCTCATACACGCATATCATCTCGTAGCAGTAACCATTCGAAAGAAGTATGCGATGGTGGATAAGTTAATAGCATCTTCCAAAAAGTGTTCATCAAATCTCCCAAACACATCCGTGTTTGGGAACAATTGTGTCCGAAATTACCACCACCAACTCAGCCTGTAATAGCGCGATGGGGAACGTGGTTCCAGGCAGTATGTTACTATCAGAAATGTTTTTCACAAGTGAAAAATGTCATCTTGAAACTTGATTCAAATGATTCTGCAGCAGTTCGAGATAGTCAGCAACTTTTTTCCAATTCAGACGTTCAACAACAAATAGATTAAATTTCCATGAACTATTCTGAAGTTGCACAAGTTATTGAGTGATTAGAAAACAGTCATTTATTTGCACGAGATGCATTAAATTGCATAAACAATTTACAAGCCGCTCTAGAAAATTTGACAAACACTATAGGAGTCGATGTTGCTCAAAAATTTGGTGCAATTTTAACAAAAAATCCCGATTTACAAAAGGTTCGGTCTATAACTGAAAATCAAGAGTGCCCAGATGAGGAAAAGGAATATCTTACATTTGCAAACCTTACTTCACTGGATGTCGGACGATCATTTTCGAAGTATACGACAACGTATTCACAACACCGTCGACGGCTGAATGAATCGACAATGGAAGCGTTGCTGATGTTGCAATTCTACACAGCTTACCAGGGCGGTTGCCAATTGCCACAGTGAACATCAAGACGACAGGAAAAGGTCACAATATTATTTTTCATTAATATTGTATATTACGTACCTACTTTTATGCGGTGCGCCACTGCCGGTACCACCTTTTTAACAAACTCTACTTATTACCTCTATTTCTTATTCTTCCACCTTATAAATTTAAAAAGGAAGACCCTCGCTTAAAATTAAACTGGGATAGCTTTCATGAGACGCGAAATCTTTCAAAAGTAAACCCTGCGAATAGAACTTTGATATACGTATTTATCTTTTCCCAGATCATTTTTTTTTTCTTTTAATATACAAATTTCAGGGGCAAGGTGAAAGAAGTCCTTTCCGTTTTCAAGTAAGGTCAGAAAAAATGCGTAGGTTTCGGTATAAGAAGACGCGTTTCACGAAGGGCTTCTTTATTGGGTTCATGGAAAATTTAAGGACGCGAATTAAAGAGAAAATTTTTAGGAAAATATCCCCTTTCAAATTTAATTAAAGGGGAATAATAAAGCGTACAATGATACATAAAAATATCCAAACGGGATTCGTTTTTAAATATTCATTTCACTTTCACTTTCGCGTATCTCACTTTTATTGATTTATTTGTTCCTTGGCAGCAGAGCAAGCCTTAGGCATCCTCCTAAAAATGATTACCCCCCCCCCCCATAATATCAGTTCTAGAAAGTTTCGCTAAGTATATACACTTTGAAGACAGCAAAGTAATAAATATCTTAGACGGATGTCAAGATGACACCTCAATTTCACCATCGTCAATAAGATACTCGAGAAGAGATAAGGCACGGAAAGTTGTTTGCAAAACTTTCGCAATTTTGAACGTTAATGAGGTTTGTTTGATGAAGAAAAGCAATCAAAGTCAATGTTTTACCTTCATAAATAAAAAAAAGTTAAAAATCTCTATTTTGGAAGGAAATAAATAGTGAACGGCAAAATCGTAAGGGGTATGACTCAGAGCCGCGTATCTGTAAACATGATACAGAGACGCACTATGTACATACATATATGTTGCATATTTCAGAGACTAAATTTGTGTAAATGTATTTAAACGAAATTGAAATTAATTATAAATTGAAATAGAAAACAGGTACATATGTAATAAATTTGTTTCAAGTAGGAAATAGGAGAAAGGAATTAGCCATTACCACAAAAGACTTTTCTATATTTCCTACAGTAAAACTTGTTCTTTTTGAAGCTAGTACGTTATTTGGTATTGAAAACATTCTTTCAACTTCACAACTTGTTAGCGGAGCAAAGGTAAAATATGATATAAGAAAGTTATATTTTATACATATACAGTAGTATCTCGGTTCACGATAGTATCTTGTTACGGAATTTTCGGGTTACGGAAGAGAATTTGGTTGAATTTGATTCCAAAACCGAAAGGCGCTCCTGGATACAAAACGTGGCTTACAACTTTTACAGATTTGGCAGAATTTCTGCGCGACTCGTATACATGCTAGAAAGAGATAGTTGTATACAATGTAATGCGATGGTTTGTGTGGTTAACTTCCCACCATTCCACCGCTTCGCATATGACTTGAATTCATCGTTAATATTGTCTTTCCTTTACCGAAAATCCTTTTATCTTTGTGTAAAATCTTTTTCAAATAACAAATTCGGAAGTTCTATAGTCAATATCTGTCGCGTCACTAATATTGTAATATATATGAAAAAGCCACTTCACCCTCACTGTCTTTATACGCCGAAAAGAGTCCTTATTAAAAGTAGTGTATGTAAATGAAGTTATTTCTTTTTAATTTAAATCATGAGTAAATTATTGATATCTCTACGTGACATTATTTTCTATATGTTCAATTGTATTTAAATGCATAAAGTGAAATTGTGATTATTTTTTTAGATATCTCTATTTCCTTTATTTCTTATAAAAACATTTGACTCCAGTTATGAAATTTCAGATTACGAAATGTTTTTGGAACCAATTAATTCCGTAAACCGAGATACCACTGAATTTTGTATTTCTCCTGTAGACCATTGGTATATTGTATTTAAATCGAGGTTTCTGCTGAACAGTACATCAACTATTTGAATCAGTTTATTTCCAATATCACCGAGAATACTTTTTAATATATTTATAGTGTCGTTTAATGTATTGAACGCATCTCTCAATTTTATATTTCGACTTTCGAAGTATTGTATCGCCGCTGTTAAGTGTTTAATATGGAAAATGAATACCTTAAAAACCCAATAACGAAATAATGAATAGATATAGTAAAGATATGTGGAATAATTTGAGGAGAGAGCTTGATGCGAATACTATGACTGCATACCATTCTCTGATTCCTCGATCTTGAAATAATCACCGCGTACATCACATGCTCTACATACGGCTCTGCTGCGGCTGACGTGATCCCATATAATTTTGTCGTTCTTGGCCGTTCTTCATCTTTGGG
This sequence comes from Dynastes maya, assembly GCA_029619315.2. Taxonomy (NCBI): domain Eukaryota; kingdom Metazoa; phylum Arthropoda; class Insecta; order Coleoptera; family Scarabaeidae; genus Dynastes; species Dynastes maya. Next base: position 13,070,852 of record JAROYE020000012.1, read on the forward strand.
TAGCTACGAACTTATGAGTAAAGCTGGCCACGAGCGGTACCGCGCAGTAGCGTAGAGTCGACCAGGCCTCGCGTTCCACTAGAGTTATTCTGCTAATAGAGATGTTTGCTGCCACAAATAATTTCGCTCATCTTTTAAATAAAAATTAAATAACACGTGCTCAAACACTTACCATTTTAAGAGTCCTCCGTGAAATCACAAAGTGGATAATGTCTGTTAAATATCTGCAACATTAGATATGTTTCAACTGTTGTTTCGGCAAAACTAGTACGGCATGAGGAAAAAATGCGTTTATATGCAGAGAACGAACGTTCTACATCTAGTGACGTAATATTTGCATAAGTAAAATAATCTGTCAAATAACTTAACGATTCTGTTGACGCACCTTCACAAATGTGTCTTAATGTGCCAAAATCAGAATTTTTCTCAAAAACACTTTCAAATTTTTCTAGAACAGAAACAATTTTTGCGTCTTCAATCGCGCATAGCTGTGCGTGAACATGTTGCACTATTTGTAGAGATTCTTCTAACGGCACCGCAGGATTTTGTAATTTTTCTATTGCATCTGCTAGCCCGAAGTAATTGTCGTGAATGATTTTTAAATCCATTTTAACCTGACTATCTTGAAATTTCGATTGGCTTTTCTGGATAACGGCAGCTTCCTTTGTATCGAATTGTAAAACCACGTTCTTAATATTGTCAAAATATTTATGATAATAAAACGCGGCCTGCAACCATGTTCCCCAACGAGTTAGAATAGGTTCTGGTAGCTCTGGTATACGGGGACACAGTCTGTGAAATTTGCGAATACGTTTTGGGGATTTGACAAACACTGCTTTTGCATGCGCTATTAAAGCGTCTACCTCAGGATAACATTTTTTAATACTACCTGCCACATGACTGAAAGCATGAATTTTACACGTAATATGTAACAAGTTAGCTCAATGTTTTTTAAGAGACCGGCCTACAGAAAGCATGTTTACGGCACTATCACTCATAAACATCAACAGTTGGTTTGTTGAAAGTTCAAACTTGTCCAATGTTGTATTCGTTTGGAGACTAAAATAGCTCTCATAAAACCCTTATATAAGCAAGGAGATCCCAGCCTAATGGAAAGTTATAGACCCATAAGCATTTTGAACGGGTTCTCTAAACTCTTTGAATTGGCCATGTGCGACCGTTTGTTCAATTTCTTCAAATGTTGCAATCTCTTTAATAGACATCAGCATGGTTATTTGAGTGGCAAATCAACACATACTGCGATGTTTCAATTCACCCGAGTTATATTGGAACATATAGAAAAAGGAGAACTTGCAATGGGTCTGTACCTTGATTTGAGCAAGGCATATGACTGCATTGACTTAGAATTACTTCTTAAAAAACTGCAATTATACGGGATTAGAGAACGAGCCTGGCAATTGTATCGATCGTACTTAACTGATAGACAGCAAAAAGTTAGCATTACAAAAAGCCAAGTTACTTATAAGTCTCATCTTTCTACCAAAAAGATAGGTCTAGCACAAGGAAGCATTCTGGGTCCACACCTTTTCATTATTTTCCTCAACGATATGATTGTTGATACAGAAGTACCGGTAAACATCTGCTGTTATGCTGATGACACAAATTTAGTAATCGGAGGAAGAACCGTTGAAGAGCTACGTGAAAATAGCCAAATCGTGTTCACTGAAGCAAATAATTGGTTTAAACGAAACAAACTTCTAATAAACAACGATAAAACAAATTGCATATTGTTTACTACAAAACAACGTAGCATCGAGAAACCTACTAATATCCAACTAGACAGCCAGACAGTAGAGCTTCAGGAACATGTAAAGTTACTTGGAATCCAAATAGATGAACACCTTGACTGGTCATACCATGTAAAGGAATTATTAAAAAAGCTTAATTCCGTTTGCTATGGTATAAGAATATTGAACAGATACATGAAAAAGAAAGTGTGAAAAGCGTTTATTATGCTAACTTTGAATCTTTATTGCGATACGGAATAGTGTTTTGGGGCTGCAATAGCCTTGTGCAAAGAATTTTTGTGACTCAGAAAAGAGTCGTACGAACAATTTTGAATATCGGTTATCGTCAGACCTGTCGCAGTTCCTTTAAATCGGAGGGTATATTAACTGTTTACAGTGTTTACGCTTTATATATATATGAATGCATAATGTTTTTCGTGAACAATAAAGATACTTTTCAGTTAAAAGAGGAAAGCAAGTATGCCGTAAGAACTTTAAACTATAGCTATCCTGTACATAGACTAACATTAAGTGAAAAACACCCAGCTTATACTGGTATTAAATTTTTTAACAATCTACCGAGATCTCTTATTAATAAGCATAATTCAAAAACATTCAAAACAGAACTGAAAGCGTTCTTTTTGCAATTAGAGCCGTATAACTTGAGTGAATACCTAAATAGACAATAAGATTATTTTGTTGTACTTTGACGCTTCTTCTTTTAGAGTTTTGCGATATCATTTGTATATTGCATCTCTTTATGAAATAAAGATTATTATTATTATTATTATTATTATTATTATTATTAATAGAATTGAATTTGCGTGCCATTACATTAAGAACAGAATGTTTCTTCCGATCTGTTGTTTCGTCGACACATAACCACAATTTTTGATCTTTCAACTCCGATTTTATTTTTTGTTCAATATGTTCGCGCGCAGATGGCACAATTCTTCGTAACGATGTTCGACTTGGTAATTTGCACTCCCAATAGTTATTCCAAAAGCAGATAAATGGTTCCTTGTCTAGTAAATTAAACGGTATATTACATGCGATAAACGTAACGCATAAATTAAATATAAATTTTTCATTGTCTCGTGCGCAATTTCTTTTTGAGACATGCTTTTCACTATTTGCGTGTCGTAGACAATGTTGTCTGGACCAACACATTAACGGGATTTTACAGATTACACCTTTAATTTTAGCACCTTCATATATTAAGTCTGGAATTCCTGCAATAAATTTTCGAAGTTTGTCCGACCGCGGTCGTTTTGCTGACGAAATCATAACTTTTCTAGGACAGATAAACAATTGCGCAAATGACCGGCAGCGAAAATGTCCGTACTGCTCCGCAGACGAAGTAATACTACCGTTCCTCTCGGTCCGAACTGATTCTACGCCGATGCGCGGTGCCGCTCGTGGCCAGCGTTACTTATGAGACTACAGAAAGATCCCGATTTTAGCACACTAAAACAAATTTGTGATGGTGTATCGAATAATCCACTGACTAAGTACAAAGAGTACTTTAATCATGCATGTATAACATCGGTAGATGTTGAACGCTCTTTTTCAAAATATAAACTCATTTTCTCACCACGGCGAACACCGCTCACCGAGACAACTGTGGAAACACATCTAATGGTGTCAACTTTTTGCCACTCTTATCCATATGGTGTTAATACTGATAATGGTGCTTCTAGTTTTACTGTTCCGTAGCCAAGGCTGCTTAAAAGGGTGAGTGTTTCACTACTTTTCACATATTATAATTATGTATTAGTTCTGTTATTTTTTTTCTATTTTCTCACTATTGTTTTTGTATACTAGGCAGGTACGGCTATGGCACGGCTCCCTGTTACCAGGCTCTAGTCATAAGTAGACACCACTACTTGGTTTCGCTCGCAGTGGCGTTAATGCCTTGGCTTTAGTCAAATAAAAGTGCATAATAAAATTGAATTTATGAAAACCTAGATATAATATAGGAAACGACTTACGCAATATGCTTACATATGTATAAGAAAATCCAGATGGGCGTGGCGGAACATCTGCAGCATTGAGGACGTCTGCAATTGTTTCTTTGAGATTCGCCCGTTGCGGTGTAAATATCTGTCTATACGCAGAAAATAAACGTTCGACGTCTAACGATGTATGTAATGTTCGCGTAGTCAAAGTAGTAGCACCTTCATATATTAAGTCTGGAATTCCTGCAATAAATTTTCGAAGTTTGTCCGACCGCGGTCGTTTTGCTGACGAAATCATAACTTTTCTAGGACAGATAAACAATTGCGCAAATGACCGGCAGCGAAAATGTCCGTACTGCACCGCAGACGAAGTAATACTACCGTTCCTCTCGGTCCGAACTGATTCTACGCCGATGCACGCTACCGCTCGTGGCCAGCGTTACTTATGAGACTTATGACTAGAGACCATCATTCTGGGTTCCCTATCATTGGCGTGTACGAGCGAGCGGCTTCTAGCCGCCACTTCCCGCCCTGTAAATATCTAATACTTGAACAGCTGTTGTTGTGTGAGACCGAATGCGTTGAAAATCTCGAAAGTTTCTAAAAACGCACCAACTCGCCTGTTTGCTTAATCCTTTCAGTACCGGAACCGGGTAAACACGCAAATAAAAACTTGACTAGGAATTGTGTAAATAGTGCAACACACAAATTACAAAAAGAAACTGGAGAAAGACCGTATAATGTATCTCTATTTGCTTTAACTTTGATGTTATGTGCGTGTAATACACCGGTTGAAAAAATCATACTAAAAATGTTTCCTCATTTTTGGAAAAACTACAATCCTATATGGAAATTACTAAGTCCGTCGACGCTACGAAGGTATTTACCGTCAGTGCACGAAGGAATTGACAATTACAACTAGGGTACGTAAGGATTTATTTTATAGTCGCGGGTCCCATACTTCAATCGAATAGTGCTGTCGCTTGTGCTGGAGCGTTCTTGATTCGCTTCGCGCGCTCCCCACCTTATGCTTTCATAGCGGGCAAACGTTGTAACACTGTCCATATATTTTAGCGGTTCATTTTACTACGGAACTTACGAGCGTGGTATAAAAACCAAAGTTGGTTGACTATAGATGAAACTATAGACATAACAAAACTCATTGTATCTATCCTAGTGCAAAGTACTGTATTACATAAGAATCTATATTTTACTAAATTACGATAGATTTATAATAATGGTGCTGCGACAGACCCGTTCAACAAATTCAGAGACTACTTTGACGACGCGAACATTACATACATCGTTAGACGTCGAACGTTTATTTTCTGTGTATAGACAGATATTTACACCGCAACGTACGAATCTCAAAGAAACAATTGCAGACGTCCTCAATGCTGCAGATGTTTAGCCACGCCCATCTGGATTTTCTTATACATATGTAAACATATTGGGTAAGTCGTTTCCTATATTATATCTAGGTTTTCATAAATTCAATTATATTATGCACTTTTATTTGACTAAAGCCAAGGCATTAACGCCACTGCGAGCGAAACCAAGTAGTGGTGTCTACTTATGACTAGAGCCTGGTAACAGGGAGCCGTGCCATATCCATACCTGCCTAGTATACAAAAACAATAGTGAGAAAATAGAAAAAAAAGAACAGAACTAATACATAATTATAATATGTGAAAAGTAGTGAAACACTCACCCTTTTAAGCAGCCTTGGCTACGGAACAGTAAAACTAGAAGGACCATTATCAGTATTAACACCATATGGATAAGAGTGGCAAAAAGTTGACACCATTAGATGTGTTTCCACAGTTGTCTCGGTGAGCGGTGTTCGCCGTGGTGAGAAATTGAGTTTATATTTTGAAAAAGAGCGTTCAACATCTATCGATGTTATACCTGCATGATTAAAATACTCGTTGTACTTAGTCAGTGGACTATTCGATACACCATCACAAATTTGTTTTGGTGTGCAAAAATCGGGATCTTTCTGTAGCACACTCTCGAATTTTTCTAAAACGCAATTATATTCTGCGTCATGTATAGTCAGTAGCTGTGTATGATAACTAACGCTGGCCACGAGCGGTACCGCGCATCGGCGTAGAATCAGTTCGGACCGAGAGGAACGGTAGTATTACTTCGTCTGCGGAGCAGTACGGACATTTTCGCTGCCGGTCATTGCGCAATTGTTTATCTGTCCTAGAAAAATTATGATTTCGTCAGCAAAACGACCGCGGTCGGACAGACTTCGAAAATTTATTGCAGAAATTCCAGACTTAATATATGAAGGTGCTAAAATTAAATGTGTAATCTGTAAAATCCCGTTAATGTGTTGGTCCAGACAACATTGTCTACGACACGCAAATAGTGAAAAGCATGTCTCAAAAAGAAATTGCGCACGAGACAATGAAAAATTTATATTTAATTTATGCGTTACGTTTATCGCATGTAATATACCGTTTAATTTACTAGACAAGGAACCATTTATTTGCTTTTGGAATAACTATTCGGAGTGCAAATTACCAAGTCGAACATCGTTACGAAGAATTGTGCCATCTGCGCGCGAACATATTGAACAAAAAATAAAATCGGAGTTGAAAGATCAAAAATTGTGGTTATGTGTCGACGAAACAACAGATCGGAAGAAACATTCTGTTCTTAATGTATGGCACGCAAATTGGAACCTCATCAATCGGCACCTTCAATTCTATTAGTCTCCAAACGAATACAACAGTGTACTGCCGAAGTAATTTCAAAGTTAGTGTTAAATACATTGGACAAGTTTGAACTTTCAACAAACCAACTCTTGATGTTAGCGAGTGATGGTGCTGCAAACATGCTTTCTGTAGGCCGGTCTCTTAAAAAGCATTCTGCTAATTTGTTACACATTACGTGCAAAATTCATGCTCTCAATCTTGTGGCGGATAGTATCAGAAAATGTTATCCTGAGGTAGACGTTTTAATAGCGCATATCAAAGCAGTATTTGTCAAATCACCGAAACGTATTCGCAAATTTTACAGACTGTGCCCTCGTATATCAGAGCCACCAGAACCTATTCTAACTCGTTGGGGAACATGGTTGCAGGCCGCGTTTTATTATCATAAATATTTTGACAATATTAAGAACGTGGTTTTACAATTCGATGCAAAGGAAGCTGCTGCTATGCAGAAAAGCCAGTCGAAATTTCAAGATAGTCAGGTTAAAATGGATTTAAAAATCATTCACGACAATTACATCGGGCTAGCAGATGCAATAGAAAAATTACAAAATCCTGTGGTGCCGTTAGAAGAATCTCTACAAATAGTGCAACATGTTCACGCACAGCTATGCGCGATTGAAGACGCAAAAAATGTTTCTGTTCTAGAAAAATTTGAAAGTGTTTTTGAGAAAAATTCTGATTTTGGCACATTAAGACACATTTGTGAAGGTGCGTCAACAGAATCGTTAAGTTATTTGAAAGATTATTTTACTTACGCAAATATTACGTCACTAGATGTAGAACGTTCTTCTCTGCATATAAACGCATTTTTTCCTCATGCCGTACTAGTTTTGCCGAAACAACAGTTGAAACATATCTAATGTTGCAGATATTTAACAGACATTATTCACTTTGTGGTTTCACGGAGGACTCTTAAAATGGTAAGTGTTTGAGCACGTGTTATTTAATTTTTATTTAAAAGATGAGCGAAATTATTTGCGGCAGCAAACATCTCTATTAGCAGAATAACTCTAGTGGAACGCGAGGCCTGGTCGACTCTACGCTACTGCGCGGTACCGCTCGTGGCCAGTTTTAATGATAACGACCAATTTGGTAATTGGTCTATTGCGTCAGCTAATCCTTTATAGTAGCTACGAATATTTTTTAAATCTGTTTCAACAGAAATATCTTGAAATTTCGACTGGCTCTCCTTAATAGCTGCTGCTTCGGCAGGATTGAATTGTGCAACAACAGCTTTTACTATTTTGAAATATTCAGCATAATAAAAAGCTACCTGCAACCATGTTCCCCAACGTGTAAGAATTGGCTCCGGTGGTTGACGAATACCAGGACACTATGTGTAAAATGATCGTAGACGTTTGGGAGATTTCAAAAATACTTTTTTTGTACTTGCTATTAATGCATCTACCTCGGGAGAGCATTGCCGAATGGTTTCTGCCACAAGATGTAAAGCATGCACTTTACACGTAACATGTAAATTCTTGCAACCATGTTCAAAGAGAATGGCCTACCGAACGCATTATCGCTGCACCATCGCTCATAAACATCAACACTTTATCTTTTGACATTTTTCCAACGTACTAAGTACAACCTTCGTAATTGCTGCAGCAGTACAGTCTTGTAGTCTTCGGCTAGCTAGTAACAGTGGTAATGTAGGTGTACTAGGGTCTAGTATGCGTACCATAATATTTACAATTGAATTTTTTTACAGCCTATTGTCGCGTCAACACAACCAAAGAAACTGTTTTTTTCAATATGCGTTTCATTTCCTTTTCCGCGTCATCGCGTACAAATGCAACATGCTTACGTGCCATTTTCTCCGTTGGCAACCGCAACTCGGGATTGTATTTGTCCTAAAAGTCCTTAAACGGTTGTTTATCGAGTAAGCCTAGTGGCAAATTACAGTTTGTCAACATAAGAACTACATCAACAAAAATGCACTTCTCGGTGGCATGCCCAATTTTCGTTTTCTATGCTGTGCGGAATTTACGTGTCTTGTACAGTTCCACTTCTAATTTGACTTCAAATGTATTTTGCACACTTTACAAACTATCTTACTCCCGTTGCAAAACAAATCGGGAAAGTCAGAAATAAACTTATTTACTATGTCTTGAAAAGGTCGTTTTTTAACCTTCGACATGTTCACTAAAAACTACAATTAATAACTACGTCTATATCAATAAAATCAACACGTCCTATCCGCTATCCAATGCTAAACTGAACTGAGTGATGATGATTTGTCGTGTCGTATCATAATCGACCAGCCCCCGCCCCCGCCCACCTGAACACAGTCACACCACCGCTGCGATTGTTCTCCAGTTAACGGAGTCTACTTATGACACACTAGACTTCAATATAATTTTAAAACATGCCAACAATCAGACCCTATAACAGGAAATACCCGTTTTGAGAAATCTGCGTTCACAAAGGCACAATCATCCGGGCAGGGCATGCTGTAATCCCCACAATTATAAGAGATAATTAATCCGTAGGCACAAGTGCGCCATCGGTCAAATTCAATTAGCGCGACGAGGATGCTACCTCTTATCTTCTTCCCATAAAAGTAAATGCATGTAATAATGCAATTACGATTACACTTGGGCTTTCCAAATGTAATTGTAATTGACTAATGAGGGTTGAGTTTATTCAAAGTTGTTTCCTATAAATTTGTTAGCAAATCGTCACACTTGCAGTCGTTAAAAATTTCACAATGGAGACCATCCTTAGCCAAAAAGGAAAAATTTTAAGGTGCACTAGTCGAGGTGCACTAATAAAAATTGTTCCGTGAAGACATATACGGATGAAGTTAACACAACAATCTTGGATGAAAACATTGACCGTAATCATGAAGCTGATGCCACTCTGTACAGACAAGCTATTAGCAATAGTTTAAAAAGAAAAGCATCCACTGATCTGTATGAGAAACCAGCTAAGAAAATTTATTAAGAATTGAAAGACGGCTCATCTACGGATTTGGATAAATTTACCACCCAAGACGTATACAACATCCGGAAGTGCCTGTATCGAAAGCAACGGCAATCCCTGCCAGCGTTGCCAAAAACTATTGCGAAAGTACATATTGCACTGGATAGGATCAAATCACCACATTCAATAAAAGTGAGCCATTTTTGTTAGTTAACAATTCAGATGATAATATTTTAATATTTCTTTATAAGACAAATTTGATGTTTTTGTCCACATGTGAGAATATTTATGTAGATGGTACATTTGATTACGCACCCAAGTTTTTTACGCAGTTGTTTACGGTACGTGGAGTTAAAAATGGCCATTATATTCCACTGGTATTTTGTGCGCTCCCTAATAAATTGCACGTAACATATGTTAAATGTTTTCAATTAATAATTAAGAAATGTCTTAAATTAGGGATTCTGTTTAAACCCATGAAGGTTACTGCTGATTTTGAAGATTCAATTCATAAAGCTGTTAGAACTGTATGGAATCACATTGAAATTGTCGGATGTAGTTTTCATTTGGCTCAGTAATGGATACGTAAAATTCAGCAGATAGGTTTAATAAATGAATACAAAAATAAACAATCCCAAATTGGCATATTTTTGCACTTGATTATTGGTCTAATGTTTTTAAAACCTGAAATGGTAGGCGATTGTTTTGTTTTTGACTTTGCGGCAATTCAAATAGATGATGGCAAGCTATTATCATTTTTAGATTACTTAGTCCAAAATTCTATTGATGAAAATGCCAAGTTTATGGACTTGCGCTTCAGCGTCGAATGAAAGAACCACAAATTGTTGTGAATCGTTTCATTCCGATTATAATAATTTTTTTATAGTCCATATCCCTATATTTTTAAATGTATAGATGTTTTAAAACAATTTCAAATAAAAACTTATTTAAAAATTAATAGTGTACATTTACCAGTTAAAATAGCACATAAAAATTATAGAGATCGCCTTAACCATTTACAAAAAATGGTTACAAAATTTCACAATGGTGATTTTGAAGTCACATTCGATTGTGTAAAAGCCGTATCCTACAATTTTTCTCATTTGTTTGTATTATTTATTATAACACATAAGTATAAGTCTGATATGTTTTGTATATTATTCTGTGTACATATTTTACATATTTTTTTACAAACAACTATACAAATATTGTATCTACATATGAACATTTTAAATATATTTCTATGTTCTACATTACCGGCGCATTTCTGCCCTACTCTCAACTACATGCAAAAACTAATTGACGCACCTATACCCTCGTTTCCAGGTAAAATAAATTTTGTGGCGCACTTGTCCTACACCCTAATTATCCGACCTCTCTAAGATGGCCCACCTTGTATATAATACAATAACACACCTTTCTTTATTTCGTTTTATTCGGGGTAAAAGGCAAATAAATATGTAATCTAGACCTAGATCTATGACAGTTATTTCGGGAAATGGTGTGAAATATATATGAACATGGGCATTAATAATAAATAATCCTTTGGTAAAACTCTCTTGGCCAGTATAATTAAGTGTTTACAATTATTAGTGCAGGAATACTGGTAATATTGATAAGCAGATATTACTTCATATCATGTACGCGTTATTATTAATTTTAATGGTGTTATTTCGTTAATATTCAGCTATTAATTTTCTTGTAAGACAAAAGTGATCTTTGCAAAGCTAAAAGCCAACAAACCGCTATCTTTGAGCAACGCTATTTCAACCAATTTAATTAAGGAGACCAAACAAGCGAAATTGGAAATGGTTTAATAATTTAGTAAGTTACGTGTCTGGTTATATTTACCCAAGCAAATTTTAGACAAACATTTACCTTCTAAAGCGAAATTTGTTTCACCACTACCCCGAATACGCTTCCCAATAGCTTGCCATAATTTCCCCTGGATGAAAAAAAAAATTTTTTTTCGTAATTATTTGGGAAATTTTTTTTAAAAACATCCTCTGGGGGAAATATTAGTAAAAAAAACAATAACAGAGATCGCAGCGTTAAAAGTTTTAAAAAATTTCGTTCCCTTTAAAAAACGCGCGTCAAAAAAATATTGGTTTAAGGGGATATGTTTACTTCAAGAAAAAAAAAATATCTTTGCGGGGTTAAAATTTATTCCTGGGATAAATTGGCACGGCCCAACCCTTCTCAACGATTACATTGCCGGATAAACTCTAAAAAAACCCCTATTTGTTTTTTAGGATACACACACGCATTTTAAAATTTTTTCGTATTGTTTTTTTCAGTTTGGTCCATGCCTTTTAGTGCTGTATAAAAATACTAAATTTAAAAACACATTTTATCCAAAAAAAAGTATTATTTTTAAAAATTACTAACTAAAAAATTTTCCCCGATTTTTAGTTAAACTTTAACATTCAAACGAAGGTTTTTTACTTCCATTCTTTTAGTATCCAAGATGGAAATGTGTTTTAAAGCGAAAAAATGAAAGGAAAAAAAAAGGGGAAAAAAAAGAATTAAAAATTGGGAAATTCAAAAAAGAGCTTGATGTAATAACTTTTCCCCCCTAGCTTTTTTTTGAAACAAAAAAAAAAATTTTTTTAAAAGGTTTAAGAGTTGGGCCTTTTAGCTTGACGGTTTTAAAAAAAAATGTCGTTTGAAAAATCAACAGGGATTTTAAAAGGATGAAAAAAAGAAAATAATAAAAAAATGTTGACGAGACGTTTTAAAAAAACCAAAGTGTTTACGCAGGCAGCAAAAAAAAATTAAAAAAAAACCGATCCTCAAAAAATAATATTTCAAAAAAAAAAAACAGGGGTTCGAATATAATCTGATATTAAAAAAATGATATTAAGAATTTTAATTAACATTTTTATACTTTGGTTAAAAAAACTTAAGTAATTACATCCCGGGGATGTTCGCCATATTTTTTCTAAAATCTGTTTACTAGGAACTTAAATAACTAGAGCCACGGTAAAGGGGCCCGTGCCATAGCCGTACCTCCCCTAGATACAAAAAAAAAAAATAGTAAGAAAATAGAAAAAAAAAAAACAGAATAAAAAAAAAAATTATAAAATATTGAAAAGTATAAAAAACACTCACCCTTTTTAAGCAGCCTTTGGCTACGGAACAGTAAATTTAGAAGCCCATTATCAATATTAACTCATATGGATAAGGAGTGGCAAAAAAGTTGACACCATTGATGTTTTTTTCCAAGGGGGTTGCCCTCGGTGAGGATGTTCCCTGGTGAGAAATGAGTTTATTTTGAATAAGAGCGTTCAACATCTACCACAAAAACCCACGCATGTTTTTAAAATACTCTTTGTCTTAGCCCAGTGGATTATTTTTTTTACACCTCACAAATTTTTTTTTAGTGTGGAAATCGGATTCTTTTTAGCACACTCTCAAAAAACTTTTCTAAAACTCGATTATTTTGTGGTCATGTATAGTCAGTAGCTGTGTATGCACCCCCGCCAAAATTTGCAGATACTCGATAAGATAACCCCCTTTTTTGTAATTGGTCTATTGCGTCAGCTAATCCTTTATAGTACCACGAATTTTTTTTAAATCTGCTTAAAGGGGGAAAAATATCTTGGGGAATTTGACTGGCTCCCTTAATAGCTGCAGCTTCGGCGGGATTGAATTTTGCAACAACAGTTTTTACTTTTTTTGAAATGTTCAGCAAAAATAAAAACTGCCTGAAAACATGTTCTCCAACGTTAAAAGGCTCCGATGGTTTGACAAATAAGGACACTCTGTGTGAAATGATCGTGGGGCTTTTGGAAAGGGTTTTAAAAAAATATTTTTTTTTTTGTGCTTGCTATTAATGATCTACTTGGGGAAGCATTGTCGAATGGTTTCTGCCAAAGTGTAAAAGCATGCACTTTATAGTTTAACTTAAACACTTGAACCAAAATTCAAGGGAAAAAGCACGGCTCCGAACGCATTATCGTTGGGGGGCCCCTCGCTCATAAACTCAACCTTTATTTTTTGAAATTTTAAATTTTTCCAACGTATAAAATACAACCTTCGTAAATTGCAGCAGTACATCTTGTAGTCTTTGGCTCTAAAGTGGTAATGTAGGTTAATAGGGTCTAGTATGCGTACCTAATTTTACAATTAATTCTTTTTTACAGCTATTTCTCGTCAAGGGGCAATAACCAAAGAAACTGTTTTTTTTTAATATGCGTTTCATTTTTCTTTTTTCCACGTCATCGCGTACAAACGAAATGCTACGGCCCTTTTTTCTTCCCGTTGGCAACCGCAACTCGGGAAGTATTTTCCCAAAAAATCCTTAAAAAAGGTTATTTATCGAGAAGCCTGTGGCAAATTACAGTTTTTCAACATAAGAATTACCCTAACAAAAAGCCTTTTCGGTGGGGATGTCCATTTTTTTGTTTTTTGCTGTGCGGAATTTTTTTGTGCTTTTTCTTCTGATTTGACTCAAATGTTTTTTTTGTACACTTTTACAAAAAATATCTTACTCCCGTTGTAAAACAAATCGGGGAAAAAATCAGAAAAAAAACTTATTCACTATGTCTTGAAAGGATCGTTTTTTAGCCTTCGACATGTTCACTAAAAAATACAATTTTTAAAATTTTCGTTTTTACAATAAAGTCAAAAGCCACTACCATAAATAAACTTTCGTTACTCAATAAAAAAACAACACGTCCATCCGCTATCCAATGCTAAATTTAACTGAGTGAAAAGATTTTTCGATCGATCATAAACACCAGCCCTCCCCCCCACTTAAAACAGTCCCCCACCGCCGCTGCGATTGCTCTCCCGTTACCGGGGTCTACTAACAACTAAGATAGTAAAATTTTCCCGTAAAAAAACCTGGGGGGTAGGAAAGTTATTTGACATTGGAAGATACTTGGTTACATTAAATATAAAAAAAAAGTTTTTTTATTAGTAATGCAAATGAAGTATTGTTTAAAAAAAATTAACATTAAATGTAATTAAATAATAAAATAAAATGGGTTGTTTTTCGTGAATTCAACAAAAAAAGATCAGGTTGAAAAAAATGATACATAATTATTTGATAAATAGTTATTTGAAGTAAAATTTTTTTTATTTGTGATTAAAAGTTGTAAAAAACAAAAACCCCCAAAAAAAAAATAGGAAAATTATACTCTAACTCAAAAAGCGGATTTGTAAAATTACAAATTTACACTAATAAAAATAATGCGTTCGAAGTTGAAAAAAAAATTTAAAAAAAAAAATCAAAAAAAAATACCAGTTTAAAAAAAAGGGGGAAAAAAATGTAGAGGAAAATTTTACATTAAAGAAGGAAAGAGGAAAAGTCAGCTCGATATAAAAAGAAAAAAATAATTTAGTAAAGAAGTTAGTTAAGGAAGCAAAGAAAAAGCGGGGGAAAAATTTCGGTAAAAAAGTTGGGGAAAAGCTATCACGGAAAACCAGAAACTATTTTACAAAGTATACTCAAAGACAAAACAAAAAACAGAAGCAGACCATAAAAAGAAAAGAGACCAACAAGGAGAAATGTTAAGAAATGAAACCCAAGTAATAGAAAGTTTTAGAGTAGTACAAAAAGAGGAGAGGGGGAAACCGAAAAAAAAAAGGGAAATAGGGGGAGGAAGAGGTAATCAAAAGCCATAAAAAAGAAAAAAAAAGGGAAAGCCCCAGACCCCGATCAAATATCAGGAAATTTAAAAAAACATACGGGAGAGGCCGGTTTTTAAAAATTTGTAAAAAGTTTTTAAATAGTCCCGGAATCTTATCCCCTTTTTTTTAAAAAAGGGAGATAAACCCCAAAATGTGAAAATTTAAGAGGCTTCCCTTGATGAGCATTCTGTCAGAGGTGTACGAAAGATTACTGGAGAAAAGTTTTAATAGGTGAAAAGGAATTTTGGAAACTCGCAAAGTGGATTAAAAAAAAAGGGGGGAAGTATTCAGGATCACATCTTTATTACCAAACAGTTACAAAAAATAAATACGAGACAGGGGAAAAAAAAACTACTTTTTGGGGTTCTTTTAGATTTGGAAAAACCATTTATACGTTTCTCAAAAAAAAAAATGAAAGGGGAAAGTTTAAGACAACGTGCAAAAAAAATGGCTACTACAACCAGCTATATTAAGCATTACATGTGGCCTAAAGTGTCCCCCCCTCTTGCTAATTTTTTGAAGTTAGAAGTTAGTGTTTTTAGAAAAAAAATCGGTCTTTTTCTATTTTTTTGAAAAACTAACTTTCGCCGTTATCGGCGTTCAATTGTATTTCGGTTTCACTGGAAGTGGCGTAAAATTTCTTTTTTTTTTAAAAAATAGAAACCCTGTATTTTTTTTAAAATTCGGGAAAGGTAATTTGAAAGGCAATCCCTTAAAAGATACGTATGCTACTGTTTAACTTAAAAATATGATGTTTATGCAGCAAAAAAAGGTTTTGGAAATCTGTTTTTGCTTTGGTTTTGGAAAAACAGCCCAGATTTTTTCTTGTGAACCAGCCCGATCTGAAGGGGGCTCGTTACAAAGGGAAAAGTAATCACAACAATTGCAAAAAAAAACTGTCAAACCCCCAATTTTAAAGGGGCAAAATTATTCTTGTTTTTTATTGTTATTATATCCTGCATTTGTCATAAACGCTTCCCTCTTTGGGGTTCTGTTTTTTATTTTTTCCCCCATTTTATTGTTTTTTTTTTAATGCTGCTATTTTTTTTACTTTAAACCCAATTTTTTTTTGCAATTAATTTAATTATGGTAACTTGTTTAAAGTGTTAGTATTATGGATAATATGTATTTTTTTTTGGGTTTTTTTATGATGGGTTCGGCAAGAAACCCGGCATTAATTGTGGGTCAATTTTAATATTCGTAAATCTCAACAATTTTCGCTTTTTTGCCCTGATTGGCAACAAATTGTACAATAATTTAAATCATATTATCTTTGTTAAAGCAGTTTGCTCTGTAAAAATTTATACTATCTATCTCTACTTTGCGCAAATTTTAAAAAATTTTTGGCTTACGAGGGGCTAATTTTTTGCCCAATTTATGGAAAAATTAAAATTATAAAGTTTGTACGTTTTTTTGGATGGCGAACGCTTTAGATGCGCGGGGGAAAACAAAACTTTAATCATAGTCGTTTTTTTATTCGCTAAAATAAAATTTAAAAAATAAGTCGGGGGTACGCCACGCATGTTTTTTTCAAACTTTAATTTTTCCCGAACGAGTCCGACTACCTTCGTTTTAGCGCCGGAAAAAAAATCGCCATCCTCGACGCGGACCTGTCTTGGGGTTTATCTTACGTGCTCCATGCGGAGGGCCACTGTAAAACAACAACAAAAAAAAAATGAAAAAAATTAAGCACATTGCCCCACAAAAACTAACAAATTTAAAAAAAAACCCACCACATTTAATTAATTTCAAAAA
The DNA here is from genome assembly GCA_029619315.2 of Dynastes maya. Classification (NCBI taxonomy): domain Eukaryota; kingdom Metazoa; phylum Arthropoda; class Insecta; order Coleoptera; family Scarabaeidae; genus Dynastes; species Dynastes maya. The sequence continues at coordinate 13,087,604 of JAROYE020000012.1, forward strand.
AGTTCGTAAATAAAGGGGAAACAACAATTACAAAAAAAAGTTAAAAAAGAATAAAATAAATAACGACACAAAAAAAACGAAAGTATGACAAATGCAGGTTATAATAAAAAAACAAAAAAACAAAAATAACTTACGCTTTTGGAATTGAGATTTGGGGGAGTTTGGCAATTGTTAAATTTTCTTTCTTAGGCCAACGACTCTTTAGATCGTCTGACTCACAAGAAAAATTTGGCGTCTTTCCTTTGCCAAATTTTTGGTAAGAACAAAAACAGATTACCAAAACATTTATTATTGCATATCGTCATATTTTTTAAGTCAAACTAAAAAATATATTGGTATCGTTGGATTTGCCTTTCGAAATACCTTTCCAGAAAAGTAAAAATATACAGGGTGTTTTTATTTAAAAAAAAAGAAAACTTGACTTAACTTCTAGTGCACTGGAAATCAAAGAAAAAATGCCGATAAAACCAAAAAATTAGTTAACAAAAAATAGATATCGAATTTTTTTTCTAAAACGTAGCTACTGTGTTTTAAAAAAATTTTAAAATGAGGGGGGGGGGGGGCACTTCAGTTAGGGACTTATAGAGAAACAAAAAAACACGTAGAACAAATAATATGGAATCGTAATCATTAGAGTTAACCTAAACTTGCGGACTCGCATAGGCGTCGGTATTACGGGTTAATATAAGAATACGAAAAATTCATAAATACACTAAACCGGTAGAGAAGCAGGCATGTAGTGTCGACCTTGAATATAAATCATGTTAAACTGCGCTGAGAGAGATTTCGTTTTAGTACCGGTTGAGCTGTTGCAGAGATTAGTCGAACGGTCAAGGTTATGTACTTACGTGTCGCTTTTGAAAATATAGCTGGTGTTTTTTGTGTGTTGTAGTATTATACCAAGTACATAATTAGTGTATCGTTTCATATAGAACTAATATTTACATACCTAAGAAAACAATGCCTCGTAATAGATTTGCTACTAATGTACATAAGTATGTGTTACTTTTTCCCCATTTAAAATATGACGGTAGTGCAGTTTTTTGCTTAATATGCAATGTTCGTTTTGCTGCATTGGACAGAACTGATTGCAGAGGCATGTCAACGGTATTAAGCATATGAGAAATGCAAGAACTGAAATACCTTATACACTATTCCTCATACATTTATTAATTATGTTTACGTCTTGTAATCTTCCGTTGTCGTTGGTGAGAAAAGCAGCTTTTAAAACGTTTTGGCGACAATACGTTCCAAAGTACCCATTACCCTCACAAACACAATTACAGAATCATTTGCCGCGAATGAAAGAGATGCTAGAAAATGTGTGTAAACGTGAGTTGTGTTCCAAAAAAATATGGATTACCGTGGATGAGACGGCCGATATAAAGAAAAACAGTATTGTGAATGTAATAGATCGCGTTTCATCTAGCGAGAACACAGCATCTCGATATTTGTTAACTTGCAAACGTGTTCAACAATGTACCGCAGAAAATATTCAAAAAGTGATAATGAACGCTTTGAAGAAATTTAAAATTGCCCAAGATCAAGTTGTGATGATTGTAACAGATAGTGCAGCAACGATGTTAAGTGTTGGGCGATCCTTAAAACATATATTTCCTAACTTAATACATATAACCTGCGTGCTGCATGCTTTGCATTTAGTTGGTGAAGTTGTTCGACAACATTACGGAAACGTTGATCGGGTGATTGGAAGTACTAAAGCAGTGTTTCGTAAATCCCCTAAACGTTTAAAAGAATTTCGTAAATTTTGTCCAGTATTCCAGAACCTCCTGAACCAATTTTAACGCGATGAGGTACTTGGCTAACAGTAGCTTCTTACTATTTGATCCATTTTCAACAAATTCAATCAGTTATAATGCGATTTAATCGGAATGAATCCAATGCAATTAGAGAAAGTCAAAGAGAATTTCAAATTCCTCAACTTTTAGAAGATTTAACAACAATATGTACCAATTATACAGTATTACTAGAAGCCATCAGAAACTACAATGTACTGAATTGTCATTGCAGGAATCATTAGACATAGTGGAGAGTGTAAAAAATAAATTACAACATTAAATGATACGCCAGGATTATGCGCTAGTCAAAAGTTGGCAGATGTTTTAAGGAAAAATCCCGATTTTAATACTTTTGAGGCCGTTATAATAAGTGTAAGAATAGTGAACTTTTAAGTGATTTTAAAACAGTTTCTACATGCAAATGTAACTTCCTTAGATGTGGAGAGGTCGCTTTCTATGTATAAGAATATTTTTTCTTGTCGACGCACAAGGTTTAAAGAACTAACTGTGGAAACATATGCAATGATGCAAGTTTACAGTAGTTCACATCCTGATGCCTCTAATTTGTTGAATAATTAGCAAGTAAGTTGATTATGAATTTTCGTATTCTTATATTAACCCGTAATACCGACGCCTATGCGAGTCCGCAAGTTTTGTTACTCTAGTAATCATTATTGTGAATGAAGTCCAACGTTGTTTAATATGATAATGGATGACATTATCAAGGACGTAAACATAAGAACAACGCCCGGGCATGTGCGAACGACTTAGTGGTGTTTACGAAAAATGAAAAGGAATTAAATTAATAGAGATATGTAGTGAAGCTCTAGCAGTCAGAAATTTAAAAATGAATATCAATAAGACTAATGTCGTGGTTTTAGGGAAAACAGTAAAAAGTATAGATATTATATTGGAAAATACTCAGATTGAGCAAGGAGATGTTTTTAAGTATTTGGGGTCCATATAGACAATGAGGCTTCCCAAGGAACAGAAATAGATGCATCAAAATTATACCATGCGATTCGAAATCCATTCCTATGAAAAAAAGAGATAGCAAGAAATACAAAAACGAATGTATATAAGGCCATGTTTGTACCAGTTCTAACGTATGGATGTGAAAGCTGGGTACTTACAAAAAGAATAACGAGTAGAATTCAAAGCATGGAGATGAAGTATCTTAGAGGCGTCCTAGGCATAGCAATGGTATACAGGAGACGTGAGAGACGAACTAAAAATAGATCCAATTATCAAGAAAATTTAAAAATGCCAGCTGAGGTGGTACGGGTACTTGGTGCGAATGAGTGACAACAAACCAGTGGAGAAAATGCGGGAGTCGAGAATCCAAGTGAAAATACCTAGAGGAAGACCAGTGAAAGCATGGGACAAAAGTCGTAGAAAAAGTGGGCAACGTTGTACTGCGAACGGGGAGAGCAGTATATCAGAACTGACATTATAACCTTACACCTAATGGTTCTATAAGGTTTTTGATTATATATCTATATATACACTATCGCTCATAAATATTTGAGCACCGTCTATGTGACCTCTTTTACTTTTAATGATTGCGTCACATAATCATAATGTTTCCGGAGTTATTCGAGCCCATGCTGCCTGTAGTTTGTGCCACATGTCATCTGCTGAAGTTGGAGCATTTTTTCTTACTTCCTGATCGAATTCTTCCCATAATAACTTGATGGGATTCAAGTCCGGGCTTTCGGGTGGCCATTTCATGACTGTTAGTATCCCTTCCTCTTCCAAGTGTTTGAAATATTGCTTGCATAATTTTGAAGTGTGTTTTGGGTCATTGCCTTGTTGGAATACAAAATTCTGACTCAAAGTTCTTACACCAGAAGGTATTGCATTTTCCTCTAAGATGCGTCTGTGTTGCTCTTTTCTTATTATGCCTTGAATTTTTACGAGATCACCTGCGGATGTACCAGAAAACCAACCCCAAATCATTACCGAACCACCGCCGTGTTTGACGGTAGAGACTGTGCATTGCTCTAGTGCACGTTCACCTACAGATATTCTTACAAACACTCGTCTTCGCGAATCGAAAATCTCGAATATGGATTCGTCGGTCCACAATACCTTGCTCCAGTCTTCTACGGTCCAATTCCGATGTTCACGTGCCCATTGTAACCTCTTGTTCTTATTAATTTGACGAAGGGCTTTCGCATCGCAATTCGTCCGTGAAGGCCGGCTTTTTGCAGACGGCGTTTAACCGCGGACGCGCTAATCGGCTTCGGAAATACAGTATTGATTTCTGCGGCGATTTCTGGAGCTGTTTTTCTTCCATTTCGCTTGCTGGACACCACGATTACAATATCTTGAGCTGATGTTGCTGCCCTTGGTCTACCACTTTTTACTTTATTTAGAAAACTGCGACTTTCATTGTTTGCGTTTTTATGACGGTATTACCTCTCATACAGATAAAAGAAGTAAATAGACCGATATTATTTAATAAATTTAAGTGAATCCTACTGATTATTAGCATATTCATATTCAATAATGCTGGAATGTATTCCCTAAATACATTGTATGTATACAAAAATCTAAAATCTAAGGGTGCCCAAATATTTAATAATATATATATATATATATATATATATATATATATATATATTTAATTGATGAAGTGTTATAATTTAAATGAATTTAAACTTATTTCTGATTATAATAAAATGTTCTTAGGGTTACTTTTGATAATTTAATTTACTAATATGTAATATATAATATAATTTAATTAAATACACTACCGCTCGTAAATATTTGGGCACCCTTAGATTTTAGATTTTTGTATACATACAATGTATTTAGGGAATACATTCCAGCATTATTGAATATGAATATGCTAATAATCAGTAGGATTCACTTAAATTTATTAAATAATATCGGTCTATTTACTTCTTTTATCTGTATGAGAGGTAATACCGTCATAAAAACGCAAACAATGAAAGTGGCAGTTTTCTAAATAAAGTAAGAAGTGGTAGACCAAGGGCAGCAACATCAGCTCAAGATATTGTAATCGTGGTGTCCAGCAAGCGAAATAGATGAAAAACAGCTCCAGAAATCGCCGCAGAAATCAATACTGTATTTCCGAAGCCGATTAGCGCGTCCGCGGTTAAACGCCGTCTGCAAAAAGCCGGCCTTCACGGACGAATTGCGATGCGAAAGCCCTTCGTCAAATTAATAAGAACAAGAGGTTACAATGGGCACGTGAACATCGGACCAACATTGGACCGTAGAAGACTGGAGCAAGGTATTGTGGACCGACGAATCCAAATTCGAGATTTTCGATTCGCGAAGACGAGTGTTTGTAAGAATATCTGTAGGTGAACGTGCACTAGAGCAATGCACAGTCTCTACCGTCAAACACGGCGGTGGTTCGGTAATGATTTGGGGTTGTTTTTCTGGTACATCCGCAGGTGATCTCGTAAAAATTCAAGGCATAATAAGAAAAGAGCAACACAGACGCATCTTAGAGGAAAATGCAATACCTTCTGGTGTAAGAACTTTGAGTCAGAATTTTGTATTCCAACAAGGCAATGACCCAAAACACACTTCAAAATTATGCAAGCAATATTTCAAACACTTGGAAGAGGAAGGGATACTAACAGTCATGAAATGGCCACCCCAAAGCCCGGACTTGAATCCCATCAAGTTATTATGGGAAGAATTCGATCAGGTAATAAGAAAAAATGCTCCAACTTCAGCAGATGACATGTGGAACAAACTACAGGCAGCATGGGCTCGAATAACTCCGGAAACATTCTTAAAATTAATTGCACGAATGCCCCCGATTATGTGACGCAATCATTAAAAGTAAAAGAGGTCACATAGACGGTGCTCAAATATTTATGAGCGATAGTGTATATATAGATATATAATCAAAAACCTTATAGAACCATTAGGTGTAAGGTTATAATGTTAGTTCTGATATACTGCTCTCCCCGTTCGCAGTACAACGTTGCCCACTTTTTCTACGACTTTTGTCCCATGCTTTCACTGGTCTTCCTCTAGGTATTTTCACTTGGATTTTCGACTCCCGCATTTTCCTCACTGGTTTGTTGTCACTCATTCGCACCAAGTACCCGTACCACCTTAGCTGGCATTTTTAAATTTTCTTGATAATTGGATCTATTTTTAGTTCGTCTCTCACGTGTCCTGTATACCCTTGCTATGCCTAGGACGCCTCTAAGATACTTCATCTCCATGCTTTGAATTCTACTTGTTATTCTTTTTGTAAGTACCCAGCTTTCACATCCATACGTTAGAACTGGTACAAACATGGCCTTATATACGTTCGTTTTTGTATTTCTTGCTATCTCTTTTTTTCATAGGAATGAATTTCGAATCGCATGGTATAATTTTGATGCATCTATTTCTGTTCCTTGGGAAGCCTCATTGCCTATATGGACCTCAAATACTTAAAAACATCTCCTTGCTCAATCTGAGTATTTTCCAATATAATATCTATACTTTTTACTGTTTTCCCTAAAACCACGACATTAGTCTTATTGATATTCATTTTTAAATTTTTGACTGCTAGAGCTTCACTACATATTTTTATTAATTTAATTCCTTTTCATTTTTCGTAAACACCACTAAGTCGTTCGCACATGCCCGGGCGTTGTTCTTATGTTTACGTCCTTGATAATGTCATCCATTATCATATTAAACAACGTTGGACTTCATTCACAATAAATGATTACTAGAGTAACCAAAACTTGCGGACTCGCATAGGCGTCGGTATTACGGGTTAATATAAGAATACGAAAAATTCATAAATAAACTTACTTGCTAATTATTCAACAAATTAGAGGCATCAGGATGTGAACTACTGTAAACTTGCATCATTGCATATGTTTCCACAGTTACTTCTTTAAACCTTGTGCGTCGACAAGAAAAAATATTCTTATACATAGAAAACGATCTCTCCACATCTAAGGAAGTTACATTTGCATGTAGAAACTGTTTCTCAAAATCACCTAAAAGTTCACTATTCTTACACTTATTATAAACGGCCTCTAAAGTATTAAAATCGGGATTTTTCCTTAAAACATCTGCCAACTTTTGACTAGCGCATAATCCTGGCGTATCATTTAATGTGTGTAATTTATTTTTTACACTCTCCACTATGTCTAATGATTCCTGCAATGACAATTCAGTACATTGTAGTTTTCTGATATATATATATATATATATATATATATACATAAATATATACACACATCTCAAAGATGTATAACCTAGTTAAAGTTAGTAGATATCTTTGAAAATCTCTGTATAGGTATGTGTACTGTTTATGTTTGCTATAATTCTTAAAATACGTTTCTGAATCACAAAAGCATTTGCCGCTCAGAAGGCAAATAAGCCTCCTCAAAAGCAGATGCCATACTACAATCTATTCTCCACTGAAGCACGATAAATTATGACTGATTGTGCTTTTGTTACGATATATTTTAAATTTTGGGAAAGAAATGAAAAGATGATGAATTTAATGTTTGATCTATATTTAAGCCCAAAATTTTAAAGTTCCGCTTGCTTTAATTCACTATTATATGAATATGCATTTATCGATCATGGTTATGAAATATTAAATATAGTGTTTTATCTATATTTAGATGTAGGCCATGAGCTATATTACGTTTATAATCCAAAGCATCCCTACCATTATCAACAATTAAACATTACAATAAGTCAGTCACTAGTGCCCAATCGTTACACCCGATATATAAGCCCTTACAGCTCTTCGGTGACGTCACGCTGTTTAGCCGATGTATCGCCATTAGAGCAACGCAACTGCGCTGAAAGCCAGTGGCGGACGCATAAAAGTTTACACAAAATAAATTAAATGTGATACGTGCTCAAACACTTACCGTTTTAAGAGTCCTCCGTGAAATCACAAAGTGGATAATGTCTATTTACTATTTGTAACATTAGATATGTTTCCAAAGTTGTTTCGGCAAAGTGAGTGCGGCGTGAAGAAAAAGTGTTTTTGTATGCCGAAAACGAACGTTCTGCATCTAGTGACGTTATATTTGCGTAAGTAAAATAATCTTTCAAATAACTTAACGGTTCTGTTGACGCACCTTCACAAATTTGTCTTAATATGCCAAAATCAGTCTTTATCTAAAACACTTTCAAACCTTTCTAAAACACAAACATTTCTTGCGTCTTCTATTTGCAAAGATTCCACTAACGACACCGAAGAATTTTGTAGTTTTTCTATCGCATCCGCTAGTCCCACGTAATTGTTCTGTTTTAACTTGACTATCCTGAAATTTCAAGCGGCTTACCTTGACAGACTGTTGTTTTGTCCACACATAACCACAGTTTTTTATCTTGCAACTCCGATTTCATTCTTTTCTCGACATGCTCACGAGCAGACGGCACAACTCTCTGTAATGTTCTCTCACTTGGTAACTTAAAGTCCGAATATTCATTCCAAAACGAGACGTATGCTTCCTTCCTTAGTAAATGAAATGGTAAATTACACGCAATAAACACATAAATTAAATTTAAATTTGTCATAATCTCGTGTGGAATTTTTTTTTGAAACATGCACTATTTACGTGCTGTAGACAATCACTTTTCGACCAACACATTAAATCTATTTTACACACTACACATTGAATTTTAGCGCCATCACACTTTAAATCAGGCATTTCTGCAATAAATTTTCTTATTGTGTCCAACTTTGGTCGTTTTCGCGACGTAGGAAACATTTTCAAAACAAACGTAGAACTACGATATAGTATACGACAGCGTAGATGCATACACAACAGATCCGCTTTCGAGTTGCAGTTATACTGACGCTTATACCGAATTGTCCCGGCCGTGTTTATTTTGCGTAAACTTTTACGCGTCAGCCACTGACTTTCAGCGCAGTTTGCGTTGCTCTAATCGCCATGCACGTTATTAGCCTAAGCGATAAAAGAATCGATTTTTTTGGTTTTTTTAAGTTTTGAAGGGCTTCCGGTTTAAAGAGGATGCCAGTCGTCAACTGAGCCCTTCTTCACATCTCATTCAATTTTATTTTGGAAAAACGATGTTTCAAAGCTGAACACGTAACCGAGCGCAGTTTTCGTGAAACATGTATATTTGTGGTTGATATTTAACTCACTAATTATTATTATTTGTAATTGTACATGTATTTGGACGAAATTAAGGTTGAAATGATACAATAATTGCAATTTTATTCGAAATTTTCCCACAATAATTTTTAAGTAGTGTACTTGTAGAACAAGTTATTATAATTGCTGCAATGCGTTCACTGCTGTGAATATGACATTTACATATATCAGTATCCAAAATGGCTACGTTTGGCGATTTAATTTAAAATATATAATATTAAAACAGAACGTTTATTACATACATTTAAAAACATCTCTTTGTGTTCAAAAATAGTTTTGTTAAATATAACGTAAGAATATAAAACTATTTGAACAATAACATCATGTTTTTTGTCAAATGTGTGAGTTGGAATAGCATCTTTTTTAAGCCTAGGATTTTTTAATCTTACAGCTATAGTTTCCCCGGTCCTTGAATCTGTAGCTGTTGAAAAATAAACAATATCTTCTTTTATTTACAAATTGTAACTTACAAACAAAACAACCGACACCATCTTAGGTTAGCTTACCTCGTTATATGGCATAAACAACACTAGAAAAGCACTGCAGGTATCACCAATAAAGTACGGAAATATCACTACACAGTATTTTTTTAAAATAAAACCAATATAATTTGAATAAACTAATTCAAAATGAAATAATCGATCCTAACGTATGAAAACAAGCGACGCCATCTTAGGTGAGGTTACCTCGTATTTATCGTTTGAGAAAAGGTTTTATCGCTTATACAACACTAGAAAAACATTGCAGATATCACCAACAAAGTACGGAAATATCACAACACAGTATTTTTTTAAATAAAACCAATGTAATTTGGATAAACCAATTCAAAACGCAGAGATGGTCTCAGTGTGTAAACGCGTTTGTATGGCCTAAATATAAATACGTCACAGCCTTCCGCCGTCAAAGCTGTTGAGCGACTCGGGATCCAAATTCAATACCGACTAACGTCAGTGTAGCGACATACATAGCGGGTGCGGAGCGGATAGAGCGGGCGCGGGTTCCGCGAACAGACGTACTCAAAAGGATGCGGTACACATAGCGGGTGAAGAGCGGGGCGTTTTTATCGCCTGCTCCGCGCCCGCTCGAGGGGACAACATGTCGCGGGAAAACGCTATGCAGAGCGGGTCATTGTGGTGGGAACACATATGTAAACAAACAGAACCTGACATACACAGCGGATTTTCGGTTGCGTTGTGACCAGCGAGTAGACGTTTTTACCCTTTTTATGCAAAATGGATGCAGATTTATGGATATCTGAGGTGGAAAAGCAGCCCTGCTTATGAGACAAAGGGAACCATGATTATAAAAACGGATGCCTGCTAGAGAGAGATAGGTAATGCAGTAAACATTTGTTGGGAGAGACACTTGTTTCTGCTTCGAGAGCAGCCACTGTAGCCAACTGCATGAAGGGAAACATGGTTCGACACTGAAAAAATGGGTACGAGCACTTCATACCCTCTCCGCGTCTGCGCACTCGCGATACACCCACTACGTGTGTCATCGCCACCCGCGCTTCGACCGTTCCGCACCCGACTCGCGCCCGCTTTGCACTCGCTGTGTGTGTCCCAACACTCATACGATAACGTTATTGCGGGATTCTAATTCAGAACACTAGCGCCTTATAATAGACCTATTGTTGGGATATAAATTGAAGTCCTTGGTGCAAGGTGTTAATTCAAAATTTGTAGTTTCGAGAAAAACTGGTTTAAAGCCAGGATTTTTTTGTTATACATGTAGTTCTAGTAGGTGATAATATATTCAAATATATTTAAAATTATTATAGTTAGCAAATTTTGTTGAAATATAAGCCCTAGTTTTAGAAAAACTTGGAAATAAACTGAAAATTTTTAGTTAACACTTTTTTATAAAATCGTTATGACAACTCACAGCCAATCGAAAAAAATCAAAAGAGTATTATTGCAGAAAAAACTCTATATTAGATTTGAAAATTTGTACAAAAATGGCAAAAATCTTTCCTAAATCTTAAGGAATTATATTCAGTCGCCTCTTTCCAAGTTATTGTAAAAATCCCCTTAAGTTTTTGAGAATGTAAGGGAGCTGTTCTTGAATATTGTTATACTTTTTGGCTGAAATCGGTTGATGTTTATTGATTGTCGTTAAAATCACGTTATCAGTTTTATTTTGTGTCCTGGCTATTTTTCTCATATCAACAACAGTCCATTCTTTTGGTTCATCGAACGAATATCTATATTCAATTTTTCCAAATTCGTCTATTTGTATTCATCTTACTTCCCTAAACGGAAATTTCTTGTTCTTTTCAGATTTCTTTCTGTCGATAGCTTTCGGAGTAGTTCCTTAATTTCAACAAATTTGTCCACCATTCTAGTAATATTAAATGGTGTCTTTCTTCTTGATTCTGTCATGATTGTATTGTACTAACAGTGTAAATGCTTTGTCGTTTTCTTTTAAATCCTTCCGCGGCTGCAAAATCTCTATCTGAGTCCATAAAAAATGGCCTACTTCAGGAAATTTGTGATCAGTTTTCCTAAACATGCCCGTCTTAATAAAAAAAATATTGCTATAAGCACACAATATAGAAATTTTTGTTCTGGCCTCCTGTCGAATCACTCCATGCAATAAGATGATCGCATGTTCTGTATAAAACATAGTTTTGTTTTCTAGAAACACCAATATCCAGCTACCAACTTCTTCAGGGCCCCGAAATTCTTGATCTACAATCTAGATATGGAAATACCCTATGTCGTTCTTTTGCTCGGTCGAAATCGGATACCTAAATTATACAGCCATACTTGTCTCAGATAGAATGCTTTGCTGGTTGAGATTTTTGGCAATGGAAGTGTTTTTTGTAAATCAAAAGTGATATACTGACACGTGTTGTCCTTCTAATAATAATATAAGTCTACTTACGTGACGAGGGGGACTCGCTGGCAGGTATCAATTTATCAGTAAGGCACCGCTACTTCTCTAATATGTATTTATTCTCTTTCAACTCCCTATACTCCTGGTTACCTTATCTACCGTCTACAACCAACTAACTACCTATCTATCTATCGACCCCGATCTTCCCGTGTCTTTTCTGCCATTCTGCAGTTTGTAACTGTGTCAAGCAGTATAAGCAGGATCGGTTTCGATATTACAAAACCTAATTCTATAATGGAACTTTCCGTGTCATTACCTCCTCCCTGAAAACAAAATTATTGTGCCCTCACAATTGCTGAAAAAAACAGATGTCGGCCACCAAAGTTTCATTATTTACAAATAAGATATGCAAACCAGTAAGAAATAATACGTTTTTGCATGATTAAATTTGAAACTATATAGCGATGACACTATTTTGTTTGTGTATAAAATCTTTTTGGGCGCCATCTATTCCCTGGGAGCTAAAGTAACAGATAAATAATTGACTTAACACCTTTTTGCAAGAAAGAATGAAAATGCACCAAGGTCTTCAATTGATAAATGTCATCAACATAAAGTAGAAATAAGTAGTGTTGAGCGATTATGAATAGAGCGGGCCAAGAGCGCCATGCGCCAGGTTCGCAATCAGGCTGCCGGGCGCATATATGTATGTAAACATAGGTAATTTAAATATGTAATTATTAGGACGAGGACCAAAACCACTGTCTATTACGTCGTGAAGACGCGCAAATATACACCTGCAGTTTGGGTGTTCGTTGATAAATAGGGCGTTGTTCACAGTGGGCCACTACAAAAAAAAAGTTCATTCATCGACGGCTACGAACTAACAGCGCGCTTATTCATTTACGGATGACGCGCTCTATTCATCAACAAATGACGAGTCTGCAGATGTTACGTTTGCACCACTTCGTGGCATACTAGAAACAAGCGTCGGTGTGCTCGCTTTAGTGATTATGTCTAACGTAACTATTAAAAATAAACGGCCATTACCTACGAAAGTTAATAAATTTCTTAGTGAATTTGTGGATTTACACTACAATGGGAGTACAATTTTCTGTAAAGTTTGTAAAAAGAAACTACTGTGCTGGAGCAAACGTGATTGTGAAAGACATATAAATAGCGCACACCACAGAAATAAAAGAAATGGTGTGTCACAACAACGTCAATTTCAATTAGAATTGCTTTTAACGTTTATGGTATGTGGTCTACCACTTCGTATACTTGATAAAAAAGCATTTCGAAAATTCTGGGGTACATACAATACCGAGTGGATACTACCATCTCGGACAGCGTTACGGAGAGATATTCCACGAATACGTGAGGACATTGAAAATCGAATTAAAGCCGAATTAAAAGATAAACAGCTGTGGCTATGTCTTGATGAGACGACAGATTGCAAAAAAAATTCTATTTTGAATATAATAGTGCGCGTATTAGATCCTATTAAACCAAATTTTGCAATTCTATTAGCCAGCAGAAGATTAAAACAGTGTACTAGTAAAGCAATTATGGCCGTAGTTCTCGAAACGTTACAAAAATTTCAAGTGTCAACCAGTCAACTGTTGTTGTTCATGAGCGATGGTGCAGCAACAATGTGTAGTGTAGGCCGTTCCCTTAAAGAAAAGTGTGAAGGACTTTTACATGTTACGTGTAAAGTCCATGCTTTACATCTTGTGGCACAAACTATTCGAGAGTGTTACCCGGAGGTGGATGCATTAATAGCAAACACAAAAAAAGTGTTTCTCAAAAGTCCTAAGAGGACTAGGGCATTCCACAGGTTATGCCCTGGTATTCGAGAACCACCACAGCCCATTCTTACGCGTTGGGGAACGTGGTTAAAAGCCGCTTTTTATTATAATGAACATTTTCAAGAAGTCAAATCCGTTATTTTGCAATTCGTCCCTGCCGAAGCTAGAGCTATTAGGATGAGCCAGAAGGGATTTCTCGATATTTCTGTGAAACACATCTAAAGAATATTAGCAACAATTACAAAGGGTTAGTAGACGCGATAGAAAATTTGCAAAATTCTGGATTGTCGTTGGTAGAATCAGTGCAAGTCGTGGACGAAGTTAGTACATTGTTACACAGTATAAACGATGCAACAAGTGGACGAGTTTTAGCTAAGTTCGATAGTGTTTTAAAAAAGAATCCGGACTACACGAGATTAAGACAAATGTGCGATGGGGCATCTGCAGATTCCTTGACTAAGTCTAAAGATTATTTTAATTACGCCTGTCTTACTTCGGTAGACGTGGAACGGTCGTTTTCGAAATATAAGAACATTTTTTCGTCTCGGCGAACATCCTTCACCGAGGCAAATGTGGAAACTTATCTGATCGTGCAACTTTTTAAACAAGCCTATCCGCATTATTAAGAAGGATAGAATTTATTTATTATATCTTTATTTACAGTTACATTATTAAGTACAACAGAATAAAAAAAGCGTTCAGTTTCTCAGTTATTTCCTTATTACATCCCATTTACAACGCATACCGTTTTCAATCAAATAAAAAATCATAATGAAAATAAAACACCTCAGCGTGTACATATACATATATATATATATATATATATATATATATATATATATATATATATCCGCTCTAATTACTAAACATTATTATTGCGTCAGCTTTTATTTTTTTACTCTTGTGTATTAATTTCGAAATATCACATATCTGCTGTGACTCACATATACGCTATTTACAATAAGCGACCGTTGCGCCTGATTCCGATTCTGTTGGATGGCGCAATTTGGCCCGCTCTAATTATGAATGATATAATCGAGATATGTCGATTATACCCGAATAATCGATCATTCGATTATGGTTCAGAAATCATTCATTATTCTTTTCGACTGCGCAGGAGCATACAAACGGATTACGATTCGAGATCTGTATTCGAAACTTCGAGGTTTCGTGTTTCGAAATAATTCACTCGTCACTCGGATTCTGTCAAATAATCGTGGAAAATAATCGAAATCGTTAGTAAATTTCGAATGATCATTCGATTATTTTAAACGATTATTTCGATTCATTCGATTATTGAAATATATCGATTATGTCCAACACTAGAAATAAGATCCAACACGGAACCTTGCGAAACATTAAATTTATTGTTCAGACGTAATGATTGGATAGATGCCCTTCATTTAAAATTATTCGCAGCGTATTGATTACGATATACAAGTAATACCAAGATTTTATAAGTTCTCTATCAAAGCAGTATGGTGGACACAGTCGAACTTACGCGGTTGAGTTCTATATTGTTAAATGTGACGTCCATATACAACTGATCTACCCGCGTCAGAAATGTATTTCCACTTTACGAGATTTCGAGTCTAGCAATCTTTTATTTCTTTCATTTAATAAAATTGTTAGTATTTTGAGCTTTCAACAATTACTTTTTAAAATATCAAATTTTACTTTGCATTAATGATCTATTTACTAACCTTAGAGAACGTTAAATTTTATCTAATCGTAATTTCCTATGCTTTCCACTGTGGAACCGGTATCAAAATTTAATCGTGGGACTACATCCTCTGTGTCCCCTCGTGAATATTTTATACCAGAGTGTTAAGATCCATTTTCTTATACCACTTTGGCGTAGGACCCAGGATGAAATATTTAGTAGACGCCTAATATTGACAAACGAAGTTTACTCCATACCTACATTTAAGGTGAATGCTGTAACAATGGATGGAAAATGTTAGGGAGCGATCCCTCGCATTGTTCAAAATTCGCTCTTGTATCACATTTTATATGTATAAGTGTATAAATAACTTGCAAGCACTGCCAAGTTCAAGCTTTTGTATCCTGACGGTTTAAAAAGGCTATTCGAATCATATCTAATTTATCTCATAAAATTCAGAGATCGACAGTTGAAACTAATATTTAATTTAACATCTTAATTATATGAATCTTTTAAATAGAACTTCTTTTCAAACTCCAACAGCACGTTTACAACTTCAGAATAATATTTCTTTTTTGTAACGGGTACGGAACTACGAACTAAACTTATCAAAGGAGGACTGGGAATCGTGGTAGTATTATGTTATATACAGTGATGAACAAAAATCCGGAAACACCTAAATATCTTTAATAATATTGCAGGTATTATATACCATGAAATTCAGTATTTGTAAATGCAAAATTTTCTACATTTCTTTTAATAGTATATCAAGATATTAACGATAATTACAGTAGATCAACATAGCGGAAAAAAAAATAAATGGAAGAGTTAATGTTACAGCACAATAAGTGAACAAATAGATAATATTAATGTATCAGATGGCCAAACTGGCGACCACCTACTTCTTGACAGTATGATAATCTGTGACGTTTCAAATAGTACCTGGGGTGATATCCAAAGAAGCATTAAGCGGTGAGACAGAGAAAATTTGCAATTTTAGACAACCTCACAAGAAATAATCCATTGGACTAAGATCCGGAGATTTGCCAAACCATTAAATGGTACTCCTTCGTTCAATCCATTTTGGAGAGAATCTAAAATCTAATAATTGCCTTCTAATGCATAATAGGGTGGAACCCCGCATTGGTGAAACCATGTAACAACTCGTAACTGCCCCTCTTCCACTAAAGCAGGGACAATTTGCATATTTAAGAGGATCAAATAGGTTTCACCTGTTAAATTACCATTCAAAAAATAAGCTCCGGTAACCCTGTTTCTGTAAACACCAGCCTAAACAATTACATTTTTGGGGTTGTTGGGGTTTATTACAAAATTAGGATTACGCTAGTAAATCTCTATCACAACTTGACAAAATTTAAGTCTTCTATCGAAATTGTCGTCTGAAAGTTCTTGCTCAAGACGAGGTTTATATAGATGATATTTTTCCTTTCTTAAAATTCTTCCTGTCGAGCGTCAACTGATATTGTGGATTGTGCAAGATCTGTGTAGATGTCTGCAGTACTTTTCCTAACGAAATTGCAACATTTTGCGCTTTGTTGTCATCTGTTGGCACTTTTGTTGCCCTGCTCAACCATCTTTTTAACATTTTGCAAACTAAGGAACGCATTATTGGTTGTCGATGATTAAATAAATCATTCAGTTCGCGCTAAGTTCGTCGTCCATAGCCATCATCATTAAAATTTCAGTTCGTTCCTATTACCCAGTTGGGCCATTTCAAATACAAACTAATACACAAATACGAAAATGAAATTATTTGACAGCTACAACTTCAATTTAATCGTAATCTTTCTTGTGTATCACCCAGCAACTAAGATCTCTCCTGAGCAATTTATAGAAAACGTTTTCAAATAAAAAATATTTGGAGACAAATGCTGCACAATACAGGTTATACTGAAGTATACAGGGTGTTCAGTTTCCGCAACGCAAGATACAACTTTGGTTTTTTAAATGGAACAGCCTGTACGTTATACGATTTTATATGCTTCTCTTCAATTCAATCTATCTTGGTTTCTGAGATACTTGACATAGTTTGACATTTTTGCGA
This sequence comes from Dynastes maya, assembly GCA_029619315.2. Classification (NCBI taxonomy): domain Eukaryota; kingdom Metazoa; phylum Arthropoda; class Insecta; order Coleoptera; family Scarabaeidae; genus Dynastes; species Dynastes maya. Next base: position 13,104,919 of record JAROYE020000012.1, read on the forward strand.
AATACCACTGTTTCTTTAACAGCTGATATTTTAAGGACCTTACACGTTAGGATGGTGATTCAAATTTTATTTGATTGACTATTTCTTAAAGTTTAGTATTTAATACAAATAATATACGTGAATAAAATTTGGCAACGACATCGATGACCTTCTTATAAGAACCTGGTTGATATAGAAAAAAATCTTCGATACCTTGTCGAAAACTCCAAGAAACACTCGATCAAATAAAATTTAAATCACCGCTCTAGCATGTAAGGTGTTTAAGATATGTCATTAAAGAAACAGCGGCATTCTGCCACATCTCAAATTATGTCTATTATCTGAAAAACTAAGATAGATGGGTATAGGAAATATTGGAGAAAGTTGACATGAATTGAAGAGAAACATCCAAAAACGTAATAATATACAGGGTGTTCCGTTTAAAAAATAAAACTTGTATCATGCACAACGGAAACTGAACACCCTGTATAAGATTCATGCAGGCCTTCAAGGCACATAGCTTTGTGATTCTCTTCCACGTCACTCTATCTCTTGCTTCTTCTTTCCAGTTGTTTAGTTGATTTTCTCTTAAATCTTCTGCAACTGCTTCTCTTTATTATCTCCTGGGTCTGCCCCTTTTCTTTCTGCCTTCCGGTAGTTCCGGTACTTCCCATGCTATGTTCTTAATCACTCCATCTGTTTGTAGCCTTTCTAGGTGCTTTAGTGAAGTCGCTGATTTTAGGTTCCCCATATATTTCATATAGCTCCTTATTCGTTAATCTTTCCCACCCCAGCTTAGCTAATTTTCCTCTACAGATCCTCCGCTAGATTTCTCATTCCCACATTTCTAACTTTTGGCTTCTGGGTTTAGTGAGCACCCAATTGTCTTATAAATCCTCAATGTTGCTTTCTTTGATATTTCTTTCGATTTTAGTATCTTTCCTAAACGTCCAGCACATCTATTTGCTTAGGCGATTTTTAAATCAATTTTCATTTCTTCCTCGCGTTTATTACTTATTATTAGTAAAATACACAAAATTTTCCACTTCTTCGATTTCTAAGATGTCGCCTTGTTCCATAAGGATTTTGTTTGTTGTCCAAATAGAACAAATTTAAATTAATATCTTCGTATCTTCTCTCAGAATATAAAAAATATACAGTGACTTCCGGTTAAATCGGAAGTCAGGTTAAAATGCTGATATTTCCATTTTAGCCCTCAGTTACCCACAAGTACTGAATTTCACAGTAATACCTACAATATTGTTAGAGATAATTACATGTTTCCAGTCTTTTGCCTATCACCATAACGCACATTTAAAGGCCCTTTGAAAATTAAGGTGATGCTTTCTCTAGGTAATAATAAGCGTTAGTTCTCGTGATTAATTAACTCATAAGGTAAATTAGTTTACGATATACGCTTTGAGGTGTTACATGAAACGCCTTTGATGGGGGAGAATTGTCTTTAGAAAGCAAATAGCACGTCTTATGTTATTTTACGTATTACATTTAATATTCCTATGGAATATCAAATGTAGTGATATACACGGCTATTATAAAATGAACAACAGTAGCTCAAAAATGTCAGAAAGTCATATATTAAAACAAGCGGTTTATTGTATTAATGTCTTATTTCCAATAACGTTAATATTAGATTGTTTTATAATATTATTCGTCATAAAAATCCAAATTGTGTCAAAAATAAAACTATATTTGGTTTTGGTCGTGAGTATATTTTGTAAATGTTTCTCCAATTGCTAAGAATCTTAGTGATCTCCCTTGCTAATATAGAGCATAAGCATATATATATGTATATGCTTATTTGGGTACCCCTTTTTTGATATTTTTAATATCATGTTTAATAATTTATTAAACACATCTTCATCCATTTTAGGATAAATTTTAAATTAGTCGGGATCTGTGGTAATCCTTTCATTGTGAACTAGCAATTTATTTAAACTTGAACCAATTCACTAAAACCCTTACCACAAAACTTAACTCGTACTGGACGCACGTTTCGATAGCCAAGCTATCATCATCAGCAGTATTTGTTTGCTAGCTACAACAGCATAAGCATGTCAGCTCCGCTATTAGTTTGCACCAAAGAGGAAGAACGAGCAGTGATCCGATTTTTATGGTCAGAGGGTGTGAAAGGTGCTGCAATTCACCGGAGGCTTCTGTCGCAATACGGGGACAGTACTTTATCTCGTAAAAGCGTTTTTTTGTGGATCGAAATGTTTCAAAGTGGCCGCACGAGCGTAACCAAAAAGAGGGAACTGAACGGCCGTCAACCTCGACCACCGACGACAACATTCAGCAAGCTCGAAAGATGGTTACAGCAAACAGGCGAGTTACCATAGGTGAGGTTGCATCTTCTTTAAACATCAGTTACTATTCTGCTTAAAAATGCGTCGCCTTCCGCGTTGAAGCGATCCAGTAAGCGTTGGCAGATGTCCAAACGTTTGGTTTTGCTTTCTGCGGTAAGCATTCGTGGTACCCATCGCACACACTTTACGAAATTTGAGTTCATCGTGGATAATTTGATAGGCAGAACCGTGACTGATGTTTAAAGAAGATGCAACCTCACCTGTGGTAACTCGCCTATTTGCTGTAACCATCTCTCGAGCTTGCTGAATGTTGTCGTCGGTGGTCGAGATTGACGGCCGTCCAGCTCCCTCTTTTTGTGTTACGTTCGTGCGGCCACTTTGAAACATTTCGATCCGCAAAAAAACGCTTTTACGAGATAAAGCACTGTCCCCATATTTTGACAAAAATCTCCGGTAAATTTCAGCACCTTTCACACCCTCTGACCACAAAAATCGAATCACTGCTCGTTGTTCCTCCTTGGTGCAAACTAATAGCGGGGCTGACATGCTTATGCTGTTGTAGCTAGCAGACAAATGACGCGATCGTGATTAAATTCCGCACACATGACCACAGAGGCGCCAACTCAACGCATGCGCAAACGGCGGCCACTACCTTCCAAGCTTGTTATGGCGAAAGTGTAGATAATATTTGACTTACCCTTGTATATTTACCCTTTTACATTACGTGTTTCAGGATGAGCCGCTTCATTGCACATGACTAATACATAATTAGGCCTTAAATTGTAAATGTAAAGATCAGGAATCCCTAAATCGTAAATAATCAGAATGACGTAAGTTATTAAAAATCCATCTTTTCAATGAAGCGCGTCATTGCACATGGTCAGGCACGTAGATATAGCCTTTATAAGGAGGGGGGGGGGAATTTTTGTTTTTGCTTATGACAGTTGCCAGCTCTCTCCCCTCCTGGCCCGATCCTCATCTTAAATTTTTAACAATAGTTGATATTACCAAAATACCGGTATCTTGTCAAGGGAAAACAAAAATCGTTTATAAAGATATTAAAGTAAGCCTATATTTAAAATGTATATCAGTTTTACATTACAAAATTATGTTCAGTTTTCTTCTCTTCGTTGTCATTAGGCTGACGATGTCTGCTCTTTTGCCCTGTCCTATTCCGAAGGTAGGATTTCAACTTCCTCAACGTGGAGAAGAATCTTTCTGGACTTGCTGTAGAGGCCGGAATGATGACTAATATTTGTAGCAGTGTCCTGATCCTTGGCATAAAAAAATTGCTGCAGGAATCGTAGGCTTCCAAGACCGAAGTTGGTTTCTCAGTTTCATCTATCCAACGATGGTGCCACATCTCATATTCTCTATGTGTTTGTTCTCCGTTATCTTGAAAATAATATTGTAAAATTGCCTGTATTTTTCTCTTTGAATCTTCATCCAATTTCGTCCTACCAGGGATAATGTATTCGAGATCAGCAATCACGTTGTGGTGATTCGAAAATCGAGCATCTAACTCGCCAATGACGTGATCAAGGAATTAATAATACACATTTCTTAAATATTAGGTTTGCGGGGTGTCTGCAGGAGCATTGCTTCTCTGTGTTTGCTTTCCAATTGTTCTTGGCATGTCAATATCAAAGTTGCTTAGTTCTCGCACCTGTTGGAAGAGATGCAAAAACTCCGTCTCGTTCCGTATGCTTCCCAAAGTCTTCTTTAAAGTGCGCACGTGATTGAGAGATTCCGACAAACTTGCATTGATGGTCTGCAAGACTTTACTGAGTTGGTTTGTGTAACACATCACTTTATGGAGAATGACGAGTGCCACTATGAATTAGCTATTTTCAATTGCCACATGCAGTTGGTAAGCTTGGGTGGCTACATCTCTGTACGAGCTGTTTTGAAGAGCATCCAGGGGGTCTCGTACCACCGAAAACATCTCAAAAAATCTTTCTACTGCCTTGTGTTTCTCTGTCCATCTGGTCTCACAGAGTGAGACGAGGGATGAGTGTGATGTGCCAATCTCTTGGGCGGTTTTCTTCAACAGACTGTCTCTCAGTGAAGATTATCTCAGGAAATTTGTCACGCTTTTTATAGTGCCAATGCAGTTTCGGGTTGCTGCAATTTCACTAGAGTGAGCGAGGACTAGATTTAAACTGTGCGCCACACAGTGCATATACTGTGTTTTCGGATATTTTTCCATGATGATTGTCCTTACACCCTTAAATTGGCCACTCATCACTACCGCCCCGTCATACCCTTGACCGACCAAGTTATGTAAATCCAAGCATAAGGCTGTCAGTTTTTCCTCAGTTGCTTCCGCTAAGCCTTGAGCTGATACATCTTCAACATCTATGAAGCCCACAAAATCTTCTCTCAGCAATGGTTTTTCGCCACAAGAATCAAGATGTCGGACGCACACTGCCAGCTGTTCACACCGAGTGATATTCTGGGTTTCATCGGCCAACACTGAGAAATACTTGGAGTTTCTCACCCCCTGCACAACCCTCTCTAAAACAGCAGTTCCGCAAAGTTCAATCAGTTCATTCTGTATAGTTAGTGATGTGCACATAGCTCTAGTGTGGACGTTTTGGGTCAAAAGGTGATCTCTAAGATGGTCGTCACCTGAGCGGGCACGAAAATGTAAAAGGGTCCAAAAATTTCCATCGTTGTGTAGCGGCTCTTCCAATCCTATGTCTCCGTGTTCCTGCTTTCCTCTCGAGGCTATCTCCTGCCTCCCGCACTATATGACTGTTTCCACAATAGCAGTAAGTCTCTTTCTGTTTTCTGCAGCAATTCTTACATTTTCCGCAGACATCCTGTGCTCGACCTTCAGGTACCGCAATGAAATTTTGAGCCTGTTCCACAGAGAACTTGTGGTATTGATTTCTTTCGTGAGCATCAAAAATTTCCAAAGCATTTTTCCATTTGGCAAATGATTTCGACGTGCCCCCCCCCCCCCCCCCTATCTACGTCCCTGCACATGGTTATAAATACAGCTGTAATTAATTATACATCATGTAACAAAGAATAAAGGCTGGAATTTAGTGGACCTAAACCTGAATTCATTAAGTGATTTTTGTTTTTGTAAATTTCCATGCATTTATAACAGTTTAATTGAACTGTGCTCTTTTCGTTTTTAATTAGCTTTATATTATCAACATTATGGTTATTTTCAAACATATGTAGGGCAACACTAGATTTATCAAACCTTCTGAATTTGAGATGAGACAAATGTTCTTTGTACCTAATTCTGATTGATCTTCTTGTCTGCCCAATATACATTTGATTACAAACTTTACATGAAATTTTGTAAATTCCTGATTTATCCATGTTATCTAGTGGGTCTTTGGAACTTCCTAAAAGGCTTTTGAGGTTATTGCTGAAAAAACAAACAATTTTGCGACTATTTACGATTTACATATTTACATATTGCGGAATTCATTTGTTATATAAGGTTAGTTTTTCGCTTAGCTTGTTAATTCAGTTTTACTGCTGATGATGATAGCTTCGCTACCGAAACGTGCGTCCAGTACGAGTTAATTTTAGTGAACTGTTTCAGCCTTCCAGTGCCACAGATTTAAAGTACCTCTCTATTTAAACTTAATAATACGCACTTTTATGTAAAACAATTAATTTATAATTTTATATTACATATCAGCGCAAGAAAACTCGCATAATATGTAGAGTGACAAATACATGAACGTATATCTCGCGGTGTGATCAGTAACGCTGGCCACGAGCGGTACCGCGCATCGACGTTGAATCAGTTCGGACCGAGAGGAACGGTAGTATTACTTCGTCTGCGGAGCAGTACGGACATTTTCGCTGCCGGTCATTTGCGCAATTGTTTATCTGTCCTAGAAAAATTATGATTTCGTCAGCAAAACGACCGCGGTCGGACAAACTTCGAAAATTTATTGCAGAAATTCCAGACTTAATATATGAAGGTGCTAAAATTAAATGTGTAATCTGTAAAATCCCGTTAATGTGTTGATCCAGACAACATTGTCTACGACACGTAAATAGTGAAAAGCATGTCTCAAAAAGAAATTGCGCACCAGACAATGAAAAAATTATATTTAATTTATGCGTTACGTTTATCGCATGTAATATACCGTTTAATTTACTAGACAAGGAACCATTTATCTGCTTTTGGAATAACTATTCGGAGTGCAAATTACCAAGTCGAACATCGTTACGAAGAATTGTGCCATCTGCGCGCGAACATATTGAACAAAAAATAAAATCGGAGTTGAAAGATCAAAAATTGTGGTTATGTGTCGACGAAACAACAGATCGGAAGAAACATTCTGTTCTTAATGTAATGGCACGCAAATTGGAACCTCATCAATCGGCACCTTCAATTCTATTAGTCTCCAAACAAATACAACAGTGTACTGCCGAAGTAATTTCAAAGTTAGTGTTAAATACATTGGACAAGTTTAAACTTTCAACAAACCAACTCTTGATGTTAGGGAGTGATGGTGCTGCAAACATGCTTTCTGTAGGCCGGTCTCTTAAAAAGCATTCTGCTAATTTGTTACACATTACGTGTAAAATTCATGCTTTCAATCTTGTGGCGGATAGTATCAGAAAATGTTATCCTGAGGTAGACGCTTTAATAGCGCATACCAAAGCAGTATTTGTCAAATCACCGAAACGTATTCGCGAATTTCACAGACTGTGCCCCCGTATACCAGAGCCACCAGAACCTATTCTAACTCGTTGGGGAACATGGTTGCAGGCCGCGTTTTATTATCATAAATATTTTGACAATATTAAGAACGTGGTTTTACAATTCGATACAAAGGAAGCTGCCGCTATCCGGAAAAGCCAGTCGAAATTTCAAGATAGTCAGGTTAAAAATCATTCACGACAATTACTTCGGGCTAGCAGATGCAATAGAAAAATTACAAAATCCTGCGGTGCCGTTAGAAGAATCTCTACAAATAGTGCAACATGTTCACGCACAGCTATGCGCGATTGAAGACGCAAAAAATTTGAAAGTGTTTTTGAGAAAAATTCTGATTTTGGCACATTAAGACACATATGTGAAGGTGCGTCGTTAAGTTATTTGAAAGATTATTTTACTTACGCAAATATTACGTCACTAGATGTAGAACGTTCGTTCTCTGCATATAAACGCATTTTTTCCTCATGCCGTACTAGTTTTGCCGAAACAACAGTTGAAACATATCTAATGTTGCAGATATTTAACAGACATTATTCACTTTGTGATTTCACGGATGACTCTTAAAATGGTAAGTGTTTGAGCACGTGTTATTTAATTTTTATTTAAAAGATGAGCGAAATTATTTGCGGCAGCAAATATCTCTATTAGCAGAATAACTCTAGTGGAACGCGAGGCCTGGTCGACTCTACGCTACTGCGCGGTACCGCTCGTGGCCAGCTTTAGTGATCAGTGAAGATCAAAGCGGATTTACCCCCGGACGGTCCTACGTGGACAACTTGTTCACGTTACAACACCTATGCGAGAAGATTATCGCAGTTAACGGTGAAATGAACACAGCCTTTATTGACTTGACAAAGGCCTATGACACCGTTCCTAGATGTAAATTATGGGAAGCATTAGAAAGCAGGCTGCAATACACATTTAATTAGAATAATCCAAGAACTATATGATCAAAGCACTGCATTCATTAAACATAACAACAACATCTCAGACCCCATACAAACCACAAAAGCACTGCGACAGGGATGTAGCCTATCGCCGATATTATTTAACATATACGTAGAAACTGTATTGAGACACTGGAAACGAAGCCAATTAAACATCAACATCTGTTTACCCTAGGTTTTGCCGACGATCAAGCAATCATCGCTCAAGACGCATATGACCTGGAATTTATGGCAACAAGATTATATAAAGAACATGAGAAGTAGGGCTTGCAGGTTGATATTAAAAAGACGGAGTATCTTGTTATCAACTCAGACGTCCTATTCGAAATATTAATAGACGGGGATAGACATATAAAGCAGGTAGACAAATTCACCTGGGCTGTTTACTGTACAAGGATGGGATAGGTCGATTAGAAATAAGACAAAGAATCCAAAAAGCAAAAGAGGTAGTGAAGGCGCTAAACCCCATTTGGTGGGACAAAAATATCTCGTTCCGAAACAAGAAAAATATAGGGAGAGCTATGGTTGAAACAATACTATCGTACGGAAGTGAAGTGTGGGCAATAAGAGAGGATGACAAAGGAAGGTTATTGGCTGTTGAGATGGATTACCTTAGAAGGAGTGCCAGAGTGTCAAGAAGAGAAAGAATTACTAACGAAGAAATCAGAACCAGAATGCCACGGAAACAATTGTAGACAGGATCGAAGTTAAGGGGTTAAAATGGTTTGGCCACTTACTGAGAATGCCATAATCGCGAAGCAACTGTTTGTATGGAAACCACCAGGATCATGAAAAAGGGGAAGACCGCGTCGATTTCTATTTTTTGTTAACTAACTTTTGCCGTTATCAGCATTTCAATTGTATTTCCGGTTTCACCGGAAGTGACGTCGACTTTCTTTTTTTTAATAGAATACCCCGTATATTTTTACGTTTTTAGAAAGGTAATCGAAAGGCGAATCCAACGATACCACATATGTTATACTTTAACTTAAGAAATGTGACAATATGCAGCAATATAGGTTTTGGTAATCTGCTTTTGTTTCTTGTGACACCAGATTGATCCAAAGAGCTCGTTGCTAAGCAAAGTAATCTAACAATTGCCAAACTATCAAATCTCAATTCCAAGAGGGTAAATTATTCTTGTTGTTTATTGTTATTATACCCTGCACTTGTTATACGTTCCTTCTTTGTTCTCGCTATTTTTTTCTCACATTTTAACTTGTTCTGTTTGTTGTTGTTATTTCTTTACTTTATCGAACTCTATTGCAATTAATTAGTTATGGTAAACTAATAGATTTAAACGAACCTACCACAATTAATTAATTACAATAAAGTTCCATAAAGTAAAGAAATAACAACAAACAGAACAAGTTAAAATGAGAGAAAATAATAGCCAGGGTATAATAACAATAAACAACAAGAATAATTTACCCTTTTGTAATTGAGATTTGACAGTTTGGCAATTGTTATGATTACTTTGCATAACAACGAGCTCTTTAGATTAGTCTGGTGTCACAAGAAACAATTTGGCGCTTTTTCCTACCTATATAAAATATATATAAATAAATATATATAAAATACTTATTTAAAAGCGCATATTTTTAAACAGTTTTTTGTCGTCGTATTTTTGTAGTTATATATTATAACAATTTGGACCAATCTGTTTAAAGTTATCGGCGTATTATACCTAACTTTGATGTTGTTAATATTGTTAAAATCAGGTTAGAACTTTGAGACATCGAGACCTAACCCAACCTAATCAGATTCACCATATTTAATGTTTTAGCGACACTTTGCTCTTTCATTTGTACTACAACTTGGCGACTTGGAATAATACAGCCCAAATTTTGATTCATAGGACCACAGCAATGTCTTCCATTTTTTTCCGAAAGCTAAGCCAAGGAAATGATTTTCATTTTTTGTAGTAGGTCGAGGTTGTCCACTGCGTTTGCGGCTCTGTAATTGTCCTGTTTCGTATTTTCATTTCATTGCCTAGCGTACACAGTACTCAGACGCTCCTACTTCTCGTGCAATTTGAGGATTGCATACATTGATTTCGTGTAAAACACAAACTTTAGCTCTAGTTTCGATGTCTATTTACTTTCATTTCGGCATACTCGACAATAACTAATCAATTGCACAATTTAGTCACTTCACAACTAACAACTTCGTCGCTCACAGAGTGACGTGTTCCTGGGATGGTGGGAGTAGTCGGACTCGATTCATACCATCCGCAAATATTCAGTTTATTTTAAAAAATCAAATAAGTATATGTAACAAAGTATGTTTCTTAAGAAATCTTTTGTATTTGCCCATAAAGGGAAAAATCTAGAAGAAATGAAATATCTAGGAACAATTGTTGACGGTTTTTTCCCGGCGAACGTGTACCAAAGAAGGCGAATACGATTCAATCAGCCGGAAAAGTTACGGCGACGATTTTTTTTGAGATTCGCAAGGCATAATCTTAATTGATTATTTGGAGAAGCGAAGGACAATCACGGTACTATACTGATTTATTAGACCGATTCGACGCTGCACTTAAGAGAAAAAGGCCCCACCTAGCGAAGAAAAAAATTCTCTACCATCATGATAATGCCCCGTCCCACTCATCCGCAATTGCGAGAGCAAAACTAGTCCAGTTATGGTAGGAATGGGTGCCCCTCCACCATCTTCGCCGGATTTGGCCCCTTGTAACTTCTTTTTTTTACAAAACCTGAAAAAATGGCTTGGCGGAAAGCGGTTCACATCAAATGAAGGGGTGATTGCCGACACAGAGGCCTATTTTGCAGAGTTCAAGAAATCCTATTATTTAGATGGCTTAAAAAAGTTGGAATATCATTAGGCTAGTGTATAGAGCTACAAGAAGATTATGTCAAAACAAATGCGTTGTTTTCCTTAACACAGGTATTTATCATACCATCCTCGTGTAATGGAAATTTATCGTGTCGGCCCAAGGTATAAATTGTTAAAATTGTATCCTTTTTAATTATATACACTTCAGATTTATCTGAGACCGAAAATGTGTACGAATAATTCTACTTACAAACAACCACATTTTGGTTAGAGCCAAATTAATCCGACCATGTTAATCGGTTTACATCTTTCTCTAATGGAATTTAGAATAAGAGCCTTTGGACTTATGGCCAGGATAAACCTATAATTCATCAGATTCTTTGACAAACATTCCATTTGAAATTCCGCTGTTTTAATTATGGACCTTTTGTTCTTTCTATTTCAATTTATTGTATTACCCAGCCGTTCAAACAATATGTTTCAATTCACTGGACTGTGTGTGTAGAGGTACAAAGAGATTATGTCGAGAAATAAATTTACTAAATGCCAAACAATTGCGTTGTCTTCCTTAACACAGGTATTTGTCATACCATCCTTGTATATACCTACAATATTTGTTGGTAATTTTTAAACGGACCCTGTATATTTAAAGCATACCACGATTACTTCTCCGTCAGAAAAGTAACCGAAGATACCGATTGTTTTTTGCGCACTTTTCTCATTATTTTTAGAAGAAATATTGATCAAAACACTGCGATGACTTTAGGCTATTGTATATTACGTATTTTTAAAACCTTACCTTTTAAATTTAACTATGCGTGTGGGTATGAAATTACCCAGTGTTGAAATACTCTAATAAGAAGATTCTTACTCTAGAAACAGATTAAAATATTTTCCTACTTGCGCAAATCATAGATTATTATTGCCCGGTATTAAAAATAGTCCCAAATCTCAACGTGTTATGGTACCCGAAAAAAAAGAGCCATTAAAATTCGGTTACAAACAAATTTCGTCAATACGCGTCTCTGGCTGGGATTTTATAGCTTTCGGGTTATTTTCTTCTGAATCGCTTCGTAAATTTTTATAACTTAGACGAGAATATGGATGATCCTAAGTCCTAAGCGACTTTGGCAAAATAAAAGTGGGAAAAGGGGAGCTTGAAAATCCCAAGATTACATCTTTTCAGCGGTATCTTAAGGGAGAACTTCTTGAATCTAAATGGGCTGCATAAGTTGTCGCATACGAATTTTATAAGCCAATATAATACAAGATACAGTCATGGGAAAAAATAGAAAACTAAAAGAAAACACAAAGTATCAGTAAGTTAAATATGAAGACGTGTTAATGTTAAGAGCTTTTTAGGAAAACTAGAATAATCAACCAAGTTAATTAAAGTTATTCATAAATAAATGAAAAAAAAAATTTATTCATAGACCCATATTAATGAAATCAAACCATCGCCACCCTCAAAAAAGCTCGCAAATAGATTACTCCTCAAATTAATTACTTTTATGAATAATGCACTTTTTTAATAGGTCTGATATACTTAAGGAAACAATTGTTGTTACGCTTTACAGTTTATGGGCACATTTTCGAAAATCGCTTAACATTATAGTCGTTACAATCATTATCATAATTATATACGTCCCCTTTATATAAAATAAAAACATGTATCTCTAGAACAATTCAAGATGCCGTCAAATAGAGCAAATAATCGCCTTTAGTGGATCAAAATCTATCGGGGGCAATGGTTAAAATACAAAAAAGAAAAAACTAAATTGTGAAATTTTCGTTTATTTTCTTACTTTTCTCATATTTACCCTACGAAACGTTTACCCAACGTTTTCATCGAGAACCATGCTACTTGGATTTCTATAGACCGCAGAAAATTGGTGAAAATACCCTAAAGTCAACTGCCTAAAAATTTTGATTTCGGACGGAATTCGATCAAAATTTTACAACGATTTATTTCAAATTGGAAATTATCTAGAGGTGTTCGAGCGTTTTCAGAAAGCATGTATTAAAATTAATAAACTACATGGTATCTTCATGTATACAAGCTAAGAAATCAAATATAATTTTAATATCGGTTTTGGTGAGAAAAAAAATTAGGCCATTAAAAACGCCATAACTGTCTGGGACACGTTTGAAATATTTTTCACTTGTATATTTCAGCTCGGTATTTAAGGAGGAATTGATGAAAAATAAACGTCAGATTTGTACGATTTATAGCATTCGATATGGTTGTTAAAATTTCTGATGGGTATCACCGTACAGAACGTTATGTTTACTTGCTCTAGCGCTTATAAAACATGCACTAAAATACACTAAAATTAATTTTAGCCATAGGCATATACATGCATACAACTTACTAATAATAAATTTAAAACGATGTGGGTGTATTGCATCCGACAGTTATTTAGGTATTTCAAAAAAGACCAAATACTCTCGCCCGCTACAATAAGTTTACATTATATTGACGAAACTTTCAAAGCGTTATCTTCATATATTTTCTCGTTAAAATTAAAGATGTCTTTTGATATACACATAAATCGCATTAAAATGTTGCCACATAATTTATCAGTAAACAAAATTACAAACAGTAAGGAATGATTGCAATCTACCCTGCGGGACATCAAATTTAATATTGAGAAAATAAATGTTTTAAATAAAAATAGACTAGAATGCTCTATTACTAGAGTTCCCAAATTGCAATAATACAAAATGAAAAAAATGGAGCAAAAAAAAGTGACAACGAGGAGCCTGATGATATTTTCAAATATAAACACATTTTTTCAACACACCAAGTACACGCCTTGTCTATTTTTAACTAATAACTCTCTCAAGCGGACTCTAGATTTAAATATATATTTACACAAATATATTTGTAGTGTTTCCTACAGGTATTATTCGCCACAAGCTAGAGAAATGGCCGCGAAGATGCGAATGCGTTATTTTTGTAACCGTATTAAAAGTACATACTTGTAACACAGCTTTATTTCCTTGCCATTAAAAATGCGAAGTTGGCTATGTCAGCCCAGCAAATTGTTTTCGCCAAGGTCAATTTTACTACGCTCTACAGCGTGGTACACAAATTTTTGACCATCTCAAAATATAATGATAATTTGTTTGTCAAACACGAAACCGGTCGCCTAATCCCCTAATAGAATTTTGTAAGATCTGGACCATTGTTTCATTTCTACCTTTCAAAATATAATATTTGGCTCGCTTATAAGAAACCTGGGCAAATATGCGGTAACAGCCAGAGGCGTAGCGAGCGGATAAAAGTTTACACATAAAATAGAAGGTAAGAAATAAATTATAAAACGTGCTGAAACACTCACCGTTTTAAAAGTCTTCCGTGAAATCACAAACTGGGTAACATCTGTTAAATATTTGAATCAGTAGATATGTTTCCATAGCTGTTTCAGTCAAGTGAGTACGACGTGCGGAATAAATTTAATAAAGTTTTTTAATGACGAAAACGACCGTTCGACATCTAGCGATGTTATATTTGCATATTTAAAATAATCTTTGAAACAACTTAAGACATCTTCACACGCACCTTCACAAATTTGTCTTAATATAAGAAAATCGGAGTCTTTCTCTAACACACTTTCAAATTTTCGTATTACCCACCAATTTGTTTCGCTTTCTACAGCGCATAACTGTGCGTGAACATCATTCACAATTTGAACAGAATCCACTAGCGACATCGAAACATATTGTAATTTTTCTATTCCCTCCGCTAGTCCGAAGTAATTGTTGTGAATAGTTTGTAAATCTCTTTTAACCTGACTATCTTGAAATATTTCCTGGCTTTTCTTGATTGCTGCAGCTTCTGTCGGATTGAATTTTAAAACTACCTTCTTTACTTGATCAAAATATTTATTGCAGTAAACCGCAGCCTGCAACGATGTTCCCCAACGTGTAACAATCGACTGTGGTGGTTCAGGTAAATCAGGACACAGTTTGTGAAATAGTCGGGTACGTTTCAGGGACTTAGCAATCAATGCATCTACTAGTGGAGAACATGTAGTTTTGCCGCAAGATTTAGAGTATGGATTTTACACGTTACATGTAAGAAGTTACCACTGTGTTCTTTAAGAGATCGGCCCAAAGAACGCATATTTGCGGCACCATCATTCATAAACATTAAAAGTTGCTTAGTTGAAACTTCAAATTTGTTCAATGAGTTCAACACCACCTTTAAAATCTCATCGGCAGTACAATTTATAACTCTTTTTGAAGCAAGTAAGAAGGAGGATGACGGTCGATGTGGTTCCAATGTACGTACCATTACATTAACCACAGAATGTTTTTGACGATCTGTTGTTTCGTCCACACACAACCACAGTTTTTATCTTTCAATTCCGTTTTCATTCTTTTTTCTATATGTTCACGAGCAAATGGCACTACATTTCGTATCGATGTCCGACTAGGTAATTTACAGTCCGCATATTTATTCCAGAAGGAGACAAATGCTTCTTTGTCTAGTAAACGAAACGATAGATTACATAAAATAATAGTAACACATAAATCAAATGTAAATTTTTCTTGGTCTCGTATGACACTTTTTGCAGAAGAATGCCGTTTGCTTTCGATGTGACGTTGACAATGGCTTCTGGACCAACACATTAAAGGGATTTTACAAACTAGACATTGAATTTTAGCGCCATCAAAAATTAAGTTCGGCATGTCCACTATAAAATTTTTAACTGTGTCTGCCATTGGTCGTTCTCGCGACGTACCTAATTGCGACATGTTTAAATCAAACATAAGCGTACAATTACGAAATAAGTTACGGCAGCCTACATATACACAGAAATACTCGCATACAGCACCGATTTAGTACTGATGCTGTGAACGCGTGAAATAAATAATCGCCGACTCCGCACCACATATCTACTACACTGACTGTTACCGCTGTTTACCCAGACTATTTATAAGTGTATATCCCTATTGAGTTCGCTATAGGTATAATCGACAAAAAATGTTAGAATTCCATTTTAATGTTTTGGAATTCCAGCCTGCTTGCTGTGACAAATATTTTTAGATTTTTATTTTTTAGGAATTAAGACGGCCATGAAAAATGTGAAAATAATATTTTCTATTTAAGCAAAGCCCCTTTTCGATCAATAATACGCTAAAATGTCATGGAGAAAAGTTCTTCAGAATATAAAACTATGACTCTATGCAAAATTTCAAATAGATCAGCTGTTTCATTAAATCCAAGTTGTAGTAAAGCAAACAATTGATTGTCATCAGTAGCGTACCTAGAGGGGGGCGCTAGAGGCGCCCCGCCCTGGGTGGCGCATTTTTTTTTTCATTTTTTGTCTAACTTAAATAAAAATAAATAATATAATATTGTAATCAACAGAATCAATGATTATAATAAGTATGCAACTTAGCAGAAATGCGTGCTGACCCCGGCGGCCGACTCGACGTCGACATTTTTACGCTTAATCAGTGAAAAAAGAAAACACGTGCGTGTCAACTGGCAACATTTTCTTTAGCCCCATTGTTGTTATTATAAATAGCGCCACCATCTGAAGAACAAAATATCGAGATCAGACGCTAGAATATTACTCAACTCAACGCAGTCTTTTTCTTTTCTGTGCCACCTCATAGAAAAGAAAAGTTCTTTTGGAAATTTATGACGCGCAACAGTACCTGCAAATGAAGAGGTTGAATATCTATCAAAGTGATTTAAAACTAAACTCTTTATAAACATATTTCATTGGAAAAAGAGACGCTAGTGCAAAACGCAGTTACAACAGCTAAAAAAATTTCTGAACGGTTCCATATTGAAAGGAAAAGGATCCAGAATTTTATGTCTGTATCTGCTCTACAAGAACAAGCAAAACGATGGAAAAACGGGCAAGGGTCTCTTGAACTTCTAATATTTATTCAAAAATACAGGTTGGAAAACTCTATTCCCAACATAGTAATACTGTAATTTTTTTTTAAACAATAGCCGTCAGCGTCGCTAGTTGTGAACAAAGCTTTTTCAAATTAAAACTAATTAAAAATTATCTTCGTTGCACAGCGAGTGATTTAAGATTGTGAAATCCAGTCATATATTCCATAGAACAACTAATAGATGACATAAATTTTGACAATGTCATTGAAGACTTTTCTAATAAAAAAGGTCAGAAAAAATCTATAAACACGCTACATTTTATCATTATGTGTACAATCTGTTTAAACAAAGTAAATAACATTTTCTTTTTATTTATTTATGTTCAGTAATTTTTAATAACCACTCTTGATTTTGATTTTACAAAGGGCGGCGTATTGGGGACCCCCAGGTGGCAAAAGCTCTAGGTACGTCATTATTTTAGATAAACGTCAAAACCTTGAAATTGTATTTGTTCAAACTTGATTATCTATCTCAGTATGTGTTCTTTATGTAGTTTCCTGTATTAAAAATGTTGCCTCTGGAACAGCGCATTTACCTAATAAAATGTTACGGACTGGGAGAAGCATCTTATGCTCATGCTATTAATAGATTTCACGAGCGATTTCCAATGGTGACTATTTCTGTTAATGGACTAAAAAAACTTGTGAAAAAGTTTTCAAAAACTGGAAGTGTGGTAAATGTGAAGAAAAAACGCTAGTTCATGATCATGAAGATGCAGCTGCACTCTCAGTTTTTATTATCAATTATCAATAAGTAAATCCCACATAGAATTCTCAAAGAAAATAAAATTAAGCCATTTAAATCCATCAAAGCGCATAAATTAAAAAATGGAGACGATGGTAGAGCAACGCAAACTGCGCTAAAAACCAGTGGCTGACGCATAAAAGTTTACACAAAATAAACACGGGCGGGACAATTCGGTATAAGCGTCAGTATAACTGCGACTCGAAAAGCCGATCTGTTGTGTATGTATCTACGCTGTCGTATACTATATCGTAGTTTTTTTACGTTTGTTTTGGAAAATGTTTCCCTACGTCGCGAAAACGACCAAAGTTAGACACAATAAGGGAATTTATTGCAGAAATGCCTGATTTAAAGTGTGATGGCGCTAAAATTCAAGGGTGTAGTGTTAAAATAGATTTAATGTGTTGGTCGAAAAGTGATTGTCTACGGCACGTAAATAGGCGCAGGGCATGTTTCAAAAAAAATTCCACACGAGATTATGACAAATTTAAATTCAATTTATGTGTTACCTTTTATTTGCTTTTAAATTTTTTACCATTTCATTTACTAAGGAAGAAAGCATACGTCTCGTTTTGGAATGAATATTCGGACGTTAAGTTACTAAGTGAGAGAACATTACAGAGAGTTGCGCCGTCTGTTTGTGAGCATTTTCGGGGAAAAGAATTAAATGGGAGTTGCAAGATAAAAAACGTGTGGTTATGTGTGGAACGAAACAACAGATCGTAAAAAACATTCTGTGGCTAATGTAATGGTACGCACAAGGGAAACCACATCGACCGTCACCCTCAATTTTATTAGCTTCCAGAGAATACAACAATGCACTGCCGAAGAAATTTCAATGTTGGTGTTAAATACATTGGAAAAGTTTGAACTTTTCAACAAATCAACTGTTTGATGTTTATGAGTGATGGTGCCGCAAACATGCTTGCTGTAGGTCGATCTCTTAAAAAACATTGTGCTAACTTGTTGCATATTACATGTAAAATTCATACTCTCAGTCTCGTAGCAGATAGTATCCGAAAATGTTATCCCGAGGTAGACGCTCTATTAGCACATACAAAATCTGTGTTTGTAAAATCCCCAAAACATATTCGGGAATTTCATAGACTATGCCCCGGTATTCCTGGACCACCACAACCTATTCTTACTCGTTGGGGAACATGGTTAGAGGCTGCTTGAAATTTCAGGATAGTCAAGTTAAAACAGATTTGGAAATTATTCACAACACATGGGACTAGCGGGTGCGATAGAAAAACTACAAAATTCTTCGGTGTCGTTAGTGGAATCTTTGCAAATAGAAGACGCAAGAAATGTTTGTGTTTTAGAACGGTTTGAAAGTGTTTTAGATAAAGACTCTGATTTTGGCACATTAAGACAAATTTGTCAAGGTGCGTCAACAGAACCGTTAAGTTATTTGAAAGATTATTTTACTTACGCAAATATAACGTCACTAGATGTAGAACGTTTGTTTTCGGCATACAAAAGCACTTTTTCTTCACGCCGCACTCACTTTGCCGAAACAACTTTGGAAACTTATCTAATGTTACAAATATTAAATAGACATTATCACTTTGTGATTTCACGGAGGACTCTTAAAACGGTAAGTGTTTGAGCACGTATCACATTTAATTTATTTTGTGTAAACTTTTATGCGTCCGCCACTGGCTTTCAGCGCAGTTGCGTTGTTCTAGACGATGGCCAACGACTGCTGTTTTATTTATGGGCTGGAGAAAAAAAATTTAAACGATAATTTTTTCGGACGAATCAATGTTTACAATTTATGGTGTCGTGTCTACACAAAACTGTAGTTATTGGTCTCCTGAGAATCCATATTATTTTCGTATAGTAACTAACAGTCAACCGTACAAGAAAGTTAATGTATGGTGTTTGATAAGATATAATAATAATAATAATATATTTTACCCAACACGTTAACCCCGATTACAGGATAAAGAAAATGTATAGAATGTGAATACATTACAAAAGAAAAATAAACATTGTACATTAAAAAAAATATATTAAGTGTAATAAAAAAAAAACTATTCGTGTGAAAAAGGAACCGATAAAGATATCTTCATACTACACGTTGGCATTGCGTGTCATGTGGTAGATTGGCACTCGGAGTAGTAGGTTGGTGTAGGCATAATGAAAGCAGACGCATGACGAGATGCTAGTTGCGGAACGTTAGAGCATATGGTTGACAGCAAGTAAGGACAATCAACTTTGCTGTTAAGAAACATCTGCAGGTACCGAGCGCTATGGAGCTCGCGCCGTTGAATTAATGAGTAGAGCGGGCCAAGAGCGCCACGCGCCAGGTTCGCAATCAGGCTGCCGGGCGCATATATGTATGTAAACATAGGTAATTTAAATATGTAATTATTAGGACGAGGACCAAAACCACTGTCTCATTACGTCGTGAAGACGCGCAATATACACCTGCATTTTGGGTGTTCGTTGATAAATAGGGCGTTGTTCACAGTGGGCCACTACAAAAAAAAAGTTCTATTCATCGACGGCTACGAACTAACAGCGGCGCTTATTCATTTACGATGACGCGCTCATTCTCATAAATAAATGACGAGTCTGGCAGATGTTAGGGTTTGCACCACTTCGTGGCATACTAGAAACAAGCGTCGGTGTGCTCGCTTTAGTGATTATGTCTAACGTAACTATTAAAAATAAACGGCCTTACTACGAAAGTTAATAAAGTTCTTAGTGAATTTGTGGATTTTACACTACAATGGGAGTAACAATTTTTCTGTAAAGTTTGTAAAAGAAACTACTGGGGCTGGAGCAAACGTGATTGTGAAAGACATATAAATAGCGCACACCACAGAAATAAAAGAAATGGTATGTCACAACAACGTCAAATTTCAATTAGAATTGCTTTTAACGTTTATGGTATGGGGTCAAACCACTTCTTTATACTTGATAAAAAAGCATTTCGAAAATTCTGGGGTACATACAATACCGAGTGGATACTACCATCTCGGACAGCGTTACGGAGAGATATTCCACGAATACGTGAGGACATTGAAAAATCGAATTAAAGCCAAATTTAAAAAGATAAACAGCTGTGGCTATGTCTTGATGAGACGACAGATTGCAAAAAAAAATTCTATTTTGAATATATAAGGGGCGCGTATTAGATCCTATTAAACCAAATTTTGGCAATTTTATTAGCCAGCAGAAAATTAAAACAGTGTACTAGTAAAGCAATTACGGCCCGTAGTTCTCAAAACGTTACAAAAATTTCAAGTGTCAACCAGTCAACTGTGTTGTTCATGAGCGATGGTGAAAGCACAATGTGTAGTGTAGGCCGTTCCCTTAAAAGAAAAGTGTGAAGGATTTTTACATGTTACGTGTAAAGTCCATGCTTTACATCTTGTGGCACAAACTATTCGAGAGTGTTACCCGGAGGTGGATGCATTAATAGCAAACACAAAAAAGTTTTTCTCAAAAGTCCTAAGAGGATAGGGCATTCCACAGGTTATGCCCTGGTATTCGAGAACCAACACAGCCTTCTTACGCGTTGGGGGAACGTGGTTAAAAGCCGCTTTTTATTATAATAAACATTTTCAAGAAGTAAAATCCGTTATTTTGCAATTCGTCCCTGCCGAAGCTAGAGCTATTAGGATGAGCCAGAAGGGATTTCTCGATTTTTTTCTGTTGAAACACATCTAAAGAATATTAGCAACAATTACAAAGGTTATGTAGACGCGATAGAAAATTTGCAAAATTTGGATTGTTGTTGGTAGAATCAGTGCAAAGTCCCTGGACGAAGTTAGTACAATTGTTACACAGTATAAACGATGCAACAAGTGGACGAGTTTTAGCTAAGTTCGATAGTGTTTTAAAAAAGAATCCGGACTACACGAGATTAAGACAAATGTGCGATGGGGCATCTGCAGATTCCTTGACTAAGTCTAAAGATTATTTTAATTACGCCTGTCTTACTTCGGTAGACGTGACAAGGTCGTTTTCGAAATATAAGAACATTTTTTCGTCTCGGCGAACATCCCTTCAACCGAGGCAAATGTGGAAACTTATCTGATGGTGAAACTTTTTTAAACAAGCCTAACCGCATTATTAAAGGAAAAATTTATTTATTATTCTTTATTTACAGTTACATTATTAAGTACAACAGAATAAAAAAAGCGTTCAGTTTCCAGTTATTTTCCCTTTTTACATCCCATTTAAACGCATACCGTTTTTCAATCAAATAAAAAATCATAATGAAAAATACAAAACACCTCAGCGTGTACATATATATATATATCCGCTTTTAATTACTAAACAATTATTATTGCGTCAGCTTTTATTTTTTTTACTCTTGTGTATTAATTTCGAAATATCACATATCTGCTGTGACTCACATATACGCTATTTACAATAAGCGGCCGTTGCGCCTGATTCCGATTCTGTTGGATGGCGCAATTTGGCCCGCTCTATTAATGAGTGCATTTGATGTCTACAAAGTAGATCATGGTAACATGTACTCCTGGATAAGTTCCGTCGACTTTCCATGACAAAAACTTCGTTGAATCCGTTCAACTGGAAGTTGTTGAGATGTGTAAAAAGGAAACCAAACTACACAAGCGTATTCTAATTTACTGACGATAAAAGCATAAAAAAGTGTTTTTAGTGGTTAGATATCATCAAAATGTCGCAAAGTTTTCATGAGAAATCCCCGCATTTTTGAAGCGGACAAGCAAATAATTTCTATATGGTTAGAGAAGGATAAAGTTGGATCAAAAGTTACCCCTAGATCTTTGATTACATTTATTTTAGACAGAGTATGGTTTTCAATTGAGTAAGAAAATTGATACGGCTTGGTTTTCCTTGTAAAGGACATGTAATTGAATTTGGCCGTATTGAGCAAGACACAACACAAAACAGCTTAACATCATCCGCATATGCCAAAACAGAACAGGTAAGTGATTGCAAGAGATCGTTTATAAATAAGTTAAAAAGGAGAGGACAAAGGTTCGATCCATGTGGAACACCACTTGTGGATACAAAATTAAATGACTCAAAACCGTTATAGAAAACATAGTTTGAATCTGCGTGTTAAATATGATTCTATTAATAAGCGCAATCCAGGAGAGAAACCAAAATAATCTAATTTATGTAAAAGAAGTTTGTGATCAATCCCATCAAACGCGTGAGGGAAGTCAATGTATACGGTATCAACCTATCCTTGATTATCCAAGATTTCATTGACATACTGAGTAAAGGGGCATAAATTTGTCGTTGTAGAACGGTTAGTCATGAATCCATGTTGATGTGGCGATATGTATTGTTTTATATTGAAAAATATAAAACAGTAGAAGTATTGCTCAAGATCCTTAAACTTATTTAAGATAGAGATCGGCCGATAATTAGTGATTAAAGCTTTGTCACCTTTCTTGTAGATTGAAACAATTCTTGCTCGCTTCTATCTTTCAAGGAAGGTAGATGTGCTAATTGCCAAATTAATAATGTTGGCAATAGGCTTGTTTAATACGAAGCGAGCATCTCTAATCAAAAAACTTGGTACAAGGTCTTCACCTGCAGTTAATTTGTTCTGAAACGAGGCCATAATATTAGCTACTATCATCTTCACAGATCGGACAAATGTTGAACGTCTGCAGTTGTTGGAGGTTCACAGGCAAATCCAGTGTGCCAGTCAGCAAATAGGTTTCGGCGAAACAATAAGCAAACGCGTCTACAATTTCTTCAGGATCATCTAAGTCAACTCCATTATATATGATAATATTATTGGCCCATACTTTTTTGACATTAATTAAAATCAACATTTGCATTTGAATGTTCTCAAAAACTTTCTTTTACGTACCACGGAAGACGTGAAATTAGAAGATTTCTATTTTTAACAAGATGGAACTCATTCAATGCGTTTGATTTCTACTTGGGGTACTACTTGGGGTATTTAAAACAAAATGTTTTTTCATGTAATCTTCATGATAACATGGAATTATTAAAACAAAAAATTAGGGTTGCTATAGATGAAATTAAGTCAGTGACTATACCAAAAGTATATGACCAGTTTAAAGTTGGGATGGAAAAATGTGCAGATTGTGGAGGAAGCCAAATAGAGGAATTGATATGTACTTAGTGTTAACTTATAAATCATAAATTTGTTTTTAGATAATAACAGTCAATTGTTTGCTTTACTACGACGCGAATTTAATGATACTGAGCTGATCGTTTTGCACAGAACCGTAGTTTTATATTCTGAGCAACTTTTCTCCATAACAGTTTGCCGTATTATTGATCAAAAAGTCGCTTTACCTGAATAGAAAATATTTTCTTCACATTTTTCATGGCCGTCTTTATTTCTAAAAAATAAAAATCTTAAAATGTTTGTCAGAGCAAGCAGGCCGGAATTCCAAAACACTAAAACGAAATTCGAAAATTTCTTGTCGATTATACCTACAACGAACTCGGGAGTACACTGTGTAAACGAGCCAAATATTATATTTTGAAAGGTAGAAATGAAACATTGGTCCAGATCTCACAAAATTGTGTTAAGGGATTAGGCGACCGGTTTCGTGTTTGATAAACACTTCATCATTATATTTTGAGATGGTCAAAAATTTGTGTGAAACTCTAAAATTGTTTGTCGATTATGCCTATATTAACTCAATGCGGGGTCACACTCTATACACTATCGATTAAAAAAAGACTGATCTCGTACAATTCTTAAGCTACAGCTAGTTTATATTTCAAAAACTTTACGTTACTTGTTTTAAACATGGTTCGTTTTTATTAAGGGTTTAAAAAATGACGGTATAAGTAGGGGATGGAATTTTATGAAAGGTGATGTCAAAAACACCCTCTCTACAAAAACCATATATATATTAATTCTTTTTTACGTAATTCATTCGCAAATAGGTACTTTGGCTTAAAATTTTGAATCAACAGTTAAGAACAGCAATGTCGGTGTATTTTATTCACATCTGTCATAGTAACCAAACAATACTAACACCAGAAATCAATTGCATGCAATATATGCACCACACAAGTTATTTGATTACTCGGAACAATTATTTCGGGAATTCGTGGATTCTCATTGTCAACCGTACGACCGAATGATGCGTGAAAAAGATTGTATTTTAACATGCCTTGTTACAGTTTGTGCGTTACAGGATGGCGAACGCTTCAGATGTGCGGTGGAAATACAAGACTTTATTTTATAGTTGTTTTTTATTATGCTAACATAATTTAAAGAATAAGTTAAGCTACACCACTGCATGTTGCAAATTTAAACTTGAATTTTCCCGAACGGATGTCCGACAGTACTTTTCGGAAAAAAAAAGCGCCGGAAACCGCCATCCTAAAAACGCAGAACCTGTAATCGCAAACTCTTAACCCTAGGATGCATAACACGGGCATCCGAAGCCTACCGTGGTATTCTAAGCTTCATCTTTAAATTTTTTTCTTCTGGGCCTTGTCAATGCCTCAACTGGATCTTCCTGTTGCTATTTCTAATTGGCGTTTGATCTATATAATTTATAAGAGAATCTATTTTAGATATTTGAATTCTACTGTGTATTTACATTTCTCGGGCCTCGTAGGCCCGGTTTACTTTGATTGATAATCGTTTATAATTAATCCAAAAACTGTCTTTTTTTAAATAATTTGTTGCTTCTGACGTTCAATGTACTGATATTGCAATATTATTTGGAATTTCAATGTGTAGCAATCGGGGTGCAACATGTTGTATAAATGTAGGAACAGGCTTTTTTCTGCGTCAACGGACGATTGCAAAATTTCAACGGCGTATGCAGGTTTCAACACGCAAAAATTGCATATCATGTAATATCGAACGCATAAAAAAGACTTCAATTGCTAAAATTTGCTTGAGGTGTTTGTTTGTGAATGTTCGTTATGGCGGCTTCAAATTCAAAAAAATCGACCGGGCAACGTGAGCTATGGAGATCCCAATTACGAGGAATCTCTAATGCGGTTGGCAGAGGAATGTGATGAAGTTTTATAGGAAGAGAGTAAAACGTCTGAAATTCTTTTCCTTCCTTCCTTTTGACCAATATGTAAGGAATACAATTCGCTATTACCTTTTCGATTTTGTCCTGCAACTTAGGAATATAATATTCGCGTTCAACTAGGTCTTTCGTTTTTTTAACTGCGAAATGGCCATTTTCGTGGCAACTTCTGATGATTTGATGTTGCATTGTAGCTGGAATTACCAGTGACTGTTTGCCATTTACATTCTTATCCAAGATATGTTTCTCCAACTCGTAATTTTCGTATAGTCCATTTTCCAACATTTTTAGTGTAACCCTTATATGATCATCTTCCTCGTGCTTTTATCATTTTATCCAAAAATTCGCTGCGAATTATCATTGTTATAGGATTTCGACTAAGCGCGTCGCAATGTTTCATGTGAGTACCTGAGCGATGGATTATGTCATAATCGAACTCTTCAAGGAGCAAAGCCCATCTGGCAACTCGTGTACGTAAATCCTTTTTATTCATAGTCGCAACTAAGGCGTTGCAGTCAGTGATTATTTTAAATGTTATTCCTAAAATGTATACTCTAAACTTCAAAGCCTCAATAATCGCCAATACTTCGAGCTCATAACTGTGATGCTTTCTTTGGGCATCTGCTCCAATAATACACAGGGTGGAGTTGGCCGTCTTCATCATTCTTCTACAGTAATACTGCGCCAAATCCGTCTTGGGATGCGTCAACATGTAATTCTGTTTTAAGTTCGTAGCTGAAAATTTTTAATACAGGCTCTGCACTCAACTTTTCTTTTAATGCGTTGAAGGACATTCTCTCTTCATTGCCAAATCGGAATTCTTGCTTCCCTTTCAACAGATCGGTCAACGGCTTTGCAATGAGTGCGTAGTTCTTAATGCATTTCCTGAAATAGCTGGTGGGACCTAAGAAACTTTGCACTCTTTTTGTCGTACTCGGTGCCGGAAAATTGACTACAGCAGCAACGGTTAGCAACGGTTAGTAATGTCTCTCGGAACTTTGGCGCTCCATTTTGTAAATAGCCGCTAGAGCATATCAAATTTAAGTCGCTTCCAGTGTCAACAAAACCGGAGACATGTCTTCCATTGAGCAACAGTGTTTTATATCGAGGTGGTTGTTCTCGCTGCTTTTGAACAATATAAGCTTCTATTTCTCGCGGTCTTTCATTTGCTGTCGTTTCAGCATTACCTCTGTTTTTGCAATTTTTTGCGATATGCCCATAGTGATTGCAGTTGAAACATTTTGCTCCTTTGTCTTTATTTCGACAATTCTTTGACTGGTGTCCTCTTTTGCCACAATCAAAGCACCTTACATTGGTTTCTTCTTTCTTGCCAAAAACAACGGTTTTAGACAAATTTTCTTTTACCTCGTTGGATTCTCTCCACGTTCCTTTAGTTTTAGATTGTGTCTCCTTAATTTTTTCATATACTTTTAGTTTCTCCTTGAGCAAGGGATGTCGCTTCGTACAATATGGTTTTATTCAGCTCACCATCTGAAATGCCTTCAATTACATATTCGATCAGCGCGCCTTCTTCAGTATCACCTTGCGCGGCAATTTCTCTCATTGCTAGAAGATATTGGGGAAAACTTTCATCTTTTCGCTTCTTACGTGAGTTTAATTTCTTATCCAATGTTGCACTATTTACTATTTGCTTAAATCCTGTTCGTAGTTTGCTCTTCAACGCTGGCCAGGAGATTATGCCTTTCTCCTCTCAAATGAATGACAAAGCATCTCCTTTTAGCAGCCGTTTTGCATAGATTTATTTTTCTACATCGTTCCAGCTCATGATTAACGCAGTTTTTTCAAATTCCGTCACCCATTTATCGACTGTACAAGTTTTCCCACCGTCGAATGTTCGAACGGTTTCTTCCACTTTCTTTAAACGTCATCATAAATTTGGGCGTTAGATTTTTAGGCTCCAAAGTTAGCGCACTAGCTTGGTTGTCGCTAATTTCATGTTATACATCTGAATGTTCTTCGTCATTTTTTGTTTCGCTCTCTTCATCTTCTCGTTCGTCGTTATTTTCATCGTCCCGTCGTTTGGCTTGCACTAACGTGTATAAATTACTTAATTTTTTGCACAGGGTCTCAACTAATTCTTGTTTACTGTCTGCGTCATCATGTACTCCTAATACGTTACATATTAGACTTAGTTCACCAAGTTTCAAGTTACTTGTCACGTATTCCGTCTTTTCCTTGAAAAAGTCTTTATTTTCATCGTCATCCTTAAAGTTAAACCCTGTAAACTCTCGTAATCTTTCCCTGTTATTTCTATCACCCTCTGTTTCGAATACGAATTTATGAAAGGCTTTGATTTCTGCCGTAGAAGCCGACTTAATACTATTAGCTATATGCGGAATTTTACCTAGCGTCGTCATTTAGTTTCTGTACGTCTTTATATATATGTTCTTTTTGTGCATCCTTTTCTTTTCGTCTTCACTACTTGTTTTACTTCTTTTGTCTCGTTTCGCGTCTTCTTTTCTATTTTCCCTTTTTCTACTACTTTTCGTCCTAAGGTTCTTTATTTCGTCGTCGCAATCTCACGCAGTTATCCCGACCGAGCCCCCAAAATATGTGGGAATAATCTTTGTTACTCTAGGGGTACAAATAGATAAGAGTCTTCACAAATACAAACTAGTTTATTTAAAATAAAACGACACAAATGAATATATAACTTAAATTGGAAAAGTAGCGCGATCTCGTCTTGGTTCTGTCAAAAACTGACATTTTTCACCCACTCGATAAAAATATTGTTATTTACATACCATTCAGACATCTACTCCACATATATAGGCTGTCCCGTTTAAAAAAATATAACTTTTGATTGCTCTACTTTTTTATCGCACCCTGTATACTTTTATATATTTTTAAATTGTACGGACTTACTAACCATATCATATGATATATACAGTTTCATCGCAAATTCTATCGATAAATCATAAACTTACTTTACTCTGTCGTTGACTCAACCTGTACATTAATCTTTTGAAGTGGTTAAAACCCGGGGGTATGTGCAAAATACGGTACAAAATACGGTTGTGTGCAAGTAGCCTAATTCAAATAAAAGCAGAAACATGAAATTTCCTCATCGCTCTCGCGAAAACGTCGCTGATTATTCGGAAAATAAAGGTAGAGAGAAACCATGGGTAGTGAAACGTGTTTAATTAACGCCGTTCATGAAATTAAAACAAAATCATCACAGGTAATTTCAAGATAAAACAATTACCTATAATCGATTGCTTAAACGAGCGTACCTTGAAATTTTCTTTTCTTCGTCTAGGGCTAATTAAAAGCATTCCTCAATTTCCTCAAATTTACCTGGAAAAACTCTTTTAAGGTTCTTATAAATCATAAATAATTTTTTGTTTTAATTTAATTAAGACAGACGGAGAAGGAGACTTATCTCGTTTAAATGCCACGCGTTTTCAAGGGTGAGGATTCAGTTAGTTGCCTAGTTACACGTCAGAAGCTGGTAATTGAATTTTTCGAAAAAAAATTCAATCTAAAATGTAAAATATAAATAATATGAAACGGAGGATTTCGAAAGAAGATTTGGGAGAGAGATAATTAAAAGTTGCTGTCAGTAACAAGCCTACCTTTTGTGGTAGCTAGTTAAAAATTAGTTTTCTCGTTTTCAATTAAAGGGAAATTCCACGTTCACCACAGAAAAAAAAACCTTTACACCAGACAAATAAAAAGAAAATAAGCAAAAGTTATATTGAAAAAAATTCAATTTCCAAGAAATTGAAAGTGTAATTGGAATAGGCAAAAAAATAAATATTACGTTTTTTTCATTTCCCTTTTCATATGCTTCTTTGATGTTAAAGAGAAGGCTGATGATAAAACCAATAAACGCTGCTTTAGGAAAAAAACGATTTTTTAACTTTGAAGTCGACTTCAAAACAGAAAAACGAGATTTTTCTGTTTCATTTCTAGTGGACATTTGGTTGGGTTTATCTTTTTCCAACTCTATACGTAAATAAGAGACAATTTGTAACGTGTTTTATTATAGTTTTTATATATTTGTTGCTAATTATAATGTTTCCTCTTACTATGACGTCACTTGGCATATTGACTCACAAAAGGCATACACAACTCTACGTAGCGACATTGTGTGAGAAATTGATCGTTTCTCTAATTACTTCACCTGTGGATGTAATTTATTCGCAAAACTTAACAATAACATTAACTCTATTGAAAAAATAATAATTTATTCCAGTGTGGCAGCTCAAAATAATGTCCCCGCTAAAATTCAAAATGTTCAAATGGTTTTTTGCAACAAATCTTGCAACTGCTTGAATGGTTCCTCGGATTAACACTTGTAATATAACAGTTCGAATAATATTTCCAAAACAATACAGCGACGGGGTGTAAACAAAGTGCTGGAGCGTATCGTCTTGGAAAAGAAGAGCCCTCACAAATGCAAACTATATGGCAATGAATAGCCCACTTCAAATAGTTTTACCTACTAAAATATTGTTAAAAAACTACTTGATTCATTGCAATACAATGTTATATCGGGCAAATAACCCAAAATCTATTTGTAAAATCACTTTTTTCCTTGAAGGTGGCTATTTCTGCGCTGAAACATCTCACAAACATCTTCCGAAATAAAGGAGAATAAACCACGAGTAGATTATTATTTCATAGCAGAGTAAAGCAGCAAATATACAAACCAATTGACGTAGGCAAGGCATTCCATTAATAACTCTGTTATTGTACTTAAGCATAGAGTTTTGCAGGTTTGTCTGCAACACACTATTTTATGAATTCCCTTTTTAGAAATGTACACTTCATTTTAAACCTTAAAACTCTTGTAGATTCCTATACACCTCTAAACAATTAAATTGGTAAACAACAAGAGGAAATAATAGAAAACCCTTAATGAAAAAATATTACGAAATATAAACACCAAGGAAGAGATTGATATATTTCCAATAAAACCCATTTCTTTTTCATTGAATATTTCTCGCACCTTACAAATTGTAACACAATAATTTTACATGAAACCCTTTAATCGATTCTTATACAAGGTTTACTTTCTTCTCCCATTGGCTAAAATAGTTTTAAATCAAATTTAAATGAGGCAAACAGAAGTGAGTTACATCGAAAGAAATTCTACGTTATTTTAAAATGTTAAAATTAAACAATTAGGTGACGATAGGTTAACATTAATAAATGGAAACATAGAGACGTATTATAAAATCAGAACCAGCTGTTTGAGTATTGTATGTTTAATAAATACATCGGATTGAAATTTATACTGGCGTTACATTTAGGAAAACGGTTCACTTCGTTTCTAAAATAATAAAGTTTCGAAACATTAGCGTGTCTAACAGATGTTGCAGACTTTACGCAAATGTTGTTGGAAGTGAATTCCGTACATCCGGTTTTGCATAATAAATTTATCAATTTAAGCTTAGGTCTGCGTTTTCTCTTCTCCTGAATCCGGTCCTGTCTTATTTAAAACAAAAACCGGTGGTCGTTATTCATATTTCACAAGCAACAAATCAAAATTGCCTTCAAATCAACTTGAAATCAATTTTTACAAAAATATCCTAATTAAATTTATTTATTTTATCAAAAAATATGTTTAACATGATTCTCCTAAATACACCGGAGGAAAAAATATTTACAATATGAACCCACTCGGAATGGTGTACATAAAATTCTTCCAAACGACTTTTTAATGGAAAATTCTTAGAGCAAATTTATTTTAAAAAATATTGTCTAAAGCTAGGCATGTTCTTCGTCGGTATTTTTAATTTCTCAAAATAAGTGGGTATAGATTTACGTCATCTCTATCACGTGATAAATAATATAACTCTGTTGAAGGGTATTTGAAGTTTACAATCGGATCTTTGCATTTTTTTAAAGGAAAAATATAGATGATATTTTCCCGAAAGAAATGTCGACGAATGATTTGTATATTTTAAAACTACAATACAGAGGATGTTCAAAGTTATCCGGACACTTGGAAATGCGACTTATATAATTTGTCAATAGATATGACAGTTTATCTTCATAAAAGAAATGTAAATATAACCCTTAAAATCTAAAAATATATTTTGAAGACCGATAGTTTACAGAAACGTATTTAAAAAGTATTTAGGTTACGGCAGTGCGTTTTTTAATTCAAATGCGCCACCGCTAGGGGGCGCTACCTAACACAATTTTTTTTAATGGAATATCCCACTTGTTATTCTATTATTGGAATCTGTGATAACTTTCCTTATAACTGCTAGCAACCTATCTGCTATACTTTTCGGGAAAATAAGAATTTTTATAAAGTTAATACGAAGATGTAAAAAATTATATTCTGTAGAGATAACAAGCAAAAATTAATTTAATAAGGAAATAAATAAAATTGGTCTTAATTCACAAAATTTTACGCCGAGAGAAATGTATGGTAAATTGTACCACAATTGTAGTGTATCCTACCAGAATCGACGGTAACTATTAGTATGGGCAAACAGCGGTAACAGTCAGTGTAGTAGATATGTGGTGCGGAGTCGACGATTATTTATTTCACGCGTTCACAGCGTCAGTACTAAATCGATGCTGTATGCGAGTAGTTCTGCGTATATGCAGGCTGTCGTCACTTATTTCGTAATTGTACGCTTATTGTACGTTAAAAATGTCGCAGTTAGGTACGTCGCGAAAACAATCAACGGCAGACACAGTTAAAAACTTTATAGTGGACATGCTGGACTTAATTTTTGATAGCGCTAAAATTCAATGTCAAGTTTGTCAAAAACCCTTTAATGTGCTGGTCCAGAAGCCATTGTCAGTGGCATACGAGACCAAGAAAAATTTACATTTGATTTATGTGTTACTCTTATTTTATGTAATCTATCGTTTTGTTTACTAGACAAAGAAGCATTTGTCTCCTTCTGGAATAAATATGCGGACTGTAAATTACCTAGTCGGACATCCATACGAAATGTAGTGCCATTTGCTCGTGAACATATAGAAAAGAGAATGAAAACGGAATTGAAAGATAAAAAACTGTGGTTGTGTGTGGACGAAACAACAGATCGTCAAAAACATTCTGTGGTTAATGTAATGGTACGTACAATAGAACCACATCGACCGTCATCCTCCTTCTTACTTGTTTCCAAAAGAGTTATAAATTGTACTGCCGATGAGATTTTAAAGGTGGTGTTGAACTCATTGAACAAATTTGAAGTTTCAACTAAGCAAGTTTTAATGTTTATGAGTGATGGTGCCGCAAATATGCGTTCTTTGGGCCGATCTCTTAAAGAACATTCATACTCTAAATCTTGCGGCACAAACGATTCCTACATGTTTTCCACTAGTAAATGCATTGATTGCTAGTACAAAGGCAGTGTTTCTAAAGTCCCCGAAACGTATCCGAGTATTTCACAAACTGTGTCCTGATTTACCTGAGCCACCACAGCCGATTGTTACACGTTGGGGAGGAACATGGTTGCAGGCTGCGTTTTACTGCAACAAATATTTTGATCAAATAAAGAAGGTAGCTTTAAAATTCAATCCGACAAAAGCTGCAGCAATCAAGAAAAGCCAGGAAATATTTCAAGATAGTCAGGTTAAAAGAGATTTACAAACTATTTACAACAATTACTTCGGACTAACGGAGGGAATAGAAAAATTACGAAATGTTTCGATGTCGCTAGTGGATTCTGTTCAAATTGTGAATGATGTTCACGCACAGTTATGCGCTGTAGAAGGCGAAACAAATTGGTGTGTAATACGAAAATTTGAAAGTGTTTTAGAGAAAGACTCCGATTTTCTTATATTAAGACAAATTTGTAGAGGTGCGTGCGAAGATGCATTAAGTTGTTTCAAAGATTATTTTAAATATGCAAATATAACATCGCTAGATGTCGAACAGTCGTTTTCCGCATTAAAAAACATTTATTCCGCACGTCGTACTCACTTGACTGAAACAGCTGTGGAAACATCTAATGATTCAAATATTTAACAAATGTTACCCAGTTTGTGATTTCACGGAAGACTTTGAAAACGGTAAGTATTTCAGCACGTAAGTGGGAAATACCCTATTATTGCAGTCTTTTGAAGTGGCTGCTGTACTCCATATTTATAGTAAGAATAGTACCCCAAAAGTATAAAGCAGTTCTAAAAAACTATGGTACACAAAAAGGACTACAAAAATGTAGTTAATTTACCATACACTAATAGTAAAATTGTTGTTAAAAAGTATGACTACAAAATATACTCATTACCGCTTGCATTGTTAATTGCTCTATCCTTGTTCAAAAGCAGTACGTACGGGACATCATATTCATACCATAATATTACAGTAAAAAATTGTTCTCTTGTTTGTAAAACAGAATAACGTTCAAACAAAAGGGAACCATACATGTAAAAGTACACATCTAAAATGTGCGTAGAGACAATAATCAGGATAATGCAAATAATATATGGGGCCCGCGTTTCGTTGGAATCTGGAACTGCTGTTAAAAAATCAATGTGGAAAGGAAAATAAGCACTTTTGCTCTTTATTAATATTCCCATTGTTTTCACATCTCTCAAATTATGCTTATATCTTCAAATACAGCACCTGAAATATTTCCTAGCGCCACCTAGTTGGAGTAGTTATAGTCATGCCGTCCTAGATAGTGGAAACTGTAATACAGATGCCACTTACCCATACAAAACACATTTCATAAACATTTTCAAAAGATACCGGTTAATGTAATATTTTTTTCCTTTTATTACTATTTGCTTAACTATAGTTTTTTTAAATATATAATAAATAATAATAAAAACAAAGGGATGATTAAACTTAAATATTTACTAATTAATTATTAAACTACGTAAAAATATTCCCTATTTAATTACATTATTAAAGAAATAATTTAATTATACTGTAACACAAAAAAACCTTTCTTTAGTTCGTTCACTTGTTCTTAATTTTAATTTTTTTCGTGAAAGTTTATTTGTTAAATAAATATTTTCTCAGGGTTAGAAAAATCAAGAAAATCCAAGACAGAAAAGTGTTTCTTCCAAGTAAATCGTTCAGTTTTAAGTTCAGACATATTCATATTAAAGGTAGGAATGAAAAAAATAGTCCAGATCTCACAAAGTTCTATTGAGAAATTAGGCGACCAGTTTGGTATTTAAAAAACAGTTCAGGCCAACTACAAGGATATCCAATAAAAGAAAAATTACAATAGTGATAAAAAAAAACCTAAAGTTATCAATTAAAAGTAGGAGCAAGTAAATGAGCTAATGAAAAAGTTTTTTTTTATATATTGTAGTATAATTAAATTATCTCTTTAATAATGTAATGAAGCTCTTTGCAGACCGTTTAGGTCCATAGCTTTATTAACCCTTTCCATCCTCTCAACTTTTCGCCTTTCTCCTACAGTTCTGGACTTGTCTCTCTCTCAGGTCATCCTCCACCGCATCCCTCTATTGCTTCCTCGGTCTTCCCCTCTTCGTTTTCCCTTCAGGAATCTTCCATGCCACTGCTTTCGTCTCCCTCCCCTCTTCCATCTTTTCTAGATGTTCCAGCCATTGCAGTCTTCGTTTTTTTATAAATGTAAGTAAATAGAGATTACTTTTATGTAGTATAATAATTATTGAGTTACTTTTTAGTTTATTGATCCCCTTTTATTATTTAAAAAAGCTATAGTTAAATTGGTAAACTGAAAGAAAAAAAATATTATATTAACCGCTGTCTTTGGAAAATGTTTTATCAATGTGTGGCATCTATATTAGTGTGTCTGTCGCCACACTTTAGGACTACATCACTAGGCGCTAGATGACGCTGCGAAATTATCTCGATTATTTCTTTTTTCATGTGTGATTCTATATTAAGTTCACTTTTATTTGAACATTATACTGTTACAAGCATGAGAATAATTTTCTGCATTATGTACGAATATGTCGTACTGTTTTAAACAAGGTGTAGGTGTATACGTTGGCATCACCGGGAATTTTTCATTTTAATGGGAGAAGCTTATATAGATTAGGGAGACATGTAAGAATAGAGAAAACACGAAATGTATGATTATAATTATAATTGAAAGAGACGTAAAGTATGGTGTTTGCTTTTATTTTGAGAGCATTACCGGCCACCCTACAAAATCAGAAGTGGGATACAAGGGATCACCCAAGTAAAATACAAGTTCAGGGAGCTAGTAACGACGATAATACACAGAAAACGGGAGAAAATTGCGTCATCCAACGACAAGTTGCAAGATGAAAGTGAATTTGATCGTTTCCATGATGAGCACAATAAGAGAACGCAGAAAGATGATACAATTGCAGTCGGCAACGAAGACAGGATAGGGCCAAAACAGGAACGTGATATAGAGAGAAACAATATAGTTGACGAAAATGCGACGAACGTAAGTAATAACCTTTTACAGTTATTAGAAAAGATGATTTTAGGAAACCAAAGAAGGGACACTCTGCTTGAAAAACTGGTAGATACAATTATCAATAAAAACAATTCAACACAACCACCACAAAATGTTGGAGTTATGCCCGATTTGTTAAACAATATCTCATCATTTGACGGAAGTAGCTCTAAAGCAGAAGAATGGCTACAGAGTCTGAATAGTGCGCAAATTTTACACAACATACCCGATAACTATATGTTAGAGACAGCTCGAACACGGCTTATGGATGGGGCCTATCACTGGTATCAGGTAAAATTTGCGCAAATACGCACATGGCAAGATTTTATGGATAATTCAAGCCCGATTGTCCTAGTTCCTAAAAAGAATAAAGAGATGCGTATGTGTGTTGATTATCAAGCCTTAAATGAAAAGACGGTCAAAGAAAATTTTCCATTGCCTGTCATAGACGACTTAATAAACAGTTTGGCAAAGAAAAAATATTGCACAACACTTGATCTAAAGAATGGGTTTTACCACGTAGACATGGACCCTGATTCCGTAAAGTATACCGCTTTCGTAGTCCCAAATGGACAGTATGAATTTTTTAAGTTGCCGTTTGGACTTACCAATAGTCCATCAGTTTTCCAAAGATATGCTGACTATATTTTCAAAGATCTAATTAGAACTAACGAAATACAAATATACATGGATGATTTGTTTATAGCTACAGAAACAATAGAACAAAACATTGAGATATTAAGGACTGTCGCAAATAGAATTTTGCAGCATAATCTTAAGTTGCGCCTGGATAAATGTCGTTTTCTAATGACGTCCGTTGACTATCTAGGATATAAGATATGCGATGACAATATTACTCCAAGACCGACGCTATCAGAAATTATCCAAAGCCTCGCTGTAAGAAAACCATAAAATCATTTTTAGGGCTGACCAGCTACTTTAGAAGATTCATAAGGAATTACTCGCTAATAGCTAGACCATTGACTGAATTATTACGCGCGCAAAAGGAATTTGCTTTTGGTGAGGAGGAATTAGCTGCCTTCATGGCCTTAAAATACACTTTGACCAATCATCCGATTCTTCGAATATACGACCCAAGTTTAGAAACGCAAATGCATACAGATGCATGAACAAGACGTTATGGAGCGGTTTTACTTCAAAACCACAGCGATGGGTTTCACACAGTATATTATTTCAGTCCAAAGCTACCGAACCCGAATCTAGATACCATAGCTTCGATTTAGAAGTGTTGGCGATAATAAAAGCGTTAGAAAAATTTAGAGTGTATCTTTTGGGCAAACGTTTTACTCTTGTAACAGATTGTAATGCACTGAAGTAATCACTAAAGAAGAAAGAAAAGAATAGCTGTATATTCAGATGGAATCAAAAATTAGAAGAGTTCGATTACACCATAGAGCACCGAATCGCCGAGAGAATGCAACACGTAGACGCGTTAAGCCGATGTTACAACGTAGATATAACTACGGAAGACTGGTTAGAGATAGCGCAAGGCAAAGACAAGGAGATATCAAGAATCAGAGAAGGACCAACTGACCAGCCGAACAAAGACGGGTTTTACTTAGTAAATAATAAGATTTTTAAAATGGTTGATGTATGCGTAAGGAATTAGTGATGAAAGCTCACAGTGACATATCTCATTTAGGACTAGACAAAACGTTAGAACAACTACGTCAAAATTGCTATTTTAAAAACATGAGAAAGTTTGTGAGGAAATGTCTGGAAAATTGCGTAAAATGCCTGGAACATAACTATAAGAACATAACTAATGACGGATACCTGCACAGCATAGAAAAGGGTGATAAACCCTTTGACACTCCACATGTAGACCACCTAAAAATCCCCGAAGCAAGCAAACGGAGTTACAAATACATACTATGCATAGTAGATGCATTTACCCGTTTTACCTTCTTGGAATCGACTAAACCACCAATACCGCAGAGGTAACGAAGGCAATGGGGAAACTAATGAAAATTGTTGGTAGACCGCGCCGAATCATCACCGATAGAGGAAGCGCCTTTACAAGCGAAGTGTTCAGATAATTCTGTGCAGAAAATAGCATCAAACTAGGCCATGTGGCCGTACAAACGCCAAGGGCAAATGGACAAGTCGAAAAAGTAAACAAAATTATAATGCTGGCATTGCTCAAACAAATTGAAGACCCTGCAAAATGGATAGATGTTATCGCAAAAGTGCAATTATCCCTAAATTCGACAGTCAATAGGAGCACAAACAAATCGCCTGCAAAGGTATTTTTTGGTTATAAAATGGTATTATCAAACCATACAATTGAAGATCACCTAGAAAAAGAGCTGGACGTCGACAGTTACGTCAAAACAAGAGTGAAGTTGAGAAGGCATGCCGTGGACCAGAACAAGAAGACCCAAGGAGAAAATGAACGAAACTATAACAAGAAAAGAAGAGCCC
This sequence comes from Dynastes maya, assembly GCA_029619315.2. Lineage (NCBI taxonomy): Eukaryota > Metazoa > Arthropoda > Insecta > Coleoptera > Scarabaeidae > Dynastes > Dynastes maya. The sequence continues at coordinate 13,143,152 of JAROYE020000012.1, forward strand.
ATAAACGATTTTGTGAAGGAAACCTTATTATGATAAGAAAGACTACGCCCGAAAACGACGTAAATCCGAAAATGTACCCCAAATTTGTAAGCCCATACCAGATAACTAAGGTCCTAGACAATGATCGATATTGTGTCGCGGATATCCCAGGATATAAAGTGTCCCAAAAGCCATTCAAGACTGTCCTCGCACCAGAAAGGATAAAATTATGGAGAAAACTAGGTACTGATGAAGAAAATGAACCCGAAAAAGAAGACGAAGTTGAACTTCAAGATATGATTATAGTGATCAATTATAATTAAAAGAGACGTAAAGTAAGGTACTTTTATTTTGAGAACATTACCGGCCACCCTACAAAGGTAAGTGCAATTAATAATGTGGACATAAAATACAATTATTTCATTACACATATATATTGTTCCTAAGCGGAGAAAAAAGGCTAAGAAAATATTTCTTTTGATTTAAAACAGTTGTTGTATTGGGGATAATAGAAACAGTAATTATCTTAAATTGAGGCGGACAGCCTTGATATGCAAGTAAACGTTTCTCTGCCTGTAACACTAATGTTTGTTCAACAACAATATTGTATTGTATGTAAGCACAGTAACTACAAATATTTAGTTTTCTTCACTACAATATGTCATTGCCATATTGCGTGTTGATAGTGTCTCTTAAAACTTGAACTACAAAAAGGTAGTTTATGTTGCGTTTATTGTAGTAAGATCTAGGTATATGTTTGTTGCGAGAACCATAAATGGGGTGGATACTACCACGACACGTTAACTATAAATATATTGTATGCCTTACCACTACGTTCCTCTCAGTGTACATTTGTTAAAACATTGCTACCGGTTTCGTCCAGAGCAGATCCTCAGGCAAGCTAGAAGACCGTTGCAATGTTTTAACAAATATAAAATTTTCTGAGGTAAGACCAATTTTACTTATTTCCTTTTTATGGAGAACTCGCACAGAGTCACCATTGAACGTTTAAAGATTAATTTACCAAAAACTTTAATAAAAGTTAAATGCCAAACGAAAACATATCTCAAAGTCAAATTGAACATGTTAGGCTATGTGCTCAAGATTTAAAAGACAAATATGAAAACAAAATCCCTCAAAGTAAAAGCGAAATCAAATCAAGTCCCTCCATCACATTCTACACATTTTTGATAATGCCTAATTAAGACTGTACTGGCTACGTTTGATAAAGTTTCTGGATCTACGCTGGCACAGACGATCCTAATCAGTTACAGTGAACTTCGTACATAACGAGCTGGGGATATAACGAGCGCTTGGTTGTAACGAGCAAATTAAAAAGTCCCCGTCGGAATCCCACATAAACACATGTATTGCTGTTCTGTTATAATGAGGTCTGATGCGCCGTGCACTTGCACATCGCACATAACCTCCGCACAAGTCGTGACACGCGCCTAAGCCAGGGATTACCCCGGAGTTAAAACGGCATTATTTGTGCAGTGTGTGTGGCGGAAAAAATGTCGAATTCAACGAAAAATACACGAAGATCAATTACGTTATCGGTTAAAGTGGAAATAATACGAAAGTTACAAAGTGGATGTTCAAATAGCCAAATATGCCGTGAGTATGGCTTAAGTACTTCGACAGTATCTAGCATTTGGACAAAACGAGAAAAACTGTTGGAAGCGCAGACGTGTACAAATCCGACAACAAAAAAACTTCGTCAGCTCGAAAGAAGAGATGTGGATCAGGCTTTGCTGAGGTGGTTTACATTAAAAAGGAGTGAAAATGTACCAATTTCCGGGCCTGTTTTGCAGCAAAAAGCAAGCCATTTTGCACAATTATCGGCAAATGAAGAAGCCTCGGAGGATGCTGGAGGCTTTTCTTGCACGAAATCATGGATTGACCGCTTCAAAAGGAGGCACGACATACGCAACGGTAAAATTCACGGAGAGTCTGCTGTTGTATCACCACAAATAACAGAACAACCACTTGGCCAAGTAGGTGTTCGTACTTCTGATTAGTTATTGTTTTCGAAATTTCAGGTTTGCGACGGCGATATACTGATAAAGATATTTTTAATGGAGACGAAACAGGAATTTTTTATAAAATGACGCCCGACAGAACCCTACACTTTAAAGGGGGGAAATGTTCTGGGGGTAAGCTCTCAAAAGATAGGATCACTGCTTGGATCTGCGCGAACATGAATCGCTCCGAAAAAGAGAGGCTTCTTGTAATAGGCAAATCCAAATCACCAAGGTGCTTCAAAAACAAGGGGAACTTGCCACTGATTTATGAAGCGAATAAAAAGGCCTGGATGAGAGGTGATGGCTTCACTAAATTAATACAAAACTGGGATGCGGAATTAGCTAGAAAGAAAAGGAAAATGTTATTGTTGATTGATAATTGTCCAGCACATCCCACGATCATGAATTTGCAGTGGATTGAGGTGATTTTTCTTCCCCCCAATACGACGGCAACGTTGCAACCAATGGATCAGGGTATGGAATAATAATTTTAAGCAGCATTTTGATTGTATTCAACGTAATTTTAGGAGTGATTAAGTATTTAAAAACACATTATCGAAGGCAGCTATTATTTAAATTGGTCAACGCACGCGACAACAACACTGAATTTAAAGTTTCGTTGTTGGATGCGATTGCAATATTAAATACAGCTTGGAGAAATGTTTCCTCAAAAACTATTTCCAACTGTTTTTGACATGCTGGCCTTAATGTAGATGCTGATTTCACGGAAGACGACATAATTCCTGTCGCCCAATGGCTCTTAATACATAAGGATGAAGAATGGGATGTCGATGATCTGTCCAAATGGGCACAAAGCAACAACATTGATCTACGAGAATACGACAGGATAGATGAAAACCTTGAAGTATTCGAAGTTCCTGACGATATTCAAATTATCCAATCCATCATTAGTCAACCAGATGAGGACATTGACGAAGAAGATATCGCAACTGCAGAAGACGGGGATGAGGAAACAGAAATCCCCACGACACTAGAAGCTATGGATGCTTTGAACACCATAATGTCGTATGTGCAGTTTGTTCTCCCTGAAGAAGAACAGTTTTTGAATGCCGCAGATAAATTGGAAGGAGTTTTAAGTAAAAAAATTCTAAGTGCCCGAAGCACACAAAGAAAAATAACTGATTATCTTGCGTAAGATCCAAAGTTTAGTTTTCATGTACATATGTATTAGTATCTTTTTGTTTTTACAGAATAAACTTTTCAGTTGGCATGTGTACTTAGTTTTTAATTATATATTCTTAAAAGCGCGCAATTTAACGTATAATATGTATACGAAAATGAAAAAATCTTTTGTAGCGAGCGGTCGTATATAACCAGCAATTTTTATGGTCTCTCCTTATAGCCGAACTTCACTGTATTTTAATTCTTCATTTTTGGAAGGTATATCGTAGACTACACTTTTTATATCCCCGTCGAAAGTACACTAAAGAACTTAAATCAGGAGAACGGGCCGGCCATCTTATAGGACCATTAGTACCTATCCATCGTCTCGGAAATACTCTGCTCAGATGGTCGTTTAGAGCGGATTCAAAATGAGAAGTACATCTGACGTCATATGCGCAAAGAGACTATTTTCGTCGGGCGAGTCTATTATTACGCGGCATTTGAAAAATAGGGGTGGAATGATATCAGCTGAAACTTCAGTAGCATGCCAAACTTTGACTAGGTTACAGCTTGGATAGATTTTAGTTGTTCTGTTATTCTAAGCTATTATCGTTCCATTTTTTTATTGAGAAAACTGTCTTTTTCAAGGCATTTGAAAGGAGTATATTACTACAGTAGTAAGCTCAAATATAAATAAATAAAACAGGTAGATATATATGTTATATTAATTGTACAAATTGTAGCGATGGCTTCGACATCGAAAGGAGTTGGCGTTAAAGGAAGAGTTATCCACAGCCAAGGCAGAGAAATTATCACCAATATTTTGAAATTCATGAGATAAGAAGCAGAAAATGATGAACCACATATTCCATTGAAGGGCCAGATTACTTGCTGCGACAGGTATATCTGAAAAAACATACAGAAGTATTGCAAACGAGTGTGAGAATATACATTCAGGAAAGGCTACTTCTTTTTCTACTCTTCATAAGAAAAGACCACGTAAAAGTTCGAAGAGTACAGTTCGTGGAGAAGATACTGCAACAATTCGATCATTCGATTCATAACTTTTACATTCGCGAAAAGAAACGTCCCACTTTAAAAGATTTTATCATCATCTCATATCAATCATTCAAATAAAGCTGGCATCAAGTTGTCCCTTGGACATAAAGTTACATGTCGCAACTGGAACGGTACTACAAGGTGCGGCAGAATTACCTCCCCGATTTGGAAAGCTAATAAAATTCAAACCAAGCAAGATACAAAAAAGATAAATGTATTCCTGAAAAGTACATATAATGCGGTTTTAGATTAACGTGTTTTAAAAATGACGTCATTCAAGTGGCGACCTCCATTCTCAAAACCCTGATTGAGCGTCTCCCGATAGTTTTCCAGGATCCTGCGGGTCATTTCAGGCGGAATAGCAGCAACTTCTTCGGTTATCGCACCTCTAAAAGCTTCTAAGGTTTGGGGACGATGTTGATATACGCGGGATTTGAGGTAGCCCCAGAGAAAAAAATCACAGGGGCTCAAATCTGGTGAACGAGGGGGCCACCCGCAAGGAGATAACATGTCCAGGAAACATTCGTTGCTGAATTCCTAGTGAAAGCGCGGTGCACTCCCGACCAAGCCATAATTTGAACTGGAAATGGCATGAGCACAGCCGTATTTTGACACGCTCGCCGCTGCTGTACCCCCCACCCGTCCGCGGCCCGCACCTTATATATTCAGACTGTATTCCGTAAATGACAATTCGTTAAAATATTAACCTACGAATAACATGAGCATATAGAGTGTATGTAGTTCCATTGTTTCAATGCCAAATTAAATCAAACATTTAGAATTAAATGAATAATATTTATTTCAGGTATTTATAATAAAATAGTTGAAAATGGCATATTGTTTTCTGAGGGACTAACAACATTAGCGACTGTGTTAAAAAAAATGGGATTTAAGTAAGAAGAAAAAATTATTTTTAGATGGCGAAAAACCTCTGATAAAAGAAAAGTTTCAATGGAAACATATGATATACGAGCTAAGCGAATAAAATATTTCAGACAACTTCAGCTTTATATTCAGGATAATAGGCCTATCATCTTCACTGATGAATCCTATATATATAGTTCACTCACACAACCCAAAGAATGGTCAGATGATAGCTTGCTAGGGTTGAAGGCACCAATGTCGAAGAGAAGCCACTTAATTATGCTCTATACTGGTGGTAAAATGGGTTTTATACCTAACGCACTATTACTATTTCGTTCAGGTACTGCTTCATTACTTCTGTAATACTTAGAACATACGATCACAAACCTAATAAACTTATTACCATTATTATTAACATAGTGTTTGTACTTTTTACAAAACTTATTTGATTTTGTATCTCTATAGGTTCTAATCACCAGACTGATTATCACGATGAAATGAATTACAAAGACTTCTTTATTTGGGTAAACAAACAGTTATTACCTAATCTTCCACCACGAAGCGTACTTGTTCTTGATAATGCATTATATCAACGTCAAGGTAGAACCGGATTCAATTTCGAATGCAAAAAAAGCTGAAATGATGCCAGTGGCTTATGGCACGTAATATACACTTTCAAGAAAACTTTAGAAAGCCTGAATTGTATGATTTAATAAAAAGACATAAGACAGATAATCCGCAATACAAGCTTGATATTCTCCTAACATCGCATGACCATAGCGTATTAAGATTGCCTCCGTATCATCCAGATCTCAACCCCATTGAAAAAAAGTGTGCTAACGTTAAGCAATAGGTTACACCAAAAAATGTGACATTTAAGCTGGCAGATGTGGAAGCTCTAACAAAAGATAAATTTTCCTTAATAGGTACCGAAGAATGGGAGTCTGTTTGTAGGCATGTTGACAAAGTAGTCCATGAATATTTAGAGAAAGAAGACTTACTTGACAATGTAACAGAGGAAATTAGGTTTACAGTAAACATAGAGGAATCAGAAACCAGCGAAGAAGATTCTGATGATGACGATGATGATGACGAGGATGGCGACGACCTGGGTGTGCAACTTTTGCCAGATAATGCTTAAGCTTTTAACGAAATGCATAGACATGCATGAACAGTTATTTAAGCACATAATTTCATTCTTGTTTGTGCATATTATTGTTATTTATATATTCATATGTATTTGAACTACTACTGCTTCCTATTTTCTAGTTCCATTTATGTTTTTGTGTCTGCCATATGTATATCTCTTATTTCAATAAATGTCCATGTTTTATAATATCGTGAAGAAATAAATTAAGCACCTCTATTTGTTCAAATTACGACGCCGTTGGCACATATGTACTTCTTATTTTGGGTGAGCTCTACTATGTTACAGTTATGAGCAGGGGCGCCGACAGCACCTAGCGCAAATTTAAATTAACATTCTCAAGCGAAAGAGGTAACTGTTTTATCCAGGTATTGTGGTCCTGTTAAAAAATGTGGACTGATCAACTTATATAATCTTAAATGCAGAAAAATTATTTTCTCCACAAGTAAACCAGATAGGTTGGTACAAGTTATGAGGAAAGTTATCACAAATGTGGCGTGGATTCCAAAATTTGAATAAAAAATAAAATTTAAAAAAAATTACCACGAAATATGTCCCCGGCGGTCATTTATAAAAAAGTTTTCAGAATTTTAAAATCTGCATTCGTTCCCGAGATATCGCGCTGTTCCATTCTTCGCTGAACACGAAAAAACTTTATTTTGCAATAGTATTTTGAAAACGGTAACTTTCTATGTTTAAATTATGGAGATGTTATTCTAATAATCAAAATTTTAATGTCCTCAATATCGCTTTTTTTATTCGGTTTCTATATCTTCTTTCGTCAAAACAGATTTATTACTGTCGAAAGGCCGCAGCTTCTAACTTTAAATATTTTTCGAGACGCTAGCGCGATTAATATTTGCGTTTACAAATATTTATATTTTGACCACCGTCATTTAAAATCTGTTCCGATTTTATCTACGGCAAGCTTTGTTTATTGTTTAGTAAACCATCAAAGGCCCGAATAAATTAGAATTACAGCAAATTTATTTTGAAATCGTTAATATACCACTTTCGATTGGGACCACAAAATTATTTCAATTGTTTCAATGATTTCAATCCTGCCGTTGATTATTTATACAAGTGGAAGCGAAGTTTACTTTGATCGTATATAAATATGTTCAAAATAGTAATTATATTATTATCTAAAGGCTTGAATGTTTAAGAATACTTTCTGGAAAAAAGCACTCAGGAAATATTGAAGTTTTTTATATCGTTCAGTGTTTTCTTTTGCTATTTATAACTCAGAACCTATATAGGAACTTCAGCGTTATATTTAATCTAACAATGTTGATGTTTACTTTAGTGTACAAGTTGCAAACTGAAAGAAAGACAAAAATATTTGAGTGGATCATACTATTTCGATTTCACTAACCGTTTCTTTTTCAGCACGTACCACTAAGGGTAAGATTTCCATTTCATTTATCGAGAAACACACCTATTTTAAGATCTAATTAAACCTTAATTAATCAAGAAAAATTAAAAGAACGCAATTCAAACGATAAAATTGAAGGAAATTAACTTAACTATTGTTTGTTAGACATTCGAAATTAAACGTAAGTTTAACATTCTATAATTTCCAGCTTTTAATATATGATGTAAACCGATTTTTGTATTAATAAATTCCAGTTGTATTTTCCCTGTTTCTGTTTTTCGAAACTAGATTTGGCTAGTATGATAGTTAATAATAGTTTCATTATTTTACCCTTTTATAGCATCCAAAGGTACCGAACTTTATTACTGCACTAAGGTTACTTGATCCCCGCACATAGTTTGGAGCTTGACGTCTATAAATACTGAGTATTCCGTTTGGAGTGTAAGATTGTACTACTACGCCAACAAGAGAATCCGTCCTACCTGAAATAACTGATTTTAATGAAACTTGGTGAATTTGTAGATCTCATAAGTCATAAGAGTGTGTAAAAATTATTTTCGATTTCGTTTGAATTTGCTTGGTTGTAATTGACTCTTAAAGATTTTAAAGTTTCTACTTCTTCTTAAATTACGTTAAAACTATCAAAATACTTAATTCTTTTAGGAAAAATGTAAAAATAAATAAAAATATAGGAATCTATAGTGTACGCATATAAAACTTAATAAAATATAAAAATTGATAATTATATTCAATAAAATACCCAATGGTTATTGTACATAGTATTGGTATAATTATGTGCTGGTAGTTTTATATTTAAGACAGCAAAATTGTTAAATTGTAATATTTAAGTAGGTTTGAAATGGTTTGTTGTGAAAATTATAATTAGGGGAAAAACAAGATGTAAGAGTAAATATTATTAACCTGGATAAAATGGGCTGACTCAGGAGGAAACTGAACTCCACTACAATTTTTTTTTAAATGAACTACAGAGACTCCTAGGATATTCCATTAAACATCAAGGTTTCCAAGGAGTTAGTCTAAGGTCTTCAGACCTCGCAAGTACCCCTTTGTAGGCGAAGTAGAAAATGTTTAGAAGTCAATGCTGGTATTTTTGAACATTTATTAAAAAAATAACTTCAAAATAAATGGAAATCGAATAACAACGTTTGAGTGTCTGAATTTTTTTGCATGTTCATATGCCATTTTTTTTAGCTTCTATAGTTTTAACGTAATTTAAGTAGAAGTAAAAACTTAAAAATTGTAAAGTGGCGATTAGAACCCCTTAAAGGCAATGCCAGCCAAAACAGAAAAGGGTGTCTTGCATAATCTTATTTCAAGTTGGAATGGTTTTCTCGTAAGTAGCTAGCTAAATCTAGTTCTGTATCAAAAATTTTCGATTAAAAAATGATCTAATTCGCATTTCTTTTAACAGAAAGCTCGTTTGGCGCGTATCCGTATTGCTAAGGCATCATCGGGTGCAGCTTTCGTTAGCAAAAAGAAAGCAGCCGAAGCAAGATTGGCAGCCCAAGAGTCTGGAATCGAACTGGACGACAACTATCGTGAGGAGGATATTTTCGAATTACAACATCATCATTTGCTGAGGTGTTTGGAGAAGACCACAGATCGCGAATTTGTTGAGCTTGAAGTACCTTACAACGGACACCCTAAGAGACCGGGTTCGCCCTCTCCCTTAGCGAGTCCTGCGCATTCTGCTGTGTCAATTGGCTTATTGCAGTCCTGTTGTGGCCGCTGCTGCCCAAGGAGGTATCAACAGGGTTGCGGTAAATATATGCCGGCCACAACTGCAGCTCAGAGTAAGCAAACTGGGGGTGGTATGGACGGCACATATTTAGTCGAAGCATCTTTCTAAATAGGCCACATATCAGAATAGCGACGTTCGAATGATTACTCAAAAAAAGATCCCCTTTTTCCACGTATCTGTTGTCTTTTTTTAAACATCGATTGATTTTTTTTTTTTCGATTGTGTAGTCTAAAATGTGATATATACGTAGCTGATAAATATTATCCTATTAACAAGTGAGAGAAAAAATACTCAAACCAAACCGAAAATGATCCAATGGAAAATAACCATTCTATAAGGATTTAGGCACAAGTAATTATCATAATGCATAGGATCAATAGCCTGAAACAAGTTTTGATGAGACAATTTCCAAAATTCCAAAAAAGTGTTAGTTTCCTTGTGAATACAGCCCAATAGTTTTTGAAATTATGACAATTATTAGTGCCACCATGGTCCACGAACAAAGAAGATAGTCATTTTCTAACTCTTATTTGCAAGAACCATAATAGGATCCTAATAGGAATTCAATTCATTCAAAAAAATTACAATTGCATACACCTACATCATTTGGCAGGACACCAAAAGAGTCAGAGAAACAAGTTCATTAACAGACTAATTGCAGATTGCCAATAAAACTGTAGCATAAATTAGGTTACCGGTTTCAAATTGAAATTCCCTAGCACAATAGTCGAATAAAATTAAATTTTCGTATAACGTGACCCAATTAATTCGTCAATATAGGATTGTACACGATTTGTACAGTTATCATCATAGAAAATGTCTATCACGCCAAGATCAAATAATTTCATAGTTTATACACGGTTTGTAGAAACTAAATCTCCGATTTTTAATTACTTTTCGAATCCTTCGGATACCTAATTAGTAATTACCACGCAATATTTAGTGTAACATTAAATATTTCAAATTATACGAAGTCTTTCTTTTATTGGGCCCAAAGTTAAAGGCTATCATCTCGGATAAAAACAGTCATTAAGCGAAAACGCGTTAATTTGCCATAAAAAATATAGCAATACCATCATCGGGTAGTCGTAAAGATGAATCGTCGTAAAGAAAACCGTCGTTAAATAAGAGCAAGGTTCCCAATAAAGTTTGTCCTTTGTTAATAGAAGAATGACTTCTATTTATTGATATTTAGCGTTGAATTATGCTAATTTAAATAATTTTTATTCTCCTCTTCTAATCCATTTTATAATTTTGTTCTGACAAGCAAATGGTACCCCAAAATATAATATGTGTTATAATAAAGTTGCCTAAAACGAAGTAAGATGTTAAACAAAAACAATCAATTTGAAAATTCTAAAACGATAGTATTATTTTCATCTCGAAAATAAAAACAAATCAGGAATGTAACTAAATGTCTTAATTTGTAAGAATAAAAACTGTACAGATTTAATACTCTCAAGGTTAATTTAGGGACTAAACTTATTCATTATATAAAATTGACGTTAAAAATTTAGTAGATGTACAGTCATCTACAGTGAAAATGTCTATATGCTTGGTAGATAGCTGTACAATATGGTTGTAATAGTTGTTTAATTAATTCTTCTTTGAATGTTACTAGTATGTAAGTCGGTTTTCCAAAATAATTTTCTAAAGATCGGGGAACAAAAATTAAGTAAATATATCGATAATAGTCGAAAAAAGAAACTTAGTTTTAACGAAGTTATAAATATATAAATGTATACATACTATGTAGCTATGTTTTAAGACTAGTTGTATTGAACAATATTATGATTACTATTACTTCTTATAAGTTGTAACATTTCAATAATATTGTAGAATAGATTACCTAGTTTCTAAAAAAAGGGAAAAAATTGATAGACAAGAAAATTAAAAAAAAAACGCGTGTAAAGAATTACGTATGGAATTTATATTTTAATATTTATATGGAAAATTTTTTCGAAGCCGTTTAATTTATTTATAATTATAATCATCCAAAGGAAGAAGTAATAATTAATTATTATTTTTCCTAGATATAAGCGTAATTTCTTTATATCCAAGAAGACTTATTAAGTTAATAATGTGAAAGAAAAAACTCCTAGATGTAATAATTCTTCTAATTATACAAGAGTCTTTCAATAAAAATAATAAGGAAAACATTTAATTTTCCAATAGCTGAAAAATATTGTTGTTTTATTTTTTCCATAAACCCTTTTATCTCTTCAAATAACATAAATTAATTGAATAAATTTAGTTTGTAACAAGGATTTAGGGCATTTAACATTTATTTTGTCACATTTACCTCAATACACAAGCGTTTAAATCCCTATAAAATATTCATTATTAAATGATACCCGATTAATATAAGCGTTTTGTACCCTAGCGAGCCAAATTATACAAATAAACATTTTAATCTTCTTAGCGATGCTCTCCTTCTGATCCGTCACCTGTAGAAAAATACCGACATAAGTGCAGAACATACATCATTATATTACATAAGTTCATCAGTATAAATAGACAGTAATACAAAATCATATCATGTCTGCAACAACGCAATCTGATAAAGTGTAACCCCAGTCAATATAGAGACCTCAAAACATACAATAGTCCTACACTAGAAAAAGAGCAGATGCCGAGCCTGAGCAGCACCGAGAGATTACACACCCCCAATAATATCCGGGAAAGAAAAAAGCAAAAGAACGCACGTCTAGTGAGAATAAAATCATTGCTGATCTCTTGATCGGCAGTAAATATTCCTTGTACTTACGCTTAAATTCTGTAACGGACAAGGATTTGAAGTTCAGAGAGATAGAATTGTAAAGGATAGCAATGTTATAGGAAAAAGACCGCGTAAAAAGACCAGTACTATATAAAGGAGGAGTAAGCGTACCCTTGTATCTAACGTTAATATTATGAACGTCAGTTCTAAAGGTCAGCCTTCGATGCAAATAAGGGGGTATCTTATACCTTATTAAATTCTAACAAAAACAAGCAAGGTGCAGTTTTCTTTCGCATCTCCATATTAAGCCAACCCAACTAAGCTAATGTATGGGAGATATGCTGCCTTTTTCTGATGCCGTAGATAAACCTTAGACGAGCATTTTGAACTTTTTGTATTCTGCGAATATCCTCCGAGTCTAAAAAGGGACCATAAATAACATCACAATAATTAAATCTAGATAAAATAAGAGACTCGCAAAGGGTTTTACGCAGTTCTACAGTCAGAGGATGGAGGCTCCAACAACTCCCGCCACATGCTGTCTAAATCTTAAATCACAATCAATTGTGAGGCCCAAGTTCTTGATAACTTTAACAACATCTAGATTTTTTCCATTCAGGGTTAGATTAATTCTATTGAATATCTTTTCCCGCGCTTTAGGTCGACCAAACACGATGACTGCTGTTTTGCTTGCGTTAATAGTAAGCCCGTGTGCCAGAGAAGTGTCAAATACTGTTCGAAGGTCCTCATTTATTTGTACAATACTAGCATCGACCCGGTCAACGTCGAATGGATGATAAAGCTGCACATCATCAGTATACATATGATACAAACTTTTAGTTTCCTTAACAAAAATGAAGAGTAAGTAGAGTATATTAGCGGACCCAAAATATTTCCTTGGGCAACACCAACATCCAAGCGTTTAAACTGCTAGAAATTATTATTAATTCGTATTTGCTGTTGTCGCTCACTAAAGTAATTTCTGAAGAAAGAAATAGAATTCGCATCTAAGCCAATATAGTGTAAAATACTAAACAGTAATTCGTGGTTGATAACATCGAACGCTTTAGAATAGTCAAGGCAAACAACTACTGTTATTTTGTTATTGTCAATTGAACTAAATGTCATCTATAATGTGCATTAGTGCTGTGACGCAACTATAACCAGACCGGAACCCAGATTGATACGGAGCTAGGATCGAGTAAGCCTCCAAATGTTGACGTATTTGAATGGCAACTAATAATAACAAAATAATAATGTTTATTGTCCAACAGGTAACCCCAATTACAGGACAAATATACACATTGTGAACACAATACATATTGATTTAAAAACATTGCATAACTACACAAAAAGCTATTATATTTCGTATATCATGGCGCCAACTCTCCGGTGAAAATATCACTAAATGTCTTCTCAGCGTTCCTGATCATGTGATAGATCAGGGGTGTCCAACTTGCAATGCCTCAAGGGCCAAAACTAAAACTTTTGATGTTGTCGCGGGCCATATAATAATTTTGTTACAAGTAATAACAAAATAAAGTGAGGTATAAAAATAATTAAACAAAAAAGATATTATTTCTTTTATTTGCTCAACAACTACATTTTTTTATAAACGGAAAATTTATTGATAACACTTCTCAATAATCAAGACAAACATTGCAAAAGCAACGAAAAAGATGTATCCAATTAGTGTGAGGACTGTGGTCGATCGGCTTCATCCACCAATGAAGATATGTCCACCTCCAGTTCAGTTTGTAGACAGTCTCATAAGATAACGTAAGGAAGAATCGATAAGGTTGCTTCTGTTTTTGTGTTTTTTATGTATTTCATGGAGGAAAAGCACTTTCACATGTATATGTGCTTCCGAACATTGACGTCATTTTCAGTCCAAAATCTCGCAGGTTTGGGAATTTCTCCTTTGACAGTAATTTGAAAAATTCAGGTCCCTTTTTCTTGTCTGGTGATTAGGAACATGTCTGCTTGAAGATCACATAACTCAAGCTGTAAGTTGGGTGGTTGATCATCAATGGTTTGCTCCAAGAGGGTTATTATAAAGTAGTACACTGCTTTTGAGACTTTCAATTTCTTTCAAATCTTGTATTGAATTCATCAATAACCTGTTCAATTTGTGAAATGCAGGATGAAAACTCAATATTTTCCTCACCGTTGAATTCTTCTGCTATTTGCAGACAGCTAGGGAAGTGTGTCAGTTGTTCTTTTCCAAAGCACGTTTAAAACACGTTCAGCTTATTCCGGAATCCGTTTATCATTCCGATCAAATCTGAAACCGTCTGGTTTCTTCCTTTGAAGACTCAAGTTTAACATGTTAAGATGATTAGTCAGATCTGTTATAAAAGCTAACTGTCTTAAGAATTCTGGATCCTTAAACTTCTCTTCCAGTTCAGTTGTGTCAGATGAAACGTATTTGTTGAGGAATGCAGGGATTTCCTTTCTTATGGCAAAAAATCGTTCCATGCACTTTCCTGCACTCAGCCACCTTACATGGTTGTACATTAGCAAGTCTCCATACTCAGCCTCTGTTTCCACTAAAAACTGCTTAAGTTGCCTGTGTAAAAGAGATCGATTTCCACCTCTAATCATATTTATAATCTTAATCACGGTTTGGAAAACTTGATCTTCCTTGACTGATTTCCACATAAAGCTCCCTGATGTATAATACAATGAATTGTTGGGCAAGTGACACCATTCTCTCGAAGCAGACCCACTAATCCAAATTTTTTTACCTGTCATTGATGGGGCCCCGTCTGTTGCTATGGCTGAACATTTATCAAAGCCTCCAATTCTGTCAACTGTTTTCTTCACAGCCCTCATAGATGTCTTTTCCTTTTGTTGTTCCATAAAGAGGACAAATATCAAATAACTCCTCTTTACTGGTAAAATCATCAAAAGTAGTGCGCACAAATATTAACAGCTGACCTAACATCGGTTTGATCAGTGCTTTCATCCAAACAAAGTGAGAAATATGAACTTTTCTTAACAAGGCTAAGCATAGATTTTTCTCTACTTGCTCACCCATAGCAACAATCCTTCTTTGTATGGTTTGATGTGAAAGTGGCACTGATTCAAATTTCTCCGCCATTTTAGAATCACCGAAAGCTTTGGCCATTTCAACAGCACATTTTTTTTATCAAATTGCCATCAGTGAAGGTTTTTTTGCCTTTGCCAGCTCAAGCGACACGGCATAAGATGCATGCAAAGAATCGTTTGAGAGTGTAATATTTGACTGAACATACCAGTTTGCTGTTTAAGCTTTTTCTTCAAATCTGCAACTAGGGCACGCCGACTTTCATTTGTGTACGTAGCATACTTATTTTCATGCACTGTTGTGTAATGTCTTCTACATTATATTCTTTAGGCACTGAAACGACATTCATGCACACTAAGCACTGCAACTTTCCATTATTGTTAGCAATCAAGTAATCACTCTCCCAACTTTCTTTGTAAATTCTGTTCTCACTATCAATTTTCCGTTTTACTGGTTTACACTCATTATTGTATAAGAGGAATCAAGACAAAGAATTAATCAAGTTCACTGTTCACTAGCAACGTAATAGATTAGCCGACTAGCCTACGTGTCAGTAGCACACTGCACGATGGCGGCTGGCGACGGATGGTAGCAGTGAGAGGTGTGGCCTGCGTGAACTGTGATGCGCAGTAATCAGTGCAGTTCTCATAGTGGTGGAGGATGATTATGTTCGTTACACGTCCGCGAAGCGGCACGCGTGTACAGTACTTGTGTACTTGTGATGTAAAAACACTGGTACACCATAAATATAAAATAAGTTAAAAAATCTTTTTTCACAGTGGCAGCATTTAAAGAAAATATATGCTTTTCGAAAATCTTACGTGGGCCACAACAAATAGCCTCGCGGGCCGGATGCGGCCCGCGGGCCGCCAGTTGGACAACCTTGTGATAGATTGGTGGCCGCAAACGAAGATTGGTCCTCGGTGTCGGCATAGTAAAGGTTGGGGCATAACGGGATGCTATTCGAGGTACGTTGAATTCTATGTGGGAAACCAGCTGCATACAGTCGATCCTATCATTTAATAATTTGTGTGAAAATCAGGCGCTATGGTAATTACGACGGGATGAAAATGAACGAAATTGATGCGATTTGAGAAGGGTATAATAAGAAATATGCCAAGGCGGATATTCGGCATTAACTTTGAACGACAAGAATTTCAGGAACCGACGCTGAACACGTTCAATTGGAGCTTGATGGGACATATAGAAAGGATACCAAAGAATAGAGGCATACTCCAATTTCGAGAGTACAAATGCAAAATAAAGGGATTTTAGCACTAGTGCGTCATTGAAATATTTGGACGTTCTCATAAGAAAACCCATCATTTTAGAGGCAGATGAACAAATTTGTTCAATGTGTATGTTAAACGATAAAGTTGGATCAAAAGTGGCACCTAGATCTTTAAGATTGGTAATCTTGCGGATGGAAATATCGTTGATTTGATAAGTGGAGATATATGGGTTTGTTTTTCGCGTGAAGCACATAAAATTACATTACTAGAATTTAATGTCAATGTATTGGATTTTGACCAGTCAGTATATTAATGCTCGTCTGAAGACTCTCGATATCTTGTTGGTAGTTAATATTACAAAACAGTTTAACATCGTCGGCATAAGCGAGGACATGGCAAGATAAGGATGTTAAGAGGTCGTTTATGTATAAAATGAACATCAATGGACCAAGGTTGGATCCTTGTGAGATACCGCTGCTGGATACAAATTCAAACGAATTAAATCCATTATAAAATACAGAGTTAGTTCTTTTTACTAACAAGGGAACACAGGGAAGTGCCCCTCACCGATTTAAATGAAACTTGGTGGGTTTGTAGACTGATGCAGTGTAAGAACAACGGTAACTTTCATAGATGCTAAATCGCCCGTTTTCGGAGATGGGGCGGCCTACAGCCAACGCTACCTTTCGCTATTTGCTTTAATATCTCCAAAACTATAAGACATATCAAAAAAAAGTTAAGACAAATATATAACTATTTTATAAGTACTAAAGGATAGCGACAATAGTTTGCCTGCCATAGTTCTTGTTTTCCAGAAACAACCCCCACCCCCGTATTTTTTTTTTAATTTTAAAATTTTTATTTGCTGGAAAAATACACAAAGTTATGCAGAATTCACCCATATATATTAAATGCTATAAAATAACTCAATTTAAAAAAAAACAATAATATATGAATTGAGTAGGTATACCTCCGTATGTACATATGTATGTAGGTATATATGTAAATAATATTACTTATTGTTATTGATGTGAACAAATCGTAGAGATACTTATCTAAAGTATCTGTCTAAATATCTAATACTTTTTAGATCATTTATACCTTATCAGCATTACATTCCATTATTTATTTTTAAAAGTATTCGATTAGCGTATTATTCGTTATACTTATAAAATTCCTCATTGAAACTTCAAGTGCTGATTTTCACGTGCAATTACATGATTTCTATAGTATTTAAATTTTATCTAGATTAATGTAAGTATTAGGATATCTTGTATACCATAAATGCTTTTGCATACGCATATATACAAAGCAAGGCAAGTTACAATTAGTACTTGCAGTCTTCAGTTTATTGACGGCGAGTACGTTTCGCAATTAGGCTGTCGAAAAGTGATTCTTGAAGTCATGAGAATCAACGTTGCTAATGTACTGAATTTGCTACGTATAACATTCCTTGTTGCAAATATCGCTGATACACCTATAACACGTGAAGAACAAGAGTTACACGAAGCTATAACGGATATCATTGTGAGAGCTCAAGAAGAGGCATCTTTTGCATTTGAGGCAGATGTAGCGCTGGAATTTGAAGACTTGGCTGGTCAACAGGAACCGCAATTCGTTGAACCAAGAAGTGAATATGATGAAGATTATGAACATGAAGACTGTGTACCCAAAAGGAGGTAGTTCAATTGATATTGAATATAATACGCGAGCCGTTGAATTTTGGAAAAGTGGAAAAGCGAAACGACGTTCGTTAGAATCTGTCCAAAATCGATTTAGAAAGGTAATATAATACGTAAATTTCTTATTCTATCTAAACATTTAAATACGTAAGGGAAAGTTTCTAAAACTAGTACATAAAGATATCTTGTACAGTTTGATACATCAATACTAATAATAGCATTTGTATCTTTGGCGTCCATTTGTTCCAGGTAAAATCAGTAGGCAACTTCAGAGATGGAAGCAAGTTGATCGGTGGCACCAACAAGGACAAAAGTACATACGTTACAGAAAATGTTCTGATAAGATTTAAGGAAGCGCTAAACAGCGGAAACATTATTCACGACATAGATCTTCGCAGATGGGCGCTACAGGCAAAAGATGAAATAGAGTATCGTTCATTTAAAGCTAGTCATTGGTGGATATGGCATTTCAAAAAAGTACATAGAATTGTTTCTCGTAAAATAACAAAGTTTATCACACGATCCACTCATAGCGATGTTGACGAATTACGATCCACAGCCGAGCGATTTGTAAATGAAATTAAACCTAAAATTAGTGTTGTTGGACAAGACAACGTTTACAATGCAGACGAGAGTGGCTTTAATTTAGAGATACATTCTGATCGAAGCTTGTCCGCCATTGGAACAAAACAGTGGAGCGGTCGTGCAATCATTATCATCTATTACACATAGTTCACAATACAATTTCGTCAAATGACGACTATTATCCCCCCTCTTTCTTGTGTTAAAAGAAACAAGTCAATTTGGACCGAACGTACAAAAACACTTTTTAGGCTTTTAACGTGTATATATCTGCATCAACATCAGGGAAACTGACCTCGCAGCATTTTACAAGATTGGTTTAACAGATGTTTTCTTACCAATACTAACGCGACAAGTGTTCTTGTTATTGGATTCGTGGAGTGGGCATTGTCCTAAAGAAGTGAGCAATTTACAATTAGTACCAACAAACAAAAAAGTCGATATTTTTACAATACCTAAGAAGACAACTTAAATGGTACAGCCACTAGACGTCCACGGTTTTAGAATATGGAAAAATTTTGTTAGGACTTTTCAGATGACGTACTGCTTATGGAATACGATTTAACTCTACATCAAAGAAACACTATTATCCAGTTACAATCTTTGACACAGAATCAATTATCATCGCCGAGATACATCGAAGATCGGCCACCGAAGTTCGAGAATCCTGTCCGATTCTGCTTCTCGAAGGATTTACAAAGTACACCACTATGCAGTATTTGTGGCAAACCTGCATTTCTTCGTTGTGCGTGGTGTAAGCAATTTCTTTGTTTTCAACATTTCTACACAGATTACCATTATTGCAATAACTATGCAGAGTAGCCTGTTATTTATTTTTGCCTTTCTTCGGATTATCTGAGGGGAACCGAGGTCCAGGTCCCAACCTATTCGGATAATCGAGACTATACACGTAAAACTTATAAATATTATTATTGTCATTAAAATTGTTATTAGGTACCAATTTAATTATCTTCATTTTCATTAGTTAGTTAGTTTAGTTTAGGCACTATATTTTTATTGTATTCAATATTATTACACAAGGTGAAAGTAAAAGAATTGCATGAACATTAACAACGTTGATTCTCATGACTTCAAGAAACACTTTTCGACAGCCTAATTGCGAAACGTACTCGTCGTCAAAAAACTGAAAACTGCAAGTACTAATTGTAACTTGCCTTGCTTTGTATATATGCGTATGCAAAAGCATTTATGGTATACAAGATATCCTAATACTTACATTAATCTAGATAAAATTTAAATACTATAGAATCATGTAATCTGCACGTGAAAATCAGCACTTGAAGTTTCAATGAGGAATTTTATAAGTATAACGAATAATACCTAATCGAATACTTTTAAAAATAAATAATGGAATGTAATGCTGATAAGGTATAAATGATCTAAAAAGTATTAAAGATATTTAGACAGATACTTTAAATAAGTATCTCTACGATTTGTTCACATCAATAACAATAAGTAATATTATTTACATATATACCTACATACATATGTACATACGGAGGTATACCTACTCAATTCATATATTATTGTTTTTTTTTTAAATTGAGTTATTTTATAGCATTTAATATATATGGGTGAATTCTGCATAACTTTGTGTATTTTTCCAGCAAATAAAAATTTTAGCATTTTAAAAAAATACGGGGGTGGGGGTTGTTTCTGGAAAACAAGAACTATGGCAGGTAAACTATTGTCGCTATCCTTTAGTACTCATAAAACAGTTATATATTTATCTTAACTTTTTTTTGATATGTCTTATAGTTTTGGAAATATTAAAGCAAATAGCAAAAGGTAGCGTTGGCTGTAGGCCGCCCCATCCCCGAAAACGGGCGATTTAGCATCTATGGGCAGCCATAATTTTAACCAATTCGTCTTCTGTTGTCGGAACCAGACTAAACGATTGTAGTTGTGGAAGATTGGGCGGAGGGTCCGTGACGTTGGATAAAGTATAAACTTCAGAAAATACTGCTGCAAAAGCGTCAACAATTTGTTGAAGATCATCAAGAGCTACTCCATCGAGCACCAATCTACCGTGTATGCGTGTAGTTCCCTTCCTACTTCGTACAAAAGATCATAGGCGTTTTGGTTTTACTTTGATAGCACCTTCGGTTTGAGAAATATAAGCTTCATATGCACGTGATATTTTATATTTTTATATTACAATCTCTCAATAACCTTTGACAATATGGGTAAAACACTTATAGGCCTTAGATCCTTGTATTCCCTAGTATTCTCTTTCTTTGGCACCGGGATTACAATAGCCTTTTTCCAATCGTTCGGAAATACTCCTTTACGCAAACAGTAATTTAACTAATTTATAATAAAAGTTACATACGGAAGTAATACTGGACAACAAAGCAATAACATTCTAGTATCTATTTGGTTGGAACCATATGATTTCGTTTTTATATCTTTGATTATAGATAAAACCTTCTCGTCAGTCACGTCAACGAAAGAAAATAAATGTTTAAATTCCCTAACTAGATTAGTGTTGTAATATACTAGCAAGTTAATGTCTACAGGATGGGACGTCACACTGTCAACAAAATAAGAATTAATAGCCTCAGGATTACACAAATGTTCAGATAAGTTGATCTTTTTGTTAGAAAGTAAATTCATATCTCTTAAATCATTCCAGATGTCTTTAGGAGACTCGGTACGAATCCGATAATTTAAATAAACTTTTTTTTCATTTTTGATGGCTAAATTAGTGTAATTTCTGAGTTGTTTATAGTAATCAAACGTTGGCTCGTCGCGCTTTTTCGTGAAATTCTTAAAAGCCTGATCCCTCAAGGACATAAGTAATTTGATGTTATCGTTTAACCACGGAGCAGGAGGTTTTTAAAACTTTACTGAAACAATTGGTGCATGACAATCAAATATGTTTTTAATAATGCGAGTAAGAACAGTTAGCATGTCATTTACATCGTGAAGATCATATAATAAACCCCGATTAAAATTAATCAAGTCACCCTGAAAGAATGCGTTGTCAAAATATTTGTACGAGCGAAAATTTCTAGCAACAGGACCAACTTGTTTAGCTTCATTAATTAAGCAGGTAGCATATATCAGCAAGTGGTCGGAGACTCCCAAATCTAACGTACCGGATTCACCTTATCATTCATTAAATTAATTATCACCGTATCGTTCATATTGGTAATGATAAAATCTAATAGAGAAATACACTGCCCGCATCTAGTTGGTAACAAACTACGCACAGCTGGTGTAAGGTGGTCTATAAATTACTCCTAATGCCAAAGAACAATGTCCAAAAGTAAGCTTCACCCACAACTGCTCACAACTTGTCACAGTATTCAGGGTTATACTATCAAATATCACACGAATAGCTGACCTTCAGAAAAATACATATGCCTCCTCCTCTTCGATTACCAGGTCTATCAGCCCTTATGAGATTGTATCCCGGAATGAACAACTTAGAATTAATACAGGGAGTCAACCAGGTTTCCGTGAGAGCAACGGCATCATAATTATGTAACAAAATGTGATCCCTCAGTAATAGAGCAACGCAACTGCGCTGAAAGCCAGTGGCGGACGCATAAAAGTTTACACAAAATAAATTAAGTGTGATACGTGCTCAAACACTTACCGTTTTAAGAGTCCTCCGTGAAATCACAAAGTGGATAATGTCTATTTAATATTTGTAACATTAGATATGTTTCCAAAGTTGTTTCGGCAAAGTGAGTGCGGCGTGAAGAAAAAGTGTTTTTGTATGCCGAAAACGAACGTTCTACATCTAGTGACGTTATATTTTGCGTAAGTAAAATAATCTTTCAAATAACTTAACGTTCTGTTGACGCCCTTCACAAATTGTCTTAATGTGCCAAAATCAGAGTCTTTATCTAAAACACTTTCAAACCTTTCTAAAACACAAACATTTCTTGCGTCTTCTATCGCGCATAGCTGTGCGTGAACATGTTGCACTATTTGCAAAGATTCCACTAACGACACCGAAGAATTTTGTAGTTTTTCTATCGCATCCGCTAGTCCCACGTAATTGTTCTGAATAATTTCCAAATGTGTTTTAACTTGACTATCCTGAAATTTCAAGCGGCTTACCTTGACAGCCGCAGCTTCCTTTGGGTCGAATTCTAAAATCGCGTTCTTTATATTCTCAAAATATTTAAGATAATAAAATGCAGCCTCTAACCATGTTCCCCAATGAGTAAGAATAGGTTGTGATGGTTCAGGAATACCGGGGCATAGTCTATGAAATTCCCGAATACGTTTTGGGGATTTTACAAACACAGCTTTTGTATGTGCTACTAGAGCGTCTACCTCGGGATAACATTTTCTGATACTATCTGCTACGAGACTGAAAGTATGAATTTTACATGTAATATGCAACAAGTTAGCACAATGTTTTTTAAGAGAGCGACCTACAGAAAGCATGTTTGCGGCACCATCACTCATAAACATCAACAGTTGATTTGTTGAAAGTTCAAACTTTTCCAATGTATTTAACATCAACATTGAAATTACTTCGGCAGTGCATTGTTGTATTCGTCTGGAAGCTAGTAAAATTGAGGGTGACGGTCGATGTGGTTCCATTGTGCGTACCATTTCATTAACCACAGAATGTTTTTTACGATCTGTTGCTTCGTCCACACATAACCACAGTTTTTTATCTTGCAACTCCGATTTAATTCTTTTCTCGACATGCTCACGAGCAGACGGCACAACTCTCTGTAATGTTCTCTCACTTGGTAACTTAAAGTTCAAATATTAATTCCAAAACGAGACGTATGCTTTCTTCCTTAGTAAATGAAATGGTAAATTATATGCAATAAACACATAAATTAAATTTAAATTTGTCATAATCTCGTGTGGAATTTTTTTTTGAAACATGCCCTGCACTATTACGTGCCGTAGACAATCACTTTTCGACCAACACATTAAATCTATTTTATACACTACACATTGAATTTTAGCGCCATCACACTTTAAATCAGGCATTTCTGCAATAAATTCTCTTATTGTGGCCAACTTTGGTTGTTTTCGCGACGTACGAAACATTTTCAAAACAAACGTAGAACTACGATGTAGTATACGACAGCGTAGATGCATACACAACAGATCGCCTTTCGAGTCGCAGTTATACTGATGCTTATACCGAATTGTCCCGACTGTGTTTATTTTGTGTAAACTTTTATGCGTCAGCCACTGGCTTTCAGCGCAGTTTGCGTTGCTCTAATTATAAATCGTTGCTTAAAGGTTTATATTTTAATATTTTATCTAGTCTCTTCTCCTGTTACTAACAATGTGACTTATGTAAATTTTAAATTACGATTTTATTTTGAAAATAATTTTTTTTTAAATGTTTGTAAAGTGATTTAAATTTAAATTTAATACGAATTTTATAGGAATTACTTTAATATTGCCGTTTTTTCGCATTGTAGTTTATATTACCGATGAAATTCTAAAATAAAGAACGAAATATTGAGTTGAGTTGGGTGAATAAAGTAGATTCCTTTTTTTTAGACCACCATAAACCGATTACCCGTTTTAATTGTTTTCTTCCTGATTATTATTATTATTATGTATTTAGAATTTTCCAGGCCACCAATTCTCGAGGGCTGTGTTCACTTTGGTAAGTAGATTATTTATATTATGTCGTGAATATACGTAGTTTTCTTTGCGAGGTTGTAAATAACTCTATATAGACATTATAGGAAAAATCTGGTATTTACTGGGGTGCAAAATCAGAGGGAATATGAAATTTATCTTTTTTAGAATGTAATTAATAATCACAATGTGATTGATGCACTTTCTATCGCATATACCTCGCATAAAATCAATTTATTAAAACGCAAACAATGTATGTATCATATTTCAGCGGGCTATAAATCATGTTGAAACAGTTTAGCATAGATCCAAAGGCTAAGAAAGCTGACAGAAGAAAAAAAAACGTAAGTATTCATTTTGAAATGCTATTAAACTATTTATAGAAACAATGGGTAGAAGTGGTCCATTTAAATGCGTATTTTCGAACAAAATAAAATGTTTCGTCAAAGAATACATTAAAAGAGTAGCGTGGGTTATTTATTTGTAATATTCGCTTCCTTCTTGTAATAAATAAGTGATTCATCACTTGACGAGAGACATATGTGTGTACTGAAAACATGTGTGTCAAATTTGAGACGAAATCCGTTAAATTGTTACAAATATACCGCAAAAACGTGTTGGTTTCGCCTCATTAACTCTAATTTTACGTTTTCTTCAAAATATAACGCACACAATAGAGAAACAAGTGAAGAGAAAATTAATTTTCAAGTCAAATTCTCCGTAACGAAAACCTATCAGAGGGATACTGAGGCGCTAATTAAATTTGCTGCCATTGCTAATTAGCATCAGTTTTTGCTTTACAAGAAGTAGTAAAGCTTTTGAAAGCCGCTAGGGTCCTCTCTTCCAAGACCTTGGTTGAGACAGAAGAAATTATTCAAGAGGTTCATGAACGAGAACGTCGCGGTTGTTTATGAAGTTGAAGATGTCCATTAATGTGATAGGCGCTCAATTCTCCGAGCAGATTAAACATTGCTGTTTGGGTAAACATGACGCAACCAAATCAGCATCAAAATATCCAATTAAAAGTTTTCTGGCGTGTTTGTTTCGAATTGATCCTCTTCAATTAAAGCTTTATTAAAGTGTAAAGGCAGAACTTCGTGATCGTTTATCTAACGGAGAAACTGGCCTATGAATAAAATATAAAAACAGTTGTCAAAAAATAATCAATTCGTTATACTTGTGATATGTAGCATATTAAAGCAATTGTTAATTAGGACATACATACATATATAAAAAGTAGTTTTGAGTAGTAGACAATAAGACGCAGTAGGGTTAGGAGGTTGTATGTTGTTAATAACACAGACAATACACTATTAATATCTGACCAGGAGTATTTTATTATTAGACAGCTAGTAAGTTTAAAACATGGTATCTGGTGTGATTGTCTAAGATTCAACGCATAAAAACAAGAAATTGGAGCAATGGAGACTAATAGTTTTCGAGTACCAGGTCCGCTTGTATTAGAAGGTAACTTATCGGAAAAGTGGAATAGGTTTAAACAAAAATTTAACTTGTATCTGGAAGCGACTGGAGCAAAAGATGCAACAGAACCTAAACAAATAACAATCCTGTTAACTGCTGTAGGCGATGTTGGCTTAAGCGGCCCCTACACGGTCAATATTATTGTACAATATTTTACATTACACAATAATATTGACCGTTTATGAATCAATTTGAAAGGTTGTGCAATATATTGACTCAATCAAAAGTAGTTTGATATTTATTGTGCAATGTTGAATAAATTGCGGTGTGTGTGGGTAACATTGCGCAATATAGGTGTACTTCTGTATTGAATGTGTTGAAGTGAACATCTCTATAGAAAGATGGCTTCCACAGTAAAAGAAAATGAGAGAAGACTTATTATAAAGCGCATTGAACTGTAACAATACGAACAGCTACTTCTCAAATATAAAGAGAAACTTCCGAAAAGAATTAAAGAAGATAAGAGATTCTGAGAAAAGTGGTACTGGTGCAGACGATGTGGTAGAACCAACATTATGGTACTTTGACGAAATGAAATTTTCTCATAGATCAAGAGCAACCGTGTACGTCTCGAAGTACTATGATGATACAATACGCGGAACAGGAAGAAGCTGAAGATACAAGCAAAGTGGCTGGTAGCTCACGAATAAATATAGTTGATGTAAATAGACATTTTATTTTTAGTTTTGATTATTTACAAAGTTATATTACCATGAAACTTTTCCTTCATTATTAAAAAAATCGTAAGTCTGCAGTGATGCTGATTGACCAATTGTTCTTCATGTTCCTTCGATGATATTACCTGACTCAATGTCTTCAGTATCTACACAGTCTCTAGAGATATACGTTTGCGGCAGGTTTTTCCTTAAGTAATTGTGCAAATAGCAACATGCTACGACAATAATTTGGACTTTCTGAGGAGATAGCAGAATAGGTCGCTGAAATACACCGAATCTGGAAACTAAAATCCCAAATGCATTTTCTACAATTCGACGTGGACGCAGTTAAGCCCGTTGGTCCATAAGGTTTCATAAAATTGTCAGTCAATGCAAAAGCGTCATCTCCGACAAAAACAAATGGTAGTTTCTTCTCGCTATTGGGTAATGTATCAGGTTTTTGGAGTTGAAGCAATTTGTCCGATAACGCTTTTCCAAATGCACTATAACCCAAAACACCTTCATCTGATATTCGTCCATTAATACCGGCATCCACCATAATAAATTCATAGTTCGAATTTACAACTGCCAGCAGTACAATACTACAGAATTTTTTGTAATTGTAGTAATATGAACCGGTATTTGGTGGTTTCTTGATTGCCACATCCTTGCCGTCTAAAGCTCCCAGACAATGGGGGAAATTCCATTGTTCACTAAAGCCATTAGCAATAATTAGCCATTCCTCTTCTGTTTGTAGACACTGTAAATTAATGTAAAATTATTATTTGGTGCACCAAAAAAGAAGAAACGTACTGAGAATGAGTCGCAGCAGCTAATATCGTTAGCCTGCAAACGCCTTCAGTAAGAGCTTAGTGAATATGAAAAAATTACTGCAACATGGGCAGTTGAGCTGCAGAAAATGATGCCGCAACAACAACTTTTTGCTAAAAAGGCTATCAATGGTATTTTATTTGAAGGGCAGTTGGGCACCTTGAATAGAGACTCCGTGCAAATCAATAAAACTGTCAGCCGCACATCTACTCCGTATAGTAGTGTCCAACCGAGCCCTATAATCTACCACCAGTACGAGTCATTCCAGTAACCATCTTCACAAATACAATCGGCAGTCAATTATGGTCATAGCAGCACCGAAAATCCCACTACACCTAATTACTTTTCAGAGTTCAAATAAAATATAAATGTAAATAAATACATATAGACAATAAAGTAAGGATTTTGTGTAATTACTTTATTTTTCTTACCTTTATGTAATCCTTCAGGCTGTTTATTAAAGCGTACAAGTTTCCATTACAATTGAACCTATTAACTGTGGAGATATGGCACTAGTGAATTTCAGATCTTCAAATGTATTTCCTGTAGCTAATTGTAAGTAACGTAGTGTTATTGACAAGCGCTGGCTTGGGGGGATAGCATCTCGCATCGTAGTATTTTTTTTCTATTTCAGGCGTAACCTTTTCTAGTAGTTCATCAAATGATGCACTATCCAGTCGTAAAAAGTTTCTAAAATCTCTTGGTTCACTAAGTCTTAGTTCACTTAATACATTTTCGTGAGTGTATCTGTTCCTTTTTTAAAACCAGTTCTTCATCCATTTACGCTTCTTCTTCTCCTCTTTTTTTTTCAAGCATACGGCTAATGCAATGGCTACACAACTAATTTCTGTGTCACCTAATCATGTTGATTACACGAAGGTCAGATGTAAACTTAATTATTGCGCAAAACTATTGTACCGTCTGGGGGCCGCTTTGCCATATGCAATACCTTCACATACAGTGCAACGGAGGACAAGAATAAACTTGAAACAGTACTAAGAAAATTTGAAGGTTACTGTGCGCCAGGGGAAAGTCTGGCGTTTGAAAGGTTCATGTTTAATTCGATAGTACAAAAAGAAGGTCAGAATTTTGACAATTTTACCACTGAGCTAAAAAAGCTGTAAAAACATGTGAATACCCAGAAGAAGAAGATATGACAAGGGACAGAGTGATGATGGGAATTCGTGACAAGGCAATTCAAGAAAGATTATTATGTGAAACAGATTTAGACTTGAGAAAAGCTATCAATTTTTGTAAAGCAATAGAATCGAGCAAGTCGCAAGCCAAACTAATGACTAAATAGGAAGTGTCCGCATTTAAAATTAAAACATTAGTAATTAAGACAGAATATAAAAAAAGATGTAGTAATTGTGGATACCATCATATATATGGAAAATGTCCAGCATTTCAAAAAACGTGTTCCAAGTGTAAGAAGCAAAATCACTTTGCAAAAATGTGTAAAACTAAGGTTGAGAGAAATGTGAAGGTAAATAAAGTAGGAGAGGCAGCAACACTAGTAGAAGAAGAAGAAGAATTTTACATTGACTCTCTCTACAGTAGCAGTGGTAAAGGCTCAAGTGCAGTATATAGTGTTAATATGCAGAAAGATACAGATGCCATTTGATGTATTACACAACATAACTCGTCGAATAGAATTGACCCCTAGCAATGTAAACATAATTGCATATGGAAATAAAGAGTTTAAAATTAAATCTGATGGCACTGTTAAGTTAGTGTGTAAGGTTAAGAATATTACTAAGTTATTAGAATTTGTTATTGTAAACGTTAAAAAGCAAGCACCTTTATTAGGACTAGTGTTGGGCGATTATGAATGATATAATTGAGATATATCGATTATACCCGAATAATCGATCATTCGATTATGGTTCAGAAATCATTCATTATTCGTTTCGACTGCGCAGGAGCACACAAACGGATTACGATTCGAGATCTGTATTCGAAACTTCGAGGTTTCGAGTTTCGAAATAATTCACTCGTCACTCGGATTCTGTCAAATAATCGTGGAAAATAATCGAAATCGTTAGTAAATTTCGAATGATCATTCGATTATTGAAATATATCGATTATGCCCAACACTAATTAGGACTAAAAGCAAGTTAGGGTTAATAGCACGTATTGATAATATCCAACTTCAGTTTAATAACTTAGATGTTAAGCGTAGATATAGGCAAGTATTTGAAGAGTTAGGCAAATTTCCTAGTACATATAAGATTTCCTTAAAAGATAATATAGTGCCATATTGTCAACCAATGAAAAGAATACCTGTGTCATTACAGAAACGGGTCAAAAGTAAATTAGATAACTTAGTATCTATGGGGGTTATTAGAAAAGTTGATAAACCAACTGAATGGTTGAATTCAATCGTAATAACTGAAAAGAAAAATGGTGATCTTAGGTTGTGTCTAGATCCAAGACCATTAAATTTAGCTATTAAGCGGGAGCATTTTTTAATACCCCTGCAGATGATGTTTGTTACAGCCTAAATGGAAAAAAATACTTTACAGTTCTACATCTAAAGGATAGATATTGGTAGATACCAATAGATCAAGAATCTACTGATTTATGCACTTTTGGTACGTCATTTGGACGATATCAATTTTGCAGATTACCCTTTGATATAAATTCAACCCCGGAAGTATTTTATAAAAAAATCTATGAACTGTTTGGAGACATTCCCAATATGTGTAGTTATTTTTATGATATTATAATAGCGGGAAAGACGCAGGAAGAGCATGACATTGCACTTGAAACAGTTTTGGAAAGAGCACAAAAATATAATGTTAAATTTAATCTTAATAAGATCCAATTCAGGCAGACCAAAGTTAACTTTATGGGGCACACATTTTCAAATAAGGGTATTGAGATGAAAAAAAATTATATTGACCCAATTATTGAAATGAATGTATCACAAAATAGAACAGAGTTACTAAGAATTCTTGGTATGGCTAAATTTGTGTCAAAATTTATACCTAACATGTCACAAATAACAATGCCTTTAAGAAATTTAACTTACGAAAGTGTCAATTGGAATTGGACTAACGAACATTCTGAATCTTTAGATAAATTAAAGCAGCTATTAGTAAACGCCCCTGTCTTGACATATTTTGATAGTACAAAGAACATTGTTATTCAAACGGATACCTCAAAGAATGGTTTAGGTGTATGCTTATTGCAAGATAACCATCTAATTGCATTTGCGTAGAGGAGTTTAACTCAAACTGAGCAAAAATATGCGCAGATTGAGAAAGAGCTGTTAGCAATTGTTTTTGGAGTAGATAAATTTAATTCCTTTATATATGGACAACGTAATATTGTTATAAATAGTGACCATAAACCATTAGAGGCCATTTTCAAAAAAGACTTAAATAAGATCTCTGCTAGGTTACAGCGTATGCGGTTAAAAATTCTTAATTATGATCTTATTATTAAATACATGCCAGGCAAATACTTATACATAGCCGATACCCTTTCAAAGGCAGCTTTAAAATATGACTCTGAGACCAGAACAGAATTTGACTATGCTATTCCTGCATTAATTACGCAACTCCCAATATCAGACAACAAATTACATCAATTACAAAAAGCTACAAGAGAGGATCGTATTTTAGCTCAAGTAATTACTTATTGTAAAAATGGTTGGCCAGACGAACGTGGTATCCCCGTCGAGTTTATTCCTTATTTCAAAATCAGACATCAGCTAAATGAGTACGAAAACTTATTATTATTGGATAATAAAATTATTGTTCCAACTGCATTACGTCCAGAAATGTTACCAAAAATACACATAGCACATCAAGGTATGGAAAAACCAAAGCTCGAGCTAGGCAAATATTCTATTGGCCAGGAATAAATAGTGCTATTGAAAATACTGTTAAAAGTTGTAGAATTTGCGGAAAATTCTCCAATAAAAATAGAAGAGAACCATTGAAGGTCTATAAACTTCCAGAAAGACCATGGCAAAGATTGGCAGCTGACATATTTTCATATGACAACAATAGTTTTTTGGTTGTGACGGATGCGTATTCAAATTGGTTGGAGGTTGCTCTAATTCAATCGAAGTCTAGCGAAGAAATAATTCGGAGATTTATGTCAATATTCTCAAAATTTGGATGTCCGGATACACTAGTGTGCGACAATATACCATTCGGATCGGAAAAAATGAAGACCTTTGCGAGAGAATGGAATATTAATATCGTGACAAGGCGTCCAAACTACACAAGATCTAATAGACAAGCGGAAAAAGCCGTCGGAATTGCGAAAAAGAGGGTTAAACAATCAACTGAAACAAATAAGGATATGTATAGCATGCTAATAGAATATCGCAATTGTCCATTGAAAAGCATCGGATTGTTACCTGCGCAAATCTTATTTAATAGAATGTGCAAAACCAAATTACCAGTCACAGCAGAACTCCTTATGCCACAGATACATCCCGATGTGAGACAGGTTGAAGAATAGGCAGGAATATGGACGGAAGTATTACGATCAAGGTACTAGACAATTGAAAGAACTTGAGGAAGGAGATAATGTTAGAGTGTACGACCACAGCTCAAAAAGTTGGAATCCCGGACAAGTTCACAGCAAACATGATTCTCCAAGATCCTACGTTATAGAAAACCAAGAAGGCAACTTAGTTCGGAGGAATAGGCTAGATTTGAAGAGTTCAAAGGATCCACCAAATATTACGACAGAAATTTATGAGTCCAATAATAAGCCTATGATCAACGCTGACCCTAATAGTCCTAGTAGTAATAGTTACACCAAGAAAACAGGTCTTGACACTGGGTTAGCTATTGATATGAAAACTGACATAACTGTTATTGAAAAGCCACACGTTACTCGATCAGGCAGAACAGTTAAACAACCGCTATTATTAAGGGATTATCAGTTAACTTAAGAGGGAGGATGTGATATATAGCATATTAGAGCAATTGTTAATTAGGACATACATATATAAAGTGTAGTTTTGGGTAGTAGACAATAAGTTGTATTTTGTTAATAACACAGACAATAATCTATTAGTATCTAACCAGGGGTATTTTATTATTAGACAACTAGTACGTCTAAAACAATACTTACTAGATATGGCCAATAAAAAATTTATCTACTTTGATTATCAAAAGTGACATTTTATATAAGTGTAGTTTTGCTTTTCCGTACAGTGTTTTATAATGCTGATGGAAACCTGCTTGTGTGAATCAATTAATGATGCTTCATGTTACAGTATAGTACGTTGTGGTAGAGACACTCAAGTTACTTGAAGGAGTATAGGAGGTGGCGCACTTCAGGAAGAAAATAAAATTCGAGATTGTTAATGTATTTCTAATCAGAGAAGCAGTGCCGCTGATTGATTTAGTAATATAAGTAAGTTGTTTTACTCAGTTTGTGTCGGAAGCCCATGACAGACAAGGTCAAGTTGACACGGTTTACACTGACTTTCAAAAGGCATTTGATCAAGTTGACCACTATGTGCTACTTTGGAAACTACAGGCTATTGGTTTTTCACCTTCTATGATAGCGTTGCTTAGATCTGCTTTGATTGGAAGAGAACAATTTGTAGAATGCTGCCAGGTGAGATCTGATACATTTTGTCCGTCTTCTGGATTACAACAAGGATCCAATCTTGGTCCAATTTTATTCCTACTATTTATAAACGACATCACCAACGTTATTAATAACGAGCACTTAATATTTGCTGATGATCTGAAAATATTTCGTGAAATAAGATCATTGAAGACTGCATCAAGCTGCAAAAAGATAAATCAGCGGTTAATGATTGGTGTAGGTATAATCATTTGCAACTCAACATTAAGAAGTGTAAAGCAGTGTCTTATACGAGAAGCAACAACTATGTA
Source organism: Dynastes maya (assembly GCA_029619315.2). NCBI lineage: Eukaryota > Metazoa > Arthropoda > Insecta > Coleoptera > Scarabaeidae > Dynastes > Dynastes maya. The sequence goes on from JAROYE020000012.1 coordinate 13,176,197, forward strand.
GATTTTACGTACAAGCTAAGAGGTGAAGATCTCCAACGGTTGCAGACTATTAAAGATTTGGGCGTAACCTTCGATAGTAAACTTACTTTTGTTAATCATATAAATGCAACAATTGCGCGCGCCTACAAGACATATGGTTTCATCTGTAGAAATTGCCGTGATTTTGAAAACATCAGATGCCTAACACTGCTTTATTACAGTTATATTAGATCGAAACTGGAATACGCATCGTTGGTCTGGTCTCCAATTTACCAATCTCATATAAATAATATTGAATCTGTTCAAAGGCGTTTTGTAAAGTACTTAATGTTTAAAATTGATGGAGTTTATCCCGAAAGAAGTCTTGATTATAATATTATGTTATCTAGGCTAGACTTTGTCTCATTATGTAAACGGCCTAATATGTTAAGTGTAAAGTTTTTGTATGGTTTGTTAAATAACAATATTGACTCTCCGTGGTTGCTGAGTAAAATTAATTTCAATGTTCCTAGATTAGAAGCACGTTATGAATGTATGTTTAATTGTCCGAGAAGTAGAACAAACGTTTTAGTTAAGTCACCGGTGTTTATAATGTGTAACAATTATAACAAAATCTCTGAACTATGTGATGTGCATTGTAGTTCATTTAAAGCAATAGCTGAAATTATCCTTAATTTGTAAATTGCTTATATAACTTAACTCATTGAATTTATTGTATTTTTTTGAATGTATGTATTCGCAAAGTGAAACATTTAGTTTACACATTTCCTGTACTTGGGTTTTACCTGTAGGAAATAAATTGTTGTACTTTCCTCCTAACGTAAGTTTTAATGACCTTGAACTGTTTTTTTTGATATGCTAGAAGTCACTATTAATGGAAAAAAATATTTTGCTTGTTAGAGATTTCGATTATCCACTGTTTTTTGACTCGGCTACACAACCCGATGGTATCTTTATTTCTTGGTCCATACAATAGAGTCATCAGCGCCAACAATCGCTTCCTAAATTTAATATTATCGAACTGGAAATTTGATATAACTGAAGATGTTCATCATCCGGCTTTGTGGCTTGATGTTATATGTCCTTCCTCCACAAATACTCGGGGCTTCCCGTCTAATAACAACCTTAGGTAGAATTTTAGAAAGGCAAATTTTCCAAGACTGTATTCTGATCTCCTTAATGTCGACTGATCTTTTTTTTAATAACTATAGGTGTGTAGACAAGTGCCTTGATGCTTTCTATTATAAACTATATTCAATTTTTAACTTATCTGTTTCCTTGTCAAGATCTACATCAGGCAATAGTAGTTCGCCCTGGTTTATTAACTCTATAAACAGTAATCTTAGGCTAAAATCTTACTATCACAGAAAATGGAAAACTACTACAACATGGATTTGTTTCAAATCGTTCCACTACAACAAACCTATGCTGCATAACACAAGATGTAGCCGAGACTGTAGACAACGATGGTCAGACGTGGTTAGATGTTATTCATACTGACTTTTGCCGTGCATTTGATACCATCGATCACTATATTTTATCATGTTTTCATCCTTTGGTTTTAGCAATTCTCTAATTATGCTTATGAATTCCTTTCTTGCGGGAAGAGTTAGCTACGTTACATATAATGGCTATAGGTGAAGATCCTTCTGTTCCACGTCTAGAGTTCCCCAAGATTCGAATCTGGGTCGTTTAATGTTCATTCTGTTTGTAAATGACTCTATAACTTCTCTTAATTGCACCACACTTGCATACGCAGACGATTTAAAGGTTTATCATCGTATAGAAATGCGGAATTTTTTCAGAATAACATGAACGCCATTTACAACTGGTGTTTAATGAATAAGGTAAATTTAAACACCAGCAAATATTGTGTTTTGACATTTACACGGAAACCAAATGTTTCTCATACCATTTATTCCATCAACAACAACCCCGTTAAGGGAAAAGACTCAGTTAAGGACCTTGGCGTCACATTTGATTGCAAAATTAGTTTCCCCGATCACGTGCTAAATATGACCATCTGTTGTCTGGTATCCTATCTATGAGATCTATGTAAATATGTAAGACTGAAGAAAAAGAATATACATTATTATTAATTACATTGAGATCATTTATCAACTCATCGAAATCTTGTGACTATTAAAATACGTTATTTATAAATGTTGAAAGAAGATACTATGTTACATATTATTCATTAAACAAATATAAGTATATGTAAAAATCTATGAAATTATTATTCCAAAAATGTCACTGTTTCCAATATAACTTGTCGACTTACACGACGATATGATTTCAGCAATTTCAATTCAAGGTTGTGTATAAAAGAAAATGCTACGCACAAGATCTTTTCAGGAAAGCTATTTGTAAAGGTAGTTTTCGAAAAATACACTTCAGTGAGCACAAAAATAATATATTAGATATTGAATTCTTTTCTCCGGCACCTGTCCAATTTTCAAGAAAAAGTGCGAAAACGGAAAAAATACTTACTTAATAAAAATCAATCAAAATCAAAAAACTTTATTATAAAGTCTAAAGGTTTAAAACAATTTCAAAAACATAATTTTAAGTACTTTGTGTGTGATCTATTTTTTCCAATCAAAACAAAGATTCGATGAAGAATAGACAATACTGAATTGTTTATTGTGTCCATACGGTTCCTATCCCATAAGCTTTCCATTTTCTGTTTTAGAGTGGAAATATCTGGAAACAGCTGTTCTTTTCTATTAATACACCTAGCCATTATATCCCATAGGTTTTCTATGATGTTAAAATTTGGACTGTAAATGGGTTATTGCATTAAGGGAATGTTGTGATCTTCAAACCATATTGTCAGAATCAGTTAATTATCCTCTACAATCTCTTCCAAAAACAAAATTAAAACCATGTCTAATACCTAGTCGTATACATTTCAGAGTTCGATTTTGTTGAATTGGCCATAAGCAAAAGAAACGCCCCAGAGATTAGATTTCCTCTAAGAAAATTGCTGCTTTACTTATAGGGTCAGGTCCATCTAAATTGAATTTATTTGCGTCCGAAAAAAATACTCTGTGACCCAACCACATGTTTTTCGACAGATTCCAAAAGTGTAATTTAATTATGGTCTTTCAACATTGGTTTTTGAAATTTTAGATTGGTTATCAAATGTGCACCGTTTCATTATAGGCAAATCCAGTTTCGATACAAATTAAGACGTACATACATATTCAAATTATTTTAAATAGCTCCAACTACTATTTGGCTTCTCTTTCTTTTGTCCAGTTTTGTATTCTATCGATTGAATTTTCCGTAAGTTTGCCTTAACTAAAACAAAATCCTATGACACAATCCGAAGGATTTAATTTCTTGTCAATACCTCCATTAGAATAACCACTTTGTTCAAAACTTTTGCTTTTAATTTTTCTTCTTCGCTTACGAAGTTGTTTTCTCTAGCAATTTCCAGGAAATATTTAAATATTATTCTGTATAAATGTTCGCAATGAGATAAATAATTAATTTTACAGGTATTGAGTGAAGGTGTACTTTTTAAAATATATCATGCATTTATATAACCGTGCTGTGTCCAAATATAAAAATCTAACTGTCCTATCCTTTATACTTTAGCTATAATTTGTAATGAAGCACCTGACTTAAGATTTTACAAAGAATTTAAAATTTACCAACTCATCGCCCAAACCATTCTTAGGTTTACTGGCACATGTAAATACATTCCCATAGATGTTCGTTTTTCTATCTTACCTCGTTTAAAAGTTGCACATTCTTGAACACACCCCCCCACCTACCGTCGCCCCCAAGCTTCTTAACTCAATTTTGGCACTAAACTCGAATTCTACGAGGTCGATTTATTTAGAAAATCAATTTGCGTAATCACCGGGCTATCTTCGAGAGATTTGTATTTTTCCGATGAAACCATCACCGATTTGGCCGACTGAACCCCGATGATTCCGGCGAAGGCTTTCCATATTTCATCGGAAAAAGGTTAAATCTATAAAAAGTCGTGCGGTCGCTACAGAAACGAGGCCTTCACTAATGTCAAACTCGTAAAATCCAAATTTGATATCAGAATTGAGCTAGGAAGCTCAAGTGTAGCTATAGAGGGACACTGAGTCTATGCAAACTTTTAGATCTCAAAATTGTCATCAAGAAATCGTTACTATCGTCGTGTCTCCTGTACTTCAACTACAAAGCAACTGATTTATGATTTCTTAAAAAAATTTAAATTTGGTATATCACTATCGGCCAAACTCAAAATTTATGCAGAAAATATCAAAGTTAATGAAAATAAACCAATTTTAACGCGTTAAACTAGCAAATAAATAATAAATTTAGCTTCGAAATAGCCTTTGGTATTAGAACAATTACGCTATATAACTTTATTTTAACTTTCGAAATGCTTTTGCAAACAAAAATTGAAAAGTTAAATGCTGAAAGAATATATTTTTTTAATTATTTCTAAACGAAAAAAAGTTAATGTATTATTAATATTCTATCTTTGTTGGAAGAATTAGTCATGTGGTAGGTATGTTATATTATTGAGCTGACAATTCAAATTTTATTTGTACTTTAAGAAAATAAATTGTTTCAAATATAATTTACATAGCGGTGCCATCTATCGGAGAATAGCTGTATCATTTTGTTGTCAATTCACAGGTCAAGTTTTCTGTTGGGATATGATTGAATTATAGTATATTTTAAAGAATTCCGTAGCGAAATATAAAGAACCAATTTCTTTGTTATCAATTTTATTCTGCAGTATTCGTTTAAATTTTATAGTAATACTGTAGTTTCACGAGAAAACTTTGTAGCCAATTTTAAACATTTCTCTAAGGAAATAAATCCGCAGACAAGAAAAAGCCAATTCTTTTATCTGTGGTTAAGCTGTTTTTAGACTTATCTTTCTTAAGACAATATTTATTAGACTGATATTTACTATGAAATTACCTCAGAAATTATCATACGAATTTAAAAATAATTTATTTGACAGAAACAAGCGTTTCCGGACCTGTATACAGTTTTTCCAAAATATATTCTATATTGCCTATATCTAGCATAAACATATAAAAATATTTAAACAGTAGATAATTACAAATAAAAACTATACCTAATATAGTTCTAAGCAAACATATTCATATTGGCAATTAATCAGAAAAAGAGGCGATGAAGGAATGACATCAATAAAGTGATAAATGCAATACAATGCCGTTAAATTGAGCAACTCAAGGCAACTGCTAAGAAATCTTCAAAGCCTAACGTAATAACACCTTTCCTTTCGTTATCTCTCTGTCGGAAAGCCTCAGTAAATCTTTGAATTTGCACGCAGACTACGATGAACTGATCTACAGACATTTGGCGGTGATTTTCCATGTCACTTTTTTGTATCAAGAATTTAACAAAATCAGGTGAAAAACGGAAACCCATTTGTTGCAATGCTAAAAAAAATAAGGTTATAAAAAAAGAAATAATTGATATCACTTGAGATTTACCATTTGACAATTCATGTTCTTCGATATGACCAGAATTATCTCTATCGTAAGTTCGAAACACGTTCAGCCATTGATTAATGTATGTGTACAATTGTTGGAATTCGTTTACATCAATTGTACCGCTCTTATCTCTATCAAACATTCCAATCATCAACTGGCAAGCTGCATCGGAAAAATTCTTTCCTTGCGCATTGACCAGTGCAGATTTCAATTCGTTGCTATTGATTTTTCCTGATCTATCAGTATCTACTGTACTAAACCATTGTTGTATTTCGGGGCTAACACCCGGTTGTCCATATCCAGGAAATCCTCCTCCTTGTTGTCCGGCATAGCCAGCTCCAGGGGGTGCTCCATAACCTCCCGGTTGGCTTCCGAATCCTGCTTGGTAACCACCATATCCACCTCGGCCCTAATTGAAAATGGTAGAAGTATAATGTAATTGAATAATCATGTAATATATATATTTAGGAATAATTACCGGATACATGACTTTTAATCTAATAACAATCACTGACAGTTGTCGACAGTTCTGAGAATTTAACATACGCATTGATACGCATGCTCAATTTATATATAAGTTCCATATAATAGATGTAATGTAATTCATAGAATGCTCTTGAGTGTAAGAGAACGCTTATTAATAAGGGAGTCAGTGTTGGGCAAGATAACGAAAACGATTAAATGTTTGTAGCGACTTGATAGACTTCTCATCAGACGAATAAACACGAGTATATCTAGTCGCTGCAAAAATTTAATCGTTACCCCTATCTTGTCTAACACTGAAGGGCATTACATCTATTAGCATCCATAGTAGTACATAAGGTATGCTCTTACGCATGTTTGATGACGCGCAATTTTCGTACAGTCAAGAACATAAGTGTATTACTGTACAGTTAGTCATAAAATTGTTCCGCTCTAAACTACTTGTTTAAATGAATTATATTGTTTGACTGAAACAAAAGCAGGTCGTTGTTTTTCTTAAAATTATATGATGTACTATTGGGGAACGAAAAGTAAAACTACAAACATGCAATTTCGTTTAATTTTTTATTATGGGTTGCTAGGAAGGGGGAGAAATTTATCATCATACTACTATTTCAAGAACTTTTGTATTTTTTTCTTATTTTTGTTTGCGCATTATTAATACTAATTTTGTTATTGAGTTCTCTCACTCTAAGGCAAGTTGCAATACTTTTACAAACCGAAGTACATCTTTAGGAAGATCATTTTTCGTTTCATCGTCTTAAAATATACATTACCCTGTAATTGGAATGTTGTATTCTGTTGGGTTAATAAATTTATTATTATTATTATCAGAAGTTACTTTTTTGAAAAATACTGCTTTCTTTAGACAGCTCTTGAAATATTTTAAATAGGTGCACAATTTGTTTCCCTAGTTCGACAAGTTTTTCAATTGGATGTAATAGTCGACCTTTCGAAAGAAAATCAATCCAATCATACTGGAGCGAAACGGGTAAATCTGCATCATTGACGTACAGCTGGTGTACGTTTTCGTATTTATATATTTCAAGCCTTCGCTATAAATCTCTTGTACGGTTTCTATTTCTTCCGCTTGCCTACCGTTTTTTGACTGTAATTTTTACAGCCATTAATTGCACAAAATGGCATATTGATGAAATTAATAGGCTCTAAAATCTATCTCAAGTTTCTATCTAAAAAGAAAAACACAACTAAACAACAATATAAAAACACAACTAAACACCACTAGGACACAATTTATAATGGCGCTCTTGTGATGACGCACAAAGAACAATCACGTGGTACATGCGCAAACTGAACGCATTTTCTCTCCCTTATCGGCATACCTTATGTACTTCTAGCATGTTAGCATCTATCCAATTGTACGTAAGCCAATGTGCGCAGTAACATCAAATTCAAGTAATGGCGGAAATTAAAATAAAGAAAGAAAGGAGGAAACTCTTTCTTTATTTTAATTCTTCAGTCAAAGAGAAAACAAGACCTTCCTTTTAATTTTTTTATTTAAGACAATAAAATAGAACAAGAAATAAAAAGAAAATAAAGTTACGAAGTAAAATTAAGCACACAAATCTTCCTTTTTCCGCAAATAGAATTTATATTTCGTAAGTAACATGATATAATTAAAATAATAGTAGACCCTTGCAAAAAATACTAATTAATTATTAGTACAAATTATTATTGGGCATTCTACAGTGATTTGACAATATTTATTTTTAATAATCAACTAGTAGTGGTTCAGTTTAATAGTTCCACTTAAGGATGACATACCTAGTATATACAACTTGATTCTTATAAATTTGTGATGTTTCCCGTATGTTGTTTTTCGTCAAAAATAGTACAAACTAAAAATGGCAGTGTATAATAATATATACATACATCTTCTTTAACCAATGAAGAAACATTTTTAAGTTAACAACAAAAATGAAGGACGTCTATGTAACATAATAGTTTACATTAGTATTTCTTGTTTAAAATTGTAACAAGACACTGGCACAGAATTAATAGTATTGGCAAAATAAATTATAGACTAAAAAAAAGTATACAATTTTATGCAATAAAACAATCTGCATATTAAGAAAAAAAAAATGAAAATAAGATTAAATAATATGGTACCACTATTTCATTTCATTCAAATTAATTATTCACTACTACTTATCAATGATAATTAATTAATGAATTAAATCTAGTCGTAAATATGCTATGAAAAGTTAAAATTAATATTTAATAAAATTACTATCATCCTCTTGTTTGTTGTCGATATGTTTGTTATGCGTTTACCATTACATTATTTACAATATTGTTATTATTATAAAGTCACCTCATTTACAACATTTACATCATATGTCAGTCGTTATTTTTACGAAAAAGTAGTGATCTCACAGGGTTGATTTTTGTAAGTTATCGCCTTTATTAACAATGTGTTATGGCTTAAATTTCACCAGCGGTATGTTCTTCGACTGCAAGCACTTATCACAAACCCATTCCGCATACACTTCCGCCGTTAATAGTTGAAAAGCGGCTTCTGTTAGTCCGGTGCAACCCCTGCAAATTAAATAAGTCTTAAAAAAAAGAAAACTAAAGACAATAAGATGAAACATAAAGGAAAATATTACCTGTGGAACCAGAAGTTACAACCGCTCTCACATAAGATCGCTTGATCATTATCGTGTACTTCCTTATGGCAAATTCCACAAGGATAAATTGGCGGGGCATTCGGATTTTGCGAATTGAAAACCATCGGTTGATCAGCTGGATAAACCTTTCCAGCGCTTACAGGCATCGGTTTAGTGTACATATTATTCATTGGTGTCATCATAAAATTATTATTCATTGGTCCTCCTACAATTCAAAACATATTCATCACCAACAATCCATAAATTCTTTAAACATACCCATTGGTCCATTAGGAGTATTCATACCCATCGGTGCAGGCATCGGTCCATTCATTTGAGGATTCATTCCATTCATCGGTCCACTCATTGAACCATTATTCATACTACCCATTGGACTGTTCATAGGTCCACTGATTGGTCCATTACCAACACCAGGTCCCATAGGACCTTGCATATTGGATCCCATGTTATTTATAGGACTATGCATGGGTCCTTCAATGTAAAAATATCAATTTTAGAGATTATTATCAAAATTCAAGCAGGGGGCAGGTTTACCTGCTATTGGATGCATAGGTCCATTAGGACTATTCATCATATGGGGACCCATATGATTCCCCATAGGGCCATTCATTCTAGGACCGTTCATTACCATAGGATTATTCAACATGTGTGAATTCTGATGGGCGTTTGGGCTCGGAAGCATGGGAGATCCCATACCAGGGCCTAAATGTGCTTTACAAGTCAACCATAAGGTAAACATATTAAATGAGTCTATACTTACCCATAGGACGACACATATTCACGTTAACCATGCCCATATTATTACACATCCCCATAGTTGGTGTGTTTCGCACAACACTCATCGAGTTAACTGAACTGGGGCAATCATCGAATGGGTTTGAGGCAACAATTGTGTCCCCATACCCAGACAATGGTGGCGGTAATAAGTCCTGGACATTCGGTGCTGTCTGAATAGTAGATTGCACATTTTTCCTTCGCTTCTTTGGGTTTGATGGACCACTAGGGAGTTCATTCCCTAAATTCGGCACGTTAAGCCTGAAAGGCGATAAGTGACTCATATCTACTGTTTAAGACCACTACTTATTAATTTCCACATAATTATTCACGTTTAAACACGAAATTATTGAGGTGTCATTATTTCCATCACAGTAATTTTTTCGAAATTAATATATATAACAAATTTAAGTGGTATTCATTGGGCTATTTGGTAGAATCACTTTAAAGAGGCACTGAATTGAGTGCTCCAACATATTTGTTAACGGTAAACATTATAATAAACAAAAGCTTGGAGAAAATAGATCAGTATCCTGAAGTTAAACCCAAGTCAATTGAACGATTGAAATGTTAATTTATCTGAGCATTTCAAAATGCCATGTTTCCGTACGAGTCAAAAAAAAAATAAATGTAAAACTATATTACAGTTTTAATAGTGTATAATTTTATTATTAAACATTTTTCTATACAATAAATAATTCTATTTTATTAAAATATAATATATCAGTATGATTAAAAAGTAATTTTTAACATTTTAATAAAACTATATGTTAGATCTCATTTGAAGAAACAGACACTGAAGGATAAGGGAAAAATATATTTTAATATCACTCAATTTATCAAAATCAATTTTTGTAAGTGTAAACAAATGCTGGAGAGCGCGCGAAATTTGAATCCTATTCTTGGAAGATCTAACTTTAAGCAAAAAACCTTGATATTAGACGCAATTTTTGCACAATTACAAAGCAAAATAAATATAGAATATCTGCACAATGCAATATGTGCATTAATAACAAAGTCTTATCTGATGTTAATTAATACTGAATATCCGTGGAAGTTACGCGCGTTCAATCAATCCTAGCAAATTTTAGACGCCATTTCACACAAAAGAAATGTTGTTTTAGGTTTTGGAATATTCCATAAAGTATTAATTAAGAAAAATTAATAATTCAATAATAATAATTGTTGAAGATATGATTGATTTAAGAAATTATTTAGTAGGGTAGATCTTGGCTGAACGTTTATTTATTTATCTGTTACACTTTTTCTCCAAATTTTGATATCTTAATCTGAGATAGTGGCATCGATTACATTGTTTTTGAGTCAATTTTATAATGATAAATATTGAATAGACATGAATGGATCAGTTATGAATAAAATGATATCGGTGTTATATTTATGAAATTAGTTCGGAAGATTAAACATTCTTTGGCATTAAATTCCATGGACAAATATTTCAAATTCGTGTTGTTTATAATTGTTGTGTTATTAAATTGAATTTTTAAAAGTAATTTTGGAAGTGGTTAAGGAGTTATTTTGACTAACATAGTAAGCATCCGAGTTGCGCATAAAGTGCTCCCTCCTCTAACAGAAATATTTTGTTGCCTTGATGGTTAGTCGGGTGTTCGTGTGATTATTCGGTTTGGTTAAAGTGAGATAAAAAACCTTATCATCGTGTAGTAACGGTCTTTTTAGTAAACTATCATTCTTCGAGGATGAAAATGGAGTGGACACCTCAACAAGAGGGATTGCGTGAAATATTAACCTTATTGAAGGAATCACAATCGCCAGATACAGTTACCCAGAGAGCTGTACAGCAGGTATCCTTTATGAAAGCCTAAATGCACCGAATCTATGCTTTTAAATGGGGTATTTCACACAATAGTGTTTGATAATTGTGCAACGGGCATTTTAAATCGCGAATTTGCTATTTTTAAAACGCTGCTTGAAAAGTTGGTTCCCCATTTTTTTTTCCTAACGCGAGAAAAAAGTATTTTTGCATCAAGTATTGACATAACAGAAATTGATGACTTATTTTCATTATTGATATCTAGATATTTTTAAGTCGCTATTGCATTTCATAAATATTTTGTCAAATCTAAAATATATTTTTTCCTTAATTTCATTTCACATTCAGAAACTGGAACAGTTGAATAAATATCCAGACTTCAACAACTATTTGATGTTTGTACTGACAAAACTAGTGCAAGAAGATGAACCAACTAGATCACTAAGTGGTCTCATATTAAAAAATAATGTTAGAACTCATTATAATACTTTAGTTCCAAGTGTTACAACCTTCATAAAGCAAGAATGTTTACAAGCAGTTGGTGATCCATCCCCACTAATAAGAGCCACAGTTGGGATATTAATTACAACAATTGCAAGCAAGAGCGAACTACAATCCTGGCCAGAGCTGCTACCAGCACTTTGCAATATGTTAGATTCACAAGACTATAATATTTGTGAGGGTGCTTTTGGGGCATTACAGAAGATCTGTGAAGACTCAGCAGAGGCTTTGGACGCGGACACGCATAACAGACCATTGGATATATTAATACCAAAATTTCTGCAATTTTTCAACCATTCTAGTTCAAAAATTCGATCTTGCGCTATTGGTTGTGTTAACCAGTTCATTATACAGAGATCCCCTGCATTGATGGTGCACATAGATACCTTTTTAACGGTAAGAAATTGATTTTGATTCATTTTAATGGGGAAAATCTAGAATTTCACGATTAAATTTTAAAATAAACCAAAAAATCTGATGACAATAGTTTAATTTATTCCAGGTGATAATGAATGTAAACAAACAATGATATGGAAATTCAATGAGTTCATTTTGCTAATATTAAAAACAAATTACATTACATATAATTATTATTAAACTTGGTCTAATTATCAAATATATTTGAGTGCAAGATGCTATTATTTAACATGTTACATTATATACATATACTGAGTATAATAAACATTTTCAACTGTTATTCAAGTTTATGTAAATTAAATATTTATTTAAAAGGCACGTGTTTAAAGCAAAAATCGTGCATAATCGGTAAACTGTTTTGATATTTTCCTAGATAAAAACAAATTTGCATTTCTTCCATTACGTTGCAAAATGTTTGCAATTTTGTTTGATATGATGCACGCTTGAAATACTCGATAACTAAATTGACAATTAAAGAAAACATGTTACAATTTACAGCTTGAATACAATTATTATCGATTTTTCTCGTATAACCTTGATAAAGCTGTGCAAGGGGAAAAGCATATCTCGTACGTTTTTTTTTTAGAATCTATTTAATGTAGCCACTGATGAAGATCCGGAGGTCAGAAAAAACGTTTGTAGAGCTCTGGTGATGCTTCTAGAGGTACGAATGGATAGACTTATGCCTCACATGAGCGAGATAATAGAATATATGCTTATGAGGACGCAAGATAACGATGAAGGCGTTGCTCTTGAGGCTTGCGAATTTTGGTTATCGCTCGCTGAGCAACCGATTTGTAGAGATGTCTTGGGAAGCCACCTGAGTCGACTTGTACCTATTTTAGTGCGTGGTATGAAATACTCTGAAATTGATATTATACTTCTTAAGGTAATCAAAACTTAGAAATTATCCAAGGCCAAATAAAGCAAATCTAAACCTACAGGGTGATGTAGAAGAAGATGAAGCGGTTCCGGATAAGGAAGAAGACATAAGACCTAGGTTTCATAAGTCAAAGACGCATACTATGAAAACTGCGACCCCAAATACGAATGGTACGACCTTAGAGAATGGGACTAGTGATCCAGCAGATGACGACGACGATGACTATGATGATGGCGATGACGATAGCTCATTATCCGATTGGAATTTGAGAAAATGTAGCGCGGCGGCGCTAGATGTCCTAGCAAACGTGTTCCGAGAAGAGTTGCTCCCAATATTAATCCCTATATTAAAGGAAACCCTATTCCATCAAGAATGGGAAATCAAGGAATCCGGAATACTTGCATTAGGAGCAATTGCTGAAGGCTGCATGTCCGGAATGATAAGTCACCTTCCGGAACTAATTCCATATTTAATTAATAGCTTGAACGATAGGAAGGCATTAGTTCGTGCAATCACCTGCTGGACCCTTAGTCGATATTCGCACTGGGTTGTATCACAACCTCACGACGCGTATTTGAAGCCTTTAATGACGGAACTGCTGAAAAGAATCCTGGACAGTAACAAGAGAGTACAAGAAGCCGCGTGTTCCGCCTTTGCTACCTTGGAGGAAGAGGCTTGCACCGAACTTGTACCTTACCTAAGTTTTATATTAGAAACTTTAGTGTTCGCGTTTTCAAAGTACCAACATAAGAATTTATTGATATTGTATGATGCTATTGGTACCTTGGCTGATTCTGTAGGACACCACTTGAATAAGCCAGCATATATTAATCTTTTAATGCCACCGTTGATCCAAAAATGGAATATTTTAAAAGACGAGGATAAAGATTTATTCCCCTTATTGGAGGTATACAAAGTTATGATGGAAATAAGTTTCAAGATTTGTAAGCTGTAACATTTCAGTGCCTCTCCAGTGTCGCCACAGCTTTACAGTCTGGATTCCTCCCTTATTGCGAGCCGGTTTATCGAAGATGCGTATCTTTGGTCCAACAAACCTTGTACCAACACATGGCGAATACGCAGAATCCAGAAGCCTATGAAGCACCCGATAAGGATTTTATGATCGTGGCTTTAGATTTGCTCTCCGGATTAGCCGAAGGATTAAACGGTCATATTGAGAAGCTCGTAGTTAATAGCAATATAATGGAATTACTTCATCATTGCATGCAAGACCCTATGCCGGAAGTACGGCAGTCTTCTTTTGCTTTACTTGGCGACTTAACAAAAGCCTGTTTCCAACACGTCAGACCATGTATTCCAGAATTCCTTCCTATTCTGGGGCAAAATTTAAATCCTGAATTTATTTCTGTTTGTAACAATGCTACGTGGGCCATAGGTGAAATTAGTATTAAATTAGGTAAGTTGAGGTTCAAAAAAGGAGATTCTACGCAGATTAATTTATTTTTTAATTGATTGCAGGTCAAGATACGCGGCCGTATATTCCTATTGTTCTAAATCAATTAATAGAAATAATAAATAAACCGAATACTCCAAAGACTCTGCTGGAAAACACAGGTTAGAATATCAGCGAGCTTTCCAGTAGCTATAACAGTTTTTTTATTTATATTGAACCTTTTAGCCACATTCCAATATTTTTTTACAGACGTTTTGTTTGTAAGATTTAAGAGTTTTTCTATTGTCAGTGTATTTCGTTTTGATTATTTCTTTTATTCTAGGTGAAGTTTTTGAGCTGTTTTATTATATTATTTCCACAAACATGTATTTCAATCACATTTTTACCTATTTTATTGGTTGATATAGAGTGATACAATTTATGTTGATGTTTTTCCACATGTTTTTCCTTTGTTTCTTTGGCTTCTTTTATTTATTTTTGTATTGTCAGTTTGTAAGACACCATCAAAGTCCGGCATCTTGTGGACAAATTGTTGACAAGTTACACTGAATAGAAACGCTAGAAAATGTGGAAGAATATTCAACTTTTTTTTAGGGCTTAAGAAAGTTCCTGTAATTATTTATCATTACAGGAAAAAGTATTGGTTATGCAGGATTGATAAAAATGGAACGTACATAATACGGGTATAGAAAACTGTACGTATGTTATTATCATTTTTGAGAATCCTGAATTATGTATTTTGTGCTTTGCTAATAACAGGCGAGCATTTTATGTTACAGAGGTCGAATTTACTTTTATTTTTTCCATTCGTATTTCCTTATTTATTAACTTATTTTTAAACAATCTAAAGTGTTTGCGTGAAGTTAATTATTTGAGGATTTACGAGCCATTCATTATAACATTAAGTCACGCTATCACTTTGGATGGGTTAAAGGTGTTATTGAGTTCCCTTTTTATCAATTACTGACTGTTAAATATTTATTTATTTATTTATTATTAATGGACATTTTTTAATATGATTGTACAATTTTCTATGATTGTGATTATTTGTCGTTAATTGAGTTTGGTTTTTTGTTTGTTTTTTGTTCTCGGTGGTTGACTGTAGCCATAACAATTGGTCGCCTTGGGTATGTCTGCCCACACGATGTTGCACCTGTCTTACATCAGTTTGTCCGGCAGTGGTGTGTAATCCTATTTATTCTTTTTCTTATATTAAGTTATCACTTTTGATGGTATCTTAATTCTTTTCCTTTTCACATAGTACTTGAGGAAGTCAGAAATTTATTTTTTATTTTGCCAGAATCCTGCAGCTTCCTCCTATAGTGGCTGTATTGCTAACAAAAAATGTAACCGTCTTCATATAAATAAACAATAATCTTTTAATTAAAGAAAAACGAGGATTCTAGTATTCTAAGATTTCTATAATAAAAGATTACTGTTTTTTATTGTTTTAAACTAGCAATCTTCAATCAAAATGTTTCCTTTAAATTGCTATGTTTACAAAGCAGATTTCCGTAACAAATTTGGATAATTTACAGGTGCACTTCGTTGAGGAACATACGCGATAATGAGGAGAAAGATAGCGCTTTCAGGGGAATGTGTCATATGATATCTGTGAATCCCGCTGGAGTAGTGCCTGATTTCATATTCTTCTGCGATGCTGTGGCATCGTGGATTAGTCCCAAGGAAGATTTAAAGGATGTATTCATAAAAGTAAACGAACTAATCGCTATATATTATTTCGTTATGTAACGAGTGAAATTGTAGATTCTACATGGGTTTAAAGCGCAAGTAGGTGAAGAAAATTGGAAGCGGTTTAGTGATCAATTTCCACCGCAGCTTAGTGAACGACTTTCAAGTTTGTATGGAATTTGAAAAATTAAACAGGTTAGGAGATAAATTAAAAGCATGTATAATTGGACTGCCGAACGACTTCCTCTGTCACGATACTTCTTCTTTTTCGTTTAGTCATTGGAATAATTATTCAATGTAATTATGAAAGAATTATTTTTGGATCAGTTTAGATGAAACAATGAATTTATTAGGGAGAAGAGTAGTTCACGATATTGGTGTATTACTCCTAGATAAATCAGCAAAACCATATCTAATAGTAAAGTTTGTTTTGCTTTAATAATGTATTGTAGATAGTTTAAATGTAAAACCGCTTTCCAGGATCCATCAACACAAATTAATTTCCATTTTATCACTGAATATTTTGGAGATTTCCCTAAAAAATTAATATTTCAAAACATTAACCATAAAATTAAACGCAAAACCACAAAACAATAGTGGAAGTCGTTAGCCCGCAGTTTAATAATGATGGCTATCCCCAGTAAGTTTTTTTTGATTTCAGGAAATACGGGGTAATACAGACAATCTCGTTCCTGGGTGGGTATCAGATGGCACACAATCTTTCATCACTTGCTACAGGGTGGGTTCATTTTTTGACAGTCTAGTTAACTGGGAACCTATACTCTTAAAGTACTACTAAATAGTTAATTGAATTTATTAGTGTTGATCGTGTTAACATCATTGTTTCCTTTCAGAATTTCGTTATTCCTTTATTTTCATTTTCTACTTTATACGATTATTGTAATTACTAATTTTCTTTTTACGTTCGAAATCACGCTAAAAAAAGACTGAGTATAGGGTATAAATGTTGTCATTTTTTAACAAGATAAAATCATAAACAAAAAAAAAACTAGAGAGGGTTTTTAAAAGAGCAAATTATTATTTCCTATATATCTATTTATTGTTGCCTGTTTTATAAGCAAGGTATGTATTATTATATAACAGTTTTCTCTCTGTACTTGCTGCCTAGCGAGCATGTGCATGTAATGTAGTTTCTTTACGAGAGCAACTATGAAGGAAAAAAAAAGAACTTATAATTAGTGGTCAGCTTAAGTACAAATGTTTTATTTTTAACAGAAAAAAAAACGAATTGAGAGTAAAACTAACAATGCTTACACGTAGATAATCCGTATTTTATTTTGAAAAAATAAAATTAATAAAAAATTAAATAAAAAGAGAATTTAGATATGTATAAGTGCCCCCCTTTTTTATTTTAATTTGCCCGGGGATTTTTTCATTCATAAAATCCTATGCGATCTCCTACCTAGAAACCTAAAAAAGAGGACTTCTGACTCCTAGTCCTGTTTATCATCAATCGAATGAACTTCTGATTGTTTCAAATTTTTATGTATCATGTCAACCCGAAGCTCACGGTGGCCTAATATCAGGTAAATTATTAAAAATAATTTAATTTAGAAAAAAAATATTAAAAAAAAAATTTATAAAAAATAAGATTTTGAAGCTAGGATCTTTCTAGCTTCGACTGTAAATGTGATAACGTTTAGTGATTGACGATCCTATTTGTTTGTGATACTTGATGACTGTTAATTGACTTTTTTTTAATTAAGATGTAAAAAAAAGGAACACAGGCGTTAAGCAGTGTTTTTTTTTGCTTATACTGATTATTTTATTTCTCTAATAGTAATGTGCAACACAAGACAAATGAAGTGAGATTATTTATTTGTTAATTAATATACATTAAATGCCCCGAATGGTATTTTATTATATACAGGCTGGCTTTATCCTCGTTTCATCATGTAACACTTCAGAAATTGTTAATCCATTATACAAAAAATATGTTTTTTTTTTGTATATTTTATATCATAATCTAAACCAAAAAGTATATATAAATATTTATGTATATAAAAGGACAGTTTGTATATAAGTAAAACCTTTTTTTATATAATTAAACAAACGAAGAAGGCGAGTTTTTTGATTAAAAAGAAAAACCACAAAATATTTTAAGCGGGTGAGTTTGAAGGGTGTACAGAAGTCTTCAGTTCCTTCTACTCAAATTTCCATTCCTTGTTGCGTATATTCGCATTCCCTCCTTTTATTACAGTGTTAGGTTAGTTTCTACTTTATTAATTAATTAATTATGGTAACGGAAAGGAACCACAGCTTTAGCAATACGATGACGAAATATTGATATAAAAAAGTAAAATGTCTTTTTATTTCTTCTGTAAATCCAAAAAAATGTGTTAAGCCGGTGCATTGTATTGTTAATTAGAAGCCATATTTTCTTATTTGTTGTTTACTTTACTTTTACTTGTAGATGTCGGTTAATTCAGTTCCTTACCTTGTAATCTATCTTTAAAAAATAAATAAATAAAAGAACACTTGTTTTGTGAAGCAAGGTAATTTACTATCACACAATGCTGGGTATATTATAAGAGTTCGTTCTGCATAAAGAAAATATTAAATTAAGGAAGTTATGTGTAAAACAACCAATTAAATTTAACGCTCAGATTTCATTTTAATTATTTTAAATGAAAACATTGACAATTATATTTTTATTTCTATATTACTATTACAACAGGAGATTATTATGAATTTTTGCTATATGTAAATTAGATTGTTTATACTATGTAACGAATGTTTGTTGTGTACAAAAAAAAATCTGAGCTTTTTTGTGACACTTTTTAAGTTAAATATTGTAATTATAATACTTCTTGTTATCATGGGTTAAATTCGTGTTTCTTCTCAACATTATTTTTGTTTTCTCTTAGATACACAACCACAAATTCTTTTCTTCTCTTTATTTTGTAATGACTTTAAAGAAAAAAATTCTTTGAAAGTGTAAATTTTGTACATTTCAAGCCATTGTATTATTTTTATGTTATTTTACCATAGTAATGTTGTTTTTTTTATTGTAAGATTATTGAAAAATAAATTATTAATACCAGCAACAAATTTATTGTTTTTATTTCTTGTTGCGTGCTAACAACTATAATTATTAAAAATTATTGTTCTCTGAAAATGTTACGAATAAAAGCTGCAGAAACTGTAAAATTTAGATTTTTGGCTTAGATTAATATTGTTTTAATAATTTAGTACGTGTAATATACACAAAATTATATCCTTCAAAATTGATTTTTGTGCACAAGGAGCGACATCTACGTTGAAAAGCTGCATTAACTACAATTTCATTGCTAAAGATGAGAATATGTGCTCTGTATTACCGACTAATTTAATGGTGTTCTCAAAGGAATCTATTGCTACTACTTGCAATGTAGTTATTCACTAACAGAGGGGCGTATAACCGTTAAAATGTTATTCGTGAAGATTTTTATTAATTTTAATTAATTTTTTTATGAAAAAAGCTGATAAAATGATAAATGTTGATAAATCTTTGGACATTTTTGACATTTCTAACAAACATATTTTCCTTTATTACCATTCCAAGAGGATAAAGGATTGCTTATACGAAATTTAAAGTTCAAAAAGCGTTTAGATTAAATTTTAATACGCTTCAATACATCTACGAGGCTAGATACGCTTATAAATATTTCTTTATATGAACGAATAACAGGGAGAAAAGGAGATCGAATGAAAAATAAATTAAATTGCTCACTTTAACCGGCAAGAAAAATAAATTTTTAAGGGATTCACAGACCTAGCAGTAAATATACGACAGTAAGCGGCAATAACGAATACGTATGCTGAATTGTAGAAGTTTATCTTGATGTCAACTAATTTAGTGTTGTTGAAACGGCCGCTAGATGGATAAAAACGAATCGATCCCGACGAATATTATCAAATACGGCTACCCTCCTACTATTTAAATGAGGCACAATAAAATATAAGTACGGGGAAATAGATGTATTCATCATAAAGTTTGCTATAATTTACTAACGATATTTTTTGTGACCGCATAACATTACCGTAAATCTACATAATTACAACAGAACAAAAAAACAAGCGGTAAAAAATGTTAGCCACTTAGAATCTAAGCTGTTGAATTATCTTCCAGTTATAAATAAAATGTTTCACAAACGTATGAACCCTCTTCTAATGATAAACACTACCCACAACCCCTATCCGAACCAATACACGTTAAGGAAATCAACCCTTAAGGCGGGGCTTTTCATGGAACTAACCCAATCCGAAATACGATGCCGAAATGGTCACCATAGTAACTACAGATCTGCTACATGGATTGGCATGGAATCTAGACATTTCGCACAGTGATTGCAGTATTAAGAGAAAGATGTTTTAGTATTTCTACAAACTAGATTTCTAGTGGCATTTCCGGAACGCAATGGATAAATTAACACAGTTCGTTTCGAAGTCATTTGATAACAATAACAGTGTGGTGTGTGTTGACAATGATAGTAGACGTTTAAAATCATCAATGATACCTTCATCGCCGGAAAATCTCGTCAAAAACGAAACGGAACCTATTTTGACGACGGAACAAAAGAACGACGACGGTAATGACGACGAAAAAGTAAAACCGGTTGCAAAAAATTGGCTCATACCAGATTCGCCAAAATCTAGCCCACAATCGTACGGTATAGACTTATCCTTGAACAGTTCCTTCAATTCGTCAATTCTCAACGACCAACAGGGCTATTCGCAAAATTTAAAGAAATGCGATGTTCCAGTCATAAAAAATTCTCCATCAAGTCCCATGATGAGGTGGTTTGAGCATAATTCGGATGTAAAGACGCCTTCGCCTAAAAATGGTTACGCATCTTCGGGGTCTTCGCCTATAGACTTAGAGGACTCAAAATCGTGTTCAGAAACTCTTGTTAATAGTGATAGAAATGATGATGAAATCGACCATCAGAACCAGCAACAACAACAACAACAACAAAGTGTGACGGTAAATCAGAAGAAGAAATCTGGGATCGTGGACAACGATAAGAAAATTTGTGAGTCATTTTATTGCTTTGAATTTTTTTTTGAAGAAGCATTTCGAACAAGACTTCTATAATGTTTGAGAGTTGAACACTAATTCTATAGCTAATAATTTAACTTGATATTCCCATAAAGCCAAGTTAAATTTCATATTTTATGCTAAAAAAGACCACTATAGCAACCAAAGGAAGTGGTTTTTCTTTCTCCTCACAAAATATGATGATATTTCCCTCTAAAGGAAATAAAGGAGAAATTAATCCTCAACCTATTAATGTCGGAGAAACCGTGAATATTTTAGAAACTCAACCTATTTCTTCGTTTACCTACACGCTACCATTCTTGCGAGCATTCTCCTGGGACTCTGGTGAAGACACGAGGAAAAAGATTGAAAAATAAATTAGATTTGGATTAAGGAACCTTAATAGAGGAAAAAACGCAATTGTGTGTATTAAAAAAAAATCATGGAGTTCAAGAAGGATAATTCAAAGATCACATCCAGTAGTAATTTAATTAAAGTGAGGGTAATTAAAGCAATTTCGTAATTGGAGTTCTCCATACAAAAGTCTAATTTTAATTGGAAAAAGTTATATTAAGCAAAGTTCCGTGTCTACTTGTTAGCTAATTTTCCCACCCTGGGGTATCTATTAACTTAATTATTTCCCTTTACGTAGGTAGCGCCATCACCTTAAGAAATGCAGAAATTAAGACGAAGCTTCCTGATGTTACAAAATGTAATTAATTAAGGCTAAAAGACAAAAAAATGTCTCTTCCTAAGTAATTACAAAGGCGTGAAGAATAAAAAAAAAGGGTGGATATGTTACGAATTGTAGAGCTGTCCCTTTTCTTCACGCGTACCCCCGTCGGACCCCTTACAGCGAGACTGTAAAATACGAATAGACCAGTAAAATATCCCTTGAGAGGTATTAGCGTAGACAACATCGTATTTAACACCGAACAGCCTTTCTCATACCTCGCACCTCCCTTAATACACCCTTCGCCCCGCCAATTCCTTACCTTCAGAGTTCCGTCGTCCCTCTTCAAGCGTAAGGGGAGGGGGGTTTGAAGGTAATAAAGCTACAACAGAATAGTACCTAGATTAATTTAATTCCATTACTTTAACGAGGAAACAAAATAGCCTGCTATCGGCTAAATAAAGTGGAAAGCTGCGCTTTTATTTGGCCTCCGGAGTGTTGTGTAGAATTGGGTTTTAACTGCGGGCGGAGTAATTGCACAAATCGATAAAACGTTTTGCACTGATTGGAGTGAGGATATATATACTAAACTTTTATGCCATACACTCTCCGGCTGGCTTAAATTTGTTCCATTTCGCTTATTGATACACAGACGATTACATAAAGAGCTTATCGGAAAAAAAGACCCCATAGAACGTTATGATGGGCGTTTATGCATGAAGCTTTATTCTAATGATATGGTTTAACACTTCAGGATAAGTGAATGGATCATTTTTAAATCCTAAATGTCCTATTATCATTCTATAGTCAAATAAATCAATTTCCTAGGGAGCACAGACATGGTTCTCCTATCAAAATTTGATCAGTGTTCCCAAAATCGTATTTTTTCTTTAGGTTCCACTTCAGAAAGAACTCAGAAAAACGGAGTTACTCCGAAATCACCTTGTTTTTAGATTGAATTTATGGAAGAGAAAATAAGTACTAAGGATATAGAAAATAAATTACTTTAAAATTGTGAAATATTTCAACTTTTTTCAAAATTAAATTAATATAAATCAAACCAATAAAAAAAGTAGAAATTAATAATATATCTAATTCAATCACTAATTGTAAGCCAGGTTCATTGAAAACTACGCCAATCTAACTTAGAATAACATTAGAGCCGATTACAAATTTTTGATTTGATAAAACATTACTTTTGATTTAGTATGGATTCAATTTTAAGTTAATTTTAGCTGCATTTGAGTATAATCGGCATATAATATGACTATTGCAGTATTTTAGTACATTTACAAACAAGGAAATATAAAAAGAAAATAAAATTGGACCCACTATAGAGCCTTGAGGCACACCTTGAGATAAATGAAGAGGATGGAAATATATATTTCTAAGTATGTAAATTTGTACTTTCCTAGTCGTTAATCTTAACCAAAAACATAATATTGGATTTATGTCTAGCGAAACTGGAGAAAAATACCTGTCGATTTGAAATTATATCTATATTTATCGTCTATATGAAATTCAGCTTTAATAAATTGAATACATACATAAAAATAGCTAATAATTAGAGTAACCAAAACTTGCGGACTCGCATAGGCGTCAGTATTACGGGTTAATATAAGAATACGAAAAATTCATAAATAAACTTACTTGCTAATTATTCAATACGTTAGAGGCATCAGGATGTGAACTACTGCAAACTTACATCATTGCATATGTTTCCACAGTTACTTCTTTAAACATTGTGCGTCGACAAGAAAAAATATTCTTATACATAGAAAACGATCTCTCCACATCTAAGGAAGTTACATTTGCATGTAGAAACTGTTTTTCAAAATCACTTAAAAGTTCACTATTCTTACACTTATTATAAACGGCCTCTAAACTATTAAAATCGGGATTTTTCCTTAAAACATCTGCCAACTTTTGATTAGCGCATAATCCTGGCGTATCACTTAATGTGTGTAATTTATTTTTTACACTCTCCACTATGTCTAATGATTCCTGCAATGACAATTCAGTACATTGTAGTTTTCTGATGGCATCTAGTAATACTGTATAATTGGTACATATTGTTGTTAAATCTTCTAAAAGTTGAGGAATTTGAAATTCTCTCATTCTCTAATTGCTTTGGATTGCTTTGGATTCATTCCAATTTGTTGAAAATTGATCAAATAGTAAGAAGCTGCTGTTATCCAAGTACCCCATCGCGTTAAAATTGGCTCGGGAGGTTCTGGAATACCTGGACAAAATTTACGAAATTCTTTTAAACGTTTAGGAGATTTACGAAGCACTGGTTTAGTACTTCCAATCATCCGATCAACGTTTCCGTAATGTTGTCGAACAACTTCACCAACTAAATGCAAAGCATGCAGCTCGCAGGTTATATGTATTAAATTAGGAAATATATGTTTTAAGGATCGCCCAACACTTAACATCGTTGCTGCACTATCTGTCACAATCATCACAACTTGATCTTGGGCAATTTTAAATTTTTTCAAAGCGTTCATTATCACTTTTTGAATATTTTCCGCGGTACATTGTTGAACACGTTTGCAAGCTAACAAATATCGAGATGTTGTGTTCTCGCTAGATAAAACGCGAGCTATTACATTCACAATACTGTTTTTCTTTATATCGGTCGTCTCATCCACGGTAATCCATATTTTTTTGGAACACAAATCACGTTTACACACATTTTCTAGCATCTCTTTCATTCGCGGCAAATGATTCTGTAATTGTGTTTGTGAGGGTAATGGGTACTTTGGAACGTATTGTCGCCAAAACGTTTTAAAAGCTGATTTTCTCACCAACGACAACGAAAGATTACAAGAGGTAAACATAATTAATAAATGTATGAGGAATAGTGTATAAGGTATTTCAGTTCTTGCATTTCTCATATGCTTAATACCATCGACATGCCTCTGGCAATCAGTTCTGTCCAATGCAGCCAAACGAACATTGCATATTAAGCAAAAAACTGCACTACCGTCATATTTTAAATGGGGAAAAAGTGACACATACTTATGTACATTAGTAGCAAATCTATTACGAGGCATTGCTTTCTTAGGTATGTAAATATTAGTTCTATATGAAACGATACACTAATTATGTACTTGGCATAATACTACAACACACAAAAAACACCAGCTATATTTTCAAAAGCGACACGTAAGTACATAACCTTGACCGTTCGACTAATCTCTGCAACAACTCAACCGGTACTAAAACGAAATCTCTCTCAGCGCGGTTTAACATGATTTATATTCAAGGTCGACACTACATGCCTGCTTCTCTACCGGTTTAGTTTATTTATGAATTTTTCGTATTCTTATATTAACCCGTAATACCGACGCCTATGCGAGTCCGCAAGTTTAGGTTACTCTACTAGTAATACTGAATTGTGAATAGTAATTTTACGTAATCTTCATGTACCGTTTATTATATTGAATGATGAAATAAACCGAGCAAAATAAAGTACTGAAGAAATATAGTTTCTATTCTAACTTGTAAACAGGTAAACACCTGCATATCATGCATTCTATTTGTTGAAAGCTGTATTACCACACAAATTATTTTGAATGTTCAAATTCAAATTTGATGTTTTATTAAGCAATAATTAAATGAAGATTGCACCTTAACACAAGTACGTAATAGTAAAACATAAAACTGCAACGATTTTCACTATGTTACGATACGTAACACATGTAACAGTTTCAAAATGACAAATACATTCCTAAAAGACTGTAAACTCAAGCCATTTTTTTTTCTTTGTGTTCGGAATTTCTTTTACTATTATATAAATAAGTTTGTTTTTGGTAAAACAATACTAATTCACAGAATTATATCAGAATTTGTAAAAGGCTCATTCTGAACGTCAGCTTTTGTCTCGTGTGCGTAATGCATAAGAAAATAATTATCTTTGTTAATCTTCATCAACTGTTGCCAACTTAAAGATAACATCAAAATTAAAAAAAAAACAATATTTAAAAAAATTGAATAAGCACCTAATTTTCAGTAAGTTTGCTACGAAGTACAAGTTTGACACATGTATGGAACCTGTGGAATGCCTGATATGTAAGAAAAAGAATTACGTCTTTTAAACAGCTTACATATGGGTACATCAGTACAACACTTGAAATAATTGTTTTTTGTAATTCCAATAACAATAATCAAGATATAGATAGCACGTAGTGTTCAAGCAGTTAAAACATTCTCTTTCGATTTCGAAAAATATTTTTCATGCTAGAAGTAATTTGATTTTATTTAGATATGTTACGCTATACTCAAAAACTATAGCAACAGTATAATAATTGTTAAACAATTCAATCCAGTTTGAATATTTGTGAACGGAAATTTTAATTCAAATGTATTTAAATGTTAAATTTATATCACAGATGCTGTACTTTTTACTGATCCTTTGGCCCTAGATCTGAGTTGTCATTAGGTGAATTATTAGCTTCTGATTTCCACATTTCTATCAACTAATTTCTTTTTTATAGATATTTTCCACAGACTTTGGAAGGCTGCAACTTTTTTCATTCTTCTAATTGCTTCTTAAAGCTAGTTTCTTTTCTTTTGCCCTCATTCTGCTTGTGACCGACGGCGACGACAAAAAACTTATGCGTAATGGAATGGATATTCTGAAATTGTTGGATACGGAACACGCTGTATTTTGAATTCGTTTTTATTCCGTTCAACGCAGTTATTGAAGTAAAGTATCATATTCTTCTTTCTTTGAGCTACTACAAAACGATACATACAACTTGCAATCTCATTTGCTCCTCGCTTTGGAATACCTTCGGGTCACAAATAACAAAAACACTTTTATGTTCTTCACATCAAAAATGGTAAAATTGAAGGTGTTTAGCTTCGTAGTAAAAGTGTTGACATCACCAGGTAGAGCAACGCAAACTGCGCTGAAAGCCAGTGGCTGACGCATAAAAGTTTACACAAAATAAACACGGCCGGGACAATTTGGTATAAGCGTCAGTATAACTGCAACTCGAAAGTCGATCTGTTGTGTATGCATCTACGCTGTCGTATACTATATCGTAGTTCTACGTTTGTTTTGAAAATGTTTCCTACGTCGCGAAAACGACCAAAGTTGGACACAATAAGAGAATTTATTGCAGAAATGCCTGATTTAAAGTATGATGGCGCTAAAATTCAATGTGTAGTGTGTAAAATAGATTTAATGTGTTGGTCGAAAAGTGATTGTCTACGGCACGTAAATAGTGCAGGGCATGATTCAAAAAAAAATTCCACGCGAGATTATGACAAATTTAAATTTAATTTATGTGTTTATTGCATGTAATTTACCATTTTGTTTACTAAGGAAGAAAGCATACGTCTCGTTTTGGAATGAATATTCGGACTTTAAGTTACCAAGTGAGAGAACATTACAGAGAGTTGTGCCGTCTGCTCGTGAGCATGTCGAGAAAAGAATTAAATCGGAGTTGCAAGATGAAAAACTGTGGTTATGTGTGGACGAAACAACAGATCGTAAAAAACATTCTGTGGTTAATGTAATGGTACGCACAATGGAACCACAACGACCGTCACCCTCAATTTTACTAGCTTCCAGACGAATACAACAATCCACTGCCGAAGTAATTTCAATGTTGGTGTTAAATATACTGGAAAAGTTTGAACTTTCAACAAATCAACTGTTGATGTTTATGAGTGATGGTGCCGCAAACATGCTTGCTGTAGGTCGATCTCTTCAAAAACATTGTGCTAACTTGTTGCATATTACATGTAAAATTCAAACTCTCAGTCTCGTAGCAGATAGTATCAGAAAATGTTGTCACGAGGTAGACGCTCTAATAGCACATACAAAAGCTGTGTTTTCATAGACTATGCCCCGGTATTCCTGAATCATCACAACCTATTCTTACTCGTTGGGGAACATGGTTAGAGGCTGCATTTTATTATTTTAAATATTTTGAGAATATAAAGAACGTAATTTTAGAATTCGACCCAGAGGAAGCTGTGGCTGTCAAGGTAAGCCGCTTGAAATTTCAAGATAGTCAAGTTAAAACAGATTTGGAAATTATTCAGAACAATTACGTGGGACTAGCGGATGCGATAGAAAAACTACAAAATTCTTCGGTGTCGTTAGTGGAATCTTTGCAAATAGTGCAACATGTTCACGCACAGCTATGCGCAATAGAAGACGCAAGAAATGTTTGTGTTTTAGAAAGGTTTGAAAGTGTTTTAGATAAAGACTCTGATTTTGGCACATTAAGACAAATTTGTGAAGGTGCGTCAACAGAACCGTTAAGTTATTTGAAAGATTATTTTACTTACGCAAATATAACGTCACTAGATGTAGAACGTTCGTTTTCGGCATACAAAAACACTTTTTCTTCACGCCGCACTCACTTTGCCGAAACAACTTTGGAAACATATCTAATGTTACAAATATTGAATAGACATTATCCACTTTGTGATTTCACGGAGGACTCTTAAAACGATAAGTGTTTGAGCACGTATCACATTTAATTTATTTTGTGTAAACTTTTATGCGTCCGCCACTGGCTTTCAGCGCAGTTGCGTTGCTCTAGTCATCAGTTTACAGGATTAAATACACATATTTCTAATATTCCTTTAATAGACATTGTAATTTGCAAATGTAACACTTATAATTTATTTCTTGTTAATATATATACCACGATGTAACTGCCGATGATTATGATTTCTTTGATGCATTAAGCCTATAGTTAATTGATAAACAGCTTTTGATTTGTGGCGACTTTAACTGTCCTAATTTTATAAATTACAGTAATACTGATCGCAAATATTCCACTCTAACTAATTTTATGGATACCTTAGATTTGCGACAGCTAAATAACATTGTTGATGTTAATGGAAGGTTATTGGACCTTGTGTCCTCAAATGTTGACTCCTTGATTGTGGTCTCACATGGCTCGGATCCCCTAGTCCCAGAGGATGTTTATGTTTCAATTTCATCCCTAGAGTTACCAAACTTAAAGTCCTCGGAGTCATTTTCGACTTAGAACTTACATTTTCTCCCCATGTTGTTGAGATGTCGACTTCCAAGTCGTTAGGCTTTCTTATACGCTCTTGTAAGCGTTTTACTGACACGTCTGTTCTAAAGGTTTTATTCTGTACACTTGTTCGGTCCAAGCTTGAATACCTGGCATCCAGCGATTTTTGAAATACTTGTCTTTCAAACAGGATGGTATTTATCCTCAATGCGGAACCGATTACAGTAGTTTACTTGAACGATATGAAATTCAATCGTCATCTAAAAGGAGGGTGAGGTTAGCGGAAGGTTTATAGTCAAATTAATGGGGGGTAAAGATCGACTCTTCAATGCTGCTTTCAAAATTAAATCAATGCTTACAGTACGCGATCCTTGAACGCTTTTGTAGTTCCAAAGTCTCGAACCAACGTTATGTGTAAAGCGCCGCTAACACACGTTAAGAAACGCCAACCGAGTACTACATTAGTTTAATATTTCAGTTTACGTTTGCCTCTATGCTACATATTGTTAGTGTTTTTCTAATTTCTAGAATATATAGCTTATTTACATTTGTTTTTCTTTTTGTTTGGCTATTTTACTGTTCTAGTTTTAGTTTGCTTTAGTTTTTCTAAATGAACTGCATATTGTTTTTGTATTTATTTTGTATGTCCTGTTACTAGACAACAATAAACTATTATTATTATTATGGTTATTGTAATGGGAATGCTATAGCTGTTGTTGAAGAATATCGTGAACAGTTTCCATATCAGTGAAATTCTAGTAAAAACGTATTTATCGGAATGCTTCCCAGTGCTAACATAACATCTGAATGAGCTACTCGACAAGGTTTAGAAGAAGTAGAAAATATTCTGGGTTTAGTAGAAGAAGATACAACGACCAACTCACAAAGAGTTGGTACTCAATTGGGCACTCCAGAAAAGAGGGTAATAAACACACTGCACGAGCAAGGCTTATTATATCCATACCACATTCAGCGTATGCCACATACAACCGGAAGATTATGCTAAACGTATGGAATTTTGTCGGTGGATAAATAACAATCGTCGTGTTGTATCGCGCATAGTTTTTACGGATGAAGCAACATTCACCCGTGATAGCATTAATAATACCCAGAACTCTCATGTATGGTCAGAAAAAAATCCTCACGCAACAGTGGAAACTAATTTTCAGCACAAGTTTTCGGTAAACGTGTAGTGTCGTACGGTCCATAATTAATTAATTGGTCCTTTCAGAATGCAAATGTATTGCCCTCACAATAGAATTCTTGCACATTTCGCTCGTCAGGTCAAGCAAAATTTGGACGATAGGTTTCCAGGGCTTTGATTGGTCGCGGGGCTGCTGTTTATGGTGCTGGTTCAAAAATGAAATTTACAAGGTAAAAGTCGACATTCGGGATGCACTAACTCAACGTATTAGAAATACTGCAACCGATATTAAGGAATGTCATGAAGCAATCAGGAGAGCAACAAGCCCCCTCCGTAGACGAGGCATAAAACGTTTAGAGGTCAATGGCGGTATTTTTGAACATTTATTAAAAGAACGCTATGATTTAAAAAAATGTTAATGTATGAAATGTTGTTTATTTGTAATTACGCCATAACTTGAAAAGTACATATGAATTTTTTTGCATTATTTTCATGTGTACAATACACTCCTGGAGTTTGGTCTGTTCCTCCCGAGTCCCCTGTATAAACCACCACAAACTAACTTAAACACACTAAAAATTGTTCTAAAGAACAACGTAATAAACAGGAAACAGTATCACATTATTATGTGATCCTTTAACATAAATATATTCGAACGGAACAACATAATTCAGCAATACTATAACCTATATGAAGAACGAAATTACAAAATTATGAATAGACGACCAAAGAAACTCTACAAGAAAAAGCTCGAATTGAAACAGTTCAATCTTAGGCAACATTACAACAAACACATCAGGAAAATTTGTTACGCCAAAGACTATTCCTACAGATATATCTGATCACAGTACAATTTTAACAATAGTGAAAGTAAATAAAAGAACCAGTTGTAAATATGATGAATTAGTTGAAATTAATAAGACAGACTCTAAAAAATATCCGCAGAAATAAAGAAAACTGGCCCAAATACGATAACATCTTTCGAAGAAATATCAAAAGCAATACAAGACATAACGGAAAACAATCACAAGACAACAAAACCACAAAGAAGACAGGATTGTCCTTGGATAGACTAAAACGTCATTGCACAAATCACAATAGAAACAGATTGTGTAAGAAGTAAAGACATTCAAATAAAGACTCTTATAAGATCGAGTATAAAAGCCAAAAGAACTACACAAAAAACCAAAAGGGAATATTTTCAAAAATTAACAAAAAAGTACCATCAAAATCCAGCACATTTAGGTTCTCAAAATACCAAAAAACAAGAACCAAAAAGAAGAATTACCCAAATAACAACGGCAGACGGAAAACAGCAACACATCGGAAAGAAATGGTAGAGGAATTTAATAAATATTTTTCAAGGATAGGCAAATACTTGGCCGAAAAACAAATGCACTAACATAAGAAAGTCTATTCACAAATTACTGTAACTTGAAATTAAACAACACCGACTACTAGATTATTATTATTAATAGTAATAAAAATAAAGAACCAGGTTTCTACAAAATAACTACGGAAATGATTCTACAAAATAAGCAAACGTTAGCTCCAATCTTATGTAAACTAATAAACAAAACCCTGGAAGAAGGAATATATCCAGATTACTTTAAAAAGACTATAGTCGTACCTATACTTAAAGAAGGAAAACCAAAACGAACTGCAAAATTATAGGTCAATATCACTATTGTCGGCACTAAACAAAATATGGAAAAAGTAATTCGAGCACGTATAATGAAACATATAGAAGAAAATAATATAATTTATTATAATCAGTATGCTTTCCAAAAGATGTCTAATACAACTTGCGCAGTATACGACGATTTAATCAATACCATAAAAAAGGACCTTGATAACAATAACATTGTGGTGGCCATATGAAGAAAGCTTTCGATTCCATATCAAAGGAGAAACTAGTTGAAAAAATGTTTATATTATAGTTTGAGAAATGAAAAAAAAACATACCTTGAAAATAGAGAACAAAGAACTATGCTAGATAATTTTATAAGTAGTCTGGGCAAACAGCGGTATCGGTCAGTGTAGTAGATATGTGGTGCGGAGTCGGCGATTATTTATTTCACGCGTTCACAGCGTCAGTACTAAATCGATGCTGTATGCGAGTCGTTCTGTGTATATGTAGGCTGTCGTAACTTATTTCGTAATTGTACGCTTATGTTTGCTTTAAAAATGTCGCAGTTCGGTACGTCGCGAAAACGACAAATGGCAGACACGGTTAAAAACTTTATAGTGGATTTGCCGGACTTAATTTTTGACGGGACTAAAATTCAGTGTCTAGTTTGTAAAATCCCTTTAATGTGTTGGTCCAGAAGCCATTGTCAACGTCACATCGAAAGCAAACAGCATTCTTCTGCAAAAAGTGGCATATGAGACCAAGAAAACTTTACATTTGATTTATGTGCTACTCTTATTTCATGTAATCTATCGTTTCGTTTACTAGACAAAGAAGCATTTGCCTCCTTCTGGAATAAATATCCGGATTGTAAATTACCTAGTCGGACATCGATACGAAATGTAGTGCCATTTGCTCGTGAACATATAGAAAAAAGAATGAAAACGGAATAAAAGATAAGAAACTGTGGTTGTGTGTGTACAAAACAACAGATCGTCAAAAACATTCTGTGGTTAATGTAATGGTACGTACAATGGAACCACACTTGCTTCCAAAAGAGTTATAAATTGTACTGTCGATGAGATTTTAAAGGTGGTGTTGAACTCATTGAACAAATTTGAAGTTTCAACTAAGCAATTTTTAATGTTTGAGTGATGGTGCCGCAAACATGCGTTCTTTGGGTCGATCTCTTAAAGAACACAATGGTAACTTCTTACATGTAACGTGTAAAATCCATACTCTAAATCTTGCGGCACAAACGATTCCTACATGTTTTCCACTAGTAGATGCATTGATTGCTAAGTCCCCGAAACGTACCCGACTATTTCACAAACTGTGTCCTGATTTAGCTGAACCACCACAGCCGATTGTTACACGTTGGGGAACATGGTTGCAGGCTGCGTTTTACTACAACAAATATTTTGATAAAGTAAAGAAGGTAGTTTTAAAATTCAATCCGACTGAAGCTGCAGCAATCAAGAAAAGCCAGGAAATATTTCAAGATAGTCAGGTTGAAAGAGATTTACAAAGTATTCACAACAATTACTTCGGACTAGCGGAGGGAATAGAAAAATTACAAAATGTTTCGATGTCGCTAGTGAATTCTGTTCAAATTGTGAATGATGTTCACGCACAGTTATGCGCTGTAGAAGGCGAAACAAATTGGTGTGTAATACGAAAATTTGAAAGTGTTTTAGAGAAAGACTCCGATTTTCTTATATTAAGACAAATTTGTGAAGGTGCGTGTGAAGATGCATTAAGTTGTTTCAAAGATTATTTTAAATATGCAAATATAACATCGCTAGATGTCGAACGGTCGTTTTCGGGATTCAAAAACATTTATTCCGCACGTCGTACTCACTTGACTGAAACAGCTGTGGAAACATATCTAATGATTCAAATATTTAACAGATGTTACCAAGTTTGTGGTTTCACGAAAGACTTTTAAAACGGTAAGTGTTTCAGCACGTTTTATAATTTATTTCCTACCTTCTATTTTATGTATAAACTTTTATGCGCTCGCCACGCCTCTGGCTGTTACCGCATATTTGCCCAGGTTATTTATAAGTGACCCCTTGTATGCCAATTTTGGATTACCACACGGAGTAAATTTGCCCCCGACTTTATACATACTTTACACAAATTATCTGTTAGAAAAACACTTACACGAACAAATATACGCTACGCACATGATATGTGCCTGCTATATCTAGGACAAAATATAAGAGACATAAAAAAAAACATAATAACAGATTTAAAAATCTTAGAAGAATCTTATTACAACTTACTGACTATAAACGCGACAAAGACAGAATACATGATTTTCAGCAACAGAAAAGGAAAATTTGAAATAAACATATCTATAAAGGAACAAAAACTGAAAGACACATGTCTAAGCTTAAAAGTACAGAGTATAAAACCCTTAAAATAATGTATAACATACATCACGAAACACCAACACAAACCATCTACAATTAAACAAATATAGAGCAATTAATTATCTTAAGCAATCTCTTACTGCTACACAAGACTGAGCATCAAAATGTTAAACCAAACGTAAAACTAACAACGAATAAGAAAATACATGACTAAAAAAAAATTTACCAGTTGTGAATTTCAAAAAGAGATTGAAGGAAGACTTAACCTACAAAAGCTTTCAAAAAAAGAAAGCAACACGCGCTCTACACCCCACTATGGGGCCACGCAGTTGAAATCCAACCAAAAATGGTTTTTACAAAATTTCACAATTCATGCCGAAAATAAGCTCACATTACTCAGAAAAGGTCAAAGTCTAACGTACAGATGTTTGTTTTTAATTTTATAGCGAAACAACTTTGTACGGCAGTTTCAAACCTTATCAAGAAACTGCAACTAAAATCGCTGCATTTGTGTAAGTTAATTCATCGTAGAATTAAAACGTGAAATTGGTATTGTTGCATTAAGTGTCATATATGGATTGAAACAGCTCGCTTTGCTCTGTATTTTGGCGTTAGAAAATTACAGATTAGTACAATTGTATTTGTGTAATGACCTATCGAATTAGTGTGTGTCAAATTAAAGACTTATTAAACTTCCTGGAAGGTTTCAACTATTATCACGGTCTATCTCGGCAAAATTGATGATACATATAGATAGTCTCGGATGTCCTGCATAATATCCTAAAAGAAAATCTTGCGGTTTTGCTGCGTTTATTGTACGGCTAATGCAAAACGGTCAGCATGCGCTTAGTCTACAGTGACATTACAATTTCTACCTTGGAAACTATTTACACCTGTGTCCTTTATTTTGTTATCTAATTTGTTGCTGTGAATTTCAAATCAGTGTTGGGATAAATTATAATTTGTTAAAAAATTCATAAATGATTGATTTTCAATTTGTCTTGATAATATAACTTTTGTAACTTCTAATTATTTCATTTTGAACGACCTCAAATTTATTGGTTTTTGTAAATTTTATTCTTGTACTTTTACTTATATCTTTAAATTTAATAAGTGGCTGTGTCTAGAAAATGCTTTTTTACAGTTATTTGTTCGATATTTAAAATTGTTATTGAAAAATAGCTGAACATCTTTCAAACTAGAATATCTATAAATTTTAGAAGGCTGTTTTACCACGCCGGATTTTCATATTTAACGCTGGCCACGAGCGGTACCGCGCATCGGCGTAGAATCAGTTCGGACCAAGAGGAACGGTAGTATTACTTCGTCTGCGGAGCAGTACGGACATTTTCGCTGCCGGTCATTTGCGCAATTGTTTATCTGTCCTAGAAAAATTATGATTTCGTCAGCAAAACGACCGCGGTCAGACAAACTTCGAAAATTTATTGCTGAAATTCCAGACTTAATATATGAAGGTGCTAAAATTAAATGTGTAATCTGTAAAATCCCGTTAATGTGTTGATCCAGACAATATTGTCTACGACACGTAAATAGTGAAAAGCATGTCTCAAAAAGAAATTGCGCACGAAACAATGAAAAATTTATATTTAATTTATGCGTTACGTTTATCGTATGTAATATACCGTTTAATTTACTAGACAAGGAACCATTTATCTGCTTTTGGAATAACTATTCGGAGTGCAAATTACCAAGTCGAACATCGTTACGAAGAATTGTGCCATCTGCGCGCGAACATATTGAACAAAAAATAAAATCGGAGTTGAAAGGTCAAAAATTGTGGTTATGTGTCGACGAAACAACAGATCGGAAGAAACATTCTGTTCTTAATGTAATGGCACGCAAATTGGAACCTCATCAATCGGCACCTTCAATTCTATTAATGTGTTACAGCTCACGTTTCACGAGTGTACATGTGCTGTGCTATCACTACTATTTTGCTTTTTTTTGCTAATAGTTGGTTTCTTTATTAATTTTGATTTATACTACCTTATAGCCTAAAGAATTCTCTACAAGAAAGAGTGGTTGTTTTTGTATTCATGTGATCAATAAGTTCACAATAGGCTGGTAAGTTACAACATTCAACTTCCTTTAAAACCTTTTTCTGCCGTATTATTCCTTTTTTTTTTTGTCTCTTACTTCTTGTCGGTCCGGCTTTTAACTTTACATTTATAAATATACGAGGTGTGTTCATTAGACTCTTGGCATTTATCTTTCGAGTTTGTATTCCTTTTCTTTCCTGTTATTCAAAATTTTACCTATCCGTTGCCCTCTAACCATTGTGCGTGTCTTAGTTAAGCCGCCGCGACGGGCAGAGCAGGCGTGAAGTGTGTGTCCCCGTCTTATCCCACTGTTTACAGTTTTCTTCATTAGAACATAGCACTCACTTGTTGGTCGTTTATTTATACATTACACAACTCGTTATTACATAACACCTTAACATTATGAACGCGTGTGAACATTGCGGAAAGTCTGAAGCTCCACATCTTATGGTAAACTGTTGCGTCTGTAACAAATTCTATAAGATTGATTGCGTGGATATCTCTAAATCTGAAGCTCGCAAGATTCATTCCAAATCGGGACTTACATGGACTTGCAGAGCCTGCGCTGGATTGGGGAATGATCTGAATAGCCTTAAAGCTGCGATTGTTGGACTCCAAAAGGAGATAGCTGAACTTAAATCGAAGCCTGTTAACTCTGACGTTTCCTTTACAAGCTGCCTAGAAACGGAGAAGATTATCCAGGAAATTGCTGAGCGTGATAAACGCAAACTAAATGTGGTGATATATGGTTGTACAGAGGATAATACCCTCTCGAGGAAAGAACAGATTGATTCCGACACTGCTGTTATTACTGATGTTCTTTTGCATCTAGGTGTTCAGGAGCAAAGTGTTCCTCCAGTACGGTTGGGACGGTTTGATGGCACGAGGGCTGACTTGCGTCGTCCGATAAAGGTGAAGTTGTCTTCTGAGGAAAACGATACAAAATTCTGCGTAATAGTCACAAATTAAAAGAGACTGAGCGCTGGAAAAACGTTTTCGTCTCTCGTGATCGCACCGTTATGCAAATGGAATTACATCGTAGCATGAGACGCGAGTTGAGGGAACGTACTGACAGGGAGAATCCGGACTAATACTTAAATACAAGAATGGAATACCTTCAATTGTGAGTAAGAATGCGGGAAACTGAAGGTGCCCAACAAAACACCTATCGAGCTAAACATATATTACCAAAACACCCGTGGTTTAAAATCTAAATCTCATCAATTTTATGTAAATATCTGCGAACAATTGTACGATGTCGTCATTATTACCGAAACATGGCTTAACAGTAACGTTATTTCGAGTGAGCTATTTCCTTGTTACTACAACGTAGTCAGATGTGACCGTAAGTTTGACATTGTCGAACGGAGTGATGGTGGTGGAGTTCTTATTGCATTTGCCAATAATGTACGATATGAGTTGGTCGATACGTCCCACATTGCTAATCTTGTACCGCTTATCGATCTAATCCTTTGTAAATGTTATTTTGGTTGCAATGTATACCTCGTAGCTGGCATTTACATTCCTCCTAATATTTCTAATCAAGACTTTGAACTCTTCATTGATGCATTTGAGATAGCGATAGTCAATCAATCTGTACTAATAGTCGGAGATTTTAACTTTTCTGACTATGTCGATACTGCTTCTAATATTCACAATAAAACTAAATACTTACAATTAAATGATCTATGTAATACAATGGAATTGCAACAATACAATAACATCAGAAATATTGATGACAATATACTTGATTTAATTTTTGCAAATCATTGTGGCGAACTCACTATTTCCCGCGAAGAGTTTCCTTTAGTTCCTGAAGATAATTATCATCCTGCTTTAGCGATGAGCATCCAACTCGTTGGTTACAGTAAACCAGACTTATTTCCGTCTGCACAAAATATGCGCTACAATTTTCGAAAAGCAAATTTTGCCCAATTATTTGAAGATCTAGCTCAATGTGATTGGTCATTCATTGAGGATGCATCAACCATTGATCAAGCTGTCGATGAATTTTATAATGTTTTGTACAAGGTAATTAACCGTTCAGTTCCTCTATACAGTCAGAATAGTTCTTCTCATCCTCCGTGGTTTACTACAACAATTCGACAAAACCTAAAAACTAAAACCTTCTATCATAGAAAATGGATACAAACTAAAAGTGAGATTTTTTACATGAGGTTTAGAGATATCAGGAGATTAGTTAAGCAACAGATTCAAGAAGCTTACAACGCTTACATGTCAAGAATACAAAACACAATTAAGCAAAATCCGAAAGAGCTGTGGCGGTATAGTAATAGACTAAAAGGTGTTTCACGCATACCAAACACAATCACTGATGGGGATGTGGTATATCAGGATCCCCAGGAAATTGTTGACGCCTTTGCTAGTAAATTTTCTTCTGTTTATCTGCCACACTCCAGCAGAGTAATCGAAAATGTATTTAGCAACATACCATCTTTTGACGTCAAGCCTGTGAGTGAGACTGACCTGCTAACTATAATGAGTCACCTAGCAAATACGGACACAGCTGGTGATGACCTCATCCCTAGTTTTTTAGTGAAGGAAGCACGCATAGTACTTGTCAAACCACTCTTGCTTCTTGTCAACATTTCTTTGAGATCTTCTACCTTTCCTAGGCGCTGGAAACGAGCAAGAGTTACGCCAGTTCTTAAGAAGGGAAGCAGCACTGATGTGACTAACTATCGTCCTATATCTATTTTATCTAACTTCGCCAAGGTATATGAACAACTTTTATATTTTTTTATATTCAACAATGTACAGCCGTATATATCTGCGAAGCAACATGGTTTTATACCTAAAAGATCTACAACAACTAACTTAGCGACAGTTACACAGTTTATAAGTGACACACTGGATGATGGAGGGCAAGTCGATGTTATATACACGGATTTTTCTAAGGCCTTTGACAGAATTGACCATGATATTATGCTCTTTAAATTAAGTTCTTTTGGCATGTCACCTCGCCTTCGAGATCTGATGGAGTCCTACTTAAAAAAGCGGTCATGTTATGTTTTCTATAATGGCTTCAGCTCATGTGAATATGCTATTACGTCAGGTGTTCCACAAGGATCCAATTAGGACCTTTGCTCTTTGTGCTTTTCCTCGACGATCTGCTGGAAGCGTTGACCTGTGACACCTTAGCTTATGCAGATGATGTGAAGGTGTACGCAAGAATTGATTCCATAATGATATGGTTAATCTGCAAATGAGTATTGATTACGTATTCCACTGGTGCCAAGAAAATAGTCTTATGTTAAATGAAGCAAAATGCACGTATGTAACATATACTCGCAAAGTAAAAAGCTTGCCTACTACGTACAGTTTAAGCGGTTACCCGCTGCAGAGGAGCGAGACCATAAAAGACCTAGGAGTTATCTTTGATAGTCAACTATCCTTTAAACAGCATGTTTCGCAGACGTGTTCCTCGGCCGCAGCCATGTTAGGATTCATCATACGATCTTCGAAATACTTCACGAATCAACATCTTCTGAAAACGCTGTATAGAGCATTTGTCTTAAGCCGGCTAGAGTATGCTTCCATTGTATGGTATCCTTACTATCAATCCTACGAGGATTCTATTGAGAGAGTACAGCGAAGGTTCCTGAAATTCCTATCTTTTAGGATCGACGGTATATATCCAGTGAGGGGTATAGACTATGCCACATTATTGGAACGACATGCGGTCCGGAGTATTTCGGAAAGAAGGCAAATTTGCAGTGCGCGGTTTCTCTACAAACTTATTGACAATCAAATCGATTGCGCATATCTGCTGTCAAAAATTAATTTGAACGTTCCTCGTTTGTCTTCGCGTAGTGTTCAATCGTTTCGGCCTTTAACTGCAAGAACTAATGTGCTGCTGAAATCGCCAGTTCAAACATGTGTGTGAATGCAAATAAATATTATGCAGATATTTTTGTCGGTGACGCTATGCATTAATCGGTCGAGCATATATATATTATTTTTTTTTCTATTATTTTTCAGTTATCTTTTATTAAGTATTATATTTTATTTTTCTCTTTGTATTATGTGCACATGTATTCGTATTATTATTTCGTCCTGTAATTGGGGTATCCTGTTGGGCGAATAAAGTTTATTATTATTATTATTATTATTATTATTATTAGTCTCCAAACGAATACAACAGTGTACTGCCGAAGTAATTTCAAAGTTAGTGTTAAATTCATTGGACAAATTTGAACTTTCAACAAACCAACTCTTGATGTTAGTGAGTGATGGTGCTGCAAACATGCTTTCTGTAGGCCGGTCTCTTAAAAAGCATTCTGCTAATTTGTTACACATTACGTGTAAAATTCATGCTCTCAATCTTGTGGCGGATAGTATCAGAAAATGTTATCCTGAGGTAGACGCTTTAATAACGCATACCAAAGCAGTATTTGTCAAATCACCGAAACGTATTCGCGAATTTCACAGACTGTGCCCCCGTATACCAGAGCCACCAGAACCTATTCTAACTCATTGAGGAACATGGTTGCAGGCCGCGTTTTATTATCATAAATATTTTGACAATATTAAGAACGTGGTTTTACAATTCGATACAAAGGAAGCTGCCGCTATCCAGAAAAGCCAGTCGAAATTTCAAGATAGTCAGGTTAAAATGGATTTAAAAATCATTCACGACAATTACTTCGGGCTAGCAGATGCAATAGAAAAATTACAAAATCCTGCGGTGCCGTTAGAAGAACCTCTACAAATAGTGCAACATGTTCACGCACAGTTATGCGCGATTGAAGACGCAAAAAATGTTTCTGTTCTAGAAAAATTTGAAAGTGTTTTTGAGAAAAATTCTGATTTTGGCACATTAAGACACATTTGTGAAGGTGCGTCAACAGAATCGTTAAGTTATTTGAAAGATTATTTTACTTACGCAAATTTTACGTCACTAGATGTAGAACGTTCGTTCTCTGCATATAAACGCATTTTTTCCTCATGCCGTACTAGTTTTGCCGAAACAACAGTTGAAATATATCTAATGTTGCAGATATTTAACAGACATTATTCACTTTGTGATTTCACGGAGGACTCTTAAAATGGTAAGTGTTTGAGCACGTGTTATTTAATTTTTATTCAAAAGATGAGCGAAATTATTTGCGGCAGCAAACATCTCTATTAGCGGAATAACTCTAGTGGAACGCGAGGCCTGGCCGACTCTACGCTACTGCGCGGTACCGCTCGTGGCCAGCTTTATTCATATTGTTGATAAGAATTTCACAAACATATTTACCGAATGTTAAAAAGGAAACAGAAAAAGATCAATAACAGAACATTGAAAAACAAGACTATATCAAAATAATATTTATAAGAGAAATATTTAGTGTAATATTCGATTTAGTATATATAATCAGTTCCAGTTCAGACATATGCAGTTAGTCCTAAGACATTCTACGATCCAAAATATTTTGTACCTAAAGGGCATTTGACCAAAATGAGTAACTTTAAAATGGCTAAACGTACTTTGTGCGCTGCTTTCATAGAACACGGGAAGCATATTTCAACCGCCGAGACTTATATCCGACAAAATTTCAACCTTTCCGAACCTCAGTTGAAATGTGTAATCGTGAATATTCAAAAATACGTACTTCCTGAATTCAAAATCCGTTGGAAAAGGGTGGCACGTAAAGTGGACTTGTTATTAAAAAATAACGAGGATTGGTTAGACAGTGAGCTGTTTGTGCAATTTGAAGTAAGGGAAGAACCTTCGACGTCATTTGGAATGGTACGTGGAAGACCGTGCAAGACATTTGAAACGACCCAAAGGCGTAAAGCAATTAAACTCTTTCGCGAATCTGGATTGGATCATATTCACAGCTCATATGTACACAGATTGCGGAATTCTGTGAAATATTGCAGGCCCATTTCAATCGAGTTTTCAAAAGAAACGCCTGAAAAAACATGAGCTACTGTGGACGAAATAGAAGCTCAGATCCGTACCTTGTTGCGCACTTCAGTAACGAGAAGTGAGCTTTTGTTTACAATGATTGATGGTAAAGTTGTGCAGGTACTAACCCATACTCCTTCTACTTCAACATGTGTTGTGTGCCTTGTCAAGCCCACGGAAATGAACGATCTGGATCGGGTGAGACAGAAACAAGCAAACGAAAACGCTTTTCGATTTAGCCTCTCAGCATTGCATGCGTGGATAAGATTCATGGAGTTAGTTCTTCACATTTCTTATAATTTGTCGTTTAAAAAATGGGCAGCAAACACCGAAGACATGAACAACGAGAAGCAAGCAAAGAAGACTTACGTTCAAGATAGATTTCGAAAAGGGTGTGGACTGATAATGGATAAACCACG
Source organism: Dynastes maya (assembly GCA_029619315.2). Classification (NCBI taxonomy): domain Eukaryota; kingdom Metazoa; phylum Arthropoda; class Insecta; order Coleoptera; family Scarabaeidae; genus Dynastes; species Dynastes maya. The sequence continues at coordinate 13,218,538 of JAROYE020000012.1, forward strand.
ACAAAATAGTGGAAACAGTAATGACGGGAATACCGCTAGAAGATTTTCCGCTAATCCGGCTTGTACAGCGGATATAACTGGAGTTGACGAAAAGCTGTGTCATGCGGTAGGCAGATTAATTCCCAAAAGTTTGGTCAGTATGCATTTGAAACTGCACAATTGTATGTGAGCAAATATAATTAGTACTACGTGCCCTCATCGGTACATAAAGTCCTGATTCATGGGGAAAACAATAATTCGCTATGATGCAGTTTTGCCACTCGGACAGTTATCTGAAGAAGCCCAGGAATCGCGCAATAAAGATTACAAATTATACAGATTGCATCATGCAAGAACATGTGCACGTTCTACTACGAGCGAAGACGTTTTCCATACCTTACTGTTTACGTCAGATCCCTATATATCCAGTTTCAGAAAAGTATCCACGCCTGTAAATATTGACCTGGACGAGGAAGCAGTACAATCGTTAGAGTAAACGCATTTTCTGTTTTGGTGCTCTTCCATTATGTAAAGCAACGTAATTTTCAGTGAATATTGCTAAAATAAGATACCAAATGTTGCTGTATTTTATGCAGATTTCGTACAAACACCTAATTGTTGTTATGTAAATATGTACTGTTATTTACCAATAGATAAGTTTGCTTTTATTTAATAAAGAACTAATTTCACATGATTACGCTGTATTATTAAGATAACAATAAATTAACGTTTTTTAAATGTAGATATCGCACAAAACCAATAGAAAAGTTTACTTTGATTTAATAAAAAATTTATTTCCCATTATTATTAAAATGACCATAAATTAACATTCTTTTAAGCAAACAATCGTAAATTTCTTGTGGAGAATTTTGCATTCATTTGAGATCTTAAGGCATTTCTGTACATGTCTGCCAAATTTCACTGCTATATTTCTGTTAATAAGAAAGTTACAGATTTTTCACCATCGCAAAGCAGTTTGGCTCCATAGTGCACCGCTAGCCGGGGAAAGAAGTTCTCGAGGCGAAAAAGAGGCACATATCAATAAAGAAAGGAATATATACACTTATTGTTTTTGTAAATGTATTATGAATTATTGTTTTGTAGATTTTAGTAGATGGTTTAAATGAAAAACAAATGACTGTAGTACTATTTATGGATCTGAAAAGAGCATTCGATTGTGTCGACTATAACATCTTATATAAGAAACTTGAGATAATGGGCATTAGAGCACTTGCATTGCAATTAGTCAAATCGTATTTGACTGAGAGAAAGGTTGTTGTGGATGCATATAATGAAAACAGGTCTGGCTGGAAAACTGTAAAGAGAGGAGTCCCACAAGGATCTGTATTGGGTCCTCTTTTGTTTCTAATTTATGTGAACGGTTTACCAAAGTTAATACAGCATAAAACAGTTTTATTTGCTGATGATACATCGTAAAAACTTTTAAAAAAATGATTGACATTGATCTAACAGAGGTGTTGACAAATTTAAGCGCATGGTATGATCAAAATAATCTAAAACTTAATATTGAAAAAACTCACCTGTTGCATTTTGGCTACTTCAAAACGGATCCAATCAGTATCTCCTACGATAGTTGTAACTTAGTCAGTGAAAGCAAAGTAAAATTTCTTGGATTATGGGTTGATGGTCAGCTGAACTGGAAGCACCATGTGGAGTACCTGGCGGCTAAAACATCTTCGTTTAACTATGCGTTGCGCGTAATATCAAAAATAATAAGCGAACAAGCAAGCCTATCAGCGTACCATGCGTATGTTGAATCTCGAATGCGTTACGGTGTTATCTTCTGGGGTGCCTCTCCAGACGTGTCCAGGATCTTCTTGCTGCAAAAGTCTTGTGTGCGGAGCATTTTCGGTCTGAAAAGATCAGGTTCATGTAGGGAAGTGTTCAAAAATAAAAGTTTACTTACGCTTACATCCATATATATATATATATAATAGAATGTGATATTTTTGAAGTTGAACCACGTGCTTTTTGAAGAGAGACAACTCCGACACTGCTATGAAACCCGAGGAATTAAAAACGCTTATCTTGTCCCAATTCAAACTACAAAAAGCATTGTGAATAAAAGTGTAATCACACAAATATTAAAAAATTTTAATCACTTACCGTTGCATATAAATGATCTACCGGTAAAGAAACTAAAATCACGATTAAAAGAACTGCTTACCACTAATATCTTTTATAATGTAAACGAGTATTTTGATCATCAGTTTTAACTGTTTTCATTAAGTGAGACGAGCAAATTTTGTACCATACTTTTTACGTTTTATTTTATTTCATTTTATTCTGTTCTGACTACAGCTATTACGGTACCTACATACGGTACCTAGCTTTGTACTTTTGTTATTTTGTATTAATGTTTATTTGTTTTACAATGTTTCTTTTTATTTGTTATGTTTGTTTATTTATGTACACACACACTGTACACGAGAATGACATATTCAAGACATGTTTATGTATAATATTGAATAAAAAGGTATTATTATTATTATTATCTTTTTTGAGTGTATATTGTACTCTTCCTGTAAATAAATATTTAACTAACTAAATAAATAAACGCCTAATACTTTTAGTTCTTTCGTATAAATCATTACTTAGTATCTGTACTATAACTAAGCCGATTTATTACGATACCTATCTTCGGGAATTATTGCTTAGAAATGCTCCGAAAATGCTAGATTGACTAAATCCTATAAAAAACGTATGAAATTTTTTAAAAAGCATGACATCCTTAGAGAAATGTACTAGTAATTAAGAATTAGTGAAAAATATTAGCTTTGATGTCGAATCCTTATTCACAAAAGCCCCTATACGGGATATAGTATCCATTAGAGAGTTCCGTTTACCGGAAACCCACGCACACAGATAGATACATCAATGACGTCTCACACAATCATCCAGCCCAAAAACGCTGTGTCATCAATTCTCTTATCCAAAGGGTCATTTCCATATCCCAATCCAATTCGTTTCCTCAAGAACTGAACCACATCACCGAAACTCTGATCCGCAATAATTATTCACACCAACCCTTCTCCACAACAACTCCCCTCATCTAACCCTAATTTTCGTAAGCAAGCGTATCTACCCCACATTCAAAGTGTCACCGACCGCATCAGCAATTCTCTTTAGGATCCTCTTCAGAAACAACATAAAAGCCATCTTCAAACTCAATTTCAAACTCTTAAACTACTTTCCCATCAAAGACCGCAATTATATGGAAGTCTCTGGTGTCTACCAGATTCCATGTTCGTGCGGTAGTGTGTACATCGGTGAAACAAAACGATCGCTCAGCACTCGTGTTCCTGAGCACGAGCGTGGTAGGCAGTTGTTGTAAACACGAAATTGGCCACCAAATCCAATTTAACTCTACCCGCATTTTATCTCGTAACCTTCACTATTATAGTAGAAAAATCCGTGAATCTGTAGAGATCTTCAAACATCGCAACAATTTAAATCGCGAAGATGGCTACCCTTTACATAACACGTGGAAATCCTATCTGATTAAACCTCCTAGCAACCGCCACGCTTCGTTGATCGATAACTTTTCCGTTCCATTGACCCGAAACAAGCCCTATATAAACCCCTCCGGGGCGAATCCCCAGTCAGTGTGCAGCAACAGCACTGAAGATGTCCCATAAGAGTGTGGACGAAACGTCGGCAGAAGCTACGACAACGACGCGGTTTCAATCCGGAAAGCAAGAGTATATTGTTGTTTTCTACTTGTTTTATATATAAAATTACTATAATTTCTTAGTGGTTCTAATTTAATGGCCTACAACGGTATAAAAAAAATTAAAAAGTAAGATAAACATTTCCACACCTTTCATCGAGTGGATTATGTAAACAATTTCCTAGGATCTGAAATCTATTGTTAATAGCCCCTTTAATAGATATAACGACCCTGAATACCAGTACTAAATACATAACTCTTGATTTTTGGTGGATGCGCCGATTTACCAATACTACAATGGATTATATGAATATATTATTGTAACGTATTACTATATAAAAAGATTGTCGATTTTATTTGCTTTATTTAATCAGTTTAGGCCGTCCTAAATATGTTCTAAGGCACGAGGAGAGGTGTAAACAGAACATCCGAGGGTGGAAACATTCCACTGAATTAGAGGAGGGACTATTCGTTGTGATTTAAATTGCTAAAATGGGTATTTTATATTTTTATTCAATTTCGAGACGACTGAGATTCCCTTCTGAAAATGGGAACACTGGTGGGGGAAACCCGAGAGAAAGACAGGCGTGGGGCTAGCGAGAACGGGGTCGAAATCCAATTTACATCTTGTTTTCTGTTTTGTCAGAATAACCTTTATTTTATTACGGGCCAAATAAAAGAGAAAGGAGAAACAAACTGGAGTCGCGCCAGGGTTATGTCCATTACCGCGTTAGCATTGATCTCTACCCGTAATGCCGCAATCGATTTGCTCATCATAATTTTATGAATGGCCCCCTCTTTCTTTCAATCGTCATTACGTCATTATCTTGTGAGTTATGACTTCTGATACGATTTATTCTCATACACCTCGTTGAGTAAATTCGAACTGACATTTATAGAAAATCCGGGCAACCACCTATACTCTGTATGAAAACTATTTCTTATTAGAGTAAAGGAAAACGATGCTCATAAATACTTCGTTAGAAGGAGCCGTGTACTGAAAAACTATTGAAAATAAAATGGTTGTTTAACAGTTTAAAAAAAAAATTGAAGTAGAAAAAATATTTTTTAATGAGAATGTTTCATGGACACATTAAAACGCTGCGATTGCGTTAGGGTAATTTGTGCTTGAGTAGCTTACGTAACCATCTTTAGTCTCCCAAACATAAATTGCACGCCTCGTCACTGGTTAATATGACACGACCATTTCAACGCGGACTCTAGTGTGAAGTCCAACATTTTGGCGGATGTTAGGAAAACGAACTTCTAGCGAATCGATAACTAAATGCCTACGAATGACGTTGTTATACATATATCGTCTTGTTAACGTTTATTTTTATTCGCTCAAACTTTAAATTTACACACGTTTGTACCTAAATTCGTATAGCAGAAGTTGATAATCGAAGTGAAACAAACTCTGTCTGTAGATTCAGTCAATAAATTCCGTGCGAATCCACAAGGGGATGTTATTTCTTAATTAGTGACGAAGTAATTAAATTAACTCCCTATATATACAAATGAAACAGCGACATATGAATCTCACCCTAGCCAAAACGTTTCTCCAGCGTCAAAATGTCCACCCTATACCGCATTTAATTTCTTTACACGCTGCATACGCATAGAAAATCAAGGGATTTACATCTGATTAGAGTTAAACGAATTTGTTAATGTCACACTAATGCTAATGTGATTTGTACACAAACTATTTTTCCAGTCCTACTCAGCGAGGAGCAGGATCAAAATAGGAGTATCGAAGAGAACCTAACGAAACATTCCGGGACTTCGCTGAATGTTTCTGTAAAATCGACCACCAAACAGAGGCGCTCCAGAACGAATTTTACGTTGGAACAGCTTAATGAACTGGAGAGATTGTTTGATGAGACGCATTACCCGGATGCCTTCATGAGGGAGGAACTAAGCCAAAGGCTGGGACTTAGCGAAGCAAGGGTGCAGGTAAGACACGGGGATGTCCCAATTAATCAATTGAATTTTAAAGTGTTTAGACGCAAAAGATGATTTACTTTAAAATCTTGCTTTAATTAAAACTATGGGGAATGAATCGAGCATTATTAACGCAGTAAAGGAATTACTTAATTAATTTGAAAACTCGATATCCATAATACTTATGGATATAACTCTTCATATTTGACATTTAGAAAAGGCAGCATTGACTTAAAACATACAAACTAAAAAGCAGTTACTACAATCTTTATTTCGGAAATTTAATGAATACACAAATATTTTAGCAAGAATCAAAATTATATATGTATATGTTACGGACATAGTGGCAAAATAGGGCACATTCAGCAATGCCCGAGCAATCTACATAATAACCGCTTATATCTGCAGTCTGCAGAAATTAATCATTGCGGTTTCATTAATAAGTGGAGGTGCTAGGATAGGGACATATATGCAGAGAACTTGCCAATTTTCTCCTAAACATAGCAGAAGCCAAACACTATTAAAATTGATATAGGACTATAAAGTACATTTATCACTTATCACCTAATCCAATAAAGAAATTATAAAGTTGTAAAGAAAACAGGATAGGTTGTAATATAAGATTCGATTTAACAGAAATATCAAACAAGACTATTAAATTAAAAGAAAAACAGATTGATGAACTTAAAAAATGTAAAAAAGAAAAGAAAAAATACTGTAATATCAAATTTTCTCCGACGCAGATAGGAGGATTTTACCGGCTTTAATCCCAGCAGCAATAGCTTTAACAAAATCATTGGGATTAGGAGCAGACGGATATGCAGGTAATAAATTAGCGCAAAAGGCCTTTGGAGACGGCATAAAAAAGAATAAAGTAAAGACGCCAACGACATATGGACAATAAAATAGATAGGAAAGGATATAATGAGAAATGAAGTGAACTGAATTGAAATGAAGTATTTTTGCAATTGACATATTAAAAAAAAACTTTAAAAAGACGAATCAGGTATAAATGACTATCAACCATCTAATTGTAATGGTTCACACTGGGTGTGTTACATAAGCAAACCATATTTCAGAAATATTTTATATTTCAGTTAAGGTGGTTCGATCACGTGTGTCGTATGAATGATGATAGACTTGCAAAAAAGGTGTTTGTAACGCGAGTGATGGGAAAAAAGCAAGAGAGGAAGGCCGCGCAGAAGATGGGAGGACGTTATTAAGGAAGAAACAGAGAAAAAAGGATTTAAGTGGGAAGAAATTAGGCAGATTACACGAGACAGAAAGAAATGGAGGGAGATTTGCAAGACAGGAGGATAGACTCAACTTCCACACCGGCCTTACACCTAACGGCAGAAAGGCATAGGATTAAGTAAAAGCAAGTAAGTATCTATGTATGTGAACAACCAGAGCCACCTATATCTTTCAAAAAGCAGAAAAATAAGCGAACTTTCCCGGGGTCTATAAGCTTAAATATTGAGCTAAAATCTATGGTGTTGGTAATGTGGATTATTAAAATCTAGTGTGTTGAGATACCTCTAATGACGTATACCTGTCCGAAGAACAAATATACTTTCCAGCAGTGGTAACTGTTCAGCCGACTCAATCCTTTGTCAAAATTATTTCTATTTCCGCATACAAGGTTTTAATCCAGCTACACCTCGGCTTGGAAGAAGGAATATAGCCTCCCACCATTCCCGAAAACAAGAGAAACAAAATGATTAGATTATAAAAAGGATAAATCTTACATTAAGATTCTCTTACCTTGTTTGAATTTGATGCGCTAAATGCCACAGTCCGCAGAAATTAATCACAGGTAGCTCTTCAATAAAAGTGGAGGTGCTAGGGCAGGCCACATAACCAGAGAACTTCTCAGTTTTCTCCTAAACATAACAGAAGCCAAAGACAGCACTAAAATTAAAACATAATCTATCCTTCCTGATTTGCTTACTTTTGTTTTAATCAATATTAGAAGAACTTTCCTGTTAGCCTCATCACACGACCTCAGTTTCCTTGGTCATTTTCACCACCTTCTTGGGTTCCTTCTTCAGGAAGCGGTGTTGAGCAGAAGCAAATATCCAAAGGATTTCTGAATATTCTCCTGGATACTTTGAATACCATACTCAGAATTACAATTAAGTTTTTGTTGAATCGAAAGAATATAATTCACCTCTCCAAGTCCAGAAGCAAGGATCAATACGGCGATGCGAATATTTAGAAGGAGCACCGCCCCCCAGGCTGCTCTCCACTCCTAGTAAAATAAAATGATCGAAATTGTAAAATACTGCATACGTTGATGAAAATCTGATTCGACATACTCAGGAATTCGGCACCAAATAAACAGGAGCGCTTCAATCCCCATTGCAAAGCAAAAAAATAACCATTAAAATAAAATCACACTAAAAATTACCCAAAGATTTGCCTCTGAAATATTGGAACATAACTCTAATTCAGCGATGCGTCGATATGGAAAAAGGAAAATGGTCTGTTGCCCAGCAGTTCTCTCCGTTCATGAAAAGAAAAAGATGGGTCTGAAAATTACAACTTTTATATCAAGATTCTCTTACTTTCTTTACATTCGATAAAACCAGAAATACAACAATCTGCAGCAATAACGCCTGGTGACTCTTCAATACATACTGGAAAGAACAAAAAAGCAGATTAGAATTAGGTTGCTTTCATCTAGGATTTAAATAACTAACTTACCCCAAACACACAGGAACAAGGCTCTAATCCAGCGAAGCTCCCGCGATGAAAATTAAAGTCTCTTCAATACTCACTGTAATAAAAACCGAAATAAGTTGGTATAGAACAAATTTTTGCTATAAAATTATGATTTACCCTTAAGAAACAGCAACAATGCCCTAATCCAGCGCAGAGTCGCTCTGACAATCTCATCCCGGCTGCTCACATTTGGTCTTGACAAGAACACTACACAACACTTATACTATCACCTATAACAGAAGGGAAAGAATCTATAAGATCCTGGAAATATTTCTATCTCTCCTAGTTTACTTACTTCTAGTTCAGTTACTGTTAGAAGCGTCTTCTGTTCGCCTTATCACACGACCTTAGTTTTGTTGGTCATTTTCACCTCTCTCTTGGGTTCCTTTATCAAGAAGCGGTGTTGAGCAGAAGCAAATACCCAAAGGCTTTTTGAATTTTCTCCTGGATATTTCGGATGCCATACGCAGCAGTAAAATTAAGTTTGTGTTTAAAAGAAACACCGTCCACCCAGGCTGCTCTCCACTCCTACTGGAATAAAATGAATGAAACTGTAAAATACTGCATCCGTTCCGCAACTTTCGACTATGATTACCTTCATGAATGTTTGATGAAAATCTGATTCAAGATACTCAGGAATTCGGCACCAAATAGACAGGAGCGCTTCAATCCTCACTGTAAAGCGTAGAAATAATTAAAATAAAGTCACACTAAAAATTACCCGAAGATTTACCTCTGAAATATAGGAACATAACCCTAATTCAGAGATAAGGAATATGGTCTGTCGCTCAGCAGTTCTATCCGTTCCTGAAAAAAAAAAGATTGAAATCTGAAAATTATCACTTTTATATCAAGATTCTCTTACCTTCTTTAAATTTGTTAAGGGCAGAAATACAACAATCTGCAGCAATAGCGCCTGGTGACTCTTCAATACATACTGGAATGGACAGAAAAGCAGATTAGAATAAGATCGTTTTCACCGGGAATTTAAATAACTGTCTTACCACCAAATATACAGGAACAAGGCTCTAATCCAGCGAAGCTCCCGCGATGAAAATTAAAGTCTCTTCAATACTCACTGTAATAAAAACCGAAATAAGTTGGTACAGAATAAATTTTTGCAATGAAATTTTGATTTACCCTTAAGAAACAGTAGCAATGCCCTAATCCAACGCTGAGTCGCCCTGACAATCTCAACCCGGCTGCTCACATTTGGCCTTAACAGAAGCACTGCACAACACTTACACTATCACCTGTAACAGAAGGAAAGGGACCTATAAGTTCCTGAAAATATTTTTATCCTTCCCAGTTAACTTACTTTTAGTTCAGTTAGTATTAGAAGGGTCCTCTGTCCGCCTTATCACACGACCTCAGTTTCCTGGGTCATTTTCACCATCTTCTTGGGTTCCTTCGTCAAGAAGAGGCGCTGGGGCAGAATATATCAGTAGACTTTCCGGATTCTTGTGAAGAGGAAAGCTACCATTCACAAGACCTTTACCAGCGGTTTATTAGCTCAAATATTGGATTAAGTGGCAGCAAAGTATTTAAGTTTTATGTTCTAAGTGTGTGAACGAGGTCAGCCACCGACTCCTTTCAAAACGCAGGAAAGCATGCGACTTCTTCCGGAGTGTATTAGCTTCGACATGGAACTAATTTATGGTGTTCCTAAGACAGTATTTAAATTTTATGTTTTTTGTGTGTGGACAACTCCTGCCACATATTCCTTTCAAAAAACGGCAAAATAAGCAATTTTTTCCGATGGTGAATTCGTTTGGCTATCTCCTTAATCTGAAATACAAGTAATGCGCCTAAATTTAATACGTCTAAATACCCTCAACCACCTATCTACGCCAAGGAACAGCAAAATAGGCGATTTTTTCCGAGGGTGTATCCCTTTAATCATTTACTTAATCTAAAATACAGTTCATACGCGCCTAAATTTGGTACGTCTAGATACCATCAACCACCTATTTCTATCAAAGAACAGCAAAATAAGCGATTTTACCCGAGGGTATATTCCTTTGCCTATTTACTTAATCTAGAATACAATTCATACGCGCCTAAATTTAATACGTCTAGATACCCTCAACCACCTATTTCTGTCAAAGAACAGCAAAATAGGCAATTTTTTCCGAAGGTGTATTCCTTTGACTATTTACCTAGTCTAAAATAGAATTCAGACGCGCCTAAATTTAATACGTCTAGATACCCTCAACCACCTATTTCTATCAAAGAACAGCAAAATAAGCGACTTTTCCCGAGGGTGTATTCTTTTGACTATTTACCTATTCTAAAATAGAATTCAGATGCGCCTAAATTTAATACGTCTAGATACCATCAACCACCTATTTCTATCAAAGAACAGCAAAATAGGAGATTTTTCCCGAGGGTGTATTCCTTTGACTATTTACCTAGTCTAAAATAGAATTCAGACGCGCCTAAATTTAATACGTCTAGATACCCTCAACCACCTATTTCTGTCGAAGAACAGCAAAATGAGCGATTTTTTTCGAGGGTGAATTCCTTTGACTATTTGCCTAGTCTAAAATACAAGTCATACGCGCCTAAATTTGATACGTCTAGATATCCTCAATCACCTTTTTCTGTCAAAGAATAGCAAAATAGGCGATTTTTCCCGAGGGTGTATTCCTTTGACTATTTACCTAGTCTAAAATTGAATTCAGACGCGCCTAAATTTAATACGTCTAGATACCCTCAACCACCTATTTCTGTCGAAGAACAGCAAAATGAGCGATTTTTTTCGAGGGTGAATTTCTTTGACTATTTACCTAGTCTAAAATACAATTCAGACGCGCCTAAATTTAATACGTCTAGATACCATCAACCACCTATTTCTATCAAAGAACAGCAAAAGAGGCGATTTTTTCCGAGGGTGAATTCCTTTGACTATTTACCTAGTCTAAAACAGAATTCAGATGCGTCTAAATTTAATACGTCTAGATACCATCAACCACCTATTTTTATCAAAGAACAGCAAAATGAGCGATTTTCTTCGAGGATGAATTCCTTTGACTATTTACCTAGTCTAAAATACTACTGATACGCGCCTAAATTTAATACGTCTAGATACCCTCAACCACCTATTTCTGTCGAAGAACAGCAAAATGAGCGATTTTTTTCGAGGGTGAATTCCTTTGACTATTTACCTAGTCTAAAATACAATTCAGACGCGCCTAAATTTAATACGTCTAGATACCATCAACCACCTATTTCTATCAAAGAACAGCAAAAGAGGCGATTTTTTCCGAGGGTGAATTCCTTTGACTATTTACCTAGTCTAAAATAGAATTCAGATGCGCCTAAATTTAATACGTCTAGATACCCTCAACCACCTATTTCTGTCGAAGAACAGCAAAATGAGCGATTTTTTTCGAGGGTGAATTTCTTTGACTATTTACCTAGTCTAAAATACAATTCAGACGCGCCTAAATTTAATACGTCTAGATACCATCAACCACCTATTTCTATCAAAGAACAGCAAAAGAGGCGATTTTTTCCGAGGGTGAATTCCTTTGACTATTTACCTAGTCTAAAACAGAATTCAGATGCGTCTAAATTTAATACGTCTAGATACCATCAACCACCTATTTTTATCAAAGAACAGCAAAATGAGCGATTTTTTTCGAGGATGAATTCCTTTGACTATTTACCTAGTCTAAAATACTACTGATACGCGCCTAAATTTAATACGTCTAGATACCCTCAACCACCTATTTCTGTCGAAGAACAGCAAAATGAGCGATTTTTTTCGAGGGTGAATTCCTTTGACTATTTACCTAGTCTAAAATACAATTCAGACGCGCCTAAATTTAATACGTCTAGATACCATCAACCACCTATTTCTATCAAAGAACAGCAAAAGAGGCGATTTTTTCCGAGGGTGAATTCCTTTGACTATTTACCTAGTCTAAAACAGAATTCAGATGCGCCTAAATTTAATACGTCTAGATACCATCAACCACCTATTTTTATCAAAGAACAGCAAAATGAGCGATTTTTTTCGAGGATGAATTCCTTTGACTATTTACCTAGTCTAAAATACTACTGATACGCGCCTAAATTTAATACGTCTAGATACCCTCAACCACCTATTTCTGTCAAAGAACAGCAAAAGAAGGGATTTTTTTCCGAGGGTGTATTCCTTTGCCTATTTACTTATTCTGAAATGCAGGTAGAACTCGGCTAAATCTAACACGTCTTGATACCCTCAGCTACCTATTTCTTTCAAAAGACAGGAAAATAGGCAATTTTTTTCGGATAGTGTATTCGTTTATCTATTCAGTGAATCTACCGTGATGGTAAAAAGGATTATATACTTCAATGCGTTTCGATAACCCTAATTTCCTATTGCTTCCAAAAGGCACGGTGTTGGTGATAAAGGCGATTAACGGCTCGTGGATCTTTAATACATACTGGAAAGAAAAGGAAAGCAAATGAAAATCAAATCGTTTGCATCTAGAATTTAAATCACTAACTTACCCCCAAATATACTGAATGAATGCTCTAATCCAGCGACGCTCCCGCGATGAAAATTAAAGTGTCTTCAATACTCACTGTAATAAAAACCGAAATAAGTTGGTATAGAACAAATTTTTGCTATAAAATTATGATTTACCCTTAAGAAACAGCGACAATGCCCTAATCCAGCGCAGAGTCGCTCTGACAATCTCATCCCGGCTGCTCACATTTGGTCTTGACAAGAACACTACACAACACTTATACTATCACCTATAACAGAAGGGAAAGATCTATACGATCCTGAAAGTATTTATCTATATATCTCTCTTAGTTTACTTACTTCTAGTTCGGCTAGTATCGGAGGCGTCTTCTGTCTGTCTTATCACGCGACCTCATTTTCCTTGGTCAATTTCACCACTCTCTTGGGTTCCTTTTTCAAGAAGCGGTGTTGAGCAGAAGCAAATATCCAAAGGCTTTTTGAATTTTCTCCTGGATATTTCCGATGCATACGCTGCAGTAAAATTAAGTTTTTGTTGAATCGAAAAAGTTTAATTCACCTCTCCGAGTCCGTGATCAAGGCCCTAATGCGCCGATACGGATATTTAGAAGAAGCACCGTCCACCCAGGCTGTTCTCCACTCCTACTGGAATAAAAAGAACGAAACTGTAAAATACTGCATCCGTTCCGTAACTTTCGACTCTGGTTACCTTCATGGATGTTTCATGGAAATCTGGTTCAACATACTCAGGAATTCGGCACCAAATAAACAGGAGCGCTTCAATCCTCACTGTAAAGCGGAAAAATAATTAAAATAAAGTCACACTAAAAATTACCCGAAGATTTACCACTGAAATATAGGAACATAATCCTAATTCAGCGATGCGTCGATATGCAAGAAGGAATATGGTCTGTCGCTCAGTAGCTCTATCCGTTCCTGAAAAAAAAAGATTGTAATCTGAAAATTATAACTTTTATATCAAGATTCTCTTACCTTCTTTAAATTTGTTAAGGGCAGAAATACAACAATCTGCAGCAATAGCGCCTGGTGACTCTTCAATACATACTGGAAAGGACAGAAAAGCAGATTAGAATAAGGTCGTTTTCACCGGGAATTTAAATAACTGTCTTACCCCCAAATATACAGGAACAAGGCTCTAATCCAGCGAAGCTCCCGCGATGAAAATTAAAGTCTCTTCAATACTCACTGTAATAAAAACCGAAATAAGTTGGTACAGAATAAATTTTTGCAATGAAATTTTGATTTACCCTTAAGAAACAGTAGCAATGCCCTAATCCAACGCTGAGTCGCCCTGACAATCTCAACCCGGCTGCTCACATTTGGCCTTAACAGAAGCACTGCACAACACTTACACTATCACCTGTGACAGAAGGAAAGGGACCTATAAGTTCCTGAAAATATTTTTATTCTTCCCAGTTAACTTACTTTTAGTTCAGTTAGTATTAGAAGGGTCCTCTGTCCGCCTTATCACACGACCTCAGTTTCCTGGGTCATTTTCACCATCTTCTTGGGTTCCTTCGTCAAGAAGAGGCGCTGGGGCAGAATATATCAGTAGACTTTCCGGATTCTTGTGAAGAGGAAAGCTACCATTCACAAGACCTTTACCAGCGGTTTATTAGCTCAAATATTGGATTAAGTGGCAGCAAAGTATTTAAGTTTTATGTTCTAAGTGTGTGAACGAGGTCAGCCACCGACTCCTTTCAAAACGCAGGAAAGCATGCGACTTCTTCCGGAGTGTATTAGCTTCGACATGGAACTAATTTATGGTGTTCCTAAGACAGTATTTAAATTTTATGTTTTTTGTGTGTGGACAACTCCTGCCACATATTCCTTTCAAAAAACGGCAAAATAAGCAATTTTTTCCGATGGTGAATTCGTTTGGCTATCTCCTTAATCTGAAATACAAGTAATGCGCCTAAATTTAATACGTCTAAATACCCTCAACCACCTATCTACGCCAAGGAACAGCAAAATAGGCGATTTTTTCCGAGGGTGTATCCCTTTAATCATTTACTTAATCTAAAATACAGTTCATACGCGCCTAAATTTGGTACGTCTAGATACCATCAACCACCTATTTCTATCAAAGAACAGCAAAATAAGCGATTTTTCCCGAGGGTGTATTCCTTTGACTATTTACCTAGTCTAAAATAGAATTCAGACGCGCCTAAATTTAATACGTCTAGATACCCTCAACCACCTATTTCCTTCAAAAACAGCAAAACAAGCGATTTTTTCCGAGGGTGTATTCCTTTGACTATTTACTTAATCTAAAATACAATTCATACGTGCCTAAATTTAATATGTCTAGATACCCTCAACCACCTATTTCTGTCAAAGAACAGCAAAATAGGCGATTTTCTCCGAGGGTGAATTCCTTTGACTATTTACCTAGTCTAAAATACAATTCAGACGCGCCTAAATTTAATACGTCTGGATACCATCAACCACCTATTTCTATCAAAGAACAGCAAAATAAGCGACTTTTCCCGAGGGTGTATTCTTTTGACTATTTACCTATTCTAAAATAGAATTCAGATGCGCCTAAATTTAATACGTCTAGATACCCTCAACCACCTATTTCTGTCGAAGAACAACAAAATGAGCGATTTTTTTCGAGGGTGAATTCCTTTGACTATTTACCTAGTCTAAAACAGAATTCAGATGCGTCTAAATTTAATACGTCTAGATACCATCAACCACCTATTTTTATCAAAGAACAGCAAAATGAGCGATTTTTTTCGAGGATGAATTCCTTTGACTATTTACCTAGTCTAAAATACTACTGATACGCGCCTAAATTTAATACGTCTAGATACCCTCAACCACCTATTTCTGTCAAAGAACAGCAAAAGAAGGGATTTTTTTCCGAGGGTGTATTCCTTTGCCTATTTACTTATTCTAAAATGCAGGTAGAACTCGGCTAAATCTAACACGTCTTGATACCCTCAGCTACCTATTTCTTTCAAAAGACAGGAAAATAGGCAATTTTTTCGGATAGTGTATTCGTTTATCTATTCAGTGAATCTACCGTGATGGTAAAAAGGATTATATACTTCAATGCGTTTCGATAACCCTAATTTCCTATTGCTTCCAAAAGGCACGGTGTTGGTGATAAAGGCGATTAACGGCTCGTGGATCTTTAATACATACTGGAAAGAAAAGGAAAGCAAATGAAAATCAAATCGTTTGCATCTAGAATTTAAATCACTAACTTACCCCCAAATATACTGAATGAATGCTCTAATCCAGCGACGCTCCCGCGATGAAAATTAAAGTGTCTTCAATACTCACTGTAATAAAAACCGAAATAGGTTGGTATAGAACAAATTTTTGCTATAAAATTATGATTTACCCTTAAGAAACAGCAACAATGCCCTAATCCAGCGCAGAGTCGCTCTGACAATCTCATCCCGGCTGCTCACATTTGGTCTTGACAAGAACACTACACAACACTTATACTATCACCTATAACAGAAGGGAAAGAATCTATACGATCCTGAAAGTATTTATCTATATATCTCTCTTAGTTTACTTACTTCTAGTTCGGCTAGTATCGGAGGCGTCTTCTGTCTGTCTTATCACGCGACCTCATTTTCCTTGGTCAATTTCACCACTCTCTTGGGTTCCTTTTTCAAGAAGCGGTGTTGAGCAGAAGCAAATATCCAAAGGCTTTTTGAATTTTCTCCTGGATATTTCCGATGCATACGCTGCAGTAAAATTAAGTTTTTGTTGAATCGAAAAAGTTTAATTCACCTCTCCGAGTCCGTGATCAAGGCCCGAATGCGCCGATACGGATATTTAGAAGAAGCACCGTCCACCCAGGCTGTTCTCCACTCCTACTGGAATAAAAAGAACGAAACTATAAAATACTGCATCCGTTCCGTAACTTTCGACTCTGGTTACCTTCATGGATGTTTCATGAAAATCTGGTTCAACATACTCAGGAATTCGGCACCAAATAAACAGGAGCGCTTCAATCCTCACTGTAAAGCGGAAAAATAATTAAAATAAAGTCACACTAAAAATTACCCGAAGATTTACCACTGAAATATAGGAACATAACCCTAATTCAGCGATGCGTCGATATGCAAGAAGGAATATGGTCTGTCGCTCAGTAGCTCTATCCGTTCCTGAAAAAAAAAAAGATTGTAATCTGAAAATTATAACTTTTATATCAAAATTCTCTTACCTTCTTTAAATTTGATAAGGGCAGAAATACAACAATCTGTAGCAATAACGCCTGGTGACTCTTCAATACATACTGGAAAGGACAGAAAAGCAGATTAGAATAAGGTCATTTTCACCGGGAATTTAAATAACTATCTTAGCCCCAAACATACAGGAACAAGGCTCTCATCCAGCGAAGCTCCCGCGATGAAAATTAAAATCTCTTCAATACTCACTGTAATAAAAACCGAAATAAGTTGGTATAGAACAAATTTTTGCAATGAAATTTTGATTTACCCTTAAGAAACAGCAGCAATGCCCTAATCCAGCGCTGAGCCGCCCTGACAATCTCAACCCGGCTGCTCACATTTGGCCTTAACAAAAACACTACACAACACTAACACTATCACCTATAACAGAAGGGAAAGAATCTATAAGTTCCTGAAAATATTTCTATCTCTCCAAGTTTACTTACTTTTAGTCAAGAAGCGGGGTTGAGCAGAAGCAAATATCCGAAGGCTTTTTGAATTTTCTCCTGGATATTTCGGATGCCATACGCAGCAGTAAAATTAAGTTTTTGTTGAATCGAAAAAATTTAATTCACCTCTCCGGGTCCATGATCAAGGCCCTAATGCGCCGATGCGGATATTTAGAAGAAGCACCGTCCACCCAGGCTGCTCTCCACTCCTACTGGAATAAAAAGAACGAAACTGTAAAATACCGCATCCGTTCCGCAACTTTCGACTCTGGTTACCTTCATGGATGTTTGATGAAAATCTGATTCAACATACTCAGGAATTCGGCACCAAGTAAACAGAAGCGCTTCAATCCTCACTATAAAACGGAAAAATAACAATTAAAATAAAGTCACACTAAAAATTACCCGAAGATTTACTTCTGAAATCTAGGAACATAACTCTAATTCAGCGATGCGTCGATATGGAAGAAGGAATATAGTCTGTCGCTCAGCAGCTCTATCCGTTCCTGAAAAGAAAAAGAATTAAATCTGAAAATTATAACTTTTATATCAAGATTCTCTTACCTTCTTTAGATTTGATAAGGACAGAAATACAACAATCTGCAGCAATAACGTCTGGTGATTCTTCAATACATACTGGAAAGGACAGAAACGCAGATTAGCATAAGGTCGTTTTCACCGGGAATTTAAATAACTATCTTACCCCCAAATATAGAGGAACAATGCTCTAATCCAGCGAAGCTCCCGCGATGAAAATTAAAGTCTCTTCAATACTCACTGTAATAAAAACCGAAATAAGTTGGTATAAAACAAATTTTTGCATTGAAATAATGATTTACCCTTAAGAAACAGCAACAATGCCCTAATCCAGCGCTGAGTCGCCCTGACAATCTCAAGCCGGCTGCTCACATTTAGCCTTAACAGAAGCACTGCACAACACTTACACTATCACCTGTAACAGAAGGAAAGGGACCTATAAGTTCCTGAAAATATTTCTATCCTTCCCAGTTAACTTACTTTTATTTCAGTTAGTATTAGAAGGGTCCTCTGTCCGCCTTATCACACGACCTCAGTTTCCTGGGTCATTTTCACCATCTTCTTGGGTTCCTTCGTCAAGAAAAGGCGCTGGGGCAGAATATATCAGTAGACTTTCCGGATTCTTGTAAAGAGGAAAGCTACCATTCACAAAACCTTTACCAGCGGTTTATTAGCTCAAATATTGGCTTAGGTGGCAGCAAAGTATTTAAGTTTTATGTTCTATGTGTGTGAACGATCCCAGCCATATATTCCTTTCAAAACGCAGGAAAATAAGCGACGTTTTCCGGTGTGTATTGGCTTAGACAGAGAACTAATTTATCGTGTTCCTAACAAAGTATTTGAATTTTACGTTTTATGTGTGTGAACAACACCAGCCACCTATTCCTTTCAAAAAGCAGGAAAACAAGCGACTTTTTCCGGAGTGTTTCAGCTTAAATATGGAACTAATTTATGGTGCTCCTAACAAAGTATTTGAATTTTATGTTATGTGTGTGCCACCTATTCTTTTCAAGAAACGACAAAATAAGCGATTTTTTCCGAGGGTGTGTTCGTTTGGCTATTTACTTAATCTAAAATGCAAGTTATACGCGTCTAAATTTAATACGTCTAGATACCCTCAGCTACCTATTTCTTTCAAAAGGCAGTCAAGTAAGCGATTTTTCTCCGATTGTGGATTCGTTTAGCTATTCAGTGAATCTATCGTGTTGGTAAAAAGGATTATACTTGAATGGGTTTCGATAAGCCTAATTTCTTACTCCTTCCAAAAGGTTGGTGAGAAATACGATTAACGCCTGGTGGATCTTAAATAGATATTGGAAAGAAAAGGAAAGCAAATTAGAGTGAAGTCGTTTTTACCTAGAATTTAGATAACTAATTTACCCCCAATATACTTGAACAATGCTCTAATCCAGCGACGCTCCCGCGATGAAAATTAAAGTCTTTTCAATACTCACTGTAATAAAAACCAAAATAAGTTGGTATAGAACAAATTTTTGCATTGAAATTATGACTTACACTTGAGAAACAGCAACAATGCCCTAGTCCAGCGCAGAGTCGCTCTGACAATCTCAACCCGGCTGCTCACATTTAGCGTTAACAAAAACATTGCACAACACTTACAATATCACCTATAACAGAAGCGAAAGAATCTATAAGTTCCTGAAAATGTTTCTATCTCTCCTAGTTTACTTACTTCTAGTTCGGTTACTATTACAAGCGTCTTCTGTTCGCCTTATCACACGACTTTAGTTTGCTTGGTCATTTTCACCACTCTCTTGGGTTCCTCCTACATGAAGCGGCGTTGAGTAGAAGCAAATATCCAAAGGATTTCTGAGTATTCTCCTGGATATTTTGGATGTCATACGCAGCATTAGAATTAAGTTTTTAAATCGAAAGAATATAATTCCCTTTTCAAGTCCAGGAGCAAAACCTTTATGCGGCGATGCGAATATTTAGAAGGAGCACCGTCCATCCAGGCTGCACTCCACTCCTAGTAGAAAAAAATAACCATGCTTGACGAAAATCTAATTCGACATCTCATGAATTCGGCACCAAATAAACAGAAGCGTTTCAATCCCAACTGTAAAAAGGGAAAACAAGAATTAAAATAAAGTCACACTGAAAGTTACCCACAGGTTTACCTCTGAAGTATAGGAACATAACTCTAATCCAACGATGCGTCTATATGGAGGAAGTAATATAGTCTGTCGCCCAGCAGCTCTATCCGTTCCTGAAAAGAAAAAGGATGAAATCTGAAAATTATAACTTTTATATCAAGATTCTCTTACCTTCTTTAAATTTGATAAGGGCAGAAATACAACAATCTGCAGCAATAACGCCTGGTGACTCTTCAATACATACTGGAAAGGACAGAAAAGCAGATTAGAATAAGGTCGTTTTCACCGGGAATTTAAATAACTA
This sequence comes from Dynastes maya, assembly GCA_029619315.2. Lineage (NCBI taxonomy): Eukaryota > Metazoa > Arthropoda > Insecta > Coleoptera > Scarabaeidae > Dynastes > Dynastes maya. The sequence goes on from JAROYE020000012.1 coordinate 13,238,977, forward strand.
TCTTACCCCCAAACATACAGGAACAAGGCTCTAATCCAGCGAAGCTCCCGCGATGAAAATTAAAGTCTCTTCAATACTCACTGTAATAAAAACCGAAATAAGTTGGTATAGAACAAATTTTTGCAATGAAATTTTGATTTACCCTTAAGAAACAGCGGCAATGCCCTAATCCAGCGCTGAGTCGCCCTGACAATCTCAACCCGGCTGCTCACATTTGGCTTTAACAAAAACACTACACGACACTTGCACTATCACCTATAATAGAAGGGAAAGAATCTATAAGTTCCTGAAAATATTTCTATCCTTCCCAGTTAACTTACTTTTATTTCAGTTAGTATTAGAAGGGTCCTCTGTCCGCCTTATCACACGACCTCAGTTTCCTGGGTCATTTTCACCATCTTCTTGGGTTCCTTCGTCAAGAAAAGGCGCTGGGGCAGAATATATCAGTAGACTTTCCGGATTCTTATGAAGAGAAAAGCTACCATTCACAAGACCTTTACCAGCAGTTTATTAGCTCAAATATTGGATTAAGTGGCGGCAAAGTATCTAAGTTTTATGTTCTATGTGTGTGAACGATCCCAGCCATCTATTCCTTTCAAAACGCAGGAAAATAAGCGACGTTTTCCGGTGTGTATTGGCTTAGACAGGGAACTAATTTATCGTGTTCCTAACAAAGTATTCGAATTTTTCGTTTTATGTGTGTGAACAACCTCAGCCACCTATTCCTTTCAAAAAGCAGGAAAACAAGCGACTTTTTCCGGAGTATTTCAGCTTAAATATGAAGCCAATTTATGGTATTCCTAACGAAGCACTTTAATTTCGCGTTTTATGTGTGTGAACAACCCCAGCCACCTATTCCATTCAAAAAGCAGGAAAACAAGCGACTTTTTCCGGAGTATTTCAGCTTAAATATGAAGCTAATTTATGGTATTCCTAACGAAGTACTTTAATTTCGCGTTTTATGTGTGTGAACAACCCCAGCCACCTATTCCTTTCAAAAAGCAGGAAAACAAGCGACTTTTTCCGGAGTATTTCAGCTTAAATATGAAGCTAATTTATGGTATTCCTAACGAAGTACTTTAATTTCGCGTTTTATGTGTGTGAACAACGCCAGCCACCTATTCCTTTCAAAAAGCAGGAAAACAAGCGACTTTTTCCGGAGTATTTCAGGTTAAATATGAAGCTAATTTATGGTATTCCTAACGAAGTACTTTAATTTCGCGTTTTATGTGTGTGAACAACCCCAGCCGCCTATTCCTTTCAAAAAGCAGGAAAACAAGCGACTTTTTCCGGAGTATTTTAGCTTAAATATGAAGCTAATTATGGTATTCCTAACGAAGAACTTTAATTTCGCGTTTTATGTGTGTGAACAACCCCAGCCACCTATTCCTTTCAAAAAGCAGGAAAACAAGCGACTTCTTCCGGAGTATTTCAGCTTAAATATGAAGCTAATTTATGGTATTCCTAACGAAGTACTTTAATTTCGCGTTTTATGTGTGTGAACAACCCCAGCCGCCTATTCCTTTCAAAAAGCAGGAAAACAAGCGACTTTTTCCGGAGTATTTCAGCTTAAATATGAAGCTAATTTATGGTATTCCTAACGAAGTACTTTAATTTCGCGTTTTATGTGTGTGAACAACCCCAGCCGCCTATTCCTTTCAAAAAGCAGGAAAACAAGCGACTTTTTCCGGAGTATTTTAGCTTAAATATGAAGCTAATTTATGGTATTCCTAACGAAGTACTTTAATTTCGCGTTTTATGTGTGTGAACAACCCCAGCCACCTATTCCTTTCAAAAAGCAGGAAAACAAGCGACTTTTTCCGGAGTATTTTAGCTTAAATATGAAGCTAATTTATGGTATTCCTAACGAAGTACTTTAATTTCGCGTTTTATGTGTGTGAACAACCCCAGCCACCTATTCCTTTCAAAAAACAGGAAAACAAGCGACTTTTTCCGGAGTGTTTCAGCTTAAATATGGAACTAGTTTATGGTATTCCTAACGAAGTACTTTAATTTCGCGTTTTATGTGTGTGAACAACCTCAGCCACCTATTCCTTTCAAAAGCAGGAAAACAAGCGACTTTTTCCGGAGTATTTCAGCTTAAATATGAAGCCAATTTATGGTATTCCTAACGAAGCACTTTAATTTCGCGTTTTATGTGTGTGAACAACCCCAGCCACCTATTCCATTCAAAAAGCAGGAAAACAAGCGACTTTTTCCGGAGTATTTCAGCTTAAATATGAAGCTAATTTATGGTATTCCTAACGAAGTACTTTAATTTCGCGTTTTATGTGTGTGAACAACCCCAGCCACCTATTCCTTTCAAAAAGCAGGAAAACAAGCGACTTTTTCCGGAGTATTTCAGCTTAAATATGAAGCTAATTTATGGTATTCCTAACGAAGTACTTTAATTTCGCGTTTTATGTGTGTGAACAACCCCAGCCGCCTATTCCTTTCAAAAAGCAGGAAAACAAGCGACTTTTTCCGGAGTATTTTAGCTTAAATATGAAGCTAATTTATGGTATTCCTAACGAAGTACTTTAATTTCGCGTTTTATGTGTGTGAACAACCCCAGCCACCTATTCCTTTCAAAAAGCAGGAAAACAAGCGACTTTTTCCGGAGTATTTTAGCTTAAATATGAAGCTAATTTATGGTATTCCTAACGAAGTACTTTAATTTCGCGTTTTATGTGTGTGAACAACCCCAGCCACCTATTCCTTTCAAAAAACAGGAAAACAAGCGACTTTTTCCGGAGTGTTTCAGCTTAAATATGGAACTAGTTTATGGTATTCCTAACGAAGTACTTTAATTTCGCGTTTTATGTGTGTGAACAACCTCAGCCACCTATTCCTTTCAAAAAGCAGGAAAACAAGCGACTTTTTCCGGAGTATTTCAGCTTAAATATGAAGCCAATTTATGGTATTCCTAACGAAGCACTTTAATTTCGCGTTTTATGTGTGTGAACAACCCCAGCCACCTATTCCATTCAAAAAGCAGGAAAACAAGCGACTTTTTCCGGAGTATTTCAGCTTAAATATGAAGCTAATTTATGGTATTCCTAACGAAGTACTTTAATTTCGCGTTTTATGTGTGTGAACAACCCCAGCCACCTATTCCTTTCAAAAAGCAGGAAAACAAGCGACTTTTTCCGGAGTATTTCAGCTTAAATATGAAGCTAATTTATGGTATTCCTAACGAAGTACTTTAATTTCGCGTTTTATGTGTGTGAACAACGCCAGCCACCTATTCCTTTCAAAAAGCAGGAAAACAAGCGACTTTTTCCGGAGTATTTCAGGTTAAATATGAAGCTAATTTATGGTATTCCTAACGAAGTACTTTAATTTCGCGTTTTATGTGTGTGAACAACCCCAGCCGCCTATTCCTTTCAAAAAGCAGGAAAACAAGCGACTTTTTCCGGAGTATTTTAGCTTAAATATGAAGCTAATTTATGGTATTCCTAACGAAGAACTTTAATTTCGCGTTTTATGTGTGTGAACAACCCCAGCCACCTATTCCTTTCAAAAAGCAGGAAAACAAGCGACTTCTTCCGGAGTATTTCAGCTTAAATATGAAGCTAATTTATGGTATTCCTAACGAAGTACTTTAATTTCGCGTTTTATGTGTGTGAACAACCCCAGCCGCCTATTCCTTTCAAAAAGCAGGAAAACAAGCGACTTTTTCCGGAGTATTTCAGCTTAAATATGAAGCTAATTTATGGTATTCCTAACGAAGTACTTTAATTTCGCGTTTTATGTGTGTGAACAACCCCAGCCGCCTATTCCTTTCAAAAAGCAGGAAAACAAGCGACTTTTTCCGGAGTATTTTAGCTTAAATATGAAGCTAATTTATGGTATTCCTAACGAAGTACTTTAATTTCGCGTTTTATGTGTGTGAACAACCCCAGCCACCTATTCCTTTCAAAAAGCAGGAAAACAAGCGACTTTTTCCGGAGTATTTTAGCTTAAATATGAAGCTAATTTATGGTATTCCTAACGAAGTACTTTAATTTCGCGTTTTATGTGTGTGAACAACCCCAGCCACCTATTCCTTTCAAAAAACAGGAAAACAAGCGACTTTTTCCGGAGTGTTTCAGCTTAAATATGGAACTAGTTTATGGTATTCCTAACGAAGTACTTTAATTTCGCGTTTTATGTGTGTGAACAACCTCAGCCACCTATTCCTTTCAAAAAGCAGGAAAACAAGCGACTTTTTCCGGAGTATTTCAGCTTAAATATGAAGCCAATTTATGGTATTCCTAACGAAGCACTTTAATTTCGCGTTTTATGTGTGTGAACAACCCCAGCCACCTATTCCATTCAAAAAGCAGGAAAACAAGCGACTTTTTCCGGAGTATTTCAGCTTAAATATGAAGCTAATTTATGGTATTCCTAACGAAGTACTTTAATTTCGCGTTTTATGTGTGTGAACAACCCCAGCCACCTATTCCTTTCAAAAAGCAGGAAAACAAGCGACTTTTTCCGGAGTATTTCAGCTTAAATATGAAGCTAATTTATGGTATTCCTAACGAAGTACTTTAATTTCGCGTTTTATGTGTGTGAACAACCCCAGCCGCCTATTCCTTTCAAAAAGCAGGAAAACAAGCGACTTTTTCCGGAGTATTTTAGCTTAAATATGAAGCTAATTTATGGTATTCCTAACGAAGTACTTTAATTTCGCGTTTTATGTGTGTGAACAACCCCAGCCACCTATTCCTTTCAAAAAGCAGGAAAACAAGCGACTTTTTCCGGAGTATTTTAGCTTAAATATGAAGCTAATTTATGGTATTCCTAACGAAGTACTTTAATTTCGCGTTTTATGTGTGTGAACAACCCCAGCCACCTATTCCTTTCAAAAAACAGGAAAACAAGCGACTTTTTCCGGAGTGTTTCAGCTTAAATATGGAACTAGTTTATGGTATTCCTAACGAAGTACTTTAATTTCGCGTTTTATGTGTGTGAACAACCTCAGCCACCTATTCCTTTCAAAAAGCAGGAAAACAAGCGACTTTTTCCGGAGTATTTCAGCTTAAATATGAAGCCAATTTATGGTATTCCTAACGAAGCACTTTAATTTCGCGTTTTATGTGTGTGAACAACCCCAGCCACCTATTCCATTCAAAAAGCAGGAAACAAGCGACTTTTTCCGGAGTATTTCAGCTTAAATATGAAGCTAATTTATGGTATTCCTAACGAAGTACTTTAATTTCGCGTTTTATGTGTGTGAACAACCCCAGCCACCTATTCCTTTCAAAAAGCAGGAAAACAAGCGACTTTTTCCGGAGTATTTCAGCTTAAATATGAAGCTAATTTATGGTATTCCTAACGAAGTACTTTAATTTCGCGTTTTATGTGTGTGAACAACCTCAGCCACCTATTCCTTTCAAAAAGCAGGAAAACAAGCGACTTTTTCCGGAGTATTTCAGCTTAAATATGAAGCCAATTTATGGTATTCCTAACGAAGCACTTTAATTTCGCGTTTTATGTGTGTGAACAACCCCAGCCACCTATTCCATTCAAAAAGCAGGAAAACAAGCGACTTCTTCCGGAGTATTTCAGCTTAAATATGAAGCTAATTTATGGTATTCCTAACGAAGTACTTTAATTTCGCGGTTTATGTGTGTGAACAACCCCAGCCACCTATTCCTTTCAAAAAGCAGGAAAACAAGCGACTTTTTCCGGAGTATTTCAGCTTAAATATGAAGCTAATTTATGGTATTCCTAACGAAGTACTTTAATTTCGCGTTTTATGTGTGTGAACAACGCCAGCCACCTATTCCTTTCAAAAAGCAGGAAAACAAGCGACTTTTTCCGGAGTATTTCAGGTTAAATATGAAGCTAATTTATGGTATTCCTAACGAAGTACTTTAATTTCGCGTTTTATGTGTGTGAACAACCCCAGCCGCCTATTCCTTTCAAAAAGCAGGAAAACAAGCGACTTTTTCCGGAGTATTTTAGCTTAAATATGAAGCTAATTTATGGTATTCCTAACGAAGAACTTTAATTTCGCGTTTTATGTGTGTGAACAACCCCAGCCACCTATTCCTTTCAAAAAGCAGGAAAACAAGCGACTTCTTCCGGAGTATTTCAGCTTAAATATGAAGCTAATTTATGGTATTCCTAACGAAGTACTTTAATTTCGCGTTTTATGTGTGTGAACAACCCCAGCCGCCTATTCCTTTCAAAAAGCAGGAAAACAAGCGACTTTTTCCGGAGTATTTCAGCTTAAATATGAAGCTAATTTATGGTATTCCTAACGAAGTACTTTAATTTCGCGTTTTATGTGTGTGAACAACCCCAGCCGCCTATTCCTTTCAAAAAGCAGGAAAACAAGCGACTTTTTCCGGAGTATTTTAGCTTAAATATGAAGCTAATTTATGGTATTCCTAACGAAGTACTTTAATTTCGCGTTTTATGTGTGTGAACAACCCCAGCCACCTATTCCTTTCAAAAAGCAGGAAAACAAGCGACTTTTTCCGGAGTATTTTAGCTTAAATATGAAGCTAATTTATGGTATTCCTAACGAAGTACTTTAATTTCGCGTTTTATGTGTGTGAACAACCCCAGCCACCTATTCCTTTCAAAAAACAGGAAAACAAGCGACTTTTTCCGGAGTGTTTCAGCTTAAATATGGAACTAGTTTATGGTGCTCCTAACAAAGTATTTGAATTTTATGTAATGTGTGTGCCACCTATTCTTTTCAAGAAACGAAAAAATAAGCGATTTTTTCCGAGGGTGTGTTTGTTTGGCTATTTACTTAATCTAAAATGCAAGTTATATGCGTCTAAATTTAATACGTCTAGATACTCTCAACTACCTATTTCTTTCAAAAGACAGTCAAGTAAGCAATTTTTTTCCGATTGTGGAATCGTTTAGCTATTCAGTGAATCTATCGTGTTGGTAAAAAGGATTATACTTGAATGGGTTTCGATAAGCCTAATTTCTTACTCCTTCCAAAAGGTTGGTGAAAAATGCGATTACCGCCTGGTGGATCTTAAATACATATTGGAAAGAAAAGGAAAGCAAATTAGAGTGAAGTCGTCATTACCTGGAATTTAGGTAACTGACTTACCCCCAATATACTTGAACAATGCTCTAATCCAGCGACGCTCCCGCGAAGAAAATTAAAGTCTTTTCAGTACTCACTGTAATAAAAACCGAAATAAGTTGGTATAGAACAAATTTTTGCATTGAAATTATGATTTACACTTAAGAAACAGCAACAATGCCCTAGTCCAGCGCAGAGTCGCTCTGACAATCTCAACCCGGCTGCTCACATTTGGCATTAACAAAAACATTGCACAACACTTACAATATCACCTATAACAGAAGCGAAAGAATCTATAAGTTCCTGAAAATGTTTCTATCTCTCCTAGTTTACTTACTTCTAGTTCAGTTACTATTAGAAGCGCCTTCTGTTCGCCTTATCACGCGACCTTAGTTTGCTTGGTCATTTTCACCACTCTCTTGGATTCCTCCTACATGAAGCGGCGTTGAGCAGAAGCAAATATCCAAAGGATTTCTGAGTATTCTCCTGGATATTTTGGATGTCATACGCAGCATTAGAATTAAGTTTTTAAATCGAAAGAATATAATTCCCATTTCAAGTCCAGGAGCAAAGCCTTTATGCGGCGATGCGAATATTTAGAAGGAGCACCGTCCAGCCAGGCTGCACTCCACTCCTAGTAGAAAAAAATAACGATGTTTGACGAAAATCTAGTTCGACATACTCATGAATTTGGCACCAAATAAACAGAAGTGTTTAAATCCCAACTGTAAAAAGGGAAAACAAGAATTAAAATAAAGTCACACTAAAAGTTACCCATAGGTTTACCTCTGAAGTATAGGAACATAACTCCAATCCAACGATGCGTCTATACGGAAGAAAGAATATAGTCTGTCGCCCAGCAGCTCTATCCGTTCCTGAAAAGAAAAAGAATGAAATCTGAAAATTATAACTTTTATATCAAGATTCTCTTACCTTCTTTAAGTTTGATAAGGGCAGAAATACAACAATCTGCAGCAATAACGCCTGGTGACTCTTCAATACATACTGGAAAGGACAGAAAAGCAGATAAGAATAAGGTCGTTTTCATCGGGAATTTAAATAACTATCTTACCCCCAAATATACAGGAACAAGGCTCTAATCCAGCGAAGCTCCCGCGATGAAAATAAAGTCTCTTCAATACTCACTGTAATAAAAACCGAAATAAGTTGGTATAGAACAAATTTTTGCGATGAAATTTTGATTTACCCTTAAGAATCAGCAGGAATGCCCTAATCCAGCGCTGAGCCGCCCTGACAATCTCAACCCAGCTGCTCACATTTGGCCTTAACAAAACCACTACACAACACTTACACTATCACCTATAACAGAAGGGAAAGAATCTATAAGTTCCTGAAAATATTTCTATCTCTCCAAGTTTACTTACTTTTAGTCAAGAAGCGGGGATGAGCAGAAGCAAATATCCGAAGGCTTTTTGAATTTTCTCCTGGATATTTCGGATGCCATACGCAGCAGTAAAATTAAGTTTTTGTTGAATCGAAAAAATTTAATTCACCTCTCCGAGACCATGATCAAGGCCCTAATGCGCCGATGCGGATCTTTTAGAAGAAGCACTGTCCACCCAGGCTGCTCTCCACTCCCACTGGAATAAAAAGAACGAAACTGTAAAATACTGTATCCGTTCCGCAACTTTCGACTCTGGTTACCTTCATGGATGTTTGATGAAAATCTGATTCAACATACTCAGGAATTCGGCACCAAGTAAACAGAAGCGCTTCAATCCTCACTATAAAACGGAAAAATAACAATTAAAATAAAGTCACACTAAAAATTACCCGAAGATTTACCTCTGAAATCTAGGAACATAACTCTAATTCAGCGATGCGTCTATATGGAAGAAGGAATATAGTCTGTCGCCCAGCAGCTCTATCCGTTCCTGAAAAGAAAAAAAATGAAATCTGAAAATTATAACTTTTATATCAAGATTCTCTTACCTTCTTTAAATTTGATAAGGGCAGAAATACAACAATCTGCAGCAATAACGCCTGGTGACTCTTCAATACATACTAGAAAGGACAGAAAAGCAGATTAGAATAAGGTCGTTTTTACCGGGAATTTAAATAACTACCTTACCCCCAAATATACAGGAACAAGGCTCTAATCCAGCGAAGCTCCCGCGACGAAAATTAAAGTCTCTTCAATACTCACTGTAATAAAAAGCGAAATAAGTTGGTACAGAACAAACTTTTGTATAGAAATTGTGATTTACCCTTAAGAAACAGCAGCAATGCCCTAATCCAGCGCTGAGTCGCCCTGATAATCTTAACCCAGCTGCTCACAGGATTCCTCACAGTAATCACACACACACTGAAACAAAAGACGGAAACTATAAAATAAGAACTAAAATGTTCGGTAAATATTATTTTCTATGAAAATAAACACATCAACAAGATTTCATGTGAAAAAAAGAGTTAAAAGCGAGGACAATAGGCGTCTTATTTAAGAGGGGAATATGGGAAAACGGGTATAAAGTGGTCTTATATCAGTTTTCAGAAAGATAAGGGTCATAGTAATCGATCTAATCTCTGGACTGTTACCATTAATCACTAATTTAATTGATGGGATTCCGATTCCCTTCGAATCGTACGTTTTCATTAAGAAAATTATCCGCTAATAGTGGCAATAGACGAGGTTAAATCGTGTGGAACCGAATGTCGCTCAAGAAAAACAACACTTACGTTGATTTAACCGCGTCAGGTTTAGAGTTTGGTGTGTCACATTGATCGAATTTATTTTTTTTTTCAAGTCATTGTGCCCTTGCTAAATCTATTTCTACCTCAATGAGAGACGAAATATACAGGATGGTAATCTTTTTAGGAGTAGAGGATTAGGTTTTTGTAAATAGACACTTTTACAAATAAATATAGCACGCATAGTTGTCCAACCTTGTATTAAATTCTAAATCAACTACAATTAATGTTTTTATACAGAGTGACCACCAAATGAGTGGACGAAAGATAATTCATTTCCTGAGCAATTTAGAGGAATTTCTGATCAAAAATATTCGGAGACAGGTGCTGCACAACATAAAATTATATTCAAGTATACAGAGTGTTCAGCTTTCGCTACGCACGATACGAGTTCGGTTTTTTAAATGGTACATCCAGTATATTATTACGTCTTTTGGATGCATTTCCGCAATTCATGTCAAGTTTCTTCGATTCTCTCTATACCCACCTATCTTGGTTTTTAAGATAATTAACATATTTTGAGATTTTTGTAAGATACCGCTGTTTCTTTAACGACCGATGTCTTAACTGGCTTGTACGCTACAGCGGTGATTCAAATTTTATTCGATTGAGTATTTTTTAAAGTGTTCAACAAGATACCGAAGTTTTTTTTATGTCAACCGGATTCCATAAGAAGATCATCGATATCGTTGCCAAGTTTGATTCATGCTATTTCAGTTTTCTTTAATGGAACAGCCTGTATATTTTTACAAAATCTATTAGAGGAGCTCTTCTAAAATCTTTTTTACAAAGTCTTTCGTTTAGAAACAAAGCCGTAACGCTGTAACGAAATACTATAAACTTTTATTCATTTATTATTTCGCCGCATTCATTAAAGAGCAAGTTGTGCAAACATCTTTTTTCAGCAGTAAAAAATGTAACAAGAACATATACAAAGTGGTTTAGAAAATGTGGCAATTCAGTCAAATGGAAATGTTTAGGAAAAAACTCTTAAGGCAATGCGTAACATGGACATAAAACCCCCAAGATGTTAGTAAATGTTCGATAAAATACAAGCAATCGCATTACGGTTTGTATGAAGAAAAATGGTGCTCACTTCGAATAGATGTTGAAATTGTTTGCAAAAATTAAATTTTATAGTTTATTTCTAATGAATATCTTTAGCAAACCAAAAGTTTATAGTATGTCATCGCAGCACTCTGCATTTTAGCAAAAAACTTATCTGGATAGCATCATATTTAATTTACTAAAGAACGACACAATTTAGATATAGAGGAATGTTTATAAAAAAAGTTTCTCTATCAGATCCTGGAAAATATACAGGCTGGCCCCTTTAAAAGGATCAAAGTACCATGAATCATGGTAACGATTTCGATGGCCATCTTGTAGACGGTAGTTAATACAAAAAACTTGTAGATGTTGTGCCGAAAAATACTCAATCGAATAAAATTTGAATCACCACTCTAGCGTGTAAGGCGTTTAAAATATCGGCCGCAAACAACGACATTTCGCAAAAATCTCAAATTATGTAAATTATCTCAAAAACTAAGATAAATAGATATAGGGAATATTGAAGAGAGGCATCCAAAAACGTAATAATACACAGGGTGCTCCATTTAAAAAATCAAACCTATATCGTGCTCAACGGAAACTATACTGTATACCTCAACATAATTTTATATCGTGTAGGACTATGACCAAACTTGTGTCGTGTGCAGCGGAAATTGAACAGCCTGTATACATGACATTAATTTACATTCTGCAGTATTTATCTCAAAATATTTTTTATTTTGAAACTTTTCCTCTAAATTGCTGAGGAAAGGGATTATCTTCCGCCCACGCACCAGGTGGACACTCTGTATATGTATATATGTACAGGGATGTTTTTTGGAGAAAAGTATTGTTAATTTTAACAGAACTACTGTTATTTATTTATTTATAAATACACCTGTTTTATTATTAAATTTAAATATTCTTAAAATATGGAAATTTGAAATATGTTTAAGTGAACATTCCGTATATTATTTCTAAGATGTAAAATATAAAAGCATCCTGTACATGTTCCCGCGTTAACTTTTGACCTAGTATTTTCGACATAATTTACACAAAAAACAATAAGGAAGCAATAAATCCATTACATAAGCTAAATAAGTTGTTGTACCTTGTATACAGGGCAATGAATTAAAGTAGATTATTTGGAAAATAAATTATTTCATTAAATAAATTAATTAAATTGCAGGTATGGTTTCAAAACAGGAGGGCCAAGTGTCGAAAACATGAAAGTCAAATGCAGAAAGGTAAGCGTCTCAAAAATAAACAAAATAGCTATTTCTAAACCATTAGATACATTAGTGATAGCAGGGACTGTGGGGTAGTATGACAAACAACACAGAGTATCGGCACACTCCTCACCACACAAAATATTATTAATTAATTCGGAACAGCTGTTTCAAGGGCTCACTGGGCCCCCAATTTCAACCGAGTTACCGAATAAATCTGGTCAGACTTATTCGGTAACTCGGTTGCTGACCTAGATCCTTTTGCTTCAGTATTGCATTTGTCCTTATCTAACTGATACAATTAACACTATTATATATTAAGATACGAGTCCAATGTTTTTGTACAATTTTCTACTTTATTTCTAATACTGGCACAATGAACGAATATTATTATTATTATTATTAAATTTATTTAAATAAATACAAAGCGTCATGTTTCTGTATCAAGCTATGTTGCAATAGGCATTAAAATTTCTACCTACCTTTACTGTATCGCATATTCAGCAGGTTCTACAACATATTCAAACATTTCTTTGGCCCAAGCACAACACAAAACTATTCAAAATTGAAAACGCAAAATATAACATGCAAAATGCGTCTTATCACTTTAGAAGGCGCAGCGTCGCTATGAAGATTTTAGCGAACAAGATGCTGACGGAAATACCACTGTGGGTACCGCCAAAGTCAAAAAGAAAGGAAGTGACAATTATAAACAATCTATTTATGCTAAAAATGATGTTATTAATTAAATATATGCTCATACTACTTCTTTTGATAGAGAAAATTATGATTTTACCGAACTTTATGCGAAAATCTATTGATAACGTGGGGAAAATTTGTCCAACGCGCAAGCCTTTCTAGCAATATACATCCTTTCTTTTGTAATCAAAAGAGAACTAATATGACTTACTAGAAATTACGCGAAAATTAAGGAAAATATGTAACTTTAGAAAATGTGGAACAATTAGTGCCTTAATCTGATTAAAAACACTTAGAAAAATTTTTTATACGGAATCAATCCGCCAAAAGAAAGAAAACGAATTTAATTTTGTAAAATAGCAGTATCACCTAACTAAATTGGTTAAATTATAACCTGCTATAGAATAAAAAATATAAAAATAAGTATAAATGGGGTAAAGAAAGATATATGAAGTCTAAAAATATAAACTAAAAGCCTAAGCGTCTTCAAATAAAAAGCTAAGCGTCACAAAATGGAGAATTTTGAACAAACAATTAACACTAAATAGCGAGACTTTGCATTGAATGAAATTAGGAAAACAAAATCCAAAATACAAACGATTAACTAACAGAAACAATTAGTCTAACTAATTAAATTGAATAAAAATAATAATTTCATGTTCTAAGGGCGCACTAAATAAGATGGCTATGTACGTAATCTGAAAAATGCCACTAGATACGCCAACAGAAAAACATAGGATAAATCTGGGTAACTTTCAATGTTCGGTACGCAAAAAGCCACAACAATAATCAAATTTAACTGAGTAATATTAAAATTTCCACTCACCTAAGGCATACCACTAAACAGATTAAAAATTAAACGCCATAATGCACTCCACAATTCGTGACAAACTTGCAAAAATCCAAAGTTTACTAAGTATATCAAATCGACCAATTAGAATTGAGCTCGGGGTCGTGTGATCTTTCACCCAAACATGAACGCTTTTGTTAATCACTGTTTCTAATATTAACGCCAATATTTGAAAATTGAATGAAAATCCGTGAATTCAAAACGATATTTCGGAAGGAAAATCGATTTTTCATTTAACGCTATGCGAGAATGTATTGAAACCGTGGGCAAAATTGCTTAAACTAGTGGTGTTTTATAAAAATTTCCATCCTCTCCAAAAGGATAATTTCGAAATAGGTTAGGCAAAACGTGGATAAAAGGGAGAGCAATTCAAAACATTAATTTTCAAAGTTAAAATTATCTAAATTTCTTTAAATAAATACAAAGCGTCATGTTTCTGTATCAAGCTATGTTGGAATAAGCATTAAAATTTCCACTAACCTTTTATTGTATCGCATATTCAGCAGGTTCTCCAACATATTCGAACATCTCTTATGCCCAAGCACAACACAAAACTTCAAAATTGAAAATGCAAAATATAACATGCAAAATGCGTCTTATCACTTTAGAAGGTGCAGCGTCACTATAAAGATTTTAGCGAACAAGATGCTAACGGAAATACCACTGTGGGTACCACCAAAGTCAAAAAGAAAGGGAGTGACAATTATAAACAATCTATTTATGCTAAAAATGATGTTATTAATTAAATACATGCTCATACTACTTCTTTTGATAGAGAAAATTATGATTTTATCGAGCTTTATGCGAAAATCTATTGATAACGTGGGGAAAATTTGTCCAATGTGCAAGCCTTTCTAGCAATATACATCCTTTCTTTTGTAATCAAAAAAGAACTAATATGGCTTACTAGAAATTACGCGAAAATTTAAAAAATATGTAACCTCAGAGAATTATTTTATTATTAACTAAATGTATACTGTTACTAATTGTTTAAATAACCAAAATTGTGATTTTACGAAAATCTATTGAAAGCGTGGGAAAATTGCTTCAACAGGTAGATTTTTCCAAGAATTCACACATATTCTGCTGTGATCAAAAAGAAACTAATCGTCTTATTAGAAATATTAATTAAATAAAAAATCTCCGTTTAAATCTAATAACCGTTTAGAAGCTTGCAAATCTTATACAGAAAGAATCGAAAAAAAACTAATGTGGTTATGTAAAAGCGAAGCATGGTACACATTTCTTCCTACCTTAAATGTTAAATCCTGGTCACAGAGCACTGTTCAGTTAATTTAAAAAATTAAATCGCTTAAATTAGTAAAACATCCCAGAAGCATACATATGTTGCTTTAACACGAACTTCTATAAAAATGAGTAACTTGACCAGAAATCAAATGTTAGCACATCTTATTCTTGAAAGGTGGGGGGTGGTGGTGTCTATAATATGAATATTATTTTAATAATATAATCATTTTAACATTAAAATGGGCTTAAAGTCCTAAGTGGCTTTGTATTTTTTAATGTGACCCTAGTTTTTTTATTGGTTTAACTTTAATGTTTAGTATACTATAGGGATAGTTTCCGATATTTGAATTGTACAATCGATTTATTGAATATTTCAAATTTCATCGATTTTTAAGCATATATAAAGTATTTTATATAAAGTATTTTATCGTAGATATAAGTTCAAATAATAGATAGAAAAAACGACTAATCCTTGAGCAGCGATTTATTCTTCTTAAAAAAAAGGCAGTAACCATAACCTTTCTCAAGCTAATTTTTTTTAGCATTACTATAAACCACATATTATATAAGAAAACACAATTAAAAAATTAAAATTGATAAGATATTTACCTACTACCTAATTTACAGAGCAACGTCATGTATTGTAATATTTCATATACAGTGTGTTCGTCTACTGCGTAAGTAGAAGATAATTCTTTACCTGAGCAATTTAAAGAAAAACTTTTCAAACAACAATTATTGGGATGCAATTTCTGCATAAGATAAAATTGTATTCAAGCATAGAGGATGTTCAGTTTCTACTGTGCATCCCTTGCACGTTAGGGCGAAGTTTCAAATTTTATTCGATTGAATATGTTTGGAGTTTTCCATAATACATCGAAAAATTGTTTGTATCGATTAGGTTCTAAGGTGGCTATCGAAATTGTTACCATTCATGTTATTTAATTTATATTTTTTTAATAAAACATCTTGCATATTTTTTAGAATCTGATAGAGAAGCTCTTCTAGAATTTTTTGATAGACATTTCCCTATACCTAAAATCCCTCCTTCCTTAGTAAATTAAATAGTAAATTATGCAGATGAGCTTTTTGCTGAAATGCTGGGAAATGCCAGACTTTCAAGAATAATCTGCAAAACTTATTTCATAGCACAAGTTCAACATCTACTCCTAGGGAATGTTGAAGAAAGTTGCCATGAAGAGAGGCATACAAAAACATGATAATTGTTTGCTAATAATTTTTCTTTGAAACCTTTTTTCCTAATTTGATCAGTGAATGAATGTGTTTTTCGTTGAGAATACACAATTGTGTCTATTTTAAATGTTACAATTCCTTTAAACTATCAAAATTATAAATTATAATAAAAACTAAATTTATTAATAAAATATGTAATAGGTTTTTACTCGTCAATCAAATTCTAATATTATACGAGATCAAAATTTATATTTTAAACAAGTTAAAACCCAGGTTAAGTTGAGTTTTCAAATGTAATTTGGTCAAAAGTAGAGGCGAGGGCACGGTGTTGATGTAAGTGTGAGGCACTAAGTATAATTTAGTGCACTCAAGGGAATGTCCGGGACTTGGACCAGTCATCTTGCTCCTGTATTTGACTGAGCGTTATAAAATTGCTCCTGCGGGGAATTATTCGATTTGATTGAAAACTTTCTCTTACTAGAAACCATGCCCGGCTCTTTTTTTCGACTCTTCCTTATACACAAATTTGATTATCTACCGCAGATTTGTTGGGGAGCATAAATGCATGATATATTCATATCACTTGAAATTATGAGGGTCCCGGGCATGGACTCGCTTTAAAGATCATTTCAGTAACAAATTACCGGCTCGGCTTTAATAATTTAATGTGTTAACTTGGATTTATGACTTTACTTTCAGCCAAGAATAGTAGTTCTAGTGATTAAGCACTTATTACATTAATTAATTTCAACTTTATGTCTCATAGTAATCTTAATCTTGTTACGCTTGTTTATTTGTTTACCTATTAGGAATGATGTTAAATAATCACAGTCCTCCGGCAAGTACACCGTTGGAACCATGTAGAGTAGTGCCCTATATGAATGTCCCTGCTTTAAGAGGATTATCCCTACCAACAGGAGCTGTAACTTTATCTACCTACGACAGGTTAACTTTGGGATCTTTTCCACAGCCCGGTGCTTTCTCTGCTTTCGATTCAGCATTTATATCCGCTGCTCATCAAGTAAGTTCGAACCCTATTCTCTTGCAGCAAATTTTTGATGAAAATTGAAATTTTACAGTATGCTGCAGCTGTTTCTGTTGGTACCGGCTCTGCAGCAAGCATACTTTGCCATCCACAATATCCAATAGGTTTTGCTGCGTTAGCCGCAGCACACAAGAATTCTAGTATAGCAGATCTACGGTTAAAAGCGAGAAAACATGCGGAAGCCTTGGGTTTAGCTTCGAGAGAGAAGTCGACATAAAATTTCATCGAATAATGCTTAAAATGCATACTTTTATACAAATTAAATATGATATATTGAGTATGAAAGGTTTGAAAGCTTTTAGATTTAATCTTTGTTCATTTTTTAAATATTATCGGTTAGTTTATAAAAAATGTATTGACAAATCAGAGATATACAATACTCGAAATCTATGGATTCTATGATAAAGATTAATAAAACGTTTTTTTTTGGTTTGTACAAATATAGGGTGGGAAATGATTTTGGGATTTTTATGTTACCAATTTTAATTTCTTCAATGAAAATGTTCGTTAATTTTTTGATAATATTCGTAAATTGTAAATATTACTAATTGCTAAAAATGTAATATACATATAACCTTTATGTAAAATAAAATTTTATTTATGATGCGTTTGTTTCATTATTGTTTGTTCTTTTTAATAGTTGCAGATTTACATTTAATATTCCGAAACTCAGGAAATAAAATCTATATAAGCTAGTCCAGTGGCTAGACCTTCAGTTTTAGTCAATAACAAATCAACTTCAGCCTGTCACCAACAATTACATCCAGTGCGATCGTTGATTGGATATAATCACGTTAGTGGCTGTTCGTAAACTGTACAAACAAGGGTCAGCAAGTTTGCCGTATCGTCAAACACCCTACGATTTCAAGACACTTTCCGACGAATCTCCCGCTCAATTTTTTTCGATTTACAAAACTCGGGGATGCAATAAATATGAAAGACGTGGCCTTTATTCCTTTATACCGACTATAAATATTGACCAATGGGTCTTTTTATTGCTTCTTTCGATCTAGAAAAGTACTCTAATTGAATTTTGAATCGGTTGAGGGATATTGTAACAGAAAGTTTTATTGCTTTTCCCTGTCTAATGGATAAATTAGATGAAATTTATTATCAAAATCAACTTTTATTAAAAACGAAAACCATTTTCCCTTCCTGTATACTTAAAATTTATAAAAACTAGGACGTGATCATTTTACCATTAAAGCAAGCACAAAAAAATGTTTTTGGTTTCCAGACTTTTAGACAAACACATCTGTTGATTTAAAGATCATAAAAAAGTTACTTTTTATAATTTCGAAGTCTAATCCCAGCAAAAAAACTTACGAACACAGAGCTCTTGACAACGCAGAAATAAAAACTTCAGATTGTTTAGTTCGTATAAAAACAGGGTATTTATTGATTTTTACAAATAACATAGACCTGATTTATATGAATATTTACTTTTATGAAATTTAAAAAGACATTGGTTGGAAATTGTAGGGAATGATTGATTTTTTTTCCAACAAATTATACGACAAAAAAATTACATATAAACGGTATAAAAAAAAAGTGCAGCTAACTTGATCACTTTTGCGCCGACTATATTCATCCTACAGAGCCATCTTCTGGAAATGTACTAAACTAACTGCGAACACGTAATTCTACAGATTCGTTTATAGGAATCTAGCATAATATTTTAGATTTATTTAATAATATTTAATTTGTCCTAAAATATTTGACATTGTAATATTACTATTGTAATAATAATTAACATCATGCCTACCTGGAGGGTATCACAAGATTCTGCGTGAGATCTAATCATTTTTAACGCTTAAATATACAATGTCTACAATCTATCTAGCGCCTGGATAAAAGATAATTTGTTCCCTCAGCAATTCAAGATAATTTTCTAGGAATTATTCAAAGGGAAAACCGGCATAATATAAAGTTATATTTAGTATACAAAATGTTCAGTTTACATAATTTGTGATATTTGTATTTAAATTCTATACGGCGCTAGTCGAAATTGTTTGCAAAGTTTAATTAGAACATCCTGCATATTTTTTTAGATTTTGATAAATTTTTCTAAAAAAACATTTTCTTATGCCTAAAATGCATCCTTCTCATATATGTTTTGTAAGTTCGAGGCAGTAGGTAAAAATGAAAAGGGAAAAAGGAGGTCAAAACATATGAAATTGGATACTGGAAGATGAGAATAGAGATAAGTGAACTCTGCTATGCGGACGATATGGTCATTGTAGCAAAAGATAAAAGAATCCTCAACAATAACATGTAGATATACAAAAGTTTTGAAAAAAATCAACAAAAAAAAGTCAAAAACCATGACAATAGAAAAGACAACAAAATGTAATACAAATAGATGAATGAGAATTAGAACAAGTACGGAAATTTAAATACCTAGGATCAATATCAGAGGATGGAAGGTTGAATGAAGAAATAACAGAAAGGATGACGGGAGAAAAAATTTCGAATAGCGTAAAAGAAAAACTAACATTCGGAGTAGAAACCAAGCAAGAGATGAGATTAAGAATTGGAAACAAAACGAGAAGAGATAGAATTAGGAACACAACTATCAGGAGTAATCTAGAAGTGAAATCCGTAGTGGAATGCAAAGTAGTGAAATAGTAAGGCAAGTTCTAGAAGCAGGGGTAGATAAGAAAACAAGACGAAGACCTAGAACATAGTTGGAGGATGTAAGATTAGCAATAGTAAATGAGGACAAACACTGGGAGAATACACAGAACAGGAAGAGAAGGCGGGAAATATGTAAGAAGAGCATAAGTTAACACCTTTTTTAGTGTCCTCAGGGTTTTGTTAGGTCCACTCATGTTTGTAATTTTTAACTATATAATTAAAGGATATTGAAAAAAAACACAAGATGGGGTTTTGGAGTTTTTTAATTTTTTTTAGTGTCACTGGAAGACATTCACATCTCACACTTCCACAACACACTTTACAAGCTACATAATTTTATCATAAAAAAAATTGAACAGAAGATGGAACAAGACACAATCCAGAAATGTTTCTATCGAAATGACTATTGTTTTTTAAGTGAATATTTGCCAAAACCTGCCATCTAGTTAGGTAAGGCTATCTTGTAGCTACTGTATCTCTTTTAAAGATGTGGCATCAACAATTCTGGACGGTGTTTAACAAATAACTTATCTAAAAAATATATTAAGGTTACTTAATACTTTATTATTGAGTAGTAAAAGAAATGAACAGAATAAAATTAAACTTTCGTAGCAGCTCCTTAGTCTTAAGCCAAATCTTTTGACAATTTTCTTTGTTCAAATCGTACAGCGGTAAAATAATTAGTTACACGTTAAAAACACCCAAAATTTTCTACACAGCAGAATTCTTTAAAATATATATATATGGTGATGTTAACGTTTAAATCACAAAAACCTTTATTTTGCTTTTCGTTTATAAAATATCAATTACAAGAGTATATCAATTTAATGGGAGGGGTACACTAATTAATTTTAGATAAATCAAAATTATAACATACTCGTGAACAGTTTTCTTTCTTAAATAGTACATTAAACATACAAATCAGAAATTACAATTAAAAAATATACATATTACATAGAAGCAAGTCGTATTGTAGCTGCAGTACGATTATGTTTTCGAAGTAAAACAGTACGAATTAATTTTTGGAGGAGGAATGTAGATCTGAAAGATTACGTTTTTAAGAGAGTTGATGTGGTTAAAATACTTTTGTCCTTTTAAAAGGGTAGGCGGGTACTGCGCTTACGACCTCGAATTTGAAATATCACTAAGTCTTAAGTATTAATTAACAAAAAAAAAAAAAGAAAATGCTTATCATCTCGCTAGCTAGCTTTTTTTAATGTTTTTTTTTCCTTTTTTTAGTTTATCATAGTACCATTAGCTTAGTTGTAATAAGGTTTGCCTTGACTTATTACAATAACTATATACATTTCTTCCCGAAACAAAAATATATATATATAGGTATAGAGAACTCGAAATCACGTTAAATATTTCAGTAATATAGCACATTTTTTTTTCTGAATCTCTTCAAGAACTCTCAAAAATGGAAACGAAAAAACAGAAAGAGAAATATTGACAACTTGAACACAACTTACACCAGACTTACTAGATTATTAATAACATTATCGATGTATATTATGTATAATATATATATTACAGACATTCTTACACAAGTTTCTAGAAAAATATGAAACCTAACTACGTCATCCCATATATAAGGCAAATGGCACTGAGCTTTAGCGTTTTTTTCATTTTTCCAACTATATTATAGGTATATACAAGGCATATTACGAAAAGAAAAATTCTTTTAATCACATTTGTTCTCAGTGCGCATGTTTAAACTGTACAGTAGTTTCCTCTTCAAAATTCATCTTATTTCAACGTTATAAACGAACCAGCTTCAAAAAGAACGAACAAGAAATTCAAGCATTGGCAGGGGGAACTTCTTTTTTACCTAGAAAAAGAAAGAAAATTAATAGGACAGAACTAAAATTTTAAAATATATTTGATTCTATGGATACAATGTAATTAAAAAAAATATGGGTTCAATTAAGGTATTATAAAAGCCAAATTTCTGCGCAAATCTACCTTTCCACGCCGACTAATTTTTTAACATGATGTTACAAGCAATTAATATACTAAATACATAAATAGCATGGAAAATTATTGGAAATAAGGAAACAGCAATGGTGTTAGCTGGAATTTGCTTCCAAAAACAAGAAAAAAGGTATCAAAGGTGTTGGTCTATTAAAGGATAAGCTTAATCAACAAAACCACCTCCAATACCTTCATTTTCACGCTGTCTCCAGGATTCAGTACGAGTGCGCGTATTCCTAGTGCGACCGGAACCAAAAGAATGGGTTCTGGAACGATCATTATTGTGACGGAAACCAGATCCAGCTGGGGCGCTAGTTCCAGGTTGTACAAATGCAAAATCATTTCTGTTATCCGACAGAAAAAAAGAATAGACATCAAGACAAATCCTAGATGAGTGAAAATATCTCAATTTCTACTTACTTTTGTCTGCTGTGATTTCCAGAGCTTTGACGAGCTCTGTCATTCTCATCACCACTACGGGTACCATTGGATCGAGCAGTCATGCTTTGGCTCTCAGAAATGCTTCTATTGCGAGGTTTATGGCGTTGTTGGCCTCTTCCGTTTTGGTTTCTGGACACCTCGTTAATCTGGGGCTACATTACATTAAAAATACAACGATTACAAAACCAAATCAATTAGAAATCAAAATTAAATACCTCCTCCACTCTGAAATCTTCTATTGTCTTAAATTTCGATAAGTACTGCTTCAGTAAGGGGTTCACCTGGAGATTGGTGCTGTGCTTGTAATACTTTAGGAAAGCCCAAAACTTTTCCAAACCGTAGAGCTGCCCGTTCTCATAGTCCTATCAAAGGATACACATTAAATTTGCTCAAAACTAGTATAAAATTCCAAGTCAATACTTTAATTGTTTCCTGTTGAAAATCCTCGTATAATTGCGGCCGGAATTTAGTCTCTAGACCATAAGAATAGAACCGGAATAAACATTCCAAACCGTATCTGTATCCTCTTTCAGCGTCTTCAAGGGCTATAGTCTTAAATTCGTTGTACATCGAACGGTTGAAGTTCTCCCTTAGAAAGAACGACCAGAATCTGAATAAGGTGTTCATCTCGCTTGAATGACCACTACCCCAACGTTTACGTTCTAAAATAAACAGATCTCATATTAAAATTCATTTAGCAATACGAGGAAATGCTTACCTTTCAAACAACGCTGTCTATACTTGTGATAAGCTTGTTGCGTGAAATTGTTCTCTTTGAGTAAGGCATGAGATGGATGCTGGAAGCTTGGCAGTGATTGAGGAACGCTACCGCAACTAGTGGCAAGATGATTCTCATTTGGACTAGTACCCATGCTGCTACTATTAGGAAACAAAGCAAATTTTAGTATTAAACAGGTGATCAAGTGGATTTTGCTTACCCAGCTGATGTAGTACGCGTTCTATGCTCTTTAACGTCCATTATCCAACCAACGTGGTGCTCAACTGGTGGGTTATTTGAGTGTCTCGTCTTGCGTTTGCGAGGTGTCCTTGGATCTGGTGATTCGTCCTTAACAACGGCATAGAATCTAGGAACATTGCGATGGCTATGCTGTCTATTAGTACGATAAGGTCGGCTCGTTGCCGGCTCCACCTGTTATTGGAGCAAATTAACAATTCAGACTTATTAATAACACTTTATACAAAAAATATCTCGACATACCACTATTGGTGGAGGTGGTGGGGGTACTTCGGGGTTCTGTTTCTTCGGAGCCGGTGGGGCCATCTTCTCAAAGGCTTCTTGGGAAATCACATTTACGGTCCTATAACTACCAGAACTAGGTCTATCGTAATCTGCGTTCCACAGACCCTCTTCGTAATAATAGAGACCATCGTTTATCGCCTGCTCTAGATCCTGTGTCATTTTGACTCGTGTCATCCAATCACCAGTACGATCATACCCTTCGTGTTTAGGCACTCTAGAAGACTGAGTGACGATGAGCAACTTATTAACGTCATGGTCACTGAGTTCATCCGAGTCATCTTCAGGCCACTCTGTTGTGAAGGTGTTTTGTCGTCCTGTTGGAACTTCCAGGTCCAATTCTTCGTCGAAATGGAATTCCAACTCTTCCCTCTCGAATTTCTCTTTTTCCTTATTCTCTTTCTTCACTTTAGCTTCCTTAGTCTTGCGTTTGACTTCCTTCCAATTGTCATCATCTAAATTTTTCTTCTCTTCTACTACGTCTGGTGTTGAATTTTTTTCTTCTTTTTCTTAAAAGAAACAAAGACTGGTTTTAAAAATAGATGCCCCAAAACGAAAACGAATTACAACTCACTAGTGTTATTCTTAGTCTCCATATCATGTGGTATAAACTCAGCCACATCGGGGTTCAAGTTATCATTATGTGGATCTCTAAAATTTTTTGGCAGTGGTGGAGGAGGAACTAAATGTTCGAACGTCATGGGCTTGTCATCGTCGCCGTTTTTCTCAAGGATAGGCCATCTTTTTGGGTCATGACGTGTCCTAACCTGTAAAAATAAGATGTGAACTTTTCAAACATCAAATTTGTTGATCTTACTTTAAAACCGGATGCTAATTCGAGTTTATCAGAGTTGTTAATCGCCTCCAATATTAACGAAATGTTATTGGTCAGCGATTGGATTCTATGAAACGAAGCTATTAAGGTAACAGGTAAATAACCATCAGCATCCATCTTACGACGTAAAAAAAAGTCTCTCAACAAATTCTCTTCGCTAAAGTAATATTCACTAGAAAACAAATTAGATTAATGGCTTTTAGAAGATTTTTAGATTTTTGAAGTACGTACATCTGATTTTTGATGTGTCCTTTTAACGTTGGACTATCGAGGTTGACGTAGCTATTGCTATTGAAATAGAATGTGCCCATGTATGGTGTAAAGTTTACGACGTCCATATTTACACCGAATTTCGATAACTGGAATTTAAATTTTGGTTCATTTGGATGTTAAAGGTTCTTTTTTACATTTCTCCTACCTGCATGAAATCTTGCGAATAATCCGAGTATTCTGGTTCGGATGGTATCCTATTGGCCGGTCTGTTATACCCGGCCCTCCTTCCACCTCGGTTTCTACCTCTACCCCTTGGAGCAGCGCTTGAAGGCCTCGTGTGTTTACCAGCGTTGTGATTGGTATTATTAGATTCTGATCTGGTATCCTTGTCCCCTTCGCTGACAGTGGACTGGGCATCAGATCGCTGTTTTGGTGATGAATCCCTCTTGTTACCTTTATTGAGATCAATATCAAGAGGTACCCATTTATGTTTTGAGTTCTTCTTCCTTCTTTCGGATTCTGAATCTTCATGGTCGCCGTCATTCGATGAAGATTGCTTGGAATTACCTTGCTGCTGATTAGCTACTGGGCTAGCGTTATTAGCTTTTCTCTGTAAACGTTTCAAATATTATGAAAAAATAATGAGCATCTTTTGCAATGATAAGGAAATATTGACAAAGTCTTCGATAAGATTAAAACGGAATTAAAACATATGTCGATTGTTTCTTCTTTCCTTTGGATCGAAATCCAACGACATATTGGAACCTACGAGGGCAATCTAAAAAGTTTAAAACCTCAACACGAAGATGGTGAGACTCATCAAAAATATTCTTGCAATTATTGCGTGTGCGTTGAAAATTACTTTTGAAAATTTCAGCCATGTTGGACACTCACTTGCTTATCGTGTTTGTCGAATGCATTCGAATGAATATTTCCAATGTCCTGTTGAAGCAGTTTAAACAAAATAAGTCAAAGTTTTGGCGACGATTAATAACTGTAGATGAAACTTGCATACACCAGTACACTCCTGAAGACAGAAACTGCGGAAAAATTGCCGCATTTGAAGAAAAAGATGTGTTGTTTCACTAAGACAACGCTGTCTCACACTTCAGTGGTCGTCAAAGCTTCGCTCTGAAGACAGAGATTTTCATCGAATGAGGTTGCCATCACATTCACAAACGCCGATTTTGCAGCACAAGACGCCACCTACTATTTGGATGGATCAAAGAGATGAGAGCATCACTAGAAAAAATATATGGACTTACAAGGAAACTATGTTGAGAAATAAAACTCAATTTGACAAACAGAAATTATTGTTTCTGCGTTAGGCTGGAAACTTTTTAGACTACCCTCGTATACGTAGTTAACATTTAGAAAATGTTCTAAACTTTCTAGGTAAGAAATCTTTTTTCGCTGTTTTCAACAGGTTACATAGAGAATTTCGTATTTTTTACATCAAATAATAAAAGTTAAAATAGAAACAGTTACGTATGAAATCTAGCACCAACTACCGTGCCAGTTTGTATGCTAATATTCTCTAGAGTTAAACTAAATGATCTGGTGTATAAATAGAGCTACAAACCTCAGTTGAATGGTCTCCCAGTATAGGCCAATCACAGACGTATGTAAAATCACTAGCCTGGAAAAGAAAAATAAAATAGAAAAATATTTTTTGATCTCGTAAATGACCCCACTTATCGAAGTTATTTTTCAATATTTACATAACTCCGAAAATATTACAAGCAGACAATAAATAACAAGTAAATAAAGCGAGATTCTATTTATTTATTGGGACGATGTGATTGGAAAATATACAGGACAGGTTAAAAAAGATTATTTTTGTTATTTATAATTAAAGACGATAAAATATAACTTTTTAAAGGTATCCTTCGATAATTACACTTATTACATATTACTTTAGGCAAATAAACTATTGCATTCCAAAATAAATTATTTTATCCTAGTAAATAGTGAGAAAATATGTTAGGAATTGATTTTAAACACAAGAAAAAACGTGGGCTTTTTTTATATAATCATTGTAATATAAAGACGATCTGTAAGATCCAATAGTGAAATCAATCATGATCATGAGGATATTGATTTTGTGTCTATAACCATAACATGTTTATGCCTATATAGAATAATCGTGTATGCCGTGGTATTGTTTCATAGTCAAGGCCAACTAAATATATTTAACGTTTTAGTTGAATATATTATTTAGGTATTTAGATGTTTTCTTTTTCTTTTTTGGGAAACTTTATTTACCTTATTAATGCAGTCACTAGCCATCTCGGATGAAAGGGAATAATACGATGTAGATACGTATTCTGATCTTTAATTCTTAACTACACATGCGACATTCACTAAAATATGTACACTTTATGTGTTCACTGCTGTATAACAACTAATAATGTATATTTCAAAACGATTTTTCAATTCACGTGGCATGTTGAGTTATCAACATATAATGCTGCTGTTAAAACAAAGTAAAATCTGATCAAATTTGCTGCATACCCTACGTAATTTTAAACAGAATAGAAAGTAATTATGTAGTGGAGAAGATAACGAAATTCAGTTGTAATGCTAATCTATCTTATAAAGTATATATTTTTGGATATATCAAACACTGATAGTATAATTAATGTTGGAAAAATTAAGATACAGCCACGATTGAAACGATTGATATGTTATTTTTGATTTTAAGCTAAGTTTTCCGCATACTTTTATCGATCACAAGCCAAAATTCACAAAAACACACTATAGACGTTGCAACTCTAAACGTGTCTGGAAATATATTTTGTAGATTGTATAAAGAAAAAGTGGCATGGCATTTCATTCAGGTATAGTTCAGTGGTACAAAAAAAAGAATATATATATATATATATATACACATATATATATAGGATCTGGAAATATATATATAAGGTAGTAAACGACCTTGTTAACCCAGTTATAACTGTTAACCTTGTTAAAAAGCTATAGAAATGTTAATATTTTCTGATTGGCATTCGTTATGTAATATTAAAAATGAAATTACTTTTTTTTTCATTCCGTCTCAGTCAACCTAATTTATCGAAATTATTTCATTCCGTACGATGCACAAAAGCCGCTAAGATAAAGATAACAATGTAAGAGATCTGGCACAAAGTGCGAATATATACCAGAATCTAAAAATATCGGACAAGAACTAAGCGAGTTCAATATAAAAATAGAATTATAATAAATTCGATAATGAAAGAAATTCTAGGCGAACAACACATTATCTCTACATTAAACATTAATTATGAATTATATAATGAGTTTATAATTTATATAATTCCTGAGATATTCTAGGATAAAGTAAGTATTGATTTTTACATCAAAACAAATCTGAGGCAATTGATATGCGAGAACCGGCTGAGAAATAACTTAAAAATCCCATTTACATCTTCAATTAAGAATTTTATTAGCACTTCCAAGCTAGATCATATAGAAAATGAAAGTAAAAATTGTTTATTTTTTTTTATTTGGACTTTAACTGTAAATTATCTCTGATTGTGAATTCCATACAAACTAACATCAATGATGAATAACAAAATACTTTTTTTATCTCCCAGTGATAGGTGTTTAGGGTCTCATGAAATTTATTGAAATACATGAATTGAATGCAATTTTAGAATAAACAAGATTAAACCAAAAAGAATTCATACCTTATGGTTATATTTACGTTTATCCTTTGCTCTAATTACTGAAGAAGATTGTCCATTAACTGCGGCATCTTGTTTTTGAGGCTGAAGCACACGTTTCCCGTTAGAATTCGAATGACCGGGATTGTCTTTGTTACTGACGACTTGAGCTGCGTTCTTATTAATCTGCCAGGGGTTAACTTTAGGTACAGGTGCTTCAACAAATACCTTCTTCTCCGTAACTAGTTCAGTCTTTTCAACATTAGGCATTTCTAGTTTCTCGGTGCCAGTTTTAGTATCGCGATTGGAATGCTCCTTCGGTTTGTCCTTATTGTCATCTTTAACCTGCCCATTGACAACAACCTTAATCTCACGCGTCCTTTCGCGTCTGTTTCTCTCATTCTTTCGGTCTCTCCTGCTGTGACTTGTGACTGGTGTAAACGTACCATCGTTGTCATCAACCGTGCACTGTTCCATCGAGTCCATCTGTTTTGTTTTGTTCGGCGAATGAGATCCTTGATTAACTTCGTCGTTGTTTATGTTTTCCTTATTGTCAGCTGGTTTAAAACGGACAGCGTGTGCGTAAGATGGACCGGCCGCTTCTTGATGAGATTTGTCAGTTCCCGAACTCTGCGTTATAGCGACATGCGAAGCCATTTTAAGTGTAACGAACACTATTTGAAAAAAACGCACCCTCTCAATTACTTTTCAATATGAAAAGTTCAATATGGTCAGTAACCATATTAGATTAAAAACGCATGGCTATCATACCATAGGAACACATGCCATCCATAAAGAAAGCTTACAAAGGCATCCGAAAATATTTACGTAACTAGTTTTAAGTATAAATACAATACTAACTAGCACTATACACTAGAAATCACACTAAAAATGTACTTTTAACTTATAGTCAACAAACACTAGGCATTTATTGAATCTCGCATTACTACAATCTAACCCTACTAGGGGATTTTTGATTCACAACCAAAATAAGCACATGTTGTAATATATAACACTTTAGCGCGAAATTTAAATTATCGATTACAGGACCGAAAACATAATACCAATATTTTTGTACTATTACTTTAAATCAATAACCTAGCGAGAAGAAAAAATGATTATAAATGTTATTTAGAAATGTAATAAAACAAAATAGTAATTTTGAACTATTAGGTTACTGTATCATACAAAACGAATTAACTACTAAATTAATTTCATTTAGGTGCAAATATCATTTTTGCTAGAAATACGATCATACAACGATGTAATAGGTATTAAATAATTTAATTACTACAACATTAACGTTAATTTACTTATTCGTCAATCATATAATTGTATTCCTCTTCCCAATGTACTATCTAGTAAATAAGTATTGACTCAAAGTACTACTTTGTAATATTACTACAGCTAATTACAAAACCTGTTTCTATTTTAGTAAACCATAGAAAATATTCATGCATAGTATTACTTCTATTTCTGCAAATGTGCAATTAATACCGGTATTACTGGAAATTCAGATGTACCTTTAACTTCCAAATATACCACACAATGATTTCATTACATTTTCCGGTGGGATTTACACCAACACAGATAATACCTATCTATACATATATATATATATCTGAACAAAATATAAGAATAGATGTTCTTAGTAATAATCTATATATTGTTCACCATGTTCCTGTTCTTGTTTTTTGTTTGTAGCGCCTTAGGTAATGTAAAAATTTGATTTCATTCAAAAAAGTACTGTTATAATTTATCAATAGCTAGTTCTCCAACATTTATAAGCAGAAGTGAATGGGGTGCTCGACCACCAACTGAAAGTAAGCCTTTAAGAAGAAACCCTGCACCATTTGTTGTTATCCATCATTCAGATGGACCAACTTGCTCAAATACTCAACGGTGTAAAACGATCGTTAAAGGAATACAAAATTATCACATGAACCATAAAGGCTGGGAAGATATTGGATACAACTTTTTGGTAATGGAACAAATTGCTTTATTTCCAACTAATTTATTGTTCTAAAATTAGGTTGGCGGAGATGGTAAGGTCTATCAAGGTAGGGGATGGAATAAACATGGCTCACACTTAATTCCATACAATGGAAAAAGTATTGGGATCTGTTTCATTGGCAATTTTGAGAGTAATTTTGCTATAAACTTATATATCTGATATTCTAATATATTTTCTACAGCTACTTCACCACCATCCCAACAACTTCAAGCTGCAAAAGATTTAATTGCGTACGGAATTAGCCACAATTGGATTTCCAATAGTTATAGACTCTTAGGACATAGACAAGCTGACATAACTGATTGCCCAGGCGATACTCTTTTCAGTATTATAAAAAAATGGCCAAGTTTTCTAAATAAATAAGCATTTACACGTTTATTAAACAATAAGAGACGACGTATTCTTACATTTTAGCATTCTGATGTAACAGATATCACGTATATAATACTTAACATTAATTATTGTACAATTATCAGCGCATATTTAGTTTGTATTTACAATATTTTTTTATTGATTTACATTATTGTAAGTGTGCTCGTTTAGTTTTTCAAATAAATACATTAATATTCCAGTTAAATTTATGTTAAATTTGTATTTCCCGCTATTTCCGAGACGCTTTATTTAGTCCCCAAGTTCATTTCCTTATTACTGAAAATCTCTTAACCGAATTAAAAATTACTCTTACATTTAAAGATGGAAATATACAGCACGTTTCTGATACAACGCATTATTTATGAGAAGATGTTCATAGGTGATTCACGAAATCGTTGCAGAAACAAACCTAAAATTCATTCGTTTAACAATTTATTTTCAATTGAAATAACACTGATTGAGATAATGTCAACAAAGGGTAACTCTTTAAGGATTGGGAATCCAAATATACCTTCCAACAAGGAACTTATCAATCATTTAAAGGATGATGTCATTGAATTTTGCGGTATTTTATGCTGGTGGGAATTACCCTAGCAATCTTAACTATTGCACCTATATAAAGCAAATAGATTATTCAAATTTAGTATATCTAAGATAAATTGTTATCATGAAGTTACTGTTGCTTTTCATTACTAGTGCTTTGGGTAGGTAATAAAAAATTTATTCGTGAGATTAATTTTTGCATAATAGAGATGTCTTTTGATTATGCAACAGCTAGTACGCCTACGATTATTAGTAGAAGCGAATGGGGTGCTGCAACCACCAAAAGAAACCAATCCTTTAAAGATAAATCCACCACCTTTCGTTGTGATACATCATTCTGAATCCCAAGCTTGTGCGACTACTGCAAGATGTAAGACAATTGTGAAGAATATCCAAAACTATCATATGAGAAATCGTGGATGGGAAGATATTGGGTACAATTTTTTGGTAATAACTTTTATTTTCTATTATTTCAGTTAAATTTTTTAACAATTTTTTTTGTCATTATTCTCAGTTGGAGGAGATGGTAAAGTTTATGAAGGCAGAGGATGGAACAAACATGGTTCTCCACGCCATTCCATACAATAATAAAAGTATAGGAGTCTGCTTTATCGCAGTTTTGGAGGTAATTTTATTGTAACCTTTAGAATTCAAAATTTTAAGAGATTTTGCCATAGGTTCTGGCACCACCGTCTCAACAAATTCAAGCTGCGAGAAATTTAATTGCATATGGTGTCCAGTAAAAAGCTTATTTCGAGCAATTATAAGGTTTTGGGACACAGGCAAGCTGCGAAAACTCTTGTCCAGGGAATAGCCTCTTTGCAATAATAAAGAAATGGCCACACTTTTTAACTAATTAAAAATTACGCGTTATACTATTATATAATGAAAAGATTTGTAATAAAAAAATATATACCACAATTTTTTAGTTTTATTATTAAATAAAACCACTTCCTCTTTCATTTTTATCTATTCAAAAATATTATCAAAAAATACAACAAATGGGAAATTCTAAAGAATTACTTGAACTATCGGAGCAAACAAATATTGTTTTTATTTAATAAATTGATAAATCGGGAAGCTGCTCTTAATTTTGCCATTTACGGCTTTTGGGTTGGCAATAAATATCGTTATCTGTTATCTGTTTATGTGAATTTAATATTAGATGATGCGCTTTTTTTGTTTTCATATGAATTTACCGTATGTTGGTGGATTTTGGTAAGGTAAAACAAATAACAACATTTATCTTATCTGCAAATAAACAACGTGAAGCACTCTGATGAAAATCATACAAGACAAGTTCACTTTATTGAAATAAATAGACTTTGTACAATGCTTTTCGTGTAAAAGAGCCAAATTCAACTCCTGTTGTTTTACTTAAAAAAATACTTATAATTTATAATATATTATTATCTTCAAGAAATCATAGAATTTTATGTTTTTTTTTTATATTTTAGCTTAGCTGTAAGAAATGATCTTTTTCATTTAAGAAGTAAAATCACTATAAATTCTAATTAGTATTCGTTTGAAGATTCGCTCGGATTGCTTTCCTTTTTGCTTTTCTTCGTTAATCCTAAGTTGATGTGTTGAAAAAATAGAAAGTTGTAACAAAATGACGTAAGTTCAGATGTGTACTCATTCCAATGATGTTCACGGTATATGCATCCACGATACTTTTTATCTATGTGATACCAGAATATAAATTGTTCAAGTTTAGGATCGGTGCGGATTTAGGAATTTCTGTGAGTGCTGTAAAAGTCTTCTGTACAATTAAATATATAAATTTAATGCTATTAGTATTGATATCAAGTGATAGCTAAACAAAGGGAAGTGTTACTTTAAAATATTTTAATTCAGTATCTTCTGTCAATTTAAAGCGAAATTTTTAAAATATCTCTGATGAATATATTTTTTTATATTGTTCTAAATTTGTTCATCACCAATGACTTGCATTTTAACAATGTTTTTGCAAGGACAGCTCAAAAAACAATGTAGCTGATAGAATGAAGTGTAGAATTGCACAAGCATTTAAATGGATTTGACGCATTTCTTCTTTCTTTAACTATTGAGGTTATAAAATTCCTTCTTTTTAAGGTTAAAATGACTAATAATATTTTGGAGTCTGACTATCCAGTATGGGCACTCTTACCAAAGAGGGAAACTGGAGTAATAATTTCTTAGCGAAATACCCAGAATATGATGGACGTGGTGTAGTAATTGCTATATTTGATTCTGGTGTTGATCCGGGAGCTCCTGGATTACAGGTATATATTATCGTTTCTCCTATTACAAATATTATTTTGATTATTTCAAATAGACAACATCTGATGGTAAAATTAAAGTAATAGAAAGATTTGACTGTAGTGGTTGTGGAGACATTGATACATCGACAATTGTTACACCTAAAGAAGGATTTATTACAGGATTATCAGGGAAAAAGTTAAAGGTAATTACAATAGCGACTATCGCATTAAATAAACTAATTAGTTTAATCTTGCAGATACCAGATAAGTGGAATAATCCAAATATAACTATAGAATTGGTGTTAAACGTGTTTTTGATTTATATCCCGAACGCTTACGTGAAAGGTATCAAGAGGAAAACAAAGAAACAACTGGGATAACCGGCACAAACCGCATTAGCCGAAGCGAATCACCATTTATCTAAATTTGACACAACTTCATCCAATCTCAATGAATCACAAAAACTACTTAAAGAGACCTTGAAAATACTGTTGAAATGTTAAATAACTTTGAGAAGAAGTACAACGATCTCGGCCCTGTGTATGATTGTGTTCTTTTTTCACGATGGTGCTAAATGGGTAGCTTGCATTGACACTACCGAGAAAGGGAATTTAAGTGAATGTATTTTATTGGGAGAATACAGTATTACGCATGAATACGCCCCTTTGACAGAACTAGATAGATTAAATTATAGTATTAACGTTCATGATGATGGGAATGTGTTAGAATTGGTGGGATTGTGTTGTAAGTTATTTTAAAGTAAAATAAATCCTAGTAATTCCTTAGAAGCGTTAGTGTTAAGTGAAATAACATTTATCGATCTCTGGAATATACGATTTTCTTGCAGTTTGGTTTTTTTAAGCAAGTCACGGGACCCATGTTGCGTCGATAGCTTCAGCATACTTTTCCAAACGAGCCATACTTAAATGGAATTGCTCCTGGTGCTCAAATAGTCTCATTAACAATAGGAGATGGCCGGGTTGGTTCTATGGAAACTGGTACCGCTTTAGTTAGAGCTATGATTCAAGGTCATGAAATTACAGGAAAGTAATCCAATTCACGTTATTAATATGAGCTACGGTGAACATGCCCATTGGGCAAATTCAGGGTAAGTAAATCTTTATATTGTTCTCAATTAGAAGTGCAATTAATGTAATTTTAGCCGAATTGGTGAATTAAAGAATGAAGTCGTTACAAATACGAGTCGTATGGTTGCCTCAGCAGGAAATCATGGCCAGCTTTAAGTACGTAGGAACGCCTCCCGATATAAGCCAGGAGACCATAATAGGTGTAGGTGCTTATGTTTCACCAGAAATGATGATCGCTGAGTATTCGATGAGGCAAAAATTACCAGGAACTCCTTACACCTGGTCTTCTCGAGGTCCTACAATTGACGGAGGATTCGGGGGGACAGTCTGCGCTCCAGGTGGTGCCATAACATCAGTCCTAACTTTACTTTAAGAAATTCGCAGTTAATGAACGGAACGTCAATGGCTTCCCCTCACGTGGCAGGTGCAGTAGGGGTTTTGCTATCAGATTGAGGCAACGAGGTGTTCTATACTCACCTTACAATGTAAAAAGGGCTCTAGAAAATAGTGCAGTAAAACTTGCTGATGTTGAAGCTCATGCTCAAGGTCACGGTTTACTTCAAATTGAAAATGTTTCGAACACCTCATTACTTATAAGTCAACTCAGAGAGGACGTCAGATTTCACATATCATGTGGCCCTAATAATACCAAAGGTGTATATATACGTAATAAGCTACGTTTTAGATACTATTTAAGCTTCTATAAACGTGGAACCGTTCTTTAAACACGTTAAAGATGTCCCTAATAGTACAAATAGTAAGATAGTCTTCAATATGAGGTTGACTTTGATATGTAACGCAACATATGTCAGCTATCCAACTCATTTAGATCTCGCAAACATAGCTAGAAGCTTTTCATTAAAATCGACACAACTGGACTGCCTATAGGTGTCCATAGCACCAGTATAGATGCTTATGACGTATCATGCGTGGAAAAAGGACCTGTTTTCGCGTACCGATCACTATAATTCAACCTCAGGAGATTACAGAGCCCACTTTCGCAGCTAATTTCTTCAACGTTTCATTTTTACACCCAACGTCATCAAACGCCTTTTCTTTGTTGTACCTGATTTAGCTACCTGGGCCGTTATAAAGCTAAGATCTCACGATTCCCCATGCTGGCGGCCATTTTGTCATTCATTGCATGCAAATACTGCCCAAGCAGAGTTGTAAGACTTTAGAAATCAATAAGCACGTTACCGTTTCCTCAAATAACGACTGCATCCAGAGCTTCCCTGTTAAGGGAGGTTTAGTGTTAGAAGTGGGTTGTCGCGAAATATTGGGCCAATATTGGGGAGCTCACCATAGATTTATGGGATCAGCTTCCATGGCATTAAACCAAGTCAACCTAATATCACTATGCTGGCGGCAGATGGGATATTTTGTTTAGAAGTTACCAGCCTTCATGGCGAGGAAATTTTCCCGAGCAAATTTCGTTTAAGAATTCCGTCCAAATTTTGAAGTAAGTACTACATGCGCACTAACGGTCTAACCTAATTTTGTTACTTTTAATTTTTACGCAGTGCCACTAGAATCGAAAACGGTTCCATTAACAAGTCGCGATGTTTATTCCCCCATCAAAGCAAATATACGAGCTAAATCTCACGTACACATTCCATTTGAATAAAGCAACCGAAGTCTGTCCTAATAGTCCGTTGTTGAGTGACGTTTTGTTATGAGTCCGAGTTTGAGTCGCAATTGTGGATGCTTTTCGATAATAACAAACAATTTCTAGCTGTGGTGATGCGTACCCTTCAAAGGTATATCGATTTGTTCTACTTGGTGAATCATATTAGCACGGTATTTGATTTCAGTATATATATAAGTTATCCAAGGGCGATTATACAATTAAAATGCATATTCGGCATGATAAAAAGACTATCTGGATAATTAGCGGACGCGCCCATTGCTGCTAAATCAAAAACTACCAAATCCAATTACACTTGATGTATATAGTGCATTCTCAAGCCGTAATTGGTGGTAAGAAGGCTATTTTCGGCCATACATTGTGTTCATCAACTGTTCCGTTATACATAGCACCTTTACCATCAGATATTATGATAGATTCGCCTATTTTCACTTCATTCTAATTCTGATTTGTCTAGGTATGTTCCTAAGAACAATAATACAGCCCATATCTTACTGGTTACATTACTACGCCAAAGATGAATTAGGTAAAAAAGCGACTGTTACCCTGTGAAATACATTCTTTGCGATTCGGGAAAAAAAAACAGTAGTAAGCTGACAAGGACAAGACTAAATTGGACGAATTCAAAGATGCTTTGAAAGAATTAAAAGTACAGTGGATTTCTAAATTAGACCCTGGAACAAACAACTGACGAGCTATACAACGATCTATGTAAAGAATATCCCGACTGTCTAGACTTGCACACAGCATATTTACAATGCATAGATTCCTTTGAACCTAAGAAACAGTTACCAAGTATTAAAAAAGCTCATATCGACCGTATTAACGAAGTCTACGGTTAAAAAATATATTACATATGTGATCAAGTTTTAAACCAGGTAGATCAGGAGTAAATTGCTTGCATATTTCTCCATAAAGGTCGATTTAAGAACTGAAGCCCTTCAAATTAAAGTGTAAGTTCGCCGCCAGATAGCGTAGTATTACTTCAATCTATTTGAAACTTTAGCCAAATGGAACGTCAAAAATCCACGCATTATCGAAGCCTTATGTCGCAAGGGATATATCTATGTTGTCTGTTGGAATTGGGGGATGTAATGGAAGGGGAAGGAGACTTACCTCCTGCAGATGATCTCAATAACAATATTTCTGAGGCATGGCACGCCCTTTTAAAGTTTGTTGATCCTGTTGACAGTAAGGTTAGTACCCTTATAGTATAACCATCTATTGGAATTCTTCAAAACTTATTTTCTTTTGAGGTGACAAATATGTTTATCCTATACTTTGCTTTGTGGCATTCTGTTAGCAAAAGACAATATGGAAGGGCATTAAGTATTTAACAAGGATACAAGAAAAAACCATCGAAAGATGTTGAAGAGAAGATAATTGATGTTTGCCACATGAACTCTTGGAGCATCTAGTTCAACATTTACAAAGAACTATCTTATCTAAATTCCCGACAGCTTATAAACCATTTTAATTTAATTACGGGAAGTTACCACGCCCTCTTTTAGTTGAATTTTGCATGTTATCATCCTCTTTCATACTTTTTTAGCTTTCCTTTGATCCTATCTTAGCTTCTTTGACCTATAAGTGCCTACATGAAGTCGTTCTTTATTTTGTCATTTGAATTACATGTATATATTGTTTGTCGTTTTTATGTTACTTTATCTTTTTAATATGTTAATTTTTAATTACTAGTACGGGTATTCAAAGTTCATTATTGTTTATATATACATATAATATATTGTATGCACAAGTTTGTGACGTCATCGTTTTCCAGATATATTCATTTTCGCTATCATAATTGAAACAAAATATCAATTTAATATTAGTTGTGTATTGTAATTAATAATTCAAATTATATTTATTTATATTTACTTTATGAAAAATAAAATTAGATTTTTGCCGTGTTCTATCGCATGTTTCAATCAATTTAAAACAAAAGGGTACTCATTTTCTAGATCCATTCTACACAAAAAATGATATCACTTGTATTTCAAAAGCCGTTTTGAATATCAACAAATAAGTCATTTTCGTAATCAGCGAGTTAGTCTCTAAGAAACGATGCCCAAATACCAAATCAGAACTTGTTTTGAGATTATATAATTATACCAAGAGGTCCATTTGAATTTTATTTTCTCAAATATAATAATATATAATAATAATAATAAGCTTTATTGCCCAACAGAGAAAATTCAATTACTGACAAGTAATTAATTAAATTACAAAACGAGTACAAAAAACGAGTAGAGTAACAGTTACAAAAAATGATTAAAGTAAAGAGCAGTGACTATCCTTATTGTATGTAAAGTATCGTGAAAAATATCACTTTGCGAAGATATGAATTAAAGTTTGTACAAGTCACATAAATAGGTGATTTTAAAAGAGCATTTGTTCGAGGAAACGGTAGATAAACGTATTCGGATACTGGACACCAGAGCGTGGGATTATAAATTGTTATCTTGAAGTAGTGCAGAGCAGTCAATGCAGCTATTACACAATTTCCAAATATGCTCAACCTAAACGTTTAGAAACAGAAATCGATTCTACGAATCCGTTTATCTAGAGAAGTATTACTGGAATCTTATAAACCCTAGAGAAGTTGTAAGAATGATCCAGTGAATTCAATTTCAACGGAATTATCTCAAAGAATGGGTTTTAGGGTAAAAACTAATTTCAGCTTTGGACAACATTTAACTTATTTAAAAACTCTATAAAATTGAGATTATGAAAGGTATAAGGTGATAGGATTAATAAAACAAAACAAACGAATTTATATAGAGATATATTTTTTTTGTTTTTGCAAATTTAACGTCTATAATCTTATAGGAAAATGGCCATTACTAACAGTCAATTTCTCCCTCCTAAAACTAACCTAATTTTGATAAATAAGCTGTAAAGTATAAAAAAAAAGGTAAATATTGGGAAAAAAAAATTTGGTCTGGAGGTACGACGTATTACGTACGATATACAAACACCTGGAGGTATGTACAAATTATTGCAAAGACTACATCTTGGTCAGTAACAATAGAATTCTCTCTATATACATACAAACTGGACAAACACGTTTCGATAGTATACAAAATAGATCAGTGGTCGATTCGGCAAATTCTACAATATGCGCGTTTTTTTTATAAGGCGCATGCGCAATGATTATAAATATAGAACAGTTGGTCGAAAACCGTTGAATTGTGGTGTTTTTCTTGAGATAGCTGATCAAACATCAATGTAATACGTGTACAACATAGAAGTCGTGCAATAAACTGTACATTGTTGTAAAAATCACATTTTGGCTTCTTATTTTTTAAATAAATAAATGCAATAGTTCTTTTTTTTTGTAAGGCATTTTTCTTTTTATTACTTTAGTAAGGTGATGGTCTCTAGTCAAACGTCTACCATAATCTCCTCGTCTTCTTTCTTTATATCAACGTCATTCATGAGAAATGCATGAGGTAGTGTTGAAGGTACTTCTGTATATGAATCTAGAACTAGAAATAAAGACTTATACTTATTGCTTTATAAAAGGTATAGTTATTACGTTGTTAAAGATAAAGATAATACAAATTCTTTGTTTATTGCAAAAAAATATTAAAATACTCCACTTTGAACATAAAAAAAATTCCCACAAAGAAACAACGTTAAGAAGCTTTCACCAATTAAGTAATTTAGTTGGAATTATACAGCCAATCTTCATTTTTTTTGCCTTTTCAAACATGCAAATAAGGCACAGTTATTATTATACCAACTTACTGAAACACACACAAAAAAAAAATATATGCAATATTACAATCAAATTACATGCACTACATAGTATACTGTCCAATAATTCACAAATATAGGCTTCCTAATGATTAAATTTCACATGAAAATATGAATAATCTCCTATATTAGCGAATATGTTAGACTGTACATTGAATATGAGACTTACCATTCATTTTAAGGTGTTCATTTAGTTGTTCTATGGTTAGATTTGCATCTAATTCAATTTTTACAGTCTGTATCATCGGAACATCCTGTTTCGGTTGCGGCATCTGATAGATTTGTCTCTGCTGAATGTACGTTGGGGCAGGCTGAGGTTGTACTTGATTTGTGACTTCATGAAATTGATTGAATATGTGAGGTAAATTTATCACCTGAAAATTCAAACAAATTAATATGATTACATAAGATAAAAACAATACACTTGCTTTATTTCCATCTGGTGTATGAGGATTTCTACAGCCGCGACATTTACAATCCAAACAGGCTTTGCTTTCGACATAGCATGGGCATCTCTGTCCGCAGCAGGTCAATTTCCCAGGGGTAGGTGTCGCGTTGCCGCATCGACAGCCCCTTCTCTGCTTCACGACGCATTTCAGCGGTGGTTTCTTAAAAGCAGCCTAAAATTAGTCAACTAAATGGCAACAGCATAAAAACAATTCTGTAATACCTTCTCGCCCATATCACGTTTAGTTATAATATTTGTTTTATTAATTTTATCATGTGTGTCTTTCCCTTTTCTCTTAATAGTAATTTTACTACCACTACCTGTATATAAAACAGAATACAATGGTGTTCTCGTATTAGAATTTGTGTTAAAAACGTTTTTAGTATTATCTGCAGAAGATACTTGTAACGTTTGAGTGGAAGAGGTTGTGTATATACAAGGTAAAATGTTTATTTCAGCTTTTGTTAAGCCGACATTGCTTCTATACTCGTCTTGGAAGGTACCACCTTCCCGTATTAGATACATTAAATTACTAGACCCACATTCAACACCAAATGTCGGATGGTTTTTGGAAGTTTGTTCTAAGCATCTATAAATCCCTGAATTCAGCAACATGCTACACATCTGTTTATAACACTGCAGTAAGGTCCTTAGCTGTCTATTTTCACTATAATTGTCACAGTCTTTACACCAAGTACAAGCGGGTTTAATACGTTTACGACCGCCCTTACATTTCTTACATAAATGATGCTGACACTTATGGTCTGTTGGTGTCATAGGTTCCACGAGGAGATTCCCACAAACAACACAAGTTAACGAGTTTCTTAAATAAGGAACCAACCTATACAAGTCTTGCCAAGTAGCTGAATTGTTTGGATCACATTTTAATATGATTTGAGTTGTTGTCACATATAAATTTGTTGAGTTCATCTTTGCCATTTTCCTATAGAAAAAAAGTTGAAAAAATATTTTTCTTTCAGGTGACAGCTTCAATGTTTTGCATTATTTGAAATTAGAAATTTTTATCCATATACAATGCCAACTGTCATCTGTCCAAATTGCCATTGATCTAATATCTTAATAATTAATTGTTCTATTATTAATTTACATGTGTAAATATAGTTATTTTAAGTGATAATTATTTATATAAATGTATTATTTTTAATTTGAGAGCTATATTTACATTGTTTATAAATATCACTAAGTTAAGTTTGGTGTTAAAAGATGTCGCTCATCTAAAATAAAAATTAATTAATATTTTGATTTAATTAGAATTAAATCGCTTTCTATTTTCTAATCTTAATTATTAAATCTTTAAATATTATTAAATCTACATGATCAAAGATATTTTCAGCTACTGTACATTCAATATACAATGCGATCCATTTGAAATTGAAGCCACCCTATAAAACCTGTATTTTACATTAAAATGAAACCAATTTCTTTTGAGTAAAAATCTAACTACACCGCTGAATTCAGAAGGTCCTAAAATGGTATTGACCAAAATGTCATTCAAATATATTTATTAATAAAAAAGTTATGACTATGAGAGAAGCATTTTTCAACGTTTGAAAAATGCTTCTCTCATAGTCATAACACATACAGTACATTATTTCATAAATCCGGTCTTAAAAAATCCACTGACCAAGGTAGATTTACAAAAAAAAAACAACTAAAGAGTAAACGATTGCAATTTCTTATTCAGATTTACTTCAACAATTATATCAAACCTATCAATCCCTCAATTATCTTTATCAATGAAGTTAATGAACAATTATGCAGTAACTGTCAATGTCACAGCCTGCATTTGACTACATTATTAATTTCAACGTCATAGCCTACTTTGGATTTTACGTATTTTTTGATGAAATAGTAGTTACTATTAACAATTGAAACATTTTTTTAAAGATACTGCAATATAAAAATGCACTAAATAAAATGTAACTATTACTATAAGACGTTTCTTTGTAATTTGGTAGATATATTATTACACTTTTCTAATTGTAGTTAGAATTTTAAAAAATGGTTATTTGAAATTCTTTGGCATAATAATAAGTTAACTAATTTTTAGTTGTCTTTTTAAATAAATTTTGATCTACCTTGATCAATAGATGCTATAAGAAACGGATTTATAAAATAATGTACGGTAAAGTTTGAGAAATGATTCTCTCATAACTTTTTTATTAACAAACATATTTGAATGAAATTCTGGTTAGACGTGTAGTCAGATTTTTAATAAAAAAAAAATCGTTAATAAAATTTTGCTAGTTTTGACCTGGAAAAATAATCAGTGCCTTGAAAACTTAGATGAACTTCTGAAATTTTCTATGGAAGTAGACTTTTTGATCTAGTATGTATTAAAAAAAAATTGGTTTATTTTAATGTAAAATATAGGTTTTATAAGTATATCTCCATTTCAAATGGGTCATACTATATATATTATATACAGTTTGTGCGTTATAGGATGGCGAACGCTTCAGATGTGCGGTGGAAATACAAGACTTTATTTTATAGCCGTTTTTTATTATACTAACATAATTTAAAAAATAAGTCGAGCTACGCCACTGCATGTTGCATTCAAACTTGAATTTTCCCGAACGATGTCCGACAGTACCTTCGGACAGCGCCGGAACTCGCCATCCTACAACACGAGACCTGTACATATATATGTATACTGGGACAATCACTAGAATTGGTATATAGATCTATTTAACGTTAAATCAATAAAACAAAAATGTGATCGTGTTAAATATTTATTGCAATACTATTATAAACAATAATTCTTTGTATAGATTATATATAAATTAGTATAATATTGCATGTCTTGTTGCTTTCTTTTTGTAAAACGACTC
Source organism: Dynastes maya (assembly GCA_029619315.2). Classification (NCBI taxonomy): domain Eukaryota; kingdom Metazoa; phylum Arthropoda; class Insecta; order Coleoptera; family Scarabaeidae; genus Dynastes; species Dynastes maya. Next base: position 13,282,036 of record JAROYE020000012.1, read on the forward strand.
CTTAAAATATTACGACAGTTGTGTTACTGATATTACGCATTTCACTTTTTTCTTATATTTTACAAAAATATATACATTCATTTCATTTGCTTATTTATTTGATTAGTTAGAGGCATCAGATATTCAGTCGTCGATTTGAACGAGCTGTCCTTGAACTGTTGAGGATTGATGGTAGCGTCTTCTAGAGGCAAAATCTTCGTTATCCTCATTAAGTTGCGCCGGTGTTAAGTCTAGTACTGGATGAACTGGTGTTACTACAATTTGTTCGTACTCGTAATGGCGTTTTCTGAAAAAAAAAAAACGTAATTTTATTGCTTAAAGCGTATCTTATGTCGTTCGTGCAAGAAATTACCCAACACATCTATAAACGACACCCTTAAACCATTTCCAAAAATGGAAATCAGCTGCCAAACCTGGCTTTACAGCAGGGTTAGCTGTACCGATATACAACCATACTAGAAATATTGCTGTGATGCAAGCTACGGCATATACCCAATTCACTAACAACATTACAACCACTTTCAAGACTGCTCCGATAAGCGACAACCACCTGTTGCATAAATTGGAGTACCAATTCTTGGTTTTCGAATGGATATGTGGTTTAGGCACTATTGGTGTATTTTCTGTTTTATCATCCGGGCTGCTGGTCGATCCAGACGTGGAATCGGCCTGAAATTTCGCTGTTATAAGAGCGCATGCGTATTAACAAATAAACCTAATACCCTTAAAGTTCTATGGCGTGTCCTTTCTGGGAACAAGCTGTCTAGATCGTTACTATCAGTCTCAATTGTCAACGTTTGTTGGGACTTTGGTTTATAAAATCGTTGTTCTCGTTGGTGTTGGAGATCGTGCGTTTGCGCTAGAGCAAAATATGAATAATCTATACATGCATACGTTAATAAATAAGGCATTGTTACAACTGGTGCTAAAGTATTGATCTCTCCTATTAGTATAAAAGTTAATGTAACAATTGCTACCACTGCCAAGGCATATAAAGGCACTTTGTTGGGTCCTCTCTGAAATCAAATTGAAAAATTATGGATTATACTTCCAGTAATGGAAATCTACTCACTCCTCTTCCTAAAATACCAATACCAGGGATTACATTTTCAAGGGAAATTGACTGCAAGACTCTGGGTGTTCCGTACATTGCTCCTAGACAACTGGACATGGAAGAGACGTATAATCCAGCCAAAAGAAGGAAACGAACAGCTGATATTCGAGCAGCAATCATAAAATCGGTCATTAAAGCCTCTCTACTACAAGTTGCTCCCAGGAAAAATACAAAAACTAAGTACATAAATGTACCGGTGCTTATAGCAGATAAAGTGCCATTTGGAATGTCTGTAGAGGGTGCTCTAAGGTCACCACTCATGTTAATACCAGAAAGGATTCCTGTGATTGTTGGAAAAAACACACCAAACACTGCAAACCAGCTGTAACCTTCTTGAAAAGCAGGCCATAAATTTTCTTCGAAGTTCCCACTTAACCAACCATAAAAACCATTTTCTGCAGAACATAAAACAAGCAGATAAAGAAATACTGGAGTACTTAAAAAGAAAATACCTTCGTCTGTATGTACGAAGCTTCCAACCATAAAATCTAGACCAGCAAGCATTAAAATAAGTAATAAAATGAATTGTAGCTTAATAACCCATTTGACGCCTGCCACGTTAATTATACTAAGAAGTAATACTGCTGCGCTTGCTGTTCCACGAATTACCCATTTGGAATCCCCAGATCCGAATAATTCAGCCATCGTCTCACCGAAACCTAAGACATTTAAAGCACAGCCAACTGCCTGTAAAAGAATTATTACGTTTATTAGAAATGTTCATTCGAAAAACCATTTAAAATTAAAAGTACCTGGCCAAAGCAATATAAAAGGCCAATAGACCCTCCAAATCTTGATCCTAGTACATGCGCCAACAAAAAATAAACACCTCCACTTTCTATACGACATCTCTCGCAGATTCCAACAGCCGATAATACGGAAATTAAAGCAATAAAAACTACAATTTATTAATTAAATGTTAAATTGATTAATACAGCGAAAGATTACCTGTTGATATAACTATTAATACGGCACAGAAAATTCCAGCTTGACCTACGATCCAGCCTGATCTTAAGAAAACTATGACCCCAAAAATATTGATTAAGCAAGAAGTGAAAACACCGTCCCATGTTCCGAAAAGAACTGGTTGGGATATGAAAAAATTTGATTTCCACCAAGGCACATCTCCCTTAAATAAGTTATTTCTAAACAATCTTATCTTTATAGGGGTTATAAATTGCTTTTTGTATGATAATTTTTATAGCTTCAAATTTTCAATTCAAAAATAAAATAAACGTCAAATGAAAACATACTTGCTCCTCAGCGAACAGTTCATTAGCTCCAGATGCCTGATGTCCACCAGCCCCATAATCATACTCATTTCCAAGATCAACAAAACCACCAGTGTTCCCTCTAGACCTTGAGGCATTTTCAGCACCTAAACCAAAACGGGACCAATTGACATCACCTTTCTTATTATTCGTCTCCATCGCTAGATATTACTTACTGAAACAGTATAATAGATAAGGGAAAACTCAATCACACATAATACGAGCAATATAGACTTACAATACACATATCATGGACCTTTAATAATTGTAAGTATGCTTGAATAATTTTATCATAAGTTATACATTTTCAATGTACTGAACGTGTAATGATTAATATTAGATAAACATTATCTTAATATTATAATTTTGCGACATGGCAAAAAATAGAATTTATCATTTAAGTATTCTAGCCGTTTGACACATGACCATGTGTGTCACATTAATGACATCATCTTTGTTTAAATGTCAGACAAGGCCAACATTTCATCTAATATATTTGAACTAATGAATGATGGATCTAGTGATCTAAATTCATAAATTAACAAACGAAATTACAATACGTATGATCGATTTTTTCTATTTATCACAATGATATATTAAATGAACCGGAATTACTTTTATCTACTCAACAACTGGAGATTCCAACAGATAAATGAATGTAGACGTTATGACGTAAACTATCAACAAATCTGGGTAAAATGCGCATGTGTATAACCTGTATACATCGTATACATAAGTCATTGTTTATTACTGTTTCTTTGATTTCAGTTGTTTCAAAAAAATGGTATTAAATTAATTTCATCCATTGTAAAAGTACAATTTAGTATTACATTTGTAAAATTTGTGTATTGTAACATTGTAACAAGTTAAAAATTTGTTTGAATTGATTTTTGTGTGTGTAGTCTTGCCAATAATTAGGGTGATCATTGACTTCAGCTTTGTTCTAGCTCTAGCTTTACTCTAGGGATGGGACATCAGTGATAAAACATCGATGTCAATTATCGATGTGTAACTAAAAATTGTTTAAATTTCCCAAAAGCAAAAGGAACTTATCTGTAACAATAAATATTGTTTCATAATTAAAAATAAACTCCAGTAATAAATAACAGTACAAATAAAAATAAACTCTGTTAACAATTAACAGTAAACCCCACTAAAACTTTTGATTAAATAATATTGACTCCTAAAACGGCATTGAATAGGGTATTTATAGATCCCAAAATGTTTCATTTACTGACTGAAGAAACAAAATTTAGGAATATTCTTCCTTTCAATCTATTTCATTGCTGTATGAGTGTTATACCCGCTTTTGAAAATAAACGCTCTGCTGGTACCGATGTTGCTACAGTGGCCAAAGATTTTTGAGCTATTTTTGAAGTTTCGTTATTTGTCTTCCACTGATTTAAGGAATTTTGTTCTTAATTATAAAGATAATTTCGAGAGTTGGTCACTCCCGTATTTGTGTGTTTTCCACTAGCCGTTGATGATTTGATCTAGATGCATAGTTATATGCATATAATTAAAATATAGAAACCTAAGTCGATGTTTGTCTTTTGACATCGATATTTGTATCGATGTCGACTGATAAAAATATCGATAAAAAACCATCGATATTTGTGAAAAATTATCGATGTTTCAAAAACATCGATATACATCGCCTGTCCCTACTTTACTCTACTTGAATTTGTAGCATCTTTTCACCAACATTTAACCCGCCTTAAATGAAAGTTAACATTTGCAAGATTAGTAGTCTTAAAACAAGTTAAAATGAGGTTCTTTTTGAATAATAGGCAAAAGAAATAATACACAAATATAAATACATATTGAGCTATCGCCTTGGGTAAATGAGTGTTTTTAAATTTTTTTAGCCACCACAAGACTCAATCATGCCCCATAATAATAATACTAATAAATTAGGAATTAACAACATTTTGTTATTAAAGTCTATTTTTTTGGAATTTTCTGTTCTCGATTTGAGAGACATCTGGTGGCGATAGGATAATATTTCTAGAAATGTTGACAGTGAAAATCCTATTTTTTAAAACTTAAATATAATTATCAGGCTAATGTGTTCAAAAACACCGCTTGCAGTTTCAATTTTCCACGCAAATTGAAATGAAATTAATTTTTATGTTAATTAAAGAAGCAAGACACCAAAAATTAAAATTTGTGATTATATTTCAAAGTAATATTACGCCAAAAGTTAGATAACCCAAAACTCTTGATGTGCATTTGTTATGTTGGCATTAGCTGTTAGTTCTTTTGATTCGACGTCAAGCAAACTGCGTCGAGACGCTTTATGTATACCGATGCAAGTGTTCAGCAGCAGTCGCGGTTAGACAAACAAATAGATATCGTCCTTAAATTTTCTAGCGAAATTCGTGAATGAAAACAGCCAAGGATGAAACTACTATGGTAATATAACACTTAAAGAAAATCCTACAGCTAAAAATTACAATGAACAGGAAGGATTTTCGAATAAAGCTAACATGGAATTATTTATTATATAGGCATTATAGGTGAGTGAATGCATAATAAATAAATAACGTGATGATTGTCTAATTCGCAAATTAATAATTAATATTTTTTCGCATGCAATGATTGATCTTATTTCTTTTTTTTTATTTATTTAAATCGATATTACATTCCTTGGCATGAGCATATGGGGTGAATATATCAGAGCGGTTGCGGGAGAATTAAAACGACCCCCTATTTTATTTATTTCTTTCCTAAAGCTTATTTTTTTCTTTGCAATAGTTATCTTGGTTAAATATTTAAACAACTAATAGTAATTATGATAAAAAAATACATTCACTACTTCACCTATATATTTAATATTTTAATTTGTAATAATTTTTACCATCAAAATTTGTATGTGATTATTGTTATAACATAATAAATACTTTACTATATTTTCCTTATCCGTATTAATATTTCTGTAATCGCTTTAGCGGAAGTCCATGTTTGATAATAGAAGAAAAAGTTCCGATATTATAATTAGGGGGTTTATAATTAAAAGAACAATTTCAAAACTGTAATCGTTTTTTTCTTAGTTAATAATACAGCGCAACAGGAAGATGCGATTAGAATTTTATCCCACTTATTCTCCTACTTATCTTGTAGTTTTAGTAAACTGAGTAATGTTCGTGACGAATCTTGAATGCATTTTATCGTTCCTTTGAGAAAACCTTGAATGTAAAACTTACACATTTTAAAAAATTAATCAAAAATCAACTACAAATTAAGAAACTAAGAAACTTTCTGCTTGGGCAGTAAAATTGTAAATATGTTAAACGGATCGCTACAATTTTAAATAATTTCAACGATTTGAACAAAAACCTTGAATCACAAATATGTGCATTTAAAACATAAAATTAGCAGATTTTAGTTTTTTAGTTTAAGGAAGAAAATATTACCTCCAATATATATGTATCCCTAATATGAGTTCGGTAAGTTTAAAATTTTATTTAGATTTTGGATGTGTATGTTCGGAAGTACTTTAATAAAAAAACGCGTTTATATGGTTACAAATACGAGAAGTATTATGTTACGATAACACAGTAACACATATTACTATTTTTAACATATGAGCATATGTTTAATATATGTTTTTTTTTCTAACAAAATATAAATAATGCATGAGAATTATAATTCTGGTACGCTGAACCAATTCCTAAAAGGGACAGTTGCTTAAAATAGAAAATATCGATATAAAATACGAGACGGTGTACTTTAGACCCTCTCAAAAATCTACAATTTTTTTATTTATTTATGAAATAGGGTACAGGAACACGTTTTACAAGTTACTTAGTTTGAAACAAATTTAATGCAGTGAATAAAAGTTAATTTTAATTTAATTGTATCAATAATTTTTAAATGACCGTCAAAATAGTCGTGACGTCATAATATTTCTTTACACATTTCTGATAACCTCAAAATATTCTTGGGCAAAGAAATCGACGTGATGATTAGCAATATGCGAAATACGTAAAATCAATACTATACTCTTGGTTTCTGGGTTGGAACCGCGTCGTTGTCTGTCGCTGTTGTTGTCACCGACTGAGTCAGTGTGCAGTAACAGCCCTGAAGATGTCCCATAATAGTGTGGACGAAACGTCGGCCAAAGCTACTACAACGACGCGGTTCCAACCCGGAAACTAAGAGTATTATTGACAACCGCGGAAGCCTACGAACCAAATTACGTAAAATCAAACTCATAAAAGCTCGTCTAAATATTGTATAGTGCTAATATGCTAATTAGCTTCATGTATTGTTGCCATCTGAGAAAATAAATATAAAAACCCGAAAATTATAGATACCACCTATAAGGCGTAATGAAAGTGAAGATCAATTTAATATGAATATATTTATGCTGACTTATTTATGACAATATGAATTTTTGTTTGGAATACGATGCTCATCGCTCATCACTTCATTTTAATTTTAAGTATCCAATTGCTTTATTAATATAGCTGTCTCTCATAGATCTTTTGTTAAATGTATTATTTTAAAATACGATTAAAAATTGGGGCTTATGTCTTCTTTATGTTAATTTGTTTTTGCGGTATAAAAAATTTATTCCCAGACATTTACTCCACATGTTTATTTTGTATCACTTTGTTACCAAATAACAATAGAATAATACTAAAATCGAAGTATAATTATATTTTTAAAACAGATACAAAAGATTCAAAAGGATGTAAACACGTGAAAATCGTGTATTTTTGGGCATTATCGAATGTTTAGCTAAGAAAATTTTTGAATTTTAATCTTTTTTTTACAATTTATTTAATAAATCGTACGGAGATTAATCATCATGTAAGTATATTGTTTTATTCATACTAACTATTAGTAATTATTTTAAACTTGATTACGTTACATTACATTCAAAAAAGTCTTGCTAATAGTTAAAACCTTAACTAAGATTGTAGATTTGTCTTGTCGAACATCCTTTCATGAATTCTTTATTTATATTCTAACTATAGCTGCTTTCTATTTAATCCAAAGTACTGTACTGAACCGTTCGTACGGTACAAATTTCAAATATGTGTGTTCCATTTGAAAAGAACGGATAGTTCCTACCAGTACTTTTTTGTTAAATCCCTTTTTCCGTCGTGTCCCTACCGAATATTTGGTACATTCCGTATTGTTCTGTTGATGCATGCGCAAAACATAGGTTTATTGATATTCACCACTGTTGGGCATAATCGATATATTTCAATAATCGAATGAATCGAAATAATCGTTTAAAATAATCGAATGATCATTCGAAATCATCATTCGAACGATCATTCGATTATTTTCCACGATTATTTGACAAAATCCGAGTGACGAGTGAATTATTTCGAAACACGAAACCTCGAAGTTTCGAATACAGATCTCGAATCGTAATCCGTTTGTGTGCTCCTGCGCAGTTGAAACGAATAATGAATGATTTCTGAACCATAATCAAATGATCGATTATTCGGGTATAATCGATATATCTCGATTATATCATTCATAATCACCCAACACTAATTATTACACTTACTGAGGTTAGGTTTAAGGTTACACCTGTGTTCATAATTCGAAATTTGATTTACATTACATACTGGACTTATTTCGGAGAATTTATTTTTGGTTACATTTCTCAATATATAAAGTTAGGTCAGAATGATTATATTTTTGTCCAGTGCAAAAAATGCATGTTCCATTTAGCTCAGTCAGTACCGTTCAGTACAGTACTTTGAGGAACGGTACGTTGTAACGTACCGTTCCTTTATTAACTGTAGTTAATAAAGCAAATCGAAAGCAGCTTATATAAACTATTTTAAAAACGATAGCGGTTTTATAGAGTATTTCAATAACATATTCGCTTACTAGCGATTGATTTCCGAAAAAAGTATACATATATTTCAGTGTTATAAAGCTTTGTATTTTGCAGGCCTATAATTTCCTATAGGTAAATATATAAAAAATGCAAAGTTCAATTAATTTAATATCATATTTTTAATTTTTTGCATTTTTGTAATAATTTTACTCAATTGGCTCCATATTGGGACCTGTTCACTCAGTGTGGGTATAAGATAACTTATTTCCTCAGTAATTTAGAGGAAAAGTATATTTCTGAAAGCAAAACGTGTTTCCTCAACTCAGAGAAGCATCTTAATTCCCGGTAGACTAAATATAAATAATAAGTTTCATCGCATTATCCTCATTGTATACGAAACTCAAGTTCGGTACATAAAACAATAGGATTTACGAGAAATCCAATTTTACATGGACCGGTGCGTCAAGTAAATTTGAAATTGTTTTGTGAGGATGTGATTAAAACGACTTTCACATCTACTTTGAAGAATTAGATTCGTTAAGTTTGAATATTTCAGGCAGAAATAGCCAATATGAGGTATCCCACGACAATGTTGTATATTATAATGTTGGTCGGGGTTTCTTTAGTCCTCTATCAATACAGGATGTTCATAACATGGAAGTCAACACAATCCAATCTTCAGGATATTAAAGAATACAAGAACAAATACGCAGAACTTGTTAAACATGATTTTAATAGGACTATTATTTGTAACGAGAAAGAAATGACAACACAATTTCCAGTAAGTATTTCTTTGTTAAATTTTGAACCCAAACAGTTGTAAATTAATTCAGTTATAGGTATATCGACCAAATTCTTTTCGTTGTAGGGCAAGTAACATACCTCATGCACCCCGCTATTGTAGATATAAATTTCCCGGCTTTATTGATTAACTTTCTTTTAACTTTGCCATTTATTTTTAATTTATTGGGGTTAAAAGTTACAATACATGAAGTAGACTATAATCTTTCAAAATAAAAGGTTGCTTGCGAAGATTAAGAAGCGATAATTAAAATTTTATAAATAATTATTCCTTCTTTTTTAAAACCGAATCTACTTTGTGGTTTAAAAATTTGATTAGCTTATCAAACACGTGAGTAAACTAAAGAAAATCCTACAGAAGAGTTCAACATATGTATCTAATTACTGATTGGATTCTTCTTTATTTGAAAGGTTTTATTTTTGTTGTATAAATATATACCATGCGCAAAGAAACGTTTACTTGTATCAAGACTGTCCGCGTCAATTTAAGACAATTACTGTTTCAATTATCCACAATGCAATAACTGTTTTAAATTAAAAGAAATATTTTCTTAGCGTTTTTTTTTTCTCCGTTTAAGAAAAGTATATACTCGTACTGAAATAATTGTATTTTTTTGTTGTCGTTTGTTAACTTGATTCAAGAAAATCTTGCAGATAATTTGAAGTAAAAGATTCTTTGTATAAGTAAATGGCCATTGTAACACAAAACAATATTTTCTTAAGGATAGTAGTTTTCCTAATTTCAGAAAGCCTTTAGGTACTGTTCATAAATCAATAGTTTCATTTTCTTAAAATAAAGCATTTATTTACTTAGAATTCTCGAAGTGCATATTATTTAAATCCACATTATTAATTGCATTTGCCTTGTTTAAAACAGTACGACATATCCGTACATAATGCAGTAAATTATTCAGATTACTTATGATTTTAAAAAGGCTAAGGTAGAGGTATCTACAGAATAATGTTCAAACAAAAGTGAACTTAGTGTAGAATTGTACATATGAAAAATCTGCCTACAAAGAATAACCAAGATAATGCTAATTATAAATAGTTCATGGTATTGATAGAATTACTCCTGGTAAAAACAATGTGAACAAGAGAAAAGGATTAGCGCCTTTTTCTCCTGCCCACATCGTTCGCTCAGTTTATGCCCCTAATCTTCAAAAACAGCACTGAAATATATCCTGGCGCCACCTACTTGCAAGAGATATAGTCACGCCGTCCTAGATAAAAGCCATAGAAACCGAAATGCAGATGCCATACTTACCCATACAATGATATAGCCTTTAACGTACAACATTTTATAAACATTTTCAAAAGATGCCGGTTAATGTAATATCTTTTTCTTTTTAGTAGTATTTACCACGTAACTATAGTTTTTTAATATATAATAAATAATGATAATAAAAAAAGGGATAAATAAACTTAAATATTAACTCATTAATTATTAACCTACATAAAAATAATTTTTATTTAATTACATTATTAAAGAAATAATTGAATTATACTCTAACATATAAAAAAAAACTTTTTCATTAATTTATTCACTTGCTCTTAATTTTAATTATTAACTTTCGGTCTTTTTTGCATTATTGTAATTTTTCTTTTATTGGATGTCCTTGTGGCTGGCCTGATATGTGTTTTTTGAACACGAAACTGGTCGCCTAATTCCTCATTAGAACTTTGTGAGATCTGGACCATTTTTTCATTCCTACCTTTAATATGAACATTTTCTTAATTTAAAACTAAATGATTTACTTGGAAGAAACATTTTTCTGTCTTAGATTTTCTTGATTTTCTAACTCGAAAATATTTACTACTATTTTATCTTGAGATAATTATGACTAGAGATGCTCAATTTGCGCCAACAGCCAGTGGTGGGCGCATGAAAGTTTACACAAAATAAATGGTCAGAAATAAAATAAAATACGTGCCCAAACACTTACCGTCTTAAGAGTCTTCCGTAAAATCACAAAATGAATAATGTCTGTTAAATATCTGCAACATTAGATATGTTTCCACAGTTGTTTCGGCAAACCGAGTGCGGCGTGAGGAAAAAGTGTGTTTATATGTAGAAAACGAACGTTCTACATCTAATGACGTTATATTTGCCTAATTAAAATAATCTTTGGAACAACTTAACGGTTCTGTTGACGCACCTTCACAAATTTGTCTTAATGTGCCAAAATCAGAATCTTTCTCTAAAACACTTTCAAACCTTTCTAGAACACAAACATTTTTTGCGTCTTCTACCGCGCATAGCTGTGCGTGAACATGTTGCACTATTTGCAGAGATTCCACTAACGACACCGAAGGATTTTGTAATTTTTCTATTGCCTCCACTGGTCCGAAGTAATTGTTCTGAATAGTTTTTGAATCCGTTTTAATCTAACTATCTTGAAATTTCGACTGGCTTTCCTTGATAGCCGCAGCTTGCTTTGGATCGAATTGTCAAACCACGTTCTTAATATTCTCAAAATATTTAGGATAATAAAATGCGGCCTGTAACCATGTTTCCCCACGTGTAAGAATAGGTTCTGCTAGCTCAGGCATACGGGGGCACAGTCTGTGAAATTTGCGAATACGTTTTGGGGATTTGACAAACACTGGTTTTGTATGCGCTATTAAAGCGTCTACCTCAGGATAACATTTTCTAATACTATCTGACTTGATAGTATTAGTATTCATGACTGAAAGCATGAATTTTATGCGTAATATGTAACAAGTTAGCACAATGTTTTTTAAGAGACGGGCCTACAGAAAGCATGTTTGCGGCACCATCACTCATAGAAATTAACAGTTGGTTTGTTGAAAGTTCAAACTTTTCCAATGTATTTAACACTAACTTTGAAATTACTTGGGCAGTACATTGTTGTACTCGTCTGGAAGCTAATAGAATTGAAGGTGACGATTGATGTGGTTCCATTGTACGTACCATTAAATTAACCATAAAATGTTTTTTACGATCTGTTGTTTCGTCCACACATAACCACGGTTTTTTATCTTTCAACTCCGATTTAATTCTTTTTGCAACATGTTCACGAGCAAATGGCACAATTCTTTGTAACGATGCCCAACTTGGTAATTTGCAGTCCGAATATTCCAAAAGAAGACATATGCTTCCTTGTCTAGTAAATTAAACGGTAGATTACATGCAATAAAGGTAACACATAAATTAAATTTAAATTTGTCGTAGTGTTGTGTGCAATTTTTTTTTAAGAATGCTGTTTACTATTTACGTGACGTAGACAATCTCTTTTGGACCAACACATTAAAGGGATATTACAAATTACACATTGAATTTTAACGCCATCATAATTTCTGCTATACATTCTGTAACTTTGTTCAACATTGGTCGTTTTCGCGACGTAGGCAACATTTTTAAAACAAACGTAGAACTACGAAATAGTATTTATGGCAGCGTACATGTATACACAGATCTGGTTGAGACTCGCAGTTATACTGAGGGTTGTATCGAACCTCCGCCACTGCCCGTTAGCGCTAGTGAGCATCTCTAATCATGACGATAGCTGTTTTACACTTACTGTCATTGTTTAAGATGTCCAATGTCTTGAAGGAATTATTTTAAAAGATGACAGTACTCGCGAAATAAGAATTTACATGACTTCTGTATTAACACTGGGCAGGGATGGTCAGGGAAATTCAGTTTAGCAGCTTTTTCCCCATTTTTTTTATTAAAATTACTTTAACGTGTTAAATCAAGAGAAAAAATATAAAAGAAAAGGAAAAATCGACGTTTTCAAGACTAATCGTGAAAGTTCATCTCTCATTCGAATAAAGAAATGATTAACATTTACTTCTTTAGTATTGTAATGCTTATTTCGATTATTATGTCGGGTTTTTATTTGGTAAATATTGCCGGCTGTTAGAATAACTTTATCAAGAGACCGCGTGTATATTAGAAAATACCTATTTTCAACTAATCAATTATTTGTAAGCTAAATATAAGTTCCTAATCTCTTTTAGAATACAATTACACCGCCTTATAGAAGTACAGAAGCAAGTATAAATTTAGCACCACTGTATATAATAACTCCTACTTATCGAAGGCCAGAGCAATTAGCTGAGCTTACTAGATTATCGCACACCCTTATGCTAGTTCCGAATATCTATTGGCTAGTCGTAGAAGATGGTAAAATTCAAAATCCGCTGATTACAAATTTGTTAAACAAAACTGGTATACCGTTTTCGTACCTGATAGGTAAGTACTTGGCTAATGAAGCCAATATTTAGATGCGTTACAATTATTTCATAAAAACGAAGCAAAAACAATACAAGGCGAACAAAATTCACGTTACCTTGTAACTATATCAGATAAAAAAAAACGGTTATTTTTAATGTATCTGTATGTAAACATAACGGAAAAGTAAACATTTTGCGGAAAATGTAATCATTGAAGTGGGTTTTCCTTTTGTAAAACGTATATTTGTTTGTATATAAAATCGCAAAGCATGGAACTTGGCCAAAAGTATTTATCTGCGGTGACCAAAATATTGATTTGTTTCGGTCTAGCATTCTTAATTGCATCTAGATTTTCTTTTCCAATTTCTATGACCAATTAGAAAACTTAACGTTAATTTTAGCTCCTATGCCAGAAGAATATAAAAAGAAGAAGAAAGGTCCTAAGCCACGTGGCGTATCAAATAGGAATAAAGGTTTAGAATGGGTTAGAGCAAATGCAAAGGATGGGGTGCTTTATTTTGCCGATGATGATAACACTTACGATTTAGAAATTTTTAACGAAGTAATTAACCCACCAACATTTTTAGCATATGTTTCTTTACAACAACAATGAAATTCCAGATGCGTTCTACGAAAAAAGTATCAATGTGGCCTGTTGGTTTGATTACCAAATTAGGTGTTAGCTCCCCAATAGTTAGAAAAGGTAAGATCGATGGTTTTTACGATGGTTGGATAGCAGGAAGAACCTTTCCAGTTGATATGGCTGGTTTCGCTGTTTCCGTCGAATTTTTACTGTCACGTCCGAAAGCTGTCATGCCTTTTAAACCTGGTTATGAAGAGGATGGCTTTTTAAAAAGCCTAAGTCCATTTAGCGTCCACGATATTGAATTGCTTGCTTCAAATTGTACAAAGGTTAATAGTTATTTTATTTCATTACTGTTAATTGATAATCTTTTAGTTTATCTTTTAGATTTTTGTTTGGCATACTCAAACTAAGAAGAATGAACCATCGCAGCCGCTAAACATATCCAAATATAATGGTACGAATATAGTTGCTTTGAAGCATATACTGGTATAACGTTTAAGGAATTTCTTAGATAAACAGAAGAAAGAATAAAGACTGACATGAATAACCAGTATTCATCATTTCCCAAAAGAAAAAAAAACTATGCTATAATAGATATATCATCCCTTATACAGAGCCCGTTGGTGATTTTGTTTTTTGATGGACCCTGTATATACGATATTTTACCTTAACTTCTATGATCTCCTATTGTTCATTGAATAAGGGTATAATCGTGATAACGTTTTATTTTTATAATCATAAATATTGTAATTAATATCTAGATTGAACATAGCCACGTATTAACGATTATTGTAAATATATATTTGCTAAATTTTACCTAAATGTATTTAACTAACAAGGGAAGGTACCCAACCCGAAAATTCGAAAAATATTGAAACTTCGCGGTTAGGTAGTCCACTATGGCAGGTGTACAGCGATACTTTCGTTTCCTGCAAAGGCGCCCATTTTAGGGGTGAAACACCCCTCCAAAGTTTCGTCGATTTTTAATTTTCTTGCAATAACTCAGCAATGCGACGAGTAAAAAATTAAAGTTACATATCGAAATATTCCTCGTTTCATTGCCTATCAAAATATCGGTAATTTGACCCCCTTCATTAATAAAAAAAATATAGGTACCCCCTCCCCCCCTTAGGGAACACACTGATTTCAGATGAAATCAGATCCAGGTTAAATAGCTTCCTAAACCGTATAAAACCCACCCAATTTTTTTTCAAATAATTTATCTTAGGAGAGACTGTGGGCATTAAAACAAACATTGATTTAATTATAGGCGAATATATTTAAATTGACTGAAAGTGAATACATGTTTAGTTGTTGTTTCGAATTACTATATCGACTTTAAAAATGTAGTACATGTAGTAACATTAATGCACCATTACAAATAATTCAAGAGTACATATACAAAGGTTAGTATAATGCAGAATTACCTAAATGTAATGAAATTATATACTTATGCGTGTAATACAGTTATGAACTATGAAAATGGTATTCATCAAAAAAATGTTTAAAGCAAAAGGCTTCATTACACCATGAACAGCGTATTCGTGCTCTTTCTCCACAAACTGAACATCTGACACTGTACTGATCCTGGAAAGTGGCAAACGCAAAAGTTACAGGGTGCTCAAAATGTTCAGGTTTCGTATCTACATATCCACTTTTATACCATGAATATGCAAATAAACTCGTATATTTTGGAGAGGACAGTTGGTTATGAATTAATGACTGTAATTTAATGATGTTGTTTCGTGCATGTAGGTCAACGTTATAGTTATCCAACATAATTTGGTCAGAAAATTTTCTGACGTATCCTTTCCAGGCACGAAAGCCGTACACATCAAGTGGTTGTATTATTCCTGTTGTTTTTTTAGGTATTGTAAGTACTTGGACGTCTTTCTGTTGATTACTGGATATATATTTTTTCAACGCGGAAGGGCAGTGACCCGTCCATGAATCTAATAGTAACACACTTTTGGGGCCAGTATTTGGCAGATTTAGACGTAAGCTTACCGGATGCCGATGCCGCTACACGAACGTTTTTGGCTTGAAATAAAGTTTGTTGAACTCTAGGGCCAAACCTGCCTCCAGGTTCCTTGAAGACAATATACAGTAGGTGTAGAAGTTGCCCTGCTGCCGAAATTATAGGAAGAATTGTATAACTATGCGTTGTAGCTGATACAGATTGGACTACCGACTCTACATGTTTAGAACCTTGTGGAGCTAGAGTACGAGACGTGTGTAGCTCTAACTGAAATCCGCTTTCATCTGCATTGAACACGTTTTCTCTGCCATACGTTTCTATATATGGTTTTACCATATCAGTGAAATCTGACGCAATTCTCTCAAGTTCTGCTTTGTCTGTACCATGTGATCGAGTAATAAATTTGTTTATTTTTCGTGATACTATTTTATATGTTCTTTTGAAATGTTTTATCCATTTCATTGATACCTTGAAATCTTCCAGGCCAACAGTTTCTTTAGCTTCAATTGCCTAGTTCCGTAAGTCCATATCATGAACTATAGCGCTCGAGTCCATAGCATCGCTAAATTTGTTAAATACATAGTCCGATATTTATATTAGTTTTTCTCGTCTAGTATCACCTTGTTGTAATGAAGATTCCCATCTATACAATTGGGATAAAGACGTAACCTTTCTATATCTGGCTTTTACTGGTTCAAATTTTAAACGTTTGCTCTTACCACTTTTCCAGAAGTTAACAGCGTCCTGTTTATACTGCAAATCGATAACTCCTCCCTCGTCAGCAGTACATTCTCGATCTTCTTCTTCGACGTATTCTCTTTGCTCCTCAATTGTTGGAGGTGTCTCTTCATCTACATATTCAGTCGCGTATGGACGGTATATGTTTAGAAACTCCAAGGTGTAGCCTGTTTCCATTGAAAATGTTGTTTCTTCCACTGCTCTAGTAATAATTTCATGCAGTATGTTATGCAGCTCTATTTCCGCACTATTTGGAGTGGTGTACTGTTGACTATCGTAATTGTAAGTTAACATTAATAAACGTACCACGTTAACAGGGTTCACAGGTACCATTTTGCTGAAGTTGATGTACTAATTCGTAAACAACAACTGAAGGAAATACCACCCGTGGTCAATATAAATATGTTTCCTTATCTCTAATATTAATATTGTTTGAAATAAGGTTTTATTTACATTATAAACTAAAAGCACTTGTAATCTGTAGTATTCAAGGTTTTTCTATTGTTATACGTACTTTATGTGCGATTAGTAGGATAATACACATCATCAACACCATTGTTTCAAGTAAATCCTAGAATTACAAAATTCTATCTAATTTCAATATAATTTCCTTGCAAATCCATATAAGTAGATAAAAATGTTATTAAATACGCACAAATCTCTGTGGTGATCCAGATAATCTATTAATAAGGGGTTGATTAGCAATATATCGATATGCAATGAAACAAGGAATATTTTGATATATAGTTTTGATGTCTCACGCTTCACATTACAGAGTTACACGAAAAAGCTTAAAATCGATGCAATTTCTGACGGATGCTTCATCCCTAAAATGGATCCCATTGCCGAAAAGAATATCATTCTACATCAGCTACAGTAGATTGCTTAACTACAGTTTTGGGCACTTTTTAAATATTTACAACATACTGATAATTTAATATGCCCACAGTCTCCCCTAAGATAAATTATTTGAAAAAAAAATTGGGTGGGTTTTATACGGTTTAGGAAGCTATTTAACCTGGATGTGATTTCATCTGAAATCAGTGTGTTCCCTAAGGGGGGAGGGGGTACCTATATTATTTTTATTAATGAAAGGGGTCAAATTACCGATACTTTGATAGGCAATGAAACGAGGAATATTTCGATATGTAACTTTAATTTTTTACTAGTCGCATTGCTGAGTTATTGCAAGAAAACTAAAAATCGACGAAACTTTGGAGGGGTGTTTCACCCCTAAAATGGGCGCCTTTGCAGGAAACGAAAGTGTCGCTGTACACCTGCCATAGTGGACTACCTAACCGCGAAGTTTCAATTTTTTTCGAATTTTCGGGTTGGGGACCTTCCCTTGTAAGAATACTAGTTCAGCATCTTTTTAAACTATTCATTCCAACTTTTGATGATATATTTTATAGGATTTAGTGCTAAATGTAAAATAAATGGAGGTTTTTAGAACCGTCGTCCAAAAAAAAAAAACGCCCATTTCCGGATCTCGCTATATACTTATATATCGATAAATTATGGCTGGAAGATACACGATCTAACAAAATGGCAGCACTATTATTATGTAACATAGTATTTAATTGAAAAAATACGCTTCAGGAATTAATAAAAGCAATATTTTAATGTCGATAAAACGCCAACTAAATTATTTGTAGCAATTAAATGTAATTAAATATTCTAAAAGTTTGCAGTGATATTGTTCGTAATTGTTAGCATATAAATTGTATTATAAATTACGTAGGTATACATACATAACAATAAATAAAATTTCCTATTTCTTACGTAGAAGAAAACACCATTAATCTATTCTAAATTCTAAACAGCGTTTCATATACATACAAGCTGGTTATTTATTGTCAATCTTGTATTGTACACGGCCTGTTCTGATTTTTTACATTTTTAACTTTTAAGCAATATACTGTTGTTATTAACGAACGTAACATTTTGTATAACGCCCAATATCTGCGTCTTTCAGATAAAAATTAGCTATTTATTAGCATTTATCGTACATCGTACATTAACAATCAATGTTCCAAGCAAACATTTTTAAATTTCGCGCTTTAAGTTGGTGATTCTATAATGGCTTTTATTACTAAAAAGCTCTCGACGTAGTCCCTACGATGACCGTTCCGTTCCGCTTCCTGAGTCGCGATTTCCTTGCCGTCCTGGCACATGGGAAGAGTAACACTACCAGTACGCGCGCTTCCCTTACCCCGACTGTGCTCCGGAAATGAGCCTTTCCGCTCCTAACTTTTCCCAAAACGCCCCTTTCGTCCTCTCTTCTATCCTTTCGCGAGCGCAATGCGCACGACCGAAATGGAGACGACAGTTATTATTAAGTATAGTTGCCAACTTAAATTATCCAGGAAATTAAAAAATGTCTACATGGGTACTAGGCTAGTGGAATAATAATAGCGAATTTTAGATCACCTGTGTAAAAACAACGTCCCAAATTGTGCAAAGTAACGAAAACTTGTTTGTGACGCTGTTTTATTAACATATCATGTAATTCGGCAAAATTTTGAATGCATGTATATATTATATATTTGTATTTATATATATTTACATATCTCGAATATTTACGATTTATTATATTCGCGAAGTTTTTATTTCAATCTAGCTCTTAAAAGAAAAATTAATCACTGATAAATCGTTCCCAACGTTCAAGAATTAAAAATGTAATTATAGTATTTTTCAAAATAATAAAATTCAATTTTTGCCTTAAATTTTGTGTTTGAGTTCGATTTTTTTATTTTTTACCAAGGGAAGAGGGACCATATGTTTGATGTCTATAAAAAATTATCATTAAACAAATATGATTTGTAAAGCAAACATGAAGATAGTACAAATCTGCAATTAATAAGGTACAATTCAACTGCGCTTCACTTTTAAGCTGGGTTCACATCACAGCTGTGTCTCTGTACCGCGGTGTTGCGGCGTGCAAGCTATTGGTTGATTCAATAAAAACTACACTGGTGCCATAGGAAATTCACGCCGCTAAAAGTTGGTTCAACTTTAACTTTTAGCGGTGGCACAGCGCGTTTTTCTCAGTGCGTCCTTGTCCAACTTGTGGGTTATCCTTTTCTATTGAGAACTGAGCGGGAAACATCTTTGACAAAACGTGGTCAATAGAGGTGAATTGTTCGCGTACAACTTACATATACAGGGTGCTTATTAAACATACGGCAACAATTCAAGAGGTTATTCCATGAACTATTCTAAGAATATTTGGTCCTTTGATTATTTTTGAAAAGCCCCATTGTTTCGAAGATACAGGGCGAGAAAAGTTTTCGACAAAATCAACATTTTACCAAAAATTACATTTAAAGTTTCTTAATCTACAAGAATTGTTGAAAATGACTACCTCCAGCTAGGATACAAGAATCCAATCTTTTCCTCATTGACTGCCGAACTCTTTCAAAAACACGAGGCTCGCTTCTTATTGAGTCACACCCAGCAATTATCCGATTTCTTAAATCTTCCACATTTTCCACTGGAGTAGAATAAATTAATTACTTTAGATGGCCCCATAGGAAATAATCCAGGGGGTTTAAGTCCGGGGATCGAGCAGGCTATAAGTGAGGTCCACCTCGACCAATCCAGCGTTCTCCGTATGTTGCTGTTAAAAACTCACGAGCAACCACACTAAAATGCGCTGGTGCACCATCGTGCATAAACCACATTGCATTCCTTGTTGTCAATGGTACATCCTCTAGAAACAAAGGTAGCGTTTGTTCCAAAAGGTTTCGATACACCTCGCCGGTAAGTCTTCCTGGTAGAAATACCGGTCCAATAAGCCAGTCACCTACAATTCCTAACCAAACGTTCAACGAGAACTGATGCTGAAAACGATCTTCAAGTACCTCATGTAGATTTTCTTCAGCCCACACATGGTTATTGCAAAAATTCCTTATTGCATTTCTTGAGAAATTCGCTTCATCGGTAAAAAGAATCAGTGTCAGTAGCTGAGGGATTTGAACCAATGTGTGCAAAAGTCACTGACAGAATGCAATCCGTGGAGGAAAATCAGCAGGAGGAAGTGCCTGAACGCGTTGTATGTGGTATGGGTACATCAAATACTCAGGCCTTCCTGGTCCTCCACTTCGTTTCAATATGCCTGTTTCATGAAGACGTTGATGAATACTTTGGAAGGTTTTTCTATCAGGAACATTACGGTCAGGAAATCGTTCAATGTACAACCATCTAGCTTCTAATGAATTGCCATCAGCAAGTCCATAAATGAAATGCATGTCAGTCCTCTCGGCGTTCGTATAGCGATTCATGATAGAGGACTTCACTAACAAAAGTTTAAGTATTAAAAGACAGAAAATACACGTCAATCAGTCTCAACAAATTTGACACATACAAAATGATCAATCACGAAACGTATTCAAATGAAATCCACGTTTTAACTGATTTACTTTTCTATGTCTGCACTTGCCTATTGTTATTGGTAAAACAGCCGTTCTTTGTAATCGGAATGTTGTTAAGAGACAACAACGCGTTTTTACAATCTTTTTATACTCGGTAAGTCCAGTGTTGTACGCCATATTTTTATTTCGGCTACATTAATAATTTCAAAAATATCAAAATTGGTTTTGACAAAAATTTTTCTCGCCCTGTATCATCGAAACAAAGGGGCTTTTCAAAAATCATAAATGTACAAAATATTCTTAGAATAGTTCATGGACTAACTCCTTGAATTTTTGCCGTATGTTTAATGAACATCCTGTATATTATATGAAAGGAAAAGATCATTTACATCGACATAAAATGGTAATACCTATTACACTTTTTTAGCAAATATAACGCTAAAAGTCTTCGTTGTCTGTGGTGGTACACACTTATTGTATATTCGCTATCATATTCTGTACCCATACTGTTAATAGTGTGAAAATCGCAAAAATCTGAAAACTAATACACCTTTGTACAACTAATACAAATACAAAATAAGATTTTAACATAACAGGACATATCGTGCATGCTTGAACTCCTCTTAAAATACGCGCTATTTTCTTTTAGCTGTGAAACAGTGGTGATGTGAACGGCGGTTGCCGTCGTCTTCAAATTTTTGGCGCACCGCAACACCGCGGTACAGCGACACAGCTGTAATGTGAACCCAGCTTTACGAGGAGAAAGCCATGAAATACTTTACACACTAAAGGCTCCTCAGGTAATGAGAAGCTTTAAAAAACTTATACACTTCGTTGGCTCATCACCACACTAAAGAAAAGTAAATGTACTTGGAAAAACCATTACCAAAATTATAGCAAAGTAAATCAAAATCTATAAGATAAAATACTCAAAATAATAATTTTTAATTTTTCAAAGAGGTACCCGTTGAAATTTTTTCATATTTTCTTATATTTCCACATCTGGAAAGGGTTAAACGGTTAAATGGGGCCTTATTCTATAATATTCGACAAAGCTGAATTACACTAAAATAAATTCAATCTTATATTTCTAACAGCTCAAATTAAAATCTTCAGATTTCTAGAAAATCTTATTTCCCTTTCTGTACTTTTTCTGGGATATTGAAAAAGTAAAGGTTTTGGTATTAAGGGACTTGTAGCAATCGATTCAATCTAGAAACACATTACTTGTAACTTTTTAAGGTGTGTAAAAGTCATCAGAAGCTTTTGAAGTGTAGGATTGTAATCGACTTTTGATTTTTATTGAAATTTTAAGATCATAGTTTCCGTATGCAAAATAGCTACGTACCCCTTGGCATTTTTTGTTACTGTCTTATTTTTCTTATATTTCCACAACCAGCATTATCAATCCCCAAGTGTCCTTAGAAGTGTAATAAATTTTGCTTCTATTTTTTCACGTTCTGAGACATAGTTGGAAAAGTAAAGAATTAAGATCTACAGAACGGGCCATCGATTGTAAGGGTTTGATTCCATCACGAAAAGCTCATCTGAAATCTTTATAGTGTATAGAAAAGTAAAATTGCAAAGAAATATAAGAAAAACAATAAACAGTAATAACAAAGAAACAAAAGTTGAATACCACTCTATAAATAAGCGTATATACAGTATGACCCATTTGAAATGGAAACACCCCTGTAGAACCTATATTTTACTTTAAAATTAACCCAATTTTTTTTTGAATACATAGTGGATCAAAAAGTCTACTTCCACACAAAATTTCAGAAATTCGTCTAAATTTCCAAGACACTATGATTATTTTTCGAGTCCGAAAATAGCAATTATAAATGAATAGCATTTATAAATTAATTCAAATGCAGGCTGCGACATTGATGGTTACTAGATAATTGTTCATTAACTTCATTGATATTTTAGGGGTTGATAGGTTTGATGTTTGTTGAAGTAAATCTGAATAAGGCATTGCATTTGTTTACTTTTCAGTTTTTTTTTTTTATAAATTTTGATCTATCTTGGTTAGTAGATGTTGTAAGAAGCGGATTTATGAAATAGTGCACTGTAAGGTTTGAAAAATAATTCTTTCACAATTTTTTTATTAATAAATATATTTGAATGAAATTTTCGTTAATATCAGTTTAGGATCTTCTGAAATCAGTGGTGTAGTAAGATTTTTAATAAAAAAATTGCTAATAAAATTTTATTTTCGATCTGGAAAAATAATCATAGTGTGCCTTGCAAATTTAGATGAAGTTCTGAAATTTTGTATGGAAATTGATTTTTGATCCCCTATGTATTAAAAAAAAAATGGTTTCTTTTTAGTGTAAAATATAGGTTCTACAGGGGTGCTTCCATTTCAAATGGGTCACACTATAGAATTTTAATTTTAGGTAAATAAATCGGCCCTGTGGATTCCAAGAAAATCAAATTTTGATGTCTAACTCCCATATTAAAAGTAACTAGGGGTACTTGGGACCCCTATTATCCATATAATAATTATTTTTTCCCATGAGTAATTGCTTAATTTAAATTTTCAGACATCTCATTTTAAAGTGGGTATTAAGAGTAAATATTTCACGTAATCGTATCATGTGATATCTCAATCTCGATATCTGATTAATATGTGCCATTTGTTGTAAGTAATATTAATGATTTTACGTTACGATAGGAACAATATAGTTCATCTAGGACTGATAAGATATAATATCAGTTGAGATAGAAGAATTTTTTAACGTCGAATCAAAAGATGGTGTTATTGTATTGCTAATATTGTTTGTAGAAAATGTTTCCCGCTGATAGAAACGACCACGATTTTCCAAGGGCGTATGTGGACGATCCCAATGGTAATTCTAAACATATTTTCTTATTTCACGGCTTTGGATAGAAACCATTAATATTTTATTGGGTGATATAAGAAGTTCTCCATGTTAATATTAGTGGCAGTAGTATTTATCATCTATCAATTGCAATTTTATCGATGTAAATCAAGTAAAAAACACCATTCAAAGAAATTCTTTTGCTTTTAGACATAGATTTGCCAGTTTTCAATTCACCAGCACCATCATTGAGCTTTATTAGTCAAAGTAAGTTTATCTACAATCTCCTAAAAAGTTCAGCTACCTATTCAAAAACATTGTCTCTAGATTACCTTGTTTATACATTTCCATTTGTACTTAAATAAACATAATTAAAAGAGATAACGTCGATTACGCCATTTTTCAATGTTTATCAATCGTATTTTTCCATATATTAAAGTAAAATGGATTAAATTCTTGTCGCATTATATTCAAATGAGTTTAAAATTAAATTTGTATAGGTATATTCGCTTGAAAATTTTTCTAAATGAAACCAATTATTCACAATATTTTTGTCATTTATTTAATTGCAGCTACTCCTTTATTTGAACCTGATCCCCCAATAACATCTCAACCACAAAATAATTCAGGTAAATGGTCTATATATGATATAAAAAAGTGAAAGCATAAAAAGGAAGACTACATTTAACCTTACAGGCATTACTTTTCAACAAAGGAGACCAATACCTGTTTCTACAATCGATTGGCGAAGTACCAGAGAAAATCAGTTCATTCCAAGGAATGGTTTAGATTTTCTTGATGGAGTTGATAGGTTGTACATCCAACAAACGGTTGAATTAAACGAACGTAAGTCTAGAAGTATTTATTTAACTTTGCAAAATGGAATCTTCACACGAGATTTTTCAGTATTGGCAAACGTGGATTCAGAAAATCGATACACAATCAAAGTTCCGGAAGGTGAAACTCTTTACTATGCTAGTGAATCCTCAACAAATTTCCAAAGGTTCTGCTTTGGACCAAATAGATCTTTCGTCATGAGATTATACGACCAAACCCAACAAGAAGCGTTGCAATTTCGAAGGAGATTAGCTTTTGGGAATTGTTCTTGTTGGTGTTACCTCCAAGTAAGATTTTGCAATTTTTGGAATATGAAATTGATGAGAAAAACAATTTTTAGAGCTTGGAAATTTGGGTACCACCTGGTGAGATGATCGGATACGTTCAACAGCAGATGAGCATGTCAACACCGATATTATTTGTCTACAATCAAAGAGGTGAACTTACTTATTGCATTGAAGGACCAGAATCAGTTTGTTCTTGCATCAATAATGGAAAAGATAAGCATTTTAAAGTAAAAAGATGTCAAAATTTGAGTTACGTTTACTTAGAATCTAATAACATTTTAGATTTATAACTCTGAGGCTACTACTCAACTTGGAAGTATTAACCATCAATGGGACCAGGTGCAGGTTGATTATATCATGTGTCTGCAGTTTCCAAATCGAAACATTGATACCTATACCAAAGCATTACTTCTTGGTACTGCTTTCTTACTTGTGAGTTGATTCCTGTAATATTTTCTTTGAATTTTTTTTAATTTTTTCAGGAGTATATGTACTTTGAGAGATCTAAAATGACTGGGTTCTTGAGATGCAGCTGTTAATTGATGACTTTGTTGGATATTTTTTAAAAGATAATTATATCTTCTACATTATACGCATTATAAAAAATATATAATCTCATATTATTACACAAGGGTTTTTTTTTCTCTGAAAGATTCTATGGCTGATTAGTTACAATAAATTCAAGAAGAACAATTAACAATCACTATAAAAAAGATTACAAATTGATATAAGAAAGCAATTGTTGTTAGATGTTAACAATTATCAGAGAATTTGCTTTTCTATAGAGACAGTTATCGCAAAAGAATTCATATTACTTATTCCTAAGAAACTAATCGCTGCTTTTATTTTAATTGATAACAATGGCCTATATATTTAGTAGTTGTAAATAGGTTTTGTTTCAATAAGAAATTACACCTGGTTTAAAAGCGTGTTAGTGCAAGATGATGCAACCATTTCTCCCATTTTTCCATGGGGATAATAACTCTGTACCGTAAGTTAACTTTACACTTTTTTCAATGGAAAATTTATTTGAATTTTCGTCAGATGGTACCATGGTAACATTTCAAGAACCGATGTTAATACTTTACTTACCATCAATAGTCGAACTGATGGGTTGTTTCTTGTTGGAGACTCACTTTCATTCCCAGGCGATTTCACCTTGTATCTCTGTCATAACTTCCGTATATTCGACTATAGAATATATTCTTACACAAATTTTTTAAGCCTAGACAGTATTCGTATTTATTCGACTCTTGAGGAACTTATAGATTATTACAGAACGCATCTCCCTTCAGATTGCATTCTAGTAACTCAACTTGAGCGGTATGTTGTTAAAGCAATTGATACTGGCACAATTGATTGGAAGCAAATTAAGGCAATTTGTTTAAAATCGAAGACAATTACTTTCAATTTATTAATTTTATATTGTAGATTAAGAGGCTTTGTTATGGACGATTTGGTAAAGTTTATTTAGCAAAATTCGAGCATAGGAAAGTAGCTCTGATCCCAATCAGAACAATTGTAGACGCAAAAAAGTTAATTGACAAGTATGTATAACTAAACACAAAGAGATATTTTAATTTTGGTCTTTCAGATGTACCTTCCATGAGAACCTAGTCAATGTTTTCGGACTAACTTGCTCTGATAATGATTTTTATTTGATTAGCGAATATGCTAACTTTAAATGTTTGCATGAGATGCTCAAAAAGAAAACACAAAAAAGGTTGACAGAAGATAAACTGTTTAGCTACATGTATGACATTTGCAACGCCATGACTTATCTAGAAAATCTTTGTATTAAACACAAACAACTCTGGACGAGGAATATTTTTGTCGCTCAGTGGGGTGTAGCAAAATTGGCGAACTTTGGTTTGTCAGAGGAGATACCAAATCCAACTAAGGAATTGTTATTTAGATGGATGGCACCAGAAACTATTGGGATCCATTTTCACAGCAACAAGAGTGATATTTGGAGCTTTGGGATGTGTGTTTGGGAAATCTATTCCTGTGGCGCATTACCCTATAATGATGAAATTGTAAGTGTATTTATTAAAGATGTAATCCTCTTCAAAAGTACTTCCTTTTAGAATTATGAAGTCATCTATAATAGGCTTAGAGAAGGTTATAGGCTTCCTAAGCCAGAAGCATGTGAAGACGAAATCTATGATTTAGTTGAATGGGTATGTGTTTATACAAATCCCAGATTATTACAGGTATTATAACTTTTTTTTAGTGTTGGAAATGGACTTCAAGCAAGAGACCAACGTTCAAGGTAATGAAGAACATATTACAGGACAAAAAAAGAGAACGCCATACTATTCGTATTCCGGATACTACTGATTCAGAATAGAAATATGGACGCGATTTCTAATTTTTTTAATTATTTGATCTACGTCTCAAAACTATCTTTTAACAAAAATATTTTTCTTGAATCAAATGCGTTGTCTTTTAAATTTCCCAAATCAATAATATAGATGATAAAATTCTTAATTATAGTGCTGTGAAAGTCCGACTCGAATAGAAGTCAGAAATCACTGAGGTTTTCGAGTCAGATAATAGTTAATATGTAAAATCGAGTAATACAGACGGATCTAAATTTTAAATGAAAACAGTGTTCGAAGAAGACTGGGGAGAAGATACAGGTCTCAGTGTGTTTAGTCAACTATTAAATACAGGGTGGTTCAGTTTTTGTTTTTGAAATTCATAAGACCAGCTGGTGTTGATTCTTTACTTAGAATCACTAGAAAATTAACTGCAGGAAGAACTTTCCTAAAGAAGATCAAGTATGTTTAAATTAAAAAAAAACAGTATTCGGTAACATATTTCACACTACTGTATGTCCATGGAAACTCAATTTGTCACTTTAGTGTTAACGATCCAAATTTATTTATCTGCACCAATTACAGCCTCTGGATGATTCTGTAACTCGAGGTTTGGAGGTCATTCCTAATTAACACTAGTTAACAAATACCTTTCAACAATTACAGGGATAAAAAAAACTCTGGATAAATTCAACATTGTTTATTTATAATTATTTCCATAATAACAACTGAAAACGTAGTTTTACAAAATCAAACAGAAAAAATGAAAATCATTATCAATTTATCAATATATAAAACTGAATACTATAAAAATGATATGAAATTACAAATTTTTTTGTTTAAAAAACTTCCTTTTGTATGCTACGTCGAAACAGCATGTCACTTTTTAACGTCTTAGGTAAGATGCGTTACTTTTAATATAGATTTATTAAATATTCTTACTTGTTTAAAGAAAGATGAAACACTGTGGTACTATTGCCTTGCGTTGTATGTTATATGAGCGTGTTATACATCTTTCAGTTCGGCAGGCACTTCGTTTTTAGGATGCTTATTTTCAAAGTGTTGCTTGTAAGTTTTGGGATCGGGCATTTGAGCCTGAAACAAAAAAAAAATAGAATTACCCATTAAATACGATAATAAAATATATTATTTTTGGGATATGATCCACCAAATTGATCTTTCTATAATTTTTGTATATAATAGCTAACTACTAGATAGAGGTACCCTCAAGGAATTTTGCAAAAATTATGAAAAAAAGTATATAATCTAGTACTGACAAATAGATAACATATTGTTTTTTTGTTTCATTCAATATCTCTAAATTTGGCTTACCAGCGATATATACATGCAGTGCGGACCTCAGGTGAATGACAGAAGCTAGCGTTTTTAGAAAAAATATGTGTTTCTATTCTATGTGAACTAGCTTTTGCCGTTATCGGCAGTTCAATTGTATTTCCGGTGTCACCGGCAGTGACGTCAATTTCTTAGTTTAAATAGAACACCTGTATATTTTTACATTTTTGGAAAGGTAATCCAAAAGCGAATTCAAACATACCACATATGTTATACTTTGACTTAAGACATATGACATACAGCAATAAAGGTTTTGGAAATCTGCTTTTTTGTTACGCAAAGTTGGCTAGGAAACAGCGCCAAATTGTTTCTTGTGACGCCAGACTGATCGAGATATATCGATTATACCCGAATAATCGATCATTCGATTATGGCTCAGAAATGATTCATTATTCGTTTCGACTGCGCAGGAGCACACAAATGGATTACGATTCGAGATCTGTATTCGAAACTTCGAGGTTTCGAGTTTCGAAATAATTCACTCGTCACTCGGATTCTGTCAAATAATCGTGGAAAATAATCGAAATCGTTAGTAAATTTCGAATGATCATTCAATTATTTTAAACGATTATTTCGATTCATTCGATTATTGAAATATATCGATTATGCCCAACACTACTCGTTACTATACTCGGTTTGCCCAACGGATGCAGTAGCAACAATGGACATCGAAAACGTTATACCACGTCATACTTCCAATAACTCATCCCAGTGATTGATCGGCGCGGTCGTCTACAATAGGCAAAATTGTCATTTGGGGTCTATATTCTTGTGTTGTTTGGTTATTTTCTTGCTGTTTTCTTATTTTCTATAATACTACTTTTCTTTTATATTTTATAAATCAATTTTTCTAAAAACTTTTTTATACATCGTTTTTATAAAATACGTAAGTAAACGCGCTTAATAGCAACCAATATATGTCGATAGAATATTTGTTTTTATAGCTTATATCTCGTTGAAAATTATTTATTTTTCTTCTGAAGTACTTTCCACTCTTAAATATGGAAAATTCGCCTCCTAGGAAGAGGGTTGCAAAACATTTTACGGTAGAAGACAAGGAGAAGGTTTTAAATATATTCAAAATGTGCCAGGAACAACCTGGAACATCCAAAGCCAGAAGTGTTGCAATGACAGCAACCGCAGCAGGTATACCGAAATATTTCTTAATAAAAACCATAAGTTAGTCGTTTCTTTTTTTAGGAATTGGAGAACGTAGTGTGTATAATCTTTTAAAAGAATATACTACCCAACACAACTTTCAACCACTGAAAAAATACCAGTGAAAAGGGTCTGTTTTAGATA
The DNA here is from genome assembly GCA_029619315.2 of Dynastes maya. Classification (NCBI taxonomy): domain Eukaryota; kingdom Metazoa; phylum Arthropoda; class Insecta; order Coleoptera; family Scarabaeidae; genus Dynastes; species Dynastes maya. The sequence continues at coordinate 13,311,837 of JAROYE020000012.1, forward strand.
ATAACGAAGCTTCAACTATTGAAAGAGTGCATGCAGTAGTAAATGAACAAGATCTTCCAAACTTTAAAATGGCAACTCTTCGATCATTATTGAAGGAATTAAACTTTCGATAAGCTAAAATGCAAATATTTAATTCACATGTGTGCTCATAAAAATTTAATATTTGTAGTTATCAGAAGAGGAATCGAAATTGTATGCTAAAAGAAAAAATGAAATTATTCATTGGAGAAATAATGGAATATCGTAAAAATGAAAAAGCAATATACTATTTGGATGAAACATGGGTAAATGCTGGACACACAGTAAGCAAACAGACCAATCAATTAGTAGTGCAAGGCAGGCGTTTGTGGAAGGTTTGTCAACCGGACTCAGGAATCCTTCAGGCAAGGGCAACAGATTAATTGTAACACACATCGGCTCAAACGAAGGATCTGTAGAAAATGGATTGCTTCTATTTGAATCTAAAAAGACAGGAGATTATCATGAAAATATGGATGCACTGAAATTTGAGGAATGGTTACAACATGTACTTCCAAATTTAAAATGCTCCTTACCACAGTCGAAGGTTAAATAAGCCGCCAAATGCAAGCAACCGTAAAGCTGAAATACAAGTGTGGTTGGCAAAAAATAATATTGAGTATGGTGAAGACATCGTTAATTAAAGAAAATGTAGCTAACCCTGTAAGATACGCAGTTGACGAAATAATAGAGAAAACCAATAGAACAGTTTTAAGACTTCCACCATACCACTGCGAGCTAAACCCAATAGAGTTCATATGGGCTGAAGTGAAAGAATATGTCTAGACACAATACAACTTTTAAGTTGGCAGATGTAAAAACCTTACTCCAAGAGGGTATTAACATCATTTCTGGCGAAAATTGGACAAATGCTATCAAACATGTTATTCATACGGAGAAAAAGCTATGGGAATTAAATAATCTAATAGATATTCATACAGAGCCATTAATAATAACTAACAGTGATACATCATCTTCTTCTGATGAATATGAATAGTTCAACAAGGAAATGTTTTTTTTTTTTAATGTGTCATGTTCTCATTGTATATTGACCTCTGTAATTATATTAGCTAGAATGATGTACGTATAATTTTATAAATTATGTGTATTTATTAAATTTTAAAAACTGTGTTATTCATATTCTTTATTTAGATTTACAGTCATTTTGAAATGATATCCCATGCTTCTCTCAATATACATAATTTTTGGAATTTTTTACCATCACATAGTTTTACATTTTTCTTCTATTTTCTATCAAATATTCTGTATAATTCTAAATAGCTTAGCGAAAAGAAAACTATTGAAGCCTAGAGAAATAAAGATGGACGATAGAGATGCTTGAACTTTTGGATTGTTAAAGTGTTCACACCTTCAATTGCAAGAATTGTGTTTACAAACAGTTTTTTAAAGCACAATTGTAGCTTCTTATCTTCAGTAGCTTGGGCCAAGTGTACAACCTTTTTAGATTATATTTATTTAAATATGCGCAGGAGCTCTTTAGTTATCCTTCTTTGTTCTTGTTATTATTTTCTCTCATTTTAACTTGTTTTGTTAACTGTTGTTATTTCTTTAATTCATCGAACTATATTGCAATTAATTAATTATGGTAAGTTTGTAATGCGTTAGTATTTGATAGACAATATGTCTGTTTTTTGGTTTTTATGATGACTTCGGCAAGAACCATGCAAAATTGCTGGGTCAATCTTAATATTATGTAAATTGGCAACAATTGTCACCTTATTTGCCATGGTTGCGCAACAAATTGTGCAATAATTTAAATCATGTTATATTCTGTTAACGCAGTTCGCTCTGTAAATTTTATACTATCTATCCTTACTTAGCGCAAAGTTTATTTCCGGCTGTACAAGGGCAGTGTTCACTATGTTGCACATCGTGATAATTGTTGCCAAAGGTGCCAAAGGTCTGCACTGTATTTCCGCTGCCCACGATACAGGTTCGACTTTTTAAATGGAACAGCCTATATATTATTACGCTTTTGGATGCTTCTCTTCAATTTATGTCAACTTTCTTCAATATTCGCTATATATATCCATCTATCTTACTTTTTGAGATAAGACATAGGTAATTTGAATTTTGGGAAATGGCGCTCTTTCTTTAACGGAAACTGAACATCCTGTATACTTGAATATAATTTTATGTTGTGCCGTGTTTGTCTCCGAATATTTTTTATTCAAAAACTTTTTTCTAAATTGCACAGAAAGGGAATTATCTTCCGTCCACGCACTAGGTGGCTAGCTCGCTGTGTTATTAGAACTAATTAGAACCTCTCATTTTATGTAATATGCATTTACATTAGATTGTGAATTTGGTAATGATGGCTTTTTTTAATCCAATATAAACAATTGTTTCGTCAGAGAAGTGTTATCACGTTAATTTTTACAAAATCTTTTCTAGATGCTATAATAGATTATTAACTTATTGTTAATATAATTAGAATTGATGATTTAATCTAGAAAAAAATATGTATATTTTTTTTAAAACCTTATATCTGGAGTTGGCTTTTTTAAATTTCGCGAATGATTTAAATTGGTAGTTCCGGCTCTTTACTTTAATAATTTTTTGTAACTTGTTACTCTTACTTGTTTTTTGTACTCGTTTTGTAATTTGTTTAATTAATTACTTGTCCAGTAATTGGAATTTTCTCTGTTGGGCAATAAAGCTTATTATTATTATTAATAAAGGACGTATTCGTTAAAAATTCGGTGAATATGCCCTTTATTACCGAAACTACCAACTCAAATCGTCGGCGAAATTTAAAAAATTGCAACTCTATATCTCTCATCTTTTTTAAATAGGTTTTTTTGAATTAAAAATATTATTTTTGGAAAAAACAACTTATATTTACTTAGAATTATAGTTCATGAATATTTTTTTAGAGATTTAATACAGTAAAAATAAAACATTATAAAGTACATAAACAAAACATTGAAGAAAAAAGTTTCATACATTCTAAAATACATCTCTGATACTTGAAGCAATTCAACCATAACAATTTTCTAGAATATCCATATAAAACAGTTTGATGTGAAAGTAAAAACGTATTCAGGTACTATTAAAGTTGCAATTACTTACAACGACATATAAACATATAATACTTTCTCTAATAACTATGTTGTGTTACTTTTTTTCACAATTACTTTTATATATTAGACTTATCCATCTATTTAACAAGATCACTATTAAAGAATCATTTACCTTACAAACAGCACAAACATGTACTAAGGCCTTTTGTGCAGCTTTCTTTTGATCATTGGCACTGTGCCCTTGTTGTTTCTTAACTTTTGCAGCTCTTTCAGCGGCTTTGGCTTGGGATTGTAGCTTCTGTTGTCCTCTTGCCATTGTTAAAGATCTGTATACTGCAACAAATCATTCAGAACACATTAAATAATCATAAATATTGACGAAAAATTTTACAGTTACATCAAATTATTTAAAACGTGTCAGTACCTAAAGTACTATTTAAATCGAAGATAAACTTGTTACACTTACTCAAATAGTTAAGATTAATGTTTGCACTCTTTCTTTTTGTTCAAATACAATGCCCTTTCCTTAGTGGCTAGCTAAGAGCTGCCATGCAACAACACTTTTCTCATAAACATATAATCATGGAGATCATCATAGAAAATCTGTCAGAGATTCCATTAAATTTCCCTATATAAGGAAGGAACTCTCCAGATACAGTGTTGTTAATTTGTATAAACTGTTTAGCGCGAAATTTGAATCGTATATTATACACTATTCTCAAAAAGTTAATTTACAATTAATTCGTCTATGAGTCGTCGTAAGTATATATAGATACATTCGAAGAATAATATTATTGTATTCTATATTACTATTAAGTTAGCCATTTTGTTTTACTGTTCTCTTTTATATGCCTACAGAAAGAATATTTTACAGCTTAGATAGTAAACAAACACAGTTTTAATAGACATGGTGTGATGATATGTAGAATTACAGAGACGAAAAGATTCTTTTATTTATACTTTAATTGAATGGGGTTTACTAGAGTATTGGTGTTATATTACATTTTTGTGTTTTAATATATACTAAATACTTTTGCGCCTAGCTTACATTTCTACATCGTATTAAAAATACATACTCTTACGTTCGATTAGAAAAATATGAACACAAATATATATTTTTAAAAACATCTCATTTAAAGATGTACCCAGTAAATACTTTTTAAATTTCGCGGACGATTTAAGTTGATAGCTCCAGCAATGCATGCAGGATTCTTACTTACGCATTCTATACGTCTTTTTCTACAGATTAGAAGTGTTACGAATATAGCAATAGAATAATATCGAGTTAAGGGTGGGACTCTGTGCATAGTAGAATTCGGCAAGCCGTCCAATCAGAGGTAAATTAAGTGGTAGGGAGAAATCCAGATCCTATTTGATTGGCTTTGACCCGATAGTATTCTATTGCTATTTTCCCAACATTCTATACGTACCTATACAAAGTACCATTTAGTCGAAGTGACGTATTCTAATATAGAATACTACACTAGAAAGCGACATAGGGCGAGTTCGGGTATTCGTTCGGAGTAATTCTATTTACTCCAAATACCCTACTCCCGCTCTTTCGCGTTCGGGCATGTCGTAGAGTTATTCCATCCATTCGTTTAAGAGTATGGGTTGAGTGATCCACTCTTGCTCCAAGGTTGGTAGAATGTATATAGCGTACGAGCGAGCGTACTATGATCAGTCAGCATAATCGGCATTTTTCGGAAATGCGAAATCAAAGTCGTGTCTTACACGTGTACCTGAACGAATATGCCGTTTATAATGTGAGCAAGGTGTTTTCGGAAATGCAAGGGCGAAGTCGTGGCTTACACATGTATGTGAACGAATACGCCGTTCATAACGTGAGCAAGGTGCACAAATAAATTTGCGTTTATGTTGGTTAAGTATTGCAAGATAGTAAATTCTACCAACCTTGGGCGGCAAGTGCTTTTATTTGACATTCTATTACTAAGTTTTATGTTATTTATTTATGTATTTATTTAACCTTTTCACAATAAATAAGTATTAAACAATCAAATAGATTGTGGATTTCAGCTTGCCTATTAGGTTTTCTTTTTCTAATCGATCTACCATCCTTTAAAGCGACATAAAGTTGTCGACTTCTATATGGCATGTCGACTATCGCTACGCAGAGTACAAGTGATGTAGGAACCAAGCGATAAATAGAGTCCCCCCTATTTCAGCACTAGTAAAAGGTAACGAATACTTTTCTCCATCAATAATCGTTACTTGGAATCTAGGCGAGTAACGAGTATTCGGTAACGAATAGTAATTTTATTTTACATCTCTATCTGTGGAAATATCAAAAAATTATACTATTTAATCATAATGAATTATTAACAATGTTATTGTTTTTTTTATTAGTTATGCACTTTATAATAATATAATAGAGCATTCCTTGACTATTGTTTTTTTTATCGCATGATTCACAACCTGTTAAACGTTAAATAGGTGGAAAGATAAAATTTTCCAAGTGTTAATATATTTCTTGATGATTCATTAATAACTTTTGATATAATTTTTACATAATTTTATTATTTTATGTTTATGTAAACGTGTTTTAAATCTAATTTTGTTATTGATGAGATTTTTTGGTAGGCACTGTATACAGACAAATTCACGTGCAACAATTTAAATATTTCTCGAACTATTTTTTATGTAACAATTCATTTACATAAGATCGATTTGCAAGTGATGAATTGGAATATTGGGATATAAGAAAAGATGATTATACTTTCTGATTTTTTATTTTCGACGACGTACATATGGGGAATTTATTCCCAAATGATAATTCCTATCATCTTTGGGTCGCACTGCGATAAGAAGTGAGAAGATATCGCGAGTGTATAAACAAAAGGTGTCTTCATCCTTTTCATCTATTCCTGTCACATTATGTTTAATTCATTTCCCTTAGTTTATGTTTATTTATTACTAATATCAATGTTTATTGAAGATTAAAGTCAGGCAACAGATACTTAGATTGAATGAAGTGTTTGTCGTATCGTATGATATAAATATTGTAGGGATAGCTGCACACATGGAAGGGTTCGATGCGATTTATTACGAAGACGAGGAGGATATATCAGAGGAAGCTGAAAGTACTCTTGGCACTGACGTTACAACAGTTCCAGACCCTGTCGTAATTCGAGGAGCTGGAAATATGACAGTGTAAGTAGATATCGAATACATTTCGATTACCAAATTTAATTTTCTCCCAAATAGTTTTGGCTTAAGTAACAGATTCAGTACTGAATTTCCAAGTGGTCTTGTCTCACGTGTTGCACCAGAAGAATTTCAGGAGACAGTCATGCGGATAAATAGTGTCTTGAAGAAAACTCTACCTGTGAATGTAAAGTGGTTATTCTGTGGATGTTTGTGTTGTTGCTGCACTCTTGGGTGTTCATTGTGGCCTGTAATATGCTTAAGTAAAAGGGTAAGTCATATTTTTCAGTGCGTCTCTCGCATATTTTCTACGATCGTTAAAATATTTTAGACGCAGCATTCCTTAAACAAATTACTAGAATGGGAAAATAGTTATTTGTACCACAAGCTAGGTCTGCACTGGCGGTTGTCGAAACAACATTGTGATTCTTCCTCAATGATGGAGTACGTTATTCTAATAGAATTTCTACCAAAAATACCTATATATAGGCCTGACTAGCGCATATATAACTATGCATGTTTGTAAATAGTTGCCATTTATTTTTCTCCATTACTTACATTATTATTATTATTGTTTTCCCCATATTTCCTTTTTTCTTTTCCGTTTAAGTGCTTAGGATCTTCTTCAGTCATTTTATCTATTAATTCGTTGTAAATATATGAAATGAATGTGATAATTATTAGTGGTAAAATGCTCGTTAGACTTATCTACATATTCTAGATGTTTTGCTAATTTTTTTTAACCGAATCTTTGCCGAATTATCGATTATAAAACGATTCTGATTGTTAGAGAAGTTATTTATTATATTTTCCCTTTTTAACTGGGAAATTTGGCAAAGAATATTAAAAAATATGTAACACACAACATTAATAAATTGATTTTTTCCTTTTATCCTTTAAATGTATATGCAGGATCGTCCATGATTTATGTTCTATTTTCTTCTAAGAATAGAATTTAAATTATAGAATATCCTGTTTATATGGATATATTACTTTATTATTAATAACATATTCTGTACAAATTAAATTATAGGGCTCCAATTGCTAACTTATTGTACACACTTTTACTAAACTTTTCTGAGTATGGGAATAATTCCCTTTATTTAATTTAGAAAAAAAACACGAATTAATCGTATTTTAATTTTTTAAAATCATCACAAATGCTGAATTTATTAAATTAATTAATTTTCATCAATTAATTAATTCAAGTGTATATCGTATGATAAATTGTTAATATTAATTAATTCTTAAAGAAGAGAGGGATAAACGAAGTACCATAAGTTATCAAACTGCCTCCTATATATATATATATATATATAAATATATATAAATATATAATTATTACGTATTTTTATATACAGGGTGAGTCTAGAGTATAGTAAAGTCTATTTATTCAAAACACCAGCAAAATTGATGGTTTAATAAATATCTTAAATACAACATATTCAGAATTTATATCGCTATTCTACCATTTACACAGGAGACACAATTCTATAATTCCAGGGGATTAGGACACTCTGTATATGTGAAATTTTTGAAAATAAATGGACTTTGCGAAACTGTCGAGTCATCCTGCAGAGTATGTGAAAAGTATTCTTTTACATACTGTATAATATTTTTATTAACTGCATACATTTTTTTTTTGGATTGTTCACTTGAACAATTGTAAATAAATGAACGTTGTTGTGCGTTTATAACAATATAAGACACTTAAATTCGCTCTTAAGTACTTATTTTTTTTTTTCTTAACCATATAACATGCAGGACATGTTTGCTTTGTTATAATTTTTTTTTATCATCAAAAGTGCCAAGAACAACAGCGTTTAAATTTAGGTAAACTATATCAAACACAAAATACGTTGTTTAGTGTACAATCCTATTATTTAATAATAATTTAATTGTATTTATACTTACGTGTAATCCATCTGAGGTAAAGATGATTAGCTAATTTTTAAAAACGTATTCATCAAACAAGTGTAACAAAATTATCTTTCTCTTGGATGTAACTTAAATAAAATTTAAAAGAATAATTTACTTACTATTTCGGAAATAGGTTGTATTATATTAAAATCTATGTAATTGTTTAAGTTTTTAACTATTTATCTTTTGATTTATAATTAATTGATAAAACGCATTTTGGTACAAACAAAAAGACACGAGCAAAAAATTAGAGTAAACTCGATTATTAAGAATATTTTTTTATATTCAACACATCTCGAACAAAAAAAAATATATAATAATAATTAAAGAAAAAGAAATTTCTAAAATTTTGCTAAATTTATTCTCTTATAATCTAGGTGTTAAAAAAATATTTAAAATTATTAAAAAGAATCTAAATGTAAACATAATATTATCAAATTGTGCACTTATAAAGAAAAAAAATCAGTAGTTTTTCACTCGTTTTAAATATTAAGATTAAGAAAAAAAAAATTAAAAATCTTCCATTTCGAGAAATCTTGTATGTTGTATAGAACTACTTACTATAAAAATATATATTTAAAATAAATAGGTACATACATAAAAACATTTAAGTGACGTAATTATTTACACATTTTATTACATATATCTAGCAATAAATGCCGAATTTTAGAAATTTTCGATGCTTTTTCCGTAGTTAAATATGATGTGCCCTAATTTTGAGCTTCGGTGTATATATTTTTAATACATATAAAATTTTACGAATATTCTGGAAAAAGATGCACCATTTTTCTAAAAACGAATTAAAAATCATTAAATCACGTTTGTATTAAATGTACTTTTCATTTTATTATAATTTATACACAGAATGTTTAAATGAACTTACAATAGATTATGTAGATTGCGAGTGAGTACATCACACCTATCAAAATCGGCTGAATTCGCAACGGGGAAAAAGATGTTCACTCGGTATTTATTCACCTTTCACTGCTACCGTCGACATAATTCGTTTTGAAAACGTATTAAATTTATTTGAATTTTTTGGAGCATGTTTTATTTATTTTTAACAAAGATTTCATTTGAGTTCGTTCTTGCCCTATGCTTGATTTATTGTTAATGCCACGCTCTTAAGTGGCTTAGGTGATATTTTGGAACAAATTTCTTTTATTACAAGAAAAATTATTAATTTTCTAAATAAATGCATCCGATCAAGATAGGTGTGACCTTGCAATCTGTATACAAGAAATGTAAAATTTCTTTTAATCTTCATTACTTTGAGATTTATGAATATTTTTGTTTTGAGCTTTTTGTAACAAATTAAAGTTATTAATTGTGTTACGTTGAAGCCCTACATTATGAAGTAATTTTTTGCCTTTGATATTGTTGTTTATCTTGTAAAAAATTTTGAAATAAAAAATAATTCAATTATGAAGACTTCGAATTATTGTTAATACCTTTATTTATATTACAAAAATATCAATTATACAAAGACAATATGCTACGAGTTGGAATTATTACATATAAATTGACATAATTTAATCATTAATAAAATACTACATCAGAAATGTTATATCACACTTTTTTCTATTACTGCAACTACATACATATCATAAAATATTAATTACATTTTTTTTTAATTATATAACATGATACGTTTAAAACTAGATAACAAAAAAATTGGTTTAACTAAAATCTTTGTACAAATTAGAGGAATTATGAGAATAATTAGAATGCTCTTGGTTAAAAAACAGGGGTGTCCAACGTAAATAATTAGCTAAATTAAAATAGAAGGGTTATGACACGGATACACATCAAAATCTTGTTCGAGCGTATTAGGTTTACTACCCCCATACGCATGCGTTATACTTGAAAACCCCCAAAAAACGTAACTTGCTCTCAATTAGGTACTATAATTTTTCACAAAATTATAACACAGTTGATATTAAATTACTACAAATTAATGACAAAATTCGCAGGAAATTGCCCTTTTTGCCCGTTCGATTCTCCTAGTAACCATTCGTCTGAAACTTTCTGTAGGACCTTGATAATTTGGCCTGGTTTTAAGCCTAAATCCCCAGGAAGTTCTGGGCGGAATTCATAGACTGCTTTGACGAATTTCTCATTATGCTCTGGTAGAGGGATTTGTATATCAATGAAGTTCGCTGGAAATATTCCTTCTTTATCACCAATTTTGCCGTAAAGCCACTCCCTATCGATTCGTCTTATTAGCAATACTATATCATTTTCCTGAAATAATCAAATGAATATTTACGAAAAAAATTTTTGATTGATTGTAAGGATATTTACCTGTAAGGGAAGATCTCCATTTTGTGATCCGGGAAAGTCATATAAAGCTATACCGAATGGCATCACGGTTTCATCAACTTCTTTTGGAGGACTTGGAGGAGGTATCAAAGGCATTGGAGGTGAATTATCCACAGATAAAATCGACATAGATGATGGAGGTGTAAAACATGGAGGCACTGGTTTTATGTTAGGTTTATTAATGGGTTTTTTAGGTGGTTGCGCTCTAATTATAGTAGGAACTGATATCTGAGGCACGACTGGATTTGTTGTTGTAATTGTAGGCAGTAATACGTTCCCTTGCGTAGCATTTCCAATGTTATTTGTAAAATTCCACGGTGTCACATTAAATGGAGACGTATCATATTCAAAACTTTTCTTACTAGACGCTAGGCTACTTGTGCTACTACTAAAAGAACTTGAGATACTCCCACCAAAGTTACGGTTTGTGCTTTTAGGTGAACTTGGTGGGCTCCACTCAAATAAACAGATATTGTCACCTGCCTGATTTAAATTCCAGGCTGATTTGCTTCTCATTTTTGTAAAATCAGGTGGTGGTGGTCTTGGTGGTGGCTTTTTTTTAATGTTTTGGTTAGAAACATTCCTAAAATAATAAAAAAGTAATGACTTCCTTCCTTGTGACATTTAAACTTCCTTAAGAGAAACATTTGACTTACTTATTTTGTTTACGACGAGCCTCTTCTAAAGAAGGGGCTGGTCTTGTAGGTAATCGCATATTTTTCATGTAAATATATTCATCACAATACACCCTTCGCTTCGAATATTATTTTACAATGACATCATTCTTAAACGCATTGAATTATAAACATGACGTCCTTTATGCAATAAACAGTGCTACCAATTGTTTCATCAATTGGTAATATCCTTTGTAAATTATTTCGTATCTAATGTAGATAAGGCAATCATAAGCTTTTTTTTCATTTGCATTTTCTTTCCTAATATCTTATTTGTTAATTTGGCTCAAAACTTATAAATAATAATGAACAACAAAATTCATATTATCGATAAACATTCAGGAACTAATAATTATACATATACTTATTTTTTAGATCTGTTATCTATCTATAATCGGATAATAAGTCAACATTAGCGAATGAGCGATTAATTAAATCATCTAAATCTCATAAATAAGTCGTTTCTCAACTCTAATTGCTTTGGCAAATTTCGAAATTGTTTAGCGGCAAATTTGAAATCCTTACTTCAGATTGGTTAAAAAATAGCGTCTAATGACGTGATTCATAATTCAGCCTTAAGTATGAGGGAGCCTTGTTCTGTTTCATAGTTAGGGGTGCTATTCCCGAAACCAAGTGAAAAATTTCGTGTAAGTTCGAGTGGTCTAAAACGTAACTACGTTACTTAAATCTTCGGATCAGACATAAAAAATTTGTAGTGAGGGTTATTTTAAAATTCGAAAATAAGACTTGCACATGTATATATTGAAATTTTGAACGTTATAAAAAGGCAGTTTAGTTCGTTTTCTTTATTCAATTGCGAGCAATTGTATGTGAGTTTATTTATTTCTAAAATGGAAAATAAGGAACGTAGTGGTAATATTAGTAATATATCACAAAAACAGATATCTAAAATGATTAATTTTTTTAAACAATTATCATAGCGGCAAATTTCCAAATAAATTTACATATGAAATTTCAGATACCGCATACGGTACGACTTCTTAGGATGTTTAAGTAAGCCTTCTATTAAAGCTTGCGACAAAGGAAATAATCTTATGAAATATTGATAATGAATTACAAACGGGTCATTTCTCCCGTGAAAAATATTTTCTTGTCCGTTTCCTCATTTTGCAAAATTTCAATAGCAAACAGATGGGTAATTTCATTGACATTTGTAATTCAGCTTTTTTAAATGTAGTAATTAACGTTACAATCATACAAAAATCAACCAAAACTAAAGATTCGAGTACTTCTGACCTCCTGATTTAAATGACTGTACTTAAATCATTTATAAAATACGAAAAGAAACGGCGCGCCACTACTACCCTGTTATCTTCTCTTTATGGAAGAAAATGTATATGTATATTTATTCACATTGAACTACACATATTTCGGTTATATCCTCGTACAGTAAGGGATACCAGTTACCTAAAATGTGCCACTCTCTGTTATAGTACGCATTTCAGTAATGAAACGTTAAATATAAAAAAAAAAAACAAAAGACTAACAGTGTTGCTAACTAAAACTAAAGGAAAAATATATTATAATTATCGTAAAAAACACTAAAAAACGGAGAGAAAAAAAATAAAGCTGCATTTAATTATTTACACATTTTATTCTCGTAATATCCATTTTAAGAAAACAATAAGTATTCATAAAAAGAAATTCAAACTATTTACAAAATCTAAACTGGTAAAATTCCTATATAATACAAAATAATAGAAGTTAAAAAAAAAATAAGATAAGAGTACAGTAACAACAAGTAATACAAAAATAAAAATAAATTACTACTATTCTTTGGGAAACAGTTTTCACAGTACTAGGGATTTTTGCAATAATCTTTAGCGGGAAAATCTTTTAATATTGGGAATTCGGGGAATGCTGTGGCATATTCTGGTGGTAGGAACTGGAATTTGTGTTAGGTAACAATTGCGTTGGTGGAGATTGCCTCACATCAGGACCATTAGCTCTAGAATTGTAAGTGCTACTACCACTATTTTTAGCAGGATAATTATTTGACGAAGTGTAAGTACTGTTGCCATTAGTATTGCTTCGATTTGTCGAAGAACCAAGATAAGATCCATAACATGAATCATCCGATTGCGTTGATAAACCACGTCTTTGAGTTCCTACCATCCCATACATTGATTCAGGCCTATTTGAAGCCCTCGTACTTTTCTGATTTCCTTCATAATTTTCAGAATTCGCAGTTGTAGTCCTTGTAGAATAATCTCCCCTATCACTTGCTGTTGTACTATAATTATCAGACCTTGAAGCAGTTCCAGGAGTTACTCCTCTTACACCGTAAATGCTTTCGGACCTCTGCTGCATTTGATTTTGCATATTTTGATTTTGGACATGGTTCTGTTGGTTAGTTTGGTTCAATCTCATTGGGTATAGGGATTGGGTTGGAACTAACGGTCCAGGTCGTGGTAAAACATCACGATTTACCCCTGAATTTGATTTGGTATAAACAGATTGGGATCTATTCAAATTTGCACGTGTTAAAGGCGGGGATTTGCAATACAACGACTTGGTACCACCATAAAGCGATTCTACACGCTCTAATTTTGTGGTAGGAGCTGAATATAAGCTTGTGGATGTTACGCTGGGGCAATAACCACTGGGAACGTTCGTAGTTGTACCTCCACTAGGTCTATAGGTATTATAAGTAGATCCATGGAATTTGGGACCGGTTGGTTTATCTAAATCATCATAAGTGTCCTCATCTGAGTGTATACTTGATGAATCGCCATCTCCAGAATTCTTACATCTTCTATGCCTTCTAGGATTTAATATATACTCGTAGATAAGTCCAGAAGCAGCTCCACCAATTAGGGGACCTAACCAATACACCCAATGGTTATCCCATCTGCTTAAAACGAATGAAGGTCCAAGAGAACGAGCCGGGTTCAAATAGGGCATCTATTAAAAGAGAATGTTTGTTTTATTGAGATTTTTTTAATTAAATAAAGATGCTTACAGAGACAAAGGTGCAAGCTGAATATGCTGCACCAATTGTGACGTTTCCAGTGCTTGTCCACTTCCTGTAGGTGTCCATGGAGACAAAATATGTTAAAACCACCACGAATGTTAGGATAAATTCAACACCAAAACGTTCCCAAGCCGCTACAGAACTTGTATGGGCTATTGCAGCTGCCAAATTTGCTTTCTGTCCAGGCAAGGATACCCTGAGAAGAAAAAATAATTTTCTAAAACGTTCTATTTTCTTCTAACTTCTCTAAAAGGTTAAATTAACGTGCATATAACTTAAAGTATTCAACGCAACACCGCTGTTTAATTAGATAGTTAACTCCCATCATCGGCAGGCAGATGTTTTAAGACTTATGTTACATGAAGGAATTAAACTGGTTAGCTTTAGCCCTAATCTACGCAGCGAGACGCATATCAAGTTGTTTCTTGCATAGAAAGCATTTTCTAGTTCTTAAATCTTATCTTTATACTGTTTGTGTCCACGATGTTATCGATATTTTATTACAGAAGTCTCTGATATGGTTACTTTCCGTGTATATTCTTACGATTATTCAATAGGTATTAAAGAAAATATTGAGTTGAGAAACGGTGACAAAATATTTGTTAAATTGGCGAAAACAATCACGTGGTAAACTGTTCAATAATTTGATCTCACGGAGATTTGAATATTCTTCTAAATACTGCTTTACAATAGGGTATCAATTACGCTTCATATAAACCATTTAACCCTGCATGTGACAATTCCCATTAGGGGGTGGGAAATGGTAACCCTCCCAGAATACATGGCTATAATTAAATTAATCCCGCATGAATTATAGTTTAAATAGTGATAAAAAAAATAATATTTACAAGGATTTCTGTACAAATTATTTCAATTTGTTTCAATATAAAAAAATATTTTTGTACCTTTTTTTTTTTCGTTAAAGGAGGTGGGATTGATAATGTAACTCCTATAATAGAATTAAGATATCGGTTTCAGTTAAACGTCCCCTTTCAAATTTCTATTGTATGGATCACCCCCTCAAGTGATCAAAATCCACTTGTTTAAAGGCCCTTCCTAACAACTTTAAATGATAACTTTACGAATATTAACGTGTTGAATTAGTGTTTTCGAAACATTTTCCCATAAGTTAATAACAAATTAGAACAAAACATAAGAAATCTGGTTCAAATTCTATTCACATTTTATATTTACCATTCATTTCACATTTGATGTCTGGGGTTTGTCACCGATATATATTTTTTTAATAAGTAACTAAACAAACCAGGATATAACAAAAAGAGATGGATATATGGATAGAGACAGTTGTGTTTAATTAAAATAAGACGTCAATGTAGAAAGCAGATGGTATAGCATAACAGTGGTTGAGGCTCCGTTCTTAGAAAATAAAACTACGTCTGTATGACGGGCCTGAAGTGAAGATGCAGCTGTCCTATACTTTGTTTTTCTTATTCTGCCCCGTTATTCGATGTTACACGGCGTTTTTAGCTTTAGAGATGATTTTTAAAGGTTTGATATCAAATTTTTGGATTCCTTCCGATAATCCCAAAGTTTTCTATTGAAATTTTCAGTTATCCGTTCTAATTCCTAGGAAAATAAATTTCTCGGCAGATATCCGATGATATTGCTTTGGATTAAGACTCGAACTTATATTACAGGTAGCAATTTCGCGGAATCATCAGACGCGTGTAAATTGAGAAGATGTCAGAGATAAAACGGCATATATCTTATATTTTGAACGTGACAGGTGGTAAATTGTTATTACTCTTACGTATATATTTGCGAGTAGAACAATCTACTGTCCGTGGCAAGTATAGTCACCCTAGGGAATTTAGATCAACCGCTATGAAGCGTGTGTTATTTCAAAAGAACGACCTAGCTATAAACGAGGGTCAGATATTAAAAGCAATTGTTAAGTTAGTATTAATTTAAAAATGATTACAGTATGTATGTGTTCCAGTACGAAGTTATGTTTGGTATACCAAGCTTCAAATACAAAAAGGAAATTTTTGTAATCAGTAGACGTGGCTATGATAAATATATCACATCTAATTTCTATTTAAAAACATCTGCCAAACAGATTGAATATCTTTTCTACCCTGTATTCCGAAAATGGTTATAATAACCGTACGGTTTTTTATATGCAGTCGATGGCTTGCAAAAAGAATATAAAATGTACTAAAAATAAACATAAAAGGGAACCAACCAGCAGCTGCACATTTAGGAGGCATCTATATCCTGTAAAATTTCCTTCACCCGCTTGCTCAAGACCTACCATGTGTACCAGACAAAGAAGACGCGTTAAGAGGGCAATAATCAAATAAGAAAATGATGTCGCACCGTTCTAGACAGTGGTGGTGGGTGAAGGCTGACAGAAGAAGGAAATATCAAACAAGTGGTAGAGCCAGGTGGTTAAGTTAGGCACACGTGCGCCTCAAGTTTAGAGATTTCATCTTTTTAGTGTTAGAGGAAGATGCTCAATATAATACATTGTCCTTCTTCCTTTTCCTATAGAAATAGTATTGGAATACTTATTCATTATTATTATTCTACCTAATAGAAAATGCACTTCAATTGTAACACTTCCTCACATAAACACCACTATTTAGTATATACATATAAATGACGCTACACATGTTAAACATATTACTTAGATGCTTCTTTTTATGACATCTTGCGTCTCAGAAAAAGGATAAAAAGGAATTCAACATGTGGAGCAACCCAAGGAGCATAAGGGAGACACCAAGTAAGTAGAGCGAGGCAAAAGAAGAGATATTTTGAATGGAACGACGTTTATTTGTACACTTATAAAAAACATTCGTTAAACAGAAAATAACGATGAACAAATACAAGGAGCAATTACCAGGATAAGTAAACAATGGCCTTGTTATTTTTCTGTTTTATTTAAAGCAGATGAGTGTCGCTATTCTTGGGAGAATGATCTAATATCAATTTATTTTCTTACCCTTGCTTTTGGGTAACATTGATCAAAATGTAAATAATAGGACGAGGAGATTTGGCAAAATCAATTTATTCTTCACACGCAGTAGGGACAACTTAGTTAATTCGTTTTAAATAACATTTCTAATGTATTATATTCCATACTTTATTGTTTGTAGATTATTTTGTAAAATTTTTCAATGACTTGGAAGGTGCATAAATAATTAATACAATACAGATTTAGGTGATGTACGGTTACATTTACTTTAAGTTAGATTAACCAACGTATCAACAGTATGCTGCCATTACTATGCATATTCAACGAATTTGAAGCTTTATTTATTATAATATCGCATAAAAAATATCAACAAAGAATTTATTCCTGCTGTATTTATTTAAATCCGACAGCACAATAGATAGCAGACAAATTTTCATAATTTTGAAGTATTAATAAAGATATCGCTGGAGTTATCAACATATTCTAGCTGAATCAACCTTATAATTTCAATATTACTAAAAATAAAAGTTGTGTGCGTGCCCTGAAGCGATATTTTGTACCATTTTTATACTAAAATCTTTCATATGTTGCAAATAGCTTAATGGAATTATTTACATAATTTTATTTGTATTTTATTTATATTTATAAAATTCAGTAGTATTAGAAAAGGACCTGTCGTTATATAGGCTGTTTAAATAAATTACCAAGGTGCCAAAAAGGACATTTATAGAATAAGTAGAAATAACTTTGTTTCGTTAACTTACAAAGCCATTTCATGCAGATTCAAGAAATTTATTTCAAAAATCCAGTATTAGCATGAAAGAACTATTCAGCAACATTTATATCTCTCAAATTTTAATTTCATCCTTGTTTCGAGAACAAACGGAGTTTGTCAAACCAATAACTCACCCTGTATATTGAATGGAATAGTAACAGAAGGATATAGTGTACCAAACCGCACACGTCACCCACAATAATAATAATAAAAAAAGAAAAATGTATGCGATGCCATCCCACGAGACTTAATCTGAACAAGTGCATAGATAACTGGGGTTCGTTGACGAAAAAACCCCTGTGTAAGGGATCAACAATGATCACGCCGTTGTATTTCAAATTATCGTATATTGTCACACTTCATAACGTTCGGGGGTTGATAAAGGATAAGCACAAAAGGGTTTTCTGTAAGAGAGAAGTATATATATGCATTAAATTTTTTCATAAACGAAAACAACAGTAATCCAAAAAGTCCTTGTTTAAGGTAACTGCATATGTTATGCGTAAAGAATTTTTCAAAATAAAACTCATATAACACATGTTTTCCGTAAGGATGTAATCAGAGGAGATTCGAGTGAAGAACAGCTGCATCTCTGCAAACATCCGAGATACCAAGTGGTCATGAGGTAAGGTAAATTAGAGTTCAGGTAAAAATTCTGAATCTTTCCTTTTGTCAGGCGAAATAAATAGGTTCCCTATACAAACGTATGCTCCAAATAATCATTGTTACACCCGTATTTTAGAGTAACACGAAATATAGAACGCGCATGCTGCATATACTGTGTCAAGTCAACTTCCTCTCAAAAATGCTAGATAGCCACAACAAGAGAACAACTACTGGTTCGTATAAAGCCTCTTATAAATTAAAAAGAAGAGGATAGCGATATGACGACGAAGATAAAACTCGGCAGGTGATACGTAAGGTCTCGTGCGTTCGGAAGAGGTATACGAGGTATTTTTTCGGCGTGGAATTAATTAGGAATATGAAAGGAGGGCTTGAAAAACATAGATTATTTAAAATTTCGTAGAATCCATTTTCCATTACAATTACTTTGGGTTGAATCTAAATAACTGCCACTTAGAAGAAGACAAGCGAAGGAAAATATTGCTCATTGAGTGGAAGCATTGTTTTCAGCTTGGTCACCCTTTTCGGATGAACATCATACTGTTGGTTAATGCGGTGGAAACAAATTATAAAAGTTAATATCGTTACATAATATTGATATAACGTGAATTTAATTTAGTTTAACTGGAGGAATTTAAAAATTTCTATATATGCTTACCCATAAAGAAATGCTGCTCCAGCAATTGCTCCACCACACTGGGCTACTATGAAAAGCACTGTTCTCAAAATAGAGATTCCCTTTGTAAGACCTTTAGCTATCGTCACAGCTGGATTTACATGAGCACCTATAACAAAAAAAAATCATTTTTGACCAGATCTTCACAGAATACTTCTTTTCATTTACCTGAGATATGCCCAAAACACTGGGTTAAGGTTGTCATTGAAAATCCAGCTGCTAAAGATGTGGTGATCAAAATCGAAGCAAACGAAGGGTTGGTTCCAGCACCCGCAGCAGCCCCGCAAACAACGAAGACATAAACGAAAGAAGCTAAACATTCACAAATAACAGATCGCCAAAATTCTAACGTACGAATTTCGATTTGCATGGGCAATTTGGTATAATGCCCATTTGTTGTGTCACCGCGTAATGACTCTAATTTTTCGAATAATGTCACTAAATGCACTTCTAAAGTTTGATTGTCAATCTGCAAATTCACACTTTCCTCCCCCATATTTGAAAATTGGGAAATGGTACAAAAAGAAAAATAAATTTATATCATTTTTATCTTATTGCACTTTACTATCGTATTATTTTGAAACTGTTCGGACACCCTCACTTTACGATAGCTACATGGAGTGTAAAAGGGACCTTTTTGAATCCCGCGAAGCGGCACATGGAATCCTCCCCACCCTTTCGAAAAAGCTCCGCCTACATGCAAAAGCGAATTCAACAAGAACAATCCAATGGTAAATAATCTTTATTGATAAACAAATCATAAACATCGGAACAGGCTTTGGATATAACAAACAAATGTTTAGTTGACGCAGCAACATTTTTCTTTTTTTTAATTGATGTTAAAGGTCTGAATTAAGCGTACAGGATGTAATGTATAAGATAATTCGTGCAATTTACGGAGAATCAGGACAATTTATTACGTCAGTTGCAGATGGTTAAGCTTATTTAAACAAAGAAATATGTTCTTGTTGTTGTTGATATGTCAAGATGATTTGGGGAGAATGTGGATTGAAGAATTTAATTTTGTAGTATTTTAAAATGGGATATGGACACTTCTTTCCATCTCTAAGGTGTAATCAGTAAAAAAAATTTTAAGTAACCTTGAACTTTCTTCCTTTAAAACCTTAATTGCATGAAAGTTATAAAGTATCGGCAATGACCAGTCCAGTACATAATGAATCATGTATTAATCATGAATAACAGCCACTATACACATTCCTTTCGGACAAAGGCCTTCGAATTTAAAACGTTAACGCTTAGGTGCAATAACACGTGATTTTCTTTTATAATCGAGTTCACCTAAAAAAAAATAGCGTTATAATAGTTTTAATTAGTGCATATAGTGTGCCATCCCACGCATCTAGTTCTCCTGTCATTATACCCGATTAGATTACATTTAATCTAAGATTTTATCCGCATTTAAAAGATAGCAGTGTTATATTAAACAGGTGAATCGAGTTATCAGCGGCTTGATAAAGAAATGCAACACATTTTAGACTGATAAAGTATGATTAGAAGGTAGTGGCACAATTGATGAGTATTTAGAAGTTATTTTCGATATTTCCAATTTAAAAATTACCGATCGAATAGAAAGTGCTTGACTACGATGTATTAGTGTTCTCAGGTAATACCACCACACCTGTGACGTCATATTACTCACGAACAGGTAAACTACAATGGCGAAGTGGCAACAACAAACGCTTGTATTCGAGTGCGGTCTATTTTTTTACTTAGTGTGGTTTATAATCTGTGTTAAATGTCAAAATTATGGTGAGGAATTTTATCGGCCACCATTTGATCATAATAATCCCTACGACATACCAAACCCCGGTGATAGAGACTACAGGACCTATATTTACAATAATAGACGTTATGGTCAACACCAGCCCAATGGATACGATGGGAGAGGAGGGTACCCAGGTGATCCAAACCGTGTTGGGCAAGATGTTAGATTCCGCTATGATCAAGTAAGCTTTCTTTTCGAAAATTTAAATACCCATATTAGAAATTTAAATATTTAAACTTGTAAATGAAACTAATTACAAAAGTCCTTTTAGCAAGGACGTGAGCAACCTATTCTTCCAGGAATCCTTGCTGGTTGGCGCGAGGATCTCCAAGGAAAACAAAGAGCTGATAGTCTAACCAAAGATCGCGATGTTTTCGTTAAAACTACTCACGGGCAAGTCCAAGGATTTAAAGTTTATCTTTACGATAATCCCGATCCAAAATCCTTATATCGACCAGGTTCGGAATTTATTGAAAGGGAACAGGGATCCACCACCGTTTTCCTGGGAATACCCTACGCTCAACCCCCAATTAACGAGGGACGGTTCAGAGTAAGTTTTTTTTTAATGATATACATATTATTTATAATTTTATTAACTATTAACATTGTAGCCTCCAAGATGGCATAAAGGTTGGCAAAATATACAAGCAGTTGATTTTGGACCAGCTTGTCCGCAACCAGATATCTATACTGGTGCTACTGAAGGAATCCGAGATATGCATGAAGATTGTCTTTATTTGAATATCTACACTCCAAAAGTATTGCGAACAATTTTTTTTAACAGTTGAACTTGATCAACAACAATTTTGTAGGTCAGTGGAGGTGTTTCAGAGAAATATCCAGTCATGGTGTATATTCATGGTGGTGACTTTGTTAGAGGTGCATCAAATTTATTTCCTGGGCACATAATGGCAACGTTTTACAATGTAGTTGTAGTAACTTTCAATTACCGATTAGGTGTTTTAGGTAATACAACCGAAATTAAATGACCAAATCATATTAATTGGTATTTTAACTAGGTTTCTTGAGCACTGGGGACATTAACTCACCAGGAAACTATGGAATGCTAGACCAAGCTATGGCTTTAAAATGGATTTACGAAAACGTCGAAAATTTCAATGGTGACAGGAATTCTATCACATTATTCGGCCCGGGTGCAGGAGCAGCCTCTGCTGGATTATTGATGCTAGCTCCAGAAACCAGAAGCATCGTCACTAAAGTTATAGCACAGGTAAAAGAGCCCATTAAATCTCAAAGTTCTGGATTAATATAATATTTCCATAGAGTGGATCAGCTTTGGCAGATTGGGCTTTCATCAACGATAAATACAGAGCTCAGAATACAAGCAGAGTCTTTGGCCAGCTCATTGGATGCGGCATTGAGACCTCGTGGCAACTCGTGAATTGTTTGAAGAATTCCAGAAGCTATATGGAACTGGGAAAAGCCGAATTTCCACCTCAAGTGGGTCTATTCCCATGGGGACCGGTTTACGATATGAATTTGACGGTTCCGTATTATGAAGGTTGGAATGAGAAAGATTGGCACTTCCTTAGAGATACCCCAGAAAATTTAATCAGAAGACGAGAATTTAATTCGGGTTTAATGTATATGTCAAGTGTAACCATGCAAGAAGCAGCTCATTTTGTTTATAATAATCGATCGTTAGCACCGTCTTATATCGTGGATGAAGCATTTTTCGACCAAAAAGTAAGAGAATTGGTATTCAGGTATAATTACACTTTAAATCCAAATGGGACTTATGAAGCCATTAAGTATATGTATACATTTTGGCCTGATCCAAGTAATGTTACCTTAATTAGAGAAAAATATATTGAGGTAAGTTTTTCATGTAGAAAAAATCATTTACGACCAAAATAATATCACGTTATATTTCTAGTTGCTATCAGACTTCCTGTATGTTGCTCCAAATGATAAAATGATCAAATTATTAGTGGAGAGAGGCGTGAGAGTTTACATGTATGTTTTAAACACCACCGTAGAGTCGTTTAACACGGAGTTCTGGAGGAGGGTACCACACAACACAGAACATTACTTGTTATGTGGTGCCCCATTTATGGACGTTGAATTTTTCCCTTCAAATGAAAATTTTAGACGAAATCAGTGGACTAACAATGATAGAAATATGAGTCACTTCTTTATGAAGGCCTATACTGATTTTGCGAGATATGGGTAAGTTTTTCGAAGTTTCGTGACGTCTTCTTGATAGTTTTTGGTTTTTTAGTAACCCAACTTTCACCCAAATTTTGGGATTACATTTTGAAGAAGCCCAAAACGGAATGCTGAAGTATCTTAATCTAAACACAACTTACAATTCGTCCATTAAATGGAATTATAGGCAAACCGAATCAGCATTTTGGACACAGTACTTGCCAACTGTTGTTGGACAATTAGTGCCAACTTATCCTCCTACTACTGAGGTAATAATGTAAAAAAATCTTTTAATATGTATCCTACCTATTATTCCTTTGGTTTTAGTTTTGGTGGGAACCCAGAGCACCTTTACAAATTGCATTTTGGAGCATTGCGTGTGTCTGCTTGATTTTGGTAGTTTTGGTCGTGGTCTGCTGTATGTTATGGCGAAATGCAAAGAGGTAAGGAAGGTAAATCACCCCCAAAGATCATATTGCACGTATTACTAAAGCGTGTTGGGGGTAGCTAGTGTTGTGTATTAATCCTATAGCATAATATCATCTTAAAACAATTAACGTACAAATTATTAAAAATAACCAGCAACTGGTGCATTTCCGTTCAAAGCTCATCTAATGATTAATTAGATTTGAATAAGTATTAAAAGGAATATATTTTTTGATACAGAAAATCTGATACGTCCAAAGATATATTGATGTAAGTTGAATTTATATCTTAATCCTTTTCTTTGTCCTAGTGCATGTCACTTAATCTTTTTAAATTTCTTCAAAGAATTTCCAATCAAATTCATGAGAATTACAGTGATAATATTTCTTAGTTCTCTTTAACATTCTTGAATATATCTTCTATTTCCTTACTGACTTTTGTCTTTTTATAATAGACAAGCTGATCGATATTATAACACTGCCTTTTTGGAACACGAACCAGATGATGGAGGTATAACAAACGTCAAAGCTACAGACTACGAATACACTGACAAGCCAAGAACCCCCAATACAGGACCAACAACCGGAAGTGATAGTGCAGGAACGTTAAGGACAGGCAGTGCAATTTCTTTAAAAGAAATGCCGGACTATCCATCAAATGTAGATAGCGAACATACGAAGGCAATGCCATTAATATCAAAGAAGAACTCAAGGAGTAGAACGCAGTTAATACAGGGTGTACCGCAAACTGACGTTTAATATTTAGAGACGCTGTAAATTCTGCCATAAATACGAGATTCGTGTTCAAAGAATTATTTATATATTCAGGGGTCAAACGTGACATAAAATAAGAATCATTAAAGACAATCACCAGCTTTAAAAGCGGTAAAACATGACGATTCAAGAATTATGAATTTATAGTTTTCATCGTTCAAAGTATCATGTTATATATCATTAAATTCATACTAAAATTATTAATATATTTATATACGTTTTTTTTTTGGTAATATTTAAACTTTTCTATACAGGGGAATACCCCGTTATTTTTTTGACAATTTTTGAACTATGAATAACCAAATGCAGTACAATACTTTGTGATTTTGTAGATCAATATTGTTGATTGTGTATGAGTATAAGTTTTTCAATATACGTAGTTTGTAGCGAAGATATAGTGTAAAGTATACAGAGTGTATCAGAAGTTTTGTATACTAAGTGTGTATATATTTAAATTCTTATTATAGTAATGTTAGTTATAAGGAACAAAAGCTTTATACGTTATAACATATTGCATGTTAAAAATAATAATTCTATACTAATAATGAAACGAAATTATTGAAAATATAAAAAATATATGCCGATCTCAACGACTGAACAAACAGCGAAATAAAATATAAATAATTTTGTATTTGAATAAATTGTTTTTTGTAGAAACATTTGTTTTAAATTGGGAAGACCCACGCTAGATATAGTCCCTGGCCATATTACTTAAGACATGTCATAAATCAACCCTTTTACCTGGAAATTCCCATCCTATTATTGTGATATTCTTTTGATTTGAATTCGATCGTTTATAGAGGGACTAGATTATTGTATCAATAAATAAAAATACCAGAGAAATGATATTTAGAAGAGTAAAGTACGTATATATAAATATTTCATTTATCAACTTACATTTAGCGAGTTCACAGTTTAGAGAATGCATTTATTTTTTAAAATATTTCGTCATAACCGTGTAGAAGCTGAGTTGTGGAGTATCGTTAAGTGTTTTGTGTTGATATATCGTTATTGCAAAGGTAAAATTGTTATTCTATCTCTCTCTTAATAATTAATTATTTGGAATTTGAAAAAAATTGAAATATTTGGGTTTTTTTGTAGAAAATGCCCGGGAAAGATTTAACAAGTGAACAGAAAGCCACTATACAAGCTCTTCTACAATCAAACAAACATTCACAACGAGAAATTGCAAAATTACAGAAAGTATCTCCTTCTTCTGTATCGCGTTTAGTTAGAAACTTAAACGAAGGAGCTAGCGCATCGACATAAAGACGGGCAGACTGCGGTCGGAAAAGAAAAACTTCGAAGAGATGTGATCGTGAAATTGTTCATCAGGCTTTGAGCAATAGATTTGCTACAATTAAAATGATTCAAAAAAATTTACAAGAGAGAGGAATAGAGATTTCGAGCAGAACTGTCAGGCGCCGATTGCGCGAAAATCGCCTAATGGGCCGAAGACCTGTAATAAAGTCGCGTTTAACAGAAAAAATGAAATCTGCTCGTCTCAACTTTGCAAGAGAATATCAACATTTCACAGACGAGAATTGGAAAAAGGTGAATAACTTAACAACATGATTTTTACTGAATTAATGTTTGCATTATTTAATAGGTTTTCTTTAGTGACGAGTGCTCGCTCTGTGTGTTAGTGCAGCGAGCACAATTTGTTCGTAGACGACCTGGCGAACATCTCACAGAGTCCACAGTTTTTCGAACTGTAAAACACCCTTCGCAGGTAATGATTTGGGGAGTGATTAGTGGAGAAGGACCCGGCAACTTTGTATTTTGTAGAAGATACAATGCGTCAAGAGCAGTACATAAATGTGTTAAAAAACACGTTATTACCGTATTTTAAGCCAGGACGTCGCATACCGACAGGGCGTATGTTTATGCAAGATAATGCTCCTTGCCATGTGGCAAAAAAGGTTAAGAAATTCTTTGAAGACAATCACATACCTCTTTTACGTTGGCCCGGAAATTCACCGGACCTCAATCCCATCGAGAACGTATGGAATCGACTAAAAAGTAAGGTATATGAAAGAGAAAACCCTACAAAGGAAATATTAATGAAGAATATAAAGGATGTATGGGAGAACGATGAAGATATAAAAGAGACAATCATATCTTGCATTGAAAGTATGCCCCGAAGAATTAAGGGTGTTATTAAAAATCATGGGTTATGGACTAAATATTAATTACTTATTTAATATTTACATATGTTACACATTTTTCCAATATATTTTATAAATAAAAAATATAATACATGTATAGTTTATCTTTTATTATGAAGAAACTACAAAATATTGAGTGTTTCAAGCAATTTGGCCAGGGACTGTATATGCTACCCAAGTACCCAATGCTACCAGTTAAATGTGTTATCCAATGTTTTAACTTCTAGCGACACCGTTTGACCGTTTGATGAACTATTATGTGGTTACACAGACAACTGAATGATTTCTGTTTATAAGTATCTGCAATAGTCAGTTTGGCAAGCTTACAACAGGGGGATTTTGAACTGATTCTCGAAGAATTTGAAATAATTTTTATATTATAATAAAAAATAATTTAATTTATTTAAAATGCTATATTAATTCTTACAATTTTTTTTAAGAGATGTAAAAATTTGTGATCCGTATATATGTTTAGATATCGAGGAAGACAAAATTGTTCGGTCGATTAGGAAAAAAGGTATTTGAGGAGGTGACTGAAGGGATTTTCGCAACTTAAACTTTCTATAATCGAAATACAACAACATGAGTAATGTCTAAAGCACCGCATAATTAATATATTTCAACAACAAATATTACACCACAATATAGAGGTATTAATTACAACATCTATATACCGGACGTGTAGATTTATGAAGCAAAGCCGTTGAAACCCGAGAACACAGCGTAACGTAAAAGAAGAGCGTAAGGCATCTATAAAATTGGTCATAATTTCATACGTAAATATATCTAAATGCAAATTTCCTCTATTTCTTAAGGAGTACCATACCATAATAAAATCCGACCACACAATTTACTACGAGTTTCAGTTCATATCTGAGAAGGCACCGTCCTTTACTGTATGTATCTGCCTGTTATCCACCTATGCAAGAACTGTTACGTCGCGACGTATATAAATATAAACCTTCAAAAAACTTGGTATCTATGAATGTTAGATGGTAATGAAAAGCACTGACGTGACGTTATTGCCTAACAGCATATACATATAAAACGCCTTCTTTACTACGTACAAGGGTGTTAACGTATTGGATTAGATTCAAATGGAACGTCTTTACATTGAAATTTAAAATTTTCAAATGATTTGAAATAGCCCAAATGAATTTTTATTAGGAAAAAAATCCTGAAAACCTATCATACATGAAAGGTGTTGGAAAGTTTTTAAGTTCCATTATAGAATAAGACAGAACAACATTATAAAACCAACGATTTTGAATACAGGAAATTGCTGTATTTGAGAAATTATTGAAGAAAGAAAAGGTTTGATGTAAACTTGAAAGATGAAATAACACAAGAATATAGAGAAAATGATAAAGAATCAGTAAGAGAAAAAGTAATTTCGCGTAAAGAATACCAAGGAAACAGAACATGGTGGGACGAAGAACGCGTAATAAAAAGCTGAAAACGTTACAAACGCAGTGTGAAGAAGACCTACAAGGAGTAAATAGTGAAAGTCAAAAGAATAAATAACCAAAAGAAAAGGACTAAAATGTACAGAAAGCTAAAGATACGGAAGAATATTTCTAGAGGAAAGTGGAACTTCTATAGAAAAACTTAAGAAAAAAGAAGGATGACCAAGTTATAGATTTTACGATAGAAGAAATAGAAGGGATCATAAAAATGACGAAAACCAATAAATCTCCAGTGGAGACTGGAATAACAGAAGACAATATAAAGTACACGCAGAAAAACGTTTACTTGTATCAAAGCTGTCCGCCGTAATTCAAGACAATTACTGTCTCAATTATCCGCGATACAATAATGTTTTAAATCAAAAGAAATATTTTCTTGGCGTTTCTTTCTCCGCTTAAGAGAAGTATGTACTTCTAATGAAATAATTGTATTTCTTTGTTTAAGACGTTTGTTAACTTGATTCAAGAAAATCTTGCAGAAAATTTGAAGAAAGCGATTCTTAGTATAAATAAATGGCAGTTATAACACAAAACAATATGTTCTTAAGGATAGTAAATAGTTTTCTTAATTCCAGAAAGCATTTAGGTATCAATTTTCATTGTCTTAAATTAAAGCATTTTTGACTTAGAATTCTTGAAATGCATGTCATTTACATACGCATTATTAATTGAGCTTACCTTTTTTAAAACAGTACGACATACCCGTACATAATGCAGTAAATTATTCACATTGCTTGTGATGTTAAAAAGGCTAAAATAGAGGTTATCTACAGAATAACGTTCAAACAAAAGTGAATAAATAGTTCCTGGTATTGATGGAATCACTACCGGCAAAAAAATATGAGCAGAGAAAAGCATTACAGCTTCTTGCTCCTGGCTATTACATCTCTCAGTTTACGCCACTAATCTTCAAAAAAACAGCTGAAGTATTTCCTGGTGCCACCTAGTGCTAGTAGTTATAGACATGTCGTCCTATATAGCAGCGACGGAATTGGAATACAGATACCATACTCAGGGTCGTGTCGTGTGGGGGGACAACACGTGCAATTGCACGGGGCGGCAAAGTTAGGGGTGCGGCAGGTGGCACGGACAAGAAAAAAATACATTAACCCAAAAAGAAATAATGCAGAAATTAAAATATGACACAAACGGAGTAAATAACATTCATACCTTTTCAATTTTTTTACAGTAAAAAAAAAATCAATCCCTAATTTAAACGAAATCGGGGAAGCCCCGAAAGAAATAGGCCACGCCGTCAACGGTGTTGGAGTTTCTCTTTCGATCTCTGTCTTTTCTTTTCATTTTGCTTTAAACGATTCTCGTTCTCTGTTTTTAAAGGGAAAAATCTTCACTTCGGTGAAATACCTATATTGATGGATAATATAAAAGCCTGCGACAATTTTTAAAATGTTTGTGTGTTGTTGACCGTTGAGCGTAATATTTGGTCTGTTCGTGTTCGAAATTAATTCGTTAAAAAAGTCAATTTGGCGGTTGAATTTTGTGCTGTTCTAAATACTGATTGCAAAGAAAGTAGAAACATTATGTTTTGCGTATATTTTAGAAAGTAACTGCTAATAACACAGGTACACAAAAAAAAAAGTCGAAACCCAGAGGGTAAACCCCCTTTTCCTCAAGTATTTTGGGGCGCTGAAACCGAATATGACAATAAAAAAAGGTTTTAATTATCCAATATATGTGTATATATTCTTGATACATATTAAGAATATGCATGGCGCACACTTTAAACTTAATAGTAAATGACGCTGCTAAAATAAATAACGAAATTGTCTTTTTTTGATATAGTTCAACAACTGTATGTATTTTTTTCATCTTCAGTTGCTAGGTGGGCAGTTTAAAAAAAAAAACATGTACCAGTATTAATTCTTAAACCTTTAAGCGACACTCGTTGGGAGAGTAGAGTTAATGCTATTAGACCCTTAATTTCAAATTACGAAAATATTTGCGACAGCCATACTGAAATTACACAAGACGAAACTAAGGATGTTAAAACGAAAAACATGGCTCAGTCACTTTTAGAAAAAATCACGGTTTTTAAATTTATCTGCTCAATGGTGATTTGGTATAATTTTCTGTATAAAGTTAATGTTCTAAGCAAAATGTGTCAAAACCCGAAAATCAATATAAGTGAGTGTCTTACGGTTTCGAACAATTTAATTAACTATATCAGTAAAATTAGAAGCGATGAAGATTTCGAGCTATTTATTAAAGAGGCAAAGGTATTAGCGGAAAAAGTTAATGTTGCTCCCGAATTTCCTCTTGTTCGTGAGAAAAAAGTTCCAATGCAATATTCTTACGAGTCAGAATATGATCCTATCGCAAATGCTATGCAGAATTTTAAAATCAATTTTTACTTTAGCATATTAGACATAATAATGTAATTAATTAAAGAGAGGTTTTCTATTTTGGAAGAATGTAATAATCTGTTTAAGTTTTTATATGAATTTGATGGAATGGAGCAAACCGTGTTAAAAAAATCTAGCATTGATTTCGATAATTTTTTACAACACTCTGAAAACGGTAATCTCCAGAAAGATGTTGACGGAGACGAACTTTACAATGAAATATTATTTCTCAAAGAAATTATCCCCAGTTTTGGAAAACCACAAGACATTCTAGGTTACATAATAAAAAATAATATTGTTTCTTGTTTTTCCAATTTAGCTGTTGCACTCAGAATTTATTTAACTTTACCGGTAACCGCCGCATCAGGTGAAAGGAGCTTTAGCAAACTGCGAATTATAAAAAATTATTTGAGATCCACCATGTCCCAAGAGAGGCTGATAAATCTTGCGATGATTGCAATAGAGCAAGATATTTGCCAAAATAATGATTTGAGTCAATTTTGCGTAAAAAAAAGCATGACGAGTTTTGTTGTAGATTATTCAAATTTATCATCAATCAACCATAACATATTTTTGTAATGTTGTTTGTTTCTTTTGTTGTTGTATAGTTTTATTTAGTTGATTTTTGTTCCATGTAGTATTAAATGTACGTAAGAGGTAGTTAATTATGTTAATTTATAAAATTCACATTTTATAAATAAATAGATTGAAATTATTTGCTTGTATTAATCTAGTACCTTACCTATATTTAGTACCTACAATAATTGTAGAATCAGACGTCATGAAATAAAAATGGCAAGCAAATTTTGTCTTCTTAAAATAGGGGGCGGAAAATTTGCTTTTTGCACGGGGCGGCAAAAGGGTTAGGAACGGCCCTGACCATACTTACCCATACAATGATATAACCTTTAAAGTACAACGTTTCATAAACATTTAAAAGACTAAAATTAGGGGCAAATGAATGAACTAATGAAAAAGTTTTTTTTATGTTAAATGTTTAATGTTAATGTGTAATGTCATTTGTTCCTTTTTTATAATTGTTGTTTATTATATATTAAAGAAAAAACTACAGTTAAATTAGTACACGTCGTAAATAGTAATAAAAGGAAAAAATATTACATTAACCGGTATCTTTTGAAAATGTTTATGCAACGTTGTACATTAAAGGTTATATCATTCTTTGGGTAAGTATGGCATCTATATTCCGGTTTCTATATTCGCTACTCTCTAGGACGGCATGACTATACCTCTTGCCACTAGGTGACGCTGGGAAATATTTCAGTGCTGCTTTCGGAAATTATGGGCATAAATTGAGACACGAATAGTAATGTATGCATGGGGAAAAAGCGTTAGTGCTTTTCTTCTTCTCATATTGTTTTTTGCCGGTAGTGATTCCATCAATACCATGAGCTTTTATATATCAGCATTATCTTGGTTATTGTTTCTAGGTACTGTTTCCATTAAGTTCACTTTCGTTTGAACATTATTCTGTTACAAGTATGAGAATAATCTGCCGTATTATGTACGGATAGGTCGTACTGTTTGAAACAAGGTAAGTGCAATTAATAATGTGGGTATAAATAACATGCATTTAAAAAATTCTAAATGAATAATAGCCACAATGGATACTTACTTATACTAAGAATCCCTTTCTCAAAATTTTCTACTTTGACGACAATTTTACTACAAATGTATGGTAATTTACCTACAATTTTGTAGTACTTTTTTTGACTATAATTTTGGAGTATTTTCACTATAAATATGGAATATAGGCAGCTACTTCAAAAAACTGCAATAATAGGGTATTTTCTACTTACTTCGATAGCTGTCACTATAGTAACCATCGATTCTGGTAAGATACATTACAATTGTGGTATAATTTACTATAGTTTTCTCTCGGTGTATCATAAAAACGTTTTTCACTGATTACGAGATTTAAAAACGAATAAAAATCCTTTCTGAGAAATACCTAAGAGATAAATTGAATTTCATTTAAAAGTGTCAATGTTACACACTCATTGTCATGCGAATAATAAATTTTACATTAACCCCTCGAGGCCGGTTCCTTAAAACTGCCAAGCGAAAAAAGAATTTGGCAAAATGCTAAGTGATTTTCCGGGAATTTACTAATGAACAGAGAATTTCGGACATCGGAAAGGTGTCATCGGACACACCACGGTCTGCCCCATGTATTATATTATGAAATGCATCCACATGGTTATTAGAATTGTTCAGTATACTGCAACACGTCAAAGTATGTAGTACCTCTTTACTTTTACCGTCCTCGATATCAACACGCGCTTAAGCTCAACCGCAAATATAAACGAGTCAATAAAAAAATCGTACCAAGTGTGATTTAATGATTTTATAATTAATCAATTTCATCAATAATTTTTTCATTTAATTTATTTTTTTTATTCCGTGTTTAATCAAGTGTGCTGTGAGTATAATAGTGCCATGAAATCCTTATACAGGACTATTAAATCGAACACACAAAAGAAGAAAAAGAAGTAAGTTTGAATCTTGCAAGATTTTAAATTATATATGTAACAATACGATTTCGCATGTAT
Organism: Dynastes maya; assembly: GCA_029619315.2. Lineage (NCBI taxonomy): Eukaryota > Metazoa > Arthropoda > Insecta > Coleoptera > Scarabaeidae > Dynastes > Dynastes maya. The sequence continues at coordinate 13,344,709 of JAROYE020000012.1, forward strand.
CTTAGTTACTGCGAAATATCTTTGAGAGAATTCTGAAATAATTCTGAAACATATTGTTCTTATTACGCGCTCGCGTTATAGTAAGCTGTTTTTTCTTTCAGCCTCGCCTATTATAATTTGAAATTCTTCTACGTGCGACATTTAATGTAAATGTGAAGGTAGACACAATTGCCTACTAGATTGTGAGTAATAATTTTTGTTTCATCATACGCATAGCTTTCTCAATTTTCTTGTTTCGATGGATGACTAAATTATAATACTGATGATGATTACTTCATTTAGAAATGTTTCGTACAATGTCAAATATTTGATTTTAACTTCATTAATGTCTTAGAAGTGCATTGACTTCTTACTGTTTATTTATTCATGATTAAAATACATAATTAACAAATACTATTTACAATGTAGGTGAAGATATATAAGTAGCTAGTTCGTTTGGCTAAAATGCAAGGCACGTAGCCTTTTTTCTACACGCTTAAAATTATAATGCATTCAGAACGTAACTCTGTATAAGTATAATAAGTACATCAATAAAATAAGCTAAGAAAACTATCCAAGGAAGTTACTAAAGGATATTTTTAACAAAGCCCAGGTGTAACTTTAAGCTTTGAACTTTGCCGTGAAAAATTAGCATATTTCCTTGGCACCTTTGATCTATTTTGATATAATTTGCATATGTTACTTCTTTAAATCTTCTATATTTGTGCAAATGATGCTAACAAATCTGAAAGTTTAATCTATCAACGTTGATAACCTTAACGAAAGGAAGAAGCATTTCTACAGGTTAACACATATATGAATGCTGCACGATAGTGTAATATTATATACATGAGCCTTCCTTCAGATACGGTAATATTTGAATTAGTTCCAGAAGATGTCCTCCTTAACTAGTAGTATTCAAATACCGCAAAGAAGTCGATTCCGTAGAGTTCTCTCCGTTTTACCTTTGTAGAAGCGTGACAACACCGAATATACTCCCCATCCCGGGTTCTGCTATGCAATTATACCGAAGCAATGGCGAGAATCAAACGAGGTTTCAGGAAAGTGGCTCGCGATGTACCGAAAAAAAGAACTCTCTTAAATGATATCAAAAGAAAGAATATAACTCGAAGGAGCCCTATTGTTCGCCAGTAAAATGAAACCTATACGTAGTAGCTTTTTCAATTTTATGCATCGAAATTAATTTCGAGATCAATGTATATATTTACTAATCAACGCCTCAGCACCACTTTGCTTAATTCTAATTTATTGTACTCTTCGTATATTGGAATTTAAAGAAGAGAAAAGAAAAAAAACGAAAGGATACAGGTTTCGGCATTTACGAAACCTAGCACCACCCTTTTTTCATTCCATAAATTTCAATCTTATCTACGTGGATTGGCCGAAAAGTCTGAAGAACGAAAAAAAATAATAAAACAGTAACGTTTTATAAATATATACTTTTATCAAAGAAGTCTGCATTCCTATAAACAAATCTTTGTAATATATTAAGTGTCCCAGATTCAATGCTACAAGCGATATCTTTCTTATTTGTGAAGATATAAGGTCGAGTAAGGTGTCGTCGAAAATGGTTTGCAGAGTCCTAAAAGATACATTTTAAATCTACCCCTACTAAATCGCTCTCTAAGAAACCCCCAAACCAATTTTTTCAAGTTAAGTACTAGAAGTTAGGAATACAAAGGTATAAACCAAAATTTAATTTAACAAATAGCTACTAATAAAAATACTGTAAATTGTTGGTTTAAATTTGGTTATGCGTATACAATCGTATGGGTTCGAACAAAAAAGATTCAGATATTTATTTCGATTTGCGAAAATAATTTACGTACCTATAGTTGAATATGTATATACAAGCAAACTGACAGTATAGTAGTATAGACAGTGTAGTTGGTATATTGGTAGACCATCAAAAAGTGAAGGACACGTATTTTTTTATCGGCTGATATCCACCTTAAGGGTATGAAGGGTGCGTCTGAAATTACCCAAAAAACGCATTTTTCATCATAACTCCGGAACCGCTCAAGCTATCGGGATGAATTAGAAACCAAAATGTTCTACTTCGAAGGGACTTTCAAACGGACCATAGATTAATGTTTTCCCCAAGTTAGTGGGGCAGGGGGAGAAAAATTTCACCCCTTTTTCACCACCCTGGCCCTAGACAGGTCGTAATTTTTTTCTGCAAACATTTAAAAATAAAAGTTACCTCTTTTTGCATTTTTTTCCTCGGTTGCATACAATAGAGGAAATATTTTTTTATAAAGCGCGACCTCACACATTCCATACATATCTGATTGGTCTTCCGTTTACTATTTATGTGCATTTGGCATCTACTAGAGAGTGATAAATTCTACACTAATATTTAATTCTAATAAAGAGAAGCGACTTTATAAATCGCGAAAAGTGAAAATAGAGAACTTGTGATTATATAATAGAGTACGAAAATATATTAAAGTGCGTCATAATGTCAGTAAAATGTCGTCTATTTTTTTTATAAATGACTGATTTACTGCCTGTATTTTGGCTTCGTTTTTAGAATATTTTCAGATACACGTATTCATATCCCTTAAATAACTTTGAAATTGTTCCAGAAGAAGTTGATATTAGTGCCAAAAGAATTACGTGTATGTATATATATAAAGGTGAAACGGTCTAAAAAGAAACAGTGTCTAGATACAACAGCCATGACTGGGTTCGCTTTAAATCTACTTAACATCTTAACGATATTAATTACTCTGATAAATAATCATTACCCACCGCAAAGTATTGTAGCAAGTCCAGGTAATGGTGCCGAACAGACATTAGCAGATAAACCTGTCGATATAATTGTGAGCAGCGTTAATGATTCTGTTTTTGAAATACAACAAGAAATAATCTACGATTTCAGCTAGACTTCAGAATATCGTGGAGTGCAGCTTGTGGACATGGAAGAAAATGATAGCGTAAATTATAACATCGAAGATGAAATGGATGTTACTGACAAAGAACAAGAGCTCCCAGATGCAATAGACACAGATATCGACTATAGACGTGCTGCCGTGGAGTATTGGAAAAGTGGAAAAGAAGGTCGATATTCATTAAAAACGGTAGTGAATTGCTACATCATTACAACAATTATGGCGGTGGGAACAGCAAGTATCTTTCGGCGGAACGAGACGCCAAAAGCTGTTTCAGCTCTCCCAATATCTATTTAATCAATTTAAAGTTGGTCTTGATTGTTAAATGATCATTCATGATTATGATTTGAGAAGGCATCGGAAGTACAAAAAGAGTTACAAATCCCTTACTTTATTGCGTCGGAGAGATGGATACCGCAAAATAACCAAATTTCGTACAAGAATGCAAGTTAGTGGAGCTGCAAATGTTGCTGCAGAAGCGGTGGCATTTGTTAGGAGCATACATAACTTATTGCCTGATGGATTAGAGAACATTTATAACACCGACCAAAGTGGATTTAATATTGAAATGCATACGGGTCGAACACTGGCTTAACGTGGATCCACATCCGTAGAAGCCGTAGTTCAGTCAATTACAGCGATCACGCATAGTTATACCATTCGACCCACTGTATCAGCAGCTGGCAAATTAATGTCTCCCATTTTTGTGTGTTTAAAAGAAGCAACCGGCCGTCTGGGACCACTTGTGCAACAAAGAATGTTCGGTCCGCCAAATGTGTACATCGTGGCCACTAAGTCCGGAAAATTAACTAAAAAGTTAGTTACACAGTGGGTCAAAAATATGCTTCATACGTTGGCAAGAAGACACTTCTGCTTATGGACTCTTGGTTAGGACAAAGCCCTGAGGATATTGTGCCTACTTACCATCAAGTTACAGTTATGACCATTCCAAAGGGTGCCACAGGTATTATTCAACCTCTTGACGTGTACTTTTTCCGCTCGCGGAAGCAATTTGCTCGACAGCTGTTCGATATTACCGTTCTATCTGCCTTTGCCATCCAATTATATTAAAGAGACTATATTCTACGTTTGCAAGGGCTAACCCATTTACAGTTTTCTTCACCACGATATAAGGAGATGCGTAAATATGCCTGGTATAAAAGTGTATACCTCGAGGAGCGTCCAGCAGAATTCGCGACTCCATTAAAATTCTCTATCCAGGATTCGCAAATGTCCCACTGTGATGAATGTAAAGAACCAGCTATAATCAGGTGCGGATGGTGTAAAAAATATTTACGTATAAAACATTTTTCCGTTGAATACCACAACTGTGGAGTTAAAAATCAATAATGTTAACTCACAGCTTTATTTTTAAAAATGTAAAATTTTTACTATTACTCTTTTGTATAATAATATGTAAGATGAAAAATGTGTTGTTTCTTGTTTAATATTGTTAAGATATTAAGTGGATTTAAAGTGAACCCAGCCGTCGTTGATGTATCTAGGCACTGTTTCTTTTTCGACCGTTTCACCTTAATATATATACATACACGCAATTTTTTTTTTTGGCACTAATATCAACTTCTTCTGGAACAATTTCAAAGTTATTTTAGGGATATGAATACGTGTATCTGAAAATATTCTGAAAACAAAGCCAAAATATAGGCAGTAAATCAGTCACTTATAAAAAAAATAGACGACATTTTACTGACATTATGACGCACTTTAATATATTTTCGTACTGTATTATATAATTACAAGTTCTCTATTTTAATTTTTTCGTGATTTTTAAAGTCACTTCTCGTTGTTAGAAATTAACTGAATTGTAGAATTTATCATTGTCTAATAGATCGTTCATAGTGGATGCCAAATGCACATAGATAGTAAACGGAAGACCAATCAGATACGTATAATAACGGAATATATGTATGTGCGAGGTCGAGCTTTATAAAAAATATTTCTAAATAAATGCAAATAGTGGTAACTTTGATTTTTAAATGTAGTTTGCAGAAAAAAATTCTGACCTGCCTAGGGCGAAAATTGTAGCCAGGGTGCTGGAAAAGGAGTCACGCTGCCCCACTAACGAGGGGAGGGCATTCATCTATGATCCATTTGAAAGCCCCTTTGAAGTAGAACATTTTGGTTTTTCATTCATCCCGAGAGCTTGCGCGGTTCCGGAGTTATGATGAAAAACGCGTTTTTGGGAGTAACTTCAGACGCACTCTTCATCCCCTTAAGGTAAATATCAGCCGATAAAAAAAATGTGTGTCCTTTACTTTTTGTTGGTCTACCAATATACCAAGTTTCATCGAAATCAGAGGGGGTCAATTCTGTCAGTTTGCTTGTTAGTGAAGTAGTGCTGTTACAAATTCTTGAAAATCCCTTCTTATTTTTCTCCAAATGAATGTGTCGATAAGATTTACGAAGGGTGTCATAAAAATTCTCGTGCAGGAGCAACACTTTATGGAGAGTGATTTCCTAACAGAGTGGTGCCATCACATATGGTATTTCCTCGTGTTGAAGCTAAAATACGAACGGACTCCTTTCTACCAAATTTAAAACGTTTTCATCATATAACACCAGCTAGAAAAGAAGAAATGCAAATAAATGTATTGATTTATGTTGGATTGAATTCACATATTTTTTTAAACTTGAGATTCTGCGTGCATGTAATTCCGTTACAATGCATATGATCAAAGCAGCAACTTCCAGGGAATTAATTCTTCGATTTAAAGTCGAATAGTGGTCATTTTGAACAATATCTGTAAGTGATTAATTTTATGAATTATTAATGTATTTAATGTTTATTTAAGTTTTTGTAAGAATTTTTGTCGTTATTTATTATTGATATGATCATTTTGTATTAAATATTCCTTAATTGTAATTTTCGTTTATACCATTATATTCCAAACTGTTCACATTTCAGTCATAAAGTCAAAAAGATGAGGGGTGCAATTTAAATAAAATGGTTTGGGGGAGGTTTCTTAGAGGGTGCTTTACTAGGGGTAGTTTTAAAAAAGTATATCTCTTTGAATTCTGCAAACCATTTTCGATGACACCTTGCTCGATCTTATATCTCTACAAATAAGGAAGATATCACTTGTAACATTGAATCTGAGACACCCCGTATAATAAAACACTAAAATAAAATAAATAGTGATTTTAGTGATAGCACCTGCAACCAGACCTAAATTCAATTCAATTTAGAATTGAATTCCAGAATTTTAAATGTTCTACATGTATTGTGAAAATAATTTTTATATACATTCATTTTTGAGAGAAATTGATTTTGGTCTTCAAATTTTTCTGGAGGTGTTAAATCTAAGTATAATATGACTTTTCTTGACATTTTTTTCCAATGAATTGATATACTAACAAATAATAATAAAAGCCATGTTTTAAAAACTAGTGTTCCCATCGAACAATTTTATATTTTTAAAGAAAAACTGCTAGGGCTGCTGGTGATATGTTTTTGAAAAGTATAAGCTTGATAGGATCACCCCCAATCAAAGATTTTTTTAGTTATTGTTAAAATAGGCGGACGTCAAATAAAAAAAGGTATATTATTTAACCAAAAAATTAATGCTAATACTCATGGTATTGGTGGAATCATTTCCGGCAAAAAACACAAAACGAGGGAAAAGGGACAGCGTAAACCCGCGAACATGTTCCTGCCTACCCGGCGTCATCAGCGCGGTTCCGTACGTGTCCTTCTCCCTCGCTATTGTTTTTCACCTCTCGAATATATGTTGCCATTCTCCACGAACAGAATTACGATATATCTCAACATATACTCGAGAGGTGAAAAACAATAGCCAGGGAGAAGGATTCCTACGGAACCGCGCTGATGACGCCGGGTAGGCAGAAACATGTTCGCGGGTGTACGCTGTCCCTTTTCCCTCGCTTTGTTATTTTGCCGGAAATGATTCCACCAATACCATGAGCATTAGCATTAGCATTAAATTAACTGATGTTTTGGATCTCTATTTAAGGGTTCTACAATTTAAATTTGAAAAAAAATGCTAAAAATGGTAGCCGAAAAGTGAAATATAATAGGCCCGAACCAAATTTGTAAAATGTTTAGAAATTCTCGAAATGGAAATGATAGTGGCGATGCTGTCGATATAATGAAAGAACTTTTTAATTTGGCCGAGTACAAGTACTTCTAACCTCAAACAAACCTAAAGATGATGCCTCGAATCGCTCCGTTCAACTTTTGTTAATGAAGTACTATCACAAAAGACTGTTTACAGGTTTGCAGAATTTCGTCGTGGTCGTGCTTCCGTCAGTGATGAATTTCGTGAAGATCGACCAAAATCGGTTGTCGTTCTCACTTTTTTTTTACCCAAACTAAATGATAACAAAGAAGATTCACTGTGAACAGCTTGAACGGCTTAATAGGGATAGAAGAAAAACGGCCATCTTTGGCTTCAAGACGAAAGGTGGTATATCAGGATAACGTTCAGCCACATACAGCGAGGATATTATTATTTATTTACTTATTGTAAATTCAAAATACATAATTATATTTGCATCAATCTTCTTTGTTTTGTTGATGTATCATCCATCACTATCACTCGACAAAACTATTATTTTCGTTTTCCTATTTTTGTAATCCTTTTTGGTTTTGTTTTTTCTCTTCCAATAGTCTTTCAGCCAGTTTGAATTCCGATAATTCACCGTTATGGGTAGGGCAATATCATCACTTACGCAAAAAGTGTCATTCATGTAAGCATTGTTCTTGTTGTTGACTTCTTGGGAGAATACAATTTATCGTCTAAGAGCGGGTTGGGCAGGTATCTTAAAAGCGCCTTTATTCAGCAACGGACTTCTTGTCGACTGCAAATATTTTGCGTGCATGGCGGTTGTATTGGCGAAAGATTCATCATTTACAAAACTAGCTTCAAAAAAGTCTTCATTAATGCTAGGTTCTGATTGTGAATCCTTAAAGACGGCTTCATCTAAGGAAGTTAGTATAGCTTCACCATCGATATAAGTCTTCGGAATTGTACTCTTTTTCTTTCTTTTTACTATCCCTATAATTTTAGGTGAGGCCTCGCGTTGTACCATTTTTGTGAATTCCAAAATACATCTGGAACCGCACTGATGACGCCGGGTAGGCAGAAACATGTTCGTGGGTTCACGCTGTCCCTTTTCCCTCCCTTTGTTTCTTGCCGGAAATGATTCCACCAATACCATGAGCTATATTAGCATTAATTTTTTTGGCTATTGTTACTAGGCAATCTTAGCATGTGTATATTATTTAAATTTAAAAACGTCTTGCAAAATCCTTAACTTCTACTCTGACGGTACTTGGTTTACATAATTCCGATCATAAAATAGCAATTAAAATATCAATCCCTTGTTTAATTAGACATCATACAAGTTGCTTGTATATTTAAAATCTAAAATAATTGGCAAAACAATCGATCGTTACATAACCTTAAAAGGGAAGTTACATTTATCCACTTAATAAGATATATCTATTGACCTAGTTATAACCGATTCTCATCTCATCGAAAAGGTAGAACAAAAGGAAATTATCTTATAATTATAGATGACCTTTTCAAAGAGCAACATTTTGCAAAAGTCGTGCATTATATTCTCTCATTGGTATATTTTTAAAGGAAACATCTTATAAATGAAAGAGTATTTGTCATTCATTCAAATACATAGAAATAATAGTGTAAAAATAGAAGTATAATGTAAATTTCTTGTATTCTGCTGTTCGATTCAACTTTTGAACTTGCGATGTTTTGATGTCCCCTTATTTACTTCGAGTTAAAACTATCATATTGTTTGCCATTTAAGACGGCCCTGAATTCTGAATTACAATTCAGAATTTTTGCACCATCGCATGTACTTGTCAGTGAATCTGGTTATTTATATTCTACATTTCTTCGGCAATCAATCGCAATGCAAGCGAGATTGATATAAATTTACATACAAAAACATATTTCTTCTTTTTGTAGTACGTACATCTTTTGGAAGCGTTTCATGTTCGTACGTTTTTTCATGTACTATGATGATCACCTGAGGAATTCTAAAATTTATTCGCTTTAGGAATTTTTTCTGATGTCAATAAACCTTTTTGGACAATCTCCATTTTGGTGAAAATGTCATATCTACATACCCACACATTATGTACATACGTGACTCCTCTGGTTGCCCCATTCATATTTTCACTTAACATATTGCATTACTTAGGTAAGGACAAACCCGAAAAAAACCACAACTATCTTGATAATGACCGCGATTTTATGTGGATTACTACTTACACATCTTTTGAAAAGCGTATTTTTTATGTACACGGTGTATTTTAACATTCTGACAAAACCTGCTTGTGGGTTCTCGAGAGACACATGCCTTTATTTTATAGCTGTTGTCTTTGTTGTTTTTATATATACATATAAAAAAAATAAACTGAGATAATCAAAATTCTTATAGTGTTTTGGTAATATTGGTGGGTTGCACTTACTTGTAAGAAGAATAGGCGTTTAAATTTGTATAATTTAGATGCGAAACAGATGGTAGTTATTGTTTCAAAATAGTATAGGTAACTGTTTGTTGATAAACTATAAACAATTAAGTTAATTAACCACACTGTACTGACCGAGAAAGTGTGTCATAACTTCAATATACATACCTCGATATTTATTTAAATGCAAATATTCTGAGGAATTTGCCTTTTTTAATTAACGAATTTCCTCTTTGTCACACTCCACGACTTCCAATTAATTAATTTAACGTATTTTCAAGAGTGAATCGTTATATTTTACAAGGTTAAGGTTTTCTAGAACAACGGCGGGAAATTTAAAAAATAAATAACAAGGCGGAGTTTTTTTTCGTAACGCATGCGCGTCTATCGTAAACCAAGCGGGTTTATCTTTTCGTTATGTCAACGTACTTGTTTATATACACAAATATCCAAATTGTAGGCGGTTATTTACTATAAAAACAATCCCTCTTATCTCGCCGAGTCATGTGAGGAGTTGCTATCCTACTATGAAGAAAATAGAAAACGAAATGCACTATCAATAATCGTAAATTTAAGACACCTTGTTCGTTTTCTGCCTCCATAGATACAAGGCGTATAGTGGAACTCGTGTAAAGCGACCATTGATGATTATATAAATAGTTACTTACAGTGGTTCTAAGAGGGATGTTGCAAAAGGACTTCAAACACATTTAAAGCTTACGTAATTAAATCTTTAAAGACGATGTAATTAAATTACGAATAACTCTTAAACCAGTATATATAGATATATATTGCAGGCTTGACTGTAACTAATCGAGTAATTCATTAAGTCATGTTAACAGTTCATTATAAATTAAGTTATAAAATACCACGTTACCATGTATGTACAAAGCAATATAAGCTAATTGCCCAATTTTCTACAAAATGACATCATTTATCAACAGTGTAGGGCGCTTTTTCTCTGAAGCTCTTATTTGGAATTTAAGCTTTTCAATCTATCAACATAATGGAATGGAATGAATAGTGCAGCAAGCTATTATCTTATGTAACGAAAAAGCTCCAGTAGAACCAGTTTTTTATTCAATACACCAAGGTCTTGAAGCTTTTCAATAAATGTATCGAGTGAAATTGTTTAGAATTCTCGTATTTAGACATGGTTAATTAACTTGATACACCGTCGATGTTACGCTTTAAAATAAATAGATCTTAGATATAACGTAAATGTATGTGAATTTCCTTACACAGTATTATGAAATTTTCTAATATGATATTGTCTTCCGTGGATTACGGTTATCTGAGAAATTATTGAGTATATGTATAAAGACAATGCTTTCGTATAATATTATGTATTTTGTAGATATTTTCCGTGTATACAGTTAGATTTCTTAAGGGATTCAACTAGTTATATAATGGATTGAGTATTTTAATTCAAGTTGAACATCAAACTCAAAAACTGGAGTGATTTCCAATTTCGATTCGTTTATTTGGGCTAATTTCAAATCGAATCGGACCTGCAACTCGCTTTAAATTATACCAGGTCTAATCGGGCCGAGTCGGGCTCATTCATTACGACAGAAAGAGCCAATTCATAGGCTCTGGGAATTATTTGATACATTTTTCTTTTAATGAACGAATATTAATTCTCTCGTTCTCGTCATCGATCGCTACATAATACCAAAAATTAATTTACACATTTCGAATTATCGATATAAAATACTCGACTAGTCGTATCTTGCTTGCTGTGTTGGAGTTTATTAAACAGATAAATGAACTTTTGAAAAGCAGTGTATATGTGATTCTTTTTTAGTAGTAATAAATTCTTAAACTATTTTATTCATCGTCAATACGAAGACACCCGTAACACATTTGAAATTTAAATTACACTTAAAAGAAATACAATCTTCACAAGTTATACTTCTGGGAACAGTGGGGCTTTTAATTTGAACTTTTGTAGTAATAAAAATATTTATTTATGATGTCTGTGCGCCCTGGGCTAGTAATAATGACCATAAAAACCCGTATACGCGTTATTTTGCCCAACTTGGTCACTGGATTAAGTGAAAGTGGTTTTTAGTTACACGTATTCACAGCCACAGTGAAAAACGAGTTGCTGTGTATCTTTCGTTAGTATATAACAAAAAGAATACCAAAATGTATGCGTAAATATGCCTTGAAGTATATTAATTAGGTTACATGGACTTTGTCTATTTTCCAGTACTAGGCAATGACTTAAAAGAGATGGTATTTGAAGTTGTACACATAAGGTTATTCAAAAGGAATTATTACAATTATTTGTAAGAAACTATTGTTTTAATAATTTACATTGACTGAGAATTGTTTTGTTTCAAAAAAATGCGTCTTTGAACAACGAAGTAGCCCAGCTTAAGAAGAACAAGTAACTACTGTATTGCACGATATATCGTAGGCCACGATAGATGTCGCTTATACATAGTTGATACAATATTTTGCTGAAGATATATGAAAGATATTGCCATGCGACCAGTTGGAAGGATAGTTCCATCTGAAACCAATAAATGGCGCTAGTGTACTTGTCATTCCCATGGTAGTTCATCCGAAACCAGTACAGGGAGCTAGCAAACTGGATTCTATTTTTATTCTATTCGCATTCTATTTAAATTTTATTCGGATTCTATTTTTATTCTATTCGGGTTCTATTTTCATATTACTTAAATTCTATCCTGATTTTATTCGCATTGTATTGAGATTCTATTAGGTCGTATCAAAAGTTTCCGCCACTTTTCCTATAACATACCGCATAATGAAAAGTGGCGAGAATTTTTGATACAACCTAATATTTTTATTCTATTCGAATTCTATTCTTATTTTATTCGCATTCTATTTGAATTCTATTCGTATTCTATTTAGAGGCAATGAATATTAATTTTGAGATAGATAATAGACTTCAGATATAGAAAAGATATCTAAAAATTATATAGCGCTGTTAAAAAAGTATCAAATATTCAATACATGAGACGTAACATCCATAAAGATGTATAGATAATACTTTCGATGGTAGGAGTGCTAGGTCATGCTGTTTTCACAGCTTGGAAAGAAGTCAAATGCAAAAAAGAAATGAAGACTCTTCAAGATGAAGAAGACCCTTCATTTCAATGTATGCACCTTTTTTATGTTGTAAATATGTAACATTAAACCTATTTCGTTTTGTTCAACTCGACAGTTCGGCGTTAAGTTGAGTAAAATAAAAAAGAATCTATGTGGCCTAATCGAAAACTTGTTCCGAAGATATGGCCTCGGAAAAAAAAGACAACGAACGTACTGGACTTCTTTATGTATGTAGGTTTTCGCGATGCAATGACCCGGAGATATTTTTAACAACTGAGTGAGTACTTGCACTTTTTAAAAAAAACAAACGAACCAGATCCATTGGTGCTCTCTCGCGGTCAAAAATTTATTATACAATATCCCTGCTCCCCATTTCTGTTCTCGTTTTTTCGTTATATTTATTAAATCGTGACCTGGCAAAAATTATTCACCACCACTTAATACCCAGAACTCTTTTAGGAACAATTAATTTAAGGTATATAGCAACTTAGTTACTACGGCGCTACGTATTAAATCTTAAATCTTGTCAGACTTTCAGGTTAATTAAGTGTACCTATAAAAACAAAATAAATTATATTAAGCTGCTTTTTTTCCGCTTAGAAATTGACGTTACGCATGCGTAGTGTATTTATACGATTAAACATCTTGCTAATAACCTTTTGAGATGTTTCTCCTCCCTAAGTTTTTTTCGAAAAATAAATTGCATGGACCATTTTAGCGCTCTGCATATTGGATACTTAAATTTAATGAGATATATATGCCTTGTTAGTTAGTTGCCAGGTTATATGTATGATTTTATGTTTTAGACAAACACATTTTACGTCGCATAAAATATGCAATAACATTTTACTATTTGTTATATAATTAACTAAAGTTGAACCATTATTTCTGGTACACATATAGGCACTTCGTACAGAAAGGTATTGTGCTACACCTATAAAGTCCGCTTATGAATAAAAATTTTATGTATGCAAATTGCTTGTTTAAACTGAAATTACACGTTTGTCAAGATATGGCGTACAGATTTAACATATAAAGGTTATATTTTAGAAATAAATATTCTTTTTGATATTAAAAATGAAACATTCTACCAGCGTAGATGTATTTTACATTAAATGCACGTACATTAATTTTGAAAGCTTCTGTATACGAAGCAATTTTTTAAAATGCTAAAATTAAAATTGCATTTGGTAGCAGATAAACTTTGCATGTCGTACAATTTAAATTTCTGAAAGCGTATTTTGCTACCTCGCCCCGCCGCCAATCCCACTATTGGAAAATTAATGCGTGTAGTTACTTCTCGTATGGCGTTTTACAATGTGCAGCGGTACATATTTCATTATTATTATAAATATACTTGCCCGTTATTTAAAGCTACCGCAAGGTTGAAATATACCTGTCCTCTAATTGAGATTGTTTATGTATGAGTTATGCGTGAATTGAAATCTTTATAGGATGAACTTTTGTTGTATATTTAATCGAGTGTTCAATCGTTTTCCTTTTTGATTCTTTTGTTTTTGTTTTTATTTCACACTTTATTGCGGTAATATAATACAGGGTGCGTTTTTAAAGTAAGTACCGTTTTCAAATAAAACAAAAACAAGTAAACTTTTCTTAACAGTTTTATTTTTATATGAAAGCCTGTACCTTATTTTACTTTTCTACATAATTTCCACCAATATTGAGGCATTTATCGTATCGTACAATCAGCTTTACAATCCCATCGTCATAGAAGTCTACCGCTTGATTTAACAACCAGTGCACGTTTTGACCTCATCGTCGTCGTGGCGCTGACCACCCAGATGCTTCTTCAAATACAGGAACAAGTGGTAGTCACTGGGCGCAAGATCGGGACTGTATGGAGGGTGACCAAGTTGTTCCCAATGAAAAGATGCGATGAGATTTTGAGTTCGAGAAGCTGCGTGTAGGCGGGCATTGTCGTGAAGCAAAACGATCCCCTTACTCAACATGCCTCGCCGTTTGTCTTGAATTGCACGGCGCACTTTTTTTAAGGTCTCACAATACGTCGTAGCCTTTATTGTGTCACCGTGAGGCAAAAAATCAACAAGCAACACCCCCTGTCCCAAAACACAGAACACATAATTTTCCGGGCTGAAATTGTTTGCTTGAACTTCACTTTCTTGGGTGATGTTGAATGCCGCCATTCTTTCATTTTTCATAACTTTGAAGGTACGCTTAAGAGTGAACGCTACCTGGAGCTAATAAAACTGACACTCGATGAAATTTTGGATGATATGCCACTTCAGAAACGGGGGAATCTCGTATTTCAGCAGGATGACGCTCCAGCTCATAATACGCGGCGAGTTGCAACATTTTTAAATCAGCAGTTTCCCAATAAAGGGGAGATTCGCAGCAATCCTTTCCGTCCCAAGCTGCAAAGGGGGGTTAAGACCTGAGACCCTCACTTCTGGTAGACTGATAGTCGCGGAGTATCGAATAAATAATAATATCAAATTTTTGTATATGTCTACATCTCCGTCTCGCTGAAACACCCAAAACGTTTAAGGAAGCACTTAAACGTTTCAAAGATGGCTGAACATCAGATTTTCGTCACAAGTGATGAAGGTTGGGTTTATGGGCATGATTCCGAAACCAAACAATAATTGGCAGAATGGAAGAATCTATCTCCATCTCGGCTAAAGAGCATCCATCAAGCCAAAAGCATCATATTGGTGAGATTATCCATAAAGAGTTCATATCTCCAGGTCAGACGCTTAATGCAGAGTTCTATCGTGACATCCTAATGTGAATAAGACAGGATATAAGAAGGAAACCTATGATAACCCAAGGCCATATACCACTTTCACCGTTCAGCAGTTTTTGGCAAAAAACAACATGGCCGTTGTTCCTTATCCAGCGCACTCGCCAAGTCTTTAGAAATCTCAGAAGTTGTTAGATTTTTTGACATTCATATATACATATACATATTTAAGTGGCATGTATTATGATCAGAAACAAGTAAGAAAGCCCTAATGGAAATGGGTCCGCAAAACAACCGTTTTCGAGATAAGTGCAATTGTTTTTTTAGCGCTACAGAACATGATAATCACAGATGTTCGAGATGTTCTCCTTCCATTTCAACACAGGATGTACATCTTCTTAAGAAGGAACTCCGCACCCTTTCCAAAAAGCCCAGTTTTGCTTGAATTGTTTGACAACATTGTTCAATTCGCTGTTGCAACTCGGCAAGATTATTTACTGGTGTTTCGTACACTAAACTTTTCAAGCAACCCCAAATACAAAAATCTAAGGGATTTAGGTCGGGAGACCTAGCAGGCCATGGAATAAGACCCCTCGACCTATCCATCTCCTATGAAATGTTTCCTTCAGATGCTCTCTAACAACAAGCGTAAAATGCGGCGGTGCCCCATCTTGCATAAACCAAACATTCAGTCTCCGATTTAGAGGGACATCTTCCATAAGTTCGGGCAAGGTGTTTACCAGAAACATAAGGCATGCAGGACCTGTTAAACGTTGTGGCAAAATCACCGGTCCTAATAACTGATCTCCTAAAATGCCTAGCCAGATAGATTGAAATGCTGTTGATGTCTGGATTCAAGAACAGCATGCGGATTTTCCTACGACCAAACGTGATTATTGTGGCAGTTAAAAATTTCATCTTTACTGAAACCGGATTCATCAGTGAAAAGGATGTTAGAAGAAAAATTCTGGTCAGCAAATTTCCTTAAAAACCACTGACAGAATATCATTCTTGCTCGGTAGTCAGAACGAATAAGGGCTTGTACCCGTTGGATATGATACGGATATAAAAGTTGTTGGTGGAGAGTTCTCCAAACAAGTGGACTACTTACGCCTACTTCAGCCGACATTTTTCTCACACTAATTTCGGGGTTTTCATCTACTATTGCCAAGATTTGTGCTTCAACCTCAGGCATACACAGTGACCTTGGACGTCAGCTTTCGTAAACGCGTTTTTTGAAGGAACCACTATCCCTCAATCGCTGGTAAACGTTTCCAAACATCACATGCGAAGGCCGTTGACGATTAGGAAAAGTCTCGCAATAAAGGCGATGTGCTTCCAAAGCATTCCCATCGGCACGGCCATACATGAAAACCATGTCGGCCATTTCAGCATTTGAATAAGGCATTGCAAATAGGAAACTAATTTCCCTTGCGTCGAAAATAAATTCACTACCAGAAAACAGCTTATGAATTGACAGTGAACTGATTAATAACGCAAATGTCATATGAAAACATAATGTTTTATTTAAAGATGTTTTTTTTTATTAAATCGCATTTATTTGGAAAACAGCGTATATATAGCACTGCGAACTGATCATAAAATTTTTGAAAACAATTGTTTTACTTTAGAGAAAGCCGTGGTTTTTATGACTAAAGCAAAAAAAAGACACTAAACTGATAATGAATTGTGGCTTTCGTTGATTTTCAAAAAAGATAAATGCACTTATCACGAAAACGGTTGATTTGCGGACCCATGTTCATTAGGGCTTTTTTACTTGTTTTTGATCGTAATATATGCCCCTTAAATATTTAAACGTTTTTTTTAACACCCTGTGTATATATAATGTCGTAATATTTTGATCAAGGTGTATTTGTATCTACTTTCATTTGAGAGCGGGTGTCCCTAGATTCAATGTTACAAGCGATATCTTCCTTATTTGTAGAGATAAAAGACCGAGCTAGGTGTCGTCGAAAATGGTTTACGGATTTCTAAAAGATATAGTTTTTAAAACTATCTCTAGTAAACCACCCTCTAAGAAACCTTCCCCAAACCATTTTTTTTTAAATTGCACCCCTCATCTTTTTGACTTTGTGTTTGAAACGTTGGAATACAACGGTATAAATGAAAATTGCATTCAAGAGATATTTAATATAAAGTGACTATATCGATAATAAATAACAACTAAATTCTTACAAAAAGTTAAATAAACATTAAAAACATTAATAATTCATAAAATTAATCACTTACAGATATTGTTCAAAATGTCCACCATTTGACGCTTCAAATTCGACCAATTAATTCCCTGGAAGTTGCTGCTGTGATCATATTAATTGTAACGGAATCTTAAGTTTCAAATCGTCTAAGTTCGTAGGTCGAGTAGAATACACATCTTCGTCATTTAAATACTTTATAACCAATCGCGAGTTACGAGCCGGAGCGTAATCCTGTTGCTACCACAAATCAATGCGCTCTGCTAACGGAATATCTTCCATTAACTCGAGAAGACCATTATGTAAAACAATGTAAGTAACGTTGCCCTGCCAAAATTCCTTTAAAGATGTATGAACTATTAAATAACCCGCACCAAACGTTGATACCTCATATTGCCTGAAAATGAGTCTAACGCATCCAATGAGGATTTTCTGGAGACCATTAGTTGCCGTTATGGCGATTCACCACTCCATTGTTATGAAATCGTGCCTCGTCAGTCCACAAAATGTTATTTGCAATCGTGGGATCATCGTTTAACATTATTTGCATTACAGTAATGAATCCAAGTGTCCGTTCAAAATCTGTAGGCCTTAAAGCTTGCAGCAACTGAACTTTAAAAGGATGATATTTGTGAAACTTTAGTATCATCTGTAGTGTCGATTTACTTATTCCCACATCCTCTCCCAAAGTTCTAACTGAAATATATGGATTCAATTCAACATAAACCGGTACATTTATTTGCATTTCTTCTGTTCTAACTGGTGTTACATGATGAGAATGTTTTAAATTTGATGGAAATGAGCTCGTGCGCATTTTAGCTTGAACACGAGGAAATGCCATATGTGATGGTACTATTCTGTAAGGAAATCGCTCATTAGTCAATCTAGTGCATACCGGCGACAGCAACGTACGGGAACTCGCTTCAAACACGTTTCTGTGTTACATGCAATCCATCTATACCGTTTTGGCCGTTAACAAACCTCTCGAATTCACCGAAGCCGCCCTATCTGCTCCTCATGTGCTGGGAATCACATTGATCAATCTAGTGCATACCGGCGACAGCAACGTGCGGGAGCTCACTCCAAACACGTTTCTGTGTCACATGCAACCCATCAATATCGCTTTGGCCGTTAATAACCATCTCGAGTTCACCGAAACCGCCCTTTGTGTTCCTCGTGTGCCAGGAATCACTGGCCAATCTAGTGCATACCGGCGACAACAACATGCGGGAGCTCGCTTCAAACACGTTTCTGTGTCACATGTAACCCATCTGTACCGTTTTGGCCGTTAACAACCCTCTCGGGTTCACTGAAACGGCACTATGTGTTCCTCGTGTGCTGGGAATCACGTTGGTCAATCTAGTGCATACCGGCGACAGCAACGTGCGGGAGCTCGCTCTAAACCCGTTTCTGTGTCATATGCAACCCATCTGTACCGTTTTGGCCGTTAACAACCCTCTCGAATTCACTGAAATCGCCCTATGTGCTCCTCGTGTGCAGGGAACCACATTGGTCAATCTAGTGCATACCGGCGACAACATGCGGGAGCTCACTTCAAACACGTTTCTGTGTCACATGTAACCCATCTGTACCGTTTTGACCGTTAACAACCCTCTCGGGTTCGCCAAAACGGCACTATGTGCTCCTCGTGGGCTGGGAATCACATTGGTCAATCTAGTGCATACCGGCGACAGCAACGTGCATGAGCTCGCTCCAAACACGTTTCTGTTTCACATGCAACCCATCTGTACCGTTTTGTCTGTTAATAACCCTCTCGAATTCACCGAAACCGCCATAAAATGTTGCTGCTTCACGAGAATTTTTATGACACTCTCCATAAATTAATAACATATGGATAAATTTCACATTCATTTATATTGAGAAAAATTAGAAGGCATTTTAAAGATTTTATAACAACACTACTTCACTATGTAGCTAACTATAGGTACGTAAACTATTTTCGCAAATTGAAATGAATATCTGAATCTTTTTAATTCGAATAACCTATACGATTGTATAGGTTATTAGAAGAACAAAATTTATGCTAACAATTTATACTATTTTTATTAGTCCCTATTTGTTAAATTAAATTTGTGTTTATACCTTTGTATTCCGAGTAGAGTAGATTTAAAAAGTCTTTTAGAATTCTGCAAACCATTTTCGACGACACCTTGCTCGATCTTATATCTCTACAAATAAGGAAGATATCGCTTGTAACATTGAATCTAGGACACCCGGTATATCTTAGAAGCTAGTTGATACATATATAACAACAAAAATCAATTACACAACACAATTACAACATAAGAAATACAACCACACATTTAGGATAGCATTCACTGAGATTGAGTACAGATTGCGTGAATATTTTAGGTATTACCATATACAATTATCTTCTGGAAAATTTTAAAGATATAACAAATTATCTATTGGACAATTTAAAAGTGATTAAAAAAATATTAATCAGCATGATAAACATTTTGTTGTAGTTGTATATTTCTGTGTATTTATATATTATACGCACAACATCTGCATTTATATGATTGCCCTCTTTTCACTACAGAGCATGGACTGTCTGAGATCCAACTTGATTTTCGCGTACACTATGCAAGCCAAATGAAAAGTGAAAACATAATTTTAACACTTCAAAACGCCGAAAGATGTCGGTATAGTGCTTAATTTCGCATCTATTCTCGTAAGCATTCTTTCTCTCTTTAATTCGGCTATATAGTAGCAAAACGCGCCGATAAAAAGAAAGTAGCTCGAAATCCCCGCCGAAAAACACCATTTACCTTGGAAATTACTACCGAGAACGTATAGACAGAGAGTTGGGGAACTAACCCACTTTGCGGCGACGTCATAATGACACTTACGTCAGTGAGGTTTGCGCCTTCGCTAGATGAAAACGCGCACCATACTTCAAATGTGTTGTGTTAGCGCGCGTGAAACCAACAGTTCATATTTTTGCGCGTCGCGACGGACTGCTGAAAAGACGGCGTCGTACATCGTCGTTGCAATTTTGAGAGGCAAAATATAGCAATAAGTTTTTTTAAATAGTGATTTCAATAACTGATACAAGTTTGCTAAAGTACCATTTCGAAATACAGAAAGGATTAATCACGGGAGAATTTCCTTTTGACATTTAAAGCAACCTTACGCAAATCTCTTGATTGGGTGAGTTTTGTAAGATGAGAAGCATATTTTGTAATTGCACAAATTGAAATGATACAAAATGTTTTTAAAAAATTATTTAAAAAGGAAAGATTAACATGGTCCTTTTTAAATGAACATCCTGTACGATGATAATAATAACAATAATAAGAAAATCACTTATATCTACATACAAGGTGTTCAAATCTCCACTTAATCAATACTTTTTTATTTAAATGAATGCTTTCAGTTTCTACTAAAACCTAATTGTCACTTGTACTTGAGACATCCTGTATTATCTATTTTATATGTGTATTTCTAAATTCATTATATCGTATGCATCAGAGATTGTTTTAAGAAATGTTATATACGAAACTCATACCGTCTTGAATATTAATAAGCCCTTATAAGAACTTTATATATGTACATAAGTACATAACTTGAATGTATATACGTGAGTTTTATGAACTCTCAACTACAACTGGCGAAATAAATACAACGATGATGTTGGTTTTCCTTTTACTTATATATAAGTACTCTTCTCGAAGCGGCAATACTTTGGCATTTTCGCAGGTTTCGCCGCTTCACTTTGCGTTGAAATCGAAAGCAGTCCTTAATGATTCAGCACTTTGATTTTGTCGGTACGAAATTGTGTATTAAACGTGCAAAAATTACAGCACGATGTCTCTAATTCTTCTTCTTTTTTGGTGATTATTTTTGTTTTTTTAATTTTCCCACAGTTTCGCAAGTAATAACATCATTAATGCAATGCTCTTTGTGATTTTGATCTAATTTAAAACGTATTAACAATAATTTTAAAATCGGGGGAATTGTTGGTTTGAAATGGAAAATTACAGAGAATAGCGGGCCCAAATTAACACCTTGCGGTACTCTTAATAAATTTTAAGAATTATTATTAAACGAAGTGCGTATATTGTAAATGATTGACTTGCACAATTGCACTTCTTTAATTGCAAAGTATAGTGGATAATTTCTTTTATTTCCAAAATGATTTTGTAATATTCTAAAGTATCATAAGCGACTAATGCAGTGTGAAATTTCCCAAATGAATTCGCAATTTATGTAACAAATTGTTAGATGTTGAAATTGAAATCAAAAGAAAAAACTATTCCATTAATTTGGCATGAGAATTTCGACAGTATCAATGTGAAAATGATTTTGTACAAATACAGGTTACCAAATAAGAAGAGTGAATAGTCGGGCAAATCGTTATTCCTTAATAACTGTGACTTCTTCGGGCGTAACGTTTCGATTTGTCCGGCTGCAAATCTAACAAGGCTAGCTGTAAGTTTCACTTGGCGCATTTACGTTTCACCGCGTGCTCTCTACTCAACGTAAAAGAGGAGAAATACACACAATGTGATTACTATCGTGTGTATGTTGATTTTTTTTTTGCTTCTTATTCGTATTTTCAAAGGTACACGTCTATATGCTCCAACAATATGTGATACACTCAATAAATAAATACCCGGGGGTATGCTATAGATTGTGGATTGGTTTACATTGCCGTTTCTAGATATTTACATCCACTGGCTTTCCTTATAAGTTAGGAATAAATTCAATTAGCCGGTACTTGACTTAAACTACATCTCCTGAAATTTATTTTGAATAATTAACACCCAAACAATGTATGGACATCATGGATGCATGATTTTACTCTAAATTGCTTGGCATTGTTCTTCTCAATACGTGTATATTTAATTGACTATTAAATTGAAGCAATTGCTTTGATACTAACATCTATCAAGATTTTTGAGCAAGTAAAACATTTATTTGAACTTAAAAACACTTATTACGCGTCCTAAAATTACCCCTGGATTGTTTTCAATTCGAAATTAAATACAAATATTGGAATTCTAAAACAATTACGCTCAAAATCCAAATATAATTTTCAAGACCTTCACTTTGGAATCTCCCACCAAATTTTCTAAAAGTAATAGAAGCTGAAATTAGTAAATTTCTAGATGTAATTGGACCCGTAGTATCGATTTCTGTAACCCTTAATTTGTTAAAATCAAGTATTTAATTACGTCGGAAATTACAAGGAAATTATAAATTTTCATAATTTCCTTATTTGTTTCTCGGTTGTCTAAATATTGGAAAATGAGGAAAATGTAAAATAAATTGATTGATGACTTGATATTTTGCCTGAGTTTTTGATTCTCCCAGTATGAAAGTCAACTCATTTTTATAATATTTGAAACTGTTCTTGAGATACACACTTTGAATGTTCGATATTTCCTCTAGTAAAATTAAAATACTATCATTTTCTGGACAAGTTAAGCTATTTTTAAAGCATTGCGTGCTTGTTTCAAATTTCCAACTTGAAATCAAATGTAGTGAAATTGTAAACATATTTGGCTTGAAATTGAACATTAATTTTCATATCATTGACGTTGAAGCTCCCCCATGAATTCTCTGAGGCTTACAGAATATCTAGTAAAATGTTTCAAGATAGAAAATAACCCTTAGAATCGATTGCCGTAGTCGCCGCTATCTTATTTCCTTTATTTTTTGAGTTACATTCTAAAATTTGTTTAAAAAGTCGTGCAAAATGTTCCAAATTTTAAAGAGCTCTAGTTTTCAAACCTTGGGAGATAGAAAATCTAGAAAGGCAAACAATGATTGCAAAAAAAAACTAATTTATATTTTAGTTATCTTGTCTGGTACAATTTGAATCGCTGATTTATGATAACTTGCTCCATTTGGTCGCTTTTAAGATAAATAAATGCTTTCTTTATTTCTTAAGGGATTGGTAGAGCGGTGCCTAGCGCGCCGGGCTACCAGTCCCGGGATACCGGGTTCGAACCCCGGGCATTTGGCAGATGCTGGGGGTGAACATCTTAAGACGCTCTACGGGCGCAGGCGTAATAATATCTTATGGCTGGCCAATGCCTCCTGTAGTTGACGAAAACTGTTGGTGGGGGATGTGAAGGCATGAATTATTATTATTATTATTATTAAAAAGACATTACATGTTCGTTTTAACACAGATGTTTTCTTAAAAACCCTTTTGTAAATTCAACAAGTGTGAAATACAACCACCGCCGTGAAAATGAAAGAAATATATATAGCAAGCCGAGTCTTAAAGTCATCATCACCTTGAGGATTTCGATGTGTTTTGTTCCGTCAAGTAAGTTCGTAAGAAAAGTGCACTGTAACGAAAGTCATCCTGAATTTATTTACTCATTTTTTCTCATTTCTTTACCACTCAAGGGTACGAACATTGCACTGTGTGGAACGAGCTTGACAAACACTTTCATCTCACTTTTCAACACAAATGCTAAATATAATTAGATTTAATTATGAAGGGAGATTCAGCGAAATTTTTACGATGTAGGATACATCTAGATTATAGGAGCTGGCGACTCGTCTTGTGTGTACGCAGCATTATTAATACATATTTGACATTGTACGGAAGATGAATGTCCTCTTGCATGGGCATTCTGTCATTATGATATTTTGGCTGATGGTACTCGCACTTAAGGGGCATTATGCACTTGAGATGTCAATAAACTTTGCAACGCTCCTTCAAGAGATCCTTTCGTGGTATCACTTGAAAAAATCGTCTTGTGTACAGTGACTTTTAAAAATGAAGATGAAGTACAATGCATGAAATAATGATGTAGTGACTCACAAGAATATACTGACGTGAAGTAAAAAATGGAAAAAAAACGTAGCGAGAGGTGAAATGTATCCTGAGAGTATCAAAAATTTAAATCAGAAAAAAAGGAAGATACGAAACTGGGGTCCACAAACACTTGAGAAATTTTTCTTTGTCCAGATTCTTGAAAATTATATTACTTTAAGATAAGACGTTTAAAATCTTGTATACTCTTTTAAAATCGTATGTGTAAATGAGATTTTATGTTCGATGTTAACGTATGGTATGTTTTTGTATAGTTTATTCATCCGAATAATTTAAAATAGAAATTCTTGTACGTTTTAAGAGGTAAAGAATGATTCTGTAGATATAGTCGCATCCCTAGAATCGATTTCCTTAATTTATAATGTGCTAGTTTCTAGTTGATGCTTTTAACGGTTAACTATTCGGAGAAAACGCTTGTTAAAGTAATTTTGAAATATTCCTTGTTAATGAGAAGTAACCGTATAAACCCACGCAAGCTTCGATCATCCAAATCAATACGTAAATGTATATTTTTAACATAAACGCGGTGTTTAAACAAACAAAATGCATGATTGTTGTTTTAGTAACTAGTCTATTTTTTGCTTGTTGAATTAGTCATGCGGATTATTGTTAAAAGATCGCTTAAAATTGGGATAACCCACGCTCTTTCTTTGAATCTTTAGTGAATTCTCGTGTATGAAATGTGATATTAAAAAATACCCTTCTACGTATCACTAAATCAGAAAATTAAATTCCCTTGTTCATCCCAAGATATCCTGGAGGAAATAATCTTGAAGAAAATACAATGTATATGTAAAGAATGGTAGAATCGCTATTTAGGCCAACAGCGTTTTGTCATAGCCAACTCGAAATTACCGTTTTGTTCGCGTTATTTTCACAACAACACTGCTACCTTGGACCTTTTTGGAATATTGAAAGGTGGGTGTCACAATAAATAAGTCGCCTACAAGAGCTAAACAGTTAATTACGTAATTGTCTGTATTTTTATTGAAGGTAAACGTTACACTAGGCGGCAATCGCTTGTGTTAGCCATGTCTTTAAAACAATTCAACGTAATCCGTTTTATAATGCCGAATATTAGGAATAAGCAAGAAGAAGAACGTCACTAAGATCTTTTACAGTGTTTGTTCAAGACCAATATTAGTGGAAAACGTGTTTCTATAAAGCCTTGGCCGTCAAGTGAAAGAGATACAAGAGAATAAAACCATTAAAAATTAAACCGAAGACCAATAACCTTAGCAAACACCTCAAAGTACTCACTTTTAGTCATATTGTCTACATTACGAAGATGCTAAGAATGAATCACGAGCCTGAAAATTACTTCATTGACAGCTCGCCGTGTAGCTTATAGCAATCGTCTTTTTTTCCGAATAAATTTATGGTAATACACTATTATCTGTGTTTAGTAGATTAGAAGGAATTATTGAGCACTCGCCGTTACAAGAGATTATCTGGTACATACGTTAGATGCAACATTATGGAACGATACAGTGTTAAACTAGTATACCTACGTAATGACGCGACATATTCCTGATTAAGTCTTTAGATTCTACGAAAAGCGCCTTAAAAAGAATCTTAAATTTGAGTAAATATTTATTCAACGCGAATATACCGTGAAATCGACTTACATGTATAACTAAGGAACCGTTCGTGTGGGGCCGGCTTTAATAGTATACTAGGTGTCCCAGGTTTTTGTGGCACAGCGAATACGATGGTTATTTGAATAGATATAAGATTATTTTTGGAATAAAATTCTAGGGAAGGAAATGTAGTTCCAGGTGTATCTTGTGGTATTAATACAGGCTGGTCCAAAAATAGTAGGTCTTGACCAAATGAAGTGTGTTTGTTACTGTCCAGTTAAACAAAATCATAGGAGTAAAAAAATTGAATAACTTCAAAACATAGAGTCAGAATATCTGACAAAATATATGGTTTGTCATTTAAAAAACACTTTTTTTCACTGGGCAATAACGATTAAAAGATTTGAATAGGGAGATAATCAGTTTTATGTTTATTTTAAGCTTTTCACTTACAAAAAAGAAAAAGAAATTTATCTATTTAAATTACTTACAGTTATGTAGTGACGTGTGTTTGATATGTGTGTGTGTATAATCCTAATGATTCCTTCTTTCCTCTTCTTGGTAAAATCCTCTTATTTTAGACCCCTTTGATCGTCTTCTCGAATGAAATTTCTTCGAATTCCTTCTTAAAATTTTTTGTCAATTGATGTAATATTCTTGACAATCGTTGGTGATGATTTATGGTTCACTTAAAACGCTTTTCAATACATTTGCTCTGATAACTTTGACGAGATTTTAACTTTTATAATGCAATTTCTAAATATCAATCCAAAGATGTTTGTTTTCTGTCAGAATTGTTTTCGTTGCTAACTTCTGTTTTTTATCGTCGTCCCTAGCATTGCCAATCTAACGACTTGATATTGCATTTTGATGTTTTGAAGATCGAACTCGGTGTCGCAGGTGACGTAAGGGATTTTGACGGTTATTTCCAAATACAGTGTTTTTGTGTGTGTACGTGTCATTTTTACAGATAATGTTTTCAAAATGTAAATAACTTAAAATAACCTGGAATTTTGATTCTCCCATATCATTAACGGAGTTTTTTTTTTTTAAGAATAAAAGATTAATAATATAAATAATCAAATCTCAGAACTCGAATATTAATCGAAAATAATTCAAGTTCCGCATAAAACTCTATTAAAATCTAATATCAGCGAATTTTGATATAATATTAATTAGAATGAATTTAGTAACATATTAACATACGTTTTTCACGTTGGAACATCCCACTGCAATATATATACAGCTCTACAGGCCTTATAGGCCCATGGCTTCACATTTCTGCACTACCTTCTTCCATTTTTTTCCTATCTAGTGCTAACCCTTTCCAGACCCCAACACTCAAGTGTGCCAGGTCCTCCCTCACTGCTGTCATCCATTTTCTTCTTGGTCTTCCCACTTTTTTTCTTCCACCTTCTCCAGCTCTTAGAACTCGACTTGCATTCCTTTTCTC
Source organism: Dynastes maya (assembly GCA_029619315.2). Classification (NCBI taxonomy): domain Eukaryota; kingdom Metazoa; phylum Arthropoda; class Insecta; order Coleoptera; family Scarabaeidae; genus Dynastes; species Dynastes maya. Next base: position 13,371,953 of record JAROYE020000012.1, read on the forward strand.
TGGCATTCTTAACATATGTCACAAGTATCTTAATCTCTGGGCTTTGATCACTTGCGATATCTTTGGTTTTCCATACAAATTTATTACTTCTTGATTTGTCCACCCTGCTCCAGCGACTTTCACTCCTCCCAATATCTTCCTCAAAATTCTCCTTTCCCATATTTCCCCTTTTGTTTCTATTTGTTTATTAAGGATCTACACCCATATAGTGCTGCTGACCTAACTATTATCTCGTATATTCTAAACTTTACTTTTCTAGATATGGTCTTTGATTTCAACACTGTTCTGAAGGCTCCTACGATACTACTGCCCTTTGTTAGCCTTTTATTTATTTATTTTCCTTCCTGATTGGTATTTGTTATTGTTACTTCTAGGTACTCGCACTCTGTTACATTTTCTATACAGTACTCTTTACCTCCTTCTCCAAAAAATTTTATCATCTTTTCAGTTCCCCCTACTCTGCTCCCCATCTCCATATACTTAGTCTTTTTTTTTGATTTCTGATTAACCCGTATTCGCTGGCTGCTTTTTCTAATTTTTTAAACATCTTTTCTAATTGTTTTCGTGTTCTTGTTACCAGCACTATGTCATCAGCATAGGCTATGCACTGCTGCTTGTTGTTAATAATTAGACCATATCTTTGTATCTCGCTTTCTCTTAGAACCCTCTCGAGAACCAAGTTGAATAGGACCGGAGATAGGGGATCCCCCTGTCTTAACCCCCTTCCAACTTGACATCTTTTGGATGCGAATCCTTCTATAACCACTTCACTACTTGTTTTTCGAAGAGTCATTTTTATCAGATTTACCAGCTTTAGTGGAATTCCTAGTTCGTGCATCGCTTGGTACAGTTTACTTCTGATGATGGAGTCATAAGCTTGCTTATAGTCCACTAATAGCGGATGCAGCCCAAAATTTTGCTCGAACGCGTTATTTATTAGTTGCTTCATTACAAATATTTGGTCTACCGTTGATCGTCCTTTCCTGAATCCACCCAGATACTCTCCTACTATTCTTTCTTGGTACTGTTCCAGTTTATTTCTTACCACTTTCGCGAACACCAGTCGCGTCCAACAGTGCTATCCCCCTATAATTTTCACATGAGGTTTTATCTCCCTTTTTGTATATAGTACATACCAACGTTAAATTGCAATCTTGCGGCATATCTTCTGTTTGCCATACCCGTATGACTAACCTAGCTATTTTATTCTGAATGGCAGTTCCGCCTTCTTTAAATACTTCTGCGGAGTTTCCTTTTTTTCCTGCGCTTTTATTGTTTTGTAGGGACAGCAAGGTCTTCAGCAAGGTATTAATATAATACTTTAAGCAAATTAAAATATTAAAATACATTAAAAAATACAGCACCTTTAAGCAAATTTTCTATCCAAGATTATCTTTCCAAAAAATAATCTTCCGTTTATTCAAATAACCATCGTATTGGCTGTGCAACAAAATTTGGGACACCCGGTAGAGAAATAAAAGGATTCATTTCATAATTAATTAAATTTATACACGGCACTTATCTAAGTAATTATAAGCCATTAGATGCCATTATAGTTACGTAACGTTTTAACTTATTGCGGTGATAAATTCTAATGTATGGATTCCTTCTTCAATTTCAGTAGCCGGACTGAAGTCCCATTACCTCAGACGCCCTCAGAAATGGTATCGCGCCGTAAGATATTATCAAGATCCAGAGATGACCTTCACATGGACACGACATTTCAACAACCAGAGGATGAGGAAGACGTTTGGTACCAGAAAGATAAATTGTACAAGGTAAATAAAGAGGAAATAAAGATTGGTATCAAGGGATAGGCTAGTTAGAAGTTATAATTTGATAAACTGAAGCGATTTATTTGTTGTAGTTTGTATAAAAAGAAAAAAAATCTACAATAATTGATTATTATAAATCAGCACAGAATTTAAAGAAAAAAGATTAGGGAACTTTGAACACTACTTTATAGGGTAATTCATGAGATATTTAAGGCGTTCCGCAATATATCTACACCGTACAATCTTTCGCATGCTCTTTTATTTGCGGTAGACGTTCTCGTAAATATTTATACTTAACTGATTATATTTTTAAGGACAATAACGGATACTATTTTAGGTGCGGTATAATTGACATGTTTTAAACGTAATACAAGAGGCATTCTTTCAGTTCGATTGTTTAAACCTACTCGGTTTTATATACAGTGTGTCCTAGATTGAATAGCTTATTATCTTTTTCTTCGATTAATATTATAATAAATATTCCGTATGTCACCATATTTGTTTCCATCTCATTTACATTGTGTCTACATACATTAGAATCACTTCTATCTGTTTTAAAAACATAAGCTTGATAGGAGTACTGCTGTATTTCGTCAGGACACAAATCTGGTAAATAACGGGGTGAGACACCGGGTAATGTTTTTAATGAAACTCCTTTTTAATTCATCAGAGCTTTCGCTATTTATTTTACATCTTCTTCAGTGATTAAATGGAGTCAAGGAAGCCGTCGAAACACAATTTAATAACCATTAACAGGAATCATCAACTAGATAAAATTCACCAATCAACTATTTGATTTAGTTATAAAGTAAATACTTAAATATATAGAAGAAAGATAAAAGTTATTTAAAATTCTGTAAAATGTATCTACATTGGACAATATATAGGCTTGAAATGCGAAATAGCAGTGTTACAAATATACGATTTTTTTTTATTATATTAATATTTCTTATATATGAAAGAACAGCGGTCAAAAATTGAATGTACATCCTCGGTCAAAAATCCAACAACGAACGAAATTACAAGTCAGAAATCGTCTGAGAGTCTAATACATTGTTGGTTTTGGTGTTCTTGTCTAAATGCAAAAGCAATAAATAAATCGAAGTAAGATTGTTTATATCAGTACGAAAATTGATGGTATTCTGGTTCTTATGAATATAATACATTTCTAAAAACTCTCTTAAAGTAATTCCGCTCAGTACACAGTATTTTTGGCATTGTCAAAGTCTAGAGATGATTGTTATCTACATTATGGCAACCAAGAGCAGTTTTACTAGATTTAGAATCACAATTATAACGATGTTGGCTGATTCGTTTCTTTAAATACTGGGAGGTATTAAGTAAACTGTATTTATTGATTGATCTTTTGTTGTGGATTGTTTGAATTTTGGTAAAATTGACGAAATGGTTAAATTGAAGTTAGCTATTCGGAAGGGATCCTTTATGAATTCCTTAAAAACACTTTTTACACTTTCTGAGAGTCCTGGTAAAAAAGGAAACTTGAAATACCTGTAAGATGTCTGTAAATCAGGAAGTGTGTCATGTTCACGAATTTCGTGCCTTTCTTCTCTGTGTGTAGTGTCCCTGGATTGAGAGTTGTGGAGTAATCTGTTAACTAATTTTACAGGGTAGCCATTATTTGTAAAGTCATCGAAAAGGATCCTCAAGTTCTTTTTGTGGAAAGAAACATCAGAAATTTTTAAAACACGGTTCTTCTGAGCTAAGACTAAATTAATCTTTTGGTTAAATGTGTGATTGGAATGGTAATTAATGTAACGACCAGAGGTCGTGGATTTTCTATACCAATCTATAGATATCCTTTGGTTGTTGTTACGAATACATAACATGTCTAAGAATGGAACCGAATTATTCTGTTTTCTTTCCACAGTAAACTGTAAAGATGTATTGTATTGGTTAAAAGTGTTTACAACTAGATCGAATGGCACGAATGGCAAACGAAAAGGTAGACTGGAAACGCAAGAATCCAACAGATCATGCATTATGATTAAGGCATCTATTGTACTAATCGGACTCCCCATTGGACAGCCAAACTGTTGTCTGAAGAATTTGTCATTGAAGACAAAGGTAGAAGAATTAAACAAAAATTTTTATTAAATTAATGAAGTCCGTCTTATTGATGTTAGTAACTTCCTCAATGAGAGACCAATATCTTTCTAGTAACTCTACCAAAAGATGTATAGATATGTTAGTATATAATGACACCACATCTAGTGGTATAGGAACAAATTTAGGGGGAATTGTGATGCCCCGAGTGTTGATAACAAATGAGAAAGAATCTGTTATATTATAAGTTGTTCTGTTGAGGAATGCATCCGAAAGAATACCTCCCAGAAACTGCGAAAGGTTACAAGTAGGCGAGCCTATGAACGAAACGATAGGTCTGAATGGTATATCAGTTTTATGAATTTTTTAAAGACCATAAAATCTAGAACTGTTGCCATTATGACAGAGAAGTTTTCTTTTTTCTACTTCATCAATAGCGCCTTTATTAAACAGGTCTTTTACTAATTTATTGGTTTTTGTTTGAATGTAACTAGTAGGATCTTTATCTAATGAGAGGTAAGTAGAAGTATTAGCTAGTAATGAATTGATTTTAATATCATAATGAGATTTCTGGATTACAACTGTGATATGACCTTTGTCCGCATTCATAATCAAAAGTGGGTCCTCTTTTTGAGATTTTAAAAAAGTGACTGTGTTATGAAACTGATTGTTAATGAATTTATTGATGGGATTTAGATATTCATTTTTTAATAAGTAATTTGTAATTCTGTTAGTGGTTTTTGCTCTTGTTATGTCTCTAACTTCAACTGGAACAGCGAAAGCTCTGATGAATTAAAAAGGAGTGTCATTACCCGCTGTCTTACCCCGTTATTTACCAGATTTGTGTCCTTTTAAAAACATAATTTCACCTCGAATTTATTATTATTCCATTGGTGTTTTGTAAAAAAAGTGCTAGAAAATGATTAAACATTAAAATGATCTTCACAAATAAATCCCCTTGTATTTTAGATAGTACTTTCATTACACCTTATAACCTGAAACTATAACTTGCGTTTTTTATATTTGTTTCCTCAGATGGCAATGACATGAATATTTTTACGCGATACAATATTTAGAATAACATTTATGAATTTTATTTTCCATCAAAAAGAATAATTTTTTTTTCAATAATTTCTAAATTGTTTAGAATTTAAATTAATTTAAACAAACCATGCTGTATATAAAACTTTAAAGAAACCGGCTTTACTGTTCGCGAATTTAGTTAATTATTTGAATTTACCGCGTAGCAATGGTTAATTTATAATCTTATTTTTTTTATTCACTCTTTTCCTTTGCGGAATAAGGTGTGTATCGTTCAAGAATGCGCATGATATATTGTAACTGAGGCCATAAATAATACATTAATATCGTATTGAGATACAATTAAAATTCTTTTAAAATTTTACACTAATATTCAACCTTGATTAATATTCAATGTCCTTAAAAAACGGCTTATACATCGATTTAGATGTATAACATGGAAATATTAAAAAAAGCCCACTATCCTGCATAATTGCTTTATTTATTGGGATTCTTTTGAAAAAAAAAAATTGAAACATGACTAAATAAAACATTTAGCAATTTAACTTTCCTTTTTCTACTTCGTAATTTTAATATCTTTCCAAGTTGTAGCAATTTTATCAACATCTCGAAGTAGAGAACTATTGTGAAACGCATATTGTCTAATAACTTTCTTTTTCGTTACATAAATAAATAATTTGACACCTTTTGTTGTACACTATGATTGCGTTAGTGTTTGGCGAATATATTTTTAACTTTAATCTAGCATCTTTAGTATTAGAATAGCATTCCAAAGACTTGTACGCAAGTGCATATTACATTAGATGCTTTAAAATGTGCAAGGCATAATATCTGAGGATCTTAAGATTCGAAGCATGTAAATTTTCCAAATGGATTTTCCTGAATTGAAATTAGTGAATTGTACAAGACACACAGCAAATATTTCAAAAACTACTGGATGTTTTGTGTTCTAAATTGGCATATCGTTGTTGTTAAAAACGGCATACCTTGGGGGTATAAAACCGTTTATGTAACTATACAGGGTGAGTCAGAAAAAATGTCAACTTCTTTATTTTAAATGGAATACTCTGTATATTTTTAAAGATTCTAATAGTCCTCTAGGGTTTAATGGGTTTATCTGTTAAAATGACACAAAAAGACACATTTTAAGTAAAAGATCAAGAACACAATCGAAATAAGAAACACCTGAAAATTGGACAAATTGGCTAAGCAATAGTCAACTCTGTCCTTAAATTATCTAATTTCTAATTTGAGCTTTTAAATCTTCAATATTAAGCGGCCTATTTATGTAAACCTTATTTTTTAAATTGCCTCACAAGTAGATGTTCAAAGGAGTGAGGTCTGGAGATCTGACAGTCCACGGGGGATAATCCACACATTCCTAGCAGGCAACTCGAATTAAATCATAATATTCACAGTTCCACAGCTGAAAAAATGTTGAGAAAAGAAAAGTACTTATGAAGTACATTTACTACAAAAGCTGACGACCGAGGATGATTCAGTTCGTCAATTACAATTTTACGAAGAACTGATGTTAGGTTGTGGTCTCTGATGGAGATATTTTTTGCCTAAATGGTATAATAAAACGTTATTGGTCCCACAATCAGCATCAAGACGAAGCAAAAATCTTCTAGATCCTTACTTCTTTGAGGAAATGTTGACTGCCGCTAGATATTCGGATTTGTGATGTGACGATTTGGTTCTATTTTTGACAAATCTTCTCCCAAATAACAACAATGTTGATGTGTTACTATTCGAACATATCTTAACAATACTTCCGTTTCAGATCTTAAAATATTTTTATAAACGGTAATAAAATAATTCGTAGTAGAAAATAATACAGATTTCATTTTTGTTGGAAAAAATGGGATTACAATAAAAGAAAATGATGACGATATAGTTGACAATGTTTTACGTCGACTAGTGACATGTTCCAGATTTTTCAAAAAAAAAATTACGTAAGAATATTGTGCGTTCTACCTTCTACCTATATTTGAAATCATGTTTTCATTTCTATCTATAATTTTACGAGCATACGATACATGATGTTTTAAGAACGATGTAGCTATCAAAAGTAATTGCTAAAACAGTTGGAAATAAACAGGAAACCAAATTTTTTGCGATCCCTTTTTTCAATTAGGATCAAATTTCGCGGTTTTCAAGGTGTCCTATATAAAAAATTAAACATTGTTCTAACAAATGACATCCCATGGTCTCTCAAATCAATATTAGAAACGACTTAAAGATTATGTATTTAGTTGGGTATCTTGTTAATTACATAAATGACCTTCGATTGTTAAACTTGCGACACTACATTACTATAACTGAAAGGAACGTTGTTTAGTTTTTTCAGCGTGGGCGATGTTAAAAAGGTTGTTATTACTTGGTAGAATTTGTTTTTATTAGCATTATTTTTAACGTTAAATTTTAAAAATAATAGTAGTAGTAATCAATAAAATTGGTGGCAACGCTGGTGATAATATTTTCCTCTACATTATCCTTAGATATTAATCATAGTAAAACTATTTAGATAAAAAGTATCCAAGCATATATGATAATACATGTAAAGTAATTATCTGTGTAAATAGAATAGTTAGCATTCTAGTAAAATTCAATGTCAGTTCTCATAGTTCTATCTCCAGCTAATAAATATTAATTTGTGTAAACAACGACGTGTATTCTAACCATAATTATTTACAATTTATTCATTTTAATGAAAGTATTTTTATGCTACTTGATTCCTGTAATTCTAATCATTGAATAACATTTTCTTCTATAACTTTCTAACAATAAGAGGTAAAGGTACAGCAGCAATGATATCGTGGAACTCGTTCTATTGAGCCCACTATCCGCACAACTTGGAAAACAAATCTTTAATGGGCAATATACATATATTTATAGCAATCGACGTCGACGTGTTACAACCTATACATTTATTCATAACACAATTTGTGTATTTTTAGAATGTAAATGTTGAAATTATTACGTCACCCGTTCAATACGCTTTGTCCATATTTAAAAAAAGTGAACAACACTAAGCATGGAAAAGAAAAAAAGTTCCCATAGTTTGAAATGCATGTGGGGATATCGATTTACTGTGTCTATTACTGTATATTAACACTTAAGATATGAGAAGTTTAACCGTTTTCATTGTTCAACATTTCTGGGTATTAGAATAAATAATATACACGATTCATGTTGATTTACAATACGATTTATGATGAAAAATACTTTCTGTGATAAGAAAATGTTATTTAAAATAATGCGAATTCATTTGAACTTTTGCTAAGGCTGGTCTATTATATAATATAAACATAAGGATAAACTACAGATTATAGCAAAATCTTTGTTTAGAACACAGTAATCTCTTTATAGAGTAGTGTGAATGTGTCATTAACCATGCCCTACGCTTTTTTTAGTTTTTTTTTTTTTAATCCAAATAACCCTAACTGTATTGAAATCCGAGATTTGTGATGATTTTTAACACATCATCCTCTGATTTTCCCAGTAAATAATTTGTCACTATTCTGCTAGAATGTTTGAGATCATTAGACAATTAGATATCATCCTTATGTTACGCCAAAGTGTTTGAGGATGCAATGTTATGCATCCCTAAGCAAAAGTAGAACCACTTCCTTGTTTAATAGTTCGTTGAACACATTCTTGGTCTTCTCTGAACATACAATCTTCGTTTCGCCTTCTCGGCAACTTTTCTTTGGTCATAACTAGAGTTTGTTAAAAAGGTGGTACCGGATGGCAGTAGCGTAGCGGTAGCGCCGTGGGTAGGAGTAATTTTCAACTCGTAGTCGATCTCAACAGTACTGCGAGAGAGTTCAAAGCGACAGTACGTTGCACGCTGCACGTCAAATAAGTACGCGGAGATGGAACGCCCAAAGGGTGTAACGTTCCCTTTGAATGTGAATAAATATCTCAGGCATTTCTCTGGATTAGAATATAGAAGTCCGCATATTTATTGCACAATATGCAATAGCGGATTGCTAAGTCGCGATAGGTTTGAATGTAGAAAATATTGTAAAAGTAAACGTCATGTATTGAATTTAAGAAACAGTATTCCATACTGGCAATTTTTATATGATTTTATTTTTATGTTAAGTGTGTGCAACATCCCACAACATCTAGTATCTAATGAACACTTTCGCCTTTTTTGCCCTAAGTACGTTCCCTCATGGAAGCTGCCAAAATCTATGCAATTACGATACAATTTGCCACGTGTGCAAGGTACAGTAAAGGAATGTACAAAAGACGAGTTAAGAAATAAAAAAATCTGCCTATGTGTGGATGAAACACAGCGTCATTCATGTTGTAGCGCGTCCTTTAAAACGCGTTGGTCCACCAGCTTCATTGTTGATATCCAGTAAAAGGATTCAGGAAACTAATGCAGAAACCGTTGTCAAGATAATAAAAGATTCGTTAAGAGAATTTTTGTATCACAGGAACCCAAGTCACAATGTTCGTTACTGATGGAGCCGCAACAATGCTGAGAGTTGGTAGGATGTTGAAAATATGCTTTCCGACTCTTCTTCATATAACATGCCTCATACACGCATGTCACCTCGTAGCAGAAACCATTCGAAAGAAGTATCCGGTGGTGAATAAGTTAATAGCATCTACCAAAAAAGTGTTCATCAAATCTCCCAAACACATCCGCGTATTCAAACGATTGTGTCCGAAATTACCACCACCAACCTCAGCCTGTAATAACGCGATGGGGAACATGGCTCCAGGCAGTATCTCACTATCAGAAAATTTTTCACAAGTGAAAAATGTCATCTTGAAACTTGATTCAAATGATTCTGCAGCAGTTCAAGATAGTCAGCAACTTTTTTCCAATTCGGGCGTTCAACAACAAATAGATGAAATTTCCATGAACTATTCTGAAGTTGCACAAGCTATTGAACAATTAGAAAACAGTCACTTATCTGCACGAGACGCATTAAATTGCATAAACAATTTACAAGTCGCTCTAAAAAACTTGACGAACACTATAGGAGCCGATGTTGCTCAAAAATTGGGTGCAATTTTAACGAAAAATCCCGATTTACAAAAGGTTCGGTCTATAACTGAAAATCAAGAGTGCCCAGATGAGAAAAAGGAATATCTGACATTTGCAAATCTTACTTCACTGGATGTCGAACGATGATTTTCGAAGTATACGACAACGTATTCACAACACCGTCGACGGCTGAATGAATCGACAATGGAAGCGTTGCTGATATTGCAATTCTACGCAGCTTACCAGGGCGGTCGCAAATTGCCACAGTGGACATCAAGACGACAGGAAAAGGTAACAATATTATATTTCACTAATATTGTTTATTACGTACCTATTTTTATGCGGTGCACCATTACCGGTACCACCTTTTTAACAAACTCTAGTCATAACCTTTGCCGATGGAGTACTATTATACCCCAAATGATTTCTAGCAAATTACATATGAAGCTCTGCAGATAAGTTTTTCGTTTGCTACAACGAAATACATACTATAAACTTTCATTTCGCTAAAGAAATTCATTAAAACTAATATGTAATGGGGTGGAGCGATTTTTTTTTCAAATTCCATAACACCTATATGTATAATATTTGCTTTTCAATCAACCAATTTACAAGTTTCACGGAAATTAAATTTATTCTTTGGCTGCACAAACAGCTTCAAATATTATTTTAACTTTAATTATTTTATTATATTATGTTATTAATTTTAATTATAACGGCTCGGTGGTCTAGTGGTGAGAGGGCCTGCGCTTGACTGGATAGAGTTAGACGCTGTGTGTTCGAGTCCCGCTAGGATCAAATTTTCTTAGCGGGTTCGATACACTCCCGAGTCACTATTTGGGGGTACAATTAACTGCACTTCACCCTTTACGACGAGGGGGTGATAGTAACAAAGCCATGGACAACTTTGCACACACAATTTACACACTCAAGGCTCCTGAGGTTATGATAAACTTTAAAAAGCTTATACACCCCGTTGGCCGTCACCACACATAAAAAAATAAAATAAAAATATCCAATAATCACCTCCAATTTCGATACTATCAAAATAACATTTAGGAAATAAAAGGGTAATATTTGTCTAAAACCATCAGCCCTAAGGGATATAACTGTGAAATTGGAAAGCTATTAGAAGATTCAAAAATAATGGCTTCTACCCGAAATCGCTTTCGACGATCTTAGTACCGACCAGCAATATCTTTCTGAAATATGTCATGGAATTTCCAAAAGTCACTTACGTCTGCCTCAAAAGAAGCCAGGAAGAATGGCGCATTCCAAATGGTTAACCACGGCTAACACAATACTACGGCTACTTACATGTATCAACAGAGAATCCTTCAATAAATCTTCAGAATTTAACGGAATACGTCATCAAAGTTTTTGCTACAACACAGCAGTTATCATTTATTCGGGATTATAAAAAAATCTCGATTCTTACTAGAATATGCGAAAAAAATAATAGATCTGGTACTTCAAAGAAACGGCTATTTTGCGTACCCAGAAAACATTGCTAGCTATCTTAGCTGATCCTAGAAAATCAGTAAGAGGACCAGGTTTAAAAAGGTTATCAAAATGTAGGCAAACACACGTGAAATCTTCAAAAATTCATTGCTGAAGGTTATATGGACTTAATCGACTGATGGCAGTCAGTAAAACTCCCTGAACCACTTCAGCTAATGATCCAAGATGTTCCTACAGAAATTGATATTTTGAAGTTTCACAAGCAGTAGAACGCTGCGTTAAATTAGTTACGGAAGCATCAGCAGCTGTATGTGGTTATGAGGCAAGGGATGGCTTCATAAGATCACGAATCGTCCCTAAAAATACCTTCTCAGAATTTGAAACCAAAAGTTAATATCTACAAATTTTTCAAGAGAAGATGAGGCCAACTCTGAAACTGAAAAATAATTGCAAGAACTTTTATAAAACTTAAAGAGAACTCATTTTTATTTTCTTCTTGTCAGAATTGGTGCTGGACATTTTGTTATTTATTTATCTAGAGTCTAGAGTAATTGTTTAAAAAAATATTAGTTAATACGGAAGATACTTAAGTCTTTATAATAGATATCACAGTGTTGTTCACATTTATATTCGAATAAATCTTGATGTGAATAATTGTTTTCCAGATGTTTATGGAATATGTTAATCGGAACACTTTTCTTTTATTTAGTTAAGTTTCAAGAGTTCTTCATATTCTTCTACAATAATTTTAAATAATATAAAATACATAACACACACAGCTATAAAATTTTGGGTAGGATATTTTAATTTTCCATATTTTTTAAAAATAGACAGCATTCTTTATTTCCTTAACATTACACATCGTTTTAAAGCTAAAAACTTAAGCTATTTTTCGATATAATCGCCATGTCTATCCAAGCATTTTTGCAGACGGTGCTCCAACTTCTGTATCCCCATGTCGTAAAATTCTGCCGCCAGTCCTTTCAGATTTTCGGTCAAAATCTTTTCAATTGTGGTGTTGGAAATCACAGGAATCCGAAGAGCGAGTTGACGAATGGTGACCCTCCGATCTTCAAGCAGTATGCTCTAGATCTTTTCAAAGATTTCCTCTGAAACTGATGGTCTTCCGCTCCGTTCTTCATTGTGAATTTCCGTCCGACCTCCAGTGAATTCCCTACACCATTTGCGGATGTGTTGAACAGCTATACGCTTTTCTCCATAAACTTCGGTTAATTGATGATGAATGTCTATATGTGAAACCCTTTCCGCGTTTAAAAAACGTATCAGGGCGCGAATTTCGCACCTGGCGGTAGCGGCGATCGAAAATTCCATCTCGGACGGCTGCTTAGCTAACACTGAGCGGCGTAGCGAGACGGGAGTGGTACGTATATAGAGTGGGGGAGCTGTTACACACGTCAATGTTGTCGGATTTCGCCTAACACGCCTTATTGTTGCTGTAGGGCTTTGGGAACTTTATTTTAAGATCATCCCTCGTATATAGGAACACAAGTCAATACTTTCAGGTAATATTATATCTTTATTTCTTAGAATGCGCTGTTTACATATTTCTAGAGTAACCTAAACTTGCGGACTCGCATAGGCATCGGTATTCGGGTTAATATAAGAATACGAAAAATTCATAAATAAACTAAACCGGTAGAGAAGCAGGCATGTAGTGTCGACCTTGAATATAAATCATGTTAAACCGCGCTCAGAGAGATTTCGTTTTAGTACCGGTTGAGCTGTTGCAGAGATTAGTCGAACGGTCAAGGTTATGTACTTACGAGTCGCTTTTGAAAATATAGCTGGTGTTTTTTGTGTGTTGTAGTATTATACCAAGTACATAATTAGTGTATCGTTTCATATAGAACTAATATTTACATACCTAAGAAAACAATGCCTCGTAATAGATTTGCTACTAATGTACATAAGTATGTGTCACTTTTTCCCCATTTTTAAAATATGACGGTAGTGCAGTTTCTTGCTTAATATGCAATGTTCGTTTGGCTGCATTGGACAGAACTGATTGCCAGAGGCATGTCAATGGTATTAAGCATATGAGAAATGCAAGAACTGAAATACCTTATACACTTTTCCTCATACATTTATTAATTATGTTTACCTCTTGTAATCTTCCGTTGTCGTTGGTGAGAAAAGCAGCTTTTATAACGTTTTGGCAACAATACGTTCCAAAGTACCCATTACCCTCACAAACACAATTACAGAATCATTTGCCGCGAATGAAAGAGATGCTAGAAAATGTGTGTAAACGTGATTTGTGTTCCAAAAAAATATGGATTACCGTGGATGAGACGACCGATATAAAGAAAAACAGTATTGTGAATGTAATAGCTCGCGTTTTATCTAGCGAGAACACAGCATCTTGATATTTGTTAGCTTGCAAACGTGTTTAACAATGTACCGCGGAAAATATTCAAAAAGTGATAATGAACGCTTTGAAAAAATTTAAAATTGTCCAAGGTCAAGTTGTGATGATCGTGACAGATAGTGCAGCAACGATGTTAAGTGTTGGGCGATCCTTAAAACATATATTTCCTAACTTAATACATATAACCTGCGTGCTGCATGCTTTGCATTTAGTTGGTGAAGTTGTTCGACAACATTACGGAAACGTTGATCGGATGACTGGAAGTACTAAAGCAGTGTTTCGTAAATCTCCTAAACGTTTAAAAGAATTTCGTAAATTTTGTCCAGGTATTCCAGAACCTCCTGAACCAATTTTAACGCAATGGGGTACTTGGCTAACAGCAGCGTCTTACTATTTGATCTATTTTCAACAAATTCAATCAGTTATAATGCGATTTAATCGGAATGACTCCAATGCAATTAGAGAAAGTCAAAGAGAATTTCAAATTTCTCAACTTTTAGAAGATTTAACAACAATATGTACCAATTATACAGTATTACTAGATGCCATCAGAAAACTACAATGTACTGAATTGTCATTGCAGGAATCATTAGACATAGTGGAGAGTGTAAAAAATAAATTACACACATTAAATGATACGCCAGGATTATGCGCTAGTCAAAAGTTGGCAGATGTTTTAAGGAAAAATCCCGATTTTAATACTTTAGAGGACGTTTATAATAAGTGTAAGAATAGTGAACTTTTAAGTGATTTTGAAAAATAGTTTCTACATGCAAATGTAACTTCCTTAGATGTGGAGAGATCGTTTTCTATGTATAAGAATATTTTTTCTTGTCGACGCACAAGGTTTAAGGAAGTAACTGTGGAAACATATGCAATGATGCAAGTTTACAGTAGTTCACATCCTGATGCCTCTAATTTGTTGAATAATTAGCAAGTAAGTTTAATTATGAATTTTTCGTATTCTTATATTAACCCGTAATACCGACGCCTATGCGAGTCCGCAAGTTTTGGTTACTCTACATATTTCACTTTAAATAATATATATCCGGATATGTAAGTTAAAAGCTTCTTCAACAGAAACTGTAATATTAAAAGATCTATCCGAAATTTCGTTAATTTGTTCCACACTTTACGTACGTCAACTCGCCACGAAGTTCACTGTGGAAATGAAAATGCTGGCAGGACTCCGTGCTAGACTCTGAGACTTACGCTTTCCCATCACAGCCTGTATATTCTAGTCGGCTCTGTCTGTATAAATTAAATTTTACATTATTTTTAATGAATATTTTAGCAAAAAACTTATCTACATTAAAGAACGACACATTTTAGGTATCGGAAAATGTTCTCTATTGGATTCTTGAAAAATATACTCCCTTTAAAAAAACAAACAGTTGAGTATAATTTTATATTGTACAATTCTTGCCTTTGAATATATATTGAAATATCTTTCTCGGGGGTTTTACTCAAATTTTGTTAAATTTTCTAATTTATAGATATTGTAACGGTAAGAATGATTCAGGAATCGATTTTCCATATACTACGCATCAAAATAATATTATTATGCAACAACATAAGTTGATGCTGCATTATAATGGCTAGTTTTTCAAGCTTTCAAATTTACGACTTTTAAATTATGCAAATTTGACCCATTCCGAAAAGAAATAACTGCTTATAAATATATAAGCCAGAAGAACTGTTATCTAACGTTATTTTAAACCAAATGAAATAAGTAACAAAAAAGAAGGTTAAAACAATCACGATTTTTGGACGACGTTGCTAATAGGTGCTAAACATAAATAATAAAAACAACTTAGTAAAGGTCATGCTTGTTTATACAGTGTGTTTTATTCGAAAGT
Organism: Dynastes maya; assembly: GCA_029619315.2. Taxonomy (NCBI): domain Eukaryota; kingdom Metazoa; phylum Arthropoda; class Insecta; order Coleoptera; family Scarabaeidae; genus Dynastes; species Dynastes maya. The sequence goes on from JAROYE020000012.1 coordinate 13,387,556, forward strand.
GATTCTAATATGCAAAATATTTATTTTCTCTTTTCAGCGAAGGGATATTTACATAAATAGCGTACGTTAATTAATTTATTACAGCAATCTCAATTTATTTTGCAAAAAAAAGCACCGCACCATTACGAATTATGTGAACACAATAGATACATTACTTTAATTCCCTGATAATTTCATAAAACCTAGTTTCGTCATCTCAGGCGTGAAACTGAAGGAAAACGGCAAATTAAAAAAGAGATCTTGCGACACTGGAATAAATTTTAATGTCGGCATTATTGCAAACGAGCGGGTAAGTTATTTTATTATACATTTGCGAGTAAGTTCTGCACCAATTCGATCGAATAGACTTGTCTCTATGATACAACACTACATGTGACCTCCTTTTTCAATCGACTCGATTCAATTCAATAATTTTCGAGTAGCATTTCAAAGAGATATATAAATGAACATCAGGTGGATATAAAATTGCCATGGCCTACCTGATATTATTTATATACGCTCGTCTATATTATAGCTTTCTCCTCTCATTATCTGGTGTGTACAAAAGTAACATTTATACACGTATGTCTACGGGTATGCCTGTTGAATGATAATTTTTTAAGCTTTATCAAGCGCTATTTGTCACCTTTCAAATCGTGGAGATTCACACGCGAAAAACAGTAATAAAATATCTGTTTATCTTCGTAATCGTTTGTCTCCGTGGAAGTTAAAATACTACATAGTTCAAGGGTCAACATAATCCTTGCTTTTGAACAAACTGCGGACTGTCGTTTATTGAAATTACACTATTTCAAAATATCATTTCCATTAAATGCATAAAATATGATCTTGTAATTTATATGTTTACCAACGGAATGACATTTAATATAACGAAAACAAATTCCAGTTTGTAATTGGAAATAAGAAACTAAATAGCTAGTCCCTGTATATACTATTTGGTCATCAAAAGTATATACACCAAAAAGTATAACAATACCGCTAAAGATGGAACCGATAACAACCGTTTTATATACAGTAATAACTTCTAACTAGGTAGATTATATAATTTCGCATTGCGGAAGACTTTCTGCAAAAGGACAACGTTACTAGAAGTAATGAGATAATTCATATACAATTATCGTCCTCTGTATACATGTTTGTGCTCTTAAGAAGATGAATTTTATTGATGGAATTATTTTCCAAGTAGACAAAACGTATTGTAACGAAGCCTAGTAGTAACCAACAGATATTATTATGGTCTTGACATTTTGCAAGAGACCCTGACTAGTAATAGTTGAACAACTTTCACAACATCGTCGCATATTTTACTATATTCATCACTGGGATTCTAGAATACATGGAATTTATATTGAGATTCCGCATATATGTAATTATACTTTATTAATTTTTTTTTTAATATAGGACGAGTAAAGTAGAAAACCATATTTACACAGGCTTAATTAATTAATTTTAAGGGGGAAACTATTTAATTGTAATTGCTATAAGTGTTTAATATTGATTGAACCGTTTACTATGTCGCAAAACGTGTTCTAAATCTGTGCGTACGCAACTACGATCAAAACTATTATCACATTGGCGCGATATTTAAATACAAAAACCTATACGAAACATCTCCCTTCTTAAATATCTTATTTTTTTCACCTTGAATTTATCAATTTATACTTTCTTTCTTATCTTACATACTACTTACTTCGTTTAAATCTGCCATTAAAGATACTGTTGAGACTCCTATGGTTTTGAAATCGTGTTACATTTTTCTATTGTTCTACCTACTTTATTTACAAGAGTATTTTTAATTTATGAATTATTTACTATTTTAGAGATATTTGTGTTTTTCTAGTGTTCATGGCTTTGCATGAACCATTCACGAACTAGTGCCTTGACGTTACAAGCAATTTAGGCAAATTTCACATTAATTTGTATATATCTTTTGTATTGGCCCCCTTATGTATAAATGTCCTTAATAGGCTGGGCAGCCGATCTAAGGTAACCTTGGTCTGGGTACCAGGACACGAAGGTCATCGAAGGAATGTTAAAGCAGACGAATTACCAGGCGAGCAGGTTTGTCAAATGCTGACAGAAACCCAAAAGATTCCGTGGGCATAGCATATGCGGTAGTTAAAACAACTACTAAACAATGAGAAATCCTATGACTGGTGGAAGAGTATCCCAGGTCAGAGACAGGCTAAGCAATTTATAATTGGATACAGGCCTAAATTTACAGCAGACCTGCTAAGCAGGGACAGAAAGTCTGTCAGAACAATAGTAAGCCTGCTAACAGGACACTGTATGCTCAAGAAACTAATGAGCGACTTAGGCCTGACAGAGGAAACAGCATGTAGATTTTGCTAGGCGGAAGAAGAGACTGCCGTCCACGTGCTGTGCGATTGTACAGCACTAGCAGGAATACGGTTCTTAGAAGTGGGATCGGAATATAAATCTGCCTAGAGGGAATACTCACAAAGCTGCTAGGTCTGGTGAAAAAGGTAAAACTAGCGTAATTGATCTAATGATAAAGGAACCACAATAGATCTAAAAAGGTCGCAGTGGAGTAGGTCAAGAACCACCACGATACTGAATCTAATCTAATCTAACAAAATCCCCTTAGTATTAGATTGTATTTCACAATTTTTTACCACGTCAGTATACTTTTTGTATAATCCTTGAAGTAATAATTGATTAATTGCATTCAAAGCTAAACTAATCCACTAGATTATTGTTTAATTTAATATACGTTTAATTTAAAATAGTTACATGTAATAATTAAAGCGTGACAAACGGTTGCATCTGCAGAGGCGCCGTGAAAGGAGTTGTGTTTACAAGGAATCGAGTGGACGTTCGGTTATTATCGGTTGATCGGTGTGCGTGTACTATTTACAAAGAGAAACTAGTGAAACCGTCCGGGGCGTACCGCGCAAAAGTAGACACAGTATTAATAAAAAAATAATAGATTGTTACCTTTTGTTGACGTATCGATGACCACTGCGGTAATGTGCGACTGCCATGGTACGCCGCGTAGTACTGCAACATAAGCAATGCTTCCATTGTCGATTCGGTCTGAAAACGTTCTCGTATACTTTACAAATGATCGTCCAGCATCTAATGGAGTAAGATTTGCGAAATACTCCTGTATCTCTTCTGTGCAGTCTTGAATTCCGGATATAGATCGAACCTTTTCTAAATCCGGATTTTTATTTAAAATTGCACGAAATTTTTGCGCGACATCTAGTCCTATGGGGTCCGTCAAGTTTTCTAGAGCGGCTGCTAAACTGTTGATGTTATTTAACGAGTCTTGTATAGATAAGTGAGTATTTTCTAACTGCCAAATAGTTTGTGCCGCTACAGAATAGTTTATGGAAATGTCATCTATTTCTTTTTGAACGTCCGAATCGGAAAAAAAGTTGCTGACTCTCGCGAACCGCTTGAGAATTAGAAGAATTAAGTTTGAAAATTACATCTTTCTCTTGGGAATAATATTTGCGATAGTAACATATTGTTTCGATCCATGTTCCCCATCGCGTCAATACAGGCTGAGGTGGTAGCGGAATTTGCGGATGCAATTGCTTGAATGCGCGTATATGTTTGGGAGATTTCACAAACACTTTTTTGGTAGATGATATTAAATCATTCACCCTAGGATACATGCTTCGAATTGTTTCTGATACGAGATGACATGCGTGTATAAGGCATGTTATGTGAAGAAGAGTCGGAAAGCATACTTTTAACATCCTACCAGCTTTCAGCATTGTTGTGGCTCCGTCAGAAACTAACATGGTGATTTGGGCATATTTTTTATTATGTTTACAACGGTTTCGCCATCAGTTCTTTCAATCCTTTAACTTTTTAACAACAAGGAAGCTGTTGGGCCATTACGTTTTAAAGGACGCGCCACAATATGAATCACGCTGTGTTTGTGAGCATCAGTAGTTTCGTCCACAGTGAACCAAATTTGTCGTCTTTTATACAGCCTTTTACTGTACTTTGCACATGTGGTAAATTGTACCGCAATTGTCTTTTTGTCGATAGCTTCCATGATGGAACATATTTATCCAAAAAAAGACGAAAGTTTTCATTATTTACTAGGTGTTGTGGGATGTTGCACGTGCTCAACATGAAAATAAAGTCATACAAAAATTGCCTGTACGGAATATTGTTTCTTAAATTCAATACATGACGTTTACTTTTAATATGACTTCTACATTCAAATGTCGTGCGAGCTAGCAACCCTATACCGCAAAATTTGCAACGAATGTGCGAACCTGTAAATTCCAAACCAGGGACACGCCAAATATATTTCTTCACATGCGATGCAAGAGGTACACCAGGCTTACGTTCCATGTTTTCGAAAACACAATGAGAATCCGATAAATAACCGCACGACCAAACTCCTCAATGTCTACCGCATTACTGAACTCTGCATCCACATACGTACATACACCCCCTCGTACAGGCGTCTCTGCGGATGCAACCATTTGTCACGTTTTACTTATAAACATCAACAATTGACTAGTTGACATTTGAAATTGTTGTAATGTATCGAGCACTACGCCCGTAATTGCTTCGTCGTTACATTTTTTTTGTCTTTTGCTAGCTAATAAGATTGAAAATGTCGGTTTATCAGGATCTAGTACTCATACTGTAATATTCAGAATAGAATTTTTTTTTACAATCTGTCGTCTCATCAAGGCAGCCACAGCTGTTTATCTTTTAATTCTGCTTTGATCCTATTTTCGTTATCTTTACATATACTTGGTTGCTCTTTCCGTAACTCTGTCCGTGATGGTAAGTTCCACTCGGGATTGTATGTACGCCAAAACTGTCGAAACGGTTCTTTGTCGAGTGAGCGAAGCGGTAGACCACAAACAATAAACATAAAAAATAAACCAAACTTAAATTGGGTTTGAGGTGGCACGCCTTTTTCTCATTTCTTTGTTGTACACTGTTTATATGTCTTTTACAGTCGTCTGTTTTGTTCCAGTACATTAAAGGTACCTTGCAAACTTTACACAATACTTTAGTTCCATTATAGTTCAAATCCGGAACTTCACTGATAAATTTAGTGACTTTATTAGACAACGGTCGTTTATTTTCTTTATTTCTTCGTTTATTTTCTTCTTTCTGCGACAAAGGCTTGATGAGAAACTGTTGCAATAAATCAATAATTTCGTTCGATGAGATAGCCCGTGCCAATTCATTTGCATACATACGTCGCGTTGTAGGTTCGGCAACCCTACCTCTAACCTGGCGCGAAGCTCTCTGTGCCCGGCCAACCAATAAACCCCCAAACATAACCTAGAAATAGTACCTTTTAAATTAATATTTAGGCACCTTAAACTAATCTCCTGAAAAAAGAAGGGTCATTTTCAACTCTGCGAAACGCGAGCTTTACGTTAGAATCCATTTAAATCGCTAATTCACTGCCCGTTAATCGGAACTATTACTTGTCCGTTAAGAAACATCGTGTGAACGTTCTATTTTCGTCTTTTTTTTCAATTGTCAATTTTAAATACTAAAATTAGGTAAAAAGTTATTAAATTATTATATTTAAAAAAAAATAAGTTTTGACAATTTTTCCATGTAGGCTTTAGTATATTACAAAGTTTTCAGAATATATACTCTTTCATATATCGATCAATGCAATTCCTCGTGAAACAGTCTGTATATTTAACATATATTACATATTATTTGTGATAGCTAGAGTTGCTCACTAGCGCCAACGGACAGTGGCGGAGGTTCGATACAACCCTCAGTATAACTGCGAGTCTCAACCAGATTTGTTTCAAAAATGTTGCCTACGTCGCGAAAACGACCACTGTTGGACAAAGTTACAAAATTTATAGCAGAAATGCCTGACCAAAATTATGATGGCGTTAATATTCAATGTGTAGTTTGTAATATCCCTTTAATGTGTTGGTCCAAAAGGGATTGTCTATGTCACGTAAATAATAAACAGCATTCTTCAAAAAAAAATTGCACACGACACAATGCCAAATTTAAATTTAATTTATGTGTTACCTTTATTGCATGTAATCTACCGTTTAATTTACTAGACAAGGAAGCATATGTCTTCTTTTGGAATAAATATTCGGACTGCAAATTACCAAGTCGGGCATCGTTACAAAGAATTGTGCCATCTGCTCGTCAACATGTTGAAAAAAGAATTAAATCGGAGTTGAAAGATAAAAAACTGTGGTTATGTGTGGACGAAACAACAGATCGTAAAAAACATTCTGTGGTTAATGTAATGGTACGTACAATGGGACTACATCAATCGTCACCTTCAATTCTATTAGCTTCCAGACGAGTACAACAATGTACTGCCGAAGTAATTTCAAAGTTAGTGTTAAATACATTGGAAAAGTTTGAACTTTCAACAAACCAACTGTTGATGTTTATGAGTGATGGTGCCGCAAACATGCCTTCTGTAGGCCAGTCTCTTAAAAAGCATTCTGCTAATTTGTTACATATTACGTGTAAAATTCATGCTTTCAGTCATGTGGCAGATAGTATTAGAAAATGTTATCCTGAGGTAGACGCTTCAATAGCGCATACAAAAGCAGTGTTTGTCAACTCCCCAAAACGTATTCGCAAATTTCACAGACTATGCCCCCGTATGCCTGAGTCACCAGAACCTTTATGTTTTATTATCATAAATATTTTGAGAATATTAAGAACATGGTTTTACAATTCAATCCAAAGGAAGCTGCGGCTATCAAGGAAAACCAGTCGAAATTTCAAGATAGTCAGGTTAAAACGGATTTAAAAACTATTCAGAACAATTAGTTCGGACTAGTGGAGGTAATAGAAAAATTACAAAATCCTTCGGTGTCGTTAGTGGAATCTCGGCAAATAGAGCAACATGTTCACGCACAGCCATGCGCGGTAGAAGACGCAAAAAATGTTTGTGTTCCACAAAGGTTTGAAAGTGTTTTAGAGAAAGATTCTGATTTTGGCACATTAAGACAAATTTGTGAAGGAGCGTCGACAGAACCGTTAAGTTGTTCCAAAAATTATTTTAATTACGCAAATATAACGACACTAGATGTAGAACGTTCGTTTTCTGCATATAAACACACTTTTTCCTCACGCCGCACTCGGTTTGCCGAAATAACTGTGACATATCTGATGTTGCAGATATTTAACAAACATTATTCACTTTGTGATTTCACGGAAGACTCTTAAGACGGTAAGTGTTTGAGCACGTATTATATTTTATTTCTGACCAATTATTTTGTATAAACTTTTATGCGTCCGCCACAGGCTATTGGCGCAAATTGAACAACTCTATTTATAAGCGCGAGTCCCATGTATATCGTGAAAAATGTTCCCGCTTGTCCTTGATTCGCTTTGCGCGTTCCCCACCCTATACTTTCATAGCGGGCAAACGTTGTAACACTGTATATATATTTTAGCGGTTCACTTTACTGTGGCACTTACGAACGCGGTCTTTATATAAATATAATTAACGAACGCCAATGGATCAAATACAGTGTAGTACGTTCTATTGGGTAGCAGATAGATGACTCTCTCTGAGTTAAATGATTTATTAATAGATATTTCTCTCGTAACAGAATCAGTTTTAACATCACAAAGGGCAATTAAAAACATGAAAAAATAATTTAATCAATTTAATTTAATTTTTCTTTACTACTAGGAAATATGAGCAGATCCCGAAACAACTGTGGAAACATATTTAATGTTGCAGATATTTAATAGACATTATTCACTTTGTGATTTAACGGAAGACTCTTAAGACGGTAAGTGTTTTAGCACGTATTATATTTTATTTCTGACCATTTATTTTGTGTAAACTTTTATGCGCCCGCCACTGGCTGTTGGCGCAAATTGAGCAACAAATTCTGGCTATTTATTTTTTTTATTGTGTTATATGTAGAGTACATTTTATTTCATTATGTTTTCGTATGCTTTAATAAATATACAGAGTTTTCAAAACTTTTTCGTCGAATAATTTTTTAAATTAATACTCCAACAAGGAATAAATAATTTAAAAAGTATTTTCGGAAAGATCACCAACTTCTGTGCGTCTTGTAACACGTTTATAAGCTGCCTAGGTAGCATATTAAATTGTGCGGTAATTATTTTTCAATTTTCATGAGAAATCCAACCCAGTATTGCCTCTTTGGAAAATATTTTTTTAAATCTCCTTAATATATCTTTTTTCCTTAAACAGCTCGTAGACGGCGTGTCCACCTAGTGCCTGAGTGGAAGATAATTGATTCCCTATGTAATTTAGGGAGATAAATGCTGCACATCATAATTTATTAAATATTTTGTAAAATAGTGAGTTTTGCTAACGATATCCTAGAAAGCCCATCCCATACAATTATGGTAATCTTGTAAATGTGTTAAAGCGATTTGCTATAAATAAATTATGCAAAATTCTACGTTCCGGATTAGTATTGTAGTTTAAATAATTAATCTCCTCGATCAACGAAATTAAATACGTATGATTTTTAGACTACCAGTTTCGCATGCCTGTAATTCAGTTGAACCCACGCGGTCTTTTGAACTTTACATTTTCGATTAACTTCTCATGCGAGTCTAAATCGACGTCAATTTATAGCACGTAATATCACTACTTAAGATCTTACTGGATTAAAAGACACGCGTTTTTATTCGGTTGCGAATGTATCTACATACATAGCGCGCAAGCAACTACCCAACATGGATTTTTGAACGAACCTCACACATCGTCTTTCGAAATGGTCTTCCAACACGGAAAAAATTATTACTACATTTACCATGTACAACTCGTATCTACCACGGTCTTTTTATTCGGCTCGAAAATGTATGTAGATTTCGATAACCTTGCGCGTTAACAGTAAATAAGCAACACTTAAAAAAATTACGTTAGGGGTTATAACTGTCTAAGTTATTGGCTGTAAGTTTTAAATAAAATAGCTAGAGTCTTTTTAATGGGTACTTAATAAGACAAGAAAAGTGTTTAACGCAGTCGTTGGTAAGCTTAAATATTGCATTTGGTAATTGATAAAACTTGAATAACCAGTGTTTATAATAAGAATTAATTTCACTAAAGATATCAGATATAAGGGAGGAAATATACAAATAAGGAAAGAAAACAATCAAAGAATTTCACATTCCCACTGTGTTTTAAAGAGGACATTTACGAACATCACATGGCAATAGACTCAGCCGTTTAATTGACGATAAACGCTAGATTTCCAGTAAATGTCAATGCGGAATCGAAGCCATACTCAATTATATTTGATAACGCTTTAGAAGTACATCTTTCAAGTTACGCAATAGTAAATTCCTGTTTTATATCATCACATTAGCACCCACGTATTGAAAATAACTCGGTACTAAAATAAGAAAAAAGTTAATTTAATACGGACCTGTATATTTAACGCAAGAGAATATTGATAGTCGAAAAAGAAAACAAACTCGTTTTCGTTTTTCTTAACCTATTTCTTGCATTATTTAAAGCTGTAGTGACTGATTTAATAACATAACGTAATAAATCACCTCCACTCAAAAAAGAAAAGTATGCAACAGCGAGTTTGAAACTAGACACCTTAAACTTCAACGCAAAACGGATACTCTTCATTAAAATCTTTATAACAGCGTAATGCAACGTTCGAAAATGGCTAAAATTTTATAACGCAATATCTATGTGAATTAGATCAAATGTAAGAGATTACGTGCTCTTTTAATTTCGTTGGGAATTGAATATAATACGTACTGTTACAACACTATTCTTCCTTTTGAATATGAACTGGATGAATAGGTTTGTTTTATTAATCAGTATCACGCAATTTAAAGCTTGTAAAGTCAAGTAAACTATGACTTTCGATTTCTGAATGTTGTATTGAAAGAACCTTGAAAAGCTTTGGTTTTTTTGACAGTATTATTTAGTTGCTTCCAGTAGTATAATACTTATTAAAAAATCTAGATCCTATTATGATATATACTCGAGATAAAGCTATATATCAATACCGGATTTAAATATGAGTAATACAATTATACTAAATCGTTTTTCTAATATTAGCTTATGATAACTCGATTTTTGCTTCTAAATGAAACTTGTCTTTTACTAATTGCAGTGCGCCGAATTCAAAAAATTTATTGTTCTTTACGCATCGCCTCAAAATTTAGCTCTATGCCATATCCTGCTTTTTAAAGAATCACTAAAAACGATTAACAAGAAAACTGTTCCAACCCGGAGACATCGATTTGAATGAAACTTGGCTAAAGTGAAGACCCTATAGAATTATGAAAAACTCCGTTGTCCGTTTCTGCTAAAAAAGCCTTAAAGGGGGTAAAACGGGACACTGAAGATAGGGAAAATTTTGTTTTTTTTTCTAAATTATTCCACAATTACTGAAGATAAAAAGTATTGATGTGCACGAGTAGGTAAGCTATGTATGTTCTGGATCACTTTAATCGAGCTTTTAATCGAGCTTTGATTAGCGTCTCGCGCTTTTAATCCGCGGATAATTTCGCGGAATCGAAGTTTGATTAGCGGTTCGCGCTTTTAATCCGCGGACTTTTGAACGGTTACTAAACAGCTTCTGAACGGCTTTTTGAACGGTTCCTGAACAGCTTTTGAACGGCTTCTGAACGGCTTTTGAACGGCTTCTGAACGGCTTTTGAACGGCTTCTGAACAGCATTTGTACAGCTTCTGAACGGCTTTTTAACGGCTCCTGGACAGCTTTTGAACGGCTTCTGAACGGCTTTTGAACGGCTCCTGAACAGCTTTTGAACGGCTTGTAAACGGCTTTCGAACGGCTCCTGACAAGCTTTTTGAACGGCTCCTGACAAGCTTTTTGAACGGCTTCTGAACAGCTTTTGAACGGCTTCTGAACGGCTTTTAAACGGCTCCTGCGCGTTGAAAAAAAACTGGAAGTAGGCAGCAAATTCCAGGAAGCGGCTCCTTTGGATAGTAGGTAGGCTATGCGGGTATGAGGAAGCGTGTGATCTTCATTATCTATTTACGATACCTACGCTCAGGTGACCCCCTACCTACTACTACCTATCTAACCCCCAAACACATTTGAAACATGAGCCACCTCCACAAACAATAGCTTCCATACGTTGTATCACACTCGGAACGTATCACACCCGGAAATAAATTCCCGGCGCCACCTAGTGCCAAGAGATATAGTCATTGAACGGATACCCGTTCAGGAGCTGTTTAAAAGCCGTTCGGAAGCCATCCAAAAGCTGTTCAGAAGCCGTTCAAAAGCTATTCAGGAGCCGTTCAAAAGTCTGCGGATTAAAAGCGCGAGCCGCTAATCAAACTTCGATTCCGCGAAATTACCCGCGGATTATAAGCGCGAGACGCTAATCAAAGCTCGATTAAAAGCTCGATTAAAGTGATCCAGAACATACATAGCTTACCTACTTGCACGGATGTATTGCGTAATAAGAGCGCTATTGAAGTACGCACAAACATCAGCATTCGAGGTGAGAAAAAGCCACCCCCTCCTCGCTGCCCCACCGCCGTAATGGTGACATTTTTTCTCATCAGGTTTGAAGACCCTATAGAACTATGGACAACCCCGTCGTCCGTTCCTGCTAAAAAACCTTAAAGGGGGTAAAACGGGGCACTGAAAGTAGGGATGATTTTGGTTTTCTCTAAATTATTCCATAATTGCCGAAGAAAAAAATATTGGTGTGTGCGGATGTATTATGTTTTAAGAGTGCTACTGAAATACGCACAAACATCAGCATTTGTGGTGAGAAGAAGTCACCCCCTTCCCGCCGCCCCATCACCGAAACGGAGAAAATGTTTATTACTTATCAGGATTGACGTATCTGTAGGACTATAGAAAACGCCGTTTTCCGTTTCTGTTAAGAAACCCTTTAAGGGGGTAAGACGGAGCACAGAAAATGGGGATGATTTCAGTTTTTTTTATGGTATTCCACAAACGGGGATGACAAAAAAAGATTGGTGTGTACCGATGTATTGCATTTTAAGTGCGCCTAAAAATCGGTAGAATATAGGTGTTCTAGTTAAAGGCATAAGTTAAAAAATTATAGGTTTAATAAAAACACAAATATTCGACAAGTTTAGTAAATGAATAATATTAAAAGGATTTATAATCACTAACGCTGGCCACGAGCTGTACCGCGCATCGGCGTAGAATCAGTTCGGACCGTGAGAAACGGTAGTATTACTTCGTCTGCGGAGCAGTACGGACATTTTCGCTGCCGGTCATATGCGCAATTGTTTATCTGTCCTAGAAAAATTACGATTTCGTCAGCAAAACGACCGCGGTCCGACAAACTTCGAAAATTTATTGCAGAAATTCCAGACTTAATATATGAAGGTGCTAAAATTAAATGTGTAATCTGTAAAATCCCGTTAATGTGTTGTTCAGACAACATTGTCTACGACACGTAAATAGTGAAAAGCATGTCTCAAAAAGAAATTGCGCACGAGACAATGAAAAATTTATATTTAATTTATGCGTTACGTTTATCGCATGTAATATACCGTTTAATTTACTAGACAAGGAACCATTTATCTGCTTTTGGAATAACTATTCGGAGTGCAAATTACCAAGTCGAACATCGCTACGAAGAATTGTGCCATCTGCGCGCGAACATATTGAACAAAAAATAAAATCGGAGTTGAAAGATCAAAAATTGTGGTTATGTGTCGACGAAACAACAGATCGGAAGAAACATTCTGTTCTTAATGTAATGGCACGCAAATTGAAACCTCATCAATCGGCACCTTCAATTCTATTAGTCTCCAAACGAATACAACAGTGTACTGCCGAAGTAATTTCAAAGTTAGTGTTAAATACATTGGACAAGTTTGAACTTTCAACAAACCAACTCTTGATGTTAGTGAGTGATGGTGCTGCAAACATGCTTTCTGTAGGCCGGTCTCTTAAAAAGCATTCTGCTAATTTGTTACACATTACGTGTAAAATTCATGCTCTCAATCTTGTGGTGGATAGTATCAGAAAATGTTATCCTGAGGTAGACGCTTTAATAGCGCATACCAAAGCAGTATTTGTCAAATCACCGAAACGTATTCGCGAATTTCACAGACTGTGCCCCCGTATACCAGAGCCACCAGAACCTATTCTAACTCGTTGGGGAACATGGTTGCAGGCCGCGTTTTATTATCATAAATATTTTGACAATATTAACAACGTGGTTTCACAATTCGATACAAAGGAAGCTGCCGCTATCCAGAAAAGCCAGTCGAAATTTCAAGATAGTCAGGTTAAAATGGATTTAAAAATCATTCACGACAATTACTTCAGGCTAGCAGATGCAATAGAAAAATTACAAAATCTTGCGGTGCCGTAAGAAGAATCTCTATAAATAGTGCAACATGTTCACGCACAGCTATGCGCGATTGAAGACGCAAAAAATGTTTCTGTTCTAGAAAAATTTGAAAGTGTTTTTGAGAAAAATTCTGATTTTGGCACATTAAGACACATTTGTGAAGGTGCGTCAACAGAATCGTTAAATTATTTGAAAGATTATTTTACTTACGCAAATATTACGTCACTAGATGTAGAACGTTCGTTCTCTGCATATAAACGCATTTTTTCCTCATGCCGTACTAGTTTTGCCGAAACAACAGTTGAAACATATCTAATGTTGCAGATATTTAACAGACATTATTCACTTTGTGATTTCACGGAGGACTCTTAAAATGGTAAGTGTTTGAGCACGTGTTATTTAATTTTTATTTAAAAGATGAGCGAAATTATTTGCAGCAGCAAACATCTCTATTAGCAGAATAACTCTAGTGGAACGCGAGGCCTGGTCGACTCTACGCTACTGCGCGGTACCGCTCGTGGCCAGCTTTAATAATCACGATACTGTAACTAATTAATAGAGTTTGTTAAAAAGGTGGTACCGGCAGTGGCGCACCGCATAAAAGTAGGTACGTAATACACAATATTAGTGAAAAATAATATTGTTACCTTTTCCTGTCGTCTTGATATCCACTGTGGCAATTGACAACCGCCCTGGTAAGCGGCGTAGCATCGCAACATCAGCAACGCTCCATTGTCGATTCATTCAGCCGTCGACGGTGTTGTGAATACGTTGTCGTATACTTCGAAAATGATCGTTCGACATCCAGTGAAGTAAGATTTGCAAATGTCAGATATTCCTTTTCCTCATCTGGGCAGTTTTGATTTTCAGTTATAAACCGAACCTTTTGTAAATCGGGATTTTTCGTTAAAATTGCACCAAATTTTTGAGCAACATCGACTTCTATAGTGTTCGTCAAGTTTTCTAGAGCGGCTTGTAAATTGTTTATGCAATTTAATGCGTCTCGTGCAGATAAGTGACTGTTTTCTAATTGCTCAATAACTTGTGCAACTTCAGAATAGTTCATGGAAATTTCATCTATTTGTTGTTGAACGTCCGAATTGGAAAAAAGTTGCTGACTATCTCGAACTGCTGCAGAATCATTTGAATCAAGTTTCCAGATGACATTTTTCACTTGTGAAAAATCACATTTCTAAGTGATATTTTCGATAAGAATGGAAAATAAAATTAATAATGAGAGTTAATTTCATGTTATTTAATTTTTATAACGCCCTGTTTGTTTTTTCGCAAGTTGCTCTATTCAATATCCCAAAATAAACAAAATACTTAAAAAGAAATAAAAAATAACTGGGGTACCACATCCGGGCACACATTGTTCATTGTTTATTTCATGAAAGCTCAAAAATTAATAGAAAGAAAAATCGCTTCTTTATTATGACATGTTGGGTGATTAACATTATAAAAATATTCTCTAAATATACAAACTATATAAACTTAATTATAAAAAATTAAGATCTGAATTAAATTAAAGTTCGCGCCTGTTTGTTACTTTCACAATTTGACGAATCGGAAACGAGATTGCGTTAAAAATAGAGACGACTGTAAAAATTAGAAAATTCGATCAAACTACATGTCATTTAATGATTTGCTCAGTCTAGTTTGTTAAACTCATTGACAGTGTAACAGGGGCTTAAAATATCGATAATATTAACTATGAATTAAAGTCAAACGTGTCAAACATTTTTGCCAAATCTGTATTGTTGTTTTCGCGATTTTTAATAGGCGAGTGTATGTTTTCACGGTCGTTCTCTACTGTAGAATAATCTTTCGGATGTTGCCGTATCGCTGAGTTTATTGTTGACGTTCCATTATACTGTCAGTTTCTTCAGAAGACTTCTAAACATTGCCTTAGAATCCTTCGGAAGGTCGTTTTCTACTTCCGCTAAATATTATATATTATAAGCTTATAAAGATTTCACTGTAAAATTATCCTTCTATACATCGTTATAAATCGTTCTATCATTAAGAAAACCGTTTGTAATGGTGCAACACGAATTGCTACATTAGTAATCTTACAAACAGCTTCTGTTTGTAAGATTACTAATGTTAAATGTATTACAATGTACATAATATTCCACGCTAAGTTATAAAGATGGCTTTTGAATCACAATTTTAACTTGTTATTTTACAATGAGACTTTTTTGCTCTCTGAATAGTTCATTGCTTAAATCGGTACACGAAAAGTTGAAGGTCTTAAAATAATTTGCTGAACCTTCTCCTTTTTCCCTATAAAAAGTTAAAAAGCCAGAGAGAGTAGATTGAAAAGAAATCAACGAATTGGATATATTATCTTATAATTAACGATGTAGGCGCCTCAAACACAAACAAGTTCAAGGATATCTAAAATGCCCCATCTGGTCTTTTCATTTGGATGCATTGTTTACAAGTGATTGGCAGGTAAAATTTCTATTTTTGGAACGCAAGGGGTTCCAAGATATTTTGAACCGTCTCGAAATGCACCAGAAGAAAAGAAGAATAAAAAAGGAGAGGAATTCATGGACATCCTTTTGGAAGAAAAAAACAAAACAAGACTTCTGTAATTAGCAAGGAAATTTATGATCTCCCCATTGAAGTTTTTACTAATGCTATAAATACCCACATATAAGGATTATGTTTTCAAAACGACGATGACTTTTTATATGTTCATTTAGTAGTAAAACTTATGCCATCAGATAAGATTTCAATTTTTACCTACCCAGCAGGTTCCCAAACGATATTTGTTGTAACTGAAAGTACAGTCCCTGGCAATCGTATTAGTACTATTTAAAAATATTATGATTTTGGGGTAACATTTTAAAAAACACTTGGTAATGTTTATTATTTAATTACATATAACATGCAAGTAAGTATAATTTTAACACACATTTACTAATATTTGCCTGTTCCTCCTCTGTGTTTTATTATTTCCTCCATCCTTTTTGGCATACTGCCAATGCAACTTTTTATTGAAATGCCATTCGTACGTACAATAACTATATTTAGTTTGAATTGTGTCGTTCATTAGTTCGTTAGTACCATTACAAATATAAATAAAAACAATATTTTTACCGATTTTCCAAAGAACTTATATTTCAAAGAGTTTTAATTTTATTTGTGTGCGTCTATTTTGCGGACAATTATCATAATGGGAAGGAAGAAGGATATAATCACTTTCAACGTGAAGTTGCACAAAAAGAAGGTATATCACATCAAACTGTTCTGAGAATCGCGACTTTAATTAAGGAGAATATTCCTAGTACAAGTAGTGGCAGAACATACTGTGCCGGCAAACGCAAAACAACTGTAAGAGATGATCGTCGTATAGTAAAGGTGGCTACAGAACATCGTTTCTTATCCATTAAAGGTGTTCTTAAAATTCCTAGTGGAGAAGGTATACAAATATCAGCCCGAACAGTCCGTAGACGTCTTCATGAAGCAGGCTTGAAATGCAAACGTCCGGCAGAGAAGCCAAGACTAACATCTAAAATGAAAGTGACACGATTTCAACAGGCCAAAAAATGTAAAAAATATACAATTGAAGATTGAGGAAAGGTAAGTTTCATTTCTCATCCGTCTTTTTGGTCAAATTCATCCTCATGGTTCGCTTAATGGTTCTCTACATTTTTCACTTTTTCCTAGATTGTTTATAGCGACAAATCACGGCTAGAAGTGCTAACGGAGAGAAGCCAATTTATTCATCGACATCCTTCAGAGCGTTATAAAGAAGCATGTACGATCAAATCTATTAAACACCCCCCATCTCTAATGGTTTAGTCGTGTATTACGAAGGACCGGGACCACTATATTTCGTTAACGGAACAATGGAACAAAAATAATATAAAAAAGTCTTACAAAACTATCTAATACCTTATGTTAGTTTATTGGATCCGGCTCAAGAACCATACACTTTCATGCAAGACAATGCGCCGTGTCATAAGGCAAAAAGTATATTGCGATACCTTGAATCTAAAAATCTTCCTGTACTGCTTTGACCAGGCAATTTACCAGGCATAAACCCATTGAAAATGTGTGGAATGTCTTGAAAAACATCGTAAGTACACGAAACTCAACCACGAACTAAGAATTACAACAACATGTTGAAGATGTATGGCATAATAGGAACGAAATTTAAAAAAAAACAATAAAAAGCTGCATTGGCAGTATGCCAAAAAGGATTGAGGAAATAATAAAACACAGAGGAGGAACAAGCAAATATTTAAAAAGTATTGTTCTTGAGAACATTTTCTCAAGCATTTAATTACGTCGGAACAACATTGTCTGTCGAAATATTATAATATATTTGCAGCTAAAATAATAACTATATGCAAATATATGTTTAAATTGTACTTACTTGCATGTTATATGTAATTAAATAATAATACTGCCAACATTACCAACTGTTTTTTTTTTTAATTTTACCCCAAAATCATAATATTTTTAAGTGGACCTAATTCGATGGCCAGGGACTGTAAGTATCATACGATTGATACATTTTTCATTTTAATTCAACGAGTTTTAACGTATGACAAGGTCTATGCATCAATTACGAACATAAAAGTTACCAGGGAATTTTATTTTTTCGTAATGTTTGCATATCAACCCATTTAATGGCCAGAAAAAGGAGAACTTGTCTTGAAAGGGTCTATCTGTACTCAACAACAATCTTGCAGAGTTGCAGCTATAGATAGAAGGCTACGAAATCGGTAGATCATAAAAGAATTCCATTATTGTAACAATTTTTCGAGAAATGATTCGATGCATTGCTTAATCTTATTGTATGCTCAAAGATTTCACTTTTAAGGTATGTATAATCAATTCTCTGGATTAAAAGCTTTGCTTTTGTATCTACCGTGCAAAGTTGAGTTACTTACATTCCTTAGTTGTATATGAGAAAAGATCGCTTGACAAAAAGTTAATGGATTTAGGTTCTTTCAATTTTTAAATCGATTATTCGGTTGTATATAGAATGTCTTACGTCTATTTTCATATACGAGGTGTGGCAATTAAATAACCGGACTGGTGCTACAAAACATTTTATTGATCTCCAATTACATTACAAAGTTTATCCCCTCCTTGCCAATCCTTACAACGCTCCATACGAATTTTCCGCTGTCGAAAGCGGTGCTGGAAGTCCGCTTCTGTCAGCTTGTTGAGAACCTCCGTTGCTTTCGCTTTCACCGCTTCCACACTGACAAATCTTGCCCCCTTAAGCTTTTACTTTAGGAAATAAAAAAAAGTCACAGGGGGCCAGGTCCGACGAATACGGTGGGTGGTCCAACACAATGATGCCGGATTTCGCAAAGAACGCCTTCACAGACAAGGCGGAATGGGCCGGCGCATTGTCATGGTGGAGCGTCTAGGATTTGCTCTTCCACAAATCGGGTCTTCGTCTTCTCACTCGTTCACGAAGGGTAGTTAGAACCCTAGTTTTTCCCAGTTACACAAGAAACTTGAGGTTAATTGGTTGCTCGATCTAAACACTCTGCATTTTTCCGACGCGACGCTAGCGTAAGGACTTGAACGGACGATTGCTACAGCGAGACTGAGCGACGTACAACCGTGCGCATTGAGCTCAGGGTGGGAAAAGCATCTACAAGCATAGACATGTTCAAACCTGCTGTGGCGTGCTCGCTGTTTGCCTAAAGAAATACATATATTATAAATTATTTTATCAAAAATCGCCTACATGAAAGCTACAAAATAAAAATATTAAATACCACTGCACCTTTAACGCATAGTTTTCAAACGGTTTTTATTTGTGCTGTATTAAAAAAAATGGTACACGTTTATGAAAATAATTAGCTTATGGGTATGATTTTAACGTATGAGGACTGCCAACATGTAAAATGCCACAGTTGTTTCTTAATTTAGTTTTAAGAGCTATAAAGCTATTTAAAGAAAGAACGAAATTTTTTAAATTCTCGAAAACGATTCATCAATCAGCACCACATCTGTAACAGTAAAGTGTGAATGAAAATTTTACTAAATTTATTGCTTCCATTTTGTTGATTTGGTTTTTTCTTCTAACCTATGTATTTCTAATCTCTGCATGATATCATTGCCAAGATAATATGCTGGTATTGTATTCGAATTTCTTTGAAAATCATATTATATTTCTAGTATTTGATATTGATTTAACTAAGCAGATATATGAATAAATTCTGCTGTATTTTATAATGTCGCTGAGCCATTTTTCTGAAATTTCTTTCTGTAGGATTGTAGAGCCATAAGGATGATTCAATAATTTAATTTGTTAATAAGACTTGTAAAGAAATAAATTTCGAAAACCAAACATTTTTTGATATACGTAAGTCACATTGAATTCTTCGATATGGTAACTGATGATGTGAGTGAATTGCAAAATTACTACTTACTTTCTGAACTCTGTAAAAAGATCGGCAAAGGCGTCCTTCGTTTTTTCTGCAACATCCTTAAAAAATACAGGCAATTGGCTTTCAAAAGAAAGTAAAATTCATGTGTATAATACAGCAAACAAGATTTGTGTCCAGCTCTATTTATCACGTAGGAGTTCTACCTCGAAAATAAGAATCATACTAATATATTTTGGCTTCCGTTAGTGAATTATGAAAATCTGTAATTTCCTTGGAATCATACTGTTTTGTTTTTGAATAATGTTCTTGTTTATAAATAGTTTTATAATTTAAATTGAAGTTATTTAAAATATAATTTAATTTCATTAATTAGACTGAATAGCAACAGTTTTAAAATGGGGTTTTTAATCAGCTCTTTCCCTAAATAAACAAAATATTTGTTTATTACATTGGCCCTTTAACAGAGGCAGGAGTAGAGAGGAAGAAAAGAAGAGGAAGACCAAGGAAAACATGGATGGAGAGAATATAGGTTTGAAGACGAAAAAAACGACTTGCTTTTGAAAATTGACCTTCCCACCCTTGCTTATGCAGATGATATTAAAATCTTCTCGGAAATATCTTCCGTTGATGACACGAGGAAACTGCAAAATGGTCTTGATATGTTAGTAGAATGGTGTGAGCGTTTTAGGCTCAAGTTAAATGTTGATAAATGCTATGTACTTACCTACTCGCGTTCTTGTTCACCGTACCTATTGTCCTACCAAATCAGAGGTACCAATTTGTCACGTAACCTTGAGTTTAAGGATTTAGGTGTACACTTCGATACCACTCTCACATTTAAAGCTCACATTAACAATATCTGTTCTGAAGCCATGAAATCTCTTAGTTTTGCGATGCGTGTCTCTAAATACTTCAATAATCCTTCGTTATTAAAGTCGTTATACTTTGCCTTTGTACTCAGTAAACTGGAGTATGCCGCTCTAATTTGGTATCCCTTATATACTTGTGACCTTCTAAATCTAGATCGTATCCATCGGAAATTTTTAAAATTCCTGTCATTTAAGATTGATGGAAGTTACCCTGAGAGAAGTACTCCACAGGGTGGACTATTGATAAGGCACGACATTCTGGCTTTGAATACAAGGAGGAATGGCATCTGCGAGAAATTTCTACAGAAATTGCTCAGAAATGACATAGAATGTCCATATATACTGGAACGAATGAATTTTCTTGTGCCAAGATCTGATAGTAGCTTCATTCTTCCATTCGCAAAGACTAACACAATGAGACGAGCGCCGACGTATACTTTGTCCAGGGCAGCTAATAAACGATGTGACTTATTTAAGTAAAACTTGTAAAAATTTACTCTTTATTTTTTCATATATTGCACTCTGTTTTTTTTTTAGTGTATATACTTACCTACATTTTTCCTATTATTGGGCAATATGCCTGTTGGAAAATAAATGTTCATTATTATTATTATTATTATTATTATTATTATTATTATTAAAAAAGCAGTACAGGACATGTGAGGTCTGGTCTAGGTGAGGGATAGTCGAAGACATCAGCAAACCCGATAACCTTAAAGTACCAGGGTCTTGAGAAAGAAGAAGAAGAACATTGGCCCTTTTTGGTTTATTATTTCTGTTACATTCTGATTGCTTTTTTGATGCTTCGCTGAAGTTACGGTGGTTAGCTTCATATATTCTACTCTAATTTTTTGATTATGTTTTTTTGTACATTCTATTTCCCCTTTTATTAGTAGTTTTTGCTATTCCCACTTGAGGTATTTTAATTTCGTTAGAATACACCCTAGTATTTTATTAGTACGTGGGAAAATAGATATGAGACACTCTGTATACAAGTATGTGAAAAATTGCTGGAAAGGGAAAATAAAATTCCTCATTTAATATGCTACAGATGTCCAAGAGAATTGAAGAGTGGAATTTGAAAAGTTGCCAACGTGAATAAATGAAAGTGTTGAATTACTTGCTATCTGCGTATGCGTGTGACAATAAAATTGGGAAAAAGCATTTAATTTATGATAATGTAATAAAAATTCAATTTTATTGCGAAACGTATGTCCTAAATTAGAGTATAGTAAGTTACTAAGAAATAAACCATACAGATACGTAATACTACAAAAAAACAAATGATAAAATGAAAGTAAAATTGAACGGGGTGCATTTTCCATACACTGAATCATCAGTCTGACAGTTTTTACGGGAGTTACAGTTACTGTAATTATAGGTGAATCTTAATACGCTTTATATATACCGTACATCGATGTTGCTAAGCAATGTGAGCAATGTCTGTTTGGCTTGAGGCTGTATAGCCGTTATATTAACGTCCTTGCTGCTATTATGCTTCTCTTTTATATACGTCGTTCGCAAAATCGCAACTTAACCACTTACTAGACCGATTATAATATATAATGCGGGATATAGGTGTATGTTAGATACCATTACTGGGTTTAATTTTAAATGTAGAACATTTACAGAGACGTATTCAGGTTTTATATTAACGAAACCTGATGCACTTCCCGAGTAAATGAATAAATAAATAAAAACATCAAATTCAATAGCATTAACATTAAACACTTTAAAATGATTATATAAAATTCTTCAGAGGCATTAAATAAACACATGTGGCATGGACAGCTAGTGAAAGTGCAAGAACGTTGAATTAAGAAGTGTGTCAATGTATTTTGTACGTAAACATTGCTTAAAAACCTGCTCCAAGTTTTCTTAAACGGCGAAAATGAAGGCTTCTATTTGGATTTTAAGAAACACGCGTCATTCAGTTGAATTTTTAATAAACCCGCACGTTCTAAAAATAAATTTCAATTCCGCTGGCACGAAGAAGGTTTTATTGTTGTTAAAAGATTTAAAAGCAAAGCTATAAGAGAAAAAGCAAAGCCGTCGAGGTTCAGAGTGTTGTAGTTGTAATAGTAGTTTAACTAAAATGGGGAACCAGTTTGGAAAACGTTTTGTGTAGAATCTAGTAGTTTGTCATGAAAAGTATATATTTATGTTTTCTTCTTGTATAGATAACCACCTATGCTTGTGTTTTGCTTGTTCGCTTTTAAAAACCCCAGCGAGCGAGAAAAATCTACTGAACTGACAACTGAGTTTATATTCCTGCATAACCATCGCAATTAAAATAAAGAAGTAGCAGGTTAGACCTTGAAATTTCAACGAATGAAGTAAACGGTTGGAATATACAGGACTAACTCCTTATCCGTTTTAAATTAATGAAAAAGAAAGTTACAGATTTTGATCACGCTGTATAAGGAATTTATTTCGCAAAAACGAAGGATTAGGAATTAGGATTCAAATACTAAAATTGAATCAAACAAAGACGAGAATGCAATAATAAGCATCCATGTTACAAAAATAAGGAAATTATGAAATTGTACAGTGGAAAAATAAAATATTGGCTCGACTAAATATCTGCTACAACAACCATACAACAACCAAACTATAACACAGTCTTTACCATGTTTTACTGTGAGTAGTACGCCTACGCATATTAAAGCCGCTATTTACGGGTACTCTGCATCATCATTTGCCACAGAGAAATTTTGGCCAGCTGGATTTAAACGTGGTCGTACCAGCTTGACGACGAGCGTTCTAGACGGCCAAAAGCTGCAACGGCTCCAAAGGACGTGTTTGTCATGTATTGACTCAAGATTTTGCATTCGAAATTTTCCAAAGTTTGCTTTAGAAATAGGTCAGAGTTTTAGCGTCGATTAATAACTGTAGATGAATGTTGAATACATCAGTATGAACCCAAGCCACATACGAAATAATGGATTGCGAAGGGTGAATCGGTTCTGAAAAAGGCGAAGACTATTCAATCGGTCGGGAAAGTGATGGCGGTTTTGGGATAGTTTAGGGAAAACAATAACGGGGCCATACTACGCGTCATTACTTGATAAGCTGAAGGCAGAAGTTGCGAAGAAACCACCCACCGTATCTGGCCCCTAGAGACTTTTTCTGTTTCCTGGGCTCAAAGTTCCGCTCGGAGGACAGAGATTTTCATTCAATAAAGGGACTATCACATTCCCAGACGCCCATTTTGCAAAACAAGGTGCCAACTACTATTTGGACGGACAAGGAGATACGCGCATCGCTGAGAAACGTGTATAGACTTACAAAGAGAATATGTTGAGAAATAAAAGTTAAAAGCGCATACAAAGGAATACTTATTTCTGTGTTGGGTTAGAAACTTTTCGCACTATCCTTGTAGTTTTATCGGAGCTATTGTAGTCTATCTATCATATTTTTTGTTTCTTTGTATTTATTTATTAAAGGTACAGCGTTAATCAGTAGAGCCCGGTAACTGGAGAGCAATCGCAGCGACGGTGTGACTGTGTTTAGATGGGCGGGGAGGGCTGGTCGATTATGATACGACACGACAAATCATCATCACTCAGTTCAGTTTAGCTTTGGATAGCGGATAAGGCGTGTTGATTTTATTGATATAGACGTAGTTATTAATTGCAGTTATTATTTAGTGTAGTGCGTTTTGATTTTATTAATACAGACGTAGTTATTAATTGTAGTTTTTAGTGAACATGTCGAAGGCTAAAAAACGACCCTTTCAAGACACAGTAAATAAGTTTATTTCTGACTTCCCCGATTTGTTTTACAACGGGAGTAAGATAGTTTGTAAAGTGTGCAAAATACATTTGAGATCAAATAAGAAGTGGAACTGTACAAGACACGTAAATTCCGCAGAGCATAGAAAACGAAAATTGGGCATGCCACCGAGAAGTGCATTTTTTTTAATGTAATTCTTATGTTGACAAGTTGATAAACTGTATGGTATGCATACTAGACCCTAGTAAACCTACATTATCACTGTTACTAGCTAGCCGAAGACTACAAGAGTGTACTGCTGCAGCAATTACGAAGGTTGTACTTAGTACGTTGGAAAAATTTCAAATTTCAAAAGATAAAGTGTTGATGTTTATTAGCGATGGCGCAGCGATAATGCGTTCGGTAGGCCGTTCTCTTCCTGAACATGGTTGCAAGTGTTTACATGTTACGTGTAAAGTGCATGTTTTACATCTTGTGGCAGAAACCATTCGACAATGCTCTCCCGAGGTAGATGTATTAATAGCAAGCACAAAAAATGTTTTTTGAAATCTCCCAAACGTCTACGATCATTTCACACAGTGTCCTGGTATTCGTCAACCACCGGAGCCAGTTCTTACACGTTGTGGAACATGGTTGCAGGCATCTTTTTATTATGCTGAACATTTCAAAATAGTAAAAACTGTTGTTGCACAATTCAATCCTGCCGAAGCTGCAACTATTAAGGAGAGCCAGTTGAAATTTCAAGATATTTCCGTTGAAACAGATTTAAAAAATATTCGTAGCTACTATAAAGGATTAGCTGACGCAATAGACTAATTACAACATAGATCGTTATCATTATTGGAGTCTCTGCAAATTATGGACGGAGTGCATACACAGCTACTATACATGACGCAAAATATAATCGCGTTTTAGAAAAGTTCGAGAGTGTGCTACAGAAGGATCCCGATTTTAGCACACTAAAACAAATTTGTGATGGTGTATCGAATAATCCACTGACTAAGTACAAAGAGTATTTTAATCATGCATGTATAACATCGGTAGATGTTGAACGCTTTTTTTCAAAATATAAACTCATTTTCTCACCACGGAGAACATCGCTCAACGAGACAACTGTGGAAACACATCTAATGGTGTCAACTTTTTGCCCTCTTATCCATATGATGTTAATACTGATAATGGTGCTTCTAGTTTTGCTGTTCCGTAGCCAAGGCTGCTTAAAAGGGTGAGTGTTTCACTACTTTTCACATTTTATAATTATGTATTAGTTCTGTTATTTTTTTTCTATTTTCTTACTATTGTTTTTGTATACTAGGGAGGTACGGCTATGGCACGGCTCCCTGTTACCGGGCTCTATTAATCAGTAAACTTTGGCTTTGCCAATTGATTGTACTTAAAAAATGATCAACTGTCAATTTTGACTATGTTTTCAGAAAATCGTAGTTATTTTTAATTTTTGGGAAATGTTAAAGGAAAAAATTATTGTTTTTGCATTAGAATTTTAATTATTCCCATATTATATCACGAACTTCATCGTAAATGCGTAAATTACTGCACAATGTCAATGCCTATCGCGCTTTAGATCATTCTCTAAACTGGTAGATATTTTAACTTACTAATCACGAAGCTTCTTCAGACGGCTAATTGTTCATACAGCATCGATATGTATACGCTTACGTAATTTTGCTGCATGATTATACACGTTATTATGCATTCATCATGAACATTATATAATAACCTCTCGAACAATTTCTCATTACATCAGAGGTGTAGGTTTGTTTTGTTTGTATTATACGAACGTGCTAAGAAAAAAAATGATTGAGTTGTATAATAGTAGAAGGAAAATATTTATTGTATATCTCATGATGATTTAGTAAGAACAAAAATGAGAATAAAACAATACAAAATAATTATAATGGTAATGAAATTAATGAAGTATCAAGGACTGGACTGCA
This sequence comes from Dynastes maya, assembly GCA_029619315.2. NCBI lineage: Eukaryota > Metazoa > Arthropoda > Insecta > Coleoptera > Scarabaeidae > Dynastes > Dynastes maya. The sequence continues at coordinate 13,413,777 of JAROYE020000012.1, forward strand.
GACGTCTCAGTTGATAATAAAATAAACGTGATTAGGAGAAGACTTCAAAAAGGTATTGCATGCTACCAATGCTGCACTATGTATATACCGTGAATAACTCGTTTTATTTAATCTTATATCAATTTAAAAGAGTTTGCATGCACAAACAAATAATCCTTTTTAACTCACGAAAGCGATGATTAAAAAAAATTATATACATGCAATAACATTCTAAAATAAATAGGTTGTAATCTTAGTCTTAAAATAAATCTTAGAATAGAGTGTAATAAAAATAACCACAAATAAAGCTATTTCTAATATATTACTTATATATACTAGCGCCAACGGGCAGTGGCGGAGGTTCGATACAACCCTCAGTATAACTGCGAATCTTAACCAGATCTGTTGTGTATACATGTACGCTGCCGTAAATACTATTTCGTAGTTCTACGTTTGTTTTAAAAATGTTGCCTACGTCGCGAAAACGACCAATGTTGGACAAAGTTACAGAATTTATAGCAGAAATGCCTGACCAAAATTATGATGGCGTTAAAATTCAATGTGTAGTTTGTAATATCTCTTTAATGTGTTGGTCCAAAGGGGATGTCTACGTCACGTAAATAGTAAACAGCATTCTTAAAAAAAAATTGCACACGACACTATGATAAATTTAAATTTAATTTATGTGTTACATTTATTGCATGTAATCTACCGTTTAATTTACTAAACAAGGAAGCATATGCCTTCTTTTGCAATAAATATTCGGACTGCAAATTACTAAGTCGGGCATCGTTACAAAGAATTGTGCCATCTGCTCGTGAACATGTTGCAAAAAGAATTAAATCGGAGTTGAAAGATAAAAAACTGTGGTTATGTGTGGACGAAACAACAAATTGTACAAAACATTCTGTGGTTAATGTAATGGTACGTACAATGGAACCACATCATTCGTCACCTTCAATTCTATTAGCTTCCAGACGAGTACAACAATGTACTGCCAAAGTAATTTCAAAGTTAGTGTTAAATACATTGGAAAAGTTTGAACTTTCAACAAACCAACTGTTGATGTTTATGAGTGGTGGTGCGCAAACATGCTTTCTGTAGGCCGGTCTCTTAAAAAACATTGTGCTAACTTGTTACATATTACGTGTAAAATTCATGCTTTCATTCATGTGGCAGATAGTATTAGAAAATGTATGCTTGAGCCACCAGAACCTATTCTTACACGTTATGGAACATGGTTACAGGCTGCGTTTTATTATCATAAATATTGTGAGAATATTAAGAATGTGGTTTTACAATTCGATCCAAAGGAAGCTGCGGCTATTAAGGAAAACCAGTCGAAATTTCAAGATAGTCAGGTTAAAACGGATTTAAAAGCTATTCAGAACAATTATTTTCTGACTAGTAGAGGCAATAGAAAAATTACAAAATCCTTCGGTGTCGTTAAGGGAATCTCTGCAAATAGTGCAACATGTTCACCCACAGCTATGCGCGGTAGAGGACGCAAAATATGTCTGTGTTCTACAAAGGTTTGAAAGTGTTTTAGAGAAAGATTCTCATTTTGGCACATTAAGACAAATTTGTGAAGGTGCGTCAAAAGAACCGTTAAGTTGTTCCAAAAATTATTTTAATTACGCAAATATAACGACACTAGATGTAGAACGTTCGTTTTCTGCATATAAACACACTTTTTCCTCACGCCGCACTCGGTTTGCCGAAATAACTGTGACATATCTGATGTTGCAGATATTTAACAAACATTATTCACTTTGTGATTTCACGGAAAACTCTTAAGACGGTAAGTGTTTGAGCACGTATTATATTTTATTTCTGACCAATTATTTTGTATAAACTTTTATGCGCCCGTCACTGGCTGTTGGCGCAAATTAAGCAACTCTATTTATGAGTAATGTTGCCGCTTGTCCTTGATTCGCTTTCCGCGCTCCCCACCTTATACTTTCATAGCGAGCACACGTTGTAACACTGTCTATATATTTTAGCGGTTCACTTTACTTCGGAACTTACGAACGCGGTATGTATATAAATATAACTAACGAACGCCAATGGATCGAATACAGTGCAGTACGTTCTATTGGGTAACAGAGAGATGTCTCTGAGTTAAATGATTTACTAATAGATATTTCCCTCGTAACAGAATCAGTTTTAACATCACAAAGGGCATTAAAAATAGGAAAAAATAATTTAATCAATTTAATTTAATTTTTCTTTACTACTAGGAGATATGAGCAGATATTTCAACGCGACACTTTCGCAAACAGCAGTATGTGCTTATAATACATTAAGTTAAAAAGTGGGAAGATTTCAAGGTGTCAATCACCGATCAGATTGAAACTTGACAAATTTGCAGGACACATCGAGTGTTGTAAAACACCGCTTTGCATTTCGGCGGAATTCCAGGTTCAAGGGGATGTAAAATGTAAAATGTACCTTTGAAATTTCGACGATTTTGCAATTTACACCGTTATTATAAATTAAAAGAAATAAAATTATACAGTGTATGCCCGGGTGGAGTTGATTAGAGGAAAAAAAAATTGTTATTAATTTTACGATGAAAAGTTATTCTTTATGAAAAATTTTACTTTTCAAAGAAATTAGCTTACCGAGATCAGACGTACAGGGTATTAGTAAATTAAAAAAACGTAAAAACGCCTCAAGAGAGAAGTGCTATTACTTATTATTTTAGACAAAATGCTAATAAAAGGAAGTTGTTTGCAATCGAAAATTAAGCTTAAATACAAAAATTGACGATAAATTCTGATAGTCTGGATGGCCCGCTACATTTTGTACTTTGGATTGTCAATAATGTGCCATTGATTCTACGAATCGTTGCTGGTACATTTATTTCATTCACCGCGACCTGTATTGGTGCTTTGAATACCTCACCCACAAGAAAAAGTCTATCGGTGTAAGATCAGAAGATCTAGCAGGAAAATTAATTGGATCAAGTCTTCCCACCCATCTTTCTCCATACTGATTTGTCAACCACTGCCGTACCAGAAGTGTGGAATGAACAAGGAACCCGTCTTGCTGCCAAAAAAATATAGCATCACATTTCTGGCTCCAAAGTGTCAAGAAACGGTAATTGAAAACCCTCTAAGAAACATAGATATACATGTTGATTTAAGTTTTTAACAATGAAATATGGACCAACGATGTGATCATAAAAAATTCCAGACCAAATATTCACTTTTTGAAAACTTTAACAAATTTAAACGAACCTACCATTAATAATTAATTAATTGCGATAAAGTTCGATAAAGTAAGAAAATAACAACAATTAACAAAACAAGTTAAAATGAGAGAAAATAATCACGAGCACAAAGAACGAAAGTATGACAAATGCAGGTTATAATAACAATAAATAACAAGGATAATTTACGCTTTTGGAATTGAATTTTGACAGTTTGATAGCCTGGCCTCACAAGAAACAATTTGACGCTCTTTCCTAGCCAACTTTGCATAACAACAAAAACAGAACATATCGTCATATTTTTTAAGTTAAAGTTTAACATATGTAGTATCGTAGTTTTTGCCTTTCGATTACCTTTCCAAAAACGTTAAAATATGTGGGGTATTCTATTTAAAATAAGAAAGTTAACGTCACTTCCGGTAAAACCGGAAATATATTTGAACTGTCAATAACGGCAAAAGTTAGTTCACAAAAAATAGAAATCGACCTAAAAACGCTAGCTTCTGTCGTTCAAAAGTTAGCATGGGAGGGGGGCACTTTAGGACCTCACTGCATATGTGTCTTATGCTTGCTTCAGTCAGCTTTCCTTAGTTCTTACTTAGTATTAGTATTAATCCTAAAAAGTTAGATGATACGAAAGATGCGTGAGCGTTAACTTTATAGCAGTTTATTTTACACAAATACATATATCATTTATACCCACATCCACCTTAAATTGTAGAAAATACAATGGGAAATTGTGTATTTAATTTTATCTGGCATACTGCCCGTATAGATATAAGTCCATTGACGTGGAATTGATCCTTCTGGAGACATAAAATAGTGTGCCGATATATCCCTCCTTTCCTGGTCAATTCTTTTTGGATTATTTGATCCTAAACGTTGGACAGGTGTTAAATTGCATTGTATATTATCACTTTGCGTAGTATCTGGCAAACCTGCATTATATCCAGTATTTGCTTCGAATTGACTATTAATTCTACAATAGTTGTGTAACACTATCGCAGCTTTTACAATGTTTTCACATGTTTCAATGTTTGCAATTATTGGTTTTCTTAAGATTCACCATCTTTGAACTAAAATTCCAAATGTATTTTCAATTATTCTTCTAGCTCTTGACAACCTGTAATTAAATATATTCTTTTGTGTGCCCAATTGTCGTCCAGGATATGATCTCATTATAAACTCATTTAATGGAAATGCTTGATCGGCTACTACAAAATGGTTCATTTTGATATTACTATTTGGTAGACACTTTGGAGGTGGGATATTCAATGCATTTTTTAATAAAGCACTTCCAAATGTACTTTCTTTAAATACAGTGCTATCATGGCTTGCACCAGGTGCACCAATATCTACCATTGTAAAACAATAGTGTGCATCACATGCAGCTAGTAAAATAAAACTAAATGACTTTTTATAGCTAAAATAGTCAGATCCTGAATGTTTTGGCGCTTGTATAGCTATATGCTTGCCATCAACAGCACCGATACAGTTAGGCATATTCCATCTCACGTAAAATCATTTTTCAATTTTTTCAAAATATTCTCTAGTCGGTTCTGGTAATACAATAGGTTGTAGAATTGTCCAAAGAGCCTCTGTAGTCTCTTTTATTATATAATGCACTGCTGATTTACCTACTCTATATGACCAAGCCAACTCTTGCATTGAACAACCTTCCGCGAGGTAGCTACAAATACTTACTGTAAGGTAATTGAAACCGATGGGCTGGGGATAATGGCCTTTTTTGTTGCAGTTTTTGTAAAGTTGGTGATACAATATTTAATAGTTCTTCGAAGATTACTGGTGTCATCCTTGTATATTTAAAAAATTGAAGGTAATCTGACTCTATCGACTGCATATCCTTTAATAGAGTTGCAAAATGCCCGTCAATATGTCTTTTCCTATTCATCGAACGTACTTTAAACCGTCTTTTCCGTTATATATTTTCTAATACACATACCGATGCTGCTAGTAACGATATAAAACATGATACAGCCACTTTATTTTTATCCTGTCCATTATCAATAATATTTATTAAATTTCAAACGAATACCTTCTTAAATTGGAGGCTATATATGTAATTTAATTTCTATTCTAGAGCGCGTGCGTAGGGTTTCTGTATGAACGCTGCGTTGGTTTTAGGGCTAAATGAAGACTAATACTAATACTAATGCTAAGTTAGGACTAAGGAAAGCTAACTGAACCAAGCATTATATACCACAATCCCCTGAAAAATTTCATACGCATCACATGTCAAACATGAGTTCGGGAAAATTCTTTCTCAATAGTAGATGTCGCTGCATACGGAATTGTCAATTTTCCCTAATATATCTCCTTAATTCTATATAAGAAAGAAAGATGAAATTTACATATTAAAAACGTTATTTTATATTCCCATTGTAAATCTAATCGAAGAATCTAAGGTACGAACTCAAACAATGACTCAATGTCAAAACATTTGTATTGAAGCGGTCAGAAGGTTTTATATTTGGTGAAATTTATATAAGAAACAACTTTCACTTAAGCCTGGAACGACATTGCGACTCGAACAAAAATTGTTCTACAACTGGCTCACTCTTATTTTCATTTAAGTCTCCTCGTTTCTGTTCACACTTACAAATTAAATGGGCTGCAATTTAAGAGGAACTCGCTCGATAAGTGACAAAGAAAGGCAGTTGCAGAGTATAGAGAAGGAAGATGTAAGCCCGTAATAGTGAAACGGATTTTAATGTCTATTGGTTGGTCACACCAACGTTTGATAACCATCTCAGATCGTTGTGTTATTTATTTCAGTGGCTTAAACATACCCCCACAATCCTATATACACAATGCGTATCAATAGAAAAACATTGAATAGATATTTGAGAGCAAATTTACTTGTCAAATGCGTAGTTTTTGAGAAATACATCTCAAAACACATCGATTATGTGTTTCGCGTAAAAACACTCTCAAATCTTGCAAAATACTGACTTCAACAAGTATTTCTTTTGTCAAATTCAGTTTTTTCAAAGTTCTAGGAATTTGGCTGTAATTTTTTTTATTTTGTTAATTTTCGTCTAAATTCCAAGATAGTTTTTCAATATAATCTCCATTTGATTGAATACACTTATTCGAATACGTAACTAATTTTTTTAAACCGTCTTCAAACATTTTTTTCGGAGTCTCTGCAATCCGCCTATTTATAACAAGTTTAACATCATTTAAGCTCTCAAATCGAACACCCCGCAGTGGTTTTTTCATGTTTGGGAACAGATGAATATCACTAGGAGCCAGATTTGGTGAGTCTCTGCAATCCGCCTATTTATAGCAAGTATAACATCATTTAAGCTCTCAAATCGAACACCCCGTAGTGGTTTTTTCATGTTTGGGAAGAGATGAAAATCACTAGGAGCTAGATCTGGTGAGTAAGGTGGATGTGGAAGCAATTCCCAGCGCAGACCGTTAAAACTTTCTTCGTTCTTCGTGCGGTATGAGGTCTTGCAGGTCTTGTTGCAATAACGGACGCTTATGCAACTTTCCAGGCCGTTTTTTAGAAAGTGCCTGCCGTAACGGGCCAGATAAAAGATTTGAGTAAAACTCTGCGTTAATTGTAGTACCTTTCGGTAGTTAATACGTAAAAATTATCCCCTCGCAATCCCAGAATACGTAATGGTGACTACGTTTCCAACCGACGAAACTGCACGCACTTTAAGCGGAGGTCCTTCTTCGGGTTTGCGCCATTCTTTGGATTGATTTTTAGTCTCAGGATTGAAGTAAGCTATCCATGTTTCATCAGTAGTTATTATTCGTTGCCAAAATTGGTCGTCCTAACGGGCTAAAAGCTCTTGAAGTTGGCGGCATGTGTTGGACCTGTTGAGCTTCTGTTCGGGTCCTAACAGCCAATGAGCGGAAACCTTATTTACACCCAAATTCGTGTAAAATTTCAAAAACCTGTCGTGTACCTATTTCTACACTAACACTAATTTCACGAATGGTTATTCGCCGATCATGTTTGAGTAGATTCTCCACAACAACGACGTTTCTTTCATTTACAAAGGTACTCGGACGTCCACTGCGCGGATCGTCTTCTAGTGATGTTCTGCCAGCTTTAAAACGATTGATTCAGAAATAGACAGTGCTTTTAGATTCTGCAGACTCCCCAAATCCTCATTGCAGACGTTGAACAATTTCTGAAGGTTTCACACCTTTTTTAAACAAAAAGAAAATGATTGTTCGTTGAGATTTAGCCGCGTCTTCCATGCTTGCAAAATCAGCGTTCAAGAAATACGTCTGTATTAGTCAAACATCAAAAGCAAACTGAATAATATTGCATGACATAGCTACGTAAACGTGTCAAGACTTGTCTCTGACGTATAGTATGACCAATAAGTTTTACGCAGTTAAAGTAAAACTAAATTCCTAAAACTTTGGAAACACCCCTCGTAAGTCTATAGTCTTTTCCAGCGATGCTTCCATCTCTTTAATCCGTCCAAATAATACTTGGCATCTTGTTCTGGATAATAGGTGAACGTCTCCTCATTGGGTGAAAATTTCTGTCCTCCGGGCGAAACTTTGAGCTTAAGAAACAGAAAAAGCCGTCGAGGTCTAGATCTAGAGAATAGGGTCAGTGGTCCATCATTTCGAACCCAAATTCATGAATTTTTGCCATGGCGACCACTAAAGTGTGAGACAGCGTTGTCTTGATGGAACAAAACTTTCTTTTGCTTCAAATGCGGTTGTTTTTCCGCAATTTCTACCTTCAGCTTGTCAAGTAGTGATGCGTAATATGCCTCCGTTAATGTTTCCGGACCGATGGAACAGTATTCGCCTTTTTCGGAGGCGATTGACCCTTCACAGTCCACTATTACAACTATACCTTGGGTTCACGAGTATATCGGTGTACCAAGGATTCATCTACAGCTATTAATAGACGCCAAAACTCAGACTTATTTCGTTTAAACTGCTTCAACAGAGTCTTAGAAAAGTTCATTCGAATGTGCGGTTAGCTTTTGCATGCAAAAAATTTCCGTCAATATGTGACCCACAGTCTCTGCTATCCCCAATCTTAATTCGACTCTCGTTTAAGACCATTTGGTGAACTTGTAGTTTCTGGCCGTCTCGAACGCTCATCGTCAACCAACGTTTAAATTCAGGTGTCCAAAATTTTATTGTGGCAAATGTTGGTGTAGAGTCCATGTAAACAGCAAATGCAAGAATTTAATATGTGACTGCTTTATTATCGTAATGTATCTTTCGTGTAACTATAAATTAACAACTTCTTTGATACCAAATTCCCCCGGTTTTTTAAAAATGTCTATTTCACTAGTCACGGCTTGAATTAATCAAAGTGCGCTTTTTAAAACTGGCAAGGTCTTTACATTTACGCGGTGTTACCTTTGTCCTTGGTACGGGAAAGAAACATATCCGTTATGAAAAGACTCACCTGCTACGTTTTGTAATGACAATAAATATGAGACCATTGCACGCGTAACATAATCAATTCTATACGAATATTGTCATAAAAAAGAATTTAATTTCCGAATTGTTCGGATTATAGTGCACATTATTGTAATGGTTTTCTTGGATTATTAATTAAAATACATACTAATCAAAATTGCAAGGTCCTATTTGATGACAAGATTACAATGTTGTACCCTGGCATCATATAACACGTAATTTTAATTTATTTTGCAGATTATACTTAGAATAATAGCTACAATTTCGTATTTCATCGCTAACCTTGATTAAGAATGTCAAACGTTGACATTTATTGGAAATTTAAATTTCAAAACTGTATCATTAATAAAACATAAAGCGGTTTTTTTTATTTAACTATGGTCTACAGACGAAATATAATGGGATAAAAATGAGAAGAAATATTTTTTATACATGGCGCTATATATGGATAAAAAACAAACAAAATAAAAATAATAAATAATGACAACGCGTTGGTTGAAGATATTATAACCTCTTGCGTATTTTAAATTCGTTTTTCTATGTAGGCAATTCCTTTTCTGTCAAGAAGTACATAGTCCAAGGATTGTTCACAAAACTGACGAACATGTTACCGTTTAAAATGGCCATTTATCTTTCGTAGGTGGAATGGATACATTACCTCACATTAATTAAGAGCTTAAGACCTGTATATCTTGGTTATTTTCCTCCGGTAAACCGACAATACAAACTTGATAATAACACATTTCATTTTTTAAAGCTCGTAAAGCTAACCCGAAAAAGTTTCTTGATTTTTTCAAGCTCCATTTAAAGATATACACGCATAAATTTAACGCGTCTGCTCCTAACCCTTTTTATTTCATTCGCATTGCGTCGGCTATATAGACGTTAGCAGGAAAACGGGCTTTAAACCACTTAAAGTGATTTACAGCGCAAAGTAACTGTAGAAGCAGAACAATTTTTCTTCAACCGTTTTAATTATTATAATGTCACACACTTATTACGAAGATGGAATCCAGTTTCAACAAAAACCCACCGTCATATATAATAGAACAATAGACTTAACATCGTGTACTCAACCTAGTTATTATGGCGTGTGTCAAGTGCAAAATGATCTTATTTCTCGCAAAATGGCAAAATAGTTTGTGTCCGTTGTTGCATTTCTTTGGAATAAAAAGAAAATTGTGCACAAAATGTGTGAGAAATATGGAGTATACGTTATAATATTTTATAATATGTATTACCCTGATAAACATTATGTCTTCTATGTTTGTAAAACTGCAGTTGTGTTTGATACAATTATTAAAGGTAGGAATGAAAAAATGATCCAGATCTCACACAGTTCTAATGAGAAATTAGGCAACCAGGCCAGCTACAATGATATCCAATAAACGAAAAATTACAGTAATGGAAAAAAAACCTAAAGTTAATAATTAATAGAGTTTGTTCAAAAGGTGGTACCAGATGGCAGTAGCGTAGCGGTAGCGGCATGGGTAGGGGTAATTTTAAACTCGTAGTCGATCTTGACAGTATCGCGAGAGAGTTCAAAGCGACAGTACGTTGCACGCTGCACGCCAAATAAGTACGCGGAGATGGGACGCCCAAAGGGTGTAACGTTCCCTTCGAATGTGAATAAATATCTCAGGCATTTCCCTGGATTAGAATATAGAAGTCCGCATATTTATTGCACAATATGCAATAGCGGATTGCTAAGTCGCGATAGGTTTGAATGTAGAAAACATTGTAAAAGTAAACGTCATGTATTGAATTTAAGAAACAGTATTCCATACTGGCAATTTTTATATGATTTTATTTTTATGTTAAGTGTGTGCATCATCCCACAACATCTAGTATCTAATGAACACTTTCGTCTTTTTTGGGCTAAGTACGTTCCCTCATGGAAGCTGCCAACATCTATACAATTACGACACAATTTGCCACCTGTGCAATGTACAGTAAAGGAGTGTATAAAAGACGAGTTGGGAAATAAGAAAATCTGCCAATGTGTGGATGAAACAACTGATGCTCAGAAAGACAGCGTCATTCATGTTGTAGCGCGTCCTTTAAAACGGGTTGGTCCACCAGCTTCATTGTTGATATCCAGTAAAAGGATTCAGGAAACTAATGCAGAAACCGTTGTCAAGATAATAAAAGATTCGTTAAGAGAATTTTGTATCACAGGAACCCAAGTCACAATGTTCGTTACTGATGGAGCCGCAACAATGCTGAGAGTTGGTAGGATGTTGAAAATATGCTTTCCGACTCTTCTTCATATAACATGCCTCATACACGCATGTCACCTCGTAGCAGAAACCATTCGAAAGAAGTATCCGGTGGTGAATAAGTTAATAGCATCTACCAAAAAAGTGTTCATCAAATCTCCCAAACACATCCGCGTATTCAAACGATTGTGTCCGAAATTACCACCACCACCTCAGCCTGTAATAACGCGATGGGGAACATGGCTCCAGGCAGTATCTCACTATCAGAAATATTTTTCACAAGTGAAAAATGTCATCTTGAAACTTGATTCAAATGATTCTGCAGCAGTTCAAGATAGTCAGCAACTTTTTTCCAATTCGGGCGTTCAACAACAAATAGATGAAATTTCCATGAACTATTCTGAAGTTGCACAAGCTATTGAACAATTAGAAAACAGTCACTTATCTGCACGAGACGCATTAAATTGCATAAACAATTTACAAGCCGCTCTAGAAAACTTGACAAACACTATAGGAGTAGATGTTGCTCAAAAATTTGGTGCAATTTTAACGAAGAATCCCGATTTACAAAAGGTTCGGTCTATAACTGAAAATTAAGAGTGCCCAGATGAGGAAAAGGAATATCTGATATTTGCAAATCTTACTTCACTGGGTGTCGAACGATCATTTTCGAAGTATACGACAACGTATTCACAACACCGTCGACGGCTGAATGAATCGACAATGGAAGCGTTGCTGATGTTGCAATTCTACGCAGCTTACCAGGGCGGTTGCCAATTTGCCACAGTGAACATCAAGACGACAGGAAAAAGTAACAATATTATTTTTCACTAATATTGTATATTACGTACCTACTTTTATGCGGTGCACCACCTATTTAACAAACTCTAATAATTAAAATAAGGAGCAAGTGAATGACTAATGAAAACGTTTCTTTTATGGGTTACAGTATAATTAAATTATTTCTTTAATAGTGTATGTTTAATAATGAATGAGTTAATATTTAAGTACCATTTTATTATTATTATTTATATATTTAAAAAAATTATAGTTAAATTAGTACACGCGATAGATAGTAATAGAAAGAAAAAAATATTACATTAACCGGTATATCTTGAGAATGTTTATGAAAGGTTGTAAGTTAAAGGTTATATCATTAGATAATTAAGTATGGCATCTGTATTCCAGTTCCGTCGCTACTATCTAGGACGGCATGACTATAACTACTGGCACTAGGTGGCGCCAGGAAATATTTCAGTTGCTGTTTTTGTAAGAGCAATGTGGCCAGGAGCAAGGGACTCTAATGCGTTTATCTTCTCATAACGATTTTGCCGGTTGTGATTCCATCAATACCAAGAGCTATTTATTAGCATTATCTTGGTTATTATTTCTAGGCACATTTTTCATGTGTACACTGTAGATACCCTTTAAGATTTGTATTCAAAATTGTATTTTTATTTAAGTATTTGGATAACTACCACTGTATATACGTATGTTTTCGAATTTAAATTATTCAGCAGGTTGTGATGCTATAATCGATTTCGAACGGGTAAAATATACAGCATACGTTGTGGTAGTAAATATATTATAATTGTTGAAAGGCGTCCTTACTGTATTTGTTTTATATGATCACAATGTAAATGCAATATCGCATTTCGCATAGCGTGAAGTAAATCAGAATTGAAACAATACCCAGTAATTCAACTGCACAGCCTTATACGGGATGACAATCTCAAGTCCGTACCCAAACATGTTCAACATATGTAATTTAATAAGTTGTATATTTCAACAACTTTCAGCGGCGCGCAAAACGTTGGATTGGGAATTTTTAGGTACAAACAAGGAAAACTGAATCGCCTTTATTTTTAATACAGTCCAATTATACGCTGGTCTCGGTGGTCTCGGATTCTCTTCGAGGCTTTCTCCACAGCCATTCGTTCCGTCGTTTTTTTTTTCTTCTTTCTTTTGCCCTTCTACTATACAGTGGATGAATCTTTTGCAGGTGTTCTATTCTCATTTTCGGAATGTATATATACAAGACAAAATAAAACTTGTTCCTTTAACAGTAGCTTTGGAGGTAAAGAATTTCACTTTAAAATCCTATAAGACCAACAGATCAGTTTAAGTATAGCTATAACCCACTATCTTCATACTTTAAATTTAATGAATTTAGAAACTTTGCAAGCATTTTAGTCATTTTAACCAACAACAGTTTTATCATAAAATCATTAAATTAATAATTAGATTTAAATCCCAACCTTATTGCTACATTAAAATACCCACCGATCACATTAGTTCACATTTACAACTTGTAAAAATACACATTTATACATGACAATGCTCTGTATAATAAAGCCTAAAATTGAACGCTTAAAAATTGAATATTATGAATTTATATTCAAAACAAAAAATAACTGACCTCTAATACAAATTTATTTACACTAGGGGAAATATATACAGAATGATCATTTATAGGTAGAGTTGCTCGATTTGCGCCAACAGCCAGTGGCGGGCGCATAAAAGTTACACAAAACAAATAGTCAGAAATAAAATATAATACGTGCTCAAACATTTACCGTCTTAAGAGTCTTCCGTGAAATCACAAAGTGAATAATGTCTGTTAAATATCTGCAACATTAGATATGTTTCCACAGTTGTTTCGGCAAACCGAAGTAATTGTTCTAAATAATTTTTGAATCCGTTTTAACCTGATTACCTTGAAATTTCGACTGGCTTTTCTTGATAGCCGCAGATTCCTTTGGATCGAATTGTAAAACCATGTTCTTAATATTCTCAAAATATTTATGATAATAAAACACGGCCTGTAACCATGTTCGCCAACGTATAAGAATAGGTTCTGGTGGCTCAGGCATATGGGGGCACAGTCTGTGAAATTTGCGAATACGTTTTGGCGATTTGACAAACACTGCTTTTGTATGCGCTATTAAAGCGTCTACCTAAATTTAGTATTACCAACTTTAGACATTTCTAAGTGATAATAACAATTCAACAATTTGAGTTATCGTAGCATCTATATATTCTTCTTTTTCCTAAAGAAAAATTATATAATCTCTACCTATAGCCGTGGAAGCCTACGTTATCAGTTAAAAGGTCGTTGTATAATTGAAAATATTATTAATTTTGTGGACAAAAATATATAATATAATTGTTGTGAAACTTGAATCTATTAGAACTTAAATTCCGCATTATAAGCAGAGCTCGATACGGTCAATGAGATGACTCATCGATAGACGTTTTCCAGAAGCGCCTAGTTTAGATTCTAAACTTTGAAGATTTCAAACGGTACAGAGTGGGATAATCATTATGTTAAAGAAGGATAGAATTAGCTATTCTTATGAGAGTTTTGTCTAAATTCCCTGGTTTAAAACTCATCTTTCTTCAGGTTAGAAATTCAAAATACAGTAGGACGTTTCTCAGTAAACAGTGGCACCTTGCTGTGATCGTACCACGAAATTTTTTGGATTTTCTCAGTAATATTAAAGTAGTGTGAGTTGATGTGATAAATATTCGTTATTTATCAAAATTAATTAAAAAGAATTTAATTCTGCCTATCAAATTATCCACGATGAACTCAAATTTCGTAAAGTGTGTGCGCGATGGATACCACGAATGCTTACCGCAGAAAACAAAACCAAACGTTTGGACATCTGCCAACGCTTACTGGATCGCTTCAACGCGGAAGGCGACGCATTTTTAAGCAGAATAGTGACTGATGTTTAAAGAAGATGCAACCTCACGTATGGTAACTCGCCTATTTGCTGTAGCCATCTCTCGAGCTTGCTGAATGTTGTCGTCGGTGGTCGAGGTTGACAGCCGGCCAGCTCCCTCTTTTTGTGTTACGTTCGTGCGGCCACTTTGAAACATTTCGATCCACAAAAAAACGCTTTTACGAGATAAAGCACTGTCCTCGTATTGTGACAAAAGTATTCGGTGAATTTCAGCACCTTTTACACCCTCTGACCACAAAAAACGGATCATTGCTCGTTGTTCCTCTTTTGTGCAAGCTGATAGCGGAGCTGACATGCTTATGCTGTTGTAGCTAGCAGGCAAATGACGTGACCGTGATTAAATTCCACACACATGACCACAGAGGCGCCAACTCAACGCATGCGCAAGCGGCCGCCACTACGATAACCTTCAAAGCTTGTTATGGCAAAAGTGTAGATAATATTTGACTTACCCTCGTATATCCTATGTTCTTTGATAATTCTTAACTTATTTTTCATAATTTTTTCCTTATTGTGTTTACTTGCCAGTTCCAGTAAGTAGGTCCTTTCTGCAAGCTTTCTTCTTCCCTTCATTTCGATGTTTATCTCTAGATATCTCTTGATGAATGCCATTAACCTTTCCTTCAATTTAATATCGTTATTTCTATCGATGTCCCTGCACTATCACATTATTTCTTCTTTTTTCATTTTCCATTATCTCTACGCTTTCATCTATTCATTTTATCTCTTTTCTCAACTCTTAATTTTCTTTTTTAATTTCCTGATTTTCTGCTTTCAGTTCTTTGATTTCGCTTAGGTATTTTCATTGTTCACTTCTTATTCCTTGCAGTTCATGTTCCATTTTTGTTTGCAGTCCCTATATCATTGCCATTATTTGGTCTAGTTTGTCTTCCCTATCTATTCCATTCTCTTTCTTATCTGGGGATCGTTTCGTTTTTGTACATCTACCGAAAACTGCAGAGAGATCCTCCCGAAAGGCATTCATTTCTGGATAACGAAATGTTAGTGATTTAAAATAATGAATGTTAAAAAAAATAAAAGAACAAGGTATTTACACGGTTTACAAAATATTCAGCTCTAAAAGCTAAATAATTTAACTAAGAAAAAATAACATCAAGTAGCAAAATTCCTTGAATACACTGTATACATATAGTTATCTTTTTTCTCCTGTTGAATATAAAATATTTTCACATAAAGGAATATTCAGAATTTTATTTGCACCAGGAGAGGAATTTTATGGTGAAACGCTTAAGTTAAAAAGAAGGCGTCTTGAGAGCTATTCAAAAATTGTTCTTCATTTTGTTATATTAACGTTAAGAACAAGTGACATTTAGTCGGTTATCACATTGAGCAATCATCATTCCACAATTCACTAGTGGTGTCCCTAGGTATATACGTTTATCGGGGTACCAGTTTATTAACCTGACATGTCTGGATGTGAATAGTGTTTAATACGTACTCCTCAATGACTTTGTTTTAAACCGACTTTTATGTTATTATGCATGTATATGCGTCTTTCTATCACATTGCCATGAAATGCCGCCGAGTTTTACTTTTCTGTTTTTAGATACCTTCACATTCGCGATCTCCTCCTCTGTCTTTTTCATTTTTCTCGCTTTTCGGTTGGTAGATGTATTTCACATTTTTTTTTAGTTTCAGTTAACGCATTCGTATTTCATGAAATGCGTACATGTGTGTGTCTGTCGGTGAGAAGAGTCGCTTTCAATGTTGAATAAAGTCGTTTCTTCTAAAAGTATTTTTAGTACTTAGCGTGAATGAGCCGATATAAATTTTACCACTTAATTGACTGAAATTGCGATTATTTTTTTTTCATCGCGTATATATAAGCCTACTACGATCCACTGATAATTTGGACAGATTTTACTATGAATGCCATGGTTACAATTAAAGTAAAAAGCCGTTTGATTTATCCTTGCGTGTTTTCTTACTTATCGAGGAATACAAACATATTTTTAGCTGTTGATTCCTATTTAATCTTTCTTTTTTTTCTAATTTTTTACAGGATCACATACAAGAAGTTCTTGATAAATGGACGCAGATAGATGATGAAATTTGGGCGAAAGTGATTGTTCTAGAAAGGAATAGGAGGGTTGCTAAAGCATATGCAAGAGCACCTGTTCTAACCGTCAATGGTTCAGATGATGGTTTTGATGGTTTTCGGTAAGTATTTTTCAATTAAAATAATAATAATAATAATTTTCACTGAAGTTAAGCAGTTTAAATCCCTATATCTTTCCCCATTTTAAATTCTACAATTTCATAATTAATTAAAGAAAATTATAAGCGGTAAACTTGACTTTTAAACGAACATAAAATTGTATTCTCTACTACACAACGACCACATACATACGTCTTTAAGTAAACATGAGGTCTGGCATACGTTGTCTCAGGTTAGTGAAAGTAATATAACAACATTTAACATCTGTGCAATCGTTCTATACGAAATAGGTAAATAAAACAAAGAGAAGTCGACAGATTAAACGTTTACTCGTAGAAAATTAGCTTCTCCAAGTTCCCAAGTCGTGTTCTTGATATTTCCTCGATAGTTTTAGACAGCAACCCTGAGGAGAAGACGTAGTTCTAAGTAAAATTGACGGAATCTTGCAGTGTACGGTGGGTGTGGAAAAAGGATTGCAAAATAGTTTCGAGGCTACCACTTTGTCGTGGTAATAGCTTTGTCCAGCTTTTCTAACAAGCAACGAGATCTTAAGCGAATAAATTCTTTTTTTTTTGCTTTTTAATTGAGACATTTAAAACAGGAAAAGGAAGAATTCTTTAGACTTGTACCTGCATATTTTGCAGATGTAAGATCTATCTTGGGGATATTTACTGCAAGTATTAAAGCGCCTCTGGCGCTGTGACGAATGGAACAGGGTTCCCTTACGAGATTCAACACAAGTAACACGAGGTATATAACATGCATTTGCATATTTGAATAAATGAATATTTTACTTTTTGTAAAGAATTATTTGAATGTGTTAGAGAAGAGTTTCAACAAACATCATCTCTTAGACAAAAAAAAATGTTTGCCTGTTCATAAAATGCAACATAGAAAAAAAACATTTTACTCTGATTCAATTATTTTAAAATTATGGTAAACTCATCTTAAAAACTAACGCACAAAAGTGTCAAATAATAATAATAATAAACTTTATTCGCCCAACAGGAGACTCCAATTACAGGACGAAATAATAACACGAATACATGTGCATATAACTCAAAGAGAAAAATAAAATATAATACTTAATAAAAACAAGATAACTGAAAAATAATAGAAAAAAAATTCTCCAACGATTAATGTATCGCGTCGTCGACAAAAATATCTGTATAATATTTATCTGCATTCAAACACATGTTCTGAACAAGCGATTTCAGCAGCATATTAGTTCTTGCAGCTAAAGGCCGAAACGATTGAAAACTACGCGAAGATAAACGAGGGACGTTCAAATTTATTTTTGACAGCAGATGAGCGCAATCGATTTAATTGTCAATCAGCTTGTAGAGAAACTATAAATTTGCCTTCTTTCCGAAATACTCCGGACCGTATGTCGCTCCAATAATGGATATATACCGTAAATCCTAAAAGATGGGAATTTCAGGATCCTTCGCTGTACTCTCTCAATAAAATCCTCGTAGGATTGATAGTAAGGATACCATACAATGGAAGCATACAATAGCCAAGTTAAGACAAATGCTCTATGCAGCGTTTTCAGAAGATGCTGTTTCGTGAAGCATTTCAAAGATCGAATAATGAATCCTAACATGGCTCCAGCCGAGGAACACATCTGCGAAACATGTTGTTTAAAAGATAGTCAAAGGGAACTCCTAGGTCTTTTATGGTCTCGCTCCTCTGCAGCGGGTGACCGCTTAAACTGTACGTAGTAGGCAAGCCTTTTATTTTGCGAGTATATGTTACACACATGCATTTTGCTTCATTTAACGTAAGACTATTTTCTTGGCAAAAGTGAAATATGTGATCAATACTCCTTTGCAGATTAACCATATCATTGATGGAATCAATTTTTGCGTACACCTTTACATCATCTGCATAGCTAGGGTATCACAGGTCAACGCTTCCAGCAGATCGTCGAGGAATAGCACAAAGAACAAAGGTCTTAGACTGGATCCTTGTGGAATACCTGACGTAATAGCATATTTACATGAGCTGAAGTAATTGTAGAAAATATAACATGACCGCTTTTTTAAATAGTAACAAACCCTATCTTTAATATGGGTAGCGACACAACGATCTCCATTATCTCATATGATAAATCTTTCAAAGTCTTCTTGACTTGGGAAGAATAGAGAAATGGAATGGGAAGAAAACCGAAAACCCAAATCTGGTATACAGATGGATTAAAAACGGGTACTAGTTTTGGCGTAGGTGTTTCTGAGAAAAACCAAGGATACAAAGTATGTGCATCACGTGGGCGATACACCACGGTATTTCAAACAGAAATATATGCTATACAAACCTACACATGGAAGAGTCTGCGTCGACAACCACGAGGGGGGACGATCTGCATTCTTTCCGACAATCAGGCAGCCTTAAAGGCACTAGCATCTGATCATATAACCTCCAAGCTAGTATGGGAGTGTTTGCAAAGCTTAATGGGTCTGTCTAAACACAACAAGGTTACCTTGGTGTGATAAAAAAACTGTCGCAACATTTGACTGTTGACCTGCTTGCACTAAACAAGATTCAGTTTAGGGCAACAACATGTCTATTAAGAAAACATTTCTGTTTGAAAGGCTACTTGCACAAGATGAGGATTTATCATGCAGAATTTTTTGGTGAGGTCTTTGAAATGCCTAAGAATGTCCCAATCTCGCAGTATTTCACATGTCAATCTTTCATGATTATTTGGCGCATAGCAGCGATGTTTTTTTAGTGACAGGCCTGGGATCTTCGTTGAGACTGATGTGTCCATGTGTGATTCGTTACCGAAAACAGAAACCAACTCGATACAACGTTGTTGAGATCATCCTCTCCGAGAGTTGTAAAAAATTATTGCGCGACTTGTCAGTTTTAAGAATTTACTGTGGCTAAATCACTTACCGTGTCTGGATGAAACTTTAGATTTAAATTCAATAAAGATCGAAATTAATGTTGATAGGCGATGTTTCGTTGGTGATGCCTCTTACGCGGTTATATACAAAACTAAAGAGATAACCCTCGTATAACCTCTTTAATGGTCATGAGCATTGCAACTGCTAAAATGTATAAATTGACAGTGATTTGGCAACACTCTCATTACTATAAATGACAGAGCTCAACTTCTGAATTGAGGGAACATAATTACCGTTGGTAATAAAAACAAAAAAAAAGAAACTATCAGAGAGAATGCAGTATTACCGACTGATATATATTTGAAGCTCGCATTCAACTCATTGTCGTCTTCTTTTTGTCGATTTCGCAGTTTTCACGTGTCAATCTACATGTTTGCAGCTAATTTATTATGGAGGTAGTTAGAATAAGTGTGATGTATACGATGTTTAACACATAATACGACGTTCGATAAAAAATCACTGTCTCACATCAGACCAGACGTCCTTGTGTAATTGGAAAGACGTCTTTGGCTAGCTCGCTACCATCTTAGCCAATATCCTAAATAACGTGAGAGAAGCGAGAACAACAGCAACAGAACAGCGACGGTGTACCTAGTGTGGGATGCTTAAAAAGATTTTATTACAGTTAATCCCGCAAACCGCAGAAAACTCTAAATGACTTATCGAGCTCTAGCATGAGCAAATTCAACGAAAATAGCCCAGGTATAGGCGCGATGACAGCAAGGTCTTGGAATTTCTGCAAAACTTAAATGATCGGAAATTTTAATTATTATTAGATACATTTGCACGTGGACACAACAATATCGCATGACTCTACAAAAAGTAACGAGAATGATACTCTTCAAAGTGAATAAAGAGTATATATTTACACTACAATGACTCTCTAATAGCAGAAAAAAGATCATCATTTACACAATGGTATACCTTCCTGGTAGCAAGGTGTTCATTTTATTCCAAGATAACTGTATAAATAGTAAAAAAAAACGCATAATAGAAATATCAGTAGATTACACTATATCACGATGACAAAGGTTGTCAAGATTTATACGATCTTCTTCTTCTTCTTTGGTAAGAATTTTAATAGATTGAAATTTAACAGATCTAATTGATCAAGGACGTTGAAAAAATATGTAAGCTGATCAACTTTTCGTATTTAGCAGATTAAATTCTATAAAATAGGATAGCTGAAATAATATAATTTTCCCATGTTTCCCTAGCCAATAGGAATAGTTCGTTAAATGTTTCGCTAATGTTCCTCTTAATCACAGAAAGATCATCAAATTGCTTTAAAATCAGGACATGCAAATCACGATTCAATTTTAGATTGAAATTGATTTGTTTCTACACCTTCGTTGTCGTCAAAGTGATAACCTTCCAGTTCTTCTTTCAGTGGCCCAAACATGTGGTAGTCACACGGCGATAGATCGGGCGGATGTTCCAGTGTTTCCCAATGAATTTTGTCCAATTTTTCTTGGGTTAATGCAGCTGTGTGTGGCCGAGCGTTGTCATGGAGCAGAATCGCACTTCGAATAGGCATGTCTCGCCTTTTTCGTCGATAGGCCAGTTTCACTTCATCAAGCAGTTGACAATAGTACGCAGCATTAACTGTACGCCGTTCGTGGAGAAAATTAACGAGCAATATGCCTTTGCAATCCCAAAAAATCGTTGCAAGAACTTTCCCAGCAGAAAGACGAGTTTTGGCTTTCCGCGGTGCTGTCTCTCCAGGTTTTCGCCACTCCATGCTTGCCTGCTTAGACTCCGGGGCGTAATGATGCACCCACGTCTCATCACAGGTGACAATGTGCCTCAAGAAATCATCCCCCTCTGTTCGATATCGTACCAAAAGTCTTTCACACACAGCAAGACGATTTGCTTTCTGATCTTCCGTCAAGAGGCGAGGAATCCACCTTGCCAACACTTTTCCCAAATCATCTGAAATGATTGATTGGGCACTCCCATACGATATTCCGACGTGTGCAGCAATTTTACATATTATAAGGCGGCGGTCTCCTTCAATCATCTCACGGATCGCAAGAATATTCGTCTCACTGGTGCTTGTCCGCGGTAGGCGTGCATGGGTCTCATTTTGCACTGACTCTCGGCCATCGGAAAATTTTTTGTGACAGTCGTAGACTTGGGCCCTCGAAAGCGTCTTTTCAGCGAACTGTGCAGTTAGTCGATGCAAAATTTCGGCAGGTTTTACGTCCTCCCGCGACAAAAATGTAATAATAATGCGTTGCTCAACAGACGTGTGCACCTCTTGCTCAGACATGATGCTACTAACAACCAATCTACAACATATATCAACACGTCACGTTACTCACTTCACCTAGGGAGCGTTAAAAAGAAAAGTCCGGTTAATATTTGACTCGCCCTCGTATATTCAATAAAATTTTATTTTTGAAAATTTTCATAAATACTTGAATTTTTCTCCCATTTTAAAAAATGTTATTTTGTAGATCTCAACGTCTTGAAGTGAATTTAAAAAGCATGAGCCTCTACCTCCTATAATTTAACAACTATAGCGTTTTAAAACTTGAGAAAATGTTCACCACTTTTTTGCATTTTTCAGTTGATATTTTTTTATAAAAAGTAAGATAAATAGAAAAATTATATTTACAAAATTGAATTCTACAGGTTTGTTTTCATATAGGAATGTATCACTGAGACCTCGAGAGGTCGTAGGAGAATCATTAAGCTGTCTGAAAGCTAAGGATCGGAAAATTGCGATGAAATTTTGGCTGAAATCTTTCCATCTCTAAGCTTCACTTCAAAATTACTTTAAGGTTTTCGAAGGTGTTTAATAAAAAATTTAATGACTATTTTTTACTGAAATAATCAGTTACTTCCCTCAGAAAATATCCTAAGTATAACTTCCGTTAAAAAAAAATATTCGGGCAACTTTTGATTCGTTATTTCAAAAACTGTTAGAGATATGGATAAAGTGATTCTTCGTATTTAGCGGGTCAAAATTTACAAATTAATATTTCTCAAAAAAAGATTATTTTTAAAAATTTTCATGGATTCATTCTTCTAGATCTCAACGTGTTAACAAGGAAACCGTTTGAACGCGGAGACATCGACTTGAATGAAACTTGGCTAAAGTGAAGACCCTATAGAACCATGGAAAAGCCCGTTGTCCGTTTCTACTAAAGAAGCCTTAAAGGGGGTAAAACGGGGCACTAAAAATAGGGATGAATTTGGTTTTTTCTAAATTATTCCACAATTGCTGAAGATAAAAAATATTGGTGCGTGCGGATGTACGAGGTTTCGAACGTTCGAACTGACAACACTGGGGGTATTCAACGGAGTAGGCAGAAACTTCCACAGTTTTACTAAATGCGTAATAAGTTTCAACTCCGTTGAGTGCTTTGTGTGTGAAGTAGTAGGTTTGAAAGGTTGGAGTTGAAGCGTTGTATGTCGAAAAAATGTGCGATAAAAAACTCGAACAGAGAATTGTGATCAAATTTTTGACGAAATTAGGCGAGAAACCGTTTGTTATTTTACAAAAATTAAAGAGCGTGTTCGAGACTCGTCGGCAAAGTAAACAGTGGGTTGAGATTGGAAGAGAGCGTCCTCAAAAGCAAGAATGTCGCGGTCACACATGAAGACATTGCTCATTTGTTTCTTCTACATCAATTGCATCATCCACAAAGAATTCGTTCCGCACGGCCACTCTGTTAACTCGGCCTTCTATGTTGAAGTTTTGAAGTAGCTGTGTGCCAGGGTTGCGCAGGTAAGGCCTGAACTGAAGAAATCTGGATGGATCCTTCATCACGATAACGCGCCCGCCCATTCGTCGCTTCTTGTTAGACAGTTTTTAGCGAAAAAAATAATTCCAATGCTGCCTTAGATCCCCAGATCTAGCACCACGAGACTTCTGGCTGTTCTCAAAAATGAAAAGTCCCATAAAAAGACAACGGTTCGACTCCATAGAAAATATCCAGAAGGAGACGACGACGGTTTTGCAAGGTCTGACTCCGGGCGACTTTCAGAGGTGTTTCCAGAAGTGAGAAGCGAGATGGAATAAGTACCTGGCACTCCAGGAGGGTTACTGTGAAGGAATGAATGTGATTATGTTCAGTTTTTTATAATAAAGCTTTAATAAACAAATTCTCGTTATTTAACTGTCACACCACGTATTGCGTTATAAGAGCGCTATTGAAGTGCCCGCAAACATCAGTATTCGGGGTGAGAAAAAGTCACCTCTCTTCCCGCCGCCCCATCACCGAAACGGAGAAAATGTTTATTTCTTATCGGGTTTTAAGGCCTTATAAAGCTACTTAGAAGATTATGCCCCGTTTCAACTAAAATACTTTTTAAGGAGGTAAAATGAACCACCGAAAATAAATGCAACATTTCTTTTGTCTTTAAATTACAAGATGTATAATACATATAAACATATTCTTGCTTGATATTATTACGTTATGTCAAGTATGTTTGTTTTGTTGGTGGTTGGAGGTTTGTATATTACCAGTTTGTTTACGGTTGCTGTATATTAGGTATAAAATAAACCGTGATTATAAATTTATTGATATTTTTTAATTTATTATAAATCCTTTTAATATTATTCATTTACTAAACTTGTCGAAACTATAGTCACCTACATTTGGTATATTATTTTAAAGATTGTGAAATTACAAAGTTTATTTGTGTTTTTATTAAACCTATTATTTTTTAACTTATGCTTTTAACTAGAACACCTATATTCTACAGATTGTTTATTAAATGCTGCCGATTTTTAGGCGCACTAAAAATGCAATACATCGGTACACACCAACCTTTTTTTGTCATCCCCGTTTATGGAATAACATAAAAAAAACTGAAATCGTCTCCATTTTCTGTGCTCCGTCTTACCCCCTTAAAGGATTTCTTAATAGAAACGGAAAACGGCTTTTTCTGTAGTCCTACGGATACGTCAAACCTCATAAGAAATAAACATTTTCTCCGTTATGGGAATGGGTTGGCGGGAAGGGGGTGACTTTTTCTCACCCCGAATGCTGATATTTGTGCGTACTTCAATAGCACTCTTAAAACGCAATACGTCCGCACACACCAATATTTTTTATCTTCAGCGATTGTGGAATAATTTAGAAAAAACCAAAATCATCCCTATTTTCAGTGCCCCGTTTTACCCCCTTTAAGGTTTCCTCAGCAGAAACGGACAACTGGATTTTTCATGGTTCTATAGCGTCTTCACTTTAGCCAAGTTTCATTCAAATCGATGTCTCCGGGTTGGAACAGCTTCCTTGTAAGACCTCGATAAGTCGTGTAAGAATCACCGAACTGTCTCGAAGCTAAGGATTTGAAAATTGCTATGTGATTTTTAATTAAATCTTTGGAAAATATCATCTTTAAGATTCAGGGTTTTCGAAGGAATGTGATAGATATATTTTTTGCTTTCTAAATATGTATAGAACTTCAAAAACGAGGTGGTTCTTAAATCATTCCAAAATGGTGAATATCTAGATCGTTGTCTCTGGGTAAAATATAGTTTTTAACACACAAAATCCTAAGACGACATCGCACGTGTACCTACCTTAAATCACTACTCACTAGCGTTTATTCAAAATAAAAGAGGATGAAGTAAACTGGTCAGTATATCTTCTGAATAATATAATATATTCAAGTCTTAAGGGTAAAGAATAGATCCAAAATGTATACCTCCAGCTATATATACACGAGAATGAGTTATATGATTCTTGTATGGCAGGTTTCTACATAGTTAACAATTTGTATATTTTACGAATTATTTATTAAACACATGCGTCTTCGCAGAGGTTGGCGTACGCGTCTTTTTTCTACTTGAGGTGGTCGCAATGTTAGTTAAAGCTAATAAAACGAAAATCTGCTCGAGAGATTATAAACTAAGCGTGACTGGAAAATTAATTTCCATATTTGACATTTGTGGATTTTTCCTTGGTCTTTTCATATGGGTTATTTTTGCGATGCGGAGCAGCGGAAAAAATGCGATGCTGAACTGCCAGAGTCTGTGAATATTTTGTATGATTTATACTGTTGTCAAAGTAAACCACCCGCAAGCATCAGTACATACATGCAACTATGAGTTATGATCAGATTTTAATCCCCTTATGCTTGCTACTGCTGTCCTTTTTTTTTTGCATCCTTGAACAAAAATCGCCGTGTTCAAGTTCTCTATGTATGACATTTACTTAGCTATTTACCTTACTGTTAAAGTTGCGTTAAGCATGTAGTAATAGCGTTGTTCCTTAGACATTGATTCACCCAAGAAATATTGTTAGAATTCAATGTCTTCTCTCTCTTTCCTTCAATCTGATCTATTGCTTAATACCGCGCATTGGGAGACCGCTTGGCAATTAATAAAACGCAATCATACAATGACAATTCAATAGGAGTCTTACCAACTTTCAAATAAAAAAGATTTACGTCAGACATTTTTTTATTTTTATAAAAGGCCTTGTTTAACATTTGTAATGACATCTTAAAAGGCATCTTTAGCATATAAAAGGTTGAAGCTCGATACTAATGAATAAATGATATTAATACACAATTAGCATCTCGGATAACGGGGCGCCAGGCACATGTTTTCTGCTTATAGCCCTGCCGATCAGCTAGCAACATGCGAGGAAGGCATTGTTCATCAGTCTTGTTTATATTTTATTCATTTTTAGTAGTGCAAGACAAGACAATGTAATAAATGCGTTGAGACTCCTTATTGTTTTAACGGGCCATACGCCGCTTGAATTATATCATTTCATTGTTAGCAAGTAATTGATAAATTTGTCTTTGCACTGAATGAAATTGCCAGAGTTGTTAGTTCTTGTCCAGATCGTTGATACTTAGCGTCTTTACACATCCGGATTTCTGTCAGCAAGAAACATAGCATTCTAGATTTACTATGACATTTATTTGACATTTAATTATACACTTGTAATGAAATAATTGCATTTCTATGTTTAAGACATTTGTTAACTTGATTCAAGAAAATCTTGAAGAAAGCGAAGATTTCCTTAAAATAAAGCATATTATTTATATGCACATTATTAATTGCGCTTACCTTGTTTAAAACAGTACGACATATCCGTAAATATTCCAGTAAATTATTCACATTGCTTGTAATTTTGAAAACGCTAAAAATAGAGGTTGTTTACAGAATAATGTTCAAACAAAAGTGAACTTAATGTAGAAGTACACATGAAAAAAGTGCCTAGAAACAATAACCAACATAGATATTGCTAATAAATAGCAAATAGAAAAAGGATTAAAGCTTCTTGCTCTTGCCTATATGCTCTTACATCTCGCAGTTTATGCCACTAATCTTCAAAAACAACAACTGAAATATTTCTTGGCACCACGTAGTGCCAGTAGTGCCAGTAGTTATAGTCATGAGTAGAGTAGCTCACTAGCGCCAACGGGCAGTGGCGGAGGTTCGATACAACCCTCAGTATAACTGCGAGTTTGTTTTAAAAATGTTGCCTACGTCGCGAAAACGACCAATATTAGATAAAGTTACAGAATTTATAGCAGAAATGCCTGACCTAAATTATGATGGCGTTAAAATTCAATGTGTAATTTGTAATATCCCTTTAATGTGTTGATACAAAAGGGATTGTCTACGTCACGTAAATAGTAAACAGCATTCTTTAAAAAAAAATTGCACACGACACACGGACAAATTTAAATTTAATTTATGTGTTACCTTTATTACATATAATCTACCGTTTAATTTACTAGACAAGGAAGCATATGTCTTCTTTTGGAATAAATATTCGGACTGCAAATTACCAAGTCGGACATCGTTACAAAGAATTGTGCCATCTTCAATTCTAGTAGCTTCCAGACGAGTACAACAATGTACTGCCGAAGTAATTTCAAAGTTAGTGTTAAATACATTGGAAAAGTTTGAACTTTCAACAAACCAACTGTTGATGTTTATCAGTGATGGTGCCGCAAACATGCTTTCAGTAGGCCGGTCTCTTAAAAAACATAGTGCTAACTTGTTACATATTACGTGTAAAATTCATGCTTTCAGTCATGTAGCAGATAGTATTAGAAAATGTTATCCTGAGGTAGACGCTTTAATAGTGCATATAAAAGCAGTGCTTGTCAAATCACCAAAACGTATTCGCAAATTTCACAGACTGTGCCCCCGTATGCTTGAGCCACCAGAACCTATTCTTACACGTTGGGGACCATGGTTACAGGCCGCGTTTTATAATCATAAATATTTTGAGAATATTAAGAACGTGGTTTTACAATTCGATCCAAAGGAAGCTGCGGCTATCAAGGAAAACCAGTCGAAATTTCAAGATAGTCAGGTTAAAACGGATTTAAAAGCTATTCAGAACAATTACTTCGGACTAGTGGAGGCATTAGAAAAATTACAAAATCCTTCGGTGTCGTCAGTGGAATCTCTGCAAATAGTGCAACATCTCCACGCACAGCTATGCGCGGTAGAAGACGCAAAAAATGTTTATGTTCTAGAAAGGTTTGAAAGTGTTTTAGAGAAAGATTCTGATTTTGGCACATTAAGACAAATTTGTGAAGGTGCGTCAACAGAACCGTTAAGTTGTTCCAAAGATTATTTTAATTACGGAAATATAACGTCACTAGATGTAGAACGTTCGTTTTCTGCATATAGACACACTTTTTCCTCACGCCGCACTCGGTTTGCCGAAACAACTGTGGAAACATATCTAATGTTGCAGATATTTAACAGACATTATTCACTTTGTGATTTCACGGAAGACTCTTAAGACGGTAAGTGTTTGAGCACGTATTATATTTTATTTCTGACCATTTATTTTGTGTAAACTTTTATGCGCCCGCCACTGGCTGTTGGCGCTAATTGAGCAACTCTAGTCATGAGAGTAGCGAATATAGAAACCGGAATATAGATAGCATATTTACCCATGCAGTGATATAACTTTTAACGTACGACGTTTTATAAACATTTTCAAGAAAGATACCGGTTAATGTAATATTTTTTCTTTTTATTACTATTTACCACGTGTACTAATTTAACTATAGTTTTCTTTTTTAATATATAATAAATAATAATAATAAGAAAAGGGATAAATAAACTTAATAATAATAATAAATTCGTTTATTCCGTAATGCAATAGCATAGAACACGTCATCTTAGTTAATATAAAAATTGTAAATATAAAAGAAAATAGGCGATAAACATAATACAAATAGTACAAACAAACACATACATGTATATAAATATAAATAAAATTATACTACACACGGTGCATTTAAAAAATCTTTGATAGTATAAAATGTATGACTAGAGAGGTATTTTTTTAAAGTTATTTTAAACTGTACTGATGGCATTTGCTTTAGTTCCTGTGGTAAGTGATTATATATTTTAATACACTGCCATACAGCTTGTTTCTGAACCTTAGTCAAATGTGTTTGGGGCAGGAGTAATTGATTTTAAACATTTACTCATTAATTCTTAAACCACAAAAAATAGTCCCTAGCAAAACACTAACACTTTTTGCTTCTACCCACATTGCCGTTTATCTCTCAATTTATGCCACAAATCTTCAAAAATAGCATTGAAATATTTCCTGGCGGCACCTATTGGCAAGAGATATAGTCATGCCGTCCTAGATAATAGCGACAGAAACCGCAATACAAATGCCATACTTACCCGTACAACGATATAATTAGTGTATAATGTTTCATAAACATTTTCAAAAGATACCGGTTAATTTCTTTTTCCATTTGATTACTATTTACCACGTGTACTAATTTAACTATAGTTTTCTTAATGTATAATAAATAATACTAAAAAAGGGATAAATAAACTTAAATATTAACTCATTAATTATTAAACTAATTAAAAATAATCCCTATTTAATCACATTATTAAAGAAATAATTTAATTATACTGTAACCTATAAAAAAAAACTTTTTCATTAGCTCATTCACTTGTTCCTAATTTTAATTATTAACTTTAGGTTTTTTCAATTATTGTAATTATTGTAATTATTGTAATTTCCTTGTAGTTGGCCTGATGATGTGTTTTTTGAACACGAAACTGGTTGCCTAATTTCTGAATAGAACTTTGTGAGATCTGGACCATTTTTTAAGTTCTACCTTTAATATGAATATTTTCATAACTTAAAACCAAATGATTTACTTGGAAATTATACATTTTTATTGTCTTGAAATAAAAATATTTTCTTGAATAGAGACTGATTTTTGCACATTGTGTTACATTCGAATTTCCCGCTATTAACATTCCAATGTTGCCAGTTCTTCTATGAAAAATATATCTAATGACTTCAAATCAAAAGTGATGTGATGTGAATCTTAAACAATTTTCAACTCGGATACTTCTCGTTGTCATTGTACAAGTACACCGTCACAAAATCTCAAAGCTTTCAGCAATATATCCCGCAATTTTTCTCGTTATTATTATTGTTACATAAACGCTTAACAACGAGGAAATACGCACGATATTATTTAACAAAACGTCTACAAATGCATGCAGTTAACATGGCCATATCTACCATTGCAACCGAGATATAATTATGACTTTAACTTTCACCGCTAGATTGGATTTAGATGTAAGCCAGCATGAGATGACCCCTTAGAGGGGTCACACTATACATGACACCATGGAGGTGTATTTGTGTGTTCTTCGTTGTCCTTCTTTTCGTCTTCACATCTTCCTCCTCTATCGTTGGACAGTCTCGTCTGTCGTTCTGTTGTTTTCAGTGGATGTCCATGTAAGAAAATCCACCAAACAAAAATGAATAGTGCATTCTTATGTTAATGTTAATAGTTGTAGCATCTATGTGTCTAAAAAGAGATCACCACTCTGGCTCTAACGAATCCCCAAGGTTGTCCATTGACGCCCACATCCACAATGGATTTTTTTTCGTTAACAATAAAAGAGAGTCATCCTTATAGGTGTTTAATTGATAATGGGACAATGTATGTACACTACCGTTAATAAAAGTTTGGTCAACGGAGATAATTTTATAATAATCCACGATTTTTTAAATTATAGACACTGAATCATCAAATTCAAGCAAATACCTACCCTTCTTCTTTGTTTCTTATAGGTAATCATGTTTTTGCAAGACTTTACTCAATTTTAACATAATTCCCATGTATATTATAATAAGCGAAAATTTGCAATCATCGAGGCATCAAACACAATGCAACAAGGACAACTTTGATGGTTGGAACATATTCTAAGAATGAATGAAAGAAGATTGGTTTAAAGAGTTTATGAGGCAAAAGCAAGCGGAAAAACAAAAAGAGGAAGACCAAGAAAGACATGAAACGAAGAAATGAGAAAAGCAGCGGAACAAAGAGGTGTCAAATCGGAAGATATTCGAAAGAAGACAGAAAATAGGGAAGAAGACAAGGCAGGGAGGTTTTCAGGATTAAGTAAGTGAGAGAATTTGTGCGTAAAATGCTGCATG
The DNA here is from genome assembly GCA_029619315.2 of Dynastes maya. Taxonomy (NCBI): domain Eukaryota; kingdom Metazoa; phylum Arthropoda; class Insecta; order Coleoptera; family Scarabaeidae; genus Dynastes; species Dynastes maya. The sequence goes on from JAROYE020000012.1 coordinate 13,444,900, forward strand.
GTAAAGCAATAAGTGTTGTTAGACGATCTACCATAGTAGCAATTCATCAAGAAGGTTATTCCAGCAGGCAAATCTCGCTTCATCGACTGTAAATTATACAATTACCAAGAAACTAATGAATTGTGAAGACCATCATGGATAATCAGTGGCATAGATGATTGTTTACTCCAATTAACACGCAAATGAAATCGGTGAGAAACAGCAACAAAGATCAGAACATCAAAATTAAAACATAGAATAATGGGAAGAATGCTCTATGGATTAACGAATTCACATTTCAAGTGTTCGATTAAGGAAAAAGGGTGCTGATGTGGTTCAATTACGTATTCTGGGCCAGGAATTCTCCATAATATTGAAGGAGGAATGCGAACGAAAGAGCAGTACAAATCCATGCCATTCTTTCTGGTTTGCAACTTATTGGCCGGAAATTTTTTTATGCGATATGATGATCGGAACTTTCTCGGAAAGAAAGATGTCTAGAGCTAAAATAGAAGTTGTAAAAAAGATAGTTAAACCAATTCTAACCTTCGGATGCGAAACATGGACCACCACACAAAAAGTAAAAATAAATGCTATGGAATCGAAACATCAAAAACAATTAAAGGACAGCTGAGATGATTAGGATACATTCTAAGAATGATTGAGAAAGAAGTGTCAAGTGGGAAAATATTCGACAGGAGACAAAAAAATGGGGAAGAATGGAGAAAAATATGGAAGAAGACATAAACTCAACTCCATACAACCTTATGCAGAAAGGCAGGAAGGTTCTCACGAAACGTTGTCCCCAATGCTTTCTTTAAGATCTTGTGAGTTTCTGCGGCAGTTTTACTTAGTCTGGGACAGAACCTGATACAGATACGCTGTTCCTTTTTGAGTACAACATAGTATGTCCCTAATTTAAATCAATCAATTTTTTTTTAATTTCAGAACGTTTTTCCACTTGGCCAAACTACCATGAGTGCAATTGTACGTAATCTCCGGCGTTGTCAATGTTTAATTGGTGCTATCTAAACAAAACTAATATCCATGAATAAATTAGAATGTAAAAGCAAGTGATTTGATATTAATTCTATATGCCATTCTGATTTTAACTGTAAAAATCTATTACACATATACTCTCCACGATAATACGTTACATAAACGCTCACATTCGTTGTACATAAGTATGAAATGCTTTAATAGGTTTTAATTACGGTTATCTGTATCTGATAGAACAAGAAAAAATGAACTAGGAAACAAAAGAAAGGTGTGGTGTTGTTGTCGCCTTGCCAGGCAAGGACACATGGACTAGCCGGACCTACCTAATCATTTATGTGTGACCAATATAAATATCGCGCTTTAACAAAAGCATGCCATGACAATTATCAAACCCAGTTTAGGTAAAGTTGGAAGCACTTACAGCAGAGCGAGATTATCAGTTCAGTAATTTATTTTTAAATGCTATTTCGAACTCATGCACACACTAGCGCTGCATGTAGTTGTGTACTGCACGCTTTCGCATTTAACTAACGACATTTTATACTCTTGTTAATTCACTTTGCAACGGTTGCTGTTTTGGGAATGTTAATCCTCTTTCTTTGTCGAGATATTTTTTCCATCCTGTAAAGCTGTTGTGCGTAACGCAATTTCTTTTTTTTTTGTTGATTGAATTTATAATGAATGATGCAACAATGTAGTGGAAGATTTATTTCCAAAAATTGCAGAAAATATTCCGGATAGTTATTGAAATTTCGTCCCAATAAAAATTGATTCTTTATGATCGTTACCATCAGCATCAATCTTATATATTGAACTTGCTTTCCAATGCAAAAAAGTTTTGAGTTTGACGATCCGCTATTGAAATTTTTTTCAATGGGAAATTGATTGTACTTTGAAAATCGTAAAATTCATCCACCAAACTTCGATTTTTGATATAGAAGATTTAAATACAGAGTGGCGTCTCTCATTATAGTTGGAGATTACATTACTAAATATTATAAAACAAAAAAAGCCAATTTTATTGATTTTATTTATTTGTGTTAAAAACTTTTGAAAAAAATAAATGAATAAAACGTTGCTGTTGGGATATGAACTTGTAATCGTTTATAATTGGTGCGAATACTTTTTAAATCTATTTCAACAGAAGTATGTAGAAATCCTTTCTGGCTCTCCTTAATAGCTGTAGTTTCGTCAGGATCAAATTGTAAAATCACAGAATTTACTTCTTGGAAATGTTCAGAATAATAAAAAGCCGCTTGCAACCATGTTCCCCAACGCGTAAGAATCGGCTGTGGTGGTTCACGAATACCGGGACAAAGCCTGTGAAATACTCGAATCCGTTTGGGCGATTTGAGAAACACTTTTTTTTGTATTTGCTATTAATGCATCCACCTCCGAGGAACATTCTCGAATAGTTTGTGCCACAAGATGTAAAGCATGAACTTTACACGTAACATGTTAAAGCCTCTCACACTTTTCTTTAAGAGAACGGCCTACACTACACACTTTTTTAGTCTTTTGCTAGCTAATAAGATTGCAAATTTCGGTTTAACAGGATCTATTACTCGTACTATAATATCCAAATGGATTTTTTGTCTGTCGTCTCATCAAGACATAGCCACAGCTGTTGATCTTTTAATTCTGCTTTGATCCTATTTTCGATATCTTTACATATACTTCGTAGCCCTTTCTGTAACGCTATCCGTGATGGTAAGCTCCACTCGGGATTGTATGTACGCCAAAATTGTTGAAACGGTTCTTTATTGAGTAAGCGAAGCGGTAGACCAAAACCAATAAACATCAAAAGTAAATCCAACTTAAATTGGGTTTGAGGTGACACGCCATTTTTCCCGTTTTTGCGCTGTACGCTATTTACATGTCTTATACAGTCACTTTTGTTCCACCACATTAAAGGTATTTTGCAAACTCTACACCAGATATGGGCAACCTTTGCTTAGCTGAGGACGTAATTTCGGGACTTAATCAGGTCGCGGGCCGTAGGTAAGAAATAAGTAGGTAGTAGTGAATAAAAAGGCGATAAAAATTCACACATTTTTTTATTTATTAGAATTATAATGGCATAATCAAGCATATAAAAAGCAAATTAACAAAGAAAGATAGAAAAATCAAATGAAAATCAATGAAAGACTTGAGTTTGAAGCTGAGAAACAAGATGATCAATATTGAGGTCAATATTACTAGTACATAGGCGCAAAGTGTTTTCTAAATTAACATCTGTAAGCCGAGTACGATGCTTATTTTTATTAATTTTCATGATTGAAAAAAACTGCTCACATTTATACGTGCTTCCGAATGTGCAAATTATTTTTCTTGCGAAAACTTTCAGCTGTGGATACTTTTCTTCGGAAAGGTATGTTCTGTAAAATTCGCTTAGTTCCACATCATCAAATTTAGACTTCAAATATGAGCCTTCTTGAAGCTCGATCAACTCCATTTGTAGGTGAAGCGGAGCATCTTCCACATTACACTTACACGGATTTGCAAAAATATTGAAAGTGCTATCCATATTCCTAAAATCGGAAAACCGATCAGTGAATTGCTCTAACAGTAGTTTCAGTTCTTCAGCATAGCGGTCGTAATCAATGTTTTCGTGACTGGATAATGTTACAAAATGAAAACAGTTTTTACTTCTCATTTGTGTTTCCCACAAGCGAATTTTGTTTTGAAAAGCTTTAAGATGACTGTACAGCTGATTTACCAATTGCCCTTGTTTTTGAAGCTTCAAGTTCAGGTCGTTTAAGTGTCCTGTGATGTCTACCAGAAATGCCAAGTCACAAAGCCATGTTGGATCACAAATTTGCGGCAATGTTTCCTCTTTCATTTCCATAAAATCAGCTATTTCTTTTCTAAGGTCATAAAATCTTTTTAGCATTTTGCCTTTGCTTAGCCACCTTACTTCGAGAGTTCATCCAAAAATGCTTTAAACTGGCGATGGTTAAGACCGCGGGATCTAATAAAATTGATGGTATTTACTACCACATCCATAACGTTCTTCAGTCGAATGGACTTAGAGCACAAGTTTTGTTGGTGAATAATGCAATGAATTATTAAATCACATTCTTCGAAAATGATTGAAAACCAGCCAGTCTATCAGTCAATGTTTTTTAGATATTACTAGCCATCATATCTATACGTCGAACAACAGTTTCTGGACACAAAAGTTCTGCAACATCTACTAGGCACTCTTTAACAAACTCTCCCTCAGAATATGACTTCGATGTTTTCGCTATTTTGGAACTAACTATAAAACTAGCATTAACAACACTCTCTAGATTTGATCTTTGTGAATGGAACATTTGTTGCTGTTTCCCTAAATCGGTAATGAGTTTTTTAATTTTATCCTTTCTTAACTGACCCGTAAGTAATTTATATTGAGCGAAATGCTTGCTGGAATAATGCCGCTTCATATTGTATTCTTTTAAAACAGAAATTGTTTCATTGCACAGCAAACACATAGGTTTACCACTGTGCGTGATAAAAAAGTTTTCTTCAGTCCATTTGTTTTGGAATTGATGACATTCTGTGTCCACTTTCCGCTTTTTTAAACCAGACATCTTGATAGATTTTTTTCTTCTGAGCTGAATTTACTTGAATATTTCCCGCGTCTTTTCTTATCAGTTGTTAAGAAGTAAGGAGTTGACACGCGCGCTGAGCGGTTTATATATTACCCGCAATAAGCAACTAGAATACTCTCGATCGTACGCGAATATGCGATGCTAGCCGCGTTATGAATAACAGTCGGCTCTGGAGCGCTTCGAGGTCATCGGACGGCTTCCCGAATGTTTATCTGTTTGTCTCTTTCTAACGACTATTTCTGACTCGATCTGTGGCGTTCTATTGCGTACGCTTAATAATATTATTTATCGATTTTAGTCTTTATGATTTGAATAAATACAGTTTTAGGTTGGTTGGCGGTAATTACAAATAAACTATGTGTGCTAAATCTTTAATTTTTTTGGCGCGTTATTTGAATTTCTCTCGCGGGCCGGATTGAAGCTGGTGGAGGGCCGGATCCGGCCCGGTGGCCGGGGGTTGCCCATATATGCTCTACACAATACTTTAATTCTATTGTAGTTCAAATCTGGAAATTCACTGATAAATTTAGTGACCTTATTAGGAAATGGTCGTTCATTTTCCTTGCGTACGTTAAACATATTTACATACATATATTTATCTCCATAATTACGACTAACGCTGCAAAGGGTTGATGAGAAACTGTTGCAATAAATCAATAATTTCATTCACTGAGGTAGCCTGTGCCGATTCATCTGCATACATACGTCGCGTCGTGGGCGCGGCAACTTCACTTCTAACCTGGGGTGAAGCTCTCTGTGTCCGGCCTATTGATAACCAAACAGAGGAACAAACTGCTCATAGAGACTTGTCACGGCGTATTGCAAGTCAAGAAAATACTTAAAAGAAATAATTGTTATCAGTGGGATCTATCCCAATAATGGAAAAGTAAATTGTAGCATAATGACGTCAGTCTGATCAAAATTGCTATGACACAACAATAAATTCCGTGGAAAGTACATGAGAGAGGTAATATAAAGGTCACTAAGAATTACATTAAAGCAAGAACCAATAATTAAGAAAGTAGTAAATAACCAATTAAACTAGTATGGGCACATCATGAAAATGGAGCAAGAAAGACTAGTTAGAAAAGAAGCAAAGAAGACATATAAGAAGAAAAAACGAGATTGGACTAAGAGAATGAAGACATTAGAAAGGAACGGTAAAGAATAGAAATACGCTACCACCTTTTTCAAGATCCAGACTCTTTCTTTAAAAATGTTGCCAGGATGGACAACTAAATATTGATCACTATAAATGGTACAGGCCAACCCTGAAAGAAGATCTTACCATCACTACTTATTGTTTAAGATCAATTTAGCAATAATAATCTTCCTTGAATCAGCTGGAATCTAGAGATTAATCTTGAATATATTTTAATCTAGTTTCTCCTTGCAGAAACTAGATAATTTAAGAGTTCGTGATGCGTAAAATTTACGAAACCATTATGAATCAAAAACTTATTAAATATTTAATGTCCTTCAATTTACTATGTCCTAATCAGCATGGGTTCTGTCCAAAAAAATCTATTAATACAGCTCAATTTCTTAAGATATATTTATAGTAATTTAGACGGTAATATACATTGTATGGGTATCTTTATAGATTTGTCAAAGGCATTTGATCTTGTCAATCATAAAATTTTACTACATAAATTACAGAATTATGGTATTAATGGGGTTTTCTTAGCTTGGTTTAACTCATTTCTCTCAAATAGAAAACAAAATACAAAAATAGATGACGCCCAATCGTCTTTTCTCGATACTGGCATTGGAGTGCCTCAAGGGTCTGTTTTAGGCCCTACACTTTTCTTAATATATATAAATGATTTACCTTTAAATTTACCCCAGGCACAAGAAATAGTCCTTTATGCTGATGACGTAAGCATTCTTGTAAATTCTTCCAATGTAGCCGTGTTGCTGTGTAAGGTACAAATAATATTTTCTAATGTTTGTGCGTGGATGACAAACAACAGATTTCTTATTAATAATGACAAAACCAAGTTTCTTTACTTTCACAATAAAAATAAATTAATTTCGCAAATAAATGTGAACGGCGATACATGGAATGTTGAATAATCGACGAAAATCTTAGGCTTAATAATCCATGAAAATTTAAATTGGTCCCTACATATAGATCATTTATGTAAAACGCTCTCGAAAACTTGTTTTATTCTGAGACAATTGAAAGTAACCTGCTGCAATGTAGATACCTTAAAAACATTTTATTATGCTAATTTTGTAGCTTGCATGCGTTACAGTATAATCAATTGGGGCATGTCATCTGACATTGATAGAGTTTTTAAAATTCAAAAACGGGCTCTTAGGACAATCTTTGGTTTGGGCTATAGAGAGTCGTGTAGGAACATTTTTAAAAGTAACTCCATCTTCACGGCTTACGATCTGTTTGCTTATGAAACACTGCTATTTGTTTGCAAATACAGGGACGAATTCTCCCGATATAATTACACTCATGAATACCATACTCGTACGAATGACTACCTTTTACCTCCCCCTCACAAAAAGACTATCTATCAAAAGAGTCCTTATTTTATCGGTTGTAAATTTTATAACAGTTTACCACCCAAAATAAAAAGTGTTAACAATTTTCATCTATTTAAAAAAAATCTAAAATGTTATTTGCGAGAGATAAATTGTTATAATCTAAACGACTTTCTGTCAAATAGTTAATTAATTCATTTCAAAATTTTAGTTTTAAGTATTATGTCCTTTTTTTTTCTCTATGACTTGTTTCGAACATTTACTTTGTTGTATTTGTATTTGAAATAAACGGGTTTATTATTATTATTATTGTTATTATTAATAAAAATTAAATTTAAAAATTAAAATAATCTGTGAAACCCGTAGATTTGAAATATAGTATTGAAAAACTTGTAGCTTTTATGTATAAAGGCGTGACATTTAAACACAAAAATAGGAAATACCTTTAGATATTTATGAAGTGTGATAGGATATATCGAAACAAGAAACCATGAAATACTTTCGTTGTAGCAATTGCAATAAGTGTTTTCCTGGGTGTCTTCATGTTCGAATTGAAAATACGTATAAATCATTTTGTTTTATATGAACCGCTGTCTTTGAAAACACATTATGAATTCAATTTTTGCTGACCGTTCACAATTGAAGGGGCAAGTGGATGAAGGGCTAAGTCACATTTTTTTTAATGTCCTTTTTGTTGTAATGAATAAGTTTCATGAAAACTCAAATGTTTGACCATATATTATTAATCCACAACTCCTTCTTACTATTAAAACAAACTGCATTTCAAAATAATCATTCGATAAAAAATACCAACTAACCGTATTAAACTTTATTTAAACAGAAACAGCTTTTTGTAATATAACTCCTCCTGAAAGCTTGTATTGTATAGAAATATTTTAATACAATATTGCATGTTTTTCGATAAATCAATCTCCAATTCATGAAATGGAACAACTATAAATTAAGTAATTGCATTTGTATTTCGAAAACAGTTTGATATAGCTTTCGAATTGTTACAGTATCGGTTTGAATGGTTTCGATAACCCAATGAGAGATCAAAAGACAGAGGAATATAAACGTCACATTGGTCATGTAAGTTTTATTATATTTACTTAAGCGTATCGTAAAATATAATCGTTTTATTGCGTTGGGTAACATTATTCTCTCTCTTAGATGTATATATAAGAAGTATGCATGTAGGTGTGGTTATAGGACTTATGCAATTGCGATATAAATAATGGCACGTTGATTTTCTTAGGGTGTTAAGATAAAAATGGACGACGCCGGTAACATATTGATCAAGAGGGTGTCGAAATGCAATGTCTACATCAAAAGCACCGGACAGGATGACGAAACAGCTATAGGTAATGAAATCTTAAAGTTACCAGGGTGTGCTTTGGAACCTGAAAAACCAGTGAAGGTATTTTCTTTTCGATTCGCCACATTCCTCAGCTTTCATTTCAATTAAAAAAATCGCTCTTGTAGCTGTTTGACATGAAGAAATTCCAATCAAATGTGAATAGGGAACTACGCAGAGCATATCCAGATCGTAGGAGATTAGAATGCCAATGCTTGAGCGCTATTGCCTTCGTGAAAAGCGAACAAGAATTACTGGAATGTCCAATTTGGGTGTTAATTATCAACGTCGTTGCCATGGATATGTTAAAATCAAAACTCCCACCAGGTGAATTAAACCGAATTAACTTATTTTGATGATTTAGCGATAATTTGCGAATACTGTTTTTAGTCCAACGAGTTATGGATATTAAAAACAGACCGCGTATTCCAATACCAGATGAAGATCCTTATAGTATCGCTGGTAATGGTAGCGGATCTTCTGGAAGTTCTGGCTTTGCAGGGGCTGGTAGTGTAGCGGCAACCAGGGAACAACTTCTTTTGCAAAGCCAGCACCATGCTCAAAGACGTAGTGAGAAACCACCAAAGTTACCACCGCGTGAAAATATGTATCCACACGATATTCCTAAAGTAATTACTTTAATGCATAAAATAATATCAAATCTACAATTACATATCTTCTAATTTTAGCCTGATTACGACGACCATGAAGATGAAAGACTTAAACCATTCCCATCGTCAAGAAGTAAGGAAAAATCAAAAGACAATAAGAAATATGGTAAGTCTTAAAAAGTTTCAGGATATCGGTATTATAAGGAGATAACTTTTCTTTTATTTTCTCTAATAGATGACCCTTATTATTGCGGATTACGCGCTAGAGTTCCAAAGTTTGTCTCCCAATTAAAACCCAAGGAGCCAGTTCCGACGAAACGTTACTCCATAACCCAGCAACAAGCACCTCCACCTCTACCAGCGATGGTCCACCATCATCACCAACAACACAATATGCATCCGCATCACATTCAACAGCATCCCATGTGGCATACGAGAAGTTTCGAAAGTGGAATTGGTATGTTTATTGCGGTACCTAGTAATAGGATTCTTACTCACAATCCCATGTCCATTAATCCATCAAATTGGCCCTGGTGGAAAAGGTTGCATGTAATAGATAAGAAAAAAATCAATTTCCCAAAGTAATGAGAGGAGTTAATTGTACTGAAGGTCTTCGGAAGTCTTTTAGATATTAAGGTCTTTATCGTTACAGATTCTGACATCGTTGAATCACCCTACAATCAAATATATGGCCGTCTTCCAATACCAACTAGAGGTTATGTTCCAGCGCAACATCGCACGATGTACATTGGGGAATGGGATTGAGGAATCATTGGTTCATCGTTTGGCATCTGTGTATAGAACTTTTCCCTTTTTTTAAGCAATAACAATGATACTCTTAGAACTACTGCCTAATATCTAATATTACAAGTATTGTAACTGCCAATATATGAAAAAAAAAACATTAATATTTTATCAATTCAGTATACCATTTATTTTTTACTATGTACTATTTTTTATATCTATATCATCATACATACGTCATACTTATAAGATTTTTCTTTGTGTATATAGAACTTATTAGTAATTATTAATTAATTAAATTCATCCCCTATTTTGTACTCTTTCTTTAAGTACGTAATATTTTTAAGTATCGAATAAACTTATATACTCAGATGTGGTCCGTCTGTAGGTCATTGCGTGAATGTGGCTTCAGATGTTGCTGTTGATGAAAATTGTATACCGTTTTTGTTGTATGTAAATTAATTGCTATAAAAAAGGAAAACTTGTAAATGATATATTTTTATGTAACGTAATTTATAAAAATATATGGTGATGGAATAATTTACGATTGAATTTAATTTCACCCTCTCAGAAAAGCGTTATTTTCGGAATCTCATAAAGATTTATAAAAGAATAACAATAAAAAGGAAAAGAATATTTCGCTAAACTAAAAATAGCCGTTTTAATGAGCGTTTCATAGGTGTAAAAGTCAAAATCTACCTGCGCAAAAAGGATGTGGCCTGACCTCCCCCTTTTGTCCGGTGTCTTGATTTCTTTTATTGTGCAACCTGATCTCGGCCATATATTAATAATTTTAATTAACTGCTATGGGATATGGCACTTTTAACGGACTATTGGACTAACTAGATTAACAGATTCTTGTATCTAAATTCTAAGAAAACAAGATTCGAATAAAAATGATAAACAAGAATTTAGCTACTAAAAAATATCTACAGTTAGTAGTGTACAAAATTATTGAATATATTCCATTGAAATTTAATATGTTCCCATAATTTTCAAGGTTATAAACATGCCCCTCCTCGATAAATAAAGTTCTGTCTAACAATAATACTTCTAAGCTGATTTATTATTTTTTAAAATACAATCCGATTCATCAAAAAGAAAAGAGAAAAATAAGCGGTTATACCGAATTTATTTTAGCTCTGACAGTTGTATAAATTTGCCCCCATAAACGCTAATATTAATCATAATTATATACTTAAAAATGTATACGGAACGCCCAAAAAAGAAAACGAAACTGAGGCACTCACAAAGAAAAAAAGGATACGGCCGACGTAGCCTGAAAATTTATGAACCCTTGGATATAAAAGGTAAGGTATATACGAAAGCAAGGTCATTATCAAGTTTTAAAATGTAATTAGGCTGATCAAATATTTATGTTATGATTTTGGAGTACTCCAAAGGCGTGTATTGTTCCGAATTAGATTTCTAAAGCCTTAATTTAATTATAGCAATCGTTAAATAAATTGGTTCAGATAAGACGGACTTCAACTCAATGCTTGCCCCTTACACTATTGTAAATGGATAATTTATTCTCGCCGTCCACTTCATCAAAATGAAATCGCGCCTTTGAGATCAATGCTTGACAAACAACAGTGGCAATTAGATGATATCCATTCACATAATTATGCTAGCCAGAGACGATAAACAAATCTAACATTATGGTAATTGATAATGATCATCGCTGTGGCATGACTAGAGTAGAATGCTGTGACTTCAACCAGTGGCGTAGTTATATTTAGAAACAATTTTAGAAAGAAAAGCTTACCTTTACCTTTATATGAACACTAGAGAATTTTATTAAAATTTTTCAAAATTCTTTCCTCGTTTGATGTAGTAAATTAAAGTACCGAATAAAGCAAATAAGGAAAGAAATATTAATTTCTTTAATTACAAATCCAATTTGCACAAAACTAATAGCATCAATCTTGAATAATTTCAATCTAATTAATATCTACGCCACTGGTATTCTAGGTGAAGCAGTGTGGCTTCTGGGGTTACCGACTATCAACTGTGACTGATACTACGATGAGATCGCGTTGGGCAAGTATTTTTCGCCTACACTTCGCAAACTGGTTAGCAATAGACTGAACTATTTGTTCACAGCGTATTACTTTCTTATTTTTTTGTTTTCTTTATTGTGTCCTTTCTTTTCCCTCCTGTGTCCCTTTTTTTTTTGTTTTTCGTATCAACGATGCCCACATCGTCACTTAAAAGGGGGAGAAACAAGCAGATATTTCTTTGGGATATAAATTTGCATAGAGCATGTACGTGGTAAGTTAATAAATCTATCGACAAGATCAACTTTGCTATAAAGCGAATTCGTGAAGATTTACAACGATATGTGAACAAGTGTATTAGTTGTCTATCCGAGTTACCTGACAAAGACTGAACCTCTAAATCACTAGTTTAACACCTGAATGAATTTCAAACTATCATACCTACGATATTCCGCCCAAAATTAATCCTACAAACATGATTTTTCGTGACTAATCCATTATAAAATACACAAATCCAGTTGTGTAGAAGCTACTAAATCATTAGCTTACATTTGAATTCAAACTCCTACTCCACAAAATCCAATAAATCTCTCAGTGTCAAGGTTTATCGAATCTTTGGGCTTAGGGAACCTAATTCGTCTTCGACTGACTTAAAGAGCAGGGTGCTTATTTGAAATTTTTAAAGATGTAGATCAAATGTATTAATATTGACGTAGTAGCTTATAAAACAATTCCCTTTAAATTTTTGAATTAAAATTGCATAAATTGCTCTTACTAGCGGCCTCTATACAACGAGGACGGAATCACCAAGTCACTTCCCTTCTTGCTTCACAGTAATCTGTAATATTGTGTACAAATCACATTCATGAAATCACATTGTACTAAATCACATCTGTGATATCTAAAATGAGTAAATCAGCGATAAGTGTGATAACTGATAATTTCATAACCCTGCAACATACTCGTGTTACAATCATGTTTACTATTTACAGTTTTAAATTTATTCAAATTACTTAAAAGAGAAATTCGTTGTCTTTGTATTTTATAAGAATAAAGGTTTATATTTCGTAGTTAAGTGTTAGGTTAACATTCCATCAAGATAAACATGTTGGTAAATAGTTAGATATAAACAATATTAACAAAATTTAAAATAAATTCTTTCAGGAAACGCAACATCTCAAAGATTTCTCAATCACATCATGGTATGAACAATTCAAGGATATAACATTGAAAGCAATTATCATTAATCTAGCACCCGAATTGTTAAATAAATTTAGAACTGAAAACTATGAAAGCGAAGCTGAAGACTTATGCCCTGCTGATTATATAAGCAAGCTTCAAAATGCTTTAAATACTTTGAAAAACGATGCATTTGTTAAAAACAATTGGCATGCAGCAAGCGTATGTTATTTCTTAAGATTGTTTTGATTTTCAATTGTTTTTTTTTTGTTTTTCGTAGGATGCCAAATTCATGTCTTTTGGTAATACTTTAAAGGTTACCAATATAAGTGATATCATATTGTATTTCACTTCATCTGATATTATCATGAATGATTTTGAAAATAAAAATTTTGATTCTTATTGCATTGCTTTAAGACCTTGGGTGAATATACATCCAGCATCTGAATTTAGGTGCATAGTTATTAATAATATACTTAGAGGTAATTTTGGCTATATATTTTTGCTTTTTTTTTTGTTTATTATACCTTCATTTATATAAATAGGCATTAGCCCAAGGGATTGGCCTATTTTCTATGCACATTTTGCTGAAGAAGGACCCGAAATTATAAGCAGAATTTCTACGTTCTTCAAAGAACACATCTGCAATAAATTTCCAAAAAATACATGTAAGTTATACGCTTGAATTTTGAAAAATAAATAAAAAAATTCTATTCCAGATATTTTTGATGTATATATAACTTATCCGGATAGTATAACTTTATTGGATTTTGGACCATTGACTAGTAAAACTAATTTGTATGCATTTAATTGGAGAGAGATACAAAGTATAATGAACAAGGTAAGAAATTAAATTACAAATTAAATTGTTCTTTAATTTATTTAATTTAATTTTTTCTTACAGGGTTGTACCAAAGAGGTGGCACCTGTATTTAGATATCTGGAAAATGATATTGGAATCATGAGTAGAACTGAGGCCTTATTTAAATTATCAGAACCTCATTAAATTGTATTTTTTTTGTATTGATATGATAAAATAAAGGGTTTAAATAAAATCTTTTAATTTTTTTGCGTTGATTTCAGTTTTCAGTAAAGTTAGAGGAATCCTTGTTATCATCTTTAGGTATTATTTAATTTAATTTTTATATAAATATATAAGGTTTATAAAACGCGAATTTAAAGATTTTAAAACGAATTATATAGTGAGCATTTGATAAGCGCAATTATAAACAATTATTGTAATTCGCATTCCGTTATAAATTAGTCTCCTTGGGATAACGAACCGGCTTTATTATTTCCATACAGGTTTAAAGTGAAATTTGTTTATTTCAGAGCGTAAGTATTTTAAAAATACACAATTGGAACTTGAATTAGGATTGAAATTGGTTTATTTTAAGCGCACGGTTTAATTTTAGTGCGTTCAGATTAGATTCTTTAGACATTTCGTGTTGTGGACGTGGTAGTACGTGACAAGTTTAAATGTCCCTCTTGTCATAAGGGCCTAACGCATGCGTGACGTTATACATGGCGTTTTCCAGTAGTAAACTGTGTAACTGGTGTAAATATGGAGTCTCAAGTCGAAGATAAAAAACGAGAGTGTGTTTTATATAAATTTGAGCAAGAACGAACCATCAGATCTATTTACGAGGTGATTGTTTAGTACAATAGTGATTTAGTTACATGATGGTTATTTAGTATTTTTGCATGAACGTTACCGAGTAATTTTTGTTTTGGCATGGCCGCCATGTTCCGTAAATGAATTATTCCAAAAAATTGAAGATTAAGAATTAAATATTTTCGACTGTTAATGCTAGTGAGTGTTGGACGTGATGCTATATAAACGAAAATGTGTACACTGTGATCCGACCGAAGCTAGAAGTACCATAGACGCATGTTCCTGCCGATGTTTGTTTAAAATTTCTTAGTTACCTTTCCATCAGATGAAGATGACTACCAAACAATCGGAAGCTGATAATATTTACAAACCTTTCGAAGCACGTATCATTTTCATTTAGTTTTGAAGTTATCCTAAGCCTGAGAGATTCATTCCTTTTAAAATGAGATAAAATAGTAAGCAGCGATACTATAACACCTGTCAAATTCTTGTTTATTATTATTACATTCAAGAACTCAGTACACAATTCAAGAATCATACGCTCATGATTTTATCTTTTTTAATGCAATAAATCACTCAGGCTTATAAAATTAAGAACTAACATATCATTATGTTTATATTACCGCAATACAGCTCATTTATTTCAGTCGTTAATATGAATTTTCTTAATCTTAATTATATCACCTTTTTGATATTTATATATTTAATATGCTTTTTTAGATTTGTTTTATTTTCTATACATATACATCTATATCAAATAGTATATTAGTGTGCACCCGGTAGAGATATTTTTAAATTCAATATCATTTCTTATTTTTATATAACGATACACGTTTTCTTAGAGTTATTATTTTTCCTTAGTATATCGTTTCAGAGATTAATTAAGTAACGGTGTTTTCAATTTTTTTCTTTTAGAAATCCGAAAAAGTACTTAATAATGAAAATGAATCATTCCAATCAAAAATTGAATCGCTTATTGACTTGTGGAAACAGTTGAGTCGATGCGGTGTCTCACCCAAAATTCAATATGTTATCAATCTTATGGATTGGGCGAAATTACACACTTTAAATATTGTACTTAGTGGTGAATGGAAAAAACATAAAGGTATGACTGACGATGTCTTATTTTTTTTTTTGTTTGTTTTCATCGTAAAACTCGCATGGAAATTAGGCTTAAATATGTTTAATACCTGTTTATTCCATGTTGCTCTTGCATGTTTATTAAATATAGTTATTAAACTGGAAAATGCAACAATTACTTGAAGAAAATCAGTTGTTTCTCCTGAACCATATGATCTATTGGCAATTTCACGACGGTAAATGTCAAAGTATTCTCGCAGAATCAATTTTAAAAAGATACAGGCTGGGCTTGCACTTAATTACACTAACTTGAAAAACAAACAATTAAATTGACGTAGACAGTTTTTCACTTTGGAAATTGATTTTAAGTAGCGGTGTTATTTGAGCCTGCTTTTAACATCATAATCTTCATTATATAAGGAAGATATCAACACTTGAATTGATTAGAGGAATAATTGTTATTGCATGGTTTGATATAACTCAACTGAAAGAAATGCAATGAACATAACATTCTTTGATAACAATTGCTATTATTACTGTTTAAACTAGTTTTTTAGAACTAGTCCAAATTAAATGGTCTTAAATATTTTTATTCATTGTTGCCTTTTCTATACTCCAAAAGATTTCAAAGTGAAATATTACTTCTATATTGTTAATCTCCTTCTTTTAGAAACTTATGGTAATAAATTATTTTTCGAAGTTGATAACTGCGAAAAAGAATTATACAAATTGAATAATTCATTTTCATTACATTGTAAAAAGCTTCTGAAGGTGATTCAAGATCCATGGGGCAATTCTACATTGAATAGGTTGTTGAATACATCAGATCCAATTATTGAGAAAGAAGGTAAGTCCCCCTCAATTAAATCTTGTTCCGGCAAAATTTCACTAATCACTTTCTCAATTAATTTTCTGGATTGCAGAATTTGATTTTTTTATGGGAGAGTCCGGATATTTGGTTTCAATGAGACTGAAAAAGCTGTGCGAGTCTCACTGCGAAGATTTAGCGCTGAATTTAGTCACAGCTTACATGAGGTGCTGTAAGTTCGCGGAATCGCAAAAAGTTAATATGAATCTCACCGATGACCAGAAACGATTTATGTTGGATGTTTACATTGCTTTGCTTTTTAAATACAAAAAAACGTCTGTGATTCTATCAACAGTAAGTATTTGATGCTTAATTATTTTCCTTCATTAATCCTTCTTTTTCGAATTCCAGTTAAAAACGTTGAGTTTAAGGGATGGTTTGGAGTTGGTTAGACGTTTCGCGAAGAAACGCGTGAATATATCGAAGCTATGGCGTCACGCTAACCGTATAACTCAACTAGCTGCCGTATTATTCTGTTCTACCGCTGTTATACAGCCGATCGAGGAGAGTAGTGAAGTTCTTACGGCTCTCGTGGACGTTTGGTTGACCCTTTGCGGAAAAGATGACAGTTTGGAACCTCTAATAGCTTCAATTAAAAAGGTCATACAAGTTACTGTATCGGCACCTCATATGTACATATTTTGTGAAGCTCTTAATAGAAAAGTAAGCAAATTTTCGGTCATAAAATTTATGTCATTATTAAATTTCACATTAATGTTACAGTTTGGTCCAAGAACAAAGATATTCAATATAGAATTGTACGTTCAAGCCTTAACAACCGACTTAAATCTCCTCGAGCGTCAGAAGAACGAAAATGATAAGCAAAAACTACAAGAAACCTCAAGCCGTTTAGCTAATGGCCTTCTCCAATTAGCCGAAGTGTTAAACGATCACATTAATGTATGTCGCGAATGCGTTCTGACGTCGTACAGTCTCCAGCCGACCCAAGATTGTTTGAGGAAAATCGAGGATATAGCAAAGAAATGTGGTCATGAGGTGTTGGATACGGGACAATGGAAATGTAAGCTGCATCCTCCTATTACGGACGAAGATGAAATCGGGCTGCAATGCGAAGATTGCGGCGGTTTCATGGCACAATTGCAGCTTAGACAGGCCCTCAACACCAACACAGCCTTCAGTGAGGCTTTGACGGCTGATAGATTGGGTCTAAGTCCGGAATTATGCGACGATCTAGTCGTAGTCGTATGTTCTCCCAGATATCAACTACTTAGTTGGCTGCAAAGATGGAAGGATCTTCATAGATTATGCATCATGTATCTGGAAGATCCGGAGAGGACCAAAAACGTAGTCACCGAACTAAAATTCCTAGATATCGACTATTCGATATTTATGAATATAAAACGTGAGCCGGAATCGGAGGAGGAACCATACGACAACGTAATAGAGCCTGATTATAATCCGGATTTTGATGAACCGCCGAAACCGAAGAAGAAACGGGGAAGGAAAAAGAAGATAAAAGAACACTTCGCGGAGGACCAAGATTACTTGCCATACGTAGCTCCTAAGTCGGATCCGCATGTGTTGAAGACTTTGAGGTCGTTTAGGCGCACATTTAAGAGGAAAATCGATAGTGATACCAGTGTTTCCGGTAACGAACATACAAGTAATTATAATAATCGAGCACAAAACTTAAAATGCGCGAAATACGGTAAATTCGAGTCGAATACGAACGTTAATAATAATAACTCTCCTTACGCTGAGTATCTAGGTAATTTTGCAAGTAGAACATTTAGTGAAGGCGCTTTCCGGGCCCACGAAGATATGTTCTTGAACGAAGGTTTATATCCGCAGGATATGTTATGTGGGCGGGAGAGCCATTTCAATAAAAAATATAATTCGCAGATCCCGTGCACCAGTAAAGAATACGGTTTTAATTATTTCGATAATAAACAATTAACTTCTACGCTTAACCAACATCAACAATCTTGGTGTAGTAATAATAATAATAATCATATTAATAATCTCGCGAAAAATGCAGTGCCTGATAGACTGTATAACGATAACGCTATTATAACGGACGAACCGCAAATCGAGGAGCAACATTTTATTTTAAACGAGTTCACTAACGAAATTACGATCAGTTCTGAGCCGCAAACCGACGAGAATAAGCAAAACCAAACGGACGCGATATTAAAGAATCTAATACTGGCAGCAAGCAATAATAACAAATCCGACGATTATAAATTATACAACACATCTTCCAATTATCGAAATCCCACTCGTTATACTCCCCCGTTAAGATCCAAAAGCGCCATGTCTGATAGCGATAACAATAGTTTCGCGAAGGATTACTCTATGAAAACCCTGAATCTAAACAGCAATCGCGAGCATGGCAATGTGTTAACAGAAGAAAACCCGCAAATCCAACACGATTCCAAGAAAATCACCCATAGCCCTAAAGAATCGCCACCAAAGGAGAATCCAGAAAAGAATTTATTTCGTGAAAAACTTATTGAAACAGTATTTGCTGAAGAAAATGGGAAAATGACGAAGAAGTTCCATAAAGAAAAGAAAAGCGAGAGCATTTGCAATAAAGAGAATAGCGATAGGATCATCATCAAGAAAAAGAACAATAAGAACTTAGAGCAGAAAAATCCGGAGAAGCTGTCACCGAAACCAATTAAAAAATTAGAAATTATCACTGATATCCTTGATGTTCCTAAGAAATCGTTAAATTTCCAAGACGTATTTCAGGATAGTATTAAGCCTGTTGGGGAGAAGACAAAAGAGAAGGACTGGAATAGTAAAAATCACATAAAAGAAATCGGCCAGATAAAGACGATAAAAGATCACAACTTCCAATCGAACCGTAAAAATAAATTAAACGATGTGTCTTCTATTAGTGATGATTCCTTCAATAATAAAATTTCTAGTCAAGCGCAGAATAACACGAACATAGATAATACAACTAAGATTAAGTTAAAAGAACTAAGAGTAATCTTACATAGGATAAACTTGAAGTTTCCAGTTAAGAAAAGTGATTTGTATAATAACGATGTGAAAAAATCGCCTAAGAAAGTGCAATCATCGAATAGGGACAGGTTCAAGTCGAAAAAGGACGAAAAGAAACTTTTTAATAACATTTTTAATAATAATAATTTAAACCACGTGCAATCACACAACAATTCAACACCGGCTGATATTTTAAAACCTCTCCATGACAAGAACTTAAGGGTCGTTATTAACGATAATGATATTATTAAGCCAAATTTAGTTGAGGATTACTTGAAATACGAAACTGAAAAGATGAAGAATTCTAATTTAATCCCTAGGGTTGTACTTAAAAGACTGGAAATCGAGATACCTCGAAGGGTAACTAGTTCTGAGAATGAATCGAAAGATGAGGATATGGAGAAGAACTTGAGTGATAAGAATAAATCGAATAATGTGGAGAAAATAAATGCAGATGCTAAATCTGTCTTAGCAAATGTGCCAGGTCTCAACGACACGGAGCTTATACAACCTGCTCCTGTTGATAGCATCGTTCAAGTGGTTCAGATAGCTGGTGGGAGGCAAAATTCCGCTGTAAATTCGACCAATACCCAGACCAGCACACAAGTTAGCCCTCACATTCAAAGGATTGGCCAACCACGCGATAAACCAGAAACATCGACTGAAAACACTAGTACAGTTACTACAATTAAGACTTCTACAACCAATTCGAAACCAGCGTCTACACAATCACCAACACTTATAAATATTTTATCGCAACAGATCATAAGACCCGGACAAAGCAATAGCAGTAGACCTTTATCTGGTCCTCTGATTAATATACTGTCACAACAAGTAATAAGACCGGCCAATACAACGACGACACCTACTAAAACCACAACAACAGTTTCCTCATCTGAAGAACAGGTATGTTCGATTTGAATGCTTTTTTAAGTTTGGTACCTATTTTTATTTATCTAAATTTGCTATTGGCACTTTTTATCGTACAGAAGTCTAGCTGTTCACCGTATTAACGAGCTTAAAATCAATTTACAGCCAAACAATAATCCACGTGTCGTTTCTGGGGAACCGCAAATTATTAACCAAATCGTCAGCCCGGTAAGGAGTTCAAGTCAGCCAATTAAAATAGGCACATCTTCCGAATCACCAAGTCGTATCGTTCAATTCATATGCCAATCTTCAGACGTCAAACTCATCCCGATGACCTCATTTACTCCAAATCGCGTTGTAAAGGTAGCTACAACTCAAACCATCACTTCTTTGTCTCCGAGTAGTCCAAATTACGACGAAAATTTTACTAAATTAATACAGAGCACTCCGAAAACAAAGGCAGAACAGACTACTGAGAATTCGGAAGCGCTACCGAAATTTCAGCAAGCTTTTGGTAAATCGGTATATCAAAATAATGTGGATAACACGAATCCACCTCCAGTTGTACAGAATAACGTCGTAAGCAATAATATTGAGGTAGAAAAGCCGAAAGTCGTGCAGCAACAGAAGAACGTCACCACGACATCTGTTGGCGTAAAGCCCAGACAAGGTGGAGTCATTTATACGAAGCAAATGCCTTCTGGACAGACTATCAATCTAATTCCACAAAATAGAGGTCCGGTTTTTCGGATTGCTACCTCGAATTCTGAACAGATATCGTTGGTTAAGGATACAGTGATTCATAATAAGATGAGCGCGCTTTTGGCAGCTGCTTTGCAAGGAAGGAAATCTAATGAGGAAACGGAAACAACCACAGATAGTAGTACAACAACACAAGCTCCTACGAGAGTCGCTATAGCTCGACCAACGTTAGTTCAGAATGCGAGAATTGTTAAACCAGTATTGCAAATTCCCTCGAACGTAATTAGAAATACTCCTCAAACGAATTTGAGTTCCACTACCTTAGAACAATTGCGTGAATTCGATATGGTATATAAACAAGTTAAGGAAAGAAGTAGTACTAATCCATCAAGCGAAGCAACGTCATCGGAAGCAAGTGAACCATCGCCACAACCGCAACAACCCCAACCTCAACAGCCACAACAACAACCCCCTCAACAACAACAACCGCCCCAACAGCAACAACAATCGTCACAACAGCAAAGGATTAGTGTAACATATGTGAATCAAGGACAGAAAATAAACTGTGCACCTGTTGTGGTGGTTAGTAGTTATAATAGTATTCCACCAGCTGCTTCTCCCGCTTTAAGTGTTGCTTCGCAGGGGAGTTCTAGTCCTTGTGTAACACCAGCTCCAACTCCGACGCCAGTATTGCCAAAAGTTACTCCGAAAAGTTCGAAAGGTAAATCAGTGAAAAATGCAACAATGCATACGTCGAAAACCTCGCCAATCCCCAAACCACAACAGAAACCGCAGGAGGATGAACATACCACGCAAAGAATCTTCGATATCCTAGCAGAATATGCGGAACAGTTAAGGAATTCACCTGATCTAAATAATAAGCCTGCGCCGAGGAGACGTTCCAATCCACCAACGAATCCGAGTCAAAATTCTAAGAGAAAGAAAAGCTCAAGTTCGAAAAAGACTGGTCAGTGTAGTTCGTCGATGTCTACCGAATTGGACGTGGAAGATCCTCGTACGTTGGGGAGTGAAGATAGTTCCTGCGGTGTAATGCAGTTATCGGTGCCAGACGAGGATCAACCAGCTACCACAGCTAGTACGTCTGAATCTAATGACTCTTCCGCACCTAGACAACAGCTAATACTAACAGACTCATCTCATAACCAGACCCGTAACCTTATAATTGCAGATTCTGTAGGTGAAGCTTTAAAAATGCCAAACACGGCAGTGCTAGTTCCTGGCAATTATATAATGCCTGTTTCAATGGTGAAGGGTGGTCAGCAAATAGCAGTGGTGTCAGGTGGTAGTAAAATTTTAGCAACAGTTCCCGCACGATCCGGCCCTAACATGCTATTATTCCAAAGTTTCCTTAATCAAAACCGTAAATCAACCGTGCCTACTGTAAAATATTCAACTATCCAACCAATAACGGGAATCTCCTCCCAAAGTCTAGCAGGTGTCAGTGCACAACCACCAGTTATATTACCTCCTCCTTCACATGGTATTAGTACAGTAACATTAGGGCAACCTATAACCGTTAAAAAAATGGACGATACTGATAGAGTTAATACTGAACTTTTGCTAACGATTTCTCAATCCAGAGAAAACGATTCGACACCAGAAGGTACCCCTCAACCAGATAGTAGCACAAACGTAGTTTCTGCCAATATTGAGACCGTTGAAATTGAAGAGACCGCCACACTTTCAGATAATTCATCCGATAAAGGTTTCACCTATCAAAAACCGCTCATCGCAACACCAATTGCAACGCCTGTGATAGCCCAGACCGCGTGCCCTAAAGAGATCGAAGAGGAACAAAATCAAGGAACACAAACGATCATGACGCTCAGTCTAAATACCATCGACAGAAAAGGTGAGCCCCCATCTACTAATCAGTATGGAGACAGAAAATTGTTCGGTACAAATTAACGCATGCGTACTGGTTGTTTGCTTTTACTCAATGGAGTATTGTTTGTGACTAATTTAGGCTGGAATGGTTTGCCGTTTTGATATATATCTACATGGTGAATCATTTTTTCTTTTATTTGACACATTTTCGTAACATACATCTATCTTAATGTATGTAAATGATTCATCCTGTACTTTTTACTTATACGAGTTTGTAGAAGGAAACAGTTGTTTATTTGTTTTATTTCTTGTTTTTTTTTTGTACTTGCATGTTGACGTTGTCTTGAAATTATGAGTTTTCAAATTGAATAACGATCTAAAGATATATAAAAAGATATAATTTGAACGACAAAACTATTGATATTTCTATTTAAAATATCAAGACAAGATTCTTTCAACGTATGAATAGTTTTGTTCCAAATTACACTCGATTTCACATTAACTAATTTATTCTTTGTGTAGTAATGTAATTCTTAAGTAAAGACACTAAATCTAGTTTCAGTAGATGATATTCTTACAGTAATAGTAGGTTTCAACTATTTATTTATTGTATACACAAGTAGGTTTCGGTATAATCTTTTTATAGTCGAAATTCTGTCTCCAGTTACTGTATGATGGCCTTTTTTTGTATAACTTACACGCTCATATCACTGAAACCCACCTACGTCTATTTAGGTGAATCGGGAAAAGTTGAGGAACAACGTGTTCAATCTGTGCTAGTGACAGCGGGCTCATCAAATGGCCCAATGTTGTCGCACAGCCCGCCACAATACAAGCAATCGCATTGCTCCGCTACTGCTACAGATCAAAATAAAGATGACTTCTTACGTAATACTGAAAAAGTATGTAACTAAGGTTATTTGTATCTTATTATCACTTTTATACAAAGTGGTTTGAATCGTTATTTTATTTTCTTTTTCTTTTTGCGTTCTGTTGAAATGTTGATCTGTATTTGTTGATGTTTCTCTTTTATTTTTGTTAACGCATTTTCTATGTTAGTACTATTGATATTGTTACAACTATTATTTGCCCATCTAATAGATGGGGAAATAATATGTAATATATATATAGTCAATAATTATTTTACAAAATTTACTATATATATATATACCTATTTATATGTAAATTCTAACGATTATAAACCAAAATATCACATGAACTTGTAAACTTTCCAAAAATTCTGTTGCTTTATGCATTAAAATTGAAAAAGGTAATTTTCGTAAACAATAATATATATATATAAGTTGATATTTTGAATTTTAATCGATTAATTGAAGTGAAATGATAAAGATAATGAAAAATAATATGGAACCAGGATTGAATAGCATAATCTTACTTTTGAATTTATTTCAGGGTCATCGATTGAAACGAACGAGTAGTAGTAATAGATTTACATATTCCTAATAATTTCAAAAACATAACAGGACAAGAAATCAAATGATAAGAGTTCTTTTTACCTCCTTCTAGCAGTTTGAACAAGGTATCAAGCAAATTTGTATTTATTTTTATTTATTGTTGTTTATTTTGATTTATTTTGATTTACCTTCTTTTTGTTTAATTGGTGTTGTTAATTTTTAGTTTCTTTTGTTATTGGCTTTGTCATGAATTGTTATTACTAATACTTGTTCGTTCCTCGATGTTTATATAGAATATATACAAGATGTGTCATTTAAAAACCAACATAAATGTTTATGCAATTTTTTCAAATAATTTAAATGATGCATCTCTAAAATGTATGTTAATTCGATATTTGGGATCCGTCAATGTCAATTTAATACATATTTTCTTTATCGTTTCAGAAGAACAACGAATCAAAAACTTATCAAGCACCAAATGTCTATTCCATACAGGGCAAAGTTAAAAAAATCCAAGCTGGAACGCAAAGACTAGATCGGGAGCTGCAACAACTTTGTTTACAACGGAAGCAAGCCGCTTTGGAAAGAGAGTTACGGCTTCAAAAGTCGCTTTCGGAAGAATGTGAAGATCTTGGCGTCGACGAGCCAAGCACAAGTGATCTTTTTCCGGAAGCGGAACTATTGTTCGACGCTAATCATTCACCGTCATTCGATCAATCCTCCCAAGATCTCGTTAAAAGATCCTTGCATACTCAAGACGGCAAAGAGGAGACGAAATTAACACTTTTCAGTGACGATGATTTTTTATTTGAAGCTGGTGAGTACCAGACAGCCGAAAATGATGAATATGATGAGGATCGATCTAGGTTATTAACAAATGGCCAGAGCGGTACTAGTACAGAATCTGAATCGCCTTGCGAAGATGCTACGCTTCTTCAGACGTGCACGTCAATGTCTGACGTCACGCTAAATTCACCTATCTCACCGGATACTTACCATCCAACGACGCCACCGCATTTAAACAAATATGTACATAAATATAGCAATAGAAAGAAAAGTGATAAAGTTAAACAGATTGAGAACTGGACCGCTGAAATATCCAGTTCGGACGATACTACCGGAAGCACAGAACTAATCAAAAGTTCCAGTAGAAGTCCTGATATCTGTACGAATAAGCCTAGTGACGAGGAGTTAAGTGACGGCAGTTATAAAGTTCGCGTCGCCATATCGAAAACTGAGTGCACCGAATTGCATTGTTCCGGAGACGCTGATTGTTCCTTGAGCGGTAGAGGAGCTAGGCGCAGCGTTAGAAAGCGATGCTCATGCTGCAATGGTAATAGTAATCAACAGGACCCAAGCGCGTTATCCAGAAAACGTCCAGCGTCACAACCACAAACACCTACTCCGCAGAAAAAAGTGTTTCCCAGTAAAAAAAGATAGTGTGTTAGTTATTTTAGGTAGACATTCAATTTAATTAGGATAATATGAATTTCAACAAGATCTACGTTCTTAGTTATAAAATAATATCCTCTTCTCAATATCATCATTCTGAATTTTGCTTATTTATGTAATACGCGCGTGCGCAACGACTCGTAAACCTAATGATTAATTTGTACTTATTGTACCTATTTACACGGGAGATAAAATTTTATAATTAAAACGTAGAAGAAACCAATGAAATTTGTAATAACTTGAATGTCACCGCG
Source organism: Dynastes maya (assembly GCA_029619315.2). Classification (NCBI taxonomy): domain Eukaryota; kingdom Metazoa; phylum Arthropoda; class Insecta; order Coleoptera; family Scarabaeidae; genus Dynastes; species Dynastes maya. The sequence continues at coordinate 13,470,941 of JAROYE020000012.1, forward strand.
ATATTTTTGTTGCCTCCTTAGTGAAGAAGAAGGCTCCATAAGTGATTGCACTTTAGTACAAAATATTTTAAAAAAATGTACGTATCATTTGCTGGTGAAAGGACGTATTGAATTGTATTAAAAAGAAACAAAAAAAAAAACGAAGTAAAGCGAATAAAACGAGAAACTAACCAACAGCTATATTTGCAATCTCTTTTTAGTACCTCTGTATATTTTTCCTCATGAATGTAATATAATGATTATAAATTATATGTGCAGTTTGTCGATGTACATAATTTTAATTTGTAAGACTTTAGGGGAGGCAAATGCATTTACTCTTTTCATCTGAATGAGAGCTAAATAACGGCGCAATAATGAAGATGATAAAATTTTCTTCGGTTTTTTTTCTCATTATTATTACTATTATTCATTTTAAATTAGTTATATTTGTATCAAGGTGTTGGATTTTTCTTGTACTGGACTGACATTGTGTGTAATTTGATTATTTTTTTTAGTCGCTGCAGACATTAAGGGGAGATCGATGAGTGCTAGATTTTCTAATTTTAATCTCCCTTTTTTTTTGATCTCCCTTTTCTATGCCACCTTGATATAAATGTGATAATCCTAATATTACATATTTTATATGTACAAGTTTCTTTATTTATAGAAAAGATAATGATATTTAATGAAGAAAGCGAGATGACATGTTTCTTTAAAAAAAAATATATATTTATAAGCGTATTTTCCTCATTTTTATCCTTTTTTTATATAATATACTTCACATGTATTTCTTTAGCAAATAATGATTGTTTTTTTGTTGACAGTATTATTATATAATAAATACATATTAATTCGTTTTTTGGTTTTCTTATTTGTTTCATTTCATTCGGTTTTTTTTATCGTTTCTCACATTCACGGACATTACACATACATATATATAATACGCATATACACATTTATATTATATACATCTTTCACACATTAGTTCGAAATATTCTGTTCCGGTTTCATTTTTCGGCTTTCAAGGTATAATAGTTTCTACATAATTACAGGTGCCAAATTTTAAGCTTGGTATTTAAATTTTTATACCTTTGTAATGTTTGTAAACTAATGAATTTGATAATATATAAATATTATATATATATAAATTAAAATATATGTAAATGATATTATTGGCAGGACGGTTACGCAGCGAAATCGAATAAAATAACTAACTGTCAATAATATTTCGAGAAATGTATTATGTATAGTACAGTTATGAAATCAAACTTTTTATAGTGCATACATTGTTTTTTTCTTTCTTGATTATTTGGTGTCAATGCCCGATATTTAATAACTAAAGAACTAATAAATTTATTAGAAAAATTAAACTGAAGGTTTTACAATTCCTTATAATGTATACTTTAAAATAATAATAATTATCGATATCCCGTCGAAGTAAGCAAGGCATTAAATAGATCCCAATTTTGTATAAAAACGTGTTCACGTTATTCAAACTTATCTTTCCCGCTTAATATTTATACTCATTTTTAGAACCACCAATAGATTGAGCTACTAGTTTGGCTTAAAATAACTTTCAACTCGAATCTTTCCCCTAGCGGCTTAATATTTTACTAAAATGATAAATACTACCTATCTATTAGCGCTCCATCTATTACTGAGGTCTCTAGTATCATTCTACCTAGGGTATAGGGTAAGTAGATTGCTTTTAAATCAAAAACCATCCATAAGCTATATTCACAACCTCCTATTAACTACACTGATCATTAGAGTAACCTCAACTTGCGGACTCGCATAGGCGTCGGTATTACGGGTTAATATAAGAATACGAAAAATTCATAAATAAACTAAACCGGTAGAGAAGCAGGCATGTAGTGTCGACCTTGAATATAAATCATGTTAACCCGCGCTGAGAGAGATTTCGTTTTAGTACCGGTTGAGCTGTTGCAGAGATTAGTCGAACGGTCAAGGTACTTACGTGTCGCTTTTGAAAATATAGCTGGTGTTTTTTGTGTGTTGTAGTATTATACCAAGTACATAATTAGTGTATCGTTTCATATAGAACTAATATTTACATACCTAAGAAAACAATGCCTCGTAATAGATTTGCTACTAATGTACATAAGTATGTGTCACTTTTTCCCCATTTAAAATATGACGGTAGTGCAGTTTTTTGCTTAATATGGAATGTTCGTTTGGCTGCATTGGACTCAATTGATTGCCAGAGGCATGTCAATGGTATTAAGCATATGAGAAATGCAAGAACTGAAATACCTTATACACTATTCCTCATACATTTATTAATTATGTTTACCTCTTGTAATCTTCCGTTGTCGTTGATGAGAAAAGCAGCTTTTAAAACGTTTTGGCGACAATACGTTCCAAAGTACCCATTACCCTCACAAACACAATTACAGAATCATTTGCCGCGAATGAAAGAGATGCTAGAAAATGTGTGTAAACGTGATTTGGATGGATTACTGTGGATGAGACGACCGATATAAAGAAAAACAGTATTGTGAATGTAATAGCTCGCGTTTTATCTAGCGAGAACACAGCATCTCGATATTTGTTAGCTTGCAAACGTGTTCAACAATGTACCGCGGAAAATATTCAAAAAGTGATAATGAACGCTTTGAGAAAATTTAAAATTGCCCAAGATCAAGTTGTGATGATTGTGACAGATAGTGCAGCAACGATGTTAAGTGTTGGGCGATCCTTAAAACATATATTTCCTAACTTAATACATATAACCTGCGTGCTGCATGCTTTGCATTTAGTTGGTGAAGTTGTTCGACAACATTACGGAAACGTTGATCGGATGATTGGAAGTACTAAAGCAATGTTTCGTAAATCTCCTAAACGTTTAAAAGAATTTCGTAAATTTTGTCCAGGTATTCTAGAACCTCCTGAACCAATTTTAACGCGGTGGGGTACTTGGCTAACAGCAGCTTCTTACTATTTGATCCATTTTCAACAAATTCAATCAGTTATAATGCGATTTAATCGGAGTGAATCCAAAGCAATTAGAGAAAGTCAAAGAGAATTTCAAATTCCTCAACTTTTAGAAGATTTAACAACAATATGTACCAATTATACAGTATTACTGGATGCCGTCAGAAAACTACAATGTACTGAATTGTCATTGCAGGAATCATTAGACATAGTGGAGAGTGTAAAAAATAAATTACACACATTAAATGATACGCCAGGATTATGCGCTAGTCAAAAGCTGGCAAATGTTTTAAGGAAAAATCCCGATTTTAATACTTTAGAGGCCGTTTATAATAAGTGTAAGAATAGTGAACTTATAAGTGATTTTGAAAAACTGTTTCTACATGCAAATGTAACTTCCTTAGATGTGGAGAGATCGTTTTCTATGTATAAGAATATTTTTTCTTGTCGACGCATAAGGTTTAAAGAAGTAACTGTGGAAACATATGCAATGATGCACGTTTACAATAGTTCACATCCTGATGCCTCTAATTTGTTGAATAATTAGCAAGTAAGTTAATTTATGAATTTTTCGTATTCTTATATTAACCCGTAATACCGACGCCTATGCGAGTCCGCAAGTTTTGGTTACTCTACTGATCATTATAATTAATTCGATAATGTAGAGTCGCTATATTATCGACCGGGTTAGAAGGCACACTGTTCAAATATAAACCTAACTTAATCCACCTAAGCCCAATTATTATCAAGTACGTAGTACGTTTCAACATGGTTTTAACATTACCCAAACGTAATGTTAAACGTGTGCAATGTTGCTGCTGAACCACATTCGTGTTATTCCAAAACAACGCATGCGTCAACTCTAGGTACACGTACATTGAACGTTGAAGTTTACAAACTTCTTCACTTCTGTCAAAATTAAGATTATTACTTTCAAACATTGTGAACGGACGCCTTTAAACACCTTTGTTATACTTTTTACACTAATTGTAACTCTTAATTATAGCTACTAATTTTGAGGTTTTGAATACATCAGTAGCGGTTGGTGGTAACGTAAATGGGAGTTCAATTACAACGCTTCGATTCCGTCGTGCATTTCCGTTGTATATTGTGTAAATTGTTGTATACAACGGAAATACACGAGGGAATCGAAGCTTTATCATTGAACTCCTTTTTACGTCACTACCAGCCGCTACTGCTTTACATAAACATTAAATTCAACTTCTGGTAGTATGACAAATACTAAAAGTATCGGCACACTCCACACCATACAAAATATTTAATAAATTCATGCGTAACATGTTCGGGAAATTCGTGGAATTTCATTATCTACTGCCTGACTACATTCGTATGATTACCCACAAAAAGAAAAGATGTGGACCAATGGACCAAAGTGGACCAATGGAAGACGGTGCTGCGGTTTGATGGATCAAAATTTCAGCTTCATGGTTCCAAATGACTCGCGTTGACAAGTTGAAGAATGAATCAAAAAGCAATGAGTTACAGGGGTGGTAATATTATGGTTTGGGATTACTTTCGAAGTGATGGAATTGGTACATTATTTGGAACGGACGTTTTGCAAGAACAAAGGATGCGAAATAATTGACGAAGGATCCCAAGCACTCAAAAGTAGTCAAGACATTTTTTGAGGAACGAACTGAGGCTGGTATTCTTACATTAATCGAGTGACCACCACCCTTCCACCACAGAATCCAGATTGCAATCCTATTGAACTAATATGGTACCATTTAGAGAATTACGAAAATCACTCCCAACTGGCCAAAAGTATATTTAATATTTTCTCACAACCTTGAGAGAGACAAGAAATCATTGGGGTGCAAAGCCAGCTCGCCTCCACGTGGTGCACCCTGGGTAACGCTAAATGAGCTAGCACAATTTCCCGTACCTATACCATCGTCTATGACAACCATTATAATTACATTATTACAATTTATTTTATTGTAGGCAACATCTTTGGAGTACTCGATGAACTTGTCAATACATGGAAGAAGATGCAGACAGAGAACTTAATTATCTAATTGTTAGGTGAGATTGGTTAATTATTTACTACCTTTAAATTGTTTTTTTTTCTTTTATATTTTTGTATTTACAAGAATCTTTATTTGAATTTTCCTGCTCTCTGTATCATTTTAATACTAACATTTTTCATATTTTGTTGTTTATTGTCGGTTGTATTTATGTATAAATTTTTTTTTCGTATTATTTTAATATTAATTTTAAAGCGTATTTCAAAACATTTACGTATTAGACCTAAAACGTTTTATATTGAAAAATCGGGAAACAATTTACCACATGCTTACGTTCCCTTTAGGAAGGTATTAATAGAATTAACGTCACAGGACGTAAACTTTTTCGTCTTTACTGGTAGTGGAGTATCGTAAACTGTAAAACGCTGTAAGGTCGGCGGAATTTGTCTTTGAAGAACATTTAGAGGGCATTTGAATTGACATTTTAGTAATCTTGGGCGTTATATAGAATTAAGAGTTGAAGAATTATCAATTTGCACGTATCAAAACAAATTTGAAAATTGCTCAAGTACACCTACACAGCACATATCGAAATAAACTCGACTAAGATGAATGAATGTCGGTTTTGTTTGTTCTCCCTCTTTATTTATTTTGTGAAAAACAACGCGCGATTTATAAATAGTATTTGTTACCTAAAATTAATGCTCTTGATCTGAACTCGGTTCCGAGAGTGTTAAACATGGAAATATTCTGTTCATTGCGGGGTTTCATTTACGTCTCCGACGCTGCTTCAATTGAATAATTTTTCGATTGACATGATTATATGCCATTATTTAATAAAGCAAATTGCGTATTAAAATTGTTTTCACACCAGACTTTATTGACAAATAAATCAATTACAAGAGTTTAAGAATCTTGACCGTATATATTATTGAATATATATTTTGCTGGTTACAACGTTATAACTTCCTTTCTTTCTCGTTTCCTTTTAAACATTCAATTGATACCATCTGGAATTTATTTCAGTCGGCCTAAAATAAACATCGGATGTCTTAACCCAGAATAATAATAATCTCAACGTTTAGATATATTTTTAAAAAAATTTTATTTATAAAGATCACAAAATTGATTACAATAAGGTAAACAGAATTTGCAATATATAAATAAATTATATTATAAATAATTAATAAATATGTGTATTGAGTTCGATCTGCATACAATAAAATAGCTGCGATAGACGTTGCATTTTATTAACCCTAATAATACAAAATGAACTGGACTATATACAAAAAAAGCTGCTATTCTTTTTTACGCTTTGTAAATACTAGAACAAAACACAATTATACTATATATGTCACTACAACAAGAATTCATGATAGTTAAAGGGAATTTCTTCAATATTCTACAAATTGATTCGCTTTCAGTCGTTATTAAAATTAATACAAATAATAAATATAACGTACACAATAAAAATAGTTAAAAACGTCTTTTAAAAGGTCACGCCCTACTTAAAACTATACAGGATGAGTCGGAAAGAACGAACCAAACTCTAGGAGTGTATTGTACACGTGAAAATAATATAAAAAAGCTCATATGTTCTTATCCTATTTTCATTTGTTTTCAAGTTACAAATAAATAAAATTTCGTACATTAACATTGACCTCTAAACATTTTATGATTCTTCTACGAAGGGCGGTTGTTACTCTCTTGATTGCTTCAACAGCAGGTGCAGCATTCCCTCTACAAAAACCATAAACAAACACAATATTTGCATATTCTAGATTTGGATAAGTGTGTGGCATTTTCCAACAAAATAATGTACAAACTCGAAAATAAACGTTAGGCCACTGTCACCATAAACACCGACACATATCAGAACAACATAGTTATTGAAAAATGATTTTGAACCTCGAAAGAAATGATTCACATAGCCGATACGTCATATGTGATAAACAGTGACTTTTTGTTTTACATGGGCCGTCAATGCAAGGATATTTTTATTTTGTATTGACTCGAAAACAAGCGAAAATTTGGACCATTTACAAAAACGCTAGATAAAATTTTTTAATTATGCTATAATTTGAAAACAAATGAAAATCGGATAAGAATCTACGAGTTCTTTTTACGAGTATAATACACTCCCAGAGTTTGATCCGTTCCTCCCGACTCACTTTGTACAGTTTCATTATCTGCGGTTTTGCTTCTTTTTGGTTTAGCAAATATATATTTTGGTATACAGGCACTTGGTCTCTATTGCTTGCTTGCTCTTATACATAGATCGAAGAAAACATATTTCAGTCATGGTAAGATAATACTAATTACTGTTTAGAACAAGCAAAATAGGATACATAACCGTCTAACCAACTCAGACAAACAGAATCCCTATCGCTGCATAATGTAAGCGAGTTCATGGTATTAGGATCACTTCGTTTTTCAATATCATTAGACAGCATTTACATTGATAAACGCGAATTATTTACTTTATTTTTATCCCTATCGCTATTATTTGCTGTCTAAACGCAATTTCTTATCTAGTAGTTTTTGTTTGAGCTATATTTCTAAGTTCGGTGTAATACGATCTAGGAGGCCTTTGATCCTTTTTCCACATCGCATGAGAAGCACCACTACGTCTTCTGTAAATCGACATTCTAAAAAAAAAGAAACCCAACTTCATTTTTTTCTTTCTCGAAAAATCAAACACACTACACATGCTTTTCGTTAACACTAAAACCGTTAAAAAGCATTCCCCAGATTATTTTTAAAATAGTAGAAGAGGATAAGCGGAAATTTGTTAGTAATAGTAATCAAAGAACATGCAGGAAAGATCACCAACAATAGCAAACAATAGTATTTATTCCAGTTGATTTATTAAAATGTAAACTTACAAAAATGCACTAAATACTACAAACGGGTAAAAAAAAACATTCAAAGAAAGCTTTTCATGCTTACAAAAATAAATTAAATAAATTATAATACTACACAGGAAATACTGAGAATTTGACCTTTGGTTATAGAAATTTAAAACAGATTGAATCCTAAAAAGATAGTCTTAGATACCAGAACAATCTGTACTATATTCATATAATCAAAAATACCAAATTCTAGAAATGATATTATCACAGTTAAGTTGGAACGTATTAATTAGGTTTTTGTTTCTAAAATCTACGTATCACAGACGACTCACGCTCAACCGCCAAAAACAGAAAATTTAATGAGATTCTGAAACAATAGAAAAAGGAATCAATTAGATTTATTTTGCCTTTCTTACATGAAGTTGAAAGTTCTCTTACCTCACCCTATGTAGCCTACGACGAGTGAAAGGACTAGAGTAACAAAGATGGTTATCACGTGATCGAAAGCTACTGATCTAGTAGGCCCTGTGGCACTTTTGAGTAGAGTCGACCCTGTAGTTATGTTGTCTGATAGGACAAAATTGTCTATTGTAATTTCTCCGCCATATTCATTTAGGAGATGAATGATGATTCCATTGGTCCATCCAAAACCTAGTTGCACTTTGTATTCTCCACCGCCCCCACCTTCACCAAATTTGGTAGCATCATACTGTAAATAAAAGAGAGTTTTCATAAATAACTCAGATAATATCCTAAAGATTAATTTTGACATACTTTCTCGTACATGGCGTCTGTATCCTTGTAAGCATGATAGTTTGACTGTAGCCAAATTGTCGCCAATTCCTTAGCTAATCTTTGAGCGTAGGCATCTCCTGTGTTATTCAAACCAATGATGACCATATGCTGTAATGGTGGCCAAGCATTTGGGAAATCCCATTGCTCTCCTGTGTATTCCATAGTTGTTGGTATTCCTCCATCATATTTAATATTATTCCTTTCTAGATATTTCATCACAGATGCAATAGTCTTTTCTTTATTCTCTAAACGATAGCATCCAGTGAATAAAGGTGATATATTTGATGGGTAAAAGTATTTTCTCCTCATTGAATTTAGGAGATCATAATCTAACCATACATGCGACTCTTCGTCCCATAATACGGTTGTGACCGCATCTAACCATTCCTCAGCCTTTTCTTTATAGTAAAAGGCTTTTTCTTTATTCCCGAGCTTATCATGGTACTCGCGCAAAATGACGGCATTCCAATAGAGAAACGAATTCAAATCTACTGGAACGATATATTTTGTCTTGGTGTTGATTAACGTTCCTGTAATAATAATATCGGATTGGTATTTATGAAATTTATGAATAACTATGAAAATATTCATTACCATTATTCTTTTTGTTCCATATAAACCATCTACTTGAGAAGTCCCATCCAGATTCAGCAGCAGCCTTCAATTCTGAATAGAAATCTTCTTTCTGATCGTCTTCAAGTGTTTCAGCTATATCAATGTCTTCCAGGTAAGATTCGGGTCTTGGTCCTTTGGAATTATCTCCATATACTGCTAATGTGTAATTTTTTCCCTGATAATGCACAATTTTTGTATGTTGGTTCATCCAATATTGGAATTCCTTATCCATAGTGTCGATGTGATTCTTAACGAAGGCAAAATCATTCGTATTATCGACATATAATTTAACCATTGGTATCAAAAGGGGTGGATGAGATCTTTCTAAATAGTATATCCTTCCGCCGTTGGGAATATGCCCGTAACTTTCAACGATATACATGAAATTCTCTAACATTCCGCGACTAGTGGTGTGCATTCCGCTTAAAAGTAGCCCTTGGATGATCCAATAAGAATCCCAATAGTAAAATTCACGAAAACGCCCACCAGGAACGATCACTGGGTTGGGTACCCAAATAATACTGTATAAGTCTTGATTCTCTTTCACGTCGTCCTTCATTTTGCGTCCCAAATCTTTCCAAACCTTATTTAAATAATATCCCCATTTACGAAATTCTTGATCTTTAATTCTTTGCAAATATTTTGGATTTTCAATCCAATCGCTTGGACTCCACTGAGTAAACTCTGATCCAGCTTCTTCGAAATTGTCTTTCAAAAATTTCTCTATATCCTCGGGCAATGGATCATGGGAGTGCTCTTCCATAAATTTGTGGAAGTTGGCCATGGTTTCGTTAGGCGATTGTTTCATTTTCATGTCGACGAATGTTTTGGAATCTTCATACAATTTTGCAGTTTGGACTGTGTGGAGGAGTGGACCATGACAATAAATATCGCTGTGAAATAATTGAGAAATTACAGTTGGAAAAAATAAAATGGGCTTGCTTAATGCGTAACCTGGCCCAGTTAGAGTAAATTATTTCATAATAAAATATTTAAGGCTATTAACACAACCGTTTGATAGCTTTAATCGATTCTATTTAAACAATAAAATTTCCACACGGCGTTTAACAATGTCGATAACATTGACAATAATTTTGCTACTATGAAATATTTTTGCGAGTCACGTGAATGGACGCAAATGAAATGAAAAGAAAAACAATTTTAAAATGCATTGAAAAAAATGCATACTTGATTTTGCTCGTATTATCAAACAATATCATTTGCGTCATTTGATATTGTAGTAGTAGTAATCAAAATAATTATTACAGTTACACCAGTAGTTTAATAACTTACCTATAGCATGGAGGTGGTTTTTCGGAACAAGAAATCAGCTGGGCCAGATATGCTAGTAGCACCATACAACACCGTAAAAAAGACATGGTTTTGGTTTATTTTAAACGGTATCTATTTTTAATTCTTTTTTAAGGACCGCGTTAAAATTTAATTCGATTATAGTTTATTTCACTCAAAAATCACTCTTACTTTCGAAAAAATGTTCTTCGCAATAGTCCTAGTATCTTCGGCTTCGATTGTTGGTTCACCAGGACTAAACGTACGCTTTTCCTGTACGAGAAAAATAAGAAAATCAAACCGTATTCAATCACACTATTCAAAAGACCGAAAAATTCAAGTTAAATTCGCTTTTCGGTAGCACGAACGCGATATAATAATGTAATTGTGCGTTAAACTTGTTCAGAATATTGCCGCCAAGAAAGTGAGCAAGTTAAATAGTATCCCCAAGTATTATTTCGTCACAGTGACGTAGACAGCCGAGCCTCCTAACACTCCCACTTCCATACAGACAACAGGTTTTGTACTGAGTTCAAGTATCCGCAATTCTACGTCTGCTTTTCTGTGGAAGCGAATATCTCTGCTTGAATCATTAAAGTATGTCAAATCTGCAACACAATGGAGCCCATTGGTCCATACTGAATGCTAGAATAGCGAAACACCCGTTAAAAGAAAGCCCATGTCAAAACTTTTGGACGTTAGACAAAGTTGCTACGGGAAGTTCCAAAGTCCAAATTTTTTTGCATTGCATCATTGCCGGAAACATAAAATCGTACTTTGATCTTTCCGAGTTATTGGGAATTTATTTCTCTATACAATAGAATGATCTAGCTGGATCTATAAACACTATCACTAAAACTTTATATTTTGAAGATTACTTGCATAAAATCAAATGAAAAAGATTTTCAAAATAACTATCAACAAATTTGTTATAATAAAAAGAAATCGATTCTTTGAGATTAATTTTATCAAGTTCTTACATTTTAAAGTATCATTGTTTATTTAACAACAATAACGATGTATAAGATTCTGAAATCGGTAAAAAAGAAATATATTGAGATGATCAAAGCCTTCGAATTTCTCAAAATTATTACCTAGTATTACATTTCCGGTGATATTTTCGTCGATAATAACAAGACTTTGCTTCAGACATTTACGACACCTTCTACAGCAGATTAGATAACTAATCACAGGTTCTTATGTGCTTATAAATTTATGCAATATGAAATGATTTTTAACTAATTTTTATTTAATTTTCTGCTTTATTAAAAAAAAAACATGAATTATGTTCGGAGCGTATGTATCTACGCAAAATATGTTACAAATTTGCATTTTATCATTTATATTATTTTACATTGTTTCCATTACGTCACAATTTACGCAAGCAACATTTTTTTCCTAAAAAATACGAGAATATATTGTATGTATTAAATAAAAATATTAGTATTGAAATTTAGCAATAGGGTAGATAGGGACATATTTTTAACATCTTAAGGACTATCGAAATGAACAATTCTGTAGATTCCATAATTCAAAATTTGTGTAGATTGTATGGGTGTCGCCGACGATATGTAAGGATATTTGCATCATACCAAAATTCTTTAATGTTTATCGATTGATTGAATATATACTGAATCATTCTATTCCTGTACATTGTTTAGCAATAATATTCATGGTACTGGATGTTTTCAAAGTCGATTAGAGCTATTATTGCACAAAAATATGAAAAGATTTTGATAATTAAGACATCCTGTTCTTGTATGTTGTCTGCGACAACATTTTTTCCCAAAGTCTTTGTTGAAATAATTAAATGAATCTTTATCATTAGTGAGAATATTGTTTATATAAGTTGTAGTGATTCTATATATAAAACAACTGAGGAGCGTTCATGCAAAATCAGACATGTCCACATAAAGTAGTTTTGAGAAAAACTTATTTCAAGGGCACTGCAATTACGATTGTGCAATTGAAATGATGACTAGTGCATCGAATCACATATTTAATACTGTCATGGTTATGTAAAAATGTGCATCCTTCTAGGATAAAATTCAAAAAAAGAAATGGATATGTCTTGTTTTGCGTGAATGCAAGTGACATGTCAAAGAAAGAACTGATACAAACAGTACAAACGAAAAATGCTAAGGAAACTTAAATATGTATGGCATGGTCATCTTTCAAACAGTCACAAATAACTTCAGTTTCTTCACCATACTGTGTTTCTTTGTTTTCTTCTTACGTACGTTTCATCGAACTTAAGAAAAGAACTTGTTCTAAATTTTCTTACCGTCTATTTATTTTGAGAAATAAACATTTTCATGTAAATTTGTTTTAAATCTTTAAGTTGCAGCCAGGTTTTCAGTATCGTATAGTTGCCAGTCCGTACTTAACGTACAAACCTCCCCAACTTTCTCATAAATTCTCTTCTATTCTTCAGCGTTAACGATGACATTTCGTTTCTTCAATATCTTTTCTATACGGCCAAAAATGCGATCGGCTGGCAAGTAGGAATGGCTTCTTACAGGGAAATGCAAAACCAGATTATTGGCAGAAGCTGGACCTTCGAATCTAAGCCATAATGCCAAAATGTGGGCATTCTTATTTTGTCCTCCACAGCTATCACAAGATAAATGTACTGACTCTACATTTTCTAGATTTAGAGATCTAAAATGGGTCAACAAATCTGATTCAATTCCCGTAGAGTCACGACCAGCCTGGCTTTCGGTCCGGGTGTAAAAAACGTTTTTTTTTTTAATCAAACGGGACAACATACATACATATACAGAATTTATCATATGGATCTGTCTGCTTTTGTGATATTGTGTATATTACAGATATTTTCAATATGAGTGGATATGTCCTGTTTTGACCGATATATTAAATTTAATTTTAAAAGGTGGAAATGTCTGATTTTGACTGAACTGTCGATATTCAGGCCCATATTACTATGTGATAGAACTGACTTTGAACAATTCTGAGCACTGTAGGCGATAGAAACGATCAAGAACAACTATGAAACCGTATTAAACTAAATTTTGACCAAAAGTGGACATGTCTGGTTTTGCATAAACGCTTCTCAAATAGAAAACAATTTTTCTGTTCCACTTCATTAATAATTTATTGAAATAAATGAAAATACATCTAGGTTGCTTAGTTCTTAGTATTACCTATTTTTGCTTTTTTTTGTTTATTTATTTACTTTTTATAATTAATAACCCTACCTAGTGCGTGGACGGAAGATAATTCTCTTCCTGAGCAATTTAGAAAAAAAGTTTTGAAATAAAAAATATTCGGAGGCAAATGCTTCAAACAAAATTTGAATCACCACCCGTTAAAGATATCGGCTGCTAAAGATGCAGCGGCATTTCGCAAAGATCTCAAATTACGTCAGTTATCTCAAAAACTAAGATAGGTATAGGGAATATTGCCATGAATCGAAGAGAAGCATCCAAAATCATAATAATATACAGGTATTCCATTTAAAACATCAAACTTGTATCGTACACTGCGGAAACTGAACACCCTGTATACTTGATTATAATTTTATGTTGTGCAGCATTTATCTTCGAATATTTGAAAACCTTTTCTCTAAAACACTTCAGTGAATTATCGTCCGTACACGCACTAGGTGGACACGCTGTAAATTGATGTATGGACATTCTTTTTCTCTCAGTATAAAAGAAAAATTTTTATATGTAATTATTTCTTTTCATAGAAGTTAGTCAAGGAGTGCCATCAAACGAATATTGCAAATTTTACCAATTTAAAAGAGAAAACATCTTAGGATGTGCATATTACATATAGACAGAATACATTTTAGCAACTCTGCAACAGTCGCGAGTTTTAGATAGTTGACCTTGTCTGGTAACTTTTTTGCAACACTATTTTACCTTCACAATGTAAATTATATACTTTCTATATACCACGTGAGCTGATTTTTAAGAAATTGTTATCGGTAAGAAAATATTTTTGGAACTTCCTTTTTAAATATTTTTTTTTTATATGAAAGTAGTCACATCTATTGTTATTAATTATACATTGATGTTATATTTCAGTTCCATTAAACACTGATAGATAACATTCATTAGAATCAAAACAACATTAAATTTATAATCTCAAGAAAACTTTTAAACTATTGCATCATCCTTTTTCCACGGTAGAAAAATTAATATGACAGCCAGGTGTATTACTCTATATATGCATGTATCTATGTACATACATTCTACTTATTTACAATGAGTTATACATAGAGTACACATATTCCATTTAAATATGTAAAATACAGCTCAAAAAAATATATTTTTTTTGATATATACCAAGAAAAACCTGTTATGTAGGTTTTTCTTATCGATAACATTTTGAATTTCTACGATGTCGTAAATTCTTGGAAAGAAAATTGATGCTTATTCTTAGGAGTGTAACTCACATTATGTAAATACTAGATATTTCGTAACATTACAACTAGAAACTCATAATTGGGGATTTAATTTTTAATTGTGAACAAAATCTGTTGACGTAAATCATGTCAACAATTTCGTTTATGTCATAGTGGTAGGTGGCTTTGATATAATTATAGTACCGATGAGCCCACTCCACACGTTTTATTTCTGAATGACCAATACCTCGTGACTTGGATAATGTAAAACAAAGTTCATCATTCTGAGAAATGCAAATAAATTTATTATTATGATTTTTAGTACCACAAAAATAAAGATTTTCTGATGCAATAATATTCATTCATTCTCCTACCCTGTATAATTTATACAAAATTTATGCAATAATTGAAATTTATGTATATTTTGACCTTTCTTAACAGAAGCTAAACCCCAAGAATATTTTATATGTGCGTTTTCAACACGATCAATATACATAAGTGAGAAAATGCTCAGAAAAATAATAACGTTGGGAAGTCCTACTCGAACGTTTCATTGACTTAAACAGCTGGACCAGATGATATTTTGTTGAGTTATTTTTATGCAAGCCAATAGATAGTTTATTTCTGTACCCTGTACCTAACGCAGACATCAGACAGTGCTCCTGATGACACTTTAAATATATGATAGGAACGTTTTGAATTATAATTAAATTGAATGTCTTGCAATGATAATTTTATCTAAGTGAATATGAAAGATACTAAGGTTTTAAATATAATACCAAGGTCTAGTATGCAGGGGAAACATATCTTTATATACTTTCTTTATTAATAATTATGTAAACATCACCTCAGAAACAATAGAGTTTTAATTGCAGAAAAAATAAACATTCCGCTTTAACCGGATCAATCAAGGTAAAGCTAGGATGATATAGATCTTGAAATATGATGATAATATTTACAGAATTTATTTGCAAGATGATGTTAAATCTCCAGTAATCAATAATATTAATCATAATAAATAAACATCGAGGAATAACTTTAAAATTAATCATTATAAAAAGAGGTGAAGCTGTTTCAAGAATAACACAACAAATATTTTAGAATAGTGTAAATATTTTAGTGAGAATGATTTAAAGCAGAACTACCGTTACACATAGTATACCTCATGTTATTAAAAAGAGCTTGCCTGTAATATTATTACTTTCTAGTAACTCTATAAATAAATTTTACAAGAATGATTTTTTCTTCTTTTAACACGTATGAGCCTTATCATATCAAACGTTATCATGTAAATGTCAATGTCAATAATGAAATGTCAAACGTCAAATTAGAAAACTTGTACGAATCTAAATAAAAACAAACTATTTAATCTAAACTCAACTTGCTAAAGTATTCATGAATAACACATTCTTACATATAACTCTATCCAAGTTGTTTGTGTTTAATTTACGATATCAAATAAATGCTTTTTTAATCTAGGAATTGCTGCTTACTTATTTATATGTTGATATAGCTCAATTTTACCGAACATAACGTACGATTTTATACCTTAAACAGTGACATTGATGTTAAAATTAGTTAGGATGACACGGAAAATTTTTGCTACGTCCACTTTTTTTAAATCTCGATTTTTAAATGCTTGACATTAAGATCCCATGGTGACTTTTCTAGGCATAACAAAATGTTCAAATCGACATATTTAGATAAAAACCAACTCATAGAATCGATTGCCGCAGCTCCCACATTGTTACCTTTCGAGTTACGGGGAAGAAACTGATACAGTAGAGGTTGTAGCTGGCGAATTGTAAAAGATGCAAGATCGTGCTATTTTTAGATCGATTCAACTCGATGAGATCTTTAGAATGAGTCTACACTTAACGTTTTAACCCTTTTGGTTACTCTAAGAACTTTTGTCGAGTCTGCTCGATGTGTTATCCCCACGTAAGCCGTCTGTCCAACGTGACTTCCAGATATTTAATTGAGGAGCTCCACTCCAGTTTGGTCTGCTTAGTAAAACGTATGGCGACGCTTTCACTCAGAAGCCCTACATCTCTGCCCATTTAACAATGCCCACCAGGTTTTCTCACCTACTCATTGTATAAATGGTGGTGTCATCCGCGTACATGGAAAGATGAACCTATGAATGCTTCGGAACGTCATAGACCAAGAACCGAGCCCTTAGGGACCCCAGAACCGATCTAACCTTCCAACCACCACTTAAAAGTTCTTGTGCTCAGATAAGATTGTATTAATCTTATAAAACCCCTGCTGAATCCGACTTTCTACATTTTGAAAGGAATGCCGTCGTGCCACGGTGTCAAACGCCCGTTCAACAGCCCCAACGATCCCCCCCCCCCGTTGAAAGGCGTCTCTAATTGTTTGGGAGAGCCTAAAGTAATTTAAAATCTGTATATAGACCCGAACTGCTCATGAGTCATGAGGCAGCGGGTTCAGAATTGTCATCTCATTTCTCACCCTGATCAGAATCACCGATCCTGCCAGCTTGGAAATCGTCGAGACGGGTCTGAGATTCTGAGGATTCTGAGGTCTGTCTTTTCCAGGCTTAGGAATGGTAATTACGATGGCATGCTTCCAAGCGGAGGGATAATAATGAAGGATCAAAATTCTGTTGATAATATTAGCAAAAATCTGCCCTTGCTTATTGAGATGTGAGTAAATTAAGAAGATGAGAACAAAATTCCATTGTAAAACTTTCATGATTTAAAATATTTTTGAAATTAGATATTTTGATGACATAATAGAGTACGAAAATCTTGCTTATATAGTGATACCTTAAGCAGTTTTTCAGATTTCACCATTTGAAGGCTGATCTTGTTTTTTGTGCATTTTCTAACAAAACTGAGAGTTTATTTAAATTAAAAATAACTATCCTATGCTTAACAGACACAATCAAATATCCTCGGACAGTTTTCATTCAAAAATTCGATTTTTAAGTTCTTTAGGATTCCCTAGTGATTTTTCTAGGCTTAAGAAAATCTTCGAAAGCAGGTTTCTAGGTGAAAACGAACTCGTAGAGTCGATTATCGCAGCTCCCACATTGTTACTTTTTTACCTTTACGAGTTATGGCAACAAAATTTGGAAAAGCGATACAAAATCTCGAAAAGTTTGAGAGGTTATAGGTAGAGAATTATTGGAAATGTAAGATCGTGTTTTTTTAAATTGATACAGTTCACAGAGGTCTTTAAAACAAACTTACATTTAACACATTTGCCTTTTGGTTATTGAGGTTTTTTCTTGTGAAAATTCATGGTTTAAAAGGTTTTTGAAAATTGATGTTTTGACGATATGTAGTATAGATTTTGTAATATTTCAAGCAGCTTTTGAAATATAACCAATTTAGAAATTGCTGCTGGTTATTTCGGTTATTTCTAGGGTAATGTATTGTAACAAACATAACATATAATTTTTCACTTTGAACAACAAAACTCGTGTTAGAATTAATTACGATGACACAGGAAATTGTTTTAAATTGTTGCTGCGTCACCTTTTTTAAATCTATTAAACATAAAAATTGTCGAGTAATAGTTTTAATAATCTATGTAGGCTGTTACCTGTTAAAGTCTAGATTGCTTTTATGATATCATAGATGATTTTCTGAACCTGAAATCTGATACGCCTAAATCCTAGCAGCGTCTGCTGATTTTTTACTTTCATATCATGAATTAAGTCTGCAATTAGCAACGAAAAGCTAATTCAGCCCAACATTGTTTTGACGTTAACCTCTAGTATTTCAAAATGTGTTTCCCAACATCGGGTGTTAATTAAGTTTGGCTTTTGTGTAAGATCAAAGTTCTATTACAGTGTTATCGGTTGGTTTTCTTTTTGTCTTGATCTTCGTGTCTGGAATTTCTCTAATCGGTTTCCAAATAATATGTTTTATTGCAAAATATTTGTGTTGCTATACAGAAAATATTTTAATATAAAATTAGGGTTTCTAATTAGATCTTTATTATAAGTCTACGCTATAAATAGAGTTTTTGATTGCGTAATTATTTTTTTCCATACGTAGACAATTTAATATCTTGTCATTGGATCTCATCACGTCTTTAGGTAATACTGAAACAATCAATGTGTAGATGTTACTTATCACGTAAAACACGTAAAAATGTCACGTATGTCTACTTCTTTAATGTTACATCGGTGTTGTATAAGTCCACTTTCACAATTCAGTCTAAATTTAAACTCTTTTTTTTGCATCAATTAAAAGATCAAATAGGCTAAACAAGTCAATTCTCCAATTTCATCTTGATTAGGGGAATATGCGTCAAAAATTGCTATTAATTTTTGTTAATAAATTCCATTGTAGAAGAATTGCGCAAGTTCTCTATAAATTTCAATTCCCTGCACATGGCGGGAAAGGTACAATAGAGCGGCTTGTGGTGAACCGTTAAACGAGGTTCAAGATCATGATGACGACATACGACACACCTCCGGCTTGCTATACTCCATTCTGGGAAGTTATAAAGTTGCACCGCCGATTGTGTCGCAACTCGCGGTTTTCTATAGATTCTACATGAAAGGCTACACGTATTCAACGTAGACTATTAATCGACAAGCATTTCGGGGTAACCGAAAATACGTGGATTGAATGTAATTAGATTCTAGATTTCCGTCATTTTACTTGATGTGTTTTCTAAGCAAATTGGGCATTTATTTAAGCTAAAAATAACTTATATTTAACAAACGTTATCAAATAAGCCTGCATAGTTTTCGAAAAATTTGCAATTTTGATATTTGATTGATTTTGACTTGCAGCATACGAAAATCAGAGCCAATTGCTGAGTTTTTCAGATATCTTAATGGCTAGTCTAAAAAGGAGTCTGGATTTCCAAACCAACCGTTTATTTAAGCTAAAAGTAATTATCCTACACTTAAACGCCATCAAATACTCCTTAAGTCCTTAATCAAATACTCAAACTCTGTGGCACTGGAACACCGAAACACACAGCCAAGCTATCATCATCTGCAATAAAGCTGAACTGGTTCAGTTTAACTGCTGATGATGATAGCTTGATTACTGAAACGTGCGTCCAGTGCGAGCGAAAAATTGTGATAAGGGTTTTATTGAAGTGTTTCAAATACTCCTGTGTAAGATCTTTCAGCAAAAATTTCAGTTGAAATTAAAACTCTCCACTTCAAAATTCTCTGGTAACGTTCCTAGGCTTAATAAGACTTTCAAGGACATGTTTCTAGATAAAAACGAATCTGGAGAATCGATTGTCGCAGGACTACCGTTACCTTCTTTATCTTTCAAATTACACCTAAGAAATTCTGAAAAAGTTGATACAAAGTCTGTTAGGCTTTGAGGAATTGCAGTTAGAGACTTACAGGAGATGGGAGATTGTGCGTTGGATTGAGAACTTTAAAATGAGCCTCATTTAACGCTTTCCTACTTTTGGTTATTAAGATATGAGTAAATTAAAGAAATGGGAAAAAATCTAGGAGGAAATTTAATATTTTGACCATAGTATCTAATAGATTTTGACCTTCTATGTGAAAATCATAACTTGAAAGCTTAGTGTTTCCCAAGTAATATTTCTAGTTATTTTCTAAGTCATTTAAGCTCTTTTTTAAGCTTAAATTTGTTACATTTCTATTCTATTTGCCTTCTTTTTTTAGTCATCAACCAGAAAAATTGATGCAAAATTTCCTGAGAGGTATAAATGTATAGATGGGATTTTATTTGATTTACATCATTAACGTTTTTATCGATAACGAAGGTGTTTACGCAATTCCTATAACCGCGGTGACAACTCCTCTTGTACTGGGTTTTTGATAGTGATAACGATTTAATCTATAAAATTTACCGATTTGATAAGAAGCTCGCATATTTTTTCGAACAAGTCTACACTATTGAGTAAACAGAGATTATAAATCAATTATAGGAAAATATATCTTTGTAAGTGCCTCCCATATAAGGAGTCCTGAGAATTTCCATTATGACTAACTACATGCTAGAAATTGGAGATTACACACACATCGATATCAATATTTATGAATTTAGCACTAATTTAAGGCAACACCATTTCCAATAGTATGCAACCAAACTTACATACCAATTTAAAATGTTTTTTCTACTAATTAATCTCGTGAAATATATGACATTTTAATTTTTTCCATCATATTTCGTTTCGTTGAGGTATATCCTTGAATATTTTAGTATATTGCCAAACAGAGATGTCCTAGATATTTCTAATTCAATTGCACATGCAATTAGAAGCAATTTTACTTAAGTAATCGTTAGGCCTGGCATAATCGGTCTTCGCGACAGAATCGGATCAGCCGCATGGGCCGCGTATTATACATAAAGAGTGCATGTGTGATTCACACCCGACAGAAGTGAAATTTAGAAATCAATACCCTATGGTAAAAAATAAAAACTGGCGCAATAAAAATGTTTGGTAAATATAGCGAATATATGCACGCGTTGAAGTGTGTTATTGTCATTTTTTGTTTGAAAACGGCATTTGTTATGTATGTAATGTAATAGCCGTAAAAAGCAAACAAAGTAAATTGTAATTAAATACTTGTTTCGGTAAGGAATCGAACCTAAGACATCCCGCTTGCCGAACGGGCGTGCTAACCACTACACCACGAGGACCTTGATACCAGAAACATTCACTTTTTAATACCTAGTTATTATTTCTATCTACAAATATATCATAATATTTCGACAGACAATTTTTAATTCTTACATGCCAAGTACACTAATTAATTAATATTTTATGAAAAATTATGAAAATCTGTAATTTCCTTGGAATTTCCGACGTAATTAAATACTTGTTCCGGTAAATTCCAAGGAAATCACAGATTTTCATAAGTCACCCACAGATACAGACGGAAGCCAAAATATATTAATTAATTAGTGTACTTGGCATGTAAGAACTAAAAATTGTCTGTCAAAATATTCTGATATGTTTGCAAATAAAAATAGTAATCAGGTATTAAAATGTGAACATTCGAAATTACAAATTTTCATAATTCACCGACGGAAGCCGAAATATATTAAGTAACAAAGTAGTTTCTTTAAGAATCTGTTGTACTTAATACCGTAAATGTATGAGTAACTATAGGTATGTAATAAAAAGCACTTTTGTTTCTCAGAAATAACGAATATATGTATTTAAATTGATTACCTTTTAAAATCAAGGTTATGTTAATTTTAATACGCCACATAAAAAATTTGATTTCAATAAATAATGTAATATAATAAAATGTTTAGGAAAAAATTTTAAAATTATATAATATATTATATTATTATATAATATACATTTCTGTGAGGAATTATTAAAACTAACCTTTTCTGGAAGCCTTTTACCAATTTCCAGGTAGTATTTGTCTATTATAAGACCGTTATCATAAAATATATAATTATGTTGGAATCCCCAATAATTACAGTGACAATAAAGCTTTATAATAATCCCTAGGAGGGTTAGCTGATTCACTCGTGTTACCTGGAAATATTCGTATACCCTTTATAAAGTATTATAACATTTGTGAACGCAGTGGTTCTGAAGAGATTGTTATTGTGAAAGTATCTGTGGTTGTGCAAGTGAAAAATAAAATAATTTCGGTTTGACTGTTTAAAATGCCCCGTGGAAAACCTCTAGGTGTTTCAAAACGATCGGCTATTATTACCTTGCATCAGGAAGGGCACGCAGAAAGACGGATTGCGGATAAATTAAAAATAAAAAAATCTACAGTACTATAGTTCGATTTAAGACAACCGGTGACGTGCAAGATCGTAATCGGCCAGGACCGTCAAGAAAAACGACTCCTGCGTAAGATTTACGAATAAAAATAATTAGTAAGCGCAATAGAAGACTAACAGCATCAGAAATTGCTGCAGAATTCAATAATGAGTGAGATTCCAAAGTTTCTGTGAGTAGTGTGAAACGTCGGCTGAAGGAGGCTGGGTTGCATGGGCGAGTGGCTTGTCGAAAACCGTTACTCCTAAGAGGAAATAGGCTGAAACGACTGAAATAGGCACAAGCTCATAGAGATTGGACAGTGGACGATTTTAAAAACGTTTTGTGGACTGACGAATCCAAGTTTGAGGTTTTTGTAAATAGACGGAGAGTTTTCGTACGCAGATCAAGAGGGGAAAGAATGTTACGGGAGTGTATAGTTCCTACGATGAAGCATGGAGGCGGATCTGTAATAATTTGGGGTTGTTTTTCCTTAATCGGAACAGGGGACTTGCTCAAAATTGAGGGCATAATTAAAAAAGAAGAATATCGGAAAATCCTGGACGAAAATGCCATACCGTCAGGAGTCCGATTAATTGGTCGTGGATTTGAATTTATGCAGGACAATTAGCCCAAACATAAATCTAAATTGTGCACAGATTGCCTGCAGCAAGAAGAAAATGAAAGAACCCTAAAAATTATGGAATGGCTGCCACAGTCCCCCGATCTGAACCCGATAGAGTTGTTATGGGAAGAATTAGACCGATGTGTTAGGAAAAAGTGTCCAAAATCGAAGGAACATTTGTGGACCAGTCTCCAAGAGGTATGGACAAGCGTGCCCAATGAAGCGAAATTAGTGAATCGGATGCCAAGAATAGTGGCAGCAGTCCTAAAGGTAAAAGGTGGATTTTTCGATGAAAAACGGATTTAAATTATTTGTATTACATTAACTTTTTCTTTTTAATAAATTTGTGTTTGAAAATATGTAAAATCATGTAAGTAAGTATTAAATACATGGCCATTTAATATTTCTCTTATTTTCTTTGACTTCCGTACATTTTTTTGCCTGTCCGAACTTCCATGAACGGTAGTGTACATATATATCTTTATAATTACGTGTACGCTGCGAAAGGTTGAGGAGAAACTGTTACAATAAATCAATAATTTCATTCGCTTAGGTAGCTCATGCCGATTCGTCTGTATACATACGTCGCGTCGAGAGCCACGGAGCCTTACTTCTAACCTGGCATGAAGTGCTTTGTGCCAGGCCTAGTAATCGTTCAGCACGAAAAGGAAAATGAAAAGAACAATGGAAAATTTTAGGAATAAAGGAGAGTTTACATGGAAAAACGTCATAATATTCTTAGGGCTTCCATAGTAAATAGATTTGACCTCAAAGTTCGATGATATAATTAATTAAAAGTACATGCTTATTTTTGTTTGTAATACAGTAGCGGCTCGTTGTGTGGGATGAATGAATCAATTAAAAATAAATATTAAAATTTAGAGATTACCTACCTTAATTTTACACTGGAACTCTTCAAAGATGCAGCTATATATAATTTTGTAATCTTCGAGTTAGCTATCACTGCTAATTTTTTACCTACAAATATTTGTTTGAAACGCAACTCCATGAGATAGTAATTTCCCGCGTTTTTTATTGTAAAATATGATACCAACTGTTAAGAAATAAGATTTTCCCAAATATAACAATGCGAATAAATTTTCTCTATTTCTAAATTATTCTAATGACAAATATAATTATATAACAACTCCTGTATTACCAGAAAGTAACATTTACATTCGTTTTACTCACAGAATCACCATACTAAATCACTACAGCTTACGTTGTATTTATTTTAGCCCAAGATACTGTTTGTACATATTTGAAATTATTGATTGTCTTATTGCTACGGGTTCTCGCAATATTTAATTGTTATCACGTGTTATTGACTCGTAAATACATTGTTTGTAATAGGTGATAAATATACGACAGGATAAAAATATACCATAACCTGCCATCTAACCAAAATAGCTGAACCAAAATCATAGGTTTTTTTTATTTAAAACCTGTTAAACACGATTTATTTTACAAAACAACATCTAAAATTATTTGTAATAGAATTATTTAATGTTCAAATGAAACAATACATAGCTTATTGTAAAATCCGCAGTGTCTAATAACTTTGCAATCAATATTCACCTTGAATTTATTTACGTCATAGCCGTTACATCCCATTGTAAAATTGTGTTTTCTTATGGCTATGTTATTTTCAATTTTTAAATACTCATTTTATTGAAATATTGTCTGGCTAACATAAAGCATTTGTTTCAATAAATTTCACCTTTAAATTGAAATAAATTTGAAACACGTACAATCATGGCTATAAAATTTGGACTAATTTTTTTTTTAAATAAAATTAACGTTTTAAATAAGAAATATTTTAATTAAAACACCAAATTTATTAATCCATCAAGTAATATGTAACACTACGTTGTGCAAATTTAAAGCACATCACATAAACATTCAGAATCAAAATCACAATTCAGGTATTTCAAATAAAACAAGAAGTAGATATACTTCAATTAACTTCCTTTATTACATTTTTCTTTCAAAAAAATAAAGATATAAAACCGTACATTATTGGAATGTAACATAATAATAAAGTAAACATAACCTTATAACTTCAGTATTTCTTGAACGGCAGCTGCGATGTGCTTGGCGGATATTCCGTAGTAATCTAGCAAAGCATTTGGCGGTCCAGAACGTGGTACTTTCGGTACAGCTATTAATTTAACGATGACGTTACGTTCCAATGCAACAGCTGATAATACAGCTTCACCAAGACCTCCTTCTGGATAATGGTCCTCAACCGAAATAACTCGTCCACCAACAGCCTTTGCATTAGCAACAATAGATTCTTTGTCGATAGGTTTTATTGTAAATGGATCTAGAACTCTGACTGCAACTCCTGTGGTGGCCAATTCATCGGCTGCTTTTAAAGCTTCAACAAGTGTGACTCCGGCCCCAATGACGAGAACCTTATCTTTTTCTGAAGACTTCAAAACGTTAGCTTTTCCAATCTGCAAAATGTTAAAATAAGCATTTTAGAGGAATGCATTGTTTAGGTAAAGTATTGGATTACCTGGAATTGGTGATTATTCTGGTAAAGTACAGGAGTTGCCGGCCTATTTGTTCTTATAAACGTGATCCCCTTAGTATTCGCTGCTAACTCCACAGCCCTTTCGCAAGATACGGCATCGCTTGGATAGAAAACAGTGCTCCCTGGCACTGAACGAAACATTGCTATGTCCTCCAAACCCATTTGACTTGGACCATCTTCACCAATGCTGACACCACAATGTGATCCAACGAAATTAACGTTTGTTTGGGAAATAGCACCCATACGTATCTGAAAATGTATTATATTTATAAAAAAAATGTTTTGGGAAATACTCATTTATTCTTACTTGATCAAAAGCTCTGGTTAAAAATGTTGCAAATGTTGAAACGAAGGCTACAGTTCTATCTCTACAGGCTGCTCCGATGGCAACTCCCACGAGATTTTGTTCGGCAATGAAACATTCTATGAATCTTTTCGGGTCGAATTGTTTTAACTTCTCGGAGAATGTTGAATTCTTCATATCACCGTCTAACGCAATTACTCTTTGATTTGATTGTGCAATCTTTACTAAAGCTGTTCCATAAGCGCTCCTTGTTGCAACTTCTTCTCCTAACTTATAAGAAGGAGCGGAAGCCAGTTTAATGTTGCTGATATTAATTGCTGGAGCATCATCCTTTAAAGGTTTCCTTGGATGTATCTGGAGGGGTCCAGCATTCGTAATTAACTTCTTCAAATGTTCTAAAGTTGTTTCTGCTTTGTTTCCTAATGGTTTTCCATGCCAATTCTCCAGATTTTCTACATCAGGGAAGTTTTTGCCTTTATAGGTTTTCGCTACTAATGCGGTGGGTTTATCTTTAGTGGAAGCTGCGATATGGAATGCTTTCACTAAAGCTTCAATATCATGACCATCCACTGGAATTGTTTCAAATCCAAATGCTTCTAGACGTTTGCAATAAGTATCGATATCGTGGGCAAGTGCTGTTGGCTCAGATTGTCCTAAACGATTTATATCGAAGATTACGCATAAATTATCAAGTTTGTAATGGCTGGCGAAATTAATCGACTCCCAGATTGAACCTTCAGCGCTTTCACCATCACCAACCAAGCAATACACCCTGAAATACATGGTTTAATGGAAATGTTTTAAAAAATTTAATATCTTTACCTATAACTAGCTTTATCATAATTTTTTCCAACGTAAGCCATTCCAGCAGCGATAGCCAAGCCTTGTCCAAGTGATCCAGTGCCTACATCAATAAAATTAAGTCGTGGCGTTGGATGGCCTTCTAGATCAGATCCTAATTTCCTCAAATTTTTCAAATCTTCAACTGGGAAGAGACCAGCTTCAGCCCAAGCTGCATAGAGTATTGGAGCAGCATGACCTTTTGATAGAATGAATCTATCACTCGATGGATCTCTTGGATTTGATAATTTGTACCTCATCGTGTGAAAAAAAAGTACAGACATAATCTCGGCTATTGACGAACATGATGTTGGATGACTGTAATTAAGGAAAAAAAAAACAAATTTATGATAATTTGATATGCATTGTAATACTACACGGGATACACTGGGATGTATTTATAAATAAAGCGTGTGTTAAATAGCACTTAAACGATAAGTCAGCTTGTTTATTCCAGACTAAATATCAAGAGTTTATGTTACTCGGGAGAAGTACATCTTGTGTTTTGGATTAAAGGTAGCATTGCTTATTTTTTAACAAGCTAATCTAATCTATTAAAACAAACAATTGCATCTAATTACATCCAAGGGAAAGTTTTTGAAGATAATTGAAAAATCCTTTAGATTCTTAAGCCTGTTTTACACGCCGCGATTTATTGGTTAATTAATTCAACAAATTGATTTCCGATTTTATCGTATCGTATAAAACAGCAAAATTCGGTCCGATTTCTTGAACAATTTATCGTACGATTAATTGAATTGAATAGAATATGCTTTATTTTTGGCCCGATTTTCCGACGATTTCTCACTAACTTTGCTGTTTTACCAACCCAGTAACAGAAAAATACCAACGAATTTTGTTTTACTGTCTTTGAAGTCCTGTAGCTGTCCCTATACTAAAATTACAAACACTGAATAAAAGCAGATTGCCAATCTATTTTTATATGTAGATGAAAATTTCCTGTTTAATAATCCCCTCGTTCAACTATTAACGAAACTAAGTGAGTATTCACGATTGCTAAAAAATTGTTCAATTTATTGTAGAATGTAAAACAGCATACTTCTACCGATTTCTTGGTTAAGAACTTGTTCAATTAATTGGCCAATAAATCGCGACGTGTAAAACGGGCTTTAGGAAAGGGACAGAGGTCAAGGGCAGGTAATTTCAGCAAATCTTAAATTTGGTTGTCTATTTTGAAATATTTAAGTCACGCAATTACAGATAAAACATACGTGAGAATCTTAAAAAATCCACAAAAAATTATCTCAAAATCAATTTAATTATAATTCATGTAATTATGATAAGAATAAGTTTATATTGAAACAGGAAAAAATGCAATAATTGATTTGAATGCCATAGCGATAACTTTGAAAGTCTAAAGAACGTCTTTCAAAATACATATGCCGATAAACTTGAATCAGGTCAAAGAGGTTGCTCACAAGCTGCATGTTTATTAAAAATTTTCCCAATATAAAAGCAAAGTTTTCTTTTTTACCTGAAATTCATTTTATTTATTTGATGTTGGTAACGCTCATAATTTAAATTTATTGGGACATTGTTGTGTAAACAAGAGATATCTAAGAAAATTATAGAATTGAAAAAAAAAGATTTTGATGTAATTTTACTTTAAGTATAACAATTTCTCGGGTTGGAAAGTATTGATTCTTGGTATTACCAACGAAAATCAATACATGGGATAATTTTGATGATTTAATAATAATTTTAATTAGAGAATATAAAAAAACATACCCTGATTTTGAAGCAGTTGTAGCTTCAATGCTGTGGATACGTAGTTTGTTAGCAATATCCACTAAAACAGTATATTCGTTTTTAAATTGACCCGGCATCTTTGCGGTGTGAACAATACAAATGCACCAACGGAAATGTGCCTAGTGAACGCGTGGTCTGACTTAAATATCTAAGATGTCATAAAGCATTCTCCGACAGAAAAAAAATCTAACGAAAAAACAGTCCTGACGGAACATGTGTGAACAGTACATGATGCTCGGGTTTGTAACATGAACCACGGGACTACCTGTGCCTCTTTCCCCCTCTCCCCCAAGAAAACAGGATCGAAGCATACCATGTAATGCTCCCCACAGGGTGGTTCTTAAGTAAACAATCACTTACCCCGATTTAGACGCAGTTGTTGATGTAATTGAGTGTATCCTGAGCTTGTTAGCGATGTCTTTCAGTTCTTGCACTATTTTCGCTTCCGGTTTATGATAATTCGCCATATTTAACGTAATAATTGTGCAAGTAAGGAGTGTGTTCCACTGCGTACACGGGCTATCTGAGTAGTACCCAATTCGGTACAATATAAACGTTGTTAGTAGGTTTAATCAAGTTGTTTGTCAGTCTCTACTGTATTCTACTACACGGACAAGCGTACTGCAAACCTACCTTACTTGCTGTTTTTTTGAACCAATACTATGTTAATATGATGACTAGTAAGGTGGTAAGGTACGAAATGTATGGGAGATTACATAACTTCAAGTTAAGATCGATTAAGTGTATTAAATCGAAGTCATTTGCCTCTAGATTCCTGTATTGTAAAACCAGTCTAAAGTATACAGGAAAATGTTATACAGAGATATTACATAATCCTAGTTATCGGCGAAATTATAAACAAATTCTAATCTCCTCATTTCAATAGATTTAAGTTGCATAGATAGACGGCATATACAGCTGTCCCAAACTTCTGGAATGCAAGCATATTTTAGCATAAATTTTTACCAGATTAAATTAACTTGGCTCTATCTAGACATGGTATTAAAATTAGTGTTGGGCATAATCGATATATTTCAATAATCGAATGAAGCGAAATAATCGTTTAAAATAATCGAATGATCATTCGAAATTTACTAACGATTTCGATTATTTTCCAGGATTATTTGACAGAATCCGAGTGACGAGTGGATTATTTCGAAACTCGAAACCTCGAAGATTCAAATACAGATCTCGAATCGTAATCCGTTTGTGTGCTCCTGCGCAGTCGAAACGAATAATGAATGATTTCTGAACCATAATCGAATGATCGATTATTCGGGTATAATCGATATATCTTGATTATATTATTCATAATCGCCCAACACTAATTGAAACGCCTTCACAACATATAGAATATTCAGTATTGAACACCAAACTTTCCCACATTCAAATACTAAAAATGTCATTTTTTTAAACATCATCATATATTCTTTCTGTACTCACCGTATAGAAAATGTATATATGTCTAATATTGAAGAGATATTTATAGTTAAAGTCTTGCATTTTGATATTGCGTCGAAATGGTTTCTGGTGTTAGTATTGTTTGGTTACTATAACAACAGTAAATAAAAGATATTAACATTGACGTTTTTCAATGTCAGTATGTTTTGTTCAGTACTGTCATGGTAACCAAATAGTTCTAACACCAGAAACCATTTGGATGCAGGAGTCGCGTTTAA
Source organism: Dynastes maya (assembly GCA_029619315.2). Classification (NCBI taxonomy): domain Eukaryota; kingdom Metazoa; phylum Arthropoda; class Insecta; order Coleoptera; family Scarabaeidae; genus Dynastes; species Dynastes maya. The sequence goes on from JAROYE020000012.1 coordinate 13,501,254, forward strand.
TTGTAAATCTCTCATTTACTTACAATATTAGACGTATACAGTACAAACTCTTTAATCCGAATTAATTAAAACACGTGTTTAAACAGATAAGTTCGGATTGCCGATATCTTCAGATTACTGAATAGTGAATACATATTAGGTTTTATGTGTTACTGGGAAGTAAAAAAAAGCTAATAATAAAACAAAAAAGTTATCTTGAAAGATATTTATTAACAATAAAAAAGCAAAACAAATTAAAAAATACATAAATTAAAATGTACATTTCAATGATCAAAAGAGAAATCGATGATACGTGTTTGTGTTTTGGTAGCAATTTCTTTTTTAATGCATCCCGACTGCGGTGTGCGGAGCAATGTTACTTGTTGAGCAGCTAAATTATTTTCACAAGCCCATCCTAAACACGTGGCGAAACATTTCACAGCTTCTTCATGCACCATAAGGTTAACTGTTGGCATTTCTTCATCGCTTCCTTAATTATCAACATTCTCTTCATTTTCTGAATCAGAAGCGACTTCATCAATTATTTATTCTTCAGTGAGAAATGCTTCATCTTCATTTTCCCCTTGTACCCGTTCCTGTACATCCTGGTCTGACACAGCTTTACCAATTTTCCCAAACATGTCCTTGATTTCAGCTAGCTCAATAGTTTGAATTTTATTAGATGAAAGGACTGTGCTTAAAGGTAAATCATCTTCATCATTATAGTCTTCTTCAGTCTGGTCATCGTTCATAGCTAAGTCGACATCTTTTTGTTCAGTAGTTAAGTTAGGACAAATATTTTTCCAGGAGTTTCTCAACAGCTCAGTTTTTACTCTTTGCCAGGCTTCGTCGAGCAAAAATACCACGTCTTTTAAATTTATTGCCTTTAAGATTTGTACAATCTCATCATTAGATTCAACAATTTGTGAGAGAAGTTTCTTGCGATAATTAAGTTTAATAGCCTGAATCACATGTTGATCCATAGGCTGCAGAATCGGTGTACAATTTGGTGGAAGGTACATGACGGAAATTTATTTATCACTCATTAATTCTAAAGCATCGGGATGGCCAGGAGCATTATCCAAAAGTAACACAGCTTTCTTAGCTAATCCCAATTCCTCCATTTTATTTTCTACCGACGGTACAAAGTGCAAATAAAACCAATTTTTAAACAGATCCTTTGTCACCCAAGCTTTTTTTGTTCCCTTATAAATAACTAGTAACTGGCAGTTACGAAAGGCGCGTGGCGTTTTTGACTTTCCCAAAACAAATAACGGTAGTTTGTGACTTCCTGATGCGCTTGCACATGGCATGAACGTTATCCCTTCTTTACTTAATTTTTCTCCGGGTGCCGATGCTTCAGATTTATTAACCAACGGTTTTTTGGGCAACACTCTCCAAAAAAGCCCACTCTCATCCGCGTTGTAAATTTAATCAGAAGTTAGGCCTAATCTCTCAATTGTTTTTAAGAATTTTAATTTAAGGGGTTCTACTACACTAAAATCACTAGACAGCTTTTCTCCCGAGACACTTAATGGTCGAATTCCAAATCTCTTCTTGAACTTCTGTAACCACCCACAACTGGCGTTAAAGTCTTTAATACGTAGCTTCACAAAAAAAACCTAGCTTTTTCACACAGCATGTCTCTAGAAATCGGGGTACCTCTAGCACACTGTTGTAAAAACCAGGTATAAAAGGCGCTTTCCATATTAGGATGTTCACATGATTTCAGAGTTTTTCTTCCACCAGGTCCGTTTTTAGAAGTAGAAGCGACAAAATTAAAAATGTTCTCTTTATGTTTCTTAATATCCGTAATAGTAGATTTTCCGATGTTATAAATTTTGGATAATTGGGATGCCGATTCACCTTCATCTAATTTATTTAGAATTTCTACTTTTTGCAATAGGGTTTGCGACATATCTTCTAAAATTTACACAGTAGACACAATTCTACAATTCCAGAAGATTGGGACCTTGTATAGCTAACCAACTTGAAACTAAATTCAAGATGAAGGAGGTATAACCATTTAATTAATAACATTGTATAAATCTCGGGATTCCCCTAAAATTTCTAGAATGATTATTAGAGTTTCTCACTAGCGCCAACGGGCAGTGGTGGAGGTACGATACAACCCTCAGTATAACTGCGAGTCTCAACCAGATCTGTTGTGGATACATGTACGCTGCCGTAAATACTATTTGGTAGTTTTACGTATGTTTTAAAAATGTTGCCTACGTCACGAAAGCGACCAATGTTGGACAAAGTTACAGAATTTACAGCAGAAATACCTGATCTAAATTATGATGGCGTTAAAATTCAATGTGTAGTTTGTAATATCCCTTTAATGTGTTAGTCCAAAAGGGATTGTCTACGTCACGTAAACAATAAACAGCATTCTTAAAAAAAAATTGCACACGACACTATGACAAATTTAAATTTAATTTATGTGTTACCTTTATTGCGTGTAATCTACCGTTTAATTTACTACACAAGGAAGCATATGTCTTCTTTTGGAATAAATATTCGGACTGCAAATTACCAAGTCGGGCATTGTTACAAAGAATTGTACCATCTGCTCGTGAACATATTGAAAAAAGAATTAAATCGGAGTTGAAAGATAAAAAACTGTGGTTATGTGTCGACGAAACAACAGATCGGAAGAAACATTCTGTTCTTAATGTAATGGCAAATTGGAACCTCATCAATCGGCACCTTCAATTCTATTAGTCTCCAAACGAATACAACAGTGTACTGCCGAAGTAATTTCAAAGTTAGTGTTAAATACATTGGAAAAGTTTGAACTTTCAACAAACCAACTGTTGATATTTATGCGTATGAGTGATGGTGCCGCAAACATGCTTTCTGCCCGTCGGTCTCTTAAAAAACATTGTGCTAACTTGTTACATATTACGTGTAAAATTCATGCTTTCAGTCATGTGGCAGATAATATTAGAAAATATTATCCTGAGGTAGACGTTTTAATAGCGCATGCAAAAGCAGTGTTTGTCAAATCCCCAAAACGTATTTGCAAATTTCACAGACTGTGCCCCCGTATACCTGACCCACCAGAACCTATTCTTACACATTGGGGAACATGGTTACAGGCCGCGTTTTATTATCATAAATATTTTGAGAATATTAAGAACCTGGTTTTACAATTCGATCCAAAGGAAGCTGCGACTATCAAGGAAAACCAGTCGAAATTTCAAGATAGTCAGGTTAAAACGGATTTAAAAACTATTCAGAACAATTACTTCGGACTAGAGGAGGCAATAGAAAAATTACAAAATCCTTCGGTGTCGTTAGTGAAATCTCTGCAAATAGCGCAACATGTTCACGCACAGCTATGCGCGGTAGAAGACGCAAAAAATGTTTGTGTTCTAGAAAGGTTTAAAAGTGTTTTAGAGAAAGATTCTGGTTTTGACACATTAAGGCAAATTTGTGAAGGTGCGTCAACAGAACCGTTAAGTTGTTCCAACTATTATTTTAATTACGCAAATATAACGACAGTAGATGTAGAACGTTCATTTTCTACATATAAACATACTTTTTCCTCACGTCACACTCGGTTTGCCGAAACAACTGTGGAAACATATCTAATATTGCAGATATTTAACAGACATTATTCACCTTGTGATTTCACGGAAGACTCTTAAGACGGTAAGTGTTTGAGCACGTATTATATTTTATTTCTGACCATTTATTTTGTGTAAACCTTTATGCGCCCGTCACTGGCTGTTTGCGCAAATTGAGCAACTCTAATAATTATACATAAGACGGGACGTCATTTCTAAATTTTTTATTCAAATGGCATACCTGAATATTTGTGTATTCTTGGGTTATTGCAAAAAATTATCCAATTCAGTAACCCTCTTTCAACGCTATAGTTTTTATACTTTGTTATTTGGTTGGTAAATACATCGATTTGGGTTCAGTAGTAAAGTCGGTGCGGTAACGTGAAATATACAATTTTGCGCTTGTTAAATGTTGTGTTTTACGTATTGCATCTACAATCCATCATCTTATGTCCGACAAAAAAATATCCAGTTGTAAGTATCATATTTCTTTTAAAGCGACTTAAACTGTATGTGGTAATATATTTAAATTTCCAACATGTGTTCATACTTCTGAGATGTTCTGCGGATCATTATTACAAATTGATATTTTTTCCAGGGAATAAATTGTGTTTTGTTGTCAAAACAAAGATGTAATTTTAAATTTATTTTATTTTTATTTGAAGTATTTAAAACAATCGACATAATCGTTAATCATTTCATGAAATTAGTTAAGAAGATTTATTTGAAGGAATGTCTAAGTATAATTGAAAATCCAACGTTGTGAGATCACTTTTTCATAGTTAATTTGACAACGTTGGAATAAATATACAAAATATATTATATGTTGGATAAAAATGTAAGTTCTTTACATATTTTTCTAAGAATAAATCTATTTAAAGCGTAAGAACCTCGGTATAACCTTTTTTGTTGCCGTAATTTTTTTTACGATAACAATATGTACAATATTAGAATGTAATTCCTATAATTTTTTTTTAAATAAATTCCAAAAATATAGTTTTTCATCATAAAGCAAATTATAATAATGAATTGGATATTATGTTATTGTATTCCTTTATTATTGCGTTAATGTATCCTACTATAATTATTGTTATCCTCAAATTATATTTACTTTGTTGGGTACTCTTGGGAATACCTGTAGTAACTGGTGCATTTTTTGTTTACTTCTCAATATGTTTTGAATAGAACGAATATATTTTTTGCTATATTTTTCGTTTTAAAATAGAGGTCTATTGTGCAATATGTAGAAATTAATAGATAGTTATTAAAAGAAGCATCAGTAAGTTGTACCATAATGTGGTGTTTCGTCTTGTAGGTGTTTAATAATATATTTAATTAATTTTTCATTTAAAAACAGTGGTCTTTAGGGTGGTAATTGTATAATAGCAAAATGCCGTTTTAAACATATGTACATTTATTTTTAAACAACTGAAAACAATTTTGCGGTTCTAGCATTCCGATGTTGGTAAATTAACAAATAAAAAAGAAATCTATACAGCAATACCAGAGTTTAAACGCCTCCATGCGGGCATATTATGTGTTATTAATTATTATACTCCCAGTTAGGCATCCAACTACGCTCACTTGTTCCAACAAGTTGTATGACGCATAGTAGGCTTTTTTTACGATATACATTTCCTAAGATCCGTTTTAATTTTTGAATTACGTTCGTATCTGTATCTATTAAATTTTATAGTAATAAAAAAAATTATCAAAGACAAATTTCATAATTTTTAGGATTAATTTTTTATTTATGAAAAGAATTTAAGTTTTATAGACAGAGATCCAGTGGGCGACGTTTTGATATGCGTATTGCAGGTGTTAACTTTATCTTATCGACAAATACCGCCTTTTCAAAATATTCTTTTCGTTAAAGCTTCAAACTAGACAGGGTCATGTTTGATAACAAAAATATTGTATGTGCATACGTCGTCTAAAACCTAGAAGATTTTCTTCGAGTTATGTAGCAATAAAATTAATTATTAACTATAAAAAGCATTAAATCTTGATAGTTTTTTAATATACAGCTCTGTTATAAAAAAGTAAGCTTTGAAATGTCAACGATCTCAATTTCTCAGAATTTAACCACGTTTTTCATTAAATAAAATCAAACGCAATGTTATGAAATTATCTCGATCGCAAATTCCTTTTAAAATAATGTAACTGGATACTATTTTCTAGAATTTCATTAACCATTTTCCATTGCAGAACTAGTGTCAATAATTTTACTCATAGATATGGATAATGCGATAATTGTTATGTATTCATCGGCTTCTAATCTAACGACAGCTTGTACAATCAATTTTGGTTAGTACAACGATGTACGTGCAAGATAAGGTCCGTCTGTAGCATTTAATCATTCACAAAACCTCATTTTCTTTTTAATATTATGCAGTAAACTGGTTTGTTATCGTAGAGATAATCTGTTAGATTTGGCGGTTTGGTATTGAAACAATGATATCACAAAAAACGCATTTATTTTTTTTAATTTTTCACATTAAACACTAAATAATACAGAAAGTTTTAACAGAAAAAAAATGAATACTTTCTATATAATCTAGGAATATCTTAAAAAGAGGAAATTATAATAATAATACGGAAGAACAGTGCTAGGAATAATCTAATTTTCACTTTCGAAATAATTTTTACTTTGAGCTGGATCTGGTTTCATGGTCTTCTTTCCTGGAGTCCAACCAGCCGGGCATACTTCCCCATGTTCATCGGTAAATTGGAAAGCTTGTACAAGGCGAATTGTTTCATCAACTGAACGTCCAACTGGAAGATCATTTATGGTAATTTGCCGTAAAATTCCTTTGGGATCAATAATGAAAAGTCCACGGAAGGGTACGCCACTATCCTCGTCTAAGACGCCATAATCCTTTGCGATTTTCATGGATTTATCAGAGAGTAGGGGGATATTCATTTCGCCCAATCCACCTTGTTTTCGTGGTGTATTCACCCATGCTAAATGACTAAAATGGCTGTCTGTCGAACAAGCAATCACTGCAGTTTTGATCTTTTGGAATTCCTCAAAACGATCTGAGAAGGCTATAATTTCCGTTGGGCATACAAAAGTGCTACGAAAAAAAAAAAAGATATTTTGACCGGTAGTGTATAAATATTAACCTTATCTAAAGCTAATTGAATCATACATGAATGGTAATCAATGATCATAAATTATATTAAGTAGTAATAATAATATTTATTGTTGTACATGCCATTAAAAAAAAAATGAAGATTTATTACACGATAGCATATGCAGATAAAAACGTGTTTCAAAGGGAATGAAATGTGCATGGCTTCTATTGTAGGTAAACGAAGGGTTCAGAAATTTACCTGGTCGATATATATACAACAATTGAAAAGGCAACTTTACATACTTCAACACCAGGTGTTTGTAAAATCAATATTTTAGCAATAACATCGATAATTTAAATTAGATTTTTAATCCGTTATAAAATATTTTTAATCTAATTAAATCTTAACGATTTCTTGCAAAATCCAATTAAGAATTTATCTTTCTAATTTATTCAAATAAATTAATAAAGATAAAGATAGAATCATGTAGTTACCACATGCTATTGCGTGCATTTAATTTTGTATGGAATTTTTTAATTAGCACACAGCAATTCTTTATTTCATCAATACCCACAACGCCCGATATTGAAATCAAAAAATTATCAATAGCAAAAAAGAATTTTTTTCCCTAAACGATTTTACCTTGAAACCTTATACACGTTGTAAAAGAAAAAAAATCACAATTGAATTATACAATCTACCGGAATTGTTAATTTTTAAACAAATAAAGTAAAATATGAACTTACAAATCCAATGGGTAGAAAAATAATACTAGATATTGCCCAGCATAATCTTGAAGTGAGATATCTTTGAATTGTCCGTTAACTACAGCGGTCCCTTTAAAAGCTGGTGCTGCTTTTTGGAGGCTTGGTACTGGCATGTTGGATTCTCGAGTAGATAAGTCTGAAAAGCCGGAAAATAAATTTCTCTGTTAGTAAAACGCAACTCTTTCCTACAACGAAGTTAAAAGATTACTCAATGTCACGTGGATTAAAATTTAAAGTCAACCATAAACTTACAGCCTTTCCGGAGCAACAATTTGATGAATTTACCACAGAACAGAATACCTAGACCGCAGCAGAACGAGAAATACTCTATAGATGAATGGTTTTTCGCATTTACGTGAACGGTAATCAGGTTTTCTCACTCTAACACATTGCTAGGATTCAATTTTCTTACCAGCGATCCTGGGCGAAGTCCACATCGGTTATTTCCGGTTCTAAGAATGGCTGGCAAGCGCGGTATAGCATAACGAAAATTATTTTTAAAGGTAGATGTATGTAGATGTTTTTGCTACTAAACCAATATATACAGAAAAAATATTAACGTTACTTTCTAGGAATCTTATTTTATAGAAAAAGTTGGCAGCATCTATGCGTAGGTTCTATTTTTTTTATAAAGAATATATTTCGAATTTATTACAAACTAATTATCGGTAATTATCATTACAGTTGCAAATCGTTACTATTGTTTGCTATTCTTTATTTGACACTCAATAGAATTAAGGTCGAATAGAATACTATTCTAATAGATCATTTTCTATTATAACTTAGTTTATTTACACTTTTGTGTAAATAGAAATAAATTTATTTAAGTCTGATTTATATATCCCGCTTTTCAAGGTGAAACCAATTGTATAAATTGAACACACATTCTTGCACAGCAAACTAATTATTAACATTGCACTAATTCTATTTCTGTTTGTAATCGATTATTTGATGCTTTTCATTGTTCTCATAATTTATTCATGAAATAAAAATAAATACAAAAAAATGTCAATCAATAACGAACAACAATTTCCTAAATAATTCTAGACCATCGATTTCTTAAAAAAAAATGTAATCTTATTAGTAAATTTTAATATTTTATTTAACCTTGAAGGCATACATCAGTTTTACTAATAATTAAAGTGTAATTCAATACCAAAAAAAACAAACCAATTTACTGTGGGAATTACAACCTTGGATTTTTTCCCTTGAAGTTGTGTTTAATTGAAAAGCTTGATACATGCACTACCACATATAAGTTCGATCGAGTAGCTCAAGGATAGTACACATTGCAAGGATTAATGCTGTCGATTTGTCTGTTCAAAGTGAAATCGGTTGTGACGTCACCCGCGTTCCATTACCTTTTATACATATTCGTTGTAAGTGTTAAAATGCTCATTAAAATTAATCAATTAAACATGGTGGTAGACTTTCCATTTAATTTTTACGTAATTGTGAATGAATGTAAAAGTTTTATATGCAATTCTTTAACTCATTAAATTTAATACGTCTAATATAATTTTAAAATGAGAAGAAAGATCACATTTTAATATTATCTACTTTAAAAGTAAACCTTGTTATGTTTTCAAATTTAAATTTTGGTCAATAATTGTTCCTAGATATTACATTTCTTCTAATTTTTGTCTCTTTATGCACTGACGGAAAGGATTTGTCAGGAAACATGCATTGCAAACTCTAACATTAAAAAAAAATACTTTTAGTTGTAATGAAGTTTCGTGAAAACTCAAATGTTTGACCATATACTTGTAATCCACAACCCCTTCTTACTAATCAAACAAACTGCATTTTAAAATAATCATTCAATAAAACATAGCAACCAGCTCTATTAAAAACTAATTTATTCAGAAACAGTTCTTTGTAACAACTCCTTCATCCACTTGCCCCCTCAATTGCAAAATGTTTTCTCGTCATTTTTATGGATACATTCTTTTAGTAGTCATTTACAAACTATAATTTATAAATGCAACAAATAATAATGCAGACGCAAAATTTAAAGTAATGGAAAACATTTAAGCAAGAAAAAAAGGAAATAAAACCATCAAAACGTAGCATACAATACTTGACACTACCTGGAACGCGGGTGACGTCACGGGGCTGGAAATACATTGGGAGATAGGGTTTGAGTTATCCGTTTTATTTATTTATATCTTTACAACAACGGGACACCCAAAAACGTTGTAATATGAAGTAACTCTGAAAGAGAACAGAGAATACACATCTTGTCAGTTACGTTTTTTTTTCAAATTAAACGATTTGATTCATATGGATTTTGTTGATAACATCGACAAGAACAAAATTGTTGATGAGGTAACGGGCAAGATCGAAAATTCAACTGTAGATAACATAGTAATGAAGTAACTTTGAGAAGAGTTGATTTTACACTATATGTCAAGTGAACTCCTTGTAAATGCGCTTGAATCTATTAATGAGCGAGTTGTGTATGACAGGAAGGAACACAAATGGAAATAAAAGAAACAAAGTTTGGCGCTTGTACAAAGGTAGAACACCAAAATGATCAAATGAAATGATGAGTATCAAAAGATTGGTCTGACTTTGAAGAAAGAAATCTGATAAATTTTCATTGAACAGATTCTAACCTATTAACTAGAGTTGGGTGATTATGAATGATATAATCGAGATATATCGATTATACCCGAATAATCGATCATTCGATTATGGTTTAGAAATCATTCATTAATCGTTTCGACTGCGCAGGAGCACACAAACGGATTACGATTCGAGATCTGTATTCGAAACTTCGAGGTTTCGAGTTTCGAAATAATTCACTCGTCACTCGGATTCTGTCAAATAATCGCGGAAAATAATCGAAATCGTTAGTAAATTTCGAATGATCATTCGATTATTTTAAACGATTATCTCGATTCATTCGATTATTGAAATATATCGATTATGCCCAATACTACTATTAACCCTCCGGTGGTGGCCTTGTGTCTGACAGACCCAACATTATAATAATTTATAAAAAATATATGAAATCGTAGGAAGCAGATTAGCTTAATTTTATATTATAAAATAAAGAATACTAAATTAAAGAAACCAATTAAATATTTTTTTTGTTTTTAAATCATAAAAAAAATCTGGCTCTGGGTCTCTCAGACCCAAGGTTGACTCGAAGGTTAATATAGACGGCGTACTAAAGACACCACTCAACAGAAGTGTATTCTAGTAGACATAATTGAGTTTATTTATGCAAAGTAGGGAGACCCAAGGCACGTAAAATAACAAAAGTTTTTAGATGTTTTTATAATAAACCCAAATAAGTTGGTGCATTTATTAAATAATATGCGAGGGTAGTTTGAAAAGTTTCAAGCTTCAACATGAAGACCGTATTACTCGTCAAAAATAATCTGGTAATATATTTGTGCATGCATTGAAAGATATTTTCATGGAAATGTTATCTATGTTGGACATTCAGTTGTTTAACAGTCGTTTGTGTCAGTGTTTCTGCAGAAATTGAAAAAATCGAATATCGAGCTGCCATTAAATTCTTGCATTTGAAAGGCAACACGTTTATGTGGATTAAAGCCAAGATGGACGCTGTTTACGGGGACCCTGTACCATCATTTGCCACATTCAAATTTTGGGCAGCTTGGTTGACGATGAACGTTTGAGACGGTTAAAAACAGCAACTATAACCAATAACATTGGAAAAGCGCTAGACGACCGTCGAATTAAGATTACAGATGTAGCAGAGGCTATGGGCATCTCGAAAAAACGTGTTTGTTATAAACTGACTGAAGATTTGGCTACTTTTTTGGGATAGTTATGGAGTTGTGTTAAGCAACTATCTTGAAAAAGGAAAAACAATAACGCATTATTACTTAACAAACATTATTCTGCAGGCATAAAATATCATCCCAGTTAGAAATAAATTTATAGATTTTAATGTCATCTGCATATGCAAGTACCGGACAAGTCAATTTTTCACGTATTAGCACAAGTCACAACCTGTCAAGTTCGCAATAATGTGACGAATTCCTCTTTTACAATAAATCCGTGTATATTTAACATTTTAGTTGAAAAGTTATGTATATTTTTATTTTATTATTAGTTGAAATGCAAGTATTATTGCTCTTGTAACACGTTTTAAAGTATCATAATGGCGGATATTTGTACTATGTAGTGGTTATAACTAGTGGAGCATATACTAATGAAGCTAATGATCAAGTTACAGTGTTAACTGCTGATTTTGATAAAGCTTTGTCAGTTTGTGTACCACATCGAGTGTTGCTCAGCGATACCTTCCGTTGCTGCAAAGCTGCATATTTAAGGAACGAAATTTGTCCTTGCAATTCGCCTCAAATTAAGTTTCAAACGGTCTTACGTGTCCATGTGAAGGCCATTGTAAAATTAATATAATCCAAAATTAACAAATTTAAACAAACCTACCACAATTCATTAATTACAATAAAGTTCGATAAAGGAAAGCAGAAACCATTAACAAAACAAGTTAAAATGACAAAATAATAACGAGCACAAAGAACGAAAGTATGACAAATGTAGGTTATAATAACAATAAATAACATGAATGATTTACGCTTTTGGAATTGAGATTTGACATTTTGGTAATTGTTATGATTACTTTGCTTAGCAACGAGCTCTTTAGATCAGTCTGGCGTCACAAGAAACAATTTGGCGCTCTTTCCTAACCAACTTTCCGTAACAACAAAAACAGATTACCAAAACCTTTATTGCTACATATTGTCATATTTCTTAAGTTAAAGTATAATATGTGTGATATCGTTGAATTGGCCTTTCGATTACCTTTTCAAAAGCGTAAAAATATGTAGGGTACTCTATTTAAAATAAGAAAGTTGACCTCACTTCCGGTAACACCGGAAATACAATTGAACTGCCGATAACGGAAAAAGTTAGTTTACTAAAAATTAAAATCCACCTATTTTTTTTTTAACGCTAGCATGGGTTAGAATCACACTGTATGTCTTTTTAATATGAACTACATAGCAAAATAGTTAAGAAATAGTTTAGATAAGTTAATGCTTTGGGTGTTGTCTACGTTGAGCTAACAAGACGTTATTTTTAAACTCTATTGACAACTTCATATTGTAGTTATGTATGTTTGTACAATATAATAAACGCAACAATATTCCCCTATTATAAAAATTTAGCTGACATTACTAACGCGTTGTGTTATAAGTAGTCTGGGCAAACAGCGGTAACAGTCAGTGTAGTAGATATGTGGTGCGGAGTCGGCGATTATTTATTTCACGCGTTCACAGCGTCAGTAGTAAATCGATGCTGTATGCGAGTAGTTTTGTGTATAAGTAGGCTGTCGTAACTTATTTCGTAATTGTACGCTTATGTTTGCTTTAAAAAAGTCGCAGTCAGGTACGTCGCGAAAACGACCAATGGCAGGCACAGTTAAAAACTTTATAGTGGACATGCCGAACTTAATTTTTGATGGCGCTAAAATTCAATGTCTAGTTTGTAATTCCTTTAATGTGTTAGACCAGAAGCCATTGTCAACGTCACATCGAAAGCAAACAGCATTCTTCTGCAAAAAGTGGCATACGAGACCAAGAAAAATTTACATTTGATTTATGTGTTACTCTTATTTTATGTAATCTACCGTTTCGTTTACTAGACAAAGAAGCATTTGTCTCCTTCTGGAATAAATATGCGGGCTTTAAATTACCTAGTCGGACATCGATACGAAATGTAATGCTATTTGCTCGTGAGCATATAGAAAAAAGAATGAAAACGGAATTGAAAGATAAAAAACTGTGGTTGTGTGTGGACGAAACAACAGACCGTCTAAAACATTCTGTGGTTAATGTAATGGTACGTACAAGGGAACCACATCGACCGTCATCCTCCTTACTTGCTTCCAAAAGTGTTATAAATTGTACTGCCGATGAGATTTTAAAGGTGGTGTTGAACTCATTGAACAAATTTGAAGTTTCAACTAAGCATTTTTAATGTTCATGAGTGATGGTGCCGCAAATATGCGTTCTTTGGACCGATCTCCTAAAGAACACAGTGGTAACTTCTTACATGTAACCTGTAAAAACTATACTCTAAATCTTGCGGCACAAACGATTCCTACATGTTTTCCACTAGTAAATGCATTGACTGCTAATACAAAGGCAATGTTTCTAAAGTCCCCGAAACGTACCCGACTATTTCACAAACTGTGTCCTGATTTACCTGAATCATCACAGCCGAGGAACGTTGAGGAACATGGTTGCAGGCTGCGTTTTACTGCAACAAATATTTTGATCAAGTAAAGAAGGTAGTTTTAAAATTCAATCCGACAGAAACTGCAGCAATCAAGAAAAGCCAGGAAATATTTCAAGATAGTCAGGTTAAAAGAGATTTACAAACTATTCACAATTTCTTCGGACTAGTGGAGGGAACGGAAAAATTACAAAATGTTTCGATGTCACTAGTTCAAATTGTGAATGTTCACGCACAGTTATGCGCTGTAGAAGGCGAAACAAATTGGTGAGTAATACGAAAATATGAAAGTGTTTTGGAGAAAGACTCCGATTTTCTTATATTAAGACAAATTTGTGAAGGTGCGTGTGAAGATGCATTAAGTTGTTTCAAAGATTATTTTAAATATTCAAATATAACATCGCTAGATGTCGAACGGTCGTTTTCGGCATTAAAAAACATTTATTCCGCACGTCGTACTCACTTGACTGAAACAGCTGTGGAAACATATCTAATGATTCAAATATTTAACAGATGTTACCCAGTTTGTGATTTCACGGAAGACTTTTAAAACGATAAGTGTTTCAGCACGTTTTATAATTTATTTCTTACCTTCTATTTTATGTGCCTTCCGTGTGCGAGTAATACGTTCCCTACACTGAGTTTGTTGGTTGTTTCATAGGGTGGTCTTGTTAGTTTTAATATATAAAATTTGGATTCTTTTTGTCGAATAAAACCCGTATTGAAAATATTCGAGTTTATTTACACACTTCTATATGTATAAAATAAACAGTAATTGAAATGATAATTGAAAAGCGACTATAAAGAAAAGAAATACAATATTACTAGTATCAAAGAAAATCTAACCTATACGCTCAGGATTGTGTATACAATACAGCCTAAGAGCTAACGTACATACCTTTCAATTTAGTGTATTTCCTTTCAATATAATTAATGGGTAATGTAAACCTTACTTTCATAAACTACTAAGACTAACTTTCATACTATGTCTATTGAGGCATAAACATGAATGTCGAATGTATCAAAAGAACTACATGACTAACCATGTGACTGACTAACCGTTAGAGCTAGGTGGCGTAGGTATCTTTTTTTATTGAATGGCGCGAAATCTTATATATTTAAAAATAATTAATCCTCATCACTCCTCCTTAATTATTTTTCTTCGCAGGTCTTCAAATATCAGCAAGTTGATTTGAGCTACTGACATGTTTCAATGTTACTGTCTTTCCAATATGTTCTTAAATAAATTTCCTAGGAATATCTATGTGCTTTTTGCCCTTCGTAACTTTTACTTCATGAGTGTTCTTTAGCATGTGGATAGCAGACTGATTGTCAATGCATAATGTCGTTGGTTCATTCGTATCTAGTATTCCAAGTTCTTTTCCTATACGTTGTAGCCAACAGACGTCATCTATCGAAGAAACAGCAGCTCTATACTCAGCCTCGGCAGTTGATGTTGCCACAAGGCGTTGTTTTTGAGCATACCAGACTATAGGACCTCCTCGCATTACAAGAACTCCGCTGGTTGAATGTCCAGTAAGTGTATCTCCTCCATAGTCAGAATCTGTATACACAACTAAATCTGAATTTCCATTGAAAATTATACCAAGTTGTACAGTCCCTTTTAGGTATTGGAAAATACGTTTCACCGTTTTCCAGTGACTTACCATCGGCTTACCGTTTAACCTACTCCAATAATTTACTGCATAGCTTATATCAGGTCGAGATATCGTAGCTAAGTATAACAAACTACCAATAGCCTCACGATAAGGTTTAGACTTGTCCAGTGGTCTGTCATTTATACAGTTTTCCTCATCTGTAATCATTCCACGTTCCATTGGTGTAGATGTTGGATTTGATGTGTCAAACTTGAAACGTTGTAAAATCTTCTTAGTGTATTTTGGCTGACTTGCGAAGATTCCATGTGGACCAATTTTGATTTCCATTCCGAGGTATGATATTTAGTTCTGGAATTTCTTATCATAAGTGATTTCAAATTTTTTATTGAGATGATATAGGACATCAAATATACCATCTTTATTGATTCTAGCGATAAGTCCATCATCAACAAATAAAGCTATTATTACACTTCTATCTTCATTATAGTAAATGCAAGGATCATCATCTGTGTTGTCAAATGTTAACGTTTTTAGGAAGTTTGCAAATTTGTCGTTCCAATTTTTCGGGGCTTGTTTCAGACCATACAGGCTTTTATTTAGTCTACAAACACGATTAGTGCCATCGTCAAAACCTTCTGGTTGGTACATAAAGATCTCTTCCTTAAAGTCGCCATACAAAAACGCTGTCTTAACATCAAAAGTAATCAATTCCATTTTGTGTGACGCTGCAAAGCTGAGAATCAGCCGAATTGATACATGACGTGCAACGGGACTGAAAGATTCCGAGTAATCAGTTCCTTCCTCTTGTTCAAAGCCTCTAGCCACTAGTCTTGCTTTTAGTCGACCATCTTGTTTTTGACGTAATATCCATCGACAAGTCAGAGGTGTAGCATTTTTAGGAAGTTCGACTAAATTCCAAGTTTTCATTGTTGTTAAAGATTCAAATTCTTCAGACATAGCTTTACACCAATTTTCATCATGCAAGGCTTCTGAAACTGAAATGTCTTCAACTTCTCCTATCATGGCTACATTTTCATTGTTTCTTACAGGAGCATAGTCCGTGACGTAATCAGAATATTTGGCAGGCTTTTTCAGACTTCGATGATCACGCAATTTTCGAGATGTAGGTTGATGATTTTCTGATATGCTTGGTAGAGTATCTGAATCCTCATCGATAGAGTCATCTAGATGCTCAGGTTCGGAGTTTTCATATTCAGAACTTTCCGTTGCTCCTCCTGAATTTTCATTTGAACTTTCTGTCATGTTAGTTTCAATCTCAGTGTATCCTTTTTCGATTCCAGTTTTCTCATCAAAGATTACGTTGTCAGAGCTAACAACATCTCGTTCATCGGCAAAATATATTCTGTAACAAGGTGTGTCTAGATCATAACCCACGAATGTCCCTTTCTTTGACTTCTTTTCTGTTTTGGCTCGTTTATGGTCTTCAATTAAGACATAGCAATCACATCCGAAACTTCTCAATTTATTTACATTAACTCTTCGTCCAAACCAAAGTTCGGCAGGACTCTTGCCTTTCACAGAGCTAGTTCCAGTTTGATTTAATGTAAACACTGCATAGTTTACAGCTTCAGCCCATAAATCCTCATTCAACTCTCTTGCGTGTATGACTGATCGAGCTGACTCGACAACTGTATGCATTTCTCTTTCGATTCGACCTTTCTGTTGAGGTGTGTATGCATTTGACTTCGTATGAAGAACTCCAAGTTCTTCCAAAAGTTTCCTAGTATCAGCATTTTTAATTTCAGTGCCGTTATCTGACTTAAGACACTTTATTTTCTTTCCAAATTGATTTTTGACCATTTCCATAAATGCTCTCAATTTTGAGGCAGCTTTATCCTTTGTCTTCAAAAAGTAAACTGTACGAAAGTGTGAAGTCATCCTTAAAAAGCAAAAAGTATTTGGATCCTCCTAATGACGATATATTCATTTCACATAGATTAACATGAATCAAATCCAAAGGATTTTCAGCAACTTTGGGATTTTTCGGGTGAGAGATATGATGCTGCTTTCCATAAACACAGCCAGTACATATATAATCATTCCAGTCATCGATATAGTCAATGCTGTTTTTATTCAAAATATCTCTGATATATTTGACATTCTGGTGAGCTAATCTTTCATGCCAAACTTTAATGGAAGTGGCCAGCAAGCACTTATCAGACTCTTCTCGACGAAACATCATGTTGTACAAATTCCCGTCTCGGTCAGCAATTGCTACAGTTTCTTTCTTATCGACAGTTTTAAAAGTTGATTGGTTGGTGTTTGCAATTTGAACATAACCCTTATCTAGCATTTGAGTTACAGAGAAAAGGTTGAAAGTTATTTTGGGTACATATAAAACATTTTTTAAAACTATCTGATACCATTCCTTGCCATTGAAAGCTTCCAATTCAATGTCACCTGTCCCAATTCCTTCCAATTTTGTAGCATCACCTATCATAACCATTGTAGGTTCTTCAGCTTCAGCAAAGTTTATTAACCATTCCTTTCGAAAGGTCATGTGCGGAGTGGCAGCACAGTCTTAATACCACGAATCTTTAAAGTTATTCCTCGAGTTTAAATCATTTATTTGTTGATAGGCCAACAGTAATGAATGCGCGACGATTGACCCTTTTTGAATCACTTTTATCAAACTTGTCACCTTTTCCATTACCACTCTTCTCAGAATTTCCTTTTGAACAATCTTTGGCAAAGTGACCCTTTTGGTTGCAATTATGACAGGGATAGTTATTTTTACAATACGTCAAGTATTTAGCACATGGCTTATTTTTACAATATTTTTTTAAGTGCCCTTTCATGCCACACTTAAAACATTCCACAGATGGCGTTCCAGATGAACTTCCCTGAGAGTTTAACCTTCCAAACTTCCTGTTTTGTTTAGAAATGAAAGCATTTTGCGACATTTGTTCATTTGATGATTCAGTCAACCTATCCTCTTCCAATCGCAGACGTTCAATCAATGTGTTTACATTTTTATCCATACCAGTCACATTGTCCCAGGCAGTGCGAAAATGATGAAGTTTTGGCGGCAGCATTCCCAAAATTCTTGTCACAATCCAACCCTCCTTTACTTCTTCACCTACAGCAGCTAGCTCATCAGCATATTGTTGAATCATCATACAATTTTCAATAACCGATTTACTAGTGTCATATTTAAAACTGAAAAATTGTCTTTGCAAACCTTCAACTGTAAGTTTAGACCTCCTGCCATATAAGGTTTTTAATTTCTCAAGCATATTTGAGCTTCAAGATCCTTTTTATTCTATGCTTCAACTGTCAAAACTGTTTCTTCTTCCTTGGGCTTTGTTGTAACACCAGAAAAAGGTCTTTCGATTTTAAAGTTAAGTCTAGTTTAAACCTCCAAGAGACATAGTTTACATTTCCTTGTGAGTCCTCACAAAGTGTTTCTAATTGTGATTTAATAGAGTCCATATTGTACAATAAAATTTACAATGCTTTTCTTTCAATAATTTTGATTTAAAACTAAATTAAATATCTATAATGTTCAACAAAATTTGAAACTTATTAACAATAACTGTTTAAGTTTGCAGAATTTTTGTTACAAATGCCTAATTATTTTTAATACACTTTAAATGAAGGAAATTTTATTTGCATAAAGATTTTCAGTCTGACCTCACCTTTCCTGACTTCGATTGACTTGAGTAATGCAGTATACGCTGACAGTAACTGGTAATATGTATGCCTTTCCTTGAATCCAAACTTCCTGCAGTCTTAGGGTCCTGGGCCCATAACCTCTTGTTAGTTTTAATATATAAAATTTGGATTCTTCTTGTTGAATAAAACCTGTATTGAAAATATTCGAGTTTATTTACACACTTCTATATGTATAAAATAAATAGTAATTGAAATGATAATTGAAAAGCGCCTATAAAGAAAAAAAATATTATTAGTATCAAAGAAAATCTAACCTATACGCTCAGGATTGTGTATACAATACAACCTAAGAGCTAACGTACATACCTTTCAATTTAGTGTATTTCCTTTCAATATAATTAATGGGTAATGTAAACCTTACTTTCATAAACTACTAAGACTAACTTTCATACTATGTCTATTGAGACATAAACATGAATGTCGAGTGTATCAAAAGAACTACAAGACTAACCGTTAGAATTAGGTGGCGTAGGTATCTCTTTTTATTGAATGGCGCGAAATCTTATATATTTAAAAATAATTAATCCTCATCAGGTGGCTTGCGTCTGCCACGCCGAATTGGAAGAACTTCTCTTTATAAAAAGTCTAAAAATACTGCCTGCTTATATAAATACATCCATTTAATTGAAGATTGAGCGTGCCCATTGAATATTATACTATACTCATTTATACATAGTACAAATAGCAGGCGCCCCAGATTAAACTCCTGAGGAACACCAGATTTGGGAAAGAAGTTGAATGTGAATCTATTATAATGGACGTAGTTGCACCTGCCAATTAAATAAGAGTAAATCAATGTTAAGATCGATGTACTTAATCCAAACTCTGATAATTTGTTAAGTAAAATACAACGATCAATAGAATCAAAAGCACTACTAAAATTCGTGTAAATCATATCCGAATCTTGACAAATAAACTGAGAAATAGTTACAAGGTAGCTAACAGTTGATCTGCCACGAATAAAGGCATGTTAATAAGGAGAAATAAACAATTTAACGATCTCGTACAAGATGAAAAAGTTATATTAATCGACTAACTTGAAAAAGAAAAAAACAATAACGAGGGCATACCAGTTTCTGAAGTGAGTATAGCATTGATATATAGATTGAAAATATTTGTTATCCTTGGGTTAATGTATCAATATTTCCTTACAAAAATCTAAATTGTGACAAAAATCGTTATCCCTTTACGATATTCGAGCTTATCAAGGATAATAAAACAACCTATAGCACTTACTTTTGGTTTTATTGCATTAAAGCAAATACATCCATTCTTTCACAATTCTGTATAAATTCTATAAAGACTATTCCAACTTGTATAATAATAAGTTAGAAATGTTCATCAGTTGTAAGTTGTAGTCACTTATATAAATGGCACTTCGGCGTTTCCCAGCCAAGGATCTAGTAAACAATAATGATTGATGGTATCAAATACAAATACATAAATATATAATCTGTATATATAATAGTTCGAAAAATGAAAAGTAGAAATTAATTAAAATAATACAATGTACATATTACGACGAATAGAAATGGTATAACCACTTAAATAATACACTTATTTAATATTGTAAAGTATTTCAAAAAATAATTAGGATAATTATTAATTATTTATAAAGAAAAATGCATTACGAAATATATAAATATTGTACCCCTAAAAAAATATGATAAATGCAAAAGCACTTGGAAATGAAACGATAATTTATACATACATAAAAAAGTGGGAATAATAAAAAGTTGGAAGTAGGTAATTTCCAAATAAATTTTAGTTACAACGATCTTTTAAATTTTCCAAAACAAAAACGGAAAAAATATTGCACGATTTTTCTTTTTCAATTGGAATTGTTTCATCAGGAATGATTTCATTTATAATTTTTGTTCCAAGAGACTAGGATGTAAATGGTAATTGTCGCGATTATCTTTTTCTGTCGCTTTCTCTTTTGGAATGTTCCTGCTATATATTCAATCACAGTTTTTAACAAACTTATTTTACATAATAGTATTAAATAAGAGACGGAAAAGAAAATGTTTAACGTATTAATAACAAAGAAAAAATTATGAACGAAATATTAATGGTTCTGCTTTTTCGTGTGAAGATATTATGTTTTTAAAAAAATAATCAAAATAAAAGAGAATGGTAAACTATTATTGTGGAATGCTGTCCATGTTTGGCACGTAATCCAATGACATCAGACATGCAAATACTGTCATGACCATCTTGGGTTTGATTTCTGTTATATCCTCTGGTAATGCGTACACCCTAGCTCCAGTCTTTCTAGCCATCGAAATAGCATATTTTGCATTCGCTAAATTATCCTAGAACCGAAAATTGCAATGAAAAACCATAGGATTGATGGGAATTGAATTTTACTTACTTCTTCTGACCCGCTAGACTTTACGAGGTCGTAGTTTATGGCACCTGGTTTAATAGCATCTATTAGGTCGATTACGACCCTTGCATCGGCAATTACAGGGTCTTGGAAACTTCTAATGGAAGACGATTTACCAGCTGAAGCCAGCTTTGTATTAACCCACTGAACTATTTCTCTTTCAACAATTGGATTCCCGCTATGAGCAAGTTGCGATAGCACTGATAAAGTATATGCCCTCATCAATTGCCAGATAAGGGCTAAGGTTAAAGTAACGTTGCCTTCATTAATGTCTTGTCCTGCTATTCCAACTAGGGAGAATTTAATTTCTCTTCCTAGTTCAACAGCGTAGTTGCAGTTCTCTAATTTTTCCATGAATTTTCTTAAATTGCTAAACTTTCTATGGACTTTATTCCAATCTACGATACCAGGTTTGATTATATCGTATAATTGGAAGATAACTAATCCATCAGCTAAATCAGAATACAACCAATTGACGTGGGGTGACACTCCCATTGAATTTATCCAGTTACGATATGCTGAAATCACGATAAGAATTAAATTTTTCGATAAATTACAGCCTTTTAAACTTACTTTTTTCTTCTCTAGTTTCTTCTATTGTTTCATAACCTTCTAGGGTACCGTTAGTCTGTTCCAATCCCGGGTAATTGTTGAACAAATTAGCAACGAAGGCCAAATTCAATTTGTAGACACCATTAACGACATCCTGCGGTGTAACGAATGACCTACATTTGAGTTTCGCCGCTTGTTGCAACATCTTTTCAGCCCTCTCGTGCAAATCTCGCTCCTAAAAGGTCGAAATTTAAATAAAAACGAGCTTTAAATATTATTTTCTGGCTTACATATAGAGCTTCTGTGTTAACACCAGCTTCAGTTGGGGCGATCTGTTTCAATAGATGAGTGTACACCTCTGAATCGGTGATATCACTCTGGAAGTTGCTAATACGATTACTGACGCCGGCTCTTTCCAAGTGGTAATTAACCCATCGAAGCAATATGGCTTCTGGTGATAGTTTCAAGAGATCTTCGATCTTCTCCTCATCAGTTAGAAGAGACGTAAGGCCAGGACAATGTTCCAAAGTGATTTGATTAAACAGACCGATCCTAATGATCTGCCAGACTAGGCCGAGAACTAAATGCGGTGTGCCTTTTTCTAAACTATGAGCGTCTATATTTACAACGTTGCAACCGATAGCTTGTGCTGACGATAAGGCTAATGTTAGATTTTCTAGTCTTGTATATAGTGTAAGATTCTTTTTGTTAATTGCTCTTTCGTCAATGGTATCTGGGCAGGAATGGTTGATAACTTTGCTGAAAAAGAAGAGAGAAAAAATTTGTAGCCACTAGCAGGGTTGCCAGGTCTAGGGATTTTTCCCTAGACCTAGGGAATGTTAGTATTTAACAGGAACATATTTATTCAGAGTCCTATGTTTCCGGCCGTATTAATAATTGGATACAGGAACTAAATGATCTAGAACAGCCATGTCAAACTCAAAGTCACTGGTGAACAAAAAGCATTAAGACCGTAGACTAGGTGGGCCACGAAACCCAATCTTAAAGGAGACAAACTACTGAAAATCTTAATGAAAAAAGTACTATTATAAGACAAGTATATTTATTAAATTTTCAATAAAAAGGACATTACAAAAAAACACAAACATTAACTTCTTTTGCCAGACATTTGACATCTTTTGTCTTTAACTAAGTTGTCTGTTTGTGGCGTGAATTTATCGGCGGAAATAACTTTGAAAACTGCATCCAAGTGTGCGCTCATCAATCGCGATCTTGCGGGAGATTTGTTTCCTTTCATCAAAGAAAATAATTGTTCACGCTTATAGGTACTTCCAAACATTGACAGGATTTTACAGGCAAATTTTCTTATTTCTTGGTATTGAACAGGCAAGTACTTATAAAATTCGAATGTACCAACACTATCAAATTTTTGTTTTAAATGGGTCTGACACAGAATCTCAATTACTTCCATCTGCAAGTGAGGGGAAACTTTATCAATGTCGACAGTGAAAAGACCAGTAAATAAAGAAAAATTGTTTTCTTGGTACTTCAAATCTTGAAAACGCTTCTCAAATTCTGCCAGAAGGCTTCCCATTTTCTCTGTAAACATTTTGTATGATATTGGGACACTCGTACTTTCCTGATACGCCTTACAAGTCGGAAAATGTGACAGATTATCCACTGCTAACTGTTTTTCCCATAGCATCATCTTACACTTGAAAGCTTTCACATGATCATGCATATCCGTTATAACTTGACGTGGTCCTTGCAATTTAATATTTAGGTCCGACAAGCGTTTTGTGATATTTACCATAAATGGAAGATCTTGTTCGTCGGATAATAAGCTGACATCTTGTCCTTTCACTTCCATGAAAAAGCGTTTTTCTTCTTTAAATTTCCAAAACCGATCGAGAACCATAGAACACGAAAGCCGTCGCACCTCTGCATAAGGTAAACCAGTGTACTTACTTTCTAAATCACGTCAAAATGCAAAAAACTGTCGCTGATTCAAGCCACGTGTCCTTATGAAGTTTATAATTTTTTTCACTGATTTTAAAACGTTTTCCAACTTGATCACTTTTGACCATAAAACTTCTTGGTGGATTACACAATGCACATGATGAAAATCTGGTTTGATCTTTGTCTGTAATATTTTAATCAAGCCATTATTTACTCCATTCATGGAAGGCGCTCCGTCTGTTGCAACGGAACACAGTTTTGACAATTCTAAATTGTACTTTTGCAGAAGTCCGTAAACAGCATTGAGAATATCCTCTCCAGTTGTTGTATCATGCAATGGTACTAATTCCAGTAATTCTTCATAAACGTTGATATGTCTATCAACAGTACGAAGAAAAACAGCGAGTTGCGCCACATCACACACATCTGTAGTTTAGTCACAGGCAATAGAAAATGCAATGAAAGAGTCTGATTTTGTTTTTATCAGATCACTTATATTGGCAGCCAACTCAGTAACTCTTTCAGCGACAGTATTCCGGGACAAGGATATATTTTGAAAAGCCTTCACGCACCCGGGACTTACGATTTCTGCGGCCTTTACAAGGCACTCTTTCGTAAATTCACCTTCAACAAATGGTTTTGAGGGTTTTGCAATCAACGCCGACAGTACGTAACTCACTTGAACAGCAGATTCATTCTCTTGCTTTGGACGTGTAAACATAAGCTGTTGATTTTTTAACCGTGATTTTAACTCATTTAACTTTTCGTTTCTAATCATGCCTGTATACGGGTCAAACTTAGTTTTATGACAATCATAGTGACGTTTTATATTATATAATTTTGGGACACCGACTGTACTGTTACAAATCAAGCAAATAATTTTGTCTTTTACTTCACAGCAAAAAAACCCTAATTCCCACTTTTCTTGAAAGATACGATGCTCATCTACGAGTTTCCTTTTACTTCCACTTGGTTTTGAAAGAGACATGTCGAAAACTTTATTATTTATAACAATAAGTACTGTTACGTGTTGTAACAATAAGTACGCAGCTGAACTCGCAATTCTATAGCAACTGACTGAACTCAACCGAGCGGTCTTGGCTTATATACGGAAATGTGATTTCTCGACAGTTCTTTTCTAGAATGTTCAGATAGCGTCGTAAGGCGCAAGGACAATAAAGCGATTGGGCAGCGGCACACGGCGCGGCGGGCGTGGGAGACGAGTGCGGCCGATCACAGCCGAGATAGACCGAATGGATCGTCGTGATACGTGTGTGTGTGCGCGCGACTTGTTGCAGCGCGCGCGTTTTCAAATACAGTTTTTAACACGCTGGCGGGCCGCGTTATCTGGCTATTTTCAAAATTGATTCGGGCCGCAGCAAAATGCTCAGTGGGCCGCATGCGGCTCGCGGGCCGCATGTTTGACATGTTTGATCTAGAATTATTAAACTTCAGGAGAAGGTTGTGGCCAACGAAGTAGCGTCAAGAAAACATGATTCAATTACTATTAGTTTGGCTGCTTAAAGTTTTCCAAATTTAATAAATTTTGCCCAGTTAAATGATTTAGATAGAGAATGGAGATAGTTATGAAATTCTAACACAAATGAATTAGACGCTTCTAATATTACACAATTTTAGTTAGATATATCAAAATTAAACGGGGTGATGATTAAAGCTGGCCACGAGCGGTACCGCGCAGTAGCGTAGAGTCGACCAGGCCTCGCGTTCCACTAGAGTTATTCTGCTAATAGAGATGTTTGCTGCCGCAAATAATTTCGCTCATCTTTAAATAAAATTAAATAACACGCGCTCAAACACTTACCATTTTAAGAGTCCTCCGTGAAATCACAAAGTGAATAATGTCTGTTAAATATCTGCAACATTAGATATGTTTCAACTGTTGTTTCGGCAAAACTAGTATGGCATGAGGAAAAAAATGCGTTTATATGCAGAGAACGAACGTTCTACATCGAGTGACGTAATATTTGCGTAAGTAAAATAATCTTTCAAATACTTAACGATTCTGTTGACGCACCTTCACAAATGTGTTTTAATGTGCCAAAATCAGAATTTTTCTCAAAAACACTTTCAAATTTTTCTAGAACAGAAACATTTTTTGCGTCTTCAATCGCGCGTAGCTGTGCGTGAACATGTTGCACTATTTGTAGAGATTGTTCTAACGGCACCGCAGGATTTTGTAATTTTTCTATTGCATCTGCTAGCCCGAAGTAATTGTCGTGAATGATTTTTAAATCCATTTTAACCTGACTATCTTGAAATTTCAACTGGCTTTTCCGGATAGCGGCAGCTTCCTTTGTATCGAATTGTAAAACCACGTTCTTAATATTGTCAAAATATTTATAATAATAAAACGCGGCCTGCAACCATGTTCCCCAACGAGTTAGAATAGGTTCTGGTGGCTCTGGTATACGGGGGCACAGTCTGTAAAATTCGCGAATACGTTTCGGTGATTTGACAAATACTGCTTTGGTATGCGCTATTAAAGCGTCTACCTTAGGATAACATTTTCTGATACTATCCGTCACAAGATTGAGAGCATGAATTTTACAAGTAATGTGTAACAAATTAGCAGAATGCTTTTTAAGAGACCGGCCTACAGAAAGCATGTTTGCAGCACCATCACTCACTAACATCAAGAGTTGGTTTGTTGAAAGTTCAAACTTGTCCAATGTATTTAACACTAACTTTGAAATTACTTCGGCAGTACACTGTTGTATTCGTTTGGAGACTAATAGAATTGAAGGTGCCGATTGATGAGGTTCCAATTTGCGTGCCATTACATAGAGAACAGAATGTTTCTTCCGATCTGTTGTTTCGTCGACACAACCACAATTTTTGATCTTTCAACTGATTTTATTTTTTGTTCAATATGTTCGCGCGCAGATGGCACAATTCTTCGTAACGATGTTCGACTTGGTATTTTGCACTCCGAATAGTTATTCCAAAAGCAGATAAATGGTTCCTTGTCTAGTAAATTAAACGGTATATTACATGCGATAAACGTAACGCATAAATTAAATATAAATTTTTCATTGTCTCGTGCGCAATTTCTTTTTGAGACATGCTTTTCACTATTTACGTGTCGTAGACAATGTTGTCTGGACCAACACATTAACGGGATTTTACAGATTACACATTTAATTTTAGCACCTTCATATATTAAGTCTGGAATTTCAGCAATAAATTTTCGAAGTTTGTCCGACCGCGGTCGTTTTGCTGACGAAATCATAATTTTTCTAGGACAGATAAACAATTGCGCAAATGACCGGCAGCGAAAATGTCCGTACTGCTCCGCAGACGAAGTAATACTACCGTTCCTCTCGGTCCGAACTGATTCTACGCCGATGCGCGGTACCGCTCGTGGCCAGCGTTAGTGATGATTCAGAAGTATTCTCTACATTGTGTAAGTTCGTTTTTGCCTTTTTGTGTTTGCCCACTCTAGTGCGACCGTAGAAAGGGTATTTTCACAATTAAATTTAAATAAAACAAAAATTAGAAATAAATTATCCACAGAAGCATTAAATGGAATTATGCATGCAAAGCAACTATTAAAAAACAAAAATTGTTATGGTTTTACTATTGATGAGGGCTTATTAAAAAAACATAATAGAAGTATATATGAACAGTAATATATTAGCTATCTTAAGTGTTTTTCACATTACGTAAAATAAATTAAAAGTTATTTTTTGTATATTTGGTTATTCTAAAACTTCTGCAAATTATTGTTCGAATATTTTTTATATTAATATAGTAAAAGTACTTTTTTATACATTTTATATGCATTTTATCTTATGAAACCACAGTACGCTGACTAGGGAAATCTAGGGAAATTTTACATCAAAATCCAGGGAGCAAATGAAATTCCATCTGGCAACCTTGGCCACTAGTTATTTTTGTTTCAATTCGTAGTAAAAGGCAAAGTCATGTGGTCAACGTACAAATAAATATCCACTTTCCTTTGCCCACGTTACATAATGGTCAAATTTGGAATGTGATTCGAAAAGATAAGAGTTGCTATTGCACAAATAGATGCCCTATCAGATACGTCTATAATTTATGGAGCAATAGAGATTATAGAATTATCTTTGTTCTTACAATTCACGTCAATTCAGATCACGCGATTACAATTATCAAGACCCATTGAAATTTTTTTTTTAAAAGACTAGGAAATTACCATAACAATATGCCATCTTTAACCTTCTCATACAAGGTTTGCCCGTGAGGATCAATTGGTAACAGGTGTGCTAGATCAGGGTCATGCTTCAGATTAGAATTTATCCAATCAGAGAAGGCCAATTGTTCTTCAACCCTAACCGAATGCGTCGTACCCTCATTGGAGGCTTCTGATGTTCCTCCAAGATGCTGGAGGTTCTCTTTTCTGGTGACGACTTGTTTGAAGGTGCTAGCAACTTCTCCAGCCTTAAGATCGCTGCAGAGTGACTCGAATTCATCGTAGGAAAGTTTTCCATCTTGCATAAAACCCTTTTTTCTTTTAAATTCTTCTTCCATTTGCCGGACTTTCCATCCTGGAATTTTGAAACCACAAACGTCCAAGGCTTCTTTGAGTTCTTTCAAGTCGATATAGCCATCTCCATTTTTATCAATCTAGAAATTGTGTTTTTATAATTAGTTTATAGTAAGAACAATGTGTGGGATTAATATACACGTTGCATTCATTTTTCCCCAAAACAACGCGTAACTTTTGCGTTAATCTTTTCAGTAATTGTAGCTAGATATCTACAGATAAAAATTGATAATGATATTATAAACGTGCCTGGATTAACAACGAAAACTTCGTACATTATATAATGGAATATATAATATAATTTAATACACCTGACAGCAACATTTTCTCAAATTAAATTGATAAAAGAAGATAGATTCGTTTCATTTTACTTTATTTATAGACCAATGTAATAATTTCTTCTTTTTTTTTTACACGTTGAGAAATTACAAACAATTAACGCGCGTTTGTAAACATAGGGGATTCATTGTTTAGGAATGTTTCAGTCATAATGGTTTTTTTACAAGTCAACTTCCTGAAGTGCTAAAATCAAACCCACCAAGGAATTCCAGGAAGTAAAATTATAGGAAGATAAACACAAGTCTATATACGCCGAATTTGTTTATACAGACGGGCAATCTACGTTAAATATTATATTTACAGGCTTGTCAATACCTTTTCAAAGATCATACATTAGTTGCTGCGTCACAGAATAATTTTACTACTCCCACTTTGCTTAGAACACAGTTCAAGGATATTGGCGACTCGGTTTTGAAGTAAATAACAGCGAAATGCGATTTTCCTTTCTTAAAGGACACCGTTCTGCTCTACCCTTTGTAAATCCTATTCTAACTAATATAAATAAGATACAAGACGTCTAGTTTAAGACTACTATAAACATGAGCTCTTGACGTTCATCTTTTTTCTTTATACGTATCTATTTTAAAAGGCACAATAATAGGTGTTATTGTCATTGAGAATGCCGGGTCTTATATATCAACTATAATCAATTACTGTTGAGTAAAATTAAAGAAAGGAATATCAATATCACATTCGCGCTTGATAAATAATGAATCGCCTGAACTGTTAAGAGGTCAATTGCGCGAAACTCGTCGGCCAATTTAGCCGCACAGCCCCGTTAAATCTAACTGCATTGAAAACGATTTATTTGAATTTCTTAATACCCGATATCTTATAGGTAATTAATATTTTTATATAACTTGGGAATTCCGCAGGGGTGTAAGCCTACGCACCTTTATACTTTGTAATTTATGTAATTGCTTGTGCAATTTATCTTTGGATTTATCTCCAAGCTAATATATCTTCCATTGTCTAAAAAACATTTGCAATCAATCATGTTAAAAAAAATTATCTTGAATGTAGTGCGAGTGGTGTCAAAAAATACTGACGTGTTTACTATCAAGAAATGAAAAAAAATTCCAACTAAAATTGGCTTTTAGCAAGGTTATTAATTAACACCTATATGTTCCCTAGTGAAATTTTTGAAATTAATGACCTGGAATTCGTAAGAGTACATATAACAATACATATGATTCATAAGGTGTATCTGGAAACGCTTAGGGAATTATTGAGAATAAAACCATTGTATCTTAAGTGCCCAATTAAGGAAAAAAGGTTGAGATAATATACAGAACATTTGCACAGTTGCATTTTCTATGTCTATCTAATAGTGAAAAAATTACAAAGCAATGTATTTGATAACATTGTAAATATTTTTTTTTCTTGAAAATGAATTATTAATTATGATATAATTTTGTTTTACAAACACGTTTATATTTCAATATATATATATATATATATATATATATATATATATTTTTTTTTCTTATTTAAAATGAAACAGTTCAAATAATTTAATTAAGATGTCTTGTTTTTCATTTTTAACAGTTAAATAATTTTTTTTAAAGCCTTGATAAAAAATCAATTATTTACTTATAATTGGTAAAAAAAATGTATAGGTACCTTATTTGTGGGCCACGGTGTATAATATAAATATATATACCTTCTAGATTAATATAAAAATATTTATTAAACTCCAATTTCTAATCTTGACAGTTACTAATTCTGTAATTATTTCCCTGAGTTGTCTAATACGTTTCAAATGAAAATTGTGAAATTATTTTTTAAAGAAACGGCTCATGCAATACAATTTCTTTTGAAATTCGATTTCGATACCAACTATTGCGATTCATATCTCGATATCGTTTTGATTCCAAAAATTATTGAAATATTTTTTAGATTACTTACTTCAGCGTAGGGTCTCCGTTCTTTGAGTTCTTCCAAAAATTCGTATTGGGCACCCACATTTCGACTAATTTCGACGTCCATATTAAATTTACAATGGAGAAAAAAAAAGAACAATATAGGACGAACCGCGCAGGTTAATGTAACTAAACTTTACGTAGACTGGTGGGAAACTATGTATCCACCTAAATATTCCATCTTATCACGTTTTGATAAATTCATCCAAACATAATCGTTTATCAATATGAGAATTTATAACGGGAAAGACAATTGCTTTTATTTATGTAATATCTAACGGTAATCTTGGATTGGGTAATAAAGGCCCACTATACTCTATTAGATTATCTCTTTTTTGAATTACGAAATTTGTTGAATAACAGAATATATTCTATATTCATAGTAACATCCTTTAAAATAGGGTTTGTCAGTTTTCAAAAACCGGTTATCATGTTGTAACCATGTTGCTATAAAACGAATTTTCTTAAGTTCTTCAAAAGAAACGTAAAAACTGGGATCTTAAGCTTCAAATTATCTTTTGGTCAAAAACTGTTATATATCTTGTTTTGCGTGAATGCAAGTGACATGTCTGGTTTTGTTTGAACATATAATTTACATGGACGAAAAAAGATTAGAAAATTTATACTCTGGAATAGTTCTATTAAAAAAAAGAACTGATACAAACGGTACAAATGAAAAATGCTACGAAAACTTAAATATGCATGGTCATCTTCCAAACAGTCACAGATAAGTTAATTTCTTCACTATACTGTGTTTCTTTGCCATAAGGATTTCCTTGTAAAAGCTAAGCGCTAGGAGGCCTTGCCACTGAGTATTGTCGTGATTACACTGCTTTTCCGGCAGAGATTTCATATTAGCTTTCTTTTAAGCAGATATAAAATTGTCTAGGGGTAGAACCTTTATGTTGCAGTTTCCCTCACTGCGACCTCTTTTAACAATAGAAACGTAATATTGATTTTCATCAAACTTCAGAAAAGAACTTGCTCCTAATTTTACTGTCTTTTCATTTTTAGAAACAAACATTTTCATGCAAATTCGTTTTAAATTTTTGCTTCCAGTTATTTTATTGTAAGTTGCAGACAGGTTTTCAATATCATATAATTGCGAGTCGGTACCTAACGTACGAACCTCCCCAACTTTCCCATAAAACCTCATATTCTTCAGCGTTAACGATGGAATTTCGTTTCTTCAATATCTTTTCTCTGCGGCCAAAAACGCGATCGGCTGGCAAGTAGGAATGACCTCTCACAGGGAAATGTAAAACCAGATTATTGACAGAAGCTGGGCCTTCGAATCTAAGCCATAATGCCAAAATGTGGACAACGTGGATATTCTTATTTTGTCCTTCACAGCTACCACAAGATAAATGTATTGGCTACATTTTCTAGATTTACAGATCTAAGATGGGCCAACAAAGCTGATCTAATTTCCGTAGAACCACAACTAGCTTGGTTTTCGGTCCAGGTGTAAAAAACGGTTTCTTTTTAATTAAACAGTACACCATACATACATATACAGAATTTATCATATGGATATGTCTACGTTAGTGATATTGTGTATATTACAGATATTTTCAATATGAGTGGATATGTCCTGTTTTGACAAATATACTAAATTTAATTTTCAAAGGTATACATATTTGATTTTGACTGAACTGTCGATATTCAGGCCCAGATTACTATGGGATACAACTGACTTTGAACAATTCTGAGCACCGTAGGCGATAGAAACGATCAAGAACACTACGAAACCGTATCAAACTAAATTTTGACCAAAAGTGGACATGTCTGTTTTTGCATGAACACTCCTCAATTAGACTCTTGGTTACCTGTGTCCCACAGCAGCCTATTACACATTTTTGTATAGATTAATAAATATCTAAGCTATTTTAAATGGAATGGAAAATATTAAAATATGGAAATAAACCATTACGCCCTATTGTATAACATTTACACTCTACACTTGTAATGAAAAAGAATTCATACACAGAGTTTGATGATTAAAACAGCATATCGTTCTATTTTTAACATTAAAGGATGTGATAACTAAAGTTGATATATGCTTCATGCATATGTGCATATTGTGGTATTCAGGTTACTTGAAACAAACGAAAAAAAAACGAGACCAGGTTAGGTATTTTGTATCTAATATAAACAATAATGTTTTTTTGGATTTTCCAAAAATTTTCCGTCCAGATTTTTAAGAGCAACTGTGTATACAGCGTGTCCACCTAATGCGTAGACGGACGATAATTCCCTACCTGAGCAATTTAGAGAAAAGGTTTT
This sequence comes from Dynastes maya, assembly GCA_029619315.2. Lineage (NCBI taxonomy): Eukaryota > Metazoa > Arthropoda > Insecta > Coleoptera > Scarabaeidae > Dynastes > Dynastes maya. The sequence continues at coordinate 13,534,162 of JAROYE020000012.1, forward strand.
CAAATAAAAAGTATCCGGAGACAAATGCTGCACAACATAAAATTATATCCACGTATACACGATGTTTGGTTTCCGCTGCGCACGATACAAGTTTAGTTTTTTAAATCGAACATCCTGTACATTATTGCGATTGTAGATGCCCCTTTTCAATACATGTCAACTTTCATCAATCTCAGTTTTTGAGATAATTGATATACTTTGAGATTTATGCGAAGTGTCGCCGTTTCGCTAGCGGCCGATTTCTTAAGCGTCTTGCACGTTAGGGTGGTGATTCATATTTTATTCGATTGAGTATTTCTTGGAGTTTCAGCCAATACATCGAAAAGTTTGTTTATATTAGCTGGAGTCTACAAGATGGCCATCGAAATCGTTGCCATGTTTGATTCATGCTATTTAATTTTTTAAAATAGAACACTCTGTATATTTTCCCGCGATCTGATAGAGAAACTGTAAAATGTGTCGTTCTTTGGTAAATTAAATATGAAGCTATGCAGATAAGCTTTTCGTTTAAAAACGTAGGATTTTTTAAGCGAAAAGCTTATCTGCATAGCTTCACATTTGATTTACTAAAGGAGGACGTATTACGTAGGTACAGGGAGGTGTTTACAAAAAAAATTCTAGGAGAACTACTCATTATATTTTGTAAAAGTATATAGGTGTTTTATTTAAAGAAATCGAAACAACATGAATCAAGCTTGGTAACGATATCGATGACGTTCATATAGAATCTGGTTGGTATAAGTTAATCTTCGATGTCTTGCCACAAACCCCAAGAAATATTCAATCGAAAAAAATTTGAATCAACACCCTAGCACGTAAGGCGATTAAGATATCGGCCGTTAATGAAACTGCGACATTTTGCAAAAATCTCAAATTACGTCAATTATCTCAAAAACTAAGATAGATGGATATCGGGAATATTGATGAAAGTTGCCATGAATTGAAGAGGGGTATTTAAAATCGTAATAATATACGGGGTGTACGATTTAAAAAACCAAAATTTTGTCGTGCACAGCGAAAATTGAACACTCCGTATACTTGATATAATTTTATGTTATGCAGCATTTGTCTCCGAATATTCGTTATTTGAAAACTTTCTCTCTAAACTGCTCAGGAATGGAATTATCTTCCGTCCACGCACTACCTGGACATGCTGTACATCCAAAGATTAATTTATCTACATTTATATTCTTTAAAGTTTTCGTTAGGATGTGCAATGCATTAACAAATTAATCCTATCGCAATCTCGTGGTTTTACTAAAAACGTTATTGTGTTGATTATCGCGTATTTTCATTTTATATAAACATTAAAAAAATATTACATCTTTTAGAAAATCTACGAAACCTTTATCTACCTCATAAAAATTTTTAGGTTTATAATGGTATTTACTCTACAATAACAATAACTGTAAGTTTAATGCTGGTAGACATATGTCTTAAGTGTTTTAAAGCATTTTTTTTCTTATTATTGTTGTCCTATATGATGCAGTTTCAAAAACAGGTATTACAGATGTATGCATATATGCGAGTTGGTAATATGGGTGTAGTCGACTGCCTGAGTCATACAAGTTTTTAGTTTTAAAGGTTTATTGTGTTGATATAATTTTTTAAACAGCCGATTTAAAATTTGTGTCAATGGAATGTGAAAACAAGGGGAATTGTTTATGAAACGAGCATAGCATGACTCTCTAGCGACTAGTTTTCGAACATTTACAGAGCAGGTCCTTGTATGCCACAAAATAATCGAAATATTTTTGCTCTTATCTTATTTTTTCTGACAATAAAACGACATATGTAATATTAATCTTAATTTATGAGTTTTCAAAGATTTCTTGTGATATTCACACTTGAAAACCGGCAAATTGTGGAGCGATAAGTATTTTTTTTTTGCAATCGTAATCTCCAAGATACAATTAAACGTCTCACTTTCATTTCAAACTACTTTAATTCTCCTAGCGTAAATCCTTTAAAATGATTTGGTATCCAATACAGGTAATTTTAGATTTGTATTCAGACTGAAGTGTCTTACGAAAGTAACAGTTTTTTGTTTTGCAATTAAATCCTGTTGTAATTAGCTTTTATTTTACACTATGGTAATAATAATGACACACCAGTAAATAAATTTGATATATCGAAAAGTGTAGGATGTGTATACTTGATAAGGAAGAGCATTTATTTTTTTTTTGGTTAGTGCTTTTGTGATAAAGCATAGGCAGATAATGGGATATTAAAAGCAAATGTTCATTTAATTTCCAGATTGAATTTGAAAATGAATGAAAATGTTATTGTTAGAAATTAAGGAAATTGTACTATTGAACAATAACAAATATGATAACATCGTTAAACGTTATAAAGGGGCACATCTATCGAATTTTGAATGAGATAACCACGCCCTATATAGTATTTTCTTTTTAATCTTTCAGATATATCTTGAAACAACATTGTGATGAGTGTATTAATTTGAAATTTAAAGAATTTAAAGCAATTTGAAGAAACTAAATGTCATTTGTTGTTGGAGGTGTCTCATTTATATGTCTGAAGAGAAAAGTTGAGATTGTACAATGTTTTATTGAAAAAAAAAATCAGTCGTAATATTATTACACACATGATTCACATCTACACATTCCATGTGGTTAGTGATTCGTCATCATTTCTTGATTACTTTTCAACACTTTTTTTCACTTAAAGGTCTTTTTCTTTCTTGAAATAAACGTTTTTCCTTTTGGAAGATAGATTTTTTTTTGCGGATTCTTGAAATGTTTTTTAGATATAATACGATTAAATCGATTCCTATAAGTAAATGAACGCCTTCATTTGTATTCCAGCGTTTATCTGTTGGTAATAAACAAATATTTACGTATTATACACAGATATCTTACCAGAATAATTACACAAGATATCTATGGCCAAATATGGAAATTGTACATCTTATATAATTCAAACGATCAAATAAAAGAAGTGCTTTGCTTGTAACAATTATGCAAATGTCTGCTATTGAATACTGCATCAGATTACATGCTTTGTAAGCTAGAAAATAGCAAGTTACTTGAAAATTAATTACATAGACGTGTTGTATACATAAAATAAAGCTTGATGTTAAAATATTGGTATCGGAAGAAAAAAAATATACATATAAATGTTTTCAGACGTTGTTTGTTTTTGCATGTTATTATAAGTTGTTACAATTTTTATTTAAATTTTAAAAAGCGGTTGTCCAAGTTACATGAATGATAAACAATTCTTTCTTTTTGTTTTAATATAAGAAAATTAAACAATTAATCGACAATTTGAGCTGCATTTGTGTATTAAATCTACACAGCCTGAAGAATCAATATTACACTTTCGAGTCGGCTGGCATTACCTCTAAAAACTCTCCTATACATTTTTATCGCATTTGTATGCGTGTTCATGCATTTGTGTGGCACCGTGTTGGTCGTACACACGAAAATATTTAATCGTCTACATTAGAACTTGTTATTTTAGACTTACAATGTTGAATTGCTCTTTAATTTCTTCGCGTTCATCTCTGGTTAACTTTGCAAAGTCGCTTATGGTGGCCATTTTCGTCGTAAAAACACATACACTTTCAATACTACACTATTGCTCGCCACTGACGCTGTTGTTATAATACGGGTTACACCGCTGACGCCACTTCGCCTTGTGCTGTGTCAATGGGCAGGCTTCCGACTCGGAGTGCCTCCCTCTCAAACCTGGCTTTCTTCCAGTATCAGTTTTTGAAACTAATCAGGGGAATAAATTTACTTTTTGATGATTCATAAATTTCTTTAAAATAACGAGAAATCCGTCTTAGTAAGGATTTCTCGTCAAACGTTTAGATTTCCAAATTATAGGTAGCTATTATGTAGGTTTTTTTTTCTCCTTTTTAAGAGTTTTTTCTCTTTCCAATAACAACAAGATAAGCGACAAATCAGTGAGCTATAAATAGAACTTTTATAGAAATCGAGTTTCTTGGAATAATGGTATTGGATAGCTTTTAAAACCCTTTAAAAACCAATATACAGGGCTGTCAGAGAAGAGTTGAGGCGGGCAAAACCCGTTTTGGAAGAATTTTTACCTGTTCTTGTAAAGATATTATTTTATAAAATTTATTTAAAGGATTGTAATGAACTGACGATAAATTTTTTATCGACATAACCAGAAACTGCATTCCTCAGTAGAGTTTGACAGTTTTCAAACTCTTTTGGCCATGGAACCCATGGAAAGACATTTTGCTACGTTTTAGCGCCTCAAGATAATAAAAAAAAAGTACCAAAACAGCTAAGTTCCGCGCAAGCAACTATTCCCCAAAATTTATTTGATAGTAACACTATCCAGGGTGCCAACCTGCTCGTCGGCGAGGGAGTGGGTCAATTCAACTCCCCAATAAAAATTACAGATTACAAGGCGCTACCTGCTTGAAATAATGTCAGGTGATTGGGGTAAACAGGAACTCACGAAGATGGCGATAAAAATAAATTATTAGGGGAAGAGAAGGCGTTGCGGGATAATTTAATTCAAATAAAAGACGAAAACAAAATTTATTGCATAATGGTTTTTTTTTGTTTTTCATGTTTTGCTACCCGACATCAGTGTAAGTCTAACTACTGTTTTATATACATTTTTAGCCTTAGTACTAACTTTTGGTTTCCCTATGAAGGAGTTATTTTGAACAAAGTAAATTCTGGATGCTGAGTCATTTTCTGAATTTCATTCTTTATCTATCAAGACTCCTAACTTGCTTCCAATTTCTGGTTATTTATTACCATGTGCAGTTCTTCGTTGTCTCCTCCTATCACTATAACTTTTGTTTTGTGTGTAAGACTCATTAAAAGAGCCCGGTAACTGGAGAGCAATCGCAGCGGCGGTGTAACTGTGTTCAGGTGGGCGGGGAGGGCTGGTCGATTATGATACGACACGACAAATCATCATCACTCAGTTCAGTTTAGCATTGGATGGCAGATAGGGCGTGTTGATTTCATTGATATAGACGTAGTTATTATTTAGTGTAGTGCGTTTTGATTTTATTAATACAGACGTAGTTATTAATTGTAGTTTTTAGTGAACATATCGAAGGCTAAATACCGACCCTTTCAAGACATAGTAAATAAGTTTATTTCTGACTTTCCCGATTTGTTTTACAACGGGAGTAAGATAGTTTGTAAAGTGTGCAAAGTACATTTGATGTCAAATAAGAAGTGGAACTGTACAAGACACGTAAATTCCGCACAGCATAGAAAACGAAAATTGGGCATGCCACCGAGAAGTGCATTTCTTCTTTTATGTAATTCTTATGTTGATAAACTGTAATTTGCCACTACGCTTACTCGATAAACAACCGTTTAAGGACTTTTGGGACAAACACAATCCCGAGTTGCGGTTGCCAACGGAGAAAACGGCACGTAAGCATGTTGCATTTGTACGCGATGACGTGGAAAAGAAAATGAAACGCATATTGAAAAAACAATTTCTTTGGTTATGTGTTGACGAGACAACAGACTGTAAAAAAAAATTCAATTGTAAATATGGTACGCATACTAGACCATAGTAAATCTACATTACCACTGTTACTAGCTAGCCGAAGATTACAAGAGTGTACTGCTGCAGCAATTACGAAGGTTGTACTTAGTACGTTGGAAAAATTTCAAATTTCAAAAGTTAAAGTGTTGATGTTTATGAGCGATGGCGCAGCGATAATGCGTTCGGTAGGCCGTTCTCTTCTTGAACATGGTTGTAGGTGTTTACATGTTACGTGTAAAGTGCATGTTTTACATCTTGTGGCAGAAACCATTCGACAATGCTCTCCCGAGGTAGATGCATTAATAGCAAGCAAAAAAAAGTATTTTTGAAATCTCCCAAACGCCTACGATCATTTCACGCAACCACCGGAGCCAATTCTTACACGTTGGGGAACATGGTTGCAAGCAGCTTTTTATTATGCTGAACATTTCAAAATAGTAAAACTTGTTGTTGCACAATTCAATCCTGCCGAAGCTGCAGCTATTAAGGAGACCCAGTCGACATTTCAAGATATTTCCGTTGAAACAGATTTAAAAAATATTCGTAGCTACTATAAAGGATTGGCTGACGCAATAGACAATTACAAAATAGATCGTTATCATTATTGGAGTCTCTGCAAATTATGGACGCAGTGCATACACAGTTACTGACTATACATGACGCAAAATATAATCGCGTTTTAGAAAAGTTCGAGAGTGTCCTACAGAGAGATCTCAATTTTAGCACACTAAAACAAATTTCTGATGGTGTATCGAATAATCCACTAACTAAGTACAAAGAGTATTTTAATCACGCATGTATAACGTCGGTAGATGTTGAATGCTCTTTTTCAAAATATAAACTCATTTTCTGACTACGGCGAACATCGCTCACAGAGACAACTGTGGAAACACATCTAATGGTGTCAACTTTTTACTACTTTTATCCATATGATGTTAATACTGATAATGGTGCTTCTAGTTTTACTGTTCCGTAGTCAAGGCTACTTAAAATTTTAGCCATTCGTTAATTTGAAACTCGTCTGACTGCGTGTTGTCCATCCTAACATAATATCTACTGTCATGGTAAAGACCATTAATTCCATTTCTTAGTTTTACTGTGTTTACTTCTGTTCTTTTGATCCTAGTATCCTTTATCCTGTTTGATGGAGAAAACAGGGTCTTGGGCACTTCGTTTTCTTCTCTGAATCCACTTTGTGCTTCGGCTAGCTACCTATTTTGTTTTCCAGAATGCTTTCATAAATTTTCGAAGATTTCTACAGACAGGTCAAGTGTCTGACACGTATTTCTTATCGCTTATCTTAATGAGAACTAGGGCTTTTTATAATTTGACATTCATAAAAAAGACAGTGAAAATAATTAATAATTATTTTTATTTGAATTTATTTGTCAATTATTCTTACTTTTATACAAATATTTTTGATAATGGACATATTTGTATATGTAGTTTTATTTTGTACTCAAAATTAAAAATGGGATGTATGTATAAAAGAGAAAAACAATTTTTGTCGTCTAGAAAATATATCCGTATTAGATTTTACTCAAACAAAATCTGCAATACCAAAATAAACGGTATTAGGCATCCGTTTACTGTAAAATTTTACATACAATCAAAATTTTGTATAAGCATTTTAAACCAACAAACCTTTTTACCTTCTCCAATTCTCATCTATATATAATTACACAAACTTTAATTGATTGCATTCTTATTTGTAATACCATGAGAACAAGATTTTCTATTCTCATGAGTATAATTAAAATCTCATATCTATAATCCACTAACCACATTAGCATTTTTCCTTCTAATCTAATTCAATTGTGAATAACAAGTAGGTAGTTATTTCTAGTCGCTGGTTTACTTATGCAAATCAAGTAAATGTGAATAAAAACAAATATATTTTGAATGCTTCAAATATTAACTTTATTTTAGCGATTCATACAATACGATAATTCAATTAGTCAAATTCAGATCCGATTGTTATACTGAGACTTCCGGGTAGGATATGTGTTTGGTGATACCATTTATTTGTGTCAACTACGACTGGAAAAATTGCAAATTACTCATACATCCGCCTAGAAATGATTTCAATGTTTACTTACTGATTTCCCCCGGTTGCACAGTGACTTCAAATCTATTGCATTTATAGAGACACTCTGGAGGTGGAGCTAAGTACCAGGTTTTCTTACCTTTCAATTGGGCTTGCCAGGATGGATAAACAACATCATCCACCTTCAAAGAGATTAATTAAAACTAAGGTACATTAAAAATTAATAGCCTCACATGCATGTGAGCCCCAGATCCTGGACCACCCATAAAAATCCAATTCAACGCCATATTTTCTGAAGTCTTCGGTAAAAAATAAGGTTCCCTATAGAATTGCCTTAAAACTTTCCCAGCATCATCATTGCAATTACTCCAACCAATGTACCAATGTTTGGTGCCAGGTTCCAAACGAGATCTATCAGCGCTCATGTTAAAGACATCAGATAATGATTGAAATTCAGTTTTATAGGGGAAAAATTGACATGATGACCTGTCTTCTCGGTCCCTTATTAAGGAACCATAAAGCTCTTTGAAGAAGTCGAAGTTGAACACTTCCATAGCTTTCCAACCCTTGGTTCCATCAATAACGATTACTGGTCTACTCTTCGCCGCGTAAATATGATCGAAATCTTCCGGGGATATATTGGAAACGCGATCAACTTGGGTTAAATTGATGCAAATGCTGCAATCTTCGGGGTCTCGAAATACTTTCGATGTTTCAAAAGGGATTTCCAGGAAACACTAAAATTTACGTGCATTTCGTGCAATTTAAAGTGAAAAACTACTTACTTCGTCAGTATTTAATAAGTAAAACAAATATATAAACGTAGATAAAATAGCCACAATTACAAACGGCCATGTTTTAAATCTTCTTTTATTATTGCACAACTTCTTCACTATCTCTAGTTCCGCTATGGTCTCAGCGCTAATATTGGAACTTTCCGCTTTTTTCAAGATCGCCTGTAAACGTTGTTCAGCTTTCTGCATGATGGCTAGCTTTGTACTGAAGTCAATTTTCAACGAACACCCCCTTTTCATCATTATCAAGGGTAAGAAAGCCAGTCGCCTGTATGCGATGACCTGGAAATTGTCTATCAAGTTGATCAAATAGCACCTGGGTTCTCTCGTCACGCTATGTGCAGATTCAACGGTCTCAGAAAACAGCAAGTCTAATATATAAAATTACGTATAATTGATTATGTAGTTCATTTTTTCACAATTTTTAATTGGTTTTAAAATTAGAAAAATGAGAGGAAATATCTTTTAAAACTGTGGAGATAACAAAGACAATATGGTATGCGTTTAATATTAATTACCTTGACCTATTGCGTATGTTTCCAATAATTTAACCTTTGGAATCTGTTAAGGAGATTAAACGAGATCATTTTTATGTATCTAATGTTGCAGTATCGCAGTATTGGTTGCCTGCTTTATATAAATAAATAATAAATACTTACTACCATTACATAAAATGTTATCTATATTTTCACAATAGGTTATAAAGGTACTATTTTTCTAAATGGAACGTTTTTGCCTAGATGGCACTTAGGTAGATTTTACAATTTTCTAAGTTTGCTGGTTATTGATTTGTTGATGTAAAGTGTCGCTAAGATATCGTAGATGGCGCCAGTATAATAATTAGTTGATAGAAAAGTGACTACTATACCATAGGGGGCGCCTATAACTAAGAGTGGTAATTTTGAATTGGGGGCGTATGATTTTCAAACCGGTCCATCGCGCAGACTCTTCATCTCGTACAGATTCTGCGTTGGACCAATATTAACCAAGTTTGTCGTATACACAGTGGCAAACGTTTGATGACCGTAGTTGTGCAGCGACGGCATTGAACGCGTAGCCACCACTTGAGTAGCACGCTAGATTTTTCGGTAAGCCGACAAAAATTCTATGTTAGTTTATTATAAACTTGTTTACTTGCTTTTGATTTTTTCTTCTTTAAAATATTAATCTGATCATACTGTGGCATCAGATTTTACTGTTTTAAGTTTTATTTTATTTATTATTTTGGCCGTAAGCGTTAAAATTTAGTACGGTCTCCTGAAATTCACGTGTACAAGTTAGGTGGTATACTAGGTACATCATTGTTTATTCACATGCTATTTATTGACTATATTCATACATATGTACTTTGTAGGTTGAAAGAAAAGTTTTTTATTATTGTTTTTTTGGATTTAGAACGTAGAAAAACTTTTTTTATCAGTGAAAAAGTTTTGAAGACGTGACAATAATTCTTTTTGAATTTGCATATCTCGGACTGTTCAAGAAATTCGCTTAGAATTGGAAAGTACTCTTTTTAAAACTATTTAATTAACTTGTACCATCAGCAGAAGTTATGAATATACAACACTTTTAGCTGTTTAACGGCTTTTACATGGGCATCTATGTTATGCCTTTGAAAGTTCCTTTGAATTACATTCTGGAAATTTCAACGCGGAAAATATAATTAAAAAAAAGCGGCCTCTGTATATATACAAATATGATTAACTAGATGGGTAAATTGGCTACATTTGCAGAAAAAAACATCTTTCGAGCCAAATTCTATGCAAATTTAAATAAAATATTTGATATTTTAAAGGAAGTTTGATATTTGTGGGTTAGCATGACAGGAGCTTGCGGCGAGGCAGGAAAAAAAATAACTTCGTCTAAAATCTCAACTCGTATTTCCAAGTTAAGTAATGAGCTATCAAATATGCATAGAATTTTTAAATTTCAGCTTATTTTATTCGCGAAAAGACCCCTTCTGGGATTCATATATGTATACTTAATAAGTAATTTCGAGAAAATATATATACGCGAAAGAAGATGATGAGAATACAATACGGTACATTTAAATTCTCCGAATTTCCAAATTAATATCAACATAGGTAACAAGAAAGTTTCATTATTTGCTTTGAGGTATGAAACAACCCGAGATTCTATTATTATCATTTCATCTCTCCGTTTCGTTTTCCCATTATTTAAATTTATTATTCGTACTGTATCCTTCGATATTATATGGAAGATAATTTAATTTATAATTGTGGGAAATTGGTCGATTAAAAAGAATTTAAAAATAGCAGTCGATTCAATCCTACATAAAAAAGCGAAACATAAGGTAACAATGCCCAGTACCTCCACCAAATTTTTTTCCAAGATATACTTACGGTATAATGCTTCGTATGATTCGCTTAAATCTTCGTAATACAGCTAGAGACCTAGGAACTTGCTTAATTTTTTTAATGTATAGAATTCAAAGAGTAATTCATTTGGATCAAATAAGCCAAAGCGATTAACTGTGCTTGAATATTAATTGCTTGAGATCCTATTAATTTACTATTAAAAGCGAACTACGTAGCTCTTTATTAATTGAATGATATCCTCAGTACGATACGCGTGCTTCTCTCGTAGAGGAATCGTGATATACAGTTTGAAAGTATTCCCATGAATGGAGTTGGTAAGATGAAAAAAACATTATTTTGAAATATATATTTAAAAACGAATGAAAAGGATGTTTTTTTTAACTATCTATGTAAGCTCTGGGTGAGTTCGTTGTTAAGGGTAAATAAAACAAATTGGTTCATTTTCTCACAATAATTTTTACTAAAAGGCCATAAAATTTAGCAGTACAAAATGGTCAGTTTAATAAAAAATAAAATACATGTTTATACACATATTAATTTCCACGTAATTATTTCAATTTTCCTCAATTATAATACCCAGATCCGTTGTATATATATATGTGCATTTCCTCTTTTTCTTTCGTTACCATCATTACTTTTGTTTTAGATTTATTTAGTTTCATCTCTTTATTTTTCATGATATTGTTCCATATTATAAGATTGTTGCTGTAAATTCTTTTCAATATTTGCGGCAATCAGCATATCTTCTGCAAAGACACAGGCTGAAATTTCAAATTGGTTGTAGGTTTCTGTATCCCATATACATTGGTTTAGTGTTTTTACTACTTTCCCTTATAAACTCATCCATGTATATAATTAATAATAGTGGGCTAAGACCTCCTCCTTCTCGTACTCCTTCGTTGGTCCTAAATATTACTTTTCTTAGTACTCCATCAAAAGCCTTTTCCATAACCATAAACGCAAAGTATGCCTTAATTATGAAGTTATGATCCTGGGTGCTTCTTCCTTTTCTAGATCCGCTTTGTAAACTTGATAATGTTGTTTTTGTTGTTAATCTACGTTCCTTTGTATTATCTGTTCCAAGACTTTAACGACCGCGCCCACGACAAGAAATTTGTGAAACTTTCCTTCCACAGAATGTCGAAAGGTATTAGTAATGTTTTTTGGGGACAAGATATGAACATATGTTTCAGTTCACGTAACACACTCAGAGACCTTCGTGGCAATCCGAAAGATAAACCGGACATGAAAGAAAGATCGGGAATTTATAAAATTGCATGTAATGACTGTGATAAAGCCTATATTAGTCAAACAAAACGAGCAATAGGTACTGGATTCAATGAACACATCAGGTGATACAGGTACGGCAAAACAGAAACGTCAAGTGTAGCACAACAAATAAACGAGACCGGGCATAATATTAAATTAGAAAACCTGAAATTGATTAAGAACGTAACTTCGCCTCGTGAGCTAGACGCATTTGAACTATATATTTAAAAAAGGATCGAAACCTACTGAACAGAGACCTTCCACCTCTTCATTCCTCCTGTCTTTTTGATTTACTAGAGTAAAGCGATCATATGTTTTTTTTTTAAATAACGTGCTATATTGACAAAATACTCTATTGTCGGACCCTGTACATCTTGCATGGTTTAAAATTAAGAATGTATAGACGGAAGAAGAACACATTTGATGTGAGGGAACGTATCGGTGTCTTGCTCTATTTTATGAGAGTGGAATGGATACGGAGTCAGACTTTTTTCGTTCCGTATATACTTCGCATGTGTTTAGTCAAAATAACAGTAAATACACATATATCTTTTCCCGAGAGTGTAGATAAACAAGATTGATAGAATTAGATTTATATTAGAGTTGTTTTGTGTTTCTCGCTCAGATTTATTCGGTCATTCGGTTGATAATGAGGTTGCCCAGGAGCCCTCGAAACAGTTGTTCCGAATTAATTTAATTAATATTTTGTGTGGTGAGGAGTGTGTTGATACTTCGTGTTGTTTGCCTTTCCGATCACCCTTTTTCTGCTGGTATCTTCTTTTCATTCTATACTTTATTATATATTTGTTTAAGCACCCCTTTTCCTATAAATCCTATTTTAACATCTCTGCAGTTATTTTTTAAATTTTTTATTGCTTCATCGACCTCTTCTTTTGTAATAGTTCCCAAATCAATTTCCTCTAGGTTATTCATTATTTCAGTTTCTGTCTGTTGAATTATAAAATTATTAATAACATTCATTGCATATTGTGGAGATGCACCATCTTGCTAGAACCAAATTCGGTTATTTGGTAGGTCCGCATTTTCTTGATTGGGAAAGGCGACAACTAACCCGGGAATCAAAGCGTTCCCCGGTCAACGTTCCTTCAATAAAATAAGGTCCTAGAGTTCGGGTATCAATATATATATATAAGGCTTCGCCCAGGCCATTCAGGCCTATTGCCTAGAACCTCATGGTTTTGTTTCTTCTTTCCATCTCTTCCGATCTCTCGCCTTCTCTTTCCAGTTTGTTATATTCTTTTCTCTGATGTCTTCCCTTACTACTTCCCTGCATTTTTTTCGCGGCCTTCCTCGTTTTTTCTGGCCATCCGGTCTTCTTCCTTCTATTCTTCTTATTGTTCTTGACACGCCATTCTTTCCATATACCCCAGCCATTGCAACCTTCTCGACCTTACCACTTCATCTATCCTGGGCTCATTAAACAGCTCGTATATTTCAGCATTTGACCTTCTTTCACATCCTTCGTCTGTCTTCCTCTCGCCAAAGATTTTGCTTAAAATCTTCCTTCCCCATATCTGTATCTTAGTTTGTTCTTTTCTTGTTAGCGTCCATGCTTCACTTCCATAGAGCAGGGTGGGTCGTATTATTGTTTTGTAGATTCTTATCTTTGGCCCCCATGATAGTTCTTTACTTCTCATTACTGTTTATAGCGCTGCCACACATCTATTGGTCTTTGTCAACCTGAAGTCTATTTCGGGGCCTTCTTCGCACTTGTACTTCCATGTACATACATCCATGCACCCAGATATAGATAATTCTTGTTTTTTTTTTATTATTGTTGTCACAATGCTTGTTCTTTAGCTGCATATATTCTGTTTTTGCTTCATTAATTTGTAAGCCCATCTTTCCTGCTTCCTCTATGAATTTTATTATTACTCAGTTCTTTACTACTATTTACCATCAGAATTATATCGTCCGCATACGCCAGATATTGGTAACTTTTTGTGTTTAGTGTTCCTTGTCTATTTATGTCGCTGCGAGTTGGCACGTTATACTCGTATCTTTGGATTAGGGTTTGTTTTAGCAAGAATATTTGATCTATTGTGGATCTGCCTTCACGAAATCCACATTGATAGTCCCCAATTATTTTCTCTGCTAGCTTGTTTAGTCTTCTCTTTAGTATTGTTGCCATCGTTTTGTATGATACGTCTAGTAGCATAATTTCCCTATAGTTTTTGCATTCCGTAATTTCTCTTTTCTTGTAGAGTGGCACGATTATGGCTTTTTTCAAGCTTTCTGGCATCCTTTCTTGAGACCATATATCTCATAAGTTCTGTTATTTCTTTCCTTAATACTTCCCCTCCATACTTTATATTCTCTGCCGTTATTTGGTTTCTTCCTGGGCTTTTGTTATTCTTCATACTATCTATCACTTCATTTACCTCTTCTTCGGACGGTATTACCGTCTCCTCCGTATCTATATCGTTCTTTATTTGTACTTCACCTTCTTGTTCAGTTTCTCCCTCGTTCAATAACTTTTCAAAATATTGTTTCCATCTTCGTAGTATTTCTTCTTTGCTTCCTATTAGTTTGCCTTCTTCGTCCTTAGTAAATATTCGTTTTGGTTGGTGTCCTTTCTTTGTTTCTTTTATTGCTCTGTAGAAGTTTCTATCTGGTTACTTTTGTTGGTTCCTGGAATTAACCATGTTCCTTTATATATTTCTTTTCTCTTAAAGTACTCATGATTTTCATGTTTTGTTCAATCGCGATGTTTATGAGTCTTATGCCATTCTCATTCGAGACGCTATGTTTGCTTTCTCCTCCCATCACCGCTCTGTATATCTCTTCCCTTCCAACTTTGGCATTTGCATCGCCCATAACTACTTTTATATTGCTGTTGGGTATACTACATAATATATTTTCCATCTCTTCATAAAATTCTTCTTTAATTCCTTGGTGCATAAGCAATTACAATTCTTTTGATTCAGTTTTAACTTTATTTTACATAACATTTTTGAAAGTGCTGTTAACTCTTTTACTGCTTTTTGAAGTCTTTTATTTATCAGGAAGCCCGTTCCCAATCTTCTATCTTGCGTCCCACTTGTGAATATTAGATAATCACCTACTTCCGTTATGTCGCTTCCTTTCAAGTGTGTTTCTTGAACTGCCAAAATAGCTAAATCATACCTCTTAGCTTCCTCCGTTAGATTTTTTATAGCCCCTTCCTCGTATATTCCCCGAAGGTTCCATGTTCCTATCTTTATTTGCTTTCTTCTCCCGCCCCCTTCATTTTCTGCTAGTTCTCTCTTTTGATTTCTCTGCATTTCCGTTTAACTTTAGTCGATACCTGTTTAGCCGTCAAGTCACCATTTTCACTTCTTCATCTTTACTTCTCGAGTATCAATAATTCCTCCATTCAATGCGGATTGTTTCTCGCCCAGTATCTACAACTGATGGAACCATGAAGGGAAAAACGACATGTTCAATGGAATTTGCATCGCTGCCTTGAGTTCTAATTATTTCCTTGCGGAATTGGTTTCTTTGGTCAGGGTCTGACAACTCTTGCACCAAACGTATTTTTTAAGGGTGGTACTTTGCTATTCGAAATGGATTTGAAACAGTTCCTAATCCAACACCATACTCCCTTGATATTTATTTCAGATTGACGTGAGGCTTGTCTTGTGAGGATGGTCGACCTTTAGGTAATTCCCTAATGTGACCAAACTTTTTGAATTTGCTTTTAATCATATTTGTTGTTTTATCAGTTTTATTGGGATATACTTTTACATTTAACCCAGTTATAAGTTTGTGTACCACCTTTTATATTTAGTGCTGAATATGTTTTCGGAAGTTACATGACAATATACCACCTAAAATTACATATACTGACTTTTGTGGGTGACTGTATAGGATTATTATTATATCTGTATTATATGGTACAATATGGCCCATAAACAAGCCTCAAAATGTCCGGATTCACTTCGAAAATGAACGTTGGTCCTTAGGAGGAGGTATTTTAATAATTTACCATATTTCTCGGAGGCTTCATATTTTTTTATTGCCTTCTAACGTAGCGCAGGGAAAGGTACAAATTTTAGGTTTTAATATATGCTTCCGGTGCTACGTTTCGGACGTTTTAAGGCTTAACATTCAAAGTGTGTTGCGGGTCAAATAGGTTACAGAATTATTTAACGTATTCCTTCTATCTTGGAACTAAATACATTCTATGATTCGCTTGCAACCAGGTACCCAAGACACCGTGTTTCTGCTTAATATTCTCTTTATGTATATAGTTGTACGAATTTCCATCAAATTTACACGAAGTAAAGTAAAAATGTATAAAAGAAGTAATTAATATTCAAGACAAAACGTGAAATGAAAGAATTAATCAATTCTAAGTAAAATACCGACAGTAGATTTATTAATTTATATCGATTAGTTATAAACATGAAGTCCGAACGGGGATAAATAAATGAAAATTCTGTCCAAGGGATTTTTCAATAGAAAAATAATAAAACGAAACAAGTTTTGAAGAGGGTACGTCATGCTTCGTTTGAAACCACTGGCCTTTGAGATTTAAAAAATAACCAAGACCATATAGGTATGTGTGTGCGTGCAATGTTGTAACTCTTCGGCTAAAACAAAGCTTAACACCTTGTCTTTTTTCGCTGACCTCGGAAGTGTATTTAAGCGCTTATTAGTCGTAGTTGGTAGCAATTTCCTGGGGCAAAAATATGCTTGTTAAGCCTCCGAACACAATCCGACGGACTTAGTGGGTTTTCTCTCTAGACTCGAATCCCTTTAAAGCAAATTATCTGTGACAATGTCACTTTTTAACCAATTTAAACACGATATCATCGAGATAGCAGCTTGCTGCCTTGTAATCTCTCGGTTCTTGTTACAGTGAACGGCTTAAAAATGAATTTTAGATAGCGGTATGATCGACATAATTTCTAATTTATGTATTTTAAAATCTCTTACGGTAGAAATATACAGAGTGTAATTTTTCGTTATATTATGTAAAGCGATGTTAATTTCTTATTTAGAGCTAACAAGAATTTTTTTGCTTTAGGTGAAAATATCAAAGTACGCTTTATTTATAAGGGATGGTGAGACAGAGGGGACCTGTTAAATAAAGTACAAGAATTCAAGAATTTTTACAATCAATTGAGATAAAATTGCTTACAAATACTCTATTTCTCTAAATTCTAAATTAATTTTCATTATTTTAATTTATAAACCTTTTGAATAATTTTGAACAATTTTAAGAAAAATAATCTAAATCATTGTTATGCCAAAAACTCGTATTGAATCAGGATATAAAACGTATGTTACATCAAATAAGAGTTAGTATCCAATTAATCATCCACATCACTCGTGAACAAATTACAAATTTTAAAGAAATAAGAAATAACACCTACTAGTTACATCGGTTTTTAAAATAATTTCACTTTACTTTTATTTAGTGCATTTTTATATTGCAGTATCTTTAAAAAATGTTTCAATTGTTAATAGAAATAGTTATTTAATTCAAAAAATACATGTAATTCAAGTAAAATCCAAAGTTGGCTATGACGCCGAAATTAATAATTTATAAATGAAGTCAAATCGACGCCGTGACATTGACAGTTACGGCAAAATTGTTCATTAACTTTATAAATAAGAGGTAAATGTGAATAAAGAATTGCATTTGTTTACTTTTTAGTTGTTGTTTTATAAATTTTGATCTACGTTGGTCAGTAGATGTAAGAGGCGGATTTATGAAATAATGCACTGTAATGTTTAATATAATAATAATAATAATAATAATAATAATAATAATAATAATAAATTCGTTTACTTCATAATGCAATAGCATAGGATACGTCATCTTACTTAATATAAAAAATTGTAAATATAAAAATAAGCGATAAACATAATACAAATAGTACAAACAAACACATACATGTATATAAATATAAAAGAAAATTATATTATACACGGTGCATTAAAAAAATCTTTGATAGTATAAAATGTATGTCTAGAGAGGTATTTTTTTAAAGTTATTTTAAACTGTACTGATGGCATTTGCTTTAGTTCCTGTGGTAAGTGATTATATATTTTAATGCACTGCCATACAGCTTGTTTCTGAACCTTAGTCAAATGTGTTTGGGGCGGGAGTAATTGATTATTAACTTTGCACCTAGTGCTGCGTTCGTGATCTATTTCATACTTCGTAAAAATGTCATTATAGTGCTGCTTCACATATATTGATGATGTTAATACATACATAGACGGTAAGGTAAGTATATTATTTGAAAAATGATTCTCTCGTAAGTTTTTTATTAATAAATATATTTTAATGAAATTTTGGTTAATACCATTTCAGGAACTTCTGAGTTCAGTGGCGTGCTAAGCTTTTAAAAAAAATCGCCAATAAAATTTTGTTATTTTTGACGTCGAAAGATAATCATAATGTGCCTTGAAAGTTTATATAAACTTCTGAAATTTTGTGTGGAAGTAGACTTTTTGACCCACATACAAACTATGTATAAAAAAATGGTTTCATTTAGTGTGAAATATAGGTTCTAGAGGGGGGTTTCCATTTCAAATGGGTCACACTATAGAATTGCAACAAAATTTACCAAGTTTTTGTGATTTCATACATACAGCTTCTATTCTCATCATGTTTTATGTCACGAAGTGCGGTTCATTAAAAAAATAGACCCGCCCTTTGTGTCCCTGTGCTGCTCTGCCTTCTCTCATTTTTTTTTAGAGTACCAGCGCATCCACCAAAATTACTTTGTATTATTGACTGTAATGTTTGAAAAATGATTCTCTCGTAGCTTTTTTATTAATAAATATATTTGAATGCAATTTTGGTTAATAGCATTTTACGAACTTCTGAGTTCAGTGGCATGCTGAGGTTTAGAAAAAAAAAATCGCTAATAAAATTTTGTTATTTTCGACGTCGAAAAATAATCATAATGTGCCTTGAAAATTTAGATAGACTTCTGAAATTTTGCGTGGAAGTAGACTTTTTGACCCACATACAAACTATGTATAAAAAATTGTTTCATTTTAGTGTGAAATGTAGGTTCTACAGGGGGGTTTCCATTTCAAATGAGTCACACTATAGAATTGTAACAAAATTTACCAAGTTTTTGTGATTTCATACATACAGCTTCTATTCTCATCATGTTTTATGTCACGAAGTGCGGTTCATTAAAAAAATAGACCCGCCCTTTGTGTCCCTGTGCTGCTCTGCCTTCTCTCTTTTTTTTTTTAGAGTACCAGCGCATCCACCAAAATTACTTTGTATTATTGACTGTAATGTTTGAAAAATGATTCTCTCGTAGCTTTTTTATTAATAAATATATTTGAATGAAATTTTGGTTAATACCATTTTAGGACCTTCTGAGTTCAGTGGCGTGCTAAGCTTTTAAAAAAAATCGCCAATAAAATTTTGTTATTTTCGACGTCGAAAGATAATCATAATGTGCCTTGAAAATTTATATAAACTTCTGAAATTTTGTGTGGAAGTAGACTTTTTAACCCACACACAAATTATGTATAAAAAAAATTGTTTCATTTAGTGTGAAATATAGGTTCTAGAGGGGGGTTTTCTTTTCAAGTGGGTCACACTATAGAATTGTAACAAAATTTACCAAGCTTTTGTGATTTCATACATACAGCTTCTATTCTCATCATGTTTTATGTTACGAAGTAGTGCGGTTCATTAAAAAAATAGACCCGCCCTTTGTGTCCCTGTGCTGCTCTACCTTCCCTCTTTTTTTTTAGAGTACCAGCGCATCCACCAAAATTACTTTGTATTATTGACTGTAATGTTTGAAAAATGATTCTCTCGTAGCTTTTTTATTAATAAATATATTTGAATGCAATTTTGGTTAATACCATTTTACGAACTTCTGAGTTCAGTGGCGTGCTAAGGTTTAGAAAAAAAAAATCGCTAATAAAATTTTGCTATTTTCGACGTCGAAAAATAATCATAATGTGCCTTGAAGATATAGATAAACTTCTGAAATTTTGTGTGGAAGTAGACTTTTTGACCCACATACAAACTATGTTTTTGAAAAAATGGTTTCATTTAGTGTGAAATATAGGTTCTAGAGGGGGTTTCCATTTCAAATGGGTCACACTATAGAATTGCAACAAAATTTACCAAGTTTTTGTGATTTCATACATACAGCTTCTATTCTCATCATGTTTTATGTTACGAAGTAGTGCGGTTCATTAAAAAAATAGACCCGCCCTTTGTGTCCCTGTGCTGCTCTACCTTCCCTCTTTTTTTTTTAGAGTACCAGCGCATCTACCAAAATTACTTTGTATTATTGACAAGGTCAATAAATGCGATTCAAAGTTTAAAATTCAAATCGGTGAAAAGGGTTAAAACTTTCTCTCTATTTAAATCTGGTTATTATAACTTGCAATGTCAATATTCAGGGTTGAGCATTTCAACTTCCTCCCCGAAGAGATTCCGTAAAAATATGCCGGAAAAAACATATTTCACCGGACCCTTTTTGTAAAAAATGAGCTCTGCTATTTACTTAGGTCAACTTTGTATAAATATTTTCCGCCGGGAGAGAAAGCTGGATTCTTCTTTCCGAATCAAATATTTTAACGAATTCCACACGCTGTAACCTGTAATATTTTAATGCTCCGGTTTGAATTTTCCCGACTCCCTTTATTTTAATAAAATTTAGTAAAATATGAGAATCGATAAGACGGGCAGAATTTTCCCGGAAAATTGGGCGAGGATGAATTTTCACCCCGTCGATGTAAATAAGTTTTGTGTCACAAAGCTCCGCTAAGACCGAATTAAGTAAGGACTTAGCGTTAAATCTGACACTTTAGTATTTATTTGCGCTTAAAAGATTATTGCTGTTTAATTCAATCGGCAGAAACAACTCAGAAAATTTATGATTAATGAATGTGAAAGCTTGTGGGGGATAGCAGCGGAATCACAGATACGATTGAAGAGATATCGGTGGCAAATGCTTGAGACAAGCTAGGTCAGCGTTAGTTGGTAGGGGAAAAATTATTTATGAGCCCGTTGCACTTATGTGTATGTAGATCACTAATTATAGAATTAATTTAATGCTTATGTTGTTAATTATTTTCACGTTTTAGAGGGGAAATTAGGTATACGAAATTTGACAGCGTGGATTGTATGTATGTAGATGACTTTAAGTGGTGTAAGAGCAATGAGTACCACTTCACCTCTGTCAGTTCGAGTTGTACCATCATAAACGAACAACATCGTTGAGATAATAGGAGAATAATGAACCACTTCAGTAAAATTTTTATATAATAATCACAATGATTATTATTCCCTGTTTTATTGGATGCATTGTTTCTAGAACAATTTGTTTTTACTCCGCAGAAGCTTTATTATATAGGGTGTTAACTAATTGGCGGAAAATGGACTCGTAGCGATATTGTCTGCATAATTGTGAGTTGAAAATCTTAATATGAAATTTTCGTAAATGTCTATGTTTGGCTACAGGATAAATTTTTGTAATTCAGAATTTTGGCAACGTTACATGACGTTTAATTAAATAAGACTATTTAGGGACTCAACAAAGTAAATTAAAATAAAGATAGTAAATAGTAACCATGATAACGAACATTTTAAAGAATTATTATGACAAATTTTCAAAATGAAAACCATTAACTTCGATACAGCGTTGAAGTCTCCGAGGAATAGCATCTTTGACTGATTGTAACATTTCAGGAGTAATTAGCTGGACGGCTGCGTTATTTTTGTTCCTCACGTCTTGTTGATTTATTGCTGGTGTCGCATAAACTTTATCCTTTAGAAATCCCCAAACAAAGAAATCGAGGGGATTAAGATCTGGAGATCTCGCAGGCCATGCACTATGTGCAGGAGCTCCGTCATGCATGTAATACATGTTTGGTCTTAGCACTAAAAATGTAAATTGTTTAACATTTCTTCTAAGACATTTATGTAGTCTTCAGCATTTAATCTATTTTGAATAAATATTGGACCAATAACTTTCAAATTTATAATTCCGAGCCAAACATTAACAGAGAATTTACGTTGATGTCCAAATTCATGAATTGCATGAGGATTTTCGTCTGCCCAAAAATGCGTATTGTGAATGTTAAAACAACCATCTCTTGTAAATGTGCATTCATCTGTCCATAATATTTTTCGTAAAAAAATCTGGTTGTTTATTTATTAATGCCATCATTCTATTGCAGTAATTTACTCTAGCAACGTTATCTTCGAGATATAACGATTGCACTTTTGTTGAATGGTATGGCCGCAGAAGATTCTCAGTAAGTACAGAAAGTACAGTGTTATTGGACATATTAAAAGTTCTACCAATTTCTCTCGTGCTAAGTTGAGGGTCTTCGTACAGAGCTTCCAAAATACGTTCTTCAACATCCACTGTGCGTCGAATCCTTGGTGCTCCTGCATTATTACGCATAGGTACAAATGTACCTGTTTCTCTTAACCGAGTATCCAGTCTTTTAATTGTATTGTAAGAAGGCACATGACGATTTGGATATCTCACTCGATATTCCTCTACGGCTGCATAAGCGTTTCCATTACAGTAGCCAAATTTCATATACATGTCGGCATATTCATTAAAAGTAAAATTCATTGTAATAGCAACACAAAACCAATAACCTAATTATAGAAAAAGTGAAGTATAATGGATGTAATGTTCTACTTTGACACTTACAAAAATGACAACTAACAATCAAAAATAGTTATGTCAATTTTCATAAATACTATTATGTTTAACGTTGTATGTACAACAACAACAGCCTCTCTCAGCTATCACTTCGGAACGCCTAAATGTCAGGTTGGCCACTCGTTGGTAACTAAATATCCCTCTTTTCATCGTTACCATTTCCCCCCAGCCAACTGGCCTTGGGGCGTTGATGTAAAATATTAAATATAAGTCCAGATAACGACGAGTGTGGGGTAACATGGACAAATCTACTCGTCAGTTAATTTTCCTATTCACGTAATTCGTCCAAATTCATGTAGAAATCGTCTAAAATAAGCAACAGCGTAAATTGAAAGGTATTTTAAATAATATTTCATCAATTACATCTTTATCTGAAAGGTTTATGTAAATTATTAGTGGATTTTCACATTTAAAGTTTGTCAGTAACATTTTGTATCATAGAATCCTCGAAGTACAACCTCCTAAATGAGTCACTGCATTCATTCTCATATGCTATTTGCAGAAATAATCTTATTTGATCGAAATTCATCGTAAAAGTTTCTATTTGGGTTAAATTATCAAAATTAGCTATGGAATAAAACAATCGCCGGTCTTTCGCGATTTAAAATAAAAGAAAGAGGAGCGACGCCATCATTTTTCATCAATCTTTATTCAACCTTGGTTGAATCTAAGTGTTTCTTAACTCCGACCCCCATTTAAAGTGCTCGATTGTGAAATCAAAGTCTTTATTTGAAGAGAAAAGGGTTGAATTTCCAGAACAGGCAGTTTCTTGTAGAGGTTATATAAACAGAGAATTTATATAACACTGGCATCGTTCAAATTTCAAGGTTAGTTACATTTAGAATTTCAAAATTCGTTAATTTCGTTTTATTAATTTGGAAATTCGTTATAAAATTGCCGAAAGGGTATACAGGGATACTCCCGAACCCACTAAGAATCGTTAATTTAGTTTAAAATTAGTAAATTTAACAATTTTCCCAAAATCCCCTGAGAAAGATATTTCAATACATATTACATTGTTGTCAGATCTATTTTCTTATAATTTTCCCTAAAAAAAAATCCTCAATTCTTAATTAAGTAATGAAACGGTAACGAAGTTTTAGCATTCTTTACCAATGGCTTCCTCAATGTCAATAATTGACATAAAATCCCAAACATTGAAAGATTTATCTACTTCTAATATTCGAAATTCTGAACTTTGATGAGCCGGTGTAACCAAACGAGGATTTTTGTAAGATTTTTATATTAAGATTTTCAACTCAAAACTATGCGGACAATATCGCTACGAGTCAATTTTCCGCCAATTACCGAACACCCGGTATATTTTCTCGTTTTTCAGGGGAAAAATCTTGAATTTTAAAACATATTTATTTAATTTCCGCTAACACCAACAGCTCTTGATAAATACGGTTCCTCGAACAAGAGAAATATTGTAACAACTATGCAGAAGAGGAAAGTAAATTTAAGGAATTAGAAGAGGGCAAATTAAAATACCCCGGCAGGCTTAGGATTTTCAAGATTTTTGGCATTTCAATGCTCGTTTGATAGGAAATAATTTCGCATTCCTCTTAATAAATTACTGAAAATTAATAATGAATTGTCTTCTCTTTAATTTCAAGCTTTTAATTTTATTAAATACCAAGGGGTGGTGATATGTTTTAATTAAAAATATACTTTTATTAATTTTTATTTTGAAAAATAATTTCTGATACACCTCCAATATCCTATATAAAACTGTTATTTATTGTTTCCCCAATATACTTGTACCAAATATTGAATACACAATTCAATACATTCATATATACATAGGTATCTGAACATGCATTTATTAAAATCCTACACAAAATACAAACAACCCAATAAATCAAAATGACAGCAATTGTTTTGGGAAATTTCGCTAGCTAGTCGATTTTTTGTTTTAATCGTAATTCGGGCGTATAAAATAATTTACAATTTTGGTGGATGCGCCTATAAAATTACGTTTTCTTTTAACATTTTCCCCCTTTTTCGTTTGCTAAGGGCAACTATTGACATTTTGGTGGATTTCTTAAAAGGGGAGAGAAAATACGGAAAATCACATTTGATCAAGTTGACTGTAAAATACGATTTTATATGCACATGTTAGCTTATCGATTTTCTGTGAACTCCTTTAAAAATATAAGAACTCCGTCTCTCCCCTTTCGAAATGGGAAACATCAAAAGGAATATCGGGGAAAAAGACCGCGTAATTAAAAATTGACACAAATTTCCCCCAATACAAGAACCAGACAACGTCAAACGCGTGAATTTTTTAACATTCGTCTGGGAAGGTGAAGGGAAATATTTTTTTCCTTCCATGATAATATACTTCCTGATATCGACTTATTTACATCCTGGGAACAATAACAGAGTTTACCTATTTTATCCCTTGAGAGCTCAGCTCTCCGTATAAATCTGGCAGGGTATTTTGTTTGTGACAACTTGTTTACAGAGATATTAGTATAACATGACACCGGATATTAAAAGGGGCTATACTTATTCTGCGTGTGGCATCAAGGTATAAAGGATTTTCTTTTCCTTTAGTATAACATTGAATCTGTTGATTTGACGCATGTATTTTGTCTGTCTACTGACCTTTGAAATGTACAATGTGAGATAATTGAAATGACCAGTCTAATTTTAAGTTATAGTCCTAACACTGTGTACATTGAAAAAAGAAATTCCGGTACGGATAACCTGCAGCTTAATTACCGGTTATCCGTACCCTAATTTTCGTCGCAACATGAAATTTCCGGCAGAAAAGTAAATTTCAATGTGAAAATTAAGGTAGATACCTTGTATTTCTCCGACGTAAAAATTTGAAAACTAAAAATTCCCTTGTATTTTTACTTACTTACATGACATTTACTGCTCATTATTACTACCATATTAAAAATTTGTACTTATGTACAGGGTTTTTAATTTTATTTTGATCACTACTTATTTCTGTTGCTATTGCAGATTCAAAAAGACATTTCAAGTGAAAGTTGTAGTGTTTTACCGAATAAAAATGTAATAACTAAACCCCGGAGTTATGGCACTATAAAATTATAGAAATAGGCGGCAAAAAGGCAATAAAAAAGACAAAAAAAGGCGCAAAAAATAGGCATTTATTAGTTATTTATTATTTATTACACTTATTACAGTTATTAGTTATTACTAACCTGGGTAAATATACGGTAACAGCCAGAGGCGTGGCGAGTGCGTAAAAGATTACATATAAAATAGAAGGAAAGAAATAAATTCTAAAACGTGCTGAAACACTTACCGTTTTAATAGTCTTCCGTGAAATCACAAACTGGGAAACATCTGTTAAATATTTTAATCATTAGATATGTTTCCACAGCTGTTTCAGGCAAGTGAGTACGACGTGCGGAATAAATGTTTTTTAAAGCCGAAAACGACCGTTCGACATCTAGCGATGTTATATTTGCATATTTAAAATAATCTTTGAAACAACTTAATGCATCTTCACACGCACCTTCACAAATTTGTCTTAATATAAGAAAATCGGAGTCTTTCTCTAAAACACTTTCAAATTTTCGTATTACACACCAATTTGTTTCGTCTTCTACAGCGCATAACTGTGCGTGAACATCATTCACAATTTGAACAGAATCCACTAGCGACATCGAAACATTTTGTAATTTTTCTATTCCCTCCGCTAGTCCGAAGTAATTGTTGTGAATAGTTTGTAAATCTCTTTTGACTATCTTGAAATATTTCCTGGCTTTTCTTGATTGCTGCAGCTTCTGTCGGATTGAATTTTAAAACTACCTTCTTTACTTGATCAAAATATTTGTTGTAGTAAAACGCGGCCTGCAACTATGTTCTCCAACGTGTAACAATCGGCTGTGGTGGTTCAGGTAAATCAGGCCACAGTTTGTGAAATGGTCGGGTACGTTTCGGGGACTTTAGAAACACTGCCTTTGTACTAGCAATCGATGCATCTACTAGTGGAAAACATGTAGGAATCGTTTGTGCCGCAAGATTTAGAGTATGGATTTTACACGTTACATGTAAGAAGTTACCACTGTGTTCTTTAAGAGATCGGCCCCAAAAATGCATGTTTATGGCACCATCACTCATAAACATTAAAAGTTGCTTAGTTGAAACTTCGAATTTGTTCAATGAGTTCAACACCTCCTTTAAAATCTCATCGGCAGTACAATTTATAACTTTTTTGGAAGCAAGTAAGAAGGAGGATGACGGTCGATGTGGTTCCATTGTACATACCATTACATTAACCACAGAATGTTTTTGACGATCTGTTGTTTCGTCCACACACAACCACAGTTTTTTATCTTTCAATTCCGTTTTCATTCTTTTTTCTATATGTTCACGAGCAAATGGAACTGCATTTCGTATCGATGTCCGACTAGGTAATTTACAGTCCGCATATTTATTCCAGAAAGATACAAATGCTTCTTTGTTTAGCAAACGAAACGATAGATTACATAAAATAAGAGCAACACATAAATCAAATGTAATTTTTTCTTGGTCTCGTATGCCACTTTTTGCAGAAGAATGTTGTTTGCTTTCGATGTGACATTGACAATGGCTTCTGGACCAACACATGAAAGGGATTTTACAAACTAGACATTGCATTTTAGCACCATCAAAAATTAAGTCCGGCATGTCCACTATAAAGTTTTTAACTGTGTCTACCATTGGTCATTTTCGTGACGTACCTAACTGCGACATTTTTAAAGCAAACATAAGCGTACAATTACGAAATAAGTTACGACAGCCTACATATACACAGAACTGCTCGCATATAGCATCGATTTAGTACTGACGCTGTGAACGCGTGAAATAAATAATCGCCGACTCCGCACCACATATCTACTACACTGACTGTTACCGCTGTTTGCCCAGACTATATATTACTGCCAACTTAGTATGTATATACACTTATAACAAAGCAATATGTAATACATTACACGTTCTAGCCTCCAAATAACATGACCTGTACAATTTTATATGCTCGTGTAACATGCATACGGCAATAAAGAGTTGATGTTTTGTTCTGGCGTCGACGCCTAAAATATTTTAAGGAATAGGAGATATAATACTCTTATACGTACCGGAATTTTGCTACCAACAAGAAAGTTTCGGTTTAATTTTAAAACACGCTTTTAAAATTTCAGGATTTTTGAAAGTTTCAGTAGAATTTGGATAAAGATCCTAATTTTCGCATAATTTCTAATAAATACTAAAGGTTTATAGGAAAATTACCGATTTGAAGGAAAATTCCTTATGTTTATACCGGAGATTTACGCTTTTTTCGTAAAATGTGAACTTAAATTTACTCCCATTTCTTTCAGTGTAGTGTACATTGATTTATTATTACATCGCAATGCCTAACAACTCAAATGACTTATTATATTATCTAACCACCAGCACAGTTCTGACTAATGGGAACGCGTTATATTACTGTAGAGCTACAATATTGTGAACAGAAAGGATTTTGTTACTAACAACTTTCTCTCACATTAATAAAAATCTTTATTGTTAAGAAGATTGTTATTGTTAAGAAAATTGTTAATATTAAACTTATAGTTTTTGTGACACGTTGGAATCCATACATTACACAGTTGTTTGTTTTTCACTGGAAAGCGGTAAAATGAAATGTCAGTTCAGTATTATTGTCACAAACAATTATTTCAAACAAAATGTAGTAGCTATATTTATTATTAATAAACGAAACTTTTATTTTCAATAGAATCTTCACTTGTAAGTATCACATCCTAAATCTTCAATTTTAATGGAATATTTTCCTACAACAATTGACAGCACAAATTCAATCGTATCTTTAGCATAATTTCGAAAATTAAATATCGTTCAAGTAATCGTCTTGTTTGTCAGTAAATTTTAATATTGTACAGTTGTTGGCGGTGTTAAATGTCATAGGGTAGCATAGATTCAGTCTTCCAGCTGCGTCTCTGCATGGCGTGAATTATGCTGTTTTTAAAAAAATAAGGATATTTGATTAAAGTTTATTATCAAATTATATTTCGAAAGGTATCGCGAATGAAATAAAGGAGTGAACGCTAATCACTTTCTCATTTTTAGTCAAAATATTCATCCGGGTAACACGTGTTTGGCTGTATTCCCATTTTCTAAGTGTTTAGCGTTTAAATTCCACCATAAGTACGAAGTAGAAGTCAAGTTTGGGGGTTTAAGAATACGCAGAATTCTAGGTTAATTTTCTCTTTTCAAGTTTTAATACTCGTAAAATTTCATTGATATCTAGTTTAATTTAAATTGCCGAAAGAGTGTATAGGAACACACCCGGACCTACAGACCGTATAATTAATTAAATAATTCCGAAAAATTATTTTTTTTAATTGTTCCATCGTTTAAAACATTACAATACATTAGTAATGAATATTGTAGAAAAAAATATTTTTTTCTCAATGTTTCTTTTTAGATTTATAATTTAATTTTCCTGATAAAGAATAAAACAAAGTGGAAATTTTCTCAGGAAAAAGAACTTAAGCCACCGAACACTTTAATTGTCACGCATTGCATAACAACCATCAGATTTAATTAAGTGAAGATCTTACAACCTTAGGCTCTAATATCTCTATTTCCAACGAAGTGTTTGTCGGAAAGAGTATTATTCTCAGAAAAATCTCTGCATTTTATCATCTTCCATTTCGTCTGTCTATATTTGTTGTTATACAAGAAAGAAAGTAAGTGTAACTAGAACAATATGAGATTCGTATCGCCGTTATTCTTTCAAACGATCGGAAAAACTTTTCTTCTTTCTCGGATTTATAAATCAAAATGTTTCGACGATCTTCACAAAGTCTAAGGCATGGTTTCCGAAAGTTAAATGAAATGGCAACGCTAAAAGATAATGGTGCGTTAATTTGAAAGAAGCAGAGAAGTAATTTCCGATTTGAAAAAGCTTGAAATTGTTTATTTAATTTTCTTTTAGTATTGTTACTTGAGAGGAAATTTTTGTAAAAAAAATTACGATTATATAGGGTAATAAAGATGGAAAATGCGCTATAAAATTAGGTGGTAGTAATATAACCAATAACAATGCAGTAGGATTTTTGGCGTCGTGTCAAGTCGTACGGTATTGGGGGCGTAAACTAAAGATTTCACATGAATTTTAGTCCGGCCGGGGGGGAAATGGCACACTCGCACATAGTTTCCATATCGTCCAATCGATTTTACACATCAGCTACCTTTATTAATAAATTTAATTATTTAATAAATTTGCTATAGAATTAAATACTTTAGAAAGTTGATTGCTTTCGGCCGTTGTAACTAATTAAAATTATATATTAAAACACCGAAAAGCGGACATAGTTTAATTTACTTGTAGATTTGTTTCATTATAAACTTTATGCATGTTTTGACGTTGATGGTTTAATTACTTCAGTCAATCACTTTTGTTCCGCTTAGTACTAAATATATTCTCAGGAGCTTGCTTTCAAACACAGCTGTACATTTTCTGAACTTTTACGAAATCCACAAATTAATTTTGGTAAATTTTGTTTTGACAAGCAATTAAACAAGATATTTTAATTATTTTCAATGAACGAATTACATGTGAAACCCAAAGTTAAAATTATATAATAATACATATAAATTTAAAACTTGTTTTGCAATTACCAATAAATATGATAAATTTTCTTCAGTTCTTAGCTTTTTCGTATTAGTAACAGTAAAGGTGTAAATGAAGAAAAATAAAGATTTTTATTCTAGAATATGATCATCAAAAAACCTAATCGAGAGGGTCATGAATCTTTAAATTACGTTTGACATTTTTTCACAACATTAACAACTCAAATTACATTTGATGTTTATTGATGTATCTTATACATTTTAAAGTATGTGGTAGTAAGTGATTTTATACAGTCAAATTATTTTCATCGAGTCCACAATTTATTCGGAATACATTATGGTATCACATACCTGCGAAATAGTACAGGTGTTGACGGTTGACCAATGCTGCCTGTAAATTGGGAAGAAGCTTTTGGAGATACGAAAACATACGAATAGTTACTGTTATTGCGTTTTACTTGTTTTTTCAACCATTATAATCAGAGGCGGATTGCCCGTTACACAAACTAGCTACGTGCCTAGCGGCCCCGGATCTCAGGGGGCCGCCGGCTCATTTAAGGTTATATACCTAATATAGATTTATTTTTACAATAAAATATATTTTACAATAAAATTATTTAGGTAAGTACAAATTTCAAAAGTCTAATAATTTTCTTAAGCGACCTCCTGGATTTTTGAAAATAAGCGTATTTTATCAGTTAATTTTTAAAATTCTAACTGCTCTTAATTTTTTTTTTAAGAAAAAGTAGTTAAGGAATTACTGGCTCATTACTAACTTATTTTGTATTTAACAGTAAAAAGTTTATTCCAAATAGTTATAAATTATAGTAACTATAAAGCACTATTCCAAATAGTTATAAACTATAAATAATTCTAACTATAGTATTCACTATTCCAAATAGTTGTAAAAATTTTATTGTTTCGTAATCGAAAAGCAAACAATTTCAAAAATTTCGTACCAGAGAAGTCTAGATATATTTAGTAATGATCCTGCTGAATGGAGTAAGTGTGAAGAAGTTTTGCGACATTTGATCGAAAAAGGTAATTTTGAACAAAACATTGATTTTGAAGATAAGGAAATGATTAAAGCTACTTTACAAGTTAGCGGATCGACGCAAAGAATTATTTCAAAATCAATGTTTAAGCGTAAAATGTTAAATGGTGAAGAAGTAGATCGTTTTTGGCTAATATTTTCGCCGAAAACAAATAAAGTTTACAGCGGATCCTGTAAGTTATTTTTGCTTGAAGAAAATCAGGATCAATTTACCGCAGGTTTCAATGACTGGAAAAATGCCACAGCGAGAGTCGTATCTCATGGAAATAGTGCTTCTCATACCAACGCGTGTTTTAACTGGATAGCTAGATCAAAAAAACTGGGCTTGGAAACAAATTTCTCAAAAGCATATGAAAATGAATGCTGACAAAAGGTTTTACAAAGAATTATTGATGTTATAATTTCTTTGTGTCAACGTGGACTTCCATTAAGAGGCAAAGATTGAATTTTTGGACCAGTGCATAATGGGAATTATTTAGGCATATTGGAACTACTAGTAAAAAAAATATGACGGATTTCTAGCAGATCATATTGAAAAAACTAAAAATATTGGACGGGGCAAGATATCTTATCTGTCTTCGATAATTTGCGATGAATTTATCCAATTATTAGGCGATCATGTTACTAATTTAATTTGACAAGAAGTAAAAGAATCAAAATATTTTGGAATAATGGTAATAATACTTTTGTAATTAGATACTTGAATTCACAAACATTTGAAGTGTCAGAAAGTTTTTTAAAATTGTTGCCTTTAAAAAGCCACAAAGGGATTGATCTGGCTCGAAAAATTGTGCAATATTTAATTGAGTGCAATCTTGACATTCAAAATTGGCGTTCGCAAAGTTGCGATAATGCGGCCAATATGTCTGGAAAATATCAAGGTGTCCAAAGTGAGATAAAAGAAATAAACAAATTTGCAGAATTTGTACCCTGTAGTGCTCATTCTCTGAATCTTGTTGGACAGACAGCAGCTAGGGTATGTGTAGAAGCTATATGTTTTTTGGGATTGTACAAACATTGTACAATTTCTTGTCCGGTTCCACATACAGGTGGAATTTGCTAAAAGGAGAAATTAATACAAGAATTTCACTAAATTCTAATGCAAATGAAAGAATTTTTGTGATGAAATCTCTGTCTGACACAAAATGGTAAACTATGTGAATTTGAAACATGTATCTTTAGTTTATTTTGGTACGATGTTTTAGAGAGAACAAAGTAAATTTGACATTTGAAAAAGAAGATCATATTTTAAAAGAAGTTGTAGATCAAATAACCTCTTTAATAGAATACCTAAAAACTATTCGTGAAAATGTTGACCAGTATGAAGAAGAAGCGAAACTTATTTTGAAGGTTTCGACTGAATTTGAGTTTGAAGTTCCTTATAAAAAAGAAAATACACGCCAAATTAAGAAAAAAGTATTCCACGGTGATTGCTTCTATTCTTTTCTCCAAAACAAAAATTTAGAGCAGAGGTATTTTTAGTAATGTGATAGCATAATTTCGGAAATGGAAAGAACTTGTTGTTATAAAGAATTGCAAATATATTTTTCGTTATTTTCGATTATGAAAAGACAAATTTGAATGACAAACGATCCGCAGCTCAACGGCTTCTTAAAAAGTATCCGTTAGATTTGGAAAGTGAAACAGAAAATGAAATAATACATTTTCATGAACACCTGACAATAAATGAACAGAGCTTAAAAAATTGCAACAGCCAAGAAACATTAAAAAGTGTTAAAGAAGTATTAAAGTCAAATCTCTATCCTAATGTAGCTATAGCATTTAGAATATATTTAAGTTTAGCTTGCGGAGTTTGTGAAGGAGAAAGAACATTCTCAAAATTGGCTAAATGGTTTAAGCTTGTTATGTATAAAGCATGAATTCGTAAAACAAATTGATTTTAAAGAAATTGTGCAAATATTTGCTTCTTCTAAAGTCCGCAAAGTTAATCTGCTATAGAGCCCTAATGTAGACTTCATTAAATATTTTTATTAAGAATAAAAATTTATTTATTTTAATTTTTACTAGGTTTTACAGATATTACATATTTATAAAACAATGTTTTTATTAGGAATGTAAAATTTTGTTTAAATATTTTTATTGAAAATAAATTCGTTTACAATTTCTTTGTTTATTGTTATATTATTAAACATTATTTGCAAATACATATATGTTTTTATAAAAAATTAAAATTTTCATTTTACCTACTTGTTTACACATGTTTGAAATTGCTTATTTTACAACTTGCAATAAAAAATGGGGGACCCTTTTATTACTTGTGCATAGGGGCCACGAAGGCTCTTAATCCGCCACTGATTATAATTATAAGAACACTGCATACATATTATATTATGCAATACAATTTTTAGAACAATATTGTTACATTTTTTTACGTGTGCAACTAAAACTTATGCACTATTGTAGCAACCTCTATAGCTAATCTTTGACTAAATTTTTACAATAATATGTATATTTAATAGAAATACAATCCGTTAATCACAATCGAATAGAATGGATTTGCGCAAGTTTTAGCCAGTCGTATATTCGCAAACAAATTGTGGTAGATTGTTCTACAATTGTTTGTTTCTTTATAACATTTCGAATTTAGGACAGCTTGCGTTCTTTAATTCGGAGAATTATCTTTGAAATAGTTGTGAATCCAATTAAGGACCGTTTAGCAAATTTCATAAGAGGATCATGGGTTTATCATTCAATTGCGGGATTTAATCCCCAAGCCATGTAAAACTTTGCAAGAGGGATAAATAGCCGCGGCCCCAGTTATTTCGTTTGATGTTGTAACAGTCTTATTTGTTTTGTTTCAGGCGTTTCCTCGACTTGAAAAAGCTTGGTATTCCGTGGGAGTTTAACACGTTTCGAGAATGAAGTATTATACATTGATTCTCGTTTATGTAGCATCTCATTGCGCGAACTTTTCAACCGGTTCGGTGATATTCCAGAATGTGTCCTCGATATCAATTACTGAGTCAGTTAGTACCAACGATACTGAAATTTCTTTCAATACGGACACGGCCGTAATGGTTGAGGTCACTGCTTCACCGGTTAAGCAACCCCTTACAGGTACATCGCGTACAGTTACTGCACTGGCAGCATCGGTTACCCCTTACCCGATTACCGTCGAAGATCATTCCGAAAACGTAATACCGCACAGAATACCAACTCAACTAGAAGAAAAACTCGAATCCCTCTCGTGCGATTTACCACTTCTGCCAAGTGAATCGCGTCTGTGGAATGGAAATGAAACTCATGAACTTTTACTACCCATTACGGTATGTTCTTTTGTCTCTTTTAACGGTTGAATGTTACTTTTAGTTTGCTTCAGCTTTTTTGCCCCTAGCATTTTAAAACCGTGCTGTTTCTATTTGTTTCCCCTAAGATGCGTCCATGTCGAGTATGTTTTTAATCGCGAAAGCCTTGTTACAGATTCTTTTTGTAATGTTAATTCAATTCGAAACATTTAGCCGTTAGAAATATGTGTTTTGTTAACCCTTCCTTTATATACAGACACCGAAAAAATGTTTTATGATATATCTACGCAAAAACAACACTGGAAAAAGTATTTTGTAAAATTACATGTAAATACATGTAATTTTACACTAGAGAACGAACACAGAAAATAATAAATAGTGCATTGGATTTTTATAGTATGTAATTTCTCTCATTTTTAATTCGTAAAATTACAAATCACCCACGATGAAGAAAAGTATAATGATTTTGTTACTGAATTCATGCTTTGCAATACGAAATATATTACATGCATATAGTAAAATACAACTGAGGGGGATTTCACTACCAACATTTTGTACACCAAAATCCCACAATGCCTGAATTTAAGTGTAATGTAGTTCCAATCAATGCCAAGTTAATGCCTTGCAATTCATCACTAAACCTAACAAACGGTTGCACTCGCAGAGACGCCTGTACGTATGTGGATGCAGAGTTCAGTAATGCGGTAGACATAGAGGAGTTTGGTGTTCGGTTTATCGGATTCTCATTGTATGTTTTCGAAAACATGGGACGTAAGCCTGGTGCATCGCATGTGAAGAAATATATTTGGCGTTTCCCTGTTTTGGAATTTTCAGGTTCGCACATTCGTTGTAGATTTTGTGGCATAGGGTTGCTAGGTCGCACGACATTTGAATGTAGAAGTCATATTAAAAGTAAACGTCATGTATTGAATTTAAGAAGCAATATTCCGTACTGGCAATTTTTGTATCACTTTACTTTCATCTTGAGCATGTGGAACATCCCACAACACCTCGTAGATAATGAAAATTTTCGTCTTTTTTGGGATAAATATGTTCCACCATGTGCAAAGTACAGTAAAAGACTATGAAAGACGAGTTGAGAAATCAAAAAATCTGGCTCACTGTGGACGAAACTACTGATGCTCAGAAATAAAGCGTGATTCATATTGTGATGCGTCCTTTAAAACGTTGTGGTCCAGCAGCTTCCTTGTTGTTAGCCAGTAAAAGGATTGAAAGAACTGATGCCGAAACCGTTGTAAACAATAAAAAATATGTTAAGAGAATTTTGTATCGTAGGAGCCCAAATCACCATGTTAGTTTCTGACGGAGCCGCAACAATGTTGGAAGCTGGTAGGATGTTAAAAACATGCTTTCCGACTCTTCTTCACATAACATGTCTAATACGCGCATGCCATCTCGTAGAAGAAACAATTCGAATCCTAGGACGAATGATTTAATATCATCTACCAAAAAAGTGTTTGTGAAATCTCCCAAACATATCCGCGTATTCAAGCAATTGTATCCGCAAATTCCGCTACCACCTCAGCCTGTATTGACGCGATGGGGAACATGGATCGAGGCAGTATCTTACAATCGCAAATATTATTCCCAAGTGAAAGATGTCATTTTCAAACTTAATTCTTCTAATTCTCAAACGGTCCGCGAGAGTCAGCAACTCTTTTCCGATTCGAACGTTCAAAAAGAAATAGATGACATTTCCATAAACTATTCTGTAATGACATAACCTATTTCGCAGATAGAAAATACTCACTTATCTATACAGGACTCGTTAAATAATATCAACAATTTAGCAGCCGCTCTAGAAAGCTTGACGGATCCTATAGGACTAGATGTCGCGCAAAAATTTCGTGCAGTTTTAAATAAAAATCCGGATTTAGAAAAGGTTCGATCTATATCTGGAATTCAAGACTGCGCAGAAGAGATACAGGAGTATTTGAACTTCGCAGATCTTACTTCATTAGATGCTGAATGATCATTTGCAAAGTATACGAGAACGTTTTCAGACCGTTGTCAAGGCTTGATCGAATCGACAATGGAAGCATTGCTTATGTTGCAGTACTACGCGGCGTACCATGGCAGTCGCACATTACCGCAGTGGTCATCGATATGTCAATAAAAGGTAACAATCTATTATTTTTTTATTAATACTGTGTCTACTTTTGCGCGGTACACCCCGAACGGTTCCACTAGTTTCTCGAACATTATAAATAGTACACGCACACCAATCAACCGATAATAACCGAACGTCCACTCGATTCCTTGTATATACATAGTAAACACAGCTCCTTTCACGGCACCTCTGCGGGTGCAACAGTTTGTCACTCTTTATTCATAACAATGCTTAAAAATGCTGTGATTCGTTATGGCACTACAAATATCAGATAACCAAATAAGTTCGTGCGATTTTTGATGGTAAAATAAATATTTATTAAGAAACAACAGTACGCTATTATTCATCATAGTCTATGATCATTTGCCAACGCGATACCAATTTTTCTACGCGGTTTTTTAGAACTCTACGGATTTTGAATCATAAAATTGACGGACTGCATTTATTACATCAATTCGAGTTTGCAACTTCTTATGCCTCACACAGTTGTCAAGAGGCAAAAGAAGGTGATAATCACTTTGCGAAATGTCAGGAGAATAAGAAGGGTGTGGTAATATTTCCCAGCCAAATTCTGAAATTTTTTCCCGAGTCACTCTTGCGGTATGATGTCTGCCGTTGTCTTGTAAGAATCGCGCTTTTCTGGATGAATGCTTCTTGTACTCGTTGTAGCTGTTCACAATACAAGTTAGTAGTGATGGTTTGACCCGTTTACAAAAACTCATAATGGACAATTCCGGCTGCTGTCCACCAAACACACAATAAAACCTTTTTTGGGTGCAAAAAAACCTTGGGACTGTGTAATATTGGATCAGTTGGCGACAACCACCGATACGAATGTTCAGAATTTGAGTACAATATCTACTTTTCATCACAAGTTAACAACCGATCACGAAATGTTTGCTGAAAAAATGGTAAGGCCGCTGAATTTATCATCTGACAATTCATGTGAGACCCATTTATTTAACTTCCACGCCTTTCCTAGCTGGTGAAGGTGCAAACAAATGGTTTCATCGCTCACATAGAACCTTTCTGCAATCTCTTAAAAACCGCACGAACTTATTTGGTCACTTGATACATAAATGTCGTTTCAACTTGTTGAAAGTACCTTCAATATCTAAGTCTGAATTTATATTGGGACTATAATTCAAAAACAACGTTCTGTTAACCAGACTATTTTGACTTCGCAGCAGAAAAGGTACTTATATTCTGAAATGAACATGTTACTAAATTACTCTTTTCGTTAATTTCTTGAAAAAAACCGTTTTTTGCATACAGGTTACCCTAACTGGCCGTTATCTACTCTGGAATGATCTTCAGGGCATTGCCGTATTGTTGAGTTTACTCTTAACGTTTCGTTAAGGTTTCTAAAGACTTTAGCCTTTAGAAACACTCTGAAGATGTTACTGTCAACTTCGTTTAAAAGTTTCTAAAGATCTTAGTCCTTAGAAACCCTCCGACGATAATATTGTCAGTGAAATCCTCCTCGCGTTAGTCATTATTCATTTTACTAATAAGTGAAACTATGCCTTAAAATAGACAGAGAAAACGAAAGTGTAATCAATGGACGAATTTACCATATTTACCTTTGATGTACCGATCAAGTCTTCTAGATTAATATACTACACAATTGACAAACCTGCAGAGCGTCTTAGAAGATAATACAGTGTTGCCATCTTCGGTTATAATCTTTGAACCGCAAAATTGTAAGGGGTATGACTCAGAGCCGCGAATCGTAAACAAGATACAGAGACGCACTAAGTGTATGTTGCATATTTCAGACGCAAAATTTTTATAAACGTATTTAAACGTAATTCATATATTAATTATAAATTGAAAATAGAAGAAATGTATATATGTAATAAATCTGTGTCAGATGGGAAATAAGAGAAGTGAATTAGCCACTACTACAAGAGATTTCTCTATATTTTCTGCAGTAAAACGGCTTATTTTTTCAACTTCACAATTTGTAAGCGGAGCAAAAGTAAAATGTAATATAAGAGAGATATTTTATACAATTACAGTGGTACCTCGGTTTACGATACTATCTTACTACGCAATTTTCTAGTTATGGAGGAAAGTTTGGATGAATTTTTGTTTTCAAAACCGAAAGGTACTCCCTGATATGAAACGCGGCTTAGAACTTTTACAGATTCGGCAGAATTTCCGCGCAACTCGTGTACATGCTAGAAAGAGATAGTTATATATAATATAACTAATATGGTTTGTGTGGTTAACTTCCCACTATTTCACCGCCTCGCAGCTGATCTGAATTTACAGAAATCTTTTTCAAAGGACAAAGCCGAAAGTTCTATGGTAAAATAATTTCTTATCTGTCGCGTCGCTAATTTTGTAGTATGTATGAAAAAGCCACCTCGCCTTCACTATCTTCCATACGCCAAAAAGAGTCCATTGTGTTCAGGGTTTTAGTGAACTGTTTCAGTGTTCCACTGCCACAGACCCCGAAGTTATTTCTTGTTAATTTCAATCTTAAGAGTTTTTATTGATTTTTGTACGTAACTCCATTTTCTATATGTTCAATTGTATTTAAAATACATTAGATGAATTTGTGATTATTTTTTCTTTGGTTATGGGAATGGATTATCTTTATTTCCTTTATTTCTTATAGGAACATTTGATTCCAATTGCGAAATTTCGGATTACGAAATGTTTTTGGAACCAATTAATTCTGAGGTACCACTGCATTTAATTTTTGTATCTGCTGACAATTGGGTTTGGTGTATTTAAATCGGGGTTTCTGCTGAACACTTCATCAACTTAATCAGTTTATTTTCAATATCACCCGGAATACTTTTTAATTTATTGATTGTGTTGTTTAATGTATTGAACGCGTCTCTTAATTTTATATTTCGACTTTCATTCAAGTATTGTATCGTTTCTGTTAAGCGTTTAATATGGAAATTAAATACTTTAAAAACCTAATAACAAAATAGAGAACAGATACAGTAAATATACGTAGAATCATTTGAGAAGAGAGCTTGATGCGAATACTACGATTGCATACCATTCGCTGATTCCTCGATCTTGAAATAATCACCGCGTATATCACATGCTCTGCTGCGGCCGACGTCATCCTATACAATTTTGCCGTTCTCTGATTATAACGAATTCGGTAGATGTTTCGTAAAAAATCGCTGGATTTCGACAATTTTCGGTAGATGCAACCTGTAGCTAATACTTTATATCAGGTACGTGGAAAACACAAGGATTTATTCTTTAAACAAAATACAATTGAATAATTTAATTACAAAGCAACGTTATTTGTACATTCATTAAAAAACACAATTTTTCACATGTCATTCTTGAGATGAGATTTTTTTTCAACTGGAAAATTATAGCACACATCTTTTTCATGCATTGCTTTGTATACAACAAACCAGGGACTGTTGTCGTTTCCAGACGATTTCTCTGTTCTGTTTTCAACAAATTATACGTACCTTTAAATGTATTATTTGTGTAAGTTTACAAATCATTACCAGTTCAGATAAAAAAATAAGTTTACAAGATTTTGCCGTTGTCTCAGAAGAGATTAAATCATACTAAATAAAACGTAAGCAACTTAGTTGTTTTATAAGTTCGTGTCGGTGTTTCACCTGTAACGAATGTTTTTTGGAGATTTACATAAAAGAGTTTCTGAAATTCGCAAGAGTTGAAATTAATGTTTCTTTAACTTGTTAATAGATAACAGAGGCAGAGAGAGATATAAACTCTCTCTACGTAAAAATTTTCAATTCAATTTATTTCTTGACTTAAACCTCCTGAAAACAATGAAAACAATTATTTTAAACTTTAAATTAGCTGTAATTCCTTGTTATTAATGTAAATCGGTAAATTTAGGAGAATGTCGGTAGATTTACCGAAAAATTGGTAGAGGTTCATTGAGACTTTTTTACATATTTTAAGCCATATTATTCCATACTCAAGGTTTGTGACGCTATTTTTTAACACCAGCTGTAAAGTGTCACACAAGAAGTGCGTATCATATGGGTGTTTTTTATTAATCATTGTATGTTGGTGAATTTTGACTTTGCCATATGCAACTGTCAAATTTGACATTATTTTCCAGAAAATTACAAAATTATTTATTATTATGCTGGGAAGCTGAAAATGAGGAAATACGTCTTCCTCTCTCAAGTGTATACTCAAAATTATAGCTTTTCGTAATTTAGCTGTTTCGTGAGAAATAAAATTGCTTAATTACTAATAAACTCGCTTGATATATATTTCCACGGATGTTCGATATTTCATTGCTTAATCTCGGAATCGACGTTAGAGATTTTATTGCGAAATTGGAAATATAAAAAGGTATTTCAAATTATTCGGCGCCTCCGCCAAAGATTAACTTAGATAATTTCATTTCTTCCGAACAAATTGGAATTTCCCGAGTTCATTATGAACTCTCCTTCAAAAAGGATCTTTTCCGATTCGAAAATGAAAACAGTATTACCTCCTAACATGAAGCATTTAATTAAGTCCAAGAATCTTCTTTGATTATCCTATATTACGTAAAGAATTTCTTCATTATCCCTCACCTAACTAGCTAACAATTTGGGATCACGCGATGTCTTCCAACACCGTTGCCTATGAGACGAATCGGAAATTTTGTTCGAATTAATTGGAACCTTGTTAAAATTGTTTGCTTCCGAAAATACGTCTACTATTTTAATAAAATTCCATAATTGGATTTTTTACGGAGAATTTTACTAAATTCGTATTTTTAACATATAGAGTGTGTACGATCTAATTAAAAGTTTTTAATGAACACAGTTTCAGTAAAATAATTGGATGTGGTATCCAATATTACGAAATTTCGGGAATTATTGTCAGTAACCTTTGACCCATGAACGTATTCAAATTACCTACTATTATTCTTCAAACTTCATTACCGACTGGAGTTGTCTTATTGGATTGTGGGAGGCAAGGCGTGCTGAAATGTATTTAGTACGGAAAATCCTATACTAGGTTTGGTTTTTCTTGATTATAATCAATGGCGTAATCAGAAGATGCATAGCGTTCTAAGAGAAAAATGCATTGTTAAAGTAAAGATAAATATTGTTTTTTTTTTACAATATTTTCTAATACTATATGTGACAGCAACACTATCTTGTAATCAGTACAAGAAAATTGTTGTTAAGTATATTTAAAATTAATATACCTTCTCTTTAATTCTTATACAACATAATATACTAAAACATTTATTATAACAACATTAAAATCTTATAATTCACAACTTTATGTTGTACGCAATAGTAAAATTGTATTGTTAAATGTGGTAGAATACTTTTACCATTTGACTGGATATGTTCAGTATATGTATATTACTCAAAATATGCAATTATAGGACCTTAAAAGTGGGCCTAATATTATGGACAAGGACGCTATAGTGTTTATATCTATTCAAGAACATGTGGATTAAATTATAATTACATTGTTTCCGTAATTTAGTCCACAGCTGTCTGTGTACAAATATAAAACAAAAGATTTTATACCTTGGTTAATACAATATAAAATTAACCCACTTCTTCCATGACTATGCCCTTTTAATTATAAAAGTATTAACAATGAAATGTTCGTCAAATCCTAGATTGATTCTTTTGATTCCAGTAAACGGTATCGTATATATTATAATGCTTAACAGGCCTTGTGGGCCCTGGGCGAAAAGAAGTTACATTCTTAATTACACTAAAATAATATGAAACCCAATACAGAAACTTATTCATTCTAATAATTTCCTTTACAGATTTTCGTTGGCCATTCCTACAACCCTTCTCCAGCTCTCCCTATCTCTTGCCCGGTCTCTCCAATTCACAATGTTAATTTTTTGTAAGTCCTCTAAAACGTTGTCAAGCCATCTTTTCCGTGGTCTTCCTTTCCTTTTTTTTCCTACTGGTCTTTTATTCGGTATCAATTTGGTCATTTTATCGTTCCCCAATTTATGCACATGTCCTAGCCATCTTATTCGTTGTGCTTTTACAACTGTTGTTATTTTTTGTCCATTGTATAGTGCTTCTAATTCCTTGTTTGTTCTTCTCCTCCATCCCTCCTCCATATTTATTCCTCCATATATTGCTCTTAGTATTTTTCTTTCCCACCGCTCTAATTTTTCTTCTTCAGCCTTATTTAATACCCACGTTTCGCATGCGTATATAGCCGTTACTCTGATTACCGTCTTATAAATTCTCTCTTTCGTTTTTCTTGACGCTAGTTTCGATTTCATTAGTGATCTCAGCATTACGAACTTTCTGTTTCCTTTTCTTATTCTTGATTCTATCTCATATTCTTCATGCCCATTTTCTCTTATTTTCACTACTAGATA
Organism: Dynastes maya; assembly: GCA_029619315.2. Classification (NCBI taxonomy): domain Eukaryota; kingdom Metazoa; phylum Arthropoda; class Insecta; order Coleoptera; family Scarabaeidae; genus Dynastes; species Dynastes maya. Next base: position 13,577,200 of record JAROYE020000012.1, read on the forward strand.
TGTAAGTTCGTGGACTCTCTCAAACCTGCATGTCTGTTCTTCCTCTATTTGTACCGTTAGGTATTCTTCTTTGTCCTGCTGTGTGTCTCCCATTATCATGTACTTCGTCTTTTCTTGGTTCATTTTTAAACCAAATCTTTTTGTTTCTTTTGCTATTCTTCTTATAATTCCTTTCAATGGTTTCGTATACATTTAACTAATTCTTAATGTATTGTCGATAAACAATTTTTATTCCATTAACTTATATGCTACGTATATCTATAGATCTATCATGTATACGCTAGTATTCAACATAAGCAACAAAACTGAATAAAACTACATACCTTGAGACGTCACAAATAACACCGGGAACTTCACTTTCACTAACTAATCTTCCATTTTAAATAAATTGTTAAAGAAGATGGAATTACTTGTCCACACTAGATAACCTCAACAACCACGCGAGACAAATGGCAAAATTGCCGAGAACTCTATATTATTATTGGTTGCAACGCGAACCTACATTACGTCATCACAGATTAAAAATAATATTTTGTAAAAATTACAATTCAGGGTTACACTTATGTTTTAAGTAGATGTGTTATAACTTCTTTTACAATAAAAATGTTTTTACGCTTGGTAAGTCCGTGTGTTATTTGTACAAGATATTCTTGTCAGAGTAAATATATTTTCTTAACACAAATTTTACAATACATTTTTTTCCGTGTAGGCAATTACCCTTTCCGATGTAAGTAACTTCCCGGATCCTCGATAAAGCTCTTGACTATTATATCGTGATCCTACGCCTCACAATTCACAATATAATATGTATATCATTTCTCTCTGCTTCAGTGTCGTCTCTGATTATCGCCGTATTTACTTTGCCTAGCGTTTTTGCTGCAGTATTCCCAAATTCCATGAGCGTAATGCAACCTGGCAATATTCTCATGTTGTGTCTCTCTACAACACTCTCTTTTATTGTACATACTCCGCTTCCCGTATCTATCAAGCCATTTACTGTGATTAGCCCTCTTAAGATGATTTGCTTCTGCGTGTCTTTCTCTACTACGTTATCCATTTTGACATGCGCTGCATCCTTATTTACGATAGCTAAGGTCTCTCGTTTGGTATTATGAGATGGATATTGTCTGGACATATGTCCTTCAGCTTTACATGTAAGTTACGTTGGTCTCGCAGTGGTAGCAGAGTGGCCTATCCTGACTATCCCTATCCGATAACTTGGCATGGCTCTTCTGGTTCTTTTTCTCCGTATTAGGTCTCGTTTTAGTCTCCAATTGTGGCATTTCTTTCCTCTTTATCTCCCTAACCTTCTCTATCCTAGCAGCGTCAATTATCTCGTATTCAATCAGGTTATGGAGCAATTGATCGGTATCTTTATGTTCCCTTCCTAACATGGCAGAGCACATGTTTCTATCAAACAAGCCAATTAATATTTGTTCTTTTACATCGGTAAATAATAAATTAAGAACTGTGAACAGTCTTACCTTGTTGTGGTAATATTCGCTTAATGGCTCACCTTTACGTTGTATTTGCATGGCCATTTTTTTCCACTTGCAAGGAAACACAGGTAAGTGCATCTCACCGATTTAAATAAAACTTTGTGTGTGATCTAGTGTAAGAATTGTAATTATCTTGGATGTCCAACCGCCCACTGGCGGGGTGCAAAGCACCCCAAGCTCAACACTACCCTTCGCTATTTGACTCAATAGCTCAAAAACTATGAGAGATATAAAAAAAAAAATAAGACAAGATTTAAACTGTTTTACATGCTCTTAACGATGACGTAAATATTTTCACTATAACGAATAGCTATTTAGGGAAACAACCCCCAACCCCCGTATTTTTTTAAATTTTAGAATTATTATATACTACAAAAATATAGAATCTACGTAGAGTTTACTGACAGCTGTTTAAAAGGTAAATTAAGAAATACATTACGATGCGTATTGTGTATACATAGCAAGAATAAGAGGTAATCAATGTAGAAATGTTGAAAACGAAGGAATTGCTTACACCATGCACAACGAATGAACGCAGGCTTGCCGCAAATACCTCATTGTTGCATATGTTGTGCATCCTTCGGGAAGCAGAATCTTACAGGATCTTCAAAACCAGTAGCCGTTCGGCGATGTATCCACTTTTATACCATGCGTATTTAAATGGATTGAAGAAAATTGTAACTGAAGAAGTTTTCGGAAAGATTATATAGAAATACTAAACCTAGATCACAAACAACACATTAATTATAAGGTTAATGTAATTTTAAGTTATATATTTATTATTTCTCAACATTCTGAAAAGAGAAGCTATTTGGCGGCCATTTACCAGATGTGTTGTTCCATTCATAATTCCCAAATGTCTACATTATAACTCAATAAATATTTCAATACTTTGCTACAGAAAACCATGTTTTATTGAACCTTCAAATCTTGCGCTCTTATTGAAACAGCCTTTATTACATCTGCCACGAAATATTCTTATTTGTGTAAAAAAAAAATCATAACTGATGCGCTATATTTACAGTAATGAAGAAAACATGCATGTGGTTATCAAACGATAGCCGCAATACCTCATTGCTGCGTATTTTGTGTATCCTTCGAGAAGCAGAATCTTACAATGTACTAGCCGTTCGGTGATGTATCTACCTTTATACCATGCGTATTTAAATAGATTGAAGAACCTTGGCGATGACAATTGATTATGAGCTGAAGATTGTAAGGGAAGAAGTTTTCGGAAAGATGATATAAAAATACTAAACCTAGATCACAAACAAGACATTAATTATAAGGTTAATGTAATTTTAAGTTATATATTTATTACTTCTCAACATTCTGAAAAGAGAAGCTATTTTGGTTTGTTATTTAGGAAAGTAGAGTAATAATTTTCATTAATAACATTAATAGTAAGTATTCTTACACAAGATACTGTTTCAAAATTTAAAGTTAAATGTGCATTTGTCACTGGAGATACATTTTTATCTCAGTATATGATAAAACCAGGCATAATTTTGGTTTATCTTTTAATTCTTTAAAATTAGAAATTTTGATCCGTTTGAATGTCCGGAAAACTAACTACTCGGCATTTTAAAGATTGGTTTACAGATGCGTATTTACCAAATATTTAAATACTGGAGCTGAAGGTATTTAGCTATTGGTTTCCTGGAGTGGGCACTGTCCGAGTGATGTGCAAAATTTAGCACCGACGAATAAAAAAGTAAATATGTTTACAATTCCAAAGAAAACACCTTCAATTGTACAACCTTTAGACGTTTACGCTTTGAGAATATGGAAAAATTTTGTGAGAATATTTTCAGATGAAGTACTACTTATGGATTACGACATAATTCTATACCAAAGAAACATTATTATTCAGTTACAATCTTTAATTCATAATCAATCTCCATTGCCAAGGTTCTTCAATCCATGGAAATACGCATCGTATAAAAGTGGATACATCGCCGAACGGCTACCACATTTTAAAGATCCTGTAAGATTTTGTTTCTCGAAGGATGCACAAAATACGCAATAATGTGGCATTTGCGGCAAGCCCGCGTTTATTCGTTGTGCATGGTGTAAGCAATTCCTTCGTTTTCAACATTTCTACACGGATTATCATTCTACGCATCGCAGTGTATTTCTTAACTTATTTTTTTAAACAGTTGTTAATAAACTCTATACTCACATTTTATTAAAATCATTTGATAACCATCTGCGTGTTTTCTTCATTACTGTAAATATAGCATGTTTCAAATAACGATTAAAAATATCGAATAGGGAGATAATCTATGTTCCGTTTATTATGTTTTCACTTACAAAGATTAATTTTTTTTTTAATTACTTAGAGTTAATATGGGTGTATTATGTGTGTGTGTGTGTTCCTTTTCTGATAGTTTCTAGTTTCCTCTTTTCAGCAGTATTAATATCCAATATCTTCCTGTAATCCAAACCCCTCTGATCGTCTTCTTGATTAAATTTTCTTGATTGTTTCTGCAAATTGTTTTTGTTTGATTAAATATTCTTGATTATTACTTGTAACTGGTTCTGTTTACTTTAACAGTTTTTCAATACTTTAGCGTTGACAATTTTGGCAACGTTTAGGTTTAAAATACAATTTCTAGATTCATCAATCGAAAGACATGTTTGTTTAATGTCAGAATTTTCGTATCTAACTTCTTGTTTATCGGTTGTCTGGGTGCTGCCAATCTAACAACTTGATATTTTAATTTTGATGTTTTGAACATCGAATTCCGTGTTGCAGATGACGTAAAGGATTTTGTTGCTTGATTTCCAAATACACTGTGTTTATATGTGTATTTGTGTCATTTTTAACAAATTGTGTTTCAAAATGTAAAATACTTAAAATAACCTGGAATTTCGATTGTCCCCTGTAACATAACATTAATGGAGTTTTTTCTTAAATAAAAGATTAACAATATAAATGATCGAAGTGCCGAAATTCGAATCCTTAACCCGAAATAATTCGAATTTCGCAAATGCTCGGTTAAATTTTAATATTTTATGAATTTTAATATGAAATTGATTGAAATGAATATAGTAACGTGTAAACGCACGCTCTTCATGTGGGATGTTCCACTACAATATACATATATGCATGCAAATTCTACGTGGCTTTTGTATTTTCGTAGTACATAAAAATCCTGAAATTTGCAAAAAAATAACGGGGTGAAGGGTTGTTTCATGGAAAACAGTTTAAATCTTGTCTTAACTTTTTTGTATATCTCTCATAGTTTCTGAGCTATTGAGTCAAACAGCGAAGGGTAGTGTTGAGCTTGCGGTGCTTTACACCCCGCCAGTGGGCGATCGGGTTTCATTTAAATCGGTGAGATACACTTACCTGTGTTTCCTTGATAGCAGGAAATCATTCAGTTTTCAGAAACGTTCTTCTAAACATCTTGATAAATTTTGTAAATGTTTTAATTTCGTTTTCTTTTCTGCACCACCAATGATGTGCCTCTCTAACGAGACTGGATCTGGCAATTACCAGAGCGAAGGTGTCAGACCATTGACGCAATGTCTGCATGCTTTTAATCTTTCGTATCCAATCCTTTGCACCTGAAGTACTATCGAATTTTTGGTTAAATCGGTCATAACTTGATAAAAATTTCTGGTACACATCTGATCTAGTACTCATTCCAACACCTCATCTCTGCGCCTATTTTCTACTACCATGAGTTTCAATATTTTGCTTATCTCCGGTACATTACTTCCTTCGTTCAACGCTGATGAACAACTGTTATGTAAAAACATTGAAAATAGATTGGTTCGTGTGTGTTCAATGAATGAAATAAAAACCATCGAACCACTAATTTTATTTCAACTTGCTAATGATAAAGTACATATATTAATGGATTACAGTTACGTCTTGTTACTAGGAGAGTTGAGAGTAGAATCTTTTGAGTGAATATTAAAATGCAGCTTCATCCCTAAGTACATAGATACATACATAACACCAAATTTGTCCATATGGCGTATAGCTAAAATAGGGGAATTGGAATAATATATGTTCTATGTGATTTCTTCTTTTAAGAACAGGTCAAATAACATACTGAACATGACTGTACTTAAAAATCTAACAGAAGAAATAAAAATAAATCTAAGAAATAGAAAGGAAGGGTATTTAACACAACCACTCATGGTTATTTTGCATTAAGCTGTATACCTAAATAGTTTTCGGAATTGTTTCTGTTATGTAAAATGTCATAATTTCCGTGCGTCCACGAATAGACAGTTTCCAGCTTTTTTTCTAGCGAAGCTGCCTGACAAAACCCAACTAAGTATTGTGCTCATAAAAGCATTACACCTAAATATTATGCATTTTTACCAGTGTAGATATGATTTTAGAGCTGAAGATGACAATACGAAACGTTATATATAAAAAAAATACTATTTCGGAAACACGTTTGAATTAATTCATGTGCTTTGTTTTGCCGATGCTCTTGTATATAGAATGTATAGCATAAACAAGCAGCCGTTTCAACCATTAATATAGAGTGAACATGTTCCCGATTTCCTGGTCAAATGGAGCTGGGAAGGGTTCTAGTTTTCATGTTCGTCCATCCAAGTTTGCGCTAAACCCCGAAGTACGGCCGTGTGCTCTGTTTCGGAGAGCTAACCAATTTGTAATCAGTGAAAAAGGGTTCGCATTTAGAGCAGGAGGCAGTGCTTTGTTCAAAAGGACGTAGGCATAAATTCGGGCCTATTGTGTATCCCATTATCACAATTGCAATATCTCCACCTGTCGCTCGCGACGTTATCTTTGTAAAGGACAATTTGCGGTATCGACAAATGTACTATTTGGCCCTTGCATACTGAAGCGGTGCCGCTATCTCGGAATCTCAAAAAGGAAGTTAAATTATGCTTAAAGGATATTGCCTTTCTATTACTAGACGTCACCCTAACACGTATATAATCCTACATTCGTGCACAGATGATTCTTCTTCCTTTAAAGAAACTTACAAAGGTTGTTAGGGCATACAAGTAGAAGCCTTTTTAAAGGTCATGGCGTTGTTTTTAGCTTTTCGGACGTTATGTACGATGGCCCTTACCCATTTAAATATTTAGAGAAAACGATAGTAAGGAATCGATCCTACATGTAGGGAATTGCGCCGCTACGATAAACCTTTGTCTCATTTGGTCCTATCGACATAATTTATAAAGTTCGCTTCATTTTATCTTCTGACAAAATGAGAGGAAGTCTGAAGTAATATCCTCTTGCTTTAATATCTTAGTTCTGTCAAAAGAACAAAAATAAATAACTTCTCCAACGTTTTCTCCTATCTTATGGTTCCTAATGGTTCAGTTGCAAATATTTTCCCTCTATTAATAATCGTTGTCTAACAGTTGTCTAACAGTTGACTAATTTGTTTTTTTTTATTTCAAGGCACACTTAATTAAAACGATCGCAAAATGGTACAATTATGATATAAAAATTTCCAAAAACCTAAAAAAATTTGAATTTTTTGACAAAACTTGGTATTTGTTCATTTTTTACGATTCTGAAAAACTTTTTGTATGCCACTGCTATATATGTTTTCAAGTTTGAAATTAAAAATAAACTTGTATTTGAGGGCAGTTTGACTGGTAAAACTTTGAAATCAAAGCGAATACTAATTAAAAATTATTTAGGTGTCGCCATTTAAAGTGAAACACACTGTATATACAGGCTGATTCATTTTCGAATATCACCATGGGAATCTTGCTCATTATTGGAGATAGAAGGTAGGTTTAAATTTCTCAAAGTTGCTGCATTTTGTGTTTGTTATAAACCCGAAGACAAGATAGACCTATGACAAATGTTGTTTGAGAGTTTCTTAAGAAACGAAAGGTGCTCATTTTCTTCTTTTATCTCTAGCACCTTTATTTTGCCTTGTAGACAAAAACTAAAAACACATTTTCAAAGGCCACCTTCTATCTAATGGTGTACTCGAAATTTTTATGATGTTTCGCCTTTTTCTGGTCATCATCAACTTATTTGTTATCAACGCCGTATTGTACTTTGACACCGTCAAAATCTGATTTCAACCATGTATAACATGTTGACAAAAGTTTTCGAGGAGAACGAAAACGTAATTCTAAGTAGGAAAATAAACAACAATTCTTATAGAATTAAACTAAGCAAAATAAATTCGATAATTATAGAAATTCTAACAATGTTACTTTATTAACGCTAGAACCGCCGAGAATTCCTCATACCTCAAACCGCCGCCCCGGTCAAATTGACCGGTGATAAAAACTCAATTTTGTTTCGACGGTTTTTATTAATTAACACAATTTGCTTGCATAAAAGTGTATATTTATTCCCAAAATAAATATCGTTACAATTTTTTCAATAAGTTACTTTAAATCTACATTTTCCACATATTCACAGTTCTTACATCTTGACATGAACGTCTTTTGCGAGATTGCTTATCTGTCTTTGATCCAACCTGTAAGTTCTTGTTGCATTTTTGATTCGATGTTCTCTCCTGAGGGTCTACTTCGTTGTTATTGGATTGTTGCGAGAGTTCTTCTGCCAATTGCAGAATGAAGTCGCGACGTTTTATTTTTTTGCCAGTGATGTCTTTGTATACAGCAAACGTATTGATTGCAGCAAGATCTAATATATTATAAAAACATGGACTGGCCATCTTCTTGAGGGTGCCTTCACGCTGTATTTTCGGGCCATTTGATCTACTACGTCAACGCCATATTTTGTGCTATTATAGTATAAAGCTGTTTCTGGCTTTTTCTTTGTACCAGCATCAATCGATGGATGGAATCGTTGGATGTTGCGTACTTAGAAGGAGAACATTTTTGTTTATTTTGGCTTGATATACTGTCAAAGTGCAAACATTTTCTTTACTTGTGAATAAAACAGTTTCATATAAAGAACCATTGCTTTTTTTGATTACTTCGGGAATTTCTTTTCTCGACCTGTCCACAGTTCCAATAATTGTGGTGTTTAGTTTTGCTAATTTCTTTACAAGTTCCAAACTGGTAAAAGAATTGTCCGTTGTCACATTTCTTCCTTTCTTTGTGTAAGGCTCTAATAATTTTAGAACGACGTATTCACCAAGTGGTTGTCCTATTGGTCTCGAATCATCTTTTCCTAAATATGGAAAAGTATTCAACACATATTTAGCTTCAATGTCAACAGCAAGCCAAAATTTAATGCCAAACTTATTCGGTTTATTGGACATATATTGCGTAAATCGACATCTTGCTTTTGTAGGAAAAAGTTATTCGTCTATTGTTATGTTTTCTCCGGGCACATAACAAATTTTGCAATTGTAAGCAAATTTTTGCCATATTTCAGAATCTAAAGCAAACTTGTCATGTTCCAATCTTTCTTTCCTTGTAGACTTGAGATCGAATCTGAGATATCGCATGATTTCTCTAAATTTGTTTCTAAACATCGTTTGACTAAAAAACGATATTCCCCACTTTTTAGACCACAAGGAATCTAATTCTAAGTGACTGGAACCCTGAGCACCACGTACGTATAGAATAACACTAAAGGATTCTAGATCTCCTAAAGATAATTGCCAGTCTTGACTGTCTAGTTGTCTTCTAGCTTCAGCCTCGGTGCATTGTTTTATGTGTCTCAGCATCGAGTCATCGATAAATAATCTCAAGAAACTACTCACATTTTCTGCAGTTACTTTTTATTTTGCATAGCCTGTTGACCCTGGATTGTCCCTGAATATATTGGGTTAGGTTTTTCTGCCTGCAGTAGGCTGACTCGCAGAAATTACTTGCCATTGGGAATTGCCTTTTGATTTGCAAACTGCACCAAGATTGAAGGAAAATCCTTTTTCTGTTGGTTTCTCTTGCTGGCGATTGGAACGCACAGACGTTTTCACTTCCTGCTTATCACTGGGACTAGCACTAGTCACTGCAACCGTTACATCACAAACTATGTCATTGTCAGATTCATTACTATTTTGTTCCTCACTCGCAATAACTCGAGAACGAATTTCGTTTTCACTGTCTGTACTAATTGATTTAGAATCATTCTCGGAATTTCCTGGTAAAAGATTTTCCAGTTCGTCTAAATACGCTAAAGCTTGTGCAGCCGAGAGGCCTTTATTGGACCACATACTGTTCAGTCTAATTAAACAGGACGAATGCACTTTCAGAATACTACCAATCTTTTTATATGTTCACAATAGTGCAGGTTGAAACTTGCAAAATATTTTGTACGCATGCACCATTTCTATGTAATAAATGTTTGAAATGTATATATTTACATGCGATACATGCCTAAATGTTTAGTTCTTTCAAATGTTGCAACCAAGAAAAAGAATTGACAAATAAAGTTTGTCAAAACATTTTTTTAACGACCGGCGAGGCAGCCGTTTAAAGTAAAATTTCCCAGAACACCGCTTAGAGTTCTGCAAAATATTCAAAATTTTGTGAGAGCATTGCCAAACTAAATTTAGGAAAAGTCACATGATTTCAAGATCATATCAAAATTAATTCCGTTGAAAAAATACTTTAAAATTGAAAGACGGTCAAATTGATCGGTGCGGCGGTTCTAGTATTAAGGGTTCGAAAATATATTTGTTTATAAAATATTCGTCTTCGTTAGCCCTTTCCACCACGGACGCACAAAACTCCATTCTTGCAAAATTGTCCTCGGTAAAAATCTCCTGACACTTTTGAACTTTGTAACTTTTGAATTTGTTGCCTTTCAAAATACATTTCACAGTACTTCTACCAACACCGATTTCGTCTGATATTTGCCGGCTAGAACAAGGTTCGCCCATTTCAACCAACGAACAAACCCTCACTTCTCTCTCCTACCGGTTGGGAAGGTATTAGAGGGATTTGAGGCTGTTCGTCTATTTGTTGGCATTTACGGCAATTCCCGACCACGCAGCCAAATTTCCTAAACGTTTTGACGATCCTTTCAATCGTCGAATGGGAAAGAATAGTACGATCCACGTACTCTACGGCAAATAGATCGACCGTGCTTTGGTAGGAATTTCCAGCAAGATATCATGTACCTTTGTACCTTCTCTGCGGTTGTATAAACTAAGATAGTGTATTCGAAATCCACGATCACTTGTTAGAACCTTGCGAGCGCATAGATAGACAAGGAATGCTTCAGATAGGCGTCTTAGAGCTACGGAGTTGCGCGCGACGAGGTTGGCCGGCGGAGATAAATGCAAGTATGCCAAGATCGCGCTACGTACAATATATCTCGCATCCCGGTGTGAGCTGAGCCTACGTGTATACTTGCAATGAAATAATTGTATTTCTTTGTTTAAGACATTTGTTAACTTGATTCAAGAAAATCTTGCAGAAAATTTGAAGAAAGCGATTCTTAATATAAGTAAATGGCCGTTATAACACAAAACAGTATTTTCTTAAAGATAGTAAATAGTATTCTTAATTCCAGAAAGCGTTTAGGTATTGTTCATAAATCAATAGTTTAATTTTCTTAAAATAAATTAGTTTTTACTTAGAATTCTTGAAATGCATATTATTTATATGCACATTATTAATTGCGTTTACGTTGTTTAAAACAGTACGACATATCCGTACATATTGCAGTAAATTATTCACATTGCTTGTGATTTTAAAAAGGCTAAAGTAGAGGTTATCTACAAAATAATGTTCAAACAAAAGTGAATTTATAATAGTAACCAAGAAAATGCTAACAAATACCCCCTGGTATTGATGGAACCACTACCGGCAAAAACAGTGTGAGAAGAGAAGGGCATTAACGTTTCTTGCTCCTGGTCACATTCGTCTTATATATCTCAGTTTATGCCACTAACCTTCAAAAACAGCAACTGAAATATTTCCTGGCGCCACCTAGTCCCAGTAGTTATAGTCATGCGGTCCTAGATAGTAGCGACGGAACTGGAATACAGATACCATACTTACCCATACACTGATATAACGTTTAACGTACAACGTTTCATAAACGTTTTCAAAAGATACCGGTTAATGTAATATTTTTTTTTATTACTATTTACCACGTATACTAATTTATCAATTTTTTTTAAATATATAATAAGTAATAATAAAAAAATGGGGTGAATAAACTTAAATGTGAACAATAGAGACTTTTTGCAAGAAAATCTGTTTCTCTGCGTGTAGACATGACATTTCAGACCGTCAAACATTTCAATTATCGTTCATTAGTAATGGAAACATGTGGTACACCAACGAAGACGAGAATCAGAATACGCGGTATTAAAGACATTTTCCCTGCTTAAAGGAAAAGAGAAAGAAGAGGAAGATTCTGGCATAGGAAAAAGTTGCACGACGTTTGGGAATTTACAGTGTTTAGGAAATGGTATCACCGGCTTGAGGGACCATAGATTTACATAACTATAAATAAACTCCAGCGAGTGTCATATTTTAAAATATACATTTATGTATATATTATCCAACTCTCCTGAAATATTGAGGAGCTTAAAGTAGGAGCAATATTCTAAATTGCTGAATTTATACATTACTGTGTGGAAATATTGACAAATAAATGTTAGAAAACTAAAAAAAAAAACTAACTATAATCCTTTCATTTAGATATATTAAAGCAGATATTTGTAAATTGAGTATCGATACGTTGCGTACTGTATGGTATCGATTAATAAGATACCATTGCGTTTGATATAACGCCAAGCTTGACAGTTATGCGCCTAAAGGAACATATAACACGATTGGCGACATTACTACCCTTAACAGATGGACAGTTATCACTTACAGAACAAATATCGTTATCAAATAATATCCGAAACCCATCCAAGCAAAATCCATCGGATCAAGCGCTGTAGCCGTACGATTAATTAATGAAGCGTAAAGCTCACGAGAACCCCATCCTTTTTGTTTTGGTCAGCCTAGCAGATTTAATCTCGATAATCTGCTTAAGACATGATTGTGCCGTCTTTGGGTAGTATCTCTAGTAGTCTATTGAATTCGAGACGTTCGAAATATTAAAAAATCCCAATAGAAATTCGAAACTAAGCCCCTTCGTAAGATTTCCTTCTACAATACCGGCGCCTCCGCCAAGATGCGTATCATCTTTCCTTACCCCTATTCAACCGAATTTAATATTCGTCAAACTATATCAAATTTCGCTTCCCTTCAAGTGTGTACGACGAGTTTTACGCACACATGGCGCGAATGCATTAATGCGTAATGAGAAGAAGCCGATTCTGAAATGTACCGAATACGTCAGCATTTAAAGTGTTAATTAAATAACGGTTAATTACCGGTTTACCGTATAATAAAGCGCCACCGTAGCGTTTCAAATTCATCTTGATGAGGCTGTTGTTATTTATAAGATCCGGCGGAATGGAATATGTACATAGGTATCTTGTTAACGGACTCACGGCTCTGGAGTATGCGAATATAAACTCGAATTCTCTAAGCTCTACTCTCGAATTTAATTTAAACTCGTCGGTTTGGTTTTGAACGGTGAATATTAATAATTACAATAATAATAATAAATTAAATAATAATCAATTTCTTCTACATGTATTTTGAGAGTTTTTATATATTTTCATTTTCGATAGATTTTGTGTTTCAAATGTTTCCACATATGAAATCCAGAGGTATTGAGCCTGATGCACATTTCAAAATGTTTTTTTCTCTTCCATGTTTTAAAAATCTTTATAGCCAACCAGCCATGTTGATGACATATTTTTAAAAGGTCTTGATAGGAGCTCAGTCCTAATCAATTAAGATGGTCAGACATGCTATTACCGCTCAACCACCCTCATTTAAAAAATTTGGGTTATAGCTAGGCATAAAATGAAAATTTTGAGTTTAACTTTCTTCGCAGAACCCCTACGAGACAATGGAACCCATACTTTCTTTTATGAAATTAGCAATGGAATTTGAGAGCAAAATATACGACTTCCTCGATGTTCTTTTTGAGTTGTTCATGTGCTTCCCTGAAATAAAAATTATAATTAAAAAAGCCCAATCCTTTAATTACACAATTATATCAGAAATTATGGAACAAAAAATATGGTTTATACATTATTACAAAACCTACTAACAAAACAGGAATATTATGAACTATATCGAAAGTATAAAAACGAACAATCTTGCAAAAATTGATGCGGATAGACAAAAATATAAGGAAAACACGATACTTTAAGTAAGCAATAAACAGGAAGCAATCTGGGATGTCATTAATAGGAAAAGTGGAAGAATAAGGGTGAGCTTATTTCTTCGTGCTGATGATATTAACACCTTCTTCAGGAAGCATTTGACGAACATCAGACTGCTCAATTGAACCTGTTAGATTTGAGCAACGCATTTGACACAGTTGACCACACAATACTTCTCAGCAAGCTGCATTTCTGGGAAGATGTAATTCGTAGTGTGGCAAGATTGCAAATCAGACCTTGCGAGTATTAAAGCCCGTTACTCTTCCTCCCCCGGAAGGATAGAGGATTTTTATACTGTCGAAGAAAGCTATCAGATTCCTGTGCAACCTGGAATATAGAGACTGCTGTAAAACTTACTTTAAAAGAGGAAAAATGCTTACCCTTTCATCCGCTGTCAGTCACGTTCACCAGAACAAAAAAAATTTCTTTAAGATTAAGAAATGATCTAACAACCAAACTGACAGAACTGTGACTTTCCGATTTCGATGAAACTTGGTATATTGGTAGACTATCAAAATGTAAAGAACACGTATTTTTTTTAGGGGCCCATATTCACCTTAACGGGGTGTAGGGTGTGTCTGAAATTACCCCCAAAAACGTATTTTTTCATTATAACTTCAGAGCCGCGCAAGCTATCGGGATGAATTAAAAACCAAAATGTTCTACTTCAAAGGGACTTTCAAACGGACCATAGATGAATGCCCCCCCCCCCTAGTGGGATAGGGGAAGAAAAATTTCACCTTTTTTTCACCACCCTGGCTACAATTTTCGCCCTAAACAGGTCATAATTTTTTTCCACAAACTACATTTAAAAATGAAAGTTACCTTTTCTGCATTTTTTTCCTTGGTTACATATAATAGGGGAAATATTTTTTATAAAGCGCGACCGCGCGCATACACATATTCCGTTATTATACGTATCTGATTGGTCTTCCGTTTACTATTTATGTGCATTTGACATCTATCATGAACGATCTATTAGACAGTGAAAAATTCTGCACTTCCATTTATTTCTAGTGACTATAAATCGCGAAAAAGAATAGAGAACTTGGAATTATATAATACAATACGAAAATATATTAAAGTGCGTCATAATGTCAGTAAGCTGCGTATAGTTTGGCTTCGTTTTCAGAATATTTTCAGATACACGTATGCATATCCCTAAAATAACTTTGGGGTTGTTCTAGGAGGAGTTGATATTAGTGTCAAAAAATATTACGTGTATGTATATAAAGGGGAAATGGTCGAAAAAGAGACATTTTCCGGATACATCAGTTATGGCTGGGTTCGCTTTAAATTCACTTAAACATCTTAACAATATTAAAAAACAAATAACGCACTTTGCATCTTACATACTTTTACACAAAACAGTAATAGTAAACATCTTACATTTTTTTTAATGAGGTTGTGAGTTTGCATTATTGATTGTAAACTCCACAGTTGTGGTATTCAACGAAAAAGTGTTTTATACGTAGATATTTTTTACATCATCCGCACCTGATTATAGCTGGTTCTCCATATTCGTCACAGTGGGACATTTGGGAATCCTGGAAAGAGAATTTTAATGGAGTCTTGAATTCTGCAGGACGCTCCGCGAGATATCCACTTTTATACCAGGCATATTTACGCATCTACTTATATCGTGGTGAAGAAAACTGCAAATGGGTTAGCCCTTGCAAACGTAGAATATTGTCTCTTTGATATAATTGGATGGCAAAGGCAACGATAATATCGGACAGCTGTCGAGTAAATTGTTTCCACGAGCGGAAAAGGTACACGTCAAGAGGTTGAATGATACCTATGGCACCCTTTGGAATAGTCATAACTGTAACTTGATGGTCAGTAGGCACAGCTTCAGAAATGTCGTCAGGGCTTTGTCCTGACCAAGAGTCCATAAGCAGAAGTGTCTTTTTGCCAACTTATGGAGCATATACGTCTTTAGCCCATTGTGTAACCAACTTTTTAGTTAGTTTTCCGGACTTGGTGGCCACGATGTCCACATTTGGCGGAAAGAACATTCTTTGTTGCACACCTGGTCCCAGACGGCCGGTTACCTCTTTTAAACAGACGAAAATGGGAGACAATAATTTGCCAGCTGCTGATACAGTGGGTTGAATGGTATAACTATGCGTGGTCGCAGTGATTGAGTGAACTACGGCTTCTACGGATGTAGATCCACGTTCAGCCAATGTTCGACCCGTATGCATTTCAATATTAAATCCACTTTGGTCGGTATTGTAAACGTTCTCTAATCCATATTCAGGTAATAAGTTATGTATGCTCCTAACAAAGTTCACCGCTTCTGCAGCTACATTTGCTGCTCCACTAACTTGCGTTCTTGTACCTAATTTGGTTATTTTGCTAGACACAATGTTATGTTTGGTTTTAAATCTTTGTATCCACTTCTCCGACGTAACAAAGTTAGGGATTTGCAACTCTTTTTGTGCTTCCGATGACCATCTTCTCAAATCATAATCATGAATGATCATTTGACGATCAAGCCCAGGTTTAAACTGATTAAATACATATTGAGAGAGCTGAAACCGCTTTTGGCGTCTCGTCCCGCCAGAGGATACTTGCTGTTCCCACCGCTGTAATTGTTGTAACAAAGTAACTTTCTTGTAGCGATGCACTACTGTTTTTAACGAATATCGACCTTTTTTTCTACTTTTCCAATACTCCACGGCAGCACGTCTACAGTCGATATCTATGCCTATTGCATCTATGAGCTCTTGTTCTTGGTCAATAACATCCATTTCCTCTTCGATGTTATAATTTACGTTATCGTCATCTTCCACGTCCACAAGCTGCGCTCCAGGATACTCTGAAGTTGAGCTCAAATCGTAGATTACTTCTTGTTGTACTTCAAAAGTAGGATCATTAACGCTGCTCACAATTATATCGAAAAATTTATCTGCTAACGACTGTTTGGCACCATTAACTGGACTTGCCACAATACTTTGCAGAGTTGTTAATATCGTTAAGATGTTAAGTGGATTCAAAACCAACCCAGCCATGGCTGATGTATCACTGTTTCTTTTTCGACCGTTTCACCTTTATATAGAGACATACATGTAATTTTTTTGGCGTTAATATCAACTCCTCCTTGAAAAATCTATTTATTTTAGGGATATGAATACGTGTATCTGAAAATATTTTGAAATCGAAGCCAAAATATACGCAGCTTACTAACATTATGACGCACTTTAATATATTTTCGTACTGTATTATATAATCCCAAGTTCTCTATTTTTTTTTCGCGATTTATAGTCACTAGAAATGAATCGAAATGCAGAATTTTTCACTGTCTAATAGATCGTTCATGGTGGATGCCAAATGCACATAAATAGTAAACGGGAGACCAATCAGATAGGTATAATAACGGAATATATGTATGCGCGCGGTCGCGCTTTATAAAAAATATTTCCTCTATTAAAAAATGCAAAAAAAGTAACTTTTATTTTTAAATGTAGTTTGTGGAAAAAAAAATTATGACCTGTTTAGAGAGAAAATTGTAGCCAGGGTGGTGAAAAGGAGATGAAATTTTTCCCCCCTACTCCACCAAGAGGAAGGGGAGAGCATTTATTTATGGTCCGTTTGAAAGCCCCTTTGAAGTAGAACATTTTGGTTTTTAATTCATCCCGATAGCTTGCGCAGCTCCGAAGTTATGATGAAAAATGCGTTTTTGGGGGTAATTTCAGTCGCACCCTACACCCCCTTAAGGTGAATATGGGCCGCTAAAAAAAAATACGTGTCCTTTACTTTTGATGGTCTACCAATATACCAAGTTTCATCGAAATCGGAGAGTTACAGTTCTGTCAGTTTGCTTGTAAGGGTGTCGTATCGCAGATTGGCCAGTTTTCAGAAAGCAATTGACTATTGGGGGAAATTCTTTTTTGTATTACTGATAATAAAATAAAAAATAGAAGGATTTTTGTAATTTCCTTTAAAAAGAAGTTTAACAAAGTTATTGTTCTACATATTTTAAGTATTTAAGCCTGATTAAATTCCCTGTAGACAATCGATATTTTCCCCAAAATTAATATCAATATCCCCGTCATATAGGTCGTAATAAATTTCCTTTACTGTTCATTATTTTCTGACAGACCTTTTCATCTGGTGTAGTGTTATATACGACGGCACTAACACCGTATCCTTCTCATATAACACTCGTTTTCAGCGCTTAAAATTATTACCTAATTCAATTAACCAATACAACATTTTGACATGCTTCTAACGACCAACGCTTCCTGACTTTCCAGAAAATTAACCAGTAGCGATCTCGCGAATAACAACACACAATGTTCGATTAATTAAAATTCGCAAAAGGTACGTCTATTATTTAGAATTTAATCGCTTATACAATTAAAATACGGAGACGAACTAGGAAATAATTCGATTTCGTATAATAATTTACTAATGATATCGTCTCTCCTTCTTTTCCTCCGCTCATTTCATTCCTCGATCTTTCTTCCACTTACGAAGACATTTAATCTTTTATTTGAAGTTCCCGAATGATCATTACTCTTTTACGAGGAAAAAAACTCGATATTTTTAATACTAGCTGAATTATTATTAAGTACAAGGTATTTTTGAAGAAAAGGACTGTAGTTTTACCATTTTCTGTAATTTCTGAAAGTAATAGCGAACTGGAGAACTAAAAGTATTCCAATTTACATATAGGGTTATTCAAAAGTAAGTAACAGTGTTGTCAATATCATGATTCTATAATGCTGGTAATACAAATCCTTGCGATATTCAAAAATATCGCTGCTATGTCCAGTTCTTTATAGAAATAAGGTCCTATTAGAAAATTTTACGTAAAGTTGAACCAGACAGTAACCTAGACATCATGTAATTCTTGCTAAACAATCGATATTTTTACAATAAACAAATAAAGGTACTCTTGCGAACATTTTAAAATTTCAATTTTCTGAAATATTAATAGAAGAATGTTTTCCATTTGATTCACACTGTATATTGTGGCAACGAACATACTGTTTATGACATTTTTCGCGATCGAAGTACAAGCTGTTTAGAGTATATCAAACAAAATATGAAGGGGAAAGATATGACAGGCTTTCTCGGACGCGTAGAAATTTTAACAAATCTTTAATAAAAAAACTTTGAAGTTTGGAATTTCGGTGCGAGAAATAGGAAATTCTTTTCTTGTGACTAAGTTGTCATCGGTGTTCGAAAATGTGCAAAAAAGGGAAAAGAAAATCCGGGTGAAGAATTTTATATTATCTAACGGAGAGGATCTTCTCGCTTTTTTTCAGTGCTTGTGTATCACGGGCGAACCACACAAGTTCCTAGGGACTTTCGAAGCTAGAGACACCAGCAATCCAATAAATATGTCACTATTATAGAAGGAAAGAGGATAGAAATAAGGCCGAGCTAGCGAATCCCTAGATGCAAAATATGTAGGTTGATCTATTCCCCCCATAATCTATTTATTTCTCCTTTTCTTTCCCTGAAAATACGCTCTCGAAAATATAGATAGAGGCATTTCTCGCATTTATCGTTCGTTGTTTTCGCTATTCCGAACAGAAAAACGAAATAAATTACATGTAAATGTAAGGTACGTGCAATATGCGAATCTCAGGTCTAGGAATTGTAGCCATTTGAGTACACAAAGGCCTTTGATAGTCCAATACGATCAAAGCGTCCCCTAAAAAACGTTACTGAAACACGGTTAATACTTTTCACATTTGTTGATATTTTAGAATTTCTTTTTATTCCACAAAGATGACAAGAATAAAACAGTAAATCTAAAAATCCTTTTTTGAGTTTCTTAAGATTATCTCCTTTTTGAGGGCCAATTTATGTATACAAAAGATATCTTTCCAATAACACTTTTTACACTATAAAAATATATATTAAAAATACATGGTACAGTAGCTTAGTGTAAATGTGCATTGTTTGAAGTAAAGTTACACTCACTCATTTATTTTTGCTGCAGTTTAGTAATCTAATAGAAAACATAATGGATTTTTATGTATATTTACAGTTGGTTCGTTTGATCTTAGCAGCCACGTGAGCAATTTTCATGCATACGTAGTTGTCCTACCCCAGCATTATCACTTTTCTCTCAACAATGTTTTTTTTCTATATGAATCGTTTATTACAGAAAGCGACCAACAAGGAAACACAGGTAAGTGCATCTCACCGATTTAAATGAAACGTTGTGGGATTATATACCGATCTAGTGTAAGAACAATGGTAACTATCTTAGCTGTCCAATTAACCACTGGCGAGGTGTAAAGCACCCCAAGCTTAACACTTAACATATTATATTTTCTCTATAACGAATATTTATGTAGGGAAACAACCCCTCTCCCCCTTATTTTTGGCAAATTTGTACGTAGAATTTACATATACAGTGTGTCCCCGGATGGACAGAACAAGAGGGAAACAATGTTTATTAACGCAAAAATGTCATTCTTTATAAAAATTTTTGCTTGTCTCAAAACCACCAATTCTGAAACGAAAATCAGAATATTCTTTTTAGCAGCTGAGAAAATTACAAAAACACACTTGAGCTAAAGAAAAACATTTTATTTTATTCAACGTGGTATTCTCCAACCTCTACACACTTTTCAGCTCTACGTACAAATTCTTTATAAACATTGTGAATCATATCTTCAGTGACAGAATGTACCGCTTCCGTAATTTTTTGTTTTAAAATTTCGATATTGTTACCCAAATTAGTATTATAAACATCAAGGGAACGAGCCGATCAATGCGTGTTTTCTTTATTACTGTAAATATAGCCCATGTTATGATTTTTTTTTTTACAGAAATAAGAATATTTCGTGGCAGATGAAATAAAGGCTGTTTCAATAAGAGCGCAAGATTTGAAGGTTCAATAAAACATGGTTTTCTGTAGCAAAGTATTGAAATATTTATTGAGTTATAATGTAGACATTTCGGAATTATGAATGGAACAACACATCTGGTAAATGGCCGCCACGGCTTTGCTGGCACATGCGTACTCTTTTGGCGAAACTTTCAATAACGATGTTGCATACATGTGGCGGTATTTCGTCGATAAAGCGTCTAATTTCGCCCTTCAATGCTTCGGTGGTCGCGGATTTGCCGGTATAAACCTGTGACTTTAGATAACCCCACAGACGAAAGTCCAAAGGTGTTAAATCAAAAGAGCGCCAATACTAGTCACCAAACCGGGAGATGACACGACCAGGAACAGTCTCGTGTATGACCGCCAATGTTTCACGGGCGGTATGGCCAGTTGCACCGTCCTGCTGAAACCACATGTTGTCGAGAGCAATATCGTGCAATTGAGGCACAAAAAACTGGGTTAACATAGCGCGATAACGTTCGCCATTCACCGTTACAGCATTACCTGCCTTGTTTTCGAAGAAAAACGGTCCAATCCGGCCCACAATGCACACCAAACGGTGACACGATTTGGATGCATTGCTTTTTCATGAATCATTTGTGGATTTTCTGAGCCCCAAACGCGGCAGTTTTGCCTATTTACGAAGCCATCGAGGTGAAAATGGGCCTCATCACTGAAGATGATTTTGGCCGCAAAATCGGCATTCACTTCTTGTTGTTTAAGGATCCAATTAGTGAACTCTCTTCGCTGTAAGTGGTCTGTAGGAGTTGCTGAGTCAATTGGACATTGTACGCAAGGAGGCGCAAATCTTTAGTGAGAATACTCTGAAGGGTGGGTGTTGCAATGTCCAATTGTTGCGCACGACGACGAATCGACGTCCCTGGACTCTCGGCCACACTCTCGCGAACTGCCGTGATGTTTTATTCTGAACGACCTCTACGAGCTCGTGTCGTATGTTTCACGTCACTAACCGAACCAGTATTTTCGAATTTTGCGATTATTCTTTTCGCAGTAGATGACTTAGGAACATTATTTCCACCAAAAATTGGACGAATTTTGTGAATCGTGGCTATCAAACTTCCACTATTTTGATAATAATGTTTAACAATTAGGACGCGTTGTTCTGACGTGTAATGCTCCATATTTACTAACTTACATCTGTTTCCTTGGCATGTCATAATCATGTAACATCACCACAGCCAAGCTGGCGCGCAATTCAAATCTTGTGTTCTTATTGAAACACTTCATATATATATATATATATATATATATATATATATATATATATATATATATATATATGTAAATTCTACGTAGCTTCTATATTTTTGTAGTATATAAAACTTCTGAAATTTGCAAACAAATAAGAGGGTGGGAGGTTGTTTCCTTAAATAAATATTCTTTGTCCTACACTAGATCGGTCTATAAACCCTCAAAGTTTTATTTAAATCGGTAAGATGCACTTACCTCTGTTTCCTTTTAGTCCTTTTTTGAAAGAAGTTTTCATTCATATAATTCTATATACAGACTGTTCTCAAAGTTGAGGTGCCTTCCCTACTTTACTGTGAGCAACAATAACTTGAGTTGGTATAGACTTAATACTCATTGTTGAATCATTTTCGAGAATTTCTAAACGATATCGCACCTAAACTCTATCAAATTTATCATATAACAAATAACACTAATACGTTCTAAAAATATGCTATGAAAATACATGTCATTGTCCAATGTTTCGCCATCGTATATTAAATACAAATATTAGGAAACATATTTTAAGCAGCTTATGATATAATAAATTTATGTTCTCAATTACAAATATCATTATCACCGTCTAATTTGTCATCGCTTTTTTTACGCAGAGTAGGGTTCCTCATTTCATAAACAGCTGCTTCTGTCTATAGGTAATATTTCTTTGCTTTTGTCCAAATAAATTCAATTGCATTCAATCGACAATGATGTAGTAATAAACGCAAAATTTTATAGTGATGCTATTTTAATATTTCATAAATTTTATTTTATATTTTTGGTTTGTTTCTCTCTTTTCTAATATTTTTGATATAAATTTACATTATACTGTAATACGTAATAATTTTTTAAATAATATACGAGATAGAAAAGAAAACAGGACGCTATTAAGCGAATATAAATGTCTACAGACAGACATGAACAGTGCACTATAAATATGCAACAAATATTGATAGCAAACAAGCAAACAATTGATTTACGTAATACCGTGGATATTATTTATATCTTTTGTCTTAGACACTAAATACATGTTGTCATCTATTTAGTATAATTTCGCTACAAAACTTCTCAAAATCTCTTGGCATTGAAAGTTCACAGCGATAAAATTTTATACTCGACAGCAATAAAGTATCGACTTGTATGTTTGCCCCGAAGGAAATTTAAATTTATAACTTTAATTCTAAAGTTGAAAACATTTCCTCACACTTCTTTCCTTTCCCATCCTCCCTTTTTTTTTGAATATTCAATTAGAGATTTGCTCTTGTTGCAAGTTTTATAATTAAGCTTTGCTGTGCATGTTGGAAATTATGTAAACTTATCTAAGGCCTAATTAAAAGTTTTATTTGCAGATTTATCCTGACTGCCCAAATCCCAAAAACGGCACTCACCCCTCGTTGGAAACTTCGACAGAATGCCCACCTGTGATCGTTAGATGGGAAGGTGAAATAGAGATTCAAAGTGGCGACGTCCTTTTGGTTAGAATTGATGACTCGCAACTAATTCATCAGCCTACCGTCTCTAATGAAACCGACATCGATCAAAACACTGGAAGGTAAGACCGAACCTCCATGAAATCTACCGGTCTCTAGAGACAGTTAATTCTTTTGTTGGATACTTTGTCTGTGGTCTGGTGTTTAATTAATTTTCTCCTTTTATGGTAGCAACAGCAAGTTTATTGCTACTATTCTGATAACTAACACATCGTCTACTTTTAGTAATTTATCAAAGCTTGTTTAATATAAGTGAGATTTAATTAATAATTTAAATTTTTTTGGACGTTTATTTAGAAATTGAGATATAAAATTTATTACAATTTTTTACAATAATTCTTTAACACTTTTGTAACAAACATAGCTAGAATCAAACAAATACCTATACCGGGTGTCTCAGATTCAATGTTACAAGGGGTACCTTCCTTATTTGTAGAGATGTAAGATCGAGCAAGGTGTCGTCGAAAATAGTTTGCAGAATCCAAAAGTATATTTTTTAAAACTACCCATTTTTTTTTAAATTTCACCCCACCGAAGTACGAAGAATTTGGAATAATTTAATAAATACATTAATAATTCATAAAATTGATCACTTACGGATATTATTTAGAATGACTATTCGACGCAATATACGCTTCAAATCGACCAATTAATTCTGCGGAAGTTGCTGCAAAAAGAAGTCCATTGGGTCTTAAGTCTGGCGAGCGAGCTAGCCATTGAATAGGACCGTTAGTACCAATTCATCTATTATTGGATTATGGGTTATTCCATGTCAAGTGATCAAGTCCCCACGCTCGACCATCTCAGATTTTGTTCAAATTTTGTGAGTAGATTCCACAACCGATTAAAGGTAATTTCCCAAATTCTTAGCTCCCAATATGCAATATATGACCTGCAAGAGCCTCTTAAGTGATGGCTGGTAAAATGTCCCGGATGCTCCCCGACACTTTTTGCCATTTTGGTCAAGCTGTCATTCTGTAAGTAAGAAAGATATTTGCCTGGAAATTATTGTGCTTGCTTAGTAGTTATCAGTGTTCCAAACTTCCAAATTTTAACAAAAAAAATCAACTAGTCCTCTTGCTTTTGGTCCTTAAACTTGACTGAAAATTTGTCGCGACAAAAAAGATCCTAACTTCTGGGAAGTCTATATTCCAGGGAAATCAATGTAGAAAGTTCATCTTTTGTGTAACTAGTGAGAAAATGGTTGTTTTTAACTGTTTACAATTCTAAGCTACTTTGACCAATAGTTTCTGAGATATTTGAAGATGAACATGACCCCAAAAAATGTTGATGCAAATTTAGCATATCTTTGAGCGTCTATATCTCAACTGGAAAACCTAAGAGCTTCTTGACTTGAGAACCATTTAAAAGCGTTCAGTTTTCTCTACAACATACTTGGTTTCTGTGTTGGAGTCCTTTCATATAAGACTAAAAAAAGGAGACAAAGTAACTGCTTGAAAGGACTGTGCGCATTACTCAAAAATTTTCCTCCGTCTCTGTCATCATGCAATCCAATAAGCTAAGATATTCTACTGAAAATTAACGAAGCTGTTTAATAATAGATAGGTGCAAATTTTAATGAATTTTAGCAAATCCTTTTCATACCACATGCTTTCAAATTTAACAAAAAAAACTTTTCATTCAATTCATATTCATTGTTTGAAATGCCATTTACGATGATTTCAGTTCACTCAAGTGTTTAATTCACAAATAGGCTAGCTCAGTTTCTTACTGGAGCATGAGACAATTAGTAAATAAACTGAAAACTGTAATTTTACAATAAAATACATTTATTGTTAGAGATAAAGAAATGCTGACAAGCATAGACAATACAGACAAGTTTTACAGGTTTAAATATATTGCAAGATTAATAAGTGAGGTAAAAAGGTAGTGCTCAAAAGGTTACTTAATGACCGTACGAACTATAAGGAAGGTAAGTTAAGGATGTAATTAAAACAATGTGGGTGTAATTCTATTTAACTGTTGCTGAAGTCGGAACTGCATTCGTACGTTTCTTCACGATTAATCGTACAGAATTTAGAAATATCAGATATTCAATGTTTTATTGAGTAATAAACATGATAATGAAAACTCAGGTCCAGCGGAAAAATGATACAGACATGACCGATTCTACATTGTGGAAACTGCATTTTCCCCCAACTTTGAGTGCATATGGTAAGAAAGGATTTTAATATTGTTCCTTAAACTTTTCATACACAACTCAATTTTAAACAGCTTCACTAATTTTCAATAGAATATCTTATTGGCTTACCGCGCAGTTCTTTCAAGCAGTTACTTTGTCTCCTTTTTTTAGTCTTATAAGAAAAGACTCCAGCACAAAAATCAAGTATGTTGTAGAAAACAATCTCTTTTAAATGGTTGTTGAGTCAAGAAGCTGTTAGGTTTTCCAGTTGAGATATAGACGCTCAAAGATATACTAAATTTGCATCAAAATTTTTTGGAGTCATGTTCATCTTCTAGTATCTCAGAAACTATTTGTCAAAGAAGCTTAGAATTTGAAACAGTAAAAAACAACTATTTTTTCAGTAGTTACGCAGAAGATGAACTTTCTGCATTGATCTCCCTGGAATACAGGCTTCCCAGAAGTTAGGATTCTTTTTGTCGCGACAAATTTTCAGTCAAGTGTGAGGACCAAAAGAAAGAGGACTAGTTGATTGTGTTTGTTAAAATTTTGAAGTTTGGGACACTGATAACTACTAAGCAAGCACAGTAATTTCCAGGCAAATATCTCGCTTACTTACAGAATGACAGCTTGACAAAAATGACAAAAAGTGTCCGTGAACATCTGCTACATTTTACCAGTCATCACTTAATCAGGAGCTAAGAATTTGGGGAATTACCTTTAGTCAGTTGTGGAACCCACTCACAAAATTTGAAAGAAATCTGAGACGGTCGAGCGTGGGGACTTGATTACTTGACATGGAATAACCCTTATACGTTATACTCTACAATCAATCGCGAGTTATGAGGCGGAGCGCCATCCTGTTGCTACCACAAATCATTGCGCTCTGCTAATTGAATATCTCCCATTCACTCGGGAAGGTCACTATGTGAAAAAATGTTGCCCTGTCAAGGTTCCTTTAAAAATGTATGCACCAATGATACGTCCATTAAATAATATGCACCAAACTTTAGCACCCCATATTACCTAAAAATGAATCTTACACATCCAATGAGGATTTTTTGGAGCCTGGTAATGGCGATTCCCTACACCATTGTTATGAAATCGTGCCTCGTTAGTCCACAAAATGTTATTGGTAGTCGTGGGATCATCGTTTAACATTACTTGCATTACAGCAATGAATTCTAGCCTCCGTTCAAAATCTATAGGCCTTAATGCTTACAGCAACTGAATTTTAAAAGGATGATATTTGTGGAACTTTAGTATCCTCTGTATTAATTGAAATGCAATGCTATCACCTATCCACCATCTATGGAGGCGCGTTTCGACGTTATACATCTCGTCAGCACAGCTTTGTGGAAGGTAATGGCAATTCAATATTTTAAATCGTATATATACGAAGTAGACGCATGATACGAAGTGGATGTTTACATGTACGCATATATATACGATTTAAAATATTGAAATGCCATTACCTTCCACAAAGCTGTGCTGACGAGATGTATAACATCGAAACGCACGTCCATAGATGGTGGATAGGTGATGGCATTGCATTTCAATTAATTAATTAACCTATGGCGGTTTAAGCCAGTAGTTGGGGCTACTGTCGTGTCAGAATTTGTAGCAATACGATTTGTTCAGTTCTGTAGAGGCGTTTGCAGTAATTTACTCGACAAAAATGTACAAAAGAGGATATCTAATTAGATTTCCTCATGCGTACATGTAAATATCCTCTGTATTGTATTCTGCCACAGTTCTAACTGAAATATGCGGATTCAATCCAACATAAGCCGGTACATTTATTTGCATTTCTTCTGTTCTAACTGATGTTACATGATGAGAATGTTTTAAATTTGATGGAAATGAGGCGGGTTCGCATTTTAGTTTCAAACGAGGAAAAGCCATATGTGATAGTACCACTCTCCATAAAATCCATCTCTCTCCATAAAATGTTGCTGCTTCACGAGAATTTTTATGACACTCTCCATAAATAACATATGGACACATTCATTTGGAGAAAAATTAGAAGGCATTTTAAAGATTTTATAGCAACACCACTTCACTACGTATTTAATTCTAGGCACATTAAACTATTTTCCCAAATCGAAATAAGTATCTGAATGTATACGATTGCATACGTACAACCAAATTTCAACTAACAATTTATAATATGTTTTTATTAGTAGCTATTTGTTAAACGAAATTTTTGTTCATACCGTACTTCTAGTACTTCAATCATAAAGTCAAAAAGGTGAGGGGTGCAATTTAAAAGAACTGGCTTGGTGGAGGTTCCTGAGAGATTGATTTACTCTAGGGGTAGCTTTAAAAAGTATACCTTTCAGGATTCTGCAAACCATTTTCAACTACGCCTTACTGGATCTCATATCTCTACAAATAAGGAAGACATCACTTGTAACATTCAATCTGGGACACCCGGTATAATGATATTAAAATAATATTTATTTAAGAAAGGAATAGCAATTACACACAGATTTTTTCACTTGAGGAATCATCATGACATCAGACCTGCGCATACATACGTAGAAGGCTTATATCCGCCAGCTTTTAAATTTCATGAATTCTGATTGAATCCATGCATGTGTATATATGCAGATTCGTTAATAAACCCCCTTTTTTATCATTACAGGACTTTACATGAGCCTGTAACTGCTGTCTATCAAGTAACACGTACCGGTCACGACAACTGCGATAAAACCGAAGGCGTCCTTTTAGACATAAACCCATTGAAGGTAGATAATCAAAAGGTCGTCACTTTATATGATAAGGACTTAACGGAAGGCATCAATTTACTCATCGGTAAGTGGTCTCTTTTTGCATTTAAATCAGTTCTAAAAATTGAATATGTAAAGTAGATGTTAATGTGTTATTTTGGCTCCCCGTCTTTGCTTGATACCCGCTACTCCTCTCTTCGCAGTTCTCCTCAAACGCAAAACGTCGAAATGATTGAAACTGTTTTCATTCTGCATGTATATTCCCTTTCGACTGTAGGATTTGCATTTTATTATCACGCCTTGTTACTGTTCGATAATCTACGGAGGAATTCAAATACCAACCGCAGATTAGTAGAAAAGATACTTTCCAGTTCCCTATTAAATAGAAGACTTAAAGTGGTCTTAGAATACCGTTTTAGTTTTTCTTTGCAAGGCCAAATAAAAGTGTTAGAGGTGAAAGAAGAAAACCAGGAATTTTCGTATTCTCTTTAGGTTCATAAAAAATTCAAAATTCAGCCACTTTGCCAAATTTAAACCTAATAAACGACGGTCAAAAATGAATCTGTGTATCTATTACTTTTATTTAGAATTTTTCTTTTCTATTGTCACTAATCTTTAGAGAATTTAATGACTGGAAAAAAGAATATACTGATTTAAAAACTGAAAATCAGCTACTTCAATCTGAAATATCTGAGAATTATCAGGTATTTCTGAGTCGAATGATGAAGATGTTGTCAAATTACTTAAATCAGTTGCGACCGTTATTAATTTGAGCTCATTGATGTTTGCCATCGAGTTCAACCACTCAGGACTACCACGAAATATCGTTGTGACATTTGTCTCACGTCAAACAAAAAAAACAGTTTCTGATAAATTTTCGAAACAATTCCAACTTTACTGCTGCTAAAATTGATTTCATGAGTAGTAATTCGTCGATTTATTGTAATGAGTAAAGCGAGGTAATGTCTCTCTGTGGCATAATTGTGCGCTTTCTTCAATACCAAAAAATAAGTAATAAATCGAGTAATAACAACAGAACCAATCAAGAATCATAATATTTGAGAGGTTGTGAAGCACTCACCCTCTGAAGCGGCGTTATCAAGTAAATTGGCGGACTGCATCGGAATTACCGAACATTAAAAGTAGAAGCACCATTATTATCACCCAATAGATAAAAGTCGTAAAAAGTTGACAGCATTAGATATGATTCCACAGTTGTCTCGTCACGATGTTCGCCGTGGTGAAAAAAGTGAGTATTTTCTAACTGCGAAATAGTTTGTGTCACTACAGAATAGTTTATGGAAATGTCATCTATTTCTTTTTGAACTCTCGCGAACCGCTTGAGAATTGGAAGAATTAAGTTTGAAAATTACATCTTTCACTTGGGAATAATATTTGCGATAGTAAGATACTGCCTCGATCCATGTTCCTCATCGCGTTAATACAGGCTGAGGTGGTAGCGGAATTTGCGGATGCAATTGCTTGAATACGCGGATATGTTTGGGAGATTTCACAAACACTTTTTGGTAGATGATATTAAATCATTCACCCTAGGATACTTGCTTCGAATTGTTTCTGCTACGAGATGACATGCGTATATGAGGCATGTTATGTGAAGAAGAGTCGGAAAGCATACTTTTAACATCCTGCCAGCTTTCGGCATTGTTGCGGCTCCGTCAGAAATTAACATGGTGATTTGGGCTCCTACGATACAAAATTCTCTTAACATATTCTCTTAATATATTTCTTCACATGCGATGCAAGAGGTACACCAGGTTTACGTCCCATGTTTTCGAAAACACACAATGAGAATCCAATAAATAACCGAACGACTCAACTCCTCAATGTCTACCGCATTACTGAACTCTGCATCCACATACGTACATACACCCCCCCCCGTACAGGCGTCTCTGCGGGCGCAACCGTTTGTCACGCTTTAATGATTAGTAAAATATATAATTCTATTCCTCCTAATCTGAAGCCTCTTTCTCCTCAATTATTTGAATTTTCTTTACGTAAGTACTTATTGCAGTTAGCTTAGTTATTTCCTTTCACTTCATGTGCGGGCAATGTTATGTAATTTCTTTGTTTGTTTGTTTTCTCTTCTACTCGTTTTTATACTTTAGATAGATCCTTTTATATACGAGTTACATTTGCGCCTGTCAATTCTTATCACCTATTTTTTAGGTTAATTTTATTAACTATTTTTCTTCTCTCTTCCTGGTTAAGTTAGAAGAGTGTTAGCTGAAGTTCGCCCTTTGTTGTTTACCGGGTTCTTTAGTTTTCATAATCATTTGTTCTTTCTGTATGTTTCATCAATAAAGCTTATATTATTATTATTGTTATTGTATTGGGGATAATTGAAACAGTAAACAAGTAAACGTTTCTCTGCGTGTTGGATTTAAAAGAACTTCAAGCTATACATTAATACATCACACTTCACTGTAAGTAAGTCAAAATTATTTTTGTAAGTGGAGCATTAAAAATAATAAAGCAGAATTTGAGATTATCATTTAATTTGATATTTCATAAAAAGAAACAAAAATAAATAATTAAAATAATAAAGGTGCTTTCGAAGAATCTCGTGCTATTGCCCCGCCCTGTATATTTGTTTGTGTGAAATTATTAAATTCTGTTTTCGTTCAAAGTAAATACATTGTTTACATTTTCAAGGTAAAATATATTCCTGGAATTTCGTCCAAAAGCCCTCTACATATTTCCTTTGTGCTTTTTGTGATTATACCCTAAAATGAAATGAATCTTGTCCTTTCTTGCTCCTCCTCTTCCACAAAATTATTTTGTCTTTCTTTCGCGTCAAGTTGTCCTGCCTGATACATTATGATTTCCGAAGATCGAATTCAGTTACAGCGCCACAAAAAAGGCGGAAGCGAAAAATATCTGACGTCTCACTTATCAAATTAGCTTTTTCCGAACCCATATATATCGCTTCGGTGAAATTATTGGAACACCGACCCCTTGAACTAAATGAGTTAATTAAAACTTAAAATATTAAACTTCATTTCCATGTATACGATATACATAGATATCAGACGCCGAAATTGCACCGTCTAGTTGTAGCTTGTCATCGTAATAAGTATTCATGAAAGTCTCGTTGTGATTAAAGATGTTAATGAGGGAATTTGGGCCTTTTTAAAGGAGAACTTTTCGTCTCAGTGTCGCTAGAATAAACTTTCACCCCCAACTCTCGGGGTTCCTCTTTTTTATATATATATATAAAAAGCACAGAATTTTGAAAGTTCGTATTGCCTGGATCTTCCTCGGCATCATTATACTGTGAAATTACTACGGAGAAAATACATGAGATCTTTCTGAAAGCAATATTATGCTAACTACGGGATGATCTGAAAAAAGCTTGGCTATTTTTAGCTGGTTGTTTGTGTAGCTTGTCAAAAGTTTTAAACGAAAATTAACTCGAATTCGCATACACTCAGAGAAACGTTTAGCTGTATAAAGACAATTACTGTTGTCAATTATCCACAATACTATAACTGTTTTAAATCAAAATAAATATTTTCTTATCGTTTTTTTTCATCGCTTAAGAGAAGTATATACTTCTAATGAAATAATCGTATTTCTTTGTTTGAGACTTTTGTTCACCTGATTCAAATTTTGCAGAAAATTTTAAGAAAGCTATTCTTAGTATAAGTAAATGACCATTATAACTAACCTGGGCAAATATGCGGTAACAGTTAGAGGCGTGGCGAGCGAATAAAAGTTTACACATAAAATAGAAGGTAAGAAATAAACTATAAAACGCTGAAATACTTACCGTTTTAAAAGTCTTCCGTGAAATCACAAACTGGGTAACATCTGTTAAATATTTGAATCATTAGATATGTTTCCACAGCTGTTTCAGTCAGGTGAGTACGACGTGTGAAATAAATGTTTTTTAATGCCGAAAACGACCGTTCGACATCTAGCGATGTTATATTTGCATATTTAAAATAATCTTTGAAACAACTTAACGCATCTTCACATGCAGCTTCACAAATTTGTCTTAATATAAGAAAATCGGAGTCTTTCTCCAAAACACTTTCAAATTTTCGTATTATACACCAATTTGTTTCGCCTTCTACAGCGCATAACTGTGCGCGAACATCATTCACAATTTGAACAGAATCCACTAGACACATCGAAACATTTTGCAATTTCTCTATTCCCTCCGCTAGTCCGAAGTAATTGTCGTGAATAGTTTGTAAACCTCTTTTGACTATCTTGAAATATTTCCTGGCTTTTCTTGATTGCTGCAGCTTCTGTCGGATTGAATTTTAAAACTACCTTCTTTACTTGATCAAAATATTTGTTGTAGTAAAACGCAGCCTGCAACTATGTTCTCCAACGTGTAACAATCGGCTGTGGTGGTTCAGGTAAATCAGGACACAGTTTGTGAAATAGTCGGGTACGTTTCGGGGACTTTAGAAACACTGCCTTTGTACTAGCAATCGATGCATTTACTAGTGGAAAACATGTAGGAATCGTTTGTGCCGCAAGAATTAGAGTATGGATTTTACACGTTACATGTAAGAAGTTACCACTGTGTTCTTTAAGAGATCGGCCCAAAGAACGCATGTTTGCGGCACCATCACTCATAAACATTAAAAGTTGCTTAGTTGAAACTTCAAATTTGTTCAATGAGTTCAACACCACCTTTAAAATCTCATCGTCAATACAATTTATAACTCTTTTGGAAGTTAGTAAGAAGGAGGTTGACGGTCGATGTGGTCCCATTGTACGTACCATTACATTAACCACAGAATGTTTTAGACGATCTGTTGTTTCGTTCACACCCAACCACAGTTATTTATCTTTCAATTCCGTTTTCATTCTTTTTTCTATATGTTCACAAGCAAACGGCACTACATTTCGTATCGATGTCCGACTAGGTAATTTACAGTCCGCATATTTATTCCAGAAGGAGACAAATGCTTCTTTGTCTAGTAAACGAAACAATAGATTACATAAAATAAGAGTAACACATAAATCAAATGTAAATTTTTCTTGGTCTCGTATGCCACTTTTTGCAGAAGAATGCTGTTCGCTTTCGATGTGACGTTGACAATGGCTTCTGGACCAACACATTAAAGGGATATTACAAACTAGACATTGAATTTTAGCGCCATCAAAAATTAAGTCCGGCATGTCCACTATAAAGTTTTTAACTGCGTCTGCCATTGGTCGTTTTCGCGACGTACCTAACTGCGACATTTTTAAAGCAAACATAAGCGTACAATTACGAAATAAGTTACGACAGCTTACATATACACAGAACAATTCGCATACAGCATCGATTTAGTACTGACGCTGTGAACGCGTGAAATAAATAATCGCCGACTCCGCATCACATATCTACTGCACTGACTATTACCGCTGTTTGCCCAGACTAATTATAACACAAAACAATATTTTCTTAAGTATAGGAAATAGTTTTTTTAATTCTAGAAAGCGCATAGGTATTGTTCATAAATCAATAGTTTCATTTTCTTAAAATAAAGCATTTATTTACTTAGAATTCTTGAAATGCATATTATTTATATCCACATTATTAATTGCACTTGCCTTGTTTAGAACAGTACGATATATCCGTGCATAATGCACTAAACTATTCATATTACTTATGATTTGAAAAATGCTAAGGTAGACGTTATCTACAGAATAATGTTCAAACAAAAGTGAACTTAATGTAGAGGTACACATGGAAAAAGTGCCTAGAAACAATAACTAAGATAATACTAATAAGTAGCTCATAAATAGCACTAATCCCCTTTGCTCCTGCCCACATTGCTGTTACATCTCTCAGTTTATGCCACTAATCTTCAAAAACCGCTTTGAAATATTTCCTGGCGCCACCTAGTGCCAGTAGATATAGTCATACCGCCCTAGCTAGTAGGGACGGAACCGGAATCCGGGTACCATATTTACCCATGCAACGATATAACCTTTAACGTACAACGTTTCATAAACATTTTCAAAAGATACCGGTTAATGTAATATTTTCTTTCTTTTTATTACTGTTTACCACGCGTACTAATTTAACTGTAGTTTTTTTTTAATATATAATAAATAATAATATTAAAAAAGGGATAAATAAACTTTGATATTAACTCATTAATTATTAAAATAATTTTTCTATTATTGTAATTTTTCTTTTATTGGATATCCTTGTAGCTGGCCTGATGTGTTTTTTGAAAACTCAATAGAACACTGTAAGATCTGGACCATTTTTTCATTCCTCCCTTTAATATGAATATTTTCTTAACTTAAAACTAAATGATTTACTTGGAAGAAACATTTTTCTGTCTTAGATTTTGTTGATTTTCTAAATATTTTTTTTATATTATACATTTTTATAGTCTTGAAATAAAAATATTTTCTTGAATAGAGACCGATTTTTGCAAGAAAATCTATTTTCTTGATGCAAGAAACCATTCCTCTGCGTGTAGAAAGACATCAACTTTGTATACGTAATATACTGAGAAAATTACCCTTGAAAGTATTCCAATTCCCTGAAGCGACCCAACCTTTTGTTCTCTTATAGAACTTAAGCAATTAAATAATTTAATTGTTTGGTGTTTAACGTTTAATCACATTATTTTGCTGGGGTCCCTGAGTTAATGATTTCAACTTCAAATAGAGTTAATAAGTTCGAGAAATATGCTGGCGTGAAAGGAGGTGGCCCGTGCTCCTTGGGGGTTGACAAGAAAACGTAATTTAGAATTTTGGCCCGCTTTTTGTCTCCACCGCGACACTATTATATTTAATTAATGTGAATTCATTAATTATTTCTTACAACATCGTCGTTGCTAAGCGATGCAAAGGAGGACTGTATTGGGGGGAGGAAGACGCTTTAACTAAGTTTAAAATATATGTCGTAATGTTTAGATAGCGCGTATTATTGTAGGAAACACGTTTTTTTTGTTCTCTCTTATCTATTCCCATCTCTTTCTTTCCAGTTGTCTCTGAACGGTGGAAGAATCAATGTGTAAGGCTGAAAGTTGTTGTGAAATCTGATAACTGCGGGGAAAATGAAGACTGTTCGGGAAAAGGA
Organism: Dynastes maya; assembly: GCA_029619315.2. Classification (NCBI taxonomy): domain Eukaryota; kingdom Metazoa; phylum Arthropoda; class Insecta; order Coleoptera; family Scarabaeidae; genus Dynastes; species Dynastes maya. The sequence goes on from JAROYE020000012.1 coordinate 13,612,371, forward strand.
CTCTGCTACTCTAACGTCTCCATGGTAAGTCCTCACATACGCTTTTTTATATTAAGTAAAAAGAGACGGACACGGCGGAAATAGGATTTCTTACCAAAGTATTTGATTTTTCTTTTCTATATACTTTTAATATTGGTATCTTTCATCAGTATATCTTTACTGGTGGATTTCTCAAAAGATATAAAATACCAACATTAGGTGAAATAAAAACACGTAATTCTAACACCCATAAAACAGGAAACTATCAAAAACGAGTAGCACAGCAGCTATTTTCCCTTTAAAGTTTCAAATTTTGAAAGTTGCAAATTTTTGCGTGGTTTTTTATTATTTTAAGCAAAAAAACCTAGATGGTGACATTTTGTGATTCCCCGATTCAAATTTTATGCAAATTAGAAAGAGAAATTATTAATAGTCATTTAAAATTAAAGTAAATATCTCCAAGCGAAACCGTTAGAATGCCGATATTGTTTTTGTTTTGTTTAGAAGTTAAAAGTAAATGTAAATTAAATTCTAATGAATATATACTCACGTTTCAAATGAATTAACAAATTAAAAACCAACCTTTGGTCTTTACTTCATGGCACAATTTCGTTTTAAGTCTTCTTATTCAGCGGTAAATACAATGCAATATATCAAAAGATGAAGCAAATTTAACTGACAGCTAATGATAAATATAGGTATAAATGAAGTGATGCATTGCATGCATTGGATTAGAGTCTCCATAAACACAACGGCAGAATAACGTCACACTAAATCTAATCACTCAGCAACGCTCATAAATCAGGTTGAGTATACATTTTATCGATATCCACATACGAAGTGTTTTACGTCTAAAGAAAATGGAATTTTGGCGGATGCGCTGGTAGTACTCAAAAATTAACGTTGTATCTTTTTCGTGTCACGTTAAAACGAGACAGTTCCAATATAAGACGCTACTAGAAAAAGGGAGAAATTTTGTCACCCCAACAGTACCGTTATTACATTAATATTTGTTCGACACCCTGCTGTTCGAGGGGTTTCTCAACGAGCTATTGATCATTTTGTTATGGAATACATCAACAAAAAATATTGGGACCTTTCCGTATAAATCAAATTTTTATTCAATTTCGTTCCCATTAAATTGAACCTCGTTAACAAGTAAACCTTGACAATTTCTTTTTCGGGAATTGCTATGGGAATATGAAAGAATAGAAATAAAGGAAGAAAAATAAAGTCACGAAGTGCATTAAGAGTTTCTTAGAATCGGATGTTTATGTTGACCTATGTACTTAACAGATTTAATTCCTTGTTCTTCGTTACATGCGTTCATCTTCGTAAAACGCATATTTCCTGGATCCACGATGCTGTTTTTACATTATTGCAAATAATTTTCCCAAAATAAAAGGTCTCGTTGTGTGTGGAATCAAAAATGTTACTTCTTTTTCAATTATTCGTACTTTTTCATGTACGGGGGTAAGTCAAATATTATCTTCACTTCCGCCGTTACAAGCTTTGTAGATTATCGTAGTGGCGGCTGTTTGCGCATGCGTTGAGTTGGCGCCTCTATGGTCATGTGTGCGGAATTTAATTACGATCGCGTCATTTATCTGCTAGCTACAACGGCATAAGTGTGTCAGCTCGGCTATTAGTTTGCACCAAAGAGGAACAATGAGCAGTGATCCGATTTTTGTGGTCAGAGGGTGTGAAAGGTGTTGAAATTCACCGGAGACTTTTGTCACAATAAGGGACAGTGCATTATCTCGTAAAAGCGTTTTACTGTGGATCGAAATGTTTCAAAGTGGCAGCACGAGCGTAACACAAAAAGAGGGAGCTAGACGGCCGTCAACTTCGACCACCGACGACAACATTCAGCAAGCTCGAGAGCTGGTTACAGCAAATTGGCCAGTTACCATAGGTGAGGTTGCATCTTCTTTAAACATCAGTCACGGTTCTGCCTATCAAATTATCCACGATGAACTCAAATTTCGTAAAGTGTGTGCGCGATGGGTACCACGAATGCTTACCGCAGAAAACAGAATCAAACGTTTGAACATCTGCCAATGCTTACTGGATCGCTTCAACGCGGAAGGCGACGCATTTTTAGGGGCAAAATAGTTTAAAGAAGATGCAACTTCACCTATGGTAACTCGCCTATTTGCTGTAACCATCTCAGCTTGCTGAATGTTGTCGTCGGTGGTCGAGGTTGACGGCCGTCCAGCTCCCTCGTTTTGTATTACGCTCGTGCGGCCACTTTAAAACATTTCAATCCACAAAAAAACGCTTTTACGAGACAAAGCACTGTCCTCGTATTGTGACAAAAGTCTCCGGTGAACTTCAGTACCTTTCACACCCTCTGACCACAAAAATCGGATCACTGCTCGTTGTTCCTCTTTGGTGTAAACTAATAGCGGAGCTGACATGCTTATGCTGTTGTAGCTAGCAGACAAATGACGCGATCGTGATTAAATTCCCCACACATGACCACAGAGGCGCCAACTCAACGCATGCGCAAGCGGCCGCCACTACGATAACCTTCAAAGCTTGTTATGGCGAAAGTGTAGATAATATTTGACTTACCCTTGTATTATTGAGTACAAAAATAGAAGCACAACATTTCTCATTAAATACTTTGTTTTTGGTAATATACAGTGTCATTAAGTGGTAACTTTTGTATAAACAATTTCATACGGGTTTGTTTTAGAATAACTTAAAAATTATTTATTATAAAAAAATTAAAAAGGAGTTGAACAACAAGTAACTTTTTCCTTTTACATTTCTCAAAAATTTGAAGAATTATGGCATATTTTGTAATTCTCTGGAAAAATGTGTCTGATTTGACAGTTGAGAAGATCATGTGCATTTGATATCATTTTTTAACCACAAAGTCAAAATTTAATTCCTTCCTGTTTCTATAAATCTGTTGGTGCTTTTTTTCATAGAGAATAAATAAATATTATTATTACCATACCGGGTGTCCCAGCTTCAATGTTACAAGTGATATCTTCTTTATTTGTAGATATATAAGATCGAGCAAGGTGTCGTCGAAAATGGTTTGCAGAATCCCAATTAACTACCCCCAATAAACCGCCCTCTCAGATACCATTTTTTTTAGATTGCACCCCTCATCTTTTTGACTTCATGACTGAGGTACGAAAAGTTTGAAATACAACGGTATAAACGAATCATAAATAATAAAAAAATTCTTATAAAGAGTTAAACAAATTCGGAATTACATGCACTCTGAATCTTAAGTTTCAAATCGTCTAAGTTCGTAGGCGGAGCACAACTTCTTTTAAAAAGCCCCACAAAAAGAAGTCCAGTGGGCTTAAGCCTGGCGAGCGAATTGACCATTAAATAGGACCGTTTGTATCAATCCATCTATTGGGGATATGCGTCATTTAAATACTCTACAACCAACCGCGAGTTATGAGACGGAGCACCATCCTGTTGCTACTAGAAACCATTGCGCTCTTTTAATGGAATTATTAATTAACTTGGGAAGGTCATTATGTAAAAAATGTAAATAACGTTGACCTATCAAAGTTCCTTCAAAAATGTATGGACCAATGATATGTCCATTAAATAATCCGCACCAAACGTTGACACACCATATTACCTGAAACTAAGTTTTATGCATCTAATAAGGATCTACTGGAGTCCAGTAGTGATAGTTATGGCCACCCCATTGTTATGAAATCGTGACTCGTTAGAACACAAAATGTTACCGGTTGTGAAACTTTAGTATCCTCTGTACTATTGATTTACTTATTCCCATGTCTTCCACAGTTCTAACTGAAATATGCGGATTCAATCCAACGTAAACCATTACATTTATTTGCATTTCTTCTGTTCTAACTGGTGTTACATGATGAGAATGTTTTAAGTTTGATGGAAATGGCATTTTAAATTTTTTATAACAGCACTACTTTACTACGTATTTAACTATAGGTACGTAAACTATTTTTGCAAATCGAAATAAATATCTGAATCGTTTTTGTTCGAAGATTCTATACGATTTATAACCTTCCACTGACGGAAGCCAAAATATATGAATTAAATTAGTCTACTTGGTATGTAATATTAAAAATCGTCTGTCGAAATATTGCGATATATTTGCAGATAAAAATAGCAACTAGGTAATTAATTAACAAACAATGAAATTACAACTAATTGCCATCAACCACCATACATGGACGCGAGTTGCTACCTTCGCAGAAAACCGATGCAATGTTGGTTGCTCACTTCTGTAGAAGTCGATACAGCGTTTACTTTCGACATTTGCAGTGATTAGGGTGTATTTAGTTAAGTTATAACAACTAGGTATTAAAGAGTGAACGATTCTTGCATAGTCCTCGTGGTGTAGTGGTTAACGCGCCTACCCGGCAAGCAGGAGGCGTGAGGTTCGATTCCTCACCGGGATATTTTTTATACAACCGAATTTTAACTAACAATTTATAATATGTTTTTATTATTAGCTACACGTTATTAGCTACTTGTTAAGTGAAATTTTTGTTTATACCGTTATATTCCTAACTTTTAGTACTTCAGTAATAAAGTCAAAAAGATGAGGGGTACAATTTAAAAAATTGGTTTGGGGGGGTTTCTTAGAGAGTGGTTTAGTAGGGGTAGATTTAAAAAGTATATCTTTTAGAATTCAGCAAACCATTTTCGACATCTTGCTCGATCTTATATCTCTACAAACAAGGAAGATATCGCTTGTAACATTAAATCTGAGACACCCGCTAGATATAATAAATATAACAATAATAAATATAACAATAATAATTATAATAGAATAGTGTTCAGTTTTTAGCACTATTGAAAGGTGTTAAAAATATCTAAATGTGTTTTTATTCACGATATTCTCTTTATTTCCATTTTAGAGGCACATGTCTGTCCCAAGTTGAAATATTATTAATTTATTCTAAATTAAACACAACTCCGGACCTCGGAAACTGTTAGATTTGCACGCCCTCGGTCTATTTATTATTCTAAAATAAATTAAACTCGAAGCTGTAAACCGGTAGCATAAATCAGGCGATCCTCCTCCCTTTAAATTGACCTCTGTCAATCCGTCCGTCATCTTTTTCTTCCTGCATCTACCTAAATTGATTGAGTCGTTTATTTTGCAGGAAGGCTACGAATGTCAATGCTGTCCCGGATTTGTGGGGCCTCATTGTGAGGAGCAAGACGCTTGTTATCCCAGTCCTTGCGAAAATAATGGGATTTGCGTGGATATATCTCAAGGACATGAGGGATCAACATTTCAATGCCTCTGCCCTTATGGTAAGTGGTTTTATTACTATCATTTCGACATTTCATTCTAGCGATAACCTTAAATAATTATCCGATGGATGTAGGGACGTGGAAACATAAGATTTACAATTTGAAATGTAAAAACATATATGTATATATGTATATCGCATAGAGAATATATAAAAAAAGGGTGTGCTACAGAGGTACAAGATTGCCCCATTGAATAATTACATTCTGCATATTTTCCCCTTATAGTCTGATTAATTCAACTAACACAATCTATTTTGTTTTGCCTCTTCGTACGAGATTAATTTTCCATTTCAAAATTACACAAACAAAAATTCAGGATAATATTTGATGATCCTCGGTTGCGCCTTTTTTGTTAGATGGATTTTCGACGCTCAATTTTACTGGTGTACCGATAAGGGACCTTTAGACCCAGGGCCGTAGTCAGAGACAGACCAAAGTGAGCATGATATTGCAAGATACTGTGCAACAAAAGCTATTTAAAAATAGAGAATATCGTATTTCAACTTTGAAAGATTAAGTATGATAGATTTTAATAATTTAAATATATAGGGTGTTAAAAAAAAGGTACACGGATATAACTGAAAGGACAAATTTATTGGTTCCTTTGAAACCTTGGGATTCGTTCTGAATGATTTTGACGCCATTTTGAAACTTAGTAGATTATACGAGGCATAATCAATACGAGGCATATAATTTACTGTATACAAAATGATATTTTCAAAAAAAAATCTCAAATAAATACAAAATTCTCCACAAGAAATTTACGATTGTTTGCTTAAGGAATGTAAATTTATGGTCATTTTAATAATAATGCGAAATCATTTTTTTATTAAATCAAAGTAAACTTTTCTATTGGTAAATAACAGTTAATAACAAGAGTTAAGTGTTTGTGCGATATCTACATTTAAAAAACGTTAATTTATTGTTATCTTAATAATACAGCGTAATCATGTGAAATCAGTTCTTTATTAAATAAAAGCAAACTTATGTATTGGTAGATAACAGTAAATATTTACATAACAACAATTAGGTGTTTGTACGAAATCTGCATAAAATACAGCACCATTTGGTATCTTTTTTTAGCAATATTCTCTGAAAATTACGTTATTTTACATAATGGAAGAGCACTAAAACAGAAAATGCTTTTACTCTAACAATTGTACTGCTTCCTCGTCCACTTCAACATTTACAGGCGTGGATACTTTTCTGAGACTGGATATATAGGGATCTGATGTAAACAGTAAGGTATGGAAAACGTCTTCGTTCGTAGCAGAACGCGAACATTTTCTTGCATGATGTAATCTGTATAATTTGTAATCTTTATTGCGCGATTCCTAGGCTTCTTCAGATAACTGCCGGATTAGCAAAAAATCTTTTAGCGGTATTCCCGTCATTACTGTTCCAGTATTTCGTCATGGTTTATCCATTATCAGTCCACACTCTTTTCGAAATCTATCTTGAACGTAAGTCTTCTTTGCTTGCTTTTCGTTCTTCATGTCTTCGGTGGTTGCCGCCTATTTCGACAAGTTATTGGAAATGTGAAGAACTATCTCCATGAATCTTATCCACGCATGCAATGTTGAGAGGCCAAATCTAAAACCGTATTCGTTTTCTTGTTTCTGCCTCACCCGATCCAGATCGCTCGTTTCCGTGGGCTTGGCAAGGCACACAATACATGTAAAGTAGCCGGAGTATTAGTTAGTATCTGCACAACATTACTGTCAATCATTGTAAACGAAAGCTCATGCTTTATTGTGACCCGTTTCTCATTTTTCGTCACTGAAGTGCGCAACAAGGTATGGATCTGAGCTTCTATTTCGTCCACAGTAGCTCTTGTTTTTACAGACGTTTCTTTTGAAAACTCGATTGAAATGGGCCCGTAATATCTCAGAAGCTGCGGAGGGATTCTGTCAAATTACACTCTGTGTTAGTTCATCAATAAGGCGAATTGGTACCAAAGAAGCGACAAATAAATTGATATCAGCTATTGGGGAGCTTTCACCAGGAAGAATTTGTTTATATTCACTTTGCCCTGAAGAACCACCACAGCCCCACTTAGTGTATAAACGTAACTGTGATGATTTTTGCAGGTCAACAGAATCGATCATCAAAATTCTCTTGCATGTGTGATCGAGGAGCGACTGTGTTACTTTCGCACTTATGTCAGTAATTTCAATTGGAGTTGGATAACAACTTTACAACATTGGCATCCCTCAGTTTCTTGTACGATGACAATAAACTGCACTGTTTAGTGTGCAAGCAGTTTAATAAATATTGGTACCTGTTTCTTGTTAAAGATATATCGTTGTATATAGCCAGAGCTTCATCCGGTGTAAATGGTTCCGCAGTTGTGTTATTTCTTAGCATTTGCAGTAGAACCTCTTTCTTTTCTATTGATGCCACGTGTAATTCTTGTATAATTTCAGCTTCAACGGTTTGTCCAATTGAGCGCAATCCTCGTACATACGAGCTGTAAAGTACAAAATGTTTTGGATCGTAGAATGTCTTAGGACTAACTGCATATGTCTGAGCTGGAATTGATTAGATATACTAGATCGAATATTACACTAAACCACAAGAACATATTTTTCTTATAAATATTATTTTGATATAGTCTTGTTTTTCAATGTTCTGTTATTGATCGTTTTCTGTTTCCTTTTTAACATTCGGTAAATATGTTTGTGAAATTCTTATCAACAATATGTCCAGCGTGGTAAAACAGCCTTCTAAAATTTATAGATATTCTAGTTTGAAAGAAGTTCTGCTATTTTTCAATAACTATTTTAAATATCAAACAAATAACTATAAAAACGCATTTTCTAGACACAGCCACTTATTAAATTTAAAGATATAAGTAAAAGTACAAGAATAAAATTTACAAAAACCAACTTTGAAAATATTGAAAAATCGGTACAAGGTAAAACGTGTACCTGACTTATTTGTAGAAATAACACAAGTGAATTGTTTTGTTTTCTCTATCACAACTATTTTAGATCCTTTAGGGTTCAATAAACAAGGTCTACAAGGGTACAAAGTACATATACAATAATAACTGAATATACTGGGTGTTTATTAAACATACGGCAAAAATTCAAGGGGTTATTCCATGAACTATTTTAAGAATATTTTGTCCTTTTATGATTTTTGAAAAGCCCCTTTGTTTCGAAGATACAGGGCAAAAAAAATTTTTGACAAAACCAAGATTTTATTACCAAAAATTAAATTTAAAGTTTCTTAATCTACAAGAACTGTTGAAAATGACTACCTCCAGCTAGGATGCAAGAATCCAATCTTCTCCTCATTGACTGCCGAACTCTTTCAAAAACACCAGGGTCGTTTTTTATTGAGTTACACCCAGCAATTATCCGATTTCTTAAATCTTCCACATTTTACACTGGAGTAGAATAAACTAATGACTTTAGATGGCACCATAGGAAATAATCCAGGGGGTTTAAGTCCGGGGATCGAGCAGGCCATAAGTGAGGTCCACCTCGACCAATCCAACGATCTCCGTATGTTGCTGTTAAAAACTCATGAGCAACCACACTAAAATGCGCTGGTGCACCATCATGCATGAACCACATTGCATTTCTTGTTGCCACTGGTACATCCTCCAGGAACAGTGGTAGCGTTTGTTCCAAAAAGTTTCGATACACCTCGCTGGCAAGTCTTCCTGGTAGAAATACCGGTCCAATTAGCCAGTCACCCACAATTCCTAACCAAACTTCTTCAGCCCACACGTGGTTATTGTGAAAATTCCTTATTGCATTTCTTGAGAAATTCGCATCATCGGTAAAAAGAATCAGTGTCAGTAGTTGAGGGATTTGAACCAATGTGTGCAAAAGCCACTGACAGAATGGAATCCGTGGAGGAAGATCAGCAGGAAGAAGTGTCTGAACGCGTTGTATGTGGTATGGGTACATCAAATACTCAGGCCTTCCTGGTCCTCCACATCGTTTCAATATGCCTGTTTCATGAAGACGTTGATGAATACTTTGGAAGGTTTTTCTATCAGGAACATTACGGTCAGGAAATCGTTCAATGTACAATCGTCTAGGTTCTAATGAATTGCCATCGGCAAGTCCATAAATGAAATGCATGTCAGTCATCTCGGCGTTCGTATAGCGATTCATGATAGAGGACTTTACTAACGAAAGTTTAAGTATTAAAAGACAGAAAATACACGTCAATCAGTCTCAACAAATTTGACACATACAAAATGATCAATCAGGAAACCTATTCAAATGAAATCCATGTTTTAACTGATTTATTTTTCTATGTCTGCACTTGCCTATTGTTAGTGGGTAAAACAACCGTTCTTTGTAATCGGAATGTTGTTAAAAGATAACAACGCGTTTTTACAATTTTTTATACTCGGTAAGTCCAGTGTTGTACGCCATATTTTTATTTCGGCTACATTAATAATTTCAAAAATATCAAAATTGGTTTTGTCAAAAATTTTTCTCGCCTTGTATCTTCGAAACAAAGGGGCTTTTCAAAAATCATAAAAGTACAAAATATTCTTAGAATAGTTCATGGAATAACCTCTTGAATTTTTGCCGTATGTTTAATAAACAGCCTGTATACACATTAATTTTGAAATATTGGGTTGGTTTCAAAAGAAAACTGCTCATTAAACACTTGGCAAATTTTGACCAAATAAACGCTCAACAACTGTTTAAATTTACCATATAGTCGATTCATATCTAGGCATTAAAATTAATATCCCGATATTTTTTCGTTTTTGTCCTCTCTGTTTATTCCGTGACTGTATAATGTGTAAAAGTGTATAAAAAATTCAAGCATCAGTTTATTACTTGTGAAAATATTCTTTTTAATTCTTTTTGTCTAAATTTATTTATTAATTTTTTATATTTTTATATTAATATTTTTGATTTTATTTGAACAATTAACAAAATGCACACAAATCTTATGTATTTCTTTATAAATAAATAAAATACAGAAAAAATACTTACTACGGCCCTGCTTAAAAATAATGGAGTTAACCACATTTTTTTTCGGTTTCGGCAAATATTGATATTTGTAAAACGCAGGGTGGACCGGAGCGAATCTTTGTCCTTTTTTTGTTCTGTAAAGGGTTCGAGTAGATCCTCCTACGACAATATAAATCACTGCCACGCTTTTATATCCCGTCAAACTGAATTTTTCATATTCATCGGCGAATAATTACGAGTTTCTTTTCGAAGAGAAAAAAAGGTCGCTTGTTCTGCGGCGATTGACAAAAAAAAAACAATCTTACGTAATAAAAGGGGATATCCCGGAAACCGATTTTGTAAGTACCCTTTCTAAATAGGATGCAGAATTGTCCTCAATATTAATCTATTTAAAGTATCAAAACGCACTAATTGATATATTTTTATGCCCTTCAAAAATCCCGGGCATTTCAATCAGCGTGTTACATATTGGCTCCAACGGCAATTCTCCAAAAATTACAGCTATGATTAGTGTTGCTTTTGCTTCAATTAAAAGCAAAGCATGGCCCATACATAGTCAGTCGAATTAACTCGGTATTGATCAAGAAATTAATTGGAATATTTGAAAAACGCACATACACTCTAATTTGGCAAATTGCGAATGGGATTTTTTGACGTTCTCGAAGTTATGGAGATCGGTAATTTGAAACAGACGCAAATACTGCGATACGAAACAAGGTTTTTTAGTTATTTAAAAGGGTTCTTTTCATATGCAGCGCGTTTTGTATTTACTGTATTGACTTCTAAAATAATCGAGTCAAACAATTGTATGTACTCCGATGATTAAGTCATATAACACATAATTAGTTGGACATTTTGAACCTCTTAAGAAAAAATTAATTATACCCACTAAGAATAGGAACCGGCGATATCTTGAAGACTACAATAGCTATAGCGATGGAGAAAAAAAGGGAAACTTAATGAAATATTCTTAAATTCCAAATTTGACCGCTAGGGGGCGCGGTTGCTAGAGTCAACAGTAAATTTTAAATTAACAGGGAAAAGTTCCGGGATTAGCTATGATTTTAAACGCTTTATTAAAAAGCTTAGTTAATTACACTTTGGTTAAAGACGTTTTGTCATATTGTGAATGATAAGTGTAGTAGGCGTTGCTGAATCATGTAAAACTAAACCTGCTATAACTTCTGTAGTTTTTATCCGAATTAAAGAAGTGTAGACTTTGGTCCGTAGGTTTCCGCGGTCGTCAATAATACTATTCTCTTGGTTTCCGGGCTGGAACCGCGTCGTTGTCGTAGCTTTAGCCGACGTTTCGTCCACACTCATACCGGAGGTGTTTATATAGGGCTTGTTTTGGGTCAATGAAGCGGAAATGTTATGCGTCGATAAAGAGGGAAAGTTTTGCGTTAATGGAGCGGAAATGTTATGCGTCGATGAAAAAGAAATGTTATGCGTCGATGAAACGAAAATTTTATGCATCAAAGAAACGGAATTGTTATGCATCGATGAAGCCTAGCGGTTGTTAGGAGGTTTAACCAGTTGGGATTTCCACGTGTGATGTAAGGGGTAGCCATCTTCGCGATTGAAATTGTTGGGATGTTTGAAAATCTCTGTTGATTCACAGATTTTTCATCCGGTTGGTCATACAGTATCCATTATTAGAGAGTTCTTCATCTCCAATGACCAACCGGAGCTTGTTTTTCTTCTACCTATTTCCAGTTTCGGGGTAAGTACTACGAGCAAGTCTTAGGCGCAGCTATGGGATCTCCTCTGTCTCCTGTCGTTGCCAACATCTTTATGGAAGCGTTCGAACAACAAGTCCTGTTGTCTTACAACCTTAAGGCAAAGTGTTGGTACAGGTACGTTGATGACACCTTTGTCATCTGGCCCCATGGACGCGAATCTTTAAGCAATTTCCTACCGTTTTTGAATTCTCAACATGATTCCATACGTTTCACCGTGGAGATCGAATTGGACGGTTGCCTTCCTTTCCTAGATGTTCTCGTACACCGGCGTCCTGACGGTGCACTGGGACATTCCGTTTACTGAAAACCCACGCATACGGATAGATATCTCAATGGCCTCTCTCACCATTATCCAGGCCAAAAACGCGGTGTTATCAATTCTCTTATCCAAAGGGCCATTTCCATATCTCAACCCAATTCGCTTCCTCAAGAACTGAACCACATCACTGAAACTTTGATCTGCAATAACTATTCCAGGGAAGATATTCAAACTACCATTAACCGCTACACCAACCCTCCTCCACAGCAACTCCCCTCATCTAACCCTAGTTTCTGTAAGCAAGCATATCTACCCTACATTCATGGTGTTACCGATCGCATCAGTAAGATTCTCTTCAGGAACGACATAAAAACCATCTTCAAGCCCAACTTCAAACTCTCAGACTACTTTCCCATCAAAGACCGCAGTCATCTGGAAGCCCCTAGTGTCTACCAGATTCCATGTGCGTGCGGTAGTGTGTACATCGGTGAAATAAAGCGATCAGTTAGCACTCGTGTTACTGAGCACGAACGTTCTACGCGGTTGTTGCGTGTAGCCAGGTCCGCACTGGCTGAGGATAGACTGGAAACTGGACACCAAATCCAATTTAACTCTACCCGCATCTTATCTCGCAATCCTCACTATTATAATAGAAGAATCCGTGAATCTATAGAGATTTTCAAACATCTCAATTTAAATCGCGAAGATGGCTACCCCTTACATCACACGTGGAAATCCCAACTGGTTAAACCTCCTAGCAACCGCCAGGCTTCATCGATGCATAACAATTCCGTTTCTTTGATGCAGAAAATCTTCGCTTCATCGACGCATAACATTCCCACTTCATCGACGCATAACATTTCTGCTTCATAGACAAATAACATTTCCGCTCCATTAACGCATAACATTCCCTCTTCATCGAGGCATAACATTTCCGCTTCATTGGCCCAAAACAAGCCCTACATAAACCCCTCCGAAATGAATAAGTCTCCAGTCAGTATGCAGTTACAGCTTTGAAGATGTCACATATAAATGTGGACGAAACGTCGGCTAAAGCTACGACAACGACGCGGTTGCAACCCGGAAACCAAGAGAAAAGTGTAGACTTGTTTGAAAGGGCATTCAGCATTGTTTTAGACGTCGTAATTTGTGCCACCCATTAATGTTCAAGAAACGTACCAGATGGCGTTTTTTCCAACTGTAGGGGTTTTTCTCAATTATCTCTAAAAATTCAAATGTAACAATATGCTTTCCTTATGTTGTGTTTGAAGAGTTTTGACATTCTAAAGTAGTGGCAAAAATCGCGTAGTGATATCTTTTTCCTTTTTCCAGATAATAACGAAAACAGCCCATTATCGATAATAATTTCCCTATTAGTTACAAATACCTACTTAATAATATCGAAACTTATCTTAGTTGGCCATGAAACAAAGGAATGATAACAATAACAAAATGTAGCAGTTACAAAATAAACAAGTAAATTACAACAATGCAAAACCAAGACAGTACCAATTGTACGTAATATAGTGCTACTTGAAATGAAAATAAAGAATGACAAATTTATTTTAAATGTTTAAACTGTTTCCCGTCATTATTTATACACAGATTTAGTCTACGACGGGTGCTAATAACGGCTGTTTCGATTTTTACTCTTGGTAGGCTGGCGATATCATTATGAATCGCTTGAATCAGCTTTCATTGTGGGACGTGTTTGGTAAACCAGATCTTTTATCCTTCTCATAAATAAAAGTCAAACACAGGGATTTAGTTGACCATAGAAAAGTAGATCTTCGTAAACAATGAGCTGGACAGGCGTCCTGCTGAAACCACCGTGTTTTTAAAGTTTCCAACGAAACATCTTCTAAAGTAAGTACTCTAAGTAGTGGTAAACGTAAAATGCTTAAGTATGTTCCGTTGTTTAAGTTGGCTTCAAAAATAAATGGTCTAATAACTTTATCACTTAAAATGCCGCATTAAACATTTATACTCTACCTACATATGTTTTGACCTCTCTCATCCAATGAAGATTTTCTCTGGACCAGTAATGCAAATTTACTGGCCCATCATTAGCAAAAGTAGCTTCATCAGTCCACAACACGTAATGTAGGAAGACATCATCTTTATGGTAGATATCCTTTAACCAATTACAATTATTGAATCTATGGTCAAAATCTGTATGGGCGTGACGTATTGTCTAGTAGGGTGTAATGAATTGATAAATTGCTTATACCTACAACGGCAGAGATTTCTCTAATGCCTGTGTGAGGATGAACTTCAACATATGGAAGGACATTTATCACACTAGCTTCAGTTTTAGCTACACGTGCTCTAGTATGATTTCCACGAGGTTGAGCATACCCTGTTTCTCGTAATCGTGTCGCCAAACGTTAGAATACTTCTCGGCTGAAACGTTTTCTTTCTGGATACTTAACAGCATGTTCACGTTCAACATACACGCGTTTTCAAAACATTGCAAATACACTGCAAGCATATCATACGCCTCTGCATTAGGAAACAAAATTTTGTTATCATTCAACGGCTAAGCAGTAATCTTTAAGAGTCAGTGTGCAATAAAATTCTATGTAGTTGTCAATTGTGAAATAAATAATTGTTTCCATAGCATGCTAAATTCTGCTCTTGTATTCAAATCATACTAGATTTTGTTATCTTTATTTGAAAAGTGATCAAAAACTGTCATATTAACACTAATACCGATAAAATTTTGTATGTAAAAGAGTACAAATTATTATTCCTTTGTTTCATGGCCAACTAAGATAGGTTTCGATATTATTAAGTAGGTATGTGTAGCTGATACGAAAATTATTACTGATAATGAGCTGTTTTCATTATTATCTGAAAAAAAGAAAAATATATCACTATGCGGTTTTCGCCACAACTTTAGTTTGTCAAAACTCTTCAAACACAACATAAGAAAAGCATATTGTTATATTTGAATTTTTAGAGATAATTGGGAAAAACTCGTAGAGTTAGGAATAACGCCATCTGGTAGATTTCTTGAACATTAACGGGTGACACAAATTGCAACGTCTAAAACAGCGCTGAATGCCCTTTCAAACAAGTCCACACTTCTTTAATTCAGGTAATAACTGCAGAAGTTATAGCAGGTTTAGTTTTACATGATTCGGCAACGCCTACTATACTTATTATTCATAATATGACAAAACGTCTTTAACCAAAGTGGTGCGTAATTAATAAAGCGTTCAAAATCATAGTTAATCCTGGAACTTTTACCGACTAATTTAAAATTTACTGTTGACCCTAACAACTGTGCCCTCTACTACTCATATTTGGCACTTTAAAATATTTTAATTAAATTTCTCATTACCACCTTAGTTATGAAAACTATTTTCCCATCACTATAGTTATTGTAGTTTTCAAGACATCGCCGGTCCCCACTGTTAGTGGGACACGCTGTATATACAAAATAATATGAATAATAGAGTGATGTTTTGCAATTTTTTCCTACAAAAATTGAATAAAATTACTACACATATTTTTGCAAGCGCTGCTACCTTTATCTATGTGAGTTATGCGCAACACCTGCTTATGATGATTCAGTTCAGTCATCTTCGAACTACGTTGAAGTACGGTTTGATTTCAACGAGCTCGTAACTTGAATATCGTCATAGAATTATCACTGCCGCAATCGGTTTGATATCTCCGACATTCTTTTAAATGTACAACAGGAATTTTACTAACGAAAACAAGGGGCAAATTTTTGAACCTTTGATTTCATTTATTGATATAGATCATTCCTTAGAAATTCTAGTTTTGTGTATGAAGCAAATTTTTCTTTGTTATTTATTGGTTGTTTAGAATAATAGTTCCAGGTAGTTTACTTTCTCGCTCTGTGTTTTTACTTCAAATATATTAAGTTTTTTTATTTTAGGCAGTAGGATACTTTAGCAGAACACAGTTGTTTATTTTATGATTCTGTAATACATTACTTTCAGTTTATAGGTCGGGGGTCAGCAATTAATTTTATTGGGGATCCGTTTCAAAAATTTAAAAGTCTCGCAGTCCGGTAGGTAGGTGGCGGACTGCCAACCAAGCTCTAAATTTTAAAGTTTAAGCAAAACGTCAAACAATAATTAACACAAAAACAGATTAAATTAAATTTTAATGAGTAATCCACAAACATTACTTATTTAATGGGAAAAATGATACTTTTTACTTTAAGCTAGGCTGTCTGAAGTCTGGAGTTTGTGCAACTCTGTCTCACACACGTATGTTCAACCGAATATTGTGCAAAGTTTTAAAGCAAAAATTGTGGGTATTTATTATGAGAGACAATTTTTATCCAGAACTCTTGGCAAGGAACCTCTGTATCTTTCTTTTTAAAAGAGTGTTCTTTTGAAAATCGATTTTCGTCTATAAAGCAGTTTTACTACTTCTGAAAACATTTGAAGCTTTACTGGTCCATTCACCAATAAATGTTGCTGAAGATTTCTGTAACATCCTCGATTTGTTTAAGTTGACGAAAATCTTGCGCTGGTGGATGTTAATCGCGTTATGACTGCTCAGTATTTTAAAATTTGTAAAGTGTAAGCGTTTATTGTCCATATCATTATACAAGCGGTCGAGATTCTTCGTGGAAAACTTCTTACTTCTGACAGAAGCTCCCACACAAGCTTTTCTTAACCTTGAAGTTTGTAGGTCAAGTCATTAACATGTTTAAAAATATATATTAAAAAAGCGATGGTAGCCACTTTCTGTTTCACTTAAGAAATTGAGAAAGGTTTTTGAAGAAGCTTGATCACAATTTGAAAGAAATGTCTTCAGATTATCTCAAATTGCGAAGAACGTACGTAAAACGCAATCTTTGTTTGGTCACCTTACACGCAAAGAAACGTTTACTTGTATCAAGACTGTCCACCTCAATTCAAGACAATTACTGTTTCAATTATCCACAATACAATAATTGCTTTAAATCAAAAGAAATATTTTACTAGCGTTTCTTTCTCCGCTTAAGAGAAGTATATACTTGTAATGAAATAATTGTATTTCTTCGTTTGAGACATTTGTTAACTTGACTTAAGAAGATTTTGAAGGAAGCGATTCTTAGTATAAGTAAATGGCCGCTATAACGCAAAACAGTATTTTCTTAAAGATAGTAAATAATTCATAAATCAATAGTTTCATTATCTTAAAATAAATAATATTATCACATTGCTTGTGATTTTAAAAAGGCTACAGAATAATGTTCAAACAAAAGTGAACTTAATGTAGAAGTACACATGTAAAAAGTGCCCAGAAACAATAACCAAGACAATACTAATATAAGTAGCTCATGGTACTGATGGAATCACTCCCGGCAAAAACAATGTGAGAAGAGAAAAGCACTAACGCTTTTTCCTCCTACCCACATTGACGCGATGTGATTTTGCTGGGCCTTGGCCTCGTTTTCCTCCAGTTCCACCTCCTTGATGAGATCATCCTAGGGTCTATGTGAAACATATCTTTTTGTGATGATAGCGGCCCTGTGGCGGAATTCCGACGGCAGTGCCGCGATGGTCTCGAAATGTAATAGTAGTCCAATAGGTTCTGGTGGCTCAGGCATATTGGGGCACAGTCTGTGAAATTTGCGAATACGTTTTGGGGATTTGACAAACACTGCTTTTGTATGCGCTATTAAAGCGTCTACCTCAGGATAACATTTTCTAATACTATCTGCCACATGACTGAAAGCATGAATTTTACACGTAATACGTAACAAGTTAGCACAGTGTTGTTTAAGAGGCCGGCCAACAGAAAACATGTTTGCGGCACCATCATTCATAAACATCAACAGTTGGTTTGTCGAAACTTCAAACTTTTCCAATGTATTTAACATTAACTTTGAAATTACTTCGGCAGTACATTGTTGTACTCGTCTGGAAGCTAATAGAATTGAAGGTGACGATTGATGTGGTTCCATTGTACGTACCATTACATTAACCACAGAAGGTTTTTTACGATCTGCTGTTTCGTCCACACATAACCACAGTTTTTTTTCTTTCAACTCCGATTCAATTCTTTTTTCAATATGTTCACGAGCAGATGGCACAATTCTTTGTAACGATGCCCGACTTGGTAATTTGCAGTCCGAATATTTATTCCAAAAGAAGACATATGCTTCCTTGTCTAGTAAATTAAACGGTAGATTACATGCAATAAAGGTAACACATAAATTAAATTTAAATTTGTCATATTGTCGTGTGCAATTTTTTTTTTTGAAGAATGCTGTTTACTATTTACGTGACGTAGACAATCCCTTTTGGACCAACACATTAAAGGGATATTACAAACTACACATTGAATTTTAACGCCATCATAATTTAGATCAGGCATTTCTGCTATAAATTCTGTAACTTTGTCCAACATTGGTCGTTTTCGCGACGTAGGCAACATTTTTAAAACAAACGTAGAACTACGAAATAGTATTTACGGCATCGTACATGTATACACAACAGATCGGGTTGAGACTCGCAGTTATACTGAGGGTTGTATCGAACCTCCGCCATTGCCCGTTGGCGCTAGTGACCAACTCTAGTGATTAGATGTTAGGAAAAGAAACAAAGGAATACATATTTCAATTTATGTAACCACAACGTAACTAACTAACAAAATAAATGATTACAATTTGAACTTGTTCAACATCTTAGCAACTGCACCGAAACTGAATATTTGTAAATACGAGACGTAGAACGATACTATCTTTGTTTCTAAAATACAGAGACGAATTTCTGAACGAACCACAAGCCCAAATTACACACTATAAAATCTTGAATAAAATTTACGCGGCAAATTAAAGCGATATTCAGATTAGCAAAATGTATGAGGCCGAGGATTAACTTTAAGTTTTAATTCTTTAGCAACAAGTCCAATTGTCAGAATTGCAAATATGTGTTGGAATTGGTATTCTGGATCGTACAAAATAATAATAAATAATGACACTGTATCACGATATAAACAAATAGTAGACATTAACATATTTATTTAAAGTGTACAACTGTAATACATATATTTATTATAGATTTGCAAACTGTTCAAAGATTATGTGCATCTATTTATATATACAAGGTTTGTTATAATTTTATAAGATGATGCTGACCAATCAGATTAACTTCATGTTCTAAATTATCCTGATGATTTTGAACATTCAGAATTTTCACTGTCACCATCCTCCCTAATCGCTATAATAAATGGTTCCAAAACATCGTCCACATTATTCATGCGGGCTTCTTCTTTAATAACATGGTTTATGTAGTTTTGCCAGGTAGTAGCAGTTACATTTTTTAAGGCATCAAGCAAAAGTTGCCTAACTTCTACCAGTTTAAAAGATTTATTTTTTCCAGCTACTTCATTTTTTATCTGCGCCCACATTAGCTCGATAGGGTTAAGCTCGTAGTGGTAAGGAGGTAATCGTAAGACAGTTTTATTTTGTGATTTCGCCAATTCATCAATGACATATGAATTGTATTTATCTTTATGAATTTTAACTAGGCTTTGCAATTCAACTCTGACCATATCCTCATCATAGTGTATTGCTTCACTTGTTAGCCAGTTTTGAATATCTGCCTTCTTCCATGATGAAGATGGTGAGTTTTCAATTTTCCTACTATGATAAGATGCATTATCCATGACAATAAGAGCACCTTCTGGTAAATAGTTTAATATTTGGGAGAACCAATCTTCGAAAACTGAAGCATTCATTTCATCATGGTAATCTGATGTTTTTTTGCCTTCAAACAATAATAAACCATGATCCATGAAACCATCAGAACTTCCAATATGTAACAATATAAGACGACGCCCTTTTCCAGAGGGATTCTTGAGTCCGGTTGTAAGCCCTTCCACAAAAGCTTGTCTTCAGCCATGAATATTTGAATCTGTCCATACTTTTTGCACCGTATGACCCTCATTCACCCAAGTTTGGTCTAAATAAAAAATTAGCCTGTTCTGAGATCTAAATTGTGAAATATCACCGAGATACTGCCGCCTCCATTTTACAATATCATCCTTCTCAGTCAAAATACTATTTCTACTCCTTTTTATGTATCTACAAGATACAGCAACATTACATATGTATATATATTTTATAAGAAATACTTTCTTATTTGAAATTCATATCTTTCATTAATCGATACAAAGTTGTTCGACTCATGATTGGCAAATCGCTATTATTTCTAACTTGCACCAAAACTTTATTCAATGTCGGTGGTTCATTTTCTCTGAACATATTGTGAATAATTTGACGAACAGCAGATTTCACAGATTCGTCAAAGGACTGCAATAAAGAAGGCCGGCCGGTTATTTCTTTTGGATCTGTAGTTTTTCCTGTAGTCGTGTATTCCTTAGCTACCCGATACACTGTTGCTCTTGAAATTCCTTCAAACATAAATATGTTGTAAAACATAAATATTCAAGAATGTTGGATCATTAACCTATTACTTCACAAATCTGTTTCATCATGTCAAGTTTCTTGATATCAGGTGTATCGGCCAACATTTTTTTGTAAGCGTTCACTATGGTTTGCTTTTCATCACTGCGTAAATGATACGGCTTTTCACGCTTCTTCGGAGGAGATGCACACCCAGCACGACTTCTTGGTTCTATACCTAGAAACCAACTATAAAAGTATTTTAATTATATTTATATCTACGTATTGTCTGTAAATTACTTACAAGTTACTATTAACTATGATAACTAACCTGGGCAAATATGCGGTAACAGTCAGAAGCGTGGCGAGCGCATAAAAGTTTACACATAAAATAGAAGGTAATAAATAAATTATAAAACGTGCTGAAACACTTACCGTTTTAAAAGTCTTCCGTGAAATCACAAACTGCGTAACATCTGTTAAATATTTGAATCATTAGATATGTTTCCACAGGTGTTTCAGTCAAGTGAGTACGACGTGCGGAATAAATGTTTTTTAATGCCGAAAACGACCGTTCGACATCTAGCGATGTTATATTTGCATATTTAAAATAATCTTTGAAACAACTTAATGCATCTTCACACGCACCTTCACAAATTTGTCTTAATATAAGAAAATCGGAGTCTTTCTCTAAAACGCTTTCAAATTTTCGTATTACACACCAATTTGTTTCGCCTTCTACAGCGCATAACTGTGCGTGAACATCATTCACAATTTGAACAGAATCCACTAGCGACATCGAAACATTTTGTAATTTTTCTATTCCCTCCGCTAGTCCGAAGTAATTGTCGTGAATAGTTTGTAAATCTCTTTTGACTATCTTGAAATATTTCCTGGCTTTTATTGATTGCTGCAGCTTTTGTCGGATTGAATTTTAAAACTACCTTCTTTACTTGATCAAAATATTTGTTGTAGTAAAACGCGGCCAGCAACCATGTTCGCCAACGTGTAACAATCGGCTGTGGTGGTTCAGGTAAATCAGGACACAGTTTGTGAAATAGTCGGGTACGTTCCGGGGACTTTAGAAGCACTACCTTTGCACTAGCAATCGACGCATTTACTAGTGGAAAACATGTAGGAATCGTTTGTGTCGCAAGATTTAGAGTATGAATTTTACACGTTACATGTGAGAAGTTACCATTGTGTCCTTTAAGAGATCGGCCCAAAGAACGCATGTTTGCGGCACCATCACTCATACACATTAAAAGTTGCTTAGTTGAAACTTCAAATTTGTTCAATGAGTTCAACACCACCTTTAAAATCTCATCGGCAGTACAATTTATAACTCTTTTGGAAGCAAGTAAGAAGGAGGATGACGATCGATGTGGTTCCATTGTACGTACCATTACATTAACCACAGAATGTTTTAGACGGTCTGTTGTTTCGTCCACACACAACCACAGTTTTTTATCTTTCAATTCCGTTTTCATTCTTTTTTCTATATGTTCACGAGCAAATGGCACTACATTTCGTATCGATGTCCGACTAGGTAATTTACAGTTCGCATACTTATTCCAGAAGGAGACAAATGCTTCTTTGTCTAGTAAACGAAACGATAGATTACATAAAATAAGAGTAAGACATAAATCAAATGGTCTCGTATGCCACTTTTTGCAGGAGAATGCTGTTTGCTTTCGATGTGACGTTGACAATGGCTTCTGGACCAACACATTAAAGGGATTTTACAAACTAGACATTGAATTTTAGCGCCATCAAAAATTAAATCCAGCATGTTCACTATAAAGTTTTTAACTGTGTCTGGCATTGGTCGTTTTCGCGACGTACCTAACTGCGACATTTTTAAAGCAAACATAAGCGTACAATTACGAAATAAGTTACGACAGCCTACATATACACAGAACTACTCGCATACAGCATCGATTTAGTGCTGACGCTGTGAACGCGTGAAATAAATAATCGCCGACTCCGCACCACATATCTACTACACTGACTGTTACCGCTGTTTGCCCAGACTAATGATAACTGTAGAGTTCTAAAAAGAACTGGTATATGTTTATACTTCGAAAGAGGCGGAGAAAACAGAGAAAATATAATAAATACTACAATAACTAGCGATAATAAACAAATGTCAATACATTTGACAGAATTACGTAGACGATACGATTATGGCAGGATTGGTGCAGTGTCATTTGGTTCTGCTTTCGACCAATCAGAATTTGCTATAAAAGTGATGTGTTCAGAAATTCGTCTCTCTATTTTAGAAACAAGGATTAGCATCAAAGTGATTATTTGGTGATTTTGAATCAATACATATTCAGTTATTAGAGTAAAAGGATGCCTAAGGTAATTTTATTTACAAATGCTACACTCGCCTTGCGATATAAACAATAAAGTGAGGTTTTAAACCTGTCATTAATAAGTTATATGTAGGACTAACTTGCATATAAATTTACGGGCCAGTACGTATAGCTACTTGTCGCTTTTAATTTACCGGGAGGTGAATACGCAGTTTTCTGCACTATTCTCTCAAGTAAGCTTACTTGGCACTTTAACAGAAGATGAATAAACCGGCCCTTAACTTGTATTAAAATAAATTTACCAGCTGTTTTTATCGAATTTAGACTATCCTGGACGTATTGTATACTAATTAATTTTCCGGGTGTAGTATGTACATACTACTACCTCAAAACATTATTCCATTGTTTGATTAACCGTTTAAAAAAATAATTCGTGGTTTATCGGGATCTACGGCAGGGCTTTATATAAACCTATTATCCACGAATCGGGGTTAGTATTTGCTTTAGAGCGTTAATTTTCGGTTCAGTGACTTTGAAAACGTCTCGAACAACTTGTAATAACCGTATATCGTTTTTCACAAAAGCGATATCTTTTACAAAGCGTGTGTTTCCTTCGGAGAAAGCTTTCTAGCTTTTCACCCGCCCCCACAGCCAAAGTCATCTCTCTGGTCAGGATTTGACCCATGAATTTGTTCGAGACTATTGTTCCACGGAGATAATTGATAAGGAACATGTTCTAGACTTCTGGTAGTCGTTCGTTAGATTAAATGTCTCTTATTTTGAACAGTATTACGGTTCCACCTTCCATGTCTACTCCCGAATAAATTTTAATAGCACCGTAAGCTCCTCTCGACATTTAGGTAACTTTATACTCTATGCATGTTACAGTATGACTAACACTACAGGTAACTATATATGTATGTGTAGTTATGAACTTAGTAAAGCCCATAATCTCTACCGTCGGTATTAATTCCAAATCAGACGCGTTATATGTGCATGTGTGTGTGTATTTAGGCGAAATTATATCACTTGTGGAATGAGAATTTTAAGCTAATATTAACCATTACCGGCTGTTAAATATTTTCACAACTAATTACCAATTTCTATTAATTATTAACTCAAATATTAGCTGAGATTTTAGCGGGCTTATTCGGCTGGTTTTCAAGTTTCACGTTTGAGAACCTATGGAAGTACGAATTACGTACATGTGGGAAAACAAAAGAACATCGATCTGAAAATGTTTGACATTTCGTCGGGTACTTCTAATCGATAAAAAAGATTGATCTTGTTTTTCTTTCTGAGATTCCCTTTTTAGAAAGCTTGAAATGTACGAGTGAGCTTGACGTCTTTACCAGCTATCAAATATTTATCTTCTTTTTTAAGAAAGCATCAAGGCACATTTTAAAACACACCCAGCTTTTATGGACAAACTAAATTACATTGTGTTACATGTTAACTTTAAAAAATCTTACGCACACATTATTTAAATAATTCAATATAAATGACACAGATTTATTAAAATCATTTCATATTACCGATACATTTACAAATTAATATGACTACATGCTGTCTCACGAGGAACTGCATCGACCCATATATGAAGGAATATACTTTGAAAAAATTTGCCGTCTTGGTAACATACTAAAGCCTACTAGTGCTATTGAACTAGAATATTATTATTAATATTTTAAATAGAACACCCTATATATTATTATATTTTTGAATTCCTAGTTCAGTGTGATAAAAAAACTGTTACTATTTCTAACTATATTTAAAATATTTGCACTAAAATACTCTATTATATCTATATCGATGGATGTAAATCTTCGTGAGATGCGCTGTATAAATGATACTTTACATATTGTAGAATTCATTCTAAATCAACACATATAAAATCAAAGAGTTAGAGGTAATTTAATCAACTTTTTGGATCAACAACCTCATATAATTATTATAAATTCAATAAATTTGATAACATCCATGTTTATTAGCAAACAACGGCACGCCCACGCACAGAGAAATGGTTTCTTGCATCAAGAAAATATTTTTATTTCAAAACTATAAACATGCGTAATATAAAAAAATAATTGAAATTTTATTTATATTAAATAAATACTTCATAGGGTTAGAAAATCAAGAAAATCCAAAACAGAAAAATGTTTCTTCCAGATAAATCATTTGGTTTTAAGTTAAGAAAATATTCATATTAAAGGTAGGAATGAAAAAATGGTCCAGATCTCACAAAATTCTATTGAGAAATTAGGCGACCGGTTTCGTGTTCAAAAAACACATATAAAATTATATCCAATAAAAGATAAATTACAATAATGGAAAAAAACCCAAAGTTAATAATTAATATTAGGAGCAAGTGAATGAACTACTGAAAAAGTTTTTTTTTATATGTTACAGTATAATTAAATTCATTCTTTAATAATACAATTAAATAGGGATTATTTTTATGTAGCTTAATAATTAATGAATTAATATTTAAATTTATTTACCCCATTTTTTTATTATTATTTATTATATATTTAAATAAAATTTTGATAAATTAGTATACGTGGTAGATAAACAGAAAAAAAATATTACATTAACCGGTATCTTTCAAAAATGTTTACGAAACGTTGTACGTTAAAGGTTATATCATTGTATGGGTAAGTGTGGTATCTGTATTCCGCTCGCTACTATCTAGGACGGCATGACACTAGGTGGTGCCAAGAAATATTTCAGTTGCTATTTTTGAAGATTAGTGACATAAACAGGGAGATGTAAGAGGAATGTGGGCAGGAGCAAGAAGCGGTAATGCACTTCTCTTCTCACATTGTCTTTGCCGGTGGTGATTCCATCAGTACCAGGAGCTATTTATTAGCATTATCTTGGTTATCGTTTCTATGCATTTTTTTTCATATGTACTTCTACATTAAATTCACTTTTGTTTGAACATTGTTTTGTAGATAACCTCTACTTTAACCTTTTTAAAATTACAAGCAATGTGAATAATTTACTGCATTATGTATGCATATTTAATTTTTTTTATAGGTTGTCAATATATACAAATATGAACATAATAAATACATAAATACAGTCGCAAAAAATATATAACACTACTTGCTACTTATAAATAAGTCTTGCCCAATTTTCTTTGTTCTTTGCCATTTTTATTCCTTCGTTCCAGGTCATTCTTCGTTTTCTTAGGCATTCCGCTATTACATTGTCCCATGTTTTCCTCGATCTACCCCTTACTCATTTTTGGGTTGATTTTGCGAGCCATACCCTTCTAGTTTGTCTTTTATCGTCCATACGCACAATGTGACCAAACCACTTTAACTGCTGCTTCTCGATACTTTCTAAAATAGGTTTCACTTTTAATTCTTCTCTTATTGTATCATTACGTATGCTATCTCTTCGAGTAACGCTTTTCACCGCCCTTAAAAATTTCATTTCTAATGCTTGGATTTCACTTTTTGTTTGGTTATTCAGAATCCAACTTTCACATTCGTATGTAGTATTGGTTTGAACACTGTATTGTATATTATTTTTGTTTTCCTCGATATTTCCATTTTCCTTATAAATGTGTAGTTGATTGCATAACACAATTTTGTTGTGTTTCCTATTCTGCTGTTTATTTCCATATCTTCTTTTCCATTTCTGTGTATATTTACTCCTAAATACTTGAATGTGTCTCTTTCATCAATTTTGATTTTTGTTCTTGTGTCGTTTTTCCCTATTGCCATGACTTTGGTTTTATCAATGTTTATTTTTAAGTTTCTCTTTTCCAGAGCTGTTTTCCAAATATTGAGGTTTGTTTGAAGGTCTTTTCCATTCTTTTCATATATTATTAGGTCATCAGCGAACGCACTTGCTGCTATTTCCACCTTTTGCATACATCTGTACCCTACCTGGAGTTTCTTTGTTTTCATTTTTATTTCTTTTAAGGCATCATCAAGTACTATGTTGAAAAGAGTCGGACTCAGTACTCCTCCTTGTCTGAATTCCTCCTTCGTAGAAAATTCCTTTGATTGCATATTATCTGTTCTTACATAATTTCTGGTAATCCTATATCTACTAGCTATGGCTTTTCTCAGTTTGTCGTTTACTCCTCTCTTTCCTAGGCTATTCCATACATCATTTCTTGGGATGCTATCAAAGGCTTTTTATATACCTATAAAAGCCACGTAATAGTGCTGTTTAAGTTCTTTTCAATCAATTGTTTAATTACGAATATATGATGTACTCCCCTTCTTTTTCTGAATCCGCTTTGCGGTTCTTCAAGTTGTTCTTCAGTTATTATTTTTAGCCTCTTTTCCAGAATTCTCTCATATATTTTAAACATAATACTGAGCAAAATAATCCCTCTATAGTTCTTACAATCCCTCCTTTTTTGTGTAGGGGTAACAGAATTTCTAACTCCCAGTCTTCAGGTAGCCTCTTTTCATTCCAGACCTTGTTAAATAGTTTTTCTATGATTTCTATTCCTTTCTTATCCATGTTTTTTATAATTTCTGCTGTTATTCCGTCGTGGCCTGCTGCTTTGCCTCGTTTTAAGATGCTTATAGCGTCTACTATTTCCTCTTTCTTTATGGCTTCTTGTTCGGTGTTCTCGGTGGTTTCTGTGTACTCGTCGGTTTCTTCTTCCATTCCAGTTGTCGTGTCTATTTGCTCCGTGTTAAGTAAATCTTCGAAATACTCTCTCCATCTTTCCATTATATCATTCTCATCTTCTAAGATTTTTCCATCTATCGATTTTATATGCATGCTTCTGTTTACCTTTTCGTAGAGATTTTAGCACTCCGTAAAACAACTTTTGGTTGCCCTTGCCATCTCGTTCCATTTTCTCCCCAAATTTTTGCCAAGATTGTTGTTTTACTCTTCTCACCAATTCCTTGACTTTTGCTCTTTGATCTTTGTAAATAATATAATTTTCATTTCATCTATCACTAATGTACTTTTTCCATTCTAGTTTGTTAAATTTTATTTCCTTCTTTATTTCCTCATTCTACCATCTCGTTTGTTTCTTAGTTTCATTAATTTTAATATATCCACAGGTTTCTTTCGCTATTCTTATCATATCTTTGATTGTTTTCCACATGTCTTCTAATGACATACCATTAATATTTTCTCTATTTCTTTCCATTTCTTCCCCTATTCTTTCTTTATATAATGTGGTTGTCTCTTCTTCTCTAAATTTATATGTCCTAATTGTTTCCTTTATTGCATTGTTTTTATTTGTTTTAGTGTTTTCTTTTTTTTGTTACATATTTCAATTTTGGACAGTTCTAAATAGCGATCCGAGTATATTTCACACCCTATTCTTACTCATGTGTCTTTTATTTCCTTTCTAAACTCCTTGTTAATGATAATGTAATCTATTATTGATCTTTTTCCTCTGCCCACTACTTCCCTTTATGCTCGAAGAAAGTATTTATTATTATCAAGCTGTTCAAAATGCAAAAATCGATTAGTCGACGACCATTATTGCTTCTGGTAGTTTCTCCATGGGTACCTATTGTATTTCCTGTTTCTTCATGCCTTCTTCCCACTCTTCCATTTAAATCTTCTAATATTATTAGTCTCCCCTCGCATTCTTCCGTTGTTTCATTTAATTGTTTCCAAATGTATGGTATCTGTATTTCGGTTTCTGTTACTATTATCTAGGATAGCATGACTATATCTCTTGGCAGTAGGTGGCGCCAGGAAATATATCAGTTGCTGCTTTTGAAAATTAGTGACATAAAGTGAGAGAGTGTTTTTGCCGGGGGTGATTTTATCAATACCATGAGCTATATATCAGCATTATCTTGGTTATTGTTTCTAGGCACTTTTTTCATGTGTACTTCTATATTATGTTCTCTTTTGTTTGAACATTATTCTGTAGATAACCCCTACCTTAGCCCTTTTAAAATCATAAGCAATATGAATAATTTACTGCACAATGTAGGAATATGTCGTACTGTTTTAAACAAGGTAAGTGCAATTAATAATGTGAGTATAAATAATACGCATTTCAAGAATTCTAAGTACGAGGGACGTTCAGTAATTAACGAAACAAACTGCATTAGCGGGAAAACTACTGAATATTATTAGATGAAACTTTCTGTGGGTCAATTTGGCAACCTTGGGGACAAATTAAGTTAGCTGTTTGAAAGAAATAAAAGCAAACATAACCTCTTTTGTTTATTTCAAAATGTCGGCTCCTCTCGAAACGTGTACAGTGGATGAGCAACGTTTAATGATAAGATTTTTGTTATGTGTGTATAAGTGAATTGAACAGTTTAAATCGGGTAGAACAAATGTCACCGATATTCATCGCTCCGGACGACCGCTTGAAGTGTCGAACGACGCGCTACAAAATCGCATAAATGATCTTATTCTCGATGACAGGCGTATGAAAATCGTGACAATAGCTGATGTGTATAATATTACTGTTGGAACTTTGTATTCAATCATTCATGACAAGCTGAATTATCGCAAAACGTGTTCGAGATGGGTTCCAAGACAGTTGACTCAAGTCCATAAAGACACCCGTGTTCGCATTTGTTCTGAACTGAAACGACGATTTTTAACGGAAGGTAATGATTTTCTAGACCCTGTTATAACCTGCGATGAAACGTGTATTCACCACTATGAATCTGAATCCAAACGGCAAGGTCTTGAATTGAAACGTTACTCTTCCACCGTACACGTTTCGAGAGGAACTGACATTCTGAAATGAACAAAAGAGGTTATGTTTGCTTTTATTTCTTTCAAACAGCTGACTTGGTTTGTCCCCAAGGTTGCCAACTTGACCCACAGAAAGTTTCATCCAATAATATTTAGTAATTTTCCCGCTAGCGCAGTTTGTCTCGTTAATTGCTGAACGTCTCTCGCAAATAAATGCTTTATTTCAAGAAAATGAAACTATTGATTCAGGAACAATACCTAAAAGCTTTCTGGAAATAAGAAAACTAGTTACTATCTTTAGGAAAATATTGTTTTGTGTTATAACGGCCATTTACTTATATTAAGAACTGCTTTCTTAAAATTTTCTGCAAGATTTTCTTGAATCAAGTTAACAAATGCCTTAAACAAAGAAATATAATTATTTTACTCCAAGTATATTCTTTTCTTAAGCGGAGAAAGAAACGCTAAGAAAATATTTCTTTTGATTTAAAACAGTTATTGTATTGTGGATTTAAAACAGTAGTTGTTTTGAATTGAGGCGGACGGTCTTGATACAAGTAAACTTATCCACGGGTACCAAAACGCTGAAGAAGAGAGTGTGAATGTACTCTGTTTAACAAAAGCAATGTTTATCCTCTAAAATTAGCATTATCATGATGATAACATTCAATGAAAGCAATGTCTTTTTACCTCTACATTCGTTTCATAATCCGGCGAAATGTTTTTCCATTTCTCATTTGTCGAATGTTGGTGTCTCTCATTTTTTTCTTGTTTGTTGGATATCTTACATCTCCTAATTATTATTCTCTGGTGAAGCATAAATAAAGTATGCGAAAGCTTCAAAATTCAGTATTGTTTTCCATCTTCCATTGTTGTCCTGCAAACACAACTTTTAAAATAGATAAGCTCTTCCATATATTTTGGTGGATGCGCCGGGCGATAAATTTGTAAATACCTTTCTCGTAGTTGACAAGAAAAACAGAATGTTTATTTTATTGAAGGCAGACGCCAAGTGTGATAAAAATTGCACACAGCCCGTCTAAAATAACTTCCACGCTTTTATCCTCCTTCAAATTCGACATTACTAAACATAGGGTTTTCATTGTGATGTTAAAAAAATAATTCAGACTGTTGGAAGCTGGAAGTTTTTTTTTGTGTTTCCGCGAGATCCGAGATGCTCGAAGTCTCTGGGAGAAAAAGACAGTCGCACCGCATTTAAATTCGTAACAAAAACTGTGTGAAAGGCATTCCCCGTTTGGAAACCGGGTTTTAATTGCAGGGTAAGTAGTAATTAGCTTTAGGCCACCTCTTTGACGTCTTTCTGCAAACTCAGACTCTCTGTCAACCTCCGGAAAGGGCGAATCTATCATTTATACGACAGTCTCTTAATGTCATAACGTATTAGCGATGCGTTAAGAGCCGACTGCAAAGATTTAAATTGCACGAACGGCAAAACTAGTCGAGTGGGAAGAGACTGACGATCCAAAGTTAAAGAGATGCAAATTGTAAGTCACCCGAGATATTTTTGTTGAAGCTTGTTGGAAAATAGTGATTAATCTGTAGTTATTATAGCTGTAACTTTCGAAAATAATTGGAAGGATTGGTGTTGACAAAGAAAAACTGCGACACTACAATACAATCCAATAATAGCCGATCAATTTCGAATGTATTATCCGTTTCTACAGGGTGAGTTTGAAGGAACGAACCAAACTCCAGGAGTGTATTATACATGTGAAAATAACACAGGCCAACGATAATAAACTTTTTTATTAATTTTACCTAATTCTTATATTTTTGAATATGCTGAGTCCGAAAATAATAAAAAAGTTGTATCACCCACCAATTTTGCACATTTTAATATTAAAAACGCGAAAAGTTAATTTTTTATCATTCAAATATAACGTATAACGTAATACGTTGGCAGTAAAATCAAATGTTGGCATAGGTTGGCAGTTCTGGTAAATGGGACAGTTGTTTGTTTTCTTCCAATCAATATAACCTCACTTTTTAGTGTTTGGCCCATGTGCTCTAAGTTTGACTACTTATTTATTAATCTGTGCTCTAAGTATATCTAGCTGTGGTTGTAAAGACTGTCCTAACACTTTTTGTTATATATGTGGTGAGTATGTAGTTAAAAAACATCAAAGAAACGTTACTGACTTTGTAAAAAAAGTATACTTTGCATATTTTGGTGTAAAAATCGGTGATCAAGAAAAATGTTGGGTTCCTCACAAGGTATGTTGTGTTTGTGTCTAGGATCTTAGGAAATTGTCAAAAAAAGAAAAGAAAGCTTTTAGATTTGCAGTACCCATGGTATAGAGAGGGCAAAAAAATCATTCAAATGATTGTTATTTTTGCAGCGTTGATGTTTCTAGGTATAACTCCAAAAATAAGAAACTAATTGTTTATCCTAACCTTAATTCAGGTATTCGGCCGGTAGGACATAAACCGGGACTTCCTGTCCTTGAGCCACCTCAGTCTATTGATGAAGTTTTACAGTCCATTGAACCCGAATCTGATGAGAGTCGACCGGGTGATGATGAGTTCCAATGTTCTCCAGGAAATTTGAAACCGCAGTTGTTTACACAAGCTGAGTTGAATGATTTAATGAGAGATTTGGGTTTGACTAAGGAAAACCATAATTGCTTAGCTCTAGGCTGAAAGAAAAACATTTATTGGCATCTGGAACATCTATTTACCAATATAGAACAAGAAACCAATAGTTTGCTAAGTTTTTCAAGTAGGAAGAGGATTTGGTTTACTGCCATGATGTTGGTAGTCTAATGAACGAATTTGGCATTGAGTACAAGAAGGATAGGAGGTTTTTTATAGACTCATCAAAAACTAGTTTAAAAGCAGTTCTTTTACACAATGGAAATACTTATGCTTCACTGCCTGTTGCTCATTCAATCCATATGATGGAAACTTACGAAAATTTGACATGATTTTACAAAAAAAATAATTATCCGGCTCACGATTGGATGCTATGTGGGATTTGAAAGTTGTTTGCATGATCCTTGGTCAACAAAAGGGATTTACAAAGTTTCCATGTTTTATATGTGAGTGGGACAGCAGAGCAAGGGATCGACATTGGTCCACAAAACAATGGCCCGTAAGAAAAACTTTAACACGACGGGAAGCAGACAAATGACGCGATCGTGATTAAATTCCGCACACATGACCACAGAGGCCTCAACTCAACGCATGCGCAAGCGGCCGCCACTACGATAACCTTCAAAGCTTGTTATGGCGAAAATGTAGATAATATTTGACTTACCCTCGTATATCCAATTTTCCCGATGTTAAAATATAATCGATGTCATATTCTGAGAGAACTGTAGGTGATACAAAAAAACTGATACCAGATACGGTTTCAACACTCAAAAATACATAGGATTTGGATGTATTTGTTTACAAAGTTTTTACAAATACTTTTTTGTTGGCCTGTATAATGTAAAAAAACTCGTATGTTCTTATCCGATTTTCATTTGTTTTCATGTTACAGCGTAATTACAAATAAACAAAATTTCATACATTAAAATTTTTTTAAGGTAGCCTTCTTTAATAAATTTTCAAGAATACTGTCAATGATTTCTAAACTCTTTATGCTTCGTCCACGAAGGGCGCTTGTTGCTCTCCTGATTACTTCATGTCTTTCTTTAGTATCGGCTGCGGTATTTCTAATACGTCAAATTAGTGCATCTCGAGTGTAAATTTCATTTTTAAACCAGCCCCATAATAGTCTAGTGGCGTAATACGACTACCGCGACCATTACAAAAACCATAAACAAACACCATATTTGCATATTCTAAATTTGAATAAGTGTGTGGAATTTTCTAATTTTCAAATTCGAAAATAAACGTTAAATCACTGTCATAATAAACTGACACTGACAAATATCAGAACAACAAAAATATTGAAATGATTTTATGCCTCGACAGGATTGATTCAGACAGCCGGTACATCATATGTGATAAGTTTTTTGTTTTACGTGTGTAGTCAGTGCAAGGATATTTTTATTTTATTTAAGAAGTATTAATTCGAAAACACGCGGAAATTTGGATCTTTTACAGAAACGGTAGTTAAATTTTTTTAATTATGTTATAACTTGAAAGCAAATGAAAATTGAATAACATATGAGTTTTTTTACGTGTACAATCATTACCACCGACATATGAGGCTTAACAGCTCTTCGATGACGTCACGCTGTTTGCTTCTTTGCATCCCATTCGATTTTATTTTGGAAAAACGAACTTTCAAAGCAAAAACAAAACGCGTAACCCAGCACCGTTTTCGTGAAAGATGTATTTGTGGTGGATATATATATGAATCGACTAATTATTATTATTTGTAATTGTATATGTATTTGGACGAAACTAAGCTTGAAATGATACAGTAATTACAATTTTATTCGAAATTTTGTTCAATTTCACGAGTACATTTACAGACATGCTATTTAACCAGAGTGTTAAATTTCCTATTATGCGGTGTTTTACCTAATTTACCATTACTTTTCCCACAATCATTTTTGTTTAAGTGGGGCATTTGTAGAACAAGTTATTATAATTGTTGCAATACGTTCACTGCTGTGAATATGACATTTACATACATATATCAGTATCCAAAATGGCAACGTTCGGTGATATAATTTAAAATATATTGTATTAAAACAGAACGTTTATTACATACATTTAAAAACATCTTTTCGTGTTCAAAAATAGTTTTGTTAAATATAACGTAAGAATATAAAACCCTTTGAACAATAACATCTTCACGTTTTTTGTAAAATACAACGGACAATTAGGGGATTAAGTTGGAATAGCATTTTTTTTAAGCCTACGATTTTTTAAACTTACAGTTATAGTTTCCCCAGTCCTTGAGTCGGTAGCTGTTGAAAAATAAATCATATTTTTTTTATTTACGAAGTGTAACTCACACACAAAACACCCAACACCATGTTAAGTTAGGTTACCTCGTTATCGCTTATGCAATACTAGAAAAACATTGCAGGTATCACCAACAATGTAAGGAAATATCGCTGCACAGTATTTTTTAAATAAAACCAATATAATTTGGATAAAGCAATTCAAAACGCGGAGATAGTCTCAGTGCCTGCTTACGTCAAAGCTGTGGGGCCTTATGTATATCGTGGGTAACGGTTTGGAGCATAGTCCAATAATAATAGGTATGTTTCGACGCAGAGACATCGTGACGTCATTGTGGCAAAATCATAGAAGTAACAAATACTGTATTACACAGAAAATGTTGTTTCTGAAACGTAAATGAGAGGTTACAATATTGCAGAGATATTTTTGAAACATTTGACGTTGTTCCCTCTACTGGTATTTGACTTTACTCTCCCTGACGAATGAAAACAACTGTGACGTCACCGTGACGTGCGTACAAGATTTCATTTTTTTTAAATAAAACCGATATAATTTGGATAAACTAATTTAAAGACCAAGAATCGATCTGAACGCATGAAAACAACCGCCGCCATCTTAGATTAGGTTTTTCTCGTTTTTATCGTTTCAGAAAATGTTTTATGCTTATACACCAACAAAATACGGAAATATTACTACGCAGTATTTTTTAAAATAAAACCAATATAATTTGGATAAACCAATTCATTATGTTCTTGATCTTTGTTAATGACATTTGTTCTTAGTTAGATTGTAACAAATTAATGTTTGCTGCTCTTTTCGAAGATAGAGACACCAACTGATTGTCTTTCTCTGCAAGTTAATATTGGCAAACTCCATACTTGGTGTTTAGATAACAACTTATCTATGAATGTAGCTAAATGTAATGTCATAACCTACTCACGTAAAAAATTCTCAGTTATATACGATTACCTATACAATGATGTTAGTATACAGCGATGTTCATGTGTAAAAGATTTGGGTGTCTCATTTGATTCTTCTTTGAAAGCTTTGGGCAAGGCAATTTTCTTCGCTGGAGTCAATTATCTCTCTTTATTTCGCACTGGTGCGATCTAAACTTGAATATGCCTCTACAGTTTGGCCATCAATCTACGCAACACACATATCGTCACTTGAAAATATATAAAGAAAATTCCTACATTTACTTTAAACAAAATGGTGTATACCCAGGTCAAGGATCTGACCATGATATTCTACTGGCCGCATTTCGTGTACAATCCTTACAGCAACGACGCAAACAGGCTGACATTAGATTTTTACATAATATGTTGCACAACAAAATCGATGCTCCTCATCTTTTGGAAAAACTTTGTTTCGCGATTCCTTCCTATTCTACTCGATTATCAACAACTTTTACTGTCCCTTCCCCAGAACCAACTTTATGTTAAGATCGCCTATTTATAGAATGTGCTCTTACTTTAATAATATTTCTGATATTAATGTTGATATCAATTGCTCTGATCTTTGTACCGTTTTAAATAATGTTTAGTAGTTACTTGCATGTATAATTTTTGTTATAGCTTATTAATACATATGATTTTAGTTTATCATAATTATCATAATGTGATGGTTATCTTTGTGTATACTTTTTGTCCTGTTATTAGACTCGTCTGTTGGACAATAAATGAATTATTATTATTAAAACGCAGAGATGTTCTCAGTGTGTAAACGCGTTTATACGGCCTAAATATAAATACGTCAGCGCCAGCTGACGTCAAAACTGCGGGGCCTTCTTTATATCTTAGGTAATAGTACAATACACTCCTGGAATTTAGTCCATTCCTGCCGACTCGCCCTGTATAGCAATAACGATGTGTTAGATTCTAAGCAAGCAGGACATATCCATACGTTTATTCCGTTATAGTCATTGTTCAAATGACAATAACTCTAATATGCAGAAACAATTGGGTAACTCAGAATTAGTATGCATCGTGATATAACATTGAATAGTAAATAACCCGTTTACCAGGACACCTAAATTAGCAACAATAGGCGCTAGGTGGTGTATAATTTATAACTGTTCGTAGATAGTATGAACAGTTTCTGGAATAACTGGCGTACTTTAAAACAACAACGGGAGGTTTGTGAGGGAATTAATTTATAAACTTATGGTTATCTATAAAGGGCAGACTGACGAGGCACCTTGTTATCGGTTAAGTAAACCAAGACAAATCCAAGATAAATTACCTAACATCACTCGGTGTCATTTATCTTCCTAAATAGAAAGGGTACGTTAATTATAAGTTTTGGACAATTTTCGCTTTAACCTCTATGCGGGAAAGTATTTCGGATCTATAACGTCATAATAGTGACCGATCAGAAATATTATCCTTCAATGCTGAAAGATGTAGAAAATTTTAGAATTCCAAGGGATGTAGCGACCATATATGATAATCAGACTAATTGATGTTACATTTCATATCGTTTAGGTTACACAGGAAAGACATGTAGCGAAGAAACTGATCCCTGTACGTCTATGCCTTGCCAAAATGGGGCAACTTGTACCGGTAATGTCACTCAATTCAAATGCGATTGCCCCAGAGGTTTCTCAGGTCCACAATGTCAACATAACTTAAATGAATGTGATTCTTCTCCGTGTATTCACGGAATATGCGTAGACCAAGAAGACGGTTACAAATGTTTCTGTCAGCCAGGTAAGTGGACTTCATTATGTTTCGGTTTTTTCTTACGCCTCGCTACTGCCTACATTTTCCGTTGCTTTCGGCGACGTATACGACGTAGTAAATGATATATTAACTATCCTTATCGTTCTAATTTATCACAATAATTCTTAGAATGGGACGGCGAATTTTCTTTTCCCTTTTAAAACCTTTTATCTACGACCTTTTAAAATCTCTCTGAAGAGAATATTACCCCTGCACTCTTATTATATCGTAGAACATTTTAGAAACACTAGAAATACAGTCGTGGACAAAATAATAGCACAGTGAATTTTACATTTGACTAAAACTGTTTAAGACTATGTGGCGCTAGCTGACTGTTGGACTTTTTTTGTTGAAATCACCTGACACAAATTAACATTCTTAAGCAAAAGAGGTAACTGATGTACAGTTGGTAAAGTTGGTAATATTATTATTTAATTATGTATAACATGCAAGTAAGTATAATTTGAACATACATTTACTAATATTTGCTTGTGCCTCCTCTGTGTTTTATTATTTCCTCAATCTTTTTTGACATACTGCCAATGCAGCTTTTTATTGTTTTTTCAATTTCGTCGCTATTACGCCATACACCTTCAATATGTTGTTGTAATTCTTCCTTTCGTGTACTTACGATGTTTTTCAAGACATTCCACACATTTTCAATTTTGTTTATATCTGGTGAATTGCCTGGCCAAGGTAGTACACGCAGATTTTTAGATTCAGGGTATCGCGTTACACTTTTTGCCTTATGACATGGTGCATTGTCTTGCATGAAAGTATATGGTCCTTGAGTCGAATCCAATGAGCCAATATAAGATATTAAATAGTTTTGTAAAACTTTTTTAATATTGTTTTTGTTCCATTGTTCCGTTAACGAAATGTAGTGGTCCCGGTCCTTCTGTCGTAATGCACGACCAAACCATTAGAGATGGGGGGTATTTAATAAATTTGATCGTACATGCTTCTTTATAACTCTCTGAAAGGTATCGACGAACAAATTGGTTAGAAGTTAACACTTCTAGCCGTGACTCGTCGCTATAAATAATCTAGGAAAAGTGAAAAATGTAGAGAAGTATTAAGCGAACTATGAGGATAAATTTGACCAAAAATATAGATGATAAATGAAACTTACCTTTCCCCAATCTTCAACTGTATATTTTTTATATTCTTTAGCCCATTGAAATCGTGTTCCTTTAATTTTAGATGTATCTCGGCTTCTTTGTCGGACGTCTGCATTTCAAGCCTGCTTCATTAAAACGTCTACAGACTGTTCGGGTTGATATTTGTACGAATTGTAAGAATTTTATGAATACCTTCAGTGGATAAAAAACGATGTTCAATAGCCACTTTTACTATACGACGATCATCTCTTACAGTTGCGTTTGCCGGCACAGTATGTTCTGCCACTACTTGTACTAGGAATATTCTCCTTAATTAATTTCGCGATTCTCAGAACAGTTTGATGTGATACACCCTCTTTTTGTGCAGCTTCACGCAGAGAAAACTCTTCAGTCTCTAGAAGAGCAGAAATTCGTGCTTTTTTCTCTGCGGTTGTATCCTTCTTCTTTCCCATTATGATAATAATAGCCCGGGAAAGTAGACGCACACAAATAAAATTAAAACTCTGAACTATAATTGAAAATGGGTGGAACGTCTTGAAAAACATCGTACAAGTACACGAAACTCAACTACAAAGGAAGAATTACAACAATATGCCGAAGATGTATGGCATAATAGCGACGAAATTAAAAAAAAAAAACAGTAAAAAACTACATTGGCAGTATGCCAAAAGAGATCGATGAAGGAATTAGCAAATATCACTAAATATATGTAAACTAACTAAAGTAAACTTGTCATGTTCCAATCTTTCTTTCCTTGTAGACTTGAGATCGAATCTGAGATATCGCATGATTTCTCTAAATTTGTTTCTAGACATCGTTTGACTAAAAAACGATATTCCTAACTTTTTAGACTGCAAGGAGTCTAATTCTAAGTGACAGGAACCCTGGGCACGACGTGCGTATAGAATGGCAATAAAGGATTCTAGATCTCCTGAAGATAATTGCCAGTCTTGACTGTCTAGTTGTCTTCTAGCTTCAGCCTCGGTGCATTGTTTTATGTGTCTCAGCATCGAGTCATCGATAAATAATCTCAAGAAACTACTCACATTTTCTGCAGTTACTTTTTGTTTTGCATAGCCTGTTGACCCTGGATTGTCCCTGAATATATTGGGTTAGGTTTTTCTGCCTGCAGTAGGCTGACTCGCAGAAATTACTTGCCATTGGGAATTGTCTTTTGATTTGCAAACTGCACCAAGATTGAAGGAAAATCCTTTTTCTGTTGGTTTCTTTTGCGGGCGATTAGAACGAACAGACATTTTCACTTCCCACTTATCACTGGAACTAGCACTAGTCACTGCAACCGTTACATCATAAATTGTGTCATTGTCAAATTCATCACTATTTTGTTCCTCACTCGCAACAACTCGAGAACGAATTTCATTTTCACTGTTCGTACTAACTGATTTAGAATCATTCTCGGAATTTCCTGGTGAAAGATTTTCCAGTTCGTTTAAATACGCTAAAGGCTTCTCGGCTGCACAGAGAGGCCTTTATTGGACCACATACTGTTCAGTCTAACTAAACAGGACGAATGCACTTTCAGAGTACTACCGATCTTTTTATATGTTCACAATAGTGCAGGTTGAAACTTGCAAAATATTTTGTACGCATGCGCCAAATTAAATCTGCGCATGTGACACTAAAAAGAGCACGAGTACAAACAGGTTCTTTGTCGAGGGCAAGGCTGAACATGGCTGATCGGTTGATGCAGTTATATGCCTTATTTTATATGTAATAAATGTTGGAGATTATGTATATATTTACATGCGGTACATGCTTAAATGTTTAGTTCTTTCAAATGTTGCAACCAAGAAAAAGGATTGATAAATAAAGTTTGTCGAAACATTTTTTTAACGTACCGGTCAATTTGACCAGGGCGGCCGTTTAAAGTAAAATCTCCCAGAACATCGCTTAGAGTTCTACAAAATATTCAAAATTTTGTGAGAGCATTGCTAAGCTAAATTCAGGAAAAGTCACATGATTTCAAGATCATATCAAAATTAATTCCGTTGAAAAAAAAACTTGAAAATTGATAGACGGTCAAATTGACCGGTGCGGCGGTTCTAGTGTCAAAGGATCGTGGAGAAGCAAAAAAGGTGTTTTTTTATGGTTGATTGAATTGATACAAATGAATTGCATGATTTTAATTTTCCTTGTGTTCAGGGAAATGACCAATATTTCTTAATGTATTATCGGTGCGAATAAAAATATTTCTTCTTACATCCTACTTCTTACCTTTTGTATTTTGCTTACACTGCCAATAAATTATTATCATGTCGTAATACTCTTCATTTGAAAACGTAAACATGAAGTTAACTGCCACAACACGAAAACGTTAACAATTTTCAGACTTTGATGTGTTTTATTTGCATGTCTTTGGGTGTCTGCTGAGTTTCTGCTATTACGAATGATTAATAACTTTTCAATTTATTGGAAGATATTTAAATATTTAAATTTTATCAATTTATCTTCATTAATTGGAATTTTATAAGCATTTATGTAGGTACTTAGGTATATCTTCATCCTAAATCTATAAAAATTATTTTCTAGACGAGTAAACCAGATAGGTTGATAGCAGTTATATGGAAAGTTGTCACAAATGTGTTGCATATTCCAAAAATCGAATAAAAAGTACGGCATTCCGTTTAAAGAAATTAAGTTAGGTAGCGCCATCGAGCCCTGACACATTTAATTTTTAACATGAAATATGTATCTGTGATTGACATCTATAACAAAGTTTTCAGAATTTTAAAATCTGCATTCTTTTCCGAAATATCGCGCTGTTCTATTCAACGCTGAGTAATATAACAAAATGTAATTCTTTATTTTGAAAACTGAAGAAATTTTCTTTATTATATACGATTTTCTACCTACTTTTGCAATTCTTATTAATATTTCCCATTAATATTTTGATCCGGCATGAAAATTTCTATTTGACGTGAGTTACGGTCATTCTTTCACCCTCCTTTTGAGCGTGACCTTTTTCCAGAAATCGGTGTGTTTTGTGATTCATAAAACATGCAAAAACAAGCTTATTTCAATTTCGTCTTCCACAATTATCTAAAAAGAATATAATTCTTTTTAATTCCTTTTTTTGAGTTTAAAAAAATCTTAACTGGGAATTTCATGTGGGCCACGTCTAGCTATTTCTTCACTCCATACATAGCAATATTCCTCATGATTTCCCATATTGTAAACCCTAAAATTCTATGTAGCTAAACAAATCTGTAATTTCCTTGGAATTTCCGACGTAATTAAATATTTGAAAACATCTCGTTTCGGTAAGGAATCGAACCTGACATCTTCCCTTTGTCGGAAGGGCGTGCTAACCACTACACCACGGGGACCTTATACCAGGAACGTTCACTCTTTAATACCTAGTTATTTCAACTGCAAATACATCATAATATTTCGACGGACAATTTTAATTCTTACATACCAAGTCCACCAATTAATTAATATATTTTGGCTTTGGTTGGCGAATTATGAAAATATGTAATTTCCGACGTAACTAAATACTTGAAAAATCTCGCCCCGGTAAAGAATCGAACCTGTCACCTTCCATTTGTCGGAAGGGCGTGCTAACCACTACACCACGGGGACCTTATGTCAGGTTCGATTCAGCAGTATGTTTATTATACTTTTCTTGCATTTCCACTTTCGTTTTTTTCTTTGCCTGCTCATACGCTATAGATAAATCACATTGATCTTTCATAAGTTACATAGATTTAAAGAAAGTAATGTTAAATGCTAAATTGAAAATGTCCCTGTGATGACTAATACCAGCACATTCCATATTGGCTAAAGCGTGTTCAGAAGCATGGTTTTACATTTTTCTATTTCAAAAAAATCG
The DNA here is from genome assembly GCA_029619315.2 of Dynastes maya. Lineage (NCBI taxonomy): Eukaryota > Metazoa > Arthropoda > Insecta > Coleoptera > Scarabaeidae > Dynastes > Dynastes maya. The sequence goes on from JAROYE020000012.1 coordinate 13,654,537, forward strand.
GTATTTTCTAGAAGCTTTTCTCTTATTTCACCCTTTCACCCTTATCAGTTACATCCAACTCACGAATTTTACTTAGACTTAAAGCTAAACGATGAAGAATTAGCAGGGGCAAGTCAATACAAAGTTCTAGGGGTATGGTTTGACGAGCTACTTAACTGGAAAGTTCACTGCGAAAACCTTCTGTCACAGATTAGTTCTCTTTGCTACCTCTTTCGAAGCCTGAAAAATATTCTAACAACTCAACAGCTGCTAAGCATTTATCACGCGTATGTAGCAAGTAGACTGACCTGGTATTAGCTTTTGGGGAAACTCAACGCTGGCAAATAATATTTTTATAAACCAAAAGAAGATTATCCGTTGTATTGCTGGGATTAAACCTACAGATTCTTGTAGGAATTCTTTTGTTAGCTATGATACCCTGACATTACCTTGTATATTCATTCAAGAATTAGCGATGTATATTCATATAAATAGGCAGAATTATAGCAACTGGTTATGCTTTCTATGTTCCATCCACAGCATATTGTGCTAAAAGTACACTTCCCGCAGAAGCAAGTGTGTTTACTGCTGAAGCCCTAGCAATTAAGAGTGCATTGCAATATATTCTTCAGACAGATGTAAATAAATACGCTGTTTTCAGCGACTTCAAAAGCGTTCTTCTTGGTTTGAACAATACAAACTACAGATCATTTCCGATCATCTTAGAAATTTTGCATCTGGACTACATGCTGTATCTGATGGGTAAAAGAATTACATACGTGTGGGTGAAAGGCCACTCAAATATTCGCAATAATGAAATAGTGGATTTGTTAGCTAAAAGTGCCTGCAATGGAACACCAAAAGATGGCATACAAATTCCATATACTGACTTTTTACTAAAAATCCGGCAGCTACAACAACAACGCAGGCAAGAAAGGTGTGATAGTAATAGACCCACGAATTTCTACAGAATTTACTCGAACGTCATCGGTAAAAGATGGTATGATAGTGAATACATTAAGAAGCAGATGTTCTCACAAATTATGAGACTTTCTTTTAATTATGGCAGATTTCCATCGCATCTCCATAAAATAAATTTGGCCGACAATGATTTATGCGATCGCTGTAATGTAATAGCAGATATGAATCACATCATATTAGGATGCAAGAAGCACAGTGCAGACAGATTGGTAACAGAACTTATAAATATGGGATTGCAGTTAAAACGTTAATTATATTCTCGCCCAGGATAGCTTTGAAGTAAACTTCTGTCTTTTCACATTTTTAAGTAGAGAAAATATTATGATATTGCTTTTGATACTCCTATGTGTTTCTATCCTTTGTGGGTTTTACCTTTTACCCTGTGGGGCCTACCTGTGTTGTTTGCTTGTGAGCCACCCGATCGGCCCCGGGTGTGAAGTGTGTCTGTGTTTTTGATACCTGTGTTCATTCGGGTTGTTAGGTGTCTGGGGTAACTGGCCAGCGGCGTCCGCCAAAGTCATATAATAATAATAATAATAGGCAGAATTATAGATCATATCGAGATTTTCACGACTATCAAACTAGATTCGGGGAGGATCTCCTCACTCCAAAATCTAGGTTAACTATGTATTAGCAGTCGCCCGAAATTCTAGCTATTACGATCTACAACAAACTTCCTTCACACTGGAAGAAGTTCAATTTATCTAAATTTAAAAGCGGGTCCAACATATATTGCGTAGCCAAGGCTTTTACTCCATACAAGAATTTTTAATAAGTAATGTTACTTGATTTTAATTGTATCTAATTCTGTTAATGCTTGAACGTGTAAGCGCTCCGCCCAATTACCCTTTATTATTGCCTTTGTAATTGTAGGCTTACTTAATGCCTTTTTTAGTGTAATTACTGTTGTATTCGTGTTTGTATTGTGTGTCTTTGGACCATTTCCTATACTTTTGTAAGTCGTTGGAAATAAATTATTATTATTATCAAATGATTCAAGTCTTACTAACAATAAATAAACCCATTGTCGAATATGGTTTCGTATCTGCTAAAAGTTTTCGAACATTTTTGGACATTTTTCTTTGCTTTTTAAGCGCCTACAGCATTTTCTTTATCAAAATACGAAAATACTGCTATTATTTTGACCGTAACTGTATCTCTTTTAAAGATTTCATTAGTTGAGTGAATGTTTTAATAACCATGTCTTGATTTTAAATTAAAACGACTCTCAAGTCTGCCGTAATTATCTTGTCTGGTTAAAAAATTGAGTGTAAAAAAAGGAATTAATTGTAGGAAGTTTGCGAAGAAATCCTGTAGGAAGAACAGGAAATATTAATTAACAATACAATTCTCCCACCGTTAATTAACTTCCCTTCAATAAGGCGTAATCGCAGAGCAAAGGATCTCCTCCTGTTTACCGCTTCACTGCGTCCAAATCAAATTTTAACGGGGGAAGCATGAAAAATAAAGATATCCAACGCTTTATGTCGCGTATAATCAAATCGGCCGATAGTAATTTAACGAACGAAATTGTTTACTCTGAGTTGAACGGTTGCTCAATTCTTCGCCGCCGGAACAACGATGAAAAAGTAACAAAAGGCTTCCTTTTCGGAAAGTCGCGTTAAATTTTGTAAACGTCTTCTCCTTTTGAGTTACTTTATCTATTATGACATATCTCCAAAGCAATAAAACTTGAATCTGGTATAAATTCCCTCTTCATTACCCCTTTTATTTTAAATCTGTACGTAGAATGTATATTTTCTAGATTTTCGCAGTTGCCAATATGCCTGGAAAATTGGAATATTCATTCAATTTGTTTGTAAAGTTTGACAAATTGAGAAACTTTTGTAACGTTCTTTGGACGATCACTTAAAAAATAATTATTATATATATAATCTTAATATCTTTGGTACCTCGTGGGTGTAGATATACATATGTTTGCATTAAGAATTGTGCACAAATTTCTGCCACAGTTTCCTATCTTGTACCATTCTCTTTGCCTCATTCCAGGTTTTTTCTTTCTTGTTCAGTATTCTTCCTATATTTTTATCCCAGGTTTCTTCTGGGATTTATATTATTCTTGTGCCTTGCACTCTTGCCTCCCAAATTTGCTTCACCGGTGTTCTATTATCTTTGTAGGTGCCCCCACCAACCTAACTATCGCCGTTCAATGAAATCCGTCAAGGGTTCGATCTTTAATTCTTCTCTTATTTGGCTATTTCGTACTCTGTCCACTCTGGTTACATTTCTAACTCTTCTTAAGTATCTCATCTCAACGGCTTGCATTTTGCTTTTTTGTTGTTGGTTAAGTATCCTGGGCTCGCAGGCAGAAAGGACGGGTCTATATATCGACTTTCATTTTTGTTTGTTCTGTGACTTCTTTCTTGCTTATAATTTGCCTATTTATAGCGTGGTACAGCATATTAGCTCTATCAATTCTCTTATTTATATCAATTTCGTGATGTCCTACCCATTCAATTGTTACCCCAAAATATTCAAAATCCTTCACTTGCTTGATTTCTGTAGCCTATAGGTAGTGGTTTTACTTTCGCTTTAGTTTCTTTAATTAAATCGTCCATAAACACAATGAAGAGCAGCGGACTCAGACCGCCTCCCTGCCTTTTTAGTTTTTACTGATCACACAGTTCCTTGTTTCCCCGTATAAAGATTTAATTACGGTAGTAATAGCTAGGCCGGTTCTGTCGCAAAATTCCATAAGATTTAACATAGGGGTCCAAATTTACTTTTTATCCCAGCCACTCCTACCCCGGTCATGTTACATGACCCGTGACGTCATAGGCCCCGCCCCCTTGGCGGGAAATTTGAAACGTGGGTCAAGTGCACCAAGGGGTCTTAAGGTGTACTTAGCTTGGGTGGGGTGATTCGATTTTAACGTCAAAACGGCCGTAGCTCTTATGGGAGCTGAGATACTGCTTGTTCAGAAGCCGTTGTGAACGGATAGGCCGTTCAGGAGCCGTTCGAAAGCTGTTCAGAAGTCGTTGTGAACGGCTTCTAAACGGCTCTTGAACAACTTCTGAACGGCCTATCCGTTCATAACGGCCTACCAGTTCACAACGGCTTCTGAACAGCTTTTGAACGGCTTCTGAACGGCCTACCCATTCGCAACGGTCTCTGAACAAGCGGTATCTCAGCCCAAGCCAAGTACACTTGACCCACGTTTCAAATTTACCACCAAGGGGGCGGAGCTTATGACGTGACGGGTCATGTGACATGGCCGAGGTAGGAGTGGTGGCGATAAAAAGTAAATTTGGACCCCTATGTTAAATCTTATGGAATTTTGCGCCAGAGCCGGCCTAGCTATTCTACTAATTACCCTAATAAATTTTTCGTTAACTTTTCTATTTGTACGACTTTTCCACATTTTAGGTCGTGAAATTCTATCGAAAGCTTTCTCCATGTCCATGAAGGCTGTTTTTTCCCTCTTGATAGTTGTTTGTTAATTACTTCCTGAAGATATGGTCCTGAGTACTTCGTCCCTTTATAAATCCACTCTGAGAATTTTCCAAGTTAGGTTCAGGTTGTCTTAATTTTCGTTCCACTATTTTTTCATAGAGCTTCATAGGAGTGCTAAGTGGCGTGATTCCTCTATAATTGTTGCAATCCTTGTTGTCACCTTTCTTATATATGGGTACTATGAGTCCTACTTTCCAATGATGGTATTTGTTCTTCATTCTAAATCTTGTTAAGGATATTCAGCAATACTTGTAGTCCAAAATCTCCTACATTTTTTATCATCCCAGTTGTTATTCTGGCTTGTCCTGGGGCTTTATCATGTTTCAAATTTTTTATTTCTTCTATTAGCTCCTTGTGTTATTGTTCTTCTATCCCCGTTTTATTCTCATTATGTAGTAATTTCTGAAAATATTGTTTCCATCTTTCCATAATTAGGCTCGCATTCGTTATTAGTTCCCCTCCCTCTCCTTTTATTGCCGATACTTCTTTATTTCTATTACCTCTACCTTCTATTACTCTATAAAAAAGCTTTTGATTTATTTTGCTATCTCTTTCTAGTTTTTCACCAAAATCTGCCCAAGATAGTTGCTTAGCTCTTACTATTAATTCTTTTACTGTCTTCCTTTGTATTTTGTATTGTTCAAAATTCTCGTCATTCCTGTTGTTTAAGTACTTCAGCCATTTTTATTTTTTCTTTTGTACTTCTAAGTTAATTTCTTGTGCCCACCATGCTGTCTGTCTCTTATTTTTGGTATTTCTGCTCACTCCACATACTTTCTTAGCTGCTTTCAGTATGCCATTTTTAAATATTTCTCATAATTCTTCCCGGTTTTTATCATTCCAATATTTAGATTGCATTTCCAATTCATTATTTACTGCTTCTACATATTCGCTTGCTGTTTTTTTGTTCTTTAGTCTGTAGGTTTTTATTGTTTCATTTTCTACTATGTTCAGATTACCATCACCGCTTCTATTCTTATAGTCTAAAAATTCTCTTATTGTCGCTACTAGTAAGTAATAATCGCTGTTAATTTCGGGTACTCTTCTTACACGTACATCTGTTATCGATTTTCTGAGATAGGGATTTGGAGGTAGCGAAAATCGATTCTATAAGTCCAATATTTTCTAAAAACACATCGGTGAGACTTCAGCAGATTGCAGAAAAATCGCCAGATTATCCCAAAGTTAAGTACAATAGACTCTCCATATTCGAAACAAAATTAAATAGAGTGTTCACATTAACGGTTTTTTCACGTTTGATGCTTAAACTTATAATGTTTTTTATTATAAAATTTGGCCAATACATTGAAATTTACTTTTAATTACTTCCTAGTAGTAAAAACTAAATGAGTTTAGTTAGTTATTTCTACCAATTGAATTGAGGTGTTTAATGCATTAGATTGAACTGTCTACTAGAGTAACTTTTTTTAGATTTTCTTCATTTTCCTCAGTTTTAGTCTTTTTTCGTTTCAATCATCAATATTTTCCACTTGTGCATTCACTTCATTCCATCTAATTGCATCTGTACCAGTAAATTCAATCTAGAAATAAATGTACACGCGGAGAAACGTTTCAATTATCCACAATACAATAACTTTGTTTTTAATCAAAAAAAAAATTTTCTTATCGTTTTTTTTCTCCGCTTAAGAGAAATATATACTTGTAATTAAATAATCGTATTTCTTTGCTTAAGACATTTGTTAACTTGATTCAAGAAAATCTTGCAGAAAATTTGAAGGAGGCCATTCTTAGTATAAGTAAACAGCCGATATAACACAAAACAATATTTTCTAAAGGATAATAAATAGTTTTCTTAATTCAAGAAAGCGTTTAGGTATTGTTCATAAATCAGTAGTATCATTTTCTTAAATAAAGCATTTATTTACTTAGAATTCTTGAAATGCATATTATTTATATCCACATTATTAATTGCGCTTATCTTGTAGTATGACATATCCATACATAATGCAGTAAATTATTCACATTGCTTGTGATTTTAAAAAGGCTAACGTGGAGGTTATCTACAGAATAATGTTCAAACAAAAGTGAACTTAATGTAGAAGTACACATGAAAAAAGTGCCTAGAAACAATAACCAAGATAATGCTAATAAATAGCTCCTGGTATTGATGGAATTATTGCCGGCAAAAACAATATGAGAAGAGAAAAGCATTAAAGCTTCTTACTGCTGACCACGTTGCTCTGACATCTCTCAGTTTATGCCACCAATCTTCAAAAACAGCAACTGAAATAATGCCTGGCGCCACCTAGTGCCAGTAGTTATAGTCCCAGACAATAGCGACGGAACTGGAATACAGATATAATTTTTTCGTTCCCACCTTTAATATGAATATTTTCTAAACTGAAAATTAAATGATTTACTTGGAAGAAACATTTTTCTGTCTTGGATTTTCTTTCTATCCATTTTGATCGAGGTCTGCCTCTTCTTCTTCTTCTTCCCGTCATCCCCCATTTCGTTATTACTTTGATCGGGACTTCCTCTTTTGTTCTCCACACATGCCCTATCCATCCCGTTCTTTGTTGCTTTATCTTTCTGACAATATCCATCCCTTTCATCTCCTCTAGTAGTTCTCTGTTCGTACGTACTCGGCCCCAATATAGTTCTTAATATTTTCCGTTCTGCAATCCTTAGCTTTTCTTCATCTGCTTTGGTCATCGACATTACTTCCGCTCCATACATCATTACTGGTTTTATTATATTTTCGTATATTTTCATTTTCGTTCCTTTTGCCAGTATCTTGCTTTTCGTTAATTTTTTATTTGCTTTGTATGCTCTATTCGTCGCCATTATCTTCTCTTTAATCTCCTCCTCCCTACCTTCGTCATTGGTTATCATCACACCTAAATATTTAAATTTATTTACTTCTTCGAAGGAGTGCCACCCTAATTTAATTTCTCTTTTACCCGTTCCCATTCCTATCCTCACAATCTTCGTTTTGCTTTCATTTATGTGGAATAATATTTTACCTCCTTCTCGTATTATTTCTTCTAAAGTTTTTACCATTATATCTCTTCTCTTAGTTACTATTACGACGTCATTTGTATGTAATACATTCTACTGTTTATTTGTCTAATTTCCCGTATTTTATCTCTCATATTCCCTTTCAAGACAAACGCTACACCCCTCTGTCCTTGCTTTTCATCTCCTGAATATATTAGTGTACTGTTTTCTCTGTCAATCCTGCCTTTTCCTTTCCACCTTATCGCTTGCAATGTCGCAATATCAATATCTTTCTAATTCCACTATTACTTCATTCAATTTTCCTGGTTCCATCAGCGTTCTTACATTCCATGTGCTCTAAATTTGCGTCGTTTTCTTTTCTCTTTCCTTCCTTTTCTTACTTGTTTTTTTTAATTTATTCTTTTCCGTTTAGTCGCCATTGTCTTTTACCAGTATCTCCATCCTGCTTTCATTTTTTACTAGTTTTTTGACCTAGTTTTCGCCTCTATATTAAAACTAGTTCTTGTTATCTTCCTTAACCATTCTCTCTTATCCTCTTCAATTGATGATCGTTCACTAAACTTTCTGCCTTTATTAATTTGGTTCACATCCTCTTCCTCTCTTTCATTTCTCTCCTCTGTACTTTGATTTTTTCTCATCTGTTTCAAATCATACATTTCTCCATTGACACTTATCTTGCTATATATCAGTTTAGCATTACCACCCTCTCTTTTTATCTCTTTCATAAATTTAACCAATTCTCTTCCTTGGTCTACTATCTCCGGTGAATAATCTTCATTAATATAAATTCTCGTTCCTTTCAATTTCTTAGTTTGTCTTAGCACTTCCATTTTCTTATTCTTTGAATTCTACTATTATCGGTCTGATCTTATCTCCCTTTGTTATTTCTACTCTCCTCATCTCCTGTATTACCTCCTTGACATTTCCATCTCCATCTCCATTCTATTCATAACTTGAATACTTCCTGTATCACATCCTTCATTTGTTGCCCCTCCTCGTTTGATTCTTCTACTATCCCTTGTATAATTATCTTCTTTTTTCTTACCTCTCTCTCTAATATTTCAATTCTCTTATCCTGTTCTTCCACTTTCTTCTTTATTTGTGTGTTTTCTTCTTTGGTTTTGTCCATTTTTACTATATCATTTTGCAACTCATCTATTTTTTTCTCAATTCTACAATTCTGCTCTTCCACAGCTTCGAGTTTTTCCATTGTTCTATTCATTTTAGGACGTTAAAGGTTTTACCCGGGCCGACCCCTCGGAGGTTTACCATTCTCCTTATTTACTATTGTAGAGTATGAAGAAAATATCTATTTAGTCCAAATACAATTTCAGGAGAATTATTTTCTTATATTCATTATACATTTTTATAGTCTTGAAATAAACATATTTTCTTGAATAGAGACTGATTTTTGCAAGAAACCATTTCTCCGCGGGTACATGTAAGCAATGGAAATTGTGAAGAATTTTCCAAACATTTAGCAATTATTGTTCTATATAAACATAAAATTAATAGTATCTTTTAATGTTTCTATATTGAAGTAATTTGCAATAATGTTTCGAAGGCTACTTCTGTAAAATAGTCTGGTGATCCTAAGAAATACAGCTGCACCAAATCATGTAGCGCGTTCTGTTTTGCAAAAGGATTAGGGGAAATACTCAATTGCAGAACTAGTGGTTGGTTACGTTATTCCGTATTCCCATTACCCTATGTACACAGTATCGAGCATCTACTGTACAACTGGTAAGCTCATTATAGCTATGATTTGGTCAACTAATCATTTAGTTTTGATTGCTTCCGTTAAAGAAGATAGTTATCTATCAAATTATTTTATTCCAAAAATTCCAAAACATTTTGAAATACTTTTTCACATGTTCAAGAAGTAAATGAGCTAACGCTTTAGGGTATACAGAAATCTATTCTACAGATCCGATTTCATCTAAAAACACATCACTAGGATTTGTGTAGATTGCAGAAGAATCAATAAATTATCTCAAAGTTGCTTGAAAATCATGTTTCATTTTTGAGTGCACAAAAAAAATCTTTAAGTTTACGTTTGAATAGCATCTACAGATCTTTAGAGATGCTTAATCAGTACATACGAGGTATTTTTTGATCAAATAAACGTTTAACTTTCTAAAGAATAAACGGTTGGATAATCTTAGATTATTTTATTTCAAAAACCGTTAGGAAAATTCTCATGTGTGGACCTGTTTTATAGATCTAGACGAGTTAAATCGAATTAAAGAAGAGCAACTCTCTATTTCAGTTTCCCACTTTCTCCGGATCATAGCTGTACAGGTAAAAATGTGTAATTTTTCATCCAGGAATACATCATTGGGGTCTCTGTAGGTTGCAGAGGAGAAGATTACGTCAAAATTACATGCTTGAAAATCAAAATTTTTGAGTTTGCTGAACCAATTCACTAAAACCCATTACCACAATACCATTTAGTGAACTGTTTCAGTGTACCAGTGCCACAGATTTAAAGTACTCGATTATTTTTGAGTTTATTTCTTTAAAATGTTCCATCTGAAAACTAATAAAAAATATATTCAGAAATGCTTAGTAATGACATAATAGTTATTTTTTGATAAAATAATAGCTTCCTTATGAATGTATGTACATTTTTAGTAGGTTACGTTTAAAAAAGTGGTTTTGTAATATTTAGATTATTTTTTATGAACAGGGCTAAATGTGATGATTTATTTTATAGCATTTTATAGCATTGGAGGACGATACTCTATCTATCATAGTTTGATTCAATCAATAGGGTGCAAAATAAAGGGAATTGATCTTACGAAATTTGGGCAATCTATTCTGCGATTTGGTTTATATCTAGAAATGTGTTTTACATATCGTTTATTTTGTTATTTCTTGCTTAATCCTATGTTTTGTTTATTTAGAAAACAATATTTACATACACCCCGTCAACTGCGATCAGCCCACGAGCTCTATGCTCAAATAAAACGGTAATTCCTCTAACGAAGGCATTACCCGCTAATTTGCATTATTTATCCTAACTTTGTAATAAACGTCAATCGCAAACTGTTTGGAATTATCGTAGCTTATGTATTTCGACGGTGATAAGCACCAAATTCTATGTCGAGGGGTATTAAAGAAATCGTTAGGGATTGTAAGGGGAAAGAGCCCAGGACGTAGCTCCGTTACGAAATATTTCCTCGAGGGGATGGGAACTCTTTTCCTGCGGCTTCGTAATCTTTTAATATTCTTTTAAAAAGGGCGATCCCACTTAATACCCTTCCTTTCATTGACTTTTGCTTCTAAAAATACGTCGATTTATTAAAAAATCACTTTTTTTTCATCTTAGAATTAAACATGTACCAATAAAATATGGAAAATTTCTAATATTATACGGACAACGTCTGAAAACTTGATTTTGTCCCAAGAGTAAAGTACCCTCATTTTTTAAAATGTCGAAAAACGCTATTTGAAAAAGTTGTTTAGGATCAAAAATGATGCCCAAATTTGAAGTAAATCTTTTTTTAACCTATTTTATCGTTTTCAAAAAACAAAATTTGTTCAAAATAGTAAATAAACGACAGTATGTAAATAACGTTTCATTTAAAAAGTTGATAATATTACAAATTGACCAAATGTTATGTTAACTTCGTAAAAAATATGACAAAATTCAGTTTTTTTTTGGTACAAATTTTGTTTTTTGGGTACTTTACTCTTAGAACAAAATCAAGTTTTCAGACGTAGTCCGTAATAAAAAAGCTTCCCATATCGTGCACACTTTATAGATCACACTAATGAAACACGCTTATATCTTGTACATCATTAGTAATAAATTTATACACATATCAATATTTGTCTCATATCTAATGGTGAAAGGAGGTACAAGATGCCTCACACCCTCTTAGAACTTTGAAAATAATCAGACGATATTCGACAGCGCCCTGGTAGATGTGTAATAATGTCAAACTTCATGTATCGGGTTTCCAAGGCAACTAAAACTAGATCTGTACATTTAAAATGATATAGGGTAACTAGATGATGACACAGTATTGATCTATCATGGTACCTTCTTTGTCATGTTTACGGAAAGCAAAAACAAACCTCCATCGATTAGTCAAACAGCTTGAATTGAATATCGTCCCTTTGAAGTTGGAAATTTAGTTGCCTGTTCAAGATATAATTTAATATAATTTCGAATCTAATTATTTATTAAGTAGATGACACTTCCGAAGACCCTCCTACTTTTTACTTTAATGCAGTTTACCTGTCCAATTTCAGATTGAATTAATTAGGAGATAAAGTTTCCCTAAGGGGTTGTAAGGTGATAAAACCCCCAGGGAATTTTGAATTTCCAACGTATAGGTTTCGATCTTTCGAGGGATATAATTGGCAATTATTATTTGTAATGTTAAAGTGAGTAAAAATTTAGTAAAGCGTAAAATAAATTAGGAAAATAATTTCATAAAATTACCTCACGAACGGTGTCTACTTTCTTTTGCTCTTAATTATGGGTTGACATTTTTAGTATTATTAATGTAGGTTTAACCTTTCAGCGTCCAACCCTTACTTTTTTTTTAATTACAAGACTTAAATTAAAATTAAAATAAACTCCTCTGTATTATTTACGATGTGCTGATATGAATTTAAAATTTATTTATTTATATTTTTGCTTAGAGAAGACAGCTATGGGTGCAAAAGCTTTCGCTCAACTATTTTATAGGGCACTTTATAGTAGCTTTTACTATAATTTCTTTTCTTTTTCAGTAATATTATCTTTTTGTTTCAGGTTTTACAGGAACTCATTGCGAATACGAATATAATGAATGCGAATCATCTCCTTGTTTGAATGGTGGCACCTGCACTGATCATATCGGCAGCTATTCTTGCAATTGTGGTCGTGGATTCACGGGAAAAAGGTGTCATATTAAGGTAAAAGTCAACATGTAATTTTTATGAGAATTTTTAATTTTGTTTTCTTAGCGCAAAGTAACACCATAGATACTCATAGCATGCAGAAATAAAGCTATACACGGGACTATTTAACATTTCACAAAACTGAAATTAAATTACATCTTGTTGATAGATTTGTTCATGAATCTAACCTACGATACTTGTGCATTCTACCATTAAGACATTCAAATTTTAGTTTTCTCTATCGTTCAGAGAAGAAAATATATTAATCAATACAAAATCAAGATTAAAGCAACACCTTCAAAAGGTTATTTAAAAAGAAACTGGTTATGTTTTTACTCTAGGGTGTATCAAAATTACTTGATAAATTCTTTAGTTTATTGAGAACATTATTTAAAGTTTCAATTCTCTATTTTAATTCTATGGTTTGTGTTTTGAAATATTTATTTTTTAGACAAACATTCAAAATGTGATGGAATTGAAATTAATTTGTAGAAATGGATCCTGCAAAACGGTTTTACATTTAATTATACATCGTGTATACTCATTTAAACTATCTGCAATATTTTCAACTTTCTTCACATTATTGGCACAAAATAAACATTGTCTTAGTATTTATTCGCTGGTATATCTGGGTGTAAAACGTCAATAATGTTAACTTCACCCTCACTTAACACATTCATTATTTTGTTTGAATTTATTCAAAAGTGATTCGTTCCTACATCGAACTAACTAACTTAAATGAATTCTAACAATGTCTAAAGGAAAACCAACCTTAAATTTAATAAAATAATTTTTATTTAAGGGCAAATTTTAAAAATATCTTCAAATCCTTACCAAAATATACAGCGTGTCCCACTAAGAATGGGGACCGGCGATATCTTGGAAACTACAATAGCTATAGTGATGGGAAAAAAATTATATAACTAAAGTGTAAAGAGGAATTTAACTAAAATATTTTTAAATTCCAAACGTGAGCGCTAGAGGGCGCAGTTGTTAGGGTGAACAGTAAATCTGAAATTAATCGGTAAAAGTTCCAGGATTAACTATAATTTTAAATGCTTTATTTAAAAGCTTAGTTAATTACAAACCACCTTGGTTAAAGATGTTTTGTCATATTGTGAATAATAAGTGTAGGAGGCGTTGCCGAATCATGTAAAACTAAACCTGCTATAACTTCTGCAGTTTTTACTCGAATTAAAGAAATGTGGACTTGTTTGAAAGGACATTCAGCGCTGTTTTAAATGTCGCAATTTGTGCCACTCGTTAATGTTCAAGAAATCTACCAGATGGCGTTATTCCTAACTGTACGAGTTTTTCTCAATTATCTCTAAAAATTCAAATGTAACATTATGCTTTTCTTATGTTTTATTTGAAGAGTTTTGACAGACTAAAGTAGCGGCGAAAACTGCATAGTAATATCTTTTTTCTTTTTCTAGATAATAACGAAAACAGCTCATTATCAGTAATAATTTCCGTATCAGTTACAAATACCTACTTAATAATATCGAAACCTATCTTAGTTGGCCATGAAGCAAAATTGTATCGGTATTAGTTTAATATGACTGTTTGTTTTTGATTACTTTTCAAATAAAGGTAACAAAATCTAGTATGATTTGAATACAACAGCAGAATTTAGCATGCTATGGAAACAATTATTTATTTGACAATTGTGACAAGTACATATGTAGAATTTTACTGCGCATTGGCCCCTAAAGATTACTGCTGAGCCGTTGAATGATAAAAAATTTCGTTTTCTAATGCAGAGGCGTATGATATGCTTGCAGTGTATTTCCAATGTTTTGAAAACACGTTGTTGATCGTGAATATGCCTTTAAGTATCCAGAAAGAAAACATTTCAGCCGAGAAGTATTTCAAGGTTTGGCGACACGATTACGTAAAACAGGGTAGGCTCAACCTCGTGGAAATCATACTAGAGCACGTCTAGCTAGAACCGAAGCTAGTGTGATAAATATCCTTGCATATGTGGAAGTTTATCCTCACACAGGCACTAGAGAAATGTCTGCCGTTGTAGGTATAGGTAAGTTATCAATTCATTGCACCCTAATAGACAATACGTCACGTGCATACAGATTTTGACTATAATAATAATAATAATTTATTTCCTACAGGTAAAACCCAAGTACAGGGAATGTATAAACTAAATGTTTAACTTTGCGAATACATACATTCAAAAAAATACAATAAACTCAATAAATTTCAAATGCTTTTGGAAAAAAAGTCATATAAGCAATTTACAAATTAATGATAATTTCAGCTATTGCTTTAAATGAACTACATTGCACATGACATAGTTCAGAGATTTATAGACTCCATTATTGCATGTGGTTAAAAGATATCTACCATAAAGATGCTGCCTTCTTACACTGCGTGTTGTGGACTGATGAAGCTACTTTTGCTAATGATGGGTCAGTAAATTTGCATAATATGCATTACTGGTCCAGAGAAAATCTTTGGATGAGAGAGGTCATCAACATAGGTGGAGTATAAATGTTTAGTGCGGCATTTTAGGTGATAAAGTTATTGGATCATTTAACTATCTCCATAATACGTTTCCATATCAGCGGATTAGAAGAGGATCCGTTAGTAGCACCCGTCGTAGACTAAATCTGTGTATAAATAATGACTGCAAACAGTTTAAACATTTAAAATAATTTTAAATTATTGTTTATTGTCATTTCAAGTAACACTATACTATGTACAATTGGTACTGTTTTGGTTTTGCATTGTTGTCATTTATTTGTTTATTTTGTAACTGCTACATTTTTTTTATTGTTATTCCTTTGTTTCATGGCCAACTAAGATAAGTTTCAATATTGTTGAGTAGGTATTTGTAATTAATAGAGAAATTATTACTAATAATGGACTATTTTCGTTATTATCTGGAAAAAGGAAAAATATATCAGTACGCTATGTTTGCCACTACTTTAGAATCTCAAAACTCTTCAAACACAACCGAAGGAAAGCATATTGTTACATTTGAATTTTTAGAGATAATTGAGAAAAACCCCTACAGGTGGAAAAAACGCCATCTGGTACGTTTCTTGAACATTAATGGGTGACACAAATTGCTACGTCTGAAACAACGCTGAATGCCCTTTCAAACAAGTCTACACTTCTTTAATTCGGATAAAAACTGCAGAAGTTATAGCAGATTTAGTTTTACATGATTCAGCAAGGCCTACCATACTTATTATTCACAATATAACAAAACGTCTTTAACCAATGTGTTGCGTAAATTACTAAGCTTTTTAATAAAATGTTCAACCTCGTGGAAATCATACTAGAGCACGCGTAGCTAGGACTGAAGCTAACGTGATAAATGTCCTTGCATATGTTGAAGTTCATCCTCACACAGGCACTACAGAAATGTCTTCCGTTGTAGGTATAAGTAAGTCATCAATTCATCGCACCCTAATAGACAATACTTCACACCCATACAGATTTAGCCATAGACTCACTGCCTTCCTACACTGCGTGTTGTGGACTGATGGAGTTGCTTTTGCTAATGATGGGCCGATAAATTTGCATAGGGATGGGTCGGTATTTTAGTAACGATATTTTGGAGCGGTATTTTGTTGTCGCGACGCGTCGCGCTCCGGAATACCGAAATAACTCGTTACTTTGGAACGATGAGCTGTCGCGCGACACGGGAACGGTAGTGGACTACATTCGCGACGTTCCTGTGGAACGGTAGCATCGCTGAAACGATAAACATATCCATCGTTACTTTGGAACAATGCACTGTAGCGCGACAAGAGCGAAGCAAAGTCGAGTATCCTCGAGAATGTCGCGATTTACATTCGCGACGTTCCTGGTCGCGGTTTCATGTATATTATTCAAATGGTGGATGCTACATGCAGCGTAATTGTTAATTGTAGCAAATATTTGAAAAAAAATTAAATCTAAAAGTAGCTATAACGTAAAGAAATTAAACAATTCCTTTGTTGTAATTTGAAAATAATACCTAATCATTTTACCATAGCTGAACTTAATCTGCTTCTTCTACACGATAAAATTTTACCACTTTTTATAAAAATACTCATTATAGATCTTAAATGACAGTGTGTCTGACATATAAAGAGATCAACCAGCGTAATAAGCGACCATTTCATGGTTATATTATATCGTTCCAATCTGTGGCGGATTAAGAGCCTTCGGGGCCCTTAGGCACAAGTAATAACGGGGGCCCCCTCCATCTTTTATTGCAAATTGTAAAATAAGCAATTTCAAAGATGTGTAAACAAGTAGATAAAATGAAGATTTTATTTTTTATAAAAACATATATTTGCAAATAATGTTTAATATAACAATAAACAAAAAAATTGTAAACGAATTTATTGTCAATAAAAATATTTAAACAAAATTTTACATAAATAATAAAAACATTGTTTCATAAATATCTGTAAAACCTAGTGAAAATTAACATAAATAAATAATTATTCTTAATAAACATATTTAATGAAGTCTACACATTAGTTCTCTATAGCAAATTAACTTTGCGGACTTTAGAAGCAGCAAATTTTTGCACAATTTATTTTTTTACGAATTCATGCTCTATGCATAACAAGTTTAAAGTATTTAGCCGATTTTGGTTCATGACGCTTCTTTTTTGGTTTTTTATTACCGCCAGTTTTGAGAATGTTCTTTCTCCTTCACAAACTCCGCAAGCTAAAGTTAAATATATTCTAAATGCTATAGCTACATTAGGATAGAGGTTTGACTTTAATACTTCTTTAACACTTTTTAATGTTTCTTGGGCTGTTGCAATTTTTTAAGCTCTGTTCATTTATTGTCAAACGTTCATGAAAATGTATTATTTCGTTGAGCTGCGGATCGTTTGTCATTCAAATTTGTCTTTTCATAATCGAAAATAAACGAAAAATATACCCGCAATTCTTTATAACAACAAGATCTTCTTTCCATTTCAGAAATTATGGTATCACATATTACTAAAAATATCTCGACTCTAAATTTTTGTTTTGGAAAAAAGTTTTCTGAATAGAAGGAATCACCGTGGAATACTTTTCTCTTAATTTGGCGTGTATTTTCTTTTTTATAAGAAACTTCAAACTCAAATTCAGTCGAAACCTTCAAAATAAGTTTCGCTTCTTCTTCATTCTGGTCAAAATTTTCACGAATAGTTTTTAGGTATTCTGTTAAAGAGGTAAGAGTTGATCTACAACTTTTTTTAAAATAAGACCTTTTTTTTGAAATGTCAAATTTACTTTGTTTGTTCTCTTCTAAAAATCGTACCAAAAAAAACTAAGATACATGTTTAAAAATTCACATATTTTATTCATAAATTTGTTGCTTCATTTCGTGTATCGTAACTTTGGTCAGTATCTTGAGATAATTTTTTAAGGTTATTAAAATTCATGATAATTTTTGTTTTAATGACTTTAAGACATCATATCTCGCTGACCATCTTGTGTCAGACAGAGATTTCATCACAAAAATTTTTCATTTGCATTAGAATTTAATGAAATTCTTGTATTAATTTCTTCTTTTAGCAAATTCCACCTGTATGTGGAACCTGACAAGAAATTGTGCAATGTTTGTACAATCCCAAAAAAAAGATCTGTCTGTCCAACAAGATTCAGAGAATGAGCACTGCACGGTACAAATTCTGCAAATTTGTTTATTTCTTTTATCTTACTTTGGACACCTCGATATTTTCCAGACATACTAGCTGCATTGTCGTAACATTGCGAACGGCAATTTTGAATGTCAAGATTGTACTCAATTAAATATTGCACAATTTCTCGAGCTAGATCAATCCCTTTGTGGCTTTTTATAGGCAAGAATTTTAAAAAAAGCCTCTGACACTTCAAATGTTTGTGAATTCAAGTATCTAATTACAAAAGTATTATTACTATTATTCCAAAATATTTTGATTCTTTTACTTCTTGTCAAATTAAATTAGTAACATGATCGCCTAATAATTGGATAAATTCATCGCAAATTATCGAAGACAGATAAGATATTTTGCCCCGTTCAATATTTTTAGTTTTTTCAATATGGTCTGCTAGAAACCCGTCATATTTTGCTAGTAGTTCCAATACGCCTAAATAATGTCCACTGTGTACTGATCCAAAAATTTGATCTTTGCCTCTTAATGGAAGTCCACGTTGACACCAAAAAATTATAACATCAATAATTCTTTGTAAAACCTTTTGCCAGTAGTCGCATTTATTTTCAGTAGGCACGTGCCTAGTTTGCCTTACGCCTCTGGTTCCAAAGCAACGGTATTTTGTCGCGGTCGCGAAAGGAACCTTCCATGATTGGAGCGGTATTTCCCATCTCTATGCATTACTACGTTTAAAATCATAGTTAATCCGGGGCTAATTTAAAATTTACTGTTGACCCTAGCAACCGCACCCCCTACCGGTCAAGTTTGGAATTTCAAAATATTTTCATTAACTTTCCCTTTGCCACTTTTAGTCATGAAGAAATTTTTCCCATTACTATAGCTATTGTATTTTATATCGCCCGTCCCTACTCTTAGTGGGACACGCCGTATATTTATTGACCTTCCAAAACTGTAACAGAAAATACTACAAAAAAAAAGGAAAAAAACATTTTGTAGTATAACTAGATACTACGAAATGTTTTATAATTTGTATAGACGCTTCAAAACTTAGTATTTCCCAAATTTTATGTTTGATACAACGCGTTTGACGGTTTCCTTAAATATAACAGAGATGATATATTTTAAATCAACTAGTAAAATTGATTGAATGAAATATAATTTCACTAACATAATGATCAATTATTAAACTGAGTTTTTTAAAACAAATAAATTGAATAACAATTCAAAAAAATGTGTGTTCGTTAAGCAAACCATCAAGTGTACAGGTTATTCAAATAACATTTTTATTTCTCTTTTTATTTAAATATGATTTACTCTGCATATCGCAAAAACAAAACGGCAAATTTCTTCATTAAAATCAATTTAATTTTTATCTTCTCGTTGCTTATTCTTTACTCTTCGCTAAAGTTTATCTAGAACGAAAATCTTTAAGGAAACTTCCACTAAACTCTTATATACACTTTGTCCTAACAGTGGTTTAACAAACTTTTCAATCATTAATCAAGTTCGACGCTTTTACAATCTAAAATATCTAACGTAGTACTTAGAAATGAATGAGATACCGGAACTTTTTCTATGATATATCTCCTTCTTGCTAAAATAAACAAATCTCACCTTATAATATATGTATGTATGTATCCTTTTTCTATATCTTCGCTACAAATCAAACAACCATATCCTATTTTCCCCGTTGAAAATATAGAGGAGTAAGCTGCCACGTAAATACGAGATTCTAATGTGCGTTGAGTATCGCATTTGAGTCCGGAAATAAAATTTATTTATTTGCTAAGTCGAGTACCATTTTCAATCATGCAAAAACGGTTCGACGATCTCATTTTTAGTTCAAATATAAATTCGGAGGATATCCTTTTTTATATATAAAATGTTTTCGTGGTTGGCATCTTGATGTTGTGTGTATCTTTCATCTCCCCATCTTTTCGCAATGGACCATAGATCGATTCTAGTTTAGATTCGAGATGTTTGCTAAAAGGGAGCGCTGTTAGATTTTATTTACATTTAATTAAAAATTCAATTAGATCGGTGCTCACATACAACGTCTTCACCTAATGCGTGGGTGGAAAATACTTCCTTCTCTGAGAAATTTTAAGAAAAACATAAAATTGTATTTGATTCATATTAACAATTGACGAATTTTGTTGATTTAAACTTTGATTTTTTTTATTGGATGTGGTAAAAGTGAAATTACATTCTACGTTTCTTCAGAAAAAAATTGCTTTGTTTTTCCCTTTAAAAAAAAAATGTTTGTAAGTTACTGTAATATACTAATTGTAGTTTATTGTGATTGGTATATTAAAGGAATGAAGGTTTTACGTTTACAAGGTTCCCTGTACTTAGGTAATATTTAAAAAAATATTCCTAGATTATCTCTTTATGACTTGTAAACGTGTAACATTGTGAGGCATTTGTTTCCAATATTTCTTTATCGCAAATAGAAATTTGGAGTCCCTTAATACTTATTCCCAGGGTTGTCACGTTTTGTTAAAGGAAAGCCGTTTAGTATTGTTCGAAACATGGTTGTAGTTTTTTATTATTTTGGTACTCTACACTGTTCAAGTCTAGAAAGTTTTGTTTGTGATCGTTTTTAGAAACGCATTTGCAGTACCTCAAGTATTATATTTTGTGGGGAGTTCGTGCTTTTCAAACAATTCTTCATAGTGGCGCCCTTGCAACATTGAAAAGATGTTAATATGCAACAAGGAAGCCATTGTAAAAAAAATCAGTAGTATAGTCCATAGTATTAATCAGTAGTGTAATTATAATTAATAATAATATTAATTGTAACAAATATTATTATTACATATACTATATTAATGTAATATCAATTTAAATCAAAAACAGATTTTTCCTTATTTTCGCTGTACGTTGCCTTTTTGAGGTTATTTAAAGTACCTTTTTTTCATTTTTTTGGGTGCCTAAAAATCCCCAGACTCTAATTATTATATTGTCATTAACACTTTATCAAATTTGGAAAAATATGCCGCACAGAGAAAACTGCATTAAAAATAATAATTTCTTCTTCTTCCACCTGTCGCCCTTACGGGCTTTACGGCACCTTTTAAAGGTGTTTCTATAGCAGATTCTCCATTACACTGACATGCCTGCTATCCTTGCGCAGTGTTTCCTTCCTTACAAATCTTTCTACTTGGTCCCTCCATTTCTTTTTGTCTTGCGTCAACTTTTT